>LR990344.1:13302287-18302287 GCA_905147345.3 Mythimna impura | reverse complement strand
AAAACGAAATTCAATATTGGTTAAAGCATAGACATTACATACGTACATTACAGACATTACGGCATTAAGTCCGCCTTTGTACTTTTGTGTTGCATGAAGTTTTAATAAATAAATAAATATTCGCTGCTTTTTATTATATCCTGGGAGGATATAATAAGAAGCAGCGAACATATCAAATTTGTTGGTAGAAAACAACAAATTTGATATGTTTGGGACGAATAATTACAGTTCAAAATTAACATAACCACATTTTTTCGAGGTGACGACGGGTGGGTGGGTGCTAAGGGTTTTGGGTGAGGAGCTACAGGATTGTGTCAAACTTTTACTGACTCTATTGAATTCTTTTAGTAGCCCTTTGTATTCTAGAGCCACGGTAACTCTTTAAAAGAATCCCACAACCCTTCTTAAGCACGCTAACAACAGCTTATTAATATCGTCAAAATAATTCGTGGTACTGCTGATAGACATTTTCCTTAACACTTTTCAGAGATCAAAATTGACCCAAATTAAATGGCCACTGAAAATGTAATGTAATTACTGACCTTGTTCTCTTTCTATTGTTATTATTCAGCAATTTCCATCCTAATGTCTATCATCATAATTATAATCTTCATGAAGACGCCATTATGTTTACAGATCTATCTGGGAAGATGGAAACCCTTTCGTAAATGTGTACACTTATTACATTATTACCAATTAGCGCCGCTTTATCACATAGTATATAGCAGCGCAATTTTAATATTAACTATCTACTACAATTGTGTATTCGCAGCACGTAATTTTTTATTGGGCTGCCTCCTTAGGTAGCAAGAATAGAATAGAGCAATTTGTAAGCAAAAATGTAACGAGGTAAACAGCTGACTGCGCAAAATTACAACATCTTTGAGTTTTCTTGCTCATAATTTGAATACGGCCTAAAAAATAGGGCAACTCATTAAGGTGAAAACTACAGGCTCGAGCTTATATGTTACCGTTAGAATACGGAATCCAATAACATGCGCATTGACTAGGCAATCTGCAAATTACCGGGCACAATCCGTTCAAGTATGAAATTTGACTTAAAGTAGCAGATATCTCCACTTAACCTAGTTAATCTGCATTTTAACGGATGCTACATCGTTAAATCGCGGAAGACAGTGAGTGAAACACGTTTGATAGGATTCCTACTTCTAGGTCGTAAAAATAACTACTTCTAACCTAACCTGTCTGTGTTAATTCTTCATGAATCATCATCAAACTTTAGATTATTATTAGAAATTAAAATTAAATAGTTACAATGAATTCAAATGTTTTATAATTATAGTTTATTGGCACAAAAAACCTTTGCATACAATTGCAAAATATTTTACATAGCTTTTATTCAAGCAAAGAACCTAATATATATAACTTTGCCGTTAGTCTGAAGATTACCTAGTAAGTCTTCATGGTAAATTTTTTCCACTTTAACGAACTCGATTAGATAATCTGCAGATCAACAAGTCAATCTGCACTCTGATTTACGAACATTAGCGATAACACATACACTATAGTTAGAGGCACAAATAGTCAAATTTTGATAGTTCATTCTGTACTTAGCATCTATATAATAGCATGACTAGGCAATAATTTGAATAAGTTCAATAAAGTGGAATAGCTGACTTTAGCGAATACCGTTTCCTTGACTTAATAAGGCGCCTATCTAGCTATACACTAGAATCAAAATAACCAACAAAACAAAATAACCAAAAAAAGTACTCAATATGTCTTAATGTTGAGTACAGCTCCATCTACTGATAACATGACCACCACGCTCGAGCCCGCAGCTTTCACAACTCGCTAACTTTAAAAACTTAGTTAGACTCATCAGGGGATTCTAAATTCAAAATCATATACGTCTCATCCATCACATTCATCTGTCTATTTTATGAAACCTCCTTCAAATGAGTTCACTTTACCACCCAATTTATCCTTCTTTTGAGAAGGAAATTTTGTAATTAAGAACCTGTTAATCACTGTTACTTAATTTAACATTTTAAATTAAGGACCTGTTATCAGGTAAACTACACTCACATGGTATATTTTTTTACGTAGATTACGACTAAAACTTCAAAAAAATTGCAATAAGAGTAAGAGAATGATAATGAGGCACATAGCATATAACATAAGCATAACCAGCTTTATAATGTTCCCACCGCTGGGCCTCTGGCTAGAGAAGGCCTGACATCCATTCCCTCTACAAGATGTCACATGTGTTCTTTCTTCGTATTAGGACATGCCGGTTTCCGCACGATGTTTTCCTTCACCGTTTTGAGAGCAGTGGTGATGAAAAAAATTACACTAAGTAATTCGCTGGTTTGAGTTTAAACGCGTCGTCGTAAGTTGATTCTGGGTCAACACTGCTTTTGAAAAATGAGTTACAAGTGTCATAAAATATCGAAAATACCCATACCCAGGTCAATGAAACGTATTTAGCTCACAAAAAGGTTGACTTTATTTATTAAACTAAGAATTAACCTTAGCAGAATATGCACAGCGTCGGAGCTAACAATTCCACTATCTCGTTGAATACAGAATATGTCTCATATTTTGAAATACCTTGTTATAAGGTTTTTGACTGACAAATATTTTATATAAAGTCTGAACATAATCCCTACACTATCTCCGCCAAAGTTTGGTGTGACGCTTACTTTTCATTATACAGACATGTGTTTAATTAACCTTCTCAGACGTTGTTAATTACATGAATGAGGAGCTATCTTAAACTCATAATAAGTATTGTAGCGTTTCTTGTCTACATTTATTCAAGAATCTATATTTGTAGACATAGGTAGAGTTACACGGTGAGATGTAACAATATTACATTCGTTCTCTATGTTTTGCCGTTAAGAGTTTGTACTCTTCCTGCTTTCCTTCGATAGAAGACGTCTGGTATTTGTAATACCAGACGCCTCCTATCGAAGGTTCGACGTGGAAATCATGTGGTCTACAGCTTTTTACTGTTATGCGACCGGAATGGTTCACGGCCAGCTTGCCGGCTAAACGTCTCAACGGCTGTTGCTAGAGGCGATTTTATTAAAACTTTTCATGCAACTCCAACAGCAAAGTGTCAAAGAATGAATTCGAGTTAACGGTTATCACACATACACAACATACCTTGGTCCTGGACCGCAAAGGGGTAACTGAAGGACACAAATGAGTTTTAGTCATTAAAAGTTTGTCAAGCTTTCTCGCTCCATCCTAGAGTGGAAGAAGTCATTGGATGATTTCACAACTCCAAAAAAAAAACAGTCACCTCTTGGACATTGATAAACCGTGACAATTCTAGCTATGGCTCAGAACAATAAAAATGCCTAGCACCCCTAACCAAGTTGATAATCTGCAATCGTTAACGCCAGCCGAAAACTAATCAAATGTATGGGAATGACATCATCTCAACGTTAAGTCACGTGGTCAGAACAAACGAATAGAAAATTCGTAGCCAAGTTCACATCGTTCAAAATGATAGAATGAATTGTTATCGTTTCTACAATATTCAACATGATGATGCTACATCCTTTGTTATTGTAGAACGACATTGCTACATGTCTACCAAGTTATCATTTTCAACAATTGCTGACACCGAGTTACTGAGCGTTACCGATTGGAGAACGAAATTCGATACAAAACGGTTGTAACTTGCCTATGGGGGCTGAAACAAATATTATATGTGTTAACGATTCTGGCTCTGTCGGTTGCAACGCAGCGTCCGATGTCCGTCTGTAAAATAGAACAGCTGTTCAATAGGTATAGTATGTTTGAATGATTTGAAAAAATGTAAGCAGTAGAAGACTTTTTTGAACGCCATAAAGTTTTCTTCACTTTTGATCTACTTGCGAAATTTACATATCTAAATGGCACTAACTAGCAATTGTGCAAAGAGTAGGACATGCTGATAAAAACAACTAGCAAGCATTTCCAGATCCCCACAATCCATACCGTGTGGTTAAGTAGCACTGATAGATAGGCCATAGTTAAAAGCGCTCACTCCCCATTTACTTTCAGATGTAACTGCAGAAGCTGTAGTTCATTAAGTTGGTTCCAATGGATTTGGTCTGCCCCGCTTGGGAAGAACAACGCCGTGTCCTCGTGAAGGCGATCGGTGGCGGTGATCTCTCGCGCCGGGCCTTGGTACAGGCCATGGTCCGGAGCGAGGAGGAGTGGCAGGCGGTCGCCTCCTTCTGCGAAGCAGTAATGCTAGCAAAGGAGGCGGCCGATCGCGTGAGGCAACGGTCCTCACGCCCCAACCGCCGCCGGGATTCTGATCCCGATTTCCGGCCACCGTAGGCGCGGGCTTGTGGACGGCGAGCAATGGGTGGGTCGCCGTCCGACCGTCCGGTAACCGTCCGGACCGAGCCCAAGTCGTCGATGGCGCGTACTGTTTCACGCGCGCCTCAAGGAGATGTCAGCAACTGTAGGGGCCATCAGGGTCGAAGCCTACTGGGGCCAAGGGTCTTATTCTGAAAATAAGACTCGGCCCTGGTACGAAAGGCAACGAAGGAACAGGAGTGGGTTTTTAGTCAGTAAAAGTCTGACACTATCTTTTGCTCCGCCCAAGAGCGAGGGATGTCACAAGATGATTTTCCCACCGAAAAATAAAAACATGGATTTGGTCTGATATTGTGTAATAGAATTAGAAAATTATAGAATTTACCTGTGATCTAAATACATTTCGACGCTTCGTTCAATCTTCGAAACTGATTACATAATACTGTGGGTACAGTATATATTTGAGTCTTCACCCCTCTTTCCTACCAACTCATTAATCTACATCATAAGAGACAGCTCGGTCGGCATGAAGCTTCCATTCATTAACAAATCAGTGATGTTTATAACTAAAATATTTTAGGCTTTCATGAAATCGGCTACTTAATTTAGTAAAACACTCGTTATTAAAACAGATTTCATTTTTAACCGATTTCCTAAAAAGAGTACTTTCTCAATTCAACTGAATATTTTTTCACGCAAAATAGCAGATTTCAATAGAAACCTGGATAAAATCCACAAGATAAGTATCTGTATTTCCAAAATATCTGGAAAAATATGTGTAATAACCGTCGTAATCACGTAAGAACGGTTGTACGTGGGGCATACTAAAAGTCTCTGGATCTGGCCACTTACAATAAAAGGATGAAATAGTAGATTATGCGACTAGGGGATAAAGCAGTGTCTTTAAGTCGCGGGTGGCATATTGAATTCCGAACGAAACGAAGGTTGCTAATTTTAATCCTGAACGTTAGTGAGGGATTTATATAATTAACTCCCGAGCATTGCGAGGGAGTTAATAAAGAAACCTGAGTGAAGTGAGGAATTCAAGCCGCCCAAGACAAAGACAGCTTTATCCCCGTGTTGGATACTCTACTTTTTACACCATCTGTGAGGTAATTACCCGATTGCGCGACGCAAAGGAGGGTAATGTGTTTATCAGTCTATGTATGTATGTATGTATGTATGTTTGTTTCTATGTGGCGTTCTAGAGACCAAATGCGTAGGCCGATTTTGATAATTCTTACGTCAATCGATTCGTCTTAATCTTTCGAGTGTCACTAAAGACATGACAGTAATCAAAATTCACCACAGCTACAACCAGACGCCATATTGTCAAAATTAAAAAAAAAAAAGTCGATGAACTATGTCAAGTGGGGTATCGTTGAATAGGTATTTTAAAATCATCTTTAGGTTCCTTTTATCATTTTTCATTTTAAATAATAGTTTAGGATATATAACGATTTAAAGTTGTTTAACAAAACAATCATTCTTGCTAATTTTCTTACTTATTGATTTAAGTTTTTATTTCAAGTATAAACGATACACAAATAAAAAAAACAGTGAAAAAGCATGAAGAACAAATATTTTTGGTAAAAAAAAGTTTACCACCAAACTCGATAGATGGCGTTGTTCATTTGATGCACGTTTGTAAATCAAATCATTCGAGTTTTCCCATCAACTAGACAGGTCGATGAACATAATCAAAAGATGACAACTATATTGGCAAAAACTACTAGGTTGTATAAATTACATGCAGTTGATATATCAGTAGAATCGAAAACATAATTATGGTCAAAAACCGAAAGATGTATATGTTTCTGATGATCCTAACAAAACTGGAGGAATCGTTAAATATTTAACAATCGGTTTAGGATCACGAGTTATGTTACGAAGAAATTTGAATGTTACCCATGGTCTTGTTAACAGAGCAATGGGTGTTATAAGGACAATTGAGTAGCCAGCTCTTCGGAGGGACCAATTGGAACCCGGAGAATTGCCACAAGCTGTTTATATAGAATTTGACGACAAAGCAATTAAAAACAATGTTCCTGGAGTAGGAGTCAGAATCGAACCATCGACGACAGAATTCGATGCACTTCGCGGACAGGGTAAAATAGAGTGAAAAATGTTGCCATTGATATTGTGCTGGGGTGTAACTGTACACAAGCTCCAAGGAACTACTTTAGACTTTTGGACCGAGCTGTGGTTGACTTAAGTTCACGCATTTTTGCTAAAGGTCAAGCATATGTAGCTTTGAGCCGAGTTAGATCTCTAGAGGGACTAATCATCAGTAGTTTAGACCACCGCAAGTTACTTAATAATCCCCACGATATTAACTCCCTCAATGAAATGACTAGATTGCGAAATTTACCGTCTTATAACGAAGTCAATGAATCGTAACTAAAAAGTATAAAATAAAATAAAAATATTTAAAGAAAAACAAAAAACCCGACTGCGTCGAAACTAATTTTAAAAAAACTGGGCAAGTGCGAGTCGGACTCGCCCACTGAGGGTTCCGTACAAACTTGAAAGGTAAAATGGGGTTTACGATTTATGACGTACTAAAAAAAAACTACTGACCAGATCTCGTTCAAACCAATTTTCGTTGGCAGTTTTTATAGTAATGTACATCATATATTTTTTTTAGTTTTATCATTCTCTTATTTTAGAAGTTAGAGGGGGGGGGACACACATTTTACCACTTTGGAAGTGTCTCTCGCGCAAACTATTCAGTTTAGAAAAAAATGATATTAGAAACCTCAGTATCATTTTTGAAGACCTATCCATAGATACCCCACACGCATGGGTTTGATGAAAAAAAAAATTTTGAGTTTCAGTTCTAAGTATGGGGACCCCCAAAATTTATTGCTTTTTTTCTATTTTTGTATGAAAATCTTAATGCGGTTCACAGAATACATTTACTTACAAAGTTTCAACAGTATAGCTCTTATAGTTTCGGAAAAAAGTGGCTGTGACATACGGACGGACAGACGGACAGACAGACAGACAGACAGACAGACAGACAGACAGACAGACATGACGAATCTATAAGGGTTCCGTTTTTTGCCATTTGGCTACGGAACCCTAAAAATTTGGCTACAGAACGACTCACAGTTGGGGCCCATTCAAATTTTACCAATCAAATCTTCCCAAGGGGCCCCGACTGTGAGTCGTTCTGTTCTGCATTAGAATGTATGATTTGTTTTATGTGTGTATCGATTATAAAACTATTTAAATTGTGTAGTTATTTAGTAGTACATAACAGAATTCTAAACTACTGGGCTTGTTTGTTTCTTTTTAGTTTTTATTTAAGTTAATTTTTTCACGTATTTTTTAAAATTAGTTTCGACGCAGTCGGGTTTTTTGTTTTTCTTTAAATATTTTTATTTTATTAAAAGACAATTTAGTCAAACAAATCATACACTAGAGAAATATAAGTATTATTTACATGTTAATCTTAACTATCACTCAACATGTTTTGAGACTTGAAACACACAAAATTCACTACTCTATGATTCTTTAGTTCCAATTTTCTCTAGCGCTCCCGCTCTTTCAAAACTTTTTTTTAGAAACTCGTCAGTTACTGACGAGTTTCTAAAAAAAAAGTATTGAAAATTAAACGTGGTTACCCACGTTTATTTGTTTTTGTAAGTGGCCAGTTTGAATTTTGAATAAACTTTTATGATGCACGTACATTTGTATTCACGTTTCTGACGTTCCAAATTCAAATCTCATTATTCCCTAGGGATCGCCCATACTGCATTATCTCCCTAGGGACAGAATGACTTGCTTTAAGTTATGGTTGTATTGATATATAAAAGGCCATTATCGAGCAGGTGGTGTAAAAAAACAATTATAAAGTTCGAAAATGGAACTCTTTGCGACCATGTTACTCTTTAATTTGCGAGATGGTTTTTGTCATTTGTTTTATCATTGCGGCGACCTTTCGAAAATTGTGTATCGCTATCAAAATGAATTTAACTCGTGATTGTCGTTCAATGATTTTTTATTATTTTCATTGTGGCTTAAGCAGGCCTGGCGCACTTCACACTGTAGGCATAAATCTGTACCTACGCTGCGCAAACCCTTTGGCGTGGTTAGTTCAGCCATATTGATACTGTGGTTCAGTAGTGTCAAACGCGTGTTCGATTCGCCGCTTGACCCGCGCTAACAAAAATTGTTTTCGATTTTTTATTTATTTGTGACATTTTTCACGTAATCGAATCAATGACTTTAAAGATTATACAATATAAGTAGACTTCTCAGTACTAGTAACTCCCTTACTAATGCAAGGTCAACATTATACTGAAATGATATCTTACAAAATGTTAATTATTATGTATAATGACGTCATAAATAGCCTACTTACTACCTTTTAAAAATTACGTATGAACGCAAAGCTAACGCACATAGTTATGTACACTTAATTTTAATATTATTTCATTTGTTTAGATACCTAACTAAATTTAAACAATTTCTATAAATTTATATGAGATGACTTTTTTAAAAATACGTTTTAAACTAGGCATATATAGTAAATAGGTAGAAATCAATTAGGTACCTATCATAACGATTTTATACATTTTAAATTAAAAAACGTAAAGATTTTTTTTTAAGTTACGAAAAATCCGACGAAAAATTCCACCACTGGGGCGTCCAGAATCATGTACTGGAACTATGATATTCATTTGTGCGTCGATGTCAAAGACACCCTGTATTTCGACTCTCTCAAGGGAATCAAAATTCATAGGGTACTTCCCGTACTTATTATTATTATTTATTATTATTGTTACATCAAAAGTAAAAAATAAAATTGTGATTCGAAAAAATCTTCGAGATTCCATTCGTGAATTGAACTATTTACATAGGTAAGTTTGTACGGAACCCTCAGTGCGCGAGTCTGACTTGCACTTGCCCAGTTTTTTCCTTTTGAAGTACGGAACCGTAACAATAAATGTATCGTAAGTCTTATATCTAGTCTTATTTATCAGAATCCAGAAACTTTCAGTATGGAAATGTACCTACCTCGAGTTGACCCGAGGGCCGATTGCACATACGTCTGTACAACTTGAGCGACCTTGAAAAACGCTTAATTATCGTTTTGTACACACGGGAGTACGAAATTTATTCGGCCGAAAATTTTGGTCTCTATATCTTAGTTTTGCCTAGAAAAATCCAGAATAAGTTTTTTTTATTTCTTTTTTCTTAATTTTTTTGGTGATTTTATGCAAACACGCGCAATTACGTAATAACATTACCCCTATAATACGCGCGAGGGGTTAATACCTTCACCAAGTATTGACAGATTTTGATGATTAAATTTTTTAAGATATTTTTTTTTCTTCTTTTTAAGTATTTTTAAACTTGATGATGAACTGATGAAAACTTCGTAGACAGACCATGGAACTCTTCAATAAATGATCGCAAAACTTCTGAGATTGCTTCAATCGCATTTCTGTTTATTGTTATCAACATTTCAGAACATAACATCACGCCGGAACGCTCTGAAACTAGGTAATGCAGATATGTAAAGTTCACCCTGGTATACCTACCCTCTTTTAACCAATTAGGTTCATATTCCATATTATTTGGGTATCAATTCAGGCATAACTTTTTGCTTTATCGATCGATCTTGGTGATTCTTATGGTGTTGGGTTAAGTTATAACTCCGTGGTTGTCCCATTTTTTATATTTTATTTCACAATCCCTAAGCATTATGTAGATTGAGTCATTGTAGGTTTTTATTCATTTCTATAGGCTTTTACCCCGTACCCAAGATGCGGGTATTTAACTTCATCAGACCTTTCCAAAATATCTTTCCTTTGTGCACCTCTACGCCCTCTGAAAGCGTTTAACCAGAACAAATTATATTTTCATTATTGTAGGTTGAAAAAATATACGAAGGTATATACTTGGAGGCTTCTACGTAATCTTAGAAGCCAGTCGTCCGCAATAATGTAAATCAAATTGTCGCCGGTCAAAGGTCGCGTATTTTCGTTTACAGTTCCACATTTAGGTCGCCAACAATAAATTCAATGGCAAACATGTCATGCGGAATACCGTGTGACGTGTTTGCCGTTACAATCCACGTCCTATCATAATTCATACAGTTGGATAGTTCCAACGACGTGGTTGTTCGCCCATAATGTGAATTACCCAAACTACACTCGAACTTTTAGTTAGCGACTGCAAACGACCACCACGTTTGAACATAATAATAAAAGTTTTAATTAAATTTGAAGAAGACCCCCTGTAGCCTATTATGTTACTTTAACAAGATATTAATAAAGCACAAAATAATTTGTCAATAAGAATACGAAAAATTAAGTATTTTTATTTACGTTTATTTTTTCATTAAAACTTGCTACTTACTATTTACATACTTAAAACATAACACAAAACTAAAATCCATCAGGATTCTTTTTCGATATCCATTTACATTAATGAAGCACATTACGGAAAACGAAAATTATCTTTTCTTTCTACTTCTCCCACAATCTAACAGAAATGTAGATAGCTGAAAACGTGATCCCATTCATGAAGTTTAATAAACCATTGTTTTTACGTAACAATAGAATAGAATATCAAGCACATTCAAGACCTAACCACAAGAAAATAATCAGTCTGTGTTTATCAATAATACTAAGAATTCATAAAAATAAATCTGTTTAGAGATAGGTACAAGAGGTTTAATCTTTCAAAGTATTCGATTTTATAAAAAAAAAAAACAAGATAGCTAACGTATAAATGTAAGTACCGAGACAATAAAAATAGGTTCGTCACCTTTAAGATCCATTTTTGTTTGTTCCATTGATGACAGAATCTGCTTCATTGCTTTCGCAACTCAGTATTGACTTTAACATTATAGTCATGGAATTACACTCATTTGCATATTAAAATATGACTGTAACGGATGCCGAGATCTTATTATCAGAGTAGATTTATATATTTGCATCGAAATGTTGATATCAATATGGATCTTCCCGGGATTTCTAATGAAAAATCCTGTGTGGCCAAATATATTACAAAAAAAAATACCTCAAAGCTAAATAAGACAAATAAAACAAAGATAATTAACATATAATTTTTATAAGTAGTAAGTTTTTTCATTGAAAAAGATCTCTACGTCAACTGAGATGAGTTTCACAAACATAAACACTTCCTCCTCCTCGTCATTAATGCAGAAAGATTTTTTTTCTACTATATTTCTGATAGTGTCATAAAAAAAATCTGCTCTTTAAAATTAATCTTGGGATTTGAGGCATATCCACTTTATTCTTTCGCTGTATGAAATCAGTATAAGTACTTAAATAACTCTACCTAATTCCGACCTCTGCTTATTATACCTACAGTAAAACGAACGCCGCAATCATAAAGACAAAGGTGAAAGTTTGTGAGCGTGTATATGTCTTTATTACTTCTTCACGCTCGAACGGCTAAACGGATTTGGATGAAATGTGGTATCAGGATAGCTTATATCTTGGATTAACACATAGACTATAATTTACAAAGGTGGAAACTCAGACCAATAAAAAAGTATAGACAGAACATTGCGCTCCTAAAAGTGTGGCACGTAATATGAAGCCAATCGGCAATATGAAGCCAGCCGCTCGGTAGTCTGCCGCTAGCAAGCGAGTGCGCGTGACGTTGTTTTGTTGAGATAATAATTACGAAATCATGCCGTCCTGTGTCATAAACTGCTGCCAGAACAATTCCTTTTTCCAAAAAAATGCTTCTGGGATTACTTTTCACAAGTAAATAACGTTTTTGCTGTATAAATTAAATAAAATCGTAAAAATATCTGATATAATTTCTCGGAACACGCCATTGTGTCGGTGTTGCAAGTTAAGAACATTATTTATTCCCAAAAATAAGGGAAGTCGTAATTTTTTACGGACACTACAACAAAGTGTTTTTTTATTTACACGTATGGCGTCATCCAACATACGGTTACGCTGGATGACCCGCACCTAATCCGATTGTCGTTGGATATATATTATTATTATTATATGTAAGTTGTGTGTTTTTAAAATTAATAATTATCTTTCATTTCATACAACCAAGATAAACACTATACTACCTACACAATAATAAAACTTAACCAAAGTATATCTCTCGCACTTGGGAGTCGCAGCGCAACGCTTGCAACATTTTTCTCTAGCACACATGTGCAAATCTACGATGTCATACACCAAGTTACGCACACAAAGCCAAAACTAGTCCTCACTTATTTCGTCGTTTTTGTTTACAACGACTCCGTCTATACTTTTTTATTCGTCTGAGGGTGGAAATTAGTACTTAATTTCACACGGGTGGAGCTGCGGTCGACAGCTAGTATTTTATAGAATGGCTAGTCAATTATAAAGATTTTCGTTTCATGTCAACTGGACATTAGTAAAAGGTTGAAGCTATTTTGAAGTAATATAACAAACTACTAAATGCTATATCTATTAAGGTACTTAGTACCTTTGTAAGATGAGATAATAGATATCAGAATTAATAAGAAAAGAAAAAACTGACGAAGGTATACAGGACTCGACTGTTTTTAAACCGTATTTTAATAAATGTTGTAACCAATATTAAAAGTTCAATCAAAATTTATTCCGTTGCGTCTCAAGTTGTTGTGTGTTGTTGACGACGTAGGTACTTAAAATAAAATTCTAATTTATTAAGTACTAGCCTTTAAGTAAATCTTACGCTTACTGTACAATACGGCCGACACCTTCGTCAGTTTTAGAATCTTTTCCATATCCAGGTTAGGACACATATTATAAATGTCTTAACATCTGAAGCTACTACAAGATATGTGTACAGAAAACTATATTTAAATTGCTTCAAAAAAAAGCTGGAAATAGCTACTTTAACCAATATCTATTTACAATCAAATTAAAACTAAATATTTTAATAGACCGGCCATTTTACGACATTTACAAGTACTGCGATATTACAAAAAATACAAAACACAAAGAAACCAATAAATACCTAATTTTGAAAACCGGCCAAGAGCGTGTCGGGCCACGCTCACTTTAAGGTTCCGTAGTTTCCCGTCCGTCACAATAAGTGTCCCCAGTTATGAGTTAAATATTACTGTTCAAAATATACGAGATCATTTTAATACCGGACAATAAGTATTCAACGTAACTATATACTATACAGGCAACAGTATGTATTCTACAAACTTGCCTACTTCAAATCGTAATTAGCTAGTAGATGTATGTATCAAGTAACTGCGTACATACAAATTAATATGAACAATATCCCCAAGAAGTGAAATTTTACCCACAATGTAATTTAATTAAACCCAATTTTTCACAATGTAACAGAACCTTTAAACTACGACGACTATCAACCAACTTTTCCCCGTACAAGTAAAAAAATTAAACCCACAATATAATTTACTTAAACACAATTACAATTTCCCACTATACCAAATATTCTTATTAATAACAATGAACGACAGACAACGAGCAAGAACAAATACCAGCAATGCCAACGAGAAACCAACCGAACAATTCGACAATATAATAGCTCATACCCGTCCCGAGCCCATCAACTCAGGAAAATTCTTAACAGCGCGAAGTAGCCCAAAGTACAGCGCCATCTCTCGGGAAATTTGGTTACTAATTTATACAAACTAGACGGGTTATGTATGTTGGGTTTTCATTGGTAATTTTGAATTGCGTGAACTGATTTTAATAATTCTTGAAAGATCATACGTTCTGGATAATAAAATATGTAAAATAAATTTTAAAAAATGCTTGCATACACGGTTAAATTACAAACTTAGTTCAGAAATTATTTTGAACAACTTTTCAAAAACTGTACAACCCATCAAGTTCAAAATAAATTTCCTAGAAAGTCTTTATAAAGTTCTACTTTTGAGATTTTTTCATATTTTCTAAACTTATGGTTCAAAAGTTACAGGTCACATTTTTTTTTACTTTTGGAGCGATTATTTTCGAAAATATTAACATTATCAAAAAAAAGATTGTAGTAAACCCCTTTTCATTTTTAAATACCTATCCAACAATATATCACACGATAGGGTTGAATTGAAAAAAAAATCACTCCCTACTTTACGTGTAGAGGATACCCTAATAAAACATTTTTTCCACTTTTTTATTTTACCACTTTGTCGGCGTGATTGATATACATATTAGTACCAAATTTCAGCTTTCTAGTGCTAACGGTCACTGAGATTATCCGCCGACGGACAGACAGACAGACAGACTTGGCGAAACTATAAGGGTTCCTAATTGACTACGGAACCCTAAAAAAGAATAACGTACCTTTAATGTAAAGTTTATTTGAACTTATAATTCCAAATCAATCCAAAGATATAACACTTCAAAGCAACCTGTTTTAAAAAACAGCAATTTAATACTTTAACCCCTATTATTATTACCTGACGGGGTCAGCGTGGTCTGCTACGCTGATGATACGCTGGTCCTGGCGCGGGGAGAGTCGTACCAGGCGGCGGTCGAACTAGTGACACGCGGGGTTGCGACAGTCGTGGAGAGGATCCAAGAGTTGGGACTCGAGGTGGCATTGCACAAGTCCGAGGCCATGTGCTTCCACGGCCCTCGGAACGCGCCACCATCGGGTTCCCAACTAACGGTAGGAGGAGTTCACATTGGCGTCGAGTCGACGATGAAGTACCTTGGACTTGTCCTCGACAGCCGATGGAATTTCGAGGAGCATTTCCGACGTCTGGCTCCCAAACTGGATCGTACAGGGGCTGCTCTCAAGCGGCTCCTGCCCAACCTAGGGGGTCCAGACGCCTCCTGCCGGAGGCTCTATGCAGGAATCGTTCGGTCCATGGCCCTTTATGGGGCGCCGGTATGGGCGCCGTCGCTTCGAAAGCGACCGGCGGCCAAGCTGAACGCAAGCCAGAGGGTCATGGCGATCCGGATGGTGCGGGGATACCGCACGATTTCCCGCGAAGCAGCGAGCCTCCTCGCTGGCCAACTACCGTGGGATTTGGAGGCAAAAGATCTCGCACGCATGCACGATCTGCGCATAGAGATGCAACGCCGGGGCGAAACTCCGGTGCCGCGCCAAGTCGCGGCATGGCGGAAAGACTCCCGGCGCGATCTCATGGTAGAATGGCGACAACGACTGTCGCAACCCAGTGCTGGGCACGCCATAATTATGGCGATAAGTCCCCTCTTTGAGGAGTGGCTGGAAAGACCTCACGGCGTCCTTACCTACCGCATGACGCAGGTCCTCACCGGACATGGTAAGTTCGGGAGGTTCCTGCATCGGATTCGTGCAGAAGAGACGCCCGGGTGCCAACATTGTGTGGACCGCCCGGAGGACACGGTGGAGCATACGGTAGAGGTGTGCCCCGCTTGGGCAGAGCACCGCCGTGTCCTCGTGGGGGCGATCGGTGGCAGCGATCTCTCGCGCCGGGCCTTGGTACAGGCCATGGTCCGGAGCGAGGAGGAGTGGCAGGCGGTTGCCTCCTTCTGCGAAGCAGTAATGCTAGCAAAGGAGGCGGCCGATCGCGTGAGGCAACGGTCCTCACGCCCCAACCGCCGCCGGGATTCCGATCCCGATTTCCGGCCACCGTAGGCGCGGGCTTGCGGACGGTGAGCAATGGGTGGCTCGCCGTCCGATCGTCCGGTAACCGTCCGGACCGAGCCCAAGTCGTCGACGGCGCGTAGTGTTCCACGCGCGCCTCAAGGAGATGTCAGCAACCGTAGGGGCCCAGCAGGGTCGAAACTTACTGGGGCCATGGGTGATGCGAAAGCGACCCCCGGGGCCCTGGGAAAAAAATGGCAAAGAAGTGGAGGAGTGGGTTTTTAGTCAGTAAAAGTCTGACACTATCTCACGCTCCGCCCAAGAGCGGGGGATGTCATTAGATGATTTTCCCACCCGAAAACAAAAAAACCCCTATTATTATGCTATGCCTCAGAGACTCCGGTTTGCTTGCTTTCGGCGCTTCCTCCTTTGCACCGTAACGAAGCCATCTTCATTTTCAGCCTTATTCAATCCCTTATTAGGCAAAGGCTTCGATATAGGAGCGGCAAGGGCGCTCGGGATGACGCTAGCGAAATCCTGATGATGCAGATTCGCTGCGGTTACAAGTGTACATGTAACGTCGGGCAGCGGCGCATGGACCAGCCGCGGTGACCGGTATTATCAGGTAACTAAGGCCCATAGATAAAATACACAAATAATCTTACTAAATAATAAACGAATACATATAAAAAATACTCTAACTAATTGTTAAACTATTAACTATTGCACACGAAGTGACGGCGTCGTGTTCCGCTGCAAGGTTGGTATCCTTCCACGAAATCGTCGATACGCGATACCTTTCGGCCAAAACTCTCCTTTGAGGACGGTGTCCAAATGATGAGTCAGCACCCGCACCACAAACGACTTGAAATTAATGTTATGGCGCGGCTCCAACTGCTCGACTCTCAATGTCCAGTTCATCTTGACTTGTACATACTCCACGATCTCCTCAACCTTCGTGCTTCAAGAATAATTAATAGACAAAACAATTAACAAAATATAGAATTGACTGATTACTTCAGCTACCTTCGTATTAAATGATTTGGTCTAACGACCTCGACACGCTTTCAATTATGAACATTATTCCAGTACTAAGACCCAACCCGAATGATTAATTGTTCCAAAAAGGATGGCCCCAGTATTGTACGTACATACATATACATAAATTTTACAGAATGTGTAAGAAATCTAAGAATTAATTGTTCCAAGAAGGATGGCCCCAGTATTGTAGATACATATACCTACATACATTTTACAGTATGTGTAAGAAATCTGAGATTTTCTCTAATAAATTAACCCTTAAAGCTAGAACTACATTAGACCGCACACGTGTAACACGCCAGATTTGTACGTAGAACGACGTCGCGTGGCGTCGCGTGGCGTGGATCAAGTGTAGCTCTACAATTCTAGTTTCCATATAAAATGTATGGAGACCGACGCGACCAGATCGGCGTGTGTGGCACACGTGTGCGCAGTGTAGTTCTAGCTTTAACCGCTTGCTTCGGATTGGTCCGATGAGTGTTTTCATGTCCTATTGGCCAGGGTCGTGTGTTTGCAGCTAGGTACTCCATCTCGTTTAGCTCTTCAATCTCTAAAGGTGACGGAAGAGTTGACGAGATAGAGAATTTGGTCGTGGATGACCCTGGCACAATAAACGTGAGAGTGTTGTGTCGGATATATCCGACATAGACAGTTAATAGGTTAACTTTACGAACCAATACGAGCTGCCATGTAATTTTTTTTTATTTCTTTAAAAAGTTAGGGACTTTTATAACGCATAGCGTATGTCAGTCCTATCGTACCCTAAGACAATTATTACAAGAGATCAATGGATCAGGGCCATAAAGTCGAACCATTTTCTCGCATCATCGGAAGATGGCTTACATAACGCCTGAAAACTCTGTTGGCATTCGATAATTCCGTAATTTACTCGAATATTTTACATAACTTGTTCCAGGAAATACGTGTTTTTTTTTTAACTCTTAAAAGTTTTTCTTAAAAAAATATCGTCATTCAGAATCTCTATTAATATTTGATGGAATGTACCCATATTGTTCTTGTTCAACTTCAAAGCCCTGAACAACTTACTCCTATCAGCCTCATATTGAACACATTCCATTAACAAATGATGCATATCTTCTACCACTGCACACACGTCACAATTGGGAGAGGTTATCTTTTTCATTAAGAAAGCGAATTTGTTACATGGAAAATGTCCCGATCTGAGTCTGTGAGCTGTAACCACTAATTTTCTGCTTAGATTAATATTTACAAACCAGGGTATACGAGGAGGCTGACACTGTATGGTTTTATACCAAATGCCTTTTTCTAATGATGTTCTGTCAAAGTATTCCTTCCACTGATCTTATCAAACATTTTTTTAATTTTGGTAATATTTCGGAATAATCAAGAGTAATATTGGTTTGTTTTCCGTGTTTGGCTGCATATTTGGCCAACATATCAGCCTGCTCGTTACGCCGTATTCCAATATGCGATGGGACCCATTGCAATCTCAGCTGAACACCTTTTTGAATAAGTTAGCTACTATGTAATTTACCAAATACAATCTATTTAAAATCTTGGTCCACTTAAACTCGTATACTAACTAACTCGTCGTAACTCGTCGGTTGACTGACCTGTAATCTGCCCCCGATAGTTAAAAAGACGTATCTAACAAAAACTAAAAACGGATAAAAAAATGTTTTATTGGATGAAACGGGAAATCGTTTGCTGTCTTCGAGTAAATTAAAATAATTACATACTAAAAGTTGAAAATAATGCCCACTATAATAGGCTTTAACTTGGTTTAATAATAATATGAATTTATTAAATTATTATAATAAAAATAAAGAAAAAACAGTTTCATCTTAGCAAAAAAAATTAAGAAAAATATTACATACTTAATTGAATAGACGTAAATGGCTAGATGCGTCCTTTAAATTTCAAACGCTTTTGGCTGTACTTTTCTTCTAAGTATTTAGTTTATCTATCTTGTATATGATTTTAACAGAAATGGGCGCATAAAGGTATTTCCGCCTTTTTTCTTAAGAATTAGAAAGTATATAGATAGCCCTTGGCTTAGATAAAATGTTTATCAAATTATTTAATAATCCTTTTATCTAAGGTAGTATGTCTGAAATGGTACAGTAGGTTCGACGTTATCATTTATGCCATAGTCTAATTTATTATTTGTAAATAAAACACAATCGATATAGTCAAATTTTTATTTTAAAATCTTTTGACCCACAAAAACAAAAACGCGCACAGTAAATTATAATGAAAATCAGAACTACTCGTATGTATTAAACTTGAGCAAAGTTTAACTTAATCAATCTTAAATAGATACAGATCTATTATAATTATCTCATAAATCTTTATTATAACAAACAAATAAATTATTTCTTTATTTTAACACGTCTTAAAAAAATAACATTCTTAGGCGAATAATCCCATTACTTTATGTAGTTTTTTAAAGTAGTTTACAAACAATATTGTGATAATTATGTGACTAAAATATCCAAATGAAAAACATTATAAAATCAATATCAAAAAATTAAAAAAAAAACAGCAGTTTTAACTGCCTCTAGATTCTCTTAGAATCTAACTTTAACGTAAAATCACAGACAATTTATCAATCCTTGGAGAAATCTTAAAAATAAGTACAAAATAATTTTTTTGAAAAAATATTGTCTAACCTAAAAAATCTAAACAGCATTAACCAGCGATCTAAATGTAGTTTCACTGTACCTAAAAAAAAAGAGCTGATGTTGCTCTGTGTGCCTATTTGCCAACATTCTATTTGTCTTCCTCATAATCGTTAATCAAATCGACAGAGTTATCATTAACTGGCAAATTTCGCCAAAACGCCCTTCGGTTCTCTGGCATAAGATAAAGTAACTGATTGATTATATCAGATTTTCGCTTTTCATTAACTCCTCTGAATTGAGTTTTTATTACTGGTCTTGGAATGCCAATTTTAATGTTTTTCGCTCTCAGTAAGTCCAGTTCTTTTTCTATGCCATCAAAATCAGTTCTGAATGCTATTGTATTAATTCCCCTTCGAAAAGTGACTTCGCACATGTTACTCAGATATACTCTTGGTATCATATTTTGAAGTTTGTAGGAAGAAGAGCAATCTTCAAATCTACAAAAGTCGCTGACGACCATTTTCTTTACAGTGATTTTACAATGAGTATCAGAAACCGCGTGATGGAAACCTTCGAAGTCATATATTCTTTTCTTCTTTTTGAGTGACAACTCAACCTGGTGATGAAATTCATCCGCTGACATGTAAGTGTGTCCTACTTCCAAATATTTCAGAGTGATAGTTTCCAAATTTACATCGCTTGAGTTTATCAGACACAATAAATAGGAAAAAAGACTCCAGTTCTTGTTTTGAGCGGCGCAGTTGTCAAGCCACAGTGTTATGTGCTTAAAATATCACGATAATGCAAAAAAAAGGCTCGGAAACAGCTTATGATGTCGTCTTTTTTCCTGCCAGCAATTGCTTCGTGCCAGATACAAGCAAATGTGTCCCTCGCGCCTCAAAATTTCTTGTCTCCATGAGGTACGAAACTCTCATTAAATAAAATCAGTCTTGGGCAAAATATAGCAACCTTGAATTCATCTAAACGAGGGCACATTATAACCTTTTCTAGGTCTACTGAGTAATACATAGCGTCACTGGTTTGGTCTAGCATACTCATTTGACGAGTTTTATCTTCATCGTATTTCTGTCGTGCTAAAATGTATCTTCTGTGATGTAATTCGTATTCCTTACATTCGGTGCAGTTTCGATGACGGATCTGGTCAGGCGCCGTACTAAACATACCCCGCCCGACACACGCGCAATCCCCGCTTGATTCAAAATTCTAGGAAAAAAGGACGTTTCTGCGCACTTGCGCCTTTTTTATTAAGTATCATTATTGTATTTTTTATTCAACGTAAAGTATTAAGACGCATTTGGCAAATGCGCCTATGCTAAAACAATTTTACGAAGTAAATAGGGCGCAAGTGGTCAGATGTGGTCCTTTTTTCTTAATGTGAAAGCAGTTTTTTTTTTAGCGGGTTAGACGCAAATGAGCATTTGCGTCTTATTAACTTCCTCTTAGATATAGGGACAAATATGCGCCTTTTATATTACTGAACTAAAAAAAAAACTATAAAGTATAAGGACATTATCTACATAAATGCGACTTTTTAATTAAGTTTCACATAAATTCGTCTTTTCATCTTCAATCGGGTGTAAAAAAATGTACAGAAGCGCCCTATTTTGTTGTGCTAAAACCGCACTGGAGGAAGTTAGAAAAATATTAAAAATACAGGCAGATGCGCCTTTTTTTTCTGATTTCGGCAATGTATATAACTCAAATCTGGAAAAAATGTTAGATGCGTCTTTTTTCCTATCGGGGGCAGTGTTGGTCTAGTGGTTAGTGGCCCTGACTGCTATGCCGGGGGTCGTGGGTTCGATTCCCACCCAGGACAAATGTTTGTGTGATGAGCACAATCATTTGTTCTGTGTCTGGGTGTAATTTATCTATAATATGTATGAATTTAAAAATATATAAGCAGGTTTATCAGTTGTCTAGTACTCATAACACAAGCTCTGCTTAGCTTGAGACTAGACGGCGTTGTGTAATAGTTGTGGAAAAAAAAACTGTTCTATTACTGTCTCTTGTCTCTTGTCTCTTGGTATCTATTCATATTTCACGCCTAGTTTTCATGCTGTATTTTCGAACTAAAAATAAAAATATGCGTCAAAAGCTACTTCACAATTCATTAATCATCCATCAATTGCGAAAATGACTCACAATTTGTCCTATTTTTAGCGACACTTGTGTTCTTGTCTCATTTGTTTTGTAATCCCGTTTATTTTCTGCTTCGGCAAGCGTACTTCGTGAAGGTCAACTAAGTTCAGTTTTATCGATATTGGTTTGATCTCCAATACATCGATGTCATGAAATCTAGATGAGATATTTTGATTACTCGGCTGTGTTACCCTTATCGTGATTGTTGACGCGTAGATCCCGAGTTAATAATGTAGAAATCAGAGATAATGCTTTTTTATTTGAGGTGAAGGAAAGAAAGAAAGAAACATATTTTATTTGGCACACATAGTACACAGGTAGAAGTACGTATTCCCGTTAGTGTCCCAGTACCCGTTAACTAGTCAGTTTTTTATTTTTTGCGTCTTTCTACCAAAATCAAATTAAAGTTTGCAAATGGCAATTTATTCTTGGTACTATTTTATACAATTTTAATGGCAACACTCACCAAAAAGTTTAATGGCGTCAAAACTGTGCAAACTTAAAAATACATCTAAATAAAATTATCTGTAAGTTCAAAGTTCTGTCAGTGAACTACGAGACCACCCCGTCGCAGAGATCATCTAGCCATACTTCGACGGATAAAATTAAGGTAAGAGTGTTAATTTTTATAAAATATTATGTGTATTATTTAACGATTTAACTTATAAATTAAGGTAAATCTCATCGAAAAGTAAATGTTTTTGCATGTTACATCTATTGGTACTCACAAACCCCTACTTGACCTAGTACCCGGTAAATTCGTATGTTTTTTACCGGATACTGGTACACTATCAACCCGGTAACATACCTTGCACCGAAACCCGTTATTGTATCCTTATTGCTTTGAAATAGGTCTCATTTTTCTTTGAAACTGTATTTTATATTAAATATTTTCTGCCGGATACTGGGACATGCATTAACAGTTGCATTTAAATCCGTCACGGTTCTTATTGCCTTGAGTTAAGTATTATTTTCCGTTGACTCAATAGAATGTAGTTACTAGGCATCTTGTTTATTTTGTTACCACGTGCATTTGGTTGCTCTTGCGATTATCTGTATGATTTCCCAATTTTTGTACAGTTTGCGTTACAGCTCTGCTGCTCTAAAACCAGTTTTTTTTTATTCGGTTACTATGGGGCGCAGTTTTAGTACATTAATATGAATATTGACCACTGGACAATATTTTGTAGCGTATTTCAGAGCGACAATCTTACATGATGTGAACTGTGTGTTACCTATTTGTTTTACTTGCGTAGATATTTTTACTAAATACACTTGTTCTTGTCACCACGCTGGCCTGTCTGTTTCACTATCATGTAAGCTTTTCTTGAGTTAGCCATTATATAAAATATATATAATAATAATATACTTAATATTTAATAATGTATTTAAAAAAAAAACAAATGCGACTAAAATGTGACAAATTGGTTTCGGAAGTCAATGGTGATTCAATTATTTAAACATGGTTCTGGGGTTATAGTTATAGTAGCTGAAATTGAGGCAAGGGCGAAAAAGCTCTTGGCTATTTCATTTACTTAAGTAATATAATTATGCTTTGCAGTTCGAGTCTTAACACTTGACCTGGTGTCTTTTGTGTGTCATTTTCAGTACAAGTTTTGTCTTCTTTGACAATTTTTTTTAGATAAATATGCCTCATTAGTTGGAACTCCCGTCGACATTTTCATACGCCTATACTTTCCCATGTTTCTTGCACGGCTTTCATTTTCATTCATTAAGTCACTGAACTCACGTGAGTTCAGATTAGGGTGCAAGATGTCAGTCAGACCTGTGAAGTTATCCAGGTGATAAAAAAAGTTGATAGATACTAAAAATTGTCTCAAAGTCGTAGAGTCATGATTGAATCTGTCTAAAGGTAAATTATTTTGCGCATTTATCTGCCTCTAAACATTGAATAATTTTTTGAGGGATCTATACCTTTCCGAGTTGGACTTCTGGTGCCGTAAAAAGCTTCGAGATGCTTGCTTGCTTGAGTTGTGCCATAATAAAGTACTCCTGCTGTCCTGAACTAAAGCATGGGTTTGTGTTTGATTTTGATCCAATCTTTGGCCTACTTCTGGGTGTTGCTTTATGATTACTTCAAACCAGTGAAAACCTGGTCTGTCATTTATAAATGGGTTTTCTTGCTCTATTTTTAACCAACTTCTAAAAAAGGAGGAGGTTCTCAATTCGGATGTTTGTATTTTTTTTTTTTTTTATGTTTGTTCGCGCTTAACTTCGTCGCTTGCCAACCGATTTGAAAAATTCTTTTTTTGTTGGAAAGGGTGTACTTTCCAAATGGTCCCATAGTCACCAAGTCGGGATCTGATGATGGAATCTTGGCGAAATCGAGGGAACTCCTCAAATATTATAGGCAATTATATAGTGATTTATGTATTTTCATCGAGAACTTAAGCTTCCACTTCATCAAATGTTACTTTTTGACTGTAAATGTCAAAAAGTAACATTTGATGAAGTGGAACTGACGAAGAAGACCAGAAATGGTCAACGGAACTTCATACTCGCATAGATATCACAATAAAGATACTTATGCGACTATGACAATACAAATGAATGAATGGTTCTGAATAGTTACGTTGAAAATGGTATCATCGAAGTGATCTGATGATGATGATGGAGCCGGAAGGTAGGCACTGAAACTCCGTAATGAATCAATGTATCCTAGCCGTGTTTGGGCTTATTAGAATTATCATGAGATGAACTTTGGCTATAACGTAGGTACTATCGAACTGATTTGATGATGGAGCCGGAAGGTGGAAGGTAGACACAGGAACTTCATAATAAAACAATGTAACCTAGCAGTGTTTGGGTTAATTGGAAATATCATGAGAAATAGGCACTCTGCTTATAAGTGTACCTACCTATCGCAACTAAAAAGAGTGAAATAAAAAACTTTTTACAAAAAAAAAATAACCGACTTCACTAAAAAAAACACTAAAAAGATCAAAATAACTTTAATTTCGGAAGTCGGTGTTAAATAAGATACTGTATAATAATACCGAGAAACACCGACTTCCGAAATTAAAGTTATTTTGATCTTTTTAGTGTTTTTTTTAGTGAAGTCGGTTATTTTTTTTTTGTAAAAAGTTTTTTTTGACACTATAATATAATATAATAATATAATATTCCACAACTATCACACAACGCCGTCTAGTCCCAAGCTAAGCAGAGCTTGTGTTATGGGTACTAGACAACTGATAAACATACTTATATATTTCTAAATACATACATATATAGATAAATTACACCCAGACACAGAACAAATGATCGTGCTAAACATTTGTCCTGGGTGGGAATCGAACCCACGACCTCCGGCATAGCAGTCAGGGCCACTAACTAGACCAACAGGCCAGTCAAAACTATGCAACATCTGCGCTTTAGTTACAAGAAAGGACTACTGTTGGCATCAGCTGAAATTAAGAAAAGGGAGAAAAAGCTTGGTGTTGTTTGTTTTTAAATAATTGAATTACCACAAAACTTTAACTAAATATGTTTTAAAAGTTTGTATTTTTACTTTTTCATACCTATTCGAAATCAGAAATTAGCAAATAACGTGTTAATTTTCTTTCAGCTAGCCATGACTGACAAACAGAAGGCCATATTAAAGGCCATGGAGGCAGTTAGAAAAGGAGCCTCAATTTCAGCTGCAGCCAGGCAGTACAATATTCCACGGTCAACGTTGGACGACAAAATACGCGGCCGCTATTCTGTTGAATGTTCCAAAGGACCTGCTACAGTTTTGTCAAAAGAAGAAGAAGATCATTTAAGAAGATGGTTAATTTTTATGGCAGATAGTGGTTTTCCTATAACTAAGGCGCAATTGTTGGATAGTGTAAGTTTACTTATTAAAAAATTGAAGCGAGAAAACCCTTTTAAAAATGGCAGACCAGGTCGTCACTGGTTTGAAGCCTTCATAAAGCGGCACCCTGAAGTAGGCCAGCGAGTGGCCCAAAATCTGACGCAAACCCGTGCTTTAGTTCAGGAAAGCAGTTTAAGAGCGTGGTTTAAAGAAGTGGAAGACTATTTTATTATGGCACACCTCGAAGAAGCAATTAAAAATCCAAGAAGGATATTTAACTGTGATGAAAGCGCTTTCTTCTTATCACCAACAAATAACAGAGTTTTAGCAAAACGAGGTGCCAAAAATGTTTATAATATTATTCCCAGTAGTGAAAAAGAGTGCGTGACAGTCTTAGTTACGGCAAATGCAGCAGGTGAATTGGCACCTCCAATGGTGTTTAAACTGAAATCAATACCATTTAAAATTTCAAAAACTGCACCAAAGGACTGGGGCTTAGGATTCACGCCAAAAGGTTGGATGACAGGAGAATCTTTTAATTAATTTTCTTTTTTCAGAAAAAATGAATGTTACTCAAGATGAAACTAAAATATTACTAGTGTTAACCTATAATTTGTATAACATACATAAAAAAAATAAAAAATACGAATCATGTTTTTGTTTGATAAATACAGACCCTAATTATTTTCACTACTCTTTTTATTTGAAAATATTTTATTTCTGTGAACTTTAACGTAAAACAATAGAGTTCAAATTCGCGTTTAAAATTACCGGATTCCGGGACAATTTAACGTTAACTAGTACAACTCTACCGGGTACTGGTACAATTAGCCCTTTTTGTATTTTTTTTGTTTTATTGTTAATTAACATTTACACTAATTTAATAGAAGTATAATATACTAAAAGTATATTAAATTATCTAACTAGTCATATAAAAATTATTTTTATGAGTCTACTAGTTTTAGCCCAGCGCGCATGCAAAGTCAGGGAAGTTCATAACTTCACGGTTACTGGGCCGTTTACCTTAGTAGAAACAACATGTAGAAACTTAAGATTAGAAAAACTGGGCAAGTGCGAGTCGGACTCACGCACTGAGGGTTTTACCTATGAAAACAGTTCAATTCCCGAATTGAGTTAGGAAGATTTTTCCGAAACGCAAATTTTTTTTTTATGTCGTAACTACAAATTTACAGTTTTTAGACTTTTTCCTATACTTGTGCTATGAGACCTTGCTTTATGCCTTTCAGGATTCTAGGTACTTCTACGAATTTTGAGTCCTTTGAAAGTATCGAAATACACGTTTTTTGCGATATAAACAGCCGTATCTTTTTTGTTGTTAATTCAGAAGTTTAATTTTTTCATAGCTTCAAGGGAACGCAGACAAGTATATGGTTTTAATTTCAACTTGATGCCTCCTCGCGTTTCCGAGATAAAAGGTCTTGACAGGCAGACACACAGACGGACAACAAAGTGAGCCTATAAGCGTTCCGTTTTTTTCCTTTTGAGGTACGGAACCCTAAAAAGAACACTAACATCGTGTGTCTCACGTCTGAGCAAAACAGGTCCAACACTGTTGTTTTTCTTTCCGCAGTTTTTTGAATATAAAATAATTTAAAGTTAATAGTTTTACCAAGTGATTTACACCGGTGTAAAGCTGAAGGAAATGAATTTTAAAATCAAGCTGCGCCATTTCAAAATTCCGCGTAGATCGCTTACTGAGCGTTGAAAAAACTGGCATAATGATTTGCTCTACATGCAATACTAAATTAGTATTGGGTGATGCCTTTCTTGACTGTGCAGTGGTAGAATGTGTCAAGGTATACCATTACCTTTGTTATAACCGGCAGCTTACGCTCGAGGAAAGAGCCACTTGGATATGCCCGGAATGTTGCTGTGCAGTCAAGAAAGGTGTTCAGAATTATGAGCTACCAGTCTCAGTAAGTACGCCAATCGCACTAAAGAATGTATCTGCTCGAAATAAAAGCTACCCACCACCTCCGTTTTCTCAATAAACGTTCTAACAGAACAGCTGACCGATGCCGTCTCTACTATTGCGCAGTATCATATCGCGCTCACCGAGCTCACGAAAAAGATTGAAACTTGTAACGAAAAACTGACTAAATTAGAGCAAACACTAGAATGTACCCGCTGTCATATCACTAACCCAGATAAACCTGTACCTACCCAACTGAAGTCTGTGGACGTAAACGACAAACAGTTGTCTAATGATATAATAAAACCTAAGCCTGAGATAAAGCACCAGCTAATACCATCTCTGTGCAAGTAGAAAGTGATTTGTCAGATATACGTGAACGTATATCTGACAAATCACTTTCTACTTGTCATTCATTCTACAATCATTTATCTCTATCCAATCTATCGAACCTATTCAGGGGACCGTACAACAAGATGAACACATCGTAATTTCGACACCAATATCAAAATATAGTGTTCCCAATGAAAAGTGGGTTGAGGTACATAGTCGTAAGTCTAAGCGTTATGTTTCTGTTCGTGGTACTGCGGGACCTGATTACGACGCTTAAAGCCGTCGAGTTTCGCAGATTTATACATTTGTGGAATATGATATTACTAACGACATTGAATCTTATCTACTAAAGCTATGTCCAGTAGGTAACTGCATCGTGGAAGAACTGAAACCAAAAGGGGACTATAAGTTATATAAGATCGGTGTACCTGCAGAATTCTTCGAAAAAGCAACGGCGGCAGATAATTTGCCTACTAACGCTCGAGTTAAAGAATGTTTTTTTCGAAGAAACAAAATCCAAAAAATGCGGTCATCCAGTGGTCAACCGGAAACATTGTCAGCTATTTAGTTTAGTTTATCAAAACGTTAGAGGCTTGATTACCATTTTCAGTTGCTTTAGGCGTAATCTCTTAACATCTGCCAATGACGTCATAGCTGTAACTGAATCATTCCTTACAACTTCCGTACTTGTTTCTGAGGCGCGCTGTTCTGATTTAGAAGCCCCTGCCCGCGAGGACTTGTGGGCTCGTTTTACAATGGATTGCGCTACGTTTTATGTTTGTGTAGTGTAAATTCATCCTAGAGCTTCTGATGAAATATGTATGAGTTGGTTTCAAAAAGCGGAATCTGTTATTGACAACTTAAAAAGTGCTGTGATTATCTTGGGTGATTTAAACATAAATACTAATCGCACATCGAAGGATATCTTAAATTATTACTTTTATTTTCGTACTGTTTGTGGCCTGACTGAGAGGAATGAGGCGATGAATGCGTAAATAGCAAGTTGGATGTGGTGTTGGTATCAGATAGCATTAGCAATGTTGATGTGACAGAGATTAATGGTAGGGGTCTAGTACCACGACGAGACGCCTATCGTCGGCCTCTACAGGTATTCTATACACCTGCTGACACTATGTGCCGATTTAGCTCAGAAAGCTCAGAAAAGTAGATCCTAGTAACTTGGATGCAGTGAATGATTGAAATTTTTCCAAGGGCAATTTTGAAGCCATGTATAAACTAATTTCGGAAGCATCATGGCAAAAGGTATTATTGGCGCCTGATGTTGATACTGCTGTTGAATATTTTTACAATTATATGTACGACATTTTGGATGAATGTGTACCCAAAAAACATAGATGTAAGAAGTAATCTATGCGCTTTAATGTTTGGGTTACGACAGATTTAATTAAAGACATTCGATGTAAGGCTGAACTACACAGAGCGTGGAAAACAACTCATAATAGTGACTTTTATGAAAAGTTTTCTCTTCTTAGGTCTAGTATTAAAAAGAGAGAGAAATTTTTAGACAATTTTTTTATATAAAAGACACGTTAAGATTGTTTACATTTAGTTAACTACCTAAACAAATGGAGTATAGTTAGGAAAATAGTCACACATGCACGATTTGCGCATGGAGATGCAACGCCGGTGGTGTCGTTTTGTTTTCTAATTCTGCTGCCGCAACAAGTTGCGGCACGGCGAACAGAGTTCCGGTGGGATCACATGGTGAAATAGTGACAGCGACTGTCTCAACCAACCCAAAGCAAACTATGGGCAAGTGCCCCACTTGGGCGGAGCACCGCAATGTCCTCGTGGAGGCGATCGGCGGCAATGACCTCCCGAGTCGGGCCCTGCTACAGGCCATGGTCTAGAGCGAGGAGGACTGGCAGGTCGCCTTCTCCTGCGAAGCAGTAATGCAGCTAGCGAAGGAGGTGACCGCAGGCGCGAGGGTACGGACATCACGCTTCAGCCGCCGGGATCCTGACCCCGATTTCCAGCCACCGTAGGCATGGGCTTGCGGACGGCGAGCAGAGCGGAAGAAGTCATTGGATGATATTTCCCTCCTAAAAAAAGCTAGTTGGGAAAAGTTTAGAGAAATGATGATGAATGGTTACATACATTATAATATTCGTCCACAAAAAAACAAGTATCTCTTTATATATATTTGCAAAACCTTACAAAGAATGACTAGAAACCAGCTACATTAAATACTTTACGAGCGACTCAGTAACAGGTTTAACTTTTCAATTAAACCAAGATTAAAAACAATTCATCAAACGGCATTGTACAGGAACTCCGTTTGTTTGAAACAAACCATATTGGTTTCTATTGTTCAGATAGAATCAAAGAGAGACAGTAGAATCGTAAAAAAGTATTGCTGTAAAATAATATGTATTTCTAAAGTCCTAAAATAATATGTATTTCTAAAGAGCTCTTTACTTCGAAGTCTGATCTTATTTCTTCGAAAATAGTATTTCAAAAAAACCTTAAGAAGGTTTCACGAACACTATCTTAACCTTGATAATTATACAAAGTAAAGAAAAATGCACTAGAGTCGATTGAAAAACGAGCTAAACATCATCGGCAATGATGCACTTGTCAAGTCAAAACTTCAAAGTCTTGAGTATCGACGCCGAGTCCCTAGCCTGTCGGGTTTCTCCAGTGTGCATTGGCACACTCCCCGAAATGCAAACGATAGATTCTAATGAATTGCTCAATTTAATTTCCCCAAGTCCGTTCCATCATCTGACCACTAGATGTACGGCGTTGCGCCATCGGTAAATGGTTGAAATACCAACCATACGTACAAAGCGTTTTGGGAGCACATTCATTATGTGTACCAACAGCTAAGGAGTTTTTTTTTTTTTTGGTGGGAATATCATCTTATGACATCCCCCGCTCTTGGGCGGAGCGCGAGATAGTGTCAGACTTTTACTGACTAAAAACCCACTCCTGTTCCTTCATTGCCTTTCGTACCAGGGCCGAGTCTTCCTTTCAGAATCAGACCCTTGGCCCCAGTAGGCTTCGACCCTGATGGGCCCCTACAGTTGCTGACATCTCCTTGAGGCGCGGGCATTACTGCTTCGCAGAAGGAGACGACCGCCTGCCACTCCTCCTCGCTCCTGACCATGGCCTGTTCCAAGGCCCGGCGCGAGAGATCACCGCCGCCGATCGCCTCCACGAGGACACGTCGTTGCTCTTCCCAAGCGGGGCACACCTCCACTGTGTGCTCCACCGTGTCCTCCGGGCGGTCCACGCAATGGTGACACCCGGGCGTTTCTTCCGCACGGATCCGGTGCAGGAATCTCCCAAACTTACCATGTCCGGTGAGGACCTGCGTCATGCGGAAGGTATGGACGCCGTGTTGCCTTTCCAGCCACTCCTCAAAGAGGGGACTTACCGTCATAATTATGGCGTGCCCAGCACTGAGTTGCGATAGTCACTGTCGCAATTCCGCCATGAGATCCAGCCGGAACTCTTTCCGCCATGCTGCGACTTGTCGCGGCAGCGGAGTTTCGCCCCAGCGTTGCATCTCCACGCGCAGATCGTGCATGCTTGCAAGGCCTGTTGCCTCCAGATCCCATGGTGGCTGGCCAGCAAGGAGGCTCTCCGCTTCGCAGGAAACCGTGCGGTATCTCCGCACCATCCGTATGGCCATGACCTTCTGGCACGCGTTCAGCTGGGCCGCCGGTCGCTTTCGCAGTGACGGCGCCCACACCGGCGCCCCATAAAGGGCCATGGACCGGACGATGCCTGCGTAGAGCCTCCGGCAGGAGGCATCTGGACCCCCAAGGTTGGGCAGGTTTGAGGGCAGCCCCAGTCCGATTCAGTTTGGGAGCCAGACGTCGGAAGTGCTCCTCGAAATTCCACCGGCTGTCGAGGACGAGTCCCAGGTACTTTATCGTTGACTCCGCTGGATCCTATCAACGACTATCGCAACCCCGTACAGCTAAGGTGTGGAATTCCGTGCCGGAGTCTGTGTTTCTTGATAGCTATAACTTAGGGGTCTTTAAGTCAAGACTGAATAGGTTACTTCTAGGCAAGCGTACTCCATCGTTGGCAACATCATCGTTTCCCATCAGATAAAGGGCCTATAACACTACTCGACATTCAGACAGTCTTAGCCGATGTCGCGTAGTGTAATAAGGGTTAGACCGGTCTTACCCGGAACAAAAAATAAAACAGTCTGAATATCGTGTGCCGAATATCGCGCAGTGTAATACGCCCTTAAGATAGTGGTCAAACGTGAGCCTAATGCTATCTACACTAATATTATAAAGAGGTAAAGATTTTTGTTTTGTAGGAGATAATCTCTGAAAGTACTGGTCCGATTGCTAAAATTTTTTCACCGATAGAAAGCTGCTTTATTCCTGAGTGACATAGGTTATATTTTATGTACACGGGCGAAGCTGCGGGTAAAAACTAGTACATAATAAAAGAATAAAATAAAAGAAAAAATACAAGCATGTGCCAAATACACAAAGTGAAGAAAAAATCAAACATAAACCCGTGTGTAATAATGTGTGTACGTGAGTTTGTAATAATCTTTCCTTTTTGGGAAATCATCAAATAACCGCTCCCGCCGATGGAGTGGTGGGAGAGAATGTCGGACTTTTACTGACTAAAACCAACCCATTTGCCTTCAGAGCGCTTTTCTTTTTTACTTAGCCTATACTTTCCCACTGCTCGGAAAAGGCCTCCGCCAACTTCTTCCAGGTATTTTTTTCTTGAGCCACCTCGAACTAGCCCTTGCGGTAATCTAGACGCTTACGGGTCGTCTCGCCACCTCTTCCCAGGTCGACCTCGGCGGCGTCGTCTACCCACTTTGTGGAGACTCTGAAAGATCGTCGTAATATATTACAGCGTAGAAGTTAATATTTCATCTAATCTGATTAGCCCGGGATATCCCACTTCTAGGCAAAGGCCTCTCTCTCCCTCTTCCACACACGTCTGACTTCGGCCATTGTTGTGGGCCAGTACCTCCGGTAAGAATCAAGTTCACCTCTCCACCATCGTTTTGGTTTGCCACAATATTACCTAGCAGTTCATGGGGCCCTCTCTTTCAGCTCACAGTTCATCTGACTTGCAGTGGACATGTCCTAAAAATTCATACTTACATAATAATTGTTATTTCTGCGATAGACATTCGAATCGTAATAGGTACACGCAATCCGAATTGCTCTCTTTACGATAAATTACAAAGGGCCTTCCCCTTCGCAGAATAGGCCCAGAACGTAAATAAAACACATTTTATAGTCTTCTTGAGGGTCCAAATAATAAGGGCGTCAATTTACTTTTTATGTAGCAATGCTACTAAACATCATGTTATTTGTAACAGGCAGTAAAAAGAGCTATGAAATGTGATAAGCTTCAGATACTTGCAACCTATGATATACCTGATAATAACGAGCGTTCCATTACATAATATTGAAGTATTTTATCAGGCACCTATAAGATGCATATTCGGAAGCTACTGGCCCGAGACAATCTCTAACGTAGAGCTATTGGAGTAATGACACGAGAGCCCGATCGACCGCCAGATCAAGTGTCGTAAGTGGAGATATTTGGCCCCACACTCCTAAGGGATTCCAATCACATACCCAAGCAAGTATTTGACTGGAACCCTCAAGGAAAAACCAAGCGTTTTCATTTTAGATAATTTGGTTAGGAATTTCAACGTTCCTAACCAAATTATCAAAGCAAACTGCGGTAAAGACTTGCACTGATCAACAAAAATATTAACAGGAACAGAAACACTTTATAGGTGATAATATCAATAAAATAAACTAAACCTAATCTACAACTAAATACACACTATTTACGTAAAGATATTGAAAAATCGACTAGTCGATACATTACGGTTCCAAATCGCTAATTCGCTTCCCGTGTAGCGTCACACATAAAAAAAAAAAGAATTTATTAAGATCCAAGACGACTCGGCTTTTGCAGAACGCACCGTCTTCATTGACGATCGGACATCTCAGCTGTAATAGACGTCCACATGCTCCTTACGTATCATTTCAATATAATAATAATATAATATAATTTAATAAATATCGATTTTATCACAACGACTTACGAGTGTGATCATTTTTAAAAAAAAACTAGCTTCAGTGTTAACCCCGTATTGGGTAAGTGTTGACAACCACTTTTTTGCTTAATCATGCTGGATACGGCCATTACATGACAAGAATTTTATCACCCATTTTTGTGTACCTTCTGTTGGTGTTTTAGTTCCGTATTATTTTGTTGTTCCTTAGTGCTTACTAGCTTTAAGCGTAGTTTCTTTTTTTTCCCGCTCCGGTTCTGATTGTGACATGCACACTTTTGCCTTGAGCGCCTTAGTACATCCTCTGCCCTGCGCTTACGCTCTGTTGCGGTCACAATCAGACAAGGATAAACCGGGAGACAAAGAAACTTATTCGACGACTGGAAAATTCCAGGATCCAAAGTTCCGATTCAGGCACCTGGCCTGAGTTCCATATAACCGTTCGGCCACTCTCCGAACCTTCGTCTACCTGCGGCACGTCTTCCTGCTGGCGTCTAATCTTCGGCTTCTAACGTCTTCGTGGCCAGGATAGTACTTAGCGCATAGGGTATTTCTTAGATAATATAGAATCTAAGAAAAACGGCCTTTTGTTCCTGCGACCCTATTCAATAAATATTGATGTAGATAGTGCTGCGTATTATTAATCTCATCATCATCATCATCATCATTTCAGCCGAAAGACGTCCACTGCTGGACATAGGCCTGCCCCAAGTGTCGCCACAATGAACGGTCCTGTACGTCTCGCATCCATCGGACCTCCGCAACCGTTACCAAGTCATCGGTCCACCTTATAGGAGGCCTGCCAACGCTACGTCTTCCGGTACGTGGTCGCCATTCCAGAACCTTTCGGCCCCAACGGCCATCCGTTCTGCAAGCAATGTGCTCTGCCCATTGCCATTTATCTAGTAATAGATAATTAACCCGCAATCGCTACACTGTCAAACCTTAGCTGATGTTGTTGTTGTTAGCAGAAGCGAGGAGCAACGAAATGACGTGCAGCGAGGTGAAGAACAAAGCTCAAGACCAAGACCGTTCGTGATGGAGGACTAATGTGAACGCCCTCTGCCCCATCTAGGGGACACAAGACACTAAGTAAGTATAAATTACTGAAGAATGAATAGAATGATCAAAGTCTACCTGTGTTACTATCCGTGTTGTCTCTCCTGAATGATAAATCGAAGGCTTAAACCAATATGAGATGTTCAGTGAAGCAAATAGTTCAAATAGAAAGTATTATCACGAATTTTTTTCACCACCTCTAAGCAACTCGTTTCATTTCGCGCTACAATGCTTTTGCCAGTGACTCCATCTCACTAAGCTCTTATCATAATAATATCATTTGCTGGAAACTATATCTGGTGTAAAGAAGCAGCCAAGCAAACTTTTTAATTAAATTTCATGTTACAAAACTTCGTATAAACGTAAATAATTGGATGATGGATACTAACGTTATCATTTGAGCACGAATTTTGATTGGACGTTAATAACGCTTCGATGGTGACATTTTTACGTATACACATTTCTCTCAAATTACTAATAGAATTATTTTAACACCAATCTATAAGTATGCAGATAAATTAATAAAATTGAAGTACCTGTTTGTTGTCACCCGTCACGCTATCACTTACTCCCTTTTCTTTCATATACGGTACATTATCAAAAAAAAAAATTTTTGTCTGTCTGTTTGTCTGTTGGTTCCGGTTAATCTCCGAAACAAGCGAACCGTTTTTGACAACCTTTCGCTGGCAGATAACTAGCTATAAGGAGCCACTTAGGCTACTTTTTTGTCAGACAATTACCGAAATTCAAACAAAACAACTCAGATTAATGATAACCATCAATCATTTAATATGGTAAAAGAAGCTTAACAAAAAGTGACTAATATTAACAAAAGAAATATCAGTCGAAAGTCAATACCACAAGAGGATGCTGTACAGTAGTAACAGTCTTTGGTAACTGGGTCGCTACATGATTTTCTGTCATTGAAAATATTGGGAAAGTCTTCCTGATTTTGTCGACACCTAGGGCTCTGGGTAGATTTTTGGTCACGCGTTTCTTCTATACCATATTCTAAATTAATAAGAATATCACCCTTATGTTGCTTTTTATGTTTTCTTTTCTTTCCAATCGAATCTTCGTCGTACTCATAACTATTTTCTGGTTCGTCATCATCATCATCATCATCATCATCTTCATAGTATAGATAATCATTTGAGTGCGTTTTAGATGGTTTCTTATGTTTAGGAACTTTCTTACAGGTATTTGCTTGGTAGTAAGAAGGTAAACCTGGTGCGTATGGCATTGGACCCCCCGGAATTGCTGGTGCATAACCCGCTGGGAAGCCTACTGGAAATCCCGCTGGATAACCCGGTGGATAACCAGCTGGTATACCCATAGGAACACCCATAGGAACACCCATAGGAACACCCATTGGGACACCCACGGGAATACCCATTGGAAAGCCCATGTCTATACCTTGAGAATTGGACGGTCGCGTAGTTGTAGTTTTTGAGGTGGTTGGTGGTTTCTGAGTTCCTGTTGGAATATTTTTAACAATTTCATAAGACAAATAAAATTTTACTAATTATTAGTATATAGGCGTCACCTTACCTGGAAACTCGCACACACATTGGTCACCGTTTTCGCAATGTATGCCAGAGTATTTTCGTTGAGGTAAACTTCTTAAACCAATAGGTTTAAGTTTTGAATGATTATTGTGCAAGTCTACATAACTACTTATATATTTGGGGGTAAACTCTCTAACTTTAAATTCCTTTTCAATATCATGTAAATAAGGAATTTCTTTTTGTTCAGAGTCGTCAACATATTGCGAATTCTCATTTAAATCATCTGAATGCGTTAAAAGTTCTACAACTGGCCATTTTCGTTTTAGTTCTCGTGCCGAAGTTGCAATATTACTTTTAGTATTTTTAATCAATGATGGAGTATCTTCTTCTTCATTATCTTGAATATGTCGCTTTATAGGAACGACCGCTGATAGTTTTTTGTTAAAATAGTTCAAGCTCGGATTTCTACTTTTAGTTTTTGTTAAATTCTCTATTATATGAAGTACTGATTTGCGTGTTGGAAAAACTAGTGAATCATTTTGTACATCTGTAATACAAATATTTTCATTATTAGATATAATTTTTTGTTACCATTACCTTGAAAGACCGGACTGGAAGGTGCAGCGTTGGAAGGCCTCCCACAAGGTGGACAGATGGCCTTGTGAGAGTCGCGGGAATGCGATGGACACGAGAGGCACAGGACCGGTCGTTGCGGTGACACTAGGGGGAGGCCTATATCCAGCAGTGGACGTCTTTCGGCTAAAATTATGATGATGATTACCTTGAAAGATTAGATCCTTGCCATTTTGTTTTGTTTTGTTTTTCAAAACGAAATTATTTGTCTCGGAAAAATAAATTAAGAGCAGTAAAAATGGAAACACAAAAAACATAACCGGGTAATGAAAAATAGCACATTTTAAAATATGTCATTACTGACTGAGTTGTCTACAAGCTTGCTATCTAGGTGGCCAAGATGGTCATGATTAAACGTTGGATAAATATGTTTATGTATTCTTGTTATTAATTTATTATGATAATTGTTAAATTATTCGTATTATTTTGTTGTGTCAATGGTTACAGTGCGGGCCCGAATGATTTCTGTGAGATATGTCTCAACCACACTCTTTGCAAATACAAGGTATGACGGCTGTGATATTTCACTGAATACCAACGTTGTCACTATAATAAAATAATATAATGTTTGAAATTAATGTTTTTATAATGTTTGTTATATGTGTTGGCAGGTACAAGGACCCGGTCCTTCTTGCACATCTTACGACAATTCTGTAAAACTGAAGAGGCAGGATATCAAAGAAATCGTCAACAGAATAAACGAAAGGAGAAATTTTGTTGCCATGGGTTACTCTAAAATTCTTCCACACGCCGCTAATATGAAAAAAATAGTAAGTAAACTTCATCTTTGTGGAGTTTATAACTTTAAATGTCTTACTATCAACATAAGACTCAAAATCCTGTACTGTTTTCTTCCTTAACCGAATATCCACTTTTCAGTCTACAATTTGACTAAAAACCTACGTCTAACTTCTTGCCTGAAATAACCGATCTCTTTAAAAAAATGAACTACATTCAATCAAAATCAATCAGATAATATTTAAATAAGGTACCTATAGATTTTAATAATTAAAACCATTTATAGCCAGTGTACCTTCATTACATGACAATATCAATAACCCAAGCCACGGCTAGGATACATTGTTTTATTAAGGAGTTTCCGTGCCTACGAGTACCTTCCATATTCAGATTAGTTCGATGGTACCTTATAGCCAGAGCGCATCTCATGTGAATTCTAATAATCCCAAACAGGACTAGGATACATTAATTTATTACAGAGTTTCAGTGCCTACCTTCCGGCTTCATCATCAGATGAGTTCGATACAATAATAAATAAATAATAAATAAATAAATGTATTTATTGGAACATAAATTTTTTTACAATATATAGTGCTCGTTAACAGCTACATTAGTTTAAAATAAAACTGTGTCGCAGCCATTAGCGCCCACCTCCTAGAGGATAGACTTCGGCGTTCCAGCTTAATTTATGGAAGTTATATACAAAAAAAAAAGAAAAGACAACAAAAAAAGAAAAGACCACAAACAGTGATAATATCTTAAAAGTTTAACAACCATTATGACAACAAAACAGCTTAAGAATAAGTAAAATTCCAGTTCTTCTATCATAGTATGTGGTATGGATAAGGGTGTGTTTGTGAATGTGTGTGGTGTGTGAATGTGTGTGGTGTGGGTGTTGTTACAGTGTGCATGCATGTGTGTGTTGTCTGATTGTGAATAATTTTGGAAGGTATAGGGAATCAAGGAAAAATATATTTAAAAGATGTAAGTTTGTTTTGTTTTTTAGATTTTAGTTTTTTATTAGGTTCTCCAACTTATCATAGGTTAAGGTATGGAGCCATTTATCTGTGAGTATTCTACATTCCCGTGAGGTAAGTGGATAGATGTTCAGTATCTTATTTATTTTATTATATAAGATACATCCCCTCCTCTTTTTTCTTTACTCAGTCAGTTCTGCTATGATCCTATGAGAAGTTCCTTTCCATATCTTCGAAGTTCATCATCAGATCATAACAACATTTCTATGGGACAAATTCGGGAGTATAATTTTTCAATTTAAAAAAAAAACAAATCGGTCCACAATTGACCGAGAATTCGGTGAACACATAAAATAAACAGCCGAACATTATAACCTCCTACTTTTTGAAGTCGGTTAAATATTGCCCTTACGCCTTCGTAAAATTATGTAAAAGTCACCTGACATCGCCAATATTTATGTTTTTAGCACTGGTCAAATGAGTTAGCGTCCTTTGCTCAACGCTGGGCTGATCAATGTGATCCAGCAATACAACCGGATAGAGAAGATCAATGTAGAGATTTAGGTGAGATTTTCTTTATCCAAATAAGTTTTATTCTAGGCTAGCAAGGCTCCGGAGACATCCAAAGGACCCACATCTGTGTGTGTACCGACTCTGGAGGAGCCGATCACGAACGACACTATACGAATTTGAGCACCGCTCGTGGTCCGCTCTTGCTTGGCTCCTGTAGCGTAGACCCACCTCAAGACTCGGGCTGTTCGAAAGAGTCACCGCAACTGAAGGAACACAGGTGGGGTACAATCAGTAACAATTTTACACTGCCCCTCGCTCCACTCAGAGCAGGAGGAGTTATTTGATGATGTCCCACCTCAACAAAAAAAAAGATATCCACAACGCGACAAGGCAACGACTTCTTTCACAGAAATAGAAGACATGCTATCACGTTGTCTCACTGCGGAAGCTCTAAATTATCAGTGCCATGTAAGAGTATTTTTATTACTGTAATTTTTCGAGAAACATTAGGTACTAACATGTAACTGAAAATCTAGACGTGACGGAATTTTTCTACTATCAAATCCGAACTAAAGAGCCTTCAAATTTAACGAAACACTGGCTACAGGTGCTTTATAAAATTTGAAGACTCTCTCCTTAAATCTGTTGCTTTTTAAATATAAAATTTTATAGACTAGTGTTAATTATATACAATATTTCAGAAAATTTAAAAGTAGGACAAAACATCGGCAGCGTTATAGGTCCTTCACCCGGCCTCAGCGTCAAAGGTTACATTGAGATGTGGTTCATACAGGTTCTACACTACGCCGGAAGCGTCACTTATTACAATAAGTGAGTATGTATACAATCCTAGGTAGTAAATCCATTTTTTATTTTTTAGTGGTCAGAGTTATTTAAATGCAACCATAGTACCATAGTGCCCAGTCCGTAGAGATAAACAGACTCCTGTGTAACTATAGGACTGTTTAGTTAAAAAATGTATATGGCGTAGGCTCTGAATTTTAATTTTATTTAGATGTGTATTGTATTAGAGTACTTTTAAATTTAAAATTAGTGTCATTAGATATCTACTTTTGTTTAAATTTACTTGCAAAGTTTTGAACTTGAATTAAAGCTGTCTATATTGCTGCCATTCACTTGGCGATAAAAAAATAACCAAAAGCGACCGGATTCTCTAGTTTATCCTCTTGCTAGTGATGTGCCACATGCCATAAAAATCTTTTTATAACTTTGTGAATTCGCTAGAATTGTGAATCGAGTCACTTAAGACTAATATTCAAAATTATGATTTAAAAAATATTTTTGCTTAAATGATACCTGAAAAACCTATTAAAAATATTATCTTACTCTTATAAGGTAAAATCTGTCTCGTATCTCTCTTTTCGTGGGTTTTACTAGAAATAAAAAAAATGAAATTGCATTTTTAACATTTATTTCATAATTTTTACAAATCCTGCTCAAATTGTTGGCTGAAAACTAGAATAAAAAAATGCAATTTCATTTTTTTTATTTCTAGTCAAACCCACGAAAAGAGAGATACGACACAGATTTTTCCTTATAAGAGTGAAATAACATTTTAGATAGGTTTTTCAGGTATCATTTAAGCAAAAATATTTTTTTAATCATAATTTTGAATATCAGTCTTATGTGACTCAATTCACAATTCTAGTGAATTCACAAAGTTATAAAAAGATTTTTATGGCATGTGGCGCATCACTAGCAAGAGGATAAACTAGAGAATTTTTGAGGAAGTTGGAAGAATCCGGTCGCTTTTGGTTATTTTTTATCGCCAAGTGAATGGCAGCAACATAGACAGCTTTAATTCAAGTCCAAAACTTTGCAAGTAAATTTTAAAAAAAGTAGATATCTAATGACACTAATTTTAAATTTAAAAGTACTCTAATACAATACACATCTAAATAGAATTAAAATTCAGAGTTTACGCCTTATATATTTTTTTAAATTTGTATTTGAGTGAAAAATTTGGGCCTTATTTTCATAAAACAATAAAATGTCGATGAAAAAAAATCCACAGGGCATGAGAAGTGTTTAGGGGTCTGAAAGGATAGCAGATGACCCCTTCCGTCGACCATTTCAATTTGGCACACGATGCACCAAACACCCTATATACTAATACGATAGATACAAACAAGCACGAAATGATTACAAACTTTTTAATTTTACTAATTGCCATAAAGAGCTCATGGAAAACCACAAAGGCCTAACGTGACGTTTTGTCACTTTTACAGCCCTTGCCCTTTTAGCTAAACCCTTTATTTGTTACATAGCACATGTTTACGACGGGTCTTTGTCAAGCCTACCCGTAATAACACATCCACTACATCGTAGCGCCCCTGGCTACGGCGACAGCGTAGCGCTACGCAATTTTCCGACAAGCTACATAGAGATATGATGAATAAAAAAATTAAAAAATTAAAAAGCTTTGTGTTTAAAATAATGCAATTAAATTGGTTTCTACGCTACTGGACTGAACTTGTTTTTTTCTTTTCAGTTTTTATTTAAAATTATTTTTTACGCAGTCGGGCTTTTTTTTATTATTTTACACTCTTTAGTTATTATAATCTAATATCGCTTTTTATTCACTCTATTTTAGGCGTACATTTATCACTTTAAAGTTCACAAACCTACCTAGTTATCAGCCTCGCTTATTTTGTATCTTAAATAAAATTGAAGTGTCTGTTTGTAATATAAAAAAAAAACATTTGTTTACTAAATATACATCAAAGTATATTCGATACTTATAACAAAAATATGAAATTTGAAATTTTTGGTGGTCTGCCGATTTGTTCCGACTAATATCCAAAACGGCTAAACCAATTTTGATGGGGTTTTCGCTGACGGAAAGCAAATGTTATAAGCAGTTATTTAGGCTACTTTTCATTTCTTCTTAGGCTACTTTGGATTTTATAATATGGGATAAGTCTTCTAAACAAACAAAATTTGACGTAACTTTCAATGTGGGATGTAGCTAATTTTATAACAAGTAGCTTAATTCACTTTTTACATTACTTGAGATGTAAAATCATGATATTTTAATTCCCAGGGAGAGTGTACATCGAAACGGTTGGGCCGATTTTGACGGGACTTTTATTGACGGACATCTAACATTAAAGGGGTCATTTAGACTACTTTTCATTTTTCCCCGGAAACGGGGTTTCATAATACGGGATAAGTCTTCAAAACCGTTGAACTTTGACGGGACTATCATTGGGTTATAGCTAATATTATAATAAGCAACTTAATCTACTTTTTATATTTCCACGGGTCGGAACTTAATTCCCGAGATTGGGGGGATCTTAATTCTCAGGGGAGGGAGTTTATCTTAATATCCAGGGATGGGGGTCATCTCCAAAACGGCTGGACTGACTTTGAGTAACTTTCACTGACTGATAGCTGATGTTACAAGTATTAACTTAGGCTTCTTTTAATTTTATCGCAGGAATGGGATTTCAAAACACGGGATACGTCTGTGAAACGGTTAAACAAAAGTTGACGGGACGTTCATTGGGAAATAGCTAATATTATAATGATATGGTTCTCATTACTCATCATTAGGTCTTCATTGTTTGTGTGCCTTGCGTTGTGAAAAAATAAAATTCATTTTCTTTCTTTCTTTTTTTTCTTTCATTATATTCTCGCGGAAACGCGACTTAATTCCGGCGGTGGGGACATCCTGATTTCCGGGGAGAGGACATCTTTGAAACGGCTGAACCGATTGTGACGGGACTTTCACTAATGGAAAGCTTTTTTCATGTTGGTAATCATCTAATAACTTCTCCCGCTCTGGGATGGAGAGGGAGAGCGTGCCAGACTTTTACTGCGTAAAACCACATCTAAGTTCCTTCAGTTGCTTTTTGCGTTCTAGGATCATGGGTTATCTTTTTAGAAGTCCTACCATGACCCTAGTAGCCATCGGCCCTGCCGGGCCATGACATCTCTTTGAGGAACGCGTAGTACGCGACGCGCTGTCGACATTTTGAGCTCGGTCCACACAACAGCCGGACGGCCGGACTGCGAGCTACACATTGCACGTCATCCGAAAGCCCGTGCCTGCGGTGATTGGTAATCGGAGCTACGGCTGTCTCCATCACTAGCATTACTGCTTCGCAAAACAAGTCGACCGCCACCCATTTCCCTCGCTCCGGACCAGGGCCCGGCGCGAGAGGTCACCGCCGCCGATTGCCTCCACGTGGACACGGCGGTGCTCGGACCGTGTAGGGCTCACCTCCACCGTACGCTCCACCGAATCCTCCGGGCGGTCCGCACAACGGCAACACCCCCGAGCGTTTTTCCACCAGAATCCGGTGCAGGAACCTCCCGAACTTACCATGTCCGGTGAGGACCTGCATCATGCGGAAGGTGAGAACGCCGCGCCGTGACGCCTCTCCAGCCATTCCTCAAAGAGGAGACTTACCACCATGATTATGTCGTGCCCAACTGACGAATAGTTGATGTTACAAGGAGTAACTTAGGCTACTTTTCATTTTCCCGCAGGAACAGGGCTTAGTTTCCAGGGGAGAATATATCTCTGGATAACATTTTTTACACGAATGCCTCAAAAAAGGAGAGTAACTTAGTCGCGAGTAACAGCTAATAGATAATAAATAACATATTTCCTATTGTATTTTTTTTAATATGGTTATGATGTACCATTTTTAAATCCTAATCATAAGCCCTATAATTTGATACCCATATTGCAGTAACCAAAAAACAAACACCAACAACAACAATTATATTTTTTGGCATCTTATAGTCGTCATGTTGTTTTTTTTTTAACGTCACCCATCTAAGAACATTTGGGTTATTAAGACGAATCTAACGGTATCTTAATTATGTAAATCCGTTCAGCTGTTTGGAAGATATGAGGTAATAAAGAATATTACATACAGGGTTTTGTTTTTAGATACGCGCGAAAAACATAACCCTTCTTGCAGTCGGGTAAAAACATAACCCTTCATGCAGTCGGGTTATAATAACAACACCTTAAAGATATTCTATATTATTCTCTATTAAATCTATTTGTTAATTTATGTACACACAAACATTTGAAAACGAAAAGAAAAATACAGATAGAAGAGCACAAAGGTGCTGCTTCTTTCAAAAGATTTTTCTTCTAGCAGACCTGCGACAAGAAAGCTGAATGAGAGATGCAGATATAGAGTGTATAACTTAAAAACTTTAAAATTTGAAACAGGAATAGTAGAACTTACGTTAGAAACCTTAAAATAGACGTTATTATTAATAACTAGACTAAATCATACATAATATATAAGGTGTTAAAAAATTAACTTTAAGAATTTCGAGGGGACATTCTACTCCTCATTATGCACAACTTTTACTATGGGACCAAACCTGAAATCGCGAAAAAAAAAATCAGCTATTCCCTACGTTTATGTTCGCATAACTCGTCAAAATGTATGGAGCAGCTGATATTTTTTTTCGCTATTTCAGGTTTGGTCCCATAGTAAAAGTTGTTCATAATGAGGAGTACAATGTCCCCTCGAAATTCTTAAAGTTAGTTTTTTAACACCTTATATATTAAAGAACAGTAAATAAATAAACACATAGATAAATTAATTAATCGATATTAGGATACCAAAAAGTGTTTTAAAGAAGAGTACCCTGTTTGTTTTCCTGCAGTTACGTTAAGATATTATACTTTTATGTTCTTCATTACAATTACAGATCACGAGATTACAAGGCTAATTATTTGACACAGCTGTTATGGGCTAATACAGAATTTGTCGGATGTGGCAGAGTGAAATTCTACGTAAATATTTATCGTTCGAATTAATTTATGCATAGAATCTGGAGCTGATGGGAAATCTTACTAACCAAATGTTTTAGGTAGATGAAAGAAATGTAATGTTGGAAAGACTGGTATGTAACTTTGCACCTAAGGGTAATACTCACGGAAAACCAGTGTATTCTATTGGATATCCTGGCACTCAATGTAAAACTGGAATGGTACCAGATTGTCAATATAGAGGACTGTGTGGTTATGAAGATGCAATCCGTAAGATATGTTTATGATATTATCAACTTAATAATGTAGTCTACTTAATCAAATTTATAAATTCCTTCATAATATTGATTATTTATTTCTATGGATATTGATGGGCCCATTTTTTTTTCACAAATTCTCTTGCAATAGGCCTATAGAAATTCAATGGGTCAAATAAAAAATAACTACAGACGTGACGCGTAGTTACATTATGTACTCTGAAAATGGGAGATATAAACAGCATAAGCTGCTTAATAAACAGCTTATATATGATTTTAGATGCAGGATTTATTCCTGTCCAATTACTTTTGCAAGCTCCGTTGAGTGGACTGTCTGAGGAGGTGAACATGGTCAATAAAGATTTAGCTCGTATTTTTGTGTGGGTGTGACCCTGATCTGAAGGAAATTCCTACGAAGACCCAAGTCATCGCTGTAAGCAGCCCTAGGTTGCGCTCAAGAATCGACTGAACGCAGATCCCACCGATTGTTTTTGATGGCTAAACTATTCCATACTATGGCGACTCAGTGAAAGACTGGTTTTTTATTGACAAAAACTTTTCACGAGATTCTCTACTGAAGGAAGTTAGCCGCAAGTTGTTACAAAAGATTAATAACACCTTAATTACTTACAGATTCAAAACTAGCCACTGAAGAACGACCAGTAAACAGTTTACTAAAAGTCCTCAATTTATCAAACGATTCGGTGAAGTACGAAATTGACCCCATACGCAGTAATCTAAAACAGAGTATTGTAAATAACAATTCCAGCAACCGACAGCGAAATCAGAAAACGAGGCACATATTCGCCAACAAGACTTATAGTAGGTACCTTGTTCTTTTCTTAAAATCATCATCATGTCAACCGAAAGACGCCCTCTGCTGGACATAGGCCTAAGCAAAGTGACGCCACAATGAACGCATCGCATCCATAAATGATTCATAAAAATGTTTATCAGTTTTCAAATTAGATTAATTATCAAATTGCGTGCAGCAGTCTTAAATGCGATATAGTTAGGTTCTCATTACTTTTTAGAGTTCCGTACCTCAAAAGGAAAAAACGGAACCCATATAAGATCACTTTTTTGTCCGTCTATCTGTCTGCCAACATCGTTTATAACGGGAACGCGTGGAGGTATCGAGTTGAAATTAAAACCAGATACTCAGGTAGTCACTTAGAAGTTTTACAGCTTCAAAAATAAAACTTCTAAGTCCACGAAACCAAAAGATACCCGAGCCCGAGCCGTTTATGTTGAAAAAAACGTGTATTTCGACACTCTCAAGGGAATCAAAATTCATAGGGTACTTCCCGTTGACCTAGAATCCTGAAATTTGGCATGAAGCAAGGTCTCATAACACGTTCTACGTCACAATAACTTTTTTTGCGATTCGGAAAAATCTTCGTAACTCAATTCGGGAATTGAACTGCTTTCATAGGTAAGTTTGTACGGAACCCTCAGTACGCAAGTCCGGCTCGCACTTTCCCAATTTTTTTTTTTTATTATGTAGCATCGATTGTAACAATGAACTTATTAATGATTTTTTGATGACGAAATACATTTATTCATTTAAAATTTGACAAAAATAAAACATTACCCCAAACTAGGAATTCATACTGTATCGTGAGTTCGTTCTCAAACACGTAAACTTACATACAGAAAACATCCAGACCTGGGACGACTATTTGTAGGCTATATACATATATACACTTATAGTTAGAAATAGAGAGAGAAAAGAGAGAGAAAAGAGAGAGAGAGAGTAGAGTTATGAATTTATATGTGGATGGATGGAGAGGGAGAGGGAGGCCAAAGAAAAGATGAATGGATTGTGTGAGAAGTGATATGAAAGAAAAGGGAGTTAATGATAGCGTGACGAGTGACAGGACCGAATGGAAGAAAAAACGTGTTGTGCCGACCCCAAATAAAACGGGACAAGGGCAGGAAGATGATGATACATTTATACACTTATATTTATTATATTTGACTGGCCTGGCCTGTTGGTCTTGTGGTTAGTGGCCCTGATTGCTATGCCGGAGGCCGTGGGTTAGATTCCCACCCAGGACAAATATTTGTGTGATGAGCACAATCATTTGTTCTGTGTCTGGGTGTAATTTATCTATAATATGTATGTATTTAGAAATATATAAGTATGTTTATCAGTTGTCTAGTACTCATAACACAAGCTCTGCTTAGCTTGGGACTAGACGGCGTTGTGTGATAGTTGTGGAATATTATTATTATCCCATCATTTTTATTTCAGCTGCTTTTAGAAGAATTCCACCACTACGCAAGCAGATGATTGGGAATACTTTCAAGAATATTTCCGGAAATAAAAATGAGTACCATTATCAACACGATCGCGGGCACTCACACCTTTATCATGGACACGAACCACCGCGACATAACTACGACACAACTATTATAATAAATACCAATCAGGATTTCAGAAGATATGATTACACAACCGAACCAATGAACTCTCAGTCATACACAAATTTTAGAAGATTTAATCAATATGCACAATGCACCCGCAGAATCAGACCAAACCAAGAAAACTGTGTTTTAAATCAATGTACGACAGCGGCAACAGATTGTTGTCCACAAACAACTATGTGTCCATTTACATGTACGGAGATATCATGTACTCAGCCAGTGGAAGATCACACATGCTTTACCCCCTACATCCCCCCACTTCCTGACCCTTGTGCATGTACGCAACCACCATGTCCATCAATAAGTACTAATTGCAACTATAATACAAATTGTCCTTGCAGTGAAGCTTGTTCTACAAATACATGTTGTCATACAACAATATGTCCAGGTCCACGCAGGCAGAACAATGATTTCAATGATTACAGAAGGACTGGTATGTTCCAATATTACGATATGGTTCCCAACATTATGGTACGAAGCGGTGATCGAAAAATACCACCAGAAAATTCATCTCAGAAGGGTACATCGTTTAACCAGGACAATAATAAATCACACAAAGCAAAGTACGTTGAAAAAGACTTTGATCAGATACATAAAGGGGAAGCGGATTATCCAAAATACAAATCACAAGATCGTGATTATATATACAGTTCATTTAATTCTGGTCTGAGAAAGAAACGTCAACCAGAAGATCAAATGCCTGTAAAGCCATTTTGGCAAATTGAAAATTTTAACCGTCAAAAATCACCTCAGCTAAAAAGTATAAGATATACGACATTACAAAATAGGAAAACTAGAAAAAACATGGACTCGATAAAATGGTTGACAAGTACAGAACCCATTACTCTTAGATTGGCAGATTACACTGACTATCGTTCAGAACACATCACAGAAAAATATCTATCTTTTAATGAATTAATGCATCTTAGAAAAATTAGCGATGGCTTTGCACATTATGACTTAAGACGCGCGCAGAAAGGGGGAGGAAAAGATCAAAAAAAACCTTCAGAAAATACTGTCAAAAAACCTTCAGAAAATACTGCCAAAAAACCAGCAGAAAATACTGCCAAAAAACCAGCAGAAAATACTGCCAAAAAACCAGCAGCAAAAGACCAAAAATCCAATCACGCCACAGACAAAGGTACTGATACTTCGGGCAATACTAACAAAAAACAGGAACCCAAAGACCATAAACCCAGTCATGTCGCAGATAAAAATGCTGGCACTTCGGCCAACACCAACAAAAATCACGATACCGCAGAACATAAATCCAGTCACCACACAGATAAAAATGCTGACGGTTTGGGCAATACCAATACAAATCAGGAAACTCACCTCACAGGTAAAAATGCTGACATTTCGGGTAACACAAAACAAAAAGACAAAGAAGTTTATCTTCTAAGCAACCTCAAATCAGACAATATTGACATACCGAGCACACATCCTTTTACTGCAAATACACCGTTTATAAGAGTAAATCATTGTACTCGTAAATTAACGTGTACATGGACCGCTTATACCATTAATAATGATGAAGATGGAAGAGGTCCCATATTTGGGCCCGAAACAGGTTCGCGAACACCGCCTGGATATGTGGCAGAATGCACACGTACCTCTACTTGTACCCGTGATTTCTTGGATCGAAACAAAATGCCCACAACACCCTCAGATCAGGATTCCAGTGAATCTCTACCTGAAGATGAAGAGTATTGTGAGCGGCGGTCTCTTAACGTTCAAAGAAGAAATTCTGATACCCAAAAACCAATAGTTCGTTTACTAAGAAACATAAATCATGTAAATGTTCCCATTTTAAGATAATATATTTATAAAAAGGCCGTTTTTCTTTTTAGCGTATCTTATTGACTACTTTTTTTTGAGGTGGGAAATCTCCTGCTCTGGGTGAAACGACAAGGAATCGCCCTGGTTTCCTAATGCTTGAGGCGTCTTCTAGAGCAGTGTCCTCTTCCTCACTGTTTCGGCCATCTCCTTTGCTGACATTACTGCTTCGCAGAAGGAATGCGCTTGAAAATGTCACAGTACGTTTAAAAAATCTACGCTAAATCACGTTCCTGGCATTATTTTAAGGGGAAGATCAGTTTGTGAACAGTTGTTTGTTACGTACGACAAAGTGCTACCACATGTAAGCTGAATAAAGAGAGATAACACGTAAGATCTCACCTGTCAGGCCACCCCGCAAGTGCGCGATTGCGAGGGCATACCTGACCTCGCAATAGGGGTGTAGCTACCGCTGTATCAATGATATGGGGCCTGTGGGCCTACGGGTTACAGGGGACTCAAAGTGAGCAAAAATTCATAACATGTCTGTATGTATCCACAACTTTAAATGAAATAGCATAGTGTTCCACGCGCGCCCAAAAGTGATGTCAGCAAAACCGTAGGGGCCCAGCAGAGCCGAAGCCTACTCGAACCATGGGTTGGCTTCCAAAAGTGCTTCCCGGAGTCCTGGAACGCTAGGCAATTAAAGAACATAGGTGTGGTTTTAGTCAGTAAATGTCTTACACGCCCTCCAGCTCCGCCCTAGAGCAAGAGAAGTCATTGGATGATTTACCTTAAAAAAAAACCTTAAATTCTCTAATTGATAAGTGGACAGAAAAAAAAGCAAATGAATAATAAATAACTCAAAGATATAGAACTACACATGTTTAAAAATTGTTAGAAAACCCCAGATTGGATGCTTGTTGTCGATAAACGTTTAATAGATACTTACGTATACGTAAACGTCTACCGGTAACGTTGGCTCTCCATTTTTGGTGTCAGCACACGCTATAAGATTCCATATCAAGCAACAATGACAAGGGCATTACTCTATGATTGCTCTTCAATCGTTTAGGATGTAGGTTTAAAGCGTGGCAAATAGAAAAGAAGTAGAGGCGTCTATAGTCGCGATTCGCAAGAAAGTCACATCACTGATGCACAGAACGCAGGTCAGTGGCAATAGCATCCTGATGAGAGTCCTTACTCCCCTATTCTGAGGGACTGTGTGGAGAGAATGGGCAGGTACTTTATTCCTTGCTATAACCGTTCTCTGCACATCTTGCCTCAGTCGCCCACTTCACTGTGTTTTTATTTCCTTATTTGTGTACCTACTACTAACACTAATATTAAGATACGACTCACAAGATGGACCATATTTATTGTTGTTTTTTTAAATAAAATTATTATTATTCTTTATTTATTTTTTATACATATTTTATATATTTTTAAATATTTCTTACAAAAAACACATATAAAAAAACATTTAAAAATATAAAAAAATAGTAGTCCGCCGGTGTCGGGAGCAGGGTCCAAGCTACCGGTGGTTAGGGCTCCAGAGACAGGAACCTCCTCACAATCCGAGCCGTATCAAGGAGTACTGCCTTTTGTATCAGGCCCTTGATCCAACCGCGTAACGACAGCTTCGACAGATGGTCGTCGAAGCTTTTGGCTATAAGGCCATTGGCAGTCACAACAATCGGCACAATGACAGCCGAGTCCATATTCCACATGCCGACAACCTCGTGTGCTAAGTCGAGATATTTGATTTGTTTATTATTATTATTATTAGTCGACCTCTGGACCAACTGCATCCCATACGAGACTACTGTACATAATACGTCGTGAGGTCGCTTGCTCCCGTGTCACCAGTCCTGACTCTCTCTACATTTTAGCTGCCGATAGCAAGACTATGTACAGTACCTACCTACAGATTTTTTATAAATATGTAATACTTTATCCACTTTTTAACATTGATCCTTACATAGTCTCCTGCGTCGATGATGTCAATACATTTAGATACATAGATAACATATTTACCAGATTTAATTGGCGTTTTGACTTTTAGCCGATTTATGTCAAAATAATATGATATTTTTGGAATGAATCGCAAGCACAGAATGACAGTTTATACGAGTAGTAGTGTCATATGTGAATTTTAAACGGACGAAGTCTGGGACAAGTTAATAAATAAAAAAAACTTTTTACTATAAAAATACAACCGACAACAATGTAAAAAAAAAAACATTGGAATAGGTTGTATTGTTTTTTGTAAAAAGTTTTTTCATTTTATACTTTTTAGTTATGGTACCACCACTAAAAAATACCTTTCAGCCAAACTTAAATACCTTAGAGCCAGAGTGCATCTCGTAACAATTCTAATAATTCCAAACACGCTTAGATTACATAAATTTACCTTCCGGCTTCATCATCAGATCAGTTCTATATATCCCCTCCCCCTTTTCTTTCAGTCAGTCATCGACTACACGTATAAACAAAGCAATTTTACTCGTTGCGACAGTTCTGCTGTGATCTAGGGCTTTCAATCCGGAGTTCCGAAGTTTCATAATTCATAGCTCCGGAGTTTCGGAGCGATTTTAAGCATTTTTCAAATCCGGAGTTGAAATAGAACACCGGAGTTGAAACCGGTTTTCAAAAAGCATGTAAACATTATTTACAAAACGACGAAAAACGCATCTTAATTCTTGACGCGCCCCTGTAAACGGTAAAACAGTCGTGCCATTAATGTGAATGTGTATGTGTATAATATTTTACCAAACGTATCGATTCAAATTAATTAAAAGTTATTTTTTTTTTTTTAATTCAGCGGATCATTGATTATGCGAATGCCTGCTACCTGGATGCCACTGAGGAGCTATTAAATAAGCTTGAGCGCTTGCAAAACCTGTGCATTCGTTTTGTTTTTGGCCTAAGAAAATACGACCATATCTCTAAATTCCGAAAGGGTCTCAAGTGGCTCCCTATCCGTCTTCGTCGGAACACTCGGATATTATGTCTCTTGTACAACATCCTTTTCAACCCTGCATGCCCTGGCTACTTGCGTGATCGTTTTTCGATCACTCGCCCTGCATATGCCCCATGCAGATCCCACCTTAAATACCATCTCAATTTTCCATCCCATAATACCCATTTCTATTCCAACTCCTTCTCTTTTCATGCGGTACGACTGTGAAACTCACTTCCAGCTAAGATCCGAGACGCTAAAAGTGTATCTAGTCTTCAGCTAGTCAAAGAATCATTCGTAAAGTTATATTTTATAGATATATATATTTTTTCAACACACTTGCTCAGAAAGTGACTCTTATTGCACTGCACTTAGGTACATAATGGCACTCGTTACCAAACTGTGACATTTTGATTACCATTACGCACTAGTGCTATAATGTAGTTAAAACCTTTTTGTTATACCTCTTTGTTCGCAAAACAAATTTCGAATTCGAATAAAATTCCCTCAGTAGTATATAAATTAGTGTCATAATTACTTATTTCATCCAATTTACAAGTTAAAATGGACAAATTTAACTTGTACAAACGACTTATTGCACTGCACTTAGGTACATAATGGCACTCGTTACCAAACTGTGACATTTTGATTACCATTACGCACTAGTGCTATAATGTAGTTAAAACCTTTTTGTTATACCTCTTTGTTCGCAAAACAAATTTCGAATTCAAATAAAATTCCCTCAGTAGTATATAAATTAGTGTCATAATTACTTATTTCATCCAATTTACAAGTTAAAATGGACAAATTTAACTTGTACAACCGATTTATTTAATAAAAAACATTTAATAAATAAATCGTACATTCAAAATAAAATTTGTTTTTTTTGTGGTCTATGGCCGCCATTATAAGATGCGCGCGGTTTTTGGCGATTTTTTTATTCCAGTGAAATTCTGTGGCTGTATTAATTAAATAAAATTAAATACTACAAAATCATTAGAAAATGTTACATCCGTATTCTATTGTCACTACGAAAGACATTATTGTAAAAACTTTTCACGCAAGAAAACATAAGCGTAACACTAGGCAGTATGATCAAAATACCTTAGCCTTCCTCTGGGGGTAAATTAAAAAAAAACCGGCCAAGTGCGAGTCGGACTCGCCCATGGAGGGTTCCGTAGCAGCAAGTAACATAATAATAATCTTTGTATCAGGTTCATATTTGGCTTGCGCAAGTATGACCACGTTTCTGAATTTCGTACTTCGGTTTACGATTTATGACGTACTAAAAAAAAACTACTGACCAGATCTCGTTCAAACCAATTTTCGTTGGCAGTTTTTATAGTAATGTACATCATATATTTTTTTTAGTTTTATCATTCTCTTATTTTAGAAGTTAGAGGGGGGGGGACACACATTTTACCACTTTGGAAGTGTCTCTCGCGCAAACTATTCAGTTTAGAAAAAAATGATATTAGAAACCTCAGTATCATTTTTGAAGACCTATCCATAGATACCCCACAAGCATGGGTTTGATGAAAAAAAAAAATTTGAGTTTCAGTTCTAAGTATGGGGACCCCCAAAATTTATTGCTTTTTTTCTATTTTTGTATGAAAATCTTAATGCGGTTCACAGAATACATCTACTTACAAAGTTTCAACAGTATAGCTCTTATAGTTTCGGAAAAAAGTGGCTGTGACATACGGACGGACAGACGGACAGACAGACAGACAGACAGACAGACAGACAGACAGACAGACAGACATGACGAATCTATAAGGGTTCCGTTTTTTGCCATTTGGCTACGGAACCCTAAAAAATGATGCCCCCGCTTATAAAAACAGATTTTAACCGCCATGTCACAGAAAATTTTACTAGTTTTACTGTTGTTTTCTTCACAAGTGTATTGAAAAACGTCGTATGACACACGTGAGTAATTAATGATTACCGTTCTTGGCTCTCTTAAGACCCTCGCCACGGCTCGGGTCTAAATACCGCCTCGGCGGTAATCACTAACATTACACACTTATATCATAATGTACTAATAATTTAGTTTATGTATTGTATCTATTTATGTGTTTTTTATACTCTTACTGATATATATAATTATGTATTATATGATTTACTTTATATAATATAGTATATTTTTAATTTTCTAACTTATTTGTATACACTATGTCTATATCTCTCATCCAACTCTCCTGTCGCAGGTGGAATGGCGACAGCGACTGTTGCAACCCAGTGCTGGGCACGCCATAATTATGGCGATAAGTCCCCTCTTTGAGGAGGGGCTGGAAAGACCTCACGGCGTCCTTACCTACCGCATGACGCAGGTCCTCACCGGACATGGTAAGTTCGGGAGGTTCCTTCACTGGATTCGTGCAGAAGAGACGCCCGGGTGCCACCATTGTGTGGACCGCCCGGAGGACACGGTGGAGCATACGGTAGAGGTGTGCCCCGCTTGGGCAGAGCACCGCCGTATCCTCGTGGGGGCGATCGGGGGCAGCGATCTCTCGCGCCAGGCCTTGGTACAGGCCATAGTCCGGAGCGAGGAGGAGTGGCAGGCGGTTGCCTCCTTCTGCGAAGCAGTAATGCTAGCAAAGGAGGCGGCCGATCGCGTGAGGCAACGGAACTCACGCCCCAACCGCCGCCGGGATTCTGATCCCGATTTCCGGCCACCGTAGGCGTGGTCTTGCGGACGGCGAGCAATGGGTGGCTCGCCGTCCGATCGTCCGGTAACTGTCCGGACCGAGCCCAAGTCGTCGACACGACACGCGCGCCTCAAGGAGATGTCAGCAACCGTAGGGGCCCAGCAGGGTCGAGGCCTACTGGGGCCATGGGTGAGGCGAAAGTGACCCCCGGGGCCCTGGAAAAAATGGCAAAGAAGGAACATGAGTGGTTTTTTAGTCAGTAAAAGTCTGACACTATCTCCCGCTCCGCCCAAGCGCGGGGTGTTATTAGATGATTTTCCCACACAAAAAAAAAAAAAAGTTCTATTGGAAGAAATTTCATTTGAAATAAGCAGTACCTTTGTGCTATTCTATCTGCTTTTGTTCTTTTCATTTTTAAGTATTTGTGTGTACATAAATAAATAAATAAACAAAGGGCCCTTTTATTAATTTCTAAAAAAGCTGTCAACTCCGGAGCCAACTCCGGAGTTCCGGATTTGATTGCTCAACATCGTAATTAGCTCCGGAGTTGATAACTATCCGAGTTTGAATGCCCTACTGTGATCCTATGAGAAGTTCTGTTCCATATCTTCGAAGTTCATGATCAGATCATAACAATATTTCTATGAGACCAACTTGGAAGCATAACCTTTCAATCAAAAAAATATTTTTCATAATCGGTCCACAATTGACCGAGAAATCGGTAAACATACCTAATTTTAAAAAATTTAAAAATTACATTCAGCTGAACATAGAACCTCCTTCTTTTTGAAGTCGGTTAAAAATAGTCATGTGTATTTTTATAAACATATATTAAAACCATCGCAATATTTACTAAATAGAAATATTTAGATTAAGTATAGTAAACAACCAGTGAAGTTGAAAAACAGAGTTGTGGATCCATTTGCTGAGCAACTAAATGTATCATTCAATTTTATTGAAGCTTTTTTTATCTTTGGCTTCTCTTGTTACAAATCTTTTTTTCTTATTGTCGATGATAAAACTAGTTTTTTTTTTCAAGTTAAATTCATTGCCTAGCCCAGTGAACAGGCAAGTACAAATTTCTTATTGATGGATAAATGAAGAAAACATTGTTTTTTTTGTGTTTTTCTTGTTATGAACACTGGATCTAAACACGCATTCAACATTATTACAAAAGTAATTTTCGCTTAGATTCCTCTTTTTCCACAATATTGTTGTACAAAATACATTCAGCCGAACATAGAACCTCCTCCTTTTTGAAATCGGTTAAAAATAGTCTCTGTTATTAAGTTAAGGTGTTTTCATTTTCTGAATTATCACAGAAAGTTAAAAAATAACAACTGACATTCAGCCTATTCATTACTTTCGAGGTTTTTCTGCGATATTTTGTAAAAACTTTTTCATAACTCCTTGTCCACTTTTATATAAATTTATATTATCCGGTGACAACATGATAAGTGCAGTCGTACTTTCGATTGAGGTATCAGATTCAATAATATCATCTAAAAAGTCTTTTGTCACTGTACTCATTTTTAAATGTTCCAAGTCTGTCGGCGGTAAATTTACATCATCATAGTATGATTCTGTGCTTTCAGTGTAAATTTCCTCATTTTCTTCGGGGAAAAAGTAATGGCCAGAAGAATCGTCATTTTGTCTGACTTCTGGCAATTCTGCTTGGACCCTGATATGCTTAACAGACGACATTGGTTGAGTATTTGCACTATACACCTCAGATACTGGCATTTTATCTAAAATGGATGATAGGGTTATAATTAAATACAATATTACATGTTATTTACTTACTTATGCTAAAATATACTGTACCACCATTTCTGAAGATGACTGCTTCAATCAAATCAACTAGAAAAGTAGAATTAACATAGTCACTCGACACTGTGTTTTTAATAGTAGTAGGGTTTTTTTTACTATACAGTCGATCAACAAATGCTGCCACGCCAACATCGTGAAACGAACTTTCCGAATGACTATTTACAGGTTTATTACTTGATGACAATAAGTCTTTAATCATAGGATCGTTGCTCAGTTTCTTCTTTAGTAGTTTGACAAAGTCGTCCACTGCTATAATATCTTTACAAGAATGTGGAGTCGTATGTGGACTAATGAACTGCTTTGTAAATTCAAACAAATGAGAAAAGTAATCAAATTGTGTAAATGTCTCATTTTCCAGTGTGATAGACGTAGTCTTGTTTATCATTTCAGTGACATAAGTGCTATCTTCGGTTACCGCATCTAAAACCCCTTGCAGTACGTAATGGGTGGTATGATCAAGCAATTTATCTTCTACTCGAAAAGCAGCAATGTTATTGTCTTTTCCAGTTTCTAAATTGTTCGGTGCTGTTTTTTTATTACCTGAAAAAAATATTAATAAGTTTAAATAAATATAGGAAAAGCATATCGTGTATATGGTTTTGGGTAATGCTTTGTTGCTTCTATTCAACATGATAGTTTTTTTTAACCGTGAATAAATTAATGGCAACTGACAACGTGTATTGTTATAATTGAATTTATATATATGTTACCGGCAATCTGTATAATTTAGGTATTTTATACAATACCTAGGCAATGTATAGAATACCTGGGGCGTACAGGCAATGTATGAAATATTATGAATATTATTTTCCATTACATATTTTACCTAGGTAATGTATACAATTCCTAGGGATTGTATAAAGCACCTGCTGGTCCACTGGCAATGTGCAAAATAAATAGATTTTGGTTTATATTTAACAATGTTAACAGACCTACCCATAAAATGACGGGCAAATGAGACATGTTCTATTACATATAAAATTATTTGTGTAAAAAACAAGAGCAGGGAAAGAATTGACGTAATTTTAGACAGATAACCTGTCCATGTCGGGGTGCCCTAAAATACGTCTTCCCCTGGTCTCATCTTTTACACACATTATATATACCGGCTGCGCATTTGGTATTGTATAATTCTATACAATACTATTATTTATTTTATTTATTATTATTTTTATATTGATTAGGTATTGCTTTGGTGCTTGGGGTTTTTGGTTGGTTTTAGGTTTTTGGTTTTTGGTATTTATTGCCTGGTTTTTAGGTTGACTGGTAGAGAAGGCCTAAAGCATTAAGTCCGCCTTTGTACCTTTTGTTGCATGAAGATTAAATAAATAAATGGATACAAATAATAGATGTTTTAAGTATGACAGAAGAAATGGGAGACCTACAAGCAGTGGTAGCTTCCGGGCTGGAATGATGATGTTGAATGATGATACTCACAGCATAGCGCTTTATTGACTAAATCACAAGAGGTATCGTGTGGACATCTGGAGCAAGGCATGCCACTCGAATAAACAGATCTATTTCGAACATTACCGGCAGGAGCAAAATTACATACAAGTCTGTAAATTGTCCTGTATTTCACATTTACATCCTCTAGGCTTTCCTGTTCCATAAAAGTATAGTAATTAGTTTAATTGGACTTTGAATAAGGTCGGGGTTACAAATCGATTTACATTACTAAGAAAGATCATACTTTAAACTTGACTCCACCACAGCCAACTTGATTTGTCTCCTCCCACACGAGTTGCGTAAAATAATCGTAATGTAAATTTCTTGTCTCAGAAGATCTGTAATTTTCAATGATCCGTTAATATTATCATCCGAAATAATCAAAATCTTCCTATGTGCTTACAGATTCATCAAATGAAAATTTTGTTGTAATTATAAGATATTGAAGCATCGCATAAGCATAGTCCTAATAACTTAGTCGTATTATATATATTAGCAGGAAAAAACAAAAAATACACTATCGCATTAGGTTGCCCTGTAAAGATAGTTGTAAGTTGGAAAAATAAATAAATAATAAATAAACTTGCTCGTTGGCCTAGTTGTCTCAAGTGCGACTGCCAAGCTTAAGGCCACGTTTCCACTGACGCGGAGCTGGGCGGAGTGGAGTGGAATGGACCGTGAATTGGCCAATCACAGTGCTCAAAATCTCCACTCCGCATCAATAGAAACAGTGTAAGTTGGACGGAGTGGAGCTGAGCGGAATTTCAAACAAAACAAATGAACACGCGGCATCGAGCCGGACAGAACGGAGTGCCCCAGCGGAGAGTACGGAGCGGAGGGTAGCTCAAATCAACTCCGTCCCGCTCCAATCCAATGGAAAAACTTGCCACTTTTCACTGCTCTTCTTCGCTCCACTCCACCCAGCTCAGCTGCGCGCTGTGGGTGCGCTTCAGTGGAAACGCACCCTTTGTGGGTTCAATTCTCTGGTCGGACAAAGTATTAATTAGTTTATCCATTTTGCATTTCTCAATCGCCACTAGAATTTGAAGTGCGTGGTTGATAGTATAGTGCCATATATTGTGACTCATACTTAATAGTTTGTTGTTTAATTTAGACTTACGGTACATAACGTGAGATTGTCGTAGAATTCGTATTTAGTAATTCCATGTACCATACATCAACGAGGGCCAGTGGTGTTAGACCGGGGGCGTCACCATGTATTGTAGCAATGTTTTGACCCACTGTCATTTTACCTGCAACAGTAATTTTGTTTGAAATGGTAGCTATATAACAACAGACCCACGGGTTGATAGAAGAGAATAGAATAATTTTTTACACCACTTGCTCGATAATGCCCTTCGGAAACTGTCCAGACGGTCGGATCTAAGTTTTTTAAGACTCGTCGTACAAAGTAGAAAAGACTCTCTGATCAAACTCTCGAACTCTTGAAAGAGAGGCGTGAGATGATTCTGCAGTCTTCAGACGATGCGTGCATCTACCGGCAGCTCAATAGACGGATCTCCAAGTCCTTAAAACGCGATCTCCGCCTCTTTAATACCGAACGGATTAAAGACGCGATCGAGCGGAATATGGGCTCTAAGGTTTTTGCAAGAGATCTGAGCCAGCAGAGCCAGCTCACGAAACTGAAGACAGGTGGCAGAGTCATATCCGCCAAATCGGAGCTTCTGGGAGAGATCGATGCATTCTATGGACAGCTGTACACGTCTATTACAAAACCCATAACGAATCTAGCAAACGACCCAAAAACTAGATTAACCCGGCACTATACCGATGATATCCCGGACGCTAGCCTGTTCGAGATTAGAATGGCTCTGAAGCAGCTTAAAAACAACAAAGCGTTGGGTGACGACGGAATTACAACAGAACTCCTGAAGGCGGCTGGAAAACCGGTCCTAAAGGCCCTTCAGAGATTGTTCGATTCCGTTATACTTGAGGGAAAAACGCCACAGGCATGGAGCAGAGGTGTGGTGGTACTTTTCTTTAAGAAGGACGACAATGCCTAAGAATTACAGGCCCATCTCACTTCTGAGCCATGTCTACAAGCTGTTTTCCAGATTCATCACGAATCGTCTCGCGCGCAGGTTTGACGACTTCCAGCCTCCCGAACAAGCCGGATTCCGAAAAGGTTTCAGCACCGTAGACCACATACATACGCTCCGGCAGGTTATACAGAAGACCAAGGAGTATAACCTGCCTCTATGCCTAGCGTTCGTGGACTACGAGAAAGCTTTTGATTCGTTCGAGACTTGGGCTGTACTGCAATCTCTCCAAAGGTGCCAGATTGACTATCGGTACATCGAAGTGCTGAAGTGTTTGTACGAAAACGCCACAATGTCAGTCCGACTTCAGGACCGGACCTCGAAACCTATCCTTCTGCAGCGGGGTGTGAGGCAGGGAGACGTCATTTCTCCGAAACTGTTTACGGCTGCAATGGAGGATGTCTTCAAGGTTCTGGACTGGAGTGGACTAGGCATTAATGTCAATGGCGAGTACATCATTCACCTTCGGTTTGCCGACGATATAGTAGTCATGGCTAGGACTACGGAGGAGCTCAGTACAATGCTCGATGACCTCAGTAGAGCTTCCGAAAGAGTGGTTCTTAAAATGAACATGGACAAAACCATAGTCATGGTAAATAACCATGTAGCACCCACTCCGATTAAGATCGGAGACTCTGCACTCGAAGTTGTAAACGATTACGTTTACCTGGGACAGACAATCCAATTGGGTAGATCTAACTTTGAGAAAGAGGTCACTCGTCGAATCCGACTCGGCTGGGCAGCGTTCGGGAAGCTGCGCGGTATCTTCTCTTCCAACATACCACAGTGTCTCAAGACGAAAGTCTATGACCAGTGCGTGTTGCCAGTGATGACTTAAGGCACTGAAACATGGTCGCTTACAACGGGCCTCATCAGAAGGCTTACAGTCACCCAAAGGGCAATGGAAAGGGCTATGCTCGAAGTTTCCTTGCGTGATCGCATAAAGAATGAAGATATCCGCAGGAGAACCAAGGTCACCGACATAGCCCGAAGAATCGCCAATCTAAAGTGGCAGTGGGCAGGGCACATTGCTCGTAGAACGGATGGTCAATGGGGTCGAAAGGTTCTAGAGTTGCGACCGCGCACTGGAAAACGCAGCGTTGGAAGGCCTCCCACAAGGTGGACCGACGGCTTGGTGAGGGTCGCGGGAGTGCGGTGGATGCAAGACGCACAGGATCGGTCGTTGTGGAGACGCTTGGGGGAGGCCTATGTCCAATAGTGGACGTCTTTCGGCTAAAATGTTGATGATGATGATGATGATGAATGCTCGGTAGTTAATTACATAAATCCGTCACTTGCGTTCGGGATTTAAACTTAACAACGTTCGTTTCGTTCGGAATTCAACATGTCACCCGTGACTTAAAGACACTGCTTTATTCCCTAGTCATGTACCTCTACTACTAATATTGTTACTGACGAGTCTAAAAAAAAGTAATAAAAGAACGAGAATTATAGAAAATTAAAACTATAGAATCTTAGAGTAGTGAGATTTGTTTATTTCAAATCTCAAAACATGTCGAATGATAGTTAAAATGAACTTGTAATTAATACTTATATTTCTCTAATATATAATTTGTTTTAGTAAATTGTCTAACAATTATCTCAAAGATGGTGTAAGAAAGTTAAGTAACCAACACGGGGATAAAGTCTTGGGCACCTTGAATTCCTCACTTCACTCAGGTTTCTATATTAACTCTATATTAATTATATAAATCCCTCACTAGCGTTCGGGATTAAAACTTAGCAACCTTCGTTTCTTTCAGAATTCAACATGCCGCCTGTGACTTAAAGACACTGTTTTATCTCCTAGTCACATAATTTACTATTATTGTACACACAAATGGTAATAAAACTTTTACACAAACTTAAATATATGGGTGCAATCGTGATCTTATCGCTGACAGCGATATCTTAGGATGACTGTAAGTACTTAAAATAAAAAAGGGGTCATGTAGAAGGTTACCAAAAGCACGTTATACTATTGGTTCTGTCTGTCATTTTTAAATCTTTGACAGACGTTACAAGTCCAGTGTACAGTGGGTACCACTAGCAGCTTCAATGTGGCTATCGGCTTACATCAAGGGTCGGCTCTTAGCCCTTACCTCTTCCTGATGATAATGGACGCTCTGACGTCGGACATCCCGGAAGAGGCTCAGAAATCAGAAACGTTTATTTCAAATAGACCAATTACAGGCACTTTTGAATTCCCCTTTGAATTCACTTTTGAATTTGGCTCCCTGGTGTATGCTGTTTGCCGATAACATTATGCTGGCCAAGAGTGGCCTAGAGGTTCAGAGCAGATTGGAGGTGTGGTGGAAAAGACTGGAGAATGTTGGCCTAAAATTGAGCAGAACCAAAACCGAGTACTTGTTCTGCGATTTTTGCTGTCTCTCCAGTCCTGTGCCTATAGCTCTTACCGGAACGCCCATACCAATCTGTTCCGACTTTCGGTACCTCGGGTCGCTTTTCCAAGGGGATGGTGAGGTAGACCAAGACGTAACACATCGGATCAACTCAGGATAGATGAAATGGCGACAGGTCACTGGGACAACTTGTGACCCACGGATGCCCCTCAAGTTGAAGGGTAAAATCTACAAGTCCGTGATAAGGCCTGTCATATTGAATGGATCAGAATGTTGCGCTGTGAAAAAAAACGGATGAAAAAAGAATGATGTAGCGGAGATGAGAATGTTGAGATGGATGTGTGGTGTGACGAGAATGGATTAAGTGAGAAATGAGTTATTAGAGAGGAAGTTTGAAAGTGGCGCCAGTGACTGAAAACTTGAAAGGGAATCGTTTGTCTTGGTATGGCCATGTAAAGAGGAGGGATGAAACGCATGTTACTAAAAGAGTTATGAGTATACATGTGGATGGATGTTGAGGGAGAGGGAGACCAAACAAAAGATGGATGGATTGTGTGAGAAGTGATATGAAAGAAAAAGGAGTTAGTGATAGCGTGACGGGTGACAGGACAGGATGGAAGAAAAAAAAGAAGGTTGTGCCGACCCCAAATAAAATGGGATAAGGGCAGGAAGACGACGATGACAGTTGTTACAAAATCAGAAGTCACAAAATCTGACAACATTCTTGCCAAAGGGTACTGTGTTACCAAGAATTTTATATACTATCTGGATTGATTACGTCAACCTCAAAAACGTACCGAAGAGTACGTTACAAAAGAGGTATGGTGTTGCATCATAAGTTCTCTGTGCCTTTTTACTAAGTGCATCCACTACCGCTATTATTCCCAACAATCATCAGTGTCGGAAATAATAGCGGTAGCGTTGACAAACATTGAATGACACAAAGACATTAAATATCAAAGACATTAAAATAATATGGAATGACATGACACAAAAAAGAATACTCGATTCCGGGTAGCCTACTAAAAATATACATAACGTTATATATTCCAAACGTTGTTTTATGAAATAAAATTAATAAAAAATGAATCGTTTGTCAAATAACACGTTTTTAAATAAAAGTTTATATTATGGTGATGATTGTTTGTAGGTAAAGTCAATTACTTATTTGAAAAACTTGTTGTATAATGATGAAATGAGGAACCATGTTTTTGCCAATCGTTGGCTGTCAAGCGAAAATTTGTAAATCAATTTTTGGTGAACTGTCAGGATAGCAAATAAAGTACACTTTAGAGTTTGTAAAATTGCTTCGTAATCAATCCAGTTAGTCCGTAGGGTGTACAAGATCCTTGTGTGTTACTCAGTTACTGGGTCGTTTTGCAGGTTAAATAGTCAGTCGTTCCAAGTAAAATATTGGTATTCAAATAAATCCAGTTAGACTGGAAGCCAACCCCAACATAATTGGGAAAAGGGTAGCTTTATAGCTTAGACGGTTTACTGTAAAACTTGAGTCCAATACACAGATAATATTTAGTGGTTTTGTGGACTATATCTAGTTACAGTAGTTACATTATCGCTTTACAATAATAATACAATTATTTTTTACATGCTTCATAGACGCGTATTCGTCATTGACATTATTCGCTTCGTGTACCTACGCCTGCGTGAAGCTTACATACAGAACTATGGCCTACTATCCACGGACGCGTAGCTTCATAGACGCGACATGAGCGACGGCACGACTCTACCGCTTCGTCGACAGAGTTTTGTATGTAAGCTTCATGCAGGCGTACACCAAGCGTATAATGATGAATACGCGTCTATGAAGCTACGCGTCCGTGGTTAGTAGGCCATAGTTTTGTATGTAAGCTTCACGCAGGCGTAGGTACACCAAGCGAATAATGACGATTGAACTTGCTTACCCAAATCTCGACACGTGTCTTGCAGATCCGGCACACGATGTCTTACACACTGATCGGCCCATCTTTGAGCTGAAATTTCCAGTTCTTTGTTCCACTTCTATAATTAAAATAAATAATAATTAGTAAACAGGTATCTAATAGTCATACTCAAACCAGCAGACAGACACAGTTACTTTCGCATAAAGTAAGTAAGTACCTATAGTTTTTACTAGGGATGCATCGGATACCGATACCGATACTGATATACTTCGGGTTTGCCGATATATCGGCATTGGCGATATTGTTGTTTTAAATTTTGCGCTTCAATACAGTAATGTATACGAGCGTGCTGTTTCATTTGTTTCGTTTCAAACGAGGCACTATTTCTATGCTCGTGGACGAGGAGTCCCCCACTTTATTCAGTATGCAGTATCGCTAGCTTCTGTCCCTCGCGTATGCCACTTCGCTAGGTGTTTTTGTTGGTTGTTGTTGTGGCGCGTAATATTTTTCCCACGCCTAATTTTTTAACTTTAATGTTAATTTTAATTACTCATACAGTGCTATAAAAAACTATGTTAATTCATTAAAACTCTATGTAACCCCCACTTGTATTTTATTTCACTTTTATTTAAATTTACTGACGTATCGGGTTCGGTATCGCCGAAATTTTTATAATCCTACAAAGCTTCGAGCACAGGCGCAGGGTAGCAGCCTTTCGGTATTTTACAGGATGCATTTTAGAGAGTGTGCGCGGGAATTGCATGACTTGATTCCGCCATCTCCTTTCTACCATCGGACAACCCGACGTACAGCGTATCCACCCATACGTTGTTGAAACTTCAACGGTCCGGACTAAGCGTTTCGCTCCGTCGTTTATACCGCGTACATCGAAGGACTGGAACATTTTACCTGCTGCTGTCTTCCCGTCCAACTATAATTTAAGTGGTGTCTTCAAGGCTAGAGTGAATAGGCTCTTGATAAACTAGTGCGCCTTACCATCAACGATTGCATCACAAATAAAAAATAATCGCCGACGCTGCGTTAAGCGCGCGGTCCTATACAAAAGTACTCGGTCGCGGTGACCCGCGCAGCAACCCGTTGCGGACTCCATCGACATGACTACATACACACCGTTAAAGTTGAAATAGCGACACTGCGCAAGCAATAATCCGGTTTACGCTACGGGAACCGTCGCACACGACACACACGCATAGTCACGCGAAGGGATGCCATGCGGGCGCCTGCGCGTGCGGCCCGCTTAACGCAGCGATGGCCCTAAGAGTATCTGTGTCGGTATCGTATCGGCAAAAAGGCATATCGATGCATCTTTAGTTTTTACAAATGATTAGTAAAAAAAAAAACGAAAACACACAAATAGTAGATTATGTGACTAGGGGATAAAGCAGTGTCTTTAAGTCGCGGGCGGCATGTTGAATTCCGAACGAAACGAAGGTTGCTAATTTTAATCCCGAACGTTAGTGAGGGATTTATATAATTAACCCCCGAGCACTGCGAGGGAGTTAATGCACTACATTTTAATTCACATAATGTTGACGGTTTTTCACGTTCCAAATTCAAATCTCATTATTCCCTAGGGATCGCCCATACTGCATTATCTCCCTAGGGACATAATGACCTGCTTTAAGTGATGGTTGTATGACGTATAAAAGGGCATTATCGAGCAGGTGGTGTAAAAAACACATTACCAATTTCCGCATGCTACCGGCTGCCGGCAATGATCGGATTTCACCGGCTGCTACTTTATTTCGCCGACTGTTAATTTTGTCCAAAATCAGTCGTCTATCATTTTCACTCAAAATGGTTTTCTCATATGCGACGCAATGGCTGGCTGGGGACTGAAAATGTTGACAATCAGTGGTTACCTCTCCATGCTTTTTGGGTTTGAAAGTTTAAGGACTAGCTACCTTGAGCTACACACACAATACATATGGCGCAACCATCTGGGTTACATTAACCAGTTAATTAAATGCCTAGGCCGTTCATTAAACGCCATCTAACTAAATGGCTGAAGGACAACTAGTCGTGTAATTAAGTACCTAGTCATTTAGTTAAATTGGATATTGATGAATTATGGCTGAGTTTACAAATGATGTACAATTACTTTTTAAAAAATTTGGTGGTCTTTATATCGAGTATGACAAACGACGCGGCGACAGGTTATCAGTTATGCTTGCTGTTTTAACAAAAATAAAACAATAATTTAAATACATGCTAATTTGAATTACTTATCTGAGTCTTGGTCAGTCATCTTCAAAGGGTAACTTTTCATACGCCAAGTTGTTAAACGTTAAGCAATTCTATTTCAATTAACTATCGGCCTAGGCATTCCATTGGATGGCGGCGTTTAATGAACTGCCTAGGCATTCAGTTAGTCCAAGATCCCAGAGCGAAAAGACATAACTTATTTTCACATAGATGAAACCTTAGGTTCAACATCCAGTCAGTGCATAAAATTGTCTCACTCGCTTTGAAACGCATGCGTAGTGCTCTCGCGCTCATACTCTCGGCTGAATAATTTTTGTGTTTAGGGGATGTTTTGTCACTACAATTTGTCTTATTAATGAAAAATATCTTTGTAATAGTTACCTTAATAACATATTTTAAAATCAGTTATAAAAAAACAAGTAAAGTTAATTTATTTTTAGTTTTGGTCCATGGAAAGTGACTGACACTTATGATGATACTACATAAGAATAATATTCTACAATATATATAGAAAATTAGTTAATTATATAATAAGTCAATTTAAGTTAAGTAACTCTTATTTTTAGTTTCCCTGGTACCTGCCCAGGTGTCTCAAGGGCGAGCTCCACAAGCACGCAGGTATTCAAAGCACATGAGACGCTACTAAGAACCTAAGGTTTCATCTATGTGAAATAAGTTATGTCTAATCGCTCTGGGATCTTATTCTAAGTTTACTGGTTAATCTTACCAGATGGATGCGACAAATATAAGAGCAAGAAAATAAGTGACAACTGTTATTCTAGATCAATTTTTTTTATGGTTTCGCACTTGACCACTGTTTCTCCTAATGGTAAGCAATGTTGTGGTCGACAATTGAGCGTACGCTTGCCTAGAAGTAACCTACTCACTCTTGACTTAAATACCCCAGGTTGTAGCTATCAGGAATATACACACTCCGGCAGGGACTCCACAACAAGCATTGAGCCTTCACAAATATTTTACACAGGTTTATTGACATTGGCTCTAATTTCAGCTAAAGTAAGTAAGGAATCCAGTATAATTAAGGAGGTGTGCCCCGCTTGGGCAGAGCAACGTGGTGTCCTCGTGGGGGCGAACGGCAGCGGCGATCTCTCGCGCCGGGCCTTGGTACAGGCCATGGTCCGGAGCGAGGAGGAGTAGCAGGCGGTCGCCTCCTTCTGCGAAGCAGTAATGCTAGCAAAGGAGGCGGCCGATCACGTGAGGCAACGGTCCTCACGCCCCAACCGCCGCCGGGATTCCGATCCCGATTTCCGGCCACCGTAAGCGCGGGCTTGCGGACGGCCAGCAGTGGGTAGCTCGCCGTCCGACCGTCCGGTAACCATCCGGACTGAGCCCAAGTCGTCGACGGCGCGTACTGTTTCACCCGCGCCTCAAGGAGATGTCAGCAACTGTAGGGGCCCATCAGGGTCGAAGCCTACTGGAGCCAAGGGTCTGATTCTGAAAGGAAGACTCGGCCCTGGTACGAAAGGCAACGAAGGAACAGGAGTGGGTTTTTAGTCAGTAAAAGTCTGACACTATCTCCCGCTCCGCCCAAGAGCGGGGGATGTCATAAGATGATATTCCCACCGAAAATAAAAAAAAAACTCCTTAGCTGTACGCATAATGAATGTGCTCCCAAAACACTTTGTACGTATGGGTGGTATTTCAACCATTGTTGATCATTGAGTGGGTTTTTAGTCAGTAAAAGTCTGACACTATCTCCCGCTCCGCCCAAGAGCGTGATTTATCATTAGATGATTTTCCCAAGTAAAAAAAAAAGAAGTACAATTAAGGAGTTAAGTGTAATGTACCTCGGTGGTTATAGCATTATGCTTTAAACTCGTTATCTGGCCTGCTGTTGACAAATTTCTTACAAAAAATCCAAGAAAGCAACAGTTTAGCCAAACCGAGATTCGAACTGAGAACTTCACGTGCAGCATTCGCTCTAGCAACCACTAGATCATTAAACCAATAAAACAGACTATTTGTAAAATCTTTCTGAAATCACGCAGAAAAATGCATCCATTTGTGACTTACCCTGTATTTACACAAAGTATGCTGTTTACTATTATTGCAATAGTCAGGGCTACAGTAATCTTTCGTTAAACATTTTGGTACAAATAATAAAGAAATAGTAATAAATAATATATTCATTAACGTCAACATAATGTAGATTAAAAAATGCAAATAAACACGATGTTTCACTCCAGATGGTCTAGATTTCATTTTAAGATGTGAGCGTTTCTTACATTTCCAAGGCACCGTACCTAGGTACATACCTAATACAAGATCGTCTTTGACTTTCCCCGCTAAATATTGATGTTACTAATTTTCAGGGTCTGTCTTGATGGTCGCCGCCTCTCATACGTGAGGTGGTAGGTTCGAAAACGAGGAAATTCCAATGTGATTTTTTCAATTCATATGTACTCTTCTAAATTTATCTAGGACATTATTGACACCCCGTGCCTCGGAGAACACGTAAAGTCGTTGCTGTGTGTACCTACTTTTTTTTTCAATGTTATAAATGTGAGTACCATGGAGCAATTTATGATTTTAGTTTACTATTGGACTTGTCAAGGGATAAGTCCAATAGTAACCTAAGGCCGAAGAAGAGCCGAGACTCGAGACCTTCGGCTCAAGTCTAAATACAGCGGTAATCACCAACATTACACACTTGTATCGTAATGTACCTACTATAAACTACCTACTATCTTAGTGGACTTTTACTTCACTATTTTCACTAATTTTGAAACAAAGTGTACTAACAGTCCACAATAAAATATAGGAATCCTTATAGATACTCATCTTAATCCATTGATCGTCTGGACTGGGGCCTTAACATGACCTAACGAGCGAGTGAGAAACAAGTAATAATAATAATAGTCCAGTTAATAATCCAGTAGTCTGTAACAGCCCAATTTAGGTCGCAAAATGGATCACGATGAGCTCGTGGTAGGGCTTTTGATCCAGATCCACAGCCTTCGAGGGTATTGTTGGAATTGACTATTTGCACTCTCCTTTTTCATTGCCTGCCCAAGGCCAAATCTACCAACAGAACCTTATGTTCATGAGCGTTTCTCCAATAACATTAAAACATAACACCAAACATTAAAATCACCCAAATTTACAAAGCACTCTCTGTTGGGGTTTTTTTTTCTATTGTGGCTTTAACTCATTGAATGCCCGGTGCGCGGATCCACGCGAGACACAATCGCTTTTTAATTGTGTATCTAATTACGGCATACGAAAAGTTAAGAGTGTTATAGAACTTAAGTCCTCAATGACTTCGTCGCTTGCCAGCTTCTTGCCAGGCTTGTGGGGGCGTAGATCTGTACGAAGCTCAAACAGAACGATGACGCCTTCAGTTTGACATTAATTATTCTATCGTTGACCGGTTCGTAGCCTATGACATAGTTCTTTTACTGTAGAGACAGTGCTAAGGCGATTCCGTTTCTACGTTATCCGTATTCCCCGAGAAGTGTTACATAGAGGATTCGAGCCTTGGTCTAGATGTGTCCACTGTTTTTCCAATGACTATCACAAAGCCTACACATATTTATGCCACATCTAGCCAACTCTCCTTCAAGTATTTCGAGTTTGCCAGGACTAAGACAGCCGCGCACATTCCACGTTCCATCTTCTGGATTTCGCGCAGCTTCAGGGACATACTTACCAGCTAGGCTTTCCATGAGGGGCCTTGTTTCCTGCCACCCCATGGCCGATAGTCAATTTCTCACCACTCCGGGGCAAGTGGTGAGAAATTGACTAAGCAGAGCGGCGCCGGTTGCTACGCGGGTCGCATGGCGAACGTATTCTCTTCGTTTACTTTTCGATGATAACTTTCTTGGGATGCGTGGTTCCCCTCTGGCCTTCTGCACCAGTCTTTTTAGGAGGGACTCCAAGGTCACTGACACCTCAGCCACCCGAACCGTAGGAAACCGAGTGAAGGAATGGTTATTCCGGCATGATCCCGGTCGCCAGAGCGTCGTCCGTTATCCAATAGGGAGCACCTCTGCTGAAAGCCATCGCCATATGCTGTATATTGGCGCGTGCAGGTGAGGTTGACATTTGGGCATGCGCAGTTGATATGGCCACATCTCCCCCCAATTTCCCTATTATGTAAAGTTGGTGTAGTTTTTCATCTACATAGCTAGACAATATGTGAAATCATTGACACAGGTTCGATTTCAGTAAAATGGAGTTGAGAATATTAATGTAGTGTTGACTACCTCAGCGAAGCTCGCCGAGAGGCCTGACGTAGTGATTATATATCTCTTAATAATACTACCTCAGATCGAAAAAAAAAAGGTCTTTTTTACTTGATCTGAGAATACTGCAAAAACATTAGAATGCATTATAATCAAAGAGATACAAGTATATATTATTATTTAATTCTACATTCGAAGTCCCAAAAACGAAATACTCCAGAGACACTGGTAATAGTAAAATTTAAAAAGTTCAAATATTTTTGTGGCGGGGAAACAAACGTTGAAACGTTCAGAAACGTATAGTTGAGATAACCTCTAATAAATGTCAAGTGGTGGTCAAGTGTCACCGTAAGTTAACTTATTTTCTGTTATTTTCACACGTTATTTAGTTAAGATAGTCGGCTTCTTGTATTTTTTAAACAGTAGTGATAATTTAAAAGAAATCATAATGACTCGCCACCTGAAAGCAATGATCGGCCCTTCAATTTTGAACTCAGATTTATCAAGATTGTACGAAGAATCTCAAAAACTACTGGATAATGGTGCAGATTATTTACATTTGGATGTAATGGATGGTCACTTCGTCCCCAATTTAACTTTGGGCCACCCGGTCGTGAAATGCTTACGGAACAAAATCAAGGATGTATTTTTTGAAACTCACATGATGGTCTCAAAACCTGAACAGGTCAGTTACAATTTTTTTTTAATAGCTTATACTGTCCTACTGCTGGGAAAAGGCCTCCCCCAACTTCTTCCAGGTATTCTTTTCTTGAGCCACCTCAAACCAGCCCTTGCGGTAGTCATCTAGGTCAGTCTCGCCACCTCTACCCAGGTCGACCTCGGCAGCATCGTCAGTTACAATTACTTTTTGAAATATTTCCAAGTATCTGTTAGTTTTATTTGACAAAATAACTTATGCTCACTAACGCAATAGAGAAATATTTCATAAAACTGTTACTGCCAACGGCTGGCTTGGTAGCAAGTTAAAAAGTAACAATTAGCCAAAATTCATTCTCAAATAACTTTACTACTTTTATATTTCAGTGGATTGTACCGATGGCAGATGCTGGAGTCAACCAATACACATTCCATATTGAACCGGTTGATAATGTTGCAGAAGTATGCAGAAAAATAAGGGAAAATGGAATGAAGGTACTTTTATACTTCTAATTCTACTGAGCAAGATTTTTTTATAACAAAATTACATATTGTATAAAAAATTAATAGGTACTTATGCAGTTACAGTACTTATGTGTATAAATCTGTTATCAATAACAAGCTGCTGTAATCAGCATTAGAATAAAATACCTATTGTTACACAATGTGCTGTGTTAGTAGATGTTGTTCATTACTATTTTCACATAACATACAAATATTATAATGTTAAAGTAATTCTGTCTTTTAATCTTTCCTTTTGTTAAATTTTTAGGCCTAAACCACTAAATCAATTTGATGAATTTTTAAATCCTAGAGATAGATTGGATCTTGATTCTTGGAGAAGGACAAAGTATGCTATTAGTTTTTATTCCAAGAACATGCTCCCTCAGGATAATTTCCAACTTAGATGCTGGCAGAGTTGATTGTAGAAACTAGTATCATAGTTTATGTACCTATTGTAATATTAACGGTATCTATTTCTTCAGGTGGGACTTGCAATAAAACCTGGAACACCAGTTTCTGAAGTGGAAAAATACATTTCAATATCTGACATGGTTCTCATAATGACAGTGGAACCAGGCTTTGGTGGCCAAAAGTTTATGGAAGATCAAATGACCAAAGTAAAATACTTGAGAGATCAGTATCCTTTGCTGGATATTGAAGTAGATGGAGGTGTAGGACCAGCAACCATAAGCTGCTGCGCTAATGTAAGTAAATGAATTATTTTTGATGCTGCAAGGAAAAATAGTACATTACAGTACAAAGCAAATAAGTATATATAAAATGGCAAAAAATACTTCCATTTTTGAAATAGAAGATAATAAAGTTAATGTTGCAGGCTGGAGCTAACATGATTGTATCAGGAACAGCAGTGATAGGGGCAGCTGACCAGGCAGCAACCATCAGGTCACTTCGAGACACTGTCCAAGAAGCAATCAATAAACGATAAATCATTCCTAATGTGAAACAATGAGTCTTCCAATATTGTTGAAAGGAAAAAAACATATTTTTATATTGAGGTTGTTGTTGAAATAAATCACTAAAATGTTTTAACTGTTTATTATTAGTCAAATCTGCTTAAGTCTAAGTTATTGTCAGTACCAGAATCAGACAAATCCACTTTAGAGGTGGGGAATGTTGAACTGACAGCAATACCAGTACCTGTGAAGGCTATTGGCTCATTTATGGCCTTCAATTTGTTTCTGAGACCCGATAGAGTAATGAGGACTGCCTCTTCAGTCCTGATTGTTCTAGAACCTTGAGTAGGCAAGACATTGATGTAGTGATTGAACAACAAACTAGCTTCCTCTTCCTTTAATTGTTCATCACTCTCTAAGGCTGCTTCAATACCGTGTAAACCTCCAAAAACTATCAGTGCATGGTTATATTTGACTTCTTTTTCGGGCAAATCATCAATAGGAGTACCTCTGTCAGAAGTGCCAATAGTTAAATCATACCTGAAAATAAACATAAGTATTTTTATAATTATGTGTATGCCATTAGTAAATTAAATCATTTAATGCTTCAAATTTCAGTTAATGGCAAAATACATATGGCCTGCTACCTAATACTTCATAATTATTGGCATCATATCCATGATGACCAATTTATAGAAGGATGCTGTGGTATGAAATATTGCAATACATAATATTGCACCACTAACATATCTTTTATCCATCTTGCTTATCTTATTCTGTACTGGAGACCTACGTAATAATACATAGTCGGCATCTGCCATCATTATCCACTATGTAATATTGCATAGTTGGCATACAATGGGTTAAGAAAAAAAATTATTTTACATACCCATCTTTGTAAGGGCCCTGAGTAAAGACTTGACTCAGGTTATTGGCTATCCTGACAGTATATCCCCAATATACTCCTGTTTCAGCCCTTGGGGTAGTCAAGCTGACAATCTTTCCCTTGATCTTCTTACCACCCTCTTGCGCAGGAAGCATTCTTACTGTTACTCTAATGCCTGGGTTCAGAAGCTTATCTGTAGATATATCCTGGAGAAGCCCAACATTAACCTGAGAACCTCGCCCAGGCTTGGTCTTTTTGTTCATAGTTATTCCTTCCCTGAAAAAAATCATAATACAAATATAGCCAACCAATTTTTACCAGGTCAAGAGCACATTATCCCAAGTTGTTAAAAATAAACTAACCTGAACTCAAAATCATTTGACATTCTTAAATGATGTGGTGCATCCAAAGGGTTGAGCAATCCAGCAAATTCTAAATCTTTATGCAAAGGAAAAAAATGCTTTCGCAAGTACTGTGGACACTCCAAATATTGTAAAATGCGTGCTAACTGTACACAACTTTTGCGTGCTACTATAGCACCATCGCCATCACCCAGCTTCGATTTTTTAGTGTTCATCTTGTCTCCTATGTCGTCGTAAACTATCACTTCGTCTATACAGAATACGCAAGCGGCTCTAGCTATCTGACCTGCTAAATATGTACGCAATTCTGCAGACTGGGCGTTCTCCAAAATAGAACCTGGTATAGCTATACTAACAGTAGAAATCTCGGCATTTCTCTTTTCTCTTGCAACCTCTTCCTGTATTTTAGTTTCAGCTTCACGTTCCAGTGCGACCCTCTTCTCACGCTTCACAATTTTTTCCTCATTCCTTTGACGCTTTAAGGCTTTCCTTTCTTGATTTATCTCACGCCAACTTTTGCCCGAAGGTTTGGTTATTGTTTGTTCCGACATTTCTGTACAATTATAGTAACAAATCACAATCTATGATCACAATTCACAAATCACAACATATTATAACCACAATAATTTAAACCCTCACGTTGTCGATTGCCGATTGTACACAATTGTACATTGCTGAGGGAGATGGACGAGGACGAGAGGGTCTCGGACTCTCGGTCTCGATTCCCGAACAAATATCAATTTGTCAAGTTTTTTTTTTGTTAATATTTTTAGCTTGGGTACTAAGTCTTTTAAGCTATGACTTTGTACAAAAAGTTGCATTGTTTACGTTGTTTACCATACAATACCATTAGAATATGGATGAGTCTGTGAATATTGAGACTTTGTATAATTACTTTTTAGACATAAACCTTTCCAATAAAAAAAATAGGAAATCATTGAAATAGGATCTCGATAAAATGGAGCTGAGAATTTTATTGTAGTTTTAGCACCTCAGCGAAGTTTGCTGTGAAGGCTGAATCGATACATTTGCTGCCAAATACTTCAAAAACATCAGAATGTGTTACACCCGCATTCTAATGTAAAACAAAAAGAAACAACTATGATATTCGAATACGGAAGACTTAATACGCAAGAAAATATGACGAAAGATTAGGCGATATGGTCGAACGACTATAGCCTTCCCTAAGGGGTAAATAGAAAAAAAAAGGTATACAGCATTTTTTTTTTTTTGTTTGTTTGATTTGGAGTTTTTGGCGGAATTTCTTCGAGTGAAGTTCAGTGGCTGTTTTAATTATTCCCAAATTGATTCCTAGTGGATATTGTGATGTAAAATTACTGTAGTTTTGTATCTCAAGTGTCTGCGCAACTGGAATAACATGTGGAAAAATTGAAATAGGTGCGAAAACATAGACGAAAGACTAGGCGATATGGTCGAAGAACTATAGCCTTTACTAAGGGGTAAACAGAAAAAAAAAATTGTTAAAAAGTACTCTGTTATTTTGAAGTTTTATAAACTTTATACCTATGCCTATTTAGATAAACTGCTGTGGTTGTTATTGTTACTTGTTAGTCGGATTCCGGATTCTTTAACTGTAATTGTAAGGTGTCTGAGGCAAGTATTACTATTTTATTATTTACAAGGAACTTGCATTTCAAACGTAGTCGAAGAAAGTAGTCGTTCTCAACATGGAATTCTCAATTTTATTCGGTCATAACATGTGACAATGTTTAACCTCTCAGGTACTCATGAACTTTTCAAACTAACTTTAGGTCTGCCCTGCATACACCAACTTAACCCCTTACCGCATGTGATTTCTATTTTTTCCGGAAAAAATATATTTGGTAGTCTAGTTCAAGCAGTTTTCCAAAATCCGAATAGTTTTGAAATATGATAAAAAACTTCAATTTCCCATAAATGGCTTAATATGCAGTACAAGCAACGAAAACTAATTTGACATATTTGGCTTATCATGCATTGCAGTAAAGGCAACTGAAACTAATTGCCATAATTGGCATTGCATGCTATAAAGGTAATTATGAGTCAATCCTCAGTACAAAAGAAGGATTAGAAAATAAAACTCAATGGAAAAATAAGATAAATTTATGAGATCAGTTGCATATAAGAACATCACATTTTACACTTATTATCTGTACTGTATGGTGTCGGAGTACTGTATGGTGTCGGACGTAAAGAATAGCACCATCCCATATCTTCCCGTGGGTGTCGTAAGAGGCGACTAAGGGATATTTAGATTCTGTGCATACTACAGCACCTTAGGTCATCCCGTGGTGGCGGGTAAACTACCAACAAAAGCATTCCCAAGGAGGGTTGGTGTCAGGCTGGCGGCCGACTTTAAAAAAAACTAGCCAAATCCCATTTGCAACATGTTTGGTTCTAATAGAATGCGCGATAGGGTTAGGGCGTACCCCACAGGCGACGCGCAGGGGCAGCACCCGGCTCCTGTGGGAAATGGACAAGGGTTGTTGCACCACCTCGGGCGGGTGCAACGTAAGAAGCTAGCTCGGGAAACGAGATTGAGGTATGCAAGTTGGAATGTTGGGACTATGACTGGAAGGGCCAGAGAGTTAGCGGATGTATTGAAAAGAAGACGGATAAATATAGCATGCTTGCAGGAAACTAAATGGAGAGGAACAAAAGCGAGAGAAATTGGTGAGGGATACAAGTTCTACTACTGTGGAAGTGATGGAAAAAGAAATGGTGTAGGAATAGTGTTAGACAGTAAATTGAAAGAAAGTGTGATGGAAGTACAAAGGATTAGTGATAGATTTATAGTTGTGAAAGTTATGTTAGAGAATGTGATGTTGAATATAGTTAGTGTGTATGCACCACAAGTAGGATGTGATGAAACGGTAAAAGAGAAGTTTTGGGAGAATTTTGATACAGCTTTAATGAACATCCCTGTTCATGAAGAATTGATAGTTGGAGGTGATTTTAATGGACATGTGGGAAGAATGAAAGGTGTTTATGAAAGAGTACATGGGGGATGGGGTTTCGGTAGTCCGAACAGTGAAGGAGAGACCCTGCTGCAATCCGCTACTGCATTTGACCTAGCAGTAGCCAATACGTGGTTCCAAAAAAGAGACGAACACATGATCACGTACAAAAGTGGTAATCATAAGACCCAAATCGACTACTTTCTAGTTCGGCGCAACCACTTAAAGCACGTCAAAGATTGCAAAGTACTGCCAGGAGAAGACCTAGTCTCACAACACAGACTCCTGGTTATGACATCAGTGGTTAAAATACTGTCTACCAAATACAAAGAGCGTCCTCCCCCTAAAATAAAATGGCATATGTTAGAGAGGAATAATTGTGCGAAGAAGTTCAGGGAGCGAGTGGTGGACAGAATGATAGAGATGGGAGATATGAATGATCGAAGTATAAATGAAAGCTGGAATGAGATGGCTGAGTGTATCAGGCATGCAGCGAAAGATATTTTGGGAGAGACGAGAGGAAAGGGCATAATAGATAGGGATACATGGTGGTGGTCGACAGAAGTTCAGAGTGTATTGAAAGGAAAAAAGAGAAAATTTAAGGAATGGCAGCGTGTAGAGCCTGGAAACGCTAGTTTAAAAGCTGAAAAAAAGAGTGAGTATGACGTTTTAAAGAAGAAAGCCAAGAAAGCCGTGGCAATAGCAAAATCAAAAGCCCAGGACAAACTATATGACGCACTGGACAGTCCTGCAGGCCAAAAAGAGCTATACCGGCTTACTAGAATAAGAGAGAGAAAGGCGAGGGATGTTTGTCATGTAAAATGTATAAGAGATGAAACTGGAATGGTTCTATCGGATGATGAAAAAATCAGAAAGAGGTGGAAGGAATATTTTGAAAGATTGATGAATGAAGAAAATAATTGGAGTGGGGTGTTAGAGAATAAACCAGTGAATGTGGGATTAGTGAGAATGGTTAGTATGGATGAAGTCAGAATAGCAGTAAATGGAATGAAGAATGGTAAAGCCATTGGTCCAGATGGAATACCAGTTGAAGTGTGGAAGTTATTGCGAGTGGATGGATGGACGTGGTTAGCTTTGTTCTTCAATAAGTTGTTGCTGGAAGAAGCCATACCTGATGAGTGGTGCAATAGCTCTTTGGTGCCGATTTTTAAAAACAAAGGTGATGTGCTTGAGTGCAACAATTATAGAGGAATAAAGCTAATGTCACATACTATGAAAGCCTGGGAGAAAGTTATTGAAAGGCGACTGAGAGAAGAGAGTGAAATTTCACAGAACCAATTCGGTTTTATGCCGGGTCGGGGTACAGCGGATGCCATTTTTGCTATACGCCAGCTGTGCGAGAAATACAGAGGTGCGCATAAAAACTTGCACATGGTATTCATTGACCTCGAAAAGGCATACGACCGGGTACCTCGTGAGGTTCTGTGGTGGGCCCTTAAGGAGAAAGGTGTGCCTGGGAAGTATGTGCAGTTGATCCGAGCGATGTACAGTCGATGCAGTACCCAAGTCCGGTCTACAGTGGGCACCACTGGCAGCTTCAATGTGGCTGTCGGCTTACATCAAGGGTCGGCTCTCAGCCCTTACCTATTCCTGATGATAATGGATGCTCTGACGTTGGACATTCAGGAAGAGGCTCCCTGGTGTATGCTGTTTGCCGATGACATTGTGTTGGTTGCCGAGAGTGGCCTAGAGGTCCAGAACAGATTGGAGGTGTGGTGGCACAGACTGGAGAGTGTTGGCCTGAAATTGAGTAGAACCAAAACGGAATACTTGTTCTGCGATTTCGGCGGTCTCTCCAATCCAGTGCCTTTATCTCTTGCTGGAACACCCATACCGATCTGCTCCGACTTTCGGTATCTCGGGTCACTCGTCCAAGGGGATGGTGAGGTAGACCGGGACGTAACACATCGGATCAACGCAGGATGGATGAAATGGCGACAGGTCACGGGAACAACTTGTGACCCACGGATGCCCCTCAAGTTGAAGGGTAAAATCTACAAGTCCGTGATAAGGCCTGTCATACTGTATGGATCAGAATGTTGGGCTGTGAAAAAGACGGATGAAAAAAGATTGCACGTAGCGGAGATGAGAATGTTAAGATGGATGTGTGGTGTGACGAGAATGGATAAAGTGAGAAATGAGTATATTAGGGGAAGTTTGAAAGTGGCGCCAGTGACTGAAAAGTTGAAAGGGAATCGTTTGTCTTGGTATGGTCATGTGAAGAGGAGGGATGAAACGCATGTTACTAAAAGAGTTATGAGTTCACATGTGAATGGATGGAGAGGGAGAGGGAGACCAAAGAAAAGATGGATGGATTGTGTGAAGAGTGATATGAAAGAAAAGGAAGTTAGTGATAGTATGACGAGTGACAGGGCAGAATGGAAGAAAAAAACATGTTGCGCCGACCCCAAATAACACGGGACAAGGGCAAGAAGATGATGATGATGATCTATACCGACTAACATGCTAACAATTCACCAGTGGTGCAGCGTAGATTCAGTCTCATAATTTCACCTTACGTAAGATGAAACAATTTAAAGCAATTTCTATCTTTATTTAGACAAAAGTGTATGTTACATTTCCCACATCTGATGTAGGATTTGCCCGAGCAACCATACATCTTACAGAGTTGTTGATCCTGTGTGTATGCTGGCAAATGATCCAAACCGTCATTATCCCCCGCTAGTTCATCCTCATAATCTTCGCTTTCATTTGGTATAATTATCAAGACCGTAGAATCGCACTGGATCCATTTTTCTGAAAAAAATATCAAATAATGCTTCATTGCATAAATTGCCACATCTGGCTGAATGCAAAAATAACTACTACTGCATACAATGCCAAATATGGAAAATAAATTTTCACGTTACTGCATAATATTCCATATTTGTCATGCTTCAGTGTTTCGAGACCTTTGATAAGTCTTGTTAGCACCACGATATGAAGATCAAACGAAAAATCGACAAAAGATCGCAAAATGAATTTACAAAACTTGGTACACACTAACGAAAATTTGAACTGCCACCGACTGAATTTGACAGGTTATAGTTTTGTTACGCGGTACACTAGATGGCAGTACATGTATTTTTATTAAAGCTTGGACGTTGTCTTACTATGCGGTAAATAATAAACATCTTTATTCAGGTAAGTTACACCCATATCATTAAATAACACAACACTAAGTACTAACCTAATAAGACTAGTGAATTATAAATCAATAAAATTGCCTCAAAAATAAAATATTTAAAGGGAAAAATAAAATATTTTTATTTTTTCTGAACGTTTTAAAATAAGTACCCATATTTGGGTAGCTATGCGGTAAGGGGTTAATATTGTCACAGTAAAAACACATACACGGACTCTTATCTATTCTATTCTCTTATTTATGGTTAGGAATCAAAAAATCGTACATTTTATGCATTTTTGGGGCAGATTTGACCCTCCCGGTCATCCTCAACCCCTTGAATGAAAATATCTGAAAAACATAAAAGTATACAACTGCTACTGTGGGGGGTTAGGTTAGGGTTATTTTTTTTTTAAACCACCCAGAAAACTATTTCAGTGCACAAATATTTTTATACAATGGTAGAGTGCTCCCCGACACAACAAATTAATTTTTTTCATTTTTAAATATATGAAAGTATACAATTGCTACTGTGGGAGGTTAGATTAGGGTTATTTTTTTTAAACCACCCAGAAAACTGTATTTCAGTGCACAAATATTTTTATACAATGGTAGAGCGCTCCCCGACAACAAAATTTATTTTTTTCATTTTTAAATACTAGGCATGCCTTTTAAGTTCTGTCGTTTTCATATTTCCCGGCAATTTTGAATTTGGAACTGTTCTATATTCGAATGTGTTAAAATTTTGAATCTCAAAACAGTTCAAAGTATTAGGATTAATGCTATTGTTTAGTCACAGCGTCGATTGGAATCTGTCAGGTTACGTACGAAAATGAATCTTTCTAAGGAAAATGTTCGTGCAATAATTTTCTACAACTTTATAAGAGGCCTGACACGGCGTCTGTGTTTTGAAGAGCTAACATCTGTGTTCAGTGATGAAGCCCCATGTCTGCGGACTGTTGAACGCTGGTATTTAGAATTCCAGCGTGGACATACTAGTGTTAGTGACAAATCTCGCGAAGGACGCCCAAAATCCGCCTTCACTGAAGATAACGTCATTGCTGTGAGACAACGAATTCTCGAAGATCGTCATGTGACATATCGAGAGATAAAGGATCTATTAGGCTTCTCAGGGAACACCATTCAGAAGATCTTGCATGAAGCGCTTGGTGTGAGAAAGCTAGTTTACCGTTTGATACCGCATCTGCTTTCCGACGATCACAAGGCGGCCCGCGTCAGATGGTGTAAGAAAACTCTGCAAAGGTTCAACCGAGGAGAGTCAAATCACGTCTACGACATCATCAGTGGTGAAGAATCTTGGAATAGATCCAAGCCTACGATCCTGATTCCAAACAACAATCTACAATCTGGGTCTTTCAAGACGAGCCAAAGCCGACTAAAGTTGTTCGTTCTCGAAGCACTTCAAAGAAGATGGTGGCCACGTTCGTTGGAAAAACCGGCCATGTTGCGACTATTGCACTTAAAGATCGTAGAACGATTAACGCAGAGTGGTATACCACAGTTTGTTTACCACAAGTCATCGCCGAACTTTGAAAATCTAACTCAAAGCGACGCATCATCCAGCACCACGACAACGCATGTTCACACAGAGCTCGTCAAACGATTGAGTATTTGAAGCAGGAAAAAGTAGAAATTCTTGACCATCCTCCATACAGTCCTGACCTAAGCCCTAACGATTTCTTTACATTTCCTAAAATTAAGAAAAGTCTTCGTGGTCAAAGGTTCCAGTCCGGTGAAGAAGCGGTCGACGCTTTCAAGTCAGCCATTTTGAACACCCCCACTTTAGAGTGGAATAAATGTTATAATAACTGGTTTGAGCGAATGGAAAAGTGTATTAAACTACGTGGTGAATACTTTAAAAAACAATAAAAAGTACTATAAGGTTCTAGGTGTGTTTGTTTCTTCAAACGACAAAACTTAAAAGGCATCCCTCGTACATGAGAGTATACAATTGCTACTGTATTGTAACGAAACCTGTCAAAATTGCGTCAAATATTTCGAAAAATTATCGATTTTCATTAATTTTTTTCTCAAAACTATATGTTTCCTAACATTGAGACTTTGCATAATTACTTTTTAGACATAAACCTTTTCAATAAAAAATTATGAGTGTAAAACTGGCTGTCCAGTATAGTACAGTTTAGCCAATTACGTGAGTCTCACAATTATTGGATTGATACTCTTTGTTGGATTGCCACAGCCATCACTGGATCATCTATGCACCTTCTGGGAGGCCTTCCAATGCTGCTTCTTCTTTCAATCATTGCCTGTGTTTTAAATACTTGTAAAAGAACATTGCTAATATGAGTGTTGATAGTCAATTCATCAAAACTTAGTTTGTCGATTACTAACTTTATTATGGGACAATAAGTTGGTAATCGAAAAACTAAATTTTTGCAATTACCCACTTATTGGCCAGGGACTTCGAATTATATTACTGCCTATATACTTATTTTGTATTTATCATATTTTATACTGTCCATTTCAGGTTGCCAGACATTGTAGAATGCAATAAGACAACCATTTGTTGGTGTATTATTATTTATGTATGTACCAAAATAACACAATAAAATTATTTTGGTACACACAGGGAAACGGTAATAGATAAAAATACATTATACAAGGAGTACAAAGGAATTTCTGATTACTATAGATTTTTTATTCTACAAAACCTGCAAAAGGAGCAATTAAAAACAAATGTAGGTACTCAATAATGTAGTAGTTTTTAGGTTATTAACAGAACAATAGCAATACATACTTAACCTTATAACATTTCCAGCCAGTAAATTGATTAGCTACTCAATTGCTTCTGGCTATTACAACACTTGTTTTCTTAACTTATCAACAGATTACTTATACAATAGACGTCAACAGATGGGTGTAGCCAGAGGTCATCATGATTTTTAAACAAAATCAAAGTCGAAGATATAATATGCATAAAAGTAGTGTTATTTTCCAATACACTTACTCGAAAACCCACTCTTAAACCTACCGCTTTTAGGCACTTAATTTACTATATTTCGGATTAGTGTGGAAAAGTACTGGTGCTTGCCCCCACCACAATTTATTACATTTATTGTATCAGGCTGGGCGCTAGACGACCCTCACAAGTCGTGCATCAACTTCCATTTATGTCTTTGTATTGTAAGTATATATATTAAAAAAAGGAGTTTGATACACATTGAAATTTATCACTGCAGAATTCCGCCACGATCGCAATGACAAACTTTCTCCACCTGTATCAAAATGTACTATTGTTTGCTTAAGTGATAATTCATTAAACCCCGAGCGAACGCCGGCGTTCGAACGTCATTGTCTTTCTATTGTGTCTCTAATTACGCTACTCAATTTAATGGGCCTATAGTACCTATTATAGGCCCATTAAATTCAAAAGTTATGGTTTGCTAAAAAAACCCAAACATGTGACTTGTTAACAAGTATTACCTATTTTAACTTGTTGACAATGGTGTCTTTGTCTTTAATTTATTAACAATTGTTGCTTCAATGACCTTCTAGTAGGCGACAGTGCTTTACACACAGACTGTCAAGATTGGCACACCGGCTTAAATACTTATACTGCCCCATAAATGGTAAATAATTAAAAAAATAAAAATAATTTAATCAATAATAATTAATTTAATTTAAATTTATTTAATTTGATTATAATTTATTGAGTTTTTTTGTATAATTACAAAGATAATTATGTATTTTTTTGCCAGAACGAGTGTGCAAAGCAAGCTAGAAAATTTTACTTGATAAAACAGTGCGGCTAGAAGAACAGGGGTAGTGCTTGTCTAACTTGAAAAACCGCAGGTTGGGAAGGTAGGCTTGCGCCGACGCTCACAGTCTACCGCTCTGTTAGCCTAAGGAAAAACTATCAGCTTAGATATTCTCATCGATCTATCGCACGTCCTGCGGGTTGGTTTTTTAAATGCAGACGCGAATATCTCGGATTGCAGTCAAGTTATACCTACCTACCTACCTACGAGATTCTAATTGAATAAAATTTACACTTGATTTGTTTCTCAAACACCAATATAAATTAAATAGTCTCGAAACTAGGAATATACATATTTACAAGAGAACCTGTACACCTGGAACAACCTTTGGTAATTGGTAGACATACCTAATAATGAAATGAACGTCTATAAACAAAATATAAAAAATAAATAAAACCAATCGAATGCAAGTGCCGTACCATTGGGGCCTTTCTTACGAAATTTCAAGATTCAGGTCACCGACAAGTACCCGAACAAAAAGACTACGGTTGGCGAATGTTGAAAAATGTAGCATTGCGAATTGGTTTTGGTGCGCGAGTCAGACTTGCATTTGATCGGTTTTTATTTGCTTTAAATGTTAGCACTATAATTATACACAGTTTGATACGTTATTGTATTTCCGTCTACACGACAGAGCAAAAAAAAATTTTTTAACTTTATTTTTATAATGTGATTTATAGGGGCAATAGAAATACTCAGTGAGATCATTGCAACAGTCTACCTATTACAGTTCATGAGAAACTGCCCAGTGCCCGCTGACAGATAGACGGACAGCGGAGACTACAATAGGCTTACGTTGGTTAGTTGCCCTTTGGTTATGGAAACCTTTTTTTTTTTTGTTAAGTTGTTTTTAATTTAATGTTGTTTTTAACTTAGTGGTCAAGGATGACCTGTTTGCACATCCCTGAGGAGACTGTACAACGGTCTCCCCTGAGCCTCATTCCCACCACCACCGTCTTCCCTGAAATCACTCGAGGGGCAAACAGGAGTTCCTACTCTGAGCGCCCGTGGTTCCAAAGTTCTACCTGCATGGGATGATGCAAGCGGGGTTTCGGCGTGTTAGGTGCGCCGTTTTTTCCGAGTGGGATCGGCCTTCTCACTATCTGGCTTGACGGCCCCCTTCTGGACCATTACGGTCTCACAGAAGGAAGCAACTTTCCTTCAGTTTTCTGGCTCTGCCAGCATAGCCCTCCCTACTGCTGGCAGAGTCAGATCTCGCAGGAACGTTTGAAAGAGTACCACGGTCACTCTTTCGACTTGATGTCTTAAAACGCAAAAGGCAACTGTAAGAACAGAGGTGGGTTTTACATGCCTTCTCACTACACCCTAGAGCGAGAGATGTCATTTGATGATTTCCCACCACAAAAAACTTACCTTTCCAGAGAACTTGCTCACTATTTAGTTTTAACTGTGGGATATCACACCTTGGTGTCAAAAAACAGAAACATCGACTTCCGAAATTAATATAAAGTGGTTTTGCATTTTTTTAAGTACCTAGTTGGTTTTTGAAATAGTTGTATTTTTTTTTTTAAATAACATGATAAACATTATTCGTTCGGAACCCTTTGGGTGCGAGTCCGACTGGCGCTTGGCCGTTTCATTTTCCCGGCTATTTCACCAATACAGTGGTAACCGTGCAGCAAAGAGTATAATAAGTTTATAGGGCGTGCACTGTGCAGTGACAGTGGTAGAAATCAGTACCTTCACTAGTACTTTTTCTGGGTTTATTAAATTTACTATTGTGCTGTTTTGCATTTATAAATAAACTGAATCACTTAATTTTGTAGAATGAAGAGAATATTTATGACATTTATCACGATGTTTTTGTTGAAAAATATATACATACGTAAGAACATTATTTTAAGTGATTGACATCGAAAGTCATAATATGTTGTTAATTTTCAGCTGTTGTTACCACCACGGAGCAATAACTTTAGTTATTTACATCACAATATTCAAGAACGTTAGGGTTACCACTCCAAACTCTTGAGTTGTTTCCAAATAATGAGATTTGCGCTGTGTAGCCTGTGTAGGTATCCGTAGGCGCGATAGTTGTTAGTCTTGTGTGTGTTGTTCTTTTAGTGTGTTTCTATGACCAATAGGAGCGGAGCACTAACCAAAGACGCCAGGGACAGATAGTGACTAATAAAGTGTAGCGTATGGAGCATACGGTGGAGGTGTGCCCTACTAGGGCGGAGCACTACCATGTCCTCGTGGAGGCGATCGGCAGCGGTGACATGTCGCGCCCGGCCCTGGTTCAGGCCGTGGTCCGGACCGAGAGGGAATGGCAGGCGCGGTCGCCTCCTTCTGCGAAGCAGTAATGCTGGCGAAGGAAACGGCTGCACACGTGGGGGAACGGATTGAACACAATGGGTAGCTCGCCGTCCGGACGGAGCCCAAGTCGTCGACGGCGCGTACTGTTCCACGCGCGCCTCAAGGAGATGTCAGCAAACCGTAGGGGCCCAGCAGGGTCGAAGCCTACTAGGACCAAGGGTCTGCTTCTGAAAGGAAGACTCGGCCCTGGTATGAAAGGCAACGAAGGAACAGGAGTGGGTTTTTAGTCAGCAAAAGTCTGACACCCTTGCGCTCCGCCCAAGAGCGGGGGATGTCATTGGATGATTTTCCCACCAAAAAAAAAAGAAAAAAATAAGGGGCCCATGAAATTTGAGTTCCAATGAAATTTACTGGCTGTACTTTTCTCTCCCTTTTAATAAGGTTGACAACCCTACTGCTCTGGTAAACAAGATTGTGTTGTTATCAGGAACCCCTGCGTAAGGTCAAGTGAACACTGCCGATATAAGCTCTCTGGGAACATATCGTCATTATAATAAAGTTATTCAAAAGAAACGCACAAATGGCTTCTAATGGAAAACTAGGTAAGTGATCCTCTCTATCATGTAAAAAATATCTAGTGAACGTTTGGTTGAACGAGATAAATGTAGAAGACTTGTCATTTCAAAATTTTCATATTTTCTTGCATTTCAAGTGTTTTTTTTTTTTGGTGTTATAACAAATCATCATGATGTTATAATAACCATTTATTCGAATGGCATATCCCTATAGGAGTCAATGATATTTCGTTCCAGAGAGGTCAATATCATTGTGACCATGACTTGTGTTGATATGGCCGCCACTTACGAATTGATGGTCGTGCGCCTGGTCACTGAAATCACGTCAGAAAATCATTATTCAATTGATCGAAAGTACCCGTAATTGTCCACAGCTCTCCTCAGCGTGTCTGACAAGACAGGCTTGCTACCTTTGGCCAAATGCTTATCGGAAATTGGCTTGGGTCTGGTGGCCAGCGGTGGTACTGCCACAGCTATCCGCAATGCTGGACTTGCTGTTACCGAAGTGTCGGACATCACGAAGGCACCTGAAATGCTCGGAGGACGGGTCAAGACTTTACATCCCGCTGTCCATGCTGGTATCTTGTCTAGGTAAATTTAAAAACATAATAATTACGAAGAAATTAAAAGGAGCTTGCGTAGTCGGTCTGTGGTAGGTGACCATATTAACATACCGAGATTCTTCCGTGCCTCAGAAAGCACGTTAAACCGTTGGACCCGGCTGGCATTTGCAGAACTTTGACAGTTGCCAAGAAATCTATCATCAGTCTTGCCAAGAGGTATCGTGGTATCCAATTACTGGGTTGTGGAGGTCAGATAGGCAGTCACTTCATTTATTTATTTATTATTTATTTATTTATCAATGATAGGCTCGCGTTTGACCACCATCTCACCTGATGGTAAGCGATGATGTGGTCGACGATGGAGCACGCTTGCCTAGAAGTGGTCAGTATTTAAAATACTGGTATTCAATTGCATCCGGTTAGACTTGAAGCGACCCCAACATAGTTGGGAAAAGGTTAGGCAGATTGATTGATTGAAAAATGTATTGTTAGGTTTTCCTCGAATCAATTTTTTGCTATTACTAGGTAAGTTAAGCTGCTACGTGGTTCAAGCTTGTGAAAAGGCTTAATCCAGTATAAACATGGATGTAGTTATTAAGCTTACCTAGAATTTTAGATCATTGAGAGTCTTGTTGTGATCTAGTGCTCTCTGATTGTTATTAGACAAATCTAAGCAAATATATGACTTTTCCAGGCTTACTCCCTCAGACCAAGAGGACATGAAACGTCAGAAGTTTGACATGATAAGCGTCGTCGTCTGCAATCTGTACCCATTCGTACAAACAGTCTCAAAGCCCGGTGTAACGATTGCTGACGCCGTTGAAAATATTGATATTGGTGGCGTTACATTACTCCGAGCGGCTGCGAAGAATCACGACAGAGTCACGATTATTTGTGACCCCAATGATTATGACACAGTTATGCAAGAACTCAAAGAAAGCAAGGACCATCAAACCTCTTTGGACACCAGGTATTATAATTATAGTAAACTTAAAAAGCTAAACAATTGAAGGTCTTTTCGAACAGAAAGTGGTCAGTGGGTCTCTTATCAAAATGAACACTATCACACAGTAATATTGATAAACTTCGTATTGTTAACAGGTCTAGCCTATAATATTTTTTAAGTGGAATTTACAGGTAATTGACAGTTCAATCACATCTGACTGATTTTACAAAGCTTTACCTCATTGTATTGTTTTACACATTGTTTTAAAAAAATATACGTTTTTGCAGGAAGCGATTGGCGTTGAAGGCATTCACCCAAACTTCAGAGTATGATCTCGCCATTTCCAATTATTTCCGTAGACAGTATTCTGCAGGAGAATCCCAACTAACCTTAAGATATGGTAAGAAATAAGTACTAGTTTTAAATACAGTACTCTCTCGCTGATACGTAATAATTTCAGTTAAATAACCTAGGGTTCAGCAGCTTTATAGTACTTCTCAGGTTATTCATTTGCAGTACACCACAGACTACCCCCTTTTTCTATTTCGATTTCCATCCTAAGGTTGTCTGGTAGATATCGCTGTCAGCGATAAGACCGCCTTTGTACCCATAGATTTAAGTTGCCTAGTATAAAAGTTTTGTTACTATTTTGGTGTGCAATAAAGTTTATTCTATTCTATTCTATTCTGAGTGGTAGATTAGCAAAAGAAAGAGTAGGTACTGTTAAAGAATAGACCTAACTTTCTGAGATCGTCCAATAATTGAAGTATCATATTATACCCTCCTAACCGAATTTTGTATCCTATAGTGAATCGCAATGGAGACTAGATTAGCCATAGCTAGGAAATATTTTAGAGCACAACTTTGGTCGGAAACACAAGAGTAGAGGTACATGTCTTCCCTCACTCTATAGGACAATGGGATAGCCTGACACAAGTAATTGTCACAAATAGCAAATATTTATCTGTGATATAGTCACACTAAGGGTCAGTTCACACCGAGACGCGACGCGACACTGCGCGAATTGCGATTCAAAATATAACTTTATTTACTACACGAAATGACACACATTTCATTGTAAGAATTTAGAATACGTTGCACCACGCAGCGCTGCGCCACGAGGCATCTCGATCTGAAATGTGAAACTTCGTGTAGTAAATAAAGTTATATTTTGATTCGCTCTTCGCGCAGTGTCGCTTCGGGTCTCGGTGTGAACTGACCCTTATATTATAAAGGCGAAAGTTTGTGAATGTGTGTTTGTTACCTCATCACGCTCGAACGGCGAACTTTTTATCCTGGGATTATGTTCCCTTGGAACAATTTTCTACTTTCACGCAGGCGATGCCACTGGCAGCAACTAGTTGGTTTCATAAGCTCAAATCAGCACTTCTAAATGTTAAATACAACACTTCTTCTTCTTATTATTGATTCGATGGTAAACTCGTCAAACTGTTTGGGCCCAATATTTGGCTACATTAATAGCAGCATCGGTAGTACTCATCAAATCCTCCAAAGTGCAGGTGTATGGGCACTTGGGGCATTCTAGTATGTGGCTCATGTTTTGAACAGGAGCACCGCACTCACATTGAGTATCCGACGGGTCTATAAAACCCCATTTTGCCAAGTTGTGTTTGCAGCGGCCTACCTGAGTTCGCAACCGATTTAATGCTCTCCATACAGACCACTGCAAATCGCACCTCTGAGGGGAATCACCACCTGCTTTCCAAGCCCGCACTCACTGTTACCTCAATTAACAATACAACACTAACCAAAAAACTCGTCCATCCAGGCATGAACCCTCATCAGAAACCAGCTCAAGTGTTCACGACCCGCGACAAGCTTCCACTAACTACTCTCAACGGATCACCCGGATTCATTAACCTCTGTGATGCTCTAAATGCGTGGCAGTTGGTGAAAGAGTTGAAGGAAGCATTGGGCCTGCCTGCTGCGACCAGCTTCAAACATGTGTCACCCGCCGGAGCTGCTGTTGGCTTGCCTTTGGATAAGGAAGAGGTATGTTTGACAAGAAAATGAACATTTAATTCTAGCTCAATTTTTTCCACCTGACTGCTGAACCCGTTTCTTTATTAAAATGTCGATAATCCCAGGCTGCTGAGAATGAAAACTTTAGATGTGATTTAATTGGTATATATATAGTAAGAATATATAAATAGTAAGAGAAATTATAAGGGTTTCGTCAACGAAAACAAAGTGAAACAAATAGGATACGAGATTGCTCTATCTGAAGCATAATTTACGAGTTTTCTTTTAAGTTGCAATTATGATAATACAATAAAACCCGGTTGGTAACCGGGTTTTGCCCGCTTGAAAGTCGGTACATGCTCGCGAGATAGAATTATTCTATGCCATATTCCAGGACATGGTATTTACTAATTTTGACCCATATTCGTTCAGTTGGTAAGACATGAAGAAGTAACAAACAGATGGAGAAAGTGAAGTTCTTCACGCGAATGGCTGCACGGATTTCGATGAAACTTGGTTCACTGGTAGACCATGTCCTGGAATAGCACTCAGGATACTTTTATCGCGGGAGTATATTCCCTTGGGATAATTTTCTACTATTACGCGGGTGAAGTTGCTGGCAGCAACTAGTATGGATTATAAAACATTAAATTTCAATATGTATTTCTTTCTTAGGCCTCTGTATGCATGGTAGCGGACCTTCTCCCGAACCTGACCCCGCTGGCCTGCGCGTACGCGCGCGCTCGCGGCGCCGACCGCATGAGCTCGTTTGGCGACTTCGTAGCACTATCGGACGAGTGCGACGCCATCACGGCACGCATCATCTCCAGGGAAGTTTCCGACGGAATCGTCGCTCCAGGATACAGTGCTGAAGCTCTTGAAATATTGAAGAAGAAGAAAGGAGGCAATTACTGTGTTTTACAGGTAATTCTTGGTCCTGATAGCTTCGTAAGTTCGTATTCATACATTCAAAATGAAAAAAAAAATCGTTTTCAGTCAGCACTACCATTCAATTCATTGTACTTTTTATTACAGTTGTATACATTGTTGCATTTGCTTTGAAGTTTTGTTGTTATGGCTTCATACGGTTTGTACATTGAGCCAGTATCAAGTTTAGAAAGTAGTCTCTTTCAGTTACTTTGACTTTCATTGGAAAGCGGATGTACAACATTCTAATGTTTCTGCAGTATTTGGCGGCAGGCTTCGCTGTGGTAGGCGATACTGCAATAAAATTCTCAGCTTCATTTTTACCGAGACCCTCTTTCGCTAGCATTACTGCTTCGCAGAAAGAGGCGACCGCCACCTAATCTTCCTTGTTCCGGACCATGGCCTGAGCCAAGGCCCGGCGCGAGAGATTGCTGCCACCGATCGCCCCCACAAAGACCTCCCCCCAAGCGGGGCACACCTCTACCGTATGCTCCACCGTGTCCTCCCGGCGGTCCGCACAGTGGTGATACCCGGGCGATTCTTACGCCCGAATCAGATGCAAGAACCTCCCGAACTTATCATGTTCGGACTTGCGTTATGCGGAAGGTGAGGAGGCCGTGACGCCTCTCCAGCCACTCCTTAAAGACGGGGGACTTACCGCCATTATTATGGCGTGCCCAGAGATAGCGATGTTTCAATTATTCAGCCTTGCAGCTATCATTATCATTATACCTATCAGTGGCCAACCGGCCGATCGGCCGGGAAATTGAGTCGATACTTTTCAGACTTAGCATATTTACGCGGCAGATAGCTACGACCTGCCCTACTTTCAATAAGAATACTACGACTACGAGACTCCTAAGCATGCCGCTCCATAACTTCTTGGTCTGTCAAAAGAAAACTGAACCTCTGCTAGGCGGGAGCGCTATAACTTTTGAACTAGCTTCACTCGCTAACGATAATCAGAATATAGTACATTGAAAAAAAAGAGATGATTGTCTGTATGTTGTTGTGCTTCACTAATACCTTATTTTTAGTGTACATAACCAACAAACTAAAATAAACCTTAATTCCAGATGGACCCCAGCTACGAACCAGACCTAATGGAACAGAAGACGATCTTTGGCCTCACTCTAGAACAAAGACGCAACGATGCGAAGATCACAGAAGATCTATTCAAGAATGTAGTTACCAACAAGAACACGTTGCCAAGCAACGCAGTGAGAGATCTCATTGTGGCGACTATTGCCTTGAAGTACACACAAAGTAACTCTGTTTGCTTCGCCAGAGATGGACAGGTAAAATACAAGATACTGTTGATTGTTACATAAAGAAAGACAAAGAGCTAAAGCGCCATTATCTTGCGTATAAACATTTTTACAATAAAACCCTATAATACAGATAACATGTTCATCGTCGACCACATCATCGCTTACTGAGAACTATCTCACCATTAAGTCAAGCGCGAAACTACCAATAATAATAATAAAAAATGTAACAGAAAAAAGTTGCTGCTTTCTTTGCTCAAGATGTTAATAAACACAAATAAGCTTTACAAATAACTCTGATTATCGCAAAATAACGTTTTTTTTTTTTTTTTCAATTTTAGTAGTAGGTATCCTGTAGAAAACGACTCTGTAATTGACTTTGGTCAAAACAGCGAACGTCAATCATATGTTTTGGCACTGAGCTTATCACAAATGTTTTTATGTGCAAGGACATATCAAGCAACGTAACGTCCGATATAAACTTAATGGCGGATTGGGTGAGGTGTTGGGTTCAGCGCAGCGACTAGCGCATGTGCAATACGTGTAACCCATGTCTAACAGACCTCGCGCCCTTCCAGTCCTGCCGTTTAGTGTATGTCTTGTTAATTGCCCGCTTTACTATACTACTTACCAGTGTAGCGGAACTTGTTTTAGTCCGTATAGAGTATGCAAGCTCCTTGGTGTCGCGTCACGTAAAAAATATTGTACAACACATGTCATGTCACTTCCCTTGTATAAATGTTACACCAAGTTAAGACATTACTTTTTTTTTCATTACTTATCTACATGGTGCTCACTTATTAGAAGCGATAAGAAATATGTAACCAAGACTTATGTAACTCATAATATGATTTAAAAGAGTGTCCATAGAGTTTCTTGCACATTCTTCTCCGTAGAGATCTATGCTTTGGAAGTGCAATTTAGCTTCACTTTTTTTTGACTGACCAACATTTTGACAATTCAAAAGTGCCTGTAATTAGTCTATTTGAAATAAACGTTTCTGATTTCTGTAAATTATGTACCTCTTTCTCTCTTCCCAACTTATTAATTGAATGAATGAAACTTTCCTTCTGCAGGTGGTAGGCATCGGCGCAGGTCAGCAGTCCCGCATCCACTGCACGCGGCTGGCGGGCGGCAAGGCAGCTCTGTGGTGGATGCGGCGCCACCCCACGGTGCTCGCCATGCGCTTCAAGCTGGGCGTCACGAGGGCCGTGCAGTCTAACGCTATCGATAACTATGTTAATGGCACTGTTGGTTAGTAGTATGTGCATGTATTATGGAGGGTAGTGGGAACGTTTGAAAGCCGTTACTGAGGCTTGAGAACGCAAAGGGCAAATGTGGAACGCCGGACGACACGGTGGAGTATATGGTGAAAGGTGTGCCCCGTCTAGGCAGAGCACCGCCATATCCTCGTGGGGGCGCTCGGCGGCAGCGATCTCTCGCGCCGGGCCTTGGTACAGGCCATAGTAATAATAATAATAATAATAATAAATATCATTTATTTCTCTCATAAAGGTACATTGTAACAAGTTTATTTTACAATTTTTGCCTGAAGGCTAAAAAACCTTTGTGAGAGCTGGAGTCTGAACTAGGTTCGAGACCTGTAAGACAGATCTCCAGGCTCACACCCTTTTAAACATAATCGCAATTTGCGGCACATAAACATGAATCTTATGTTTGTAAGATATATATGATATAGATAGATATATATAGTCTAGAGCGAGGAGGAGTGGCAGGCGGTCGCCTCCTTCTGCGCTGCAGTAATGCTAGCAAAGGAGGCGGCCGCACGCACGAGGAAATGGCCCTCACGCCCTAGCCGCCGGGATTCCGATCCTGATTTCCGACCACTGTAGGCGCGGGCTTGTGGACAGGGAGCAATGGGTAGCTCGCTCTCCGACCGTCCTGTAACCGTCCGGACCGAGCCCAAGTCGTCGATGGCGCGTAGTGTTTCACGCGCGCCTCAAGGAGATGTCAGCAATCATAGGGGCCCAGCAGGGTCGAAACCTACTAGGGCCATGAGTGATGCGAAAGCGAACCCCGGGGCTCTGGAACGAAAGCAAAGAAGGAACAGGAGTGGGTTTTAGGCAGTAAAAGTCTGACACGAAAAGGGCGGGAGATGTCATTGGATGATTTCCCACCTTATGTGCACTTATTAGGAATTTTCGTAATTCGTCAAAAATGCCTAGGCATTCACCCGTCTCTACCCGCAACAAAAGAGCTGATAATGATCAGCTCTTTTGTTATTAGATTATTTATACCTTTTGCGGTGTCCACCGACCAGTGTCACAGTAATTTACATTGTATAAAAAAACACTGGAAAACAAAAAAAAACGTCATCATCATCATCATCGTTAGAACAAGGTTGGTTTCTTTGCCAATTTTATTTTTCTGGTGAAAATTGTATGGTGGTAAAAGTGTCTCAATTCGTATTTTATTAATATTTGCCATGTTGTTGTTCAAAAAAAAAAAACCCAGATGCAGTAGCTAGTATGATATTTGTCACCTTGTTTAAATACTTGATCAGTCAATAAGTTTCTACTAATAAAGCAATCTTTATTATTACACAGGTTCAGATCTCCCGCTAGAACAGTGGAACACGCTTTTCGATGGCGATGCGCCCGCCTTACTAAGTGAGACGGAACGTACCGAATGGGTCAGTAAGATGGACCGCGTCGCTCTCGCCTCAGACGCATTCTTCCCATTCCGCGATAACATCGACAGGGCAGTGCAGGTCAGTAGACTACAGACTGATAACATAACTATAATTTGAAGATTCTGCATAGGAAACTTACGGAAGTGTAAACAAGTGAGAGTTGGACTCGCGCACAGAGGGTTCCGTACAAACTTAAATATGTAATATAGTTTAATTCCCGAATGGAATCTCGAAGATTTTTCCGAATCGCAAAAAAAGTTTTTTGTGTGACGTAACTACAAATTTACTGTTTTCAGATTTATTCCTATACCTGTGCAATAAGACCTTGCTTTATGCCAAATTTCAGGATTCTGCGTCAACGGGAACTACACTACCCTATGAATTTTGATTCCCTTGAGAGTGTCGAAATATACGTTTTTTGCGACATAAACGGCCATATCTTTTTTTTTTAGGTAACTTAGAAGTTTGATTTTTTCGCAGCTTCAAGGGACCGCGGACTTGAGTATATGATTTTAATTTCAACTCGATACAACAAAGTGATCCATAAGGGTTCCGTTTTTTCCTTTTGAGGTACGGAACCCTAAATTGAACAATTTTGCGAATATGTACTTGAAAGATGAAATTTATTGGATGAAAGCGATTAAATTTCCCACAGCTTACAATTGAAAATCATGCAGGATTGTTCGAAAGAGTTACCGTGACCCTGAAACGCAAAGGGCAACTAGAGGAACACAAGTCTTACTCAGTAAAAGTTAGACTGTTCCCCTCACTCCAAGAGTCGTTTAATGACTTCCAAAAAAAAGCTTAAAGTAGTAATGCGCTATCCCTATTCAGGGCTTTAAGGCTTTCTGACTTCTTACTCGAAAATTTATAAATAGCCATAAATTTTCGAGTAAGGAGTCAGAAAGCCCTAAAGCCCTGAATTGGGATAGCGCATTAGCCATTACAAATACAAAATGTTTTTATTAAGTTTATAATCTTTCTTCTCAGTGCAAGCCGTGCAGTGTGTGCTGTGTGAACACGTCGGTTTCGACCCGTAGCTTATATTGTTGACTCAGTGATATTTTTTTGTTTCCAGTGTGGCGTCGAATATATTGGCAGTCCATCGGGCTCGAACAACGACAAGGAGGTTATTGACGCTTGCAATGAACACAAGATTATACTTGCGCACACCAACCTTAGGCTCTTCCATCATTAATAGACCTCACGATTAAACCGATTGAGTGCGAAAAAAATTAAATTCATTAGCAGTTACGAGAAGTAATCTCCATCCTATATTGTTGTGATAACATTTTTGAATACTACAAAATTGTTATCAATTTGAATTCAAGTTTAGCTATATTTTAAGTTTATTGTTACATAAAAATTATGCTAAGTTCACTTTGTTATTTGTTAAAAGATTTATCGAATATTTTACTAGATGGCAAAAAAAAATCATATCATGTAAGATGTTGTTAATTTGTTACCCGACTGCAAGAAGGGTTTTTTTTATTTTCTTATATTTTTTTTTTTACAAATACAAAATAAGGACATTAAGGTTGCTGTAAGTTTAAGACAATTATTATATTTAATAATATACTTAATAAGTTTTATACGCCTTGATAACATTGTAAAAGGCCAACCTATATAGGGTGACTAGCAATTAGTGTACGATACTTAAACACGTGATTTTGCTCATGATAACAAACAATTTTTATTATGGGAGCAAAGCCGAAATCGCGAAAAAAATATCAGCTGTTCAGTACATTAGGCAAACATAAATGTACTGAACAGCTGATTTTTTTTCGCGATTTCAGGTTTGTTTCCATAGTAAAAGTTGTTGGTTATCATGAGCACAATCACGTTTTTAAGTATCGTACACTAATTATTTACCAGTCACCCTATATACAGTGATACATTCCATCATAATATATTTAGGCTCATAAATTCCTTTTTCTTGATGCTTAATGTATTCGAAATCATGTATTTTTTTATATAATGTAATAGGTTTATTGTTTAATAAAAATGTGCCTTACAATATTGGTATTATACTATTTATTTAATTCATAAATGTTTTTATCATCATTTCTTTATTTTTTTATATAAACATATATGTCTTTTGTGGTAGAGTCTGGTTCCCGGGCCTATTACACTACTCGATATTCAGACAGTCTATGTAGCGTTACACAAGAAAAAGAGTAACTTACGCCTATGCCATGTAAACAGGGGTGCCGACTCCGTGGGTGCTCGGGGGCTCGAGCACCCATGAGAAATAAACAGTGGGTGCCGAGCACCCCTGAGAATAGACATCAAGAAACAGATCAGTAATCGCCTTTTAGGGATGGGCGTTTTTTATTACCCGACGACCCCCTTGCGCAGTGGTTTAGAGCGCCGGTTGAGACGCAAGGGTCGCGGGTTCGATTCCCGTACCAACACAAATGTTTCTTGCTGAAACAGATATTTGTGTTGGGTCTGGGTGTTTATGGTACCTTCGTTGTTCCTGGTTTGGGACCAGGACAATGTATGTGATGTTGTCACAATTTATTATTACTTATTTATTTTTATCAAACATAATTTGTAATTAAGTATGCAGTATGTAAGTAGGACATTTAATTATTTGTTGGTCGATTAGTGTGCATTTCTCTTCTCACACTTCGGTACTTTTTCGTGTCATCAAATGAGCATGAGCACCCATGAGGTTTTCTAAAAGCCGAAGCCCCTGCGTGTAAAGGAACGAAACAGAATAGATAAACATAGACGAAGACTGTCTGAATATCGAGTGGTGTAATAGGCCTTAAAGTCCTTGGTGGACGTGATTCATAAGTAATCAATTTTCTATATAATATAAAAGGAAAAGACTGACTGACTTATCAACGCACAGTCGGTATTATTGGGACTAGGAACGTGAAATTTTGCATAAAGGTTTCCTGTTATGATGTAAGCGAGCACTAAGTGATGATTTTGCAAAGTTCAACCACTAAAGTGATGAAACGGTGGTCCAAAATTGTATGGAGACATCTGAAAAAAGAAAGAAAGAAAGAAAGAAAAACATTTTATTTGGCGGAACAAGGCGCAAATTTAGAACTAACAAATTATAAGTACATTATGAAAGAAACATGCGCCACATCCGCGCAAAACGGCCGAACGCTCAGCATAATGCCGTGACCACACGCAAAATGCGATAAGTCTACGGCGCTGGTTTTCAGCGTGGGCCGGTAACGGTATCGACATAAAGACGTCGGCACGGTATTGTGTGCTAATAGATTTGAATATAGCTATACGCGGGCGAAGCCGCTGGCAGGAGCTAGTATATCTATATAAATATTTTTGCCTTTGATTTAGCTGGAGGTAGGCATCTCGTACAATCTTAGTCCAGAACTCGTACAGTACATACTATTTAATGATGTTTACTGTTTTATTTATTATACAAGTAAAATACAAATGGCAATGTTTGAATTTTATTTCTAGTCTAGACTATGATGTTTACTTCATCATCAATATCTCTCTCTCCACCACTAGTCCACTAACTAACCTTATCTGATTCGATACTAAGAAAAAAACGGCACTTTTTTAACCTTAGGCCGCGTTTCCATTTTGTCGTGACTACAAATCGTGTAGTTTTAAATATCGTGGCTTATATATTTAAATGGAGGTGTTCACATATAGGACAATACGAATAACTGTCGTCTACGAATTTTTTTGCGGTGGTAACAGATTGTCATGATAATGGGAACGGCTAGCACGACAGTCGTAAAACGATAAAAGATGTCAAGATCAAAACCGTGACGGTAAATCATGTGTCGTTATTGCTACTACCCGTCGTGGCCATGACGTACAGTTGTTATAATGGGAATAGCTAGAGACAATAGTCGCCCGACGATAAATTAACAGTTACGACATAGCGGGAACGCGGCCATACTGTTGATAAAGCCGGATGGATGTTGTGCCTAAACTATTCACAGTTACATTGATAAGTTAGATAGAATAACCAATAACATTGATATGCCATTTGTTATCTAAGTAAGTGCTCACTTATTTAGATAAAAAAGGGACTTTTTTAAAACTAATATTCAATAAGGACTTTAGATGATAAAAACATACATTCAACCGAACATATAACCTCCTCCTTTTTGAAGTCGGTTAAAAACGAAATAAGATGTGTAAAACAATACTTATATAAATCAGGCGCAAGCCAGCCCAATAGACCTCTCGTGCCGGTCCCTGATTCAAGCCATGGACCGCAGCGACAGGGAATGGGATGCGGTCGTTTTCTTCTGTGAAGTACCTGGTAATACTAGCGAAGGAGATGGCTGCAACCGTTAGGGAACGGACAACCACACACCCCAGCCGCCGCGACAGGAGACGCCCCAAGCATTTGGAGTCGTTGGGGGTGACCCCCGGCCCATGGCCCTTTATGGGGCGCCGGTATGGGCGCCGTCGGCGTCGCTGCGAAAGTGACCGGCGGCCAAGCTGAACGCATGCCAGAGGGTCATGGCCATCCGGATGGTGCGGGGATACCACACGGTTTCCCGTGAAGCAGCGAGCCTCCTTGCTGGCCTACCATAGTGGGATTTGGAGGCAACAGTCCTTGCACGATCATGCCGAGGCGAAACTCCGCTACCACGAAAAGTCGCGGCATGGCGGACAGAGTTCCGGCGGGATCTCATGGTAGAATGGCGACAGCGACTGTCCCAACCCAGTGCTGGGCACGCCATAATTATGGCGGTACATCCCCTCTTTGAGGAGTGGCTGAACAGACATAACACGTCATCCTTATACGCATGACGCAGGTCCTCACCGGACATGGTCAGTTCGGGAGGTTCCTGCACCGGATTCATGCGGAAAAAACGCCCGGGTGTCACCGTTGTGTGGACCGCCCGCCTGGAGAACACGGTGGAGCATATGGTAGAGGTGTCCCGCCTGGGTAGAGTACCGCCGTGTCCTCGGCTTGGAAGCATAGCCTTTCAATCAAAAAAATAATTTTCAAAATCGGTCCACAATTGACCGAGAAATCGGTAAACATACATTAAAAAAAATACATTCAGCCAAACAGAACCTCGTCCCGAATAAAAGAAAAGAAGACTGTAACAGACAAATAGGTACCTACATACATAGGTGATGCTTATTTCTACGGAAATCTCTTCCAGCATACCTGCGAAAGGAAAATTGGAAAAAAGAGATGTAAACACCGTGTGTAAAAGTGAAAGGGAAAAAAGAAAAGTAAAAATAAAACAATTATCAATAAAATATACAATATAAAAATTTACTATCATAAATATATAGATACACATAGTAGAATAAATATCACAATATTTGTTACATACATAAAAACAACTACGAGACTAACAAGGAGTGAAAGAACACTATCTTTCTCAAGAGAAAGATAGTGTTCTTTCACTCCTTTTTTGAAAACTGCAAGAGTTTGGCAGCCCCTAATGTCAGGAAGTAAGTAGTGGTTCAACAACCGTACTGCGTGCGCAGTGAAGGAGTAAGAATAGAACTCGGTGGAGTGAGGAGAGATTCTTAAGATACGACGTGCGAGGTGCATCAGAAGGACGAGAGTAAGAAAAGCGTAAGGTAAGAGGGAGTTTTAGGGTTGTGAAGGATGTTTAATAGCAGACATACCTAATATCCGAGTGTTCCTGCGAAGTCAAATAGGGAGCCACTTGAGTACCTTACGAAAGCCTGAGACATGATCATACTTTGTAAGGTTGAAAACAAAACGAATACAAATATTTAGCTAATGCTCAAGTTTATTTAAAAGCTCCTCGGTGGAATCCAAATAACAGGCATCAGCGTAGCCAATGATGGGCTGAATCAGTGTTTGAGCAAGGGAAATTTTGGTCTTCAAGGGCAAAAAGCTCTGGATATGGGCAGTCCACGATATATTCAAGTCCATGATCACCCTGAAGTTTTTAGCCGTCTTCGCGTAGGTAAGTAGTTAATTCCAGTGGGTTATAATTATAATATAGGTAAGTTTATAAACCTATTATAGTACGAAAAAAAACAAGTACAAAAGTAGTACATAGGTTCACGGCAGCGATCACCGGTCGTTGGTTCACGGTTGCTTTATAGGAGCATCAAAAATCGTTTCCAAGAAATGTGAGAACATGTAACTGCCATTATCATCTCGTATTTTATTGATACGACACAGCTACGTGAGTAGGAGTACCAGTGCGTGTATGAAACATAATAATAAATATTATTATTATACATCACAATATATGTAGTGTGTGTTCGGGGATTTTTATGACTCACTCATTTGGTTCTTCCCCTGTTTGATAACGTCAGAGCTTCATAATAGTAATACCAGCTTATCTAAATTACCCAGAAATATGGAAAATCAAAATTAAATTTCACAATACATAAAAAAACTTTGATAAGATAATAATTACTAATGGATTTGAATTACCGATTTATTAATTCTAATTATATCGATTTAAATCGATTATTTCATAGAAACGCTAATTGCATTATCTTAATGATGTACAAATAATTAAAAAACGGACATAAATAAATTAACAAATCGGTACTAATTATAAAAATCACATTTTTTTATGATGGTTGGTACTGTTTACTAATAAATAAGTACTAAGTAGATTATATTATTAACCAACTTCAAAAAAAGAAGATTCTCAATTCAGTTGCATTTTTTTTTAAATGTTACTTCAGAACTCCGTCATTAATGAAACTGATTTGGAAAATGATTTCTTTGTTTGATAAGATTTACTTCTATATTGATTTCAATACTATCAAAATCCAGTTCTGATAATAGGATCCATGAGGAATCGAGGGGGCTCCACCTAGCAATTTTGATATTTGCATTCAGATATTGCCTCTTGATCAGATTGAACTGATAATGAAAACCATAGAATGGAACTTCATTATACATACACATAGACATAGACTTAATGACACGCTAGAATGACTATTATTTATATTATTTTGGAAATATTTGCATGTCATTATCCCTGGACAGTGGCAAACATGACGATTTATAATATATTTTAATAACATCTCTTAAATGCTGACAATTAATTTTTTTATATATGTATTATACTCATGTTAGAGCAAATGAATGATTATCTTATCTTATATTACATATTATATCTCTACGACCGACGAGACTTGAACAAATTGTTCTGATGAAAATGGTACCTTTGAACTGTTCTGATGATGAAGTCGGAAATGGGCATCGTAACTTCGTATTAAAACAATTTATCTTAGTCGTATATTTTTATTAGATGCGCTCTGGCTGTAAACACCAAACTGATCTGATCATAAAGCCAGAAGGTAGAGACGGAAACTTTGTAGTAGGTAAAACAATGTATCTTAGCCGTTTTTAGGCTAATTGGAATAATAGTAATGAGATACAATGGTTATAAATGGTTTAGTGGTTGTATTCCATAGTTACCTTACTATAGAGCTTACACACTAATTAGATTTAACTGAGGGGTTCAACCAGTATAAAGTAAAAAACAAAAATCTTTGTAGTAAAAGACGGCGTGAAATAACGAAGAAATGAATTCAGACGGTGTTTCTGAATTCATTTCTTCGTTACTAATACTATTTATTTTAGTAATTCTTGTAGAAAATTTAGCTTCCTTCATGTCCAAAGATGTTGTGTATAATAAAAATTTTACAAAAAAAAAAAACAATCTTCACTAAAAAAATATAGGCACTAAAAGGATTAAAATAACTTTAATTTCGGAAGTCGGCGTTTCTTGGTATTACTTGTTTCATAATTAACACCGACTTTCTTCTTTTAGTGTTTTTTAGTAAAGTCGGTTATTTTTTTGTAAAATGTTTTTTATTTCACACTTTTTAGTTGCGATACGCTTATAACCAGACTGGCTATTTGTCATGACAGTTCCAATTAACCCAAAGACTGCTACGTTTAGGTTGTTAATAAAACAACGTTAGGTTACGTTGTTTTATTATGAAGTTCCTATATCTACCTTCCACCTTCCGGCTTCATCATCAGACCAGTTCGATAGTACCTAATAGCCAAAGTGCATCTCATGAAAATTCTAATAAGCTCAAACACGGCTAGGTTACATTGATTAATTACGGAGTTCCAGTGCCTACCTTCCGGCTCCATCATCATCATCAGTTCACTTCGATGATACCATTTTCAATATAACCATTCAGGACCATTTATTTATTTGTATTGTCATAGTCGCTTAACTATTTACATTGTTATATCTATGTGAGTATGAAGTTCCGTTGGCCATTTCTGGTCTTCTTCATCAGTTCCACTTCATCGAATGTTACTTTTTGACTGTAAATGCTTCTCGATGAAAATATCGAAATCACTATATGGTTGCCTATAATATTTGAGGAGTTCCCTCAATTCCTCATGGATCCCATCATCAGAACTGGATTTTGAAAAAAAATGGGACCAATCTGGAAGCATATCCTTTAAGAGGAAAAAAAATTGCAAATCGGTCCATAAACGACGGAGTTCTGAGGTAACATAACAACCAGTTATTGTTAGACCTTAACAACAGATAAACATGCGATAGTAAAACATAGTTCATTCTGTACAAGTACTGTAAGTAACAGGTAGTTCTTGAAATGTAAGCTTTGAGTTTATATAACATTAGTAAAAAAAAACTTGTTTAAAATTAATGTCACAGACTTGTATTTCTGTGTATCATACGATTCCACTAATGACGCCTCATTTACAAAATTCGTTAGTGTATAAGGAGAGGATTCTTTAGTATATAAATATTGCGACATGTAGGTATACTTAATAAAATGTAAGTTTTGTTCGATAATATAAAATGCAAGTTACTTTGCAAAAATAAGAGGAAGTGCTAAATAGGGAAAATTCAGAATAGTATTTGGCAACATCTGTATTCTGTCAAACCCAGATAAACACTCAATGTCGTGCTTAGTTTTGTGCGTTGTGCTATTGCGTGGATTTCACCGAGAAAGACTGCAAGCAAATAATTGAAAATATTCTTGAAGTTTATAGTGCAAATAGTAGCGAACAAAGTATTTTAATGTAAAACTTTATATTCTGTGGAATTGACTGTGTTTGAGAGAAATCAACAGCGAACATGTCTACGAGCGCAAGTGACCACGATATGAGCGATTCTTCGAGCTCTCCAATGTCTTATATCAGATATTCTCCACATAGTTCTCCGTCTCAACAAGTTCCTCAGCTGGCTACCGATCTCACAGAGTTAACTTGTGCCGACAACAAGCGACAGTTTTTTAGACAAGGTTAGTACATTTTTTTCGTATATTTTTGCAATGGCTGGACCTAGTTAAAATGCACAGAGTTTAAAGATAAGTTTTCTTAGAAACCAGCTTTGATTGTATAGTATAACTTGATAACTAAAACAATTATCTGAAATATAACCATAACAAAATAATGAATACACAGAATTTAAATGACTTAAAGGAATCAAATTGTGAATTCAAACTGGAATTACACTAACATTGGTTAAAATGACATTTTGACAAACACTAATGAGATTGTTCAGGATCTTCTATTCCAGTAATCTATTCATTCAAAAGTTGTTGTAGGGGGGAAAGTACCTGCTGAAATATAAATTGGAACATTGAACAATGATGATACAATGTAATCCGAGAAGTGGTCAATTGTAATGTAAACTAGCAATGAGAATTAGAAGAACACATCTATACTTTATTTAAGTGCCATACTTATTCTATCAAACAACACAAGTTGCAAATAATGCAAGTTTGTCTTGCATGTGTGTGTAGATTCATGTGCACTTTTTTTGTGTACTGTAAGCTTATTAAAGCACTATATCATAAAAAGTTAGGTACTTAAACACACAGAAATAATGTGCACATGAATCTACACATACAACAAAGACAAACTTGCATTATTTTGCAACAGAAAACTGTATACAAGTATGTTCCACTCCATTACAACTATCTATTCAAACAATGGAGGACATACAAACAGGTATAATACTGAAATGACTTACATACTTGTATTTCATCAATAAAATGAGTTAAATGTTTGTAATTTAAGGTTGATTTTAATTGAAATCAAAGTGATTGCTCAAGAAGAAAGACATATAAATAGAGATTTATATGTCTTTTTTTCTGATAATATATAGTCTGGCCAATTTAGACAGCCGAGGTTACAAAAATTCACACCCAGCTAAAAATTTGTAGGATTGTTCAAAACACAATCTTAAAAGTCCTCATTGATCCGACACCAAATATAGTATTTTTTTTCTGGGTGACATTGATGACGACTTTTTAGATTTCATTTATGATGGTGTTTTGAACAATTCTACCAATTTTCATCTGGGTGCGAATTATTGTAACCTTACCCCTATTTTTTGGTCTAATTTAACTGGAATAATTAGAAGTCGGATAGAAAATATAAATCTCATTTAGTAATAAGTTTTTTTATTTATAAAAGCATCACTACAGAAATAGTTAGTGATAGCATAACAAGTGACAGGGCAGAATGGAAGAAAAAAACGTGTTGCGCCGACCCCAAATAACACGGGACAAGGGCAGGAAGATGATGATGACTACAGAAATACCTGACCCACTCCCATTTTACTGGGTGCCAAACATTTTTGGCCTATAAAAATATTATTAATCACCAACAAATAAGTACTGGTGAAAACTAAATGCCTGTCACTCAAATATAATTAAGTAGCTTTCTGCTGCTAAAAGAATTTTCAATATCGGTTCAGTAGTTCCAGAGATTACTTCCTACAAACAAACTTACAACATTTAACTCTTTATGTTAGTGTAGATAGTTATTGTGAGTTTGAGAGTGCAGTTATTGCAACTGAATGCATTCTATTTAGAATCTTATTTGAAAATTTTAATGCCCCATGACTACAGTAAAAAAAAAAATTCATAGTAGCAAGTTTCACTGCTATGAACTCAGTGCACTTATCATCAGGTTAGATACGGATAAAATACAAGACAAAATAAAATAAAAAAACAAAATATTTTCCTTATTTAGTTTGTCAAATAAACAATGATATTCCTATAAGATGTTGACCTAAAATATAAAGGCAAGTGACAAAAATAAACAATTAATTCTGCTGCATATAAAGGAAATTATTGTTTCCTACACACTGATGGTTTTACACAACTCTACCTTATCTTGTGTGACGTAGAATACTACATCAAAATAACTGTGTTCATAAGAATGTGCTTTACAATGCCTGTGCGAAAGTTTTCATGTATATTGTATGCGTGTGTGTAGGTGTATTGTTGTTCCTTCTTCACACCCAAACAGCCAAATGGTTTTGAATGAAACTCGGCACATGGGTAGCCCATGTCCAGGACATATAATACTTTTTGCTGCGGGAATGTTTCCTTAAGAGAAATTTCTAATTTCACTTTAGCAAGGAAGTGTAAGGAACACAATACTCCACGCCAAAACTAAGATAAAAGATGTTATCCAAAAAGCTGCTACTCTAAAGTGGGATTGGGCTGGACATTGTTTGCTGCATGTCAGACGAGCTGTGGGCTAGAAGAGGTACATATTGGGTCATAAACGCAAGGTGACATCGCGGCAGACCAAGGCGAAAGTGGAGAGACAAGCTTGACAATCACCGGAGGGACTGGCCCGCAATGACTGAAGAAAGATGTGTATGGAAAAGGGAGAGGGAGGCCTTCGCCCAGCAGTGGCACATAATAGGCTAACAACAGCAAGAACTTGTGCAAAGTCACTACCTAGTTATTTTATAAAGATTATGCATAAATGAATGTACTTACCATAACGGATTTCTTTTATAACTTCTGAAAGAACCAAATAAATTGAAGAATAACATTCTTGCAGAACAAAATAGGACCCACCATGTAATCATGAATTGAATGGCATTAAAAGCCTCAGAATTTTTAATTCTTTTTACTCTGTATCTTACTGAAAGAATTAATTATTCTGATTTTGTAATACTTTGTTCATAGCCAACAAACCATGCCTTCGTATCACCGAACAACCACAGAACCACTTCAGGTTCCGATATGTCAGCGAGATGGTTGGCACTCATGGATGTCTTCTGGGCAAGTCTGTTGGCCCCAACAAACAAAAGACCCATCCAACTGTAGAGGTGAGTTTTTATCTATAACCTTGGATGTTTTTTCCTGTTTGGTACGGAAACAAACTCACTGATTCATATCAGGATGTCTTATTAATGAAATTCAATTTGAATTTAGAAAGAACAAAATTATGTATTCATTCAGCCTTTTTTTTAAATCCATAAATACGGAACGGTTGGCGCAGTGGTTGAACGATTCTCTGTGTGTCGCTGGTTCGATTCCCGCACGTAACAGATATTTGTGTGACCTACAGTTTGTAGTTCCGCACTTACGATACAGGAGTGATTTGTAATGTGGGGCAGCGTTCTTTTTTTTTAAAAAAAAAAACAATAACAAAATGTAAAAAAAAGACCAGCACAAAATGAATTTTCAGTTTGTAAAAAAAAAATATAGATGAACACTAACATAACTAGTTGCTCCCAAATTATAAAATTACCACTATAACAAATAATATACTTTATTTATATTTTTCTTAGCCATTAATCATAATAAAGTATAAACTTTATCATGATTCTTGGAATGTGACCACTGGATTGTTTGTGATTGCGACGTCCATTCGTCGCTTCGCTACATTCACAATTTATTGGATAGGTTGGTATGATACGGTCTCGGTAGACCGTACCGTTAGCCGTCGTACCTAATAAACTAATAATCTGATCGATATAATTATTATAGAGTGCTAACTGTCCCCCGAGTGTTTGGTTACTGCTCCGCTCCCGTCGGTCGTAACGTGATGTTGTATAGGTATTGAGTTAGCCTTCCTCGATAAGTAGGCTATCTGTTGAATAGCTAAAAGAATTTGCCAATGAACCACTAGTTCCTGAGCATACTGTGTTCAAACAAAAACTCTTCAGCTTTTTATTGTATACAATTTTATTATGTATATATTACCGGCAATCTGTATAATTCATTCAGGTATTCTATACAATACCTAGGCAATGGATAGAATACCTGGGGCGTCTAGGCAATGTATGAAATATATACATATTTCTATTTATTATAATATATGAATATTATTGTCCATTACATACTTTTCCTAGGTAATGTATTCAATTCCTAGGGATTGTATAAAATACCTGTTAGTCCACCGGCAATGTGTAAAATAAATAGATTTTGGCCCATATTTATAATTTTACCGGCCTACTTATACTATGACGAGTAAATGAAACATGTTTTATTACTTAAAATCAATGTGTGTAAAAGACGAAAATAGGGAAGGAATTGGCGTAGTTTTGGGGCACCCGGACACGGACAGGTTAAGTTATGGTTATTTTTTTTATAACCACCCGGAAATAGGAGTCTTACTTTAAACCCCACGGATAGAAATAGGACTTGAGTACTTATACTTACATAATAAAATTAACGTGATATTAAAAAATATGGCTATAAGTAACGTGATATAATTGGCTTACAAGTACTCAGGTCCTATTTCTGTTTGCGTGGTCTAAAGTAAAGCTTCTATTTCCGGGTGGTTAGTTATAAAAAAAATAACCATAACCTAAACTATCCGTATCCGGGTGCCCTAAAATTACGTCACCACCTTCCCTGCTCTCGTCTTTTTCACACATTACCGGCTGCGCATTCGATATTGTATAGAATACCCAGGTAAAGTATAAAATAAATAATATTTCATATATTACCTACCCGTTTTAGGTATTCTATACATTGCCTAGGTATTGTATAGAATACCGGATTATACAGATTGCCGGTAACATATAATTCTTCTGTCTATGTATTTGTCATCTAACTCCTCCTAAACGGCTTGACTGATTTAGATGAAATTTTGTGTGTAGGTATATTTAAGTGGGTTCCTGAAAGATTTGAAAATAAAATTGGACCCGGTAGGTGGCGCTGCAATCGGATTCTCGACTTATTTCTGACGTATAACCAGCTGTCGGACAGGATAACGACTGTAGTATTAATATAGATGTACGGAGGACGGTCTGGGAACACAGTCGTGATTATGCGTTATGGGTACCTATAGCGCATAATCACGACTGTGTTCCCAGATAGGTCAAGCTGATGTGTAGGTATCTAAAGATACTCAAATCTTGTCAGATAATATAGGCATTTTTTTTTATTAATATCAACTTTACAGCTGCTAAACTACAGTGGGAAGGCTCTTATCAGATGCCGTTTGGCCCAACACAACAACCCAGACGAACATCCTCATAAGTTGCTTGAAGATGACCAGCAGGACAGAGACATGAGTTACCTAGTACCTGATCAGGATAGCTACAAAGTCGGGTAAGCGGTTCACGACAATCAACAGTCAAATTGACTCCATGTTTCATGGTAGAACTACATTGGGCACACGTGAGCCACGTACGCCGAACTGGGCGCGTCGGTCTCCATACATTTTATATGGCACTAGACTTTAGAGCTACATTAGATCCACGCCAAGCGACGCGACTCTACAAATCAGGCGTGGCCCACGTGTGCGTCTGTCTAATGTAGTTTCATCTTTCTGCCTATCTGCCTAGACTTTTCTCAATTGTGTTGGACTCACTGGTCGGCTTTTAGTAGTTCTATACCGCATTCGAAATAACTGTTGGGGTTATTAGGTGGACACCAAAGTAAACACGGTTTTAAGGATTTGAATAATAACTATTTATTAATCCTTTATTTTATATTGGAAGGTGTGTTTCAGTAATATTACGTGAGACGTGTGCTTCTAAGCAAGGCTAAAGGAATACAGTAACTGTAACCATACTAGGGATTTCAGTCAAATGCTGACGAGGGGCTCAGACCAATTAAATACAATATTTATTGGTTAGAAAGAGAAAGACCATAGTGTTGAAGTAGGATAGATTTGTTTTTGTTATATTTCGACACGCCCCCCTCAAAAATAAATCCTTTTCTCTTTAATCACGATATAATATCTATTACATAATAATATACCAAACATCTTTATACAATAATTAAAACACACACCTTCCTTTTTCTTTCTGGGAATACAATATAATCTTGGTCCAACATTCGTTGCGCAGGATCAGGGAAAACCCAGTAAAACCTTTCAATCAATCATTTAATTGATTATTGAAATTATGAATCTTATTCATTTACTTACTATAACCAAGCTCTTATTATTAACATAATAATAATAACATATCCTTGTACCACTTTCCATTAAAAGCGTCTAAAAGAGCCTCTGCGAGTTGGTTTCGGCTCCTCGTACGCCTTCCAAAGGTCCAGGACCTTAGGGTGCTGAGATAAATAAACATATCCTTATGCACCTTTCATGTATTTATAACGTCACCCCGAATTTCATTCATATCTAGGTATAACGCACCGTTGAAAATTTCACAGGATACCAGTTATCTGGTTAACTTGTAGAAATAAAATATTTTAGTAACATATTTCTCAACCTGATACTTAATATCTATGTGTTCGTTTGTGACTGGTAGGATTATTCGCAATGCATCTATTATTATTATTATCGTCATAAATAAAAACAGCATCTGCTATAGTAATCTTTATACTATAAATAATACTTAATATACAATACTTGTTACCACCGACTTTAATCACAGTATCTTGTACAGCTTACTAACCGTACTCTGCATTACTACTGTGTACTATCTTGCCATTCTTTGCTGCCACTATGTTTGCCAGCAAATTGTATATTGCTTAAATAATTTATACAAGTAAACCACAGTACATTTTATATTTATTCATTACCACTACAGTCACAATTAACAAACACCCACTTATAAAATTTTAAAATCGTTTTGTTTAAAACTTAACTTGAGGTTTATAGTTCCTTTTTAAATAAATCAAGACAAAGGGTCTTGTACCTAAGTGGAACCATTACAAATAGTTTTTGTTTGCATATCGAATCATGATGTAAACAGAAAACTAAGATTAAGGTCAGCATGATTCAAGCACCTCATAAGATTTCTACAAGGGGGTCTTGTAATTTCACACGAACTCTGTGTGATGTTTTGTAATCAATACCTATATTTGACTTTCAAAGAGTGTATTGGCTGATTTATTGCCCCTCAAGCATCCCTCAAGTTAAACTTTTCAAGAATTGTTATTTATCTACATTTCCTGATCTAAAGTAATGACCGAATATTATAAGTCAACGATTTAATAAGTGTTAATTGTTATGTTTTACTTAACTACTACGTTACACATTATAACAGTTTTAAAAATGCAATAACATAGACATTAAATAAAAGTTCGTTTTTTTTATTTTATTAGATAACATAAACTTCACGCCTTTTTACCCAGTCAGGTCAGGCAGAGGTGCACCTATAGTACACCCACATTTCATCAGTTATGTTTAAGTCCCTTATTTATATATAAATAAGGGAGTATATATTGTACACCAATATAATATATAACGAACTTTATAATAGTGAGCAAACCTATTGCCATTTAACCAGGCACCAGACTTCATGCATCATCATCTCCCAACTTGGGGTCGGTTTCTAGTCTGACCAAATGCGGCTAAATACCAGTATTTTACATGGAGCGACTTCCACAATTTAGTAACTGGGCAACTACCAGACTTCATTCATGACCTGCATTAAAACTTAAATACACTGGTCTGCTGATGAGTATTAGAAATACCTTTTTGTCTAAGCTCACTGTAACATTAGGAACCAACACACACACACATCCATATAATGACTTCGTTAATGTACAAACCATTAATTGTCAGCCAGAATATCCTCAGCAATATTCATACACTAAAAATTCTTCATCCAGGTTTCTTATAAAAATTATGCTTTTATATCCACATGCTTAACCAAGAAATTACATTGATTCATAAAGGCTTAACTAAAACTTGCGATTCTTTCAACTGATACAAAAGTTTCTTTAACATATATCTGACTACAACCACCACGAGACGTTGACCACGAGATATTAAACTCGCTTTACAACCAATTTTCAACTGTACCTACTCATTTACAATCGATTTAATTTAATCGAATTAATATTTCTTTTATCTGTTTTAGTAACAGTTTTTCAGGTTTTATTTTCAATAGTTTCCTAGTTGAATCAATTACTGAAAACATTCTTCATTTAAATGTTTATCATATCAGCATTTATTTTTTTTATTATCCAGCACACAATATGTAATAACATATTATCAAAAATACTATCACCATCGTATTCATTATACGAAACAAAATAAGTTTTGTATCCTTCCATTTTGTCTCTAACTATGTAATGTTTCTCGATCTTAAAATAAAGTTAACTTATTTCCATTGTGATATGACAATCTCGAGCTCTCGTCTGTTTTCCAAACAGATTTATTTGTAATTATGCCAGGTATTGTATTATGTTTGTTTGCTTAAAAACTGATTGATTCTTATCAGATCCATCCACACCTCCTTTCAAACGGGTGTACCAAGTCAGAGTTACCAAGTTATGCTATTTATAGCTCATAACACATTCAGGCTCAAGTTTCATTGGCCTTTTTGATAAGAACTTAATCTCATCCATTTCACATCTCTGAATCCCATAAACATTTTTTGATCTACCACATCCCACACCTTATAACCATTAAATTTGATTCATCATCAACGAAATTCCCTTTGACAACCTCTTTGTCAAATTTCGTTTTTAGACTTTTACTAACTTAGTAAACAGTAGAATCAAAAACTTTAAAATGTACGGTTTTGGCTTATTATTATGCCATAACTCATCAGGTGTATAGTATAATCTAACCTCAGTGCCCCCCAGAACAATCTGATCCCAGAACCCTTTTGTTTTATGTAGACCTGTTCTATCATTGTTCATCATACATTCGGCAATACCATTTACAGCCAGAGTATGCGGCACTGTTTAGGGATGACCAATACCTTCTCGAGCTCAGAACTTTTTCGATTAACTGGATATAATTTCCCTTACATTAACACAATATAGAGTTAACAATTCTCAGACCAAAATGAACTTCACATTTTGCAACATAGTCCCGAAACTTAACAGAAATATCTGATTTATTCTTAAAATCACAACATAGTTTTTGCTCTTCAATAGACGAACAAAAAAAACTGTTAGGACCGCAAACATCTGTGTGCACTTGAGATTAAACGACTTCTCGTTTCAAACCTTTTGTTTCCAATTTATCAAATGACAGACAAATTTATTTGTCACATTATACAAATCAAGTTTCACACAATGTACTATTAGGTACAATATTATCAATTCTATAATTATCAAAAAATAGTTTCATTAATTTTATTTCCAATTTTCTGATCTGCAATTATTTTATTCCAGAATAATTCGTAAATACTATTTGTGACTAATTTATCTAATGAACATTCGCTATTTAAAGCATTTTCAAGCACTGACCAGTTACTGTTGAATAGTGTTCAAAGACTTACCCTTTATTACCAGCATACCATCTTCATCACAAATACACATTCTGTAGTATACCTGGTACGCCCGAATTACTGACCACTTGATAATTCATCGCCGCTAGTATAAACGCGCCAGTACAGCAACCGAATCACTTCTTGGCTTCACACGCTCAGTGAAGTTTACTGTAAATTTGTCTTGATTTTCAGATGATCTGCTCCAGAATCCCAAACATTTTATTGTTGACTCCATTGTTTTCAATAGCGCTTTTGTAGACAATTCTTCGAATCTCCCTTTTTTGCCAGAGCTAACGTTTCTTGGGTTCCAAATTGTTCTTTATTGACTTTTGTTTCTGTCGATGATCTCTTGAATTCTTTGAAGGTGTGACTTGTGGTCTCGTAAGTTTCAGCCTGAAGTACTTTTAGGCTAAGATCACATACATCCCTTGTAAGTTTGATTTCATGGTCTCACAATATCGTTTTCCAAAGTTAACGTTATGTTGTCTTCAGTCAGTATGTCCATTGCGGTGACAATGCTGCTCCGTACTCGTATGGTACAGTTATGAAAAGGGCGGATCACTTTATCGGATTCTAATTTTGCACCTGCAGCCATAGGTTCAGTGACGATGTCATCAAATTCTTGAAAATATTTGGTTAGTATGGTGTTTCTAACCAGTTTCAAATTCATCAACTTTTTACTAAAAGACAGCTGCATCGCCACGTATTTTTCTTCACTCACTCGGTACTTGTTTCTACCGGAACTTCAACGTCAACAACGTTCAGTAGGTAATTCACTTAATAATTTTTTAATTCAAAATTTCCACGCACTGTAATTAACTGACCATTTCACGGAGGGTACCTGGGTTTCCGAAGTACTTTGCCCTGAATCCAGCGACTACTGGGCAGCTTAGAAGCAGATGAGCTAGATGAGCTGCGTCCTCCCCCTTGCAATCTCTGCAGTGGGCTGTCTGTAACTCTATGACAAAGAGGTGCTCATAATAATCATCTACAAGGCTTATCCCCAATCCGACTATTGTACTGACTGGTGAAACTCTTGAGCTAATCAGATGTTTTTTTTTTAGTAATTACTTATCTATATATCGTTTTCCCGTAACACGATTTCCTAGTGCCTAACCCTTAGAGGTCCCGTGTCCAGTTGTAACGGCCGTCACTTTGCGCAACTGAGGTTTAGTCAGTCGTAGGGCCTGTTTCGAGAAGCGGCCATCAATGGAGGGAATTGCCTCTTTGGCCTGCATGCACTCACTATGGTCTACCCATAGATTGTGGTGTAGATCTCTGGTGCATTTCCTTACCAGATTACTTAGGTATCCGAAAGGGAGTGGTACAATGGGTTCAGGCCCTATCGCTGCCATACTCGATCCCCTTCTGGCGAGTTCGTCTGCTACATCGTTGCCTCGGGAATCGCTGTGTCCTTTGATTCATTGAATGGTTACTTGGTTTTGGTTGTGTTTACCCACCTGGTTAAGGCGTTGGTGACACTCGTAAATCAGCCCAGAGTTAACTGTGTGGCTGTTCAGCGCTTGCAGGACAGCCGTGCTGTCCGAGAGTATGCCTATTGAGGAGTCCTTAACTTTCCTGGTTTCGATGGCTAAAGCTGCCAGGGAAATGCCCAAGCACTCAGCCTGGAACACTGTGTTATGAACCCCCAATGGTGTGGCTATGTGAATGTTGAGATCCTCAGAGAAGACTCCCGCCTGGCCATGCAAGCCAGCTTTTGCATGTGTTGTAGTTTGTTTACGGTTGTGGCTATCTTGGTGCGGGGCCACCACATCACGGCGCCGTAAGTAATCATGGGCCGAATTACTGCGCTACACAGCTAGAGTATGATTTTAGGGGATATAGGCCCCATCTCTTACCTATCATTCTCCTGCATTGCCAGAAGGTGATGCAAGCCTGTTTAATTTATTGTCTAGATGAGTGCTCCGGTTTAATTTACTGTCATGGGTAACCCCCAGATATTTGACCTCGTTTGACAACTGAAGTTCTGTATTGAACAGTTTAGGCAGATTGAAGCGCCCCAGTGCTCGTTTTTGCGTGAACATGACTAATTCAGTTTTAGAGGGGTTCACTGACAGATCAGACCTTAACAAACATATTGACAGCACGGTTGGCGCGTGTTAGATTCCCGCTCGGGACAAATATTTGTATGGCGTATAGATATGTGTTTCGGGTCTGGGTGTCTTGTGTAAGCGAATTTACGTGTTTGTGAACGCACTCACGATACAGGAGTTATTCCTAGTGTGGAGCAAAGTTTAAAAAAAAAAGGAATATTATAATCAAAAATATTTACAATTTACCTCTTTGTAATACTAGATTACTAAATACATATTGTACTTTTTTCTACAGGTTCGGCGGTATCGGTATTATACACACTGCTAAAAAGGATGTCTCCGCTCTTCTGTTCAAGAAGTATTCTGAAAGATGTAAAAATACCAAAATGAACTTGAACGATGTAAGTATAGATACTAATTACTCCCACCTATTATTATTTTTTACCGGAAGACGTAGCGTTGGAAGGCCTCCTACAAGGTGGACTGATGACCTGCTAAAGGTTGCGGGAATCTGATGGATGCGAGACGCACAGGACCGTTCATTGTGGCGACACTTGGGGGAGGCCTATGTCCAACAGTGGACGTCTTTCGGCTGAAATGATTGATGATTATTATTTTTTAATAAAAATAATATTACTTATTTATTATCGCATAAATTGCGATAATAAATAATATATATATAATAAAATAAAAACGGTTTGGAAAATTATAAATAATGAAACCAACAGGAACAAAATACATAACAATGATTACACATTGGAGACACATCATGGTCTTATTAGCGATAACAAACTAGTTGCAGAAGAATTTGTAAATTTCTTTGCCAGTATACCAATTAAAACTACTGAAGCCCTAAATTCGTCGCCATCGCATGCTTTTAGTTTATTACAGGCGAACGTTGTAGCCTGTTCGACTGAATTTAACTTTAAGCATATAAACCCTATAACTGTAATAAAAGCTTTTAAACAAATCAAGGTTAAATTGACAGAAGATTTGTGGGGTATGTCTATCAAAGTTTGTACCTCAATTATTGAGACTATAGCGCCGTACTTAGCTATAATATTTAATTTGTGTATAGATCAAGGAGTTTTTCCGGATCTGATGAAATATAGTAAAGTGATACCACTTTTTAAATCTGGGGACAGTAAAGACACTAATAATTATAGGCCGGTGTCCGTGTTGCCGGTTTTTAGCAAGATATTTAAAAAGGTGATGTTAAATCAAATGCTTAATCATTTTAACACAAATAACATCTTACACGATAAACAGTATGGTTTCACCAAAGGACGTTGTACAACTGACGCTGGTGTCTCCTTACTAAAACACATTTTTAATGCGTGGGAAGAGGCGCAGGATGCTATAGGTATCTTCTGTGACCTGTCTAAGGCGTTTGATTGTGTGGTTCATGAAACATTACTCCTGAAACTTGAGCATTACGGACTAGGCAAAACAGCTTTAAGCTTATTAAAATCTTATTTGATTGACAGACAGCAACAAGTTCAAATAAACGGTGTCAATTCGTCGGGATTAAATGTGAAAATGGGGGTACCCCAAGGTTCAATTTTAGGTCCTTTTTTATTTTTAGTTTATATTAATGATTTACCCTATTTGTTGCAAAATAAACTTAATATGGTGTTGTTTGCCGACGACACTTCTTTGATTTTTAAGATAAATAGAAGGACTAATAATCTTGACGACGAAAATAACGCACTATTGCAGGTCCAAAACTGGTTCACTGCTAATAATCTAGTTTTAAACGGGAAAAAAACTAAATGCATAAGATTTTCCTTACCGAATGTCAAAAGTAGTGATTGTGACGTAATACTAAACGATGAAAAACTAGAATTTGTCGACAAAACTGTTTTCCTGGGGATAACGCTTGACTCTAGGCTACAATGGGGTCCTCATTTAACATCTCTTGCAGGACGGCTTAGCTCAGCTGCATATGCTGTTAGAAAAATCCGCCAATTTACGGATGTTGATACCGCTAGACTAGTCTATTTTAGTTATTTTCATAGTATCATGTCATACGGTATCTTACTATGGGGACGGGCTGCAGACATCGACTCAATTTTTATACTACAGAAAAGAGCCATCCGAGCTATTTACAATCTTCGCCGGTGCGATTCTCTAAGGGAACTGTTTAAGGATATTAATATCATGACGGTGCCTTGTCAATATATTTATGAAAACATCATGTACGTTAGAAAAAATCTTCATCTTTTTAGCAAAAGAGGCGATAGACATAATTATGTTACAAGAAATAGGGACCAATTATCTCAACCAGGTTTCAGACTGGCTAAAGTGGCGTCTTCTTTCATGGGGTACTGTTTGAAATGTTATAATAAAATACCTCCACAAATATTAGAACTCAATGAAACAAAATTTAAATCTTGTATTAAACGCACACTATGCAGGCAGGCATATTATAAGTTGGAGGATTATATTCAAGATAAAAATGCTTGGCTCAATGCTGGTCCAGCTCCACTACCACCGGTGTGAACAAATTGATTAGTTTGGAAATTATTGTTATTATTTTTAAATGTTTTTTTTTTTTGAATTTTTAAATAATAAAAGTATTGTATAATGTAGAAGCATTTTTTTCAAAGTTTGTAAATGTGAGTACCATGGAGCTATTTTATGGTTTTTTATGTTACTATTGGACTTGTTTGACATAAATCAGCATGGCAGTTGAGAGTTTATCATGCTCACTCAAATGTCTCACTGATGGTGGCGCATGTGTTGGATCATTCGGTTCCCTTCAAAATGGTTGAGCTGAGTGGTGCTAATATTGGCGTCATGTTCGTGAACGGGCGCTGTCAGTTGAGACTGGTCATCTCTTAGCTGCCAGTTGCTATTTTAATATCTGTATTTAGTTTGTATTTTTACTTTATTTACATTGTTCTCACATGATAGCAACAAGAAACATGTAACAGAGATATTTGTAATTACAAAACATGATTGAAAAGAGTGTCCATGGAGTTTCTTGCACATTCTTCTCCATAGAGATCTACGCTTTGGAATGTGCAATTAGCATCATTTTTTTTTTCTGACTGACTGACTTCATGACATTTCAAAAGTGCCTGTAAATGGTTTATTTGAAATAAAATGCTTTGAATCTTTGAATCTTGAATCTTTGAATTGTTCGATCAATATACAATTATAAAAGTAGAACTACATTGGACACTCGTAGGCTACGTAGGTACCGATCTGGGCGCGTTGGTCTCCATACATTTTATATGACAACTGGACTTGTAAAGCTAGCTACATTAGATCCACGCCACGCGACGCGCTGCTACGTACAAATCTGGTGTGGCACACGTGTGCGTCGGTCTAATGTAGTTCCTGCTTTGGAATATTCTTGATCGAAGCATGAATCGCTGAATCGAGAGGTCGCTGAAACAACTCAGGTACCGGACCTGAGTGAAATAATATTAAATAACATAATATAATAATAAATTTATTGAACCATTTTAGGAATTTAATGTTGCTTTAAATTAAAATAATCGGAACTTAATGTAGGTCTGTTCAGTGCCGTAACAAAGGCGATGCTAGCGGTGCCCAGGCAAAGGGCGCAGTCCCTGAAGCGGCGGATTTTTTTTATATCGAGACTATCTAGTCCTTTTTGTTTGTATTGTACTTTTTTCTTTGCAGTTATAGAAGCTCGCACCGGGCGTATAAAAGGCTAGTTATAAGTAAGGCGATTTCGGCACCGATTCCGATAAACCAAATTCAAAAACTCCGTTTCCGAATTCTGGTTCCGATACTTCCGATAACATCCCTAGTCTGTAACTATTAGCGAGCTTCAATTGTGTAGTCCATACTGTGGTCTTCAAACTAGGCGGCACCTGAATCTAGAGGACCAGAGAATAGAAATGAGGATTTAAAACTTCGAAATCTGTGCACGGGCAAAGCGCTAGTTTCTCAAACGTTACATATTATTATAGTCATTGGGTACAACAGACGTACTCTGTTTGAGTTTTAAGTAGTTTCTACATAAATAGTCTTTCTGGTACCTCGCCTTCGCCACCATAAGCAAAATTGTTTCTAGTGAACTGTTATACCTACTAAATATATTTAGTATGCAAGCCTGGAATTATTTTGGGAATCCAATCTTTAACGGATGTGTGTGTGTATGTTTGGTCATAATATCGCATTGTTTTCAATGCCCAGTATTGTCCAGTGATCCTGTTATAAATCCATTGTATGCTATGCATGTTTTTATTATTAGGCTAATAAAAGAAATAATTATAGACTGTAATAAAGCTATTAAATTTTTGACTGTTTACGACTTACAATAATATCTTGTCTTCTTATGGTAATTGATAAATTGTGGCATGCGTCACTTGGTTAATAAATGATAATACCTACATACTTAATTAGAATAATTAGTGATCGAAGTACATAGTGTAAAATATGATAGAAAGTCACGTTATTAGGTACTAATTTCGAAAGAATCAAAGTGAATCAAGTTTATGCTTAAATACAGTAATAACTACAAGTGTTTTGACATCCTGATACAAACATATATTTTAACATTCCGATAACAAGACACCTTGTAAGTTATTTGATAGCGGTACAATCAACATCTATCTCGATGTAACGATGATGTTTAATACCTACTGTAAAAGAGTATCTTGAGGACAAAACGGCTTGGGATTGACCTGCTCCAGTACTCACTACAATTGTTAATTCTTCTAAATTACCTTTATTTTTTTATTGACGATTATTGTTATTTTACAATTATGAAATTGTATTTAAGTATATATATGTTTTTTTTATTATTATTATTTTTACAATTATGACATTGTTTATTTTTTATATTTAGAATTTGTCAGACAATTACTTTTAGAAATATATATATATACATATATATATTTTACAATTTGTAATGTTTACATTTTTTGTAAATTTTATTCTTGTGAATGTGGGGACTATGTGCATTAGTCTTTTTTTTCTCTTTAATTATAACATCATGTCTGGCAGTTATGAGTACTTTTTGCGGCCTACCCAAATGTCCTTTCTTTGGTATTGTTCGTCAAGTCGTTGAGCTCCTTAGTAGTTCTGAGTTGAGCTACACGAATACTGGCAAATGCTTGCACTGACTGGACAGGTCCGCTCAAAACTGTGTGGTTCTTTCTTCAAAAGATCATCTCAGACTCCAATCTGCATGGTTCTCAAATGATTTGACCATTACATGTTTGCTGTATGGACTTGAAAAGAGACTTTGACCCCTGAGTTTGTTTCGGTGTTTCTTCTCAGGGTAGTCAGCTAGGAAACACCGGCTTCATCTAGTTTATATTGACAAAAACAAAAATTGACGTATAAAAGTGTTTTTAAAAAACCTACTTGCTAAATAAATATCATTTATCATTTATCATAACCTTCACTACACAAATATTAGCGCTTAAATAATATTAATGAAGTGCACTAGTGGATGATTAGGCTCTATGGATGGTAGCTCGATAATGATGCTTTCGCGCCAACAACAGTCGGTCAGTCCTCAGTCGTATTCGTGCAGTGGCTGTGATTAGTTTACTATTTTTAAACAAACGCGCGTAAAGCTCCGTTAGGTATTTTAAAAGAAAAACTTAACAAAAAAGTGAAATATTTTCATTGATCCACGGACTTGTGTTTAGTTAGGTGTAATGTACTTTTGTAAGGAATGCGGTATGTACCTACCTATATTATGTTTTGTTTATTTTTATTTTAGTTAAAAATGCAATGTGATAACATGGCCAAAACAATCAATCTAAACATTGTCCGATTGAAGTTCAGCGCGCATGACACTATAACCGGACAAGAGATCTGTGAGCCTGTTTTCTCCGAACCAATTCACAATATGAGTAAGTATTTATGCATACAATGCCCGTTTGCACTAATCTTAGGCACATATCATACAATCACTTTATTGTTTTTTTATTATTATTTTTTCGACCTAAATATATATTTTTTTAAATGATACAAATTAGTGCTTGACTGCAATCCCACCTGATTGTAAGCAGTGATGCAATCATTGGTGGTGAATCGCACTAGTTTATTAAGAGCCTATTCACTCTAGCCTTGAAGACACCTAAATTATAATCGGACGGGAAGACCCTGGAAGGCATTTTTTTTTGACGTTTTGACTTTTAAGGTACTAAGTTAGTTGTTTTTTTTTTAGAGAGTGCAGCAACTAACGACTTGAAGATAAGCCGTATAAGTCGTTCCGTTGGTACCGCTTCTGGCGGGGAAGATGTGTTCATATTGGTAGAAAAAGTCAACAAAAGTAAGTTTGTAAAAGTTAAGCATGTATTATTGATTTTTTTGGCATTTTGTTCTATAGTAAATACTTATCAAGAATTTGTAGTCTCATAGAGAATGACGTACTTATAGGGAAGGCCCAAATGGCCTATGTGTTTAAATATATATGTCGGGCTGGTGTTTGCAACTCCACGTCTAAACAGCATGTTTTGCGCACGGGTAGGACAAGTGTGTCATTCGACCACCCTAGTTATGAACCTCCCGTATTTCTTTCATATTTTTAGTGAGATATAGTTGAGGTTGAGGTGTATATACTGGTACAGATATAAAAACCAAGTATGTGCTTTCCAGTATGTAGCCCGGGTACAGGCCGAAATACTGGGTACATACCTTGAAGATATGACGTCACACGTATTGGCCACCTACGGCCCAGTACGAACCGCTACCACAAGGTAGTGGCTCGGCGATGCCGAAGCTACCCGAAAGCTTACGGTTTGCTTTATGGACATTCGGACGATCTAATTCAGTTAGAAAAAAATTATACATATATCTATAACTATGTGGAACATTATTACGTAGGTAACGTAGCGTAGGTGCTTGATAATGTTATTATCTACATAACAATATAATAATCATTGCGAATTACATATTTTGTCATACTAAAGAATTCCATAGATGTGTTAAAGTTAGAGAATATTACAGCGTGTATGAAGGAATTTTATAATTACAAAGTTTAATCTTTTAATTTTTTAACTACTAATTTTTTAGCTAGTGAGTTTAAACATAATTAAATAGCACTCATTAATAACCATCATACTCTTAGCCGACAGTCCTAAGTAGTGTTGCCAGGTCCAGTAACTGAAAATTCGGGATGAAATATGAAAATAATCGGGATTTTGGCATTCAAATCGGGACAGTTGTTATTAGGAAATCCAATCCCACATAAAAATCGCGATCCTGCAAGCATACGGGATTGAAGCCATCAATCCCGCGGGATTTTCGGGATTGGGATTTTATAAATGTTTTTTTTTTTGTTTTAAGTAGTAATATACAAAAAACCGATCCGATCCGGGCCCTGGTTCAGGCCATGCTCCATAGCAAGAGGGAATGGGAGGCGGTCGCCTCCTTCTGCAAAGCACTAATGCTAGCGAAGGAGATGACTGCACGCGTGAGGGAAACAACATCCTCACGCTTCAGACACCGCGACCGTGACTCCCGACTACCAGTCACGGTAGGCGCGAGCTTGCGGACGACGAGCACTGGGTAGCTCACCGTCCGGTCGTGCGCTAACCGTCCGGATTGAACCCGAGCCGTCGATGGCGGCGCGAAATGTTTCACGTACTGCTCAAAGAGATGTCAGCAAAACCGTAGGGGCCTACCAGGGCGGATGCCCCCTGGAGCCGGGGGGAATTTTTGAAAAGGGATCCCACGGTCCCAGAACGCAAGGGCAACTGAAGGACACAGGTGTGATTTTAGACAGTAAAAGTCTAACACTACACCATAAAGTGGGATCATTGAATGACTTCCCACCTCAAAAAAAGTCATAGAGTACCAACCTAAGCTGATATTGATTACTTTCCGTTCAACTGTTACAGGACTAAAGAAATTAAAAATTTTAGCTGTATGGTAAAATATTGTATACAAAATTATTTTCATACAAATTCTATAGAAAAGTCACGAGTTCCATGTAAAGTTACTACGCATATCACTTACTAATGATGATGTGCTGGGTCTAATAAATACATAGTCAGAACGTTGCGTCCTCTGTATCCAATAAAAAAAATTCAATCCCGCATTTCTGATCCCGCAAAAACGGTGCGGGATTTTATTTTTTTTATTTGCTATAGAAGCTACAAAAAATGCAATAAAAGGACAACCTTTTGGAAACGGGGGCAGCAAAACTAAATGAGGCTCCTCCTCAAAATTTAAAAATTTCAGCACTGCGCCTCTGAAAGGTTAGGACTTCTTTTCAAATAGAGATTAGATATATATAGATAGAGATTTACAGAAATAGGAGACTTATAAGCCTAAAAGTTTGATAGACAAAAGCGAAGTGAAAAAGGGGACCTTTGACGTCCCACCAGACCCCTGAAAATCGGGACTTCCCGCGCAAATCGGGACACCTGGCAACACTAGTCCTAAGCCTGGTAAAGTTGAAAGGAAAGATTTCATGTCTCTTAACGAATCTGTCTGTGTGTGTGTTCTATACTGAAAATGTTGTACATTACATTCAAGGCATACTTATCGTAATATGTTGTATACTTATCGTGAAACGATATCTATAATCGATTCACATACTTAAAATTCCCGGAAACCCGGATTTTATACCAAGTATTTTTCATTAAATACTTGGTATAAAATCCGGGCTTCCGGGAATTAAAAAATTGAATCCATACCTTGAAGGCCGGTATTGAGAATAGCAGGTACTTATGTGTCATGTCTCGTCACACTTAATATTTATAAAGAGGCAAGTTTATATGTATATTTATATGTAATTTGTCACAAGGGTAGACCATATCCTATGAATATGTTCGCTTGGGATAATTTTCTAATTGCACGCAAATCGATCGTGCGGCCAGTACCCATGGTAATTGTATTAGCTTCATCTCTTTCTACTGAGTAGGAGTACCTATCCCCAATACGTAAAGGTCTTGCTCTATCAGTTTTCTCTATGGCTATTATTATTAAAATGATAATTTTGAATATAAATAATTATAGTAATACAGGTGTTGACATTATATTTTTCTCATCCTCAATAACCGCAGCTAATTCAATTGTAGTTACAATAAATACCAAGAATAAGTACATACTTTCAAGTCTTAAAACTAAAATATTGAACAATTAATATGTTACTTACATAATTAAACTTAGCGACATAACGTTATTTTGTCATAAGTACATAACTGTTATCAGTTGCTCAGGAAAACCCCAATGGCGAATACGGTAAACACAGTAATAAACATATCGCGAAATAACGGAAGCCGTGAAACTAGACTATAATGAGGTTCAGATTGACTAAACGGACACAGTACCCAGTGAAGTATAAACATTTTATGCATATTATTATTTTTCTCAAATCGATTGTTTTCTTTTCCTTCAAAGTTTTTGGGTCCAGTAGGTTGCCACGTTTATATCGGTGTCAGTGGCGTTTTTTAGGTCCTTCAGAGTGCAGATGTAGGGACATTTTGGGCACTCTAATAAGTGGGCCATCGTCTGGTCAGGAGTACCGTACTGATACTGGGTTGTTGCTATATATTTTATAGAGTTTATAGAAGTGTTAAACTCTTTAATATTTTTCCTAAATACAGATAGTTTTAAATAAATAAATGACTGCAGTGTAGAATCCCGATTATCTGAACTTATGAGTCCGTTGTAGTTTTCGATTTAAAAATTATTTAACCGCGAAAATACATACGACAAGTTTATTCCCATTCCCACCAACCCGCTGACCGTACAATCTCTCATGCGAAAAGTTTCACATTCAACGCTATTGAGCGAATGAAAAAATCGCTCAATAGCGCTGAATGTGAAATTTATTAATAAAAGTTCAGTAAAAACTAAATATTTTTAGATTTCATTCGGACATCGATTAATTGGATTTTCGACTAAATAGTTACGCAATATTTACAGTTTTATTTAATTCGGATAATCGGCATCAAACACGAAAGTTAAAAATATATGAAAATTCAAATCTAATTTAAATATTCATAACAATAATGATATAAATGGATACTATAATATTATAAAGAGGAAAGATTTGTATTTTTGTTTGCAATAAATAAACTCAAAAATTTACTGGATCGATTTAAAAAAAGTCATTCACCAGTAGAAAACTAATTTACCACTAGCTTTCAGGCTGGTAGAAGCTAATATTATCATAAATTTTATATACCTACTACCTTTTGCCAGCGGATTCGCCTGCGTAAAAATAGAAAATATATGCCTATGTTACTCAGTGAAAATGTAGTGATAGAATTTTTAAAATCGATCCAGTAGTTTTTGAGTTAAATCGTAACATAACAAACAAAAAAAAACAAATTTTTCCTCTTTCTACTATTAGTTTAGATCAGCATTGAAATTGAGAAAATTAAAAAAGCGTAAATGCATAAACAAGCAAACAACTTTATAATATTGATGCATAGTAGTGTGGTAAATATTTATTTTTATTTTTTATTTTATAACACATACAATTGTTTTAACAGGCATACCTAAGGTAACAAATGTAGTCGCAAAATAGCCGCACTCAGAGACGCCACCCACAGACTGATCAATTATTCATTAGTGTAGTAGTAGGCAACATACATACATGATAGTCGACGATCAGTCTCAAGCAGCGCCCTGAAGAACCGGCACAAGTTACACAGAGGACAACACACTTATTGTCACCCTCAATATAATCGGTGATACATTCTGCAAATTCGAGTGTCCTGTGTACTGTGATATATTAAGATTATAGATTTCCTGTTTTGTCTGATAACACTGCCGCTGTTAGGATTTTATTTTTATTATTAGGATTGCGAGTTTTATTTTTAGGCTTGATTGATTTTTAGGGTTCCGTACCCAAAGGGTAAAACGGGACTTCACAGGTGATGTATTTATGTTGCAGCTATAATAACAAATACTAAAAAACAGAATAAATAAATATTTAATGGGGCTCCCATACAACAAACGTGTTTTTTTTTGCTACGGACGGTACGGAACCCTTCGTGCGCGAGTCTTGTTCGCACTTGCCGGTTTTCTCCTAGCAACTTGATTATTTTCTTCAGTAACCTTGAATTCATATCACCCGATATACTTTCGATTCAACTGACATTCATTCATTCTAACTGCTATCATTTCAATCCACCAGATATTATTTTCCTTATTTCCAGTTGATGTTTTTCCCCGCTTAACTGAATATGAACTTTAAGATTATGTGAATTAAGTTCATTTCAGAATGTGTAGGGCCGTTAATATTCTACCTTGAATTCATATCACTCGATATATTTTCAATTCAACTGACATAATTCATTCTAACTGCTATCATTGCAATCCACCAGATATTATTTTCCTTATTTCCAGTTGACGTTATGCCCACTTAACCGAATATGAACTTTAACGTTGTGTAAATTAAGTTGATTTCAGAATGTGTAGGGCCGATAGTACACGGAGAAATAGACAGTTCATGTTCAAAGGCGAGCTTAACTCAGCAATGAGTTTTCTCCCAGCAAACCTTTGAGTTACAGAGAGAGAAGATAATTATTATTATTTGTAGGCAACTAGGCATTTTACCAAATAGTAAAAGAAGTTTTCATTTAATAACGCCGTAGAGGAAAAGTAGGCATGAAATAGCGTGCTAATAATGTGTGTTTTCTCAGAGAACATCATGATTCGCTTCTTCGAATTGGACGAGAATAATGAAAGGGTCTGGACTGGTGCGGGCCAGTTCATGCAAAGCGATGTCCACCATCAATATGCGATCGTGTTTCGGTAAGTACCAGGAAACTGGATCTGAAAATACCGCTAATGCTGTAAACACTCACATCTGTTTTTCATAAGAAAAAAATTGGTGGTTGTTTTTCACGGAAAAACATATACCTACATATTCATTTGTTTGTCAGCACGGTTGGCGCAGTGGTTGAGCGAATGGCTGCTGCGCTGCGTGTCCGATTCCCGCGCGGAACAAATATTTAAGTACATGACGTGTACAGATATTTGTTCCGGTTCTGGGTGTGTTTGTATGCGAGTTTACATGTTTGTGAACGCACCCACTATTCTTAGGCCGCTATCCCACTAGCGTTTTACGAGCGTTGACGCTCCTTCAACGTCTGCGCAGCGCCAACGTTGCGCAACGCGACGTTAACGTCGTGATTTTCTTGTGATAAAGCATCAACGTTGAGCATACGCGTTAGTATGAGACAATGTTTTATTTTAGAAAAAAAAAATTGCTTTCAGAACAGAATGTATTCAAAATTAATAATGTATGTAGATGTAGATCACACTGGAAGATTTTAAATGGCTTATAAGTGTAAAACAATAATATTCATTTAATATGTGAAGACAAAATTTGATAGCCTTTTTCTAATACAAATATTGTGTGCACCAAGGAGTACACTTCTAAAAAAAGTGCATTTTGCACCCGTCTTTATTTAAAAATAAAGACGGGTGCAAAATGCACTACTGTTACTTGTTGCAACCCAATACTGTTACTATTTAGTTTTACACTATCTTGTGTACGTAACACAACCATACGAGTATGTCATAACTATTAATTCTTCTCTAACAGGACTCCTCCGTACAAAAACCCAGAGACGCCTGTGGATGTGCATGTCTTCATAGAACTGGTGCGACCCTCAGACGGCCGCACCAGCGAACCCAAGGAGTTCAAGTACAAAGCGAACCCGACTTTCAAACAGATCAAGAAACGGAAAGCGGGATCCTCGTTCTGCTCCATCGACAGTTCATCTAGTGAGTCCCTACTACACGTAGTTTAATCGAAATGGTTTTAAGTTTAATAGATAGATACTCTTTTTTGTACACTAGATTAGTGTTCCGCAAACGGTGTGTCGCGGCACACTGGTATACCGTGGAGATTAGTTGGTGAGCCTCGGAAAATACCGTTATCTCTTAAAGTTAATAGACAGACGGAAGAAAAATGTAAATCCTATGGACTGGGTTCGAAATTCTTTCTCCGGTGCATTCCTTTTTGACACTGTTTACGTGCAGAAAGAACTGTTGAAATCATAACGGAGCGTACATTAAAATTAAAATTTTATGTTTTTTTTTTTAAGTTTGCAGAACACTGCACTAGAACAAACTACAATTTTGATCATGAAGTTTACAATTTACAGTGTACGATTTTGAAATGTAACATCTGTTATTATTTTTAATCTCAGACAACGATGATTGCACGTTGATTTTCCTGTGTTTTCTTTTTTTTTTTTTGAGAAGTTATTCTGCATTGTGTTTTTGTGAGTATTATTTTAATACCACGGACCCTGTACTTTTCACATACAAGTTCATTGAGATCTGCTGTGTGTACCTACTAGAAGGTTTGAAAACAGTATTTGTGCAACACATCTGCGATACAAGCCCTTGCTATATAGACGGCGCGGTGCAGCGCTGTGACCACTCAATGGCATAAAATAAACTTCAATAGGTGACAGGATAACACCCGCGACTGAAATAAAGATTATTATTATAAGCATTGAGTACTAAGTAGTGTTAGTAGAGTTAGGTAGTAGAGTTCAGCTTATTTCGCCGTTATAAACATTGCCTCGTCTAAAACCATCGTCAATCTACAAGATACCTAACCATTAAATAAAATATTAATTTTACCATCACTTTGTTCTAGGTGGGTCATTGACAAGCGGCAGTGGTATTCCCTTAACCATTGTTAATCAGGTAAGTTTTTTTTTACTTACCCATTTGATTCGTAAACGTCGAGTCCTTAGGGCCGAAACTGCGTTACGCGGTCGCCCGCGCGGTCCCATACAAAAGTGCTCCGTCGCGGCTCGCCGCGCGGGCCCCGCGTCCGTTTTGCTACGTAATAATACATTAAAGTTGTCCATCGAAGCGACTACATGCACATCGTTGAAGTTGAACTAGCGACACTGCGCAGGTAATAAACCTGTTTCCGTGACGGGGACCGTCGTACACGGCACACGCGCGACGTCACGCTACGGGTGCCCGTCGCGGGCGCACGCTTAACGCAGCGTCGGCCCTTACAGTTATTTTTTGTCCATAAAAACATTCATAGTTGTCAGTCAATTATGAATGTTTCTAGGGACAGCAGTATAATTTATGTGGCAACTCGAAACCTCAGACCAATAAAAAAGTATCGAAACTTTAAATTTAAAAAAAGGAAGAGTATGAAGTGGATAGTTTTTTTGGGTACAAAAACTTAATTTATAGTGCCAACCCATACAAGTACCATCAGAGCACTTTCTTTATAAGTTTGGGACACAAATTGATAAATTTAAAGTTCAAATGTTATCGGAAGTGGTGTCGAAATCTATTATTACGTTTTGAAAGTTCGATTTTTATTTACAATCCATTTGAAATATGAAATCTTTTCTGAATTATAGTATAGGTACAAACAGTTGTACTTCTTTTTGTGCTGTAGAAGATTTAACTTGTATTCTGAATTGCAACAACACATATTAAATGTTATAGGTAATAATGTAAATTATATTTATTTTAGAAAACAGAAGAGCCCATGGAACCCGTCCCTGACCAGTATATCTTACCTCAGGTTAGTAGTATATATCTATTTATTTATTGATGTTTTGACATTTAAAGAATGTATTTTGACAATTAATAAATTATTTTACATACTTACATATCTATAGGGTGACTGGCAATTAGTGTACGATACTTAAACACGTGACTGTTTGTTATCATGAGACAAACAATTTTTAGCAAAGCCGAAATCGCGAAAATAATATCAGCTGTTTAGTACATTAGGCAAACATAAATGTACTGAACAGCTGTTTTTTTTCGCGATTTCAGGTTTGTTCCCATAGTAAAAGTTGTTGGTTATCATGAGCACAATCACGTGTTTAAGTATCGTACACTAATTGCCAGTCACCCTATACATATGTATATGAAAGGAAAACCTGACTGACATATGACAAACACACAGCCGAAACCAATAGGATTAGGAGTGTGAAATTTTGCATAAGTTTTTCTTTTATGACGTAGGTAGAAGAGAGGAATTTTCAAAATTCACCCCGAAGTCCAGTACAAAGTTTTTATGGAGAAATCTACTTTCACGCAATCAAAGCCGCTGCGCTGGCAGAAGCTGGTCTCTCTATAAATTGTGTTTTTATTTTACTGCTTAAGTAGATTTTTGTGTTAATTTAATAATTTGGTCTTACATGTTTATGTTCAACTAACTCTCTCATGAAACCCCTTTTCATTCGCTTAAAGGTTGAATTTCGAAATATCTTATTCCTCATCTACGTTTTAAAAACGACACCTGTGAAATAACCCAGCTTTCTAGGTCCAAGGTTGTGAGTTACCCAAGTAACAAAAGTTTCTATAACCAAGGCGTTTTGTCACCAAACAGTGTTATAGTAGGCATGTAATGATAACCATTGTGACTGCCTGTACTATAAAAGTTTTTAACAAAGCGTTTTGATTCTATAAGATTAAGAGCATTTAAGTTCTATAATTTAGCTCTTAGAACGCTTACAGGACCATACAAAAGAATCTTTAAAGTTTTGCACTGTAAAAGATATGAATAAAGTGATTATGGTACTATTTAGTACTATTGAAGACCTTACTGTCCCTTTCATGTATCTATTTTGCGCTAATAATGCGTCAAAATAACTTTTACAGTACTAGTTTTGTAGTAGTATCGAAAACATTATTACAGGATCAATCTGCACTATAAAATCACCTTGCACAACTATTACGTAACCTTTTAGCTTCTTAAAAGCTCCCTCAATATCGCTATGGGGCTAGTTCTGTAGAAGTTTTCTGTGAAAATATGGCTGCTGTTTTCTGCCATGATAGCACATTAGTAGCACGGCTGAAGCCAATGTGTACTATAGCAGCCATAATCGGGACAAGTCCTTATTTTATTAATTTAAATTTAATTAAAACACGTAAATTATAAGGGCGCATTGTCAAATTTGAAATCAGCATAATGATTTTATCAATACAATAATTTTCGCAAGTGCAAGTTACGGTCCATGAATGTTTTGTAGTATGTCCTTTTTATTAAATGTTACGATAAGCAACAATGGCTGTGGCGGACTAACCCCTGTTAGGAGGTGTTGACGGTAGCGGGTTGTACCCTGCAGCTACCGAGCCCTCGGGACAGTTCAACCCGATTTTTGACGTACGCTGCCTTACTGGTTCGCTGGTCACGTACGCCACCACGCACCCCTGAATGCGTATCTTCGACGACGACGGAGCACGTAGGAGGACCTCAGAGGGGATACCGAAGAGAAATGAAACACGTTTTCGACTTGAAAAGGTTCTTCGGGGTTCGGCTTGAAGCTTTTTCTTAGTGTTCTTGCCTCTTCGGTGGCACGTTTTCGACTGACATCGGACCAAAAAACAGCCCGTCTTATATACCCCGCTAAGTTCTGTTAACGGGGACCGCGTATTTTGCTCTAAATTTACTTTCAATTTCGCTTCAATTTCACTTCAGCCGAACCCTTTCTGACGCCGTATTTATTTATTGTTTCATAAAACCATGACAATATATACATCAAAATGTCGGTTACAATCTCTACTTTCACATAAAACAATAATATTTCACATACATTTGCACATAAAAAAGTTTCTAGAACAAAAACTGTAAAATATTCTAGTTCGACCACATTCATGTACACAAAACTTCTTATATCTTTTCCAATAAGATTCTAATTAGGATTCTATTTGTTATAACATCATTTTCTAGACAGATCCTAACTAATTACATAATGTTCTTGCTAATTAGTCATCAAATAAAAAGTCTCATTTTCAAATTCTAATTACGTAAAAGATCGCGAACATTTTAGAATTTCAACTTTATCTAAATCCTTGCAAATTGAGATCTATTGTTACTAATAGCTTCTATTAGGCTAAAAAACACTAATTAACAGTAATAGAATATTATCAACAAGTAATAACACAAGTTAAATCCTTATCATTACAACAACATATAAATTCAACGATTTCTTCATCAAGATCGAATTTTCTTACAAAATCTTATAAGAACCTTATATATAACGTTATTCCCAACCTTACTAATTAATGAAGGTGCTAATTACAGACAGAATAGAGACAATAACTTAAATTGTATTCTGCCATCCACAACAAAACATAAAAATCTTTAGAAACACGTTAGATGCTACTTATTTATACACTTAAATTAGCAAAACTCAGTCTTTATCAATTAATCCTAATGAGTTACTAACTAATTAATCCAAATTAACATTTAATAAGTGAAAACATCCTATCCTAAACATATAAAACATGACAAAAAACTACTTGCGTGTTAGGTGGTCTCGACCACTACTTGCGCCCTGGTGCCTGCATGGGACCCTCGTCGCCGACAATGGCAAATGACATAAAGCATAACTTACCGATATATTTTGTTTTCTTGAGGAACACTCACGACGCACGATCACAACACAAACAAAATTAAATAGCACTATAAACATGTTTTGGTTACGTTTATAGTGCAAATTTGTGACATAAACGTTGCAGACAGCACTATTTTAGTACTAAAGAGCGTTTTTCGACACTTTTACATTTCAACTACAGAGCTGACTTATCACCGTGAGAGCCTTTATGTAATGTCTATAAAACAAATCAGTGATAAACTAGGGCCTATTCAGGGTTCTGTAAATGTTTACAACACCATTATAGTACGAATCATGAACACTAATTAGCGCGTTCTAAAACGTTCTCAGGACCTTTATAGTACCAAATTTTGTTTCTTGGGTAGTAAGTCAGGCCTTCAGGCAGTTATGTCACTGTTGCTTCAAATGAGCGAAGATCAATTATTTTGTGAAGACCCGCGTCTTTGGTTACTGTTCCACTTCTATCGGTCGTAATATGATGTTTATAGTTTTCCTCGATAAACGGACTATCCTGAGATTACCGTAGGGGCCCAGCATCAGCAGGGTCGAAGCCTACTGGGGCCCATGGGTTGTGCGACAGAAAACCCCGGGGGTCAGTAAAAGTCTAACACCCTCTCGCTCCGCCCAAGAGCGGGAGAAGGCATTGGATGATTAACACTTGTCAACAAAAATTGACTTTTTTTTGTCACAAGAACTTGGGGGCGACCACAAGCTCCTATAGCAGTACTGTTTTAATCTTACTTAAGTCGAAATGTGTTTGTAGAAAATATATTTTTAGTGGCAAATTATAATCCAATATATGGTACATTAAAATTAATTCATATAAGTTCGTTTTAAATCATGAAAAAGATGATCCAGATCAGCTTGAGTCACTTATTAGTGTTCCTCTCTTATTAGGTACAAAGGCTAGATCATGAATTTCATTTGCATAATTTGCATTACACAAAGGTTTTGATGACATCAGTTCTTGCGCAAATGTTTAATTCGGCGCTTCATGTATTGTTAATCAGCCCCCCTAGCCAAGTTACAACCGTTTCGTTTCTTGCAGTGTGTGTTTACGTCAGATTTATCACATTTACCCATATAAGTCGGCTAAAAAGACCACAGACACGTGGTGTGTTTGTGGTCTTTAAGATCCTGTTCAAATCATAAGAGTTTCCGAAGCCATATAACGCGCTCGTTTTGTGTAAACTGTATTTTTTTTTTACTCATGTCGTAGGGCTTATATGAAACGTCCAATTTATCTTGATGAACCACGGAACACCGCCAACACAATCACGATAACACCGCTTTACCAGTTCAGCAAAATTTGTTCATTGACTTTAGAACTTGGTTTACCACATACAAAGTAAAAACTGATAGGGTTAACGATACGCCTCCTTTGCATGGTGAGAAACAAACAGCGATTAGCTTATGCACGCTAAACGCACAGTTGACCACTATCAAAGACTACTATAGTATGACTGGCTATAGACAGGCAACTCGGCCATATTTTTTAGTATTGGCTCAGCGACATCTAGTTTTTAGATAAGGGAACTATTTACCCGACTGCGCGACGCAAAGGAGGGTAATGTGTTTATTAAATAAGTAAATGTATAGCTAGGTATATACAGCTGCTGTACTGTCCAATCCTATAGGATATTATTGTATATTGTTTGAGATTAGGGTGTACACTATATACTAAATGCTTACGTACTACGTAAACGAAAAAAAAAACTACAGAATTGTATATTATGCCATTTTATTTTACAATAAAATTTCACACATTTACATTATTTCACACATTTACATCATTTCATCACACATTTACAATAAAATTTTGTGTTTGCCTTTTTCGTCCTTTATGACTTAAGTAGTGCCGATTAGCTTTTTCTTTCATTGGATCGTTAACATCCCAAAAGGTAATTTTGCCAGTGAGAACATTATTAACATCTTTGCACCAGTTATTAATAAAAAACATTGTGCTTTTATTTAATAAATAATTTCTCAAATTATCAGCGTGATCTGCACAACTGATAAACGATAAATTTACATTTATATTTACTATGAGTTTAATATATGCAGAAATATTTTTTTTAGTGCAGTGCTCCTTTAGAATTTCTATACATATATTTTCCACTTGGGCAAAGAAATCAAATAATGCTCTTGTAGGATAACACAACCACTTTTTGTTGCCGAATTCTTTTTTTTAATATAATCATGGAAACTTTGTGATTCTTCTGCTTCCATGGAATTCCTGCAGGTCACACAATTTTTATAAATTTGTTTTTGGCAAGTTGTGCTATCCACCCGCTGCAATACCCTATAGCTGCGCTTCTTTCAAGAAGCATTGGAGTTTGGCTCTGTATTAGCTGGTCAGTATCTACCATTGACATATCTAAATGATCACTGTCAATTTCATTTTCACATTCTGTTGGGTGTGTATTTACTGGATTTTTTAAAAAATATTTCAGGGATTGGAGACAAACTCCATCGTCTTTCTCACAATTTGACCCAACTGAATGTGAAGACGAAATATTATTTATTAACAGTGTTTTGAAGGCGCCTTCAAATGCATATGTTGTAGGCATTATGTTGCTACAGCCATGAGCTCTAATTGCCCCAAAAAAGTTTTCCAATGCGTCTTGATTGAAATTGCGCAGCAATAAGGAGTTAATTCCTTTGGAATTTAAATACGCTACAATTAATTTAAAACCTTCTATGGTTTTGATCTAACTTGACAATGAAGGCACTACTCCTTGGTTATTGGCATTACAAAATTTCATTGATTTCAGAATTGGTATACTTTTATTCCACAATTGGTGATGAGGCGAGCTTGGGGTCACTGCAGTTCTATAAATTTTTCCTCCTCTTACCGCGCTAAAACTGCCGTTGACGCTGTCGAATAAGTGATCAAAAAAGATGAGAAGATCTGCTGTGTCCATGCTGTCTTTTTCGAGAACTCCACATCCTGTAAATGAGAAAAATATAATTTTAACGGGGTCATTATTTGTCTAATTTAGTCAATATCTTCTGAACTATTTTATTTTAAGAACAATATATTTCTGCAATTGTTAAAATAACCCTTTGATTCAATAAGTCATATATTATGACATGTTATACAGTTAAAAAACATTTTTATTACTGACTAGCTTTTGCCCGCGGCTTCGCTCGCGTTAAATGGGGTTAGAAAGAGACAAAAGTACCCTATTTCACTCTCCATCCCTTCAACTATCTCCAATTAAAAAATCACGTCAATTCGTTGCTCCGTTTTGCCGTGAAAGACGGACAAACAGACACACACACTTTCCCATTTATAATATTAGTATGGATTTAAAACCTCAAAGTGAACCAATTTCCTATTTGTGTGACGCATCATATTGTCACTGAAATACGTTTTAAATATCAACTGAATTGGTTTGGGCACGCCACAATTATGGCGGTAAGTCCCCTCTTTGAGGCGTGGTTGGAAAGACCTCACGGCGTCCTCACCTTTCGCATGACGCAGGTTCTCACCGAACACGGTAAGTTCGGGAAGTTCCTGCACCGGATTCGTGCGGAAGCGACGCCCGGGTGTCGCCACTGTGTGGACCGCCCGGAGGACACGGTGGAGCACACGGTGGAGGTGTGCCCCGCTTGGGCAGAGCAACGCCGTGTCCTCGTGGGGGCGATCGGCGGCGGCGATCTCTCGCGCCGGGCTTTGGTCCAGGCCATGGTCCGGAGCGAGGAGGAGTGGCAGGCGGTCGCCTCCTTCTGCGAAGCAGTAATGCTAGCAAAGGAGGCGGCCGATCGCGTGAGGCAACGGTCCTCACGCCCCAACCGCCGCCGGGATTCCGATCCCGATTTCCGGCCACCGTAGGCGCGGGCTTGCGGACGGCGAGCAATGGGTGGCTCGCCGTCCGACCGTCCGGTAACCGTCCGGACCAAGCCCAAGTCGTCGACGGCGCGTATTGTTCCACGCGCGCCTCAGGGAGATGTCAGCAAATCGTAGGGGCCCAGCAGGGTCGAAGCCTACTGGGGCCATGGGTAGTGTGAAAACGAAACCCGGGGCCCTGGGACGAAGGCAACGAAGGAACAGGAGTGGGTTTTTAGTCAGTAAAAGTCTGACACTATCTCCCGCCTCGCCCAAGAGCGGGGGATGTCATAAGATGATTTTCCCACCGAAAAAAAAAAAAAAAAAAAAAAACTGAATTGGTTAAATTAAGAAAAAAATGGATATAAAGACAGACAACAAAATGATCCTATAAGAGCTTTTTCATACAGAGGTTCAAACCCCTAAAATTAACTTTGAAATATTAATAATTAATTATTAATAAATAAACTGCTTACCTGCCATAAATCCAAGAGCTACTCCAACTGATTGGCTGAACACCTGGGTGCAATGTTTAACCCTCATTTTTGGGATAAGTGCAGGCAACACATGATTTGCTGTTAGTTTCGGTACTAACTTTACACCTTTATAACCGGGGCACCTGTTATATAGGTTTACAATGTGGTCCCATTTTGCAATGCATTCTTTGCCTTTAATAGTAAATTTCAGATTTTTAGAAATTAAATTATTTCTAATCCCCTTTATTAGGTGAGGTGGATCATATATTGGAAAAATCTGTTCCTTATTCACTAAGAAAAAACCATCTTTACATTCTTGTCCATTGCGTAAAAATGTTTCTCGCGTTTCTCTAAGCAATGCGTTTATAGCTGCCACATTTGAGGTGTTTTGGTCACATACCGTTGCCACGACTTTCAGCCCTGTTTCTTGCACTTTTTTTATTACGGTCTGTATTTGTTTTTTTAACTCCATTCTTTTGGTGCTTCCTGTGCAATAGTAAAAAGCCAAAGGCTGTTTGTATTTTTTTACAATGCCTCTTATCATGAAGACTAAAACATGATCACAATATTCTTTTTCCGTTACACAGCCATTGTTAACGAATCCTGATATTTCATCATTTCGTTTATCATATGAAATGCCCGCTCCAATTGCCATCTCATCAAATGCTAAACAGCAGTATTTATAATTATCAGGCATTTTACTGACTCGAGTTTTTAAATTATCAAATATTATGTCATTGATTCCACATTTTAGATTTACCTTGTGCAGTAAATCTTGCAAAGTTCTTCTGCTTGGTAAAACGCATATTCTGCTTAGTAGGCGATATGCTTTAGGAGATGGCTTATATAAGGACAATGCCAAAATTTTTTCATCCAGACTGAATCGCGTTCCTTTCTTTTTCTTGCCACTTTGAGAGGCTTGCATTTGGCAAAATAACTTTCTAGTATGTGGCATATTCTTGCAGACAATATTGAATGCAGTAGTTTTTGTAATTTTTTTGGCCATCATGTATTTTGTCTTAAATTTCTTCTTGTCACTTTCGCATTTTTGGAATTGCTTTAAGACAGATCTAAATTCCTTATGTTGCATCAAAGTTACACGAGAACCTGAAAAATACATTTATCTGTTATTCCAGTATATATATATTTTTGGTTTAAGAGACCTAGATGCCTTGACCTCCATTACTATTACGCTTTAGTCTTATTATGCAACTAGCTTTTGCCCGCAGTTTCGCCTTTAGCCTTCAGGAATAAAGCAGCTTTCTATTGGTGAAAAAATTTTTGCTATCGGACCAGTACTTCCAGAGATTACCTCCAACAAACAAAACTATAAACTTTACCTCTTTATTATATTAGTGTAGATTTAATCATCATATCAGCCGAAAGACGTCTACAGTGGGACAAAGGTCTCCCCCAAGCGTCGCCACAACGACTGGTCCTACAATGCAATTAAATAATTCAGTGTTTTGCCGGGGCTGCGGGTTGTTCGAAAGAGATACCGTGGCCCCATACACAAAGGGCTAAGAAGGAACATGGGTGGTTTTTAGTCAGTAGAAGTCAGACCCCAATCCCTCTCGTTCCGCCTAGAGCGCGAGGAGTCATTCGATGAATTTTCACCCTCCAAAAATAAAAACTGTTTTAAATGTTAAATTATTTAGAACAGTACATACTTTTTGATTTAGTTGCCTCTATTTTCCTCTTTCTGCATTGACTTTGGACAGGTTGTATAAGTCCTGTAAATTAAATATTAAGTTATTGTCAAATTGTTTATTATGTAAACATGTATATATAGTATTGAAACAATCTATTATAATAATCAAAATCAATTTATAAAATTTCATACAATTGCCAATATTATGTATTATCATTATTTACGATTAGCTTTTGCCCGCGGCTTCGCTCCCGCTCTTCCCTACTCCACCCTACTATACCCTACTCTACCCTACTCTACTCTACCTTACTCTACTCTACCCTACACTAGCCAAATTTTCATTTTTTTTCCCATAAGAACATTCTCCTCACAATAACAAACAACAAAAAAGAATTAGCGAAATCGGTCCAGCTGGTCACGCGTGATGACCAAAGGAAATAGGGATTCATTTTTATATATATAGATATCACAATTCTATGTTAATTAATGTAAGTGTACCATTTTAATTAACTATAAATATAAATAAAATAATAATGATTGGAACTTGATTATGATAGTAGAGATTAACTCCTACGAACCTGAAATCAAATTGTTTGACTGTGTCGCATTAGATGTGGAAGCTAGAGGCGGCTTGCTGATCATAGCCTCAACGTGTGGTGAAGCATGGGCTGGTTTACTGTTTGTAGTTTCAGTATTTGATGTTGAAGCTAAAGTTGATGTGCTTAAAGCTTCAATGGATTCTACTCCTGAAAAATAATAAAATAATTTTATTCAGTTGAGGTTGAAATAGGTAAGCCTGCACCACCTTTGCACATACATTGTGTGAAATATGAATAAATAAATTTTGTAAAGAAGACATGTTTTTTTTTTATTGAATTAAGATAAGAAACCTGAACCAAGATTCTTTGATATTGCAATACAAAGTTTGAGATTTAAATGAGTATTCATGGAGATTCTTGCTTGTTGGTCTCCATGACCAATTATAAAAGTTAAACCAGCCAAGTGCAAGTCGGACTCGGACACAAAAGAATCCATACATAACTATAAAAACTCAAAAAAATCGCGATTGTTGTATGGGGAGCTCCTTTAAATATTTTTTTAGTATTTATAATTATAGCAGCAACAAATACATCTGTGAAAATTTTTACAGTTCATGAGATTACAGCCTGGTGACAGATGGACAGCGGTCTTAGTAATAGGGTCCCATTTCACCCTTTGGGTATGGAACCCTAAAAAGAAAAAAAGACTAATTGTACATATTTTTTTTTACATAATTATTTAGATACATACCTGATGTGTCAAAACCAGATTTTTGTAACTGACTTCTTCGGGATGTATCAGATGATACAACCATTGCTTCACCAAGTGATTGAGCTTGCAGATCTAGAATAATATACAATATTGCATGTATTATAATAATCAAAATCAATTTATATTATAAAATTTCATACAATTGCCAATATTATGTATTATCATTATTTACGATTAGCTTTTGCCCGCGGCTTCACTCCCGCTCTTCCCTACTCCACCCTACTATACCCCACCTTACCCTACTCTACCTTACTCTACCCAACACTACCCTACTCTACTCTACCCTACACTACCCAAATTTTCATTTTTTTTTCCATAAGAACCTTCTCCTCACAATAACAAACAACAAAAAAGAATTAGCGAAATCGATCCAGCTGGTCACGCGTGATGACCAAAGGAAATAGGGATTCATTTTTATTATATATATAGATATCACAATTCTATGTTAATTAATGTAAGTGTACCATTTTAATTAACTATAAATATAAATAAAATAATAATGATTGGAACTTGATTATGATAGTAGAGATTAACTCCTACGAACCTGAAATCAAATTGTTTGACTGTGTCGCATTAGATATGGAAGCTAGAGGCGGCTTGCTGATCATAGCCTCAACGTGCGGTGAAGCATGGGCTGGTTTACTGTTTGTAGTTTCAGTATTTGATGTTGAAGCTAAGGTTGATGTGCTTTAAGCTTCAATGGATTCTACTCCTGAAAAATAATAAAATAACTTTATTCAGTTGAGGTTGAAATAGGTAAGCCTGCACCACCTTTGCACATACATTGTGTAAAATATGAATAAATAAATTTTGTAAAGAAGACATTCACACAAACATAGACTATTGATTGTTTTTTTTTTATTGAATAAAGATAAGAAACCTGAACCAAGATTCTTTGATATTGCAATACAAAGTTTGAGATTTAAATGAGTATTCATGGAGTTTGCTTTTTGGTCTCCATGACCAATTATAAAAGTTAAAAACCAGCCAAGTGCAAGTCGGACTCGGACACAAAAGATCCATACTTAAGAGCCCGGCGTAAGCCGCTTGCAACTGCAAGTTGACGCGTATCGCGGAATATAGCTATCTCTGTTTGACAAAAACAAGTGAGCAACTGACGCAGTGCGCAGCTGTGTGTATGTGAGCGTATTGCAACATTGTTAGTAAAATTAGGTATGTTCATTATTTGCTTTATTTTTGCCGAATACTTTAGGGAATCGTTAGTGAATGTACAGACTAGTAATGCGTTTTTTGGAAATTTCATTACCGTGCCGATATCTCAACATATTAGGATAACTAGCACACACTAACAAATCAGAAAATCTTATGGGGCCGAGTGCTTTTTTTTATAAGCGGGAAGTCAGTCAATGAGTTCAGTCAATGAATCAGGCCATCGGCGGCAAGGCAACGAACTCTCGCGCCGGTCCCTGGTGTACCAGACCAGCCGGTCCTGGTGACCTGTAGGTCATGGTTTGGATTGTCATCTCCTTCTGCGAAACAGTAATACTAGCGAAGGAGGCAGCCACACGCACGCTGGAACGGCCCGCACGCCCCAGCCGCCGGAATCACGACCCTAAATTCCAGCCAATGTGGGCGTGGGCTTGCGGACGGCGAGCAATGGGCAGCTCGCCGTCCGGCCGTTCAGACCGAGCCCGAGTCTTCGACGGCGCGTAATGTTCCACGTTCGCCTCAAGGAGATGTCAGCAAAACCGTAGGGGCCCAGCAGGGTCGAAGCCTACTGGGGTTGGGCACGCCAAAAATATGGCGGTAAGTCCCCTCTTTGAGGCGTGGTTGGAAAGACCTCAAGGCGTCCTCACCTTCCGCATGACGCAGGTTCTCACCGAACACGGTAAGTTCGGGAAGTTCCTGCACCGGATTCGTGCGGGAGCGACGTCCGGGTGTCATGGTCCGGAGCGAGGAGGAGTGGCAGGCAGTTGCCTCCTTCTGCGAAGCAGTAATGCTATCAAAGGAGGCGGCCGATAGCGTGAGGCAACTGCAACGGTCCTCACGCCCCAACCGCCGCGCCGCCGGGATTCTGATCCCGATTTCCGGCCACCGAAGGCGCGGGCATGCGGACGGCGAGCAATGGGTAGCCCGCCGTCCGACCGTCCGGTAACCGTCCGGACCCAGCCCAAGTCGTCGACGGCGCGTATCGTTCCACGCGCGCCTTAGGGAGATGTCAGCAAATCGTAGGGGCCCAGCAGGGTCGAAGCCTACTGGGGCCAAGGGTAGTGTGAAAGCGAAATCAGGCGAAGGCAAAGAAGGAATAGGAATGGGCTTTTAGTGAGTAAAAGTCTGACACTATCTCTCGCTCCGCCCAAGAGCGCGATTTGTCATTAGATAATTTTCTCACCTTAAAAAATAAAAAAGCCTACTAGGTTCGCTTCTGAAAGGAAAACCTGGGGCCCTGGAACGCAAGACAAAAAGGGAATATAGGAGTCGATTTTAGTAAGTAAAAGTCCGACACGCTCTTTCGCTCCGCCCAAGAGCGCGAGAAAAAATTGGATGATTTCTCACCCAAAAAAAGTACCTAAGCATTTGAAGTTTAGTAAAAGGAATACATATATTTATTAGTTTTGATGTTCATAAGCATATAAATAATTTGCATGGTCCGGAGCGAGGAAGAGTGGCAGGCGGTCGCCACTTTCTGCGAAGCAGTAATGCTAGAAAAGGAGGCGGCCATCGCGTGAGGCAACGGCCTACACGCCCCAGCCGCCGCCGGGATTCCGATCCCATTTCCGGCCACCGTAAGCGCAGGCTTGCGGACGGCGAGCAGTGGGTAGCTTGCCGTCCGACCGTCTGGTACCCGTCCGGACCCAGCCCAAGTCGTCGACGGCGCGTATCGTTCCACGCGCTCCTTAGAGAGATGTCAGCAAATCGTAGGGGCCCAGCAGGGTCGAAGCCTACTGGGGCCAAGGGTAGTGTGAAAGCGAAATCCGGGGCCCTGGGACGAAGGCAAAGAAGGAATAGGAGTGGGTTTTTAGTGAGTAAAAGTCTGACACTATCTCCCGCTCCGCCCAAGAGCGCGATTTGTCATTAGATGATTTTTCCACCTTAAAAAATAAAAAAAGCCTACTAGGTTCGCTTCTGAAAGGAAAACCTGGGGCCCTGGAACGCAAGACAAAAAGGGAATATAGGAGTCGATTTTAGTAAGTAAAAGTCTGTCACGCTCTTTCACTCCGCCCAGAGCGCGAGAAATCATTGGATGATTTCTCACCCAAAAAAAAGTACCTAAGCATTTGAAGTTTAGTAAAAGGAATTATATATTTATTAGTTTTGATTTTCATAAGCATATAAATAACTAGCTGTGCCCCGCGGTTTCACCCGCGTTTTTCTCGTTTCCGTGGAAATACCGAGATAAATATAGCCTCCCTCAATAAATGGACTATTGAATATTTAAACAGTTTTCATATCAGATCAGTATTTCCCGAGATTGCCGCGTTCATAACAAACAACCAAACTTTTCAGCTTTATAATATTAAGAAAAATATAGATTAAGTTAAATTGTACAAGTCGCAGGCAATAGCTGTCTATCTGTTCGACATTCAGCCAGACACTAGGAATGACGACTATAGCCGGGGTGTCCGTCCACTTTAAACCGGGTTAAAATATTATTTTAAAGTACTTCTGAGTAAATTATATTTTTCCTTTTATTTTCTTGTGGCAGAAGAATATATTGATTGTTTCCGCAAACTGATCTTGACAACGCGACATATAGTTGGCCGTGCGAAAAACAGTTTTGCCGTAAATCTAATCCTACATATTTAAATGTTTAGATAATTTTCTCACCTTAAAAAATAAAAAAGCCTACTAGGTTCGCTTCTGAAAGGAAAACCTGGGGCCCTGGAACGCAAGACAAAAAGGGAATATAGGAGTCGATTTTAGTAAGTAAAAGTCCGACACGCTCTTTCGCTCCGCCCAAGAGCGCGAGAAAACATTGGATGATTTCTCACCCAAAAAAAGTACCTAAGCATTTGAAGTTTAGTAAAAGGAATACATATATTTATTAGTTTTGATGTTCATAAGCATATAAATAATTTGCATGGTCCGGAGCGAGGAAGAGTGGCAGGCGGTCGCCACTTTCTGCGAAGCAGTAATGCTAGAAAAGGAGGCGGCCATCGCGTGAGGCAACGGCCTACACGCCCCAGCCGCCGCCGGGATTCCGATCCCATTTCCGGCCACCGTAAGCGCAGGCTTGCGGACGGCGAGCAGTGGGTAGCTTGCCGTCCGACCGTCTGGTACCCGTCCGGACCCAGCCCAAGTCGTCGACGGCGCGTATCGTTCCACGCGCTCCTTAGAGAGATGTCAGCAAATCGTAGGGGCCCAGCAGGGTCGAAGCCTACTGGGGCCAAGGGTAGTGTGAAAGCGAAATCCGGGGCCCTGGGACGAAGGCAAAGAAGGAATAGGAGTGGGTTTTTAGTGAGTAAAAGTCTGACACTATCTCCCGCTCCGCCCAAGAGCGCGATTTGTCATTAGATGATTTTTCCACCTTAAAAAATAAAAAAAGCCTACTAGGTTCGCTTCTGAAAGGAAAACCTGGGGCCCTGGAACGCAAGACAAAAAGGGAATATAGGAGTCGATTTTAGTAAGTAAAAGTCTGTCACGCTCTTTCACTCCGCCCAGAGCGCGAGAAATCATTGGATGATTTCTCACCCAAAAAAAAGTACCTAAGCATTTGAAGTTTAGTAAAAGGAATTATATATTTATTAGTTTTGATTTTCATAAGCATATAAATAACTAGCTGTGCCCCGCGGTTTCACCCGCGTTTTTCTCGTTTCCGTGGAAATACCGAGATAAATATAGCCTCCCTCAATAAATGGACTATTGAATATTTAAACAGTTTTCATATCAGATCAGTATTTCCCGAGATTGCCGCGTTCATAACAAACAACCAAACTTTTCAGCTTTATAATATTAAGAAAAATATAGATTAAGTTAAATTGTACAAGTCGCAGGCAATAGCTGTCTATCTGTTCGACATTCAGCCAGACACTAGGAATGACGACTATAGCCGGGGTGTCCGTCCACTTTAAACCGGGTTAAAATATTATTTTAAAGTACTTCTGAGTAAATTATATTTTTCCTTTTATTTTCTTGTGGCAGAAGAATATATTGATTGTTTCCGCAAACTGATCTTGACAACGCGACATATAGTTGGCCGTGCGAAAAACAGTTTTGCCGTAAATCTAATCCTACATATTTAAATGTTTGCCCCTGTGATTTATTTATCGTTACGGCAAAAGATAATTTAATTGGGAATTGGACTCTTTTAAAATGAAAAGGCAAATCATTTGGAATCATTGGGATCCGAGGTATAAGTACTGTTTGACCAACCGCTGGACCAGTCAAAACTGTTGCAACGATCACGTTATTGCGAAGAAATTTAACCTGAAGTCGAGTCCCGTTACATAAATTTGGTGGCTTAAGATTTCTAAGTAAAATAATTGGGGCACCAATTTTTAACTTGAGAGAATGTGGGGGGAGGCCACTCGGGTTTAAAGAATTAAGAAATTCCTGTGGATAATGGACTGCATCTTCTTGATCTCATCAACAAATATATTTCGAAAAAGATTATTACAGGATTTTATGTTGATAAAAAACTCTATGGCCCATAACTCATTAATAGGTACCAACTCTTAACATCTTAGGTACACACGTGATAACTTTTAAACGAAATATCCGATTGAGATGAAACAAAAAGTATTTTACTTCTACATAAATACTCTTTATAACATAATGCTTAATTTCGATAAAGATTAATATTACGATACATATTTAACGTAGTTTTTTTTTCTTCAGACGATTTAATAATTATTTTGAACACAAAATCGGTTATTGTGATTAAACCATGATAGCTAGATATATGTTCTCGCGGACTTTTTTGTAGGTCTTAATGGGATCTACAAACCCGTAGTACATCATTTTGTTCTATTGTCAATAGTTTTTGCAGCGCACGCAAAAATAGGTTTTCGATTTTACACCTTGTGTTACAAAATAGCAATTTTATTACGGATCCCTAATTTTGAAAAAAAACAGCCTATAGCCTTCCTCAATAAATGGACTACCCAACACTGAAAGAAACATTCAAATCGGACCAGTAGTTCCAGAGATTAGCGCGTTCAAACAAACAAACAAACAAACTCTGCAGCTTTATAATCTATATATATAAAAGAAAGTCGTGTTAGTTACTTCACTTATAACTCAAGAACGGCTGAACCGATTTAGCTGAAAATTGGCAGGGAGGTAGCTTAGAACCAGGAGACGGACATAGGATACTTTACTTTACTTTTTTTTTTTTTTTTTAGAGTAGGGTAGAGTAGGGTAGAGTAGGGTAGAGTAGGGTAGAGTAGGGTAGAGTAGGGTAGAGTAGGGTAGTGTAGGGTAGAGTTGGGTAGAGTTGGATATAGTAGTCAGTTGACGGGAGCGAAGCCGCGGGCAAAAGCTAGTATTAGTATAGATAGTATAGATTAATATAGATTTGCATCACAAAAAAAAAGTAAAAGGAATACAGAAAGTCAATAGAAATATTACAGTAAAATTTACAACGCGACCGAAGTAATGACATCACGTACACACTGACACACACACACACACTCTCGCTTGCCGCGATAGCACTACTAACTCTTGGAAATTTGGGATAAATTTGGATGTGTTCCGTACTACCAAAAAAGATGAATGAAAACTTAATGTTTTTTCATTTTTTTTTCTATAATTTGTAACTTGATAATATAAACTATGTTCCTACGGAAAGAATATTAGAAATATTGTTGTTTATAATACAGAAAAAACAAAATGAAAACATGCCATTTACGCTACAAAAATATGCGAAATGAAATTCGCTTAAATTTCGTTTTAGGTAAGTATTTTAAAAAAAGAAAGATGAATATAACCTAGATAAATATTGTCTTAATCCGAATATCATCATAATATGGTGGAAATATGCTCCATCTGCAAATGATTTTGGTATTACGTTTGTATGGATAATTCAGCTATTGCCGTCGCCTTAACTATAAAAACTCAAAAAAATCGCGATTGTTGTATGGGGAGCTCCTTTAAATATTTTTTTAGTATTTATAATTATAGCAGCAACAAATACATCTGTGAAAATTTTTACAGTTCATGAGATTACAGCCTGGTGACAGATGGATAGCGGAGTCTTAGTAATAGGGTCCCATTTCACCCTTTGGGTATGGAACCCTAAAAAGAAAAAAAGACTAATTGTACATATTTAGATACATACCTGATGTGTCAAAACCAGATTTTTGTAACTGACTTCTTCGGGATGTATCAGATGATACAACCATTGCTTCACCAAGTGATTGTGCTTGCAGATCTAGAATAATATACAATATTGCATGTATTTATTATTTGTTTCAATAAAATAAATGCATAGTTACATATTGTCAGTGCGCTTGCCAAAACCTCTATGTGCATTTCAATGATATTTTTCTTTTTACTAATTAATATCCTTAAAATCGAGTACATTAACACTACATTTTATCATCTTCTTCACTTGTATCTCAGTTCATACTACATTTTTAAATTATTCATCAGTCAATTAATCATTAAATAAAACAGTTTATTGTCTCCTCTAACAACTTGATGAAAAACACATAGAGGTTTTGGCAAGCGCACCAACAATATTATATTGCTAATAAATATTAGTATTACCTGGGATATGCATTGTTGGAATAGCCAATTTAGACAGTCTACCACTTGGATACTTATGAATATCTTCAAAATGTCTATGACAGACCTGTCTGTTGTCATATATATCTTGACGACCCAATATAGCTATTAAATTTGTAGATTACTTAGATGTGAATTTGTCTTCGCTTGTCTCTGGATTTGGGAATCGGTGTAGAGGCACACCTGGAAATATGAATGATTAAACTATTAGGTGCGATACATTGTACACAGTTTCGTAATGTAAACTACTGAATAGCCATTCTGTAGTACTATGACATTTGGATAGTAAGTGATGATTTCCCAGGAACTAGTGAATAAAAACGTTGAGAATTAGAACAATAACATTCATAGCAACTTTGATTGACATCTTACATTCTGCAGATATTACAATAGTTGTATGACGATATGTGAAACATGTCTTTTAGATCTCTAAGTTGCATTGTGATCAAAATGGTGATGGGGTGATATGCCAGCTCCTAAAGAAAAATGTTAGCACCACGTTACTTACCGTCTTTCTTAGCCACAACACATCCAGGTACACAGCAGGAATTTTGAGACATGGTTATGAAAACTGTTAATGCAATTACAGGTCCAAACTCTAAAGAGTCCACAGTAACTTCACTAGATCTCGAACGAACAAATTGTAACGCGGCTCAATAACATGGAGGAACGAAAGCTCAACTCAACATGAAGATGCACTAGCGATACAACAAAAACTTAATTGCAAAAGGAAAACAAAAGAAATGCGTACGAGTAACACTCGCGCAACCATGCAGCCATTTGCAATTCAAGTGTGGCCATACAAAAACCAACTTTTGCACGTTTAAATACAAAAGTATAACTTTTTTTGTATTAATCGGATGATAAAAACCTAATTATTTAATAATTTCTGTATTCTATTATTTATGTACACGAATAGTATGAAATAACATTTTTTTTTCTTGATTATTGTTTTAAAGTAATTCCCAATATAAAATAATATATTTAACTGTAGCAACACCGCAATTTGTTTCCCTTATTCAGTTGATAGATGGCGCTGTTTTAAAGAAAAAAAGTGAATTTTCGTTTTGTTCTAAGTTGCCATACCATGACCACTATTTTCAAGGAAAACTTATTGCACTTCGACCGAACAAAGTGTATCTGTACGTGATAGAAACAAAGTATGTTAGTGTTTTGTAATGAGGATAGGTAGTTAAGTAAGAATAACGATACACAATCCCTGTGACAAAAACCTTAATTGTTCACCAGTGTAATTGATGTTAAAATGATGAAAGAAAATTAGTTAACTATCACAGTAAACACATGCATATAAAATGTAACAATAAAAAGACAACTCTTAAATATCAATATTTTTCGTACACAGATGCAAGGTCCAATTCCATCCAACCAATGTGACTTGGCAAACGCCTTATACTCTGCGCCTGGGTCTGACATGAGCCAGACACCGCTGTCCAGCCCCATGTGGAGCAACAGTCCACATACTGTGTTGTTACCGGAGCCACCCATCGCTGACCTGCACCTTGACTCTACGGAGCTGGAACAGATAACCCTACCTAACAGCGCACCTGTCACTCAATTCCCTGACGAAATGAAATCGTTTTTCAATGGTATGTTATACTTTTATTATTTCTAGCGTTCCGTACCTAAAAAGGAAAAAAAACTGGGCAAGTGCGAGTCGGACTCGTGCACTGAGGGTACCGTACAAACTTACCTATGAAAACAGTTCAATTCACGAATCGATTCTCAAAGATTTTTCCGAATCGCAAAAAAGATTTTTTTTTGTGACGTAGGTAACTATAAAATTACAGTTTTCAGATTTTTTCCTATATTTGTGCTACGAGACCTTGTCTCAAGACCCTTTATCTCGGGAACGCGTGGAGATATCAAGTTGAAATTAAAACCATATACTCAGATCTGCGATCCCTTGAAGCTGTAAAAAATCAAAGTTCTGAATTAACAAAAAAAAAGATACGGCCGTTTGTCTCAAAAAACGTATATTTCGTCACTCTCAAGGCAATCAAAATTCATACGGTACTTCCCGTTGATCCAGAATCCTGAAATTTGGCACAAGTATCGGAAAAAATCTAAAAACTGTAAATTTGTAGTTGAGTCAAAAAAAAACTTTTTTTGCGATTCGGAAAAATCTTCGTAACTTAATTCGGGAATTGAACTGTTTCCATATGTAAGTTTGTACGGAACCCTCAGTACGCGAGTCCGACTCGCATTTGCCCGGTTTTTCTGAATACAATATGCCTGTTTACCTACCTCGAAAGGTTAGGCAGTGAAACTGTCCAGGATTGTGGCATTGTTCGAAAGAGTTACAGGGGCCCTGGAAAAAAAAAGGGCAACTGATGGAACACAGAAACACACCTTTAGTCAGTAAGTCTGACACTCCCTCTCGCTCCAACCAGAGCGGGAGAAGTTATTTGATGATTTTCCACCCTCGAAAAAACAGGTGAAACTGTAGCACATCCTGATTGCTGTCAAGCTTAAGGAACTATTTAGAAAGTAATTATTTTCCAAATGTGGAGATAGAATCAATCTCCATATTTCATACAAGAACGAGTGAATGTGAAATAAGTGTGTCATGAAACCCCTATGTTATTAAATTATACGTCTGTGTAGCTAAGTTAATTTTGATAAGGGACTTTTGTATAGAAAGAAATATCCTTCGTATCCTGATTATACATACGTTATATAGGGTGACTGGTAATTAGTGTTCGATACTTAAACACGTGATTGTGCTCATGATAACCAACAACTTTTATTATGGGAACAAACTTGAAATCGCGAAAAAAAATCAGCTGTTCAGTACATTTGTGTTTGCCTAATGTACTGAACAGCTGATATTTTTTTCGCGATTTCGGCTTTGCTCCTATTATAAAAATTGTTTGTTATCATGAGTACAGTCACGTGTTTAAGTATCGTACACTAATTGCCAGTCACCCTATATCATCATCTTCCTGCCCTTGTCCCATCTTATTTGGGGTCGGCACAACATGTTTTTCCCTATATAACGCAAGTAAATGAAATTTACAATAATTTCTGCTTTTTTTCTTTTAGAATACTTGAGAAGTTATGGCGAAAGCCTGCCCGAAGTAAGTATATAATATTTACTTGTATATCAATAATTTTGTAGTGCTCAAAGTTATTTCTTACGATTTATAATTTTCTTTTGCTTTCTATAGGTAAATAGCATGGAATTCGTTCGTGCATCGCTAGTTCCTGACTCGGGTCGGGCTAAGGTTTGTGCAATTGTTTAGTATACCTACATAATAGGGTGTTTAATTTATTTTTTATTTTTTTTCGATTTTCATTTCATTCTTCATTGCTCGAATTTTCATTTTTTTTTACATTGCTCATAGCTGTTCGTTAGTCTCGCTAAAACTCAAAAACGGCAGAACCGATTTGGCTAATTTTGGTCTTGAAATATTCGAGATAGTTCAGGGAAGGTTTAAACGGTGAGAAAAAATCACGAAAAAAAACCAAATACAACGCCATCTGTAATTAAAATGTCATTCTAAAATGAATTATGCTGTTCTGGTAATGCCAGTAGATGGCGTTATCTTACTTTTAGGCGGTACGAAGCTCGCCGGGTCAGCTCGTAAAAAAACTAAAACCCGACTACGACAAAAAAAAGTGTCATCATCATCATTTCAGCCGAAAGACGTCCACTGCTGGACATAGGCCTCCCCCAAGCGTCGCCACAACGAACGGTCCTGTGCGTCTCGCATCCATCGGACTCCCGCAATCGTTACCAAGTCATCGGTCCACCTTGTAGGAGGCCTTCCAACGCTACGTCTTCCGGTACGTGGTCGCCATTCCAGAACCTTTCGGCCCCAACGGCCATCTGTTCTGCGAGCAATGTGCCCTGCCCATTGCCACTTTAGTTTGGCGATTCTTCGTGCTATGTCGGCAACCTTGGTTCTCCTGCGGATATCCTCATTCCTGATTCGATCACGCAAGGAAACTCCGAGCATAGCCCTCTCCATTGCCCTTTGGGTGACTTTAAGCCTTCTAATGAGGCCCATTGTAAGCGACCACGTTTCGGAGCCATATGTCATCACTGGCAACACGCACTGGTCATAGACTTTCGTCTTGAGACACTGTGGTATATTGGACGAGAAGACACCGCGCAGCTTCCCGAACGCTGCCCAGCCGAGTCGGATTCGACGATTGATCTCTTTCTCGAAGTTAGACCTTCCCAACTGGACCGTCTGTCCCAGGTAAACGTATTCGTCTACAACTTCGAGTGTAGAGTCCCCGACCTTGATAGGAGTGGGTGCTACATGGCTGTTTACCATGACTTTGGTTTTGTCCATGTTCATTTTAAGTCCCACTCTTTCGGAAGCTCTACTGAGGTCACCAAGCATTATACTGAGCTCCTCCGTAGTCTCAGCCATGACTACTATGTCGTCGGCAAACCGAAGGTGAGTGATGTACTCGCCATTGACATTAATGCCTAGCCCTCTCCATTCCAAAACCTTGAAGACATCCTCCATTGCTGCCGTGAACAGTTTCGGAGAAATAACGTCTCCCTGCCTCACACCCCGCTGCAAGAGGATAGGTTTCGAGGTCTGGTCTTGTAGTCGGACTGACATAGTGGCGTTTTTGTACAAACACTTCAGCACTTCGATATACCGATAGTCAATTTGGCACCGTTGGAGAGACTGCAGTACAGCCCAAGTTTCAATCGAATCAAAGGCTTTCTCGTAGTCCACAAACGCTAAGCAGAGAGGCTGATTATACTCCTCAGTCTTCTGTATAACCTGCCGCAGCGTATGTATGTGGTCCACGGTGCTGAAGCCTTTACGAAATCCGGCTTGTTCGGGAGGCTGGAAGTCGTCGAACCTGCGCGCGAGACGATTCGTGATGACTCTGGAAAACAGCTTGTAGACATGGCTCAGAAGCGAGATGGGCCTATAATTCTTAAGCAGGGCATTATCGCCCTTCTTAAAGAAGAGTACCACCACGCCCCTGCTCCACGCCTGTGGCGTTTTTCCCTCGAGTATGACGGAATCAAATAGCTTCTGAAGGGCCTTAAGGACCGGTTTTCCACCCGCCTTCAGGAGTTCGGCCGTAATTCCGTCCTCACCCGACGCCTTGTTGTTTTTCAGCTGCTTCAGAGCCATCCTAATCTCGTACAGGCTGACGTCCGGGATATCTTCGGTATAGTGTCGAGTCAATCTAGCTCTTGGGTCGTTCACTAGATTTACAGCGGGTTTAGCGATAGACGTGTATAACTGTCCATAAAAAGCCTCGATCTCTCCCAGAAGCTCCGATTTGGCGGATATGACTCTGCCATCGTCGGTCTTCAGTTTCGTGAGCTGGCTTTGCCCAATAGACAGATCTCGTGCAAATACTTTAGAGCCCTTATTCCGCTCAATCGCATCCTTAATCCTTGCGGTATTAAAGCGGCGAAGGTCACGTTTCAGGGACTTTGAGATTTGTCTATTGAGCTGCCGGTATATGCACGCATCGTCTGAAGACTGCAGAATCATCTCACGCCTCTTCTTCATTAGCTCGAGGGTCGGATCGGAGAGCTTCTTGTTTTTATTTGTACGGTGAGTCTTGAAAAACTTAGACCCGACCGTATGGACAGTTTCCACGAACCCATCGTTATATTCATCCACGGAGCTTCCTAGGCACTCGAAACGATTGTGGAGTTCGAGCTGAAAGCTCTCGGGGTTTTGGATCTGGATCTGTGCTGGGCGGAGCGTAGACTTCATCAGTCGAGACCTTTCAAGCTTAATGTTAATATTCAATGTGCCTCTTACGACGCGGTGATCACTTCCAGTTTTCACCGCGTTGATCACAGAGACATCATCGAATATTTGCTTTTTCGTCGACAGGATGAAGTCAATCTCATTTCTAGTTGCACCGTCAGGACTTTGCCAGGTCCACCTTCTATGCTCACGCTTTTTGAAGAAGGAATTCATCATATAGAGGTCCTCCTTCTCCATAAAGCTAGCCAGTAGGTGTCCCCGGTGATTCCGACGTCCAAATCCAAATTGCCCCACTCGCAGCTCGTCACCGTCTCGTTTGCCCAGTTTCGCGTTAAAGTCCCCCATGACCACGGTGAAGTGAGTCTTAGAACCATGCATGGCTCTTGATATATCCTCATACATGGATTCTACTTCGTCGTCGGGATGTGTCGAGGTCGGGGCGTAGACCTGTATGACCTTCAGCGAATATCTTGATGATATTCTGAGTATAAGGTACGCCACCCTGGTCGACACACTCTCGATCCTCACCACATTGTTCACAAGGGACTTGTGGACGATAAACCCGACACCACCCTGGGACTGCTGGTCACCCTCCCGGAAATAGAGCAGGTTACCGGATTTGAGAATTATCGTATCCTCCCCCTGTCTTCGGACTTCAGACAATCCCACAATACTCCATCGCAACCTGCTCAATTCCTCCTCCAGTTCGGTGATCTTCTCGTCAGTCCTCAGTGTACGCGTGTTAAAAGTTGCCAGGTCGAGTCGTTTCATAGATGGGTAGCCAAATCTCATCCGGAGATTCTTCGCACCCCTTGCCTCGTCGTGGCCTTGACCGCTACCGGAGTCAAGGGTAGACGGGCTGCCGGGCACTAGGGGCCATTTTTTGTTTCTGTTTTTCATGTTGGGGGGGGGTTGCCATAATCGCCACGCTTGGCAGACGGGTTGGCGATCGCAGTTTGGTTGTTGTAATGTACAGAGGATGCTGCTGCCCATTCTCTGGTATGTCCCTTAGTCGCCTCTTACGACACCCTCGGGAAGAGATGGGATGGTGTTATTCTTAACGTCCGAACACCATACGGAAAAAAAAGTGTGAAACAAGATTTTCAGGATGCTGAAATAAACAAAGTTACTGGAGAAAAAGAACAAAAAGAAAAGCCGTGGTAACCTTATTTATTTCAGCATCCTGAAAATCTTGTTTCATACTTTTTCAGCATCGTTTTTTTTTGTCGTACTCGGGTTTTAATTTTTTTACTTTTTATTATGATATCTGTGTTTAGAAATTGTTATTTTTTTAAGTATTTTATTTTGGTACATTGTTCTCACATAGTAGCGATAAGAAATATGTAACCGAAATATTTGCAATACTACATAACATGATTGAAAAGAGTCCATGGATTTTCTTGCACATTCTTCTCCATAGAGATCTACGCTTTGGAATGTCCAATTAGCATCATTTTTTCTAACTGGCTTCTTGACATTTCAAAAGTGCCTCTAAATGGTTTATTTGAAATAAAATGCTTTGAACCTTTGTTTAATTATTTGATCAACGTTAATTTGTTTTGCAGCCACAACAGAACCAGATACGTTTTCAAGGGGCTCGAGGACAAGTGCCCAATCAGAACAAAGAGAGCGACATTAAACAAACAAAGAACGAGTATCCCGCGTTTTACAAAACTGAAGACGGCATCGAAGTTAAGAAGGTAAAGTGTTTCTACTTACCTGCCACGAAGTAGTAATGAAGTGCTGTGTTGGTTTGAAAACACGAAATTGGTAGAAATATCTTATAATAATAAAAAAAATTGTAGGAAATAGTTTGTATGCAGAGCGCTTAGTGCGAGTTAATTTTACGTTAAAGCGATCGAAACGTTTACCGCGTTAGGCTCTCAGCCCCCCTAGCCAAGGTACAACCGTTTCGTTTCGATTATCTTTTTGTTGATCGCCTCGAGTCGGCCACGCCTCCTATTCCTTTGTTCGAGTCGGCCACGCCTCCTATTCTGACTACGTGACTGAGCGTTGAGATGACGTCAGAATAAAGGAATCGGAGGCGTGGCCTACTCGAGGCGATCGACGAAAAGAGAATCGAAACGAAACGGTTATAACTTACGTAACGGCTAGGGGGGCTGATTGGTTAAGAGCTTGGAGCGAGCCAATCGGAACTCCGTTCAGTAATTTACATTAATCTTAACTTTTTGGCCGATCTCTACGTGTTTGCCTCGGTAAGATATTGAGGGAAGAAAGAGAGGTCAATTCTCCCGCTTTGCAGGCCCTTGCCGGCGGAACACATTTACAAATTAATCAAAAGAAAATGAATGGGTCCTGTCTGCTACAAAATTTTCTATGCCGTGCAACTGGGCGAATAGGGACAAAACTTTGATAACATTTTTCGCTTTGATACCAAACTATTAGTTTCTAACATCATCATCAACTCCCTAGCCTTTTTCCAACTAGCTTGGGTTTGGCGTCCTATCTAACAGACCGGGATGCAGCTGAATATCCGTGTTTTACATGGAGCGACTGCCTATCAGACCTCCACGACCCGGTTTCTTGCCAACACGATATTCCTTAGATAAACTGATGGTCAGACTTTCTTGCGTCTTACTATCTGTAACGACTGTCAAAGATCTACGAAAGACCACCGGGACCAACGTCGTGGTTCGAGTGTCGAATGTCGTGGCCAGATCTTAGAATTGATCACTGACTGACTGTGGCGGTCAAAAGGTTAATTTAATTTGTTTTTGTTTTCTATTGTCTATGTCTATGATATTCTGTTATTTTTATTTCAATGCTTATACATTGACTTTTTACACAGTCGAGTTTTTTTTAAATAATAATATATTTTTTAATAAAATTTTTTAGGTAGTAGGTAGGTAAGTATTAATAAATAATTCGTTATTCAATTTTTAGTAAGTAGTTAAATAACCTATATAAGTTATTTAGTGGGGGGTTTAAGACTTAGTAAGATAGTGCTTGAATTTTATTTGCAATTGATTAAGCTTTAAATGTCGATTTCGATTATCCTAACTATCACAGTACTTCACTACTTCTTCGTCGCAAGTAAGTAAAAATCTTTGCCTTCTAAATAAAATTCCTTCTTCAATCCTTAACCTTTATTCCCTATTCAATTAATTTTGCAGGTAATAAAAACATTGCAATTTTTTATTTTCATATTTCGAAATTTTGCTGGTCCAATGTCAGCTGTAGTCCTGTCCAAATTTCTAAGTTCATACAAAAATATTATCGAAAACAGTACTCCAAGATTTCAAGAATTTTCTAAACCTCCGGAAATGTTTACCCTTCTTTTTTTTCTAATATCCTTATTTAGTCTATTACGAAAATTTTAGACAAACTTCGATAACTCGGGCCAGCCATTCTCAAGTTGTCCAAGCAGCATTCCATTTTTATTTACTTATACATCAATTTTTAACATCATCATCCCCCTTCCACATCCACCGTCCACATTATAAAAACACCATAATTTTCTTTGATTTATGAATAGACAAAACTTTTTCTATTTTGCACACCTATGGCCTTCCGTCATCATTACTTTACCCTTGAACAGTGACTTAAACCATTCCAGTTTATCATATGTGTTTCTTACTTAATTTAATGTCCGCAGCTGGTCAAAGATCTATGTGAAATGATAAGAAACAAAAAAGGCTTCAAAAAAACAGAAGTCCGAAGTCGCTTGGAAAGGCTGTTTGAAATAAGACTATCAAATGGAGATACGTAAGTATTGTTATGTTTACGAATATTTTTTATTATTATTATTGCAAATTCACCTTCTTATCTTTGTCCACACCTGCATAAAGACCTTTCTCAAACTACAAATACACCTTACAATTAATATTCCAGGTTCCTCCACATGACCCTATGCAGTAACCAGCCAAGCCTGGAGTATATCGTGAAGATAATCCACAGCGTGAAAGCTACGCACCTACTTGACTGTACCAACAACAAACAACAGACCACCCTGCACCTTGCTGTCCTCAATGACATGCCGAAAATGGTGTCATTGCTTATTGCTAAAGGTAAGAAGAATAAGAATTAGTTATGTAAAACAAATTATCCAAAATAAATTGTCTTTAAAATTTTATGAACAGAACAAAAAAACGACCCAATTGGTCGAGCTGTCCTCAAGCTGCTCAAGTGATGCTCCGTCATAAATGTTGTATGTGTTTATATAGTTCACGTTTAGTAGCTAATTATAGTAAGTGAAAGTATTACAGAATTTCAGCGTTATTTAGACAAATAATCATACTTTCGAAAATTTTAGTCACAAATCTTTGATTTGTCTCTGTAAGATCTTTCTATGCTAAAGAACACCAAAGTTCAGCAGGCATGGCGTCGCGCCATATTTAAATCGTAACGCACTGTGTTTTTATATTTTATTTACATCATAAAAGACAAAAAAACTTGTCAAATGTCTTTTAGTAATTTAACTGACATGCCAAATATATTTTTTTTTCAGGAAACATGCCTATTGTAGCAGGTATTATTTGATCAATACCTGTTGCAAGGGTTTTGTGAAAACTCCATATTTTTCCAATCAATATTTTGAATCTGCTTGCACGACCACAAATTACTAAATACGTTTGTCGCTTTACATATTTAAATATAATCGTCCTATGAATGAAAAAACTAACTTTATGAATGAAAAAAGGGAGTTAGTAATAGCATGACGGGTGACAGGACAGAATGGAAGAGAGAAACGTATTTCGTCGACCCCAAATAACACGGGAAAAGGGCAGGAAGATAATGGCATTAAGTCCGCCTTTGTACAGTGTTTATTACTAGTGCATAAAGTTTTAATAAATAAATAATAATGTAACATGAAATTACACACAAAAGCTAAACAATCTAGAATTATAGGTATACAGTAATTTATTAAAAATTGTTGTGCGTCCTCATTTGTGAATATGATAGAGCCAAAATAATGTTTTTAAAATGTTCAGTATCTATATGTAAATAATATATTATGATATTGCAGGTTCAAGCCCAATGATGAAGGACGATAAAGACCTGAACGTGGTCCACTACGCTGTTAAGTACAGGTCCTGTCTGGGGGTCCTTCTCGACTCCATCAAGAAGAACGAAGTGCCTTGCGATTTGAATGATTACAATGGTGGTAAGCTTTATTGAAAACTTAAATGTTTTACAATGCTCTTTTTCGTTAATCTTCTGTAAGAAAGTAAATTTTCTGTAACATATTGCCCCGCCAGCGTGACTGTTTTTAGTACACTCAGTACCAAATTAATAGATCTTTGACTTCGCACAGTGTTTATTTGAATGATTTCCCATTTTTTTTTAGCAAGGAATAATATTAGTATAATTCTGATGATATTTTAGTACTGACAACATATAGTTTTAGTTCCTCACCTTTTTAGGGTTCCGTACCTCAAAAGGAAAAAACGAAACCCTTATAGGATCACTTTGTTGTCCGTCAGCCTGTCTGTCAAGACCCTTTATCTCGGGAACGCGTGGAGGTATTGAGTTCAAATTAAAACCATATACTCAGGTCCGCGGTCCTTTGTTGCTGTTAAACAATCTAACTTCTGAGTTAACGAAAAAAAAAAGATACGGCCGTTTATTTCGCAAAAAAACGTATATTTCGACACTCAAGGGAATCAAAATTCATAAGGTACTTCCTGTTGACCTAGAATCCTGAAATTTGGCATGAAGCAAGGTCTTATAGCACAAATAAAGAAAAAAACTGAAAACTAAATTTGTAGTTACGTCTTTAAACTTTTTTTTTTATTCTGAAAAATCTTCGTAACTCAATTCGAGAATTGAACGGTTTTCATAGGTAAGTTTGTACGGAACCCTCAGTGTGCGAGTCCGACTCGCACTTGCCCGGTTTTTTTAAAACGGCCACACTGTGCCTCGTGCGATAAGACCGCCCATTGTTCACTCGTTTTTTTAAATGTAGGTTCTTGTATTATTGTAAGTAAATTGTAAAATGTATTTGTGACGATTTGTGATATTTCCGTAACAGAGAACCAATCAGCCCTTCACATGGCTGTAGTATCAGGTTGGGAGCAGGGAACTCGTTTGCTGCTACAAAATGGCGCGAGCTTTAGCGTGCGGGACGCAGAGGGACGCACACCGCTGCACCTCGCCGCTTACGATGACAGACTGGCCATCATGAAGATACTGCTCGAGTTTATACCATCCGTGAGTAGTAAAACTTAACAAAAATAAATATTTATTAATAAGTGCCAAGAGTTATAATGTTAATAAACAACTTACTTAAAACTATGTTAGTACACATTTACAAAATCAAAAATAGTTTATGACATTATTATCATTACCATTGATGTATAACCTTGGGTTTTTGATATATCAATGATCATCACAGAACGTGAACCAAGGATGCTCATCGCTTCCGCATTCCGCATGACCACATGATGATGATGGTTCGGACTAATGGTCGCCGCACACGGGCCACATGCCCCAGCCAGAAACGCCGCCATGAGAAGCTAGAAGCTGCCATAAAGGCAGCTGAAGCGCGCGACTGCCACTTGTGGCAGGTAGCTGCTGCTACCCATACGCGCAGTTTTTTAATGGACTCTGACGAAGAAGATTTAAATGCGCGAGTGACGTGTGACGGCGTTTTATATCAGTGTTTACTGACCGGTGCGAGTCACAAGAGGCGACCACCGTCGTCAACCGTGTGCGGCGAATCCATATAAAATGTATGAAAACTATAGGAAATATGGCGGGGGCGGCGTTTTGTTGTTATGGCCGGTGGCCCGTGTGCGGCGACCCTAAGCGTTTCGTCTCGTCCCTTATACCACGCTCTTCGAAGGATTGGAACAATTTGCCTGCTCCGGTCTTCCAGTCCGAATAAAATTTAGGTGTCTTCAAAGCTAGAGTAAATACGCTCTTAAGCTGTTGATCCCCGCATTAACAACGGCGTTCACGCGCCATTGTCTTTCTATTGTGTCTCTAATTACGCACTCAAAAGGTTAATAAACTAGTACGGTGAAGCGTATTTACTCGATCGACGATTGCTTCACTGTTTACCATCAGGTGGGATCGCTTTGTCTAGTTTAAATCAATTAACCTTTCGTATGTTGTAATTAGAGACACAATTAAAAAGCGATGGTGTCTCGCGTGGATCCGCGCACCGGGCATTCAATGAGTTAAAAATAAAACTTATCCTTCATCACTTTCAAAGTATTTTGATGAGTAAAATAAGCGCAATAAACTCAGCAGTTGTATGTAATATGAAGGCACCTCAAATGATTTCTTTACGTGTTAAATGCTCTTTCAAAAACTTAGTCACAACTTGACGTTCCATTTCAGACAAGTATAGTATCAGACCTCAAATCGAAAACTTGATGAAGCCGAATAGGAGGTGCCAACGGGGCTCCACAAAGCGCGCAAAGCTTCACCCCACAATACAGTCTCGGATTATCGCATTCTTACTGGAGAATTAAACTAACCTAAAGCTTTGTCCGCGTGATAGTAGATAATTATCCCAAGGGAACACACTTCCGGGATAAAAAGTATCCTATGTGCTATTCCAGGACATAGTCTACCCGTGTACCAAGTTTCATTGAAATCCGTTTAGTCGTTGGAAAGTGAAGAAGTAACAAACATAGACACACACACTCACTCACTCACAAACTTTCGCCTATATGTGATTATGGTTTCGGTGATAAGTTTTTACTTTTCATTTTTCTTTCAGAGTGAAATCGACGTCATGGACGATGCAGGCAACACAGCACTTCAAATCGTCTGCGGTGGTACGACCATCATGGAAAACTCGGTTGAAATTGCACGGCTTTTACTGGACAAGAAGGTACAGTCATAATCTAAACAAACAAACAGACATAGAACCAAAGTTATCTTTAACAGATTTTTATAAAAATCCGGAAATATTTGAATGAAGCCAATAATAATAGGTTTTATTAATTTATTTATTAAAGCTGTATTATTATTTTTAGGCGTACCCTCTAAAACATGAAGATTCCAACGAATCAGCGTGGAGGCTTGTGAAGACGAAGCCGGAACTCAGAGAACTAATGAAAGCATACGTCACAGTGGAGTGCATGGACGAAGATGAAATCAAGTCCGAACCGGAAGACGATTTCGAATCCGCTGACGAAGGCGTAAGTATCTATGAATAATCTCTACAATGCGTTCCAAATAAGAATAGGATCGATTTTTACGCCATGTTATGACGTCATAGGTGTCAAACCGAATAATTGGGTAGAGTGAGCAAAACAAGATTTTTTTAAAATAATATTTATTTACGAATCATAAACGAAAAAAGTTAAATTAATTCGTTTTTCAATTTTGCTAATTTCTGTCTGCGTCACTGTGTGAAGTGTCTTAGAAGTGGCAAATGGATGAAGGCGAACTGTTCCTAACAATTAAAATAAGGAAGAAAATGCTTTTTTTTTAACTAATTATGACTTAAATAATATATTTAGCTAATTTAGATTAAACAATAACGTTTTTACTTCACCTAGATTTAACTAAGAATCAGTAATACAAAGAAAAAAAAACCGTTATTAATACGCAAATAAGTTTTCTTTGCAAACCGTACTTTTCAACCAACATTCGATAGATCGAGGTTATTAAATCTCGACGAAATGCGCAAGGTTTCTATAAATATATGTAATAAAGAATGTTTTTAATTTATGAGTACTTACATTATGAAGGGCCATAGTTCACGGAAAATAGCAGATTTTCAACAGTCTTTATTGGATTAATTTTACATAAATTTATGACTTGATTTCAATAGATATAAAGATAATAAAAAGGCATTTTTGAACATCGAGATTTACATTTTAATAATTTGATAAAGTAATTATATTATAGTTGTCTATTCGCAAAGGTGCAGATTTACATGGAAAAAGAAAGCTGCTGTTCAGTGCAATTCGATGAGTTATGCAAACAAAAATGAATAGGACAGTTGATTCTTTTTTTCCGTGTTTTTTCAGTGTTGGTGTCCATAGTGAATGTTGTTCATAATGATGAGTATTGCCAGAGTTTTCATTTTTGTATCCCTCTACAAAAATTAAAACTCACACGGCACTCACAAACTTACAGATAGAACAAACATTCATTAATATTATTTAAAAAATCAGGAAGTCAGACAATCATTTTTGGGGGCTGAGTCACCCGCGTCCGTAGGAGAATACCCATAGATAGGCCCTACACGTGGTCCCCGGGTGGTGCTAATCAGGTGACATTAACTGGTGGTAGGTTTCGACCGATGGCTTGTGACCACCCACTGGGCAAAGACGTACCGCCAAGCGGCCTAGCCGTGTTCCGGTACGATGCCCAGTGTAGCCAATTTTGAGGAGTTGGGTCGAAGTGGTGGTTCTAATGTATGCAGACCAGCCGGACCCGCGCTGGTATTGACATATCGGGAGACTAGTCGCGGAGGGTAGCGGGATCCGAGGCACGGTGCACCGCTGGCCGACCGCAGTTAGTTGGGGGCCCAAGTAATGTGCTAGCCACACATGAAAGGCTGCCCCGCCAACTGACGAAAAATCCCGGAATGCACCATCGTGCTGGTTGGCGACCAGATGAGAGGGCCCGATGGTCATTTCCGGGGGGGCTCGGGCGTCCCCGCAGTCTCCAGACTAGTGCCCCAATGATGTTGTCCTGCCAGTGCGTGACGAAGGTTAGCAGCATGGGACTCCATTTCACTTCCTTCTCCTCTCCTACCTCACTCATAATGCCAAGGTTGAAAAAGAGAAAAGTTAAACAGCGGCTGCACTCCCTCTCACTTAAAGTGCACCTCAGCAATATTAGAGGTCTGCACTCAAATCTTGCAGCAGTCCATCATCACCTGGAGACTGAAAAACCTTCCCTCTTTTTCCTTTCGGAGACGCAGATAAGAAGTCCGTCAGACGTGTCGTACCTGTCTTACCCAGGGTTTACCCTGGAGCACAATTTTAAACCACACGCTGGTGTGTGTTTGTACGTCAGGGACGACATCTGCTATCGGCGTCTCCGTAACCTTGAAGATACCAGGTTCTCAACGCTTTGGGCTCTGGTGGACACAGGCATGGATAAAATTATCTATGCTTGTGTCTACCGTTCGCACAGTGGTGATCAGGAGACGACCAGGCTCACACAGTACCTTAGTGAGGCGGCGGATGCGGCTCAGCAGAGGTACCCTTCCGCACAACTGGTGTTACTGGGGGATTTTAATGCCCACCATCAGGAGTGGCTTTTCCCATACCGGTGCACAGACCATGCTGGTCGAGAGATGCGAAAGCTTGCGCTAGCGTTAAATCTCACCCAGCTGGTCCAGGGAGCTACGAGGGTGCCGGATGTTGATTCGCACACGGCCAACTGCTTGGACCTTCTGCTGACAACAGATCCAGACCGCTATTCAGTGTCGATATCATCACCGTTAGGTAGTTCCGACCACTGTCTGGTGAAATCTGTATCAGTCTACTCTCCGCCTGATTCCTGCCTTAGAGGCACCAGGCGGGTTTGGCGATATAGGTCAGCAGATTGGGATGGCATGCGATCTTTCTTCGCATGTTATCCTTGGCAGCCTACTTGCTTTTCTTCGGATGATCCATCGTCGTGCGCAGATGCTGTGACAGATGTTTTGCGGCGGGGGATGGAGTATTACATTCCATTCTCTGACGTAACAATGTCTGACCATGCTCGCCCTTGGTTTGGTACGGAGTGTGATCGCGCTAACGCGCTTAAGCACACGGCATACCAGGCATAGGCCGACGCTCGTATGCATAAGGCGAGTGACGTGAGTCAGAAGAAGAGAGCCTTCAACAGAGCTGCCAAGTCTTGCAAGAAGGTGATGCGGAGGTCTCGGTTCGACCACATTAGCCGCATCGGGAACAAACTCGCATCATACCCTGCTGGTAGTAAGGCGTTTTGGTCCCTGGCTAAGTCGGTTGAATCGAACTTCTGCCGTCCCTCACTACCGCCACTGCTGAAACCCGACGGGTCGCTGGCCCATACCGCTGAGGAGAAAGCAAATTTGTTTGCCTCTCTCTTCGCGGAATCTTCGCGTCTAGATTCTGGTGACGCGCGGCCCCCTGTTAATCCTGATGGTTGCGAGACGAGTATGTCGGATATTCGCATCCATCAGAAGGACGTCCGTAGGGTGCTGCGTAACCTTGACGTGAACAAGGCTAGCGGTCCAGACGGGAACCCGGCAATTGTTCTAAGAACGTGTGCGCCTGAACTGTCTCCGATCCTGACACGCCTATTTCGGCTTTCATTTGAGGCTGGAAAAGTGCCGATTGCATGGAAGCAAGCTAACGTACAGCCCGTGCCCAAAAAGGGTAGTCGGGCTGACCCAGCTAACTACAGGCCAATCTCAGTAACGTCCATTCTCTGTAAGACAATGGAACGTGTACTCAACAGTAAGCTCCTGGCATACCTAGAAGCTAATGACATCCTAAGTGACCGACAATATGGCTTTCGCCGAAATCGGTCAACTGGTGATCTTCTAGCGTATGCCATCCACATCTGGAGTGAGGCCATCGAGAAACACGGGGAAGCTCTTGCCGTCTCCCTCGATATCTCGAAGGCTTTCGATAGGGTCTGGCACGAAAGCCTTATTAGTAAGCTTCCTTCTTTCGGATTACCTGCTGGTTTGTGTGCTTGGATTGCAGATTTCCTGAGTGACCGGTCCATCCGAGTGGTCATCGATGGTTGCTCGTCCGGTCAAATTCAAAAAACGGTTTTCGCCAAAATCGGTCCACTGGGGACCTTCTAGCGTATGCCATTCACATCTGGAGCGAGGCCATCGAGAAGCATGGGGAAGCGCTTGCCGTCTCCCTTGATATCTCGAAGGCTTTCGATAGGGTCTGGCACGAAAGCCTTATTGCTAAGCTTCCTTCCTTCGGCCTACCCACTGGTCTGTGTGATTGGATCGCAGACTTCTTGAGGGATCGATCCATCCGAGTGGTTGTTGATGGCTACTCCTCCGGTCAAATGGATATTAATGCCGGGGTCCCTCAGGGGTCGGTACTCTCGGCAACACTGTTTTTGCTGCACATAAATGACTTACTTAAACCCGGTATCTTTGGGTATGCAGACGACAGCACTGTTGCCGAGAGATATGTGTCTGACGCACGTGCTAGTGGGTCACAGATCCAGTCATCCCGAGAGGCTATGGTTGAACGCTTGAACTCGTCCTTGAAGGCGGTTTCCGATTGGGGCGATGCCAATCTGGTCAAGTTCAATGCAACTAAAACCCAAGCGTGTCTTTTTTCCGCTAAACGGAGTCAATTCCAACCGGCTCCATCTTTCCGAGGTGTGACCGTGCCAATAACCGACCACCTTGAGCTTCTTGGGGTAACGCTGTCGTCTACTCTAAATTTCGGCTCATACATTGAGGCAAAGGCTCAACTGGCTGCCAAAAAATTGGGGATCTTAGCAAAGGTGAGACGGTACTTCACGCCGGAACAGCTGCTCAACCTTTATCAAGCGCAAGTACGATCGTGTATGGAGTACTGCTCTCATCTTTGGGACGGGTCTGCCAAATACCAGCTTGATGCGCTAGAGTCGATTGAGAGGCGAGCCAAGAGGATCATCGGCAATGATGCACTTGTTGAGTCGAAGCTACAAAGCCTTGGGCATCGCCGCCGAGTTGCTAGCCTGTCGGTTTTCTATCGTTTACATTTCGGGGAGTGTGCACTGGAATTGCACAATCTAATTCCGCCAAGTCCGTTCCATCATCGGACCACTAAACGTACGGCGTTGCGCCACCGGTACATGGTAGACATCCCACCCATACGCACAAAACGTTTTAAGAACACATTTATTATGCGTACAGCCAAGGAGTGGAATTCCTTGCCGGAGTCTGTGTTTCCAGATAGCTACTACTTAGGGGTCTTTAAGTCAAGAGTGAATAGGCTACTTCTAGGCAAGCGTGCTCCATCGTCGACCACATCATCGCTTACCATCAGGTGAGATGGTGGTCAAACGCGAGCCTATCATTAATAAAAAAAAAAAAAAAAAAAAAAAAAAATGGCCATTAATGCCGGGGTCCCTCAGGGGTCAGTGCTCTCGGCAACATTGTTCTTGCTGCACATAAATGATCTGCTTAAGCCCGGTACCTTTGGGTATGCAGACGACAGCACTGTTGCTGAGAGTTACATATCCAGCGCGCAGGCTAGTGGGTCACAGATCCAGTCTCTCCGAGAGGCTATGGTCGAGCGCTTGAACTTGTCCTTGGAGGCAGTCTCTGAATGGGGCGATGCCAATTTGGTCAAGTTCAATGCTGCTAAAACCCAGGCGTGTCTATTTTCCGCTAAAAGGAGCCAATTCAGCCCTGCTCCAACTTTCCGGGGCGTAACCGTGCCAATAACCGACCATCTTGATCTCCTTGGTGTTACGCTAACGTCAACACTCAACTTTGGGCCATACATCGAAGCAAAGGCTCAACTGGCAGCAAAAAAGCTGGGAATCCTCGCGAAGGTCAGACAGTACTTCACGCCGGAACAGCTGCTCAAACTTTATCAAGCGCAAGTTCGATCGTGTATGGAGTACTGCTCTCATCTTTGGGACGGATCTGCCCGATACCAGCTTGATGCACTTGAGGCAATTGAGAGGCGAGCCAAGAGGATCATTGGCAATGATGCACTCGTTGAGTCGAGGCTTCAAAGTCTTGAGCATCGACGCAGAGTTGCTAGCCTGTCGGTTTTCTACCGGTTGCATTTCGGGGAGTGTGCGTCGGAAATGCATAACCTAATTCCGCCTAGCCCGTTCCATCATCGGACCACCAGGCGTACGGCAATGCGCCACCGGTACATGGTGGACATCCCACCTATACGCACAAAACGTTTTGCGAACACATTCATAGTGCGTACAGCTAAGGAGTGGAATTCCTTGCCGGAATCTGTTTTTCCTGATGGCTACAACCCGGGAATCTTTAAGTCAAGAGTGAATAGGTTACTTCTAGGTAAGCGCGTTCCATCGTCGACCGCATCGTCGCTTTCCATCAGGTGAGTTAGCGGTCAAGCGCGAACCTATCAAGAATAAAAAAATAAAAAAAAAATCAAGAATAATATCGCTAATTGGGAGAGGCCATGTCCAACATTGGACTGCGATTGTCTGAGTCGAACAGCCATCTGATCCACCTAAAAATATGTTCTTGTATCAACTGTTATCATGTGTAACCAACCAACTCCATTCTAAGAGCTAAATTGTTCGACAGGACTATGCAGAGATTGGTCTTCAAGATATGAACTTGTACGCGCGGGAAGTGTCTGTGTTGGTGGACCAGGCTGGCGTGTGGCGCGACCTGGCGCAGAGACTCCGCCTCGACGCGCTGCTCGACTGGTACGCCGCACAGCCCAGCCCTACGCTTACACTGCTCAAGCACCTCAAGGTAAACACTATACATTTAAAATGGACCTACACATTGCTCACAGAATAGATGACCGAAGGGGCCCAAAGATTCTGGAGTGGCGACTGTGTACTGAAAGTTTTTTTTTAAATTATATAAACAATGCTTGACTGCGATCACCTGATAGTAAGTAGTAGAGCCATTCCCTGATGAACTGGAATATGCTTAGTACAGTGAATACAGGACACACAGGACCGGGATGACTATGTCCTTTAGTGGATGTCTTTGGGCTGAAATGATGATGATGAACCGACTAACCCACAATTGTTGTCGGCGACAAGTCGGTAGTTAGTAAAAATATATCATTTCAGGTAGAATACAAGGTTTTTTATGATTTGATTATTTATTGTTATAATATTGATAATATTGACAATAATTTTGTTTTCAGGATTCCCGTGATGACATATCATCAAAGTCTTTGGCGATGATTTTAGAAGACATGGGCCAAATTGAAGCGGCGATTGTTATTAGGAGGTGTATCGACTGACAGGACACCAACCAAGACGATTGTGTAGTTAGCTAGTGGGTGCGTTACTACAGTCAAAGTAAGAATAATTGACGAATCTACATGCTTTATTGATAATACCGACTAATCAAAAACTATTAAAACTAAATGTGTGAAATAAAAATAATGTGATTAAAATTTATAATGTTGATAACATAAATCTAAAATCTGTGCTTCGAAGTTAATCAAATATGTCGAGGAATCCTTTTGCACTCATATGAATTTTTAAGCGTTAAAATGCGGAAAAAATAATCTAAAAATACTATTGTTATCTAATGACGTTTTCCATGATTCCCTTTTAACAAATAGTACTTACTTTATTCCTCGTAAAATCAATACATTTATTAAAAAGACATAATTATCTGGGAAATAAAGAAAAACTTATATATTATTATTGGTAAGCAGCTCAATTTGAATAAACTAATAAAAGCAAAATCAAAATTTATCTTTAGAATTTACAGATACAATTGTATGTAAACAATTGTACAATTGTTACAATTGTATGTAAAATTGAATTCAAGATATTGGCCATAATTGTTGTAAGGCGAATAATAGTCGTAAATAAAGGCGATATAATCTTATTCTTGTTTTTACACAAACAAAGAGCCATTATTATTCCAATACGAAGTTCTAGATGCAGTGATAGAAATAACGCCTATTCTTTTTCGCGACGGTATTAGGCCATCTTTTTCTTTCTTATAATGTCACCAAAGTGTCTTGATGGAATGTAATATGTAGTTATCCTATTGTAATTAAGCAATTTTATATAAGAAAGTACAGTAATTTTACTTTAAAACGACAAAGAAGTTAGTATTTTTAATTGTAGATGTTATTTTAACTATAATCTATTTTAAAATCGTGGGAGACGTAAAAATTGTAGGTAAGGTATGTAAGTGTTTTTTTTTTTAAATAAGTTTCTTTACTTCACGATCGTCTCGACGAGTTTTTGAATATCTTAAAACTATTAAGATGTGCTAACAGAAGTGGTGTATGCAGTGTTGATAGTAGCTACTATTTCACCTTTTTTTCGTCAAATACAAGACGATCTTGAAGTATCAATTGTTAAATGAGTACCGATCTCCAAGCAGGCATTCTCTGCTCATTTATTTTAGGTTAAAATTTTTTTACCTTGACTGGTTTTAAAAAGCAAATATATTTTATGAAATGTGCTATAATAGTTTTAGGTTATCCTGATAGTCTGATAGGTTATTTTATAGCTTAAACATAGAGCAGCAATATTAAAGTAATTTGACACAGAAGGCATGAAGTTAAATTCAAATTAAAGTGAACACAGCTACATTCTTATGGTATTAAGTAGGGATGCACCTGATACCGATATATCGGCGATACTTCGGGTTTGCCGATATATCGGCATCGGCGATATTTTCATAGCTGATACAACGATACTTTTCAAATTTCGCGCTTCAAAATAGTAATGTAAATTTAAACGAGGCGAGGCACGATTTCTATGCTCGGGGAGTCCCCGCACTTTTTTTTTAGTGTGTTGTATTGCCCGTTTCTGTCCCTCGCGTATGCCACTACGCTAGATGTTTGTGTTGGTGGTTGTTGTGGCGCGTAGTATTTTTCCCACGCTAAACAAAATATATTGTAATATATAATTTGTAACTAGATAGTTGAATAAATTACGTATGTAACGTATCGGTATCGTATCGGCAAAAAGGCATATCGATGCATCCCTAGTATTAATATACTTAATATAAGAAATATTAAATCTTCTATTGTAAAGCCATAAGAATTTGTTTTTGTTTGACTTTTTTATACATTCACAACAATATAATTATAAACATAAAGTTTTTGATTAAGAAAAATGTTCATGTTTAGATTTTAAGGACAGACTTATGTTTTTACTTTTTTCATAAAATAAAAATTCTGGTGTGTTTAATTGTATCCAAACTGACTTTATTGGAGTTTTTATACTATCTGTGATTGTTCAAGTCTACGTGGATTCCAATATACACTTTAATTATTAGTTATCACGATGTTGTGGTTGTTAGATGATAAGATTGTTGATAGCTTGTTGGAAAATATTTGGGTTGAGTTTTATCCCCTTCATTACTGTTTTGAAGCCCATTTTGTCCGTGACTGAAGTTGTTGTAGTCATTTGGTGACTCGACATACGTGCTAGAATTGCATTTATATTTTCAATATTTACATAGTCATGCTCTCAAGTTTTGCAGTCGCGGACAGTCATAAAAAGCGAGAGTCAGTATAGGTTCTAAAAATCCCGTATACTACATACGTCACTTGCAGGTAAAACCGTAATTGCAAAGGGTCCTTACTATAGCTCTCGAATTATGACTGGTAATAATCGCGTTCAGAATATGTTTCAGAAATTATTATAAAGCATCTGTTTAGCTCTGCAACCAATCGGCGTTTATACTAGAAGCAGCCAGTATAAACTCCATTTATGCAGATTTCTATGCCAGCCGTGCTTGTAATTCTTCTGAAATGGTTAAAAACAATTGTTCTGGTTTTTAACCATGTAATAAAATTGACCTTAATTATTATTATATTTTATTTGTTATTAAAATTCAAATACATGATTTTATTATTAAAATATTTTTATTGACCACTTTAATGTGTTTTTATTTTATTAATCCAAAGGCTTTGAAAAGTTAAACGAATATATGGAAAGGCAGATAAAGCAGCATAATTATAATATTACTATTGAAAGATATGGAAACAAGCAGATATTAGCGCATATGATATATAGCGCATTTTCGGTGCCTGAGTCATCCGCGTACACATGTTCCCAGTTGACACTAACTGGTAGTAGGTTTCGACCGTTAGCTTGCGCCCACCCACAGCAAAACCTAACCGTGTTCATATGATGCTCAGTGTAGCCAGTTTAGAGGAGTTGAGTCGAAATAGCTGCTAACGCAAGCAGACCAACCTGGTTTGCATTGATATGGACGTGTAGGGGAACTAGTCGCAGAGTGTAACGGCAGGGTGCACTGCTGGCCGTCTGCAGGTAGTTGGGGGCCCAAGTAATGTGCCAGCCATACATGAAAGGCTGCCCCGCCAACTGTCGAAAAATCTCGGAATGCACCATCGTGCTACACTGTCCTTTACAGACAACACTTTTTTTTTTTAAAGAGTAACCATGCAGTTTCTTGTCGGTTCTTCTGCACAGGAAACGACCCATTTGGAACCGTGCACTAGCTTCTGACGTTTTATAAGTGCTCATGAAGGCCTGTGTGAAATAAAAACATTTGAATTTTGATTTTATTTTGAATTTTGCTGATTGGTTACCAGACGAGAGGGTCTGATGACATTCCCGGGGGGGCTCAGGTGTCCTCACAGTCTCCAGACTAGTCTCCTAATGATGTCATCTTTTCAGTGTGTGCTTGAAGGTAAGCTCATTTCACTTCCTTCTCCTCTCCCCACAAAAATAAAAAGGAATGTACAGAGTAAGTATTATTAAACAGTGACTGAACTCCCTCTCTCACAAAGTTCACCTCATAGGCCTTCTTATTATTATTATCGTTTACCCTCTATTTCGGCTCTTTCATCGAGGCCAAAGGCTCAACTCGCTGCAAAAAAGCTGGGAATCCTCGCAAAGGTGAGACAGTATTTCACGCCAGAACAGCCGCTCAACCTTTATCAAGCGCAAGTTCGATCGTGTATGGAGTACCTACCTACTGTTCTCATTTTTGGGCCAAATATTTGCTGCCAAATTCTACTTATGTGTTACATCCGTATTGTAATGGTAAACAGAAATGAAAATGAAGACCTGACCTTAAGTCTCAGTCTCTACTAACTACGTACGGCCTCGCACTCTCTGTGGAGACATCGCAGTATAGTATACCTAAGACCATACGAGGTATTACGACGTGGGCTGAAGACGTTCGACGTAGACGTAGCAAGCAAAAGGCAGACAGTCACCATAGACCGCCTAAAACCAGCCTATATCACCAGAGAAGAGTCTTCGGTCCCAGACCTACAATGCGTTCCAAATAAGAATAGGATCGATTGCCAGGTAGTGACGTCACGACATACTGTCAAATCGAAGAATTATTATGGTGAGCAAAACAAGAAATTTTTAAAATTTAATTTATTTACGAACTGTGAACGAAATTAGTTTAATCAGAATCCAGTTCCTCAATTTTGCTCATCTCTGAGTTCTTCAATTTTGCCCAATTTCTTGGGATTTGACAGTATGACGTGACGTCACAACATGGCAATCGATCCTATTCTTATTTGGAACGCATTGTACAGCAAGTGCCAGCGGCTGTCAAAAAGACAAAGATTGTAGGTTCCCAGATTACGATAGCTCGTAGACACGGGGGAGTAGTGTAGCGATCAAAACCGCTACGTCACCCGCTGGCTTGGCTTGTCTATAACTCCTTGCTTATCTGTTTCTTTGTTGACTTTTCGTTGCGTAGTTACGTGCTATTATTATAACAAGTTTAATTTGTAAAATAAACAAGTTGGATTAGTCCTTCCGCTTTGATTTAAATAATCTACACCTGTGAGATAACAAACGCAAGAAGCGGCTCAAGTCGACGTCTCACGACAGGGCCCCTTCACTAGCCCTGCGTTCCGAATTGCGTCAAAAGCGATAATATCGCGAATTTGACCAACGCGCAACGTCACATTTATTAAGCTAGGTTCATATTGCTGTGTCGGGGTGTGTCGGGTCGCCGTCTGTTGTGTCGCGGAGTGTTCATACTAATGTGTTGTCTTGTGGCGCAATATGTCGCATTTTTAGATCATTCTCATTTTAAGAGTTGAGTGAATACCTACGTGTTTTAAAATGGAATCGTCTGACGACAGTGACTTCGATGAAGATATTCATTTTTTTCTATTGATGACTCTTCTAAAAAAAAAGAAAAGGAAAAGGAGATATTGGGTTCATCCCGTAAATAGATTAAGAGAGACTAGAGGCGCATTTCACTGTCTTGTTCGAGAATTAGAAAGTGATGACAAAAGATTCCAACGATATTTCAGATTTACTAAAATACAGTTTGAGCAAGTACACAGAATTATAATAATATTATAATTATTAAAACAGAATTATAATAATTGCATGAACTGTGTTCCCTCGCAATAACGCGTCGTAAATGATAGATTCACATTAGTGTGGCGCGACAGATCCCCCACCACCTCTCTGGCGCGATCGGGCGTCGAGCGATTTTACTGCGACAGAACGCGCCACAACACAACACAACCTACTAATGTGAATCTATGCATAGTAAATGAACGTAAGCGATTGCGTTCTGGCGCGCCCCGACACACCCCGACACAGCAATATGAACCTAGCTTTACTCAATAGCCCTTATATTTTGTGACTATTTTTGGTTTGATTCGCGATATAATCACTTTTATCGCATTCGGAACACGGGGTTTGTCATAAAATTCCAAAAAAAAAATTGACGGCTGTCAATGTCAATATTGACACTTGACAGCCTTGGCAGGGCGCTTTTAGAAATTTCTACCGGTTGCTTTTTGTATTAGTGAAATTAAATTGAAAAAGGGCCCGTGCTAAATTGCTGAATGAAAAGATTATTGTGCGTTAAATATTCGTAAAAGTAACGATTTTTTATGGTTCTATTTAATTTTGTTCGTTCTTTCACAATTCCATTTACTATAAAATGGCCAGTGGTTTCCGTCTTCGCTTTGGTGAAAGCCAAACTAATGTTGCTGTCGGTAAGTTCTTTGATTTACAGAATGATTAAAAAGCCTTTACATAAATGTAATTTAGTATTTTCATATTTAAAATACTCGTGCTTCGTAGCGTCTTTATGATGTAGGTACATTGTGGTTATAAAAACAAACTCAAATAAGTTTTATCGGTCTGAATAATCATTTTTAGGGTTCCGTAACCAAATGGCAAAAAACGGAACCCTTATAGATTCGTCACGTCTGTCTGTCTGTCCGTCCGTATGTATGTCATAGCCACTTTTTTTCCGAAACTATAAGAACTATACTGTTGAAACTTGGTAAGTAGATGTATTCTGTGAACCTCATTAAGATTTTCACACAAAAATAGAAAAAAAAAACAATAAATTTTGGGGGTTCCCCATACTTGGAACTGAAACTCAAAATTTTTTTTTTTCATAAAACCCGTACATGTGGGATATCTATGGATAGGTCTTCAAAAATGATATTGAAGTTTCTAATATCATTTTTTTCAGTCAGTCAGTGCGGGAGTTCGACTCGCATTTGCCCAGTTTTTTTTTTATAAAGATCTAATACTGTATTCTTTTTAAATAAATTTCAGATAATGCTGATGAAATATTAGACTCTCCGTCAAGAAGGACTACTAGAATAAGGACTAAACCCAAGAAGTATGGTGATTTTTTGGATCACACACCAACTAAGCGTAGATCTTATAAAGACATTAGCAGCTCGGAAGAAGATGAAGTTACAGATGAAGCTGCTGTACATAAACCCACAGGTAAATTGTGCATACAGCTAAGGAGTAGAATTCTCTGCCGGATTCTGTGTTTCCTGATAGCTAGCTAGCTAATCTAGGGATCTTTAAGTCAAAAGTGAATAAGTTACTTCTAGGCAAGCATGCTCCATCGTCAACCATATCATCACTTACCAACCATATTAAAAAAAATGTGCTCTTATTTATGGGACCTTTTTTAATCAAAGCATACCAATATGTGAGATTCAGTGGAAGTTTTAGGTTCATTATGCAGAACCTCACTCGAAACTCAAGCATTAAGTACAATGCGTTCCAAATAAGAATAGGAAAGTCAATAACCTCGATCTGTCAAATGTTGAGTGAAAAGTACAGTTTGCAAAGAAAGCTTATTTGCATACAATAAAGGTTTTTTTTTGCTTTGTATTACTAAGTCTTAGTTAAATCTAGGTGAAGTAAAAACATTATTGTTTAATATAAATTAGCTAAATATATTGTTTTAAGTCATAAGGGGCCGTTCAAGTATTACGTAAGCAGATTTTTTGCAAATATTAACTCCCCCCTCCCCCTTGTCAGCAAAAGTAAGCAAAGCTCTCCCCCCCCCCCCCCATGCTTACGTAAACATTGCATGGTACAAGCATTTGTCAATGTGTTGGTTTCGTTATTAGGGTTCCGTAGCCAAATGGCAAAAAACGGAACCCTTATAGATTCGTCATGTCTGTCTGTCTGTCTGTCTGTCTGTCTGTCTGTCTGTCTGTCTGTCTGTCTGTCCGTCTGTCCGTCCGTATGTCACAGCCACTTTTTTCCGAAACTATAAGAGCTATACTGTTGAAACTTTGTAAGTAGATGTATTCTGTGAACCGCATTAAGATTTTCATACAAAAATAGAAAAAAAGCAATAAATTTTGGGGGTCCCCATACTTAGAACTGAAACTCAAAATTTTTTTTTTCATCAAACCCATGCGTGTGGGGTATCTATGGATAGGTCTTCAAAAATGATACTGAGGTTTCTAATATCATTTTTTTCTAAACTGAATAGTTTGCGCGAGAGACACTTCCAAAGTGGTAAAATGTGTGTCCCCCCCCCTCTAACTTCTAAAATAAGAGAATGATAAAACTAAAAAAAATATATGATGTACATTACTATAAAAACTGCCAACGAAAATTGGTTTGAACGAGATCTGGTCAGTAGTTTTTTTTTAGTACGTCATATATCGTAAACCGCATTTTACCTTTCAAGTTTGTACGGAACCCTCAGTGCGCAAGTCCGACTAGCACTTGCCCAGTTTTTTAATATAGGAGCAGCAGTTGTAAGTCTACAAATAAGGAATAGGTTTGAAATAAAGGAAAAACAAACTTCATTTAAAATTTTGACATATTAATTCAAATTACCAGTCCACAGTCCATGATACAGTACGAATCATATTACCAAAGTACTCTGTGGTACGAATCCATGACTCTAAATCGTCAGATGTTTGCTGCTTAGTGATGTGTGTCGTGTCAACTCATTTTCTTGCGACTTTGGAACATCGACATCGTTCTCTTAAAAATCTAAAAAAAAACATAATACTGCTGACGTAATCACCATCTACATCCCCCATGTCATCAAAAATAAGCAAAGCAAAGACCCCCCCACCCCCCTGTAGTGCTTACGTAATACTTGAATGGCCCTTAATTAGGTTAAAAAAGAAACTATTTTTTTCTTATTTTCATTGTTAGGAACAATTCGACTTCTTTTTCCATTGGCCACTACTCAGACACTTCACACAGTGACGCAGAGATGAGCAAAATTGAAGAACTGGATTCTGATTAAACTTTTTTCGTTCATGATTCGCAAATAAATTAAATGATTTTTTTTTTGTTTTGTTCATGCTACCTAATTTCTTCTATTTGACAGTATGACGTGACGTCAGTGACGGATTAACCCTTAATCAAATTAAGCAATTGCCTAGGGCATCACGTCTGGGGGGGCACCAAAAGAAATACAAAAAAAATCCGTCCATAGGGCATCACGTCTTACTCTCATGTCACCAAAAACCACACCACCCATAGGTGGTGTGGTCCCTAGGGTCATAACCCCGCTCCCGCTTGCCCACTCGCTGCCCGCTAGTGCATTCGGCAATTCAAATGCACCGGAATTGCGATCAGCTAATCACAAACCACCCCTACCACGCGGCCCCGCAAATCTGTGTCAATCAAATGTTTTGTTTTTTGAGTAATTGTGCCGGCCGGCTTCTATGCATACGTAATAATAGGGGTTAAAGTATGAAATTGCCATTTTATTGTAATAGGTACTTCGAATTGACATAAAACCTTCATGGTTTGAGATTTTTGAGTGAAACTTTTTTCACATAGTAGGTACGTATGAAGTTCTACTTTAAAAAAAAACTTTTTACAAAAAAAAAAATAACCGACTACACTAAAAGAATCAAAATAACTTTAATTTCGAAAGTCGGTGTTTCTCGGTATTTTTTGTTTCTTATTTAACACCGACTTCCAAAACTATTATTTTTTTAAATTTTTATTTCACACTTTTTAGTTGGGATACACTTATAACCAGAGTGCCTATTCTCATGACAATTCCAATTAACCCAAACACTGCTAGGTTAGCATAGCATAGCATAATCAGCCTTTTAATGTTCCCACTGCTGGGACTCAAGCCTCCTCTCTCCAGGAGATAGAATGGGCCGTAATCCACCACGCGGGCCCAGTGCGGGTTGGTGAATGTCACATGTCTTCGATATTTTGGTTCTAGGACATGCCGGTTTCCTCACGATGTTTTCCTTCACCGTTTTGAGAGCAGTGGTGATGAAATAAATTACACAAAGTAATGCGCCTGGCTGGGTTCGAACCCGCGACCTACAATTCGTCAGTGGGGGCCGTTACCACTCGGCCACCACTGCTCACTGCTAGGTTACATTGTTTTATTATGAAGTTCCTGTGTCTACCTTCTGGCTCCATCATCAGATCAGTTCGATAGTACCTTATAACCAAAGTGCATTTCATGACAATTCTAATAAGCCCAAACACAGCTAGGATACATTGATTAATTACGGAGTTCCTGTGCCTACCTTCCAGCCCCCGCATCAGATCAGTTCGATAGTACCTTATAGCCAAAGTGCATCTCATGACAATTCCAATAAGCCCAAACGCGGCGAGATTACATTGATTAATTACGGAGTTCCAGTGCCTACCTTCCGGCTCCATCATCATCATCAGTTCACTTTGATGATACCATTTCCAACATAACTATTCAGTACCATTTTTTTATTTGTATTGTCATAGTCGCTTAACTATCTCCATTGTGATATCAAAGTGAGTATGAAGTTCCGTTGGCCATTTCTGGTTTTCTTCATCAGTTCTACTTCATCAAATGTTACTTTTTGACTGTAAATGCTTAAGTCCTCGATGATAATACCCAAATAACTATATGGTTGCCTATAATATTTGAGGAGTTCCCTCTATTCCACATGGATTCATCATGAAAACTGGATTTTGAAAAAAATGGAACCAATCTGAAAACATTTCCTCTAAGGGGAAAAAAAAATTCCAATCGGTCCATAAACAACGGAGTTCTGAGGTAACAAACATAATTTAAAAAAAATACAACCGAATTGATAACCTCCTTCTTTTTTGGTAGTCGGTTAAAAAATGTGCAACATTCGATTATCGACATACAGTTGTTTTTTATTCAGCTTAGACAAGAAAGATGGATACTTCGGTAATTCGAGTGATTTTTGAATACGAGTTCCGACGCGGAACTAACGCGACAGAAACAGCTCACAATATCAATGTTGCGTTTGGAGAGGAGACTGCTAATGAACGCACCGCACGTATTTTGGTTTAAACGCTTTCGTGATGGAAACTTTGATTTGAAGAACGAACCACGTGGAAGACCGCCCACACAGGTAAATAACATTGAATTGAAAGAGATGGTGGAAGCCTATCTGAGCCAAACTACCCAGGAATTAGCGTCATGGTTTAACGTTACCTTACCAACAATAAAAAAAAAGGAAAAATGGGTGCCTCATGATTTGACTGATCTGCAGAAAGAAACGCGTGTTGAAACTTATGTTGCCTTGTTGAATCGATACAGAATAATAAATGAAGGAATATTGGATCGAATTGTGACATGTGATGAAAAGTGGATTTTTTACGATAACCGTAAGCGAAAAATGCAATGGCTGACCCCAGGTCAAACGCCGCAATAGTGTCCTAAAGCAAAGCTTACTAATAAAAAGGTAATGGTAACTGTTTGGTGGTCTCAGCATGGTGTTATTCACTATAGTTTTCTCCGATCTGGTCAAGCAATAACGGCAGATGTCTACTGTGCCGAACTCCGAACAATGATAGCAAAACTAGCAGTGATCTACACCATTATTGCTCCTTGATAACGCGAGACCTCATACAGCACGAGAAACCATATTAACTCTACAGGAACTGCAATTAGAAACCATTCGTCACCCTCCGTATTCGCCAGACCTTGCTCCAACGGACTACCATTTTTTTCGTGATTTGGACAATTTTCTACTTAGTTTGATAAAAAGTTTTCTTCTCAGGAGGCAGTACAAAATGCTTTCACACAGTTTGTCGAATCTAGATCACCAGAGTTCTATCTCAAAGGCATAAATAACCTTCCTATTAGATGGCAGCAATGTATAGATAATAATAGTAATTATTTTGATTAAATAAATATGTTAAATGAAAAACAAACGAATTTCAATTTTTCAGTACAAATCGGCAATTTCATACTTTAACCCCTAATAAATAAATAATAATAATAATAATTTTAGGCGGTAAAGGTTTAAAGACCGATTCTAGTTGACATACGGATAGGGGGGCCCACAGGCGTAGATTGCTTAGGGCATCAAGTAGTCTTAATCCGTCACTGCGTGACGTCACAACATGACAATCGATCCTATTCTTGTTTGGAATGCATAGTACCTGTTGAATATAATAAGACCCTTCAAGTCAAGAGCCTGATATTTTGTAACTAGCAACGAGCGACGACGCATCAAGTTTTGTTTAGTTTTTAAGTAGGCTAATTATTATAAGTAATGTGTCGTGTCATTCTCGTTAGCACCTTTGACCTGATCACGTTAATATACTCAGTGCGAAGTAATCTCTTTGTTTCTATTTTATTTTACACAAATCCCGGTCAGTCCCGCACATGGTCCTTTATCGAGCCGGATTGTTGTATACTTAATCAAGATAATTCGAAGAATATTGAAGACGGATAAAATTGATCTGGATTTGAGAGGTTATACGCCGACAGCGTGGTTAAGGATTGCGTACACATTATTTTCACGGTGTTAAGATAGTATATTGGATAATATCATCACCCAACACTCGTACAGGTTGTATCTAACTTTGATTTAAAATGACCAAAGGTTAGTGCATTTATTTTCTATAATAATATGTTAATTGAGTACTGGTTTTGTTTTTTGAATAGTTTTCGTTATTTTGTATTTTAAATGTACAATTAGCGACAGTTAGTATTATATAATACTTTTAAAAGTATAGTAGGAATTAGAACTACATTTATATAATTTGTATTGTTGCATTAGAGCGATAACTATTCAGTTAAGTATCATAGTTAATGTGTAGGTACTCATTAGTCATAGTTTTTTCTGTTAAGTGTTAGATATTATTTCAAATTACCGACTGCTAATCTCAGTTAACTTACCCGTAGTGTACTTTAGTTTAGTGGTGTTTTATGTGTTAACTTATTAGATAAGTTATTGAGAAATTTATTCATGTAAAGAAAAGTTGTATCGTTACATTTGCAATCAGATTTATTATAAGTATTTTATACAGCTATTTACATTAAAGACTACCTACCTATTTACATTTTTACTCCTCATTAAATTCTATATACAACTCTGTACCTATGTAGTTTTCGGTTTAAGTATATTAAGGTATTTATTTTGCTCTTATATACATTCCAGGTCGACAACACTCGATTCCCAGCATGTCCGAGGAAAGGGAATTAGTAAAGAAGCGAGGAAGTTTTAAGGGTCGCTTAACTACATTTGTCAATTACTTGGACGCACTGGATGACATAATATTAAGCGATTGTGATGTCATGGAATTACAGCTGCGCATGGGAAAACTGGAGTCGTTGTACGAACAATATGATGAGGTACAGTTGCGGTTAGAATGTATGGTGGATGATACGAAGGCCCAGTTGTCCGAACGTTCCGAGTTCGAGACATTATATTATAAGGCATTGTCGAGGGCTCAACAGTTAGTGAGTAAGAATAATAAAGAAAATAGTTCAGTTAGTGGTAAAGGTAGTCGTGGTAGTGTTTATAAACCCATTAAGTTGCCTACTATACAACTGCCCAAATTTAATGGTTCATATAGTAATTGGTTAGAGTTCCGTGACACCTTCACTAGCCTCATCCATCATAATGATGAGATCGATGTGATCAACAAGTTTCACTATTTACGTGCTTCTCTGGAGGGATCTGCTGCTGTGGTAATCCAATCTATCGAGTTTTCAGCGACTAATTATGATGTGGCTTGGAATTTGATTTGCGATCGATTTAATAATAAACGCTTATTAGTGCAAAATCATGTGTCAGCATTGTTTAATATAGAACTTATCACAAAGGAGTCTTCTACCGCTTTGAAAGGGTTAATAGACCTATTAAATAAAAACTTGCGAGCGTTAGAATCATTAGGCGAACCAGTCAAGCAATGGGACACGTTGTTGATCTATTTAGTTACGCGTAAGTTGGATCAGAAGTCCTACCGTGAATGGGAAGAGTTCAAAGGTCATACTGACAAGGATAGCAAGATCACGTTCGATACTTTCCTCCAATTCATTCGCACACGCGCTGATCTAATTGAAACATTAGAATTATCAAAACACAACATGTCAAGTACCGCTAAGTCAAGTTCTACTAGTAAAATCAAATCCATGGTAACGACACAAAATTCTAATATGATAAGCACTGAACCTGCTACAAAGTCTTGTCCCAATTGCAAAGGTAACCATAGTTTAGTTAATTGTTCACAGTTCCTTGCATTGAGCAATGAGGCTCGACGTAAATTGATTCCTAGTTTTAAATTATGTTATAACTGTTTTCGTACGGGTCACTTTTCTAACAATTGCAAAAAACCGGGTTGTAAGTTATGTAAGCGCAGGCATAACACATTGATTCATACTTCGGAAACAAAAGGTAGCGATAACACATCTGATTATGCAACTTTGTCTCCGTCAACGTCTGCAGCGCCCGCGCAGTCCGCTAGCACTGACGCGACGAATAACGTGTCCCTGTCAGCGAACATTTCTCCTACTCATGGCGAGAGTAAGGAGCGCGGCGTGTTGTTGTCAACCGCTCTAATCAAATTATATGATCACAACGATCATGAACATATTGTGCGAGCAACTCTCGACAGCGGTAGTACTTCGTGTTTCATGACGGAGCGACTATGTAAACAACTTAAATTAAATATGAGTTCGATAGATGGTTCTATCTATGGCATAAATAACGCGTCCACTCGCGTAGGGAATATTTGTCAAGTAAAAATGACGTCACTTAACGATAGTTATAAAGCTAAGTTGTTATGTTTTGTATTGCCATTGATAACTAATGAGATGCCATGTCGTGAATTAGATTTATCTAACCTGAACATTCCGACTGATATTTGTTTGGCAGACCCTACTTTTTACAAGCCCTCAGACGTAGATCTTTTAATTGGTGCTGACCTGTTCTGGGACCTGTTAGGTTCGCAAAGAATTAAGTTAGGAGTCGGAAAGCCGGTGTTATGTGAAACCAGGTTAGGATGGATCGTCTCTGGTCCCGTTATCTATAATTGTAGTAAATCAGTAAACAATATAAGATGTAATTTTACTCAAACTAGTTCCTGTAATGATGCCGACTTAGATTTACTTCGTAATGATATTACGCGATTTTGGAATCTCGAAGAGATTAACTCGCAAAACTCTAATTATTTGCCTGAGGAAAAGTTGTGCGAAGAGCATTTTTGTAAAAATACGACTCGTTTGGAAGACGGTCGTTTTTGTGTGCGTTTACCTATGAAGCAGAATCCTTCTGTTTTGGGTGAGTCATTTCATAGGGCTACACAATGTTTATATTCCTTGGAACGCAGACTTAAGGCTAAATCTGATTTTAGTAAATTATATCATGAGTTCATGGCGGAATATGAGTCATTAGGTCACATGACAATAAACAAGGAACTAGATTTAAACTCATATTTTATTCCTCATCACGGGGTCCTTAGGGAATGTAGTACCACTACGAAGCTGCGTGTAGTGTTCAATGCCAGTTGTCCTACGTCATCAGGAGTATCCTTGAATGATTTACAGATGGTGGGTCCCACGGTTCAAGACGACCTTCTGTCTATACTTCTTCGGTTTCGACAGCATAAGTATGTCTTGTCAGCCGATGTTGAAAAGATGTATAGACAGGTGGTAGTCCACCCATCTGATAGGCACTTGCAACAGGTAGTTTGGCGTGAAGACACATGCAGTCCTGTCAAGATATTTAAATTAAACACTGTCACTTACGGTACGGCGAGTGCGCCATTTCTTGCGACGCGCTGCCTCAACCAATTAGGTAATGAGTGCACGAATGATAAGATTGCCACCATAATAAAGCATGATTTTTATGTTGATGACTTGCTTACCGGTGGCAATGATTTAGATGAAGTGTTGTTCATTCGCAATGAAGTCACAAATGCACTGGCATCAGCTTGCATGCCACTTCGAAAGTGGAAGTCGAATGAACCTATTTTAGTGTCAGGGACTCAGTCATCATTAGATTTAGGTCTAGGATCTAAGAATCCCAATAAATTATTAGGGCTTGACTGGTTCGCTGAATCTGATGAAATAGGTTTCTTAATTATTTTTAAGACGCCTTCTATAAGGAGCACTAAGCGTGATTTGCTTTCAGCAATTGCACGTATTTTTGATCCTTTAGGTCTTTTATCCCCCTTTGTAGTCACCATGAAAATGCTACTACAAAAAATGTGGTTAGACAAACTTTCATGGGACGAACCGTTGTCTCTGGAACTTAGCACAACTTGGAATGCTATTGTTAAAGCTCTGCCTCTTTTAAATAATTTGCGTATCCCACGTTTTGTTATGACCGACTTTTATCAAACGTTAGAACTGCATATATTCACGGATGCATCTGAGCGCGCGTACGGTGCGTGTGCCTATGTCCGTAGTGTTAGTGCAAGTGGTGAATGCATGGTTCGTTTACTTATCGGTAAAAGTCGTGTGGCGCCGATTAAACCTACCACTATTCCAAGGTTGGAACTGTGTGGTGCCGTCGTGGGAGCTCGCGTGTACGAGAAGGTGGTCAAATCACTTCGAGTAAAGTTCGATAGGGTTTACTGTTGGACAGATTCGACTATTGTGTTGGGATGGTTGCAAATGTTGCCTTCTAAACTTCAGCCATTTGTGCGCAATCGCGTTGCTGAAGTTCTAGATAAGGCGGGTAACTGCACTTGGCGTCATGTCCCCACTGACAAGAACCCAGCAGACCTAATATCTCGTGGTGTGGATATTAGTGTTCTGCAAGGGCAACAGATGTGGTGGTGTGGCCCCGACTTCTTAAAGGAAGATCAGTCCAACTGGCCATGTCAACTTAAAGGTGTAGAAGTCGAGACTTTGCCTGAAACTCGGTCTCAAGTTACATTGAGCGCTATTGTGGAAAACAACTCTCGCAATACTTTATTAGATTTTAACCGTTTCTCAAATTATTTAAGACTTGTTCGTTCTGTAGCATATGCGTTAAGATTTGTTAGAACCTGTAGGAAACTTCCCGTAGCTAGTAAGTTTCTATCTGAAGATGAATTACAGGAAGCATTAAATGTTATTATTTTAAATTCTCAAATCGAGTCGTTTCCAGAGTACAAATTACTTTTAAATAAACAAAATATACCTTCGAAAAGTGTCCTCTTTAAATTTAATGTTTATTTAGATAAAAATAAAATCATGCGTGTCGGAGGGCGCTTAGAAAATTCTGATTTCTCATATAATAAAAAACACCCTATAATTTTACAGTCCACTCATATTTTCACAAAATTATTATTTAATTTTGAGCACAAAAGATTAATGCATGCAGGCCCTCAGTTACTATTAGCGTCAATTAGAGAATCATACTGGCCTATAGGCGGCCGCAACTTAGCTAGGGCTTGCTATCGTAACTGTGTGCGCTGTTGTCGCATGAAGGGTAACGTGATTACCCCATTGATGGGAAATTTGCCGCAGCAGCGTCTCCAGCCAGGAGGTTATCCGTTTGACAATGTTGGTGTCGACTATGCTGGCCCTATCATGTGTGCCAATCGGCAAGGTCGCGGTTGCAGGTTGGTGAAGGTGTACGTAGCGATATTTATTTGTTTTACCACTAAAGCTATACACCTGGAGCTAGTAGGTGATCTAACTAGTAATACCTATTTACTTGCCTTATATAGGTTTATTTCGCGACGGGGAAAACCATCAAACATTTATTCCGATAACGGTACCTCATTCGTTGGCGCGTACAACGACTTATCAAAATTTCTGAAAACTAATTGCGATTCCTTAGGTGCAAGTTTGGCAAATGATAGCATTAGAATGCATTTTATTCCTGCCTATACTCCTCACTTCGGTGGACTCTGGGAAGCGGGTGTTAAGTCGACAAAATATCATTTGAAACGAGTGTTGGGAAACTGTAATCTCACGTTCGAAGAGCTTAACACCACGCTAATCCAAATCGAAGCGATTCTGAACTCTCGTCCATTGACGCCGCTATCCGCTGATCCTGCTGACCTTACACCTCTGACGCCGGGACACTTCCTTGTGGGTCGACCGCTCACGTCATTACCACAACGTGACTATATGGAACACTCTGTTCATCACTTGGCTCGATTTCAACGGATCGAGCAACTCCGCCAACATTTCTGGGTTCGGTGGAGTAAGGAGTTTGTTTCCGAGCTGCAACAGAGAACGAAATGGCGTTCCTGCAAAGATGCACTGAAACTGGATTCACTGGTGGTAATAAAGGAGGATAACTTACCCCCTCTCAAATGGAAACTGGGAAGAATTGTTGCCGTCCACCCAGGATCAGACGGTATCGTTCGAGTGGCTGACATCCGGACTTCTGCTGGAGTTATACGGCGCGCCTTCAATAGGATTTGCCCACTACGCGTCTCCGCTGATTCTTGTTGAAAGAGAATCTTTCAATGTCCGGGGGTATGTTGAATATAATAAGACCCTTCAAGTCAAGAGCCTGATATTTTGTAACTAGCAACGAGCGACGACGCATCAAGTTTTGTTTAGTTTTTAAGTAGGCTAATTATTATAAGTAATGTGTCGTGTCATTCTCGTAAGCACCCTTGACCTGATCACGTTAATATACTCAGTGCGAAGTAATCTCTTTGTTCCTTTTTATTTTACACAAATCCCGGTCAGTCCCGCACAGTACCTTAACCTTTTGACCGCCACCATAGTAATATTTATTTATTTATATACACTTCATTGTACACCAAGATTATAATAATAAAAACATACATATACCAAGCAACCTGAAATGAATAGAGATTGCCTGGACACAAAATAATGCCCTAGTCTTTGGTGAGGTTCTGTATAATGTAACTGTTGAAATTGATTAAAAAATAACTATGTAAGGCAGATTTAATTACAGATTTACATATTTCGATACTAGTTAGTGCCTGTGGTTTCGTTCACCTCGGGCTTGTAAAATAGTACAATACTTTTTGGTTACATTTCATAAAATCTTTTTTTTTGCATGTAAATCTCCTTATAACATCATTGCCAGTGTCAGTTCCGTCAAAATATGTCCAGCCGTTTCGGAGAAGAGCTGGGACAATCACACAGACAAAAATGTTAAAAATATCTAATAATATAATATTATAATTGATAAAATATAATATATATAATTGATTTATCAAAAATTATATGTATATTGAAAGTTCATATGCATCTAGTCAAAACATATTGTTTTGATATTACAAACAGGTACTTCAACATTGTTTATATGTATGTATAGATAAACAATTACCTTAACACAATTATTTGCAACACAAACATTCATCAAAATAAAAGTATGTGAACTGGTTTCCACACCTAATCCTCGGAGGACCATTGTGCAAATGTGCATGTCATATATTCAATTATGCACTGCAAATTTTGTAAAAGAAAGGTTATTGAATACCAATAAAAATATTTTATTACAGCTCTATTCAGTGAAGATGATGTTGAGGGCCAAGACATGTTCAAGTTCAAATCCCGCCACACTAAGCTGGATTTACAAAATAAAGTAAAGGCAGCTATAAGCAATTCTCCTAAACCCACCGATTCACCAATGAAAACTCCACGAAAACTAGCTGCTTTCAATAGCCCATTGACCAAAGTATCTCAGGCTACACCTAAACAAGTTAAGGATATTATTAAGAAAAGTAAGTTTTCTGTATTAAGAACAAAATACACACGCTAGTAACTTGCACTGAAGTATGCTAGGAGCTAGTTTAGAGATATGAGGAACAGGACGTAAAGACTCGCAAACCTCAGTTGAAAAGGTAGGATCGTCTGACCAGATGGGTCCTGTGTCTAGTCCGGGCAAATGCCCGATAGTTGATTTTGGACTGTTGTATATGCTTTATTTTCTAATAGCGCGGATAAGTCTAATGCCGCGATGAACATCTTGAATGTTTAGTTCCTATGTGGCGACATAGATGTCACTATAACAGCATGCCGTAGTCTTCTTCCTGCCCATATCCCATATTACTTGGGGTCGGCGCAACACATTTTTTTTCTTCCTTTCCTTTCTTTTCTTTCATATCACTCATCACACAATCCATCCATCTTTTCTTTTGTCTCCCTCTCCATCCATCCACATGTATACTCATAACACTTTTAGTAACATGCGTTTCATCCCTCCTCTTTACATGGCCATACCAAGACAATTTCCAATTTCCTTTCGACTTTTCTGTCACTGGCGCCAATTTCAAACTTCCTATAATATACTCATTTCTCACTTTATCCATTTTCGTAACACCACACATCCATCTCAACATTCTCATCTCCGCTACATGCCATCTTCTTTCATCCATCTTTTTCACAGCAAAACATTCTGATCCATACAGTATGACAGGTCTTATTACGGACTTGTAAATATTACTCTTCAACTTGAGGGGCATCCGTGGGTCACAGGTTGTTCCCGTGACCTGTCGCCATTTCATCCATCTTGCGTTGATCCCATGTGTTACATCTCGGTCTACCTCACCATCCCCTTGAACGAGCGACCCCAGGTAGCGAAAGTCGAAGCAGATCGTTATGGGCGTTCCGGCAAGAGTTAAAGGCACTGGATTGTAGAGGCCGCCGAAATCGCAGAACAAGTCCGTTTTGGTTCTACTCAATTTCATTTCACATAGTGAGATCTATAAATCAGAATTTGTTATGCCCAGAGGTCGGAATCAAGTAGAGTTAACATGTACTTATACCGATTTCATACAGCGAAAGAATAAAGTGGATATGCCTCAAATCCGGAGATTAATTTTAAAGAGCACAATTTTTTTTATGACATTATCAGAAATATAGCAGAAAAAATTTCTTCCTGCATTAATGATGAGGAGGAGGAAGTGTATAAAAAAAGTTAACCTTACCTCAGTTGACGACGTAGAGAGATCTTTTTCAATGAAATAAACTAATAAAAATTGTATCTTTGTTTTGTCTTATCTATGACTGGCCTGTTGGTCTGCTGGCCTGGTGTGGTAAGTGGCCCTGACTGCTATTCCGGAGGTCGTGGGTTCGATTCCCACCCAGGACAAATGTTTGTGTGATTATCATGATCATTTGTTCTGTGTCGGGGTGTAATTTATCTATAATTTGTGTATGTATTTGGAAATATATAAGTATGTTTATCAGTTGGCTAGTACTCATAATATCACAAGCTCTGCTTAGCTTGGGACTAGACGGCGTTGTGTGATAGTTGTGGTTTATAAAAAAAAAACAGGTTTTTATTATTATTTATTTGTAATATTGTTGGCCACACAGGGTTATTCTTTAGAAATCCCAGCAAGATCCACATTAATATCAACATTCCGATGCAAGTACATGAATACTCTCTACCTAATTCCGACCCTTGGTTATTGACACACAGCCATGCAAGCTACTCCTACTTGCATACTTTTGTGCCAGTTATAGGCATGTGTATCAGTTAACAACTAGTTGAGATTCATTAACCAATGCTTTATTTATTTGTTTATGCAGGTATGGAAGAGATTTCTTTAGAAATAAAGTTTCACCTTTGTACCTATTTTTATGTTTCCTTCTTGTCTTTTATTATATGTGTGTACATAAATTGTTAAATAAATAAATAAAAATAAAACAAATGCTTGTAAATTGATCTGCAATGCTTTTGGGACAGTATCTTACTAAATTACAGGGTCTAGTCTGGTGCTATATTTTAAGAATAGGATTCAAATAAGCCTAAATATTTATTTATTAAAACTTTATTCATTGTTAAAATATATTCTCACATAACAGCAAAATGTGGATGTTGGATCCTTGTAAAAAGAACAGAGATGTATTTTTTTATCACCACTGTAAACATGTTTTAGGAATTATTAATGAAGTTGCATCCGATAGTGGTGAGAGTGATTTTTCTGGTAGCAGCAGTGATTTTGTACCTGAAGGAAGTGACCATGATGAGGTAATAATAATTATTATAAAAATGCTAAGCAAGACATTTGCACAGTCGCAGCATATGGAGAGGCAAAGTATTGCATTCCTCTCCTTTGTTCTACAAAACAGGTTTTGGAAATGCATAGCTGTCTGTCCTTAAGGGAAAAAGTTCAAAAGTTCTTCATTATCATCAAGAGAGAAAAATCATCACTATTTATAAAATAATCTACTGCTGAGGCTCCATGTAACAGAACACTGAAACTTTTTTTTTTTCACAACTATCATACAACGCCGTCTAGTCCCAAGCTAAGCAGAGCTTGTGTTATGAGTACTAGACAACTGATAAACATACTTATATATTTCTAAATACATACATATTATATTTAGTTACACCCAGACAAGGAACAAATGATCGTGCATATTAGTGAAGGGCTCTGGACATAGAATTACTCTGAGGATTACATGTATGCTATCTTTTCAGAAACATTAAAAATATGTTTTAAAATTTCAGACTGATTCTCAATCATCACCCGCAGCATCATCTGACGAAGAGGAAGAAGAGCAACAACCAAAGAAAGCAGTAGGAAGAACTGGCAAAAACAAGGAAACCAAAACAAAAGTGAAAGACTCTGAATACTTTGTCACCCCAGACAATTACTTCATGATGCATTCTAGTAAAAAGGTAAAATTAATTCAAATATTACTAATTTTATCTACTAAGCAGTAGTATTAATTGTTCTTATTTTAAATTACAGATAGCAACTTCAGATCATACTCTAGCAAGACTAAAAAACTTAAATGTAAATGAAAATGATCTTGATTGCATTGAAATATCAGTTGACCACAAAAAGAGTATAAATGAACTCAATCAAACATACACGCAACTGTTCAACAAATGGCTGTATGTCTTGAGTGAAAACTTCAACATTATACTCTATGGAGTTGGTTCAAAACGCTCGGTACTACAACAATTCCAAAAGCAGAAATTGAATGACTTTCCATGCATTGTTGTTAATGGGTTCTTTCCAAGTTTAACTATAAAGAATATTCTTGAAACAATCGTTATAGATCTGCTTGAGAATAGTCACGTGCCTTCAAATGTGGGAGATGTTGTTAATTTAATTGACACCCAGCTTACGGAGAATGGCATGGACTTGTTCCTGATAGTACATAATATTGATGGCACTATGTTACGGAATGCTAAAGCACAGTCGATGTTGGCCAGTATATCTCAAATCAAGAATGTTCATACAATTGCAACTATTGATCATATTAATGCGCCATTATGTAAGTATTATTATTGATAAATGCTCTTTTTAGACCTCTCGGTACTCAATCCTTTGGGCGATACAGATGAGGCTGTCTGCTTTATAGTTATATTTGATTATTTCAGTATGGGACCACACAAAGCTCAGTAGATTTAAATTCACATGGTGGGATGTGACAACGTTTGTGCCTTACTCTGAAGAAACTTCTTACGAGAACTCGTTGATGACGCATCGCAGCGGCGCATTACAGCTGTCTTCACTCAAGAGTGTCTATCAATCTCTCACGTCAAATGCTAAGGGAATCTTCAAAATTATTATTGAGTATCAATTGGAAAATCAGAAACAGCATTATCAAGGTAAATGCAGGATTCCATTACTCTCATTTATACTAATATTATAAAGAGGTAAAATTTGTAAGTTTGTATGTAGCGAGTCAGCAAATTGTAGGGGCCCAGCGGGGTAGATGCCCACTAGGGCCAAAGGATTTTTTTGAAAGAGTGAGTCACTTCGTCTTTTTTAGGGTTCCGTAACTCAAAAGGAAAAATCGGAACTCTTATAGGATCACTTTGTTGTCCGTCTGTCTGTGTGTGAAGACCCTTTATCTTGGGAACGCGTAGAGGTATCAAGTTGAAATTGAAACCATAAACACAACACAAAACCAATAAATAAATAAATAAATAAATAAACCATATATTTAGATCTGCGGGGGATAAAGCTGCAAAAAAATCAAACTTCTGAGTTAGCGAAAAAAAAAGATACGGCCGTTTATGTCGCTAAAAACGTGTATTTCCACACTCTCAATAGAATCAAAATTCATAGGATACTTCCCGTTGACCTAGAATCCTGAAATTTGGCATGAAGCAAGGTTTGATACAGAAGTATAGGAAAAAAATCTGAAAATTGTAAATTTGTACTTAGTTACTTCACAAAAAAAAAACTGCGATTCGATTGAACTGTTTTCATAGGTAAGTTTGTACGGAACCCTCAGTGAGCGAATCCGACTCGCACTTGCCCGGTTTGTTGTCTCGCGAAATAACGCTCCTCTTTAGTTTTTGCTTACATGAACGGCAATCATTTCACAATAGAAGATGATTCTTTAGAAGCGTGCCTTAACCTTCGGAATTGAAGTGAAAATGTGTAACGACCCAATATTGTTTTATTTAGTACTGTAGTGTATTCGCGTTAAGGAAATAAGCGCCTATAACACTACGCGTTATTCAGCACACGATATACAGACTGTCTTAGAGTCTAAGTAGACAGCTCGCTATTACACCAGTCTGAAAACGCGGGCTTGCTCATGCGCACGCAAGACGTTGACGTTGGCGGTTGTAATGGCACCTTCACTTTCGAAGCCCCAAAAGATTGCCGTAGCATTTACTGCAACCAGCTTGACTGCTAATTTAAATTGTATGTACTAGCTTTTGCCCGCGTACATATAACCTTTCTAACGGTGAAAAAAATTTAACCAGTACTTTCAGAGTAGGTACCTCCTACAAACAAAAAAAAAAAACAAACTACCTATATATATTATCTATGTATATAATATATATTATTAGTGTAGATTTTAATTTATTTTTAAACATCGTTAAGGTCGCTTTTTCATCGAAATTTTTATATACTTTAAATAAAACTTAATCCCCAAAAAACCTAACCCTTAAACCTTTTTTAAACCCTGTGAACGTAATTCTTTTTTCAAATAATCTTAATGATTTTGTTTGCCTTAAATATGGCATCTCGCGGTACAGCTCTGGGACGCTTAATAATACTTCTTATTCTTTACTGCAAGCATGGTAACATCAAGACAAGGCACATCGAATATGAATAAAACATACGTAACGCACGCACACGTCCGCTCCCATCGGACGCGAGCGCAGACTGAACGGTCTAAAGCGCCTGTTACACCACTCGATATTCAGACAGTTTTAGTCTATGTAGCGTCACACACGAAAAAGAGCAACTTACGTCAATGTCGTGTAAAGGAAAGAAACAGAAAGATGAGATACATACATTCAGTCATGGATGATTTGTTTATGGTTCCAAATTCAAATTTTTGTTTTTTTTTTGTTGTTGGTAGATTGGCACAACTGTTTTCCATTTTGGCGTGGAGTTTTGGTTGCATCTGTTATTTATATTAAATACAGTGCTGTTTTTAGTTATATCTAGTGTGTATTGCGAATTTCATAAATGGACAAAAACATCTAACAAAGAGTTTGTCTTAAATTTTGCATCACCAATGGAATTTCGTGTTCGGAGTCCCTGAAAATGTTACAGAAGGCTTACGGTGAATCGACTTTATAAAAAAACACGTGCTTATGAGTGGTACAAAGCGTGAAAAAGCGGTCGAGATGTGATGGAAGATTTGGCCTCGCTCTGGTAGGCCATCAACGTCTTCAACTAAAGTTAACATCGCAAAAGTGAAGGAAATAGTGACTGAAAATCCTAATTCAACTTTGAGAGAAATAGCCGCCGAACTTTCTGTATCTCACGAGTCGATCCGTACCATTTTAACTAATCATTTGGGTATGAAACATGTTACCGCTCGGCTAGTCCCAAAAGACCTGAATTTTCTCCAAAAACTCAATGGCATGAGAGTCGCTGAGGACATGTTAGAACGAGTCAATTCCGACCCAACATTCATGAAACGTATTGTTACTGGTGACGAGATAGAGACATGCAAACTTTACGAGTTTGACATGCAAACTAGTCATCAAGCTTCGGAGTGGCGCCTTCCAAGTTCCAACTGAACCGAAACCGAAAAAACCACGCCAAAGTAGATCAAAAGTCAAAGTCATGTTGACTGTTTTCTTTGATTATCGCGGTGTTGTGCACTCGGAATTCTTGCCGGAAGGTCAAACGGTAAATAAAGAATATTATTTGAGCGTTATGCGGCATTTAAGAGAGCAAACTCGACGAAAAAGGCCAGATTAGTGGAAAGAAAATTCTTGGATTTTGCACCACGATAATGCGCCTTCGCACAAGGCTATCATTGTGAACGAATTTTTGACCAAACACTCAACAAATACCATCGAGCAACCACCATATTCACCAGATATGGCTCCAGCCGACTTCTTTCTTTTTCCTAAACTCAAATTACCACTTCGTGGCACCCGTTTTCAATCGGTAGAAGACATAAAGGAGAATTTGCGGCGACAACTGAACTCAATTCCGGAAACAGCATTTAAAAAAAGGTTTTGATGATTGGATTATTCGTTGGCGTAAGTGTATCGTTTCTGAAAGAGCATACTTTGAAGGTGATAAAATAAATTTGGATGAATAACAAACATTTTGTGTATTGTTGATCTTTTCCCGGTACTTTCTTGACAGAGTAGTACCTACACTAACTGTCTAAATATCGAGTAGTGTAATAGACGCTTAACTCTTATTACACTACTAGATATTCAGCCGAGCCCGATCTTACTGTCGGAATTCAGAGTAAGACAGTCTGACCCTTATTACACTACGTTACATAGACTAAGACTGTCTGATTATCGAGTGGTGTAATACGCATTTTGGTGACTCATCGTTGTCACTCAGCTTTGCGACGTCCTTGACCAATTAGATCATAGTAAATTAGAAGGCCGTGTTCATATTGACCAGTAAGCCCTTCAGACAGTAACTACGGTCGCGTTTCATGATAATTTTAAAAATGAATGTTTCACCTAAGAATTTTTATAAAAATAAAAGTGAAAATTCTGATAAAATTTTAAAACAGTTACTTAATATAGAAAAAACGGTCATAAAAAGTTTACTTTGATAGTAATAGTTTAATTTTTACCCCAGTATGAATACACCTTTAGGGTCGAAACTGCGTTAAGCGGACGCCCACGACGGGCACCCGTCGTGTGACAAAGCGCGTGTGTCGTGTGGCGGTCCCCGTCACGGAAACCTGCGCAGTGTGGCTAGTTCAACTTTAACGGTGTGCGTGTCGTCATGCCGATGGAGAATTTAATATTTATTACGTAGCAAAAAGGGTGCGCGGGGCCCGGCTCCCCGCTACGGAGCATTTTTGTATGGGACCGCGCGGGCGTCCCGGCCCTTTGCAGTTGATTTTTTTTTTTTTTTTTTTTTATTATTGATAGGCTCGCGTTTGACCACCATCTCACCTGATGGTAAGCGATGATGTGGCCGACGATGGAGCACGCTTGCCTAGAAATAACCTATTCACTCTTGACTTAAAGACCCCTAGGTTGTAGCTATCAGGGATGAGCTAGTTGATGCAGCAGACTAATGACTCACTATGTTCTTAAAGCGAATAGACTACCTATAGCAACCCACCCGTTTCGCAAGGGTATTAATCTTTGACATTCTAGACTTTTCTCCTAAAATATCTATTTGCACACCTAAACCTTCCTCAGGTACCACTCTGTGTATAGTGAAAACCGCATCAAAATGTGTTCGGTAACTTTATAAATTATCGCGTTCATACAGACAGACAGACGCTGCGGGAGACTTTGTTTTGTAATGTCGACCCTTATCAGAAAGAACATCATAACCGAGTTAGCGCTTATTGCAGGAAGTGATATTTTCTTTCCTAATTTAAAAGTATTTTTACAGTTATTAATTAACGCAAGGGAACATGTTCCAGGGATAAAAAGTATATTGAGTGCCATTCCAACATAATAATGGTGTACCTGTGTGCCATTCCAATATAATAATAGTTTATTTGCATCAAGTTTTACATTAAATACATGGTAGTACATACAGTTTAAAGTAAATATACAATGATGTGGTTTTTTTTTTTTACACCCTTACTAAGTTGCCAAAACATAATAATGGGTTACCTGTGAGCCATTCCAAGATATGGTGCACCTGTGTGCCATTCCAAGATATGGTGTACCTGTGTGCCATTCCAAGATATGGTGTACCTGTGTGCCATTCCAAGATATGGTGTACCTGTGTCCCATTCCAAGATATGGTGTACCTGTGTGCCATTCCAAGATATGGTGTACCTGTGTCCCATTCCAAGATATGGTGTACCTCTACCTGTGTGCCATTTCAAGATATGGTGTACCTGTGTGCCATTTCAAGATATGGTGTACCTGTGCCCCATTCCAAGATATGGTGTACCTGTGTGCCAAATTTCACCCAAGTCCGTTCAGCTGTTTACAGAGCGTGAATTAGCAACTAACACAAGCTTTCGCCTTGTATAAGTGTGATTATAATTCAGCATTTTGTTTTCAGGTCTGCCATTCAAAGACTTATATTCCAAGTGCCGGGAGCAATTTTTAGTAAGCTCAGATTTAGCACTAAGGGCTCAGCTCACAGAGTTTTTGGATCATAAACTGGTGAAAATGAAACGAACAAACGACGGAAGTGAAAATCTGGTAATACCCATTGATAATGTATTAATGCAACAGTTTTTAGAACAACAAACTAGTTGACACTTACAAATTTTTGTTGGCTTTGATTAAACTTTTTTAATGGATTTACTTACGCGTTTTACTTTATTGAATATTTACAGGAGAAAAATGAAACAAAAATGTTGTATTTAGCTTTTATTTTACAATCCCAGAAATAAAGTCTTAATAGGATTATATATAATATATATCAACAGGCCAAAGTTGTAAATTACTTAAACTTAATGACTTACACAATATAATAAAATTATTAACTAAAATTCTCTTCAACATATCTGGCACGTTCACCATGATGCATCAACCAAACATTTCATTGATATTCATAAGTGCATTAATTGCTATTTTAAAATTTAAAAAGATTGTAGAAAAATACTCTCTGAACTGATCAGAAGTCAAAGATTTGATCTTATTAATCAGATTATGATATTTTACTACGCCCATTGAAAATTAAATTTGTTTTACTGAATATGTTCAGTTATCATTAGTGAGATTACGAATAATTTGATATTGCATTTTATTTTATTCCCATTGCAGGAGATTACACATTTCTAATAAACAACCTGCGCAGTTAGTAGATAAAATAATTTCGATATTAACCTTGATCACTTATCCAGCCAAAATGTGTACACTCAAAGTTTTTTTTTTAAATTGTATTGTCAATAGTATAGGATATGGTCCAGTCTTAGATTATATACCTCTAGATGTAGCCATGAGACTGTAGGGAAGTGCGGAAGTGAGAAGCATACATACGAAATAAGAAAGAAAATTGAGACAAAACATAACATGCTCTGTCTCATTCGACGTGCCGGTTTTTTGCTTGGCGAACTTTAAAAAGTTAGCCAAACAAAGGCCTGTCACTCGAGTAAATTTTTATGTTTTTAGAATTATTTCGACAATTAAAGTATAGTTTTAGTGTATGTATGACAAATAGAATAGCTAAGTTTTTAGTGTGTTACAGTGGTGATATTTAAAGAAAAGTTTACGTAATAACCTCATTGAAGTTGTATAGTGCTGTCTCATGTGCGGCCACGAGGTGGCTACATCTATAGATATTTAATCTAAGGGTCCAGTCAACTTGAACTATTTCCTGGATGAAAATAGCGTTTCAAAATATTAATTTGACTCCAGCACAGTTTGAGACATCAAGATATGGCATTGGTGCATTGTCCATGGGTTTGTAAAGGTTAATACAGTTCAACAGCTATAGCAGTAAATAAATCTGAGAAAAATAAATAAATAGTTATGAGGGCATTTACTTTAGCTTTTGTTCTTGTAAAAATATTTTAAATCTCCCTCTTATACATTATAAACTTGAAAACATGGATGTTGATGGATATTCCACATTATTATTATTATTATTTGTAATTATAGTAAATAATTCTCTACATGAAAATTGACATCAATGTCATAGTATTTAAAATTTTTAGTATGTCTTTATCAGTCTAACTTGGTCATCAAAAAACAGGCGGCGCCCATATCAGAATTGCAGTTGTAAGATCCCAAGGGCGGTTTTGGAACAGTTTTGTCTAACAATTTACTCATGTTCTTCTCACTTACAGCTAATTAATACAATTCATCATAACTGTAGATCAAATGAGAGCTATTTTAACCTATAATCATGCACTTCCATTTCAATGATTAGACTAAAATTAAGCATATCAATAGAATAAAAAATGATTATTACATAAACAATTTAATTGAAACATTAACTGTCGGACAACAAACTACAGATTTCACACAATGTCTAGAGACATCAACATTAATCAATGATAGAAAAACTTTGTCAAACTGTACGACGTTCGGTAGACGCGGACGCGTTATTTACTAGAGTGAAAGCGATTGAGCCTAGCCTCATTGGGTGTCGGGTATCGATCTCACGAATGACAACTAGTCTACGGGGATGAGACTGTGGGTTTCGTGATTGTGAACAGGTTTATTGTCCGATGCATCGGAGCGCTGTACACTTACAAACTAGTAAGATAATTCCGCTTAAGGCAACACTCAGTTTTCTTCGTCATCCTCGTGTTTCCGCTTTTTACCCCGAGTACTTTCTTCGGGCTCGCCGTCTGCGTTCTCCTCACCATCTGTATGGGAGAAAAAGGAATGATTTTAAAACTGTTTAAATGCAATCGTAGTATAGCTAACAAAGATATAAGATACAATATAAATGGAGAGTAAATCAGGAGCGATCGTAACACCTATTTCAAGTTTTGTTCAGCGACGATACAGCTAAATATAATTAACATTCAAACACAGACGGAGCGGGCAAATAGTAATATTTTAGTACTCGCCATGTGTACTTTTACACAGCGTGAATATCGTAAAACCAAGTAGGCTCCAAGACAAATCAAGACTGAAAGCTGATCTCAAATTATAGTTGGATAAAGGTTTTTTTTTATTATTGATAGGCTTGTTTGACCACTATACTATTCACTCTTGACCTCTAGGTTTTAGCTAAGACTCCAGCAGGGAATTTCACTCCTTGCTGTATGCATAATAAATGTGTTCCTAAAAGGTTTTGTACATATAGCTGGGATGATGTCCACCATACACCGGTGGCGCCATGCCGTACATCTAGTAATCCGATGACGGGACGTGCCGGGCGAAATTAAATTGAGCAATTCCGATGCACACTTCCAGAAATATAAATGATAGAAAAACGACAGGTTACCAACTCGGCGTCGATGCTCAAGGCTTTGGATGGAGATTACGAAGATTTGATTTGTTTTGAGTAAATTACCTTGTACTTTAGAATTTTGATTTCCCTCGCGATCGTTTTCGACCTCTTCGTCGTCCACATCTTCGTCTTCTTCCTCTGCATCTGTACCGTCATATAAAGAGCTGGCAGAGCTTTCCTCTTCTGTCGAAATAAAATTCATTTTTAAGGTTACTTTATTAAAGTTACTAAGTACTATCTAAATTCGTCAATGGCGATTAACTTGCAATCGTCGTTACGACAAAGGATTTGAAGAAAGTTTATTTCCTATCCCGCCCGGTTACATAATAATCGTAAGTAGTAAAGTGATGTAAACAAAAAGTAAACATGTTTTAGCATTAGGTACCGTAAAACGGGGTGAATAGAAACGCAGGGGTGAATAGAAACAAAATTTTGGTTTGGTTTTTCACTTTGATACCATATTATCGGCTTCTAACAAAGCATCGACTTTTTAGAATAACAATTCATTAAAAAATTGGTATAGTTAAATGCTGAAAAAACTATTGAAATATCGTGAAAATACCCTTTGAAATTTTGTTTCTATTCACCCCATTTGACTGTATACTAGAAAAATACAGTGACATTAAATATTTATGCTTTCTAGAGCGATTGTAATTCATCATCATCATCTTCCTGCCCTTGTCCCGTGTTATTTGGGGTCGGCGCAACATGTTTTTTTCTTCCATTCTGCCCTGTCACTCGTCATACTATCACTAACTTCCTTTTCTTTCATATCACTCTTCACACAATCCATCCATCTTTTCTTTGGTCTCCCTCTCCCTCTCCATCCATCCACATGTAAACTCATAACTCTTTTAGTAACATGCGTTTCATCCCTCCTCTTCACATGACCATACCAAGACAAACGGTTCCCTTTCAACTTTTCAGTCACTGGCGCCACTTTCAAACTTCCCCTAATATACTCATTTCTCACTTTATCCATTCTCGTCACACCACACATCCATCTTAACATTCTCATCTCCGCTACGTGCAATCTTTTTTCATCCGTCTTTTTCACAGCCCAACATTCTGATCCATACAGTATGACAGGTCTTATCACGGACTTGTAGATTTTACCCTTCAACTTGAGGGGCATCCGTGGGTCACAAGTTGTTCCCGTGACCTGTCGCCATTTCATCCATCCTGCGTTGATCCGATGTGTTACGTCCCGGTCTACCTCACCATCCCCTTGGACGAGTGACCCGAGATACCGAAAGTCGGAGCAGATCGGTATGGGTGTTCCAGCGAGAGATAAAGGCACTGGATTGGAGAGACCGCCGAAATCGCAGAACAAGTATTCCGTTTTGGTTCTACAAATAATTGACACAACTCTGCATGTAAGTCGGATGCATCAGTGTAACCATTAATAATTTTACAGGCTGTTGTAATTTGGTCAACAGCCCGCCTAACCCTTAATGAATTGCAATTTAAGCATCCTAAAATAAACATAGTAGTATACATAATTATATGGATAGTATCCAAATAATCGTTTCTAAAGGTACCTGAGAAAAACTTTTTGTACTTTCTCCAGCATGAGTATATATGTAACTTCAAGTTTGCACCGAACTAGAGCATTATACAGAAGCTTTATAACTGCTTGGTTTTTAAAACCTTGACAGTTGCGTAAAATAAATCCTAAACGTCTAAATGATTCTTTAGCCAGGCTTATTATGTGCGTATGGAATGTTAGTTTGGTGTCAAATTGCACACCAAGGTCTTTCACTGTCGAGACTCTAGTTATAAGACCATTGTTCATACTGTAGTCGTACTGTATAGGATTCCGCATGCGGCCAAAGCTCATTATTTGGCATTTGGAGATGTTTAATTCCATTTTGTTGGTGGTGGCCCATTCACTCAGGGCATCTATATACAGCCCGACACAGAGTTAACATTATATATTGTGGCTACTAAATTTGGTCGGATTCGCGATATAATCACTTTTATCGCAATTCGTAACGCTGGGATGGTGGCCCATCTCAACAGATAACACAAGTATGCAGGAAATATCTCTCACAATAATATTGTGCACAAATGTGTGCAAGTCAGGTGCACTCTGTTCTTTTACTCTTATAGTCCGAAGGCACGACAATCCAACACGACCGGCTTTACGTTTTTTCCGAGGCACGGGGGTGTCTACACCAACTTTAAACTTCGTGCTACTAAAGAGTAATTCTTATAAGAAAAAACCAAGAACCCCACCCAAAATTCGCGCTTACGATCACAGGACCACCGAGGCAGGTAGAGTTACAACTAATGCTAGATGCTGTCAGCCTGTATACTGTACCTACTGAGGCTTCAAGGTAAAAATGGTTCTATCTATTCTATATAGGGTATCATTTAAGTTTAATACATTTTGTCACTTACCAAGATTATCATTGTAGACTACACTGAGGGAAACATCCTCATCATCCTCCTCTTCTTCTTCTACTTCTGACCCTGAAACAAACAAAAGCACATAAATTACCACCAACATTCAAACATTAACGTCACAAAAATGTTGCAGCCAGCGCAAGAAAAATCCAAACCAACTATGAGAAGAAGCTGCAGAGTATCTTACAAAGACAGACAAATGTTACACAAGCATCTCTGGCATAAAATAATGATGCTTACTCTTTAAAAGGAAACCCATGTGGAATAGCAGACCATAAACAGTGTATAATATCATTGGTAGAGAGGTTTTCTCCTCTTCTGGCCTTTCTGATATGCTATCATCATCATCATTTATCACCAACGGACCCAAATCTATGTCCAGATCTGTAACGCAGTATTTAATGTACCCTTTCAATAAGTCAATATTCTTCTGCCCTTGTCTGGTTATAGACAAACACAGCATTAAGATAATTAAATAGGTTATTTAAATGTTTAATGAATGATGTGACATGTTGCCTTAGAACTATTTATTGCTGTGTCAGAAGTTTGTAGAAAGGGTGTAACAAGTAGTTTTGATGGTGAATAATATTATGGCGATACAAAATTACGTAATTAATACATTGAAAAATTACTGATTAGATGACCTACAATATTTGAATAATTGCTCAGAGTACTACTCTCAAGCTAAATTATATATGTATATAAGACAAGAACTGAGTGCCTAGTGCAAGTTTGAATTATGTTAACGCAATCGTTATATTTATGACGCTTCGATTGGCCCGCTCGCACTTTTGTAAGTCAAGAGATCAGAGAGCCAAACGTGGTAAACGTTTCCATCGCGTTAACTTAACCTTATAACCTTCTACGTCGGATATATCCAACACTCTGTCGTTTATTGCGCCAGGATCCCACATCCACGACCAAATACTCCCATCATATCAGCTATTCTGTCACATATAGGGATTGAACGATTGAAGAGCTTGTAGCGCCATCTATGGCGTCACATAAGAACTAATTCTGCATCGCGCAATTAAAGATCTCCGCGCGATTTGAACATATAGAACAGCCCGATATGGTCAATTGGGCAGTTGCCATCCAGACATAACACCCATCTGGTTGTTGGAAGAACCTCCCTTACCAATGGAGGTATGCGGGACTCAACTCTCTTTTCCACTCCAAAAGCTAAATGAGATGGAGTATTGTGCTTCTATTCAGGCAGAATAAACATGTTTTCTTTCTTTTTTCTTTCTAACCCAAAAGCCACGATCCTGGCGAATAGGACACGCAAACACTCGTCGGACCAATCCGACGCAAGCAGTTAAAACAACTTGCATTCAGTGTACTAGTTTGTATGGAAATAGTTCAACAGGTGTTCCAAAATATTTCTGGAGATGTGCAACCTGTGTAACTAGAATATTAAAAACGCGTGGTACACTAACCATCTTCTTCGCTGTCATTGTTTCCATTCATTTCATCTTCCTCCTCTGCATCACTGTCTTCAACTTCCCTATCTTGTTTGTCAAATCTGAAAAAATCAATGATGTTATAACTAGTAGTAAGAAGAAAACTGTTAAGACTGACCGCACTGCAGTTAAATCAATAAAAATGTATGTGATAGAGCAACTATAGGAGGTATTGTGTCTGGTTCTCATGAAGACAATTCTAAAGTAATAATTATGGTATGAAGTGTGATCTAGTAAGTATTGTGTCTTTTAAGCGACATGTTTTTTAAAGTGGTCACATATCTTACCCATCTAAGTATTTTAAGGAGGGGTGTAGTGCAAACACCTTACTCCTATATTCCTCAATGCTAGTGACTTCATTGTTGAACAAATCAAGGTTCTTTAAGTACTCAAAGTCCTCCAAAGGCTTCAGAGTATCTAAATCTTTAATTTTGTTCCCTGATAAGTTAAGATGTGTTAGCTTTTTGCAGCCGTTGAGGAAGTTCAATCCATTAGATATCCTGTTGTCAGATAGCTCTAGTTTCCTGAGCTTAGGCAGTTTTGGAAAACCTTTGAGTGAAGTTAGACCAACATTATTGAGGCTGAGGTTTTCAAGATTAATATATTCATCTGTTAAACCAACTATATTGGTGCTTCTGCAATTATCCAGGTTTAATTCTTTCACCTGTAATTAAAACAATTAAAATAATTAGAATTCCAGTGACAAGCTTAAAATTTAGATTATCTAAATTTTTTATCTTTTATGAATGGGACCTAAGTGGTAGGTAGGCAAGTAGCTATAGGCACAAGTCAATCGAATTTGCACATGTGGGGGTGGGACCTACGAAATTGTGAAAAAATGTTTTCTAATATGATTTAATAACCTACAGTAGCAATTGATTGGTGATCATAAACTACCCATAAATCACGCATCCTGTCTAGCTTGGCTACTTACATCTGCGTACACGTCTACTTGCGCTTGTAGACGTCTAAATTTATAATATATACAGTATGAATTATTTGCACAAGGTTATTCAGTGTACATGTTATTATACTTCGGCGTGTGCAGTAGTACACCCGACATGAAAACCTCGTCGCATTGAAAAAACATTGTATTTTTTTATACTTCTATCAAACCTTATCTAAGAACAATCCATGAGGAATAGATTTAATGGGTAATGTTACTGGCTTGCTCAGTATTTATTGAAAGCAAAGTCAAGTCAACCAAAACGTCAAAATGGTGTTAGTTGTCAGACTCAGGCGTAGTTTGTAAAATCCATGAAATGAGTGATTATTTTGGGGAAATATTCATTGAAACATGAAAGGGATGTGCTCGTAAATTAGTTTGCATAACGATATGTATTTGCGGTGTTGTAGTTGCGAATAGAATTGAGAACGTTTTTACTATGCAATGGCGGATGACACGAATCATCGCGACGCAATAAAAATGGCCGCTATATTGGTAAGGCGTGCGTCAATAATACGACTGCAGTTGAAAGTGTAAATAGACCAAATATTAGTAACAAAAACATGTTCAGTGACTTATTTAAACACATTTTATAAAAACAACATAATCACTCCAAGTTTTTACTGGGAGTTTAGTCTACCTAGGTGAAAGGGCGCGAAATTATATCATGAAGTAGCTACAGTCAAGTTTATACTTTGAGTAGAATATTACAGGCATAGTTAGAGATAATAAGCTTTTTCAATTGATCTAATCAACAATTTAATCTATCTAGCATTCTATTTCCTAAGCAATATTCGTTAAACACTTGTACATCTCGTAAAATACCATTGACATTGACAACACATTAATCAATGAGCCCTTTTCAAAGCACAAGTTTTTGAGATAAATATTACCTAACAAATAGAGGAAGATAGAGTATTGTATACGATTAGATTGAAATTTGACTTTCAGTAGCGTAAATTAGCCTTCAGTAAGGGTAAATAACACGTCCGACATCCATAAGTTTCGACACTTAACCTCAATACACGAATATTTACAATAAGAATGCTTCATCTGCTTTTAAAATCTGATCAAGCAAGTTAATCATTCATGGGGAGATCTATTGAAGCATAGGAAGTGATTGCCTGGTTAAATACTTCATTAGAATGTATAATAATTATGTGCACATGAATGAAACGTAACAATCGGCAATGGCTAATTTCTATACATAATAATGCCACATCTTTAATTAGGAAGTGGATTTACATGCTACTGTATGTCTAAATGATACGGACCGAAGATTATGCTGATTTACTGACAATTATCTCAATTTTTAAGTATTACATTTATGTACCTGATGAAATACGTATCGACAAAACATTCCAATAAATCGAAAAATAGATTTTGTTTACCTGTGAAGGATTTCTTCCTCTCAATTCCAAGGCGACCCTCTTTTCCATCTTTAAGAGTCTGTTAAATTCCAGTTTATAACACTTTTCGCGTATTTAATATTTCTCAAGGAACTAAATCACTAAGCTTGGGTTTCAAAACAGAAGGAAACTATAGATACACGAGTGACGTCGTACTAGAGGCGCCGTCTGGTGGCGAAATAAAGCAACCGGATATAGTACAGTTGAGCAATTGATTAGTGTTTTGAAATGACGCTTTTCAATAAATACTTTCTAAAATAACATAAACTTCTTTCCAAAATCATAAAATAAATATTGAAAATAGGGAAAACTCCACAAATCTTTTATTTGAATTCTTAAATCCAATATTGAGTTAGGTCATTTTGGGTTACGTTGGTAGTGTGCAGTTGCGAGGTTGACGGTCAAAAGGCGGCATTTACAAAATGTGTTATGGTATGAGTAGCCGGTAAAGCGTGTTCATGTATTTTGATAATCTTTTACCGGTTGTAAAAAATTGAATTTATTAGAATCATCAATATATTTGTCTGCAATTATTTGTGGTTTTAATCATCAACTAAAAAGTAACTATCAAAATCATTTGTTAGTGGGTTACCTAATAAAATTTAGAGGCAAACTATGTTCACGACGGTATGTCCGTTATGGTCAGGGTAGAGAAGTTTAATTTTGAGAAAGGTATTATTTTTGTAAAGTGATATTGATTTTAATTGTAAGCTTCTACCTATTAGACATGTTAAAATACTGTTAAATTGGATTTTCGACAGAAAATAAGTTATTGCGATATGCCACAACCGCTATACACTGCTCTTATTGGAATCATATTGATAAAGACATACGAACTGCGGTGGCCATTTAACTATTATATTTATGGCAGTAATATTTTTATTTATTTAGTATTGTGGTTATAGTGGTCGCCCTAGTGTACACACTGATAACACTTTATTTATGTAGGTACCTACCGACACTGATATTGCCAGATATTATGTAGACTCTTTCACTGAATTTGGCTGCTTTGTTCAACAGTTCAGCCGTCATTTAAATGCCTAAGCTGCTGCTTTATAAGCAAAGTCAGATTTTAAGCAAGATATTCATAGAATCAAACGGCTTTGGATGAAACTATACTGTGATATAGCTTGCATGTCAGGCTAATATTTAGGCTATAAATTATAATGGGAGAAGTACTCATTCTACGAGGGCAAAGCCGTTGGCAGAAGCTTTTCAATCATAAATGAGAATATCAACAACAATTGAGGTTCTGCTGTTGATCCCCGCATTAACGCCGGCGTTCACGCGCCATTGTCTTACTATTGTGTCTCTAATTACGTACTCAAAAGGTTCAGAAACTATTTAAACGCCTGCGGAACTAATAATGGGGATTTGGCAGTAAGGCTGCGTAACTAAAGACCGTTATTGCAAGCTTCAAAATCATTTCGTGCTAGCGTCCAAATGAAAAGGGGACGCATGCGGGGGCTTAACTTTTAGGGCTGCAGGAATGTTCAGAAGAGTCACCGTAGGCCTGGATCGGAAAAGGCAACTGAAGGAAATATATATTTGGGGTTTAATTTTTATCAAGTTCAATCTTTAAGGGGTGACCAGACGGTTGCAAACCAGCGTCCCAGCGTTTCAATCCGTGTAGGCATCAGTTGTAATCCATGACTTTCAACGCCCTTGGTTAGGAGGCGCGTTCTTCCAACCACCGGACGTGTTGGCGCATGATTTACATCCATGTAGCCGCAACATAAACCAAACACATAAACCAAGGTTACCTTGGTTGGAACTCAAGTTTGCAACCGTCTGGTCACCCTTTTAGCATTCTCTCTGGTAGCATTGTTATCAAGTAGGTAAGTATAGTACTGGGAATAAATAAGTAAGTATAGAAAAATATGAATTAAGATTAAATCTCTTAATATTAATCATGCTTTTTTTGTAGCGGGAAAATGTGCATAGCTAAAGTTGATTTTGTGAGTCACAATACTAAAAGGCAACTATATCGGCCAAGACGGTAGTGGTTTCTTTTGTACCTATGTAAAATAAATACCATCACAAATCGTCTACCATGATTTTGGCAAGAAAATTTATACATTTTACATTTAGATTATTTCATTTATAAGGAACGACGCACTCACGCGGCTGAACATGAGGTCCTGAGTTCGATTTCCAGATCTAGCTTTTACCCGGGTGATTTTTTTTTTCGTTGGGAAAATCATCCAATGACATCCCCGGCTCTTGGACGGAGCAGGAGATAGTGTCAGTCTTTTACTGACTAAAAACCCACTCCTGTTCCTTCGTTGCCTTTCATACCAGGGCCGAGTCTTTCTTTCAGAATCAGACTCTTGGTCAGTAGGCTTCGACCCTGCTGGGATCCTACGGTTGCTGACATCTCCTTGAGGCGCGCGTGGAACATTGCGCGCCGTCGACGACTTGGGCTCGGTCCGGACGGTTACCGGACGATTACCGGATGTTCGGACGGCGAGCTGCCCATTGCTCGCCGTCCGCAAGTCCGCGCCTACGGTGGCCGGAAATCGGGATCGGAATCCAGGCGGCTGGGGCGCGGGTCCATTGCCTCGCGCGTGCACGTGTGACCTCCTCCTTTGCTAGCATTACTGCTTCGCAGAAGGAGGCGGCCCCCTGCCACTCCTCCTCGCTCTGGACCATGGCATGTACCAAGGCTCGGCGCGAGAGATCACTGCCGCTGATCACCCCCACGAGGACACGGCGGTGCTCTACCCAGGCGGGGCACACCTCTACCGTATGCTCCACCGTGTCCTCCGGGCGGTCCACACAATGGTGACACCCGGGCGTTTCTTCCACAGGAATCCAGTGCAGGAACCTCCTGAACTTACCATGTCCGGTGAGGACCTGCGTCATGCGGAAGGTAAGGACGCCGTGTTGCCTTTCCAGCCACTCCTCAAAGAGGGGACTTACCGCCATAATTATTAAGTATGCGGAGTGTTAAGTCTCGCAAACCTCCGTTGAAAAGGGGGCAGACCAGATGGGTGTTATGTCTGGTTTGGGCAACTGCCCGATAAATGATTTCGGGCTGTTGTATATGCTCAAATCGCGCGGAAAACTCTAATTGCGCGTTGCAGGATTTTGTAGTCTAGTTCCTGTGTGATGCCATAGATGTCGCTAGATCACTCTCCTCCGGAGATTGGAGATCGATGGTTTTCTTGATGCGTCGTGATGCGTGCCAGGCCAGTGGAAGGTTGGTTCCAGTGGTTCGGAACCGGAAGCCGCATAGTTATCGGTGAGCCAGAACTGTCTGCGGTAATGTCCCAGTGAGTCGGGGTGATGATGTACGCGTCCCAGTGAGTCGGGATGATGCCCCAGTGAGTCGGGGTGATGATGTCCCAGTGAGTCGGTATGATGCTGCAGGCTCCAGTGAGCTCGGAGCTCAGAGCTCGCTCCAGTGGGTCGGAGCGGTGTTGTGAGAGGTAGTGGCTTGACTGATAGCGTCGACCAGGAGAGATTCTTCAAAGCTCCTCCTGTGACTGGCCGAAGGTGCAGTGTGCTTAGCCAAGGTCGCTGATGGTGCTGAGGATGATGACCAGGTATAACCAGGTAGACATGCAGGTGGTCAGGATACCCATTAAAGCCGTGGGTGCTGGCTGTATGGCTCGTTGCTCGAAAGCTTGAGGAAGTGATGATGACGTTACGAAATAGTAGCTGCACGAAGGCAACGCTGACGTTCATTGTCGAGGATCACCAGTTTGCTTGAAGGTATGTGGAACAGAGTGTAAAGTCCTGCAAACCTCCAATGAAAAGGGAAGATCCTCCGACTATTATTATTTATGGGTGTAATGTCTGGTTTGGGCAATTGGCCGATAAATGATTTCGGGCTGTATAGTATCATAGCTCAAATCGCGCGGAGAACCCTAATTATGCAATGCAGGCTTTCGCTGTTTAGTTCCTATGTGATGCCATAGATGTCGCTACAAGGCTTTCCACAGCTGATGCACAAGAAAGAGGCAGGCTTAGGTGGGTAACTATTTTACTGATAGTGAATAGATAGCTAGGATTCGTTTTCTAGTTAGAGCAGTGTTATGGATTTTTCATCCACGGCCTGAATGGATGGGTTTTAATAACGGCCACGATTGAAGCATTGCTGCAATCGCGTGTCTGTTTGTTGTTGTTGTTTTCATGATGTAACATCACGACAGTACCTACGCTCTGAAGGGGTGCCGCAGATATGTAAAGTTCACTTTGTGCTGGTCTAAGGTTTTGTAAAAAAACACACCAATTATGTTCAAATTTCATGTCAATGGGGTATAATATTTTTGTTTATCGACCGATCTTGATGATTATTTTTCTGGAAAAGTTACAACTCTGTGGTAACCACATCTTTATAGATATAATTCTTCTGTAGGTACTTCGTATGTTAGTAACCTATATCTAAACGTCTAACCTAAACGGCTTGACCGATTTGGATGATACAATTACTTAAATACCTACAATTGAACGCGGTGGCACTGCAATCATGTTCTCATTTTTTTAATTCTGACGTAAATCTAGCTTACGAACAGGACAACGTCTGTCGGGACCGCTAGTTATATATATAAACATATCGGGTATGGTATGATACAACAAATTAAGGGTTAGGAGGGATATAGCCTACTGGGGCCATGGGTTCGATTCTGAAAGGAAAACCCAGGACCCTGAAACGCAAGGCAAAGATGTAACATAGGAGTGGGTTTTAGTCAGTATCAGTCTGACACGCCCTCCCACACCGCCCAAGAGCGAGAGAAGTCATTGGATGATTTCCCACCTAAAAAAAACCTGAGGACTTGCATAATACTTATTTAGTTTAAGTAAGTTGCGAGGTAAATTACCTTAGCAGAGAACTGAAAGAACTTGCTTAATATTTAGTTTAAGTTGTGGCCTGTGGTGGGTTACTATTTAGTGTATGTCTACTATGTTAAAAGTAAAAAGATTTTTATAAAATAATAAACAACTAAAAAGTTTATTTGAAAAAACACTCTCTTTACAGACAGGCGGCGTGTGCAAGGACCAGCATCATCATACGCGCTAACGAGCATATTATGACAATCTACGATGCTCTTTCGGGGCGTGAAGCGGCGCGTAGTTCTTGGCGTAAAGACTAGCGATGCCCACCTCTGTAGATACTTACGGTGGGATCCATCCGTGGGCTCCTCCTGCATTTTAAGCAATCGCGTGTAAAATCGCATCTCCGTAAACGCTCTCATACAACCGCATAAAATATGTTTGAATTTAGTGCGGGCCAACCAACGCGATGCACAACACTCCGTCTCCGTTAATGAGGCCTTAGGCAATGACGTACCTAGTCCAATAAGCTGAATTAATATATAATTAAATAAATCGCGACGACTTCAGTTCTGAACATCAAACGCAGTATTTTCAGTATTTTTTTACATTTGATGTTCTGAACTGCCGATAGATGACGCTAGTGGTTATCGTAAACGCTGATTTGTACCTAATGTGTAGTAAAACTAGCTTTATTCAACGGATTTGCTTGTAATTATGTATCCTATTATCACCCAAAGTCCAAGAACATAGAACTTATTTACAAACATTGGTACATAATGAAAATACATACCTATTACATAGACTGATTAAAAAATCATAGTCCTTACTTTTGACTTTGCCGTAAAGTAAAAGATATGATGTACCTAATAACCCAATTTCCAAAAAAGACACAATATCCAAAGAAAACCATTCTGCTTCTGGAATAATCATCTGTCTTCGGGAATACGAACGCGTGATGATGAGTAGGTACCTACACAGCTGTTAAAACCATGGAAGAACTTGCCTATTTTTTATATTGCTGTAATAAGTTACGAAATCATATACAAATATAGCTATATTAATAACTAAAGCCATTTTCATGACGATCTGCGAGTCATTGTAAGGTACGTGACACGACTGAGACAAAACATCAGATAAACGACATTCGGTAGTAAGGGCCCTACTGTGACGTTTTTAAATCAACAATTTCGGTGTGATAGAGAGATGGAGCTGTACGGTATGAATAGCATTATCCCTTTCTCGTACCGGAATAATTATGAACCACCACCCACATCACAACTGCGTAAACCGCAGAGAGCGATGGCCGTCAAAGTCATTAGAGAATATCGCACGATCTCCTGCGAGGTGGCTTGCGTACTGGTCGGATCTCCGCCCTAGGACCTGGAAGCGAAAATACTCGCAACATTTCACCGGTGGCGCGAGTAAGCGAAGGCACAAGGAGAGGTAATTCAAGGGTAGGTCGTTATAATCGAGGCAGTCAGGCCGGTGCTTGACCACTGGCTCGGGAGGAAGTACGGCTCCCTGACGTTTCAGGCGACGGAGGTGCTTTCAGGGCACGGTTGCTTCGGGAAGAACATGTGTACACACGTTATCGCGTATTTATCGTACAAACCCTTTATGTTGCATGAAGTTTTAATAAATAATAAATAAATTTTAAAGTTAAACCAGAAAAAGTGAAATTCGGTAATCTTTACCTATGTTTCTGAAAGTGTTAGCTAAAGTTCTGCTTTGAGATTACCGAATTTCACTTTTTCTGGTTTAACTTTAAAATTTATTTATTATTTATTAAAACTTCATGCAACATAAAAGGTATAAAGGCGGACTTAATGCCTTAGGCATTCTCTACCAGCCAACCAAGGGTAGTGAAGAGAAAACATGGTAAGTGCATAAAAAAAAGAAAAGATAAAAAAAAAGATAAAATGTCCTATTCCAGGTCATGATCTACCTATTTTTTTTATTTCGACACATTCGTTTTTTTACATAACACTAGCGACCTGCCTCAGCTTTACACGGGTGATACAAACCTTTGAAATTCTCGGTGTTTTTCTACTATAGTATAGTATAGTAGCATATCTTATAGGTACATCTAAACCTTGCTCATGAATCACTCTGTCTATTGGTGAAACCTGCATGATAGATAGATACTTAGTATACTCTTTACTGAGTAGATCAATAATAAAATTACAATAGGAACTTAAAATTAATAGGGTGTCACAATGGGTGGTCTCATCGCTAATAGCGATTTTTTACAGACAACCTTTGGATGGATTTGACAAAGAAGAAAAATATATTTACGCAGGTACATAGTCATGAAGTACTATTTATTGACTTATATATACAATACATATAAATTATAATACAGACAATATATTATATAGGTACATGTATATGAAAGCAGAGAAATAATATACTTAATGACGTTTAAGAGGAGAGCTAATGATCCTTAACCATATTTTTAAAGATTGTTAGTGTTTGAGATTGCCTTACTGACACGGTCAAAGCATTCCACAGCTGTACTGCTTGGGGTGAAACTCCGCTGCCACGCCAAGTCGCGGCATGGCGGGAAGACTTCCGGCGAGATCTCATGGTGGAATGGCGACAACGACTGTTGCAACCCAGTGCTGGGCACGCCATAATTATGGCGATAAGTCCCCTCTTTGAGGAGTGGCTGGAAAGACCTCACGGCGTCCTTACCTACCGCATGAGGCAGGTCCTCACCGGACATGGTAAGTTCGGGAGGTTCCTGCACCGGATTCGTGCAGAAGAGACGCCCGGGTGCCACCATTGTGTGGACCGCCCGGAGGACACAGTGGAGCATACGGTAGAGGTATGCCCCGCTTAGGCAAAGCACCGCCGTGTCCTCGTGGGGGCGATCGGCGGCAGCGATCTCTCGCGCCGGGCCTTGGTACAGGCCATAGTCCGGAGCGAGGAGGAGTGGCAGGCGGTTGCCTCCTTCTGCGAAGCAGTAATGCTAGCAAAGGAGGCGGCCGATCGCGTGAGGAACCGGTCCTCACGCCCCAACCGCCCCGCCGGGATTCCGATCCCGATTTCCGGCCACCGTAGGCGCGGGCTTGCGGACGGCGAGCAATGGGTGGCTCGCCGTCCGATCGTCTGGTAGCTGTCAATTCGTCGACGGCGCGTAGTGTTCCACGCGCACCTCAAGGAGATGTCATCAACCGTAGGGGCCCAGCAGGGTCGAGGCCTACTGGGGCCATGGGTGATGCGAAAGTGACCCCCGGGGCCCTGGAAAAAAAATGGCAAAGAAGGATCAGGAGTGGGTTTTTAGACAGTAAAAGTCTGACACTATCTCTCGCTCCGCCCAAGAGCGGGGGATGTTATAAGATGATTTTCCTACCCGAAAAAAAAAAGCTGTACTGCTTGAACTGCAAACAACTTGTCATAGAAATTGGTGGAGTGGCTTGGCATCTCTAGCCTCAAGTTTTCCGACGACCTAAGATATCTAGTATGTGTATCATGAGGGAACTTGGAACTTTAAGATAAGCAGGGGTTTTAGGATTGAACAGAACACTATAGAGGGTAGAGACAAGATGTGTGCATACGTTCCGGCGAAGACGTATTGGAAGCCACTTGAGTTTGGTATGAAAATCGGATATGTGATCATACTTGCGCAAGCCAATTATAATAAATCGTATGCAAACGTTTTGCAGTCGCTCAAGTTTATCTAGTTGTGCTTCAGTGAGATCGAGATAACTAACATCAGCGTAGTCAAGGATACGGAGTAAAATCCCTGAGCAAGTGCAATTTTAGTGGCAGTTGGTAGAAAGTTACGCAACCGGCAAATATTTTGCGACTTACCTCTTGTAATTGGGGATCCCAAGAAAGATGTTCGTCTATCCAAACCCCTAAGTTCTTAACCTTCTCGCTTATTAGTATAGTAGTGCCGTTGAATAGGACCTGAGGAAGCTGGGACCAGTTTGCCTTGGGCATTAACCTAGAGCTGCCAACAACAATGGCTTGAGTCTTCGATGGATTAACTTTCAGACCGTGTGCCTCAATCCACTCACAAATTGAAGTCAAGTCCTGGTTAATGATGTTAATATTCTTTTCACTAGAGCAGCTCAAACAAGTAGGTTTTGCTGATTGAAAACAGTGAGCAAAACTCGATTTTGCTCACTGCGTGAGACAAAGTAAATTTTTAATTATTTTTTTTTAGCCATACAATTCGAAACATTCGAACTGCACTGTACACTGTCTCTTTCTCGCCCTTATAAAAAAGCGAATGAGAAACATGCCATTTCGAATTTCATTCCGATTTTGAAATTCCACCACAAAGAAAAACACGTTCGGAAATGCGTAATAAATAGAAAATATTTGTAAAATATAAAATTGTTTTTTTTTTTATAAATAAATTATTGAATTTTAAATTTATTATTGTATTTGAACCTAAAATAAGAGTACCTGAGTACTTATAGCAGCAGATAAAACTGGCCTTTAAATAATTATTTCTAGTTTCAATATTGACTGTTTTAGAACGTGCTTTAAAAAAACAGCGGAAATAAAATAGTGGCAAATAAGATTAAGAATGTTAAAATAATTGTAAAATATGAGCAAAACTAGCGACAGAGAGGGTATTTATTTTAATTGAAATCATTATTAAATCTATTACTGTTAATTATTTTATTTCCCAAGTAATATGTGTTCTCGCTGCTGAAGTGAAAAATTATGTGTGTAACACGAGAGCAAAACTTTTTGCATCTCGTGCCTTTGAATCCCTCCCCTCGCTCAGGATTCTACTTTAGAATCACTCGCTAACGCTCGTGATTCAATCGAAGAATCCTTCGCTTGCTAGGGACTCAAGATTAGCTCTCGCAGCAAAAAACAACTTTGCTCTCTTGTTGCACAAATAACTATTCCTTGCACTCATTAAACAAACATACTTTCAAACTCACTTTACAAGCCTGGCTTCAAAGCCAAACACCCTCTTGGTATTATAGTACAAGGTCCGGCTGCAGAATTAGTGCACTCATCGAGTATTTGCTAAAAACCATATTTTTACGCAGATTTATGATTAGGAGAATATATATCTACCAGGCTGCAGGCTGCCAAAATGTGGCCGCTGGTATTTTTAATTAAATAATTGTTAATTGATTTTTCGGAAAAAATTTCATTCACTTGTTTTTTAATTAAAATATCATCCACTTCACGGCGATATGTATAAAGACCCTGAAAAATCACAGTTGCCATTGCGCACTTGGCCGCACAGAGCCAGCCAGAGAGAGCTTGGCAGCCAGGTGAAAACGTATGATTTTGACACATTTTTACGTTTATAACGTACATTTATTGTTTGATATGATATACGGCTGCATAATTCAATTTGGCCGCAAATAAGGGTTGCTGGCTATAACAGATGGCATTTATTTAAGGTAGAGTGAAAGAGATTTAGCGCATAACATCACTAGTCAGACGAGGATAGCGATTGCCAGCTGTTCTACACTTAATGGCCATTGCGCATGCAGGTAGGTACCACAGGTACCATAGATCCACAACCAAAAAACATTATCAACAATGGTTCTTAGTGTAAGATTGTCTGTATATTTTCGGCTTGTGGTTAGAAATAAATGTTATTATTACATTATATTATTATAGCGGCATCCAAATCCCTATGGGGAGATTGTCTGTAAACTTACAAATCATCAGCATAGAGGTGGTAGGAGGAAAGAAGAGTTTTTTGAAATATAATTTATGAATATTGCGAAGAGTAAAGGATATAAGACGCCACCCTGAGGTACACCGGCAGAAGTACACCAAGAAAAACAGAGAACTCATCTTTGGAAATACGTTGCCGGCGGCTATACAGGTAAATACAAAACCAGTAATCACCGTTGGAGAGCGAAGTATGGCGAGCAAGATATCGAAATTTACGGTATTAAAAGCGTTGCTAAAATCTAGGAAACAGAGAACTGTCATATTTCCTCTATCCAGCCTTATTTCATCAGAGAATCATGAAAATCCGTCAAATAGCTATTGAATTTATAACGAATATACAGACAGACAGACTCGGTGGGTCACTTTGTTTTTATAATATGTTATAATATATAAATGTGAAAGTAAATAACACTATATATAAGTAGGTATGTACATTAATAGGAAGATTAGGCAGGTATCTGCTTGGTACGCCATAACCATAGCGGTAAGTCTCCTTTTAGAGGAGTGGCTGGAGAGGCGTCACCGCGTCTTCACTTTCCGTATGACGCAGGTCCTCACCGGACATGGTAAGTTCGGGAGGTTCCTTCACCGGATTCAGACGGAAGAAACGCCTGGGTGTCACCATTGTTCGGACCGCCCGGAGGATACGTTTTAGCATACGGTGGAAGTGTGCCCCGCTTGGGCGGACCACCGCCGTGTCCTCGTGGAGGCGATTGACGTCGGCGATCTCTTGCGCAGGACCTTGGTTCAGGCCATGATCCGGGCGCGAGGGAATGGGAGGTGGTGGCCTCCTTCTGCGAAGCACTAATGCTAGTGAAGAAGATGGCCGCACGCGTGAGTGAATGTATATTCTCACGCGCCAGCCGCCGTAACCCTGACCGAGTACCAGACATGGTAGGCGCGGGTTTGCGGACGTCGAGCAATGGGTAGCTCGCTGTCCGGCTGTCCATGACCGTCCGGACCGAGCCAGAGTCGTCGTCAGCACTTAGTTTTACACGAATCCACGCGCGCCTCAAAGTGATGTCAGAAAAACGATGCCCGCCAGGGCCACGGGGAGAAGCCCTTGGTCCTAGAATGCATAAGGCAACTGAAGGACACAGGTATAGTTTTAAGTCTGACACGCCCTCCCGATCCATTTTAGAGTGAGAGAAATCATTGGACGATTTCCCACCTCAAAAAAAAGCTAAGCGCTTATTGTTCTATGAGGAAGGATTCTTTCAGAGACAAGTTTTAGTTACATAAATACGACTTATTACGAAACTTTCAGTTTCAACTTCTGATTTATGAATCACAAAGTTTGAACACATCCTGTCATTTGATCTGACAGAACTATTTTTATACAATATTATTAATTTATTTAGCAGTTTTTATACAATATATCATGTTACAGAAAAGACTATCTAAGGCTTTAGTGTTTTTTCGTAACTTACTGTGCGTACTTTTTTTTCTCGTATTTGTAATCGTTTTCCGCATGAAGAGAATTCAGGAAAATGAAGTGATAACAAAGATTCCAAAAAGTTCAATAAAATATATCGATTTCCAAACACAAGATGATTTGAAACCCCTTCAACCAAGCACTATTAGACGCTTTATAACAAACTTTAACACTGAGCAACGAATTTTGAACTTGGACGTTTTTGGACCCATAAAACCAAACGCTCCCATTTTTGTAATATTTGTTGATATGTTTAAAATAAACCTGAAATATCTTGTGGTATCCTTGTCAAACGTAGCAGGAATAGAAGATGCCCTAATAATTTTTTCGCACGCTAGATTTGATGACAACATCAATAATTTAGTAAAAATGATTGACTTTGCTTGTGTTTTACAAATCTTTTATCCATATTCCACACAAATATATCCTAATGAGTTCCCAGGATACCAACAGAGTGACTGTCCGCGTAATATGGATATGGACAAAGCTAAATCTCTCAATTGTACAGGGGCAGATACCCCAGATATACATGGTCTATATAGAGATCCTTTACAGGCTCAAATGAAACATTTCTGGTGGTGGACAATGAATACAGTATTTGAAAATTTGCCTATTACTCAGGATCATACAGGAATTTTTACGTTCTTAGACGATGACGTATTTTTAATGGAAGATTTTATCTATATGACTATGCAAATGAAGAAAATAAGCCAGCTCATAACTGTTTGTGAATTTACATCTTTACTGAGGCCTACATTTAAATTTTCATATTTTGATAATATGAGTACATATAGTCCGTACACGGTTGAATTAACAACTTGGGATCCCCGAGATGATTCTTCTGTGTTATCATTTGATTCGTCTGTCTGGAGCTCTATTGCGGCGCATTATTTCCTTTTCTGCAGCATCGACGATTATTCGTGGGCCAGGTCTCTATACTATTTATCTTTAAACAGAAAAGATGGAGGTAGATTCAAAGTCATGTCTAGTATATTGCCAAGAGCGTTTAAAACTAGCTCTTTAGCTTTGTATGATCAATATGTTGAATACGACATGATATATATAATTAATCGAATTTTGCACATTCAAGGACAAATCAACATGAATTTGTATCCCTCTCATCTCGAAATTTACCTTGATATTGAATTGGATGATGATGATTTTGTAATTTTTGATTACGTGGACAACAGTGGCGGCTGGAGCGATCCCCGGGATAAAAGTATGTGTTATAACATAACTGCCAATAAGATAAAGAAAATAATAATGGATATGGCTCACGAGTTTCATCAGTACGATGTGTCACGATCGCTGTAAATAATTTGAATGAATAAAGACAGTTTTTAGCACGGTAACAATATATTTTATGTGTTTTCACACGTCTTTTGTTTGCCTTTGTAATTGTGCCCTATGTTAATATTAACATGTGCCTTTTATTGATATTAAAACCAGCCATGACCCGCGATTTCGTCCAAGTCAAATTCATAATTAAGTAAGTCAGACATGTAAAGGCTTCAAGGTCCAAATGTCAATGCCAATCGGTAAACACGTTATTTATGTATTAAAGTGAGTTTCCACTGAATCGCAGATGGGTGGAGTGGAGCAGAGAAGAACAATGAAAAGTGGCAAATGTTTCCATTGAAGCGGAGCGGGTGGATTAGAATTGAGTTATCCTCCGCTTGGTGCCCTCTGCTCGGCACCACAGCCAGCTCGAATCTGTTCTGTCCGGCTCAAGGCCGCGTGTTCATTTGTTTTATTTGAAAGTCCACTCAGCTCCACTCCGCTCCACTTACACTGTTTCCACTGATGCGGAATGGAGATTTCGCGCAGTGATCCTCTCAACTCCGCCCAGCTCCGCGTCAGTGGAAACGCACCTTTATGACTAGTTGTGTGAACGTCATCGAAGCAGAAGGAGTAGGCATATAGGATCACAGCTATAAGTGGATAAAGTAGTTTATTAAAATATAAGGATAATTTATATTTTTTATGGACTAGCTATGTTAGAAAGCGACTACAGTAAGTCCTCCATCGCAATGATCTTTAACTTCATGCTTCAGCATGAAGTTAAAGATCATTGCGATGGAGGACGTGGAGCGAGGTGAACCTCGCTCCACGTTATACTGATGCTTGTCGCTTCTGCCAACACAGTGGTGTCGCCAGGTTTCACGAGGAATCTCACACTTCCATTCCCCTTGAGAATTCCAGTCCATCATCTGTTTAGTAGTGTGATCAGAATCTCTCCGGTGTGTATGACTAATGCAAGTCCACTGACGATACTTGATCTGGCAATCGACTCTGCCATTCCTCCAACACACCGATGCCAGACCACATCTAATGTACAGCACATTAGATGTGGTCTGGCATCGGTAGCTATGTTCTTTGTTACCTCCCACTTTTCGTACCTGAGCATTGAGTTTAACTCGGGTCAGTTTTTGTGATAGCCAAATTATAGGTATCAGTTGTGAGAAGTCTGACACGCCTTTTCTTTCCCTCTAAAGCATGAGAATTCAATGGATGATTACCCAGCTCAAAAAATAAAAAATGATATTTCGATAAATAAGGCTCAGTCAGCAATATAAGATGATGTCGTTACAGCTACATTTTAGCATCGTCTGATCAATCAACATGACATAACATAAAGTCTTATGTATAATGTTCCCACTGCTGGAACTCAAGCTTCTTATCTAGGAGAGGGAATGGTTCGTAATCCACCACTGAATGTTGGTAGAATCTAGATGAGGCTGGGACAGGAACGTGGGGATTGACACGAAAAAAGAGAGGCCTGTGCTAACCAGTGGACGAAGTCAGGCTGTGGACGAAGCATCTGTCCGGGCTAGAACTCACAACCTATAACTATGCCAGCCTTTTCCAATGGATTATGGGAATGTTCGAAAGAGTTATCCTGAAACGTAAAGGGCAACTGTAACCTAAAATAAAAAGACTAAAATCCATCTATATTAAGTGGATATTAGTCAGTAAAAAAATCTGATACGCCTTCTCTGCTCCACCCAGAGCGGGAGAAATCTTAAGATTGCGCCATTCCCCGCTAATTGTTTTTCTTTCTTTCTAAGTTATTTGATGATTTCCCACCACAAAAAAGACGTTTCTACTGGGCCTAACTTAATGAGAAATTAAAATTATCAACTTATTATATGTGAAGACGAGACTGCTAATATAAAATGAAATAGCGGTTATTATTTTTAAATTAAATTTAAGTGTTTGTGTTAATTTATAACAATATTTTTAATAAGGATTTTCAAACTGTTTCGGTCTTCGTATTTGTGAAATGATAATTGCCTGCATGGGTTGTCATATAAAAACTGAGAAAATTACTTTTGAATTAACATAACACAAATTCTTGGTGCCATGAATATTTTTTTAAAACTAGATTATCAAATATTTTATTGGTGTCTTGGTGTACATATACTCGTATTATGTAAATTATTGTACATTGGTTCTACTTACATATTTAATGTTTAGTGTTGTGCAAAACCTTCAGGCTCCTAGTCCCAGTAGTTTTGGCTGTGCGTTGATATGTCAGTCAGTCAGTTTCTCCTTTTTAACCGACTTCAAAAAGGAGGAGGTTATATGTTCGGTTGAATGTATGTTTATTTTTTTTATGTAGTTATGTTCACCGATTTCTCGGTCAATTGTGGACCGATTTTGAAAAAAATTTTTTTGATTGAAAGGTTATGCTTCCGAGTTGGTCCCATAGAAATATTGTTATGATCTGATCATGAACTTCGAAGATATTGAACAGAACTCCTCATAGGATCACAGCAGAACCGTCGTAACAAGTAAAATTGCTTTGTTTATACGTGTAGTCGATGACTGACTGAAAATAGAGGGGGAATATATCGAACTGATCTGATGATGAAGCCTGCAGTTAGGCATCGGAACTTTGTAATAAATTAATGTAATCTAACCGTGTTTGGGATTATTAGAATTGCCATGAGATGCACTCTGGCTATAAGGTATTTAAGTTTGGCTGAGGGGTACTTTTTAGTGGTGGTACCATAACTAAAAAGTGTAAAAAAAAAACTTTTTACAAAAAAAAAAAATACAACCGACTTCAAAGTAGAAAAAAAAACACTGAAAAGTGCAAAATAACTTTAATTTCGGAAGTCGGTGTTAAATAACGAAGCGACAAAACTATTATAGAAACACCGACTTCCGGAATTAAAGTTATTTTGCACTTTTCAGTGTTTTTTTTCTACTTTGAAGTCGGTTGTATTTTTTTTGTAAAAAGTTTTTTTGTATATATATGACATCGACTTATATTCTAGCGATAGACAAGCACGTTCATGGAAACTATTTGTCTAAATACTGAAAAGTTAAAACAAAAGTTCGCTGCAGCGCTAAATTGGCATTATGTCGTCTAACAAAACTATTAAAACATACAGCGCCTAAAGTTCGTTTTATAATCCCAGATAATGATTTGACAAGTGCAAATGTCAAACTCCAGAAATATGTTGCCTGCTTTTTGATAAAAGTGATGTCTCCAAATTCGATTTTTTATACCGATTCTTTTAATAATATAACCTTTAAGGAAAGAAGGACCAAGATACAATATTGTTTGTTTATAATAGAGTCTAATATGAATTGAAGATTAAAATATTCAAAAATATTACCATATTTTTTTTACACTCGGACTTTTATTTACACTAAGAACTCACAACACCGTTTTTACCGGCGGGCAACTAGTAGAATCGTGCAGGCCACGGTCACCCGCAGCCTCGGCGGGTTGCGCCTGCACTCTCTGCGGTCGGTTAACAACCGCAATGGCCATCAGGGGATAGAGAAATTCGATGCGAAATCCGAAAATCGATTGATGCACTCAGAACTTTATAGGCCTTCTTTTTTTAATTATTCTGTGAAGTAAGTATAACTCAACAGCTCGTTTATGGTGTATGTCCAGGGCGGTCTGGAGCTCAACTGGTAGGTAATTAACCGCGCGGCTTGCGATTGTCATCTGCCAAGTTTGCGAGCAATAACCGCAACCGCGACGGCTGTGTAACCACACAAAACTCTGGTCTCGTGGGTTTAGAAATAAAACAGCTGTTTCTTCCACCGTGGCGGGCGCGGCTGAAAACCGATCCATGAGTTCTTAACTAGTACCTACAGTATATGGGCGCTCCAGTATATGGGCGTCCCAACACAATTTTATATCTTGTTTACAAGAGCGGGACGAGACAGTCGCAGTTTATGCTTTAGAATTAAAAAAGTTATCATCATTGGTCGTCAAGATATTTATCAAGATGGGAATTCATCCAATGACTTCTCCCGGTCTGGGTGGAGCAGGAGGGCGTGTCAGACTTTTACTGCTTAAAACCACATCGACCCTACTGTGCCCCTACGGTTTGCTGACATCTCTTTGAGGAGCGCGTGGATCACTAAGCGCTGTCGACGACTGGGGCTCAGTCCCGGCGATTACCGGAATGCCAGACGGCAAGCTACCCATTGCTCGACGTCAGTATTGACATTGTGGCAGTCCGGGTTGGGGTCTCAGCGACCGGGGCGTAAAAATGTTCGTTTCCTTACTCGTGCAGCCTCCTCCTTCGCTAGAATTACTGCTTCGCAGAAGGGGGCGGCAACTGCCATTCCTCCTCGCTCCGGAGCATGGTCTGTACCAGGACCCAGCGCGAGAGCTCGCTGCCACCTATTGCCTTCATGAGGACACAGCGCCGGCGGTACTCCGCCCAAGTGAGACACACCACCACCGTATGCTCCCCCGTGTCCTCCGGGCGGTCCACACAGTGGTGACCTCCTCAATCCGATGTAGGAACTTCCCGAACTGACCATGTCCGGTGAGGACTTGCTTAGCCACTCCTCAAAGAGATAATTCCTCGAGAGTTAGATCAAGACTAACCGTCATGATTATAGCGTGCCCATTGTACGTCAAGCTGTGAATTCACATGTCTGCATTGTAAGAAACCGATACTAGATTCGTTTATCGCTACAATTTTAGAAGAGATTAACCTAGTGTTAATCTCTAACCTAATAAAGTTGTAATAAAATGTCAGCAAAAATATAACTTTGAGTAATTCTATATTTTTATCTGGGTTTGGTGATAATAAATCGAGACAAAAAAATAAAATGACTCGGCTTTCGCTAGTCTTTCAATTCTTAGGCTTAAATTATATTTTATTTTATGAGTTAGACATTTGCATCTATCAAATTATCTTCAGAAAATAAAAAAACGACCATAATTAGTTTTATAAAAAAACGAAATTATTTTTACGAATATTTTCGGCTTTTTGTTCAATATCGGTTGCGGTACCTCACTATTTATGAAATGGAAAAAACATGCAACATTCGAATTGTCAAATCATTATCTTTAATTAAAAAACAGATTGTAGATAGCTTTTAGAGATACTTTTTTCATGACCAAAATGTCTTAAGCGCCATGAATTTCGCGGCACTTGCGCGTTTCGTTCAACATAGTGTAATGACATGTTATCCAAATAGATTTTTATACCGCAGAAGTGACACAGCTTTTTGCCTACAATTCATTACAATAATTCAAAATTTAAAATTTAATATTTCAAAATTTAATAATAGTCCTCGTTAGTGTAAATTCAAAAACCACGTTCTACTACTTTAATAAATAAGTGAATTCAAAATCGCGTAAAATATTTAAACCCTTTATTGTAATCATCATTCTGAAGAACAGCTGTCCTGAGTGAATCAAGATCAGGACTGCGCCGCTATAGTAACAAAACAAACAACAACGGTAAATTTATCTTTCAAATGTTTAACAATTCCAGTTAAAGATTCAGTTTTTTTTTTCGGATATACTTATTTATTTTTCTGTTGTAATTTTATAACTTTTTTGCAGCTAAAACTTTTTTTAAACCTTTTTAACTTAAATATCATCAGCTTGAAAGTGTGCAGATCAGATAAACGAATATTTTGTAGAAAGCCACGTGTTTTCACTTCTATCCTCTTGAAGAATTTTTATCCATTCTTCCCTTTTCGGCTGACTAGTGTGAACAAATCTAGAATATAATTATAGTGTATGAAGGACGAAATCTCAATATGAGTAATGCAATATCACACATAAGACTACAAATTCAGCTGAGTCTAATGTATATTTGAATACTAATCTGCACGTGATATCTAGGTAGATACGTAATACCTAAGAGCTAACGAATGACAGAATGCTTACATAACGACAAAACTTACCGATGAAAACTGATACCCAATGATTTGCTGACATTTCTTGCTGAGTTTTTAGAGTATCAAAAAACACACGTCGTCATAATTTTTGAATTTGACGGAATTCATTGATATCATTTATACAAAAAAGAAATAACATTCAATAAAATATTCAAAAAAAAAAACAAACAGGGAATAAAACACCATGCAAGTCTGTGTTCACTAAACCAGTTGTAGCCAGGTAAAAATCTGGTTTTTGTTTGAGTTAACATCTGCATGTTTTAGTCTATGATTGTAAAATGGGAAGGCTTTTTAATAGAATAATATGTTTTCTAACATACTATTACGATATTAGAAGCTATTATATTGCTTGGTCAACCAGTAATTTTACTTAAATTACTACAGAATTATTATTTACGTCCAGATTTACTTTAATTTGAATTTATAAGCGCCGCTCTCACACTGCATGAACGTCAAAACTGTACTAATGTCATCAATATCAAGGTGCATAGAAGACACTGCACCTGAGTCGGTTGAAGTGAGTGTACGGCACGCGTAATCTAGTACGTAGTACATATATATCGATGATATATGATGATTTTTTCTTAAACCTCAATGGTTTGAGAAATTTGTCGCATATTGGTCGTAATTTCTCAGTAATTTATTAAAGCATTTAAAATTCAAAAAATTCAAATGTTTTTATTTCGCATACGCCTACATGGGCACTTATAAAACGTCAGAAACTAGTGCAAAAAAAAAAACTGATTTATTAGTTTTTTTATTTACATTTTAATTTCGTAACGTAAAATATGATAAACACAACATTAAAGAATTAATAGCCCATGATAATCTCATTTTATATTGTATAATTAGTTTTCGTTTGCCAACACCAGAGCAATGTGTAGATTAGTTATTATGGTTTTTTTAAAGGGTGGAAGTCATCCAATGACTTCTCCCTCTCTGGGTGGAGCGAGAGGGCGTGTCAGACTTTTATTGACTAAAACCACCCCTGTGCCTGTGCGTTCTAGGACTACAGGTTTCCTTTTCAGAAATTTCTCGCGGTCCTAGCTAGCGGGGATCGGCCCTGCTGGGCCCCTACGGTTGCTGACATCTCTTTGAGGAGCGCGTGGGTCACTACGCGCTGTTGACGACTGGGCTCGGGCCGGTTAATTATCGGACGGCCGGACGGCGAGCTACCCATTGCTCGACGTCGGCAAGCCCACGTCTACCGTGGCTGGTAGTCGGGGTCGGAATCTCGGCGGCTGAGGCGTGAGTACGTTCGTTCACGCGCGCGGCCTTCTCCTTTGCTAGCATTACTGCTTCGCAGAACGAGGTGACCGCCTGCCATTCCTCCTCACTCCGGACCATAACCCAAACCAAGACACGGCGCGAGGGGTCGCTGCCGCCGATTGCCTCCACGAGAACACTGCAGTGCTCCACACAAGCGGGGCACACCTCCACCATATGCTCCATCATGTCCTCCGGGCGGTCCACACAATGGTGACACCCAGGCGTTTCTTCCGCCTGAATCCGATGCATGAACCTCCCGAACTTGCCATATCCGGTGAGGACCTGCGTCATGCGGAAGGTGAAGTGAGGACGCCGTGTTGTCGCTCCAGCCACTCCCCAAAGAGGGGTAAGTCCCCTCTTTGAGGAGTGGCGCCGTGTTTAAAGCGTGCCTAGAGTTATTATAGGTATGTTTGGCGTGCGTGGAAAACTTCGCACCGTCGACTCGGGCCTGACCCTTACCGGAAGACTGGACGGCGAGCTACAATGAGTAGCTCGCTCGTCGTTGAGTCTCATAGGTAATGTATGGCCATTCATCTATAAATCGACCCCGGCAAGCGTTGCTTAACCTCGTGTGGCTGTTAATACTTAGCCACGAGTTCCTCTAGCTATCGCTGATAAAAATAAAGTCTGGTTTACAATGGTCTAGACAAGGTACGTTAAGTGCTATACTGCTTGTTCAAGAGTTCAAATCTACGTAATGGCCTCTATTCTCGTAAACACACCCTTAATAGTGGGCTTAGTCTGGGTTTACGGCATAGCCTTGTCTGACACAGGGACAATAACTGAAGGCAATCACACTAGTATTATAAAGTCAAAAGATTGTGCGTGTGTGTATGTTTGTTACTTCATCACGCTCGAACGGCTGAACTAATTTCGATGAAACTTAACACACGAGTAGAATAACACATAGGATTATTTTTTATCTTGGCAGTATATTTTCTTGGGATCATTTTCTATTTTCTATCACGTGGGCGAAGCGGTTGGCTGCTGCTAGTGTTGTTGTATCATAAAGCCAGTTTTTAAACCCCGACGCAAACAGAGAGGTGGTTATACGTTTGACCGCTACGCGTGTGTCAGTTTGTCTGTCCGTCTGTAGCACCGAAGCTTTTATAGGGTCAAGTACATATGGATGCGGTTTTTTTTAAAGCAGGTTTTCTAACGCCATCATTAGACATTTTAAGTTTTATCGAAATTGTATTCAGCCATTTACAAGTTATAGTAAGTTATGTGCAAATCTATATACATAAAACAAAGTCATGTTCGTTACACCATTTTTTATTACTCAAGAACGGCTCGATCGATTTTAATGATCTTTGCTTTATTAGATTCGTCTCCACCCAATAAGTAGCTAAAAAGTAATCAATCAATTTATTTTCATTGACTGTTAGGCGGTACTCAGTTTGTCGGATCAGCTAGGCTGGTGTTTCTTAGCTGACTTAAGAAGAAAAAAACGACAAAAAACTGCAAAAACGGGAAAAAAGACTGCATGGACAATTACAGACCAGTCTCTATTATACCCACAATTGCCAAAGTATTTGAAAACGGTTTGAGTTCCCGACTTATTAAATTTATGTCGGAGACGAACGCCCTTACTGACCGTCAGTATGCGTACCGAGAAGGCCGCTCGACCACGTGTTTAGCACGTGAACTCGTACATCGAGTCATGTCTGCACGTGAGCAAAAGAGGCAAGTGGCTGTCCTATGCTGCGACCTGTCCAAAGCGTTCGACGTTGCTGACCGCGCCGTGTTAGGTGTAAAACTACAGCACTACGGAGTGGTGGGACCGTCGCATGCTTTAGTGACGGATTTGCTGCACGACAGGACTCAAGTTGTGGTAGGTGGCCAAGGAAAGGTGAGGTCGAAACCTCTTAAATCGGAGATGGGAGTGGCTCAGGGGTCATCCGTATCGAACATTCTTTTTTCACTGCTGCTGAATGACTTGCCTGATGCTGTGACTGACGCAGAAGTACTCATGTACGCTGATGATGTTGCAGCGTTGGTAACAGCTGAATCAGTGGATCAGTTGGAGCAGAGGCTAAACGATGCCGCGAATCAATTGGCGTTATGGTTCCAAGGAAATGGTCTTGCTCTGAATCTGAAAAAGACCCACTTCATTCACTTTGTACTGTCAGGGCGGTCTTCACGACCACTGGCGGTATCTGCGGGTGGAGTGGCTCTGGTTCAGGTGAAGACAATAACCTTTCTTGGATTTGAAATTGACGGGTGCCTCAAGTGGGATGGTCAGATTAGCAAAGTTTGTGGTAAATTGGGTAGTGCATGTTTTGCTCTTGGCAGAATATCGCGCGTCTTACCCGAACGCGATGTACGGACCTGTTATTTCGCGACGGTGCACTCGTTACTTCAATACGGCGCTGAGCTATGGGGACGTGCTGCCGATTGGCAGCGCGCCTTCCGAATGCAGAAGCGTGCCGTGCGGGCCATCGTCGAGATACCGCAGGACATGTCCGCTAGACCCCATTTTGCTAAACTAGGCATCCTCACGTTACCTGCTATACTTATATATCAGGTCGCACTGTACGTGAGGATGAACCTCGACCTTTACCCAAAGGTAGGCAGCCGTCATTCATATTGCACCAGAAGCAGGGGTCAGTTATCGACGGTCTCAAGAACGCTCACCAAATCTTCCAAGACGACTCATGTTATGGGCCCGACAGTTAAAATCAGCTGCCTGTAGCTATTTCTGGTGCCCCAACTATAGCGAGCTTCAAAGCTCGTTTGAAAAAATGGTAATTTTTGAATGAAAATTATTTTGACTTTTTATTTTAATTTGACTTCAATTATTATTATGTTTTTATTTTTTTAATTCTTGTATTTTCTTTTATTTGTTTGACATTTTTTATTATTTGACATTGTTATGTACCTAATCATTTGTTAACAAATTGTATGTAACATTCTGTAAATGAATTGTAAGAATCCCTTACCAATAAATTACTATGACTATGACTACTATGAAACACCAAAACAAACTCAGAGGTCAAAGCCTCTTTTAAAGTCGTATGGACTTTATTGGTAAGTAAACATGTAATGAGTTAACTCATAAGAGAACCATACAGATTTGAGTGGACCCGTCCAGTCAGTTCAAGCATTTGTCAGTAAGTCACAATTCGACTAAAAATACAAAAGAAAGGACATTTAGGTAGGCAACAAAGTATTCAAACTACCAGAAAAATGCTGAAATGACTGAAAATAAGAATAATCCACATCTTCCTGTGCGCCCTCGAGCCCCAGCCGCCGTGATTCCGATCCCGATTTCCGGCCACCGTAGGCGCGGGCTTGCGGACGTCTAGCAATGGGTAGCTCGTCGTCCGACCGTCTGGTAACCGTCCGGACCGAGCCCAAGACGTCGACGGCGCGTAGTGTTCCACGAGTGCCTCAAGGAGATGTCAACAACCGTAGGGGCTCAGCAGGGTCGAAGCCTACTGGGGCCATGGGTGATGCGAAAGAGATCCCCAGGGCCCTGGAAAAATGGAAAGAAGGAACAGGAGTGGGTTTTTGGTCAGTAAAAGTCTGATACGCCCTTCCGCTCCGCCCAAGGGCGGGGGATGTCATTAGATGATTATCCCACCGAAAAAAAAAAGTCGTCATGTGTGGTCATAATGAAAAAGTACATAAAATAAAAAAAAAGTAATACATTACAAAGTAAATACTCATGTCAAGCATAAGATGTACATTACAAAGCTGTACGATAAATGAAAATCGGTTTAAATGTTTTTAAAATTATAGGGGGTGAAAGGACAAGACTCGTACCTTACATAAAGGGTATTCTAGTTTTTAAATTTAAGTATAATTTCCAAAGGGTTAAACTTTCTTTTTTATTTGTTCTGTCTAATAATAAAATAAGCACAGACACATTTCACCTATTATATATTTAAGTACTAAGGGACAAGTCTACGTTGTAGTGTTGTAGAGACACCCCAGCTACTTGAAGTCCCCCGCTTGGGCGGAGCACCGCCGTGCCTTCGTGGGGGTGATCGGTGGCGGTGACCTTTCCCGCCGGGCTCTGGTACAGGCCATGGTCCGGAGTGAGCGGACACCTCCTTCTGTGAAGCAGTAATGGTAACGAACGGACATCCTCTCTCCCCAGCCGCCGGGATCCCGACCCCGACTTCTAGCCACCGTAACCACGTGGGCTTGCGGATGAATAGCAATGAGGAGCTAGCCGTCCGGTCTTATGGCAACTTTCTGGACTGAGCCCGTGTCGTCGACGGCGTGTAGTGCTCCACACGCGCCTCAAAGACATGTCAGCAAAACCGTAGGAGCCTAGTAGGACCGAAGCCTACTGGGGCCATGGGTTGACTTCTGAAAGGGAAACCCAGTGTCCTGGAACGCAAGGTAAAGAAGGAACATGGTGTGGTTTTAATCAGTAAAAATCTGATACGTCCTACCGCTCCGCCCTAGGGTGAGAGAAGTCATAAGATGATTTCCCACCTTAAAAAAAGTTATTTGAAGATTCCAGATTGGAAAACCTAAAATCACTTTGCCCGACTCGGGAATGGAACCTCTCTGGACCTTTGAGATTGATATAGGAATCAGAATTTGGTAAGATAAAAACTATAATTATTATTAGTACAAGTTGCGTAGCGCTTGTAGCAGATCAGTGCTACGAAATTGTGACGTAGCTCGTAGCAGCGCGTAGCAGACGCGTAGGCTGTGCAGCAAACCTAAGCAGACAATAATAAAATATTATGCTGTTCGAATGAATAAGCTATTCTGAGTGAAACCTTTTATAGTCCAGTAACATAAGATCTGTAAAGATGATAAGGTATGTTGCTTGGTAACTAATTAACAAAGGTAATTTATTAGATAATGATAAATTGCATTATTTGCTGATCACCTATTCGACTTTTTCGTTTTGTATGGTGTTTTAGATATTTTTATACATCCATACTTGTGTAATAGGTTAACAAACCGTTAACACAGATACGTGCATCTTATAGCAAAATACAAAAGCGTTACACCACACAATGTGACGTAATATTGTCGAGGCGGAGAAAATATATTTTTATATAAAATCATCGTCCAGACTTTTTTTCAGTTTACAATAACATTTGTCTATAAATTTCTTGATCTTTTTCTTGCACTTTTTACGCAGGCATTTGTCATATTTCGCCTGCTTGGCAACCTCTAAGAACATTTCAGGAATTTTTTGGGACTCTTCTCCACATATTTGTGGAGAAGATTGTTTGTAATATTTTACTGCCATAATTACATTTTTTAATTTTAATAGCAGCCCTTGCACTTTGTTCTTTTATTTTTTCCCAATCTTTTTTACACACAACACTTCCGCATACGCAAGGCTTCAACTTGGGAGCGTCTATGCTAAAATTACGTCCAGCATGTAGTTGACCTTTCCTCTTGGCGACACAAATGCAACACTTACATTTGCTGGTGTGATACTTCGTCGAATCTAAAGCTTTCTGTATTGCTTTGGCTGATGAGCCCATTTTTTTAATAACTTCATCTTTATTTACTATCCTCATATTAGTTTTGTTGACGGTCATTTGAAAAAGTGGCTTATTCAAGTTCAGCATTTTTTTCTTTTTACCAGCATCGCTAGTGGTACCACCACTACTAGCACATGGTGTTTTGCAACAAGGACATTTAGAAACATTTTTCTTGTAATTCTGTTTGCACATTTGACATGAAGCACTTTAAAATATATTTTTATATAAAATTACGTCCAGACTTTCTTTGACATATCCAATCAAACTTCCATCAAAATATGAGCAGCTATGCTTTTAATACCATAAACCTAAAAAGTATAACTTTCTTGCCAGTTTGCAAGTTAGCAGTGTATGTGTGGCCTCTATGGACGCCACAATATCCACCCAGCCAGATCCAGCGATCATCGTTACAATAAGTTCTTGTAAGTTTCCTCCGTCAGTCAGGCGCAGACGACTTTATTCGAAGATAATGTTACAATTAAGTTGGAGACAAAGGAGAGCAGCCGAGAGCATGTCAGTGTGAGGCGCGAGTGGCGGGCCGGCGGCGTCATCCGAGGGGCGGGGGAGGCGAGGGTCTGGCAGGCGTGAGGGACAGGGGGGATAAGAGTGCGCGCGCAACCCCGGCCCGGCCGCGAGCAACAGTCTGCTCGCGTGAGCCGTGGCTCGCGACTCGGCCAGACCACGCCGCGGTATCATGCCCCATGGTAAGCACTCGCAGCATCAGCCCCGCACACTGCCCTCCTCTCACAACGTCCCCCGCACCTCACCTCAACACCATAACTCAACTCCCCCACAAACTTTTCAGTCATCATTCCCACTCATGTTTCTATTATTTATTTACGCTACCAAATTGACAATTTCAAATTAATGAATTACAAATAAAAATCGCTCTACTTTCTTTTAATGTGTAAATGTAACGGTGGTATTAGGGAAATTTTTATGTCCCTTTATTTCATCGTGATGAATAAGCCGAGGGCACCTGCGTCCATTAGCAACAATAGAATTCAAAGCATAAAAGGCTTATTGTTGTAATTTAGATATTTTTATCGGCTATATTAACGGTGTGTTAAATTATTTGTGTTATAAATGAGAAAAGAAAGCGGCGTTGAAGTTAGAAAAGTGATTTGAGAAGTTTGCTGGGAAAGATCGGTGAGTACATGTAGTAGCTAATTAGTTGAATGCAGTTGTAAAATTTGATCACAATCTACAACAAATTTAACACTCTGAAACTCATCGTAGATCGTTTTAATTAGATTATATATAGCAACTTTCTGTCATTAAAATGCGTATCACAGGTTTAATAACGCAATATCTCTCTATGTTAGTTTAGGTTGAAGTATTCACAATTCTAAGAAACAGCTAGTCTAGTTCTCGATTCCACGTTTGCTAACACATAAAAGTTTCCGACTGCAGTATGTGCAGTGACTGTGCACTGATATCAAACTCAGAGTTTAAAATCTATATAAAGATGTTAAAAAATCTTTATTCAAGTGCATTAATTAAACTTGGATATTATAGATTTTATTACTTTAATCAAGTTGTCTGTGGGGTTACTGTAATTAGCCTACCTACTTAAAATTACGCATAATTTTCATTTGCAATTTGCGTTTGCGTAGGTACAAACTATTCGCTAATTATAATTATAAGTTTAAAAACCTATTTATTTGGAGGTACACCACATCATTTGTGTGTCGTTTTGTCAATCTATAAATGTACATTGTTAAAATGAAGTTGAAGATCCCCAAAAGGGTTCACAATGCACGTGTACAGCCCCGAGGAATAAGATATATACATTGTCACATTTTCTTGCTCGCTTAACTTCTGTTCTTCAAGAAATAAACGTACGACAATTTATTATTAATTACCTATGGGTAATTTAGAACAAATTGCAAATACGACAGTTTATTATTAAATACGTAAGTGTAATTTAGAACAAATTGTCGTACACGTATATCTTGAATGGCAGAAGTTACGATAGACAGAAAGTGTGGCAATGTTTATATTTTATTGCTTGTGACTGTACCTCTTACCTCTGATGTCGCAGATTTTTCTTTGTTTTTTGTTCGGCACTTATGGTACCCAATTTTCAAACAAAGGGCTCATGGGTTACCAACTGTAGCTCCGTGGATTTTTCGATTTAAGCAACACTTTAGAGGTCGGTTTGTGTATGGGTTACCATACAATAGAACAAGATACTTCAGTGCCAAGGAAAGTCCAGAAGTCGTTGGCCCCGGCTGTATTTTATAAATTTTCGACAGCAGGGAGGGTTGAGGGATGTCAGATTCCCGAAATGTTGACAACCAGGCTTACCAATAAGCAATAAAATAAAAAAAAAATAGGCTTCCCAAAAACTGGGTTGTAGAGGTCGTTTATACATTTTTTTTTCATATGAAATAACGATATTTAGCTTCGTGTACACTGGTCATCCCAATATAGTTGGTAAAAGTCTGGATAGATTGGTGCCCAGTTTCCAGAAGAAAATTGGCTAGGACTATAATGAACAAAGATCAAACAAAGTACAAAGTGTCGGAAATAACACCCCTATTGTTCGGTGTGGGTTCAAAAGTTTACAATTGGATTGTAACCGCATAATACATTACGCGATCAAATGAGCTCTCGGATTACTGATCCGAAGGCGGGGACATGTGGTTCTCGACAAAGTACGCCGTTTTGTAAAGGATCGTGTTATTAGTAGACCAGCAGGTCTAGCCAAGTTACGACCGTTTCGTTTCGAATTTCTTTCTATAGTCAGTAACGGCTCCGATTCCTTTGTTCTGACCACGTGACTTAACGTCGAGATGATGTCATTCCCATACATCTGAAGTTATCTACTAGTGTTAACGATTGTAGATTATCAACCCTCAGGGGTCTTGCCATGACGAGGGATCGAGCTATACACCCTATATACCTCCAACCCTTTAACAGTTCAGTTTAGGTCGTTAAATGGATCGCGTTTAGAGCTCGTGGTAGCGCCTCAGTATCGTTCAAAAGTCCTTTTATATACAACTAGCTTTTATATACTCTATCAGCTGCTTCGTTTGCGTAAATGTCAGTTATTGCGGATGCGAAGTCGAAGTAGCCTATATGTCCTTTCTATGAGTTTAAGCTTACTCCTACCAAATTTCATCAAAATCGGTAAAGTAAGTTAACCGTGAAAGTGTAACAGACACGCTACGCTACGTTACGTTTTTTTTTAATTTAGGTGTCTTCAAGGCTTGAGTGAATAGGCTCTTAATAAACTAGTGCGCCTCATCATCAACGATTGCATCACTGCTTATCATCAGGTGGGATCGCAGTCAAGCACTAGTTTATATTATATCAAATAAAAAAAAACCTTTACCTCACCTCATGGTGATTGAGATTTAGTTGACGATGGAGCACACCTATATTACTTTTATAATAATCTATTCAAGAAAATGAAAGGTCATTTTCTATACATATAATAAAACAGTAAAATGGTGGAGCGTTGGTATTAGTTGGCGAAAAAACTACTGAACCAATCCTGTTCAAATTTTGCATACATAATCCTTATAGGCCGGGTCAACTGTTAGGCTACATATTATCACGCTATTTGCTATGGGGGGTGAGCAATAATCCAAAATGTCGACATTGAACGACATTTGCCACGTTCGATCCTCAGCTACAGTTAAAAATTTTGTCATTATTTTATCTTCTTTTTTGTAATAAAATAACTTTTACCATTTTTTCAAAATAAAATTGACATTTCTATTCGATATCTTCTAAATATTTTGTAAAAACTAATCAAAACACATAATAAAATCAAAGCGGCGAGTAAAATCACGTACTAAAATGTAAATATGGCACAACGCCATCTAAAGACTGAAAGTAGAAATAATGATGACAATGATAGTTGAACGTCATATTTGATAGATGACATTGTGTATTTTACGTAATTTTCTGAGTGGCGGAAGAATGACCATCGCCCAAGTTTGCAGACAGTTTTATTGTTTAAAATTGGGCGAAAACCGTTATGATTAAACTGGAGTTAGACGGAGACATTTTTAATCCTACTGCTTTTTTTCCCCGTGGTTGTAACAAACTAATTGACCGTGATTATTCAAGGGATACCAACCAAAGGCGATAACAGTAAATACTTATATGTATTTAATTATTGACTTTAAAATAACATGGCCAAATTTTCGGAAGGGGTAGCATGGCACCTTGCGTTGGAAGGCCCCCAGGTAAACCTGGTGAGGGTCGCGGGAATCCGATGGATGCGAGACGCACAGGACCGGTAATTGTGGTGACACTTGGGGAGGCCTATGTCCAACAGTGGACGTCTTTCGGCTGAAATGATAATGATAATGATGGCACCTTTATTTTTCTTTTTTTAAGGGTGGAAGTCATCCAATGACTTCTCCCACTCTGATTGGAGCGGGAAGGCGTGTCAAACTTTTACTGACTAAAACCACACCTGTGTCCTTCAGTTGCCCTTTGCGACATCTCTTTGAGGAGCGCGTGGATCACTACGCGCTGTTGACGACTGGGCTCGGTCCGGTCAATTACCGGACGGCCGGACGGCTGTGGACGACCGATTGCTGGATGTCCGCGAGCCCGCGTTTACCGTGGCTGGTCGTCGGGGTCAGAATCTCGGCTCGGCGTGAGGACGTTCGTTCCCTCACGCGTCCTCCTCCTTCACTAGCATTACGGCTTTGCAGAAGGAGGCGACCGCCTGCCATTCCTCCTCGCTCTGGACCATAGCCCAAAGTCACAAGGCCCGGTGCGAGAGTCGACTGACGCCGATTGCCTCCACGAGGACAACACACACCTCTGTGTGCTCCACTGTGTCCTCTGGGATGATGGCACCTTGCGGCCTAATAATGGTGTGTTTTATTATTAGCAGTCACTGCTTCATATAGAACTGGGTCGAAAGGTTTGCGTTCCTGATCACAGTTCGACAACGTATGATGTATCTCAGATTCCTTGCAGCCTTACGTCGACATCCGTACGTTACCTCCTTGCAGTGAGTGGTGACCAACACTGGAACCACCCTCTGAGGGAGGCCAGTCTCAGGGATAACACTAATCGGCTGCTACATTTGTTTACCGGAATTTAATTGTTTTATGGATACACAAGCTCAGGACTGTTGAGGATGTTTCACGCGGTTTCTGTTCCGGATTCGGTTGGAAGTATACTGATATTACCATTTTACAAATCGCCCGGAGGACCCGTTGTAGCATGCGGTGGAGGTCTATCCTGCTTGGGTGAACCGCCGTGTCTTCATAGAGGCAATCGGCGTCAGTGACCTCTCGGTTTGGCCATCAATATGCGAGTTCGATTGGACAGGGATACACGCGTTCAAGATTTCACCAAAATTCATCCAAAAGTTGGAGACTCTTCATAGGGTAGTTCCCACTATGGAATAACATTTGTCTGATATACGAGGACGTCAGTCAAATACACATAAAAAAATCCTAGATAAATGAACAAGTAATTTTTACGCCCCAAATGATCAAGCTGCAACAATCAATTCAAGCATGCTCTCGCAAATTCTTCATAAGTACTGTTGTGGAGGAAGATAGTTGATGATGATGGTAATTTTTGGATTCACTGGCTTTTTGGCTTTGCACCATCAGTGCAAACGTTATCCAGCTGAAGGTCGGTGTCCTGATTATGTTCCTTCGTTTACCTCTACCAAAGCTGTCTGACGGCTTAAACTCTTCAGTGAAACATTATTGAGGCGAAAATTTTACAGGAGGTAACTCTTTCGAACAATCTCGCAGCCTTAGCAGACATTGGCCCTAGAGGGCCCTATCCATTTGCTGACATCATTATGAGTCGCGCGTAGATTACTACGCGCCGTCGATTCAGGATTGCTTTGACCAGATGACCGGACGGCTCCACCGCAATCGCCCTGCGGCTTTCAACACCTGGAGCATCACTTCCCTCATCATCCCTCATAGTTTCAGCCACCTTCTTCGATCGTAGTGCTTCACTGAAGGAGGCTACTGGTTGGCATTTTTTCCACTAATCGCCTCCATGAGGACACGGCGGCGCCGGCGCTCCTACCAAGCGGGACTGACTTCCACCGTAAGTTCCATCGTATTCTTCGGGCGATCCGCTCAATGGTGAGACTCGAGTGTTTCTTTTTGCTGAATTCGATACAGATACCTCCCGAAACACCCACATCCGGTGAGTCCTGCACAAAGAGAGGATGCCGTGACGCCTCTGTAGCCATTCCTCAAAGACAGGCATTACCGCTGCGATTGTGACGTGCTCACTGTGACAATGTTGTTTTACCGGAACATAAACCAGAAACAAACATAAACTAGTGCCTTTTCCCTTGGGGTAGGCAGAAATGCCAACTGCTACGACCCTTACATACTCTTCCTATTCATTGACGTTCATACATCTGGATCTGGACGAGTACATAACATGTATCCTGAAGGTAATTTGCGTTTTTACCTTTAACAGTTTTATGTGAAAGTACAATAAATAATTACGATGCTTTCAGAATGAATTGCAAGCACAGAATGATTGTACAGTTTTACCAACTTAACGTAGACGAAGTCGCGGGCAACAGCTAGTCATGAATAAACAAGCGTCTACGATGTGATACAGCAACAAAAGCGATTTGATGTTCATCATCATTATGATAATCAAGCTCTTCGTTGTGCTTGGATATCAGGCGGTTGAACAAATATATACGTTGCATAAGTATACCTTAAGTACTATATTATTTACTAGCTTGTGCAGCGGTTTCACTCGTATGAATGTAGAATATTATCCTAAGGGAACATACTCCTGGTATAAAACAAAAATATATGAGCTATTTACATATTATAAGAGCTATTCCATGTCATGGTCTACCCGTGTACCAACATCCAAATCCGTTCAGACGTTTGAACATGAAGGCGAAACAAACATACACAAACTATCACCTTAAAATATTAGTGAAATATCATAACAGCCGTTGTCGATAAAGCCTATTTTTCCATGTAAGTCTAGAGACCCAAGCATTGGATTTTGGTAGCACTTCATCCCAATATTATTACTAACAAAGCCCCAATTTACGCGATACCTTTGTAGCTTGTGAGCTGGTAAGACACTAAATCACGTTATTGCAAATTGCAAGCCGTATAATCTTGGGCCAGCTATCCGTCTACTTGTATGCTATAAAAACTACGTGCGAACAGAGCTTAACTATTGGCACAAGGTAAGGTAAGAAGAATAATAAGTAATTGATCAGTAGTTCGCAATGGTAAACGCTTTGACTTACAAGTAGTGGGTGGTGGGTTCAAACCCACTGTGGCCCGTTGTAATTATTACGAGCCCGTTGTGTCTCACTACAGGGCAAAGGCCTCGCTTCCATTATTTTCCACTCTTTTCTGTCCTTAGCTACTTCTGGCCAATTCGGTCTACCGCGTTGCCGTCTCCTGCTGTTCGGGAACCAGTCAGTGGTTGCCTTAAAACGGAGAAAGAAAATGGACATGGCGGTCTCTTCAGTTGCTCGTTGCGTTCCAGGGCCGCGGTAACTCTTTCAAATGTTCTTGTAGCTCAAGGATTGGAGCACCTAATATAATAATAACGATTGGTTGATTTCAATGTGTAGCACATTAAAAATACTAACTAATGAGCAATTTCAGTGTTTGTGTGGCGTCACTCCGCAGACGATGTCCCACCTTCCATCTTGCGTCATGTGCCCTGTTATCTGTTCATGTAGGGATCTAATGACAGCATCAGCGGGTAGCATCCGTGGCATCACCTCGGGCCCTAACAGAATACCAGCGCTGCGGTATTTATCGTTTTAAATATCGCAGCATATGCTGAGTTAGGCGCCTTTTTGGCGTTGCGCAGATTTTAAAGTTATTTTTTCATACTTAATTCTACTGTATTTTAATTCTAATGTATCCTAATTCTACTGTACGTGTGAGGTACGAATAAACGTTTTTTCTTTCTTTCTTTCTGGCATTGCCGTGGTCAAATACTGGGCCAGGTTAGGAATTTTATTTTGGAACAAATTTGGTTTTATTATCGACACGCTAATAAGAAGTAACGTATTAAGTTCGGTGACACGAACTCATTACGATATGCAAACAACCAATTCTTCACCAAGTAAATATTAAAGAGATAATCTACTGATATACGAGTAATCTAGTGGGCATTGCAATATTCCACGCTGGTTAGTTGTGTGCCCCAAAACGTGTACTTTTATCCAAAGGCATTTACATAATTGCCACAGAGGTTAACGTTAGCATCTGTTGCAGTGCTGCTCAAAATAAATATCTTTTAAAGATTAGCTTTAAATAATATGTTGAACCATCTTTATCTTTTCTAGTTATGTCATCGAGTTAGTAAAGAAATGATTTTGAATAATTCTATGAACTATAGACCCTTAGAAATGTTATTGGCAATTTTTATGGTGGTGAGAAAAAAAAAACACCTGTCCATTTTTCATCATCATCATCATTTCAGCCGAAAGACGTCCACTGTTGGACATAGGCTTACCCCAAGTGTCGCCATAACGACCGGTCCTGTGGATCGGATCCCCGTGACCCTGACTAGGTGGAGGTCTACCTTGTAGGAAGCCTTCCAACGCTGCGTCTTCCGGTCGGTACATGGTCGCCACTCCAGAACCTTTCGTCCTAATCGACCATCTTTTCTGCGTACAATGTGCCCTACCCGATTCTTCAAGATATGTCGGTAACCTTGGTTCTCCTGCGGATATTTTCATATCTATATCCATTTTTATTTTTAGGGTTTCGTACCTCAAAAGGAAAAAACGGAACCCTTATAGGATCACTTTGTTGTCCGTCTGCCTGTCTGTCTCGGGAACGCGTGGAGGTATCGAGTTGAAATTAAAACTATATACGAAGGTCTGCGGTCCCTTGAAGCTGTGAAAAAATCAAATTTCTGAGTTAACGGAAAAAAAGATGCAGTCGTTTATGTCGCAAAAAACGTGTACTCCGACACTCTATTCTATTCTATTCTATTCTTTATTGTACACAATTTGACAATTTTTCAATTTGATTTGACTCTCAAGGGAATCAAAATTAATAGAGTACTTCCCGTTGACCTAGAATCCTGAAATTTGGAATGAAGCAAGGTCTCATAGCACAAATATAAGAAAAAGAGTCTGAAAACTGTAAATTTGTAGTTAGGTGACAAAAAAAATTTTTTTTTTGCGATTCCGAAAAATCTTCGTAACTCGGGAATTGAACTGTTTTCATAGGTAAGTTTGTACGGAACCCTCAGTGCACGAGTGGGACTCGCATTTGCCCAGTTTTTTTTTAATATTTGATAGGCTCGCCCTTGATCACTATTTCAATTCTCACCTAATGGTAAACGATGATGTACATTACATATCTAAATATATTTACGAGTATTTACTTTACACATAATATTAATAAGTAAATAACTGCCGTTCACTCTCAGTAAGGTTCAGTTGAAACCCAGCGTCAGGCAACTACCACTGGCTACCATGTAGTTGTCTGGCATTTTTGCTGAACTGCCCCCCTAGCCAAGTTACAATCGTATCGTTCGCGCCGAACGCCTCGAGTAGGCCACGCCTCCGATTCCTTTGTTCTGACGTCATCTCAACGCTCAGTCACGTGGTTAGAACAAAGGAATCGGAGGCGTGGCCTACTCGAGGCGTTCGGTGCGAACGAAACGATTGTAGCTTGGCTAGGGGGGCTGGACCTTTTTAGCGCAGCCGTGAGACACACATTGCGTTAGTGTTTTTTCTTTTTTTTATCTTAAGTTTTCTAAAATTTTATTTTTACAGTGTGTGTATCCATGCATGCCAAGTAAAATATTTTTCTTTCTTTCTTTTCTTTATGTAGTCGGCAATGAAGCACGCTTGTCTAGAAGTAACCTATTCACTCTTGGTTTGGCTATCAGTAAACACTCTGGTAGGGTATTCCTCTACGTACGTATAAAGAATGTGTTCCCAAAACGTTTTGTGCGTAAGAATGGAATGGTTACCAAGTACCATCGGCATATCTGATGCGTAATTGGTGAATACATTTCAGTGTATATTTAAAGAAAGAAAAAAAATTTATTTGGTGCACAGACGCACACAATGAATACACTTACAGTCTTACAGGATACACGTACTTAAATCTAAGTAGGTATGTTTGAGAATATTAAGTTAAGAAAAAATTAAATGAAAAAACACAAACCAATCAGTTTACTATACGTACTAAGACCTAATTAAAACGATTATTACCCAGACTTATCTTAATACTGATTCGAGCCAAAATAACTTTGTTTCAAATTCTGTTTTGTGAAGAAAACTTTTAAATTCCTCGGTACCCTTTCGAAGATTATGAACTCCTTTGTTGTTAATCGGTTTGTTGCTCGCCCGCAATCGATTACAAAACTTTATAAAATTTACGTTGTTACATACCTAATTTTACTAATTATTACTTTCTTTTCACTCGCTTTTTTGTCGGTGCGTTTGCATTCGCAATCTGTCAAAATATCTCTAATTCCCTTACATTTATCCTAATGTCAAGTTCCTTGCATTGTTTGTCGCTTATATGATATTGCGAAACATATGTTAACGTTTCTTAATAAGTACGAGAATTATCCTTCTGCAATTCTAGTGATTATATAACCATTAAAAATATACAACTCTTCAATATTTTCTTGGTGAATGGAACTTACTGATATTTGAGTAAAATTATTATTGATTATAATATACTTACAAACAACTAAACCCATGAACGACTAAATAGGTATATATATCGGAAAATTGCAAACGCCGCCGTAAGATTGTAAAATATCGCGAGTTTCTCGCAATATTTTAAAATGTTACAGTAAGTAAGCTGGGCACGCCATAATTATGGCGGTAAGTCCCATCTTTGAGGAGTGGCTGGAAAGGCAACACGGCGTCCTTACCTTCCGCATGACGCAGGTCCTCACCGGACATGGTAAGTTCGGGAGGTTCCTGAACCGGATTCGTGCGGAAGAAACGCCCGGGTGTCACCATTGTGTGGACCGCCCGGAGGACACTGTGGAGCACACGGTGGAGGTGTGTCCCGCTTGGGCAGAGCAACGCCGTGTCCTCGTGGGGGCGATCGGCGGCGGTGATCTCTCGCGCCGGGCCTTGGTACAGGCCATGGTCCGGAGCGAGGAGGAGTGGCAGGCGGTCGCCTCCTTCTGCGAAGCAGTAATGCTAGCAAAGGAGGCGGCCGATCGCGTGAGGCAACGGTCCTCACGCCCCAATCGCCGCCGGGATTCCGATCCTGATTTTCGGCCATCGTAGGCGCAGGCTTGCGGACGGCGAACAATGGGTGGCTCGCCGTCCGACCGTCCGGTAACCGTCTGGACTGAGCCCAAGTCGTCGACGGCGCGTGCTGTTCCACGCGCGCCTCAAGGAGCTGTCAGCAACTGTAGGGGCCTAGCAGGGTCGAAGCCTACTGGGGCCAAGAGTCTGATTCTGAAAGGAAGACTCGGCCTTGGTACGAAAGGCAACGAAGGAACGGGAGTGGGTTTTTAGTCAGTAAAAGTCTGACACTGTATCCCGCCCCGCCCAAGGGCGGGGGATGTCATAAGATGATTTTCCCAACGAAAAAAAAAAAACAGTAAGTAAGCCATTTTTTCCAAATAAGACACGGTTATGTTGGAAATTAATAAATTTGGATGTGATTTATCGTATTCAAAACGTTTTCATAACATATCGAGAAAAGCCAATGTCGGAAAATGGCGTCTTGTTTTTTTTCGAGCGGCCATCAACCAAACCTTGTTTTTTAAATACAAAATAGTATAATAAACCAAACTTACTATGGCAGGTATATCTCTAAACTCAGTCCGAACTGAGTTACGGGAGCTTGAAGTTGGCTAGTATTTATTAGCTTTATACGTAGGCCATTTTTGTTTTATAAACACAAGCTAAGTGAGAAGTTGCAAAAAAATAGTTTCTTTGTAATTGTGTTTTAACCTATTATTATTAACCTGTTAGGCCTCGGTTTCGAAGTCAGCAGGCGACGCGGACGACGGTGGCGGCCTAAGGGCGTCCCGCGTCCTCGCCAACTTCACAATCCTGTGTGAAACGAGTTTGGTACTATTTCTTTTTTAAAGAAAAATAAGTAATAGTAAAATGCAATGCAATGTTGCAATTTATCACATACCTCGCGCTTAAAAGACAAAATATCCTATAAATCTAATAAATAAAATCAGCCTACTTCTATCTCTTGTAACTCAATTCGGACTTAGTTTAGAGGTATACATGCCATAGTAAGTTTGGTTTATTACATTATTTTGTAATTAAAAAACATGGTTTAATCGATGGCCGCCCGAAAAAAAAAAGACGCCACTTCCCATACTAAATCCGGCATTGTCCTTTTAATCTAATAAAAATTTATTATAACAAATTTTGTAGTTTCCAACATAACCGTGTCTTATTTGGAAAAAAATGCTTACTTACTGTAACATTTTAAAATATTGCGAGAAACTCACGATATTTTTCAATCTTACGGCGTTTGCAATTTTCCGGTGACTTATACACACGCGTTTAACAATAATTTATTTTGTATCAAAAAATTCATCCACGTTGTTGTTAATATTAAAATATCTCCAATTCCCCTACACTTTATCAAGTTCTTCGCAATGAGTTGATATTACGACATGTATGTGAAAGATTCTTAGTACATTCACTGCCGCCAACGCACCGACCGCGTTTATTACTTTTTTTTTCTCAGGAGCCGACGACGCACCTGGCGCTTTGCAAATATTTCTGTGATACTTGTATGTCGGCATCGCATAGGACTTCGCGAAAAATGGACTGGTAGTGAAAGTGTTCTAAGAACGAATCAACCTTCTGTAGTTCTAGAGATTAGCTAGTATTAAAACATATGAACAAACAATTTGACTTTATACTAGCATTTAATACTATTACTACACACTATTCATTTCGTTGAGTATTTTGGTCGATAAAAAGTAATTTGTATTAAAAACTTTTTTATATCATTTTTTTTAAGTGATATAAACTAGTTCTTGACTGCGATTCCATCTGATGGTAAGCAGTGATGTAATCATTGATGGAAATCGCACCAGAAAAAATACTTTATTGTAACAATTTTATTTTAAGTTATATAAACTTGTGCTTGACTGCGATCCCACCTGATGGTAAGCAGTGATGCAATCGTTGTTGGTGAATTGCACCAGAAAACATACAAGTGATTTTTTTTTTTAATTTCAACTCACCCTATTTTTGTTGCACCTTAAAAAGGGATGGATTATCCCAATCTTTAACTAATAATAGTTTTCTATCAATCGATCTCCAGTTAATCTTACCTTACTTTAGAAAAAAACAACACGGGCTGATTTATTATTAGATATTTTATTATGTTTTAGTTTACATCAAAATCAAGCCCAAGACTCCTTTGAGTGTTTTTCGCTATTACTCATAGTTTTGGACATGACCATTTACGACCACTTGAAAAATCCACCTCCACCACCCAAATTGCTTTTTAGACCTGCATTAATGTAATCGTTTGAACAAAAGAAGTACAAATGCTGTTTATTTTAACATCAGAGAGTAAATATAAAATGAGAGATAAAATTCTCACGTACTAAGACAGTGTATTTGATACGGCTATAAATGTTAAACGGACTGCTAACGTCATACAGAACGTATATAGTATCGTGTCTTCGATTTCTTGGCGGGTCAATGTATTTTGTGTTCGGTTATCGTGTACATTTGATTTGACATTGAGTACTATGTATAATATAATAAAATAAAATATGGGTTTTTTTTTTTTTTCGGGTGGGAAAATCATCTAATGACATCCCCCGCTCTTGGGCGGAGCGAGAGATAGTGTCAGACTTTTACTGACTAAAAACCCACTCCTGTTCCTTCTTTGCCATTTTTCCAGGGCCCCGGGGATCACTTTCGCATCACCCATGGCCCCAGTAGGCCTCGACCCTGCTGGGCCCCTACGGTTGCTGACATCTCCCTGAGGCGCGCGTGGAACACTACGCGCCGTCGACGACTTGGGCTCGGTCCGGACAGTTACCGGACGATCGGACGACGAGCCACCCATTGCTCGCCGTCCGCAAGCCCGCGCCTACGGTGGCCGGAAATCGGGATCGGAATCCCGGCGGCGGTTGGGGCGTGAGGACCGTTGCCTCACGCGATCGGCCGCCTCCTTTGCTAGCATTACTGCTTCGCAGAAGGAGGCGACCACCTGCCACTCCTCCTCACTCCGGACCATGGCCTGTACCAAGGCCCGGCGCGAGAGATCGCTACCGCCGATCGCCCCCACGAGAACACGGCGGTGCTCTGCCCAAGCAGGGCACACCTCTACCGTATGCTCCACCGTGTCCTCCGGGCGGTCCACACAATGGTGGCACCCGGGCGTCTCTTCTGCACGAATCCGGTGCAGGAACCTCCCGAACTTACCATGTCCGGTGAGGACCTGCGTCATGCGGTAGGTAAGGACGCCGTGAGGCCTTTCCAGCCACTCCTCAAAGAGGGGACTTATCGCCATAATTATGGCGTGCCCAAAATATGGGTTTGTACTCATCCTTTGAAGCTAATCTATCATAGATATTATATTTGTTAGTCCAAGTCCAATTTGTAGAGGGTAAAAATCAATCAACGATTTGACAACCACAACTTGCTTTGCTACGAACTCGTAGCTAGCGCTACGCTGTAGCCATAGTTGCTACGACACAGCTACGGCGTAGCAAGTTTTGAGGGATTATTATAATGGCACTTTCACGTGATATTTATGAAAAGTCTAAATAAGACATTTGGGTTCATCTTGAATTTAAAACAATCATTAATATTCATTTGTCGGTGGCACAGAAATAAAATGAAATGTCAAAACTTCGTAAGACAAAGAGAATTAATTAATAAAACAAGTTTCGTCTGGCAGATGAAACAAGCGCCAAAGGGTTAATATTAGGAATAGTAATCTAAAAAGGTTCGTGAATTAAAAGAGAATGGAATTGAAAAAAATAAGCTTTTCCAGTTTTACCGACGATGAGCTAATTCAAGCTCTTAGAAATTTCTGGTTAACTTGCTCTTGCTACTAAATGGATCGGAGATATTGTTATCAACATAGTATTGCAAGATTTGAATTCGACCTCTGAATAAAATTACTTATTATTAACACAAATGATTACTCAGCCACTGAAAACCGTATAATTCACACCCAAGGAAAAATAGGGGTCACATGTAAAACAATATTCTGTCTTTTTTGAGGTTAACATAGTGATCATAACTATCCATTGTTATCCTCAGCCGAACAACACTCGGTCGGCCTCCTGTCGACTTCTAATGTTGAAATCAACAGGAGACCTTGTGTTCCTTCAGTCCCTTTGCGTATGTGGGAAACGGGAACTTTTTCGAACAACCCCGCAGCCCTAGCAGTCTTCGGCCCTAGTGGGCCCATCTATACAAACCTTGTCCTCACAATAAAGAACACAAAAAAAAAACTGCCACATCGGTTGAGTCATTCGTAAGTGATGCTGTTGTGGCAATTGAGTACTTGACTCAATTTTTACTTAGAATTTATCAAAATGGGTTATATTTTTTATCGTAAAATAATTCTTGTTTATTTTACGATAAAAAATTACCTATTTTAAAAATAGCTGAACGCGGCTTAATAACCAATTCAGTAAATACTACTTTCAAGATGTGCGTTTATTTTAGTTATCATCATTATTTTTTTTTTTTTTTTTTTGTTTGTTACCTCAGAACTCCGTCGTTTATGGACCGATTTGCAAAATTTTTTTTTCCCTTTATAGGATATGCTTCCAGATTGGTCCCATTTTTTTCAAAATCCAGTTCTGATGATGGAATCCATGAGGAATCGAGGGAACTCCTCAAAAATTATAGGCAACCCTATGGTAATTTTAGTATTTTCATCAAGAACTTAAGCATTTACAGTCAAAAAGTAACATTTGATGAAGTGGAACTGATGAAGAAGACCAGAAATGGTCAACGGAACTTCATACTCAAATAGATATCACATTGAAGATATAGTTAAGCGACTATGACAATACAAATAAATGAATGATTCTGAATAGTTACGTTGAAAATGGTATCATCGAAGTGATCTGATGATGATGATGGAGCCGGAAGGTAGGCACTGGAACTCCGTAATTAATCAATGTAACCTAGCCGTGTTTGGACTCATTAGAATTGTCATGAGATGCACTTTGGCTATAAGGTACTATCGAACTGATCTGATGATGGAGCCGGAAGGTAGGCACAGGAACTCCGTAATTAATCAATGTATCCTAGCCGTGTTTGGGCTTATTAGAATTGTCGTGAGATGCTCTTTGGCTATAAGGTACTATCGAACTGATCTGATGATGGAGCCGGAAGGAGGAAGGTAGGCACAGCAACTTTATAATAAAACAATGTAACCTAGCAGTATTTGGGTAAATTGGAATTGTCATTAGAAATAGGCACTCTGTTTATAAGTGTATCGCAACTAAAAAGTGTGAAATAAAAACTTTTTAGAAAAAAAAAATAACCGACTTCACTAAAAAAAACACTAAAAGGATCAAAATAACTTTAATTTCGGAAGTCGGTGTTAAATAAGAAACAAACAATACCGAGAAACACCGACATCCGAAATTAAAGTTATTTTGATCCTTTTAGTGTTTTTTTTAGTGAAGTCGGTTATTTTTTTTTTCTAAAAAGTTTTTATATAAAAGCTGATAGTTTGTCAGTGCAAGTCACGATGCCCTAATATGATATTTCGGTTATGGTGGCTTTGGCAGGTAACAAGTACCAAGGTGTGTAATATAGCAACCTAAATTCTTTTTATTATAAAGTTCAATTTTTTATATGCTCTTCTGGATGGTACTAGTAATCATGGTCATCAATTGCCAGACACTTAGTGTGGTGGTAACTCCTGGCACAATTACATTTCATTGAAGATTAAGGTTGTCTACCTTAATCTTCAATGAAATGTAATTGTATTTCTCTATTATGTTACAAGTTGTAGATGACGGTCAATTGATATCGACAGATAGACAAAATGTCGACATCAGATTTTGACAGTCGCCAGGAGACCAATTACGGGCGCCGCAGTTATAGGCGTAAGGAGAAATCTTTTGGAGACAGTTTTAGTTCGGAATGTGTGTTTACGAAACTCCAATTAAACTTTTTAGCTGACATGGAGTTCTTACTATTAGATTATCTTAGTGGAATAAGAAAGTAATCACTTCAGATTCGAAATACTTAGTTACAAAGAGATAGGACGCAGAGGTAACAGATGTTTTTTGTGAAACAAGGAAAGTTGTAGGTAAAACTGTATTGTCGAGAATATTTTGTCGAATAACATTATTGTTTTCGTAGAACGTGCTTGATGTTTTATGAAAAATGTTACTTATTCTTCTTAGTAAAAACATTATCTATACTTCTTACTAGTAATCGATACTACGACTAATATTATAAAGAGGAAAGATTTCTATTTATATATTTTTGTTTGTAAAACTCAAACCCACTGAGCCGATTTTCAAAATTCTTTCACCAGGAGAATGCTACTATATGATTGCGTGACATAGGCTATATATTTTCTACTTTCACGCAGCCGATACCGTTTTCAAAAACTAGTCTTCCACATAGATGTCCATTGTCTATTTGATCTAAATTTAAAAATCCTTTCTTAGTGTACACTTCACGCTTCTTCTGCGGTTCTGAACATGCTAAATTCCCATCTTAAATTCATACCCCAAGGTATGAATTTAAGATTTTTTTATTTGTAACAGTTTTTGGTATCACCTTTCAAATCATTCGCGCGGTTTAAGCAACGAACGTAACAAATAAACAGACATAGAGTTCCTGTCACATCACGGTAATATTATAAAGGCGAAAGTTTCTATCTTTGTGTATATATTTGTATGTTCTTTACGCTCAAACAGCTGAATGGATTTGGATTTTACTTTTCCATAATATAGCTATATATCATAGACTTAAGTGACAGTGAGGAGGGCACAATGCTCGCAGAACAGATGGTCGATGGGGCTGAAAGGTTCTGGAGTGGCGACCGCAAACTGGATAACGCAGTGTTGGTGGCGCGATGACCTGGTGAGGGTCACAGGAATCCGATAGATGTGAAACGCAGAGGACTGATTGTAGTGGCGACGCTTGAGGGAGGCCTATGTCTAACAGTAGATGACTTTCGGCTGAAATAGTGGTGGTGATCAAAATGACGTATAGGCTTATAATTTATAATGGGGGAAGTACCTACAAAAACCACGCAGGTGAACTCATTTTTGTGTATAAAACTATCATTATGACTATATTATATAAGGGGCTTAATAGACCTCGTAACTTTTAAGAAATTGAAAACATTTTTTGCTATTTTAAAAGAAAATATTATATAAAATTTTATTTCTTCAGTGCCGTACGAGGTCAAAGTGACCTCGTATTAAAGTAGATACACCATTGCATTTATTTATTTAATTCTTTATGCACACAAAAGTACAGAGGCGAACTTTTTCTACCAGTTTACATTTATTTTTAATAAGGCATTTTAGATAATCTCTCTGCTCTAAACTAAACCAAATTGAAGTTTCGGCCTCCGCACGGCAGAGAAGACTATGTTTTCTTAACCGCACCGTAAGGAAGACACATACGAGGCGTATTAGGCCTCGTTCCGTAATGAAAGTTTTAATGGACTAGCGATCCGCTCCATTTTTGCTCCGTACAAAAATAATTATGTATAAATTATGCACACAAACGTTTCTCGTTTATCTCATGTTCGTTTGTTCATACTATTATTTAAAATCGTATCAAAATCCATTGCGTGCTTTAAAAGAAATAAGCGAAGAAACAGACAGTGACTTTATATGGTTCTCATGTGATTTGACCATTACATATTTATTGTATGGACTTTAAAAGAGACTTTGACCCCTGAGTTGGTTTCGGTGTTTCTTCTCAGGGTAGTCAGCAAAAAATTGACGTGTAAAAGTGTTTTTTTTTTTTTAACCTATTTGCAAAATAAATATCATTTATCATTATCATTTATACTTTTTGGAGACTAGCTTATGCCAGCGGCTTCGTCCGCGGAATTCCGCTGGATGTAAGAAGCTTACTACTATTAAACATTCTAATATTTTACTAATATTTGTATGCCCCTTACTGTGACACGTATATATTTTGTTGTAATAACATTTAAATTGTACACGTGTACACAAATAAACTTATCTGATTTGATTAGACCGTTCAATGTTGCTTGAGGGAGGATTATGTTCAACTGTGGAAGTCTTCAGGCTGAAATGATTAATAATAGTAATTAAGTTGAGTCATTTTTGTTTTTTTTTGGTGTCAAATCATAAAATTTTAACAAACCCTCCCGCTCTGGGTGGAGTGATAGTGAGTGTCGGACTTTTACTGGCTAAAATCTACCTGTTTTTTTAATTGGCCATGATAATTTTTTCGAACAAATCCGCAACCTAAGTACCTACTTCTATGGTTATAACAGCCGTGTACTCAACATCACGCGTTCGTATTCTCGAAGACAAATGAAGATTTCCGAAGCTTATGCCTTTCTTTGGATATTGTGTGTTATTAAGGCCGGAACAAATCATAGAATGACCAACAACATTTTATTGAATACTTGTTACGAGTTGTCTCTAAGCTCGATAGGTGGCGTTGGTGTCGAGTTAGATCGCGCTATGGTTTCGTTAACTACCGGCATTGTTTGATTTTTTGGTGAGCCTTTCAAGTGTGGTTTTAATATACACTACATATGTCGTGGCCAGATCTTAGAAATTGATCACTTTATGATATGGCCAAGTAAAACTGACCAGATCGTCTTAAACGTTAAAGTTTGATGATATTTCAATCCTCGTTTGGCCTACTTTCTTTAGACCTTTTATTATCATAGAAATCCTACATCAATGATATGGCCAAACGAGAATTGACATATCATCAAATGTTAACGTTTAAACGATCTGGCCAGTTTTAGTTGGCCATTTTATGTAGTGATCAATTCTAAGATCTGGCCACAACATATATACCGATAATAGTGCTATATTATTTATCCCTACATCGTCATAAACGGACTCTCGGTAATACACAACATGTGTGATACGACTTGGTTCATGATTAAATGATTATGATCATACGAATAAAAATGCGAGCAACTGCCAACTGTCTGAGTGGCATTATGTGAACCAGACTTAAGAAGGTTCATCTTGAGAAGTGATTGACCGATTGTAAGCAGGGGGTGGGGGAGGGGGAGTGGATAAGCCTGGGTATCGGATTGCAGGGTATTCACGAGGGTTCACTGAGAATGACGCCGTTACGCTTTATCTAAAGCCTGGTCTTAGCTCAGCTTCACATAAAAGTAACGTTAAAATTTAACTCGTAGAACGAAATAGATTATTTAATACTATTTATTATAAGTTTCTTTTTAGTTTCTCCTATCCCTGTGTCTGTATGTAAACAGATCTTGAAAGTAAAATTTGACACACTTCCCGTTTTCAATTAAGCTCAAATTTTGCTCGCACATTTATGTCTCGTTTTTTTTTAAGGTGGGAAATTAACACTAATATTATAAATGCGAAAGTTTCTAACTGTGTGTGTGTGTAGGTTTGTTACTCCTTCAGACTCGAACGGCGGAACGAATTTCGATGAAATGTCCTGGAATAGCAGGTAGGATACTAAACTTTATGTCGTCCCTGGTGTATGTTCCCTTGGGACGATTTCCCAAATTTCACGCGGGCGAAGCCATTGGCAGTAGTTTGTCATCAAGTAACTCCTCGCGCTCTGGGTTGAGCGAGAGGGAGTGTCATTTTTACTGACTAAAACTCACCTGTGTTAATTCAGTTGCTCTTTGCGTTCCAGAGACCCGTTAATTCTTTCGAACAATCCAGCAACTTTGAGTTTGTTTCCAGCGCAAGTTTTGGTATGAAAGCTTGTTTATGTTTATTTTATTAATATAAAATTTACGAAACTAACGAAATGTGGGTGTTTTATATATGTACACTACTACACAACCCTTCGGGTAAAACGGGTGCTGATACTATATTTCCAACTAAAATAATTTTCCATAAAAACTTTTTTCATTAACTTTATCAAGCTATTGATTTTAATGACGTAACTTCACTGACGCTATTTCATTTAATTGTCTCACGGTCCAAACGTCTGATTGTGCCTCTTATTTTCCAAGCTTAGAGACATTCTATTTGGTTCTTTGCTTGGCAATGTCTTGGGTTTAGTAGCAAAATGTGTTTTTAGATAGCCCACGGCTTCGTTCCCGTCAACTGACTATCTACCCTATTAGGATACGGTAGATAGTCAGTTGACGTTCAGGGTAGGCCCTAGCCTACCTAATTGTCTACCTACCTACATACCTACCTACCTACCTACCCTACCCTACCCTACCTACCTACCTATTTTTGTTATTTTAAAACTTCCCTGTATGCTTTAGAAAAAAAGAAAATTGAAATCGGTCCAGCCGTTCTCGAGTTTTAGCGAGACTAACAAACAGCAATAACAAATACATTAATCTTAATATTATTCACTTTGAATCATAATTTCCCTAACAAACAATGAACGCTCGTAAGCATATATTTGTTTCATAATAATACCGTGTAATAATCACCAATCTGCGCAGTAAAACTTGGCTGTCTTTGTGTCTGGCCATTTCATGGTTGTAAATAAGGGCTTATCCCTCATTACCGATCTATAGAGAGTGCCTTTCTTCGAAGCTATTACCAGTACGATTGATTAAATATTCATTTGGTGAATAATAAAACACATCAATCTAAATAATTAAATACTAATGAAGAATTGAAGATTACGTTTTTATTAACATTTAGGCTTGAAAAAATGTCGTAACAGGAAAAAAATGGACAGTTAATAATGGTCAGGAGAGGACGGAGTTGCGTGGTAGTACGGTTCGGGGAGATTGCTGTGGTGGGGTCCACTTCTCCCCTAGCCAAACCCTCGCCGAGGTCTACCACTCTCTTGTGAAGTTGGGTGTCGTCGTCGGGTTTCATTTCAGGGTTCCTAGCACACGGGTTTATATAACTAATGTTAATTATTGACTATTGACACTATGGTATGCCTTATAGGTGGCCCAAGTATAGTAAAACAACATTACGAACTTTTTTAAAATTGATAGGCCGATGATGGAGCACGCTTGCCTAGAAGTAAACTATTCACTCTTGACTTAAAGATCCCTAAGTTGTAGCTATCAGGAAACACAAACTATGGCAGGTCACTCCCTAGCTGTACGCACAATGACTGTGTTCCCAAAACTTACAAAACGTTTTGGGATGATATGCCATGACCGAAAGTTTTCCGCAATTTTCCTATATTTCTCTCATATAACTGAAACGATGTCATTACTTTTCCAATAATCGTTAAACCCCTGTACACCTCCAATTATCACTTACATTGAAAGAAATGGTTGTTTTATTTGCTGTCCAAATTAAATGACTCACAAGGATTATTTATAAGACCATTATCAACAGGCAAATTGCCGCTAAAAGTGCTAATTAGCCCAAAAGTCCCAGAGCGGAAACCTTGGCTTATAATTAAGACAGATTCATTTACTTGCCTTCTTCAGTGATGAGACTTAATTATAAACGTGTTAAGTTTGTTTAAATCTTAAAACCATTCCAAAGAACTTTAAGTTTTGCTAACGAGTTTAAATGGTAGCAATTTGGGAATGATGTTCTTTCGTCACAATAAAAATAAATAAAAAGTTAAATTATTCTTTTAAATGTTTATTGTTAGACCTAAGCCTTCTTTAACTAAATAAGTCGGCCACATAATCGCTTACCATTAGGTCAGAGAGTGGTCAAATGCGAGCCTATCAATGATTTAAAAAAATACCATTCAATAAACATAAATGCATTGCAAAGTATTTTTACTCAAAATGTTATCTATCGTGCTATTTTTATATTTATATATCTAATTCCTATAATATTCCGATTCATTTTTACTTCATCAATAAATAAATTTTACTGCATTCGCTATCTTTGCCAAGATTTTCTGTATGAAAGACATAGTTTTAAATAAAATACTTTCCACGAAGAACACTCGTATCTTGGAGTCAAGTATCGCGATCGTGGCGTCCCAAGCGATTTGAAAGTTGTTTCATCCACAGGTGAATAAAATTCTCACTGTACTAAACCAGCAGTTTACTAGTGAGCTTTTTATTTTTGCAACAAAATCTCTACAAATATTTAAAGTATATAAAACGCTTTGTGTGGGATAATAAAAAAGACTCCTTTTTATTATCCCACACAAAGCGTTTTATGTATGTATATGAAAAATGAAACCTATCAATTATGTAACGCTGTTCTTTTTTGAGGTCGGGACGTCACCCAATAGCTCCTCGCGCCCCGGGTGGAGCAAGAGGGACAGACTTTTACTGACTAAAATACACCCGTATTCTTTCAGTTGTTCTTGCGTTCCATGACCACGGTAACCCTTTCGAACAATCCCGCAGCCCTAGCAGACATCGGTCCTAGCAGGCTCCGTTCATTCTGCTGACATGTCTTTGAGGCGCGCGTGAAACACAACGCGCCGTCGGTTTTTGTTCACAAACATGTCTAAGTAATGTGGTTACCCCACTAACACTAAACAAACAAATTATATATTCAGGTATCCAGTACACCTTCATTAGTTTTATAGCCTCGTCTGTGACGGGCAAACAAGCGTCTTATGTCCACAAAGTCAGCAAATACGTCTATTTTGGCAAGGACGCAAGATCGTTAGTATTATACTGAAAAAGTAATTATTTGTCCAAAACATCAGTGGATAATACCTATATAATTTTAGCAGCGTAATTTTAGTTATATGTGGGTACTGTAAAAAAGGGTGTTTTTTAGAAAATTTAACAAGGTTTGGGGTGAAAGAAATCCCTTTCAAGTGCTTGTGGAGATGTGACCGCGTCGTTCCAATTCGCTCGTTCCTCACTCTTGTTGTCCCCCGCGTGGCTAACAAAATGTTTTGTTTTGTTTATCTAATTCACAATTCAAGGAGACAAATGAGGTCTGTTCAAAAAGATTATTTTACTTTTTCTATAGGTATTTTAAAAGGTTGGAAGATTAATTTTGTTAACATTAAGCAGCATGCGTAATGTTTAATTTAGAATTTAATGTTGAGTATTTGTTGCATTAAAGTTGGGTTGGGTCCGTTCTTGCTTTAAATTATTAATTCCGAAACAGCCTTTAGACTCAGAGTAGACATGGTTCGTGGGTCTAACTACTGACTTAGTTACAAATATTTACCCTCATTATTTTTCATGCTTAATTACGCTCATACTAAAATATGTAAATTTCTTACAATAACATAAAACTCACTCTTTCTACTCTAACATAAAGTACCAATAAATGAAAGTCGAGTCCGTTCAATCGAATTGTATTCAATAGATACGCATTTAATAGTCAATAAAATGGACAGGAAAAGTCGTTCATTCGATTCGCATACCGCAATTTTGGTGGACTTTATGACCCATAAATAAATAAGAGAGATGGCAGGAATTTTGATATTTCCGGAAACGTTACATTATCTACTATTATAAATAGGTATGTCAATAATATTTGAAAGCAAATCTATCAAATTGAAATAGGTATACTGATTTACCGTTCATGTTTTACGACAAAAAATTTGATTTTATTTACACTTTCAGACTTGATCATTATTATTAGTATTAAAAAAAAACATCATGTAATAAAAAAATCAATGCCTAAGTCTGCAACACCAATGGGATTCCATACCAAGAATTCCAAAGCAATATGATCGAGTGCCGATATTCTTTTGTTTCTGTATGAGCACCACGCTCAAAGCAAAGACTCTTGAATGGACTCCGTGGAGACTGCACAAACCTATGCGGCGCTATTCTGTTCTACGAGGAGTAATAACATTTGCACTCCGTTATGTTTACACTAGGGGATACTGAACACACTTTTCCGGATATGAGAAATGTATCTGTTGGTCGAAGTTTCATTCACAGATTTCGTTTAATATCGTCGAAGTAAATGTATAGTTGTTTTATTTAACACTAGCCTCCCCTTCGCTCTCGTAACACAATGCATAGGATGTTTGTTTTTGGAATAATTTTAATATTCCAGAAACATTTTTTTTAATTTAAATTCAATTATATTTAAATTAGCAGCTTACGCTCTTGTCTGGTGGGTATAGGTACCAGCAATAAGCCCCCCGCCATTGAAACCACACAATCAAGATTATTATTGAAAAATATTTTAAACCGATTTCAAAAAGAACCGATTATGAAATTTTTTGTTTTGATTGAAAGGTTAATGCTTCCATGTTGGTTCTATAGAAATATTGTTATGATCTAATCACGAACTTCGAAGATATGGAACAGAACTCCTCATAGGATCACAGCAGAACTGTCGTAACAAGTAAAATTGCTTTATTTATACGTGTAGTCGATGACTGACTAAAAGAAGAGGGGGGATATATCGAACTGATCTAATGATGAAGCCGGAAGGTAGGCCTGGGCTTGGGTCATTGGAATTGCTATGCAATGTTTTAATGATTAAATTCTATAGGTACCTTACTATAGAACTTATTTAACATTAAATTTGCAACTAAAAAGTATAAAATAAAAAAACTTTTTACAAAAATGTTTGTATTTTTTTTTGTAAAAAGTTTTTTATTATAAGCTATTTCAGGACATGGTATGCCCGTGTGCCAAATCTGTTTAGCCGTGAAGGAGTAATAAACATACAAACTTTCGTCTTTATAATATTACTGTGATTAGTGTAGGTGTGACCAAAAGATTCACAAATCCACGCTGAATTTATCTTCTTGTCATTGAATAACTTGCACGCCGCGTCGCATTGTCTGACAGAAAGCCACATTCCCGCCTTATGTACTTCTACCTTTTTTCTGTTTGTCAGATTTTCGTTCATTGACATGGAATGTGCTTAGTGATCTAGAAACGTAACAGAAGAAACAGAAATACTTTAATACTTAAATAAAACATTATTTTTATTTTATTGATTTGGAATAACAAACATTGGTATCAAAGTCTCGTTTACTAAGTTTATTGAACTTAGTCAATTTATTGCCTAGATATCTACCTAAATCTGACTGTTCATATCTCTAGTTATAGTGCTTATGTATAGCGATATAGTTTAAGTTATTAAAAGCAGCTTTACTGTCTGCTCAAGACAGAAGTTTGTAAATAAGTTTTAAAACATAAATATTTATCGAAACAGAGAGAATCTTCAAGCATGAAGATTGAGCTTAAGATTCTTTTCTTTCATATGCTTTAAGATTCTCTTATAGTATCTACTTATAATCTATCAAGGTTTAAGATGTAAAGTGGCCTCAAAAACGTCTTGTAGTTTTGCAGTCAGTGATGATTTTTAACCGACTTCAAAAAAAGGAAGAGGTTATCAATTTGGTTGTATGTTTTTTATTTTATATGTGTGTTACCTCAGAACTCCCTCGTTTATGGACCGATTTGCAAAATATTAAAGTTATTTTATTCCTTTAAGTGTGTTTTTTTAGTGAAGCCAATAATTTTATTTTTGTTAAAAGTTTATTTTTGTTACAAGTTTTGGTATTTGATTGTTGTTTTTTTATATGCCTTTTTAGCGTCTCACTGCTGGGCAAAGGCTTCCCCTTTCTCTTTCAAAACCTCTCTGTCTAGGACGATCTCTGGCCAATTTTCATTTTATGTGATAATTATATTATAGCTTTATGCCGAGATTGGAGCCTTTTTGTCCTTACTTGAATTTTAAATTTCTTTTTTTATTATAGCTAGCCCGTACTGTGCCATTACTGCGCAGGGCGAATCCTCTCTTTCTCTTTCCAGTTCTTAAGGAATTTTAAATTAATATGCTTTTATTTAAATTATTCGTTCTTTATTTTTATTTGGTCTACGAGTACAAGCCTAAATTCACCTTTCAACTTTGAAATGTCTCGACAAGGTTAGTTGTAGTACCTATACGTGTTTGTGACGAAGCGTGCAAGGAGGCTGGAATGGAGCCTGCGTTATCTCCGATCACCGTCACGCGTTCGGATAAAAAATCTATTAACTTTGTTTATCTAATTAAATCTTTGCACCAGAATATAAGTTACTGCTTAGGCGTGATAAATTACTTGTCTATAAGAAATAATGGGAACGAAAATACAATGAACATTTTTGCATTACCGCCCTTTTCAGTGGTGGAATAATATGAAATAATTTCTCCAGTTCTGAGTGGAGAGAGTGTCAATTTTTTACTGACTAAAATCCATCTCTGTTTCTTCAGCTGTCTTTGCATTCCAGGGTTGCGGTAACTCTTTCAAACAATCGCGCAGCCGTGCAGACATCGGTCTTCACCGTCTGCAAATAAAATAAAATAAAAATAAATTAAAACAAATAATAAAATAAATATGAAAATATATCTTAGGTTGCCCGGAGGCCCACCACAATTACAGACACATAAAATACAGATTTTTTGCAATTTAACAAGACATAAATAATATTCTATATAAATACAAAAAAGAAACATTTTTAACCGACTTCAAAAAGGAGGAGGTTATTCTCTTTTGTTTCAATTTCATGCTAGAACAGAATATATACTATAATAAAAAAACCCGGTTAAGTGTGGGTTGGACTCGCGCACCGATGGTTCTGTCTAAACTTACCTATAATGTAAATATTTCGATTCCAAAAGGGTTTTTCTAATCGCGAAAAAATTATTATTTTGTGACGTAACCTTTACTTGTGCGACATTGTTTCTTGCCTTTTGGGATTCTAGTTCAACGGGAAGTATCCTATAGATTTTGATTACCTTGCGAGTGTCAAAATATGTGCCATAAACGGCCTTATCTTTAGATGTGTTAACTTAGAAGTTTGATTTTTTTTACTGCTCCAAGGAGTAGCAGTTTTTGATTTTTATATATATTAATTTTAGCTCAATACCTCCACGCATTCCCAAGCAAAAGGGTCTTAACAGACAGGTGAACATCAAAGTGATCAAATAAAGGTTCCGTTTCTCCCAATTGAGGTACGGAACCCTAAAAAAGATTGTATAAAATTTTCGCTGTTCGATGTTGATAGCAAAAGCCTGATTTTTTTGGCTTTGATGGATCGTTTATGGATTAAGTTTCACTTCGATATTGTTTCAATATGATATACGCTTTGGTTTACTCTAGAAAGATTAAGTGGCTATTTGACGTCTGTTCGGAACCAATGAAGAGGGGAAAACATCGATTTTCTTGAACAAAGCAATATTTATATTTGTAAAAGAAGAAACTGACTGACTGACATATTAACGCAAAGCAGTAGTTTCGACTGGGACTAGGAGCGTGGAATTTAGGATTTTCGAAAATTCACCCTCTAAGAGGATGAAAGGGGTCTAAAGTTTATATGGAGAAACCTACTTTCATGCGGGCGAAGCCGCTGGCAGAAGCTAGTCAATATCTATTTATAGAGGTAGTATTCTGGGAAATCTACAACTGAAGAAATGAAAATCTTCTTTAGATAGGCTTTCTAATTCTACTCATTGCTTGTCACATTTCTCCAGAGACTTGGTTTGAATTAAAAGCTTGGAAAGGGAACAAATGTTGTGTTCATATGACAGAGCAATTTCCAACAAAGTGTGATAAAGATATTGTCTACTAGCAACCCGCCCCAGCTTTGCTCGGGTGTTATAGATCTTTGAAATGCTCGGATTTTCTCTACAATTTCTGTATGTTGTTAATTTTGTAACTCATCATCATTTCTGTCAAAAGATGTCTACTGTTGGTCATAGGCCTCCCCCAAGTGTTGTCATAAGGTCCGGTCCTGTGCGCCTCGCATCCATCGGACTTCCGCGACCCTCACCAGGTGATCTGGCCATCTGGTGTAACAATTTGTTAAAGAATCGTTGGAAGGCCTCCTTTCAACGCTGCGTTAACTAATTAAATACTAAAATAAGAAAAATAATTAAAACTATATAGGTACATTTAAAGCAATAAATCTTAATTAAAATATGGCGTCAAAAAATTCTTCCGCACTGCTGTCGACTGGAAGTGTGCCCAAAATACTGGCGGCATTGTCACGTTGTACGGCACTGCTTAATCTCTGAGCGAGGTAAAAGCCAGCCCTTCGGTCACACGAATATCAACTAAGTGTTTTTTTCTACCGTAAGATGCATGCATTTTCTATATTTACCTTCCTTGTAAATCATTCTGTCTATTGGTAAAAACTGCATGCAAATCCTTTTAGTAGTTTTTAAGTTTATCGCCTAGAGACAGACGCGGTAGGATACTTTGTTTTACTATAAGAATTAAATAAAAAAAAAATCTGTATATATATAAAGAAGGATGAAAAGACATATGTCCCCTAGACGAGGCAAAGATGGTACACAGTAATTCTCCATTGCGAACGGTCTTGAACTTCGCGCTTCAACTCGCTCCATGTCATTCTGTTATTCGCCGCTTCTACCAACACGGTACGACGCCAGGTCTGACGGGGACGAACACGCTTTTTTTTCCTTGATGATTCCAGTCCAACATTTGCAAATCGTATGTGCGTGTGGCCAATCCATCTCCACTTGCGTAGCTTGATTTGGCGGTCAATATTTTTACCTGATTGCTCGACAGTAAAGACAGCGATGTGTTTTTATAAATACATTCTAACTCTATTTTTGTTCTAACGCCTATCTACATATAATTTAAAAATGTATGTATGTCTCTGTTATTTAAAAAGAAATATTTCATGAAAATTCCCCGTACAAAATTGCGTACATTCCTATGTCAATGTTCACTGCATAATAAGGTTGATAGCTGGTTCAATCCCTCGGAATAGCAGGTTAATGTATGTAGATTTGTGCCAATGGATCATTCGCTCACGATTTTCATTCGCATTGTGAAATAAGGGAATGTTTTTATCGTGTTGTTTTCGTTTACAGAATTAAGTGGTGATGAATATTGAATCCAGGGTGTTTTATTGAGACGTTACTTTTAATACAGATGTAAATAAAAAGCTACACGTCTTATATGGGGCTTGATTAAATCTATCTGCAGCTGATATAGTTATGTTTGTTCTTAAATTGTATTTACCTAACCCCACTAAAATTTTTTAGTTATTTATTATTAATCACTAACTTAATGTAGGCCTCAGTAAAGCCTACTGGGGCCATGGGTTGTGCGAAAGAGAACCCCGGGGCCTTGGAATGATGGGAAAGAAGGAACAGGAGTGGGTTTAGTCAGTAAAACGTCTGATACGCCCTCCCGCTCCGCCCAAGAGCGAGAGAAGTCATTGGATGATTTCTCACTATGCGCCATCGACGACTTGGGCTCGGTCCGGACGGTTACTGGACGGTCGGACAGCGAGCTACCCATCGTTCGCTGTCCGCGAGCCGCGCCTACGGTGGCCGGTAATCGGGATCGGAATCCCGGCGGCTGGGGCGCGAGGGCCATTGCTTCGCGCGTGCAAGTGCGGCCTCCTCCTTTGCTAGCATTACAGCTTCGCAGAAGTAGGCCACCGCCTGCCACTCCTCCTTGCTCCGGATCATGGCCTGTACCATGGCCCGGCGCAAGAGATCGCCGCCGCCGATCGTCCCCACGAGGACACGGCGCTGCTCTGCCCAGGCGGGCACACCTCCACCGTGTGCTCCACCATGTCCTCCGGGCGGTCCACACAATGGTGACACCTGGGCGTTTCTTCCGCACGAATCCGGTGCAGGAACCTCCAGAACTTACCATGTCCGGTGAGGACCTGCATCATGCGGAAGGTAAGGACGCCGTGAGGTCTTTCCAGCCACGCCTCAAAGAGGGGACTTACCGCCATAATTAAAGCGTGCCCAGCCCTTCTCATACTTCTGATTTTGTTCATTCTTCCTTTCATATACAGTCCATATTTCTGTGGAATACGCTTCCTCTTGACATCAGGACGGCCACCAGTCAGTACGCATTTAAGCGGAAGTTACGGCATTATTTTCTACACAAATAGCGTGTTTATTTTATGTATATATACTCGTATATACATTTGTACCCTTGTTGTCTTAATAATTAACTACCCTTGGTTGACTGGTAGGGAATGCCTAAGGCATTAAGTTCGCCTTTGTACCTTTGTGTTGCATTAAGTTTTAATAAATAAATTAGGGCTGCTGTCAAGCCGTTAGGCACGAGTAATCTATAGATGACCATCTCAAAAAGACCATCTCGAAAAGACCATCTCAGACAAATCTGCATGGTTCTCATGTGATTTGACCATTACATATTTAGGTACTGTATGGACTTTAAAAGAGACTTTGATCCCTGAGTTAGTTTCGGTGTTTCTTCTCAGGGTAGTCAGCTACAACATTGGCCTCATCTAGTTTAAATTGACGAAAAAAAAAATTACGTGTAAAGGTGTTTTTTTTTAAACCTACATGCAAAATAAATATCATTTATCGTTTATACTAATAATTATTTATAGACCTTTAAATTATAAAGAGGACCGATTTATATTTTTATTTAAAAAGAATAAACTCAAAAACGATTGGGTAGATTTCTAATTTCCTTTCATCAGTAAAATACTATATCGCTGAGTGTTACACACGCAGTAGAAGCCGCTGGCAGAAGCTAGTTTTATATAATTATGTAGATATTAAGTTAAAAAGTAATAAATCTTACAATTTAACGCGTATTGACCTTTTTTATCCACACACCATTTAAATTGTTAGCTAAAATGAAATGATATCGGATTATTCCGTAATAGTTGTATCAAAAAGTAAACTAAAATATAATAACAGATTAATGTAGGTATCGTAAAAGCTTTGTAAACAATTTAATCAAAGTTTTATGACAGTAGATATTATAAATAATGCTCGAATGACATGCGATGCGTCAGGTTATGAGCGTACTTATATCATACTAAATGAGCAGTCTTCAATTCATTTTTACGGGTCTTAATTAGGAATATGTCCCATAGGTAATTCAAGCATTACCAATACTGTACACTAATATTATAAAGGCAAAAATATGCGAGTGTGTATGTATGTTACTCCTTCACGCGGAAACTGCTTAAAAGATTTAGACGAAATTTGATAGACAGATAGATTGAGTCCTGGAATAGCACATGGATGCTTTTTATTTCATGAGTATGTTCTCTTGGGGTATTTTTTTTACTATCATACGGGCGAACCCTCTGGCATCAGCAAGTAATATTCTATAGGCGAAAGTGTGTATTTATAAAATTATATAATATTCCACAACTTTCATACAACGCCATCTAGTCCCAAACTAAGCAGAGGTTGTGCTATGAGTACTAGATCAGTTATCAACATCCTTATATCCGTGAGAACCTGTAATTAACTCAATGTCTCTTGTACTACTGTTATTCTTTTGTTATAGTTGTTGGTTCTCCTATGATTAAATAAATAAATAAATATATTTCTAAATACATACTTTTAGATAAATTACACCTAGACACAGAACAAATGATCGTGCTCATTACACAAACATTTGTCCTGGGTGGGAATCGAACTTACGACCTCCGGCATAGCAGTCAGGCCCACTGACAACTAGACCAACAGGCCTGTCAAATGTCAATTTAAGAGTGTATATTTGTTACTTCTATACGCTCAAATGGCTAAACAGATCTGGATGAAATTTTGCACACGGATAGATAAAAACATAGAATAGGTTTAGCCAATGTTAGAAGCTTGTTTTTAATTACTATACCTTTATTTCACATTGTCACGGGTAGAAATAAGCAACAAACACTCAAAACTCATCAACAGAATTAACAGGTATCCCGAATCCTATTTATTGTGGAACACTGTGGATTATAATGTACATACAAACGCCTCCGTATTCCGTATTCATTTATGTATTGTCAGTTTCACGTTGGATAAATCCCGGGATTTTTCTACCTAATTCGCATCTCTCAACATCGCGTGAATGACTGTATTGATAAAAAGATTTTAGTCTATATGCCAATACGTCGTAAGTCATTTTTTGACGAAATACCTTATGTGCAAATCTCTCGCGCCGGGACTTGGTACAGGCCATGGTCCGGAGCGAGGAGGAGTGGCAGGCTGTCGCCTTCTTCTGCGAAGCAGAAGAGGCGGCCGATCGCGTGAGGCAACGGTCCTCACGCCCCAACCACCGCCGGGATTCCAATCCCAATTTCCGGCCACCGTAGGCGCGGGCTTGCGGCGCCGTCCGCAGAGCTTTGGATAGCCCGCCGTCCGACCGTCTGGTAACCGTCCGGACCGAGCCCAAGTCGTCGACGGCGCGTATTGTTCAACGCGCGCCTCAGGGAGATGTCAGCAAATCGTAGGGGCCCAGCAGGGTCGAAGCCTACTGGGGCCATGGGTAGTGTGAAAACGAAACCCGGGGCCCTGGGACGAAGGCAACGAAGGAACAGGAGTGGGTTTTTAGTCAGTAAAAGTCTGGCAGTATCTCCCGCTTCGCCCGAGATTTTGTCGTTAGATGATTTTCCCACCTTAAAAAAAAAAATGTACAAATGTCATTTGATAGAGAACCGAACAACGCAGCATTTGTCGAATCAAACACGAGGATTTGGATATATAGTGTGACGTAGTTTAACATAAAAAATGTTCTATTTTTTCGGTAAAGATAATTATGTCGATAGTTATTTAATTAAATTAATAGTGTTAATTATAGACGTATTATAATGAACATAATAACTTTTGTAAGTCATTATTGCATTTTTAAACTTTTGAGTTCTTGCAATTTAATAGTTTTATACATTTAGTAAATTTAAGCCACTAGGTACATTACATAAAGCAATAAAGCACTACCGCGTAACTCAGTTGCACTCCCATAGCAACAATGCGTAAGTCAGTTTATTTCTAAAAACTGAGTTACGTGCTACTAAACAGTTTATATACTCTCCCTATTAATATTGTGATAAGGAAAAATTCTAAAAACAACTTTTTTTTAAAATAGTAACTATGGTGTTTCTTGCCGGTTCTTCTCCATAGGAAACGACCAATTGGAACCGTGCACTAGCTTCTGACGTTTTATAAGTGTTGATTTTAACTTGTGTGGTGCGAACTTGTTGATAATATCCGATATCTCTTAGCTTCTCCTGTGTGAAGCTTATCCTCAGTCCGAATCTAGCTGTGCCAAATGTCATCAAAATTCATTCAATCATTGAGACTTAATGCGTGACTGATTACATCGAACCACTTTTTACATTAAATGAGATATAAATACAGCGGGATATCATAAAATTCAAATCATTTTCAAGTACACATTTTCGAATTATAATTTTACGTTCACGGCTAAATACGTTCTCCCAATGTAAAGCAGTGCAATATAAATAAAGCACTCTGTTACATTACCATTCTTAGTGTGAAATAAATTATTTGAAACATCTCGTGTTACATATTTTTGTATAAATGCCGGAGTAGCGGACCTCCCAGGAGTGAACCTTCCTTGCCTAATTTTGTATTCAAAATGATTTACAATTTTATCTCTGCATGCGATTTTTTACAGCTGACATACGACCATGAATTTGTACTGAGCTCAAGATTAACATTTGGAGCTGTCAAAGTAATTTCAAGCTTTATGCATTTTGTTTTGATTGAATAAATTAGTCACTTTCATTGACCTCCTTCAACTTAGCCTGAGATTCAACACTATCTATTTTCTCATCAAACGACGTCGCTTTTAGACATTGGTTGAGTATTTAAGCTGAGAAATGAGATGGTTATCGGGTCATCTGCTTGCCTATTTGGTTACATAAAGGTCGTCGTGGCGGTTAAACGTCACACGAATTCAATGTCAAAGCAGAATAAAACTTAGTTACAAGTTTACAGTGTTTTTTCTTCTAAAATGAAAAACTGTGGTGACTATAATATTGTTCCAGTGATCTCAGCACAGTTTCTTATCTTTGCACAGTTTCCTTTTCAAAAAACAAGGAAATACTGTCTGTAAAAAGATCTCTTTATTCTCCAGGCTAACAATGTGTGATTCTAGCTCAAAGACAGGAAGACATCGTGTTTAAATTTTTGTCTCATGAATCGCAGTGTATGTGGTTTATTCACTCAAAAGTACTGCTGTAGAACGCTCAGCCAACCACTTTATGTGTCTCAAAATCTTGTAAACTAGTTCACAGTCCATTAAACGTATCATAGCTAGCATATTTCAATCATAAAATTCAGGTAATTGGGCAAAGATCATAAAAGAAATGGATACATAAAAGCCTGGAGGTCATACTTTATATCAACTATGTATTTTTATATCTTGTTTACATTCCATTACGTTTCTGTGCGATTTTTATACAACTTATTTTTTGCTTTGCTTGTCTATCCGCAGGAATCCTACGTTAAAAAGATTAAAATGAAACCTAAATTTCCCTCGACACTCACGGTAGGATAGCTTTCTACTAGTGGAATAATTTTCACAATCGGATCAACACCTCCAGGGGTCACCCTTTCACAATCGCTGCGATAAGTACTCTCTTTGTAGAGTGGTTAAAGAGGCGCTACAATGCGTCGATAAATCAGCCTGACGCAGGTCCTCTCCGTAGATGGTGAGGATTTTTGTGAGTTTCATCGCGTTAGTTGGATCGCCCGGAGGAGACGGTGGAGTATACGGTGGAAGACTGCAGTCACCTCCTTCTGTGAAGCAGTAATGGAAGCTAAGAAGGCGGTAGTAAGCACGAAGAAGACCCAACTCCTCAAGCGCCGGTCGTCGCCTAAGCTTAAGGTCGATAGCGCTTTGTGTCCCATGTGCACCTCACAGAGATTTCTGTATGATTGACGGGGCCCGCTTCAGTTACTTTATCTCACTCCACCCAAAAAGGTTATTTCAAGCGAAATAATGTGATGATTTCCCACTCTCAAAAAAGAAAAGGGGTAAGTATATTTTATATTTTTTACACCACCTGCTCGATAATGCCCTTTTATACGTCATACAACCATCACTTAAAGCAAGTCATTATGTCCCTAGGGAGATAATGCAGTATGGGCGATCCCTAGGGAATAATGAGATTTGAATTTGGAACGTGAAAAACCGTCAGCATTATGTGAATTAAAATGTAGTGCATCAAACAAGTTTATTCAAATTTCAAACTGGCCACTAATAAAAAAAAAATACAGAATAAAAAAAGTTTCTAAAAAAAAGTAATGAACAAGCGGGAGCGTCATAGAAAATTTAAACTATAGAATCTTTGAGTAGTGAATTTTGTTTGTTTCAAATCTCAAAACATTTTGAGTGATAGTTAAGATTAACTCGTAAATAATACTTATATTTCTCTATTATATGATTTGTTTTACTAAATTGTGTTTTAATTATCTCACAGATGGTGTAAAAAGTAGAGTATCCAACACGGGGATAAAGCTGTCTTTGTCTTGGGCGGCTTGAATTCCTCACTTCACTCAGGTTTCTTTATTAACTCCCTCGCAATGCTCGGGAGTTAATTATATAAATCCCTCACTATCGTTCGGGATTAAAATTAGCAACCTTCGTTTCGTTCGGAATTCAACATCCGCCACCCGCGACTTAAAGACACTGCTTTATCCCCTAGTCACATAATCTACTATTAATTTTGTGTTCCTGAAGGAAATCACTTTATTTATTTAAAATTCATGCAACACAAAGGTACAAAGGCGGATTTAATGCCCTATGCAGTCTCTACCAGTCAACCAAGGATAGTGGAGAGACAACATGGCAGGTTTATAAAAAAAGAAAATATTTTTTAGAAAAAAAGTGACTTAATGGACATGTTGAAAGCCAGAGAACAACAGTGTAAAAGATGTTATTTTTCGTACAGCACACTAAGTAACAAACAAACCTCCCGATCTTCCACAGTCATAAAATACGTAAGATGATAAAAACTCTATGTAGTATGAAACAATAGCTAGTCATGGCGTGCTCCTCTGGCAGTTAAGAGACGTTTCCTGCGTAGTATACTCTCCAGCTACGTATTATGCGCTAGTCTCTTTTACATGCCACACGAGTTGAAAAGATGCTTCTTTGTCCTACATCAGCGTTTAGATACTCGGCTAAAGATTTTGAAAAGAAACGTGGAAATTGATTTCTTTTTGAATGTGATTTCGTTTTAAGGATTGCGGAAAGCTTGGAAAATGTAATAAACGGGTCTTAAAATGTGAGTTAGTTTTGCTTTCCGAAGCCAGTTGGCACGTAAACTTTTATGGTTATGTGGTGTTACAATATCGGATTCCGATTAACTGTAAAGCAATTTCGGTTATTGATAAAAGATAATTTATTAGAATATTGAAAATTGTATTGTAGATAGTTTCGTTTAAGATTGATATCCATTTATAATAGTTGAAAATAATCGACTATAAAAATGTAACTGTCGGCGTCGGAGATACGACAGCGGATCTCCGCTGTGACATCTGAGTTAGGTTCGCGACACGACTAGAAATCGATTAGACATTTTGTAAAGCTGCAAAACATTCAGTGATACAAATATTATTAATTCATGTAATATACTTATATCTTTGAAAGAATTGCGCGCATGAAAGTATGCATATTTAATGCCACCTGAAATTTCCTCCTACGTACAGAAATAATTTCAAAAATTGTTCCGTCTACAATACAAAGCCAGTGTTGTTAAACAACTTTCCTGATGCGTACGTTACACGGTTTGCTCGTATTTTTCCGCAACAATATGAACTTATATTACGACAGGTGTATGTAGCGTTGCAGGGAAGTGTTGGCAATATTTATTGCTCGGCTTCGCGGCGTATATATCACAAACAGTGTTCGGCCGGCCGTGTTTCCGCCGAACGTGGCCGAGTTTCGAGCCGAGCCAGATCTCCGGGGATCCGCGAGCATTGTCATACACAGCCTGTCCTCCGTCTATCAATTTCACCTACACACATATATTTCACATATCGATAGTGCACTCAAAATGCAACGTTATTAATTAGTAGGTGAACACAAGTTTGCACGGTCAATACTTAAATGGGTCAACGTTTTGTGTTTTTTTTGTACGCTAGTGATTAATACAGGTCACAGCAACAAGTGATGTTATGTTGTTCCGTTTGTATCTAGCGTAGGATAACTGAGTTACATCTGTGGTAGGTTAGTTTAGATCTCTCTATCTTGTTGAATATTCTAGGAAGGTTATAAAGGCAATACTAGTTAGTAAACTAGAACAGTTTGACCGCACAACAGAGTTTCCAAATTGAGTTTGAGAGGCGTTTGAAATATCTCTTATTTCCCGCCCTGGTGAGTGATACCATAACCGCGTGTAAGCCCAAACGATACGAAATGCTATTAATAATAATCCTTACATATTTAATCTTTCTGTAACATTTATTTACGGCAACCATTTGAAAAGTAGGAAAAGCACACTTTCCGAGAATCGCAAAACACTTCAATAAATAAACAACTATTATTCGGTAAAAATATTTGTTTTTTGGTATTGTAGCTGTTGAAATGGGGATGTTTTTCCTGAATTAAGGAAAAGTTTTATAGAAAGTGTAGTCGTAAAAGTATTTTTTTTTTGAAACGAGTAAAGATATAACTGTGTGAATAAACTTGTTTACGTCAACAAACAAATATTTTATGCTATGGTGTAATAAAAGTAAAATCAATATCTTATTACATTACCTGTTATTTGTGTATAGTTTGAGATGTAACCAGAAAGATAATAATGATGAAAATGTAACGTAAATGTGTCTATTAGCCGAAAGCTAGTTGGTAAGAAATTATGAAGACATTTTTTTGAGTTACGTAATTATCTAATACGTTTTAGACTTTTACTGATAAACACCTGTGCTCCTTCAGTTGCTCTTTGCGTTCTAGGACCAGAGCAAGATGTAAAGATTGCAATCAGCTTTATTACACCGATTTATCAATTAAGAATTTATCAACGAACGAATCAAACTCGACTTTATTTCTATTTGGACAAGTTTAATTGCTAAGACAGAGTTTGATAAGTTTTCAACTTCAACTTCATGATTGAGAAACCAGGAGTGAGTTGATACAAGTATCTATGTTCTTCCAGTCGTGACGTCCAATAAAATGATGTGTACTCACAATTCTTGGAGGAAAAAAACTAAGTTTCCTTGTTATTTTTTTCCAGACCGCTACGTGTCTGCTTTAGCAATAGACCCTTCTGTCTTCTTAAGAACAGTGAATGGGTCGTATCAAGCAAGAAGGTATCAAAACCCTCACTTTGCGCCATCAAAGTTTTTTTTTTGTCATCAACGCATTATAAAATTGTGTAATTTATATCAGTGCGGTCCTTGCAGACGTTGTCTTGCCCGAAAGCTGGCTTTTCGTCGGAAAAAAAAATGATAACCGATTGAAGCGCCACCTTTCGCATTTCAAATCATCCAGGAACCCACTCAAATAGATATACACACGAAATTTCATTCAAATCGGTCAAGTCATTTAGAAGGAAGTAGGTGAAAAATACACGTGCAGAAGAATTATATATCAATATAAACATAAAGTTATTTACTACAAGTACGTTTCTGAGTTATTTTTTAATTATTAATGATCTTGCTTAGTCATTGTCTTAATTGTTGGGTAAAGGAAATGTGGTAGACTATACGCTTGCCTAGAAGTGACCTAGGCCCGTATTAATAAACGTTGCTCAACTCCGTCCTCGAGTGCGATACCATTTGATCCCCGATTATACGATGTCAGAAGCATAAGATCGTTGCTAATTAAAGCTTAAGTTGTTTTGTTTTGTTTTGTTTTGGTAATATTAACACCCTATGGGCCTTCGATGCCTGAGAATAAAAGATTTTTATTTTTTTATTTATTATTTATTTATTAATAAACACATGAGTGCAGAATCTCAGTTACTAAGATCAGCTCCTCAATGCGCTGTACTCAAGCTCTGCTTACGTGAACGATTACGTTATATTGTCCGAAGTTTAAAACAAAATTCGTCACGTTAGGTTACTGCTATGTCGTTAGGTTTATTATCTAAATAATATATAGACTAAATATCTAAAACAATATAATTTTGGAAACTATAAAAAAAATATAAGGAAAATAAAAATACCGATGGTGTGTCTTCAAATAGCTCTTACTTGTATTTCATTAATGGGTCTTATTAATGAGACTAATATGTAAAAACACTGATTCATCTCGAACGATTTCGAGTCTTTTTTTGAAATTTATACTTGGCAATTCAAAAGGATTTGAGGCATCCCATATATGATTTTTTGATAACTTGAACAGATTCCGCAATGTCGTCGCAGCACTCAGCTAGACATCGTTTAACAGCGTCGCTACGCACCCTCGCACCGCGTAAGCTCCTCGCACAGCTTTGGAGGAAACATTCACAAATTTTTACTATATTTATTTATTGAAACTTTATGCACTAATAAGAACACAAATGTGGACTTAGGCATTTTCTACCAGTCGACCTTAGGGTGGTGCAGAAACATAACATGGCAAATGCTACTTAATAGAAGACAAACAGAAAAGAAATAAGTACAATAATTAATACATATTTAGATACTTAGATTCTTTACTTACATACAAATAAAGAATGTTATTGTGAAAAACGAATTCAACCAATCAATACTGTGATCATTCTACCAAGTTCACTTTAAAGGAGAACCGACTGGTTGTAGTCCTGATGTACAGAGTAGTGATGTAACGAATTTTTCTCTTTTGTATTCTCACATTCGTGAATGCGAATGCGAATATTCAAATTCAATATTTGCGAATGCGAATACAAATGTTGACATTCAAACAAAGTACGCGCAAAATGTCATAAAGGTTTGACATTTCGTGTCAGCCAAGTTTAACAACAACAAACATAACATAACACAGCCGTTACAGACTGACTGAACGAAGCTTATCACATTAAGTTCATTCGAAAAGATTTGTTATTATTTGAGGTTAACATGCTGTTGTTGATGATTTGAGGTTAACAGTGTCACAATTTGTGACACTGCAAAAGTTGTGTGATAGAAAAATATAAAAATTAATATAAAATTGTAAAATTATATCACAAGTGATATTAGTATTGCCATTCTATATCCATTTAATCAATATTTTTTATATACATATATTATTTCCTTTTTGTTTGTCAGAAACATTCGCCAAACATTCACATGTTTCTTGCGAATACATTCGTGTCGCGAATGTCAAAAAATGTGCAAATATTCGCGAATGCGAATATTCGTTACAACACTAGTACAGAGGGAGCGAATACCAAAGAGATTTTACCTGGACAGAGAAGAAGGAGTGGATAAACCCAGAGCGGTGTGAGGGACATCGTAGACATTTTCCCAGCGTCCGCCGCCACGCACCGCGCATCGCCTAGCTCCTTCGCACATCTCTGGCGAAGAAATCACCCTAAAACTGCGGCCTAAAATCTCCACTAATTTGTTTGGTTCATTTTGGGTCACGTAGACCCCGTGAGCATTCTCGTCTGAAGCTAAAGTCAACACTCAAACTTGAGTCGGTTTAGTATGAAAATGTTGGGGCAGTTTATGATGTTTAGGGACGCCTCATCTGCAATGCTTGCGACAATTTATTTTATAGGGACGACCGGACGAAGGTTTGATGAGGCGTTTCGAATATATTTTTTTTTACATTTTGGGGTGATATTTGTATGTTCGATTTAAATTAAATGACGGTTGTAAAGAGCATGAGATCATCCCACTGTCATATGTATAGTTATTGTAGGATTTTTGTTTAGATGTTTCGTAAGTCTATTTAAAATAACCCTTTGTTTTCAGCGGAAAATCATCAAATGACTCTTCTCACGCTAGGTTGAGCGAGAGGGAAAGTTAGACTTACTGACTAACATCCACCTGTGTTCATTCAGTTGCCCTTTGCGTTTCCTTATTTGAAAGAACCCTATGCTTAAAATATTACAGGCAAAACGAGATAATACGGACGCATTGTAATGGATTTTCTTTCTAACAACACATAATGTTTGAATGAAAACCCGTTCACTCTTGACCAATCAAATAAGAGTGTCGTCTAAAAGAGAAAAAGAAAGACATCATATTCAGAACTCTTTGTTTGTTCTAATGAATAAAATGAATTCACGCTTTCTTCGCAGAATGTAATATTCGCATACATAGCTTCAGTTTATTTCAATGATAAGGCTCTGTTTATTACAGTTTTACAGTACAATAACCAAAACACCAGTTTATTATATCGTATTTTTCTGCGAACAACACAACATGCGTGATAAAGTTTTTTTTGTATCGTTATAGTCATAATATAATAGAAAGAAAGAACAAATTATTACCAGCACTGTATGTATAAGATAGTCTTTATCGACTATTCATTACAAATACAGTAAATACCATTATGGTGTTTTTTTTTGGTGGGAAAATCATCCAATGACATCCCTCGCTCTTGGACGTAGCGAGAGGGTGTGTCAGAGTTTACTGACTAAAAACCCACTCCTGTTCCTTCGTTGCTTTTCATACTAGGGCCGAGTCTTCCTTTCAGATGGCCCCAGTACGCTTCGACCCTGCTGGGCCCCTACGGTTTGCTGACATCTCCTTGAAAAGTACGCACCGTCGACGACTTAGGCTCGGTAGGGACGGTTACCGGACGGTTGGACGGAGAGCTACCCATTGCTTGCCGTGCGCAAGCCCGCGCTTTCGGTGGCTGGAAATCGGGATCAGGATCCCGGTGGCTGGGGCGTGAGGGCCGCTCCCTCACGCGTGTACGAGCGGCCTCCTCCTTTGCTAGCATTACTGCTTCGCAGAAGGAGGCAACCGCCTGCTACTTCTACTCGCACCATTTTGGGGGTAATTGACTTTTGATAAACTCTTACTTGTTTTAAAGCTTCATTGATCTTATACAGATATCATTTGAATCTAGCTTCTGCCAGTGGTTTTGTCCGCGTAAAAAGTAGTAAATTATCCCTCGAAAAGTGTCCTATTTGCTATTTCATAGACCATGTCCGGTCTATCCGTGTGCCAAATTTTATTCAAATACATGGCGGTAATAAATATAGCGGTTTGAGCGTGAAGGAGTAACAAACATTCGTACATACCTGCAAACTTTCACCTTTATAATGTTAGTAAGATTGCTGTGAAGAAATAATTTTTACTACCCGATACCCTAAGGTCGACTGGTAAAAAATGTCTAAGGCATTAAGTCCGCCTTTGTACAATATTACTTACTAGTGCTTAAAATTTTAATAAATAAAGCTAAAATCAGTTATTCGCAAAACTTTTTCGGATTTTGCTCTTTGCCAAAAGTATGAGATTTTGAGTTACCTCCTTTATAGCGGAAGGGGTCGATTATAATGTTCACCCTGGTTTCGAAGTGTAATCAAGCCTTTGATCAGTAAATGTGCTGCCAAATCTGAGATTAGCTGTTCTGATTGGGTGACCGAAATCACAGCAGTCAATCAAATCACTTGAGCCTTTTGATATCGAAGTTCTTCGACACTTCAAAGACTATATTGCTCTTTGTTATTTTACTATTCATTGACTCACCAGCTAACTGGGCTTGTGGGTAAGTTATAACAGCTGCATAAGTAGATATTTAAGCTTAAGCAGTGCGACGTGCATTTCAATATTGCACCAAATGAGAGTCCAGCTCAATATGTGTTACGCAAATATACCTGGCTTTGATATTCTGCTGGATCCTTGTGATGACATACGGTCATTCAGCTGGTATTGGGACTTCAAACTCTTTGCCTCACATAAAAATTTCAAATTCCATTGCAACTACTTTTTTAGGGTTTTCCTTGTAACCTTGACTCTTGACTTAAAGTAAAGAGGTTACTTCTAGGCAAGCGTGCTCCACCATTGACCACATCATCACTTACCATTAGGCGAGATAGTGGTCAAATGCGAGCCTACCATTTTTTTTTAAACCACCGTTGCGCTAAAGACAATAATAGGTAACTGAGCTGGTGGTGATGGTTTGAAATTATCTCGAACCAAGAATTAAGGTATAATCTAACAATTTAATAAATCTGTCATGTTCGTAACGAGTTTAAGATCGCGTAAGGCACAAGTTGCTCCCACAAACTGTAATAACCTCTTACAAAAGTTTTTGTTACAAAGTTAATAAAGAATTTGTGAAGAAGTCTCCGTAAGTTAATTCAACATTCATGGGAGCCTCTATGTGCGGAACTTTCACGTATAAATTGGCTAAGTTGCTTAAGTTAGCCACCATTATTAATAATTGATAGATTTTTTATTATTCTTTTGTTATGAGAAGTTTTTTAATTTTATTTTTGAGTTTCACAATGAAATTTTTGAAAAGGAGTCTTTAAGTCCACAGTGAATGGATTTTTTCTAGGCAAGCGTGCTTCATTTGCACACAGTAGAACCTTTAGTAGTTCCTTCGGAGGAATTACTGTTTTTTTTTTCTCGTTAGTTCCTTCAAAGGGACTAAAAGAACTACTGACCTTATTGTCATTGTAGTTCCTTCAAAGGGTCTGAAAAAACTACCGACTCTTTTTCGTCACGGTAATTACTTCAAAAGAACTAAAGCAACTACTAAAACTTCTTACCAATTTTATTTGTTCACAGCAGTTCCTTTAGTAGTTCCTTCGAAACTACTGACCTTTTTTGTCACGGTAGTTCCTTCAAAGGGACTAAAGGAACTACTGACCCTTTTTCGTCAAAGTAGTTCCTTCAAAAGGACTAAAGCAACCACTAAAACTGCTTACCAATTTCCGTGTTTTTTTTTAGGTGGGTAATCATCTACTGTCATTTCCCGCCCTTTTTGTGTCAGACTTTTACTAACTAAAACTCACTCCTGTTCCTTCTTTGCCTTCGTTTCAGAGCTCCGGGGTTCTCTTTCGCACAACCCATGCCTCTAGTAGGCTTCGACCCTGCTGGGCCCCTACGGTTTTGCTGACATCTCCTTGAGGCGCACGTGGAACACTACGCGCCATCGACGACTTGGGTTCGGTCCGGATGGCTACCGGATGGTCGAACGGCGAGCAATGGGTAGCTCCATTGCTCGCCACAAGCCCACAAACCCACGGAAATCCGCAAGCCCACGGAAATCGGGATCGAGATCCCGGCGGCTGGGGCGTGAGAGCCATTCCGTCGCGCGTGCGACCGCTTCCTTTGCTTGCATTACTGCTTCGCAGATGGAGGCGACCGCCTGTCACTCCTCCTCGCTCGGGACCATGCCCTGTACCAAAGCCCGGCGCGAGAGATCGTTGCCGCCGATCGCCCCCACGAGGACACGGCGGTGCTTTGCCCATCCTGGGCACACCTCTACCATATGCTTCACCGTGTCCTCCGGGCGGTCCACACAATGGTGACACTCGAACGTTTCTCCCGAACTTACTATGTCCGGTGAGGACCTGCGTTATGCGGAAGGTAAGGATGCTGTGTTGTCTTTCCAGCCACTACTCAAAGAGTGGATTTACCGCCATAATTATGGCGTGCCCAACCAATTTCCGTGTGCATTCTTTGACCACATTATCGCTTACCATCAGGTGAGATAGTTGTAAAAAAGTGTGTCTATCAATATAATAAAATCTATTTACTTTTTTTTTTATTGGTATAAACTAGTGCTTGACTGCGATCCCACCTGATGGTAAGTAGTAATGCAATCGTTGATGGTGAGGCGCACTAATTTATTGAGAGCCTATTCACTCTAGCCTTGACCCTACCCAAATTATAATCGGACGGGAAAACTGCAGCAGGCAAATTATTCCAGTCCCTCGATGTACGCGGTATAAAAGACGAGGCGAAACGCTTGGTCCGGACCGTAGAGGTTTCAACAACGTAAGGGTGGATACTCGCCGTTCGTCGGCTTGTCCGATGGTAGAAATGGGATGGTGGAATCAAGTCATGCAATTCCTGCGCACACTCTCCAAAATCCTCCAAATCCTTTTCCCAATTGTTTTTGGGTCGGCTTCCAGTCTAACCAAATGCAGCTGCATATTCATATTTACTTTATTCTGACTATCTGTCTTACGTGTTATACCTGCTAGGTTCAAACCCAGAAAAACATCGTGAAGAAACCGGCATGTCCTACAACCATAAATTCGAATACCTATACCTATTTGACATTCACCAATCAGTACTGGGCCCTTTTCCTCTCCTAGAGGGGAGGCTTGTGCCCTAGCAGTAAGAATATTTTAAGGCTTAATAGTTATCCGTAACGACTAAAGAATATAAAAAATAGGCGGTACTTATATTGCCCCTATACTGCCTAAGCACGAAAATCAGTGTCCCCAAACTCACACATTTGCAAACTAAATTGTACATTGCAACGACTGTCATACTTGTTCCAATGACGCCCGGGACTAATTGGTTTAATGTGCTTTTCGAAGTACGGAAGAAACTCGGTATGCAATGGATGATCATCCATTCTTGGAACAGCCTTGGTAAGCGTAGCTTAATCTCAAACCTCGACATTGGCGGTAGTTATTTTTAACCTATAGTTAGTGATGCATTTTGTACTGAATCAACTTCTCTTGCTTTCTTTGCTACAACAGTGTTGAAGTGGACATCACCAAATACATTATGCAGCTCTTTGTGCTCCAAGCCACCCTTCGTACACATAATTGTATCCCCCCACCAGACCCTACCAAACGCAGAGCTAAAATCACATGCCCAGCAATACCCCACAAAACAGCTTTTGCTGGCCGTCAGCTTTATGTTCTGGGTTCACTTATCTACAGAAAAATTTGCAAGAACATTATAATTAATGAACTGAATAAGCATGAACTTAAGACTAAATTGAAGCTCTGGCTGTACGATCAGGACTATTCTCGGACTGAAGACTTGCTTATGTTCCAACGCTAGTCTTAAACATACAACACAATTACACACACACACACAGACTCACCGACACACACATACATGCACACTTATCCACACACACCATCACACTTTACACAGTTTTTATTTACATTTACTATTCATTTTCATTTTATTAAAACTTATATTATTTAAGGATAGACTTGCAACAAACGTACCAGAACTGTATCCGATGTAACTGCAGAACACTGTCTCCTAAGTCACAGGTCTTACCTAGTTTAGGAGGCAGGGTCCTAATATTAGAAGATACCTTTCAAATTTAATGTACCTATGTATGTAAGTCTTAGCTTTGTTTATAAGGTTTTAATTGGTTCAATAAAGTTATTATTATTATTATTATGTTTTACATCGAAATACTGGCCTGACACCAACTGCAAATAATGCCTACCTATCCACTTCTTTGTAATTGAATACGGTACATAAAATGCTAAAGCAACTTTTATAAGTACTGCGAATCTCAAATAATTAATGTTGGTAGAGCTCTCACTTCGAAGCTATATTCTCAGAAATTCAATTATTTTATAAAACGATCTCCGTAAAAAGTATCTTATTGGGTTCGCCCTCCAGTGGGAACGAGATTAAAGGGTGGGCAGGGGGTAGGTAAGAGTTCAAAGCTCGATATGACTGCAACAAAATTAAATGATCTCAGTTCGATACCGATTTTATTAACTACGTAGGTAGATGAAAGCTTTGTACAGGGACTCGTTTCGCCTTTACGATCAAATATCTACCCTTATCGATTATATTTTTGATCAAAAATTTTTGGGTAAAGGTTATCCATATCTATATTTTATTTTTCTTTTGAACCAGTTATAAAAGAAATCAGGTATGTAATGTGTATCTCTTTGAGGGTCGTTACGTGGAATAGAAACCGAATCATTCCAATTGAAGTTTTAGTCTCTGGTTCTTAACTTACTAGGGATATTGTGTCGTTAACTCGAAATTATAACCTTTTATTTATAATTTATTTATTATAATATATTTAATTTTCATGCAACATAAAGTACAAAGGCGGACTTAATGCCTTAGGCATTCTCTACCAGTCAACTTAGGGTGGTGAAGAGACAATATGGTAAACTGTGCATAATTCTTCTGTACATGCGTCTGTCACCTAAGTCCTCCTAAACAGCTTCTATGAAATTTCGTATGTATATTCGAGGGGGTCCCTGGGTGGTTTGATAATACAATTGAACTCGGTAGGTTGCGCTGCAGTCGGGTTCTCATTTTTTTTTTTTTGCGATAAATCAATTTTTGAGCAGGACAACCTCTTCCGGGACCGCTAGTATAGATATACATTCCTGTATACCATTTCGAGTAACTTGTATAAATGTATAGATAAGTAAGTAAGTAACTTACCGTGGATATTCAAACGATTTATGATGTTAATCTTGCTTACACCTCATGAATGATTAGGTAACAGTTATCTCTGGCTAAATTTAGAGTAGGTGAATAATTTATTTATACGGCTGTAACTTCCTGCTTGTTACTAAAATAGAATTCCTTATCATAACGGTACAGTATTTCCAGATGTCTGTTATCTAGTACCAACTTACTACCCTTAAGGATAAAATGACACAATAAGGTACAAAGTCTATTTGGACAAATGGCGCACGTCAGCAGCACTTCAGCCAAAATATTATTTATTTTGTAAATAAATTAGCTTTCACTGAAATTGTGTTGTGAAATTGTCTTTTCAATAGAACTGCCTTAAGTAACACGAATATTTCTGATTTTTTTATTGAACCTGTTGATATTAGGTAGTCCATTTGCGGAATATTGAGAAATTCAGTAGCAAATACTTTTTTGCTAAAACGACATTAAGTTTTTTGAGAAAAAAAGTAGCCCTCTCTTGTCTAGATATTTTTTTTCAATTAATCTATAGTACTATAAGGGATCATTCGTTTATTACGTAAGGCGATTTAGGGAGGTCGACCATGTCTTATTTTTTCTTCCAACGGAGTGGGAGGGAGTCTTGATAGTTCTTACGTAAGATCACAAAAATACGAAATGCCGATGTGCGTTTGGAAGCGTATAGGTAAACCATTTCTATGGCAACATCACTGCGCCTCCCCGCTTGTGGACTAGACGTTACTTGTTTGCGTAAACAACACACTTGTAAACGATCTAAAAATTGTTACTTTTTATTTTCAAAAATAAACATCAAAACCAACCATACGTACATTAATTTTTCCTTTAGATTCTTACGTAATAAATGTAAAACAGGTGGGTAGGGATCGGCCTATTTTTATTTTTTCTTACTTGGTTGGAGGTGGTAAAAAACTAGTAAAAATCGTCTTACGTAATAAATTAATGGGCCCTAAGTAACACCAATAAAGTTTGAGAGATCCGTTATCGCATAAAGATAGGAAAAAATGTGACGAGTGATAAGATTGAATGGAACGGCTCGTGTTGTAGGTAACAATCACGAACAGAGCGTACCAAAATCACTCGAGTTTTATGAAAGCCAATAAAGTTTGTACGGAAAATTGTTATAGTTCACCTTCATTGGTAGGCACTTCAAGTATGATCACGAAAAGAATATCTGGGACATTTTCTTCTTTTATGGAACATCTCTTCGGTTGCTTTTTTGACTGAACAAATATTTTTATCTGAAATTTTATTGTTAACAGTTATCAGGAACTTATCTACTAAACTGGAATTTTTATGGCTTTTGATATTTTATGATCTAGGTTGTTGGTACAGTTTTAGTACCTATAGGTAGCTCATACTCAGATTTCAGACAGCGCGTCTGAAATGCAATATTTCGTAGTATTGAGTGCTTTTCAAACAAAAATTCTAAATATGTCATCAATATATTTCGTAGAAAATAGTAAAAATTGGACTCAAAAATGGACAAGAAAGGTTTTCCCCACTTTTGTTTGTGACATCATAACTAATGGAAAAGTGCCGTGGAACGTAAAATGAATCCACCACGTTTTGCTTTATGCACCAACTTTTAGAAAACAACATCAATATTTTATGAATACTTCTTGCGGTCAACAATTTTGAAACAGAATACACTGCGTAACTATTTATTGTTTTGAATAAAATATGACACAGTAATGTCCACACAGTAAGTCGCGGGAATCTGATGGATGTGAGACGCATAGGACCGGTTATTATGGCGACACTTGAGGGAGGCTTATGTCCAACAGTAGACGTCTTTCGACTGAAATGATGATGATGTCCATATTTGTGATATTAGCTTTATATATTTACTAGCGGTCCTGGCAGACATTGTCTTGCTCGAAAGCTGGCTTCTCGTTAAAAAAAAAATTGAGAACCCGATCGTCGCACCACCTACCGGTTCAAATTGTATTTTCTAACCATCCAAGGACCCACTCAAATATACACACAAAACTTCGTCCAAATCCATCAAGCCGTTTAGAAGGTAGGTGACAAACATACGTACAGAAGAATTATAAATTATATAGGGTGACTGTTGGTTATCATGAGCACAATCACGTGTTTAAGTATCGTACACTAATTACCAGTCACCCTATATATATATTTATAAAGATGCTGTCTCCCGAGGTCTCACCCGCGTCTTTGGTTACTGCTCCGCTACCTCGGGTTGTAGCGTGATGTAGCCTACATAAAAGGCTTTAATAGGACTAGCTTCTGCTCGCGGCTTCGCCTGCGTAAAAGCAGGTTTTTCCATACAAACTTTGGATCCCCATTTCATCCCCTTACTGAATGAATTTTGGAAAATCCTCTCTTAGTGCTCGCATAAGTCATAAAAGGAAACCTTGTGCAAAATTTCACGCCCCTAGTCCCAGTAGTTTCGGCTGTGCGTTGATATATCAGTCCACCTTGTGGGAGGCCTTCCAACGCTGCGTCTTCCGGTACGTTGTGGTCGCTATTCCAGAACCTTTCGTTCCCACCGACCATCTATTCTGCAAGCAATGTGCCCTGCCCACTGCCACACAGCCCGAAGAATCGCCAAACTTATATATAGATACTAGTACTAAACGATGACGACGATGACCTGGTGAGGGTCGCGGGAATCCGATGGATGCGAGACGCACAGGACCGGTCATTATGGCGACATTTGAGGGAGGCCTATGTCCAACAGTGGACGTCTTTCGGCTGAAATGATGATGATGACTAAAATAAAATCAAACAAACTTCAGCTTTATAATATTTCGACATCCACGTCGAGGCGGAGTGGTTTCAGGAGGCCATCTCCGAGTAGAAATAAAGCGGGCCAAACTGGAGGCCCGCAACGTGTAGCTGGGGACTCTGAACGGAGACCCGTGGGAACGCCCCTACAAAGTGGTGTGGGAAAAACTCCGCCCCTGGGCTCCCCCGCTGACGCAAAGTGCTCACCACACCCTCCACAATCTTGGGCACGCCATAATTATGGCGGTAAGGCCCCTCTTTGAGAAGTGGCTGGAAAGGCAACACGGCGTCCTTACCTTCCGCATGACTCAGGTCCTCACCGGACATGGTAAGTTCGGGAGGTTCCTGCACCGGATTCGTACGAAAGAAACGCCCGGGTGTCACCATGGTGTGGACCGCTCGGAGGACACACTGGAGCATATGGTAGAGGTGTGCCCCGCTTGGGCAGAGCACCGCCGTGTCCTCGTGGGGGCGATCGGCGGCAGCGATCTCTCGCGCCGGGTCTTGGTACAGGCCATGGTCCGGAGCGAGGAGGAGTGGCAGGCGGTCGCCTCCTTCTGCGAAGCAGTAATCCACAGTAGAGGAGGCCACATGTGCACGCGCGAGGCAATGGCCCCTGCGCCCCAGCCGCCGGGATTCCGATCCCGATTTCCGGCCACAGTAGGCGCGGGCTTGCGGACGGTGAGCAATGGGTAGCTCGCCTCCGACCGTCCGGTAACCGTCTGGACCGAGCCCAAGTCGTGCCATGACGTGCAATGTCAGCAACCATAGAGACCCAGTGGGGTCGAATCCTAATGGGGCCAAGGGTCTGATAATGAAAGGAAGACTCGGCCCTGATATGAAAGACAACGAAGGAACAGGAGTGGGTTTTTATTCAGTAAAAGTCTGACACTATCTCCGCCCAAGAGCGAGGGATGTCATTGGATGATTTTCCCACCGAAAACCCTCCACAATCTGGGATCCGGCCCCAGATTGTGTGGTGAACACTCTGTTCGCTGCGCGTGCGGAACACTTTCCCTTACCCATGGCTCCGCCACCAGCGGTGTCCGACGCGGACCACGATAGCGACGACGACGACAATGCTCTAGAGGTGACCGAGGCAGAGATGAGAGTGATGGTCCGTAGGTTGAATGTCAAAAATACCGCCCCAGGACCCGACGGCTTGCCTAGGAAAGCCTGGGTCCTGGCCATGGAGGCTCTCGAGTCTCGACTAAGAGGGCTCTTCAGTGCATGCATGGAGGGGCCAGTTCCCACTATGCTGGAAGACGGAGAAACTGGTCCTCATCGCGAAACCGGGGCGCCCTGCGGACTCTATATCCACGTATTGGCCCATTGTGCTGCTCAACGCGGTGGGCAAGCTCTTTGAAAGAGTAAATGCACACCGCCTCGTCGCGCACCTAGCACGGGTGGGATCAGATCTTGCGGGTGGTCAGTTCGGCTTTCGCAGGGGGCGCTCCACGGTGGACTCAATCATGCGCGTGCGAGCCCTCGCGGCGACCTCCCAGACGGTGTCAGCGTGGTCTGTTACGCAGACGACATGCTGGTCTTGGCGCAGGGAGAGTCGTACCAGGCGGCGGTCGAACTAGCGACACGCGGGGTTGCGACAATCGTGGAGAGGATCCAGCAGTTGGGACTCGAGGTGGCATTGCACAAGTCTGAGGCCATGTGCTTTCACGGCCCTCGGACCGCGCCACCACGGCGTTCCCAAATAACGGTAGGAGGAGTTCACATTGGCGTCAAGTCGACGATTAAGCACCTGGGACTCGTCCTTGACAGCCGGTGGAATTTCGAGGAGCACTTCTGACGTCTGTTGAACTGGGGCTGCCCTCAAGCGGACCCTGCCCGACTTAGGGGGTCTAGACGCTTCCTGCCGGAGGCTCTGCGTAGGCTAATCGGTCCATAGTCCTTTATGTAGCGCCGGTATAGGTGCTGTCGCTACCGAAAGCGACCGGCGGCCAAGTTGAACGCATATAAGAGGGTTATGGCTATACGGATGGTGCGGGGATCCCGCGAAGCGGCGAGCCTCCTTGCTGGCCTGCCACCATGGGATCTGGAGACAAGTCCTTGAGCGCATGCACGATTTGCGCGTGGAGATGCAACGCTGGGGCGAAACTCCTCTGCCGCGACAAGTCGCGGCAGAGGAGTTTGGCGGACAGAATCCCGGCGAGACCTCATGATGGAATGGCGACAGCGACTGTCGCAACCCAATGCTGGGCACGCCTTAATTATGGCGGTAAGTCCCCTCTTTGAGGCGTGGCTGGAAAGACCTCACGGCGTTCTCACCTTTCGTATGACGCAGGTTCTCACCGGACATGGTCAGTTCGGGAGTTTCCTGCACGCGTATTGTTCCACGCGCGCCTCAAGGAGATGTCAGCAAACAGTAGGGGCCCAGCGGGGTCGAAGCCTACTGGGGCCATGGGTTCGCTTCTGAAAAGTAAACCCGGCCCTGGTTTGAAAGGCAAAGAAGGAACTACGAGATGGTTTTAGTCAGTAAAAGTCTGACACGAAAGAGCGGGAGATGTCATTGGATGATTTCCCACCGAAAAAAAAAAGCTTTATAATATCAGTATATAATCAATATAAGTAAACGCCTCCGCCAACACAATAAATTCGTTGTCCATAGTATGAAAAACTTCGTACAGAAATTGAAACCAGTTCAGGCTTATGACGTGATTTTCAATAAAATATTCAAACAATCGTATCGAAAAACAATAAACACAGAAGTGTGTGAAAAATATTTCGTGCATTTTCCTACAAAGCTGCGTAGGTTATACATAGTAAGTTATACACAAAATAGATATTTTTACAATGCAAACTTGATAGCAACTTTATTTTTGCCGAAGATAAGGTCCTGAATTTTTATGATATATTAAAAAATAATCAGATCCTGTATTTATTCAAGAAAGACATAGACTAGAAGCAATATAAGTAGAAATAGACGGGACATATAAATAGCTATAATGTTAAGTTTAAAGACTGAAAATTTCTTAATTTTCAAATTCACACATCGCAAACGCGTAATGGCACACAAAAAAACAGCCACGGTTTGTGGTGGTAAATATAAGTCAACATGGCAAAATTCGAGTTGTGGCTTTCATAATATTCGTCCATACCGTGTTATGGCAATGGAAAAGCCACGACACGTAGTGTCGCGATGTGGCCTTTTAAAAAATCGCATCTGGATTAGTGAGCAGTTTCTTCACTTTGAGCGTAACATACGCATATGTACCATCCAGTAACTCATCACGTGTTTTAATTCAAAAATTTCTGGGGTCAGTGCAACAAGTCTTTTTCTACCAAAACGTTGTTTTCAGTCATCTCAATGGTTTCTTCCTTTTCTGGTCTTACTGTTTTTCTCAAACAACCTTTGTAGCTATCCATATCCATACTAAAAACTTTCCTTACGCCACGCCATGATAAATGATAACACTTTTACACGTCAATTTCCTTTGGCACCTTGAGGAGTTACACCAAAATAAATTAATAGGTCAGTCTTTTTTCAAGCTCATCTAATCCTTCTTGATAAAATCAAATGAGGTTAATATCTGAGGTGGTCTTTTGAAAAAAGATAATTTAATATTTTTTCTGTCAGCGTTCCCGCCAAACACTAAGTACAAAATGTATGGTAAAGATATTACCAGCAGAGAAGTCACGTGACAAGTGACGTGACAGGTAATGTCATTCATTGCATACATTTTGTACTTAGTGTTTGACGGGAACGCTAACAGAAAAGTTATTTATCTAAGCCTGTTGTTGAAACTGTATAAAAAAACAGATTTTGTGTAGTTCGACTTAAGACTTTAAGTAACTCAACGATCCAAAGAACAATACCAATGTTAAGAAATTTGAGTATGCGGCAGAAAGTACCTACTTTAACTGCCAGACAATCATGAAATCTACGTATCTACAACGTCGGTCTACGTAACATTACATTTATATTTGCAATACGTTATAAGAAGACAATAAAAAAATGCAGCTTAGTTTCAATAATGGTCTTTTGAAGAAAGAACCACACAGATTTGCGTGGATCTGTTCATGTTTCTCATATATAGTTCCTCTTAATAATAAAAAACTTTTTACAAAAAAATTAAAACCGACTTCAATGTGAAAAAAACACTTACAAGTGCAAAATAACTTCAATTTAGGAAGTCGGTGTTAGTCGGTCTATAATAGTTTTGTCTCTTCGTTATTTAACACCGACTTCCGAAATTAAAGTGTTTTTTTTACAGTGAAGTCAGTTGTAATTTTTTGTAAAAAGTTTTTTATTTTACTCTTTTTAGTTATGGTACCACCACTAAAAAGTACCCCTCTGCCATACTTAAATACCTTATAGCCAGAGTGCATCTCATGACAATTCTAATAATATCAAACACGGTTAGATTAAATTAAATTATTACAGACTTCCGGTGCCCAACTTCAGGTTTCATCATCAGATCAGTTCGATATATTCCCCCTCTTCTTTCAGTCAGTCATCGACTACACGTATAAATAAAGCAATTTTACTTGTTACGGCAGTTCTGCTGTGATCCTATGAGGAGTTCTGTTCCATATCTTCGAAATTCATGATCAGATCATAACAATATTTTTATGGGATCAACTTGGAAGCATAACCTTTCAATCAAAAAAATATTTTTCAAAATCGGTCCACAATTGACCGATAAATCGGTGAACATACATAAAAAGAAAACATACATTCAGCCGAACATAGAACCTCCTTCTTTTTGAAGTCGGTTAAAAACATGCTGCTTAGTACTTATCCAGCATACCAACAAAGTTTCCATTGTCATAAAATAGGTCGCTTATACTGACCTGAAAGTTCAACCTCAATAGAACTATGGAGAAACTAGGGGCAATTGATTGACTCGTTATCTACCTGGCCCAGCCCACTCAGACTCTGAAGTCTTGCAAATCCTTTAAATTGGAAGCTGAGCTGCTGAAAGTGCCTATAATGGAAACTTAAGCTCCTGTATTATGCTCCGATCAGTTTCCTATCCGGCTGACGATATTCGAAGCTGTATGATATTAATTAGTTTTTAAAACTGGCTCGCTTAAGGGATTTGTTGTTTGTAGGCTCAATAGGCATTTTATGATTATGTTTTTGATAGAGCAGCAATTTTTAGAAATCCAGCTATAGATGTAATCGGACTGCCGTGTGTGATGTTTTCTAGTTTACTAGCATAAAGCATAATAGCATAATCAGCCTTTTTAATGTTCCCACAGCTGGGACTCAGGCCTCCTCTCTAAGAGAGGGAATGTACCGTAATCCACCACGCGGGCCCAGTGCGGGTTGGTGGATGTCACATGTCTTCGAATTTTTGGTTCTAGGACATGCCGGTTTCCTCACGATGTTTTCCTTCACCGTTTTTGAGAGCAGTGGTGATGAAATAAATTACACAAAGTAATGCGCCTGGCTGAGTTTGAACCCGCGACCTACAACTCTTAAGTCGGGGTCGTTACCACTCGGCCAATACTGCTCTCGTTTACTAGCCCCATAACTAATTGGTCATGGATTTGAGTGCTTAAAATATGTCATCATAAAGATACAACGAGTGTCAACATTGGACTTAAATGCTGAATAAAATATAATATCATTCTTTTGATGACATTATATTAAATTACTTTTAGCTATTCCGTTATGCACACAAGAAAGGTAGGATGGTGTAGCCACGTACGAGTCTAGAAATTCCACTCTAATGTTAATTACAAACTGGTATTAAAACAAATGTTATCATCCAGGCTCATGGGTATAATAGTCCTTGTGTAATAAGAGATAAAGTTGGGTAAAAGGCAAGCTTGGAATTGTGGCGCCCAACTGGGACCTCGGTAATTAACTATTTACTTAGTTATGACAAGATTACGTATTATGAACGGACTTTAGTGCCCACGTTTAGGAGAATGGAACTAATAGATTTACACGTACGAATTTGTCGAAGTTTGTAACTTTTCGAATTGCGTGGTCCGAAACTTTCGTTGGTGGGTAGTTTGACACCGGCTTGTTAGCGTTTTCACGGATTTGGTTTTAAACTTTGATATTAGTTCCTTTTTTTGTAGTTTGGTTAATTTTCATTGTTTGGTTTTCATATTTACTACACTTTTTTTTGGGTTGGGAAATCATCAAGTAACTCACAGGGAGTGTTAAGACTTTTACGGACTGAAATCCATTTGTGTTCTGTCAGTTGCTCTTTAAGTTCTGGGGCCACGGTAACCCAAATAGAAATATCCCACGGTAGAAATATTTGTGGGATTGTTCGAAACAATACCGCAAATATTTCTACACCCACGCTGATATTAAACGTAACGCAAAGCACTGTAGTTCCATGTTGTTCGATATCAAATTAAACTTTGTTGTTGTACAACCAGTTTGTAACACGAGGCTACAGTTAGCTTGCTATTAAGATATATCAGTATAAGCCTATGCTTGTGCAGTGCATGGAGTAGCCGTTAATGATCCAGCTGTTGTCATAACTATCACTTTAGGAAAGTAATATGAGGTTTCAGATTAGGCTATAATAGTTCTAACGTATTGGTATATTACTTAATGTATATTATCGTATAACAAATACAAGTTAGAGGCTTTATCTCGCGGTTTCCCTCCCGTGGCCTAATTTACAAGAATCGAGATTTTTTTTTAAGTAAAAGTTACTTCACGACCCTCAATTTGTTTGAGCTGGGAAATCATATCTTCTCCCGCTCTGGGTGGAGAGAGAAGGCGTGTCAGACGTTTACTGACTAAAATCCACCCAGGCCCCACAGTTGCACTTCACATTCTAGGATCCCGAGTTTTCTTTTCAGAAATTCCCTTAGGCCCTAGCGGGCATCGGCCCTATTGGGCACCTACAGTTTGCTGACATCTCTTTGAGGCGTGCGTCCACCTAAGCGGGGCACACCTCCACCGGATGCTCCACCGTGTTCTCTCGGTGGTCCGCACAATGGTGACATCCAGGCATTTCTTCCGCCTAAATCCGGTGCAAGAATCTAGTGAGTTCATTATATCCGGTGAAGACCTGCGTCATGCGGAAGGTGAGGACGCCCTGACGCCTCTCCAGCCACTCCTCAAAGAGGAAACTTACCGCTATGATTATGGCGTGCCTAAATCACTTTTTATATACGTACTCCTTTCTGCATCATCATCATGAAGACAGTGATGACATCATTCATCACATATTATGTCATAGTCATAATATGTATGACATATTTACAGAACGTAATTAACGTTTTGGCCTTTTTATTTTCGCAAAAATACGCCTTTTTGTAAAAATAAAATAAATAAATAAGATCCTTGCGGAATAAAGGGTTAGCACAGAATAGCATTTGTGCACATTTACGAGTTTACGAGAAATGCCAATTCTTAAATACTCGTAATATACATAAATAAGACTCTTATAGCTAGATACTATTTAACTCATGCTTAGATAAGTTAGATCTATACCCTTTGTACCGAAGATATTGCCGTGATTAACGACTGAAAGTTCTGCAGTGAGGCATACGATAATAATAAACCGACTGCGGTACTAGGAAGCCATCAATCAAACCCTAGCATTGTCGGAACGGACATACATAGATAATGCAGAATAGCTTAGGGCTCATTCAATAGGATTCGCCTTTAGTTCCATTTGTTAGGTTCGGACATGAATTTGTAACGGTTGTTGTGGAAGGTTAATATGTTTTTTTTTGATGATGACTAATGCTTAAATGGGTTCTCCTGCTCTGGGTGGAGTGGGAGGGAGTGCCAGACTTTTACTGACTCAAACCCACCCGTGTTCTATCAGTTGCCCTTTGGTAGAATTGCAGTACTCTTTCAAACAATCCCGCGTCCAGTGTAATCAGAAACTAATCAACATAAAAATTCGCATGTACATAGATATTTTTGCATTTATTTCAAATCGAATGTTTTACCTTTGGTGGTAGTATACTAATATTATAAAGCGAAAGTTTGTAAGTGTATGTTTGTAAATCCATCACAATCAAAAGCCTGAATGGTTTTAGATGTAATTTTGTACACGATAGAACTATGTGATGTAATAGCACATATAATGCTTTCTTATCTTGAGAGTACTTGGAAATCTTTAGAAATAATGAGAATTAAAAAAAAACATCATAAAGAATACACCATTTGTTTACAATTTTTATTAAAAGATAACTACTTTAGAAATGTAATGAAAAGAAAATAAAATACGTCCGTAGTTCGCAGGTAAACAGTTTGAAAGTCATATACACTATGCTGTTTTCTCAGCTTGTTTATTACAGTCATATAGCTACATGTATTATATGGTAGCCGCAGTGGCTGGCTATGTAGGTAATAATCTACAGCCTGCCCGTAATTAGTAGCCATCCTATCTGTTCGCTGCAACTCATGTTCGGAATAGTTCGGCAAACTCCGTATTCTGTGATATGAGTTTATGAAAGTTCTTCGCTGAATACGCCAAAAGCATACCCGGCTGGCTGGCTCGTCAAAGTTTTATGTTATGAGGTATAATGAGAAGCTTCTCATTGCCTGTCACAGCTAAGGTGGCTTGCTTAGTTTATGGACCAATTATTTAGTAGTTTTTTTTTTTTTCGAGGTGAAAAATCATCATTTGACTACTCCTGCTCTATAGAGATAGAGCGAGAGGGAGTGTCAGACTTTTATTGACTAAGGGTGGTATTCTGAATTAAGTTTTTTGAGTTAAGCACGTCTCAAACCGGGTTACTTTAATGTCAAATTTTGACAGGTTTGAGAAATACTCAACTTCAAATGTTTAAAATGATAAATCGGGGGTATACCCACAGGTTACTCTGTGCTTTGCCCACCGATGTTCCCTCATTTGCTCTTTGCGTTTTAGGGTTACGGTAACTTTTTCAAACGTTTCCGCAGTATTTAGTGGTTGGTTTCGAGTTTGATACATTGTAGTGTAAACCCCAGACACCAGGAACGCAAAGGGCAACTAAGGAATAGAAGTGGGTTTTAATCAGTAAAAGTTTGACACTGTTCGCTTCACTCAAACTGAAAGAAATTATTTGATGATTTCCCAATTAAAATCTTAATTAACTTAATTTAATGATACTACTTTCCACTTGATATTTATCTGTTATTTATTTATTGTGCACACCTACCACAGCGTTCTCTTTTAAACCAAAGGTTGACTGGTAGATAATGCCTTGTTGCATTAAGTCCGCCTATGTACCACTACTGTACATGAAGTTTAAATAAATATTAAAAAAAATAAGTTTGTCTGAAAAACTTCGAAATATAATAATAATAATAATATATATATGTATATATTTTATCTAGCCCATACTGTCCTACTACTGGGCAAAGGCCCTCCCAATTCCTTCCAGACTTTCTTCTCCGCACTTCTTTGTTACGTTTATTTTTTACCACTGAAAAAATACAGTCTTCCACATTTACTAAGTTTAGGCCCCGACTAACAAATTATTGAACTCAAATTAGTAGTGCAGAACCAAACTTTAGACAAGTAACAATATAAGCATCTCAACTAGGCATGTAACAAGCTGAAAGCAGTCCTTTGTTCTCATCAGTTTAATGGTTAATTTACCGGAATAAGTCTGGAACTTGCCGGCAGTGGCAACACTGAACACAAAATCTTTCTCAAAGTTCCACTCGGCTAATTAACTCAGTTTTACTTTATTTCTTGCTTGAGAGATGTTTAGTGAAAACTCAATAACTTGAGATTGTTTTAGAGAAATAAAGTTATTATCACACCACATAGCATGGTATATAAGCAGCCTTATAATGTTCCCACTGCTGGGGCTCTGGCCTCCTCTCTAGGCGAGGGAATGGGCTGTAATTCACCACGCGGGCCCGGTGCGTGTTGAAGGATGTCACATGTCATTGAATTTTTGGTCCTAGGACATACCGGTTTCCTCACAATGTTTTCCATCAGCGTTTGGAGAGCAGTGGTGAGGAAACAAATTACTCAAAGTAATGCGCCTGGCTCGGTTTGAACTCACGACCAACAACTCATAAGTCGGGGCGTTTTCCACTGGTCCACCACTGCTCCTTACAATACACTGTGGGGTAATAGCGTCCACACACAGTTAATCGCAATGCCTTTTATTTTGGTAATTCAACAATATTACTTGTCTGAGGTTTCCTACAAGGTGGACCAATGACCTGGTAAGGGTTGCGGGAGTCCGATGGATGCGAGACGCATAGGACTGTTCATTGTGGCGACATTTGGGGGAGACCTATGTCCTATTGGACATAGGCCTCCCCCAAATGTACTATTGTGGACGTCTTTCGGCTGAAATAATGATGATGATGACTTGTCTGATTTATATTTTCTAGGGCTACAGATTGCTCGAAGGAGCAATCTGTAGCTTTTGTAGTTTTTGCGCGGGCTACGGTGGCCCGCGCCGCAACTTTTTTTTTTTTAATAGAAAAGTATGAAAAATGACATCTATGCCATCCCTAAGTAAATGGAATAGGAGCAAAAAAATTATGATTTCTAACTGGTCTGGTAAAAATCTTTTATATCGTGTTACCACGTATATTCAAACTTCTATAGTTCTTTTAGTGACAATTGTTCAAGAAGAAGTTTGTTACAATTTTAAGAGGAAATTTTACAAACGTTTTATATACTACTGCATATTACGAAGGTTTGAACCCAAAACATAAAATAATACGAAACGAGGGTTCACAAGGTATTAACACATGCTTGAACGAGTCTACCTTTAACATCCTCGTGAGTCCGTTCTTAGGAACTAAGTTAATAGTTGAAACATGCTTGAAGTACTAATGAACTGAGTAATTGAGATCTGGCTATAGGTCTGTCAATTCATGATATTGGTACTTATAGCAATTGGTGAATAGGTAGCAACTTCTGGCGATTGATATTATTTTCAAATACTGAATAATGGCTATAAGCTGAATATCAATAATAATAATGATAATAAAAAAAAAAAAAAAAAAAATGATAATATAATAATGGCAATAGGCTGAATAATGACTAAAAGCTGAATAATTTGAATGTAATGAATAATGGTAATAGACTGAATATTGACAACCGGTTAAATAAGATACCTATGAGCTAATAATAGCAATCAGCTATATAATGGTAATAGGCTGAATGATCGCAATAGTCTGAATAATGGCAATTGACTAAATAATGGAATTAGGCTGAATAATGGCAATCAGCTGAATAATGGCAATAGGCTGAATAATGAAAAAAAGCTCGCTCCCTTTTACATGGAACTTAAACAAAATTGTCGAAAGTTAGATACTGTAATTTATAGGTCTCTGCCAAATCCTTCGGCGCATGTTATGCAGTTTACCATCAAAATTTGATTGACATCAATTAGTTTTTAAACAGAGTCCAAATTAATAAAAAAGTAAGAGTTATTTAAAAGTTGCTATAAAACAGAAGCTCTGTGAAAATCATATTTTCCATCGTTTTTTTTTATCAAAAATAATTAAGTGATATCAGGAGTTCTTCGCAACTCGTAAGGTCTTATTAATTTCGTTGAATCAGCAGAGCGTGTTTTGCTATGTAAAAATGGAGTAATGAACATCAAATACTTCGGAATTTGGTCAAACTTTTTAATATTATATGTTTGAATGTACTGCTGCGTATATTTCTACTGTTTCGACGAAGCCAAGTTATTATCCTGAATATCAAATTTATTCGTAAAAAATTAAATTCACTTCCGATAAAAAATGAATTTAGTCCCTACCAATGTTGGGGGATATTTTATTATGCATAAAATGGAATTTTAAGATAGTTTCATCGTAAAAAATAAGTCTGAAAAAGAGCTTGTACAAAAAAAGCCGTAAATATTTTTACCAAAAAAAAAAAAAATATTTCCTAAACTATCAAAAATCGTGAAACATACATACGATATTTGCGAATATCCCTAGATATGAGGAAGCTAATTTTTTTATTGACTTACTTGTGTCAACCCATATATAGCATGTAGTGTTTATGTTTGTTACTTCTTCACGCTTAAACGACTGAACAGATTTGGATGAAGTTTGATACTTAGGTAGACCATGCTCTATATGACATAGATCATAGGATACTTTTTATCCATGGAGTACGTTCCCTTGGGAAAATTTTCTGCTTTCACGCAGACAAAGCTGCTGGCAAAAGCAGAGCAAATGATTTTGATACAGTGCCATGACCTAAAGGGTATCCCAAAACCCTAACTATTGAAACAACCTCTTCCTATTGCGTCTAGGTGCGAATTCCCTTCCGTCGTATTTAGATAATAGAACGGAAACACCTTAACGGACCACTGAATATTAACAAGCTGTTAATTTTACGTGTAATGGAGAAAGTTCGTATTCCGGTTGAAATTAAACTTTATGCTTACTTTCAGTTTTGGCGTAGAACTAACTGTACCTAATAGTTTTGTAACTTTATTAGAATTGAATTATGCATACGTTCTACTGGTGTTTCTAAATAATTATGTACATAGGTAAGCTTGTTGTAAGTGAGCATAAACAGTACATTTTGATAGAAGCGGAGAAAGTTTGTCATTTCGACCTAGGCGGAATTCGGCCAAGCCATAGGCGAGGGTATTATGGATCCGAGTAGTGCAGTGATAAATTTTCACGTGTAACAAACGACGTTTTTCAATACACTTACTAAGAAATAAATAAACGGGGGTTGACTACCGACTCGTGGGGGTCGCTTAGCGCCCAGCCTGATAGGATAAATACAATAAATTGTGGCGGGGCGAGTTGGCGCACTTTTCCGCACTCGTGTGGAAAAGAGTAAATTGCGTGTCTAAAAACGGTAGGGATAAGAGCGGGTTTTCGAGTAAATGTATTGAAAAGATATTATTTGCTTCATTGGAAATTGTGCTTGGGCAGCTGCTGCAGATGCAGAAAATAGCGGTACAAATATAAGAACCTCATCGGGAGTTAAATGTTTGAGCCGGTTGTAACACTACGGCCTTTGGGTCCAAGTGCTCATCGAGTTGTTCGAGATATTCCATTATTTTTCATCTAGTCCACTATTCACGTGACCAGAGGACTGGGCTTTTCTTTGGCCAACGAATCAGCGTTACCATTCGACGTGGTGGTAGTGTTGCCAGCGTTCTGGGTACTTTTCCCATTGACAGCAACGTAGATGAATGTTTTTGAAGCCCAATGAATTCTTTTTATACACGTTTGTAGATAATATTATTTTGCAGTTTGTATAATAGGCCTTCACCTATGAAATTGCCGTTTTTAAAGGGTTGTTTTAAAGTGTTATATCTTTGGATTGACTTGGAATTATAAGTTCAAATAAACTTTATATTAAAGGTATGTTATTCTTTTTTCGAAATTAGGTATTTATTGTTTTTTTTTGTGTTTTGTATTTTCTGTAATATCGCAGTACTTATAACCATTTTTGTATGAAATCAAAGAAAACTCGCATTATTTTGTAATATGAGTCCTACCGTAAAAACAATGTGTCTCAAGCGGTATGCAATATTGATAATGTATACGGAGTTAAAACTGCTAATGAGTGGGATGTCTATTTTTGTTTCAATCACTTTCATGTGGGAAATTTTATCTCATGAATAACTTTTCTTCTCAGGGCTACAAGACAAAATTTCCAAATCGAAACTAATTTATTTAACAAAATAAAAAACTTTTTACAAAAAAAAATACAACCGACTTCAAAGTAAAAAAAACACTGAAATGTGCAAAATAACTTTAATTTCGGAAGTCGGTGTTTCTATAATAGTTTTGTCTCTTCGTTATTTAACACCGACTTCCGAAATTAAAGTTATTTTGCACTTTTCAGTGTTTTTTTTACTTTGAAGTCGGTTGTATTTTTTTTTGTAAAAAGTTTTTTATTTTACACTTTTTAGTTATGGTACCACCACTAAAAAGTACCCCTCAGCCAAACTTAAATACCTTATAGCCAGAGTGCATCTCATGACAATTCTAATAATCCCAAACACGGTTAGATTACATTAATTTATTACAGAGTTCCAGTGCCTAACTTCAGGCTTCATCATCAGATCAGTTCGATATATTCCCCCTCTACTGTCAGTCAGTCATCGACTACACGTATAAACAAAGCAATTTTACTTGTTACGATGGTTCTACTGTGATCCTATGAGGAGTTCTGTTCCATATCTTCGAAGTTCATGATCAGATCATAACAATATTTCTATGGGACCAACTCGGAAGCATAACCTTTCAATAAAAAAAAAAATTTTCAATATCGGTCCACAAATGACCGAGAAATCGGTGAATATACATAAAAAATAAAAATAAAAAACATACATTCAACCGAACATATAACCTCCTCCTTTTTGAAGTCGGTTAAAAAGAACTCTGTGTTCTTAGTTTTATTAATTAAACTAAGAACACAGAGTTCTTTTGTTAGAAGAAAGTCTTAGGTATACGTCATTGATATTGCTTGCCCTTTGAAATGCATAGTTTCTACGTCGGAACTCATAATATGAAAAATCGTTTTTTATATTAGCTTTCTGGTTACTTTCTGACTCATTAACGCCCATCTCAACAAGGTTAGGATGTATGCCCAGATATTAGGAATATTATATAAATAATAATAGGGCTTAATCCAGAAAGCTATATTCCTGGACACCGCGCGCATTGTTAGGAGCTCCTCTCTCAGGAGTCATGATCACCGGTAGCTTGGACCCTGTTCCCGATGCCGGTGGGCTATTTTTTATATTTTTAAATGTGTTTTTTAAGGAAAAATTTAAAAATGTAATAAAATATGTTTAAAAAAATAAATAAATGGAATAATAATATTATTCCACAACTATCACACAACGCCATCTAGCCCCAAACTAAGTAGAGCTTGTGCTATGAGTAGTAGACAACTGATAAACATACTTATTATAGATAAATTACACCGAGACACAGAACAAATGATCGTGCTCATCACACAAACATTTGTCCTGGGTGGGAATCGAACCTACGACCTCCGGCATAGCAGTCAGGATCACTAATCACTAGACCAACAGGCTAGTAAATGTACAGTCAGGAATCAAAAGTGCAGTTGCACTCCATAATACTAAAGGGTCTAAAATGTCTTTGTAGAAGAGGGTTAATGGTTCATGCCTGATTTGATTTGTAGCATAGAATAGCGTAGTATTGATTAAACTAGTGGTGGACTATGAAACTTTTACTACAAAGAAACTTTAGACACTTTAGCATTGGTAGAGTGCTACTGCACTTTTGACCCCTGACTGTTCATATAAACCGGGTTTTAACCACCGGGAATCATACCATCCAATAACTATCCAATAATAACCGCGGCGATCTCCCTGACGGGGTCAGCGTGGTCTGCTACGCAGATGATACGCTGGTCCTGGCGCGGGGAGAGTCGTACCAGGCGGCGGTCGAACTAGTGACACGCGGGGTTGCGACAGTCGTGGAGAGGATCCAAGAGTTGGGACTCGAGGTGGCATTGCACAAGTCCGAGGCCATGTGCTTCCACGGCTCTCGGAACGCGCCACCATCTGGTTCCCAACTAACGGTAGGAGGAATTCACATCGGCGTCGAGTCGACGATGAAGTACCTTGGACTTGTCCTCGACAGCCGATGGAATTTCGAGGAGCATTTCCGACGTCTGGCTCCCAAACTGGATCGTACAGGGGCTGCCCTCAAGCGGCTCCTGCCCAACCTCGGGGGTCCAGACGCCTCCTGCCGGAGGCTATATGCAGGAATCGTTCGGTCCATGGCCCTTTATGGGGCGCCGGTATGGGCACCGTCGCTTCGAAAGCGACCGGCGGCCAAGCTGAACGCAAGCCAGAGGGTCATGGCCATCCGGATGGTGCGGGGATACCGCACGATTTCCCGCGAAGCAGCGAGCCTCCTTGCTAGCCAACCACCGTGGGATTTGGAGGCAAAAGACCTTGCGCGAATGCACGATCTGCGCATGGAGATGCAACGCCGGGGTGAAACTCCGCTGCCACGCCAAGTCGCGGCATGGCGGAAAGACTTCCGGCGGGATCTCATGGTGGAATGGAGACAGCGACTGTCGCAACCCAGTGCTGGGCACGCCATAATTATGGCGATAAGTCCCCTCTTTGAGGAGTGGCTGGAAAGGCCTCACGGCGTCCTTACCTACCGCATGACGCAGGTCCTCACCGGACATGGTAAGTTCGGGAGGTTCCTGCACCGGATTCGTGCAGAAGAGACGCCCGGGTGCCACCATTGTGTGGACCGCCCGGAGGACACAGTGGAGCATACGGTAGAGGTGTGCCCTGCTTGGGCAGAGCACCGCCGTGTCCTCGTGGGGGTGATTGGCGGCAGCGATCTCTCGCGCCGGGCCTTGGTACAGGCCATGGTCCGGAGTGAGGAGGAGTGGCAGGCGGTTGCCTCCTTCTGCGAAGCAGTAATGCTAGCAAAGGAGGCGGCCGATCGCGTGAGGCAACGGTCCTCACGCCCCAACCGCCGCCGGGATTCCGATCCCGATTTCCGGCCACCGTAGGCGCGGGCTTGCGGACGGCGAGCAATGGGTGGCTCGTCGTCCGATCGTCCGGTAACTGTCCGGACCGAGCCTAAGTCGTCGACGGCGCGTAGTGTTCCACGCGCGCCTCAGGGAGATGTCAGCAACCGTAGGGGCCCAGCAGGGTCGAGGCCTACTGGGGCCATGGGTGATGCGAAAGTGATCCCCGGGGCCCTGGAAAAATGGCAAAGAAGGAACAGGAGTGAGTTTTTAGTCAGTAAAAGTCTGACACTATCTCCCGTTCCGCCCAAGAGCGCGGGATGTCATTAGATGATTTTCCCACCCAAAAAAAAAAAAAAAAAAAACCATCCAATAACTTATCTATATACTAACTGCTGCCACGATTGTGACTCCACCCACGTCATTGTTTCAAGGAGATGTCAGCAACCGTAGGGGCCCAGCAGGGTTGAGGCCTACTGGGGCCATGAGTGATGCGAAAGTGACCCCCGGGGCCCTGGAAAATGGAAAAGAAGGAACAGGAGTGGGTTTTTAGTCAGTAAAAGTCTGACACTATCTCGCGCTCCGCCCAAGAGCGGGGGATGTCATTAGATGATTTTCCCACCTGAAAAAAAAAGACCCACGTCATAGTAGAAAATTATCCCAAGGGAACATACTCCGGGATAAAAAGTATCATACGTACCGGAAGACGCAGCGTTGGAAGGCCTCCCACAAGGTGGACCGATGACCTGGTGAGGGTCGCGGGAATCCTATGGATGCGAGACGCACAGGACCGGTCATTGTGGCGACATTTGGGGGAGGCCTATGTCCAACAGTCGTCTTTCGGCTGAAATGATGATGATGATGATATGTGCTATTTCACATATTTGGCCTACCCCTGTACCAAGTAGTTTTTGCGTGAGAGAGTAACAAACATCCATACATACAAATTTTCGCGTTTATAATATTAGTAGGATTACCAATTCACATAAAGACAGATTATGTACGAGAGTTATTTAATGGGTTTTATACGGCCGTGTTAACGTTCCTATAGTATATTTATTACTCACTCCTGTTATTGAAATCACTGGAGCGTCGAGCTCATAATAGTTTCAAATTTTCATACGACTGCTTCGGGGAAATAAGTGAATAAATTATAATGCTGTACGAGTCGGAGAGTGTTTACAATAATTTTTATTTTTAATCAACATAAAATTATAGTACCTAATTTTGTAACTTCATAGAATCCCGAAGTTACAAACAGATATAAAACAATATAAGGTGGGTAGTAATATCTACTGAAGTAGAGTAGCGTTTTAGCTTTAATCTGATTTTAAAGTTATAACAGATTTTCAAGCCGATCCACAATTGCTTTAGACCACAGATTTATTGTTACTACAAACCACTATTCAATAATGGCTTTTTATTATTTTGGCATTATTACTCGTATTTCTAATTTTTTCATTCACAAAAACGAAAAATTACGTTAACGAAGAAAAAATATCGCAATACAATTTCCCGTTATACCAGAATGGCCACTAAGATTACTTCCTTCGACGAATTAAGCCGACGTGACTACAAACCACTATTAAATAATGGCGTTTTATTATTTTGGCATTATTATTTCTAATTTTTCCATTCACAAAAACGAAAAATTACGTTAACGAAGGAAAAAAATCGCATTACAATTTCCCGTTATACCAGAAGGGCCACTAAAATTACTTCCTTCGAAGAACTAAGCCGACAAAATACTGAAGCCAGAAACTGTGCTGATGTCATCAAAACACGTTGAGATGAAGTAGCCGCTCAGTTTTCCTGTGCCGTACAAAAGAAACAAGCAAGTCATCATGCCCTGTACGGCGCCCACACGCTCGTGAATGTGCTACAGTGGGCTAGCGCAGAGGAAAAGGTCGCAGAAGGACAATTTGATTGAATAATATATAACTTATTAAGTGATTTATTTATCCTTTATTATATGCCTAATAAAGGATAAATAAATCACTTAATAAAAAGACTACGCCAACTACAGATATGAAATTATTGAAAAACACCTACGCCAAACCGGAAACACAAAAAAGGCATACAAAGAGCTGAAACCAAATAAAACTTGGATTGAAAAGTTAAAAAGTGGCGAAATAACCAAAAACAACCACTGCGACATTATCAGCATAGCGACAGAGTTCTACAGAGATCTCTATAGCACAAAAGAGCCAGAATACACTAGCTACGAAAACCAAAATAACAGCAGCGACGGTAACACACAAAAAAGACCCCAAATTGAAGAAAGCGACGTCATTGAGGCTCTGAACAAATTGAAACTAGACAAAAGCCCGGGCTCGGACAACCTAGCAAACGAGACTCTAAAGATAGCTACTCCAATACTAGCTAAACCATTTACAAAATTATTCAACTCTATCCTCGAATCTGGAGAGACACCCACTCAGTGGTCTGAATCCAACATAATTCTACTATATAAAAAAGGCGACCCGAATGATATTGGGAACTATAGACCTATAAGTCTGCTACCGAGTACATATAAGCTATTCTCTACAATCCTGACTAAAAAAATTAGCTCTACATTAGAAACAAGACAACCCGTCGAACAGGCAGGATTCAGGAAAGGCTTTTCAACCATCGACCATATTCACACACTCGAACTTCTCATCGAGAAATATCAAGAGAGCAATAGACCACTGTACTTGGCATATATAGATTATAAAAAAGCATTCGATTCGGTTTCACACAGCTACATCTGGGAAACGCTAGCATCACAGGATGTGGAAAACGAATATATAAGAATAATCAAAAACATATACAAGAAAAGCAAAAGTAGAGTTAAACTAGAAACAGCCGGTCCTTGGTTCCCTGTGAAGAGAGGCGTAAGACAAGTAGATCCTATGTCACCTATAGTATTTATAGCCACTCTAGAGTCGATAATAAGCAAGCTTGACTGGAATGAGTGCGGTATAAAAGTAAAAACTAAATACTTAAGCCACCTACGCTTTGCCGACGACTTGGTGCTGATATCAGAGACAGGAAAAGATTTACAGCACATGGTAGAGTCACTAAACAAAGCTAGCAAGCTCGCCGGTTTAGAAATGAACCTCTCCAAAACTATGGTAATGACCAACAGCACCAAGATACAAATATACGTCGACAAGGAGCCTCTCCCTTATACCGAAAAATACATCTACCTGGGCAAACAAATAAGCTTTGACAGACTAAATAACCACCAGGAGATCGAGCGCAGGGCTCAGTTAACATGGAACAAATACTGGAGCCTTAAAGAAATATTTAAGAGCAACATGCCAATCAAACTGAAGACTAAGGTAATGAACTCCTGCCTTATACCATGCCTGACCTATGGCTGCCAGACATGGAAGTTTAACAAAGATGTTATAAATAAAATTAAAACGTGCCAACGAGGAATGGAGCGGAGTATGCTAAACATAAAAACAATAAATAAAATAAAGCATACAAAAATACGCAACATCACAAAAGCAACAGACGGTTTAGCACAAGCTCTTACACTAAAATGGAAGTGGGCCGGACACATAGCACGCCTGCAAGATCAAAGGTGGACAAAAAGAGTCACGGAATGGAGGGGGCCAGTAGGCAAAAGAAAGAAAGGGAGACCTTGCAACAGATGGGAAGATGAAATCAAACGGACAGCGGGTCCAAACTGGATGCAAACAGCGCAATCCAGAGAAAACTGGCTCAATTTGGAGGAGGCCTTTACCCGCAGAGGGGTTCCTACAGTTTAATTAATTAAATACTAACATTTTTTTTCTTATACTAACAAAACCTAGAATTTTTTTTCAAACTAGAATTTTTCTGTAAGAAATAAAAGGCTTTTTTTATTTTATTTTTTATTTTATTTATTTATTTATATGCCTAAACAGACATGTTTGATTTACTCAGTGGCGAAATTACTAAAATTGCTATCATAAAAAAATTATATCTTCTTTATTTTTATTTCACGAACAACTTGTTTACAAAATATTCTACATTAAATATTCAGAGAATGGTCCCGAGTAAACAAAATCAATTATAGGCCATGCAAAAACACACACAACACACAAACATTCACAGATTGATCGAAATATTAAATTAGAGGTAACAATTACATTAAAAATTAAAACAATAGATTAGAAATAACAACCATTCGATTAAATAAATAACAAATTAAACAATTGGAAATACAAATTATAACAATTAAGATAGGTAATTGTTACAGTGAGAAGCTACGCTTTGTAAATAACTATTTAAAAATGAAAGGAAAATACGTTACAGATTGCGCTTTATTACAGAAGAGGCACCAAGGAGTTCATTTATCAAAGTAAGATATTATGTACATGTACGAATAAACTCCACAAAACGAGGCTATATTTACAACCAGAAACTGTGCTGATGTCCTCAAAACACGTTGAATTGAAGTTGATGCACAGTTTTTCTACGCCGGCACCGTACAAAAGGACACGCACGTGAATGAATAACAGCGATCAGACACTGGATTCACGTGGAGGAATGGCCACAGAAGGACAATTTGAACAAATGAGAAAAACGTCTCAAACCCGCTTATTTTCTCCTTCTATCGTTTTTATACGGACTACAACCTTTGTTTGACCCACTCGGTGACGAAGCTATGAATAATCCCTATTTTTCTCCTCTTTAAATAAATTACAGATAATGTATTGATCGTGCTCATCACACAAACATTTGTCCTGGGTGGGAATCGAGCCCACGACCTCTGGAATAGCAGTCAGAGCCACTAACCACTAGAGCAACAGGCTAGAAAAAATATTAGATACAATAAGATGTACGTAGGATACCCCACGTACCTAACAAATATAGTAGAAGGTTTGGCGTTGCATTTTGCCTTAGTAAACTATAAAAGCACTCCATGAATATTTTATACTGTTATGTACAGTTTATCTAGATTTCTACTAGTTATTAGAGAATATTTTTAACTAGTCTCTGATAAACCAGGAAATGGCTCTTAAGCTTTCAAATAAGGAATGGCAGGCGGACGTTTCCTTCTGCGAAGCAGTAATGCTAGTGAAGAAGACGACCGCACGCGTGAGGGAACGGGCATCCTCCCGCCCCAGCCGCCGAGATCCTGACACGGACGGTAGATGCGGACTTGTGGATGACGAGCAATGGGTAGCCCACCGTCCGGCCGTCCGGTAATCGACCGGAGCGAGGCCAAGTCGTCAACAGCGCGCTCCTCAAAGAGATGTCAGCAAACCTTAGGGACCCAGCAGGGCCGATGCCGCCTAGGGCCGCGGGAAATTTCTGAAAAGGAAAAAAAGGGACTGAAGGCCACAAGTGTGGTTTTAGTCAGTAAAAGTCTGACACGCTCTGCCTAGAGCGCGAGGTTATTGTATACCCAAACTACCCTTCGGTTCTCATCTATGAAATGGCTATAATCTCCCTTCGAAGTCGAGCCACAGCCGTCCGTCCGCTGGAATTGACCCAAATAAACAATAGTTCGTGTTCAAATAACTAAGTCTGCAACAAAGGTGACCGGACGGACTCAACTACGGCCATTAAGTTATGTATAAGTACATGGGCATTATAGTAATGTTCTGTTTGACTTCTGAAAGGACGTAAGCGTGTGGGACACTTGCTTGACTTTTGCATGGCTTAGGCACACATCAAAATGGAGTGAGAAAAAGGCGATCTGTGTTTCAGCCATTGAAATCAAACAATATTTTTAAAGAACTTAATTTTAATTTCGACTGTATGTTTAACGAAATAATAAAATTATAATAATAACGCTTTTAATAAATAAATTAATGTAAGCTTATGTTGAAGAGCAGTGGTGGCGAAGAGCAGTGGTGGCCGAGTGGTAACGGCCCGACTTACGAGTTGTAGGTCACGGGTTCAATCCCAGCCAGGCGCATTACTTTGTGAATTTATTTCATCACCATTGCTCTCAAAACGGTGAAGGAAAACATCGTGAGGAAACCGGCATGTCCTAGAACCAAAAATTCGAAGACATGTGACATTCACCAACCCGCCCTTGGCCCGCGTGGTGGATTACAGGTCATTTTCTCTCCTAGAGAGGAGGCCTGAGTCCCAACAGTGGGAACATTATAAGGCCGACTATGCTAAGTTTATGTTTGGTGGTGCAAAAATTTTCCATATGAGGACAAGGCACGCCACAGTAGAGGTGACTGCCTCTAATAACTTCAATACCTGGCTGGAGGAGCGTGACAGAACGCGAAAGCACTCCAGAGTCCCAACCAAAAGTAGCTGCAGAATAGACGGGTGAAGAGGTCACCCGTCTCGAGGTGCAAGTCAATCATGCGGATTTCCAAACGTTAAACAAAAAAAAGATACGTTCTCAGAAAGATGAAATGAATGACCAGGTTAATCAATATTAGCCATAAAAGGGGTGATGCGAAAGAGATCCCCGGGTCCCTGGAACAATGGCAAAGAAGGAACTGGAAGGAGAAAGTCTGACACTATCTCCCGCTCCGCCCAAGAGCGGGGGATGTCATTAGATGATTTGTCCAACCAAAAAAAAAAAACTTTTGAAAGTCATGGTGAGTTTTTTTCAAGTTTTTACTCTTGCAGCGGGAAGATGCAAGTTGGCAGTCAGAATATCAGGAATAGAAACCCAAGAAACAATTTTATCCCACTTAAACTGCACAATGTTAGATTCGATCAGTATAATATTTGAACATGTTACTAATAACATCGACCAACTAAAAGTTCCTAAAGTATCGCTTATGGCACAGGACTTTACTTCATTGAGTTTCCAAACAAGCAATTACTGTTATTTATATCAGAATGAGGCCGATAATAGGAAGGAAGGACAGAAATTACCCATTTATTTATAGAATCCTTATTTTATGCACGTGCGGGGTGATTTTATAGGGGTAGTAAATATCAATCAAAGAACGAGAGAGCGTTTCTAACGCCAGAACTATGTACGAGAGAGAGAAGGACATGAAAAAATTGTCTGCTGCAGTCTTCCCGTCGGATTATAATTTAGGTATCTTCAAGGCTAGAGTAAATAGCTCTTAATAAAGTAGTGCCCTTCATAATCAACGATTGCGTCACTGCTTACCATCAGATAAGATCAGATCAGACAAGTACCACTTTATATTATTTAAAAAAAGATTGGATCTCGCAAAATATGCCTTTTACTTAATAAATCTAACCTAAAAATATGGTAGGAACATTTTACTTGAGAGAAGGACTGGACACGGACGGTATGACGCATTTACAATGCTAGCAAAGCAACAAACTAAATAAGATTTTAACTCATAAAAGTTTCAAGCACCATCCGGAGTGCCATTTAAAAGTTGTTTGTTACAAAATTACAAAGTTGCACAAAATCCCCCCTTGTCAGTTAACTTTATCCCACTTTAATAATTCTGCTAATATCTATCTCAAGTTTACTTTAGAAACAATTACTTCTTTGGGATTTTGTTTAATCAAAGTTCTTTGGTTACAAAAGCCGTCGAAAAAACAAATTAATTTCTTTCCACCTAATTGAAAGGAAAAAGAAAATATTCTGATTTTGTTTGTGTTTTCATTTAATTGTCATTAAAATGAAACTTTAATTACTTCTGAGATGAGTAAACTGTTTTTATTCATCTGGCCTACATTTTCGTAAATATTATATCGACTACTGCATTCAAAATAATTGGCAATCAGATTATTTATTTACCATGTTGCTCATTCAGTAAACCCGATACAAATACCTTCGTATGCTAACATTTACTTATAATTATAGGGTCTTTGTGGGCGGAATGGAACCGTAAAGAGACACACGGTAATTTATTTAATGAAATCAACCTACCTACGTCACGGAGGATCGATATTTTGTACTGTTTCATGTTTTGTTCGAATGATATCTTTGAAATCAAAATAGGCGCTTTTTCATTTGATGTTACTCCATTATTGGAGGTTTGAAGTTAATTTGACTTGTAAACCAATTTCTGTCGGGGGCGGAGACGCAATGAAACGCTTCTAGTTCAATTTACTATTATTATATTGCTAGAAGAACTATATTTTTAACATTTATAAAATATTTCACACGCTTAGTCTTTTGATTTGTTTGACATCCTAAAACAATCTACATTTTCTCACTATCAAAATATGAACACATAGGCTATTTAAACGATAAACCTTAAAAAGTATCTTGCCAGTTTGTCAGTTAACAGCATGCGATTTTGCGATTTTTTGACGCCATATTTTTTATTGTTTTCAGTTCCATAAGTAGAATGACCCTGGGTAGCCTGCAAAATTCAAATTTTCGAACGGTTTTTTGCAATTTGCAGTTCAGTATCGAATGGTAAAATAAAAAATATATATTTGCGATACTGACATGTATGGAATTAAACAATTCATCGTCTTCATCATCATCTTCCTGCCCTTGTCCCGTTTTATTTGGGGTCGGCGCAACACGTTTTTTTCTTCCATTCTGTCCTGTCACTCGTCACGCTATCACTAACTCCCTTTCCTTTCATATCACTTCTTACACTAGCCAAATCCCTTAGTAACATGTAATTAAACAATTATACTCATTAAAACCATTAGCATAACTCTCTAACTTGGAGAAGCCCCTTGCGAGGGTAACTCTTTCAAACAATCAATACCAACCAGCCTTAACAGGAGCTATAACAGTATATAAGTATGATAAATCGGATTCTGTTTTTTACATCACAATAACCAAGTTCACCAATGTCATGAAATATTTCATCGATGTAGAATCATACCTGTGTCATATTTGTTGCGCAGATTTTAAATTCAATTTTTGTATAAAGTTGTTTACACATCCATAAATCTGAGTGAAACATACGTACAGTGCTGACTTAATTGCCGTGACATATTCATACATTTAATAACATTGTATACGCATTTTCTCTTGTATACGCACTTTAACATTCACGTGGATGAAGTAAAGAGAGTTTTGGAGAATCTAATATGTAATTTATACAATATGTTATTTTAAGGATGCGGGAATGTTCCAAAGAGTCACCCGTGGCATTCGAACGAAAAGGGCAATTGAAGAAGCACAGACGGGTTTTAGTCAATAAAAATCTGACACGCCCTTTCTGTCTACCCAGAGCAGCAGAAGTTATTCGATAATTTCTCTCTTCAAGACAAATGTTACTGTAGCCATGTTTTTTTCCTGTTATGGTAAAGGCAACTACAATAAACTAGAGGCTTGAAGTGGCATTGAAGTACTTGTGAAATTATAATATATCTATTATAATTTTCCGGATTTCTAGCATTTTCCCGCGGCTTTGCTTCAGTAGCCTATTCTATGCATTTTAAGAACCATCTAGAGATAAAAACAATCAAACATTTACCTAGATGTTTTTCTGATTATTATTTTGAGAATTGGGAACTCGCCTATTTATTTTTGTACAATATTTTGTACTAAACAACAAATAACATTAAGAATAAATCTTTTTCTGAAAAACACATTAAAATTAGTTACAAAATGACGCGGAAAATAGCATTTTAAATATTTGCATAAGGAAGAGTGGGCGCGTGGCGGGAACATCTCTCAATTCATTTCTATGCGCGTACCTAACCTTATGACGGTGACGTCACATTGTAGTTTTTGCATTCTTTTTCTGTTAGTTGACAGTTTCTCTTGCCACCAGATCTGAAAGGTTTCTAACTTACTCAATTTTGAAGGGATATAAAAAAGGGTAAAGGTAATTTTTTATATAAATAATAAAATAAAATGACTTGAGTACCTAATTTTGTAGAGGCCAAGAGAAAGAAAGAAATCAAGTGTTCTCAATGAATATTATAAGAAAGCAGAGGAGTGTCTTTACTTGGTATATATGATACTGTTCATATTTGGGTTGTGGACACTACGCTAATTGCAGCTACAGAATAGTAACGGCTAATGGACTAATGGCCAAGAGCCCTGACGGCACCTGAAGGGCTCTTGTTAAGCAGTTGCATTAAGTGCTTGGCAGAATGGGGCGCTTTATGTTGAAAGGTTCCTTTATTTGGAACTGTGTCCTTGTTGGAACCATATTCTCGATGCTGCTCGACTACTCTCAATGAATAATACGATAAGTATTCATTTTGACATCACACTAAATCATTATTTAATATAATTCTTCTGTACCTACGTGTGTTTGTCACCTAATTCCTCCTGAACGGTTTGATTGATTTGGATAAAATTTTATGTGTATATTTGAATAGGTCCCTCCCTGGTCGGTTTGAATATACTATTGGACTTAGAATTGGGTAGGTGGCGCTCCAATTGGGTTCTCAAATTTTTTTCAGACGATAAGCCAACTTACAGCCGAAACGGCCAGCCCCCCTAGCCAAGTTACAACCGTTTCGTTTCGATTCTCTTTTCGTCGATCGACTCGAGTAGGCCACGCCTCCGATTCCTTTCATCTCAACGCTCAGTCACGTGGTCAGAACAAAGGAATAGGAGGCGTGGCCGACTCGAGGCGATCAATGAAAAGAGAATCGAAAGGAAACGGTTGTAACTTGGCTAGGGGAGCAGGACAACCTCTGTCGGGACCGCTAGTATTTAATATGAAGACACTAATAAAGGCAAATTTTTTTATGTATGTTTCTATGTTTTTTACTCCTTTGTGCTCAAACGGTTGAACTGAATTGGATGAAATAATATAACATGGCATGGCACATTATGTCCTGGATTAGCACATAGGATAGTTTTTATCCTGGCAGTGTGTTCCCATGGGATAATTTACAACTTTTACGTGGTTGAAGCAGCTGTGAGAAGGTAGTAATGTTCGCCTTTACCGGCTAATTTATTTGAAAGGACATTGTAGGTTATTAAAATGGAACGCGCTGCTCGTTCTAATTCAGATTTTGGTCTACCCCTAAACCAAATTTGAGAGTCGTGATTGATGGTGTGTAAAGAGTACTTTATGTATACATATACCTATCAATCATAAGAACATCCAAAAACACAGCCATTTATAATACCGCAGTACTTATAACCATTTTTGCATGAAATCTAAGAAAACTCGTATTGTTTTGTAATATGAATTCTACCGTGAAAACAATGTGTCTCAAGCGGTATGCAATATTGATGATGTAAACGGACTTAAAACTGCTAATGAATGGGATGTCTATTTTGGTTTCAATCACTTTAACGTGGGAAAATTTTATCTCACGAATAACTTTTCTTCTCAGGACGGCTACAAGACAAAATTTCCAAAACGAAAGCTATTAAACCCAAAAACAACCAACACAGACACAGAGTTCTTTTGTTAGAAGAAAGTCGTCGTTGATATTGCTAGCCCTTTGAAATGCATAGTTTCTATGTTGGAACTCTTGATATGAAAAAACTTTTTTTTATTAGTTTTCATGGTTATAAGTACTGCAATATTACAAAAAATACCTAATTTCGAAAAAATAATAACGTACCTTTAATGTAAATTTTATTTGAACTTATAATTTCAAGTCAATCCAAAGACTTCAAAGCAACCCGTTTTAAAGAACGGGAATTTCATAGGTAAAGACCTATTATTTATCAGGATAGGCTAAATAATAGGCTATTATTAAGTAGACACTGGCGTAGTTACCGAAGAGATAGGCGGGGTAGTGCCCCGGGGCCCCCATATTTGGTGGGGCCCCCAAACCGGATTAACAAAGCTATTATTGAACAAGACAAAAATCTCCCACCTTCAAAATCTAAATAAATTAGGTTGCAACACCAATTATGGCAACTCATTTTAGTGAGTAAAAGTCTGACACTAAGAGCAAAAGAAGGTATTTGATTTTTTCCCACGTAAAAGAAGGGGCCGCAGTTTTTTCTCGCTCCAGGACCGTTGGTCACCTAGCTACGGCACTAACAGTAGATACCAAAAAAGAAGCAATAAATCTGAAATTGTCGTGAGTACACTAGACATCGCACGTTGTATAATTACGTTATAAATCTCGTTCTTGAATTGAGATAGTACTTCAAGCCAGACACTCAGTGACAGCGCGAATGTCTTCGTTGAGGACTCGTCTTTTGTTCTGAGAATAATTTCTATACTTACTAAGGTGAAAACTACGATCTTGAGAGGCCATGTTCTCGTTAGAAGGCGCTGAACTCAACAGTATAGTGCTATACTTAAGCAGTATAGGTACGCGTGGGCTTGTGGTCGAAGAGCAATGGGTAGCTCGCCGTCCGGTAACCGGGCCCGAGACGTCGACTTGACAGTGCGTAGTGTTCCACGCGCGCCTCAAAGAGATGTCAGTAAAAATGTAGGGGCCCAGTAGGACCGATGCCTACTGGGGCCATGGGTAGTCCGAAACGCAAACCTGGAACACAAGCCAAAGAAAGAACGTCGGGGTGAGTTTTAGTCAGTAAAAGCTCGCATATACGCTCCGAGAGAGCGTATATACGTAGAGCTTTTACCGCCCTAGAGCGAGAGAAGTCATTGGATGATTTCTCACCTTAAAGGCACTATAGCTAATACAATACAAACACTCAGAGGTAGGTTGATTTTGAGATGGTGGAAGTAGAAAGTCTGATGTCCACCGATACCACTTCTTTGACTTAATATTGCTCCTATACCTTTAATAAAAATAAAATAAAAATAATAACATACCACAACTTTTACACAACACCATCTACTTAGTCCCAAACAAAGCAGAGCTTGATTATTAAATAAATGTGATTTGTGACCGTAACACGTATTTATTTTAGGAAATATATATTCATTAAAATTATCTACTTATTACAAACCTTTCAGTTTAGTTAACCATATTGAATGACTTTTTAACGAAATAACAATGAAATAGCAGACCCGACATATGTGGGTCATGTCCAAGCTGAGTTCATTTCATACAATAATCTCACACATAAGGCACTTACAGTTTTTCAGAATTTTCCAATTTTCCGTGAAACAAGCGTACAAATATTCCAAATTGTTTTTTTCCTAATTTTATTTTGAATTTTGCCAAATCGGTCTACCCTTTCTCAAGCGATGTTGTTACCAACGAATAGCATTTTATTTTTATTTATATATTAGCAAGCCGTCCCAGCTTCGCACTAGTAAAATTTAATTTCTGGTGCAAAACCAAAACAAAAATTCTCACATAAAAAATGTAAGAAGTTTTGTTTTGGTTTTGCCTGACAATAATGAACATAACGAACAAAAAAATCGTTAAATCGGTCCTACCATTCCTAAATAGATAGATAGGTGTAGATAAAAATCCTTTTAAACCTACTACAATATTGGCGCTAACTAATTATCATGCAAATGAAAGTCACGTGAGTTTTGTGTTGTGGGATCTGGTGGGATGGCCTAGTGTTTCCATATTGGATATAACCGCAGTATCACTGAGCTCCTGTTTGAGGCACAATGCGGTAACATTCGTTGCGCAGAGTTCGAAAATCTGCGGAACATGAAACTAGTTCCTGCTTATCTTGTTCACGATACAAAGTTTAGTACTGTTACTACCGCACTAATGTTGAAGCGTTTCGCTGATAGGATGGATTTTATTTATTATTTCTTTATTATCAGGCAGTAAAGGGCCTAAAAATACATACTATTACAATCTTAAAAAAATGTTAAACTAATGGATACAAAATAAAAAAAAACTGGGCAATTGCGAGTGGGACTCGCGCCCTGAGGCTTCCGTATAAACTTACCTATGTAAATAGTTCAATTCCCGAATGAAGTTTCAATGATTTTTCGGTTTAGCAAAAAAAGTTCTTTTTTTGTGACGTAACAAGAAATTTACTGTTTTCAGATTTATTCCTACCTATAATAATAATAATTGCACCTTAAACAACTTAAAATGAGTGTTATGTCTACGCGACTCCAATTGAATAAACATTCAACTAACGTAATTCATAAAGTGCTACATAATAAACAAAAGAACGAAGTGTATTAATTAGCCTTAATAGGTAGAGACAATAAGATAAGTGCTATTGGACATTCTTAGTAAATATAATTCATTAGATTAGGATACAATTAAATTGTCTGTGTTTGTGTGTCTGTGTTTCCTGATAGCTCTACAACCCGGGAATCTTTAAGTCAAGAGTGAATAGGTTACTTCTAGGTAAGCGCGCTCCGTCGTCGACCGCATCGTCGCTTTCTATCAGGTGAGATAGTGGTCAAGCGCGTACCTATCAAGAATAAAAAAAAAACTTATTATTCTATAATATACAAGGTTAGATTGTAATAATATTAAATATATTCTATCCTTTGGATGCACTCTAGGATAAGGAAAACAAAATCCATATTAATGTTATAAACGCGAAAGTAATTATGTCTGTCGGTTTGTTGGTTACCTCGTCACGTCTTATGTAATTATTCATTAAATATTTTATTTTACACCAATACAAACGTATAAAAGATTAAAACATATACATACAATGTCTTATCGCATTCCGCAAACTCTTCGCGATCGCACCCTGGAATGGATACTAATTGCCTGATAATACCAATATTATTTAAATATTGGTATTGTCACATGTATATTACAATAGGTACCCAGATACATGTGCTATATAATACATACATTATATACATATATACTAAAACTATATAAACCAACCAACCAACCAACAAAACATTTAATTTATAATCACAGTGACTGGTAATGTTTCTTAACAAGTCTTTTAAACACAGGCAACGTTTGATTGCTGTCTTAATAGCTGAACAAACTTGGGTGAAACTTGGCACTAGTTAGCTAAACGAGTCATTATTAAGATCTCAGATGTTCATTATTCAGTGTTGCCGTTTTGGCAATAAGTATTTCGCTAAACGCTCCTTTAAAACTCCTGAAACTCCCAAAAAAGGTCGTTAGAATTCGCTAAACCTTTGCAAATTTCTAACAACATTTGATCTAAATAAAAAGCTTAGGTATTTGTAGAATCGAGAAGAAGTTTGTAAATCTATTGAGAAGCGTAATTAGAGACACAATAGAAAGACAATGACATTCGAACGCCGGCGTTCGCTCGGGGTTTAATGAACTAAAACTATATACAATGAAAGAAATCTTCATCATCTGCATTATATTCTTCAAGATCCTAAGGAGCCCCAGCAGGGCCGAAGCTTACTGGGGTCATGGGTTGGCTTCCGAAAGGGAAACCCGGGGTCCTGGAACGGAAGGCAAAAAAGGATCATAGGAGTGGGTTTTAGTCAGTAAAAGTTTCACATGGGTAAGCCTGACATGGCTGGAGGAGTCATTGGATGATTACACACCTAAAAAAAAAACTGTAACAGTTTTATTTAGGGATTTACACCCGGTATCATTTTAAAATTTGGTTGGATACTCTCATTTTGTAAATTATTATTATTATTATTAATCATTTTATTTCGAGCTTGCACTCATATAGCGGTTAGTAACAATATTTGCTTAAAAACTATGTTAGTACCTAGCCATAAAATTCCAGTTCTAAATATTATTATTATCAAATTCAGTTAATTACAATAAAGCCGCAAAATTTTCTGTTTAATACGGTTCCTTCATATTAATAAATTTAAAGTAGCTCAGTATTCAAAAGTCTCTAGAAGTCGCAATTTTTTTTGCCGCTATTACAAAAACGGATGTTGCTGAATGCGGCAATTTAATAATTCTACTAAATCTAGTGACAAAGTTGCTAAAAGGGCAACACTATCATTATTTCAGTGCCTTTTATGTAACAATTAGTGTCTGCAGTACATAGAAGGTACATTATTTTTACAATTATTGTATTTTTACAATTATCCAAATATACTCTCAAAATAATAAAAAACCTATTTCGCGAAAAGGCGCCTATTATTGTAGCTTTGCTAGTTAATAGTAGATTCTCCAGAGGTTCAAATAATGGAAAAGGGAAATTTCAATTAAAATAGGTCAAAATATATCTACCGAGTTTAGGTTAGAAAATGGTATTCATTGTAATTAATCCCGCAATCATTTAAAATAATATTGAAACAAAGCGGTACACGGTATCCTACGCGTACGTTAGCAGCTGGCTTCGTCTGATACAGGCTTTCAATCAAGCCAGACAAAGGTTGAATAATGCCTGATAGTAATCCACACACGATAGCTATCGAGATCAGTGCGTCTAGTAACAACAAGGATAAAGTATTACTCAAAAGTACTAAGAAATAGGATAATTCAGGATAATTAGTCCTATTATATACGGACTATCTGTACGCAAAACAATATTTTAGGTTTGAATAGTAACTGCTTTCACTTCAAATATAACTAAACCTTTTTTTTGCATAAAAAAATCTTCAATTATAATAAAACACTAAAACAAGAAAAATAAAAACACTTAACTAATTAAAACTACATATACATTAAAGGCAATTTTTGTATTGAATTTGTATACCGATATAATATTTATAGACATTTATAAAGTACCTATTACTTAATAAATGTCTATAAATATTATTGCACTGGTTGGAAAATCCAACAGCAGGTTTTAATTTATGCTTTCATTTAGGTGCCGAAAAGTGTTAGTGAAAAAGAGTGTAAGAGGAGGACTAAACTTAAAGACTTTAAAGCGAGTTGTTGTACACGTGTAATCTCGGTTGAGTTACAATTAAGTAAAGTTTAAATAGAGCTTATACTACAATCTAATTTATATCCGCAAACTTCCTAAAGTGTACCAATCTGAAGCCATAATAAATATGATTACTTCTGAGAACGTACCTACGTCGTCTCCACCTACTTAATTTAATTCCATTGTGAGAGTGAAACAGGCCTATACAAGACGAATAGCACTGTCCCTCTTTGATGACTTAATCCATGATGGCGTTAGCACTTCATAGTATCACAGCAGATCATTTTCGATGCGATACAGTGATGCCACGTTTAACGATACTCGTACCCAATAAATACTCCATAAAATAGTTCCATAAAGAGGTTATCGTACCTCGTGCACTGTACGTGTGGCCTTTACACGATGTCCGTACTGGCGATCGAACAGAATGTACTACATATGTTAGCTTTTTGTATGAATACGATCCGGATAAAAGCCGTCACGTACAGTGCCGGACAAAAGGCAGTAGTATTATATCCTGTTTCTGTTATAAAAAGGAGGGGTATTGAAGGGTTGAAAACTGCAGGTAATATGTGTTCGAAATTTTTCACGATAGTGAAATTCGTATAGGTAATTAATAAATTGGTGGCAGATATAATATTTTACTTGTGACTGCTGTGTAATTACGTATTTCAACACATTTAAACACATTTATTTGTTGGAATTATTATTTAATTTATTCTTAAAAAACTATACATATTATTTCAATACTTCAATAATGAATGAAAAAAAAAACATTTAAAATATAAATAAATCAGTACTGTACTTGTGGGAAGTACAGTAGCGGGAACCAGGTCCAAGGTGCAGTCAAAGTTAGACTCAAGACCAAGGTCCAGAGAAAGGAACCCCCTTAATTTAGTATTTATTGTAACGCTCGCGCTTGACCACCGTCATATCTGATGGTAAGCGATGATGTGGTGATGACGATGGAGCACGCTAGCCTAGACGTAACCTATTCACTCTTGACTTAACAATTCTCAGGTTTTAGCTATCAGGAAAAACTCTCGCAGAAAATTCCACTTCTTAGTTCACCTTAGCTGTAGGTACAGTCACGAGCAGCTTCTGCTATTCAAGAAATAAGTACACGACAAATGGTTCTTAATTACCTAACCATCTGATAGTTTATTTGTAACCAAATATTTCTTGAATGAAGTTATAGATAGAAAATGTGACAATGCTCTCTTATTGCTCATGACTGTATACACAATTAATGTGTTGCCAAAACGTTTTCTGCATACATATATAACTATGAATATTAGAACTTATAATAGATAACTTGTTATTTAAAACTTTTTGGATTTATAAACCCACCTACCTGGCCGCCTGGCCAGGTATCTGACATGATATGCTAGATTTCTGTAACAGTAATGTAGAAACATTTTTTACCTACCGAATAAAAAAATGTCTTCACAAAATCACTATGGCATTTTGTTCTTTCTTTTCCAAATCCCTCACGGAGTCACGGCAGCCATTTACTTTACAAAGCATTTCAATTTAATCTTGTCGTAAGAATTTCGGCGTTTTCTTCTCTCATTAAAAGTCGTAGAATGCCTCCACGTAATGTAATTAATGGCATCCAAATTAGAATTATTTCTTTGTTCAATACCAGTATACAGTATTAACCTAAAAAGATGTTTTTTTTTTTTACTCAGTGAACTAAATAATGTGTGTAATAATTTGGTCATAGATGAATTCGTGGCTCAATAATAACAGCCACACTGGTCCATCTTCAAGGTAAAGCAACGCTTGCCGAGGTTGGTTTGTAGATGGGTGACCATCTTAGGATACCGAGATTCCTCTGTGCCTCGGATAGCACGTTAAGCCGTTGCTCTCAGCTGTCATTTTAAGTATTCGACAGTCGTTAATTATAGTCGGAAATCAGGAAATCTGTCTCCAGTCTTGCCAAGGGGTATCGTGTTATCAAATTACTGGGTTATGGAGGTCAGATAAGCAGTCGCTCCATGTAAAGTACTGGTACCCAGTTGCATAAGGTTTGACTGGAAGCCTAGGCAGAGAGAGGCTTTGGTCATAGTCACTACAAAGGCGTAAATAGGAAGTAAAAATGTATTCAACAAATTAAATTAAAATAAGCATCTAAATAGGCTTTATAATTAACAGGTTTTAATGAAAATACGATCATCTTATTTTTATACATAAGGGTCAGTTCACAACGAGACGTGACGCCACGCGACGCAGCACGAAAAGTGACTCAAAATATAACTTTATTTACTACACGAAAACATATATATTTCAGATCGAGATGCTTCGTGCCGCAGCGCTTTGTGGTGCAACGTATTTTAAATTCTCACAATGAAATGTGTATCTTTTCGTGTAGGTACATAAAAATATATTTTCAGCGTCGCGTCGCGTCTCGATGTGAGCTAACTCTAATAGGTACTTACTGTATATTTCTGGGAAACGGCATTTAATACAGATCTTCCTTCTTAGTGTGTCGATGCCAGAAATGGATGTAGCTGAATAAATTAACGTTATTCGTTAACGTTACGTTAATTCTCGCCCGGAAACGTGTGGACATATTTTGAAAATGCTTCTTCACACTGAAAGCTCTGTTTCCTTTTCAGGAAATTAACCACTTTCCTGAAGAAAGAGAATATGCATGAAATAATATTGCTTATCTAACCAGTTTATCAATATACAAATATAGAATAATAACTATGAAAACAATACTGGGGCCATGGGAACACTTCCGCGCTTTTTCCCATGGCAGCCGTACTGGTGTTTTTTAGGGTTCCACACCTCAAAAGGACAATTATAGCGGTAAGTCCCTTCTTTGAGGCGTGGTTGGAAAGACCTCACGGCGTCCTCACTTTCCGCATGACGCAGGTTCTCACCGAACACGGGAAGTTCGGAAAGTTCCTGCACCGGATTCGTGCGGAAGCGACGCCCGGGTGTCGCCACTGTGTGGACCGCCCGGAGGACACGGTGGAGCACACGGTGGAAGTGTGCCCCGCTTGGGAAGAGCAACGCCGTGTCCTCGTGGGGGCGATCGGAGGCGGTGATCTCTCGCGCCGGGCCTTGGTACAGGCCATGGTCCGGAGCGAGGAGTGGCAGGCGGTCGCCTCCTTCTGCGAAGCAGTAATGCTAGCAAAAGAGGCGGCCGATCGCGTGAGGCAACGGCAACGGTCCTCACGCCCCAACCACCGCCGGGATTCCGATCCCGATTTCCGGCCACCGTAGGCGCGGGTTTGCGGACGGCGGGCAATGGGTGGCCCGCCGTCCGACCGTCCGGTAACCATCCGGACCGAGCCCAAGTCGTCGACGGCGCGTATTGTTCCGCGCGCGCCTCAGGGAGATGTCAGCAAATCGTAGGGGCCCAGCAGGGTCGAAGCCTAATGGGGCCATGGGTAGTGTGAAAACGAAACCGTGGCCCTGGGACGAAGGCAACGAAGGAACAGGAGTGGGTTTTTAGTCAGTAAAAGTCTGACACTATCTCCCGCTCCGCCCAAGAGCGGGATTTGTCATAAGACGATTTTCCCACCTATAAAAAAAAAAAAACACCTCAAAAGGAAAAAACGGAACCCTTATAGGATCACTTTGTTGTCCGTCCGTCTGTCTGTCTGTCTGTCTGCCTGTCTGTCAAGACCCTTTATCTCAGAAACGCGCGGAGGCATCGAGTTGAAATTAAAACCGTATACTCAAGTCTGCGGTCCCTTGAAGCTGTGTCTTGTGAAAGAAAATCAAACTTCTAAGTTAACAGAAAAAAAAGATACGGCCGTTTATGTCGCAAAAAACGTACATTTCAACACTCTCAAAGGAATCAAAATTCATAGGGTGCTTCCTGTTGACCCAGAATCATGAAATTTGGCAAAAAGCACGGTCTTATAGTATAGATTTAGGAATAAATCTGAAAACTGTAAATTTTTAGTTACGCCACAGAAAAACTTTTTTTTACTATTCGGAAAAATCTTCGTAACTCAATTCGGGAATCGAACTGTTTTCATAGGTAAGTTTGTGCAGAACCCTCAGTGCGCGAGTCCGAATCGCACTTGCCCTGTTTTTTTTAAAGGTGAGAAATCATTCATTAACTTCTTTCGCTCTAGGGTGCAGCGAGAGGACGTGTCAGACGTTTACTGACTAAAACCTAACTATGTCCTTCAGTTTCCCTTTGCGTTCTAATATCACCGTTTCCCCTTCAGAAATTCCGGAATTCATTCCTTTTTATTAATTATATTTTGTAACCACCATCTCACCTGATGTTAAGCGACGCGGTAGTTGACGATGGAGCATGTTTGCCTAGAAGTAACCTATTCACTTTTGATGTAAATAGCTCCAGGTTCTAGACTATCAGGAAACATAATTTCTTAGATGTACGATACATCGAATGTTTCCCGAAATGTCTTTTACGTATGAGTGCGATGTCCATCAGGTACCACTCCAGTGGAAAATCGCCATACGTCTAGTAGTTCGATGATGGAACGGGCTCGGCGGAATTAGATTATGTAATTCCAATACTCTGAAATGTAATCAATAGAAAACCGACAGACTGTAGGTAACTATAGAATCTATCGACCCCATCAGCTGTGTTCTACCTGCAATGTGCCCCTATGTGTGTCGTACAACATAATTTGTAATGAGTAGTTAATATAAATCGATTGTCATTGGTTGCAGGTGCAGAGAGGCGCTCGGTAGCGTCGCGTGCGAGGCGATGATCGGCCACACGGGTCGGCCGCGCGCTCACCATGCGACAGCCGTCGACCGATGTTAGTATATCACTTGTTTATTGCCAATGTATGTAGAGTAAATTTTGTACAAATTGTTTCATTGTACAGGTCATTTTGTCATTACCATCATCATCGTTAGGACGACTTCATCATCATCATCATCATTTCAGCCGAAAGACGTCCACTGCTGGACATAGGCCTTCCCCAAGCGTCGCCACAGCGAACGGTCCTGTGCGTCTCGCATCCATCGGACTCCCGCAACCGTTACCAAGTCATCGGTCCACCTTGTAGGAGGCCTTGCAACGCTACGTCTTCCGGTACGTGGTCGCCATTCCAGAACCTTTCGGCCCCAACGGCCATCTGTTCTGCGAGCAATGTGCCCTGCCCATTGCCACTTTAGTTTGGCGATTCTTCGTGCTATGTCGGCAACCTTGATTCTCCTGCGGATATCCTCATTCCTGATTCGATCACGCAAGGAAACTCCGAGCATAGCCCTCTCCATTGCCCTTTGGGTGACTTAACCCTTAACGCTCCCCCCTTCCCTTCTGACCTTAAGCCTTCTAATGAGGCCCATTGTAAGCGACCACGTTTCGGAGCCATATGTCATCACTGGCAACACGCACTGGTCATAGACTTTCGTCTTGAGACACTGTGGTATATTGGACGAGAAGATACCGCGCAGCCTCCCGAACGCTGCCCAGCCGAGTCGGATTCGACGATTGATCTCTTTCTCGAAGTTAGACCTTCCCAACTGGACCTTCTGTCCCAGGTAAACGTAGTCGTCTACAACTTCGAATGTAGAGTCCCCGACCTTGATAGGAGTGGGTGCCACATGGCTGTTTACCATGACTTTGGTTTTGTCCATGTTCATTTTAAGTCCCACTCTTTCGGAAGCTCTACTGAGGTCACCAAGCATTGTACTGAGCTCCTCCGTAGTCTCAGCCATGACTACTATGTCGTCGGCAAACCGAAGGTGAGTGATGTACTCGCCATTGACATTAATGCCTAGCCCTCTCCATTCCAAAACCTTGAAGACATCCTCCATTGCTGCCGTGAACAGTTTCGGAGAAATAACGTCTCCCTGCCTCACACCCCGCTGCAAGAGGATAGGTTTCGAGGTCTGGTCTTGTAGTCGGACTGACATAGTGGCGTTTTTGTACAAACACTTCAGCACTTCGATATACCGATAGTCAATTTGGCACCGTTGGAGAGACTGCAGTACAGCCCAAGTTTCAATCGAATCAAAGGCTTTCTCGTAGTCCACAAACGCTAAGCAGAGAGGCTGATTATACTCCTCAGTCTTCTGTATAACCTGCCGCAGCGTATGTATGTGGTCCACGGTGCTGAAGCCTTTTCGAAATCCGGCTTGTTCGGGAGGCTGGAAGTCGTCGAACCTGCGCGCGAGACGATTCGTGATGACTCTGGAAAACAGCTTGTAGACATGGCTCAGAAGCGAGATGGGCCTATAATTCTTAAGCAGGGCATTATCGCCCTTCTTAAAGAAGAGTACCACCACGCCTCTGCTTCACGCCTGTGGCGTTTTTCCCTCGAGTATGATGGAATCAAATAGCTTCTGAAGGGCCTTAAGGACCGGTTTTCCACCCGCCTTCAGGAGTTCGGCCGTAATTCCGTCCTCACCCGACGCCTTGTTATTTTTTAGCTGCTTCAGAGCCATCCTAATCTCGTACAGGCTGACGTCCGGGATATCTTCGGTATAGTGTCGAGTCAATCTAGCTCTTGGGTCGTTTACTAGATTTACAGCGGGTTTAGCGATAGACGTGTATAACTGTCCATAAAAAGCCTCGATCTCTCCCAGAAGCTCCGATTTGGCGGATATGACTCTGCCATCGTCGGTCTTCAGTTTCGTGAGCTGGCTTTGCCCAATAGACAGATCTCGTGCAAATACTTTAGAGCCCTTATTCCGCTCAATCGCATCCTTAATCCTTGCGGTATTAAAGCGGCGAAGGTCGCGTTTCAGGGACTTCGAGATTTGTCTATTGAGCTGCCGGTATATGCACGCATCGTCTGAAGACTGCAGAATCATCTTACGCCTCTTCTTCATTAGCTCAAGGGTCGGATCGGAGAGCTTCTTGTTCTTATTTGTACGGTGAGTCTTGAAAAACTTAGACCCGACCGTATGGACAGTTTCCACGAACCCATCGTTATATTCATCCACGGAGCTTCCTAGGCACTCGAAACGATTGTGGAGTTGGAGCTGAAAGCTCTCAGGGTTTTGGATCTGGATCTGTGCTGGACGGAGCGTAGACTTCATCAGTCGAGACCTTTCAAGCTTAATGTTAATATTCAATGTGCCTCTTACGACGCGGTGATCACTTCCAGTTTTCACCGCGTTGATCACAGAGACATCATTGAATATTTGCTTTTTCGTCGACAGGATGAAGTCAATCTCATTTCTAGTTGCTCCGTCAGGACTTTGCCAGGTCCACCTTCTATGCTCACGCTTTTTGAAGAAGGAATTCATCATATAGAGGCCCTCCTTCTCCATAAAGCTAGCCAGTAGGTGTCCCCGGTGATTCCGACGTCCAAATCCAAATTGCCCCACTCCCAGCTCGTCACCGTCTCGTTTGACCAGTTTCGCGTTAAAGTCCCCCATGACCACGGTGAAGTGAGTCTTAGAACCATGCATGGCTCTTGATATATCCTCATACATGGATTCTACTTCGTCGTCGGGATGTGTCGAGGTCGGGGCGTAGACCTGTATGACCTTCAGCGAATATCTTGATGATATTCTGAGTATAAGGTACGCCACCCTGGTCGACACACTCTCGATCTTCACCACGTTCACAAGGGACTTGTGGACGATAAACCCGACACCACCCTGGGACTGCTGGTCACCGTCCCGGAAATAGAGCAGGTTACCGGATTTGAGAATTATCGTATCCTCCCCCTGTCTTCGGACTTCAGACAATCCCACAATACTCCATCGCAACCTGCTCACTTCCTCCTCAAGTTCGGTGATCTTCTCGTCAGTCCTCAGTGTACGCGTGTTAAAAGTTGCCAGGTCGAGTCGTTTTATAGATGGGTAGCCAGATCTCATCCGGAGATTCTTCGCACCCCTTGCCTCGTCGTGGCCTTGACCGCTACCGGAGTCAAGGGTAGACGGGCTGCCGGGCACTAGGGGCCATTTTTTCTTTCTGCTTTTCATGTTGGGGGGGGGGGGGGGTTGCCATAATCGCCACGCTTGGCAGACGGGTTGGCGATCGCAGTTTGATTGTTGAAATGCACAGAGGATGCTGCTGCCCATTCTCTGGTATGTCCCTTAGTCGCCTCTTACGACACCCTCGGGAAGAGATGGGATGGTGTTATTCTTAACGTCCGGACACCATACGGAACACGTACGGGGACGACTTCACTCGTAATTATTAGACCTCTACTTCGATCTGGCAATCTCCAGTCTCAGAAGTTCCCTACTTCGTTAGTGATAGTCACAGTCACCTATCAACAAAGTTTCTGCCTCTAATTTCACATGCTACAAAATATCTGTGGATGTAGCCCTAATTCCCAAGACAACGCAAGCTGACGTGCGCTTCCTAAACTCGCCCCCAGAGACACTGCAATCAGCATACATTCATTCACACGCTAGCAAACACTAGATAGTTTTTATTTTGAAATTTCGTGTTACATTCATATCCACTGTATCACATTTTTTGCCATGAGTATAAAGCTAGAGATGCACTGTGGATTTTCATCGGCTATTATTAAAAAAACACACCTCGTCTATTAAATTTATTAATATTTTTATAATTTATACAGGTAACCAATATAAAGTTTAACAAAGTTATAACGACACTGTCGACGGTTTATAAGATACATATATCAAAACTATATATAATTATGTAAGTGGGAAATACCGTGATATTTGGTAATCAATCACACTTTACTCTCTACTAATGTAATGGGTTATAACTGGTAGCAGTGACAGCTGTCAAAATTTGAAATATTGGAAACTACTCAACGCTTCTCAACTCAATAATTTATGTTTTCAGTAAAGTACGTGTGTAGTATGTGGTCTAGTATGTAATCTACCTAAACCTTTAACTTTTTTATTTAACGACTTGTACTGAAATAAAAATCTTTATTTCAAAGAAGCTATTATATATTTAGAGAGGCTGTATTACACACAATTCCTACGGTTCTCTCCCTCGAAAAGAAAAACGGAAAAGTCGATTTCCTCCGGAATCGAGTAGGTATAAATATTACAGTACTTTCCCTGGCGTATGTTGTATCATTTAAAACCTTGAATATATGGCATTCAAATACGTTCAAATAACGTTTTGTATCTTTGTTTTATTCAGCGTTGGTTAAGAATTTGGGTTACAAAGGTCGAAAAGTAAAACGTTTTTGTTAAGCCCAGTGTAAGTACATTGGAAACAAAAAATGCACAGCTTTGTTTCAGCAACATGGTTTTGTTAGGAATGTAAGTACATATGTTTAAAGATATGTATCTGGCAACATGGAATATTAAAGTGTTGCTGGTAATTTGACAAAGATTAGTATTGTCATGGTAAACAATTAACGCCATTTTCAGTAAGATTTGAGTCCCCGTCACTGGGACTACAGGATTGTTCCACAGAATTACCGTTACAAAGGATTTTAGAAATCTTCTATTAAAGTATGAAAAATTCATACTTTAGTAGAAGTATAAGATAGGTACATCTACCTACCGTCTCTACTGGGAATAAAAGTTTGATATGCCTCTAATGTTGTGACGTTATGTTTCCAGACGGTCGACAAAGCAGTATGGACGGAGGAGAGTGGCGCGGCGCGGTTGGAGGCGGTGCTCGTCGCGCTGGTGGAGCGCAAGGCGCGCGCACTGCACGCCGAGCAGTCCAGGCGGCGCGCGAGGCATCCTTTGCTGCTACTGCTGCGAGATCCCGTACCCGACGGTCAGTACTTACATAATTTCTTTTTATGACTCAAGGCCGCCACACGTTTGCAAGAGAGCCAGACAAAACAGTGGCGACTATCAGAAAAGCGCCGGGGCAATGAAGCTCGACTAGTCCCAGATAAACGATTCAACTGACTTGGATCTGCCAATAAAATTTACACGATAGCTAGAAATAACTGTGATCAGTAGACCAGTTAACCTATGTAGTTGATATTCTGTAGGAGGATGTCGTAATTAGTAAACCCACATTTCATTAGTTATGATTAAATGTGATGTCGGGCGCCAATATGAAAGGAGACTATTATCAATAAATGAATTTAGCAGTGTAAAAAAAATCTAACGTCGACATAGGGATATTTCTCTGAAATTCATGAAATAAGACTCAGCATACAGAATATAGCATATTTTTTATGTTAATTAACCGTATGAAGTGGTTTAATGTAGATCAAAAAGTTTGGTCCTAAAATAGACCCCTGAAGTAACCCGTATCAAAAAAATATAATCCATTATCTTTTTACCAACAATGTTATTGGTTAATGAGTATTCGGTAAAGTTAACTTGTATAATAAAACTACTACTAGGCATTTTAATCGTATGCGTAGTATGCGTACTCAGAAATCTATCAATGGCTAATAATGTAATAAGTAGTCCATGATTGATTTTATCGAAGGCATTACGCTTTACTTTCAAAATATTCCTACAAGGAAAACCATTTGAAATATCCTACTTAATGCAGTAATAGGTAAAATGCTACCTAATATCTAAAATGTGTTGTAAAAAATTCTAAATTATATATCAATAAATTACGAGTTTTTTATTCAAAATTTAATATTACAATTCTCCAAGAAACTTATGCCATCTAATCAACAGTTTTATTGCACTGAGTGCTCATATCCCCGATACACCAAGTGTAGGATGCGATAGAAAGCTAGGCCGTTACGGGAATACTCGAATCTTAATGGTTGTAGTTTGAAAACCTAGCGTAAGTTATGGTTATAGCCCTTTAGATGCTATCTAAATTGCAATTTAGAAACTATCAAGATTGTGTCAATGCATTTATACTTATAAATTATACTTATACATGTCACAGAGGTCTACGAGTAAAAACAATGTTTAGTTGCAATTTGCCTCTTTTTAGGGTTCCGTAATTCAAAAGGAAAAACGGAACCCTTATAGGATCACTTTGTTGTCCGTCTGTCTGTCTGTCAAGACCCTTTATCCAGAAAACGCGTGAAGGTATCGAGTTGAAATTAAAACCATATACTCTAATTTGCGGTCCCTTGAAGCTGTCAAAAAACCTACCTTCTGAGGTTCGTTTATGTCGCCAAAAACGTGTATTTCGACACTTTCAAGGGAATCAAAATTCATAGCGTAGATAGGGATTTCATATAAACTCACATATGTAAATAGTTCTATTTCCGAATCAAGTCTCGAAGATTTATCCGAATTGCAAAAAGTAATTATTTTGTAATGTAAATACCAAATGTTTTCAGACTTTTTCCTGTACTTGTGCTGTGAGACCTTAAATTGCTTCATGCCAAATTTCAAGATTCTAGGTCAACAGGAAGTACCCTATATGTTTCAATTTCCTTGCGATTATCAAAATATGCGCCACAAACGGAGCATAAATGACCTTATCTTTAGATTGCGTTGATTTTGTTGAAAAAGTTTGACTTTTTCATTACTCCAAGGGGTAGCAGACCTGAGTAGGTATTATGTTATACTAGCTGTTACCCGCGACTTTGTCTGCGTCAAGTTAGTAAAAATGCACAAACGTAATTAATAATTCTGTGCTTGTGATTCGTGCTAAAAGCATCTAATTCATTTAACGGAAATTAATTTCAGTAAATATATTATGTAAAATGTATTTCTTATGTCCAGATATATAATTTATTTTATTTATTTGGCTCATCAGTAATAGAATACTCGTTCATGATATACATCAAATAAATTACTTATCATCATCAATAAACAGAAACAGACATGTTGAGGTCGAAGTAGTTGATAAACTATGGTTCTGCCTACCCCTAAAAGGAAAAGGTGATAGTTTAAGTTTGTTTTTAGTTTATTCTATGATGAAACAACGCTGTATGATTTTAATGTGATTGGTTCATTATTATAGACTAAAAGTGTATTAAACCGTTGTTTTCTTTTAACAACACTAAATAAATATTATTTAACGTAGGCTATAAAAAAAGTGGATAAAGTAGTTTTCAAAATGTTAAATGTTGCCAAAATGTATAAAGAGTCTGTACGGATCTTGTTCTGAGGTCAATACCCGCAGTTTTTAGTGTCTGCACGTTTTACTTTTAGGAAGAAAATCATCAAATACCTTCCCCCGCTCTGGGTAAAGCGAGAGTTTGTGTCAGACTTTTACAGACTGAAACTGACCTGTGTTCCTTTAATTGCCCTTACTGTTCTAGAGCTACGGTAACTTGCACGCGGCAGCAAATCTTCCTTCTTTGAGGAAAGGTTAGAAAGACACCACAGCGTCCTCTCTTTTCGCCTGACGAAGATCTCTAGGGCCAATGCCTGCTAGAGCTATGAAATTTTTCGAAAGATTTACCTCCCATAAGAATTTGCCTCGATGATATTTCTCTGCAGAGTTTTAGCCGGGTCCGTTATGCAACTTTGGCGGAGGTGAATTTCGAAGGAGCATAATCGGCTTCAGCCCATCTTCAGCTGGATAACGTGCACTGATAGTCCACTGCTACTAGCGATTATTAAAATACTACAGAGTAACCTACGATGTCATCTTGCTCCACAACTGTACTTATAAAGAATTTGTGAAAAAATTGTTGCAGTTTGATGTTGACTTACATCACGTCGAATTTGAAACAGAAACCTCTCGAAACAGCCTAATACCCCCTCATTACTCCGTGTTTGTGACTCCACAAAACTATAAATTGCCAGCGAACAAATGTCGCAACCAATTGGGGCTGTGACTGACTCTGGCATCCGTCAGAATGTTGTCCCAGTGTTGATCACCACTCACTGACCACTCTTAAGGAGGTAACGTCCAGTTGTCGACTTAAGGCTGCAAGTAATGTAGGATACATCATACGTAATCAAACTATCTTCAGGAACGCAAACCAAGTCGGGGCCTTGTGTGAAATATGTCTTCATGGGTTTTTTATGAAATTCTTAATGATCTTCAATTTTTGGAATCTTTGAAATTAGGTACTTGTTCCAAACAGTAGGTTATGGTCAAGTCCGAGGGAGAGACTACTTGAAGTACTGGTAACCTTCACGAACTGCTCAAGAAGCATCTTTCTGTGATTAAGTACCTACCTATATTTGCTGGTTTTTTGGTGGTCCTTCCGAAACATCTACGTTCGATGAAGACCTGCGTTAGGCGGAAAGAGAGCCTTTTTAGACTTTCCTCAAAGAAGGTATTTGCTGCCGCAATTGTGGCGTGCAAGTTACCATAGCCCTGGAACGCTAAGGGCAACTAAAGGAACACAGGTGGTTTCAGTCAGTAAAAGTCTGGTACTACCTCTCGCTTTACCTAGAGCGGGGGAAGGTATTTGATGATTTCCTACCTAAAAGCAAAAGGTGCACACACTAAAAACTGTGGGTATCGGACCTCAGTATCAATTCCGTGACTCAGACTATTTATACATTTTGGCAACTGAAAACTACTTTATCCACTTTTTTTTTGATAGCCTACGTTATATAACATTTATTTAGTGTTGTTAAAAGATAACTACGGTATAATATACTTTTAGTATATCTAATGAACCAATAATTTTAAAATCATACAGCGTTGTTTTATCATAACATAAACCAGAAAGAAACATACATAAAACCCACTCCTGTTCCTTCTTTGCCATTGTTCCAGGGCCCCGGGAATCTCTTTCGTATCACCCATGGCCCCAATAGGCTTCGACCTTGCTGGGCCCCTATGGTTGCTGACACCTCCTTGAGGCGCGCGTAGAACACTACGCGCCGTCAACGACTTGGGCTCGGTCCGGACGGTTACCGGACGGTGAGCTACCCATTGCTCGCCGTCCACAAGCCCGCGCCTACGGTGGCCGGAAATCGGGATCGGAACCTTTCGGTTCGGATCGGCTGGGGCGCGAGGGTTATTGTCTCGCGCGTGCTCAGCCTCCTTTGCTAGCATTACTGCTTCGCAGAAGGAGGCGACCACCTGCCACTCCTCCTCGCTCCGGACCATGGCCTGTACCAAGGCCCAGCGCGCTTTACGCCATTACAAATCTTGTTATGATAAAATGACTGGACCTAACTGCGGTTTATTTTCGTAAATATTTTTGGCATTTAGGAAGCAATTAATTAGAATTCAATAAGTAATTTTTATAAATAGGTCTAGAAACATTCGCTGATTTCGTGATAACGCCATCTATTGCTGAAAAGCTTAACCTTACCTTTATCACACACTGAGGCTCTACCACGAGCTCATAACGTGATCCATTTTACGACCTAAATCGGACTGTTAAAGGAATGGAGCTATATAGGGTGTATAGCTCCATCACTCTTTTTCGCTCGTACGACTGACATTTTCACATTATCATGGTAAGGCCCCTGGCCACCTACCGAGCGATAGTTAAATATAATTATATATTTTGACACATTTAATTCGTGTGTTTGCTTTTCAAAGCCAGATGGCGTCACTGAGGCATAGGATGACAGTTTTTCTAAGACATTTTTTCTGATAGCCGCTCTATTGTATCTCTTTAGATCTCTTTGTAGACGTTTGAATGCATAACCACTGGATTTCTGTCATGTATAGTGAAGGTCAGTATAATCTGCCAAACTGCTTCGAAAGTGCTGATGTAGAAACCAGACTGTCGATAAAAATAATAGTAAGAACGCAAAAATATGTAAAAATTCTTGTTTACAGTAAAATAAAACAAAACTATCACAAAAAGAAACTGAGTTTTGAACCACTATCCCCTTACGTGCCGATCTAATCCAGACACGACTGCACTACGGTGTTCGTTGTCTTTTGTGTAAAATAGGTGTTCTTATATAAACGTCATCATTGTCTGCTTAACCCTTTGTCGATGATAGCGTGATGATTTTCATCTCAGATATTAAATTTGTAGCTAAATGAAAAAAAGAAATATTATTTTCGTTTTTCCACTTAGATTTTATTACATGTTTGATTACTTTTTACAAAAATATGGAGTAAAAATGTATATGATGTGTTAAAAATATGCTAAAAGTCCTATTATTATTGTAACCGAAGTACCATCACATATTATATACAAAAAAGACGACAAAATACTCACAAAAATTATTACTGTAACTGGGGATCGAAGTCACGGTAAATCGTTCAATACCGACATTTTGGAATATTGTTCACCCCCCATAGCAAATAGCGTGATAATTTATAGCCTATGTCCTTTCTCAAGCTCTATTCTATCTTTGTACCAAATTTCATCAAAATTGGTTCAGCGGTATAAGCGTGAAAGCGTAACAGACAGACAGACAGACAGACAGACAGACAGAGTTACTTTCGCATTTATAATATTAGTATGGAAGTATGGATAATAATTCTATAGAAAAGTCACGAGTTCTTTGTAAAGTCACACAGATATCACTTATTAATGGGGCTGTCTGGGTATAATAAATATTAGAACCGCGCGTTGTGGAGTGGTACAAGATATGCATCATGTGTTCAATATGAGGCTGATAAGAGTAAGTTGTTCAGGGCTTTGAAGTTGAACAAGAACAATATAGGTACATTCCATCAAATATTAAGTAAGCCGACTTCCAATGATGCGAGAAAATTGTTCGACTTTATGGCCCTGATCCATTGATCTCGTGTAATAATTGTCTTAGGGTACGATGTGAGTGACATACGCTGTGCGTTATAAAAGTCCCTAACTTTTTAAAGAAAAAAAAAATACCGCGCATTGCGTCGTCTAAACCCAATTTTCTTCAATAAAAATTCAATCCCGCCGATGTGCGGGATCCTGCATGACTAATCCCGTATTTCTGATCCCGTAAAAAAAGGTGCGGGATCCCGCGTATGCGGGATTGGATTTCTTACTATTCACTGTTGATTTACAGAGCCCTAGGTTACATTTAATACGTTAGGTCATTTACTCGATAAACGTATGAGCCGTAGATATTAATTACGAGATATGATATTTATTACAAATGTTCTTCAATGGTCACGTAGTCATTGCAAATCATCCCTCGAAACGTAAAATAGTTCAGGTACATTGATAAAGGTTTTTACCTATGGTCGCAAAACTCGAAAACCACTTGTTTTAGTTCGTAGTAAAAGTTGTTACTTTTACGCCATTAAAAATTGTATCACCCATTAAGTATAAAACGTACTTACTTGATCCAAAGTCAAGTACGTATTAGTATTACTGCAATTGAGTTTTTTATATTAACTTTTTTGATCGCTGTTGATTCTATTTAGGGGGTTTCACTATTATTTTGTAAAGAAAATAATTTTCTTTAAATTTAGATTATAAAAGAGAATCGTGCGAAAGAATCGTTCGTGTCTCACCACTGTGTAGACCGCCCGGAGGACACGGTGGAGCATACGGTGGAGCTGTGCCCCGCCTGGCCAGAGCACCACCGCACCGTGTCCTGTGGGAGCAATCGGCGGCAACGATCTCTCGCGCCGGGCCCTGGTACAGGCCATGGTCCGAAGCGAGGAGGAGTGGCAGGCGTGCACCTCCTTCTGCGAAGGATTAATGCTAGCAAAGGAGGCGGCCGCACGCGCGAGGTAATGGCCTTCACGCCCCAGCCGCCGGGTTCCCGATCCCAATTTCCGGCCACCGATTAGGCGCGGGCTTGCGGACGGCGAGCAATAGGTAGCTCGCCATCCGACCGTCGGGTAACCGTCCGGACCAAGCCCAAGTCGTCGACTGCGCGTAGTGTACCACGCACGCCTCAAGGAGATGTCAGCAAACCGTTGGGGCCCAGCAGGGTCGAAGCCTACTGGGGCCATGGGTTGGCTTCTGAAAGGAAAACCTGGCCCTGGAATAAAAGGCACAAAAGGAACTAGGAGTGGGTTTTAGTCAGCAGAAGTCTGACACGCCCTCTCGCTCCGCCCAAGGCCGAAAGATGTCATATCCAATGACATCTCCCATTTCCATTTCCCACCTAAAAAAAATAATTATAAAAGTGTAAATAGCCATTCAGGATGTCTATAGAACTGTGTATTGCCGTTAAGTCAAAATCAATGTAATTTCTATATCGGACCTGAAAGAAAACTCAAGAAGATATGATAAGAGTCATCAGAATGTTGGAAGAATTATAAGCCACTTCTGGACACTATCGCATCACGGGCAAACGACGAAATCGTAACATGACCACCATGATATTGGTAACGAGGTTCCATAGCTCTTTAGGCTTGTTAATAATAAGCAATCAAACCATCCGAAATCGTTTTCAAGTCCGGTTAAACAGTCGACAACCTCCTAGGTTGACCTGCGAGAGGCCACACACAAGAAAACGAAATTATTTATATGACATGGGTTTGCGTTCTTGAAGGCGGCTGAGAGTCCCTCGAGAGAAGCCTATATATATAATATATAGCAGCACCCTGTAATTGTAGGTTAGGTTTCTCTGCGTTCGCGAGCCAGGCACTGATTACAATAAGCTCACGAACACAGAGATTGAGAGGAAGAAGACTGGCGTTGTGTATGATGAATCTCGTATCGATATGAGGCCGGATACAAAACGTACTCGAATTTTGAGGACCTCCTGGCATCAAGTATGTTTGAGATTTTGTCAAGGAGTTCAACCATATGGTGGGGGAACAATAATGATATAGGCCGTTATTTCGATCGGTTGACAAACCGATCTCATTTGGATCAGGGCCAACCACTTAAGAGGCGTTAGTTCTATGCAAGTTTTATGACACAGCTGTTTGTTATCCCTCAATTAATAAAATAAGAACCTCTATGCTCAGATCCCTACGCGGAGATGAAGGTATTTGACATAATTACGCACGACAATGCATGTCCACATACGGCTTGAGTCGTAATACGCACTCTTGCCGAATCTCGTTCAGCCGTGACCTGCTCAATCGCCAGACTTTACACCAATGCACATATGGGAGGTTTTTCAACGAGTCCTGCCGAATATTGATGCATACCCGGTCCCAAAAAATTTTTTTCTTTGTTAGAAAGCACATAGGTGGCCATTCCTCAAAGTGATTTTGATGAAGTGATTGTTGCGATTGTGTGACTCATATTAGTTGTGAAAACACCGATTCTTATTTCTTTATTTATACATTTAAAAAATGTAGAAAATCTTTATATTTGCCCTCATTTGGCATTTCATTTACGCCATTAACTTGGATTAATTTTCCACAATTTACAAAAAATTAAATTCTTTATTTTTACAAAATATAGGGTAGATACGTTGATAACTCAATCATAGAAATTAAATTAAAAAGTTGTACAGTAGAAACATACAAACTAAAAAAATACATTAAATAAAAACAATAATAACACATTGAAGAATAAAAAGAAAATACATATACATTAACTACTAAAATAATATATCCCACAAAACAAATGAAACAATGTTTACTTATTTTTTATTATATGTAGCCTATATTGTCCCACTGCTGGGCTAATGCCTCCCTCCATTGCTTCCACTGTTCTCGGCTCCGAGACAATTTCCAATTCCTAAGGAAGACATCTAAGTCGTCCCACCATCTCCTTCTTTGTTATTAATTGCTAATTGAATATTGTAAAAAAAAAATACTTGATCCCTAGACATTTTTTATGTATACATAACCTTGCTTAACTATGAACCTTTCTTTTTCGTCTTTCACAACTCTGAATCGATCAATCAACTTTGTTGAGTGCGATATTGTTATAATTTTCCGCTGCTGGACATAGGCCTGTACCAAACTGTGTCATTACAATTGATCATTCGCTTTTGGAATCCATCTTGTAGTTCAGTACAATCCATCAACTCGACATTATTAAATATCGTACTCAGAAGGACATAACATACTCGTATAGGATCAGATTAAATAATTAAAGACACAACATACGTGATCGGTGTCTTTATTTTTTTTCATTAATTATTACCTATCAAAGCTCGAAGTTAGGATCGAGCCTGAGACGTCGACGGTGATGAAGAGGTATCAGCAAAACTATAGGGGACCAGCAGGGACGATGCTCGTTAGACCCACGGGGAATTTCTGGAAAGTAAATCCTGTTCCTAAATCGCATAATGGCAAAGGACAGGAGGACACAGGTGTTTGTTTTAGTCAGTAAACCCCCTCGCTCTCTCACTCCACCCTAGGGCGAGACAAGTCGTTGGATCCCACCTCAAAAAAATAACCTATCTGCTGGGTTTTCTTTCAAATTGGACCCCGTATAGTCCTTTTCCTTCGTATCGTGTCGATTGTGCATAGTTTTGTATACCTACCCCTACCTACTTAAAACAATGTTTTTTTTGTTATCATTGCAGAGGAAGCTTCGATCATCGGCAGCCCGGGCGAAGAGCTACCATCGCACTGGTGCGAGCATGAGATCGCTAGGCATAAGCGTAAGAAACTTAAACTGCAAACCCGACGTAGGTAAGTAGATATGCCATGAAATTAAGCAAAAACGTGTAGTATCAACGTAGTTTGGTTAAATATTTAATTGTTTACAGTGAAAATAAGTTAAAGGCATTAGTAAAAAAGTAATAAAGAAAGACTTAATTCTATAACCTAATATATAAAATTCTCGTCTAATATATACAAATCTCGTGTCACAGTGTTTGTTAAGGCTTAACAGATTTCTATTCTTTTTTTTGTGCATGTTTTGTAGGTTTGAAAATAGTTATATTATTAGGCTATCTTTTACCCTTCTACTCCCACCCCCCCCCTTTTTTTCTTTGATAATTTATATGGCAGAACAACGTTTGGTTTATCTTAGAAACTATTTGTTGCATTGTAAGTAGTTCCACTATTTGCCTAACTTGGGAGGGACCCCACGAAACTGTGAAACCTAAAGTGAGATCTAGGGAATCTGTAAAAACATGTTACTAAAGGTGGGAGTGTGTACGTGCCCGGTAAAAGCGAACTGTATTGTTATACTTAAACACCATAGTTATAGAGACATGAACAGACAGAAATAAGTGGATTTAGAGACAATAATTTGACAAAGTTCAATAAAGTGGAATGTCCGATTTCCGCGAATACCATTTCCTTGACTTAATAATGCTCCTATAAACTAAAAATAAAATAAACTAAGAAAATTGAGTTCAGCGCCATCTAGCGAGAATATGGCTATGCTTGAACCCATACCTTTCACCTTAAAGCTGATGAATGCATTTCAAAGTTTTTTTTCTGTTTATTTATTCATGCCATGAACTCCATTTAATATGATAATTCTTATTAGTGAACGTTTGACTCATTATTTTTTGCGGCATTGTGCCAGTAAAGGATGCTGGAAAAAATACCTGAGATAAGGTTAATATTTTCAATTTTGCGCCAGCAACAAATTGAAATTATTATATTTCTAGTAGGTAGTTATTCTTGCTAGCCCGTTGTATGATTATATGTAAATGCTACAAATAAATATAACATTACCACTCGCCTAGTCCCTGATTAGTGGCAATTTATTCTTTTGTCATTGCGCTAGGTTCTAGGCTCTAAGCAAACCGCCTATCAGCAGTGTCAGACTCACCAAAACCCACTTGTTTTCCTTCATTTGCCCTTTGCGTTCCAGGGACGCGATAACTCTCTCTCTCTCTTTCGAACAATCTCGCAAATGTTTTTAATAATACTTTTATAATTTGTTCACCAGAGAAATGGAAATCCCCGAGCAGCTGGAATTGGAGCGCCGCCGTCGTAGACGCCGACGCCACCAGCACGTTCACGGACAGAAGCCGAAGAAACACCGCACGCTGCTCGTCTCAGCCATCGACGAACAGGCTAAAGTTATTCATGTAAGTTACGGTCAGGCGAACATTTCATGGCCTGCGGGGTTGATCTAAAGAGTTACCGTGGCCCTGAAACGCAAAGGGCAACAGTAGGAACACTAGTGAGGTTTAGTCAGTAACAATTCTGACACTCCCTCTCGCTCAACCCAGAGCGAGAGGAGTTATTTGTCTTTATTGATGATATTTCCGATAAAAAAAGGCGGGTCATGTCGTTTAAGATATAAAAAATTCATGCACAGAAAACTTATGTATAGTATAGGCTAGCTTTTTTACCAACACCAAGGTACAAAACATGATGTGTGTCCACTGATTTTATTTATAGTTTAGGTGCAACGTTTATCGTTTAGCTACCTACACTTAAAATAATTGTTATAAAGACTCGCAAAGTTGCATTCAAAACTTGTAGATAACTTGTTAAAAATATGGACAAAATATTTAACAAGATACATCGTTATTACGTCTGAAACAACGACAATACACATATATGAAACATGTTTTGTACACAACATGTTTAAGAGTCATTTTTACAAAACTTTCTGAAAACTATCATGACAACTTGTTTATGAGTGTAAACGCGGAGTAAGAAATACATATAGGAAGGTACCTATATATCTAATAAGCGTAACATTCCTTCTTATGTCATAAACATGTCACTACCAATAGACACAAAAGAGAGAAACATGTTCGAACTCACAGAACAAAAAAGTACTTCGAACTAACAACAATAATCGTTCCTATTGTTGTCGTTGAGAAATTGCTTTCCCGCCAATCATACAACAAAAGTTTTGTTCAAGTTATCCACGACGGAGTAACTTCCAGTAACAACGCTCTGTCTGCATCATAGCGCCATCTAGTTTGCAAATATTAAGTTATCTTACTACAGTTGAGTACCTACGTCCTATAAAATTCAAATCGCTTAAACTTTGAAGCTACCACCCGCTAGATGGCGATAAATGAAATAAGGCGAAATAGGTTTAACACATTAAGATAGATGGCGTTATTTGACTTAGACGTAGTAGAAAAAATAAATGTTGCCGAAATTTAATTTGAACTCAACTTAAGTTGATGATAGATTCTTCTAGATAGCACCTTCTAGCTCAATATATTTAGCAGAAAACATAAACAAAACGAATGCTTGTTCTTACTTAATTCATTATAAATAACTTAGGTAAATATATACAAACTAAAACATAATAGTAGGTATGCACAAAAGCGTATAAGTAGGTAATTATTGGGCATCAAAAAATTCATCCACATCGCTGTCAATGGAAAAAGTGCCCAATACTGGCAGCATTTTTCGTGGTCACAGACATGTAAACTCACATACACAAGACACTCCAGCATTGCTACGTTAAATAGCAATGCTGATTCGTTGTCCAAAGAAAAGCTCAGCTTAGTCCTAAAAGTTTACTAGTTGTTTACTGATATTTCGAAAAACTCGATGAGCACTCGGACCACAGGGCTTTAAAACGCTTATAGTCAATCTGATGTAACTTTTGCTGATCATTATGTATATACAAGGAACTAGGTAACAACTTCATCATCATTTTCCTGCCCTTGTACCGTCTTATTTGGAGTCGGTGCAACACGTTTTTTTCTTCCATTCTCTCTTGGCAGTAGTCATGCTGTCACTAACTTCCTTTTGTTTTAGATCACTCTTCACATTCTGATCCATACAGTATGATAGGTCTTATCACGGACTTGTAGATTTTACCCTTCAACATGGGGGGCATCCGCGGGTCACAAGTTATTCCAGTGACCTGTCGCAATTTCATCCATCCTGAATTGATCCCATGTGTTACATCTCGGTCTACCTCGCTATCTACTTGGCGACCTAGAAAGCTAGAAGCGACCCGAGGTACCGAAAATCGGAGCAGATCGGTTAGGGTGTTTCAGCGAGAGCTAAGGGCACAGCACCGGAGAGACCGTCGAAATCGCAGAACAGGTATTCGGTTTTAGTTCTGCTCAATTTTAAGCCAAAACTCTCGTCTGTGCCACCACACCTCCAATTTGCTCTGGACCTCTAGGCCACTCTCGGCAACCAGCACAATGTCATTAGCAAACAGCGTACACCAGGGAGCCTCTTCCTGGATGTCCGACGTTAGAGCGTCCATTATCATCAGGAAGAGGTAGGGGCTGAGAGTCGACCCTTGACGTAAGCCGACAGCCACATTGAAGCTTCAATGCCCCCCAAGTTGAAGGGTAAAATCTACAAGTCCGTGATAAGACCAACAAGTCCAACAAGACCAACAAGTCCGTCATACTGTATGGATCAGAATGTTGGGCTGTGAAAAAAACGGATGAAAAAAGATGAGTATATTAGAGGAAGTTTGAAAGTGGCGCCAGTGACTGAAAAGTTGAAGGGGAATCGTTTGTCTTGGTATGGTCATTTAAAGAGGAGGGATGAAACGCATGTTACTAAAAGAGTTATGAGTATACAAGTGGATGGGTGGACAGGCAGAGGGAGACCAAAGAAAAGATGTATGGATTGTGTGAAGAGTGATATAAAAGAAAAGGAAGTTAGTGGCAGCATGACGAGTGACAGGGCAGAGTGGAAGAAAAAAACGTGTTGCACCGACCCCAAATAAGACGGTACAAGGGCAGGAAGACGATGATGAGGTTGTGACCTAGTTTCTTGTTAGTATACATAATGATCAGCAAAAGTTACATCAGGTTGACTATAATAATGGGTCTAAGATCTAAGCAAGCGTTCTAGAGCCCTGTGGTCCGAGTGCTCATCGAGTTGTTCAAAATATCAGTAAACAACTAGTAAACTCTTAGGATTAAGCTGAGCTTTTCTTTGGCCAACGAATCAGCGAATCACTATAAATATAAATGAAAGCTGGAATGAGAGTGTTGAGTGTATTAGACATGCAGCGAAATATACTTTGGGAGAGACGAAAGGAAAGGTTACAATAGATAGGGATACATGGTGGTTGTCGATAGATATACAGAATGTGTTGAAGTAAAAGAAGGAAATTTAAGGAATGGCAGAATATAGATCCGGGTAACGCTGGCTTCAAATTTGTAAAATAAGTGAATATGATGCTTTAAAGACAAAAGCCAAGAAAGCCGTGGCAACAGCGAAAACAAAAGCGCAGGACAAACTATATCACACACTAGACAGTCCGGTAGGCCAAAAAGATCTAAACCGGCTTGCTAGAGCTAGAGAGAAAAATGCGAGAGATGTTTGTCAAATAAGATGTATACGGGATGAAACTGGAATGATTCTATCAGAAGATGAAAAAATCAAAGAGAGGTGGAAGGACTATTTTGAAAGACGGATGAATGAGGAAAACAACTGGAATGGGATTTTAGAGAACAAATCAGTGAATGAGGGTTTAGTGAGAATGATTAGTATGGATAAAGTCAGTATAGCTGTAAATGGAATCATGCATCATATTCACTTTTTTTTTTACAAATTTGAAGCTAGCGTTACCCGGATCTATATGCTGCCATTCCTTAAATTTCCTTTTTTTCCCTTCAACACATTCTGTATATCTATCGACCACCACCATACGTATCCCTATCTATTGTACCCTTTCCTTTCGTCTCTCCCAAAATATCTTTCGCTGCATGTCTAATACACTCAGCAGTCTCATTCTAGCTTTCATTTATACTTCGATCATTCATGTCTCCCATCTCTATGATTTGGTAAGCCATTCGCTCTCTGAATTTCTTCGCATAGTCACTCTTCTCTAGCATATGCCATTTTGTTATAGGGGGAGGACGCTCTTTGGTTTTTTGTTTTGTGTCTTGATTACTGACACCATAACCAGGAGTCTGTGCTGTGAGCCTAGTCTCACAGCACAGATTCCTTGTTATGGTGTCTTCTCCTAGCAGCACTTTGCAGTCTTTGACGTGCTTTAGCTGGTTGCACCTAACCAGGAATTAATCGATTTGTGTCTTGTGGTTACCGCTTTTGTACGTGACCAGGTGTTTGTCTCCTTTCTGGACGAGGTAACAACCAACTAGGTAACAACCTACTGATTGAAAATATTCTGTCTTTACGATCTACTACTTGTAGCTATAGATACTTATGTTTTTGTATAACAATTGTACAAGTATGCCCCTTTTTGAGGTGGGACTTTATCAAGTAACTCTTCCCGTTCTGATGGAAGGAGCGAGAAGGAGTGTCAGACTTTTTCTTACTAAAGCCCACCTGTGTTCCTTTAGATGCCCTTTGCATTTTTTTTAGCAATCCCGCAAACTTTTTATGCTCTGCGAATAAATAACCACGTCTTTGTAATTAATGTTTGTTCTGTCCGCACAGGTACTGGACCCTGACGAGCTGCCCCGCCGTGCTCGCTATACGATCATGGTGACGGCGTGTTTGCTGCTCTTCCTCTGTCTTCTGTTGGTCGGCGTCACGTTGAGAATGGCACCCCTCATCGACGATATGGGTAAGTATCTATTATAAGTACGAATATTGTCCTTTAATCAAATTGGTACTTATAGCGTGTTTTTTATTGACACTAATTGAAAGATTTTCTCATTGTCATGACAACAATGTCAAGTGGAGTAGAGAAGGTTTCCTTCAATAAGACTTAGAATGTGTGGTGTATGGCTCAGTTATTGTAACGAGAATTATCGCAATATTTATGTCACAAAGGTTCTGAAGTGGCAACCGCGTATTGGAAGACGCAGCGTTGTTGGTAGGCCTCCCACAAAATGGACCGATGACCTGGTGAAGGTCGCGGAAATCCGATAGATGCGAGACGCACAGGTCCGGTCGTTGTGGCGACGCTTGGGGGACGCCTATGTCCAACAGTGGATGTCTTTCAGCTGGAATGATAATGATGATAAAGGTCACAAATTGTTAACCGCGGTTTGATGTGAAACACTTGAATTGAATTTAATTACTGACGCGTGAACTTCATAACTAACGACACTTCTAGGTTAAACTAAGCTCTGGGATAAGTGCTATGAAAAGACTGTTTTATACTGCGTATAAGTAAAACCATTAAAAAGAAGGATCTGGAACAGTTGATTTTATATGGCCGAGTTTTTGGTTGCTGAGCGTCATTGAGTTTATTAACGGCAATTTGAATGTTCGATAGCAGGACAGCCATTATTATTGGTAAGTAAGAAATAGTAATAAATAAAAGGTATAAAATAAATAAAAAGTCATAAAATATTCTCAGGTTAAGGTGAAAGTTAGAAGTTAGTTAAAAAATAAATAAATAAAGACTATGGGCCTGAGTGTGGCCATGTTCTCTCTAGTTGGCGCCAACACTCTAACTATAGTGCATAAGTATAAAGCTTGTCTGAATCAGGTGAATTTTAAAGAAATAATTTAGGTAAGTTCCTTATAGTAAAATTACCGATTTTAGCAAATACCGTTTCCTTGATTTACTTAATAATGCTTCTGTCTGTTTTATGGTCAGTTTATAAAACTTAATATGGATTAAAAAATGAAAAAAAAATAATTTGTGTGAAATTTTCATTTTGGTTAAATAGTAACAACTAGCTTTTGTCCGCGGTTTCGCTCCCGTCAACTGACTACTATATTCTACTCTACCCAAATCATCCCTACTCCACCTCACTCTACCCTAATTCACCCTACTCTACAGTATATTAATTTAGTATACCATTAAACACATCAACCGATCAACGTTAAAATTTCTAATTGTCAAATTTTTAACCATACTTATCCATAGACAACATTACGTTTAGCTGTCAGTTGCGTTTTGTTATTCCATGTCAGTTGCGTTTTGTTATAGCACGTTTTTGCCACGTTCCACGGGACGAGATACAAAGTATTATAATTATGTCCGTCTCCTGGTTCTAAGCTACCTCCCCATCAATTTTCAGCCAAATCGGTTCAGCCGTTCTTGAGTTATAAATAGTGTAACTAACACGTCGTATATAAAAGAAAGTCTTTTGTATATTTCTAAAGCTTAGTATTTTTCTTAAAAAAAATGTGATGAATTTTGTAGAGTTTTACTTACTTTTACCACCTTATTTTAATTTTAATATTTGCATGCCAACCCACTGTGACATATTTGTGTCTTTGTGCTAAAAAAAATTATAATTATATTACCATCTCTTGTACAGTATTTATTGCAAATAAATAGTTTTGACTTTGACTAAATTAATAAAATACTTTAATAATACTTAAATACTTCTCAAGCGATTCAAGTATGTATATGAATAAATTAAGTGTGTGTGCAGTGCCGTAACTACCCTTTTATACGCCCGGTGCGAGTTACTATAACTGTGCCCCTAGGAAAAAGTACAATACAAACAAAAAGGACTAGATAAAAAATGTTTGCACCCCTCTAGGGACTGCGCCCTGTGCCTGGGCACCGCTGGCACCGCCCTAGTTACGGCACTGAGTGTGTGTAAGTATTTTGTTGTGTAACTAACAACTACCTGTCCAAGGTCAATCTTGTGACCAAACCCGGTGTCGGATGACCTCCTAAACGAAACCCTTGCGACTAGGGGAAGAGATAGGGTGCTCTATAAATAGCCTAGATCATAGGCGTCCGTTCCATTACACTTCAATAACTCTCAGTGTAGCAATATTGTAGTAATATAGTGAGTAGTGACGGCCGGTTCGGCGCAATTTTGGCGGTAAGCACGTGTAAGGGGTTCGAAAATTTTCCTAACCATGTTTGTTGGAGTGCCCCAAATGTCCTTTTACCCGGGTCTCAGATTATAATAATAACAAATAATAAAACTATTTTTTACACCACCTGCTCGATAATGCCCGTTTATATGTCATACAACCATCACTTAAAGCAAGTCATTCTGTCCCTAGGGAGATAATACAGTATGGGCGATCCCTAGGGAATAATGAGATTTGAATTTGGAACGTCAAAAACCGTCAACTTGTTTGATGCACGTACATTTTAGTTCACTTAATGTGAACTAAAATGTAGGTACGTGCATCAAACAAGTTTATTCAAAATTCAAACTGGCCACTAACAAAAAAAAAAAAACAGTATGGAACGTGGTCGTGGTTATTGACGAGGTTCGAAAAAAAAAGTAATGAAAAAGCGGGAGCGATAAAGAAAATTGAAACTATAGAGAATCTTAGAGTAGTGAATTTTGTTTGTTTCAAATCTCAAAACATGTTGAGTGATAGTTAAGATTAACTTGTACATAATACTTATATTTCTATAATATTTGATTTGTTTTACTAAATTGTCTTTTAATTATCTCACAGATGGTGTAAAAAGTAGAGTATCCAACACGGGGATAAAGCTGTCTTTATCTTGGGTGGCTTGAATTCCTCACTTCACTCAGGTTTCTTTATTAACTCCCTCGCAATGCTCGGGAGTTAATTATATAAATCCCTCACTATCGTTCGGGATTAAAATTAGAAACCTTCGTTTCTTTCGGAATTCAACATGCCGCCCGCGACTTAAAGACACTGCTTTATCCCCTAGTCACATAATCTACTATTATTGGTGTAACTTTCTTACATTATACATATGAATGAAATTCCCTGGCTCCTGAGCTAGTTAGAACCTGTATTACAGAAGCCAATTAATACAACGGTCGACTCGTACTTAATATTTTTTCTTTCGTACATAGATGAGTGACATATTTAATAAAGGTATTTATAAAAGTTTTATTGTGCATTTATAGTTGTCCTCATGTGCAAAATTTGTAACTCAATAATGTTTGCTGTAGGAAAACCCAGTTGTGTGTTAGGCTCGCCTGTGTGCAAGTATATACATACAGCTGTCCTGATTTAAATTGTTTAAAAAGTTTTGTATATAATGAAAAATAAAGTGAGCTCACACAACCGAAATGGTTTCGCTAAGGCGAATCTAGCAATTTTATTCTTGGATTTTTATTGACATAGCAAAAGTCATTTTTTTAGTGAGAAACAGGGCCGTGAGCAACGCCTCAGACGCTGCAATAAACGTGGCTACTTACTGGGCTCAAACAATATGACTAAAAGTACCGTCATCACAAAAATACGAAAACACATAAATGACCTAGTTATCAAGTGTCGTTTCTATTTAATACTAATTACTCTTTAAACAGTTGAGTAGATAATTTACCGAAGCCATTGCTGGTTATTTATTGCTACCCCATCCCTGCCCATAAACGTTATCAGAGGGTGTGTTTTCATGGTCAATGATCTGTAAGTTATGTAGAATGTATTTGTATTCAATTGTATAGGAATTGTTTGATTTATATGACTGGAACAATTTGCCTGCAGCGGTCTTCCCATCCGATTATAATTAATAAAATAGTACGATTCACCATCATCGATTGCATCATTGCTTAAGTACCTTCAGGTGGGATCACAGTCAACTACTGGTTTCTATATTTTTTAAAAAATAAGGTAGTTTTATTCATAGGTATACATTTTCCTATCTACAAGGAAGTAAAAAAAAGGTAAGTTTCAATTTTTGTTGTTGAATATGTATTTACCTATTTATTTTGATGTCAAAATAAGTAGGTTTAGGTAGCAATGTTACCTATTTTATTTAACGTTATGTACAGTAATGTGGGTGGACTTAAGGGCTTCCTTTTCGAGGTAAATTTTCATACAACCGCTCTTACGTGAGTATGATGTTATTACACATCTTTTTCTAGATATTTTGGATACACAGGTATCTTGTGAATATTATCTAGGCTTCTATTTTTTCAAATTTGTGTAAAACTAATCTAGTAAAGACCTCTGAAAATCTGCTATTTTACGTGAACTTTGATCCTCCATAATGTACTCATATATTAAAAATATAAAAAAGTACATCAATAGAAGCCTTGCACATTTAATTGAGATTCTGAATGACGACAATTTTTCAGAAAAACTTTCAAGGGTTAAAAAAAATCACGTATTTTCTGGAACAATTTGTGTGAAATGTTTGAGTAAAACACGGAATCACCGAATGCCAACAGAGTTTTTAGGCGTTATCTCTCTTTTTTTTGCATTGCCTCTTCATCAAACATCATGTTGGATTGCGTTAGATGAAGCAACAAGTTTTTAAACCAACCTATCGTCAACGATGTTGACGATATTGGAATAGGACCCTCAGACATTCTTTACCAGTCAACCCACAGATCAAATATTATTTATCTGTGAGTCAACCTTTGGGTTTAAAAAATGCTACACTGTGGTAGGTGTTCTTAATAAATAAAGTATATTTAAATAGAATTAAGTATCATTCAGATTAGGTACTTTAAGAACCTACCTATTGATAAAAACATATGTATTCTAAGATGCCAATCCAAAACAATTCAAAACAATTATATTATAATTAATAGAACTCAAAATACTTATAATAATTTTACGAAGACCAAACTAAGTTTGGAAGGACTCTAAGTACCTATTTACTAGTTCCGAATTTTACGCTTGAATGAAAATTTACTCTCAGCTTAGTCACGATAATGTCTAGGCCAGGGATGGCGAACGATTGGCGGCACGCGTGCCATTGGTGGCACGCGGCAATATAATTTGGGCACGCCAGTGTAAGATGTACAACATGGTGATAATTTGATACTGCTGTAATGAGACTAATTTTCACTTTTATTTAAAAAAATAACTAAACAAACAATTGGGAACATTATACGAATTACGGAATGCAAATTAAGAGTTTATAGTTGCCAAATTTTTCCTTCAAATTACAAAGTCAAGATTCTTTGGCACGTCATGACCACATTATTTTTTTCATGTAGGTATTTATTGGCACGTTCTCCAATAAGGGTTCGCCATCCCTGGTCTAGGCTATAATTTAAAGTGACCTTTGTAAAAAAAAAACCTTGCCCAGAATCCGGAAGCAAGAACTCGATATTGCAATTTCTTTTAAAACTGCGATACATCCTTACCATGACGTATTAAAATATCAAGCGTGCAAGCGAGAAAGAAGGATGGAGCTATACACCCCATATAGCTCCATCCCTTTAACAGTTCAGTATAGGTCGTCAAATATATCGCATTAAGAGCCCATGGTAGGGCCTAAGAACGATATTAATTATAGATACGACAGTTTGTCCTGACAAATCTGATCAAGATGTCGGCCCCGGGGTATTCCGTCGAGCCTTTAGACCGCACGTCAACGCCTTTAGCTGTCATCTTGACGTGACCACGCCTTATCGTGTTACCCATGCTACCCGTGCTACCAACTTGCTTGAATTGTCTGACGAATACCTTAATCTCTCGTTAAGTATACTGACGTTTAAGTAAAGTCTATGTTTTTCTTAAATTATTATTGAGAGGCTCGCGTTTGACTACTATCTCACCTGATAATAAGCGATGATGTGGCCGACGATGGAGGACGCTTGCCTAGAAGTAAGTAACCTATTCACTCTTGACTTAAAGACCCCTAGGTTGTACCTATCAGGAAACACAGACTCCGGCAGGTTTGGGTGGGATGTCCACCATTTACCGATGGCGCAACGCCGTACGTCTAGTGGTCCGATGATGGAACGAACTTGGTGGAATTAAATTGTGCAATTCCAACGCACACTCCCCAAAATGTAATCGATAGAAAACCGACAGGCCAGCAACTCGGCGTCGATGCTCAAGGCTTTGGAGTTTTGACTCGACAAGTGCATCATCACTGATGATCCCCTTGACTCGCTATGTGTATAGGTCACTTGTCATTAAGTCTTGCATCAAAAATCACAATAACATTTGGTCTCTGTCATCTTCACGAAAACGTGATGTTTTAATAAGTATATAGCTTCAAAAGGGCCTTATTTTGTTTTGAGTGAATGATGACTTCTGATGAATGAATTTCTTAAAGACTTTCACTGAGCAAAACCCACGTATGTTCTTTCATTGGCCCTTTGCGTTCTAGGGCCAGGGTAACTCTTTCAACCATTCCCGCAGAAGAGTGCCACTGGGTCCAAGAGCAGTTTGCAAATATGCAGCAACTTAAAAAAAATAAGCTCTTTATTTCATTTTATTTCAATTAATTTAATGTAAATCTTGACATGGCAAAGAAGGAAAATAAGAGTCGGTTTTAGTCACTAAAAGTTTGACATGCGCTCACGCTCCACCTTAGAGCAGCAGGAGTCATTGAATGATTTCCCACCTAAAAAAACCATCTAGAAAAAGTCTGTGAATGTATGGTTAAGGTTTGAGTGTAGTTTAAGTTGTGTCCCGCATAAATAAATTGGTTTTGCATATAAGAAGTTCTTATTTTTGACCGACAATCGTTACTGCTTGTCGAAAAATAAAGTAAATGTCGCATAAATTTACGCTTGAACTTTTTAAATTTCTCAACTCCCTTCATTTATATATTTTTAGGGTTCCGTACCTCATAAAGAAAAAACGCAACCCTTAAAGGATCACTTTGTTTTCCGTCTGTCTGTCTGGCTATGTGTCTGTCGGTCTGTCAAGACCTTTTATCTCGGGATCGCGTGGAGGTCATCATTATCATCATTTCAGCCAAAAGACGTCCACTGTTGGACATAGGCGTCCCCTAAGCGTCGCCACAATGACCGGTCCTGTGCGTCTCGCATCGAACGGACTCCCACGACCCTCACCAGGTCATCGGTCCACCTTGTGGGAGCTCTTCCAATGCTGCGTCTTCCGGCACGCGATCGCCACTCCAGAAACGTTCGTCCCCAACGACTATCTGTTCTGCGAGCAATGTGCCCTGCCCATTGCCACTTAAGTTTGGCGATTCTTCGAGCTATGTCGGTAACCTTGGTTCTCCTGCTGATATCTTCATTTCTGATGTAATCACGCAAAGAAACTCCGAGCATAGCCCTTTCCATTGCAATTTGGGTGACATTAAGTCTTCTTGTTAGGTCCATTGTAAGCAAGTAAGCGACCACGTTTCAGAGCCATTTATGTCATCACTGGGAACACGTACTGGTCATAGACTTGCGTCGACGCGTGGAAGTATCGAGTTCAAATTAAAACAATATACTTAGGTCTGCAATCCCTTGAAAAAATCGAACTTCTAAGTTAACGAAAAAAAGATACGACCGTTTATGTCGCAAAAAATTGAAATATTTACATAAGTAAGTTGTACGGAACCCTCAGTACGCGAGTCGCACTTGACCAGTTTTTTTAATTTTCGTGCCAGAGTGAACCATACGCGTTTCTGTCTTGGTTGTCGATAGATAAGAACAAGAAGTACATCTTATATAATATATTTATATGTTACCGGCACTCTGTATAATCCGGTATTCTATACAATACCTAGGTAATTTACCTAAAAATATATGACATATTATTTATTTTATATATAGCCTAGGTATTCTATATAATACCAAATACGCAGTCGGTAATGTGTGTAAAAGACGAAAGCAGGGAAGAAAGTGACGTAATTTTAGGGCACCCCGACACGGACAGGTTTGGTTAGAAGTTCTTTTGGCTATAAGTAACATAAAGTAATTTGCTTACAAGTACTTCAGTCCTATTACTGTCGGTGGGGTTTAATGTAAAGGTGGCGTACTATTTCTGGGTGGTTATAAAAAAAATAAACACGAAGACTAAGGTGGGACCTCAGCTCCCGCCCTAGCCTTCTAACCTAATCTATTCATGTCGGAGTGCCCTAAAATTATATCACCTCCTTCCTTGCTCTCGTATTTTATATGCTGGCTTGCGTGCCCCTCGCACGCAAGCCAGCATATGAGCAATGGACAATAATATTCATAATATTTCATACATTGCCTGGACGCCAAAGGTATTGTACACATTGCCTAGGTATTGTATAGAATACCTGAATTATACAGATTGCCGGTAACATATACATTAATTTTCCTCACCAGATTCGTTCCAAAGAACAGTAGGTAAGTCATCGTCCAAAAACAACATTTGTTCTCAACAAAGAGTGTGAAAATATCTGTTTATCGTTTCCAATTTAAGGTGTGCACACATTCTGGGTAGTGCGACGAAAATGCACTTAGTTGGCATATTTTGGGTAGAATGCCGACGACGACGGTATTACGATGTGGGAAAAGCTCGCGCACCCTACGTTATGCATGCAAAATAGATACCGTACGTGAAAAGTGCACTTTCGTAGATGTATGACCCGCGTGGAACCTTTGTGGAAGGGTTTAACGCGGGTCAAATATTTTCGTAAAATGGTTTCAACAGACTCAACTTTGTTTCACCTTAGTTTGACAGGTGTCACATGTAAATACTGAAGTTACATAATTTTGTGAGAGCGATAAACCAAGGGATTTCGGATCTCATACGAGTATTAAATGAGATGTCATGCTGATGATGGTCCATGTGTTGGATAATTCAGTTAGAAATGGTTGAACTGAGTGATTCTGATACACACGTGGTGTTCGTGAACGGTCGCCGTCAGTTGAAACTAGTCATCTCTTGACTGCCAGTGGCTAATATAAATTTCTATATTTTAAATTACTCTTTTTTTTTAAATTATTCATTTACATTGTGCTGAAATAACAATAATAGCGATAAGAAATATGTATCCAGTATTTTTTGTACATTACTTAAACGAGTGCCTATGGAGTTTCTTGCACGTTATTTTCTATAAAGATCTACGCTAATGTTTTTTTTTACGAATAAAAAATTCTTTGAGTCTGAGGTTCCAAACCACGGAAAACTACGAAGTGTAACAAAAATACAATTGATAACATGGATGAAAAAATATAATTGAAAGTTAAATAACGTCCTGGACTCCTGGCACTAAAAGTGACTTACAATTTTGAGGCAAAAATTGTAGCCCGTAGCGCGTTATCTCGTAGTGCATTGCTCGTAGCATGACATCAGCATGGCGCTACCTCTGCGAGCGAGTGAATCGCTGCGAATCTACTCTGCTATTGTTCTGAAGTTATAAGGCGAGTTCGCTGCGAAAGGTTGCATGTTACGGCAAGCGCGGACGCCTGCCGCATCGCTGCTGCACCAAGTCTAACTTGTCTATGACACTCATCGAACCACCGTATAGCCGTGTGAGACACCTTCATAGAGTGACAGGACGATAATATCACCGCATTTCACTCGCATGTGCAGGTGGCTCCTAAGCGTGAAGACTTTTACGAAGTCATCATCATCATCATCATCATCATCATCTTCATCTTCATCTTCCTGCCCTTGTCCCGTTTTATTTGGGGTCGGCGCAACACGTTTTTTTCTTCCATTCTGCCCTGTCACTCGTCATGCTATCACTAACTTCCTTTTCTTTCATATCACTCTTCACACAATCCAGTAAATGTACACACGAAGTAAATGGCGCTAAATAGATGTGAACTACAAGTTCTTAAAGACTTAGCAAAGATTACTTTAACTCTCTTATTAGTGTCTAATTTTGTTTTAAAACTTTTCAATTAACTTAGCCAAAGGCTTTCGTTTACATTCATCTATCTACGTAGATTGAAATGAATGATTAAATTAAAATCTCTTTCGAAACCTTTTGTTAATCTTTCTTTGTGGAGACAAGAACAATGTGAGATACGATCTTGACAACTTGGAGATAATGAAGTAAAAGAATTTTTAGAAGTGCCTTTATAATTTAAAGGCTCGTGGTATAAGAGGAGCAAACTAATTAATACTGTGTTTCGTACTTTCTTGTTTATATTTAGATTATGTAGTACTCATTTGTCGTGTAAAACTTAATACATAATAATATTAGTGGTTGTAAAATTCTTCATATTGCGGTACGGTGTGAAAAAACACTTTATTAAATTTTCAATTACGGTGTTAAGTTACGTGAGAGAAAGAAAAGCCTTTGTTTAGATGGTCTACGTGTTGCGAATATTATATTCATGAAGGGTTTATGCGGATCCGACCGAGCTTGACCGAGCGTACGACAGATATTGAACGGAAAGTAAGAAATGAATCTATAGAGCCTTTTATGCATAAAACTCCAAACTCGTTGCGACATCTCTGAAATCTCATTAGTCTGGAACTTAGCATAATTATTTCTGCTGTAACTGCTTTTGTATTTAAAAGTCCTTAGCGAATAAATATACCAAACGGTCATTTTGATTTTTCTCGTTTTATTTTAGCATATTACTTAGATCTTAATTCAGTACTTTGAGTGGATTTGATGATTATTATTTTTATTAACTAGCTGCTGTCAGAGGCTTCGCCTGCGTGATAGTAGAAAATTATTTCAAGGAAACATACTTCCGAGATAAAAAGTATCCTGTGTGCTATGCCAGGGCATGGTCTACCCGAGTTCCAAGTTTCATCGAAATTTGTTCAGTCGTTCGAGCGTGAACAAGTTACAAACATACACACACAAACTTATTACCAATGAGTGTCGTGCGAGTCAGTAATTGATGGGTTGTGGAGATCAGGTTGGCAGTCGCTCTATGTAAAATACTGAAATTCAGCAGCGTCCGGTTGTACTAAAAGCCGACCCTTACATAATTGGAAAAAGGTTGGGCAGATTGATATCTACTAAATAGCATGACCAAAAGTCTAGTTTAAAAATCTGAAGCACTATAGTTAGATATGTGATCATTTAGGATTAGGTGGATTTTGAAGTAATAATATGACTGAGTTTAATATGTATAGTGGAATGTTCAATTTTATCAAATACCTTGACTTAAGAACGCCATCTAGTGAGATTATAGTCACGCTCCAACCCGTTGCTTTCACTTTAACACGTTGACAGCACACAGCAGCATTCATTTTTGTATTATTTCCATGCCTGCGGTACAGGCCGTTTAAGACCTCATTTGAAAACTATCATTATGGCGGTAAGGGACTTATTAGACCCCGTAACGTTTAAGAAACTAAAACTATTTTTTGGCTACATTAACAGAAAAATATAAATTTTATTTCTTCAGTACGTTAAAAGGTCAAAGTGACCCCGTAATAAAAAATAAAAATATTTAAAGAAAAACAAAAAACCCGACTGCGTCGAAACTAATTTTAAAAAATACGTGAAAAAATTAACTTAAATAAAAACTAAAAAGAAACAAACAAGCCCAGTAGTTTAGAATTCTGTTATGTAATACTAAATAACTACACAATTTAAATAGTTTTATAATCGATACACACATAAAACAAATAATACATTCTAATGCAGAACAGAACGACTCACAGTCGGGGCCCCTTGGGAAGATTTGATTGGTAAAATTTGAATGGGCCCCGACTGTGAGTCGTTCTGTTCTGCATTAGAATGTATGATTTGTTTTATGTGTGTATCGATTATAAAACTATTTAAATTGTGTAGTTATTTAGTATTACATAACAGAATTCTAAACTACTGGGCTTGTTTGTTTCTTTTTAGTTTTTATTTAAGTTAATTTTTTCACGTATTTTTTAAAATTAGTTTCGACGCAGTCGAGTTTTTTGTTTTTCTTTAAATATTTTTATTTTATTTTATACTTTTTAGTTACGATTCATTGACTTCGTTAGAAGATGGTAAATTTCGCAATCTAGTCATTTCATTGAGGGAGTTAATATCGTGGGGATTATTAAGTAACTTGCGGTGGTCTAAACTACTGATGATTAATCCCTCTAGAGACCTAACTCGGCTCAAAGCTACATATGCTTGACCTTTAGCAAAAATGCGTGAACTTAAGTCAACCACAGCTCGGTCCAAAAGTCCAAAGTAGTTCCTTGGAGCTTGTGTACAGTTACACCCCAGCACAATATCAATGGCAACATTTTTCGCTCTATTTTACCCTGTCCGCGAAGTGCATCGAATTCTGTCGTCGATGGTTCGATTCTGACTCCTACTCCAGGAACATTGTTTTTAATTGCTTTGTCGTCAAATTCTATATAAACAGCTTGTGGCAATTCTCCGGCTTCCAATTGGTCCCTCCGAAGAGCTGGCCACTCAATTGTCCTTATAACACCCATTGCTCCGTTAACAAGACCATGGGTAACATTCAAATTTCTTCGTAACATAACTCGTGATCCTAAACCGATTGTTAAATATTTAACGATTCCTCCAGTTTTGTTAGGATCATCAGAAACATATACATCTTTCGGTTTTTGACCATATGTTTTCGATTCTACTGATATATCAACTGCATGTAATTTATACTACCTAGTAGTTTTTGCCAATATAGTTGTCATCTTTTGATTATGTTCATCGACCTGTCTAGTAGTTGGGAAAACTCGAATGATTTGATTTACAAACGTGCATCAAATGAACAACGCCATCTATCGAGTTTGGTGGTAAACTTTTTTTTACTAAAAATATTTGTTCTTCATGCTTTTTCACTGTTTTTTTTATTTGTGTATCGTTTATACTTGAAATAAAAACTTAAATCAATAAGTAAGAAAATTAGCGAGAATGATTGTTTTGTTAAGAAACTTTAAATCGTTATATATCCTAAACTATTATTTAAAATAAAAATGATAAAAGGAACCTAAAGATGATTTTAAAATACCTATTCAACAACACCCCACTTGACATAGTTCATCGTCTTTTTTTTTCATTTTGACAATATGGCGTCTGGTTGTAGCTGTGGTGAATTTTGATTACTGTCATGTCTTTACTGACACTCGCAAGGTTAAGACGAATCGATTGACGTAAGAATTATCAAAATCGGCCTACGCATTTGGTCTCTAGAACGCCACATAGAAACATACATACATACATACATACATACATACATAGACTAGACTGATAAACACATTACCCTCCTTTGCGTCGCGCAGTCGGGTAAATAGATACACCATTGCATTCTGTTTTACTAAGGCATCTTAGGTCGACAGAGAATACTAGGTTTTTCTTAACCGCACCGCAAGGAAGACACGTACGAAGTGTATTAGACCTTGTTCTGCACTGAACGTGTTAAAGCGTCATATTTTGACCATATCTTTAGCGTGAATTTATTTCATGTGCTATCAAATTCAATAGCTAGCTTACTGCCGACTGCTACCATACGTTTCTCTCTACGTTACTCAACGCTCAGTTATTGGAACCCAGTATTCAAGCTCGTGTCCCCCCCAGTAATTAGAACCTATTCATCTCGGCTCAGCGGTGCGACATATCCTTCACACGGCTCTGTATATGCGTTTGTGAAAGCAAGATAACATATTATTATTATTATTACACACATATATCTTGTACTCAGTATTCGACTTAATTGGATTAATAAATGGTTCGGATAACAAGCTATACAAGACGTAACCTACTAGTGTTACTAATCAGAAAGTGTATTTGTTGGTTTGTCCGTTTTTCTCAACGGAGCAACAACCAACTTAATGTTGTCTAAACCTCTGAGTTGGTTTTAAAAATTTATCTCTGGTGGAAAGGAAACATTGATATCAACTAATTTTAAAAATATAAGAGATTATGTGATGGATATTCGAAAAAATGCACGGTTCCTTTAAAAATGGTCGCTAATTAAACAGATTTATTTTTAATAGCAATATTCGCTTCTAAAAATCAACGTTGACTTCTAAATTACTAAGTCAGCCACAATTAACGAGCGTCTGAATGAAACTATCTTAGCCACACACTACACTACCACTATCTTAGTTTTTCTTCTATGTAAGCCATTTTCTGGGTAATTAAAAGAAATAACCACGAAGGTTAAGACGGGAGCCCCGCCTCAACTCCCACCTTAGCCTTCTAACGTATTGCCTACGTATCGAAGTGCCTAATGCGAGTTCGCTTCGCTCGCTCTTGGACTAAGAATATTTAGCTGGCGTTGTAAAAATAATATATAATAATCCCAAAGGTCCAGGACCTCAGGGTCCTGAGATAAATAAAATATAAAAAATAAAAATAATAATAATAATAATATTCCACAACTATCACACAACGCCGTCTAGTTCCAAGCTAAGCAGAGCTTGTGTTATGGGTACTAGACAACTGATAAACATACTTATATATTTCTAAATACATACTTAATATAGATAAATGACACCCAGACACAGAACAAATGATCGTGCTCATCACACAAACATTTGTTCTGGGTGGAAATCGACCCCACGACCTCCGGCATAGCAATCAGGGCCATCAGGTGAGATGGTGGTCAAACGCGAGCCTATCATTAATAAAAAAAAAAAAAAAAAAAAAAAAAAAAAAAAAAAAAAAAAAAAAAAAAAAACACTAGACCAACAGGCCTATCAAAAAACGAATTAATTTATTAGAGGCTAGCTATCTCATTTTCCCGTTGTATAGTTATAATGAGAAGTTTGTTCACGTGGTCAATAAAGAAATGTGTGGTTCGACTTATAATTTTTCTATAAAAATCTCTATGCAGGTGAAACCACGGTACTCAGCTAGTTTAGGCACTAACTTATATTTGAGACTATCAAGTGCATATTGAAAATTGATGGTCTGAACCTTGCCTTCACCCACTAGGCGAGTGTAGCCTTCCTGGCTAACCAGATATGACGAAATATCAATATTTTACAAGCGACTGGCATTTCGCCTCCACTCGCCAATTTCTGTGCAATATTGATATTATGAGGTCAGTTTCGAAACTTCATTTGAAAATTATCACTCATCCTTGCAATTTCGGTAGCAAATGAGGCTTTTGCTCATGGATCTATCGATCAACGGCAACGTGGCTGTTATTTAAATACGGAAACCTAATCAGTATGGTATCTAAGCCATATTCCACGTTATAGTTTTCAAACCTAACATATTCACCCTATGTACGAATATACCTTAAAAAAAAAAATATCTATTTATCCATATCTCTAAACCCACAATGTATACGTAGGTATACCAAAGGCGACACTCTTTTTTTGAGCTGCGAAATCTTCAAATGACTAATCTCGCTCTGGGTGAAAAGAGAGGGAGTGTCAGACTTTTACTGACTAAAACCCTCCTACGTTCCTTCAGTTACCCTTTGCGTTCAAGGGCCGCGGTAACTCGTTTAAGCAATCCCGCAACCTTCATAACCGGTATAACCCCTAGCGGGCTCCGTTAATGTTGCGACAGAAGTTCGAGGCGCGCCGTGGTACACAACCCGTCATCGACTCGAACTTTGTCCATATGCGAGTAATTAACTCGCCATCCACAAGCCCGCGACTATGGAGGTTTGGTGATCTGTATAATGGTAATAATCGGGTGTTCTAATCAGCACGCTTTCTAGACCACGTTCATCTAAATATTTTTTAAATCTTACATATTTATATAACTAAAAAAAGAGATTTAGAAACACAATATATGTACATAGAAATACCACAGGCGACACTCTTACCAGTTTATTTAGGTGAGTACTTAAAAGTAGAAATAACATAATCAAAATATGATAGATAAAAAGATGTGAATCGTCTGCAGCACTATCAATGCTATGAGTCTGCGGGGAATAACCGCAACATTTTTGTACAATTTTGCTCCGATACATACAACAAATACAAGTAAAATTTCGGAATGAAATGTCTGGGTATTGCATTGTTGAAACTTCGCTTTATTATTATTATTTATATGTTCTTCGCAAAAATGCCAAAACATTAAAATTAATTTCCTCGTAAAACGCTCTCGGCGCGTGGAGGTTATTGTGACGTCTACCTGTTACCATACTTATTCCTAAACTAATATGCGAATGAAACATGAGATTTAATAGCACTTGAAGTCTCAGGTTCAATATTTCGTAAGTTTTATGCTAAACTACGTTGTAAGAGGATTATGGTTTATGATTATGATTAATAAAGAATATAATAATAATAGAAGTAGGTATATATTTATTTTCACACGTACCGTACCTTTATTATTTAATTACTACTTACAAAATTTTAATAATTCCAAGATGAATAATAATTACTTTTGATGAGAGGAGAGTAGAAAGATATTAATTCTTGATGTTTGGAATGATCTCGTTCAAAAGCCCAAGATATGAACTCGTATAGCGCAGAAATGTTTATACAAAATAAAAGATACTGTATTTTAATAGAAAAATCAACGTACCGTATTTACACTCGCGAAGATTTCTTCGTAAAAATAAAAGAACGATATCGTTCACTTTATTTACACAAACGAGCACAATTTAATTTAGTGTAGTTTTATGAGAGTGAGAGTAGAAAATGAATGTTCAACAAAATTATTATGACGTTTATGACGTAATATCTTTAATATAGCCAAGATAATGTGCAGTATAGTTGAAAACTTCGGTTGGTTGGTCGCGCCGAGTAATCATGCTCCATTCACCGTGCGCAGTACTCAGGGGGATTTCACTAGCGTCCTTATAACACGGTACGATCACCAACAAAAGTGGCTACTGAAAAATTTTACGTCTACCAACATGTTGGTAATGAAATTACAAGTTTGTTTGCGATCGTTCAGCCAACATGTTGATGTTTGCTCAGTGTATAAGGTCACCGTCTTGGTCGAACGGAATAAAAGATGCATGCGGTTGTAGAAGCTTTTATTCTTGGGCAGACAATTTGCTTGGTTGAAATAGACATATTATATCGAGAATGCAGAACGTGAAGCGTGACACGGCCGCCTCGTGCCTTTTTGTGTGTGAAGTGACACGTACACGTCGCGATAGTATTCTTCCCTCCTTTTAGATATTGTTTCTTATTGTTATTCAACAGTATTGGGAAGGTACAAGTCGCTTTTTGTAATAGAAATATCTGAATACAATTGGATCATACGGTTGGTGCCTACGGCTAAATGACATTAATCAAAGATGACAGAACATATAGCATAACGACAATTTATTAACGTAACCTATAACTTTTCCTCTTTGTGGTCGAAGTTCGTTCATAGTACATAGATACTTACATATTTATTTATACAGAACTTTTTTCCGTTTTTTCTTCTGACTGTAGCAAAATATGCATTGTTATGGAGTGGCTACGACAGAGACGGTTTCGATGTCTATAAGACAGCGATAAAATGAAGAAATTTCGACGTCGTAATTTCGTCGTCATAAAAAATACTGAATAGAATAAGATGCGTTATTAAAGGTATTTTAGGCTCATACAAGACTAGGATTACTTCTTAAAGCAATCAATTAGAAAACAGTGCTCAAATATTTTCTAAAATTAGGTGAGATTTCTTTCAGATTAATTTTTAATTGATATTAAATTATTGATTGGTTTGATATCGAAAGGTCGCCGTACTAATACGTTATCGCAGAACAGTAATTTTGAATAGCTATCACTTCGTAATTAATTATTTTGTTAGAAAAGAGAGTTCACAGATTTTTATCTTATAAAAAGGTGTGTTCACCCAGTGTATGGTTCTCAGCAAGCGTATAAGCGAGCTTTCAAGTGGTCGTCTAAATCCACTGTGAGCCAATCATATTTAATAGGTTTCTGAGTAATATATATATATTTATATTGAGTTTGTCAGTTCGATTAAACAAAAATTTTGGATACTATTATTTGCTCCATCAAATAAAATAATAATAATAAGATATTAAACTAATATTATAAAAGCGATAGTTTGTAAGTTTGTTACTTCTTCACGCTCGAATGGCAGAATGGATCTGAATGAAATTTGGCCTACGGGTAGACCATGTTCTGGAAGATTTTTTTTATCCCAAGAGTATGATTCCATTGGCTTCATCAGAAGGCTAATATAAATTTCAGTTAAAAAAAGTTTTAGGGTTCTGTACCGAAAGGGTACTCCGCTGTCCGTCTGTCCGTCTGTCTGTCTGTCTGTCTGTTTGTCCGTCAGTCACCAGGCATTATCTCATGAACCATGATAGCTAGACAGTTGAAATTTTTACAGATGATATATTTATGTTGCTGCTATAACAACAAATAGGTACTAAAAACAGATTAAAATAAATATTTAAGTTGGGCCTCCATACAACAAACGTGTTTTTTTTTTGCTGTTGTTTGCTACGATCGGTAAGGAACCCTTCGTGCGCGAGACCGACTCGCACTTAACCGGTTTTTTTCTTACACTGACGTCACCGGAAATTTCAACGCATTAAATTGTATCGTCTTCATTTTGCGTTTGCATGGGAAAAGAAAAAATATGAGTCCAATATCTTTGGTAATCTAACTGATGGACCAAATAGATTTTTGAAAGTCATCATCCAATCATAAGGCGAAAGTTTATAGGTTTTTTTTTCCGGTGGGAAAATCATCTTATGACATCCCCCGCTCTTGGGCGAGGCGGGAGATAGTGTCAGTGTTTTACTGACTAAAAACCCACTCCTGTTCCTTCGTTGCCTTTCGTACCTACCAGGGCCGAGTCTTCCTTTCAGAATCAGACCCTTGGCCCCAGTAGGCTTCGACCCTGCTGGGCCCCTACAGTTGCTGACATCTCCTTGAGGCGCGCGTGGAACAGCACGTGCCGTCGACGACTTGGGCTCGGTTCGGACGGTTACCGGACGGTCGGTGCACATACACATGCGCATAATTATGTATGTATGCGCATGTGTATGTGTTTGTATGCTTGTTACTCTTTCACGCTCATACGGCAACGACTTTGGATGAAATTTAGTACCAAGATAGCGTATATTCTGGACTAACAAATAGGCTATAATTTAAAATGAGGGAAGTACAAAAACCCCGCTGGCTTAGCTATTGTCAGGAATTGAATTCAAATAATTATAGAAGACTAGCTGACCCGGCGAACTTCGTACCGCCTAATAATAAGGATAACGCCATCTACTGGCATTACCAGAACAGCATAATTCATTTTATAATGACTTTTAATTAGAGATGGCGTTGTATTAGGTTTTTTTTCATCGTTTAAACCTTCCCTGGACTATCACGAATATTTTAAGAATAAAATTAGACAAATCGGTCCAGTTTTAGCGAGACTAACGAACAGCTATTTATTCATTTTTATAATGTTTTTATATTTGACTTTCGTTTGTTTCGTATCTACCAAAGTTAGAGTGGACTATTGGTTGTTAATTTTATCCGCCCTGAAAGAGAGAATGTAGTTAAAATAAAGGTTCTTCTCATATATTATTTATATATACTTTATTGTACACCAAAATTACAATTTACAAAAGGAAACCTTATAATAAAAACTAATCGGCGGCCTTATCGCACTCGGCGATTTCTTCCAGACAATCTAATAATGCAATTTGGTGCAAATCGGCACCTTAACTGCATCCAAGGTCTCTACAAATCTAGTTCTCATATACCACCGACCAGGACTTTCAATAAAGGACTTTGCAGCGCATCTAGTTTTACTTGCACACAGAATATGGTATGAGCCTTATCTCGGAATAGTGCTATTCTTAAGCCCTCTAAGTGACGTCATTTAAAGCTTAGAGGAGAATACCCTGAGATAGCGTTTGTAATATTCGTGTGGTGACTTTGTGTTGTATAATTGACACTAGCTTTTTACAACGGCTTCGCTTCTTTTTTGTTATTGATAGGCTCGCCACTATCTCACCTGCGATGAAGTACGCTTGCCTAAAAGTAATCTATTCACTCCAGATAACCTCTGTTTTATTGAAAATCATCAAATAGGCATCCCTCCCGCTCTAGGTGAAGTGAGAAGAAGTGTCAGATTTTTATTGACTAAACTCACCTATGTTCCTTCAGTTGCCGTTTGCGTTCCAGAGCAATAGTGACTCATCATCGTTCATTCGAACAACCCCGCAGTCCTGGCAGGCGACTTAATTACCCCTAGGTTATAGATATCACAACTTCACACAAACACACACTTTGGCCGGGAATTCCACTTTGTATGTAAGATGATAGTGTTTCCAAAACATTTGTACGTAAGGTTGAGATGTCCACCACGTACCATACGCCTGCCTGTGGTTACCCAACAGGAAACGTACATTTTTTGAATGAAAAGCAGCCTTACCGACTTAGGTAGTGTAGTTTTCTATCAAGGAAAGAATTTTCACGATCGGATCAATACTTCTAGAAAGGACCTTTTATAAAACATAAAATACTTAACATAATCAGCCTTATAGTGTTCCCACTGCAGGGACTCAGGCCTTCTCTCTATGCCGTAATCCACCACACGGACTCCGTGCGGGTTGTTGGATGGCACATTGTCTTCGATATTTTTTGTTCTAGGACATGCCGGTTTCCTTACAATGTTTTTCTTTAACGTTTTGAGAGCAGTGATGATGAAATAAATTTACACAAAGTAATGCGCTAGGTTGGGTTTTAACTTACGATTTGCAATTCGTAAGTCAGCGCCATTACCACTGGGCTACCAATGTTCCGCTAGTTTATTCATAAACAAACAAAAAATATTATCTTTATGAACTTTATAAAGGATGATGACCAAAGCTTTATTTTAATGTGAAACACCTATTGTAAACGATTGAGAGGCGAGCCAAGAGAATCATCGGCAATGATGCACTTGTTGAGTCGAAGCTTCAAAGCCTTGGGCATCGCCGCTGAGTTGCTAGCCTGTCGGTTTTCTATCGTTTACATTTCGGGAATATGCACTGGAATTGCAAAATCTAATTCTACCAAGCCCGTTCAGACCACTAGACGTACTGTGTTGCGACACCGGTACAGTGTAGACATCCCACCCATACGCACAAAGCGTTTTGAGAACACATTTATTGTGCGTACAGCCAAGGAGTGGAATTCCTTGCCGGAGTCTGTGTTTGTCAAGTGTGTATAGGCTACTTCTAGGCAAGCGTGCTCCATCGTCGACCATATCATCGCTTACCATCAGGTGAGATGGTGGTCAAACGCGAGCCTATCATTAATTAAAAAAAAATGTATTTCTTGCAAATAAACCTTTTGGTTTTGATTTTGGCTTGCCTTGGTAGTAAAACCGACTAAAATGCCGTGACTGCAAACGGCATGATACCCTCACTACGCCACCGTTCCAAACTTTGTTTTCCAAACTAACGTCGATGTTTAACATCTTTTGGGAGTCCCTTCTGTTATATAGACTCCCCATCATTCGAAATCATTACATATTCTGCTATAAATATTAATAGATTTTCATTTCCGAAGTAGAGTTACAATAAACAGGATCACAGATAAGAGGGTACGTCGGTTATCTTTAACAGACGACAGTTCTTCCACCATTCATAGCACATCACGAAAACTAATGATTTTCTCGAATTTCATGAATTTCTCTCATTAATTAAGCACTGACAACTAATTATAGAAATCGTCTTCTGTCGAGTTTATAGCACTAATATCTGACTAATTGAGGAGGTATTCACAATATTAGTTTTCATGTCTGCACGTCAATAAAGACATTGATTAATAAATACCGATTCTAATTATATTTTAGGTTTATATCTACTACGTTTTCATGTGTGTGATTTATATTATTAGATACTAATTATATGCATACTTTTTTACTCTTGTTTTTTGTACTTATAAAATAGTCTTTTTATGCACCTACCATATTGTCTCTTCTCCACCCCAGGTTGACTGGTAGAGAATGCCTAAGGCATTAAGTCCGCCTTTGTACTTTATGTTGCATGAAGATTAATAAAATAAAATAAATAAATAAATAAATAATTCTATATAAATATGAACTGAATTCAACTAAGTATATCTAGACTATACAACATTTAACTAGAATAATGCACACTTTACTTACCCTTTTTAAATTTAATATCTTTAGAAAAATATAAAATTTATAAATTTTTAAAATTGATTCGGGAGCCAATTCTGTACATACTACTTTCAGAATATGCGTTTATTATGTAACACGTTGTAGATAGAGATTTTTCAACACGCATATTTAAACTCGTATACATTTGACAGCCAGACTTCAAACTATCTGTAAGCCGTACAAATCGATGCCTCCTACGCATAAAGTCGTGACATATTTTTTGAGTAAATTAAATAAATGTTATAATTTCGTATTACATCTTACCAGATGATCTTCACAGTACCCTGTGATCTTCAAAAGATTATTCATAACATAATGCAAAAACATTATTTAAAAGTGTATCATAAATTACTTATATCAACAACAATATTACAGGAACGACCCTCCTGAAAAAAAAAAAACACTTTTTACCTTACGATCTCAACGAAATATTTGTTATTTTTAGGGTTTCGTATCTCAAAAGGAAAAAACTGAACCCTTATAGGATCACTTTGTAGTCCGTCCGTCTGTCTGTCTGTCAATACCCTTTATCTCGGGAAAGCGTGGAGGTATCGAGTTGAAATTTAAGCCATATACTCAAGTCTGCGGTCCCTTGAAGCTGTGAAAAAATCAAACTTCTGAATATTCTGAAACGAACAAAAAAGATACGTCCGTTTATGTTGCAAAAAACGTATATTTCGACCCTCTCAAGGGAATCAATATCATATCATAGGGTACTTTCCGTTGATCTAGAATCTTCAAATTTGACATGAAGCAAGGTCACATCGCACAAAATAGGAAAAAATCTGAAAACTGAAAAGTAGTTACGTCACAAAAAAAAACTTTATTGCGATTCGGGAAAATCATCGTAAATTGAACTGTTTTCCTAGGTAAGTTTATACGGAAACCCTCACTGCGCGAGTCCGACTCGTACTTGCCCGGTTTTTTTTTTATTATACATAAGCTCGCGTTTGACTACTATCTTGCCTGATGGTAAGTGATGATGTGGTCGACGATGGAGCACGCTTGCCTAGTTTCGTGTGGGAATCGACCCCCGACACAGCGCAGCAGATAATCACTCAACTACCCCGCAAAACGTGCTGTCAAATTAATTCCAGACTGAAAAAATGTGTGATTATATTTAATAAAAAAAAATACAAAACAGGCTCATCAAACGTATCGAATTCAGGCTCGTCCGATAACGAAATCAACACTGTTTGTGAGGCCTGTTGCCATGGCGATGATCCGTTAAATTAATAAATTAGAATATATGTTGATCATCAGGACACGTTGAGGTCAGGTCTGCTTTATCAGTGAGGTCCGATCCACCTGGTAATGCGGTCATAAGGGTTCAGGATGAGATGGGTACTAGCCACGATGTCAAAAAGAAGTACCATACATATATATTTTGTGTACAAAATTATTTACCCACAACTTTGAATGAAATCGGAACAAAAACAGACAGTGGACTTTCATGATTTCTACTCGAGATTTCAGTCTTATCTCAACTAGAACCAAATAAACATTCTACATGCCATTTCGAACTTAAAATTCGTTGGAAAATTCCCTCTGAAATGTGGATTTTTATCCGAAAATTCTTAATCCCACATTTGGATGAAAAATCACGCACAATTCTCATACTTTCCAATTAGCCGATTTCACCCGATGTAACGAATGCTCATCATTTCATTGTTTTTTTATACTTCTAGAAAAAATGAGAAATAGTAGGCATGAAATAAACGAGTAGTAGTCTGTTTCTCCAAGGCTTACTTATTATTTAACAGATCAGGGATTGCCTTTTTCAGGTCAGCTGTAGGAACATTCTAACTAGTCATTAGTGAGAAAGGCTTATGGACAAATCAATAAATCACTGAAAAGCTACATGCCATTGAAGATTAGGGTGGTAACTGCAGGATTGTTTGGAAGAATTACCGCGGTCTCGGACCACAAAGAGTAATTGAATAAACACAGGTGAGTTTTAGTCAGTAAAAGTCTGACACTCCCATTCACTCTACCCAGAGCGAGAAGAGTAATTTTTTGATTTCCCATGTAAAATTAGGTTGGTAACCATTAACATCTCTTAATAATTTTTACGTATCTGTTTCATAAATAAACGATCAGATTTAAAATACATAAACCTTAATCATAAATCATGTACGAGACGCAAAACACGTCTGAATGATTTTCATATAGAGGCTTATCATAAGCCGTCGATAGAACGGCAGCTGAGATTGGGAATTTCTAAGAGATTTTATCTTTGAGATTCCACGTTAGGGTTGGCAAAGAGATGTGATTGAGAAAGGAAAGAGGGCAAATTGAGGTAATTAAAAGGTCTGTGAGCAGACGTTGGCCCGTAAGGTAGATAAATTTATTTTGGGCACGTTGTCGTCGCCCACGTCCGCGGCTGTGTCTCTCTCCACAGATAACGTCACTCACACTTGACTGTACCTTAGCTTACCACTCGTTTTTACTAAGAACGAGATTAAGTATGAAGCTCTATAACAAAGTATGGCTCTTTCGTTTTTGAGGTACAGTAGATAAAGGAATTGAAGCGATCCTTCAGCGGAATTTCAGCCCGTATCTTTGCGGGGACACGTTCGCCGAGCTTACAATAACGTCAACGATTTTGTTATCTGTATGCCTCTTTAGAGCTGCTTGTCATGTGCTTGATAAAGACAGTGCTATGCTTTGTTTAATACTCAATCAGTTTCAGTTTATTGTCGTACTAATTATGATAAGCAACAGATAAATTTGCCACAAAGTACCGATGTACTTTATGGAAAATTTATCTGTTGTAGGGTCAATACCCTAATAAATGTAAATTTATTGACAGACTTAATTTCAAAAACGGAAATAAAGGCATATAGCGGTACTTAATTGACTTCTAGCGTAATCCTTTGTACTTTCTTGTAATGAAAAACGATTTACTTACTGTTATTACTCAGGTGACCTACGAAGAGATATTAGAGAAAAGTACTTTGTGTCAAATTTATATGGCGTCTTCCATAAATGGTCGGGTTGACATTTTGCCGTAGGTTACGTTTATTTATTGGTCCGAAGGATAGCAGCAACGAATGACAAATGACACGCAATTCGTTCGGCTATGCTTTTAATACCTAATTTAAAAAAAAAACCGTTGTCCCATGCTGGCTTTAATTTTTTTTTCATAAATTAGTTAATTGTATTAAATAATTTCAAGTAATTTTTATTTCTACTCAAGAATCTGCTCATGTTTGACTACTATCTTACAAAGCGATGGGTTGACGATAGAGTACGTTTTACTGAAGAATTTTTGTAAATATTTATCTACCTCCCAATCTGATTTAAGATTCACGAACAACATAACAAAAATCGAATCCGTAAAAAATCCATTTACATATTTACCAAGCCAAGGAATATTGAGTTGCGATTATCACATCTCAATTTCATACGTCAGTAATTCTTGGATCGCTAAATCCGAATTATGCAAACGACGTGCGAGGTACGCCGTAACCGGACGAGACTGCGACTGCGGAATGAATAATGGCACGTTGAATTGGACACATAATTAATTAACCACAACATGTTTACCATACTCCTTGTCAAAGAGGTTGAATGGAACGCTTGCATTGTTGTGTAACCTTTGCTGAACATTTTTTTTTGAGTTGGCATTCCCTTTTCAATTCATTTCAAAATTCGAACTCAAAACAGTCACTGTGGCCTAAAGCTGTTTTTTTTTTTTGTTAATGTGTTTGGCTTGAATACTAAGTTCTTTGAGATATGTCTTCGTATGAATAGTTAATTGGTTTAAAATTAGAATATGGATGTACCAATTTTAATATTTTTGTAGAATTTGGCAGCAAATGTATCAAGTCAACCTTTTCAGTAAACTTCGCGGAGGTGGTCTACACTACAATAAAATTCTCAGCTCCATTTTATCGAGATCGCGCCTGTTTTAATGATTTTAAATATTGCCCAGTTGCGCAGACACTTGAGATACAAATTTTATTACACTAGGAAATAATTTGCGAATAATTAAAACAGACACTGAACTTCACCTGAAGAAATTCCGCCAAAAACCTGGCCGAAACCCATTTTAAACTTGTATTTTTTTTTTACTTATACTTCACAGTTAATATAATAAATATAAGAACCATTTGTTTGTTATTTTACTTTTGTAACAATAAATCTCTACCTGCCATCAATATTTTTATTGCTATTTTCATCAGTCCTTCCATAATGGACAACTTTAAAACTATGCGTAAAGGAAACGCGAAAGAAAAAGAGAAATCAAAAACACTTTTTATCTCGACCCAGAGAGCCACCTCTGGAATATAAAATGAAATATTACTTTTCTTTGTTACTCAATCATGGATAACTAGGTCAATGACTTTGTCGAAATACGGAAAGTCGTAACTGACGCCACAAAATATGAAAAGGGTCTAAAAATAAATGGGAAAATTGTGGGTAGCAGGTCTTCTAATTCTGAAACACCTCTTTACTCAGGTCATAATTAAGTATTAAATAACTTTAAAAAATCGCACGTATACTCTTTTGTCTTTAGCCTAAATAAATATTATACAGAGGTACATTCTTTGTAATCATAATTACTCTAATTATTCACCGTTGGATTTATAATGACACAGTTGTGCGCTGGCCGTTTAATTAAACCTGAGCTTTTAGCAGTCTCTGAAGCTGTGATTTTAATGGAGAAAATACTTGAAATCATTTTACCTACTTACATTATAATTATTAGGTACTGGCTGTTGCTATCACTTAGTTTACATACAATCTTTATACCCCCGGTATATATTTTCAGAGATTTGTATCAAAAACCTTTTTGCAAACTTTAAACCCCGAAACCATTCATCTTTAGTGACTGCACTGTTTGTTAATCAGTCAAGTTACGGAAATGTTCATTTAAGTAGAGGAGACTCCAAGAACAAATACATCATTTAACTTTGAAGATAAACTGGAACTTCTGAAGTAGCGACTGAATTTACTATCAAACATCAAGTGGTTATAAAAACAGTGTTTCATCGGTTAACGCAAAGGGATCGTCGGCGCCACCACTGGCTGTCATCCTTCTCTCATTAGAGCCGGGTTCAGTCGGGTCGCGTACACCATTACCAACCCGACATGGCGACGCCAACCGAGATACTGCATCCTACGACTTAAACTATACACGATTTACGAGAAAAATTACACATGCGAAACATGTCACCCTGATGCACGTCATGTAAAAAGTTAATAGCCTTACCAGCCTTAATTATGGCTCTACTTATGTAGCTACATATTTTATAAACGTCCACTCATATTTCAAATAGACAAGAAAATTTACAAATTATTTCGCGTTCATCATTAAAGTTCTTATGTTCCTGCGAATTTCAGCTTTATAGAACTTGGGGAAAAGCAAATGAATGTAAAAAGAATTGGAGAGAAAATGATGCGTAGGGTTTTTATTTCAACGAATAGTAATTTGGCAACGTCATGTTTAATATTGTTGTAAATATTGTAAAGTGGCGTTTATGTAGCTAGGAATGTAAAATCTGCTTTACAATATTTGTAGTTCGTTTATTTTGTAGTAGGTATCATTTATGCTGATTGATTTTATTTTATATTTATAGAAAACGGGGTTTTTATCCACATGGATACGTCAACCATATTTTACAAGAATTCGGTACATACCATTACCAGTTAATTGTGTTAAAAGTTGTTACGCAAATAGAATCGATTTCTCCTCACTACGCACTAATTCTGCTTGCACACTCATGGTGTTGTTATTGACAAACATTAGCTACTAAGCTCATGTAAACTGTGTGTTACCGAGGTATATAGTCGTGAATAGTGTCTATAAGCACGTTAGAGCTCGTCAAGCTGCCTTCATGAATAAAACACGCGAACGTGTCGTGAAAACCTGCTCAGAGAACCCTTTCGAGTAATCAATCCGGAGTTCCCGTCTAGCCGGTAATTTATACATGACAACTATGGTAGAAGACCGAGCCTTTATTACAGGGGAAGCTTTTGTTCACTAGTTCGGTTCAGCTTCAGTATAGGAGTCGATGCCCCAATATTGGATCTTTATTGTTCCATCGTGGAAGTTGCGAATTCTTTTGGAATTAATTGCGCTGGTTTTTATTTGTACGTCGACTATTTTAAGAGATCGTGAATTGTGATGGGAATTGTTGTTACGGTTCCTACTTAATGTCCTATGTCCCCTAGATGAGGAAGAGGGCGTGAATAGTAATTCTCCATTGCGAAAGGTCTGGAGCTTCGCGCTCCACGTCACGATGCGACGCCAGGTCTAACGAGGACGGCCACACTTTCTTTTCTCTTGAGGATTCCAGTCCAACCCTTACTTAGGTATGTGATCGGTGTCCCTTCGGAGCGTGTGACCAAACTATTTCCATTTGCAACGCTTTATGTTGATGTTGTTACTGTTTACGAAATCAATAAGAACTTTTTAGCTTTCAATCAAAAAAGCACTTCGAATTAATGTTTCTCAGATTAACACGCCATCACAGTTACGATTGAAATAAGTACTGCGTTACGGAAAAATATATAGGCGAAGATTTCGGCCATTTCTGCTCACTTGACATTCGACGAGCCTCCCTGAAATTCTCGGACCATAGTGATTTCTCTTGTAAGTGATTATTACTGCTCCTTTTGTTATAACGTGAACAATAGAAAAGTTCTGCATTAGCTTTGTTTGTTTTGATCCCCTTTTATACCATAAAACTACGATTTACTCGTAAAAATAAACGACATTGTTGTCTCAATCCTTGACTTACAAAAACAGATCTATAAAAAATTTGGAGTAGGTACGTTGTATTTTCAAAATATTGACGCAATTAAAGTTTTAATAGATTCCTCATTTGATTCGGTCGTTTTGCATATATGTAAATATATTCTAAAGCGTACTTATCCCCAGTTAGCCCCGTGGAAGGTTCTGTTCGTTGTCAGCACATTTTAATGGAGCTCGCGGCACTTGGGGTACGGGACATGCGGGGCATGGCGGCACACGGCGGGTCTCGCACACAGTCGTATGTCATCTAGCCCCCTCCCCCGCTTTACAGTGTGGACAACGCCTTTCTTTTTTATGCTTTGACTCTGTAGTTCGGAAAAAATCTTTCTTATGTACCGTCCCGCTTTGAATTGTAAAGTAATCTTGAATGGAGAAGCTGAAATGTATTATTATAAATTCAGATCATGTTTAGGAGTGGCGATGTAATAGCTCACGGGATTTGCGGTCAAGAACCCCTATTTCCTTAACATTATGCTGTTTACAAGAATAACTGGCGCTATTGTGCTATTATTGGTTGCGGATTTAACTGTATTTATAGCTAATCCTGGTTTCATCTACTTAAGAAGCAATCGTCTTTTTAACCGAGTTCTTTGAATTACTGTTAATCTAATGATCTTACGAACTTACAGCGTTTACCTCTTTTATGTTTATAAAAATTTGAGAGAGTTGTAATAGAAAAAGTTTAAATCAACGCTAATTTATTTTTCTTTCCCCTTTTACTTCAAAGATAGTCTTATGACAAAGTTTTAACGTTCTTACAAGCGTATTATTTAACCCTGGTTTTATGATCTGAGATTTAGAATAGCTCTCTAAATCTTGGATCATATAGAATTGTGTTATTTTCATCGATATAAATGTACGTTATTTTAGAGTCCATGCATTAAAAATTACCATCCAAAATTCTATTTCCCGCATTCCACTGACGCCATAATAGTATTTCCTAAAGTCATTTGTCCATTTAAATGCAGCAGTTAAGAGAATGACATTCGCAGATGGTTTTATAACAAACAGTTTTGAGCTCCCACAGTTTTTCACGTAGTAGCGGGTGTTTCTGGCACTCCATTTAATTGGAGAGATACCTCTATATCTACGTATTTTTCTTCAACACAAAGCAACCTTTGTAGGTTTGGTATCTGTTCTGTGCTTTTCTGATCATCAAATTATGGCTGTGTCAGTCTTAATCAGTCATGTCATTGCGAAGATTACAATTTTGGTTGATAGTAACATGAATTTCCATTTTAGTTGTTAAAGACCTTATTTGAATTATAAATCAGTTCTTATTGTAGAATCATTTGATTGCCATTAAAAAAAAAAACAGCTTCAAAAACATTCGCAGGTTCTGAATTTGAATTTATTTGTTGTCAATATTTTTATTTTATAAGGGTAAGTACGAAATTGAACCCATTTTTGTGGTCGCTCTAATGAAGCAGTTCAAAGAGAAAGGGACTCTTGACGAATGACAGCAAATCATCCGCAATTCTTACAATCCTTTCACCTTCCATTTGGTAAATAAAATTGAACTTTTAAAAGAATAAAGTCGATTTGATATAAAAAATTACTTTATCTGCAGTTGTCAATTGAATAAAAACAAACTCTCCTATGTTGTAATTAAAATCGTACCATAAAATCTATCTTATCTGATGAGGCTGAATACCAATACCGAGTATTTTGGTAACATGATACTTCTTGTTCTCTTTCTTCGTCCCGTTGTTCTAGAACCCTGAAATTTGGATAAAGCAAGGTCTCAAAACATAAATATAAGAAAAATCTGAAAACTGTAAAGTTGTAGTTACGTCACAAAAAAAAACTGTTTTTGCGATTCGTAAAAATCTTTGAGACTCGATTCGGAAATTGAACTGTTTTCATAGGTAAGTTTGTACGGAGCCCCCAGTGCACGAGTCCGACTCGCACTTGCCCGGTTTTTTTTGTTTTATTTTTTCGGAGGAGTCAAAGTAAGTAGGTATGTCGTTGTTGTTGTGTATGTTGTGTATTGCGTCTGTGTTTGAACTAAGTATGTAATGAATGATTTGCTATCCGATCTCGGCCGCTTTGCTTAACCTTGATGATCGAATCAAGCGGCTGATATTACTTACACAGTATAGATATATAGAACAGTACGGAAACTACCTACAAATATTCGAAACGGCACATTCACACAAACATACGCATCGACGAGACTCCTAAGCGTTTCTCGCGGTCCTGTTAGTAGCGAATGCCGCTTAGGAGTCTCGTGTAGGTAGTTTCCGTACTGTTCCATATATCTATACTGTGTTACTTAGCTGCAAACTCCTGAGTTAAATTCGTACACCACAACGTTAAAAACGATGTGTGCTACGCGGCCTTAAGTGAACACTGATCTAATGAAATACCTCTCAATTGTTGGCATTCCTTCAGTACGGGCGATCCCGTTTTATTGCACACTACGCTAGTTTGTTTGAAAACGAACAGGTATGCAAAATACTGTAATATTTTGTTTCAATGTTTATTACAACTCTTCAAAGTCATTCTTTCCCACTATCTTCTTTTACGTTGTATGTAACAAAGTTTTCAAGGAAATGTTTTCAGTAGGAGTTCAAAGCAGACGTAATAAAACTGAGAAGTTGTACTTTTAGCTGCCAGTATATGGCAACATTTACGTCACAGCCTTACAAGTAATCTTCACGAATGACATCATTTCATCGCACACACGTCAACAGTACGTCTTTGGAGAACAAAATGAAATTAAACGTAACGCTGCTTTTAAACTGTCAAAATAAAGGTTAAAGTCGATCATTCAGCCGACGTTGGAGTAAAAGAATAACAGTGTATCCACCACAGTTTACAACTTGTCAGTCGAAAGACGGGTAATCAAATAACGCTCGTAATCGATAAATCGACGGCCTAAAGCTTTGTTTGTTTGTATATCACAGATTTCTTTGTCGGATTAAAAACGAAGCTTGAATACTAACAGAGCAACGGGTCAAGCAAGCGGAAAGTTTTTAATCTTCTAGAATAAAAAAATACTCTTTTCAAGTAATACTCGAAAACCCGCTACTGCCCCTTTTTTAGGCTTTATGTTATTGTTATTATTATACTTTTGTGTATTTCGCACCAATGCGGAAAAGTGTGGTGGTCAAGCCCTGCTACAACTGATTATATTTATTGCACCAGCTTGGCTACTGGTATGAAAAAAAAAACATTTCTCGTAATAATTTGTTACTTACTGTTTTATTTATTATTTTAAAATAGACGCGTTGAAGAACGGCATTTACTACACACATGGGCAATTGTCATTGCAGTTTATAGACTCTAAAATGACCTCACCTTTGACTCGGCTGCATTGACAAAGTTTTCCCACTTGCATCATAATGTAGGTACTATTACCGTCTCGCAAACACCAAGCTGCTTGTTTGACAACAGCAATCATCAAACTGATTCGTTTTAGCCGTGAAACCTCACTGTGATGGGAAAAACTTAATTTAGTTGTTCATTTATTTATCTTAGGACTCTGGGGTCTTAAACCTTAGCCTTACGACGGGCATTTAGACACTTTTCATGGAACGTGATACCAACCGACCATTGCCCCTGTACGCGCTATATATGTAAGTGCACTGAAGGACAACCCTGGATGGTAGGAATCTATTGCGACATATTTTTGTAGTCATTCAATCTCAAATAATTTACAAGAAGATGAAATTGCAAATACTGAAAATTCAATCGGTGATTCACAAGATATTGATTTTATTTCACTGAATATAATTAATTTACAATTACAATTTTGCAAGTCAGTATTTCTGCTAACATAAAAATCTGGGCAAGTGCGAGTCGGACTCGCGCACTGAGGCTTCCGTACAAACTTGAAAGTTAAATTGCGGTTTACGATTTATGACGTATTAAAAAAAAAACTACTTACTAGATCTCGTTCAAACCAATTTTCGGTGGAAGTTCGCATGGTAATGTATATCATATATTTTTTTAGTTTTATCATTCTCTTTATTTTAGAAGTTACAGCCCCCCCCCCCCTGTAACTCACACATTTTACCACTTTGGAAGTGTCTCTCGAGCAAACTATTCAGTTTAGAAAATGATATTAGAAACCTCAATATCATTTTTAAAGACCTATCCAAAGTGATGGGCAAAAAGTATTTAGATTAATAATTACAAATTACAGTTACATTGTAATTAGTAACTGAAATACTTTGTAACAGATTACTTAAGTAACTAATTGCAATGAGTACATACTGTAATTAAATACAAAGTAATTGAATTGCAAGTTAATCTAATTACATTATAATAGATTACATAAGTAATCTGATAAAATGTAATTACACATTTATATAAGTATTGGGACACCTCTTACAAAAATTCCCTATTTAATACAGTTTTGACAAATATGAAAATAAAACATAATTATACAAAAAAAAATGTAATCATCTGTCAATCATTGTTTAGTTTTAAATCTTTTATTAGTTATAATTTCTACAGTGGGCACCACTGGCAGCTTCAATGTGGCTGTCGGCTTACATCAAGGGTCGGCTCTCAGCACTTACCTCTTCCTGATGATAATGGATGCTCTGACGTCGGACATTCAGGAAGAGGCTCCCTGGTGTATGCTGTTTGCCGATGACATTGTGTTGGTTGCCGAGAGTGGCCTAGAGGTCCAGAACAGATAGGAGGTGTGGTGGCACAGACTGGAGAGTGTTGGCCTGAGATTGAGTAGAACTAAAACGGAATACTTGTTCCGCGATTTTGGCGGTCTCTCCAATCCAGTGCCTTTAGCTCTCGCTGGAACACCCATACCGATCTGCTCCGACTTTCGGTACCTCGGGTCACTCGTCCAAGGGGATGGTGAGGTAGACCGGGACGTAACACATCGGATCAACGCAGGATTGATGAAATGGCGACAGGTCACGGGAACAACTTGTGACCCACGGATGCCCCTCAAGTTGAAGGGTAAAATCTACAAGTCCGTGATAAGGCCTGTCATACTGTATGGATCAGAAAAAAGATTGCACGTAGCGGAGATGAGAATGTTAAGATGGATGTGTGGTGTGACGAGAATGGATAAAGTGAGAAATGAGTATATTAGGGGAAGTTTGAAAGTGGCGCCCGCCAGTGACTGAAAAGTTGATAGGGAATCGTTTGTCTTGGTATGGTCATGTGAAGAGGAGGGATGAAATGCATGTTACTAAAAGAGTTATGAGTTTACATGTGGATGGATGGAGAGGGAAAGAGAGACCAATGAAAAGATGGATGGATTGTGTGAAGAGTGATATGAAAGAAAAGGAAGTTAGTGATAGTATGACGAGTGACAGGGCAGAATGGAAGAAAAAAACGTGTTGCGCCGACCCCAAATAACACGGGACAAGGGCAGGAAGATGATGATTAGTTATAATTTTCACCATTGGCTGATTAAAAAAATTAGTTTTCCGATTTATAATTTAAATTAACCTACAATATGACTCTTTTTTCAAACATTTCGTCTGACAAACGGTTTGCTTTCGGACAATTAATCATTGTCGCGTATGAAAACATACGTTCCACAGGTGCAGAAGAAGGTAGAGGGGTATTAAATTTTAAAAATATTTCTTTAATTTCCTTATGATTATTTAATATTTGAAGTTCTCTGCTGTCTTCTGCCTAATTGTAATATAATGCTTCTGCATAATTATAATATAATTAAATACAATGTAATTAGGTTACATTGTAATCAAATTATTTCGTAATTAAATACATTGTAATTAATTTCATAGCACATCCAAAGTAATTTAATTACAATGTAATCTAATTACAATGTAATTAAATTTCATTTTAATTAAATTACTATGTAATTCAATTATTAATTAGATTACATAAGTAACTAGTTACGCCCATCACTTGAGTACTGAAACTCAATTTTTTTTTTCATCAAACCCATACGTGTGGGGTATGGGTTTGATGAAAAAAAAAATTGAGTTTCAGTTCTAAGTATGGGAAACCCCCAAAATTATTGTTTTTTTTTTTTATATTTTTGTGTGAACATCTTAATGCGGTTTACAAAATAAATCTACTTACCAAGTTTCAACAGTATAGTTCTTATAGTTTCGGAAAAAAGTGGCTGTGACATACGGACAGACAGAAAGACATGACGAATCCATAAGGGTTCCGTTTTTTGCCATTTGGCTACGGAACCCTAAAAAAGTATATAATTACATATTTAAAAAAATAATAATTTGCAGTTAATTACTAGTTAGGTACTCTCAAATGCCCAACAAATTAAAAGCCCATCCAAAGGCTATTTAAAGAAAGACTCCAATGAAGTTCTCTCGTGGACTTCCTCCATTTATTATGCATACCGCGCCTCTTTGTAATCGGACAAAGATTTTTCAGTCATGAGCGACTCCTAAGAATCCCTTTGGAGTCTTTGATGAACATACTTTTCTTGTTTAAATAAGACTTCGAATGTAAATATAGGTTGTTTAGTCGGATCCGTGGTTTGTTGTGAAACCGTTGAATGCTTATAAAAATCTTGCAACCCAAGATTTGAAGCGAACGGAATGGCTGCTCCAAACTCGGTTGATTAAAAATAAATGTACTGAACGGAAAGCAGAAAAGAATAATTGTAAGTTATGATCGTCTATTTTTTATAACTAGAAGCTCAAGTGAGTTTTGATTACGTGTCCGGGGATCAAATTCACAAATCGACTGTGTGAATATTAATATTATATCGAATTGAATTATTATTTTCTTGCGTAACGCTGTTTTATCTGTGAATTCTTCACGTGGACTGTATTTTCCTGATTGTTTTCTTGATTGTATTGATATTACCTACTTGCACTTAGAAACCTTCATCTTAGGCCCCTCGATAGACTTTTTATAACGATGCTGTAGCGCGTTCGCATCGATACAGTCGCGATGCTGTGGCGCGTTAGTAGCGCATTGGTATCTTTTTTAAAGCGCTTGCAAATACGATTAACGCGCGTCAGTAGCGATGCTGTCGCACGCTTACGAAACGCGCGACAGCATCTCTACAAAAAGCCGACGTGGGTGAGGGGCCTTAAGTTTCGGTATTTGGTCAGGTTAATCGCAAATTCTTAATTTTACCCTTTAAAGGGGTGTATTCTGGTGTTAATCCCCTTATAGAATGTTTATTATGGTTTCAAGTAACAAACCAAACGGCTTAAATATACGTTAGTAATTGTTTATCGGAGGAATAAAATATTTAACCGATTCTGTGCTGAATTCTCGAACATTGTTGATTAAAAAGGTACGTTGAAATATGAGTCCGTTGTATAAAGTACATCTACTATCGGAACTTCAGTATTTTACATCTCGCTTGATTCCCGAAGGTACACTCAGTAGTTGAATTTAAGAGAGAGAGAATTTAAGGTACAGTTTTTCAATAACAGAGTTTTTGTTGTCATATTTAGGGAATCAATAGCAATAACTTAAATTCCCTTTCGTGTATATACTGCCTATATCTCTTTTAAAAATGGGTTATTTTTAAAAGTCCCGTTATTACGAGTAATATTAATAATTTTGGATTTAATGCACGTCGACAAATTAATACCTTTTTTTTGAGGACCACAGTAACTCTTTCAATAATTTTCGTGGCTCTAGCGAGCATTGACCCTACTGAGCTCCTTTGCTGATATCTCTTTGAGACGCACGTGGAACACTACGCGCCGCTGGTGGTCAGGTTATCCTTTATAGCCGTGGGTGCTGGCTGTATGGCTCGCTGCTCGAAAGCTGGAGGAAGTGGGTTACGAAGTAGTGGCTGCACGAAGGCTGCGCTGACATTCTTTGTCGAGGGTCACCAGTTTGGAAGTAAGCGGATCAGAGTGTAAAGTCCCGCAAACCTCCGTTGAAAACTGCCCGATAGAGCTGTTTCGGGCTGTTTTATATGTTCCAATCGCAAGGAGAACTAATTGCGCGATGCAGGATTAATTCTTATGTGACGCCATAGATGTCACTACACACAAAGACACAAACAAACACACAACACGCAAACACTGCTAGGGTACATTGATTTAATAATCAGTTTCCGTGTCTACCTTCCACCTTCCGGCTACATTATCAGATCAGTTCGATAGTACCTTATATCCAAAGTGCATTTCATGACAATTCTAATAAGCACAAACACGGCTAGGTTACGATTAGGTAATCAATGTATTTGATTAATTACGGAGTTCCGGTGCTTATCATCCGGCGCCATCATCATCATCAGGTCAATTCGATGATACTCTTTTCATCATAACTATTCAGAACGTTTTATTTATTTGTATTGTCATAGTCGCTTAACTGTCTTTATTGTGATATCTATGTGAGTATGAAGTTCCGTTGGCCATTTGTGGTCTTCTTCATTAGTTCCACTTCATCAAATATGACTTTTTGACTGTAAATGCTTAAGTTCTCGATGAAAATAACAAAATCACTATATACCCTATAATATTTGAGGAGTTCCCTCGATTACTCATGGATCTCATCATCAAAACTGGAAAAAAAATTGCAAACTGGTCCATAAACGACAAAGTTCTGAGGTAACACACATAAAAAAAATACAATCGAATTGATAACCTCCTCCTTTTTTTGAATTTGGTTAAAAATAAACTAAAATCAAAGATCAGAGTAAATTGAAAACTTCCTGACATAGAACTAGCCCGCATTTCTTTCGTAACAAGGAGTAGGGAGCCAAGTCATTTAGTTCCCGCCCATACATGGTACCTTCGTGTCTATAAATCTTAATTTGTCGCCAACAAGCCCCGTGAGCCAGGAAGGTCAAATGAAACTAAATGAGCTCTTTTAGCACCTCCAAAGTGACCGGTTTATGTTAAAAGAAAGTGACATTCATCCTAATCGAACTTACTTGGCGAAGTTGCTTTATAGTTTGGGTTCTGTTCGTGTTTAATCGGAACGAAAAGAGGTGACGAGTTTTTTTTTTAAATCAGACAGTACTTATTTATAAACGGTCCACACGGGTGTCGCCACTGTGTGGACCGCCCGGAGGACACGGTGGAGCACACGCTGGAGATGTGCCCCGCTTGGGCAGAGCAACGCCGTGACCTTATGGGGGCGATCGGCGGCGGCGATCTCTCGCGCCGGGCCTTGGTACAGGCCATGATCCGGAGCGAGGAAGAGTGGCAGGCGGTCACCTCCTTCTGCGAAGCAGTAATGCTAGCAAAGGAGGCGGCCGATCGCGTGAGGCAACGGTCCTCCGGTCCTCACGCCCTTACCGCCGCTGGGATTCCGATCCCGATTTCCGGCCACCGTTGGCGCGGGCTTGCGGACGGCGAGCAATGGGTGGCTCGCCGTCCGACCGTCCGGTAACCGTCCGGACCGAGCCGAAGTCGTCGACGGCGCGTATAGTTCCACGCACGCCTCAGGGAGATGTCAGTAAATCGTAGGGGGTCGAAGCCTACTGGGGCCATGGGTAGTGTGAAAACGAAACCCAGGGCCCTGGGACGAAGGCAACGAAGGAACAGGAGTGGGTTTTTAGTCAGTAAAAGTCTGACACTATCTCTCGCTCCGCCCAAGAGCGCGATTTGTCATTAGATGATTTTCCCACCTAAAAAAAAAAGTACCAATTTTTATCAATGATATTTTGCACTATACAACATTATTTTTAGTATATGCGAATCGATTCCAATAACTTTTACTCCATGTTATATTTTTCCCCAAAAATATTTAAAAAGGTCACTACTTGGGCACCACCGACACTAAGTACAACACAGGTCACGACAGCTCATAGCGAGCATTAGGCGCCAGTACACAGCTGGGTGCGGGAGTAAAACAACCCGCCAGTCACCCGGATGGCCCGGTGATCATGTATTTGTGTTGACTATCAGGTAGGTACCATAACAAGCTTATATCTTTGTGAATTTTCATGATATAGTTATGAAATTTTATACATAGATTCTTTACATAAAAATGTCGCGTGTTTCGGGTTTCACATATGCTAAAACTAAAGTGGTATATCTATAAGTATACAGAAAGCACAAAAATGTTTCTACCTATGTCCGTCAGAGACTGATATCATTCAACCGACATGCCCCAAACCGGTTTCATTAGGAAGCAATAATAAGGTGATGTTTTAAAAAACCCAAATTTCCTTGTTCTCGTACATATAAACAAATAAACAAAATGTACTTCTATTTTTGCGTAATTGTACACATCGTGTATCCACTAGTGTTATGTTGAAGTAAAACAATGAATCTATGAAGAATGAATCTTCCATGAAACACATGTCTGCTAATAAACTGATTAATTTACTTAACCTTTTGACGTGCGTAATTAGAGACACAATAGTAAGACAATGGCTTGCGGGCGCCGGCTACCGCCTGAGCGTTAATGAATTAATCATTATTATTAAACCAATTCTTCAATTTGTTAAAATCCTGTTTGGCTCGTTATGGTATTATCTCTAACTCGACTCCATACAACCGTTGTCTTTGCATCTCGACTCGCTGACGAGCACCAAACAAAATGGAATTTCTATTATTTTCTTTTGATCTCCTACCCTTTATGACACTGGTATTTAATGTACATAGTTTTAGGAGTAAGTTCTTTGAGTTTCTGAAGCTTTATGCTTTTCACAGTTAAGTTTCCCGAAATTGTTTAATTAGATGTATAGCCGTACTCACTGTTTTGTATAATAAATGAGAAAACAGACCATTCCATGTTTTTTTTTTAAGGTATCATCAAATAACTTCTCTCGCTCTGCGTAGAGTGAGAGGGAGTGTTAGATTGTTACTGATTAAAACTCGCCGATATTCCTTTAGTAGTCTTTTGCGTTTCAGGGCCGCAGTGACTCTTTCAAACAATTTCGTAATGTTATTCTTCCAGTGACAGTTGAAAACAATAAATGATTGATGGAGGAAACTTTAGCGCCATCTATTTCTATTTTTGTCAAAAAAGTGCGATCTTGTTTTGTTCTAAACAAAGTTCGAGGTTAGATACTATCAATATTAAGGCCTACTGCCGACAGACGTGTAGCTTCACAGACGTGTGTTTGTCATTACATGCTTGGTGTACGCCTGCGTAAAGCTTACATACAAGACTATGAAACGCGTCTATGAAGCTACGCGTCCGTGACTAGTAGGCCTTAGTTATATTGTAGTGAAAGTACCCACATGTAAGTTTTCTTACCCTTTTTACGTTCCTAAGGAACCCTTAAAAGCTTTTTAAGGTCCCGTTGACCGGACAGAGTTGATGTGGACGTAATTTATTTTATTAGTTTTAGTAGAAGTTCGTCGTAAAGAAAGTTTAGTGTTGCGCGGATTTAAGTTGCTTTTTGTGCTTGTTAATTTGATGGATTTAATTCATTATTGTGTAAAAAACTTAACTTTGTACATAATGATTTGACAATTCAGATTCAAAGGCGAGCTTAACTCCTAAATGAGCTGTCTGCCAGAAAACCTTTAAGTGGTAAGATCCAGTGTACAAAATGAACCTTGAAAACTAGTCTTATGTATGAACATTTATTATATACTTAATACCAACCTACTAATATTATGTCAATTATAATAGACATAGACAATATTATACTCGTAAATGCGTAACTGTTGTTTAGATTAATATAAATTTATCGAACTACATAGACTCGACATTGGACATGCAATGATTATCTAAGTAAGTATATCTATAAAATATAAAAAAATAAACGTCATTAGGTACTCAATTTTATTTTAAAAAAATATCAGAGCAAGCAACAATCTATATTTTATGCAATCCCTATTAAATTGATTTAATCTCTTGCAATGTAAATCTAATATTAGTACTATCCGAAGGGCAAGCGAAAAGAAATTATAATCTGTTTGTGCTATGGATCAATTACGAAGATTAAACAACGCCCCCTATATTAACAGGTCATACATTCAATCTTATTCGTTCTCATAGTGAAGCAGGAATCCAGAAGTTGTCTATTGGCTTACTCTATGTGCACAGATTAAATATCGTTCTTCCATTCGCTGCGAATCAATCAGTAGTAAAATCGGGATTTATCGATTGAGTAAATATTCGACTTGTAAACTAATAGCTTTGAAAAAGCTTTTTCCCCGAATGCGGGCTCCGTAACTCCGTAAATAAATGAGCCTGTCGTTTGACCTTTGAATATTTACTTGTTAATTAGGCTATACCATTTGCTGAAAAAAAAAAACGAATTTTCTTAGGATTCCGTAACCGACGGGTAAATAACGGAACCCTTTGACTCCACTGTCCGTCCATCCGTCCAACTGTATGATAGGTCCCTGTATACTATGAGTCTTAATACTCGTAGATAGGCAGTTGAAATTTTCAGTACTTTATTTTCCACTTATAACAAAAAAAAGTACAGGGGCTGCCATACAAGAAACATGATTTTTTCAGTTGATGGTACGAAACTCTTTCTGTGCGAGTCCGGTGAACACTTTTCAACAGTATTTTTCTTTTGAATTTTAAACTTATGTCGTAATATTATCTCGTACAACTCCAACGAACTACGCCAAAAATGACAAAAAAAAAAAAACTACAAGTCCGTGATAAGACCTGTCATACTGTATGGATCAGACTGTTGGGCTGTGAAAAGGACGGATGAAAAAAGATTGCATGTAGTGGAGATGAGAATGTTGAGATGGATGTGTGGTGTGACGAGAATGGATAAAGTGAGAAATGAGTATAGGTATTAGAGGAAGTTTGAAAGTGGCGCCAGTGTCTGAAAAGTTGAAAGGAAATCGTTTGTCTTGGTATGGTCATGTAAAGAGGAGAGATGAAACGCATGTTACTAAAAGAGTTATGAGTATACATGTGGATGGGTGGAAAGGGAGAGGGAGGCCAAAGAAAAGATGGATGGATTGTGTGAACAGTGATATGAAAGGAAAGGAAGTTAGTGATAGCATGACGGTTGACAGGATAGAATGGATGAAAAAAATGTGTTGCGCCGACCCCAAATAAGATGGGACAAGGGCAGGAAGATGATGATAAAAAAAAATCTTAAGAGAAAATGATGGATACAAATCCGGAAATTCTACAAGTAATGTTGGTTGACGTGGTTTGAACTTTTTGTTGGTTTCAAAGTTTGATAATTCATGTTTTATACAAAATTTGCCAAAACTAGCTTCTACCTTCGCGGAAAAGTAGAAAATTATTCCCAGGAACATACTCCCGGAGTAAAAAATATTCTGTGTACTATTCCAAGATATGGTTTATCTGTACAGCTTTCATCAAATCTATTCAGATCTTCTGTTTTAGAGTTTTGCAAAAGTAACAAACACACACACATACATTGGTATTGTATACAAACTTTCGCCTTTATAATATTAAGTGACTCATAGGTAGTTTTAAGTGCTTTTATCAGAGGAGATACATTTTCGTTTTCACTGTCTATCATGTGAAATAGTTTTAATGCATTATAGTTTATTACATTCCAAACGGATTCCCTCGGGCACTATAAAATGCACTTTATATGATATTAAAGTAATCGAATAATAAAAGTTTCCAGCCATTTTGTAAACCACTTTGTTTATTATACTTACTACATTTATATATTTCATCTTCTTTGACAGAAACAGAGCCAGATCTAGGGAGATTAGGATTCAGAGAGAGAATACCCAGAGTGGTAAAAATGAGGGGCGGCATATTTGAGAGGGATTGGAGGTTACTTGAAAAGTGCTTTTATGAATTTTATAATTAATAAACGAATAAATAAAAAATGAGGACGCAAGAAATTCCTTTTCAATTTTGAGCGATTTTACGTTTCAAAACTTACAGCCCCTATCGCTTCGTCAAAAAACGTTACATATCCAAGGTAAGCTCAAATTTTAGGGTTCGCTTCGCTCGCTCTTGCATGTTATTGCTTCTTTTATTCTATAATGTTGTGAAAATTTCTTAGGCTTTTGGTAGTGTTTGCTTAAATTTGTGAGTTCATCTCGCTTTTACTTTAACTTGAAGTCGTCCAGGCTTTATTCGATCTGACCGACAAGGACTATTTTTTTTTTGTAATAACCTTATAGGTACTAATATTTAATGTTCTTTACAATGGTAAAGCGCGTCAAATTTCGTGTTTACCCGAAGCGGTTAAGTAGCCAGATTAGGGATGTGACATTCTACATAAAAAATCGATTATTCATTAATCGATTGTTTTTTAGCAAAAAAAAAACTATGAATAAATAATCGATTTTTCGGAAATGCTTCTCAGTAGATACATTTTGACAATTAATTTGAAGACATAAGTCGATTGTTTTGTACAATTGCGGCTCATCAATATTTTCAGTCTTTATAAAAGGAACTGAAGATTGAAGCAGCACAGACTTAATGCATCAAAGCCTCTGATAAAATTAATCTGACTACAATATCAACGTCATTTCTTGGCTTGCCATGTAAGGCAAAGTATCTGAAAAAGTCTCATAGTGTTGACTATTTCTCGCAAAAACTTTATTCACTAGAAACGCCAAATTGTTTCGAGACTTCTGAATTTTTTATCATTTCTTGAGGTGCGACGAAGTTTCACACCGTGTTGAGTTTTCCTTGTCCTTGTGCAGAAAAAGTTTTACAAATGTGGTGGAGGTAGCACAAGCCCTTCTGTTTCCAAATGTTTAAATAATGATGTCATTGACTGGATAGTGGTAAATATCTATGTACAGTTTTCTTTTTGAAACTTAGAGCTGAAATCTATCAAGATTAAAAATACTATACTGTAGTCTTAATTTAACTGATATTCCATAGTTAATTTTTTTTATTGACATTTTAAATGGCAACGAATTTACATTTTTAACAGACTTCAAAAGAAAAAGGAGGAGGTTATGAATTCGTTCGGTTCTTTTTTATCATTTTATTTTTCATGTTTGTTACCTCAAAAATCCGTCGTTTATGGACCGATAGGCAAATTTTTTTTTCTTCTGAATGGATATGCTTTCAGATTGGTCCCATTTTTTTCAAAATCCAGTTTTGATGATGACATCCATGAGGAATCGAGGTAACTTCTCAAATATTATAGGCAACCATCTAGTCATTTTGGTATTTTCATCGAAAATTTAAGCATGTACAGTAAAAAAGTAACATTTGATGAAATGGAATTGATGAAGAAGACCAGAAATGGCCATCGGAACTTCATACTCACATAGATATCACAATGAAGATAGTTAAGCGACTATGATAATACAAATAAAGAAATGGTTCTGAATAATGCTGAAAATGGTGTCATCGAAGTGACCTGATGATGATGATGGAGCCTTAGTAAGGCACCGGAACTCCGTAATTAATCAATGTATCCTAGCTTTGCTGAGCTAGATTGTTACTATTTACAAAAAAAAAACAACCACTAAAAAAACACTAAAAGGATCAAAATAACTTTAATTTCGGAAGTCGGTGTTAAATAAAAAACACAATACCGAGAAACACCGACTTCCGAAATTGTGTGCGTGTTTTTTTTTTAGTGAACTCGGTTATTTTTTTTTTTGTAAAAAGTTTTTTTATATAAATGTTTCTTTTTAATTTTTTTCTTAAGATTTTTATTTACGAAGTTTTAGTTACGGTGTTATATTTTAATTTATTTGTCAGATTTTGCATTACTTATTAGATCCTTACTTATGTTCTATGTTTAACAAACAAACGATTCTGATTCTTTTCTTTCATAGTATTTAACTTCAGAAATCAGGACTTCAGGTACAAAATGTTGATGAAATAAGTATATGTACATATTTTCATTACCTAATGAAAATATGTACATATACTTATTGCATAACTTTAAAGATGACCCATAAGGAGAGTAGGTATAATTATAAAGCAATGCTACGTCGTTAGCATATATATACATACTCTCTCTTTACTATGCAGATTCACTTCGTTTGGAGTTTGACCCAATCTTTCCTTATTTTTTTTCCAGAATAATTAACTTAATTATTTTAATGGGATCCTTTGCTACTCGACTAAGAATAGATCCCGACAAAGAGATTATATTAAACAGGAGCATTCAAGTTTTCATTTATTATTAGTACATAAACCGAAACATAAAAGTGATTACAAATACTTAGTGGCTTAAAAAAGTATAGGTGCTTAAGAGTTTTAGACCAATTGATAAAGCTATGGATAAAAGAAAAAGTAACAAAATTGTTAAAAAGTATATAACCCTTAACTAGTTTAAGCGAGTGGGCAAATTTTGTCCCCGAGGTCAAAAGCAAGGCCATATAATTAGAGTCGATTGCAATGACTATGCCAATAAGTGTCAAATAACATTTTTCAAGAAAGAAAAACAATAAGTAAGATTTCATAAATACAACATTCGTGAAATGGCTCGCATATTTTTTCGAACCCCTTCATGAAGGATGCCTGGCGACCAGTTACGTACTGTCCGGCGACCAGTGGGAGCTGTCCGGCGACCAGTGGGAGCTGTCCGGCTACCAGTAGGGGCTGTCCAATGAGCAATGGGGGCTATTTGGCGAGCTGTCTAATACAGTAAACATAATAAGTAGTGGCAGGGTCTGACCACTGCAAATTTTCCACACTAGTGCGGACAAACAATTGCGGAACACTACATTGCGAACTCAAAAGAGGCACTATAGTAGGAGCGGGTTTTCGATTACGTGTGTTTAAAAATTATTTCCATTAATGTCGCTTCCTTAGCACACTGCTCTAGAACTTTCCCTAATACCCACATTTAATAATATTTCAGCTCAAATTCCATATTAATTAACTCATTTAGAAGCAGTTTGCTAAAAAGAAAAAGACTTTATAAATGGGATTTATCTTATTACAATTTTTAATTACTAGAATAGTGTCTGCCATTTTTAATGTTCCTATAATTAGTTGGTCTGAAGGTTTTTACTTTTTGCAGGTGTATATTTTCAGAGGTTGCAATTACCATAATTGAAACACAACGTTAACTTGCCAAAAGTCGGTTTTTGTATCCGATAAAATTAGATTCTGCCTTAGGGCATTAATGGAAGTATCGGCGCATTATAACAGGCAATTTAAAAGACTGCGTATATCTAGCTGGATGTGTACTCACATCATTAAAATAATTCTTGTTGGGACCATACCATTTACTGTAACTACTACATATTTTCTCTTCCCACGTAGTTTTGTAGTTATTTATTTCGAATTTTCGTCTTTACCCGTGCTTACGCCTGCCGTTTCCTGAGTCGGGTCCATATTGGTATCTCTCCTGTGTATCAAGCCTACCGCGTCGCTTGTCACCATTTCTACAATATATCATGATTGGTAGTTTGGGAGCGACGTATTCGTATCATTTCGGTCGTGAGGGGGAATACGCAATGCCTTTAACATTGGTTGGAGTACATTCGCATGACCAGTGTGACCACGTCGTTCGAGGCAAAAAGTGTACGGTCTATGGTGAAATAATTAGTCGTCTAGCACTGCTGATTGACACTAATGTGGGAGATTATAACTTTGTGGAGTGTTAGCCTTTTTTGAGCCGGTTTATTAAATTTTGAGATCCTAATTACAGCATGCGGTTGAAGACAGATTTATGCGTCGAAGTCTTGTACTAATGCAAGCGGCGTGAATGGATAGCATCATCTCCACGAGACTTGTAATAACAATTAAGAGTCGTGGAATCGCCCTTGATCGACAATGAAGTTACACGAAATCATCCGAATCGATTTTCAATCTTTATTAGAACCACAATGTCGATTTTCGATGAATTATTCAATACGTACATATTTAGAACAGCGTTCATTAAATTTGAATACCTACGCAAGTAAATGATTCTGTCCAGATTTCCGCCACATTCTATTATTATATGTAATGTAAGCAATGTCGGCTTTTATTTATACAAACTTTTAAACAGCAGTTTTGTACTAATCTAAGGCGATCATAAATATGATGCCTCTGTGTAGGAGCGCGGCTATTTTTAGCTAATTGGTACTTGCTAAGCCTCATTTAGCGATCGCGATTTACCTGCTGGAAGGGATTCCGGGGTTTTACAGGTGCGAACGAGTTGGCCGTATAATTAATTATTTATGACCAAGAACAGTGTCACTGAGTCAACAACTGCAGTTAAAAAACTCAAAAGCTTCGAGAATCAAACAAATTTGACCCAGTCAAACATACTTTTACTTACTTAATATCATTATAATAAAACTAGTCTTGAAACATTTAAGAAATATGTAATCTCGGTAACAAATAGCAGTACTTATAATTATTTTTGAGTCTCCAGTCACATTTTGTGAAAAAATATAATAAGAAAAATGTCCGTTAATTTAGCGGCAAATACAGTATACGTACACGTCAAAGGTTCCCGTTGTGAGTGAGGTATCCGTATCTTATCTGCGGGATGTCCAATAGAATGGCGTCATCATTGTGTCGCGGGCATTGTATGTCAGTTGCGTTTCAATCGCGAACTGAGACAGCACCCGACAGCGAAAACTTGCGACTTGATCATTTTCTTCATTATTTCTATACAGAACAAATTATTAGGTATTATTACTGAGTCACATTTTCATTGTAGAACCAGTAACCACCCATTTCCATTGCAACTTTTAATACAGAGAGTCTGTTTTGTTTTATAACGCTTTGAAAACATGGAACGATTTATTGAGGAAGGGTTATCTACAGAGTGTGTTTTTTTAGTTCTAGACCAGTTCACAAATATAGACTTAGTCAAAAAGGCATGAATGTGGTAGCTACAGTAGTTATGCACAGTATTCATAAAGACGCGGCGTGCGTCGTGTATAGTATTCCGCGCTATTGAATAGTGTCGATGTAGCGGCCTCGCGACAACTTCGCTACTATCTGTTTCGTTTCCCGCCTGCGAGACAATTTAACTTGACAACGTGGACTCTACAACAAAGGCTGCTCGCTCTATTTAGCGCTCAGCCTCTGCCAATGGGAGAGTCGTTGATATTAAACGCTTTCCTCGCGGTAAAGTTAACATAGTTTTGGTTGAAACTAAATCAAAGTAATATTTTGCTTGGTCGTTGATTGAGTTTCTAGTTTGGAAATCAATTCATGAGATTCTGATCAAATATCTTCAACGACATCAAAAGTTACCTATTCAAGCTAAGTTACCCTTCGGTAAAGTGCATTTTCATTTTATCCTAAACTAGTTCTTTGCTTTGAATAAAATTTGCCAGTTCAACACCCGAATAAACATTTATTCGGAGTTTATCGTTAAAAAGGAAGTCCAAACACCCTTAATCGTGCAAATACTATATGTACGACATTCGAGTGAGACGTTACGACGACGTTACCGTGTGATGTGGAGGAATATTTGTAAGCGTTCTTTGTATGATCGGGAACGAGTGTAAACACGGCAAGGGTGCGCGGCGCGCGGCGTCGGGCGGCAGCGGGGAGCGCGCGGCACTCGGGCGGCCGCCGCCGCGCGCTCCGCCCGCACCATGTCGGTGCGCGTAGACCATCGCGACCGGGACAGGTTCTCGAGGCACTCTTCCCGCGCTTCCGTGGATCTTGCTTTTCCAAGTAGCTCAACTCGCGACCACTCGTTCCGATCGGTGCATTCGGCGCGCGTGCCGCGAGCAGCCAGCGATGACTTGATGGTGCCCGTGCGCACACTGCGCTCGGCATCGTGTCGCGTAGCTCCTGGTGCACCGCAACGCCTCCGCCGCCACCACTCATCGGCAGCAGAATGCGAACGCGCGCGCCGCTCCCGCCGGCACACGCTGGAGCTGCCCAACAGCCGCGGGCCCAGCGTCCGCAGCCGCTCCCCCGAGCCACCGCCGCCGCCTCCCGAACCAGAAATCCCACCAGAAGACGCCGGGAAGGAAGCCCGAAGACGGCGCGTCGTGGCGGCAGTGGCAGCATCGTTCTTCGCGCTGGCGCTGGCGTCGGTGCTGGTGGTGGTGGTGACGCTGACCCACAGCTCTGTGCTCCGCGCACACAACCAAACGGCCAAGTACTACACGTTCTCCGTGCCGCCGCACCATCCTCTCAGTGAGCCCCGTTCATGTTGCCCCACCGTCGCCCCTCCCGCTTCGCATGCGACTGTCTCCGACCCTGAGTGCCAGGGGCTGCGAACGTCGCCGAGGCGGCTCCACTGCACATCACCGCCACCATATGCGGTATACATATAATATTGTCAATACACACATGAACAAAGTTTTTCTGGGGTTCTTGATGACACATTGCCGAGTGAGCTCGTTCAGCATCATCGCTTTCATAACGTCTCATGCATAAGACTCGAAAAGCTGATGGAGCGATAAATGGGTACAGAAGTTAATAGTTGTAGAAAACTCTTCCATTATTAGCTTCTGTATAAATCATCTTAATCATCGATCGTTGATGGTGTTGAACGGTGTCGCCTGGATATTGTCATAGTGGCCTTAGTCCGTACAGGCCACATATGCTACGCACGTTCGCAACCCCCTTTCTGCATGATTAGTTACTGTATAATATAGATGTCACGTGTTTGTGATGGTAAATGTTACGTTATGTTACTTTTAATTACAGCGTATCTTGTATCAAGTCCATAAATTATGACTTGCTAGTCGAAAGCATACGGCGTATACTATGCTATAGTGTTGAGATAATTATAGCATCTATTTGTGCCGAACTACCTATGTCTTTATGACCATACTTACGTAAATTCCAACGATTGTAAATTATACCTCATACTGTTCTTGTCATAGGTTTGAAAATAGGTTAGGTACTGCTTGGTTTATTGTTGGCCGAATAACCCAATTTGACCTCTGTTTCCTAAACATTTCGTCTTCTAGACAAATATGCTGCACGTAATCTGGCAAGACCTCTCCACTGTTATTCTATCCAAAACTCCTCAAAAACATTAATCACTACACCTAATTTTAAGTTGTAAAATATTCTAAAAGCAGTTTGAGAATGAAACAACTCATAGGTATAGCAATGCACATGAAGAGATGCAAAAACAGAAAATAAATTGATGATCATGTTGTAAATAGTTTTGACATAAGTATTCTTATATTGCTACTTTTCCATTACGTAGTATTTTCTTAGGTGGTTTTGATACCTTTGAGCTCTGTTTCCTTAATATTTCGTTTTCTAGACCAATATGATGCACGTAATCTGGCAAGGCCTCTCCACTGTTAACCAAAACTCCTCAACAATTATCCTAAAAGCGGTTTCAGAAAGTAACAACTACTAGGCATTGAATGCAAATACAAGAGATGCTAAAACAGAAAATAAATTGTTTTGACATAAGTATTCTTACATTGCACTACACATCTTCGGTGGTTCTAATATCTTACAGACAATTACGTAGTTTTGTTTTTAAATGAAGTCAAAACAAACTGATTATTTTACTTTCGTTAATCATTCTGACAGAAGTTCAGAATACAATTTAAATGCAATCCCTCTCTCAAAGTTCCAAACAATAAAAAATAAATACAAATAAACAAGAGCAGGCCTGAAATAAAATGTTTTTCAAATTCACATACCACACGTGACTCGTCGATTGTTACTGAAACACGATGAAATTTAAACAATTTAAGCTATGCACATACAAAAAGAACGGAACCAACGAATAATCTGTAAGTGGTGCTTTTAAAACATCGACAGTAATAATAATGCCATCTTAAAAGCTTACTTCCTTTTCTCGTCACAACGTTTAGATTTCCTATAAAAAAAAAACCGTCCTATTAAACAAAGTGGGAGCCATACAATAATATGTCCCGTAGGAACAGTTTTAATAAGGGTAAAGAAGTATTGGTTTTTTAAAGAAAATAATATGAACAGAATCGTCTTCTCTTTAACAAGTCACTGGTAAATACATTTTTTGTTGATCTTATATTCTGCGACTCATAATACAATATGAAAAGAAAATTTATATTCTGGGACTAATTTTTTGATGACCAAAAAGTTGTCGAGTTTAGTAGTTTTTGTTACGACTTACAAAAAACATACATTACATGCAAATAGTTCACATATACGTGTTAAATAGCAAAAAGAGTTAGCAAAGAACGTTAATTTTTTGACGTTCTTAAAAGGCTAATTCTCCAATATTATGAGTAGGTAAGCGATCTGTCCCAAACTTCATTTGAAAAACTTTTACCCACGAGACCTAATAATATAATCTTGGGAACAACGTTAGGTATAATGTTTCGGCCGTGTCTACATTATGTATGAACTCGATCATGATTCTTCGTCGACCGCAAAACTTTTCGGGAGCACATCACTCATGTCAAAACTTATTATTAGGTAAATAGGTTATCAATAGAGAAAGAAGCCTGACTTTCAACTTTTCTTCGTGTTTTATAAATCAGACCTTGTGCTTTCATATTTATTTTGATGTTTTTTAATATCAGGTGGAATTTCAGTTAAGAGTGAATAGGTTACAATTAGGCAAACGTGGTCCATCGTCGACCACATAATCGCTTACCATCAGGTGAGTTAGTGGTTAAACGTGAGCCTATCAATATTAAAATAAATAGTTTTTGGTTTATCTATTCATTACAAACAAAAATATAAACATACAAACATACAAAACTTTCTTTTTTAAATAAGTACAGATTTTTTATGCAATTTAATTTATGAATTATATAACTTCAGTGAATTTATTTAATAATCTTCGATTATTTTTCGTTTATTAATTTAACATTTTATAATGTGAATTGTGATGTGGTTATGATATGGGTATAACTTACTTAATAAAAATAAAACAAAAAAACTTGCTTGAATAAATATACAATTATAAATATACTTCAATAAATTGTTTAGATTTATTTTCTTCATTTGAGATCGATTCATCGGGGAAATCAACAGTCGATCGAAAAAGTGATCAAAAACTCGATCTGAATGAACAGTAAAATTCTACGAAAATTATACTGAGACTTTGATCGTAATTCTTAGATCCCCTTAAATTACGTAGATCGAAGAAATGGTTTCCGTTTCATGCCATCGCAGATTTATCCCACGTTAAAATATCTGTTTATATTAAAAACATGTGATGCAGTAACATTGTCTTGTTCGCGGAAACTGTGGTCATTTTTATTACCCGTATATCCTAGAACATTGTTTTACACGACAATATAGTTTAACGCGATATTTTTGGCACGACGTACTTTGTTAGTAACACGGTTTTTCAACAATGGATGGAGTCCATTATTATATTCAATAGCAATGACTATCACCGATACATTTGCCAAGCGGGGTGATTATGGCAGTTTTCCCCTCAGGACTGATCATTAATACCGTCTATTAGAAGCATATGTTCAGTCCAGGCCGTTTATATAGACCGATGTTGATTATGGTTATATTCAAAAACAATTTATGTGTTGTATAAAAATGGTGGTGGAATGTTTGTCTGTGTGTGACGTCAGTTTTGTAAACGTTCGCCAGAATGCCTTGTTTGTCCGGCACCGTAAGATCTTGTAATGCATAAACCTTGGAGTTAGATGACTCTGAATCTATTCGTGAAGAAACTATATATTACATCATGATATTAGGAAAAAAAGACATTTCATTAGGTTTCAACACTTAGTGATCTATAGGAAGGAAACGTTTTGAAAACAACAAATTGGACGTTGTACCTTTCTATCAACAAGCACTTGTCCCCCTCAAAAAACAGTGTAAATAACGAAGTTGCTCAATTTTCTTTTAAGGTTTAAAATTGGATAACCATACACTTTTCTTTTTAATTTGCGTGACAGAGTATCCACTCTGTTGAAAACACGCCTCCGTTACACTTTAGGTATAAAAGAAGAAAGTTCCAAATGTATAAAGGTAATATTGGATATAACTTTCGAGGCCATGTTTAATGTGCATTTGATTTTCACCTTTTCCTGTAAGCAGTAATAATTCGGAATCGTCGCTAAGCTCATAAATCAGTTATTGACGTGCAAAAGAGCGTTTGAACATTTATTTGCTGAATGAATGGTTTGATTTATGAAAATGTGATTTTACAGACGGTTTCCTTCCGTAAAAGTTTGAGAGGAAATTGCAATTCGTGCAGTGATGCAAATGTCGGGACTAGATTTGTCTTTATTTTTTCGTTTTCTGATCTACTGAGATTCGATGACGGGTAATTTATATATAAAAATAAAAGGAAAAAATAACTGACTGAAATATCAACGCACAGCTGAAACTACTGGGACTAGGAGACTAGAAACTAGAAACTACTGAAATTTTGTAAAAGGTTTCCTTTTGTGACGTATGCGAGCACTAAGAGAGGATATTCACCTCCTAATAGAATTAAAAAGGGGTCGAATTGAAGGAAAGGAAGCCGCTGGCAATAGCTAAAAAACTAAACTATTAAAGATAATTTGTTATAAGAGAACTTGGAGTTCATTAGTGTTTTTCAAGAAATAAACTTATTCCGAAAGCTATGTTTTGTTCGAATTAAAATTTAATGTCCAGGTAATAGCCGATCCTACTGAAATAACAGACATTCCACCGCAGACCAAAGTTGAAAGCGGCTTAAAAGTTACCATATTTCGAATTCTAGTGCACCGTAATATAAGAAAATGGTTGAATCAGCTAAACCAAAATAAGAGCACGTTATTGCATGACGTCCAGACCACGGGCACTCGGCTATAGAGAGTTTCCAATAATAACTGAAGTATTCAGCGTGGTCTGTGGACTCTGCTATGCAACTCCGAAAGTGCGGTGTAAGCTAAATATTCGCGGCTTTATTACTAACTACTTGACGATTTGTCAAAGATGAACCAACGTTAATGTTAATAAAAATCGACCAAGTGCAAATCGAACTCGCGTGTAGGTTTCGGACCAATATTTTTTTTAACGTGTTTTAAAAAATATAGCCTTCTAATAGGTTTTCCTGTAATTTATAGATAAACCTGATCGTTTTTTTTTTTTTTAACATAGACTCAGGAGTTTTGGAGGTAAGGGAATGGTAAATTTAATTCATGTTTGAGAGCCTCACAATATAGTTAGCATAGCATAGCATAATCAGCCTTTTAATGTTTCCACTGCTGGGACTTAGGCCTCCTCTCTAGGAGAGGGAATGGGCCGTAATTCGCCACGCGGGCCCAGTGCGGGTTGGTAAATGACACATATCTTCGAATTTTTTGGTTCTAGGACATGCCGGTTTCCTCACGATGTTTTACTTCACCGTTTTGAGAGCAGTGGTGATGAAATAAATTACACAAAGTAATGCGCCTGGCTGGCTCGTAAGTCGGGGCCGTTACCACTCGGCCACCACTGCTCTAGTCGGGGCCGTTACCACAAATAGTTATTCATTTAATATGTCGCAGGGTAAGGTTTGTAATATCTTTATTTTAAAATTTTCCAATTTGCACCAAAAGATTGATTCTAAATTTATTTATTTACGCTACACATACCTCCATGTTTGGTTGACAGAAATTCATGTGTGCACGAAATTCCATTTTAGTCCAGGATGCAAAAGGTACAGACGTAGACATACGTGTGCTCCTATAAGGGTTCCGTATTTTCATTCAGACGTTCATAACTCTAAAAACTAGTCGCGCCTAATTCTTTTACGTAAAAGCCAATTTTAAATTCAAGTCACAATCTCAATTCAATTCAAATTTTATGTTTGTGCTTCCAAAAGTGATATAATGCCTATACCTTTACCATAAAAATATTTAACAATCATACTCAAAAACCATAACAAAAACAGATGCATATAAAACCATACAGTGTGGTTTTTGAGCACTATTATTAAATAAGGTTTTGTTGTGTTATTGTTTAGTATTTGTAGATATGATATCATGATTGTACCATGTACCTGTACATAACACATTTACCTACACGGCAGTGGTTTGTTTTTTAAATCGAGAAGAGATCGGTGTTTCCTACCCGATTACTTTGGAAGAAACACCGAAATCAACGTTTGTTATAAAAAATCCATAAAATGACTTGTATTTGTTAAAACACGTGAGAACCTTTAACGAGAGAAGCATGAAAATAATAGTATTGTCCACTCAGTGCACGCTCGTATCAGTCATCATGTAGCTCAACTCAAATTGTAAGGAGCTCAACGACCAACAGTGCCAAAGAAATACCTGGTAAAACATTTGATAACGGAAACATCCGTTCTGTAGAAATCATGTTTTATGTATCTACATATCTTTACTATTTACTCGTATTTTCTACAATTCATGACAGATTCTAATATTAAAAATATTGACATAAAACTAGCTGCACGCCCGCGTGATAGTCGGCAACTATCCCAGTACCATTATGTCCTTCTGTAAGATCCAATATTTTTGAATACTAAAATACAACAAATTGATTCAGCGGTTTCAGCGTGAAAACATAACAAAAAGACTTTCGCATTTATAATATTAGTATGGGCTACACTCATTTGTAAATGGGCAGTTACGTTTGTGGTGCAAAATAATATTATATTAATCGACTCCGAGTATCTGTCAAAGATCAAACATTGAACCAAACCGGGTTCAGTTCGATGCAGTTATTTGTTTACACGTTGTGGTGACTACAGATTAACATTTTACGTTTTTAACCTTTTTTATTTTTGTGTATTGTATCTCAACTACATTGTGTCAACTTAATGATATTCTGTTCTATTATTTTGCGTAGAATTGTAAGAGTATCAATAAATGTTAGGTCATTTTTTTGCAGTTAATTCTTAATAGCAGGCAAAACGTAATTTAATGGATTAAATACATACAACAGTTAAAGTAGCATATCTTAATTTTGAAATTACTGTTGAAAATATAAACGCATCTCGACTGTCCTTAGGTAAACTCTCGAATCTGAAAATGTGCTTTTTATTTTTATTTCTGTTTTAAGCTTAGTGTAATAAAAAAAAAGATAATTATCAGTGCTTATTCCTTTTTTGAAATCGAATAATATCGGGAGGTAACAGTTAAGCTGTCGTATGTGAACGAAAGTTAAGTATCGCGTGCATACTCGGTAGCGGCGAGTGTGACAAATGAGACCGAACTACCGGTTTCGCGAGTGTTCGCCTCACACCGACGCATGGCACCGCAGTCTGATCGAGGTTTTATTTAAATTGTACAATTGTTTTGGTCTTTTCTTAAAATGTTTCCCAGGTTTGGTGGTTTGGTTTGGTTTTACCGGATCTGGCAGTTTCGATATTTTTTGGCGCGATACGTATTCTAAATAATATCGAAAATGCCGTTTTCGATTGTGTACGTGGAATTTTAAGTAATGTAAACTATCGATTTAGGCAGTTTCAATATGTTTTGGTAAGTGTGTTTCCTTGTCAATGATCGAAAGTAAGTTTCGATTGATAATGTCAGTGCAGTTACGTAGTATAATATAGTAACTCATTTTTCTCAAAGACTATTCCATAATTAATAAAAAACAGTTTTGTCTAATGATTCCTAAACCCAAGTTAAATATGAAACCAAATTTATGTACAGATATAATCAATAATGACAAAGTTATCCATAAAATAAATTTCAAATCGCTCCTGTAAAGTAAGCTTTTTCAATTCCGATAGTTACCTAGGTACAGTCGATCTGTCAATTTCTTTTTCAGTTTATTGTTTATTCAGTTACTTTTTGATTGTAACACAAGGTACTAATGAACAACTTGCGTTGAAAGCAAAAACGAACATACAGATAAATAAAATCGTGCCATGAGAGTTTCATTTTGTTTATTTTGGTATGGAACCCTAAAAAAAAACGCAAACCGCTGATTTGATTTGATGACTTGATATGTAGGTACCAATTAATGAAGTAATACGTTTTATCATGAAATAACACAATTTTTAATTCATAATAGCAAACCAATGTTTGTTAGAATAGGCTGTTGAACCGAGCCTACGGTACGTTTATTTTACATTACAAAATCTCAAATTCTTACCAAGTTGTTGGAATGTTTCAGGAGAGTTCGACATTTTTGCTCTGCGTAAAGAAAATTCTTCTTTTGTTGTTTGAAACCATTAGAACAAAAGCAAATTAAAATACAGTACAGATATATTAAGTTATTACGTGTATATTAATCTAAATGAATTATGTGCTTAAATGTAATGAAATTTATGTATTGTGTTGTATGTGTTTTTTATTTTTGCGTTCCTTGAAAATATTACACAAACACCCGAAAGAATTATAAAGTATTTATTTTTTTACTAATAATAAGCAGATACCGTCATGTTTCTTTTAGACGTATACTGCCCGTTTTCACTAAAACTAAGAAACACCTAAAGAGACGTCTATAAAACTGACCTATGTACCTACTGCTGGATTTTCAACACTCAGCGCTAAGTAAATAAAGTCTGCTTTATTTAGGCTTTCATTTAGGTGTAACTTAGCCTTATTAAAACCGTGCAAAAAAAATCTAAATCAGAATATGTATTTAACTCAATTTGGAAAAAAAATTTAGTTGTGCCCTTTTTAATAACGGCGGCAGTATAAGTGCGTAATAAAGGTATACTCGTATTAGTTAAAGATATCAGTTATGATCCATTAAGTTAATTAGTAGATAAAAAGCCCACGTAGATGTCAAACGAAACAATACGAATAGATAATAAATAACACATAACGTAGTCGATGGACAAAGATAATGAAATGAATAAGAATATAGGTTCGAAACAATAGCAAACAAAAGCAGAAGCAATTTCGACTTCTACACGGACAAAGTCGCGGGCAAAAGCTAGATAAAAAAAACCATGGTAGTTGAGAGAAGACCAGTCGTAAATTAAAGGCTCCAGGAGCCTGATTGACCTGCCAGGTCTGCGGAATTGTTCTAAAGAGTCACAGCGGCCCTGGAGCGCAAAGGGCTACCAAAGGAACACGGGTTTCAATAAGTCAAAATCTAACGTCCCTCTCGCTCCATCCAGAATGCGAGAAGTTATTTAATGATATCCCACCCAAAAAAGATTAACGGAAAATAAAACAGTTCCTTTTTTCTGAAAGCTTCTATTGTTGTAAAAATATCGATCTTATGAATGTTTTTACGTAAAAAGCAGACCTTTTATTGCACTAAGCGATAGTGATGCTGATGTGGCTTTTTTATGAGTGCTATAACAATTTCGTGTGGACCTGTCCCGACACTTAGCACGTTACCATGTAGGTACCTATTGTATAAAAATGCATGTCATCGATCAATAACAATTTGTATACAGCTTAGAATCGAGAAGTCGCACCCAAAAGGTAGCGGTACAAAAACCCTCAAAATGTAACAAAGAAAATTGTATGAATGAATATCATCTCAGAATTTTCCTTACCAGGCATAATGACTTCAGAAGAGGTGGTTTCCCTTTTTTAGAAATCATAAAGGAAAGTACGTACAGAAAATTTAGGTTTAAAACATCCATCCTGTGAGATGGCCGGAGGCATCTAACATTCATTATAACTTATTTCAACTTGTTTGTGAATGTTTAATTGGGTTGTATTTAGAATAGTAACCGCGGCATTGAACCGTAGCTTAGAAAACTTTCAGCGAATATCATTGTTTGTTTTTATTACGGTCTGCAATTTTTGGGAACCTTCAGCAAAATTTAAAAACAACATTACGTTACAGTATATAAGCAATCTGGATGTGTATCAAGAGAGAAAGTTTTAGATGAAACACTTACTTTATTTTCCATTGACAGCTCTACGTAGGGGCCATACTTAGCTGATTTACTACCGTTTCCTTTTCCTCCCCTAATCGCGAAATAGTTAAAGCTTTCAGGGAAAACTTTGAGATCGTAGATTCCCATTAAATATCTTCCTTAAAGATTTTTGGACTTGAACATTTAATCCGTTTGGTTCTTTGTCGACAACGTTAATATTGTAAATTTCATATTCTATTCCCTTAAAATATGAAATGAAAAGCGTTTACAATTTAATCAAGTCGGCTACTTCAGTTTAGTAGAGCGAGCTGATGGCCGGCTACCGGAGTCATACGAAACTTTTTACTGAAAAGCACTAACAAGCAACCAGTGAGGCGAGGAAAGTAGACACTAGTGAGCCACGGCACTCATAGATTCATAGGTGTGCCTATGTGCCTATACACATAGAAAATATGGAACTTTTTTAATTTCACGCTTGATTCGAAAACTTCCACGCGAATGCGGAGCTGCGGATGCCAAGAACTCGACGTTGCCGTTGTGTCATTCAACGTAAATCGTACACGTTTCTGAACCAATGATTTGCGTCATTTGAAATACATTAATTTTATTTAAGTTACTTCACTTTGTTCTAAATGCACAATTGAAATTGAATGTGCGGAAAAAGGGTTCAACTCTGCTCACTAAGCTGGAACAAATAGGTTTACCAATTAACTGGGTCAAAAGTTTTTACGGTACTTGCGTGAACTGCCTAACAATACTTAAACACAAAATTAAGTTTGCACAATAATTTCGTAAACGAATGTCTGTATTTCAAGTTTATTTCTCTGTTAAACTTCTAAAGTGGTATTAGATCAACCTTGATGACAGTCTTTTTAATAACAGAGGCCCTTTTGACAGATATCCTATAAAGCTTACCAAATAAGCAGGATAAATTAAAAACGATATTTATAAAATAGAAACACGACCATCAAAACAAAAATAATCTTAAAGGAGTAGTAAATAATTAAAGAGGCCATTAAGTCACTTAGGTTAATGTTATGAACGTTCCTCGATTAATTGATATAGTGTAACCTAATTAGAACTAGGCTATGTTTGTCGCTAGCTCACTTTCTATACGCACAATACGTAGGTTCAAGGAACAATGCTTTTAGTTTATTGAGAGGGGTTTTTTTTCGTTGGGAAATCATCCAATGACTTGTCCCACTCTTAGGCGGGGCGTGATGGCGTGTTAGACTTTTAATGACTAAAACCCACTTCTATATTCCTTCCCCGTGTTCCAGGGCCCCGGGGTGTTCCTTTCAGAAGTGAAGTCGTGGCCCCAGTTTATGGAGAGGGGTGCGAATCCGTTGTGACATTTCATATTCGATTCGATTATGGTCGCAGCCCACTGCCATAACACGTTCTAAACGCGCGCGCCCGCAAGCGAAAATTGATTACGACGTATTTTAACCTTACATTATAATGTGGTAATTCCACACATTTTAACCACAAAATACATTTTGAAACATATAATCTCACGTCTGAATTTGTTGAAGGTGACCTAAATAACGGCACACAATAAAACCAAAATACAAATTATACCTATTTAAAATTTTAGTATTGTTATTAAATACTCACAAATAGTCTTGAATAATCATATATTATAAAAGCAAAACCTTGTATGTTTATGCAATTGCATGAGGGTGTGTTTGTAACTCCTTCACGTTCAAACAATTGAACGGATTTAGATGAAATCAAGCAAACGGGTAAACTATGTCTTGGAACAGGACATAAGATACGTTTTATACTGGGGAGTATGTCCCCTTGGGATGAGATTTTACTTGCATAGGACAGAAGCCACTGTCGAAATATTCTAAGAATATAATCGTCGTAAAAGTTACGAAATTTTACTTAAAGCAATCTCAAGCAATGAATCGTTACCAATTACAAAAGGCACACGTCCCAAAGTAACGATCAATGAATAAATAATCGAACAATCAAGCTTCCCATGTTTCACCAGAACGGTTTTCACTGTAGAACAACTAGTATAGGTAACGGCCGCGAGCGTCGCGCGACATACTTCCCGCGGCGAATCACGCCCGTGTATCATGGCACTAATGGGGGAAACACATAAAGACAAGGCTGGCAACACCGTGTCAGTCAGCGGTCCCCAAACTTTTTCTCATCGACCCCTTGCCATTTATCTGTTTTGTGTAGACTTCCAAGATCTTATCTTAGTTGTTGGGGACACTGGGATACATATTCCATGTGTATTCAACTAACTGCATCCTATAAATTTTAGGTGGATTATCACATTAATTGGAAGCCTACCTTTTTGGTATAGGTCTGCCCGAAAGGTAACCACTCTCGTGGACCCCAATTTCCACCTTATTCCGTAGACCTCTTGTAGGTACAGACCTAGTGAGACCTATCCTGTATAGGTATTTGAGGGCTCAGGTATATTTCTATCTTTGGGAATGACTGGTGTAAGTAAAGTCAATTATAGGTGTGTTCGGCTTACTGTTTCTTTCATATATGTGATCAGGCGCGCTGCTCATCTATCAGTGTCGTGTCGTTCACGTCAACCATGTGGAAATAAAGTCCCTGTCGCACGAAGAATAATCGATGTAGCGGAGTCTATATTTTTCAAAATCTTTTATAAACATGTTTTTAGCTGTGCACATTTTATCTAAGCTATATGTATGTATATCTATATCCAGCTAAATGTATCAATTCTGTAAATAGTCGGCCAAAGTTATTTCTACACTATTTATAGTGTTAATTGTATCTATTGGATTTCTATGAGATTTCGAACCTATCCTTCAATGACGTCGGTTTAATTTAGATGAACGGCGACGATCTTATAAGGTTGACAGGTAGCCATTAATATTGAACAATAGGCCATGGTGTTGTGCAATGGCGTTGGCACACGTAACCAATCAATGTCAGCTTAGAACTCACAATAGAAGTTAGGTACTTACAAGTACAAGGAAGGCTTAAATTAAGACCTTTTTTTTTCTTTATAAAATATCCCTATACCTATCTCCTTAAAGGGATAATTTATAAAGAAAAAATGTATACTTCTGCAACATACCATTTAAATAACGAAAAAATAAAGCAAATACGGATAGATCGAGTTTACTCGGTATTGTACGTTGGCAACTAAGCATTCTAACGATTTAGTAATAACCCTCAGCTCAAACCGTTCCTCCAAAATATGTGAGGTTGAACCAATACCTATGTGCTCTGGCCAGTATGGATAGAGAAACGGTCCATATTTCCGGATTGCAAGAGGTATATGCAAAATAACTGCTATAATTTTTTTCAAGTCGAATTTAAAGCACATTAAGTGACTTAAAATGTACGTGCATAAAAAAAGTTTATTTAAAAATCAAACTGGCCACTAACAAAAATAAAAGAATAAAATGACTGGAGCAGGAGTGTTACAGAAAATTAAAACTACAGTTCAATCTTAGTGTAGTAAATTTTATTTGTTTCATTTCTCAAAACATGTCGAGTGATAGTTAACATTAACTTGTAAATAATACTTATATTTCTCTAATATAATTATAATTTGTTTCCTTCTGTATAGGTATTGTCTTTTTTAATTATCTCAGAGCAGGTGTAAAAAGTAGAGTATCCAACACGGGGATAAAACTGTCTTTGTCTTGGGTGGCTTGAATTTCTCACTTCACTCAAGTTCCTATATTAACTCCCTCGCAATGCTCGGGAGCTAATTATATAAATCGCTCACTACGTTCGGGATTAAAACTTAGCAACCTTCGTTTCGTTTGGAATTCAACAAGCCACTTGCAACTTTGAGATACTGCTTTATCCTCTAGTCACATAATCTACTACATATTTCATCCCGGGAGTATGTTCCCTTGAGACAATTTTCTACTTTCACGTGGGTGAAGCCAGTGGCAGCAGCTAATCTATAAAACTAACAAATTTAACGACCTTGCGTCACAAAACTCAAATAATTAACGAACTATAATGTAATCACAACTCAGGTCGCCAAGATACAAGTTCTACCTAGTTTGCAGACTACCATCCAAAATTAGTTAATTCTCAAAATTGTAACAGATAATATAATGATTACGTAATAGTCCTATGATCGTTTTTTGTAATAATGAACAAATATTAAGCATTATGTTTATACACTTAAAAGAAAAACTCCTAACTAATTTGTAAATAAGCGCCGCGAAATTCAAATTTTCTTAAGATTTATGCATTTTGCAGGTCAGTCTCAAGTTGTATGTTGATTAAAATTTGATTTACGATCGTAACACGTATTTATTTTTTGCTTCTCTTCTTTTATAATCGCCGTCCGGCCGTCCGGTTATCGTCCGGACCGAGCTCGAGTCGTCGACGGCGCGTAGTGTTCCACGCACGCCTCAAGTCAGCAAAACCGTAGGGACCTAGCGGGGTCGAAGCCTACTGGGGCCTTGGGTTTGCTTCTGAAAGGAAAACCCGGGGTCCCGTAACGCAAGGTAAAGATGGATCATAGGAGTGAGTTTTAGTCACTAAAAGTCACTTTTTCCCATTCCGCTCTAGTGCGAGAGAAGTCATTGGATAATTTCCCACTTAAAAAAAACGTATATATTTAAGGAATTATAGTCACGGATTTAATGGTTATAACTTTTACTGCGCTATATTTGTTACGGTCGTTAATCATGGGACCTGGCACTGACCTGACTGCAAAAAACGTAAGTAAAGAATTTTTGTAGATTACCCTGGCACTCCCCCTTTAAAATTAATTGTTTTCTTCAATACAAACTGACTTCCCAACTTGGAGGTGTCACTATAATTCCTGATAATAATTATTCCCGACTCCACCCCTTGAGCCGAAATGAGAACACGCATTGAAAATTCTCCCCTTTTGCTCTAATAACACAAGAGCACCAAACTTTTAGGAAGTTATTCATATCAACGAGAAGTCAAAAGTTCCGTGAATCAATTCCGTTGAAGTTAACAATAGCTGGCGCACGGAACAAATTTTATGAGGCACTTGTTGATACGACAGTTAAGCCGGCTTTGGGCCAACGAATATTGTGTCTCTGCCCTAATACATGCTAATACAGGCTTTAGTTACGAGCCGTCTTTTGTAAACTCCGCTTAAATTTAACCCTGTACAGATAATGGGTACAATGAGAAAATATAATGTGGAAAATAAAGCCGTGTAGATTCCCGGGGACAAAATTGACGAGAAAGATATTGTTTTATTTAGTCTTCTCGGAAAGTTACGTACTTTCGTGCATCGTCACTCCACGAATTGTATTACATTCTTTTTATTCAAAATGTAAAATGAAATATAATAATTTTATCTTATGTTTAGTATAGTTTCTCAAAAACGGTAGTAGTATAGTTTCGGAAAACATTGTGAGGAAACGGGAATGTACTAAAACAAAAAAAATCGAAGGCGTTTTTCTTTAAGGTGGAAAATCATCTAACGACTTCTCCTGCTCTAGGGTGGAGTGAGAGAGCGACTGAAACTACACCTATGTTCCTTCAGTTACCTTTTTAGTTCTAGGACCACGAGTATCAGCAGGCATTGGCCTTACTGGCCCCCCACGGTTTACTTACATCTCTTTGAGGCATGTGACTTCCACCAAGCGGCGCTTTGCCCATTCTCTTTCCTAGAGAGGAAGCCTGATTCTACCTAAAATATTACACCTACAATGGTCTTTCAAAGCCTGAAATAAGTGAAATTATTTTTTTATTTATAATATTTGATAATGTTAAGTGCGTTATGATTTTGACTCAGTGAATAGGCAGCTTTAACTCAGACTAGTTACGTCTATTTTTATGTATCTGTGGAACGAGTCATGTTATGACTTTGTGTCACTTGTCTTCAGCAGCGTATTGTTATGTTGTTTCTTGTTTCTACTTATAGGTCAGGGACTCGCTGTCTGTCACTGCTTGTCTGGCCGTTTATGTGTTTGTTACTGTTTTGCCCTCCTTTACGAACACATTGCTGATGAAATTATTGAGAGCATGGATTTATTGTACCGTACTTTAGATTTCGTGATTTATACAAATTATCATCATCATCATCAACATCATCATTTCAGCCGATAGACGTCCACTGCTGGCCATAGGCCTCCCCCAAAATGTCGCTACAATGAACGGTCCTGTGCGTTTCGCATCCATCGGATTCCCGCAACCTTCACCAGGTCATCGGTCCACCTTGTAGGTGGCCTTCCAAAACTGAGTCTTCTGGTACGTGGTCGCCACTCCAGAACCTTTCGGCCCCAACGGCCATCTGTTCTGCGAGCAATGTGCCCTGCCCATTGTTACTTAAATTTAGCGATTCTTCGTGCTATGTCGGTAACCTTGGCTTCCTGCGGATATCTTCATTTCTGATTTGATTACGCAAGGAAACTCCGAGCATAGCCCTTTCCATTGCCCTTTGGGTGACTTTAAGCCTTTGATACAAATTAAAAATTCGTAAAATTATTTATCTTGCAAAAAGACAGTTTTTCTGCTTTATTTCCGTATCTATTCTCCTAGCTATCAAGGACCTTACCATGACGTGTTAAAATGTCACGGGTTCGAGTGAAAAAGAGGGATGCAGCTATACACCCTATATAGCTCCATCCCTTTAAGAGTTCAGTATAGCTCGTCAAATGGATCGCGTTAAGAGCCCGTGGTAGGAGCCGCAGTGCTAATCACACAATTTATCAAAAAGCTTAGGTTTTTTACCCGACTGCGCCAGAAGGAGGGTTATGTTTTCCGAACGTATTTTTGTTCTTACTTTCAATAGTAATTTATAGTACCGAGTCTGAAAGTAACGTAATATGTCTAGGTTTTTATTTTTGCTTCCAAAAACATCTATTTGTTCCTCCCACGGCGACCTTTCTTTTGTATAATCTCAAATTGTTAAGTCTGTTTTCCACTGTAAATAAACCCAAAATAGTAACCATTTTTAAGACTTCACTTCTATAAATAAACCAAAAGACGCTGACCCTTGACTAATACTCAGATTTCAAAGTCGAAAAGGTTCTGCGAAAATATCTTTGAAACGCAGACTGAAACCGGAGTTAGATAATATAGATACTCATTGTTGTACCTGGGTGGTCTGAAAAGTTTCCGATCTCAATGTGAAGACAGCAATAGGTACTCGTCAATAAAAGCTAATGAATGTAGAGTTGTGCATCTTTTAACTGTTACTCACTAAAGTTGCAGCCATTTTGGACGCGTAGTTGTTTTTGACAGTCATTTGAGTGAGTCGATGCGAGATGCAGAAAAAGAAAATTCTTTTTCACCAAAACAACACCTCAGCGGTCATTGTCCGGAGCGAGGAGGAGTGGCAGGCGGTCGCCTCCTTCTGCGAAGCACTAATGTTAGCAAAGGAGGCGGCCGATCGCGTGAGGCAACGGTCCTCACGCCCCAACCACCGCCGGGATTCTGATCCCGATTTCCGGCTACCGTAGGCGCGGGCTTGCGGACGGCGAGCAATGGGTAGCTCGCCGTCCGATCGTCCGGTGACGGCAAAGAAGGAACAGGAGTGGGTTTTTAGTCAGTAAAAGTCTGACACTATCTCGCGCTCCGCCCAAGAGCGGGGAATGTCATTAGATGATTTTCCCACACGAAAAAAAAAAAAAAAAAAAAAAACACCTCAGCGGTTGCCATGGTGAAAATCTAAGAATGAACTGCTTGATCATCCGCCTTACTCAACAGATCTAGCCCTAAGCAAATTCTTTTTGTTCCCTCATCAAATAATTGTATTCGGAAGATAGAGATTTTCCTCAAACGCGGAGGCAAACTTCGTGAATAATTATTTTGCAGAGAAAAACGCCAACTACTATTTGAACGAATTAGAGAGATGGTATCGCTGAGAGAAATATGTAGAGTTACAAGGTGACAATGTAAAAAAAATAAAATTGTAAGAAAAAAATTCTCGTGACTTAATTAGGTCAGAAACTTTTCAGACTACCTGTGTTCACCATAAAAATTTACAGTAGGAGCTTAAAATTATTGGGGTGTAACAATGAGCGGTCTTATCGCTAAAAGCGTTTATTACAGACAACCTTTGGATGGATTTGACAGAGAAGGAGAAAAGATACGCAGGTAGTCCGTGGTGTATTTTTTACATTTATAAGTCCTTTATTTTACCAATGTTCGTACATAACACTAACAAAAAATATAGAAAAAAATAATTATAGGCATGTCCTTGTTATTTTTCTCAAACAAGATATTAGATGCCATCCAAAAATAAGAGATTGATACAAGGGGAGCGAGCAATATTGGAAAATAAATAAAACCTTGTTATCTGCGATGACGAAGCTATAAACTTACCTATAATGTATCAAGATAATTCGTGTCTCGAAAGCTGATAAAGCTGAAAATAACAAAGGAAAATATATAAAACACGTGCAATCATAAATAAAGATTACAGCAACAGTATACAAATAAATAACGCTTACGAAAGCGAAAAAGTTAAGCGCTAAAAGTTTTCAGATAAGCTGTGCTATTCAGCGCAAATCTAATAGCACTCATTACCCCTTAAGAGCACTTAGGATTTCGTTAAAGCAAATCTGATGAAGAATTTAGTGCGGGCCTGGTGACCCTCGTGTTAGACTAAATTCAATCTAATTATCACGCTGGTGTGGCGTCCACAACACATACATTTTGAGCCGCGTGTACACACGACACAGGCGACTTCAAAGGATTCTCGCTCGTACTGAAACGTAGGTGTGGCCACTTATAATGTATCTACTGGAGGGGAGCGCGTCGTGCCAAACACTCGATGCACTTGCAATGTTTTACTTTCGAACATCACAGCACTATTCTAGGAAATAGATCGTTGCAATTATAGATACAGTTCGTACTACGATCGGCAACAAGTGGCTCTCCAATCCAACTCCCATTCAATTCGACTCTGATTAATATCTAGAGATTATTCCAGTTTTTCAAACTTAAAAGATTGCTCTATTTCAGTACACACTGGTAACCGTAGGAATTTAGCTCTTTACAACCGCTGGTGGTTTGTTAGTATAATTATTCACTTTATATTTTTACTACGTGTAATACACTCCCAGCTTATCAGAGTGAAGCGTGCTATTTCTTTCCTGAATGGTGTAATAAACATCTGTTAGATTAATTTTTATGTACAACATTACGCTTGCTCCTTACGCCTTCTAAACTTTAATCAATAGACTCATGAGTTCTATGATATAAACAAACCTACTCTCATTGATTCAGGCAGAATATTTATTGCACAAAAGTTGAAAGCATATTTATTTATTTATTTAAACTTCATGCACTGTATTGGTACATAGGAGAACTTAATGCAACAAGGCATTCTCTACCAGTCAACCTTTGGGTTAAAAAGACAAAACTGTGGTAGGTGTGCACAATAAATAAATAACATATATATCAAGTAGAATATATGATACTACAATGTTTGCAACTTGTAAATAAACGTATGAAATGAAAAAGATAAGAGAAAATTTACATTACTTGATTGTAGCTTGCGACTTGAATAATAAAGAATAGTTGCGAGAACGAACGATACCAAGTTCCAGTAAATTTTTTAATTATCTTAAGTACTTTTCTTTTACTACCCCCGCGGTTTCTAATAAACGCTAATTTTAATGCATGGTCACACAGTTTAAGATGTCACCACGAATTTGCATATATTTCGTACTCAAGCACCTGAAATTCAGAATTAAACTTATCTTCCGTGAGAATGTGGAACACCTAGGCGCCTAGTTTTGTCTCCTTGTTGGCGGGTGTACATCAAACAACTTCCTTAGTTGAAGAGTTGAAGTACTTAGCAAGTTTGGTCCGTTAAGTAAAGTCACATGTTCGGATCAGGGGCGTCTTGGTACAGGTAGTTCAAGAGTATAGTAAGCCGTGGTTTTCCCGACATACTTAATTAATCTGTCTTCCTGCGGTTAGTCGGAGAACATTCCCGGGCAAGTACATCTCAGAGTTTTTGCTTAACCTGCAATTAAAGCTGAGACAATGCATTTCTTTGGGTTAAGGTCACAATTTTCCGGATTCTATGTAGATGCCGCAAGAATGTCGGACCTTGTCGTAGTGGATTGCGTAACACATTTTTATTAATATATTTTTTGCCGAGACGGATTCTATCTTTTTTCCTTCCATTTTTAATACATTTGCTACACATTCCGCTGGTGATCTGTAGCAGAATATTGTAATAATAATATGACAACAAAAACAACGGCCTTAACTAAATACCTTGGTTTTACGTCTAACTTTGCCGACCTCTCGTTACAACTAAAGGCTGTTCATATTAAATTTCAATTAGGTACGAACGAACTAGGAGAGTAATTATGTAACCCGTTTCGTACAAATTGTTGAGAGGTGAGTAAGGAACGTTCTATATCAATCAGGAACAAAAGAAGACTATGTTCAATTATAGCAGTGTCTGGAAAAATAAATGTAGCGCAGATTGTGGTTTTACAATGTCGTATGTTAGAATTAGTGATGACGCTCGAGGCGGACGGCAGAGGGTGATATAACGCTTGCTCCTGCGCTAAATGAAGCTGGCATACATCTGGATTAAGTTGTTGCTGGATAAATCTAAAAGTAGAGCTTCGTAATAAAGCGATAGATTTCAAACGTAAGATTATGATCAGCCAGTATTATCCAGATCATAAAGTTTAATATTCAAAACTGTACAGTAATAACTCGAGAAATTATTTATACTTGCATTTACGTAGACACGACACGGGGCTAAAGTGGTATGAGCATCGACGTCCATGTTTATCGCTGGAACCCGCTATAAATTTGTAAAATAAAGTTTTATGAATGTCCGGATAACGGGAGATGGATACTCGATCACATCTATGTATTTGGGTAGAGCATGTATCATCTTTTAGATAACGACACTGTTAATATACTTCAATATAAAATGTTATATTAAAGAGTCTTAAAATAGTTTTATATTTTTTTTAAATCCAAGGTGACTTTATTTTTCTGATTTTATAAAGAACATAAGCCATTTTAGATAATATTTAGTCGATTTCTTTATGAATACTTTTATATCCTTCCCCATAACTTATTTATGAAATCGAAACAGAAATCAGCGAAACAGCGTGTAATTTCACTGTTTCTCTTCGTAAAATGACATAAAAGCTTTCTGAAAGCTGTAACAACGTCAAACGGCTTTCAAGACAGTAAATGTGTGGTTCTACAGCGGAATATTACTGTATGTATTTAATATATACATTTGTATATACTGCCTGATTTTTAACAGCTTTCAAATTTTTTCCAGTCTATAGGTGCCAATCAAAAACACAATATTTGCAAAATTTCCTGTCATAGGTTGTGTAGGTGTCAATCAAAAACATGCAAAATTATATACAAAATTTGCTGTCTGAAGAAATTGAATTTAACATTTTTTCCAGCATTACCTACAAAAGTTAAAAAAATCTGCTGGTCAGAACATTTTTCTCTCTTCTTTTGCTTGCATTAGCAGTAGCTAATGAAGATAAAGAAGAACAAATTAACTGTTCCCTACATGCGAGTACGATAGCATGTAGGTACAGGAACAGGTAATATTTTTATTTATGATAAATGAATTCAATTTTTTTTCGTCAATTCAAACTTTATGAGGCCGGTGTTTCCTAGCTGACTACCCTGAGAAGAAACCGAAACAAACTCAGAGGTCAAAGCCTCTTTTAAAATCCATACAGTAAACATTAATGGTCAAATCATATGAGAACCATGCAGATTAGTGTCACAGATGGTCTTTTGTAGAAAGAACCACACAGAATAATTTACTTAACCTGTCCAATCAGTGCAAGCATTTGACAGTATTCGTGTAGCTCAAACTAAGGACTATTAAGGAGCTCAACGACGAACAATACTAAAGAAAGGACATTTAATTGAGTGTGAATCGAAAAAAATTTAATGGTGCTACTAATCTCGTTGCATGTTTATATTTATGTTATATTCTGATATTAATACGGGTACCCGTAGACTACAATATCGATTGTTAAACCGTTTTCCTTTTACAGTTTAATCTCGCCCTCGCATTTTATTATCTTTGTAAACAAGAATAAAATGAAACGATATTTTTGCTTAGATTTCATACAGTGAAATCCCAATTTTATTGGGAATAAAATTGATTAAAGGATTGTATTTAACCAGTTTTAGTATCAAAATTTATTTTTATACTTATAAGTATTTTGAGATTGACTAGATGTGCATTAGGTTTTTATCTGAGGTGTAAGTATAAAGCTAGCGCCTAGATTAGGCTTCAAACCCTCATATTATTTTACCCCTCAAACATAGACTAGTATACAAATACAATCTGTATTTGTATATTTTTAGTCCATGTACTTTTGCCGAACAAGCATCCTTTACACCGATTTATCACACAATATTTTAAAGGCAAAAGTTTGTATGTACCTATGTATATGTAAGTATATGTATGTGTATGTTTGTTACTTATTCACGCTCTAACGGCTGATCGAATTAAGATGAAATTTGGTACTGGTTTTTTTTTTATCCCGGGAAAATTTTACCTTTTCAAAATATTTTTGGCTAAATTGTATCCTTAACTCTATATAATTCTCAAAACACAGAATACCGGCAGCGACTACAGACAAAACATTTATAACACAATTGCGCTAAGCACAAGTTTAAGCTGTCATAGCCATAAACGGTATTTTCACGGGCCATCAATTTGCTTGAATAAACGGTGACACTCACTGACTGGCTTGGGTCATATCAGTGATTCTCAAACTGAGGTTGGGACGACTGGTGGTGATAATGGTTCGAGAAAGGTCTAAAAATTTCTAACTTAACAACTAAAAAGTAACATTGATGCAAACAGATTTTAAGTTTCTGTCAAGTGTCTACAAGTTTTGAACTTATGATTAATGTTTTTTTTTATTACTATAATATAGGTTTTTTCTGCTCCCTGCTGCAAAGATACCAAAATGGTCCCCTGTCAAAAAAAGTTTGAGAACCACAACTTTTCAATTATGGAAAGTCGAGGCGTCTTGGTGTTCTACGGCACTTGTAAATTTATAGTAACTTTTTCTAGGTGAATTTTTCAATTCATATGTACTTTTCTAAGTTTCTCTAGGACATTAGTCATACACAGGGTATCGGGAAGCAAGTAAAACCGTTGGTCCTGGTTGTTATTCGTAAACCTATGTCAGTTGTTACAGGCTGACGCCAGAAAGTCTGACCATCAGTCTATCCAAGGAGTATCGTGTTGCCCAGTACTTGGGTTGTGGAGGTCTAATTGGCAGTCGCTCCAAGTAAAACACGGGTATTCAGCTGCATCCGGATAGACTGAAAACCGACCCCAAGATGGCCAGAAAAAAGGCCAGATAAATGAAGATAATAATTTTTTGAGCAGTGATGGCCGAGTGGTAACGGCCCCGACTTACGAGTTGTAGGTCGCGGTTTAAACCCAGCCAGGCGCATTACCTACTTTGTGTAATTTATTTCATCACCACTGCTCTCAAAACGGTGAAGGAAAACATCGTGAGGAAACCGGCATGTCCTAGAACCAAAAATTCGAAGACATGTGACATTCACCAACCCGCACTGGGCCCGCGTGGTGGGTTACGGCCCATTCCCTCTCCTAGAGAGGAGAACATTAAAAGGCTGATTATGCTATGCTATTATGCTAATAACTTTTTCTAGTTTATTTTTACTTATGAGACCCGCGTGAAACCGCCTATTTCATTGAAACAAGCCAGGGACTTATACACACAGGTGTTACCACAGCTTCACCAGTCAATATTATAATTAATTAATTCGTAAGTGATACTAATTGAAACGCAGTAAGGGTTACTGAATCTGACACGTTATTGCCGAAAATCCAATTAAATTAATTAAGTGCTGGTTTGTCGTTCAATCAAATGGCTGATTCAGAAATTGTAGGTAGTTTGATATTCCAGCTTCATGATTTTCAATTTGTTGGCATGACGAATACGATTGTCTAAACCTTAATTCGTCTGAAACCTAGAAAGTATATGTATTTTCATTTCAAAATTTATAATATTTTCCGAGATATTTTTCAATACACTTAGGTACTTACTCAGGAACTCCAACCCAATCGCTTTTAGGTTGGTCGGCAGGCAGCCCCAGTAAGCCCCCACCAAAATCAGGCAAGACGCATGAATAAAAATCCGCGAGTTATAATACTTATGAAATTTTATTTATTTATTGTGTCTTGAAAAACTGTGTTTCATATACAAACGTGGGCATTTGTCATTATAGGCTCTCGGCTCCATTCCAGTCTATTCCACCTCAAAATGAGCTTCTTTGGTTTTAGTATAATTCTGGAAAAGTGAAAATTCTTTAATAAGCAAAATGACTGGCCTGTTAGTCGTGGTCGTGGGTTCGATTCCCACCCAGGACAAATGTTTGTGTGATGAGCACGATCATTTGTTCTGTGTCTATAATATGTTTGTATGTATTTAGAAATATATAAGTATGTTTAACAGTTGTCTAGTACTCATAACACGAGCTCTGCTTAGCTTGGGACTAGACGGCGTTGTGTTTAGGTGTGACAAAAAAGGTTCTTTTGCGTTGCTTAAGTTTTAGTTACAGGGTGTGTCTATCTGTGTAGACAGTAAAATAATGTAAGCAAGCAGCAAGACTTTAAAATAATGTTTTTCGTTACTTTCTTTATTGAATTTATTACTAGCTTCTGTCAGCGGCTTCGCCCGCGTGAAAGTGGAAAATTTTAATAAACTAGCGGTCCCGAAGACATGTGACATTCACCAACCCGCACTGGGCCCGCGTGGTGGATTACGGCCCATTCCCTTTCCTAGAAAGGAGGCCTGAGTCCCAACAGTGGGAACATTAAAAGGCTGACTATGCTATGCTATGCTAGCGGTCCCGGCAGACGTCCTGCCCGAAAGCTGGCATCTTGTAAAAATAAAAATAAGAACCCGACTGCAGAGCCACGTACCGTTTCCATTGTATTTCCAAACCATTTAGGGACCCACTCAAATACACTCAAGAAAATTACTTTCAAATCGGTCAAGCCTTTTAGGAACTGTTATGTGATAAACACACGTACAGAAGAATGCACATGTGCATGCGGGATTGCCCCACATGTAGAAAATTTCAAAATGCAAAAAATCGCGTCCCGCGTGCGTATTCCACGCGTTACAATATACAACAGCTGCTGTAACATGCCTATTTCTAATTTTCAGTTTTATGTAGATTTCTCAGAAATGAGTAGGTAATCATAACAGTTAACGGTTTACACATATTACCCGAACCGATATTCACACCTTTCGTGGAAAATACAGTTTGTGCAGGCGAGGTGTATTTTCAAACAAATATTTTCAAGAATTTGAAATTCAGTGCATTCGTTCTCTAAGCCCGTTTCGCATTTTGAATACAATTTCGAATTCGAATCATAATGTTTTCATAAAATTCATGTTCATGTTTCTGATTGCACGTTTGTCCAATTTCATTGGTTTTACACCTCCTATGTAGAGTTTGTATATCAAAATTTTATATAGGAACATATGGAAAAGAATATTCGGGTAGTCGTACACACATCAACAACATACCTTTACACACAGTATCAAGATTGTTAATGTTATGCTAAACGGACTCCTTTTGAGTGCGTAATTAGAGACACAATAGTAAGACAATGGCGCGTGAACGCCGGCGTTAATGCGGGGATCAACAGCTTACTAAATCACGCTAATATTATAAAGGTAAAAGTTTGTGCGTGGGTGCATGTATATTTGTTACTTGTTAACCCTTGAACAGCTGAACGGATTTGGTTTAGAACACGGATAGACTATGTCCTGAAATAGCACATAGATACTTTTTATCCCAGAAATAAATTTCTTAGGGACAACTTAGGTACTACTTTCACGCGGGCGAAGCCGCTCGCAGCAGCTAGTATTGGATATATTGTAATGATATTCTTTTCAAATATGATGATTTAGTTCCCATTGATTAAAATTGCAAAAGACTATATAGACATAGCTGGTAAGGCACGCACCTTATGTTTAGAAAAAAGACGAGGGAAAATTAAGTAAACGTTTACAAAATGCACGCTCGATATTATTTTTTGAGCTAAAAAACAAACTGTGAAAATATTGTAAAACATCGGACTGACCATTATAACGAAGTAGCGAGGGCGTATATTGCCATAATCGCTGCTCATGGCAGGGTATAAAACAGACTAAAAGCTGTGGTCCGTCTGAGTGGAGCCTAATAGTTTAGCAAACCCAGTTAATTCCGCTTTACTGGCATTTGGGTAACCACACGTGACTGCATACATATGTAGCTAGCTTAATATAATGATGGGTTCCAATATTCCCCTAACTGGACGAACACTTTTTGTATACTGTCTGTGTCGGAAAGTAATGAAAGGCTTTTGTACATCTAATTATCTGGTGTAGTCCTAGAAGCACTTTATCGTATTTTTATATTAAAATTAAATCCACCTAGCAGCTTAACAGCCTAACTCATTATCATCATTTCAACTAAAAGACGCCCACTGTTGGACATAGGCCTCCCTCAAGTATCGCCCCAATGTTCGGTCCTGTGCGTCTCGCATCCATCGGATTCCCGCGACCGTCACCATGTCATCGGTCCACCTTGTGGGAGGCCTTCCAACGCTGCGTCTTCCGAACTCATCTGACTTAAAAAAAAATTGTTTATTTTATTCATCAAGTTTAAACACCTATTCTATATTTGCATAAACCTTAAAAAGTATAATTATCTTGCCAGTTCGCCAGCTGCAAGTTAATAAAATCAATAGCTCATGCGACTTTTTTTTTATTATTATTGATAGGCTCGCGTTTGACCACTATCTCACCTGATGGTAGGCGATGTTGTGGCCGACGATGGAGCACGTTTGCCTAGAAGTAACCTATTCACTCTTGACTTAAAGACCCCTAGGTTGTTTATAAAGTTGAAGAGACTTTTCATGTCCTTTTGAAGAAAACTTCCTCCACTTCCATCGACTCAGTCGCCTTAACAACAGTAAATACCTCGATTATTTCAAAATAAATAACATTTTTTTTTTGCCCCACACTAAGAGTCACTCCCATATCGTGAAAGCGTTAAACATGTCAACTCAGATACAAAAGATATCCAGACCCAAAACAGCTACCTGTAGCCCATACAAATATTTATTCTGTACGAGAATCGAACCAACCACTGCTCCAACCGTAATTTGATCGAATCTAATGGATAAAATGACTCAGAATATAGGAGTGAGACTCGTTAGTTCTAAATGTAGGTACTTAATCTTATCTTGAATCTTTGTAGTTTGGTATCCGAACTCAATCCGAAATAGACCATTGTATGTGTGTAATGTAGGTCTGTACATATCTATATATCTATCTACATCTACGTATATACATATAAAAGTAGAAACTGACTGACTGACATATCAACGCACAACCGAAACTACTGAGACTAGGATCGTGAAATTTTGCACGAGGTTTTCCTTTATGACGTAGGCGAGCACTAAGAGAGGATTTCCTAAAATTCACTCCCTAAGGGAACGAAACGGGAATAAAAAGTTTGAACGGAGAAACCTACTTACACGAGGGCGAAACCTCTGGCACAAGCTGGTCTTAATAATAATAATTCTTTATTTTCAGGCAACTAAGGCCCATAGACAGAATAAATAGAATAATCTTAAAAATAATAAACTAATACATATTAACAACATGACTAATCTATTTTTCTTTTTTACACTATTCCACGAAATCGTCGATACACGACACCCTTTGGCCAAAACTCTCCTTTGAGGAAGGTCTCCAAGTGATGAGTCGGCACCCGCACCACAAACGACTTAAAATTAGTGTTATGGCACGACTCCAACTGCACGACTCTCAAAGTCCAGTTTGTTTTTACACGTACCTACATACTCCACGATCTCCTCAATCTTCGTGGTGTGATTTATTTATTTTTTTATTCAACCAGAACGACAAAATGCCAATTACATTAGTTAGAAATAATGTAAAATACATTAAAGAAAATATAATACAGATAATATAACTAAACCTCTCACTCAGTCTTCTCGCAAAACACCAGACATTCAGTCAGTATCTCCTTCCATTCATCAGCGAATAGATCTAGTCTAGAACTGGATTCAAGGAGAGTCTCGACTCGTACAGCAGCATGTTGTGTCCTGCCAGCGCGGTACCGCACTGGTTCTGACAAGAAGGTTTCTTCTTCTTCTTCTTTTTCTCCACCTTTGTGAAACCATCCTCATCGCACGAGCTCTTAACTGGATCTCGTTGTTTCAAGTCCACATTTTGAGACTCTAAGCTGCTCTGCTTGGCCCTTTTCGTATAAACCAAAAGTGGTCCATAAAATATGATCCGGCCATTATACGATAATACGATAATCTTATATAAACGACCCGTTAACGCAACTCCCTATTCATTTTATGTCGGTTTATTGAGCTCTCAATACTTAATATTATAGCTTTATGGAGAAATCACTTTACACTGTACACTTACAATCCATTTAGCACTTAGTGAAGTCAGATAGTAGCTGTGTAAAGTGTAGTTTTGTTAACCTACACGCTGGGAACGTAATTGCTTTATACTCCATGAAACGAAGAAAAATGTATTAGGAAACCGCTTTCTGATATTTTTCCGTAGATCGGATCATCCTAGGTTTGAGCTATCAGAAAACACAGACTCTGTTTACGAAATTGCTTACTTATCTAAGAAATTATTGATATTATTTGTTATTTATATTTTTTTTTAAAAATTCGAATTAAATTACGACTATTTTCAAAGAGAGATATTAAAATACTTAGTACATTTTGATACGAGTGGAAAAAGTTTTTCATTGTGACCGAGGTGGAATTCGTCCAAGTCACAGACGAGGGTGGTATGGAGCCGAGTGCAGCAGTGACAAATTTCCTTATGTATCAAATGACGTTTTTCAATACACTTACAAAATTTAAAAAGAAATAAACAAACAGGGGTTTGGGGGATATAAGTGTTTTTTTTTTTTTTTTTTTCGGTGGGATAATCATCTTATGACATCCCCCGCCCTTGGGCGGGGCGGGAGATAGTGTCAGACTTTTACTGACTAAAAACCCACTCCTGTTCCTTCGTTGCCTTTCGTACCAGGGCCGAGTCTTCCTTTCAGAATCAGACCCTTGGCCCCGGTAGGCTTCGACCCTGCTAGGCCCCTACAGTTGCTGACATCTCCTTGAGGCGCGCGTGGAACAGCACGCGCCGTCGACGACTTGGGCTCGGTCCGGACGGTTACCGGACGGTCGGACGGCGAGCCACCCATTGCTCGTCGTCCGCAAGCCTGCGCCTACGATGGCCGGAAATCGGGATCGGAATCCCGGCGGCGATTGGGGCGTGAGGACCGTTGCCTCACGCGATCGGCCGCCTCCTTTGCTAGCATTACTGCTTCGCAGAAGGAGGCAACCGCCTGCCACTCCTCCTCGCTCCGGACCATGGCCTGTACCAAAGCCCGGCGCGAGAGATCGCCGCCGCCGATCGCCCCCACGAGGACACGGCGTTGCTCTACCCAAGCGGGGCACACCTCCAACGTGTGCTCCACCGTGTCCTCCGGGCGGTCCACACAATGGTGACACCCGGGCGTTTCTTCCGCACGAATCCGGTGCAGGAACCTCCCGAACTTACCATGTCCGGTGAGGACCTGCGTCATGCGGAAGGTAAGGACGCCGTGTTGCCTTTCCAGCCACTCCTCAAAGAGGGGACTTATCGCCATAATTATGGCGTGCCCAGCACTGGCGTGGTGAATAAAAATCACTTTCTGAGCAAGTGTGTTGAAAATTATATTGAAAGTTTATTGCGTTCAATAGTATATAAATTAGTGTCTTACTTACTTAGTTCATCCAATTTACAAGTTAAAATGGACAAAGGGTATGGTCCACCATTCATACAAACTTTGGCCACAGTATAGCAACAGTGGACATATATTAAGACAACTTCAATTCATAGTTTATGAAATAATAAACCTTTTACAGCTATTACAGGTTTATCTAAAAGTTGGAGGAAATGAGTTAAATCAGTTTTAATTTTTATATTGCTAGAGTCAAAATGGCGGCTGTAGCACAGTAAAGTAAACAAACATTTATTTATTTATTTGGTTAATTATTTTCTTCGTCGTTTAAAATTAGAACAACGACTAAAAACATTATTTAAATGACTTCTAAGTATTAGCTTTTTTTTTAAGAATTATGAAATTTTTATTCATTTTTTTTTGCTGCCAAATACTTCAAAAAACATTAGAATGAGTTACACCTGCATTCTAATGTAAAACAAAAAGAAGCAACTATTACGGAAGACTTATTACGCAAGAAAACATAGACGAAAGACTAGGCGATATGGTCGAAGAACTATAGCCTTCCCTAAGTTTAAATAGAAAAAAAAAATATAAAAAAAATATGAAAACAGATTTTTACCGCCATGTCACAGAAAATTTTAATTTTACTAGTTTTACTTTTGTTTTCTTCACAAGTGTATTGAAAAACGTCGTATGACACACGTGAGTAATTAGTGATTACCGTTCTTGGCTCTCTTAAGACCCTCGCCACGGCTCAGGTCTAAATACCGCCTCGACGGTAATCACTAACATAACACACTTATATCATAATGTACTATAATTGTGGCGGGGGCGAGCTCGCGCAATTTTATGCACGAGTGCGGAAAACAGTAAATTGCGTGCCTAAAAGCGGTAGGTTATCCCTACCGCTTTTAGGCGCGCAGCACTCACGAGCGGGTTTTCGAGTAAGTGTATAGAAAATATTTTTTTGTTGGCAAACATTTAAACTGTTTTAAAGTTAAATGTCCTTCGAAAAACTTCTGCATAAACACAAAAATTAATCTATAAATGGATAATGATCAGTAATACTGGGGCAGAAGGCTCTAAGGGACTAACAACCCTAACACTCCTGCAAAGCGATGAACATTATTTATTACTTTCACTAAATTTTCCTTGCTTCATTATTCAACCTGAACTCTTCACAAAACTCATTGCTCAGGGGCTCGTCAGATTCCTCCTTTTGTAAAAACAAAACTGTAGCTGAAGACCAACTGAGAGCCTTTTATTTTAGTCTTTTTGAGAATGTTATGAACTATTAAAGGTACGTCGAGAGACTTGATAAATGGGATTGAACTGACTTCAATTAACTTCACTCTTGCTATCTTTATTATTTTTTTGGATTTTTCGCAGTTTCACATAGCTTATTGTTTGGCTTCTCCGTCAAAATGAAAAGTTTAATTTAGTTCAGTTTAGTTTTATTTTGGTATCAACTGGATGCAATGTACGCTTTATCTGGAGGGTTATTGTTTAATTAAATGTCATAATAATAATCTTTCTGACCGAGGGACAGGTTAGCCAAGTACCCAGGAAATAATATAATGCACAAGTGTGTGCGTAAAACTGTTTAACTATCAGTTACTTTTCTCTATAGTCCGATAGGATGAACAGCAATCCGACACGGCTGGAAAGAGATTAGGCATAGGCTTTCCATGCTTTTCTAGTCATGGGGGTGTTACACTTTCAACTCCTAAACTCCTCTCCTAAATTCCCTATCGTTTATACGTAACGATAGAGATTTTTTTCTGATCACTTCGCGTTTATATTTAACTCATTTTCGATAAAATTGGACTTATACCCTTTTTCACTAAAGCCACAGAAATTATACGCACAAACCGAAGTAATCGAGGGTTTGTGCGAATAATTTCTCTTAGTGTGTGCCGCATCAAAATCCGTTATGTGGTTTAAAAGGCATTAGCGTAAATACAGGCAAACGTGGAAAGCGACTTTGTTTTGTACTACGTAGAAAAGCCTCACTTACCTAAAGACTTTAACCCAAGTTAGGTTCTACTTGTATGAAAGTATTCTCAAGTACCAAGTAGCTTGTAGAGACACTAGAAACAGTTAAAGCGAGTGGTTTCATCTAAGAATAGTCCACGCTACTCGTATGTCATTGGGTGAGTGCTGAGCGAGATAGCAGGCTTTAGTTGCTTTTAACAGGTTCTTTCCACAACTACCCTTTTCTTATTTTTTTTAAATGGAAAATGGTCAAATAATTTCTTCCGCTCTAGGCGGAGCAAGAAGATGTGTCAGACCTTTACTGACTAAAACTGTTCAGCTACTCTTTGCGTTCCAGGGCCACGGTAACTCCTCCGATCGTTCTCGCTCCCTAGCGGGTATTGGCTCTAGTGGCCCCGTCCACTTTGCTGATATATCTTTGCGGCGCACGTGGAACACAACGCGTCGACTCGGCCTTTGTCCTTAACGCATGGCCGGACAGCTACCCATTGCTTGCCGTTCGCAAGTCATAATTACTCTTGGATTAATACCTAATTCGAGATAATTTCACTCCATGCCACACATGCATGTCTGAACTATCGACTTAACCGTTGTTTTTACTAAGTTAATTTTTAATTGACCTTTGTAATTAAAAAGGTGGCGAGATGTCTGAAAGGACTTGTATGAAACCTTTCCCAGCAGTAGACTAAAAGACCAGACAATGGAACTTGAATTTGGTCATGTATCACAAAGTCTGTTGGTCAAAAGTTGATAATTAATTATCTCTTTAACTTTAAATTCAAACAGAATATATTAATAGGCTTGAATAAATCATGAAGGGTTCATTTAAGTCTATAAACAATTCGGCGAATTGATATCGGCATCAGTAATTACGCGTTGGAACAAATTAATCTTTCATTTCGATGCTGTCCGAATAGTTCATGTCAGGGAGAGGAAGGATTAGCTCGTCAGTGCCATGTTGGTGTAGTGGGGATGACTGTCAAAGGTGCAATACACATTTCCAAAGGCAAGTCTGCTGATTCAATTGAGCAAGAATAGCCGATCATTGACACCTTTGAAAAGTTATTGTTGAGTTAAGCGCGCCTTTGTAAATTAATGTGTACTGTGTTAAATTTTTGTGTACAATAAAGAATTTTAATAGTTTCGATCGGTTTTGATTTTCTCTTTATTGACAGGCGAGATTATGGTCTTTTTATGGCGTGTTGACACTCTGTTTAAAGTATAATAAACTTCGAAAATGTTTAAAATTTGTGGTAGTTTTTCTAAAATCACTTTGGCGAAAATATTCTTTGTTGTAGAAACTTATTAAAATAAGAAGGCTGGGCAAGGTGCATTGGAATTAGAATTATTTATCTTTCTTGATAATAATTTTTGAGAAGAGAACTGCGTTCTGAAATACAGTCTCCGACACTCGGCCTAGCTCAGGCACATTTGCTCATTTTTATTCTTGTGTATCACGACACATAAAATTCATGTTTTTTTTTAATTTTTTATTATATTCTTAGTGTCTGACTAACACAACTCAATACCATGATGAATTTAATAGATCGATAAAGTAATAATAAAAGTGCGTTCTGAAGACGATCTACGGAAACAAAGCCCGGCTCCAGTTTCATGAAATTGAAGGGGACACGTCCGTAACAGTCACTTGTTTACAAACTTTTGTTTAATATTGTTAGAAAGTGACTGTATAGAACGGCAAACAATCTGTAAACAAATTATCTACAGAAGTGCCAAGTTACGTTTAGTTGGAAAACCATTTAGCGATACAGAGCCTATAAATATAAAAACTAGAAAAACTATTGTTATATTTTCTCAATTTTAGACCGTTCTTAATTTAAATACAGCTCTCTACTTACAATTGTTTACAATCTGTTTTATTTCTTTTTTATATCAGTGGTAACACTTGAGTGTTGCCATCATAAATCATTATGTAATTTATGGCGTCTATTTGTAATTAATGACACCATTACACTAGGTCTACCCGAAATAATGTGCTGACGTTGCGATGGATCTTTTATCCTTTAACCCCAATGTTGAATGGCCGGATTGGGAGCGACTCTGATATCCGCATAGGGGTCAGTTGTAACACGGCGACTGGCGGGTAGCAACATATTGCAACTACACAAACCAGAACACATTTCGATATTTGACCTGAATTTGCATAAAATACATTTTAAAAGTAGTAAAGATTGTAATTAAAATTTACTGTTATACTTTGTCGAGCACCAACTTTTTAAAACTTCATCGATATTTAGGTAGTTCTTCATAGCTAATAATGTATTTGACACTCCGTTTAAAGTATAATAAACTTCGAAAATGTTTAAAATTTGTGGTAGTTTTTCTAAAATCACTTTGGCGAAAATATTCTTTGTTGTAGAAACTTATTAAAATAAGAAGGCTGGGCAAGGTGCATTGGAATTAGAATTATTTATCTTTCTTGATAATAATTTTTGAGAAGAGAACTGCGTTCTGAAATACAGTCTCCGACACTCGGCCTAGCTCAGGCACATTTGCTCATTTTTATTCTTGTGTATCACGACACATAAAATTCATGTTTTTTTTTTTAATTCTTTATTATATTCTTAGTGTCTGACTAACACAACTCAATACCATGATGAATTTAATAGATCGATAAAGTAATAATAAAAGTGCGTTCTGAAGACGATCTACGGAAACAAAGCCCGGCTCCAGTTTCATGAAATTGAAGGGGACACGTCCGTAACAGTCACTTGTTTACAAACTTTTGTTTAATATTGTTAGAAAGTGACTGTATAGAACGGCAAACAATCTGTAAACAAATTATCTACAGAAGTGCCAAGTTACGCTTAGTTGGAAAACCATTTAGCGATACAGAGCCTATAAATATAAAAACTAGAAAAACTATTGTTATATTTTCTCAATTTTAGACCGTTCTTAATTTAAATACAGCTCTCTACTTACAATTGTTTACAATCTGTTTTATTCCTTTTTTATATCAGTGGTAACACTTGAGTGTTGCCATCATTAATCATTATGTAATTTATGGCGTCTATTTGTAATTAATGACACCATTACACTAGGTCTACCCGAAATAATGTGCTGACGTTGCGATGGATCTTTTATCCTTTAACCCCAATGTCGAATGGCCGGATTGAGAGCGACTCTGATATCCGCATAGGGGTCAGTTGTAACACGGCGACTGGCGGGTAGCAACATATTGCAACTATAGAAACCAGAACATATTTCGATATTTGACCTGAATTTGCATGAAATACATTTTAAAAGTAGTAAAGATTGTAATTAAAATTTACTGTTATACTTTGTCGAGCACCAACTTTTTAAAACTTCATCGATATTTAGGTAGTTCTTTATTGCTAATAATGTATTTTAACTATAAACAATCAAAGTTAAAAATAACATTGTATTTCAAAGTTGTACGTTGTTGCTAAAAAGTATAGTAAACTCACGAATGATAGATTACATATCTGTTCATCTATATATTTCCTATGTAAATTGATATTTTATATACCTACATATACCTAATACCTATACACATACTTATACGGGCCAGTTGCGCGTTGAAAATTTTATTTTATGATGTAATTAGGGGCTTGCTTAGTTTAGACTCTCTAAAATACAGGCCTAATCTTAGTTTAGACTCTAGATCTCCCACAATGTCAATTTCTTGCCAAGTTTTCTGTCCACTTAAATAAAAAACTAACAAATATAAAATTAATATAATCACACTTACATACTTAGCCCGTTAATATTATAAAGGGCTAAAGTTTGTGTATGTGTGTGTTTGTATGTTTGTACACCTTCACACTGAAACTGCTGAAGGGATTTGAATTTTGACACACGGGTAGACCATGTCCTGGTCCTGGAATAGCTAATAAAGAGACATCACGGATATCGGGCCGTTCCCCGGTCACTGTAGGCACAGGCTTTCGGATGACGAGCAATGGGTAGCTCGCCGTCAGCTCGTTGAGTAACGACCAAGCCCGAGTAATCGACGAGGGCGTAGTGTTCCACGCGCGCCTCAAAAAGATATCAGCAAAACTGTAGGGGCCCAGCAAAGCCGGTGGGATCGCAGTCAAGCACTGGTTTATATAAATTAAAAAAAAAAAAAAAAAACCAATGCCCGCTAGGGCCACGATGCATGATTTCTGAAAAGGAAACCTGTGGTCCTACAACGCAAAGGGCAACTAAAGGACACAGGTGTGGTGGCTTTTTTAAAAAAAAAAAGAAAAAGAGGAGGGTTCAAAATCGCAATGAAGCTTATGCACTAGTTTCTGAAGTTTTATAAGAGAACATGTGTGATGTGTGTAAAAAAATAATAGGTAATTAAAATGCTTATCTTACCGAGTCATAGTGATCGACCTCTTTTCGAAAATGTGTGGGGCTCCTTTTTTACTCGCCTATCGTCAACATCGAGTATGGTTTCAAAGTTTGTTACTTCATCTAACTCAATCCAACGCGATGTTTGACGAAGAGGCAATGCGAAAAAAGAGAGATAACGCCTGAAAACTATGTTAGCATTCGGTAATTCCGTGATTTACTCGAGTATTTTACAAAACTTGTTCCAGGAAATACGTGTTTTTTTTAAACCCTTAAAGTTTTTTAAAACTATTGTATCGTCATTCAGAATCTTGATTCAATATGCATGGCTTCCATTGTTATACTTTTTTAAATTCTTGAATGAAATTATGAAGTGTCAAAGTTGATGCAAAATAGCAGACTTTCAGAGGTCTTTACTGGATTAGTTTTACAAAAAATCACAAATTGATTTCAAAGAAGCCTAGATAATATCCTCAAATTACTGTGTTTCCAAAATACCTAATGAAAAATGTGTAATAACGTCATAATCGCGTTAGAGCCGTTGTATGAAAAACAGTGAAAATGTATGTCGAATTGCATGCCCTTAAATTATATAATTTGCGATAACAAACGCATATCGATAAGTCGGCAGTAAGGGCTCCACAACATAACGGATCATAAAATCACGCCTGTATTTCTCGAAGTGTGAGACAAAGTTGTGTCACCAATCACCAGTTAACAGTGATTAGAAGATGTAAAATAGGTGCTGCAATCAACTACAATGCGTTCCAAATAAGAATAGGATCGACGCCATGTTGTGACGTCACGTCATACTGTCAAATCGCAAGAAATTGGGCAAAATTGAAGAACTCAGAGATGAGCAAAATTGAAGAACTGGATTCTGATTAAACTATTTTCGTTCACAGTTCGTAAATAAATTAAATTTTAAAATTTTCTTGTTTTGCTCACCATAATAATTCTTCGATTTGACAGTATGACGTGACGTCACTACCTGTCAATCGATCCTATTCTTATTTGGAACGCATTGTACGTAGCGTAATTCGCCATTCAATTAATAGCCTAGACTGATAACTAAACGGTGCCGTTCAACTAGCGGCTTGAAGTATATTCAGCCGATGCGTCTTATACTTACAACATTTTATGCACTGGCCGCATGGCTAGTAATAAGTGTTTAGGCCATTCATACAATCATTTGATCAAGTTATGAAATTTTTTTAGGGCACCAACATAGACAGGTTAGGTTCGAAGTTGGCTTGGCCTTAGCTCGCTCGCTTTCTTTAGACCCCATCATTTCATTAAAGTTAGGTTTCTTTAAACCCTGCATTCAAATATATGGCACCGCACAGCGGGACTCCGTCGGCTTATCTTACTTACGACCGTCGTCAACACATTGCCGTTCGGCCCGCTAATCAAAATTAATTTTACGACTTTGCACAGTCTCTATGTAATGTCTGGGTTAGGCAAGGAATTAAAAGTCATCGACCTAAATCATTTTCCTAGCTGTTTGATTGAATGGCTGAATATCATTCGGGCGGCTAGTTGAATGGTACCGTTTAGGAAAAAGGCTAAGTTGTTAACTGAAAAGCGAAACAATATATGTAGTTGACTATATGACATAGATGTTTTAAATCACGACGGTAGACTGGTCTTGGGTTTATGTATATAATTCGTTTTTTTGCACAGAAAAATAAGTGAAAGTATGTAAATCTATAAGCACACATTCAAGATCATGGTGGGAAATCATCCTATGACTTCTCTCGCCCTAGGGCGGGGCGCGAGGGCTTGTCAGACTTTTACATACTAAAACTACACCAATGTTCCTTCTTTGTCTTGCGTTTTAGGACCCCGGTTTTCGCTTTCGGAAGTCAACCCATGGCCCCAGTAGGCTTCGGCCCTGCTGGGCCCCTACGGTTTTGCTGACATCTCTTTGAGGCCCACGTAGAACACATCGGCTCCGTCGACAACTCCGGCTCGGTCCGGACGGCCCGACGGCGAACCACTCATTGCTCGTCGTCCGCAAACCCACACCTACGGTGGCTAAGAAATCGGGGTTGGGGTCCCGGTGACTGGGGCTTGAGGGCGTCCGTTCCCTCATGCATGCGGGTGCCTCCTTAGCTAGTGCTTTGGAGAAGGAGGCGACCACCTGCCATTTCTCTTCGCTCTGGACCTGACCTGTACCAGGGCCTCGCTTAGTGAGCAGCTTATGGACCACATTTTAACCTCATATAAACCCTACAATGACGCCTTCAGAATGCTACTGCAGCTCCCACGATTTTACAGCGCATCTGGCATATTCATGGAGGCTCGTATAGATGGATTCGCAGCCATTTTGCGCATAAATGTCACCTCCTTATTAAGCAGGGTTCGTGCTAGTGGCAATGGCATTCTGGCAGTTATTGCTGATAAAGGAGTATGCCGGATTTTATATGGCCACCGTCCCCATCCTCCAACAGACATGGGATACATGTCAATTTGTTCATTCCTATCCACAAAAGACAAAACAGGTTATTTGGTTGTTAAAATATATGGGGTTTTTATTTAATTTAAAAAAAACTTGTAGAAATGAATGTGTTTATTTTTCCATACATAGTCATCTATTACAATATGATCAAACATTTGTGCTGGTGCATTAAAATTAATGTGTCTCCGTAACCCCATGTACCATACAATGGATATTATGTGCGCACTACTTAGGTTAGGTTAGGTTAAAATATAATGTTTTATAAAACTTAAACCCCATACTTTGAGGTATGTCACTTTAATAAAAGAAACTCTATTTAACTACATTCTTCGAATGATACCTGTTTCAAATCTGTTGATACCCCAAGAGATTTGAAACAGGTGTCATTTTTGCGGACAGTTTTACGCAATATCCTTTGTCAAATAATTTTGTAGATTCGTACAGGGCTCGATGAGTCGCATTCAAAACTGTATGACAGTACTATGTTATGACTATATTTAAGGTCTAAAATACTTGGGTTAGGTTAGGTTAAAATACAATGTTTTATAAAACCTAAACCCCATACTTTTGATAATGTCGCCATAAAAAATACTCTTTTCAACAAGACGCTTCGAACGACACCTGTTTCAAACCTATCGGTGGGTGGGGACACTTTAACGCAATGCCCTTTAACTGTCTCATACTAAAGCATCGAATTAGGGTGTTAATAGAATAGGGTTAGGAAATTTAATAATAATATATTACGTACCGGAAGACGCAGCGTTCGAAGGCCTCCCACAAGGCAGACCAATGACCCCGTGAGGGACGCGGGAATCCGATGGATGCGTGACACACAGGATTATTTGATTTGGCGACACTTGACGGAAGCCTATGCCCAACAGTGAACGTCTTTCGGCTGAAATGGTGATGATTATAAAAACTGCGTTCTGTCGACATTTCTAATATTAATTTTACTAACGCATAGTTGATAAGTTTTTTACTAACCATTGGTTCAAAGTCGTGTATAAAGTAAATAAATTATTATTACCTATACCATATTGGTTTGTTAAGCTCGACCTTCCTTTACGTTATTATTTGGAAGAGTGGCCCTGGAACGCAAAGGCAACTGAAAACACACAGGTAGGTTTTATTCAGTCGCTCCAACCACAGCGAGAAAAGTCATTTGATCATTTCCAAAAAAAAACATTATACGAGTACCTTCAAAGTTAAGATTAAAGTTACATTGTAGCTTCAAAGCCATCGTGACGTCCTCTCGATATTTAATATATTCACTTTGTATCGAACGTCTCAGTTCTGCTTCGCTGACACATTCATGGCATTTTAGCTGAATTAATTAGGAACAAGCGGTTTTTAATAATACGACTTCTTGTAGCTTGGTTTAAGTCTTGTCTAGGGTATTAGGATATTTCTTTTGGTATTGCAAATATAACACATATTTTTACTTTATCCTTGTACACTTCCATTATCTACTTTTATTATGACCTAGCGAGCCGCTCTAGCTTCGCATGGGTGTTACAATCAGGATGACACGGTGGAGCACACGGTGGAGGTGTACCCCGCTTGGGTGGAGCATCGCCGTGTCTTCGTAGGGACGATCGGTGGCAGCGACTTCTCGCGCCAGGCGCTGGCAGGCAGCCGCCTCCTTCTACGAAGCAGTAATGCTAGCGAAGGATGAGGCCGCACGCGTGAGGGAACGACATCCTCGCGCCCCAGTTACCGAGACCCCGACCCCGATTACCAGCCATGGTAGACGCAGGCTTGCGAACGTCGAGCAATGGATAGCTCGCCGTCCGGCAGTCTGGTAATCGACCGGGCCGAGCACCAGTCGTCGACAGCGCGTAGTGATCCACGCGCTACTCAAAGAAATGTCAGCATACCGAAGGGGCCCAGCAGGGCCAATGCCCGCTAAGACCGCGGGGATTTTCTGAAACCGTAGTCCTAGAACGCAAAGGGCAACTGAAGGACACACGTGTGGTTTTAGTCAGTAAAAGTCTGACACCACCCAGACCGGAAGAAGTCATTGGATAATTCAATCCCACCTTGAAAAAAACGGGAGTTGCAACTGTTTGAAATTCTCGGCTTTTCACTACTATTACTGTTAGTATGCGTGTATTATATAAGGTGTAAAAAAATTAACTTTAAGAATTTCGAGAGGACATTGTACTCCTCATTATGAACAACTTTTACTATGGGACCAAACCTGAAATAGCGAAAAAAAAAACAGCTGCTCCATACATTTTGACGAGTTATGCGAACATAAACGTAGGGAACAGCTGATTTTTTTTCCGCGATTTCAGGTTTGGTCCCATAGTAAAAGTTGTTCATAATGAGGAGTACAATGTCCTCTCGAAATTCTTAAAGTTAATTTTTTTACACCTTATATAATTAATAAACCTTCGTTGTTAATCACTCTGTCTATTGGTGAAAACCACATGGAAATCCGTTCAGTAGTTTTTAAATTTAGGTTTGAGGACTTTGTTTTATAATATGTAGGTATTGAATCTTTAGACGTTTGTTGGTCATTCACAAAATACAACCTCGATTAGGATATACTCGTATGTTACCTATATAATCTCAGTAATCTTGTTGGATAATTATCGCTTCTCACGCAAGCAAAACCGCTAGCAACATGCTAGTTAATTCTATAAACTTTGAATCCATCGCAGTCACAGAATTTTCTCAATACCATCCCTTTGTTTGTATTCAAAACCTTTCAATTCTGTTTATACAGGGACGTAATGATTTATGTTCTTACTTGGCCCTTTATCTGAAAGACTATAGCGTTATTCACTTAAAATGATTACTGTTTAAAAGTTGTTAAAGTTTATAAAAGCCGTCCATGAAAAGTTCAGATAAAATTATTTATCCGCTTGGAAATTAAAATTTGTCGGGTAATGTTCCTCCGAACATTATTTATGGTTTGTTTATTTATATAAAGTTCTAAAGATATATACACATAGTGTGATCAAAAAATAAGGTGAAAAGTCACCTTTTTTTTAGTTTTAATAAAAAAATATTAATTTATGCATCCAAAATTATGTTGCCCCCTTCAAAGTTATCCCTCTTTAATACAATGCACTTATGCCACTTTTTCCAGTCGTCAAAACACTTACTATATGGAACGAAATTTCGGGTATTGCCTGGAGCTCCTTTAGCAATGCAGCTTTAATCTTCTCAATAGACACAAATATTTGTCACATCATGGGCCTATTCAATTTTAGGAAAAGGAAAAATTCGCAGGAGGTCAAGTCTGGTTAATACGGTGGCTGAGGCATGATGGCAGTATTGTTTTTGGCCACTGGCATGCGATTCTGCTTCTGATCAAAATTTGGCAATTTTGAAACGAATATCGCTGACACACGTGCCATTCCCAAAACATTCGTTAAAATGATTGGCATGAGCTAAACGATATGTTAAGATCATCAGCTACTTTTCTAACTGTATTTCAACGATTTTTCATCACACTTTCTGAACATTTTCATAAGTTTTTAAAGTGCTAGGGCGTCAGGAGCAAGGTTCATCGTTAACAATTTCTGGGCCCTCTTGGAATAATTTATACCACTTATAAAAATTCTTTTTTATTCAGAGTTGCCTCTTCGTACGCCACTGTCAACATTTCAAAAGTTTTTGAGCAGTCAACAGCAAAAAATCGCCGAACACGCAAACACTAATCTAACCTATAAATCTCTCAAAAAAAAAAAATGTTATAAAGTTGAAACTGTGAAAATGACGTAGTCGTGACGGGTGTACCAACACAAAAAATTATAAATTTGAAATTAGACTGTACAAAGCGCGCGAAATTTATAAAGTCACCTTACTTTTTGATCACACCTCGTATATTTGTTATAGGTACTTATATATTATTATATAACTTCCTTTTGAACTTATGTATCTATATAGCTTCTGTCAGAGCCGCAAGATTGTTTGAAAGAGTTATGGCCCTTGTATAAGGCAACTTAAACACGATGGATTTTAGTCAGTAGAAATCTAGCACTCTCTCTCGCTCCACCTAGAGCGGGAGAAGTCATTTGTTGTTCTGGAAAAAAAAACGTAACATACGTAAGCATGTTGTTCATTGTAAGCTGGATAATCGAGAGTCAAATGTGCCACTTTAGTGGCCCACTTTTGACCATCTTGTGGTTTATTAAAATTTATAATAACGCAATATTAAGTAGGTACAGTCACGAGCTTTTCTATCTATTTTGACTTTCATTCAAGAAATAATCGTAAACAAAATTGTCGTACACATATTTCTTGAATGGTAGAAGTTAAGATAGATAAAAAATATCAATAGGATATCAAAAACAAGTACACTTGTTCTGTATATATTTGTCCAATAAAAAATGTTTTAAATACAATGAGCGGATTAACCCAAAATCGAGCCATAAATAATTAATTAATAATATGCCTTCACAAAACAAATGACAACAAAATACCACTTAAATTTCCCGATAATGTTCCATTGGTGAATCTCCACTATAGTTTAACCGCAGTTGAAATTGTTATTAAATAGTAAAAGCAAGTCCAAAAGTGCCAACCTAACAGAAACAAAGCGCGGCAAAGTTTGCGCGGCGCGGGTCCCTTTTGTATTCCACTTTACGTTACATTCTACGTAAAGCGAGTTCTAAACGAAGTGAAAAGCTCGCCTCTTATTTACTTGGACATGTTAAACTGAATTAATTGTTTTGTTAAAATAACCAGTTATATCCTGAAACTAAAGTCGGAAATTATATCAAATGCCTTTGTATTTGAGTATGTGTTATTTTAGGATAGGCCATTATTGGCCACTCATTATGTATATGCCGTGGCCACTTCATGATATGGCCAAGTAAAACTGGCCAGATCGTTTTAAACGTTACAGTCTGATGATATTTCAATCATTGTTTGGCCTACTTTCTTTAGACCTTTTATTATCATTGAAATCCTACATCAATGATATGGCAAAACGAGGATTGGCATATCATCAAATGTTAACGTTTAAATGATCTGACCTGTTTTTGTTGGCCATATCATGAAGTGATTAATTCTAAGATCTGGCCACGACATATATATCATTATTTTCAACTAGCGATTCACTGCTTTCGTAGCACGGTTTTTACTCTATAACAAAGCTACGAGTTTTTACTCTATTACAAAACTACGAGTTATTACTCTGTAACAAAGCTACGAGTTTTTACTCTATTACAAATCTACGAGTTTTTACTCTGTAACAAAGCTACGAGTTTTTACTCTATTACAAATCTACGAGTTTTTACTCTATTCCAATGCTACGAGTTTTTACTCTATAACAAAGCTCCGAGTTTTTACTACATAACAAAGCTACGAGTTTTTACTCTATAACAAAGCTACGAGTTTTTACTCTATAACAAAGCTCCGAGTTTTTACTACATAACAAAGCTACGAGTTTTTACTCTATAACAAAGCTACGAGTTTTTACTACATAACAAAGCTACGAGTTTTTACTCTATAACAAAGCTCCGAGTTTTTACTACATAACAAAGCTACGAGTTTTTACTCTATAACAAAGCTACGAGTTTTTACTCTATAACAAAGCTCCGAGTTTTTACTACATAACAAAGCTACGAGTTTTTACTCTATAACAAAGCTACGAGTTTTTACTCTATAACAAAGCTCCGAGTTTTTACTACATAACAAAGCTACGAGTTTTTACTCTATAACAAAGCTACGAGTTTTTATTCTGTAACAAAGCTACGAGGTTTTACTATATAACACAGCTACGAGTTTTCACTCTATAACAAGGCTCTGAGTTTTAACTTTGTAACAAAGCTCTGAGTTTTAACTTTGTAACAAAGCTACGAGTTTTTACTCTATAACAAAGCTCCAAGTTTTCACTATATAACACAGCTACGAGTTTTTACTCTATAACAAAGCTACGAGTTTTTACTCTATAACAAAGCTACGAGTTTTTACTCTGTAACAAAGCTACGAGGTTTTACTCTATAACAAAGCTACGAGTTTTTACTCTATAACAAAGCTACGAGTTTTTACTCTATAACAAAGCTACGAGTTTTTACTCTATAACAAAGCTACGAGTTTTTACTCTGTAACAAAGCTACGAGGTTTTACACTATAATAAAGCTACGAGTTTTTACTCTATAACAAAGCTACGAGTTTTTACTCTATAACAAAGCTACGAGTTTTTACTCTGTAAGAAAGCTACGAGGTTTTACACTATAATAAAGCTACGAGTTTTTACTCTGTAAGAAAGCTACGAGGTTTTACACTATAATAAAGCTACGAGTTTTCACTCTATAACAAAGCTCTGAGTTTTAACTTTGTAACAAAGCTACGAGTTTTTACTCTATAACAAAGCTCCAAGTTTTCACTATATAACACAGCTACGAGTTTTTACTCTGTAATAAAGCTACGAGTTTTTACTCTATAACAAAGCTACGAGTTTTTTTTAAATTTTATTTAAAACTAGGTGCTGCCGGCGATTTCGTCCGTGTCAAAGTAGAAAATTGTCTCAAAGGAGAATGCTCCCGGGATAAAATATGGTCTACCTGGTGTGGCAAATTTTATCCAAATTTATTCAGCCGTTCGATAGTGAAGAAAATTTAAAAAACATACACACAAATTTCGTTTTTTATAATAATATTATTATTAGTGTGATTAGTACAGAAGGCCTACAATGGCTGTAGACAGGCGTATGTGGAATTGGGAGAGAGATGCCTTTGCCCAGCAGTGGAGCATAATGGGCTTGCTGATTAGATAGATTAGTTTGAATATACTTTGAACATAGACCTTAATATTAAGGACTTCGTTCTTTACATGACTGCAAAAAACAGCATCAAGGGCCGTTGTATAGTTTAGATTTGGGTCATACTGACACACAGGACAAGTGTCTTTATTTTATAATACGTACTTGTTGATAACATCGTTGGAAGCCTCCTACAAGATGGACCGATGACCTGGTAATGGTCGTGGGAATCCGATGGATGAGATACGTACAGGACCGGTCGTTGCGACACTTGGGGGAGGCCTATGTCCGACAGTGGACGTTTTCGGCTGAAATAATAACAAAATTATAATAATAATACATTCATATAAAATAAATTATTTATAAAATAGGGTACATTTATAATAAAGTACATAAAAAGGGTGAACTTGTGCTTCAGGCTAGAACGTGCTTGGAAACAAAATAATAAATTAATATAAAATATTATGACGATATTAACTTAACACTTAACGGTGGCCGAACGGCCCCGACTTACGAGTTGTAGGTCACGGGTTTAAACCCAGCCAGGAGCATTACTTTGTGTAAATTATTTCATCACCACTGCTCTTAAAACGGTGAAGGAAAACATCGTGAGAAAACCGGCATGTCCTAGAACCAAAATTCAAAGTCATGTGACTGATTCACCAATCCGCACTGGGCCCGCGTGGTGGATTACGGCCCATTCCCTCTCCTAGAGAGAGAAGGCCTGAGTCCCAGCAGTAAGAACATTAAAAGGCTGATTACGCTACGCTATTAACTTAACTAAATTAAATGATACGGCGTGTTTTATTTACATGCACTATACTTCCTATAAAACCCTACTAATATTCTGTCTGTTTGACTGCCTTGTTGGTCTTGCGGTCGCAAGCGCGACCGCTGAGCGTGGGATCCTGGGTTTAAATTCCGGGTCGGGCATAACGTGCTATTGGGTTTTTTCCATTGGAAATTACTCTGTAGTAGCCCGGAGTTTGGAAGTTGGTGATGTGACACCCTTGTGCCTCAGAAAGCACGTAACGGCGTTGATCTTGCGTCTGATTTGTCTCTAGTCATGTCGGATTGCCGTCCCATCGAACTTTGAGAGTAAAAGAACAGAGAGGCCACTTTTATTTGCGCACACACTTGAGCACTCTAATATTTCTTGCGTACATGGTTAATCTCTGTTGAGTTTGGTCACAGTGACCGAAATTCGGGACGAGTAGTATTCTGTCTATATATATGACGTGCTTAGAAAATATTAATATATATTTATTATAATAATATAATATAATATTCCACAACTATCACACAACGCCGTCTAGTCTCATGCTAAGCAGAGCTTGTGTTATGAGTACTAGACAACTGATAAACATACTTATATATTTCCAAATACATATATATTGTAGATTAATTACACCCAGACACTGAACAAATGATCATGCTCATTACACAAACATTTGTCCTGGGTGGGAATCGAACCCAAGATCTCCGGCATAGCAGTCAGGGTCACTAACCACTACACCAACAGGCCAGTCAATTAATTAATTTATATTTTACATCTACAATACTTTTATAAGCTGGCGAACAGTCAACACAGCAGTTACAGGATTTGTATAGCAGATCTGTGGGATAGAAAAAGGGCAGGAAATTGGCTACTTTTGAAATTGCTTTCTCAGCTCTATCGAGAGGCAGTAAGTGAGTTTTAAGTGCTCCACCCCAAGACGTGATACAGTATTGGATTACAGATTGACCTAGGGCCAAATAAATCTTCCATAATAGCTAGCAATTTTGAAAAACAATAGATTAATTTGTGCACTCTTTTAACCAGACTTTCAATGTCTAAATGAGAGCGTTTCGTCTATGATATCTACTCAAAAATCCGAGATATTTAGTGTCGCAAGATTTGAAGATAAAAGAACAATCACAAATACTGGCTGTGCGGAAACCACATTTATGGGCATATAGATTCTGATGAGAGTTAGCAGTGTTAAATTATATATTTTGTCTTATCAGCATTTAATGTCAGTAAGTTGCTTTGATGCCAATTAATTATTCACAGTGTTGAAATCTAATTGAGCGTATTCGTATATTTTGCTACAGGGTTTTGAAATGATGATGAACTTTAATGTTCACTTCTTGGACAAACTGACTAAAATCATTGTCGCTTACTATTATTAGTAGGGGGGTACTATTTATTAATAGGCCTCATCAGAAGACTTAAAGTCACCCAAGGGCAATGGAAAGGGCTCGGAGTTCCCTTGCGAGATCGCATCAGAAATGAAGATATCCTCAGGAGAACTAAGGTTACCAACATAGTCCGAAGAATCGCAAACTTAAATGGCACTGGGCATATTGCTCGCAGAACAGATGGTCGATGGGGATGAAAGGTTCTGGAGTGGCGACCACGTACCGGAAGACGTAGCGTTAGAAGGCCTCAGGGTAGACCGATGACCTGGTGAGGCTCACGGGAATCCGATGGATGCGAGAGGCACAGGACCAGTCGTTATAGCGACACTTGGGGAAGGGCTATGTCCAGTGGACGTCTTTTGGCTGAAATTACACATAACATTACAGAGGTTGTCCAAGGCGTTGTGCAATAGAAACTTGCATACTAAAAAAACATTTAATAAAACAATAATAACCGAATAACAAATTGAACAAAAATAAAAAATAAAACTGATAATGATTAATGATTATTTATTAAAAACAATTATTAGCTATAGGTAATAAATACCATTTTTTTTTAAGTACAGATAACTTCAACCGCTGTGGGTAAAGCGAGAGAAAGTGTCAGACGGTTACTGACTAATAGTAATAATAATAATCCATTTATTTCAGGCAACAGCGCCCATTATCACGAATACCTTATAGACTAACATACTCGTACATAACTACTTATATTAAATCAATTTGTTAGTAAACATGATTTAAAACTTTTAGTAATACTTACGTACGGCGAATATCCACCCTTACGTTGTTGAAACCTCTACGGTCCGGACTAAGCGTTTCGCCTCGTCGTTTATACCGCGTACATCGAAGGACTAGAACAATTTGCCTGCTGAGGTCTTTCCATCCGATTATAATTTGGGTGTCTTCAAGGCTAGAGTGAATAGGCTCTTAATAAACCAGTGCGCCTCACCATCAAGGATTGCATCACTGCTTACCATCAGGTGGGATCGCAGTCAAGCGCTAGTTCATTAAAAAAATAAATAATAAAAAAATATAGGTAATAAATAAAAAATAAAAAAAATAAAAAAAATACTTCACTTCGCACTATTGTGAAACCGACATGTGTTCCTTCAGTAACCCTTTGCATTCCAAAGTCACGGTAAGTCTTTTGAATAATCCCGCAGCATTTTACCTACCTTTCGTAAGGCTAAATCAACTTAGAATCTATGTATTATTACATAATACCATTCCATCACTCCACATCCCTAGCGGATAAAAGCTCGGTTTTTTTTTTTGTACAATGTGCAATTTCCGCCAATACTTTCGGAACTTACAGAATGTTGAAGCAAAATAACCAATAGGGATCTACATTCATTACTATGCTTGAACATTTGCATGAGAAATGATGTATCTCTATATAATGAAGAATTTTCTGGAAACGTATGATGCGAGGCAAAAGGTTTTTTTTTGAGGTGGGAAATTATCCAATGACTTCCCTTGCTCTACGGTGGAGCGGGAGAGCGTGTTAGACTTAAATTGACCAAAACCACACCTGTGTCTTTCAGTTGCTTTTTGCTTTCTAGGACCACAGGTTCCCTTTACAGAAATTTCCCGTGGCCATAGCGAGTATCGACCCTGTTGAACCCTACGGTTTTGCTGACATCTCTTTGAGGCGCGCGAGGTACACTACTCGCCGTTAACTACTCAGGCTCGGTTCTTACAGGAAGGGCGGACAGAGATCTACCCATTGCTCGTCGTCCGCAAGCCCGCGCCTATGACGCCTGGAGCGTATCCTGTAGCGGAGGCTGGGGCGTGAAGTTGTCCGTTCCTTCTTGTTTGCGGCCATCTCCTTCGCTAGCATTACTGCTTCGCAGAATTCCCTGTCACTTCTGACCATGGGCTGAATGGAGGCCGCCGCCGAACGCCTCCACGAGGACACGGGGGTGCGGTGGCACCGTATACTTCACCGTGTAACATAGGAACCTCCTGAACTTGCTATGTCCGGTGAGGACTAGCTTCATTCGGAAGATGAAAACGCCGTGGTGCCTCTCCGACCACTCTTCAAAAAGGGGTCTTAGGGGTATTGGTGTGCCCACAGGCCTATTTACAAAGAAGTCAAGCACTAGTTTATAACAATTAAAAAAAAATTGGATGGTCAAGACTCTATTTTTGCCCTTTTTTAACAATATTGCGTGTAGCTAGGAAATACTCCTGTATTATAGGTGCGTTTATAAACAGTAAAATCACATATACATACACCCAGACTCGAAACAACTACTGGTGCTTTTTGTTTCATAGACATGATGATCTTTTCAAAACCTACGACCTATCATTGCTTCATAAGCTTATGCCTACGTGGGTCCATGCTTGTTGAATTATCGGTGCTACGGTCTAATCACGTAAATGAAGGTATATTGCGTCTACGGCATCTTGCGATAAGATAAAGGTTTACAACCTCTTTCTTCTCCTACAAACACAGCTTTATCGAATCATTCTTCTAAACTGTTTTTCTTATTAATACAGGTGCTCTGTGCCAGTACCTACATAAAGTGCACGTTGTGTACAAGACCACTAAAATACCCTCGTATAAAGTGCAGAAAAAAATTCTTTGTACCTCGGAAAACTGGTGTTAATTTTCGCTTCATTATACGTTAAGGCATTTACCCAAACCCACAAGAGAGATTGGAAATTCATAGAGTAAGCCGTTTTTGTCTTAATTAGTTGTGGAGTAGTTCACTCCTCTGAAATTTTCGAGTCGATCAATATTCCATGTGGAAGCTTAATTGAATAAATACCAATATTGTTGGTAAAATACGGTGTATATTGAAGGCGAATATAGCTGTTGTAATTTAATTAATCTGATATACCACGCGCTTATTGGCTTAACCGTAAATCTTGAAATTATTTAGTTATAGTGACCCGCCCCGTTTTTAGCACGGGTTACCTACATCAATTTATCTATAACCTGGTGACTACTATTAGGTGGTTGAAGACGCTATAACCGCTCGCGTAACGAAAATTTTGCAGATACTGTATGTAACCTTCATGAGAAAGAGCTAGGACTCGCATATGACAGGTTCTGTGTAGGATACACCGAAAAATAAATTACGCAAGAAAACGCTTATAAAATCACATTTCATATAAAGAGTATACAAACTTAAATTTTTAACTTTATAATTTGTTGCTACAGCAGCAATTGATATACATAATTTGTGAAAACTGTTAAGGTTCATGACTGTATTTTGACAGATAGACAGACGAACATCGGGGCTTAGTGATAGGGATTCGTTGGTTACTTCGGACATGGAACCCTAAATATACTACATTTACCTCTTTCTTTTTTTAAAGGTAAGAAATCATGAAATAACTCCTCACGCTTTGAGTTGAACGAGAGGAGGTCACAGAATTTTACTGACCACCCGTGTTCCTTCAGTTGTCCTTTGCGTTCAAGGGCCGCGGCTAAGAACTCACGAAGCGGTTTTCACCTGCGGTCACCGCGGTAGTTTCTGTAGAATACAGATATATATGTAAAAAATTAAAGCACATTTCATGACGCGATTTACGCCCGCAGTGTGCGCGGCCGCGGTCACCTATAGCCTCGGCGGGTTGTGCCCGCATGGTCTGCGGTCGGTTGGCGGGCAACCGCAGTGGCTGGCGGGGGTTATAAAAATTCAAAACCCGTCTTGCAACCGCATGTCTTGCGATAGTTACCTGCCGGTGTTGCGGGCGAAAATCGCAACCGCGACGGCTGCGTAACCGCACAAAACTGCGGTCTCGTGAGTTTAGAAATAAAACAGCTGTCTCGTCCACCGCGGCGGGCGCGTGTGAAAACCGCTTTGTGAGTTCCTTACTCTTTCAAAGAATCCTGCAGCCCTGGCAGGCACCAGTCTTGGCGGGGCCCCATCACCCTTATTCTAAAACCCGGATTTCCTCGCATGTACGCGCTACTCGTACCTCGGCTACTGTTGATGCGTCGCTCGCGCTGTCTTCATTTGATAATATTTATTATTATTTTGAAATACGTCCTAAGTAATGTCCGCATAATATCTGTTTGACCAATATTCATTCAAATAAAATTATATAAACAGCAATTTCACTCTAAATTAAAACATCTTTGTAAATAAAGCAGTAGATATTTTATTTTTAAATGAAATTTGAAAATCATAAATATGGTTATTGTGAGAACCCCAGAGATAAACATATGCCGTCGCAGACTTTTTTTTTGTAACTTTGAATATTTACAGTACACGCAGTGGATTATTTCAAAACTTATGGCTTTGCGGACGAATATCACAATATTATAAAGTTGAAAGTTTGTATCATGTATGTACCTACATATTATTATTATTATTATATAACTTTATATTATATTTATATAAATTAACTAAATGTCTTGATCAGTTTTAATAACTTAAATACAATTACATACCCTGGGGAAGGGCAGAGCATCCTAATACAAGCATACTCCTTGCTTAAAAGGATTCTCTCCATTGTAAATAGGATAAGTTATTTAAGACGAAGCAATAAACTTTTTTATTTTATTTATTTTATTTTTATATAACTTTATTGCACACCTTAACATAAAACAGGACAAAAATTTATATAAATAAGTGTACAATAGGCGGTCTTATTGCACAGGGCAATTTCTACCAGACAACCTTTGGATGGACTGAACTAAAGGAAAAGATTTCGGGCTGTCAGTGTACAACAACATAGAGAATAATGCAAAAAAATGTAAAAAAAATAAATAATTAAAAATAATAATCCTTAAAAATATAATACATAAATAAAAAACAAAAAAAAAAAAAACAAATAATATACTAATAAATATAAAAAATAATTCCAATTTAGAAAGGAGAAAAAAATACTAAAGTGATAGATAATGCTCCTTCACCATTTTTTTGAACGTTGGTAGCGTTTGAGCTCGCCTCACTTCTATGGGTAATGCATTCCACAAACGAGCTGCTTGTATCGTAAAAGATTTATCAAAGAACGAAGTGGAATGCATAATTATGAATACTAAGTTTTAGATTTTCCGATACATATGTGTGTGTGCATTTTTTCACAATAAAGTACATTTCTGGTCTCCTATTAAAAGTAACTTAATTTGTATGTACCTACTACCTCAACTCAAATGTACTCTCATATTAGTAGATATTTTAAGGAGACGGACGAACTTCCATGACGGAAAAGTTTTTAAGTAAGACTTTACAATGTCAGCTCTAGTTCCCCTAAATAACACTGGCAATGTTTGGCAAAAATCACCAGCAAACTTGAAAGTGATTCCACCCATGATTTTATTACTGCTTCTTATGTATCTAAGACTCGTGCCTCTACAGAGCTTTATGAATCATAGCGCACTCGTCCCATATGTTTAAACTGACATCTTGTAAAACTTTTCCCAAACCCCCATTTTTACGGATCGAGCACACGCTATCTTTCTGCAAAGAAATAAAATGAGCGGCGGCGTGTCCGCCTGTTAATAGAGTCGCAACAATACCCGATGACGCGACTCAACGGCCGCGGCCGCGCGGCTTTATTTTAAATCTATCATAATTATCTCCTAAGGTATATATCAAAATCTAATGATGTAAAGGGCAATTGTGTTCAAAATGAAACACTTAGAATGAATATTGTATTTATTTGGATAAGGAAAATAAAATAATATTAATTCCTATTTTTATAAAAACATGTCCTTCGCAAATAATGCACTATTTAAGGACAAATTTGTTGACCATAAAAAAGGTTATAGTGAGCCAACCTTAAAAGATAGACATATGCTGTCGCGGATTTTTTTTAGAACTTTTAAAGGGGACCTATTTTGTGTAGTTCGTTTACGCAGTGCACGCAACGGGAGCTCTCAAAAGACTGGCCTGTTGATCTAGTGGTTAGTGGCCCTGACTGCTATACCGGAGGTCATGGGTTCGATTCCCACTCAGGACAAATGTTTGTGTGATGAGCACAATCATTTGTTCTATGTCTGGGTGTAATTTATCTATAATATTTATGTAAGTATTTAGAAATATTTAAGTATGTTTATCAGTTATCTAGTACTCATAACACAAGTTCTGCTTAGCTTGGGACTAGATGGCGTGATTTTATGTAGCCTATAACCTTCCTAGATAAATGGGCTATTTAAAACTGAAAGAATTTTTCAAATCGGACCAGTAGTTCCTGAGATTAGCGCGTTCAACCAACCAACCAAACAAACAAACAAACTCTTTAACTTTATTTTATTGGTATAGATTTATCTTTCTTTATTTAAACATTATAATTATATAGCCTATGTCTATCTGGAATAATGTAGCTTTCTAGCAGTGATTTTTTTTTTAGGATTGGATCATTCCTTATGGAGATTACCCTTTACATACCTACAAACAAATAAATTGGACAAATGACCTGTACTCTAATAAAAAGGTTTAAGGTCTCACACAACGAAAGTCACCTAAAAGAATATTTCTAAATAAAATACTTATAATAAATCCTACCAAAGACCTTGTCCTTTGAAACGTAAGAACAATCCTGGAGTAGTCAGTTTGTAACCAAACACTCGCGTCCCGGCCCTCCGTCCGTGACTTGCAGAACATCTTCAATGGCTCATTAGCACAAAACAAGGTCTAGTTTAACCAACCGTTTGATTCCCCTCTGAAGCTAAATCCAAAGATTATAAAGTTTTAATTATTCTTCGAGATTAGTTTTTGAACTCTTCAGATTGATTTCGAGGTAAGTCGATTCCAAATCACTGAAAATATTTGTCTAGTCTAAAGTTACAGTTTTCATTGTTTCAGAAATAATGGCGGTTGATAATTTTAACTTTATCACTTATAAAACGGAGTCGGACCCGTCGGTAACCCACCGCTAAACGTCGACGATCAAACGTAATTTATTTCTTTCACCGAGTTGACTCGACCTAATTTATTGCCACCACTTTTGCTTAATTTTCGAGACCAAAGTTTCCTGAAACAAATGCTAGTAAGTATTGTTCCATCGGCTTATGCTGTAATCTCAGCAACACACAATTCACCACGCCTCTACTACAAAACCACGTTAAAGCAACAAGAAAAATTGGTCTATGTTATAGACGTTAATCTCACTACTTTCGGAAGGAACATTTTTTTATGAAACTTCTATTTCTAGAGACGTATACTTTATGCGTATGTTTGTTACTTCTACACGTTCGAATGACTGAAAAGATTTGGATAAAATTTGGCATATAGGTAGATTGAAAAAGTAATCCCAGGAATATGTTCCCTTAGGACAAATTTCTACTTTCACGGCCGCTAGCGGCTTCGCCCCCGTAAATTCGTATTTCCCAAAATATCAGTAATTCAGCATTACACAGAGCAAGAAGGATTCGTCGAAGGGAGGTCTTTGCCCTGCGGATGGATTACATAACACGCTTTTAAGAATAACACTAACAAAGATAATTTGAAACATGAATTATGACATAGTTTATATTTTCAAACATGTAACATTTCAGCGTTGTTTATACTCCAGTGTTTAGTCGATTCCAGAGCAATCTAGCATAATGACTCGTACCTATAAGTTTCGGGAAACAACCTATTAGCAGGATCAATATTTGAATTTGGCGTTGAGACTATAAATACGTAACTATGTTTGCCTAATCACTTGACAACGGTTTGACGGATTTGGTTGAAAGGTAAATCAAAATGTTTTACTCTACGCAGTTTCCATCTTCAAAATCAAAACTTTCAAGTAAACAATCATGTGACATTAAGTTAAAATAATCATCATCATCAATTCAGCCGAAAGACATCCACCGCTGGAGATAGGCCTCCCCTAAGTGTCCCCTCAACAACCAGACCTGTGCGTCTCGCATACATCGGATTCCCTCACCCACTTTATGGATCCACGTTGTGGGAGGCTTTCGGCCCCATCGACCATCTGTTCTGCGAGCAATTTTTTCCTACCACTTAAATTTCTTAGGGCTATATCGGTAACCTTTGTCCTCCAGCGGATATAAAACATAAGTAAAAAATTAATGGATGTTAAATGACATCAAAATACTGAAATTTATCTTCACACCTCATTTACTCTGGTCAATTTTCTTTGTCATTTCCGTTGCGTGCTAATTGATGGATTGATAATACTGCCGTTATCTGAACTGATAGATGAACGACTATTATTACTGGATATGTGGGTTGAATAAGATAATGTTACAACGATATGAGGATGTAGTATGAATAGCGATGGAGTTGGTAAACCTGCGGGCTTGCTATGTAAGCTCAGAGGGTTATGAATATTTCTATAACTTTTTATTGTTGTTTTGTGAATTAATTTATGGATTGTTGTTATTCACATTTATCAATGAAGGTCGTTTGGTGATGAATTGTTTGTCGAACCACTGTAGATATAGTTATATATGTATATATAGATATACTCTTTTTGTACACCATAAAAAATTGGCCAATGGGCGGTCTTATCGCTAAAAAAGATTTTTCACAGACAACCTCACCACTTTATTTAGAAACAAACTAGGTACTATTGTCAAAATGGATATAATAATAATAATAATAATTTATTACACCAAAAAAAAAATACACATCACACAATTTGTCTGTGCTCATAATTATGATAATGTTACAATACATAAAAATTGTGCCTAAATTAACATGTGCTGCCGAACTAGGCTTGGAGCCTGTATTTCGGTATGCAGCGCGTCAAGCCCTGGAATTGGGTCTTCTAGTATCAGCTCATGAGCAAATGGTATCAGTTATTGTATTAAATTAAGAATATGAAATAAAACTGAGGTACAGATCACACACAACAACAGAACACACACACACATCATACATCAGTACACCACACATCACACACACATCAGTACACCACACAGATACATCAGTTTTATACATCATCTATCTACCAGCTTCCATCTCTATAAAAAATACTAGCTTCTGCCAGCGGCTTTGCTTGCGTGAGAGTAGAAAATATATAGCCTAGGTATATGCTATATAGTATATACAGTGTTAAAGTATCGGTCCAGAAGTTTTTGAATTTAATCATTAAAAACAAAGATGCAAATCTATCCTCTTTATAATATTATCATAGATTTATTCTATGATTTTGTAGCAGGAACGTGCCATTTCGTAGATTAATTGGTAATTTTAGGCGGAGGTTTATGTAACGTATTCAGTTTCATATGGCCTGCACGTGGCTTTAGATGTGGTTTATAACAATTAAAAAAAAAAAGATGTCATGTACACATATTTGCTTGACTACAGGAAATAATGGTTATTAAATATGGTCACTCTATCATGTTATCACTTGACATCATATCAGCCGACAGGCTGCCCGATACGCTATTTACTTTCCACTTGTATGTGATGTAAGTCACATAAATTATTTTTCTGGTTGGAAATCAATGACTTCTCTCGCACTAGGGTGGAGCGAGTGGGCGTGACTTTTACTGACTAAAACTCACCTGTGTCCTTTTCTTATCCCTTGCGTTCCAGGACCACAGTAACTCTTTGCATCTGCTTTAAGTAACCATTGCTCGTCGTTCGCAAGCCCGCGCCTGTCGGTTTAGCCTTTATACCTATACCTTTTTCAGGTGTGAGATCATTATATGACTCCTCGCACTCTAGGATGGAGCGAGACGGCGTATCAGACTTTTACTGATTAAAACCCACTATGCTTCTTGATTTGCCGTATGCGTTCCAAGGCCATGATAAGGCCATGGCCTTTATATACCTACCTATGATGATGCTGATCACCTCTTTTGCATATGACTTGACCGGATTTTAGTCATCAAAGAACATCGAAAGAATAAGAAAGTATAAGGCTTGATCGGTGGGTCGTAGTAGTTATGATTTTTTATTAGATATTAATTATTTTTAATTATTTATAGTTTGCGCTTGACTACTATATCACCTGATGGTAAGCGATGATGTGGATGATGATGGAGCGCAATTGCCTAGAAATTGACTTAAAGACCCAATGGTTGTAGCCATCAAAAAACACAGACTCCGATAGAAATTCCACTCCTTAGCTGTCCGCACAATGACTATTACTGCTGCTTTCTTGTAAACTTTGAATTCCAACGAAAATAATCTACTATGTGCACTTACGATGTTGATATGTATTCACTTCTTTCTGTCACTTGCCTATTTTTGGTCTTTCTTCGACGCCACAGTTTCCCGTCCCCTCTGATTTAGGTGAAGTGTCTCCGACACAGTTATCCTCCCCTTTTCCACTTCAGTTTTTTTTTGTGATATTATGAAGTTATAGAGCCAAGGATTTCGGTGAATCGATATGATTGGGTTAAAACTTTTAACAAGAATTTTGTAGTGGAATCTTTTTCTGTTATATTTCGCTTCTTGCCTTTAACATTAGAAGCCACGTGTATGGGTATCTCTCCCTTGGGAGAGACATTTTATTTTGTGTGTACCAGACCAGTGAAAGACAATGTTGACAGAACCGTGACCTCACTCTGCAATACGTTTATTTAAATCTACTGGCAACACGGGAGGGTCGAACAAAGTAAAAATGCAAATTAGATAAATTCAATTTCATTTAGATACTTATTTATATATAAACTAAATCCTCTACATAAAACGGCCTTTAGTAGGATTATGTGAGTATAGTGACAATTTTTGAGGTCATTTCCAGTTTTAATTGAATTGTCAGGCCTTTGCATAACCCGATAGTTTCTGCTGGAGAGCCTGGCATGGCGCCAGGACAATCACGTTTCCAGTGATTGTGTTCACTTTCCACTCACAGCAGTCTCAGCTAATTTTCAACTCTAAAATAAGGTATAGTACTACGACCTTTGTTGTAGGATTCCACCGGCGGTAGGCCAAATTTTTCTTTTTACATAATAGGGTGCCGAAACGTTAAATGTAGCCAGGGGCGACTCTTAACTTAACCCTCTTTTGAGAAATTCGTTTTGATTTCAGCGGTCTTGGTATTTTTTGTTTTCTTTTTCTACTCCTAAAATGTTTAAATAAATCTCATTTTGTTTTACTGTACATAGCCAGTAAATACGAAAAATATTATTTAATCTTGATCAGGTGGAGATAGCGGTCAAACACTAGCCTATAAAAAAATGAAGCATTTTGTGACTAAAAGTCAGTCATACATTTTTTTTTTTCAAGACCGAAATTCGCCTAGGTTTATGGATAGTACAAAGTGGTATGACAAATTCCGTAATATATTATTTTGCGGAAATAATTTCGTCATTTCCAGCCCTCGGGCCTGGAATACTTATTGCAGGGGTCGCGTGCCGAACATCGAATAAGCATGAAAAAAATGTTAAAGATCGTAAACATTTATTGGATGGGCCATCACCTCCTCTTTTAACCAATTGGATGTCGTTTATTCTTATGGGGTTTAGGTGTCGTCAGCGGTTCAATTTAAAAGGTTCATGGGGTTAAATGTTAAAGTCGATCTGTGTTTCGATTTTTATTGATATTGTAGTGTATTGATTTGTAACGATAGCTTTCGTTATGGCTGCGAGAACGTTTGAAAGAGTTAGCGTGGCCGTGGAACGCAAAGGGCGACTGATGGACACAGGTGGATTTTATTCAATTATAGTCTGACACACTCTCTCGCTCCGTCCTAGAGAGAGAGAAGTCATTTTATGATTTTTCACCTCAAAACAAAGTAAAAGGAGTTTTTAAGGACTGTAACAGAAAGCAATCTGCAGTTTCTATTTACTTCCTTGGAAAACAGGTGTGCGTGTATGAAAGGCACGTATGTTAGAATACTATGAAAACGCCAAAAGCGCCGCATTTTGCTTCATTTTCATTTTTACTCCGAGATAGTTGTTTATTTAGAAAAACAAGGACCTGTTGTCATGATTGTTATTCCGAAGATGAAGATTGAATACGTAGCAAAGAACAGCTGCCAACAATTAGTTCCAAAAGTGTTTTATAAATATTGCTTTGTTATACTTTTGTGGACGCAACTGCTGACTGTTCACACAGACTGGTGTAGAAGTATAATGAACCATAAAACTCACAGTAAACAAATTTCAATATTACTCCATCTCAACAATTTTCAAGTTGAACAAAAAGAAAATAATAATTTAAAAAATAAAAACGCAGAATTATTTATCTATTCATAAAGTTTAGTATTTCTGTTTTGTTATAAATTCTGTCGAGTCCGATCAGATTGTTGCTCTACAAAGCATAGTTTAGGTTAATACCTTGAGAACAAAAAACATTGAGAGAAGTGGAAACTAAATATGGAACTAGAATGAAGCTAGAGTTAATTGAATAGTTTATGTAGTGTTGTGAATAAACTGGATCTATAATTCCCACGTAGATACGGTAAGTAAAACATTTTCAATCCGTGTTCATAAATCTGTGTCGGGGAGCTTGGGAGACGGAATAATGTCCGACGCATGTGGCGGATATAGTCGAAAGAGTTTGGAGTACCGCCAGTGCATTCAGGTGGAAACAGCCTCACATGCTGGCCCAATAATACGTTGATCTGTGTACTACGAATACATCCCTAAATCCGACATGGCTGTGGCAGACATGTTACTATTCCAATTTTTTATTAGGAAATTGTAATTGTTAACTAATTAATGGTAATGTATTTTAATATAATAATGACATGTAGTTGAATTTTAATTTTATACAATTTATATTAATATTTAATGCAATTCTTTTAATGTTTGACTGACTGACGTTATAATTATAAAATTCAATTTAAGTTAATGATAATTCAATGCAATTAAATGATAATCCAATCCAATGATAATGATAATCCAATGCAATTTAAAATAAATTAACTGAGTCTTTGGTACTATAAATAAATATTAATAATAATACACTTACGTGGTGTTATTACAATCAGATTTAGGTGTTGTTCATGCAATATGTTTAGTGCTAATCTTGTGGATGCTGTAGTGAACGACTTCATTTGACTTCCCACGCGCCTATTATCTCGCACGTATCTTGTTTTCGCGTTTCTGTTTGGAGTTTCGATCTTTCGATATTGGATAAATCACAATTGTTATGAAGGTAGGTAGGTTGTTAAGATTTCCTCACTCCTCCCGTAAGCAAATCTGGGGCCTCACCATGACGTGTTAAAATGTGTCAGTCGTGCGAGCTAAAAAAAGGGATGCAGCTATACACCCTATATAGCTCCATCCCTTTAACAGTTCAGTTTAGGTCGTCAAATGGATCGTGTTAAGAGCTCGTGGTAGGACCTCTGTACTTCTTGTTCTTCACCGAAATTAGGCATTTTTTTTAAATTTAATAATAAAAATAATAATAATAATTTCCATATGTTGCAATAGTTATCCAACAACCGGGGGTTATCCTTGGATGCACCAGCATAGCTCGTGCAGGGATAGTCGCCGGTTGATACCACGTTCCATTAGAAGCGTCAAAGGGGCCTCTGCGAGTTGGTTTCGACTCCTCGTACGCCTTCCAAAGGTCCAGGACTTCAGGGTTCTGAGATATAATAACCCATAATAATAATAATATTCCTCAACTATCACACAACGCCGTCTAGTCCCAAGCTAAGCAGAGCTTGTGTTATGTGTACTAAACAACTGATAAACATACTTATATATTTCTAAATAAATACATATATAGATAAATTACACCCAGACACAGAACAAATGAACGTGCTCATCACACAAACATTTGTCCTGAGTGGGAATCGAACCCACGACCTCCGGCGTAGCAGTCATGGCCACTAACCACTAGACCAACAGGCCAGTCACAGGTCAGTCATTTAGCTAATTACATTCATCTTCGTAAACATATGTAGTTTTTTTTTTTCAAGTTTCAAACGAAAGAAGCGTTCTTACTGTTAAATAATTTATGTAATTTTTCTTTGACCGCAGTTCTATAAATATTCTTAGTAAAGTTTATTGATACAACGAAGTAATGGCTCTATGGAGAAGTTGTAAGGGGCGTCGTACCAATAATGTTTTAAACACAATTAAAATTTATTACCAGCTTCAAACGGCCAACGAAAACACTGCGAGGAAGTTCGCAGCAGTAAAGGCTTTGCGCAAATACTGTCTTCCAATTAATGAAATAGATCATGACATAAGAAGGCAAAGTGGCGGCAACCAAAGAATATAACATTTGCCTTTTTAGGGTTCCGCACCTCAAAAGGAAAAAACGGAACCCTTATAGGATCACTTTGTTGTCCGTCCGTCTGTCTGTCTGTCTGTCGGTCTGTCAAGACCCTTTATATCAGAAATGCGTGGAGGTATCGAGTTGATATTCAAACCATATACTCAGGTCTGCGGTCCCTTGAAGCTGTGAAAAAATCAAACTTCTGGGTTGACGAAAAAAAAAGATATGGTCGTTTATGTCGTACAAAACGAATATTTCGACACTCTCAAGTGAAAGAAAGTGAAAAGTGAAAGTGATTCTATAAGGGTTCCGTTTTTTCCTTTTGAGGTACGAAACCCTAAAAATTGTTCAGCGAGAGATTCAAACCTGTGAAATGCAGCGCAGCAGCCAATCGCTCAACTACATCGCCAACATACTCATTTAAAACAAACTAAAAATCATTTATAATTTTAGACAGATGTCCATTATCGGACATAAGCCTCCCCTATGTGTCATCATAACGACCAGTCATGAGTGTCTTATATTCATCGTATTACCGCGACCCTCACCGGTCATCGGTCCACCTTGAGGCCTTGTAGAGTCACTTAAACTTGCTGGCTTGAAAACTGATACGTGATCTATGATCCTGTTGTCAAACGTTAGGCTGTTATGATTTGTTGAGGCAAGTAACATCGACCAATCATGTCACTTGACGCGGATATTGAGTGAAATGGATTAGACTGGTTCCCACTTTGTTGTGACGACAGATAATCGTGTAGTTTTTAGTATCGTGGCTTATTATATATTTAAGTGGAGGTGTTCACATATAGAACGACACGATTAACTAACATCTGCGACTTTTTTTACGGTGACAACAGATTGTCATGGCCAGCACGGCAGTCGTAAAACGATAAATATTGTAAAACTATATCGTGACGGTAAATCATTTGTCGTTGTTTAGACTATCTGTCGTGACAACGACCAACATTTGTTATAATGGGAACAGCTAGAGATGATAAGATTGTCGTCCGACGATAAATTAATCGTTACAACAGTGGGTACGCGGCCTTAGTCTTTCAGAGACCCCGGTTACACCGTCAATTTGCCCGGCTTAGCGTTAAAGATTAATCAGGGACAAAAAAAGATATATGACAATCATTTACGTTTGTAAGATCACGAGGGGACATTAAGTAATTACGGCTCGTTCATCCATTAGAACAAGTATCAATCTACGTCATGAAAGACACAATAAATAGAAGGTTGGAGATTCGCCAGTGCGTTCGAACTATTCAGAATTGTTTACATGCCTAATAATATAAATGGAGTACTTATTGTATCTTGAGAGGCTGGTTAGCTTCATAATATATATTTTGTAATGTGGGTCAACCCTAGCAGGTACGTAGTTGTAGCTGTAATTATGATTTTGTTGAGAATTCATGATATACTAGTTTGGAGGTATGCGGAACAGGGAGTAGGTACCTAAAGTCCCGCAACCTGCTAAATTCGCAAAAAAACTCGTTTTTGTGACCTTTGACCCCGATTTTTTTTCCAGGTGTCGGATCTATGAGACTTTTTTAGGTCTCATTTATGATGGTGTTTTGAACCATCCAACCAATTTTCAGCTGGGTGCGAATTTTTGCAACCTTGGATGTCTAAATTGACCGGACTATTACTAGCGACTACACCCTCGTGAAAGTGGAAAATTCTCCCAAGGGAATATATTCCCGGGACAAATAGTATCTTTTGAGCTATTCCAGGACATGTTCTTCCAGTTTTTTTTTTTTTTTTTGAAGAAGTAACACACATACACACTCACAAACTTCCGCCTTTATAATATTAATGTGATTATAAAATAGTCATTATTAATGTGTAAGATATACTTTATTATTATAAAATAATAATTCACTTGATTTCTGTGCTAAAGTCTGCCCAAAATATCTGTCATCCTGCTAAAACATTTTCTGAGCTTTTTCCCGAGCGGTGCGCTCTATTTCCCGAGGTTGCTGTTAGTGTCTGGCAAGGGATTAAATTTAAATCAGGCATCTAAGTGATGTTGTGACAACCGCATTTTCTCACTGAAAACATCTCCATATGTAAAAAAACCGCAATAATATGAACGAAAAAAACTACTAGCGAATAAGCTTTCGACGCCGAGATATATCCCGGAAAAAATCATCGGATTCGACTGGGGCCGCAAATGGATTAAAAAACTGACGTAATAAAGAGCCGTATAACTGTACAGTTCTCCATAAACAAAGATAACAAATGATTGTTCGAGAAAAATTCAGTTCTCCTGTAGCAAAAATAATAACCTCAAATGTTGGACAGAATTTATTTCTTTGTTTGTCTGCACTTTATCTGTAAATGCCGTGAGTTTTTTGTAAAATATTTGGTTTTGTCTGACTTTGTTTTTACATCTTTCTACTTCTTCTTACATAACGTAGTAGCATTAGATATCTAAATTATGATGAACAGAGCAACTTTATACAAGAACCCATTCATTTGCAGTTTTAAGTCCGTATTTATCAATATTGCATACAATTTAAGATGCATTGTTTCCACGGTAGAACTCATATCCCAAAATAATACGTGTCATAATAATATTTTTCTTAGATTTCATACAAAAATTGTTATAAATATTGCAATATCACAAAAAGTACAAAACACAAAAAAAAACGAATAAATAGCTGATTTCGAAAAAAGTGCATAATCTTTAAAAAGTTTATTTGAACTTGTGATTCCGAGTCAATCCGGTAAAAAAACACTAATTTCATAGGTAAGGAACAAATATTTAAAATATTACATGAATTAGATATTACAACAAGCAAGGTACCTTAAACAAATAAAGTGCATCAAGTATTAAATATGTAGTTATTTACTCTGAGGAACGGCAGAGAGAAGCAACCCTCTGTCGAATTATTTTCTAAAAGAACTAGTTCGCTTCGGAACTTTTTCCATTGTAAAATTTTCTGCTTGCTATAAAGGCAACTACAGTTTGGTTTTTCTTTGCTTTTTATCGCGAAATATTCGCATTCTATACGAAGTAAGTATTGATGAATTTTATCGATAAAGAACATAAACCTTCATTAATTAAATCCATATTATTATTATTATAGTTATCTCTTTATTTTTCTTAAGTACATATAATTTTCATTTTTAAATATTTCTTAAAAAGTATATTGAAAAAAGCGTTTAAAAATATAAAAAATAGTAGTCCGCCGGTGTCGGGAGCAGGGTCCAAGCTACCCGTAGTTAAGGCTCCTCAGACAGGAACCTCCTCATAATGCGAGCCGTATCTTGATACGGCTCGCATGCGTACTCCTTGGAGTACTACCTTCTGTATCAGGCCCTTGATCCAGCCGCGCAACGACAGCTTCGACAGATGGTCGTCGAAGCTTTTGGCTATTATTAAATATTCATATTATTATTATTAGAATCCCTAATAAGGTTAATAAATGAACAAATTCAAATTGAATCCAAGAAAAATATAATCTAAACAGAAAAAGCGTACGCTCCGAAAAAGTATTACACAGACTGGATAAACTTTCTTAAATGTAAGATTTGTCATTTGCATGAGACAAAAACTTTTGTATTTCATAACAAGACGAGCAACAGCCTACATATTCACTACAAACCTATACAAAATAAAAAGTTATTATTAATTGGAAAAAACTTTGGCTGATTGAAAGATTTTAGACGTTTAACTTTTTTTAACAACCTTCTTTTAATGAATTTGGAAACCTTTATTAATGTTAAGTGAAATATTCCTTTGAGCGAAAATAAAACCGTTCTAAATTTTATTAAATATTAATGTCTAATACTTTTAAGCGTTCTCGAAGCGGGAGTTTTTAACAGTGTTAGCCCTCGTCAAAATTAACTGCCATCGCCGCGTTAGGTCGACACTCGTTCTTTATTTGTTTAGGACGATCATTTTACTATGTGGTAACATTGAGTACAGTTTTAAAAATAGAATCATTGATTGTTAAACACTGTTAATACGTGTTAAACGTGATAATCTTTTGTGAATAATATATATATATTCAGGAGCACTTGGCAGTAGGTTCCCCTAGGTGCTGTTTTTGATATTTTGGATAGAGAGTAATGCATTCTTTAATAATTTCGAGTTTTACATAAATTAATGGGATAAAGTCCAAAACAATTATCTCTATACAAATTAGCTATAGAATGTGACATAAATTCATAAAGGTACCTTTTATAATAAATAACATATAAATCTGACATTAGGTACTAAAGGCTGAAACACAATATGTTTCCGCAGGCAGGCTTTATATTGTATAATAATGTGAAATTATGTGACGTTACCTAAGTCTTCATAAAGGTGCGTACAGATGCACATTTCACAATTTCAATGAAAACCGGATTGCCAGAACAAATTACAATATTATGTATTACTATATGATGTTATATACGTATAATTACTTATACGTGTTACGTGTCTCACTAAACTATTATAGTATGTTCATGTGACTAAAGTATTTCCCCTAACCATTATTAATTTTCAACGCCAGCCTGTGTTACTCACAAATGTAATATTGCGTTCTAATCAGTAACATGAAACGCCACTATTGTAAACATATCACCCCTAGAGCATTGAACCTCAAACAACCAGTAAATTAAAATCACAATTCCATCGTATGTGTACTTTCCTTATTAGACCGAGTGATTCCTTTGTGACTTGACTGGTAGGTCAACCACCGTACCTACCTTTGGTAATATGCTCCCGACCCGAGTATGTACCCTCGTAGCTCTTAGCGGATGGTACCGACTGTTTAGGGATGTGCCCCCTGCAAATTCCGTCCCCGACTCGCTTGCATCGTGACCATGATTAAGCCGTGCTCGTGCTTGTCCACAGTTCGCCAGGAGAACGAGCGCATGATGCACGACGTCCTCCAGGCGGGAGTCTTAAATCGCACCCAGTCGTCGGCGTTGCGCTGACGCCGCGCTACTCGCCGCGGCCGCGCCTCGACAACGTGCGTCCGGCTGCCGCTCCCCCCGAGGAGCCCGCCGAGCCGGACCCCGAGCCGTCGAGCACGCTGGAGCCGGAGCCGGAGGCGGCCGCGCGCCGCCAGCGCGTGAGCACCGCGCCACCCGGCCCCACGTGAGTCACGAGTCACGCACTCACTGCGCTAGGCGCACCACGGCTGTGACGCAATGGTATGTGAACTGAGAGAATATTCATAGACATAGATAATTTACTCGTTCACGAATTGAGAATTTGAGAGTGACGAAATGGACGTGTAGGTAGCCAATGTGAAATTGTGAACAAATAGTAAAGAATGAAAATGTTATTGTTGAAACGTATCGGATAGGATGTAAAAGACAGGAAGTCAATAATCCACGATAGTTATTAAATATGCAATTGTCTATGTTAAGACTACATTATGTGGAACTAAAGGAAGAAATATAATTTGCTAATTCAACTTCAACCGTATATCGCACTTCAAATGAAATATGAATGACTAAATTATAAATCTTAGATACTCATTAATGAATACGTGTCTCAGAGCTGTGAAAGAGACTGCGGTTAGAATGTTGGATGTTTATAGATTTGATAGCATAACTATGTATTGCGACTCATAACATAATGATACAAGTACCAACTTCAAACGGGAACAATCATCAATACAATAAGGACAAGTTAGATTTCTTTCTTTATTTGAATAATTATAAATTAATGTTAATATTTGGTGGTGTGGAAATAGTGCCATTATATGCACAATGAAGTAATTTAAAGCCCGCATGTTTAGATAACTCCTTTAGCTATCAAACCTGACGATGAATTTAATGGGCACCTTTATTGACGTACCTATGTGTAACTAAAAAATAAAGCCTATAATTTAATCAATGTGCACCAATGATAATATCATTGATGTGCACAGTATAGTATTATTTTATCAATCACAGTACAACACACTAATGTATCTAATAATTCTTACTGCTTACCATACAAGTTTATATTTCACTAAGTGAGTCTTAACTGAGCTTGAGCACAATAATTTTGAGTTACTACTATTAATATTGAACTCCTCGTTCAACTCTAATCAAGAGCTTTCGAAACTGCGCTTAAAATAATAAAAAAATCTGTTATAAAATAAGAGCTTTTTGTATAGTAGTTGTTGTAGTATTATTCTTACGACAAGAGCATTCTTGTACGAGTATGTAAAATAGAGCTGCAGAAATCAGTGTCGTTCGCTCCGATGGGTTTGTCGTATGTAAGTATTGACTTAGATGCGGTGACGCGAGCGTTTAGGTAGAATATAATTATATAAAATATGTTAGCGTTCTTCGGCGCGGCCCTGTATGCGTCTGAACACTGCGAGTACTGCTTCACGCTTCACCCTGTATTTCAGCGATTAACGGCTCTTGAAACAAGTATTAACAGCCTGTATAATTATATACGCATGGAGCTCACAACATGTAATGTCACGCCATTGCCTTTATTACATTATGGATGGCTGTCTCTCCAATGACGTACAACGTACATGTAATTTAATTAATTTACGGAAAGCAATTCTATTAAATTCTCAGTAATAATACTGATTATAAATAACTTGATTTATTATTGTCAATTTTCGATGTTTACTAGTTTATGTGCAAATATTCAAAATCAAATCCGATCTCAGTTTTACAGGATGAAGTGCGAGCCGGGCCGTTTTTGCCTACTTAGTGTTTTCCTTCTACCAACACAAAGGTTTTAATTAGACTATGTACCCAACTAAAAAATATCTCGGTATAAAATAATCTACTAGGCTTAAAGGCTCTTATATACTTATGTGTATTTCTATATACTATTAAGATCCGCAAAGGATTTTGTAAATACTAACTAGTTTGGAACAGTTTTCTGTTCACATGATGTAAATTAACAATAAATATAGGGAACTCATAGCTCCTGTACCCAGCTTCGCTAACATTTACTAGGCCGGGCTAATGATGGCTAATTTTTCAATAATTCTCAACATTTCTCTCTCGTTTACCGTTAAGGGAGGGAACATTGTTTAATGTTCAAATAAAACTCACTAAAAGTTTATTCACACATATAGGTAAGTAAATAAATATGGTATTTTGAATAAAATATTTTATTAAATTAATTTATGACAATATTTTAAAGAAGAATGCCCATACCCCGTACCATATTGCGTCACAAGTATATTAATACCAAAAATAATGTTTTATTTATATGTACAATGTACTGATTTTTCACCGCTTTTTTTAACCACATTAAAAAATATCGTAAAAATGATATTAAATGATTAACAATTCCTACTTCCGAAAAAAATAACGTCATTTCAGAAATCTTTACGTTCCGATTACAGTTTTCAGTTATTTTCGTAATCTGACCAAAGAGTATGTAATGCTAACGCTTTTAATCTGACAATGATCATAAATAAATGGTTCGCCTAATTAATTTTATCTGCTATCTAAGTAAATAAATTAATATAGTTGAAAATAATTAAACTGCTAAAAATGAATTCTGTTAAATTATTTTATTTTTTCTCACCATTTTATAAAGTAAACATTGCGTATATTAGAAACTGAAAACTTGACACTGCCAATTTGGTTATGACATTTTGATATTTTGTTGTTATACTGACGTTTATATCGTTTGGTGGTTTTGTACTGCATTTGAGTAATTCTGGTAGTTATATTGAATAATAATTAATTCAATACGTCTATAATAGCTATTGACAGTGTTGAGATAGTGACTCATAGTGTTGCAAGTGGCAAGGTTTGTAAAGGGGGCGCGCGGCGCACGTTCGGGGCGCGCAATTCGCGCGCATGCATTTCCATTTGCTTTCTGCGGGCGCGAGGAGAAGCGCGCTGGCCGCTGGCGCGCGGTTTTGCACCGTTCGCGCGTGACGAAGCTTTCGCGCGAAAGGTACGATGATGGCATGGGAACGGCGCGTTAACTTGAAATGCACGCACGCAGCTCGCTAGCGGCGTATTCGCCAGATGTGAATATACCTAAAGAATAAACACGTGAATAGATGGAGAAGGAGGCTAAAGAAAAGTCGGATAGATTGTGCGAAGACAACGGAGTCAGTGATAGCGTGACGGTTGACAGGATACAATGGAAGAAAAAAATGTTTTGGGCCTACCTCAAGTAACATGGGCTAAGGGCAGGAAGATGACGATGATTTGATACTATGTCCTTAAAAGTAAATGTTTTATCTGCCTAACAATTAAAAATTCTTTATTTGTGTTACCTTGTTAAGTACCTATGTTCACACGAGAAAGTGGCAGTGAAGCCGAAATGACGTCAATATTAGTTATTTGTCACTAAAATAATTCGACTAGGTACATCAGTTTTTTCACACAAATGCATTAATAACTAATGTAAATAGATTAATATAAATACAATGTAAATATGTTATAAAGTCTCTTTTTACGCTACGAGCAACGCTGTTTCATTACGACGAGACCATCGACTCCTCTCACTATTACTGCGCCTATAAATGGTTGCCGATAGCTCTGGCCTTATCCAGCCTTAGTTATTGGTCGGTCCGTGAGGTTGCGGATCGGCAATGATAAAATCCCGTCCTATACACCCTTCATTATTCCCACCTTCCGTCTGTTGCCTTAGGTGTCAAGGCAACAGGCTTCCCGCACTATTATTTATCTAATATATAAAATTCTCGTGTCACGGTGTTCGAACTTGAACTCCTCCGAAACGGCTCGACCGATTCTCATGAAATTTTGTGAGCATATTGAGTAGGTCTGAGAATCGGCCAACATCTTTTTTTTTTTTTTTTTTTTTTTTTTTTTTTATTTATATGGCAGAACAACGTTTGCCGGCTCAGCTAGTATACGTATATATTGTAGCTATATGGTTAGGGCTAGGTTATTAGGTGCAGCTAAGGGTGATGATAGGATACAGTCAACCACTTTACTGTACGTTTCGGTAGCTGAATGTAGAACCCACAACCTGTAAGTGATGTATTGCGTTTTTTGATTCGAGAAATCGAACTAAAACACGTCATAAGTTTTTTTAGGTCTTGATAACTTTATAACTAAATAAGTAAATAAAAGACTAAACCATTACGACTTTTAACAGTCTTATGGTTCTTCAGTAGTCTTAGGTATAGCGTAAAGATATTTCCCATGCGCGATAAAAGCCTGAGCTTAAGTAACGCCACAATATAGGAGCGAAGGAATCCGGGTCCTAACTTATCGCATAAATCAATAATAATGCAATACACTACACAGCAATTTGCCTTAAAACGCATACCTATGGTATAGAATGCAAATTATAATAATCACTACAGTTAAAAATTGCTATGAAATATGATCAGGCGTTTTCGAACTATTTTTAATTTCTCAAAAATGTGGTTAAATATTAACAAAACAATTTTAGATAGTGAAAATTTAAATAATAACTATACTCTTGAGAGTAAATTTGGTTTGACGCAAGTTGGTACGGATCCACATACAAATTTGGTCAATCTCTTTTAAAGTCATTAATTGGAGAACTAAATTCAAATTCACGATTCAAGAAAAAAACACTTAAAAATGAATGATTTACCCGGCCTATTTAATGACTACATTAAAATATACTTCTATGATCATTTTCTCGCATTTATATTGATTACAAAGCCCTATGGATCAATGTAAAAGTCCCACTGAGATCCGTCCAGTAGTTTTTCTGCGCCTGCACAATACCTAGTTTGAATTTGTATAAAAACAATTCTTACTAACCTTCCAGAAATATTTTTTTTTGCCCAAACTATATACTCCTTAAACAATATAATATATTATAACAACTTCAAAACTATATATAATATTATATTTCAATAACTGTCGCTAACGCAAAAGTTAATCACTAAAACAAATGCCGATCATATATTCTATTTCATATTGCATTTGCAACATTTTATAATCGTGAATAATAAAAATGAATAAAGTTTGTAGGTCAGGATGCGGATTACCGTTATTTTATTACCTTCCATGCGAAGCCGGGACGGGTCGCTAGCGAACATAATCCGGATTTATACAACAACTATCTGCGATATTGAACATGATTTTAATCTTAAACTATTCGACTCGGGTCGAATCTAATTTATTATCCAGTAATAAATTAAACTTCACTCTGTATATCTAAATTGTATGAACTTTACATAACAATTTATTTTGTTAAAATGAGCCTTGGTTGAAATGTGGACGTTAGATAACAAACCACAATGCTGGTAGCAAGAAAACACTGAGTGAACATTGCTGTTCCATGTTACGAATATAATGTTTAAAGGGAGCTAAGCGTGTGTGTGCCCTGCATAGTGCTCATTTTCAGCCTGTCCCTGATTGTTCGAGTTCCATCATAAATATATTTTGACCAATTTAGATCACAGTTTCACATATTTGCCGGCAACAGCCGAGGTAGTCTAGCATACCACCGGTGCATCAACAAAGGGAATCCCAAGCTTGCGACCGGCTGCAAATTCGCACTGTGAGGAGCAAGGCTAGCGCTGCGCAACTACTAGTTACGAATATGTGTATCGACAATTAAATGTATGTACTAGTTTAATTGCGATCCGCATCCCCTCCCATCCTCGTGTGATACGATATGCTACGTGTTCAAATGTTATCGTTTGATTATCTCTAAGGTTCGCCACTGAGCGAGAACTGTCAATGCATTCATTCGGCTATACTAGAGATCAATTCCAAATATTAAACTGGACCTATTAACATAATTAGTGTTAGAGGGAGATACAAAGAATTTTATAGTTGTTTGTTGTAAATGTCAGTTTTAATTAATCTATTTTACAGAACAAAATGTTTAATAAAATATCTTTATAAAATAAATGGTTGTATCATTTGCTCGTCGGGTGCGTATTATATTTATGGAGCGTTGGGGCCTTCTGCGAGGCGTCGAAGGGTTAAGTTGATGTGTGCACAAAAGCGTGCAATGTATACCTACAAGTTGTGCAGAGAAAAGGTAGGGTTTGTTGAGGTGGGGCAGAGAGAGAGTGGCATTCCTCCCGGGGCGCCCTCCGAACTATGCGGCCGCTCTGTTGCCACCATGCAGCCTCCCAAACAATTTGTACTCTAAACTTGCTACACTCCGCTTTAAATTAAACTGTTCGCACGCAAGTTTGACAGCATAAAACATTTGTTAATACCTTAACACCTCATGTTTAAAATATATTTTAATAATCCTCTGACAGTTCATGTCCACAGTCGGTTAATGAAAGAAAACTTTAAAGCATTTATAGCTGAAGCTGAAATAAAAATTGTAGGAAGTCGGTAAGTAAATGAAGTTAGCAAGCTTTTATCTCTGTCGACAGTCACAAAGCTTGTTGAACTTGTAAGATTAGTCATAGCCACTGTAGTTCAAATGATAATATAAAAAAAATGCATTTATCGTTAAGTGGTGACCATCAGTTGTGTAATTTTTTTTTAGCCCATATTAGCATCCCGTACCCGAATGTTGCTTAGGGATATTACTAAGCCTCAGCTTTCCGTCCGTCTGTCTGTTTGTCTGTCTGTCCGTCCGTCTCTCAGCGGGCTGTATCTCAAACCGAAAGAGGTAGAGATTTGAAATTTTCACAGAATGTGTATTTGTATTGCTGCTACAGCAACGAATAATAAAATTAAATTAAAGTTAAAACTTCAAGATATTCCCAATACAAGCAACGATACTTTGTCTGCGTTTTTTTGCTCGATTATAATTTTGTAGTACGGAACCCTTCGTGTGCGAGTCCCACTCCCATTTGGCCAGTTTTTAAATATTCGTGCATAATCATGCTGTCAAGACGGGTATTCATTTAAAATAATAATAATTTAATGTTTGTGTGTACATAAATAAATAAATAAATCATAATGAAAATAATTATGTTTTTTTTTTTTTTGTTAAATAACAGTTTAACAGAGTAGTTGAGCAGTAGTGGCCGAGTGGTAACGGCCCCGACTTAAGAGTTGTAGGTCACGGGTTCAAACACAACCAGTCGCATTACTTTGTGTAATTTATTTCATCACCACTATTCTCAAAACGGTGAAGGAAAACATCATGAGGAAACTGGCATGTCCAACCACCAAAAATTCGAAGACATGTGACATTCACCAATCCGCATTGGGCCCGCGTGGTGGATTACGGCCCATTCCCTCTCCTAGAGAGAGGAGGCCTGAGTCCCAGCAGTGGGAACATTAAAAGGCTGATTATGCTATATGCTAACAGTTTAGCTAAAAACCAAAATCATTTTACGTTGCAAGGATGATAGCTAAAACCCTTACAACGAGTAAAGTCAACAGGAACATTTATTTCACGTAATAAAGTACAGACATTCTTCTCGAATAATTCATGTAGCTCGGTGGGGTTATGATTATACCGCATGTAAACCTGCACATCTTAATATACGTATTCGTATATTTACTGTAATTCCCTCGGTTTGTACGAGAGTTGCGTGTGAAGAAAAACATCCTATATACAGGAAAACACGATCATTTTTACTATCATAGGCAATCGTAACACACTTTAGAGTTCATACTATAAAAGATAAAGCACATCTTTACTACTCTGTTTAACATTCATTACGCCAGTCGCAGCTAGGAAATCTGACACTAGTCTTGCCAAAGAGCGCGGTTACGGAATGACTTTCCATGTACAAAATGTACGGTAGTGACATTGCCTGTTACGTCACTGGTCATGTGAATTCTCTGCAGGTAATGTCATTACTTGCCTGCACCACAATCCGTAACGACGCTACTTTGTAAGACTGGTGACAGATTTCCAAGCTTACCGTAACCGTGTATTTATGGCTGGTTTTTCTCCATAGGAAACGAAAATTGGTACCATTCCCTAGCTTCTGACGAGATATTTACATATTATCTTAACAATTTTTATCCAAAACTCGACGAGGAAATGACGTAGCGCATCTCACATTGCAAGCTAATTCACTTAGAACTTTCACTTCATGAATTACAATTTTTCATTAAACTCCATGATCAATTTGAACTCTTATGAACAGTTTGGAGGTTATTACTATAATGCAAAACACATGTTAAACAAAGTCTGGCGTTGTCAAAACTAAAATTTCATAAAGCACAAAGTGGATTAAACTTGAAATTAACGTCAGTTACAGCTCATTTATTTTTATAACTATTTTACTGCCACGCCTAGAGTTTCGTACGTACTCCTGTATTTACATTTCACGAAAGAAAATTACCTACACGTCGACTCTAACTGTAAACTTTTTCTATCAAAGTAATGAGGGCGTACAATGCTTTCAAGCTAATGATTCTTCGCTTTTATGGTTAGTCAGAATTTATTTGATGTGCAATTAGTCTATAGGTTATTAAATTAGCTGATTGCTTTCGTTTACCTGTTAGCAATTCATCGTAATGAAGTTTTGATGTGAGTAGTATGTTAGTCGGGGGCGATGTCTTCAATCGTCATGAAGTCTATGTGAGAAAGAGATAGTGCTGTACGGCCAGTGTAGCTCCGTCTCTCTCTCCATTATGATGTTTTTAAGACGTCTAAGTAGAGCCCCAGGTCTGTCCTACCTTGAAACCTATTGTTACAATTGGCAAATGTGAATGTACAACTGAAGTCTGAAGTTTCACACTAATTTCTTCAAGGAGTATTCAGATTTTATACAGTTACCTGTGTATCAAACTTGATTTTAAGACGTCTAAGAGAGCTCCAGATATGTACTTCCTTAAAACCAATGGATGTAATTGGCACATGTGAGTGTAGAACTGAAGCCTGAAGTCTTACACTGACTTCTTTAAGGAGTATTTACACTTTGTATACTTACTTACCTATGTATTAAACTTACCAGCAATTATTTACAAACCATCAAAGAACAGTTACCAATTTTCAGGAAATGTAAAAAAAAACATTTTTTTTTTTTTTTTTTTTACAAAATATTTGGTATAACGCTTGGTTTTTTACTATTGATATATAGATATATATAGATTATAATGCACCACCAACCACACCATGATGTGTCTTTAAGTTCGATTAGAACTGAAAATAACGTTCTTAGTGTAGATTTTCCAAAGACTTACATTGTCTAAGAAAGTTGTTGAAAATTCCCAACTTATAGACGCTCCGGTGCGAATATGTTCTTAAGTTGGAAAACTTTCAATCCATAGCACCTCGTAGGCACTTGGGAAGTGCTCGCCTACTTAACAGTTCTACCTGAAATAGAAGTGACGGAAATGTTAGAGTTATGTCTTAAGTATTAAGTAATGCTAAAAGAAAGAAAGAAAACACGTTTATAGATAGAAAAATAGTTAGATAGATACAAAGTCACATACAACGAAGAATCAAGTATGTAGATTGTAGAACATATTTTTTTTTAAATACAGTAATACTGTGTGTGGTCCAGCCCCCCTAGCCAAGTTACAATCGTTTCGTTCGCGCCGACCACGTGACTGAGCGTTGAGATGACGTCAGAACAAAGAAATCGGAGGCGTGGCCTACTCGAGGCGTTCGGCGAAAACGATACGATTGTAACTTGGCTAGGGGGGCAGTTCAGCATAATGGCAGACACCTACGCTAACTAACTTAGTTAGCAAAAATAGGCTCGTTAATGAAACACGATTTGAAGAATAATTAGGACATCAATTCTGCCGTCATTATTAAGAAGGGCACTACAAATTTTTTTTAGTTGTGCCTTATTGAATTAAATACATATTTGGAATTAGATTTTTTTTTGTAGTTGTGCTTTTTTTAATAACTACGACAGAATTTTAACATGAGATACCAAGTCAATTGAGGATGGTACTGTGGCGACTAAGAAGTTCACATACTCATTAACTTGCAAACTAGCAAGGTAATGATGGTAAAAAAACCATAGGCATCATATTGAGATGGAAGATTGTTGTTAGATGTGAAATAAGTAAGAATATAGGCGGACGTAATTTTATACAAAAATATGATATAAAGTGCTTCGTACAATATAAACATAATTTCATAATTACAAAGAAGCCTTTTAATTACGTCTTCCTCATCACGGTCTATTGAGGATGGTACCTACCTGCCCAGTTATTATATGTAGCTGAATTTGGTGTGCGTGTTTTTATTGCTTTTATCATTGGAAAATTTACAAATATTGCGATCAACTACTAAAAGATTACCTAGTCATGATGTTGAAGCACATTTTTGATGTACTCAACGACAAATTGTTACTCGCAACAAACCAAAAGAAAAGTAATAAAGTGCTCACCGTTTCACTAACGTAAACGTGCTCAATGTTTTTGTTTTTGGAACGAAATGTTTGTCCTGTTTTAAAATGCATGACATGACAAGTTAAATGCTTTAAAACAAACGTTTCGACACATTGGAATTAGAATATCACAGAACAGAATTTATAATATGGATGTAGGTAATGTTCTATGGTTAATGTATACGACACCGAGCTGCAGCTTTGATATTCACCAGTAAATAAGTACCTACGTCACGAAGTATGTACTCAATTACGTTAATGGACATCTAAATATAAGTGCTCTCTCGTAGAATCATAAATCTGAATATGTTCTTGACTATATCTTCAAATGATTTTACTTTACTGCGGTAGCGACGCATATTTAAAAATATTTTCTGAATAAATCTTCCTGTCCTCTTATTTTTTCAGAAAGGCTACTACTTATAATGTTTAAAGGCACGTGGGTGTATTTGTGCCGGTGAGGGGCGACTATAATAAGCGGCCGATTAGAAAGGAGCCCAATTACGGCAACCCCTTTACGGATATTGAAATAAGCCTCGGGCACATTTAGTGAGTTATTTAGGGTAATCCGATTATTCTGCGAAGTATTAAAAAGTGTACCAAAATTTTTTGACATTTATTAGTGAAAAAAATTTTCACTTACATGTTTTTTTTTAATTTATTGTTCAATACAGTAATATTATAAACATGACACTTGTGTAAAACCTTTAAAGGTTTTTGTCACAAAATGGAAAAGCAAGCTCGCTCACTGCATCGGCTGTTCAAAATCAAAACCTAGCAAGAGCATCTAAACAAACTTTATAGAAGTAAAAAAAGTTTCTTCGACCATTAAGAACTCAACACCTTATATGTACCTACTGTTTTCATTTTGATATTGATAAATACAATTTGTTTTACATTACAAACTAGTTTAACTCAATTTAATGGGTACAAAATGTAATGAACCAAAAACGGTTGTTCTAAATATATAGAAAAACCGTTTTTCGAGTTCAAGTGGCGTGCATGTAATTAATTATACACGTATTTATTATGCGATTCTAAATCAGTCTCGGTATCATAGTAAAACTTGTAATTACTTGATTTTCTCCTAAACAAGTTTTAAGTTATCTCAATAATGTACAACACCAACAAAGTTAACAATTAAATGCTCCTACAATATCAGTTTTGCCACACCCACGCGTGCACACTGACCCGTCTCTCTCATAGTCTGTTACAATGTACGGTCTCAAGAGAGCATTGTTATGATTTCCACGCTTTGCAAACGGATTTATACCCAACCTCGACACATAATCTCATCACAGCATTTTCTGTACCCACGGGAAAAACTTTTGCTATGAAGAGGTTGTTGTCTCTACCAGATTTTCTTTTTGTAATTCTTTGCTTTGTGGTGTCTTAACTATTTTGAAAATATACTATATCGCATACCAAACATTTAACAACTGTCATTGAAAAACTGCAGAAGTATAACGATGTGTATGAAAAAAACAAACAGTCGCTATTTTGTGTAGGAAAAAAACTTTTTAGAAAAAAAAAATAACCGACTTCACTAAAACAAAAACACTAAAAGGATCAAAATAACTTTAATTTCGGATGTCGGTGTTTCTCGGTATTGTTTGTTTCTTATTTAACACCGACTTCCGAAATTAAAGTTATTTTGATCCTTTTAGTGTTTTTGTTTTAGTGAAGTCGGTTTTTTTTTTTCTAAAAAGTTTTTATTTCACACTTTTTAGTTACGATACACTTATAAACAGAGTGCCTATTTCTCATGACAATTCCAATTAACCCAAATACTGCTAGGTTACATTGTTTTATTATAAAGTTCCAGTGTCTACCTTCCTCCTTCCGGCTCCATCATCAGATCAGTTCGATAGTAAATCGTGAGGAAACCGGCATGTCCTAGAACCAAAAATTCGAAGACATGTGACATTCACCAACCCGCACTGGGCCCGCGTGGTGGATTACGGCCCATTCCCTCTCCTGGAGAGAGGAGGCTTGAGTCCCAGCAGTGGGAACATTAAAAGGCTGATTATGCTTATGCTTATGCTTATAGCCAAAGAGCATCTCACGACAATTCTAATAAGCCCAAACACGGCTAGGATACATTGATTAATTACGGAGTTCTTGTGCCTACCTTCCGGCTCCATCATCATCATCATCAGATCACTTCGATGATACCATTTTCAACGTAACTATTCAGAATCATTCATTTATTTGTATTGTCATAGTCGCTTAACTATATCTTCATTGTGATATCTATTTGAGTATGAAGTTCCGTTGACCATTTCTGGTCTTCTTCATCAGTTCCACTTCATCAAATGTTACTTTTTGACTGTAAGTGCTTAAGTTCTTGATAAAAATACCAAAATTACCATAGGGTTGCCTATAATTTTTGAGGAGTTCCCTCGATTCCTCATGGAATCCATCATCAGAACTGGATTTTGAAAAAAATGGGACCAATCTGGAAGCATATCCTATAAAGAAAAAAAAAATTTTGCAAATCGGTCCATAAACGACGGAGTTCTGAGGTAACAAACATTAAAAAAAATGATGATAAAAATAAAAAAAATACAACCGAATTGATAACCTCCTCCTTTTTTTTGAAGTCGGTTAAAAAAAGAAAGAAAATAAATCTGCACCAGTTTTTTATAAACCCACCTAGTGTTAACGAACCTACCGACATAGTTGTAAAGTCCAGTAGTATATGATCAAATATTGATCGTAGATTGAAGACTTCGAAAACCGATAAGACCCAATCAACCTAATTTCGTGCAAGTATGAAGTCTAAATCTATACTATCATTAACAACATAACTTTGATTTTCGAATGCAAACAATGGAGCAACAATCAGGCCTTACGTAGCTTGGTATCGAGGCTGGTACAAGGGTAGTTCACACTCGACTGCGACATCAGTTCCGCTCCGTCGACCATCCATTGTACGCCGTTAATGAGTCTAATCGGGGACCATAAGCCACTTTATTATATCATTAATCACTAGCCCAAATTATTTAATTAGTCCGTAGTGGATAACGATACTTGAATTATTTTACAGTCACGGAAAACTGCACCATATATTAAGGTTATAACTCTAAAAAGTTTCGCGGTTCGACTTATTCTAGTTTCGTCTCCAACGTTCCGAAGGAATTTTCCAAGCTTAGATACAAAGAGAAAAATGTCTCAAGTGTATCTAATGTCACTACCACCCATACCCATTAAAACCAGAACACAACAATAGTGCCAGACGACAAGAATAGGTATCTACATTATATGTATTGTGACAGTAAAGTACCACTTCCGGACAAACCGAAAGGGTTTACAAGGAGCTCTGAAATAAGTAAGGCATAACGGCCACCAGAAACTACACTTATGTATTATCTTTAATACAGTCTTTTTCCTACTCCTAGCTTTTTTTTGAGGTGGAAAATTCCTTCCCGTTGACCTATAATCTTGAAATTTGACAAGAAGCATGGTATCATAGCATACGTAAAGCAACAAGTCTGAAAACCGTAAATTTGTAGTTACGTCACAAAATAAAACTTCAAAACTTCGTCTTCGTCACAAATTTTTTTTTGCGATTTGGAAAATCTTCGAGACTCGATTCGGGAATCATCGTACCTACTACCTAAAACCCACTTGTATTCCTTCTGTTGCTCTCTGCATTCCAGGGCCACGGTAACTCCTTCGAACATTCCAGCAGCCCATCTATTCCCAGCTTGTTAGAAACATCGTTAGTGACGACCTTCAGTTTAATTAGATGCACTTAAAACATCACTGTTCGAACGGGGTGCGACGGCTATAAATAAAGACCCCGCAAATTATTTACAGGGGTATCGACATTCTTAGGTTGACTGGACTGACAACTAATGATTTCTATTTAGTATGTCAGCATAATAGCATAATCAGCCTTATAATGTTTGCCACTGCTGGGATCCATTCATTCTCTCTAAGATAGGGAATTAATGGTCCTTAATCGACCACGCGGGCCCAGTGCACTGGGTGGATGTCACATGTCTTCGGTTTTTTGGTGCTAGTACCTGCCGGGTTCCTCACGATGACGAAGCAGTGATGATGAAATAAATTACACAAAGTAAAACACCTGGATTTGAACCTACAATGTTATACAACTCGGAAGTCGGCCGTAAGCCGATACCACTGGGACACCACTGCTCGTTAGTATGTTAAGTAAGAACTAAATAGTCTAAATACCTTCTATCTACTGAATGACTGAACTGGAATCTGGAACGCTGGTTTTGTAGCTACGTCATCTGTCTCCTACTTCGTTGGCTAGTCCATCGAGGTAGGCCACCATGTTAGAAAATGGAAAAAGAGAATTATTATATCACAACTATTTTTAACCCCCAAAGTTTAAAGAGTAGGTTCTAAGTTTGACGGCAATATCTTTCTATGTGTATCGGCCTATAGCATCGTAGCTCCTAAACAGATGGCCCAATTTCAATTTAAAAAAATAAATAACAGAGCGCTTATTTAATCATAATGAAATGTGTATTGTGGGAATATATGTATTGCACCTTGATGGTTGTTTGATTTCTTCATATATAAAGTTCAACACTCCTCGACAGGAGAATCTTAATTATTTAACTGAAATCAGGAACGCTGGTTTTGTTGTTATATTATGCTGTAAAACACTTTTAGTTTCGATAATTAAATACCCTTATTGTGATCTATCTGGCAGATATGATCGTCAGGCATGATGATCACGTTACCTACTTAAGATCTTTAAAATAACATTCTCAGATAATAGCCTAGTTTTGACTGATTATAAAGAAATAATTGGTTCTTTCACCAGCCCTAGACTCCAGGAATGGAGCCTTCTTCAACATGCTGAAAGGAAAAAAGGTAGGTTTGTAAGTATTTATTTACCGTACCAAAAAACTGTATGTTTTACGTAGCTACGCAACAATCAAGGGTATCATTCTTAAGAAACCATGAAATAAACTAGAAATCATATAAAAAGGGAACTTCATTACATCCCAAAGATACTCCTTTCAGATTACATTTGACCGTAAGCTAAGATTATCCTCGTAAGAGCATATCTCCCGGGAATTTTCCGAGATGATGTATTAGGACAAACTATTGATATTGGTCGGAGCAGTCACGTAGTCGAAGAGACTGATTATATGAGAGCACGTGTTGATCGTTCAGATGTTTGTTTAGCCTGACAAATAAACGATGACGTATGAACGATGAACATGTTGTTTGCATACTATTAATGGGAATTATTTACTTTGGCGAAAGCCTCGTTTCTTACTTAAGATCCGATAATATTCACGGGGAAATCTTATCCAGGGATTACTCAAGTAAGAAAGGTTTGGAAGAAGTAGGAGGAGGCTTTTGCCCAGCAATGGGAAAGAATATAAAGAAAAATTTAAAAATCAAGTATAAAAATAAATTCAACCTTTATGGTGACTAAAGGATGACATTAGGAAGGAAGGTGCCTATCTGTAACAAAGAGATAGCATCGTGATACGGAAACCTGATTTCCGCTTCCCAATTCCTTCCGGAACGCTTACCATAAGGAAAGTAAGACGGTTCTCGCTTTTCCAATTGCATTTTAAAAGCACCACGTAGATAGATGAAAACGCCTAGTTACAGGTAACAGGTAGATGTTTAGAGTTCTTACGCTAAGTGCATTGATTAACTGAGAAATGTATTTTTAGGGTTTCGTACCTCAAAAGAAAAGAACGGAACCCCTAAAGGATCACTTTGTTATCCGTCTGTCTGTCTGTCCGTTAAGACCCTTTATCTCGGGAACGCGTGGAGGTATTGTGTTTGTGACTGTCTGTCACTTATTCCAAATTAATAACAAGAAATTATATTTATTTTTAAATACCACGATTGGCGCCGGGCCACTTGGACCCTCATAAATTGTCCTTTTAAAGAAAGGGCCGATAGAATTCTAAAGAAACTATTGAATTATGGGATTTCTAATAACGCACATGTGCTAGGCAAGTTGTTAAGAATCAAGCAACCCAAACCTTTTTGAGAAACAATTGAAAACTATACAAAAACCGTCATAAAAACTTGTTAGCAAACGTGGGAGTTGGTAGGCGAAACTGAGCCGTAAAGCGAGAAGGGAGAATGTGGGCTCGGTCACGAGAGGACACTTGGCTTCGGACGAGGGTAGGGCTCTGACGTCCAGCAGGAAAAGCGAACTAACTGAGTAGATATTGTAGGGCTACATAATGTCTCGTTGTAATTCTTAGAAGTGCTAGGATTGTGATCCAGTATTAGATACAAGTGGACTAAGTCCAGTTTAGGCTTGCATAATATTTATAATACAGATCCGTGTGTGAGTTAGAGTACGAATGGATGGGCGTTGGTTGTGCGTAAGTAGTGTGTAAGTACGCGAGTGAATCTTAGCGACTGTGTTGGTGACCGAATGGGTGAGTGTTAACTCTTTTATCCTTATACCATTCCTTGACAAGGTGACCTAAGCTTGCGGTTGGTGTTAGGGACTCGGAGAAAGCCTTCCTTTGGAGTGAACTTGACATTAATTTCTTAGGAGTGGGCTCGACACTGACTTCCTTTGGGGTGGACTTGACCCTTTGCCGGCCGGCGTACCTACTTGACGCAACTATGACTGAGGCACTGCCGATTGAAGGCTGAACCGAATACATATTCGTTGCATACTAGAGCCAGTTTAAGCTATAATAAGATCACAAACCACCAAACGTTAGCGACGGTTACCTCCCCCTATGGACTGACTGACAGTAGAATACTTTGCATTGCTCTTGATATGCGCACACTTCCAGGGAGTGGGGGTAGGCTTCACTGATAGCCTGAACTGCATTGATAGTCGTTCTAAGGAACGCTAGGGATCGCATCTCGTTAAATCAACCCGGCCCCCGTAGGCCAGCCTCTGATACAAAAAAAATAATATTTAACGAGAGACGAAGCTTGGACACATCTCAGAAAAGTTCCGCAGCTAGGCATAGCTCGGAGGTGTGTAGGTTATGTTGTCCTCACCCTGGGGCAGAGTAAGGAAGTGAGAAGTGTCGATATATAAACCACTTCGGCGTCTAGCGAGGCAACTGTAAGGAGTTCTACGGCGACTGACGATGCGTCACGCTTGTTTAAATCTTGTATTGTATTGGCGATGGTGGATAGGTCGTTATAAGGAATTGATTGTTATAAAAAGTGTGTCTTATCCAATAGCAGAGGCCTCACAACCCTTTGCCGTAGGATTGGTCAGGACATGCACGGGCGAAAAGGAACAAGGTAATTCTAAAATAATTTAATTTGCAAATACAAGCGTCACGTGTCATATTCCCTTTTGTAGCCCTCTCAGTCCCTTAAATTTCAAAATTCAAAAGAAAAGTAGATTATCCTTCCTTATCCATGGATTCCCAATCCCAATTGTTTAATTTTGTTTTTCTCTACCCTATCCCCGTCCCTTAAACTTTCTAAGTCGGGACGTGGTGATAAATCTTCTGGGAGTCCATTACTGTGGTGGGGGCCTGTCCTAGTCTCGCGGATGAGGGCCACAGGAGCGAGCGGAAGGAGGAGCTCGTCCCCTCCTCCTTAGGGAGGAGCCGACCTTCATACCTTCATGAAGGCAAATCCAGGAAAAACGAAATTTTTATCAGCCTAGGGTCTTTTAGGAACAGTCACATGTTGAAATTAAAACCATATACTCAGGTCTGTGATCCCTTGAAGCTGTGAAAAAATCAAACTTCTGAGTTAACGAAAAAAAAGATACGGAGGTTTATGTCGCACAAAACGTAGGTATATTTCGACACTCAAGGGAATCAAAATTCATAGGGTACTTTCCGTTGACCTAGAATCCTGAAATTTGTCATGAAGCAAGGTCTCATAGCCAAGTATAGGAAAAAATCTGAAAACTGTAAATTTGTAGTTACGTCACAAAAAACAATTCGATTCCAAAAAATCTTCGTCACTCAATTCGGGAATTAAACTATTTTCATAGGTAAGTTTGTACGGAACCCTCAGTGCGCTAATCCGACTCGCACTTGCCCGGTTTTTTTTTAAATAAATTTTAAGTTTCTACATAAGTTGTGTTTTTCATTGTGTGTGCTAAATAAATCTCTTTCACTTCACTTGCTCGGTTATTTTTATAATTAGCCAGCTCCTGGCCCTGATGTGTATAATGAAAAGCGATAGACGGGGTGTACGATGGAACAAGTGAACCCAGAAGATCCATGTTCACTCTTGTTCTGAAGGTTGGCTTGTAGATGTCATCATAAAATTGTAAATACTGTTAGATTACTCGCGAAATTGTAAACATACTGCTTACAATTTAACGCATTATATTTCGGTGGATTACAATCTATCGAAGTGAAACTGTTTAATCACAATCTATTGCGCGTTAGGCTGTCCCTGACTGGTCGGTTTTACAGTAGGCCGTTCTGTGTGCTATGTTTGGCTATCTATCGAAAAATAAAATGCGTTAAATGGTACGGTTCACAATCTTTCGATAACTTAACGGTATTTACCATTTTACGGTGACATAGACAAGTAGGAAAACTAAAAAGTCGCACTAAGCAGTCGGGTTTTTTGACACTGACAACTTTTTTTAAAGGAATATTTTCTATAGCAATAAACAAGATGTTTTACTATGATTGCAAATGCAATGCAGCTTTTGTACAACACTTCATCAATGACAAACCACAGATTGCTAGCATCTTTGAGCTTCCATGAGGACAAAAACTCTATGCATAAAAATAGAATTTTATTCCCTAATTATTTGTTGTGGAATATCTGGACTTGTAGAGTAATCCTAGTTTAATAAAAGGGAGCGGTATGCTGCTCTGTTTACTGTGGCGGATCGGGCGGAGCCCACAAAGGGATGAGTGCGGAGATGACGCTAAGCGGCAACCGATCATCATTGTCGGATGTAATACAGTGTGAAGGACTCTCTCTAATCGTTAAGACAAACTCAGGCTTACGAGATAACTTTCAGATGTAGATATTAATATATTATGTACCATAATAAAATATTTTCTTGTAACTATTATTATTTATGTTTTGTGTCGAAGATTTATGTAGGTATAAATGATAACAAAAACTAGTACTTTTTCTGTATGTCTCTTTGTGTCGTATAGCCTTCGTTTTATTACCCATTTTTTTTAAGGTGAGAAATTTTCAAATAAATTTTTTGGCACTCTGGGTGGATTGAGAGGGCGAGTCAGACTTTTACTGATTCCACCTGTGTCCTTTCAGTTGCCTTTTGCGAACCAGGGTAACTTTAACTCTTTCAAACTTTCCCGCAGCCCTAGTGTTACTACTTGTAAAAATACAAAAATGAAAAACCTATTTCAGTACATTGTCATCACTTCGGATACAGCTCAAGATATTCAATTTCATCGAATCAGAACAAAACGGAATGTGCTGACGTTCTCTCTATTATAAAGGCGGTAAGTGAAAAGGAAAAACATTTTAAGTAACAATTCATATTTCGATTGAAATTGGACTCTGGCCTTTCTTTAGCCTCGGCTACGAATTTAGGATCGCGTATCTAAATTGGGTAAAAGGTCTTATAAAGTATGTCAAACTACATTGTTATTATCTAGAACTGAATTTGTTTGGTGGTTTGTTTATTCATTTGTAAAGTACCGGGGCCCAGAAGGGTCGAAGCCTACTGGGGCCATGGGTTGTGCGAAAGGGAACCCCAGGGCCCTGGAACGAAGTCAAAGATGGAACTTAGGAATGGATTGTCAGTAAGAGTCTGACACGCCAGCCAACCTTAGGATGGACTGTAAGAACTTAAACTAAAAAAGGTGGTAGTCTGCGATGTACTGCTACCTAAAAATACGATACATAGATAAAAATATACATATACAAAAAAAAGATAATACATAAGCTTAAAAATATATACATATAGGCATTTTTTTCCGGTGGGAAAATCATTTTATGACATCCCCCGCTCTTGGGTGGGGCGGGAGATAGTGTCAGACTTTTACTGACTAAAAACCCACACCTGTTCCTTCGTTACCTTTCGTACCAGGGCCGAGTCTTCCTTTCAGAATCAGACCCTTGGCCCCAGTAGGCTTCGACCCTGCTGGACCCCTACAGTTGCTGACATCTCCTTGAGGCGCGCGTGGAACAGCACGTGCCGTCGACAACTTAGGCTCGGTCCGGACGGTTACCGGACGGTCGGACGGCGAGCCACCCATTGCTCGCCGTCCGCAAGCCCGCGCCTACGGTGGCGGGAAATCGGGATCGGAATACATACAATATATTATTTGTTACACAATTAAATAGAAGCAAAAAATGAAAAAAAAGAATAAAGATTAGTGATGGAAAAAATTAAATTAGGTAGAACCAGAATGAGAAAAATATTAGAGAGAAAGGTAATGTTCGTTGACAAGGTTTTTAAAAGAACCTAGCGACTGGACTTGCCTAACTGACATCGGCAACGCGCTCCATAATCGCACCTCTCATACGCCCTAGACAGTGAATGATTTGTAACAGAATTTGGTAGAATGCGAGGGCATCAAAAGTGTCAAGTTCTCCGATGATCTCGTGTCTAGAATGTGTGTCATGAAAGGACTTAAAACGTTCTTTGAGATGTGAGGGGTATTTAATTTAGGAATAAATAGGACACTGTAAAGTAACGATAAGATATGGGTCTTTGGTGAAGGCGGATCGGCAGCCACTTGATAGCTCCTTCTCTGTCACACATCGAAATTGTAAGCCGGATTGTAAGGGCTGCGCGATTGTTGGAAAGAGTTCTGCGGTCCTGGAAAGCAAAGGGCAGCTGAAGGAACATGGTTGGATATTTCAATAAAAGTCTGACACTTCCACCAAGAGTGAGAGAAATTATATGATGATTTTCCACCAATAAAAATAAAGGCCCTTGTTCCGAATTCGACAACTTTGACATCACGGTTGGCGCAGTAATGAAGCGATTCGCTGCTGCGCTGTGAGTCGCGGGTTCGATTCTCGCACGGAACAAATAGTTGTGAACAGATAATGGTTCCGAGTCTGTCTTGTATACGTGAAAGGACTCACGACACAGGAGCAATTCGTAGTGTGAGGCATTACTTCACACTACAAAAAAAGAGCGATAACTTTTCCCACTAGAGGGAGAGAATATAGGTAAGTTAGGTTAAGATAATAAGAAATAATCTAGTATTTAAACGTCACTGATCCGATTGACGAAGTGACTAAGCACCGGCTTGCGAGCTAAGGGTCGAGGGTTCGATCCTCGCGCAAAACAAATATTTGTCGGTCCTTCAGATATTTGTTCAGTCTGGGTGTTTGCGCCAATGTTTAAGATCGCAGTAGTAAGTATGAGGACCACCACAGAAGAAAAGTTGAGCGATTCATTTTACACAACCTACTCATTGTACTTACACAAGCATATAGATATAAGATTTATTTAGTTATTTAATCTTCATGCAACACAAAGGTAGACCGACAATATGGGAGGTGCATAAAAAAAGAAAATATTATTAATAAAACTAGGTTTAAAAACGTATAAATATAGTTAAAATAAACATACACTTACACGTAATATAATATATCTAATATATAAAAATTTCGTGTCAAAGTGTTTGTTATCGAATTCCTCCGAAACAGCTTGACCTATATTTAATTTTTTTTTTTTGTATATTTGGTAGCTCTGAGAATAGGTCGATAATAGGGTATTCATCATCATCATCATCATTTCAGCCGAAAGACGTCCACTGCTGGACATAGGCCTCCCCCAAGCGTCGCCACAACGAACGGTCCCGCGCGTCTCGCATCCATCGGACTCCCGCAATCGTCACCAAGTCATCGGTCCACCTTGTAGGAGGCCTTCCAACGCTACGTCTTCCGGTACGTGGTCGCCATTCCAGAACCTTTCGGCCCCAACGGCCATCTGTTCTGCGAGCAATGTGCCCTGCCCATTGCCACTTTAGTTTGGCGATTCTTCGTGCTATGTCGGCAACCTTGGTTCTCCTGCGGATATCCTCATTCCTGATTCGATCACGCAAGGAAACTCCGAGCATAGCCCTCTCCATTGCCCTTTGGGTGACTTTAAGCCTTCTAATGAGGCCCATTGTAAGCGACCACGTTTCGGAGCCATATGTCATCACTGGCAACACGCACTGGTCATAGACTTTCGTCTTGAGACACTGTGGTATATTGGACGAGAAGACACCGCGCAGCTTCCCGAACGCTGCCCAGCCGAGTCGGATTCGACGATTGATCTCTTTCTCGAAGTTAGACCTTCCCAACTGGACCGTCTGTCCCAGGTAAACGTATTCGTCTACAACTTCGAGTGTAGAGTCCCCGACCTTGATAGGAGTGGGTGCTACATGGCTGTTTACCATGACTTTGGTTTTGTCCATGTTCATTTTAAGTCCCACTCTTTCGGAAGCTCTACTGAGGTCACCAAGCATTATACTGAGCTCTTCCGTAGTCTCAGCCATGACTACTATGTCGTCGGCAAACCGAAGGTGAGTGATGTACTCGCCATTGACATTAATGCCTAGCCCTCTCCATTCCAAAACCTTGAAGACATCCTCCATTGCTGCCGTGAACAGTTTCGGAGAAATAACGTCTCCCTGCCTCACACCCCGCTGCAAGAGGATAGGTTTCGAGGTCTGGTCTTGTAGTCGGACTGACATAGTGGCGTTTTTGTACAAACAATTCAGCACTTCGATATACCGATAGTCAATTTGGCACCGTTGGAGAGACTGCAGTACAGCCCAAGTTTCAATCGAATCAAAGGCTTTCTCGTAGTCCACAAACGCTAAGCAGAGAGGCTGATTATACTCCTCAGTCTTCTGTATAACCTGCCGCAGCGTATGTATGTGGTCCACGGTGCTGAAGCCTTTACGAAATCCGGCTTGTTCGGGAGGCTGGAAGTCGTCGAACCTGCGCGCGAGACGTTTCGTGATGACTCTGGAAAACAGCTTGTAGACATGGCTCAGAAGCGAGATGGGCCTATAATTCTTAAGCAGGGCATTATCGCCCTTCTTAAAGAAGAGTACCACCACGCCTCTGCTCCACGCCTGTGGCGTTTTTCCCTCGAGTATGACGGAATCAAATAGCTTCTGAAGGGCCTTAAGGACCGGTTTTCCACCCGCCTTCAGGAGTTCGGCCGTAATTCCGTCCTCACCCGACGCCTTGTTGTTTTTCAGCTGCTTCAGAGCCATCCTAATCTCGTACAGGCTGACGTCCGGGATATCTTCGGTATAGTGTCGAGTCAATCTAGCTCTTGGGTCGTTCACTAGATTTACAGCGGGTTTAGCGATAGACGTGTATAACTGTCCATAAAAAGCCTCGATCTCTCCCAGAAGCTCCGATTTGGCGGATATGACTCTGCCATCGTCGGTCTTCAGTTTCGTGAGCTGGCTTTGCCCAATAGACAGATCTCGTGCAAATACTTTAGAGCCCTTATTCCGCTCAATCGCATCCTTAATCCTTGCGGTATTAAAGCGGCGAAGGTCACGTTTCAGGGACTTCGAGATTTGTCTATTGAGCTGCCGGTATATGCACGCATCGTCTGAAGACTGCAGAATCATCTCACGCCTCTTCTTCATTAGCTCGAGGGTCGGATCGGAGAGCTTCTTGTTTTTATTTGTACGGTGAGTCTTGAAAAACTTAGACCCGACCGTATGGACAGTTTCCACGAACCCATCGTTATATTCATCCACAGAGCTTCCTAGGCACTCGAAACGATTGTGGAGTTCGAGCTGAAAGCTCTCGGGGTTTTGGATCTGGATCTGTGCTGGACGGAGCGTAGACTTCATCAGTCGAGACCTTTCAAGCTTAATGTTAATATTCAATGTGCCTCTTACGACGCGGTGATCACTTCCAGTTTTCACCGCGTTGATCACAGAGACATCATTGAATATTTGCTTTTTCGTCGACAGGATGAAGTCAATCTCATTTCTAGTTGCACCGTCAGGACTTTGCCAGGTCCACCTTCTATGCTCACGCTTTTTGAAGAAGGAATTCATCATATAGAGGTCCTCCCTCTCCATAAAGCTAGCCAGTAGGTGTCCCCGGTGATTCCGACGTCCAAATCCAAATTGCCCCACTCGCAGCTCGTCACCGTCTCGTTTGCCCAGTTTCGCGTTAAAGTCCCCCATGACCACGGTGAAGTGAGTCTTAGAACCATGCATGGCTCTTGATATATCCTCATACATGGATTCTACTTCGTCGTCGGGATGTGTCGAGGTCGGGGCGTAGACCTGTATGACCTTCAGCGAATATCTTGATGATATTCTGAGTATAAGGTACGCCACCCTGGTCGACACACTCTCGATCCTCACCACATTGTTCACAAGGGACTTGTGGACGATAAACCCGACACCACCCTGGGACTGCTGGTCACCCTCCCGGAAATAGAGCAGGTTACCGGATTTGAGAATTATCGTATCCTCCCCCTGTCTTCGGACTTCAGACAATCCCACAATACTCCATCGCAACCCGCTCAATTCCTCCTCCAGTTCGGTGATCTTCTCGTCAGTCCTCAGTGTACGCGTGTTAAAAGTTGCCAGGTCGAGTCGTTTCATAGATGGGTAGCCAAATCTCATCCGGAGATTCTTCGCACCCCTTGCCTCGTCGTGGCCTTGACCGCTACCGGAGTCAAGGGTAGACGGGCTGCCGGGCACTAGGGGCCATTTTTTGTTTCTGTTTTTCATGTTGGGGGGGGTTGCCATAATCGCCACGCTTGGCAGACGGGTTGGCGATCGCAGTTTGGTTGTTGTAATGTACAGAGGATGCTGCTGCCCATTCTCTGGTATGTCCCTTAGTCGCCTCTTACGACACCCTCGGGAAGAGATGGGATGGTGTTATTCTTAACGTCCGAACACGATACGGAACTTAGGAATATTAATAATTTATATAATAGGGTATTAATAATTTATATGTCAGAACATCGTTTGCCGAATAAGCTAGTACCTATAACTATATATGTAATTGAATCTAACATAGTATTGTTATTGTATTTTTAATTTTGTAATTAGAGTCAATTGTTACTTTCTTTTCTTTCTCCATCTTCAAATTGGTAAACGAAATGAAATGTAATTAATCTTATTTTCTATGGTACCCATAGGAAAATAAGATTAATTACATTTCATTTCGTTTATCCAAGCCTGTAATAAATGAATTTTTTTTTTTTATTGATATAAACCAATGCTTGATTGCGATCCCACCTGATGGCAAGCAGAGACGCAATCATTGATGGTGAGGCGCACTAGTTTATTAAGAGCCTATTCACTCTAGCCATAGATCCGTGACTCTAGCCTTGAAGACTCCTAAATTATAGTTGGGCGGGAAGACCGCAGCAGGCAAATTGTTCCAGTCCTTCGATGTACGCGGTATAAACGACGAAGCGAAACGCTTAGTCCGGACCGTTGAAGTTTCAACAACGTAAGGGTGGATACTCGTCGTATGTATTTATTTAAAGGGGTTTTCGAGACGATTATGCTGTTTGTGTAGAAAATAATTCTGCAACTTACGTTTAAATGCATACTGACTCGTGGCCGATATTATTTACCTTCTTTTTAACCGACTTCCAAAAAGAGGAGGAGGTTGTATTTTTTTATGTTTGTTACCTCAGAACTCCGTCGTTTATGGAATGATTGGCAATTTTTTTTGGTCCTCTTAAGGAAGCATATCCTTGCTTCCAGATTGGTCAGATTTTTTTCAAAATCCAGTTCTGAACATGGAATCCACGAGGAATTGAGGGAACTCCACAAATATTATAGGCAACTATATAGTTAAAGCTAAGTATAAGCTTTTGATTTTTGATTTTGGTATTTTCATCGAGAACTTTAGCATTTACAGTAAAAAAATAACATTTGATGAAGTGAAACTGACGAAGAAAACCAGAAATGGCCAACGGGACTTCATACTCACATAGATATCACAATGAAGATAGTTAAGCGACTATGACAATACAAACAAATTAATGGTTCTGAATAGTTATGTTGAAAATGGTATCACCGAAGTGATCTGATCTGATGATGATGATGGAGCTGGAAGATAGGCACCGGAACTCCGTAATTAATCAATCTATCGTAGCCGTGTTTGAGCTTATTAGAATTGTCACGAGATGCACTTTGGCTATAAGGTACTATCGAACTGATCTGATGATGGAGCCGAAAGGTGGAAGGTGGGCACGGGAACTTCAAAATAAAACAATGTATCCTAGCAGTGTTTTGGTTAATTGGAATTGTCATGAGAAATAGGTACTCTGGCTATAAGTGTATCGCAACTAAAAAGTGTGAAATAATAAACTTTTTACAAAAATAAAGTTATTTTGACCGTTTTAGTGGTTTTTTAGTGAAGTCGGTTATTTACTTTTTTTGTAAAAAGTTTTTTCTTATTTTGTGACTAATACAGGTTCTTATGAAAACCTATTTCAGGCTTTCTCACTTAGTTAAACTTCGGTTTAGCATTGTAAAGTTTTATTATTAAGTAACTTTGTGAAGAGAAAATAAACGTTTATAAAATTATTATAACCCACTGAAATAGGTAATCAGGAATCTTTGAGATCTCTACAGTCTGATTTGTAATCCATGTTATAAATGGAAGCGAAAATGTATACGACCGATCGATTTAGTGATGCTTAGGGGAGGCCTACAAATGTCACCATACAATCCAGGTGATAAGTCCTCTCTTTGAGGAGTGGATGGGAATGATTGTCTCTTTGACCGGTGAGGAATTGCGGTCTCTCTGGCCGGTCATGATTGTTTCGGGAGATCCCTGTGTCGGAATCGGCAGAAACAAATGCCTGGGCGTCACTATTATGTGGGTCACCCGACACAGAAACATTATTTATTTAGTTTAAGTAGGTATATACATATTTTATTTACCCTCGTCCGTGTGTTTCTGCGGGGTGCCAATTGAAAACCAGCGCTGGGTATCTGACAAATGCCCTTTCGGTGCTGGCATGCCTGTTGCATTCTGTACTTTTGTTCTATTCTATTCCATTCCATTCCATTTCTTTCCAATCCATTCTATTATATTTTAAACTAAACAACTATATATTAATGGCAGAACATGCATACAGTGAGTAGTAGGTCTATCTCTCTCATGGTGGAATGGCGACGGCGACTCTCGCAACCCAGTGCTGGGCACGCTACAATTATGGCGGTAATTTCCCTCTTTGAGGAGTGGCTGGAGCGGCAACACGGCGTCCTCACCTTCCGCATGACGCAGGTCCTCACCGGACATGGCAAGTTCGGGAGGTTCCTGCATCGGATTCAGGCGGAAGCAACGCCCGAGTGTCATCACTGTGCGGACCACCCAGAGGACACGGTGGAGCATACGGTGGAGGTGTGCCCCGCTTGGGCCGAGCACCGCCGTGTCCTCGTGGAGGCAATTGGCGGCAGCGACCTTTCGCGTCGGGCCCTGGTTCAGGCTATGGTCCGAAGCGAGGAGGAATGGCAGGCAGTCGCCTCCTTCTGCGAAGCAGTAATGCTGGCGAAGGAGGAGGCTGCACGCGTGAGGGAACGAAGGTCCTCACGCCCTAGCCGCCGTAATTCCGACCCCGACTACCGGCCACGGTAGCCGCGGGCTTGCGGACGTCGAGCACTGGGTAGCTCGCCGTCCGGCTGTTCGGTAATTAACCGGACCAAGCCCAGTCGTCAACAGCGCGTAGTGATCCTCGCGCTCCTCAAAGAGATGTCAGCAAGCCGTAGGGGCCCAGCAGGGCCAATGCCCGGTAGCTAGGACCGCGGAGAATTTCTGAAAGGGAAACCCGTAGTCCTAGAACGCAAAGGGTAATTGAAGGATACAGGTGTGGTTTTAGTCAGTAAAAGTCAGACACGCCCTCCCGCTCCACCCAGAGTGCGAGAAGTCATTTTGATGATTTCCCACCTAAAAAAAAAAAGTAGGTCTATCTCTCAAAGTCATTTGACACCTCACTGGCACAGTTAAAAGGCCACGAGACGTGATCACTGATCGAGTCACGTCAGAAAATAAGTTAAATTTATTATCGCGGGCTCTTCCCGCAAATTCATCGCAATTTCAAGCTCGTTTAATACCTGATCATACAATAAGGATTAACATAATCCCAGAACATCCAATGAATATTAAGCGTAGCATACACATAGATCTATGTACCAATAACTTCAAAGTTAATTAATCTGTCTCTAACCTGTTGCAGCTGAATACTAGCATTTTACATAAACTGTCTGATTAATAATCTGTAAGATTTTGGAGTGACGACCACGTACCGGAAGACGCAGCTTTGGAAAGTCTCCCACTATGTGGGCCGATGACCTGGTGAGGGTCGCGGGAATCCGATGGATGCAAGACGCCGGTCATTGTAGCGACAGTTAGGGAAGCCATTTATCCAACAGTCGACGCTAAGATATCGACTGTTGATGAGTCAGTCATCATCGTTTCAGCCATACGTGGCTGAAATGATGATGATACTGACTATCTGACCTCCACAATACAGTGATTGTATAAAACGATGCCGTTTGGCAATACTTAATAGCCATGATCTTCTCGAAGTCTCTCTTTAAGAGACTACATACTAGTGTAAATAGCCTCTAATACCCGTAAGTAAATAAAGTGAAAGAAAAAAATGCACGATTTTCCAAGTCTTTAAATGTCAAGCTCAAGATCTGACGACGGTTGACGACTAAAGGATGGCGGGATAACTACGAGCATCTAACTTGTCACTTCAAATAGTCGAACGCGGTAACGGGTTCACTCTGACTGTGTAATGTGTCCCCAGACAATATTCAAAATCAATGACAAATACTGTTAGGTAAAACTATACTGTCTAGTGTCAACTGTAGTGACATCTGCTGAAAATTACGCCACTGACAGTATGGCTTCAATGGTTTTTTTTAAAGCTATAACCAACGCTTATGAAATATGAGGAGCAAGGAACCCTCATGCCCCGGCCTCTGCAGGAGACGCTTTAGGCGTCGGGAATCACAGTGAGACTCGTGGCCACCGCAAGCGCGGGTTTGTGAATGATGAGTAATAGGTAGCTCACCGTCCGATTAGCACTAAACCCGGTTCGACGGCGCACCTTAAGGTCCTTGCTCCCGAGCACTGCCATGCCAAAACAGTGACTTTCTGAAGCCTACTCCTCTGTAACAGCTAGGTTAATAAGTTTGAAAAAAATATATGTTTATTATACATTCATGTAAAACAATATCAGCGTATGACTAACACAATTGCAAAAAAAAAAAATTAACGCCATGATATTTCTTCGTTTGTGCTCCCTTCTACTTTCAAACGGCTTTGATCTTTTTGAAATATGTTTACACAAAAAAGTTGCTGGCTATGTGTTCTATCAATGTACATAGATGTGTCTAATATATCAATCAATATTTCGCAAAGAAAATGCTTTTAAAGGTCAGCGGGGCTGTATGCAGGCGCAGGCGCCAGTACGAGTATGTTTGCACTTAACTTCAGTCAGATGTTCATGGAACTATACGCCTTAAAGAAATGTCAGCATAAATTGTCGGGACTCAACTCTTTCGAACAATCTTGCGAGCAATACTTTCAAGTAAAAAGTGACTGTAGGGCTCACCCCCCCTAGCCAAGTTACAATCGTATCGTTCGCGCCGAACGCCTCGAGTAGGCCACGCCTCCGATTCCTCCGATTCCTTTGTTCTGACGTCATCTTAACGCTCAGTCACGTGGTCAGAACAAAGGAATAGGAGGCGTGGCCTACTCGAGGCGTTCGGTGCGAACGAAAAGATTGTAACTTGGCTAGGGGGGCAGGTGGGTTTTAGTCAGTAAAAGTCTGACACGCCCTCGCACTTCCTTCCCAAGTATCAGACTTTTACTAACTAAAACCCACCAGTGTTCCATCAGTTGCCGTTTACGTTTCAGAGCAACGGTAACTTTTTCGAAAAATCCCGCAGCGTATTTAATACTAAACACGTGCAATAGGACTTATATAACCTGTCAAAGTCCGTTGCCAAGCGCCTGAAAATATGACAAAGCCGTTTATCCCCGGCTCAACGCGCTGACTAATCAGAATCATATACAAATATAAAATAAAATTATTTAGATATGATTATGATGTGCTTAGCAAAGCCTTAGTTATAATATCATAAATAAAAATACAACGTAATGGGGTCAGCGATAGCGTTCCGTAAATTCAAAACCAGGTTTTTCTATAGGACTAGCTTCTGCCCGCGTGTTATGTGTTTTAATATTCCAAAAGAGCTTAGAACCGAGAACAAAAGAATCCTATGTCGTTAATCAGTTCACATTCTATCCGTGCGCAAAGTTTAATCAAAATCCGTTTATTAGTTTAGACGTGAAAACGTGACGTACACACAGATGTTAGAATGGATGGTGCTGAAGGAGATACATAATTGGATCACTATCCGGACTTTATGCTATATGTCCAAAACAAACATCTCGTAATTAGGTACTGCAAAAATTGGATCACTACCCGGACTTTATGCTATATGTCCAAAACAAACATCTCGTAATTAGGTTCTGCAAAATCATATTACAAAGTGCTTTACACCCAGACTAGCTAATATTACCATCTGTTCTCAGTAGTTAGTTCCAATTCTCGTTTAATCTTTCTGTCTTCCGCTTGCAAGGAGGTTGGAAATTGCTTTTTCTACAGCTGCCATTTTTTTCCACGATTGAGTTCACTGCAACCAAGTATGCATTGCCTGGGATGTTCTAAAAATGAGAATTATGTCTGTTTACTTTTTAGGCTTTTTACTAGGTTAGGCAGGTATTATAGCAAAACTTGGTAAAAGGGAATGATCATCCTATACAAAACTCAAACAAAGATGAAATATAGTATAGTACACCAACTTGTACTTCAAATCAAAGGAAACCCATTAAATGATAAATAAATAAATTTATTTGATCCAATAACATCCAATTCACACATAAGAGCTAAACAATCTCGGGTTGTAGGTAGGTACATAGTAAATATAGACTGTGAACAGAATCTTATGTACAAAATTGTTGTATCTTTTAGTCAGTACATATATTTAGTTGAGACCATTTGGACCCCAAACTAGGCAAGAAATGCCTGTATTTTGGAAGTCCATTGATTCCTCCTAAATCACAATGTCTTACTGATACTAATTTATAACATAAATATATATTTTTACATGTTGGCTCTTATACTTTGAACTAATGCTATCCTTATAATAGGTATATTCTTTGAAACCGTAGAAACACGATGAAGCTACTTTACAACAGCGAGAAGACATTACAATTTTAATAATTAACAAAATAACTACGTAGATGCCAGTTTCAAATATTTTTTCTGAACCAGATTCAATTCCGTGAATAAAAAGTCGTCGTTTAGGCGGGTCCAATTTTAGTCGGTGTTCAAAAATAGGACATCGTATGCGGAAGAAGTAAACTCCACAAAAATGAAAATATTATTGTAGTAAGATTAAGATACATATAATGTGCACTAATTTTATTAAAAATTTCGTGAATGAATTGATAATTTTTGTTTGGTTGAATGTTACCCGATCAAAGCACATACTTTAATTTCGGAAATCGGGGTATAATTTTGTTTGGTCCTTTTTTGATACCGACTTCCGAAATTATAGTTATTTTGCACAATTTAGTTTGTTCTTGAAGTCAGTTATATTGTTACCCGACTGTTTTGTTAAAAAGTTTTTCACTTTTTAGTTTTGGTATTTCACATTAAAACTAAATAGTGAGCAAGTTCTGTGGTAAGGTATCTTTTTTAGGTGGTAAATCGTTAAATTACATCGCTCTGCATTTATCCGGTCCTCCTTCTTTATCGAGGCGATCTTCTTTTGGAATGCGCTCTCGATGAACATTAGTACAGCATCCAGTTGGTTCTCCTTTAAAGTGATAGCTCGTTAACACATTCGCAAGTTGGTGGAATCATCACAGCGTTGATTGGTCGCATTAGGTTATCATAATGACATTGTTTGTTTATTATGTATTTATTTTGTATTTGTTTATCATTAGGTAGGTTAGCATGGTGCAGAAACCGAACATGGCAATGTTCGGTTTCTGCACCATGCTAAAGTTGACTGTTAGTAAACACCTAAGGCATTAAGTCTGCCTTTGAACAGTGTATCTTACTAGAGCATAAAGTTATATAAGAAAAATTAAATTGACTCCCCTTTTATTTTTTGATTCATACTTTACTATATTATAGTAAAGTATAAATCAATAATATTAGTTGGGGTTTCGTATCCAACTTGCAAAAATGATTTTTTTGCTCGACAGTTTCAGTTTTAGAATCTACTCGTCAAATCCTAGACGAAAATCAAATGCAATAAACAGATAAAAAAAAAATACAAAAAAATGGGTAGGTGTTCATTTATTTATCATACCTACCATATTCAATTTGTACATTTTTTCAATAGCCTATGTTACTCGGACGATGCAAGGATTCTAATGATACCTCATACATGTAAATCAGTCCAGTCGTTTAGAAGTTATGATGGAATAAAGAAACTCACATACGTACATACATGAACCCTGAAAACATAACAGTCCTTTTTTTGGGCAGTCGTGTAATGAGGCTATGCTAGCGTGAACTTTACACTTCTGTGGTACCCCTTCGGAGCGTACATGGCGTTATGTTATGTTATGAAATAGTGTGACATGCGATTGCAGCAGTTCCAGACGATTTGCTATCAGTTATTGAGGTGTTCCACGGTCTATCTCCGAAGTTTTTCATCAGATCTTCACCAAATTTCGCGTGTGCGAAGCGTGTGAAAGCGCGTGTGTGATACGTGTGCGCAGTATGCAAAATTTTTAAGGCTTGTGCATTGTACCAACCGCGCAATGATGTAGGTATTCTTGTATTATCCTCGTTCGATAAAATATGTCAACCCGTAATCCCAGACGGAAGCCGATATGCACATTGCAATTTCAAGATAATACCTTACATTGTATGGTCTACCGACAGCAAGGACGCAAAATGGAACACGATTAAAGCCCCTATTAAAGTAGACGTAAAGACGCTAATCGCATCAATTAGCTATGGCACATTAGCCAATTATTGCAAGATCGTCGGAGCCGACCACGCGGCGTACTGGGCCCGTTTGACGAAGGATTTATAAAGTTGGAACATTTTTGCAATGTACATAACGAGAACGGTCACAATTTGTGGAATGTCGCGACTTAGTCGTACCGATGGAAAAGTTTCAGCTTATATTCGGTGAAAAATGCCAGTTATTCGACATTTTCTCTTCCACAGAATCTGTTCTACTAACCGATAACAATGATATTTGACGTTCGTTTTATGTTTTTGGTGATCGAATTTTCTGGAAAATTAGTTTGTAAATTCTTTAACCTTTTAAACAATACTCATGCATGAATTCTTTGCGCTGAATGATGATGGTCATACCATCAATCAAACATCTCATCAGTCATAGCCTCATCATCATTATTTTGTCAATTCTTTTCGACTCAGGAAGCATCTAAATATTAAATAATATCCCCTAGCAACTTTTAAGATACTAACAAAATCCACGCAACATATACGTATGAATGTACAAAGTTAAAATTAAAAAGGATAGACACTCACACACGCTTACATGTATAAAATGAATGGATGTAGCTTCTATCTTAAAAGAACAATAGAACGAGCTACACTACAGCACGCGCTGAAAGCTTTGCCACAATAATAGTAAAAATAAACAATCCCTGCATCCATTGTCAACCGCCCCTGTACCAAAACAGATAAACGAACCCTAATTCAACGAATACGAAGGATACAAATTCGTGGTAATTAAAGTAATAATCCTGATTAGTAGAGATTGTTGATAGGAATAATTAACACGCGGAACAAAAGCCCGTTGATAACCCTTGACAGATTAGATCGACGGGTTAGACATGGCACTTTTACCGTCGTTTACTTGACTACAGTTTTATTTGCCGGTGATTTTGGTCGTTCAAGTTAATGGATGGCGCCGTGGAGACCGACCTAGAAAGGAGTGGTGAGGCGATCAAAATAATGAGTGGAAGATCATTTTTAGGGGACACCTTTGTCCAGCTGTGGAAAAACCTGGACTGAAAAAATAAAATTGAACTAATTGGTGTTCTTTATCTCAATACCAATAGAATTTGAATTATATATTTTTATATAGTGATGTTGGATAATTCTATATTGTTTTAATTTATTATTTATTTATTCTAAATTCTTATACTTAACTGTAATGCTAGCAAAGGAGGCGGCTGGAAGCGCAAGAGAACGGTCTTCACGCCCCAGCCGATTCCGATCTCGATTTCCGGCCACTGTAGGCGCGGGCTTCCAAACGGTGAGCAATGGGTAGCTCGCCGTCCAACTGTCCGGACCAAGCCCAAGTCGTCGACGGCGCGTAGTGTTTCACGTGCGCCTCAAGGAGATGTCAGCAAAACCAGGGCCCAGCAGGGTCGAAGCCTACTGGAGCCATGGGTTGTGAGAAAGAGAACCCCGGAGCCCTGGAACGAAGGCAAAGAAGGAACCTGAGTGGGTTTTAGTCAGTAAAAAATCTGACACAAAAAGGGTGGGAGATGTCATTGGATGATTTAAAAAAAAAACACAATACACTTAGACGTCGAAGTACTACTCGGCATCACTGTCATCCGGAAATGTACCCAGAAGACTGCATAGCAGCATTGCCGCGTTGAATGGCAAAGCTAAGTGGAGATGGCTCGTTTTTTGCTCAAATAGCAAAAAACGAGCCATCTCCACCAATCATCAAACTTGTACTACACATGACACAGACGCTACATCATAATTTACATTACAAATACTTACTGCATGTAAAATTATGTAGAACAATTTTCTATTTCTCGTTCCCACGGACGTTAGACAAGGAAACTCGGTTATTTAATGTAAAACACAAGGAATGTTTTGAAGTTGTGGATATATTATAGGATTACCTATTAAATACTTGGCAAGTATGGATGGCAAAGTAGTAGGCCGCACTGGGTCCGCGTGTTGGATTACGGCCCACTTTCCCTCTTACGAAGAGGACGCCTGAGTCCGAGTGCAGACGGAGGGCATTATACGCTGATTATAAATAGACGTATCCATTTCATTGTAATACTGAGCGCGTATTCTGCAATATATGGTAAATTATAAAGTGCAACGTTAGTATTACTGGCACCAGAATTAATAAAATCAGCATTTCGTTCAGTTGATTACTTTACCCTTCGACTTAACCCTTGAATGTGTAAAATCAGAAAACTACATTAAAATCATCCATCAATCAATCAAAGAATTTATTTCAAACTAGCTTTTGACCGCAGCTTCACCCGCGTACATAAAATATAGACTATGTCAATAAGGAATAAACCATCTTTCTATCGGTGAAAAAATTTTAGCAATCGGACTAGTACTTTCAGAGATTACCTCCAACAAACAAAAAACAAAAAAATTCAAACTTTACCTTTTTATAATATTAGTGTAGATAAAACATTTACTTTTGCGTTGTCAAGAATTCAGCCAGTTAGAAAAATGATGCCAATTGCACATTCCAGTAGGTAGATCTTCATGGAGAAGAATGTACAAGAAACTCCAAGGGCACTCTTTTAAATCATGTTATGTAATTACAAATACCTCGGTTACATATTTTGTGCCCCTTTATTATGTGAGAACAATGCAAATAAATAAAGTAAAAAGGAAAACAAATTCAAAATATAGAATGTCACATGTAGTTGATTTGAGAATTATATTCACAAATTAAGAACCATAATTCCGGTGTGAGAAAGGGATAGGTCTATTCATCCTGTATAGAACTATCCGTAGCGTCTCTTTCTCACTCAAATTTTAATGATTATAAGACGTCATGGTAGGGCTGGATTTTTAGAGGAACTTAAAAGGCAACTGAAGGAACACAGGTGTGTCAGGTTTTTAGTCAGTAAAAGTCTGACACACCCTCTCGATCCAGAGCGAGAGACGTTATTTGGTGATTTTCAAACACATAAAAGAGCCGTTCTCGAAAAATGTCTAGTCGAATTCACAAGACATTTCATAAGAAATCGGTAAATGAGATGACATGATGATGAAAGTTACATTCATTCCTTTGAAGCTTTAAAGCAATATTTCATCGGCAATATATGTTAATAACTTCGAGAGTGTGATTCGAGATACAAAATACTTACTTTGAATTAAGATTGACAAAGTTTCTGAAATGCGTATTCGAAGGTTCTCATATTGTCAATTTGGTGAAACTCTCGCTGGAGCACGATGCTCGGGTAGGTGGGTGCCGCTTTGACACAGGATCCCTTGCCTTTAATATAAACCAATTTCTTTCGCTCATACGACTTGAAGAAAAGAATTTATATTTGAGTTAAGCTAATATTAAAACGAAATTATGAAAGTCATTGCGCTTTTGATTTTCATTTCAATGTTCAAAAAACACATCCGCTGTGAAAATTAAAAGATTTTTCTTCTTGCGCTGGTTCTGTATGAAACCCAGTCTAGAACTGCTTTAGAGGTCAATAAACTCATAAAGTACTTTTTTCTTTTTTGCGTAGTAAATCACTAAATGACTCCTCCTGTTCTGGGAATGTCAAACTTTTGCTGACTAAATAAATGATAAATGGTATTTATTTTGCAAATAGGTTTTAAAAAAACACACACGTAATTTTTTTTTCGTCATTTTAAACTAGATTAGGCCGGTGTTTCCTAGCTTACTACCCTAAGAAAAAACACCGTAACAAACTCAGGGGTCAAAAAAAAACCCATCTATCTAATTCCATCTATGTTCCTTCAGATAGATATATAAGTATGTTTATCAGTTGTCTAGTACCCATAACACTAGCTTGGGACTAGACGACGTTGTGTGATAGTTGTGGAATGTTAGTATTAGTATTATTATTATACATTTATTTATCTCAGCACCCTAAGGTCCTGGGCCTTTGGAAGGCGTACGAGGAGCCGAAACCAACTCGCAGAGGCCCTTTTAGACGCTTTTAATGGAAAGTGGTATTATTATTATTATTATAATTGCTCTATGTGATCCAGGGCCACGTCTTTCGAATAATCCCGCAGCCCTAGTAGACAAGAGCCATTCCGAGCCCCTTCTATCTTGCTAGTCACATCTCTTTGGGGCACGCACAACACAACGCGCCTTCAACTCGGGCCTGTTCCTTATCGGATGGCGAGCTACTCATTGCTAGCCGTCCACAATGCCAAGCCTGCGGTAGCCGGGAATCACCCTGCGGCTCCTGACGCTCGGAGCGGCTCTGACGGAGGCTGGGAATTACAAGTACCAAAAACGAGGAAATAAGAAGTAACAGAGCCTCAAACACAGCCCTACTTAATAAATTTAGTGTAATGTAATTATTATACCTACATACCTTAATTTATAAACATTCTCAGTAATATAAGATATCTTCGTAATAACTTCTGCTCTCGGCTTCGCCACCAGGAAAACTATTTTTATATATAAGTACAAGGAAACATAACAAACTAACTTTTTTGTGGTTATAATTTCCCTCATCAAATAACTCCGCTTTAGATGGAGCGAGAAGGTGTGTTAGACTTTTGCTATCAAAAACTCACCAGCTTTTCTTCAGTTGCCCTTTGAAGTTCCATGGCCACGGTAACTCTTTTGAACACCCACAGCCCTATCAGGCATCGGCCTTACTGGGCCCCTTTAGTCTTGCTGACATCTCTTTGACGTACGCTTGAAACACAACGCTCCGTCGATTCGGGACGGCGAGTTACCCATTGCTCGTCGTCCGCAAGCCCACGATACTAATGAAATTATTTATCCTGGCCATAGTTCAGCCGTGCGACGTGGTTTATTTTAATATACGTTTAGCTGTTAAGCCCCCCTAGCCAAGTTACAACCGTTTCGTTTCGATTTTCTTTTCGTTGATCGCCTCGAGTCGGCCACGCCTCCTATTCCTTTGTTCTGACTACGTAACTGAGCGTTGAGATGACGTCAGAACAAAGGAATCGGAGGCGATCGACGAAAAGAGAATCGAAATGAAACGGTTGTAACTTGGCTAGGGGGGAAGGTGTGAAAATATATCAAACAATCGGATAGACACTGCTTGTTTCGCATTTATAATGTTACTATATCGTAATAACTTATAAATAAACCTCATTTCAGTCTCGTCACTAACATGGCGCATTACCGATATTCCCTATAATCGATTAGGGTCAGGTCACACCAAGACGCGACGCGACTAGATGCGGTTTTTTAAGGAGTTCTTTAAAGATTTGTATCAATATGAAATTTTATTTTAACCTACGACACAAAAGGGTAAGTACATATTTCAGTGAGAGCATCAAAAGGAAAATATCACCCAGTGGCGTCGCGCTGCACTTCGAAGTGGCTCGAGACAAAGCTTGAAGCAGCGAGACATCACCCATATCTACTGTATTTCGCGAATTTGAATACGCTCTGCACCATCACGATATTTTTGCAATGCTGAGAGAGCTGACGTCGCGCGTCGCGTCTCTTTGTGAACTGACCCTTACCTACACGGATGTAAGCGTTACGCAGTGTGCACGTCCCTATAATCGACTATTCGGATAATCGCATCATTAACCACGTACAAATAGCTTGTTTACCCTCCAAATAGGTACACGACTACGCGGGAATGTTCAGTGAAATCCCGAAACTAGGATAATGGCATGACTTGTCTCGTAAAATTGCATGATTTCTGTTCTAGTAAACACATCGCGATGTATTGATATCTTCTCCTTGTAAACATTTACTCGAACTCAAAATATAGCGTAAGTATGATAGGTGTTGTTGATTTAGAGCTTGTATTCGGTCAACATCAAATGTGATGGGAGGGTTATGAAACTTTTCAGTGTATCCCTTTTAACGTCTGCATTGATTTGATTTGTCTGAACTAGACAGATTTAGAGAACTGGAAAGAAGTAGGGCAGGCTCATGGAAAGAAAGAAGTGAAGAGAGGCATTTGTCTAGGAGTGGGAGAGAACAGGCTAACAAAAAAAAAATTTACGACTTTATTGCTCCATAACATGAAGGCTTATTACGTAGTTTCATCAAGATAAACCAGTTTTATAAATGTGCCGTTTCCAGCAAATAAAATTCCCTTTTTTTCCGCTCACTCAATTTCCTTAAACAAAGTTATTTTAAACAACACGTACTTTTTGTCAAAGCATTGTACGACGCGCCCTGCATAAATATGTAGCAGAAAATTCCTTACAGTGCAAATCGTGCCAAGTAGGTACATAATTTGTTACATCAGCGCCTATGAAAAATATGAAAAAATAGTATGAAAAGAAAACCAAAGTAAATATACTTTACAATAATCAGGTGAGATACAATTTTCTCTTCACCTAAATTAATTACCTACGTCAGTTAGTGTATTAACATCGACGATTTACATAATTAATGAGATATAAGAAATAAGAACCGCACAACGTTGAAAATTCAAAGGCTAAGAAAAAGGAATTCCTTTTTTTAAATTTATCTTTATCTTAGACGCGGTCTTTTTCATTAAGACGCTAGCAATATTGCGGGTCGGCAAAGCGATAGAAAGCCGAGCGTCTCCTAATATCGTGACCGACGGTGCTAAGCATAAAAAAGAGGATGATATAAAACACTAGAGGAATATTTCACGTCGCATTCGTGAGCCTGCGTGACGGGTATATTTGCGACACCCTCTCAAGGGACAGCTGTATTGAGAACATTCACCGCTAAATTTTGTAGCGTAAGCGGGATGCAACCAGAAAATACGTGTTCACCTGAAAAATTACCTAACGTTAAACATTTTCACAACGCTACCAGCTAACAAAATATTTATACCACACAATACAGATGAAACTATTTTTAGCTGATAAATGTACAACTATTTATCAATTTTGGCATAACACACAATATTTAATGGTTACGCGAGTACTTTGCGTGTGGTTACTGGCTTTAAGTGTTCTTACTTCGAAAAAGTGCAAGTGCTTAAATAGATCAGCAAATGCATGTAGTTATAGTTATGTCGGTTTCTAACAGATGTTTAACTTATAAGAAACAAAATAGAATATTATATTTATTGTTATTATCGAAATTAATGGGATAAGTGGTTAATACAATAGTTATATCTTAACCGTAGAACTATTTTTTTCGCATGACAAATTATCATGTAACTACTCTCAATCTGGATGGAGCCTAAGGGAGCGCTAGACTTTTACAGACTAAAACTCATCCGTGTTTCTTCAGTTGCCCTTTGCGTTCCAGTACCACAGCTCAACTCCCGCAGCTGAATTAAAATAGACATGTGTAATTATATTAATTATCTCTTGATCTTAATTAAACATGTATCCAGGTGGTAACGTTACTTCTTAACTCGCTAAATTAATTATTTTCACTCAAACAAGGGTGAAGAAATTTCAAAGTAACAAAACAATACTGTTTGTAATTTTATCTTTTCATTACAATAAGCCCTTTCAACAACTTTGTGAACATTGAAGTTCGTTCAGACAACATTCCAGTCTGGGACTATGCATTGTTTTCATTCGCTGGTTTAGCTAAATTACTGCTGAATTCGGATAAAATTGGTTCCGTTAAGATTTTCCTAAAAAGTTTGCAGTCATATGAATTGAATATTTTACAGCTGAAAAACCTTTGAATTAAATAACAGTAAATGATTTAAGTTTACTCTTTGAATGAAGCTTCTTATTTTATAGAAAAAGAATTAGAATTCAGTGACCCTACTTTTTCAATTTGGACAAGACCCGACAAGAAAATTTAATGTAGAAAATATCTTTTTTAAATGACCTAGAAACCAAAAAACAAATATACTGGAGACTTTTAAATCCTGTAAAATCTAACCGCTCCTGACTTGGGACTTGTTTCTGCTGTCGCGGACTATTTATGGTTTTGAAAGAAACCTATAAAATATCGTAGAGGATGAATACGTGTACGTTAAAGTCAGATATAAATTAATCAAATCTTCATGTTAGTACATAAATGTGACATAGACATGGGGGTACAACTTAGTTTATTATGTGTGCCTATAAAAAACGCTAAGTATAGCAAAGCCTAGGTACAGTACCTGGCCGTGAAATGGCACATCAAGTTTTACAAAAACTCGCTGACAAATGTGACAGGTGAGTGACAGTTACGACTTTATACAAAGCCTAGCTTTCTATAAAAAAATAACGTACCATTTTTATGGCCAGGCACTGTAATCGAAGTTCCTGAACCGTAAGTATCAGATAATAACTAAACGTTTACCGCCGTCACGAGTTCTACAATCTACATACATTGTCGCGCACACAATACAATGTCGAGCAAGCGAAATGGCCCAGTAATGTGGCACTTGTTGATCATTCTCCGTGAACGGTTTATTTATACCAACCTAACAGAATCTACCGTTACTTTTAGCCCCAGAGAGGGTTAGAAATGTGTCAATTGATACCAACACGCTGCGTGACACGTGCAACAGTTGAGAGTGATGTGCCATTATCTATCAGTCCTATAAATTATTAAACTTTTTTAACTGGAATGAAGTCTAGTAGCATTTTTTTATAAACAGATTTTTTTTTCACTTTTCAGTTTCCCCGCAACTAAAACTAAATAGGAATGACAAAATACCCATAATGACTCTATCTACACATTAGATTGGTACGAACCTATTCTCGGAAAATTTGGATAAAACTGAAAATGCATTTTTACTATAGTGTAGTTTGTGTATACAGAACTATACTCATTGTCTACGTGCTTATTTTGCCTTGTAATTATATAACATTTATTTCAAACTAGGTCCATATTTTAAAAACGAATGTTAGTAGGTATTAACAACACAACTACACTACAACATGAAGCCGCACCCATCTTTGCAGCATGGGGACTCCTTATCTACAAAAACACTCAATATAGTGTTAGTGTTCTTTATGACCTAGCACTGAAAACTTCCCTGGTATATTCCGGGCTTCATAAGAATACTATCGTTTGTTTCTAGTGAGTTTGCACTTTTGTATAACGGTTCTATCTATCAACATAGCCATAACATAAATTCTAACACAACATACAATATAAAGCGCTCTCTTAACCTCTGGTCAGCGCAGTATCCATAACAGAAACAAAAATCTACTGTCAGAGTAGCATACATCTCTAACTATACCCACGCAGCGCTTGCATCGTTCAAGCCTTTGTCTCTAGCGGTAAAAGCACTAAGATTCTCCTTGAAACTAGTGGTAGTAACGAGTTCAGTTTAGACGCAGTGCGAAAACGTCAGAGTACTTACTGTGGCCAAAAGGCTGAGTCTACAGAAAATAGGTAACTACATTTAGAAAACAGTAAACATATGAAGTAAATATTGGTGCTTACATAGGTATAATGTATATTGTACCGGTGCTTAATTTTTTTACGAGGTAATCACTGCTGATGATCAAGTCATGGAGATACGATGGCTTTATGTACCTTTACTCTAGTCTTAAAATTACATAGAAAACTGTTTAAAAACCATTTACTTAGTAAAAGTATAGTACCTACCTGTTTGGTTAATGTTTTTTCTGAATAGGACTAGGTACTTAGTGATTTTCAGTTTTAGGACCTTAAGGTCTTTACTGCAAAAAAGTATAGATGGGTATGTAAGTCGGAGAGTGAAGTTTTATGACCCAGTGGTTAAGGGAGAGTGGGGGGGGTATGAGGTTGCAGGTACGAAACCAGACAAGTACCAATGTGAATTTTTCAATTCATATGTACTTTTATAAGTTTATCTATGATATTGCTGATGAATGGAGAGGGAGAGGGAGGCCAAAGAAAAGATGGATAGATTGTGTGAAGAATGATATGAAAGAAAAGGAAGTTAGTGAGCATGACAAGTGTCAAGGCCGCCGACCCCAAATAACACGGGACAAGGGCAGGAAGTAGATGATGATGATCTAGGATATTACTGGCACCCCGTGTCTCGGAAACCACGTCTTTACGAGCTAAGTAAAAGTCATTACAGGTAGTCAGGCGCCAGCAAGTCTGACCATCAGTCTATCCAAGGTATCGTGTTGCCCATTAACTGGTTTGTGGGTTGTGGAGATCTGATAGGCAGTCTTTCCATGTCAAACACGGGTATTCAGCGGCATCCGGTTAGACTGGAAGCCGACCCCAAGCTAGTTGGGAAATGGTTGGGGAGATGATGATAATGATGATTAAGATATGTAAAATCTTACTCAGAAGAAAAGTAAAGGATGGTAAAGGTATAATTGTATATATAAATAAAATGTTGAGCATTTTTAAACTACTTCCAGATATTATCTGGAAGTAGTTTAAAAATGCTCAAGAAAAGACCAATTTTCTGAAGAACTAAACACTGGCCTGCTCACACCCTGATACTTAATGATCACACATTTGCAATTCGAACGTTCGTACTTTGTAATTATAATATAATATAATATTCACACGACTATCACACAACGCCGTCTAATCCCAAGCTAAGCAGAGCTTGTGTTATGAGTACCAGACAACTGATAAACATACTTAAATATTTCTAAATACATACATATTATAGATAATTTACACCCAGACACAGAACAAATGATTGTGCTCATCACACAAACATTTGTCCTGGGTGGGAATCGAACCCACGACCTTCGGCATAGCAGTCAGGGCCACCAACCACTAGACCAACAGGCCAGTCAAAAATTTTTAAACATATCTAACTCACAACTCAGTCTATGTCCAATATCGCTATTTCGATTTCAACTTCGATCTCATCCGATGGAAAGCGATACACGAGGTCAACAATAGAATGAGAACTGACCCAGAGGAGCAATACTGCACTCGAACAATATGAATAATTTACTTTGAGAACAATTCATAATCGATTCGATCAGCTGTCGAACGGTTTTGAATTGAACTGAGACCGTACCAATGATAGGAGCATACTCGTACAACTTTATGAACGTAGGTATCTTGCTCTATACCCTATTCATCTGGGCTTGAGACAAAATGTAAACAAAGAAAACGGCCAAATTTCTTCGACGTGTTTGAATACATTAATAACAGTTTCCTTTTCTGTTGAAAGCATTGGCGTTTTCTTTGCACGATTTTTTTTCGGCGAAGAAAAAGTGCAAGCGTTGCATAGTCCAGGTTCACTCATATTTTTAAGCAACCCTTTTTATGATTTCTTTACCTTTTGTCTCACGGCTCCCTGAATAGGGTATAGGTTCCTTACGCTATTTACAATGCAAATAATTTAAATTAATGAACAAGACTCGGAAAACAATGTTAACCAACGTAACAGGTGTAAAGTAATGTCGGTACACCGTATATTTAAAGGAGTATTTTGATTCCTTTGCGAGACCCACAATTATCCTCTCGGGATGTGTATTTAAAACTCGGGTTTTGTGAGCCTTTCGTTTCGGTCTTCGTCTTGTTTGTATTTTAAAGGATGTCGGGTACAATATATAAATAACGTTTGTGCTGGAGAAGTAATAAATAATTTTATTAAGTTGAGATGGTGATACTGAAGACGTGTAACTTGGGCTTTATAGGACTAAAATGCGTAATCAGACATTGTAGCAAAACAGAGGACATGTTGGTTTTAACGATTATTATTTTTAAGACATTTGTGCCTTAGTATATGACATCAAGATAAGTAGGCTAGTTTACAAATGGTATTGTCAACATTCCTATATATTGTTAATTACTACTTCATTGCAAAAATGGCAGGAAATAACATGACAATATTCACCCAATGTAAGCTAATTGAGAAATACGTTCACGTCGCTACCGAGCAGTCGTAGGAAACTGTCTTTTGCCGACTTCGGACTGAATGCTGTCTTTGTTTTATCAAAAATGTATTGTATGCGCGTCGTTGGATGTACGAACAATAAAATTGAACGTCTTTAGAATGTGGAGACTGAAGTGTGCTGGAGTAACAAATTATGCTGGAACATTGAAAATGAATAAGCCTATAGTGCAAGTTAGAGAAGTTCTTTTATTTTAAAAAAAACTTTGATTGAAAAAAAAACTATTACCTAAACACAAAATGAACGTTCGTGTAGCTATTCCAAAAAACTGAAATTATAACATAATCTCCCAATCATACAAGCTTCATAAGATAGTGAAATGTTTTAACAAATTACCACCAACATCAATGGATTGTTAAAAGAGACAAATACGAAAAACTGACTCCAAAATGCTTGTATTTTTCGGAGGTAAACAAAGTCTGTAAACAAAATCCATTACAGTATATCACGAACATTGGAACGGCGCCTGAAATTGACAAAATAGAGTCAACTGCAAACAAAGCTATGTGATTCAACTCTGTATACTTTCAGTTACAAGTTTAGACCTCCAAAAATAGCAAACTATAAATATGTAAATAGAAATTTCAAGCTATTTCAACAAGTACAGGCATTGTTCCGGTTTTCTTGCACGTTAGAATTAGCTTTATGTTTTTCTGACTGACCAACTTCTTGACAATTCAAAAGCGCCTGTAAATGCTCAAATACAGTTAAATGGTCTTTTTTTATTAGGTAGGATAGGCTCACGCTTGGCCCTTATCTCACCAGATGGTAAGCGACGATGGAGCACCCATGCTTAGAAGTAACCTGTTCACTCTTGGCTTAAGAGGACCTGTCCCGGTCCGTCTATCGTCCACGTGAGCATGGTTAAAAAGCTTATGTTGTAATTCAACAAACCTTTGAAAAAGAGGCAACGCGAAAAAGGAGATAGCGCTTGGTTGACATTCGGTAACTTGTTTTAAAAATACGTGATTTTTAAAAATATTAAAAGTGCTTTTAAACATTTTCATTTCAGAATATCTAAAGGTTTTTCTAAATATATGTTTAAATTAACTTTTTAAATTAATTATAATATTGTAGAATTCGTGGAAAATAGCAGATTTTCAGATTTATGTTTTTGTTTCAATACCTAGATAATGACTACAAGATTTGTGTTTCCAAAATATTTAGAGAAAGATACGTAATAACATCATAATCATGTAAGAGCGGTTGTATGGGAAGTATCATAGGTTGGGCGCTCTTAAAGACCCCCAGGTCGGGCCCAGGTAGTAGTTATCAGGAAACACAGACTCCAGTAGGGAATCCCACTCCTTAGTTGAAGGTACACGCAATGAATGTGTGTCTCTTGAAATAAATCCTTTGAGTTTTATTTTACATGTTCAAAGCTTTCGACCTTTGAGTGTTCAGATGAGTCCCAGGCCAACTGAATGTGAGGGTACCGTCTCAACTCACTACGTACGCTGCTTTCAATAATTTAAGAACATAAGATATCTCAGACTGAAACTTCTTGTATTTCTCAGCATTTACGTCCACACCCTTCCCTTATCTGCCCTATAATGGACTGGCAGATCAGGCGATACATCTATATTATAACTATTTTTTTTTTACTTTTTAAGAACACTTTGGAAGTTGTAGGTATATGTCACCGGAAAATTGCAAACGCCGTAAGATTGCAAATATCGCGAGAAAATGTAAACATATTTTTCTCTTAAATAAGACACGGTTATGTTGGAAACTAATGTATTTGGATGTGATTTATCGTAAACAAAACGATTTTGTCATAATATATCGAGAAATTTTAATCTAATAAAGATTTATTACAATCATAAGGAGTTTTCTGTGATTTTCCGATGACATACATATGTCGTGGTATAAATTTTACGAAAGCCATTCAAAAAACCTTGAAGTCCGGAACGAATTTCACAGGTTAGTAGATTTCAATCTCTAATATCTAGTGTTATTTGGTGGTTATTCTTTTAAAATTAAAGCTATTTAAAATGTCTTATATAGGGTGACTGGTAATTAGTGTACGATACTTAAACACGTGATTGTGCTCATGATAACCAACAACTTTTACTATGGGAACAAACCTGAAATCGCGAAAAAAAATCAGCTGTTCAGTACATTTATGTTTGCCTAATGTACTGAACAGCTGATATTTTTTTCGCGATTTCGGCTTTGCTCCCGTAATAAAAATTGTTTGCATGAGCACAATCACGTGTTTAAGTATCGTACACTAATTGCCAGTCACCCTATATATCGTTAATATTCTTTATTTGGAATTTTTATTAAACCCTTGATGTCATGGAAACCCTACATTATGATATGGCCAAACGTTTATTGAAATATGAAACGTTGACGTTTAACCTTTTGAGTGCGTAATTAGAGACACAATAGTAAGACAATGACGCGTTAATTCGGGGATCAACAGCTTAAACGATCTGGCCATATCATGAAATGCAACCATTTCATGATATAGCCGGTCACATCATGAAATGATCAATTCTACGATCTGGCCACGACATACAATGCCAATAGAATGAATAAAAAAAACGTCGACCTTTTTCACGTTGTCACCTTCAAATTCTTCCTGAACTATTTTGAGAAATAAGAAGAAAATACTCTGCCATATATGTAGTGAGCATTATCTTTTCACGTCACTATAAACGTACAGTAGGTACGCTAGTACTTCGTAGTTGCCAAATATCATTATTATTATTATTATTATTATTAACAGAATAGCTGGCATGTCAAACAGTAGAGACGTAAAGTTATTTCAATGGGCAGGCGTACTCTGATTCAAGACATGTCCAATAGGAGTGCGACGACAATACGACCCTTGTCACGTGGTACCACAGTAAGTATAAAAATGTTTGTTACTTAGATATGTACTGCTTTAGGCTTCCTATACATTGGCTCAAATATTTATTTTTGAGAACCTAAATGTGTCTTTCGAATTACCGAGTACTTAAAGAAGAAAGAAAGAAAATGAATTTATTTTGTTACAACGCAAGGCACACAAACAATATATGTAAACACGAAACCATACAAAAAATAATCAAAGAAATAATAATAATATAGATATCCAATTGTGCGCCTCACGGCTACGCCAAAATAGGTCCAGTTCAGCATGATTGCCAGACAACTAGTGCCTGACGCTGGTTTTCAACTGAACCTGAGGTTGTGCCGTAACGGACGCGAAACAGTTTTGTAGTGTAATATATAGCGGTGATGCGTAGGTACTTAAATAATATAATACATCATAATAGAATGTTGATAATTAGAGAATAAATAGTCATAAGATAATGTAGGTGTTTGCATATAGTGTGATGTGAAACAAATAAGTAATAGACGAATGATACAAAAGAAAATATATATATATAGATAACAAGAAAAAAGTAAACAAATGTGGGGAAATCTCGAACAAGTTAGGATGCACTCACACCCACCACGCTAGTGCATATGCAGCCGTGCGTTAAGGAGCGATTATATTATTAACCTTTCGTATAGAGACACAATTAAAAAGTCATTGTGTCCCGCGTACATTTGCGTTTCGGCATACAACAGGTTAATAAACAGTATCTCATTTAGTTTACTCATTCCTGCTGGGAGTTGCGTTGATGGTGATTGATATATTGTAAATATACTTATAAAATAAACAGTTGAGTGCAAAATAGTGGAGGACGACAAGTACGTATGGAGGGTAAGCGCAAATTTAATAATATACTTAATCATAATAGTTCAAAATAATTTATTGTGGAATGATGTCATTTCAATCCTTGGTACATTATTGACTTTTCCATTTTTGATTTTTATAGCTATGTTTTATTAAGGAGATGCAAGTTCCAAAACAACCAGAGGCTCACACACTGCCAGGCTTCCTGTGGAATGGGAAAGAAAGGCGTTATCCCGGCACCGCGCGCGCCCGCCGCAAGCAAGTAGGCCAGAGACAGTGGGTACGTTTAGAAGCAACCGTTTTAAATATAAAAATTAATATATAATAAAGCCATTTTTGTTTTTTTTTTAATGGGAAATCATCAAATATTTCTTCGCAGTCTGAGTAGAGCGAGAGGAAGCGCCAGACTTTTACTAACAAAAACCCACCCATATGCCTTCAGTTGCCTTTTACTAAATAAAACCCACCCATGTGCCTTCAGTTGCCTCGAGATCGAAAATCGAAATCGAAGTCGAAATACATAAATACTAGACGTTTTCAATTTGTATGTACTAGTTATGCCTGTAGTTTAAAGAAACAAACACTAAATTTCATACCTACTAATTTTCAGCAAACGATTAGCGAGGAAAAGAATTAATGTAAATAGAGTAGCTATGAAATACATAAGTTTAAAAAGGAATACTTTTTTTTTGAACTGGTAAATCATCAAATTTCTTCTCCCACTCAAGGGTGAAGCATGAGGGCGTGTCAGCCTTTCACTGAATGAAACCCACCTGTGTTCCTTCCTTTACCCTTTGCGTTCCAAGACCACAGTACCTAACTCCTTGGGACAATCCCGCAGCCCTAGAGGGCATCGCCTCTGCTAGCCCCCTTAAGTTTTGCTGACGTCTCTTTTCAAGCTACTCATTGCTCATTTTCAACAAGCCCGTGTCTATGCGAGCCAAAATGAATACACTAGATACCGTTGAAATGAAAATGACGAAAAAATATATTGTAAACCAGCCAGTCAAAACTTTCACACACATACGTAGATGCGCCTCAGGGAGATGTCAGCAAATCGTAGGGTCCCAGCAGGGTCGAAGCCTACTGGGGCCATGGGTAGTGTGAAAACGAAACCCGAGGCCCTGGGACGAAGGCAACGAAGGAACAGGAGTGGGTTTTTAGTCAGTAAAAGTCTGACACTATCTCTCGCTCCGCCCAAGAGCGGGATTTGTCATTAGATGATTTTCCCACCGAAAAAAAAAAAACATACCTAGATATTTAAGGCTGGACACTTTCTTTATAAGAAAAAAAAATCATAACGTCTCAGAAATAAATAAAAAGTCACCTAAAATGGTATCACATTTTGTATTAAAAGGCAACTCTATATACCTGACATGTTATCAGTGACAAAAGTGAAAACGGATCCCGCATATTCATTCACTCGAACCACATTGACATATAGGACGCCACGTTTCTTTAGTATTGCGTGATACAAATGATCAAGAAAGAATCTCTTCACTTCGCGTCACAAATAAGAATGTACAGGGGGCGTAACGTCGTACATCTCTTGAGAAATTGTTGTTTTTTTATTATGTTGTAGTTAGGCACTAGATTTTGCCAGCGGCTTCGCCCACAAAACTCGTAATATGAAAATAATTGATAACCTAGATCACTACAGCTACATTACAATTAAATTTTTTGAATCGGTTCAGTAGTTTCAGAGATCACCATACAAACTTAATACTTCTTTATAGCATTAGTATTAATTTAGACTACTTAAGACTACTTTCTTCATAATTAACCTCAATTAAACTAATTTATTTTAGTTCTTATTGTAAGTAGATTTTTTTTAGGTGTGAAATCATCTAATGACATCTCCCGCCTTTGGGCGGGGCAGAAGTGCGTGTCAGACTTTTACTGACTAAAACCCACTCCTGTTCCTTCTTTTCCTTCGTTCCAGGGCCTCGGGGTTCCTTTTCGCATCACCCATGGCCCTAGTAGGCTTCGACCCTGCTGGGCCCCTACGGTTGCTGACATCTCCTTGAGGCGAGCGTAGAACACTACGCGCCATCGACGACTTGGGCTCGGTCCGGGCGGTTACCGGACAGTCGGACGGCAAGCTACCCATTGCTCGTTGTCCGCAAGCGCATTGCAAGTAGATATGGTTGTCAATGTAATTTATCGCCAGATACATACATCGATAAAATAAATCAAAATAATTTAAAAAAGTCAAGTAATAAGAATTGAGGCGCGCTTAACTCAGTAATGACAGCCGCTTAGGTCGTCTAACGTTAAGCTACGCTTGTTGAGATCGGTTTGTGAATGGATGGCCATCCTAACAGTTCGAGATTCCTTTGTGCCTACTGCATCTGCCCTTTGTAGATCTTTGAAAGTCGTTACAGATAGTCAAAGATTCAAGATTCTATGATAAACACAAGACTAGAGCCACACACACATACTCACAGACACACACGCACACACACACACACACACACACACAAACACACACACACAGACACAGACACACACACACACAGAGAGACTAGACTAGATTATATGTTGGTATTTTATTTAATAAACTTTTGAAATGTCAAGAAGTCAGTCAGTCAAAAAAATTATGCTAATTGCACATTCCAAAGCGTAGATCTCTATGGAGAAGAATGTGCAAGAAACTCCATGGACATTATTTCAATCATGTTCCGTAATTACAAATATCTCTGTTACATGTTTCTTGTCGCTATCATGTGAGAACAATGTAAATAAAGTAAAAATAAAAACTAAATATAGATATTAAAATAGCAACTGGCAGCTAAGAGATGTCAGAAGAGAGTCAGAAGCTAGAGTCTTGCCAAAGGTTATCGTGTTACCCAATTGCTGGGTTGTAGTGTTCAGGTAGGCAGTCGTGCCATTAAAATATTGATATCTGGTTGCATCTGGAATTGTAATATCCACAATTCCAGATGCAACCAGATATCAATATTTTATTCAGTACATAATTGAGAAAAGATTAGGCAGAACGATTGCAAAAATTTCATTAATAAGAGGGTAGATAATTAAAGCTTATACTATCCAAACCTTATTTTTTTTAAACGTTATTTCTTTTTCTCCAAACCATACCTCCCTTGTTTAAAAAATGCACGCATTATTCAACACCCTGTATCATACGTCTAGTTGAAGGATACGTCATACATCTTTTGTAAAGTGAGCATACTCATTTCAGGCGTCACATGATCGTGATCCGATTTTAACGTGACATTTTTTTATGACTTGGATCTACATCTACAATGAATTACTATTTCCTTTATTTATTTTATATACATATTTTGTACATTTTTAAATATTTCTTAAAACATATATAAAAAAAAACATTTAAAAATATAAAAAGTGAATTACTATTATTATTATCTACTGATTATTAATTTTATTAGTATTATTTTTACTAAAAGTATATTTAGGTCTGATATTGAGCTGCATATATTATTTTTTAATTATAGTATATAACTGAACTCAGGGATTCATTGTTAAAATATCTTAAAACTATTACATAATCATTAATATTGTCAGTTACTATTTTAGGAACCAGTTGTTTTAGATGGTGGTCCCCAAACTAGGTAACCTGTATTTTGGGGACCTGAATTGTGATAATTTTAATTTATAATGTTATGGTGTCGGGCGGACACGTGGCAATTCATTTATGAGTTTGTTATAAATAATTTCCCTTTACTCTTTGTAAATAATGAAACAATTTCCCTTTATTCTACTCTTTGTAAATAATGAAACATATCAAATTGAATGATACAAAGTAAACAGAACTACTTGACAATTATTATAAATTCGTACTGCAAATGTAAGCATTTGCAGTACGAATTTATAATAATTGTCAAGTAGTTCTGTTTACTTTGTATCAAATTCGTACTGCAAATGTAAGCATTTGCAGTACGAATTTATAATAATTGTCAACTTCATTCATATTTATTAATATTTAAATTATATTTGTTACTTTAATTTAAGATATCACAAACTCTTCTTTGCTTATTTTTTTTATTTTTTTTTTTATTTATTTCTACATACTAAGGCCTACATTTCTTTTAATTTCTCCTTTCACAGCTGAAATAAATTTCTTTTAAAATAAGCAGTATCATTGTACAATCTACACTAATATTATAAAAAGGTAAAGTTTTTTTTTTATTTTGTTTTTTTTTTGGATGTAGGAAGAGTAATCTCAGAAAGTCCTGGTCCGATTGCGAAATTTTTTTCATCGAAAGAAAGCAGCTTTATTCCTGAGTGACATCGGCTATATTTTATGTACCTACGTGGGCGAAGCTGCGGGCAAAAGCTAGTTTTTTATAATGATCTGTCTTCTTCTGTTATAATATGCCTACATAAATTATGAAATAAATAAACTTATTTGTTTGGTGTTTATCCAGTAAATTACTAAGACAATCACATCTTTGGCGGCACATCATGGTCACATTATTACATCGATCGCCATTATAGGTTCACCATCCCTGCTCTAGGCAAACTAAATAAAGTTACATTAACCTAACGATGACATCAGAGGAGCTTACAGCAAACACATCACATATCAAATACCTATTTGCCTCACATTTCCAGAAGATTGCGATCGTGATAAGATCACGAATACTTCAGGAATAGGCACTTAATATGCGGACATACTCATTCTGGTATTCAAGGCCCACATTGAGTCATGAAAGTGATTTGAATTGAAACTAGTTGTTAATATTATAGCATATACCTATGGCATAATGCTGGGACTCAGGCCTCCTCTCTAGGAGAGGAAATGGGCCGAAATCCATCACGCGAGCTTAGTGCGGATATAGGCGGTTTGCTCACGATATTTTTCTTCACCGTTTTGAGAGCAGTGGTGATGAAATAACTTACACAAAGCAATGCGCCTACCTGGGTTTGAACCTACTACCTAAAACTCGTAAGTCGGGGCCGATACCACCGGGCCACCACTGCTATCGAGAGAATTTGAAATATCCTCTACCCAGTAAATCCTAATATTCTCAGAATAGTGCTAAGCAGTGACGACACATAATTAGCGATAAAAAAAATACAAGACATTGACGACATACGATGCAAACAAATACATGCCCTTGACGATATATCAACGTCGTCGTCGTCGTTAGCTATAACGATTGCATATTAACTAGTTCAAAATAAACCTCTATAAGATTGATATGTGCTGTGTTAATTAAGAGCCCCAGGGCAGTTAGCCCTGCTATGTTCTGGCCGACTCACCAACTTATTAAAAGACTGATTTGCTAACTTACTGGCTCACCATGGCATGAGAAAATTTCTAAATCGAGATTCAATACCTCAAATTTCTATCAAATAATCTAGAATATGCTCTAACGCTCATATGAAAACAAAATAACTACAAAATATGTGAGACGAAGATTCCTTCAGCCCGACTCCGCTCCGTTATTATGACGCCAATGTACGAGTTACGCAGGGGATCCACCGTGACATTTCCGTCGTCTTGTTCTAGGCGTGGGCAAAGTGTGTCATCTTTGCGATTGGAACATTTGCATCTGAATCACTGAAATATTTCGGAACAGTGATATGTATCATTTGGAACATTTGGAACATCGGCTCAAAAGATACAAACGGAACATTTGGAACATCGGCTCAAATGAATCGTGATCTGTTACGTCGCGTCATAGTCACACTGAGACAGAGAAATGTTAGATGATATGTATCATTTGGAACAACGGCTCAAAAGATACAAACACAGACACTGACTGTTATGAATCGTGATCTGTTACGTCGCGTCATATACACTAACAGTTTTATTTAATTGAATTTTGATTTAAGAATAATTTGAAGCAAATGTTTTTAGTTTAGATCATTAATTATATTTACACTATTTACGTTTTAATTTGAATTTTAAAACGACTGCAGAACGACTGAAGACTGAATTTTAAAGTGACCACTTATAGTGTTTCAGTGTTCCAATTGTTCCAAATGATGCATTTAAAACATTACTGCTGTTCCAATCTTTCGGAACACTAAAATGTTTCGGAACAGTGAGTCGGTTCAGTAGAGTTACACAAGCCTATCCTGTTCATACTTCGACAAACGCTAAAGCTCTGTACACGGTTGTGACGTGTTTTAGATTTATAGCAAACCAATATTTTGCAAACAGAATTCTTCCTCTTTCCCACTGATATATGTATAATGACTGATTTATTTGCCAGAATATAGCTACACTAGCTTCTGCCAGCGTCTTCTCCCTCAGGTTTCTCCATACTAACTTTGGAATCCCGTTTCGTCCCTTTACGTCATGAAAGAAAACCATGTGCAAAATTTCACGCTCCTAGTCCCAGTAGTTTCGGCTGTGCTTTGATATATCAATCAGTCAGTTTCTCTTTTTACCCGACTGCAAAAAGGGTTATGTTTTTCGCGCGTATCTTGTATGTATGTATGTATGAATGTATGTATGTAATATTCTTTATTACCTCATATCTTCCAAACCGCTGATCGGAATTACATAAGTAAGATATCGTTAGATTCGTCTTGATAACCCAAGTTCTTAGATAGGTGACGTAAAAAAAACTAACATAACTACTGTCATCATCTTCCTGCCCTTGTCCCGTGTTATTTGGGGTCGGCGCAACACGTTTTTTTCTTCCATTCTGCCCTGTCACTCGTCATACTATCACTAAAATAACTACTGTGAGGTGCCATAATTTAGAGCAAAATAAATAAATTTTTGGTTACTGCAATATGGGTATCAAATTAAAGGGCTCATCATGAGGATTTCAAAATGGTATATCATGACCATATTTAAAAAAAAACACAATAGGAAATATGTTATTTATAATCTACTAGCTGTTACTCGCAACTTAGTTACTTTCCTTTTTTGAGGCAATCGAATAAATAAATGTTATCCAGTTCAGAGATATATTCTCCCCTGGAAACTAAGTTCTGTTTCCGCGGGAAAATGAAAAGTAGCCTAAGTTACTCCTTGTAACATCAACTATCCGTCAGTTAAGCACGCCATAAACATGGTGGTAAGTCTCCTCTTTAAGGAGTGGCTGAAGAGGCGTCACGGCATCGTCACCTTCCGCTTTCCTTTTAGAAGCGAACCCATGGCCCTGTGTTCGACTTTTAAGTCGTGTTACATGCATTACCGTGCATGTAACAGGTCGAACGCAATTACGCAATTGTACTACTTCAGTGTCATTGTCTAATATACATATAAATAAATCTCGATTCACACTGTTTGTAATCGAACTCTGCCGAAACGGCTTGAACAATTGTATGAATCTTTTTGTGTATATTTAGTAGGTCTGAGATCCTTGGTTATTTGTTATACCCCAAGATGATAAGTCTACTATCACGCGGGCAGAGCTGCTAGTATTAGTATACACCACAAATTTTTAATTAGTACAAATATTTAAAGGGCTTATTAGAAAAGGTCTTGTTATTATTTAAGTAAAGTGTTATTAAATAATATTCATAAACAGTAAAGTTATTAGTGTTTGTTTATATCCCAAAAGTCACTCAATTTATGGAAATATTGTACAGGCTATTGATTATGAATGAAAAACAACGGAAAAACAATGCGCTTAGTATTTTCTAGTAGCAATTGCTATGAATGATTGATTCAATTATGAATTTACCAATTATGACAAATTTTCGTGGACAATTTTGGGATTTCGTTTTTTTTTAATTTTGACTACACAAATGTGATCAGTAACGGGACGGATAGAGCCCCATTTTTTTGTACTAATTAAAAAATAGAGGTGTATAGAATTGATTTTATTAATACAGTCAAGATAATGTATTTATTACAATATATTAATATGTCAATAGTTAATATTAATAATTGGATATCAAATTAAAATAAAATTATATATACACGTTTGAAAGAAAATCATTAATTGAATAACAAAAACATCTGTCACATAACCAATTATAAAAAGTTCTGTTAAAATCAAGGCCATTGAGTATAGTAATTAACTAACTTTTGCCGGCGCCTTCGCCTGCGTGAAAGTATTAAATTATCCTTAGGGAACATATTGCCGGGATTAAAAGTAGCCTATGTTAATATCATCAAAATAAATTCAGCCATTTACGCGTGAAAGAGTTAACAAACACAAATACATAGTGTGATATGAAAGACTGTACATTTGTCTGGGTGTCTGTTAGTCTATCACGCATTCATGCTTCAACGACTGGACTGATTTCGATGAAATTTAGAATACAGGCCGATACTATTTCCTGGATTAGTACGTAGTAAACCTATTATCCTTTTTTTTCGGTGAGAAATCATTAAATGATTCCGCTTTTTGGTGGAGCAAGAGGTAGTGTCAGATTTTACTGACAAAAATCCACCTGTGTTCCCTCAGTTGCCCTTTGCGTACCAGTAACCTTTGGAACAATCCCACAGCCCTGGCAACTTCTTATCCTGGTAATATATTCTCGCCGAAACCACCGGAAATGTAAAAAGTTAGTTTATACCAAACTAATACGAGTATATAATCATGTAAACCCGTTTATGTGTGTGTATATGTGTAATATATCTTATTACTGAAGTTATCAAATAGGTTGACTACATTACTTCGTTTTCTTCAATAAAAAAACAGAGCTTTAATTTTGTTTGGTGATTAACGAAAACACGAGTGAGCTTGCTTCATGCTTTTCAAGTTCTCAAAACCCACGTAAGAATCCAGTCTACTGCGCTTACAAACTTCTATTATGCTATCTTGCAGAACCAACTGTCGAAAATTCCAAATACAACTTTATGAAGAGAGATTTGAAACAAAAACAAAACTTTTTGGCAGCTTAGTAAATACCTATATTATGCTAACGACTAGTTTTCCGCTTCGTGGCGTCACCCGCGGTTACCCTTTTACGGGTTGAGTTGATTTAACCGTTTTTGCTGAACACCTTTATAAGAAACGTCGTTTTGGGTCTCGTCAAAGACAAATTATCACTGAATACGGGTTAACAGTACAAATAATGATAATGTCAGTAAACAATGGGACGTAACTCGTGTGATATACGATCGTTTCTACTTGATGAGTTCGCTGTTGTTGCCATGATATAACGAATCTAATTTTAAAATAACACATTTGTTTTCACTGGATTTATGATGTTTGTCTTAACGCCAAAGTTTATTACGTTATTGTTTATGTGATACAAATATAATCTTTTTTGCGCTTAACATTAGAATCTTTAGGATTTCATCATCTGCCTGCCCCTGTCCCACCCTCTTGTTACTTAAAGTCAGTGCAACACGTTTTTTTCTTCCATCCTGTCCACTCAATCGTCACGCTATCTTATCACCGACTCCCTTTTCTTTCATTATATCACTCTTCACAGTCCTCACACAATCCTTCATTTTTTTTTTTGGCTTCCTCTACATCCGACCACATCACTGAATTTTTAGGACTTCGCGCGTCGTGGTTATCAATTCGGTTGTTTTTTTATTTTATTTTTTATTAACCGACTTCAAAAAAAAGGAGGAGGTTATCAATTCGGTTGCATGTTTTTTTTTAATGTGTGTTACCTCAAAACTCCGTCGTTTATGGACCGAATTGCAAAATTTTCTTTTCCTCTTAGAGGATAATATGCTTTCCGATTGGTCCCATTTTTTTCAGAATCTTTGGATCCATGAGGAATCGAGGGAACTCCTCAAATATAATAGTGATTTTGGTATTTTATTTATTTATTATTTATTTATTTATTACTTTATTATAACATCTGATATTTTCATCGAGAACTTAAGTACTTACAGTCAAAAAATAACATTTGATGAAGTGGAACTGATGAAGAAGACCAGAAATGGCCAATGCAACTTCATACTCACATAGATATCACAATGAAAATAGTTAAGCGACTATGACAATACAAATAAATAAATGGTACTGAATAGTTATGTTGAAAATGGTATCATCACAGAGTTAATTACAGAGTTCTGGTAAACTCTGTAATGAATCAATGTATCCTAGCCGAGTTTGGGCTTATTAGAATTGTCATGAAATGCAGTTTGGCCATAAGAGACTATCGAACTGATGTAATGATGGAGCCGGAAGGTGGAAGGTAGACACAGGAACTTTTAAAAGACTGTATGAGAAATCAATAGCATAAAGAATTATGTCTACCAACCGTCACCAAACGAAGTTAGAGACTATTTTAGTATATTGCTAAAAAAAATATCAGGTGTTATTTTTCTTAAATAAAATTACTCTACGTCTGATATTTTAGGTTTCCCATTGTTAAATATAGTTTTGGTTTCGGTGTTTATGGTGTCAATCACTATCGCAACACTAACGTGTATCTTTTCGAATCGTTTATCACTACCTACCTACTACCTGCGTATCTTTTCTCCTTTCTCTATCAAATCCATCCAAAGGTTGTCTGTAAAAAAAAAACACTTTTAGCGATAAGACCGCTCTTTGTGACACCCTATTCATTTTAAGCTTCTACTGTAATTATGTTCATGGTGTACAATAAAAAGTATATCTTATCTATCAGTTATTTTTTTTTACTAGTTTTAGTGTCAAATCAATGCAATTGTGGGTTAAGCTCGCCTGTGTACATCACGTGTCTATTTTTCATTGATTTTATAATTTGTGTACAATAAAAAATATAAGAAGCCTCAAAATATTACGTATTATATTTCCATTTCATTATAATATAACGAAAATAGGTAACGCCTGACAAAAATATACATGCAATGCTTCTATAGGTATTGTGATAGGGAAGACGCAAATGAAAGGCTTCTAGTTCAATTTACTATTATTATTTTGCTAGAAGCACTCTCTGTTACATTATTTATAAAAAATATCTCATTTTTTAGTCTTTTCTTATTTGACAATCTCCAATCAATTTATGTTTCGAATATCTACAACTATGCATGTATAACTTGCCAGTTTGCATGTTAGTAGTATTAGCGTGGCCTCCATGGTCGCTACAGTACCTATCTCCGTTCGGTTACGGTTTAAAGACCTGGTTCTTTTTGCTCTTGATTCCTCGTATTGGCCTCTAACATATAACCTAGGTTTCATTTCTGGCGAAAAGAAAAAAGTAAATCATGGCAATAGTTTGCATTGGATTTTAAAATGCATTAAGTATTGATTACACCTAATAAACCATCTTTCATTTGTTGTAGTATTCGTATTCAATTATCGATGTTGAAAGGAAAACGTCGTTAAAAAACAGTATTTGCAATTTTTCGAAAAAGTTCATTTGATTCATCTAATTTTATTTATTTTTCCCTCAAAAGATGATCTTTGTAAGGATATTTCGGTTTCGGTCGTAAAAACCAGTTTCGGTCGGACACTAATGAATATATATACTTCTGTAGCCTTGTTCTCTAAATAATATTTTCCTTTTTTTCATGCATCTGCCATATTATCTCTACACTACCCTAGTTTTGATTTAGAGAGAATGCCTAAGGCACCAAGGTCCACCTTTGTACATTTCTATTGCATGAAGATTAAATAAATTTATAAAAACTGGCAGTACGAATTCTAGAATGTCAACTACTTTGTTTTTTTGAGGAGTCGGATGATTTCTTATCTCTAAACAAAAAAATAGCCTCGATAAGTAGTAAATATATTTTGCCGTGCTATAAATATTGGACCTACTAACTTATGTTTTACTACACATATTGATACTAACAGATCCATTAGTTTATACTCCGGTCTTACTTCAGTCAGTAAGCCCACGAGAGTAGTGACGCAAACATTTCTGAATGTTTATTTTCTTTCCGTCAACAAGATTACCAAGAATCAGATTGGGTTTTTACGATATTATAGTTTTGCGTGAACGTAACATACATATGTTTCGTAATAAAAAAGGGAAAAGACGTATTACACACTATTTTGGATTGAAGTATATCTACATAGATTTTTGAAAATACTATGAAAATTATAAACACTGAAAGGTAAGTTACCGCTACTTCTGAAAATAAAATAATTTTTTCTATTTTATTTACTAGCTATGTATTTACATGAATGGTATTCAGAAATTTATTTTTCCTACATCACATAATGTTTTGTTCATTATTTAAACAGATACTAACTAATAATTATATTATATATGTTACGGCTAATACCCGAAGTGCGGCTACACCTAGTTTTAGCCGGTTAGAACTAGATGTAGCCACTTACTCTTGGTTAAACCTAGTACGAGCCGATTATTTTCGGGTAAAACTAGATCTAGCCTTCATCATGCCGGCTACAACTAGGTCCACCATTCCCTGTTGGATAAAACTATAGCGATTCAGCGACAATTAGAGTCACACCTAAAGTTGAGCGACGCACAGTTTGGTTTTAGGTCAGGTCTCTCAACTGAAACTGCTATTTTGTCGCTCAAACAACAACAACTCAACTCAACTACTCAACTCAACTACTATACAGCTAGAAAAACTCCTGTCTATGCCTGCTTTTTAGACTTGTCAAAAGCTTTTGACCTAGTGTCTTATGACAAGCTGTGGGACAAGCTGCAGAATACCAGTGTACCTAGGGAGATCGTTTCTGTACTGAGACATTGGTATAGTGCCCAGAGAAATCAGATGAGATGGGCTGGTACTCTCTCAGACGAATACAAGCTGGAGTGCGGAGTGAGGCAAGGGGGACTCTCTTCTCCTCTTCTTTTTAACTTCTATGTGAACGAGCTGATCGAGGAGCTCAGAAGCACTAGAATCGGCTGTCATATAGATAGTGTCTGTATTAACAATATAAGCTATGCTGACGATATGGTGCTGTTGAGCCCCTCGATCTGTGCGTTGAGGGAGCTCATAAAGATTTGTGAGACCTACGCTAATAGTCATGGCCTAAAATACAACTCAACCAAATCTGAGCTTATGATATTTAAATCAGGTACCAAGCACTATGAAAATGTACCTGATATAGTCTTGAATGGTATCTCTTTAAAAAGGGTTACTAAATTTAAGTATTTAGGTTATTGGGTCACTGATGATTTAAAGGACAGTACTGACATTGAGAGGGAGCGCAGGTCGCTGTCTGTTCGATGTAATATGCTGGCTCGCAGGTTTGCACGCAGTACAACACAAGTAAAGGTAACGCTTTTCAAGGCATACTGTCAATCCTTTTACACGTGCAGCCTGTGGGTTGGCTATGTGCAGAGAGCATATAGTGACCTGCGGGTGCAGTATAACAATGCGTTCAGGATGCTGATGGGACTGCCGCGGTATTGCAGTGCCTCCGGCATGTTTGCCGAGGCCAACGTTGACAGTTTTGCGATGATCATGCGTAAACGTTGCACCTCGACCTTAACTCGCATGCGAACTATTTCCAATAGCATCTTGAGCGTATTGACGGACCGGTGGGATTCTCCGATGCTTGAGCGCTGGATACGACTGCACGCAGTGAAGTAGCATGTTGTGTGCGTTCTGGTATCGGATTCTCTTAAAATCTGTTTTATTTTGTTTTGTTCTTTTTTGTTTCGTCATTTGTTTTGTTTTACTAACATTAGCTCTTAAGTATTTTCGTGTTACTAACAATTTATGGAGAAATCTGAAATAAATTATATTATTATTATAAATAATCATGATTATCAATTTCTTCATTAAATAGAATTAAGTATCAGTGTATGCGATTAATTCCGAAAACAACTAATTCATTCATTTTACTTTCACATAAAACGTTAATAAAATCTGGTAAATATGTTATGGTTATAGGCAATTTTTTTATGACCAGATGTATGAACGTCAGAGCAGAAATAGTATGTGAGGATTGTAGTTAAAAAGGGGACAAAGATATTAGATATTTACCAAAATGATATTAGATATTTACCTATAAAACTTTATGTACGCTACGTTTATCGTCTTGCTTACGAAACCTACACTCACAGAGAATTGCATGCAATTGCAGAAACGCCAGGTTGTTACCATTGTACGGATCGCCCGGAGGACACAGTCGAGCATATGTTAGAGGTCTACTCAACTTTGGCGGTGCACCACTCACCGTCATGGTGGTGAAGTCTGAATGTCGACGTTAAGCTGCATGGAATGTGGAATTCTTTACGTTATCAACTGTCCTTAGGAAGGTAAACGACCTTGAACCCCGTTCTGTGCGAAAAAATAATCGCAAATAATAACACTAATCATAACAATGAGGTAATTTTTCATCCACGTTAAAAACTTCCTCACGAAAATTCTCCATTCCCGCCCTTTACGAAAGTCAGCAAGAGTCTTCTCCCGCCATCTATCCTCACTCGTGATAATTGTAAGTACTTAAGAGTGCAAGAAGAGTGATGCTCAAAACAGCAAAAGGTACGCTACAAACATCTTGCGCCAAGTATTTTCATCGTATAATGCCATCTAGCGGTGGAAAGCGGAACGTGGTGAAAACTTCAAAGAGGGAACGTACGTGTAGACGATGGTATTTTCTTAAATATAGACTACAACGCCGTCTAGCGCTAGACTCATGTTCAAACAAGGTACGAGAAACTTCAGTTTCCCAAAATTTCCCGTGTGTTTGGATTTTCGGAGTTCGTCCTTTCCTAGATGTAACACAGAGTGGGCTGAAAGCTGGGATAAAATCAAGTCGTGAATGTAGGTATTTTCACTTTCCACGTTATATTCACGATCGTTACTGGCTGATAAAATAAAATAAGTGCATGTTAGAATGCAAAGAGTGAGGATGAGAGAAATGAATGAAGTGCAATTGAAAAGACTTAGCCATGGACTGTTGTAGTTTGAGGATGATATTATTATGATAATACAAAAATGCTACTGTGAAAGCAAATTGATACTATAACGCTATTGCAACAGGAAATCAAAATGGAATCAAGACTTAAGTTTAACAGATATTGTATCTTGGATCAGAAGTTTTTCCTTATCTGAATAAATTGACCGACATAATATAATTATAATAGCTAGTTGTCCCTTCATAGCAAATAAAACTGGTCAGCTATTTTTTGTTTACGAGTTATTCACGAAAAAGATCAGAGGACATGGTTATAGACATTCTATATTTAATTTGTGGCAAGCAACAGAACGCTTTTAAATGAAAGAAAGAAAAGAAAATGAATTTATTTTGACACAACGAAAGGCACACAAACAATAGTTACGTAAACACGAAGCCAAACAAAAGAGAACTAAAAAAGAAATACAATTGTGTGCGTCACGGCTGCGCCAAAATAGGTCCAGTTCAGCATGATTGCCAGACAACTAGTGCCTTGCGCTGGTTTTCAACTGAACTAAATGTGTAGTGGTTTAATTTATCTATTTTACAATTTATCTACATTGGACTCAAGGGTGCACTGATCGATGTCAATGGATGGCGTTGCACTTTGCATGATTAAAACATCGTGAATTTGTGCAAGGGTACGCACTTCAGCACGTTACAAGAAACGCGCGCATGCTCAGACCTCAATTGGCCTCAAAACGAGTTCCAAGAAAGATAAAAATAAAAAGGATTGAGAAAAAAACCTTTTCAATTCCTAAAGAAGTCTTCGAAATAGACAATATAAATATACATTTCCACCATACTAAGTATACGTAGCCCCATGTTTACTTCATCACATAGTGGACATTGAAGACTGCGAGGAGTGGTGGCATGAAGCCTGTACGAGGTATCAAGGTGAAAATTCCTTTAATTGTGTCCTATGAAGGTACTATTATCACATGCGTACTTTTTATCCAATGGTTTCTAAAAGTACGCAATTATCACTTTTATTATTTCTATAGTTTTCCATATCTTTGGTATATTTATTGTTACATTTTATATTACATGAAAAAAGAGGTCATTAGGAACAAAATAAAAGTTAATCTGACTACTCCGCCTAAATTAAATTTTAGAACAGTTTGAACATTAAGTGGATAGGTACTTCAAGACCAGCTTACCTTATATGAAGCAGTCAAGGAGTGGCTAAATAGGGATACAATAAGCCCACATAAAGTACATATGCTAGCTGCTTATGTAATTAAATAAAATAATCAAGTTATCAGCCAGTCCATTTACTCTATACAGGGTGTCTTTAACATCGACGCACCAACGAATACCATGGATCCAGTACATGATTCTGGACCCGCCAGTGGTCAAATTTTTCGTCGGTTTTTTCCTATTTTTTTTAATCTTTACTTTTTTAAAGGAGATTGGGCACTTACAGATTCACTTTTTGACGCCAATAACCATTTGAGTTATTGTATAATTCATAACTATTATTTTCATTGATTTTTTACTTAAATTCATTGAAATCATTTGTGGGGTTCTATTTTCATTTTAATTAGTATTTAATACAATAAATACGTCATTTGTTCCATTATACTGAAGCGACTCCTTTGTCAGTTATAATCGATCGAATAAACATTAACTTAAATCGTGGGTAAACAAAAATATCTACATTCGCAACTTAAAAATATTAAGAGTTGTAATTATTATTTTTTATAATTATGTTAATATTTCTTTCGTTAAAAAGCAATTTCTGGGCAAAAATAAAACAATTAAGATATGATCAATAATGTTATAACGCCGTAGTCAATTGATATGTCACAACACTATTCGATGAAATGTCAAACAAAATATCGTTTACCGTATTAACTGCCGGCAAGCCGAGAATATTGTTTTTAGCTGTTCTCTGCTAACAAATGTAAAGTGTTGAGTATTAGGATTCTTCCACGTTCATTTACTACATCGAGCGATTTGACTGTTTGTGTGTGTCGCTGTGAAGTGAATTGTTAGAACGTTTTTACGTCCATGGTGATTTACTTAATCTAGACTTAAAACAATATGTGGCGCTGAGTAATTGTTCTCTTTTATTAGCACACCCACTGCCTAGACGCCAAATCAGAGAGGCCACTGATTCCATGGCCCGGAGGCAGGGTTTCAAAACGAATTGTTTTGAGATGTAACATAACCTCAAAACTCAACTTATTTTTTTTTTCAAAAATCCCTAAATATATCATTTTGAATTTAACCTGGTTATAAAGCATGACACTACCCCTTTTTTGTGTCTAATTTTTACCACTATACTGTGTCAAAAGTTGCGCAACCAAGTGTCATAGTAAGTTACCCGATCTCCTTTAAACTGTATAAAATTATTATTGTAACATTTTTAATGAATGAATTACTTTAAAAATTAAAAATGGCATTGGGGTTGATTAGAATAACGATTTCATCTACCCCGATGACTTTAACTTAATTTTTAATTCAACTTTTTTTTTGTTTTTTTACTAAAAATATAATCGGGGTTGGTTAGAATAACGATTTTACACAGTTTAAATTTAAAGAAGTACAGTTTTTTTTTTATTAAGAAATACACCGTGTATTTCTCAGTAGTATCTAGAAAAACATTTATTGACGGTAGATAGCGTATCAAGTTTTTTAGAAAGGCGAATTGATATGCTTGCATAGTTGTACACCTATTGAGTAGCGTAATTAGAGACACAATAGAAAGACAATGACGTTCGAACGCGCGTTCGCTCGGGGTTTAATGAACTTTTCTAAAAGTAATTCAAAACTCTACTACCAATCTCTACTCTACAACCATTAAATAAAATCTCCGCAAGTTTTCCCTAACCATACCGCATTAAGCATCTCGGATCGTTTACAATAAATCACTTAAATCTGCGACATTAATCAAACAATAACCGGTAGAAATTGGATCCTCACCTCATCATAAGCTTTTAGAGATCCTTTGTGAGCTAAAGAGCTCTGACATAACGTGTTATCAAATAAAAGAAAGGTGTGAATTTTCACAGGCGGTTATCGAGGCCCCTCCCACCTAAGATGGCGCTATCCCCTCCACTAGCCAAGTAGCCAGTAGCGTGAGAGCATCTCATCTCGTTCATACCTACAGCCACCGCAGACCATCTCTTGGCACCACCTATTTTCGGATGCAATTATCAGTTTCCGGCAAACCTGAAGCTAAGTTTAGTCTGAGTTTTAATCTCCGCGGCACACGTTTGAATGTTCAGTGAAGTGACATTTTATACCTATAAGCGTAAAATTGACGGGTGAAACACTTAAGACGATAAAGTCATAAAAATCAAATATGTTTTTTTAATAATGGAAACGATGGAAGATATATCAAGCACTTGCGAAAATGAGTATATTACAAACGCAGAAAATAACAGTGTGTTGTGCAGTGTTGAAAGAGATTCAAGTTATGACTGTGAATCGGAAACTGAGTATGACAGTGAGAACGAAACAATAGATATATGTGATAACAGTGAACAATCAAGCCATCGAAGCACCGAAAACAAAAATATTAAAACCGTTATAAACCCTTTACTAACTTCTGATAAAATATGTTTTTATGAACAGAGTCGAGTGATATTTCCAACCAAAACATTTGAGAATATTAGAAATATATGTAATAGCAGTGAAACTTCCCAAAATAGTACAAAGGATTCAGTGAACAGTGTCATGCACGGCAAGAGTAAAACATTTCTTATAGACAGTATATTAGGCAATAATAAAAGTAATAGTACAAAGCTTGTTGGTAATATTCGTCCAGATGATGATGACAACGGTGAAGAAACTGCTGATGAACATAATGGTAAGATATTTGGTTAATCAATCTTTTCGTGTATTAAGAAAAGCACGTTTTACACTTTCGGATAAGTAAACATTGGCTGGAGGTTTAAATTTAGTAAAGATCACTACAGGCAAGGTCGGTTAGATGACAAACTCATAAGTTGACCTACGAGAAGCCACTCAAATAAAAAAAATAAAAACTTTTGCATATGCTTTCACTACCTTTGGATATAGCAATTTGCCTGCAGCGGTCTTCCCGTCCGAATATAATTTAGGTGTCCTCAAGGCTGGAGTGAATAGGCTCTTAATAAACTAGTGCGCCTCATCACCAACGATTGCATCACTGCTTACCATCAGGTGGCATCACAGTCCAGCACTATAGTTTATAACAGTTTAAAAAAAATATACCGTAAAGTCTTACCCACACTGTTGGAGACAAATAAATCAACAAGCAAGTTTTGATAACTCTATAAACTGTAAGTATATAGGAAAACAGGGGCGCCGACTCCGTGGGTGCTCGGGAGCTCGAGCACCCATGATAAATAAACAGCGGATCCCTGAGAATAGACATCAAGAAATAGATCAGTAATCGCCTTTTAGGTTACGTATAAATTATAATATTTCTTGATACTAAAAACTAGATCCATTTTTCTAAAAAAATTTCATTTTATATTTTTATCAAACATAATTAGTAATTAAGTACGCAGTATGTAAGTAGGACATTTATTTATCGGTGTGGTTTTCTCTTCTTACACTTCGCCACTTTTTCGAGTCCATCAAATGAGCATGAGTACCTGTTAGGTTTTCTAAAAGCCGGCGCCCCTGTAGGAAAACTTCCAAATACGTACACACTGTACTCAGTAACGATTCTTAAACATTTCTAACATTATTTGCAAAAAGAGTTTTATTTAGTCCAACTCTATTCTCTACGATTGCGTATCATAAACCATACAAAATATTAAAAAAAATTGTAAATTGTAAAATTTCATCAAAATCCGTTCTGTAGCTTAACCGTGAAAACAGCAACAAACACCGACAGAGTTACTTTCACATTTATAATATTACGTATGGATTTAAAACATGATTTTCAATTTTCAATCCCTCAATCCAATAGTAGATTATGTGACTAGGGGATAAAGCAGTGTCTTTAAGTCGTGGGTGGCATGTTGAATTCCGAACGAAACAAAGGTTGCTAAGTTTTAATCCCGAACGTTAGTGAGGGATTTATATAATTAACTCCCGAGCATCGCGAGGGAGTTAATATAGAAACCTGAGTGAAGTGAGGAATTCAAGCCACCCAAGACAAAGACAGCTTTATCCCCATGTTGGATACTCTACTTTTTACACCATCTGTGAGATAATTAAAAGAAAATTTACTAAAACAAATTATATACCTATTAGAGAAATATAAGTATTATGTAAAAATTAATCTTAATTATCACTCGACATGTTTTGAGATTTGAAATAAACAAAATTCACTTCTTTATGATCTATAGTTTTAATTTTCTGTAACGCTCCCGCGCTTTCATTACTTTTTTTAGAGACTCGTCAGTAGCTACATTTTTTTTTTATTGTTACTGGCTAGTTTAATTTTTGAATAAACTTATTTGACGCACGTAGGTACATTTTAATTCACATTATATTGTTTTTTTATTTCAAACCAAATTGACGTTCCAAATTCAAATGTCATTAATCCCTAGGGATCGCCCATACTGCATTATCTCCCTAGCGACAGAATGACTTGCTTTAAGTGATGGTTGTATGACATATAAAAGGCCATTATCGAGCAGGTGGTGTAAATAGTGCATTTTGATACAAGTGCAGAAAGTTTGTCATTGCGACCGAGGTGGAATTCGCACGAGCCGTAGGCGAGTGTGTTATGGAGCCGAGGGCTGCAGTGACAAATTTGCACGTGTGTCAAAAGACTTTTTTCAATACACTTACGAAGAAATGAATAAACGGGGGTTGACCGGCGACTCGTGGGGGTCGACGCGCGCCCAGCCTGATGCGATAAATGTAATAACATTGGGGCGGGGGACAGCACGCGCTATTTCTGCACTAGAGCGGAAAGCAGTCTATTGCGTGCTTAGAAGCGGTGGGATAAGAGCGGGTTTTCGAGTAAGTGTATTGAAAAAGATATTTTGATTTAATCTTACGTTGTCCCACACTATGACTTACTCCTGTTATGTGGGTGCGTTCACAAACTTGTAAACTCACATTCACAAGACTTCCAGACCCGAAACAACTATCTGTAGGCCAAACAAATATTTGTTCCGTGCGAAAATCGAACCCACGACACGCATCACAGCACTGTGCCAATCGTGCCGTCAATTTAATCTCAATAAAAGTGTGTGGACAGATGTATTTACAGTCAGGGGTCAAAAGTGCAGTAATTGTACTCTACTAATGCTAAAGTGACTAACATTTCTTTATAGAAGAGTGTCAATGGTTTATGAATTATTTAATTAGTAGCTTAGCATCTAAAGTATTGAATAAACGACTTATGAAACATTGAACGCCTACTATACAGAAATTTTAGGCAATTTAGCATTGGTAAAGTGCAACTGCTCTTTTGACCCCTGACTTTACATCAGTTCTTTGAAAAAACCGAAGTTAATTTCGAATTGATGTCAAAGACATCAACGAGCGACAGCAGTAAATTAATATATTTTCCCTTTATTTTTCTTTTTATTAAAAACCCACCAAACATAAGTATCAGAACCAATTTGCAGCCGTTGCCATGTGGCCTTTTCTTCCATACTACACTATTAATGGTCAACCCAGCAGTCAGGGTTCCTTTCCAACTATGTATTTTTTTTAAGGTGGGAAATCATCCAATTACTTCTCCCGCTTTAGGGCGGAGCGAGAGGGCGTGTCAGATTTTTACTGACTAAAACCAAACCTATGGTCCTTCTTTGTCTTGTGTTCTAGGACCCCGGGTTTCCCTTTCGGAAGTAAACCCATGGCCCCAGTAGGCTAAAGCCCTATAACACTTTGTCCATCCCTCGTTCCTTTGGTATTTCTCTACTCCTATAGCCATCATTCCTACTCCTATAGCCATCATTCCTACTCCTAAAGCCATCATTCCTACTCCTATAACCATCATTCACATCAATACTCTTTAACCGCTTGCGTCGGATTGTCCGACAAGTGTTTTCGTGACCTATTCGCCATGATCGTGTATTTGCGACTAGGTACTCCATCTCGTTTAGCTCTTCAATCTCCATAGGTGATAGAAAAGCTGACGAGATGGAGTATTCGGGCGGGGATGGGCTACCCTGGTGGAATAAACGCGAGAGTTTTTGTCGGATATGTCTGACCTATGCAGTTAAGGGGTCAATACAATATCAATAAACTTACTTCTCGACATTTTGCTCGTTCCTGGTCATCGTATATTCTATTCCATGACAACCGTTTTGCAACTGTCAAAATTTCTTACTTTTCATTCAACTTTACCACTTTCAGACATACACTATAGAATGGAAAATCAGAAGATAAATATAACTTAATCAAACAAAACTAATTATCCCTCTAACCAAACACAAACTTTCTGGAATGTTTTATTTTTACAAGAACTGCCTAAACTACGTAAGGTACGTAGTTTAGGCAGCTCTTAAACTACTATTACTACTACTTAAACTATTACTATTCAAATTTTTTTACTACTTTTTCTAACAATAATGAAATGTTTTTGTAATTAGTATCATCAACATCCACATGTCCGGAGCTGAGTGCGCTGAACGACGCGGGGCTGCTCGCCGGCCATGCGTACGCACACTGGCTGGCTACACATCAACCATCTGCTGCACTTTACGGTAATAAATATATATATAACCTACCTTTCATAAAGCCCATAAAGATAAACCTCATTTAGTAGAAATTTTATTTAAGAAAAATCACTTATGACCTCGTCATGATTTCAAGAGCTTCTCCTTGACGATGCTTTGTTCCATTAACTCCTACTTTCAATAATGCATGGCTTCCAAGGTTTTAATTAATCCACTTACATCCACTTTAGAACAAACATGGATAAAAAAATTAAACCTCAATAGTTAAAAAAAATTGCTTCTAAGTAGTAGAATACCGACCAAAACCTACAACAATTTTCATTGAAAAACTCCTTACGCGGAAACCATAAAGATACCTAACTTGATGACCGAGACAAAGGAAGCCTATAAACGGTCTACTTACACTGGCAGTAAACTAATAATATCTATGCGTTTGTACTATTTTTGATCATGTTCGATGCGGCTGAGAAACACTGGCACAAAAAGGTAATCCACTATTTCTGATTTAAGCATTTGAAGTTGAGTATTTCTGAAACTCTACTTTAGTCTGAAAACTTGACAAAATTTAGCGTTAAAGTGGTAGAACGAGAGAGCCCGTGGCTGCCAGACTTTCGTCATTTTATAAAAGCAGTTAGTTGGTCAGTGCATGCCCCCAACTTAGGTAGAAACGTAACCCTACTATGAAGTTTAAGTTATGGTGTTTTTGGCAGCTAACAAAGGTGTGTAATAAATAATGAATGAATCCATAGAATAGTGTTAGTAAAAAACTTAAAATTAATGTTAGTGTCTTTAAAAATATAATAATTATAATTTAATACCTGCAATCGAACCTCACACTATCCACACAGTACATAATACATAAATACAACCAAACATACATAATAAAGCAACCAGCTTTTATAAAATGACGAAAGTCTGGCAGTCACGGGCTCTTAGATTATAGAGTTTGAGACGTTCTTAACTCAAAATACTCAATTCAGAAACCCGCTCTAACGCTTTAATTTTTTTAAGTATTAACCGTGAGCCGTGACACCCAACTGCGTCGAACACTACATTACCACCATCACAATAACGTAACAAGCGTGCGTGTTTCAATCGCGTGCAGTTACACCCGGTGTGATACTTCACACGCCTAATTCGCACGCAATCATCCCTCTCACATAATATCTAATTAGCTATTTAATCATCACTATTATCATTGCTCAAACCATACGAATGAACCGAGTAGATTGGAGGTTTTTGATAACGCAAAACTTATACTCTATCGACGAAACATGACTATCGTAATTAACTAGGTACCGGAGTTTGTTTCCTGATAGCTACTAACAACCAAATTCGTAAAGTATAAAATGTGTTAGGTATTTGAGTTTTATATTTTTTTGTAAAATCTTCTTCCTGCCGGAGTCTGTGTTTCCTGATAGCTATGGGGTCTTTAAGTCAAGAGTGAATAGGTTACTTCTAGGCAAACGTGCTCCATCGTCGGCCACATTATCGCTTACCATCAGGTGAGACAGTGGTCAAACGCGAGCCCATCCATAATAATGAAAAAAAACTACGGTACTGACAAAATAGTAGATTATGTGACTAGGGGATAAAGCAGTGTCTTTAAGTCGCGGGCGGCATGTTGAATTCCGAACGAAACGAAGGTTGCTAATTTTAATCCCGAACGTCAGTGAGGGATTTATATAATTAACTCCCGAGCAATGCGAGGGAGTTAATAAAGAAACCTGAGTGAAGTGAGGAATTTAAACCGCCCAACACAAAGACAGCTTTATCCCCGTGTTGGATACTCTACTTTTTACACCATCTGTGAGATAATTAAAAGTCAATTTAGCAAAACAAATCATATATAGAGAAATATAAGTATTATTTACAAGATAATTTTAACTATCACTCAACATGTTTAGAGATTTGAAACAAACAAAATTCACTATTAGATTCTATAGTTTTAATTTTCTGTAAAGCTGGGAACTCTTTCATTACTTTTTTTTTTGTTAGTGGCCAGTTTGAATTTTGAATAAACTTGTTTGATGCACGTACATTTTAATTCACTTAATATTGACGGTTTTTGACGTTCCAAATTCAAATCTCATTATTCCCTAGGGATTGCCCATACTGCATTATCTCCATAAGGACAGAATGGCTTGCTTTAAGTGCTGGTTGTATGACATATAAGGGGCATTATCGAGCAGGTGGTGTAAAAATATAATTAGACATCTTTATGTACAATACATTCTGTGATATGATTAAATCTTACTTCTAAAAGTAGAACAGTAGATAGACTATTCGAATATGTACTTTATCTAAGAAATGTCTGTTTGGTAAATAATCAAACAAGTAGTTACCATGCAAATGACAGCAATGTAAATTACACCACCAAAATTCAATTGACAAACTCGAACGACCGATGGCGGTGTATCATATCTAACGTAAGTCAAATACCAAATTTTCAAGTAGATCTGTATATTTAACATCAGTTTTGTCACATTTGTTGGCTCGACAGCGAGAAGGAATTTCGGTGGCTATAAAATTAGTGTGAGTGTGTAACGTCCGGGAATAGCGCGGGGGTCCAACACAAACTTTCTATGTCCACTTGAAGTGACACAACCAGTGTCATTTTAAGTTGACATTTGACATTCTTTCTTTCATTACATGTTGTGTTGATAGGTGTATGAACACCACTATTTTATTGTGCTAGCACTGTGTCTTATAGTTCAGAAACAGTGCTGGTACCTAATAGAATCGTGATATTCGTACTCTACTTTACAGTTGGACAAAATGTTCCTCAGAAATCCAAACTTTGATGCACGTCATCTTTTTAAGGTCGTGACAAAGCTGTATTTTCAGACAAACAAATCGTGTTTAGCGATACAACCGCAAATTGGGCTATTATCAGTTCTTAAAAATAACTGTTTGTATTTCGCAACTCAACAGTAGAAAAACTTTTGCAACGTCCTAATTACAGGAAATGGGCAATAAAGGAGATAATCATTTGTGAATCTGTGAAGATATTAAATTCAGCGACACACGCAAGCGTGTCATGTAAAAACTGGTGTTAACACGATGTGTTGACCATTCTGACTAATTGTAACGCCCAACAACTTGGTTACACATAGCGTTATGGTTCGCGCGATTAGTCCGAGGGCACATTCGTCGAAATGTCGCCAGTACTCGCCAGCCGTCGGACGGTGGTCGCGACTTCGCACCGAGGTGTCGGCAAACAGCTGCCGCGACGATAATTACCAACAAAGCTCTCGTGTTTGTGCATCGCCTTAACGCGGACCCTGCTGTGATCGATCTCTATCCAGAAACTGAGTTTACACCACGCCTCTATGCACTACATACCGAGAAATAGACTTTGTCAATACTACTATTGGATTTTATAGAAATTCCTAAATAGGAGCTCATGTTTAGGTACATATGCACATTAAGGTTACATAATGGTTTCTAATTCTAATTTCCATTAAAAAATCTTAGGTTTGAGAAAAACTAATACGCAACTCATGGTAAAACATCTCCATAATTAAACGCTTAGCAGAAAATTTCAGGATTAGTACTAAGTCATCAAATACATCTATCACGCACAACTACTAATGGACAAACAATACCTAGATAGATATACAACAAAACCAATTTGACCCTTTTTTATTTGCACTTTTATTTTGCAATTGAGAATCACCATACTAAGCAAGCCATGGATTCTTTACACCCCCACGTAGGTATAATGACAAAAATAGAATAGATAGAAACTACCTAGTTTCTATCCAACGATCCAGATCGATCCAGTGCAGCCACCACTGTCCAAGAGTTCTTTAACCAAAATGCAAGGTTTTCAAAAACGTGTTCAATAAAAAATTAAATCTTTAAAGAGCGTCAAGACATGACTCACTTGTTGGGAATAAATGTTTCATTTAACATCATTATTCTTTATAACAAGTTTAAATTGTTCTGAAAAACCTGGATGATCGTAAAACTTACGTAAATAGTTAACAGTCGGTTAGCACGACCATCGCACATACACCGAGCACAATGCTGTGTTGACACGCGAGATGTCAAACCGCGCAGGCGCTGCACAAACAGACAGATTGTGTTTATAGCCACTTAACGAGAGCCTGTGACAATTCCGATTAGTGTTCGAAAAAACTTTACTACGTATTTGTTTTAGCGAGAGCAGCTACTTTGTAAATGAAGAAGATGCTTTTAAAACCTCAGGACTATGAAGTTGCAGTTTTTATTCACACTTACAAAACACACAGAATTTCAACAAAATTGCTTATCATGTAATTTTCTTTGTAGATGACAAGAATAATAGAAGACCACGTCGAGCTGGGCCAGAGAGAAAGCCGCGGCAAGCATACAGCGCGAAACAACTTGAGCGTCTAGAAGCTGAATTCAAAATTGACAAATACCTTAGTGTATCAAAGAGGATGGAACTGTCAAAAGCGTTAGGCCTTACGGAGGTACAAATAAAGACGTGGTTTCAAAACCGACGGACTAAATGGAAGAAGCAGTTGACTTCAAGATTGAAAATAGCTCAGAGGCAAGGACTGTTCCCGGGGCAGATCTTTGGACATGCTCCGCCGGCATATTCACTGTTGAACCCGTATGCGTATGCGCCTCTTAGCTGTGTTTTTACACCTGTAACTTTACCATCTTCACCGCCTTAGAAAACTAGCTAGTTACATGCATTTAAAGCAGATAAAAATATGAATAACATGATCTCGAAATTTATAGATAATCTTTTTGTACAAAACATTGTCTGCTGCATATAATTTCTTTCCCGTTTCGTTTTCAAAAGGGGCACATTCTTCTTACCACTAGCTCTATCAAATTAACCCTTTTCCACATATTGCAGACCTCATTTACCCTTTCAGTCAATATCTTGCGATGAATGCCGAATATCGAAGTCTTCTCATTCATAAGGCAATGAAACCTTTGAGTACTTCTCTGTCCAATATAGATTCATTGATAATTCGAAACATATTTAACATGTTCTAAATAGCTTCACACCCATTTTAATAGCCTAACATTTCGTCATTCAAGCACCAGGTTTGGTCTATTTTCAAATAGTTTAATAGCGTGTTAACTATTTTGATTGCTTCGTGAACTGTACATAATTACTTGTTGCTACTTTTGACACTTCATACCCATCGTCCTATATTGAAGGTGTCAAATATAACACACATAGGAACATTCTGTTGTGTCTACGTTAAAGTAGTAATAACATTAGATTTTGTTGTTTAAAAATAATATGCTACTACATATTAAAACGTAGTTATTGTAGATTTATTAAATTTAGTACATATTTAAGTTAAAAAGATGTCCAAAATGTAAATATATTATTAGTTTTAAAACTTAGTAATTACATAAAAAAGCAATATCGTATGCAATAAAATATTAGTTCAGTATAAAAAATTACATATTTTCGTTCTAAATCCTTAAACTAAAGTAAACCTTGTTTCTGATGATCTAAATTAGTGGTTCCCAAGCTGTGGTCTACGGATCCAATGGTGGTCCGCAAGAGCTAAAATATGGTCAACAAAAAGTCTAAAACTTTCAAGGTAACGTTGATGCGAACAGATTTTTAACTTCCATAAGAAATGTTCTGTTTTCTATGACAATTCTGGTTATTATTGAATTTAAACATATTTTGAATTTACGATATTATTAAGTCATTTAATACCTATAGTTTTTTTTTTCTGGACCCTAAAAATAACAAAGAAACCAAAGTGGTCCCCGGTCATAATAAGGTCTAATTAAATGCTTTTAGTCAAAGTTGTAATGCGCATTACTGTAGAACGGCTGTCTTATTGGTTAATTTATTGTAGGAATTCAGAAAGGATCAGGCAACGTCTGCCTAGTCAGCTAGAATATAATAGTTTTGATATGCTAAGTGTTGGAGGCGCAGTGTGCCCGAGGGTAGTGGCTATCGCAGTCAGCTCCACCAAGTCCAAGAATTGCAGCTCTTAAAGCACCCAAAGCTCCGCCACGAGTCCATGCCACTCCTGCACTGTAACATATAGATTGATTATAAGGAAATTTGATGAAGACAATTATACTCAGAAAAATATAGGCACATGATAGGCACACAAAATAAAAGGTCGTATCATGACGTCATCAAGAATCATAACAACACACAGCACACACTCTTGTGATAATTGTATCTACTCATCCATTAGACAGTATTACAGCCCAGCTTGACGTCACTTCAGTAACTGGTTGTCCACGCTCTTCTATGACTTAATTTATTACGAGGAAACCAATGCTGAAGATCCTACATTTATTCTGTTCTTTCTCCTAGATACCTACGATTTTTTATTCAAATATTTTAGGGTTCATTTCAATGCCACTTTACTCCATTCGCAATAAAATAGAAATTTAAACATACCTTTTACCCGACTGCAAGAAGGGTTATTTGTTAAGTTTTTCGCGCGTATCTTGTATGTATGTAATATTCTATACCTCTTATCTTCCAAACCGCTGAACGGATTTACATAATTAATTTTACAGTCTGTTCAACCCATTTAGACTTTTATTGAGTCGGTGGCGTGAAAAATGGCGGTTGCAGTAAATAGTTGATATTGCAACCACTTTTTTTTTGCTTTTAATGTCATTCTTATATCTACGGAATAGGAGTCGAAATCGGTTGAACGGACAGTAAAACAGATTTGTTTAAATGTCTCATATTATTGCGAATGGAGTATACTTACTGCCAAACCGGCAACCAATACCAGTTGCCATCCCTTAAATTCCGAGCCTGCTTATTTCCCACACATAAGGCTCGGTACAGACAAGGCGTGGAACGCGGTCGCAGCGCCAACAACGCGTAGCGCGCCATCTTGTTGACAGCAGGAACGGAGGTAGTCGCTGGAGGATCGTGTGTATCGCGTTTAACTCGAAACACATCGTCAACGTTGACAGTGTCGCCGCTACTGTCTACCATTTGCATCACTTGAGGTTGTTGAGGATTCTGAAAAATGTATAAAACTTCAGTTGGTTCATTTTGCTTTATTATGTATACTATACTACGATGACTGTGCTGGTCAAAAGGTCTCCTAACCAAAAAAGAAGCAATAGATTGAAAAACCTTTAAAGTCCGTGGTTAAAGTTGATGAACTGCGAATTTTTTATATTGAAATTAATACATCATATGTAATTATGTATGTACTGACTTGAAAATTTCACACCAAAATATGTATAGTAAGCCTATAAAATAACCTCGTTTCTACAAGACTAACATCTACTCATCTCATACTTACCATAGTAATGCACATAAGCACTTGCAGTATAAACATTCCAAAAGACAAGAAAGCGATCCCAGTCAACGATATATCGAACAGATCGGCCAACCCTAGGCCATGGCTGTGATCAGAGTAATCCTCCGCTACATGAGGCGACTGCACGGCTGCTGGGTGGTGGTACAGTGGCGGCGGCGGTGGTGGCATCGAGTACTCGTAGCCGCCACCTGATGATGACGGAGAAACTGTTCTAATTAGATAAATCAATATCTATAATGTAGCGTTATAGTTGGTCAAAGACGATAAAGATGTAACGTGAAATGAAGATGATGTTAAAAGAATTAAAGCCTCTTTGTAAGTACTACGAGATCAGCTAAAGCTCATAATTGTGACAACAGTAACAACATGTGATGGCTGCATGGCTACTGTGTACCACCGCACAGTGGCGGTGACAGTGGAGGCATCAAGTACTCGTATTTACCAATACGTGAATAGAATTACGAGTAAGACCTCTTTATAACTAGGTACTAACCAATACTTCATTATTTCTAGTTTTCTGAATGTGTTTCCTACAATATGTAAAAGTGTCTAGTGACTGACTAGGTATCGACACCAATAAAAGTCGTAGGAGCAGTAGAACCCTGACTAAAGGCTCCCACACAAAACTGCAAAGCGATGTGATGCGACTGCGCATCGCAGAAACCTACGATGCGATTTGATGCGCTGCATTTTCGTGCGGCAAAGTGATGCGAATCGATTCACCAGCCCCCCTAGCCAAGTTGCAAACGATAAACGTGAACGCTTAGTAATCTCCAATAGATTTTCAACTTTATGTTATTGGATATAAAGTTGAAAATCTATTGAAGATTACATAGTGTTTTCGTTCGTTCCGGTCGCTAACGCTCAGTAGTCTTTACTAAGTGATTCCGTCAATAGTGGTTTTGACTGGTCGTATAAGCCAAAACTCTTAAAAAGTTAAGGTTGTCGATAAAAGTAACGACAAACGCACTTAAAAACTTACTCCGTAAACGTACTTTTAATAAGCTCCATTGGGCAAAAGTACTTTTAACTGTTATTTTAGTCAAAAGTATTATTGACTAAAGCATACGGTCAAAAGTACTTTTGACTGATTTTTCTAGTCAATTATAGTACTTTTGACTGGTTAAGAGTTTTGACTGCAACATATACACTGAGCGTTAGCGACCGGAACGAACGAAAACACTATGTAATCTTCAATAGATTTTCAACTTTATATCCAATGACATAAAGTTGAAAATCTATTAAAGACTACTTTAAACGTCTTTAGACGTCTTTAATAGATTTTCAACTTTATTTTATGAGATATAAAGTTGAAAATCTATTGAAGATTACATAGTGTTTTCGTTCGTTCCGGTCGCTAACGCTCAGTAGTCTTTAATAGATTTTCAACTTTATGTTCTTAGGTATAAAGTTGAAAATCTATTGGAGATTACTAAGCGTTCCACGTTTATCGTTTGCAACTTGGCTAGGGGGGCTGTTCTTACGACGCGACGTCAGCGACGTGTCGCAACGCAGTATTGTGTTTGGGCCTTTATTGCAAACTGCTTAAAATACACACGCGAATCTATGTGGTCTCATTCAGTAATTAAATAAAATTCCTTTTACTGTGACATCAGTATTGTCTTGTTTCAATATTTTCCTAATTTTCGTCATAACAACCAAGTAGGTAAGGTAGAAGTACGTATTCCCGTTAGTGTCCCAGTACCCGTTAACTAGTCAGTTTTTTATTTTTTGCGTCTTTCTACCAAAATCAAATTAAAGTTTGCAAATGGCAATTTATTCTTGGTACTATTTTATACAATTTTAATGGCAACACTCACCAAAAAGTTTAATGGCGTCAAAACTGTGCAAACTTAAAAATACATCTAAATAAAATTATCTGTAAGTTCAAAGTTCTGTCAGTGAACTACGAGACCACCCCGTCGCAGAGATCATCTAGCCATACTTCGACGGATAAAATTAAGGTAAGAGTGTTAATTTTTATAAAATATTATGTGTATTATTTAACGATTTAACTTATAAATTAAGGTAAATCTCATCGAAAAGTAAATGTTTTTGCATGTTACATCTATTGGTACTCACAAACCCCTACTTGACCTAGTACCCGGTAAATTCGTATGTTTTTTACCGGATACTGGTACACTATCAACCCGGTAACATACCTTGCACCGAAACCCGTTATTGTATCCTTATTGCTTTGAAATAGGTCTCATTTTTCTTTGAAACTGTAGTTTATATTAAATATTTTCTGCCGGATACTGGGACATGCATTAACAGTTGCATTTAAATCCGTCACAGTTCTTATTGCCTTGAGTTAAGTATTATTTTCCGTTGACTCAATAGAATGTAGTTACTAGGCATCTTGTTTATTTTGTTACCACTTGCATTTGGTTGCTCTTGCGATTATCTGTATGATTTCCCAATTTTTGTACAGTTTGCGTTACAGCTCTGCTGCTCTAAAACCAGTTTTTTTTTATTCGGTTACTATGGGGCGCAGTTTTAGTACATTAATATGAATATTGACCACTGGGCAATATTTTGTAGCGTATTTCAGAGCGACAATCTTACGTGATGTGAACTGTGTGTTACCTATTTGTTTTACTTGCGTAGATATTTTTACTAAATACACTTGTTCTTGTCACCACGCTGGCCTGTCTGTTTCACTATCATGTAAGCTTTTCTTGAGTTAGCCATTATATAAAATATATATAATAATAATATACTTAATATTTAATAATGTATTTAAAAAAAAAACAAATGCGACTAAAATGTGAAAAATTGGTTTCGGAAGTCAATGGTGATTCAATTATTTAAACATGGTTCTGGGGTTATAGTTATAGTAGCTGAAATTGAGTCAAGGGCGAAAAAGCTCTTGGCTATTTCATTTACTTAAGTAATATAATTATGCTTTGCAGTTCGAGTCTTGACACTTGACCTGGTGTCTTTTGTGTGTCATTTTCAGTACAAGTTTTGTCTTCTTTGACAATTTTTTTTAGATAAATATGCCTCATTAGTTGGAACTCCCGTCGACATTTTCATACGCCTATACTTTCCCATGTTTCTTGCACGGCTTTCATTTTCATTCATTAAGTCACTGAACTCACGTGAGTTCAGATTAGGGTGCAAGATGTCAGTCAGACCTGTGAAGTTATCCAGGTGATAAAAAAACGTTGATAGATACTAAAAATTGTCTCAAAGTCGTAGAGTCATGATTGAATCTGTCTAAAGGTAAATTATTTTGCGCATTTATCTGCCTTTAAACATTGAATAATTTTTTGAGGGATCTATACCTTTCCAAGTTGGACTTCTGGTGCCGTAAAAAGCTTCGAGATGCTTGCTTGCTTGAGTTGTGCCATAATAAAGTACTCCTGCTGTCCTGAACTAAAGCATGGGTTTGTGTTTGATTTTGAGCCAATCTTTGGCCTACTTCTGGGTGTTGCTTTATGATTACTTCAAACCAGTGAAAACCTGGTCTGTCATTTATAAATGGGTTTTCTTGCTCTATTTTTGACACTATAATATAATATAATAATATAATATTCCACAACTATCACACAACGCCGTCTAGTCCCAAGCTAAGCAGAGCTTGTGTTATGGGTACTAGACAACTGATAAACATACTTATATATTTCTAAATACATACATATATAGATAAATTACACCCAGACACAGAACAAATGATCGTGGTAAACATTTGTCCTGGGTGGGAATCGAACCCACGACCTCCGGCATAGCAGTCAGGGCCACTAACTAGACCAACAGGCCAGTCAAAACTATGCAACATCAACATACAAGAAAGGACTACTGCTTGGCATCAGCTGAAATTAAGAAAAGGGAGAAAAAGCTTGGTGTTGTTTGTTTTTAAATAATTGAATTACCACAAAACTTTTACTAAATATGTTTTGAAAGTTTGTATTTTTACTTTTTCATACCTATTCGAAATCAGAAATTAGCAAATAACGTGTTAATTTTCTTTCAGCTAGCCATGACTGACAAACAGAAGGCCATATTAAAGGCCATGGAGGCAGTTAGAAAAGGAGCCTCAATTTCAGCTGCAGCCAGGCAGTACAATATTCCACGGTCAACGTTGGACGACAAAATACGCGGCCGCTATTCTGTTGAATGTTCCAAAGGACCTGCTACAGTTTTGTCAAAAGAAGAAGAAGATCATTTAAGAAGATGGTTAATTTTTATGGCAGATAGTGGTTTTCCTATAACTAAGGCGCAATTGTTGGATAGTGTAAGTTTACTTATTAAAAAATTGAAGCGAGAAAACCCTTTTAAAAATGGCAGACCAGGTCGTCACTGGTTTGAAGCCTTCATAAAGCGGCACCCTGAAGTAGGCCAGCGAGTGGCCCAAAATCTGACGCAAACCCGTGCTTTAGTTCAGGAAAGCAGTTTAAGAGCGTGGTTTAAAGAAGTGGAAGACTATTTTATTATGGCACACCTCGAAGAAGCAATTAAAGATCCAAGAAGGATATTTAACTGTGATGAAAGCGCTTTCTTCTTATCACCAACAAATAACAGAGTTTTAGCAAAACGAGGTGCCAAAAATGTTTATAATATTATTCCCAGTAGTGAAAAAGAGTGCGTGACAGTCTTAGTCACGGCAAATGCAGCAGGTGAATTGGCACCTCCAATGGTGTTTAAACTGAAATCAATACCATTTAAAATTTCAAAAACTGCACCAAAGGACTGGGGCTTAGGATTCACGCCAAAAGGTTGGATGACAGGAGAATCTTTTAATTAATTTTCTTTTTTCAGAAAAAATGAATGTTACTCAAGATGAAACCAAAATATTACTAGTGTTAACCTATAATTTGTATAACATACATAAAAAAAATAAAAAATACGAATCATGTTTTTGTTTGATAAATACAGACCCTAATTATTTTCACTACTCTTTTTATTTGAAAATATTTTATTTCTGTGAACTTTAACGTAAAACAATAGAGTTCAAATTCGCGTTTAAAATTACCGGATTCCGGGACAATTTAACGTTAACTAGTACAACTCTACCGGGTACTGGTACAATTAGCCCTTTTTGTATTTTTTTTGTTTTATTGTTAATTAACATTTACACCAATTTAATAGAAGTATAATATACTAAAAGTATATTAAATTATCTAACTAGTCATATAAAAATTATTTTTATGAGTCTACTAGTTTTAGCCCAGCGCGCATGCAAAGTCAGGGAAGTTCATAACTTCACGGTTACTGGGCCGTTTACCTTATCATGTTTTCCTCGATAAAACATAAATGTAGGTGGTACCCATAGCTATAACCGTCGTCACGTTTAGCGGTCTATTGCGCTTGTGTGAGTGCACCGTGCACGGAAACAAGCAATCATAGAAAAACGGACAGGTTTGGCGAAGTTGGTTTTTTTGCATCCGTGGTGCAAAAAAACCAACATACATTTGTCACTTTCTTTGTATTTATGATCAAATTACAAGCACTTTTACAAACATTATTTTGCCTGCGACTTCCTCCTTACGAATGTCGTGACGTGAAGTTGAAGCCAGATAAAATGTAGCCTTTAAACTTTCTTGGGATTCAAACTTGCTCCGTGCTTTCATCTAAATCGATTCAATAGTTTAAGTATAAAAACGGAACAGACCGACAGAGTTAGGTACTTTCACATTAATAATATTATAGACCAAGATCCCAGAGCTGTCAGACATAACTTATTTTCACATGGATGAAACCTTAGGTTCTCAGTAAGTGTCTCATGTGCTTTGAATACCTGTGTACTTGTGGAGCTCCCCCTTGGGGAACTTTGGCAGGTACGAGGTGAGAAAGGGAACTAAAAATAACGAGTTACTTAACTTAAATTTTTATGGCTGACTTTTATAGATGTTTTGTATAATATTATTCTAAAGTAGTATCATAAGTGTCAGACACTTTCCATGAATCGAAACTTCTGTCAGACACTTCAAAGCTCAAAAAAAATAAATGAACTACTTATTTTTACATGTCTGATTTTTAAATATGTTATTGAGGTAACTATTACAAAGTTATATAGTAGTAGTCAGACTAATTGTAGTGACCAAACATCCCCTAAACACAAAAATTATTTAGCCGACTACAATTTGTCTGACTAATGAAATATAACTTTGTAATTGTTACCTTAATAACATATTTAAAATCAGACATGTAAAAATAAGCAAAGTTTATTTACTTTTTGTGGAGCTTTAAAGCGTCTGACAGAAGTTTTGGTCCGTGGAAAGTGTCTGACACTTATGATACTTACTACTTTAGAATAATATTCTACAAAACATATATAAAAATCAGCCATAAAACATTAAGTTAAGTAACTCGTTATTTTTAGTTCCCTTTCTCACCTCGTACCTGCCAAAGTTCTCCAAGAGGGAGCTCCACAGGTACACAGGTATTCAAAGCACATGAGACGCTACTGAGAACCTAAGGTTTCATCTATGTGAAAATAAGTTATGTCTGACAGCTCTGGGATCTTAGTATATTAGTATGGATGTACACATAGAAACAGAAAAATAATATGCTTAAAATTTAAGTATAACGGTAATGCTTATTTCAAAAGAAATTTCTTCCAGCAGATCTGCGAAAGGAGAGTCTGTCTGTTTCTGTTCTATTTATATAATGTATGCTCTGTTTGTTTAATAATTATGTTAAAAAATATGTAGGTATTGTAATTATAGTATGGATGTACACATAGAAACAGAAAAATAATATGTTTAAAATTTAAGTATAACGGTAATGCTTATTTCAAAAGAAATTTCTTCCAGCAGATCTGCGAAAGGAGAGTCTGTCTGTTTCTGTTCTATTTATATAATGTATGCTCTGTTTGTTTAATAATTATGTTAAAAAATATGTAGGTATTGTAATTATATATATCCATTTGAAAGGTTCATTAGAAAACCAGCGTTACAGCTTCAGTGTATCTGACAAAACCTATGTTTTTAAACGCTATGTTAACGCTTATGTTTGAAAGATTATTCAATTATGGAATAAGATCTTTTAGATTCTTAACACGTTCGGCTCAGCGCCGCTCTCGTGAGGTGCGCACTGCGCACATTATGAGTGACACAATATTTTCTTATACAAAATGGACATACGTTGATAAACGTTTTGCTCTACAAGCAGCTCTAGATATTTAATATTTACAAGTGTAAGTTATGTGTAACTAATTAGGGGGCACGGCAGTGCCCCCGCTAAGGCGAACAAAAAAGCGACGCGGCCGACTTTCTTTATTTAAAAAAGTTTTTCAGACGCATATGTTTGAAAGATTATTCAATTATGGAATAAGATCTTTTAGATTCTTAACACGTTCGGCCCAGCGCCGCTCTTGTGAGGTGCGCACATTATGACACAATATTTTCTTATACAAAATGGACATACGTTGATAAACGTTCTGCTCTACAAGCAGCTCTAGATATTTAATATTTGCAAGTGTAAGTTATGTTTAACTAATTAGGAGGCACGGCAGTGCCCCCGCCAAGGCGAGCAAAAAAGCGGCGCGGCAGTACCATCCTTTTTTCGAAACAGTTCAGGCCATTTTCGACCCCATATCTATAACTTCGTTGTGTATAAAACTAGAAGCCTGAATCTTTAGTAAACAAGCAGGCATTGTATAAACACGGAATATTTCAAATTTCATTCAATTTGAACTAGTAGTTTAAGAAATGTAACTGGTCAAAGTTTCTTAATTTTGTCACTCAGTGACTGGGCGATCATCAAAACTCTACGGCACTTTTAGCAGATATAGAAGCTTCAAATTTAAAATACAATGAGTATTTAGTGTATGAATCAATGAAAAACTAATAATTATTTTGCAATTTCGATACAGTTTTCTAGATACATCCACTGCATAAATAACTTTGTAATCCCATATAAATATGAATTACAAAGTTACATTTGCAGTGAATAAATCAGTGTACCTGTATATTTATAATTTAAAGTAATCTACAAAAAGAAATGACATGCCATCAAAAACATAACTTGTAAAAAAACCAAGGCTCGCAACTCAGTTCTTCTACCGTAAAAATTGTGAGATCCAGGTAATACCAAGTCGGTTAATTTATTCAGTCCGTACTTATGGGACCTTGGTGACCTAGATTGACTTACAAGTTATGTTTTTGATGGCATAGAATTTACTATGGCTACTAGGCCTTATGAGACGTTATTGCAAATAATGACATATTTTTACAATTTTTTATTAACACAACGTCTAATCACGTCCAACGTGATTAGAAGTTATTTTAACAAAAAATTTTACAAATTTGTCGTCATAGCACGTTGCTGTCTTGGCTTGTTAATCACAAGAAGATAATGATATCTACTTTAACCCTTACTGTATTTAGCAATATCTGGTGTTGCATCTGGAGCCGAGTATCCTGTTAACTCCTTGCCTCCTTCGTAAACTTCATAGCCCTCCCTAGTTTGCAGTGATGGTGTTTGCTGTGGTGTTGATGGTATCCCAACCAGTGTCGTATTGCCTGCGCCTGTGTTTGTTGCTACACCGACGTTGGCAGCATTGTGGACGTCGTTGAGGGCTGCTACCCTATAATTTAATACATAGAATAAGTTATTCTATTGTTTTGGAACCTGATAAGCCCGCTCTTGACATCAATCTCGTCTGATAGCAAGCAATGGAAACTTTATTGTACACCAATAAATTTCAAACCAACTTAAATCTATAATGGGTACGATGGCGATAGAGCGACCACGAAATGCTTATGATCGCAGTGATAGGGAACATAAAAGCTGGCAGACAACTCCTTACATTGTCCGTGCGCATAACAAATATTGAGAAGAAGAGCTTAGAGCGACTAGTTGGCCATACCAACCTATAGAAGATAGAGTGCGCTCGTTCGGTAGCGAAAGAGAGCGGATGCACACTATCCGTAAAAGTCCAACACGCAAGCAACATTACGTTGATGCGCAAGACTGTGAAGTGACATTTCACCAGCAGCTTATAGCTTATAAGCTTTTTAACTTTACGATCCATCAAATCAACTGCAGCAAGTTGGTTTCTCAACATTATTATCAAAACTTACTTCGCCAACCATTCTTGATAGTTAGCTGAGCCGACATCGAACATAACATTATTCCTCATATCTTGTCTCCGCATCAGCACGTTATCCTTAACTTCAGGGAAAGGTTTTCCGACCCTATTTTGAAGGGCACTTTTACCCATTTCTTCTAAGATTTGGTCAGCAATGTAATTGCGACAGTGAAACTCGTTCATCATTTTTCTGAAAGCAACCTTGTAAGTATTAGTTTGAAGAGAGTTAAGTAATGGTAAGTATTTGGTTAACTTTTAATTTATCTTTTTGTTTGTTTTAAGTTAATCCTTGTTTGGTTTTTATTTTATTTTTCTAACAGCCGTCATCACTTTATTTTGATAGGTTTAATAATTCAAATTTTTGTAAAGACGCTTATTTTACCAATTCCGTGTAAGTATTTTTTTTCTTAATTTTTAATTTTATTATTAATTTGGTATCTATAATTAAAGTTATATTATTCTTAGAGGAATTAATTTCTTTATTTGTTACATACCTACTACTCAATAGTCAGGGTTTCACTTATTTGTAACCCAGTGTTGTGCTAATAAAGGATTTATTATTATATAAGTAGCTATACATATAGTGAGAACATCGGGTAACAGTAGCCTCCACTGCCACAATTCTCTCATTTATTTATCAGTATTTATCATCCATCCATCTCCTACGTAAAATGTCAACGCAATACGAAGACATAAACAAAATATATATTCTTAAATATTTTGTTTATGTCTACGTATTGCGTTGATATTTTACGTGACCCAAGAGCTAGCTTTTACTTTGGACAGAAGATAAATACTGCCAGATAGAGCGACAATGCTGCCACATTTTTGGGGTACATTACCAGTCAACAGAGGAGTTTGCGAACGCCACAATCGGTAAGTCCCCTCTTTTAAGAGTGGCTAGAGAGGCACCGCCGCACCGCGGCATCCTCACCTTCCACATGATGGTCTGCACCGGACACGGCAAGTTCGGGAGGTTCCTGTGTCGGATTCAGGCCAAAGAAAGACCAGGTCACCATTGGGTGGATCGCCTGGAGGACACGGTGGAGTATACGATTAAGGTGTGCCCGCGCTTGGTTGGAGCACCGCCGTGTCCTCGTGGAGACGATCGGCTGGTGCGACCTCTCACGTTTCCTTTTTCAGGCCATGGTCCGGAGAGAGAGAGAATAGGAAGCGGTCGCCTCCTTCTGCGAAGCAGTAATGCTAGCGAAGGAGATGGCCGCAACAGTGAGGGAACGGACGTCTTCACGCCGCAGCCGCCCCACTGCAGGAAACGCCCCGGGCGTCGAGAGTCGCATGGCGATCCCCGGCCACCGAAGGCGTAGGCTTGCGGACGACGAGCAATAGCTAACTCGCCGTCCAGACTTCCAGTAAGGACCAAGCCTGAGTTGTTGACCATACGTAATGTTTCACGAGAGCCTCAATGAAATGTCAGCAAAAGCGTAGGGGCCCAGTAGGGCCCTACTGGGCCAATCAGACTGGATAACCGCTAGGGCTACGGAAATTTCTAAAAGGGATACCGTGGTCCTGTCGGCAACTGAAGGATACTCTGGTTTTAGTCAAGTAAAAGCCCGATACGCCCTCTCGCCCCACCCTAGTGTCGGAGAAGTCATTGGATGGTTTCTCACATCAAAAAAGGCACTCTCATTTCAGCCGAGACATGTCCACAGATGGACATAGCACTTTCACAAGCAATGCCGCATCAAACGGTCTGGCTAAAGCTATCTGAACAAGTTTTTTCTGCTTTCTTTACTTTTATAATTGCGATGTTTCCTGTAATTAAGATCTAGGTAACTAGTCTAACTACATGTCATGTCTGCCTACTTATATCCAAAAATCTTTTAAAAAAATATTACCTGTGATAATCCAGAGTAGACAACGCTGCTTCAATGGATCCATTTACTGATTGTCCTAAAGACTTACTTACTGTATTATTCACGCTTTCAATGTTTTGGTTTTCACCGTCTACCATGAAATACGTCGGCATCAGATCCGAACGGAGAATATCATTGACATTTAATTCACTCTCAAACATTTTTGCTGACACTGCAAAATATTTCACGATTAAAAGTACTATTATTTTGGACATGTTGTTTGAAGACAAATCTATGTGTTACTAGACAAGCAGTAAGATAACAAATGTCACACCATGAGTAAGTTGGACGAACATATTATTCGAGTTATAAAGCAGAAAATGGTCCGCGGGCATGCGTTAGAGTTTTGATATTATCTTCAGTGTTCATAACTGTAAGTAAATAGGAATAAATAATTGTGTCTAGGTTCTAAGTTTATGAAAAGCTAACTAGACAGATGAATATAAATGAAACAGTATCACGAAACGTTTTGGAAATTAAAAAACATTCAAATCGACCATTATTATCGCTTACCATCCAGTGAGATAATGGTCAAACGGGAATCAATCAAAAATTTAAAAAAAAGGCAATAAAACTATAGAAAATGGCGAGAGTGAAGGATCCTCTACAAGCTACCATAGCGTATCAACCTTATAATATTCCCATCCCACTGCTAGGACTCGGGCCTCCTCTCTAGGAAAGGGAATAGGCCGTAATCCACCACGCAAGCCCAGTGCGAATCCGCACATGTCACATGTCTTCGAATTTTTGGTTCTAGGACATGTTGGTTTCCTCACGATATTTTCCTTCATTTTGAGAGCAGTGGTGATGATTTTTTTTTTTTTAAGATACTGCCCCACACTAGGAATTACTCCTGTATCATGGGTGCACTCACAAACATGTAAACTCACATACAGAAGACACCCAGACCCGGAACACTTATTTCTGTAGTCTATACAAATATTTGTTCTGTGCGTGGATCGAACCCGCGACCAGCAACGCAAGCCAATCGCTCAACCACTGCGCCAACCGCGCCGTCAATTACACAAAGTAATGCGCCTGGCTGGGTTTAAGCTACTGAAGGCCTGCCCCCCTAGCCAAGTTACAACCGTTTCGTTTCGATTCTCTTTTCGTTGATCGCCTCGAGTCTGCCACGCCTCCTATTCCTTTGTTCTGGCCACGTGACTGAGCGTTGAGATGACGTCATGTCATTAATTAACCGACTTCCAAAATTAAAGTTATTTTGCACTTTTTAGCGTTTTTTTTACATTGAGTCGGTTGTATTTTTTTTTAAAGTGTTTTTATTTTACACTTTTTAGTTATGGTACCACCACTAAAAAGTAGGTACCCCTCAGCCAAATTTAAATACCAGAGTATAGCCAGAGTGAATCTCATGACAATTCTAAGAATCCTAAACACTGTTTTATTACAGAGTTCCGATACCTACCGAGCTACATCATCAGATCAGTTCGATATATTGCCCCTCTTCTTTCAGTCAGTCATCGACAACACGTAAGTATAAACAAAACAATTTCACTTGTTACGACATTTCTGCTGTGATCCTATGAGGAGTTCTTTTGCGTATCTTCAAAATTCATGATCAGATCATAACAATATTTCTATGAGACCAACTTGGAAGCATAAGCATAATAAAAAAAAAAATTCAGAATCGGTCCACAATTGACCGAGAAATCGGTGAACATACATGAAAAAAAAATACATTCAGCCGAACATAGAACCTCCTACTTTTTGAAGTCGGCTAAAAACAATTGTGCGTTCCAATAAAAAAAAAAATATAATTATTTCTGCACTTGGTGTTACTGTGTTCGGTCTATGTTTAAAATGGCAAAGTTCTTGACAATGTATCAAGAACTTTGCCATTTTAAACGTATGATAGAACATAGATAGATTGAACATGTCATTGTGATAGAATCTATAGGGTTGGTTCTTTCCATGTTCTTTCCACATTCTGCCTCTATTATCTAATAACTACTTCAAGGTATCTAAATAATAGGAACTAACCCTTGAATAAGTAGCCAGTCAAAAACAATACCTACCTACCCAATCTTCGAATCTAAAGTAAAATAAACTTGCCTACGCAAGTGTGTCGACATTAATGGGGCCGGTACACAGTCCATTATAAAGCACCCCAACCCGCCCCCTGCTGCTCTTAATACCTCTCAGGGGTAAAAGGATCCATTGTTGTATTACAAATGTTCGGATGTCATATCAGAGACGTTTGACGTGAGAACAAACCATATTGCCTCACCATTAGGAAGCATTTTACCTGCGCCGGGTAAACAGATTTTGAGAGGGAGTTAAATTAATTGGTCCTAGTATAAATTGATGTTATTATTTCTAAGGTGTTACTTAATTTATTATTTTGGAATAGATCGAATGTTCTAGCTAGATTTTATTTTTGATACCTATATCTACTAGTCTAAACTAATATTATAAAGAGGAGAGATTAGATTTTTTTGTTTGTTTGTATGTTACGATTTAATTCAAAAACTACTTAACCAATTTTAAAAATTCTTTCACCTTTAGAAATCTACATCTTCACTGAGTAACATAGGCTATTATCTTTTAAGATAATTCTACCATCACGCGGACGAAGCCGCTGGCAGCAGCTAGTAAGTAAATTATATAACTATAATAGTCCCCCGCGGTTTCACCCGCGTCTTTGGTTACTGCTCCGCTTCCATGGGTCGTATCGTGATGTTATATAGCCTATCCTATTTGTCATATCTGACTATCACACACAAAAAGATTTATTCCAATCTGACTGGTAATTCCAGAGATTAGCGCGTTTAAACCAACAAAAAACTGTTCTGTTCAACAAAAAATTGGTTTCTCCATACAAACTTCCAACCCCCGTTTTACCCCCTTAGGGGTGGAGTTTCGTAAAATCCGTTCTTAGCGAATATCTACACCCTTTAAGGAATCTACCTGCCAAATTTTAAGTTTGTAGGTGTAATAGTTTCTGAGATTTCGTGATTAATCAGCGAGTGGTATTTCGCTTAATATATATTATATAGATATAAATATAAGAGTATTGTATAGCCTACCTCGTTCCAGTACCGTAACTAGGGCGGTGCCAGCGCTGCCCAGGCACAGGGCCCAGAGACCCTGGAGGGGCGCAGAAATGATTAAAATCAGGGCCTAAGCTTTGTATTATACTTGGTAGTTAGTAGCATACATACCTATTATACCTAACTATTATTTATCATGTAACCTAATCCTAGGCAGAATGTTAAAATTTTCGAGCTCGCTTCGCTCGTTCACGTTCTGGTTAAAAAATTTAGAGCTAGGTAACATTAAAAATTCAAGGGGCGCAGCTACAGAAGCTCGCACCGGGCGTATAAAAGGCTAGTTACGGCACTGCCTCGTTGGTCATGGATTCTATTCCCGGGACGGGCAAACGATGACAATTCCCAGTAGCAGCCCAGTCTGAATATTATATAGATGATGACAACAGGCTGCCTCTTTTTACATGGAACTTTAATATTACTTTGAAAGGTGTAGGTACGTATGTACTACAGGCTGTTTTAATTTCAGTCAATATATAACAGTAATCCATACTTTTAATATAAATGCGAAAATAACTCTGTCTCGTCTTACTAGAAGGTATTACTAGTATAGACAAAAACTCTGCAGGTAGTGTCTTCGAGGTAAAATCTAACTGATCTCATCTATACTCCATCGGTTTAGGAAGTTAACTAAACGTAAACAATCTTAATATGTCTTTTTATTAAAAAAAAATCGTATAAAAGACGTACAAAGATATATTTAAATTTAGTTAGTTACCAAACATCGGTATAAGTAAATAACAAATTGTAAACATTCTTAGATAAAAATTATAGACAACTTTTAGATAAAAGACATGTCAAGATTGTTTACCTTTAGTTAATTACCTAAACAGATGGAGTAGGTATAAGTGTTTTGTGTACCTATGTTAGTTTTCATTTTCGGAATCGCAGCCACGATACTAGAGTAATTCCCTAGTGTGTAACGTTAGTTAATAGAGTAACTTATTTTTAATAATGTTTGTCCTGTATTTTTTGTTTCAGTGATGTACAATAAAAAATATATTAAATAAATAAATAACCTTAAAAAAATATAAGCAATATCGAATACCTTACATAGGTAGGTACTTAGAATTCAGTCCTTTACTTACCATAAATACGAAAATGTGTCTGCTAGGCGGATACGTAACCGCCGATCGGAATTTATTTATTTTATTATTTATGTACACACAAATATACAGAAGAAGATAGATATCTTATTATAAAAAAATTTACAAAGGTACAAAAAATTTCTTCCAGCAGACCTGCGAAAGGAGAGATTAGAAGAGATGTAGACTATAGTGTGTAGAAATAAGCAAAGAAAAGTTTGTGAAATCTTAAATTAAACTAATAAATACCTAACCCTACCCTACCTACCCTACCTTACCCTATTAATAACTTATACTAAAAATAAGTACATAATATATATATAGATATATGAATATCACACAAGAGAGGACTCTTTTACTTTAGACTAAAGAGTGAAATAGTTTTCAAATCACGAATGCTAGGTGGAAGAGAGTTCCACAACCTTACTGCATGGACAGAGAAAGAGTAGGAGTAGTAGCTGGATTTATGAGGAGGGGATTTAAGAAGGGATCTTAGGTGTGATCTGCACGGTGCGTTGCTAGGGCGTGCGTAAGAAAATCGGTCGCACAGATAGAGATAGGATGGGTTGTGTATGATGTTGAAGAGGAGACTCTCTTCTGCTCCAAAATCTTGATTATAATGGAATAGGTTAGGTTAGTAATATATATTTTTTTTATGTTTATGTTTTGGTCTTGGATAAGCTGATGTAAAAAAAATCGAAAATTATAAAATGTTGCAGTGTCGTATTTTAAATCGTCAGATATCATGACAATACTTCCGTGTTTTAAACTCTGCTTCTTTTTTATAATAATACACAGATATCAGGAAAGTGGCCTGTTCCAGTGAAACGATTGGGCAGCGTCAACCTCATCATCATTTCAGCCGAAAGACGGCCACTGTTAGACATAGGCCTCCCCCAAATGTCGCTATAATGATCGATCCTGTGCGTCTCGCATCCATCGGCTTCCCGCGACCCTTATCAGGTCATCGGTCCAGCTTGTGGGAGTCCTTCCAACGCTGCGTCTTCCGGTACGTGGTCGCTATTCCAGAACCTTTCGTCCCCATCGACCATCTGTTCTGCAAGCAATGTACTCTGCCCACTGCCACTTAAGTTTGGCGATTCTTCGGGCTATGTCTGTAACCTTGGTTCTCTTGCGGATATCTTAATTTCTGACGCGATCACGCAAGGAAACTCCGAGCATAGGCCTTTCCGTTGCCCTTTGAGTGACTTTAAGCCTTTTGATGAGGCCCACTGTAAGCGACCACTTTTCGGAGCCATATGTCATCACTGGCAACACGCACTGGTCATAGACTTTCGTCTTGAGACACTGTGGTATATTGGATGAGAAGAAACCGCGCAGCCTCCCGAACGCTGCCTAGCCGAATCGGATTCGACGATTGAACTCTTTCTCGAAGTTAGACCTACCCAACTGGACCGTCTGTCCCAGGTAAACGTAGTCGTCCACAACTTCGAGCGTAGAGTCTCCGATCTTGATAGGAGTGGGTGCTACATGGATGTTTACCATGACTTGGGTTTTGTCCATGTTCATTTTAAGTCCCACTCTTTCAGAAGCTTTACTGAGGTCACCGAGCATTGTACTGAGCTCCTCCGTAGTCTCAGCCATGATTAATATGTCGTCGGCAAATCGAAGGTGAGTGATATACTCGCCATTGACATTTATGCCTAGCCCTCTCCACTCCAGAACCTTGAAGACATCCTCCATTGCGGCCGTGGACAGTTTCGGAGAAATGACGTCTCCTTGCCTCACACCCCGCTGCAAGAGGATAGGTTTCGAGGTGTGGTCCTGCAGTCGGACTGATATGGTGGCGTTTTTGTATCAGTGTCAACCTCCCCCACTGTAATCGATCTGGCTCCTAAACGACTTTTAAGTCCATTGTGAAACTTAACGAGCGATATGTTAACACTTAGAGCTTTAGTTACAAAGAAAATAAAATGTTTAGAGTAGTCCAAGTTTATGAATATAAAAAAAAAACTGACTTTTTTCCACAAAATATTTTTTTTCTTTATAGAATATTTAGTTAAAAAATCTCATTAATTATAGAATGAAATATATTACTTCATTTATTTAATTTCAACTTCCATAAGCTGGATAATGGCATTCGAAGTAGCGCATACCTGAGAATTCGCCGAATCTTCAAACCCTCATAACTCGTAAATCATACGAAACACGATAAAAATATTATGTACGCATATTGGAAACATAGACATATATAACATACTCAAATATTACTAAAATCGGAAACAAAGAAATTTTTTAATTGTCCGCTCCACGTGACATGCCCCTACGATCAAGCTGTTCGTCGCACGGATCATGGCAGATGACGTTATCGTAAATAGTCCAGCGAGAGCGCGCGTTTCTAAGTAAGTAACCGTTCAGAAAAACTTTAATAAATCCACCATTTCTTGACGGATTTTAATAATTTAAAATGGTAAATGATCAGTAAATTATTGCACATACGATGTACTTAGTAAAAACGGGATTTGCTGTTATGTGATTGATCCCCATTTTTCTGACCACGGAATAAAGAAAAGTAGTGTATTTATTGTTCTGTGTTTCTGACAATGTGCGCAATGTCGAGACCTCCTTTCTCACAACATAAATTTCGTTGATTTTATTTTTAATTGCATCAATATCAAAACTGTCGAATTTGTGAGGACGTTTTTTTCCTGGATTGCTCCATTTTCCTTCATTTAAAGATCCTTCTTTTTTAATTCTTTTAAGTGGTTTGACACCAACCTCTAGAAAGCAAGGTACTTATATAATGCATAACATAAAAATAATAAACTCGTATATAATTCATTATATAGAGCACTCGTATATAGAGCAGTGGTGGTCCAGTGGTAACCGCCCGACTTACGAGTTGTAGGTCGCGGGTTCAAACCCAGCCAGGCGCATTACTTTGTGTAATTTATTTCATCACCACTGCTCTCTAAACGGTGATGGAAAACATCGTGAGGAAACCGGCATGTCCGAGAACCAAAAATTCGAAGACATGTGACATCCACCAACCCGCACTAGGCCCGAGTGGTGGATTACAGCCCATTCCCTCTCCTAGAGAGGAGGCCTGAGTCCCAACAGTGGGAACATTATAAGGCCGACTATGCTATGCTATGCTATATAATTCATAGTTAAAATGAAGAAAACATTTAATAATGAAGATGCCCAAAAAGTGACATCAAAAACACAATGAATGGAACCACCGATAAAAACACTATAGATTGACGCAGGTTTCGTAACATACCAGTTAGTGAAGATATTTCTTCTAAGAACTTTAATGATTTTTTCTCTAAATTTCGTAGTTTCAATTTCTTTTTTTATTTCGCCGAGTCCTTGGATATCTCCAAGATTATCTATGAACATAAGAAAAAGTATCATCATATCGTAAATATTACTATCTAATAATATTAGTCAACAAGGATCAAGATTATAACGTCATGGCTCTCGTCAGGCCTCTCAAACCGGGGGCCCTACTGGGCCGGGGGCCCTACCGGGCCCGGGGCCCGTGGCATTTTGCCAGCCTTGCCACCCTATAGTTACGCCACTGATAACTAAGCAATTATTATTGAAAAATAAATATCAGTTTCAAAATACTGAAAATTGCAATCACAGGCTTTGATTTTTTTTTTTTTAATGACCTGGTCACTTGGACCTTTAAGTCAAGTCTTATTTTATTTTTCAAATCACTGCACTATGTATCATATTAGAGTGCGGGTGCAACACATTCTAATGTTTTTGTAGTATTTGGCAGCAAATGCATCGAGTCAGCCTTCTGGGCAAACTTCGCTGAGGTAGCCAAAACTACAATAAAATTCTCAGCTCCATTTTACCGAGATCGCGCCTGTTTCAATGGTTCCACATATTGTCAAGTTGCGCAGACACTTGAGATACAAAACTACACCAATTTTACATCACAATATCCACTAGGAATTAATTTGCGAATAATTAAAACAGCCACTGAACTTCTGACACTAGAAGCAAAGAGTATGCAAAGCTAACGCTTACTAGAAGTGTGACTAATGAAAGCGCGACCAGCGGGGCCATTGCGTAACTCTGTTGACAGTTCAAGTGATGATCACTTGTTAACAATGTGCATCATTGAACTGTCAAACAGCTAGTTTCGTATTGCCTATCTTCAGTGACCAACTGCAGTGACGTCATTAGCCACTGGTGCCTTTGATAGCCACCGTAACACGTTTTGACAGATGTTATTGTATCGATACTTTTAAAATTGCGATTGTGTAAGTCGATAAAATTTTAGAGTGGTCACAATAGGCACCGTAAATTTTTATAAATAAAAAGTTAGCCAATAGGGGGGCTATTGGCTAACTTTTTCAATAACAGTTGACAACTAGCATTCGTTGCACACTGAACTTAGTTGTCAACTGACAATTTCATAAAATTGGTATTATGTATCACACAAGTGACTAACAAACTACGGTGGAAATGTGGTGAATTATAAAAATTTACAGTGCATATTGTGACCACTCTAAAATTTTATCAGCTACAAAAGCTTACACAATCGCAATTTTAACAGTATCGATACAATAACATCTGTCAAAACGTGTTACGGTGGCTATCAAAGGCACCAGTGGCTAATGACTTCACTGCAGTTGGTCACTGAAGATAGGCAATACGAAACTAGCTGTTTGACAGTTCAATGATGCACATTGTTAACAAGTGATCATCACTTGAACTGTCAACAGAGTTACGCAATAGCCCCGCTGGTCGCGCTTTCATTAGTCACACTTCTAGTAAGCGTTAGCTTTGCATACTCTTTGCTTCTAGTGTCAGACTTTTACTGACTGAAAACCCACACCTGTTCCTTCTCTGCCTTCGTCCCAGGGCCCCGGGTTTCGCTTTCACATCATAATGATTTGAGTGCATTTTTTTACGACTGTATTCGAAAAAAAATATCACCACTCCTTCCAACATGTTTAAAATGGACACTACCGATGCACAAGCACTGTTTTACAAAAAAATATTATGTAAAATCCATAGTTCTTTATAATCTATGCTGCCCCGGCTAAAAAAAAAGAATAGCTGTCTAAATTTTGTCTTTGGTTCTGATTGGATTGTCTTTTCTGTGGTGCCATATAAAGTCGAGAAAACTTAGTTTCTTTTTTACAAAAAATCCTATTAAAATCGGTTTTTATTCTGATTCTGAAATGTGAAATCATATTATGAATTCAACATATTCCATAAACTATTAAAAAATGGGCACCAACGGCAATGGTCGGCGAGGAGGAGCGAAAATACCTGATGTTCGCCGCCCCATGGAAGAAGGGGATTGTGTTAACGACATGGAGAGCCCCGAGCTCGACTTCATTTACGATGATTGTGATACTCAGCAAAACGAAATAGCTGAGTTATACAGTTACACGGAACATCCAGAGTATCAGCTCAACGTCAAGGCATTCGAAGACATAATGGAAGAATTTAACTTTCCACCAAGTTGGCAAAGATTGACAAATAAACAGCAGCGGACTGTGGTAATGAAATTACTGGAGCATTTGGATGTCGCCGTGAGTGAGATTCGTATGCGTGCAACTCGCTGTATACTGTATTTAGCCCAGGGCTGCTGGGCGGAGATGCAATCGGATGCTGAACAGGCACATTGGGCTCGCGTCAACGTAATGATGCTGTACGACATGGGAACGTTTTCGGCTTTCGTTGAATTATTGAATCTCGAGATTGTTCGGAGCAGTTCTGCAATAGCTTCCAGGAAGCTTGCAGAATCTCTTGCGGACTCTACTAACTTACGAGTTATCCTGTCTGTTCTGTATCTTATCACAGAATATATGAGAACTGAAAAAGACAACCCAGAATCTGAGTATAAACATTTAGTTAAAAACTTTAAAGAAGAACTAGGAGCACCTTTTGGAGAAGAATTACTGCCAGTTAAACTACTAAGCATGGTGACACATCTTTGTGCAGGAACAACTCCCCACTTTCCTATGAAAAAAGTCCTACTACTTCTGTGGAAAGTGTTGCTTGTTTATCTAGGAGGTTCAAAGGAGTTGAAAGAGAGAAAAGCTAGACTCAGGGAGAAATATGAATTACCAGCTTTATCAGAAGACACAATTGAGATTATAAAAGGTATGAGAGCAAGTTCGCCTCCTCCTAGTGCTGCAGATATGCTAGAGAACCAAAATCCTGGACAAAGGAAACTACTTAAAGATAATGAAAGGGAAGTAAAAATCCGCAGGCACCTTTTCATGAAACAACCATCACTTTATGAAACTGATGATCAAATATTTAATCACAAAGAAGAAACTGGAAATGGCTCTGAAGATTACTCAATGGAGTTTCAGTCTATACCCAGTGATGTTTCACAATCTGAAAACAACCCTGATTGCCCTTATTACATGTACTTCAAACAGTTTGACAGTCCACCTCCACCACCTCCTCTTCCAAGAAGTCTTCCATGGCAGTCTAAAGTGCGGCAGAAAGACATTGACATGTTTCTTGATAATGTCAGGATCAAGTTTGTTGGGTATTCCCTTCCAGGAGATCGGCAAACTACAGCAGGGCTACCACAGCCCATACATGAAGGAATAGACATACTGAAGAAACATGTTTACACCAGCCTTTCAGAGTTACAGGCTGAAAGAGAACTGGAAATTGCTCGAAGTCCTCTAACAAAAGGAGAAAGAGAGGTAGAAGAAACAGAAGCAGAAGTCTTATACAAAGCAATGTTGCCAAATTTGCCACAGTACATGATTGCACTGTTAAAAATTCTTTTAGCAGCAGCACCTACATCAACTGCTAAAACTTATTCTATCAACATAATGGCAGACTTACTACCAGAAGAGATGCCCATGACTGTTCTTCAGTCCCTCAAACTTGGTATTGATGTGAACAGGCATAAAGAAATCATAGTAAAAGCAGTCACTGCAATATTGTTACTCCTTTTGAAACATTTAAAATTAAATCATGTATATCAATTTGAGTTTATGTCACAACATCTTGTGTATGCTAATTGCATGCCTTTAGTACTAAAATTCTTTAATCAAAACATTTTGTCTTATGTTGGAGCTAAAAACACAATACCAATATTTGACTTTCCTGCTTGTGTAATTGGAGAACAACCAGAACTGACAAAGGAATGTCTGGATATTGGAGACTCAACCGTTCCCTACTCCTGGAGAAATGTATTCTCATGCATCAATCTATTGAGGATTTTAAATAAGCTAACCAAATGGAAAAATGCAAGAATCATGATGCTTGTTGTTTTCAAAAGTGCCCCTATACTGAAACGCACATTAAAAGTTAGACATGCTTTAATGCAGTTTTATGTATTGAAACTACTAAAAATGCAAACAAAGTACTTGGGCAGACAATGGAGGAAAACAAATATGAAAACCATCAGTGCAATATATTCCAAAGTGCGGCACAGGTTGAACGATGACTGGGCATTTGGCAATGATGTTGATGCAAGACCCTGGGATTTTCAAGATGAAGAATGTGCCCTGAGAGTAAGCGTTGATCGATTCAATAACAGAAGATATGGCACTGGTGGAGATCAAGAAATTGATTTGACACCCCTTGAGACAGATATAAACAGTGTATTAGAAGGAAATATTGAACTTGATGAAGAGTTTAAAGATAATTATGAGTTGTGGCTTGAACAAGAGGTGTATAACAATGAAATAAACTGGGATGTATTATTGACTGCATGAAATTTTATACTCAAAACCTGATAGAATCTGATTTCATGTAAATCCTTTATGTTTTTGTACAGTTAGAATTTTGAAATATCTTTTTTTTTTTCATTCAGAAATGTTTTATCAATAGATAAATTTCATATCTTTCATAACATGTTTTCTTATAAATTTGTCTAATTATTGTAGTTACTTATATTAAGTTACACTTACTATTATTTTGTATTTAAAATAAACTATCATGACAGATTTGTTATTGTGTAAAAACAGATTACATTAATATTAACTCACAGAATAATTATGCATTATTTTAGTCAAATTAGACGTAAAATGTGTGTATTTTAATGTAGTTAACAGTTTAGAGCTTGTGGATAATGAAGTATAATAAATCATGTATTTAGTAAATAGATCTTACACCAAACAGAACTGAACATAAAATTTGATTTGTTAGGCAATTTCTGCTACCTATAATGAAATTGGAGGATTTGTTAAAGTTTTAGTATTTTCAACAAGCTTAATACATACTTACGTATATAAAATAGTACCATTTAAATAAAATTTTAATGAAGATATCAAATTGGTGTTTTTGATATGTAACATTGAAATACTTGAAATATTTACCCAAATAAAGTATAATAAAAACTTCTAAATATATTAAATTATTATTCTTAAAATATCACACCTGCCTAGTAGGTACACTTAGGGGTTGGGGTGAGCAGAGTTCATGGAAATACGAGTTCAAAACTAAATTGTATCTATACAGTTAAATAAAATTGAAGTGTCTTTTAAAAGTATATTCAATACTTATAACAATTTTTTTTTAGTTTGATCTATCTGTTCCGGCTAATCTTCGAAACGGCTGGACCGATTTTGACGGGACTTTCACTGGTAGCTGATGTTATAAGGCGTAACTTAGGTTACTTTTATTTTAGAAAAAGATTTAGAAGGCATTGTGCTGTTTATGGTGCAACGCGGATGAAGTTCCGGGACCAGCTACTTTTGTTGTAGATAAGTACATGTGGTACCTATTTAACATTTAAGAGATTAAATGAATAGGTAGTGTTGAAGTGTATGGTAGACTAAAACCCAGGTGCAATAAGTTCTGGGCACGCCACAATTATGAGACTTCACGGCTTCCTCACCTTCCGCATGACGCAGGTTCTCACCGAACACGGTAAGTTCGGGAAGTTCCTGCACCGGATTCGTGCGGAAGCGACGCCCGGGTGTCGCCACTGTGCGGACCGCCCCGAGGACACGGTGGAGGTGTGCCCCGCTTGGGCAGAGCAACACCGTGTCTTCGTGGGGGCGATCGGCGGCGGCGATATCTCGCGCCGGGCCTTGGTACAGGCCATGGTCCGGAGCGAGGAGTGGCAGGCGGTCGCCTCCTTCTGCGAAGCAGTAATGCTAGCAAAGGAGGCGGCCGATCGCGTGAGGCAACGGTCCTCACGTCCTAACCGCCGCCGGGATTCCGATCCCGATTTCCGGCCACCGTAGGCGCGGGCTTGCGGACGGCGAGCAATGGGTGGCTCGCCGTCCGACCGTCCGGTTACCGTCCGGACCGAGGACAAGTCGTCGACGGCGCATACTGTTCCACGCACGCCTCAGGGAGATGTCAGCAAATCGTAGGGGCCCAGCAGGGTCGAAGCCTACTGAGGCCACGGGTAGTGTGAAAGTGAAATCCGGGGCCCTGGGACGAAGGCAAAGACGGAACAAGAGTGGGTTTTTAGTCAGTAAAAGTCTGACACTATATCGCGCTCTGCCCAAGAGCGGGATTTGTCACCGAGCTGAAAACTAAAATTTCGCATCACGGATTACAACAAGCAATGCAATACAGTAAATTCATCTGGCCTGTAGTGGTAGGTGGTAGCAAATTGGTAGATCTCTCAGTGTCTCATTCACATTGTATATTAATTGTGACCTTTGTGACGACAGAATTGGCGCAGTGGTTGAGTGATTGACTATTAAGCTGCGTGTCGCGAGTTCATTCCCGCACGACACAAATATTTGTATAGGGCCTATTACACTACTCGATATTCAGATAGTCTTAGTCGATGTCGCGTAGTGTAATAAGGGTTAGACCTTAGACCGGTCTTACTCGGAACAAAAAATAAGACAGTCTGAATATTGTGTGCTGAATATCGCGTAGTGTAATAGGCCCTTTAGGCCTACAGATATAGTTGTTCCGACTCTGGGTGTTGTATGTGAGTTTATATGTGCACCTACGATACAGGAGTAATCTAGTGTGGTGTGGGGCAAAGTTTTCTTTTAAATTAATGTGTTATATAATTAACTTCGGTAGAGCTTTTAAAATTTAGGGACAATTATTATTACAATTCAGATCATTTTGGATAATTAGCGTCATCAAGTGGCAATTAGTGAGAAAAAGCCATCAACAAGCCATCATTGTGGTTCGTTCTCATTGACTTAAATATATTACTGGTTCGTTCTACGGTTCTAGTCACAAACGACAGAGGGATGTTCTAGTGACATATAGATGTCGCTGCGAGATAGTTCTTATCGTTCTTACGGGCCTATTACACCATTCGATATTCAGACAGTTTTAGTCTATGATTCGACATATCGCGTAGTCTAATAAGAGTTAGACCAGTCTTTCTCGGAACAAAAAATAAGACAGTCTGAATCACAGAGTACTATTTTATAGCTTGAATATCGTGTGCTGAATATCGCGTAGTGTAATAGGCCCTTTATCATCGATATCTAAATCTATGGTTCATATTCGGTTTTTTTTTGTTAATGTTTTTGGCTTGGATACTAAGTCCTTTAGGATACGAATGAATAGTTCATTCGTTTATGAATGCTGGTGCAAAACATTCTAATATTTTTGTAGTATGTGGCAGCAAATGTATCGAGTCAGCCTTCTCGGCAAACTTCGCTGAGGTAGCCAAAATTTCAATAAAATTCTCACTTCCATTTACCGAGATCGTCTGTTTCAATAATTCTATATATTGACCAGTTGCGCAGACACTTGAGATACAAAACTACACTAATTTTACATCACAATATCCAATAGGAATCAATTTGCCGGTACATGGTAGACATCCCACCCATACGCACAAAACGTTTTAAGAACACATTTATTATGCGTACAGCCAAGGAGTGGAATTCCTTGCCGGAGTCTGTGTTTCCAGATAGCTACAACTTAGGGGTCTTTAAGTCAAGAGTGAATAGGCTACTTCTAGGCAAGCGTGCTCCATCGTCGACCACATCATCGCTTACCATCAGGTGAGATGGTGGTCAAACGCGAGCCTATCATTAATAAAAAAAAAAAAAAAAAAAATTTGCGAATAAAACAGCCACTGAACTTCACTCGAAGAAATCCCGCCAAAACTCCCCTAGTGGCTGATAGTGGCTGATAGCTTAGATCTCTAGGTTTTAACTTGTGGTTTTAGTCAAGAAAGTGTTTCTTATAATTCTATTTTTGTTCTATATTTCTAGCCATTCACATCAACGCTTACCATCGGTTGAGATAGTAGTCAAACGTGAGTCTATCAATAATAATAAAAAAGTTATTAGTATTTTTATAATGTGCTGTTGATCCCCGCAATAACGCGTTAACGCGCCATTGTCTTTCTATTGTGTCTCTAATTACGCTATTAGATAGGTTAAATTTTTATAACCTATGATTATTTACAATACTAATAATAATATTCTAGATTTCCTACAATTTGTTTGATGATTTTTTTTGCTTAGGTAAAACTTAGGTAGGTATCTTTTCTTTATTCCGTGTTAAATTCTGTGCAGGGGCTTTTCACTTAGTACTTTTTTATTTTGTATGGACCAAAAGGCTCGGGGTTTGGTTCGGTCGTTGCTCAACAGATGGCGTACCCGTACCCTTTTCATTGATGATAAAATTTTAAAAATTTCACAAAATATTTTCTGAATTTTAACTATTTATACTTAGTTTAAACGAAATTAAATAAACTAATACGAATTTTATATTTATATATTTTTATAGCAATACTGCCAAATACCAAATAAGTATCCGTTTCATTACACGCATTTTAATATAACGCCAAAGAAAAGTGACATTGTTTAGTGAAATTATTTTTGTTTCTACCACCCGGAAAGAAAAAGTTGAGTTGTAATTAATATTACTTTCTTTAATTGAAGATTTTCCGTAAAATTATTACGTGGTTTGCAAATTATACTTCAAGTGAAATATTGGCACCCTATAAATTATTTTGGTAAAGGAACGTCATCGTCGGCCATTCTGGCCATTCCACAATTTGTTTATTTATGTCATTTATCTCTATTTAATTTTCTAGTTTTAAATAAAGTTAAAAAATGTAGTTACGAGTGCTGTGTTTATAAATCTACGTGTTATGACGCTATTTTGCTCCATTTGCCGTGTAAAAGACTCGCTAAGTGATGAAATGCAAAAACAATGAAAAGAGTCTTATCGGTAGAGCCTATCTTTTCCTTATTACTCAAGATGTGTGTGATTTGAAGATGATATTTTGAGTGGAATAGCATTTTAGCAAAAAGCTGGTAAATACACGTCAAATTATTACTTCTTGCTTGGCTAATTTTCAAACTTCCTTCACTCTAGTCTTAGGTTTTACAACTCAAGTCCTAACTTTCAAATGGCCATAAAAGACCCTGTCACAGTAATTCAACACTACTAATAGGGTGCTTTTCCACCAGAGATGTGCTATGTGCTATGCTACATTGCCATGGATGCGTTTGATATCCACCAATCATATTGGTGCACATAGCTAAGCACTGGTGGAAACGGATTCAACTAAGATATGTTTTTTATATGGAAGGATGCGTGCTATACCTACTGCTATGGATGCGTGCTATGAATGGTCGCGAGTGGTGTAGTTATGTGGCGCTTCCCTGCTATAGATACATTGCTTAGTTCGAGCTAAGGGAGATCTTCACAGCACATTTTACTCGCTCTGCTACATAGCTTAGTATCAGTGGAAATGGTCACATAGTTTCACAGCATAGCTATTACATCCTTGCAGCATAGCTGCACATCTCTGGTGGAAAAACAGCCTTAAACTACAAAAAGTTTAGCAATTGGAACAGGATTAAAGTATTTGCAATTGTAACATAAATTATCTTTTCAAACTGAAATCTAGTTTTATGGATACTGAAATTGATTTGTTTGTCTAATTTCAGAAAATGGGTTTCCTCAGAAGGAGTATTCAGAGTCCTGTTAAATGCCTCGAACCACTGAAAGGTTTGTTATTAGTAAATTTTTGTTTTGATACTATTATAATATTATTCTGTGTACAAGAAACTTGAAGTTGTTAAACACGCTTGCTTTATTTTTAAATGGTTTTTGCAATTTTGTTTTTCAGAAATTTGCATGCTTCCACTTCCAGTGAGTTTCCTCTATAGCACCAAACGTGCCTACCACAACATAATTATACAAAAACGTCAGGATTCAGGTAATAAAGATTTATGTAATGATGTTGGTCCCAGCTGTGATTTGTACATCTGATTTGTCTGATTGTTAGAAGTCAGAATTTCTGACACTACATCATGTTACCCAATTTATCTAAAACCCGTTAAACTGGAAGCGAGACCCAGTAAAATTGGGAAAAACCTCTCCTTTTTTCATGGCCTGATGTTCCAATAAAGTTGTCTGTATATTTTCAGATGTACCTATGTTACTTGCCAAATCCTGAAACATTTGCAGAAAAGTTCCAAGTTTGGGTGAAGAGTATTGGGGTGATATTGCGAGTCTAGACAGTGCTACTGTCCAAAACACTTGAAGATTTGCTGTTGGCACTATGAGAAGCAGTTTCTGTATGCAAGTAATAGACTTAACAAATTGGCTGTTCCCACCTTGATTTTACCTACAGAAAATATTTCAGGTACCTACTTAAACAAATATTATAATAACTTTTGAAAGTCTTCACAAATCTGGTTTGACCTGTCCTTTATAGGTTAAAACATGAGTATGTTGTTTATTATGATTTAATAAGTACAAATTGTTGGTTATGGGCTATGCCTCTACTTTGGGCAATTTATGGTTTCACCATGGCTCTCAAGAGTGTGGGAAACTGTGAAATTCACCAACCACTTACTGGGTCAGAATGGTTGATTGCTGCCCACTGTCTTTTAAAGAGAGTATATCTATGTTCCAGCAGTGGTAACATTATCTTTAAATATTTAATTTCAGTTCATTTTTTTTTTTTATGACAATCTCGTTCTTTGCTTTTCAGTACCTACAAGTTCATTGATTCCAGATAGCTCCCTCCAATCCCAAGAAGCTTCTTCTCTTATCGCGCTACAACAATAGGAACTGTTGAACACAGTCCTCTCAGTGGTATGTAACTAATTATATTTATCTACACTTCTTCTTCTTCTTAGCGTATTGATGTCAAAACTAGTTAAATACCTTGCGTGGCCCAGTATTCGGCCACGGCAGTGCCGTCCGCTGATGCTGTCATTAGGTCCCTAATATTTATATATCTACACCAATATTATAAAGAAGTAGAATTTGTTTTTTTATTTTTTTTTGTTTGTAGGAGGTAATCTCAGGAAGTACTGGTCCGATTGCTAGAATTTCTATTTGTGAAATTTTTTTATGCTGCTTTGTTCCTGAGTGACATAGGCTATATTTTATGTAAGTACGCGAAGCCGCGGACAGAAGCTAGTTCTTAATATTGTTGGGGATATCTTTTTGTGGGTGTTTTCGATCTGTAATTTGAGTAAAACGTTAAAAGTGGTGCATGCAAAGGAGGTGGCTTAAACACCCCAGCGGCTGTCTTCTCCTGCAGCAGCCAATGGAGCATGGGCAGTCGTGGGGGGATTCTTGATGTCCCAATGGATTGAGGAACCATTTCTCGTATGTTAATGAAATTAATATGGTTACTAAGTAGTAACTTTAAAAACATTGTTCAATTGATTCTCGATTTTGTTGTTATAATATTTCAAAAGTTATATGAACATAAAGGTGGCATCTCAACCTACTTTGAGATGCCACCTTTATCATTCAGGATTTTTGGGAAAAGATATCATGGTCCTGAAACGCAAAGGGCAACTGGTTGATTTTAGTCAGTAAAACTCTGACACAACCTCTTGCTCCTCCCCAGAACAGAAGTCACTGGATCATATCCCACTTAAAAAACGTATCTAATAATTAGTAATTAACATCTAGTAATTATTGACAACCTCGACAGCAACAGTAGTATAGGTTTAGACGATATCAGCACAAAAGCCATTAAATCCCTTAAAAATATAATTGCAGAAAGATTATCAGACTCTCTCATGGGGAAAATACCGTGAGTTAAGCACATATTTATTATGTGCTTAAGTCACGGTATTTTCCCCGACTCGCTTAAAGTTGCAAGGGTCAGTCCTATTTACAAATCTGGGAGTAGAACTGACCCCGGCAACTATCGACCGGTATCAGTCCTACCTGTGATATCGAAAATATTCGAACGAGTCATATACAACCGTTTAAACGCGTATTTAACTAAGAAAAAATTCCTGATTGATCAACAATATGGTTTCCGCCCTAAATCAAGTACCCTAACAGCCTCAATTGTTTTGATAACAAAAATAAAAACTAATATTGATCAGAAAAATTTTGCTGTAGGTATTTTCATTGACCTAAAAAAGGCCTATGACACAGTTAGCCATAAAAAGCTACTACAAAAATTAAACAATATAGGTATTTCAGACAGCGCCCTTAGTATGTTCGCTTCTTATTTAGAAAACAGAAAACAAGTAGTTAAAATGGATAACTTCACAAGCACGATACAAAACATAACATATGGCTGTCCGCAAGGTTCAATTTTAAGTTCGTTAATATTTCTCATATACCTTAATAACATTGATAAAATAGGTTTGAAAGGGCACCTAACACTATACGCAAACGATACTTGCCTCTTTTATTTCAACAAGTCATTACAAAACATTATATCTGACGCGCAAAAAGACCTCGATCTACTAAACGAATGGCTAAAATATAACTTGCTAACTAGTAACACGTCAAAAACATCATTTATGATCTTTTCCACAAAAAATAATCCACTACCCCATTTCTCACCTCTAACGATTGACGGAGAAATAATAAAACGGTCTAGTCACGAAAAATATCTCGGGTTGTGGGTAGATGACAAACTTACGTGGAAACTGCACATCGATCATGTCAAAACAAAACTAACGTCACTATTAGGAGCGGTACGAAAAATTAGGAACTGTATACCGAAAAAAGTACGACAAATTATATACAACTCCCTAGTAAAATCTAACCTTGAATACATAATTAAGCTATGGGGATCAGCCACTAAATCTAATCTAAATTCACTACAAAGAATACAAAACAAAATTATCAAAATACTATTTCATTTTAACTATCTATATCCAACACAAAAACTATACGAAAAAACAAACCTACTAAACCTCAAACAACTTTACAGATATTACACCTGCATTCTCATAAAAAAAAACACCACGAATTCCGTACAATCAAACATTCAACTACGTAAAAAGACAACAACATACAATACTAGAAGTAAAAACAAGTTTCAACTAATGACTGCACGCGCACGAACTACGGCAAAAAAACAATACTGTTTGAAGGAGCACGGCTGTTTAACGATTTACCCGAAGAATTGAAGAAATGTGATAACATTAATATGTTTAAATCAAAATTTAAAAAAACATGTATATAACATAATATGACGTCACCAACACACCAGATGTGAATATTTCAATACTTTTATGCTGTTATTTGTATCTCATTTTAACTTATTGAGTAGCGTAATTAGAGACACAATAGAAAGACAATGGCGTGAACTGTAATTGTTCATATGAGAATAAATTCTTTAAACCTATCTAGGATCACCATGGATGAATATCACTACATAGTATAAAACAAAGTGGCTTTTCGTGTCTGTCTGTCCCTATGTATTTTTAGATCTTTAAATCTATGCAACAGATTTTGATGCGGTTTTTTTTAATAGATAGAGTGACTCAAGAGGAAGGTTTATGTGTATAATACACGCACAATATAGTAGAGGAACACTGATGATTTTAGAGGTTTCTAATGTGATGTCGTGATTAAACACATTTTTTTGCGCTTACCACGCAGCCAACGTTTGCAATACGCTGGCTGAACCCTAAGAGCTAGATCAAAATAATGTACTACAGTATTGTACACCTTAAAAAGATCTAAAAAAAAGTCCGCGATGGTATATGTCTATCTTTTAGGTATAACCCACAATAAATAACCCTTTCTTATCCTTTACTTTTTACGCGAAATAATGGCTTATTTTAAGCAAAACAGCGTTAATCTTTATCCAATTAAGTACCTTAAATAAATTGTGCATTTAATATAGATCAATATGGCCTTTTACAGCGTGTAATTTAAGTGAATATTTTCGAAGATATTACAGATTTAAAATGCAGGGACATAACGTTTGCGGTAAATAACTTGATTCTTTCAAAGATTGATGCGCCGACGCAAATGTATATTCGGTTACTTCCAGATTGCTCCAATTTATTTCAAATCCAGTTCTGATAATGGAATCCATGAGGAATCGAGGGAACTCCTCAAATATTCTAGGCACTATATAGTGATTTTGGTATTTTCGAGAATACAAAAAAAAAGCATTTACAGTCAAAAAGTAACATTTGATGAAGTGGAACTGATAAAGAAGACCAGAAATGGCCAACGAAACTTCACTCTCACATAGATATCACAATGAAGATAGTTAAGTAACAATGACAATATAAATAAATAAATGGTTTTGAATAGTTATGTTGAAAATGGTATCATCGAAGTGATCTGATGATGATGATGGAGCCAGCCGAACAGAACAGAACTCCGTAATTAATCAATGTAATATGTCAAATATGTAATATAATATGTCAATATGTCAATGTAATGTCTTTTTTCCTCAGTGCCCCGTTTCGTATCCACTGACCAAAAGGCTTCTTCTAAAATAATAAGGTTAACTTTTAAAATATATTTCAATAATAACTAAAATTTAAATTCAATTATATTTTACTAGCTTTTGCCCTTGACTTTGTACATCCCATTTTTCCCGTTCCCATATGAACTTCAGAATGAATTATACACCTAAACCTTCCTCATGAATAACTCTATCCATTGATGAAAATCGCAAGAAAATTTGTTCAGTAGTTTTTGAGTTTATTGTGAACAGACAAACAGACACGGTGGGGGACTTTGTTTTATAATGTATAGTAATAGGGATTGTATGCTGGCTATGCTCCTTGACTAGTTAATGTTGTAATTTCTATCAAATATATTTAAAAAAAAACTTTACATTTACAGGATTCAGGCTCATTAGAAGACCACCTCTCATGGATGTAACAAACCAAGGAACCAGGAGCACTCCTGCTGAAATTCTTATATCTGAAAGACTGCCACGTGAGCAATCTGCTGCTAGTAGCAAAAGAAGTAAGTATTTAACATTCTATTTTGCATCAAAATTATCAAAATATAAACTTATGTTATTACATACAATAATAAATGGGTTAGAATAACGGTTTAAGGCGACGGCGAAAGCTGAATTATCCATACAAACGTAATACCAAAATCATTTGCAGATGGAGCATATTTCCACCATATTATGATGATATTCGGATTAAGACAATATTTACCTAGGTTCCTACATCTTTCTTTTTTTTAAATACTTACCTAAAACGAAATTTAAGCGTATTTTATTTCGCATATTTTTGTAGCGTAAATGGCATGTTTTCATTTTGTTTTTTCTATATTATAAACAACAATATTTCTAATATTCTTTCCGTAGGAACATAGTTTATATTATCAAGTTACAAATTATAGAAAAAAATAATAAAAAACATTAAGTTTTCATTCATCATTTTTGGTATTACGGAACACATCCAAATTTATCCTAAACTTTCAAGAGTTAGTAGTGCTATCGCGGCAAGCGAGAGTGTGTGTGTGTGCGTCAGTGTCAGTGTGTACGTGATGTCATTACTTCGGTCGCGTTGTAAATTTTACTGTAATATTTCTATTGACTTTCTGTATTCCTTTTACTTTTTTTTGTTTTTATGTGATGCAAATTATTTATATGCTTATGAACATCAAAACTAGTAAATATATCGAGCCTTTTCAGGAAGAACATCGTAAGCGACAATTTGCGTTTTTTGCAGAAATGGACTTTCTCTTTCGTAATTAAAAAATATTTATGATAATGTCATTCTAAAAAAATATACTTAACGTATTGTTTATATCTGATCTAATATAATAGTCACTATTAACATAATATATTTTTATAAATACTTTTTAATTACGAAAGAGAAAGTCCATTTCTGCAAAAAACGCAAATTGTCGCTTACGATGTTCTTCCTGAAAAGGCTCGATATATATTCCTTTTACTAAACTTCAAATGCTTAGGTACTTTTTTTTGGGTGAGAAATCATCCAATGATTTCTCGCGCTCTTGGGCGGAGCGAAAGAGCGTGTCAGACTTTTACTTACTAAAATCGACTCCTCATCATCATCATCATCTTCTTGCCCTTGTCCCGTGTTATTTGGGGTCGGCGCAACATGTTTTTTTCTTCCATTCTGCCCTGTCACTCGTCATACTATCACTAACTTCCTTTTCTTTCATATCACTCTTCACACAATCCATCCATCTTTTCTTTGGTCTCCCTCTCCCTCTCCATCCATTCACATGTAAACTCATAACTCTTTTAGTAACATGCGTTTCATCCCTCCTCTTCACATGACCATACCAAGACAAACGATTCCCTTTCAACTTTTCAGTCACTGGCGCCACTTTCAAACTTCCCCTAATATACTCATTTCTCACTTTATCCATTCTCGTCACACCACACATCCATCTTAACATTCTCATCTCCACAACGTGCAATCTTTTTTCATCCGTCTTTTTCACAGCCCAACATTCTGATCCATACAGTATGACAGGCCTTATCACGGACTTGTAGATTTTACCCTTCAACTTGAGGGGCATCCGTGGGTCACAAGTTGTTCCCGTGACCTGTCGCCATTTCATCCATCCTGCGTTGATCCGATGTGTTACGTCCCGGTCTACCTCACCATCCCCTTGGACGAGTGACCCGAGATACCGAAAGTCGGAGCAGATCGGTATGGGTGTTCCAGCAAGAGATAAAGGCACTGGATTGGAGAGACCGCCGAAATCGCAGAACAAGTATTCCGTTTTGGTTCTACTCAATTTCAGGCCAACACTCTCCAGTCTGTGCCACCACACCTCCAATCTGTTCTGGACCTCTAGGCCACTCTCGGCAACCAACACAATGTCATCGGCAAACAGCATACACCAGGGAGCCTCTTCCTGAATGTCCAACGTCAGAGCATCCATTATCATCAGGAAGAGGTAAGGGCTGAGAGCCGACCCTTGATGTAAGCCGACAGCCACATTGAAGCTGCCAGTGGTGCCCACTGTAGACCGGACTTGGGTACTGCATCGACTGTACATCGCTCGGATCAACTGCACATACTTCCCAGGCACACCTTTCTCCTTAAGGGCCCACCACAGAACCTCACGAGGTACCCGGTCGTATGCCTTTTCGAGGTCAATGAATACCATGTGCAAGTTTTTATGCGCACCTCTGTATTTCTCGCACAGCTGGCGTATAGCAAAAATGGCATCCGCTGTACCCCGACCCGGCATAAAACCGAATTGGTTCTGTGAAATTTCACTCTCTTCTCTCAGTCGCCTTTCAATAACTTTCTCCCAGGCTTTCATAGTATGTGACATTAGCTTTATTCCTCTATAATTGTTGCACTCAAGCACATCACCTTAGTTTTTAAAAATCGGCACCAAAGAGCTATTGCACCACTCATCAGGTATGGCTTCTTCCAGCAACAACTTATTGAAGAACAAAGCTAACCACGTCCATCCATCCACTCGCAATAACTTCCACACTTCAACTGGTATTCCATCTGGACCAATGGCTTTACCATTCTTCATTCCATTTACTGCTATTCTGACTTCATCCATACTAACCATTCTCACTAATCCCACATTCACTGGTTTATTCTCTAACACCCCACTCCAATTATTTTCTTCATTCATCAATCTTTCAAAATATTCCTTCCACCTCTTTCTGATTTTTTCATCATCCGATAGAACCATTCCAGTTTCATCTCATAAACATTTTACATGACAAACATCCCTCGCCTTTCTCTCTCTTATTCTAGTAAGCCGGTATAGCTCTTTTTGGCCTGCAGGACTGTCCAGTGCGTCATATAGTTTGTCCTGGGCTTTTGATTTTGCTATTGCCACGGCTTTCTTGGCTTTCTTCTTTAAAACGTCATACTCACTCTTTTTTTCAGCTTTTAAACTAGCGTTTCCAGGCTCTACACGCTGCCATTCCTTAAATTTTCTCTTTTTTTCTTTCAATACACTCTGAACTTCTGTCGACCACCACCATGTATCCCTATCTATTATGCCCTTTCCTCTCGTCTCTCCCAAAATATCTTTCGCTGCATGCCTGATACACTCAGCCATCTCATTCCAGCTTTCATTTATACTTCGATCATTCATATCTCCCATCTCTATCATTCTGTCCACCACTCGCTCCCTGAACTTCTTCGCACAATCATTCCTCTCTAACATATGCCATTTTATTTTAGGGGGAGGACGCTCTTTGTATTTGGTAGACAGTATTTTAACCACTGATGTCATAACCAGGAGTCTGTGTTGTGAGACTAGGTCTTCTCCTGGCAGTACTTTGCAATCTTTGACGTGCTTTAAGTGGTTGCGCCGAACTAGAAAGTAGTCGATTTGGGTCTTATGATTACCACTTTTGTACGTGATCATGTGTTCGTCTCTTTTTTGGAACCACGTATTGGCTACTGCTAGGTCAAATGCAGTAGCGGATTGCAGCAGGGTCTCTCCTTCACTGTTCGGACTACCGAAACCCCATCCCCCATGTACTCTTTCATAAACACCTTTCATTCTTCCCACATGTCCATTAAAATCACCTCCAACTATCAATTCTTCATGAACAGGGATGTTCATTAAAGCTGTATCAAAATTCTCCCAAAACTTCTCTTTTACCGTTTCATCACATCCTACTTGTGGTGCATACACACTAACTATATTCAACATCACATTCTCTAACATAACTTTCACAACTATAAATCTATCACTAATCCTTTGTACTTCCATCACACTTTCTTTCAATTTACTGTCTAACACTATTCCTACACCATTTCTTTTTCCATCACTTCCACAGTAGTAGAACTTGTATCCCTCACCAATTTCTCTCGCTTTTGTTCCTCTCCATTTAGTTTCCTGCAAGCATGCTATATTTATCCGTCTTCTTTTCAATACATCCGCTAACTCTCTGGCCCTTCCAGTCATAGTCCCAACATTCCAACTTGCATACCTCAATCTCGTTTCCCGAGCTAGCTTCTTTCGTTGCACCCGCCCGAGGTGGTGCAACAACCCTTGTCCATTTCCCACAGGAGCCGGGTGCTGCCCCTGCGCGTCGCCTGTGGGGTACGCCCTAACCCTATCGCGCATTCTATTAGAACCAAACATGTTGCAAATGGGATTTGGCTAGTTTTTTTTAAAGTCGGCCGCCAGCCTGACACCAACCCTCCTTGGGAATGCTTTTGTTGGTAGTTTACCCGCCACCACGGGATGACCTAAGGTGCTGTAGTATGCACAGAATCTAAATATCCCTTAGTCGCCTCTTACGACACCCACGGGAAGATATGGGATGGTGCTATTCTTTACGTCCGACAAATCGACTCCTATATTCCCTTTTTGTCTTGCGTTCCAGGGCCCCAGGTTTTCCTTTCAGAAGCGAACCGTAATAGGGATTGTATGCTGGCTATGCTCCTTGACTAGTTAATGTTGTAATTTCTATCAAATATATTTAAAAAAAAAAAACTTTACATTTACAGGATTCAGGCTCATTAGAAGACCACCTCTCATGGATGTAACAAACCAAGGAACCAGGAGCACTCCTGCTGAAATTCTTATATCTGAAAGACTGCCACGTGAGCAATCTGCTGCTAGTAGCAAAAGAAGTAAGTATTTAACATTCTATTTTGCATCAAAATTATCAAAATATAAACTTATGTTATTACATACAATAATAAATGGGTTAGAATAACGGTTTAATCATTTAAATTCAATCAAATTTTTTCACTGCTAATTTGGCTAGAATACAAACTCTTGGTGGAAATCAAGAATAGGTATGTTTTACTCTGAAGGTTTATGTAAATATTTCAATCATTTCCTTTCAGACACAACCAAGAAAGTGGTCAGCAATGAACAACACTTGGCAAAACAAATTAAAAAGTTGATAACTAAGAATAACTCCTACCAGATGAGATTGAAGAAAGCTCGGAAACTTTCCACAAATACTGCATTTCAAGCGGCATTAAAGAAATTTAAAACATTGGCTGCAATTTTCACAGTTATGCAGTTTCGAGAAATTAATAAACCTAAAATGGCACGACGGTTTTCAAAAGAGGAGAAAATTATGGCCCTCAGTATTTATAAAATGGGACCAAGAGCTTACAGATGGTTAAGCAAAATATTTGTATTGCCATCTCCTGTCACACTAAGCAGAATGATTTCTAGAGCTTCTCTGAAACCAGGGATTAATGAAAACATTTTCGAACAATTAAAAATAAAAGTTGAGAAAATGAAATATGATGATAGGTTGTGTATATTAATGTTCGATGAGATGGCACTCTCTCCACATTTTTATTATAATCAAAGGAAAGACAGAATATCAGGTTTTGTAAACCACACTGGTAAATCTACTAGAAAAATAGCAGATCATGTCCTAGTTTTTATGATTAGGGGTGTAACAAAGTACTATAAGCAGCCCATCTACTTCTCATTTTGCTCTGGGAGTACACCAAAAGAGATCTTGGCAGTACAAATAAAAGAAGTAGTAAAGAAGCTCCACTCCATTGGCTTTATTGTTTTAGCCACAGTGTGTGATCAAGGCACATCAAATACAAGTGCCATAAATTACCTGATTGAAGAAACAAGAAGAAATTATGCAAGAAGAAATATTGACTTTAATAATTCTGTATTTGAAATAGAAGGAAAGCAAATTATTCCACTGTATGATGTACCTCATCTCCTGAAAGGGATGAGAAATAATTTATTGACTAAAAATCTTAAATTTAAAATAGATGGTCAAGTAAAAGTGGCAAAATGGGAGCATATTATGCAGTTGTATGAAAATAATCCAACATACAAGGGATAAGGATAAAATAGATTTAAAATAGATGGTCAAGTAAGGATAATAAAAAACCTTACAGAAAATCACTGCAACAAGGATAAAATACCAAAAATGAAGGTTAAATATGCTTCACAACTGTTTAGCCAAACTGTTGGGAAAACCATGGGATATTTAGCTGGTAAGTCAATAATCTATATATGTATTTGCTTTTTTATTACAAACATCACATCCCGTTTGTTGTCTTAATTAAATGATGGTATATTGCTGGAGTGCAGTGGTGGCCGAGTGGTAATAGCCCCGACTTACGAGTTGTAGGTCGTGGGTTCAAACCCAGCCAGGTGCATTACTTTGTGTTATTTATTTCATCACCACTGCTCTCAAAACGGTGAAGGAAAACATCCTGAGGAAACCGGCATGTCTTAGAACCGAAAATTCAAAGACATGTGACATTCACCAATCCGCACTGGGCCCGCGTGGTGGATTACGGTCCATTCCCTCTCCTAGAGAGAGGAGGCCTGAGTCCCAGCAGTGGGAACATTAAAAGGCTGATTATGCTTATATTGCTGGAGTCAAATCTTTTAAGTATTTTTTCCCTGAGAACTACGACCCAATAAATCCCACAATGCATTTAATTTCAACTGATGAAATAAAGTTTTTATCTTTTTCAATACCCTACGAAGTGCATAACTCATATTTTTGTTTTCACTTTTCAGAGAATGGCATTCTACCTGAGGAGACAAAGGATACAGCTGATTTCATTATCTTTATTGATAATTTATTTGACTCCCTAAATGGAAGCATGAAAAACTCAGGTATTCGGTCTGCGAAAGATTTATTAAGAAATGTAACACCTAATTCAAAACACACAGAAATTTGGGTGCAAGCGAAAACTATCTTAAAATCAATGACATTTATGGCGTCAAAGGGGAGTGCTGGTACCGTACCATCAATAACTAATTGGATTAAAACAATTGAAAATATGGGCATTTTAAGAGACAAAATATTTAACGATTTTAAAATTAAATCTTTTTGGTGCAGACATTTTAATCAAGATCCTCTTGAAAACTTTTTTGGGAGCATACGTAGTCATGGGGTGAGAAATATCTCACCCACCTGTGCTGGGTTTGAAGCTGCATTTGCTTCTTTGCTTGTAAATAATATGAGCAGCAATTATTCTGTGGGGTCCAACTGTGAAGAAGATTTTTGTTTCATATTTGAATCATTTGATGAGTTATTTTTCACAAAAAATAAGAAAGAAGAAGCGCATACCTGCGAAGTTGATTTGAATGATTTAAATGATGATATAATAATTAATTTTGAAACAAAGAAAAGGGACCCCAGAATAATTGGCCAGCTCGAATATGTGACTGGTTACATATTGCGGAAAGCAAAAAAAATTTACAGAAATTGCAAAGACTGCAAAGTATCTTTGTATACAGATGACCCAGCTAAAAACAGGTACCTGCAACACAGGGAATATATAAAAGGCAAAAGATACCTATGCTACCCTAACGAAAATTTAACAAAAAGTTTTTCAGAGATCCAGGATATTCTGCACCATATATTAAGAAATAAAAGTCATATTGAAAATTTAAAAAACTATATGAAAACCATATTGTATATCAACGTAGATACACAATTTATTCAGTGTAGTCGCCACAAAAAAATCTTAATAGAATTTATATTTGATTTTTCAAGTAGGTTCTTTGCCCACAATTGGTGTAAGTGGACCAACAAATTATTAAATGGTACCAGCACAACCAAAGATGTTGATTCGAGTGATGAGATTCAGAATCAGGCTTTAATGTATTACAGCAAGAGACGAAAAAATAAGCTAATTAAGTAATAATATAATATCATTTTCTTTCTAATGATCATTATAAATAAAATATGCCGTGGATAATAATGTGATTTGCACGTTTGTAGCACGTACATAAGTTAATTTATAAGATGTAATGTAAACTGTTAGTTATTCCTAAATAAATAAATGTTTGTACTAAATAAACATTGCAAGTTAATTTTATTTAACTTGCAATGTTTTTTAGTACAAACATTTAGCTTACTTATAGGTTTGTTTTCATATCAACATTATTTTGTTTAGAAGACATTATTGTTGCCTTCTTTGCAATTGCAATAATTTCCTCCAAACAATTTTAAAACATTGTTATAAAATTATATCAACAAGTTTTCATTTTGTAATATTGTGCTGTGATACTCAAAATTACTTATTTTGTGAGATATAGTTGCATTGATTTTCTGATGGTTAGTTTCTGTAATTATTATCTACACTTATTATGCTTTATGTAATTCTAAGTATGTATTGTTTGTATAAACTTAATAAAGCTTTGTAATATTCGATTTTGTGTTTCATTATAACGAAATTAAACAATAAAACTGAAGAAACAAAAGGAACTGCTATATATAGGTATAGCTATATATACATGCTATATATAGGTATAGCTATACATGCTATACCTACATACGCATAGCTATAGACGCGTCGCGTACAAATTTCAATTAGTTGTGTCGTTAGTCACCAGATGGCGCATGACGTTGAAGTCAGCTGAATACTCTATACCCCTATATTCAATGTACTCTGTGATTCTGTGGCTGGCTTATTAGGCAATTGGCAACCCTGCGTCTCTAGTCAGTCATTGCAACGTCCCACCCAAGACTCAGATTATTTTGTGTTTTTCTGTAATTTATAATTGTATCTCGTACATTTACAGATTAATTTTATGTTATGATTGGTCATGTGCTAATATAAATTAGTGTTTACTTGGAATTTATAGCCCAGGGTTACTGAGAAGGTAAAGAGTGTTCCCCTTCTCCCTAACTTCCTGTGGGTCGCAAATTCGCAACTGTGTATTGTATCCTGTATTTGTGTATTTGCGCTAATCAAGGCCTACAATAGATATTGTGTATTACTTCCGTATAGTGTAAAAATTTCTAGTGAATGATTTTAGCACCATCAAAATGGCCGAGTTAGCAGCGTTGCTCCAAACCGAGATTCCCGAGGGGCGCAGCCATCTAACAGACAGCCACACGAACCTCGAGCGTGTCGCTGATTACTGCGAAGCTAACTACTTCCAATCCGAGAACAAAAGGCTCGCTCTAGAGAGCACGAAGAACTACACAACGCAATCTTTAGCCAGTGTAGCATATCAAATAAATACTTTGGCATACAACTTCCTGCAACTATTGGAGTTACAAACCATGCAGTTGGCTGAAATGGAAGGGCAAATGAATCATATTGCGCAAACTGTCGCCATTCACAAGGAGAAGGTTGCAAGGCGAGAGATTGGAGTGCTGACTGCTAATAAAGTTACTAACAGGCAGTACAAAATCATTGCTCCTGCCAACCCGGAGAAACCTATCAAATATGTGAGAAAGAGTATTGATTATACAGGTATGTATACAGGTGTGTCCTTTATGAATACCTTATAATTTTTTACAACATATCTTTTAGTTGACTGTCAATAGTATGTTTTCTCGGCTTAAACACATTTTTCTCATCAGCTCTAGATGACATTGGACATGGTGCCCGCTGGAATGGGGCTACTAGTGGTACTCCTAGAGGCCGCCGGTCAGGATCTGCTCCAAGTACGGCAACACTGCCTGCACCAACTACCAAGCCTCCTACACCACCAGCGGCTGTGCGAGCAGCTGCTGCTGCTAACACTGGAACATTGGGGCGAGGAACTCTTGGTGAGCCTTTCTATACTCAGGGTATAGGTATTTTCAAAATTACTGAACTCTGAAGGTACTTTATACAAAGTAGTTACTGTGAAGTGTTTATTTACTACAAATTACAAATTTGTATAGCTCTGACTGCTAAGCCTTAGCTTAGCTTAGCTAACTCTTAATGTAAGCATAGCAGTAAGCTGCATTTAAAGAACAACACTTTTATGTAAGTTTGGTTGAACATGCTTATCACAGGAACTACTGGTACAAATTGAAAATTTTCGAAAAAGGCTCTAGGTTATATAACATAAAACTACAACCCATGGAAGTGGAGCAGTAACCAAAGGTGCAGGTGAAACTGAGAGACAGCTAGTCAAAGAACCTATGCAAATCTCTGTCAACAAGAATTCAAACAAGCTAAAATATACCTACAATTTAAGAATTGAGTAAGCTGTTGATCTCCGCATTAACGCCGGCGTTCACGCGCCATTGTCTTACTATTGTGTCTCTAATTATGCACTCAAAAGGTTAATTTATCCTTGGACTAGAATAGCACTTATTTTAACTTTTCGTATGCCGTAATTATAGCGTGGATCCGCGTCTAAAACACATGAAAGGTTAAGTGCAGTATAAAGAAACATGTCATACCCTTTTTACAGGTAAATCTTCTCGTGAGTATCGTACACCACCGGCTGTGGCACCACCACAGGTGCCTTCGCACTATGCACCAAACTACCCACGTCGCCCTCCTGGGTACTCCACCTTGCCAGTAGCACAACCCCAGGTAAAAATAATTATAATCAACAAGGGTGCTAGCATGGGTTTCAGTTGGATAATTTTAGTACTCTTGGATTTGGATACGCTGCATTCTTTAACTTGAGGCTTTTTTAATGATTTTATTGTGTAAGTTCACCCCCTTGCTCCCCCTCCTGGCGTCTATGTATAACTTAAACTTTGACTGGCCTATTCCTGTTGGTCTAGTGGTTAGTGTTAATCATGTACCTATGTATTTAGAAATATATAAGTATGTTTATCAGTTGTCTAGTGCTCATAACACAAGCTCTTCTTAGCTTGGGACTAGACAGCGTTGTGTGATAGTTGTGGAATATTATTATTTATTATAAGGGTTATGCTCAAAGATCGCCCACGAAATTCAATTTTTTTTTAAGTTTTTTTTTTTTTTGTATTTTTCAGGCCCGTGTCAAGTTGTATGTTGATTAAGCTGTTGATCCCCGCACGAACGCCGGCGGTCGTGCGCCATTGTCTTACTATTGTGTCTCTAATTACGCTACTCAAGAAGTTAATATGTGATTAGCGGGCGTAATACGTATTTATTGAATGATTTTTGTATTGATGATTTTAATGAACATAGAATCCGACATTGACCCACAAAATAAAAAATAAAAATTTAATTATGCAGGCTACCCTTAACCTCTCAGGCACCACTGTACCGAATATGGTACACCTCATACCACATTACGTAAAAATAAGGTTCAAGTTAGTTGGTACCGAGGTGTACCGAATTCAGTACACTGGGGCCTGAGAAGTTAAGAGCCAGCATTCATCATGTTTATTATAAGCACAACACATTTTTGATTCCAGGTGGGAATGGTACACCCTAACCAACATCAAGCTACTTCCAATTATTCCCAACAAGACTTGCATTCCAGTATGCCACGTTAGTATTTGCGACGCTTATATCAGTTTTCAGACGAAGTTTTAAGAGGAGTAAATCTCTGGTCAAACTGAGGCAACATCCGCATTGTCTGCTGTTTTTTTAATGATTAATTGTGGTGTCGTTCCGTTCCGCCGACGCGTCGTTTTAAACAGATTTCATCCCGTGCGGTAGTTGTTTCAGTTTCAGTTTATTAGCCTAAATACACAGTGCAACCTACAATGATTAGTTTCTTCATAAATTCGTTTTTTTTTTCAATTTCAGCACCACCATCTCCTTTGATTGGTTCTGATGGTGAGCACAGCCAACATTCCATGAGCCTACCTGGACAGGTTGGTATAGTTTCTACATAAGATACTGTATTATTAAATCTGTTAATTATCTGAGCTTTTGTACCTGCATCACATTGAGTACATAATAATATCATAAAAATATGGCACCACCTCCCTGGGCGATTGTATCGTGGAAATATTATCGTCCTGCCACTACATTCTATAACAACTCACACACACGTTCATAACGTGGAGGTTTCGCCTATTGGCTGATGGTAACCACAGTTCTTGCCATCTCATGTGAAGCAAGTACAAAGAAACGAATTTAAATGTTGGTTAACTTACCAAAATTTCTTTTGACTAGATTGAATAACCCAACATCAGCGATTGGGAAGTCGTGAGTTTAAATCCTACCCCAATCAACCATAATTGTAGTGCTCCCTTTTTAGTAAAAACTGTTACGGCCGAAACTCGAAGTGGGGTTATACCTAACGTTCCATTCTAGATAGTTTCTCGCCTCATTATCATTACATTTTAATGAAATATTTTCTGAAAATGAACCTTAATTTAAAAGCTATAAGTGCGAGAATCATCTGATAAGTGAAGCATATGTAAACTCTCGCATCTAAATGGGCCAGAAAGCTGGTTAGAACAAGGTGTAGTTTATGTGTCGTAAAGTACATAACCAAATCGTTGTCGTATCAGTGGTTGACCTAATTTTCTGTTGTAATGTGATCAAGTCAACCCAACACACCTATTGATGGAATCTTTCAACCTAACCCAATCGTGTTGGTCTATCGCCATGTGCTCCTAGTTCTATCCGGCTATTTCTGAGTAGGTATAGCCGCCCTTCTGTTTCGCTGTAAAAAAAAATATGCTTCGGTTATTTAGAAAGAGGCTTGACATGAAAATTATTGTAGTTATCCGGATAGGGGTGATAATATATCCACTGTCGATGCTATCATGATTTCACTTTGTGAGAAAGACACCAGGAGATATGGGATAGTGGGACTACTAACACTATCCCATTTTACAATCATAGCATGGGCACGGTAATATTATCTATACAGTATTGTAACTCGGCCGTATCTTTGAAATAAATGCTTACAGCCGCGCGGTACGTAAACATGCGATAGGGCTGCCCGCACTATGGCTGCCCGCCTCCACCATTTTAATTACATTTGCCTACTTTGTGTTTCCATTTAGTTTTTTGATTGTAAATATACTTTTTTTATATAAACAAATAAAATACTTTGTGAATTGAATAGGAAGTGCTCAATATTTGCGACCGAAAAATATTTGCGCCTCGACTGAGACGTACCGAAATGCTATATTATTAAATTTTAAAGTACAAAAATCCGCATTCTAAAGCTTAATTAAAAATTGTTTTGGGAAACATGGACAAGGTGGAGAAAAGGAATAACTTTTACTTGGTTATTTATAGATACCTGCAGCTACTTTACAATTTATATGTTTGGTTTTAAATGAAGAATTCATGCAACCAAAAACAGCACAATATATCCTACTCGTCATATTAAATATATAAATATGTACTTGAACTTATTTTTATTGAAAAAATCGCGCGGCACAGACGCGACTGTCTGCATCCCGAGCGCACCTCGAGATCGAGGCGCGTAGGTATAGCTCGCGTTTCGACCGTTTGTATGAAGTTGGAATACTGTATAGATAATATTACCGTGGCATGGGGCACAAAAGTTTTAATTAGAGACCAACCGAAGACTTACTTTCGGTTTCGGTCAAAAATTTGGTTTTGGCTTCAATTTTGGTTTCTGGCAAAAAGTACCCGAATGTGTTCGGTTCAACCGAAACGACCGTCTTTGAGCTGACGGTTGATAAGTGTTGACACCTAAATGATATACCTAAAAACTGATCGACTCGTTCGTCTGTGTTATAATTTCTATGTAATCGTTGATTTATACGATTTAGGGCCAACGCTGCGTTAAGCTGGTGCCCGCGACGTGACTATGCGCATGTGTCATGTGTCAACTTTACTATATCTCTTGACTATACATTCCCACCAGAATCGAGGATGGCACTAAGTCTTGATATCGTGATTATGTAGAAACTACTAATTTGTCTCATTACAAAAGATAATAAGAGTTTCTCGAAACTGTCAAGACTCAACCTATAATAACCGGAGTATACTACCAACATAACCACATAACTAGCATGTATAACAATTGCAGCGTGCGTCCTCGTCTTCGGCCGGAGGAGGCTCCATCCGCGGCGGCTCTGTATCCCCGCCGCTGCCGCCTCCACCGATGGATGACGAGCTGGCGCACGACAACTTTGGCAGACCTCACCATATGAATGTATGATTTTGTGTTTTACTTAACAGTCGAAAATTTGTTGGATAGGATATTGGCAACTTAGGATTTAGCTCAAAGCCGTACGCGTACTATCTACGTATATTTACTTAACTTTGTCAACGATGAAGAACTTGAGTTTGGTGCACAGTTGGTACCGCATTAGAAATTAAATTCTTCTGACCTCCGCTAATCCATTTGCTAGAAAGTATCGATATTCTAAGGTAAGTTTCGGTTATGCGTGTAATTGAAGTAATGGAACCGATTGCGTGATTTTATCCTTTAGACTTACAGTATGGAAATACGCTCCATTCGTTCCTCAAATGACATCATATCCGTTTTTCGCGCATATTCATGATTTTGCCGACTATTGTACAACATCCTACACAACTTAATTAATTGTTGGCCCATAATTTTAGAACAAGATGAATAGTATGGGTACTCCATACACAAACGCCGTTCCTGCTATAGTGCCAGACGAGGAAGATTTACCTGGATGGGTGCCCAAGAACTATATTGAGAAAGGTAAAAACAGTGTTCTTTACGAAAATATATTGTACTAGATGCTGTCAGCGGCTTCGCCCGCGAAATGATAGAAAATTATCCCAAGGGAATATATACATGGGATAAAAGTATCCTATATGCTGTTCGAGGTACAAATTTCATCCAAATCCCTTCAGTAGTAGTTTCAGGGTGAAGGAGTAAAAAACTACACACAAACTTTCGCATTTATAATTAGGGATGCATCGATATGTCTTTTTGCCGATACGATACCGATACAGATTATACTCTTATAAAAATATTATTTATTTTATTCAACTATCTAGTTATAAATTACGATATGTAATTGTGTATTTTGTTTAGTGTGGGGAAAAATATTACGCGCCACAAAAACAGCGAAGTGGCATACGCGAGGAACAGAAGCGAGCGATACAACAACACACTGAAAAAAGTACGGGAACTCCCCGAGCATAGAAATCGTGCCTAGTTTGAAACGAAACAATACGCTCGTTTACATTACTGTTTTGGAGCCCATGATTTTAAAAGTATCGTTGTATTTGGCTATGAAAATATCGCCGATGCCGAAATATCGGCAAACTCGAATTATCGCCGTTATATCGGTATCGGATGCATCCCTATTTATAATATTAGGACATTTCAAATTAAGTTGACAGCATGGTTGGTACAGTGGTTGACGACACGCAGTGCATCCAATGCATGTTGCATTGGATGCACTGCGTGTCGCGGGTTCGACTCCCGCATGGAATAAATATTTGTATTGCCTACAGATACGAATGAGTGATGAGTTTACGTGTTTGCGAACGCACCCACGATATAAAAGTAATTCCTAGTGGGACAATGTTTAAAAAAAGAAGAATTAAAGAGTTTCCCAGAGATCGTAATTAAATTCTTCTTTGTGTATTAAATCACATTTTGTGGGCAACGTCTTCGTTACTTCAACGGCATAATCTGAGGCAGCAGTGAAGCCATTTTGGATGCATGTTTTGGGGTCCAGAAGGCAGGTTACCTAATTAAATTGTGTAATACTGTTACAGTTGTCGCCATATATGATTACTACGCCGACAAAGAGGACGAGTTATCATTCCAAGAGAGTGCCGTGATCTACGTGCTGAAGAAGAACGATGATGGCTGGTGGGAAGGCGTCATGGACGGAGTCACGGGTCTCTTCCCAGGAAACTATGTGGAGCCTTGCGTATAACAATGCTAAATTGTAGCAACTGTACCTGTATACATTCTATTATCGTTAGTCAACGTAAACATATACTTTACACACGACAAATTAAATGCTATAACAGTAGCTGAATGAAAAATTTTGTGTTGTCTTTTGCGGCATGCACAAGCAAAACAAGTCTAGAACACCCAGAGATTCAGAGAAGTGGTTTTGTCCCATCGTCGTTTATACATGTAGTGACTAGCGGAATATACCCGGTTTATAATCTGTAGATATCCTTGGATTTTATAAATCATATCTATAATCTTTTTGTGGTATGATCTCTTCCAAATATCCATTAATTCTATACTGTTACATTCATAAAATACAACGTAAGGCCTGATTTTTCAATAGATAGCCGAATAACTTACATAAGAATAAATAATATGGCTGTTTATCATATTTTCTGCTCAAAATCAGTCAAACGGCCATTTTTATTCCAGAGTTAAAAAATATTTGGCTATTGAAAAATCAGCAGATAATAATATTTTATTGAAATTTTATTATTTAAGAATATTATGAAGTGTAATAGTAATACTGAATATTATAATTTAGACAAAGTATCTTATATTATTTATAGTTTGATAGAATATATAAAAACAAAGAGAATTTTGTAAAATAATTCGATTAATAAATAAAGATCTTTATTAGTATTTTCATCATTTTTATGTTCATTTAACCTATTTAGCGCCACTGTACTCAACCGAGTTCCTACGGAAAAATAAATGAGAGTAGTTTTATACAATGCGTTCCAAATAAGAATAGCATCGATCGACAGGTAGTGACGTCACGTCATACTGTCAAATCGAAGAATTATTATGGTGAGCAAAACAAGAAAATTTTAAAATTTAATTTATTTACGTACTGTGAACGAAAATAGTTTAATCAGAATCCAGTTCTTCAATTTTGCTCATCTCTGAGTTCTTCAATTTTGCCCAATTTCTTGCGATTTGACAGTATGACGTGACGTCACAACATGGCGTCATTCCTATTCTTATTTGGAACGCATTGTAAATACAATAAACCGCGTTTAAACCTTTTAATTAAAATTAATTAAAAGGTTTAAACGCGCAAGCAAGTGGTTTGTCTACCGCGTCCATTATTAGGGCGTTGCTAGTTACAATAATAAAATCTAGGTATAGTCAAAATTTATGGTAATAAGAGCATTTTAATTTATTTTTATTGACCAACCAACAATTGTATACACTAACATGTTTTTTAAAAAAAAACTATAATCTAGGTTAGTGTTACAATTTCATTTAGGTTAGCACCGCATGCTCCATAAAAGGTAACTATAAGCTACAAATACCTAATTTAATATAAAATTAATAAATTAAATATAAGCAAAACATTCGGACGATAAATAAACATTAAAATTGAAATTCAGGGGCGCCGGCTTTTAGAAAACCTCATGGGTGCTCATGCTTATTTGGTGACTCGAAAAAGTGGCGAAGTGTGTGAAGAGAAATGCACACTGATCGACCGACAAATAAATAAATGTCCTACTTACATACTGCGTACTTAATTACTATGTTTGATAAAAGTATAAAATGAAACCGTTATATGTATAAAAATGAAACTAGTTTTTATTATAAACAAATATTTGGTATAATTTGTACGTAACCTTCTTGTACCTACTAATCCGTACTAAGTTGCCCGCATCGTTAATAAATAATAATAACTAGAGATAACATCACTTATATTGTCCTGGCCACAAACTAAGGTTTTCCCTTGTACCTACTATGGAATCCAGGAACAACGAAGGTACCACAAACACTCGGACCCAACACAACCTCGGATCTGTTTCATCGACAAACATTTGTGTTGGTGCGGGAATCGAACCCGCGACCCTTGCGTCTCAAACGGCGCTCTAAACCACTGCGTTAAACGCAAAACTGATCTGTTTCTTGTTGTCTATTCTCCTCGGCACCCACTGTTTATTTCTCATGGGTGCTCGAGCCCCCTAGCACCCACGGAGTCGGCGCCCCTGTTGAAATTAGAATTGTAAACAAAAAAAGAAACAAAATAATTAGAAATTGAAATCAAATTCACAATTAAACACAAAATAGACATTTGACTTCGCAGTAACTTGTTTATTGTACCCATAGATAGATACATACACCAACACTTCATTTAGCGATCACATCATTCACATCAGACATCAGGTCGGCCGCATGTGTGAGGACTCAACAGGCAGTGAATGTTATAGGGCCAGAATTTGTCGAAATCCCTTGAGAAAACAAAAATTCTTATCTCGTGAAATGAAATACGCACTAGAACGCTGTCGCATATCATCATAGATCTGAAACTTGGTGCTTACCGGCGACATACGGGGCAAACCAAAAGCGAGCCGCTTTTATTGAGATGAGTGGAATTTGAAAAGATAAAAACGTTAGCGTGTTCGTCTTAAGGAACAGTGCGTAAAGCTATAAACGCTTGAAGCTGAGGAGTAGAAATATGTAACTATGTAGGTAGGTACCTATTAATTTCTTCTTTATAGATTCTTTTTCTAAGAATATTACATTCGTTTTTATGAAGTTATAATTTTTTATTTATTTGTAACAGCTCACATTTACTTGTCTCAAAAATATCGTAAATAATCTATTCCTGTACCTATAAAAGACTACGAGGCATGCACCACGAACGGCGCTCAACGAATGCCTCTTCGAGGAGGAAAAAAAACGTGTTGCGCCGACCCGAAATAAAATGCGACAAGGCAGGGCATGAAGATGATGACAGTGTAATAAAAAGTTTGCTTTAATTTTCTACCCCAATATGAATACGCCTTTACTTTGCAGTAGGATCACTATTTTTTTTAAATCGCGATATAGGGCGATATAGGGACCCCGCCCAGCTTCGCACGGGTGCAAATTATATAGGTACCTACACAAATCTTTCTCGTTGATGGCAATCAAAAAGGCTTTACCAAAACTCAAGCGATTTTTAACCGACTTCAAAAAGGAGGAGGTTATATGTTCGGTTGAATGTGTTTTTTTTTTTATGTATGTTTACCGATTTCTCGGTCAATTGTGGACCGATTTTAAAATTATTTTTTTTGATTGGAAAGGCTTCCTAGTTGGTCCCATAGAAATATTGTTGATCTGATCATGAACTTCGAAGATATGGAACAGAACTCATAGGATCACAGCAAAACCGTCGTAACAAGTAAAATTGCTTTGTTTATACGTGTAGTCGATGATTGACTGAAAGTAGAGGGGGAATATATCGAACTGATCTGATGATGAAGCCTGAAGTTAGGCACCGGAACTCTGTAATAAATTATTGTAATCAAACCGTGTTTGGGATTATTAGAATTGTTATGAGATGCACTCTGGCTATAAAGTATTTAAGTTTGGCTGAGGGGTACTTTTTAGTGGTGGTACCATAACGAAAAAGTGTAAAATAAAAAACTATTTACAAAAAAAAATACAACCGACTTCAAAGTAAAAAAAAAAACACTGAAAAGTGCAAAATAACTTTAATTTCGAAGTCGGTGTTAAATAACGAAGAGACAAAACTATTATAGAAACACCGACTTCGAAATTAAAGTTATTTTGCACTTTTCAGTGTTTTTTTTTTACTTTGAAGTCGGTTGTATTTTTTTTTGTAAAAAGTTTTTTAGTTTTGTTCGCGAATTCGGTAGCACCGCGCTCCAAGTTTTAACATTTTTGCCTTTATGGCATTCCACCAGATGGTAACATCCATATTAACGGTGTTTATTTATTGTTTAGCTATTTGATGAATCTTCTCGAGAGTTCAATATACAGTGAAATAAAACGTATTGTAGTAATTTGTGAATCTTGTATTATTGCATTTAAATGCATAGAAATTCTTAAATCTAGTTCAATAAAAGCACTAGAATGCTTTTAATCCACTACTACAATAAGAAATGTCACACTTACTAAGATACAAAGTAATTTTGGTAATCACATCAACATTGAAATGTGCTAAACTGACTATTTATTGGTTTTATGTAACAATAGCTATTATTGTTACAATTTTATTTGCCAAATGGAAAATAAAACCAATAATTAAAAAAACTTCTTAAAAAAATAGAACTCTGGTCTAGATCGAATGTATTTAGATAAATACGTTATATCAACACTGATCAATTTAATTAATGCCTTATATTTTCACGTCACTATTGCCGTACCGAAACATTACAGCAGCAGTATTTAACCTGCCTTCTGCTAAACTATACGACCAATTTTTATTTTTAGGCCCACAAGTTTACCATGTTGTAGTTAAAACTCAAGTGAATTTGTTCTAAGAACCAAGGTCACAATAATATTAGCACAATAGAAAAAGACTTCATGACTGCTTAGATAACTAAAAACCCTTTCGATCCTTATACAAATGTAATTATTATAACAATCATAAATGCAGATCAAAAAATAGGTTGAATAATTATAACAGTACCAGTACTAAGTTTCTTTCCTGACACTTGGAAGTTGACGAATATAAGATAGGTAATGTAATTATACTCTAAACCTTCATAATTATGTATTATATTTAAGACTGGTATTGTAATTGAATACATTTCAAGTTTATTTATTACTTAACACTGAATTAACAATAAGTATGACCTAGGAGATGGTAGGTTACTATCTCCTAGGTCACATGACATTCAACTACTACAATAGTTTCAGTTGGATATTAAAATAGTTTTGTATGCAGTTCAGTTGAGAAAAATGTTGAAAATTGAGACACACCTAAGGTACAAAATATTTGTATTTCCACGGGATTAATCATCTTATTCCTTATCATCTAAATCCATATTTTCCGCCGTACTTATTTCACTTTCTTGTGTTTTAGTCTCTGCTTCGGGTTTTGTTTTCTTGTCCACAACATCCTCTTTATCCTCAGTTTTTTGTGCTGGCTCATTAGTGGCAGTAGTTTCCTTTACTTCTTTCTTTTCTTGTTTTTCAGCAGGCGCTGGTGTTTCTTTTTTCAATTCCTTTTCCTTTGCACTTCTGTAAATCAGTTTCCATACATGAGGTAAATGTTGCATTAATTAAAGAAATAAATTGTCTAAAATGTTAGTAAAAACAAATTTATCTTACTGAGTGGCTGGTCCATTGACAATTTCCACGACATCGTCATCTTCATATTTTATGTTGACCACAGCCTCGACTTTGGACTGAATGCTCTTCAAAGCTGAATGGAATATTTTTGAGCTAGCCTGAAAGTTAAAACGGAAAAACAATTAGTAACAAGAAATTAATATTTAGCTTTTTATTTTGAGCTATCAAAATCGTTTAATCTGACATAAATGTACTACAGATGTATATCTGTATAACGTTCAAAGTTGTTGCAAAATCTATTGTGAAAACTGTTGCGTTTTGTGGGGACGCTCGACAGGACCATTAAAATAATAGTCACTATCATAAAATCACATTTAAAACTTTCAGTGTGTCGACTAGAAAACATACCGTAAGCGAGGCAATTCTAGCTCGAGCGGCAGAGAGGCTGGCGCTGAGGTCGGACACCTGCGTCTGCGCGCCGCGCTCGGCCTGCTGCGTGCTGGCGGCGGCGGCGCGCGCGGCCCGCAGCGCCGCGCGCGTGCTCTCCAGCGCCGCCTCCAGGCGCGCGCGCCCCGCTGCACTGCGCGCCTCGGCCTTCACTAGCGCGCCCACGTCCACCAGACGAGATTTGTACATTACCATGCCTGTAACAGAAAAAAATTATGCCTGTGGTCAGACTACGTCAACGTCGTGCTGCAAGTTGCAAACTTTCAGAGTTGCTGCTCCTATTATGTAACTTTTTAACAAGAAACACACCCCACTTACTGGGCAACACGGTACCCTTTCGCGTCACACCGAATAGAGTTCCGACGAGCAGAGACACCCTGGGCATCAGGCAGCCACCGAAGCCGCGGACTTGTGGACTGTTAGAAATGCGTAGCTCATTGTCCTAGCTTGTTGTATTAAGAGATGTCAGTATAATTGACAGGACCCATCAGTCCAAGACAAGTCAGATTGTTCGAAAGAATTACCGCGGCCGGCCCTAGAACGCTAAGGGCATTTGGAGGATTACAAGTGGGTTTAGTCGCGAGGCGTGAGGAATTATTTGACAAAATGTTACCTGAATCACTGACATCCCTCGTTTCACCAGACTGCTCTTCAGAATCATCACCAGGTGCATTGAAAATTGGTAGCAAGTTGCGGTTGCCTGCTGCAATTGCTTCTTCTAATTCTGCAATCTATACAATACATTTTCTCGATTAAATGTTTTAGTCAATTTATTTATTAATTTGTTTGTAGGTGACTTAGTATGTAATTGATCAACTTTCGGATGAATTACTTACATGTGTTGGCACTTCACTTGTCATGATTGTGCTGTCTAGCGGGAAGTCTTGTATCGCCTCTGGCGATCCTGACGCGACATCTCTGATTGTTTGAATTAATGACCTAAAATATAATATTTATTTTGAGTATAGACACTAGATTCATAAAAAACCTAACCAAATCCATTTGGCACTGGGGACACCCCTTATTTGAAAGACTTGAGGTAATTCAACTTACTTATAATTAAACATCTCCTTAATGCACACTTTTTCGAGCACAGCTCTGATTTGTGAGCGGGACAGCTGTAGCCCAAGGCTCATGAACAAGTTCTGCAGATCTTTCTTAGTCATGCTGCCACCGCGTGCCGTGTCAAAGTACACTAGTGACAGTAGGAGGTACGGGTCAGGGGGTAGCTCGACGCCACGGCTGCGACGCTTAGGGGAGCCGCTGCGTTCATCATCACTTGGACTTTCCTGCTTCACAAAAACATACTAGGGTAAAGGATTGCAATTTGAATGAACTAACATGAGTAAACAATGCTTTGACAATTTCATTCCGAATTTAAATCAGTTTATTGTGTTAATATTAATAGTTCTTATTTGTAATTTACAAATTACAGGTGACAATTAAGGGTATTCTTTGCAAGGTATAACATACATGGTCCATGACCATGCTAGGAAAGCCTGTGTTACTGAGGTCATCCATTCATCCATTCTCAAACTTTCGCTTTCTAATATCAGTGTGATGTATTAGTAATTTTATAATCGTCGTCATCATCTTCCTGCTCTTGTGTTGTAAGAAAGAACCACACAGATTTGTGGACCAGTCAGTGCTAGCAGTCAGTTCTACTTGGACATACCTTCCTATCCCGCCTGCGCGAATCTCTCTTATCGTCGCGCCTGTCCTCTCTCTTATCGTCTCTCTTATCCTCGCGTTTTTCATCTTTCTTATCGTCTTTTTTCTCCTCTGTCTTCTTTTCGGCCTTATCTTCTCCTTCTTTCTTCTCTTTGACTTCTTCAGCCTTTTCAGGTAATGTGTATAATGTCTTGTAAATGTAGAATCCGAAGTCCCGCATCAGCATTTCGTTGAATAGCTCCGCGAACACAAATAACTGCGGCAGACAAAGTTTTATGTTAGGTGAGTCTTCGTGAACTTTTGAATATGTTCGTAATGTTTGACTTTATTTGCACAATTTGGTTTATCAGTTGTCTAGTACCCATAACACAAGCTCTGCTTAGCTTGGGACTAGACGGCGTTGTGTGATAGTTGTGGAAAATATTATATTATTATTATAATTTAAAATTCAATACATGAAATCATTTCAAGACTAATTAGTTAAAAGGTTTTAAAATACCAACTCTATAAGGTAAACGATTAAAGGAAAAGTTTTTGATTTAAATAAATATTATATTAATTCAAATAGTTTTTTTATTTGTGGTGTACTTATCAATCAAATCCTTGATAATCAATTACCCCAAAAACAATTATAGACTGGCGTTATTCATGATACTCTATTTACATACCTAGAAGAGAAGAAGTTATTTTCCTGGAATATTAAGTAAAATCTGCAATTTAAACAAACCTCAAAGCTGTGTTCCTTATTGTCAGTGATGCGATAGTCCAACAGCAGTGATAGCGTGGCCACATTACAGTTGAACTTGCCACCCTTAGCCGAGTTTGATGGGTGCACCAAAATGTGAGGTGTTGGCGGAATGTCGTAGCGATTTTTACGTAATTGCTTCTCTTTTTCGAGCTGTGGAATTGTTAATTTACTGTTGAAATTGTTAAAAGTATGTGTGCAACATTAGGTAATACACAATGGCAGATACTCTAATAGATAACACTAGCTCCTGATAGCAGCTTCACCCGCGTAAAAGTAGAAAATATATAACCTATGTCACTTAGTGATAAAGCAGCATTCCACTAGTGAAAGAATGTTTAAAATCGGTCCAGTAGTTGATGAGCTTATTCATTACAAACAAAAATACAGACATATAAATCTTTCCTCTTTGTAATATTAGTATAGATGGCATCCTTCAAATCATTTCAAAACGGACTAGGAAATATGGTAAATACAGTGAAATTATATTGACTACTAGCTGTTGCTTGCGACTTCTTCCGCGTGAATGTTGGTTGTTGTGGACTCGAAGTCGAAGTCACATAAAACGCAGCTTGCTTCTTTGTAGTTCAAGTTAACTCTGTACCAAATTTCGAATCAGTAGTGTAACTGCTAAAGCCTAACTGATAGAGTAACTTCCATATTTATATTATTAGTGAAATGAAATTTATTTATTTGCTAGAATATAGGTACTTATATTATCATGTTGAAATATTTTTTAGACTCACTATATTCGACTTATCAGTCGTGCAAATATTTTTAGAATATGCAAATAATAATAATGTCATGAAACTTCATCACTGTCATTATTCACATTAGTTAAACATAATAAAACAGTCAATAATATTAATTGTGCACATTATAAAATATATTAAAATAGTGTAGAATTTACTGATTAGAAAATTTATAAATAATGTCTATAGTTATAATTTAAATACATGTTCATAGGTCATAAATATAGTAATACATTACTTCTGTTTAAAATTTAAATAATCATCTATTGAATAAAAACATCTGTCACAAAACCAATTGTTAAAAGTTCTACTAAATAAAATTCTAAGTCATTCATTTTTCTCATTTTTTCAAGTAGTTTTATAAATTTTCACCGCCATGGTGTAGCAGTTTCTGTTACATAACTTTAATCTGTTTCCAGGCACTACTAGAGGTTTTTGTACTATTTTCCTTTTAAATTGGGCATTATCATCCTGCTCAAAGAGTGAAAGGTGGTTTCTAACAAACTTACACATTTCAAAAACATAGGGATGGCAGTGTAAGCAAACGATTTTTCGTGAAGATTGGTTGGCACGAATCAGTCCACTTGAGTCCATAGATAGACCTTATGCATGTAATATAATATGGATGGATGTAATATGTCTCAAATAGTCACAAGTTAATATAGTTGTTTTATGAGAACTACATCAGTAGCTGGGGCCTGAAATGCTGACAGAAAAATCAAGAAAAATAATTTACCTTTCTTTTCTCTTCTTCAATCTCTTTTTCAGTTTTCTTTTCTTCAACCTTTTCTTCTTTCTTTTCAACTTTATCAGTTTTAGGTTCAGGTTTCTTCTCTTCCTCCTCATCTTTAATTTCAATTTTGTCTTCTTCCTGAGAGTCTGGCTTTTTGTCTAACTCCTGTTCATCGTCTTCAAGTTCCATTACGTCATCACCTTTTTTATCTTCCGACGCCTCTTCGGTTTTTAATATTTTTGACAGACGAGATACAAGTTGAGATCTTAGTCCTGATGAAAAATATCAAAAATTGAGTTACATGAAATTTGTTTGTTTACCAAATAAAAAATATGTTGTCTAAACAATTTCTTTATAATAAGACTAGCTGAGCCGGCAAACGTTGTTCTGCCATATAAATAAAAAAAAAAAAAAAATAGATGTTGGCCGATTCTCAGACCTACTCAATATGCTCACAAAATTTCATGAGAATCGGTCGAGCCGTTTCGGAGGAGTTCAAGTTCGAACACCGTGACACGAGAATTTTATATATTAGATTAATGTTCTATGTTACCTTTACAACTAACATTCCGCGCACGTAGCTCTTGCCTTAACTGCTCAACTTTAAATGTTTTGAGATCTATTTTTGAATAATGTGTTGGTTCTGGCTTTTCCTCATCATCATCATTCTCATCAATTGTTATGGTGGTACTATCCAGATCTTTCTCCTGCAAATTTTATAGCTCTGTTAGTATTTTTGCCAGGTTTACAACAGGAAACTCAGGGTTTAGGTCAATGTCTCAAAGCTGAGTTTATTAGATTTTAAGATTTTACTTTAGTTTAAAAAATTAAATGAGGATGTTTTTATTTTAATGTAATTCTGTGAATAATAAAAAGGTAGTGATTATAATAATATTATCTATTTCCAGGCGATGTCAGCATGGCAACAACACTGCTTTTCGTCGGTAGTACTGGCACGTTGCTCTTCCAACATTTTAGTAGCGAGCAGCCGGAATCTTAACTAAACAAAACTGGGAACAAACAATTTGCGATTTGTCCGCCGCAGAAGTGTCGGCCGCTACCGCCACTTGCAGCTCTGCCTTGCTGGACTCCGGTAGATCGCCGTCGAGTTTTCGGATGGCCACGTCACAGGCTGCCTTATACTGCTCCTGTACGGTGGTCCAGTCGATACGCGACGGTTGCGCCGACCACACGTCCGGCAGGAACAACACCACACACTCGAGCCGCGACTTGCCGCCGCTGCCCTCGCGCCAGTAGTAAAACTCCACCATTCGGTACCTGCATGGGTAATACAGTTATAGTGGTATACTCACAGCGCATCGCGCGCGCCGCCCACCCGACTGCACACATGGAAACGACACATCCGCTACGAGAGTCAAACAAACTGCTGTTTTGGTACGTGGTACATCGAGTCTGCATCCAATGAGTTGCGCCATCCAAGATGTACTAACGCCTCCATACTCTCACATAAGGAATGTGTGTGCCATGACTAATATAAGGAACGACGGTGGGTTAAAGCTTCTTCTGTCTGTTGGACACTTGCCAACCAGTCAGTAGGGATTTGTTATAATACTGCACCAGCAATTTCAAGAAGCCCAGAAGAAACTCCGTCCCCATCATAATAACTCTACTTGAAAAAAATACCAGCATAGCAGGGCAGTTAGATGACCTAACAATGATGATAGGACACTTACCATTGAGTGCATGAAGTCAAATCCACTCCTGTGAGGGCTTTGCAAGTACGTATTGCAGTCTTTACCAAAACCTTTGGATCTGACTGTGGATTTTCACCATCTAAAGAAGGACTCCAAGGTCCACCTATAGCAAAATTTTCACCACCTTTTCCTTTCTGACCAACAAGGAACTTGATCAGTCTGGTTGGATGCAGTGGATTTTTACTGGAGCGTTTATCCTTTTCATCAACTTTTGTCAGTCCACATTTCTGATACAGGACCTCCAATGTTGGCATGCTGATTAACATCACCTAAAAATTATTATTCAATGTTTATTTATACATATAAATAAACGTTTAAAAGATCAATAAGAGATTAATAATATATTTAAAAAAATAAATATTTATAGAAATTATTTATGAATCAATCAATAATAAATTATCTGGCTGCTATTTTCTGTTGGTCTTCCGAATAGTAATAATAATCATTTATTTGTCAGGAAATTATTCCCATACTAAAACACTAATAAAAAGAACTTACCTTAGCTGAAAACCTGTAATCTGCATCTGGTGGTTCTAAAACTGCATCGTTGGCATTGGGGTTCTCCACTTCCTTGTTCATAATATGATAAGCACATGGGTTGTTTATCGAAAATGGTGTTTGAGGTGGGAATGTTTCTCCCCATTTGACTTGAGCGTTGAAAAAGTCAGACGGCACATACAAGTTTGTATATCTTTGTGACAATGCAGGCACATCCATTCTCGTACTAAAAGAAGAAAAAACTTGTTATCAGTGTTGTTGGTTGTCTATAAAGAAACCAACCAAAAATGCAGGATAGACAAAATACATACATTGGTTTATAAAATATTTTAAAATAAAATAGACATATTATACTTTTTATTGTCCACCATAATAAATAAATTAATAGAGCATTATTAGGAGTTATTAATGTACAATATAAAATTTTGCAAACAACTTACATATCAAGTGGCATCCTAGGTACTCGCACAACATATTTGATTGGTGATGGTTGGTGCACAATAGGGCGCTTGCGCGGGGGAGAGTCACGGCGGCTGCGGCTATCACGACGGTCACGTGAGCGGGAACGAGTCCTTGACCGTGATCTCTTTTGTGCAAACTAGACAAAAAAAACCAGAAAAATATTTACTTCTGTATTAGGTTTTATCAGCGGTTACATCCATATGCAGTTTGAAAATAGCTCCATGATTAATAACAGGATAGAAAAATAATTAAAACTAAAGCAGGGCATGGTCATTTATATTTTTTAGGAGCTGGAGTGGATCAAATGTCACATTTGTAGCAACCATAGACTTGCAGACGCCTGCCCGATATAAAAATACTATTTGTAGCATAACTTGATCATCCATGAAAGACAGTATAACAAATGGAGATAGGCCAGCTATACTGCTAGGAGAGGCAAAAATCAAAACATATAGCATCCCAATGTTAGAGTGAGAATAAGAGAGAAGGGGAAGCTACAAAGCTGAAACAGGGGAACTACTTTGGCAGAAGAAAGGGAATATTGGTAAAGATTAGGGACCTTTGCATATAAAATAATTAAAAATGATTCTCTGCAATAAGGATACAAATACACAAATATCTGTCATAGTATGTCCTTGAAATGATTACAAGTTTACAACACATTGAAAAGAAATTATTATTAGAAGAGGTTGCAAAACCATAGAGTGCCGAGGTTAATTTGTTACCTATTTCTACTTTTGACAAAAAACATTACAAATAAGTTACTGTGGGCATGATTATGTTTTCTAAACCTGCATTGCCTGTATTTAACTGTACATAAAAGTAATTAAATATTACAATTGGTTATGCAAGATATGCTTAAAGTTCAAGGGCATACAGGTGTGTTATTATAGCTGTTTCTTTAGACTTGGAATTTCCTCGTTTTTATCAATTAAGCGACTATGAGGCAGTGTAGTTCAAAGACGTTCACTCATCAAGATTATTGTATTCACAAATCTTACCCTTTCATCCCTACGAGGAGGGCGATCATCACGGCGCGATGGTAACGACTTCTTGTTAGCCGGGGGTGGTACAGCATTGTAATTGTTACTCTTTTGAGCATTATTTGATTTCTGGTTAGGCCCAGTTTTAGGGAGAACTTGAACGCGAGTTGCATTCCATTTAAATGGCATATTGGGGTTGTAAGTAGCTTCAACAAGTACTCTGTCGTTTACTTTAGGGATGATACCCTTAGCGCATACTGATGTTTGGTAAAACACGTCATGGTCAACAAATCCAAAATCGTTGTGAGTTTTAGTTACAGTGCCGGTAAAAACACGCTGGTCAGTGCTATTTGATGATTGGTTCGATTGAGAATTCTGATACATTCCAGGATTCATAGCACGAGGTGTAGGATACGCCACAACATTACCAGGATACATCTGACCCTGAGCCATTTGGTTCATTGGCATTTGTCCGGCCATTGGCATTGCCATGCCGCTTTGTGCTTGCATCATACTTGGATTAAACACAGCCTGTGTTTGCTGAAACTGCATCATTCCTTGTTGTGTCATCATTGCATTTGGATCCATGATTTGCGGATTCATGCCGGTCATGTTTGTGTTCACGTTTGACCGGGCCCATGGCGGATTTTTGGGACCACTTCCTGATTGCATACTACCACTTGTAACGTAAATCACAACATAAACACACGAATAAAATTACTTAATCTTTATTACGCGCACAATTTCGTTGTAAATCACACTTTTTAATAATAAATCCACTTCGTCTATGGAATAACGAAAATTTGCATTCGCAAATGGTGGATCGCAGAACTTAGCGTCTCGGCAGCGGAAGCTAGCGGGCAGAGACAAGGAGACAAGATAGAATTAAACGCTATCGATCAAAATGTATAATATGTACAATTATTTATTGTATTATCATAAGTTTAATTTTGTTTTTGTCTCGCGCACTTTGTACATATTACATAAATGTTTCATCGAACAACTAAGTAAATGGCAAGGCAAGTGGAGAGCCGAACGGCGAGGCGGATGGCATGTGTAAACCCGGCATTATATTGTGCTTCTGTGGTGCAGCCACAGACTTGTAAAGAGTAGACTACTCTTTTTAAGTAATGTTAAAGAGTAGTCTACTCTTTTTAAGTCTGTGGGCGTGGCGGTAACGAAAATCCACCAACAGTTTTGTTCTTCTGCCTTTAAATGATTATTGGATTTGTACATTTTGTTTAGTTTATAATTACAATAAGGAAACGACCAAGAAGTTGAAAATGACATGGCTTAGAATTATGGAATTATCGCGAGACTTACGAGACGTACAGGACCTGTCGTGACGTTGTGGCAACATTTGGGGAAAGTCTATGTGCAGCAGTGGCCGTCTTTCAGCTGAAATGATGATGATAATGAGGGTGTCCGTGGCCATACGATAAGCCAGTGGTGTGAGCCAGGACCGTCTCTATTATAATTGTGTAATTTGAGTCTTGAGTGGCCCCAAATGGACGATCTCCCATCTTCGGACCGGCCGCGGAAATCGCTGCTTATTCTTAACCGTTCTATTCGTGTGCCTGTTACTCAGCTTGCCATGACACACACTGACTCTGTTTATGAGCTAGTTTATTCATCGTTACGGAAATGTAACTATCTTCCATAATTATCTAGTCTATGGATGACTTGCATACTACAATGATCATTGGAACGATACAGGGAAATACGTAGGTAACTCATTGCTACAATTACTTGAAACGTGTTCCCTGACTTAGTTTAGGAGGAGCGGAGAGAGCTTTACCCGCTAGTTCTTTGGTCACAAAGTTCTCTGTCTAAAACTATATTAAACGCCCTTTGTTTCTTACATGCTCACTATAAAAACGAATTGAAAAACTCTCACAAATGTTTTTTGATAAAAACTTTAGTTTCTTTGCCTATTGTACCTATGTTTCATAAACTATTTGAATATAATATCTTGTTAGATAGCCAAATGCTTAACGTATAAGTTTTTTTACTACTTTTGAAATGGTATTTTTCCCGGGACCAAAAATATTAGTATCAAGCCTTGAAAATATCAAAATATCGTTGAGACTCGAAATTTCCGACACCGAGATTCCCGGGACGAAACAAGGTACTAAATGAAAAATGAAAATAAAAAGTACATAATTATCTTATCCTAGTTTTATTTAATCGCTTAGAGCTTGTGGTAGGGTCGTTGCTGATGGACCTTGAAAATAAAAGTCGAATTTAGGCGAGGCTGGACTGGGTTCAATGTTAAACTCTGCTATGATTGATCCACCAGCCGCCATTATGGTTGGAAAGGCAGCTGCAGGGTAGACGATGGACGATGTTCCAACAACAAGGCACACGTTACATTTCGACATAACGATATCTATGGACAAATGGATAGATAAACGAATTCGTTTTTGTAATGCAATGTCTAATTAACTAAGTATCAAGATGTTTAATCACCAGTTTTTTCCAAAACAGAAGTTTCTAAGACTTCGCCGAACCAAATGATGTGTGGCCGCAGTAAACCACCACAGTCGGGTTTTTTGCAATGAGGGAGATCCTTTTCTTTGATGTCAGAGACAAGCTTATCAGAAGTCGGAGATCCGGTTCCTGCTAGTGCCTAAATACAATTCATGTAGGTATTATAAGAAACTAAAAGGTGAACCAGACGGTTGCAATCTAGCGTTCGAACTAAGGTTACCCTGGTTGGAGCTTGGTTTGTTTGTGTGTTTGGTTTGTGTTGCGGCTACACGGGTTCAATCCACGCGCCAAGACATTCGCAAATCAGTCACTGTGGTTGGGAAAACGCGCCTCCCAACCAAGGGCGTTGAAAGGTCATGGATTACAAATGCTATCTACACGGATTTAAACTAGCAAGGTCACCCCTGTTGGGATGCTGGATTGCAACCGTCTGGTCCATGTTTTAAGCCATCATCATCATCATGCTTTATAAGTAGGTATAGACACACTAGTTATCTAAGCTTCTACCTACCGCACATATAGGACTATCGGTGTTTACCAAAACTTCATTGCATTTAGTGCAGCGTGTCTTGAACATATTTCCATGGAGTTCTATTAAGTTTTTAGTCCCTGCTCGAGCATGTAGACCGTCCACGTTTTGGGTTACTACGGTCACCAACTTTTTTGATGCGTGTCTTTGTTCATACTGAGCTACAGCTATGTGGCCCTGAAAGAAGAGGTTTTTTATACCTAACTGACCCGACGACCGTCACATCTACGGAGCTCGGTTTTTATTTGAGGTGGGACTCATCAAATAACTCCTCCCGCTCTGGGTGGACTCCCTCTGGAGTGTCAGACTTTTAATGATTAAAACTCACTTGTTTTCCTTCAGTTCCTCTTTTTGTTCCAAGACTGCGGTATATCTTTCGAACAATACCTACAGTAAGGGAGCAAGGTTGAGATGCGGATGCATTGTATAGGTACGCCTGATAAGTATTCAATCACTTAATGTCACCGATGCTGGAATTAACGTAGCCATCTACTGGGCCCAAACAATCTAAGGAGTTTACTATCGACTCGAAACGAAGATCCAAAGAACCTAATAAGTGTAGTTACTTATTAGGGAACATAGGAAGGCAGGCTTAAATAGTTACCTCATATTTACCTACCTACCTGTATAGGTAGGTAAATTACTGAAAAATTTACTGGATTTTCATTTGTGGATACCTATATGTTTAGTTTTACCAACTATAACAGTTCTTTGTTATTTTTACCGCATTTGGTTGTGTCTTCAAAACCAGTTCCCTAATATAATGGTAGTACTCCCAAACCAGCCCAGGGTCTTCTCTAAATGTTACAGGGTTATACAGAATTGAAGCTTCTAATTTTCTCCACAACCCTTCGGGCTCTCTGAACGTTGGGACCCCCGACTCCGCACTTATACCGGCACCGGTTAAAACAACGACTTGCTTTGCAATATTCAAGAGGTATTTCAATTTGGCAAAGTCATTTTGAGATTTTTTTAGATTTTGAGAATAGAATTTACGTAAATAGTAAAGTGTTTTGGTGTGTTTGTAAAAGGATCGTGGATTAAAAGTCATAGTTTAGGTTTTCAAAAGTGCACTTATAAACTGATAAAATTAATGAGATGATTGTTTATTGTAATGGCAAATGTGCTTTAGAGATAATTAAAGCATAATTTGATTTTTACAATACGGTTATTTACAATTACTAAGCCGAAGACATTGACGTAAGTCAGTTATGAGCAGCAAAGAGTATAGTAGTTCCCCTATATTTACTATACTCCTTGGTTATGAGCTTAGACCAATACCATAACTTCAACGAGAGTGTGAAACAAGCTGTCTACGGAAAGAAGGAACGAAGAAGTAGGTAGGTACTGGCGAAATTCATTATAAGAGTGGTAGGTAGAATAAAAGAACTTTTCTACCTTGTCTACCGTGAAACTGTTAAATATTTATTTGCGACCGGATTTTTGAAATGATATGTGTGTGGCATATATGTTTAGGAATTACCTATTTAGAGATTTACTATTGTGTTGAACAACACACAGGCGAAGTTGAGGTCGAGGCCCGTGGAACAGGACAAATTGCACCCTCTTGTATCAACATATTCCAACTGATAGATCAGGTACAGGGTTATCCTGTACCACTTACGTCCATCATTTACCCATTCCTACAAGCTTAACTATTTATAATAGTCGCAGCTCAAAGTTTTCAGTGGTTAAACTGTTTTCATAGATTGGAAAACGCGAATGCGTATTGGTTGTTCACATCGTTTATTTTATATTCAAAGATATTTGAATGTTATTTTACTTTTTGAAGGGGATGCCGTTATGAACGTTTGGGCTACTATTACAGGTCGATGAAAGTGTTTTCCTACTTACCTACTTAACTCATAGGTGTTTAATACGTTTTTAGGGTTCCGTACTTCAAAAGGAAACAAAACGGAACCCTTATAGGATTACTTTGTTGTCCGTCTGGTTGTCTGTCTGTATGTCAAGACTCTTTATCTCAGGAACGCGTAAAGGTATCAAATTGAAATTAAAACCATATATTTAGGTCTGCGGTCCCTTGAAGCTGTGAAAAACTTCAGTACAGTACAGTATAGTTTTCAGATTTTTCCCTATACTTGTGCTATAAGACCTTGCTTTATGCCAAATTTCAGGATTCTGGGTTAACGGGAACTACCCTATGAATTTTGATTTCCTTGAGTGTCGAAATATACGTTATCTTTTTTTTTCGTTAACTTAGAAGTTTGATTTTTTTTCACACCATCAAGGGGCCGCAGTCTTGACTATATGGTTTTAATTTCAACTCGATACCTTTACGCGTTCCCGAGATAAAGGGTCTACAAGTATAGGAATAAATATGAAAACAGATTTTTTTTTTTGCGATTTGTAAAAAACTTTAAGACTCTAATCAGAAATTGAACTCTTTACATAGGTAAGTTTGTACGGAAGCCTCAGGGTGCGAGTCCGACTCGCACTTGCCCTGTTTTTTTCAGCATTATAGGCAAGTCACCTTATGTAAACTCACTCTCCTGCCCTCATCACAATTTATTCGCTGTCAACGCACCATGCCAATTTTTGCCACAGCAATCAATCTGCCTAGCAATTTCGCAGCTATGTTGGGGTCAGCTTCCAGTCAAACCAGATGCATCTGAATATCAACATTTTACATAGAACGACTGCCCAGTGCCCATGTGACCTCTATAATACTGTAACTAGGTAACACGATAGATACCCCTTGGCAAGACTGGTGTCAGATTTACTGACTTCTAACTATGGAGTCTTCTTTGTCCGTCCCAGGTCCCATTATCTGGGGTCGGGATTCTTCACAATTCTGCGCCAGGACATTCTGTCCTGTCTTCTAACTGTAGACTATAACGATCGCGGCATAGCGGAAAAAGGTCCGGCGGAATCTCATGGCGGTATAGAAATAGGAACTATCGCAACCCGGCGCTGAACACGCCACTATCAAGGCGATAAGGGTCTAATCGCCTTGATTGTGGCGTGTCCATGTTCTTTGAGGAGTGGCTACAGAGGCTTCACAGCATCCTCACTTTCTGCCTGACGTAGGTCCTTTTAGGGTCCTCCAGTTAGGGCTAACGCCTGCCAGGGTTGCGGATTGTTCGAAGGGGTTACTGCAGCCCTCGCACTAAAGGGCAACTGAAGGAACTGAACTGAACACTGTGGATTTTATTTAGTAAAAGTCTGACTCTACCTCTTTCTTCCGCTACACCCAGAGCGGGAGAAGTTATAAAAAAGCGCTTGGTTGCGACAGTCCTTGTCTCCATACCACAAGCTCCCGAACCGTACTATTGAAATAACCAACATGTAAATGTGTGATTGAAGTCGCTAAGAAAATTCCACGGGTTTGATTTGACCATCAATTGATAAGTTTACGGTCAAATCAAATCCGTGGAATTTGGAACCTAATGTAATAAGTTCCGCGTTATTGAAATTAAACAAGTTTGAATGGGTACAAAATAATATTTGATGATTTACCTAAATAAACCATGACTTTCTGCTCAAAATCTTTACCTCTTACAAGAGCATGATTAGATAAATAAAACATAATTAAAAAGCAACTTTCTCTGAAATTTCTTAGAAATACAAACATTGATAATACGAATAAATAAACAGCAGTTTAATTAACTCTTGCATATAAATTTAATAAACCACTTTGCTCGTGAACATAAGAGTTATTTCATTTTGCACTGGCCGTAAGTGAGCTTTGGGTTTATTTAATCAAAATAAAGGCGAGCGTTGCGAGGTTCCACCCTCTATCAGATCAAAGAAACTGCTGCGCTATTTTTTAATAGGTACAAAGAAATCAGATCAGTTCTTGGAGGGATGTTAAATAGCTGAATATTAGGAAGTGATGTGCTTGTTACTTGTTACCTCCAGTAGGTACTTTACTCTCCCAGTGCTTGTCTGCACATCACTTTGAAGCGAGCGAAGCAACCCCTCTGAAGCCGAACAAAAAATCTCAGCCATCTTATGAGCCAAAAGAGCCAGCCTTTTCTCCATGCTCATAGATTAAACCAAATTTGTAGTCCACAGACCACATATCTCCGCAAGACCTATTAGTTTATTTGATACAAGTGGAGAAAGTTTGTCATTGCAAACGAGGCGAAATTCATCACTTTGAAGCAAGCGAAGCAACACCTCTCAAGCCGAACAAACAATCCCAGCCATCTTACGAGCCAAAAGAGGGAAGCCAGCCTTTTCTCCATGCTCATAGGTTGAACCCAACCTGTAGTCCACGGACCACAGCAAGAACTAATAGTACATTTTGATACAAGTGGAGAAAGTTTGTCATTGCAACCAAGGCGAAATTCACCCGAGCAGTGCGAGGGTGTTATGGAGCCGAGTGCTGCATTGACAAATCTCCACGTGTATCAAACGACGTTTTTCAATACACTTACGAAGAAATACTTTCTCTGAAAATTACGACGCATTTTTATTAATTTTGTATTGAAGAAAATTTTACAAAGTTGCCATACATTTTAGTTTTGATTTAGGTGGCAGCAGGCTATCGCAAGTATTTTTTACATCAATCACAATATCTGGCGGCGTAGCATCTAAAGAATTCGCCTCAAATCTTAAATTTGATTTTTTTTTCACAAATAACACATAATATGAATAAGTTAGTTAATAATATTTAATAAAACTTTTCGCATCCATCGGAAGGACGTCCGTAGGGTGCTACGTAACCTTGACATGAACAAGGCTAGCTTGTCCAGACGGGATACCAGCAATTGTTTTATGAACGTTTTAATAGTTAGTATATTAGAAAAGTTTTAATAGACTCACCTATTTTATATCCGACATATTCCCGAAAAACAAAATTGTAAATATTCCAAATATGCTGCACTTACTCTACCATATTATTTGCTATTTTTTTTATAGTAAAAATTGCCTCACTTAGAAGTAGTACTGTATTCAAGCGCCAGTTTACACTAATTTTACGCGCTTGGCCACTATCTCACCTGATGGTATGCGATGATGTGGTCGACTGTGGTTTACGCTTGCCTAGAAATAACCTATTCAATCTTGACATAAAGATTCCTAGGTCATAGCTTTCAGGAAATAGAGACTCCGGCAGGGAATTCGACTCCTTATCTGATGAATTTGTTCCCTCAACGTTTTTTGACAGTATACGTTTGACTCAACTGCACTGCTGCTGCACCCAGAACGGGAGAAGATTTGATTTCCCAACTCAAAAAAATTATAAAGAAACAACCAGACGCAGAAAACTATCTGTAGGATATACAAATATTTTTTGTATGTGTGAATCGAACCCGCGACCTGCAGAGCAGCTGCCAATCGCTCAGCTACTGTGCCAACGTAGTGCCGATCGTTCCGACGTTTTTCTTAACCAGTTACATTACTTTGACCTAGCTAGGTTAAGGACGATGAAAGGGTAAGCCTTTAAGGATTCAATAAAATCTGCCTACCCTTTTCCCAACTGACCTGACGACGCGGTTGACGCAGTGATTAAACGATTGGCTGCTGCACTGTGTGTCGCAGGTTTCGATTCAAGGATCAAATATTTGTTTGTACAGATAAATGTTCCGGGTCTGGTCCGGTGTTTCTTGTTCATATGAATTTATATTTATGTTTGTGAATGCACCCGCGGTACCCCCGTGGTCTTAATGTGGGGTAGGCAGTACTGAGTACAGTCTAACTGGATGCAATTGAATATTTTACAAAGAGCGTCTGCCTCTCTGACCTCCACAATTAAATACCTTAACTAATGGGGTTTTTTTTTAGGTGGGAAAATCATCTAATGGGCGGAGCGAGAGACAGTGTCAGACTTTTACTGACTAAAAACCCATTCCTGTTTTTTCTTTAACTTCGTCAACTTTCATACTACCCGTGGCCCCGTCCCGTGGCTTCGAACCTGCTGGGCCCCTACGATTTGCTGTTATCTCCCTGAGGCGCGCGTGGAACAAGCGCCGTCGAAGACTTGGGCTCGGTCCGGACGGTTACCGGACGGTCGGACAGTGAGCTACCCATTGCTCGCTGTCCGCAAGCCTGCGCATACGGTGACCGGTAATCGGGATCGGAATCCCGGCGGCTAGGGCGAGAGGACCGTTGCCTCACGCGGTCGGCCGCCTCCTTTGCTAGCGCTACTGCTTCGCAGAAGGAGGCGATCGCCAGCTGCCACTCCTCCTCGCTCCGGACCATGGCCTGTACCAAGGCCCGAGAGATCACTGCCGCCGATCGGCCCCACGAGGATACGGCGGTGCTCTGCCCAGGCGGGGAACTAATGGCGTAATAGGATATCTCTTGGTAAGACTTGTCAGATTTGCTAGTTTCAGACTACCCGAAACTATTGACGTGATTTCCTAAACACGAAGGTGTCTCGATATGGTTGGTGTATGTACCTACCTCTAATCATGGATCCACCCGTTTACGCACCGACGGTTTTTTAATTTTTTATATTGAGGTTGGAAATCATCCAATGTCTTCTCGTGCTCTAGGGGTGGAAACGAGAGGGCGTATTAGGCTTTTACTGATTAGAACCCACTTGTGTCTTTCAGTTATCTTTTGCGTTCCAGGACTACGGGATCTTTTTAAAAAAAAATCCTGTGGCCCTAGCGAGCATCGGCCCTACTGGTCCCCTACGGTTTGCTGACATCTCTTTGAGGCACGCGTGGAACACTACGCCGTCGATGCCTCGGGCTCGGTTCTTATCGGACGTCCGGACAAGTGCAGACCCATCATCATCATCATTTCAGCTGAAATACGTCCACTGTTGGATATAGGCCTCCCTAAGTGTCGTCATAACCGCCGGTTCTGTGTATCCTTTTATATGTATATTATTTAGCTAAGAGATTCTCTTATGTAATTACATTTACAGTATTACAAAGTATAACCCTTTGTAATACTGTAAATGTAATTACATAAGACAATCTCATGCAGTCCAGTTAGATAAGACTGCCAACATAAAGTGACGCCGGCAGTGAAAATAAAACGCTTTATTTTCTGAACACGCAGAGGCTGTGAATTGAGCTTACGTAATCACTGTTCATTATTATTTTTGCCTCAACAATGAGAAGTATGTTACTGAAAGGCATTCAAAATATTCATTCGATAAGATACAGAGCAGACGTGCACAGTTGACAACGGAGTGTTTCTGTTAATTTATAATGCCTGTAATTAGGTAAGCCAACTGAGTTTTCAGATTTGTATTTTCATGAAAGATGGTTGCGTTCTTACGAATAAGAGCCTGGTAAAGCTGGGGAATTGTGTGCAAAAGACAAAGTTAGCTATCTGTCTTCAAAAAGCTAGCTAAAGAACATTACCTTTCTATCATCCCGTTATGTTATGTTTATGTTTAATACCTACCTATATATTTTTTTAAACTTAACATCTTATGTATGATTAAGTTATGGGGGATGCTCCACGCATATTTTGCAGGCCAGTGACAAGTTTGTTATGATTAAAATATGATTTGCGACTGTGACACGTATTCGTTTATATACGGAATAAATCATTTAATTCATCAATACAAACTTTTCATTTCATTTCGTCTAACTTTTACTATACTTAAATGAAAAAGCTTTCAATGATTATAATTCTGTGAATAAATATGTCCTCGGGCTACCTTGGACCTTCTGCCTTTGGGTATTATAGTCTGTTTCAAGTATTCTTACTTATTTACACACACTTTGCAGCTTCAATTGTTGTAGTTTTTTACATAAATACGATATCGCTCTCCTCGTCAAAATGTTTCACTATCCAGGTTGCCTTGCCGCTCCCTGGGACCCAGTTTACCCACCTGATACTGGGTACCGCCCAATGCGCTTTCGAAGCCGGGGAACGGAGGCACTCGAAATGGATTGCGCCATTTCGAGGATCCTGTCGTCCAGCATAATTTTGGTACACTTGGCGGTAACCACTATCGGGTCGTCCTCGGGCGTGTGGAATATAACTTTCCTTGAGCGCTCCGTTTCCTCTTCGTCCAGGGTCACAAAACCACTCTTCGCGTTATAGGCTGCCATGTACGACCCCGTCATTTCTCCAGCAATGACCTGGGATTTGACATTGTCGTGCACGGCTGCTTCTGCCTCCCTGAGTTTTACTCCCTAAACAGACCCTCATTTTTCCAATGGAAGGTCTGCAGAATCTTTCTACATGTCGAGAGGTTTACCACTCTGATTGCCCTCACGACTGCTACATACTCGATGAATGCGCTCTGTACGTGGTCTGTGATACCCGAGTTTACTGCGGGAGTCGGTCTGACTTGCCCTTTGTCGGCTCTGGTCGGTTTGAGTTTGGTGCTGGAGTTTCCCTAGGTTTTGGCTTGAAAAACCTCATGACCGCTGACTTTGGCGCTCAGTTTGTGATGTGCGGCTGGTACTCGGGAGTAGTGCGCTGAGGAAGGTGCCGATTGCTTTGAGACGGCTTTTGGACCGGGCTCGGTCCTCTAGGCTGATGTTTTAGCTTTTGTCCCTATTTTCTTTTTCTGCTGCAAACTTTTGCTGGACCCTTTCAGGTCCGCTAATGGTGGTCGGGTTCTCAGTGGAACTCATCGTGCCATCTGTGTGGTCTCTGGGGTCTTTGAGGAAACTTAGAGTTTCCCCCCTGTCTTCGTAGACCACGACCTCATGCAGTTCTGAGGTTTTAAGGCAGCCGAAACGGTCTGCGATGTCTCCTCTTTCACCGCCGACCCCCATAGCATCGATGCTGATCGTGCGGGGTGCTATGCACGTGTTTTCATTTGCTTCCCTAATCTTTTGGAGCAGCGAGCTCGCCTGTGCAAATGGGGTCTCCAGCTCTCCACACGAGTAGTGCGATTGTCTTTCCTTTGATTCGCACTAAACGGCACTTGTGAGCGGCTATCTCCACGTGCTGCAGCGCGGCGTACTTGCTTTCTTTGATGCTAGTTTTTGATGTGCTCCCGTTGATCAGGGCAGCTAGGCCCAGTGAAATTGTGATTCGGGCTCCAGTCCAGCTTGAAGCAATGCAGAAACTTATACCCAGGGTATCTGATTTCCTGTTCATGAACAGGGCGACCTCTCGGAGTCTGACACCGGGGACTCCGTCTCTTCCGCATACCAGGAAGTGTTCTACTGGCATATCGGTTGGGATCGTCTGTTGGTTTGTCCCTGTTGTTAGTACCGCTAGCGCTGTCACTGGTGCTGGTTGTGTGTTTGTGCTTTGACTTAGGTTAGGTCAGGTTAGGTTGGGTTAGGTTAGGTTAAAATAAAAATATTTTATATAACCTAAACCCAATAAAAAATTAAAAAAAAAATATTCAACTAGACGCTTCGAATGATACCTGTTTCAAATCTGTTGGTGGGTGGGGACACTTTCACACAATGCCCTTTCTTTCATGAATGCGACATTGTGAAAATTCCTGAGACAATTTTAGGATTATAGTTCTGTTTTCTGTGTTACATATCATGTCTATTTTTAAATCGACTTTAAAAAGGAGGAGGTTCTATGTTTGGCTGAATGTATGATGTAAATCGGTGAACGATTTCTCGGTCAATTATGAACATGCTTCCGAGTTGGTCCCATAGAAATATTGTAATTATTTGATCATGATCTTCGAAGATATGGAACAGAACTCCTCATAGGATCACAGCAGAACCGTCGAAACAAGTACAATTGCTTTGTGTTTATGTGTAGTCGATGACTGACTGAAAGAAGAGGGGGAATATATCGAAATGATCTGATGATGAAGCCTGAAGTTAGGCATCGGAACTTTGTAATAATTTAATAATCTAACCGTGTTTGGGATTATTAGAATTGTCATAAGATGCACTTTGGCTATAAGGTATTTAAGTTTGGTTTGGTTTGGTTTGGTGGGACCATAACTAAAAAGTATAAAATAAAAAACTTTTCACAAAAAAAAAATACAACCAACTTCAATGTAAAAAAAAAACACTGAAAAGTGCAAAATTACTTTAATTTCGGAAGTCGGTGTTAAATAACGAGGAGACAAAACCATCATAGAAACACCGACTTTTTTAGAAGAAATACGACATATCAGGTTTTTTTTTAACTTTTTGTTAAAAAACATTTCGTTTAAAAAAATAATGTTGCAACTACCGAATGATTTCAATGAAGGTCGACAAGGTTATTTTTTTATCGCAACTTTGCATTTCCTAGATTTTAAAGTATTCTACCTCAAAATAGAGTGCAATACTCTATAATAATATGAGAGTATGGTGGCAAGCCCTATGTGTAGGTATCTTAAGTTGTTGACCATACCGAGGTACCTTACTTGTTGAGCGTTTCGCCACACTACACTCGAGGCAATTTCCTTTGAGGGTATTACACAGTCGATGTTCGAGCCCTACGTCAATTTTTTAGGGCCTGTCCGGCCATATAACTGAAAAGGATGTGGATTAGAACTTCGAATGTTTACTTACTCGTTCAATCAAAGGATCTTCCTTTCATGTTGTTTATTGCTTGTTACATAAAGAGAAAATAAAATAAAGAATAATCTATAACGAATATGTTTACATTGAAGGGAAATCGTAACGAAAACACCTATTATTTATTCAATATATTAATTTAGAACCCCAGCGTTGAAGTTTATACATTTGTCTCGTCCTACACAAGTCACTTATGTCATAATCATCATCATCATATTTTCAGCCAAAAAACGTCCACGGTTGGAATAGGCCTCCCTCAAGTGTGTGTCGCCATAACGACCGGTCTTGTGCGTCTCGCATCCATCAGATTCCCGCGATCTTCATCAGGTCATCGGCCACCTTGTGGGAGGCCTCAACGCTGCGTCTTCAGGTACGTGGTCGCCACTCTAAAACCTTTCGTCCTCATCGACCATCTGTTGTGCCCTGTCCACTGCCACTTACTGCTCTGGGCCCGTGTGATGGATTACGGCCCATATCCTTTCCTAGAGAGGCGGCCCGAGTCCCAGCAGTGGGGACATTATAAGGCTGATTATGCTATTGTAGTAATTATGTTTATTTAAGCAATGCCAGTTAATTATTATGTATGTTTCATTTCGTTTGCTAAGTACAGTAGTTCAGTCCACGAAATTAAAAAAGTGTCATAGCTCATGTCATGAAAAATTGCTTCGGAATTTCGGCTTTATATGATTATATAAGTAACTATAAAAACACAAGAAAAATTGTTATCAAAAAGCAAGGCCGCTATGAACTATATGCACAACACTACTGCATAATTCAATAAAACAAAGTTGCCTAAACCTTTCAGTTTCTCAGAATAAGAACACCAAAGCAAAGTCACCGTCAATATTCCCTCTTAATAAGTTTACGTGAGGTGTGAGGTAATCACGATGTTGGTTACGTGGTTAACGAATTCTCCTTTTAATCTTGATCGAAGCCAAAAAGTTTAAAGATAACCAATGTTTATCTCAAAAAGTAGGTAGGTAACTGTTTTTAGCTCTTTGATTGTTTTTGATAGCATCCGAGCGTTTCATTCATAAAAATCATTCCATACCTAGCTTCTGAATAGGGTCAAGTTGTGAATTAAACTTTAGGTACCAACCTAATGAAAATACAAACCGATGGAAAATTGTTCTTTCGACAACGTAGCCGTAGGTTGTAAGGTAAATTAAATGCTCAAACGATTTAGATTACTATCGTCTTTTAAGGTTTAAGTCATACTCTTTGTATTTCTTGTTAATTGCTATGAAGCTCTCTTTGCTAGTTCTCCTCATAAATCAAACTGTACCTAGCGTAACCTAAAAAACTGCAGTCTAACTTAAAAGCGCTTTCACGCGCTCGCGCCAACTGCGGTATATGATGAAACACCAACCTGTATGCTTTTTGAACGAAACCCATTGACGTCATAGGGTCGCACATGCGCCCTGGAGAGCGTCGCCATTACTCCGTTCGCGAAGGGGAGTGAGAATCTGAATAACACAACGCGGCACGCTCTGATAGCGTGCAGACGTATCGTGCATTCGCCCAGAAGACAAATAACGCGGGAACACGACCCCGGTAAGTAATGACGTAGTAATAATTACAGAGATAAAATTAACACGCCAATCTCCCTCTTTTTTGGTGGAAACTTTTTAACTTTTTATTCTTGCTTTCAGTTGTTTCAGTCCATATTTATTATTTCGTTTTCCACACTTTCCACTCTCATAATTCATTTGTTGCGCGAATGTTTGATAGTAGTTTTATGATTAGATTTTTGTGTTATATTTTGTTTTAAGACCCCATTTAAAATTTAATATGGCGCTGTAAAAGTTTTGCAATATATTACAAAGCTCTTTGAGATTTATATTACTTTTAATAAGAATTTTGATAAGATTGGTATTTGTTTTTTAAAGGTGGTCTTTTGTAATATTTTTCGTAATAAAGGACCAGTATAAGAATGTATATTTGGTCCTGTTATCGACTACCAATATAAAATACATTGATGTTGATAACGATTTTCCCGATAAATTAATATGGTATGGTAACAACAGTTCAAAATACAATGTTTTGTGATATAATAACACATATTAAAGATTATTTTATTTAGTTTTGATCGACTCATTCGATGACGGCAGCGCATAATAGCATAGGCCCATTCAATGTCATTTCATAAATGGGTTTAGTAGATTTGGGAACGTGCAACAGTTACTATATCTACCTACTGATATTACATATTTATGTACAATTACATTCCCCAGATTACAGTACCTAATTGTAATTAGTTGTCTACACGTACGAAATACAGATCCTTATTAGGGTTCCGCTGGTATCTAAATAAGTAATCACATAATAAACTAACCCACTAGTGCTTCTTTTGTAATGAGACCTTTGTACTATAGTGGCTCTTAGAGCTACCTATTTTTTAGATAGTCTAAAATTCGGCTTTTTTATTCGTGTATATTTAGGTTGGTACTTTTAAACTATCCTTAGAAATGGCCGATAAGAGGGCTCTCCGGATCCGTCTATCATCAACATGATCATGGTTTAAAAGCTTGGTGCTTCATCCAACGCTATCCAATGCAATGTTTGATATAGGGGTAACATGAAAAATTATCTATTATTAAATATCTCTCTGATAACGCCTGAACGCTCTGTTGGCATTCGATAATTCCGTCACTTTAATATTTCACAAAAATTGTTCCAAAACACGTAGGTATTCCTACACCTATGTGTTTTTGGAACATTTTTTAGGTAGGTAGGTACCTACGTGTTTTTTAAAATCCATAAAAGGTTTTGAAAAATTTTTTCATCATTTGGAATCTCAATTAAATATGCAAGGTTTCTATAGATAAATTTTCTTTTACTTTTTTTTTAAATTTATGAGTTGCATTGCAAAGGGTCAAAGTTCACGCATAATAGTAGATTTTCAGAGGTCTTTATTGGATTATTTTTACACTTTGAATTCAATGGAAACCTACATAATATCTACAAAATGTCTGTGTTTCCAAAATATTTAGAGAAAGATAAGTACCTAAGATATAATAACGTTCAACGTAAGAGCGGTTCTATGGAAATGTATCTCACGTTAAAACAATCAATTCAACTTATAAAATCGATATTTTTGTGAGGGAGGGAAATCATCAAATGACTTCTTCCGCTCTGGGTAGAGTGAGAGGGAGTGTCAGACTTTTACTGATTAAAACCTACCCGTGTTTCTTCAGCTGCCCTTTACGTTCCAGAACCGCGGTGACTCTTTCGCATACTCCCGCTGACCTGGTACTTCAATAAATTTTCAATACACTTACTCGAAAACCCATTCTTATCCCTATCGCTTTTAGGCACGAAATTTACTGTTTTCTGCACTAGTGCGGAAAAGTGCGCATGCTCGCCTACGCCACAATTTATTGAATTTATCGTAGCAATCCCCATTTATTTATATTTTGTACTATTTTGATGCTTGTTTGAGGTAGGTATTACTTTTCTCAGGCCGTCCACTCCTTGTCTGAATTAGAGTGGTCAAAGTCCCAGACGGGTGATTGACACTGGTAAAAGCTGGGAGGTTGACATTCAGAAACCTGTATAATATTACATACAAATATTTGATCTATTAAGTTTATCGCCGTTATCGTTTCCATTTTGGAATAATATTCATAAGCCCATATTTTTCGTAAAAAAAATTCATCAACCTAACCGTATTTTTCTTAGGAAAATCAACAGGTGAAACTTGCTTTTTTGCTTCAATAAAACAATAATAAAACTTACGCTTACGCGTAAATATTGCAAAAAACATGTTTTTTACTTAATTATTTTTTTTATTATTGGTAGGATCGCGCTTGACCATTGTCGTACCTGATGGAAAGCGCCGATGTGTTAGACGATGGAGCACGCTTGCCTAGAAGTAACCTTCTTCTCTTCATTCACTTTTAACTTAAAGTCTACCAAGTTATAGTTGTTAGGAAGCACAGACTTCTGCAGGGAGTTCCACTCCTACTGTACGCACAATGAATAGATCACATTAAGTCTTAGGGGCCTGGGGGGTTACCATGACGTTCAAAGTAAGATTGTTTCATTCTTATTTTAGTGTGGGTAAGAGACAGAGCTATACAGGTTGTCTAGCGCCATCTCTTACCCACACTGAAAATAAGAATGAAACAATCTTACTTTAAACGTCATGGTACAGGTCCTGGTGACCGTAACACAGGTATTCTATGCCTATTTCGAGCACCAGTCACTCACAGATGTCTGCATTTATTGTATTTTATTTATCGTAACATTTGTGATGAGAAAATAAATATTGTTATTATTAAAGTCATTAAAGTTACCCAGGCTTACCAAAGTTACCCAGGCTTTTCCCAGATATGTGTATCTGGGAAAAGCCCACTCTCTATAGGTTAGAGTTAGTTGCCTAATCCGGAGATTTTTTTGAATATGAGAATTCATCAAATCGTCAGTCGGCTTTTTTACTGAAAAATACCAGCTGTGTTCCTTCAGTTGCCTTTTGCGTCCCAAGTCCGCAGTGACTGTCTCGAACGATAATGAGCACCTTTGCTTATTGGTTTTATCCAACTTGTTCAGGTAACTTATACGTGGTCTTTTGAGACAGTAGTTGTGATATGACTCCACATAAGGGTTGTTGTTCTTCACTGATTAGGTGTGTGGTAAACGTTTACTTCCAGCTTTCTTTTTTAGAAAGATAGAAAAAAGAAAGAAAGAAAAAAGAACGAATGAAAGAAAGAAAGAAAAAATCATTTCTTTGAGAGTCGCACAGGACGACGAGTAACTTAAAATAATAAAAAAAAACTATACGTATTATAATAAATCTGTAGAAGTTTTTAGTTGTGCGCGCATCACGTAAAATGTACGAAATCGATGTAGATAACTTTTATACATTAATATTGTGTGTAACTTGATATATCACTTAGGCTTTGTTTCATCACAATTGGTTGATATGAAAGATATACTACATTCATTGACTGTTAGGCAGTACGAAGCTCGCCAGGTTTCCACATTAATAAAAATATAAAAAAAAGAAAAAAAAGACCAGTGCGAGGTCAAAAAGGCCCCTATCTCAAATTTATAGAGAATGGATTACGATCCATTAATTTAATCGCGTTGATAGTTGATACTACAAAATCATAATGTGGGTAAACTGTAAAGCCTCTATGAATATTAATGACGATCAGACAGATCAGAAGCAATTACTGAGTTTGGTAACATTATCATGTTGATATTCAACTTTAAAAAATGTCAGGACTCAGGAAGAGAAGCTAGTGGCTAAAACAATAGACGCACGGTAGATATCCAAAGTTAAGCATCGCTCCCTGAGGACGGTCTGTAGATAGGTCACCATTTTAACGTACTGAGATACATGCGTTTCTTGGAAAGCACGTTCAAGCGTTGGGTCCCGGGTGTCATTTGTAGATATTTGACTGTCGTTACGGATAGTCAGAAACCAGGGAATCTGACAAAGTTTTGCCAAAAAGATATCGTGTTACTCAATTACTGGATTTTGGAGGTCAGATTGGCAATCGCTCCATGTGTAACTGGAAACCGACCCCAACAAAGTTGGGAACGACGGCGACGGCGCGTAGTGTCTTACGCGCGCCTCAAAGAGATGTTAGCAAAACCGTAGGGGCCCAGCATGGCTGAAGCCTACTGGGGCCATGGGTTTACTTCCGAAAGGGAAACTTGCCGTAGTCCTGGAACGAAAAGGGCAAAGAAGGAACATAGGTGTGGTTTTAATCAGTAAAAGTCTAACACGCCCTAGAGCGGGGAAGTCATTGGATGATGTCTCAACTTAAAAAAAAAATAGTTGTAAAATGTCCAGACAGACTGATTAAAGGTTCAGGTAAGGGATTTTGCATGTTCCGCGTATTGTTCCACGCGTGCCTGCGTGGAGCAATACGCGGAACGTGCAAAACCTGTTGTAACTGCCTTATTAAGGGTGGGGAATCATCAAATAATTTTTACCACTCAAGGTCGGAAGGAGAGGGAGTGTCAGATATTTACTGACTAAAACCTACCCATGTTTGTTCCTTCAGTTGCCATTTGTGTTCCAGGGCCGCAGTGACTCTTTTTTTCTTTTTAATGTTGTATTTTTAATTTTAAGTTATTTAAAGATTAGCTAACATTTGTTTTTTTTTATTGTTGTTTGTCCTGTGTGAGTCTCAATTAAATGTTTTTCTTTCTTTATTTTCTCTTTTCGTTAAAATAGGCGAACGTTATGTAATGTCAGGTAATATTGTGTACATTTAAAGTCTAATCATGAACCAACATATTGTTGGGAGGCGACTGTTAGCAATTAATAAGTTGTAAACTTAATTTTAAGTTGGCCGGTAGTTTCCTCCCTGGGGCCATCTGTACAAGTTACATATTTGGCCTAGAAGAATTTGAGAGTTTAGGATATTGTTTAAGTGGTCTATTATAAATGTTTACATAACAATTTAACTGAACGCTGCTGTAGACAGTGGATAAACTGTTTAGAATCGTTTGAATTGCAAAGAATAAGTATAGTTACAAGTATGTTAGTGACAGTGGCGTATCTAGGTCCAAAAGGGAGGGTTCCTTTTTTTTTTTAGATGAGAAATCATCTAATGACATCTCTCGCCCTTGGGCGTAGCGGGAGGGCGTGTCAGACTTTTACTGATGTTTCTTCTTTGCTTTGCGTTCCAGGGCCTCGGGGTTTATTTTCACTTAACCTATGGCCCCAGTAGGCTTCGACACTGCTGGGCCCCTACGATTTGCTGACATCTCCTTGAGGCGCGCGTGGAACACTATGCGTCGTCGACGACTTAGGCTCAAAGGGAGGGTCCCTAAAAAATGGGGTTTTTGAAGTTTAACAAACAAACCAAACATAATAAGCAAACGACCTAGCAGCCCAAAAGGATGGGCAGATCAGGTCCGCTCCACATTGGACACCCAATTGCACGTCGCACTTCATGATGCTAAGAACCGTCACAGAAGGCGAAATACCATTAGCAAGAAGCTAATCCAGCGGGAACTTCACGACCCTCAGTAATGAGGAATACGACTCGTGGAGGAGGATTTCGAAGGATGGAAGAAGTGGTTTTGTCATCATGTAAGACCGAGCTCTAAAAATGGTTTACTCTGGCTGGGAGAGGATAAGGTTTGATAGAAAATAAGTTTGTTTATTGGAGTATGTGGACTAGGATAGGTTAAGTTTTTATTGTGTATTTATGTAGAGAATGCTCGAACGAGCGGGGTGAGCTTGAAAATTAAAACATCCTATTATATATTCATTATTTATCTTATCAATAAGAGAATTTAATCTCTGTTGAGATTCGATGATCGACACACATTACTTTTATTTTATTTTTTGTATGTAGTGCCAACATACAATAAAAGTGTGTGGCAACTTTTAAAACCTTGTAGGTACTTCTATCGATGGTAAACAAAAGTAGAGCAGCTATTGTTAAGCATGAATATCAATTTTTGGGTGGTTTAATGACTGGTCCTGCTCTAGAGTAGGGCGAGACGGCGTCTCAGATTTTTGTTGATTAAAACCCACCACCACGGTATCGCTTTCAGAAAGCGGAAATCGGCCTTACTAGGCTGCAACGGTTTTGCTGACATCTCTTTGCACATTCAGGCTCGGTCCTTATCGGATGGCTGGACAGCAAGCTACTAGTCCGTCGTCCCCAACCCCGCACCTACGGTGGCCGGGGATCGCCCTGCGACTCCCGACGCCCGGGGCGTTTCCCAACAACGTAAACACGAAAACATGTTGCACAACTTTTGTTTACAACATTATTACACACATGTTACAGAATTTCATCTGATAGATATAGGTACTCTATTTTTGGGGTTCCGTATCTCAAAAGGAAATACGGAACCCTTATAGGATCACTTTATTGTCTGTCAATATCTTTATCTCTATTATTTTTTAGTTTAAGTAAGGGTAAGGGTTATATTTATATAGGTTTAATTATATGTTATATTTTATTTACCATCATCCGTGCGTCACTGCGGGGTGCCAGCTGAAAATCAGCGCTGGGTGTCTGACGCCCAGCAATTGCTGAGTTGGCGACCCTTTCGGTTCGGGCACGCTCAGCGCAACTATATTGTAAAACTGTACTTTTTTTTTGTTTTTGTGTTGCTGCCTATTGTATTGCCTGCATCGAATAAATACTATTCTATTCTATTCTATCTCGGCAACACATGACCGTGAAGGTATTGAGTTGAAATTAAAACTATATACTCAAGTCTGGTCCCTTGAAGCTGTGAAAAAATCAAACTTCTGATATAACGAAAAAAAAAATATGGCCGTTTAAGTCGAAAAAAACGTGTATTTCGACACTCAAGAGAATCAAAATACTTAGAGTACTTCCCGTTGACATAGAATCCTGAAATTCGGCATAAAGCAAGGTCTCATAGCACAAGTATAGGAAAAAATCTGAAAACTGTAAATTTGTTGTTGTTACGTCACAAAAAAACTTATTTTGCGATTCGGAAAAATCTTCGTAACTCAATTCGGGAATTGAACTGTTTTCATAGGTAAGTTTGTACGAAACCCGTAGTGCGAGAGTCCCACTCACACTTGCCCGGTTTTTTTTAAATCTAAGGATATTAAGTAACAAGCTCTCTTGAATGGACGATAGATATTGTTCACTTACAAAGGATTCTAATAATACCCAAGATGAAAGAAATTAATCTATTTTTACCCGAGCGTGGTGTCACATGGTAAACCGAGATAGGGAGTGCGGGCGACATATTATTGTGTGTACTGGGCTATCTATATTGTGTACCCCATATGTATGTAAAATGTATAGGAGAGATATGAATATAGTTCATTGTCTTGGGTTCTTTTATTTGTCTCGCATAGGGGAGCTGTTTGTTTTATGCCCTTTTATTTGTAGGCGTGGCTTATCGAGTTATTGTTTTTAAGCTGTAGAAAAAAAAAAACAAAGCGAGTGACAAACAGCCCGCTCTATTTATATAAAAAAGAACTAATAATTTCTAGTAATATATATGCGACTGGCGTATTTCTTAGCAGATATTACCTATGTAGATGGGATGATGAGGGACGATTTATGTATTGAAACACATTACTCTCCGTAGGTACCTACTTCCATGCTACTATTATTGTTCAATATGTACCCTTGAAATGAAAGTAACCTAACTCAAAATTCAAGTCAAGATTTTGCTAAACCTTTTTTGTTTTGTTGCCGGGGTGGAAAATCCTCATGGATGTCCTTCCCTCCAAGGGATCTGTCGGACTCTTACTGACTAAAAACCAACCCCGGTGTTCCCTCCCACACTTGGACCGGGGATCGTGGGAGCTGATACGCCATCCATGATCCCCGGCCAGTGCCGGCCCGCCTACGCTTGCCACCTCAGGCCCGCGGGGAGAGGGAGGTGTCCTCCCCCCGCGACTTGAAGATTTTGCTAAACCTACACCAACCAAAGTCAACTCTAAAACCCTGTGGTAAAAAAGATTCCGAAATATGAGTAAGAAAGAAACAATCTATACATATAATAAAAGAGTAAAATTATTTTGCGATGGTATTAGTTGGCGCAAAAACTACTGAACCGATCCTGTTCAAATTTTGCATACATAATCCTTATAGGTCAGGGCAACTTATAGGCTATAAATTATCACGCTATTTGCTATGGGGGGTGAGCAATAATCCTAAATGTCGATGTTGAACGACATTTGCCACGAGTTCGATCCTCAGCTACAGTTAAAAAATTTGTCATTATTTTATCTTCTTTTTTGTAATAAAATAACTTTTACCATTTTTTCAAAATAAAATTGACATTTCTATTCGATATCTTCTAAATATTTTGTAAAAACTAATCAAAACACATAATAAAATCAAAGCGGCGAGTAAAATCACGTACTAAAATGTTGTAAATATGGCACCACACGCAATTCAGATACTCGCAACGCCATCTAAAGACTGAAAGTAGCAATAATGATGACAATGATAGTTGAACTTCATATTTGATAGATGGCATTGTGTATTTTACGTAATTTTCTGAGTGGCGGAAGAATGACCATCGCCCAAGTTTGCGGACAGTTTTATTGTTTAAAATTGGACGAAAACCGTTATGGTTAAACTGGAGTTAGATGGAGGCATTTTTAATCCTACTGCTTTTTTTTCCCCGTGGTTGTAACAAGCTAATTGACCGTGATTATTCAAGGGATACGAACCAAAGGCGATAAAAGTAAATACTTATATGTATTTAATTATTGACTTTAAAATAACACGGTAAATTTTCGGAAGGGGTAGCAATATGGCACCTTGCGTTGGAAGGCCCGAGGTGGACCGATGACCTAGTGAGGGTCACGAGAATCCGATGGATGTGAGACGCACAGGACCGGTAATTATGGTGACACTTGGGGAGGCCTATATCTAACAGTGGGATAATGATAATGATGGCACCTTTATTTTCCTTTTTTTAAGGGTGGAAGTCATCCACTTTTCCCACTCTGGTTGAAGCGGGAAGGCGTGTCAAAATTTTACTGACTAAAACCACACCTGTGTCCTTCAGTTGCCCTTTGCGACATCTCTTTGAGGAGAGCGTGGATCACTACGCGCTGTTGACGACTGGGCTCGGTTCGGTCAATTACCGGACGGCCGGACAGCTGTGGACGACCCATTGCTGGATGTCCGCAAGTCCGCGTCTACCGTGGCTGGTCGTCGGGGTCGGAATCTCGGCTCGGCGTGAGGACGTTCGTTCCCTCACGCGTGCGGCCTCCTCCTTCGCTAGCATTACGACCGACTTTGCAGAAGGTCCGCCAACCGCCTGCTATTCGGGATTGCCATTTCGATTGCCTTGCGGGGCACACCTCTGTGTGCTCCACTGTGTCCTCCGGGATGATGGCACCTTGCGGCCTAATAATGGTGTGTTTTGTTATATAAAACGGGGTCGAAAGGTTTGCGTTCCTAATCACAGTTCGACAACGTATGATGATCTCAGATTCCTTGCAGCCTAACGTTGACATCCGTACGTTACCTCCTTGCAGTGAGTGGTGACCAACACTGGAACAACCCTCTGAGGGAGGCCAGTCTCAGGGATAACACTAATCTGCTGCTACATTTGTTTACCGGAATTTCATTGTTTTATGGATACACAAGCTCAAGACTGTTGAGGGTGTTACACGCGGTTTCTGTTTTGGATTCGGTTGGAAGTACCCTGATATTACCATTTTACAAATCGCCCGGAAGACCCGTTGAAGCATGCGGTGGAGGTCTATCCAGCTTGGGTAAACCGCCGTGTCTTCATAGAGGCAATCGGCGTCAGTGACCTCTCGGTTTGGCCATCAATATGCGAGTTCGATTGGACAGGGATACACGCGTTCAAGATTTCACCGAAATTCATTCAAAAGTTGGAGACTCTTTATAGAGTAGTTCCCACTATGGAATAATATTTGTCTGATATACGAGGACGTCAGTCAAATACACACCAAAAAATCCTAGGTAAATGAACAAGTAATTTTTACGCCCCAAATGATCAAGCTGCAACAATCAATTCAAGCATGCTCTCGCAAATTCTTCATAAGTACTGTTGTGGAGGAAGACAGTTGATGATGATGGTAATTTTTGGATTCACTGGCTTTTTGGTTTTGCACTATCAGTGCACCTTATCCAGCTGAAGGTCGGTGTCCCGATTATGCTCCTTCGTTTACCTCTACCATAGCTGTCTGACGGCTTAAACTCTTCAGTGAAACATTATTGAGGCGAAAATTTTACAGGCGGCAACTCTTTCGAACCATCTCGCAGCCTTAGCAGACATTGGCCCTAGAATCCCCTATCCATTTGCTGACATCTCTATGAGTCGCGCGTAGATTACTGCGCGCCGTCGATTCAGGATTGCTTTGACCAGATGACCTGACGGCTCCACCGCAATCGCCCTGCGGCTTTCAACACCTGGAGCATCACTTCCCTCATCATCCCTCATAGTTTCAGCCACCTTCTTCGATCGTAGTGCTTCACTGAAGGAGGCTACTGGTTGGCATTTTTTCCACTAATTGCCTTCATGAGGACATGGCGGCGCCGGCGCTCCTATCAAGCGGGACTGACTTCCACCGTAAGCTCCATCGTATTCTCCGGGCGATCCGCACCGCGATTGTGACGTGCTCACTGTGACAATGTTGTTTTACCAGAACATAAACCAGAAACATACATAAACTAGTGCCTTTTCCCTTGGGGTAGGCAGAAATGCCAACTGCTACGACCCTTACATTCTCTTTCTATTCATTGACGTTCATACATCTGGATCTGGACGAGTACCTACATAACATGTATCCTGAAGGTAATTTGCGTTTTTACCTTTAACCGTTTCATGTGAAAGTACAATAAATAATCACGATGCTTTCAGAATGAATTGCAAGCACAGAATGATTGTACAGTTTTACGAACTTAACGCAGACGAAGTCGCGGGCAACAGCTAGTATGATTAATAAACGTAACCGTTTAATAGTGGGCCCAAAAAAAATTGTCTCCTTTGAATGTGTCAATCTGGAAAATAACAATATTATGCTGTTGTGGAGTGTTATAGTAAAACGAGTGAAATTATTATTAATTAAGGTGTAGATTAGTAATAATATTAGGTCTTGTGTTCTTGTTAGATACTCCAAATTATGAATACGATAAATTAGGTACGCTCATAACTGACAGTATTCGATTCGTCGAAATTAAATTTGATTGATGTTAAAATTAGGCACTTGTAACTAACTCTGAATTCTGAGAACTGCCAATTGCCAGTTTTGATTACCGCCTAATTAAATTGATTAAAGGTGTTCCTTTTACAGTTTCAACGTGATTAGGTTGCCGGAAATCCTTAACTACGTTTACGTATGAAATTGTATATTAGGTTCGCTATAGAAATATATTCCCTGTTATAGAAAGAAATTCTGGGAATTTTATCACATTACCTTCACATGATTTTCTCATGTTGGTGAATACTTCTGTGAAATGAAATTTCGAAGAGGTGACATGTGCTGACTAGGCTACTATATGGGAAAAGAATGCGTATAAAAATGTTGAACCTTTTTGAGGTGTTACTACCTACATATTTATAATGCTTGGCCCATGAAAACAGTCCGATAAAAAGCTAAAGGTAAAATTCTTCAAGAGCCTGTTGCGTGAGGTAGGTACCTATCAGGCGCAACAGGCTCTCTCGTCGAAGAATTTCCCCATTATTTTTTCGCAGATTTCCAGGCGTCGCCATTTTAGGGATTAACGCGAATAATTCCCACTCTTTCGTTCGCTGAACTGCGAAATGGGCCAGATTGGCAATCAATCACTTTCACACACTCGTGCTTTCTGTATTATATATTATTATTATGTGGTTTCAAGACCATTATCAGAATTGTGTATAGCGAGGTATAGTTAGGAGAGCTTGTGTCCTGTTTGCTGTTTTGGATTTTCATCGGTGATTGATAGAGCCAGATTTTTGTGCTTTTTATTTGAGGGCGAGGAATTATCAAATACCTTCTCCTTCTCTGGTTGGAACGAGAGGGAGTGTAAAATGTTTTCTAACTAAAACCTACCCTTGTTCCTTCAGTCGTTCTTTACGTTTCAGGGCCTCGGTGGCTCTTTCAAACAATTCCGCCATCTAGACTTTTGTACCTAATGTATTTATTATTAAATGAAACGATAGAATTTTAGTTCAGAAAGATTAGCAAGGGATCAAGATAAAGCTTACCGATTTTTTTTATATTTTGCATTTTTTTTAATATTCCACAACTATCACACAACGCCGTCCAGTCTCAAGCTAAGCAGAGCTTGTGTTATGAGTACTAGACACAACTGATAAACATACTTATATATTTCTAAATACATACATATTATAGATAAAATACACCCAGACACAGAACAAATGATCGTGCTCATCACATAAACATTTGTCCTGGAATGGAATCGAACCCACGACCTCCGGCATAGCAGTCAGGGCCACTAACCACTAGACCAACCGGCCAGTCAAGTTTGCGATTGGTTGTTGCGCTGTATGCCGCGGGTTCGATTCCCGCACGGAACAAATATTTGTATGACCTACAAGTACTAAGTTGCTCCGGGGCTGGGTGTCTTGTCTTTATGAGTTTACTAAACATGTTTGTAAACGCACCCACGTTACAAGAGTTGATCATAGTTTGGGGCAAAGTTTTTTTTTTACAAAATTGTTAAGGCTATTAAATGGCTCTGAAACATGGTCGCTTACAATGGGCCTCATCAGAAGGCTTACAGTCACCCAAAGGGCAATGGAAAGGGCTATGCTCCGAGTTTCCTTGCGTGATCGCATAAATAATGAAGATATCCGCAGGAGAACCAATGTCGCCCACATAGCCCGAAGAATCGCCAAACTAAAGTGGCAGTGGGCAGGGCACATTGCTCGTAGAACGGATGGTCGTTGGGGCCGAAAGGTTCTAGAGTGGCGACCGTGCACCGGAAAACGCAGCGTTGGAAGGCCTCCCACAAGGTGGACCGACGACCTGATGAGGGTCGCGGGAGTGCGGTGGATGCGAGAAGCACAGGATCGGTCGTTGTGGCGACGCTTGGGGGAGGCCTATGACCAACATTGGACGTCTTTCGGCTGATATGATGATGATGATGATTAAATGGTAAACCATCAACACGTAACTTATTTCGAGAGAGTTTGTAATGAAGGGCCCAAGAAAAAAAATTAAGAAGTTGCAACCACGTTCACAGGGTTACGTCATATTATATTGATCTCAAGAACTAGGTACTAAAACACAATATCTAATCTTCCAATTTAGAAGCTGTTCTCAATTGTCCAGTTTATTGTGGAGCCCATTCATTGACAATAAGCTAAAATCCTTCTTCCAATTACGGTTTAAATTGCATGTTTCCTTCTTTTCCATCTTATGATTAACTAGTGATAAACTCTGACTTGGCTCGCATTTTATCGTTTATTTTTTGTAAGGTTTATTTTTAATGAATACACAGTTTCAGCGGAAAATTGGAAAAATCTATCGATTCGAAGACGATGATGATTTTTTGTCGCCCTTAGACCCATAAAATGATCTATCCGTTCCCGATTTCCGGCTACTGTAGGCGCGGGCTTGCGGACGGCGAGCAATGGGTAGCTCGCCGTCCGACCGTCCGGTAACCGTCCGAACCGAGCCCAAATCGTCGACGGTGCGTACTGTTCCACGCGCGCCTTAAGGAGATGTCAGCAAACCGTAGGGGCCCAGCAGGGTCGAAGCTTACTGGGACCAAGGGGTTTTGTTTCTGAAAGGAAAACTCGGCCCTGGTATGAAAGGCAACGAAGAAACAGGTGTGGGTTTTTAGTCAGTAAAAGTCTGATACACCCTCCCGTTCCGCCCAAGAGCGAGAAATGTCATTGCATGATTTACCCACCATAAAAAAATGGTATATCTACATCATCAATAATTCTGTCGCAAGACGCCCACAGCTGAACATGAGCCTTCCCTTCATTAAGTTAAATTGACTGGTCCTGTGCTTCTTTATCATCATTGTCTTCCTGCCCTTGTCCCGTGTCACTTGGGGTTGGTGCAACACGTCTTTAGGCTTCTGTAACTCAGTCGGCAAAAACGAAACCTATATAGAATCACTTTGTTGCTGTCTGTCCGCTGGTCAAGATCCTTTTTCTCTGAAACGCGTAAAAGTGTCAAGTTAATATTATCATCAAATACTCAAACCTGTTGTTACCCCTTCGAGCTATAAAAAAATGCAACTTTTAATATATTGCAATCTAAAGATAAGGCCATTTATGCTCCGTTTATAGCGCATATTTTGACGCTCACAAAAGAATCAAAACAGTCCCCTAGCCAAGTTACAACCGTTTCGTTTCGCTTCTCTTTTCGTTGATCGCCTCGAGTCGGCCTCGCCTCCGATTCCTTTGTTCTGACGTCATCTCAACACTTAGTCACGGTAGTAGGAACAAAGGAATAGGAGGCGTGGCCGACTCGAGGCGATCAACGAAAAGAGAATCGAAACGAAACGGTTGTAACTTGGCTAGGGGAGCTGTTTTGATTCTTTTGTGAGCGGGACTTCCCGTTGACCTAGAGTCATAAAATTTGGCAAGAAGCAATGTCATTAAGCACAAGTAAAGGATAAAAATCCGAAAACCATAAATTTGTGTTACTTAGTTGTTGTTTATACGGAATCCTCGGTGCGTGAGTCCGATTCGCCATTGGCTGGCATTGCATCCTGTCAACCGTCGCGTTATCCCTGACTCCTTTTTCTTTCATAAATGTCCTATGATTCTGTGCTTCTCTATCTTGCTAATAAATAACGATTATTAACTGACAGCTGATAAATGAATTTCATCTCTATACTTAATTGGGGTCTGTAACCTCGATTGTAGGTCACTTACAGAGTCCATACAAGTGTATATTAGGCAACTGTATGAAACTGGACTATCGGCTTATCCGTTTTTAATACGGATTACTGGAAGTACGAAACAGATTAAGGACATCGGATAAAAGTAAAAGCTGTCGCTCAAAGCGGGGGAGGTTTTTAAGTTGCTTTGATGTAGAAAAACCGGGCATGTGCGAGTCGGACTCGTGCACTGAGGGTTCCGCACAAATGCACACACACACACACTCACTTTCGTTTTAATAATATGAGTATGATTTCATTCGTTAGTGATTTAGGTTATTCACTTATCACATCACGTTATTTGGTCTGACGTTATAATAAATGGCTTCTGCCAGCGGCTTCGCCCGCGTAAAAGTCCATTTCTCCATACAAACTTCCAACCCCCGTTTTACCCCCTTAGGGGTGGAGTTTCGTAAAATCCGTTCTTAGCGGATATCTACACCCTATATGGAACCTACCTGCCAAATTTTGAGTTTGTAGGTGTTATAGTTTCTGTGATTTTGTAATTAATCTGTGAGTGGTATTTCGCTTATATATATATAGATTTATTACTAACTTAAGCACTTGACCATAGAACGTTTTATTTCATAGTCTTAACAGAGTTGAATATTTGATCATAACTATTAGATGAAGAAAGCTTAGGGGGGATTTTTTAAAGAGTTACCGTGGTCCAAGAACCCACAGGACAACTAAAGGACACAGGTGGATTTTAGTCAGTAAAAGTCTGACACGCCCTCTCACTTCACCTTAGAGAGAAGCCAGAGAAAGGAGGAGGCCTATACCCTGCAGTGAACGTCTTTCGACTTAAAAGCTGAAGATAAGCATAACTTTCTTGAAAATTATCACAAAAAAATCCATTTAACAAACAATTTACCTCTACAAAACAAGAAGAGTAAAGAAATAACTCATTGTTATCATTTGTTATTCAGTTAACGGGTAAAACACTGGAAGTTTCTAATGAAACCTGAACAAGTAAGAAACATAGTTTAAAAACTGTAAGTTTGCTCTCCGAACAAGTTTCAAAGTAATTTATGTTGTCTTTATAATATTATGGCATTAATATTCATTTGATGCCAATCGAAAATAGATATACTAAGTTTAATGACACGGAAAACTACATTTCTGAAATATTGAGTTTTGGAAACAAGCTGCTATGATACAGTATCGTGGCATTTTAATTGGTTAGTGCATAATATGATAGCACTTACAATAGATTTGCACTGTTCAAATCAAGTCAAGATCACGCTTTTTAAAGCCATTTGCATCTCTTCACACATAAATTCAAAATCTTTTTATAGCCTATATCAGTTAAGAATAAAGCAGATTTCTATCGGTGAAAACATTTTAGCAATCGGACAAGTAATTTCAGAGATTACCTCCTACATACAAAAAAATAATAAAACAAGCTTTACCTCTTTACAATATTAGTGTAGATAATATAATGTAATATATATAATATTCCACAACTATCAACAACGCCGTCTAGTCCCAAGCTAAGCAGAGCTTGTGTTATGGGTACTAGACCACTGATAAACATATTTACGAGTACATATATATTTCTAAATACAAACATATTATATAGATAAATTACACCAAGACACAGAACAAATGATCGTGCTCACCACACAAACATTTGTCCTGGGTGGGAATTGAACCCACGACCTCCGGCATAGCAGTCAGACCAACAGGCCAGTCATAATAGATAGGCCTACATGGCCACTTAAAAAACGTCAGAAGCTAGTGCACGGTTCCAAATGGTCGTTTCCTATGGAGAAGAACCGTTCGAACCGTGCGAACATGTGCAGGGCTAAGGGTTGACTTCTGAAAGGGAAACCTGTGGTCCTAGAACGCAAAGGGTAACTGAAGGAACGTAGGTGTTGTTTTAGTCAGTAAAAGTCTGACACTCTCTCTCGATCTGCTCTATAGCGTGAAGTCATTAAATGATTTCTCGCCTTTAAAAAAGAAACACGTATAACAAAAATGCAATTTTTAAAACTTTTGTCTGTTTGTCCGTGGTTCTATTTGTCTGTCCGTTCGTTCGGCCTAAATCTGAAACGGCTTGCACAGATAGATGTTGTAAGGAGTAACTTAGATTACTTTTATTTTTTAAAAAGAATTTGGGTTCCGCGCAAAGACAAATCTCGAAATTGCGAGAAAATGGCTTTTTGCTGGTTTACGTGTTTGACGTGGACGAAGTCGTGGGTACCTTCTAGTAACTATTTAAGTTCCCTTCATTTCTAACTGCGTAACTCCAAATGAGGTTTGGTCAGATAGCGGTATTATGGCTTGTGGACGGCAGAATAATTCAGCGAAAAGACCGCCATTGTAGATACCCACAGATTTAAGATTGTCTAAAAGTTTTGTCACTATTTAGGTGTAAGTGCAATAAAGTTAAACCATCATTCTATTTTAATAAACAAGAGAGCTTAGCAATTACGTTTGAGATCTTTTATTATATTTGAGAGATCTCAACGATAATTGTTGAGATCTCTTGATTCAGCGTCAGTTCACCACAATAAGAAGTAGTTGATTTGGTGAGCGATCCTGGTCGGTAAACACAAAACAGAATCAATTTACAAGATGTAAATTTACTTTGATAATTAAAAGCACTTAATTAAATGTGTCTAAGAAACACGTAATCAAGAAGCCTGTTTTTTGAATAAATCCCTTGAATTTCGCTACTCAATTTCTTGTCTCACAACACTTGCGAGATCTTGAGACCTATCAAAATCTACTTTGTGTACATGCTGACAAGAGTAGGTATTCGATAAGCGCCATAGTGTGGGGTTGTAACTAAGTCTGACACCACCCCAGATTGTCGCTGTCTTTAACATAAGCTGAGTAGGTAAATCCGCAATCAAGACAGAAATTGTTATCACAGTTCAACATTGTGTTCAATATTTGGGTCGTCATTTATTCAATCACGAACAAACTACACCATTCGATTCGGTTTTCAATTAATTTTCCAATTGAATGATTAAGTAAAAATGATTTCTTTGATCGATATTAAATAGTAGAACCATTGAAATTGGTTAAAGGTATACCAATAATTCAAAAGTTACAAAAATTAAAATTGAAATATTCATTTCAATATCTGTAACTTATTCATAAGTTTCAAAAGTACGGAATGCAAACTTTAAAGGAACTGCGAACAATTTGGTACCACAAAAGCTTTGTGGTACCTTTTTAGGTACACTCGTACTTTGCACAAAGACTAAGATAATTTTAAGCGTTGTAACGAACGACATCTGAAGTTTGCGAAAACTTTGCTTATTACATTAACTATTCATGGTAAGATTAAAATTTCGCTGCTGGGTAAATATTTGTAGAAGACCTTTTATTATTTCTACAACGTTGAAAACAAAATTGCTTTAGAATACCTCTATGTAAGCCGTAATTTGAGCAAAACGAAAATATTGGTGGATTTTTATATAAAAATGTTTATCTAAAAATAACTCTTAGAAAAACTTTTATTTTTTGTTATTATTATTATTGATAGGCTCGTGTTTGACCACTATCTCACCTGATGATGATGATCGACGATGGAGCATGCTTGGCTAGAAGTAACCTATTTACTCTTGACTTAAAGACTCCTAGGTATTGGCTATCAGAATACATAGACTCCAGCTGTTTTTAAAGTAATATCTATAAACTTGGAAACCTAACACAAAAATCTAAGAAACGGATCACAGAATTCGATTCTATTTACTCGCTTTGTCACATAGAAACTCGTAAGACTATCAAAGTCAAGATATAAATCCGTTCAAATAAACGTAATATTACATCCCTTTTGTCTGACATCCATTTTTCTTTATATGTACCATTTTATTTTACAGTTATAAGGAGATAATACGTCCTAGTGAGCTTGTAATTTGTGAGTCTGATAAGAAAAATCTGTTCACTTGCCTCTCCTTATAAATAAGTCTAGCTCCCATGATTTCGACCGCGTCAAACTCGCGAAACAGCACAAAAGCCACTTGACCATAATTTCAAGGAGTTTTGCGTTGAAACCTAATGCATTAATGAAAGTCCTGTCGAAATTAGTCCAGAAGATTCAGAGATGTGTGTGTATTGGTCTTGTGCGAGTTGGACTCACGCACCGAGGGTTCCGTATAGACTTGCGTATGTAAATAGTTCAATTCAAACTCAAAACATTTATTTCAAAAACCTTCACAGTCACTTTTGATTCGTCAATCACAAAAAAAAAAATTAAGCTATTTGCACCGATTCCCTAATCGAGTCCCGAAATTTTTCTGAATCTCAAAAAAGTGATTATTTTGTGATAATTTTAGTTTTTAATATTAGATGTGATACAAATTTACGGTTTTCGGATATTTTCTTAACTAATGCTACATGACATTGCTTCTTGCCAATTTTTTTGATTCTAGGTTTGAAAAGTCTGCTATAGATTTTGCTTCCCTGGCGAGCGCCTTATCTTCTTAGGAGTTTGTTTTTTTCACTGTTGTAAGTTATAGCAGACCTGAGTATTTAATATTAATTTTAGCTTGATACGCGTTCCTAAGATAAGTTTTGACCGACGGACGGACAACAAAGTGATCCTATAAGAATTTAATTTTTGATGACGGAATCCTAAAGAGATTGTTTTTTTGTCATAGTTATAAACATTTAGTAAAAAGCTGTCATTGACATTATAAACAGACACTTATATATTATTTATTGGTATATAAAATGAGTGTATCAACCTATTTCTGATTTGAGCATTTGAAGTTGAGAATTTCTCAAACTCTATTTTAATCAGAAAACTTGTAAAAAGATGGCATTAAAATAGGGTTTGAGACTTTCTTAACTCAATATAGGTACTCATTTAGAAACTCGCCCTATGTTTTGTATTATATGATTGACATAAGCTTGTTACTTAGAGCTTTATAGAATCGGGAGTAAAAAGGTACGATTGGTTGGCTGTCTGTTTATGTTACGTATACTACATAATATGTACCTACATATTTACATTCAATGAATCTTACATCATCTGAAATTTCAGAATCTTACAGTCAATTCGCAATGCCTTATATAATGATGGCTCTCCTTGAAGCAGAATCGGAGTCAGACAAGCAATGCTGTGTGGGTATTCAGCAATAAAGTAGCAGGCTCCACTCTTCCACATCTCATTTCCGATCCGTTAGTTCCCATTTTGCTACCTCTTAATGGACTCTAGACTAGTAAAGATAGAGTCGTTTATTCATTACTTGTTCTGGACGTAACAAACCGTGGTTCGTGAATAGAATCTCCCAATTTATTGTTAAACTCTGACTAAAACTTTCTTCTCATTCATTGATCACGTTGAGTTTAATTAAGACTACAGTACTAACTATAGAACTAAATAAATAAATCCAAGGGTCTTATCTGCGTAATAATTCAATTTAAAATCAATTGTTGTTAATTGGTTAGGTACAAAGTTTCCCTTCTGGGTGTTAGTTTTGGGTCAAAATTATAATATTTCATATCAGTGACACGTTTTATTTCCCACCAGCTAGTCCTGTTGAATTTGATCAGACTATGATTATAATGGTCTGTGGGCTGAAAGATCGACAAGTATGTAGCAATCTGAGTTTTATATTAATTTGATGAATGTAAAAATTAATTTACTCAGTAATAATGACTTCTCCCACTCTGGGTGGGTGGCAAGAAGGGAGTGATAGACTTTTGCTGACTAAAGCCAACAGCTGTATTTCTTCAATTGTCCTTTGCGAGGGGTGGCCCTTGCCGTTACCGTGGGGTAACTTTTTCGATTTCGAAAAAATCCCAAATATCGGCCCTAGCTGGCTCCAGCTTGCTGGCATCTCTTTGAGGCGCGTTTGGAACCCAAGGTGCCATCGACAAGGGTTTGGTCGCCGTCTACAAGCCCACGCATATATAACGCCACTGACGCTGCAAGGCCACGTACTGGCCACAAAGAAAAAAAAAGATAATGATAAATGTGCCGTAAACGGGCGGGCAGATTTTCTGATCGATCCGTTTACATTTACTGGAAATAATTATGATAAGGCAACAGTAACTCAGTGTATCGCAAATGGTCCTCACTACACTGCTCATTAGAGCACAATCTCTCTTCCCCTCCTCGAAACTGTTTACATAACACATTAAGTTCGTCTACAGCACATCTTAAACACAAGGGACTGATTGCACAGTCAATCTTGTCCCAGACGGTGGCACACACACATTGGGATGTCTCTGAATCGTCTGTAAACGTCTGCAGTACTGAATCGTTTCCACAAAGTTAAACTCTAAAGGAAAATCGTTTACACGTGGTTAAATGTGCTGTGAATATTATTCGTCGAATGATTTTCTTAATATTTAAGTGAATTTGGTGTACCGTAAGCTTTTAAATAGAAGGTACGAAATAAACCACATCTATGTTCCTTCTTTGCCCTTAGGGGTTATTCCTAGTGTGGCATAGCATAATCAGCCTTTCAATGTTCCCACTGCTGGGACTCAGGCCTCCTCTCTAGGAGAGGAAATGGGCCGTAATCCACCACGCGGGCCCAGTGCGGGTTGGTGAATGTCACATGTCTTCGAATTTTTGGTTCTAGGACATGCCGGTTTCCTCACGATGTTTTCCTTCACCGTTTTGAGAGCAGTGGTGATGAAATAAATTACACAAAGTAATGCGCCTAGCTGGGTTTGAACCCGCGACCTACAACTCGTAAGTCGGGGCTGTTACCACTCGGCCACCACTGCTCTACAGCCTCTCTGTTCCTAGTGTGGAACAACGCTTTAAAAAAAAAAAAAAAACCAGACATAACTTAAACATAATCATAAAAACATTCCAATCAAATTTATTTCAGTTTTAGTTCCCATAACAAACTACCCATTCATTATCACATAGGTATCACTGGGAAATATTCATAATGTATATTGAGGAATCTATAAATCGACTGAACGAAATCTTCATAGCAGATCCCGTTGAATAGCAACAATTTGTTGCCAGTCGCTTTTATATTCGAATGTCCGTCATCAAATAACTCTACCATGATATCGATATACGGCACGCCGTATATTTTCTCGTTTTATTAACAGAATTTTTCTGCTCCACTACAGATATAATGTATAATATAATATACATAATGGACGGCACGGTTGGCGCAGTGGTTGTGCCATTGGCAGCTGCACTGCGTGTCGCGGGTTTGATTACCGCACGGAACAAATATTTGTATGGCCTGTATACAGTTGTTCCGGGTCTGGGTGTCTTGTGTATGCGAGTTTACATTTTTGTGGGGCACCCACGATACCACGATACGACGTACCGGAAGACGTAACGTTGGAAGGCCTCCTACAAGGTGGACCGATAACTTGGTATCGGTTGCGGGAGTCTGATGGATGCGAGACGCACAGGACCGTTCATTGTGGCGACACTTGGGGGAGGCCTATGTCCAGCAGTGGACGTCTTTCGGCTGAAATGATGATGATGATGATGACCCACGATACTGGAGTCATACCTAGTGTGGGAAAAATTTTAAAAAATATATTTCCCTTTAACCACTTGCGTCAGATTGGTCCTACGCGTGATTTCGTGTCCTATTCGCCAGGGTCGTGTGTTTGCGACTGGGTACTCCTCCATATCGATGTCACCTGGAAATGCTGGAAACGTGCCCAGAAGACTGATAGCATTAGCACAATTCATCGATTCTTTGGCATTGTTATTCAAAGCAATGCTAAAACTGGAACAATTTGCCTGCTACGGTCTTCCCGTCCAACTATAATTTAGGTGTCTTCAAGGCTAGAGTGCATAGGCTCTTAATAAACTAGTGCGCCTCACCATCAATGATTGCATCTCTGCTTACCGTCAGGTGGGGTCGCAGTCAAGCACTGGTTTATATCAATTAAAAAAAAAATCCTCTTAATCAGGAACACAGAATCATCAGGATATTGTCAAAAACTTGAAATGAAAAATCAATCTAATGGGATTTAAGGAAAGTTGAAAAGAGTTTGTAATAAGTAAAATAATGCTAAATAGTGAAAGTGCTAAAGTCATTAAGCACTCCTTTCTACACAGTTGCTCTCTTCAAGAAGACAGATGAAGTTTAATTCATTAATTTATTAGAGCTGCTAAGACAGTCTCCAGACAAACGGATAACGTGCTGGTATCACTCCGTCTATATAATATTAATTTGCACTACCTTTAATGATTTCTCTAAGTTATCAAGTCGTTTGTACAACATGGTGTGCTAGTGTTTCTGCATGAACTAAAGGTACTGTGGATATACCTATCAAAGTTGGAATCTACATTCTGCTGAGATTGACTGCTATCATCTCTATAGTCGCGAATATAATTTCCTATCAGCGGCTTTTCTATATTCCAAACACATCGTAAATCACGAATAAAAAAATAACCAACCAGCAGAGAAATTCCCATAAAAATCAGCTCCATTTTATAAATTTTCCTTATGTTGAAAGTTCCTCGGTAACCAACCAATCCGTAACTATATTGCACCACAGCAATTTTAATCACGTTTCGATCAACCGTTGCAGGAGGTGTTCCAATCCCGGGACACAGGGGAGCGGGTTGAGAGGAGAAAGGGGAACAACCGCTGAACTAGGTCACTAAACCAGACCAGTACGGGACCTACAAATGATATTGGGACGCGGAGATCTGAAACTGCTATTTTTTGGAAATACTAGGCCGTATCCATGACGTTCTGATTTTGAATTTTGTTTGGCGGGAGTTTTGAGTGTTGCGTGACGTTTTTTTTTTCTAAAGGGTCATGCAAAGAGCAATAACCTCTGAACTGGGTCACTGGACCAGACCACGTTAGGACCTATATATAAATCGGGACGCGTGCTTTAGTGGTCGTTGTGGTTATTCCATTATAGCTTTGTTGTGTGTGAATTATCTATTGGTATTTGCATTTGTTTTGTTTTGCGAATGTGCCAGAAATAGTCATCGAATGGAACTTAATGGAGTCTCAACGAAGAAAGTAAGGGTGTTTTTAATATCGTGCGGAGGTGTCACGCAAACGGGATTGCTCCGCACGCGTAGCCCCCGCAAATGTCCTTTTCATACAAATATTTATTGTAATGCGTGGGATATGCACACGGGATGCGGGGCGTGATATCGGGCAGCAGCCCCGCATATGGAGATATTAAAAACACCCTTTTTTGGATAAAGCTATAACTCAGCTGCAGCATCTGCTTCTCTCACTGTCATCTCACTCCGTAACATGGCCTGAAGTAGTGCCAGACGCGTGAAGTGACCGCCGCCAACATTAATGATTACAATACGTAGATTAAAATAATGATGATGACGATGTGACTTTAGTAGCCAGCATAGTAAAGAGTTCAAAACTACATTTCTCGGTCTTAAGAAGATTCATTTGTCTCAAAAATTAAACCGGGGGTTAGAACTGCGTGTAATGTAACGGTTTCCTGGCTGCTCGTATTTCATGACCCCCGCGAGTAATGTTTATGTAGACAAGACTAACAGCTTTGCTGCGAACCCGCTTTTAATTATGTACGTAAATTAATAAAAACAGCAATATTTTTTCTGAACAGCCATTTAAATAAAGCTGTATTTTTCTCCCCAATTTGATTATTTCCTTCATTACATTATCAGTTGTCGCAGAAAGTTATGAAAATGACGCAGCTATTCTGGTAACATGGGGGAAGTTGGGGAGTATTTTATTATTTATAGGTATTTTATTAATTGAGTTGACATTGCCAAAGTTACGTAACGGGACGGGACGCGATTTTAAGGGGATGCAACTCGACATATCACTGTTTTTCATACAACCCCTCTTACGCGATTATGACGTTTTTACACATTTTTCATTAGATATTTTAGAAACACAGTATTTTGTGGATATTATCTAGGCTTCTATTGAAATCAATTTATAAATTTGTGTACAGCTAATCCTCTAAAAATCTGCTATTTGCATGAACTTTGACACTTCATAATTTACTCAAAACTTTAAAAAGTCAAAAAAATATAACAATAAAAGCCTTGCAAATTTAATCAAGATTCTAAATGACGACCATTTTTTTCAAAAACTTTTAAGCGTTTAAAAAAACACGTATTTCCTGTAACAAACTAGTGCGCCTTACCATCAATGATTGCATCACTGCTTACCATCAGGTGGGACCGCAGTCAAGCACTGGTTTATATCAATAAAAAAATCAAGTTTTGTAAAATATACGAGTAAATCACGGAATTACCGAATGCTAACAGAGGAGTTTTCAGGCGTATCTCTTCTTTTTTCGCGTTGCCTTTTCGTCAAACATCATGTTGGATTGCTTTAGATGAAGTAATAAGCTTTTAAACCATGCTCGATGTTGACGATAGGCGAATGAAAAAGGAGCCCCTTTAGGTTTATCTTATAAAGACCTATTATTTATTTTTAAGAGAAAATTAAAGTAATTAATTAATTAATTTCTGCTGCGATCTTCCCTTCCGATTATAATATCGTTTTCAAGGCTAAAGTGAATAGGTTCTTAATAAACTAGTGCGCCTCACCTTCAAAGATCACTGCTTACCGTCGGGAGGGATCACAGTCAAGCCTAGTGCTTGCTTTATATCAATTTAAAAAAAACATAAAATGTTGTTCAGGCATGAGGTACCCTCAGAAAGAACTCACTTTTGTAGATGCATAAAAAATATCACAAGTTATTTTTTTTTTTTAAATATCTTTATTCAAATGTCCTTCACGGCTCTGGCGCACTTCAAAGCGATCTCTTACATTAATGGAAACGCGCCTCAGAAGTTGAGTAGGATTGTTGTTGATTTCTTGTCTAATATTTGTCTTGTTGGGTAATTTTCCCATATTTTCAGTTTCTGATTTTGTAAATTAACGCCTATCCATAAATATATTTGTAATTTTTTTAAGCTTATACACAAAAGTGATTTTTTCCACAGACACCCTATATGGTGTGAAGGGTGCAACGAGAAACCATCGAGAAACAATGAAACAATGTCAGTTGTAAAAAACCGGGCAAGTGTGAGTCGGACTCGCGCACTGAGGGTTCCGTATAAACTTACCTATGAAAACAGTTCAATTCCCGAATTGAGTTACAAAGATTTTTCCGAATCGCAATAAATTATTTTCTTTTGTGACGGAACTACAAATTTACAGTTTTCAGATTTTTTCCTATACTTGTGCTATGAGACCTTGCTTCATGCCAAATTTCAGGATTCTAGGTCGACGGGAAGTACCCTATGAATTTTGATTCCTTTGACAGTGTCGAAATACACGTTTTTTGCGACATAAACGACATAAATAATTTTTCGTTAACTCAGAAATTTGATTTTTTCACAGCTTCAAGCGGCCGTTGACCTGAGTATATGGTTTTAATTTCAACTCGATACCTTTTTTTTTTTTTTTTTTTTATTAATGATAGGCTCGCGTTTGACCACCATCTCACCTGATGGTAAGCGATGATGTGGTCGACGATGGAGCACGCTTGCCTAGAAGTAGCCTATTCACTCTTGACTTAAAGACCCCTAAGTTGTAGCTATCAGGAATCACAGACTCCGGCAAGGAATTCCACTCCTTGGCTGTACGCATAATAAATGTGTTCTTAAAACGTTTTGTGCGTATGGGCGGGATGTCCACCATGTACCGGTGGCGCAACGCCGTACGTCTAGTGGTCCGATGATGGAACGGACTTGGCGGAATTAGATTGTGCAATTCCAGTGCACACTCCCCGAAATGTAAACGATAGAAAACCGACAGGCCAGCAACTCGGCGGCGATGTCCAAGGCTTTGGAGCTTCGACTCAACAAGTGCATCATTGCCAATGATCCTCTTGGCTCGCCTCTCAATTGACTCTATCGCATCAAGCTGGTATTTGGCAGACCCGTCCCAAAGATGAGAGCAGTACTCCATACACGATCGAACTTGCGCTTGATAAAGTTTTAGCAGCTGTTCCGGCGTGAAGTACCGTCTGACCTTCGCGAGGATTCCCAGCTTTTTTGCTGCCAGTTGAGCCTTTGCTTCGATGTATGGCCCAAAGTTGAGAGTTGACGTCAGCGTAACGCCAAGAAGATCAAGATGGTCGGTTATTGGCACGGTCACACCTCGGAAAGATGGAGCCGGGTGGAATTGACTCCGTTTAGCGGAAAAAAGACACGCTTGGGTTTTAGTTGCATTGAACTTGACCAGATTGGCATCGCCCCAATCGGAGACCGCCTTCAAGGACGAGTTCAAGCGTTCAACCATAGCCTCTCGGGACGACTGGATCTGTGACCCACTAGCGCGTGCGTCAGCCACATATCTCTCGGCAACAGTGCTGTCGTCTGCATACCCAAAGATACCGGGTTTAAGTAAGTCATTTATGTGCAGCAAAAACAGTGTTGCCGAGAGTACCGACCCCTGAGGGACCCCGGCATTAATATCCATTTGATCGGACGAGCAGCCATCAACGACCACTCGGATGGATCGATCCCTCAAGAAGTCTGCGATCCAATCACACAGACCAGTGGGTAGACCGAAGGAAGGAAGCTTAGCAATGAGGCTTTCGTGCCAGACCCTATCGAAAGCCTTCGAGATATCAAGGGAGACGGCAAGCGCTTCCCCATGCTTCTCGATGGCTTCGCTCCAGATGTGAATGGCATACGCTAGAAGGTCCCCAGTGGACCGATTTTGGCGAAAACCGTATTGCCGGTCACTGAGGATGTCGTTAGCTTCTAGGTATGCCAGAAGTTTCTTGTTTAGCACCCGTTCCATACTCTTACAGAGGACGGACGTAACAGAGATGGGTCTGTAGTTTGCCGGGTCAGCTCGACTGGGGCTTCTTGGGCACAGGCTGCACGTTAGCTTGCTTCCATGCAATCGGCACTTTTCCAGTCTCATATGAGATGCGAAATAGGCGTGTCATGATCGGAGACAATTCAGGCGCACAAGTTTTAAGCACAATAGCTGGTATCCCGTCGGGGCCGCTAGCCTTGTTCACATCGAGATTACGCAGGACCCTACGAACGCCCTTTTGATGGATACGAACGTCTGACATCCTCGTCGCGCATCCATCAGGAGAAACAGGTGGCCGTGCGTCACCAGAATTCAGACGAGAAGATTCCGCAAAAAGAGAGGCAAACAAGTTTGCTTTCTCCTCAGCGGTGTGAGCCAGCGACCCATCGGGTTTCAGCAATGGCGGAAGTGAGGGACGGCAGAAGTTCGATTCAACCGACTTAGCCAGGGACCAAAACGCTTTACTACCTGCGGGGTATGAAGCAAGTTTGCTCCCAATTCTGCTTATGTGGTCAAACCGAGACCTCTGCAACACCTTCTTGCAGGACTTGGCAGCCCTGTTAAAGGCCTTCTTCTTCTGAGCCACGTCGCTTGCTTTGCGCGTACGAGCGTCAGCCCAAGCTCGATATGCCGCGTGCTTAAGCGCGTCTGCGCGATCACATTCGGCGCCAAACCATGGACGAGCTTGGCCAGACATTGTTACGTCAGAGAATGGGATGAAGTACTCCATCCCCTGCCGCAACACATCCGTCACGGCATCTACGCACGACGAAGCATCATCTGAAGAAAAGCAAGTGGGCTGCCAAGGATAGCATGCGAAGAAAGACCGCAAGCCATCCCAATCTGCTGACCTGTATCGCCAAACCCGCCGGGTGCCTCTAGGGCTGGGATCGGGCGGGGAGTAGACAGACACAGACTTAACCAGACAGTGGTCGGAACTGCCTAAAGGCGAACATATCGACACAGAGTAGCGGTCTGGATCTGTTGTCAGCAAAAGGTCCAGGCAATTGGCTATGTGCGAATCCACATCCGGCACCCTCGTTGCCCCCTGGACCAGCTGGGCGAGATTTAATGCTAGCGCTAGCTTTCGCACCTCTCGCCCAGCGTGGTCTGTGGACTGGTACGGGAAAAGCCACTCTTGGTGGTGGGCATTAAAATCCCCCAGTAACACCAATTGAGCAGAAGGGTACCGCTGCTGAGCCGCATCCGCCGCCTCACTCAGATGTTGTGTGAGCCCGGATGTCTCTTGATCTCCGCTGTGCGAGCGGTAGACACAAGCGTAGATTATTTTATCTAGGCCTGTGCCCACCAAAGTCCAAAGCGTCGAGAACCTGGAGTCCTCAAGGTTACGGAGACGCCGATAGCAGATGTCGTCCCGGGCGTACATACATACACCCGCACGTGGTTTGAAGTTGTGCTCCAAGGTAAAACCTGGGTAAGAAAGGTACGACACGTCGGACGGACCTCTGATCTGCGTCTCCGAAAGGAAGAAGAGAGCTGGTTTTTCAGTCTCGAGGTGGTGGTGGACTGCGACGAGATTTGAGTGCAGACCTCGTATGTTAATGAGGTGCACTTTGTGAGAGAGGGAGTGCAGCCGCTGTCTAACTTGTCTCTTACTTTTCCTTTTCATTATTTGAGTGAAGGGAGGAGAGGAGAAGGAAGTGAAATGAGGTTCCACGCAGCTAACCCTCAGGCACGCACTGAAAGGACGACATCATTGGGGGACTAGTCTGGAGACTGCGGGGACGCCCGAGCCCCCCCGGGAATGTCCATCGGGCCCTCTCGTCTGGTCGCCAACCAGCACGATGGCGCATTCCGGGATTTTTCGACAGTTGGCGGGGCAGCCTTTCAAGTGTGGCTAGCACATTACTTGGGCCCCCAGCTACCTGCGGTCGGCCAGCGGCAACCGTGCCTCAGATCCCGCTACCCTCCGCGACTAGCCTCCCGATTCCTCCCCATCAGCACGAGCCAGGATGGTCTGCTTGCGCTGGAACAGCTATTTCGACCCAACTCCTTTAGACTGGCTACACTGAGCATCATACCGGAACACGGCCAGGCCGTTTGGCGGTACGTCTTTGCTCAGTGGGTGGTCGCAAGCCAACGGTCGAAACCTACCACCAGTTAGTGTCACCTGATTAGCACCACCCGGGGACCACGTGTAGGGACTTGCTTCAGGTATTCTCCTACAGACGCGGGTGACTCGGCCCCCAAAACCTCCACGCGTTCCCGAGATAAAAGGGTCTTGACAGACAGACAGATAGACAGACGCACTGACAACAAAGTGATCCTATAAGGGTTCCTCTCTTTTTTCTTTTGCACACTTAAAAAAACATCACAATATTCTAATAATCCTTACTAATTGTTTTTAGTTCTTGTTTATTAAATTATTTGTTTAGAGAATATTTCATATAATCGTTTATTTACAAATAGTTAAATAATATTTTATATACAAACTAAAAACAATACTAAATTATTATTAATGATTTGAGTTATTGAAACTAAAAAAAGCTGTGAAGATGCCAAAATCAATTTCAACAATTTCATCTGACAACAAAAAATGGTTTGTCTTTTACTTCTAAACTTACTCTTAGACATCTCAGCTCCACGTCAGGGGCACTCTCCGTGACGAAGGTCTGATATCAGGGCTTAACATCTATCTAACCCGATATTATACTGTTAAAACCCCATTATCGCAAAACTGAAAGGTCATTAATGACTTTGACTTTGAAATGAGTAAGTCCATTCATTCAAATAAGTAAGGCCAGGCCATTTTAGCCCCTAACCAGGACTGCACGATTGTTTGAAAGAATCACAGCGGCCCTGCAAGACAAAGGGCAACTGAAGGAACCCGGGAGGTTTTAGTCAGTCTCGATTCACTTCTGAGTGGCGAGAGGGAGTGTCAGACTTTAACTGAGACGTTAACGCGTGAGACGTTATTTTATGGATGATCCTAAAAAAGGGGTCTCTAAGTCAAGGGTGAAGTGACCACATCATCGCTTAACATCAGGTGAGGTAGTGGACAAACGCGAGCGTATCCATAAAAAAATACAAACATCCGAATTGAGAACCTCCTCCTTTTTTAGAAGTCGGTTAAAAAAATGGTCATTTTATTTGCAGAGTCGCTGTTGACTACGGTTGAATCCTATTAGCTAGGTCTTTTGTTGCTAGATGTTAATCAATCAAGCGTCAATGGCTTGATGGATTTGGCTGAAATTTTTGTATAAATAGATTATCTAGATACGTTACGAACTGAATAAATTGTGGTAGTACACTCTCGTTGTCATTACGACTTTGACGCGGACAAAGCCACTGACAGTTGGCCAATAGATTTAAGAAATTGATGATTAAATGTTAATGTTTTTAAGTTTAACGATCCTCCAACAAAAGACACAAATGTAAGTTAAATACCTATATTCGTTTATAAGAGACGCAATCTTATATAATAGGGGCCCATCATTTACAAGTAACTACCATTAGAGTACCCATCAATATTGTTCATGGAGTGTTAAAAGTGATAAAAACTGATAAATCCAATATAACACTGAAGGCAATATTTTAGAATTACAGACGGTAAAGAACTTTTATGCCAATAAATTTTTTTGGAGACTACGTGACTCTTTCTCAGATCAAAATAACGTGAGATCGATACAAAGACATGAAAGGAATAAATCTTATTTAGTTCTTCGAAGAACTTCGTGACGTGTAAATTTTGTAGTAGGTAGAAGTTGTCGTGTAAATTGTGTTCGAATAGATAAGTACGTCCCTATTAATACATATTAATTATATGATTCCAGTACTGGGCCATATTTGTTTGTTGTTCTATATAAGCCGATACTTAATAGATTGAGCAGTATTGTTTTATCCTAAGAGTAGAGTAAATTTTCTGTAGGATTTTTGTAATAATCGGCTGCTTGCATAGCTATTTCTGTTAGAAACTAGATAGTAAATTAAACGTATCCTGATTATGAAGAGTGTAATGAGTCAGAATTGCCTACGTTCCAGTAGAAAATAGAAGAAAGAAGCATATCCTCTATCCTCTGTCCACATGTTTGGATATTTGCTAATTAATCACACGTCAATGGCAGGTCGGATTGTGAAGAAGTTTGGCATCCAGACCTAAATTAAGACAGATTTTTAATGTTTCAGTATGTATGTGTACGTTTCAATAAACAGGTAAAGCCGTAGGTCCTGGTTGTCATTTATAATCTTTGACATTCGGTACAGGTTAGTCAGATGCCAGAAAGTCTGACCAAGTCTGTCTATCTATCCAAGGAGTATCGTGTTGCCCAGTAACTGGGCTGTGTAGGTCTGATAGGCAGTCGCTCCATGTAAAACCTGGGTTTAATTCACCCGCATCCGGCTAAACTGGATGCCGACGCCCAGCTAGTTGGGAAAAAGGCTAAGTAGATGATCAGTATGCACGTTTCCGTTTAATAATAATTATCCTAGTTTTAATCTGGCGAAGCTGCGAGCAAAATCTTGAGCTTAACAAATAAATACTAAGGGTATTAAGAGCTTATGTTATAAATAAATCGTCTGAGGGCATTGAACACCAATAAATCAAGCCAGCAAGGTCTTATGAAACAAAACACACGAACAGCTACAATAGCCTGAGAATAGATTGTCTGCCACACCTGTTGCCTGCTTCTTACCATATACCCAAGCATAATACATATATATCTAAGCAATTTGTTACCGGGTTTGACATTCCATTATCTCTATCATTTACGCTCCGTTGTCATACAACATTATGCACTTATTCATTTTAAGTTGTTTTATTATTGATAGGCTCGCGCTTGACGACTAGCGCATCTGATGGTAAGCGATGATTGGGCACGCCAAAATCGAGGCGGTAAGTCCCCTCTTTGAGGAGTAACTAACAGAGGCGCCACGGCGTCTTCACTTTCTGCCTGACGCAGGTCGCGGGTGTTTCGGTTGGTAGGTTCTGTTCCAGATTCGGCGGAATGAAACCCCATGGTGTCACCATTGTGCGGTTCGCCTGGAGGACACGGTGGAAACTTTCTGCCCCGCTTAAGCAGACCACCGGCATGTCCTTGTTGAGCGATCGACGACAGTGACCTCTCGCGTCACTGGTTCAGGCTATGGTACGCAGCAAAAGGGAATGGGAAGCAGTCACTCTCCTGCTTCAAAGCAGTGATGCGAATAAAGGTGGCGGAAACTGTAAGGGAGAGGACATCCTCATGCCCCATTCGTCGCTGCAGGAGACGCGCCGGTCGTCGGCAGTCGCAGGTGTTCTCGATCACCGTAGGCGAGGTAATGGGTAGCTCGATCTTCGGTAAGGACCCAGCCCGAGTCGACGGCGCGCTTGTTCCACGTGCACCTCAAAGAGTTGTCAGCAAGAAGGATCCAGTAGGGCTGATGCCTGCTAGGACTGCGGCATTGTTCGAAAGAGTTACCATGGCCCTGGAACGTAAAGAGCAACTGAAGGGAGGTGGATTTTAGTCGGTAAAAGTCTGAAACTCTCTCTCGCTCCACCCAGACCAGGAGGAGTTATTCGATGATTTCTCATCTAAAAAATAAAATGATAGGGAACTTTAGTACTAGGCAAGATGACGTGCTTTCAGAGTCACGATAGCGAGGGACTTTATTTTTATAATATGTTATATTTATTATAGTTAGTTAAGTGTTTTTAGTATGATGTATTCTATGTGGAATATGCTATAATAATAATAAAAACGTTTAATTCGGAACTTGCTATATTGTGTTAGTAACAATTTAAACTTAGAACTAGTGTTAGTAACATAAAAAACATATAAGTAGGTACTTATTCTGAACTGGGTGAGACGCACCGAACCTGGCATAATAATAGGCATAAAAAGATTACAGATACTACAATTATGTTCCTACCAATTTTGAAATAAGCACCTACACGTACAATTATAGAACAACCATCGTTACGAAACCCGAAAGTCTGTCGTGTCCTTACGAATCGCACTTCACCGTGGAAGTTTATGTCGATTCGACCATTAATATCTTTACGGAAGGAAACAATTTTTCTTTTTTGTAACAGATAAAAATTTAATACCTTTATACTTTTTTAATAGTGCTAAAAGTCTCTCGAAATCAATCTGTGTGGACGGAGATTATCAGACATTTTTTTTTTAATTGGTATAAACCAGTGCTTGACTGCAATCCCACCTGATGGCAAGCAGTGATGCAATCATTGATGGTGAGGTGCACTAGTTTATTATGAGCCTATTCACTATAGCCCTGAAGACACCTAAATTATATTTGGACGGGAAGACCGCAGCAGGCAAATTGTTCCAGTCCGTCGATGTACTTCCTTTACCTTTCACGTTCAAAATAATACTTACACGACGATACCTAATATAACAGACGTTATAAATATAAATTTGGGATCTACTAATTACTGAATTAAATAATTACTAATGCATTTCTTATCATAAGTTACTTGAAGATAATTTTATTAAAGCCAAATTCTTGAAACTTAATTAATTTAATACGTCTTACGGATAGCACACACGAGCAACTTTTGCCTCCGCAACTAATTTGTTCCTCACATTAAGTTACGGGTTTATATAAAAGTGCGACAGCGACTGAAACAAGTTGCTGAGCAACTTAGGTGCTCGTAGGCGCCCGCCCTTAGTGACCATGTAATCAATTAATTTCGCAGTAACCGAAGTTTGAGACGTGTCGTACAGAAGTCATTCGCTCCGAATCTCTAGTCAGTCCCAACAACTTTAAATTGGGGATAATTGAGTCTGCAAAATCCATCAAAAGTTGGTGATTGATTCCTATTTTTAACAAGATAACTTAGAAAAATCTTTCAAACAATATATTATATCGAGAAATATTAAAGATTCAGCGAAGTTATTAATTAAAAGTTTTCAGTTTATCGTGTAAATCAATTTTCTGGAGTTGGATACTGGACATGTAAATTACTTAACGGCCTCGACTTACAAGTTGTAGATCGAGTTCAAACCCCGCTTTCCGCATCAAAAAGGTGAAGGAAAACATCGTAAGGAAACCGACATGTCCTAGAACCAAAAATTCGATGACATGTGACATCTATCAACCCGCACTGGGCCCGCGTGGTGGATTGCGGCCCTTTCTCTCTCCTAGAGAGGAGAGCCGAGTTCCGGCAGTGGGCACATTATAATAAGGCTGATTTTGCAATGTAAATTACTTTAGTTACTATTTTGGTCTATCATAATCACAGTTTTTACGTTTTTAGGGATCCGTACCTCAAAAGGAAAAAAAGGAACCCGTCTGTCTGTCTGTCAAGACCCTCTATCTCGGGAACGCGTGAAGGTATTGAGTTGAAATTAAAACCATATACTAAGGTTTGCAGTCCCTTGAAGCTGTGAAAAAAATCAAACTTCTGAGTTAACGAAAAAAAAGATATCGTTTATGTCGCAAAAAACGTGTATTTCGATACTCTTAAGGGAATCAAAATTCATAGGGTACTTCCCCTTGATCTAGAATCCTGAAATTTTGTATAAAGCAAGGTCTCATAGGACAATTATAGGAAAAAATCTGAGAAAGTAAATTTGTTGTTACATCACAAAAAAAAAAACGTTTTTGCGATTCGGAAAAATCTTCGAAACTCGATTCGGGAATTGAACTGTTTTCAAAAGTAAGTAATAATAATAATATAATAATATTTCCCAACTATCACACAACGCCGTCTAGTCTCAAGCTAAGCAAAGCTTGTGTTATGAGTACTAGACAACTGATAAACATACTTATATATTTCTAAATAATAATACATACATATTATAGACAAATTACATCCTGACACAGAACAAATGATCGTGCTCATCACAAAAACATTTGTCCTGGGTGGGAATCGAACCCATGGCCTCCGGCATAGCAGTCAGGGCCACTAACCACTAGACCAACAGGCCAGTCATAATAGTCATAAAGTTTGTACGGAATCCTCAGTGCGCGAGTCCGACTCGCACTTGCCCAGTTTTGTTTTGATGTTTATGTGTGTTTAGGGCTAATTTTGCAAATGTATTTTGGAACAGTTACCCCTACACAATTGTGCTAAAATTTGGACTACCTTTGTAACTTAGATGGCAATGCATTTATATGGTACCATGGAGCTGGCCGTCTTATGATAAAGTTGGATAGTGGCCATAGGAACTACTAGATGCAACAAATTAACCCCATCGTGTTTGAGTTCTTTAAAAAAACTTTTTACAAAAAAAAAATATAACCGACTTCAATGTAAAAAAAACACTGAAAAGTGCAAAATAACTTTAATTTCGGAAGTCGGTGTTTCTATAATAGTTTTGTCTCTTCGTTATTTAACACCGACTTCCGAAATTAAAGTTATTTTGCACTTTTCAGTGTTTTTTTTACATTGAAGTCGGTTATATTTTTTTTTGTAAAAAGATTTTTATTTTTCACTTTTTAGTTATGGTACCAACACTAAAAAGTACCCCTCAGCCATACTTAAATACCTTATAGCCAGAGTGCATCTTATGACAATTCTAGTAATACCAAACACGGTTAGATTAAATTAATTTATTACAGAGTTCCGGTGCCTAATTTCAGGCTTCATCATCAGATCAGTTCGATATATTACCCCTCTTCTTTCAGTCAGTCATCGACTACACGTATAAGCAAAGCAATTTTACTTGTTACGACAGTTCTGCTGTGATCCCATGAGGAGTTCTGTTCCATATCTACGAAGTTCATGATCAGATCATAACAATGTTTCTATGGGACCAATTTGGAAGCATAACCTTTCAATCAAAAAAAAAATTTTCAAAATCGGTCCACAATTGACCGAGAAATCGGTGAACATACATCATACATAAAAAAAAAAACATACATTCAACCGAACATATAACCTCCTCCTTTTTGAAGTCGGTTAAAAATGGTCTTGATGAGTACTTTACCGCGCGATAAAAGCTTGTTGTGACAAATATGACTTGCTTACCGCAAGCCTCATGCAATCATTTCGTTTTTGTTTTAAGCATTCTATTATTTTTTTATTCTTACAAAGAAGCTACTTCCGCTTCAAATAGAGTCTCAAAGTCACAATGGTGTGATGTGTGATTCAAGTTTTGACTCTTGTTGGTGTTCAACAAACATCAATATACATATAATATAATAATCCACAACTATCACACAACGCCGTCTAGTCCCAAGCTAAGCAGAGCTTGGGTTATGGATACTAGACAACTGATAAACATACTTACATATTTCTAAAGATAATCAGTATATACTCGTATACACTGATTATCTTCATTCTAGATTAATTGAATAAGACTAGGTTTATTTACCCATTGCTAGTCTCTCCTATGTAGCCTGAGATCCTTGTCGGTGAGTGTACCCTTTGGCTAATCTCCCATAAACACAACGTAACTATTTCACTTTGCACAACTTCGCGTCTTACTCTACGAGGAAGTGTAAGTGAGTCTACTTCACAATCACACTAATATTATAAAGGCGAAAGTTTGTATGTACTTGGGTATCTCTATACAGACATACCTAAGCACACACATACGTGTGTCTATGTTTATTACTGTTTTGGATGAAACTTGGGACACGGGTAGATCTCCTATGTCCTGGAATAGGACATAGGAGACTTTATATTCTGTGAGTATGTTCCCTTGGGGTAATTTTCGACATTTACGCGGGTGATGCCGCTAGCAGAAGGTAGTTCAGAAGGAGTTTAGAAGGAGTATCTGTATATATAAAAGGAGAAACTGACTGACTAATATATCGTCGCACAGCCGAAACTACTAGGTCTAGGATCGTGAAATTTTGCACAAGGTTTCCTTGTATGACTTAGGTGAGCACTAAGAGAGGATTTTCCAAAATTCACGCCCAAAGGGAATGAAACGGGGGTCCAAAGTTTGTATGGAAAAACCTACTTATCCGTGGGCGAAGCCGCTGGCAGAAGCTAGTTAATATATATATTTAAACCAGCTGTCTCGGCAAACGTTCTGTCATACCTATAAATTATCAAAAAAAAAAATGGGAGGTGGGCGTAGGATGGTGAAAATAGACTAAAAACACAAAAAAAAATCATAAAAATCGGTCAAACAGTTTCGGAGGAGTTAGATAAACGGATCCGGGCCTTTGCTTACTTATTTTCTTTGAGTGTCTTTGAACGTGTTGGCTTCCGCGGTTTCATTTACTTAGGCTTGTACTTTCTGGGCAATGTTTGTGGTAATATGAACCGATAAGGATAGTGATCAAATGTATTGAAAGCAATAAAGTTCTTACGTATTTTTTGGTATTTTTATATCATGTGGAATTATGTTGTTTGATATTAAAAAATACGAATAATAATTTAAATAACAATTTTAGTACTTGTAGCATTATATAACGTGGCCAAATATGTATACCATTTTTTTTAAGATCATTTTTGTTGTTGTTTGATATCCATTTTTAGTTAAACAGCTACAATTTGAATTTGGATACTTAGTTTTTAAGACATAATCAGGGTATTAACATATGAGATTAAATGCAAATTAATAATAACCAACTGACTTAACTTATCTGCAAATTTTAGCTTATGAGCAGCGGTGGCCGAGTGGTCGGCCCCAACTTAAGAGTTGTAGTTCGCGGGTTCAAACCCAGCCAGGCGCATTACTTTTTGGCGTTTTGAGTTTTAGTGAGACTAGGGAATCCAATCCCGGAAACGTGGGATCCCGCACTTTACGGCATCACCCTGCAGTCTGGGACCGCAGGCTTCCTTTTCAGAAATTCTCTGCGGCCGCAGCGAGCATCGGACCTGCTGGGCCCCTACGGTTATGCTGAGATCTCTTTGAGGCGCGCGGAACACTATGTGCCGTCGATGACTCTGTCCGGACAATTACCGGACGGCCGGACGGCGAGCTACCCATTGCTCGTCATCCGCAAACCCGCGCCTGCCGTGGCTGGTAGTCGAGGGTCACGGTCGCGGTAGCTGAGCGTGAGGATGAGGATGTCACGCGTAAGGCCGTCTCATTCGTTAGCATTAGTGCTTCGCAGAAGGACGTGACCACCTCTCATTCCGTCTCGCTCCGGACCATGGCCTGAACCAGGGTCCGGATCGGTTTTTTGTATATCGCTACTTAAAATAAACAATTATTTAAAAAATCCCAATCCCGCAAATTACGTGGGATCCGCGGGATTAATGACTTAAATCCCGAAGGCTTGCGGGATCGTGATTTAGTGATTTAGATGCGGGATTGGATTACCTAAGTGAGACTAGCGAACTGCTATTAATTTTTATAAATAAGAAGAGATGAAATTAGCATTAAAAGGTTTCTTCAAAATAAGTTGTATGTAGGTACTTTGACTTTCGGCAGTCATAAATATTTTTTTTCTTTTCATTGAAGTTGTGAGAAAAACTTTCTATAAAACATCTTGTAACATTTCTAAGATACTTTTTCCTCTTTGTCAACAGATCGACATGGCAGCAACTTGGTACATTACATTGGCGCTGGTCCTCGTGAGTTCGTCTCACGTTTTTGCCGCTCCAGCACACACAGGTAATATTTAACTTACAGTTTCAACAGAACCCAAGTTACCGAACACTTTACGGAATTCATAAGGTTGTTTGAAACTCTGTCTCGAATGTAAGGTCAATATCTTAAAAGTTTTCTTGGAGAATTTCTTGGAAGTGGATAATACTTCTTGGATAAAACTACTACTGCTCGTCGTAACAATAATATCTTTATAGTATTATTTAAATTATGTCAAAATCGCTAAATAACAGTAAGAACCTTAAAAACTAAAGCTACTATTTAAATTAATAAGCCCAGGAAAATACCTGAAATATCGTTTTAAAATAGGTATAATTATTTTAAATATCTGAGCAAAAAGGTCTGTGCTCCGTTTTGCATTACTCTTCACTTCTTAAATGCTAATTAAATTACCTAAAATGGAATCCTTACATTTGGGAATCTGCAAACGTTTAATATAATCAGCGAGAAATGCCAAGTTAATCGTGTTTCAGTAAAGAAAGTAATTTAAACTTATGTTTTAATTAAATCGGAATGATCCTAGTTTGTTTGATGATTCCATTTTTAATCATGAACCTCGTCTAATAACATTCAGATTTAGTACAGCCAACTTAAAAAAAGAAAACATTCATTAATTTATCAAACCATTATTATGCTATTTTTTTAAATTAATGTTTATTTATTAATGGTTATTATAACCTAAAATTCTACAAATATCATACCATATAATTGCTGTTCAGAAACCCTAATTATTATCTATTAATGTCCTTTAGAGTATTTTTTAAGTACCGCTGTTTAAATGTTGGAAAATAAATATCTGTCTTTTGATTGAAGCAGCAATCAATGAACAGCTATTGAGAATTATAAAATTGAAAGTCTGTCATTCAAAGGTCGTCTATTAATGTTTTACTATTTTTTTTTTGCTGTGGGTGGGCCATGGTATATAAAAGGTATCTTCAAACGTGTACGCAGTTTCTAAACACTTAACCCGAAAATAAACTGCCCTCCAACATTGAAACTTCTCTAGTCCTATGTAAATAAGTTTTGTAAGTATCGACCTAACCCCTCACAAACCGATGGTACACCACTATCCCGTTTCACCGGACTTATAAACTTCACAATTGTAGTTTTAGAGACGGGATCTCGAGAACTACTAAAATAATACCGGAGCTAGAAGGTGCATAATGGTTTGATGAACACCAAAGGCGAAAAAGTCTAAATTGAAAGCTAGAAAAGCGAGACCGTACTACTCGTATGTTGGTACATATTTTTCATATTGTTTTTTTACTAGTTTGAATTGCGATATATCTCTGTTGATCCAAGTGAAGTAAGGTTTACGTCAACTACATTATCCATACACATCGAATTAGATTTATGGCATTTGACAACCAATCTCTTGATATAATGGAAAGTTGGCTTGTTACAAATAAGTTTTAGGTTACATCCAGAATTACTTTATGATATGTAAAAGAGTTATTACAAAGTAAAATTTGTACACTGTTAGAATTACATTAAAAGAAAATAAATAAGTGTTGACGTGAAATTCAACAATATTTGTATCATAAATATTTATCTTTGCTGATAAATATTCGCTGCGAGACATTTTCACAAAATATTAATTTATTCCAAGATAATAATTTAAATTTATACAGTTTCTTAAAAGAGACATGTTACTTAGTTATTTATTTATTTATTTGATATTATTATTAATTACTTAGTTTACAATAAAATTTTATTAAAAGTATCATTTTCATTTCAATTGGCCAAAGCAATATTCCCTTAGTCTCTCTACGATTCTTCCTAAAATCTCTATAAACATTTTATAGGACCAACTTAACTTTTATTATCATCAAGACCTTTGGAACACATTTTAAGCTGTTTACAGACCAAGAGCTAAGCTAAGTTAGTTTAGCTTAGCTCGTATAGCTTTTTTTAAAGTGGAAAATTATCAAAAATTACTTCTCTCGCTTTGAATCGAGCGAGAGATGTGTCAATCTTTTACTGACTAAAACCTGTGTGCCTTCAGTTGCCCTGTGTGTTTCAAGGCCACGGTAGCAATACCACAACCCTAGCTCGTATAGCTGAGATCGTTTTTCATATTTTCATATCATGTGGTCTGTTTGTGGTCTGTAAGTCTTCACATTAGTACATATTTGTCGGCACGATTGGCGAAGTGGTTGAGTGATTGGCTGCTGCGCCGTGTGTCGCGGGTTCGATTCCTGCATGGAACAAATATTTGTATGGCCTAGAGATAGTTCTGGGTGTGTTCTGGGTCTGGATGTCTTTTTTTGGATGTGTTTAAAAAAAAAAACGGTTTGTAAGTTTGCTCAACTGTGCTAGCTTAGCTTAGCTAAGTTTAAGCACAATAGACATAACCGAGACATAACATGCAAAACAATACGAAAAATTACAAAATTTCATAAATGAATGACATCGATATTGACCTTTTAGCAGTAGATTGTGTAGCCGACCTTTTACCGGTGTTACCAACTGAAAAATCCGTTCTTAATCCCGTAGGATTATTTTTACGTAATCATGGTGACGTATTTACGTGTCCCCTTGCTCTTGACATTGACTCTTTTGCAGAGTTAACTTATATATACATAATAATATTGTTGTAATATTAATTACAAAAAGGCATTACGCACCTATAGGTAGATGTGATCGAATATTTCTGACGGTTTTGTCGATCGTTTTTTGTTTACATTTGTGTGACAGGGGTTGACGAATACATAAATCACATCATGTATGACTAATTAAAATCCATATTTTATACCTGGCTGCCCGTCCGGTTAGACTGGAAGCCGGGTCGGCTTCTTAAAAGAGACATGTTACTTAAGCCGGGTCGGCTTCCAGTCTAGTCTTATGCTAGTTTCGAAAACACTAGGGAGATGATGGTAACTAGCGGGCAAATCTATATACGTAACTGTATATCTTTTTTTCTTTTCTTTTATCTATATATCTTTTATTATATGAAAATTGTAAGGGGTTGATATATATATTTGACCTGAATAAAAATTGTTCTTATTATAATTATTAAATCGAAATTTATTGCCAGAGTAGGAATATATTCTAGATTCTATAACTTTGCTCGATCATCTGTCTAATCCCTACTCCAGTCTAGTTTTTGATCGACATTCATGCTTGGGCACGGTTCCAGAATACGTGTCTTAACACTATGTAAAATTCTCATTTTTATTAGTACCTATATATTAAAATGCATACTCTCATAAAAGCTTTCGTTCACTTTTAATTAATGAGATCTGTTGGTAATATAATAATAGTATGCTGTAGTCTACCACGCTTTTATGACAACCACGTACTTAAAAGCAATTATAAGTTCAACTTTATGTATTAAAGTGCATAAAAACACGAGTGGGTAGGTTCTTAAGTAGGGAATCCAATCCCGCAGCCTAACGGGATTGAAGTCATCAATCCCGCGGTGTTTGCGGGGTTTGCGGGATTGATATTACTAATTAATTATTTATGATAATTATGTTTTAGAGGTATATTATTATTAAATAATCAGCTTCTTTTAAAGAATTAGTATTGACAATTCCTCCTTCCTCCTTGCGTCGTTTATCCTCAATGCTGAGGGTCGTGACCTTAAAACGAATAACTTCCTTGTGGACTATATTTCGCCATGTTGCCCTATCTTCGCGATGTGGATGGCGTCGCAGACTGTGGTCTCCAGTGTAGCTCAGATTTGGTTAGACCAATGTATCGGACTCCTGCCTCTGGCTCTTTTCCCATCTACTTTTCCTGTCAGTAGCAACTTTTCCAGGTTATCACCTCTCTTTCTGGCAATGTGGCCAAAGAAATCAAAGATTCACAAGACAATTAAGCATATATTTTATTGGTTTGAGAGTCCGTTCGGCACTTCCAATACTTACAACTTGTTCTTCCTGCCTTTCTCCTGTGTTATATGAGGTCAATGCAACACGTTTTTTCCATTCTGTCTTGGCAACCGTCACCATGACTCACGCTATGACAAAATCCCTTTTCTTTAATATGACTCCTCACACAATCCATTTATCTTTTCTTTATCCTCTCTCTTCCTCGTCATCCATCCACATGCGTTTTTCTTTTTTGTTTAAAATTCTTTTCAATACAAATTCTATAGAAAAGTCATGTGGAGTCCCATGGAAAGTTGTTAAATCACTTATTAATGAAACTGGGTCTCTAATTGATTAATCACGACAGCGCGTAGTCTAAGCCAATTTTTCTTTTAATAAAAATTCAATCCCGCAAACGTGCGGGATCCCACGTGAGTAATACCGCATTTCTGATCCCACAAAATCGCGGAATCCCGAATTTGTGAGATCCCGCGTACGCGGGATTGTATTCCCTATTCTTAAGATATTGAACTCTAGTCAATATTTTGCGAAAACGCATCTCTAGAAGCGAAAGAAACAAATGAATTTTTTTTCTAGCCGACCTTTGATAGGAGAGTTGGATGAGAGATGTAGATACAATGTGTGTAAATAGACTACGAAAGTTAAAATTGTTACAATAACATATCAAGCAACAACCAGAATTATACATAATTTAAACAAATGTACACATAAATAGAAAAAATACACAACTATAATATTTAGAAATACATACACACCCACACACATTACACTATATTGTAAAAATACATAACTATAATATATAGAAATATAAAAGTAACGTGATGGTAGAGAGGTAACATTACTTAAGACGATTTAAAATTTTTATGATTCCGGTGAGTGAGAGTGAGAGAGAGACGAAGCTATACAGGCCAAATAGCACTACCCCTTTCTCAAAACGGAATCATGATGGCATTGGCATTTCGTAGTATTGCTCTTGTACTACTTTTTTTAGGTGGGTGATCATCAAATGACTTCACCATTCCAAGGAGAGTGAGAAAGCGTGCTATAACCCACCACATGTTATTACAGTTGCCTTTTGGATTCCAAGTGCCGTATTTCTTGAGACTGCCTTGTAAACATATGGACAAACAAAAACTTTCAGTATTTTATAATATTAGCTTAGGTAGATAGATAAGTAGATGGGCTCTAAGTTTTTCTCAGCGTTATCAGACCATATCTAATTTGAAAGTGACAAAAAGCTAATTTACTTGAGTTTGTTCTTGTTTCCAGACTTTACCACTAACACTGACTGTCAGTGACAGACACTTGTAATTTACTCAAATAAAAATAAACTTAGTAGTCGGTACCGAAATAAGACAAAAGATTTTAGCGTTTCCGAGGCCCTTTTCACTTTTTACTTTGCAAAGAAAAAGATAATTTTGGTTTGAATATTTAAATTTTCAAACATCACATTTAATATATTCCTGAAAAATATCATCTTCGTAAGCCAGTAATTCTACAGTTATTAGATCATGTCCAACTTGAAAGAAAGTGTCAAAAGACTTACTCAAAGCTTATCTCAATTGTCTAACGGTAACTTAGGAGACACTTATTATTCACTTAAGGAAAAATAACTTAGGAAATAAGAGTTCCTAGTAAATGATAACACTGAAACATTTTTGCTTAAGTTTTCTGCGTGTTGATTTTTCCAAGGATTTCTTCTGAGACTCAGTCATTTTAAAAAGAAATAATTGATTACTAAAAGAAAATGTATGTGTTTGAACATCACATTTTAAAACAATAATAAACCAAGATCATTTGTACACCTATTGTATGCCAAGTTTACATACGCTTAGATTATTAAATTTATTACTATTTTTTTCCTGAGCTTCTGGGTACAATATTATTTGGTTTACACATATCCTCACATTTCTATTAATATTGTAATTTAATATTAAAAATATTGTAAAATCATTTTTTTTTTTATAAAGAATATCCATGGAGTTTCTTGCCCGTTCTTCTCCATAGGAAACGACCCATTGGAAGCGTGCACTTACTTCATAAGTGCCCATATAGGCCTATGTGAAATGAAAACATTTTGAATTTTGAGATGTTGAGAAACTATGAAAACTGTTCATTAGGTACTACATATCCGACGTAGGTAATTACATTAGCAGATTGTTAATAACCTTGGCGAAGCTCGAGCGGTTTAATTAAGCCATCAATGCTTTACGGCGTCAATGGCGCTGACGTAGATATGCAAATTTAACTTCGACGTTACAGACGGACAGAGAGACACTTATGAGGCGTATCAGTCAATAGTTTTCTAATTAGTAAATTTCTTTATTTTATCGACGATTTAAATTATATTTTCTGATTTCTGACAACTAACTAACGAGTACAGACTGAATTGAAATGTTGAAGTTAAGATGATTTTTTTTTCCTTCGCTAGCATTAATGCTTCACAGAAGGAGGCGACCGCCTGCCATTCCTCCTAGCTCTGGGCCATGGCCTGTACCAGGGCCCGGCGTGAGAGGTCGCTGCCACCGATCACCCCCACGAGGACACGGCGGTGCTCCATTCAAGCGGGACACACCTTCACCGTATGCTCCAGCGTGTCCTCCGGGAAGTTAAGATGAATGCTCCAGGATAGGCCGTGAAATTCAAATTTGCAATTAACAGCTCAATGTCGGATAGTACAACAAAATATATTTGCGTTAACGACAATATTTACACAACTATACTCATTAAAACCCCTAACTCACTCACATAAAGACAAAGTAAAAAGTTAAGTTTTTATTAAAATGACACATTTTAGCTCTTCTCCAACTTAAAGGTTTTAATAAGTATAATTGTGCAAAAACATACATGCCATTACCGCAAATATATTTTTTTTACTTTACTATCTGATACTGAACTGCAAATGGCAAAACTCGTACGAAAATTTGAAATTTGTAGGTTACCCTGAAGCCTGGACCTTAATTTATACAATACTAGCTTCTGCCAGCGGCTTCGCCCGCGTGAAAGTCGGTTTCTCCACACACAATATGGACCCCCGTTTCATCCCCTTAGGGGGTGAATTTCGGAAAATCCGTTCCGTTTAAGGAACCTACCTGCCAAATTTTAAGTTTGTAGGTGTTATAGTTTCTGAAATTTCGTGATTAATCATGAGTGGTACTTCGCTTTTAAATCTAAAGATTTATAAACAGAAAGGTCAGATATAATCCCAAAAGTATGACAAATTGACAACTAAATTAATGGCCGACTTTCGGGTGGTTTGATTACTGCCATAGAAAAGATACGGTTGCCAACGGTTCAATAAGGTTGCCAACTCACTTCAGGTTCCATAATAAACAATAGTTTCCGGTCACATGTTCGCTTGTCATCAAGTGACGCGTTTGTTTATCTATTGATAGATAAACAAACGCGTGAGTGAACTGAGTGGATTTTTACTAGTAGACAGAGTGATACATGAGAAAGGTTTGGGTGTAATTTAATAGCGGCGGGCCGCTAGTTCTAAATAAAACCAAAGTACTGTTAACTTCGAAGATCAACCCGTCCAGAGGTTATTTAGCTACGATTTAAGTCAAAGAAACGAAACAACCCAGTCTTGTCTTATTACTAACAGAAGAAAATTGCTCTTATTGACGTTAGCGGGTTAAGGTCATTGTAAGAGGGTTCTAAGAGCTCTCGCTAAGTAGATACTTAGGCGAAGTGTAACTTGAATATTTGTGAAAACAACGCTTATTATCTAGAATAAAATGTGAATGTTATTAACCTGTTAATTATATTTTGAGAGTTAGAGTCTGTAATTATTTGTGATGCGTCTGCCGTAAAATACGGCCTCTGCAATTTCATGAATGATGTTATTTACTCCTGAAATAATTTTAATTAGGTTTACGCACCTTTCTACCCAAATTGCTTACTTCTGGCGGAGCCCAAAAAGACAGCCACTAGGTAATTCTAAAAATGTATTCGAAATTCTCCTGAAGAGTAACAATGAATACCTAGTTATTTCTCTTTTGAAACATAATGAGTTAGATTGGTTGTGACCCTGTGGTAACAGCCCTGGAATGCAGAAGGCAACCGAAGGAACATAGGTGGGTTTCAGTTAATAAAAGTCTGACACTTCCTCTCGCTCCACCCAGAGCGGAACAAGTTAATTGGTGATACTTATATATTAAAAAAAATACCTCCTCAAACTCACACTGGGCCCGTGTGTTAGATTACCATTCCCTTTCACAGAGAGGAGGCCTGAGTCTCAGGAATGGGAATATTATAAAGTTAATTATGAGTTATATGTACTAATAAGCACGACTCAATACTATGTTGTCATGAAAAAGTACAGAGAGCAGTTGAGTAGGACACCTTTCTGTTAACAACATCAACAACAGAACATCTAGGACAGTGTGTTAACAACTAGTTCGTGAACTACTCCATTACATTTACTGGTTAATTTTACGACTGTTTTTATTAACTGTGGTTGCGTAGTCTGAAGGTAAGGGTTTAGTGTGAGTGTGTTTATAGAGTCGGTTTTTTTTTTGGTTGGAATTCTTCTCTCGCTCCAGTGTGGGGCGAGAGAGTGGGTCACACTTTTTGATATGTCAGCTACCGAAATGAAACTACTGTTGCTATTGGATGCTGGTTTAGTACTGCTTAAGGACACAATATCTAATACGATGGCGTTGTGGGCATGAACACATATCATTTATAACCGACTTCCAAAAAAGGAGGAGATTATTTTTTTTAATGTTTGTTACTTCAGAACTCCGTAGTTTATGGACCGATTTTCAATTTTTTTTGACGTTACAACGTCTTATAATTCGATGGAGCCGGCTGCACGCACGAAAAAGTATGACGCATGCGGCGTTACCTCGCTCTGAGGCGTTCCATTTAAGGCTTGAAGTGCAAGCGAGAGCGCGTTCGGCCTCCGCGTTCGGCAGTGTTCGACATCTGTCTCTCTCCTACTTGAGTGAGCGATGCGTCTGCGTCGTGACAACTGCTATAGAATAATACATTTACATGTTTTCGTCAAGTATAAAGTGCAGTGAAAAGTGAAAGTCGTGTTAATTGTTTATTTGTATTTATGCGTACAAATAAATGTAACACGTTGTCACGTTCAACTATCGTCAGTAAACCGACTTTACAGACAACCGATTTTTTTTTTCCTCTTAAAGGATATGCTTCCAGATTGATCCCATTTTTTTTCAAAATCTAGTTCTGATGATGGGATCTATGAGGAATCGAGGGAACTCCTCAAATGTAATAGGCAACGATATAGTGATTTTGGTATTTTCATCGAGGACGTAAGCATTTACAGTCAAAAAGTAACATTTGATGAAGTGGAACTGGTAAAGAAGACCAGAAATGGGCAACGGAACTTCATACTCACATAGATATCACAATGAAGATAGCTAAGCGACTATGACAATACAAATATATGAATGGTTTTGAATAGTTATGTTGAAAATGGCATCATCGAAGTTATCTGATGATGATGATGATGGAGCCGGAAGATAGGCACCGGAACTCCATAATTAATCAATGTATCATAGCCGTGTTTGGGCTTATTAGAATTGTCATGGGATGCACTTTGGCTATAAGGTACTATCGAACTGATCTGATGATGGATCCGGAAGGTGGAAGGTGGGCACGGGAACTTCAAAATATAACAATGTATCCTAGCAGTGTTTGGGTTAATTGGAATTGTCATGAGAAATAGGTATTATGGCTATAAGTGTATCGCAACTAAAAAGTGTGAAATAAAAAACAGTTTCTTTACTGAATTAAACTTGTTCCCTAATTTGCCCTTTGCGGTCTGGGGTCACAGTAACTCTTTCAAACGTCCCCACAGCTCTCATTCGACACGGTGGTGACAGAAATTAAAAGTCTAAATAGGTATATCTAATAAGATAGGTTCGAGCAGTTTGATTCAATTAACAGCTTAATATAATTAAATCCAGAGTCATTTTTAAGCACTAGATAGGCTCTAATAGGCGTGTACATCTCATTTCTGAACTGTAATAACATAATAGATATGAATATAAATTACGAAATTGTTGATTATGTTTAGGTACAATTTAGCAAGTGTGTTACTCAAATTACACGGGTTTCATTAACAGCTTTAAAATTATGTAAGTTAGTATTATCTGTATTATTATTATTATTTGGTAAGATAAGGTATATGTAGGTACTTTCTCAGAATTTGATTTTCAAAGGATTGATCAATCTGTCCGGCTTTTTCACAAGTATGAAAGGGTTGGTTTCCAGTCTAACCAGATGAAACTGAGAACCACTATTTCACATGTGGCGACTTCCTTCCAGACCTCCAAAACCCAGTAACTGTGTAACACAAAACCCTTTGGCAAGACTGGTGTCAAACTTGGCTTCTGACTATCCATGACGACTGTCAAAGATCTATTAATGACACCCAGGACCAACAGCTTAATATACTTACTGAGGCACTGAGGAGCGTTGCTTAACCTTAGGGATTGTGCATGCGGCTGTTTTGACTTATTCACGAGCTCCAACCGATTTGTTAAAGATAAACATTTCTTTATTTACTAATAATAATATTAATTTATTATACCAAAAAATACATATTACACAATTTATCGGTGCTCATAATTATGATATTGTTACATTACATAAAAATTGTGCCTAAATTCACATGTGCTGCAGGCTTGGAGCCTGTATTTCATTTCGCAGCACACCCTGGAAACTACCAGAACATGAGTGAATTTAGACAGGTCTTACAAATGTAATAGTAGTTTTTGCTTAGCCACTTGGGTAGGGCGTAACAAAACAATTTAGGCTTTAATATAACAAGGCATATTATTGTACCTAAAAAACTTTCAAATTAATCTTGCGTTATCATTTGAGCGACAGTTAATAAAGGGTAATCAGAGGTATTTTTGACGAATTACGATAACTTTTTTCTTATGAAAGTAAGACATAAATAAATAATATTATAAAAGCGAAAGTTTGTGATTTTGTATATTTGTATGTTTGTTACTAGTCCACGCTTGAGCTTGGGAGTCCGTTCGGCACTTCCAATACTTACAACTTGTTCTTCCTGCCTTTGTCCTGTGTTATATGGGGTCAATGCAACACGTTTTATTCCATTCTGTCTTGGCAACCGTCACCATGAATCACGCTATGACAAAATCCCTTTTCTTTAATATGACTCCTCACACAATCCATTTATCTTTTCTTTATCCTCTCTCTTCCTCGCCATCCATCCACATGCGTTTTTCTTTTTTGTTTAAAATTCTTTTCAATACAAATTCTATAGAAAAGTCATGTGGAGTCTCATGGAAAGTTGTTAAATCACTTATTAATGAAACTGGGTCTCTAATTGATTAAACACGACAGCGCGCAGTCTAAGCCAATTTTTCTTTTAATAAAAATTCAATCCCGCAAACGTGCGGGATCCCACGTGAGTAATACCGCATTTCTGATCCCACAAAATCGCGGAATCCCGAATTTGTGAGATCCCGCGTATGCGGGATTGTATTCCCTATTCTTAAGATATTGAACTCTAGTCAATATTTTGCGAAAACACATCTCTAGAAGCGAAAGAAACAAATGAAATTTTTTTCTAGCCGACCTTTGATAGGAGAGTTGGATGAGAGATGTAGATATAATGTGTGTAAATAGACTACGAAAGTTAAAATTGTTACAATAACATATCAAGCAACAACCAGAATTATACATAATTTAAACAAATGTATACATAAATAGAAAAAATACACAACTAAAATATTTAGAAATACACACACACCCACACACATTACACTATATTGTAAAAATACATAACTATATTAAATAGAAATATAAAAGTAACGTGATGGTAGAGAGATAACATTACGTATGACGATTTAAAATTTTTATGATTCCGGTGAGTGAGAGTGAGAGAGAGACGAAGCTACACAGGCCAAATAGCACTACCGCTTTCTCAAAACGGAATCATGATGGCATTGGCATTTCGTAGTATTGCTCTTGTACTACTTTTTTTAGGTGGGTGATCATCAAATGACTTCACCATTCCAAGGAGAGTGAGAAAGCGTGCTAAAACCCACCACATGTTATTACAGTTGCCTTTTGGATTCCAAGTGCCGTATTTCTTGAGACTGCCTTGTAAAACATATATGGACAAACAAAAACTTTCAGTATTTTATAATATTAGCTTAGGTAGATAGATTAGTAGATGTATCTAAGTTTTTCTCAGCGTTATCAGACCATATCTAATTTGAAAGTGACAAAAAGCAAATTTACTTGAGTTTGTTCTTGTTTCCAGACTTTACCACTGACACTGACTGTCAGTGACAGGCACTTGTAATTTACTCAAATAAAAATAAACTTAGTAGTCGGTACCGAAATAAGACAAAAGATTTTAGCGTTTCCGAGGCCCTTTTCACTTTTTACTTTGCAAAGAAAAAGATAATTTTGGTTTGAATATTTAAATTTTCAAACATCACATTTAATATATCCCTGAATAATATCATCTTTGTAAGCCAGTAATTCTACAGTTATTAGATCATGTCCAACTTGAAAGAAAGTGTCAAAAGACTTACTCAAAGCTTATCTCAATTGTCTAACGGTAACTTAGGAGACACTTATTATTCACTTAAGGAAAAATAACTTAGGAAATAAGAGTTCCTAGTAAATGATAACACTGAAAGATTTTTGCTTAAGTTTTCTGCGTCTTCATTTTTGCAAGGATTCCTTCTGAGACTCAGGCATTTTAAAAAGAAATAATTGATTACTAAAAGAAAATTTATGTGTTTGAACATTACATTTTAAAACAATAAGATACCAAGATCATTTATTTGTACAGCTATCGTATGCCAAGTTTACCTTAATCTAAGCGTACGCTTAGATTATTAAATTTATTACTATTATTTTTCCTGTGCTTCTGGGTACAATATTGTTTGGTTTACACATATCCTCACATTTCTATTAATATTGTAATATTAAAAATATTGTAAAATCAATATTTTTTTTATAAAGAGTAACCATGGAGTTTCTTGCCGGTTCTTCTCCATAGGAAACGACCCATTGGAAGCGTGCACTTACTTCATAAGTGCCCATATAGGCCTATGTGAAATGAAAACATTTTGAATTTTGAGATGTTGAGAAACTATGAAAACTGTTCATTAGGTACTACGTATCCGACGTAGGTAAATACATTAGCAGATTGTTAATAACCTTGGCGAAGCTCGAGCCGTTTAATTAAGCCATCAATGCTTTACGGCGTCAATGGCGCTGACGTAGATATGCAAATTTAACTTCGACGTTACAGACGGACAGAGAGACACTTATGAGGCGCTCAATAGTTTTCTAATTAGTAAATATCTTTACTTTATCGACGATTTAAATAATATTTTCTGATTTCTGACAACTAACTAACGAGTACAGACTGGATTGAAATGTTGAAGTTAAGATATTTTTTTTCCTTCGCTAGCATTAATGCTTCACAGAAGGAGGCGCCCGCCTGCCATTCCTCCTAGCTCTGGGCCATGGCCTGTCCAAGGGCCCGGCGTGAGAAGTCGCTGCCAACGATCACCCCCACGAGGACACGGCGGTGATCCATTCAAGCGGGGCATACCTTCACCGTATGCTCCAGCGTGTCCTCCGGGAAGTTAAGATGAATGCTCCAGGATAGGCCGTGAAATTCAAATTTGCAATTAACAGCTCAATGTCGGATAGTACAACAAAATATATTTGCGTTAACGACAATATTTACACAACTATACTCATTAAAACCCCTAACTCACTCACATAAAGACAAAGTAAAAAGTTAAGTTTTTATTAAAATGACACATTTTAGCTCTTCTCCAACTTAAAGGTATAATAAGTATAATTGTGACATACATGCCATTACCGCAAATATATTTTTTTTACTTTACTATCTAATACTGAACTGCAAATGGCAAAACTCGTACGAAAATTTGAATTTGTGGGTTACCCTGAAGCCTTGACCTTAATTTATACAATACTAGCTTCTGCCAGCGGCTTCGCCCGCGTGAAAGTCGGTTTCTCCACACAAAATTTGGATCCCCGTTTCATCCCCTTAGGGGGTGAATTTCGGAAAATCCGTTCCGTATAAGAAACCTACCTGCCAAATTTTAAGTTTGTAAGTGTTATAGTTTCTGAGATTTCGTGATTAATCAGTGAGGTACTTCGGTTTTAAATCTGAAGATTTATAAACAGAAAGGTCAGATTTAATCCCAAAAGTATGACAAATTGACAACTAAATTAATGGCCGACTCTCGGGTGGTTGATTACTGCCATAGAAAAGATACGGTTGCCAACGGTTCAATAAGGTTGCCAACTCACTTCAGGTTCCATAATAAACTATAGTTTCCGGTCACATGTTCGCTTGTCATCAAGTGACGCGTTTGTTTATCTATAGATAGTTAAACAAACGCGTGAGTGAACTGAGTGGATTTTTACTAGTAGACAGAGTGATACATGAGAAAGGTTTGGGTGTAATTTAATAGCGGCGGGCCGCTAGTTCTAAATAAAACCAAAGTACTGTTAACTTCGAAGATCAACCCGTCCAGAGGTTATTTAGCTACGATTTAAGTCAAAGAAACAAAACAACCCAGTCTTGTCTTATTACTAACAGAAAGAAAATAGCTCTTATTGACGTTAGCGGGTTAAGGTCATTGTAAGAGGGTTCTAAGAGCTCTCGCTAAGTAGATACTTAGGCGAAGTGTAACTTGAATATTTGTGAAAACAACGCTTATTATCTAGAATAAAATGTGAATGTTATTAACCTGTTAATTATATTTTGAGAGTTAGAGTCTGTAATTATTTGTGATGCGTCTGCCGTAAAATACGGCCTCTGCAATTTCATGAATTATGTTATTTACTCCTGAAATAAAAAAAAGTTCACGCACCTTTCTCCTCGACTTGCTTAATTGCGGCGGAGCCCAAAAAGACAGCCGCTAGGTAATTCTAAAAATGGATTCGAAATTCTCCTGAAGAGTAACAATGAATACCTAGTTATTTCTCTTTTGAAACATAATGTTAAGTTAGATCGGTTGTGACCCTGTGGTAACAGCCCTGGAATGGAGAAGACAACTGGAGGAACACAGGTGGGTTTCAGTTAATAAAAGTCTGACACTTTCTCTCGCACCACCCAGAGCGGGTTGTTATTTGGTGATTTCCTATATATTTAAAAAAAAATACCTCCTCAAACTCACACTGGGCCCGTGTGTTAGAAACCATTCCCTTTCACAGAGCGGAGACTTGAGTCTCAGGAGTGGGAATATTATAAAGTTAATTATGAGTTATATGTACCAATAAGCACGACTCAATATTATGTTGTCATGAAAAAGTACAGAGAGTAGTTGAGAGTAGGGCACCTTTCTAACAACAACAACAGAACATCTAGGACAGTGTGTTAACAACTAGTTCGTGAACTACTCCATTACATTTACTGGTTAATTTTACGACTGTTTTTATTATCTGTGGTTGCGTAGTCAGAAGGTAAGAGTTTAGTGTGAGTGTGTTCATAGACTCGGGTTTTTTTTTTTGAGGATGGAATTCTTCTCCCGCTCCAGTTTGGGGCGAGAGTGTGGGTCACACTTTTTGATATGTCAGCTACCGAAATGAAACTACTGTTGCTATTGGATGCTGGTTTAGTACTGCTTAAGGACACAATATCTAATACAATGGCGTTGTGGGCAAGAACACATATAATTTTTAACCGACTTCCAAAAAAGGAGGAGGTTATTTTTTTTAATGTTTGTTACTTCAGAACTCCGTAGTTTATGGACCGATTTGCAATTTTTTTTGACGTGACAACGTCTTATAATTCGATGGAGCCGGCTGCACGCACGAAGAAGTATGACGCATGCGGCGTTACCTCGCTCTGAGGCGTTCCATTTAAGGCTTGAAGTGCAAGCGAGAGCGCGTTCGGCCTCCGCGTTCGGCAGTGTTTGACATCTGTCTCTCTCCTACTTGAGTGAGCGATCTGCGTCGTGACAACTGCTATAGAATAATACATTTACATGTTTTCGTCAAGTATAAAGTGCAGTGAAAAGTGAATGTCGTGTTAATTGTTTATTTGTATTTATGCGTACAAATAAATGTAACACGTTGTCACGTTCAACTATCGTCAGTAAACCGACCTCTTAAAGGATATGCTTCCAGATTGGTCCCATTTTTTTCAAAATCTAGTTCTGATGATGGGATCTATGAGGAATCGAGGGAACTCCTCAAATGTAATAGGCAACTATATAGTGATTTTGGTATTTTCATCGATGACTTAAGCATTTACAGTCAAAAAGTAACATTGGATGAAGTGGAACTGGTAAAGAAGACCAGAAATGACCAGTATCACAATGAAGATAGTTATGCGACTATGACAATACAAATATATGAATTGTTTTGAATAGTAATGTTGAAAATGGCAGTTGAAGTGATCTGATGATGATGATGGAGCCGGAAGATAGGCACCGGAACTCCGTAATTAATCAATGTATCCTAGCCGTGTTTGGGCTTATTAGAATTGTCATGGGATGCACTTTGGCTATAAGGTACTATCGAACTGATCTGATGATGGATCCGGAAGGTGGAAGGTGGGCACGGGAACTTCAAAATATAACAATGTATCCTAGCAGTGTTTGGGTTAATTGGAATTGTCATGAGAAATAGGTATTATGGCTATAAGTGTATCGCAACTAAAAAGTGTGAAATAAAAAACAGTTTTTTTACTGAATTAAACTTGTTCCCTAATTTGCCCTTTGCGGTCTGGGGTCACAGTAACTCTTTCAAACGTCCCCACAGCTCTCATTCAACTCGGTGGTGACAGAAATTAAAAGTCTAAATTGGTATATCTATAAGATAGGTTCGAGCAGTTTGATTCAATTAACAGCTTAATATAATTTAAATCCAGAGTCATTTTTAAGCACTAGATAGGCTCTAATAGGCGTGTACATCCCACTTCTGAACTGTAATAACATAATAGATATGAATATAAATTACGAAATTGTTGATTATGTTTAGGTACAATTTAGCAAGTGTGTTACTCAAATTACACGGGTTTCATTAACAGCTTTAAAATTATGTAAGTTAGTATTATCTGTATTATTATTATTATTTGGTAAGATAAGGTATATGTAGGTACTTTCTCAGAATTTGATTTTCAAAGGATTGATCAATCTGTCCGGCTTTTTCACAAGTATGAAAGGGTTGGTTTCCAGTCTAACCAGATGAAGCTGAGAACCACTATTTCACATGGAGCGACTTCCTGTCTGACCTCCACAACCCAGTAACTGGGTAACACAAAATTGATTGATAGATTTATTGAAAGAACAATTTAACATTGTATGCGAATATTAAGTACTTAAAAACTAGGAACAGAACAGTAATAACTAACAATTGAGTTGAATTACAATAAAAGGATTAGTTAAAAAATAATAATGTTAAAAAGATTTGAGTTACACCATTAATAAAATTACATAACATAAAAAAAGAAAAACAAAAATAAACAATGTCAAAAATATTACAATAACCATTAATAATGTCAATAAATTAGTATCTAATAACAATGTCAAAAATATTACAATTACCATTTTTTTTTTTTTTTTCGGTTGGAAAATCATCTTATGACATCCCCCGCTCTTGGGCGAGGCGGGAGATAGTGTCAGACTTTTACTGACTAAAAACCCACTCCTGTTCCTTCGTTGCCTTCGTCCGAGGGCCCCGGGTTTCGTTTTCACACTACCCGTGGCCCCAGTAGGCTTCGACCCTGCAGCTGGGCCCCTACGATTTGCTGACATCTCCCTGAGGCGCGCGTGGAACAATACGCGCCGTCAACGACTTGGGCTCGGTCCGGACGGTTACCGGACGGTCGGACGGCGAGCCACCCATTGCTCGCCGTCCGCAAGCCCGCGCCTACGGTGGCCGGAAATCGGGATCGGAATCCCGGCGACGATTGGGGCGTGAGGACCGTTGCCTCACGCGATCGGCCGCCTCCTTTGCTAGCATTACTGCTTCGCAGAAGGAGGCGACCGCCTGCCACTCAGGCTTGGAGCCTGTATTTCATTTCGCAGCGGCCCCTGGAAACTACTAGAACATGAGTGAATTTAGACAGGTCTTACAAATGTAATAGTAGTTTTTGCTTAGCCACTTGGGTAGGGCGTAACAAAACAGTCTAGGCTTTAATATAACAAGGCATATTTTTGTACCTAAAAAACTTTCAAATTAATATTGCGTTATCATTTGAGCGACAGTTAATAAAGGGTAATCAGAGGTATTTTTGACGAATTACGACAACTTTTTTCTTATGAAAGTATGACATAAATAAATAATATTTTATAAGCGAAAGTTTGTGATTTTGTACATTTGTATGTTTGTTACTAGTCCACGCTTGAGCGGCTGAACTGATTTCAATGAAACTTGATACACGTATTGACCATGTCACATAGGATACTTTGAGGAGTATGTTGCCTTGGGATAATTCTCTACCATCATGCTGGCAACGTTGCTCGCAGCAGTTTTTTTTTTTTTTTTTAATAATAATAAAATTTATTTTCTCGCCACAATACATCATAATTACATTTTCTATGGTAAAGGTAGGAGTTAGTAGATGCGTATAAAACTTACAGTTATAAATTTTCAGTAACTTTCACAAACCTCAATCTTAAAACCCTTGTTTTGCGCCAAAAAGTTGTAAACAAGAACAGTGATTTTTTGTCGGAGCAATAAAAAAACAATTGACGAATTCGGTGCCGAGGAAAACAACACGGCCACAGCTTGAGGCTTGTAAACGGAAAACATAATGGCATTGAAACACAGTTTCATCAAAATAGTTAATTTGAATCCCTTTTCATTGAAACTTTAAGTAAACACAGATTTAAAGCCCCAGCTGCGCCGCCACAGGGGACGCCCCCGGCGTCGAAAGTCGCAGGATGATCCCTGGTCCTGACCCCCGCCTCAAACAGATGTCAGGAAACCGTATAGGCCCAAAAGCACCATTCCTCGCTACGGCCACGGGAATTTTCGAAACAGATGCCGTGGTCCTGGAAAGTAAAGGGCAACTGAAGGACACAGGTGGATTTTAGTCCGTAAAACACCACCGTAGAGTGAGAGACGTCATTTAAAGATTATTTAACTAGAACTACCACTGACTACCATGTAGTTGTCTGGCATTTTTGCTGAACTGGACCTATTTGGCGCAGCCGTGAGACACACATTGTGTTTTTTTTTCTTTTTTTTCTTAGTTGTCTTAAATTTTGTTTTTACAGTGTGTGTATCCATGTGTGCCAAATAAAATATTTTTCTTTCTTTTCTTTCTTCTTTCTATTTACCTCAAAAAAGCCTTAAAGCTTGTTTTCGAAAATCGATTAATATTGTTTAAAGAACATAGAATTGAATAGAATAGAATTATTGTACACCAAAATAGTAATAAATTTATTTACAGTAACTTAAATCTATGGATACAATGGCGGTCTTATAGCTGACAACGATATCTACCAGACAACCTTAGGTTGGCTTTTTTTGGGCTTGCTTTGTAGTAGGTACCTGCTTGGCCAACGTCTCACCTTTTCTTTCCGAAAATCTCTGATTGAAAAGTGGTTCCCAAAAAAAAAAAATACAGTTTTGGGTCGATGCTATCTATCAGGAAATTATAACTCAAGTGTTTTGAGTCTCTTTTATCGTCAGCAACATTCACAGTCCACTCACTGTTGATCTGTTCTCATCTAAATTCTAGTCACGGCGGGGATCATCTGCCCATTTCACCGCCGGATGGCCAACATTACTTACAATCTTTGTACGATACTGGGTCACTGTGTTATTCCCTATAGAGTACCTTTAGCTCGCTTCCAAATACAATTATTAATTATTAATAGACTCAATATTTGTTATTGTAGTAGTAATATTAAAGTGCAAACTGAACCATTCAACAAGTGTCTTATGTTTCTGATTATTAGGTCTTTACCTATGAAATTGGAGATTTTTAAAACGGGTTGCTTTGAAGTGTTATACCATTGGATTGACTTGGAATCATAAGTTCAAATTAATTTTATATTAAAGGTATGTTATTCTTCTTTTGAAATTAGGTATTTATTGGTTTCTTTGTGTTTTGTATTTTCTGTAATATCGCAGTACTTATACATGAAAGCTAATAAAAAAACGTTTTTTCATATTAAGAGTTTCAACGTAGATACTATGCATTGCAAAGGACAAACAATATCAATGTCGCATACCTACGACTTTCTTCTAACAAAAAAACTCTGTGTTCTTGGTTTAATAGATTTCGTTTTGGAAATTTTGTCTTGTAGCCGCCCTAAGAAATAAAGTTATTCCTGAGATAAAATTTCTCACATGAAAGTGATTGAAACCAAAATAGACATCTCATTCATTAGCAGTTTTAAGTCCGTATACATCATCAATATTGCATATCACTTGAGTCCCATTGTTTCCCCGGTAGAACTCATATTACAAAATAATGCGAGTTTTCTTAGATTTCATACAAAAATGGTTATAAGTACAGCTATATTACAGAAAATATAAAACACAAAGAAACCAATCAATACCTAATTTCGAAAAAAATAATAACATACCTATAAAATAAAGTTTATTTTACCTTATAATTCCAAGTCAATCCAAAGATAGAACACTTCAAAGCAACCAGTTTAAAAAAACTGCAATTTAATAGGTAAAGACCTATTATTAACTGTATGAATTGTGTACATGTATTAATTAAATACATGGAACTTCGATCAAGGCATACAAGATTTTACCTAACTTGTGTTCTTTGTTTATGACTACAGACTATGTTTGGTTAGTTATTGTTAGGTGTTCCGAAATTCGAATATAAAGAGCCAAATCAATAGTGTAACATATTATTATAGGATCTTATGTTAATTGATATGTTGTGGCCAGATATGCGAATAGAAAATTTTATGACGCGTTCAATTATTTCATGAAATAGTCAATGAACAGTGCCCACTAGTCACATTATGATACGGACTAGTCAAATCAAAGGACAATATCCGTTTTAGGATATGAACATACATTACCGTAAAACGGGGTGAATAGAAACGCAGGGGTGAATAGAAATAAAACTTTGGTTTGGTGTTCACTTTGATATCATAATTATTATCTGCTTCTAACAAAGCATCGACTTTTAAGAATAACACTAACCCTTTGAAGTTTTGTTTCTTTTCACCCCATTTGACTGTAGCTGTTCATATCGTATCGACCATTTTATGATATTGTGAACATTAATAATAAATAATAATACGTCACATTATCGCTGATTGTTCTCGTCTAGCTAACGGGGAATTGCATAGGCGGCACCTTGTAGCCAGGATTATCCATCAGCAACTTACTCTGAAATACTCTCTTGTGGAATCGGAGGTACCATACTACAGGTATGTGCCCGACCCAGTTATCGATAATGGCGATATCACAATATACTGGGATCAATCCATCATCACTGATAGGACTATTGCAGCTAATAAGCCTGATATAGTGGTGGTGGACCGAAACGAGAGGCGTGCAATGATTATCGACATATCCTTCCCTTATGACGAGGAACCAGAATTGCACATTAATGATAATCATATCCTGAAATCGTCACGGTTTCCACTGGTAGATTTTCTGAAGTCAATATGTTTTTGTGAACTCTACACCTCTGTACTGTTGTGTGCATAAAGTATTAAATAAATACTGTTCAAACACAAGCCATTGTAGTAAAAAAGCTATTGGTTAAAATTCCAATTCTCATTTAACCCAGTGATGTGTTACAGACAGCTTCCCAACCACTCGGTTTAGGTACAATACTTCATCTATTTGTAGTGTTAGTCACACCGACAAGCTCAAAATTGAAAATGGCCGGCACACGGCGATAGCCTTATTTCCTGACTTCCTGCCTGAATGTGGAACGCTTCTAACTTCATTTTCCAACTGTGGGACGTCTTCCAACGTTGATAACGTATTAGCTGACTTATACGAAATTGCATAGGTATAAAATGAATAGGTAAATTTATTCGTATCTCTTCTGTGTTTATTTATTCAAGGTCATTTTTGTATAATAGACTTGTAAGGTAAATTAATAGCTAAATCAGATACAGAACCTACACTGCACGTGGCTCGACATGCACTTGACCGGATTTTTTTTATAGATCTATCACATTATTAAATAGGGTCTTCTGGCAATTAAATATTTTACGTCAAACTTATTCGTTAAACCAAGTTCCAATACAGTATTTTATGAATTAATTGATAAGGGCTATCAAGGGTCATATCACTTTAATCCTAAAACACAACAAACTTTCCACTTTGAAGTAATTAATACTTTATAATTAATGGGCAGGCACAACTTTCCATTACATTCTGTAGGCTTTTATGCGAAACAGCGGCCGTCTGTTTACCGTTTTTATATTCAAATTCTCGGCTACGAAACCGCCCTACTTTGCTACGCGGCTATGGTCTAGCAAGCTCTACGAAATTTCGTAGAACGTTCGCGTAGCATTCTTTGTTTTGTTCATTACGTTTGAAGATGCTTGATACAAAAGTTACGTAGTACATTTCTGGGAAACAATAGTAAGAAAAATGTGAAATAAAACATTCTTCTTTATTTAGTTTAAAATAATTATTTTTTCTTATCTGAAGGTTTTTTATACTGTAAAAGATTATCTTGAAGACAAAAGGCTTGGGATTGAGGCGCTCCAGTAATATACGCTAAAATGGATATCATTTTTTTAACACCTTTTTGATTTTTTTACGCATTTGATGTAAATTATTATTATTATACAATTTACCATTTAATAAAAAACTGTGACATTAATATTTACTTTGTAAAGTAGGTATGTATTACTGTTTATATTATTGATATTTATAACTATTGTTCCCCCGTGGGAGCGAGTTTGGTTACCAAAATGCTGACTTTCTTTTTTATTTATTTAACAATTGCTTGCTATTAGAAAGTCCATTGTCGTCATCTCATTTATTTTAAAATCATACAACATTATTTTTCTACAATGTAAACTACAAATACTACAATCGTTCCTTACAAACTACGAGTATTTCGGTTTCATTGACATTCATACATTTAGTCAATATATTGTACATAACATATTTATCGAATGTAATTGGCGATTTGGGTTTTAGTCTTTTTATGTAAAAGTAACATTAATTTACAAGACGTACAGAATGATTAGTTACATTTGTGCAGTTTTACGAGTTTAACGTGGACGGAGTCGCGGGCAACCACTACTTTATAATATTAGTAGAATTAGTAGAAGTTTTTGACATGTTCGTTTGTTTACTACGAAATAGATTTATCATTTTATTTTATTTATTTATGGGATAATAAACAGCTACAATATTATAGGTATATACTAAAAAAGTGTACAAACGAGCGTTTACAAGATTGAGCCCATTGCATTATCGCTAAAAGCCGCTGGATAAACAAATATATATATACTATACATCAAATAATAATTATTACGTTTGTTAAAAATTTCATTACTAAAATAATTATTTACATACAAGTTACTGTGATTAAATTTTCAGTTATGATAATTATAACAAGTTCTACTCGTGTGCAGGCACAGAGTTCACTTTCAATAATTATTACAATCAAGGCGATTGGTTCAACTTCCTCGTCTGAACAAATACATAACTACAAATATATCAACACAATATTGGCGTATGATGAGATTTATTTCTTTAATAGCACTCCCAATGTTATTGGAAATCCCAGCATGAGGCTTCAGTAGGAAACAATTCTAATATTCTTCTATAGTACCTACTCGTACTTACTGTTTATTTTATGATGATTGATGTGACATATACCGAAACAACCTTTCACGGGTTTTTGGTTTTATAGAGCGTACGACGTCGTAATAACTTTTGATTTATTTTATATCACAGCTCTAAATGGTATGCTTTTATGATATGTCAATATCAATCAACATTTTACATATTATTCTAACAAAAACTACATGCGGAATACGGTCATCATCTTGCTGCCCTAGTTCCGTGTTATTTAAGGTCGGCGCAACTCAATTTTTTTCTTTCATTCTGTCCTGTCACCCGTAATGCTGTCACTAACTCCCTTTTTTTTCATTTCATATCACTCTTCACATAAACCATCCATCTTTTCTTTAACTTTCCTCTCCTCTTTCTCCATGCGAAATACAGTAACACCCTTAATTACATATGCAATTTGCATATTCATTATCATCACCAATTTAGACGAAAGACTGCTGATCATAGGCGTCGCTGAAACATCGCCATATCAACTAGGCTGGCATTTTTTTTGTGTGCGTAATTATCAAATAACTCCTTCCACTCTAGGTGGAGCTAGAGAGAGTGCTACATTTTTACTGACTAAAACTCACCTGTGTACCATCTATTGCCCTTTTGCGTTCAAGGGCCGTGGTGACTCTTTCGAACAATCTCGCCGCCCATTGCAGAGACACACGTATACCTATTGACAGAGACACACGTATTGAAAGTGGCGTACCTATTGACAGAGACATAGATACATATTGAAAGTGGCATAACTATTGAAAGTGACATACCTATTGACAGTGGCATAACTATTGACAGTGGCATACCTATTGACAGTGCCATACATATAGAAAGTAGCATAACTATTGACAGTGACATACCTATTGACAGTGACATAACTATTATCAGTGTCATACCTTTTTTTTTTCATCTTGATAGGTTCGCGCTTGACCGCTATCTCACCTGATGGAAAGCGACGATGCGGTCGACGATGGAGGGCGCTTACCTAGAAGTAACCTATTCACTCTTGACTTAAAGATTCCCGGGTTGTAGCCATCAGGAAACACAGATTCCGGCAAGGAATTCCACTTCTTAGCTGTACACACAATGAATGTATTCCCAAAACGTTCCGTGCGTATGGGCGAGATGTTCACCATGTACCGGTGGCGCATTGCCGTACGCCTGGTGGTTCGATTATGGAACGGGCTAGGCGGAATTAGGTTATGCAATTCCGACGCACACTCTCCGAAATGCAACCGGTAGAAAACCGACAGGCTAGCAACTCGGCGTCGATGCTCAAGACTTACCTATTGACAGTGCCGTACCTATTGACAGTGAAATACCTATTGACAGTGACATACTACAATAAGCATTGCTCATGACGCTCGCAATGCTCATGACCTAGTGACTGGGGTTTCTACAAAGAAACAGGCAAGCGTGCTCCATCGTCGACCACATCATCGCTTACCATCAGGTGAGATGGTGGTCAAACGCGACCCTATCATTAATAAAAAATAAAAAGAAACACCTGATTCCACCCAGTTCAACAGTTTCCCTCAATATTTTTGCACGAAATTGTACACGAGTTTTCATGTTGTAACACTTTAATCAACGTCAAAGGTTTTCCCGTTAGAATTAATAATAAAAAACAAAATTGGCAATTACAAGATGGATGCCCAATTTCATCAAGGAGCAATTTATAATTACAGTGCGGAAAATCTACTTTTAATTATACTGTACTGGATTTTTTTCCAAAGTGTCTTGTTCGCAAACGTTGACGGGTTTAGGTTTATCACGGGTTAAGTGGAAGTTCAGTGGGTCTTCCAACTTTGTGTTTGTTTTGAAGATGGTTTATGTATTATGAGTAAACCTTTTAGGATCGGGTATAGATACTCTATGTTCAAGGTTTAGCATCGAATATAATCTTCGGTTTTCTTAAAGTAGGTAGGTAATCAAACTTATTATAAAGTAGGTAAGAAAGTATACAACATTTAAAGGGAATAACGTACACCCTTATATACCCTAATTAGAAAATTAAGTTACAATCACAATTTTACTGAAATGCATTTAAGTAAAGTTTTTTTAAGAAATTAGTTATCTTGATTGTTGGCAAATAATCTGGACATCTATGCACTACATATATAGCGCAGCATCATCATCGCCCGGAGGACACGGTGGAGCATACGGTAGAGGTGTGCCCCGCTTGGGCTGAGCACCGCCGTGTCCTCGGGGGGGCGATCGGCGGCAACGATCTCTCGCGCCGGGGCTTGGTACAGGCCATGGTTCGAAGCGAGGAGGAGTGTTATGCGGTCGCCTCATTCTGCGAAGCAGTAATGCTAGCAAAGGAGGCGGCCGCACGCGTAAGGGAACGGCCCTCACGCCTCAGCCGCCGGGATCCCGATCCCAATTTCCAGCCACCGTAGGCGCGGGCTTGCGGGCGGCGAACAATGGGTAGCTCGCCGTCCGACCGTCCGGTAACCGTCCGGTCCGAGCCCAAGTCGTCGACGGCGATAATTTAATGATTGAACATGACTATGCGATAAATCACAAATCTCATAAAATTGTGGCAAAGACTTTATATTCGTTGAAATATCTGTAACGTCAATGATAAGTAATAATGTTTTACACCACCTGCTCGATAATGCCCTTTTTTACACCACCTGCTCGATAATGCCCTTTTATACGTCATACAACCATCACTTAAAGCAAGTCATTATGTCCCTAGGGAGATAATGCAATATGGGCGATCCCTAGGGAATAATGAGATTTGAATTTGGAACGTCAAAAACCGTCAACATTAAGTGAACTAAAATGTACGTGCATCAAACAAGTTTATTCAAATTTCAAACTGGCCACTAACAAAAAAAAAAACAATACAAAAAGTTTCTAAAAAAAGTAATGAACAAGCGGGGCGTTATAGAAAATTTAAACTACGTATAGAATCTTTGAGTAGTAAATTTTGTTTGTTTCAAATTTCAAAACATTTTGAGTGATAGTTAAGATTAACTCGTAAATAAAACTTATATTTCTCTATTATATGATTTGTTTTACTAAATTGTCTTTTAATTATCTCACAGATGGTGTAAAAAGTAGAGTATCCAACACGGGGATAAAGCTGTCTTTGTCTAGGGCGGCTTGAATTCCTCACTTCACTCAGGTTTCTTTATTAACTCCCTCGCAGTGCTCGGGAGTTAATTATATAAATCCCTCACTGACGTTCGGGATTAAAATTAGCAACCTTCGTTTCGTTCGGAATTCAACATGCCGCCCGCGACTTAAAGACACTGCTTTATCCCCTAGTCACATAATCTACTATTATATGTCATACAACCATCACTTAAAGCAAGGCATTCTGTCCCTAGGGAGATAATGTAGTATGGGCGATCCCTAGGGAATAATGAGAATTGAATTTGGAACGCCAAAAACATTGAGTGAATTAAAATGGACGTGCATCAAACAAGTTTATTCAAAGATTAAACTGGCCACTAACAAAAAAAATAAAATGTGGTTACTGATGAGTCTCTGAAAAAAAAGTTAGGATAGAGTCCCGCTCTATCCTAATATACGCGTTATAGAAAATTAAAACTATAGAATCTGAGGATAATGAATTTTGTTTATTTCACATCTCAAAACATGTCGAGTGATAGTTAAGATTAACTTATAAATAATATTTTTACACCACCTGCTCGATAATGCCCGTTTATATGTCATACAACCATCACTTAAAGCAAGTCATTCTGTCCCTAGGGAGATAATGCAGTACGTGCATCAAACAAGTTTATTCAAAATTCAAACTGGCCACTAACAAAAAAAAAAAACAGAATAAAACGTGGTCGTGGTTACTGACGACGTTCGAAAAAAAAGTAATGAAAAAGTAAGTAAGTATTTTAAAGTATTGGGCAGTTCTCACAATTTCAACCTTCGAGCATCCAAAAACATGCTTCTTCATATTCCTTCTCACCGTACTGGGTTTATGGCTAATTCTTACGTTGTCTCTACCATAAAACTCTGGAATGTGCTGCCCCTTGACATCAAAAAAGCTGAAAGTAAATTTTCCTTCAAGCGTAAAATTCGGAACTACTACTTGAAGTCCTCTCAACCTTAGTTTGGTCTTCGTCATAATTGTTATTTTTAAGTTCTCCTAGTTATAATGTATTTATTAGTTTATAATATTAGCATATAATTATAAGTATTTTATTATTGTAACTTAATTTATTGATACTACTTTTCATTTGATATTTATCTGTTATTTATTTATTGTGCACACCTACCACAGTGTTGTCTCTTTTAACCCAAAGGTTAACTGGTAGAGAATGCCTTGTTGCATTAAGTCCGCCTATGTACCACTACTGTACATGAAGTTTAAATAAATAAATAAATAAAATAAAAAGCGGGGCGATAAAGAAAATTGAAACTATAGAATCTTAGAGTAGTGAATTTTGTTTGTTTCAAATCTCAAAACATGTTGAGTGATAGTAAAGATTAACTTGTACATAATACTTATATTTCTCTAATATTTGATTTGTTTTACTAAATTGTCTTTTAATTATCTCACAGATGGTGTAAAAAGTAGAGTATCCAACACGGGGATAAAGCTGTCTTTATCTTGGGTGGCTTGAATTCCTCACTTCACTCAGGTTTCTTTATTAACTCCCTCGCAATGCTCGGGAGTTAATTATATGAATCCCTCACTGTCGTTCGGGATTAAAATTAGAAACCTTCGTTTCGTTCGGAATTCAACATGCCGCCCGCGACTTAAAGATACTGCTTTATCCCCTAGTCACATAATCTACTATTATAATTCTCTAATATATAATTTGTTTTAGTAAATTAATTGTCTTTTAATTATCTCACAGATGATGTAAAAAGTAGAGTATCCAACACGTCGATAAAGCCGTCTTTATCTTGGGCGGCTTGAATTCCTCACTTTACTCAGGTTATATTAACTCCCTCGCAGTGCTCGGGAGTTAATTATAGAAATCCCTCACTACCGTTCGGGATTAAACTTAGCAACCTTCGTTTCATTCGGAATTCAACATGCCGCCCGCGACTTAAAGACACTGCTTCATCCCCTAGTCACATAATCTACTATTAACGATCCTCAACAAATATACTTTGAGACTACAATTACTATTTATATTTCATCAGTGAGTTTGATACTTAGAGGAAAGTAATATATCAGGTATCATTGTGATATTTATTAAAGATAAAATATTGTCTGTATTCATCACACTAATAATACTAATATTATAAAGGCGAAGGGTGTTTGTTTGTTACTTCATCACGCATGAACGGCTGATCGGATTTGGATTAAATTTAACACAAGGGTAGACCATGTTCTGAAATAGAACACGGGCTACAATTCTTTAAGCTTTCTGTAAGTAAAAACTTTTGATAAATCCTTTAAAGTTCTAAAAGTGACTGCATAAATCGTACATGTCTGAAGTATACGTGTACACTGTCGTGAAGTTTTATCTCAGAAGCGCTTCCTCGCATACAGTCTTAATGGTCGACAGACGGGGCCATAAATTCCTCGGATTATTGACAATCCAGCTGCCGGAGTAGGGTGACTTCCTGATGCCGTGCTTATGGACCGTAGATTTCAGACGTTTGTCATAAAATACGAAGAGACTTCATAGATACTCGTGTCGTTTCTATATGTGTGTGTTTTTATGATGGCCATTATTAATGACAAGTATTTTAATCGCGCTCATTGTTTCTGTCCTTTAGTAAACTAGTTATGTCACTTAGTTCATCTATATAAATAAAAGGAGAAACTGACTGACTGACATATCAACGCACAGCCGAACTGGGAGTAGAAGGGTGAAATCTTGCACGAGGTTTCCTTTTATGACGTAGGCGAGCACTAAGAGAGGATTTTCCGAAATCACCCCTTAAGGGGTAGAAACGGGAGTCCAAAGTTAGTATGGAGAAACCTGCCTTTGCGCGGGCGAAGCCGCTGGCAGAAGCTAGTTATAAATAAAAACAAGTCTTGTTTACAAAATAATTTATTTAAATCAATTTAAGTAATTGATAATCGAGTAGAGACACTTCCTATTTCTTAGAAATTGAAGTAGACGTTCACACAAAAGTATTTGTGAACGTCTACCTTAACCTGATAACCTGTCGAACTAAGGTTAAAGTGTTTTCATTTTAATTTTGTACTTTTAATAGTAAACTAATCGAAGTTTAATTTAAATAAATATTATGTACCTATGTACGCAAAATGTATGAATGATGTGCACGCCTGTAATTGGTGTTTACACGGGATTATCTTCTAGAAGTTTAATGCAAATCTGAAAACAAATGGTTGGTGTGCTTACCTACCAATAAAATAAAAATAAATAAAAGTGCCAGAGTAGATACTGACTAAGAAACCTGACTGACTGAAGAGCGGGAGAACTCAATGGATGATTTCCCACCTAAAAAAAAACACTGACCGGCAAAATGCAAAAACTTAAGAAAATTTAAACTTTGCGGGCTACCATAGCGGTTCTACCTTATATAATATTATAGAATTATAGGCTGTTGTTAGGTTTTGTATTTTAGATTCTAAATCCGAAAACCCAGCATTTTATTTCTAATAAACCATTGTTTTTCTAAATCTGTTGATTTAGACTTCGGTATGTCATGCAAACGGAAATATACTTGTAGGTAGGAAGAAAATCTGCTCTTAACTACTGCCTATGTTAATGTGAAAATATAGAGTGAGATTTTATGTATTTAAAAACACCTCTCTGGAAACTTTCCAAAGAGTTACCGTGACCTTCGGATGCAAAGGGCGACTGAAGGTCTTAGCAGTAAACGTCTGACATGCCTTATCACTCCACCCTAAAGGAGAAGTAATTTAATGTTGATATCTCACCTCAAAAAAAAAAATACACCGCTGCACAAAGATCAATAAGCTATTCTATTGTTTATCTAGATGTATTAAACATGAGCAGTGGTGGCCGAGTGGTAACGGCCCCGACTTACGAATTGTTGGTCGCGGGTTCAAACCCAGCCAGGCGCATTACTTTGTGTAATTTATTTCATCACCACTGCTCTCAAAACGGTGATGGAAAACATCGTGAGGAAACCGGCATGTCCTAGAACCAAAAATTCGAAGACATGTGACATCCACCAACACGCACTGGGCCCGCGTGGTGGATTACGGCCCATTCCCTCTCCTAGAGAGAGGAGGCCTGAGTCCCAGCAGTAAGAACATTAAAAGGCTGAATATGTATGTATGTATATGTATTAAACATGAAAATAAATAAGTGTTGGTAAGAAATCATTGTTTCCAAAAAGGTACATAAACTGAAAGGGTAGGTATTGATGTTGAAGGCTTTGTATACAAAGGCGGAAAATGAAAGGAAATTCGTGTGAGGAAATAAAGGGTTCCTTGTAAAACATTATGTCTTTCCATTAGGTAGGCATTTAGTTTGCGTGTCAAAGGATCTATTACAATACTTAGATATAAACCTGTTAATGGCAACACCTTTTTGACAGGTATAAACAATAAAGGGATTTTATTTTTTTTCTTTTGCTTAATACGGTTTGTGCATTTAGCTAGTTTCAAGTTCGGAAAGTATTTTTCAATATACTTCTCGAAAACTCGCTCTTATCCCACCGCTTTTAGGTACGCAATAGTTGATTTTCCGCACTAGTGCAGAAAAGTGCGCGTACTCTCTCCCCACAATTTTATTACATTGATCGTATCAGGTTGGGCGAGCGTCGACCCCCACGAGTCGTCGGTCAACCCCCTTTTATTCATTTCTTCGTATTGAAAAAAGTCGTTTGACACACGTACAAATTTGTCACGAGTGTGTTATGCAGCCCTCGGCTCCATAACACACTCGCGTACGGCTCGTGCGAATTCCGCCTCGGTCGCAATGATAAACTTTCTGCACTTGTATCAAAATGTACTATAGTTTCTATATACAATATACAGGCACTTTGTTTTCCATTAGAATGTAGATGTAACATATTCTAATGTTTTTGCAATATTTGGCAGCAAATGTATCGAGTCAGCCTTCTCGGAAGCTTTGCTGGGGTTGACCGAGATCGTATTAATTTGTTTCAATAATTTCACATATCATCCAGTTGTTAAGACACTTTAGATACAAAACTACACCAATTTTACATCACAATACTAAGAATCAATTTAAAAATAATTAAACCAATCACTGAAATTCGCACGAAAAAAGCTCGCCAAAAACCCAAAGTAAAGAGAATCTTGGGCTCTGAACAAAGTGTTATTAGATTGTTGACAGCAGTTGTCGAAATGCTAAAATATTTGACCACGTGCTTTAATCATTATGATTAACCACGTGACCCTTCGCTAGCACATGTTAGACTAATACAATTTATATTATTGTGCAAGTCACGTTGTTTAGCCCTGTTGACTATAAACCAACAGGTCCTTGTACCCCACCAAGTTTCTTAAAGGTTATTGTAGTTTATTGTGGTTAGGTATTTGAAGTCAATAGAAAAAATAACCAACTGATAAAATAATGTAAAATCGCTCGTGAATCTGAACGCTCAAGAACATCAGTTTGCTCCTGAGCTGCAGGCCGAGCAGTCTCAACTTATGACGCAGTTGAATATAGCCGCATCAGGAGAGACAAAGTACAACTAAACGGAATTGTTATCCAATATTATTAAAAGCACACACTAGCTTAAAAATGATATAAAATAGTTATGTCCTGTTCTGTGCGACGGTAAAACTTGATGGGTTATTAAATTTAACGTTTCGTGCACGTGATGCCATTCATAAAATAATTATAATTGTTAATTGTAGCACTTAAAATTTAATATACAATGACTTTATAGTGTAGTGGTGTATTACAATATTAAATGTGTACTACCAAAATTATACAAGCCAACGATGCAAAAATTAGGATCTTAATTTTTTATCCATTCTCATATTCATATTCTTATATTTCATTTATAAATGAAATATAAGAATTTTATTTTACTGAACTTTATTTTATTTATTATATACTAGCTGTTGCCCGCGACTTCGTCTGCGTTAAGTTTGTAAAAACGTACAATCATTCTGAGCTTGCAATTCATTCTGAAAGCAACGCAATTATTTATTGTACTTTAACATAAAACGGTTAAAAGTAAAAACGCAAATTACCTTCAGGAAACATGTTATGTACTCGTCCAGATCCAAATGTATGAATGTCAATGAATAGAAAGAGTATGTAAGGGTCGTAGCAGTTGGCATTTCTGCCTACCCCAAAAGAAAAGAAATTAGTTTATGTACGTTCTGGTGAAACAACATTGTATGATTTTAACCCCTCGCCACAGTGAGCACGTCACAATCGCAGCGGTAATGCCTGTCTTTGAAGAGTGTCTACAGAGGCGTCACGGCATCCTCTCTTTGTGCAGGACTCACCGGATGTGGGTGTTTTGGGAGGTATCTGTATCGAATTCAACGGGAAGAAACACTCGGGTATCACCATTGTGCGGATCGCCTGGAGAATACGATGGAGCATACGGTGGAAGTCGGTCCCGCTTGGTCGGAGCGCCAGCACCGCTGTGTCCTCATGGAGGCGATTGGTGGAGAAAATGTCAACCAGTAGCCTCCTTCAGTGAAGTACTACGATCGAAGAAGGTGGCTAAAATTATGAGGGACATTCTGACTCCTTAACTGTCGCTGCAAGTGATGCTCCGGGTGTTGAAAGCCGCAGGGCGATTACCAGCCATCGCAAACCGGGATTGCGGTGGTGCCGTCCGGCCGTCTGGTCAAAGCAATCCTGAATCGACGGCGCGCTGTATTCTGCACCGGACTCAAAGAGATGTCAGCAAATGGATAGGGCCCTCTAGGGCCGATGTCTGCGAGATTGTTCGAAAGAATTACCTCCCGTAAAATTTTCGCCTCAATAATTTTTCACTGATGAGTTTAAGCCGTTAGACAGCTTTGGTAGAGGTAAATGAAGGAGCATAATCGGGACACCGACCTTCAGCTGAATAAAGTGCAAAGCCAAAAAGCCAGTGAATCCAAAAACTAACATCATCATCATCAACTATCTTCCTCCACAACAGTACTTATGAAGAATTTGCGAGAGCATGCTTGCATTGATTGTTGCAGCTTGATCATTTTGGGCGTAAAAATTACTTGTTCATTTACCTAGGATTTTTTGGTGTGTATTTAACTGACGTCCCCGTTGAATGAATTTCGGCGAAATCTTGAGCGCGTGTATCCCCGCCCAATCAAACTCGCATATTGATGGCCAAACCGAGAGGTCACTGTCACCGATTGCCTCTATGAGGACACGACGGTTCACCCAAATGTGATAGACCTCCACCGCATGTTACACCGGGTCCTCCGAGCGATTCACAAAATGGTAATATCAGGATACTTTCAACCGAATCCGGAACAGAAACCGCTCGAAACACCCTCAACAGTCCTGAGCTTGTGTATCCATAAAACAGTGAAATTACGGTAAACAAATGTAGCAGCCGATTAGTGTTATCCCTGAGACTGGCCTCCCTCAGAGGGTTGTTCCAGTGTTGGTCACCACTCACTGCAAGGAGGTAACGTCCAGATGTCAACGTAAGGCTGCCAGGAATCTGAGATACATCAGTGATCAGGAACGTAAACCACTTTCGACCCCGTTTTATATGGAGCAGAAACTGCAAACAATAAATCACGCCATTATTAGGCCGCAAGGTGCCATCCCGGAGGACATAGTGGAGCTTACAGAGGTGTGTCCCGCAAGGGCGGATCACCGCCGTGTCCTCGTGGAGGCAATCGGCGTCAGTCACCTCTCGCGCCGGGGCCTGGTTTGGGCTATAGTCCAGAGCGAGGAGGAATGGTAGGCGGTCGCCTCCTTCTGCAAAGCCGCAATGCTAGCGAAGGAGGAGGCCGCACGCGTGAGGGAACGAACGTCCTCACGCCGAGCCGAGATTCCGACCCCGACGACCAGACGACGCAGGCTTGCAGACATCGAACAATGGGTAGCTAGCCGTCTGGCCGTCCGGTAATTAACCGAACCGAGCCCAGTCGTAACAGTACGTAGTGATCCACGCGCTCCTCAAAGAGATGTTTCAAAGCGCAACTGAAGGGCACAAGTATGGTTAAAGTCAGTAAAAGTTTGACACGCCCTCTCGCTCCAACCAGAGAAGTCATTGGATGATTTCCACTCTTAAAAAAAGAAAAAAAAAGTACCATCATTATCATTATCATTATCATGGACATAGGCCTCCCCAAGTGTCGCCATAATGACTGGTCCTGTGTGTCTCGCATCCATCGGATTCCCGCGACCCTCACCAGGTCATCGGTCTACCTGGGGCCTTCCAACACAAGGTGCCATGCAACCCCTTCCGAAAATTTGGCCGTGTTATTTTAAAATCAATAATTAAATACATATACTTGGTTACTTTTATCGCTTTTTTTGGTTGGTATCCCTTAAATAATCATGGTCAATTATCTTGTTACAATCATGAAAAAAAAAAGCAGTAGGATTGTTAAAAATGCCTCCGTCTAACACCAGTTTAACCATAACTATTTTCCTCCAATTTTGAACAATAGAACTGTCTGCAAACGTGGGCGATGGTCCTTCTTCCGCCATTCAGAAAATTACGTAAAATACACAATGCCATCTATCAAATATGAAGTTCAACTGTCATTGTCATCATTATTTCTACTTTGAGTCTTTAGATGGCGTTGCGAGTATCTGAATTGCGTGTGGTGCCATATTTTACTAATTCGATTTTATTATGTGTTTTGATTAGTTTTTACAATATATTTAGAAGATATCGAATAGAAATGTCAATTTTATTTTGAAAATAGTAAAAGTTATTTTATTACAAAAAGAAGATAAAATAATGACAAAAATTTTAACTGTAGCTGGGAATCGAACTCGCGGCAAATGTCGTTCAACACTGACGTTTTGGATTATTGCTCACCCCCCATAGCAAATAGCGTGATAATTTATAGCCTAACAGATGCACTGACCTATAAGGATTATGTATGCAAAATTTGAACAGGATCGGTTCAGTAGTTTTTGCGCCAATTAATACCATCGCAAAATAATTTTACTGTTTTATTATATGTATAGATTTTATTGTACAACATGTACAACAAACATAACGATTGACGGCCTTTTCGCATTTCACGATCTCTTCCAGGCAACCTGGAATGGACAGTAATTGTCTGGACATTGGGCTGATTTGAGTATAAGTACCTAAGAAATGTTAATGTATCTAACTAATATAAACGTAATCTGTACGTAGAATATAATCCACTAAACGACACGTGATGTAGTCACCTGTATTAATCAAGGAGATGTCTGTAAATGAGAGAAAATGAGTGTCCGACTCTACGACCCCCTTTTTTGAGGTTGGGGATCCTCAAATAACTCCTTCTTCCTTCTTGCTAGGAGTGTCAGACTCTACCCCTTTGCGTATCAAAGTCGAAAAAGTCGTTGAGCTTCATAGTAGTCCTGAGTTGAGCTTTGTAAATACTGATAAATGCTTGCACTGACTGAACAGGTCCACTCAAATCTGTATGGTTCTTTCTTCAAAAGACCATCTCAAACAAATCTGCATGGTTCTCATGTGATTTGACCATTACATATTTACTGTATGGACTTTATAAGAGACTTTGACCCCTGAGTTTGTTTCGGAGTTTCTTCTCAGGGTAGCTAGCTAGGAAACACCGGCCTCATCTAGTTTAAAATGACGAAAAAAAAATGACGTGTAAAAGTGTTCTTTTTTTAAAACAGTGCAAACAGTGTTTTTTTTTAGTGTGTTTTTTTTTTTCTATTTGCAAAATAAATTTCATTTATCAACGCCGCGGTAACTCCAGTAAAATCTGGCAGTAACCTACAACCCCGCCAACTGTTTTAAAAAACTGGTAAGTAAACGATTCATGAGAAACATCGGGAAAGTGTATGCCACCCCCTACATCTAGACCGCAGTCTATTCCCTTATATCCCATTTTACGATGCATGCTGTATTGATTTCCAATTCACGCCCGTGCGAAGTTCAACCGTGTGACTGACAGCTGAGTGGTCAAGGTTGAATGTCGTGGCAAATAGCGTACATATAGAAAAGTTTAGCTAATTTATTTAGTACTAGTGACCTGCCCCGGCTTCGCACGGGTATAAATTTTATACATAAAACTTCATTTATAACCCTTTTAAAACCGTATTAAAATCAGTTCTGTGGTTTAGGAGGAATTAGTGGATAAATCGACAGACGCGGAAAGTGATTTTGTTTTTAACCGACTTCAAAAAGGAGGAGGTTATATGTTCGGTTGAATGTATTTTTTTTTTTTTTTTTTTATGTATGTTCACCGATTTCTCGGTCAATTGTGGACCGATTTTGAAAATTTTTTTTTTTGATTGAAAGGTTATGCTTCCGAATTGGTCCCATAGAAATATTGTTATGACTTCGAAGATATGGAACAGAACTCCTCATAGGATCACAGCAGAACCGTCGTAACAAGTAAAATTGCTTTGTTTATACGTGTAGTCGATGACTGACTGAAAGTAGAGGGGGAATATATCGAACTGATCTGATGATGAAGCTTGAAGTTAGGCACCGGAACTCTGTAATAAATTAATGTAATCTTACCGTGTTTGGGATTATTAGAATTGTCATGAGATGCACTCTGGCTAGAAGGTATTTAAGTTTGGCTGAGGGGTACTTTTTAGTGGTGGTACCATAACTAAAAAGTGTAAAATAAAAACTTTACAAAAAAAATACAACCGACTTTAAAGTAAAAAAAAACCACTGAAAAGTGCAAAATAACTTTAATTTCGGAAGTCGGTGTTAAATAACGAAGAGACAAAACTATTATAGAAACACCGACTTCCGAAATTAAAGTTATTTTGCACTTTTCAGTGGTTTTTTTTACTTTAAAGTCGGTTGTATTTTTTTTGTAAAAAGTTTTTATATACTATGTAAACATTTTTGCGTATGGAATCAATTGGAATAATGTGGAAATATTTTTGGATTTAAACTGAAATTTTTGTTACATATGTAATGTTCTTTGTGTCCTTCAGTTGTCCTTTGCGTTTTAGGAACACAGGCTTCCTTTTAAGGAATTCCCCGTGGACCTTGCGAGCATCGGCCATGCTCATAACCCAGTGGAGTGGCTATCACGTTGTGCATTGTTCGATAACAATCGAATTGCAATTGTCCATCATACAGTTTTTAATGAAAATGAGAATCCTATGGCCAATTAAATTGGCTATAGGATTCTCATTTTAAAAACTAATTACTCTTGAATTTATATTTATAAACGTTACTAAACTTCAGTTTCAATTGCTGCTACTTTAGTCAGATACCACCAGTCTGGTGGTCTCCATAAGCCTTTAAAATATACCATATCACCAAAAAAGATAATCTAAAAAAGCAATCGATCTCAATTTAGAAGACTTTTAGATTTTTCTCGATAGCTGAAGACACTTTTATTGCTTCTGAGCTTTATAAAAACTTGATCAAAGGCGAGAACGTCTCGTGGAATGAAAGCTAAACGGACGATAACTACTTACTTCAATAACTCTTTCCACGCTTGATCGGAGGTATAAAGTCGTGACAGGCTATCATTTTGATCGCTGTCGTTTCATCAAAAATATATTCTTACCTATTGTTTAATGGGCCCGTAGAATACACGCACGACGGGGTCGCGTTTACTGTGACTACGTCGTGCGATCCACGAAGGAGATGGTCGAAGAAGGCGCCCAGAGCCGGGAACAATATAAGGAATTAAGGGAGGCCTTTGGCCAGCAGTGAGACCGTACAGACTGGATATAATAATAATAACTAAAAAAAAAAAAAAAAAACAAAAAAAAAAAAAAAAATATATATAAGTAGGTTTATCAGTTGTCTAGTACTCATAACACAAGCTCTGCTTAGCTTGAGACTAGACGGCGTTGTGTGATAGTTGTGGGAAAAAAAAACTGTTCCATTACTGTCTCTTGGTACAAAACTTTAGGAGGCTCTCGTTAGGCTTGATTCAGAAAGCTTTACTTTTATGAGGTTCCTTTCTCCGGGGCCCTGAACGCCGCGCCGGTAGCTTGGACCCTGTTCCCGATATCGGTGGGATACTGTTTTTTATATATTTTCTAACTATTAGTTTACTTATTGAAATATTTTAAAATATAATTTATATATATATATAACAATGAATACAGAAAATGATAATAATAATAATAGTGACGTTAGCTTCGGCCTCTTGTACGTCTTCTATAGGTCCAGGATATAATATTGATATCAAAATGAAAAAACAATTGTATTGTCAATTTAACTACACAATATTGTTATTAAATTGGTACAAAAACAAAATTAAACTGTAAACAGAATTTACAATTCAGACATAGTAGGTACGGTAGCGGTACCTTAACAACAAGCCCCAGTGCTCCGCCATCTGAAACAAAAATTTCATCATATGTAAAGTTTGAGCACAGTTCCTACAAATGAAATATATTAGTACCTATCTACCTTCAATATTTCTAGTACAAAGTAGATATCGCTTTTCTTTTACATACCCTCGTTCTAGGTCAATCGTTGACACATGTAATAGGCTTGTATTACCTTAAGAGACAATACTTCGCCTTCGCCGGAATGCTCATATACTTTCTTTGCTTTATAATGTGCTCTTTAATCCTTCTACTCTTTTTTATCTTACAGAACGCTTTCAGTTCCTTTGTGACACACATTCTAAGTCCTTGAGATCATCGGAGAATCTGAAATTAAATATTCGTACCTATGCATTCCACATCCTTTTTTGACAAATCGTTTACTGTTCAAGCAGCTCGTCTGTGGAATGCATTACCCATAGAAGTAAGGCGTACTCAAACACTACCGACCTTTAAAACAATGGTGAAGGAGCATTACCTTTCACTGTAATATTTCTTTATTCTCTTTACTCAATTTCATATTTGATATTTATTGATATTGTATATGTGTAATTAATATTATTTATGTTTTTTCGTACACTGACCGCCCTAATCTATTTCCTTTCGTTCAGTCCATCCTAAGGTTGTCTGTAAGAGATTGTCCTGTGAGATAAGACCGCCCTTTGTACACTTTGTTTTTGTATATGTTTATCTTGTCCACATTATGATGTGTACAATAAAGTGTATAATAAATAAATAAATACGTACTTTAAGTAAGCTTAGAAGGTTAAGGGTTAAGGGCTTACCCTTATCAGGTCTAGTGTCATTGAAGACTCCGGAAAAGCCGACCAGAGTTAATTATTTTTATTTTGATATGACTTAATCATCATATCTCTTGAACCTGAAAGCTGAACCTTTGAAAGGCAAGCCTTGTTACACATGTTTCCAGAGTACCCAGACCATGTCTAGGAACAGTTTATAGGATACTCTTATCCTGGTAATTTTCCCTAGGGACAATTTTCTACTACCACGCGGGCGAAGCCACTTGCAGCAGTTAGTATCTCATAAACTATGACTTAAAAAGCAAAAATATCATGCATAGCATAGCATAGTCGGCCTTATAATGTTCCCACTGTTGGGACTCAGGCCTCCTCTCTAGGAGAGGGAATGGGCCGTAATACGTAATAAAAAAAAATAAAAAAAAAATATCATGAACACAATAAAATGTAGCGGAGTAGTGGTGGCGTGGTGGCCGAGTGATAACGGCCCCGACTTACGTGTTGTAGGTTAATTACTTGATTAATTATGGCTCTCAAAACGGTGAAGGAAAACATCGTGAGGAAACCGGCATGTAGAACCAAAAATTCGAAGACATGTGACAGCCACCAATCCGCAATGGGCCCATTCCCTCTCCTAGAGAGGAGGCCTGAGTCCCAACAGTGGGAACATTATAAGGCCGACTATGCTATGCTATGCTAATAAAATGTATGATATAAAATAACTGTACTTGTTGTTCACTCATGTAACGTTTAAGAGCTCTTTAGATTATTTCACATTTATTATAGGCCTTTAGCTTTTATGAACATAAAAGCTCGGAAAAATTCAGGCGGAAATTTTCAGTTCATCAGTTTTTAATCTTGTGGGTTACAAAACACAAGTTCAACATATCGACCGTAACATGCGGATATAAACTGGGCTGCGGGATTGTTCGCCCTGGAACGCAAAGGGCAACTGAAGGAACACAGGTTTGTTTTATTCAGAAAAATCTGACACGCATTCTCGCTCCACCTAGAGCGAAATTTGGAGGACATGGTGAGCCCACGATGGAGGTGTGGCCCGCTTGGGTAGAGCACCGCCATTTCGTCGTGGCGTGGGGGCGATTGGCGGCGGCGAACTCTCGCACCGGGCCCTGATACAGGTCATGGTCCGGTGCGAAGAGGAGTGGCAGGCGGTCGCCTCCTTCTGCGAAGCAGTAATGGCAACAGAGCCGAAGCCAACTGGGGCCATGGGTTGGCTTCCGAAAGGGAAACCCGGGTTCCTGGAACGCAAAGGGCAACCGAAGGGATACAGGTGCGTTTTAGTCAGTAAAGATCTAACACGCCCTCTCGCTTCACCCATGGCGAGAAAAGTCATTTGTTGGTTTCCCACCTCAAAAAAACTGGACAAGTGCGAGTTGGACTCGCGCCCTGAGGGTTCCGTTAAACTTACCTATGTAAACAGTTCAATTCCCGAATGGGGTCTCGAAGATTTTCCCGAATCGCAAAATTATTTTTTTGTTGTGACGTAACAACAAATTTACAGATTTCAGATTTATTCCTATACCTGTGCTATAAGACCTTGGTTTATGCAAAATTTCAGTATTCTGGGTCAATGAGAAGTACCGTATGAATTTTGATTTCCTCGAGAGTGTCGTAGTATGTCTCAAAAAATATACGTTTTTTGAGACATAAACGGCCGTATCTTATTTTTCATTAACTTAGAAATTTGATTTTTTCACAGCTTCAAGAGACCGCAAACTTGAGTAATTATGGTTTCAATTTCAACTCAATACCTCCACGCGTTCCTGAGATAAAGAGTCTTGACAGACAGACAGACAGACGGATGGACAACAAAGTGATCCTACAAGGTTTCCGTTTTATCCTTTTGAGGTACGGAACCCTAAAAATAGCATAAGTTCAGTTACGTGTAGAGATAACGACCGGTCGAGAAATAAGCCAGTTCAAAATACTCGTCAAACGTGTTTTTAGTCTGATCCGTGTGGACATGTGCCTCTGACTCTATTATTCACGGATATGGCCGTGCTAATGAACATCCACGCAATGGCCGAGCTTGGCACTAGTCTAATGAATACTGATGGACATGAAACTCAGTATTTTAACGCATTTAATTGATGGAGTGCTTAATGTTAAAATGTTTCCATGCTGGGCTTAAATGTACACGAGCTAAATCATTTGTTTTCTGTGAAACTAATGTTCTGGTTTTAATCAAACGAGAACTTATGCGCTTCAAAGAAGGCGTAATTTTGAATGAACCGAGGGCCTAGTACTGTAGCACTTTCTGACTTATCACAATCAACCACAATATTCTATTCAAAGGTACCATGGCATTAATCAATTAATTAAATAAGATACAACAGTTTCTAAATATCAAAATGATGACTGATAATTCCTATAAATATTTAATTGTATTAATTTTACGGTAATTAAAATGTATTCCTTACCTGTAAATGAATTGTTAAGCCCCTGTTGACATGAAAGGGTAATAAATTACATGCAATCAGGGTCGTCACCATACGAACCACACCTCGATGGTGCACTGACTTGGTTTTGTGAGTACACATTCAGTTTGGTTTGTAAAAACATTTAATTATTATTCTAACTTTAATTTTGTGCTGCATCATGAGTGGTCTCCGTACGAGGGCATTCCTCAACGGATCACAACAATGACACCGCTTTCGCGGAATTCAGGCGTTTAGTTATAATTTAGATACGTTTCTCAAAACTGCTATTTAACACTATTATTTATTTCGACGTATGTGAGGGTCGTACAATGAACTTATTCTGTTATAGTCATAGCCAGGAAATTTTAGTATATTTATTGTATTTTTTTTTTCGATGAAAAATATACCATTACTCGGAATTGCGGTTTTTAGTGGTATTACTACAAACATAAAGCTCTGAAGGGCAAAATGAAGGGATTTCAACGAAACACCTACGTAGGTATTTTTCTACTTAATTATAGCGCGTTTCAGGTTTTTGGTTACTGGCAACATAAATAGATGAGATCGTTAACCTGTCAGTCATAAAAGGTCAGCTTTGATGGTTAGTCTATTGAATTATACACCACCGAACTTGGCTGAACGAGAATTTAATAAGTTTTGCAATAAATGTCACTTAGCGCCTACAAATTGCTTGTGAAACAGATGTTTGGACAACAACTAAGGGTTGATTCAGATGGAAAGTGGTCAAAGTGTGAAGACGTAAAGGTCGTTTTACTGTTTACTAAGTTACTTCTTACATAGCATGGGTTCTTACCCATGACACGAAAATATGTAACTTTAAGATGAGAGAAAAGGACCCCATCCTTTTCTCTAGCTCTCCTTTTTTCATTGGATGATTTTCCCACCGAAAAAAAATACAAGTATTGGTTCGGTGCGATCCAACACGCGACACGCAGTGTGCACGTCACCTGAAATAAAATGTCTAGAAAAGTCTTTGTATTTAAAAATCTACAAATGCACAGATTCGGTCCAGAGATAGACCTTTCTCTTTGCCAAAGAGTTGCACAATGCTGATTTCAAAAGGCCAAGTAGTGGTCAGTTTTTAGAAATTAAAATATACTCAGTTCTCAGCCACATCTTTTTTTTTTCGGGTGGGAAAATTATCTAATGACATCCCCCGCTCTTGGGCGGAGCGCGAGATAGTGTCAGACTTTTCCTGACTAAAAACCCATTCCTGTTCCTCAGCCACATCTGTGCTGCTCACTAAGTTAAAACTTCAAAACAAAGTAAACTAATGCACAAACTTAAAATTAAATCCTTAGGGTGCGTTTAGACGAGGCCAAAACTTTCTTGCGGCTTTCAAGCGGGGCCCGTGTGCTTGCCTCATATTTGTTTTCAAAGCGCGTGGCGGCTGTGCTGACGCCACGCTGTTGTTTATCAGACGCGCTCGTTCGCTCGATTCTTCTCGATGCTTTGTATTCTGGCAATATCAGTACCACCAAATGACCGCATTTGACAAATCACAATTCCCGTGTAATTAAGATGGAGATGGATGATCTAAGAAGCCCGTCTCCACGCGGCGGCAGCGCGTCCTCCACTCGACCGTGCGAGTACGGTCGCTGAGTACGCGCCGATCACATAAACGTGCCCTTATATACTACAGTAATTAAATATTCCTTACGACATTCGAAAGTATCTTAATATAATGCAAAGTTATATTTAAACTTCAAATTAATTTTAAAGTTCGCCTCATTTTCTAGAACACAATCTTTTATGTATTCACTTCACGTAATGTAATGTAACTTACATAAAAGCTTTATACGAGTATGAAGTCATTTCAAAGTTAGTATTATACCTTTTCCTTGTGTTTTCTGTTTCTTTGGTGAATTCTATTTATGAATGTAGGTGGGTGATACTTTACGTGTAGAGGAATATTAGTGATACTCGTACTAAGAGAGTTCGTGAAACCTGAAGTATTGTGGTTTTAGTATATAGGAAGCGTTTGTATCTATATATGTTGAGACTTTACATCTTGATCGCTAAATGTTTCTCCATATGACTTTTCTATTATTTCTTTATTTAAACTTCATGTACATACTTCACGGCGTATCTATCCTATTTTTGAAAGGTTATTAATTTATAAACAAAGGTTGTATTATGTATGAAATGAAAATATCAGTTACGAGCTCTTTTCTCAATAAATTTGCAATCTAAAAATTAGTATGGCTGAATTAATAATAATTAATTTTAAAAAGTCTTACACGCAATGGCGTAGCTACTGAAGCAGCCGTGCCCCTGGGCCCCATACTTGGGGGGCCCTCAAACCTGATTATAAACCTATTATTGAACTAGCCGAAAATTCTTCCACCTTCAAAATGTAAATAAATTAGGTTGCAACATTAATTATGACAACTCATTTTAGTCATTAAAAGTTTGACACTCCCTTGCCCTCAACCCAGACCAAAAGAAGTCATTTGATGGTTTCCCAAGTAAAAAAAGGGGCCCGTTTTTTTGCTCCAGGGCCGTTAGTCATCTAGCTACGCCACTGCTCACACGGCTGGTGCTGCTTCTCTACGTTAAATTTATTTAAATTTTCTAGTACACATAACAAGGTGTTGTTGCTTAATTATCCTCCTATTGTGTGCATCGCATTGTTCGAATGAATTACGAAACTCTATCAAAATGTACTGAGACACGTTGTTTACTAATTCATTAAGGTTCTGTGAAACCGTAACACTGAAACCAATTGTTTATATATGTAAATTGAAACTCGTGACGTCATTTGTTAAAACATTCAATTTAATTTTCATTTGCTTGATTGAGAAATCGAAAATATGTTTGTGTTACATTTAAGGTCGAAAATATTTGCGCAAAAAAGTTTTCCTCGAAAACAAAACGTTTTCAAAGTTAAATTCAATTTGGTATGATAAATTAGTTGGAGATAACAAAGTAAATAAAAACGGCAGACGGTCCGTTCTTAATTGAAAAGAATAATTAAGCAAATTGGCGAAAACATTAATCTCACCCCAGCAACAGGCTTCGAGCAAAAAAGAAAAGAAAGAGCCAGCAACAAGTGAATAAAAATCACGGAACCTTGAACCTTTCAATATATTGCTTAGACAATATGAACCCATTATAGTAATACTATATCATAAAACATTCAATATAATCTCTTACATACGTCAACAGGGCGTAGAAAGAAAATGTTTATCGTCCCTTTCGCATCGTGCATACAGCCGTGGCTTATGACGTCACATGTCTGGGCGGCAACTCGTGTTTTACGAGCTGTATCGACAGTTTTATAAGTTTATTGCTAACTAGCTGTTGCCCGCGACTTCGTCCGCAAATAACCATTATATTTCTAACACAATTTGTTTTTACGGATAAATCATAAACCAAAACTTTACTTTTCTAATAAAACTTCTATGTAAACCACATTTCTAGTCCTACTTTCAGGAGCCGAAATGTACAGAGATTCAGGACTGGTGACGCGGGAGCGAGCGATATACAGCTATCCGTGTGAGAAGCAGCTTTCCTGAGATCAACACCTGCAGCCTTTAGATTATTATTATTGCGAAGCATACGCTTACAGGGAACTGCACACGCTTGAATTAGAAGGGGTTATTGTGAGAGATTAGTGGTATTCGGGGTATAAACACTGTTTCCTCGACGCCACAACCCTTTAGAATTTCCACCTCAATAATATTTGAGAGATGACTTTGAGCTACGCCCAGTTACATAGTTTAGGTGGAATTAAATTCCGTAGCAGCATGATCGGGACACCGACCTTCAGCTGGATAGTGTGCGCCGGGAGTCCACTTGCCGTTCCAATACAGAAACTCTACGGGATAATATATAGCGTCATCTTGCTCTACAACAGTATTTATAGAGGTATAGAAATACCACTTCGTTCGCATCAATTTGCGAGAGAACACTTTCGTTAATTGCTGCAGCTTGATCATTTTTGGCTGTTAAAATGGCCCGTTCACACACCCAAGAATTCTCTTGTAGCGGTATTCGACCGACGTCCCCGTACACCAGACAAATTAGTTCTTCAATAGTGGGAACTACTTTGCTTAGAGTCTCTGGTAGGCGCACTTCAGAGCTCTCTTCTGGTAAGTTGCCTTCACCAAACTTTTAAAAGAACATCCAAGAATTCTTGAGTATATCCGCCCAACTGAGCTCGCATGTTAATGGTCAAGCGCAGTCTTTAAACTCGTGACCATAGATTCAATCGTTTCAACGAAGCATTCACCTCGTCAACCCTAATTTCTCGCGACACCACAGGCAAAGTTTGCCGAAAATCGCAGCTAAATAAAACAGTGACACCTCCCATCACATCTTGATTCCTGCGTATGTCCTGCAGGGTTCTGTTTACAGCCTTCACTACTTTTCTATTCGCCATAGTACATTCATCCCATACGATTAAAGAGCAATCCTTGAGTACCCAACCTTTGTCACAGTTGCGTGATAGCCCACACACTGGCATTTCGTTGCTCTCTAAATCGATGGGAATGTTAAACATTACGTGCGCTGTTTTGCCCCGTGGAAGCAGTGTGGCAGTAATTCCAGAAGAGGCAGTCGCAATCACTATTTTGCCTTGTCACCTTATTTCTGCAAGGATGCCAGTGGCAATGAATGTTTTTCCTGTTCCACCTGGAGCATTAATGCAAAATATTTTACCCTGGCTGAGCCTAACGCGACGATGTTAAAAATGCAGGGACATTTTGTTCTGAGGTGAGTCGTGATCATTGACGATATCACCCCGATTTCCCGATTTCCTCGACCTTGATATGCCAATGATTGCGGAGCCGGTAATCCATATTCGACCAGTCCAGTGGATTGCCACCGATGGAAAATGACCACGTCTTGAAGTGAACCTAGACAACTATTCGAAACGCGTTCGTTGTTCTGTTCAATGTCACCCTCAGTAGTACACCTTAAAGCACGTAAAAAGTCTCTACGGGCGCCGGCGCTGCGGAAGCAGCCGGCGGCCCGGCTGAACGCATGCCAGAGGTTCATGGCCATACGGATGGTGCGAGGATACCGGACGATTTCCCGCGAAGCGGCGAGCCTCCTTGCTGGACAGCCACCATGGGATGTGGTAGCAACAGGCCTTGCTCACATGCACGATCTGCGCATGGAGATGCAACGCCGGGGCGAAACTCCGCTGCCGCGACAAGTCGCAGCATGGTGGACAGAGCTCCGGCGGGTTCTCATGGAGAAATGGCGACAGCGACTGTCGCGACCCAGTGCTGGGCACGCCACAATTATGGCGGTAAGTCCCTTCTTTGAGGCGTGGTTGGAAAGACCTCACGGCGTCCTCACCTTCCGCATGACGCAGGTTCTCACCGAACACGGGAAGTTCGGGAAGTTCCTGCACCGAATTCGTGCGGAAGCGACGCCCGGGTGTCGCCACTGTGTGGACCACCCGGAGGACACGGTGGAGCACACGGTGGAAGTGTGCCCCGCTTGGGAAGAGCAACGCCGTGTCCTCGTGGGGGCGATCGGCGGCGGCGATCTCTCGCGCCGGGCCTTGGTACAGGTCATGGTCCGGAGCGAGGAGGAGTGGCAGGCGGTCGCCTCCTTCTGCGAAGCAGTAATGCTAGCAAAGGAGGCGGCCGATCGCGTAAGGCAACGGCAACGGTCCTCACGCCCCAACCGCCGCCGGGATTCCGATCCCGATTTCCGGCCACCGTAGGCGCGGGCTTGTGGACGGCGGGCAATGGGTGGCCCGCCGTCCGACCGTCCGGTAACCATCCGGACCGAGCCCAAGTCGTCGACGGCGCGTATTGCTCCGCGCGCGCCTCAGGAAGCCCACTGGGGCCATGGGTAGTGTGAAAACGAAACCGTGGCCCTGGGACGAAGGCAACGAAGGAACAGGAGTGGGTTTTTAGTCAGTAAAAGTCTGACACTATCTCGCGCTCCGCCCAAGAGCGGGATTTGTCATAAGATGATTTTCCCACATATAAAAAAAAAAACTCCTGTTCCTTCTTTGCCTTCGTTCCAGGGCCCCGGGGTTCTCTTTCGCATCACATGGCCCCAGTAGGCTTCGACCCTGCTGGGCCCCTACGGTTTTGCCGACATCTCCTTGAGGCGCGCGTGGAACACTACGCGCCGTCGACAACTTGGGCTCGGTCCGGACGGTTACCGGAAGGTCGGATGGCAAGCTACCCATTGCTCGCCGTCCGCAAGCCAGCGCCTACGGTAGCTGAAAATCGGGATCGGGACGGCGGCGGGGCGTGAAGGCCGTTCTCTCGCACGTGCGGCCGCCCCGTTTGCTAGCATTACTGCTTTGCAGAAGGAGGCGACCGCCTGCCACTCCTCCTCGCTCCAGACCATACCTTGTACCAAGGCCCGGCGCGAGAGATCACTGACACCGGTCGCCCCCACGGGGACACGGCAGAGCTCTGCCCAGGCGGGGCACACCTCTACCGTATGCTCCAACGTGTCCTCCGGGCGGTCTACACAATGGTGGAACCCAGGCGTTTCTTCCGCACGAATCCGGTGCAGGAAGCTCCCAAACTTACCATGTCCGGTGAGGACCTGCGTCATGTGGAAGGTAAGGACGCCATGTGGTCTTTCCAGCCACTCCTCAAAGAGGGGACTTACCGCCATAATTGTGGCGTGCCCAGCACTGGCTTGCGACAGTCGCTGTTGCCATTCCACTATGAGACCCACAACCGACCTGGGTTTGTGACTCCACAAAATACTAAAATAATGGCAAACAAATGTCGCAGTCGTCTGGGGCTATCGGTGATGCTGGCCTCCGTCACTGTCAGTGTCGTCCCAGTGTTGATCGTGATGACGTTGGGGCCCGTACAGTGGTGAAGCAATCATCGCAAATAATGACACTATCCATTATTGGGATGAACGGTGTAAACCCTTCCCAATGCGCTGTTTTTAAAGTGATGATAGAAGTTCTGAAGTTAAATTTAAAAATAATAAGATGTAGTACTGTAAAAGAAATCAATGAAGTTTTTAATTCGCTTTGATATTAATACGAATTGATTAATTTCTAGAGATACAAATAATACGTATAAAAACTTACTTCACAGATGAATTGTGTTTATTCATTTTATATACATTTAAATCTAATAATAACGTAATTAAAACTAACTTACAAAATAAAAATAAAAGCCCTAAAGTACTAAAAAAAAGCAATAATATAAATAAAAAATAAAAGAAAACAATCACAAAAATTACGCGAGGTTCGAACTTGCAACATAGCAAACGCGGATCCGTCACTATACTACTGCGCCACGGTCCCTGCAGAATCTAGATCTAAATAGCCGTTCTTAAATACACGTCATTGCTTGTCTGCTTGACTCCTTGTACAAAATAGCGTGATGATTTTCATTTTTGACCTTAAATTCCTAACCAAATTTTAAAAAAAAGTGTATTTTTTATCTCCGATTCCATTTTAATATGAGTTTTGATGGGTTTTTACTGAAATATTTGGAAAAATATCGAATAAAAATGTCGATGGCAATTTAAAAACACAAAAAAAGCCATTTTATTATTGTTCTGGAAATATCATTCTATATTATGTACAAAAAAACACTAAAACAATCACAAAAATATTAACTGTACCTGAGGATCGAACTTAGAGCGATTGTCGTTCAATTGGAACATTTTGGAATATTGCTCACCCCCCATAGCAAAAAGCGTGATAATATGTAGCCTAACAGTTGACCCGGCCTATAAGGATTATGTATGCAAAATTTGAACAGGATTGGTTCAGTAGTTTTTGCGCCAACTAATACCAACGCTCCACCATTTTACTGTTTTATTATATGTATAGATGTCATGTCAGAGACATTTAGTTGAGTGCTTGTTGTTGCGTTTATTTCTAGTTTATTGCGGTTAATTATGTTATCTAAGTTGACAAGCGACGAAATTCAATATTAGTAACAGTTTTAATGACGACTAACTTTGTTGACGTATCCCATACCCACATACCTGCCTACATGTACATTTTCTTGTGTAAGTCTATTAAAAACCAATTTAAAAAAATATATATAAACTAGTGCTTGACTGCGATCCCACCAGATGGTAAACAGTGATGCAATCGATGATGGTTAATCGCAATAGTTTATTAAGAGCCTATTGACTCTAGCCTCCTAAATTATAATCAGATGGGAAGACCGCTGCAGGCAAATTGTTATTATTTTAATAAAACTTCGGTGAATTTAGTAAAAAAAACTCGACTTATTTTTTTGGTAACTACTGGGTAAAATTGCTTTGTTTCCTCAGCCTTCATTTGTTTGAAATCAAATTGGTTAATTTTATAGGTTTTGGTAATACCACCAAAGTATCGGATGATGTTATAAAATGTAGGTACTTAAACTTTGTTATTATAACCCTTTACTTGGTCCTTTTAATAAATAAACAGAGTGCTCTTAATGATAACGATACTTGTTACTACAAATGAAACAATATTTGGACTTCGTTTTATTAGATGATGAAAAGGGATTCCTAATATTCGTTATTAAGTACAGTTAAAAACCGCAATTTAATTTTTTTTCTTTTTTGCTTTTTTAGAAGAAATCAGCTGCTAGGTAAGCATATTTTAAGATCCTGAGTGTCCATGTATCTTATACTCATTATGATACCGCAAAAATAGTTGTGAAAAAACTAGTGATGAAAATATTCATTCTTACCAAAAATTAGGCTAGTGCAATAATTTTCTATCCCTGGATTGACTAGCCTTGGGGTATACAGGCTTGATACTTTATTTTACGTTTATTAAGGCATGTATGGTATGTATCTGTCATGGCCAGATCTTAGAATTGTTGTTGTTGTTGTTGTTGTTGTTGTTGTTGGTTGCATTTCATGATATATTTATTTCCTTGGGATTTTCTGCTTGTACAACAAAATCATCAGCAAAGCGTAAGTGACTTAGATATTTACCGTTGACCTAAATACCTCGCTTTGACCAAGGAAGGTCCGTATTAGTTCGTATATTTCATTACACTTTTTTCTTCCATTTAAAATTTATTATTCGCTTTTAGTAAAGAAAGTCTGCCGCCATATTACGTCACGTACACCAAGCGAAATCAGCACCTCTACCAGTGGACAACATAACTATTTAACGATATGATCAGCCATGTTTGACCCAATCATGAAATAATCATCCGTTTAGCTGTTCATATCGTTAAACGCAGAGTGTTCATTGATTTGGCTTGCCTATATCATGATGTGGCCAGTAGGCAACGTTCTATATCATGAAATGCCACCATTTCATGATCTAGTCGGTCATATCATAAAGTGTATCCACGTTTAATATATGTCCATGTATATAGTGCCCTTAAATAAAGTTCCGTGTTTCCCAAGCAAGGCCAAAAGCTTTGCAAAGCTGTACTCTACACTCTAAAGCTAATCTTCCACTAGCCTATTTCCCCATATCCTATCCACCCCTTTACACGACAACGGTTTATCTGAAGCTTTTGACTTTGTTAACGTCCAACTAGCGTGAAACGGGTTACGGTATGTGCGTAATTAAGACCAGTTTTAGGCCAGTGGTAGTGGCTCTGAATTACAAGTATGTAGGTCATGGGTTAGTACTCGTAGAATGTGCGAGATCGTTCGAAAGAGCTATCGTGACTCCAGAACGCAAAGGGTAATTGAAGTAACACAGGTCGGTTTTAGTTAGTAAAAGTCTAACACTCTCTGTCACACCGTCCAGAGTGGGAGAAATAATTTAATCATGATCCTATTGAACAAATCACTGCTCCAATATAGTTCCTCTTAGTCATGATGCTTTCAGTGGCCCACTGATGTGTACGTACCTTAATTCGTTTCGTTAGATTTTATCTTTTATGTGAAATCATTTGTAAAAATAATGTATATTTTTATATGACTACTAGCTTCTGCCCGCGACTTCGTACGCGGATCCTGTTGCTTATGCCAGCGACAACGGGGTCGTCAAAATCGAAGATCTGAAACGTCTGATGTCGAATTCTAAGAGCCCGGGAACGGGAAAACAACGTGATGCGCGAGACGATTCGAGACCTCTGCGAGAATACCAGTGGTGACAAATGTTTTCCCTGTTCCACCAGGAGCATCCAAGAAAAACATTTTATCTTGGCCGAGCCCAACGCATTCAAGGATGGTATCGAAAATTTGCTTTTGCTCTGAGGTAAACTTAGAGACATGGTCATTGACGACGATACTCATAGCTCTTGGATCATAATTTATTTCAGAGTTGTACTCTCTGCTTCCACGCTCTTGTACATCCAAATGTTGTGGAGTCGGTAGCCCTTAATCCACCAGAGAACTGCTGCCGATCGAAATAACCATGTCTTGAAGTGAACTAAGGCAACTGTACGCGCTCATCAGTTGCCTCAGTATTATCTTCAGTAGTGCGTCTCAGAGCTCTTACGAAGTCTTCGGACAGAAGATGTCGATATTTCTCCCACAACAGTAGCGAATTTGCAATACCGCAGTACACCAACATGACGGCAAACAGATGTCGCAAATGACTGGGACTGTCACTAATACTGGCCTCCTTAAGTGCGTTGTCCCAGTGCTGATCACCGTCGAGAAGGTGGCGTGCTACGCAAGCAGCGCGGTATGTGGGATACTCAATGTCATCGACTGTCCTTAGAAACGCAAATGATGTTGGGCCCCGCACTGTGTGCAGCAACATTCGCAAATAATAGCTCACGCCATTATTTGGGTGCACAGTGTAAACCCGTCCCAATGCGGTGTCCTTAAAACATCGTGGAAACCCGTCCACGGCGTGTCCACGTCGACGTCGATTAAATACACCTCTTTGTTTGTCGTACGTGTAGTACGACGGTACCTCATCATAGGTGAGTGATCTAGCAAAGTTGTCCCCTTCACGGAGTCTGATAAAGGCCAACAAAGTGGTTTGGCGCGGATTTTCCAATTTTGCTGCAACGTTATCAGGATCAAAATAAATGCGCTGGCCATTCTCTAAATGGATATCTAAATGCATGACTGTTGGATACCTGTCGTGTACTCGTATAGAGAAGGCCAGTATCCGCCAAACCGCCTCAGAAGTGCTGATGTAGCGACCATACTGGTACTTGGTCACTTCATCCCCGTCAGTGCTTTGTAAAGCGAACGTTGCCTGGTCACTACCTTTTTTGACGTATTTATACATGTATTTAATCGACTGTACGCTTGTGCACGATTCGACGTTAATGTGGGTACTGAACGTCCTGACACTACTGAACATGTGAAAGTGTGCACACCCCTCAGACATGGTGCCAATGTCTCCGTGTTCGATGTAATGAATAAATGGGTTATAGGAAAACGCGCTCCTTTCTTTATTGAACCACGGTTGCTCTTCAGGATCATAAACCATAGACTCAGTATCAGTTGAGGTTGAATTGCGAAGATTGCGACGTATACGGTCTAGATCAATTGGGGCCACACGCTGTTCAACTGACTGACTTGCCCGAATTTCCTGAATCCGCTCACGTTCTTGCGTGGAATGAACAGACACCTCAACACGCATGTCGTGATATCTTTGGCGAGCAAGTGCGTTGCGTTGCTCGCGCTGCTCGTCTATCTTCAAAGACCGAGCTAGACCATGCTATGAGCGGTCTGCACTAAGGCGCGTCTCATGCTCTTCTGGATTCTCAAGTGATGGAGATGTGGCTGTGCGAGTCTCTCTGCGTGTAAGTCTCCGAAGCGCGAGATATTGCGTGGCGCTCGCGATCGCTTGCTTGGCGTGTATCGTGCTCCTGACTGTTCTCGAGCGACCGAGCAGTCTCAGTGCGGAAAAGCTGAAGACTTAATCTCTGCTCTCTCTCTGTATCCGTTTCGGAAGCGTGAGATAAAGAATGACGCTCTCGGTCACGCGCAAGTCGTATCTCACGCTCCTGACAGCTCTCAAGTGATCGAGCAGTCTCAGAGCGGATATTCTGAAGACTCAACCTCTGATCCCTCTGTGTAACCGTTTCGGATGCGTGAGACAAAGAATGACCCGATTGATAGCTAAACGCATTTCTCGTTGTTCCACACTTTCTTGAAATCGAGAAGCAGTAGTTCGGACTCGTTTAAATTCTAGTCGTAATTGGCGCTGCGTGCTAGTTTCCGCGGACAAACTTAGTGCATTACGCTCACGGTTAGCACCTAGCCGTTTTTCACGCTCTGCGTCGGTTTCGAGAGATCGAACTTACCTGCGCATCTTAGAAACCCTTGAGTTTCGAGACAGATTTGATCTTTTTCTAAAAGGCATAGCTAAAATTCCTTCTTAATCCGATACTAATGATATTCAAATCAATGAAAAGTAATCGAATAAGTATGTAAGAATTACTAGTAAGTAGAAAAATAATAATTATTCGCAGGAAAATTAAACACATCAACCAGCACAGAAAACAAAGGTAACCCCTGTTTCTATAGGATGAGAGCGGCACATCGGAACCTATAACATCACTTTTTGGGAACGAAACCATAGCGCGATCTAAATCGACGCCAACGCCATCTAGTTAGAAAACGGAAACTACATATTATTTATCCAAATTAAATTATGAATAAAACTACATTGACGCTAATTTAACAGACAACTACATTATTTTTGCATAAAAAAAATATGGTAACAGCAGCAAGGAACAAAACTAAGAATTACATACTTAATAAATTTAAATTCGCAGCTAAATTCCCCGTAGTAACTTGCAATTTATAATATTACTGCCCTGCTCCTTTATAAAAATAGCGTGATTATTATGTTCCCAGAGTTAAATTTTTATTTAATAAATAACATGTCATTTTGTGCTTTCAATTACGAACAAAAACCTTTTAAAATCAATATTGCTTACCTCCCATAACATAAGGCGTGATAATATGTAGCCTAAAGCCTTCCTTGGTTTACAAAGAACATTTTTGCTGAATTTCAATTCAATCTATCCAGTAGTTTTGGCGTGAAGCCGTACCATACACACAGACAAAAAGACAAACAGACAAAAATTCTAAAAAGTCACTTTTTGTCATCAGTTACGTTTTTCTAACAAAAGCCACTTATTTTTCTCGAAAATTCTCAATGTACAGTTTTTTTTTCGTTACTGTTTTATTATATGTATAGATATAGATTGTATGCCCTAAGAGCGGGACGTAGTTGATCAATTTAATTAATTAAGACCTGTATTATGTACAAACCTATGATCCACAATAAATATATTGAAGTTGAAGTTGATTTCCCAATTTAAAAGAAAATGGCTTTGTAGCTGTCTTTGTACAAACAGAACTTTCACTTTCCCTAAGCACGTTTTTTTTTTGCTTCCGAAAAAACAAAACAATTTATCAAAACTGGCATGTCTTAGAACCCATCCATCAATCCGCACTGGGCTTACGTGTTGTATTAAGGCCCGCTCCATCTCATAGAGGAGGTCTATGTCCCACAATTGTAAACGTTATAAATACTGATTATGCTATGTCGTATAGGCGTTCAGAATAATTCGACCATATATAAAATACCAATCTAAAACAAAAAATTATAAAAAGCAAATCCACAAAAGTAATATTTCAATGTATTGAACAATTAGTTGTTTAGCATTTTCTAAATGTCTAAATCGAGTCGGTCGTTCTGATTTTTTACATAAATCAGGAAAAATAACTACTATTATCTGCCTAACGAATTTAAATCTGCGTCAATTTGCAAAATTATGAATCTTTTATCTATTTGTTTGTAGCACAAAGAAAGTCTAAATTATTGTGGAATTTACCGTTGGTGTAATCAGGGACCTAACTCGGTTTATGCGTATAGTTTCATAAGTGCAAAATGACCGAGCTAAAAACCAAAAAGGTTGAAAATTTAACTCACGTGTTACTTAGTTTGGATATTGCTAAGGAAGATAGATAGATAGATATATTCTTTATTGTACACCAAAAATACAAACACCAAACACCAAAAGATCTAAATGTTATGGGAAAATTCCGTTTTATGAACAAAAAATCCATACTTCCATACTAATATTATAAATGTCAAAGTAACTCTGTCTGTCTGTTTCGCTTTTCTTTTTTCTTTACCATTTTGATGAAATTTGGTATGGAGGACGTTTGAACTCTAAGGATGGACATAGGTTAGCTTTTATCCTTCGACTTCGCGTCCGCAAAACCATCATTCACGCGGACGAAGCAGCTAGTATATACATAATATTCACACCACTATCACACAATGCCTTCTAGTCCCAACCTAAGCAGAGCATGTGTTATGAGTCGTAGACAACTGATAAACATACTTAAATATTTCTAAATATATACATATTATAGATAAATTACACCCAGGCACAGAACCAATGATTGTGCTCATCACAAAAACATTTGTCCTGGGTGGGAATCGAAACCACGACCTCCGGCATACCACTAGACCAACAGGTCAGTTAACATATACATAAGTAATAGTTTTCAATAGTAGAGTCCGTAAACAAAAGGTACCTATATTTTTTCTAAAGTTTGGTGACTATTTGTACTTTCTTACGTGTGCCTAATATACAAAGCGTAGTTGGTTGATTGTTTCTATGTACTTACTGAGGTCTGAACTGAAAACTCAATGAGAAACTTTTCTGAGTACTGTCACGATCTAGATAGGAGTTAACAGAAGAAAGCTGCCGTGTGCTAGATAACTGAATCAATTCTTCCTTCATAAGAAATGAATGGATGAATAGATAGTGAGTTAGATTGATATCGATTCGGTCCACTTTCTCATGCAATCTTGATTCTTCGTCGGTGATAGGATAATATTGTCATTTAAGGATCTTGTAAACTTTGCGGGAGTGTCAGAAAGTTTTGTCGCAGACCTAGAACACAAAAATATGTCGGTTTTAGTTAGTAAAAGTTTGACACTCCCTGTCGCTCCACCCTAGAGCGGAGAAGCCATTTGAAGATTTCCGACCTCAAAACCTATTGAAACATTATTTTATAAACCAATATTCTGTTGAAAATTCGTAAATTTCCAAAAACTCGATACCTCCATACTTTTAAAGCTGATTGACTCATAAACAATTTAAGTTACAAAACTTGGAGTAGTTGGCTACATATATAAGAACAAAATAACCACGAATATAACCTATAGTTTGTTGTTTAAAAAGAAAAGATTTATTTACTTATGTTTTTCAAATGATTGCTTTATTGTCATTTGAGTTATTAGATGATTTTCCACTTCAAAAAAAGGTGTTGTTTTAACTAAACGTGTCTTCGTGTTGCATAGACTAGTTTGAAGCCCACGTGTTCTTTGAAAATTCAGTTTTCAATGCAAAATATCTTAAGTTCTATTCAGTAAAGCTTTGTCTCATAACAGATTGTCAAGGCAATGTCAACGTTATTGTTTTAGGGGAGGTACGTCTTCTTTATTGTTTTAATGTTTGGTTAGTACTTGAATATTTTGTGTATGGCGGTTCGTTGGGCATGCCAGCTGTATTTGTGAAATTAAACTAACTTAGACACGTAACAATCTTCAGTAGGTATACTTGATTAGGTTACTTCTAGGCAAGCGAGTTCAATTGTCGACCACATCATCGCTGACCATCAGATGAGACAGTGTTCAAGCGCGAGCCCATAAAAAATAATCAAATAATTTCTATAATTTTACAAGTGCTTAGTTGTTATGTTATAATTGGTCAGCTCGTTTATAATAATTAGGCGAGCCACTGTAGGCAGACTAAACAATGAAACCTGTGTTAACTCAACGGTGTTCAAAAAATGGAATTCATATTTTTGCCGGAGTTTAAAATACACAAATAATAATTGGCTGTTGACATTTGGACTGAATTCTGAATGTCGGAATGGCAAGAGGAAAGTACCCATTGAGTTTATGATTGAAATAAACCAATTTCTATAACTTACAATGTATTAAAGTCTTCACTTTTGAAAACAAAAAGTTTTGAATTTTACGTATTTTTAACCGACTTCAAAAAAAAGGAGGAGGTTATCAATTCGGTTGTATTTTTTTTTTTTTTTTTATCATTTTTTTTTTTTATGTTTGTTACCTCAGAACTCCGTCGTTTATGGACCGATTTGCAAAATTTTTTTTTTCCTTTATAGGATATGCTTCCAGATTGGTCCCATTTTTTTCAAAATCCAGTTCTGATGATGGAATCCATGAGGAATCGAGGGAACTCCTCAAAAATTATAGGCAACCCTATGGTAATTTTAGTATTTTCATCAAGAACTTAAGCATTTACAGTCAAAAAGTAACATTTGAAGAAGTGGAACTGATGAAGAAGACCAGAAATGGTCAACGGAACTTCATACTCAAATAGATATCACAATGAAGATATACATAGTTAAGCGACTATGACAATACAAATAAATGAATGATTCTGAATAGTTACGTTGAAAATGGCAAGTATCATCGAAGTGATCTGATGATGATGATGGAGCCGGAAGGTAGGCACTGGAACTCCGTAATTAATCAATGTAACCTAGCCGTGTTTGGACTTATTAGAATTGTCATGAGATGCACTTTGGCTATAAGGTACTATCGAACTGATCTGATGATGGAGCCGGAAGGTAGGCACAGGAACTCCGTAATTAATCAATGTATCCTAGCCGTGTTTGGGCTTATTAGAATTGTCGTGAGATGCTCTTTGGCTATAAGGTACTATCGAACTGATCTGATGATGGAGCCGGAAGGAGGAAGGTAGACACAGGAACTTTATAATAAAACAATGTAACCTAGCAGTATTTGGGTTAATTGGAATTGTCATGAGAAATAGGCACTCTGTTTATAAGTGTATCGCAACTAAAAAGTGTGAAATAAAAACTTTTTAGAAAAAAAAAAATAACCGACTTCACTAAAAAAATACACTAAAAGGATGAAAATAACTTTAATTTCGGAAGTCGGTGTTAAATAAGAAACAAACAATACCGAGAAACACCGACTTCCAAAATTAAAGTTATTTTCATCCTTTTAGTGTATTTTTTTAGTGAAGTCGGTTATTTTTTTTTTTCTAAAAAGTTTTTTTTCATAAACTAACAGTGTCGTGCAATTATACCGTGACATGTTTATTATCAAAATAGACTAATATACCTTGTCTGTTAGTACACTTACACTATCGTGTGCATACATACACACCATTGAGCGGGGAGAGGGTTTAAAAATTACTTCGAAATTCACTGTGTGCGACCAAAGAATCATTCATAATTTCGCCACAGTAAAGGTTACACGAGTTATTTTTGCGTCACGTAGGTATATTGAGGTGCGCTCAGGTGATCTCACGCAAAAAAAAAAAACAGTAATGACAATGTATTGACACAATCCACCCGAACTGCTAACCTAACTAAACATATGGGTTAGCTACAATTTTGACCTTTTAGTGAAAATTGTAGTAATTTTTGTCTACTTGAAAAGTAGTCAGATTGACTTTTTCCGTAAGATCCACCGTTTAAAAGTTATAAAATGAAACCTGAAAAATGAACGATAAACAAATTTTTAAGGTTTTTTGTGCACCATGCGATTAACTTAGGTTTTTCGAAGCTGCAAACTCGGTTTTACACTATTGATATGTATCCAAACAACGTGAAAAAAATCTACTCAGTTCAATTTTTTGCGACCTGTGATGTTGTAAATAACTAGCATAATGGAATCTCAATTTATGTAAATAAATATATGTCAAGGAAAGTAACGGCTAAACTAACTTTGGTGAAAAGACAAGACATCTTGTGAGAAAATTCAAAAGACTATTTATTCGACTGTGAAAATGCTAAAACAAAAACAGTATTTGAATGTTTCACTAATGTACATTATAAAAATATAAAGTTTAAATTCTGCTAAAATTCCAATGTTGGATATAATATTTTCTAATAATCTTTAACCTACTCGGCTAAAAGTTTGTAGTGGCTTCATTCCAATAGTGCAAAGTTCACACTTAATAGGTATTTTCCTCTCGACAGTCCTGAATATCGGACTGTTTTTTGTTGACATTTTCATTCGGTGAAAATGTCAACAGCTCATCTTGATTTGTGAAGTTTAAACCCACGCAAAAACAATTGCTCTAAGCCCTTAAACTTGATATTGATGATAACTTCGACTAACATTTTTTTACAAAAACTTAGCCACAAAAACCCCAGGGGGATTTTCGGAAAGGGATACCGTGGTCCTGGAACGCAAAGGGCAACTGAAGGACACAGGTAGGTTTTCAGTCAATAAAAGTCTGACACACCCTCTCGTTCCACCCTAGAGCAAGAGAAGCCATTGGATAATTTCCCACCTTTAAAAACAAACTATAGTAGAAACGTTATTTTATAAGCCAATATTCTGTTGTGAATTCATGTTCCAGTCAATCAGCTTCAAAAACTCGATACTTCCTTACATTTAAAGCTGATTGACTCATAAACAATTTGAGTTACAAAACTTGGAGCAGTTGGCTATAAGAACAATATGACCTTTAAGTTTGTTGTTAGTTGTTACTTAATAACAATAATCGCAATCTAAATGTTATTGATGTTCATTTAGTTGTTCATTAGCATCTGAACAATTTCAGGTGTTTAAACTTTCTAATTGTTATTAATAGCAGGGTTGTTTTGTGTTTCTTAAGTTTATCTATGAACGCCCTCCTACTACGCTTGATTCTAAGAATTTGGGCGCTGTTTAAAAATGGAACTGTCAACAAGCTGCGTAGGTCTGTAGACAGTTTAGATCTCAAACTGGATTAACTTTCTCCGAATTCAAGAGTGTTTAGGAGTACTTTTTATTTTTTATATATTTGCTACCAATCTTTTAATTTACTTTTATCGCTGTCAAGTTAATAATTTGTTCTTTTCAGTGAACATTCCTACCTATTTTATAAATAATATCAGCATGGGTCGATTTTCAAGGTTACGCAACACTTGACGAGATCAGTCCGTGGATGGGTGATTACTTAATACGTCGAGAGAAGAAAACGCGGAAAAAATAATTTTCCTACGTATATTTAATTAATCATTCCAAGGGAACACACTTCCGGGATAAAAAGCCTATGTGCTATGTGCTATTCCAAGACATGGTTTATCCGTGTGCCAAATTTCATCCAAATACGTTTACTTGTTTGAGCATAAAGGGGTAACAAACATATGCATACAAACATTCGCCTTTATAATATTAGTGTGAATGTGCGATGGTTCCGTAGTTATGTAAAATAGATTAACGTTTCCTGAAACTGACATAATAAGGTTTACTTTTCCTTTATTAAGTAATTTGTATGGACGGTGGATAATGGATTACTTACTACCTACAATGTTATTATTATGACATTAAAACCTTCACATAAATGACTTTTACTGAGAATATTGATTAAACTTTTAACTGCATATATTTTTCTAGAATAGGTATTCAAAGAAACCTTATTTATAACATTTCAGTAAACCGCTCTGGGCCCGTGAGTTGGATTACGGCCCATTCCTTCTCATAAAGAGGGGGCTTGAGTCCCAGCAATAGGAACATTATAAGGCTGATTTATGCTTATATAATTATGCTTTATTCCACAGTGGTAGTCTTTTAGTACATTACAGGGTGTAAAAGGGCTCATGAGTATAAGCTCGATTCTGTAAAAAAATTCATTAATGGTAAGGTTAGATTGACAGCGCACTTTAATTAAGTTTTTACGTTGAGATTTTTACAGAATAACAATGCAGGTCATTTGTATCAAATAACAAAAGTAATAGGTAAATATATATTATACTACGTACCTGGATATTTGCGTTATAATCATCGTAATAATTTCAATCGAAAGACGTCATCAAAACGACCGGTCCTGTGCGTCTCGCTTCGATTGATATCGGATTCCCGCGACCCTTACCAGGTCTTTGGTCCACCTTGTGACAGGCCTACCAACGCTGTATCTTCCAGTGCGCTCTCGCCACTCCAGAACCTTTTAGTCCTTTCGACCATCTGTTCTGCGAGCAATATTTCCTGCCAACTGCCACTAAAGTGAGTTTCTTTTTTTTTTTTTTATTATTGATAGGCTCGCGTTTGGCCACCATCTCACCTGATGGTAAGCGATGATGTGGCCGACGATGGAGCACGCTTGCCTAGAAGTAACCTATTCACTCTTGACTTAAAGACCCCTAGGTTGTAGCTATCAGGGAACACAGACTCGGGCAGGGAATTCCACTCCTTAGCTGTACGCATTATGAATGTGTTCCCAAAACGCTTTGTACGTATGGGTGGGATGTCCACCATGTACCGATGGCGCAACGCCGTACGTCTAGTGGTCCGATGATGGAACGGACTTGGTGGAATTAAATTGTGCAATTCCAACGCACACTCCCCGAAGTGTAATCGATAGAAAACCGACAGGCCAGCAACTCGGCGTCGATGCTCAAGGCTTTGGAGTTTTGAATCGACAAGTGCATCATCACCGATGATTCTCTTGGCTCGCTTCTCAATCGACTCCAGAGCATTAAGCTGGTATTTGGCAGACCCATCCCAAAGATGAGAGCAGTATTCCATACACGATCGAACTTGCGCTTGATAAAGTTTGAGCAGCTGTTCCGGCGTGAAGTACTGTCTCACCTTGGCCAAGATCCCCAATTTTTTGGCAGCCTGTTGAGCTTTAGGCTCGATGAAAGAGCCGAAATTGAGGGTAGATGACAACGTTACCCCAAGAAGCTCAAGGTCACTGGTTATCGGCACGGTTACACCCCGGAATGATGGAGCCGGGTGGAATTGGCTCCGTTTGGCGGAAAAAAGACACGCCTGGGTTTTAGCAGCATTGAACTTGACCAGATTGGCATCGCCCCAGTCGGATACTGCCTTCAAGGAAAAGTTCAAGCGTTCAACCATAGCCTCTCGGAAAGACTGGATCTGTGACCCACTAGCACGTGCATCGGACACGTATCTCTCAGCAACAGTGCTATCGTCTGCATACCCAAAGGTACCGGGTTTAAGAAGGTCGTTTATGTGCAGCAAGAACAGTGTTGCCGAGAGTACCGACCCCTGAGGGACCCCGGCATTAATTTCCATTTGACCGGACGAGCAGCCATCAATAACCACTCGGATGGATCGCCCCCTCAAGAAGTCTGCGATCCAGTCACACAGACCAGTGGGCAGACCGAAGGAAGGAAGCTTAGCAATAAGGCATGCCAGACCCTGTCAAAGGCCTTCGAGATATCAAGGGAGACTGCAAGTGCTTCCCCATGCTTCTCGATGGCCTCGCTCCAGATGTGAATGGCATACGCTAGAAGATCCCCAGTTGACCGATTTCGGCGAAAGCCGTATTGACGATCACTGAGGATGTCATTAGCTTCTAGGTATGCCAGGAGCTTATTATTGATCACTCGTTCCATACTCTTGCAGATAATGGACGTTACCGAGATAGGTCTGTAATTAGCAGGGTCAGCCCGACTACCCTTCTTGGGCACGGGTTGCACGTTAGCTTGCTTCCAAGCCATCGGTACTTTTCCAGCCCCAAACGAAAGACGAAATAAGCGTGTCAGGATCGGAGACAGTTCAGGCGCACAAGTTTTTAAAACAATTGCCGGCATCCCGTCGGGACCACTGGCTTTGTTCACGTCAAGGTTACGTAGCACCCTACGGACGTCCTTCTGATGGATGCGTATGTCTGCCATAGTCGTCTCGCATCGCTCAGGAAAGGCAGGGGGCCGCGCGTTACCGGAATCAAGACGTGAAGATTCCGCAAAAAGAGAGGCAAATAGATTTGCTTTCTCCTCAGCGGTGTGGGCCAGCGACCCATCGGGTTTCAGCAGTGGTGGTAGTGAGGGACGGCAGAAGTTCGATTCAACAGATTTAGCCAGGGACCAAAACGCTTTACTACCTGCTGGGTATGAAGCAAGTTTGTTCCCAATTCGGCTAATGTGGTCAAACCGAGACCTCCGCATCACCTTCTTGCAGGATTTGGCAGCCCTATTATAGGCTCTCTTTTTTTGAGTCACGTCACTTGCCTTGCGCCTACGAGCGTCGACCCATTCTTGGTATGCCGTATGTTTAAGCGCTTCAGCGCGATTACATTCGGCGCCAAACCAAGGTCGAACCTTGTCAGACATTGTTACATCAGAGAATGGAATGTAATATTCCATCCCCCGACGCAACACATCCGACACTGCGTCCGCGCACAACGACGGATCAGCGGAAGAGAAGCAAGTAGGCTGCCAAGGATAGCATGCGAAGAAAGAACGCATACCATCCCAATCTGCTGACTTGTATCGCCAAACCCGCCGGGTGCCTCTTGGGCTGGGATCGGGCGGGGAATAGACGGATACAGATTTCACCAGACAATGGTCGGTACTACCTATTGGTGAAGATATCGACACTGAGTACCGGTCCGGATCTGTAGTCAACAGAAGGTCCAAGCAATTGGCCATGTGTGTCTCAACATCCGGCACCCTTGTAGCCCCCTGGACCAGCTGGGTGAGATTTAACGCTAGCGCTAGCTTCCGCGTCTCTCGCCCAGCATGGTCTGTGCACTGGTATGGGAAGAGCCACTCCTGATGGTGGGCATTGAAATCCCCCAGTATCACCAATTGGGCAGAAGGGTACCGCTGCTGAGCCACATCCGCCGCCTCACTAAGGTGCTGTGTGAGCCTGGTTGTCTCCTGATCACCACTGTGCGAACGGTAGACACAAGCATAGACAATTTGATCTATGCCAGTGTCCACCAAAGCCCAAAGCGTGGAGTACCTGGAGTCCTCAAGATTGCGGAGACGCCGATAGCAGATGTCGTCCCGGGCATACATACATACACACGCGCGTGGTTTAAAATGGTGCTCCAGGGTAAACCCTGGGTAAGATAAGTACGACACGTCTGACGGACTACTGATCTGCGTCTCCGAAAGAAAAAAAAGAGCAGGTTTCTCAGTCTCCAGATGGTGGTGGACTGCGACGAGATTTGAGTGCAGTCCTCGGATATTACTGAGGTGCACTTTAAGAGAGAGGGAGTGCTGCCGCTGTTTAACATTTCTCTTTTTATTCTTTGCCATTTTTTGTATTAAGAGTGAATGAAGGAGAGGAGAAGGAAGTGAGATGGGGTTTCACGCTGCTATCCTTCAGGCAAGCACTGATAGGACGGCATCATTGGGGTACTAGACCGGAGACTGCGGGGACGCCCGAGCCCCCCCGGGAGTGTCCATCGGGCCCTCTCCTCTGGTCGCCAACCAGCACGATGGCGCATCCCGGGATTTTTCGACAGTTGGCGGGGCAGCCTTTCATGTGTGGCTGGTACATTACTTGGGCCCCCAACTACCTGCGGTCGGCCAGCGGCGCACCGTGCCTCGGATCCCGCTACCCTCCGCGACTAGTCTCCCGATACCTCCACACCAGTGTGGGCCAGGTCGGTCTGCCTGCAATGGAACCACCACTTCGACCCAACTCCTCTAATTTGGCTACACTGAGCATCGTACCGGAACACGGCTAGGCCGCTTGGCGGTACGTCTTTGCCCAGTGGGTGGTCGCAAGCCAACGGTCGAAACCTACCACCAGAAAATGTCACCTGATTAGCACCACCCAAGGACCACGTGTAGGGACTTACAATGGGTATTCTCCTACGGACGCGGGTGACTCAGCCCCCTACAGAGTTTCGCGCCTGCATCATTACACGAAGGTTGAGGAAGTCGTGGAGTATTTGAAGGTGAAGACCAACTGGACACTGAGGGTCGTAAGGTTGGAAGCGCGCCACGACGTCAACTTCAAGTCGTTCGTGGTACGAGTTCCAGCTCAACAGCTACAGACCTTCTTGAAAGAGGACTTCTGGCCGAAAGGTGTCGTATACCGACGTTTCCGAGGACGATTATGCGATACCACGCAGCGCAACGAAGCCGACTAGATTACGTGTTTAATAATAGTTAAATAAGTTTTCTTTTTATAATATGTATTAGTTTATTATTGTTTAAGATTATTGTATGTATTTTGTCTATGGGCCTCTGATGCCTGAAAATAAAATGATTATTATTATTATTACTAAAGTCTGGCGATTCTTCGTGTTATGGCGGTAACTTTGGTCCTCCTGCAGATATCTTGATGCCTGAAACTCTGAGCGGTACCACGTACGAATAATATGTTAGAAAAATACCTTTTTTGTGCCGCCAAGAGTTACGTTGGTTTGCAAACAAAAGCAAAGTTAACAGATATTAAAGAGACAGACATATAAGACAAATACTTAAGTGGCAATTAGCAGGGCACATTGCTCGCAGAACAGATGGCCGTTGGGGCCGAAAGGTTCTGAGTGGCGACCGCGTACCGGAAGACGCAGTGTTGGAAGGCCCCCTACAAGGTGGACCGATGACCTGGTGAAGGTTGCGGGAATCCGATGGACTCGAGACGCACAAGACCGTTCATTGTGGCGACATTTGGGGGAGGCCTATGTCTAGCAGTGGACGTCTATCGGCTGAAATGATTATGATGATAAGACAAATAGTAGCCCAAAGGGCAATGGAAAGGGCTATCACTTTCCATTGCCCTTAAAAGAAACCAAAACCAAACCAAAAACCAAACCAAAGTTTAGATTTTGGTTTGCTTCTGCTCCTCCTTCAAACCTCTTGGTCACAAATAAGGTATTTTTCTAACATATTATTCATACGTGGTACCGCTCACCACAGACCGCGGTCTGTAACAGAGGCATGTAAACAACGTTAGTTTCAGCCACTTTGTTAGTTTTAGTGAGCGCTTCAGATTCTTGACATTGTGGTTTTGGTCAGTCGGACAGAGAATGACCCAGCTTATTCAAAAGGGTGGAATAATATTTTATTCTGTATTGGCCTGAAAAGGTAGGTAAATTAACATCATCCAATGTTGCTGACAGGCCTCTCAGTCCCCTGGTCCCCACGCTCTCTGTGTGATTAAGTAGGATGAATCAAGTCAAACTCAATTATTTTATCTTCAGGCGAATATAACAAATTTAAACTTACCTCCGTTGCTACGGAAAGAGTATTTTTGAAAGAGTTAACGTGGCCCTGAACGCAAGGAGCAACTGAAGGAAACAGGTTGGTTTAAGTGAGTTTTTTAAGGCTGGAAATCATCCAATGACTTCTCCGGCGTGTCAGACTTTTACTGACTAAAATCACACCTGTGTCTTTCAGTTGCCCTTTGCGTTCTAGGACTACGGGTTTCCTTTTCAGAAATTCCCCGCGGTCTTAGCTCGGTCCTGCTGGCCCCTACGGTTTGCCGACATCTCTTTGAGGAGCGCGTGGATCAGTACGCGCTGTTGAGATTGGTTTTAGTCAGTAAAAGTCTGACACGCCCTCTTGCTCTACCCGAGAGCATCTCAGAGAAGTCACCAGACAATTACAAAAAAAAATCGTTTCTTGCTGTGTAACGTAAAGTTAAATCACACGTTGTTTTTTTAGTTGTCAAACTTTTTCTATTTATATTATTGATAGGCTCGCGCTAGACCACTATCTTACCAGATAGAGACCGACGACGTGGTCGACGATGGTCCACGCTTGCCTAGAAGTACCTAACTTATTTAATCATGACTTACAGCCCCTCAGGCAACTTATCTAGCTCACTTTTATCTTTTCATTACAGCATTGAATATTGTTTGCAGACTGAAAATCTAAGTGCTACTAGAAATGGTCTTATAACAATTCACCGTGTTTTTAAAATATCGCGCTTTATAGCTTCTTCAAAGCTATAAAGCGCGTTTTTACGATCGAACGTGTTAAGCTATACAAACTCGTGTAGTTGAGAATCCATCACTTTACACGATCTTTATGAACAGACTACCTTTAATCATGTGCTACACTACCATGAACATCAAGTAAAAACATTTAATACGTAGATACCTACAGTGAAAAATAATAGGTAAATGTAATATGAAAAATGATAGTACCTATAACTGTATTTTCTAATCCAGGTCATGGTCAACCCGTATGCCAAGTTTCATGCAAATTCGTACAGTAATTAAACATTCAAATATGTAGGTATATTTGATGATTTTCCTATTTATTATATTGATTAGCATAGTGAAAATGCTATGGCGTACTAGCTTCGACCGCGTGAAAGTAAAAAAATATCCCAAAAGAGCATATCTACTCCCGTGATAAAGAGTATCGTATCTACTTTCCAGGGTATGGTCCTATCGTGTACCAAATTTCATCCAAATCCATTTAGCTGTATAAGCGTGAAAGAGTAACAAACACACACAAACGTTCCCCTTATAATATCTGTGTGATGATTTTACGCTCTTCTATACATTGTCCCAAGTTCGCATTATTGGCAACGAATGGAAATTGGACCACTCGAACACGAACGATATTCAAGTATAACTACTGTCACTACAGTATGCTTATGAGAATTGAGTTTCACACACGCACTAGCTGAAATGTCACGATCAGGTCATGCATGTAAATATATATGTATGTTCAAACTTGCTGTGGTGTGATGAATTCATCCAAATCAAAATTGATTAAACCTTAATTGTTATCGACATTGCTGTCCAATGCTTTTCAATTTTATTTTCTTGCTATTTGAGAATATTCAGCCTTTAATATAAAATATATCAATTCTACATTTGATTGACACATTTTCCTGAGCATTGCCCCAATACGATTCAGTTTGCGTAGGCGGATGATGATATCTCTCTGGTCTATTGAATCGTGATTGAGTAATACTGATATAACTATACCCTGGAGAACACAGCGATCCGAGTAACCAATAACATCTGTTTTTTGACTTTGATCTCTGACCTTTGGTCCGTCGTGCATGATTAGGTTGGAGTTTTTCCAGTTTTGGTTTCGTCGGAGATTTGCGGTGAAGCAGATGAAAATTTTCGATACGAGAGTAAAAAGCTTGTTATACGGACGGGATGAGTTTTGTCCTTGCTTTTTTGCACACTGATGTAAGCCTATATTCTTACGCCTTTTACTTATATAGTGATTTATTTACGCATAATAAAACACGTTGTTACGTAGCGATAAAATTGTCTTAAAAAGGTATAATGCTTAACTTTTCCGTCGGGATTTAAACTACCTACCGTAGTTTGTATCGTTATAGATATTGATAATCAAAGTTCAGACTCCATGTTACAAGTTCCTTCTGGATAAATGTCCACCTTTTTTTTGAGGGAAATCATCAAATAACTTCTCCCGATCTAGGTAGAGCAAGTGGGAGTGTCAGACTTTTACTGACTAAAACCGACCCGTGTTAATGCAGTTACTCTTTGCTTTCCGGGGCCACGGTGTCTCTTTCGAACAATCCCGAAGCCCTGGTAGGTATCGGCCCTAGTGGGCCCCGTCAACCATGCTAACATCTCTTTGAGGTGTGCATGGGACTTAGTAGCTTAACATTAGCATAGCATAATCAGCTTTTTATTGTTCCTACTACTGGGACTCAGGCCTCTTCTCTAGGAGAGGGAACGGGCCGTAATCCACCACGCGGGCCCAGTGCGTGTTGGTGGATGTCACATGTATTCGAATTTTTAGTTCTTGAACATCATGTTCAAAAACTAAAAACGATGGAGATCAAAGGGTTCCTCACGATGTTTGTCTTCACCGTTTTGAGAGTAATGGCCTAACATTATATTTTTTTATTGAAACAAAATTTGTTTATTATGAATAAACTGTACGTTTGTACAAAAATGACTTAATATTAAAACTATCTACAAATATTTAAAACTTAAAATATACTTACAGAAGCCATACTATAAGTTCGAGTTTGAAGATTTCGTAATTTACGAAAATTGTTTTACTGAACGTACTCTCAGATTTGCCAAGTCCATTCAGTCCATCGCAAACATGTCCGTTCCGTTTTCATCACTTTCAATTACAATCGCCGTCACAGGCTTTGACAAGAGACTGCGTGGGTAGATAACACAGTTAAGGCTTAATCCGTATGCTAACCGAGGCAATTCCTTGGGCGATATTCCATTGTGCCGAGTTTCCTGACAATTGTAATTCGATTTTCATTTAGCTACGTGCCTGAGTTGAATTTCTTATCACAGTTTCTGCTATTCTAGGAAGAAAAGTATTTTCTTCCCTTGTAAAGACAATTTTTATTGCTCATGTAGCTTTTGGTGGATCGTCACCTTCCTGCCCTTGTCCCATTGTACTTAGGGTCGGTGTAACACATTTTATTATTCCATTCTGTCCTGTCAAAGTCACGCTTTCACTGACTCTCTCTCTTCTCTTTGGCCTATCTCTCCCTCTCCATCCATCCACATGTAGGTATACCAAGAATAGAAGAAATCTTCATATTTAGATACTCCTCTATCTTAGGATTCAGACAAAGTGATATAAGTGACATCATGGGATTGACATCGTGTCATGCAGTAGCTCATGTCGATTGCATACAAATTTATGCGCTACTTACGCTAGCTAGTGCATCGCCATGAACTGACGTTAAGCTCGTCAATGTTACTCGTCAAATCATCACGAACTATATCCTTTTGGAGACACGTTCATAGAGTTACTTCAAACAAGAGTGTATTTTTGATCGATGTAGAGTTGTTATAGGATAAATTAGTAGGACCGGCATAAGCTATTGAATGACACCTGCCTCCCTAACCAAGTTACGACCGTTTCGTTTCGATTCTCTCGACGACGAAACGGTCGTAACTTGGCTAGGGGGGCAGGTCAATCCCATGAACTTTTGACAGCCGCTGGAGCCAATATTATGTCAATTTGTCTAAAGCCTCCTAAACATTTGGACTGAAGGAGTTCTTGGCAGGAATTTTTATTAGAGCAAAGTTTGTGGCTTTTTTATTCTAGTCGATTGATACTATATATTTAAAGTCTTTGCTAGTCAATATTGTGATGAAAAAATCGTGTACAAATATATATTATGCGGAATCATTGAAATAGGCTCGATCTTGGTAAGATGGAGCTGAGAGTTTTAGTGTTGACTAACTCCACGAAGCTTGCCAGGTAGGCTGACCGATACATTTGTTGCCAAATACTGCAATAACATCAGAATGTCACACATTAACATCCATCCGCATCCTAATGAAAAACATTGAGACTGTATCTATGTTCGTGATAAACTTAAAAATTACCTACGGAACGGATTTTCATGGGGGTTTCACCAATTGACGGAGTGTTTCATTAGGAACGATTAGGTTAATACGTACATGTTATAGTAGGGTGCGACGTGGGCTGATTGGCTAGTAAAGCTGAAGAGTTTGTTTGGTTAAACGTGTTAATGTTGAATCTACAAACAATAAAAAAAAAACACCCGAACTGAAATAATCTTTTAGTATTGGATAACCCATTTAATCGAGGAAGGCAATAGGCTATATATAAAATCATTTATCGAGGAAGGCAATAGGCTTTAAATAAAATCATTTATCGAGGAAGGCAATAGGCTATATATAAAATCATTTATCGAGGAAGGCCATATGCTATATATAAAACATTTATCGAGGAAGGAAATAGGCTATATATAAAATCATTTATCGAGGAAGGCAGTAGGCTATATATAAAATCATTTATCGAGGAAGGCAATACGCTATATATAAAATTATTTATCGAGGAAGGCAATAGGCTATATATAAAGTCATTTATCGGGGAAGGCAATAGGCTATATATAAAATCACGCACTACCTACGGAAGCGGAGCAGTAACCAAAGACACGGGTAAAACCGCAGTGGACAGCTGTATAAACCAAATACTTTCTTAACTTGACACTGACTAAATGCAAAAACCGTACCAAGCAAAAAAAAACATGGAGATCAAAAACTATAGGTACCCATTTGACTTGTAGAACAACAAAACTCATACAAACCACAAGTTTAATTACTGGAATACTAATTGTGTTTATCACTGTGACGGCTGTGGGCTGACAGGCGGCGGGAACCCGGGGTAAGTAGTAAGATATGCCGTCCTTGGCCGGATTTACACAAAATACGCCGCATCGTGACTTGAACAGACTTCTTTGTTCTGATTGCGCCCATCGTTAAAGACTGGAGTAGGTACCTACTGAAAATACTATTTTTGTTTTCGATTTTGGTACGAAAAACATCAACAAGGTGAAGAGGGGCTGAGGTAGGCTTTTATGGAAAATCAGTCAGATCTGAATAGGTATGATTAGAATACAGTTCAACTTTTAATTTGGGTACTAAATACAAAACTGGTTCAACAGTTTCCACTTCAACCCATTGATGTCTCATTGTTGAAACTACTGACAGACGCTTAGGTTTGACTGTTTGAAAAGAAAATTAGTATATTGAAGATTATTTGAGGTAAAAGCGTATGGTGATAGCGTCGCATTCTACAAGAAAAATAATTATAGTAATTGGACTACTCTACTCTAGGTAATTTTTAAATAACTTCAAAAATTACTTAGACAAACAAACAAATATTTTTTATGTATGATGTGTGCACCGTGTTGGTTGACTGGTAGAGTATGTCAAAGGCATTAATTCCGTCTTTGTATCTTTGTGTTGCATGAAGTTTTAGGCGCTACGCAAACAGAAACACTGTTTGCGCAGCGTCTGAAACTTTTTGATCCAGTTACCAACACCAAACACTTTTTGATCGTCATGACTCATGAGTATATGTTAAGTGGAAGCATCGCTTACCATCAGGTGAGATAGTGGTCAAACGCGAGCCTATCAATAATAAAAAGAAAAATCTGGACACAAAAAATGTTTACGTATGCGCAGGGAGTGGATGATTTCATACTGGTTCTATAGAAATCAAATATTCATCGGTAGCTTGTATCTGACATAACACAAAAGTGTCCACGTTTGCGCCCTGCCTAAATTAATAAAACATGAAATTTGACATAAGCACATACAATTTTATCACAGCCATAGACATCGTGTATTGGCCAAATTCTCCGAGGTAAAAGCGTATTCTAATTAGTGATAGCGTTGCTATCTATAAGGAAAATTATTTTTATAATTGGACCAATAATTTCAGAGACTTCGACAAACAAACTATTATTCTTCTATAAAAAACATGAAACGTAACAAAGGCATATAAGATTTTTTATCACATATCCTTAAACATCAAGTATGTAGGTAATAAAATAAATGCTTCGGTGCCCACCTTATACCATAAAACCGAACAGCAAAAAAATAGAACAACATCATTAGGTCAACATTATACGATTGGAGCAGCGATGGAGTGAATAAGGAGGGTTCAGAAAGATTGTGTAGACCTGTTGATCGGACTCGTAAATTTTCTCCGTTGAGAACGTAGCGATAATTGGCGCGTGAAGTGTGACACGAGCTTTATGATTATTTATGACCAAGGAAAGACTAGAATTTCTTATAATAGTCTTTGTAAGAGCAAGTAGGTAATATTGTGTTTTTGGAGTTATCCTGTATTTATGTAATTGTTAGGTCAACATCATACGATTGGAGCAGCTATGGAGCGTATAAGGGTGGTTCAGAACGACTGTGTAGACCTGTTGATCGGACTCATAAATGTTCTCCGTTGAGAACGTAGCGATAATTGGCGCGTGAAATATGTGACACGAGCTTTAAGACTAAGGAAAGTCTCGAATTTTTTATAGAGGTCTTTATAAGAACAAGTAGGTACCTAACATAGCGTTTTTGAAGTTACCCTGAATTTAAATCATGATCATGCCAATAAAAATATATTTTCATTTTTATTTTCATACGTTTATCAAATAAAATAATAACAATTTTATTTATATTTTTAAATTTTTTTATATGTTAATATTTAAATATATAAATAAATGTGTGTTTATAAAGAAAATAAATGAAATAATAATAATAGTTATTAGAAAAGTTTTTTTTATATCTTTATTTTACACAAATAGACTTAACGAGTTGACACTATGTATGTATGATAATTTCCTCAAAATGTTAAAGGAAAAAGAGGGAAATACATTTTCTTGCATGAAAATATTTTTTCCTGTACGTATTTTGTGTTTTTACTGTATAATATTGTAACAGCTCTCACTTTTTGAGCTCTGAAAGCTTCCGTCATTTACTTTGCTCCGCTTTTAACTTAATTTAAATGTGTTCATAATTTTCATAAAAAAGAATAAAAACATTCTTTAGACTCGAGTGTTACGGCTAAATATCACTTGTGAAAAAAATATAGATTTTCTTTGCACGCAGTAGTACCCTCAAGGAGATGTCAGCAAACCGTAGGGGCCCAGCAGGGTCGAAGTCTACGGGGACCAAGGGTCTGCTTCTGAAGGGAAGACTCGGTCCTGGTATGAAAGGCAACGAAGGAACAGGAGTGGGTTTTTAGTCAGTAAAAGTGTGACACTATCTCCCGCTCCGCCCAAGACCGGGGGATGTCATTGGATGATTTTCCCACCGAAAAAAAAGTACCCTAGTCTTTTTGAGTTGAATAAAGATAAACCCGATAGATTTTGGATAAGTTTATGATGACACTGTACTGGATATCAACATTAATTAACAACAGCTTCACACCTCTAATAAGTCGATGCCTCTTCTATATTTAATTATGTTGCACTAGTTTCTGCTAGCGGTTTCGCCCGCGTGAAAGTCGAAAATTATCTCAAGTGATCAAACTCTCACCTCACGGCGTCCTTACCTACCGCATGACGCAGGTCCTCACCGGACATGGTAAGTTCGGGAGGTTCCTGCACCGGATTCGTGCAGAAGAGACGCCCGGGTGCCACCATTGTGTGGACCGCCCGGAGGACACGGTGGAGCATACGGTAGAGGTATGCCCCGTTTGGGCAGAGCACCGCCGTGTCCTCGTGGGGGCGATCGGCGGCAGCGATCTCTCGCGCCGGGCCTTGGTACAGGCCATGGTCCGGAGCGAGGAGGAGTGGCTGGCGGTTGCCTCCTTCTGCGAAGCAGTAGTGCTAGCAAAGGAGGCGGCCGATCGCGTGAGGCAACGGAACTCACGCCCCAACCGCCGCCGGGATTCCGATCCCGATTTCCGGCCACCGTAGGCGCGGGCTTGCGAACGGCGAGCAATGGGTGGCTCGCCGTCCGATCGTCCGGTAACTGTCCGGACCGAGCCCAAGTCGTCGACGACGCGTAGTGTTTCACGCGCGCCTCAAGGAGATGTCAGCAACCGTAGGGGCCCAGCAGGGTCGAGGCCTACTGGGGCCATGGGTGATGCGAAAGTGACCCCCGGGCCCTGGAAAAATGGCAAAGAAGGAACAGGAGTGGGTTTTTAGTCAGTAAAAGTCTGACACTATCTCCCGCTCCGCCCAAGAGCGGGGGATGTCATTAGATGATTTTCCCACCCGAAAAAAAAAAGTGATCAAACTCCCGGGATAAAAGTATTGTCCTATTCCTGAACGTGGTCAGCCCATGTCCCAATTTTTATCCCAATCCGTTCAGTCGTTTGAGCGTGACGGAGTAACAAAAAGACATATTTGTATAAATAAACTTTCGCATTTGTAATATTTTTGTAATAATTATAATCATAATCAAGCAAAAATCTCTTAAATGCAATTGTTAACTCTCTCATGGGGTGATATCATCCGAATCATGTATCCCACTGCTATTTGGGTTTATGTCTTTTAAGAATGAAATATAGAGTGAAAATAATAGACAGTTTTGCATGTACTTACTTATTGTATTTCTCCAACACGGAAACCAAAAGTATGGCAAATGAATTTCTAGTTTTTTGAATACTTAATTAGGAAGCACTAATGATGCACCACTGCAAGCCCGCCAGACTGGCACCACGCGCCAAAATTCCCGCGCTTTTTCCCTTTCTGTCAATATTCAAATCGTCGCGCTCTGATTGGTTGTCGTGCCATTCACGGCCACAGTTGGAGCTACTATAGACACAGAATGCTATAGACAACACAATGCTTTTAATATTAGGTTTAAATTAAGATAATAAATTTGGTAAATGAATTAGATAATTTACTATTGCTAACACAATGTTATAAGTTATTTCAAGTAATCACACACCTATTAAACAAAAACGCCAACATAAATCAGAGCAACTATTAAAAAGTAAAACTACAACGGCGACGCCTATTCAACTTATAATAATAGCGCCTTCGTTAGGTGAACTTTTTAATAGACCTATATACAGACTGTTACCGTGACGCTAATGACGGCTGCCCGAAGCACTTAATAAACCAGTTGCCTTATTTCATTTATAAATATAGGGAAAAGTGGGTCAGGTATGCTCGAGGTAGTTCGCAAGTTTGGCACACGGATTTTCTAAGTTTCCATACTCCTTTAAGGGCAGAGTTCTGGAGTTCTGAACTTGTTGCATTCTTTATAAGACAGGTACCTACTAGGGCTTTCAATACCGGTACTCCGGGATCCTAATAATACTGTGATCCCGGATATAATTTAGTTTTTTTTCAACATGTTATTGACTTAATGGTATTAATTATCTATACATATAAATAAAATAAAGTGTCTGTTTACTGTATTGACTTTAAAAGAGACTTTGACCTCTGAGTTTTTATTTTTCGGTATTTTTTCTCATGGTTGTCAGCCAGGGAATTCCGGCCTCATCTAGGTTTAAATTAACGAAAAAATCAAGGTAATAAATTATTTTTTTATAACCTAGGCACGTAATTTACTGTTTTCCGCACAAGTGCGGAAAAAAGCTGGCGCTCGCACCCACCACGATTTACTACATTAATCGTATCAGGCTGGGTGCTAAGCTACCATGACTCGCGCATCAACCCCCGTTTATCCCCGTTTATCCCGTTTATTTCGTAATTGTATTGAAATTCGTCGGTTGTCACTGCAGCGCTCGGCTCCTTAACAAATATTCCGCCTCGGTCGCAATGTCAAACTTTCTCCACTTGTATCAAAACGTACTATTGATAGTGTTATAATGACAAAAAATAGGCCTTTGAAATAAAATATTTACGTAACTGTCACGTTATTGCGTGCCGTTCGCGCAAACCGGGTTTGTCTCGTTTACATAACTAGGTGTCGGTTATGTCAGCTTTGGACGAGCAAACATTTGTTTTATGAAGAGAAGGGGAGATTATTTGGTATTTTGTGAAGAGTGGAAAAAATGTGGAAAATATTCACTTTTTATATATGCATATTACAAACTGAAACCTGTATGATTTTATGGATTCGATATCGTGTTACCTTGAATTACTTCTAGTTACTTTGTCTTGACGAAATAACTCGATAAAATATAATTATGTAAAGCAAACCGAATTAAATCAAGATCTTCATAGGGACACCATGATAATCATCATTCTATCGGAAATTTGTCTGTCTTGGGATTTGAAATGAAATATTATTTCCACTTTGTTTCTTGGCTTAGAAACAAAATCATTATGGAATCAATTACTTAGTTATAATTTATCTATTTTGTGTTGTACAAAATATCCCAAAACATGAAGCATTTTGTCCCCTGATGGAGAGCTGAGGCTTTAACATTAACCAATATACAACAGGGCCACAATTTGTAAGGATAAATGAATTAACTGTTGATATAATACTTAATTAAAACACTCAGACCCTAAATATTTAGGTCACAATAAACGAGCCACAATATTGAATATACATATAACCAACCCACATTATTGTGTTGTGGAATGTTCCTTCATAGCAACAATATTTATTAAGGGAATTTTCTCGGAAAATCTTCTAGAAGATTCTTCGTACGTGCTTTTAATAAATATCATTTATATAAAATGGACAATTCTCTCTACGATTTCTCTTTTACTACTGTCTTTTGCACAGACGTTATTTGCCTTTATCATGCAATTTTGTTTACCTACTGTAGATACAAGTATATGGGTTGCATTTTTCTGTTATTCGTGGTTATGTAAATCACACTAACATTATAAACGTGAATTTGTTTGTGTGTATATTTGTCACTTCTTCACGCGTGTATATTTGTCAAACGTCTGAATGGATTTGTATGAAACTTGGCACACGGGTAGACCATGTCCTGGAAAAAAACATTCAGAACTTGAGATCCTCCTTCTACTAATATTAACCAAAGCCGGTTAATATTTTAAAGTGAATATAGTTTTTATAACGGTGTAATCCTTTGGGATAATTTTATACTTCACGTGGGTGAGGCCACAGGCACAAGCTAGTTTTACATATATGAGAGTTAAATAATTGTATCTCTATGACAGAGTACTCTCTCTATATGTTTAAATAAATGACACTTGTAGAAAAAAATCTCCATACGACAGCAACACAATCGGTACATTCGGGCGTCCACGTTCCGTTCGTTCGGGGATTGGTGGACACTATCCGCGCCACTTCCGCGCCACGCTATCCGCGCCATCCGCGCCACTTCTGCGCCACATCTGTGCCATAATTTATGTTTTATGTCCTGTGTGCCTAAGAAAAATAGTTATCAAGTGCGACATACTGATTTTTAATTGTAGACGTATTTTTCGCTTATTTATTTATTTATTTATTATATATTATTATTTGCTTATGTTCTTATTTGCATTACACGTTATGTTTTATTAGCTATCTCAACTGTTAAACAAAAAACAAAAAAGGACACAGTATTGAGAAACACGAAAACTATGTATACCAATATCATCTCTTCCTACGCAAGTTTTCGACTCAAGGAAACAAATACTTGCACAATAAAAGTCGCTTCCACCCTGTACAGCATTTATATTGGCAGGCACATACAATTTCGAATTTGCGACTTTCATAGAGATATTATGTCCGTATATTAGGGATCTACAGAAGTATAAAATGTGTCGATATATTTTTTTTGTACAGGAAAACCAGGCATACGTGCCCCAGTCGGTAATGTGCCCCACTAGCAAAACTACGACACGCATTTAAAATTACATAAACTATACGACGCAAGTTAAACTTGCGGTGTATAATTTACATCGCCGTCATACGTATAAGCTAACCAGATTGGCTCATAATATATAAGCATCAAATTTTTCAAGTGTCGGTAACACTTGAAAAACTACTACTGGGCCTTGTATGCCTGGTTTACCATAAGTTAATAAATCATTTATTTTGGACCAAAAATGTTGTACATTTTGTAAACCCATCAAACAGTAACAGTTTGTTGGCGGGATTAGCGCATATTGTGAAAGTACGGTAGAAAATAATGGAACAATGAAAGAAATGGAGGGAGGCCTTTGCCCAGCTGTGGAACAGTGTAGGCTAGATATAATAATGGAAGAAAGAAGAAAAAACAAATAAAGCTATTAGTAAAAAAAAAAAAAAAACTATATAATTATGTGCATTTAGAGGAAGAAGTCAGTGAAGTTGAAGTTGACTCGATGCCTTTTTTCTATGTAGTCATGATATTTCTTCCGTTTGTGGATTGATATTTTTTTGTACTGATTACCTTTGAATAATATTGTTTCTGACAATGACGCTGTTGATACTTGGTTTTATATCGATATTTTATAAGCTCACAATAGAGTGAGATATTAAATATACAACAGTTCATAGTTCGTTGCACCACCTATGTTTGACTCGGTCGAAGTAGGACCGCACACCTAATGCCACTTAACAGCACAATGGAACGAGCCTTGACTCTGTGCGAGCACTTACTGACGTCTAGAGGACTTGCTCCATCGACTTCGATTTGTTTGAACAACGATTGCGATCGATAACGCATTCAACCAGGCTTATAGTCGTATAAGTCTTCGGAAAAGTCGTGTGAAAATGTGTGGATATTGTGCAATCTACTCTCAAAGTAAGACGGCGAGTAGATATTATCATTGTTTATTTATTATACCTATTCTTTATTGTACACCTCACGAAAACACAGGACAAACATTTATAAAAACAAGTGTACAAAAGACAGTCTTAGCACACACTCTCTTACAGACAATATGGTACCTAGACGCTAGACTTAATCTAGGATATAGAGCCAGTCACCATAGGCGTAGGCTTTCGAACGGTGAGCAATGTAGTAGTTCTTCATCCGATAAGGACCAAGCCCGAGTTGACTGTGGGTTCAGGGTGCCCGTAAAGAGATATCAGTAAAATTGACGGGGCCTATTAGGGCTTCGGGTTGTTAAAAAGAGTTACCGTGGCCCTGGATCGCAAAGGACAAATGAAGGAACACAGATGGGTTAGAAACATCCGGACACTCCGTTTGAGTCCACCCAGAGCGAAAGGAGTCATTTGATGACTTCCAACATAAATAAAGGATATAGAGCCAAAACTCAACAGGATATATAGACACGTGCTATCCTTTAGTGATGCCTACAGTATCTTCTTCTGGAGTAGGTTTACCTCGTCTTTGAAGATATGTTTAGTTATATTATGTTGGATATTGGATAAGCGTCGCCAAGCATACCTATCTAGTGTTAAGTTACGTGCAGTAAGAGCACAGAAGGATATCTATCTGCTACAGAAGGGTAATGATGAATGTGTTGTAGTGATCAGAATGAGTAAGGAGAGACTTTGGGGATCCATAATATTTTGGAAAGGCTATTTTTACTAAAGAACGGTCTTTTTTACCAAGTACGAAAAGAAAAAGTATGTATATACTATGAAAAAGTATGTGTTTACTTATACACATTGCTGTATTCAACGGTATTCATAAATCTGAAATCTTTTGGTACTGAATTTTCCTAGTAGCGAAAGTCGTGGGCGGTAAGCGAAGACGCATATATCTTATGTTATTTACTACACGGCTATTTTCGTACCCTTTATAGACTACGTTGAATAAATAGAGAAGACCTTTTGTTGTAAACACGTTGTGTAGTTATTTGTAACTTCGGCATTCATGAAATAACAAGTTTGGTTTTTAAATGCGAACTATTTGGGTGTGCTTGGAGGCCTACACGTTTTATCACGAATAAAGCATTTTGTTGTACGCATATTTTTATTTCGAGGTCAACTGCGGCAAAGGTGGTGACAGGATCTGATCATGTTCGTGGGGCAAAGTTGGCTAGAGATGGCCCGAATATAGAGGTATGGGAGGAAAAGGGGGAGGCCTTTGCCCGGCTGTGGGATACAATGTCGACTAACAAAAAATAATCATAATATTGTTAGTTATAAGAGGACTTGTACGCTTGAGTTCACATAACCTAGTCGGTAATAAGTAACAACATCAAATAATTTTATTACTTATCCAATAAAAACTTCACGTGAATGAGGCTTCTCAGGAATTTACCCGGAACATTCTGTTAATCTATCTTCTAATAATAAAAATCTCGTATCACAGTTTTTGTTATTGAACTTCTCCGAAACGGCTTGCCTGATTTTTATGATTTTTTTGTGTACATTTGATAGGTCTGAGAACAGGTCATAGGCTATTTTTTATCTTCTAACCTGGGGGTTAAAAAATAAAGAATATTTAATAAAGAAAAGAATGGAGTGTGGGCGCTCAATTTTTTTCTTTGATAATTTATATGCCAGAACAATGTTTGCTAGGCCAGGTAGTATATAAATACAAATTACTGGCTAAATGTGTTACTAACAAAACTCAAGAATGAATGGACCAATTTGGATGAACGTTTTCTAAACTATTTACTGAAGTCTTATGAAAAGAAAATTGGAACAATTAGGTACAAGGAAAACCGTCATTCAACTGTAACTAGCTGTCTATATCAGGGTTAGCTGTCAATTCTTTTTGATAGAACGTCTAACCTGGGGGTTAAAAAATAAAGAATATTTAATAGAGAAAAGAATGGAGTGTGGGCGCTCAATTTTTTTCTTTGATAATTTACATGGCAGAACAATGTCTGTCGGGTCAGTTAGTAGGTAATACTACCTTCATATTATCTTCTCCGCATAGCATCACCGTGATCCCGACAGTGAATTTAATAATTAAAATATTCATTTAAAATTACAGAAATGGGAAACTTTTCAACTTCGTCCCAGCCGAGATAAAAAACAGCTACATTTAAAATGGCTTAGCGCGGATTTAAAAATCTTGAATGAAAATTCTCAAAGTCAAATAATATCGAGGATCAAATATTTAGAATTCTTGCGTAAACGAGACTTTCAGACAAATAGAACTTTTTATTTGACCTTAAGAGCAAACGAAACTGTATCTTAGAGCCACGAACATAAAGTTATTTTCTTGATGTATAATTTATTCCGCAGTTTGTCGCAGGATGTAGACAATAGAATTCACGCTTGTATATGTCGTACATAAAAAAGCGTGGGAAGTTCAAGATTATATTACTTTAGTAAAGGGTTTATATTTTAAACGATTAAATAAAATGCTACATTGGAATTATTCCTCCAAAATTGTAATTTGATAATTTTCTTATTTTAAACAACAATATCTTACTTTTAAAACTATATTATTTTTCATAATCGACATGGATAACAGTTAAACGTTTTTGTACCTTACAAAAATTTTGAACTGAAACAAATAAATTTATTATTACAATTTCCAATGAATCGAGACTTCAATAAGGTTTTAATTATCTCGCATTGACATACGTGACATTAATGTGTTAAGCAATGAATTCATAAATTGTGCATATAGCTAAGGAGTGGAATCCCTGCCGGAGCCTGTGTTTCCTGATAACTACAACCAAACCAAGGGGTCTTTAAGTCAAAAGTTACTTTTAGACAAGCGTGCTCCACCGTCGACTACATCATCGCTCACCATCAGGTGAGGTAGTGGTCAAGCGCGCGCCTATCAAAAATAAAAAAAAGATATTTCCCATAAGTAGGTGCAGTAAGGAAACGATAAAAAAAGATAAAAATAGTATTAGAGGATAGGTAGGTACCTACCTATCCTTTTTTTTCCCCAAAACAAATGACTGATCTTCAGCCTTCACAAACACTAAATCTTCCATTACATAGAAAAAGCCACTAGAAATAGGCCCTTACCTATCTCAAACCCAACTGCCGCTCCAAGGCAAATAAACATCGGTAAATACGCCTGTGTGTACAACTTCACTGAAATGTCCGTAAGGACTCCAAACGCTTACGGTCTGGTAGATTCGAATACATAAAATTATTTAGGTTGCTACAGCTTGGACGTTTTGTATGACTCAATTAAATTCGGTATGTTGTTGGGTGGTAACAGAGTTGATAGATAATAATATAATAAATAATAATCGAGGACCTCGTGTTGCTACAGGTCTCTTACCTTGCTCCACCTATATGTACCTATATTTATTAGCGACATACGTGTGTTCATTTTTATATACTTATTTCATACTATTATGATATTTCATTAAAAAAAAAAAATAATAGCCCAAAGGTATCGAGAACAGAGTCCAAATTACCGGTGGTCAGACCTGTAAAGAGAGGAACCTCTTCACATTACGTGCCGTGTCCAGAACTAACGCTTTCTGAATCAAACCCTTCATTTAGCCGCCTATTGAAAGAATTTAATTTTTTATTGTTGGTTAAGGTTCGTGGTTATTAAGCCATTGACTGACACGACACAACTATTGGCACAATGCTCGCTTAGCCTACATCCCTCATGTCAACAACATCGCAAGTCAAATTTCTAGTTAGCGACATTATCATTACGAAAATCCAAACATGAATTAGTGCAGAAATTAACAGATATTTATTAGTATCTATAAGTGCCCTTGATTTGACAATTTTAAAGTTGATCCTTAACAAACTGCATATCATCATCTTTCTAGCCTTTTTCCCAACTAGCGTATGCTATAGCTGGAAGCCGACCCCAACGGCTTCCATTCTAACATGATGCGGCCAATACCCGTGTTTTACGTAAAGCAACTACCTGTCAGACATCTACAACCCGATTACTGGTCAACAAACTGCATACAAAAAGTTTGAATCGAATCCGGGTTTATTTTGTCTTCAGTAGATGGGTTGGTTTAAGCAGTTTAACGCAAACTGCAATTGCCTAAAAAATTGCTATGTTCAAACAATGACAAATACAAGAGGAACTGTCGCCGCCAATGACCAGAAATAAAAAACTTCCAGTTTGAAAATTTTCCTTTCAAGACCGCCTCTGTTTTGGAAATATGATAGCAAAATCCTTGAAGGACCAATTTTAGCGCCTTCTTTTTTATGGCTTCCTCCAAACATTTTCCCACGCCAAGGTTTTTCTTATTCAATTATTTTTCTAACTTTATAATTATATTGTTTGTTTTTTTTTTGGTAATGGTTTAGTGAATTATGTTCCTCTTTAAGAAAACAAATCCTTAACACATGTAACAAGTGAAATCAATGGAACTTCAATATTTTTCCATGATTAAATACGTCATTCTATCATTTCCACTAATGGATCACAGGTCTCTTCAAGGGTTAGGTTCCAATGCAGGTATAGGTCTACAGATTTATTACCAACTAAATAGCTAAGTAAGTAAACATATTCTAAACACAGACTAACCTCAATTTACAACCCAATATCTCGGCAAAAACCAATACATCCACCATTTGCTTTTGTGAAGACTGTTACACGACTAACGCGCAAGCTTCTCACTCCTCGCACGACAAGCCTCGCCCACGCCTGAGAACGTGACATCCAACATATTGGCTCAGCAGTTCAGCTTATAGCGATGCTAAGCACGTTTGCGCTTTCGAACGTAATAGAAAATAAAGTTTAAGGTCTTAAATTGACGATGACGATTTTCCTTGTTGGCACTTTTTATATAGACTTGCGATTAAAAGTGAAAGCACGTAGTTTGAACTGTGTTCTGTGTACCTACTTGCGCACTTATTTATGACAAACTAGGTCCTACTGTCGGCGTCGCTCGCGTTTTAAAGAAAATTATGCTAAGGCGGGATAAAAAATCCTATGTACTATTCCAGGTCATGGTCTACACGTGCACCAATTTAAGTTTCAACCAAATCCGTCACACACTAGAGCGTGAAGAAGTATCAAACATACACACACAAACTTTCGGCTTTATAATAATAATAATTATTATTATTAATTATTTTATGTGAAAGATTAGTAATTTGAATATTGAATCCCTTCTACAGTTTAAGCCTTCATACTTCGGACATTGATACGCTACACTAAATATTCAAGTACTTATCTATAGTTTCCAGATTAATCACTGATCTAACTGAACCCGAATTCAAGACATCTGCAAACACTCTCTAAGTCTCTAATCCTAAGAAATTCCACTTGAAGCCTGTGTTCTACAGGAAATGATTATTCACTGTTTGTTTTCGTTCTTCGAAAAAGGCCTCGGAAGATGGGTCGACTATCAGCAAGGGATTAATCAAGCCGGCCGAATTGAAAATAGATTGTCTATTTACGGCAAAAAATAAATATAAATGAAACAACAGTGCTCTAAACCTGTTCAAATCAAATTTGATTTTATTTTGGGAAAGAAAAACTTGGTGAAGACCTCTTCGAAATGAAAATTCATAAAGACAAGGATCGAAAAGTAATCTTGCTTTTATCCTTGTTTCCAATAAGAAACTTTTAATATAAAATATGAAACTTTAATGAAAAAATAAAATGGTTGTGTTGAGATTGTTGACTATTAGGAATCGAATAAAATTTGAAGATATATTTTTATACTTTGATTGTTCGAAAGAGTTGCTGCTGCCCTGGAACGCAAAGGGCAATTGAAGGAACTCGATGGGTTTTATTTACTCGATCAGTGAAAATCTGACAATCCCTCTCACTCTACTTAAAGCGAGAAGAGTTATTTGATGATTTTTCACCAATAAAAAATTTTATTTCTTTGAAAAATGGTTGAACTGAACTAAACCCTCCGAGCTCAGATAGGTATCTTTATTGCACACTAAACATACAAAGGACGATACAATGAGCTGTCTAAAAATATGTTTTGAGCTGGATAACTACAGGATACAGGAAAACTTTTATCAGAGTTGACAGGACACACAATACACCACCCTCCTGCGTGGTTTATTGTCCACACAACTGTAAGAAAAGGTTTGATAAGGCTTTTTCGCAGATAGATGTGGAAGCACCTTTAACAATACATCTATTTATAACACAGAAAAGTGAGGAAAGTTTAACTAAATATAGCCAAAATAAATATAAATGTAAGTACATTTATGTGTAGTGTTAGTCCTGGACTTGGAAGGCGTACGAGGGGCCGAATCAAACTTACAGAGGCCCTAGGGCCATGGGGCTACTTCTGAAAAGGAGACCCGTTCGGAAACTGAACATAATGTGTGGTTTTAGTCAGCAAAAACCTGACACGCTCTACCGCTCTGCCTTAGAGTAAGATAAGTCGTTAGATGATTTCTCACTTTAAAAAAAAACAGGCCTCTTACGCGCTTTTCATGGAACGTGGTAGGAAACGACGATTATTCCTGTACGCACTATGCAAGTTAGTGCACCCAAAGACAACTCCGGCTGGTGGGAAACTATATTTAGTCCCTCTGTCGTACGCGTGTATGTATAGGTTTTTTTTTTCTGTGGGAAAGTCATCTTATGACATCCCCTGCTCTTGGACGGGGCGGGAGATAGTGTCAGACTTTTACTGACTAAAAGCCCACTCCTGTTCCTTCGTTGCCTTTCGTACCAGGGCCGAGTCTTCCTTTCAGAAACAGACCCTTGGCCCCAGTAGGCTTCGACCCTGTTAGGCCCCTACAGTTGCTGACATCTCCTTGAGGTGCGCGTGGAACAGCACGCGCCGTCGACAACCTGGGCTCGGTCCGGACGGTTACCAGACGGTCGGACGGCGAGCCACCCATTGCTCGCCGTCCGCAAGCCCGCGCCTACGGTGGCCGGAAATCGGGATCGGAATCCCGGCGGCGGTTGGGGCGTGAGGACTGTTGCCTCACGCGATCGGCCGCCTCCTTTCCTAGCATTACTGCTTTGCAAAAGGAGGCGACCGCCTGCCACTCCTCCTCGCTCCGGACCATGGCCTGTACCAAGGCCCGGCGCGAGAGATCGCCGCCGCCGATCGCCCCCACGAGGACACGGCGTTGCTCTGCCCAAGCGGGACACACCTCCACCGTGTGCTCCACCGTGTCCTCCGGGCGGTCCACACAATGGTGACATCCGGGCGTTTCTTCCGCACGAATCCGGTGCAGGAACCTCCCGAAATTACCATGTCCGGTGAGAACCTGTGTCATGTGGAAGGTAAGGACGCCGTGTTGCCTTTCCAGTCACTCCTCAAAGAGTGGACTTACCGCCATAATTATGGCGTGCCCATCACTGGGTTGCGATAGTCGCTGTCGCCATTCCGCCATGAGACCCCGCCGGAGCTCTGTCCGCCATGCCGTGACTTGTCGCGAAACTCCGCTTCGCCCCGACGTTGCATCTCCACGCGCAGATCGTGCATGCGTGCAAGGCCTGTTGCCTCCAGATCCCATGGTGGCTGGCCAGCAAGGATGGTGTGTGTATAGGTGTGGTAGGAAATCTCTGGGTGGAACGAGAGTTTCAGGGCCACGTTAACTGCCACTCTATCGAACATTATGTATTATAACATATTATACAGGAGTTTTATGAGCCAACTGACGTAAAATTGTGTTTTCTACTTAGCACTAGAAGTTCTAAACTGGACTTCAAAACAATTTTTAGGGCACATGTGAAGTTCAGTAACCTTTTAGTTACAGGGATCCTTGACCAGTGAACCGTGTACGAGATTATAGTTAACCCTGGGCTAGGTCATCTTGACCCTAGGTAATTAGCAGATGAGATAGCAACTCAATAAGATATATATGTATTTACATTGCGTACTGGTCACTGCGCTTGTTTGAACACCGAAATATATCTTACAGAAAGGCCAACTTGGATGTAAAGAAATCGGTAGGAATTATAACTAGTGCCTAATCATAAAATCTCATACAAATTCAGGCGTTGAGGCGTCATTAATAATAATCCATTTATTTCTTAGGAAATGGTGCATACAAGATCTTAATATTAATAATGTTTCACATAGAAATATTCAAAATTATATTAAAGATAGAAATTTTTATTCAATGGCAAGATCAGCACAAATTTGATATATTATATTATTGTACATGAATGGAATGTCACAATGAATACACAATAATACTTATCACATAATTTCAAATACTAACATACATTGGTCATTTTTATTTTAGAAAGATATTACAAGTATACATATCGGTTCAGGATATCCTCTAGAGAACATATTGTTTGGGTGATGAGTTCCGAGTGGGTTATGAGTAATAAACTAACTTTTCCAGATCACACAACTGATTTTTTATATTGTAGGCTTTAGGTATTATACACTTTACAACGATACGCGAGAAAGTTTGTAGATAATTGTTATCCACGCGGCTGCCGACACAGAAGAGATTTCAGCGGAAAATATGTATTTATCTATATATATTTTAAAACGTTGCCCCGTACTAAAAAATACTCCGGTATCGTAGGTCCGTTTATAAACATGAAATCTAACATACACAAAACCTCCAGACCCGATTTAACTATCTGTAAGTTATACAAATATTTATTCCTTTGCGGGAATCGAACCCGCAACACGCAGCGCAGTAGCTGATCGATCAACCACTGCGCCAACCATGTCGTCAAATATTCCATTTAGGAAAGGTCGACCTTGTGGAAATATTATCGTTAAGACAGTTTACAGCTATCACATCGTTAAATTCGAGTAAGAGCTCTACCGAGGTCACGTGCAATGGATACTTGAAGGTTAATATCGGGATAATATGGGGATCAAGAACCGATATAGCTTTCGCCCTGATTTAGCTATAAAAGAACCGGGTCATTTATTTTGTGTGTACTTTTCTATGTACTAGCTTCTCTCAGTGGCTTCATCTTCATCATCATTTGAGCCGAAAGACTTTCACTGCTGGACATAGGCCTCCCCTAAATGCCACCTCAACGAACGGTTCTGTGCGTCTTACATCCATTGGATTCGCGTGACTCTCACCAGGTCATGGGTCCACCTTGCGGAAGGCCTTCCAACGCTGCGTCTACCGATGCGATCCTTCGGCCCCATCGGCCATCTGTTCTGCGAGCAATGTGTCCTGCCCACTGCTACTTAAGTTTGGCGATTCTTCGGGCTTGGTTATGCGCATAGATTATGGCAAACCATCAGTAGTTTCATCAAAAAGATGAAACAGGAAAATTACTCCAGGGGAACCTACTCCTGGGATAAAAAGTTCAGTTAGCAAACGTTCGCCTTTTAATACCTATTAGTGTGACTACGGTCTCTCCGGTCCTATGCCCTTAGCTCTCGCTGGAACGCCCATACCAATCTGCTCCGACTTTCGGTACCTCGGGTCGCTTATCTAAGGAGATGGCGAGGTAGACCGAGACGTATCAAATCGGATCAATTCAGGATGGATGAAATGGCGACAGGTCACTGGAACAATTTGTGACCCACGGATGCCCCCCAAGTTGAAGGGTAAAATCTACAAGTCCGTGATAAGACCTGTCATACTGTATGGATCAGAATGTTGGGCTGTGAAAAAGACGGATGAAAAAAGATTACATGTAGCGGAGATGAGAATGTTGAGATGGATGTGTGGTGTGACGAGAATGGATAAAGTGAGAAATGAGTATATTAGAGGAAGTTTGAAAGTGGCGCCAGTGACTGAAAAGTTGAAAGGGAATCGTTTGTCTTGGTATGGTCATGTAAAGAGGAGAGATGAAACGCATGTTACTAAAAGAGTTATGAGTATACATGTGGATGGGTGGAGAGGGAGAGGGAGGCCAAAGAAAAGATGGATGGATTGTGTGAACAGTGATATGAAAGAAAAGGAAGTTAGTGATAGCATGACGGTTGACAGGATAGAATGGAAGAAAAAAACATTTTGTGCCGACCTCAAATAAGATGGGACAAGGGCAGGAAGATGATGAGTGTGACTAAAACTGTTTTTAATATTCAGTTTACATGAGATCTGTCACATTATTATTCATTTAGTTTACTAACTACTTAATGAAGGTTATTATAACTAGCACTTTACATATTAAAAATAAACCCTTCACTAGCATTATTATATATATTATGTTACTGACAATCTGTATGATTCGGTATTCTAACACAATTCCATTCCACGTAAGTTTAATATTAGTCTAAAGAACCAAGCATAAATAAGCACTAAATCTATCCAAACGTGTGGAGATCTTCTCTTTGAAAATAGCCGTTTTACCTTGTTTACGGTCCAACCTTGAGACGAGCCAAGGACAGCTGTAACCGAATAATATACGATGCCACCTTGAATAATTGGAAAATGGGGCGGAAGGAATACGGCTCGACCATTTTCTAGCCTTTGTACGAAATATGTAAAAAGAAATTGCGCTTACTTGTAAAAAAGTTTAAGATATATTCGGTTTCATAAAAGATCAGCTCTTAGTATAGTTATATATATAGTGGTATTTATTTATTTATTAAAACTTTATGCACTAGTAATAAACACTGTACAAAGGTGGACTTAATGCCTTAGGTATTTTCTACCAGTCGACCTTAGGGTGGTGCAGTTAGGCTGGTGGTATATGTTTTAAGTTCTAATTTAAGATAAATATTAGTAAAGAAATATGAGTACTTATAACAAAATATATGTACATATATGAATGACTTAAATATTAACTAACCCAACCCAAGCTTTTTTTGGATCGGTTTTTCATACATACAAAAAAACTAAAAGTTGGACGTCACTTTATATAACGTACCGCCACCATTACCCGACTGAATGTGAGATAGCTGCATTACATTTCTGCGACGTTTTTATATCCGGAGCGTCAACTTGTAATACGGCGTGTGACACTTAGGCGTCAAAGACTCCTCCACATCGGACACGCCGGAAACGTGCCCTGAAGACTAAGACCATCACCACTTTGAACGGCAATGCTAAATCCTTAAAATTAGTGATTTAAGAGAATGTAGTAAGAATTAATCCGGGAATAAGGCTCTATGTATTGTAAGGTAATTTTAATTTCTACAACACTTCATTCATTCTTGCAGAGAGTTAAAAGCTTATGAAAATTCCTGTGTTATCTAGGTCGTTTTGTAGAAACGATCCTTATGGTGCTGTTAATTTTTAGACCATATTTATTTTTATTAGAGCTAAAACATTTTAACAATGTTTTATCGAAGTAGGTTTATTTTTTTTTAAAAAAAACCTACTTGTATAAAATTATTAAGTTGCATATGTACCTACTTACCTATATACCTACCGGTCTATCCATTACCGCTACTAACTTGGAAATCTGAGAAATATAAGTGGGTACCTACTTACAAACGAAACTATTAATTTTGTTAATTACGAATATAAATTGAATATTATGCGTAAGGATTTTTTTTTTTTCCCTACACAAACCTGTCAACACGTACGCGATATAAAACAAACATAACATGTAAGCGAGACGACGAAATAGGACCCTTTCTTGTATGTTCCTCCAAAGCTTTCTCGTTTAAAGGGTCCTATTCCGTCATCTTGCGCAAACATTATGCTTGCTTACGTTCAGTTTGTACACGTTGCATGTATTGATTCTATATTTGGCGAATGTTCTTCCTGATTATATATCTGACACGACGAAAGTACCTTATTCATTTCTGACGTCTATTTCTGGTTGTAGTTTTCTATTACTGAAATTTATACAGCAATGGTTTTTGATTTAGATAGGACGTGAAAAATAATAGGATCTTCGTTCCACTTTAGTAAAAGAATAATAAACAAAACTTACCCAATTTTGAAAACAAAACGTGAGATGTATGAAAAAAAACTTATAACAAAAAAAAATAACCAACTTCACTACAAAAAACCTGGGCAAGTGCGAGTCGGACTCGCGCACTGAGGGTTCCGTACAAACCTACCTATGTAAACAGTTCAATTCCTGAATGGAGTTTCGAAGATTTTTTCGAATCGCAATTTTTTTGGTGACGTAACAACAAATTCACTGTTTTCAAATTTATTCCTATACTTGTGCTATAAGACCTTGCTTTATGCCAAATTTCAGGATTTTGATTCCCTTGAGAGTATCGAAATGTACGTTTTTTTCGGCATAAACGGCCATATATTTTATTCACTTAACTTAGAAGTTTGATTTTTTCACAGCTTCGAGGGACCGTAGACCTTAATATAAGGTTGTAATTTCAACTCGATGCCTCGAGTTGAAATTAAAACCTCTGAGGGTTGCTTAGTTTTTTTTACAGTTTTTTAGTAAAAAGTAAGATGACTTTTATGAGAAAATACATCAATCAATCTTTTGATAGAAAATTACTAAAGGTTCATGATAATATAAGCAAAGAAAAACATCACGAAAACTGTAACTCAATCGAGTGTTTCATACCAACGAGAAAAGTTTTCCGAGTGTGTCGGTAACATTGTGGGAAAACATTTTCCATGATTATGGATGCGGTGTTTCAGTTTTCTTTGTGGTGTAAATAATCATAATCAGTAATAAATGATCTCACTGCTAGGACACACATTCGTCCTCTTTTGAGGCAATATGCTATTTTCAGTAAAAAAAGTTTTGTTGCAGAATGGTTCAAAAGAGTACATATCGCAGTCTTTAAGTGCCAAGGGAAATTAAAGGAGCGCGGTTGGTTTTAGTAAGTAAAAGTTTGCCATTCCCTCTCGCTTCACACAGAGCGAGTGAAATCATTTGATGATTTCTTACCTCACAAAAGGGCTTCTGGATTCTTTGAAAGAGAAACCGTGGCCCTCGCAAAGGGCAACTGTAGGAATATAGGTGGGTTTTAATAAGTAAAAGTCTGACACTCCCTCTTGCTCCACCCAGAGCGGTAGGAGTTAGTCATTTAATGATTTCTCACTTACAAAAAAAAAGAAGAATCTCTAGAAGCTCTCGGCAATTTTCATTCAATATTTTTCCTTCTCTATTATCCTTTTCTGCAGCAATACCAATCTATTTCAATTTATAATCTACGTCGTCCCACGTAGCCATAAGGAAATAAAAGCATATTGTTTAGCTGACTCCCACGCTAAGGCGGGAAATAATCAGCTTCACACCGTCTATGTTTTCTTCTGAGATAAATTAATCTTGAACTGATCTAAATAGATAAGGTAGGACTCCATTTGTCTTAATATCTTGCGTCTCTTTGTTCCTCTGGGATTCGTAAGTAGAGTACAGTAGAGGTAGCATATAAAGTAAACTGGAATAATTAAATAAGTAGGTAGAAAACTAATTAACAAGGGTATGGCAATTCCTTAAAATTGAAATTTTAGAAGGTATAAAGTGCCAAAATATCGATAGCCAAAAAACAAATGTTACACATAAAACTAAAATTGTAATAAAACAACATTAAATACTTTAAGTTCGTTTAACCAGCTATTTGTTTAAGTAAAAGCCACTTTTGAAATATCAAAACTAAAGGCTAAACTAAACTAAATGTAAACTAAATGTAAAAGCTTGTTTTTATTAAATTCGGAGCAAAATTGCAATCACAATTGTGTGGAATTTATAACAATAAGTACCTATTAATATCTTGATAAACTAACTACTCTGGGCGAGGTGATAAGTATTTCAAATATTATTACTCACGTCATCAAGCAAGTTAATTGTGTTAATTGGGAAAATAGCCTGTCGTATGAGTATGTCATGGAATGTGTAGTTGGGCAGGGTACCTCCCCTAACCTGTAACCACTGAACCGATTTTGATGAAATTGGGTACGGAGTAAACTTGAACCAAAGGAAGGACTTTTACGACATAGACTACTTTTGTTCGACTGGCTTCGACTTCAACTTTGCATTTGCAATAACCGGCATTTATGCGGACGGAGCCGAAACTAGTTTTTATATAAATGACCTCATTATCGAGCTCAACAGTTTACATTTTTTTTTTTTAAGTAAAAAGATAAGTTTGCTTTTAATAACATTAGTTACGCCGACGACAAGGCACTGCTAAACCCGCCATTAGGTCTTAGAAAATTGATAAGAGTTTGTGAGTGTTACGCTGTGGAACACGGTCTAAGACAAAGTAAACGGAACCTGAATTAAAAAGATTAATATTTTTTACTCGTCGTCTATCTTTTTAGCTCGCTTTGGTCCCAAAGCGGTAAGAAGACTGACGAAGGTGAGGCGGTAGGTTGACATAATAAGCATATTTTAAGATCTCCAGAGATTGCACTTTACCGCTATAAATTTCTTGCTTTTACACAAAATAACACAATAAAGAAGCTTTCTCCTTAATATAATGGCATTATGGAAGGTATCAAGCACCAAGGTACATTAGTATGTGGCTGAGTGTTCAATTTCAATGTTCATGCCAACAACATTCATGTTTTGACCATAAAAATAAATCAAACAATTTATTTTGTTCAGGAAAATATTTGATTGAAAACTGAATGCTCGATATTTTATTTCCTAAACGAGTCATATTTCTTCGTTTAGCTCAAATAGGATTGAATAAGTCGACCAACGTTGTTTATGTTTTGGATTTAGAAACATAAGGAAGTATGATATAACTAAGTATTTTTTAGCGCTTTTAATGTCAACTGTGGTAATGTACGAAAGAGTTACCGTGGACGCAAAGTGCAACTGAAGGAACACGGATGGGTTTGAGTCAATAAAAGTCTGACACTCCCTGTAGTTTTACCCAAAACGGAACAAGTTATTTGATAGGTTCTTCTACAAAAAAAAAAAAACAGGTCGTCATTCGTTCCATCAATCAAACCACCTGTCGCTGAATATAAGATCCCAAAAACACTATACCAGGACAAAGCTCCATATATCTGAGTTTAAAAGACAGTTTAGTACATAATTACTAGTACTTAATAGTTTGACGGAGCGGTTAGCGAAATGGTTGAGCGATTGGCTGCCGCGCTCCACGCGGAATAAATTTTTGTATGGCCTACAGATAATTGTTCCACGATTGGGTATCTTTTCTAAGTGAATCTAAATGTTTGCGAACGCACATACGATAAGTATCGTCGACAGCGCGCAGTGTTCCACGCGAGCCTCAAGGAGATGTCAGCAACCGTAGGGCCCCGCAGGGTCGAAGCCTACTGGGGCCAAGGGTCTGATTCTGAAAGGAAAACTCGGCCCTGGTATGAAAGGCAACGAAGGAACAGGAGTGGGTTTTTAGTCAGTAAAAGTCTGACACTATCTCCCGCTCCGCCCAAGAGCGGGGCATGTCATTGGATGATATTCCCACCGAAAAAAAAAACATACGATAAGTACCTTTATGAGTAATTTCTGGTACCTAGGTACCTGACCCAGATAAAACACGAATGACCTACAATGATATAAATAATTACTTGAAACAAAAAACAACGACAGTTATAGTACGAATAATTAGGTATCACGTCCATTAGAATTTCGTCCTGAAAATAAAGAAAGCTCTAAATGATAATAATACTTTTCAAGGTCTGTCATTATTTCGGGAACACTGACTACACCTCATTGTTGCAAAACCCAAACTAGTCTTAAACAATTTCTCACATAGCTTTCTATCCTTCAAGCACATTATTTTGCTTCAAAAAAATTTAGCATAGATTTCCATTCCTTTCTACGTTTATTATCCACCAAAAAATCATAAAAATCCCATCTCAAGTTAGCCGGATAAGCTAATTTCCCATTTATATTAATCAAAATTTCATCAAAAAGGTTGTTAGGTATTCATGTTACCTTCATCACTTGACATACCAAACATGTGTACCGCCACCCTTTTCATTCCAAAAGGGATGTTACAAATTCTTCAGTATTTTTCCATGTAAATGTTTAAAACTCGTCCATATGTAAATTGGCTCGCTATGTTGTTAATTTTTTATTAGCATTTCTTTGTAACGCCCACGCTTCACTGTTTTTGGAGGAACTTTATGAGAAAATGTACCTGCTGAAGTCAGCAGGTAAATTTTCTCAATAAACTCCGTTTAAAATACGCTCTTAGCTGTAGGGTCAAGTATAATTAGATGCAAGCATCTAGCCTTTTCTTGCCCCTGTATCATTAACCCATTAAGTGAAAAACATAAACTGACTGATTGGTGTTTTATTTATAAAAGAGTTACTTATTTTCATATCATAATCTAACCAAGTAAATAAAAAATTAAGAAAAAAAGGAATAAACCCGTGACCTTCTAAAAGCGCTGTACTCATTAGAGTATAGCACTTTTATGTCTTTGTATGTCAGTCATCATTGAGTAATATTATAAAAAATTTGAGTACCCTTTAGAATAATAGACTCATTCTGTAACATACGATAAAGGAATTTCGAATTTTAAAAATCACACTGAATTACATTATCTCTTTTGTTACCAAAAATTTTTAAACTATCCACACATTAATTGTTATTATTTTAATAAACTACTACTCGTAGTTCCCTGATACTATAACAGATGCGGTAAATAACAAACAAAGCCTTTAAAAAAGTATATAACTGCCCTCAATAATTTTGCCGTCGGTATACAGATGATGTATAGCAGTACTGTAACAGATTACTTCACATATTAATAAAGAAGCACTGTGCAAATCTCCATAATATGTTCCAAGCAAGAGAGTTTATTATTCAAGAAGGAAATGAGCACATTTTGATCGCAGCATCGTTTTCTCACACAATCTTATCTGACAACACAGGCCTCAGAGAAGACTTTATAATAGTAAATGTCTTAAAATAGCATAGCATAGCATAGTCGGCCTTGTAATGTTCCCACTGTTGGGACTCAGGCCTCCTCTCTAGGAGAGGGAAGGGAGGGGGTCTTAAAATAGGCTTCTCTGTAATTAGTTTCTACAATCTATCAACTAATTTACTTTTAATTGAAAATTAATTGAATTCGTAAATAAACTTTTGAGGTCAAGAAAAAAATGGTGGTTTTAAATATAATTTCTTAGGAAACTAGAAGAAAGTTAAGTATGATGTGTAAGGAATAAATCCACTTAGAAGAAAATAAATTAAAATCCCTAATTTTTGTGACGAAATTAGGTTTCAAGTTTGCTAAGGGAACAACAGCTTATTCATTATGAGATGTCCTCCCATACTTTTATAATAAATTATCTTTAGTAAGAATTGCTTTAGTTTTTTGCGTACAAACTCCCACGCTGTGTTGCCTTACACAAAATGTAGGTTACATCTCTCAGTAAATGTCACATTGATTTGACCTAATTAAATTTTTACCTGTGGTCTTATTATAGTAGTATTACACAGTCCAAATATGTTTTTATTTTAGATTTGATGAAGCAACCAAAATGAATCGTTTAAACATTAAAATAAATCATTGAATGTAAGGCCAGATTTTATTGTAGCAATTACTAATCGAAGTCGATTTGGTTGAACCGTGTAATATCATTTTTAGTCTCCCAAAATATTAATTCATTAACGCTCAGGCGGTAGCCGGCGCCCGCAAGCCATTGTCTTACTATTGTGTCTCTAATTACGCACGTCAAAAGGTTAAGAGTCAACCATTATCTTCCAGCCTTTGTCCTATATTACTTTGAGTTGGCGCAACACGTTTTTTTCTTCCATTCAATCCTGTCAGCAGTCACGATAACACTGACTCTCTTTTTGTCATATTACTCCTCACACAATTCATCCATCTTTTTTTTTGCCTCCCTCACCATCCATCCACATGTATATTCATACCTTTTTTAGTAACTTCCATTTCATCTCTCTTCCATCACATAACCATACCAAGACAAACGATTCCCTTTCAACCTTTCAGTCACTGGCGCCACTTTCAAACTTTCTCTAATAAGCTCATTTTATTTTCTCCGTTCATTCTCGTGTCCGCTACATGCCATCTTTTTTCATCCGTCTTTTTCACAGCCCAACATTCTGATGATGAATGTTCAGAATCAATGCTCTTTCCAAACACCGACGAAAGCAGTTCTGAAACCAGATTGCTCCAAATTATATCGTGAATTTACCAGGTCCAGTTCCAACCTGAAGCTGAAACTAAGAATTTCATTAGCAACAGTAGGTATAATCCATTAACTGGTCAAAGACCCGCGGTCGCGTCTGTTTCAATTATTTTAATTGGTGTTGTTTCTAACGAGAAAATAGTGGAGCAGAGTTAACAGTTGCTTAGAGCGATTATGAATTTAGCAATTTCTTGTCCGTCATCGGATTTATAACTGATGTGTAAAGCTGTAAAGGTAAAAACATTAGGTATAGATTGTTGCCTTTAAAGTCAGCGATACACATGCCTGTAGCTGGCAAGTAGGCAAGTAGCTTAAATGCATCAGATACACCAATCAGAACTTACTATGGTACACTGGCATGCCTATATTACTGCACACTTTTGTACTCGTACCTGTTACAGACTTCCATCAACAAGTATATTGTTGTTTGAAGGTTACAGGCAAGTGTATCACCGCCTTTAGTGACTAACTACAATATTTATTTATTTATTAAAACTTTATGCACTAGTAATAAACACAGTACAAAGGCGGACTTAATGCCTTAGGCATTTTCTACCAATCGACCTTAGTCGACAATTATAGTATACCGTACGATTAACATGCACATTTATATTTTGAAAATTAACTTTGAAGTGATCAGTTCGTTTTCCTTGATGGCATCTTCATCATAATTTCAATCGAGCGACGGTCAGTGCTGGACACAGCCGCCACAGGCGCCAAAGACTGGTGATTTATTTCTCGTAACCAGAGGAAAACGTATTGGCATGCCAATAAAGACATCTATACTAAAATAGAATAAAGGAAGAGTATTTTGTTTGTTCAAACGCGCTAATCTCTGGAACTATCAGATTGAAAAAAATCTCTCTGTTTGGGATAGTTAGGTTCATGACGAATAGAGTTATATAAAATCACGCCAAGACCCACGGAAGCGGTGCACTAACCGAAGGTACAGGGACAGCTAGTAATAAATAATATGAAAATTGGTTCTTGCCGGGCCTACTAAGTTATGCTGTCTCATCCTTCATAAATACTTTCATTTTTTCCCCTAAAACTATGCTGAGCTGTCAAGGCACGTACTACTTCATAATCATAATATATAAGTCTTAGATGTCAAGGTTGATGGTATCTAACTTAGTTTCTGTTCTACGAAGTTATCAGCTCGCTACAGCCCAACTTATGCCAAGTGTGAACCGCGTTCACCGGAAATGGTGTAGCGGTGCAATCTCGCGATAAACTCTGCAAACATCCGGTTTGTCCTATTTGTGGCAGACTGCCTGACAGGTATCTGGCCTTGGAAACTTAATGAAATTTAGGTTTCATAACTTTGAAAGCTGTACTGGTGGTGAAAGCAAACTGAAATAATATTAAGTTTTAATGTCGACTGGCTTCTCCGGTATCTTTGCTTCCATAGAATACACAGATATATAAAGGCCACAGACAGGAGCTTGTTGGTATATATACAAGCCGAAATAATAGACAGTATGTACAAATGCATATAAAAATAATTCATTCGGCATCAGATTTATACACATCACTGTCAATGGGATATGTACCCAGAACGCTGGAAGCATTGCCATGTTGAATAGCAATGCCGCTTTGTAAGCCAAAGAAAAGGCCAGCTTACAGTTATTTATTTAGCACTATTATTACAAAATGACACAGTATTCATGCTGAAAATGGATTACACTATTATTATAAAAACGATAGTTTGTGAGTGTGTCTGTTTGTTACTTCTTCACACTGGAACGGCTAAATGAGTTTGGATGATATTTGTCACATTGGCAGACCATGTCTTGTCCAGGGAGTATGTTCCTTTGGGAAAATTTTCCACTTCGATGCGGGTGAACCCGCTGTCAGCAGCTAGTATTCTCATAATAGAATTTATTTTCGCAAATCATCGTCTACTGTTATCATCTCTTATCTCATCTTTAGCGTTATTATGATACCTTTTTTAAGTAAATGATATCGCAACGTGTGACGTGAGTATATGTTACTATTTTTGAAATAATTGGTATCTTGTTGCTCGCCTTTTTTAGAATATTATGTAACTGCCTACTAAGCACAGAGACATAACTTAAAGGAGCTATCTTGGTTCTTATAATTTATTGGCATTTTTTTCAGCGGGGCAAACTTTTGAGAATATGAACAATTTTCACCAGTGAACCAACCCTGAAATAATAACAAAAACAGCGGTTCCACATTTTGTCGAGTCATGCAAACCTTAAACTGTACTGAACAGGTGTTTTTTTTAACAACACAGTCCGATGGGGCGGTAGGTACCTACCGCCCCATCGGACTGTGCTGCACACACATTGATGTATTAGGTATAATCGTCTCTGGCGTATTTGTCTTATCAGTTGAAATCGATATTGGGTCGGGACGATTTTTAATTTTATCAAAGATATTAAGTTGAGAAGTATTTTGCTAATACTTCATGACATCACGTAGTACTCACATAGGTAATTAGCTGTTGCTACAATTATTATCTGAAATAAAGCTTCTGCCAGTAGCTTCTCTTATCCCAAATTATTTTTAGAAGTTTGTAGATGTACCTAGGTGATAGTAGTATGTATCCTGACAATATTATTCGACTTGATAACTAAGCAGATGATAGAACAAAATCAATCAGATTCGGTAATGAGTACCTGAAGCAGTATTGACTTGGAGAACCTCTAATCAAGTGAAGTAACGAAGCGAGAGAGATTCGTAATATCGGAATCTGACAAAAATCAATACTGCCACGTAAAATAAACAGTTAAGACTCTCGAATACTGCAAACATAACGATCCCTTTGTTTGTCCATTTTAACAGACATTGGTTTTATTTTCGTGCAGTACCTAATAGTAAGTATAGAATAAGAAGAAATTGCGATAACAAGGGAATGTTGTTGGTTTGTCGTGTTACAGAGGTCCTACCATGACATTTTAAAATCATCATAATTCCGGTGAGAGTGAGACGCAGCCTTTTATCACACCAGGTTAATGATGACTTTAAAACGTCATGATATGACACCAAGTTTTAGAACCCAAGCTAAGATATAAAAATTAGACTTTTTAATAAATATTTCCATTAAACATTTATGATGATTTTGCCGTTATCCTAAAAAATGTTTTACTCGATTAAAGAGATGACAGATAATAAAATACCATGTAATAAGTAATAATAATGACTTTAATGAAATTACTTTTAATGAATTGACTAAAAACCAATTTATGATTTTACGATGTTTTAATTTATTTATTTATTTGATGGTCGTTCTATTGCTAGAATGATGAATTTTCAAAGATCAACTAAAGTTATTTCATGTATTTAATTATTTATTTAATTTAATTAATTGAAATATATTATTTCTATTTGTTGGTCAAATAAGTTTATCTGTTTATCTATTCTAATGTCTTCTTCATCTTGTTTACTTGTCTTCACATACCACCTATAAGAGTTTCTGGTAAGATTTTTTTGAGTAAAGTTCAGTGGCAGTTTTAATTATTCGCAAATTGATACCTTGTAAATATATTGACGTCAATTTTTTTTTATATCTCAAGATTCTACATAACTGGGTAATATGTGGAATCATAAAACGGGCAGGATTTTGATAAAGTTGAGCTGAGAATTTTACTGTAGTATCGACTACCCCAGCGAACAGCTGACTCTATCCATTTGCTGCCAAATACTGTAAACTTATTCGCATTGTAATAGAACACAAAGTAACTGTATTCTGTATCAAAAACTAAATACTTTCTGAACTTGACACTGGCTAAATTCAATAACCGTGAGGAGCTAAAAGAAAAAAAAAGTTGAAGTCACAAATAAAGGGTCTCTCTTATGTCATAGACTGAATACACGATTTACAAGTACTTACCTACTACAGACTAAGGAGTTTTTATTAAGTAGGTACTCGTACTTTAAACGTATGATAGCAGCAATATGAAACATTTTAACCAGTATTGTTCATGCTTGTTTTCGTTCTAAATGATGCCATTATTAGACAAAACAAAGCTATCCTCAGTTTCTAAAAGCGAAACCATTTTGGGGTTATTGTAACTAAGAAAAACTCAATTAAGAACCCACAAAGACCTAAATTGCTTGTCATCTAAGTTAATCTACAGAAGTTTTTCGTCTTCTAAAGATGTCTGTAGAAAACTGAATCACTTTCATAGTGTCTGTCTAATAGCAACTGCGAAGTACTACTATAGCAACAATTTTACTAATGGTTGAACCATTGTTGGTCTGAAGCTTAAAACTTTTGCAAATATTTAGTTGAAATATTTGAATCACAGAATAATGTGAAACGGTAATATTTAGCCTATCATATAAAATACATATTTTTTGCTGAGTTTGAAAATCTCAACTAACTTTGAGTTAAACTTGCCAATGTACAGTCAAGGGTCAAAAGTACAATTGCACTGTACCAATGCTAAAGTGCCTAAAATTTATTTTTAGAAAAGGGTGAATGGTTCATGACTGATTTAACTTATAGCATATAATCAAAAGTATTGAATAAACTAGGTACCATTGAAATTCGGGTTCCTTCTATTTGGCAGAATCATGACACTCTGAAATGTATTTGGCATAACACACTTGGCATAATCTTCTTTAATAGAATACTTTTAGGGCATAAAAATTATTAAGTATAACTATTGTCTATCAGAATGTTTACGTGTCCGAATTTAAAATGGCATACTTTTAACATGGCAGAATTTTATTTGGCATAATTACCTTTGCCATAATTAAGATTACGCATAATTTTGTTTAGCATAACATTTATTTAGAGAGATGATTATTTGGGGAACCGATACCTTTGCCGAAATTTTTTTGATCAAATTTCATTTTACCGAAACCTGTGAACCCGTATTGGGGTGCCCTAAAATGTGCACTAGCTTCTGACGTTTTATAAGTGTCCATGTAGGCCTATGTGAAATAAAAATATTTTTGATTTTGTTACATGCCTGCTTCCATGCTGCATGCCTGGTTGCATACTGCATGCCTGCTTGCATCCTGCTTGATGGCGGGAGCTCCGCTCCGCTCTAGCCTTAGCCACTGTTGTTTTTTTTTTTTAAACCACCCCGAAATAGGAGATCCCGCAGGGGCCTCCTATGTAAACCAACAGTGTTTTGTAATTATCTTTAGGTTACCTATTTGATATTGTTTCCACCGCAACTAATGACTACCGATATAAAATATATGCCAAAAGACGATTCTGACTGTGAATTTTCTGCGATGTGATGATTCTGTTTTTTAATTATTATGGATATGAAATTTATGCCTAAAGATGATTCCGACTAACAAAATTATGAGTTTTGAATGTATGACAAATGAGTGTGTTGTGTCATGTGCTATCCGTTTTTATGCAAAATAATATTATAACATAAAAAGTTCTGCTATAAAAGGTAGACCCTTGATATTCAACTCAATTTTTTTTAGTAAGAAACATTTGTAATTATCTTTAGGTTACCTATTTGATATTGTTTCCACCGCAACTAATGACTACCGATATAAAATATATGCCAAAAGACGATTCTGACTGTGAATTTTCTGCGATGTGATGATTCTGTTTTTAACCGACTTCAAAAAAAAGGAGGAGGTTATCAATTCGGTTGTATTTTTTTTTATCATCATTTTTTTTTATGTTTGTTACCTCAGAACTCCGTCGTTTATGGTTGGTCCATAAACGACGGAGTTCTGAAATTTCTTGCAAATTTTTTTTTCCCTTTATAGGATATGCTTCCAGATTGGTTGGTTTCTATAATAGTTTTGTCTCTTCGTTATTTAACACCAACTTCCGAAATTAAAATTATTTTGCACTTTTCAGCGTTTTTTTTTTACTTTGAAGTCGGTTGTATTTTTTTTTTGTAAAAAGTTTTTTTTTTTACACTTTTTAGTTATGGTACCACCACTAAAAAGTACCCCTCAGCCATACCTCAATACCTTATAGCCAGAGTGCATCTCATGACAATTCTAATAATCCCAAACACGGTTACATTACATTAATTTATTACAGAGTTCCGGTGCCTAACTTCAGGCTTCATCATCAGATCAGTTCGATATATTCCCCCTCTACTTTCAGTCAGTCATCGACTACACATATAAACAAAGCAATTTTACTTGTTACGACCTTTTATTACTTGAGCGCTGACTTCCACTTGCGCAGAAGTGAAATATCGGGTCTCTTTAGCCGAGCGCTCAAGATTCGTGCCGGTATCTGTACACCCTGTCCTGTACTTGCGCATACTTATGCACTATAAGACTATAAGGTCTCCTACGTACTTTGTTCTCCTCATCTCTGTTGAGATTGGCCACCGTGATCGAAATTCGGTCGGGAGGATTATTATTTAACGATGTAAAACCCAATACTTGTGCCTAATGATAAAAGTATCTAAGTATCCATTTAAAAAAAAATATTAAGGTATAGTAATAATCTTCAGGATACATAAATGTTTATCTCCCCCTTTATGTGAATATATCGACGGACGCAATATGTTTATAGGCGGCGGTAGCGCAAACACTTAGGCCTTTAGGACTTGCTCTAATTATGTAAACCCAGTGTGAAGTTGACCTTTATTTGTAACTACATAACTGATGCTTGGATTACACATATCAACTACACATTTATTTATAAACGTCATTACTTTACGTCTGGTAATAATGCAGAAAGCCTTGATTCAAACTAATATTATAAAGGCAAAAATTTGTAAGTACGCATGTGTGTTTGTATCTCCTTCACGCTCAAGCGGCTCCATAAATTTGTATGAAACTGGGCACATGAGTAAACCATGTCCTGGAATAAGATTTCATAATTCCAAAGCGATGTGGATAATTTTTTTTTAATACTTTCTGTCACCACACTTAAATTGTGTCTTGGAATTTGTCCAAGCCACAAAAAGGAGGAAAGCATATTACTAATTTTATATTTATTTTTTATATATTATTAATTTTATAAATGTACTAATATTACTTTTATGATAATGTTAGCGTAAGTACTCGTTTACAGGGTGTATCGGAAAGGTGTGGTCATATTTTTTTTCTGCATGTAGAAATTATAGAAAATTTCCAAAAAAGCACCGCCAGTAAAATTGTTGATCAATTTATTTATAATTTGTACGGAAAGCCCAATTTTATTTTGGAACTAGCTAACCAGCGAACTTTATACCGCCTAAGAGTCAATTGCGTGCGGTGTGATATTTATTTCTTGAACACTTTAAATTCATAAATCTTTCGATATGGTCAACCGATTTCGATGAAACAAAGTCTAAATAATATATCAAGTTACACACAATTTTAATGTACAAAAGTTACATCTACATCGATTTCGTAAATTTTACGTGGTGCGCGCACAACTAAGACTTTTCTACAGATTTGTGATATGTATAGATTTCCCATAACTTCCTCATAGAAAGCTATATACATGGTTAGACGCAGTTGTTAAAATATGACCACACTTTTCCATTACAAAGGACCACATCGACTATAAAACATGAAAAAAAGAATAAAATAAGGTTATCTAATAATAATTTCAGAAATTGATAAATTAGTTATCTAGTAATTTAATGCTAATTTGAGGATAAATCAACCTACTAACTTATAACGCACCATCTGCGCCATACCTTAAGTACTTGATTTTAATTAAGTTCGGGGTCAACAATTTCCTTCATATTTTAACTGTCATTTTGCGCCGCAAGGAATTTAAATTTCTTTTTAATTCAAAATAAAGGTCTGTAATGTAAATTTTGTACTTTATTATTATTAGGATTCTTTAATTATTTTTAGGAAGGCTTGTGTTTCTCTACTATCTCACCTGATGGTAAGCGATGATGTAGTCGACGATGGTGCACGCTTGGCTATCCTATTCACTCTTGACTTAAAGGATCTGGATGGAGGACTATTATCTATTCTAAAAAGTCGATGCTTTGTTAGAAGCCGATAATATGGTATCAAAGTGGAACGAAACCAAAGTTTTGTTTCTATTCACCCCGTTTTACGGTACCTATGCACAATGAAAGTATTCCCTAGAGGTTTTGTGCGTATAGTTGGGATGCGCAACCGATACATACTATGGTCGACCCATGCACCGTTGGCGCATTGCCGTACGTCTTGTCGTCCGATGATGTAACGGGCTTGGTGGAATTAAATTGTGCAATTCCGACGCACAATTTCTGGTTACATTTCGGTGAGTGTACCGAAACGTATGGCTCAAGCCAGGGAGTCGTAAGAGTTGATAAAGCAGCGTCAAAACCTTTTAAATTTCGCCGAGGAGTGCGCCAGGGATGTATTTTATTGCCTATTCTATTCAACAACTATGGAGAATACATTATAAGACGTACCTGCGAGAACTGGGAGGTAGGCATCACAGTTGGTGGCGTAAAAATTACCAACCTGTGTTAAGCCGATGACATTACTCTTCGTGAAGCAAATGAGTCGGAACTGGTTGCACTCCTAGACCGAATGGAACGGATTAGCGAGGAGATGGGGCTTTCCATAAACAGGTCCAAAACCAAGGTTATGGTGGTAGACAGATCTAGGAAATTGAAGCTCAATGGCGCATTGGACCTAGAAATAGTGGACTATTTTATTTACCTGGGCTCCAATATCAGTAACGATGGTTCGTGTGAGAAGGAAGTTCGCATGAGAATTGGCATGGCTAAGAGCGCCATGTCTCAGCTTGACAAAATCTGGAGGGATCGCAATATCTCCGTAAAGACCAAAACCAAACTGGTACGGACCCTGGTCTTCTCGATCATTTCATATAGCGCTGAGACTTGGACGCTAAAAGCTGCAGACCGCAAACTCATTAACGCATTTGAGATGTAGTGCTGGATAAGGATGCTCCGTATACCTTGGACAGCATTTCGGACCAACGTATCCATATTGCGAGAGCTCAAAATCTGCTCGCGATTGTTGTCAGAGTGTCTACAGATCAGAATGTGTTTTGTGTCAGTTTTGTGTAGACAACCACAGACTATGTAGACATCAGTCAACTGTGTTTATATATATATTATTGTGTGTCTATAGTGCAGCACAGTTATGCTCGGTTTGCACATGGCCCGACAGTTTGCTATATTTTATTGTGCGTCTATTTGGGCAGAATAAACATGTTTTCTTTCTTTCTTTACACAAGATTCTACAATACTTCGGCCATATTGCAAGGAAAGATGGTGGCAACTTCGAAAGGCTCATAGTGACCGATAAAGTGGATGGGAAAAGCCTCGTGGACGCAGCCCAATACGTTGGTCTGACCAGATCCGCACCGCTCTTGACTTTACGCTATACAATACCCTTCACACCGCCAGAGACAGAAACAGATGGAGGAATATCGTTCGAATGAAAGTGATGAAGCAGGGAGGTCACGACCCTCAGCATTGAGGAGTACGACGCAAGGAGGAGGACTGAAATGTAACCAGAAAAAAACCGACAGGTTATCAAGTAACAGTTACTCAATCGACTCAAGCGCGTCAAGCCAATAATTTTTAATTGGATCTGTGTAAAGTGTTTTATCTGCTTAATAATCGTACTTAGTATACTAGAGATCGTATTAAGTCCAAGGTAACCAGTAAATATACAAAGATATCCCTAATATCGTGAAGTGAATTAACTAATAAAATCCCTAAGCTCCTGGCGCGCCGACGCCTAATATTCCCTTACCAATGACGTCTTAAATAGATTACCGAAACCGAAACATAATATCAACACCCACACATTACTGGCGCTGTAACTTCAGGGGCCTCTTTACTTTATGCCTCACGTTTAGAAACCATATTATGAATATATAAGAGCTACTTATTAATGGTAAAGTATATCTTTACATGTTGCTGGGTACGAATGCTACGTGATTTGCCAAGATAAAGTGTGGGTGCGACATGCGACCACGTACCTAACAAAAAATATATAATTTTTAGCCCTTTTTTTCCAGTGGAAAATCATGAAATGGCTTCTCCCACTCTGGGTGGCGGTACAGGGAGTCAGACTTTTACTCATTAAATTCATCTATGTTCCTTTAGTTGCCCTTTGCGTTCCAGGGTTCTTTGCGATACCTGATTACTTAACTGTAAAACAAAGAAATTCTTAGGTTCTAGATAAAGCTTGACCTATCAGCAATATCGGTTGTCGAAAAATCCAAAACGTATACATATATTGACATGCGATACCGAAATGTCATGTCGTCAATTCTGGCAACCCTCACGTACGCCTAGGTCACGGTACAGGCTTGCGGACGGCAATGGGTAGCTCGTCGTCCGGTAAGGACCAGGCCCGGGTCGATGGCCCGTCATAAATATTCCACGCGCGAGTCTCAAAGAAATGTTAGCATAATTGACATCGCTAAGACCTGCGGGATGGTTAAGAGTCACCACGCGACTGAAACGCAAAGGGCAACTGAAGTACCACGGGTGGATTTTTCTTAGTAATTAGTCATTAAAAGTCTGAAACCGTCTCGCTCCACCCTGACACTCTCACTCAAAAAAAAAACATGGTTATCCTCATATTTTCGACAACCTTTACCTATCGGTGATAGAATGTCAACGTTAATTTTTGTCATTACCCACGACACTGGCTCTCTGTATGTTGATGTAACAATATTAAATCAATCAAATAAGACAGAAATATAAATAAGAAACTGAATAAACTAATTTAGTTATCAAAACTAAAAATAACAATGGTTTTATTCAATAACTATTTTAGGTAGGTTCAACAGGCGCACCTATTCACCTAGCCTGCTTTGTAAACATTAAAACAAAGTACCTAATAATTATTTTATGTAGGTATTATCAGCGTATGATATAAAACTATATGAAAGTTATTGTCGCGTGTACGATCAAAGCTTGTGCCCTAAATGTGCGTTGGACTGCGAAGACGCTCATCACAAGCTCAGCCTGCTGGAAACCTTGCACGCATCATAACAAAGTCTATAATTATGGAACAAACAACCAGATAGAATAGATGTTAATAGCAGCGTCGACTGCGGCCTTTATTCAAGGGAAGGTCAGGAAATATGTATATTTTTCGGAAACAAGAAAAGTAAGATATAACTTACTTTTTTTTTATCGACAGTTGATCAGTACAAAAAAATGTGACGGAAGCGTATTTCGTCCACTCTATCATGTAATTTAAAAAAAGTAAAAAAATATTACCCAATTTAAAGCCCTTGAATAATAGTAGGTATGCGCTAACTGCTACTCGCGGGTTCGCCCGCGTGAATGTAGAAAATAATCTCTAGGGAATATATTCCTGAGATAAAAAGACTCCGAGATAAAAGATCCTATGTGCTATTTAAAGATGCCTACTCGTGTACCAAGTTTCATCGAAATCCGTTCAGTTGTTCGAGCGTGAAAAAGTAACAAAATCACACACACACACTCACAAACTTTCACCTTTATAATACTAGTATGATTTTACTTATAAACTTAAAATAAAAGAAAATTTAAAAACTTAAAAAGCGTAAATTCGTTATTTACATTATTTTTCGAGGGAACAAACGATTGTCGATTAATGAGTCCTTTAAGTAGAATTTAATGTAGGTACGTAAGTATACCTAATACACGTATCCTTTCAGAGAATCTATCTGGGCTTCTACGAATACGTACTTTAAGTTTTCAGTATAGTCATATAATAATTAGTAGAAACATGTTACCTTGTTAACTTTTAATTCATTGGCAGTACCTTGGAAATATGAAAATAAATACATCATAGTTTATCAGTACATGTTATGTTCGCAGAACTTCAAAATATGTAGGGTCTAGGGAATAGCCGATTTAATTTACAAAATTTATCACAGTCATGTGTTCTTTCGTACCCTAAATCGTATTACCTGCATTACCAATGAATTTTAAGTTCACAAATGAACGGTTTAAAGTTTTATATGCTCACATCCTCTATTTTTTTTTTAGTTTTTTTTTTTTTAGGTGGGAAAATCATCTAATGACAAATCACGCTCTTGGGTGGAGCAGGAGATAGTGTCAGACTTTTACTGGCTGGAAATCCTCTAATAATTCCCGCTCTGGGCTGAACGATCACTGGAACCTTGCCCTTTCCATGGCTACGGTATCTCTATCGAACTATTCCATAGTGACAACAACCTTCACATCTTACCCTGTAAAGGGTTTATAATTGGTACAGTATCGAGGCCACTATCAGGGGTATACGAGATCGTTTCTGTGTTATGTCCTCAAGAGTTACTGACGATTCGGACACAATATATTCGGACACTGCCCGAATCGACACATTTTATTTTCAATATTTTTTCACTGATGATTCGGACACCACCAAATTTATTGAAACTATTTAGTACAGTCAGATAAAAAAAATCTTAAAATATAATTTAGCAAAATTTATCATCCTAAGTTGTAAAATAGTTTTGGTACCTAACGCTTCTTTTTCCCAATATTATATTTTAAAACTTTTTATCTGACTAAACAGTCTGTGTCCGGATCATCAAAGAAAAAAATATTGAAATAAAAATGTGTCAATTCGGACACTGTGTATAAATCGTCAGTAAGTCGCCTCAATGTTCTACAGTTTATTGTAATTACTAAACAAAATTGTGATCTATTTTTTTTTTTTTTGTTACAGGCAATGATGGATCGGGCACCAAATCGGTAAGTGACAGCCTTAAACTTCTTCTAAGTACTATACATACCTAATATTATATTATAAAGGTACTTTCTTCCATGGCGCAAAATACCCGTGATAGGTTCCGTTTCAATTTTATATATTTCGCTTTACACGTTCGCACGTTCGTTGTTTTCGTTTTAAACGTTATTCAGTTAAGTATTTCTCAATTCCAGTGAACCTAATCTCATTGATCAAAATATGTATTGTTTATGGGTACTTATTAACAATTTCTTCCATAGTGAAGTTCCAAGAAGTTCCCATTATACGCTCTTTCGTTGAAATTTATAAGAATTTTATTGTGTGGGTGTCGAATGATAAGGCAATTAATATCAAAAGAAAATATGTAATTTAATATTAAGAAGAGTATTTTAAAAAAGATCTTTTGTATATATTTCAATACAAAAAACATGATGTAATTAGCTTTTGTCAGAATTAGCACTCATTAGTTTATAAATTCATTGATTTGTAAATGTGTCTATCATATTTTACTTATTGTATTCACTATCTAGTCAAACAATCAACAATAATAAGATGGATAAAGTGTAAATAATTAACGAACAGTAATTAATTAGCAAATCAATCAAAAACACAGTATCCGATACGTCGCAATCGTTTTTGTCGTGTTTTGCTACAGTATAGCGTGACTTTTAATTAATTTGAAATATTTAGGAGTGATTCCTGAAAATACAAGAAGCTCGACTCCAAGATCAACAACCATCATCATGTTTTTTACTTATTCCAATTTATTTTGAGTCAGTAATATTTTTTTGTTTTCATATCTTTGAGGCACGCGTGGAACACTACGTACCGTCAACTTGGGCTTGGTCTTTACCAGACAGCTGGACGGCGAGCTACCCATTGCTCGTCGCCCGCAAACCCGGGGTCAGTAATATAAGATCAAGTCTTAAATCGAAAATAATCAGCTTCGACGGTATGTTAGGTGTAGTGTTTGAGCGATTGGTTATTACGGCACTGAGTATCTGTTTGGATGGGTTTGGGTGTTTTGTGTATGTGAGTTTAAATGTTAGTTCCCACGATACAGGAATAATTCATTGTGCGGGCAAAATTATTAAGAAAAACAGCGGTTCCGTATCTTTGTATCATCATAATTTCTGTCCACTGCCACTTAAGTTTGGCGATTCTTTGTGCTATGTCTGTAACCTTGGTTCTCCTGCGGACATCTTCATATCCGATATGATCACGCAAGGAAACTCCGAGCATAGCCCTTTCCATTGCCCTTTGAGTGACTTTAAGCCTTCTGATGAGGCCCATTGTAAGTGACCACGTTTCGGAGCCATATGTCATCACTGGCAACACGCACTGGTCATAGACTTTCGACAAAAGACGAAAGTATCTTCGGATAACTCGAAGAAATATTAGTAATAACTGATTTTTTATGTTCATATTCAGGGCATAGGAGTATTGGAAGAAGTAGCAGAAGTAGGGGATACAGTAGTAGAAATAGTTGCAGAAGAAGGGGAAGAAGTAGTAGAAGTAGAGGATACAGTAGTAGAAATAGTTGCAGAAGAAGGGGATACAGTAGTAGAAATAGTTGCAGAAGAAGGGGAAGAAGTAGTAGAAGTAGGGGATACAGTAGTAGAAATAGTTGCACAAGAAGGGGAAGAAGTAGTGGAAGTAGGGGATACAGTAGTAGAAATAGTTGCAGAAGAAGGGGAAGAAGTAGTAGAAGTAGGGGATACAGTAGTAGAAATAGTTGCACAAGAAGGGGAAGAAGTAGTAGAAGTAGGGGATACAGTAGTAGAAATAGTTGCACAAGAAGGGGAAGAAGTAGTAGAAGTAGGGGATACAGTAGTAGAAATAGTTGCACAAGAAGGGGAAGAAGTAGTAGAAGTAGGGGATACAGTAGTAGAATTAGTTGCACAAGAAGGGGAAGAAGTAGGGGATACAGTAGTAGAATTAGTTGCACAAGAAGGGGAAGAAGTAGTAGAAGTAGCGAAGAAGTAGTAAAAGTACTGGAAGAAGTAGTAGAAATAGTGGAAAAAGTAATAGCAAATCTCTGAATATAAAAACCAACAAGCATTATTTTAGGGGTACTTCTACGTTCTGAAATAATGCTTGAAATGACGTTTTAAAATATATATAATGTATTTGCCTGAACAAGGAAAAAATATCTAGGTACTCCGCTTTTGCTTCACAAGCATTGGCGATTCCCTAGGGAACTCTTCAAGTGAATAAGGACTTCAATTGAGTGCAAGCTCTTTCGTGCAATAAACTTTAACTGTACCTTAGAGGGTATTCGAAAAGAGCTAAGCGGATATCTATGTATCTGACATAGATCTTCCCTAGTTCTTACTCATGTTCTTCAGTATCATTTAATAGTATTCTATAAATAGTTTAGGGAACTATCTAAGGATTTCCAGCTAAATGTTACCTATTTGATTTTCTTGAACTCAAATGTCGTGTCGACAAAAGGTACATATGACGCTGTCATGTTGTAACGCTCCCATTACGCCTCCGCTCTCAACTTCTTTGTTTATGCTTGCGTAGACTAACATAGATGTTTCACAGACGTGACGACAGATGCCGGGCGTCTCATGACGACCAACGTTTTTTTTTTGTACGAGTTGAAATCCACATATCCTCCACCCTAGGGTGGATCTTAGGGTCTGTCAGACCCGTACTGATTAAAACCACAATGGTATTCCCTCGTATACTTGCATCTTGGGGCTGCGGGTGCGTGTGTAACATTTGGTACCCCGAACTTGTGCTGGTCCACAGACCGCGGGATACACACAATCAAAACCAACCCGCCTTCGTGACAACTGTACATTTGATTTTTGTTGTAATGAAAAGTACCACACTCAAGATTATTTTGATTCCTTTGAGAGGGTCGAAATATACGTTTTTTGCGATATAAACGGCTGTATCTTTTTTTTTTGGTTAACTTAGAAGTTTGATTTTTTTCACAGCTTAAAGGGACCGCAGACTTAAGTATATGGTTTTATTTTCAACTCTATATCTCCACGCGTTCCTGAGATAAAAGGTCTTGATAGACAGACAAACAGACAGACGGACAACAAAGTGATCCTATAAGAGTTTCGTTTTTTCCTTTTGAGGTATGGAATCCTAAAAAACAAAACATTTCATATATTACATTTCACATATTGAATATTTTATAGACTGAAGCAAGAAACCTTATAGCATGATATCAGAGGCTAGATACTATAATTATTGGCATTATTCTTGAATGATATTGAGTTGATCACTGTTAAATCTAGTTTGCTAGATAACTAGATTGCTGATAAAGTTGGAGACCGTTGGACTAATCACGATGCTCTATTATTTAGCTTTCAACGTTAGGCGAAACCATAGAGTTCTTTATTTTGTATTTCGAACTAACCAATTCGAAAAAATTAAGAGGGTCCCCACTCGTCTATCGTCGACCTGAACATAGTTTAAAAGCTTGCCGGTTCATCTAACGCAATCCAACGCAATGTTTGATAAAAAGGCAACGCAATGTTTGATAAAAAGGCGACACCTGAAAGCTCCGGTGTCACTCGATAATACCGTCATTCACTCGAATATTTCACAAAACTTGTTCCAGGAATTATTTCCTGGAACAAGTTTTGTGAAATATTGTCCAAAGACTTTTACAGTTTTTACAAAATTTTCGTCATTCAGAATCTTGATTAGATTTCCAAGACTTCTATTGTTATATTTTTTGACTTTTTTTAATTTTTGAGTACATTATGAAGGGTCAAAGTTCATGCAAAATAGCAGATTTTCAGACTGCATTATTTTTACACAAATTTAGAAATTGATTTCAATAGAAGCCTAGATAATATCCACAAGATATGTGTTTTCAAAATATCTAATGAAAATTGTGTAATGACGTCATAATCGCGTAAGAGCGGCTGTGTGAAAAACAGTGAAAATGTATGTCGGGTTAGTTCGCTCTTAAAGGTCATTCATTAAATATTCGCTACGCCGAACGTTTCTGAAAATTGCTTCAATTTGATTGAAAGGTTAAGTCCAATTACCTAAATCAAATTGAAGTGATTTGGTTGAACGGTGAGTTGGTTATGATGTTTCAGGAATTAGACAAGCTATAATATAAAATCTTTTCAAGAAGTTCAACTTCTGAAAATGATCACAATTTTATTTGTTATTGATAAACTCGCACTTAAGCGCTATTTCACCTGATGGTAACCGGTCATATGGTCGACCATGGAGCACGCTTGCCTAGAAGTAAACTATTCACTCTTGTGCCAAGTCAATCTAGGTCATCCAGGTCCCTTAAGTAAGGATTGAATAAATTAACCGACTTGGTATTACATGGATCTCACTTATGAGAGACAAAATTAAGAAACTGTGACAAGTTATAATTCTTAAACTACTGGTTCAAATTTAATGAAATTCTAAATATACCGTGTTTATACAATGCCTTCTTGGTTACTAAAAATTCAGGCTTCTAGTTCTATACACAACGAAGTTATAAGGGATTGAAAATGGCCTGAGCTGTTTCGAGAAAAGGATGGTACGGCCGTGCCACTTTTTTGCTCGCCTTGGCGGGGGCACAGTCCGTCCCCCTAATTAGAGCTTCAGTTACGATGCTACAAATAGCTCTTTCTACTTAACTTGTTATTAACGTGCGAATATAAGATCAAAGGGAAAGTCAAGGCGACACGGCAGTGCCCCCATAATTAGTAATAGTTGATTCTCATTGTGTGTTTACGTGATACATAAGACTCGTTAGTGAGCAGACTATGTACAAAATCTTATCGTATATTAAGTGATTAAATCGTGTAAAGACTAATAATATATAAATAAATCTGTGATCATTGTAATAGACTAAAATCAAGAGATCCACACCTTACAAGTACAGTCACTTTGTTTTCTATTAGAGTGCGGATACAGCATATTCGAATGTTTTTGCAGTATTTGGCAGCAAAAGTTTCGAGTCAGCCTTCTCGACAAGCTTCGGGGCCCTTTTTTTTTCTTTTAAGTTGGGAAATCAACCAAATGACTTCTCGCGCTCTGGGTGGAGTGGGAGGCCGTCTCAGACTTTTACTGACTAAAACCACACTTGTGTCCTTCAATTACCCTTTGCGTTCTAGGACTACGGGTATCCTTTTCAGTAATTCTCCGCGGTCCTAGCTAGCGGGCATCGCCCCTGCTGGGCCCCTGCGGTTTGCTGACATCTCTTTGAGGAGCGCGCTACGCGCTGTCGGCGACTGGGTTCGGTCCAGTTAATTACCAAACAGCCGGACGGCGAGCTACCCATTGCTCAACGTGTTAAAATGTCAGGCGTGCGAGCGAGAAAGGGGGATGGAGCTATGCACCCTATATAGCTCGTCCATCTGTCCCTTTAACAGCTCAGTTTAGGTCGTCAAATGGATCGCGTTAAGAGCTCGTGGTATGGCCTCTAACTATATAACTTGGGTGGATTGCATCAAAATAACATGTTCAAGTTAAAAGGGTGCCCAGTGAAAAGATAATTTATCTCCCAGAAATGTAGGTGGGTAATTTTTTGGCGATGGTAACACTTCGAGCCGGGTGTCATTTTTCCCTGGTATGTGCCAAATTCAACATGGTTTTTTGATTTATACAAATGTGTAATGTTTGTTTTACAAATCATGCTGCCATAAAAAATATTTAGAATCCACAAATTGCAGTGAAAATATCATGTGAACTTCATTACAAAGTAAGTATACCTACCTTTCATTATTAGACTGCACTTAAAAACGAGTGAGCAAGTAAATAAAACTAAATATAATCCTATGCTAATGATTATTATGTGATTAGTAATATTAATAGAAATATAAAATATTTCAGGGCGAGAAGTATTAATTTTATCATGGGAGAAGTTATTAAGTTACAAATCTCGGGTCTAGTACAAAACAAAAAGAAAAAGCATGGAAAATAATTGGTTACTGGTATAATAATTTAAAGATATATCTTGTTTAAAGTTATCGTTATTTGTGACGTCATTTTAACAATTGTCACATTGATATGACCCATATTTTCGCTTAAGAGGGCCCTTCTCAATCGATCTATCATCAACGTGAGTATGGTTTAAAAGCTTGTTGTTTCATTCAACGCAATCCAATGCAATGTTTGATAAAGAGGCAACGCGAAAAAAGGGAGATAACGCCTGGACGCTCTGTCGGCATTCAGTAATTTTGTTATTCATTCGAATATTTCACGAAACTTGTTCCAGAAAATAAGATAGATAATATCCACAAGATAAAAATATCTAGACAAATATGTGCAATAAGATCATAATCACGTAAGAGCGGTTGTATGAAAATGTATCTCGGGTTGGGCGCTCTTAATCAGAAATATGACAGCTGGCAGCTGTCTGACAGGTACTGGTTATGGTCAAACTTAGTTGATGCAATCCACCCCTAGAATCAAGAATATTCTCAGTTTAAAACTTGACGGATTAAACAAACCTCGATCTTGACTCAAGGGACCAAACACTGGCAGTGTTGGTTGATGCAATTCACCCCTAGAATCGAGAATATTCTCAGTTTAAAACTTGACTGATTAAACAAAACTCGATCTTGACTCAAGGGAACAAACACTGGCAGTGTTAGTTGATGCAATCCACCCCTAGAATCAAGAATATCTCAGTTTAAAAATTGACGGATTAAACAAAACTCGATCTTGACTCAAGGGACCAAACACTGGCAGTGTTAGTTGATGCAATCCACCCCTAGAATCGAGAATATTCTCAGTTTAAAACTTGACGGATTAAACAAAACTCGATCTTGACTCAAGGGAACAAACACTGGTAGTGTTAGTTGATGCAATCCACCCCTAGAATCGAGAATATCTCAGTTTAAAACTTGACGGATTAAACAAAACTTGATCTTGACTCAAGGGAACAAACACTGGCAGTGTTGGTTGATGCAATCCACCCTTAGAATCGAGAATATCTCAGTTTAAAACTTGACGGATTAAACAAAACTCGATCTTGACTCAAGGGAACAAACACTGGCAGTATAACTGGCAAATACTGTGAGGTGCTCACTGTCAGACAGCTCTACATACTAACTATAATTTTAAAGCAACATCAAGAATTAGCATATGACCCCAACCTTACACACAGGCGCATGAAACAATTAGTATGTACTCGTGTTCATAAACCGGAAACGTCTTTTATTAGAAGATTTTTTGTATTTTTGGGTCCCCATGTCTATAATAAAATAAATTATACTCTGGATATTTATTCGCTTAATAAGGTTCGTTGCAAAGACAGGGTGAAAAAGTACTTATTGACATTAACTTATGATGACACAGAAAAATTATTTATCGTACCGAGGTAGACAGGGTCCTTTGTGCAATTTCTAATTCGTTCTTCGCTAATTACTCTATATCTACACATACACTCACACCAGTTTACTCCGCACATAACATTTCATACATCATCACACACACACACACACACACACATACACATACATACACCAACATTCATTGCCCATTACACTCTGACTCACTTTTCATCATGCATAGATTCCAACTCTTAATTTAGCTTATCCTAACTTTTATTATTTTTTATTATTATTATTGTTCTTTTTTATTTTTTTTGTTTTTATTGTTGAATCCAAATAATGCTGTACTCGTTAGCTTAATTTTTGTATGCAAATAATTTTCCGAGAGGTTTGGCGCTGTATACCGAGATACAGGTTTTTACCTAGTTCGGTTACAGATGCACCTATTATACTGTATTGTATTTATAATAGCTTATACTAAATTTTAAGTTTCTTTTGTACAATCTTTTTGGTAAAAAATAAACATTATTATTATTATTTTTATATATTTTATTTATCTCAGGATCCTGAGGTCCTGGACCTTTGGGAGGCGTACAAGGAACCGAAGCCAACTCGCAGAGGCCCTTTAGATAATTATAATGGAACATGATACCAACCGACGATTATCCCTGTACGCGCTATGCTAGTGCACCCAAGGACAACCCCCGGTTATTGAAAAACTGTTGCGACATATGGAGAACAAAGATAATAGGGCTATGGTTTTTGGAATCTTAAGTGGACTGGTAACATGGAACTATGTCAAGACTATGGCCCCTGCCTGAACAACGTTATTAATATGCATCGAAAAAAGGCAGGGGGTGACTTGCACACTCAATAAATGGGCCCCCAAAAACGGCCGCTAGCACGAAGTGACGTAGCAACAAGAGGGCAACATATCCTGAGGTGCTTGAGGAGTGGAGAGGTATACCACGGCTATCAGGACAATCCCGGAAGTACGGTCAAGATCCCTACCAGCACCTTACTGGATTATACATCCTTCTCCCGAGCACGTTTGCTCTTGCGAATCTCCACTCAAGCCAGCCAATAAAGGCAAGAGAGAGGTGGGAGCTCAGTTCCTCGTCAGTGTTCACTACGGCCGGCCAATAAAGGCAAGCCGGAGATGAAGAACAAGAATTCTCCCGGGAGATCGGGTCCGTGGGGTCGCTAATGCCCAACAGTTCGCCACAAAACTGCGCTGCGGATTGTATCTCTCTTAGTCTGGCCCCTCACCCTAGGCATATTACGGCAAACCAAACTTTACCGATACAGACCTAGGGTATATTGGAGCACGCAAGCCCCACCACGACGTCAACGTAGAGATACGGCGATGGGGTTATTATTATTATTATTATTATTATTATTATTAATTACGCCTACCTTTGTTATGGGTAATTGCTTTCTCCCACCTGTGTGAAAACAAACATATATTACGTAAGTAAATAATGTTTGTATGTTAACTCCCTATGCGTGGTTTTCTAAAAGTTAATACTATGTACTTTGCGTACATTTTAACTTAGCCACGCCTAAGTTACTATATGATAATAAGCATTTTTTTTTGCTACATAAGTAATATGTCAATATATAAAGGTCGAAGTAGCAATAATAGGCAGTGAAAAAGTAGGCTACGTTTTCAGCGTACTGTTTTAACATTTAGGAGTAATAATAATAATATTCCACAACGTTCACACAACGCCATCTAGTCCCAAACTAAGCAAAGCTGGTTCTATAAATACTAGATAAACATAGGTACATAAATTACACCCAGACACAGAACAAATGATCGTGCTCATCATACAAACATATTTGACTTAGGTGGGAACTCGAACCCACGACCTCCGGCATAGCAGTCAGGTCCACTAACCATTAGACCAGAGGGCCAGTCGAGGATATAACAATGCTTCAATTATTTTAGTAAATTATATTAATTTTCCAACTTTGGTGTTTAGTCTTTCTTATGGTCTGTCTCACGAAATCTCTATAAATTTTCCTATCTATCTTCAGCAAAATTCTGTCTTAAGAAAAGATGTCTTAGTTAAACAAAAAGATGGTTAATTTTGGTATACCTATACGATACGTAGGTACCTACACTACACATTTGAACAATTCACTCCACCACCCTATATAGATAGGTAGGTACTTATCTACCTTTTAATGTGGCGATGGTTCTTCCACTCACTAAACACATAAGCGCTTCAAACCTCTATGTTCATGACCTGTCTGGATATTCCCAAAATAACTATAATAAATAAACGCACAAAATGGCACAAACGCTTAATACCAACAATTCTTCTAATAACTGCGGAGTTTGAAATTAAACGATCTTTATTGAGAATGGCAACAATAGCTTCTGTTTATGGCAACATTGTTCAGAGATTCCATTTATGTAACTTTTACTTTTTATTTGTAATAAGAAATACAACTCTTCGCTATTCTGCTGTTTATGGAAAAGTTTCTGTGTTGTTTGATATTTCATAAACGTTTAACCTTATATTTTTATTTGAACCTTGATAATAGGTCTTTACCTATGAAATTGCCGTTTTTTAAAACGGGTTGCTTTAAATTTCAAAAAAAGAATAACGTACTTTTAATAAAAGGGAATGGGCCGTAATTCACCACGCGGGCCCAGTGCGGGTTGGTGGATGTCACATGTCTTCGAATTTTTGGTTCTAGGACACGATGTTTTCCTTCACCGTTTTGAGAGCAGTGGTGATAAAATAAATTACACAAAATAATACACCTGGCTGGGTTTGAACCCGCGACCTACAACTCGTAAGTCAGGGCCGTTACCACTCGGCCACCACTGCTTCAAAATAAATATATTAGGTAAATTGATAAAATCAGTAGTCAGTTTAGTGTGAAATGAAATATTATATCCATTGAGCCGTAATGTATTTTTAACCGTGATGTTTTTTGAAGTATTGTTTGCAGAAGACACTTCACTTTTGTTTAAGCTTAAACGTCAGCAGCCGGTTACTGACGATATAAATATCGCTCTTTCTAAAATAGTACACTGGTTTAATGTCAATAATCTGCTTCTTAATGAAAAAAAAAACTAAATGTATTAAGTTTACGATGCCTCATGTTAGGCAAGTGGAAACTAGTGTACAAATAAAAGGTAAAGAGTTAAGTCCTGAAGATATTACAGTGTTTTTGGGCATAACTCTAGATTCTAAGCTTTAGTGTGGCCCACATTTAGATAAATTATCGAAAAAACCTAGCTCTGCAACATACGCTGTCAGACAAATTCGAAATTTAACTGACTTAGAGACAGCCCGTTTAGTTTACTTCGGCTATTTTCAGTGTCATGTCATACGGCATTCTATTGTGGGGAAATGCCGCCGATATTCAGACAATTTTTGTTTTGCAGAAAAGGGCTATTTGTTCAATTTATAAATGAAGTCCCAGATACTTCCAGAAACTTAGGACTACTAAGGAGCTCAACGACTTGACGAAAAGTCGTTGAACTCCTTAGTAGTCCTAAGTTTGAGCTACACGAATACTGACAAATAATGCTTGCACTGACTGGACAGATCCACTCAAACACAGTAGGTATAGATATTGCGGCATTCGCTACTGACAGGGCCGCAAGAAACTCTTAGAAGTCTCGTCGATGCGTATGTTTGTGTGAGTGTGCCGTTTCGAATATTTGTAGGTAGTTTCCGTACTGCTCCTTAAATCTATACTGTGATTCAAATCTGTGTGGTTCTTTCTTCAAAAGATCATCTGAGACACTAATCTGCATGGTTCTCACATGATTTGACCATTACATGTTTACTGGATGAACTTTAAAATAGACTTTGACCCCTGAGTTTGTTTCGGTGTTTCTTCTCAGAGTAGTCAGTAAGAAACACCGGCCTTATCTAGTTTAAAGAGACGAAAAAAAACATTACGTGCAGAAGTGTTTTTTTAAACCTATTTGCAAAATAAATATCATTATCATAACCGACTTCATAAAGGAGGAGGTAGGCACTCAATTCGTCGGAATCGTTTCTTTTTATGTATTTTCCCGATTACTTTAAGGACTCATTCCCACTTTGTCGTGACGAGAGATAATCGTGTAGTTTTAAGTGTCGTGGCTTAAATATTTAAATGGAGGTGTCGACATATAGGACGACACAATCAACTGTCGTCTACGATTTTTTTTTTTTTGCGTTGACAACAGATAGTCATGACAGTGGGAACGGCTAGCACGACAGTCGTAAAACGATAAAAAATTGTCTAGACTAAACCGTGACGGTAAATCATGTGTCATTGTTGCAACTATCTGTCGTGGCCACGGCAAACAGTTGTTATAATGGGATCACCTACAGACGATAGTCGTCTGACGATAAATTAACCGTTACAACATAGTGGAAACGCGGCCTTATACACCTGGACCGATTTGGAAAATTCTTTTTTTGTTTGAAAGGGTATACTTCCCTTGTGGTCTCATGGTCCCAAGGTCTCAAGGATTTGACGATGAGATCCTCGAGAAATTGAAGGAACTCTTAAAATTTTTACCTATTACAAATATGTTACTGTCTATAAAACTTTCACACTATTTAAGTTTAGCTGAGGAGTATCACAACTAAAAAGTGTAGTATTTTAAAAAAATACAACCGACTTCAATACAAAAATACACTAAAAAGTGTAAAATAACTTTACAATTCGGAAGTGGTTGTTAAATAAAGAAAAAACAAAACCAAAGTCTTTATTCACCTGAATAGGTACCGTATTTCTGTGATCAAGAAGGTACAACAATACGAAAATATTCGTATATTGGTTTCTGATACGGAAAACTAAATATAGAAAATATATTTTGAACGGAACATATTATTTTGTTGGTGAAATGTGGAATTTATCGTAGGGATCGTATAAACGACTTTGAGGAATCTATTTTCAGAAATATTCATTGTTACAATATAACAAAGGAAATTAAGTGTGTTAAGTAGGCTTACTTACGTACTTAGAAAAAATTACAACACTAAGTATTGCGATTGAATTAAATAAATTTAAATGTAGATAGAGTATCCAAAAATAAATGATACTCATTGAAATTTAAAACAGTTAACGCAAAAAGCGGGGATCTCATTGATTGTATATTGGCATTTTCAACATCGTGATTTTTTCAATTTGTCCTTTAAGCACGCACCTACTTGAAATACTTCAGTTTTTGGGTACTCTTGAAGTGGCTACGGGAACCCCGATTTAGTACTTAAGTCCGACAAGGTTTTTTGAAAAAACAGATTTTAATCACACTAATATTACAAAAGCGTTTGTTTGTGTGTGTATATGTTACCGGCAATTTGTATAATTCAGGTATTCCATACAACACCTAGGCAATGTACAGAATATCTGGCGCGTCCAGGCAATTTGAGAATGTATACAATTCCTAGGGATTTTATACGGTATCTACTGGTTCACCGGTAATGTTTAAATTAAATAGATTTGGGTCTATATTTGTCAATGTTAACCGGCCTGCCTATAAAATGACGGATAAATGAAATATGTTCTGTTATTTAAAATCAATGTGTGTAAAAGACAAGAGCAGGGAAGGAAGTGACGTAATTTTAGGGCACCCCGACACGGACAGGTTAGTTTAGAAGGCTAAGGCCGAAGCGGAGCCTCCGCTCCGCTTCCGCTCCCGCCTTAGAAATAAGACCTGAGTGCTTGTAAGCAAATTACATTATGTTACTTATAGTGAAAAGATTGTTTTGTTTCACGTTAATTTTATAATGTACTTACAAGTACTCAAGTACTCTAACCTAACCTTTCCGTGTCGGGGTACCCTAAAATTACGTCACCTCCTTCCCTGCTCTCGTCTTTTATACACATTACCGGCTGCGCATTCGGTATTGTATAGAACACCTAGGCAAAATATAAAATAAATAATATTTCAAACATTGCCCATACGTTTTAGGTATTCTATACATTGCCTAGGTATTGTATAGATTACCGGATTATACAGATTGCCGGTAACATATACACTGATTTGTGTGAAATTTGACCCACGGGTAGAATATGTTCTGGAATAGCACATAGGATACTTACTACGTCTGTTGTATCTTTTCCCTTGGGAAAATACTTTACGGTTAAGCGGGTGAAACCACTGACAGGAGGTAGTCTACAAACAAATATTATAAAGAGGAAAGATTAGATTTTTTATTTGTTTACATGTTACGATTTGACACAAAAGTACTTAACCGATTTTAAAAATTCTTTCACCATTAGAAAGCTACATCTTTACTGAGTAACATAGGCTATAATTATTATGTTTTTAGATAATTGGCAACTATCACGCGAGCGAAGCCGCTGACAGCGGTATATAATATAGGTAATAAATTTATAGCATAAGCTAACATATCAACAGTGTTATACCTAATGTTGGCCTACTCTCTAGGGGAAGGAATGGGCAGTAATCCGACACGCGGGCCTCGAACAGGTTGGTAATAATAATTTCGTAAAGGAGGTAAACATTTTGTTCGTATTTTTGTTTAGTTATACAATGCGGAGACGACAATACGACAGTAAATGAAATCACTAACAAAATTCACCGTTATAAACAACTTTTACCAAGGGATCAACATAGGAATCGTGACTACAAAATCAGAATTTTAGTACATTAATAGAATTATGCCAACATGAACGTAGTTGGTAGATATTTGATTTCTTTTTCATGATCTCTAGATGTGGAAGTTTATTATATTTATATATATACAAAATAATATAGAAAAACACTTAACTAATTAAAACTATATACACTAAAGGCTACTCCTAATTAAAATATGGCGTCATAAAACTCCTTCGCATCGCTGTCGACTGGAAGTGTGCCCAAAAGGCTGGGAGCATTGCCACGTTGTATGGCAATGCTTAATCTCTGACCGAGGTAAAAGCCAGCCCTTGGGTCACGCGAAGTGTCAAAAGTGTGTGATCTCTAGATTTAGTCTCATAATACAAGTTGTTCGTAAATGAGTATTACCAGTGTTTTAAATTATTGTGGAGACACCATGTATAAAAATTAATTTCTTGAAGTACTGATCCGATTACAAAAAATATTTCACTGAGAGAAACACTCGCTGAATAACCTAGATTTTATCTCGAAAAAATACATGGTTGCACAAATATGCTACGAGAGCAGAGCCGTGGGAAAACAAATGTTTTCTAAAAAATTGCTTTCAAAATAAAAATGAAAATTATTTCACTATTTTAATTTGTTTTATTTATTACAACTTCATGAAACACAAACCTACAAAGGTGGACTTAATACCTTAATTAAGCATTTTGTACCAATAAACCAAGGGTGAAGAGAGATATAAAGACAGGACAAACAATAAAAAGTATTATTATGAAAAATATTTGTACACATTTTTCATTTTGTTAATTTTCGTAGTTTCTCTTATTTATCTTTGTATCATTAAAAACCAGTATAAAGCCAATGCAATGTCCTTGAATAACAAATTAATAGCAGAAGCCCTAAAGCCTAAAATAAAAGGGCCCTTCACAAATAGGTACTCCTTAATATTCAAGTCAGTGGTTCTCGCAACATGCAAATAGGTTTATATTACTTTAGCGAAGGATATTTTGGTGTTTTCGTCGGCTCAACGTAATTATCTTATTTGCTTCTAGGATGATGAAGATGGAATTTTGATTATTTTTTACGTATTATTTGACCTTTGGAAATTTCATATCTTGGTGTATAAATAGATTGAAGTGTTTGATGTATTATGTTTGGATGCTTGCGTTCAATGATTATATACCTATTTTCGTATTGACAGTGTGTGTGTGTGTGTGTGTGTGTGTATGGTTGTGTGTATAGGATCGCAGTAGATACATTAGAAGGGAATTAGCTTACACTTATAATAGTAATTCTTCTTCGTCGAATCGATGATTAGGATTGTACCTATCTGTTTTGAGCAGCTGTTGTTGCACAGAGAGCACTATGGCTACGTAATGGCATTCTGATTGTGTGTGATTGTGTGATTAAGCAGTGGATATCCTTTCACCGCAGATCCCCATCAGACTATGTCGTGATTCCTTGTAAAGATATTATTTTTATGATACATCTAAATACGTTTTCATATTTCCCTTCGTAATAATATGCTTGACGTGAACCTACCCTGAATGGTTTAAATGCTTAAAAATTCATATTCATCGTGTTTTTGTCTTTTAAGTCTGCATTAGCTACTATGTTTGTGATAGCTGAACAAAATGTGTACAGAAACCAAATAAAACGCAAAACAACGAAAGGTGAGGGGAGAAATATCGCATTTCACAGAGGTATCGAGATAGTACAAGTACCTACAAAGCTGCGTACGAAAGTACCAAAGCTCTACAAACGGCGAAGTACTCGCTAATAAGTAATAAGGTTTGTTCGCTTGATCCTCCGCCTTGTTACCTAGAATTCTTCATTATTCAAACACATAGTAATATAAAATAATTGCTCTATTATACCAAATAATGCTGAGGTTTCTACAAAAGTAACCTTGCTCACAATATCATTATTAATGTAATTTGCTTTCATATGACAATATTGTTACTATGTCATTGTCTATGACAATCATTACTACGGTAATACTTTCTTTTAAATTGATATAAACTAGTGCTTGACTGCGGTCCTACCTGATGGTAAGCAGTGATGCAATTGTTTTGAGGCGCACTAGTTTATTAATACTACAGCAATACTCTGGCAATACTATGGCAATACTATGGAAATACTACGGCAATACTACGACCTCACGGTTGGCGTAGTGGTCGAGCGATTGGCTACCGAGCTGCGGGATGCAGGTTCGAATTCCGCACGATACAAATATTGCTTTGCCCTACTTCTTGAGATGTATCTGAACCCACGATATAGAAGTAATTCGTGTGAGATAACATTTAAAAAAAATCAGTACATTAAGGCGTAAATGTTTTACAACAAATGAATTATTAATTTATTAGTTGTAAAACCTCTATGTCATCACTTCTGCAAGATTTGAAAAAGGAAAATAATTTCCTTCTTACAATACTCGCCATATTGTCCCATGAAAAGCTAAAAATATTATTATCTGTACCTACCGCCGGGAGCTGGCTAGCCTTGGCTCTGGAAAACACATGTTGCGTAGCCTCTGGCCTTCATACGGAACAGGGTCAGACGGTGAAACGTATAGGATTTATGTTAGTACCCTAAGAACTACCTCCAGGTAATTTTATAGAAAAAAATGCAAATATGCTGACTGCGACAAAAATAATCTACAATAGACAATTCATAAATAATAAAAAAACTAGCTGACCCGGTGAACTTTGTATCGCCTAACATTCAATGAATGTAGTATATCTTTCGATATAGTTAATCGATTGCGATGAAACAAAGCCTAAGTAATATATCAAGTTACACACAATTTTAATGTATAAAAGTTATCTACGTAGATTTCGTACATTTTACGTGATGCGCGCACAACTAAAAACTTCTACAGATTTATTATATGTATAGAAAAAATGTGTACCACACTTACCTCTCGTTAAAAACCTCTCTAATTCGAAGTTACCACGAGTTCTCTAAAACCTCTCTTTATATTTCGAAAAAAAAAGCACGTGATGCGAACAAAAAACATCATCGCTACGTAACAAAACGACGCGTTAAATCGAACTCATAGGTGTTAATTACTCGACAATTCTAAGTTATCAGAATCCAAAGCTACTGTCTACAAAACGACACTGATGGAACAGCACTTCAGACACTATTTCTGATAAAAAAGAAGTTATTGGTCAGTGTCAGTAATGTGTTTTAAAACAAACTAACATTATAGAGTTCTTCTGAGAACTAATTAGAATATAAATTGTATTATAAAGTATTTCATTCACATTATGTAGGTATACGACTAACTTTTTGAATTTGTTAACTTTGCAGTTAATCTTCTTCTTAGCATATCGATGGCAAAACTAGTTAAATTCCTTGCCTGGCCCAGTATTTGGCCACGGCAATGTCGTCCGCTGATGCTGTAATAAATAATAAAGTAAATAAAGTAAGTAATAAATTGTAGTTAATAAATAATATTAATTATTACTCAATAATTTGAATCCTCATATTTTTTTTCTCGACAATTTCGAATCATTTTATATTTCAAACTTTCGATAATTCGTAATATCTTAAAAGTCCTTTGAGTTTTATGTTAACGAGAGTTGACTGTATATTAATTATTGTTAATGTCTTCATATTTATTTTTGTATTTACTCACTTTCGATTCTAGAACGTACCAGCCTCGATTTTTAGATGATAATGACAATACCAGTTTGTTGAATAGATACTTTTTTTTTAGGTGGGCAATCATCAAATAACTTTTCCCACATTGTGTGGAGCGAAAGAGAGTATCACCCTTTTACTGACTTAAAACCCACTTGTGTTTTTTCAGTTGCCCTTTGCGTTTTAGGGCTGCGATGACTCTTTCGAACAATCCTATAGCCCAAGGTACTAAGGCTAGGTACTAATACTATGAAGATTTTGACGTATAAAGATAATATAAAATAAAACATTACGGTAATTTCTGTTAGCGTGATTCTACACAAATTACTGCCATTTAACGTCGCCTTGAAAAACTACTGCAGTAAATTTTGCACTCCAAGTATGCTGCTTTAACACTCTACCCTAATACACGCTATAAAGTTCGAAACACGATGGCTTTCGACTTCGTTTAATGTTGATGAAATAATAACACCAGTTTCAATTAATTTTAGTATTTATTCAAAGGTTTATAATACCTAAACTATAACAGCCCGTTCACGACCTTGCCGCTGTGAGCGGTAGCTAAGCGCAGGCTGGCGAGCGGTAAGATCAAAAGTATGAAAATGTATGAAGCACGGCACGAGACGCCGCTCATAGTGCCCCGCATCCGCTTACCGATGCCGCCCCGCTCGCCGCGCCACTCGCCGCTAGACCGAAATCGTGACCAGGCCGTAATAGCTGCCGCCAGCGGCGTTGCTCGGTTTAAAGTTGATAATTATCCCAACTCCCGGAGTCCCGAGATAATAAGGATGCCATAGCCTATTTCAGGATATGATCTACTCGTATACCAAATTTCATCCAAATCTGGTCAGCTATTCGAGCATGAAGGAGTAACAAACAGACAGAATGATACATATTTTCTCCTTTGTAATACCTATTAGAAAGGACATTGGGTAAAATTACAATGATTTGAAACGTGATAAGATAATTATCTATAAGGACGACGAGAGTGGCATAATAGATATTTCGCATACGAAGTCTCGTGCGACTCAGTGAGTTTATGACAAAAATATGCCCAGAAAATCAAATGTTATTTTCATTTTTCACCAAATCTCATGTGTGTTTTCTTTACTTTATTTTGATTTCAGTTGGATGTTCATAATTTGAAACACAGAAAGTAATTTTAAGTAGGTACGTGGCTTACCGCGACCGCGGAACACAAAGGGTAACTGAAGGAATACAGATGGATTTTAGTTCGTAAAAGTTTGACACTGTCTCTCGCTCCACCCAGAGGGAAAGAAATAATTCGAGGAGGAACCTAAAAAAAAGTAAGTACGTGACTTTGTGTTTTTTATGAAAGACCATAGACGAACCCAATTTTCGGATTTTTTAAATCTTTTAACTGTCTATGAAGGTTTTTAATAGTGCACTAACATCTAACCCTTTTCAAATACCTGTATACCTAGGCTTATCTATATAAATAAAAATCAATGTTTGTACTTACATATGAGGACACTGAAGCCCTCTTACAACACGCAATTTAACCCTGTCACCCACACTAACACCCACTCACAAAAACATATACACCCCACATACATTCACACACACAAACATCACGCATACACCCCACATCCACTCACAAACATACACACATCACTCATACACCCCACACCCACTCATATACATACATCACGCGTTCACCCTACTACTACTACTACTACTACTACTACTATTTACCGCAAAACACGCACGTCATTACTACTGTTCTTTAGAATATTATAATTTAAGTTTTTTTTTTTATTTGTAAAGTAAAAATTTTCCTTTTGTTCATTTTTGTCATTTGTAATTTGACATATCTTCTCTTTTTGTTAAAAACTTTAAGATTTTTACAAAAAAATAAACCATTTGAAATAAATTGTTATTAGGTACCTACATAGCGTAATTTTAACTTTCGGAAGAGCGAAGTGCCCTAACACAGGCAATTTTGTCCAAAAGGGCACTTGAGCAACTAGATGTAGTACAAATTTTGAGAAATGAAAATAAATTATTTGTATTTGTATTGTATTTGTATGTTTGTACTCTATGCGTGCCTGTTGATTAGATTGTGATGAAATTTTGGTAGAGTGTTTTGAGGTCACCCGATGGTTCTTGGTCAAAAATGTACATAATTACAAAAATTGTTCCCGGAAAGGGCATCTCCGAAACGGCTGGACAGGTTTTGACGGGACTTTCACTAACGGACAACTGATGTTATAAGTAGTAACTTTGGCTACTCTTCATTTTCCCGCGGGAATGCGATTTCATCGGGATTTTTGTGACTTTCATCGGGACATAGAGCAACTAATGTCATAATGAGTAACTTAAACTACTTTTTATTTTCTCACGGGAACAGGACTTAATTCCTGAGGGGGGGGGGGGCATAATATGTAGAAACTAGCTTTTACCCGCAGCTTCGCCCACGTACTCGAAGGTACCACATACTCAAGGAGCTTTCTATCGGTGAAAAAATTTTAGCAATCGAACTATTACTTTCAGAGACACAACAAAAAAACAAACTATACCTGTTAATAATATTAGTATAGATGAATTAACAGTTTGAACATCGATTAAAAATAGATTGTTTCAATCAAATCATAACTTGGACTTTAGGGTGTATTTAATAACGTGTGGATTTCATTACGCATGCGGTTACGAACATGCGTAATACCCGCTCCGCTTGCAGAAAATTTCAAAATGCAAAAAACGCGTCCCGCGTGCATATTCCTCGCATTACAATAAATACTCGTATGAAATGGACGTTTGCGGGGGTTACGCGTGCGGAGCAATCCCGCATACGTGATCAAAACCGCACGATATTAAAAATACCCTCAAAGGTACCGCCTTGTTAGTTATCTTCGTATATATTAAAGATAATCTTTTAAACTAAAAGCTAGCAAAAGCAATAACTCAAGATCTTAGTCTAAAAAATTCAAGACTGGTAGATATTATACATAATTCATTAACTTTATAACTCAATGAACAGAATAGCGTGAGAATGCAGATAGAACTCAAAGAATTCCGTAAGTCCGTTGGATATCTTATCTTCATAAAAAACGAGTTTTATGCGGCGTACATTTTGAAAAGGAAATTCTTCCATCAGTTTTCTGAGTAAAATCAATATATCGCCTATAAATAGTGTTGTCTTTCGCATTTTCTAAATCTCCGCATTCACGGCCAACACGTACGGTTATCGAAGCCTGCTTGTGAATTTTATTATGGCATCTTTGATAGAATAAAAGATTCTTCACCATCAACGATTGCATCATTGCTTACCGTCAAATGGGATCGCAGTCAAGCACTAGTTTATAACATTAAAAAAATGCATAATGAAACTGGAGTTCACAACATACCTAAAATAACTATCGTAGATAAATTTATTTAATGGAAAGGAAAAAGGAACTTTCTGAATGCTAAAATATCTTAAAATGGCTCTCTCTCAATTATTCGAGGCGTGATTATTTCCTTTGTGCTTATGTTTATTAAATAAAAGCTTAAGTGAATGATAAGGACCAAGCGATAACAAAGATACGCTTTGGTAAGTTTATCATACTTTAAATGATTAACAGAAATTCCCAGGACAATAGCACACCACATATCACCTTATGAGAAACTAGCATCTACCAGGCTTCGCCTATGTCATTGTAGATAATATAATAATAATATAATATAATGTTCAACAAGTTTCACACAACGGCATCTAGTCCCAAACTAAGCAGAGCTTGTGTGACAACTGATAAACATACTTATATATTTCTAAATACATACATATTATAGATAAATTACACCAAAACACAGAACAAATGATTGTGCTCATCACACAAACATTTGTCTTGGGTGGGAATCGAACCCACAACCTTTGGCATAGCAGTCAGGGTCACTAACTACTAGACTAACAGGCCTGTCAAGAAGATAATTTTCTCACGAGTAGATACTCCCAAGATAAAAAGTATCCTATATCTTATTCCAGATCACGGTCTACTCGTGTGCCAGATTTCATCCCTAAACGGATTTCGATAAAATTAGGCACACAGGTAGACCATGTCCTGAAACAGTACACAGGTTACTTTTTATTCTAAGAGTATGTTTCCTTGGGAAAATTTTCTACTTTAAGGCGGGCGAAAACGCTGGCAGCTGCAAGTTTTATCTATAAGTGTTTGGCTTTGACTCGACCGTTCAAAAAGCTCAGCGTTCTACATAAACATTAACATAAACGAATGAAATAAATTAGGTCAACATTCAGGGGTCACGCAAAGTTCAAGGGCTAGTTCATGTCGTCGATAAACATTGAAGTCTTATAAATAAACTTCATAGTTATTTTAGGTCTTTAGTTATTCAATTCAAACCAACTTCCATTCATGAATTTGTTTAACTGTATAACAATACCTAATTGCGGAGCTTTTTCTCAACTATCTTGAGGCCTTGGTCGGCTTCCAATGTAACCAATCAAATACTAGTATTTTATATCTGAACACATAGGTTACTTCTAGGCAAGCGTGGTCCATCGCCGACCACATAGTCGCTTATCATCAGGTGAGATAGTGGTCAAACGCAAACCGATCAATAATAATAAAAAAACACTACAACTCAGTAAAAGGGCAAATGATGCTCCTTGTCAAGGCTGATGACAGAATTTCTAACTTTTAACCACCTGTAACGACTGCGTAACAAGAAACTTGCATACGAGTACTTAATCATATTTTTACACCACTTGCGAACAACCTTGTATCATCCACTATCATGAATTTAAATTACTATGCGATGTATATAAGAATAAGATCGACTTTCTGCCATATTGTGAAGTCAGAGCTGTCAATTCAAAGGAGTTATACTCTATTCGCGATAGCATTAGACAGAAGTTAAAAAAGGTTGTTTTAGGGTACCTACAGTTTGTAATAAAGGTACAATATATGTATACTGTGCTTTATTACAGTTAAGATTGATGTTGAATTTATTATTCAACTTATATACCAACTGTTATACTGAAATGAATTCATTTGAACTATCCATCTTCTGAATTTATGAGGCTTTTAGTTAAATAAATTATTTAGCTCTTACTTATACTACTACTGTCCATGATAGAAATCTAAAAAAATCAGGGGTTAATATCAGTACCTGGAACGTTTTTTATTATACTATATAATATTTATTCGTTATTTCTGTTTTTATGAATGTTAAATAATTATCTTGGTGCCTTGTATTATGTACAATTCATATGTTTTGTAAGGAGGAAACTTGTTGATACGCCATTAAAAAAAAATGTAAAATTGTTTGAAATAATAAACTAATGTTTATTTAAAAAAAAACCATTTCATTTATCTATTTAAGTGTTTAGTACTTACAATAATCAAATTTATCTAAGTAGACAATGTTAAAATTTTATATTGAAACCATTATTTATTAAAATTGTTTGAAATTATCTTGAAAAATAAATGTTGTGCGTACCTGCTTCTATGAACCTCTTTTGTCTAATGCTTTCGTGAATGAAGTATAGGTGAGGTGAGCAAAACAAGATATTTATGAAATGAAATTTATTTACGCGAATTGTTTCCTACAATGATAATAAAAAACAAAACAGTTTTTTAGACTAATTTTAACTTAAATAAAATATGTAACTAAAATAGATTAAACAATAACGTTGTTTTTTCTTCTAATTTTTTTTCTACTAAGACTCGTTTAAACAAGGTGAAAAAATACCGTTATTGATTCGGGAATAAATTTTCTTTGCAAACCGTAGTTTTCAATTAACATTTCACAGATAGAGGTCATTGATGTTCCTATTTTTATTTGAATCGCATTGTTGATACTATAGAAAACTACCAATTCATTTTTATTCTGAAATCAAAATCAATCAAATAGAACGTATCTAAAGCGAACCCAACATGACGCCATCGTGACCTTTAACACTTCACATTTCCATACATATGCTAGCAAGTAATTAAAGAGCTCGTATAAGCTATTACTCGACTCACGCAGCTTGCGTAGGGGACTATTATCAGATGCCCTAGGTTCTTCCTAAGACAGTGCGCACATCAAAGTTAAAATTCAGTTATACCAATCCTTGACAACCTTTTTCTATGGTTCACTTAGTGGGCTTATCCACAATAACTGAGCACTTTTACGAGGTAAAAGTACTGCCCAGGGGAGACTGGGTTCAGGACCTGAACGGCTCGGTGACCTTAATTTCGTCGGCCGCCGCCGGTACTCCGTCCCTCGAGGCCGTCACGAGGGGGCGGGGTTGCGTGGCAGCACGGTTCGGGGACATTGCAGTGGTAGGCGTCTACCTGTCCCCGAACAGAACTCTCGCCGATCTCCACATCTCCCTTATGGAGCTGAATGCCGTCGTCGCTGGATTTGGTTCCCTCCCCGTGGTCGTTTGCGGGGACTTCAATGCCAAGAACTTGGCTTGGGGTTCCCGGTTCACGAACCAGCGGGGTCGGATGGTGGAGGACTGGGCTCTGGAGACAGGCCTGGTCGTCCTAAACCGGGGTTCTGTCCCCACGTGTGTGCGGATGCAGGGCGAGTCAGTGGTGGACATATCGTTCGCCAGCCCTGCTCTGTCACCACGTGTCGTCGACTGGCGCGTCATGGGGGGGGTGGAGACGTACTCAGACCACCAGTACATTCGGTTTGACGTCTCCACCCAGACCTCGATCGCGCCGGTCCAACAGGCCCCGTGTGGTCCGCGTTGGGCGCTGAAGCAGCTGGACCGGGAGCTCCTCCTGGAAGCCGCGATGGTACAGGCCTGGGTGCAAGCACCGGACAGGCCTGTTGACATCGACGTCGAGGCAGAGTGGTTCCGGGAGGCCATGTCGCAAATCTGCGACGCGGCAATGCCCCGAGTCCGGCCAGGACGTGCCCGGCGCCAGGTGTACTGGTGGTCGCCGGAGATTGCGGCACTGCGCAATGCGTGCAATGCTGCGCGGCGCCGGTACGCCAGACACTGCAGTCGCCGCATCCGCCCACCGGATGCGGAGGCCAGAAAGGCGGAGCTGTATGAGAGATACAGAGAAGCGAAGCGCACCCTCAGAGCGGAAATAAAGCGGGCCAAGTTGGAGGCCCGCAACGTGTGGCTGGGGACTCTGAACGGAGACCCGTGGGGACGCCCCTACAAGGTGGTGCGGGAAAAACTCCGCCCCTGGGCTCCCCCACTCACGCAGAGTCTCCGGCCCCAGATTGTGGAGGGTGTGGTGAGCAATCTGTTCCCTGCGCGAGGGGAACACTCCCCCCCGCTCATGGCTCCGCCACCAGCGGTGTCTAACGCGGATCACGATGGCGACGACGACGGCAATGCTCCAGAGGTGACCGAGGTAGAGATGAGTGTGGCGGTACGAAGGCTGAGTGCCAAGAATACCGCCCCAGGACCCGACGGCTTGCCTGGTAAAGCCTGGGTCCTGGCCATGGAGGCTCTCGGGTCTCGATTAAGAGGGCTCTTCAGCGCATGCATGGAGAGGGGCCAGTTTCCACTTCGCTGGAAGACGGGGAAACTGGTCCTTATCGCGAAGCCAGGGCGCCCTGCGGACTCTCCGTCCGCGTACCGGCCCATTGTGCTGCTCGACGAGGTGGGCAAGCTCTTTGAAAGAGTAATTGCAGACCGCCTCGTCGCGCACCTAACACGGGTGGGGCCAGATCTGGCGGACGGCCAGTTCGGCTTTCGCAGGAGGCGCTCTACGGTGGACGCCATCATGCGCGTGCGAGCTCTCACGACGGGGGATGCGGTGTCCCAGGGCAGGTGTGTCGTGGCGGTGTCATTGGACATCGCCAACGCCTTCAATTCCCTGCCCTGGAGTAGCATTAGGAGGGCACTCCGGTATCACCGGGTGCCCGACTACCTCTGTCGTGTGATCGAGGCCTACCTGTCGGACAGGTACATCATCTACCCTGGTCACCAGGGAGAGTGGAAACGGCGAGAGATGTCGTGCGGTGTTCCGCAGGGATCGGTACTAGGACCGCCCTTGTGGAACATCGGCTACGACTACGTGCTGCGCGGCGACCTCCCTGACGGGGTCAGCGTGGTCTGTTACGCAGACGACACGCTGGTCCTGGCGCAGGGAGAGTCGTACCAGGCGGCGGTCGAATTAGCGACACGCGGGGTTGCGATAGTCATTGATAGGATCCAGCAGTTGGGACTCGAGGTGGCATTGCACAAGTCCGAGGCCATGTGTTTTCACGGCCCTCGGAGCGCGCCGCCTCGGCGCTCCCAATTAACGGTAGGAGGAGTTCACATCGGCGTCGGGTCGACGATGAAGTACCTGGGACTCGTCCTCGACAGCCGGTGGAATTTCGAGGAGCACTTCCGACGTCTGGCTCCCAAACTGAATCGGACTGGGGCTGCCCTCAAGCGGCTCCTGCCCAACCTTGGGGGTCCAGACGCCTCCTGCCGGAGGCTCTACGCTGGCATCGTACAGTCCATGGCCCTTTATGGGGCGCCGGTGTGGGCGCCGTCACTGCGAAAGCGACCGGCGGCCCAGCTGAACGCGTGCCAGAGGGTCATGGCCATACGGATGGTGCGGGGATACCGCACGGTTTCCCGCGAAGCGGCGAGCCTCCTTGCTGGCCAGCCACCATGGGACCTGGTGGCAACAGGCCTTGCACGCATGCACGATCTGCGCGTGGAGATGCAACGTCGGGGCGAAACTCCGCTGCCACGACAAGTCGCGGCATGGCGGACAGAGCTCCGGCGGGGTCTCATGGTGGAATGGCGACAGCGACTATCGCAACCCAGTGCTGGGCACGCCATAATTATGGCGGTAAGTCCCCTCTTTGAGGAGTGGCTGGAAAGGCAACACGGCGTCCTTACCTTCCGCATGACGCAGGTCCTCACCGGACATGGTAAGTTCGGGAGGTTCCTGCACCGGATTCGTGCGGAAGAAACGCCCGGGTGTCACCATTGTGTGGACCACCCGGAGGACACGGTGGAGCACACGGTGGAGGTGTGTCCCGCTTGGGCAGAGCAACGCCGTGTCCTCGTGGGGGCTATCGGTGGCGGCAATCTCTCGCGCCGGGCCTTGGTACAGGCCATGGTCCGGAGCGAGGAGGAGTGGCAGGCGGTCGCCTCCTTCTGCGAAGCAGTAATGCTAGCAAAGGAGGCGGCCGATCGCGTGAGGCAACGGTCCTCACGCCCCAATCGCCGCCGGGATTCCGATCCCGATTTCCGGCCATCGTAGGCGCGGGCTTGCGGACGGCGAGCTATGGGTGGCTCGCCTTCCGACCGTCCGGTAACCGTCCGGACCGAGCCCAAGTCGTCGACGGCGCGTGCTGTTCCACGCGCGCCTCAAGGAGATGTCAGCAACTGTAGAGGCCTAGCAGGGTCGAAGCCTACTGGGGCCAAGGGTCTGATTCTGAAAGGAAGACTCGGCCCTGGTACGAAAGGCAATGAAGGAACAGGAGTGGGTTTTTAGTCAGTAAAAGTCTGACACTATCTCCCGCCCCGCCCAAGGGCGGGGGATGTCATAAGATGATTTTCCCACCGAAAAAAAAAAAAAAAAAAAAAAAAAAACGAGGTAAAAGTAAATATTTGTATAATATTGACATTCTATGTTCTATGTTACTTGAGCAGTGGTAGCCGGGTGGTAATGGCCCCGACTTACGAGTTGTAGGTCACGGGTTCAAACCCAGCCAGGCGCATTACTTTGAGTAATTTATTTCATTACCACTGCTCTCAAAACGGTGAAGGAAAACATCGTGAGGAAACCGGCATGTCCTAGAACCAAATAATTCGAAGACTTGTGACATCTACCGCGTAACATATAGCATAGCATAGTCGGCCTTATAATGTTCCCACTGTTGGGACTTAGGCCTCCTCTCTAGGAGAGGGTATGGGCCGTAATCCACCACGCGGGCCCAGTGCGGGTTGGTGGATGTCACATGTCTTCGAATTTTTGGTTCTAGGACATGCCGGTTTCCTCACGATGTTTTCCTTCACCGTTTTGAGAGCAGTGGTGATGAAATAAATTACACAAAGTAATGCGCCTGGCTGGGTTTGAACCCGCGACCTACAACTCGTAAGTCGGGGCTGTTACCACTCGGCCACCACTGCTCTATTCGGCCACCACTGCTCTTTTTGCTCAATTATTATTTATTTAAGTACTTTTACAAAGAAATACATAAAACAAACTTATGAATACTAAGTAGTACTAAGTTGAAAAAAAGATTTACTTAATTACCTAATTATATAAAAAATATATTATAAATATATAAATATGTCGGCGCAGGATGCCAATCATCATTGAAGCTCTGTCCAGGTACTCTGTTTTGTGGGCGATGGCTGGGTATCGAGCAATAAACAAACTATTCCAGATCATACAACTGATTTATTATGATGCAAGCTTTAAGTATTCACTTCACACAACGAGCAGTGAGACAGTCCCCGAGACTAGACGTTGTACGCACGGCTGCCGATAGAGGAAAGACCACGGACCTCTGCGGTCAGTGCGGTCGGCACTTTTATCTGCTTGGTTCGTGCAAACGTCAGCGCGGATTCTGTCAAAGTGACATGTGTCACTTTTCACTTAGCTCGTTCATTCGTTCTCAAGCTTCCGTACTATTGACTTTACCGACAAATATATCACATACACAAGACACACAGACCTGGAACAACTATCTGTAGGCAATATAAATATTTGTTCTGTGCGGGTATCACACCTGCGGTACCAGGTACCAGCCAATCTCGCAACTCCTTTTTTATTTGATGTGGAAAAACGTAAAAAAAAAAAAAAAAAAAAAAACGTAAAATAGCCTCTCCCGCTTTTGGTGGGGCGGGAGGGAGTGTCAGACTTTTACTGACTAACACTGATATGTACTCCTTCAGTTACCCTTTGCGTTTCAGGGTCACGGTAACTCTTTCGAACAATGCCGCAGCCTAATCGCTCAACCCCTGCGCCAAACGTCTCATCATTTGTACCGTTGTACCTTTATAATATTATTACATCATTTGTACCGTTGCACCTTTATAATATATTATTATTACAGTTTAGATACGAAACAGTTTCATTATTAGTGAAACTATTTTCCCTTGAGTATTTTCTTTTTTACTTTAGACTTTGAACAGCTTTGACTTATAACACTTTTTTTATTTCGAGTGCGCGCTTTATATGACTGTCAGTCTTGACTCAGGTCTGTGCACAGCGTAAGAGTAACCCTAAAACTCCCATTTTCCTCATTTTATTTTCAAACTAACATTATGCAGGAGGTACTACTGGTATAATGATCCTGAGTGTAATTTCATGTAAGGCTTAAAATGTAGGTGAGTCTAGGGCATATTCTACGAGTATAAATACTAAACAAAGTATTTTTTGTTACAGGACGTACCAGTGGAACAACTCGAAAAACTAAAAATGGGTAAGTCTAAGTTATTTGTTAAGGACTTTCTAGATAGACGGGGTTTTAGTTGCCCACTTGTGAATTCTACCTACTTTTACAAAGCGTAAATTACGTGCTTCTTCGAAGCAGTAATGCTAGCGAAGGAAATGGCACCGCGGCGGCACATGTGAGGGAACGGTCATCCTCACGCCCTAGCCGCCAAGACCCCGACTGCCAACCCCGACTGCCAGCCACCGTAGACATGGGCTTGTAGACGACGAGCAATGGATAGCTCGGTTGTCCGGTAACCGTCCGTACGTAGTGTTCCATGCGCGCCTCATACAGATACCAGCAAAACCGTAGGGATCCAGTAGAGCTGAAGCCTACTAGGGCCATGGGTCGACTTGTGAAAGGGTTACTCGTGGTCCTGAGATGCAAAGGGCAATGTAGTAGACCGAGTTTTGTTTACTGAAAAGTTTCAGGTTCAAAAAACTAATCATTTTTCAGTAAGAGTAAACAGAAAGTATATAAAGTTTAGCTGCAAATGCGATACACGTGCATTATGATGTTATTAAAAATTCTAAATAAATTGCCAACCATCATCTACAAATGAATAATTCATCATTTAATGTAATATTCTCCGCGACCCGAATATTTATTAAATTAATTTAATTTGTACTTCAGTTAATATAATCAATCAATTTATTCATAAAACATTCATGAATGTAGATAGCTTTCAGTTTCAGTTTTGAAGCTAAAAGTCATAAACATTCTTGTGTTAGCTACGAGGTATGATAATATCTATACTTAGATATAAAATAAGAAAAAGGGTTCTCGGACTCTTGACCATGGAGACCGAATTGCGCCTAAAACTTGCTTAGAGTTAAAGAAGTTATACTATCTACATAATAATTTGGTGTTTATAAGATTAACCAGCAAGCGGATATAAGATAGTGCACTATTCTGTTGCTGTTACCTTATCATAGTTGACACCGCAGGCGCGGACTTGCGAACGATGAACAATGGGTAGCGCGCCGTCCGGTCGTCCGATAACCGTAAGGACCGAGCCAAGTCGTCAACGGCGCATAATGGTCTACGCGCACCTCAAAAAGATATCAGCAAAACCGTAGGAGCCCAGTAGGGAAAATACCCGCTGGAGCCGCGGGGAGATTCTGAAAAGAAAACTCTCGGTCCCTGAACGTAAAGGCATAGGTAAAAGACATAGAAAGACATAGGTGTGGTTTTAGTCAGTAAAAGTCTGACACGCCCTATCGTAGAGTCATTAGATAATTTCCGACTTAGAAAAAAAAAACAACTACATAATTATAATTTGACAAAACCAAATCATTTATATATTTATACCGCTAAAACATGCATTTACCAATACCTATACCTACCGATCACCTGTTGAATAGAAGGTGCTAAATTGACAAATCGCGTGTGTAGTAGGTAATTCACGTCTATGCATCAATCATGATTGATTACCTAACTGCCCGTAAACACCACCCGTGTAACTATAGAGTCTCAATAGATTTGTTATGATCGCCGCATTAGCTACGTAAGCGTCCGAGCATGGATTAATGTTAATTAACATTAAGCATAAAGCATAAGCATAATCAGCCTTTTAATGTTCCCAAAACCACGCGGGCCTAGTGCGGGTTGGTGGATGTCACGTCTTCGAATTTTTTGGTTCTAGGACATGCCGGTTTCCTCACGATGTTTTCCTTCACCGTTTTGAGAGCAGTGGTGATGAAATAAATTACACAAAAGTAATGCGCCTGGCTGGGTTTGAACCCGCGACCTACAACTCGTAAGTCGGGGCCGTCACCACTCGGCCACTACTGCTCGGTAACATTAATCAATATTAATATCCAGCTATGAGATGAGCCAGCTAGCTAAGTTTATCTAGTACATTGCTAACACCCCGTGCCTCAGAAAGCACGTAAAACCGTTGATTCCGGTTGTCATTTGTAGATCTTTGACAATCGTTACAGGTAGTCAGACGCCAGAAAGTCTGACCATCAGTCTATCCAAGGAGTATCGTGTTGCCCAGTAATAAGGTTGTGGAGATCTTTTTTTTAGATGAGAAATTAGCCAATGATTTTTACCGCTCTAGCGGAACGGGAAGGTGTATCAGATTTTTACTGACTACAAAACCCACTCCTGTTCCTTCTTTGCCTTCGTTCTAGAGCCTCGGGGTTCTCTTTCGCACAATCCATGGCCCCAGTAGGCTTTGACCCTGCGTTAGGGTTGTGGAGGTCTGAGAAGCGATCGCCCCATGTAAAACTCAGGTATTCAGCCGCATCCGGTAAGACTGGAAGCCGACCCCAAGCTAGTTGGGAAAAGGCTAGGGAATTGATGATGATGAGATGACTGTAGTACTGTAAATAACTGTTCAGTGCAATGAAGAAAGCCTGGCAATGACATTAATTTTAGTCGATGCGAACGACTTTTTCAAACGACTTTTTCAAAGAATTTTGTAGAAAATTCTTAATCCATTGCTACATGAAGCAATGGATTAGGAATTCCAAAAAAATTCTTCGAATTCAAGATATGTTAGGTACATAACTAGGCTTCAGAACAGGTAATGCAAACTTTTGGTGGGGTCCCTAAATTCTGTGATAAAATCTGTCTATATAACATCTAGCGTATATCCGCGTCTCGTCGTCTAGCGTCCTTTATTTAGCTATTATTTAAAGTACTTGATAATGCATTAGTATGTAACAACCATCTAAGTTGTCGTTGGTAACTGCGCCACAGTTTTAACTTTTGCAGTCAGCATCGTTTAACATTGCTTATTTATTTATTTATGTACACACAAACACTTAAAAATGAAAACAAAAATTACTTTTTCAATACCGGGATTTGTTTTTGTTCCGAATATTTTTATTAAAAAAATATTAAATTAAATTATTATTATTACTATTTTTAATTTCAAAATTAATGGAGGACATATAAGAATTTATAACTCTAAATAGATCCGAATAAGATAATGGCTAACGTTTGACAGCTAAAATAAAAATTAAGTTTTAAAAGTAACAAACTGGGGAATTGTGGGTCCAGCTTCAAATCAACAGCTTGCATCTGTTTATTTTGTAGCAAAAAGTAACATGTGCGAGTTGTTGCTATTATTCGCAGCCACAACATCGCGAGAACTTTACATTAAAACACTTTTCATAAAATATAGAACGACGCTTTTGTAATAAATCTACGTGTGTAATTTGTTGAGAACAATAAACAAGAAACTTTGCCCTAACACTAACTAAACAGATGGGGTTTAATTTACCCAGTAGGTACATGTATAATTTGTATAATCTACTCAGTGTATAATTAATTATTACGGGGATGTTTGTATAATTACGTTTTGCACGGTGAGCTGTTTTGTTTAAATCGTTTTTCCGTCACGAGTTCAATGGCCTTTGTTTATTTTAGCACCATTTTCCCTTTGAGGGTCAATTTACCCTTAAAAGGGTGTTAGAGGTACTCGTGCTTCGAGACAAACAATCAATTTTATTAATTGATTTTGAGTGGATTTCAGCACATAGACTTGAAAGGTTTTTTTAAACACGAGTGGAGAATGGCTACTTTTACAATAATTATATGAACAAACTGTTCAAGATACAGAAAACACTATTTTTACCGACTTCAAAAAGGAGGAGGTTCTATGTTCGGCTGAATGTATTTTTTTTTATGTATGTTCTCCGATTTCTCGGTCAATTGTGGACCGATTTTGAAAATATTTTTTTTTTATTGAAAGGTTATGCTTCCGAGTTGGTCCCATAGAAATATTGTTATGATCTGATCATGAACTTCGAAAATATCTCTTCAAAGAATCACAGCAGAACCATCGTAATAAGTAAAATTGCTTTGTTTATACGTGTAGTCGGTGACTTTGAAAGAAGAGGGGGAATATATCGAACTGATCTGATGATGAAGCCTGAAGTGAGGCACCGGAACTCTGTAATAAATTAATGTAATCTAACCGTGTTTGGGATTATTAGAATTGTCATGAGATGCACTCTGGCTATAAGGTATTTAAGTTTGGCTGAGGGCTACTTTTTAGTGGTGGTACCATAACTAAAAAGTGTATGTACGGGGTAAAGGTACATTTAAATGATAAACTGATTTTGTTCAGTTTGTGTATTGCCCGAAAATGATAGATGATCGACCCGCGGCGAATGAGTCTTTCATCGATGCTATGCAACCACTAAAACGCTTACTTAAATGTGTGTTTTTATTCATTCTCGGCGCGTCGATGTCAGCACAAAATTAATACATTTGATATGTACGGGTTTGCTCGTACAGTGTAAAATAAAAAACTTTTTACAAAAAAAAATACAACCGACTTCAAAGTAAAAAAAAAAACACTGAAAAGTGCAAAATAACTTCAATTTCGGAAGTCGGTGTTAAATAACGAAGAGACAAAACTATTATAGAAACCCGACTTCCGAAATTAAAGTTATTTTTCACTTTTCAGTGTTTTTTTTACTTTGAAGCCGGTTGTATTTTTTTTTTTGTAAAAAGTTTTTTGTCTGAATGACAACGACCGCGCAAAGTAGAAATTATTGTTATTGTAATCAGTTTATCAGTGTAGAATTAGTTGGTACTTAGTGTTTTTTTTTGTTGCAAAGTTTAAGGTACCTACATGGTAATACAGAATACAAATATCGAAACAACTATATTTTGCCAATAACAAGGCATACAAGAGAACAAAGTTTACTCTACACAATTATAGAAGTTTAAAATGTTTAGGTACATATATCAATTTATGCTCGAATAGTAAGAACTTTTTGGTTTTTTCAGTGGCAAAATGTTAAATATCAAATGAAATTAAAAAAAAGGTAATCAATTATACCTCTGTCTGACACGCTTGTATACCTGAAAGGGTGGGCAGGTATTTATTGTGTTGCGGGGATGGGGCACCGCTGGCACCGCCCTTGTTACGGTACTGCTTACACCATATTAAAAACAATATTATTTTGTTGTATTTTATAAATATCGTCACCACATTTGATATTTCCAATATTAATAAAACTATATTCCTAAAAAACATTCTTGGCACTATAATACACACGATACGTACAACACAACGTAGATACAAGTTGGATCTAGAAGTAGGTCACTGGTGTTCTATTGTAGCGCAATCAGCGACAACGGTTTTCAAAAGTTACTGGATCCTTTGTAGAGTTTGGATAACTACTTGTCTACCTACCTTGATACTTTGTTTGTTATGTATTACTATGTTAGCAAATTCGACAATTTTACCAGTTCATCGGTCTACCTTGTGGGGGCTGCGTCTTCCGGTACACGGTTGCCATTCCAAAACCTTTCGGCCCCATTGAACATCGGTTCTACCATTTAAGTATGGCGATTCTTATGGCTGTGTCTGTAACCTTGGTTCTCCTGCGGATATCTCCATTCCTGATTCGATCACGCAAGGAAACTCCGAACGTAGCCCTAATGAGCGTTAATAAATAGAAACAAATTAAACACAGTGTTCCGTGTTCATATTGGTTAAAAAGCTTGAGCGAAAGTTGTACTCCAGAGCCAAAGTAACCCGAATTTACGTACCTACAAACATTTTTATAACGTCACACGGTAAACCAGGGATCGCAAATAATTTTTAGCTTATAGAAGAGATTTATTATGGAATACGGTATGCGAGATAAAAATGTGTGCGATGCCATGCGCATAATTTGAAGTCTCTCATTCATGGCATGTGTTCGGCGTTACCTTCCTCTCGAAAATTCTTTTTTCCCCCAATTTAATGTGGTATTTAACGTTAGTTATTCGATCGTTTATTTTCTAAGCGATTAGTATGCGTTCTTCGCGCCATGATCGTACGCAATCGGGGCGTTAATGACTAATGATCTTCGGCTTTTTTTAGTTATTATTTTGCGATGGGCATTTACTTCTAATACTTAGAAAAATAAAGTATTTTTGGTACCTATTGGTATTATATACATAGAGCGATGGAAAAATACAGTGGAAGTCGCCTATTAATTATATTGAAGATCAATTTAATTACTTGGGTTATGTTACACAAAAAAGTGCCTCAGATTTTATTTCAAAACAAATTAAAATTAAACTACGATTCAATGTATTTGAGGTGTTCCCAGTAAATCGACCTGGCGATTTACTGGGAACCGAATGCATAGTTAAAAATAATACAAGTTTTAAATGCCTTAAGTTTCTAAACATTGTTTTAATTATACAATATTGTTTCTAATTGAATTCAACGGGCAATGGAATTGCTCCGTGTAAATGAGCGTTAACACCAACTTCTATCGTAAATAAAAGCATAGCAATGCTTAACTATTGTAGTTTTAATGTTTGAGTTAATTATAGTTGAGCATAATTATAACATTGGCGATGGAGTAGTTTTTGTCGTCGATTAATTGCATTGATAACTGATAAATTGATAACTAATTGCTGTTAAATAGAGTAATTATTTACTGCTCAGCCTCCCTAGCCAAATTACAACCGTTTCGTTTCGATTCTCTTTTCGTCGATCGCCTCGAGTCGGCCACGCCTCCGATTCCTTTGTTCTGACGTCATCTCAACGCTCAGTCACGTGGTCAAAACAAAGAAATAGCCGGCATTTTTTTTTTTAATGTAAACAATAAGATGCTCATCCCCATTTGATTGCACACATAAAAAGTGTCTTTACAAAAAGCTCGTATGTAGTATTTGATGTTTTTACGATAATAACTTGCAATACATAAATGCATATTTTTCTTGGCGATGGGAAATCATCAAAAACTTCTCCCGCTCTGGGTGGTGCGAGAATTAGTATCAGAATTTTACTGACTAAAACTGACCCTTGTTCTTTTAGTTGCCCTTTGTGTTCCTGGGCCGCGGTAACTCTTATGAATAAACCAGCAGTCCTGCCAGGCATCGGCTCTAGCAGGTCTGGTCAAACATGGCGAGAGCTCTTTGAAGCACACGTGGAACAGAACGCACTGTCGACCCAAGCTTGTAGTGCTATTCTCTAAGAAAACAGCCTTAAGCGCAGCGCTGTCCGCAGCGACGATATCCATTATATAATCTATTTATTTAAAACATAAAAGATTTGTAATATTCATATGGTCACTATAAGATGTTGCAAAAGGTCCCTCAAGTAGGGACTGAATAAATTAAACCGACTTGGTATTACATGGATGTCACAACTTTTTACGGTAGAAGAACTGAGTTGCGAGCCTTGATTTTTTTACAAGTTATGTTTTTGATGGCATATAGTATTTCTCAAAGTATAGATTGCGATCCCTGAGTGGATCGCGACCAAATGTTACGCCCTGAAAAGCCGATGCGTAAGTTCCTACCAGGGCTGCGAGATTGTTTGAAAGAGTTACTGTGACCCTGATACGCAAAGGGCAAATGAAAGAACACAGGTGGATTTTAGTCAGTAAAAGTCTGACACTCCCTCTCGCTCCACCCAGAGCGTGAGGAACCCGACCTCGAAAAAAGCTAGACATCCTTTTTATTATTAAATAAATCTTATATTTAACTAAGTACAGCTTACGTGGAGAGGCGAATCGATTGAACTTAACATATATTTTTTTAAACATATTTTTATTCATAAGCACCTTTATGTTAGCTATTCCGCTCACCACCCCGCGCTCAGCTACCGCTTACAGCGGCAAGGCCGTGAACGAGCTATTATTCTCCTTCTTTTCTTCATGAAGGCTAGGAGGTACAGAAAATTTTATTAAGTGAGTCACGATTCAGTTAATTTTGGGAACCACAGCTCTAATACTATGTCTTGCACTAGCTGCTCCACCCGCAAAATAGTAAAACTAAAAAAATACATAGCCTATGTCACTTAGTAATAAAGTAGCATTCTATTGGTGAAAGAATTTTAACAATCGGTTCAATAGTTTTTGAGTTTACTAATTAAAAACAAAAATACAAATTTTCCCTCTTTATAATATTAGCATAGATATAGACGAAATGAGTTTGCGGGAAAAAATATAGCCCGTTCATAGAAAATGCGCGAGGTGTTATATATGACGAAGCTCGCAGACAAGTAACGGTCAAGTATTGTATGAGTTAAAAATAGCTTAGTTTGTGAGAAATAATGTAGAAGATGGGGAGTTACGGCGTAGACAACTACCCCACCTCTTTCCCCCACCCGCGGCTGACGTAAACGCGACTAAGCGATAATTTGAAGTGGTTAGGGAGCAGCATCCTTTTGTAGCTAAGTTTTGCGGTCAACTGTAACAAGAAGGAATATTTTTTGTCATGTTGTTTTCTCATATTGTTGGTCTTCAGTACTGACCTACTTACTCAAAAGAACAATTTTGTTTTGTACATTTTTTAAATCCCTATTTAAAGCATGAAACTGGAATAATGCACACCCTTACATTCTTCTCATTTACAAACAATTAGAAAATTAAGTTACAATCATAATTTAAGCACTGAAATTTTACTTACATGGAGTGCATTTAGGATACCTGATTTTTACATTAACAAGTAGGATAACTAATTTTTAAGAAATTAGTTATCTTTAATGTCGGCAATAAAAAACTTTTTACAAAAAAAATACAACCGACTTCAATGTAAAAAAAACACTGAAAAGTGCAAAATAACTTTAATTTCGGAAGTCGGTGTTTCTATAATAGTTTTGTCTCTTCGTTATTTAACACCGACTTCCGAAATTAAAGTTATTTTGCACTTTTCAGTGTTTTTTTTACATTGAAGTCGGTTGTATTTTTTTTGTAAAAAGTTTTTTATTTTTCACTTTTTAGTTATGGTACCACCACTAAAAAGTACCCCTCAGCCATACTTAAATACCTTATAGCCAGAGTGCATCTTATGACAATTCTAATAATACCAAAGACGGTTAGATTAAATTAATTTATTACAGAGTTTCGGTGCCTAATTTCAGGCTTCATCATCAGATCAGTTCGATATATTACCCCTCTTCTTTCAGTCAGTCATCGACTACACGTATAAACAAAGCAATTTTACTTGTTACGACAGTTCTGCTGTCATCCCATGAGGAGTTCTGTTCCATATCTATGAAGTTCATGATCAGATCATAACAATATTTCTATGGGACCAACTTGGAAGCATAACCATTCAATCAAAAAAAAAATTTTCAAATTCGGTCCACAATTGACCGAGAAATCGGTGAACATACATAAAAAAAAAAAAAAAAAAAACATACATTCAACCGAACATATAACCTCCTCCTTTTTGAAGTCGGTTAAAAAATATGGAAATTGACGCACTACACTGGTAGCACATGGTTATTGATATCTACGTACGCACACACACACTCTAATGACGCAATAAAGATTTATCAGAATTTCAAAATCGAAAAAAGCTGAAATCGATTCAGTAGCCGATTCTGAACATAAACTTTCAGGGTGTGCGTTTATTATGTAGACTGAAGACTAGACACTAAATCCCAGATCTGAATACATTATGAAGGTTATAAAGCAAACCTTTTCACCTTCAGGCAATCAAGTTCCTAAAGCGGGTCAGTAAATTATTTTATGAGATATAAAGTGTGAGATTACCTTTACATCGTTTTTTATCTGACCCTTGATTTATGTTTTACAGAACAGGTCCGAACATAATTGGATTCAGGCATACGAAAGGACCACAGAAATTATTATCTCTGTGGAGCACGTTTTCTGCACTTGTTTTTTTTTTGTTTTTAGCAAGGATGTGTATTATTTATACTTTAATAATGATATAATCTATTAAAAAGCATTACAACAATTAATTACGCCTTTTAACTAATTATTGAAAATTCCTACAAGATTTTGGTTTAAATTTTTTGGTATAATTTTAGGTAATAGAAACAATTTATTTTTTGTCGGACCTGTTTTGCAACTTTGGATTAAATAGCAAATATTTAATTTAGTTGTTTCATCATCATAATCATCATCATTTCAGCCGAAAGACGTCCACGGCTGGACATAGGCCTCCCCCAAGTGTCGCCACAATGAACGGTCCTGTGCGTCTCGCATATTTCATATTTTTATTTAATTCGTAAGAAGGATATATAAGGTTATTCCAATATTGGATTTCAATTTTAGACTATAACATATTGGTCCTTCGAGGTTATTGGTCCTTCGAATTTATCTGCAGGAAGTACTTGTACAATGTAACGTTTGTGGAAACCCATATCATTTAGGACCGATCACTCATTCCTCGCTCGCTTGATCGATTACCATGTTATTGAGGCTGAATTGGGATATGGATTAAATGTAAGCATATATGTTGAGCAAATACTTTATTTACACATTACAAAATGAGTTTTATCGTTAAAATCCAACAAGCTTACCAATTGAAGAGGAATTCAAATTGCTAAGTTCGAAAGATATCTGAAAATATTTCGGAAATCCATTATAAGCAACGTATAAAACAAAATTTTGGTATGTATTATCTACAAAGTTATAAATACACAAAGGTATGTATGTATGTATTACCTTGTAGACACACCACCACAAGCAGCCCCGAATCTATCAAGTCGGGGCCCAAGCCCCGGGCGGCAAATTCAGAGGGCGGTAGATTCAAATTTGGCAGACGAATACACAACTCATCATTAACGCAACTTTGATCACTTTAACCACTGAAACGTTCAGTACTTTAAACACATAATTTTTTTGCGGGGCGCATATCTATAGGTTACAACCGCGCTTGCCCGTTGCTACCGGTCGTTGTGGCGTTCTTATCGGGTCCTCAGGGAAGCCCATGTCCATCAGTGCGTGTCTTTTTTTGTGAACTGTGAAATCATCCAATGTCTTTTCGCTCTTGGGAGGAGCGAGAGTGTCAGAAGTCTGAAAAACCCACCAATGTTTTTGCGTTATCGGACCATGGTTTCCCTTTCAGAAATTCCCCTGCTGGGCCCCTACGGATTTACTGACATTTCTTTGAGACTTATTGAACACTACGCCGTCGACGAATCGGGCTCGGTCTTTACCGGACGGACAGACGGCGAGCTACCCATTACTCGTCGTCCGCAAGCCCGCGCTCATGGTGGCTAGGAATCGGCTTGCGACTCCAGACGTCAGGGGCGTCTCCTGTAGCGGTAACTGAGGCGTGAGGATGTCCGTTACCCCACGGTAGCGGACTTCTCCATCGCTGGCATTATTGCTTCGCAGAAAGAGGCAACTGTATCCCATTCCCTCTTGCTTCAGACCATAGCCTGAACCAGGGCCTAGCGCTAGAGGTCATCATCGTAGCTCGCCTCCACGTGGACACGGCTGTGCTCCGCCCAAGTGGGGTACACCTCCACCATATGTGGAGCATACGGTGGAGCTATGCCCCCGTGTCCTCCAGGCTGGCCGCACATTGGTGACACCCGGGAGTTTCTTCCGCCTGTTTCTGAAACAAAATTTCTCGAAATTGCCATGTTCAATGAGGACCCGCATCATGCGGAAGGTGAGGACGCTGTGGCACCTCTTCAGCTTCTCCTAAAAGAGGAGAGTTACCGCCGCGATTGTGGCATACCCATCAGTGCGCTTCTAATGGCTGAAATGATGTTAATGATGATAAAGGTCTCTTCCTGCTGCAAATCACCTATCTGCTTATGCACTGTATCTATGGGTATGAGGATGACAGCACAGTTGTAGAGAGATACCTGCCGAGTACTCGGGCTAGTAAGGAAATAATCCAGTCCGAAAGAGAGGCTATGGTAGAGCGTACGAATGTCTCATTACACGCAGTCTCCAAATAGGATGCAGCCAAGCTGGTAGGACTCATCGCTGCCAAAACACAAGCGTGTTTGTTCACCACTAAAAGGAGCCCGTTCGCCTTGGCTCCTGCTTTTCAGAATGTAATCCTTAGAATGCACCGACCGCCTTCAGCTCTTAGGAATTTAAATTTACTCAAACCTTAACTTTGGGCGGTACATTGAGTACAAAGTACAAAGCCAAGGTAGCTGCTAAGAAACTCAGCATTTTGCAAAAGTACTTCACACCGAGACAGCTTCTAATGTTATACAAAGCACAGGTCTGATCGTGTCTGGAGTACTGTAGCCACATAGGAGCTGGTGCTGCAAAATGCCATCTGGCAGCTTTGGACTCAGTGGAAAGGTTTGCGAAGAGGCTTATTGATGATCCAGATTTGGTTAAAACCAATCTACAGAGCCTGGAGCTCAGGCGTAGAGTAGCCAGCCTTTCGGTATTTTGCAGTATGCGTCTTGGAGAGTGTGCGAAGGTACATAACTTGCTTCGACCATCACCTTTCTACACACGACAACCCGACAACTCGACGTACGGCGAGTGTCCACCCTTACGTTTTAAAACCTCTACGGTTCGGAATAAGCGTTTCGCCTCGTCGTTTATACTATGTAACTACATCGAAGGATCAGAACAATAATTTTAAAATTTGCCTTCCCGTCCGATTATAATTTAGGTGTCTTCAAGGCTAGAGTAAATAAATAGGCTGTTAATAAACTAGCGCGATTTACCATCAAAGATTGCATCAGTGGTCACATCCCACCATCAGGTGGGATCGCAGCATTCGCAGCCTGGCACTAATTTATATCATTAAAGAAAAACGGTAAAAATATAGGCGAATTGGGGCGGCATTTTCCAGTCTTTGCCCCGCCTCGAAAAAATTCAAGATCCGGGGCTGACCACAAGAAATTTCTCCTTTATTTTAACAGTAACCCGCCTTACCTTTTTTTGAGGTAGATAATCATCAAATGAATTCCTACGCTCTTGGGTGGAATAAGGTGTGTTAGACTTTTACTGACTGAAACCCACCTGTGTCCTTCAGTTGCCCATTGCATTCCAAGGCCACAGGATTTTTGAAACATTAGGCCGATGTCCAGATGGGCCTCTACGGTTTTGCTGACATCTCTTTGTGGCGCGTGGAATGCTACGTGCTGGCGACGACTCGGGCTCGGTCCTTATCGGACAGCCCGACTGCGTGCTACCCATTGCTCGTCGTCCGCAAGCCCACGCCTACGATGGGGAAGGATCGCCCTGCGACTTCCGACGACGCCCGGGGCGTCTCCTGTGAACTCACCTTAACTAAATGCTTTTCTTTTCATAAACTGACACTGAAAACTAACAGAGAGAGAGAATGCCTATGGCATTAAGTCCGCCTTTGTAACTATGTATTGCATGCAGATTAAATAAATGAACCTCTATACTACTCTAAACAATAATTCTGTACCCTATAGAACACGAATAGAGATTCAATAACGTTGCTCTAAAATGGAATAGTATTTTCAATTTCAAATAGAATAAAGAGTTATCGAGATCAGTTTTCTACCGTTCGAATGTATCTAGTAGAAAATGGAAACTAATTCTAAATCACATTACAGCGGAATCCGGCAAGGAGGGCGAGATGAGCAGTGAACACGTGGAATACCACCGACTCGGTAAGTAATACCTAACGTCGTTGTTGGGGGCAGAGGATGTAAATAATTACACAACACAATGGTCACGCTTGAAAGGCCTCAGCCAATTTATTTAACACGTATAAAAATACAGACTTCACATAACACGTGTAAATATCGAGTCCTTTACGTACATACGCGTGACGCTAACTCACAAATAGTTCACAGTTACTTTACAATACTTCACTGACTCTAATACGTTAGATAACTTAGGAAATCTGGAAATCTAGGGCCGCTCCAGGAGCGTAGGGTGCCAAGACAAACTGTCGCAGTGACGCTTCGAGTCGAACTGCAGAGAGAGAACGTCGTCTTCAACGAAAGTGCAGCTTAAGTACTTTTTCAGCCGGTCGCAAGTCGTGGGAGAGAGTCCCTTTTCCTCTAGTCTATTTCCTAATCCTGTTGAGGCCGGCTGACGTTCACCTCCCGACCCCCCGCATACGGCAAGCACACCATTGGTCATCAATAGTGGCGTGATTTTCCCCGTTGTAATCTACCAATAGAAACCCAGATTATTCTTAACGGTTTTTCTGTACTATTTACTTCTAAGAACCGCATTATGTACTTCTAAGAACTCAGTACATAGCCTTATATACTATCCCAGTAGCTGATTGGACAATAGTCTGGCCTCTGATAGGCTTGCTCTCTATTATGTACAGCGCCTATGTACATACATTACGCGTCTGTGAATGACGTAATGTTGCTTATATTTAGTGATTCTAAATTACATGCTCGTGTCCGTAACAGCCTCCCCCCGGCGTAGCAACGCGAGCCTAACTTCCATCGGCCAGGACAACGAGCCTTCTAACTGGGCGTCTGAAAACGCCTCCACGCGTCTGTACCTCAGCGCTGCGTATGACACCATCAGGTCCTTGTATGGTGCGCACGATCTTCCCATATGGCCATACATTTCTCGGCAGTTGACCATCCGCAATGACTACTATATTTCCCGGTGCGAGTTGCGTGCGTGAATCTCGGACGTCGCCGCGCGGTGTCAACGTTGGTAGGTATTCGTTTATCCAACGAGTCCAGAACTTGTCCGCTAGCGCCTGTGTTGCGCGCCATGTCTTTCGATCGGCGACGTCGCACTGCCCTGTAGTTGGTAGTCCAGTAGCCGAGCCTAATAAGAAGTGGTTCGGCGTGAGCGCCTCCTCGTCGCCAGGTTCAACACTTACGTGTGTGAGGGGTCGCGAATTGACGGTGTGCTCGATCTCGATTAGCAACGTGGAAAGTACCTCCTCCTTTGGTGCGCGTTCCTTCAACACGGCCGACAACGCCGACTTTACACTTCTTATTAGTCGTTCCCACGCGCCGCCCTGATTTGGGGCCCCGGGGTCAATGAACCGCCATTCCATATCTTGCTTAATTGCGAATTCATTGAGGTCATTCGCCCACTGCTTATATGCCTGTTGGATTTCAACATCGGCTCCTCGAAAATTAGTCCCGTTATCGGACATCATAGTTTTAGGCCATCCGCGCCTAGCCGCCATTCTTCTTAGCGCTAATATAGCTGAATCGATGTTCAAACTTGGCAACAACTCTATATGTATTGCTCGCGTGACAAGACAGGTGAACAACATACCCCATCGTTTTTCATGCCGTCTTCCTATTGTGACTGTCATTGGGCCGAAACAGTCTACTCCGCAACGGGTGAACGACCGCAGGTGGGTGTCCAATCGTTCAATAGGTAAGTTCCCTTTGACGGGCCGTATTGGCGGCTTCCTTCGTCGCTTACATGTCACGCAATCTCTTATCAGTGCGCGCACTGTCGGTCGAACCTTTAAAATCCAAAAGCGTTCCCTCGCTTTGTTTACTATATATTCACGTCCCGCGTGATGATCCCGTTCGTGAATCTGACGTAAATATAGTGACGTCATCGGATGTTTGCCTTCCAAGATGGGTGGGCACTTCCTATCTTGAGAAACGTTCGCGGCATTTATGCGACCGTTTAAACGAATGACGTCGTCTTGAAAAATCGGGTCCAATCGGTAGAGTCGACTGGTCCTGTCTACTCTCCTACCTACAGCGAGTCGCGCTATTTCCGCTGGAAAACACTCTCTCTGAGCCTCCCTTATCAGTAGCAGCTCGGCCTCCTGCTTGTGACGCAACGTCAACTGGGTAGCGCGTTTGCGGCATTTGTCGACGAACAGCAGGACATACGCAGTCGTTCGTAGTAATCGTTCGTAGGACGAAAAACGAGTCGTGTCGACGAGGCTGGTGATGTGCGCTATGTGTGCGACGATCTCATCACCCCCCTCTCCCTGCGCGATCTCCGTTGGCCAGATGTGTTCTGGTCCGCCCAGGAAGAGGGGACCAGTGGACCATCTGCTGTCGCTTTCCAGTTGTATCATTTCGGGCCGAGTTGCGTCATCGGCTACTTTACTCGCGTACCCTTTTTCCTTGAGGTCATTGACCTGTGACACGTGTGCTTTTTTGAAGTCAGCTGACTTATCCATTTTCCTTTCAATGGTGTCGAGTCTACGAAAGGTCATATCGTGACTCGGTGGTAGGTGTGGCTCATCACTCCGCCACGGCAATCCTACCTCATGGTGACCGTTGACCAGCCGAGCAGTCTTCGTGAAAATATCCTGCGCCCGTTCGTCTGCCAGCACTGTTCTCGGCTGGTAAACTATCCCCTGAGCGTCGATCGAGATATGCGATGTGGTGAGGTCCTTTAACTCTTCGCAATCCTTGGATATTTCCTGTGGGTGCACGTGCAATGCTGTCCCGCTACTCGCCTCGAATTCAGTTACGCGCCGTGGTACCGTTCCGTGGACCACCCATCCTAGCTGCGTAAGTGAAGCGGCTGGCTCGTTCTGCCGTCCCGTGAGCAAAGTTCGCGACACTATCAAATGCCAATTATCGGCGCCTATCAATAGGCGTGGCTTCGCATTCTCGTAACACACGTCACGTGCAGGTATACGTTTCATGTGCTCGCAGCGTAGATAGCTCGCTTTCACGGTCTGACCGGTTATATTTAAGCGTTTAACAGTACGCGCGCGTATGTTAAAACACTCTGAGCGTTTTCCCTTGATTCCTAATTCCACGCAACGACTGTCGTTCTCTTGTCGCGTGGCCGTAATCCCGTGGACGCGTAACGCTCGCTTAATTCCTTTTGCGCCCATTTCGTTAGCTATCTCTTCGTCGAGTAGCGTAACAGTGGAGCCCTCGTCCAGTAACGCATGCGTCTCTATTTCCTTACCGTTAGGCCCCCGCAACGTTACTGGGCACACTTTGAGTAACACCGCGCTCATTTCGCTGCCGGCATGGGCAGATGCGGTGGTCGCCGATTCTTCCCTCACGCTCCTGGTCCCACAGTTGGTGGAGGCGCTAGCCGCGTCCGACGTTCGGTCGGCGGTGTGGAGTAGCCTATGGTGCGATCTACGACATTCCTGCTCTCCGCACTTCCTCGCGGTACACTTGAATCGACGATGTTTACTCGCCAGACATTTGAAACATGCTCCAGTTTCCTTGGCCCATTCCCATCTTTGTTGGACCGTCATGTCACCAAGTTTCTTGCAGCTTGGCGTGGCATGTCCCTCGCCACAGCACAAGCACGTCTTCTTAGCCCTCTCTCTCTCGTCCTCGCCAGGTCGCTCGGCGGCGGCGTACGTTGCGGGTACGCGCGCTTTATTCCTCCTAATGACCGCTTGTGCTCTGGCGGGAGCTTGCTGACGCGTCGCTTCCTTTGAAGTCGTAGTCACGGTCGACGAGTACGCGTATCTTACGGCCCGATCAGCTTCCCTCATTAGGTAGCGCGACAGCGTAACGATCTCTGCTTCCACGCGACTACCATGCTCTTGGGCGTAATCACACCAACGCGCGCGCATGTGTGGGCTGAGCTTCTCTACCACGTGTCTGGACAGCATTGGGTTTTGTAGGTACCCCCTATCATCCAGACACGATAGCACGCTGACGATGTTCTGCAGCTTTATCGCGAACGCGTTGAGTTCAGCGGCCGTCGTACCGAGTCGCGGTAATTTCCTTAAATCGTCGAGTGACTTGTCGATTATAATCTCGGGACGTCCGTAACACTGTTCGAGTGTATGCATTATCACGGCGGGGTCAGCAGCGGTGCAAAGTAGCGCGGACACGGTCTCTCTCGCTTCACCTTTCAGGCTGTTGCGTAGGCGCGCTAAGTTCTCTCCTCGTGAGAATCCATACTCTCGTGTCGAGTCTCGCATTGCTGACTTGAACAGCAACCACTCGTGCGGCGCTCCCGTGAAAATTGGCAACTCTAACGCTTGACGCGGCGGCGGTCGATAACGTGTCATCCTATTTAACGCGTCGGCTAGCTTATCGATATCTCGGGATCGAGATCGAGATCGAGATTTAGATTTATGTCGCGACCTAGGCGGTGATCGGAACCTAGGTTCGCGGGGCTCCTTATTATCTACGCGGGGCGGCTCCTCTCTCGGAAAGTACGCGCGTTCTCGCTCCTCATACTGTGGCGTACGCGGCCTCGTAAATTCCTGCCTACCCCGGGTGCGCTCAGCTTCCTCCCCCCGTATGTGAACCGGGGCGGGTGCGCGTATCGCTGACGACGTTTGATCCGGCGGAGTCAGCGATGGTAATTCCTCGTCCCCCGTAGGCTGCGCGTATTGCAGCCAATTATCGATTCGATTATCGGTGTCCGCGACGTCCTGGGCTATATCACTATCTCGATCTGTTTCCTCGCGAATGGTAGCTACATCTATCGCTAATCTCTTCTTAACCAGCTCGGCTTCGAGTTGCAATTCCTGGCGGCGTATCGCGGCGAGGCGCTCCTCAGCATGTAATTCTGCTTGCCTAATGCGCAGTACAGCACTAGCGGTGGATTGGCGCGATCGTACGGATTGGACGGGCGACCTACTATTTATCCTATCAACGGCGGGCGCGGGCGCTGGGATGGCGGTCGCGGCGGCGGCTGACGTTATAGCATCCATCGTAGTGTTCTCGGCTGTCGGCGCGTTCGTAGGCACTGTTGCAGGAACTGGTACAGACGCGGGAATCGTAACGCGGGGGTTAGCGCGTGATAATACTGTCGCGCGGGACGACGGTGACGCGGGGGGGTCTTCAAACACGCGGGCTTGCGTATCTTCGTTCTTCTGGCTTCTTGTAGTCGGCATCCTTCCTCCTCTTTTGGCACCCTAGCTCTATCAATGCCCTAGCGGCCCTATCAGACCTACCGGAGGGCCCTATGAGAGGGATATGCTCCGGCAGGGATGGAAAATGTGCAGGAAATGGAAAGGTGGGGACTACCCTGCAGAGAACTACACGCGCTACGAGGTGCTCAGCAACCGGTGGGAACGACCGGTTGCCTCGGCAGTGCCTACAGTCCGGCCCTCGCAACGTGCGCAGCCTTACAGGCGCAGTAGTGCTGTTCAACCACGTTTGGTTGGCGACACCGCACAATATGTCGCACCGCCTTGAAACGGCGTTAACTCAGGCACGCACCTTTGACACCGTTAGGTGGCACGTACCTGAGCCGCGGTCCACCCGCTTAAAAGGTTCTTGACGCGACGGCGTAAAGGACCCGTGGATCCCTCTCTGCAGCTCGACACGACGGCTTGACACGATGACTTGACACGACGGCTCGACACGACGCTGGCGGCTCGAAGTTCCCGACGTGGCGACAATCCTAAGCACCTACTGGGTCGGACTTGCTGCGTTCCTGTGTTCCTTTTCCCTCTTCAGAATAGGTATTCTTCGTAACGTGACTTGCTGCGTTCCTTTTCCCACTTGAAGTATTCCTTTTCTTTCTTGAAAGCTTTCCTCTTCTTTCTTGAAAATAGGTTTCTTCGAAACGTAACTTGCCGCGTTCCTATTCTTACTTGCAGCGTTCCTGTTCGAGCTTGAAGCGTTCCCTTCTTCAATCTTCGACACCCAACTGTATTTCTTCACGTCTCCCCAAAGACGCACAATAAGCCGCTCGATATTCCTTACCAAAGGACCAATATCCGGCTCTCGAAGGACCAAAGTTCCTCTGTTGGGGGCAGAGGATGTAAATAATTACACAACACAATGGTCACGCTTGAAAGGCCTCAGCCAATTTATTTAACACGTATAAAAATACAGACTTCACATAACACGTGTAAATATCGAGTCCTTTACGTACATACGCGTGACGCTAACTCACAAATAGTTCACAGTTACTTTACAATACTTCACTGACTCTAATACGTTAGATAACTTAGGAAATCTGGAAATCTAGGGCCGCTCCAGGAGCGTAGGGTGCCAAGACAAACTGTCGCAGTGACGCTTCGAGTCGAACTGCAGAGAGAGAACGTCGTCTTCAACGAAAGTGCAGCTTAAGTACTTTTTCAGCCGGTCGCAAGTCGTGGGAGAGAGTCCCTTTTCCTCTAGTCTATTTCCTAATCCTGTTGAGGCCGGCTGACGTTCACCTCCCGACCCCCCGCATACGGCAAGCACACCATTGGTCATCAATAGTGGCGTGATTTTCCCCGTTGTAATCTACCAATAGAAACCCAGATTATTCTTAACGGTTTTTCTGTACTATTTACTTCTAAGAACCGCATTATGTACTTCTAAGAACTCAGTACATAGCCTTATATACTATCCCAGTAGCTGATTGGACAATAGTCTGGCCTCTGATAGGCTTGCTCTCTATTATGTACAGCGCCTATGTACATACATTACGCGTCTGTGAATGACGTAATGTTGCTTATATTTAGTGATTCTAAATTACATGCTCGTGTCCGTAACAGTCGTTATATCGCTACGGACCAAGCGAACGAATGGGATTCGCCTTTCGACACCACACACTCGCTCACTTTCTGCCACGTTACAGCTATTATCTCATTCTGTAAAAAACATCACCGTGTAAACTTAGAGGAAGTTAATTTGAAATGAGGTGTCATTACATTACATTTTTCTCTATTTCTTTCTTTGAAATTGTGTAACATATAATATGTATGTATATATATATAATATTCATGAGTTTGTTTTTTGTCTTTTATATATAATAGCTATTTAATATAATTTTATATCTATGTATAATCTAATATATATTTTTAATTAAATTAAATTTAATTTGCAGTACACCGCAGTACCCCCTTTTTTATACGAAAGCGTGGAGCGTTTTGTCCAAAAAGAGTAAAGATTACATAAATGCTCCACGCGTTCTTTCATAATAAATTATAGTAAATATTCAATAAAGATGATTACCTACTTATAACCATTTCGCATAGAAACATTATTATTCGCGTTTTTATTTATCGTTCATCACGAACTGAAATTGTTTATGTTTACCTGCGATCTAATGAAGATTTGGCAAAGGGAAAACTCTTGAGTCATCAAACTAAATGTCCGAATTATTTTGTAATTTTTAGTGCGTGCTAAAAGCGTGTATTTAGTTTTTTAAACTATTATTTTTATGTTAAGTTCTTACTTCATCCTAAGGTTGTCTGGTAGATATCGCTGTTAGCGATAAGACAGCCATTGTACCCATAGATTAAGTTAGTTTAAAAGTTTTGGTTACTATTTTGATGTACAATAAAGTTTTATTATATTCTATTCTATTCTACATTATAAAGGAATATGGTTGGAGGACAGTTTGAAAATCACTTCACTTCAAGCTCACTGCGCGCATCGACATGGTTGGTGCAGTAGTTAAGCAATTAACAGTTTCCTTGCGTTTGATTCCCGCAAGTAACAAATATTTACATGGCCCACACATAGTTGTTCCGGGTCTGGGTATCGTGTGAATCAGTTAACATGTTTTAGAACGCACACATAATACAGGAGCCACTCCTAGTATGGAAAATAAAATCATCTATGTTCCCGCGGTGAGATGTCAACAAAATAGGCAGGCTATTTAGTATTCTGTACAAATATCACCGTGAAAAGTGAGCTATAATAATAATAAAATTGTTTATTCTTTACCTTCAAGTTAACAAGTTTTCCAAATTACAGTAAATTATGTCGAAAGGTTAATTAATTGTGATATTTAAGTGTTACAGCTGATACCTAAGCTAAGATAACTTAATATCTTGTATATATAGGTATCAGCGCCCACCCTCATAATCACTAGCAGAGATTTAAATATCCTCATAATTACAACCAATTGATGCAAAAATTAAGACTAAAAAAAAGTAAGCAGATAACGGCTAAAGCTAAGGTTTGACAAGTCACCTCATACTCGGTCCACATGAACTTATAAGTACAATACAGTCGGTCTGTTTTGTAAACATGTCACCGTGAAAATTTAAGTGGAATGAGCTTGAAGTAAGCTGCACCTTCTTACAGATAGGACGGTGTTCCGAGTCTGGGTGTCTTGTCTTGTTTAAGTGAGTTTACATGTTTGGGAACGCTCACACGATACAGAAGCTATTCCTAGTGTCCAACGTTTAAAAAAACTGTCATTCCATCTTGTTTGTTTATATTGACAGCTCACTCAAAAAGAAATATTTTCATTACTGAAACGCAAACGACACAGTAGATCGTTCTCTTAGTCTGTACCCGGCAGTACTTTTCACGCTTAATCTTGTCTACAGAATTATATAGCTAATTCAATGTAGAAATCAGGAAGAAGAATTATAGGATAACTCGTGGCCTTCCACGAGTAAGTTAAAATGACTTCTTATCATCTTAACTTAGTTTATTTTACTACTAGTAGGGAATAGGGATTTAATATCGTTGTCTTTTTAAACCTCATTAGTTGTAGGTAAGTACTAAAATTGTTTTCGGTGATAACAAATATCTGTTAACTAGCTTTTGCCAGCGGCTTCGCCCGCGTGAGTTTTAAGTTTCTCCATACAAACTTTGGATCCCCATTTCATCCCTTTAGGAGGCGAATTTTGGAAAATCCTCTCTTAGTGCTCGCTTACGTCATAAAAGGAAGCCTTGTGCAAAATTACACACTCCTAATCCCTTTAGTTTCGGCTTTGCGTTGATATGTCAGTCAGTCAGTTTCTCCTTTTATATATATATGGATATAGATTAGGTACTCTCTCGATAACTATTAACTCTACCGTGGGTTTCTGAAACAAATATTTACAACATGGACTGACACTGGCATGACTCGGTGAAAAGGCGTGTGAAGAGGCTAATTGGTGATCCAGATCTGGTTAAGTCCAATCTACAAAGCCTTGTGCACAGGTGTAGGGTAGCCAGCCTTTCGGTGTTTTACAGGACGCATTTTGGAGAGTGTGCGCGGGAATTGCATGACTTGATTCCACCATCACATTTCTACCATCGAACAACCCGACTAACGGCGAGTATCCACCCTTACGTTGTTGAAACTTCCGGACCAATGCTTTTCGCCTCGTCGTTTATACCGCGTACATCGAGGGACTGGAACAATTTACCTGATGCAGCCTTCCCGTCCGATTATAATTTGGGTGTCTTCAAGGCTAGAGTGAATAGGCTCTTAATGAACTAGTGCGCCTCACCATCAACGATTGCATCACTATTTACCAATAGGTGGGATCGCAGTTAAACACTAGTTTATATCAATTAAAAAAAGGTACCGTGGACCGGCCATCTAGTTTAAATAAACAAAAGAAAATACGTGTAAAAGTGTTATTTACAACCTATTTGCAAAATAAACATCATTTATCATTTACGTTCCCAAACATATAAAAACACACACAAGACACCCAGCGAGGGCATGTTAGGTTTTAATGACTAAACCCTACCTGTTTTTCTTCAGATGCCCTTTGTATTCCAGGGCCACATTAGCTCTTTTTTACATTCTTGCAAGTCCAAGCCTTACATTACCCTAACATATTGATATCAAATAGTTCTATCTCTTTCTATATTTAACCTTCTTTCCATATCACATGTTACTTTTCAAGTCTTTCAACTGAAACATTCAACGTATTCACTAGACGCACCCAGCGTAGTCCAATGTCACGCTCGTTATCACGCGAACAAAGCTAAAAGCGATACTATCGGGGCTAGATAACCGAACTCAACCACTACCCCTTATCTGCTACATGCATTATACAACTGTTACTAAGCTCAGTTGACTAGCTTTTAGACGTAACCTAGCGTTGTCAATGTTGTTTGTTTCGTCTTTGTTTGAACAATCAAAGTGAATGATGCTTATTATTATGCAGTTTATGTAGTCACACGACTTTGTCGGCGTAGACTTCAGAATTGGAGAAATAGAAATGTGTAATCCAACTAATATTATAAATCAGAATAAATAAATTGTATATCGTAATAGTTATTAGCTCTAGAAATTTTACTTTTTCATGTTTCTGGTCTCCTGGTAGTTACTAGTCTTAACCGCTTATGATACCGGCCCTGGAAATACTTCTCATGGTTCTTATCTCCTGGTTGTTTGTGGGTCTTTACAGCTCATGATTCCAACCTGTCTCCCAGCTTTTCCTTCTTCTACAGTCTCTGTTAAGCCATTTACCAAGATCGAAAATATTATCCAGATTATAAACTCTCTGTGTCTAAATTTTAATCCAAAACCTTTCAGCCTTTTTCGTATATTTGGAACACAAATATGCGATTTCATATTTATAAGGATAAATAACATTTAGTAGAATCGTGAAAATAGATAGATTAGATCCAAACTTTGATGTTGCTAGTAATCAATCAGCTACTTCTAGACTGTCGAATTTTTATTAGGATGGATGAAACGATGCCGAAAGGATCAAATAGACTCTCGCGTGATTGTGTTCTCGTCGTACCTACTTATGTGTGAGACTTTTAGTATCTACGAGCATTTACAGTAAAGGTCAAAGGTAAACCAGACGTCGAGAACGTTTCGAAGAATGGAGCTACTAATGGCGAGCGATGAGTGCATTACTAGACCTAAAAGTAGATATTCTTATTCTTTATTGTACACAAAATAACTTAGAAAAGCTTAACGCACAATAAAGTTGTTGTTATTGTTGTGGTGTACAATAAAGAATATAATAAATAAAGTTTACTGTTTGGGGTTTTTAGATTATTTGAATTAGGTCAAAGCAAGGAAAACCATCAGGGATCAAACCTGTTTTGGCGGACCTGAGCAGATTTGATCTCTGCATCTCCCGTGAAGTGTATAATTTTCTGCGAACTGATACACTAGCCAAATTCCTGGCTTTCTTTTGTTTGCCATTGACACGCTAAAAAATAAGTAATTAATTCATTCACAAGTTGCTACTTCAGATTCTTCCTAATACAGTTTATTTTTTATCAAACAGACGCAGTACAAGCCAACGGCGAGCTGGTTTCAAGGCTAGAGCAGCATGCGTCAGCGGACGCCGTGGGCGGCGAGAAGCCGCACTTGCATGCACAGGCGCAGCTGGACGTGCCCTCTGAAGGCGTGCATCGCGTGCTCGTGCAAGATGACGCTCATCTCAGCGTGCATGACGCCACCACTACAGCACCTAGCGAAGAAGTTACTACTAAGGTATATAGTACAAACACAACAGTTTCGAAAGATATAAGCATTTTTGCCCGGCTACAGGAAAACCAAAAGGTAGGAATTTTGATTTTAGCAAAAAGTATGTATTTATGTTTGTTGTATTATGCGTATGGTAAAGTTTAAACTACTAAACCAATTTTGATAAATGAGGTGTCATAAGTAGGTACTTTTTGTATTGAGTAGGTTGTAAGTTTTCAATATCTACAAAGCCGTTGATGTTGAAAACGCACCTTCTGAAATTGTATGAATCCTAGTTATTATACGAATCAATCCTCTAATTAAAAGGTCATAACTTCAATAAACCAACTGCAAACAAACAGGTGTCTCTCATATTTAATACATTCATCTGTTAAAAATGCAGAAAAATTAATGAATTCTCAGCATTACAATAGATCGTCGTGCATTGAAAAATCTATTGTAAAACATAACATTGTAGACTGTAAATGAAAGTCTATTGGAAATCGATCCCCCTGAGCGTAATCAAGCACACTCAAGCCATTGTTAGATCAGATCATGTAGGTATAGAATCTACGTTCATTATTATCGAGTCCCAACTTGATAAAACAGTATATAAATCACAAGTTACTTCTGTGTTTATTGAATTCGATTCGTTTGGATGAATTTGAATTTTACTTGTCTGAATATGTTTTTTTACGGCTATTATGTAAAAAAATCAACCAATCGGCTTAGTCTATTCTAAGTAGAACAACAATATTTTACTCCTAAGCAAAACTGGTGTCAGATTTTTGGCTTCTGAATACTCGGTGCTACTATCAAAGATCTACAAATGACAGCCAGGACCAACCGCTTAACGTGCCTTACGGGGCACGAAGGAGTCTCTACGTAGATGAAGACATCCAAGGACTGAAATCAGCAAATGTTGCTTTATCTAGAAGATCGAAAAGTTGTAAATACTTAGCTACGTACTTTTTTTTTTTTTTTTTTAGTTGATATAAACTAGTGCTTGACTGCGATTCCACCTGATGGTAAGTGGTAATGCAATCGTTGATGGTGAGGCGCACTAATTTATTGAGAGCCTATTCACTCCACCTTTTTTATATGGGCAATCTTCAAATGACTTCTCCTGCTCTGAGGGGAACGAGAGGGCGTGTTAGACTTTTACTACTAACCACCTGTTCCTTCATTGACTGTTTGCGTTTTAAGGCCACGGTAAAACATTCCAGCATTCCCACAGCTCCGCCTAAAGCTGAAAATTTATGATAATGATAAAAAATACGTACGGCGATGCACCACCGGTATATGGTGGACATCTCACTGATACACACAAATCATTTTGGGAACACATTAATTGTGCGGACAGCTAAAGAGTGGAATTCCCAGCCGGAGTCTGTGTTTCCTGATAACTACAACCTGGGGATCTTTAAGTTAAGAGTGAATAGGTTACTTCTGAGCAAGCGTGCTCCATCATCGCTCTCTACGAGTATCAGGTGAGATGGAAGTTAAGCGCGAGCCTATCAACAGTAAAAAAGTATCATTACCCTCAAGGACTTTAACCCTAAAATGGCTGTAAGATTAAAGTTCATACCGGAAAATTAAAATACATGTAGCTCCCGGTATAGCTATGTCTGTTTTAATTTTACCAACCTAAGTACGACGGCAATGGACGATGAACTTGGGTTCAATCAGCGTGGGTGGTGTAATTTTTATACTTGTATACAGGGTGTAAGGGACAGGTCTCCGCAAACTTTAAGGGCTTGCTCAGTAGACAAAACTGAACAACCTTCCACAAGATTTTTTTTCAGGAAACGAAAAAAAAATCGGCCTCTCCATGCAAACTGTCCAATCAAGTTTATAATTTTGTATGCAGAGTCCGATTTTTTTTTTCGTTCTAGACCTAGAAACGTGAAATTTTGCACAAGGTTTTCAAAATTCACACCCTAAAGGGATGAAGCGGGGGTCGATAGTTTGTATGGAAAAACCTAATTTGGGTCTCTTCAAGGCTCTCAATAAATAAGTGCGCCTCATCATCAACGATTGCATTACTGCTTACCATCAGGTGGGATCGCAGTGAAGCACTTGTTTATACCAATAAAAAAAAAAAGACCTACATTAACGCGGGCGAAGCCGTTGGCAGAAGCTAGTTCTTTTATAACTTGTTATTCCATAAAAGAGCTACTCATCCATGAAAGAACTATTTAAAATCAAGATGCCTATGTCATTTAAGCGTAAGCGAATAGACATGTGTATTCTCCCCATCCTGACCTATGGTGCACAGAATTGGTCTTTGACTAACATCCAAAGGTCCAAACTTAAGGTTTGCTGCTAACATAACGGATCGTGTTCGAAACACTAGACTGCGCTCCAAAACGCAGATCGTTGACGTAGCTCAGAAGGCTGCACAGCTTAAGTGGGACTGGGCTGGACATGTCTGCTGCATGCCGATCGAGTGGTAGACCGGCAAAACACAAAGTTGGTGCCCTGTAATCGCACAACGGGGTCGCGCCAGACCAAAAAGGACATGGCAGGACGACTTAGATGTTCCATAAGAATCGCAAGAAGTGCCTCGGAGCCGGAAACTATGGAAGGGATGGAGGAGGCCTTTGCCCAGCAGTGAGACAGTATAGGCTAGATATCATATAGTTATTGTCATAATTATATCATTAGCTGGTGCCCGCGACGTTATCCGCGTCAGACTCGTAAAACAGCACAAAGCCATTTGGTCACAATTTCAAGAAGGTTTTTTTATGCGAAACCCTCTATATTTTTCTAAAATAACAGTAATAGTCTAAGTTACTCTTTATAACATCAATTATCTACCAAAGCCCTATCAAAACCAGGCCAGTTGTTCTGAAGGTTAACCGGAACAAATAAACAGACAGACAAATATTTTAAAAATTTCTTTTTTGCAGTGGGAGAGAAAATAAAAAGAATGTTAATATTAAAAACACACTTCAATTTTTTTTATTATATATGTAGAGACTATTATTAATATCGCAGTATTACATCGAATGTCTAACAGACCCTATGCTAGAATTCTTCAAATATTTTACTGAAAAATTGTATATAAGTGACTGAGTACAATGTTCCAAAACGTCCTGTTTCTCTGCCTACTAAGGTACAACCCCAATCTCAATAAATAGAATCGAACACCAAAACTGCTGCGTCGAATATATTGCCCGTATTTCCTCACCATTTATCACTTCGTTCGCAATATCTCGCCTCCGAGCGTCTCCGGTTAAATTGCCAAGCTGAGGTATTTACTAAAACAAAAGGGGAACGACCTTCTTTACTAAAACACGATTTTCACTGTGTTTTTAAAATAGAAGAACAAAGTTTGGTTGGAGGTAAAAAAATGTTCAAAAATTCCATAATAATCATATCCATGATACTAATATTATAAATGTGAAGCAGCGTTGGAAGGCCTCCCACAAGGTGAACCGAGACGACCGACCTGGTGAGGGTCGCGGGAAACCGATGGATTTGAGACGCACAGGACCGGTCTTTGTGACAACACTTGGGGGAGGCCTATGTCCAGCAGTGGACGTCTTTCGACATCATGATGTTGACGTAATCAATTATTTTTTTATAAGGAGTTTCTTTTCGGTTCTTCTCCATAGGAAACGACCAATTTGAAGTGTGCACTAGCTTCTGACGTTTTATAAATGCCCATGTAGGCCTATTTAAAATAAAAACATTATGAATTGAGGCTTTACATTATAGAATCGGATTTATGTTTGCAAAAAAAACATAGGCTAGTTTTTATTTGGCTTGAACTTAGTATCACGCCTGCAATAACCGACATTCACGCAGACGAAGTCAGTGGTAGAAGCTAGTATGTACTTACCTAATAAATATTCTCAGATTTATACCTTCTGATTTTATTAATTTGATGTTGTTTGTTGATCCGGATTCAGTCCTGGCCATAGTACCTCCTCTGCCCTCCTTAAGGTGACATTAGAGAAGCCATGGAGGATACCAAGGTTACTGTTTTGGATTTAATTGATTTCTCAAATGCCTTTAATGCTGTCAGTCACGATATTCTTCTATCTATCCTATCCCATCTTACGGTTTCGTCCGAGGCACTAGAATGGTTCTCTTCTTATCTTTGGGGACGTCAGCAGTCGGTTCGCGTTGATAAGAATTCGTCGAGTTGGCCTGATCTAGATTCCGGTGTTATATGAATGATGAATACCGCAAGGCGGTATTCTTTCTCCGTTATTATTCTCCATCTTCGTAAATTTTATAACTCTCTGTCTTCGGTGTTCGTATCATCTTTATGTCGATGATCTACAATTGTATGCAGCTGCGTGGGTAGAGAGTTTGTCAGACGCTGCAGAGGATATAAACTGAGATTTGGATGCTATCAAGGATTGGTCTGATAGATTTGGGGTGTCCGTAAACCCCTAAAAGGCTATAATTATTGGTACCTCGCGCAATATGGGTAAAGTGGTGGTTAACTCTCTTCCTCCAATTGTTTTTAACGGTGCTGTCATCCCCATCCGTCCTAGCGTAAAAGGTCTCGGTTTGCATCTTGGCTTGACGCTTGGCTGGCAAAGTCAGGTTTCTAGTGTCTGCGGTCAACGAGACTTAGCGGTATTTGTATCGTCTGAGGAACTTTTTGCCTCCGAAGACGAGGACAATGCTTGTGCAGGCTTTAATTTTCCCTATAATCGACTATGGTGACGTGTGTGACTACACTTTTCTCTCTGCTCAACTCTCCTACCCCTCCTTCTTATCTTATATCACACTTTCAATATCTATACTCTTCCCATGTTAAGAATCTGCGTTCTTCTAACAATCTTCTACTGCTGTGTCCTTCTCATACTTCCGATTTTGTTCATTCTTCCTTTCATATACAGTCCATACTTCTGTGGAATGCGCTTTCACAATATGCATATATATATACAGTCAGTATGCAATTAAGCGGAAGTTACAGCATTATTTTCTACACAAATAGCGAAGTCGTCTCAAAAACTCCTTTCATTTACTTTATAAAAATAATATATATATATATATATATATATACTAGCTGTTACCCGCGACTTTGTCTGCGTCAAGTTAGTAAAAATGCACAAACATAATTAATAATTCTGTGTTTGTGATTCGTGCTTAAAACATCTAATTCAAATAACGGAAATTAATTTCAGTAAATATATTATGTAAAACTGTATTTCTTATGTCCAGATATATAATTTATTTTATTTATTTGGCTCACCAGTAATAGAATACTCGTTCATGATATACATCAAATAAATTACTTATCATCATCAATAAACAGAAACAGACATGTGGAGGTCGAAGTAGTTGATAAACTGTGGTTCTGCCTACCCCTAAAAGGAAAAGGTGATAGTTTAAGTTTGTTTTTGGTTTATTCTATGATGAAACAACGCTGTATGATTTTAATATGATTGGTTCATTATTATAGACTAAAAGTGTATTAAACCGTTGTTTTATTTTAACAACACTAAATAAATGTTATTTAACGTAGGCTATGAAAAAAGTGGATAAAGTAGTTTTCAAAATGTTAAATGTTGCCAAAATGTATAAAGAGTCTGTACGGATCTTGTTCTGAGGTCAATACCCACAGTTTTTAGTGTCTGCACGTTTTACTTTTAGGAAGAAAATCATCAAATACCTTCCCCCGCTCTGGGTAAAGCGAGAGTTTGTGTCAGACTTTTACAGACTGAAACCGACCTGTGTTCCTTTAATTGCCCTTAGTGTTCTAGAGCTACGGTAACTTGCACGCGGCAGCAAATCTTCCTTCTTTGAGAAAAAGAGAGGACGCTGTGGTGTCTTTCTAAAGACACCACAGCGTCCTCTCTTTTCGCCTGACGAAGATCTCTAGGGCCAATGCCTGCTAGAGCTATGAAATTTTTCGAAAGAATTACCTCCCATAAGAATTTGCCTCGATGATATTTCTCTGCAGACTTTTAGCCGAGTCCGTTATGCAACTTTGGCGGAGGTGAATTTCGAAGGAGCATAATCGGCTTCAGCCTATCTTCAGCTGGATAACGTGCACTGATAGTCCACTGCTGCTAGCGATTATTAAAATACTACAGAGTAACCTACAATGTCATCTTGCTCCACAACTGTACTTATAAAGAATTTGTGAAAAAATTGTTGCAGTTTGATGTTGACTTACATCACGTCGAATTTGAAACAGAAACCTCTCGAAACACCCTAATACCCCTCATTACCCGTGTTTGTGACTCCACAAAACTATAAAATGACAGCGAACAAATGTCGCAACCAATTGGGGCTGTGACTGACTCTGGCATCCGTCAGAATGTTGTCCCAGTGTTGATCACCACTCACTGACCACTCTTAAGGAGGTAACGTCCAGTTGTCGTCTTAAGGCTGCAAGTAATGTAGGATACATCATACGTAATCAATCTATCTTCAGGAACGCAAACCACGTCGGGGCCTTGTGTGAAATATGTCTTCATGGGTTTTTCATGAAATTCTTAATGATCTTCAATTTTTGGAATCTTTGAAATTAGGTACTTGTTCCAAACAGTAGGTTGTGGTCAAGTCCGAGGGAGAGACTACTTGAAGTACTGGTAACCTTCACGAACTGCTCAAGAAGCATCTTTCTGTGATTAAGTACCTACCTATATTTGCTGGTTTTTTGGGGATCCTTCCGAAACATCTACGTTCGATGAAGACCTGCGTCAGGCGGAAAGAGAGCCTTTTTAGACTTTCCTCAAAGAAGGTATTTTCTGCCGCAATTGTGGCGTGCAAGTTACCATAGCCCTGGTACGCTAAGGGCAACTAAAGGAACACAGGTGGGTTTCAGTCAGTAAAAGTCTGGTACTACCTCTCGCTTTACCCAGAGCGGGGGAAGGTATTTGATGATTTCCTACCTAAAAGCAAAAGGTGCACACACTAAAAACTGTGGTTATCGACCTCAGTATCAACTCCGTGACTCGGACTATTTATACATTTTGGCAACTGAAAACTACTTTATCCACTGTTTTTGATAGCCTACGTTAAATAACATTTATTTAGTGTTGTAAAAAAGATAATTCTACGGTATAATATACTTTTAGTATATCTAATGAACCAATAATTTTAAAATCATACAGCGTTGTTTTATCATAACATAAACCAGAAAGAAACATACATAAAACCCACTCCTGTTCCTTCTTTGCCATTGTTCCAGGGCCCCGGGAATCTCTTTCGTATCACCCATGGCCCCAATAGGCTTCGACCTTGCTGGGCCCCTACGGTTGCTGACACCTCCTTGAGGCGCGCGTGGAACACTACGCGCCGTCAACGACTTGGGCTCGGTCCGGACGGTTACCGGACGGACCAATTGCTCGCCGTCCACAAGCCCGCGCCTACGGTGGCCGGAAATCGGGATCGGAACCCCTCGGTTCGGATCGGCTGGGTCGCGAGGGTTATTGTCTCGCGCGTGCGGCCGCCTCCTTTGCTAGCATTACTGCTTCGCAGAAGGAGGCGACCGCGCCCAAGGCCCACCGCGCTTTACGCTATTACAAATCTTGTTATGATAAAATGACTGGACCTAACTGCGGTTTATTTTCGTAAATATTTTTGGCATTTACGAAGCAATTAATTAGAATTCAATATTTTTTATAAATAGGTCTAGAAACATTTGCTGATTTCGTGATAACGCCATCTATTGCTGAAAAGCTTAACCTTACCTTTATCACACACTGAGGCTCTACCACGAGCTCATAACGTGATCCATTTTACGACCTAAACCGGACTGTTAAAGGGATGGAGAAATATAGGGTGTATAGCTCCATCACTCTTTTTCGCTCGTACGTCTGACATTTTAACATTATCATGGTAAGGCCCCTGGCCACCTACCGAGCGATAGTTAAATAAATAGTTTGACAAATTTAATTCGTGTGTTTGCTATCAAAGCCAGATGGCGTCACTGAGGCATAGGATGACAGTTTTTCTAAGACATTTTTTTCTGATAGCCGCTCTATTGTATCTCTTTAGATCTCTTTGTAGACGTTTGAATGCATAACCGCTGGATTTCTGTCTTGTATAGTGAAGGTCAGTATAATCTGCCAAACTGCTTCGAAAGTGCTGATGTAGAAACCAGACTGTCGATAAAAATAATAGTAAGAACGCAAAAATATGTAAAAATTTCTTGTTTACAGTAAAATAAAACAAAACTATCACAAGAAAGAAACTGAGTTTTGAACCACTATCCCCTTACGTGCCGATCCAATCCAGACACGACTGCACTACGGTGTTCGTTGACTTTTGTGTAAAATAGGTGTTCTTATATTAACGTCATCATTGTCTGCTTAACCCTTTGTCGATGATAGCGTGATGATTTTCATCTCAGATATTAAATTTGTAGCTAAATGAAAAAAAAAATATTATTTTCGTTTTTCCACTTAGATTTTATTACATGTTTGATTACTTTTTACAAAAATATGGAGTAAAAATGTCTAAGATGTGTTAAAAATATGCTAAAAGTCCTATTATTATTGTAATCGAAGTACCATCGCATATTATATACAAAAAAGACGACAAAATACTCACAAAAATTATTACTATAACTGGGGATCGAAGTCACGGCAAATCGTTCAATACCGACATTTTGGAATATTGCTCACCCCCCGTAGCAAATAGCGTGATAATTTATAGCCTATGTCCTTTCTCAAGCTCTATTCTATCTTTGTACCAAATTTCATCAAAATTGGTTCAGCGGTATAAGCGTGAAAGCGTAACAGACAGACAGACAGACAGACAGACAGACAGACAGACAGACAGAGTTACTTTCGCATTTATAATATTAGTATGGATGTAGGTCTATATTATATTAAATATGTATGTATGTTTATTTGATATATGTATACACATTTGTACCCTTGTTTTCTTATTAATCTTTTCTTTTTTTTTATGCACCTGCCATTTTTCTCTTCGCTACCCTTGGTTGACTGGTAGAGAATGCCTTAGGCATTAAGTCCGCCTTTGTACATTTGCGTTGCATGAAGTTTTAATAAATAAATAAATAAAAGCAGTTTCCTGCAGACACACACAATATTAATATAATACTATAGCAACATATCTGGGGCGGTCGTACGTTTCTACGCTCTCAAAACGGTGAAGAAAAATATCGTGAAGAGACCGTCATGTCCTAGAACCAAAAATTCGAAGACGTGACATCCATCAATCTGCACTAGGACCGTGTGACGGCCCATTTCCTCGCTATGTAATGGTAGTACGTTATATGTAAAGGTGCTATCAATTATCATCATTGTATTTCGTTAGCTAATATATTTTCACCTTGTGTATGTTATTTTACAACAATAAAATACATCCAGAAACACATAACATATTATTATTTATTCCGTCGAATAACTGTAACGTAGGTACACAGCTCTGCAATGAAATCAATGTATTTATTCAATCAGTGAGATTAAAATAATTGGTTGGACAATTATTGTCCACACTGAGCCGGAATTCCTGTTCAATTTAATTTTAAAGGGATTATCACATAATTAAAAACACATCGGTACCAGAATATAAAACTATTATGCAAATGCATTAATGACGATATTTTGTTGTTGATTTATTTTTTGATTAACTGAAGCTCGCGTTTGACCCCGATCTCACCTAACGGTAATAAACGGTCGAGGACGGATCACGCTCGCCTAGAATGAAAAACTCCTAGGCTATATGTATCCGAAAACATAGACATCAGAGTCTATGTTTGAGGAAATTTCACTCCTCAGCTGTATCTGCGCACAGGGAAAGTATTCTTAAAACATTTTGTACGACCAAAAATCTACACACGACGCTCTTTACTTCTCAGGTGTTCCACGGGGCCGCTCGTCTGGTGCAACCGGGCCAGGCGACCAACATCCCTACAGGACCACAGCACACGGCTGTTCGAAGAGCTTTCAACGCTGACATTACCAAGGAGACCAAGAACAACGTAAGACCTTTAAGTAGATTTCCTACTCAATAAAGAACGAACAACTCAGCACGTCAGAACCCTTGCATCAGAAACGCCTACACAGCGGGATTTTTGACTTAGTATAAAGCATTCTCTTACGGCGGCGCAAATTCTTTATTTTAAATGGAAGCGGTGATTATAGTCACCGTCTTGCATTACCCTCTTCTAGATTTCCATAGCTGTCAGGTAACGCAGCAGGTAACATTTAGGTATTGACTGAACTCTTATCTAAGCGACGCATTTTAGTTTTCAACAACCACGCGAACGAAGTCGCGGGCACAGCTAACAAATAATAAATTTCAGATACCTACTTAGCACATACCTATAGTTTACGTCCTAACCACATACATAGGGTTTTTCAATAGGTGCACTCAAACTGACAGTGTTACACGGTGCTTTACGAATGATTCAAACAATTGATATCCCACTGCGGTGGCTTACGTGACCAAACACACATGGGTGCGGTGCGGTGACGAGCGAAGCGAAGCGGACGCGATTAGTTGGTATGATATTTTCGCGCGAAATCCTGCAGTGCGGTGGCTTGTTTTAAAGAAAATGAAGCGGTGACTACGCTCACACACAGGACAAAGCCGCCACGTTGCCTTGAACTTAAGTAAACCACATCGGATTGCTTCACAATCGCATTCGCGTTGAATCACCCACGTAAGACGCCGCGTTAAATGGTTATCTTTGTTACGCTAACAGAGGCCTAACGTCATAACATGCTAAAATATAAGGCGTGCGAGCGAGCAAAAGGGATGGAGCTATACACCCTATATAGCTCCATCCCTTTAACGGTTCAGTTTAAGAAGTCAAATGGATCATGTTAAGAACTCGTGGTAGGGCCCTCAGCTGTCAAAAAAGCGCTAGTATTATTAAAATTTTGTTTTTAATCATATTCTGTTTCGTCTGTTTACCTATTATCCGTGTGCTACGTACAATTTATCTTTTCCTGCATTCACTGGCCCCTTGAAGTTGGTGTAACTTTTCGCCGCTCGAATATTTTCAGTGAGGCTAAGTAAAATCTCTGACCTATTCCGACAATGCTCAGACGATTGTAGCCCTTAAAGCAAACTTAACTCGCGTTCTTCAAGAAAGGCTCATTTATGCTAAGATGTCATCTACAATTGTTCCTACAGAATACGCAACTACAGCGGAGCCGCTAGCAGCATTTTGCTTGAAATTATATTCCTCACATAATGATATCAAATGCACATTACAGTAAAAAAAAACAGCCATTTCCGTGTCGGACTCGCGCACGTAGAGCGTAACAAAAAACGGCAAAAAAATCACATAATTTCTATGAGAGTTTGACTTAAATATGTATTTTATTCTGTTTTATTTGTTGTTACATCGCGAACCAGAAAACATATACAGTATACATCATCTGTGAAAAATTTCAACTGTCTAACTATCATGGTTCATGAGATACAGCCTGGTGACAGACAGACGAACAGCGGAGTCTTAGTAATAGGGTCCCGTATTTACCATTTTGGTACGAAACCCTAAAAAATAACTGTGTTCAATTTTAGAATTTGAGCGCTTTCAATAGAACGTCCTATATATCCATCTACCTATTTATTCGGTTATGTCCACTGTAGGGTCTCTTTTTTCTACACACGTCTGTTCTCTGCCATCACGGACTAGTCTTTGCGGTAGGAGTCAAGTTCATCCAACTCAAGGTTAATTGAGTCAATGTCAACACTTTTAATTAGGTAGATAAAGTAGCTCTCTTTGATTGAAAGTGAAATTAGAAGTACCAAATAACACATTACCAATACTTAGTCAGGATCAATAAAAACTTCAAGTGTGCATAGCACATTTCTTCCGCTGCGTCATTTAAACGCCATTTTTTATTACACCTAATTTTCTTCTCATTTCACTCAGCTCGGTTTAACAATTTGCCTAGAAGGCGGAGCAGCGAAATCCATTTTGTTTTTTTATCTAACTCACATCAACGGCAGCTACAGCATTTGGATTAAATAAAATGATTTTGCTAGGTACTTACGTAGGTGTGTTAAGCCGTATGATTTTTCTTTCTGTGCGTATTTACCGCTAAAGGTCACAAGCCGAAGACTTACTTTTAGTAGTCGCCATTCGTAGAATTCACAAGGAAGAGGATTTTATCTAGGAACTCATCAATCTACTTAGATCCCGTAGCTGTCTCGCGTCGATTAATGAAAACAAAGCTTTTAAAAATAAATTGTTTTAACAAAATCTTCGTACCTATGCTTGGTCGAATTCACAAACAATGCTCTAAATTCTGATTGCAGTTGAAACTGTTTTATTACAGATGGATCATTATGCTGCTTATTCCGGCGTCCAATACTCTCCACTGGATATGGCAGAGTATGTCTTCTGGACTGGGGATGAACGTGGAGTGACCACTGCTATTGAAGCCTTCCTTCAGGAGGGAATGGTACGTTTAGAATGTCACAACATAGTGATATTATATATGACGGCACAGTTAGCGCAGTGGTTGAGCGATTGTGCTGATTGCAATGCGTGTCGCGGGCTCGATTCCCGCACGGAACAAATTTTTGTATGGCCCTATGTACAGATAGTTGTTCCGGGTCGGAGTGTCTTGTGTATGTGAGTGCTAGTGCTAGTGATCACACTCACGATACAGGGGTCATTCCTAGTGTGGGATTTTTACTAAGTCTTTATTTTTTAGTACAAAACACCAACTAAAGCTTTGGTCAGTTCGATCTCACTTTTGAACCCAACATTACAAACACATTCTGAAAATATTTTATCGTCAAAATACGTGTCTTGAAATGGTCAATCGTAAAATATCATAATATGAATGCTAAAACCTCGCTTACTCATGTTATATTGAACAATATTTTATGTTTTTGCTAGTAATTTTCTGTTAGTTTTATGTTTTTGCTAGTAGTTTGCTGTTCTCAAAGAAGTACCTAACTATTGGAAAAACTTTTTGGAGGTAAGCGGAACAGAGAGTAAAGTCCCGCAAACCTCCGTTGTAAAGGGAGGATCCTCCGACTAGACGGGTGTTATGTCTGGTGGGCAACTGCCCAATAGATGATTTCGGACTGTTCTATATGTTCAAATCGCGCTGAGAACTTTAATTGCGCGATGCAGGACTTATGTGACGCCATAGATTTAAAACGATCTAAGTTGGACACATATAATGATTAACGCTTTTTTCCTATTAAGGTATTGGAAAACTACCAGTAGAACAACACCTGCTACGATCGCTTAATTTTATTGCTTAGATTTGAACTGTATAGTTTTAGAAACTTTAAGTACCTAAATGTTTTAATTTACAGATGACAAAAGAAGAAGCTATAGCTTTCCTGCAAGAAATCAAATTCAACATCGACTACCTTCGAGCACATTACTCCCAGAACTTAAAAGCGGCCGAAGAAAGTGCGCAACAGGAGAAGTTGAGAAACATGCTGATGGAGCAAGCTGAGGCTAAGGTAAGAAATTGTTTTCAAGCGATTATGGCCCTAAAGTCGAATTATTTGTGGATAGATTGAAGGAATTTGATGACGTGTTTCGCACAGCAGCTAAATATTGACAGTTTGTTAAGCATCTTCTTCTTCCTAGCTAAAACACAATGTCTATTAACTACTCCATCATAGTTTTAATTTAATAATTTATCACCGTTTTACTCTCTTGTGACATTGTTTTTGCAATGTTATTTTTTATATCACTTAAGCCACTTTAACTTCATTAGTAATTTATTAGTGTATACATCTCATTTATCTATAGATTTATTTTTATTTTTGTATTTCCTCTTTTTATAATGTGAATGTGAGGCCATTGTAGACTCCGTGTATTTATAGATTACTATTTTTATTGTGCTTTTGGCACAAAAAAAAACAAGGTTGACCGGTTTACACTGTCCTCTCATACTTATTAATATTGTAATATAGAAATTTTGTAGAATCAATATTATTTTAAAAGTGTAACCATGGAGTTTCTTGCCGGGTCTTCTCCATAGGAAACGACCTATTACAACCGTGCGTTAGCTTCTGACGTTTTATAAGTGCCCATGCAGGCCTATGTGAAAAAAAAAAATTTTTAGTTTTCAGTTTTGGTGAACTGTCTTTATGTAAATTTTGACGTTGAAAATGTGCTAAGATCTGGCAACGGATTTTGATACCTACTTACTCACTGATTAGTAGAAACGTACTAAGAATGAAAATTAAACCCAGAGTTATTGTTACGAACTGAACAGAAAACCACTTAAGGTTTGGTATACAGGTAAAAGAGAATGAGCGATATAAAAAGTACAATTAAAATCCTGACAGAAGTTTTTAAGTGACATACTTAAAAACAAGCTAACGAGGTTTGTTTCAGTAGATAGGTATTCGCTGTTATTTTGTTGTGTTAGTTAGATAATACAAAGGTATTATTTTGTGAGTTTGCTTTATTTTTGTTTTAAAATAATAAAAGAAACCTCGACAGCCGATGAAATTTCGAGGAGCACTTCCGACGTATGGCTCCCAAACTGGATCGGGCTGAGGCTGCCCTCAAGCGGGTCCTGCCCAACCTTGGGGGTCCAGACGCCTCCTACCGTAGGCTCTACGCAGGTATCGTTCAGTCCATGGCCCTTTGTGGGGCGCCGGTGTGGGCGCCGTCGCTGTGAAAGCGACCGGTGGCCAAGCTGACCGCATGCCAGAGGGTCTAGGCCATCCGGATGGTGCGGGTATACGGTTTCCCACGAAGCGGCGAGCCTCCTTGCTGGCCTGCCATCTGGAGGCAACAGTCCTTGCAAGCATGCACGATTTGCGCGTCGAGATGCAACAGCCGGACAGAGTTCCAGCAGGATCTCATGGTGGAATGGCGACAGTGACTGTTGCAACCCAGTGCTGGGCACGCCATAATTATGGCGGTAAGTCCCCTCTTTGAGGAGTGACTTGAAAAACAAGGCGTCATTACCTTCCGCATGATACAGGTCCGCACCGGACATGATAAGTTCGGGTGTCACCATTGTGTGAACCACCTGGAGGACACGGTGGAGCATACGGTAGAGGTGTGCCTCGCTTGGGCAAAGCACCGCCGTGTCCTCGTGGGGGCGATCGGCGGCAACGACCTCTTGCGCCTGGCCCGGAGCAAGGAGTAATGGCAGGCGGTCGCCTCCTTCTGCGAAACAGTAATGCTAGCGAAGGAGGCGGCCGCACGCGCGAGTTAAAAGCTCTCTCCCCCTGCCGCCGGGATCTCAATCCCAATTTACAGCTACCGTAGGCGTAGGCTTTCGGACGGAGAGCAATCGTCGTCCGGTAACCGTCCGGACCGGGTCGAAGCCTACTGGGGCCATGGGTTAAGTGAAAGTGAACCCCGGGGCCCTGGAACAAAGGCAAACAGAGAACAGGAAACCCACGTTCTAGTCAGTAAAAGACTGACACGCCCTCATGCTCCGCCCAAGAGCGCGAGAAGTCATTGGATAATTTTCCACCATAAAAAAGCATAATTCACTGAGCTAAAAGGAAAATAAATTGTATGAACTATATTATTATGAGTGTATGTGTGTGTGCGGTGTTTAATAATCAATTTATAATTGATAACAAGGTTTTCCGTTTCGGCATAGCTAAGCAGCCAATCCTGAACCTGTTTCTTGCACCCAAACTTCGTCAAGGGCACTTTTCGTACAGATATGGCCGTGAGATTTGCTACATCAATGGTTTTACCACATTTTGTGACATCACATCACGCTAACCAAGCATCTAGGTCCTCATTAGCAGTCAAGAGGGAATATTTAGCTTTAGCTTAACGCCTTAAAATTCCTACTTAAACTTTTAGATCCTAGTTTTACAAGCAAAATTAATTGCACAAGTAATTAAAAAGATACCACAAGAAAATAGAAAACCCAATCTGAACAAGATCAAGCGGACGCTGAAAGTATTCCAGCTATTTATTATTCCGCCCCATTCCTTTATAGAAGAAAAACTTTGTATACCAATTTACATTCCCTGAAGAAAAGTTTAGTAATCTTTAATTAAAGGCGGGTTCCCGCAAATTCGGTTTAGATTGAGCTAGTACCGTTCACAGAGCAAGGAGATATCTCGGGGTAAGAGTCAGCATTGACAACACTTTGCACACAAACCAAGCAAATCCGTGAGTGTCAACGATTACTCACAGAAACAGTCCATGACGTTGACAAGTTTGTGTTTCGCTTTTTACCTGAGCATCTCAGCTGAGCAGATAGCCCCTTCTAGTTTTATTTACATTGTATTTTTTAATGAAAAAAATAAGTTAATTTATTTTAAATTAAATATGTCATTGGGATTGATTAGAAAGGGATTGATTTTTCTTTAATTGTTCCACCACTACGGGGTCCAGAATCGCATACTAGATCCATGGTCCACGTTTGTACATCGATGTAGATGTCGCAGCCGTATGGTTCACGCCGCATTACAAGTTGACGCGCCGGTTTGAAAAACGTCGCTGTAATGTACTCGTAATGCGGCTACCTGATGTTCAACCAGATTTCAATTCGGCTGTAATAGAGTACACCGCATTGAATATGCAATTTGCGTTCGTCAAAGCGGGAGCGGAAACGTGAAGCCCACATACAAACGTGCGTATCATCGATACGGCGCTTTGAAAGTTTTAGTTCCAATAATAATCGCCGAGCGAGGGAACAAGTGATCGTCGGTAAAAAAAAAACATCGTCCCAGGAACATTGTAGGCTGATTATGCTGTGGAGGATTAGGGTTGAGCTCAAAGCAACCGACACCAATATGAATAGTAATGACGCCTTTAGTACCGACTAAAGGCGTCATAACTGGGACCGCCCATCCAGGTGCCATCGCGGTGATTTTGCTCTTAGATGTCATCCTATATGTGTTGCCGTAGATTTGATCGTTTGCAGTCTCGTGACCCGAAGTTAATCCGGAGGTAATGGAACCACGCAGTTCGACGAATGAAACGCACGTGTCAGCCTGCTAATGAATCCGGTTTGATTCGATTTGAGCAACTTTGGGTCATTTTAATGTCGTCACGTGCCGGCTGCGTAGTTTTGTAACTCGAGTACGCAGTTATAGAGCTTCGTTTGGTTTGGTATATTCTTGTTATTACAGTCATATGAGTATTCTCACATGGGTCATATAGTGGCGGTGTGAATAATGATTGCATATAATCAAAACATAGGTAAGCAAAATCAAGGATAATTTTGATCTTAGCCCTAGTTCTCACTAGGGCTACTTGCTTAGTATAATAGTTTTGTCTGTTTGTTATTTAACACCGACTTCCGAAATTAAAGTTATTTTGCACTTTTTAGTGTTTTTTTTACATTAAGGTTGATTGTATTTTTTTGTAAAAAGTTGTTTATTTTACACTTTTTAGTTGCGGTACCACAACTAAAGTACCGGTACTACAAGTCATAGCGTATACGTATATACAAAGCAATTTTACTTGTTACGACATTTCTGCTGTGATCCTATGAAGAGTTCCATATTCCATATCTTCGAAGTTCAATAACAATATTTCTATGGGAATATACTTCCCATAGAAATATTGTTATTACTCGGAAGTATAACCCTCAATCAAAAAAAAAAGAGAGAGATCGAGAAATCGGTGAACATACATTAAAAAAAAACTACATACAGCCGAACATAGAACCTCCTACTTTTTGAAATCGGTTAAAAATCGGTCAAACCGTTACGGAGGAGTTCGATAAGAAACGCTGTGACACGAGATTTTTATATAATAGATAAGCCAAACAAACACGTTTATGAAAATTAAGCACTACATAAACAAAAATGTTATTAATAACCTAGCAGATTAAAATTAACGGCTCTTACATAACTGAGTTTTATTAAAACTCAGTTTGAATTTTATTAAAACTTAGATTGAGTACATACATACTTTTGGCGACGCGAGACACGTTTATTCATGCTAAGGTTGAAGCTCAAAAAGTGTAATTAAATGTCACTCAAGATTTTGCGGTAACAGAACAAAGTGCTACGAGAAAAACAACGAAATAATCCCCCGCCCTCAGCCATGTTAAAATATACGTGGGCGAAATGGCGGGACGCCCACCTAAATACTTCGGGTACAAAGTTAATTGTTTCAACATGATACTAAAATTGAAAAATATCATACAACGCTGAGGTGAATGTATTTTAGAAACAAAAAATACTTGTTTTTGGCGGATAACGTTTGGATTCAGCTATAAACGAGTGAGTTTTCGTTAGCAAATATAGTTGTGTGTCATTTGTTGACTGACTGAATTATATAAACTCAGCAATGCCAATTTTTAAATGCGCTACGGAATTTCGTAGCAATCGTAGCAAGGTGCTACGAGAAGTCTACGCCTCGTAGCACTCAGCTACAAAAGATTTACGTAGTAACGTAGCGTTTTTCTCAATTCGGATTTATTTATTTTTCAGTTTCGGTAATTATTTACCATTGCTTTGAAGGTAATATTGATATATTGAAGAATCAAAACTGTTTTAATAAGCACTCCACACGGTCGTAAACTCTATTACTGAAGCAGTGACGATAAAAATTAACTGATACCTATCAAATGAGTTCATTTAGTTCTCACTTCGTACCAGGACGTAAATACTCAATTTTATGAGTCTATTAGGCCCATGTGTCACACTCGCTTGAGGGTTAATGAATGTTTAGTGTTCATAAAAGCGTTAGTTATTATATCGTAGGTAAACGAAGATTATAAACAGACTCAGATTGTTTACATGTTTACCTGTATTATTACTTATCATTGTTTATTACGGTTATGTCAAAGATTTCCAAAGTAAATAGCAGGTTTACAAGTGTCCGCTATGCACCTTAAATAACTTGGTTTTTGAGTGAACTGGAAATCAAAATAAGAACAACCTCATTTTCCTTATGTTCTATCTATAGTTCTAACATTAGGTTTAATTAATTAAACAGAGGTGCAAAATCAATTGGAAGTTCTGACCTTTCGGGATTGGATTCAAACTTTCGTAACATCTCTACTAGGAACATGTGATTACGATTAAACTATTTTATGTACCAGGGATCTCCAAACTTGGTGCGAGGATACCGCGCGGTCTCCCGCGAAGCGGCGAGCCTCCTTGCTAGCCTGCCACTGCCTGGATTCAAGCGGAAGAAACGCCTGAGTCACCATTGTGCAGATCGCCGCAGTATATGGTGGAGGTGCGCCCCGCTTGGGCAGTGCACCGCCGTGTCCTCGTGGAGGCAATCGGCGGCAGCAACCTCTCGCGCCGGGCCCTGGTTCGGGCTATAGTCCGGAGCGAGGAGGATTAACAGGCGGTCGCCTCCTTCTGCGAAGCAGTAATGCTAGCGAAGGAGGAGGCTGCACGCATGAGGGAATGATTCTCCTCACGCCCCAACCGCCGAGATTCCGACCCCGACTACCAGCCACAGTAGATGCGGGCTTGCGGACGTCGAGCAATGGGTAGCTCGCCGTCCGGTAATTGACCAGACCGAGCCCAGTCGTCAACAGCGCGGAGTGATCCACGCGCTCCTCAAAGAGATGTCAGCAAACCGTAAGGGCGCAGCAGGGCCGATGCCCGCTAGCTAGGACCGCGGGGAATTTCTGAAAAGGAAACCCGTAGTGTAGTCCTAGAACGCAAAGGACAACTGAAGGACTCAGGTGTGGGTTTAGTCAGTAAAAGTCTGATACGCCCTCGCGGAGACTCGCGTCAGAGTGGAAGAAGTCATTGAATGATTTCCTTCTTTAAAAAAAATCCATACTTTGAAGCCTTAGATGATTTTTTCAGTACCTACGTTCCAAGGGCCAAAACAGTTTTAATTTTTCTGCACTTAACTTAATTATTGGTATAAGTAAAATTGATCCACAACTACAAACTATTGTCGGTGGAAAATCACAATTGATATTTGTTATACTTTGCAAGTACATAAAACCGACTAATTTCATTCTTTTTTTTCTTCTTTAACTTATCACAGCTAACAACAATAAGCCATTGACTGTCGCGGGTCAGATTGATGACACTAGTGTCAAGGCTGTCGCGGACTGGATTGATGGCACTGGCAGGCCGGATTTGGCCCGCGGGCTGTAGTTCGGAGACCCCTGTACCCCTTCTAAACAAATCTTAGTTTGACCTTTCTAACCTTCAGGAGTATCAATACCGCAGCCCGGCCCTCCAGTCGTTCCCGTTCGGCAGCAGCCCTGACATCATCCGAACGATTGCCAATAAGAACTGGGACCTCAGCAACAACCTCTCACCTGTTCCCGCGCTGCCAGTCAGCAGTGAACTGAGGCCTGAAGTCATCAAGAGGACCTTCGACCCGATGTTGCAGCAGTCTATGCGTGAGCAGACCATTTTTTTAAATTCTTCGCATCTTTATCTATACCGCCACATATTGGAACTAAAATCCAAAATCTTGCATCGTAGTATCAGTTCTTACGTGATTAGAACACATGTCCAAAAACAACTATGGGGCATTTGGTGGGACCAGATATAACACTCGTCTAGTCGTAGGATCCTCGACCCCTAACAATGGAAGTTTGCGGGACTTTACACCCTGTTTTACATACTTGTAAAACCTCACCTGATGGTAAGATATAAATGAGGACGACTATCATGATGGAAGTACAGACAGCTTTAGGCATACACAAGACAGCACACAGCAAACAGCTTTAACAGCCTTTAGGTGGGTACGTCTGTACCTAAAGAAGGTATTTAATTATATATTCAGCAGACAGCTAAATATATAATTAAATACCTTCTTTAAATATTTTATTTGCAGATGTGGGATTGATGGAGACTTTTCACATTTCATAAATTAAATAATAATCCGATCATTTGTACCAATTTTTCGCCCTATGCGAATTTTTGTAACTATGTGTGTCTATTTTGACAAAGCTAATCTGCGGAATTGATAGCTCTATGTTGTCAATTGAATCGGTAAGAACATACCACCGCGCCGTTCCAAATCATGAATTGCACTTTGGGTTTTTTATTCGCATTATACGTTGTCCCAACTCCCACTGCTGGGCAAAGGTCTCCCTCATGATCAAACCAGCGTCTTCTCGACCTCCTTCGGCGACGACGCCAGAGAAATAGGATTATTAGGTATGAGAAGGTATAAACTGCAATGCCAAACGTTAAACTATGTATTATGCTTGATTAACATTGTACTTACTATCATTCGTTTCAGGGGCTCAAGAATACGAGCGCGATGCCCAGTCCTTCCCTGACGAGGAATACGAAGAAATTATGGAGAAACTGCAGAAGCCGACCAGCATTCCCTACAATGAATACACGCTTGAGGAGATTATCTATCAGCTGGCTAAGGTAGCTATATTGACAATACCTAAATATTACCATTTTCTACCTACTCCTCAAAGGGTTAAGTTAGGTTCACTGGTCCCATGAACACATTGGAGACGGTTAAATACCATCAACTAGGCACGAATCCAGACCTCACTTTCCACCAGTCGCTAGTCCTAGCCAGTTCGGGAGGTTCCTGTTTCGAATTCAAGTGGAATAAACGGACGGATGTCACCATGATATTATGCGAATCGCCCGGAGGACACAGCAGAGCATATGATGGAAGTCTGCTCCGCTTGGGCGGAGCACCGTCGTGTCTTCTTGGAGGCGATCTGGCCTCTAGCACTCGACTCTGGCTCTGGCTGATTACTGCGTAGAAGGTGTCCCCTTCTACGCAGTAATCAGTAATAATGCGAGCAAATGAGGTGGTCGCAATCGTAAACCAGAGACAAGTTTCACGCCCCGGCCCCTGATAAAGACGCCGCAGGCGTTAGGAGTCGCAGGGCAATTTCCGGCCACCGTAAACGCGGACTTGCAGACGGCAAGCACTGGATAGCTCGAAGTCTGATTCTACAGCGTGTAGTTTTCCACGTGCACCTCAAAGAGATGTCAGCAAGTTTGACGAAAGCAAGGCCGATGCCTGCCAGGTGTGCGGAACCATTCGAAAAAGTTACCGCGGCCCTGGAATGCCAACGACAATTGAAGGAACACTACACCCAGTTCCCTCTCGATACACCCAGAGCATAAGAATTTAAGTTATTAAATTATTATATTAAATTACTAATTTCCCAAATCAAAATAAAGGTTCCTACGTACTAAGAAATTCGAGATGAAAAAATCTATAACATTTAAGCTCACCGGGGAATCAAGCCTAGGAAGACCTTCTACTCAGTATTAGCGGTTGCGACTACTAAACCTATAAAGTAGTCGAGGAGGGTTAACAGTAATAAGTAGATATCTGACCTACTTACAAGAAAACTGAGGTCATGGCTTCATGGCCACAGGTTTTCCAGTCAGTTCATAATGTGTTTTCTTGTCAAAATTGTGTATTAGATACTAAAGTTCACTTACATTTTCACTTTCCAGATGATGTTTTCCCAGTCATTATCACGAGACCCTGCCTCAGCGCGGTCAGCTACACGACGCTTCATGGCTTTCTTGGAACTCCAAGCAGAGAGGGGGCAACTATCGCGTACCATTGAGAAGAAAGTACTTGGTACGTTTCTTTTCATCTACTCGGAACTTTTACGTTATTAATGCATATTTAATGTGTTTGTACGTTATATATTTTTTCGTTTTTATAGAGGCCGCATTTCGTTTTTATCAGAACATCAAAAGTGTAAAGCAAAATATTTAATGATATGTTTTGGAGCAAAGATCCAGATCGTCGCTCACTGGACGCCTGATCAGGACGACGCTGCTGAGGTGGCGAAGGTGGTGTGACGATCTGATTATGTTAGCGGGGCAAATTTGACCAGAGATCACCCAAGACAGAGGTTTGGAAAAAGGGAGGCCTTTGCCCAGTAGCGGGACCAATAAAAAATAATATGCCGTAACTGAAATCTATCCTCTATTTATGTCCTTTAATAGCTACACAAGTTCATCTTTAAAATTCAATTAGCTTCCGAGTTCTCATTCAGGACTGGCCTGTCGCTCTAGTGGTTAGTGGACCTGACTGCTATGCTAGAGGTCGTGGGTTCGATTCCCACCCAGGACAAATGTTTAACTAACGAGCACGATCATTTGTTCTGTGTCTGGATGTAATATTATCTATAATATGTATGTATTTAGAAATATATAAGGTATGTTATCAGTTGTCTAGTACTCATTACACAAGCTCTGCTTAACTTGAGACTAGACGGCGTTGTGGGATAGTTGTGGAATATTATTATTATTATTAATTCTTTTTTTTTCACAGATTTGATGATTGCTGCTCTAACAGACACAATAAGCGACCACCCAGAGCTGCTGTCGTCACGCGACGCCATGGCCGCCAACCCAGCTAATAGGCAAACATTTTATCCATTTACTTTAGAATAAAGCCGTAGTGGAAACACATTAGCACACACAAGAAAAAAAGCAAAAATCCACGACGAAGTAAGTCCCTAGTAAAATTAAGTTAAATTGCAGCAAAAACATAATCTGGCAAAGGAATGATAATAAAGTTTCAAATACTAACTTTTTTTTCTAATCGAGTTATTATGTGAGAGCGTAGAGAGCAAGGCCCGGGCGGTTGTCCTGATCGCCACCGCCTAAAGCCGGCTCGACCATAAACTGATGATGACCGCCTGCACCTAAAAACAAAAACCCTCGCTCATCAGTAACCGACACGGAAGCCCGTTTGTTGTTAGCAGGGATGTTATGAAGCTCCGAGACCGAAACTATCGGATATCCGAAATATAAAAAAATAACCTTAACCGATATAAGAGTTTCGGACAAAGGCGGAGACTTAAACTGGCTATAGGTAATAGTATTTACTTAGGTATACGACTGATTATAAAAACAAATGACCTAGATTAGAAATAAACACCAAATCTGGCTGTTTGTATTTTACTTTCGTAATTCTAAAATCCTAATATCTGTAATCGAAACTATCCGAAACTAGTGAATCCAAAATAATTTCATATCCGAAACCAATATAATATTATTCCTTTAACAGTATCCAGATCCAAAATTTTATACCCATAATATCCCTGGTTGAAAGCTACCCTGTACTTCAATGTAGTTTCTATAAATCTGCATATCTTATATCTGCACTGATAAGATAAATAAAGAATCAGATTAAATAGGTGCTCATATTAAAATCTCGTATGATATACCTATATATTTATATTTATACAAACAAACATTATTTCCCTTAACACTGATTTAAAATACTTGGATTTGCTTTTTGTTCTATTCATAGCACCACAAGTAGTTCCATAAATATTTTAACACTTTTTTCACTCTATGCTAATGTCCGTTGAAACTTTTAAGCGCCATTCGCGCTTAAAAGTTTTATAATTTAACATTCCAATTCATTTCCACAGCCAAATGGGACATTTCTTCGAATCCAGACAAGCCAAACCAAATCTGTCCCGAGAAATTCTTTCAGTTTACAAGAACGAGCTTCTTAAAGGACAACCGATGCACGCTTTGGGTTTCCCAGAGAGAAAATAAACTAACCTGCATAACTAAATAACTACGAAGTTATGGCACTTATTTAAATTATGAAAGCTTTCGAAGATGTATTGCCTTTAATCTTAGGAAGTGGATGTACGTTTTTTTATTACTGGTTTTTGATAATTTTTCAGATTTTGTTGCTTGTAAATTACATAAATGCCCGATGATAAGGTGGCAAAGCGAACATCAGTAAATGTTAACTTTATTTTGTGCGTACTTTTTTGGAGTTTTGTACACCTATCCAGTGTACAAATCGTCACAAAAGTACGCCATCTAGCGGTGAATGGTATAGAGAAAAGTTCAAAAATCCTAAAAACATTTTGTATTGATATATTTTGTATACGGTGTCGTATCTTCGTAATTACTGTTACTCACATACTTAGTACCTACCTACCTATTTATTGTTCCATGTATCTAGAGGTGTTTTCTTAGATAATTTTCGTATTTATTATCCCATAATTAACCTATTCAATATCCTTGTCAATATTTCAACTAGGTAAAATGGAAGTAAATAAAAAGGAACACTTGATCTCTTGTATTTTTAAAGAAGCCAACATTGTTTTAACTTAGTATTACAACCTATACAACATTAGTTTTAGTATATGCGAAACCCGAAACACGTGTCTAGTATTTTTATGTAAAGAGTCTATGTACAAAATTTCATAACTGTATCATGAAAAATCACAAAGTTATAAGCTTGTTAAATCAAAGTTAGATGGTTACCGGGCCATCCGGGCGACTGAGGGGTTGTTTTGCTCCCGCGCTCAGCTGTGCACTGGCGCCTAATGCCCGTTATGACTTGCCGTGACCTTTGTCGTGTCGGTGGTGTCCAACTTGTCAACTTTTTTAAATATTTTTGGGAAAAAATTTATCATGGTGTAAAAAATATTGGAATCGATTCAGATAATGATTCTGAAGAAACTATATTCAGGTTTCGGATATACTTAAAATAATGTTGTGTAACATGTTAAGGTAAGTAAGATGAATGTGAAATATATTTTATGAAATTTCAATCCCAACCTTGAAAAAAAATTCTCTATTTAGGTTGACTAAAAGTTGACCAGAAATTATTAGGTAAGACGTAAGACCATTAAATGTCAAAATTATAGGGAGAGAGAGGCCTACAATCGGCGGTGAAAATAATCTAACCGATGATGATCTCTACACATTCCTTTGATGTCAAAGTCTAAAAGACTATTTATGTTACGTAGAGTCGAGTCTACAATCCTTTATTGTATACCCCATGAGACTTATTACAGTATCATAAATATATTACATCAATTAAATTATAAAATCTAAGTACCTACATTATAAAGGCAAAATATTTGTTAGCTTTGCATGTAAGACCTCGTTTAGCTTGATTTATTATAGAATATAAGTGCTAAATGTAAGATAATATTGAAATATATTTCATAGCTAGACTAATATTTCTTCATATTTTTCTACAAAATATTCTGAACTCTTTCATCGCCACAATGTGCACAAATTATTACCTACCACATAAGATCTTACAATACATAACAACATGAACAATATCTCTATGAAGTCACAAACACCACTGTTGTACCAACTGTTAAGTTAAACTACCCTCGAATTTAATTTGCGTTGTCCTCATTTTTACCAAACGTTTACGCGATGATGCATGTTCGTGTGGTGATGAAAGGTGTTGCTACAATGTGCAATTTTGTATTTCCTTGTAGAGAAAAATGAGCTTACATGCATACACAAAGATCCACAGAAAATGCATATCAATATTAAGAAACATATCTTGAAATCATAAATCATTGGATCGTTATTGTAAAAAAATATTTTTATAAAAGATGAAATAATTTTAGACAACTATGCCAAAAAATTAAAAGTATTTACAAGTTTGTACCTACTAGGTTATCGTGTAATTACTACAAACAAAGATGCGATACTAAGACGGTTTTCGATCTTTATTATTTACAAAAAGCCAAAAGTTTGGCACCAAAGACCGAAAAAAGTCTCAAAACACCACCCACAAGGTTTTCAAAAGTATCACTAATTTGAAAAGCTTTTAAAAAGTTCAATCAATTGAATGAAATGCAGTTAAGCGTAACCAAAAGCAATTCAGCTAGGTTCAAAAGAGTCCCATCTATTGTAGGTATAATGTAAATAGTTAACAAATGGAAACACAACATTGCACATTGCAAATCTTTAAACTTTCAGCTGCATACCAAATCTATAATGTATAAGTAAATGTATGTATGTATAGTTTAGAACTGTGACTTTCTATTTAAAAAATCACAAAAACATGTTCTGTAACTTTACTGTAAGACTTACATTATATTCAGCATTGTCGGTATATTAGTGGTTAGCAAAATTTATTATATTTATATTATTCTTTTAAATATATTATGGATTTAATAAAAAATGGTTTTAATGTCATTGGACTTTTATTTTCAAAAACATCCCTCATTCGAAAGTACGATCGGACCTTTTGCTCGCACTTGACCCTTAAATGCATGGCGATGTAGATCTGCATCGTATGTTTAAAACCTCATATCTCTTTATGTAGCAACCATAGCTGACTTGTTTTTTTTTATTTTTACTTTTCTAAAACTATTTTATCGTTTCCGAACACAAGTAAAATCTTTGACAGTTTTTTTTTTATCTGTGACAATTTTCATTGTTGGCGCGCAATCTGAATAAAACTTCACTTCGGCGTGTGTTATGAATTACGATTATTTTAAATAAAAGTAGTAAAAACGTAGAAGATAAATTGTTTTCGGATAGAAACAAGGTAAGACTAAGAAATAATATTTATATTTTTCAATTTATTGATAAAGTTATGTAAGAAAAATGCATTTTTTTTTGTGATGTAGAAGTACATCAGTATGCAAAATCGGCTTACCAAGTTTACTAAACGTAAAGTTCTTATCTGATATTGTATACGTATTTATTAGTCTTTTTTAAGTAATTATGTTATTATTTCTATAAATATATATATATTACATTGAGGCTGAATTATTTTCACATTAAATTCTTACGACTTTACGCATATATTTTCACAGAATGTCTCGGTCCCTGCAAAATAAGGATATCGAACAATTATTAGCTGCTTTAGAAGACGGTAATGTTTCGGAAGATGGGTTAGAGAATGAGAATGATGACGAGGATCAATTTTACACGAGCACCCGAGAAATTATCCAAGATTTAATGGAAGAAGATGAGACGTTAGCCGAACCCGAAGAACATAGCGACCCACCTTTAGTCGATAATCCTGAGCCATCTCTTCATGACGAATTGCAACATAACTTAGTAAACCCGATAGATAGACGTAGCCTTATTTGGAAAAAAGATTACATTACTTATGATGCCTCTAAATTAATTTACGAACCCAGCATATTCGATCCGCATACAGCCAACCTCGATACACCGTATAGATGTTTTCTTTATTATTTTACTCCAGATTTTCTTCAAAAAATTGTAGATGAAACCAATCTCTATGCCATTCAAACAAACCCAGCGACCTCTTTTGTGATAACTGTTAGCGAACTAAAAAAATTCATTGGAATATTATTATTTATGTCTGTTCAACATTTTCCTAGTCTGCGTTCTTGTTGGCACGAAAAGTTTGGCTACGAACTTATAAAAAACGCAATGCCGGTGAATCGTTTTGAGGCCATAAGAAGCATGTTGCATTTCAACGATAATCAAAAACATCTTCCGAGAGATCATCCAAACCACGATCGCCTACACAAAATCAGACCTGTAATAGACCACCTGAACGAAACTTTTTCATCTATTCCGATAGACCAACGCCTCTCGATAGACGAACAAATGTGTTCTACTAAAATCGGTCATTTCCTAAAACAATACTTACCAAATAAGCCCCATAAATGGGGCTACAAGCTATTTGTTTTATGTAGTCTCATGGGATATGCCTACCGCTTTGAAGTGTACTCTGGACAGGAAGAAAAAAGAAACAGACTAGCAAATGAGCCAGATTTGGGAGTCACCAATAATGTGGTCTTACGGTTGGCTAGAGTGATACCAAGAATGAGGAATCATATAGTGTTTTTCGATAATTTTTACACTTCATTGCCCCTGGCATACTATTTGTCGAAACAAGGAATCCATTGTGTCGGAACTGTGCAACAGAATAGATTGCCTAATTGTAAACTCCCAGACAAGAAAGACCTAATAAAGACAACGATTCCTAGGGGTACTTATGAGGAAAGAATTTCTCACCATGATGATGTTGACTTTTCAGCTACGGTGTGGAAAGATAACAAGGTGGTTACTTTGTTGTCTACTTATATTGGCTCGCAACCCGTAGGTACTATATGTCGGTATGATAAGCGGCTAAAGCAAAAGATTGATATCTGTTGTCCAAAAATAGTGCAGGAATATAATATGCACATGGGGGGAATGGACCTGATGGATAGCTACTTAGGTCGCTATCGTATCAGAGTGAAAAGCCGCAAATGGTACCTCCGCCTATTCTATCATCTATTGGACCTTGCAGTGATAAATTCATGGATACTTATGAAGAAAAATCTTATTGCAAAAGGCATCCCAAGCAAACAACTTCCAAATCTTGGTCAGTTCCGCAATGATTTGGCTGATTCTCTTTGGAATGTGGGATCTTATAATAATGGTAATAAAAGAGGTCGGCCCAGTAATGGCTCATTAGAACAAAGTTTACAGTCAAAAAAAACCAAAGGCTCATCTCATCCTTTGCCGTCTATGGATGTGCGAAAAGACGGCGTTGGTCACTGGCCTATATTTTCGAATAGACTAAGGTGCAAAATTCCTCTATGTAAGGGTACCACACAGTGGTCTTGTAGCAAATGCAAAGTTCCCTTATGTCTGAATGCAAAAAATAATTGCTTCATGAATTTCCACATTTTGTAATGTAATAAAATAATAATTAAGTTTGTACTATTATATTATAGTATGTAGGAAATTTAAGGACCGATTGTGCATGATGATGTAGAAATACATCAATATGTTTTTTTTTGAAAATAAAAAATATATATTCCATAATTATTTTTTTCAGTATTTTTCCCATTAACTACATCCATTTTCCGATTTATTTCAAATTTTGTTGATTAAAAACAAAAATTCATGCATTTAAGGGTTAAAGGCCTTAGGAACAGTAAAAAAGGCACAGATATCCGGAGATATGCCATCATTGCGGAATAGTAAGGAGTCCTAGTGACGCCGCTTATCTCCCACCAAAATAATTACAACATTCACAAATAGTGTATTTACGACACACACTTAAAATTAAAATATCCGTGAAAAAAGGCTTTCTCGATAGTCGATAACAGGTATTGAGGTAGAGGTTTTGACGGCACCGTTGTCGCAGTAGTTGAGCGATTGACTGCTACGCTGCATGTTGCTGTTTCGACTCCCGCTCAGAATAAATATTTATGTGACAGATAGATGTTTCGGGTCTGGGTGCCTTGTGTATGTAAGTTTACAAGTTTGTGAACGCACTATTACGATAGAGGACTACAGGAGTAATTCCTAGTTGTTTATGTTTTTGGCTTGGATACAACCAATACCATCTCTTCGAATGAATGGTTAATTTGTTTACCATTAGAATATGGATGTATACATTCTAATGTTTTTGTAGTATTCGGCAGCAAATCTATAAAGTCGAACTTCTCGGCATACTAAGCTGAAGTATAGGTACTTCAGCTTTAGCCATAACTACAATAAAATTCTCAGCTCTATTTTACCGCAATCGCGCCTGTTTCTATGATTCCACATAGGTATTATCCAGTTGCACAGATTTGATATACCTACACTACTACAATAGTTCACACAGGAAAATTATTATTGTACGTTTTATACATTTCAGTTTTAAGTAAAAATTTAAAAAAAAGGTACACATCATTAAAAATTAGGATGTACAGATTATTTATAGTAATAACTTTATAAAATATATTAAAACGTACAATAATAATTTTCCTGTGTGGTCTACTCAATATTTATTAATAAGATAGTGTTATGTTTTAATATAAATAAAATACATAAATAATAATAAAGCGCCTGCACGAAATGTAACTGCATTTTTTTACCTGACGTATTTTTGGTCGTCAAATTATTCAGGCGTAGAAAATGTCAAAAATAAAAAAATAAAATTTTGTAAAGAAACTAATAATATCTTCGTCACTTATTGTTGATTTTCGGAGGTACTAAATCGCGTACTAAATACTAGTTTTATCAGAATGCTGAAATTCGTTATAGTTTTGGCGTACAAGCATGGTCCCGCCATTATAACGCGTTATAATGACGGGGCCAACAACATCATGAAATTCCACTTACACCGTGTGAGGTACAAAAATTTCAGGAAGGGTACAAAATAGTACTAAAACGTACTAAATATACGTGGTAGAATCATTCGCATACAAGAGTTGGTCCCGCCATTATGACGTTTATAAATTCTCAGATCCATTTTACCAAGATCGCGCCTGTTTCTATCATTCCACTTATCATCCAGTTGCACAGACACTTGAGATACAAAACTACACTAATTTTACATCACAATATCCACTAGGAATCAATTGGCGAATAATTAAAACAGCCACAACTTCACTCGAAGAAATCCCGCCAAAAACTCATAATCCCGCTAAAAACTCCAGTAATTCCTAGCGTGAGTCAGTGTGGTCAACTTAGGCGATTTGTAGCCATTTACGTTCCTCAGGATGAGAATCAACGATGAAAAAACGTGAAAGACGACAACAAGAGAAGGGGAAGGTCTATGTCCAACAGTGGACGTCTTTCGACTGAATTGATGATTATTGATTGTGTATGTGAACTATAAACTCGTAAGCGAACTGACTTCATTTCTATGTAAAGTGCGTTTTTTAATTAAAGAAAATGATTTGACAATTTGAATGTTGCATGTTTTTTCCATTTCATAAGTAGTACCTCAACCGATATTGAACCAAAAACCGAAAATATTCGTTAAAATTATTTCGTTTTAAATTTATGCAACTAATTATGGTCTTTTTTGTATTTTCTGAAGGTAATTTGATAGATGCAAATGGTAATTTGATACTCATAAAATAAAATATAATTGAAGCTTAAGAATTGAAAGACTAGCAAAAACTGTGTCATTTTATTTTTTCGTCTGTCTCGATTTGGTGATAATCCAGACGAAAATATAGAATTACTCAAGCTGATATTTTTGCCGGCACATTATTACGACTCTACTAATAGGTACTATTAATAATGACTCCGGTTTAAAAACTAATATTAGATAATTTTAAAAACATACCTAAGTCCTATTCTTGTACTATTTTCGTATTGTAGTGATAAAAACGAATTGTGTATCAGTTTCTTGTAATGTAGCCATTTGTATTAACAGCTTGACGACCAATGATGATAACTTTTTAAATTCTAAAGCATAAACTGCGACTTTCTCGTCCTGCTCTTGTAAACTAGATATAAAATTGTGTCGGGACGCCTTTAAACTGGAACTCCCTGGTAAAAGGAAGTAGTTTTAGGTGTGGGTTTAAGTATATTCGTATCAATATTTTTTGATCGTAATTCAGTGTAGGTTTCACATTCGTACCTGTACCTACTGCATTTTAACTTCGAGTTGATCATCTTCAGTTTTCTGTTCAATCTTTTTTTTGTAAGTTTTGTAAAGATTCGTACAAGTTTTGTAAAGTTGTCAATCTGTCTTCGATGTCTTTTAAAATATGAACGTAATATCTTATTGAAATGTATTTTTCGTCTTCGTTAGCACAACCCACAGAGTACTTTGTAATATACCTACTGGTACAACCTGAAGTATGCTCATAACCGTTTTAGATTCTATAGTTCAACCACAGAGTACTTTGGTAATATACAGGAACAGACTTCGTCGTCGCCAATGTTCAATAAATGATAAATATGTCTATTACGTAAAAAAAAATCATTCAATAATATATTGAGAGAATGACAAGTTCTAGAAATCAACACGGTCGCTAGGCTACGCAAAGAGTATTTATTCTGAATCTGAAGAGTCTGAGAGTATTTATTCTGAATCTGATGATTCTGACAAATCATCTAGATTTGTCAGAATCGCTACCAACTTCAATTATAAAATTTTCAATTATATTTTCTGCGATATGACCCAAGTGGCACATTTTGTCTTCCACTTTAATGACATGTGAGATGAGTTCATCATGTTCTGGGTGCATCGGATTTCCCTACCCGCTGAAGGCCACTGCGGGCGCTAACCGACCGCAGTTTGCGGGAGGTACCCGCCGAGGCTGCGGGTTACCGCAGCCCACGTGATTCTACTAGTTCCTCGCCGTTGCAGTGGGAGCCACAAACAACCGCGAACACTGTGGTCGTAAAACGCGTCGTGAAATACTTATATATTCTACAGAAGTAGCAGGCCCGCAACCGCGGTGTACATGGGTGAAAACCGCTTCGTGAGATCTTAGCCTAAGTAAAAGGCCGAGTGCTTTGATTATATACTTGTCTAGATGCCACATTGACCGTACTAAACGGCCCAAATAAAGTCTACTAAAATTGGTAGACTCGCTTCTCCCTTACGTCAGTGTCATTTGAAACAACTAAGGATAATGTGCTCACGAAAAATAATTAATTATGCCAGTTTGTGCTGCCAGACTGTGCCGTAATTATGTGGGAAAACAATATAATAACACTAAGATCACTTTTCATCGGTAAGTTTTGTTATTTAACTACTATTATTATAGAAAACACGATTTTTTAATTCGTTTTTTTTGTATGTCATTCCAATTAGCCAGTGTTGTCAGTTTATTGCTAGGGAGATTTGGCGAAACTATGGGAGACAAAATAGGATCAGGAGAACATTTATTATTTTAAAAATTACATTATTTATTTGATCAGTAAATAATAACTTATCTATACCTACAAAAAAAATTAAATCTATGACGTCATGCACTAAATATTTTTTTTTAGTTTTTTCTAATATATTGGGTTTCAGATTTTTGCTGAATTGAGCCTGTTTGGTGCAGCTGTGAGGCACACATTCCTACTATATCCTTACATCGGAAGTTATACTTTTTATTTGTTGGTTTTATGTAATTACATGTAACTGGAGTATTGTGTGTCTTTAAGTCTGTGCTAAATAAATGTTTTTTCTTTCTTTCTTTAATCTACAAAATAATTATTTCATTCAACCTATTTTGTTAAACTTTCGTCATAATAAATAATGGAGAAAAGGAAAGTTAATAATTTGGAGCAGGCATCCCTCAACACGCACACCTTGACAGTTTGACGACAATAAGTACACGTGCGGTACTCACACATGTCACGCAATTAGAGACACTTTTAGCGCGTCGTATGTTTGCATTGCTCTATCTAGACAAGTATATAATCAAAGGCCGAGTGTTATCAATTATTTTAATTTTCATATTAGACTAAAAAAACTACACACTTTTATCAAAAAGCAGGCAACATATTTCTGGAGTTTGACATTTTGCACTTGTCAAATCATTATCTGGAATGAAAAAACGCATTGTAAATCTGATCGTGTAATCGATATAGAGAGTAAAAAAAAAAGAAGTAAATAAATCTGTGATCATCATTCTATAGACTATTTTCAAAGACGTGTTTTATTTGAACTTTATTACAGTTCACCACACCACCACACACCACACCACCACACCCCACACACACTTAATATAGTTTTTGGCGGCAACTATTTCTGACATCTTTTTGAAACACTAGATTATTAATAAACCACATAACCTTAAAAAACATTTTAGTTATTTACTAGTTTCCCCGTTTAAAAATATATTGAATGCCGTACTTAGTAATGTTCATTCAGGCAAATCAAACGATACATGTTTCATCAAGTTACGTTTTACTAAGCCGTATAGCTTGTAGTGGATTTTGTCTCACATTAGTGGGGTACACATGTGGGGTAGGTATTTTAAAAGGTAGTAAAACACCAAGGATGCCTCTTAAATGTGTATTATTTTCTGATACAAAGTCTACTATTGATGTGAATGGATAAATAGTGAATTATACATCTAGGTAACTTTTAGGTAGGTAAGTATACAATGTATATTGTTAACATAATAATTTTCACTTAATTCGGTTACATTATTCGTCATAATTGACTTGATAATAAAACTTAATTATTAACTTACAATCCTTTATACATGTGTATTGTATTTGAGGTCTAACCTTAAGAGAAAAAAGTACCAGTTATTTCATTTTCAAATAACTATCGACATTTTATACTCTATAAATACAAGTCGGAATTCAAAGTCCAATGTATGTGGAATTTAAAGTACAATGTGTTTATCAGGTCACGAAAGACCTCATAAGCCTACTTTCGTTTTACAAACGACTAACTAATTACACAGCTTAAGGTTAGGTCTGTTCCCACACTATTTTCAACAGTCTTCAGATTTCAAAGTCATTCATTTTGGCACATAGTAGTGTTCCATATTAAAATGAATGAGTTTTGCTCTGGCCAAACACAATAGTTGTAAAACAAAAGTAGGCCAGTGTACATGATTAAAAAATCACTGTAACAATAAATGCTTTACCAATAAAACATACATTAATAATAAGAACTGTCCATTACAACATAAACTCACTTGTACATAAAAGCAAGTAGTTATTGTCCACAATTTTCTTCACTTCACTGTATGAAAGTACAAAATTCATACAAAAATATTATTTCCTAAAATTATGGTAACATCAGTACGGACCCTACCAGAGGAGCAAGACTGCAGACAATATCAAAGGTTTCACTATAATCTTTGGCACTTCTATTTTTTTAGTAAGTACAGCAATGAAAAATGCCACAGCAATCATCTCAATGATTTGCTTAGATGCTAGTTGAATAATAATGATCTTTGATATCTCTTTTGTATTCTTCTAATTTAGAAGAAGTCTGCACATTCATGCTCCACCTCGACAGAGCCCGCGCTGGACTAATATAAACTAGATAACGATGGAAACGCATTCTGCTTGCTCACTACCACCTTCTTGTGTTGGTATGATATGTAACCTTTAATTTTGCCGTCATAGATCAAGTTCGCTACGATACACTGAGTTTCGTCAGCGTCGACATCGTCGTGTCCCATTAATTGCAAAGCCGCTTGGAAACTTGCTATATCAATTTGATGGTTATTTTCTGCTACGTAAACCTTTCTGAATAAGTTCCTGTATGCATAGATCTTCAATTTTTCCACAATCAAGTATATACCGGCACTAATAAAGAAGCTCTCATATTTTTCCATTACTTGGTCTATACCTCGAAGATCACCATTCTTCACAGCCAAAACAAGATCCCAAAATTGCATCAATTCATATTTTTGCAGCAAATATTTAGTTGGCATGAAACCAAGTAACATTTTTACAGGCACTAAGTAAGTGAGAATGAGCCGCTTATTCTTAATGCTTCTTCGGTGGCATCTTACAAATGCAAATGACAGGAATTCATCAGCAGTGCGGTAGTCAGAATCGAACATTGCTTTCCGTCCGACAAAGTATTTGTATGTGATCTGTTGAGCTAATGGAAATTCTTTTTTGACAGTAGAAGAATCAATTGCTCTGATCAAAGGTTTGCATAGATGAAGCTTGTTGATTTTGAAATATACTTTGAGGAGTTGGTTCACTAGAGTCAACATTCCTAATCTCTTGGTTTCCGCTTCAGTTGTGCGGTTATCAGCAGCACAGACCCTAAAGCAGGCCAGTAGACTCTCTGCAGCTTTTTCCAGAATCTTGCCATTACTTTGAGCTGAAAAGATAGAATTATATAACAGCATTTGGTTGTATGCCAAGGGCAAAACACTCCTTGTTCTTCAAAAAGGTTATTTCATTAATAAGCCTTTTTAGGAAGAACATCATATATGTTAACTATAATTTTGCATTGTCATCTGATTTACACATGCATGCAAAATTTCAGCTCAATCGGTAACCGGGAAGTGATGCATAGTTAAGAAGTGTTATTGAAAATATGACATAAGCAACTATTGTAATATATCAGTAGTCATATAAATAATAAGCTATGTATTAAATATATTTTTAAAATGACAATCATAAATACTTTTTAATTGTGTAGGAGTCAGTTTTCTCCAAACTGACTCCTACAAAAAATGCAAACTGTCGTTTACAATGTTCTTTTTAAAAAGGGTTGTTATGGTTCATTCTTTAGATAAATATTATTAACTAGTCTAGTTTACACGGGTGCAAATTAAACATTAAACCCAGTAATCATTTATTGCTTTATTAGTCCAGTGCCTGGGGTGTTAAAATCATCAAAACCTCAGTTTTTTTTTACTGCAGATGAAATTATAAAAGAAAATTTATTAAAACTTATAGAGTATAATGCAAATTATAAGGCTATAATGCAAATTTATGTAGAAAAATAAAATGCCTTTTTAACTGGAATTTGTAGTTTTTCACTATCAGGCCGAGAACTTTTTACCTAACCCTCATACAGACATAACAGTAAATTGTCCTTATTACCATTTACAGCTGTTCTGTTTTACTTTTTGTAGATATTTCACACATTCATAACTCCCAGGCCGCTATGAATTTTAAGACAGTTAACAAATATTATGTATATTCAATTTTGTCTGCTAAGCACAGTAGTTCAATTTAAGGGCATGAAACAGCTTTTTTATGAAAAGACTAAATGAATAGTTAAGAAAAATTGCAAAAAATGAGGCTACTATCTTTCAGTTTCCCTGAATAAGAATTCCAAAATTGGCCATTTAACGTAAACATCATAGCTGCATGTTACTTGGCTCTTATGCCATAATGAATTAATGTATTTTCACTACAATTTTAGATTTCCTCACCAATAAAACTAGGCTAAATAATAGAAACCAGACTTACCACAAGCCTCAGCCCTGTATGCAATGAGTCTGAGATCCAAGCATACTGTGTACATCAAAGGCAGGCCCCAGTTGGACTCCTTCTGTGCTTGTAAAAGTCGCACAACGCAGGCTACACAGGCACTCTGGTATTCAAAGGCTTCCATGAAGTCTTTCATATATAGTGCCTTGAAATATTATGAGTTTTGTTAGTGTGCATGAAAGATATTAAAATAGACAAGGTAAAATAAAAATTGTTGATTTTCTTGAGCTATAAATAGACTTTAAAGAAATTGGGCTCTCTAGATCTCTTTGAAATATGGTATTTATCAAATTAATATTTATGTAATTCCAATATTATCAGCAACAAGATTATGGACATACAAAAAGCTATATCTATCCTTGTCATAAACAAGAATAGTGTTGACATTTTATTAAAATTATTTAAATATTAAATGTGCGAACAAAGAAGTCTATGACCAGAAATTGCTAATGATAAAGATGATCAATAGTCTACTTACTTTCACACATAGCAAATGACTGATGATGATCTCGTCCAAAGGAGCGAGACAGTTTCCTTCTACAAGAGTAGCGATATCACTCGAACGCAGGTTTCTATTAGCAACATGTTCGTCACGAAGGGACAGCAGACGCGCCAGTAAGTTCCCTTGAGAGGTTCTAAACATGCGTTCGACAAATTGTATGTATTGGTTGAGGCTGCCGGTAGTCGACATCTTGATGTTTAAACGAAATATCGTTTTATAGTTATGTAAACATTGCAATTTTATGAAAAGAAAACTGAAAATTCTTATATTTTCTCCTAAAATTTTACAGTTTTATTATTTGTTATGGAATTAAAATACTCAAAGCACAGAATTTCATTTTGCAATTGCGAGATTGCGAGCAAGACTTTTTATTGACGTTTTATTATGAAAATAAATATGGCGACTTGTTTTTCGAGTTGCTAGTTAAAGATTTTAATAGCTACCAGAAATCAGATGTATGACAATGACACCTACTTTAAAATATACACTTCTCATCGGAAAAATCGAAATGTTTTTATAATAATAATAATAATAATATAAATTCGCCATCGCCGTATCTCTACGTTGACGTCGTGGTGGGGCTTGCGTGCTCCAATATACCCTAGGTCTGAATCGGTGAAGTTTGCTTTGCCGTAATATGCCTAGGGTGAGGGGCCAGACTAAGAGAGATACAATTCGCAGTGCAGTTTTGTGGCGAGCTGTTGGGCATTAGCGACCCCATGGACCCGATCTCCCGGGAGAATTCTTGTTCTTCATCTCCGGCTTGCCTTTATTGGCCGGTCGTAGTGAACACTGACGAGGAACTGAGCTCCCACCTCTCTCTTGCCTTTATTGGCTGGCTTGAGTGGAGATTCGCAAGAGCAAACGTGCTCAGGAGAAGGATGTATAATCCAGTAAGGTGCTGGTAGGGATCTTGACCGTACTTCCGGGATTGTCCTGATAGCCGTGGTATACCTCTCCACTCCTCAAGCACCTCAGAATATGTTGCCCTCTTGTTGCTACGTCACTTCGTGCTAGCGGCCGTTTTTTGGGGGCCCATTTATTGAGTGTGCAAGTCACCCCCTGCCTTTTTTCGATGGATATTAATAACGTTGTTCAGGCAGGGGCCATAGTCTTAACTTAATTCCATGTTACCAGTCCAGTTAAGACTCCAAAAACCATAGCCCTATTATTATCTTTGTTCTCCATATGTCGCAATAGTTTTTCAACAACCGGGGGTTGTCCTTGGGTGCACTAGCATAGCGCGTACAGGGATATCGTATCGGTTGGTATCATGTTCCATTATAATTATCTAAAGGGCCTCTGCGGGTTGGCTTCGGCTCCTCGTACGCCTTCCAAAGGTCCAGGACCTCAGGGTCCTGAGATAAATATTGAAAATTCATATAAATTTATTTCAGACTAATTCCAATGTCCATATTATGTTAGTAACTGAAACTTAAAACTACGTTAGTATACTATTCAAATGCATTAAAATATTAGTCAATTAGTCACAAATTAAATTAAAATAAGTCATTTCAAAAACACAATAATCATAATAATTGTCAAAACATAACACACAACAAATAAATAGTTTATAAAACATGCAGATTTATAAACCTATCCCGCACTGGTGACTCTGGGCTTTCAGCGATCATCTTTAGGATTCTGTTACCACTGCCCCTAATTCGACGCATAATGCTGCTTTTTACGCATTATCGCATAAAAGTCATCCACACCCGCGTCCGCAAACATGCCTGAGGCACTGCAGAATCGAGGAAGTCGCACCAGAACCCTAAAGGCGTTGTTGAACTGGACCCTAAGAGCACTATAGGCCCGTTGCGTGTAATTGGTCCACAGGGCACTGGTGTAAAAACTTTGACAGTAGGCTCTGAATAAAGTTATCTTTACTTGTACTGTACACTTAGCAAACCTGTGCACCAACATGTTTGCACGCACCGACAGTGCTCTCCGCTCCCGCTCAATATCTGCGTCATCACTTAAGGTCTCGTTTATAACGTGTCCTAGATACTTAAACTGAGAGACTCGACTCAAAGACACTCCGTTTAAATATACGGGTGGTATATGCTCAGGTTCTTGTTCTTACCTTTGATTACCATATACTCACTCTTTTTATCGTTATACATTAAGCCGTGGTCCCTCGCGTATGACTCGCAAATACCGAGCAGCTTTCTCAGTCCACCAACAGATGGACTCAGCAACACCATGTCATCCGCGTAACTGATATTATTAACGCAAACGTTATGTATATGACACCCAACATGGCTGTTGCTGAGCTCACCAATCAGCTGATTAACATAAATATTAAAAAGTCTTGGAGAGGTTAGTCCCCCCTGCCTCACGCCACAATCTAGTTTATATTCGTCTGAATAAACATTTCAAATCAACCCATCAAAGACCTTCGCTATCACAGTGGCTAAAGAGATAGGCCTATAATTATTCTTATCAGTCACATCCCCAGTGACATTCTTTGCTATAGGCACGACAATTGTTTCCATCATTTTAGAGGGTAAGTATGAATGACGTATGCAGAATGTAAATAACATTGCCAAAACTCTAAACAGGTGGCTACCCGCAATTATGGTTTCTGCCCTAATTTAACACAAAAGAGTTTTCATTCCATGAAAAAAATGACATGATTGCTTATCACTGTAATGGCCAAACTGCCAGATATATGGCAGTTTGGCCATTTTAGTGAAAATTAGAATTTCATTTGTTTATCCTATAGATGAAATGATTCACTGTTTTGAGACAAATGTGTGTTTAGAGTTGGAGTAATGTGGATTTAACTTTATCTTAAAACTTTTTGTTCTTTATTTGTTTATTTGTTTACTGTGACTTCGGGACGTCTGCAAAAGGTTTTTTTCTAAAACATGGATACTTTGCCCGCAGAAACCGCTCAAGTGATGGCATTGCTGGATTCTGGACTTAGTCAGCTTGTTGTGGCTGAAAGATTGCATCTAAGCCTGTCGTCTGTTCATAGAGTCTACAAACGCTATCGGGAGACTGGTTTGTTCACGCACCGTTCAGGATCTGGCAAGAATCGGGTCACTTCTGAGTGAGATGATCGATTTATTGTAACAAATTCTTTACGAAATCGACGCCTTAATGCTTTTCAACTCCAGCAGCATTCATGTTGTACGTAGAGTGGCTTTAAGTGACTTTACAATTAGAAAAAGGTTGAAGGAACGTGGACTGGTACCGCACAAGCCAGCAAATGGGCTGAAATTAACTGCAGACCATCAAAGAGCGCGCCTTAACTTTGCACGTGAGCACCTAATTGGTCATACCTCCAGTGGAACAAAGTCCTCTTTTCTGATGAGTATAAAATTATGCTGTACAGTAATGACGGAAGGAACAAGGTCTACAGAAGAGATGGAGAACGCATTGAAGAAAAGGTCAGGTATCACGGTTCGCGGACGGTTTGGGGATGAATCAGCGCCGACGGTAAGATGAGCTTGTCTTTGTGTCTGGGCCACGTGTGCCTGCACTAAACATTCATCGGTACATCGAACAGTGTCTTGAGCCTCCCGTGATGTCCTATGCACATTTTATTGGCAATGGTTTCATATTCATGCACGACAATGCTACGGCTCACACCGCGAGCGTTGTACAAGATTATGTTACCGAAGTCGGTATCTCCAACACCGACTTCCGGAATTAAAGTTATTTTGATCCTTTTAGTGTTTTTTTTTTTAGTTAAAACAGTTATTTTTTTGTAAAAAGTTTTTTGTTTCACAGTTTTTAGTTGCGATACACTTATAACCTATTTCTCATGACAATTCCAATTACCCCAAACAACCCCAAACCTAGCAGAGGTTAACTATCTTTATTGTGATATCTATGTGAGTATGAAGTTCCGTGGGCCATTTCTGGTCTTCACCAAATGTTACTTTTTGACTGTAAATGCTTAAGTTCTCGATGAAAATACCAAAATCACCGTATGATTGCTTATAATATTTAAGGATTTCCCTCGATTCCTCATGGATCCCATCATCAGAACTGGAGGATTTAAAAAAAATGGGACCAACGTGGAAGCATATACTATAGGAGAAAAAAAATTTTGCAAATTGGTCTATAAACGACGGAGTTCTGAGGTAACAAACATAAAAAATAAAAATAAAACATGCAACCGAATCGATAACCTCCTCCTTTTTTTTGAAGTCGGTTAAAAATACTCAATTGTCATAATATTTTTCTCCTACTATGACAGTAATACCATATTTAATATTTTTTGATTTGACCTAATTTTCTCAGGTCGCGCTTTCGATAGACTACCATCATTTTAAAAAAGTTATTGCCATTTAACTTGAAAAGGAGCTGAATTTGAAAAAAATACACTATTTAATTTAAGTACCTACGTTACCAATTTTGCAAAACATTGTAGCGACATCTATGGCGTCACATAAGAACTAATCCTGCATCGCGCAATCAAAGTTCTCCGCGCGATTGGAACATATAGAACAGCCCGAAATCATCTATTGGGCAATAGCCCGCCAGACATAACATCCCGTCTGGTCGGAGGATCCTCCCTTTTCAACGGAGGTTTGCGGGACTTTACTCTCTGTTCCGCATACCTCCACACTGGTGACCCTCGATAAAGAACGTCAGCGCAGCCTTCGTGCAGCTACTACTTCGTGACGTCATCATCACTTCCTCAAGCTTTCGAGCAGCGAGCCATACAGCCAGCATCCACGGCTTTAAAGGGTATCCTGACCACCAGCATGCCTACCTGGTCATACCTGGTCATCACCCTCAGCCTCATTAGCGACCTTGGCGAAGCACACTGCAACTTCGGCCAGCCACATGAAGAGCTAAGAAGAACCTCTCCTGGTCGACGCCAGCAGTCAAGCCACTACGTCGCACAGCACCGCTCCGACTCACTGGAGCCAGCAGCACTACTCCGACTCACTGGAGCCTGCAGCATCATCCCGACTCACTGGGACATCATCACCCCGACTCACTGGGGCATCATCCCGACTCACTGGGATAGCATCACCCCGACTCACTGGGGCATCACCGCAGACAGTTCCGACTCACCGAGAACTATGCGGCATTCGGTTCCGACCCACTGGAACCAACCTACCAATGGCCTGGCACGCATCAAGAAGCATCAAGAACCATCGATCTCCGATCTCCGGAGGGGAGTGATGTAGCGACATCTATGGCGTCACATAAGAACTAATCCTGCATCGCGCAATCAAAGTTCTCCGCGCGATTGGAACATATAGAACAGCCCGAAATCATCTATTGGGCAATAGCCCGCCAGACATAACATCCCGTCTGGTCGGAGGATCCTCCCTTTTCAACGGAGGTTTGCGGGACTTTACTCTCTGTTCCGCATACCTCCACACCCTACAGCACATCACTGTTACCACGCTGGAAGCACGCAGTCAACCCACGTGTGAGCCTACCTGATTCCACAGTTGCTCGACCCAAAAGCATTCCCACGCTACGCGCTCATTGTTGAGCCTTGGTACCTGCTACCCCAGCTGCCCCAACAAAAGCATTGCGCGCCCGAACCGCGCTCATTGTTTTGTAGATACTAAGTTACTATTGGTTAAGTTTTAGCAGGTAATATTGTAAACTAGTATAAAAGGAGGTGCATGGTGGAAATATACACATTCTGTTTTGGAGTCACACGATTCTTACTTCTATCCCCAAAACATTTTGAACATAATTGGATGTAGTTTTTTACCTTTTTATTGAAGAAAGTAAACCTCACCTTATGAAAAAAAAAATCATTCGTAACAAATCAATTATTTATTAAATGATTCATAGCAAAATTCTGAAACTAAATGTTCAAAATTACCACCATTGGCGGCTGTGCACGCTCTGCACCGTCGGATAAATTACCGTTTTATTTTTCGAGTAAATCCGCTAGCATTAATTTCCGCAGCTGCTGACCGAATTCTTTGTCTTAGTTGCTGAACAGAAGTGATCTCTTCTTTAAAAACTTTTTATTTATTTAAACTTCATGTACAGTAGTGGTACATAGGCGGACTTTTTCTTTTACACCACCCATTAAAAGAAATCTAGGGGATTTAAGACCGGTGAGTGAGGTGGCCACAATATTGTACCTGGCCGCCCTATCTATCGTTGTGGATATGTCGCATTCAGGTTCTCCCACACTCCATTATAACTGCATAGTGAGCGGGGTCACTCGGGAGCCATATTTCTTCTCGCATTTCCGGATAACGTTTCTCAGCAAAAGGGGCAAGATTTTTGCATTTTTTTTTGTAAAAAATGCAAATAACAGCATTAAGGTTTTGTGGTAGTTCAAATGGGCCAACAATTTGACTGCTAATGATCCCCGTCCAGATATTGGTTTTACACTGGTATTGCGATCGTTCTTATCTAACTAAATTAGGATTTTCAAGCTGCCGTTTGTGCAAGTTGTGGATATTAAAATAGCCATCTTTTTTGCAAGATGATGCGTCACTCCAGAGTATTTTATTAAAATAGTGCGCCTCACCATCAATGATTGCATCACTGCTTAACATCAGGTGGCATCGCAGTCAAGCACTGGTTTATATCATTTAAAAAAAGAAAAGAAAAATAATGTTTTTTGATGAAATTTTAATTAGAGTCAAATTAGGAAGGTGTAGTTTTTTAAAAAAAATATTAAGTACATTTTTAACCTACGGTAAAAAATGGTTCAAATTGTGGTATATGATAGCTGAATATATGGTGTGTCGACCCCTTAACGTTGGACCACTATTTACGCCATACTCTGTATAAAGAGTAGAGTGTTCCACACATTGTCCAGTTGGGCAGACACTTGAGATACAAAACTACACTAATTTTACATCACATCTAGGAATCAATTTACAAATTATTGGTCTGAGATTAAAATATCCACAGAATTTCACTCGAAGAAAACCCGTCAAAAACTCGTATCAACCTTGCCGCTCAGACAAAATGTGATCGCGCGGACTGGCAACGAGCAAGTCTGGCCAGACTAACTGCGACGGTCATACAAACATTGCACGTATTGATCTACAGTAGCGAGATCCGGTGGGCTTTAAACTTTTTTTACATGGTTATCAGAATCCATCAATTGTTAAGATTAATTTTCTTGACATTTAGATTCAATCGATTCTTCAATTAGTCGATCTCAGATTGCCATCCCTACTTAGTTGTCATGTCACAGTCACTAAAAAAAAAAAAAAACGTTTTACACGTGCTGACTTGACTGACTGACAGTCCTGTGATCCTGTCACATTGACTGACAGCAGAAGTTGTGTGCATTTCATTTGTGCGTTTTGTAACGCCGTAGAAAATATAATATAATATTTTCAATAGTAAACATGGAAGAAAACGTAGCGTTAGATTCTAAAAAACAGCGAAAGTTTGTGAAATCAATAAGAGGTATCAAAAAGTTAATAAAGGTTAGTATTTCCTGAAATAATATGGTCTCACTAAAGTGGGGTTATAAAACCAGCCCTGATAATATTTATTTTACAGAAAAATGAAGAAAAAACCAAGCCCCAGAAGAAAGATGAGAAGGAGGAGCCGAAGAAGCCTTTTAGTATGAAACTAAAAGATGGTAAAGTCAGTAAAAGGAGGAAGCGTAAGGACAGAGGACTAGTATATTTGTCGCATATTCCGCATGGATTTTATGAGGTTAGCATGGTTATTGTTTTATATTATTATTATCTTTATTTCATTTACATAAACATATTAGTTACATTTTTAAATATTTCAAAAATAAAAAATAAAACATTTAAAAATATAAAAAACAGTATCCCACCGGTATCGGGAACAGGGTCCAAGCTACCGGCGGTCAGGGCTCCAGAGAAAGGAACCTCCTAACAATGCGAGCCGTGTCCAGGAGTACCGCTTTCTGAATCAAGCCCTTGATCCAGTCGCCTAACGCGAGCCTCCTAAGGTGTTGGTCGAGGCTCTTGGCTATTAAGCCATTGCCCGACACGACTATCGGTACAATGATCGCCGAGTCCACATCCCACATGTCGACAACCTCGCGAGCCAAGTCAATATACTTGATTTGTTTATTGATATTATTATTATTATTATTGAAGCCTTTATCTATGGAATCGTTAAACAACTTAATTCATAAAATATTGTACTGTATTTTCGTCGTCTATTTATTGTTTAACTCAAACTATCCTAACTTATTACTACAATAAGTTATAAAAATTTAGTTTTTCATTAAATTTAAGGATCTTAATTTTGAATGTTTCTACTAAAGGTGTCCTCCACGATTTTCCATTTGTCTCTATCTTTTGCTTTAGTCGTCCAGCCTCTTACCACAATTTTTTATTTTATTTTCCCATCTCCAGTCGTCTACTTCTTTGCCTTTTTCCTTTAGGTCCACTCCATGCTGTGAGCCCATATTATAAGCTTAAAGCTGCAAAATTTAAATGTTTGAATATTACCACAAAAGTAGAATGATGTAATGTGATAATTGCTAGAGAGAATTTATAAAAATTACTTTTTCACCTAAATAATATTATGCAATGCAATTTCAGCATCAAATGACCCAATACTTCAAGCAGTTTGGTGTAGTAACTAATGCTAGAGTGATCAGGTCGAAACGCACAGGCAACTCCAAAGGTTGTGCCTTTGTAGAGTTCAAAGAGCCAGCAGTAGGGCAGATTGTAGCTGAAACCATGAATAATTATCTCATGGGAAAGAGGTTGATCAAAGGTAAAGTGTATGCATTATGTTTTAAAATCTGTCATATTGTTGTTGTATTTTATAGTACTTTTATTATTCTTAAGGTAAATTTGTTTAAAAACAACCAAATTAATAGGACAATCTTATTTTCAGCTGCTTACATTCCTCCTGAAAAGCAAAAGTTGAAAGCTTTCAGGAAAAACTGGAATAGTGTGCATAATCCTTCAAGCCAACTGAGATTGAAAACTAAGAAGGTAGTTACTTTAATTTGAAAAAAAAAAGTTTTATAGCTGTTGAAATTTTGTTTTTTATTTGAGTTGTTTGATGTTTATTCTGTATATGTTTTCAGGAATTCAATGCAGACAAAGATGAGATTGGTGAACTAAAAAGGGCAAGAAAGCTTTTGTCTAAGTAAGTATTTGCACTTTCATCATAATCCTTGTTTTACCAATCATATTTATTGTCACAACGGAACAGCTCAAGATTTTCAGCACTATTTTTGATTCCTAATATTTTTCCAGCCTAAATAAAAATAAGAAGAAACTTAGTGAAATAGGGGTCAATTATGATTTCTTTGCACCAGTAGATGTGCCAGAAGCACTGCTCCAAGACATTGTGAAACAAGAAAAAGAAGATAACAAAACTGTTAAAGAGGAAAGTAAGCTCAAAAAAGCTGTAAAGTCCAATCAGGAAGAAAAAGAAACTAAAAATGAAGCTGCACAAAATGGAAAACAAATTAATGAAGCAAAAGGAAAGAAAAATAGTAAAAATCAAAAGGATAATAAGTTAGCAGAAGTTCCTCCCAAAAAGGGCAAACCTGCAGAAGCTATAAAAGAAACAGCACTAGCTAAAGAAGAATCTGCAACTAAAATAAGCAAAAAGGAAAAAGTGCCAGCAAAAGTTAATGAGAAACAACAAAAAGAAAAAGCAAAGAAATTGAAAGATGCTGGTGTGAAACCAGCAGAATTTATTAAAATAGGAGAAGACTCGGAAGAATCTGATGATGATAGTGACAGCGCTTATGAATTTGACTCAGATGCATATGACAAAATGTTAGAGAAAATGAGTGAGAACTCTGAGCTGTCATTCTTGAGTGATGAGTCTGGTGGTGAAGATGATGATGGAAATGAAACTGATGAGGAAAGGTGAGTTTTGTTGAAAATTTATAGATGTATATTATTCATCAAATATGAGGGAAGCAAAGGACGAATGATAAATCTATTTTGCAAATAGGTAAAAAAAAAACACATAATTTTTTTTTCGTCATTTTAAATTAGATGAGGCCGGTGTTTCCTAGCTGACTACCCTGAGAAGAAACACCGAAACAAACTCAGGGGTCAGTCTCTTTTAAAGTCTGGGTCCGAATCAGGTATAATATAACAAGGGGGTCTCAAAGTTCACTTAATCGGCGTCTTGAGCTTGGAGGTAGGCTGGTTGGCATGACGGCTACCATGGCTCACTTACAATAGTCTTTTTTAAGGAGTCAGTGCAGCCTCTCTAGGAACTGGCAGTGTGTTCTTGTTAAGAATCTTATGTTAACCACTCAAACCCAAAAAGCGAACGCCAGCAGTTCGCGCCATTCGATTAAACACCAAGCGAACGCCGGCGTCCGCATAGATTATAAAATATTGAGCGTTTTATTTATATGGTATGTATCCAAGAACGTAAATAAGAAGTTCTTCATACAGTAATCTGTAAATATCGAAAATAAGCAAACCTTTCCATTATTCCCTATATATACTCGTACCTACTTGGAAAGATGAATGACCTTATGAATCTATCATAGTAGACCATAAAATAGATGAAAATAGGTAAAAAATACATGTATTTATTTTTCCAGTGATGAAGAAGAGGAGCCTCCAAAGAAGCTTAAAGGCAAGCCAGCTCCAAAAGTAGTTCAACCAGTACAGATTAGGGAACAGGCACAAAAACGACAACCGAAAAAACCTCTGGTAAAGAAACAGGAACAAAAGAAACCGATTGAAGCCGAGAAAAGGAAAACACCAAAAAGTAAGTTGGATAAACATAAAACAGTCATTCAATTTAGTAATATGAACTTGAATAGATAATAAGAGCTTACTCGCCCAGGCGATTGATGAGATTCAAATTCTGACCCACTAAGAATTGAATCGGATTGGATCGGCCCGTGACTATTAAGTTTGGCATGAAAAGCCGCGTAAGACAATTTGTATGCAATGCGCAAAACAGCCGCGTAGGATATGCTCAGTACCTATATTCGGCCCTACGGGATTATTTAAACAGATTTAGTCATGCTGTTGAATCAAAAGGCCAACTATACTTGAGTGTTGACTGCAGTACGGAATATGCACTAAGTCTGTAAGACAAATGGTGATGGTTGCCAGATCAAGTCGCACAATGATGTTCGCGAGGTAACCCAATCAATGATGTATGAGTGACTCTGGATCAAGAGTGATTGCTGGAAAACAATACTGGCTTACAGAAGTAGGCTGATGACGAAACTGTGGTCTCATAATGACCTTAGCTGTAACAATAAATCACTGAAAATTTTGTAAGAACTACAGTATTTTTCTTATTTTATGTCTTTTTTTTTTTCAGAACCAGCAGTGTCACCCAATAAGGCGAAATTTGAGAAACAGAGTCAGAAACCTATGAAGAAACAGTTTAAAAAGAAATAGTATTTTAAATACAATATGTTTATACAAATAATCGAGGCTTTTATTATTTAAATGCACCATGAGACTGTTTTGACATAACACACAACAAAATAAAACATATTTTGCAGGTACCATTTATTCATTGACTTCATTTTCTAATAATATTTGAAATACATAGAAATAACCAATACCATAGTCTTATTAAAGGTAAATTGCATTACAAAACTTACTGATATGTGCGGCGGGGTTCACAGGACGCTACTTATAATTATAGAAAGTTTTAAAACATTCAATAAAAATGTACATAGTACACAACTACAGACATGAATTTACTTTATAAAATGTATGGAATATTGTAGGTATACTGTTGAAGTTTGACTTGAAGCCGACTGCTGTAACGTAACATGTAATGTAACACGCAATGAAAGAATTTGCCGTCCTCATTATTGCAATGTATCATTGTAAAAAAATTCCCATAGTGTGGACGCCTTCCACGCGCGAACTGTGAACACTACGCGCGCGAACAGCCCCTCTAGCCAAGTTACGATCGTTTCGTTTGTGTCGAACGCCTCGAGTAGGCCACGCCTCCGATTCCTTTGTTTTGACGTCATCTCAACGCTCAGTCACGTGGTCAGATCAAAGGAATCGGAGGCGTGGCCAACAGGAGGCGTGGCCAACTCGAGGCGTTCGACGCAAACGAAACGATCGTAACTTGGCTAGGGAGGCAGAGCATTTCAAATAATTATGCGAGTAGGTACATGCTCGTGTCGTGCGCGTGTTGCGTCCACACTTATGAAATGCTCCTTTTATGTTACATTACAACAGCCCGGCTTCACTGAGTAGCAATAACATTTGTTCAACTACAATTTGTCTGCAATGGAGAAGTTTCAGAATGTTGTAACTAAATGGAATCCCAGTGCTGTCTAACTTATTTTCACATGGATGAAACCTTAGGTTCTCAGTAGTGTCTTTGAATATCTGTGTGCTTGTGGAGCTCCTGCTTGGGGTGCCTGAGCAGGTACCAGGTGAGAAAGGGAACTAAAAATAACGAGTTACTTAACTTAATTTTTTATGGGTGATTTTTATAAATGTTTTGTAGAATATTATTTTAAAGTAGTATCATAAGTGTCAGACACTTTCCATGGACCAAAACTTCTGTCAGACGCTTTAAAGCCCACAAGAAGTAAATAAACTTTACTTATCGATTGCAGTCTCACTGCGCAGGATAGTCTATTTGACCTAAATGAGCCACGAATCATTCAAATTCACAAAGTTTCTGGCATGCACATGAGCTTTTGCGCTGCTGGTTTGTTTTTTATTTACTGGTAGTGTTTTTTTATATCAACAGTGATGACGGGTCGTGTGACGTCACTTAAGAAACTATTCGTTCAAGCGCGGCTTTAAAGTTCCACAACTTTTTGATTTATTGAGATATTTTGATGATTATTTCATATTTTTGTTATAATTATTTTCCATAATTATTTCATTAAAAAAAATCGAAACTTCTCCATTAGCAGCAAAAAATCCTCGTTTGGTTTGTCCTTATAACAACTCATTTTCTGTCAAACTTCTTTTTTTCTAGTTTATGGCCTTACTGAAGCATAGTAGATCTATAAGTTGGTAAAGAATCTCCTACTCTTAAACACTACTATAAAAATACGGATTATTTCCATTGACTCCCATTTACAATCTTACTCTTTACACTGCCTCAGCAAGGCAGATCTTAATACTCTAAGTAAAATGAACTAATAGCATAATATAATTATATTTATTTATGTTTAATTTTATTCTGCCTCATTTAGCTGAACAATGACTGGTCTTTCGTCTTCTTCATCGGCATCTAAACCTGTGAAATCCCATTGCAGTTTGTCTGTTAAATTATCCTTAAATCTTTCGATCATCGTGAGAAGACGACCATCGACTTTGCTGACGTAAGCAGTACGGAAAAATTCCCGAAGCTTCTTGTATACCAAATTTTTGTTCATTACAATATCAGCTAAGAAATCCTCTGGCATTTCTTCAATTTGTATTTCAATTGTTCTGATAAAATGAAAGAATACACTGCGGTATTTGTGTATGGCATCGTCGCAGGAGCATATGAGGATCACGAGGTTTTTCCAGTGCTCAAAAGCCTCGAGGGAATGTCCGATGAGGAAGCATAAGTAAGCGAATTGTAGTTCGCCGATTATATGCAGAGGCCTGAAAATAAAAATCATAAGCATGTGTAAATATTCTTCAATCTTTAAACAATTAATAAATGAACAGTGTTTCGAATAAACAGCCATATTATCAAGGTACACCGATCGTACATAATTTTATATGGCAACTATATTAGCAGTATCTACGACTCTACGTACAACTCGGGCGTCGCCCGCACACGTGCGTCGGCCTAATGTAGCTCCCGCATTTTCATTGAATGCCTTCAATGAAAATTATATACATATAACCTATTAATGAAAACAATAAGCAAAACTCACTCATCGTGTTGTGCGATCATAAGTTCTAAAGAATATGATTGGTCCAAATAATGTTTAGTAATCTCTTCTGGCGTTGATCCTGGAGGGAATTTGTCTCGCGGTATTTCTGTGAACCTCATGGACATACCTGAAAACAATTTAATTTTATGAACCTTATCCTCATGCAGTTTTGAAGAAATACTCAATGAACATTTAGGTGCACTGGCCAGTGAAAAATTGAGAAATAACACTGTCCCAAATTTATTCAGTGATTGTAAAATACGAGATTTAATTAATCCATGCTCTAGTCTGACCCTCAATTATTTGGACTTACGTCACTCCAAAACCTAAATTATGACTAGTTTTGGTCATAATTAGATTATTCCTTTGTAGGGTTCTTTAGTAAAACAAAAATGTCTGTCAGCTCCACAAGCCAGTAACACAATACCCCTTGACGAGATTGGCGTCAGACTTCGAGCTTCTTAATGCGTGTTTTGACTGTCAAAGATCTTTAAATGACAGCATAGGCCTTGGCCTATGGGCCTAACAAGCTTCCCGAAGCATGAAGTAGGTGTCGGTGTCATAATACATAGTTACCGATGTACGGACTGACCTCTGCATTTCGGCAAGCGTTGCTGAACCTTGAAGATAAACTCGTGCGGCTTTTATTACTTATTTAGCACGATTATGGACACTTAATATTAAATCTGAAATGGCACCTGCGATTTTGTCGTTGTTTTTATGGTTTGTACATAACGAAAATGGGCTACAAATTAAAGATTGCTAAATTAAATTGTATAATTCTTCTTTAAAAATTGTATACATAGTTGGTCAGGGAAAAAAGGGATAGTTAATGTCTCTATCCCTTTTTTTCCCTGGCCATGGACACCTTGTTAGTTTACATTCAGTCATAAACTTGTTCATAATATTTTTATGATAAGGAACCAGGAAAACATTATAATAATAATACTTGTGCTCAATATAGGTACCAATAGCATGTTATGTTTATCCAGTGATACGACTGATTGATTTATTAGTGAGTTGCTATTAGTTATTAGTAGTAGACAGTAGCGTAGCTAGGCGTGAGCGAAGTGGGCCCTCGCCCACGGCCTCACACACAAAGGGGCCTTGCACAAGCGAGGGCTCTTTAAGAAAGAGGGTTTTTTATAATTGATAAGCTCGCGTTTGACCACTATTTCACCTGATGGTAAGCGACGATGTGGTCGAACACTGGATTGCGACAGTCTCAGTCTCGTTTTTGAATTTATGAAAGAAAAAGACCTCTCTGATGTGCCTTCGCCCACGTCTAAACTAGTCCACGCTACGCCTGTGGTAGCGGAGATTTGCTGGCTATTTATTCCTATTCTATTTACTCCAACACGACACATTACCAAGTGATGTATAGGTACCTACTCATTTATAGGTTACCACAGCTTACACGTTATTGTATAAACATGCTCCAATTACCTACATAATTAGTCCAATGTACATAATTATCATCATCCACAGTCCGACTTCGCCCATTGCTGAGCACAGGCCTCTCTTTTCTTGTGTCAATCTCCATGTTTCTGTGCCAGTCTCATCCAGGTGTACCATGGTAACAATATCGTGCCTAACTCGCCGCCCCAGCCGACCAACATTTCTGCTTTCGGTCCTTGGACGCGGGTCGGAAATGCGGTATTAGTACTCATGTGGGACGGGCGGAATCGTACGGGCGTTTGCAGGGTTGGAACATTTATTTTTAAGAAAATTAAGTTTTTTTTTAGGTGGGAAATCATCCAATGTAGAGCGTGAGAGCGTGTTAGACTTTTACTGACTAAAACCCACTCCTATATTTTTTCTTTGCCTTGCGTCACAGGACCCCGGGGTTCCCTTTACCGGTGGAACATACGGTGGAGGTGTGCCCCGCTTGGGCGGAGCACCGCCGTGACATCGTGGGGGCGATCGACGGCAACGACCTCTCGCGCCGGGCCCCGTACAGGCCATGGTCCAGAGCGAGGAGGAATGGTAGGCGGACACTTCCGTCTGCGAAGCAGTAATTCTAGCGAAGCAGGCGGCTGCACGCGTGTAGAATCGAAATTCCTTACGCCACTGCCGCCGGGATCCCGATCCCGATTTCCAGCTATCGTAGGCGTGGGCTTGTGGACGACGAGTAATGGGTAGCTCGCTGTCCAGTCGTCCGGTTACCGTTCGAACCGAGCCAGAGTCGTCGACAGCGCGTAGTTTCACTTCATTGCGCGACTTAATGAGATGACAGCGAAACCGTAGGTGCCCAGCAGGGCCGAAGCCGACTGATCCATGGGTTCGCTTCCGAAAGGGAAACCCGGAGTCCTGGTACCTACGCAAGACAAAAAAGGAACATAGAAGTGGGTTTTAGCCAGTAAAAGTCTGACACGCCAGTAAAAGTCATTTTATGACTTCCGAAACCTAAAAAAAAGTCGTGCAGGATCGCATATCTATTTGATGCGGGATTGGATTCTCTAGTTGTAGGCATGCACCGTGCCTATAATGCTGTATTCACCATTGATGAGATTTATTGTATTTGAAATGTATCGAGCGAAAGTATTCATAATATATCAAGAGTTTACTACAAGAGATTATTTACATTATTTATTATTGATTATTTTTATTAAGATTTATTACAACCTTATGGTGTTTGTAACTGGATGCTTGCCTGTGTTTATTTTTGTTCAAAACAACAAATAACACTAAAAATAAATCTTTTTTTGAAAATTGCATCAAAATTGGTTATAAAATGAAGTGCTTCAGTAATTAGCATTTTAAATATTTGTATGATGAGGAAGAGTAGGCGCGTGGTGGGGACTGGCTATCTCTTTTCTACGTGTGTAACCTAATATGTTTTTGTATGAGGCGTGAGTAGGCGCATGGTTGGAACACTTCGCTGTCTCTTTTCTACGTGTGTAACCTAATATGTTTTTGTATGAGGCGTGAGTAGGCGCATGGTTGGAACACTTCGCTATCTCTTTTCTACGTGTGTAACTTAATATGTTTTTGTATGAGGCGTGAGTAGGCGCATGGTTGGAACACTTCGCTATCTCTTTTCTACGTGTGTAACCTAATATGTTTTTGTATGAGGCGTGAGTAGGCGCATGGTTGGAACACTTCGCTATCTCTTTTCTACGTGTGTAACCTAATATGTTTTTGTATGAGACGTGAGTAGGCGCATGGTTGGAACACTTCGCTATCTCTTTTCTATGCGTGTAACCTAATATGTTTTTGTATGAGGCATGAGTAGGCGCATGGTTGGAACACTTCGCTATCTCTTTTCTACGTGTGTAACCTAATATGTTTTTGTATGAGGCGTGAGTAGGCGCATGGTTGGAACACTTCGCTATCTCTTTTCTATGCGTGTAACCTAATGTGTTTTTGTATGAGGCGTGAGTAGGCGCATGGTTGGAACACTTCGCTATCTCTTTTCTACGTGTGTAACCTAATGGTGATGATGTCACATTGTAGTTTGTGCATCCTTTTTCTCTTAATTGACAGTTTTTGTTTCCACCAGATTTGAATGGTTACAAACTTATTTAATTTTAAATGGATTTGATTGAAATTCTTTCTGTTAGCAGTTTTCGTCAGTCATTTTTTAATAGTACAAATTTTGGAGGTATGCGGAACAGAGAGTAAAGTCCCGCAAACCGCCGTTGAAAAGGGAGGATCCTCAGGCCAGACGGGTGTTTTGTCTGGTGGGCTACTGCCCGATAGATGATTTCGGGCTGTTCTATATGTTCCAATCGCGCGGAGAACTTTAATTGCGCGATGCAGGATTAATTCTTATGTGACGCCATAGATGTCGCTACAAAATATTTAAAAAAAAATATCCAGTGTCTATCTATCATTCATTTTATTATTTACATTGTTTTGTTTCTATTCACAGTTTATCTTTATATCTTGATGGGTTATAGGTTTCAATATATTTTATATCTAACACTAGCTTTTGCCCACTGCTTCGCTCCCGTCAACTGATTACCTACGCTACCTACCTACTTTTTGCTTTTAAACCTTCCCTGTATGATAAACCTATTAAAAAAAAAAAAATTGGTAAAATGGGTCCAGCCATTCTCGAGTTTTAGCGAGACTAATAAACAGCAATTAATTTTTATATATACATATAGATAATTTACCTGGAGCGGGTTTCAAATGTGGCAACATAGCATCTTCCCTTTCTTCTCGTGTAACTCTCTTTGCTCTCTTAGCATCTGACTGCCCTGCAGCAGGTTCTTCATTTTCTTCTCCCGTTTCTTTAAATGAGTCTTCTGTACTTTCCTGACTTTCCATAGAAGCTGTTGTAGATTTTACTCCTCTCGGTCTCTCTTCATCGGTCATTGATAGAAGTTCCACTGAAGCTCTGATCATACCATTTTCTGGTGATAGTTTTGCGGCTAGTCCAGCTGTAATTTTTAATAATAAGAGTTATACCCGATAGCTAAGTACGAACAGGTCTGAAGAAGAAGGATGACAAGATCCCAAATAATCCTATTCCTATGGGATCTTGTTTATGGTGAGGCAAAGAGATATTATAGGAATTACAACTTACTGACAAAGAATTTTTTTTTATAGAAAAAATAAAAATAATAAAATTAAATTGAATAGAAAAGAATTGTTTTAATGTTATATTCTCAATTTATATTTAATAACTTGATGCACTTGACCAGCTTGATGCACTTGAGGCAATTGAGAGGCGAGCCAGGAGAATCATTGGCAATGATGCACTCGTTGAGTCGAGGCTTCAAAGTCTTGAGCATCGACGCCGAGTTGCTAGCCTGTCGGTTTTCTACCGGTTGCATTTCGGAGAGTGTGCGTCGGAATTGCATAACCTGATTCCGCCTAGCCCGTTCCATCATTGGACCACCAGGCGTACGGCAATGCGCCACCGGTACATGGTGGACATCTCGCCCATACGGACGAAGCGTTTTGGGAACACATTCATTGTGCATACAGCTAAAGAGTGGAATTCCTTGCCGGAATCTGTGTTTCCTGATGGCTACAACCCGGGAATCTTTATGTCAAGAGTGAATAGGTTACTTCTAGGTAAGCGCGCTCCATCGTCGACCGCATCGTCGCTTTCCATCAGGTGAGATAGCAGTCAAGCGCGAACCTAACAAGAATAAAAAAAAAATCTAACCTGGTATTTGAGAAGTAAGTAGTTTCCATTTCTGCCATATCTCATACGGGTATGGTGCAAGATGTCGATCCAAGTTAAATAAATTGTCTTTGAGGCGTTGAATGCTTTCTTCTGTGATCTCATCTTTGCTCATATCTTCTGTCTTCTTGTCCCACATTTTGACTAGAAACTCCTTCTTATGGAAGTAATGCATGAAGCCTGATCTACAAGTATTTAAGAAAGAATAAGTCAATAACAGACAATATAGAACAGTTTTTTTTTGTAAGGTGGGAAATCACTTTTCCCACTCTAGGCTACCCATGGTACGAGTAGGGTTCAGCCCTGCTGGGCCCCTACGTGAATATAGAACTGTGTGTAAATAAAAAGAAATGCTATGTCAACTCCAGAGAAATCAAGACAAGGCAGGGAAATAAATGTTAGATAAGTAGGTATGTTATACCAGATACATATTATATATTGTTTGTTAAATTATACTAGATATTGTGGTGAATGGTGACTGTTTAAAATATTAGTTAGTTCAAGTAACTTACAAAGCAGTTTATAATTTTCTTGTACTTCTTTACAGCCTTTTTTATTGACTATAACCAATAATCAGGCAAAGTGGACAGGTTACAATGTGTATTCCAAGGTAGCCTTCATGAGGTAAAATGAAAATCTCAAGATCTAATTGGAGCAAAATAATAATGTATTTTTAGGACCTTGAAAGATTGAACTTGTGCAAATATACTAAAACTAGTCCATGACAACATGATTATATAGGTTCCATTATCACATTTTGTAATCAAGGTTCAACAACAATGCTTTTCATAAATTGTGTTTGTTGTGTTAAGTATCTGTTTACAACTTATCATGTAAAATATTTACTATATTCTGGACGTCATGTTTGAAGCTTTGAAAGAGTATTTAAAAGAAGTGCTTACCTTGGCGATACATCCCCGGTTCCTTTGCTCACTCCAGAGAAATGAATATAGTGTAATCCTGGTGGTATCATCTTGATTCCGCGAAAATCCTCTTCTGTATTCCAACATTGCATATCAATCCCAAATTGTGTTTCTTGTGGCACCCCGAGGAAAACAAACGTTCCTCCTTCAACCAAAAGCTTTTTCGCAGTTTCTTGATCCATTCTGTACTGTTAACTCGACGCAAATCAATAAAATGTGATAAAAATACAACCCATCAATATGTTTACATCCGGGAAATGTCAATTTGTTTGACATTGACATAAATTATGTAGTGCTCCGAAGGATAATGTCCATTATTTTGTAGATCCTTTTATTACATTATTACGAATTGATGTAAATCCTTAATATTTTGTAACCATTAAATAACTGATTGTATTAAATGATTAAAATGTCACTAGTTTTGTGAATTATTCGGACAATTTCAAATAAAAAGTTGCGTGAGCGGAAGTTGATAAGAGACAAACTAATTCTGGAACGCGGCATGCAGTGATGAACAAAACTCGGGATTCAATAATAATTGTACCTACGTACGAAAGAAAGGCCGTAATAGATATTATAATATTATACAATGTACAAAATTATATTTCTACGAGAACTATAGGTACCTACCTATAATGTCGTAGCCAGATCTTAGAATTGAAGATTTCATGATGTGTTGAACCATTTCATGAAATGGTCGTATTTCATGAACCTTGCCGCCGGCCACATCATTACTTATAATATGTATATTATGGACTAGCCAAATAACACTGCGTTTAACGATATGTACATCTAAACTAATGTTTATTTTAAGTTGAGGTCAAATATCAGTATGATCAGTATCGCATCATAAAATAGGTAGTTAGTAGAGCCGGTGGACAATATACCTATATTGTCCACCGGCAGAGGTGCTGATTTCACTTCAATTTTGTGACGAACCAAATGAATATTAAAGGCGTAGTCAAATATCGTAACAACAGAAAGCTGCATTGTTTAATATAACCAATACGGGCCTGCAGTCAATCAGCAGTTCGAATGAAATTGGTACATTTCTGCCAACAAAATCCACATGGTTTTATGCATCCATGCCAATGCTGCGATGGAGATTTATTTTAATTTTTAAGCTTATGTTTGTTACTACAAGAACAATACATAAATTCCTACTTTGTTTTAACTTTATATTATCACCAAAAGTTAACGTTTAAATTATTTGGCCAGTTTTAGCCGGCATCGGCTAATAAGAAATGTTACAATTTCATGAAATGGTCGATCGTATTATGAAATGGTCAATCACATCACGAAATGGTCGATTACATCATGAAGTGATTAATTCTGTTGACAACTCCACCACAGTGGCAGTGATGAGGAGAACAATAAGGAGCGCCTTGACGTAGGAAAGTAGCAGGGCGGTAACAAGTATCCTCGAACAAGGTGCCTATGTTCGACGGCGGTAGCGCGCGAAGCCAGAGACCCGATTCATATTTACCCACAGCTAGCAGGCGCGCATGCTTAACAGAAGATACAGTTGAGGCAATTAGGTTCTTCTGGATTATTTTGAAGAGTGGTTCATCCCACCTTTTCTGGGATGATGGGTTGTTGGGCAGGTTTTCATCTCGGTGAAACCGAATGTTTAAGGTATTAAGTCCGCCTTTGTACTTTTGTGTTTAATTAAATACTGGCAATTTCACTTCAATTTCTGACTCAGTGGTAGGTAATGGTCCCTGACTTACGAGTTGTAGGTCGCGGGTTCAAACCCAGCCAGGCGCATTACTTTGTGTAATTTATTTCATCACCACTGCTCTCAAAACGGTGAAGGAAAACATCGTGAGGAAACAGGCATGTCCTAGAAACAAAATTTCGAAGACATGTGACATCCACCAACCCGCACTAGGCCCGCGTGGTAGATTACGGCCCATTCCTTCTCCTAGAGAGGAGGCCTGAGTCCCAGCAGTGGGAACATTAAAAGGCTGATTATGCTATGCTTAAGCTACTGGCAATTTTGCGAACGCCGGGTCTGATACGCATGGTAAGAGTAGCTTGGCCTGGACGACCGAGCTTGGGTTCAGCTCGGTCGTCCAGGCCACATTTAAAATTGAAGTAAGTGAATGCCAGATAATTAAGTCCATTCTTAGGGTTCCGTACCTCAAAAGGAAAAAAAAAACGGAACCCTTATAGGATCACTTTGTTGCCCGGCCGTCTGTCTGTCTGTCAAGACCCTTTATCTCGGGAACGCGGAGAGGTATCGAGTTGAAATTAAAACCATATACTCAAGTCTGCGGTCCCTTGAAGCTGTGCGCAAACTTGTAAGTTAACGTAAAAAAAAGATACGGCCGTTTATTTTGCAAAAAACGTATATTTCGACACTCTCAAGGGAATCAAAATTCATAGGGTACTTCCCGTTGTGCGCACTTGCCCGGTCTTTTTTTCCAAAATGTGAGCATGCTTCTATAAGTGGGAAGTACGAAAGAAATATGTTAATTTAGGCCCGAATCAGCAATGACGATTCAGGGTAATGACAAATACTGCTCTTGGGCGGAGCGGGAGATAGTGTCAGACTTTTACTGACTAAAAACCCACTCCTGTTCCTTCGTTGCCTTCGTCCCAGGGCCCCGGATTTCGTTTTCACACTACCCACGGCCCCAGTAGGCTTCGACCCTGCTGGGCCTCTACGATTTGCTGACATCTCCCTGAGGCGCGCGTGGAACAATACGCGTCATCGACGACTTGGGCTCGGTCCGGACGGTTACCGGACGGTCGGACGGTGTACCCATTGCCCGCCGTCCACAAGCCCGCGCCTGCAGTGGCCGGAAATCGGGATCGGAATCCCGGCGGCGGTTGGGGCGTGAGGACCTCACGCGATCGGCCGCCTCCTTTGCTAGCATTACTGCTTCGCAGAAGGAGGCGACCGCCTGCCACTCCTCCTCACTCCGGACCATGGCCTGTGCCAAGGTCCGGCGCGAGAGATCGCCGCCGCCGAGAGGACACGGCGTTGCTCTTCCCAAGCGGTGCACACCTCCACCGTGTGCTCCACCGTGTTCTCCACCGTGTCCTCCAAGCGGTCCACACAGTGGCGACACCCGGGTTATTTGCCCTGGCTATTCCATCTTAAAAATCGATCCTGTACCTATATCTACTGATCTCTATTAAACACTTCTAGTGTCACATTTAACAACGTAGTAACTAGTCATTTCCACATATATATAACTTGTACCTACTGCTAATTTTTGCACTCGGCTATCTACGTATATATCTGCCTAGGCATACCAACCTACCCAACCTAAACCGATATTAAAATTCCGCTAAGGGCCCATACATACGTACGAAAATTGCGCTGATCCCAAAGAGGTTTGTTTTCCACTTGTGATTTCGTCAGACGAGCGAGCACACTCGTTCGAATAGTTTGCGTTCGTTGAAAAATTCCCACCGAAAATTTTAGTCTGAATTTTTTTCGAGTTCTCGCGTCGAGAGGTTAACACAGAAAGCTAGATGTCGAGCATTACGCGCAGCACCTGCATTTTTGTTTTAGTACTGATTTTTTTTGACTAATTATTTTCAACAGGTGACGAATTCAGCGTCTCGAGCACCACTAGCGGCGGCGAGACGGAGCGGCAATCAGAAAAGCGCTTTAGTTTACCTGTCGTTTGCAATTAGTGGATTTTATGTACTCGTACCTAACAGTAACTTTCTATCCTACTATAATGAATTTGGGCTTTATTTCGCGGTTTTAATTATCATCGTATCTGGTTTCTAATTGGAAAAGTATTGTTTATTTCCAGGCACTGAAAAGAATGCAAGGACAACGTATCATTAAAAAAATTTGAAAATAAAGAACAGAGGATGTCAAATGCTGAAATAATCTAAATCTAGTTTTCCATAGCTTTATATCCTGAAGCTTTATTTGGAACTTCGTTGCTTTTAATAGACATCGCTTGAGCGATGTTTGAGTGGCGTTGGTTCCACTCCTGTTCCTTCATTGACGGTGTCTGTCCGTCAATTGGTCTGACTCTAGTCTGACTTCAAAAATTGGCTCGCTCCAAAATTCATCACAGTGAGTGATGAATATTGAAGTGAACTAACACCGTACATTTTCACATGTCAGCACCTATTCATGTATTTTATTATGGGTAGATAGTTTTATATCTATGTCTTTAGTTTTAGTTGCCTTTATATATATTTCACAAACGACTTAAGATACGGTAACCCGTGGTTAGCCAAGACCACAAAATAATGAATCTGAAAGCTATTCTTCCTCATAGGTAGTATTTATTAAAGTTCCCGTTTTCATAATGACTATTTATAAACCATTTGACATTGACGAAGAAGGACCAGTTTTTCTTCATCTGACTTTTATATTATAAAAAGACTTTGGGCGCCTGGACCGGCACTCTAACAGGCTAAAGCATAGATTTACCATATCCAATAACTCTTCTTGCAGTCGGGTAAAAACAAACTTAGTAAAAAGCTGGCATTTGGTAGGATGGCGGTAATCGAATTACAGGCCGTCCTTTTACACTACAGGGTCCCGATATATCCGATTTTTGATAACGCTGACGAATAGAGACTCTCAGCGGGTATACACCTGGGAAATTAGGATGTAAATTTCCATTCGCTTGCTCCAGCGGACCTATATTCACGGATTCTTTGTTTTCAACGGAAACTTAAGGATACGGAGTCTCATAGGCCCTTCCTCGCGTAGACAGCAGGATTGGGCCCCGAGGGATTATGAAAACTGGGGAAAAACATATATCGATGCCAAAATACGTACTGTAATATCACACCTTCCTACCCTTACGGGTTTGAATATGTTGCTTCATTAGTGTACATTCACAACCCTTTGTTTAGATAGTGTAACACCCGGCTTTTTGATACCCATCAAAAAGTTACGTGTGGATTAATACGCTAACGATTAACAATCAATTAGGTATCTCTTTTAGAGCATAAATAAATAAAGGCTGCAGTGTAAGTATTTGTATTGTTCGCTGGTCCACTGCTTAATCTCTCTTTAGTCGTATAAAATAGGGAAAACGCATATCTACGAATTATTTTTAGCTGTAGTAAAGAAAAACAACAACGAAGTTATAAAGCTAAGCTGCTTATAAAAAAGAGAAGTCTGATTATGGCATTTGACGTCAAAGTTCATCACGCCCGTACGGCCGCCATAGAAAACGGGGTTTAAGCGAGAGAGATTGATATTTATTTTTTATTTAGTACTTGGAGAGCTTACAGCTAATAAAAACAGGCAAAAAAGAAACCATGATCATTAAAAAGCCAATTACAAGTTCTCACGTATTACAAAAACAAAAAGCTTCGCTTTTTAGTTTAGTAAGAACCAGCATAAATCCTTGGTTAGCAATTAAATAACTAATAAACTGAATCAATTCAACCTAATGCTACTTGAAAAAGCCTTCTAGCCGAGTTCACACTAATTGTGGATGGATCCAAATCACATTCCTTGCATAATGCCATTGAAATTAAGTACTGCTTGCACGCACGATATAACTGTTCTGTATATATATTTTTGTTTAAAATTCTTGTATCTTGTTTGCTTTTCCACTGATTTAAATAGGTAATGTTTTCACAGATCGTATTCTATTTTTGTTATGTATATTTATTGATAGACTGGCTAGATAACAAATATTTTTTCATGTGAGACGACAATAAATATAAAATAATCCAATGTCTTTTCTCGCTCTTGAGCGGAGCGCGAAGGCATGTCGGACTTTTACTGAATAAAACCCACTTGTTTGTTCCTTTTTTGCCTTGCGTACACAACAAATATTTCGTTGTCGTCTCATTGGACTATAGGAGTGAAGGATCAGATAATGCACCTGTGTTTACGAATATCATAAAATGGTACTCTTATATCTCCCGGCCTACACTCAATTTTACCTCTCAATCACTTTCAAAAACACCTGCTAGAGCTACGTACCAACTACCTACGCCTAACACACATGAACCCATCTCTATAATAACTTAGTAACCTGTACATTAATGTACATCGACGGCACGTCTCGGAACCACTCTGGAGACATGAACACTATTAAAAGTTCTCCTAACTCAGCGAGAGTAGCGACGCAACTAGTTTATGTTAGAGACCTATCTAAACACCAAATAGCCCGGGAGATGTAATTCTTATTGGAGTACAATGGATGTAAGTTTGGTAGTTGGACCCCCCGGAAGAAATCTCGGGAGATGATGGAGTTGGAAGGTATAGACAAATGTGTTGAATTATGTATGACCGTTTATTTTGCAATGTAAGTTTGCTTCGGTTACGGGTAGAACACACTTTAAATGTTTTGAAAGATCGTTGGAACGACAGTGACGAGAGTAATTCATATTCTTAGTCCAAAACTTCACCCCTTCCACGGTATCATCAGTAGCAGCGCTAAAGTAACACATAGGACGTAATATTATGCCATCTGTCTTCATATCTACACTCTGTTAGCGTTTTTTTAACTCTACTTTTAACAAAATAGTGATTGAGTGTCAGATTTTTACTGCAAAAATCCACCCATGTTTCTGCAATTTCCTTTTGCGTTCAAGGGCTGTGGTAAATCTTTTGATCAATCCCATATACCTGGCAAACATCGGCTCTAGCGGGCTCCGTCTTGAGTACTAAAGAAAATAATGTTTAATAAATATTACAGCGTACATTTTCTCCCCTGCACCCCTAGCCATGTTGATAATCTGCAATCGTTGAAAACTAATGAAATGTATGGAAATGACATTATCTCAACGTTAAGTCACATGGTCAGAAAAAACGAGTCACACATCACATAACTAACCAACCAACTTATCGTTTTCTACAATTGCTGACACCGAGGCGTTACTGATTGGAGAACGGAATTCGACACAAAACGGTTGTAACTTGGCTAGGGTGCTGATCAGCTTGATCGGTGAGACTATAAAAAGTAGAAAAAAAGAGCGATGCTCCTCTTTCTTCGCTACGGGGACGAGCTACAGCGTAGCTCGTCCCGTAGGTGTTGCTACGACTGCGTAGCGCTTCACGCTTTTGCAGCTTTACATTATTTGGGATGCTTTATTTGTGAGATAAATATACATAAGTCTAAGGCTTTTTGTGAATTTTGTACTTCACGTTCGTCACATTGATGATCTAAATTACCTTATATGAGTTTCGGTCAGAAATCAGCCACGTTGATAATGTTAAGAGCTTACTTCACACGGTCTGTGCAGCTGTTGTACAGAGAGCATGATATTAGGTGAGGTATAGTTGTTGATGCAACTCCACAGTCATCGCATTGTGGCTTATTGGAGTACCCCCTTCTGAATAAGGTTTTCTTGCGGCAGCCCACCTGGCTTCGTAGTCGGACTAAGTCTTACCAGGTACGCCTATTACGCCTCATCATCAGCGATTGTATAACTGCTTACCATTAGGTTTGATCACAGTCAAAAAAAAAAGGTCAGCCATAAAAATTGAGCTCCGCAGCCTGCCGTCCTATAGCCTCAACATAGTCAATTAACGGAGGAAGCCTTCCTTTTTTGAGGTGGAAAATCATCCAATGACTTCTCTCGCTCTAGAGTGGAGCGCGAGGGCAAAATACAGCCCTTGAAGGTTACCTGCGGAGCCATCGTTTTTTATTTAGGTAATTATTCTGTGTCGGACATTTTTATAAGCAGCTTTGCATAAACAGAAACAGCCTTTACTTATGTTTAAAACTTTTACCTGCCACAGCCAAGTAAACAGGACCACGAAACTCTCGTATATTCTAATAAACATAAGCAAAACTCTGAATTTCTTTTGAAACAACTATATTTTACTTAACATACGCAATAAACGAAGTAAAAGTTCCGTGATGTATGAACAATACGTGTATGTGCTGAAAGTTTTGAGAGTAGTTATCACGTCTCCCTTACTTGAATTTGTCTTGTAAGATTATTTTCACTAGCAATAAAAAATAATTAAATTAAAACACCTAACCATTATTCTACTTTGCAGAAAGCACATTTATCGTGCGTACAGCTACCTATGTAGTGGAATTCCCTGCCGGAGTCTGTTTCCTTATAGCTACAATCTGGAGTCTTTAAGTGTTAAGAGTGAATAGGTTACTTCTAGGCAAGCGTGCTCCATCGTCGGCCACATCGTCGCTTACCATCAGGTGAGGTAGTAATTAAACACGAGCCTATCTTTAATAACAATAAAAAAAACATATTGCAGGTGACGGTTCACATGACTTTTGATGATTTTTAATCAACAACCGTGTTTGTAAGTACTTTCATATTGTAAATCCCATTATTGCACTCCTTATTTCTTAGCCAAACTTAGGATTAGGGATAATTTTCTCTTTGTGAATGTGGTTTGGATGAAGGAAACGTGGACCATTTATTTTTTACGTATTATATTTAATTAATTTCAATTAATAAAATTAAGTTGTAAATGTTTGAACCGGGGTTTTTTTTTTGGCCTGGTTGCCGGAGCGAGGAGGATTGGCAGGCGGTCGCCTTCTTCTGCGAAGCAGTAATACTAACGATGGAGACGGCCGCACGCGTGAGGGAACGGACACCCGCACGCTCCAACCACCGCAACTCCGACCCCGACTACTAGCCACGGTAGGCGCGGGCATGCGGACGACGAGTAATGGGTAGCTCGCCGTCCAGCCATCCGGTAATCGTCCTTGCCGAGTCCAATTCACCGACAGCACGTAGTGTTCCACGCGTTCCTTAAAGAGATGTCAGCAAACCATAGGGGCTCAGTAAGGTCGATGCGCGCTCGGATGATGGGTATTTTCTGAAAAGGAAACACGTGGTCTTAGAACGCAAAGGGAACTGAAGAACACTGTTTTTTTTTACGATGGAATAATCATCTAATGACAAATCTCGCTCTTGGGCGGAGCGAGAGATAATGTCAGACTTTTACTGACTAAAAACCCACTTCTGTTCCTTCTTTGCCTTCGTCCCAGGGCCCCGGGTTTCGCTTTCACACTACAGTTGGCAACTGAAGAACACAGGTGTGGTTATAGTCAGTGAAAGTCTGACACGCCCTCCCACTCCAAGCGGAGCGGAAGAAGTCATTGAATGACTTCCCATTTAAAAAAAAAAGAACATAGCAAAACACCAAACTAACTTTTGACTGTTTCACAGACAGGAAAAAAGTTATTTATTCGTGAAGCGAGAGTTCAGATATCAAAACCACCTTCGAAACTCACTCTACCTAGGCAATATAAGGCAGAGGTTAGATGGTCATTAACTACAGTGAGCAACTAACAAAATACTAGTTGGAACTTCAGCAACTGGGCCAGTGACCGGGCCGCTTTCAAAGCGGTTAACGTAATTAACGTGAGTTGGACCTTTAGTTTAATTGCAATATTAATTTATTAGAACAGCTTTCGTGATTGACCACTGTGGTTAAATTTCAACGAGGAAAGTGCTTTTCAATTTATTTGTACTTCTACCACCAATAACTGTAATAAGTGTGTGAATAAGGAAGTATTAATTTAAAGAAGAATTTATTTCTGTCAAGCCCGTTTCATCATCAGACCACTGGACGTACGTGTTACATATCCCGTAGATACAAAACGTTTTGGAAACACATTTTTTATCTTTACAGAGGAGTGAAAATTCCCTGCCGGAGTCTGTGTTTCCTGATAGCTACAACCTAGGGGTCTTTAAGTCACGAGTGAATAGCTTACTTCTAGGCAAGAGCGCTCTATCATCGACCACATTTGATGGCCCATTTCATCTTAGAGAGTTGAGGTCTATGTTTTTATTTATTTAATACTTTATGCCCACTAAAGTACAGAGGCGGGCTTAATGCTCAGCTCAGTGGAATGTCAAGGCTGATTAAGCTTATGTTATGCTATGGTGTTACGTTAGTACGGAGAAGGTTGTAGTTTCTCTGCGTGATAGAATCGGAAATGAAGAGATCTGTGTTGCAGTATTATTCGAAAAAGTCACCGCGGGCTGGAACGCAAAGGGCGACTAAAGGAACACGGGTGGGATTTAGTCGGTGAAATCTGACAGTCCCTTTTGTTGTACCCAGAGTGGTAGAACTTACATAAAAAAAGAAGGAGTTCACATAAGAACAATGACAGACAATATTGACCTTTTTTAAGGGTGTAAATCATCCAGTGACTTCTCTCGCTCTAGACGGAGCAAGAGGGCGTGTCAGACTTTTACTGACTAAAACCACACCTGTGTCCTTCTGTTGGCCTTTGCGTACGCTTGGCTTATGCCCGACAGTCTTTCAGGCTAATAATGATGTTGATGATTCGTTAGTCGTAACTCGTAAGTGGTCTATTCTGTTTTTTCTGCAAAAAGCTGAAAGTGCCTTTTTCGACATAGGTAATATGCCTTACTTCTTTATTGGGAAGCAGTTACAAAAACACTGAAAAGTGCAAAATAACTTTAATTCCGGAAGTCGGTGTTTCTATAAGTTTTGTGTCTTCGTTATTTAACACCCACTTCAGAAATTAAAGTTATTTTGCACTTCTCAGTGTTTTATTTTACATTGAAGTCGGTTGTTTTTTTTTGTAAAAAGTTTTTTATTTTACACTTTTTAGTTATGTTACCACCACTAAAAAGTACCCCTCAGCCAAACTTAAATACCTTATAGCCAGAGTGCATCTCATGACAATTTTAATAATCCCAAACAAGGTTAGATTACATTAATTTATTACAGAGTTCCGGTGCCTAACTTCAGGCTTCATCATCAGATCAGTTCGATATATTCCCCCTCTTATTTCAGTCACTAATCGACTACACGTATAAACAAAGCAATTTTACTTGTTACGACGGTTCTGCTGTGATCCTATGAGGAGTTCTGTTCCATATCTTCAAAGATTATGATCAGATCATTACAATATTTCTATGGGACCAACACGGAAGCATAACCTGTCAATCATAAAAAAAAAAAATCAAAATCGGTCCTCAATTGACCGAGAAATCGGTGAACATACAAAAAACAAAACATACATTCAGCCGAACATAGAACCTCCTCCTTTTGAAGTCGGTTAAAAAGGGTAAAACGTACCCTCATGAGAAAAAGCTTGAGTTAATGTTGATATGGATTTATATTTGTTAAACATCTGTTTAAAGTCTTTAACACCGATGTTTGTTCAAAGGGTAAGGGTAAAGCCGTACGTTTATGAAATATTGGAATATTTATTTAGTAAAATTGCTAATCCTGTCGAAACAGCTAAATAAAACCAATAACCAAGATTAATTAATTTCCAAGTACCTATAAGACAGATGCTATTCCTTATACGATCCCGTTCAATACTTTCAAATTGTTTTTACTCAAAGTTTTGTTCCTTTACATTAGAGATGGGCTGGTGTTTATCGATAAGATTTTGTAAATTGATAAAGTCTTGTTGTTTAAGATATCCTTTTTACCCGACTGCACAACAACAAATACACGGTTATGTTTTTTAAACAATCCTTAAAAGGTTTTTGGTGGCATTTTTACGAGTGGAATTCAGTGTCTATTTTATTTATTCGCAAATTGATTCCTAGCGGATATTGTGATGTATAAAATTGGTGTAGTTAAGTATCTCAAGTGTCTACATAAGTGGAAAATATATTTCATAGAATAAAAAAAAATTAAACAAGTGCGATTTCGGTAGCAGCTTTGGATGCGATGGAAAGGCGTGCGAAGATGCTAATTGGTGATCCAGATCTGGTTAAGTCTAATCTACAAAGCCTTCAGCACAGGCGTAGGGTAGCCGGCCTTTCGGTGTTTTACAGGATGCATTTTGGAGAGTGTGCGCGGGAAATGCATGACTTGATTCCACCATCTCATTTCTACCATCCGACAACCCGACAAACGGCGAGTATCCACCCTTACGTTGTTGAAACCTTTACGGTCCGGACCAAGCGTTTCGCCTCGTCGTTTATACCGCGTATATCGAGGGACTGGTACAACTTGCCTGCTGCGGTCTTCCCGTCCGATTATAATTTAGGTGTCTTCAAGGCTAGAGTGAATAGGCTCTTAATAAACCAGTGCGCTACACCATCAAAGATTGCATCACAACTTACCATCAGATGGGATCGCAGTTAAGCACTTAGAAAAAAAAAAAAAACTAATATTTAGGTACGTGCTATCTTTAGCTTGCCGTAAAGACTGACTCGTTAGGTTTGCTGTCAAATAGGTACTGCAAACAATTTAGATTGTGTTACATCCATATTCTAGCGGAACTCAAAGATAAAATCAAAGTGACTGTAAAAATTAAACACTTTCTAAACTTCACACTGACTAAATGCACAACCGTGTGACGCCAACACAAAAAAAGATGGAAGACACTTTTAGCCTTGATTATAAAACTCTCATAAAAATTAAGGTTTGTTTAAATGCTGCTTAGCGAATTCTTCATAGTCAATTTTAAATCAGTAAGACACGGTTACTTTGCTAGATAACTAGGTCTTTGGTAGAAACTTTAACTAACCTGCATGGATTAAACGATCATCATTATCATTTCAGCCGAAAGACGCCCACTGTTGGACATAGGCCTACCCCAAACGCAGTCACAACGACCAGTCCTGTGCGATTAAATAATCATTTTCCAAAATAAACTCAACTTTGAACAAGGGTTGTACCTACATCTCTACACTGCCAGAAAGAATAAGCTAAGGTATCGATAAATAATGTTGTAACTAATAATAAAGAGATCAGTCATTTAACATAGCCTCTACTTCCACCCCGACAAGTTGTGTTTACGACGATCGGCTGACGTTATGTAAGTAACTGCATGGTGTTCTCCACAAAATAAACCTAGAAAACGAATTTTATGGGATGTAAAAGTACTTCGTACCTATGTTCTATTTATATAATGTATCTACATTAAACTAGTAAAAGTATCTACTTTATTTCACGAGGACGTCGTACGTCATAGTAGTGCATATTGCTTCTGTGTGCGTAAGGTCGGAAGCAGGCAGTATCAAAGAGTATAATAATAAGGGGGAGGTCACTATCCCCCGAGCTTCCAGTCGAGTTAGTAGTGCATAGGTATCTCTTTCGTGCCAAAATTTTTACATAAGGTACCTACGGTCAACATACAAATACAGCGGCGAAAAGGGGAAAAAAATTAAATGTCTGAAATAGACTGAAATTACTAATAAACTTAAATTATATTTTGGGCATGCGACATTCGTGGCGATAAGTTTGCTCCTTGATGAGTGGTTAGAAACGCATCACGGGGTCCTCACTTTCCATCTGACGCGGGTTCTCACCGGACACATTAGACATATGTATCATTCTAATTATATCTACTATATGGGTTTTGCAGGCGTGTATCATTTTCTTGAGACTTGACTTTTGATTGTGCAAATATACAACAAACATGTGCCATCCTCTTACCATAAAGCATCTAGGTTGGTCTCAGACTAAGAAGTAATTAAAAGTTGCCGACAGTCTAGTCCACGCAACCCGCCTTTAAACATTATCTATAATTTAGATCACTAGGTAAGCAAAGAAGAGTGAAAATATAATTTAAAATGGCAGGAAAGGGTTTTGGCTATTATTATGCGCCGTTGTATCCCACTGCAGGGCAAAGGCCTCCCTTCCGTTCTTTCACTCTTTTCGGTCCTTAGCCACTTCTGGTCAATCCGTTAGGTAGGAGTTCAAATCGTCACGCCATCTCTTTCTGGGCCTAACGCGTCGCTGGCCCCTATTGTTCGGTTTTACTATAAAATAAAAAATCAAAATCAAAATGTTTTGTATTTCATACAAGCGGTCCCGACAGACGTTGTCTTGTCTGAAAATTGGGTTTTTTGTCAGAAAAAAAAAATGGATAACCCGATGGCAGCGCCTCCTACCGGTTCCAATTGTATTTTCAAAGCAACCAGGGTCACCCACTTAAATGTATACACAAAATTTCATCCAAATCGGTCAAGCCGAGTTAACTTGACAACCACACGTACAGAAGAATTATGTACATAAAGATAGGCCTACATGGGCACTTATAACACGTCAGAAGCTTGTCAACTTTTCCAATTGGCCGTTTCCTATAGAGAGAATTGGCAAGAAAGTCCACGATTACTCTTTAAAAAAATATTGATTTTACACTAAGTATAGGATATAATAGTCATCTAAAATCGGCTTGTATTTCAAAGCACCGTATATCTCAATACTCGTATTTTTAACCGGAGTGGTTGGACATGTTATTGTTTCAGTTATCGACGCGAAGAAAATTGAATTCGTCCACAATCCGCGGGATTGTGGGATCGGATTCGACCCGGAATCGAACGGTTTGTTTCCCAATAGTAACTGCCATTTGTTCTGAGGACTATTGTTACAATAGCAATAGATTGATTGGTGTTATATAACGGTTTGGTAGTATAACACCATGATTGGATTGGCCCGGATGCAATTTAGATGTATTTTGTTAAATTGAGGGTTTATTATATAAGTTACAAAGCCGTAGCTTGGAAGTGAGGCCATAATATAGCTTACAAGCTAGGCCATAGGATAGCTTGAAAGCTAGGCCACAGGTTAGCTTAGGTGTTAGGCCATAGCGTAGCTTATAAGTTAGGCCATAGCGTAGCTTAGAAGCTACGCCATAGTACTTTTTAGACGCTAAACCATAGCGTAGCTTAGATGTTAGGCCATAGTATAACTTAGAAAATAGGTCATAATGTAGCTTAGAAATCAGGTCATATCATAACTTCTAAGTAAAGCCATAAAATAACTTAGAAGTTAGGCCATAGCATAACTTAGGTAGGGGTCATATAGTAGAAGCTTAAACCAAGGCTATGCCTAAGCTTAGGCTTAACTAACTTTTAAGTTTAGGATTACGGCCTGACTTCTAAGTTATGCTGTAGCCTACCACAGCTTAAATTAGAAGTTAGGCCATAGCGTAGTTTAGAGGTTAAACCAAGACTTTTTACCATTTTTACTTTAAGGCATACTGAATGTAAATTGTTAAAAATCATTGTCTCTTTTCTAGCTAGAACGGGGTTAGAACTTGAAAAAAAAAAGCTTTCAATAAAAGTATTTGGAAATGCATCAAATAGTATTGAAAACTCGAATATTTGAACGAGATGTTTGGTCCAGTTCCACTACCACCGGGGTGAACAAATTGATTAGTCTGGAAATTATTGTTATTATTTTTAAATGTTTTTTTTTTTTGGAATTGTTAAATATTATAAGTATTGTATAATGTAGAAGCATTTTTTTCAAAGTTTGTAAATGTGAGTACCATGGAGCTATTTTATGGTTTTTTATGTTACTATTGGACTTGTTTGACATAAATGAGCATGGCAGTTGAGAGTTTGTCATGCTCACTCAAATGTCTCACTGATGGTGGCGCATGTGTTGGATCATTCGGTTCCCTTCAAAATGGTTGAGCTGAGTGGTGCTAATATTGGCGTCTTGTTCGTGAACGGGCGCTGTCAGTTGAGACTGGTCATCTCTTAGCTGCCAGTTGCTATTTTAATATCTATATTTAGTTTGTATTTTTACTTTATTTACATTGTTCTCACATGATAGCGACAAGAAACATGTAACAGAGATATTTGTAATTACAAAACATGATTGAAAAGAGTGTCCATGGAGTTTCTTGCACATTCTTCTCCATAGAGATCTACGCTTTGGAATGTGCAATTAGCATCATTTTTTTTTCTGACTGACTGACTTCATGACATTTCAAAAGTGCATGTAAATGGTTTATTTCGTTAATCGTCGTTTTCAACGTTATGATGGTGAAACGCCATTACCATTTCTTTAGCCCTGTTTTATACAATAAAGTTAACAAAATTTTAAATATCTATCCACTTACCTTTCGTGAGTGTAAGGTAGTCATCAACAAGTGGCTCCATAGCCGAACATATGAGGAACTAGAAAATCTAACAAATAGGTAGATGTTATTTGTCTAGATTTAATGCAAGACAAAATCTGCTTTTGATTCCACTTCCATGTAACGTATCAACGGAGTAAAATCTACTCAATTTTCTGTATATCTACTTAATATTAACCTACACACACACACACACACACACACACACACACCATCACACACACACATCCCACAAACACTCACACTAAGTGAACTAGAGCACCTGGATCTCACTTTTGTTTTAGATTATTAAATGATTTTATTTAATGAATTGTAATAATATAAATAAATTGTAATAATATAAATGAATTGTAATTATAATTCAAATTAATAGGTAGTTGCTTAACCTTTTATAATTCTAGATTAAGAGTAATTAAGTCTAACTACGAATATAGATTAATTGTAATATTTATTATCATACATTTTGGAACGCCGACGTCTCCCTCTTGGAGGTGGGCGCTAATGGCTACAACACAGTTTTAAACTAATGTAGTTGTTAACGAACACTTAAAATTTTGTAAACAAGTTTATTGTTCCAATAAAAATATTATTATTATTATTATTATTATTATTTGAAATAAAATGCTTTGAATCTTTGAATCTTTGATGAAAACAAATAAAATTATTATCAATTGTCCGTTAAACCTTGCCCATGTTTTATATACTACCTACTTCATCTGAAATTTCCAAGAATTCATAAAATATGGAATGATACGTGCTGTTCCAGGTTATGGTCTTCTTATAAACCATGATTGTGTACCTATAGCTCCATTCGTTCCACGATGAAAACGGGATTGCTTAACAAACGTCAATACTTTTGAATTTACAATAAAGAATTCAGATTGGCATTCTTTGAATTGAATTCCAGTTTATACAGTTTAAAGTGAGGAATTTTTATTAAAGAAATTGTTAACGATCTGAAAAGGATATTAAATGGCAATAAGAGTTTTGTGAACGGTTTCTGAAGTAAAGTTCTCATTACAAAAGAAAAACAAACAGAGTAGGTAATACGAAAGACAACGTGTAAAGTTTCTCACTCGAATTGTGTCTAGCTGCAACATTTGCTGCTATAGGCACAAAAACTATATACATATAATTTAAAAAGACCTCAAATACATAAGTTTACACTCGCAGCCCCTATCCGCTTGATATTTTATGTTCAGCTTCTTTGCTAGGAAACTTTAAAAAAAATCTTGATCCTAACGAAACCATGACTGGTTAGTCCATTCTGACAGCGGTAGAGACAGCAAAAAAATTAAAAGGAAGTCCGGAATAAAAGGACTCGATCAAGTTAATTAGTAAGAACGTTTTGTAGAACACTAATTGACTATTTTTTGCGCTGGTGGCCTTTTGAGGACAAAAGTTAAAGTAGATGGACTCATTAGTGCTGAAATAGTCTTACGCCGTCGCTTTTGTGTTTCTTGTATAATGTACGTTAATTTTATTGTGCTTCTAGTAGCAATGCCATAATGGTGATTTCTTAGAAGTACGCAATGCCGACGTGTACGGAGAGGAAAATATAAATCTCAACTTACGACTATTTCCTTTACATTTGCCGTAATTCTTGAATTTTTTTTGTTGCAAATATGCTTTTTTTCCTTGCGTAAAAGGAAAACTAATTTTAAATTAATTGTTCGTGTACATACATATCTTACTATAGAAATTCTATCGTATGACCTTTTTTTCCGGTTAGAAAATCATCTTATGACATCCCCCGCTCTTGGGCGGAGCGAGAGATAGTGTCAGACTTTTACTGACTAAAAACTCGCTCCTGTTCCTTCGTTGCCTTTCATACCAGGGCCTTCCTTTCAGAATCAGACCCTTGGCCCCAGTAGGCTTCGACCCTGCTGGGCACCTATAATTTCTGACATCTCCTTGAGGCGCGCGTGGAACAGTACGCGCCGTCGACGACTTGGGCTCGGTCCGGACGGTTACCGGACGGTCGGACGGCGAGCCACCCATTGCTCGCCGTCCGCAAGCCCGCGCCTACGGTGGCCGGAAATCGGGATCGGAATCCCGGCGGCGGTTGGGGCGTGAGGACCGTTGCCTCACGCGATCGGCCGCCTCCTTTGCTAGCATTACTGCTTCGCAGAAGGAGGCGATCGCCTGCCACTCCTCCTCGCTCCGGACCATGGCCTGTACCAAGGCCCGGCGCGAGAGATCGCCGCTGCCGATCGCCCCCACGAGGACACGGCGTTGTTCTGCCCAAGCGGGGCACACCTCCACGGTCCACGCAGGAGGTTCCTGCACCGGAATCGTGCGGAAAAAACGCCTTTCTTCCGCACGAATCCGGTGCAGGAACCTCCCGAACTTACCATGTCCGGTGAGGACCTGCGTCATGCGGAAGGTAAGGACGCCGTGTTGCCTTTCCAGCGACTCCTCAAAGAGGGGACTTACCGCAATAATCGTAGGACCTAAGAACAACACTTTTTTGAGGTGGGAAATCATCAAATAACTTCTCTCGCTCTGGGTGATACGAACACGCCGTCGACTCAGGCTTGGTCCTCACCGGACGGCCGGACGGCGAGCTATCCATTGTTCGTCGTCTATAAGCTCGCGCCTACTGTGGCCGGGAAACATCCTAATTTTTTTTTTCTTCAACTATTACACAACGTCGTCTGGTCTCAAACTAAGCAGAGCTTATGTTATGAGTACTAGACAACTGATAAATATAATTAAATATATATATCTAAATACATTCTCATCACACAAACATTTGTCCTGGGTGGAAATTGAACCCACGACCTCCGGCATAGCAGTCAGGGCCACTAACCACTAGACCAACAGGCCAGTCTATTCAACTAGATACTTAATGTGTATAAATAAACATGAAATCGAGGTAATCTCAATACTGTTCAAATATAGCACAAGAAACGTAACCCAAAAATAGTTTATCTAAAATTCTTTGGGAATTCGAGTGAGCTTTTGCTTTGACCCCGAAATCAAACATACAGAAGGAAAATCTATTATACGAGACATCGGGGTTAGGTTGCAATATATTCAATATTAACATTTTGTTCGTCTGTAGACTCTAGATTCTTCATCTCATTTGAATTCGACATATATCTGTTACAGTCAAAACTGTCACTCGGTCAAAACCACTTTTGACTGATAAAAACTGCCTTTGAAAAGTTAGGACGGTTTTTCTTAGATATACTCTTACATAGGTAACTGAAATGTTTCGCAATAATTGAGTTTGAAATGAAAAAGATACGCGATAAAACGTTGACTGAAACCAGTAAAAACTAGTTTTGACCGATTAAATGTTTTGACTATAACGTAAGTTAATGACTATAAAAAATACAATATAGTTTGCCAGTTTTGATGTTCAACGTCTAGACGGAATAAATTGAAATATATACTGTTTCAGTGCCTACTACAGGCACAATTCCGCTGAACAATATAAGATCACAGAAAAGATAGGTCAAGGCAAATATGATTTATATATTCATAAAAAGCATGTTGTTACAATGATTCGGTTTTCAGTTCACAGTTCTAGTTTTATTTTTATCTATTTACCGTAAAGTCCTTTTGCCCAAGCTCGATAACCAATAGAACCACAGTAAACTAAGTATTCTGTGGTCCTATTGGTTAATAAGCTTGGGCCAAAATTATATACCACAGGGCCGTAGTAACCAGACTTTACTGTATGTACTTAGTTAGATTACTCAGTTGGGCCTTGATGATACTCTTACTTCACCTGATCTGTCTCGATCGTGTAGGATTACCGTCCTGCCTGCGGCGTGATTCTGTAAAGATCTTACTGTGAAAATATCACGGGCCTCGGGAGTCATAGAGCGATCTCCGGCCACCGTAGACACGGGATGGGAAATCATCCAATGACTGTCAACACAGGTGGGTTTTAGTTAGTAAAAGTCTGATAAGCCCTCTCGCTACACCCTAGAACGGGAGAAGTCATTAGATAATTTCGAACTTCCCAAAAAAAAGTGAAAATATGAGAGCCAATTCATAGTTTCAGGTAGAATTACATTTCGCTTCACTCTCACTTCACCTACATTTATACGGTAACATTGTAATAGAATAGACTGGTTGATTATGAGTGTGAGACAAGAGTCAGAGCAACTACACATACGTGTGCACTATCCCACATTACTATTCTCCGCCGAAATCGATCGCCATGATCGAAATTCAGTTCGGAATACCTAGTTTTAATACCTTTATGAACCACAAGTATATTGACCCACGAAACAGGTTTTGCATATAAACGGAATTTCCAGAGATAAATCATCAAATGACTTCTCTCGCCTTAAGGTGGACCCTTTCCACTTCGTTAAAGGTTCCATTTTCAAAAAACCGTTCTTAGATAAATGGAAGCCATGTGTAAAATTTCACGTTCCTAGTCCAAGAAGTTTCGGCTGTGCGTTGATATGTCAGTCAGTTTCTCCTTTTATAGAAGTACCTACTAGCGATGCGCCACAGCTTCACACGTGGGTGTTAGATATCTTTAAAATTCTCATCTTTTCACTACTATGATCTGCATTTATTATACATAAAGCCTTCCTAATGAATCACACTGTCTATTGGAGAAAATCGCATGAAAACTGCTGGATGGTTTTGGGTTTATTGTGAAAATACAGACAGAAGCGGTGGTGGTCTTTAATCTATTTAAATAAAAGGAGAAACTGATTGACTGACATATTAACGCACAGCCGAAAATACTGGGACTAGCACCGTGAAATTTTGCACAAGGTTTCCTTTCACGACGTAGTTGAGCACTAAGGGAGGATTTTCAAAAATTCGCCCCCCAAGGGAATGAAACGGGGGTCCAAAGTTTGTATGGAAAAACCTACTTTCATGCGAGCGAAGCCGCTGGCAGAAGCTAGTTTATAATATATGTGTGTACGCAAGCCGAGTAATAATAAAAAAAAAATGTAAAGATATGTGAGAAACAGCACTCGGAGATTTAACAGCTGCAGATGCACCGGCGATCCTGTGCTCTGTGTTGCTATAGGACTCCCTGAATTCGTTGTTTCAATACACTTGTTTCTTCTAGGATACCGGCACTACAACCGCTAGTCCTTCTGATAAACTTTAGAATAATTACAAAAAAATTTAACATAATTTTTCGTGTCCCAAAGAATATTCTTCATCCACAATTTTTGTCGGACAAAATGCATGCGTATCATTACGCGTAGTCTACATAGTGCTGACTAACGAAGTAGTGTTAGCGCAAAGAAATGAATGTATCGTATCGCGCCTCATTAGGCTGGAGCTCGATTCACGCGTGCTATAGAAAAAATGTATGGAGCTGGAGGATTTGGGGCGGTGTACACTGCTGTGCTGTTATACCCATGCTATATACAAATATAAACAAAACCATGTTATAGTTGGCTCCCGTTTAATGCTTCTGCTCCTTAATATAAGAAAAGCTACTAGTACTCTTCTATTTTTAGGGTTCCGTACCTCAAAAGGAAAAAACGGAACCCTTATAGGATCACTTTGTGTTCCGTCCCTCTGTCTGTCTGTCTAGACTCTTTCTCTCGAGAACACGTGATGGTATTGAGTTGAAATTAAAACCATATACTCAGGTCTGCGGTCCCTTGAAGCTGTGAAAAAATCAAACTTGTAAGTTAACGAAAAAAAAAGATACGGCCGTTTATGTCGCAAAAATCGTAAATTTGACACTCCTAAGGAAATCGAAATTCATAGGGTATTTCCCGTCGACCTAGAACCCTGAAATTGGGCATGAAGCAAGGTCTTATAGCACAAGTATAGGAATAAATCTGAATACTGAAAATTTGTAGTTACATCACAAAAAAAAATACTTTTCCTATTCGGGAAAAGCTTCCGAGACTCGATTCGGGAATTGAACTATTTAAATAAGTTAGTTTGTACGGAACCCTCAGAGTGCGAGTCCGACTCGCACTTGCCCAGTTTTTTTTTTTTAATACTCAACAGACTCGCTATCGAATGATTATTTATTTTTTTACTCTGAAGAAGCATCCGGCTAAGAAAGAAAAATAAATATAAAACTGCATTCGTCATAAATGTTACACTAAGAAATAGAAATTCCCTGTTTTGTAAATTTGCATAATATCCACTGGAAACAAATATAACTAAAAGTGAGTTGCATCAAGAGCTACGTTACAGTTTTCGTCAAATTTAATTTAACGGTGACATTAACAAAACACAATTGAGTGTTTCATCTGCTGTTCTTCAAAGAACCACTAATAGTCCATAACCGGTTGAATAATTTCAGCGGTTAATAGATATTTTCATTATTTGTGACGTCATTTTCACAATTGCTAAATTGGTGCAATCCATATTTCGCTTAACTAGAGGTACGACAAATGTCGTTACTGGGTATATATCGTTAAAGTTAGTTAGTGCAATTTAAACATGACTATTGAATTTTACTATGTATATCTTTATTTGTCATCTGCTTGAATAAGCCCTTAAGTACCTGAACTTAAGCAGTCAATTTTAATCTTTATTTCAGACGTCTTTTGAATTATTACTAAATTGGTGCAACCTGTAGTTCGCTTAACCAGAGGTTTGACGGCTGATGAGGCATATCGTTAAAGTTAGTTGGTGCAACTCACTCATAAACAACTATTGAGAGCCATATCATGTAGTTTGATAAGCTTAAAGCAAGCTTAAATCGCACCGCTATCACTGTGTTATAAGATTTAAACTGCGTTCTTGCCGACTCTATAATATTAGCGCCTTTCCTCTTGAAATTACGAGTAGCTTTACCCGGGACCACAATAATTAAGGACATCTATATGTACACAGTTATAATGTTTGCTGTTTGTTTGTTTTTGCAGGTTTTTGCTTTTTTCTCTCCATGGAGAGTAGGAATCTTAATTTATGAGTTACATAGCGGGAGAGGTATTTTGCTAAATAATTTAAAAAACCTACAGAACTTCTTCCATTTTATCGTAAATATATAAAATAGAGATATTGCTTGTAGGTACTTTAGTGATCGGAGATAATAAAAAAATGCTTATTCGCGTAGGTATTAGTGTAGAATTTATTGCTAAGTAATTACTCTTTTACATCATACCAATTAATTTATAATAAAAAGGCGAAAGTTTGTGTGTATGTGTCACGCTCGAACGGATGAACGGATTTCGATGGAACTTGGTACACGGGTAGACCATGTCCTAGAATAGCACATAAAACTTCCGAGATTTCCATTTTTTATTCCGAGAGTATGTTCCCTTGGAATAATTTTGTACTACCGCCCGGGCGAAGCCGCTGGCAGCAGCTAGTTATTGTGAAAAGTCACACGCGCCTCACGAGTCACAGCTAGGCAGCTTTCCTCCAATCTATTTGACAATATTCTTTATCTTAAAACTCGAATTTATTTATATATTGTAACTTCATGCAACACAAAGGTACAAAGGCGGACTTAATGCCCTAGTATCACCGCACATGGGCCACTTGCCACAGCCATAAACACCGCCACGAGAAGCTAGAAGCGGCCACAAAGGAAAAAGCGCGCGACAGCCACTTGTGGCCGGTGGCTGCTACTTTTTTTAACCCATACGCGCAGTATCATAATGGACTCTGGCGACGAAGGTTTAAATGCGGGACTGGAGTGTGGCGGCGTTTAGTGGCCGGTTCCGGCCACAAGAAGCGAGCAGTGGCGATTTGTAGCGTGTGGTGGTCACCGGCGTCAACCGTGTGCGGCAGATCCATATAAAATGTATGAAACCTATAGGAAAAAAGCCGGTGGCGGCGTTTTGTGGTTGTGGCCGGTGGCCTGTGTGCGGCGACCCTTAGGCTTCTCTACCAGTCAACGAATTAGTGTTTGTTTCTTATTTATAATGTGCCATTACTTTTTAAACCATTTAAAGAGGTCCTGATAAAAGGTCCCTACAGTACCAACCTTTTTTTTTCAAATTATCCAATGACTTCTGTCACTCTAGGGCGGAGGGAGAGGGCGTGTCCAAATTTTACTGACTAAAACCCACACCTATATTCCTTCTTTGCTTTGTGTTCCACCCCGGGTTTTCCTTTCAGAAGCAAACCCATGGCTACAGTACCTACCTGGTTTCAAGATCCTTGCTTGCTGTCAAACTATAAACTCTTACATCTCTCCCAGGACACTTCTCAACGAAACTAAAAAGAAAATTCATTACGGAACATATTTCAGTGCCAGTTGTAAGTAATTCATTACAGCTGTATTTTAATTAAGCCTTCCAGTTTCCGTGGGGAGCGACACAATATTGTAATTCGTGCTTGAAAAAGCAGTACTCCTTTACAAGAACAACTGTTGTGAAAAGTAAATATTTCATGAGAAGAGAAGTACTTACGTATAAAAACAACGCTTGTTTAAAAATAATTTAAATTCAAAATTCAATATCTTTTTATTTCACATACACTTTAAATATATATATATATATATATATATTGTATGTGAAATAAAAAGCCATAGTGCCCATATATATATGGGCACTTATAAAACGTAGTAGGTAAACGTAAGCTAGTGTACCTAAGCTAGTCCAAATGGTCGTTTCCAATGCAGAAGAACCGGTGAGAAACTCATAATATGAGCGACAAGAAATATGTAACCAAGATTTATGTAACTCATGATGATTTAAAAGAGTGTCCATGGAGTTTCTTGTACGTTCTTCACGCGTTGAAACGTGCAATTTAGGGGGATGCAACTCGACATTCATTTTTACTGTTTTTCATACAACTTTTCTTACGCGATTATGACGTTATACATTTTTCATTAGATATTTTGGAAACACAGTATTTTGTGGATATTATCTAGGCTTCTATTGTAATCAATTTATAAATTTGTGTAAAACTAATCCAGTAAAGACCTCTGAAAATCTGCTATTTTGCATGAACTTTGACACTATAATTTACTGAAAAATTAAAAAAGTCAAAAAAGAATAACAATAGAAGCCTTTCAAATTTAATCAAGATTCTAAATAACAACAATTTTTTTTAAACTTTTAGGGTTTAAAGATAACACGTATTGCGTTAGATGAAGTAACAAGCTCCTCAATGTTGACGATAGGCGAGTGGAAAGAGACCCTCTTAACTTCACTTTTTTTTGACTGATCGACATTTTGACAAAAGTGCCATGGTCAATTTCAAATAAACGTTTCTGATTTCTGATTTTATAGTAACTCTTTTAAAAAATCGATACGAACCTTTGTGGATATGCTCGAATCCATGTAGGAAGTTGTTCAAAATTAAAATTTCATGAAAGGAAGAAATATTCTATAGAGAATAGACCAAATAGGTAATATATAGATAAAGACCTATACGGCTATGAGTACTCAAACCCAACATCGATATCATACAGCGTCACATAAACAGACAAACAGCTTCGTATATAATATTTGGTAAGATCCCAAACTAAACGTGCTATAAGCATTTCCAATTGCCTTGAGGGACGCCTCTCAGCCGCAGCCGGCCTCTCGACGCGCGGCCGTGAGGACGATAGGGCACACTCTCTCTGTGGCCCCCACTTCAATCCCCCTTATTATCCCCTTTTGTCCTTTTACCTTTTTGCACCTGTCTGTCTGAGTGACGTGTTAAAATGCAAAAAGCTGTGTTGACTATACTAAAACGTAGAAAACGTAAATGAAAGGCATTTGGAATCCAAAGGTTAATATTTAAGTTAATAATAATTATAATGTTTAATTTTCACTGCTCATATTATTCAAAGGCTTTTAAGTTTTTTTTTATATTAAATACTGTGAACTTTATTTTGGTAAAGATAGAGCTAATAAGTGCCTTTGATACCTTTTTCCTACATCATAGTGTGGACATAGACACACATATGCATACAAATCTACGCCTTTATAATAGTGTGATTAGTATGATACGCAAATACGGCTATAAAATACATGTTCCCACAAAATATTTCAGAAATCCGTCTCACAAAGTCTTGCGCGAAGATATTATCGCATGCAAATGCTTGAAATAAAGCAATATCTTGAACAATAAGGCTCAAAGACTTGCAACATGAGTGTGGGTACAGGTATCCGTCTTGAGCACAAAGCTTTCGAGAATACCTTGTTGTTAGTTCATTGCGCCGGAAAAGAAAATTTGTAGGACACCTGTGTTTACTGGGATGTAACAATGTGCACATTTGTGACGGAATTTGTTGTATAATGTGTCTTCTGTGTGCTTTTGTAACAAAGGCAGGTCTTTTGGAGTTGTCGCCGAGTTGATTTCGAATTTTAAATTGCTTTTATTACATTGTGTCAGACTTTTACTGACTAAAAACCCACTCCTGTTCCTTCGTTGCCTTCGTCCCAGGGCCCCGGGTTTCGTTTTCACACTACCCATGGCCCCAGTAGGCTTCGACCCTGCTGGGCCTCTACGATTTGCTGACATCTCCCTGAGGCGCGCGTGGAACAATACGCGCCGTCGACGACTTGGGCTTGGTCCGGATGGTTACCGGACGGTCGGACGGCGGGCTACCCATTGCTCGCCGTCCGCAAGCCCGCGCCTACGGTGGCCGGAAATCGGGATCGGAATCCCGGCGGCGGTTGGGGCGTGAGGACCGTTGCCTCACGCGATCGGCCGCCTCCTTTGCTAGCATTACTGCTTCGCAGAAGGAGGCGACCGCCTGCCACTCCTCCTCGCTCCGGACCATGGCCTGTACCAAAGCCCGGCGCGAGAGATCGCCGCCGCCGATCGCCCCCACGAGGACACGGCGTTGCTCTGCCCAAGCGGGGCACACCTCCACCGTGTGTTCCACCGTGTCCTCCGGGCGGTCCACACAGTGGCGACACCCGGGCGTCGCTTCAATTACGGTTGCGTTTTGGGCAGGAATTGCATTTTTCTTAATTCCGCTAAGCCCGTTCCATCAACTGACCACCTACTACAGCGATGCGCCACCGGTACATGGTGGCGTGATATTCCACCTATGCGTACTACTTCCCGTTGACCTAGAACCCTGAAATTGGGCATGAAGCTAGGTCTTATAGCACAAGTATAGCAATAAATCTGAATACTGAAAATTTGTAGTTACGTCACAAAAAAAAGAAATACCTACTTTTCCTATTCGGGAAAAGCTTCCGAGACTCGATTCGGGAATTGAACTATTTACATAAGTTAGTTTGTACGGAACCCTCAGAGTGCGAGTCCGACTCGCACTTGCCCAGTTTTTTTTTTAATACTCAGCAGACTCGCTGTCGAGTGATTATTTATTTTTTTACTCTGAAGAAGCATCCGGCTAAGAAAGAAAAATAAAAATAAAACTGCATTCGTCATAAATGTTACACTAAGAAATAGAAATTCCCTGTTTTGTAAATTTGCATAATATCCACTGGAAACAAACATAACTAAAAGTGAGTTGCATCAAGAGCTACGTTACAGTTTTCGTCAAATTTTAATTTAACGGTGACATTAACAAAACATAATTGAATGTTTCATCTGCTGTTCTTCAAAGAACCACTAATAGTCCATAACCGGTTGAATAATTTCAGCGGTTAATAGATATTTTCATTATTTGTGACGCCATTTTCACAATTGCTAAATTGGTGCAATCCATATTTCGCTTAACTAGAGGTACGACAAATGTCGTTACTGGGTATACATATATAGTTAAAGTTAGTTAGTGCAATTTAAACATGACCATTGAATTTTACTATGTATATCTTTATTTGTCATCTGCTTGAATAAGCCCTTAAGTACCTGAACTTAAGCAGTCAATTTTAATCTTTATTTCAGATGTCTTTTGAATCATTACTAAATTGGTGCAACCTGTATTTCGCTTAACCAGAGATTTGACGGTTGATGAGGCATATCGTTAAAGTTAGTTGGTGCAACTCACTCTTAAACAACTACCTATTGAGAGCCATATCATGTAGTTTGATAAGCTTAAAGCAAGCTTAAATCGCATCGCTATCACTGTGTTATAAGATTTAAACTGCGTTCTTGCCGACTCTATAATATTAGCGCCTTTCCTCTTGAAATTACGAGTAGCTTTACCCGGGATCACAATAATTAAGGACATCTATATGTACACAGTTATAATGTTTGCTGTTTGTTTGTTTTTGCAGGTTTTTGCTTTTTTCTCTCCATGGAGAGTAGGAATCTTAATTTATGATTTACGTAGCGGGAGAGGTATTTTGCTAAATAATTAAAAAAAAAACCTAAGGGATCAACTTAAAAACCTCTTTCATTGAATCTTAAATACATAAAATAGAGATATTGCCTGTACTTTAGTGATCGGAGATAATAAAAAAATGCTTATTCGCGCATAAGTGTAGGATTTATTGCTAAGTAATTACTCTTTTACATCATCTTAATTAAATAATAAAGGCGAAAGTTTGTGCGTATGTGTAGGTATGTTTGTTATTTCTTCACATTCGAACGGCTGAACGGATTTCGATGGAACTTGGTACACGGGTAGACCATGTCCTAGAATAGCACATAAAATACTTTTTTATCCCGAGAGTATGTTCCCTTGGAATAATTTTGTACTATCGCGCGGGCGAAGCCGCTGGCAGCAGCTAGTTATTGTGAAAAGTCGCTCGCGCCTCACGAGTCACGGCTAGGCAGCTTTCCTCCAATCTATTTGACAATATTCTTTATCTTAAAACTCGAATTTATTTATATATTATAACTTCATGCAACTCAAAGGTACAAAGGCGGACTTAATGCCCTAGTATCACCGCACATGAGCCACATGCCACAGCCACAAACACCGCCACGAGAAGCTAGAAGCGGCCACAAAGGAAAAAACGCGCGACAGACACTTGTGACCGGTGGCTGCTACTTTTTTTAACCCATACGCGCAGTATCATAATAGACTCTGACGAAGAAGGTTTAAATATGCGAGTGGAGTGTGGCGGCGTTTATTGGTCGGTTTGGGCCCCAAGAAGCGAGCAGCGGCGATTTGTAGCGTATGGCGGTCACCGGCGTCAACCGTGAGCGGCGGATCCATATAAAATGTATGAAACCTACAGGAAAAAGCCGGTGGCGGCGTTTTGTGGTTGTGGCCGGTGGCCCGTGTGCGGCGACCCTTAGGCTTCTCTACCAGTCAACGAATTAGTGTTTGTTTCTTATTTATAATACTTTTTAAACCATATTTAAAGAGGTCCTGATAAAAGAGTCCCTACAGCACCGACCGAATTTTACTGACTTAAACCCACTCCTACTCGTATTATATTCCTGCTTTGCTTTGTGTTCCAGGACCCTGGGTTTTCCTTTCAGAAGCAAACCCATGGCTACAGCACCTACCTGGTTACAAGATCTTTGCTTGCTGTCAGACTATAAACTCTTACGTCTCTCCCAGGACACTTCTCAACGAAACTAAAAAGAAAATTCATTACGGAACATATTTCAGTGCCAGTTGTAAGTAATTCATTACAGCTGTATTTTAATTAAGCCTTCCAGTTTCCGTGGGGAGCGACACAATATTGTAATTCGTGCTTGAAAAAGCAGTACTCCTTTACAAGAACAACTGTTGTGAAAAGTAAATATTTCATGAGAAGAGAAGTACTTACGTATAGAAACAACGACGCTTGTTTAAAAATAATTTAAATTTCTTTTTATTTCACATACACTATATATATATATGGGCACTTATAAAACGTAGTAGGTAAACGTAAGCTAGTGTACCTAAGCTAGTCCAAATGGTCGTTTCCAATGCAGAAGAACCGGTGAGAAACTCATAATGGTGAAATTGGGGACCGCGGTCCCGGTCCAAGGAGTCCTTAAAAGTCAGATTAATACATCTTATAGGAGCGACAAGAAATATGTAACCAAGATTTATGTAACTCATGATGATTTAAAAGAGTGTCCATGGAGTTTCTTGCACGTTCTTCACGCGTTGAAACGTGCAATTTAGGGGGATGCAACTCGACATATAATTAGGGATCGGTAAAGCTCTCTTGTAGATGCAATTCCTATCCTATATGATGACTGGTGAGAATATTGACTTGGACAGATTTATTTTATATTCTACAGAATACAACTTGTGTAGCATATTAATAATCAGCCTTAATTATAATATTCCCACTGCTAGGACCCAGGCCTCCTCTCAAGGAGCGGGAATGGGCCATAATCCACCACGCGGGCCCAGTGCGGATTGGTGGATGTCACATGTTTTCGAATTATTGGTTTTAGGACATACCGGTTTCCTCACTATATTTTCCTTCGCCGTTTTGAGAGTAATGGTTATGAAATAAATTACACAACGTAATGCACCTGGCTGGGTTTGAACCCGCGACCCACAAGTCGAGGCCGTTACCATTGGGTCACCACCGCTCACCAACTTTTGTAGAAGAAACAAATCCAGAGTACATCGCAATAATAAATTCCTACTTCAAAAGTAGGCAGAATGTGACTCACACCTTGGTGTGAATGACAAGAACATGTGTCAATGATGAATAATAATCAAAACAATTCATTTAAAAACAAAAACCACAGCCAATATTTTAATGTACGAGTGGTACGAGTAAGGCCGCGTTCCCATTATGTCGTAACGGTTAATTTATTGTCGGACGACTATTGTCTCTAGCTGTTCCCATTATAACAACTGTTTGTCGTGGCCACGACATAATAATATAGTCGCAACAAAACCACACCTGTATCCTTCAATTACCCTTTGCGTTCTAGGACTACGGGTTTCCCTTAATAATATAGTCGCAACAACCACACATGATTTACCGACACGGTTTAGTCTTGACAATTTTCTTATCGTTTTACGACTGTCGTGCTAGCCGTTACCACTATCATAACAATCTTTTGTCACCGCAAAAAAAGTCATAGATGATAAGCTATATGTGAACACCTCCATTTAAATATATAAGCCACGACACTAAAAACTACACGATTATCTGTCGTCACGGCAAATTGGAACGCGGCCTAAGGTCTAAAAGAACGTGAATTTGATGCAGAAAACGCTTATTATACTAATATACTAGTAAGCCAGCTTTGCTGCATGCGCTCGTACGAAATATAAGCTCACTGCAATAATCCAAAGAGGTCACGGCAAAAATGTTTTATTGAATTTACATAATAGGTCTATATCTAAAGCATACAGTGGCAATATTTCGTTTTAGTTAATAATAATTATAATGTTTAATTTTCACTGCTCATATTATTCAAAGGCTTTTAAAAGTTTTTTTTTATATTAAATACTGTGAACTTTATTTTGGTAAAGATAGAGCTAATAAGTGCCTTTGATACCTTTTTCCTACATCATAGTGTGGACATAGACACACATATGCATACAAATCTACGCCTTTATAATAGTGTGATTAGTATGATACGCAAATACGGCTATAAAATACATGTTCCCACAAAATATTTCAGAAATCCGTCTCACAAAGTCTTGCGCGAAGATATTATCGCATGCAAATGCTTGAAATAAAGCAATATCTTGAACAATAAGGCTCAAAGACTTGCAACATGAGTGTGGGTACAGGTATCCGTCTTGAGCACAAAGCTTTCGAGAATACCTTGTTGTTAGTTCATTGCGCCGGAAAAGAAAATTTGTAGGACACCTGTGTTTACTGGGATGTAACAATGTGCACATTTGTGACGGAATTTGTTGTATAATGTGTCTTCTGTGTGCTTTTGTAACAAAGGCAGGTCTTTTGGAGTTGTCGCCGAGTTGATTTCGAATTTTAAATTGCTTTTATTACATTGTGTCAGACTTTTACTGACTAAAAACCCACTCCTGTTCCTTCGTTGCCTTCGTCCCAGGGCCCCGGGTTTCGTTTTCACACTACCCATGGCCCCAGTAGGCTTCGACCCTGCTGGGCCTCTACGATTTGCTGACATCTCCCTGAGGCGCGCGTGGAACAATACGCGCCGTCGACGACTTGGGCTTGGTCCGGATGGTTACCGGACGGTCGGACGGCGGGCTACCCATTGCTCGCCGTCCGCAAGCCCGCGCCTACGGTGGCCGGAAATCGGGATCGGAATCCCGGCGGCGGTTGGGGCGTGAGGACCGTTGCCTCACGCGATCGGCCGCCTCCTTTGCTAGCATTACTGCTTCGCAGAAGGAGGCGACCGCCTGCCACTCCTCCTCGCTCCGGACCATGGCCTGTACCAAAGCCCGGCGCGAGAGATCGCCGCCGCCGATCGCCCCCACGAGGACACGGCGTTGCTCTGCCCAAGCGGGGCACACCTCCACCGTGTGTTCCACCGTGTCCTCCGGGCGGTCCACACAGTGGCGACACCCGGGCGTCGCTTCAATTACGGTTGCGTTTTGGGCAGGAATTGCATTTTTCTTAATTCCGCTAAGCCCGTTCCATCAACTGACCACCTACTACAGCGATGCGCCACCGGTACATGGTGGCGTGATATTCCACCTATGCGTACCTACAGCTAAATGATGCGATTCCCTGTCAGTGTTTCCTGATAGCTACAACTAGGAATCTTAAAGTCAAGAGTAGATAGGTTACTTCTAGGCAAGCGTATTCCTCGTCGACTACATCATCTCTTATCATCAGGTGAGATAGTGGTCAAGCGCGTCCTATAAACAATAATTAAAAAAAAAACGTTTTAAATCTATTCATGTTTACGATTTCTGTTAAAAATCTATACAAAACGAGTTTACTATATTAAACTGTATTTCAAGTTTCAAGCATAAGTAGGTATACTAAATTACTTTTAAATAACATTTAAAATCTAGTTTCTCAGTACTACTTGAAAGCTAATACTACCATTTAAATTACAAAACGAAAATTAACAGACTTGACTCGTTAATTTATTTCAATCTTTTGATATTTATCGAAACGAAATTGAAATTTAAAATAAACAGCTTTTCAAAGGGCGAAAGAATTTTAATTATGATATCGAATATCTTGGTTTTGGAATGTTCAAGCTCGTAGAAAGGAGGTTGGTAGGTACCTACTTGCGTATTAGAACCTATATTATAGATTAGTAGGAGGCAAAGAGATTTAAAGATACAATAGAGCGGCTATCAGAACAAATGTCTTAAGAAAAACTGTCATCCTATGTCTCAGTGACGCCATCTGGCTTTGAATAGCAAACACGCGAATTAAATTTGTCAAAATTTATAATTATTTAACTATCGCTCGGTAGGTGGCCAGGGGCCTTACCATGATAATTTTAAAATATCAGTCGTACGAGCGAAAAAGAGTGATGGAGCTATACACCCTATATAGCTCCATCCCTTTAACAGTTCGGTTTAGGTCGTAAAATGGATCACATTATGAGTTCGTGGTAGAGCCTCAGTGTGTGATAAAGGTAAGGTTAAGCTTTTCAGCAATAGATGGCGTTATCACAAAACCAGCAAATGTTCTAGAACTATTTCTCAAAATTATTGAATTTTAATTAATTACTTCGTAAATACCAAAAATATTTACGAAAATAAACCGAAGTTAGGTCCAGTCATTTTATCATAACAAGATTTGCAATAGCGTAATGCGCAGTTCAGCATATTTTCTCAGAAAATGATTTTCTTTCAATGCATAGAGCGGATACAAACACGACTTGACGTGTAGGGGCGTCATACTAGACTGAGCGACTTATGACCACTAGGTAATAAGTATCGGAGCACGATTTTGTTCGCTATGTCCTGTCTATTGGTAGTATGTATTTAATGTCTTTGGTAGGAGGTAATGCTAGCGTTCTATAAGCCCAATAAGCCTAGTCATTCGTCAACGCCCAGTCACCGACGGTAGAAACTTGACGTGTGTAATCTCAGTCCTAAGTCAGGGATAAGAAGGGGTTGGCTTTGAGATGTTAAATAGCAACGTAAATTTTAACTGAAGGTTCAAGTACGTGTGACATTGAAGGGTAATTTACAAATACATCTTTTAAAAAAAATAATTAAGAATTATTTTTAGTTTTTATTAATCAAGACCTCCTGGTGGCAGATTATGATAGTTTTATGATGCTATCATAGGTTTACACAAAAGCTGATCTTAAAGTGAAAGCGCCAGGTTTGCCCGCGATTTTTTTTAAGACGAATTGAGAGGGTTGTATGATTTTAATGATTATTATAATACATACGCATTTATATTTTAATAAACATACAACTTGACACTGCCCTTCAATATGCAAAAAACTGAATTTCGCAGCCCAGAGCATCCCCCGTAAAGAAAAACACATTACTACTTATGTTGTAGCCAGTTTACTTAGTGACTAAAAATTTCGATACATCTCTCAGCATTATTGTAAAGGATTTTGTTACGTTATCATTCAAAACCGGCGCCAAGGCATGACACTGTCCGTTATTCCCAAACAGTATCTCCATTGAAATATTGGATAGATAATAGTGTTGTATCCTGTGATATAAAGCGTCGTCGGTTACCGGAGCACTCCTTATCAGGTCTCATTTTATGACCGCGTAAATAATGGACATTTTCGAGAAAATTTTATTCAATTTCCTGGGTCTCTGCTTTGAATAGAGCATGTTTTACATAATAGTTTGCGGCTTGGCCTGTGTTAGGTGTTAAAAACGTTTTCGCTTACTCACTGCTTTGACAGGCTTTCTAGTTTGGTCTCCAAAATGCGGACCACCTTCTTATCAGTCGATTAGAAATATTCTTTCACGCAAAATCAATGTATCTTTTGGCTCAAAATTCAGCTACAAATTCAGCATTAGCTTCCCCAGCTTCGTGTTTAATACCTCCCAGAAATCCGACAAATGGCTGTTCTCAATCATCTTCGATCTCACTGAATTCCTAAGGGAACCCCAAAGATATCCAACAGCTCAAATTAACACGAGGGATGTGTATTGATTGCATTACAACGATGCAATCATTAGGTGTTCGTTCGTGTTCATCTGAGGGTGTTGGGCGTGCTAGTAACTTAATTACAATGCCCGTTGGACGTATTGACTTGGAGGTACATAACTTGCATTTGATAGATCATCGAGATTTTAGTAAAAAAGGATGCATGGTTTCGATAATACGACTGGCCTGTTGGTCTAGTGGTTAGTGGCCCTGACTGCTATGCCGGAGGTCGTGGGTTCGATTCCCACCCAGGACAAATGTTTGTGTGATGAGCACGATCATTTGTTCTGTGTCTGGGTCATAGATATAAGAAAGGAGGAGATATGTTAAGTAGTAAAAAATGTACCGGAACACGATGTCTCCAGTTTCCCCTACTACTGCCGACACTACTACACATGCATCAATAGTTATGCAGTCGCGCACACATCCGCAATTAATAAATCAGTCCATACTACACAGTCAATTATAAACCTTACGTTCCTAAAAACAGCGTGTATTTTCCATGCACCTACAACTTACGCACACATTAAATGTCGATGTGCTATGCAAAAAGCAATTTATTTTACATTTACGCTAGTGATTGACTAAATAGAAAAGTTATCGATTTGTTCATTTTTTGTTGTGTTATTTCTTTTGGGTCCCAAAAACAAAATCAATATGTCCAGAAAATAATATACTAATAATAGAATAATAAAATTTGCTTTCATAAAACCCAAAAACTCTAACCATTTACCCGCATTAGGCCATTATATACGGCATTTTAGAACGTCAATATCAAATACTAAAAACCGGCTAAGTGCGTGTCCTGGTTCTTTAAAATCCTGAAAAGTTTAATAATTTATATTATGAATTATTACATGAAAAAGCTTTCAGTTACTAAAAAAATTGTAACTAACTTCTACAAAAATAAGGTCTAGTCTTAATTTAAGGATTCAAAAAGACTGCGTTTTTTTTTAGAGACTAAAGCATTTCTAGTTGAAAGTGAATTGAGCATATGGTACTATATTTTTTTAGGGAACCAATTAGGTGGCCTTCCAGTGGCATCAATTTGCGTTATTAAAAACCATTGCTTTATTAAAATTGCGTCTTTCGGGAAACTGAAAACATAAAATAACATTTTAGTTATCATTTTACCTAAGTTTCTGCTAAACCTCACCATGTAAGACTTTTATTAGAAAAAAACAGTACAGAGCTTGTTAAATAAAGAGAAAAAATAAAGAGCTAGAACATGTTGCCTTATTTTAAGCAAAAGTCGTTATTTAAATCTAAATCATGCCCGTTATTATAGCGAATTCGAAACTTTTGAAGACTTTAAAAAGGAAGTTAAAATATCAAAACCAGAAATAAGTAAGGAAATAACACGAAGATAAGGCATAAGATACGATATCTGAAACCAAAAAATAGTCCTTCGACTATTAACTTACAATTTAACTAACTTACTTTACGACAGTTGCTTGCGTATTTCTTTACTACTCTATAAAATAATCAAAATAAATAAAAATATTTACATTATTTCACTTCGGATATCCAACCAATCGATATTATGGTCGATAGTCTACAATAGTAGATCATACAGGCACATCATTAACTCACCGCAACTAACAGCGGCCGTATTATGAAATACACGATTGCAGCAAACTGCAATCTTTCCCTTTTTTGGATCACATAAACTTTGATTAGAGTAATGTCATATTTACTCATGAAAAAACTTTTAAGTCCAGTGAACACGGACGGTTATGTTTGTGGCTACAAGATAATAAATAATTATAATACTGAATTTATATTATTTACTCAGTACTTATTCTCTGTATTAACTGGAGACCTTGTTTTTTTTTTTTTTTATTATTGATAGGCTCGCGTTTGACCACCATCTCACCTGATGGTAAGCGATGATGTGGCCGACGATGGAGCACGCTTGCCTAGAAGTAACCTATTCACTCTTGACTTAAAGACCCCTAGGTTGTAGCTATCAGGGAACACAGACTCGGGCAGGGAATTCCACTCCTTAGCTGTACGCATTATGAATGTGTTCCCAAAACGCTTTGTACGTCTAGTGGTCCGATGATGGAACGGACTTGGTGGAATTAAATTGTGCAATTCCAACGCACACTCCCCGAAGTGTAATCGATAGAAAACCGACAGGCCAGCAACTCGGCGTCGATGTTCAAGGCTTTGGAGTTTTGATTCGACAAGTGCATCATCACCGATGATTCTCTTGGCTCGCTTCTCAATCGACTCCAGAGCATCAAGCTGGTATTTGGCAGACCCATCCCAAAGATGAGAGCAGTATTCCATACACGATCGAACTTGCGCTTGATAAAGTTTGAGCAGCTGTTCCGGCGTGAAGTACCGTCTCACCTTGGCCAAGATCCCCAATTTTTTGGCAGCCTGTTGAGCTTTAGCCTCGATGAAAGAGCCGAAATTGAGGGTAGATGACAACGTTACCCCAAGAAGCTCAAGGTCACTGGTTATCGGCACGGTTACACCCCGGAATGATGGAGCCGGGTGGAATTGGCTCCGTTTGGCGGAAAAAAGACACGCCTGGGTTTTAGCAGCATTGAACTTGACCAGATTGGCATCGCCCCAGTCGGATACTGCCTTCAAGGAACAGTTCAAGCGTTCAACCATAGCCTCTCGGAAAGACTGGATCTGTGACCCACTAGCACGTGCATCAGACACGTATCTCTCAGCAACAGTGCTATCGTCTGCATACCCAAAGGTACCGGGTTTAAGAAGGTCGTTTATGTGCAGCAAGAACAGTGTTGCCGAGAGTACCGACCCCTGAGGGACCCCGGCATTAATTTCCATTTGACCGGACGAGCAGCCATCAATAACCACTCGGATGGATCGCCCCCTCAAGAAGTCTGCGATCCAGTCACACAGACCAGTGGGCAGACCGAAGGAAGGAAGCTTAGCAATAAGGCTATCATGCCAGACCCTGTCAAAGGCCTTCGAGATATCAAGGGAGACTGCAAGTGCTTCCCCATGCTTCTCGATGGCCTCGCTCCAGATGTGAATGGCATACGCTAGAAGATCCCCAGTTGACCGATTTCGGCGAAAGCCGTATTGACGATCACTGAGGATGTCATTAGCTTCTAGGTATGCCAGGAGCTTATTATTGATCACTCGTTCCATACTCTTGCAGAGAATGGACGTTACCGAGATAGGTCTGTAATTAGCAGGGTCAGCCCGACTACCCTTCTTGGGCACGGGTTGCACGTTAGCTTGCTTCCAAGCCATCGGTACTTTTCCAGCCTCAAACGAAAGACGAAATAAGCGTGTCAGGATCGGAGACAGTTCAGGCGCACAAGTTTTTAAAACAATTGCTGGTATCCCGTCGGGACCACTGGCTTTATTCACGTCAAGGTTACGTAGCACCCTACGGACGTCCTTCTGATGGATGCGTATGTCTGCCATAGTCGTCTCGCATCGCTCAGGAAAGGCAGGGGGCCGCGCGTTACCGGAATCAAGACGTGAAGATTCCGCAAAAAGAGAGGCAAATAGATTTGCTTTCTCCTCAGCGGTGTGGGCCAGCGAGCCATCGGGTTTCAGCAGTGGTGGTAGTGAGGGACGGCAGAAGTTCGATTCAACAGATTTAGCCAGGGACCAAAACGCTTTACTACCTGCTGGGTATGAAGCAAGTTTGTTCCCAATTCGGCTAATGTGGTCAAACCGAGACCTCCGCATCACCTTCTTGCAGGATTTGGCAGCCCTATTATAGGCTCTCTTTTTTTGAGTCACGTCACTTGCCTTGCGCCTACGAGCGTCGACCCATTCTTGGTATGCCGTATGTTTAAGCGCTTCAGCGCGATTACATTCGGCGCCAAACCAAGGTCGAACCTTGTCAGACATTGTTACATCAGAGAATGGAATGTAATATTCCATCCCCCGACGCAACACATCCGATACTGCGTCCGCGCACAACGACGGAACAGCGGAAGAGAAGCAAGTAGGCTGCCAAGGATAGCATGCGAAGAAAGAACGCATACCATCCCAATCTGCTGACTTGTATCGCCAAACCCGCCGGGTGCCTCTTGGGCTGGGATCGGGCGGGGAATAGACGGATACTGATTTCACCAGACAATGGTCGGAACTACCTATTGGTGAAGATATCGACACTGAGTACCGGTCCGGATCTGTAGTCAATAGAAGGTCCAAGCAATTGGCCATGTGTGACTCAACATCCGGCACCCTTGTAGCCCCCTGGACCAGCTGGGTGAGATTTAACGCTAGCGCTAGCTTCCGCGTCTCTCGCCCAGCATGGTCTGTGCACTGGTATGGGAAGAGCCACTCCTGATGGTGGGCATTGAAATCCCCCAGTATCACCAATTGGGCAGAAGGGTACCGCTGCTGAGCCACATCCGCCGCCTCACTAAGGTGCTGTGCGAGCCTGGTAGTCTCCTGATCACCACTGTGCGAACGGTAGACACAAGCATAGACAATTTGATCTATGCCAGTGTCCACCAAAGCCCAAAGCGTGGAGTACCTGGAGTCCTCAAGATTGCGGAGACGCCGATAGCAGATGTCGTCCCGGGCATACATACATACACCCGCGCGTGGTTTAAAATGGTGCTCCAGGGTAAACCCTGGGTAAGATAAGTACGACACGTCTGACGGACTACTGATCTGCGTCTCCGAAAGAAAAAAAAGAGCAGGTTTCTCAGTCTCCAGATGGTGGTGGACTGCGACGAGATTTGAGTGCAGTCCTCGGATATTACTGAGGTGCACTTTAAGAGAGAGGGAGTGCTGCCGCTGTTTAACTGTTCTCTTTTTAATCTTTGTCATTATGTGTGATAAGAGTGAATGAAGGAGAGGAGAAGGAAGTGAGATGGGGTTTCACGCTGCTATCCTTCAGGCAAGCACTGATAGGACGGCATCATTGGGGTACTAGTCCGGAGACTGCGGGGACGCCCGAGCCCCCCCGGGAGTGTCCATCGGGCCCTCTCCTCTGGTCGCCAACCAGCACGATGGCGCATCCCGGGATTTTTCGACAGTTGGCGGGGCAGCCTTTCATGTGTGGCTGGTACATTACTTGGGCCCCCAACTACCTGCGGTCGGCCAGCGGCGCACCGTGCCTCGGATCCCGCTACCCTCCGCGACTAGTCTCCCGATACCTCCACACCAGTGTGGGCCTGGTCGGTCTGCCTGCAATGGAACCACCACTTCGACCCAACTCCTCTAATTTGGCTACACTGAGCATCGTGCCGGAACACGGCTAGGCCGCTTGGCGGTACGTCTTTGCCCAGTGGGTGGTCGCAAGCCAGCGGTCGAAACCTACCACCAGTAAATGTCACCTGATTAGCACCACCCAGGGACCACGTGTAGGGACTTATAATGGGTATTCTCCTACGGACGCGGGTGACTCAGCCCCCAAAACTGTGTGTGTTTAACTTAATATCCGTATTTAAAACAATTTAAAAAAGTTATGAACACTTGATGTGTTGTTGTGCAATTTTATAGTTTTTAGCCTACATTTTTAATCCTTTTGACCTTTGTGATAAAATTATCTGGTCTTTTGATTGTTTTTGTTAAGGTTACATAAGCTTCAATCCTCTTTCCAATTTTGGAAACAAATACTTAAGCTATGGCCTCAATAAGAAATTATATATAATATTATAATCTTATTCGGTGATTAATAAACGGTGATTGTTAAATTTGATTAAGAAATTGTAAGAAATAAACATATTATTTTTTAATAGTGCCTTTTGGTTTGATGAGCCTGTTTACCTGCATTTTTTTCGTTTTGCTGAATAACTACCCACTTGAATATTATATTACAAATAAATATCCACTTGTTAGCTTTGATATAATATTCCTTCCAACTTCTTTTGTTTGTTATTCATAACTTACAAAAAGTGTGAGTACTACGTGAGATTTGAGCTCATGGCTCATTGATTTACGCATCTATCTGCACATGCTAAACCGCTAGGTCAACATGACTCTAATTTGAATGATGAAATTATGAACTACAATCAGTTGTTGACGACAATGATGACGCATGTGTCTATTATTTGTTAAACTAAAAGTCAAGTTTATACTTTGTGAGATTGCCTTTGCTCGCCACTTAGCTGTGAAGAAACCAACGCCATCTAGTTTAATTTTCGAAAACTTGAACTCTAACGTGAAGGGGAAAATAGGCGTTAAGGTATCTAAGCACTTTTGCTGGGTCACTGTATGTATTTAGAAATATATAAGTATGTTTATCAGTTGTCTAGTACTCATATCACAAGCTCTGCTTAGCTTGGGACTAAACAGCGTTGAGTGATATTTGTGGAATATTATATTAATAGTATTTATTGACTTGGAAAGGTCTATAAATCGCACAGTGTATTTTTTAACCCAAAAGAGTGACATTTATTGAATATTACTAACCAATATTATAATATTGGACTTTAAAAGAGATTTTGACCCCTGAGTTTGTTTCGGTGTTTCTTCTCAGGGTAGTCAGCTAGGAAACACCGGCTTCATCTAGTTTAAATTGACAAAAAAAAAATTGACGTGTAAAAGTGTTTTTAAAAAACCTACTTGCAAAATAAATATCATTTATCATTATCATATAACAATAGGTTACTAACAAATGCATGAGTAGAACTCCCAAACGTAAATTTAGCATAGTTGATTTTATTTTTTAATCTTAAAGTATTTCTGACCTTAATGGTCAAAACACGCAAAATAATTCGTACAAAACGACTATATATAATTGAGCTTTTTTTTGTATTGGGGGTTTATTTATCAAGCAATTCAAGGAATATATTATCCCATTCACAAAACACTGTTGAGCGTGATGGAAATGAGCAAGAAAATCTGTTTTGATTCATCTCTTTGGTGTCAATTCGTATGAAGAACGGCTTATGGTTTTAGTTTGGACAAGTTTGTCACTATGGCTACTCGGGTGAATATTTTTATGCTACTTTCAAGACATTTTTCGCATATGTCAAGATTATGGCATGGTTAAGCAAATAAAGTGCCATAAGTTTAATAAAAAAAAAAAAAAAACATTTATTTTTCCACATTGAATGTAACACAGTACAGACAGTATAATAATGGAGTGGACTGGAGCCTAAACTAGGGTAGCCCTGTATTTCAGGACTCCAGGTCTTCCTCCCGCGGCGAGTGAGTTCGTTACAATTCATTGGTGGATGCAATGTAATCAATGTATATATTATGTGTCTATACGTGAGTGTGTGTGTGTGTGTTGTGCATGTGTTATGGTGTGTCTGTGCGTGTGTGTGTTGTGTATGTGATGTGTGAGAGTTGAGTTACAACTGATAGAAACAAGTCTTTATTTAGAAATTATAAATAGGGATTCCGTGTCATTATAATTTAAACTTAGGAGATATTTTTGGATAATATTTTTACAGTCAAGCGAGGTTTTTGGGAATATACATAAAAGAGAGTTAAGTTTATTGTACAAATATGGAGCAAGGAAACATGAGTGTCTCCTGAAGAAAGCAGTGTTGTGATTTGTTGTCTTGCATATTCTGTTATTTCTTCGTGCAGAATAAGTTAATTTAGCATCATAGGTCAGTTCTTTGTGCTTGCGAAGTGTAGTGTGAAGAATGAATAGTTGCCTCACTGTCAAGACATAGACATAATATAATGAGGTACTTTTTCTAAAAAAGAATTTAAATGAGATGAGAGTTAAGAAAGCAGAGATTGAAGAAAATTAATTCAATAATGTAACAAAAGCTAGCACTGTTAAAAAGCCTGCGTTTGTTAGATGAAGAATCCGCGAGACGTTACTAGAGCCCACTGGGAAATCATATATAGTACGTTACTAATTGTACTCATGAAATAATTTCTCGCATTCCTCGAGTCATTTTGTCAATGCCGAGAGCAATTGCTCGAGGATAGTTCTGAGGAATACTTCGCTCATGAAACTTTGAATTTCCCAACGACATTATGTGTAAGTAAAACAACACTAATATGATGGCCAGAACCCAGAATCCGTGGACTTACCCCGCTAAAATCGCCTTTGAAACTTAAGCAATACATTTCAAATTCCTGTGGCATTTTCTGTCGTGTAATTTGTCCTGTGGGCAACCGTAGGAACTCTACGTAACTAAGGATGCCTAATATCGTACACTCGGTTAGCTCGTAAACTGGATGGTACGGTAATAACCTCACAGAAAGGATTCAGAGGGTCTGTTACAAATATGGTAATTATTTTTACATGACAATGGCGACGCTAAGAGAGGTAAATTTTTACGCTTCGTTGGTTTAATAGTATGCGTTTTGTGTAAAGACTAAATAACTGAAGCAACTGGTGCTGCTGATGTATAGTTACGATGCCTGTTATTTTTAAACATACAAAACTTTTTTTTAAAAAAAAAAACAACCAACTTCACTAAAAAAACACAGGATTAAAATAATTTTAATTTTGAAAGTTAGTGTTTTCGATTCATCATATCAGGTCACTTGGATGATACTATTTTCAACATAACTATTCAGAGCTATATATTTATTTGTATCGTTATAGTCGCTTAACTATCTTCATTGTGATATCTTCACATGTATGAAGTTCCTTTGGCCATTCTGGTCTTCTCCAGCATTTCCACTTCATCAAATGCGCGTACTGTTACAACAGTACGCGCATTTGATGAATACAAAAACTACAGTAATCTACTAAATGGTCTCTAACTTCGTTAGGTTACGGTTGGTATAAATAATTCTTTTTGCTATTGATTTCTCATACAGTCTTTTAAGATATGCCCTAGGTTTCACTTTTGGCGAAAAGAAAAATATATATACCAGCAACGTATGGCAAAAGTTTCATTCCCTTTGTAATTAATTAATTTATTGCGGATAATAATAAGTTATGGTTTATTTATAGTGTATTTGTATCCCATGAAATTTGGGATGTAACCAAGAAGTAAACACGTTGGTTGGTTTAGTTGGGAGATTTTCCCACAGTTTAATTTCATGCAGTTAAAAAAAAAATTCACTTCGGATGATTTTGCTAATTCATGTGGAAAAACACTTTTAAACTGATAGCGGTAAAAAGTGATTTTCTCGAAAAATGTTAGGAGGTATTGGCCCTTCACCGTCATTATGTACTTTGTAACAGACTTCAAATAAAGGAGGAGGTTATCAATTCGGTTGTATTTTCTTTTTTTATGTTTGTTACCTCAGAACTCCATCGTTTATGAACCGATTTGCAAATTTTTTTTTGTTCTTTAAAAGGGATGCTTTCAGATTGGTCCCAGTTTTTTCAAAATCCAGTTCTAATGATGAAATCTATGAGGAATCGAGGGAACTCCTCAAATATTGTAGGCAACCATATATTGATTTTGATGTTTTCATCGAGAACTTGAGCATTTACAGTCAAAAAGTAATATTTGATAGAATGGAACTGGTGAAATGGCCAACGGAACTTCACGCTCACATAGATACACAATGAAGATAGTTAAGCAACTATGACAATACAAATAAATAAATGGTTCTGAATAGTTATGTTGAAAATGGTATCATCGAAACCACCTGATGATGATGATGGAGACGGAAGATAGGCACCGGAACTCCGTAATTAATCAACGTATCCTAGCCGCGTTTGGGCTTATTAGAATTGTCATAAGTGCACTTTGCCTATAAAGTACTATCGAACTGACCTGATGATGGAGCCGGAAGGTGGAAGGTGGAACGCAGACACGGGAAATTCATAATAAAACAATGTATCCTAGCAGTGTTTGGGTTAGTTGGAATTGTCATGAGAAATAGGTACCAACTCTGGCTATAAGTGTATCACAATTAAAAAGTGTGAAAAGAAAGTTTTTTTTACAACAAAAAACAATACCAGAAACACCGATTTCCGAAATTAAAGTTATTTTGATCGTTTTTTTTGTAGTGAAGTCGGTTATTTTTTTTTGTAAAAAGGTTTTTTTTCTAGCTATCATACGAGAGAACTCAAATATGCACTTTCTTGAATTATTAATGCCAAAAGATTAATTTATTAACACCAAGTGGAACCACTGGTAGTGATAATTTATTCAAGCTGCTAATTGATTACTACATTACGGGGGTTAGCCAGTCTGTTTAGACGGCACGAGGTCATTATCCCAGCTTCCTTTGAATACACATACCGTATTTAGTCATTATTCACATCCTCTGATTGCTGTTTAGGAGAGGAGAATTATTCAACCAGTGGATGGTGCAATATTTGTTGCTTTAATAAGAAACGTTTGCAAAGGACGGTCTTTGGACAGTTGTAGGCACTTGGACAAGTGCAGTTTTATTTCTGTTATTGATTTGGATTATTATTAGGAGCCTGTTGCGTCCCACTTCAGGACAAATGCTACTCTTGGATGTGATAAGCGACTAAAATATGTAAGACGTAATTTTTTGCTGCGTCATAGTATTTATTTTTATTTTATTTTATTTTAATAAGTACAGTGACAGATTACAGATTAAGACAATCAGCACAGTTAAAAATAACATACAGTATGCATGACTTGTTACTCATCCTACACAGCAACCTGCAACTTCCAGGTTTTATACCAGGCAAATGATAGAGTTAACCTCCAACCAGGAATACAGCGACTCGCACGGGCGGGGGCCCCCCGTAGTGGATTTCGGCTCATTTCCTCTCCTAGAGAGAAGGCCTCAGTCCCAGCAGTGGGAACATTGTAAGACTGATTATGTTTACGTATATTTAATGATAGAGCTGTACTTATAATTATGTAGGTTTTCTAAATACTTATATGATATTTCATAACTTGTTTTGATGTACAATAGAGAATTAAGAAGCAGAAATTAACCAGTAACATTTTTTAAGAGCATTATAGAACTAATAGTTTTCCAATGCTCTTCTAATTTTTAATTTTTAATATAAATTTCTTTCTTTAAAAAAATATAAATGACTAGCTTTCTGCCAGCGGCTTCGCCCGCGTGAACGTAGGTTTACTTTGGACCCCCGGTTCATCCCCTTAGGGGGTGAATTCTGGAAAATACTCTCTTAGTGCTCGCTTACGTCATAAAAGGAAACCTTGTGCAAAATTTCAACCTTCTAATCCCAGTAGTTTCGGATATGCGTTGATATGTCAGTCTGTCAGTTTCTCCTTTTATACATATAGATTAAGGCCTATGTGAAATGACAGCTAAGTTAAACATGGCTACTTTATAAAAAAATTGTTTGTACCTTCTAATAAAACATGTACACAAAGAAAACATGACTGACATTAAACAGTTATTTTTAATTTCGTTTGTCTCGGACTGTGAAATCAAATTAAGTCCTTAAATAGGTACGTAGGGAGTGGGACTTGTTGTCGGAAAGAGAAAGGCGAATATCCCGTCAAAACAAATTGTGCGTAATCTTTGCGACCACCACCCCGCAAAAAGGTGAGCTTCCTCCATTATGAATAACTTCCACAGCGTTCATCTAATTTAACTTGTAAACATTACAATTTAGTCGCCCATCTCGACTTGATGCCTCCAAAAGTGCTATTCGCTACCTTTATTACCGGAATTTTTATTTCGTATCTCGCATTTTGTTCACTTGTTATTTCTTTATGAGTAACCTCGTTTACGCTTACGAATGTTGCAAAGAATTTTTTAGAGTCGTTTTAAGTTCTTCTATAGATATAATTTTAAACACTTTTATAGTTTTTTTTAAGGTGGGAAATCATCAAGTACCGTAACTAAACTAAACCACTAAATCGGTTGCGAACCCAGGTAGGCCGCTGCAAACACTACTTGGCAAAATGGGGTTTTATAGACCCGTCGGATACTCAATGTGAGTGCGGTGCTCCTGTTCAAAACATGAGCCACATATTAGAATGCCCCAAGTGCCTATACACCTGCATTTTGGAGGATTTGATGAGTGCTACCGATGTTGCTATTAATGTAGCCACCTATTGGGCCCAAACAGTTTGACGAGTTTACCATCGAATCGAAAAGATGAAGAAGATCAAGTAACTTCACCCACTCTAGGTGGAGAGTAAATGTTAAAGTTTTATTGACTAAAACCCACCTGTGTTCCTTCAGTTGACCTTTGACCGCAGCCGCAGTATTTCTTTCGAATCATACTGGAGCCCTAAACACAGTTCCTAAAAATATTATTCACTTGTTTTTATTTATGCCTAGCGTTTAAATATCAGAAAAGCACGCTTCAACTTATTCTTCAAAAAATTAATGAATAAACGTATCGCTACGAAAAAACCACTGCAGATACCAGTATTTGATATCAAATCCAGCCTATTATGTTTCAATTACACTGAAAGTCGCGGCTTTACCGATATCACTGTCGCATTGAAACGCTTACATCCTTACGAAGCTTCATCCAACCGAGTAGGGTTACTAGGGTTAGCAGGGTTTAGCGTTCAATTGGATACTGGAAATACCTTTTGTGCAAATTGGCCGGTACCTAGGTTCTCACAATGTGACTGACGCGGCATTCGGCTAACATGGCAGTTAAGGGTGTAATTGCATCCGTTACAGACGATGTGCTGCGATCGGCGACCTCTGTTAGAGAAGATGCATTGTTAGTACTGACGCTTGCCGTTCGCTTACTTAGCTGCGAGAGTTCTGATCTTAGTTTGTAACTGTTGTTCGTGATGGATATAAATGTATTCTAATATAGACACAAGAAATATCGTAGTACCGATTCAAAATCCGATTGATTTCAAAAACTGTGTAGAAAAATATGTGTATTTTTCGAAAGCTTTCGCTTTCTTTGGCGATTCCTGACTTGCTGTCCGATAAATTAACGAATACTCACTTAAAAAACAAACGTGTTGGCGAAAATTAATAGACAAAAATAGTATAAACACCAAATTCGAAATGAATCGAAAGTATTACTTAAAACCAACGAATAACACTACATAGAATTTGGAATCAGAGAATCGTAAACGGTTTATTGAAACAAGCGATACCTTTTATCGTTAGTTGTGGTTTACGTGTGGCCAGTGGATGGCAATATTGGCTATCTGTATGCAACGACGTACTCACGAACGCAGCGGCCAGACAGCAAATTGATACTGATGTGTAATCTATATCTATTGAAATATATTTTATTAAGCAGAATCAAATATTTATAATTATGGGCGTATGCCTCAGTGTGAGAGATGCAATGCAACAGTTTGTACAGTACAGCGTGAAAAAAAAATATATTTGGAATTCATTGCGTTAAATATTATTTTACGGTTTCTACATAGGTTAATTGAGCGAAAAAAAATTTCGTCTGACATTTGTGTACACATATTACTCCTGTATCGTGGTGTGTGTGCATTTACAAACATGTAAATTCACATACACAAGACACTCTTACCCGAAACAACTATCTATCTATACTAATATTATAAAGAGGTAAAGTTTGTTTTTTTGTCTGTAGGACGTAATCTCTGAAAGTGCTGGATTGTTAAATTTTTTTCACTGATAGAAAGCTGCTTTGTTTCTGAGTGACATAGGCTATATTTTATGTACGCGGGCAAAGCCCGCAGCATATTTTTTCCCTCAGCAAATTGTGACCCTCAGCAAGCAGTCAATCGGTCAACCACTGCGCCAACAGCACCATGTGATCGACCATGACAAGTTAAGTCCTGCCCCCCTAGCCAAGTTGCAAACGATAAACGTGAACGCTTAGTAATCTCCAATAGATTTTCAACTTTATACCTAAGAGCATAAAGTTGAAAATCTATTAAAGACTACTGAGCGTTAGCGACCGGAACGAACGAAAACACTATGTAATCTTCAATAGATTTTCAACTTTATATCCAATAACATAAAGTTGAAAATCTATTAAAGACTACTGAGAGTTTACGTTTATCGTTTGTGACTTGGCTAGGGGGGCTGATATATAATTGTACCTCTTCTTAGAGTATCGATAGCAAATTTAGTTTAAGAGCTAGCAATATTTTCAAGCAGTGTGTTGATAGTGTGAAGGCAAGATTACATAAATTCAATTTGGGCACCTCAGAGAGCTTTGCAAATTGCCTCGTCGGCCAGCAAGTGGAGTTAACCCTTTGATGCCGATAGCTAGCGTCATTCCGTCACCCGAACACTTCGAGTAGCTTTCAAACGCTCCATAGATATTCAGTCAAAGTAACCCACGTTACGTTCGAGAGAGAATTTAAAATTCTCGATAGACATTTGCCGGACGAAAGCTAGACCAATCCTGAAATTTTAAAACGGACTAAAGTGAACTTAGAATCTTGTATGAGTATATTTATTTGAGGAAAACACTTTTGGATTCCAATGAAATAACTTAAAAAATAAACATTTTAAAATTAAATCTAAATTCGAATATTTCTCTCAAACTATTATACCAACTGATTGTCCCCATTGACAATATTATCATACGTCGTTGATAATATCAGCAGTGGCATATACTATTCTCATCGTATTCGTGTACCCTGATCCTTGTCTCCAGCCAGATACTATGACTATTGGATCGCCAATCCTTATAAACCCTCTCTCGATGCCCCAGCTGATAGCGAAGTTCACACGTTTCTCAAGATTTATTGACCACTCTGCATCCAGAGGTGCTAAAAAAAGAACAAGAATACATTATATTATGACACATACACATATACATTACATTTACACACATACACAGTCACACACACACATACACATATTATATTGGAACTACCTTCTGCACGCGACGACACCCGTGTTAATAGTGTTTTATCATCCATAAGAAGAACATCATTTTTGGTATGAAAAGTACGAGTATCTTGTCTTTCGGTCAAAGTTTATTTGTGTGTCAATACTGTGTTCCATGATAATCCGTTCATCGCGTTATTTATATCTTTTATAAGTTAGTTGGTTACACGGAGATGGGTATATATTACTAATCTCTGTGTTTTACACCAATATTACTCATGATTATATCATAATAATAAATTTTATTGATTAAATGTATTTGGTATCATCATCATCACCATTTCAGCCGAAAGGCGTCCACTGTTGGAAATACTCGTAGGCCCCGTCTAAGTATCGCCACAAAGAACGGTCATCAGCCCCCCTAGCCAAGTTACAATCGTTTCGTTCGCGCTGAACGCCTCGAGTAGGCCACACCTCCGATTCCTTTGTTCTGACCACGTGACTGAGCGTTGAGATGACGTCAGAACAAAGGGATCGGAGGCGTGGCCTACTCGAGGCGTTCGGCGCGAACGATACGATTGTAACTTGGCTAGGGGGGCAGGGCATTATTCCACCTTGTGGGAGGCCTTTCAATGCTGTGTCTTCCGGTACGCGGTCGCTACTCCAGAACCTTTCGGCCTCATTTGCTTACTTATAATGGGTAAGAAAACTACAAAACTTACCTTCAAAAATTAAAGGCATGACTCCTCTCCACTGATGAAGCTGCCGTGCTACAAAACCGTACCTAGTCACTGCTAGTATGGGGCAGCGAGGCCTGAACTTCGCGACCGTCTGCGCTGCCTTCCCTGATGAAGTCACGACTACAATGGCAGCTGCTATAGATCTCTGAGCTGCGATCACTCCTGCCATGGCGGATGCGGTACACTGGTCGCAAGGTAATGGCGTCTATGAAATATAAAAAATATAAGGAGTATTTCAGTTGTTATTAGTGGTTACCAAATAAAAACGAATAAAAGAAAAAAAAATACATCACAAGGCGTATCCACCTTAAAATAAAATGAGATAAGGGCAGAAGGATGATAAAGGTACTGAAGTTGTATAAACTAGTTGTAACCTGTGTGGTGTAGACTTACATTTTCGATGCACTTAATTGTGCACTAACTTATGCATCGAATTTGCACACCGCCAAGCCCGTTTTATCATCGGACCACTAGACGTACGACGTGGCGCCGTCGGTACATGGTGATCATCCCACCCATACGTACAGAAGAACAAATTGTGTTCAAACTTTGAGAACAAATTCATTCTGCGTACAGCTAAGGAGTTGGATTCCCTGCCAGAGTTTGTGTTTTCTCATATTTACAACCTAGGGGTCTTTAAGTCAAGAATCAATTGGTCACTTTTCGGCAAGCGTGCTCGATCGTCGGCCATATCACCGTTTACCTTCAGGTGAGATAGTGGTCAAACGTGAGTCTATAAATAATAACAATAAAAAAAAAATACAAGATAATGATAATAGCTAAATAAATCATATGTTCAAAATATTAAGATTATAATGAGATATTTACCTTTTCAATAAAATCATAAAATACTTGTTTGGTCCAGACACAAGCCTCAGCTTCTTTGCAAGCGGTGCTCAAAGTTTGGATGATTTCTACTGGGTACATGCCTACTGCTGTTTCAGCACCGATTACCAAGTTGTCAGCGCCATCCAGAATACAGTTGGCTACATCGAGAAGTTCACCTCTTAGAGGAACCTTTTTGAATCTCATGCTGCTCAGAAGGGCAGCGCTTATACAGATTGGAACGTTGAGCTGCAATTATGGAAAACTTTATCTAACAAGGTAAAGGTTGATAAATAAATTGTTCGTAATAACTTAAAGATTATTGGGCTTACGGACGACGAGCAATGGGTCGAGTTGTCGACGGCGCATAGTGTTGTGCACCTCAAAGAGATGTCAGCCAGGTCCCAGCAGAGGAAGCCTACTGGGGCCATGGGTTGGCTTCCAAAAAGGAAACTCGTGGTCTTGGAACGCAACGGGCAAAGGTGTGGTTTTAATCAGTAATAGTCTGACACGCTTTCACGCTCCGCCCTAGACCGGGAGTAGTCATTGGATGATTTCCGACTTAAAAAAAACTGGGCAAGTGCGAGTCAGACTCACGCCCTGAGGGTTCCGTAATTTTTCCGAATCGCAATTTCTTTTGTGACTTAGGTAACAACAAAATACTGTTTTCAGATTTATTCCTATACTTGTGCTTTATACCATTGAGTAAAATATATGAAAAAATTATGCTCGACCAGATATTGTCTCATTTTAATTCAAATAGGATTTTGCATAGTCATCGGTTTGGCTTCACGAAAGGAAGGTCAACGATAGATGCAGGAGTGAAACTCATCAGTCACATTTTGGAATCCTGGGAGAAGTCCCAGGATGCTATTGGTATATTCTGTGACTTCTCTAAAGCATTTGACTGCGTTGACCATAATACTCTAATCTGTAAATTACATCATTACGGAATTCGTAGACGAGCTGCTGATTTTGTTTTTTTCCTATTTATCTTACAGGCAGCAAAAGTAACCATTAATGGGGCGACGTCCTCGGGTTCTTTAGTAAAGATGGGCGTGCCTCAGGGTTCAATTCTTGGCCCGTTCCTTTTTCTAGTTTATATTAATGACCTTCCTTACATGATGGCTAATTTATGCGATATAATTCTATTTGCTGATGACACCTACCTTATTTTTAAAGTAGATAGGAAAAATGTGGATGTCTTGCATGTCAACGAAAGTCTGGCTGTTTTTTCGAAATGGTTCGCTGCTAATAATCTCTTATTAAATTCGAATAAAACTAAATGTATAAAATTCTCATTACCGAATGTTCCTCAAGTTGGCGTCAATCTAATTCTTGACGGCAACAAACTTGTTGTTATTACGGAAACTGTATTCTTAGGTATAACTATCGACTCTAAACTGCAGTGGGTCGCTCATATTAGAACTCTTTTAGGTAGATTAAGCTCAGCCGCACATGCAGTAAGAAAAATAAGGCAATTGACAGATGTAGCCACAGCTAGGTTAGTTTACTATGCTTATTTCCACAGTATTATGTCTTATAGCATTTTAATGTGGGGATCTGCAGCTGATGTAGACTCAATTTTCATGTTGCAAAAGAGAGCAATCCGGCCTATTTATAAAATGGGTCCTCGCGAGTCCCTCAGAAATAAATTCGAAGAAATCGATATACTAACTCTGCCTTCTCTTTATGTCTTAGAAAGTATTTTGCATGTTCGTAAAAACCTAGGACTCTTCAAAATTAGAAGCGATTTTCATAACATAAATACGCGTAGTAAATACGAAATTGTATTACCCAGATGAAGATTAGCTAAGACCAGCAAGTCATTTTTAGTAAACAGCACACGATTTTATAACAAGCTACCAAAGGCGGTGACTGAACTTAGCGAGGGAAAGTTCAAAACCGATATTATGCGTGTCCTAAGTGCTCCACATTTGTTGTAATATATACCTACTTTTTTCTTTTTTTTTTCTAACACATTGCTTTTGCAATATTTTTTATATTATTAGACCCCAACCACCATAAATTCGTTAGAAATTTATTTTGTTAACGTCTCATTTATTGGTAATTATTTATTTTTCTTGCTTTTTTTTATATAGCCTCTTTTTTATAATGTGAATGTGAGAACACTGTATACTCCGCGAATTCTTAGGTTACTTCCTATTACGACTCACATTTTATTATGATTATTTTTATTGTACTTTTTAGTACAATATTGACCGGTCTACAATGTCCTTGACCTTGTCTTTGTCCTTGTTATCTACTTATACAATATATATGGAAATATTGTAAGAAGATTTTTTTTTTAAAAAGAGCAACCATGGAGTTTATTGCCGGGTCTTCTCCATAGGAAACGACCAATTTGGAACCGTGCACTAGCTTCTGTCGTTTTATAAGTGCCCATCCCATGTAGGCCTATGTGAAATAAAAAACTTTTGACTTTAACTTTGACTTGACCTAATTTCAAGAATCTAAGTCAACAGGAAGTACCCTATGAATTTTAATATCTTACAGACTCGAAATATACGTTTTTTGGTACATAAACGGCTGTATCTTTTGTTCTCGTTAACTTAGAAGTTTGATTTTTTCACAGCTTCAAAGGACCGCAGATTTGAATATATAATTTTAATTTCAACTCGATACCTTGACGCGTTCCCGAGATAAAGGGTTTTGACAGACAGACAGACAGAAAGACAGACAGACGGACAACAAAGTGATCCTATAAGGGTTCCGTTTTTTCCTTTTGAGGTACGGAACCCTAAAAACACAAAGATATGATTTATTAGGTTTCTCTGCCTGGCAAATCAACCCAGTTTTGCGTTCTATAAATACTTATATGCACTTTATTTTATATGAAGTATATGTTTAAAAAACATAGGACGTCTTTTGTACTTTATGCTTTGATAATTTCTAATGACTTTCTGGATTCTTTTTCCGCTTGTTTTTGTTCGTAACAAAAACGCTCATGAGAGCTCCGCACCGCATCATGCGCACCGATCATGAGATCGGTGTTATAGTTTGTGATCTTCCAGCCCCCAGGTTATCAGCCGTCACTTTATCATTCACTAGATTTTGTCCGCAGCTTCGCCTGCATACATAAAATATAGCCTATGTCACTCAGAAATAAATCAGCTTTCTATTGGTGAAAAAATTTTCGCTATCGGACCAGTACTTTCAGAGATTACGTGTAAGTACTTCCTACAAACAAAAAAACAAACTACCTGGAGGAGTAATATTAGTGTAGATGATCTTAATGAATATACCTATAAATATTTTATGCAAGTTACTAACTGTATTCGCTCGAGCTAACATATTCTTTTGAGCTACAATCAGTTTTTTCGGAGTAATGTCTGAACCCAGTTCTTGTCGCGTTATCATTACACCATCTGTTACCTGAAATCGGGAGCCAACATGATTTATTACTTATCAAAAGCTGGCGTGGCAAAATGGGCAGATGATGTTGTTGCAAAACCTGGATGAGGTTGACTTAGGAAAGTGAGGGCACAAGAAAAGAGAGGTGTATTAGCAGTGTAACTCAGGTTGCGGATGATAAAGACGTTTTCAGCTTGCTTGAATGATTTTACCGATGTTCTAAAGAAAAATAAAATATGAAACACCCACGAAAATCATAATGGAAATGGGTAGGCCATATAGTAAAATCATATGACAAAAAATAACCCAAGCAAATAGCAAAGTAGAGAGGCCCGAAGGACAAACGCAGACAAAGAGGACCCCAAGAATGATGGACTGATTAGGTCTCGTCCGATTATACGAGTAACTTAGGTGTTTTCAAGGCTAGAGTGAATAGGCTCTTAATAAACTAGTGCGCCTCACTATCAACGATTGCATCACTGCTTGCCATCAGGTGGGATCGCAGTCAAGTACTAGTTTATATCAGTTAAAAAAAGGTAATCTAATTAAAGTGACTGGCCAGAAATGGCTAATTCTGTCAAAAAACCAGAAATATTAGTACAAACTGGACGAAGGCTTAATCCAAAAATCTTAATCAAACAAAACCAATTATATTTTACGTTAAATACCAATTATATTTTATCATGTAAAATTGTAATAATGGACTAGTACTTACGGGCTTTTTATTTTATTTATTTAGCTGTCTCCTGGTATAATAATATAATATTCCACAACTATCACACAACACCGTCTAGTCCCAAGCTAAGCAGAGCTTGTGTTATGGGTACTAGACAACTGATAAACATACTTATATATTTCTAAACACATACATATTATAGATAAATGGTTTAGTCCACTCTCGGCCCCTCGACCCCCAATAATTAATGTGTCCACTGAACCCCTATTACACCCAGAAACAAAACCCATCACACAAATATTTATCCTGGGTGGGAATCGAACCCACAACCTCCGGCATAGCAGTCAGGACCACTAACCACTAGACCAACAGGCCAGTCAAATGTATGTACTGATGTACATACCAGTCAAGGTATGGACTGATGTTATTCATTAAGATTCTTAGTAGCAGAAATAATCACATACCTGTAGTATAGAGTCAAAATTCCGAAATCCTTCGAGCGTTTGTATATTTGACATTATAGCAATTTTTTTACCCTTTTCTCCTAATAAAGATTTTAACTCGTGGACACCATCGGCAGAGTTTACAAATGCCGCAATCATAATATCGATCTGAAAACAAAAAAAAAAACTGTGTATATTTTCAGTACAGGAGCTTACTATGGGCAGATTCACACCGGAACGGCAGCGGCCGGCAGTGACGCAAAGAGCTGTTGGAGGTGGCCGCAGCGGTCAGACGCTGACAGCCGGGCATGGCCGCTGGTCGCCGCCGCACACGGCCGCTGGCAAGACCGCTGAAAAGACGCGCGTGGCCGCTTGACTGCTCGCTGTACCGCGAACAGCTTTGCGCCCTTTTTAAACCTTCCAAGCAATACTGGTCGTTTAAATTTGAAGAATAAAGTTTATAACTATTTCATTCTAAAAGTGCTCGCCGCTGGCTGCTGCCATATCAGTATGAATCGGCCCCATGACTATGAGTATCTACGAACATACCTGCTGTTGAACGGCCATTTCAATATCGAGTTTGTCTTTGTCGGTATAGTTTGGCATGTCTAATACAACGTTAGGGACAAATACATCCTTATATGATCCCAGAAATCCTCCTCTTTCAATTTTACATGTTAACGTTGTTGTTGATATCACATCAACCTTCAACATGATGGACTCATTGTCCAATAAAATGTAATCATTTTTGTGTAGTTGCTCGGCAAAGTACATGAAATCTACGTAAACCGTGTATGTAGAACATCGGTCTTTGTATGTTTCGTCTGTTGTCAGTCTTACAACTTCGCCAGTTTTTAGTTCCACATTATCTCCGAAAGTCTGTATTCAAAAGAAAAAAAAATCTGAAAACATTATCTAATTAGCGACTTGAACCCGACCCGAACGAGATTTCTTTTTAACCAACTTCATAAAGAAGGAGGTTCTATGTTCGGCTGAATGTATTTTAGAACTGTCGTAACAAGTAAAATTTCTTTGTTTATGTTACGTGAAGTCGATGACTGACTGAAAGAAGAGAGGGGGATATATCGACCTGATCTGATGATAAAACCGGAGGGTAGGCCTGGGCTTGGCTGATTGGAATTGTTATGCAATGTTTTAATGACTAAATTTTATAGGTACTTTACTATAGAACTTGCACATTATTTAAGTTTGGTTGAGGAGTACAATAGAAAACTTTTTACAAAAAATATACAACCGACTTCAATGTAAAAAAACACTAAAAAGTGCAAAATAACTTTAAGTTGGAAGTCAGTGTTAAATAACGAAGAGACATAACTATTATAGAAACAAAATTTGTAAAAAGTTTTTTTTTTACTTATAATTATTTCTTCTTCTCGAATCGATGGTTTTCTTTTCCCTCAAAAGTTTTTGGGCCAGTAGGTTGCCACGTTTATAGCGGCCTCAATGGCGTTTTAGGTTTTTTGTTGTTTTTAGGTCTTCCAAAGTGCAGTTGTAGGGACACTTTGGGCACTCTAATAAGAGGGGTCTATAGCCCCCACTTAGCCAGGTTGTGTTTGCATTTGCTATGCCCTACTTATAATTATGTTATATGTGAGCAATATTATTGTATTAAACATATGGACACATACACCTCCCGAAATAATCGCCTTAAAGATTAACCACATCAGAATCCGTTGCGTTTTGAAAAACACCTATGTGTATAGGGTAAAAGTTGTAAAAGTTAGAAACACCAAAAAACGCAGTCATTATCGCTAGAAACATGTGTTGTATAGACACACCCGTAACGAGTATAATTACATTGAAATCAAAGAAATTAACTTACCTCTGCAATACGTCCAGTCCTTATTTTCCTACCGGAGATTCTCATAGCAATTGCTAATGGATAATTTCTGCCCATTTTAATGCTTAAGTTTTTGCTAGCTGCTCTGGCTAGTTTTATAGCTTCCACATGTTCTTCTCGTGGCCCGAAGTTCATGTTAAGCATTGCTATGTTCATGCCGGCTGCCATCATTTTCTCCAGTATATCAACGTCATAACATGCTTTTCCTACATTTAGGTCAAATTTTAAATTGTTTTATCCTTAAAAATTCTGGTGAAATTGACAGACCTCCAAACCTAGTTTGTAAAAAATTTTATACTAACTCTCAAACTATTTACTGACCAAAAATGAGGCATTGCATGGTTTATTGATATGGTAAGTACAGATTTCACAATTTATGTTATTTATATGGTCGTGTGAAGAGGAGGGATGAAGCGCATGTTGCAAAAAGAAAGTATACATGTGGATGGATGGAGAGGGAGGTCAAAGATAAGATGGATGAATTGTGTGCGAAGTGATATGCGAGAAAAGGAAGATAGTGATACTGTGACGGGTGACAAGAAAGAATAGAAGAAAAACACGTATTGCGCCGACCCCAAATAACACGCGACAAGGTTAGGGAGATGACGATGATAATGATGATATGGGTACTTTTCATAATCAACTTATTTCAATCAAATCAAAGACTTGATAATCTAATTTAAAAATTTACCAAGTGACGCAGTAATTCCTGTCATTCGTGTGCAGGCGGCAGGTGCTCTGATATCCAAGTTTAACACATGGTCCAGCGGTGTGGGAGCATGCGCTGATAACAGCTGCTGGCCAGGGAGTACCATGGCGTCAAACTACAAAAATATGAATTTACATTCAGATGTTAAAGTTCTGAAGTGGCAGTGTTAGAGCAATTTTTTTAAGAGCGGTTACTTAAATATGGAAGTTATGGAAGTAACTTGAGATATGGTAGTTTCAAACCCATCTTATTAAAAAGTCAGTCACAAAAACATGAAGCTATTTCTACATTCCAAAGCGTAGATCTCTATGGAGAAGAACGTGCTAGTAACTCCAAGAAAACTCTTTTAAATGAATAAATAATTACGAAGTTAAGGTTACACTAACACTTTTTCCGCGACTTCTTTCGCGAGAATGTGTTCATAAACACTTTAACATCCCGTAAGCTGTTGATCCCCGCATTAACGCCGGCGTTCACGCGCCGTTGTCTTACTATTGTGTCTCTAATTACGCACTCAAAAGGTTAAACCATATTTTTTGAGAGTAGTTTAAAAAACTAATAATGACAGCCTTTACTATTCATTGCGGTTAAGTTGTGTGCCAATATTCAAGTTTATTGATCTAAGAAATAAAATTTAAGGAAGTTTGTATATATTTGAAACCCCCTAAATTGTTCTATTGGATTTCTTGAAAACCAAATAATGTCAACCTTTATTAAATATTTAGGTTATTATTTGTGATAACTATCAACTATCAATAGTCCTTGCACACATGCATGATTAACGCATGGATATGAAACACCGGGGTCAACCTCCGCTGCCGCGACAAATCGCGGCATCGCGGATAGTATTCCGGCGGGATTTCATGGCGATATGGTATATACATATACGACAGCGACTGTCGCAACCCAGTGCTGGGCACTCCATAATCATGGCGGTAAGTTCCCTCTTTGAGGGTTGCTGGAAAGACGTCACAGCGCCCTCACCGTCTGCATGACGCAGGTCCTTACTGGACATGGTACGTTCGAGAGGTTCCTGCACCTGATTTGTGCAGAAGAAACGCCCTCGTGTCACCTTTGTGAGGACTGCCAGGAGGACGGTAGAGCATACGATGGAGGTATGCCTCACTTGGGCAGAGCCTCGCCGTGTCACGTGGGGGCGATCGGTGGCGGCGACCTCTCGCACCGAACCTTGGTACAGGCCATGGTCCGGAGCATAGAGGAATGTCAGACGGGCGCCTCCTTCTACGAAGTAGTAATGCTAGCAAAGGAGGCGGCCGCACGCCTGAGGGAATGGATTTCCTTATGACCTAGCCGCCAGGATTTCGACCCCGATTTCCAGCCAGCTTAGGCGTGGGCTTGCAGACAACGAGCAATGGGTAACCGTACGGAACGAGCCTGAGTCGTCGACGGCGCGTAGTGTTCCAAGCGCGCTTCAAAGAGATGTCCGCAAACCCGTAGGGGCCTAGCAGGGACGAAGCCTAAAGATGCCACGGGTTGGTTTACGAAAGGGAAACCCGGGGCCCGGAACGCAAGGCAAAGAAGGAACATAGGTATGGTTTATTCAGTAAGTCTGACATGCCCTCCCGCTCCACCCTAGATTTTGATTTTTGTCCGGTGAGGTTCTGCGTCATGCGGAAGGTGAGGACGCCGTGAAACTCCTCAAAGAGGGGCCACCATGATTATGGGTTGCGACAGTCACTGTCGCCACATCGCTATAAGATCCCGCCAGAACTTTGTCCACCATGCCGCACCTTGTCGTGGCAGCATTAAGTATAATGGTAAAACCACAAGAAAAAAGCATAACCATATTTGTTTGAATACATATTAGATAAGCCAATACAATTCGAAATGTGGAACAACCATAACAAGATTTTGCTATTATAATTCGATGGTCATAAGATTATAATAAGGATGTAAAGCTCACTTCTGAAAGTTTGACATCATATTCAGTTGGCCAGACCATGGTTGATCGTAAAATAAATTTAAAATCTTAAAATAAATTATATTCAAAAATTCACAATTCCTATCTGAATAACTCTATTAAAATGTCTGTTTGACATTGACAAAGAAATGAAGTTCAGTTATATTTTTATTTATAGTTTTGTAGCCTTCTCCTATACCATTTAGCAAAGACATTTAAATATATAGGTACGAATAAACGTTTCTTATTTTTTTTTCTTTTTTTTTTACTTTCTATCTTTCTATGAAGTACCAATGCTATGTACTATTTTATACATTAATTATTTGAAACACGGTAGGTCGCAAAAAATTGCACAGAGCTGCATTTTTAGGATATTTCTTGGATAGTTTTTTTTTGTTGATATAAACCAGTGCTTGACTGCGACGATCCCACCTGATGGTAAACAGGGCTGCAATCATTGATGGTTAGGCGGACTAGTTTTGTTAAGAGCCTATTCACCACTATTTATTATTGCCTTGAAGGCACCTAAATTATAGTTGGACGAGAAGACCGCAGCAGGTAAATTGTTCCAGTCCCTCGATGTACGCGGTATAAACGAACGTATAGATTCAACAGGCTAAATTTTATAATTTTCAATTTCGAATGTAATGAGAACTTGAGAGCTCGGTACCTAATGATTGTATCTCCGTTCTAAGTCTATTAAACTTACTGACCTATGGTCCTAATGAAATCATAGCAAATATTTAATTTAAAACTAGACTGAGTTTTTCCGTAAGATGTGATTGAAAATTTTGAGATTTTCCGAAGCCACATAGTTAGCACAGGTCATTCGAAGGTGCACCCTTGTTTTTACACTGTCGAATTATCTATCAACAACCTCCCATTAAATCAGTACAGTGAAATTATTTGCAACCTAAAAAATTTAATACCAGATCGGCCTAACAAAAAACTAATGACGCTAATTTATCTAAATTAGTGGGTTCTTTATCATCATCATAATTATATGTATTTCGGTAAGCCTAAATACTAGATACCAATTTAAGCTGGCCTCGCATCTATTGAAATTCCGCGCTACCTATCACTGCCCTCACGTGGACCCAATTTAGCCATAACATAAGGTCAAAATTTTCGTGTTATTTGTACATAGCTTAATAGACTATATCGATACTTACTATATACCTACACTACAATACAAAATAGCAAAACATGCCAAAACTAAGCCTTTATTTACAACGATTAGTCTTTCAAAATCCAAATCCCTTTAGCGAAATCAAGGATTAGAGTGTAACAAAAGTCAGGTGGGATCAGTACCATCCCAATTGGGGGTAAGCTGAATGATAAACAAGTAGCAGCCACAGCTGCCGCTAACAACGGCGACAAAAATAAATAAAGCTCAGGTAGATAAACAGAGCCGAGTTTTATTTGTGGTGGAACCATTAGGGAAAGGAAAGATAAACGTGTCAACATAGGCGAGATGCGAGACGCCTATTGGTGTAGACTTTACAGAATCGTCTTCTTCTAAAATATTTTGAGACGTTTTTAGGACATGAAGGAATTTATTCTACGTATTGACATGTAATTTTTAAAACAAATCGAATTTCATAGTTGTGGTGATTTCGTTTTTCCTCTATAATTATATATAAAACAAAGTATATATAAAATATGAGAGGACATTGAGAGATATCGTACTGTTTCAATTCCCATGAGCAGTGAGTTCATTGAGAGCTCTCCGTATATCTACCGATATCTATCCGGAGCTTTTCGGTTTGAAAATTTTATATTCTTTGTAAAATTGTAAACAATATGCACACAATGATTTCCTTGTGGTCTCCAATTTCTAATACTGACGCCAATTCGTACATGTCTGATAGTACCATGGGCTCGAGGGAAGTACAATCTATAAAATTCTCGTCCTCCTGATACGAAAACCTTTTGTATTCAGACTCTCACCGACTCCCAAAGGCCCACATCAAGACTTACAATGAAATTCACAAATCGTGATGCGAAAATATATTCAAGTCAAATATATTCCACTTTACGGTGAAAAGGTAGAGAAAATGCTCGCTTCATATTTTAAGACGTGAAATAAGAAGAATGTGTGAAGACCTATCAAATGCGTCGTTGTTGTAAAATTATCTGATCAATTCAAACAGTAGACCTTAGTATTAGTATAAGTACAGTACACCTTAGTATTTTTCTCTACTTTTTTTTTGAAGAGGGTAATCTAATATGAAAAATTAAAAAAACAAGAAAATAAACTGTTTTGCTGTAAGTTATTTAGTACTTTTAAAATAATAATTTAACCTACGATACAATATGTTCAAAACTACGCTATTATTAAAATAGTTTGTGTGACATCGTGGCAGTAAGTAGACAGGCGTAAATCTCTAGTAATTAGAGGTCATCTCATTTACAAATCATCATCATTATCACAATCACGTTTTCAACATAATAATACATGAAAAATCTCAAATCCCAATAGCAATCAATACCTACATGAGAAAAAGTTCAACTATACGATATTATAATATCGCAATTGTTTTACTGTTTGTCTTGTGCTTTTTGAGCTTCTTCTTCTTTAGTATTTTTATTTTCTCCTTCAGTTTCTGTTTTCTGTCCTTTCTTATCTTCTTCTTTCTTTTCTTCTTTGACCTTTACATGTTCTTTATCTTTTTCTTTATTTTCTTCTTCGACCTTTTCATGTTCTTTATCTTTCTTTTCTTCTTTGACCTTTTCATGTTCTTTACCTTTTTCTTTCTTTTCTTTTTTTACCTTTTCATGTTCATAATCTTTTTCTTTCTTTTCTTCTTTAACCGTCTCATGTTCTTTTGCTTTTTTCTTTTCTTTAGATTCGTTCTGTTCTGTTTCAAAGACTGTTTCTTCAGTTTCCTTCCCTTCACTATCTTTACCTTCTTCTACCACTTCATTCATTATTTTTGAAGTATCTAACTTTTTTATTCTGGGAGTTGGTTCAACAAATGTATTGATATCGAAGTCATGATATGACTCAGGACATCTGAAAAAAGTAAATTTATACTATTAAATAGTACAATCATAGATGATTCTTAAAGACTATCGGTCCGTCTCGGCTTCACACAGATGCAAATTATATTTCTACCTTCTCTTATTGCTCTTTCCCGTAAACAAAATCACGTCAAAAGCGGGCGCGTTTTAAGAGAATTAAATTAGCGAATAAACAGGATGATAGTCGCGGAAACCAACTTTGTTTTATAGTATGTAGAGATATATCGAGTGAATAGTATAGATCGACAGTGGAAAGGTAAAATCGGTAAACCGCCACTTTGGTCAAAAATAAGACATGTAACTTAATTTTCTTAAAATAAGTTATAAAACTTATTTTCGACCAAAGTTACCTTTTCTCTGTCGAAATGTAGATAGTTCTAATTTGTATCTAAATTGAGTAGACAGCAACAAACAAAAATGTAAGCGATATTTTAATAAACTAGCTTTTGCCCCACAATTTCGTTCGTGTCAATGTCGATTATTGCGGACACGAAGTCGAAGCCAGATAAAAAGTAAGCTAGAAGCCCAATGAACCACATATGTTCATTGGGCTTCTAACTAACTCAGCTCCGTTTAATTTCATTAAAATCGATTCAGTAGTTTAAGCATGAAAGTGTAACTAACAGACAGACAGAGTGACTTTCACATAATATAATATTAGTATTACGAGTATATTAGTTGTTGCATCTGCTTTTTAAGTGTCACCTTCTGAAGTTTTAAAACTTACTCAATTTTCTTCCTTTTATTTTTTTCAGTGACAGTCCATATCCGAACAGCATCACAAAAGGAACTTTCTTCATTTGCCTTTTCTAGTGAAATGTAACTATCACCACAATCGATCCATTTTTGCTCGACTGCGTATTGCAGTGCAAAGGTTATTCGGGCTTGAACAGTGTTAAACCATACGCGACGAGGTGGACCTAAAAGTAATAACAATCATTGCTAAATTAAAAACTAAGCTTTCTATGAGACATATTCACAGAAATTATCAAAGTGTACAAGGTATTTACAATCTACAATAGCCAATAGATTGTTTATCGACCACGTTAACCTTTCATTGATTGGAGGGTAAATGTCATTTGCACCACAAAAAAACGACAAGTAATTTCAATATGAATGAAGATTCTATTTTCTCAGATTTTTCTCTAAAGCGGTAAAGAAATGGTAAGGTCGATTAAGTACCTCAATATGAACGTTTTATATTTAAAAATATAGTGTAGCAATACCTTTGTATAAAAGTGGTACAACACTTCTGTACATTTTCAGTAGTCTTACAGTCTTGATTTTGGTGCTAACGCCGATGATAAGGCTGTTGGGTCGCAAGCAGTTAAGGAGGTAGGCAGTACGCCCACTAACCGTCGGGAGTATTATGACTCGAGCGTTGGTCTGATTGGCAGCGACTGCGCACGAAATGGCACTGGCTTCGGCAGCGTTCACTGGCATTTTGGCCTGAAAACATTATATTTTTTTAGGATAAACTTTAATGATATGTTCCTAGTAATGTGCCCTTGGAATACTTTGAAATCACATCTCAGGCTAATGTGTTCAGAGGGGCAAATGTGTTTTGGAACCTTGGATCTCTACTATAACAAAGTCTATACAGTATAGGGAACGTGCACGACGAAGGTTCTGCCGCCTGGTGGCGCAAATCCGAAACATTTACCATTTGCAATTTGTTTGATTTTGACGTTTCATGTTTATGCTAAAAAAAAACGTAAAAAAGTAGAAAAAACGTAAAAATAACGTAAATTGTGATTAAAATGCATTGTTGCATTTTTGGATGCTTCAATACAATAAATCATAAAACATCTGATGTAAAATTTTATTACTTTCCGACCAATAATACTCACATGCCACAGTTATGTGTAAAACGACATAAATGGATAAATGCAGTAAAGAAACATGCATAAGTTGAGTTTCAAAAGTATTTAAAAATATCTAGTAATGTTTTATTGTTAAAATAAATACGTTTTGTAGTTATTTTGCAATACAAACAAAGTCTTTATATAAACATAATCTCAAAGAATTTTATTTCTGCAAATGTCCATATAACTAGCTCCCATCTAAAAATACTATAATATGCAGCGCCCACTTTAATGGCAACAAAAAAAATCAGAAAATCCTTTACATCTATCATATGTCCCCACAATTTTCTCAGGTGAAGAAAATAATTCGAAAAAATTGGTTAGTAGACTACAAAGATTCGAAAAACAACATCGAACCAACTCAATGAAGCATTGGTAGCTAAAATGATTCATAAAGTGAAAATCAAACAGATGTTCCATATTTTTTCGGCAATTTGATTAATTATGACCTTTGATCATGCTTTAGTCACGCTGCCAATCGTTGTTGATCGGCAGTAACCTATATTTTATTATTTTTTAACATAATATTGTAAAAAATATCTTATTCACGAGCACGACGACATATCAAAAGTTTCTTTTCTTGTCTGCACCGGGTCTTTTGTAATGGCGTTGTGCCGCCACCTACAGTTCCTGCACGTTCCCTTTAGAACAGCATAAAAAGATTTACATAAACAAAAGTACCTAACTATTATTGGAACAATGAGTTCTACTTGCAGTTCGTTTGTCCTTATCTGACATATGTATTGCATGCTTAGAAAACAAACTAGAGATTAGAAATAGTTGTTTGAAGAACCTTTTACTTACTTGAGATACTACGTTCCAAAAATCAGTTTTGCTCACACAAAGAGGTTCCACGCTAGTGCATACATCATTCATAATGTTCATAGCACTACACATGTTATACATATCGCTACATTCACTAAGGACGAAGCCAGAAGCACCTTGCAGTATAGCGTTAGTCACATCAGATATTTCTCTGGTACACAGATGGTCATTCACAAGTGTTTCTTTAAATATGTCACCCGATATGTAGAATGGTTTGCCAGCCTGATAACAAAAGGAATTAAAAGTAAGGACTGCGGTTCTTAAATTGGTTTTAGGTTATGATGTTACTCATACCTCACGACATTTTCCGGCTATGTAGTTTTGTATCAGAAACATGCGATTAAACAATGCTGGTTCCAATTCATAAGGCAGAAACTCTCGTAAAAGCATAATGCCATCGGCTTCCTGGAAAAAGTTTTATATGCAATTGTAAGAGCAAAAATGAAATAATCCTAAGTTTTATGAAACTTCCAGTTGCTTTATTCTAATTCAGGTATCAAGGCCTACCCACTATGTAGTACAGATTAGAGTTTTTTAACTAGTAACTCAATCTTACCCTGACTAAATCGTCTATGTTCATTAATCCTTCTTGGGTAGATATACCAGCAATAAGCATAGGCCTCTTTATTGCGCTATATCCAAGGAATTTTTTTATATTCAAGATTGTATCGATTTTTCGTGAATAGTTGATTATGATCATGTTCACCTGAAAATCATATAATTGTGTAATTGTAATTTGGTCTTTATAGTTCCAGTGGTATTAAATTATTGTGATTGTCAAACATTCGCACTTGATATTCCACAGCAAAATGTAAAAGGTGTAAATCCTTCTGCGATAGTTCATATGGATGACTTCGTACACCACCCTTCATGCAGACATATGCCATATTTTCCAAATAACCACCCTTTACAACAGTACATTTAACTGACTTCTCTTCCTTTTCCGTGCACACTAAAATTATTTCGTCTTGATTGATACTAAGTTCCATTCCTATTTTAACATCTGTTGTTAAGTAAGGATTATCAACGAATATTCTTTTTTTAGTGCATTTATCAAATTCGGATATGTCAGTTGTCAGAATTATTTCTGTATCAGGGTCTATTAGTATTTCATTTACGTCCTGAAAAATAATAAAATCGATTTTGTTTCATATTTATGTAAGGCAATTGAAACTGTATACTTAAAATAAACAGAAGATTCTTTAAAAAATACCTCTTCTAAAAGCCCAGTTTGTGTTATACATGTCTTCAATTCGATACATGTAGCACATGGCCATTCGTTAAGGAGACCATGTTTTTTAGCCAAAAACTTCGTAGCTTGATCAATTCTGCCAATCATTCTTATTCTGTCAGCTGTAGTGCAATGAGAGGTTTTCAGTCGTACCACGTTCATTCCCTTTTCCATTAATTTCTCAAAATCAACTAGTTGTATTTGTGGATCAGCTAAAATAAAGGTACAAAGGTAATAGAACATCACTGCTCAGGTTTGGTGACGAAATGACAACTTATCTGAAGCACGGCATGACCATTATGTCATCATTATATTTTATTTATAGACAATATTGTGCTGATTGGCAAGATCTTTCCATACATAGGAGTGTATAACGCTGACAAGGCAGTGACTGAAACAGTCACCGTACTTCACGAGGAATGAGGCCTGCACACGCAAAGTAGGTACGAATCTTGAGTTCCCTGGGCAACTCTTCAATGGATATCTGGATACAATTATATTTATTGGTCCGATACTGGTAGAAAACGCACCAAATATACATTAATTTATTTTAGGACAGCTTTTGGAACAAAGTAGAATTGACTACACTCAATTAAATATACAACATCAGATACATAATAATGTATAAATATCAGGCATCTTAACTTGAATTCTTTATAATGGCTTTTGTGGTACAGATACCAAATAGATACACAATATGAACACAATACAGATAGAAAATATGATATTGCATCAAACGCGTGCTCTAAGGTCTGGCATTTATCTTGGACAGAGTATAAGCGTTGCTATAGAGCGCAGCAATGACGCCAGTCTGTTGAGTACATTACCAGTCAACAGCGATGTAGAGGAAACTTTCGACGCCGTATTTTTTGTTTTAATTATTATTAAATAATTTAAAATTATAAAATAAGTATAATCGAAACCATTAAACGCTAGGGATCAATCAGAGAATATTGTTGTTAGAGTACGCTATATAATAAGGCAGTAATGTTTACCAATTGTTACAATAAGAAGACTTCTTCTGTGTGCATAATTATTGTTTTCCACATATTTATTATCTGTAATGTCGATGTCTTTAAACTCAATCGTATCTGCTGTCGTATCCATTACAATAAATCATCTACAGCACTCAAAATACTTTAAAAACAAAATAATCTGAAAAAATACTAATTTACGATACAAAGTAGAACTTTCAAAAATATCTGCTTCTTCATTTTACATTGACGTTACTTTATGGTGAGTTTCATAGATTTGGTTGTAAAAAAGAAGGTTGCTATCTCAGTTCTACTCTCTCGAATCTTCTTTCTGATTCTTCTAGGGTACCCAAAACTGTATTGAAAAAAAAAATGTCACACGTATTTCCTATTCTGATTTCGTATATTATGGATGTAGCATATTTTTCTAAGTGAACACGTCTTCAAAATTATTTCTATAGGGGGAGGCAACTTACAAAACAAAAATGATCAAAAATAATTTTCAACCTTAAACTACTTTTTTTTTAGGTCAAAGCGTCTTACAATATTCAGACCTCAGCCACCTTAAATTCATTACTGTTTTTTTTAACATCTCAATTATTGATAGTTCTCATTTTTTTTTCTTTTTTATTTAAAGACTCTTTTATATAATGTGAATGTGAGAACACTGTGGACTCCGCGGATTCTTAGATTACTTTCTATTACTGTCGACTTTTTATGGTTATGTATTTATATTGTGCTTTTGGGTACAATATTGACTGATATAAACTGTCCATACATATCTATTAATATTGTAATATGGAAATATTGTGAGATCAACTATTTTTTTTGAAAGAGTAACAATGGAATGGTTTCTTACCAGTTCTTCTCGATAGCAAACGACTAATTGGAACCATACACTAGCTTCTGACGTTTTAAAAGTGCCCTATAGTATAGTGCCTATGTGAAATAAAAATATTTTGAATTTGAATTTTGATCTGAAATCATCCAATAACTTGGTAAGGTAAGGTAAGGTTCTAGAATTTGTTGCCATTCTTATGCATGCACGGAGTCTGTTTGGCCTTGTAGTATATATTTTCACGTTAACTTATTATCGTCAATAGAACTAATTTGACAGCACAGTTTAAGCCAACACGTCCTATAAAATATTGTAAAAGTGTAACCACGCTTGAGAATACGTGCATTGGTAAGCTATGCTTGTAATTATTACAAGAAAAATTATAAATCCATTATAAGTAAGGTATGCTTATAGAAGTATCAAATAGAACTAAATATACTGGAAACCATTTGCTTAGTTAACTTGAACTTATAAGGGTTTATAAATTCACAAAGTGGATCCATTATAAGTAAATAAGTTATATAACGGCTTATTCCAAGAGTATATTTAGTTATTACAATCTTAACACGTTTGTAAGGGTTCCGTGTAATGTAATTACCATCTGAATTATTTTCGTGAAGTTTTGTATAAGAGTACAATGGATTTTAATGATCTCACAAATACTATTATAGTCTTCTCGTGGACATTTAATTTTGTATCTCTAAAAATATGGCTGATGTCATGGTTTTTATGCAAACTATTTTGAAACCAAGTAGTTAAATAACGGTTTTATAATGATTTTCAGAAAGCTAGCAAGAAAAATTTTTCATTGTATGCCTTATTAAAACCAATATTATTTTTAATTGCAACTTATTAAATACGCTATTTTCAAGAAGCGCGCAAAAATTTACAATGAAACCATAGTATACTTCAGTGAAAATATGCGTTTGCCAAGCGAAAGCATCTTATTAATATATGAGACTGTAGACAGTAAATTATTAAAGAAAATTAACTAAGATAAGATTTTTTTTTTAAATATTCACAACGACGCCATTTACAAATTTCCAACTGTTTTTGAAAAAGCTTATAACAGAAGCACGGAGTACGTTAGGGTCATGAATGGTTCTTTTAGGCGCTTATAGTTGGCTTTACGGGGAACAGTTAGTTCTGCGTAGTCCAACTATAAGGAAACTATTGGTCGAAGTGGTAGTCTCCAAGTCCACTAAGGGTGTCTTAGAAGTAAGAAGCCTATAAATTGGGCCCTTTTCCGTTGTTATAAGAGCTTACTATTCCATTATAGTCCTAAAAAATAGTGGTTCCAGGATAATTATAAAACCCCCCTTTTGTTGCTTGTATTTGGAAGCGAACACATGGACCCAGTAGGCTTTAGCCTTGCTCGGCCCCTACGATTTGTCTGACCTCTCTTTGAGGCGCGTGTGGAACATTACGCACTGTCGACGACTCGGGCTCAGTCTGGACGGTTATCGAACGGATGGTCGGTGAGCTACCCATTGCTCGTTGCCCACGCCTACGGTGGCTGGTAATCGGGGTCGGGAACTGACGGCGGCTGGGGCGTGAGGAAGTCCCTTCCCTCACGCGTGCAGCCACCTCCTTTGCTAGCATTACTGCTTCACAGAAAGAGACCACCGCCTGCCATTCCTCCTCGCTCCAGACTATAGCCTGTAAGGGCCCGACGCGAGAGGTCGCTGCCACCGATTGCCCCCGAGGGCACGATGGTAATCCACCCAAGCGGGGCACACCTTCACCTCCTCCGGGCATTACATTCGTAGCTGGGGTGGTTGATATTATGCAAGTGGATGATGAAGTCGCTTCTATACCGACGCCGGACTATGTAAGCAGCGATATTACTCGTTACGTATAAGTTTTTCCGTATAACACGGCCGTATCTATGACACAGCCAGACTCCATTTTTGTTTACTGTACGGGACACTGACTAAAACAAATTTACGTAATGTCCGTTGAAAAAGTGTAAGACTACACACCAAAAACAAAGCACCGTAACAAGAAAATTTTATCAAAATGCTAACAAACATTGTCAACGTTTCCCGGCTATTCTTTTCTTATTTGCACAGTTAGCGGCAAGCTAATGGACAAACAGGGGTCGCGCCAATGTTGATTTTCAGTTAAACCGCGCAAGAACGCTTGTATCTTACAAGATTTATTTACATCGCAAGCGTCTGCTTGGGTTTATAACTTCGACTATATTGAAATAAGAAAGTATGAATTACACTTTGAAGAAATTGTACGTTTCTTTTGGGGTAAGAAATTATTAAATGACTGTTTCCATTCTAGGTGGAGCGAGAGGGAGTCTCAGTCTTTTACTGACTAAACCCATCTGTGTTTCTTTAGTTGCCCTTTGCACTCCAGGGCCACGATAACGTCATATAGCCCTAGCTTTTCTGCGTGTTTTAAGATTATGAACAAAAGAAGTATGGGGATATATTTCATTTGTTTGGGCATAATCTCCAAAATTAAAGACGCGATTAAGTAAAATAAGGGCTCCAAGGTCTCCAAGGGCTCTATCAAGTAAAATAAGGGCTCCAATTTGCAAGAGATCTGTCTAATGGTCAGAGCCAGCTCACGAAACTGAACACCGATGATGGCAGAGTCATATCCGCCAAGTCGGAGCTTCTGGGAGCGATAGAGGCTTTTTATGGACAGTGTGTACAACTGTCCATAAAAAGCCTCGATCGCTCCCAGAAGTGAATTACCAAACCCACTGCGAATCTAGCAAACGACCCAAGAGCTAGATTGACCCGACACTATACCAAAGATATCCCAGAAGTAAGCCTGTACGAGATTAGGATGGCTCTGAAGCAGCTTAATAACAACAAGGCGCCAGGTGATGACGGAATTACGGCCGAACTCCTGAAGGTGGGTGAGAAACCGATCCTTAAGGCCCTTCAGAAGCTGTTTGATTCCGTCATTCTCGAGGGAAAAACACCACAGGCATGGAGCGGAGGTGTGGTGGTACTCTTCTTTAATAAGGGCGACAAGGCCCTGCTCAAGAATTACCGGCCTATCTCACTTCTGAGCCATGTCTACAAGCTGTTTTCCAGAGTCATCACGAACCATCTCCCGCGGAGGTTCGACGACTTCCAGCCTCCCGAACAAGCCAGATTCCGAAAAAGCTTCAGCAACGTGGACCACATACATATGCTGCGGCTGGTTACACAGAAGACCGATGAGTATAATCTGCCTCTCTGCCTAGCGTTTGTAGACTACGAGAAAGCCTTTGATTCGATCAAGACTTGGGCTGTGCTGCAGTCTCTCTAACGGTGCCAGGTTGACTATCGGTACATCGAAGTATTGAAATGTTTGTACGAAAAAGCTACTATGTCTGTCCGACTTCAGGATCAGACCTCGAAACTAATCCTCCGGCAGCGGGGTGTGAAAGAGTGGGACTTAAAATGAACGTGGACAAAATCAAAGTTATGATAAACAACCATGTAGCACCCACTCCTATCAAGATCGGAGACCCTACTCTCGAAGCTGGGAACGACTACGTCTACCTCGGACAGACAGTCCAGTTGGGTAGATCTAATTTCGAGAAAGAGGTCAACCGTCGAATCGGACTCGGCTGGGCGGCGTTCGGGAAGCTGCGTGGTATCTTCTTAAGACAAAAGTCTATAACCAGTGCGTGATGCCAGTGATGACATATGGCTCCGAAACGTGGTCGCCCACAATGGGCCTCATCAGAAGGCTTAAAGTCACCCAAAGGGCAATGGAAAGGGCAATGCTCGCAGTTTCCTTGCGTGATCGAATCAGGAATGAAGATATCCGCGAGAGAGCCAAGGTTGCCGACATAGCACGAATAATCGCCAAACTTAAGTGGCGATAGGCAGGGCACATTGCTCGCAGAACAGATGGCTGTTGGGGCCGAATGGTTCTGGAGTGGCGACCGCGTACCGAAAGACGCACCGTTGGAAGGCCTCCTACAAGGTGGACCGATGACTTGGTAAAGGTTGCTGGAATCCGATGGATGCGAGACGCATAGGACCGTTCATTGTGGCGACCTTGGGGAAGGCCTATGTCCAACAGTGGACGTCGTTCGGCTGACATGATGATGATGATGATGGGCATCATTACGGTTAGGTATGTCTGTAATTGGGTATGTTGGGGAAGGTCTATGCAGTGGTCCAGCAGTGGTCGTGTTTTAGCTGAAATGATGATGACAGTAATGTGGGTACATACTTATATTGAGAAATCGTCAAATACTTTACTAAATTCCTACGAAAACCTTGCTGGTTAAATCATAGGCTTAGTAGCTTATTGGGCAGGTGAATTTTTTTCAGAAGAGGCAGCGATTGGCTTTTGTACAAAGTGCCTATGTTTCTTCATTTGACTCTTTCAAGCGGGTCGCTTGAAAGAGTCAAGATAAAAAAGGCAAATAAAATCGTGCCTACTAACAAAATGATGGCATCCAGAAAACCCGATCAATTACAATCGACTGGAATAAAGCCTGTCGAAATAATATCGCAAATAAAGAGATGAAGGTGCTGTAGAGACCTATTTAACAAAATATTACCATAACAATACCCCGTGATGACACCCTTTTATCGTTTATTGCGCAATTAGAATGGCTCCCATGTTCGCTCATATTAACAAAACTAATTATACGACGATGCACGGAGCCCACAGAAAATTGCTCTGTAATTGCGGGTAATGTCTTAATTTGTAACAATTATCGTCATTAATATTTATTAAGAAAGTAATTTTATATTAATTTGATTAATTAGATTAACGTAACCGGATGTTCTAACTTGAGCTTTCCAAATAATTTATCAAGCTGTATTAATTAGGGTTCCGTAGCCAAATGACAAAAAACGGAACCCTTATAGATTGGTCATGTCTGTCTGTCTGTCCGTCCGTATGTCACAGCCACTTTTTTTTTCGAAACTATAAGAACTATACTGTTGAAACTTGGTAAGTAGATGTATTCTGTAAACCGCATTAAGATTTTTACACAAAAATAGAAAAAACAATAAATTTTGGGGGTCCCCATACTTAGAACTGAAACTAAAAAATTTTTTTTTCATCAAACCCATATATATGGGGTATCTATGGATAGGTCTTCAAAAATGATATTGAGGTTTCTAAAATAATTTTTTTATAAACTGAAAACTTTGCGCGAGAGACACTTCCAAACTGGTAAAATGTGTCCCCCCCTGTAACTTCTAAAATAAGAGAATGATAAAACTAAAAAAAAAATATATGGTGTACATTACCATGCAAACTTCCACCGAAAATTGGTTAGAACGAGATCTAGTAAGTAGTTTTTTTTTTAATACGTCATAAATCGTAAACCGCAATTTACCTTTCAAGTTTGTACGGAACCCTCAAATCGCGAGTCCGACTCGCACTTGCCCAATTTTTTTTATTAATGTGTGTGTGTTTTTTTTTATTATCATCATTTCAGCCGAAAGACGTCCACTGTTAAACATAGGCCTCTCCTAAGTGTCACCTTAATGCCCAAAGGGTAATAGAAAGGGCTATCTTCGGGGTTTCCTTGCGTGATCACATCAGAAATGAAGATATCCGCAGGAAAATCAAGGTTACCGACATAGCCCTAAGGATCGCCAAACTTAAGTGGCAGTAGACAGGGCACATTGCTCGCAAAACAGATGGTCGATGGGGACGAAAGGTTCTAGAGTGGCAACCACGTATCGGCAGACGCAGCGTTGGAAGGCCTCCCACAAGGTGGACCGATGATCTGGTGAGGTTCGCAGGATTCCGATGGATGCGACGACACACAGGTTACTCTACCCATAAGTAAAATTCTGTCTATTTTAAACTCTGCTTTCAGTATAGCGAAATTCCTATACCTCCCTAGTTTACCTAGTGATATGTGCATGTTGTAACGTGGTCTCCTATAACTAAAGGGTGAGTGCTGCTTCGGATATAGGAGACCATGAGAGCCCTTTGAGTTACTGTAATTTTCTTTTCGTTTGTGTACCTATCCTTTGTCGAAGATCTAAAATTGTGTCTAAAATAGATAAATACGCCCCGAAAATTTGCATTAGTATTAAATATGTTTTTATTAATATAATTTTATGTATTAATCCTTAAATTCAATGAATTATTAAAAAAATACAACTACTTTTTGAACTAGCATCATTTTTGTAACCAAACTTTCAAAAACATCCACTTTACAACTTAGAAAAAAAAAACATTATAAAAGTTAGATTACAAAGGGTGACTTCGGATCCTTTTTTTCCATAACTGTAGACGATACTCCTGGAGGAATAAACGGTTTGATATCATCGGGATCTGCAAAAGTTTGTAGCCCTAGGGAGGTGCGGGCAAGTCCTGTCTCCGTCTTATATTGTCCAACTTGTATTTAGTTTTATATGAGTGGTTTTCTTCTTCGTTGATAGTTAGGTAACGAGAAGGTCAAAGGGTGTTTATTTGTTGAGATTACTTACTAGTTTTCATATAGATCCATAGGTTTGTAGGCAAAGATATTTTTAGTTTTCATACGAATTGTAAGGGAGCAACACAAGCACAATTATAATAATTAAGTAACAAATCACTTAGAATCCGACTGTTTGTTATGTTTAGTTTGCACAATTTCATACGTTTATTAATGTAATAACAGGTTCCTGGAAAAATACAGATACTGTTAATTCAGGTGAAGACAATAGGTGGAAATAAAAGCGAAATGTTGAATACCTAGGTAACAATACCCTTATTCAGGTGTATACGTATACCATGACTGTTTTTATTAATAAAGTAGGTACTGTTGACATTATGAAAACATTGTTCAATTGAGCTAAAACGCTGGCATTAAAAATTTCGTTTGATTTCTGCCTTTGTTTTCACAGAAATATATTAATACAAAGTAACAATTTCATATTTACACCTGACTCTTATTATATTTTTAAATTTAATTGAAGTAAAGGTCAAACATCAATGAATAATGTTTACAAAAACCTTCGTATCGACTTTTTTTTGCAAACAAATCGGCCTCGTTGAATTAAAGGGAAAATGTTTGACAAAATTGCCCCTCGGGGAATTGAAAAATTGGGGCTCGTCTGTGTATTTCAATTGGCTTAAAATTGAAATAAATTCTTCCAATTTTATAGCAACGAAGACCCAAGGAGATATACCTATTTGATTTACTGATGTAAACTTAACATAGCTGTCTGAAGATTGACGTAAATTTAAGAAAAAAAAAACAACTGCGAGAAAAACTAAAAAGTTCTTTTTTACTTTTCTGTATTATTGTGGTGCATATTCTTATAATCGACTCCTCAAACCCTTTATTGCTGATAAAGACATTACCCTCATTTGCTTCGCGCAGTTGGGTAAAATGTACGACTGGTAACTCAGTGGCAAAAGCAAGACAGAGTCATAAAACATATTTTTAGGTACCTTGTTTTAAGTTAGTATGCTTATTTTTCATTCTTTTGTACACAAAAACTTAATATAGTATCTACAATGGGATTTGACAATTAATGTAGATACAAAGACGAGCACAACTTAACAATGAGGTTTGGAGGTAGGCTGAACAGAGTGTAAAGTCCCGCAAACCTCAGTTGAAAAGGGAGGATTCTCCGGCCAGACGAGTGTTATGTCTGGTGGGCAACTGCCCGATAGATGATTTTGGGCTGTTTTATATGTTATAATCGTGCGGAGAACTTTAATTGCGCGATGCAGGATTAGTTCTTATGTGACGCCATAGATGTCGCTACAGAGGTTTCTCCTGAGTTGTTGTGAGTTGATAAGAATCACATTAAAGTCTATAATAAAAAGTGTACAAAAATTCCTTTCCAAACTTATTTATTTACTAGCTCCAGTGGCTTCACCTGCGTGAAAGTTGGTTTCTCCATACAAACTTTGGACCCTCGTTTCATCCCCTTAGGGGGTGAATTTCAAAAAATCCGTATCTCTCTATCCTACCTGCCAATTTTTAAGTTTCGTATAGATTTATAGTGAACCTTAGCCCGAATAGTTCCCTAGCAGGTATAGGCACCCTCATGTCCAGTAGTAAAAAAACATATAAAAAACTGTTCTTTCTACACAAAAAGCCTAACTATGACAAAGGTTGGCAAACCATTTCCAATAGGCGACCACGCTATCCGTCCGGAGCACACCATCTACATAGCATACATAAAATATTTGCAGGGGTTTTCACATGGGCAGACAGGGCTTTCAATCAGCTGGTGACAGTTAGATTGAATCCAATATGGACTGAAACCGACGGTATAACAGTAATTGACGGCCAGTGAATTCTTTTCATGGTAAAATAATCCTTCTTTAAATAAAATTGTGAAATGGATATTGTGAGTCTGTTTTGGAAGAGATATTACAGTTTACAGGGTTTAGTTAGTATTGTGCTTTAAAGATTTTATGAGTAAACGCTGATTGGTCATTTCTAGCAGAATCAACTGGTAACCGTCTTAACGGAATTGGAAACTACCTGATTTATGAATTACTAGCTCTTTCCCGCGGCTTCGTCCGCATAAAGTTCGGTTTGGTTATTGCGGACGCGAATTCCAAGTCGAAGCCCGATGAAACGTTTGCGTATGTCCTTTCATGGGGCTCAAGTTGATTCCATGCCAAATTTCATTAATCTCGGTTCAGTAGTTTAGCAGTGATAATATTAAAATACATATCAGTAAAGTTTTAGGTTAAAGTTATTAAGTGAGTCGACGACTCGGGGTCGGTCCGGACGGCGAGCTATATACATAGTATTAAGTGTGAATTATTATTAGTGCAATGACGGCCCAGTAAATTATGCTTAGTTAAGAGCAGTGGTGGCACGACTTACGAGTACGTGACGGGTTGAATTCAGGCAGGCGCTTTAAATTGTGGAATTAATTTTATCTACACTAGTCTCAAAATGGTGAAGGAAAACATCATGAGGAAACCGGCGTGTCCTTGAACCAGAAATTCGAATTATCTTTCATAAAGCGGAAGGAGGCACTGAGAACATTATACTGCTGCATAAACTGTGCTTATAATAAATAATATCTATTTATTTCAAGTACCAAAGACTCATCTTAGTTACATAAACACATACAGACAACATATATCATAAAATTACATACAATGAAATGTCAAAATTAAAATTAAATTAATAAAATAAACATTCGATTATCATTAAATTGCATTGAATTGTCATTGGATTATCATTTAATTAAATTGAATTTTATTACAACTAATATGCTAATTACTTCTAAGAGTCGTATTTTCGATTTATTTTAATAATTGTTGTGCAAGTTTTGAAGTGTCCGAAAGTACAAATGGACCCAAAACTGTAAAGATCAAGAGGAGAGGAGCCGTTGTGGGACAGTTTTGTTTTTATTGTTGCGATGGTAATAACAGAATTAGTTCAGAAATTGATTTTGTTTATGGCGCTTTGCCGGTAATACAAAACAAAAAACAAAATTCTGTTGAACCTGCGAACCTCAGAGACTGTGACAACAAAAAGTTTTTCTCATAAACTAACGGGGAGTAGGTAAAGTACACATAATTTAGTTACATGGCAGAAATAGGTCAGAAGGATGTGACAGGAGCCTAAAGTAAGGCCGTAATGGAGTTGTGCACTTAGTCCGCTAATGTGTTCCGAGACTATTTATTTGTATTGACGCCTATCGGTTAATGTTCTAGTAAAGTATTGGTAAAGAAGCATCCTTTATTTGGAATAAAAGTTGATATTGCTACTTGTAAGTGGGTAATTGAATTTACCTGAGTTAGGTTGTGGTTTCCAAAGTCGTAAACTTATGGCCATTTATTTGGGGTGTGCGCAACATGTGTTTTTGTTTCATACTTCACTATCACATTTAAATGGAAGGGAAGTGTATAAAGGGATTGACGTATCATGTCTCATGTAGTCCAGCCTTCACTTCGTTGGTCTTCCCTTGTAACATCAAAAGATTGCACCCTCTCTCAGTAGAGCGGAAGTGAATGTCAGATTTTTACTGATTCAAAAACCTATTTGGATTTTTTTTGTTGTTTTTTTGCAGTCGAGTTTATTGGATATTGAATTTATGTTTTAATATATAGTACATGCATCCAGAAACAAAACAATATTTCCTTCTTACAATATTCGTTTAGTTTTTCATAAGAACCACAGAATAGCTTATTTTGTAGGACATCTTGAAGATATTTTCATTGTGAAGATAAGAATTTCATAGCTTTCATATCATAGTGAACGCTACTATTTCCCAGGTGTTGCATCCATCCTACGAGTACCATGCGCAACGATATTACATAAATAATAAATAAAATATTAAAAAAGAACAAGCTAAAATAAGAGTAGCTCTTGCCAACAGCTTCGACCAAAAAATAAACTATCTTATGATGTAGTTGATAGAGGAAGTACGAGGAGGGATGGGAGGCCTTAGCACAGCCATGACAAAACACAGGCGAGAGAGAACAGAGGCAAAAGAGAGAGATGGGAACTCTGTTCCTCGTCAGTGTTCACTACAGCTAGCCAATAAAGGCATGCTGGAGATGAGGAACAAGAATTCTCCCGGAGGATCGTGTTTGTGGGGTCGCTAAAGCCCAACAGTTTGCCACAAAATTGCCTTGCGGATGGTATCCCTTTTAGTCTGGCCCCTCACCTTAGGAATGTTGCGGCAAAAAATTATCAATACAGAACTATGGTTCATTGAGGTGTGCTGACCTCAGCACGATGACATTAACATATAGTTATTTTTTTAGAGTTCCGTACCTCAAAAGGAAAAAACGGAACCCGTATAGGATCACTTTGTTGCCCGTCTGTCTATCTGTCAAAACTCTTTATCTCGGGAACGCGTGGAGGTATCGAGACAAAATTTAAACCATATACTCAAGTTTGCAGTCCCTTGAAGCTGAGAAAAATAAAATTTCTAAGTTAACGAAAAAAAAAGATAGGGCCGTTTGTGTCGCAAAATACGTGTATTTCGACACTCTCAAGGGAATGAAAATTGTCCTTGGAGTTTCTTGAATATTCTTTTCAAAACCTTTATGTTTTGAAACCTTCAACTTTTGAATTGTCATGGTCAACCTTAACAATTAAAAAGTGCATGTAAATTATTTAATTGTAATAAATAATTCTATTTTAATTCTAACCTTTCACGCTCAAACGGTTAAACGGGTTTGAATGAAATTTAGCACATGGATAGACTATATCCCCGAGTAGATAGAACATAGATCCCGGGAGCAAGTTTCTTTGGGGTAATTTTCTACTTTCATGTAAGCAAAGCTGCAAAAGCTTGTACAACAATAATAAAGACATAATTATAAAAGTACTAGCTTCTATACTGCTGCCAAAATAGTATTGTATAGCTGCTTCTGTGCTTCTTGTGTTGCTTCTTTTTTTAGCTTCTATGTAATTTGTATTTTTGGTGTACAATAAAGAATATATCTATCTATCTATCTAGCTATCTATCAGCAGTTTCGCTTGCGTGAAAGAAAGTTTCTCCATACTAACTTTGAACGCCCGTTTTCCCCCCTTTGGGGGTGAATTTTGGGAAATCCCCTCTTAGTGCTCGCCTACGCCATAAAAGAAAACCTTGTGCAAAATTTCACGCTCTTAGTGCCAGTAATTTCGACTATGCGTTGATATTGTCAGTCAGTCAGTTTCTCCTTTTATAGATAATTGTTATCGTGATCAAGAATAACCGATTTAACAATTTCTTTCACATTTTTAATATTAGTAGGAGTATGAAGAATGAGAATTTAACATCAAAGTCAAAAAAATCACATCAAGGGACTAACCGCTTCCCCGACACAATAAATTTTCTAAAAGCAGTTCACGTCACGAATATCAACATACAAGAGACAATCTAGCTGACGGGACCAAAGGTTCAGTGCCAAACTTGTCCAGATGCCCTATACCACGAGCTCATAACACGGTCCATTACGACCTAAATTGAAATATTAAGGGGATCGAACTATATAAGGTGTATAGATCCATCTCTCTATCTCGCTCGCACGACTGACATTTTAACAGGTCTTGGTAAGGCCCCTGACGACCTTGTGTTGTCGTATATAGTTGTGTATTAATGTACGTATGTAGAGATTAAAACTTCAAGGGGTTGGTTGGATATTGTCGACTTTGCTGCGTATATGGAACAACCCTTGTGAGAGAAAGCCGCAGCGTTACTGTACAAACAACAAGATCTTTTTTTAAAACGTAGATAATGATGGTATTGGTACGTCATAGTAAGGGTTTATGTGCATTAGATATACTTATTGGCTTAAAATAGTTTTATTGTAAGCTTTAGTAAGAATGAGGTTTGGACATGGGCAGTACTTTTACCTTTTGCATTTGTTATAATTTTCCATTTTCTCTACTTTTTAGTATGAATCAAATTATAGTGTGGCTGGTCTTGTCGTTTTTTACCTGACTGCGTAACAGGAAATATGTGAGCGTTTTGATTATTTTAAATTATGATTCTGATTTATTACAATTATAATTTTCACGCAAGGTTAACAGCATTATACTTATATTAGTTAGAACACTTCGAGTACCAAAACCACGCCCAAAACTTTGGTACCTTCAAAATTCCTAAACACACACAGACCTCGTTTGAACAGCACAAATTATTAAATGAAAACCCAAATATTGAAACTTACAAACCCCAATTATTGCTGCAAACATTAAGGAAAATTGAAATTGAATTTGAACACTGTCGAATCAATGCAACTTTATTCTAATGTTCCGTTGGTTGTTAGCCAATTAAACAATTGCATAACTGGATTGTTTGGTTGACGGGAATGGTTTTGAGTTTAGAACAATATGGCGTGGCGACCGTTACATTCAAACTTGCATCGTTCGTTTTGACTTGTTATTGTGATTAATTATGCTTCTGGGAATACGTAGAGAAAACAATGAGGCAATATGTTTAAATAAATACAGGTCACGACGAGATATTAAAATAAGTGATCCAATCAACCGATTCAATGACTTCATGGTCAGCTAATGGATCCAACTTTTGTGTCTACAGTTTTACAGCTCATTTCAAAAATATTTTTCACTTTATATCTTCTATATCTATACATATAATAAAACAGTAAAATTATTTTGCGATGGTATTAATTGGCACAAAAACTACTGAACCTATCCTGTTCAAATTTTGCATACATAATCCTTATAGGTCAGTGCATCTGTTAGGCTATAAATTATCACGCTATTTGCTATGGGGGGTGAGCAATAATCCAAAACGTCCGTGTTGAACGACATTTGCCGCGAGTTCGATTCCCAGCTACAGTTAAAATTTTTGTCATTATTTTATCTTCTTTTTTGTAATAAAATAACTTTTACTATTTTTTCAAAATAAAATTGACATTTCTATTCGATATCTTCTAAATATATTGTAAAAACTAATCAAAACACATAATAAAATCGAATTAGTCAAATATGGCACCACACGCAATTGAGATACTCGCAACGCCATCTAAAGACTCAAAGTAGAAATAATGATGACAATGACAGTTGAACTTTATATTTGATAGATGGCATTGTGTATTTTACGTAATTTTCGGAATGGCGGAAGAATGACCATCGCCCACGTTTGCAGACAGTTCTATTGTTCAAAATTGGAGGAAAATAGTTATGGTTAAACTGGTGTTAGACGGAGGCATTTTTAACAATTCTACTGCTTTTTATTTCCATGATTGTAACAAGATAATTGACCATGATTATTCAAGGGATAACAACCAAAAAAGGCGATAAAAGTAAACAAGTATATGTATTTAATTATTGATTTTAAAATAACACGGCCAAATTTTCGGAAGGGGTTGCATGGCACCTTGTGTTGGAAGGCCCCCAGGTAGACCGATGACCTGGTGAGGGTCGCGGGAATCCGATGGATGCGAGACACACAGGACCAGTCATTATGGCGACACTTGGGGAGGCCTATGTCCATGATAATGATAATGATAATGATGGTACTTTTTTTTTTCTTTCTTTAAGAGTGGAAATCATCCAATGACTTCTCTGGTTGGAGCGAGAGGGCGTGTCAAACTTTTACTGACTAAAACCACACTTGTGTCTTTCAGTTACGCTTTGAAACATCTCTTTGAGGAGCGCGTGGATCACTACGTGCTGTTGACGACTGGGCTCGGTTCGGTTAATTACCGGACGGCCGGAGGGCTAGCTACCCATTGTTCGATGTCTGCAAGCCTGCGTCTATCGTGGCTGGTCGTCGGGGTCGGAATCTCGGCTCGGCGTGAGGACGTTCGTTCCCTCACGCGTGCGGCCTCCTCCTTCGCTAGCATTGCGGCTTTGCAGAAGGAGGCGACCGCCTACCATTCCTCCTCGCTCTCGACTATAGCCCAAACCAGGCCCCGGCGCGAGAGGTGACTGACGCCGATTGCCTCCACGAGGACACGGCGGTGATCCGCCCTTGCGGGACACACCTCTGCATGCTCCACTATGTCCTCCGGGATGGTACCTTGCGGCCTAATAATGGCGTGATTTATTGTTTGCAGTTTCTGCTCCATATAACACGGGGTCGAAAGTGGTTTACGTTCCTGATCACTGATGTATCTCAGATTCCTGGCAGCCTTGCGTCGACATCTGGACGTTACCTCCTTGCAGTGAGTGGTGACCAACACTGGAACAACCCTCTGAGGGAGGCCAGTCTCAGGGATAACACTAATCGGCTGCTACATTTGTTTACCGTAATTTCATTGTTTTATGAATACACAAGCTCAGGACTGTTGAGGGTGTTTCGAGAGGTATCTGTTCCGGATTCGGTTGGAAGTATCCTGATATTACCATTTTGCGAATCGCCCGGAGGACCCGGTGTAACATGCGGTGGAGGTCTATCACATTTGGGTGAACCGCCGTGTCCTCATAGAGGCAATCGGTGATAGTGACCTCTCGGTTTGGCCATCAATATGCGAGTTTGATTGGGCGGGGATACACGCGCTCAAGATTTCGCCGAAATTCATTCAACGGGGACGTCAGTTAAATACACACCAAAAAATCCTAGGTAAATGAACAAGTAATTTTTACGTAACTCATAATCACATAAATACTTGCTCATTTTGGGCATACGTACGCCCAAAATGAGCAAGCTGCAACAATCAATGCAAGCATGCTCTCGCAAATTCTTCATAAGTACTGTTGTGGAGGAAGATAGTTGATGATGATGATGGTATTTTTTGGATTCACTGGCTTTTTGGCTTTGCACTATCAGTGCACGTTATTCAGCTGAAGGTCGGTGTCCCGATTATGCTCCTTCATTTACCTCTACCAAAGCTGTCTAACGGCTTAAACTCTTCAGTGAAAAATTATTGAGGTGAAAATTTTACGGGAGGTAACTCTTTCGAACAATCTCGCAGACATCGGCCCTAGAGGGCCCTATCCATTTGCTGACATCTCTTTGAGTCCGGTGTAGAATACAACGCGCCGTCGATTCAGGATTGCTTTGACGAGACGGCCGGACGGCACCACCGCAATCCCGGTTTGCGATGGCTGGTAATCGCCCTGCGGCTTTCAACACCCGGAGCATCACTTGCAGCGACAGTTAAGGAGTCAGAATGTCCCTCATAGTTTCAGCCACCTTCTTCGATCGTAGTGCTTCACTGAAGGAGGCTACTGGTTGACATTTTCTCCACCAATCGCCTCCATGAGGACACAGCGGTGCTGGCGCTCCGACCAAGCGGGACCGACTTCCACCGTATGCTCCATCGTATTCTCCAGGCGATCCACACAATGGTGATACCCGAGTTTCTTCCCGTTGAATTCGATACAGATACCTCCCAAAACACACACATCCGGTGAGTCCTGCACAAAGAGAGGATGCCGTGACGCCTCTGTAGACACTCTTCAAAGACAGGCATTACCGCTGCGATTGTGACTTGCTCACTGTGGCGAGGGGTTAAAATCATACAATGTTGTTTCACCAGAACATAAACCAGAAACATACATAAACTAATTTATTTTCTTTTGGGGTAGGCAGAAATGCCAACTGCTACGACCCTTACATACTCTTTCTATTCATTGACATTCATACGTTTGGATCTGGACGAGTACATAACATATTTCCTGAAGGTAATTTGCGTTTTTACTTTTAACCGTTTTATGTTAAAGTACAATAAATAATTGCGTTGCTTTCAGAATTAATTGCAAGCTCAGAATGATTGTACGTTTTTACAAACTTAACGCAGACGAAGTCGCGGGCCACAGCTAGTGTTAAATATTGGTTTGTCTTCAAGTCAGATAAATACTTTAATATTTTGATTTGCATTTCCCACTTTGGCTTAATTTTACCTATTTGCTCTGATATCGCTATTAATATAATATAATTAATGTAACCTTATGTATTATGATAAAAGTATGTTATTTAGGTCGTCACTTGTTCGTTATACGACACTCTACGAATTCGATTTCAGCCACAGACAAGTTCTTGACAGTAAATCAATTTCACTTCTTTTTAACCGACTTCAAAAAGGAGGAGGTTATATGTTCGGTTGAATGTATGTTTTTTTTTTTATGTATGTTCACCGATTTCTCGGTCAATTGTGGACCGACTTTGAAAATTTTTTTTTTGATTGAAAGTTTATGCTTCCGAGTTGGTCCCATAGAAATATTGTTATGCTCTGATCATGAACTTCGAAGATATGGAACAGAACTCCTCATAGGATCACAGCAGAACCGTCGTAACAAGTAAAATTGCTTTGTTTATACGTGTAGTCGATGACTGACTGAAAGTAGAGGGGGAATATATCGAACTGATCTGATGATGAAGCCTGAAGTTAGGCACCGGAACTCTGTAATAAATTAATGTAATCTAACCGTGTTTGAGATTATTAGAATTGTCATGAGATGCACTCTGGCTATAAGGTATTTAAGTTTGGCTGAGGGGTACTTTTTAGTGGTGGTACCATAACTAAAAAGTGTAAAATAAAAGCTTTTTACAAAAAAAAAATACAACCGACTTCAAAGTAAAAAAAAAACACTGAAAAGTGCAAAATAACTTTAATTTCGGAAGTCGGTGTTAACTTTTTGAGTAGCGTAATTAGAGACAATAGCAAGACAATGGCGCGTTAACGCCGGCGTTATTGCGGGGATCAACAGCTTAAATAACGAAGAGACAAAACTATTATAGAAACACCGACTTCCGAAATTAAAGTTATTTTGCACTTTTCAGTGTTTTTTTTTAAATTTGAAGTCGGTTGTATATTTTTTTGTAAAAAGCTTTTTAACTTGATTTTTTTGTAATATTTTTACAAGATAATTATTATAGCGACGACGTGAGTTTTAATGAGAAAGATCACAATACTTCACAGAATAGTTACACCCACACGGGTCGATCTCTAAAGTTAAGTTATGCTCCCAGAAGGGCATTGCCTGCTAGGTTTATGGGATTGCTCGAAAGAGTTACCGAGGCCTTAGAACGCAAAAGGCAACTGAAAGAACACAGGTGAGTGATAAATTCAAAATTCAATTTATTTATTTCACATAGAAAGAAAGAAAGAAAGAAAACATTTATTTGAGACTCGCACAGGACAAACAACAATAAAATAAAAAGTAACTACTTAATCTATAAATACTTAACTTAAAAATAATAGAAAAACAATATTAAAAAATAAAAATAAAAGACCTGTGCGAGGCCAAAAAGGCTCCTATCTCAACATATGCTGCGATATTAAACTAAAAAGTAAAAATAACGCAGCGCTGGTATTCTGATAGGGCCTGGTGATGCCACGGACACACTCACGGAACACAGAAACAAATAAGATAATATTTATATAGCAAAATAATAAAATAAAATATACTAAACATATAGACAAATCAATTAAACTACTAAGTATATAATAAAAGCACTATTTAACCATTCAATACATACGCCCGATGCTCCGTTAAGCATTTATCTATAGAAGACAAACGAATGGAACGCGCGGGCGCAGATGTAGGCTATAGTCTGTGGTAATGGCCAAGTAATGGCCGGCTGTCAAAATGAGAAAAACAAAAATAAATAACAGCTCAAATAAAACGATTTTAAGTAATAAACTGGAAATAATGTGCATACAAAATATAAGTGTTGTTTGTTTTTACTGACTGTGACTGTAGTGAAGCAAAGAATATACATGAAGTGAGTAGTGAAAAGTGAAGTGTTTATAGCGTTAGCTTTACTTATTCTTTGGAAGTGTTGTGCTGGTCGCAAGAGTAATGCCTATGCATAGACCTACATAGGTACTTATAAAACGTCAGAAGCTAGTACACCGTTCCAATTAGTCATTTCCTATGGAGAAGAACCGGCAAGAAACTTCATGATTAAGTACTCTTTTAAAAAAATATAATATTTCTATAATATAATATTAATAAATGTGAAGACAGTGTAGACCAGTCAATATTGTACCCAAAAGCATTTTTTATTCAGTAAAAGTCTGACACGCTCGTTCGATACACCCAGAGCGGGAGAATTCATTTGATGATTTTCCACCTCGAAAAAAAGGATAAGCAACACTTGCCAAGGTCATTCTCTGGATAGGTGACCGTCTTAACATACCGAGATCCCTCCGTGCCTTGAAAAACACGCTAACCCATTGGTATCCGCGGTCATTTGTAGATCATTGACAGGCAGATAGACACACCAGTCCTGCCGGTTTACTGGGTTGCGCAGGTCAGATAGCCAATCACTATATGTATAAAAACTTTTTACAAAAAAAAAATACAACCGACTACAATGTAAAAAAACACTGAAAAGTGCAAAGTAACTTTAATTTCGGAAGTCGGTGTTAAATAACGAAGAGACCAAACTATTATAACAACCTATTAAAACAAACTATTAAACGTTTCTATAATACGAGTAGTTTACTTCAGGTCAAGAAAGGTCAAGTCAGTTGTACTTTTTTTTTTAGTTTTTATTTTACACTTTTTAGTTATGGTACCACCACTAAAAAGTACCTACCCCTCAGCCATACTTAAATACCTTATAGCCAGAGTGCATCTCATGACAATTCTAATAATACCAAACACGGTAAGATTAAATTAATTTATTACAGAGTTCCGGTGCCTAACTTCAGGCTTCATCATCAGATCAGTTCGATATATTCCCCTTCTTCTTTCAGTCAGTCATCGACTACACGTATAAATAAAGCATTTTTACTTGTTACGACAGTTCTGCTGTGATCCTATGAGGAGTTCTGTTCCATATCTTCGAAGTTCATGATCAGATCATAACAATATTTCTATGGAATTAACTTGGAAGCATAAGCTTTCAATAAAAAATAATAATTCAAAATCGGTCTACAATTGACCGAGAAATCGGTGAACATACATAAAAAAAACATACATTCAGCCGAACATAGAACCTTCTCCTTTTTGAAATCGGTTAAAAATACTTATGTTCAAATGCGTGGTGGACATCCCACCCATACGTACAAAGCGTTTTGGGAACACATTCATAATGCGTAAGCTAAGGAGTGGAATTCCCTGCCGGAGTCTGTGTTTCCTGCTAGCTACAACCTAGGGGTCTTTAAGTCAAGAGTGAATAGGTTACTTCTAGGCAAGCGTGCTCCATCGTCGGCCACATCATCGCTTACCATCAGATAAGGTAGTGGTCAAACGCGAGCCTATCAATAATAATAAATAAATAAAATAAAAATGCATCTGGTTAGACTGGAAGACAACCTCAACATAGTTAGGAAGAGGATAGGCAGATTGATTGGTAAGATTGTTGTAAGCTGAAATGTAGATCTGAAAACTGAGAAAAACTATATTTTGTTAGCATAAACCTTCAGAGTATACAAGTGTGAGGTTATCTGAGTCAACCGGTTTGAATTCAACGTTTTTCAAAGTTTCCTTACTGCCTTCTCAGCGACAGTATCACGGCGACGCCTCTTAAGTTTCTACGGCGAAATTGCTATTAGAGAGATTCGCGCCTAATGGACGCGTAATTGGCTGCTTCGCAAACTAATGGACAATTATGGCGATAGACGTACATTTTACGAGAATTATAATATGGTTACGTCGCCTTTATTATATGCTGATATCGATAAGTCAAGGTGTGACTGAATTTTATAGGTCAATTTGATATTGGTACATCAGTCTGTGGATGGTTCTGACTTTTCTAGCTTGTTTGCCGTTTATCAGAAGTTTGAAATATGTTTAATCTAATGTATTTTACATTAGCTTCCACTTGGGCACGCTATAATTATGGCGGTCAGTCCCCTCTTTGAGAAGTGACTGATAAAACGTCACGGCGTCCTCACCTTCCGCATGACGCAGGTCCTCACCGTATGTTCGGGAGGTTCCTGCACCTGATTCGTGCGGAAGAAACGCCCGGGTGTCACCATTGTGTGGATCGCCCGTAGGACACGGTGGAGCATACGGTAGAGGTGTGCTCCGCTTGGGTGGAGCACCGTAGTATCTTTGTGGGGGCGATCCGTGGCAACGTCTCTCGCGCCGGGCCTTGATACAGGCCACGGTCCGGAGCGAGGAGGAGTGGCAGGCGGCCGCCTCCTTCTGCGAAGCAGTAATACAAGCGAAGGAGGCGGCCGCACGCGCGAGGTAACGGCTCTCATGCCCCAGTCGTCGGGGTCCCAACCCCGATTTCCAGCCACCGTAGACGTGGGCTTGCGGACGGCGAGCAATGGGTAGCTCGCCGTCTGGACCGAGCCCGAGTCTTCGAAGGCGCGTAGTGTTTCACGCCCGCCTCAAGGACATGTCAGAAAAACCGTAGGGGCCCAGCAGGGTTGAAGACTACTGGGGCCATGGGTTCCCTTCTGAAAGGAAAACCCGGCCCTGGTAATAGAGGCAAAGAAGGAACAGGAGTGGGTTTTTAGTCAGTAAAAGTCTGACACAAAACCAACATGTGTCCCTCAGTGGCCCTTTGCATTCTAGAGCCACGGTCACTCTTTCAAACGTCCCCACAGCTTGTGTTGAGCCTAAATATTTGCAATTAAACAAAAACGTGTGAATAAATAAACTTAAACGATCAAAAGTACGCCATGTTCATCAGCTTTAACATGTAGGTAATTAGTATTACTTAAAATACGTATAAAATGATGACATAAGTTTATATGTAGATATAGGTACACCACATTATAACAAAGTACGGTGAATCGGTTTCCATAGATCTCGTTAGTGACACGGTGGATACAATGGCACTCATTTATCACTAAGTTTAAATCCAATTAAGCAAAACTGTTTATCTACGCAAACGCGGTTGCATATTCGTAGGTATATAACCTCGTTATCCTGAAACGCTTATAAGTTAACCAAATTAAACTTTATTCAATGAAACTTGGAGATTATAGTTGCCATAACTTTAAGTTACAAGTGTTGAATTATAGAAAATTCTCTAATAAAGAATATTTCATAAGATGTGCAATCAGACTAACTCGTTAGTTTTGTGGTCGCAAGCGCTACAGCTGGGCTTGGGATCCTAGGTTTGATTTCCGGGTCAGAAAATATGTTATGGCTTTCCATCTGGCATTTCTTAGTTCAGAATCCGGACTACTAAGAAATAAATAATTGATAATAATAAAAAAAATATTTCTTTGAAAGTAGTCTTGAATAAATGAATTTAATTTTTTTAACCGACTTCAAAAAGGAGGAGGTTATATGTTCGGTTGAATGTATGTTTTTTTTTTTTTATGTATGTTGCTCGGTCAATTGTGGACCGATTCTGAAAATTTTTTTTTGATTGGAAGATTATGCTTCCGGATTGGTCCCATAGAAATATTGTTATGATCTGATCATGAACTTCGAAGATATGGAACAGAACTCTTCATAGGATCACAGCAGAACCGTCGTAACAAGTAAAATTGCTATGTTTATACGTGTAATCGATGACTGACTGAAAGTAGAGCGGGAATATATCGAACTGATCTGATGATGAAGCCTGAAGTTAGGCACCGGAACTCTATAATAAATTAATGTAATCTAACCGTGTTTGGGATTATTAGAATTGTCATGAGATGCACTCTGACTATAAGGTATTTAAGTTTGGCTGAGGGGCACTTTTTAGTGGTGGTACCATAACTAAAAAGTGTAAAATAAAAAACTTTTTACAAAAAAATACAACCGACTTCAAATTAAAAAAAAAACACTGTAAAGTGCAAAATAACTTTAATTTCGGAAGTCGGTGTTAAATAACGAAGAGACCAAACTACTCGTATTATAGAAACGTTTAATAGTTTGTTTTAATAGGTTGTTTCTATAATAGTTTGGTCTCTTCGTTATTTAACACCGACTTCCGAAATTAAAGTTACTTTGCACTTTTCAGTGTTTTTTTACATTGTAGTCGGTTGTATTTTTTTTGTAAAAAGTTTTTATACATAGAGTGATTGGCTATCTGACCTGCGCAACCCAGTAAACTGGCAGGACTGGTGTGTCTATCTGCCTGTCAATGATCTACAAATGACCGCGGATACCAATGGGTTAGCGTGTTTTTCAAGGCACGGAGGGATCTCGGTATAACTTTAATTTCGGAAGTCGGCGTTAAATAACGAAGAGACAAAACTATTATAGAAACACCGACTTCCGAAATTAAAGTTATTTTGCACTTTACAGTGTTTTTTTTTTACTTTGAAGTCGGTTGTATATTTTTTGTAAAAAGTTTTTTTCTTTTTCTTCTTTTGTGCAGTCAAATAAATAGATTTGGTATAAGTAGGTTTGAAATATTTTTTACATCTTGAGATAAATAGACACGACTACTATCTTTTCGAGCGTAATGCGATGGCGTTACTGGCAACTTATTTATAAATTCTCTTACATAATTTTTTGCTGCTTCCGAATATTTTGATGCGTAATGTCTTGTTATTTAATTATTTCTTGCCTCATTCCAGTATTATATGGGACTTAAATATGTTATCTCATCGAATTCGGGGGAAATAGGCACAGGTAATGAAGGTGAGGATTTATTCAATAAATACCTTCCGACGAACATTCTAGTCACAATATAGCCAGTTATCCACACCACGTCAATAAAAACCTTGGAGATAACTCAATTCCTAAGCAAAAATCAGCGATAATGTATAATAGTGCCTAGCACGCAAGTGTTCCTAATCCATGGGTAGTGTGAAAACGAAACCCGGGGCCCTGGGCCGAAGGCAACGAAGGAACAGGAGTGTGTTTTTAGTCAGTAAAAGTCTGACACTATCTCGCGCTCCGCCCAAGAGCGAGATTTGTCATTAGATGATTTTCCCACCTAAAAAAAAGCGTTCCTAATGCGTGTGTTAGAATTATGGAGGAGGAAAGATAACTACATTGATTTAATATATTTATATGTACCTACATATCATGCTAAGTTGTCAAGATGGATAACGGTTATTTACTGTGTATCAAAGTTCCTATGACTGGTGTGTAGGGAAAGGGTTTTATGAAGAAAAGCACAGAAAGACAAGACTAAGTATTTATTTCAAATAGGCTTGTCAATTAATCGAATAACTAGTTGCTTGTTCCAAAACTAGGTCGTCATGGGAAAGAACAAGCAAGAAAACCCATGGTAGCTCCAATTATAGTATTTTATAGGCACATTTTAAAACATCATTAATTATGATTTATCACAATAACATCTATAAGAAATTCTATGTTCTATGTCTTGGGTCATTTCATAATAGTAAGCTGAATAAGTATTCTCAAATACCGTATAACATAATTAGAAACAAAAGCCATAGTAAGACACATACACAGAATCAATACAATCAATAGCAACAATAACAATAATCAAGATATAATATTAATCAACTTACGTGAGCTTTGCTGGATCACAACTATTATTTCACCGAAAGGTCACAAACCCTTTTTAACCGACTTCAAAAAGGAGGAGGTTATATGTTCGGTTGAATGTATGTTTTTTATTTATTTTTTTTATGTATGTTCACCGATTTCTCGGTCAATTGTGGACCGATTTTGAAAATTTTTTTTTTGGTTGAAATGTTATGCTTCCAAGTTGGTCCCATAGAAACATTGTTATGATCTGATCATGAACTTCGTAGATATGGAACAGAACTCCTCATGGGATCACAGCAGAACTGTCGTAACAAGTAAAATTGCTTTGTTTATACGTGTAGTCGATGACTGACTGAAAGAAGAGGGGTAATATATCGAACTGATCTGATGATGAAGCCTGAAATTAGGCACCGGAACTCTGTAATAAATTAATTTAATCTAACCGTGTTTGGTATTATTAGAATTGTCATAAGATGCACTCTGGCTATAAGGTATTTAAGTATGGCTGAGGGGTACTTTTTAGTGTTGGTACCATAACTAAAAAGTGAAAAATAAAAAACTTTTTACAAAAAAAAATATAACCGACTTCAATGTAAAAAAACACTGAAAAGTGCAAAATAACTTTAATTTCGGAAGTCGGTGTTAAATAACGAAGAGACAAAACTATTATAGAAACACCGACTTTCGAAATTAAAGTTATTTTGCACTTTTCAGTGTTTTTTTACATTGAAGTCGGTTATATTTTTTTTTGTAAAAAGTTTTTTTATAGTAAACTGTCGACGGGTGGATGGACATCTTTTTTTAAACGTCAAATAATAATATCCCGCCATTTTCCACCAATCACAGTTTACCATAATTTAACTTATTTTATAGGTCTTTAATTACAATTGTTACATAGTTAAACAGTTTTAAAACATTATAAGATCATTTAAGCAATTATAAAACACTTGATTTGTATTTCTTAGTTCTAATTTCAAAGAATATAATACCGACTGACAGTTCTGTACTAATCAACTCAAACAACTTATTACAATAAAATATCAATTTAAAATGAGAGATATAGCTTCATGATCATTAATAATTACGAAATAATTTATAGGATTATCATCAATACGTCTAAGTTTCAAGTTTTATATTTGTATACACAACAATATTACTCATTAATCTTGGTAGGTACTTTTAAATTGGATTTGAACTGCATAAATGTTACCAATGTAAACAGATACAACAAATAATATTCGTGAAATATTAAAATTCGTGATTTAACTACGTCACATATAATGACTTTCGTCATTATATATAACACGTGCGTGACTTTTGTGAATTTCCGATACAAAAATAGTCAAAAGCTCCACACGGTGTTTATGTCTGCTATGGCCATGGGGAATTTCTGAAACGGCAACCCGTAGTCATATAACGCAAAGGGCTACTGAATGAACGTAGGTGGGTTTTAGTTAGTAAAAGTCTCACAAGCTCTCTCGTTCCACCCTAGAGCGAGAAATATTTACAACCTCCCCAAAAAAAACGGTGTTTATCTGGGAATACAGGAACGATCTTATTTCACAAACTACCTTACCTACACGAATATTCAAATCACTCTACGATCCACCGTAGGTATGGGCTTGCGGACGGCGAGCAATGGGTGGCTCGCCGTCCGACCGTCCGATAACCGTCCGGACCGAGCCCAAGTCGTCGACAGCGCGTATTGTTCCACGCGCGCCTCAGGGAGATGTCAGCAAGTCGTAGGGGCCCAGCAGGGTCGAATCCTACTGGGGCCACGGGTAGTGTGAAAGTGAAACCGGCCCTGGGACGAAGACAAAGAAAGAACAGGGGTGGGTTTTTAGTCAGTAAAAGTCTGACACTATCTTCTTAGATGATTTTCCCACCCAATAAAAAAAAAAGTCACTCTACGACTAAACACATCTACAACTATTCACAGTACATCAATAAAAATCTCAGAGATAACTCAATACCAAACGAGTAGAATCAGTGACGCTGGTCAATATTGCCTGGCACTCAAGTGTTCCTGATGCGTGACCTCTGTGGATGATTTCCGATAGAAGAAGTCGAGAGCTGTGTCCATACGGTGTGGCAGTCGTGTTTGCTAATCTCAGTGTGTGCCGATTATCCGTCATATTTGATCGGCTCTGTACACTGTTCGTTCGCTGTTAGATGTCGAGATATGAGTGTGACAGTGGGCGTATTTGGGTCTTATTTGATGTTTGTTTCGTGTATTTCTATATCAGGTCAAAATAGTTAGTATTTGTCTTGTATATTTGGCTTTGCGTGGTTGTCATGTATAAGATTCTCGTAGGTGTACCATGTAAAAATATAATAAGGACCAATTTGTTGTTATCGTCAAGACACTGATTCGATAAACACAAAAAAAACATTCTTTAGCTAAGAAGACTGCTCTAAATATTTTGGTATTAAATCGTTGTCGGCTAGGTTTCGAAAAAAATACACTGGCACGCAAAGGGCAACTGAAGGAACATGGATGGGTTTAAGTCTGTAAAAGTCTGATATTCCCCAAAAAAACTGTGTCGGTCGTTGTATGAATGACTGCTACAGTTTTTTAGTGCTTTTTCGGATTTTCTGCGATCGACTTACAAAGCTCTCGATCAATGGTTTTTATGAACATCCTTGGTCTAGCTAGTTACTCGTATTATATGGTTTTTAGAGCTCGGTTTTTTCAGTGGCCAGCTCATTGTCGCTACTAGATACGAGTTGTAATTATTTTGCCATGAAACATTTACTATCATAACTTTTGCTAAATTATCTTGACACCAACCAACTAAGTTAGTATCTTGGTAATAATTCATACGATTAGTCAGTGACAGTTTGATAATGTGATGATGCATTAGTGTGACGTAGTTTATAGTGTGATAATTAGATGTATTACCTACAGTAATTTCCGTAAGATAAACAAAACCCAAAGATAATACAGTAGAATAACTGAGATTTTCACTTGATTTGGAGGTTACAGTACATTGTTTATGAAACTTTTTATTGTTTTGTTTTATTTTAGCATAATCAATCTATATTTTATACATTACCTACTGACAAATAGGCCCCCCCTTTCTGTGACAAGGAGTGGGTCTACGGTATCTACCATACAAACCCAGTACCAGTCTGTGCGAGTTGGATTTCACATGTTTAATTATTTGGATTTGTATTTTTTTACTTTGATTTTTTTTATTTTGTTGTGGGAAAAGTCGAACTGGTTCAATTAACAATAGAGAGCACTTTGTCATAAAGCAATTGTTTAGAAGAAGGTACCGATGAGAAGTAATGGAACAGTATTATTGTTGTAAAGAAACACTTTTAGGAAATCTGGGTCACTTTTACTGCAATGGCTTAACATATTTAAAGTCCTTTTTAGCAGTCCTCAGTCTTTGGTTACTTTAAAAACTCATGAAATATTTCTTAAGAAGTTACCACCACTTTAAGTCCGCAAAGTGCTAAATACTAAATAGTGTGGTCGAGATATTTATTACATTAAATGAACATTTTCTTGAGCTTCAGAAAACTGTGTATACTTGAAGAACTCTTAAGTCTACGTTATTTATAATTTTAATAGAGCGATTTATCTGTGAGTAGGTATTAAAAATCTAAAGTGCTTTTTATCTAAGATTTTTTTTCAAAATAACCTTCATCTATCAAATTAATAAAATATTTAATGACTATTTTCTATATTATTTTCGTTTAGTATGCATTTTTACTATAGACAAGGAACATGTGAGTGGCGATGCGGGGAGAGGACATTCTGGAAGGTCATATTAGATAACATGCGTGCTTATAAATGAAGCAAAAAGAGTATACAAGGACCGTAGGTAGCATTCTGAAGTTTCAGTCTAACACCATAGAAAAAAAGGTGTGAGATTTTGTCTTATTTTTAATTTTCATGTAACAAAAAGCTACAAAGATGGACTTAATGCCTTTAGCATTCTCTATTAATCAACCAAGGGTAGTGGAGGGAGAATATGGCAGGTGCATAAAAAAAGAAAACATTATTTAGAAAACAAGGGCACCTTAATAGTGCACAATTTACTGTGAAACATTCCAATATTATTTCAGTACTATAATAAAAACTAGCTTTTGCCCACGGCTCCGCCCGCGTACATAAAATATAGCCTATTTCACTAAGGAATAAAGCAGCTTTCTATAGGTGAAAAAAAATTAGCAATCGGACCAATACTTTCTTACAAACAAAAATCAAACTTTACCACTCTATAATATTAGTGTAGAAGTGCGGATAACAAAATATATATATATATTTTTTTTTATTCATATAAACCAGTGCTTGACTGCGATCCCACCTGATGGTAAGCAGCGATGCAATCATTGATGGTGAGGCGCACTAGTTTATTAAGAGCCTATTCACTCTAGCCTTGAAGACACCTAAATTATAGTTGGACGGGAAGACCGCAGCAGGCAAATTGTTCCAGTCCTTCGATGTACGCGGTATAAACGACGAAGCGAAACGCTTACGTCCGGACCGTTGAAGTTTCAACAACGTAAGGGTGGATACTCGCCGTACGTCGGGTTGTCCGATGGTAGAAAGGAGATGGCGGAATCAAGTCATGCAATTCCCGCGCACACTCCAAAATGCAACCTGTAAAATACCGATAGGCTGGCTACCCTGCGCCTGTGCTCGAGGCTTTGTAGATTGGACTTAACCAAATCTGGATCCCCAATTAGCCTCTTCGCACGCCTTTCCACTGAGTCCAAAGCTGCTAGATGGCATTTTGCAGCACCAGCCCATATTTGACTGCAGTACTCCACACACGATCGGACCTGTGCTTTGTATAACATTAGAAGCTGTCCCGGTGTGAAGTACCGTCGGACCTTTGCAAGAACGCCTAGTTTTCTAGCAGCTACCTCGGCTTTGGACTCAATGAACCGCCTAAAATTATAAGATGAAGGAAATATAATAATAATATTCCACAACTTTCACACAATGCCAGTCCCAAACTAAGCAGAGCTTGTGATATGAGTACCAGACAACTGATAAATATACTTGTATATTTCTAAATACATACATATAGATAAATTACACCCAGACACAGAACAAATGATCGTGCTTATCACACAAATATTTGCCTTGGATGGGAATTGAATCCACGACCTCCAGCATAGCAGTCAGGGCCACTAACCACTAGACCAACCGGCCAGTCAAATATCTATATCAGGTATAACTACTTCATACTCCCATTTTCCAAAGACAATAAGTAAATAGTTCCATTTACTAAGGATGATCTTCCTTGTAAAAGCAAAAATACTTTATGCGTCCCAGTTGGTCGATACGGAATTCTTAGAAACTGAATTATCCACTGGGGAGAGAGGGTAAATAAAACCCACCCCAAAATAAATAGGGCTAACAACGTACACGTAGGCAATCATTTCGTTAAGAAAGTACGAGTCAAGTTATTTCTCTTGGGTGTCAGCGGGAGTGCGGGGAGGCTAGGGAAACTTGGACCACAAATCACTATTATGTCAACTTGTAGTGGACTGTGAAAGCCTTTGCGTTTTTCGGGGTGCATAGATTACTTTAGTTTCAACTATATTTTTTCTAACAATGTCGCTGTTAAACATTACTTATTCAGTTTCCCCTTGTCTATAGAGAGGAAGCTGGGTTTTCCTTAATGATTTGGGTGGGTGTGCTATGTCTATTGTCGTTAGTAGTGAATTATGAGATTGGAAAAGAATAGTGACACTGTTTTATTATCCTGTGGAACTGTATAGATGGTTTGGGCCAGTTTAAAGCTCCGAGGGCGTTTTATGACGTGTTAAAATGGTAATCGTGCGAACAAGAAAGTGCGATGGAGCTATACACGCTATATAGCTCCATCCCTTTGAGAGTTCAGTTTAGATCTTGGTTTTGACATTTACTTATTTTCGAATAGAATAGAAATACTTTTATTCGGGACATACACAGCACAACGGTTATAAATACAAAGTAAAGGGCCTATTACACTACGCGATATTCAGCACACGATATTCAGACTGTCTTATTTTTTTTTCCGAGTAAGACCGGTCTAACCCTTATTACATAATGCGACATCGACTTAGACTGTCTGAATATCGAATAGTGTAATAGGCCAAAAAAAAAGAACAAAAGTACAAAGTGTAGGTACGTATTTTCATTAGGTAGGTAATATATTAGAGTCCAAGTAGGTACCTATATGAAAGCGAATTACCTTTTGAGTAGCGTAATTAGAGATACAATAGAAAGACAATGGGCGAGCGAACGCCGGCGTTTGCTTGGGGTTTAATCAAGTGGAGTTCAATTCACCATAAATAGTAAAAAAAAAAACGAAAAACATTCGAGAATCATTCTAAAAGCGATACTAAATTGCAATAGTGTCTCCATTATGTGTAAAAGCCATTAGGTTAACCTAATAATAGTTGACCTAGAAGTGTTACCTTGGAAAATGGAGCAGCTTTAAGCTGAACTATAATTACCATTACACCGTACCTGGGGGACTCGATTAGAGTGAAGCTAGAAAACACTGAATGTTCCAGAAAATTGTGACTCACAAAATTATAATTGGCTCTTTTGGAAATAAAATTATTATAAAAAGTAAAAAAAAAAACTTGATAACTACAACAGTTTAAAAACTTTTTGTACAAAAAATTAATTTTGAGAAAAGAAATTGCATCGTTTTTAATTTTTACCGATGTTGGAAAAACCGCGTCACAATATTATGGAGAGTTGGCAGATACAGTCACGAAAATGAATGCTTTTTTAATCACCTTATGTTTGTATTTCACTTACAGAAAATCTACTTTTTATTTATCCAAGTGTAAAAACCTTCATAAAATTTCAATTTATTGCTGTCAAATACAAAATAAATAAAACCTCTGACTATACTTACTATAATGAAAAGCGTGTAGGTAGTATTTTATTTTCATTTAGCAGTTAGGAGGAGGAAAATCGAAGTAATTTTTAATTATAAATATGTATCCGTTAATAAAAAAATGGCAGCTACAGGTAATTTCTTTTTATTAAAAAATCACTGCATCTTTTTACTGTCCTAAAATAGGACATAGGCGACGCATACCACATCCATGACATAACATTTCTTAGATCAGCCTGCTCCCCGGTACGTCAGTTTCCTAAGTGACACACATAGAGTAGCATCTCTGCATACGGGCAATATAAAACGTGCTCGAAAACTTATTACTTTAGATATGGCTACAATACTTTATGACATGGCTAGATTTCACGCCACACTGCATTCTAAGATGCTGTGTTTGAATAAATCTTATTTGGTTTGTCAACTTAGTGTCATGTTGACTCACTTGTTTTTAACCAACTTAAAAAATAAATATTATTTAACATTTACTCGATTTATTTCTTTCGGAGTAACTGATTAAAACATGAAATTTAACCTCTTAAAAGTAGTTATTATTTATTAGGTTCATTAGAGAATGAAATTAGCCGAACATACGCGGTAGGTTCAAATTACCTTGTTTTTTTTTTGCGTAGATAAGAAGATACACGTTTGAAGGTATAATTATGTTTAACCTCCTTATTTTTGGGGTCGATGCTGCTTGTGTCTTTCTTCTTCTCTCTAAAATGTTTTCACGCACACAAAAATAGGTACCATATAAATCTGCCTAACCTTTTCCTACCTCCTTTGTTGGGGTAATAACTACACAAGTGCTTTTTTTTGAGCCACTCAAAGCGTAAAGAAAATGCTTGGGCTTGGCTGCGTGCATGACTGTAGATGTAATGTTAGAAAATCTACCTAAAATTGGGCCGTAGAACTGATAATGGCCGCGGGAATCTACTGGATGCGAAAGTATTGGGCCAATCAATGTGGCAAACGATTAGGTGGCCCTTGATGATGATGATGACTTATTCATTGTCAAATTGTTTGTCTTTATGCAAATCAAAGGTTATAGTGTGTCAAGTCCTGCAAAGCTCTTTAAAAAGGCAGGATCCTGGACATTGCGTCTGGTTTGGGCAACTGCCCGATAGTTGGTTTCGAACTGTAGTTAAGTTCTAATCGCATGGAGAATTTTGATACCACTATGCAGGATTTGGAATGTTAGTTCCTATGTGGCAAAATAGATGGCGCTGATGTACAACGTGCCAGGCCGAATTTGAGTCCTAAGTAGCAGAAATAAATTAAACGTTTTCCTGGCATATTGTTAACCTTTTTTTTAAGTATTTCAAATCTGTTGAAAACATGTGAAATTTATGGGGTGATTTTTACAACTTAGGTACAGGTATTAATTAAAGAAAAAAAACTGGGCAAGTGCGAGTCGGACTTGCGCCCTGAGGGTTCCGTACAAACTCACCTATGAAAATAGTTCAATTCCCGTATCTCTCGAAGATTTTTCCGAATCGCAAAAAAATAATATTTGTGACGTAACAATAAAATTATTGTTTTCAGATTTATTCCTATACTTATGCTATAAGACCTTGCTGTATGCCAAATTTCAGGATTCTGGGTCAACGGGAAGTGCTCTAGATTTTTGGTTCCCTTGAGTGTCGAAATATACGTTTTTTGCGACATAAACGGCCATATCTTTTTTTTCGTTAACTTAGAAGTTTTATTTTTTTCACAGCTTCAAGGGACCGTAGACCTAAGTACATGGTTTTAATTTTAACTCGATACGTCCACGCATTCCCGAGATAAAGGGTCTTGACATACAGACAGACAGATAGACAGATGTACGGACAACAAAGTGATTCTATAAGGGTTCCGTTTTTTCCTTTTGAGGTATAGAACCCTAAAAAGGAAGAGAAAAGGAGAGAGAGGAAGTGAGAAAGTGGCGCCAGTGACTGAAAAGTTGAAAGGGAATCGTTTGTCATGGTATGTGAAGAGGGGGGATGAAACACATGTTACTAAAAGAGTTATTTTTATCTATTTATTTATTTAAACTTCATATATTATACAGTAGTGGTACATAGATAGACTTAATGCAACTGGGCATTCTCTACCAGTCAACCTTTATGTTATGAGCATACATGTGGATGGATGGAGAGGGAGACGGAGGTCAAAGAAAAAATGGACTGATTGTGTGACGAGTGATATGATAGAAAAGGGAGTGATAGCATGACGGGTGACAGGACAGAAAGGACAGAATGGAAGAAAAAAACGTGTGGCGCCGACTCCAAATAACACGGAAAAAGAGCAAGAAAACGATGATGACGATGAGGTATTTATTATTAGAATTAAACTACATCCTTCTAATAGCAATAAATAAATAGCAACACTACAAGCAGTATAGTAATATATTATAAGTCGAAGTTTCTTAAAAGTTTTACCAAAAACTAAAACCACATAATTTTGCATTAAAACTAAAAAAATAATGCAATTTCGCTACAAAAATATTTTACTCTTGGTAAAACCCGAGTACAAAGTTGCCCAACTTCCCCTTGACTTTGCAATGAAAAATATAACATCTAGTGTCTCAGCTGCACATCTTATACAAGTCGTTAAAATGGACCGGGGGAGAAAGGGGTTATTATGATCCCTGGACGATGGGCACCATCATAACTTTTATGTGAGGTCCCTTTAATAGTGCTTTATAACTTAATGTTGTGTTTTGATAGATATGTTCAAAGTGTGGTTGATTATGGTCCTAAAATTTGGTGGAAAATTAATGAGTTTTGCAGCGAGGCCGAGGGTGAGATGTGTTTACTATTTTACGAGGACTCTAAATAATATTGTCAACATCAAAGAGGATTTATCAACGTAAATGTAAACGCTTCTGTATTTTTAATTTTTTAACGTTTAGATCGCTACGTCAAATAAGTTAGCGTGGGAAATAATCCAATGCCTGCTCCCGCTCTAGAGCGGAGCACTCCTATGTTCCTTCGTTGCTGTGCATTCTAGGACATGGCGTTTTCCTTTCAGAAGCGAACCTATGGCCCCAGTAGGCTTCGACCCTGCGGGGCCCCTACGGTTTTGCTGACATCTACTTGAGGCGCGCGTGGATTTGGGTGGTCATGTAGTGGTGTGTTAGACATATTTTGCTTTGTTTCGGTTGGAGGATTAAATACCTACTGCGTCAAATTAAATTTAGTTAGTGACATTCCACAGAGGTCATGACTATGAAGCGAGCTGAATGACGCCATTAACCTTTTGAGTGCGTAATTAGAGACACAATAGAAAGACAATGGCGCGTGAACGCCGGCGTTAATGCGGGGATCAACAGCTTAAGCGTAAAACCAGATTGAAATGTTGTTGTCGACTAACAACATTACATTATACTGTTACTAGATGGTGTTACTAAGCTTCAAATGCATATGCTTAATTAATGCTTATTTTTGAAGTTTCTTTTTTTTTTTTCAAACATTGAAATAATTTATAGTTTCTTTTAAAGAGATTAATATTTTAAAACTGAATATCAATTTATAAATATTTAATCAGAGGGTAGGTTGTATATGGGTTTATATATAATAACTAGTAGATAGTATAAATAATACCGAAGAGTTATGACAAGCTCAATTGATTGTTCGCTAAGTTCATTTCGATTATCTCGTTCCAGCACCTTTCACTCAATTTTATTTTTAATCAGGTGAATTGTCTACTTATTTAACCAAAATGAGTATGCATTGTAATATAGATTTTAGTAACAAGAGCTCAAATGATTTATTTGCATTATTCTATTTTCTGTCAAACTAAACTTCAAGTTTAGTTTATGCTTTGTAAGATTGAAGAAACCAACGCTATCTAGTTTAATTTTCGAAAACTTGAACTCTAACGTGCAAAGGAAAATAGGCACTAAGGTATCCAGGCAATTTTGCTGGAGTGTGTACCTATAGTTGACCTGCTGCGGGATTTTTTGAAATAGTTACTGTGTTCCTGAAACACAAAGGGCAACTGAAGTGGGTTAAAACCCACTTCAGTACAGTCAGTATAAGCCTGACACTCTCCCTCGCTCCCAAAGCGCGTATTTGCTGATTTCCCATAGAAAAAATAGGGCCAAAAGCCGCTGCTGGAATTTCGCTACCTAATTTGAACCTGTATAATAAGTAGTTATTTACAACGTTGATATAAGTAGTATATTTTTTCTCATATAAATAAAAATTGCAAAACAGACAGTATGAAAATGTGTTGTGCAATGTTAACCCGCTGAGTGATGGTCAGAACGACGTGTTATTTTTCACACATATTACGTCATTTATTACTTTGAGGTCTGTTTATTCTCATTCAAATTACACGTTGTAATGTGTAGATAACGAATCACAAAGCTAGACATATCAACAAAAAAAAAATGCTCTAAAAAGACTTATATAAATGGTGCGTTCAAAAACCTAACTTTATAAAAGGAGAAACTGACTGACTATCATCGCACAGCCGAATTTACCGGGCCTAGGAGCGTGAAATTTTGCACAAGGTAGGATAGCTTTACGTCTTGTGCGAGTACTAAGAGGGGATTTTTCAAAATTCACTCCCAAGGGTTTTTTTTAGGGGGGAAAATCATCTAATGACAAATCTCACTCTTGGGCGGAGCGGGAGATAGTGTCAGACTTTTACTGACTAAAAACCCACTCCTGTTCCTTCTTTGCCTTCATCCCAGGGCCCCGGGTTTCACACCCCCAAGAGTAGAAATGGGGTTCTATAGCTTGTATGGAGAAAACTTCACGCGGGCGAAGCCGCTGGCGGAAGCTAGTGTTTAAATACGAATCTTAGGACACCAGGGAAATCATCAAATAACATCTCCTGCTCTAGGTGGAGCAAGAGAGTATGTCTAGTTTTTACTGACTAAAACCCACCTGTGTTCCTTCAGTTCTCCTTTGCGTTCTAGGACTACGAGTTACCTTTTCAGAAGTTCTCCCATGGCTCTAATACGCATCGGGCCTGCTGGGCTTCGACGGTTGTGCTGACACTTCACAGTCGCGAATGGAACGCGTCGAAGACTCGGGCTCGGTCCGGACGGTTACCGGACGGCCGTACGTCGAGCTACCCATTATTTGTGGGGCGTGAGGATGTCCGTTGTCTCTTTCACTAGCATTACTTCTTTGCAGAAGGAAGCGACCGCCGCCCATTCCCCTGGTTCCAGACCATGGCCTAAACCAGAGCCTGGATTTCTGTGTACCTAATTAGTATTTTGAGCAACTCCTCAATTTCGAATTGTCGTTGTTTTGACGAGCGGTCAATTTTATTATATCTGCAATTTACCAAATGACTGATTAATCTCGTGGTATAGACTCTAAGAACACGCCAAACATATTATACGCTTTTATTCATTCGAAAGTAATCCTTAAATACAGGTCCTTCACTATATCTGTCTTCTAAGATAAAAAATTCCAATCGTAGACAGTCAGTCGGGATTTACTTTGTTACGTAACCACTACGGTGTGTCTTATTTTCTCAAACCACCGTACTGGGGACCGCATTAAAGAAGCTTACACAAGTGTATAGCTTGGGCTTGCATTGTAGGGACTCCATATGTTATCCTTGAAGGAAATATATCCCAAAACTTTATCTCCCTCACAAATTGACTTGAACTTCGGTAGGTTTATTCACTTTTTTGCCTTTCATCGGGTATTTCGGATAGGGAAGGCTTGGAAATATTTGGATGCTCGACTTTGGTTTGACCTTTCGTAGATGTAATAACTAGCCCACGGTAAAGATGAGGGCCACCAACAAAAATACCAAGCATTCAATAATCGCTATGCGGCACTACTTTATTTGATTAATAGTTTCTGCTAGTGGCTTCGCCCGCGTGTGAATACAAAATTATCCCGAGGGAACATACTCCCTGGACATGACCTACCCATGTCCTAAATTTCATCAAAATCCGTTCAGCAGTTTGAGCTTGAAGGAGTAACAAACAAACACACATACACGTACATGCACACACACACAAACTTTCGTTTTCCAAAAGGGTAAAACGGGACCCTATTGCTAAGAGTCCGCTGTCCGTCTGTCTGTTACAGGCTATATCTCATTAACCGTCATCGATGATGTATTTCTGTTGCCGCTATAACAACAAATACCAAAGAGCCATATCTGATTTTTTTGCTCGATATTAATAACGGTAACAGGTAGACGCTTTAAATATTGACAAAATGTTTAGTTGTATATTCACTTTAAAAATAAATGATTATATTAAAATTAAGTGAATATTTAAGGGACGCTCCCATACAACAAACTTTTTTTGCCGTTTTTTGTTCGTTATTAATACTTACACTAACTACGTACGCATTTGGCCAGTTTTTTTTTTATAATATTAGTGTGATGTTATATCTTGAAACTACAAACCCATAAGAGGATAAACCAACAAAAGACAGTTTAACACTCTTCGGCGTCCACTGAAGCACCTAAATTTACTTTAAAACATAAACATTATGTTTACTCTTTCCAATCCAGTCCTGCTCAGCAATTTCCCAAGTCCAATTCCGTCCAAACCAATAAATTCTTAGCGTCCCTACTAAACCGTAAAGCTGGTATAGCAAAGTTAGTGGACTCCTTGCTAGACACAGCGTGGCAGCCGAGTTGGAAGCCACAAATTGCTCAGGGAACTTACCTCCATTCGGTGACTGACAGGAACTTTGTGTCGCGCAGTTTACTTAAGACTTTAATGAATACCCACAGTTGCTTAGATCATTTACGGTTCTTGCTAATGTTAGTTGCCTTGTGCCTCGTTGCTTATACGCCTTCAAAGCCTTTGTTCCAACTTACAAGTTATATGTACCTATTCCGCGGTAAGGATTATTATTATAATCGTGTCTTCGTTGATATTGTTGAGACATTGTTAATTACACTAATTTAGTTACGTTTTCGGTTGATATAATATAATTTGTGTTAGGTAAATATATATTTCGGCTGCGATGGTGGAGATTAAGGTATGTCGGCATGGTTGGAGCAGTTCGCGGGTTCGATTCCCGCACGAAACAAGTATTAATTAGACATTTAAAAGAACATTTTTTATTGTTCGATTTTGACTTTTATTACGTTTGTGGCAAGACAAATGGCAGCTGCAGTAAATAGTTGGTATTGTAACCACGTTTTTAATGCCATCCTTATGTCTATGGAAAATAAGTCCGAATCAGTTAAACGGACAGCAAAAAAAACTGGGAAAGTGCGGGTCGGACTCGCGCACTGAGGGTTCCGTATAAACTTGAAAGGTAAATTGCGGTTTAAGATTTATGACGTATTGAAAAAAATAGATCTCGTTCAAACCAATTTTCGGTGCAAGTTTGCATGGTAATGTCTCTCTTATTTTAGAAGTTACAGGGGGGGGGACACTTTTTACCACTTTGGAAGTGCCTCGCGCAAAATATTCAGTTTAGAAAAAAAATATATTAGAAACCTCAATATAATTTTTAAAGACCTATCCATAGACGAATGGGTTTGAAAAAAAAAATATTTTGAGTTTCTTTTTTCACTCTGTATGAGGAACCCCCAAAATTTATTGTTTTTTTTTCTATTTTTGTGTGAAAATCTTAATGCGGTTCACAGAATACATCTACTTACCAAGTTTCAACAGTATAGTTCTTATAGTTTCGGAAAAAAGTGAGTGATATACGGACGGACAGACAGACAGACATGACGAATCCATAAGGGTTCCGTTTTTTGCCATTTGGCTACGGAACCCTAAAAAGGTTTAAATGTCCAATCTTATTGCAAATGCAGTATATACATATATATATAGTTGTTCCGGGTCAGGGGTTTTTCTGAATATGAGTTTACATATTTGTGAATGCAACGAACGATACAGGATTAATTTCTAGAGTGGGACAACGTTGCTTAAAAAATAATAGTACATGATATAAGTGTGTAATGTTAGTGATTACCGTCGAGGCGGTATTTAGACCCGAGCCGTGGCGAGGCGCGAGGGTCTTAAGAGGGCCAAGAACGGTAATCATTAATTCCTCACGTGTGTCATACGACGTTTTTCAATACACTTGTGAAGAAAACAACAGTAAAACTAGTAAAATTTTCTGTGACATGGCGGTAAAAATCTGTTTTCATAAGCGAGCGCATCATTTTTTTTTATTTACCCCTAGAGGAAGGCTAAGGTATTTTGATCATACTGTCTAGTCTAAAGTTTATGTTTTCTTGCGTGAAAAGTTTTTACGATAATGTCTTTCGTAGTGACAATCGAATACGGATGTAACATTTTCTAATGATTTTGTAGTATTTAATTTTATTTAATTAAAATTAAAATCACGCCAAGAACCACGCGCATCCTAAAATGGCGGCCATAGACCACAAAAAAAAAACAAATTTTATTTGAATGTATCGTACATTCAAATAAAATTTGTTTTTTTTTTATTTACTAAATGTTTTTTATTAAATAAATCGTTTCTACAAGTTAAATTTGCACGTTTTAACTTATAAATTGGATGAAATAAGTAAGACACTAGAGATTGAACAAAAGACTAGAGGTTGAACAAAAAGGTTTTAACTACATTATAGCACTAGTGCGTAATGGTAATCAAAATGTCACAGTTTGGTAACGAGTGCCATTATATACCTAAGTGCAGTGCAATAAGAGTCACTGTCTGAGCAAGTGTGTTGAAAAAATAATAATAAGGAATAAATTATTGACTCACACAAATTGATACCTACACGTGGAGTTATATTCTGTTTATACATACATTACAGCAAAGTTTTGTGTTACAAGAAGAAACATTTAATATGTTTTATATTTTACGTCTCAAAAATAAAGTAAATTCTACGTTAAATAAATAATTATCCACACGCGAATCGTCGTTAAGCTTGTTAAGCTCTTTAAACTGTTGGGTAACTTCATAAAAGGGTATTAAACTTTTGTTACACATGAGATTAGACAAATTAAGGCTTTGATGTTACTTCAAAAGACTTCCCGCTATTTTTAGCAGTATATACCCACATTGCACACATAGTACTTTTTTAGTTACTTTTAATATAAAAAACAAAAACACACCTTACTATTTTTCAAGGTGGGGAAATCATCCAATGACTTCTCTTGCCCGAGGGCGGAGCGCGAGGGCGTGTCAGAATTATAAAATTCTTTTCATTCGATTCGTTCGACGTGTTCGGCTCGGATAAGTGTGCGTTCACCTTAAGTATCTAATTGTTTTGGTAATTATTCTGTACGAACAAGAAAAGTTTGATTATTAGACATTGTAGAGCTCGGATATCCAAAAATTCTTCTGTACGTGTGTCTGTTACCTAACTTTTGACCGATTTGGATAAAACTTTGTGTGTCTGGATTCCCTGGATTGTTTGAAAATACAACTGAACTCGGTAGAAGGTACTGAAATCATGTTCTCAATTTTTTTTTCTAACATATAGCCAATTCTAATTCTGGAAAACGTCTACCGAGATTGTTGTTAGCATTATTATAATAAATAACTGGTGTTTATCGGCCTGACGGACGGCTGTAAGGTTATATTTATCTCTGACAACATTATTTTATTTTATTAATGCATTAGTCTTCCATGTGTCATAAGTTCTAAATCATCTAAAGCGGTCACGGTGAACATATGTATATGAACATGTATATATATATATCTCCATTATATCTTTGTTAGGTTGTAAAGTCTTGAAAGGTAAGTGTTTTCAGAACAATTTAAACTTAGCTTTTTAAACCTTTTAAAACCTACGAGTATACGAAAAAGTAGCAAGTAAACCATGATAGGTATTTTTTAAACTAACTTTGTCTTTAATAACTGTGTATGAAAAAATAGGTAATAAAATAATTACTTTAATGATGTTCGCCATAGGATGATGACAATTACAATAAGTATAGCCAAGCACAGCTCTAGAATACCTTCCTGAAGACTCTCGCAGACAGTCATAATGCTATATCAAAGCAACGGTTTATAGAATTTGTTTTATGGATATTTATATATGGATATAATATATGTAGAGATAAATCAGATTTCGAAAACGCGTTGCGACATCGCTGTCGCATAGTCACGCAAGCTTGTCTGTAAGACGATTTAAAAAAAAAATGTATACCATAAAGTTCAGACTTGTAACAAATTACTGAATAGTAGACTACTCTTTTCCAGGAGCAACTAAGGTCGTTCGACATCAGTATGAAAAATGTGAAAATGGAAGCAAATGATGCTAAGTTACTCACAGTGGCATACCACAGGGACCTACTGACGTGAAGATATTATACTTTGAAATCAATTTCTCTTCAGCACATAACCAGAAGGTCGTTAAACCCTTACATAGAGGGTTGAAACTTGTGCAAGCGCTCTAAGAGTAATCAAAGAGATCAGAGTAAACATGAACTTAGACTGCCATGCGGGTGTGTATGTATTTCATTAATTACTATTCAGCATATGTTTGTCTCTTTGAATTTATTTAGTATAAAAGCTTTTGGATTTACTTGAAATAATGAGGAGATAATGTGACTGCGTATGTTGTTTATACTGATTGTGTAATGAATAAAATTATATATGGTTTTTTTGAGTGTATTTAATTCTTTTTTTGTTTGTAAAGATATGAACATGTTTAATTTTAGGTACATCAGGCCAATGTGCATCGTACACTGCAGTGACGACTTTATTTAGATTCATTTACTTACACAAAATGAGAGCAGTGGTGGCCGAGTGGTAACGGCCCCGACTTACGAGTTGTAGGTCGCGGATTCAAACTCAGCCAGGTGCATTACTTTGTGTAATTTATTTCATTACCACAGCTCTCAAAACGGCGAAGGAAAAGATCGTGAGAAAACCGGCATGTCCTAGAACCAAAAATTCGCTCTCCGCGTTGTGGATTACGGCCCATTCCCTCTCCTATAGAGAGGTGGCCTGAGTCCCAGCAGTGGGAACATTAAAAAGAGTGATTATACTTACAAAAATTATGATAATGTAACATTATCGACTTAACTATGAAAGTTTTAATTATTGAACCTCGTCGGTCGTGAAGTGACTGACATGTCTTCTACTATACTATATAATTATGAAATATGTATTATGTTTAAATAATGTATAGTGTAATTTTTATAAAGTAAGAGAGAGTACAAGAAAATAGGAGTTTAAACACAAGATGACACCAAATTTTAACGTAGCTAAGCATTGCTCAGGATACCAAGCAGTTGAATTGTTTAATAGGTTACCAACTGATTTAAAATTATTATTATATAGCCCTCACTTATTGAAAAACAATTAAAAACGTTCTTATTGGAGAAATGTTTATACTCAGTATCAGATTTGATGTCAAATTATATAAAATAACTACTTACTCATTCAATAATAATATTCTACTGGACACGCTTTAAACAGTATTAAAACTTGACATTAACAATGCTTTGAGTTTGTTTAATCATTTGACTTTACTTTGACATTATGTCTGACATTTGACATTACATTTATTTGTAGACATATCTCTAATGATTTGCCTCAATATTTTACATTCTTTAATTTAAATTCTATAAATTGTTTTGCTTAAAATGTGACAGTTCTATTTTAACATTATTTTAAAATGATGTTATATTCAATACATTATTGTTATGAATAAATAAATAAAATTTATATATATATATTTAAAAAAAAAAAAAACATTGTCACACTACGAATGACTTCTGTATCGTGGATGCGTTCACAAAAATTTAATCTTACATAAACAAGACACCCAGTCCCAGAACACTCATCTGTAGGTCATACAATAATTTGTTTTATGCAGGAATCGTACCCGCGATACACAACGCAACAGCCACTGCACCAACCGTACCATCTAGATGTATATATTTGTAGGATATAGTTTTAATGTAATATTTTCATCTATTCTTTATCTTTTAACGGGACTTGTCGGCGCCTTGACGGTGATGTGACTGATATATGACCGTTTTAAAGAACAAAACAGTATTTCTTTGCTGCCTCTACTACTTTTGAGCGATAGATAAATCAATTTAATTCAAACTAAATCTAAGCAAAGCCCATAAAATCTCTGAGACTCATTTATCTATGACTCAGGATGCTGAGCTCTGTTACAACGCCAATTTCTGTAGTCATTCGCTATGCAAGACGATGTGCCCGCCAATACAGTGGCGAACGATTTAATGGAAGAGACAAATTAAACTATATATATATATATAGTTGTGTATATTGAAGTTAGTGATAGCATGACGAGTGATAGGGCAGAATGAAAGAAAAAAACGTGTTGCGCCGACCCCAAATAACACGGGTCAAGGGCAGGAAGATGATGATGATGATGATGATATATATATATTAATATTATAAAAGTGAAAGTTTGTATGTTTGTTACTTCTTCACGCTTGAACGGCTGAACGGATTTCGATAAACGCGCGGGTAAATCATATCCTGAAATGGCACATAAGATACTTTTTATCCCGGAAATGAGTTCTCATGGGACATATTTTTACTATCGCGCAAGTAAAGCCGCTGGTACCAGCTAGTGGTTTCATAAAGGCTATCAACATAAAAATGTTCTAACTTTCATGTACGCCATCACTTTTGTGTAACATTGGATTTGTGAATTACTGACAAAAAGGTTGCTGGCTCAAGTAGAATTAGCTGCATAAACGTTGACCACTGTGCATGAGTCCCAACGCAATGGGTTGCTCAAAATGGAAGACGCCGTTGAGGCTGACCCAAAATGAGGTGGCGAGATGATTTGGACGCGGAGCATAAAAGTTGGTTCAAGAAGGCGTGAAATAAAAATACCTTGAGCGACGTGGGTTTAGCCAGTTTTGATGACTTATTATAAGAATCATGTTGAATGCTCGAATTTGAACTAATCAGAATACTTAACTAACATGATTATGAAAGATTGTCTTTCAGTTTGATGTTCATCGTATCAATTCCTTACTAGCTTTTACACTAAATCTAAAAGTAAAGAACGAAAAAATGTTTGTTAGATCAGAAAGAAATGATAGTTAAAGTACTACTATGACACACAAGGGGACTAGTGCAAGCTCCAACTCATTGAAGAGTGGCCATCACAGCTAGTGTCGCACAATTTTTCATACTTTTTAGGGACTCTGTGTGTGACTTGCTGAATCCGAGTGAGAAACATTGTGACAAAGTGACTGATGTGCTGCATCTAGTTGCCCTCGTTTTAAATGATTGTGTGGCTTGAAACTGTTTCAAAAGAAGACTATATCACTATTTATTTGTTTGTGTTTCTTTCATTTTTTTCCTTATCTGTATGTCTGCGCACGGCAATGTGTTCGAAACTAGCTTAGTAACTTTTTAGGTTTTCGTACCTCAAAAGGAAAAAACGGAATTTCGGCGTTTATACCTCGTACATCGAAGGACTGGAACAATTTGCCTGCTGCGGCCTTTCCGTCCAACTATAATTTAGGTGTCTTCAAGGCTAGAGTGAATAAGCTATTAATAAACTACTGCGCCTCACCATCAATGATTGCATCTCTGCTTACCATCAGGTGGGATCGCAGTCAAGCACTGGTTTATATCAATAAAAAAAAACAAACACGAACCCTTATAGGATCACTTTATTGTTCGTCCGTCAGTCTGTCTGTCAAGACCCTTTATCTCGGAAACGCGTGGAGATTTCGAGTTTAAATTAAAACCATACACTCAAGTCTGCGTTCCCTCAAAACTGTGAAAAAATCAAACTACTGAGTTAACGGAAAAAAAGATATGGCTGTTTATGTCGCAGAAATCGTATATTTCGATACTCTCAAGGGAATCAAAATTCATAGGGTACTTCCCGTTGACCTAGAATCCTGAAATTTGGCATGAAGCAAGGTCTTATAGCACAAGTATAGGAAAAAATCTGAAAACTGTAAATTTGCAGTTACGTCACCAAAAAATAACCTTTCGGAAACATCTTCATAACTCATTCGGAAATTGAACTATTTTCATAGGAAAGTTTGTACGGAACCCTTAGTGCTCGAGTCCGACTCGCACTTGCCCGGTTTTTTTCCATTAGAATGGGGATGTAACAAATTCTGAGGTTTTCTCACTCAAAGTAAATCGAGTTAGCCTTCTCAGCAAGCCTCGCTGAGGTTTAATTAAGAGAATGGTGAAATTATGTAGTAGTGAACAGTACACTACATTGGTTGTTGGGCGATAGGTTCTATCTAGAGTGGCGTGTGCGCATCGAAAGATACAGCGTTGGAAGGCCTCCTAAAAGGTAGATTGATGATCTGTTGAAGGCTGCGGGAATCCGTTGGATGCAAAATGCACAGGAACAAGGACAAAGGACCGGTCGATGTTGCGACGTTTGGTTGAGGGATCCTATTATCCTACGGTCCAATAGTGAATGTCTTTTGGCTGAAATGATGTTGTGTGCCCAATCGTTTGGAATATAGGCTTGACTACAACGACTGGTCCTTGTGTGCGTCTTGCATCCATCGGATTAACGCGACCCTCACCAGGTCATCGGTCCATCTTGTGGGAGGCCTGCCAACGCTGCGTCTTCCGGTACGTGGTCGCCACTCCAGAACATTTCGTCCCTATCGACCATCTGTTCTGCTAGCAATGTGCCCTGCCCACTGCCACTTAAGTTTGAGGATTTTTCGAGCTATGTCGGTAACATTGGGCATGACTATATGATGTATAAATTCTATTGATCGTGGGTTCTATTCCCACCCAGGACAAATGTTTGTGTGATGAGCTCAATCATTCGTTCTGTATCTGGGTGTAATTTATCTATAATATGTATGTATTTAGAAATACATAAGTATGTTTATCAGTTCTCTAGTACTCATAACACAAGATCTGCTTAGCTTGGGACTAGACGGCGTTGAGTGATAGTTGTGGAATATTATTATTATTACAAATATATTGTCAGTTCCAGTATCCTTAACATCAAGCAGTGTTACCACAAGATCGGCTGATTTAATATGCATCCAAGGTGTCCAAGAGGTTCAACGTTTTAAATTGACTCGCGGCTCTGAATACTAAAGCATAGTTTAATTACATTGTCTTCTACGTTATACTACTAGGAAATTAGTTAAGTGAATTTAAGAAATGAGTTAGTGGCTTTCGTTTTGAAGGCTGACTTTGTAATTAGAGTTTTCAAAAATCTTATTTCGTAATTTATTCTGTTTTGTAAAGTCATGTTACGTAAATTCATAATAGTTCGTAAACGTTTTTAGAGTTGCGTACCCAAAGGGTAAAACGGGACCCTATTACTAAGACTCCGCTGTCTGTCCGTCTGTCTGTCTGTACGTTTGTCACCAGGCTACACCGTTGAAATTTTTACAGATGATGTATTTCTGTTGCCACTTTAACAAAAAATACAAAAAATAGAATAAAACAAATATTTAAGTGGGGCTACCATATAACAAACGTGATTTCTTTGCAGTTTTTTTGCTACGGAAGCTACGGAACCATTCGTGCGCGAGTCCGACTTGCACTTGGGTGGTTTTATAAGAAGCATTAGCCCTGCAACGTCGCTCAAATCATTATTACCAATAGTTTTGCAAACATTGAATAGATCCAATGTAACACGTTCTTAATTCGAAAGGAACCTGAATCAAAAAGAAAAGTATAATCTTATTAAATACTAAAACAAATAAAAAAAATGAAGGCGTAAAATCGGTGTCTGAAATTCATTTTCAAGGTTACGTTCAATTTACTCCTATATTTCCATCTCAAATGAAATTGGAACACTTCAATATCTTTCCAAGATCAAATACAAAGGCAATTACAGGATACTTCACTTTAATCTATCAAATAAGTCGGACTTTTAGCACCAATAAACACTTTATTGTGACAATTAGTGATACTCAATTCTGTATGGAGCTACGGCGTAGTAATAAATCTCGTAGCCACGTAGCCGCGTAGCTCGTAGCACTTCTACGTGTCTACGATGTCTCAAATACTTAGTTTATTTAAACACTTCCACGGCGAAAGCGGACCAAATAAGCTCCATTCTGTTGGTTACGTGACGTTGAAAAGTTTTATTACTTTTTAGGTCGAAAATATAAACAAGTTGGATCCCAAAATACAATTTCAAGGTTTTTTTTTTGAGGAGAATAGAAGTGTTGAAAGAAAAGATAAAACTGAAAGAATGAGGGGATATTTTTAAATTACATTTTTTTTTTTAAATTGATAAACCAGTGCTTGACCAACATCCCACCTGATGGTAAGTAGTGATGCGATCGTTGATGGTGAGACGCACTAGTTTATTAACAGCCTATTCAGTCTAGCCTTGAAGACACTTAAATTATAATTGGACGAATTGTTCCAGTCCTTTGATGTACGTTTTGTGGAAAGATACAAATAATGTTTATTTCAGTAATTTTATAATGGTGTACTTAGTTTAAATTATTTGCCTTGATGGTAGGTTCAATCAATTTTCTTGTCGTTTCTTTAATAAAATCTGAAACGGCTGTAACAAAAATAATGGATCAATAAAAATAACTGCGAAAAGTAATAAATAGTAAACATAATTCCACTAAGACCCATTATATATATATAGTCCGTTCTTACGGACTTGAAAATTTGGTGTTCTTACACAAAATATTTAAGTCATAATAAAAATTTAATTTTCTCATCAGTGTGTTCAGCAAAACAACAGACTACAATAAATACACCGTCACAAATGCCTATCATCAACTTCATAAGTAACTTACTTAGTTTTTTTTACTGGCCTGTTCGTCTTGTGGTCAGTGGCCCTGACTGCTATGCCGGAGATCGTGGGTTCGATTCCCACTTTCCCACCCAGGACAAATATTTGTGTGATGAGCACGATCATTTGTTCTGTGTATATGTATGTATTTAGAAATATATAAGTATGTTTATCAGTTGTCTAGTACTCATACTACAAGCTCTGCTTAGTTTGGGATCAGGCGGCGTTGTGTGAAAGTTGTGAAATATTATTATTATTAACAAATAAATCTTTCTGACTTTGCTTGTTAATACATGGACATAAGAAGCATAAAAAAAAGCAATTATTCAGTATTGGTTGAATTTAAAATTCAAAAGGATGTTTTTCATGAAAGATTTTATCTCATATTTTTTTAAATGCCGATAAACAATCAGTTTGAAATGCTATTTATGTCTGCTTATCATCAGGTGGGATCGCTATACTTTTATATCAATGAAAAAATAATGTAATAGACACGGTTCCGCTAGCGTGAAAGTAGAAAATTGTCCCAAGGAAACATACTTTCAAGATAAAAAGTATAAATATTCTATGTGCTTATCCAGGACAGGGTCTACCCGTGTGCCAAATTTTATTCAAATCCGTTTTACCGTTCGAGCGTGAAGAAGTAACAAATATACTCACAAACTTTCGTTTTTAGGATTCCGTACCTCAAAAGAAAAAAACGGAACCCTTATAGGATCACTTTGTTGTCCGTCTGTCTATCTGTCTGTCAAGACCCTTTATCTCGGAAGCGCGTGGAGGTATCGAGTTGAAATTAAAATCATATACTAAAGTTTGCGGTCTCTTCAAACTGTGAAAAAATAAAACTTCTAAGTTAACGAAAAAAAAAGATACGGCCGTTTATGTCGTAAAAAACGTGTATTTCACACTCTCAAGAGAATTAAAATTCATGGGGTACTTCCCGTTGACCTAGCATCCTGAAATTTGGCATGAAGCAAGGTCTCATAGCACAAGTGTAGGAAAAAATCTGGAAACTGTAAATTTGTAGTTACGTCACAAAAAAAAAACTTTTTTTGCGATTCGCAAAAATCTTCGTAATTCAATTCGAAAATTGAACTGTTTTCATAGATAAGTTCGTATGGAACCCTCAGTGCGCGAATCCGACTCGCATTTGCCCAATTTTTTATAATATTAAAGTGATATACTAGCTGCTGCCGTATGAAAGTTGAAAATTGTCCCAAGGGAACATACTCTCGAGATAAACAGTATCCTAAGTTCAATTGTAAGACATGGCTTCTCTTCCAAATCCGTTCCGCTATTTGAGTGTGAAGAATTAACAAACAGACACACACTCTTTTTACAAACTTTCACCTTTGTGATATTATGTGATTTGTCCCTATTTATGAATAAACTTATAAATAAGCATAATCAGCCTTATAATGTTCCCGCTACTAGGACTTAGGCTTCCTCTCTAGGAAAGGGAATAGGTTGTAATCCACCGCGGGCCCTGCGTGGATTGGTGGATGTCACATGTCTTCGAATTTTTCGTTCTAGGACCTGTCGGTTTCCTCACGATGTTTACCTTCACCGTTTTTAGAGCAGTGGTGACGAAATAAATTACACAAAGTAATGCACCTGTCTGGGTTTGAACCAGCGACCTATACCTCATAAGTCAGGTCTGTTGCCACTAGGTTTCCACTGCTAGAACGTATAAATAACTATATATAATATCACTTTTTATCCACTAGACATAGACCCATCTCAAGCAATGTCACACCGACCACCGTATAAGCATTTAAGTGCTACTGAGATCATAATACCAGATACATACCAGCTCTTAAAACAAACATCAACAAATTTACCCCACCACTAATTGACGGACAGACACGGACAGAAGCTCGAAGACACTGTTGTCTTCCAAAGGCCCGTACGATCAATAATTCAAACGTTCGGTGTGTACTCCGCTTTACCGTGCCGCGTCTAATCCGTATTTATTTCCCCAAAACAGCGGAACAGCTGGCTACAGTTTGCGTCCCGGAATTTATGTCTGTGCTCCTTGCGTCCCTGGGAAACACGTACGGCGGGGTCGAGTCTTGTGGCGAGAGATATACCTTGAGAGATAATCTTTCGAATGATATTGTATTTTTGGTGTTAAATTGAAACCCACAGGAAGTATGGGAGATAAAGTAATGTTTCGCCAACCCCAAGTAACGTGGGAAAGGGCAGGAAGATGATGAAGGGCAAGCCATTTCTTCGCTTTCATATATAGGTATGTAATTATATATTGTTTATGTGTAGTATATTTATTTTATTAGTTATAATATGTATTTTATGTTTATAATAATTTATATGTATGGTACACGACAAACTACCTGCGTATCTTTTTCTCTTCCTCTGTCAAATCCATCCAAGGTTGTCTGTAAAAAATCGCGTTTAGCGATAAGACTGTCCATTATTACACCCTTTTAATTTTAAACTCCTACTGTAATTTTTATCGATAGAATTATTGTCTGTTACATAAAAAAATATATAGTACAACTAGCGGTCCCGGCAAACGTTGTCGTGCCGGCTGCAAGCTGGAATTTTGTCAGAAAAAAATAAAAATCCGATTGCAGTGCCACCTACCGGGTCCAATCGTATTTTCAAACCATTCAGAAACCCACTCATATACACACAAAGTTATATCCAAATCGGTCAAGCCGTTTAGGAGGAGTAAGGTGACAAACACACGTACAGAAAAATTATAATAATATAAAGATAAGCACTCAGTAAATGATAAAAATAAAGATTGTAAAAAAGATCTAATCTAGATAAATGATTGGCCTGTTGGTCTAGTGGTTAGTGGCCCTGACTGCTATGCCGGAGTTCGTGGGTTCGATTCCCACCCAGGACAAATGTTTGTGTGATGAGCACGATCATTTGTTCTGTGTCTGGGTGTAATTTATCTATATATGTATGTATTTACAAATATATAAGTATGTTTATCAGTTGTCTAGTATCCATGACACAAGCTCTGCTTAGCTTGGGACTAGACGGCGTTGTGTGATAGTTGTGGAATATTATTATTATTATAAATTGCCCCATGAAAATAAAAAACTGGTTACCTTATCTTCTCGAGTACCACCGCAATATGCCCCCACACCTACAAGTAGACAGTGAGTGCGGTTCTATGTTTTGCTTATATTGTAACTGCCGAGTCATCTGGCGTGACACGGCTGAGCCGATAATGCGTAACCTACATGTCAGGATTACGGAACGCGTAAACTTTTCACTTCAGCTCATTTTCCGAGCCTAGATACAGATTTGGATGTACTAAGAAGAGATTTTTGTTGGAAGAAAGTATTACAGTTCTTGGAACAAATGTGTACTTGTAAGGGTGGCATTTGATTGCCGTATTATTGCAAGGAAATATCGCTGTGGCGGGTAGAAAGAGGCTATCATGATTGTAAAGTCTCTGCTCAGATTAAAGGTTGAGTATTGAAGTTATCAAGACTAATTTATGCATTATGTTAGAATTATGGAGGAGGAAGGATAACTACATTGATTTTATATATATTTATATGTACCAACATATTATGCTAAGTTGTCATGATGGATAACGGTTATTTACTGTGTATCAAAGTTCCTATGACTGGTGTGTAGGGAAAGGGTTTTATGAAGAAAAGCACAGAAAGACAAGACCAAGTATTTATTTAAAATAGGCTTGTCAATTAATCGAATAACTAGTTGCTTGTTCCAATAATAGGTCGTCATGGGAAAGAACAAGCAAGAAAACCCATGGTAGCTTCAATTATAGTATTTTATAGGCACATTTTACAACATCATTAATTATGGTTTATCACAATAACATCTATAAGAAATTCTATGTTCTATGTCTTGGATCATTTCATAATAGTAAGCTGAATAAGTATTAGAGAATACTTAACAACATAATTTAGATATAACAGAGTTAAAGTTTGACACGTACACAGAATCAATAGCAATAATAACAATAATCAAGATATAATATTAATCAACTTACGTGAGCTTTGCTGGATCACAACTATTATATCACCGAAAGGTCACAAACCCTTTTATAGTAAACTGTCGACGGGTGGATGGACATCTTTTTTTAAACGTCAAATAATAATATCCCGCCATTCTCCACCAATCACAGTTTACCATAATTTAACTTATTTTATAGGTCTTTAATTACAATTGTTACATATTTAAACAGTTTTAAAACATTATAAGATCATTTAAGCAATTTTACAACACTTGATTTGTATTTCTTAGTTCTTATTTCAAAGAATATAATACCGATTGACAGTTCTGTACTAATCAACTGAAACAACTTATTACAATAAAATATCAATTTAAAATGAGAGATAGCTTCATGATCATTAATAATTACGAAATAATTTATAGGATTATCATCAATACGTCGAAGTTTCAAGTTTTATATTTGTATACACAACAATATTACTCATTAATCTTGGTAGGTACTTTTAAATTTGATTTGAACTGCATAAATGTTACCAATGTAAACAATACAACAAACAATATTCGTGAAATATTAAAATTCGTGATTTAACTACGTCATATATAATGACATTCGTCATTATATATATAACACATACATAAAGGTTTTTTATAATCTATTTTCGGTAGGATGCCGTCAAAGTTGTGGGCTCGTATAATATTCTTGTAGCGCTTTCTCAAGAATTGACGTGTAAATATAAAACTCAGAGAGGTGTGGAAGGAATGCTGGGAGGCCTTTGTCCAGGGCTGGGTCATGGTGGAGTCCGTAAGACTTCGTGGAGCATACGGTGAAGAAAATATGGTGTAGATCTGACTCTCTTGGGCGTCATGTCCTTGTGGAGGCAATCGGCGGCGGGGGCAATCCCGCATCCAGCCCAGGTTCAGGCCATAGTATGGAGTGAGGGGGAATGTAGGGCAATACGAAGCAGTAATGCAAGTAAAGGAGGCCGCCGAAACCTTGAGGCAGAGACAAGACTCATGCCCTACCCCCGACAGAGACGCCCCAGGCATCGGGAGTCGGTGGACGACGGCGAGCTATGGGTAGCCGTCCGGCCATCCGGTCCTTAGCGACGTCACCGGCAGTCGTCAACCCGTTTTAGGTCTTTACCAAACCTGGTTCGACGGCTCGTTGTGTTCCACGCCAGGCAGGGTTGCCGATTATTCGAAGAAGTTACCGCAGCCCGGGCAAGGGTTACTGAAGGGACAATGTGGGTTTTAGTCAGTGAACGTCTGACACTTCCTCCCACTCCACCCAGAGCTGGAGAAGTTATTTGGGTGATTCTTTGAAACCAATAGAATGTCTCATTCATCTGGCCTAGTTTTCGTACCTATCTATTTTGTGCCGTAAGCCACGACGGAAAACTATTATGCAAATAAAAATATCAAATTAATAATAATATAATAATAATAATATTCACAACAACACACACAACGCCGTCTAGTCCCAAGCTAAGCAGAGCTTGTGTTATGGGTACTAGACAACTGATAAACATACTTAGGTATATATTTCTAAATACATACATATACATATTATAAATAAATTACACCCAGACACAGAACAAATGATCGTGTGCTCATCACACAAACATTTGTCCTGGGTGGGAATCGAACCCACGACCTCCGGCATAGCAGTCAGGGCCACTAACCACTAGACCAACAGGCCAGTCAAATTGTAAAGAAAAAACTAGGCCAGATGAATGAGACATTCTCTCGGTTTCAGAGAATCACACATTTGATGATTGCTCACGTAATAAAGAAGAAGGACTGTCCCACCTTCTTTCTGGCCCAGGCTTGAAAAATAAAACTAAATTGACGTATGACATGATTCTAATACTTGTTTAATGACAGTTACTTACAGCATTTTGTAATTGCTATCATAAGAGATTTTGATTTAATAAATTGCAATTTTGGCTTGCAAAAAGTTTACTTATTATCATAATATAATTCCCAGTGTAACTAGGACAATAATATTTGTGTTTTGATTTTACTGCTACATCCTTCCTTCCTTGTATTAAAACCTTAGTTGCGTTTTATGACACCCACGGGATAGAAGGATGCGGCCTCTGTAATGGCGGAAACCACAGAGTATCATATGAGTTAATTAACAGACAAAAGGGTCACGGAAATACGACAATAGGAGTGCTAAGTTGACATATTCACAACTTGTTACTTTGAAACACAATTTATTAAATAAGTTTGAGCTGTCAACTAAGTAAATTCAAAACTGTACACAATTTTAAGCAATTATCTGTTAGTTTAGGCCTATATTCTTAGTTCTTTTAAAGGAAACTTACTCCACTTTATTTGAGTCAATCATCATGAAAAAGTAAAAAAAATCCTCGAAATCTCAAGAAATAACGATTTGACTATCGATTTGATTGAGTCAAAGTTCAGGAAATGACTTGGATAGATGTCGAGGTGTCGGCACAGTTGGCGCAATGACTGAAAGAAATAAAGAAAACACGTTTATTTGGCACACAGGTACACACAATGAGAACTGACTGCTACTCTATGTGTCGCGGGTTTGATTCCCGTACGGAACAGTAAGTATTTGTATATCCTGCAGGTAGTTGTTCCGGGTTTCGGTGTCATGTGTCATGTGACTTTACATGTTTGTGAACGTACCCATGATACAGGAGTAATTCCTAGTCTGAGGCAAGGTTCTACTTGAAAAAAAAATAGTGGAATAATTTATTTATATAGTAAAACTTTATGCACAAGTCATAAACACTGTTCAAAGGTGGTCTTAATGCCTTAGGCATTTTCTACCAGTCGACCTTTTTTCTTTTTTTTTTGTAGGTGAGAAAATCATCCAATGACATCCCACGCTCTTGAGCGGTGCGGGGGGCGTGACAGACTGACTAAAAACCCATTCCTGTTCCTTCGTTGCCTTTCATACCAGGACCGAGTCTTCCTTTCAGAAGCAGACCCTTGGCCCCAGTAGGCTTCGACCCTGCTAGGCCTCTACGGTTTACTGACATCTCCTTAAGGCGAACTGTACGCGCCGTCAACGACTTGGGCTCGGTCCGGTCGGTCACCGGACAGTCAGACGGCGAGCTACCCATTGCTCGCCGTCCGCTAGCCCGTGCTTATTAAATTAAACATTAAAATTCATTTATTTCGGAAACCAGCCCATATGGCGGACATTGATTAAAAAATTTGAAATTTAAATATTAAAATTAAAAAAATAAATAAAAATTATACGCATTACAATGGTAGCCGGAAATCGTGGCGAATTGGAAGGCGTGAAGGCCGCTCCCTCGCGCGTGCAAGTGCGGCCTCCTCTTTTGCTAGCATTACTGCTTCGCAAAAGGAGGCGACCGCCTGTCACTCCTCCTCGACTAGTCGACCTTAGGGTGGTGCAGAAACATAACATGGTAGGTGCAGCTAGGGTAAGAATTAGAAAAGAAATAAAATAAATATATACTTAGATACATACATAATATAATTGACTTTATATTTTCGTAAGCGATGATGTGGCCGATGATCGCAGTATGCTTGGCTAGAAGTAACTTGTTCACTCTTGCTTTAATACCCGATTCGGAAGTTTGGGTCAAATCGAAAGCCTGAGACATATTTCTTCCAAACACATCGACATAAAACTTTCTTTTCTTTCCCCTTCCTTCTTTCCAACAGCACTATTTCTTTGCAGCGCATAACTCAGTGTATAATAGATCGGCCTTGGCGCATTCATGGCTATCTGAGACAACATTCTAATTTAAATAGTTTGTGGGCACCGATAGGGTCGCTCCTCTCTATAAATCACTGGGAGGACCGCGGCCAAGCATTTAAAAAGTTAAACTGAAACGTTCTGCTCTCATTCTTTTTATTAACTCCATTTAGGGAGCGGGAGTTTCTTTGTGTTTGTGTCTATAAAAAGAAAGGGACTGTGTTTATATAATTGTCGAAAATAAAATTAATGTTACATAAAATAAATATTTACAGCATAGCAATTATTATATATAATCGTTTGCCAAATAATATTCAGGATTTGCCATCGTCGATGTTCAAAAGGGTGTGTATTAAGACTGTTATTAGAGAAAAATTATTAAAGTGTTAAAAAATATTTAGAAGATAAGTCGCTGGTAACATAATACATAAAAATTGACTTTATTCTACCATACCCAACAATGACATAATTATTCAATAATAATGACATGACTTATTATTAATTCAATACAATTTCAATCTTTATTACATTAATATTTATATTTAATTAATTGATTCATATTTATTAATTAATAGGTTAATAAATGAGCCTTCATTCTTATAGAAATATTTTTACGCCGTAGTATGGCAGAATATGCTAGAACCAAAATTGTAATATCTATTGTACCATATTATGACAAATAAACAGTTTTGATTTGATTTGAAGTGTTTATAAATTTGGTCAGTGGTCAAAATAAAAGGACTGCTTTCACAATATTTAAAAAATATTGTTTTGTAATGGTTATAAACGCGTCGCCCGCGTGAAAGTTGTGATAAAAAGTATCATAAAATATGTACTATTCCAAGACATGGTCTACACGTAAACTAAGTTTCGTCTAAATCTGTTAAGTCGTTAGAGCGTGAAAAAGTAACATACATACAAATTCCCTTAGAATATTAGTGCGATTCTATTTAGTCAAAAGTTTTGAAAATAAATTAACCATAAAATTTTAATTGCAGTATCCGTGTACGCTAAAGTATCCGTATATCCGAGATACAGGACTCGTCTTAGTATGGTTACAGATGCTTCTATGTAATAAAATAGTTTTATGTACTAACCTATAAGTCTATGTAATTCGTAGTAATCGTTTTGTGGAAATTAATATTATTATTATTTTGTTTAAAAAGAAAATAATTTAACTATTAGATTATTTTCTATTTAAACAAAATAATAATACTAAACGGTGGAGTCTACAGTGTCCTCACACTCAAATTATAAAAACCAGCCAAGTGCGAGTCGGACTCGCGCACGAAGGGTTCTGTACTATCTGTAGCAAAAAACGGCAAAAAAGTCACGATTGTTATAATGGGAGCCCCACTTAAATATTCCTTTTATTCTGTTTTTAGTATTTGTTGATATAGCGGCAACAGAAATACATCATCTGTGAAAATATCTAACTATTACAGTTTATAAGATACATCTTGGTGACAGACGGACAGACAGACAATCGGACGGGCAGTGGAATCTTAGTAATAGTGTCCCGCCCCCTTGTATACCCTTTGTGTACGGACCCCTAAAAAGAGGACAAATATAGAGGTATCTATATAGTTAATACTATATAGATACCTAGTAGAATACAGCTACTATTCTGTAATTACGTAAAATATATCAAATATCTCCTTTGTATAATTAGAGAATCTGTCAGGCTTAATCAATTCAACCATCTTCAGTGATATTGATCACAACGATTTCCACGAAGTCTCTTCACCAAGATCGTAGAATATTGTATTAATATAATAACTTTATACATAGGTAATTATGACTTATTAGCGACCCGCTTTGAACGGGTGTCAGAAATCTTTGGAATTCCTGGTTTTCCTCTACTATAATATGCATGTATTATATACATTTATACCTTCCTCATAAATGACTCTGTCTACCGGTAAAAATTGCATGAAAATCCGTTCAGTAGTTTCTGAGTTTATCGCGTTCATACAGACAGGCAGAGATTGGTAGAGCGTACGAATGTCTCACTTCAGGCAGTCTCCAAGTGGGGTGAAGCCAATCTGGTGGGATTCAACGCCGCCAAAACACAAGCGTCTCTGTTCACCGCTAAAAAGAGCCCGCTCACCTTGGCTCCTGCTTTTCAGAATGTATCCCTGGTGTACACCGACCGCCTTCAGCTCTTGGGAGTTGAAATTTCCTCAGACCTTAACTTTGGGCGGTTCATTGAGTCCAAAGCCAAGGTAGCTGCTAGGAAACTCGGCGTACTTGCAAAGGTCCGGCGGTACTTCACACCAGGACAGCTTTTATTGTTATACAAAGCATAGGTCCGTTCGTGTGTGGAGTACTGCAGGCACATATGGGCTGGTGCTGCAAATTGCCACCTCGCAGCTCTAGACTCGGTGGAGAGGCGTGCAAAGAGGCTAATTGGTGATCCAGATCTGGTTAATTCCAATCTACAAAGTCTTGAGCACAGACGTAGGGTCGCCAGTCTTTCGGTGTTTTACAGGATGCATTTTGGAGAGTGTGCGCAGGAATTGCATGAATTGATTCCACCATCTCATTTCTACCATCGGAAAAGCCGACGAACGGCGAGTATCCACCCTTAAAAAAATAGCAGCATATGCTGAGTTAGGCGCCTTTTTGGCCTTGCACAGATTTTATGTTATTCTTTTTATACTTTCATACTTTTTTTGTAATTCTACTGTATGTGTGAGGTACGAATAAAAGTTTTTTCTTTCTTTCTTTTTTTCTTTCTTTCTTTCTTTCTTTCTTACGTTGTTGAAACCTCTACGGTCCGGACCATGCGTTTTGCCTCGTCGTTTATACCGTGTACATCGAGGGACTGGAATAATTTGCCTGCTGTGGTTTTCCCGTCCGATTATAATTTGGGTCTCTTCAAGGCTAGAGTGAATAGGCTCTCAATTAATTAGTGCGCCTCACCATCTACGATTGCATTACTACTTACCATGAGGTTCATCATCATTTGTTTGTGCAAATAAACTGTTTTTCTTTCTTTCTTTTAGGTGGGATCGCAGTCAAGCACTGGTTTATATCAATTAAAAAAAAAAAGACAGACGCGGTGAGGGACTTTGTTTTATAGTAATTATATAAAATTATCAGTAAATGAAAGCGACCTGGTGCAAGCCACAATCATCTGCTGGATGCATGAAGCATAGTAAAAGAAAGACGCTTGGTGAAAGCCAATTTTCAACAGTGAACGTCTTTTGGCTTAACCCCTTAAGCACTTATCTCCGTAAAACGCAAAAAACAAGGAATTTTGAACCTACTGTTTAAGAACCTACGGTGTTCGGTTAACGTTTCGAGCTTTATCTCTTACGGAGACAAAACTCGAAGCTTCTTCAGGAGTTAAACGATGATGACTGGAAGCTATTGTCTTTCTCACGCTTAAATAAATCCTTCACTTACTAAAACTTAACTTGACGAACAAACCTACGAAGCAGCTATTTCTAGATTTATCATCAAAAGTAGACAAAAGAGCAAATACACTAACCTATCGGAAGATTTTTTTTTTTTTTTTTAATTGATATAAACTAGTGCTTGACTGCGATTCCACCTGATGGTAAGTGGTAATGCAATCGTTGATGGTGAGGCGCACTAATTTATTGAGAGCCTATTCACTCTAGCCTTGAAGAGACCCAAATTATAATCGGACGGGAAAATCGCAGCAGGCAAATTATTCCAGTCCCTCGATGTACGCGGTATAAACGACGAGGCAAAACGCTTGGCTTGGTCTTGGTCAGATCGGAGCTTTTAAACTGCAAAGGTGGGTAAATGACAAACATTGCGAGAGATAGACACAAATAAAACAGAGGAATAAATGAAAAATCCATTACGTGGATAAAGGGAAACACCTCAATAACACTCAATGTTCTCGATAGAGAATCGATTACCACCGGTTTTAACAACACAGGGCAATACTTGAAACGTTCGAGTAAATGGAGAAACGTCTATATGAGACTTCCTTCTAATTGTACGAGTGAAACTAACAAGGATAGAGGTAATATTGGACTATTAGTGGTGCTAAGGACGTAAATATAAGAAGATTTCAATGATTGTAAATGGCCAGAATGATTATTATCAGCTGTAAGTACAATCGATTTTTTAAGTTCCATCCGTTTTTTTTTTATAGGTTTGACTACTTTCTCAACTGATGGTAAGTGATTACGTCGCTGACGATAGAGCAGACTTGCCTAATAAAGTAACCTATTCACTCTTGACTTAAAGATCCCTAGGTTGTAGCTGTCAGGAAACACGGACTCTGGCATGGAATTCCATTTCTTCCGTACGCAAAATAAAAACTGAAACTGTTTTTATTCAATATTGAATATGTTTTAACTTTTTTTCAAGCCAATACTGTCCCATGGCTGGGCATAGGGTCTTTTCGCCTGCGCCTTCTCTAACTATCCTTCGCGGTAAGCGTTTAGATCAAAGATAAATAATAAACTTATGGCACAGGTGGGTGTTAGTCAGGAAAACTCTGACACGCGCTCTCACTCCACCCTAGGGCGGGAGAAGTCCTACGGGCCGCGGGCCCACCACACTTCGCTACCGAACTCTGAAGACGACACGCGCGCACACTCCAAACACTTACCAACATCGAATGCTATTGTACTTATTCTGGATTATATTAATTTCAAATTACAGTCCACAGTCTTTAGGTTTAGTCCTTAGATAGGTCACTAACACCATCTAAAAACATCTAGTAACTAAATGCATGTTAGTGTATATAGGCCACGTCTATATAACCTATATAACTATTACCAAGATACCATAGTACCCCGTAAAACACAGCCAACTTGTAGAAACTCGTTGGGGCAATAAAAACTTTGCGCGTAAAACAAAAAAACTTCGGTGGTAACAGCAAAAAGTTAAACTGGTTTGTTGTAAATCTGGAGATTTGATTGTGTCCGTGTAATAGCATGAAAGTTAGTTTTAAAAACATGAACCTACGTATATGTCACTATTATGCGCAGTAGCAGAATTTTTAGACTATGGTGGCATGCAAATCCATTACATGCCACCACAGTCTGAAAATTCTGCAGATAGTCATTGGAATATCTACAGGAGAATTTGTATGAAATAAGATTGATATTCAATCGGTGTCTATAACAAAGGTGTAAAAGTACCTAGGTATAAAACCAAAGGGCAAATGCATAATCATAATCGGCCTTATAATATTCCCACTGCTGGAATTCAGGCTTCTTCTCTCGGAGAGGGCATGGGCCGTAATCTAATATTCCCACTGCTGGAATTCAGGCTTCTTCTCTCGGAGAGGGCATGGGCCGTAATCTAATATTCCCACTGCTGGAATTCAGGCTTCTTCTCTCGGAGAGGGCATGGGCCGTAATCTACCACGCAGGCCCAGTGCGGATTGGTGGATGTCACATATCTTCGAATTTTTGGTTCTAGGACATGCCGCACGTGTTTCCTCACGATGTTTTCTTTCCAGTCTTTCCAGATGAAATATATTACACAAATAATGCGCCTGGCTGGGTTTGAACCCGCGACCTACAACTTGTAAGTCGGGGTAGTTACCACTGGGCCACCACTGTGGGTCTCATGACTTCAAGACAACCTGGACTAAAGAAACGTCTGTCAGCATATTAAAAGATTAAGTTTACATATAATAATCTTACCATCCATAACTTCAGCAGTAATTTGCAAAAATTCACATTAAATACTTTTCAGGACATGGCTTTTCTTACAGAAGTACACCTTTAACCCACTTTCATAATGTAAATAAAAGGTAGGGCAGGAATCTGCCAACAAAATGTAGATTCATAACCGTCTTTTAATTTACCAAAATATACAAACATATTACTCTCCGTTAACAATAAATAAAAAATTCATTTCTCTGAACCCCTAACTTAATTAACAAAATCTCAACCAAACCACTACCACAAAATATACAACACTCCGTTAACCCACTTCTCAAGTCCACTCCACATTATAAGAAAGCTATACATTACGTTTTAAGCATCTCCGTATAGAGCCCCAAGGAGCGTTGCGCCTAATACATTACCCAACTTATGGTCCGCACTGTAGCCGTAAACCTCAGAACGTATGGAAACTATTGAACACAAAGGACCACAGGGAATACAGGTCTAAGAGGCAGAACTGCACTTTAGCAAAAATGGAAGCAAAATTAGTAAAATTCCGATAAAAATTTCATTTTTATGTTGCCCAAAAGTTTTCTAATCGGATCTTCGTGGGAAGGGTATCGTGAAGCAATATAAAATCTCAGGAGAAATATTTACCATAATTTTGTTGTGGCTTTTGCTTTAGATTTTGTGAAGAGTATTGTATTTTTGTTATAAGGAGTTAGACCTACTGTCCACGGACGCGTAGCTTCATAGACGTGTATTCGTCAATATAGGTAAGCTTCGTCACGACGACACGATACGATGGCACGACGTTACCTCTTCGTCCACAGAGTTTTATAGTTTTGTATGTAAGCTTCACGCAGGCGCACACCACACGTATGATGCGTCTGTGCACAATTGGCCTTAGTCAGTTTTTAAATCAGCTGTATGTATTAGTAATTAGTTTGAGACTCTTTCTATAAGGTAAATTTTTCAAGTGGGCATGGATGGCAAAATCCCCAAATTAAAATATACTCAAAGGATTCTTGAACCTGATAATGATAAAAACTACAACAGTATCATTGAATTTTTGAAAAGTTAGTATCCCCGAATCCGAACAAGGAACAATTTAAAAATTTAATTTGAAAACAGGAATGGTGTTACAGACACATAGCTATACAGTATACTGTATCATTAGATAGTATCTAAACTAATAAGGATCAAAATCAAGGAAGTATTAATGTTATACGGTAAACTTAAGGAAAGGAATGTGTTTACAAACCGTACTTTGTTCGAAATCTATTTTATATTTTTAAAGATACACCTGAAGCGGATCTAACTTCACAACATTATGTTCTAATTGAAATCCATTTTATAAATTGTCGATTAACGAAAAAGCTATCTAGTTGTAAATAATTTTATTGAACGTAACATAGGTAGAGTTAGAAAAATTTTAAAGTATTTTCTTAAACAATACTTAATTTTTTTTTTGGTTTGCTATTTATGACATTACTTCCCAGAATTATATCTGAATTAAAAAAAATACACTGTGTACTGTCACTATAGATTACACCTCTCCGGCTGTTGTTTTCATAACCAACCCTTGTTAATATAGAGCACTTCCAACATAGTAAAGTAAGCATATACCTCGTAATGTCAGTAGTAGTTAAAAGCACTGACCCATATTACATGTATTGCATCGTCCATTGTTCCACTTGTGTAGAAAACGTCCATCAAAGTAGTTGGAGTAATTAATATATGCAATTAATAAATGCTCCAACAAGAACCATTGTCTGTACAACCCATTATTCTGAACAATTCAAAACCAATATTCGACTTTATTATCCACCTATATAAATAAATCGAAGAGATAACATTAACCAATCAAGAATTTGAAAGTTAAACTTCTTTAATTAATGTTAAATTATTCTAAAACAACATCCAAGCCTATTAACGGTCGGTATCAGAAATCTTGTAACTTTTCGCCTTTAAACTTATGAAAGAAAAACGTTCCCGAAATCCAGTTGAAAATAAGCTTCCCGGTCTCGCAGCGATTACCATAAAACTTGTTTAAATGGTAATATTAGAAGACGTCACTTGCCGCAATCGTCTCCCTTAGGGATTTTAACCAAATCTATCTCAACAAAAATACACACACTGATAAAATTCTATACTTCAACTTGTGGTACTGCCGATCCATTTTTAGCTTTGGTCGGGAAAATTTTATGCTGTGACACAGTGACATGACGATTTTTACGAGTCGGGACTTTTCTATTTCAAGGTGGTCGGTTTCGTGATGTCAGTTTGACGAAGGACTATTATGAAATTCTGGAGTCAGTCCGATTTTCAATATTGAATGGATTTGAAATGTGTGTTGAAATAGATCGGATATGTGATAGATTTTAAAATAAGATTGGATATTTTTTTATTACATTTTGTGATATTTTAATCTATTCGGGTCGCATTGATTTTTTGACGATTGGTTAAAGATACTGTGCCTATTTTCCGCCTGAAAAAATAACACGGCGCTTGTGTATGTTTTACTCTTTTGGATATCCAGATTAGTAATATTTACCTATGGTGAAAAAGGGGTAACAATCAATGGGTTCCACATTAACTTTTTTTAGTTTTACGTTCAACGATTTGATTGAAAGAAGAGCCGATACCTTTATCCCAACTAGAATTTTGATTACTTCTACAAAATATCCTTAATTTTACATTAAAATGTTCCAGGTATTCTATTCAAATATCCAGATGAAAACCCTTGTCACGGCGGAGAATTAATCTCGGAGTTTGAGAGCTGAATGGGACATTATGGAAGTGGGTCAAAGGTGTACTTCTGTAAGAATAGCCATGTCCTGAAAAGGATTTAACGTGAATTGTTGCAAATTACTGTTAAAGTTATGGATAGCGAGATTATTCTTTGTAATCAGAATATTTTAAAATGCCAAGTTACGATAGACTTGTCTTTACTCCAGGATGTCTTCAAATCAATAAACGAGACCCTTTGGTATGGGCTGTGCGATTGTCCGAAAGAGTTACCTTGACCCTTTTTTTAAGGCGTGAAATCATGGAGCAGGAGGGCGATCAGACTTTTATTGACTGAAACCACATCCGTGTCCTTCAGTTGCCCTTTGCGTTCTAAAACCACGGTTTTCTTTTTCAGAGAATCCTCGCGGCCCTAGCAGGCATCGGCCCTGCTCCGGACAACTGCAACTTAACGCGCACGGTAACTTAGCTCGCCGTCCGAGCTTTCCCTTACCCTTTTCCTTCCAGGGTTTAACCTGGAAGGCAAAGGGTAACTGATACGGGCGGGTTTTTAGTCACTATAAGTCTGACACTATCTCTTACTTCATCCAGAGCAGGCGAAGTTATTTGTTTATTTTACACCTCAAAAAAAGACCTTTTGGTCTTATACCTAGGTAGGTAAGAGTACCTATTACTCTTATCTATTGTTGTAGCTACCAAATATATATTTTATTCCATCATTTGGTTTTATTAGCGACCTCCATTAGTTGTTAGCTTTTAGAAATGCAAAATAGTTCCTTTGCTGATCCGGATTAAATTCAACACTGAGTAGGTATATTAACTGACCTGCCATTGAATAGCAACATATACAGGATGAAATTTAATTCATGGGTATTCTTTTAAGGGGTCATTGTACTCATCATTATGAACAACTTTTACTATTGGACTAAACCTAAAATCGCATGTTCATATAACTCTTAAAAGGATGCCCATAAATTCAATTTCATCCCGTATAAAGTCTCCATAAAAATCTATTTTCAAATATTCACAGATTATCAAGCCTCTGTTTCTTTGAGTAACAACTAGCTTTTGTCAGTAAAACAAAAATATCCTAAGGTATAATTCACTAACCCGCACATAGACTGCGTGGTGGATTACAGCCCATTCTCTCTCCTAGAGAGAGAGAGTTCTTGTAGTGGGAGCATTTTAAGGCTGTATTTTCTTAAATGGTTTATTCAAGAAAATGTATGTAATGATTATGCTATGGTCTAATCCGGATAGTTGTTTATCTGTGTTCCCATCCGCATCCGATCAGTCGAGGAGTGATTGGTTAAATAACTTCCAGACAGATATTTATGATGAACTAGCATCCTGCCACAGCTTCACATGTGTGTCTTTAAAATAGGCTAGTTATAGGCTTATAGGCTAGTTTTTCTCGGCTTTTCTCTTTTATAATAGGCTAGTGTGTAAAAAAAAATCATAAAAATCGATCAAGCCGTTTCGCAGGAGTTCGATAACACTGACACGAGATTTTAGTATAGGTGTTAGAGATAATAATATTATTATGTATAAAGATGTAAGAATAAGAGATAAGGATAACTATGTAAGGTTCACATAGGTTCTGCCTAGCCTTTTTCCCATAAACCCCTATTTTTTAATTTGTACAAAAAAATGGGGCTCTATCCGTACCCGTTACTGATCATATTTGTGTAAAAAAAAACGAAATCCCAAAATTTGTCCACGAAAATTTGTCATAATTGGAAAATTCATAATTGAATCAATCATTCATAACAATTGCCACTAGAAAATACTATGCGCAATGTTTTCAAATTTGATCGCCATTCATTCATTCATAATCAATAAACCTTTACAATATTTCCATAAATTGAGTAACATTTTGGGATATACACAAACGCTGATAACTTTGCTGTTTATAAATATTATTTTGAGACTTAACTTAAATAATAACTAGACCTTTTCTAATAAGCCCTTTAAGTATTTGTACTAATAAAAAATTTGTGGTGTATAAGTTGGGGTCGGTTTAATTTATAATATCAGTAGGATTTGACTTTCAAAGTCTGAAATATCATATTTGGACAGAGCACGTCGTTCCCTAATTCTTAATTGTTATCTGGCGTATTTATGAAAAATGTTCGTATATAAATAGCAATTAACTGGCTTACATCCTAGGGGTGCAATGACTTATAAGCTAAAGTCGTGACTGGGGTGCGGGAATCTTTACTTAATAGGTACGCACGTGATCTGACTTTTGTTAAGATTTTTGAAAAAGTATTTTTGACTTATTTTTGTCTGGGTATTGTGACAAGTTGAAACTTTAGAGACGTGTTAAGAAAATAATGTCATAGTGGAAGAGGCATTCGTATGTAAAAGGAACTTAACCCGTAAGTAAATCATAGAAGGAGGTAGAAGTAGATCATCATCATCATCAATTCAGCTTAAAGACGTCCACTGTTAAGTTACCGAAACTGGACATAATTCAATGGCTAGAGTGTAATAATTTAAAAGTTAATATAGACAAAACCAGAGTTATACAATTTTACTATATAATAGAAAACAATATAATTACAAATTAACTGTCTCATACGATAACAATAATATACCACAATCCAATAGTATAGTTTTTCTTGGGATGTCATTAGATAGTCAGATCTCATGGAAATTACACATAAATAAAATCTGTAACAAAATAAACAGATATGTTTATGCTCTATGGCGTCTTACACGAATCTCCAGCCAAAAAACAGCTTTACAAGCCTATCATGGATATGTAGCTTCCAACCTACGGTATGGTATTATTTTGTGGGGTGGTTCAGTAGAATTCAATAGAGTATTCCTAGCTCAAAAGCAGTGCATTCGTGCACTTTGTAACGTAGATTCCTTAACTTCATGTAAACCATTGTTTAAAAAACTAAACTTGCTAACAGCACCATCCATGTATATACTTGAGTCTTGTGTTTTCGTTAAAACACATCAGTACCTATACAAATCCTTTGGTGATTATTGTAATTTTAATACCCGTTATCCCAATAGCTTTCCCTTGCCCAATATAAAAACCGATCTGTATCGAAGAAACTGTTATCCCATGTCAATTAAATTATTTAACAAATTACCGAGTGACCTGAAAGACTTACCCAATACATTATTCCGAAAAAAATTGTACTCCTGGTTAGTCGATAAATGTTTCTACACGACCCAGGAATACCTTAGTTATAAGAATAGAAAATTACTGTAACACCTCGCTATGTTCCTATTAGTGCAATAATAGCCAGTTATGTTAATATTATGTAATTTCATGAAATTAAATGTTAAGAGTATGTATAGGTACCTAGGTACCTAAACATTCCTTTTAATTATTATTTTAAGTTTCGCATACCAGAAATGGTGAATATTAGGATCTTTACTGTTATATTGTATAATGTAACATTCATGTACCATATATTATATCTACCCATATTATGCGAATAAATGATTTGATTTGATTTGATTTGTTACGACGTACAAGTGTCGCTACAACGACTGGTCCTGTGCTTCTCACATCCATTGGATTCTCACGACCCTCACTAGGTTATCGGTTCAGCTTGTAGGGGGCCTACGTACGTGGTTGCTTTTTTAGAACCTTTCGGCTCCATCGACCATCTGTTTGGCGAGCAATGTTTCCTGCCCACTGTCGTGTTTGATTCAAATTGAGTGACATTCCTAAACCTATGTCTATATCTTCCCCACCAACTGTGTTCCCACGTTGGCGTCGTGGTGGGGCTTGCGTGTCTCTGTGATCTTGAGGGCTATGCCGGTAGAGCTACTCATGCCGGAAGGCCTCAAGTGAGAGACCAGACTAAGAGGAACACACACAGGCGGAGTCCAGACGGACCGCCACGGAGGGCGTGCTGTCCAGCAGCATCGGCACCAACAGCTGTTGGTATTTTTGGACAGCGGTTTTGGGAGAGTGGGTTTGCCTCGGGTACGCGTCTGCTTATCAGACGTGACCATGACGGCGAACGTGTTATTGGGGACCCCACCCCATTGACAAAAAGGCAAAGCTAGTTTAGCACCAACCATGAGCGCGAGTAGAAAAGAAATAACTACCCCAGGAGGGTACCTGCATGCAGGAGAATCCCTCCCCGAGCAGAGCTCGGGCTGCCCCTCGTATTCTGGGGGGGGCAACTACCGCCTCGGGTCTTCGGACCCTGTACCGTCCTCTGTGGACGCACTGAGCCAGGGTGGCTCACCTGCCGGTAGCGCGGAGTCCCTGGGACCCGTTCCCAGCACGTCTGCGGCGCCAGCGGGTACCGAACAGGCCGGCAGGAGCTTCGGCCTTAGAGAGGTGAGCGGAGATGCGGTGTCGGATTCCGATACCGCATCTTCACTCACTCCGGAGATAATGGAGGTTGCAGAACCTGCAGACACCTCTTCCAGGAGGAACCAGTTCCTCCGGAAACGCCCCATGTCGGGGGTCGGTCAGGGGTCATCTTCTGACGAAGCTTCGGCCCGTAAAATCTCCACCGCTGGGCGGGGGGCGGGCCGTAAGACAGGAAGGGGGAGGGGGCTCGCTGCCCAGGATGCAGCCAGGCGATCCCTGGAAATCGCCAGGGAGGGGCACCACTCCGGGGCAATCAGCGGTCAGGCTAGCCCCTCGGAGCCTTCTGCAAGCGATTCCGGTGGCATGGAGGAGGCAATGGCCAAATTCACCGAGGTCGTGGTCGCCGCCTTAACAAGCGTCTCCAAAAAAAAAGGGAGAAGTCCAGGAAGAAGGACGCTATCTCCCAAGGCACGACCTCAATTACGGAAGCCCTGGGTACCGTCTTGGAGCCCCTCAATAAGAGGATTGGGCGGCTCGAGGCGGACCTGGCCAGTCTCCGAGGAGCTGGTCCCGAGACGGCGCCAAAAGGAGGACGCAAACGGCCACAGCCGCAGCCAGAGAGCGAGGTGCTGACCCTACTGCGGCAGGAGCTGGCTGCCTTCCGTCAGCAACAGCAGCAGCAGCAGCAGCAGTTCCAGCAGCGGGTGCAGCAGCAGCTCACCGTTCTGGAGGGCATCGTGCTGCGCCCACCGCTTACGGCCTCCGGCCAACGGAAGGTGGCGTCATACGCCGCCGCCGCCGCGGTCTCAGCTGCTGCGCCTAAGCCGGGCCTGTCGGGGCAAGACAAATGCGGGCCCACGGTGGTGTCGGATACCGCGAGGCCAGCTCCGGCAGCTAAGCAACAGCAAAGAAAACATGTCCCCTCCCCTAAAAAAGGCAAGGCGGCAAAAGCTCCTGCTGCGGCGGCGAGCCGGCCTCCTTCCCTACCCCAGCCTGTGGATTCTCCGGCCAACGCCGAATGGCAAGTGGTCGGAGAAAAGAAAAGGGCGGGCAAGGCGGCTAGGGCGGCCAAGAAGCGCGAAAGGCGGCAGCAGCGCAAGAAGAGGGCCCTCGCAGCTAGGCTTCGTGCCCCGACATTCGCAGCTGTAGTGATCACACTACAGCCAGGTGCGGAAAAGAAGGGCGCGACCTACAACGAGGTGATGACCAAGGCGAAGCGGGCGGTGGACCTCACCGAGTTTGGCATCGCCGGGGGATTGCGAATGAGGACCACCGCAACCGGAGGCCGCATGCTGGAAGTCCCTGGTGCGGACAGCGGCCCCACCGCGGACGCTCTGGCTGAAAAGATACGAGCGTCCCTAGACGCGGAGGTGGCCCGAGTATCCAGGCCCACGAAATGCATCGATATGCGCATTATGGGCCTGGACGACTCCGTGACGGAGGACGAAGTGGTGGCCGCCGTCGTCAGGACGGGAAAGTGTCCTGGCGACCAGGTGCGGGCAGGCACTATCCGTGCCGATAACACGGGCATGCGAACCGTCACGGTGAGCTGCCCCGTGTCGGCGGCTAAGGCCATAACTGGGGAGGGTCGAAGGCTCCTAGTGGGCTGGGTTTCAGCGCAGGTGAAACTGCTGGAGCCCAAACCTCTGAGGTGCTTCCGTTGCCAAGTGGGCCACCATGCGGGGGTCCACTGCACCTCGGAGGTGGACAGAAGCGATCACTGCTTCCAGTGCGGTCGGCCCGGCCACAAGGCCGTAGCCTGTAACGCTGCACCTCACTGCTATGTGTGTGCAGCGGCTGGCAAGCCAGCCGACCACCGGGCTGGGAGCAGGAACTGCGTTCCCCCCGCCAAAGCCAGGGGTAAGGGCAAGAGGCCCTCCCCCACCACCGCCGTCACCACCGCAGCCGCCGCTGCCGCCACCACAGCCACCGCCGCAACTGCTGCGGCAGGGCCCTCACAGGGGGCTCGGGAGGAGACTGTAATGGACTGCCAATAATTGCTCCATTACGTCTCCTCCAGGCAAATATCAACCACTGCGCCCCCGCTCAGGATCTGTTGCTCCAGAGCATGGCTCAGTGGTCGATCAACATCGCCGTGGTCACCGAGCCGTACTATGTCCCACCCAGGGCTGGCTGGGTGCAGGATCTGAACGGCTCGGTGACATTAATTTCGTCGGCCGCCGCCGGTACCCCGTCCCAAGAGGGCGTCAAGAGGGGACGAGGTTGCGTGGCAGCACGGTTCGGGGACATCGCAGTGGTAGGTGTATACCTCTCCCCGAACCGAACTCTCGCCGATCTCCACAACTCCCTTATGGAGCTGAACATCGTCATCACCGGGTTTCAATCCCTCCCTGTGGTTGTTTGCGGGGACTTCAACGCCAAGAACTTGACTTGGGGTTCCCGGTACACAGATACGCGGGGCCGGATGGTGGAGGACTGGGCCCTGGAGTCAGGCCTGGTAGTCCTAAACCGGGGTTCTGTCCCCACGTGCGTGCGGATGCAGGGCGAGTCCGTGGTGGACATATCGTTCGCGAGCCCCGCTCTGTCTCCGCGCGTCATTGACTGGCGCGTCATGGAGGGGGTGGAGACGTACTCAGACCACCGGTACATCCGGTTTGACGTCTCCGCCCAGACCTCGACCGCGCCGGTCCGACAGATTCCATGTGGTCCACGGTGGGCACTAAAACAGCTGGACCGGGAGCTCCTCCTGGAAGCCGCTATCGTACAGGCCTGGGTGTCAGCCCCGGACAGGCCTGTCGACATAGATGCCGAGGCGGAGTGGTTCCGGGAGGCCATGTCGGAAATATGCGACGTGGCAATGCCCCGAGCCCGGCCAGGACGTGCCCGGCGTCAGGTGTACTGGTGGTCGCCGGAGATTGCGGAACTGCGCAAGGCATGCGTTGCCGCACGGTGCCGGTACACCAGACACCGCAGGCGCCGCATTCGCCCTCCGGATGCGGAGGCCATAGAGGCGGAGCTGTACGAGGGATACAGAGTAGCGAAGCGCACCCTCCGAGCGGAGATACGGCGAGCCAAACTACAGGCCCGCGACGTGTGGTTGGGGACTCTGAACGGAGACCCATGGGGACGCCCCTACAAAGTGGTGCGGGATAAGCTCCGCCCCTGGGCTCCTCCGCTGACACAGAGTCTCCGGCCCCAGCTCGTGGAGGGTGTAGTGAACGCTCTGTTCCCTTCGAGAGAGGAGCATTCTTCCCCACCAACGGCTCCGCCTCTCGCGGTGTCCGACGCGGACCACGACGGCGATGACGACGATACTCCGGAGGTGACCGAGGTAGAGATGAGTGTGGCGGTACGAAGGCTAAACGCAAAAAATACCGCCCCAGGACCCGATGGCTTGCCTGGGAAAGCCTGGGTCCTGGCCATGAAGGAACTCGGGCCTCGACTAAGAGGGCTGTTTAGCGCATGTTTGGAGAGGGGCCAGTTCCCACTTCGTTGGAAGACCGGGAAACTGGTCCTTATCGCGAAGCCGGGGCGCCCTGCGGACTCTCCGTCCGCATACCGGCCCATAGTGCTGCTCGACGAGGTGGGCAAGCTCTTTGAAAGAGTAATTGCAGACCGCCTCGTCACGCATTTAGCGCGGGTGGGGCCGGATCTTTCGGACAGCCAGTTTGGCTTCCGCAGGGGGCGCTCCACGGTGGACGCCATCATGCGCGTGCGAGCCCTCACGACGGGGGATGCGGTGTCCCGGGGCAAGGTCGTAGTGGTGGTGTCCTTGGACATCACCAACGCCTTCAACTCCCTGCCCTGGAGTAGCATTAGGAGGGCACTCCGGTATCACCAGGTGCCCGACTACCTCCGTCGTTTGATCGAGGCCTACCTGAAGGACAGGTTTATCATCTACCCTGGTCACGAGGGAGAGTGGAGACGGCGAGAGATGTCGTGCGGTGTTCCGCAGGGATCGGTACTAGGACCGCCCTTGTGGAACATCGGGTACGACTACGTGTTGCGCGGCGACCTCCCCGACGGGGTCAGCGTGGTCTGTTACGCAGACGACACGCTGGTCCTGGCGCAGGGGGAGTCGCACCAGGCGGCGGCCGAACTAGCGACACGCGGGGTTGCGACAGTCGTGGACAGGATCCAGGAGTTGGGACTCGAAGTGGCACTGCACAAGTCCGAGGCCATGTGTTTTCATGGCCCTCGGAATGCGCCACCACCGGGTTCCCAAATAACGGTAGGAGGGGTTCGCATCGACGTCGGGTCGACGATGAAGTACCTAGGACTTGTCCTCGACAGTCGGTGGAACTTTGTGGAGCACTTTCGACGTCTGACTCCCAAACTGGAACGGACCGGGGCTGCCCTAAAGCGGCTTCTGCCCAACCTTGGGGGTCCAGACGCCTCCTGCCGGAGGCTCTACGCGGGAATTGTTCGGTCCATGGCCCTTTACGGGGCGCCGGTGTGGGCGCCGTCGCTGCAAAAGCGACCGGCGGCCATGCTGAATGCTTGCCAGAAGGTCATGGCCATCCGGATGATACGGGGATACCGCACGATTTCCCGCGAAGTGGCGAGCCTCCTTGCTGGCCTGCCACCATGGGATTTGGAGGCAACAGTCCTTGCATGCATGCACGATCTGCGCGTGGAGATGCAACGCCGGGGCGAAACTCCGCTGCCGCGCCAAGTCGCGGCATGGCGGACAGAGTTCCGGCGGGATCTCATGGTGGAATGGCGACGGCGACTGTCGCGACCCAGTGCTGGGCACGCTACAATTATGGCGGTAATTTCCCTCTTTGAGGAGTGGCTGGAGCGGCAACACGGCGTCCTCACCTTCCGCATGACGCAGGTCCTCACCGGACATGGCAAGTTCGGGAGGTTCCTGCATCGGATTCAGGCGGAAGCAACGCCCGAGTGTCATCACTGTGCGGAGCACCCAGAGGACACGGTGGAGCATACGGTTGAGGTGTGCCCCGCTTGGGCCGAGCACCGCCGTGTCCTCGTGGAGGCAATTGGCGGCAGCGACCTTTCGCGTCGGGCCCTGGTTCAGGCCATGGTCCGAAGCGAGGAGGAATGGCAGGCGGTCGCCTCCTTCTGCGAAGCAGTAATGCTGGCGAAGGAGGAGGCTGCACGCGTGAGGGAACGAAGGTCCTCACGCCCTAGCCGCCGTAATTCCGACCCCGACTACCGGCCACGGTAGACGCGGGCTTGCGGACGTCGAGCACTGGGTAACTCGCCGTCCGGCTGTTCGGTAATTAACCGGACCGAGCCCAGTCGTCAACAGCGCGTAGTGATCCTCGCGCTCCTCAAAGAGATGTCAGCAAACCGTAGGGGCCCAGCAGGGCCAATGCCCAGTAGCTAGGACCGCGGAGAATTTCTGAAAGGGAAACCCGTAGTCCTAGAACGCAAGGGGTAATTGAAGGATACAGGTGTGGTTTTAGTCAGTAAAAGTCTGACACGCCCTCCCGCTCCACCCAGAGCGCGAGAAGTCATTTTGATGATTTCCCACCTATAAAAAAAAAAAAAAAAAAATGTCTATATCTTGATACATGATGATAAGGTCTCCAGTTATTTGGGAGATGATCGTTTAGTCATATTTTAACATAAGAATGTATAAAGAATATGACTACCAAATTTAAAAGCCTTTTCGAATGTAATTTATTGACTTTTTAAACCTCAGTTTTCATAATAAGACAGATGAGGTATAATTAGATGTATATAAGCGATGACCAGTCCAAAGTGCTTGCAAATGTCGAGACCGTTGTAAGCTAGATCCCTAAGGAATCTAAACGTCTAGACGCACCTTACTCAAAGAACATTTTTCCACTTTAACGTAGGTACATTTGAACGTCACGCGTAGAAATTCAAGTGCGAGATAGTGTTGTACGCCAATGGTAGTGTAAACGTGTGGAAGATGGAGTGGTTACTGTTCTCTAGGGCTTTGAAAGGAGCAAATTGTGCTGCCGTAGTATATATTATAGTGGATGTAATATCAATATATATATCTATATGGCATAAATAAGCTCCAAGAATTGATGTATCTACATACCTACGTATATATATTTAGATATCGTTTACTAGATATACGATACCTGAATATGTACGAGTATATAACGTGTATCTAGTAATGAGACAAAAAAAAACAAAAAATATCAATTATAATATTTGTCTTAGCATTTTTATCATAATAATATATGCTCTTAGGATTAAACAGTATAATATTCCACTTCACAAAAACTTCAACCAAAATAACCTCAACGACTCCACAGAATCAATCACCAATTAATACACAAAGTAAACAAACAATCGATTAGAGCTAACAAGAGCCTTCTATCACTAAAAACACACTTAGCACGATCACTTGTACAAACAAAGCAATTCGTTTGGCGAATTAACGATATTGCTGTAGGGTGCCTTCCGCATAGTAAGACGTAAAGAAATTTAATTAGCGTTCATTGAGATAATTCACTGCTTCCACAATGGGCCCGCGAAAAGACAACTTTCACTAAGTATTTGGACACACGGTCGTATAGAGTGAAAAGCGAATATGGGATTGTATTTTACGGACACATAATATAGACACATAAAGTCCAAGTAACTATTTATTTCATCACTGCAGGATTTTTCGAAAGAATCACTGCGGCTTTGGAGTACAAAGGGCAACTGAAAGACCATAGAACCTACCCATGTTCTAAAGCCAGTAAAAATTTGTTATTTGACGATTTTTCACACTCAATAAAAGAACTTTTTAATTACTTCAAAAAGGAGGAGGTTCTATGTTCGGCTGAATGTATTTTAAAAATTTTTTTTTTTATGTGTGTTCACCGATTTCTCGGTTAATTGTGGACCGATTTTGAAACTTTTTTTTTTGACAAGTTATGCTTCCGAGTTGGTCCCATAGAAGTATTGTTATGATCTGATCATAAACTTCGAAGATATGGAACAGAACTTCTCATAGGATCACAGCAGAACCGTCGCAACAAGTAAAATTGCTTTGTTTATACGTGTAGTCGATGACTGACTGAAAGAAGAGGGGAAATATATCGAACTGATCTGCTGATGAAGCCTGAAGTTAGGCACCGGAACTCTGTAATAAATTAATGTAATCTAACCGTGTTTGGGATTATTAGAATTTATTGTCATGAGATGCACGTTTGACTGAGGGGTACTTTTTAGTGGTGGTACCATAACTAAAAAGTGTAAAATAAAACACTTTTTCAAAAAAATACAACCGGCTTCAATGTAAAAAAAAAACACTGTAAAGTGCAAAATAACTTTAATTTCGGAAGTCGGTGTTAAACAACGAAGAGACAAAATTATTATAGAAACATCGACTTCCGAAGTCAAAGTTATTTTGCACTTTTCAGTTTTTTTTTTTACATTGAAGTCGGTTGTATTTTTTTTGTAAAAAGTTTTTATTGGATGGGAACTTTTCAAATAACTTCTCCTGCTCTGGGTGGAGAGAGATGGAGTGTCAAACTTTTACTGACTAAAACTCACCTGTATTCCATTCCGCCTTCCGTTGCCCTTTGCATTCTGGAATGGAATGGGCATCCCGCTACCCAATAAAAATAACTTAAAATGTAACTAAAGTCGTATCTAAAAGTGGTTTATTTGTGCACTGTTTGATGTTTTCCTTATTCATTGTTAAATTTGTATCACTTTTTGTACGACAATCTTCTCACCAGTGATTCACACTGTTCTAAACAACAGATCTTGATCCAATTATCTAACTCTAAGAACAGATAAGTAACAAAGCTGAGACGAAACACTCGGAACACTGGTTGCGTATCAATTATTCAAGAGCTATTTATTGTTTTACTATACAAGGATAATATTAAGTGGGAAGTTTCGGTTGTTCTTGTCAACTGATTGCAATGCTGGCGGAGTAATTAGATTGTTAATGTTTCGATTTATACAAGATTAGATAGTAAATAATAGGTTGGTGTGGAAGAATGGAAGAAAAAAAAAGTGTTGTTACGGCCTCAAGTAATGAAAGTTTTGCAATCATTGGTTTCAAAACGCTTTTCAATCAGATATTGGTTTCCCTAGCAAAAGGTTATTGTTTTTTGTTGATGTGAAAGTTCCTTAGTTTTTGTGTAACCTTAATTTTAATAAACCAACTTCTTTCAAGTTAAGGTATATTATGTCAACAAAATTGTAACAAAAATTTGTATTTTTTGTCTAACGACTAAACTCTGTTCCTAGTCCTTTTTCCACTTGTGAAACGTTTTTGGAACACATTCATTGTACATACAGAACTCCCTGCCGGAGTCTGTGTTTTATGATAGAAAAAAAAGGTGTTTTTAAGTCAAGAGTGAATACATTACTTCTAGGCAACCGTGTTCTACCGTCGACCACATTATCGTTTACCATCAGGTAAGATAGTGGTCAAGCGCGAGCCTATCCATAATAAAAAAAAAAGTTATACTGTTTCTTTGCTTTCTCTCATTGCAACCACCAATGTACCATACATATACAAAATTTCGAACATGGAATTGTGTAACAAAGAAGTACAGTACCAAGATTTCTCAGAGCACAACTTTACGATGGCATGTCACACCGTATAATATTTTATAAGCAATTCGAGCTATCCTTTTAGCCTCCGTAATATATGCATAAACAAGCTCAGACGCCATAATATGAGTTACACCGCAATGCACTCGAATATTACACATTAACCTGGAGCTTAGAAGATTTGGATGTGCCTTGGATTCAAATTCTGTCTTTCTTTTCTTTTAATTATTTATTGATAAGCTTGCGCTACACCACCATCTCATCTCGTAAGCGATGATATGGTTGACGATGGAGCACGCTGTAACCAGTATTCACTTTTGACTTAAAAGACCCCTAGGTATTTATATAGGATATTTTATCTTGATAATGAGAAGCAGGCACCTCATGCGAAGCAGTAATGTGAACGAAGGAGGTGCCTGAAACCGGAAGAGGACATCCTCAAACGCCTGCCGCCACCGCAGGAGACACCCTGGGCGTCGGGAGTCACAGGGCGATTCTCAGCTGTCTTAGACGCGGGCTTGCGGACTATGAACAATAGGTAGCTCACCGTCCGGTCTATCGGTTAGGATCAAGCCCAATTATATGGCATAGTGTGTTTTACGCGCGATTCAGAGAAATGTATATAAAAAAAACTTTTTACAATAAAAAAACCGACTTCACTAAAAAAAAAACTGCGCAAGTGCGAGTCGGACTCACTCTCACTCCCTGAGGGTTCCTTACAAACTTACCTATTTAAATTGTTCAATTGGCGAATGGAGTCTCGAAGATTTTTCTGAATCGCAAAAAAAAGTTTTTTGTTTGGTAATGTAATAACAAATTTACTGTTTTCAGATTTATTCCTATACCTGTGCTATACGACCTTGCTACATGCCAAATTTCAGGATTCTGGGTCAACGGGAAGTACCCTATGAATTTTGATTCCCTTGAGAGTTTCGAAATATACGTTTTTTGCTACATAAACGGCCGTATCTTTTTCGTTCGTTAACATAGAAGTTTGAATTTTCACAGCTTCAAGGGGTCGTAGACTTAAGTATATGGTTTTAATTTCAACTCGATACCTTCACGTGTTCCCGAGATAAAGGGTCTTGACAGACAGACAGACAGACAGACGGATAACAAAGTGATCCTATAAGGGTTCCTATTTTTCCTTTTGAGTTACGGAAACCTAAAAAAACACTAAAAGGATGGTGGGTGGGGACGGTTTTACGCAATGTCCTTTGTATCCCTGTCTAATAAATAGGTATGTATAAATAAATAAGAGTTTTTTGTCGAACCCGGTTTTTTTTTATAGTTGGGAAAATCATCTTATGACAAATCCCGCTCTTGGGCGGAGCGAGAGATAGTGTCAGACTTTTACTGACTAAAAACCCACTCCTGTTCCTTCGTTGCCTTCGTCCCAGGACCCCGGTTTCGTTTTCACACTACCCATGGCCCCAGTAGGCTTCGACCCTGCTGGGCCCCTACGATTTGCTGACATCTCCCTGAGGCGCGCGCGGAACAATACGCGCCGTCGACGACTTGGGCTCGGTCCGGATGGTTACCGGACGGTCAGACGGCGGGCCACCCATTGCCCGCCGTCCGCAAGCCCGCGCCTACGGTGGCCAGAAATCGGGATCGGAATCCCGGTAGCGGTTGGGGCGTGAAGACCGTTGCCGTTGTCTCACGCGATCGGCCGCCTCCTTTGCTAGCATTACTGCTTCGCAGAAGGAGGCGACCGCCTGCCACTCCTCCTCGCTCCGGACCATGGCCTGTACCAAGGCCCGGCGCGAGAGATCGCCGCCGCCGATCGCCCCCACGAGGACACGGCGTTGCTCTTCCCAAGCGGGGCACTTCCACAGAGTGGCGACACCCGGGCGTTGCTTCCGCACGAATCCGGTGCAGGAACTTCCCGAACTTCCCGTGTTCGGTGAGAACCTGCGTCGTGCGGAAGGTGAGGACGCCGTGAGGTCTTTCCAACCACGCCTCAAAGAAGGGACTTACCGCCATAATTGTGGCGTGCCCAGCACTGGGTCGCGACAGTCGCTGTCGCCATTTCTCCATGAGAACCCGCCGGAGCTCTGTCCGCCATGCTGCAACTTGTCGCGGCAGCGTAATTTCGCCCCGGCGTTGCATCTCCATGCGCAGATCGTGCATGTGAGCAAGGCCTGTTGCTACCAGATCCCATGGTGGCTGTCCAGCAAGGAGGCTCGCCGCTTCGCGGGAAATAGTCCGGTATCCTCGCACCATCCGTATGGCCATGACCCTCTGGCATGCGTTCAGCCGGGCCGCCGGCTGCTTCCGCAGCGCCGGCGCCCATATCGCCATAAAGCCCCAGTCCAATTTAGTTTGGGAGCCAGACGTCGGAAGTGCTCCTCGAAATCCCATCGGCTGTCGAGAACGAGTCCCAGGTACTTCATCGTTGACCCGACGCCGATGTGGACTCCTCCTACCGTCAGTTGGGAACCCGGTGGTGGCGCGTTCCGAGGGCCGTGAAAGCACATTGCCTCGGACTTGTGCAATGCCACCTCGAGTCCCAACTCCTGGATCCTGCCCACGACTGTCGCAACCCCACGTGTCGCTAGTTCGACCGCCGCCTGGTACGACTCTCCCTGCGCCAGGACCAGCGTGTCGTCTGCGTAGCAGACCACGCTGACCCCGCCAGGGAGGTCGCCGCGCAGCACGTAGTCGTATCCGATGTTCCACAAGGGCGGCCCTAGTACCGATCCCTGCGGAACACCGCACGACATCTCTCGACGTTCCCACTCTCCCTGGTGACCAGGGTAGATGATGTACCTATCCGACAGGTACGCCTCGACCACACGACAGAGGTAGTCGGGCGTCCGGTGATACCGGAGTGCCCTCCTAATGCTACTCCAAGGCAGGGAGTTGAAGGCGTTGGCGATGTCCAAAGACACCGCCACGACACACCTGCCCTGGGACACTGCAGCCCCCGTCGTGAGAGCTCGCACGCGCATGATGGCGTCCACCGTGGAGCGCCTCCTGCGAAAGTCGAACTGGCCGTCCGCCAGATCCGGCCCCACCCGTGTTAAGTGCGCGACGAGGCGGTCTGCAATTACTCTTTCAAAGAACTTGCCCACCTCGACGAGCAGCACAATGGGCCGGTACGCGGACGGAGAGTCCGCAGGGCGCCCCGGCTTTGCGATGAGGACCAGTTTCCCCGTCTTCCAGCGAAGTGGGAACTGGCCCCTCTCCATGCATACGCTGAAGAGCCCTCTTAGTCGAGGCCCGAGAGCCTCCATGGCCAGGACCCAGGCCTTCCCAGGCAAGCCGTCGGGTCCTGGGGCTTGTCGAACCCGGTAGTATTTCCTCCAACTTATTTACCTACCTGAAGCTTAAAAACAGTATGTTTTACGTGAATTTTTCTGCTACACTCTCCTCTCAAAATAAATGTCACCTCCACTCCTTCGTAATCAAGAACTTAACCCTTTTAGTAGTTCCACGTGATTCCACAACAGGTCGGCTAACTTCATGTTGCCGTAATGTAAAACGTCGTGGTCGCGTTATTATTATTTAACTTTGTAGCTCCGAATGTTATTCCCAGTTGTAACCGACAACCGGCGAATGGAGTTCCAAACTGTGAAATTACTTTTTTCTGCGTTAGTATTTTTTGTGTGTTGTTATGTCAAAAGAATCTAACTTTGTGGGAGAAAAGGGGTTAGTGTTTTATTGCGATAGGTTGATAACTTGAGCCAACTTTTAAAGCTCGGTTTTGGAACGGATAACGATTGTGTTGTAATAGGAGGTTATCCTATTTCAGCATCTGCCGCAGTATACTCGTGTGTGCACACGGGAATGCAGTGATTTGAGTCAAAGTGTCGGTCAGTCAAAAGAAAAAAAAAGTGAAGCTAAATTGTTAAAATCTAAAAGCTAATGGCGCAAAGAGTTACATTCTAGGGCTTCTTTTTAGGTGAGAAAATCATTCAATGACATCTCTCGCTTTTGGGCGGAGCGAGAGGGTGTGTCAGACTTTTACGGACAAAAAACCCACTCCTGTTCCTTTTTTGCCTGCGTCCCAGGGCCCCGGGTTTCACTTTCACACTACCCGCGGCCCCAGTAGGCTTCGACCCCGCTGGGCCCCTACGGTTTGCTGAAATTTCCCTGAGGCGTGCGTGGAACAATACGCGCCGTTGACGACTTGGGCTCGATCCGGATGGTTACCAGACAGTTGAATGGTGAGCTACCCATTGCTCGCCGTCCGCAAGCTCGCGCCTACGGTGGCCGGAAATTGGGATCGGGATTTCGGCGGCTGGGGCGTGAGGACCTGCGCGTGCACGTGCGGCCTCCTCCTTTGCTAGCATTACTGCTTTGCAAAAGGAGGCGATCGCCTGCCACTCCTTTTCGCTTCGGACCATGGCCTGTACCAAGGCCCGGCGCGAGAGATGGTTGCCGCCAATCGCCCCCACGAGGACACGGCGGTGCTCTGCCTAAGCGGGGCACACCTCTATCGTATGCTCCACCATATCCTCCGGGCGGTCCACACAGTGGTGACAGTGGTGACATCCGCACGAATCCGGTGCAGGTACTTCCCGAACTGACGATGCTCGGTGAGAACCTGCGTTATGCGGAAGGTGAGGATGCCGTGAGGTCTTTCCAGCCACTCCTTAAAAAGGGGACTTACCGCCATAAACATTCTAAGCTTACGGTCACTCTTACAAACGTTCCTGCAGCTCTAGCAGGTATCGGCCCTGCTGGACCCCTTAAGCTTAGCTGATATCTCCTTGAGGCGCGCGTGGAACATTACACGCGGTCGACTCGGGCTTGGTCCTTATCGGATGGGCGGACGACGTCCTACCCATTGCTCGCCGTCCGCAAGCCCACGCCTATGGTAGCTGGAAAATTATCCTTACGGGAACATTCCCGTTTTTACTTTTTATCCCGGAAGTACATACTCCCGGGATAAAAAGTAAAAAGCAAAATTTCATCGAAATCCGTTCAGCCGTTTGAACGTGATGGAGTAATAAATATACACACATAGACACACATATGTAGGTACCTATATACACATAATTATGTATATACAAACTTTCGCTTTAATAATATCAGTGTGCTAAACAAAATGTAAATAATGAATGATAAAATATGTCTCTCGGTAAGTGCTTGTGATGTAGGTACATAAGTTTAATCCACCTTTAAAGGTCGAAACGTGGCAAACACCTGACATTTCATACTAGACTTGTTTACAGTCTATTTAATAAGACAGCTCCTCCAAATTAACGGTGCGAGACTGAACGTAATCAATAATAAGGATCCTAAAGATGAAGTTAAAACAGAGTTTCCTTTACATTGGGGAAGGTCGAGCACCCTTGGTGTGTAGATGGTCCTTAAAGTGAGGGATAGCTCGATACACGGACATAGTAGATAGACTTTTTGATTTTTGGGGATACGAAAGCAGTTTTCCGTGACATTTTATTTATTATTTATTTTATTTTACAGAAGGCTTGCAGCCTTATTAACCAATGATATGAGTGTAATATTAACAAAAATAACTAATAACAGGCCTTCGCACATAGGTAAGAAAAAATCTATAAAATAATTAGTTAAGGGAGAAGTGGGCTAGCATTGAAAAATGAGGTTTCTAGGAAATCTATTAAAATTATGTGCACGTCTTATTGAAAAACATTCCTCGTGTAATTGGTTGGTTTGAAAATGAAATATTATTTTAAACTTTTTTTTCTAATATAGAGCATGGAATTCATGCGCCAGTAGTGCCTAAGGACTGAAACTGACTAAAGAAAAGTTTTAACTGTTAGATCCATAGTCAAAATTGTCATTGGCAGTCTGTTTCTATGACTCACTGACTGACACGCTTGGATTGTATCGAATTCTTTGACAAAGTTATCACTAGCATTAGCCATCGTCGTTGCCGAAGTTCTCACTACGCTATATGGAACCTAACGACTTAAAAATGATTTGATTCTTGTTCAGAAAAATGCGTACGTACGTAGAGAAGTAGATACTTCTTGATGGATTAACTCAACCAAGAAGTATACTACTTCTCTGGTTTCCACACTAAGATTTCCTGTGCCCTCAAAGATCCCTTGCCTCCACAAAGGCAAGGTGTAATACATACCTACACATATATAGCGTAGGATGAGTTAAACAAAAACGAACATTATAAGGGGAATGCATGGCGTCTTGCAGAGTGTGCAGAAATATGAGTCGTATGAATTGGTGAAAATTTGTATGTCTGTGTGTAGACTAAGATCAAAAAGGCAGTACAGTAGAAGGTGTACGTACGCCTTTTAATCAACCAAACTAACGTTTGAAAGTTTATAAATCTGGGATCTTTCCTTCCCAAAAACGATATTAAGCAACCCAAGATGAACGTACATTCGTCGCATGCTGACGAAGACTCTTGCCAAACTCGAGCGGAGAGGCGGATGTCGCGACTCTGTCAAACTCGAGAACAAAGACCTGATTATGAATACACCGATACAGGGTTATGCTTACGTAAATTATCGTCTGGTGGATGGCACATCGCTTGAAATATTTTATCCTGACTGTGGCGACGAAATTGTTGTGGAATACCAAACAGATTCGAATTGATCTGAGTATTAAATTCATTTTGTACATTTAATTAGGATTTTTAGGACGTAAGCATTAAAATTACAGTTTTTAATTAATTTATTAATACACATAAGTGCATTCACAATTTTACAACTAACCACTTAAATCGTAAAACACGCGTATTCAACTTTCAATAAACATTATTTTATCAAAGTAATATGAATTTATTTTCGCATGTTATTTCATTAACGTTAATTCGCATTTCGCACTCCATTTTCACAGTCTAGCGCGAGTTATTACGATCATCCGAGTAAAAATAATATGACCTTAAATAAGCATGAGTTGGAAAGGGAATCCATTGGAATTTTTATTCAAGATTAAATCAAGTGTGAATTTGATCTGGGTTCGACTTATCTCAACATGTCACGTGAAAGTCGGGTGCATACGTTTTTAGGAATCAAATAAAAGGACTTTTGAAGTGGATTGTGACATGGAAAGAATAATAAGTAATGTTTTTTTTTCTTGTTTGCAAGCAGCAGAGGCAGCCTTTTTAAATGTGGCATTATATTAGATTTTTACCATTGTTTTTAATAGAGAAACTCTCTCAACTACATAACATAGCAAGGCGTCACCTTAAACAAAACGAATTTATTATATTTCTATTTGATATATCTGAAATAAAATTTCAATTGCTACAGTGGAAATGCGGTCAAGTCAACGAAAATGGATCAGAAGAGAATAAAGATTTAGCGAATTTAACCCGGAGACATATTACCAAGGATTGACGTTCTGTCTCGGAGCTTCAGTCAGAAAGTGCTGACTGAATAGTTCTTGCATTTTCGTTTCGTATTTTAAGTTTAAACGAGATTGTATTTTGTTCTTACGTATTTATATGTTTGTATTCGTTTAGCCATGAATTTATTTGGAGCATTATTATTTACTTATCTACTAGCTATTTGCCAGCGACTTCATTCATGAGAATAAATTCATAATAATTGTAACACCCCCAAACTGTATTTTGAGGGTAGTTTAGAAAAACTATTAATTGCAATCTTTATTATTGATTTTGATTAAAAATCCGCGTTGATATGTCTGTCAGTCAGTTTCTTCTTACGGCGAGCAATGGGTGGCTCGCCGTCCGTAATCCCGCGCCTACGGTGGCCGGAAATTGGGATCGGGATCCCGGCGGCGGTTGGGGCGTGAGGACCGTTGCCTCACTCGATCGGCCGCCTCCTTTGCTAGCATTATTGCTTCGCAGAAGGAGGCGACCGCCTGCCACTCCTCCTCTCTCCGGACCATGGCCTGTACCAAGGCCCGGCGCGAGAGATCGCCGCCGCCGATCACCCCCACGAGGACACGGCGTTGCTCTGCCTAAGCGGGGCACACCTCCACCACGGTAATAATACAGAAATATTACCGTGCCTCCACCGTGTGCTCCACCGTGAAGCACCGACATTATACTTTTATGTACTTAAGTAGTGTTTTTAAAAATTTGTATAGTTATCCTAATTGTAGGCAAATAATATGGGAATAGATACATTACATAGGAAGCGCATCGGTATTATTATTTACTCACACACACACAAAAACGCTAATGACGCAAATAAAAATGTATCAAGAATTTATGAAAATAGATAAAATAATCATGATTTATTTGGGGATATTAATCCTTAAATACATCATGATTTATTCATCATTTCAGCCGAAAAATTTCCACTGCTGGACATAGCCCTCCCCCAAGTGTCGCCACAATGAACGGCCCTGTGCGTCTCGAATCCATCGGAATCCCGCAACCGTTACCAAGTCATCGGTTCACCTTGTAGGAGGCCTTCCAACGCTACGTCTTCCGGTATGTTGGTCGCCATTCCAGAACCTTTCGGCCCCAACGGCCATCCATCATGATTATTTTTGATAATTTTTTTTTTTTTTTAAACAGCTGAAATCGACTCAGTAGTCGATTCTGAACATACTACGGATGTGTCTTTGTTATGTTAGATGTTGTATATAAAAAATCTACCAGGGAGATGTCAGCAAATCGTAGGGGCCCAGCAGGGTCGAAGCCTACTGGGGCCGTGGGTAGTGTGAAAACGAAACCCGGGGCCTTGGGACGAAGGCAACGAAGGAACAGGAGTGGGTTTTTAGTCAGTAAAAGTCTGACACTATCTCCCGCCTCGCCCAAGAGCGGGGGATGTCATAAGATGATTTTCCAACCGAAAAAAAAAAAAAAACATGTGAATAAGGAAAAATGAGAATACAATGCATGTGATAACGAAGAACTTCGCAATCTGCTATTGTCTATAATAACTTGCAAACTGGCAAGGTAATTATACTTTTTAAGGTGTATGCTGTATTTAGAATAGGTGTTTGAATTTGGTAGGAAGAGAGGGTTAGGTCGGCTGTCAAGCCGCTAGGCGGATAAATCTTTTATAATTAATAAAATAAAATAATTTTAATAATTTGGAACACAACAGTATTTCATTACAGCTCCGCCTTTCACAGTGTGGTGTACCTTAAAAAAAATGCATGGTTTTACAGATTCCGTGTGTATTCGAGTCATTTTCAGGGACCCCAATTTAAATACAAAGTAATACCCAAAGAATAAGCTATTAAGCGTCATTTTAATTACAATGAGTGCTTCATAATTTTAACTTTTTTATTTCACGGCGGCCTAACATTCTGCATAAACAGTTCTCCACAGAAAGCTTTAGCAAAGCTTTTAGAGGAGATCGTAACTCCTTAAGTACTGCTTTAATGACGTCCCTTAGTGTTTTATAATTAGCCTGAATATACCTCAATGTATTGTTACAGAAATATGGCGCATTCGGGGCGACTTCTTCGTTGAGTTTTGTTTTAGTCGTGATTGAATTTATTATTGTGTTGGTAATTTTAGATATTCTTGAATGACTGCGGCCCGTTATTTTTATTAAATTAGTGGGTTGAATTCTAAGTTGCCAAAATCGACAACCCAGAACACAGTGTTCTGGCGCAGAATTGTGAGGAGATCCGACCAAAGATAACGGGAGCAGGAACGGACAAAGAAGAAGAAGAAGGTTGAATTCTAAATCTATACCAGCTGACTCAGCAAACGTTGTTCTGCCATATAAATTATCAAAGAAAGATGGGGGATGGGGGTAGGCGGGTAAAAAATTGCCTTTGACTCAGACCTACCAAATATACACAAATATTGCATAAAAATCGGTCCAGCCGTTTCGGAGGAGTTCATTAACAAACACTGTGACACGAGATTTTTATATATTTTTAGATTATAAAGCTGAAGAGCTTGTTTTTTGTTTGATTGAACGTGCTAATTTTAGAAACTACAAGTTCGAATACACACACACATGATATTACACACATTAGCACACACACATTACACACATAGAACAAGATAGCCCATTTATTGAGGAAGGCTACATGCTATATAACATCACGCCAGGACCACCGGGAGCGAAGCAGTAACTAAAGACAGGAACTGTTAGTTATTTGTATTTGTTGTTACATATACAATTGATAAAAAATAATCTCAAATCACAAACTTGCTATAAATGATTAAACAGAGCTTGAGTATGTTGAAGGCTGAATACTTTGAAAATTGGTGAAAATCAACATGTAAGTGCTTACATTAAAGTAAAAAAACCAATTAACATATTTTTAAAACGCTAATAAAAATATTATTTATTGGCAATTTTAAAATTAGCATTTGATCATTTTGAAGTAAAAAAGTTTACAGACTAAATTCTTCGAACTTTTCGACCTCAATTTGAAGGTCAATGTAGCCGCAGTTTTCATCTAATTTAAATGTGACTTAAAATAGGTTCAAAGTAATTAACATTTGGGTACCAGCTGTAAGTTTAAATACTGTTTCTACAATTCTTAACTCAGCACTTGAAATAATATTTAAGTTTGGTTTAGTTAAATTAAGTATTCCCTTCCAAAGGATACTAAAAACTATCAAAGACTGTGATAGAACATTTTCAGGTTCAGACTTCAAAGCGACAAAGTTTTCTAATGATTTTACATTATTTATTATATTTAAGTAGAGTTTTGATAAGTTACTTTTAGAGTTTTAGAATAAGTAAGGGGTTTGACAAGACAAGGACATTGTTTGAATTTTCGTGCATTTATTATAGCTTTCTCCATATAATTCTAACTTTGGACCCCCTTTCATCCTATTAGGCGGTAAATTTTAGAAAATCGTTTCTTGTTCTTCATATTCACCATAAAAGGAACCTCTGTGCAAAATTTCAGCATTCTTGGTCTTTGGGCTTGGACTGGGCAAACCTTTTGTCCCCATCGACCGTTCTGCGTGCAATGTGCCCTGCCTACCGCCACAAGCGGCGATAGGGTAGGGTTATTTATTTATTGATAAATAAATAAAATAAATAAGTAAATAAATAAATAATTAAATAAATAAAAAAAAATAATAAAAAAAATAAAAAATTAAATAAGTAAATAAACCGTGCTGCCGATTGATAAAAAAATTAAGTCAAACAAGACCGTTAATCAATTTACTAATGACACCTATACGAATTTAGATCGAAAGCTTTACCCAGTCAGCAAAATCTATAACATGACTAACTTTAATCATGATTAATGTTGAGACTTTGACAGCGATTCCAAACTGATATTAATTTTAATTTGTGACAAAAACTAACTTACCACTCCGCCTAATTAATCAGGATTGCTGAAACATTTTTACTAGGGGCCGATAAATTCTTTAGTTTCATTTCAGTTTTCTAGTTACGCAAGTTATGTTTATAAGTAATTATTTTTATGGTGGACTTTTCTGTATGCATTTAAGTATTCACGTGTTAAAAAAATTTAGTAAATTAATTAAATAAATATAAAATAAGTAGCTGCTGCCTGCGGCTTCGCCCACGTGATTTTAGAAAAGTGTTCATGGGAACATACTCCAGGAATAAAAAGTATCCTACCTACGTGCTATTCCAGGACATGGCCTTTCCGTGTGCCAAATTTCATCCAAATTCGTTCAGCCAATCCAAGCTCACAAACTTTTACCTTTATAATATTGGTGTGTTATGTGTTGATATTTACAGGTTCATACAGCTGTTTAATTATATTCTGAATTTTTATATATAACAGCATAGCATTTAAATATTTCTCTGCCATATTGTTAAAAATTCCAATTTTGTCTCGTTCAAGTAAACATGGAACATCTAAAACGCTTTCTAAAACGCAGCTAGTTTCGCACACAAACCTTTAGTGGCATCTTATTTAAATCTCAAAGATAGAGAAGCAAAACAAAATATTCCTAGAGCACAGCAGAATATTTCATTCGAAAAAAATCCTTGCTTGTTAAGGACGATACATGCAGAGTCGAAAGTGCGCGTCAAAACGTTAAGAGCATAAAATGTAAAAGAAAAAATAACGCTGAGGATCCTCGAGGCAGCAAAGAGTTCAGCAGCATGCATACAAATGTTCAGACATGTTGTGTCTACTTCAAGTCTTAAGGCTGGAAGGTAATGTGCTAAAGAATGTGTCACGTGCAGAAAATGTGATGATTTTGGCTCTTCCATGTCTTCGATTATGCTATGCTATGTGTTCTGATTAAGTTCTATTGAAGAAAAGTTTAGGTTGCGGTATCAAATACGGAATACATTTAGACTACAGCCACTTTATCCTCATTAGTAATATATTATTGTAAACATATACTCGTATTATCTTGTGATACATTTCATTTTTCGCATTTTAATTTTTCTCTAGTCTCTTTTTTATAATGTGGATGTGAGAACACTGATTCTGCGGATTCATAGATTATTTTTTATTAATTTTTATTTTATTTTAGATCTAATTTTTTATTATTATTTTAATTGGGCTTTTGGATACAATGTTGACTGGTCTAAGCTGTTCTCTCATACATATTAATATTGTAATATGGAAATGTTGTATATATCAAGCATTTTTTAAAAAGAGATTATCGAGATTGGAGTTTCTTGCCCGTTCTTCTCCGTGGGAAAAGACCAATTGGAATCATACATAGCTTCTGACGTTTTGTAAGTGCCCATGTAGGCGTGTCAGTGAATTACGAAACGATTATAGTATATTGGAAAGGACGACCTCCAACGCGGTGGAGCAAGCTGAAGACAGAGACAAGTGGAGAAAACTGGAGGAGTCCTATACCCAAAGTGAGGTTTCTATCCAACAAAACGATAGTGAATGAAAAACTAAATTATAAGTGAAATTTAGATTTATATACATAAATGTAACTCTTAGGTGATGGGTGATAAAGAGATTTTTTTATTATTATAGTTTATTGCATGCACCGTCATAGGCAAGCTATAAGCGCAATTTGCCGCACTCTGCGATGGTTGAATTGAGGTCCGGGACTTTTACTTCAATGAAATACTTGGAAAGTTATATAAATTTACTATACTTTTTTTCAAGATTCAATATTAGCACATCGCGCTACAATGGTTATGTCCGAACTGAAAAAACTAGACATTTCTTTGATCTACTCAAATTTCAAACCTATGTGTGTTTTTTTGCTAATAAATAGATAACAATAATTCAAACGGTTTATAAGAATCCACATAGGTAGTTCACTTTCATCTGATTTTTGATACCTATTTTGTAAATAAACAATCCCCGATTCCTAAAAATGAAATAATATTTTTCCAATCAACCTTTATCGACACTTCTCGTGTCCACCACAGACACCTACTTATTTTTGAGTCCCTTCGGTCTCTAATGATTATTTTCCGAGCGTGACGTGATTGGCATTGCCCCTTTGTTTTTGCTCCGATTGTCCCCACAGATGGCGGTGTAATGAATGGGCTAAGGGTCCATAGATGTCAACCACTGTCGGGTCTATTGACGTAGGAAAGTATTTACTCATTGGTATGTATTTAAGGGATAATGTTGAGAGGATGAGTCTGTGTCTGTCGAAAATAATTTTCCTCTTTTTATTTTATTTTGTACTTGATTTTCGTTATACAGGGTGACATTTGATGTGTTGAAAATTATGTAAAGTTTGAGAGTACTCATCTACAGAATGATCTCGGCAAGGGTTGCTTAACTTTACAAATCGAGCGTGGAACCTAATATAAAATCACGCTATTTTTTATATTAAAATTGCATTATTGTATGAAACGAAGGTGTTTTTATTATGGACATTTGCCAGAAACAGAATAGTGAAATTTCTCCAGTAATAGTTTATTCTCCGCTTTTTGTGACCCAAGGTATCTGGAAACAGTGGTTTCTATAAACAAAGTTTACGGCAAGAAGTGCTATCTATGAGCAGAGATCTCTGTCAACAGTGCTTACTATAGACCGAGATATCTACATACAATGTTTTCTATCAACAAAGTTTTCGGCGAAACGTGCTGTCTAGGAATAGAGATTTCTATGAGCGTTGCTTTCTGTAGGTAGTCGTATCGTACAAGCGTGTTTCTATATTAGGTTCCACGCTCTTGGAAATCGACATATACGGGAGTCTAACCACAAACTTCTCTCCTCTCTCTAATATTGTGAGGTAAATCTATTCTTCTATTCTAATATAATGAAGAGGTAAAACTACTTTATATGTAGGTGGTAATCTCTGAAACTACTCAAATGATTTTGAAAATTGTTTCACTAATATGTACGCCAAACTAAAGTGGCAATGGGCAGGGCACATTGCTCGTAGAACAGATGGCCGTTGGGGCCGAAAGGTTCTGGAATGGCGACCACGTACCGGAAGACGTAGCGTTGGAAGGCCTCCTACAAGGTGGACCGATGACTTGGTAACGGTTTCGAGAGTCCGATGGATGCGAGACGCACAGGACCGTTCATTGTGGCGACACTTGGGGGAGGCCTATGTCCAGAAGAAAATGATCAGATGTCTTTCGGCTGAAATTATGATGTAGTTAATGAATATGTAGTTACACTATCCCTGAGTGCTATAGGCTATACATTATTTTCATATCATTAGTTTTATATTACTAATTCTACGCGAGCAAAGCCGCTATCAGAAGCTAGTAAAATTATAAAATAAAAAAGATCATAAACAAGCAAAGCTACAGAGTAAAATTAATTGAAAGCAATATAAAAATAACATTTTCATTTGAAAAAAAAAAATGTTTTCTTTGGCGTGTCCATGGAAATGATTTTTATGTTCCTAAATAAATACTTATCATTAAAATTATTTGTTGAGTAAACTGCAAATGCGTCGGATAAGGGTCGAAGGCAAAATATCGTAATAGAGATAATGTTTAGAAGTTTAACTTAGAAAATATGTTAATTCGAATTCGTGGTTATAAATGATGCTTTGAAATCACGCGTGAGGGAATGGACTTCCTCACGCCCCGGCCGCCGGGACCCCGATTTCCGGCCGCGCGGGCTTGCGGACGACGAGCAATGAGTCCACCGTCCGGCCGTCCGGTATCCATCCGGACCGAGCCCGGGTCGTCGACTGCGCCTAGTGTTCACAACAAAACCGTAAGGGTCCAGCAGCGCCAAAGCCTACTGGGGTCATGGGTTGACTTTCGAAAGGGAAAACCGGGGTCCTGGAACGTTAGACAAAGAAGGAACATAGGTGTGGGTTTAGTCAGTAAAAGTCTGACTCGCCCTCTCGCTCCGCTCTAGACTGGGAGAACTCTTTGGATGATTTCCCACCTTAAAAATAAAGTGACGCTTTGATATGGTTACTTCGAAGATGAATATTTAAATTCAAAGAATGTACCTACATGTCCTTAAAAAGACATATTCTAAATTTCTTATCACATTTCATATTATAATTGCAAAAATTTGCGGTATTTTCTCATCGAACATACGACAGGGTCTCAAGACGAAAGTCTATAAATCTATAAATATCAATCTTCAATTTCGTGATGCTTAGGCTATGTTCTGCAGTAGGTATCTAAAATAAAAAAAACCGGCCAAGTGCGAGTCAAACTTGCGCACGAGAGGTTCCGTACCATCCGTAGCAAAAAACGCCAAAAAATCACGTTTGTTGTATAGGGGCACCTTAAATATTTATTTTATTCTGTTTTTTAGTATTTTTTGTTTTAAATAAAACAGAAATACATCATCTGTGAAAATTTCAACTGTCTAACTCTCACGGTTCATGAGATACAGCGTGGTGACAAACGGACAGACAGACACACAGACGGACGGACAGCGGAGTCTTAGTAATAGGGTCCCGAATTATCCATTGGGTGCGGAACCCTAAAATTAAAAAAAATATCACGGCTCTATTGGTTGACTGCAGAGAAAAAAAATTGTCCTACTGTTTATAACCTTACCATTCAATCACAAGGTCGCACACTGATTATTATTCGTGTTCTAGTTAATTTCACCCAATCCGTGTAATTAATTTGCCGTGGTTTTACAGATAAACACAAACATGGATTATAATCAAGGAAACGTTTCCGTCTGTTTGTCTAGCACTTTTGATGTAAACGTATTAATATTGTTCTGTTTATCGTTCGAGTTACGATTAAAGCTACTATTTAGGACGATATTTTTAGGGTTCCGTAGCCAAATGGCAAAAAACGGAACCCTTATAGATTCGTCATGTCTGTCTGTCTGTCTGTCTGTCTGTCTGTCTGTCTGTCTGTCCGTCTGTCCGTCCGTATGTCACAGCCACTTTTTTCCGAAACTATAAGAGCTATACTGTTGAAACTTTGTAAGTAGATGTATTCTGTGAACCGCATTAAGATTTTCATACAAAAATAGAAAAAAAGCAATAAATTTTGGGGGTCCCCATACTTAGAACTGAAACTCAAAATTTTTTTTTTCATCAAACCCATGCGTGTGGGGTATCTATGGATAGGTCTTCAAAAATGATACTGAGGTTTCTAATATCATTTTTTTCTAAACTGAATAGTTTGCGCGAGAGACACTTCCAAAGTGGTAAAATGTGTGTCCCCCCCCCTCTAACTTCTAAAATAAGAGAATGATAAAACTAAAAAAAATATATGATGTACATTACTATAAAAACTGCCAACGAAAATTGGTTTGAACGAGATCTGGTCAGTAGTTTTTTTTTAGTACGTCATAAATCGTAAACCGCAATTTACCTTTTAAGTTTGTACGGAACCCTCAGTGCGCGAGTCCGACACGCACTTGCCCAGTTTTTTATATTTTAAAGAGGTTAAGTTTGTGTTTTAACCGACTTCAAAAAGGAGGAGGTTCTATGTTCGGCTGAATGTATGTTTTTTTTTTAAATTTATGTATTCACCGATTTGTCGGTCAATTGTGGACCGATTTTGAAATTTTTTTTTTGATTGATAGGTTATGCTTCCAATTTGGTCCCACAGAAATATTGTTATGATCTGATCATGAACTTCGAAGATATGGAACAGAACTCCTCATAGGAACACAACAGAACTGTCGTAATAAGTAAAATTGCTTTTTTTATACGCGTAGTCGATGACTGACTGAAAGAAGAAGGGAAATATATTGAACTGATCTGATGATGAAGCCTGAAGTTAGGCACCGGAACTCTGTAATAAATTAATGTAATCTAACCGTGTTTGGGATTATGAGAATTGTTATGAGATGCACTCTGGCTATAAGGTATTTAAGTATGGCTGAGAGGTACTTTTTAGTGGTGGTACCATAGCTAAAAAGTTGTGTTAAATAACGAAGAGACAAAACTACGAGTATCATAGAAACACCGACTTCCAAAATTAAAGTTATTTTGCACTTTTTTTGTTTGTAGGAGGTAATCTCTGAAAGTACTGGTCCGATTGCTAAAATTTGTACACCGATAGAAAGCTGCTTTATTCCTGAGTGACATAAGCATAGACTATATTTTATGTACGCGGGTGAAGCCGCGGGCAAAAGCTAGTAATAATAGATAATATGGTTCACATTCAACTTGTGAAGAAATTCAGCTGTGTTTATTAATGAAGTCAACTAAAAATTTTAATATAGTATTAAAAAAAAAACTTATCTATATATATAAAACATAAGTAGCATTGCGGGGGCACTAAGATATCACCAGGTTCCCGATTACCTCTGTCGTGTGATCGAGGCCTACCTGACGGACAGATTCATCATCTACCCCGGTCACCAGGGAGAATGGAAACGGCGAGAGATGTCGTGCGGTGTTCCGCAGGTATTGGTACTAGGACCGCCCTTGTGGAACTTCTAGGACGAATACGTGCTGTGCGGCGACCTCCCTGACGGGGTCAGCGCGGTCTATTACGCAGACGACACGCTGGTCCTGGCGCAGGGAGAGTCGTACCAGGCAGCGGTCGAACTAGCGACATGCGGGGTTGCGACAGTCGTGGAGAGGATCCAACAGTTGGGACTCGAGGTGGCACTGCACAAGTCCGAGGCCATGTGTTTTCACGGCCCTCGGAACGCGCCACCACCGGGTTCTCAAATAACGGTAGGAGAAGTTACATTATACAGTACATCGGCGTCGATTCGAAGATGAAGTACCCGGGACTCGTCCTCGATAGCCAATGGAATTTCGAGGAGCACTTCCGATGTCTGGCTGCCAAACTGGAGCGGGCTGGGGCTGCCCTCAAGCGGCTCACGCCCAGCCAAGGGGTCCAGATGCCTCCTGCCAGAGGCTCTACGCAGGTATCGTTCGGTCCATGGCCCTTTATGTGGCGCCGTCACTGTGAAAGCGACCAGCGGCCAAGCTGAACGTAAGCCAGAGGTCATGGCCATCCGGATGGTGCGGGGATACCACACGGTTTCTCGCAAAGCGGCGAGCCTCCTTGCTGGCCTGCTACCATGGGATCAGGAGGCAACAGTCCTTGCACCGTGCACGCATGCACGATTTGCACGTGGAGATGCAACGCCGAGGTGAACCTCCGCTATCCGCCTTGCCGCATGGCAGACAGAGTTCCGGCGGGATCTCATGGTGGAATGGCGAAAGCGACTGTCGCAACCTAGTGCTGGGCACGCCATTATTATGATGGTAAGTCTCCTCTTTGAAGAGTGGCTGGAAAGACGCCACGGCCTCTTGACATGGTAAGTGCGGGAGGTTCCTGTACCGGATTCATGCGGAAGAAACGCCCCGGTGTCACCATTGTGTGGACCGCCTAGAGGACACGGTGGAGCATCCAGTAGAGGTGAGCCCTGCTTGGGCAGAGTATCGCTGTGTCCTCGTGGGGGCGATCAGAGGCAATGACCTCTTGCGCCGGGCCCGAACGTCCGGTAAACATCCGGACCGAGCCCAAGTCGTCAACAGCGCGTAGTGTTCCACGCGCGCCTCAAGGAGATGTCAGCAAATCGTAGGGGCCCAGCAGGGTCGAAGCCTACTGGGACCATGGGTTAAGTGAAACTAAATCCCGGGGCCCTGGAATGCAAAGCACTTCTCTCGCTCTGCCAAAGAGCGGGAGTAGTTTTTTGTGGATGGATGATATATCATCTGAAAAAAAAATTCCAGGTGTCCACTAACATACAATTTTTGAGGTACACTTAAAAATCATTTAAATGTGCGTGAATTTCTATGTCTGATTTAAATTTTACTTTGGTAGTAAAAATTAAATACTGGCATATATTCAAGTAACGTACTTGAATGTTTTAATTATTTACAAAGCCTTCGTGACACGACTCGTTTAAAATATTAAAATATGTTCTGTACAGTCGGGAATGAATACTGAAGTCGCACAATGTTACCTAAAATAAAATAAACGTTAGAGATAAGAAGCCAGGAGGATAAATAAATAAATGTTAGCGGCTTTGCACGCTTTGAAAATAAATAATGAAAATCTCCTTTGGAAAATCCTCTTACAAAATACGAGTAGCCTGTAGTTTTGAAATTAATATCACTGTGATTTATCTATTCCTTTAATATATGCTACAGAGATGATAAACATAAATTCTTTTTTTCTATCTTATACATCTAATTGGCAACACAGTAGTTACAATCATTACTTAAATGCTTAGATAGTGTTTTTAGGGTTCCGTAGCCAAATAGCAAAAAACGGAACCCTTATGGATTCGTCATGTCTGTCTGTCTGTCCGTCCGATACGGACACAGCCTCTTTTTTCCGAAACTATAAGAACTATACTGTTGAAACTTGGTAAGTAGATGTATTCTGTGAACCGCATTAAGATTTTCACACACAAAAATAGAAAAAAAAACAATAAATTTTGGGAGTTCCCCATACTTAATACTGAAACTCAAAAATTATTTTCATATTTCAAAAATGATATTAATGTTTCTAAAATAATTATTTTTCTAAACTGAATAGTTTGCGCGAGAGACACTTCCAAAGTGGTCAAATGTGTCCCCCCCCCCCTGTAACTTCTAAAATAAGAGAATGATAAAACTAAAAACTTTCGACGATCTAGTATTTTTTTTTAATACGTCATAAATCGTAAACCGCAATTTACCTTTTAATTTTGTACGGAACCCTCAGTGCCCGAGTCCGATTCGGTCTTGCACAGTTTTTTTAAGAAATTAGCTATGCTAATTGTTGTCATATATGTATTAATAGAAATCGACGCACTATATCGGTAGTGTATCGATATTTGAATCTATACACGTAGCACACATAAATGCTTTTGACATAATCAAGATTTATTGAAATAGGTAATCTTATCCTGTTTTGATTTGTCATTCTTGGTTATTTAAGAGAAAAAAAATTACCTATTTTAAAATTAGCTGTAATCGTCATACTACTTTCAGGATGTGCTTTTATTATTACATGTTGTGTATCCAACATAGGTCGAATTGTTTCGGTAGCTTCAAACAATGCTGATGTATAATAGAACAGAGATTCTTTCACCTCAAAAACGAAAAAGAATCTGCCCCTTTGTTTAAATTCCGTTTGTGGTCTACATGTCATTCCTACACTGCACCACAAACGAAATTTAAAACAAAGCCGCCCCGGTACCGTAAACATAATCGTGTAACGCCAAAAACATTCCATTACGGTATACTCTCCTGAGTAGTCTGTCTCTCTCATTATCTGTGAGACTGTGACGCCGATTCCTTTTCTGAAAAAAAGCTTTCAGAGTCTCACACACGTTGTGAAGGCCTCTCAAAAATTCATCGCCCGTCTACGAACCCTGAATGGGTTTCGCAGTTGGGGCCGCCTCGGCGTGCCCGGTAATCTACTTAATAAGTAATCTTGTAGGGGCTCTTATCTCTGTTAAGTTTGGATAAGAATCCTGTTTCTTTTGTTTTTGATGTGTCGTTGGTGTGTCCTGAAGACTATTTTGAATAATAGTGTTGGGACAGTGCAATTTTCTAATGTTATTCGTGTGTTTTCTATGAGAGAATTATCTATTGTTGACTGAGGTTGGATCGCTCAAAACCAGATTCTGTTATGCATACGGAATGATGCACAATTAGTTTTACTTACACTTTTGGTAAATTTGATGACGTCTCTTTTGGTTGACTAAATATTTTATTGTTTTGTACACTGAACACATATTTACATATATTTACTATTTTATCATTTAACACACATTAACATATATGTTTTATTCACCTTACACCTGACGCTGGTTACTAAATATCGTTAGGTAAACTCATTTTCATCTGTCCTAATAAGGTTCAGTTGAAAACCAGCGTTAGACAACTACCTCGTAGTTGTCTGGCATTTTGGCTGAACTGGACCTTTTTGGCGCAAACGTGAGACACGCGATGTTTGTTTTTTCTGTTATCTTAAGTTTCAACATGTTTTTTCTACACTGTGTGTACATGTATGTGCGCCAAATAAAATATTTTTCTTTCTTTCTTATTTGTATCATCAATTTCGTAAATTTATTAGCATTTGATTGATAGTCACAAACCTTCCTCTTCGCGTCGTATTTCTCATTACTGAGGGTCGTGAAGATTCCGTTGAATCAACCTCTTACTCTCTCGCCATCTGTGTCAGTCTTTGGCATCATATAAAACAACGTGAAATAGGCGTTCAGTGTGGAGCGGACCTGCCCCCCTAGCCAAGTTACAGTCGTATCGTTCGCGCCGAACGCCTCGAGTAGGCCACGCCTCCGATTCCTTTGTTCTGACGTCATCTCAACGCTCAGTCACGTGGTCAGAACAAAGGAATCGGAGGCGTGGCCTACTCGAGGCGTTCGGCGCGAGCGAAACGATTGTAACTTGGCTAGGGGGGCTGATCTGCACATCTTTTTGGGCTGCGGCCTCTTGGTCGTTTGCCATCAACCGTGCCAGTTACAATGAGCTGTTCAAGGTTGTAGCCATTTTTTCTGGCTATGTGGGCAAAAAACTCTAGCACTCTACTTATCGCTGAAATCCACTCTCTGATAGTCACAAATAACACCATTTTAAAGGGGAGAGGAAACCGTTACTTGGTTTGGAGGGACCATTTATTGGTTTCTCACTCCAAATACCGTAAACACAAACGCTTTCATTAATAACGTAAATATTCCTTTTTTATTTATTCTGTAGTTAAATTTATTTCATCAACAAACCGCGTTTCGACGCGCAGACGTATAAATAGGGTGTGTAATCAAAAAATGTAAAGTGCTTATACGTGATACAATTACTAGCCGAGTAGACGTCTGTCACTAAATAGATGGGTACAGAAGGTCGTCTCAGTAGTATGAGTGAAAACGCACTCACACTTAGTAACGTGCTTATGGCGAACTGTCATCTCATGTCCAACAAAATCAAATCAAATCTAGTTTTCAACACACTTGGAAACCCGCTCCAACCACTAGCAGTTTTAAACTCGCAATGTAGTGTATTTCGCACTAATGGCGAAAAGTACGTGGCCTTACCCTGCCTTTTTATTATGCCAGGTTGGTCATCGAACAGTAGTTCTCGCTGCCGAACTGGTATTAGGTTTATGAAGTTTTATTTATTATTATCGAGCAAGTGTGTTGAAAAACGACGTTTGATACACCTGAGTAATTGTCGTTGCAGTTCACGACTCTAAAATGACAATATCTTCTGCTCGGCAATACACTCGGGAATATACACACTTTGGCTACGTGTATCAAAATGAATTATATCATGTACGCAAATGTGTTGTTTTACGTGTTCTTGTGTTGTATTCCTAATGTAAATTTTCTTTGCTGATTATGCACTATTATAATTATTTGTGTACGAAAAAAAGGATATGTTACTTATTCATGTATTGAAAATAAACTAATTAGTTTTTTTTTATAACTTACGTATATCAGGAACACAGTTTTTTTAATTTTTTTTTATTTGTACTACAATTTAAATAAATTAGTACTTATTACTTATGTTGTACATAATAGCAAATATAAAATGCGAACTGCTGCCTCCTAAACTAGGCGAAAAGCCTGTGTTTTAGGAGCCAATTTTCCTCCAGAAATAATTAGACTAGAACAGACAACATTGAAGTAGGTGTTAGTTATAAAATAAAATCATAATACAATACAATAAATCATTTAAATTGATTATAAAAATTATTATTAGGATTAGTTTAAGTAAGTAAATGATTAAATTAGATTAAATTAAATTAAAAAAAACATTTTATATACACAATCTAGAAAAAATAATTAAACTATTGAATAAAAAATTAACATCAGTCTTTAAGAGATAACTGTAATAAGATTTTCGGTTTCGTCGTACGTTAACTTCTGCAGCCATTTGGTAAGTTTAATTTTAACATCGTGTTTAATATAGTGTTTAATATGTAGGTATAGGAACCAGACCGAGCCCAAGTTATCGACGGCGAGTGGTGTTTCACGCGCGCCTCAAAGAGAATCAACAAAAGCGTAGTGGCCCAGCAGAGCCGAAGCTTACTGGGGCCATGAGTCGTCCGAAAGGGAACCCCGGGGTCGGTAAGCAAATAAACTTGTTATCTTAATAATGTGCATTAAAAGAATAATAATATAATCTGTAAACGCATCATGAAAGTTAATAAAGTATTAGTATTTTGAGCATGAGTAATTGTTGCAGATCAACAATGAGCATGAGTACATTAAGATCATTAAGAAACGTGCCTAACACTTCAAAACTCGTTGCACGTAAAGTGGCGCCGCTCACATGGAACTAACATGTGGATTCAGACAGGTCGCTACAGGTCGCTACAGGTTCCTACGGGTCTTGGATCTCCACCGAGCTGCTCATCATCCACTGGACGAACCGAGGAAAATCGGGAAATGATAGGATTAACCCGAGCACGACTTGCACCTACGAGAACGGGGTATAAATATGGGCCGAAATCATACGGTCGACACAGTTCGTCGGATACTCCAGAATAAGTAGTAAGTGCAAGCCGTCTCTGTTAATTCTTATTGTGTAACGTAAATAAATAAGACTCGTTAGCGAGCAAGACTTTGTGCCAAATCTGATTGTATCTATAAGTGATTAAATCGTGTAAAGACCTATAATTTATAATAGACTAAATCAAGACAAGTGTGTTTTATTGAACCATACAGTCCACACCCTACAGTCTGGTCCCGTCGACCCGGATCTAGGGGTTTAGAATCAGTGCTTAGTACTTATATAAGTCCTAGATTCAGTGTTTTGAAAGTATTAGAGTCAGTGTTTTAACAAAGTACTAGAATCAGTGTTTTGAAAGTATTAGAGTCGGTGTTTCGACAAAGTACTAGAATCAGTGTTTGAGCAAGTACTAAAGTTAGTGCTTAAACCAGTCTTAGAGTCAGTGTACTAGTAACCAGTGCTAAAATACGATCAATATGGTCGTAACAAGAAGTCAAAGCGACTTGGCAGAATTAGAGGAACAAAAGCGCGCTCAGAATCAAAGAGATGAATTGACAGTGATGCGTCGCCGCGATGCGGAACGTATCCAGCTAGAGAGAGTAAGACGGCTGTCGCTCGATCCGCCAGCATCCCCACAGCTGGAGAGCATGATCGGGCCTACTACTACTGCAGACCTAACGACTGCAGGTCCCTCAACGGTGCGGCACCAAGTCAGATCGCCGCCCCAATCAGTGAGGTCAACGACGAGTGTCACAACGAGGCTACGGCTAGCCGAACTCGAGGCTGCTGAGAAACTAGCCGCCATACGACGCAAGGAGCTGGACCTGGAGGCAGAGCTAATCAAGAAGAGATTAGCAGTGGATGTCTCCGTAATACAGGACGAGGAGAGCATCCATGATGAGCCCATCCCGGTGGAACATCAGCACCAGAAGGTCGACCAGCGGCTGCGCACCAACCCTCCCGTCACAAGGGGGGAGGTTGGGGTACGCACCGAGAGCAGGGAGGAGAAGCAGCTGCGCTTCGAAGCATCGAGAGCAAGATCACCGACACCAACTAGGGGTAGGAACAGTAACGACCAGTTGGCTGCTACCCTGGAGAAGATGGCCAGGCCACGACTCCGGCACACTGACTTACCGTATTTTTCGGGTGCCGTGAGCGAATGGCTGCCATTCAAGGCGGCCTATAACGACACTACCAACATGTATAGTGTGTCACCAGCAGAGAACCTTCAGCGCCTACGAAGCAGCCTAAAAGGCGAAGCAAGAGATGCAGTGTCAGCCCTATTACACACTGCCACCGATCCAGATATCATTATGAAGACACTTGAACAATGCTTCGGCCGGCCTGAAGTAATAATTGATAAAGCACTAGAAGAGCTGAGAAGAATGCCAAAACCAGGCACGTCAGCTAGTGAATTGAACAGCTTCGCGATCAAGATACAAAATACGATTTGCGTGCTGAAGACAATTGACCGTAGAGGCTACCTCTATAATCCTCTACTTACAAGGGAAATCTTAGAAAAACTAAGTCCACATATAAAATCAAGATGGTGCGACTTTGCAACTGAGAACGGGGGGTCAGCAGAGCCAGAGATAGTCATGTTATCTCGTTTCCTTATGCGTGAGGCAGATAGGGCGTTACGCTACATTTACGCCCCGTCAACAAGCAGCGCATTCACAACACAGAAAAAGGAGACCAGGCCTGCTGTAACCATGAAGAGGAAAGCTACCACTGTATACACCATGGTTGACCGAGCTGACGAGGAAGACATTCAGTGTCCCAGCTGCAAGCAGAGACATGAATTAACACAGTGCCCCAAATACAAGGCATTGACAGTTGACCAACGCTGGGAATTAGTAAAAGAAAACAGAATCTGTTTCAAGTGCGCCCGCAAGAGGCATAGGCGTACCTCATGCAAAGAAAAACCATGTGGAGTGAATCAGTGTCGTCGGCCACATCATGCTACGCTACACAAGGAACGAGAGTCGCCCGATACTAAGTCTGCGACTCCAGTGGTGACTGATCAACCAACGAGTGAAGGGACAGTTATGTCGGTGGCCACCCAACCAGCCACCGGCCCAAGGTCTGTCTTACTAAAGATGTGCCCAGTTATGATCGCCGGGCCACGGGGGGAGGTGAGGACATATGCACTCTTCGACGAAGGAGCCACCATCACCCTTATTGACGAAGACCTGGCAGCAAGCATCGGGGCAGAAGGGGTGTCACAACCACTACACATCCATGGGGTCAATATGTCCTCCCAGGAGCGGGACAGCAAGGTGGTCACGATTCAAGTAAGGGGAATAAATAGGGACAGCTCACCACATAAGCTTCGGGCCAGAACCATGAGGGACTTGAAACTTCATCAGCAGTCAATTCCTGACACACTGCTGGAATACGAGCACCTGCGAGACCTTCCCAAGAACGAAGTGTGTTATGATGCAACACGCCCAGGACTCTTAGTGGGAACAGACCACTGGGAGTGCATAGTGTCACGAGAGCTACGCGTCGGTGGCCCTAACCAGCCAGCTGCATCCCTAACGCAGCTAGGCTGGGTGATACATGGGACCACGCCACGAAACATCATCGTGAATGAAGACGACGTGCTGCATATTTATGAAACGGAACGACAGCAGCATGATTACCAGCTTCATGATCTAGTAGAAGCTCACTTCAAACTCGAAGCAATTGGTATTTCGCGAGAACCGCGAGTGAACAACTCTGACCAGCGAGCGATTGATATCGTCAAGAGAACAATTAAGAAGATAGAGAGTGGGTACGAAGTCGGTCTACCGTGGCAAGACGATGACGTCACTATGCCGCCAAGCTATAATGCGGCCCTTGGACGTCTCCAGAAGATTGAGCAAAAGATGGACGCTTCACCCGAGTTCGCCCAACAATATAGTACCCAAATAGATAACCTATTGAAAAAAGGGTACGCAGTGCCATGTGACGGATCAGAACAATCAAGTGCCGTCTCCTGGTTCTTGCCTCACTTTGCCGTGCAGAACCCAAATAAGCCCGGCAAGCAGCGACTGGTGTTCGACGCAGCGGCAAGAAGCCATGGTTTGTGCCTAAATGACAAACTCATAGAAGGGCCAGACCTGTTGCTATCGCTCCCGGGAATTATCTTCCGTTTCCGGGAAAGGGCGATAGCTGTCACCGCAGATATTCAGGAAATGTTCCTGCAAGTAAAAATACGACATGAAGATCAACCAGCGCAGCAATTCCTGTGGAGAGGCTGCGATAGAACGAGCCCTCCGCGCCGCTACAAGATGACAAGCATGATATTCGGAGCGGCCAGTTCGCCATTCATGGCCCACTACGTCCGAAACTATAATGCGGACGTACACGGGCAGGAATACCCACGAGCGCTTGAAGCTATCAAACAAAGTCACTATATGGATGATCTGGTGACAAGCTACGATGATTCAAAAGAAGCTCTTCAAGCAGTAGACGAAATCATCAGAGTGCATGCGGGCGCTGGATTCACTTTGCGAGGATGGAGCACTAACGACAGGACGGTGCTAAGGAACATATCCCAGGACCTGCACGCCACGACACCCACACAATTGGGGGGAGAGAAACCCGAGAGCAAAATACTCGGGCTATACTGGAACGCGGAAAGAGACGAGCTTGGGTTCAACACCTCAATGAACCGAGTTCCCGCAGAAGTCAGGCAACGAGTACGAGCACCGACCAAGCGTGAGGCACTCAGTGCAGTGATGTCCATATATGATCCTCTCGGACTACTGAGCCACTACACGATAAGAGCGAAGATAATACTCCAAAGTTTGTGGCGCCTTACGATTACGTGGGACGAGAGGATACCAGAGAGGGAAAACGAGCTTTTCACGAATTGGCTCACTCAACTCGCCGAGATCACTCAACTTCGTTTACCAAGAAGCTACATGGCAAGGGGACCAAAGAACGTCGAGCTCCACATATTTTGTGACGCAAGTGAACAAGCCTACGCAACCGTGGCCTACTGGAGAATAGTGAACTATGACGAAACTACGACTGTCGTATTGGTAGCCGCTAAGGCAAAGGTGGCGCCACGACGGGTTCAAACTATTCCGAGACTGGAACTTCAGGCTACAATCATAGGAGCAAGACTCGCTGACCATATAAGGAAAGAACACCGCGTCGAGGTCAGCAGGACAGTATATTGGACGGACTCCTCCACCGTCGTCCATTGGATACAAAATGACGGGCGACGCTACACCCCCTTTGTCGCTAACCGGCTGGGAGAGATCGCCGAGCTTACGAAAAAGGAAGAATGGCGTTGGCTACCGACGAAAGAAAATATAGCCGACGACGCCACCCGACTTACCAACGCGCCGATCAGCGCCACCGACCGCTGGTTCCAGGGGCCTGGCTTCCTACACACTCCCGAGGAGCGTTGGCCCCATAAAACCCAGGAGGAAGAAGAAGAAGAAGAAGTCTTGCATACTAACGAAGGCCAGATGAATGACAGCTGGCTACCCGACCCTGCCCGCTTCTCAAAATATGAAACCCTAGTGAGAGCTACTGCAAGGGTATTCGCCTTCGTTGACATGTGTCGGCGTACCGCAACGGGACTTGAGCATCGACACATACAGCGCGCCGAAAAGGAGCTCTTGCAACGAGCACAGCTGGACAGCTTCCATGACGAGATAAGAAGAGTACAGTCAGCTCGCACCATCCCCAAAACGAGCAAACTGTATAGACTGGATCCAGTGTACGAGGACGGCCTCCTACGGGTACGAGGTCGTATCGAAGCATCGACAGCGCCAAGTGAGACCAAGAGGCCCATCATTATAGATGGCCGTCACCAGTTAACAAAGCTCATCGTGTTGCGAGAACACTGCGCGGCCGGTCACGCTAATCGGGAACGCGTGACAAATGACCTCAGACAACGGTATTGGGTTATCCACTTACGACCCACCGTTCGTGCCATAGAGAAGAATTGTGCATTTTGCCGGCGACGAAAAGCTATGCCACAGACGCCGGCCACCGGAGACCTGCCACGTGCTCGCTTGGACCCATTCCACCGCCCGTTTTCCAATTGCGGGGTGGACTATTTCGGACCTATGATGGTCAAGGTGGGACGACGGCGAGAGAAGAGGTGGGGCGCACTCTTCACGTGCCTTACCTGCAGAGCCGTTCACTTAGAACTCGTCGCATCGCTTTCCACGGAGTCAGCAATAATGGCGCTGAGACGCATGGCTGCACGCAGAGGATGGCCGCGGATAATGTACTTGGACAACGGCACAAATTTCCGAGGAGCTGACCATGAACTCCGAGCAGCGTATCAAGAATGGCTGCCAGCCCTGAAAGACATAGGGCTATCAAATAGAATGGAATGGCGCTTCATACCTCCGGGGGCACCCAACCAAGGAGGAGCATGGGAGCGAATGGTGAGGACGGTAAAGTCCGCTCTCAGCGTCACCCTGCACGAAAAGGCACCGTCCGAAGAGGTGCTGAGTACTCTACTCGTGGAAGCGGAAGTCACCGTCAACGCACGACCTTTGACTCACGTCAGCGTGAACCCCGAAGACCCTGAGGCCCTCACCCCAAATCATTTCCTGTTGGGGTCCTCAACCGGCCTACCGACAACAGGGCCATGCGAAGAAGCGGACCGCCGAACATGGCGGGCTAGCCAAGCACTCGCTGACCACTTCTGGCGACGCTGGCTGAGGGAGTACCTACCGCTGTTGGTACCACGCGGCGAACCTAGAAACAACGCCCGACCCCTCCAAGCAGGCGACGTGGTCCTCGTGGTCGACGGAACTTTGCCTAGAAACGTCTGGCCGATGGGTATCGTCGAGAAGACACATTGCGGGCCGGATGGCGGCATTAGAGTCGCAGAGGTGCGAACTCGCACCGGAATATTTCGACGCCCCACGAGCAAACTCGTCGTCCTATTGAATAAAGAAGAGGCTTCGCGAGCTACGCCGGGAGGAGGAACTGTTACGGACTCCGAGGCATAATTAAAATATACTCTTATGAGTACATTAAGATCATTAAGAAACGTGCCTAACACTTCAAAACTCGTTGCACGTAAAGTGGCGCCGCTCACATGGAACTAACATGTGGATTCAGACAGGTCGCTACAGGTCGCTACAGGTTCCTACGGGTCTTGGATCTCCACCGAGCTGCTCATCATCCACTGGACGAACCGAGGAAAATCGGGAAATGATAGGATTAACCCGAGCACGACTTGCACCTACGAGAACGGGGTATAAATATGGGCCGAAATCATAAGGTCGACACAGTTCGTCGGATACTCCAGAATAAGTAGTAAGTGCAAGCCGTCTCTGTTAATTCTTATTGTGTAACGTAAATAAATAAGACTCGTTAGCGAGCAAGACTTTGTGCCAAATCTGATTGTATCTATAAGTGATTAAATCGTGTAAAGACCTATAATTTATAATAGACTAAATCAAGACAAGTGTGTTTTATTGAACCATACAGTCCACACCCTACACTAATGATAAAACTTTTGGGAAAATTAAAATTCCGATTTAAAACATTTTAATCTTTAAAACACACAGAGACCACCACTTCTGTTATTTTTTTATTTGAATTTAGAATACTTACTGAAAAGAAATCTGCTAGGAAAAAATTGATGTTTACATCTTTTTTAAATGGCCAGTTACGATACTAAATCTGAAATGTATGAAATGAGTATTAATGATTGATGTTGATATGCCATAATTAGAAAGGAAAATAGGAAACGAAATATTAATAATCAGCATCCTAATTACATAACTCACATTTTCTTTTATTTTATCAATTTTCTTAATAAAATAAATATCGCAATCCATATATTCATTGCGATACTTACTTAGTCAAGGAGACTTTTTAAAAAAATGTGTTTTTTTTTGTTATCACTAACATGAGACACCGGTAAGAATGGAAGACTATGGCAAAGACCTCCCTGCCCAGAAGTATTGTTGTGTTGAGAAAAAACTTTGATATCAATAATTAGTATTTGTGTTTTACATAAAGCAATGGAATATGGAATATGAAATTTGAAATATGAAATATGGAATATGAAATAGATTGATTGATTTAAAGGTCTTTATTATTTATTTATTTATTTATTACTTTATTGCACATCTTAACTTACTACAGGACAGACATTTATAAAAAATAAGTGTACAATTATTAACTTATGGTAAAGTAAACAAACGGGTTACAAGTTGACTTACGAGTTGTAGGTCGCGGGTTTAAACCCAGCCAGGCGCATTACTTTGTGTAATTTATTTCATCACCACTGCTCTCAAAACGGTGAAAGAAAACATCGTGAGGAAGCCGACATGTCCTAGAACCAAAAATTCGAAGACATGTGACATCCACCAACCCGCACTGGGCCCGCGTGGTGGATTAAGGCCCATTCCCTCTCCTAGAGAGGAGGCCTGAGTCTCAACAGCGGGAACATTATAAGGCCGACTATGCTATGCTAAAGTAAACAAAAATAAGTCTTATTCTAAAATGTAAACTAACATAATACAAAAAAAAAGTTATTGAGGCTCCATTGCCTCTTTTAACATACACGTTGCATTGCGTTTATCGACTACTAATTATTTAACAATAATCTGATTTTATTCTGTAGGCTTTGCGAACCCACATTTTTTAATTTATGTTCTATGCAGTTCTTCAGCGAGTACCTTTGTATAATAATAATAAATAATAATAATCCACAACTTTCCCACAACGCCCTCCAAACTAAAAAAACTGGTATGAGTACTAGACAACTGATAAACATACTTATATATGTCTAAATACATACATACATAAATTATAGATCCAGAACGACTGATCGTGCTTATCACACAAACATTTGTCCTGGGTGGGAATCGAACACGACCTCCGTCATTGCAGTCAGTGATAAAAGTCAGTGAAAAGATATGACAGGCTTATTAGCCTGTAGTATTTTTTGTAAGTAGACTCATGTTTATGTGTGCGTCTGTTTTCGCTCGTTTTATAGAGTCGATCTTCTGTATATATTTATTCCGTGTCTGCCTCGTTGACGGGATAACATAAGAGATTAAAAGTTTGTTATAACTTGACGTAAGGTAAAAGTTATGAGCGTTCTAACTTTGTTATTCGTTTTTGCGGGAGAATGAATAAAATTTGTGGGAAATAGATGAACATACACAGTTAATTTTGGGGAGTTAATTTAGATTTTACTGAAAATTAATGGTAGTAGTCTGGAAGTTTGTGATATTTATTATTTGGTTGAAGAGAATTACTGTTATTTTCAGTTTACCTTTGCATATAATAAAACAAAGTCCCCGATTACGTCTGTCTGTGAACGCGATAAACTGAAAATACTGAACTAATTTTCATACTGTTTTCACCAATAGACAGGCTAATTCATGAAAAAGATTTAAATATATAATATATGCATATTATGGTAGAGAAAAACCGAGAATCACAAAGATTTCAAAGGGTCGTGCGAAGCTGAAGCGGTTCATCCGTATTTCATTATCGTTATAAGAACACAAGATTATGAACGGCTTCACCAATTTAATTATATTTTTTTATGTTCTTTTTCCTTTAATATAGGGGTGGTTTAAAAGAAAATAAAAATAGGGATAATCCTTAAAAGAGTTGCAGAAATTGAATAATTGAGAATTAATTAATCAGTTATTCAATTTTGCTTCTAAATACTTCTTATAGGCAAAAAATACCTACTAACTTTATGGGGCCCGCGGATGACAGTTAGTACTTTTAAATATTTAAAAAAAATATAGGTTCACTTATTGTGAAAATACGTAGTAGTAGGTATACATTTTTCATAACTTAAATTTTAGCAAGCACAGTAGGTATACGTATACCTTATTTTTTATATATTTTTTTTTTTGCAACAAGTTTCATTTATTTTTACTGAACAGAAAAGGAGATACATATATCTTTGTCACTTTATATTCAACGCTACGAATTTGTTCCAAGCTGCAGTTTCACAGTCTCCGACAGAGCAATGAATACTTGAAATGCAATCTATACAAAGTTCTCGACTTTTGCTTTCACTGTTTTTCCAATAGTCCATATAAACTTTCATGTATGTTTAAATCTTGCAAGTTGTGGACGAAGAATGGGGTCACTTCCAGACCCAGTATTCTGTTGACTACGCTTTTTTGCGGAGCTATTATTTTCTTTTAGCATGAAATATTTATAACCAGCGGTTTCGTGTTAAAGTAGAACGTCCCAAGGGAAGAAATCTACTGCCAGGATGAAAAGTATACTGTGCTTTTCCAGGACATGGTCTTGCCGTGATAGCGCAGGGGTAACATACATACATACGAACAGGCACACACGCAGATACAAACTTTCACCTTTATAATAGAAATGTGATTAGAATAATGCTACAAGCCATGGAAAAAAATATTAGATAATTATCTCGTCATTTGATGGAGAATTTCAATTGTTACTTTAACTTCAAGATTATCCAATAAAGTTCAGCAAAGTCACATTTCATCTTTACAGCAACCAGAGCAATGTGGATTTATAGCATTCTTCGTCTCAGACTAATAACATTCCTAATACCCAACACTGCTCATCTCACAAATTCAAAGATAACAAAACACTCGCGTTCTCATCTCTCATTTTAAATGCAATCATAATTCGAGACGTCTCATCATAAACACGTCGCTTCACTCGTATGTCGAACTGTATGCAAACGAGTTTTCTTTTTTCATACGACACGACACCGCAGCAGATTTTCATCCGAAATATGCGCCCCGGTCTCACACGGGGCCCTCAAAAATTCAACGACGCGGCCCGTCGTCGGCTTATTCTGTTTACCTTAGTTTTATTTCGAGAAAGGTGCATTACTATAATTGCTAGTTTTTTTGTGAATTATAAAAAGAGAATTTTCGATTACTCACGGGAAATACGTTGATGATGTTAATGCGTGCAGTTTGTTTTTAATTTCGGTTTTACTCTCACTATCAGAGACGAAAAAAAAATAGTTTAAGTCCAGAGTAAAGTGAGTTCAAGTAAATGTCCGAGATGTTGCTTTTTTATGTGGAAAACCATCATATAACCCTCCCGCTCTGGGTGAAGTAAGGGGGAGTATCAGACTTTTACTGACTAATACCTACCCTAGTTAGTTCAGTTGCTCTTTGCGTTTTAGGGCTGTGATGATTCTTTAGAACAATTCCGCAGCCCAAGATGAATCTGGGTGGTAGACTTATCTAGTTTAGAACCTTGACAGAAACTTTTTAATGGCAAAGTTTAAAAAAAAAAATGATGTTCTAAGTTAAACGGTAAGTGCATGGCTGGTATAAATTTTTCGCGTTGTCATTTTGTCGCACTGAATATATCCTACGTTATGTGTAAGGAAATTAGTCAAATGCTTGCTAACGAACGCACGATCAAAATTGCAGTAGTATCCTCATGTCAGCTAATAACAAGGTAGGTGCTTGATCACTAATCACTCATTCCGCTGGCGTACTGATTATACTCGTAGCAAAGAGATGTCTCATCAGCCTTCAGCATAATTATGGTTCTAAATGAATCTCCGTGCCGCCACGCCACTCATTGGCAAAAGTATATTTGTGTTTTGATTTTCAATCTATATTATCAAATCGTCTGAGTTCACTTTAACCACTTTTCCAAACCTTATTATCTCATAAATTCTATATCGATTTTGTGAAAAAAAAAAACACTGAATCAGGCTTTTGGTATCTAATATTGTTAATGTAGCTCCCGTTGACTTTTGTTACACATATCCTCTCTATGGCATAGATCAGGTCGTAACACACCTCACAAGTTTTACAAATATAGGGTTTTGTCACAAGAGGTTTTCTTTCATTTGTGGTGGTAAATACAATTTCGAATCTGCAAATCTCATATTCTGATAAAAAAATGGCGAATAACGAGACAATGTTTGAAAAAAATCATAATAAGGCAGTTAGGAGGTACGTTTTCGGGGTGGTAGCCACGTCGCCAGGTCTCCAGACGGTTGCTGATGAATATTTCACTTCATTATAACAGTTTGCTGAACTGTACATATGTAATATAAAACGAGATGACGGCGACACAATGGACGCGTATGTCATACCTTTGATCTTTATTTTGTTGAGAAATGGTTTGCTGTATGAAATGCCTTATAAGGATTACAGAGATTTTTATTTGGATTTGTAGAGCGATAGGAGGTTGGGTTTATTTCAGAGTGAGCGTTTTTTACAAGACGAGTAAGTGAAAAGTGAAGATTTTAGGCTTTATCTTCTGTCTAACCTTTTACCAGCTGTGGCTGAGGACATCACCATTTCCCAAGCCTTTTCTTAACTAGCCTGGGGTCGGCTTTGAGTCTAACTGGATGAGGCTGAAAACCCGTTTTTTTACGTGGAGTGATTACCTATCATATTCCATAACCCAGTTACTGGGCAACACATATTCCTTGGATAGACTGATGGTCAGGCTTTTTGGCGTCTAGTCAGGCCTATAACGACTGTCAAATATCTACAAATGATAACCGGTGGGATCAACTGCTTCACATGCTTTTCGAGGCACCGGATGACAGTAATATCTTAGATAAACTTAGAAAAGTAGGTAATATGAATTGAAAAAAAATCACATTGTGTTTGCCCGGTTTTAAGCCGCAACCTCATGCATGAGAACCTTGCCTTAACCTTAACTTAATCTTAACCTCTAAGTCATCACGACACTTTGACTGAGGATATTTTTTTTTAGGTGGGAAAATCATCGAATGACAAATCGCGCTCTTGGGCGGAGTGGGAGATAGTGTCAGACTTTTACTGACTAAAAACCCACTCTTGTTTCTTCTTTGCCTTCATCCCGGGGCCTCGGGCTTCGGTTTCACACTACCCGTGGCCTCAGTAGGCTTCAACCCTGCTGGGCCCCTACGATTTGCTGACATCTCCCTGAGGGGCGCGTGGAACAATACGCGCCGTCGACGACTTGGGCTCAGTCCGGACGGTTACCGGACGGTCGGACGGCGAGTCACCCATTACTCGGCGTCTGCAAGCCGGCGCCTACGGTGGCCGGAAATCGGGATCGGAATCCCGGCGGTGGTTAGGACGTGAGGACCGTTGCCTCACGCGATCGGCCGCCTCCTTTGCTAGCATTACCGCTTCGCAGAAGGAGGCAACCGCCTGCCACTCCTCCTCACTCCGGACCATGGCCTGTACCAATGCCCGGCGCGAGAGATCACTGCCGCCGATCGCCCCCACGAGGACACGGTGGTGCTCTGCCCAGGCGGGGCACACCTCTACCGTATGCTCCACCGTGTCCTCCGGTGACTGAGGATATACTGTGTCGAAATTCTCTATACATGTTAAAAGGTTTTTAATGTGAGTTAATGCGTAAATTCAATCGGATGTCGCCTAGAGTTATCAAGGACGGATTTTAAATTGAATAGAATGAAAAAAAGAAAATGTACGTTTTCAATACCAATTGGGTCCGTCTTGAACCTACCTCTCTTAAATAATCGTCCAATTTTGTTACACTTTTTTTTTTCTTTTCGTCTGTAAAGGCATTTTTTTCGCTGAAAGTTAATAGGGCCAAATGAGGTTCTCTTAGAGTTTCTATTAAGGTAGCCTGACGTAATAGCCTTGTTGCTTAGAATAGCGCTACTTAAGTAAATGAAGATACCTAATGAAATAATTGAAACTTACAAGCAACAGAACTATTCAATTAAAATTAATTGGCTTGAATTGTTGGGTTAATTCAGTGTAACAGAACTTAAGTTTATTGGAGTATAATTTTGGATGCTCAGTTAAAGTTTGAGGCATAAGGGTTATGTCCACAAATTAGCTTTTCCCGCTTTCCTAAAGGATCCTTTGAGAAAAGTTTTTCTCGAGCCTATTTACATGCGGGTACGGAACCTATGGCTCAGTTATGGCGCCAAACGGGTTGTCAAAATGGCGGATAAACTAATGAAAACATTCAGAAAAATTAAAGCTGTATATTTGTGTTTTCCATTTTAATCTGACCATGATCTCTCTCATTTTGTCACTTTTCTCTACTTAAGCTTTAGCAAGGCTAAATTATGTCTATATCATTATTGTTTAAACATAAAAATATACAACATGTAGATGGAATAATGCGGTGTGCATGCCAATTAGAAAATTAAATTACAATCTTAATTTAATTCAATCATATTATAAACTGAACTTCTTCTACACATAATACAATAGCACCTGACAAGTTACACTTACACTCTCACATTCCACTTCCATACACAACCCACTTACACTTCATTTTTGAAATTTTGTTAAATAGTGATTATGACTACTGTGTTTAATGTGGGTAATAGCTATTCGAGAGGAATTGCTCTGATAGCCAAAATACAGGCTTTGCCTAGTTTGGCTATAGGTGCTACTATAATATGTTTATGTATTTACCTACCGCGCCACATATGTATGTAAAGAATTGTTGTAATTTTTGGCAAATATACATTATTATTACTTTTCATAACTCATACTCTGAAAGTAGGTCTGAAGTTGCCTGAGGAGCGGATTGAAAGTAATACTTTTCATCCCTAGGGATAATCGCTTTCAACTGACAGCTGCCAAATTATTAAAAAAAACTAGTTCTATCTTCACATTTCTGAACTATTAAACCATGTCCCAACTTTATATACAGCCAGTCATTTACAGCGCGATGTAAAATTGAAATAATTTAGATTAAAGAATATATTTTTTTAAATGACTTATTTATTTCAATATTTTTTTAAATACTTTTTTTTTAATTTGTAAAGGAAAAATATTTACTATTTTTTCAATAATGAAATTGGAAAATAATGCCAGAATAATAGCTGGCCGGCCACAAAAAAAAAAAAAAAAACAAAATAGGCGGTAAAGTGGCAATCTGGCAATCCGATCTTTATTGGTTTTTTCGAGTTGTAGAGTTTTGTTTACATTTCCGCACAGCAGAGATTTGTATTAGCACGTTAACTTCATCAGATTCGTATGAATTTAAGCGCGTTAAATCCATATGGATTTAACGCCATTTGTAAGAAATTAGTTATAGTACTAATTGTAGGCAAATAATATGGGTACGGATATACTCAATTGGTAGCGCAACGGCGCCAAACCTATTTAAAAAATAGTTAAAATCGATTCAGTAGCCGATCCCGACATACTACTTTTAGGATACGCGTCATTACGCGTATCCTAAAAGTAGTATGTCGGGATCGGCTTAAACAACATGTAACATTTTACATGTTGTATATTCTAAACATTAAGAAATATCATTTGGTTCATCATAGCAGACAGTATATAGTTATATGCTATCAAAGTGGTGTCTAGTATATTAACACATCAGTAAAATCTATATATATATATATATATAAGCGAAATACCACTAGTAATTAATCACGAAATCTCAGAAATTATAACACCTACAAACTTAAAATTTGGCAGGTAGATACACTTCTGGACACATCTATTGGCCCACCTTAGAGTTTAGGTTTCGATGGCCCCTACCGAAATATGATTGCTAGATTGAACAAAAACTGTTGATGCAGTTTTAAACCTGATACATTTTACCATCTTTTTCGATCGTATTGTTTTAAATTTGAATTTAGAATACCATACGACATGGAGCTACGCCTAACAAGTCGTATATGCGCCTTGTTAAAGGCAATTGATTTTTGAATAAAAAACATGTTTTATCAAATAAAGGTTTAATTTAATAACGCGTGTTGCCTCGATGGGCATCTACCACAGCTCTCATACGATTAGGCATAGAGTTTATCAACCGCTCTATGAAATTTTGAGGGATCATCTCCTATTCCTCTTCTATGGCAGTTTTCAACTCCTGCATCGTCTGGGCAACTGGCTGACGAGCCCTAACACGTCTTTTTAGCTCGTCCCACATGTGCTCAATGGGGTTCATGTCTGGGCTTCTGGCTGGCCAGTCCATAACTGTGATGTTCACATCCCGAAGATATTCCCTGACGATGCCGGCCGCATGGGCTCTTGCATTATCATGCATAAAAAGGAAATTTGGGCCCACATAGTCCGCGTATGGTATCACGTGAGGTTCTAAGCACTCACGAATGTACCTTTCAGCATTTAATGTTGGCAGCCGTGGTCCTGTAACAACCTCAAGTTGAGTTTTGCCGCTCGCGGATATACCGCCCCAGACAGTCCATGAGCCACCGCCATAAGCAACCCTCTCTTCAAAGCAGCATTGTGCGAAACGCTCTCCCTTACGTCGGTAGTCCTTCTTCCTTCCATCATTGCCATGTAACACAATTTTAGACTCATCAGAAAAGAGTACACGGCTCCAATCTTGCTGTGTCCAATTTAAATGACTGCGTGCGAAATGAAGGCGCGCTGATCGGTGGGCTCGCGTTAGTTTGGGCCCATTAGCTGGCTTGTGTGGTAGCATATCGCGTTCTTTTAACCTTCTTCGAACAGTTCGAGCGCTCACAGATACTCCGTGTAAGTCGCGAAGTTGGTTTTGTATCTCAATGGAGGTAAGGTGACGATTTCTCAAGCTGGTCGTCACGATGAATCGATCCTGCCTTTCAGCTGTGACCCGAGATCGTGGCCTTCCTTGGCGACGAACAAAGCCGCCAGTCTCTAGGTACCTCCGATAAACATTTCGGACCGCAGATCGACTTAAATTAAGTTGAGCACTCACGTTTCTTTGGCTGTGTCCGGCTTGAATAAGTGCCACAGCTTGGGCGGCGACTTCAGGTGAAGTATCCATAGATTATTGATAGAACCTCACCTTAATGTTAAGAATAAGTAATGTTTGTTGCAAAACCAAAGATATCAATCACTTTTTCAAGAATTAAATCCAAGTAAACCAATAAAACCAAGTTTTCTTAGTATTCGATTGTTTGATATCAACAAACAGGCTCCAAATTGTCTTTTGTTTCTTTAAATTCTGTGTTCGAAATTCAAATAAAAATATTTAAAGAAAAACAAAAAACCCGACTGCGTCGAAACTAATTTTAAAAAATACGTAAAAAAATTAACTTAAATAAAAACTAAAAAGAAACAAACAAGCCCAGTAGTTTAGAATTCTGTTATGTAATACTAAATAACTACACAATTTAAATAGTTTTATAATCGATACACACATAAAACAAATCATACATTCTAATGCAGAACAGAACGACTCACAGTCGGGGCCCCTTGGGAAGATTTGATTGGTAAAATTTGAATGGGCCCCGACTGTGAGTCGGTCTGTTCTGCATTAGAATTTATGATTTGTTTTATGTGTGTATCGATTATAAAACTATTTAAATTGTGTAGTTATTTAGTATTACATAACAGAATTCTAAACTACTGGGCTTGTTTGTTTCTTTTTAGTTTTTATTTAAGTTAATTTTTTTACGTATTTTTTAAAATTAGTTTCGACGCAGTCGGGTTTTTTGTTTTTCTTTAAATATTTTTATTTTATTTTATACTTTTTAGTTACGATTTATTGACTTCGTTATAAGATGGTAAATTTTGCAATCTAGTCATTTCATTGAGGGAGTTAATATCGTGGGGATTATTAAGTAACTTGCTGTGGTCTAAACTACTGATGATTAGTCCCTCTAGAGACCTAACTCGGCTCAAAGCTACATATGCTTGACCTTTAGCAAAAATGCGTGAACTTAAGTCAACCACAGCTCGGTCCAAAAGTCTAAAGTAGTTCCTTGGAGCATGTGTACAGTTACACCCCAGCACAATATCAATGGCAACATTTTTCGCTCTATTTTACCCTGTCCGCGAAGTGCATCGAATTCTGTCGTCGATGGTTCGATTCTAACTCCTACTCCTACATTGTTTTTAATTGCTTTGTCGTCAAATTCTATATAAACAGCTTGTGGCAATTCTCCGGGTTCCAATTGGTCCCTCCGAAGAGCTGGCCACTCAATTGTCCTTATAACACCCATTGCTCCGTTAACAAGACCATGGGTAACATTCAAATTTCTTCGTAACATAACTCGTGATCCTAAACCGATTGTTAAATATTTAACGATTCCTCCAGTTTTGTTAGGATCATCAGAAACATATACCTACATCTTTCGGTTTTTGACCATATGTTTTCGATTCTACTGATATATCAACTGCATGTAATTTATACAACCTAGTAGTTTTTGCCAATATAGTTGCCATCTTTTGCTTATGTTCATCGACCTGTCTAGTAGATGGGAAAACTCGAATGATTTGATTTACAAACGTGCATCAAATGAACAACGCCATCTATAGAGTTTGGTGGTAAACTTTTTTTTACCAAAAATATTTGTTCTTCATGCTTTTTCACTGTTTTTTTTATTTGTGTATCGTTTATACTTGAAATGAAAACTTAAATCAATAAGTAAGAAAATTAGCGAGAATGATTGTTTTGTTAAACAACTTTAAATCGTTATTTATCCTAAACTATTATTTAAAATGAAAAATGATAAAAGAAACCTAAAGATGATTTTAAAATACCTATTCAACGACACCCCACTTGACATAGTTCATCGACTTTTTTTTTTTTCATTTTGACAATATGGCGTCTGGTTGTAGCTGTGGTGAATTTTGATTACTGTCATGTCTTTAGTGACACTCGCAAGGTTAAGACGAATCGATTGACGTAAGAATTATCAAAATCGGCCTACGCATTTGGTCTCTAGAACGCCACATAGAAACAAACATACATACATACATACATACATACATAGACTGATAAACACATTACCCTCCTTTGCGTCGCGCAGTCGGGTAAAAAAGACTATTGAATGAAATTGTGAATGTGCCAGGTTCAAAACTGCATAAAAACTTTTTGCTCGACCTAATATAAAATTTTCAAACGAAACTGAAAATACAAGGTGGGCCAATAGATGTGACCAGAAGTGTAGATAGAATATATATGTTCTTTATTGTACACTAAAAATACAAATTATATTAGGAACAAATTAAGAATTATTATATAAGGAATTATATTAGGTAGGTTCCTTATAGGGTGTAGACATCCGCTGAGATTTACGGATTTTACGAAACTCCACCCTTAAGGGGGTAAAACAGGGGTTGGAAGTTTGTATGGAGAAACCTATTTTCACGCGGGCGAAGCCGCTGGCAAAAGCTAGTTGCTGAATATAAGGCAGACCAGTCTCAGAGTGTTAAGTCTTGAAAGGCAGTTCAAGTTTAAGTGTTAATGGTAAGATTTATTTTTCAAAACTAAACAGTAATGCAATATAGCGCATTCATCGTCCTTAGTCCACCCTTTTCTCTCACGGTAAGACAGTAAAAGCCTTTTTCTAGAAGTAAGCCACAAGCTAATAGCGTTTCCTGCCATTGGAATTGTTCGAAAGAGTGGCCGTGGCTCTGGATCGCAAGAGGTAACTGAAGGAACATAGGTGAATTTTATTCAATAAAAATATGACGCTCTCTCTGGCTTCACCCAGAGCGAGAGGACACATTTAATATATTCTATTGAAAAAAAAAACTAATAGCGTTTATATACCTGAACGGAACACCATCGATGTCCGCTTGAATATAAATAAGTTTACTTGTTTATTTTTGAGTTGATTTTGGTTTTTTTTTTTTGGTGGGAAATCATCCAATGACACCTCCCGTCCTTTTCGTGTCAAACTTTTACTGACTAAAACCCACTCCTGTTCCTTCTTTGCCTTCGCTCCAGGGCTCCGGGGTTCTTTTTCGCAAAACCCATGGCCCCAGTAGGCTTCGACCCTGCGGGCCCCCTACGGCCCTGGAGGCCTTGCTGACATCTACTTTAGGCGCGCGTGGAACACTACCCGCCGTCGACGACTTGGGCTCGGTCCGAATGGTTATCGGACGTTCGGACGGTGAGCTACCTATTGCTCGTCGTCCGCAAGCCTGCGCCTACGGTGGCCGGAAATCGGGATCGAGATCCCGGCGGTAGTAAGGGCGTGAGGGCCATTACCTCGCGCGTACCGCCGCCTCCTTTGCTAGCATTACTGCTTCACAGAAGGAGGCGACCGCCGGCCACTCCTCCTCGTTCCGGACCATGGCCTGTATCAAGGCCTGGCGCGAGAGATCGCTACCGCCAATCGCCCCCACGAGGACAAGGCGGTGCTCTGCCCAGGCGGGGTACACCTCTACCGTATGTTCTACCGTGTCCCCCGGGCATGTTGATTTTGGTTATTGCAGTCTTCTATAAAAAATACTTTCAAACAAACCCCTCAACCATTCACAAATGGAATAAAATAATGAAACAGGAACTTGATAAAATAGTCGACAACTAAAATAATATTTATTCTGTAAAATAGAAATGGATTTTATACCAACACAAACTGAATTTTATTTAAGCGCTGTCAAGCAGACGAAGTTTCCAACGAATGTTTGACCATATTTTTCATAGGCAAATATGAGAATTCAATCAATTCATGAAACACGATTTTTTTAAATTTGAAAGTTTGCTTTGTAAAAATTTATAGTATTTATATTTATTTTCTACTAGTCATTTCATCGCATAGCATTACATTTGTCGAGGGATCTTTGCATGTTCATTATGATCGTGCACTGAAATAGCCTCTAAGATTTCACGTTTAACGCACTCCGAACTACATATATCATAATTATCTTTTAGAAAATGGAACGATAGCAGCTGTAGTAAATAAAAATGCTGGCCTGTCGATGGTGGACTTGACAGGCACACTGTTGTTGTAGAACGCTCACCACTTGAAATTCAACACCTTTATCTTTGTAAACCACACGCTCCCTTTTCATTTTTAAACCAAAAACTCAAGATACGTTCGAAAGGTGGCGTACGTAAATTCCATTTACTGCTGGAAAGTGCCGAGCCCGGCCCCATCGCAAACTCCACTTAATTACGCGCATAAATTCAAGTGCTCTTCCGTACACGATGGATGTAGCCACATTTTAACTCATAAAATATCGTTTCTTTGAAATTTACACAGGATTGGTACGCCATAATTGATCATGAGGGTGCATTGGTATATGCGGTAATTTTATTTCAGGTGACGCTTATGGTTGAACACTGAAAATTTAATGCGGTGGTCACATTTTGGATGGAATTGTACCCGCAATTTTATCGTGCATCGTTGCGAAATCAAGTTTCCGCAATTCCGCATTTAAATTAACACCAAATAATAATTATTTTTGATGCTACAGGAGAAACGGAGAGAGATGAAGAATTATCGAACAGAGCGTTGTGCAAAAGTGTTCGATCCTTGTTGTGGGGCTGGCCCTAGGCCAGAGGACTTCGACCCTTCTGGATCTTTTGTGCTGGATCTTCTGAAATAATATTTGAACCATTTCTAAATTAAATCTGTATGGTTATGGCATGTGTGTCAAAACAACATTTAAAATATTCAATAGTCCAGGAAAATAATCAGCTATTTCTAAAATGGTTTGGTGGATGCATTATAATCCGAGTAAACGCAGGGAGGGAGTAAGTGCCAAATATATGTTTATTTTTATTTGCATAATAATGTAGTAGCTACGCACAGGTAGGTATGGTTTCCTTATCCTTTAAAAATGAATCACCGATGTCAGTACAGCATATTTTTCAAACCAGTTGTTTCAAATGTTTTAAAAATTAATTAATATCTACAATGATATTTACCTCTAAGCCTTCGTTTGACGTCTAGCACAAACATGTGGAATGGCAAATAAATGAGTGCGTTCGCGTAGTTCACCTTTCTAGTTCTCATAATGACTGGTTTTTTGTCAGAAAATAATCGCGCATGTGCTCCTTGCCTGCACAGTATCACTGATACACGAATACAAACCCTAGGATTACCGAATTCCCTTACAGACCCCCTGAAAAATCTGGGAGGCTTTATTTGCTTTTAGAGAGAGGAGGGCTGGATGAAATAAGCCTACTAGATGATGGCCCACGCACAATGGTCTACCATGGATTAAGTGCTAAAACGAAACTTCAATAAATATATTATATTCGTTTATACCGCGTACATCGAAGGACTGGAACAATTTGCCCGCTAAGGTCTTCCCATCCGATTATAATTTAGGTGTCTTCAAAGCTAGAGTAAATAGGCTCTTAATAAAGTAGTGCCCCTTACCATCACGACCCGTTTGGGCAGAGCACCATCATGTCTAGTGGAGGCGATCGGTAGCGACGACCTATCGTGTCGGGACCTAGTTCAGGCCATGGTCCGGAACAAGAGGGAATGGGATGCGGTTGCGTCCTTCTGTGAAGCAGTAATGCTGGCGACGGAGGAGGCCGCAAGAGTGAGGGGAACGCACAACCCCACGCCCCAGCCGCCTCGACAGAAGACGCCCTGGGTGTCGGGAATTGCAGAGCGATCTCTGGCCACCGCAGGCGCGGGCTCGCAGACGACGAGGAAAGAAAGAAAAGAAAAAAAGAAAGAAAAATATTTATTTGGCACACGATTTACACAGATACACACGATGCAGAAACAACATGTAAACATCTAAGATAAAAAAAATAAGAAAATAAAATAACTAATATTGTGTGTCTCGCGCCTGCACCAAATAGGTCCAGTTCAGCAAAAATGCCAGACAACTTCGTGGTAGTTGCCTGACGCTGGTTTTCAACTGAACCTTATTTAGAGTGTACGGTAGGAAAGCTAGTTTATTTATAATAGTTATTTAGTATTAGGTTATTTACCTTACATACATATATACATGTTTAATAAGTGGTGGATAAGAAATAAATAAATAAATAGATAGTTGTTCAGTGTACAAAATACATAAAACTTTACGAAAATAAAAATAACGTAAATCTAATCGTGCATGGAATGGGTAGCTTACCGTCCGCTCGACCTGTAAGGATAGATCCCGAGTTGTTGACGACGCGTAGTTTTCAATGCGCGCCTTAAAGATATTTCAGCAAACCGTAGGGGCCAAGTAGGGTCGATGCCAAGTAGGTCCATGGAGAGAAGTACGAAAATGATACCCGTGGTCCTAGAACGCTGACTGCTTACTATCAGGTGGGATTGTAGTCAAGCACTAGTTTATATCATTTTTTTTTTTAAAGTTAGACCGGTTTCTTTGAAGGAAGCAAGGCATGATGATGAAATAACACGTTTTACTAAAGTTTGGTGCAAATTTTAGCGTTTCAGATGGAAATAAAACATTATGCATTCCTTTAATTACGAAATAGGTCACGGGCTTGCTAACGACCACACAGAAAATTGTATGATTTAATTTCCAGGTACATTTTGGTTTGAAAACTCTAAGAGATATAGTTTACCAAACGATCAGCATTATGTACGACTGCCGTAAGTACTTAATTAAGTTAATTGGTCATCTTTGCATTAGCATTTAGAGGTATGCGAAACAGGGTGTAAAGTTCCACATACCTCCGTTGGGAAGGGAGGATCCACCGACCAGACGAATTTTATGTCTGGTTGAGCAATTGCCCGATAGATGATTTCGGGCTATTATAATTATATATTCAAATCGCGTGGAGAACTCTAATTGCACGTGCAGGTTTTCGTATTTTTTAGTTCTTATGTGACGCCATAGATGACGCTACAAGCACATTACACAGACCTGTTTTAAAATAGGTACTTATTACTGTATGCTAGACATAGGACGTACGCCCGGGTTCTACCACTGTGTGGACCGCCCGGAGGTCAAGGTGGAGTACACGGTAGAGGTGTGCCCCGCCAGGGCACAGCATCGCCGTGTTCTCGTGGGGAAGATCAGCCGCAAATATCTCTCGCGCCGGGCCTTGGTACAGGCCTTGGTTCGAAGCGAGGAGGAGTGGCAGTCGGTCGCCTTCTTCTGCGAAGCAGTAATACTAGCAAAGGAGGAGGCCGGACGTGCACGCGCGAGGGCGAACCCTCACGCCCCAGCAGTCGGGATCCCGATCCCGATTTCCGGCCACCGTAGGCCCGGACTTGCGGACGGCGAGCAATGGGTAGCTCGCCGTCCTTTTTCGCACATTTGATTAGTTGATTGACGTTACTACTAAAAAAAGGTTACTCATTAGTACAGTAATACACGAGTAAAATATCATACGATTTTATCCCAAACATTTCTGCCCTTTGACAATTGAATTGTTATCACTGTAAGTACTCTGAACAATCTGCAGAACTGGTGACTGTAGTACAGACTCACATTTGTAGTTTGTCTATATCATTTTTAACCGACTTCAAAAAGGAGGAGGTTATATGTTCGGTTGAATGTATGTTTTTTTTTTTTTTTTTATGTATGTTCACCGATTTCTCGTTCAATTGTGGACTGATTTTGAAAAATTTTTTTTGATTGGAAGGTTATACTTCCGAGTTGGTCCCATAGAAATATTGTTATGATCTGATCGTGAACTTCGAAGATATGGAACAGAACTCCTCATAGGATCACAGCAGAACCGTCGTAACAAGTAAAATTGCTTTGTTTATACGTGTAGTCGATGACTGACTGAAAGTAGAGGGGGAATATATCGAACTGATCTGATGATGAAGCCTGAAGTTAGGCACCGGAACTCTGTAATAAATTAATGTAATCTAGCCGTGTTTGGGATTATTAGAATTGTCATGAGATGCACTCTGGCTATAAGGTATATAAGTTTGGCTGAGGGGTACTTTTTAGTGGTGGTACTATAACTAAAAAGTGTAAAATAAAAAACTTTTTACAAAAAAAAATACAACCGACTTCAAAGTAAAAAAACACTGAAAAGTGCAAAATAACTTTAATTTCGGAAGTCGGTGTTAAATAACGAAGAGACAAAACTATTATAGAAACACCGACTTCCGAAATTAAAGTTATTTTGCACTTTTCAGTGTTTTTTTACTTTGAAGTCGGTTGTATTTTTTTTTGTAAAAAGTTTTTTATGTTTTCTCCTTTCAGATGAGAATTATGACGGCTATGATATACACTGTCTAACTAACGTTGGAGTTAACATCTTCAATATTGATATGACAAAACATGATGTTGAATTCTTTAACACTATCAGAGATGCTATGGCATTTTCAGCTACTATGCCAGAAATGATTCCAACAGCTTACTATACACCTGTTGCTATGTCTGTCACTATGTCTGTCAATGACCCTATTGATGTTGATGATAGGGTAAGTAAAAAAGCTAATAAGGTTTAATATTTGGTTACTTATTTATTTACATTAGCATAATAGCATAATCAGCCTTTTAATGTTCTCACTGCTGGGGCTCAGGCCTCCTCTCTAGGAGAGGGAATGGGCCGTAATCCACCACGCGGGCCCAGTGCGGGTTGGTGAATGTCACATGTCTTTGAATTTTTGGTTCTAGGACATGCCGGTTTCCTCACGATGTTTTCCTTCACCGTTTTGAGAGCAGTGGTAATGAAATAAATTACACAAAGTAATGCGCCTGGCTGGGTTCGAATCCGCGACCTACAACTCGTAAGTCGGGGCCGTTACCACTCGGCCACCACTGCTCCTATTTATTTACATTATATATACAGTAATAAAATTGTACTTAGGCGGACTTGAACACAATAAGGCATTCTCTTCATTATTAAAGTGCAGCAATGACTACAAATGACAAAATTGTATCTTATCGGCTCGATAAATTATAGTTCCAGCGTCACCGGTATTTTATTATTACAGCTCGTAAGAACAATTTGGTGCATTCGAAGCTTCACATATTTTAGCCGTCAGTGTCAAACAATATAAAAATACATCAAGATGTGCCATTGTAGCAGATATATCAGGTTGGCATATGAATCTATCAAAATCACAGTAGTTGAATCTCTATTTTCAATAAAACGTAAATATAACGTAGAATTATAAATAATATACTGTAAACAAACTGATGATAGTAAATATGCAGGTACAAGCGCGTATAAAAAAAAAGAGGGAAAGCTATCAGTGAGCATAAAAAAATTGTGTGCATTAACTGTCAACGAAAAAATGCCCAAAACACTGACAGCATTGCGATGTTAAATGGCAATGCTTATTAACATATGTGAACACTGTAATGAATACAGCAATAATGTTCGGTTTACATATTAGTCTCGCCTGAAAAAAATACATATTTCGAACGAAAAGACATTGTTTTAGGCAATACGGTTGGTGCAGTGGTTTAACGATTGGCGGTTACGCTGCGGGTTGCAGGGTAGGTTCAGGTTGCAATGTTTTTATAAAAAAAAACTTTGTTCCAGGTCGACATAATAATTTTAAAGGATGTAACATCGATGAACCAACTGCGACAATTCAAGAAAAATAATATGAAAATTGCTTCCATGCCAATTTTATTTTGGCCTCCAACGCTCGAACTCAAGGACCTTAATCAAATAATTAAGGTTAATAAGATATAAAGTTTTATAATGAAAACGAATAATGTATTGTTACATAGGAATTTTCTCTTTATTAGATTTCAGCTGGCATTGTTTTAGATCCAAAGTTGAGCAATATTTTTGGAAACTTTGACGAGCTTTTGCGAAGATGCAGAGAGGTGATTATGTTATTTTAATAATATTATTTGTCTAAAAGGTTCGTATTTACTGGTTTATATTTTATACTAACTTCTGTCAGCGACGTCATCTGCGTGAAAGTTGCAAAATCTTAAGAGATATATAATAGATATAGCATACATCATCATCTTGTGACAAATTTCGTCTAAACCCATTAAACCTTTTGAAAATAACAGAGTAACAAACATACTCACACACACATACAGACAAACTTTCACCTTCATAATATTCTGGAATCTGGAATCTGGGAAAGTATACAGATGTCTTTGACGCCATCATGCGTAAGAAAGCGGCTTTCTTACTGCAACGCAAACAGCATCCCGAAAATGATTGCTGACAGGCCAGATTGCCCCATCCAGAGACACTGGGTGGAATTAGCTATAGGTTACTAACATCACTAATATAGTATATAAGCACTTTCTGTTATTAACACACTAACAATATATTGACTATTGGGTTTGAATTAAAGAAGTTATAATTTTTACACGACTGCCCCAAAAAGGAGTGTTATGTTTTCAGGGTTCATGTATGTATGTATGTATGTATGTATGTATGTATGTGAGTTTCTTTATTCCACCATAACTTCTAAATTACTGAACCGATTTACATGTATGAGGTATCGTTAGAATCCTTGCATCGTCCCGAGTAACATAGGCTATTGAAAAAGTATAGAAATGCAACGTGGTGGGCATGATAATTAAATGAACACCCACCCAATTTTTTTTTAATTTTTAATCTGTTAATGCATGTGATTATCATCTAGGATTTGACGAATGGATTCCAAAAATATAAATATGTTACACCGTTAATCGAAACTGTCGAGTACAAAAAAAAACAATTTTTGACATTTGGTTACGAAACCCCAACTAATATTATTAAGTAATTAATATAAGAAATCAGCCAAGTACAAGTCGAACCATTGTACAATGAACACTAAGTACATGTAAACAAGAACCAACTTTGTCGATTAAAAAAAATTGATAACATAAACTATATACAATAATAGCCTACCGACTGTTTGACAGTTTAGTGAATCAATTGTACTTTATCTACTTAATAGAACATTAACGTTGGTCACGGCTTAGTAAATGGCGCTATCCCACAAAGGGAACAACCAGGTGTGGTACACGGATGGCTCTAAAATGAACACCGGTACAGGAGCGGGGGGTACACAGCGACAACTGCAATCTTAGGCTAAGCATGGGCAAAATGACGACGGTCTTCCAAGCAGAGCATAGCATAGCATAGTCGGCCTTATAATGTTCCCACTGTTGGGACTCAGGCCTCCTCTCTAGGAGAGGGAAATGGCCGTAATCCACCACGCGGGCCCAGTGCGTGTTGGTGGATGTTACATGTCTTCGAATTTTTGGTTCTAGGACATGCATGGTTTGTTTTGGTCAAGCAGAGACCTATGCTATAATCGGGTGCGCGCAGGAAATACTAGATAGTGGCACCGAAGGGGACACTGTCTACATTTTAAGCGACAGCCAAGCAACACTTATGGCACTCACATCCAATAGAGTGGATTCTGGGCTGATACTAAACTGTATTAAATATTAAACCGGATAGGAAGACGCAACAAGGTCAGATTGATCTAGGTGCCAGGTCATACAGGAGTAGAAGGTAATGAAAGAGCCGACACTCTGGCAAGGATAGGATCCGAAAGACCCCTATACGGACCGGAACCCATCATAGGACTTTCACCAAGGGTCATCAACCAAGCATTGAAAAGGGCTGCGTTAGAGATACACAGCACACACTGGCGCAATACAACAGGCCAGAAGCATGTAAAAATATTTCTCAATGACATAGATAAGGGCTGGACCCAAAAACTATGGAGGTACAGCAGATCACAACTCCGAACAATCACAGGAGTCTTCACGGGGCACTATGCCACCAACAAACAGTTCCACAACATGGGACTAGCAAGCGGCCCGACTTGCAGGATCTGTGGAGATGCAGAAGAGACAATACTACACTAGCCTCCAAAAGACTAGAGTATCTGGGCCAACCATTTCCAAGACCAAGAGCAAGACAAGACTACAGGCTCAGCCCCATCGAGGCCATACTGGGACTCATGAAGAAGGTGCACGGAGGGCTAGGGGTTGAGTAGACAGGAGGGGCATACCACAAAAGATCTAAAAAGGTCATAGTGCTCTGACCTAGGGCCAGCCCGAAAACAAGATAAGATAAGATAAATGGCGCTATGGTGATCGTTCGAAAATTCGAATGGCCATTGCTACTCCGTGACCAACTATAACCAGAAGAATTACCACAAGCCGTCTTCGTAGAGTTCGACGACAAGTCAGTACGTGGCAACACTATTGGTATGGGTGTCAAAATTGAACAGTACAGTCGAATTTGACGGGCTAATGAGTCATAGAAAAGTAGAGCGCCGCATGCTACCGCTTATATTATGTTGGGCCGTGACAGTCCACAAGTTACAAGGGACAACACTGGACAGAGTCTTCGAGGACCTAGGCCCAAAAATTTTAGCCAAAGGGCAAGCTTATGTTGTGCTTAGTCGCGTGAGGCAACTAGAAGGTTTGGCAACCAGCGTTTTGGATCCACGTAAAGTGATTCACGAGCCACACGACAGGAAGTCTCTTGATGAATTTCATCGCCTCAGAAATCTTCAACAATTCTATATGAAGCGAGTAATCTTCATCTCTTCTTGTGATCGTATATCACAAGAAGATTTAATTACTAAATGCTTAGAAACTATATTGTGATGCATGATATGTTTTAAAATTAAACTTATCACTAAAAGGTTTAAAATAAAAATAAATAATTTAAAAAATTAAAAAACGCGACTGCCATGTCAAAAAAACGAACTAAAAAGCAAAAAACAAGATGTTAGTTAAACTAGCTAAATAAAAATGAAAGTTGTCACTCATTCACTCACTGACTAAACACGATGTCTCGAAAACTACTTGATCTACAAAACAAAATTTTTCATCGCAGTCGGGGGACTTTATATAAAAGAAAGTATTCAACAGACTGGTCCCCCGACGGCGATGAAAAATTTTGTTTTGTAGATCAAGTAGTTTTCGAGACATCGTGTTTAGTCAGTGAGTGAATGAGTGACAACTTTCATTTTTATTTAGCTAGTTTAACTAACATCTTGTTTTTTGCTTTTTAGTTCGTTTTTTTGACATGGCAGTCGCGTTTTTTAATTTTTTAAATTATTTATTTTTATTTAAATTTTTAATTTATAGTTTATGTACTTATCGTGTATGAAGTGGTCATAACATAAGTATTAAATATATATATTTTGTGACTATTGTTTTTAACCACAATACTTTCCAAGTTTTCTTGGAAATATATAAAATTTGGAGTAACGTTTTTAAGTCTAACTTAAAAACGTTAATTTTCCGAGATTCTTCTCGATTAATATCAATTTTAATTCATAAGTTGTAGGGAAGTTCAAAATTCTCGACCATAGTCTGGATGTTAATTTGAGCCTAACATAAACAAAAGCTCGCAAGTTGGAGGTCTACCTCCTAAATATTGGTTAAGGAATGAAGTTTAATTGCTTATTGTAGGTAACTAGTTTATTTTAACTTTTGTTTTAAAAATACAGAAATTTAGATATAATTTATAACAAGTACTATTTTAACGATATTGACTATTTTAGTAGATAGCTTTAGCGTTTAAAAAAAATATTGAAAACTAATAAAAATTTAAAAAATTTTCGACATTGTCACTAGAAAAAGGCGGCGTGACTGTGTCATAGACACATTTTTATTTTACGGAACAATAAGTGAGTGTGTTGTGCATGAATAATAATTATTATTATTATAAGCCCGTATTGCGCCGTGTTGTGCCGTTTTAAAACGTGTTGCGCCGACCCCAAATAACACGGGACAAGGGCAGGAAGATGATGATGATGATGATGAAACCCGTATTGTCTCACCACTGGACTTGTACTATTACTTATTTTGTGCCACTGGGCAAAGCCTCCAATCTTTCTAACGATCATAATTCTTTGCTTCCCCTTTCCAATTCCCAAGAAAGACATTCAGGTCATCCCGCCATCTTCTTCGCAGTCTGCCGTGGCCCCGTGTCGTTGTATCTGGGCACCAATCTTGTGTTTTAAACATGCAGCAGACATGTTGTGCCCAGTCCCATTTAAGTTGGGCAGCTTTTCACGTCACATCAACGATTTGCGCTTTAAAGCGCTATTTAAACACATAGTATGCTGCACTCCATAGGATGTTAGGAAACCTTAAGTTCCGTATTGAGTTGTACGTAACTGCGAGTACGTAATAATAATTATTGCATAATTGAAACGCAGCAAAATTACTTTAAAATGGCGCATGTTACACCACGTGTAGTAGAAGGGGTACTCCACTACACGTGGTGTAACAGTCCTCACACAACGTACTGAATTCTTTGATATTTTAGCTATTCAGTGGTCTTATGTATGTATTTAGAAATATATAAGTATGTTTATCAGTTGTATCTAGTACTCATAACACAAGCTCGGCTTAGCCTGGGACTAGACGGCGTTGTGTGATAGTTGTGGAATATTATTATTATTATCATTCCATTTATTTATTTTTTATACTTACATATCATTTACATTTTCAAATATTTCTTAAAAAAAACATTTAAAAATATAAAAAATAGTTGTCCGCCAGTGTCGGGAACAGGGTCCAAGCTACCGGTGGTTAGGGCTCCAGAGACAGGAACATCCTCACAATGCGAGCCGTATCGAGGAGTACTGCCTTCTGTATCAGGCCTTTGATCCAGCCGCGCAACGACAGCTTTGACGGAAGGTCGTCGAATCTTTAGGCTATAAGGCCATTGGCGGTCACGATAATCGGCGCAATGATAGCCGAGTTAACATTCCACATGTCGACAATCTCGTGTGCTAATTCATTATTATTAATTATATGTGGGATAGAGCTACAATATCAAACTGTATCCCTTGATTTTGTTAACATTTGTTTTTTGAATTGCCTCTCACTATGAAATCAATTTTAAAGTTATATTAACATCAAAACACTATTATTTCAGGATCGCAAACCTATCTTTTACATGAATCCGACATTAGTAGACAATTACTATGAAGAATTCACCAATGACAGACAGTTACTGATACAAGTTAATGATTTGATTAAGAACAGATTAGATGGCGTTTTCTTAATGGATGATCGTCGTGGAAAACCTCCCATAGAGTTTATTCAGGCTTTCATAAGGGCTACAGAAATAATAGAAAAGGATTACGTTGCTGCAGACGATTACTTTAAACTGAGTTTACCGGTATGTATTTTATACGAAACAAAAGTTTAATAGTTAGTTTTATGCAACCACCTACAATATGATCTGTTTTTGGGATGGGAAATCATCAAAGAAATTTTTCAATACACTTACCTACTCAAAAACCCACTCCTATCCCTACCGCTTTTAGGCACGCAATTTACTGTTGTCCGCACGAGTGCAGAAAAGTGCTGGCACTCGCCCCCGTCACAAATGATTGTATTAACGTATTAGGTTGGACGCTGAGTCGCTGGTCAACCCCTGTTGTTTATTTATTTCTTCGTAAGTGTATTGAAAAACATCGTTTGATACACGTGGAAATTTTTCACTGCGGCCCTTGGCTCCATACCACCCTCGCCTGTGGCTCGAGCGAATTCCGCCTCGGTCGCAATGACTAACTTTCTCTACTTGTATCAGAATGTACTATTTCTGCTCTGGGTGGAACGAAAGGTGGTGCACAATGGCCTACTCCCATTTACAAGGTCTGCGCAGTTGGAATATTATAGGCTGATTATGCTATGTCATGCTTTTATGTTTTAAGGACCAGTGCTTGACAAAAATGACTTTGTATATAGCCTCTAATGTCATGTAATCTTAAAGGGTCTTGTTTTTTTTTTAAAAAAAAGTATTACTATGAATGAATACAAGTTAACTTCAGAATAATTTGTTGTAATTTTGATATAACAGTTGAAAATACCAGTCCTCCAGCCCTACGCCGTGGCCCTAGCTGCTTCTCTCGCAGCTTTACATAGTGAAGCCAGTGCTATCATAGTATTAACGACAACAGGCGCTTCTGCCAAGATCCTATCTTGTGCAGCGCCGCCCTGTAGAGTGATAGCGATCACGAGGTACATGAAGACTGCGAGAAGAATGCATTTGTTTAGGAAAGTTATGCCGTTGCATTATAGAAGTGAGTTTTTGAAGTTTTTGCTAATCTAACCTTTTTTTTTTTTTTTTTTTTTTTGTTGCCGAGTTGGAAAATCCTCATGGATGTCCTTCGCCTGGGGCAGGCGAAGGGGTCTGTCAGACTCTTACTGACTAAAAACCACCCCGGTGTTCCCTCCCACACTTGGACCGGGGATCGTGGGAGCTGATACGCCATCCATGATCCCCGGCTAGTGCCAGCCCGCCTACGCGGGCCACCTCAGGCCCGCGGGGAGTGTGAGGTGTCCTCCCCCCGCGACGTCCAATAGGGGCGCGCGTGGAACACTACGCGCCGCCGCCTCGGGTCTTGCTGGATGGGGGACGGCGGACGACCCCGAGTCCACCGTCCCTCCGGACCTCTTTATGGGGGCTGGAAGAGGGCGTTGTCCCTCCGCCGACGCCCGGCTCGTTGCTAATCTAACCTGACCTAACTCGATTAACATGTTCAAGCAAAACCGTAGAGGTCCAGCAGGGTCGAAGCCGACTGGGTCATGGGTTCACTTCCGAAAGGGAAATCTGGGAACCTGGAACGCAAGGAAAAGAAGGAGTGGGTTTTAGTCAGTAAAAGTCTGACACGCTCTCTCGCTCCGCCCTAGAGCGAATGAAGTCATTGGATGATATCCCACCTTAAAAAAAAACTGTTTGTTATAATAATAAATGTATCCATTAGTAAAGTGAATACGTGCTATTATTAAGGTGCGTATCGACTTCGCGCTCCGAGAGATCGAACATTGGCGCGCGCTTCAGCCGCGCGAAATGGATACCAGTTTGGAACGCGCGCCAAGGTGTTCGTTGGAGCGCCCGAACGCGGAGCGGTCCGTTCCGTCGGGTGTCGGTTTTTTACCACGCATCAGTCGTGGCGCGCGCGCCAATTGAGACGGGTCGTCGTATTTTTTTGTGTTTGTTGCGCTCCGAATAATAATTATGGATAACCAAAGTTGCCGTAAGTTAATTCAGCTATATGGTACGAAAGAACTTTTGTGGAACAGCAAAAGTTCTTCGTATCATAATAAATCGCTTGGAGAAGATGCTTGGAGAGAAATCAGTAGTGAAATGGGAGTCCCTGTGCTGCTGCTCGTACACGACTAGCTTCCATGATGAACGGTCAAACACTGGAACAGTTGCCACGCGCGCCAGGCGCGCTTAGTTGATATACTTCAAATCTTTGGAACGCGCTCCGCGGAACGCACTCTCGGCGCGGTCATTCATGGCGCGCGCGCCAGGAGCGCGAAGTCGATACGCAGCTTAATAGTGCTCTATTATTGCATCGGCCAGGTTGCTAAGAGGAGCTTCAGGATTGGTTGAAAGAGTCACCGCGGCACTGGAACACAAAAGGTAAACGAAGCACCAAAACTCTGATACTCCTTTCCGATCTACCCTTAGAGCTGGAGGAGTTATTGGTTATTTCACACCAAAAGACAAAAAAAGCCCTAATGACTCGATCTTAAAATTTAAAAAACAGCCCCACATTAGACATTAGCATAATGTATTGCAATTGCAGAGAGTCGTTTCGGTTCCTGGCAAGACGAGAGCCTGGCCCGTATGACTTTTGGCACCCAGTTCGGCCTCGACACCGGCCTTTTCGACATCTGCGCCAAATTAGTGGTACTTGCGCCGTCCGAAGAAGGAGTCGTGTACTGCAATAGCTTCCAAATATTTACCGTTAAGGATATTTTGCATAGATATGAGTGCGGGTTTTATGACGAAACAACAGTGTAATCATAGACATACATCACACACAATTTGTAAACAAATAAATTGTTTTGATAGTATTGTATTGAATATGTCCTTGATAAAATAGTGCGAGATTATTTTTATGTTGATTGGGTTGACTTTTCTTGTCTGTGGGACGGATTGAACAGATTGCATAATGTTAATATACTGTTTTAAGTTACTCTTTTTTATTTACTAAGTGCAAATAAAAATAATTGTGATAATGTGTATTTTTTTTTTTTACGCCACGCCAAAGGCAGGGGAGTCAGCTAGTCTTATTTATTTAGGATTTATTATAGCGGATAATTTTAAAATACATTATGTTTGAAAGTAATAGTACTTACATGATATTATTATTGGGTACGTACGTATAAACTTGGCGTTTTTGAAACGGGTTACTTTGAACTGTGATATTCGGATTGATTTGGAACTTATAATTAAGTCCAAATAAACTTTATATTACAGGTACTTTATTCTTTGTTTTAAATCTAAATATTCAAATATAAGATATAAACCCAATGCGGTGATAAGGAATATGATGAAGTAAGTTTCTGGATGCTCGCAAGTTAATACTATGAGAATTGCCGATCACTTTAAAGTATTATATTACATAATCAGTAGCACAAGGATCGTTCACAATAATGTGTTCAGTGAAGAGCGTGCAGAGAGTGATCTCCTGTGACTAATAGGTAGCCGTTTAAGATAAGAACCGAAGGAATATTGCAGTATTTATAACCATTTTTGTATGAAATCGTGTTTTCCATATAATAGGAAACTATACATTTCAAAGGGCAAGCAATAACAGTGACGTATACCTATGACTTTTTTCTAATAAACAAACGCTGTGTTATTTAATTAATTGTTTAATAACTATTTTTTTGGAAATGGCTACAGAACAGTCTGTAGCCGCCCGGAGAAAAAAAGTTATGCGTGAGGTAGAGCGATTGAAACAAAAATACACATCTCATTAATTAGCAGTTTTTAGTCCGTATAGGTCACTAATATTGCATACCTACCGTTTGAGACGTATTGTTTTTACAGTAGAACTCATACTTCAAAATAATACGAGCTTTCTTAGATTTCATACATTTTTTTTATTTTTATAAACTAGTGCTTGACTGCGATCCCACCTGATGGTAAGTAGTGATGCAGTCGTTGATGGTGAGGCGCACTATTAATAAGAGCCTATTCACTCTAGCCTTGAAGACACCTAAATTATAATCGGACGGGAAGACCGCAGCAGGCAAGTTGTTCCAGTCCCTCGATGTTCGCGGTATAAATAAACGACGAGGCGAAACGCTTGGTCCGGACCGTAGAGGTTTCAACAACGTACCTGAGGGTGGATAGGATACTCGCCGTTCGGCGGATTGTCCGATGGTAGAAATGAGATGGTGGAATCAAGTCATATGTCAAATGTTTATACAAGAAACCAATATATAACTTAATTAGATAAAATTGGTTTAGTAAAACAAACACAAAAAAAACCACTTAAACTACTTAAACTACTTTATTAAATAATAACGTAGGCAACTTTAATTTAAAGTGTAAATTAAAGTAATAGTAGTAAATAAAACAAAGAAAACCGAAAAAAAGTTACAAAAAAACGCCAATTTCAGAGGTAAGGTTAGGTAATACAAGTTTCAGATTAGTTGTCTTATTCAGAAGCGGACGGACGAGATAAGTTGCCATCCTTTTATCGTGCAAACAGAGTGATATGTCAAAGGGAACAAATTGGCCGTTTGTCCGTTTAATATGGACTTGTCTCGTAGTAAACAGCTCTAGTTTCAGGTGTTGTAGATATACCTGTCAGCTTGTTAGCTTACACCGAAAGGTATAAATAGCGTTTTCTGGGAATTTATTCTACAACTTTAGTCCCTACGAATATCAGATGAAACTGTTTATTTTTCTAAATGTTTTTTGTTTTAACCACTTTACTTGACTTTTTTTTGGGGTTCCGTACCCAGAGGGTAAAACGAGATCCTATCACTAAGACTCCGTTGTCCGTCTGTCTGTCTGTCCGTCTGTCACCAGGCTATATCTCGTGAACCGTGATAGTCGGTTGAAAATTTCACAGATGATGTATTATATTTCTGTTGCCGCTATAACAACAAATACTAAAAAAAAACAGAGAAAAGTAATATTTAAGGGGCTCCCATACAACAAACGTGATTTTCTTGCCGTTTTTTTTTGCTACGGACGTTACGGAACCCTCCTTGTGCGAGTCCGACTCACACTTGGCCGGTATTTTTACAACATTACTCCACTCTAGGAATTACTCCTGTGTTGTGGATGCGTTCACAAACATGTATATACTCACATACACAAGATACCCAGACCCGGGACTATCTACATACAGTTGGTCTGTAGATTATACAAATAATTATTACTTGCGGGAATCGAACCCGTGACACGCAGGGCAGCAGCCAAACGCTCAACCAAAACCAAAAGCTTTGGTTTATTCATCATCATCATCATTTCAGCCGAAAGACGTCCACTGTTGGACATAGGCCTCCCCCAAGCGTCACCACAACGACCGGTCCTGTGCGTCTCGCATCCATCGGATTCCAGCGACCCTGACCAGGTCATCGGTCCATCTTGTGGGAGGCCTTCCAACGCTGCGTAGAACCTTTCGGCCCCAACGGCCATCAGTTCTGCGTGCAATGTGCTCTGCCCATTGCCACTTAAGTTTGGCGATTCTTCGTGCTATGTCGGCAACCTTGGTTCTCCTGCGGATATCTTCATTTCTGATTCGATCACGCAAGGAAACTCTGAGCATAGCTCTTTCCACTGCCCTCTGGGTGACTTTAAGTCTTCTTATGAGACCCATTGTAAGCGACGTTTCACGTTCCAAGCTTTGGTTTATTATATTAAATTAAATAATGTTTTCCATTCCTGTTTCCCTCCACACTTCTCTCCCTATATTTCATAATTAAAACTATTAGAATAATTGATTAGGAGCGCCGCTAACCTGATGAGCATGTTTGTTGTATTAATAATGCATCCATTGGTAAACATAAAACGTGCTACATTGTGATGTGTAGTGAATCCCACCCAGGGTGCGTGCACGAAGTATCAAACATATATTATGAAGAAATTATGCCAGTCAAAAACTGTTAGTGCGGGATGGTATCCGCGGTTCTTAAACGCAAAGGGCAACTGAAAGAACACAGTTGAGTTTTAGTTAGTAAAGGTCTGACACTCTCTTTGGCTCCACTCAGTTTGGGAAAAGCTATTTGATGACGAACCACAAAAAAGTGAGACCACTGTAAGTTTCTGTTCAAACTGAAGTGGCTAGTGTGGCGGCCGCCTAGTGCGTCGCATTGGAGCGGCTTCACAAGCGAGTGACTGTCGTTTGTTTTACCTTGAGGAACCATTTTTGGACTCTACTGCAAACGGCAACCACTCGCGAAGCATTATGGCCTGGTGGCCATTAGGTAATCGCGCCCGCACACGCCCTCGTCACTGCGCGTTTACTCTGAGCAAGGCCTAACAACTATTTTCATTTGACAGCTTTGGGAGGCGTGTTGTGTTAGTGCAACAAAAACAAAGGTTTGCCGCTAATTGCTGGTTCGCAGCAACACTGTGTTTTGTAAACAAACTATTTGTCGAATCATTTAACCAATTATATCACTTGTAGAATAGATTGGGTGTTAATTAAACAGACAATAGCATTATTTGGCTCTAAAAATTTACATTAGTTTCTAAATTACTAAGTCAGTCACAATTAACGAGAGTCTGAATGATACTATCTTAGCCACTAGTTATCCTCTAAGTAAGCCACTTTCTGGGTGGTTATAAAAAAATAACGTGTCGAAGTGCCCTACAATTCCGAACTCGCTTCGCTAGAATATTTAGTTGACATTGTAAAAAAGACGAATTAGTTTATTAGATCTCATTTTCTCGTTGCTTAGTTAAAAAATGAGAAGTTAGATCACGTGGCCAATATAGAATTGTGTGGTTTGGTTTATAATTTCTCGAATAGATTGGTCTAAAAAGTAGGCTCGTTTATGTGCTCAATAATTAGCTGAAGTTGGACTTTTAACTTCCGTGTTTTATTTGTTTAAACAGTATAGTAGTAGTACATATGCAACAAGGCATTCTCTACCAGTCAACCTTTGGGTTAAAAAGACAACACTGTGGTATGTGGTGTGGTTTTCTTTAATTTTGACAAATTCTGGTGGTAAAGTAGCCACCATTTCACAGCAATCCATCTGCCTACATTTTTTTCAGCTACTAAAATAATTGGGATTAAGATAAGCAAGAAACTGGTTCTTGCTTATCCTGGTGTAGTTGAATATCAGAATTTTACCAGGACAATGATAAAATAGACCCAAAATACAAAGATTTGGAGCTACGACTTATAGTAGAAAAGAAAAGACTGGCTCTGCAAATAAAAACACGCAATTCGCAAACAAATATAAATTGAGATTTACAAATAAACTAGATTAAATTCAACGTGATGAATTCTTCAAAATAATGGCCGCAATAAGGAATCTATAAATCAAAGCCGTCCACAAGTTAAAATGAAATATTAATTCTCAGTCAGAATCAGCTCTCAAACTTAATTAAAAACAATACTCTAGTGTTTAATTATTGCAGGAACGTGCCCGATACTAATTGCTTAGTATAAACAAATTATAAAATGTATGAGAATCTATCCAAATAAAGTATCAGTTGTATGAGGCCTCATTAGAGGACGCAAGTAACGCGACACTAAATGCATTTCATATTTTCATACAAAGGATATCGCATCTTGTTACAAGAAGCCTTTGCATTCAGATGCAGAGTCCTAAATTCGTGGGTTATTCTGCAACTATGTGAATAATAAAAAAAATATTATTATAGTATCCCACTGCAGGGTAAAAGCCTCCCTCCCTTATTTCCACTTTTTTCTATCTTGGGCAATCTTACCTCACTTTTATAACTAGGAGGCCAATTCACCTCATCCTATCCTTTTGGGCCTACCATGTCATCGGTTCTTGATGTTTGTGACCCTACCCGTGGCCTTCTGTCCAGTTCTCTTGTGGAATGAGGTAGATATGACACGCAGATAAGTTCCACTACAATTTATCGGCAGTGGTGCCTACACTTGCAATTTGACTTTTGAAACGAAGTATATTGTTTCTTATGCGGTCTATAATGAAAATTACGTTTATTTTTACTTGCATCTGCATATTATTATTCTGAGGACGTATTGCTTATATATAGAATGGTAATGAGTTTCAAAAGGCGATATGCACTTGCTATGTGGGACGGAAGTTTGAAAATTACTTAATATATTTGCCTTTTGACAATTTATTAAATGTCATTTTAACAAAATGTATCTGGAAATCAAAAACACTTAAAACGATAAGTACGTCTCGAAATAATACGAGTAATAACTGTAAGTGTGAATTTATATCACGCTAAAATTATATCAGTAAATTTTGTTGTTCATTCGATAGTAATTAAACTGCATTGGATACTAGCTAATGGATATTGGAAATGATACCTAGGCTGAAACGTGTACCTGAATAATTTATTAGAATGGCTTCCAAAGTTTTAATTAAATTTAATTGTTAAAAATAATCATGCAATTGCAATTAATTTTGTTTAATGAGTTTGATTCACTTATTATTATCATCAAATAAATGATGGTCCTTCACCGTTTTCGTGGGTTTCACATCGTGAGGAAACCGGTATGTCCTAGAAACAAAAATTCGAAGACATGTGACATCCACCAACCCGCACTGGGCCCGCGTGGTGGATTACGGCCCATTCCCTCTCCTGGAGAGGAGGCCTGAGTCCCAACAGTGGGAACATTATAAGGCCGACTATGCTAAATGGCGGTCGAGTTATGGTAGATATCTATGTATGTGACTCGTGGATGAGATTATGTTTTGTCTATTAGTCTACAGAACCACAAGAAAAATTAACGTAAAGAAGGTCAGATGAAAAATCATTGTATGGTTTCACTTTATATAAGAGTTATGTACTGCTCATAATGTAATGCTTCTAGACAGAGGCTTTAGCAGTCCGCAGTCAGGCAATTAATGAATCTACACTTATTATTATTAAAATGTGGTAAGGTTTGTAAGTTTCTGAGTTTATTTGTAAAAACTAGATAATCTTTGGATCTACTGAACCGATTTTTAAAATGCCTTCACCAGTAAAAAGTAACATTGTTCCTAAGTATCATGGAATTTATGAGATTCATACTATGTTTGACACCCAGTTATGTGGGCCCGGGTCAGCTAGTTCAAGATATTTATGAAATAGGCTTTAATATGGCATCGAAAGATATTAGTTAGGAGTTTTGGTTTTAAATGTAAATATAGTATAATAATTGAAGTTTTTTTTTAAAGAATACTCATATTTGTCAATAAAAAATAAATATTTACTTAAACTGTAAATTTTAAACAATAATCCAAAATTTGCAGAATAATCCACGGCTTTGTTCATTCGTCGAGGGCCCGCTAATGTCACACGAAATAAGACTAAAACGCGGATATTAAGATGCTCTCATTTCATCCGCCTTTGAAGGATTGTGCTGCCAAAAAGAGTAGAAGCAGTACTCCACGTCATGTTGAGAGCTTCCCATTGTCAGTGACGTCATTCAAAGACCCTGTTTGAAGCAGGCATGCAAACAAGGGTTTTCGTATTCGGTTTCATGTGGAAGATTGAGAATTTTTACTTACGTATGTTTTTGTTTATAGCATGCTGTTTTTGCAATGAGAAATCGCTGCTACTTTTTGAAGCCTTTGCCTAAAGGCCCGTTTACATGGAGAGTTTTTACCCGTTTTTAGACAAGTATGGTATGGTACTCGTATGTTAAATTAACGAAAATGTACTGAAGAAATGATAAATGATGAACTTTAATGTAAAGGGCATCCCCAAGGACATGGGCACGCTACAATTATGGTGGTAAGTCCCCTCTTTGAGGAGTGGCTGGAGCGGTAACATGGCGTCCTCACCTTCCGCATGACGCAGGTCCTCACCGGACATGGCAAGTTCGGGAGGTTCCTGCATCGGATTCAGGCGGAAGCAACGCCCGGGTGGCATCATTGTGCGGACCACCCAGAGGACACGGTGGAGCATACGGTGGAGGTGTGCCCCGCTTGGGCGGAGCACCGCCGCGTCCTCGTGGAGGCAATTGGCGGCAGCGACCTTTGCGTTGGGCCCTGGTTCAGGCTATGGTCCGGAGCGAGGAGGAATGGCAGGCGGTCGCCTACTTCTGCGAAGCAGTAATGCTAGCGAAGGAGGAGGCTGCACGTGTGAGGGAACGAAGATCCTCACGCTCTAGCCGCCGTAATTCCGATCCCGACTACCAGCCACGGTATAGACGCGGGCTTGCGGACGTCGAGCACTGGGTAGCTCGCCGTCCGGCTGTTCGGTAATTAACCGGACCGAGCCCATTCGTCAACAGCGTGTAGTGATCCTCGCGCTCCTCAAAGAGATGTCAGCAAACCGTAGGGGCCCAGCAAGGCCGATGCCCGCTAGCTAGGACCGCGGAGAATTTCTGAAAGGGAAACCCGTAGTCCTAGAACGTAAAGGGTAATTGAAGGATACAGGTGTGATTTTAGTCAGTAAAAGTCTGACACGCCCTCTCGCTCTACCCAAAGCTCGAGAAGTCATTTTGATGATTTCCCACCTTAAAAAAAAATCCCCAAGGTCAAACGTTGGGTTTTTCCGAGGCTTTTTCAAGTATAATAACATCAGAATGAAAGTAATATCAATATAGTACTGCAATGGGTTCCAGCACATATCGGAATTCGGGGCAACGAGGAAGCTGATAGCTTAGCCAAGCATGCAGTTGACTCAGGCAGTGAGATACCATACCTACCAGATCATTGGAAATATGTCACTAGATTTAAGGAAAAATGCTTCACAAAATAGAAAAATCAGTTTTGATGAGATTTCTAGAGAGAAAGGGTTATGGTACAAAGTCATACAAAGAGAGCCTTCTTGTAGGCCCTGGTTCGATGATGATAAAATAAATAAAAATTATATTAAGTTAGCGATTACGCTCTGGTCACTTTCCATCGGCAAAATTTGGATATCTTATGGGAAAAATTACGTCACCTAATTGTGCAATATACAATAAAATTGAAGATATTCTCCATTTGCTGATGGATTGTGTAAGAAACAAAGACGAGAGAGAATCATTAATTAAAGAGTTTAAACTGAATTTCCTAGATGTTGGATTAATACAAGCTATTTTGGCAAGTCCTAAATCGTTGTTGGCAAAAAGACTAAGTAGTTTAGCAAAGATAACTGATTGATGATTCTCTATCACTCAAAGTATTTATTTAGTTTGTGCAACTCCAACTAAGAGGTTACGATGGGGTTGGCATATCCATGAGGATAAAAACCCCGAATTCAATAAATTGAAAAAAATAGTATAATAACAAAATATTTAATAAACTGTTAATTATAGCAGCACACGTTTAAATTCTGGAGAAATATTTCATTTTCAGATAGGTAATGCTTCTTATATTTTATCAAATAGAATGCGAAGAAGATATATACCTTTTATTAATTTTGTTCAAGGTAATTACTGTACTGGTACTGGATTTCAATACTTTGTATTTAAAGCTTCATACCTTTTATTAATTTTGTTCAAGGTAATTACTGTACTGGTACTGGATTTCAATACTTTGTATTTAAAGCTTCATATTATGTTGAGTACCTATTCACTTTCATATTCAGTTTCTACGAAGCACAAACGATCTGCCAAGTTGACTGCTACATTTTTCTAAAACAATAGCCGCAGCTTAGATTATATCGAAATAAAAATCGATAAAGGCTTATACAGAAAACGGTATAAAAGGAAAAACAGTTGAATTTCCCAAACGGCAAGCGTTTCAACCGATCCGTCCATTGTTTCTTTAAACGGTTCCAATAAAAATGCAAATACACAGTCTATGCGTTGTGTGCGTTGTCCGCTATCGACTTTCAAACTAGTTTATTTAGTTTTAACTCTGTCGTCGGCTCTATTTACTTCCTATGTTTGTCGTGTGTCTAACGTAACAACTGTTCTCTTTTGTCTCAGTTTTGTAAAGTGAGTTTTCCAGAAATATTTCATTGAGTTTTTATTGTTTTGAAAATCGAGACTATGGTATAGGGTAAAATCAGGATAGATGTCCTAAGAGTATAGATGCCCTGTTTGTATTTACTAAAATGACTGATGTGTTGTTTTAGTTATCTATTATAGAGAGACTCTTAAACTGTCACTATGTTAACCATATCCGCATTTCAAGGCAAGTAGTAGTAGATGTAGTTAGCCTATTTTGTTCCACTGCCGGACGAGGGCTTCCCTCTCCCTTTTCCACACACGTCTATCCTCGGCTATTGCAGGCCAGTCCCTTCGGTAGATGTCAAGCTCATCTCTCCACTTTCACCTTGGTCTGCCTCGATGTCGCCTTGCGTTTAAGGGGACCCAAAAAGTGGCTCCTTTAGCCCACAGCTCATCTGACATGCGGCAGATATCTCCAGCCCAATCCCACTTTAGAGTAGCAGTTTTTCGGGTAACACATTTTATGTTAGTTTTGGCGCGTAGTATTGTGTTCCTTACGCGGCGTGGTCGGAATTTCGAACACCCAGGATCCTGCGCTCTATGACTCGCTGACAAACTTTGAGCCTGGGCCTCTGCTAAAGTATCCAGGTTTGTGCTCCGTACGTAAGTACCTATAGGGAGAATGCACATGTCCATAATTTTCATTTCATCGTACAAGGCAATGAGCAACCAAAATTTTTGCGGGATCTTTTTCGCAAAAACCTGGATATCTATGTCCAGCTTCTCAGCAGAGGTAAATTTTTTTTTTTGTTTTTTTTATGTTTTTTTTTTTTTGTAGGAAGTAATCTCTGAAAGTACTGGTCCGATTGCTAAATTTTTTTCACTGATAGAAAGCTGCTTTATTCCTGAGTGACATAGGTTACATTTTATGTACGCGGGAGAAGCTGCGGGTAAAAGCTAGTCCCAAATAAATTTATGGATGAAAATGTTCTCGCCAATTATAAATTTTTGTTATTGCTTTTAGTACTGAGAGATCTAAATTGGGTAGGTAGGCTTTGTGATTGATTGAAACCCTATACTATGTAATGTTTCAATAGGGATACCAAGAACAAACAGTATAGAATATCGTTTGTGTGAAACACGACAAAGTTAAACGATGCAATATTTTTTTATTAATAAATTTACGAATTATATAAAAAATCATATTCATCTTTCCTATTATTTACCGTAGTTTTATCGGAGCGGACTGAAAAAAATACAACACGCAAAATTCGGTGGAGTGACGATCATACAAATATTTTATATTCCATAATTTCCCTAGTGACGACGGGACTCGGTGTTCGAAAGATACATCTTTTTTATTTTTTGTCATGTTCATTCTCAAATATTGTTTTTCTGCATTTCGGTAATTTGTGACACCTACTTTGGATAACGAAGTAGGTAAGTGAAATATTGCTGAACTCAGGTTGATATGGGTTGCTGAAGTCCCAACCTCATCAAAAATTGCCTTATAAAATACGTACTTACATGTATATCATAACCTCATCAGGTTTTCTACTAAAATTTGTTAAACAAGAGCAAATCTGCGTAGCTGTGATTTTGGCTGTAGAAATGGAGTAATCTCCACAAATACTGCTTCAATGCTCAAATTAATGTTACAAAATAATATATTTTTATTACTATACTAGTGGTCCCGACAGATGTTGTATTGTCCGAAAGCTGGCTTTTCATTAGAAAAGAAAATTGAGAACCCGACTGCAGCACCACCGTGCTCAAATATACATAGTAAGTTTCATCCAAATCAGTCAAACCTTTCAGAAGTTAGGTGACAAATACACGGACAGAATTATTATATAAAGATAATAAAACTTGCTTGCAACACCAAGAGATAAACTATCATAATTCAACGTATTAAACTTCTAAAGAAGTTTGTCGTAAGAAAGTATAAGATTGATTAACTCGCAAACTTCTCGTCAATAAACGTATTTAACTGACAGAAAATAGTTTCCTAGAAGCTGTGGAGGCTGATTCAGAAATCTTATTTAATACGCCGCAGCGCGCCGTCTTAGGACTGAAGTACGGCAGTATGAAAGAAAACTTTGCTTTTATTTATATTATATGAATCGCTTCAGGCAGTTGAGTTGCATATTGAACATGAAAGCTGTTTTGTTCAAGCTATTTTGAAAAGGCATAAGTTCAGAAGCAGACTGAAATTTGTTTTTTTTTTTACATCTTTCTCTGTTACTACTTACCGCAGTGACCAGTCACCATCAAAACACAGTTCTTTTAGTCTTATCATTGTCCTGTAGCGATACCTATACCACCACATAGGAACTATCCAACAAAATCCTTCCTTATTCCTCCCATACATCAGAATTTTGCGCACGATTTGAACGTATACAACAGTTAAAAAAACAACTATCGGGCAGTTGCTCGGACTAGACACCACAACCGTTTTGTTCGCGAATCATTCCTTTCAGTCAAGGTTTGTGGGATTTCACACCTGTGTACCTCTTGTCTGTAAAGTCTAAATTTTTTCAAGCTTGCTTTTGCCCGCAGCTTCGCCCGCGTACATATCCTATGTCACTCAAAAATAAAGCAGCTTTCTAATGGTGAAAAAATTTTTGCAATCGGACCAGTACTTTCAGAGATTACCTCCTACAAACAAAAAAACTAATTTTATCTCTTTATAATATTAGAGTAGATTTATTAAGTAATAACATGTCCTATTCTTCCATATGTATCTACTAGTTATTATTTGAGTAGTCACCACTTTTCTAGATACGACAGTCCATTCATTTTGCCATCGTCCACATCTACATCCGTACTATTAAAAACCATTTCTCCAACATTTTCTAAGCCATTTTTTTAAAGTCCTGAAAACGAAAATCCAACTTTCCATTCTTGAAAATCCAAAAATAGTTTTCTAGAAACAAAAGTAGTCTCCACAATTTCACATTTAGTCAGAGCAGCAGGATTGGAAGGAGTTTGTAAGAAGCGTTCATCGCATGTTGCGGTTTCAGGAGGATGAGACGGGGGTCGGATCAAATTAAATTGAAGACTAAGCGGAAAGCGCGCGGAAGTGACCGGACCGCATTATAGCTGCTGTATGTTACAGGTGTAGTTGCAGATTTGGGTGTTTTGAGTTATTCCCAAACACACATCTCGGGTAAAAGTCTATAAATGATGGTAAGTGACCTTCTCAATCTTTGAAAACTTTTGTGTAACTTATCACATAGTATTTTGACTACTACACGACTTTAGAGCGGGCTGCACAAAGGGCTTCCACTCTAGGTGGCCCAAGAGGGAATGTCAGATCTTGCTGATTAAAACCCACATGTGTTCCTTTAGTTGCCCTTTGCGTTCCAGGGCACACTAACTTTCTCTAACCTTGATCTAGGGGACAGTTTCCGTCAAACTTAACTTTAATAGCAATTTTAATAATCAATGAAAATAAACGATTGACTTTGATAGTATGAATACACAAAAGTTATTATTGAAATATATTGTATATTTCAATAATAACTGTTTTGTTAGCACTTTTATTTTTTTCCCTATTACTCTACATCTTTTTTTTTTCAACTCTCCTTGCGCAGGTATGCTGGAAGAGATTTCTGTAGAAATAAGCATCACCTTTGTACCAATTTTTTCTGTTTCCTTCTCCTTTTTAACCGACTTCAAAAAGGAGGAGGTTATATGTTCGGTTGAATGTATGTTTTTTTTTTTTATGTTCACCGATTTCTCGGTCAATTGTGGACCGATTTAAAAAAAAAATTTTTTGATTGAAAGGTTATGCTTCCGAGTTGGTCCCATAGAAATATTGTTATGATCTGATCATGAACTTCGAAGATATGGAACAGAACTCCTCATAGGATCACAGCAGAACCGTCGTAACAAGTAAAATTGCTTTGTATATACGTGTAGTCGATGACTGACTGAAAGTAGAGGGGAATATATCGAACTGATCTGATGATGAAGCCTGAAGTTAGGCACCGGAACTCTGTAATAAATTAATCTAATCTAACCATGCTAAATAACGAAGAGATTATAGAAACACCGACTTCCGAAATTAAAGTTATTTTGCACTTTTCAGTGTTTTTTTTTACTTTGAAGTCGGTTGTATTTTTTGGTAAAAAGTTTTTTTCTTTTATTATAACATGTGTGTACATGAATTGTTAAATAAATAAATAAAATAAAAGTTAAGTTGTAGACTTACTGGGCATTCAATAAAGTTATTTAATGTTAATACATATTTTCTACCTCACTCTCGCCTGTTTTGATGCGAGAGGATGTGTCAGACTTTTACTGACTAAAACTGTGTTCCTTCAGTTACCTTTTGCGCTTCAGGACCACAGTTGCTCTTTTGCGTTTAAGGTCCACAGTTGCTCTTTTGAATAATCCCGCATTACTTATGTTGCCTTTGACTCTATAAAGCAGTTTACTGTATCAGAAACAATAAATATCTATTAAATGTTTTTGAATTAATATATTTTTTCCAGGTATTTTAAACATTTGCTGAAATGAAAACACTGCAACTAACATGATATTTTGTACTTTTTACAATACTTTTTACAGCCGATTGGACGAATCTCCAGTGTTTGAAATATATCTGAAGGAGAATCTGCGGTGGCAAATGAAATTCGAATTTCTAGTGAAGTGCAGCGAATATTGAATGTAACGAGTAAAGCGTTGCAGGTTTATTCGTTGCTTTTTCCACTTTTCGCACCAAGAATCCAAATGTTGAATTTACTTTGAAATTCGCAAGTCAAGCGAGTCTTCCTATAATGCTTTTGAACTAGAAACATGACTTCGTAAACTATGCGATAACGATGGTATTATGTTACAGCGGTATAAAACACGGTTATACTGCTATATACATGCACCCTGTATATGTGACAAACAAGTAACTTAATTTTTTATTTAGATAATAGTCTAGCCTGATAACTAAACGGCGCTGTTTAACTGGCGGCCCGAATGATATTCTGCCGATACGCCTAATACAACGTTTAATGAACTGGCTGACTAATATTGAGGTCATGAAGGGCCATTTATTTATTTTATTTTATTTATTTAATCAATTAATTACAACGATTAAACAACCAATTACATTAACTAAACAAAAACTTTTGAGTTATAAACAACATGTACTTTCATCAATTCCTCTCACAGCACTTCTGACATACCAATAAAATCATCTTCCATTCATCCGCAAACAGATCGTTTGTTGGATAAGAATCCAAGAGATCATTTAGTGCAGCCAAAGTGCGAGGTATTGGAGACTGCGCACGGGCAACAGTGCGACACTAAGGCACAGCAAACATTCTGTGCTTTTTGCCGCGGCAGTAATTGTCCGGGACAAAGAAACGCGCTAGCACAGTAAGCAGATCAGGCGCGTCAATAGTGCCACGGAGCGTCTTGCAGGCTATGGTGAGCTGATATCTCGCTCGTCTTACCTCTAGTGAGTTATATCCGAGGCAACCCAATAGAAATTTTGTCGGATAGAGGTATGGATAATAGCCGTGTTTCCGCTTTGTTTTTTTTTTTTGTGTGTGGCCTCTCGCAGGTCAACCTAGGAGGTTGTCGGCTGCTTAACCGGTCTTGCCTGTGGCGGCCTCGATTCGAGAATCAAAGCCTCCAGCCAGGGCTTACTTAACTAAACTTAAAAACTAAGCGACTACACGCTAAGGGCACCCCCTGTGGGGTACGGACCTCGGCTTAGGGCGTCGCTGGGGGGGGCAGCAAGGGACGGGCTGGATCGAACAAAGATATTATTATTATTAACGGGGAATTTTAAAACTACGGCTCAGCGGCGCGGGCTGGCTCGAGCAAAGGACGGGGAGGACGTTGACGAGACTGTCGCGGCGGGCCTCGGCGTCGAGGACGGAATGACGGCGGTCTGTATTGTTTACGAACTGTACTGGTTTCCTTACGGCTCTCTTGGAGCAGGGTAATGGGGTCGTCGGGGGTGACAAGAGTATGCCTAGGACGGCGAATCTTTGAGATGAGGGAGGGTTCATATCGGGCGGCCGATACGATAAGGGGGTTGCGGTGTTTCACAGCAGTATCGAAGAAACGCTTGCACAGGCGTTTCATGAACTGCTGGATGGTGGGGATTTTGAGATCTAAGTGTAGATTCTCATTTCGGACGTAATAAGGGGCACCGAGGATTTTACGGAGGGTCCGGTTTTGGAGGGTCTGCATCCTATGGAGGAAACGGGGCTTGGCGTGTGCGAAGATAGCACAGGCATAAGTCATGATCGGGCGGATTAGCCGTGTTTCCGCTTGTACAGGAACCTTTATATAGACAGAAACAGGAACCCCATGGCGTGGGGCTCTGTCGGTTTATCTTACGACCGTCATCAGCGCAGTGCCGATTCCAGAATATTCTGGGTAATAAAAAGTGTTAAAAATTGTTTGTTCTATTTTAAAACTACATTAAATATTCTGTGGAATGTTAAACTCAGAAACAGTATCTGGTTTCATCATCATCATTTCACCCGAAAGACGCTCTCTGTTGGACATAGGCTTCCTCAAAGTGTCACCACATTAAACGCGCGGTCCTGTGCGTCTCGCATCCATCGGATTCCTGCAAACTTTACCAGGTCCTACGCTGCGTCTTCCGGTACGCGGTCGCCACCCTAGAACCTTTTGATTTATTACCGTTTATAATATAATTCCGAGTATAGCCTTTTCCATTGCCCTTTGGGTGACTTTAAGCCGGTTTGCCAAGACATAAAAGGCACTGCTTTACGGTAGCCGAGTTCTTGACGGTTGCGGTAAAGGTGCGTCCAGATCTTACGAACTGCGCGCGTGCATTTCATGTTCGTACAAAGCGCGCGCGGTGCAGGGGCTTCGTATGAACGAGCCGCGAGCGAAATGCACGCGCGCCGTTTGCAAGCGGCTCGCGAGCGGCGCATTCGCCAGGTCTGGACACACCATAATAACTGTTCAAGTCTGTGCGTGAGAGTCTTGGCGTAAATAATTGGCGGGTGGCGATGGGAGCGTAGTTAACAACTATCGACCAATTGCAGTGCTGAGTGCTCTTTCTAAAGTAATGGAACGCATAATTAATAAGAGACTGAGAGACTATTTAGAGCACTTTAATCTTATTTCACCACAACAATTTGGTTTCCGCATAAAAAAGTCCACCTCAGATGCCATTCACGAATTGACTACTTTTATTGTTTCTAATCTTAATAACAATAAAAAAGTACTAACTGTGTTTTTAGATCTCGCGAAAGCGTTTGACACCGTTCCCACCAAAACCCTTTTACAAAAACTCGAAAATATAGGTGTCAGAGGCTCACAACTAACATTTTTCAAAAGTTACCTCACAGGTCGAACACAAGTGGTTAAAATAGGGAACCACGTAAGTGACGAGCTTGCTATTGAGTATGGGGTGCCACAAGGGAGTATTCTTGGGCCTACATTATTTCTTGTTTTTATCAACGAACTTTGCAATTTCAAAATTCAAAATTCCAATATTGTTACTTATGCCGACGACACTGCTATAACTTTTTACGCAGACTCCTGGTCAGAACTTTAACTTGTAGCACAAAAGGGTCTTAACTCCACTCTTGACTGGCTTACTGCTCACACCCTAACACTAAATACAAGCAAAACTAAATTTGTTACATTTTCTATTAGCTCAACGTCCCAGCCAAAAAATTGTATAACGCTCAAAGCTCACACATGTCGCACACAAATTAGGCAAAATTGTAACTGCGCTCAAATAGAGTCGGTAAATAATATTAGATACTTGGGCATAATTTTAGACAGTACTCTAAACTTTAAACCCCATGTGGAAGCATTAACGAGCAGATTGCGTAAGTTGATATACATTTTTAAAACACTTAGACTTGTAGCTAACCAATTTATTATCCGCACTGTCTACTACGCACTTTGTCAACCAGTTATATCTTACGGAATTTCTTGCTGGGGTGGGGCCTCCAAAACCACATTGCTTCCTTTAGAGATTGCTCACAGAGCAATATTAAAGGTTGCAACTTTTCGACCAATATTATTGCCCACCACTCAGTTATATAAGGATTGCAATGTTTTGAACGTACGACAGCTGTTTATGTTCCAAGCGATCTTGCTTCAACATCATTTCACTTCCTTTGTTACACTTAACAAGCGTCGTCAAGATTTAATTTGTACCCTTCCACAGACCCGTTACTCTTTTACAAAAAAAAATTTCTTTTACCTTGGTCCCTTCTTGTACAACAAAATTAATGCAAATATTCCCATATACTCTTTACCTTACCATGAATGTAAGTCAGCAGTCCGCTCTTTTCTATTAGACAAAACGTACGAGGAAACAGAATCTTTTCTTCCGTGACACACACACGCACACTCGCGCCACACACACGCACACACCTTTTTTACACACACTCGACCCATTAATTAGACACACATATAACACATTCACATACACACACATAAATATACTACACACACACCCACACAAGAAATTTACTGATTCGTCTTTCGTCTTTCATTTCTCTTTATTTTTCTGCATGCATGATATTGTTACTGGGATTATGTACCTAATTATAAAATGTACCACGTCTTGCGCCATATAAGACCTCCATATTTATATTGTATAATCGGGATCGGTCCTGTCTCTCCTAAGCTCAGGTTGCTTTGTAGCCTATTTAGGAGTACAGTGCTTCACCCGCTTACTAGATTCTTGTTTTACTCATATATGTGCCTATTGTATCCATTTGTGTAATCTGGTCCTTGTAAACAATCAATAAAATTTTATTATTATTATTATTATTATAATTGCTGGACTAAACCAGGCCTTATTTATGTCCTTGGCTCCGAGAGCTCCCGGTATCGAGTTAATTCAATTGACCTCAATGACATCGAGTAGGTCAGTTAAAAAGTCATGTTTCCCGTTTTGTTAGCGCTCGTTGCTGCCGTCCCCACTGAACAAGGTGATTTTTTTGCACTTTTTAAGTAGTGTCATCGTCCGGGTAGCAATTTTGTTTATATTATAGGACTATATAATTTACCTATATGACTCGCTGTATCTCTTAATTCAATGTTAATTATGATGACTGGCCTGTTGGTCTAGTGGTTAGTAGCCCTGACTGCAATGCTGGCGGTCGTGGGTTCGATTCCCATCCAAGAAAAATGTTTGTGTGATGAGCACCATCATTTGTTCTGTGTCTGGGTGTAATTCATCTATAATATGTATGTATTTAGAAATATATAAGTATGTTTATCAGTTGTCTAATACTCATGGCACAAACTCTGCTTAGTTTGAGACTAGATGGCGTTGCGTGAAAGTTGGGAAACATTATTATATTACCTATAACTTCTTTACCCGTTAAGATTCTACAGGTGAGAAAGCGGTCAAGCGCGAACCTATCAAGAATAAAAAAAAGGTAAGGGTTTTATATTATTTTATTAGCTGCTGCCAGCGACTTCGCCCACGTGAATGTAGAAATTGTCCAAAACAAACGTACTACTTCTAGGATAAAACGTATCCTATGTGATATTTCAGGACATGGTAATAGTGCTGCCAGGATCCCGATCCTGATTTCCTGCCACCGCAGGCGTGGGCTTGCGGATGGCGAGCAATGGGTAGCTGGCCGTCCAACCGTCTGGTAATCTACTGGACCGAGCCCAAGCTGTCGACGGCGCGTAGTGTTCCACGTGCGCCTCAAGGAGATGTCATCAAACCGTAGGGGCCCAGCAGCGCCGTGTCCTTGTGGGGGCGATCGGCGGCGGAGATCTCTCGCGCCGGGCCTTGGTACAGGCCATGGTCCAGAGCGAGAAAGAGTGGTAGGCGGTCGTCTCCTTCTGCGAAGCAGTAATGCTAGCAAAGGAGACGGCCGATCGCGTGAGGCAACGGTCCTCACGCCCTTACCGCCGCCGGTATTCCGATCCCGATTTCCGGCCACCGCCGTCCGCGGAGCAATGGGTGACTCGCCGTCCGACCGTCCGGTAACCGTCCGGACCGAGCCCAAGTCGTCGACGGCGCGTATTGTTCCACGCGCGCCTCAGGGAGATGTCAGCAAATCGTAGGGGCCCAGCAGGGTCGAAGCCTACTGGGGCCATGGGTAGTGTGAAAACGAAACCCGGGGTCCTGGGACGAAGGCAACGAAGGAACAGGAGTGGGTTTTTAGTCAGTAAAAGTCTGACACTATCTCTCGCTCCACCCAAGAGCGGGATTTGTCATTAGATGATTTTCCCACCTAAAAAAAAATAAAAAAAGGGCCCAGCAGGGTCGAAGCCTACTGGGGCCAAGGGTCTGCTTCTGAAAGTACGACTTGGCCCTGGTAGGAAAGGTAACGAAGGAACAGGAGTGGGTTTTTAGTCAGCAAAAGTCTGACACTATCTCTGGCGATAGAGAGATAGAGCGGGAGATGTCATTGGATGATATTCAAACCGAAAAAAAATAAAAAAAATAAGTGTGGCACTCGGGGACTGCCGCGGTAAAGCTATTGCATAGCATTTTGTATCAACTTATGCAATTATAATTATTTATTTATTTTATTTATGCAGTATTTCTTTTTCTTTGATATTAATTCAAGTTACACTTTTTGAGCGTGGTGACCGATAAGAAAACAAATTTTTTTCTTTCTTGTTTACTTCATAAATTGCTACAAGTATGTTCAGTTGTTATCATAGAACATTACTATAATCTATTATAATACAAAAAGACTATATTGTTTGACCGAGATTTGAACTCGAGGCACGATGATAACATAGGTAGAACGCTGTACCAATGCGCCACACAGGTCGTTAACGACTTTTCTAAAATAGGTGTTCGGTCTCTGTCGGCCTTCAAGCCACACCTCCGTGCCCGTCAGAGTGGGGAGCGTGAGGTTTTTTTCGTTACGGAATTTCTGGATTCGGTCCCCGCGCTCAAGGCCCTCGATAGAAGCTATGCAATAGCTTAAAAAGCCTGGTCCATATAAATGCCTAAAGTTCTTATTTCAGAGTTTTAGCTAAAACCGTACATACTCTTTAACTTTATATTCTTTGCCGGGTTTTCAACTAATAAGAAATAGTCGGGCGCGTGGCGGCGGAGGTGGTGCTATCATATAGTTTTCGTCCGCAAATTTCTCTACCTACCTTGGATCAATATTTTAGTTACCAACCTGTCCATTCTACCTTGAACTACCACATATCACTTCCCAAACTGCGATCCCTCACTTTTGGAGCTTGCCATTATCTCCCCAACATGTCAGCAAGCATGGCTTGGCTACTGCGCTGCTGACAAATGCCACTAGAATAATTGCGACTTTTTTTTTTTTTTTTTTTTTTTTTTTTTTTCGGTGGGAAAATCATCTTATGACATCCCCCGCCCTTGGGCGGGGCGGGAGATAGTGTCAGACTTTTACTGACTAAAAACCCACTCCCGTTCCCTCGTTGCCTTTCGTACCAGGGCCGAGTCTTCCTTTCAGAATCAAACTTCTGGATGTCCGAAAAATCAAAATAAATGTTGATATAAAATTGGATCTCCCCCTCCAGCAGGATCAAAAAAAGATGTATTAAGATTTCGATCTGTTAATAATATAGTAATAGCTCCAGCTAAAACAGGTAGAGATAATAGTAATAAGAATGCAGTAATTCCTACAGCTCAAATAAATAGAGGTATTTGATCAAAAGATAAATTATTTAATCGTATATTAATAATTGTTGTAATAAAGTTAATAGCTCCTAAAATAGATGAAATTCCCGCAAGATGAAGGGAAAAAATAGCTAAATCTACAGATCTCCCCCCATGGGCAATATTGGATGAAAGGGGTGGGTATACTGTTCATCCCGTACCTGCTCCATTTTCTACAATTCTACTTGAAATTAGTAAAGTTAATGATGGTGGAAGTAGTCAAAAGCTTATATTATTTATTCGGGGGAAAGCTATATCAGGGGCTCCTAATATTAAAGGGACAAGTCAATTACCAAATCCTCCAATTATAATAGGTATAACTATAAAAAAAAATATGATAAAAGCATGGGCTGTTACAATAGTATTATAAATTTGATCATCTCCAATTAAAGATCCTGGAGTTCCTAATTCAGCTCGAATTAATAATCTTAATGAAGTTCCAACTATTCCAGCTCAAATTCCAAAAATGAAATATAATGTACCAATGTCCTTATGATTTGTTGAATAAAGTCATTTTCGCTAAATAAAATGGCTGAGCTTAAGCGATAAATTGTAAATTTATTTACGAGAATAATTCTCTTTTATTATATTTGGCTTTATATTCATAAATGATATAAAATTGCAAATTTTAAGGAGTAAAATTATTTACTAAGGCTTAAAGAATAATTTCTTTATAAATAATTTTGAAGATTATTAGTTTAATTTAACTTAAAACCTTAATAAAAAAAAAAAGTTCTAAAAATTATTCCAGATAAAGAAATAAATGATAAAAAGTTAATTAATAAAAAGTAATTATTTTTAATAAAAATTTTAAATCATTTTATTTTTAAATAATTAAATATTAAAGCGGAGTATCTAATACGAATATAAAAAAATAATATAATTAATCTTATTATAATAAAAATAAAAGTTAATATGTATATATTATTATTAATTAAGAAATTAATAATAATTCATTTAGGGAAAAATCCAATAAAAGGTGGAAGCCCTCCTAAAGAAAGAAAATTAATTAATAAGTTAATTTTAATGAAAAAATTTATGTTATTAATGAATAATTGATTAATAAAATATATATTTAAAATATAAAATAGAAAACATATAATTCTAATTATAAATGAGTATATAGAAATATAAAATAATCATAAAGTTTCACTAATTATAATGGATGAAAGTATTCATCCTAGATTATTAATAGACGAAAAAGCTATTAATTTTCGTAATGAAGTTTGATTTAATCCTCCAATAGCTCCAATTACAATATTTATGATAATAATAATAATAATAAAATTATTATTTAAATAATAAGATAAAATAATTATTGGGGTAATTTTTTGTCAAGTTATTAAAATAAAGTTATTTATTCATGATAAACCTTCTACAATATTGGGGAATCAAAAATGAAAGGGAGTTCTTCCTATTTTTATTAGTATAGAGGAGTTTATTATAATAGAAATAAAATTATTTATTTCAAAATTTTTTATAAAAGTTATTTTAATTAAAATTGTAAATAAAAAATTAATTGAGGCAATAGATTGAGTTAAAAAATATTTTAAAGATGCTTCAGTGGATAATAAATTATTGGAATTAGAAATTAGGGGGATAAATCTTAAAAGATTAATTTCTAATCCAATTCAGCATCCAAATCATGAGTTAGAAGAAATAGAAATTAAAGTTCTAAAAAATAATATGAAGTAAAAAAATATTTTGTTAGAGTTAAATAAAATAAAAATTTAAAATAAGAAATAATTTCTTTTAAGAATTTAAAATTCAAATTATATATTTTAGTGTAAGATGCACCATAGTTTTTGATACTATTAGGTATAGTTTGATTCTATAAAATATAATAAAGGTAAATATAATTTACTTAATTTACTCTATCAGAATAATCCTTTAATCAGGCACTTTATTTTTAAAAAAAAGGTTATTCCTTTATAGTTGGGGTATGAACCCAAAAGCTTGAATTTAGCTTATTTTTAATATAATTTTTTATTTATTATATGAAAATTTATTAAAGACGGTTTAAAAACAAATTTTAAAGAAAAATTTATTTAATATATATATATATATATATTAAAAATTTAATATATTAATATATATATATATATAATAAATTATTAAAAAATTAATATTAATTATATTAATATTATATAATTTTAATGAATATTAATTGTTTAATTCTTAAATTTAATTTTCAATATGAATATTATAAAAAGAAGAAAAAAGAAATTATTAAAAATTTAATAATTTATATTAAATATTTTAATATAAAAAAAAAAAAAAAAAAATCTATTTATAAAAATTTACATATAGATAAATTTTTTATGGTTTTAAAATTTTATTTTAAAATTTATTTTACATATAAATTTTAGTGTTAATATTAAATTATTTAAATAATAATTTATTTATTTATGTAGTAATTAATATTAAATTATTTAAGGAATTAAGATTTAGTAATATTTTAATTAATAACAAATTTTGTGCCAGCAGTTGCGGTTATACAAAAATTAAATTAAATTTTATTAGTAATTAATTAATAATAATTTTATATAATGGAAATTTTAAATTATTAGGTGAAATTTTAATTTAACGGAATTTTATATTTTATTTATGATTTAATAAATTTTATGAAAAACTAGGATTAGATACCCTATTATTAAAGTTTAAAATTAAAATACTAAAATAGTAAATAATTATTTATTGAAACTTAAATAATTTGGCGGTATTTTAGTTCATTTAGAGGAATCTGTTTAATAATTGATAATCCACGAATAAATTTACTTAATTTATAATTTTGTATATCGTTGTTAAAAAAATATTTTTTAATAAAATTAATATTTAATAATTATTATAAAAATTTAGATCAGATCAAGATGCAGAATATAATTAAGAATATAATGGATTACAATAAATTTATTTATATGAATATTAATTTGTAATAATTAATTGAAAGTGGATTTAAATGTAATTTTATTTAATTTAATAAAATGATTATATATTGAAATATGTACATATTGCCCGTCGCTTTCATATAATAATAAATTGAAATAAGTCGTAACAAAGTAGAGGTACTGGAAAGTGTTTCTAGAAAGAACAAATTAGAGCTTGAGTATAAGTATTTCATTTACATTGAAAAGATATTAAAAATTAATTAATTTGAGGGGTGAAATTAATAAGTTAATATAAAATAAAAAAAATTTTAAATAAAATAATATTTTTGGGGGTTAAAGTATTTTTTATAGAAAAAATTATATAGTTTATAGGGAATTAGTATTGTATGAGAATTTTGAAATAAATTAAATAATAAATTAAATATAAGTAATTTTAATTTAGTGTATCTTGTGTATCAGAGTTTATTAAAAAAAATTTTTAAAAAAAAAAATCTCGAATTTAAAAGAGATAATTAATTAATAAAGTTATTGTAGCATAAATATTTTTCATAATTAATTTGAAATGAGATGTTAATCGTTTTTAAATATATCTAGTTTTTTTAGAAAAAAATTTAATTTTTTATTATTTATATTAAATAAATTAATTAATTAATTTATTTAATAAATAATTTTATATTTTAAGGGATAAGCTTTAATTTATATTTATATAAATTTTAATTTAAAAATAAAATTGAAGTTTTTATAATTTATATTGTTAAAAAATTTTAATTTATTATAAATAATTTCATTTAAAATAAAATTTAAAAAAATTTTATGTTTTTATAAAAAAAAAATAATTAATTTTAAATTATTTAATATAATGATAAAATTAGTATATGAAAAATTAAAAAATAATAATTTTTAATTAAATTAATTAAAAGGAATTCGGCAAATTTATATATTCACTTGTTTATCAAAAACATGTCTTTTTGAAAATAATATAAAGTCTAATCTGCCCACTGATAAAAATTAAAGGGCTGCAGTAATTTGACTGTACAAAGGTAGCATAATCATTAGTCATTTAATTGATGACTTGTATGAAAGATTGGATGAAATATAAACTGTCTCTTGATTATAAATAGAATTTAATTTTTTAATTAAAAAGTTAAAATAATTTAAAAAGACGAGAAGACCCTATAGAGTTTTATAATTTTATTGATTAAGATTATTTAATTATTTAAAAATTAAAATTATTAAAATTATTTTGTTGGGGTGACAGAAAAATAAAATTAACTTTTTTTATAGATAGGACATATATAAGTGAATTTTTGATCCATTATTATTGATTATAAGAAAAAATTACCTTAGGGATAACAGCGTAATTTTTTTTTTTAGTTCATATAAAAAAAAAAGTTTGCGACCTCGATGTTGGATTAAGATAAAATTTAAATGCAGAAGTTTAAAAATTTTTGATCTGTTCGATCATTAAAATCTTACATGATCTGAGTTCAAACCGGTGTAAGCCAGGTTGGTTTCTATCTTTTATAGTATGGGATATTTTAGTACGAAAGGATTAAATATTTAAATTAAATTTATATTAATAAGAATTTTATTAATTTTAATTATATAATATTAAATAATAATAAATAAATAATATATATATATATATATATATATATATACTATTTTGGCAGAAAAATGTGATGATTTTAGAAGTCATTAATGTATAATTAAATTATATAGATAGTATTGTATATATTTGATGTTTATTTAATTGTAATAGGGTTATTAATTTTAATTATTGGAGTATTGGTGGGAGTTGCTTACTTAACTTTATTAGAGCGTAAAGTTTTAGGTTATATTCAAATTCGTAAAGGTCCTAATAAAGTTGGTATTTTAGGAATTTTACAGCCTTTTTCTGATGCTATTAAATTATTTACTAAGGAGCAAACTTATCCAAATTTTTCTAATTATATTTGTTATTATTTTTCCCCTGTAGTCAGATTTATTTTATCTTTAATAATTTGATTATTAATTCCTTATTACTTTAATTTAATTAGATTTAATTTAGGAATTTTATTTTTTTTGTGTTGTACAAGATTAGGGGTTTATACTGTAATAGTGGCTGGGTGATCCTCTAATTCAAATTATGCTTTATTAGGGGGATTACGAGCAGTAGCTCAGACTATTTCTTACGAAGTTAGACTAGCTTTAATTTTAATATCTAGAATTATTATAATTATAGATTTTAATTTATTAAAGTTTTTTTATTATCAGGATTATATTTGATTTTTATTTTTAATATTTCCTTTAAGATTATGTTGAATAAGTTCAAGATTAGCTGAAACTAATCGAACACCTTTTGATTTTGCTGAGGGGGAGAGAGAATTAGTTTCTGGGTTTAACATTGAATATAGAAGAGGAGGATTTGCTTTAATTTTTTTGGCAGAATATTCTAGAATTTTATTTATAAGAATGTTATTTGTTTTAATATATTTAGGGGGTTTTAATTTGAGAATTTTATTTTATTTTAAATTAAGATTTATTTCTTTTTTATTTATTTGGGTTCGGGGGACCTTACCTCGTTATCGTTATGATAAGTTAATATATTTAGCTTGAAAAAGATATTTACCAGTTTCTTTAAATTTTTTATTATTTTTTTTAGGGTTTAAAATTTTATTATTATAATTTAATTTTTTTTTAGTATAAATTAATAGAAATTGTAATTCTTTCTTAAGTTTTCAAAACAAATGCTTATACTCAAGCTCATTAATTTTTAATTAAATAGTAATTTATCTCAATATTTATTAATAAATGGGTTAATAATAAAATAAGAGAAATAAAAAATTGTTAATAATTGTCCTGTAATAATATAAGGGTCTTCTACTGGTCGAGCTCCAATTCAAGTTAATAAAATAATAATTGTTACTATTGATCAAAATAAAATTTGATTAATAGGATAAAATTGAATACCTTGAATTTTTTTATTAAATGTAAATGGTAAGATAATTAAAATTAAAATAGATATTACTAAGGCAATTACTCCCCCTAGCTTATTTGGGATTGAACGTAAAATTGCATAAGCAAATAAAAAATATCATTCTGGTTGAATATGTACAGGAGTTACTAAAGGATTAGCTGGGATGAAATTATCAGGGTCTCCCAATAAATAGGGGTTTGTTAAAGTTAAAATGGTTAATAAAAATAATAAAATAATAAATCCAATTAAATCTTTAAATGTAAAAAATGGGTGGAATGGGATTTTATCTAAATTTCTATTTAATCCTAGGGGGTTGTTAGAACCTGTTTGATGTAAGAATAATAAATGAATTATTGTTATTATTAAAACAATAAAAGGTAATAAAAAATGAAATGTATAGAATCGAGTTAGAGTTGCATTATCTACGGCAAATCCTCCTCAAATTCAAGTTACAATTTTTACTCCTAATGAAGGAATGGCTGATAAAAGGTTTGTAATGACAGTTGCTCCTCAAAATGATATTTGTCCTCAAGGTAAGACATATCCTATAAATGCTGTTGCTATTAATAAAAATAAAATAATTACACCTACTATTCAAGTATATTTTAAATTAAAGGATTCATAATAAATTCCTCGTCCAATATGAAGATAAACACAAATAAAAAAAAAAGAGGCTCCATTAGCATGAAGAGTTCGAATTAATCAACCATAATTTACATTTCGACAAATATAATTTACTCTGTAAAATGCTATTTCAATATTTGCTGTATAATATATTGTTAAAAATAATCCTGTTAAGATTTGAGTAATTAAACATAAAGCTAATAATGATCCAAAATTTCATCAAGCTGAAATATTTGATGGGGAAGGTAGATCAATTAAAGATCCATTAATAATTTTTAAAATAGGGTGAGTTTTTCGTATAGTAATAAATTTATTTATCATTTTATTTTAATTTGAAGATGATCGAATTGGCCCATAAAAAATATTAGTAATTTTTACAATTGCAATTAAAGTAATAAATAAATAAATTACTAATATTATTATGATTAAAAATGTTTGGTTATTATATAATTTTCTTAAATTAATTTTATTTTCATTATTAATAAATAAAATTAATTGATTAAAATTATCTATATCTGAGTTTATAGATAAATTTATTCATGATAAGTTATTTATTAATATAAATTGAGTAATTATTATTAAAATTAATAAAATAAGAAATATTTTTTTAATGTTAATTGTAAATTTAAATATTTCATTTGAGGCAATTCTTGATACATAAATAAATAAAACTAGTAATCCTCCTAAAAAGGTAAGAAATAAAATATATGAAAATCAATAAGTTTTAATTAATATTCCTGATAATAAACAAGTTAATAAGGTTTGAATTAAAATTATTAATCCTATAGATAGTGGGTTATTTAAGAATAATATATAAAAAGAAATTATAATTATTAAAAAAGAAAAAGTTAATTTTAAAATTTCAAATCAAAGGATAGTTTAAAAAAAATAATAATTTTGGAGATTATTGATAAAGATATTCTTTTTCTTTGAAGTTTTTAAAGTAAATAACTTAACTTTGATTTACAAGACCAATATTTTTATTAAACTATAAAAACAAATGATAATTTTAAGTATATGAATTATTTTTATTTTAATATTTATTGTAGGAAATTTAATTTTTATTTCTAAACATAAACATTTAATAATTGTTTTACTTAGATTAGAATTTATTGTTTTAAGTATTTTTTTTTTTTTATTAATTTATTTAATGTATATTGATTATGATATATATATATTAATAGTATTTTTAGTTTTTTCAGTTTGTGAGGGGGCTTTAGGATTATCTATTTTAGTTTCTATAATTCGAACTCATGGAAATGATTATTTTCAAAGATTTAATTTATTATAAATTAAATAATATTAAAATATAATGATAAAATTTTTAATTATAATAATTTTCATATTACCTATATGTTTTATTAAAAATATATTTTGATTGGTTCAAATAATTTTATTTTTAGTGATATTTTTATTTATAAATTTAGGGGTAAGATTAAATTTATTTTGTAATATAAGATATATAATATCATGTGATATTATATCTTATGGTTTGATTATGTTAAGAATTTGAATTTCTATTTTAATAATTATAGCTAGAGAAAATTTAAATAAAATAGGTTTTTATATTAATTTTTTTTTATTTAATGTTCTTTTTTTATTAATTATGTTATATATAACTTTTAGAACCATAAATATATTTATGTTTTATTTATTTTTTGAGGGGAGATTAATTCCTACTTTATTATTAATTATTGGATGAGGATATCAACCTGAGCGTATTCAAGCTGGAATATATTTATTATTTTATACATTATTTGTATCTTTACCGTTATTAATAGGGATTTTTTATGTATTTAATGAAACATATTGTATAATAATTTATATTTTATATTTTTCAATAATTTTAGCTTTTTTAGTTAAAATACCAATATATTTTGTACATTTATGATTACCTAAAGCTCATGTTGAAGCACCTGTTTCAGGTTCAATGATTTTAGCTGGAATTATATTAAAATTAGGGGGATATGGCTTATTACGCTTATTAATTTTTTTACAAGAAATTAATTTAAAATTAAATTATTTAATAATTATTATTAGATTAATTGGGGGGTTTTATATTAGATTAAAGTGTTTTTGTCAAGTAGATATTAAATCATTAATTGCTTATTCTTCTGTAGCTCATATAAGAATTGTGATTAGTGGGATTATAATTATGAATTATTGAGGATTTATTGGGTCTTATATTTTAATAATTGGTCATGGTTTGTGTTCATCTGGAATATTTTGTTTAGCTAATATTAGTTATGAGCGTTTACATAGACGAAGATTATATATTAATAAGGGTATAATAAATTTTATACCTTCTATAAGATTGTGATGATTTTTATTGATATCTTCTAATATGGCAGCTCCCCCTAGCTTGAATTTAATAGGGGAAATTAGTTTAATTAATAGATTAATAAGATGATCTTGAATTTCTATATTATCATTAATATTAATTTCTTTTTTTAGAGCTGGTTATAGATTGTATTTATATTCATTTGTTCAACATGGGAAATATTATTCAGGTATTTATAGATATTATATAGGAGTTTCTCGGGAGTATTTAATATTAATATTACATTGATTGCCTTTAAATATTTTAGTTTTAAAAATTGATTATGGAATAATTTGATTTTATTTAAATAATTTAAATAAAATATTGATTTGTGGTGTCAAAAATATGAATAAATTCATTTTAAATTATTAATGATATAAAATATTCAGTTTGTTTTATTTCTTTTATTTTTTTATTTTTAATAAGAGTAATTAATTTTTTTTTTATAATTTATTTTATTATAAATAATATGGTTATTTTAATAGAATGGGAAATTATTTCTTTTAATTCTATATCAATTATTATATCTATTTTATTAGATTGGATATCTTTATTATTTATAATGTTTGTTTTTTTAATTTCTTCTGTTGTTATTTATTACAGAAAAAGATATATAAGATCTGAATTGAATTTAATACGATTTATTATTTTAGTTTTATTATTTGTTTTTTCAATAATATTATTAATTATTAGTCCTAATATTATTAGAATTTTATTAGGTTGGGATGGATTAGGTTTAGTTTCTTATTGTTTAGTAATTTATTATCAAAATTTAAAATCTTATAATGCTGGAATGTTAACAGCTTTAAGAAATCGTGTTGGAGATGTTTTTATTTTAATAGTAATTGCTTGAATAATGAATTATGGTAGATGAAATTATATTTTTTATTTAGAATTTATAAATAATGATTGGGAAATGAATATGATTGGGAGATTAATTATTATAGCTGCAATAACAAAAAGTGCTCAAATTCCTTTTAGTTCGTGATTGCCTGCTGCTATAGCAGCTCCAACACCTGTATCTGCTTTAGTTCATTCTTCTACTTTAGTTACAGCCGGGGTATATTTATTAATTCGATTTAATATAATATTACTTGATATATTTTTTTTAAAATTATTATTATTATTATCTGGATTAACAATATTTATAGCTGGTATTTCAGCTAATTATGAGTTTGATTTAAAAAAAATTATTGCTTTATCTACTTTAAGACAATTAGGTTTAATGATGAGAATTTTAAGAATAGGATTGCCTGATTTAGCTTTTTTTCATTTATTAACTCATGCTATATTTAAGGCTTTATTATTTATATGTGCTGGGGTAATTATTCATATAATAAATGATATACAAGATATTCGTTTTATGGGGGGGATTAGATTATATATTCCTATAACTTCCTTATGTATAAATATTTCTAATATAGCTTTATGTGGAATTCCTTTTTTAGCTGGGTTTTACTCTAAGGATTTAATTTTAGAATTGGTAAGTTTTAGAAATCTAAATTTAAGTATTTTTTTTTATATTATTTCTCTACTGGATTAACTATATTTTATACTTTTCGTTTAGTGATATATTTAATAGTAAATGATTATAATTTAATAAGAATTTATAATTTATATGATGAAGATTATGTTATATTAAAAAGAATATTAGTTTTATTATTTATGAGAATTATTAGAGGGAGATTTTTAAGATGATTAATTTTTTCTTATCCTTATATAATTTATTTACCTTTTAATTTGAAAATAATAGTTATTTATGTTAGATTAATTGGAGGAATCTCAGGTTATTTAATTAGAAATATAAGAATTTATTCTGTAAATAAGTTTATTATAACTTATAATTTAAGAAATTTTTTATGTATAATGTGATTTATGCCTAATCTATCTACTTATGGTTTAAGATATTATTTTTTAAATTTTGGTCAAAATTTATTAAAGAATGTTGATTTGGGGTGAGGAGAATTATATAGAGGGTTTGGTATGTTAAAAGTTTTAAAAAAATATTCTGTTTTTTATAATATTTATCAAATAAATAATTTTAAGATTTATTTATTTAGATTTATTATTTGAATAATAATGATTTTATTTATATTATTATTTAATAATTAATTTAAATAGCTTATAAATTAGAGTGTAATATTGAAGATATTAAGGAGATATAATTATCTTTAAATATAGTTTATTTATTATTATTTATAAAAACAAATATTTTATTTTTACAATGAAAATGTAAAGTTTTAATTTAAACTATATAAATAAAGAAATATTAATGGAATTTAACCACTAAAAATTAAGTTAGCAGCTTAGTTTTAATCTTTATATTTCTGGTTTAATTGGAATTTTAAATTCAATGTTATCATTAACAGTGATATACCTCTTTTTGGTTTCAATTAATAAATAAGGAGTTTATTTAACTCTTTCTTTTAAGTCGAAATTAAATGCAAAATTGCTTCTTATTTTAAGATAAATTATTATAAATTAATATTTTTTGAATGCAAATCAAATGTTTTATTTAAACTATAATCCTATATTATTAAAATTTAATTTGTTCAATTTAATATATTTTGATTTCATTCATGATATAATCCTACTAATAAAATACAAATAAAAAAAAATCTAATTTTTGTTCAAAAAATAAAATTTACTATTTTAAATAGGGGGATAATTGGAAAAATAAGAGCGATTTCAACATCAAAAATTAAAAAAATTACAGTAATTAAAAAAAAATGTAATGAAAAAGGTATTCGAGCTGATGATTTAGGGTCAAATACGGGTACGAAGGCTGAGTGCCAAGAATACCGCCCCAGGACCCCCGCCCGACGGCTTGCCTGGGAAAGCCTGGGTCCTGGCCATGGAGGCTCTCGGGTCTCGATTAAGAGGGCTCTTCAGCGCATGCATGGAGAGGGGCCAATTCCCACTTCGCTGGAAGACGGGGAAACTGGTCCTTATCGCGAAGCCGGGGCGCCCTGCGGACTCTCCGTCCGCGTACCGGCCCATTGTGCTGCTCGACGAGGTGGGCAAGAATAATTGCGACTGCACTGTCCCTTTTACTACCCATCCTTGATTACGGTGACGTCAGTTATCGTGATCTCACTAAGGCAGAACTGGATACATTTTAGTGACTTTATTTATATTTGGCTTGCACAAGTATGATCACATAATATCTGAATTTCTTATAAAGTTTAAGTGGCTTCCCCAATACATCATCGTAACTTATATATCTTGTCTCTGCTCTACAGTGTTCCTGTGTTCAATTAAATTCAAATTCTTTATTGCGAACTAAGTGTGAGATTGGAGATGTTAACAATAAATGCTAGGTGTTCAATCCTAAAACCCACGCTTGTCTTAAAGAATGTTTCTTTCGCACATACTAGATATTTAAGGTCATCGGAAAACTTGATGCTGGAGCTGCCAAGCCATTTCGTAGCCAGTTCGTTCGCAGTTCAAGCAGTGTGCCTTTAGAATAATAATAATTTAATAATAATTCATTAATTGACAAACACAAAAGTTTAAAGAAAATAAGAGATATACAATTGAGAAGAAGACAAACCGACAACACATTAGAGGCCCCAAACTAGGCACATGATGCGTTGCCCTTGTCAGTACGACAAGCACATTCTTGTCAAATCCATCCAAAGGTTATATGTAAAAAACGCTTTTAGCGATGAAACCGCCTATAGGGTGGCAACCTTATTAATTTTAAGTTCCTTCTGTATTTTTTTATAATGTTATTACACATGTAAGAGTATTTCTCTATCACACAAAAAATATTCTCGCCATTGTACATGAATTTTCTAATCACGGTGTAAAATGTCAACTCTTGATCACAGTTGCGATCTAATATTACCGCCTGCACGTGAATCAAAAATTAATTTTGCGACTTGCCACAGCCTCTTTCAAATGCTTTGGCTAGGTTAGTAATTAGTTCGGCTGATACCGCAGCCGAACTAATTACCTCTCGCGTCCGATTTTGGGTCATGCCATGGTTCGGAGCGATAGGGAATGGAAAGTGGTCGTCTCCTTCTGCAAATCCGTATTACGAACCAAGGAGATGGCCGCAACCGTGAGGGATTGGACACCCTCATGCCCTAGCCTCCGCCGAAGGAGAGGCTTGTCGGGAGTCGAAAGGCGATTTCGGTAAGGACCGAAATCGTCGACCCAAGTTATCGACAGCGCATAGTACCTATTCCACGCACACCTCAAAGAGATGTCAGGAAAATCGTAGGGGTCCAGCAAGGTCAATGAAAGAGTGGCCGTGGCTCTAAATCACAGAGAGCAACTTAAGGATACGATATGCACTACCCGTGTCCCAAATTACATCCAAATTTGTTCAGCCGTATGAGCGTGAAGGAATAACACAAACATACACACACATGTATACCAACTAAATTACACATTACTAAACAAACTCCAAACTCCAAACCCCTTTCAAGATAACGCTGTTGTTTTGTAATTAATTAACTTTAGACGTTTTATCCTAGATACATACCGTACACTGCTCCAGTTAATTACATATATCAGACTGTTTACGTTGAAAATAGTTTTGATAGAATTAAATAAACGCGAACAAGTTGAGGTTTTTAATGAATATTAATGGTTGAAACTCTTGGAATCAGGCTTGACATGGGCCCGCGAAACTCCGGGCCTAATATAAATCACGCTTACTCCAACCTTTAAGTATCGTTCCACTTAGGACTTTCTATTGTTGCCTCTTGAAGACAACGATACTAAATCACTGAAGGAGATGTTCAATTGAATGAAGACGTGGTTTTGAGGTTTAGATTTCTAAGTAAAAGCTTCGAATAGTACATGATTGTAGCATCCGTCTACCGGTTAGGATTGTTGGTATGTTTGTCAACAAAATATTAGCTACATCTTTTTTTGAGGCGGAAGATCATCTGATGACTTATCGCGCTCTTGGGCGAAGCGGGAGAGCGTGTCAGACTTTAACTGACTAAAACTACACCTATGTTCCTTCAGTTGCCCTTTGCGTTCTAGGACCACGGGTAACCTTCAAAGTAAACCCATGGTCCTATGGTTTTGCTGCGATTTTTTGAGGCGCGCGTGGAAGACTACGCGCCTTCGACGACTCGGGCTTGGTCCGGACGGTTACTGCCCCCCTAGCCAAGTTACAACCATTTCGTTTCGATTCTCTTTTTGTCGATTGCCTCGGGTAGGCCAGGCCTCCGATTCCTTTATTCTGACGTCATCTCAACGCTCAGCCACGTGTCAGAACAAAGGAATAGGAGGCGTGGCCGACTCGAGGCGATCAACGAAAAGAGAATCGAAACGAAACGGTTGTAACTTGTCTAGGAGAGCAAGACGGCCGGATGGTGAGCTACCCATTGCTCGCCGGTTAATAGTCACACCACTCAAAAGCTATGTTAGTAAGTAGTAGTATATTTACTGTTTTATAGTTTACACCGCGAACTAATAAAGTCGCAAGTGGAACATAACAAAGGTAACTTTGTGAATAGTAAAGATATAATTTTATATTCCACAGCGTAATGAAGACTAATCGATTGTTCTAACAAGTCGCCATTTTTATCACGCAGTTTTCTTGTTCAGCGCTTTTATGGAACCTATTGCGTCAATGAAAATGAGCTTAAAAGCGTTTTAGCTAGTTTTATGGATTTTACGTGAAGTTTTGACTCTTGGTTTGTTTGTTAAAATTGTATTCAAAAACTTGCTGTACAGATTTTTTTTTTATTGGATAGGCCATGACCAGAGTTAGATAGAGGGATTTTCAGGATACAGGATAGTGAGTTATCAAATCACAAACAAATCCTCGCAGCCAGCTCAAGTGTTCAACATTGTCTCCGAAAAGAAAAAAGAAGATACCTGGTGAACAAAAATCTATTTTTCTTTTTAATTTACTAATTGAATAAATATGACTTTATTATCCACCTGTTTATTCAATCCAGCCGGCCTTCGTTGATCATAAGATTAAACTTCAAAACATATAAATTCAAGCAATTCCCAGCATTAAGTCCTCTTTGCTTGCGTGTGACACACGAGTTAACCACTTCAGACGCCACTCCTGGAGATCATCCTCAACGCGTGGCTCGAGTTAACGTAATGCTAGACATTCTTTTGAGGTGAACTAAAGGAGATTATATGAGTAAGGAGAGTTAAAGGCCTTTTGAGAGTATTGACAATCTGAAAATATAATGATGTAGATGTCACCGTTGTATAAATCACGTGGTAGTAATTTTTTTTTTGTATGGTATAAAATTTTCTTTGGCCGAAAAACTCCAAGTAAGTAGGAGCTTTTCTGTCAAATCAAATCGAAATTAGCTGTCATAGTTATGGGTATAAAATAAATGCGGCGTCCTAACTTTCTCCTCGTCTTCACCAGGCATTGTTGTGTTGAGAGTTTCCTGGTTTGATTCGACGGAAAAAGCCGTTGGTTGTAATTCGCCCGGAAAATACGGTGGCAGTCTGCCCCGCTCTGGTGGAGCATCCACCGCCATGTACTCGTGGAGGTGTTAGGCGGCGGCGACCTCTAGTTTCCGGTACTAGTTCAGGCCATGGTAAGGGAAGTAATCACCTCTTTCTGTGAAGCAGTATTGCGAGCGAAGGAGGTGGCGGAAAGTGTTAGGGAGAGGACATTCTCACACGGCAGCTGCCGAAGGACCAGGCCATGTTAGTAAAGTAGATCCACTGATAACTGCCAGCCAAGGCTGTGGGATTTTTTGAAAGACTTACCGTGGTCATGCGACTCAAAGAGCAACTGAAGGAATAGCTTTTAGTAAGTACAATTCTGACATGCCCTCTTACTCCACCTAAAGCGGGAGGAGTCATTTGATGATTTCCAACTTATAAAGTTATCATAGATAAGTAGTTAAGCTATCAATTCCATGTGTCCTTTATTAATATGTTTTCCATAATTGTACATACTTGAAATGATGACTAATCTTAACAGTGGTGACATTACCGAGACTAGGAATTGAAAACAAGGTTTTCGGACCACCTTTATCAGTTTTATAATGTTTCCACTGCTGGACTCAGGCCTCTTCTCTAGGAGAGGGAATGGGCCTTAATCCACCACGCGGGCTCAGTGCTGGTTGGTCACATGTCTTCGAATTTTTGTTTCTTGGACAAGCCGGTTCCTCACGATGTTTTCCTTCACTGTTTTGAGAGCAGTGGTGTAGAAATGAATTACACAAAGTTAGTGATATAAATATCACAAAGTTAGTGGTATTATTATTACGTAATTGTCATTTTTACGTAAAATCACCAAAAAAATAAAATAAAATAAAAATTTCTTCTGTATTTTTCTAGGAAAAACGACGATATAAAGACCAAAACTTTCGGCCGAATAAATTTCGTACACCCGTGTGTACAAAACGACAATTGAGCGTTTTTTGAGAAAAGGGTCAATGGTTCATGACTTATTTAATTGTTAGCATAGAATCTAAAGTATTGAATAAACTAGTTGTGGACTATTGAACTTCTACAATAAAGAAATTTTAGACATTTTAGCATTGGTAGAGTGCAACTGCACTTTTGATCCCTGACTCTACATACGTCTTTTATCCCCTCGAGGGCCGATTGCGCTCGAGGGGATATGAATTAAGTTTCTTTTTTTTCTACTTGGTTTGAATAATGTGCTGCTAATAAAACTGCTCCCAACTTTTCCCTCTCCTAGAGAGGAGGCCTGAGCTCCAACAGTGGGAACAATATAAGGCCAACTATGCTATGCTATGCTAATAAAACTGCTGATATTATAGAAATTGCAACGTTTTTCTATAAAAATATAGAGAAATACTCAAGATTCATTAAGCTCAATTTAATTACAGTACACGGTACTGTAGTTAATTACATTCCGATGGTATTCAGAGTGAATTATGGAGGCGAAGTTTTCGTTTGCTCCCTGGGAAACGGAAAACAACAACAGTAATTAAAACATGAAATTATTTAGTTCTTGTACGTACTTAGGTAGGTATCTACTATTTATTATAGTCGAAAAAAGTGTAGGCGTAGGTACTCAAGTTTTACTGCTAAAGAGACGGTCTATTTAGGTAACATTTTCACTTGATTCTCTTTATTGTCTTGTTTTTTTTTTTTCTAAACGTATTCGTAAACGTATCTGTATCGTGGGTGCGTTCACAACATATAAACTCACATACACAAACTCAGACCCGGAACAACTATCTGTAGGCCATACATATATTTGTTCCGAACCCTCGATGCATTGCAGCAGCCAATTGCTCAACCACTGTGCCATCAAATTCAATTACGAGTATATCTATTACTTAGATATAAAGACCATTGTATAGTTTTATTTCGTCAAGCCCATTCCATCATCGGACCAATAGACGTACGGTGATGCGCCACCGGTACATGGTGGCTGTCACACCCTTACGTACGTTTTGGGAACACTTTCATCATTTGTACCTAGACCTACAGCTTTTTTTAAGGTGGAAAATTAGCCAATGACTTCTCCCACTCTAAGACACGCCCTCGCGTTCCGGTGAGGGCGTATCAGACTTTTACTGACTAAAATCACCCTATGTTCCTTCATTTTATTTTGCGTTATAGAACCACGGGTAACGTTTTGAGAAGTTAACCAATGGCCCTAGTAGACTTTGAATCTGCTGAGCCCCTACGGTTTTGATAACATCTCTTTGAGGCGCGCGTGGCGTGGCTACGCGCCATCGACGACTCGGGCTCGGTTCGGATGGTTCCTGAATGGACGGACGGCTACCCATTGCTCGTCGTCCGCAAGCCCACGCCTACGGAGGCTGGTAGTCGAGGTTGGGGTCACGGTTGTTGGGCGTGAGTATGACAGTTCCGTTACGCGTGCGTCCGTCTCTTTCACTAGCAGTTATGCTTCGCAGAAGGAGGCGCCCGCCACCCATTCCCCCCGCTCCGGACCATGACCTGTCCCAGGATCTTGTGTACAACGAAGTAGTGGAATTCCTGACCGGAGTCTGTCTTTCCTGCTAGTTGTAACCTACTGTTTTCAAAAGGGGTAGTCAAGAGTCACTAGGTTAGCGTCTAGACAAACGTGGTCCACGGTAAGCAATGATGTAACTAACGATGGCTTGCAACGATGGCTACTCAAGCAAGAGCTTATCAATAAATTACAAAAGAAAAAAAAGTAGATGTACTAGGATGACGAGATTCTGTCGCTATGCGACAGAATCTAAATGATGAACATGTGTGAAGAAGCAACAAGCTCTAACAGAAAGATGTAAAAAAAGTTATTCCAACCCCAATCTCCCCTTCTCCATCTTCATTAATACTCTAGTACTTATATCAGCAACAAAACGTTAATTATAACACCCGATCTCAAGTACTTTACGCCAAGTGGTTGATATATTTCGGTCATTAGTAGTTAATGAATTATTTAACTAACGAGTCAAGTCTACGAGCACCCTGTTATTGGCTGAATAATTTCTACCTTTTCTGCTTTCGAATAGCATATTCCGTTAATTGCTGTCTGACTGGAGCTCACTAATTGCTTAAGTTCGGGATCTCCTAGCTCTTCGGTTTAAATAGTCGACTACTATTAAAGTAAAAATTTCTTAAGACTGTTTTGAACTTCCCGTTCATTTTTTTTTCAAAGCATGAGTTTGCAGACGTTGAAAAAACAAGGGCCAAGTGCGGTCAAGGGGGATACCCCGGATGTATTCGGGGGAGATATTCTTGCAGTTTATTTTGACTGATATACTTTAAAATGTAAATTCGTGTCTTACAAACTTTAAGTCACTGAAAATATACATATTATCAAGAATAGATGCATAGAAAAGTGCCATTTGGTGCTGATAGATATAGCTCAACACATAATGTAGACTAGACAGTTTGCAAGTTCAACGGTCTATAAATGACACCCATTCATGATTATGTCTTTGATTATTATTCAAAATTAATAGACTCAGTTCTGGTAATTGATAATTAAAAGGTTTTATGTCAGCTTTTCTTTGAAAAAATATAGATCCAAATCTAGTGATCTAAACATATACAGCGCTTCGTGTTACGGGTTCCATTCCCGCATAGAACAAATATTTGTATGGCCTGCAAATTGTTCCGAGTCTGGTTTGTTTACATGTATGTGAACGCACCCACGATATAGGAGCAGTTTCCTAGTGTTCAACTTAGAAAAAGTGTTGCCTCAATATCTTTTCTAAGTTAAAAAAAGTGGATTCCATTTTAGAAATGGTCGCCTGATAAAATATCTATCTTAAAGGCCAAGTCTCATCTTTACAAAGGTTCCATATTAACATATTGCCATTTCACAGCAATAATAATTATGCAGTAATTACAATACAGCACTACGGAAGTCTTGATTTACAACTACCGCCGCCTGCAACTTTAGTATATGCGGTAGTAATTTCCGTATTGTGTTAACTGTTAATAAGTTGAGCTTGTGTATGTGTGGGTAAGAGTGAAAATTATATGTTTTATGTTGTATCTGCCGATTACTGTGGAGGATGTAGGTATTCTGTTTCAGTACCTACATTCATGTTCGCAATACCCATTTTCTGATTTGAGCATAGGAACTTACTTTAAGCCTGAAAACCTGTCAAAATATATAATTTAAAAACGTATTGCGTCGACCCCAAGTAACATAGGACAAGGGTAGGAGGGTGACGATGAATGAATAATTTTAAAAAAAATTCTTGCTCCAATAGAATGCTGATTTATCATTGAGTGATATAAGCTATATAATTTCTACTTTCACGCGAGCGAAGCGGTTAGCAGCAGCTATTGTTCTATAATTGACGTCACTTCTTCTTAACGTATCGATGGCAAAACCAGTTAAATTCGTTGCCTGGTATTCGGCCACGGCAATGCCGTCCGCTGATGCTGACATTAGGTCCCTACGTGAACAGGTAACAAGGCACGTGATGGAGAATGGAAGGTACGACATGGTCTGCGGAGAGACGCCGCATAAACACTGAAGATCGGAACTGACCGAGAACCCCCATCTGTGGAAATTGTCTTTGCTGCGCCCAACTTGGGTGCGGAGTCTGTTTAGAGTTTTTCATGTGGGCCATGGCAACTCGTGCCCAGGAGAGAGGCTCTCCGACGGCACACTATTTACATCATTATAAAATCTTCGCGATAAGGAGTTACTAGCTTTATGACTATACAGTGACATTCAAAAGTATTAACTGCATCGTCTTGATATTGTTTCTTCCGTACCGGAAGACACAGCTTTGGAAGGCCTCCCACAAGGTGGATCGAAGACCTGGTGAGGGTCACGTGAATCCGATGAATGCGAAACGCACAGTACCGGTCGTTATGGCGACTCACTCTAGAGCAGGAGAAGGTAGCAGGAAGCAGGAGGCAATAAATATCTGTAAATAAACGCAAGTCTCAAAAAATAATGCAAATCGTCTTATGTCAAATCTAAACTAAAAACACTCCAAAGTATCAAATGTACTACTTAAAATTAAAATAGGAAACTCCCAACCAAAAAAAAACATTTAATCTCTTTAAAAAAAAATACTGGCACAAAAGTCAATGCAGCGAGGTAGCCAACAAAAATGTAAAAGATGAAAAAACGTTGCAAGAAGCACACGAATGAATAGGAGTTGTCCTAGAAGCGTCGGTCGCCGTCCAGATGTTTAACATTTTATGCGGGATTTCACGTGCCCCCGTACTGAAGGAAAATCTTGAGGCTGAGCGGTTTTCAACGGGTTTTTAGAATCTGATGAGACGTTTTGACCTGCGATTTGAAAGGAAAGAAACTACGTGTTAAGTAAATAACTAAATGACTTTTTATTGGATCTCGTATATGATAAATGATAAATGTATATTTTGCAAATAGGTTTAAAAAAAAACATTTTCACATGTCAATTTTGGAGTTTCCTAGCTGACTACCATAAGAAGAAACACCGAAACAAACTCAGAGGTCAAAGTTTATTTTAAAGTCCATACAGCAAACGTGTAACGGTCAAATCATATGAAATAAACATGGTGATGATGATACATGCAAGCATGCAAGATAATAAAAAAAATACAAAAAAGTTTTAACATGCTCAACCGCATACCGTGGCGTACAAATTACTAGGAAGTGATGATGCATGAACCGTGATAATATTCATCAACCTTTTTTTTTTTTTTTTTTTTTTCGGTGGGAAAATCATCTAATGACAAATCTCGCTCTTGGGCGGAGCGAGAGATAGTGTCAGACTTTTACTGACTAAAAACCCACTCCTGTTCCTTCGTTGCCTTCGTCCCAGGGCCCCGGGTTTCGTTTTCACACTACCCATGGCCCCAGTAGGCTTCGACCCTGCTGGGCCCCTACGATTTGCTGACATCTCCCTGAGGCGCGCGTGGAACAATACGCGCCGTCGACGACTTGGCTCGGTCCGGACGGTTACCGGACGGTCCGACGGCGAGCCACCCATTGCTCGCCGTCCGCAAGCCCGCGCCTACGGTGGCCGGAAATCGGGATCGGAATCCCGGCGGCGGTAAGGGCGTGAGGACCGTTGCCTCACGCGATCGGCCGCCTCCTTCGCTAGCATTACTGCTTCACAGAAGGAGGCGACCGCCTGCCACTCTTCCTCGCTCCGGACCATGGCCTGTACCAGGGCCCGGCGCGAGAGATCGCCGCCGCCGATCGCCCCCACAAGGACACGGCGTTGCTCTGCCCAAGCGGGGCACACCTCAACCATGTGCTCCACCGTGTCCTCCGGGCGGTCCACACAGTGGCGACACCCGGGCGTTGCTTCCGCACGAATCCGGTGCAGGAACTTCCCGAACTTACCGTGTTCGGTGAGAACCTGCGTCATGCGAAAGGTGAGGACGCCGTGAGGTCTTTCCAACCACGCCTCAAAGAGGGGACTTACCGCCATAATTGTGGCGTGCCCAGCACTGGGTTGCGACAGTCGCTGTCGCCATTTCACCATGAGAACCCGCCGGAGCTCTGTCCGCCATGCTGCGACTTGTCGCGGCAGCGGAGTTTCGCCCCGGCGTTGCATCTCCATGCGCAGGTCGTGCATGTGTGCAAGGACTGTTGCCTCCAGATCCCATGGTGGCTGGCCAGCAAGGAGGCTCGCCGCTTCGCGGGAAATCGTCCGGTATCCTCGCACCATCCGTATGGCCATGACCCTCTGGCATGCGTTCAGCCGGGCCGCCGGCTGCTTCCGCAGCGTCGGCGCCCATACCGGTGCGCCATAAAGGGCCATGGACCGAACGATCCCCGCGTAAAGCCTCCGGCAGGAGGCGTCTGGACCTCCCAGGTTGGGCAGGAGCTGCCCGAGGGCAGCCCCAGTCCGATTTAGTTTGGGAGCCAGACGTCGGAAATGCTCCTCGAAATCCCATCGGCTGTCGAGAACGAGTCCCAGGTACTTCATCGTCGACCCGACGCCGATGTGGACTCCTCCTACCGTTAGTTGGGAACCCCGTGGTGGCGCGTTCCGAGGGCCGTGAAAGCACATGGCCTCGGACTTGTGCAATGCCACCTCGAGTCCCAACTCCTGGATCCTGCCCACGACTGTCGCAACCCCGCGTGTCGCTAGTTCGACCGCCGCCTGGTACGACTCTCCCCGCGCCAGGACCAGCGTGTCGTCTGCGTAGCAGACCACGCTGACCCCGTCAGGGAGGTCGCCGCGCAGCACGTAGTCGTATCCGATGTTCCACAAGGGCGGCCCTAGTACCGATCCCTGCGGAACACCGCACGACATCTCTCGACGTTCCCACTCTCCCTGGTGACCAGGGTAGATGATGTACCTGTCCGACAGGTACGCCTCGACCACACGACAGAGGTAGTCGGGCGTCCGGTGATACCGGAGTGCCCTCCTAATGCTACTCCAAGGCAGGGAGTTGAAGGCGTTGGCGATGTCCAGAGACACCGCCACGACACACCTGCCCTGGGCCACCGCATCCCCCGTCGTGAGAGCTCGCACGCGCATGATGGCGTCCACCGTGGAGCGCCTCCTGCGAAAACCAAACTGGCCGTCCGCTAGATCCGGCCCCACCCGTGTTAAGTGCGCGACGAGGCGGTCTGCAATTACTCTTTCAAAGAGCTTGCCCACCTCGTCGAGCAGCACAATGGGCCGGTACGCGGACGGAGAGTCCGCAGGGCGTCCCGGCTTCGCGATGAGGACCAGTTTCCCCGTCTTCCAGCGAAGTGGGAACTGGCCCCTCTCCATGCATGCGCTGAAGAGCCCTCTTAGTCGAGGCCCGAGAGCCTCCATGGCCAGGACCCAGGCCTTCCCAGGCAAACCGTCGGGTCCTGGGGCGGTATTTTTGGCACTCAGCCTCCGTACCGCCACTCTCAACTCTACCTCGGTCACCTCTGGAGCATTTTCGTTGTCGTCACCATCGTGGTCCACGTCGGATACCGCTGGTGGCGGAGCCATGGGCGGGGGAGAGTGTTCCCCTCGCACGGGGAACAGAGTGCTCACCACACCCTCCACAAGCTGGGGCCGGAGACTCTGCGTCAGCGGGGGAGCCCAGGGGCGGATTTTGTCCCGCACCACCTTATAGGGGCGTCCCCATGGGTCCCCATTCAGAGTCCCCAGCCACACGTTGCGGGCCTCGAGTTTGGCCCGCCTTATCTCCGCTCGGAGGGTGCGCTTTGCCTCTCTGTATCCCTCGTACAGCTCCGCCTCTCTGGCCTCCGCATCCGGAGGACGGATGCGGCGCCTGCGGTACCTGGCATACCGGCGTCGCGCGGCATTGCACGCATTGCGCAGTGCCGCAATCTCCGGCGACCACCAGTATACCTGGCGCTGAGCACGTCCTGGATGGACTCGGGGCATTGCCGCGTCGCAGATTTGCGACATGGCCTCCCGGAACCACTCTGCCTCGACGTCGATGTCGACAGGCCTGTCCGGTGCTTGCACCCAGGCCTGTACCGTCGCGGCTTCCAGGAGGAGCTCCCGGTCCATCTGCCTCAGCGCCCAACGCGGACCACAAGGGTTCCGTCGGACCGGCGCGGTCGAGGTTTGGGCGGAGACTTCAAACCGGATGTACCGGTGGTCTGAGTACGTCTCCACCTCCTCCATAACGCGCCAGTCGACGACACGTGGCGACAGAGCGGGGCTGGCAAACGAGATGTCCACCACTGAGTCACCCCGCATCCGCACACACGTGGGGACAGAACCCCGGTTTAGGACGACCAGGCCTGTCTCCAGAGCCCAGTCCTCCACCATCCGAACCCGCTGGTTCGTGAACCGGGAACCCCAAGCCAAGTTCTTGGCATTGAAGTCCCCGCACACGACCACAGGGAGGGAACCAAACCCAGCGACGACGGCTTTCAGCTCCATTAGGGAGATGTGAAGATCGCCGAGAGATCTGTTCGGGGACAGGTAGACTCCTACCACTGCAATGTCCCCGAACCGTGCTGCCACGCAACCCCGCCCCCTCGTGACGGCCTCGAGGGTCGGGGTACCGGCGGCGGCCGACGAAATTAGGGTCACCGAGCCGTCAAGGTCCCGCACCCAGTCTCCCCTGGGCAGGACATAGTACGGCTCGGAGACCACGGCGATATTGATTGAATCAACCACTGCGCCATGCTCTGGAGCAACAGATCCTGAGCGGAGGCGCAGTGGTTGATGTTCGCCTGGAGGAGACGTAATGGAGTAATTATTGACAGTCCATTACAGTCTCCTCCCGTGCCCCCCGTGAGGGCCCTGCCGCGTTAGGTGCGGCGGCGACAGCGGCAGCAGCCAAGGAGGCGGCTGCGGCGGTGAGTACGTCCGGGTGGATGGGCCTCCGTACCTTGCCCTTGGCCTTGGCGGGGGGGTCGCAGGACCTGCCCCCAGCCCGGTGGTCGGCCGGCTTGCCTGCCGCCGCACATGCGTAGCAGTGCGGCGTTGCACGGCATTCGACGGCCTTGTGACCAGCCTGACCGCACTGGTAGCAGCGGTCACTGCGGTCCACCTCCGCGGCGCAATGGGCCCCCACGTGGTGCCCCACGTGGCAGCGGTAGCACCGCAGAGGTCTGGGCTCTAACAGTTTTACCTGTGCGGAGACCCAGCCAACCAAGAGCCTTCGGCCTTCGCCCGTGATGGCTTTGGCCGCCGACACGGGGCAGCTAACCGTAACGGCTCGCATGCCCGTGCTGTCAGCACGGATGGTGCCCGCCCGCACTTGATCGGCCTGGCACCCTCCCGTCCTGACGACGGCGGCCACCACCTCATCCACCCTAACGGAGTCATCCAGGCCCATGATGCGCATGTCTATGCACTTTGTGGGCCTGGACACTCTGACCTCCTCGACGTCCAGGGACGCCCTGATCCTTGCGGCCAGGGCGTCTGCGGCAGAGCCGCTGTCCGCACCAGGGACCTCCAATATTCGAGCCCCGGTTGCGGTGCGCCTCATTCGGAAGCCTTCAGAGGCTCCGAACTCGTCGAGGTGATCTACCACCGCCTGCTTCGCCTTCGCCATGACCATGTCATAGTTCACGCCCCTCTTTTCCGCAGCTGGCTGTAGTGTAATCACTACAGCTGCGGAATTCGGGGCGCGAAGTCTGGCTGCCATGGCCCGCTTCTTGCGCCGCTGTCGCCGCTCGCGCTTTTTCGCCGCTCTAGCCGCCTTGCCCGCCTTCCTGCTGGCGCCGACAACCGTCCATTCGGCACCAGCCGAGGGTTCTTCGGGCAGGCGTGGCCTAGTCGCCGCCACTGCACGAGGTCCCGACGGTTTAGCGGCAGGCATCACTCTGCCTTTTGGGGAAGGAGTAGGCTTCCCCTGCCGTTGCTGCTGCTTGGCCGCCGGGACCGGCCTCGCAGGCTCCGACACCACGGCTTCACGCCCAGTTTGCCCCAACTGGCCCGCCTTGGGCGCAGCAGCCGTGGCCGCGGCGGCGGCGGCGTAGGAGACCGTCCTTTTCTGGCCGGAGGCCGCAAGCGGGGGGCGCAGCACAATGCCCTCCAGGACAGCGAACTGCCGCTGGACCCGCTCCTGGAACTGCTGCTGCTGCTCCTGCTGCTGCTGCCGGAAGGCAGCCAGCTCTTGCCGCAGCAGGGTCAGAACCGCACTCTCCGGCTTTGGCAGGGGCTGCGACTGGCTTTGCCCTTGCATGCATCCCCCGTTTGTCGCCACCTCGGGGCCAGTTTCACGGAGACCGGCCAGGTCCGCCTCGAGCCGTTCAATCCTCTTGTTGAGGGATTTCTTGAACGGCTCTAGGACGATCCCCAGTGCCTCGGTTATTGAGGTCATGGCCTGGGTTATGGATCGCCTCTTGGCGGCCTTCTCCCTCTTCTTGGCCACGCCTGCTATGGCAGCTGCCACGATCTCCGTGAACTTGGTCAGCGCCTCCTTCATGCCTTCTGGCTCACTGCCAGAAGGCTCCGGCTCCGAGGGGCTGGCCTGGGCACTGCTTGCCCCGGGGTGGCGCCCCTCCCTGGCAATCTTTAGGGACCGCTGGTTCACCTCCTCGGCGGTGGGCTTCCTCCCTTTTCTCGCCATTCGGCCCGCACCTCGTCCAGCAGTGGAGATTTTGCGAGCCGAAGCTCCACGCCCATCGTCGGAGGATGTCCTCCGGCCGTCCCTGGACATGGGGCGCTTGAGGAATGAGTTCCTCTTCTTTCTAGAGGTGGCCTCATCCACCTCCATTCTCTCCGAGTTGAGCGAAGACGCGGCATCGGAGTCCGACGCCGCGTCTTCACTCACCTCCCTGAGGCCGAAGCGCCTGCCGGCCTTTGTAGTACCCACCGGTGCAGTGGAAGTGCTGGGAACGGGTCCCAGGGACTCCACGCTACCGGTGGGTGAGCCACCCTGGCTCCTAGCGTCCACGGAGGACGGTAACAGGTCCCTAGGGGACCTGACGCGCTCTTTGCCCCCCCCAGAATACGAGGGGCAGCCCGAGCTCTGCTCGGGGAGGGATTCTCCTCCTGCGGTGCAGGCGGTACCCTCCTGGGGTAATAATTTCTTTAGAGTCGCGTCCATTATGTGCTGAACTCAGCTTTGCCTTTTTTTGTGGGGTGGGGTCCCCAATAACCACGTTCGCCATCTTGGTCACGTCTGATAAGCAGACGCGTACCAGAGGCGAACCCACTCTCAAATAAAACCACTGTCCAAAAACACCAACAGCTGTTGGTGCCGATGCTTCTGGACAGTGCACCCTCCGTGGCGGTCCATCTGAACTCCGCCTGTGTGTGTTCCTCTTGGTCTGGTCTCTCACTTGAGGCCTTCCGGCATGAGTAGCTCTACCGGCATAGCCCTCAAGATCACAGAGACACGCAAGCCCCACCACGACGACAACGTGGGAACACGGTTGGTGGGGAATATTCATCAACCTACAGATTTTATATAAATGCATAAATAATAATAATATTTCACAACTATCACACGACTGGGCACGCCATAATTATGGCGATAAGTCCCCTCTTTGAGGAGTGGCTGGAAAGGCCTCACGGCGTCCTTACCTACCGCATGACGCAGGTCCTCACCGGACATGGTAAGTTCGGGAGGTTCCTGCGTCTTGCATTCTCCGTTCCGGATTCGTGCAGAAGAGACGCCCGGGTGCCACCATTCTGTGGACCGCCCGGAGGACACGGTGGAGCATACGGTAGAGGTGTGCCCTGCTTGGGCAGAGCACCACCGTGTCCTCGTGGGGGCGATCGGTGGCAGCGATCTCTCGCGGCGGGCCTTGGTACAGGCCATGGTCCGGAGTGAGGAGGAGTGGCAGGCGGTTGCCTCCTTCTGCGAAGCAGTAATGCTAGCAAAGGAGGCGGCCGATCGCGTGAGGCAACGGTCCTCACGCCCCAACCGCTGCCGGAATTCCGATCCCGATTTCCGGCCACCGTAGGCGCGGGCTTGCGGACGGCGAGCAATGGGTGGCTCGTCGTCCGATCGTCTGTTAACTGTCCGGACCGAGCCCAAGTCATCGATGGCGCGTAGTGTTCCACGCGCGCCTCAGGGAGATGTCAGCAACCGTAGGGGCCCAGCAGGGTCGAGGCCTACTGGGGCCATGGGTGATGCGAAAGTGATCCCCGGGGCCCAGGAAAAATGGCAAAGAAGGAACAGGAGTGGGTTTTTAGTCAGTAAAAGTCTGACACTATCTCCCGCTCCGCCCAAGAGCGGGGGATGTCATTAGATGATTTTCCCAACCGAAAAAAAAAAAAAACTATCACACGACGCCGTCTAGTCTCAAGCTAAGCAGAGCTTGTGTTACGAGTCCTAGACAACTGATAAACATACTTATATTTCTAAATACATACATATTATATATAAATTACACCCAGACACAGAACAAATGATCATGCTCATCACACAAACTTTTGTCCTGGGTGGGAATCAAACCCACGACCTCCGGCATAGCAGTCAGGGCCACTAACCACTAGACCAACAGGCTAGTCACTTAGGTACTTATTAAATCATTATTATTATCATCATCATCATCATCATCATCATTTCAGCCGAAAGACGTCCACTTCTGGACATAGGCCTCCCCCAAGCGTCGCCACAACGAGCGGTCCTGTGCGTCTCGCATCCATCGGACTCCCGCAACCGTTACCAAGTCATCGGTCCACCTTGTAGGAGGCCTTCCAACGCTACGTATTCCGGTACGTGGTCGCCATTCCAGAACCTTTCGTCCCCAACGGCCATCTGTTCTGCGAGCAATGTGCCCTGCCCATTGCCACTTTAGTTTGGCGATTCTTCGTGCTATGTCGGCAACCAAACTGGTCGTTGTGATCATTATTATATATTCATGAAATATTAGGTATCATTACAATTTTACTAGCATATTTTTTAGATACAATTCAATGTCAAACTAGTCATTAATTAAATTAGTCAACGTATTCACGTGATATACAGGTTGATTAGCGATCTTCGTGGGGAGACGAAGTGAATAAGAAGTTTGTACCTAAAAAAACCCAGTACTTTTGTATTCTTATAAGGCGGCAGAAGGACGGCACCTGCTTGTTGGGTTGGTCCCATAGGTATATAAGCTGCTCATTTTCATAAGTAATAATAAAGATTTAAAAGTCAGCGTGTAGGCTGGTACAGGAATACTATAAAAGAATACGGCCTGTATTCTTGACACGGTACAATACCTATATAATTTCGGGAAATAAGCTACCTTAGCAATTCATGTGGTTTTCAAACGACTAAGAAGCATGATAAGAAGCGATAAGAGAGCAGTGGTGGCCGAGCGGTAACGGCCCCGACTTACGAATTGTAGGTTGTGGGTTCAAACCCACAACCTACACCTACCACAAAGGCCATTACTTTGTATATAATTTATTTCATCACCACTGCTCTCAAAAAGGTGAAGAAAAACATCGTGAGGAAACCGGCATGTCCTAGAACCAAAAATTCGAAGATATGTGACATCCACCAACCCGCACTGGGCCCGCTTGGGTTACGGCCCATTCCTTCTCCTAGAGAGGAGGCCTGAGCCCCAACAGTGGGAAAATTATAAGGCCGACTATGCTAAGAAGCATGATAAAGCACGGTTAGACCATGCCCTGGAACAGCGCATGGAATATTTTTTATCCTGGGAATATATTTCTTTGGGATAATTTTCTAATATCACGCAGGCTATGTTTCTGGAAACAGTTAGTACATATTATAAAGACCAAAATTTGAACATATGAGTTACAAATACTCTTTCATGCTCAAACGGCTGAATAGATTTAGATTAAATTTGATACACGGGCAGATAATGTCCGGAAATAGCATCTGATACGTTTTACAACACCCGCTTGATAATACCCTCATATATGTCATACAACTATCACCTTAAGCAAGTCTGTCCTTGGATCTAATGTAGTATTGGGCTTTCCCTAGATTATAATGAGATTTGAATTTGGAACATCAAAACCATTATTTTGAAAAAAAAACACATAAGTGAAATAAAATGTTCGTGCATGAATATAATAAGGTTTATTCAAAAATCGAATAGGTTTATTCAAAAATCAAATTGACAATAAAAAAAAAGAATAAAATGTGGTTACTGATAAGTCTTTTAGAACAAAGGTAAAGAAAGAGCTAGCGTTATAGAAAATTAAGACTATTGTTCAATCTCAGACTAGTGAATTTAGTTTGTTTCAAATCTATGTCGATTGATACCCGTAGTTTATCGTATAAGTATTATTTACCGATTAATGTTATAAACATTAATCGGTAAATAATACTTATATTTTTCGTATATATTTTTTTTTTTTGTATATTGTCGTAAACAAAAGGTGTAAATAGTAAAGTATCTAACTCGGGGATAAAACTGCCTTGGTCTTGGGCGGCTGGAATTCCTCACTTTACTCAGGTTTCTATATTAATTATAATTACCCTCGCAATGCTCGGGTAATTATATAGTAAGTAATTATATAGATCCCTCACTGCGTTCGGGATTGAAACTTAGTGACCTTTGCCTCGTTCGGAATTCAACATGCCGCCCGCGACTTGAAGTCGCTGCTTTATTCCCTAGTTACATAATCTACTATTTTATACTGGGAATAAATTATCTTGGGATAATTTTCTACTTTCACGTTGGCGAAGCCATTGATGAATGTCATACATTTATTTTAATTTTTTTTGGAATGTTTTAGTAAACAGATATTATCATTTAAAAATGCTTGTTTAACAAAATATTTTGGGCAACATTTCTTGCAATTTTTCGGTTAATGGAGACTCACACGGAATACCAGTATAAAGGTATATGCGTGAACATTTATTTAATTATTTATATCACTTGCAAACACGAACGAAGCCTAAGCAACGCGGGAACATGCCAGCTGAACATTATGCATGATGAATAAAGAGAATACCTCACGTTAAACTGGAAAATGTCTTCAAACTTTGAAAACGTACTGCGAGATAATTTATATGAAGCACCTAGGTACTCGAATAATGTTACACAGCTCATAATATTTTCGTTTCATTACATTCCGTTGCTAGTTGTGTTAAAGTAGTCACTATCATTTTGAGTACTTCGTTTTATGCAGCTGTATTTATTTTAATGTCTTTGCTTTCATTTTCATCTACATCGCTGGGAACGTATTATTATCATTGGTTGAGAAAGTAAAGGTTTACAAAGGTTTACAAGAGATATTATTTATTTCTTTACCGAATTTGGCAAAGAAATAAACAACTTAAATAAACACTTCGACCCAATACAGCTACAAGCAAAAGTATGTCTTAATTTTGGGATAGTAAAGGTGGTTTTTGCCGGCTTACTGCGATTGTTCGCACATACATATTTGAATGGGTATCTTTGCATGTCGTGACCAAGGCCTGTAAAGTTTAGTATTGCCGAACTACGTGGAAAGGATAATAGAATAATCATTAGTAGGATAATTGAGAAACTAGGTATAAACATTTGAAAGAGCAACCGTGGTGAGCAACTGAAGAATCACAGGTGGGTTTTAATCAGTAAGAGGCTGACATTTCCTCTCGCTCTACCCAGAGCGAGTGAAGTTATTTGATGATTTCCCTCCTCAAAAAAAGGGCTTCTGGATTATTCGAAAGTGTTACCGTGGTCCTCGCAAAGGGTAGCTGAAGGAACACACTACACAGGTAGCTTTTAGCCAGTAAAAGCCTGACAGCTGTTCTCACTCCACATAGAGCGGTTGAAGTTATTTGATGATTCCCCACGTAAAAAAAAGGATAATCGAGAAAATACCCAGTCAAAAGAAGACTCATCGGTTCTCTCTCATCAAATATTTATTCTAGTATTCAACTAGCAACTTCTATGTATAGTAAGTCAAACTCATTCCCTACAAGCCGCCGTAAGGACCCAGACCGACCCGTAAAACGTTTTCATAAAAATGCAAATCTTCCGACAACGTATTGCCGTCTACCAAGACGGGAACTTCACGGGAACTTCCTTCATCGAATTAAAATACTTTCTGAAGATAATGTCATTTGCCGGCAACTTTTTTACGAGGCATTGGCTATGCTGTGACGGAGTGATACAATGAAATGATGTGACAAAGGTGTTTCCATTCAAGTTGTCGCTTTTAGAATTTTGTAAGGAGTGCCTTTTTATGTTTATTTTAGAACTGAGCGGAATATTGTTACAAAACGTCTGAGTTATATATTTTTTTTGTTTAATTTTTTCTGCAAATTAGTTATCTACTCAAATGATTTGAAGACAACAAGATAAGGACCTGGTAAAAAAGTATTACGTTTAACTATTGAATGTTTTAATGCTAACTCAGGGTTAGTGCCCAGACACAGCGACATGGGCAGTCCACAAAGGAGGTGGCGAGACAACCTGCATGTTGTGCAAAAAGAAGCGAAATCACTACTGACTAGTATCATAATCGTTGGAAGAAATAAAGAGGCCTTTGCCCGGCAGTGGGGAAATTTGAGTTAGTAATAATAATAATAAATAAATGATACTAGTCTTCATGAGCGGTAAAAAGAAGAACTTTTAGTACCGATGTTTCTGGTTTTATCCTTAGGGCGGAAGTCACCAATAAAACTAATTGCGTTTTAACGTTTGGCTCGCATAATCGCGTCTAGCCGCTGTCACTAGTGTCACTTGTCTGTATTTTTCTTTTGTTGTATTTTTACAAGTGACACTAGTGACAGCGGCTAAACGCGATTAGTTTTATCGGTGAATTTCACCCTAAGTACTTTTTACTTCAAATAAGTTTTCACTCCAAGTTAAGATTCACCCAAAATGTTTTAACCATATTTATCACACATTTTTCTTTGATCTTTTACATGGGATATAAAACTGAAAATGCTTTCAGACATGCAATGAGCCTCGGGGCAAGGAAAGTAGACCGCATCATCCTTTTGGCTTTCGCTTGCTTCGCAAACGGTGTTAGTTGGGGCAGCTTTGAGGGAGTCACTAACAAGTAGCTACTTTGCTATGACCGCTAGATCTGACAGTAATTCATGCTTGTTCCGTAGAAAAGACACGAAGATAAATTATGCAATAAGGTTTTTATATTCCGGGCTGTGGCAACGTTCGAAAGAGTTACAGCGGCCCTGGAACGTAAAGGGTAACGAAGGAATAAAGGTGGGTTTTAGTCAGAAAAAGTCTGACGCGACCTTCAGTTGCCTCTGCGTTCTAGGACCACGGTTAACCTTTTCAGAAATTTCGGCCTTACTGAGTCCCTACGGTTCAGCTGTTATCTCTTTGAGGCGCGCGTAGAACGCTACGCGCCGTCGAAGATTCAGGCTTGGTCTGGACGGTTACTGGATGTCCGGACGGCGAGCTCCACATTGCTTGTCGTCCGCAGGGCCACGCCTACGGTGGCTGTTTGATCCATAAATATTTTGAGATACACCGCCGACATTAATAAATTGAATACTCCTTTAAGCAAGAAAGTTTACATATAATAGATTTTTTATTTATTTTAAACATGGGAAATGTTAATTACGTATAATTTTCTAAAAAGGCAAGTAAAAACACTTTTGAGTCTTTAAAACTGAGTTCCAATTGACGCGAACCTATATAATTAAAATGTATTTAAATATCTAGAAGGATTCACGAGACACGATGTCTTCCACATCTGTTGGCACATGCTCAAGACTCTTTCCAGCCCAGAAAGCATTTAAAGGCTAATTGAAGAAATATACAGCCAAGTTTTCATTTTAATCTCATCTTCAATTACCTTGTTGGACTAAAATCGTCACGATTATCAAAAGGGTGATCACCATTTTTTTTTAGGTGGAAAGCCATCCAATGACTTCTCTCGCTCTTGGGCGGAGCGAGAGGAGGTGTCAGACTTTTACTGACTAAAACCCACTCTTCCTTCTTTGCCTTAGTCCAGGGTTCCAGTGTTCCCATGAGAGGGAGAAAGAAAAGTATTGCCTGTGTTTTTGCTTAAATTTTCATAATTTTCTTTAACAAACTCAATCTCATCGCCCAAGGCTCTTCCCAACCACTTTAGCCCTCCAAAATAACATTTACGTTACCTCCCTAAGATATATTAAAACACAATAAAACTTTTATAACACAATCAGTGGGAGCAATCTCAGGAGCAACACACATATAATGCGTTTAATTTTGGTAGGTGTTACGTTTGCACTTAATTAAGTTTACGAGTGCGTCTCCTTAAATTGGCGTCATAAAATCTAAGGAGCTGCGCGACAATACTTAGGTATCATTGCTGCGTTACTGCTATAATAAACGTCTTTATTATTACTACTAATTATACGGACGGCACGTGTGGGCCCTGGAGATGTGTTTATCTGAACGGCGTTTTGTGGAACACAATGTATTGAAGTAATTGAAATTATACAAGGAAATTATAAGGGAACTAGCTGCTGCCAGCGGCATCACCCGCGTGATAGAATAAAATTATCCCAAGGGAATATACTTTCGGAATATAAAGTATTCTATATGCTATATAAAGTAATGCGCCTGGCTGGGTTTGAACCCGCGACTTTATAACTCGTAAGCCATTGCTCTCAAAACAGTGAAGGAAAACATCGTAAGGAAACCGGCATGTCCTAGAACCAAAAAATTCCAAGACATGTGACATTCACCAATCCGCACAGGACCCGCGTGGTGGATTACGGCCCATTCCCTCTCCTAGAGAGAGGAGGCCTGAGTCCCAGCAGTGGGAACATTAAAAAGGGTGATTTTTTTTTGTATGCTATTTCAGGATTAAGTCTACCCCCGTAGGCGCGGGTTTGCGAACGGCGAGCAATGGGTAGCTCGCCGTCCGACCGTCCGGTAACCGTCCGGACCGAGCCCAATTCGTCGACGGCGCGTATTGTTCCACGCGCGCATCAGGGTGTCAGAAAATCGTAGGGGCCCAGCAGGGTCGAAGCCTACTGGGGCCACGGGTAGTGTGAAAGTGAAACCCGGGACGAAGGCAAAGAAGGAACAGGAGTGGGTTTTTAGTCAGTAAAAGTCTGACACTATATCCCGCCCAAGAGCGGGATTTGTCATTAGATGATTTTCCCACCTAAAAAAAACCCTTGTGCTAAATTTTATCCAAATCCGTTTAGCCGTTTGAGTGTAAAGAAGTAACAAACATACACATACTCACAAACTTTCGCTTGTATAATATTGGTGTGATAAATAATAATAAATAATCTGTACATTAGTATTTAAAAATATATTTTTTTCAATTTTAATAGATAGGTGGAGTTAGTGATAGTGTGACGGGTGACAGGACAGAATAGAAGAAAAAAACGTGTTGCGCCGACCCCAAGTAAAATGGTATAAGGGCAGGAAGAAGAAGATTTTTTTCAAATTTTGTGTAAAGAATGGTTGTTTTATGTGACAATATTGATAACTTGATTTAGTTCCTTTTTTTAATATATTTTCTTTTCGAAAAAAAAAACTCCAATCCATTATACATCACTAATTTTTAATTAGTACAAATATTTAAAGGGCTTATTAGAAAAAAGGTCTTGTTATTATTTAAGTAGGCTCAATAAATAATATTCAGAAACAGCAAAGTTATTAGTTTGTTTATATCTCAAAATGTCACTCAATTTATGGAAATATTAATAATAATAATTAATTTTATATTTTTAAATGTTTTTTTTTATATGTGTTTTTAAGAAATATTTAAAAATATATAAAATATGTATAGAAAATAAATAAAGAGAATAATAATAATCATTTATTTGCACAAACATGAGTACAATACATACATTATAAAGTAAATTGTCAGTATGCAAGAGATGTTTAACACAATATAAATCGTCACGTTTGCCCTGGACAATGGCATGCAAATATTTCCAAAATAATACAAATAATAAAATAAAATCATTCTAGCGTATTATTAAGTCAAATAATTAAAAAAACAAAAATGATACTGATACAAGTCAAAATAAAATTAAACGTCTAGAATGTCAAACTTTTACAATTATTATTGTAAATGTCAATTATTATAATGTCAAATTAATAATAAAATAATATTTATTATTACAAAAATAAATAAAAAATAGTGATAATAAAAATGTCGTGATTATTAAAAAAATAAATAAAAAATAAATATGTCACACATTCAAAATTTGTCATTAAAAAACTCATTTAAATTGTAGTAAGCTATAACTGCTAGGAAACTTTTAACTTTCTTTTTAAAAGCTATATCACTTAGCAGCTTCCAGCTTTTAGGTAATTTATTATAAACTTTTGGAGCCATGCAAAAGACACTTTTACGCATAAGAGCTGTTTTGTGTTGATATTGGCAAAGGAAATTGAGCAAGTTACTATGACACTTGGTTGCGCAACTTTTGACACAGTATGGTAGTAAAAATTAGACACAAAAAAGGGGTAGTGTCATGCTTTAAAACCAGGTTAAATTCAAAATGATATATTTAGTAAAGGGGTTTTTGAAAAAAAAAAATAAGTTGAGTATTGAGGTTATGTTACATCTCAAAACAATTCGTTTTGAAACCCTGCCTTCGGGCCATGGAATCAGTGGCCTCTCTGATTTGGCGGCTAGGCAGTGGGTGTGCTTATAAAAGAGAACAATTACACAGCGCCACATATTGTTTTAAGTCTAGATTAAATCACCATGGACGTAAAAACATTCTAACAATTCACTTCACAGCGACACACAAAAAGGGTCAAATCGCTCGATGTAGTAAATGAACGTGGAAGAATCCTAAAACTTAACACGAATTTACATTTGTTAGCAGAGAAAAGCTAAAAACAATATTCTCGGCTTGCCGGCAGTTACCACGGTAAACGATATTTTGTTTGACATTTCATCGAATAGTGTTGTGACACATCAATTGACTACGGCATTATAACATTATCGATTATATCTTAATTGTTTTATTTTTGCCCAGAAATTGCTTTTTAACGAAATAAATATTAACATAATTAAAGAAAAATAATAATTACAACTCTTAATATTTTTTAGTTGCGAATGTAGATATTTTTGTTTACCCACGATTTACGTTAATGTTTAATCGATCGATTATAACTGCTAAAGGAGTCGCTTCACTATAATGGAACAAATGACGTATTTATTGTATTAAATACTAATTAAAATGAAAATACAAACCCCACAAATGATTTCAATGAATTTAAGTAAAAAATCAATGAAAATAATAGTTATGAATTATACAATAACTCAAATGGCCATACGCGTCAAAAAGTGAATCTATAAGTGCCCAATCTCCTTTGAGTATTGTCGCGTCTGTTACGAGGAAATCGATCAGCCATGCGAGAAAATAAATTTGGATTGGTTCTTACGAATATGGCATTTTCCAATATATACAGGGAAGGTAATGTCAAGATAAGGTATTTTTGAAAATAAGGCTTGCAACTCTGAGTTGTTTCAAGTTTGAACATCGCCCTTATGCATCTCTTTTGAGTTTTAAAAATTAGCTCCCTATCAGTCGAATTACCCCAAAAGATGATGCCGTATCTAAAAATAGACTCCACCAGGCCGTAGTATGCGGTGAGCAAAGCATCAACACTAACCACTGAAGCCAGAGTGTACAGAGCAAATGCTGAAGTACTTATTTTCTTGCTTATAGTCTCAATATGTGCCTTCCAGTTTAACTTTTTGTCAATAATTAGTCCTAAAAATTTTGTTGTTTCAACTTCGTCAATGTTATTATTATTGTAAATTATGTCAAGATTATTAATTAATGTCGGAGTGTGTTGACTAAAATGCATGATTTTAGTCTTATTCAAATTTATCTTTAAGTTATTATTATTAAGCCATTCTATTATTTGCAATTAATGAAATATTAATGTCATTTTATATATATATACTAGCTGAGCCGGCAAACGTTGTTCTGCCATATAAATAAAAAAAAAAAAAATAGATGTTGGCCGATTCTCAGACCTACTCAATATGCTCACAAAATTTCATGAGAATCGGTCGAGCCGTTTCGGAGGAGTTCAAGTTCGAACACCGTGACACGAGAATTTTATATATAAGAAGATATATTTTACGGGCTATTGATTATGAATGAACAAATGACGATCAAAATGGAAAAACATTGCGCGTAGTTATGACAACCAATTATGTCAAATTTTCGTGGACAATTTTGGGATATTGTTTTTTTTTTTTTACTTTTGACTGCAAAAATATGATCAGTAACGGGTACGGATAGAGCCCCATTTTTTTGTACTAATTAAAAAATTGGGGTGTATAAAATGTGCCAAAAATTCGGATTGGTACAAATTGAAGTGAAATCAAAAGAGCTCTACATATTCATAAAGACTTAAGTTATTGACATAAATAAGCAATGTGCGAAACATAAATAATAATATTAATCGTAAAAAGTATATTGATAGCATACTTTACTTTTTCAAAGAACAGAAATATAAACGTACCGTAGCGTTAAAAGTATCGAAAATTCCACCACTTGACCTAGCTGGCGGGCTTTCATATTAGGCCAAGTTACGTAGATTATATCTTAAGCTAATCAGATTATGTCTTGTCGGAAAACTTCTTACTTATCTTGCATAAAACAAATTCAGTCAGGAAAAAAATTGTTTTTCTTAAAACTAGTTTCGTTCTGAGATAGAGTGTTGCTATAATTTCACATAAAAATTACATGATGATATAATAAGATAATAATATATAGATAAGATCCTGTAGGTATGTTTGGTTTTTCAGCTCGCTTTCTACCTTTCGACCTTTCGATAGGCATTCAAATACTGTCATTCGCAAAAACGGTTTTTATAAAAAAGTAAAATCTATTTTGGAGTGATACAGTAAAGAAAGTTTGTCATTACGATTGGGGCGGCAATCGCACGAGTCGTAGGTGAGGGTGTTATAGAGCCGAGGGCTGCAGCGACAAATTTCCACGTGTATCAAACGACGTTTTTCAATACACTTACGAAGACAAATAAACGGGGGTTGACGTGCGATTATTGGGGGTCGCTTAGCACCCAGCCTGATTCGATAAATTAAATAAAATTTTGGCGGGGGCGAGAACGGGTGCTTTTCCGCACTAGTCCGAAAAATAGTAAATTACGTGCCTAAAAGATTTGGCTAGATTTGGATGAAATTTGGTACACGGGTAGACGTGTCCTGGTATAGCATAAAGGATACTTTTGATCCCAGGAGTATGTTCCCTTAGCACAATTTTTTACTTTCACTCAGACTAAGAAATTTTGGATTGAACACTTATTGGCACTCAAGTAGAACGGACGTGTGTCTTATGTAACAATTATTTGACGTTAAAATATCTTTAAGTAATCTGTGACCTAGAAAATAAATCGCGCATTTTTTGCTAAGTTAGTGATTAACTTTAAGTAAATAATTATGAGTGTTTGACTAAGTATTATGTCAGATATGGAAAAGAGCCCTCGGAGTATCCCAACTCCACCATCCCATGCACTTGAAGAAAAATTTGAAACGGTGGACACCAGTGACATTAGTAATTGGTTGATCTCAATAGAAAAATACCTGAACGAAGTCTGTTCCATTGCTCAAGAAGGAAAGTTAAATTCCGATCAAAAGCTGAAGATCAGCTCCCTGTCGCGCAAGATAGGACATGGCGTTTCGCAGATGGCAGTTTTTTACCAGGACTTGAAGTTAAAGGCTAAAGAAGTGGGAAACTCTGTTCGAGCGATAAGAGAAAAATGCGACCTGACAAACTGCCTTGAAAATTTCCAGCACACCATTCAAACAAGCATTCAAGAAAACTGGACCAAACCAACGATGGCAGAAAAAATTTCATTCGCTGACATAGTCAAAACTAATAAAAATAATTATTTACGTCCCAATAACCTTAGCTCTATTGCAATTTATCCAACAGATAAGAATAAATCGAGTGACGATACCAAATCTCTTGTCCAAAAAATAATACGTCCTGAACAAATGAAATTACACGTTAGAGGATTGCGCAAAACAAAAAACGGAGGTGTTATCATTAGCACGGAGACAAAAGACGATATAGAAAAACTTAGGAAATCATCTCAACTAAGTGGTTCCGGTCTGAAAGTGGAAGAGCCCTATAAGAGAAGACCGAGAATTGTAGTAATAGGAGTACCGACCGAGTTAAGTGACCAGGAAGTGTACGATTGCATTTATGAGCAGAACCTGGCTGACAAGCTGCCTAATTTACCCCGTGACTCTTTTTTGGCCTCTATAAAATTAAGTCACAAGTCGGGTAAAAAAGAGGGACCTACATGCAATTTTGTTCTAGAAGTAACTGCTAGCATAAGAAAGGCGCTTATAAACCAAAGCCGAGTATTTATTAATTGGACATCCTGCCCAGTGAGGGACTTCACACTTGTGACCAGGTGCTTTAAATGTCAACAGTACGGGCATGCTGCGAAGACTTGTCGCGAAGCTGTCTATACATGTGCTCTTTGTGGTGAACAAGGCCACCAGTGGATGCTGTGCGATAAAACAGCTGATCAGTCGCAGTGTGCAACGTGCATGCGTTTTAATAAACCATGTAATCACAAGACAGGCGATCAAGACTGCCCGGCTAAGAAAATTGCTGAGACAAGACTCATAAATTCTATTGATTATAATGAGGACACTTAAATAGCGACGTCGTTTTTGTTTTCTGTTACATATAACTCATTCGAGTTTTATTGCATAATATTACTCATAAATAATATAGTACCTATTTTATTTTAACAATTTTACTGATTGTGCTAGTAAAAACTAGTTTACAAAATCGTTACTTTGCAAAAAAATTATAATGTAATGTTGTGTCATAATAATGTCTTACGATGATGCAGATTTGTTGACTAAGCACAGTATTCGTCATGAATTCGAAATAATATTGTTCATAAGTTATTTACTTTTTGTTTAATGAATTTTAGTTATATTTATTAACATATAAGCACTTAAATAAGTTACCTGAGATACAGGTTTTATACCTAGTTCAGGTAGAATACAATTTTGTACCTTTATCTCTAGATTAAGCCCTTAATGTATAAATATTTATGTAAATCAAAAAATTCAATAAACATATTATTATTATTATTATTATTATTAAGACGCTGATCACATATCCGATTTTCGTACGAAACTCAAGTGGCTTCCAATATGTCTTCGCCGGAACGTACACATCTTGTCTCTGCTCTACAGTGTTCTGTTCAATCCTAAAACCCCCGCATATCTTAAAGAACGTTTCAAGTTCCTTCATGACACACATACTAGATATCTTAGGTCATCGGTAAACTTGGGGCTAGAGATGCCAAGCCATTCCACCAATTTTTATGACAAGTCGTTTACAGTTCAAGCAGTGCGGCTGTGGAATGCTTTGCCCGTGTCAGTAAGGCAAGCTCAAACACTCACGATTTTTATTAAAAATATGGTTAAGGATCACTACCTTTCCTCTTGAATGTCGTCATTATATATTTAAATATATATTATATTGTTTGTATTATATGAAATTTATTAGTTTATGTATTGTATATATATAAATAGTACACCACGAACTACCTGCGTCTCTTTTTTCTCCTTCTCTGTCAAATCCATCCAAAGGTTGTCTGTAAAAAATCACTTTTAGCGATAAGACCGCCCATTGTGACACCCTATTAATTTTAAGTTCCTAATCTAATTTGTATTTTTGGTGTACAATAAAGAATATATATATCTAAGACGCTGGCAGCAGCTAGTTTTGCCTATATTTCTGAGAACTTGGTGGTTTCCGAAACACGATGCTATCAAACAATCTGCCTAACCTTTTCCCAACAATGTTGGGGTCGGCTTCTAGTCTGAAGAAATGATGCTGAATATCAGTATTTTACATGTTGCGAGTACCTATCTGAACACCACGACCCAGCAATTGGGTAACACTTCCCTTTGGCAAGACGGGTGCCAGATTTCCCGCTGCCTGATTATCCGAATCCAGTGTTAAAAATCCACAAATGACAGCTGGGACCAACGGCTTAGGAGAGTTCTTTTCCACTCGCCTGTCGTCAACATCGAGCATGGTTTAAAAGCTTGTTGCTTCATCTAACGCAATTCAACGCGATGTTTGATGAAGAGGCAATGCAAAAAAAGAGATATAACGCCTGAAAACTCTGTTAGCGTTGGGCAATTTTTTGAAACCCTTAAAAGTATTGGAAAAAGATTATCGTCATTCAGAATTTTGATTTTTGCAAGACTTCTATTGTTATACTTTTTTGACGTTTTTAATTTTTGAGTAAATTGTATCAAAGTTCATGCAAAATAGCAGATTTTCAGAGGTCTTTACTGGATTAGTTTAACACAAATTTATAAATTGATTTCAATAGAAGCCTAGATAATATCCACAAGATACTGTGTTTATAAAATATCTAATGAAAAATGTGTAGTAACGTCATAATCGCGTAAGAGCGGTTGTATGAAAAACAGTGAAAATGTATGTCGAGTTGCATCCCCTTAACGTGCTTTCCGAAACTCGATAACTCGACGATCGCATGACTTGATTCCGCCATCACCATTCTACCATCGGACAACCAGATGTACGGCGGTAACCTCTACGGTCCGGACTAAGCGTCTCGTTTGAGTGCTATTGATCGTTAATAGCTTCATCTAGTTTAAATTGACAAAAAAAATTGACGTGTAAAAGTGTTTTTAAAAAACCTACTCGCAAAATAAATATCATTTATCATAATATTTCTAAAATATAACCATGTACCTAATATAACCATGTAACGTACTTAAAAGCTAAGATATATAGTGTAATTTCTGGTGTTAATAATATCGTGTTGAAAGCTTGTGAGAATTATTCATATTTTCATTTCATAAACTACCTTACATGACCTAAAGATAATTAATAATTAATTACTTACAATAGTTACACTACCTTACTTGACCTAAGCTAATTAATAGTATAGCATTTACAATTGAAGGACTGGAACAATTTGCCTGCTACGGTCTTCCCGTCCAATTATAATTTGGGTGTCTTCAAAGCTAGAGCGAATAGGCTCCTCGTAAACTAGTGCGCCTCACTACCAACGATTGCATCACTGTTTACCATCAGGCGGGGTCGTAGTCAAGCACTAGTTTATTTTATTAAAAAAAAGACAAAAAATAAATAATCAAATCGTGATTGTTTTAGATTTTAAGTAACCTTATCCATTTTTGAGTGTATCGAGAACATGCTTCATATTTTGCAATAAATTGCAAGCATTATGACGTCGTGCATTTCATTCCTTTCAATGCACCCTAGTAAGGCCTTAAGTACCATTTAGGTAAAAAATATAACTGGCAAAATGGCCTGAGCAGGGTTATAGCTAATGTACATTAGATATAAACCTGCGCAGGCCTAGCCATGCACATTACTTTGTGTACTTTATTTCATTATCACTGCTCTCAAAACAGTGAAGGAAAACATCGTGAGAAAATCGACATGTCCTAAAACCAAAAACTTGAAGACATGACCATAACATCAAGTAATCCGCACTGGGCCCGCATGATAGATTACGGCCCATTCCCTGTCCTGGAGAGGAACCCTGAGTTCCAGCAGTGGGAACATCATAAGGCTGATTATGTTTATGTTTATTACCTTCGGAGAATTCAAGCGTAATTTTGTGCAATGTTAACATTACAAAAGTATTACTATGTAACCATCATATTAAATGAAATTTAATTTCAATTTGTCTTCTTCCATTTTGATGAACCTTGGCGCTGCATAAATAATTGATATACAAATTATTTCGCACATTGTAAGCTGAAACTCGTTAGCTTTCGTAATTTACACAAACCGTAAAGTTTAACAACTGGGTTTAATGTCGGAAATTAACGATTGAATCGTGAGAGAATAGTTTTCATTGTTGTTCTTACTGTTACATTTTGAGCTATGTTTCAATAAAATCATTTGTTTTTTTACTGCACCTGAAGAAGTATGTTTTTCGAGTGTGTATATAATATGAATTCACATTTCTTTAGCAAGCCCTGGAGCCAAAACAACTTGTTCCAATTTAGCTCGAGAAGTGTAGGTACATCCAAATTATACAAGAAAAATAAAAAAAATACAGAGTTGTAGTGTTAAATTATCTATGTTTTTTCGTGACAAAGTCATGTAGGGCACCAAAATAAAGAGCTTGGAGACACGATTTCAAAAGTATATTACTCTCTAAAATAAAACAAAAAGTATAAGACAAACCTTTGATTGAACATTAAGCATTGCCATTCAGCGTGGCAATGCCGCCAGTCTTTTGGGTACATTACCAGTCGACAGCGATGTGGAGGAGTTTTTCGACGCCGTACTTTAGATTGCTTTTTTAGTACTTTAGAGCTATTATTTTTATTTTGTAAGTTAGTTTTAATTACGTTATTATTAGATTTAAATATTTGATTGAACTTAAATAAATACCACCAAATGAATCAGACTACATATAAAACTTGTTTCGAACTTTTTAGTTGTTTTTTTTGTTGGGTTTTTTGACACTGAATTCTTTTCAGTTTGTTTATAAAAACATTGTCCTATACTATATATCTCTCTATCATGGGTGCATTCATAATCATATGAACTATCGACACCCTAATCTGGAACAACTATAGGCCATACAAATACTTTTTCTGGCAGCGACAAGCAGCGCAGCAGCCAATCGCTTAGCCACTGCTAAGATTTTCAGCCACTTTTATAATGGTACGAACGTCGCCATGTCGAACCTGTTTCTCCAAAAACTGGTGCTGGCGTTTCTAATGGTCTAATTTTGAAAACGTTATCGTGATGTAGGAACTCATTTCTTTTTTAATTTTAGTTTAGATGATCTCTCTTTCATACATAGAACCACTAAATATTCGTCGACTATGCCTCTTAGTTTCTGTTACGTCAGTAGACTCGGGTAATTAGGATCTATGAAAAAAGCATTTAGAAGTGGTGATACTAACTAAAAATGTGTAAAAAGAAGTGTTATTTTTTTGGATTCCGTACGTCAAAAGGAAAAAAGGGAACCCTTATAGGATCACTTTGTTGTCCGTCCGTCTGTCTGTCTGCCAAGACTCTCTATCTCGGGAACGCGTGGTTGAAATGGAAACCACATATTCAGGTCTGCGGTCGTTTGAAGCGGTGAAAAAACTCAAACTTCTGTGTTTGATTTTTTCAAATTTTAAAAAACGTTGCTTGTCGTTGACCTAGAAACCTGAAATTTGGCATGAAGCAAGATCTCATAACACAAATATAGGCAAAAATCTGAAAACTGTAAATTTGTGGTTACATCTCAAAAAAAAACTTTTTTAGTGATTCGGAACAATCTTTTTAACTTAATTTAGGATTGAACTGTTTTCATAGGTAAGTTTATATGGAACCCTCAGTGCGCGAGTTCGACTCGCACTTGCCTGGTTTATCAAAATACTTTACGTGTAAAACTTATCTTTCGACCCTCTTCTATGTTCGGTTTATTCAGGCTGACACAAAATCGCCATATACCCAATATGAAACTGATAATAAAATCAAACTACCTACAAACAAGTTACGAGGGCATAATGAAGGGTGAATGCCTCGCGAGCCCTCCTTTGTTTTTTTAGGATAGGCCAAATTATAATAGAGCGTCACTGGGCCCGCTTCAGGACTAAACTTTCATACATTTCGCTCGATCTCAGGCATCGCTTATTTGTTTGCTTGGTATGCTCGTGAAGGAATGTAGTTGGTTATAAGGAGGCAACGATATAGATGCAGTGCTTAGTCCTCTATTAATATCTCATGAACCGAAATAAAATTCCCAAAGTTAGGCGCGAAGCGCGACTATGTAATAACGCTGCGTTTTTTTTCTGTCGTCACGTCGTGGTCGAGTTATTGTCGCGTTGTCGTTGCGTCGTTGTCACATTGTTGTCGCGTTGTCGCGTCACATATGTCGCTGGGAGACATTTATTTAATATGTAGGTACATGCGGAAACTTTGTTGACACTTACCAATATAGGTAAGGGTCGAAGCCTACAGTGACCAAGGGTTTGCTTCTGAAAGGAAAACTCGGCCCTGGTATGAAAGGCAACGAAGGAACAGGAGTGGGTTTTTAGTCAGTAAAAGTCTGACACACCCTTGCGCTCCGCCCAAGAGCGCGAGATATCATTGGATGATTTTCTCACCTAAAAAAAAAAGTACATAATTCTGAAACCCCAATTTTTTTTTTTTTAGGTGGGAAAATCATCTAATGACAAATCCAACTCTTGGGTGGAGCAGGAGATAGTGTCAGACTTTTACTGACTAAAAACCTACTCCTGTTCCTTCGTTGCCTTCGTCCCAGGGCCCCGGGTTTCGTTTTCACACTACCCATGGCCCCAGTAGGCTTCGACCCTGCTGGGCCCCTACGATTTGCTGACATCTCCCTGAGGCGCGCGTGGAACAATACGCGCCGTCGACGACTTGGGCTCGGTCCGGACGGTTACCGGACGGTCGGACGGCGGGCTGCCCATTGCTCGCCGTCCGCAAGCCCGCGAACCCCCAGTGTTGGGATTTTTCGTCGGCTTTTTCCTTAAATTGTTAACTAACTTATTCTTTAATTACCTATTTGTGCAAAAACTAGCTTCTAATAGTGACTTCGACCGCAACACAGTAGAAAATATATGCATGTGTCACTCAGTGATAAAGTAGAGTTCTACTGGTAAAAGAATGATTAAAACCGGTCTAGTAGTTTTTGAGTTAATTTAATACTATCAAACATCTATATAATATGTACCTATATAAAAGGACCGATGACTTGGTAACGGTTGCGGGAGTCCGATGGATGCGAGACGCACAGGACCGCTCGTTGTGGCGACGCTTGGGGGAGGCCTATGTGGACGTCTTTCGGCTGAAATGATGATGATGATGATGATGATATAAAAGGAGAAACTGACTGACTGACATATTATCAACGCACAGACTAGGAGCATGAAATTTTGCACAAGGTTTCCTTTTATGACGTAGGCGAGCAATAAGAGAGGATTTTCTTGAATAAGAGAGGACTTTTTAGACTGGCCTGTTGGTCTAGTGGTTAGTGGCCCTGACTGCTATGTCGGAGGTCGTAGGTACGATTCCCACCCAGGAAAAATGTTTGTGTGATGAGCACGATCATTTGTTCTTTGTCTGGGTGTAATTTATCTATAATATGTATGTACGAGTATTTAGAAATATATAAATATTTTTAGCATTGTCTAGTACTCATAACACAAGCTCTGCTTAGCTTGGGACTAGACGGTGTTGTTTGATAGTTGTGGAATATTATTATTTTCCAAAATTCACCCCTTAGTGTGTTTTTATTATTGTGCGGATTTCATCACGCAAGCGGGTACGCTCCGTATGCAGAAAATTTCAAAATGCAAAAAAACGCGTCCCGCGTGCGTATCCCAAGCATTATAAATAATTGTATGAAATGGACATTTGAGGGGGTTACGTTACGCGTGCGGAGCAATCCCGCATGCGATATTAAAAACACCCTAGGAGAATAAAACGGAGGTCTAAAGTTTGTATGGAAAAACTCTACTTTCGCGCGGGCGAAGCCGCTGCCAGAATCTAATCCAAAAATAAAAATCTATTCGTAGCCGTAGCCTGAGTTGACGGCGCGTTGTGTTCCACGCGCGCCTCAGTGAGACGTCAGCAAAATGGACGGAGCCAGTTAGAACCAACGTCTGTTAGACTTGCAGGATTATTCGAAAAAGAGTTACCGTGGCCCTAGAACGCAAAGGGCACTTCAGTTGCCCTGAACTCTAGCTTTTAGTCAGTAAAAGTCTGACACTCACTCTCACTTTGCCCAAAGCGGGCGACAATATACCTGGAATAATAATGATATAATTAATAGCATTGTACAGGCAGGGGCCATAGCCTTAACATAGCTCTTGGTAACCAGTCCACTTGAGCCTCCTAAAACCATAGCCTTAGATATAGATCTTTGTTTTCCATATGTCGCAATAGTTTCCCACAAACTGGGGGTTGTCCTTGGGTGCACTAGCTAGCATAGCGCGTACAGGGATGATCGTCGGTTGGTACCTCGTATGCCTTCCAAAGGTCCAGGACAATAATATAATAAAATATTCATACAACTATCACACAACGCCGTCTAGTTCCAAGCTAAGCCGAGCTCGTGTTACGAGTAGTAGACAACATATAAAATACTTAAATATTTCTGAATACATATTATAGATAAATTACACCCAGACAGAACAAATGATCGTGCTCATCACACAAACATTTGTTGATTTTTGTTTTGCTTGTTGTCTAAATCAAGGTGACTATTTACCACCATCGGATTGGTTCTTGTTCACTATTATAAAGTTGAAAGTTTGTGTGTATATTTGTTACTCTTTTACGCTCAAATGGCTAACGGTTATATATGAATTTCAGTACATGGTCAGACTATGTGGAATAGAACATAGAATACTTTTAATGACGGAAGTATGTTCTCGTGGGATTATTTCTTCTTTCGCGTGCGAGAAGACGCTTATTCTAGTAAAACATAAAAAAACATTTAGCCGTTTTTCTCTTACCAGTAAATACATTAATGATTCAAGTTCCTAACGTAATAACCTCCAAAAACACGATTTAAAATCAATCTAGAAATCAAATCAAACTACAGGCAAATCACGTTGCCAAAACGAAATCCGGAATCTTTGCGTCCGTACCTCTGTTTTGATAGGACGGCCCATTTAAATCGCAAATGCCGATGCCGACGAAGCTGACAGCTTCCGCATAAACGCCGAAAAATTTGTCATTTTTAGACCTAGTACTTAAAAACTGTTAATTGTAAAAAAGCTTTATAAATTCAGTAATCATTCGCGTAATTTGGTATTCCCTAAAATAAGTCTTTATTCTATGAATGAAGAAACTAAGTTAGCCAGCTTGTGATTAGTTTTTTTATAGAAGGAAAGTTTTGATTACTTTCTGAGATGAAAGGTTTGGCTGAGGGAATAAGGTTAATTTAAGGATCATAACTTATGTTGATCAAGAGTTTTGTAAGTCAACCCGAGATGCTTGCCAGGGCTGCGGGATTGTTCGGAGCAGTAACCGCGGTGCCTTTCAGCCACCGTAAGCGTGGGCTTGCGGACGACGAGCAATAAGTAGCTCGCCGTCCGGCCGTTCGGTAACCGTCTGGACCGAACCCGAGTCGTATACGGCGCGTAGTATCCCACGCGTGCCTCACAGAGATGCCAGCAAAATCGTAGGGGCTCAGCAGGGCCGAAGCCTACTGGGGCCATGAGTTGACTCCCAAAAGAGAAACACGTGGTCCTGATACGCAAAGGGCAACTGAAGGAGCACAGGTAGATTTTAGTCAGTGGGATTCTGACATTCCTTCACGCTGAACTCAGAAGAGGAGAAGTTATTTGATGATTTACTACGTTCAAAAAAAAACCCGTTATTATGACGCAATACAAAAATATCAATAAAAATATGTGATGGTTATAGGTATAATAAAACGGTAGCTAAAAACTGCAGGAAAATCAGCTGCACGTTCTACCCTATCAATAACCCGGAAAAATACTGGAGAAAACCCAAAGACGAGCAACATTACCCCATATCTTGTGAAAGAACGATTTACAACCCCTTAGGGAGAAGAACGTAAACTATTGGGGACGCTTTTAAAATTCATATGTTGGTATACGTGCGTCGTAGCAGGCATAACTCTTGCGGTACAAAAAAAAAAAACGAAATAAAATACAAGCAAGGTCTTACAGAGGATATTGTTAAGAAATTTCAGGGCTAACTTAGAAAATTCTCTACAAGAAAATTCGTAAGTTATTTATCAAGTAATCACTTAAATTAAATTCAAATAAAACTATGTCCAAATTCGAACTGCCTCGCGGGACGGAAACCAGCATTCACAACTGTGCACCGTTGGCAATTTTATATCCATATTTTTTTTTATTTTCCACGAATAAGAGAATCCGAGATAAAATACGACTTCTCGTAGAGCCGAGGTGCGGGGACGTGCTGTTATACAAGACAGCAGCTTTATTTATGCCCTCAATATTTTACAAACCATAAAACTTCTTCGCCTTGAAAATAACGAATGTTTTATGTTAATAGGTTTTTTCGGAATTCACACCGGGCCAAGTAAAATTTTAATTGATCAAACTTTCCACGGTGCAATATAAGGAATTGCAAAAGAAAACCAATCGACCGTGTTTTATGGAAATCATAAAATCACGCTGATTTGATAGGTTCGAGGTTTTTACGATCTTAATATACCTATTGATTTTTTTATGTCCCACTTTATTTTGATTCCGTCATTTCTCAAAGTTTAAGATGAGTGTTACAAATCAGAATATAGTAACAACGTGCGAACTGCGCTATTTTATAAGAACGAACCGTACATTAAGTTACAGTTCCGAGAAGTTTTTCAGAATTTTTGCCTATCAAGCAAAAAGAGACGAAGTTTGGAGTGTTTTTACAAACTATATATGTTTGTTAGTTTAGGACAAATCTTGCAAATAGTTACCCCTAATCGATTGACCTGAAATTTTGCAGGCATGTTCATTTTGGATGACAATCCATGATTAGACTATATTAGTATAACGTCATTCTAAATCTAATATGGCAGTTTCTAAAAGACAGCGGGCTAGTTTTTTTATGCACCCCATGATAAGAGTATTAATTAAAAGATCGAAACTTGTCCAGTGATAACTAAAAAATAAATTAAATGGTAAAAAAATAACTTAAAAAGTCAGCTATTATTTAATTGGGTGACTTTAAACCCCATTAATAAGCCCCATAAGGCCCATTGTGAGCTACCACGTTTCTGAACCATATTTCATCACTGGCAACACGCACTGGTCATAGACTTTCGTCTTGAGACACTGTGGACGAGAAGATACCGCGCAGCTTCCCGAACGCTGCCCAGCCGATTCGGATTCGATGATCGACCTCTGTCTCGAAATTAGATCCCCAACTGGACTGTCTGTTCGAGGTAGACGTAATCGTCCACAACTTCGAGTATAGAGTCTTCGATCTTGATAGGAATGAGTGCTACATAGTTATTTACCATGACTTTGCAATGGGCAACGGAAAGGATAGCCCTTTCCATTGCCCATTGCTCGGAGTTTCCTTGCATGGTCGAATCAGAAATGAAGGAGGAGAACCAAGGTTGCCGACATAACACGAAGAATCGCCAAACTTAAGTGGCAATGGGCAGGGCACATTGCTCGTAGAACAGATGGCCGTTAGGGCCGAAAGGTTCTGGAGTGGCGACCGCGTACCGAAAGACGCAACGTTGGAAGGCCTCCTACGAGGTGGACCGATGACCTGGTAAAGATTGCGGGAATCCGAAGGATGCGAGACGCACAGGACCGTTCATTGTGGCGACACTTGGGGAAGCCCTATGTCCAACAATGGACGTCTATCAGCTGAAATGATGATGATGATGATATTTAATTGCTCCAAAAAGCAGAAAATAAACTTTAAATTGTCACGAGATTGTTTATTCATTTACACAAGAAAATATAAATTGTATAATGTAGTAAATTCATGAGTTTTGTTTAATTTGAAGTTTATTTTCTTCTTTCTATAGCATTTAAATAAAAGCGTGTTAAAAAAATAATTTTATTATTTACCATAATTTATATAATTATTATTATTATATTACCATAATTTATTTAATTATTTTGGAGTATTTGCACAAGAACATCGAGTCATTCATAAATTACATGAACAATTTTATCTCAGCTTTAAAACTTATTTTATTTCATGCGAGTGAAATAAACCTGCAGTGTATCACTACTATCACTAGTTTTTCATTCTATTCGGGTTGTGTAGCATCAACAAAGTAAGGACTCAACTCCCTTTCATCTTTCATTTTAAAACCAGCTCGTTGCCACTGTATGTGACTTGAAGGCTTAATCGTAAGAGGAAAATGCTTAAGAATAAGTATGTTTTACTGCTTTAGGGAAACTTTACAAAGATATCGTTTTTCAAAGACTCACAAGTCACAGTATTTCAGTCGGCGACACTTATTTATCGAAGTCTGTGACGTTTAACCGCTCCTTTCGCCGGATTATGTCTTCGTATAGTAAGATTAATAGTGAGGTGCTTCATCAAAGAAGAAAAATGCAATTTTCTAGCGTGATTGAAAAATCGTTCGCTGTACTACTAAGCTTGGATTACGTGCCGAGTTCTTGAAAATTTAACAACGGGTCCTGTGCATTGTTATAATATAATGATCATATTGTTAGACTTCTTTTGGTCAGATATTATATTATAATAATGATGTAGGCCGGTCATTTATCGAATTTAAGACCAATTTTCTGTCTTTATTTAACAGTCTATATGCTACTGTTAAAGTTCAAACCGTGTTATATCCTAAGATTTGCCGGCAAAACCTAAGATTTACCAAGTCTTATCGGTGAAAGTGAGACTTTACTACTTATTGAATTGCTCATCATTCGCTTATTATTATTTAATTTACTGAAACATAGTGACTATTTCTTATGAACACTGGGTCGTAAGAAAAAGTCACTTACAATCTATAAACAATTTACCCACTTTGGTAATGGTTTTCTTTAGAACGTGTCTCTGAGGCAAATCCTAATATTTACCAAGTGGGTGCCAATAAAAGTTCGAAATTAGCGTTTATAACAGAACAGTTCGGACTTTTACCAGTAATGTTTGGTAAGTTTTAGGGTTTACTAGAAAATCTCGGGATTTACTATTGATCAGTTTTTTACAGAAACATATCACAAATATACTGTTTTCTATATTCATCAAAGTCTGGCATAAAAAAGCGTTGTCATTTACCAAACAATGTCCTCAACACGGCAGTACGTTCTATGGAAAATATATGTTTAACATCACGAAAATAAAACTCAATCCCATTATGTCTACGTTTATATTGTCGTCCGAATATAATGTGTGAATAATGTGGACCTTCCATTCAATAAGGGTAGCGCCTTTTTGTCGTGTACCCCTAAAAAGATATCTACCCTTTAGATGTATTAAATTATGGACTATATTTTGTGCCCTCACTTCCGTTTGACCTGTGCTCTTTTAGTTAAGTAATACGGTGTACCTGAGAGATTTGTTGGACCTTTTCGTCGTGAGGTGATTAAAGGAAAACCGTGTTAGGTACCGGACTTGCTGAAGAAAAATATGATTTTGTTTGTCGAATAAAATAATGTTGTAGATCTTTAGAAGACTTTGCTCGAGATTTTAGAAATATAAAGACGTTTCTTTTTTTTTTGCTTCAAATTGGTTTAGTTACTAGTAAGTTAAGTTACTGTTTCTACATTACATTTAAAATTTCTAAATATATGTGTAAAAATTATAATAAATGTTTAAAAAAATACTTTTTTTTTACCAAATATACTTGTATCTATCTATTTAGGTATGGTTTCCGCACTTAGTCCTATGTGGACCATTGTACGTAGGCCAAGGCAGCCATAACCATAGGTGGGCTCATTCCAACCAGCCCACCTCTCTCCAAAAAAAGATTAGGCCTCTTAGAATTTTCAGGGCATCAATAAGGGAGCTCGGGGATCCTAAGGTTCGTGTGCGTATTTCAGTGACACCTGCGCAGTCTAGGAGCACATGTGCAATTGTCTCCTCCACCTCCAAACATGCTCTGTACAGGGGACTGTCTGTGATGTCTATTGTGTGGAGGTGCTTATTCAGTGTGCAGTGTCCGGTGATGGTCCCCGTCACCAGGCGCAGGCCGCCTCTTTCCAGTCTTATGAGTTTTTTGGTAAGGGCTTTATTGAGATGTGGCTGGGCCTCCTTGGCCTGCCTGCATCCTGGTGTCGAGGACCATCAGCGCTCTGCTTGTATATGCGTGTGTTCACGTAGCCAACTACGCAGCTGACCAAAGGGGACCGGCACAATTGGTTCGGGCCCGAAGACCATCGCTCCAGATCCTCTCCTGGCCAGTTCGTCCGCCGCGTCGTTTCCCAGTGAGCCGCTAAGTCCAAAATATACTTTCTGTACTTATGAAACGTAAAGTATCCAAGCTAGATACGTTAGCAATGTACTTCTCAGCTCATTTCCCGTTGCAAGGATTTCAGTGGTCGTACGTACACCGTGCGACGGGTACAAACGTCCACTTACATTGTAAGTACAAAATGACGGTAAATGTACTGTGAAGTTGAGGTTTATTTGAGTTGCGGTAGCTTTTATGCAGATTTTGAACGTATGTTTCAAAATGAAGTGCCGTTGCCATCTATACAGAGTATTATACGTACGGGTACCTAACCGTTGGAACGTTAATTACTTGCTGGAAGTGGTATTATAAAAGACTAAAATGCCTTTGAGTGATGTTATTAGTAGGTTGGATTTTTGTGGAATGTCTTAGTCATATTATCAGCTGTTCTGTATTCACATACGTGGTTCTGAAACGTGGTCGCTCACAATGAACTTCATCAGAAGGCTTAAAGTCATCCAAAGGGCAATTGAGAGGGATATGTTTCTCTGCGTGATCGAATTAGGAATGAATCTTTCTGTGGAGGAAACAAGGTTACCATAGTCTGAAGAATCGCCCAACTTAAGTAGTAGTGGATATGGCTCGCAGAATAGATAGTTTATGGGGCCGAAAAGATCTGGGGTAGCGATTATGTACCGAAAGATGCAGCGTTGGACAGGGCATATGACACGCAGAACAGACAATCGATGGAGCTGAAAGGATCTGGAGTGGCGATCCTGTACCGGAAGATGCAGCGTTAGAAGGCATTTCACAAAATAGATCGATAACCTGGTCAAGGTCACGGGAATCTGATAGAATCAGATGCGAGAAGTAAAGGACTGGTCGTTGTAGCAACGTTTGGGGAAGACCTTCATAGTATATATACAGCTGTGGACGTCGATTGGCTGAAATGATGATTCATTATATTTTTTTTAGGTTGGAAATCTTCAAATAACTTTTCCTGCTCCAGGTAGAGCGACCAGGCATGTCAGATTTTCACTGACTAAAACCCACCTAGCCGCCGAGGCCGAAATGAAAAGAGGTGGCAAGATGACCTAGACTCCTACCGCAAGGGCTGGTTCGAGGTAACTTAGAAAAGGATACCTGGAAGAAGTTGGGGAAGGTCTTTGCTTACCAGTGGGGAAGTATAGGTTAAATAAAAAAGCCCACCTGTGTTCCTTCAGTAGCCTTTTGCTTTCTAGGGCTGCGGTTACTCTTTTGAACATTTCCGCCCTTAGGTCGCGTTCCCACTATGTCGTAACGGTTAATTTATCATCGGACGACTATCGTCGCTATAACTGTCCATTATAACAGCTGTATCAAATTTTTTTATCGTTTTGTGTATTTCGTATCTAGCTGATCCCATTAGATCGCGACGACATTTTATCGTCTACGACAATCTACTACGACAATACAAAATTTTGTCGTTTGTACATCAGTAGCAAGCTATAACACACAGCTGATATTTTTTTATCGTTTTACAACTGTAGTGCTAGTCCTTTCCACTGTCATGACAATCTGTTGTCACCGCTAAAAAAGTCATGGACAACAGTTAGACGTGTCGTCTTATATGTGAGCACCTCCATTTAAATGTATCAGCCTCGACACTTAAAACTACACGATTATATGTCGTCACGACAAAGTGGGAACGCGAGACATTTCCGTAGCCTATGATGATTCATCATACAATTTAAAATTCATTTAAAGTAAAATACTCTGTTTGAGACTATAAATATTACCTTTAGGTTTACTAAGTCACATAGACTATAAAAAATCTTCTTTGATTCAATCTTAAAAAGAAATGTAATTATAAACACAGCCTGAACTGACTAGACGCCGCACTGTCTTTGTGTAAAGTTTATTATGGCAATATTTAATTTATTATGTTTTAAAAATAAACTTTAGTTTTGCACAAAGAGTCTGTAACTTTTTTATTCTGCAATTTACGACTTCATGCCCTTTGGGTTTCAAAAGAAGTTAATAAAAATTAAGCATTTTCTTTATTTGGTCTATAACGTTTTATTTTCTGTAAGTTTTATGATTTTGTGCTTTATGAATGTTTCAAGTCTCTTCAAGTTTTGATATTTCGAAATTTCAACTTTGAAATCGAATATTATCAATTATACCATCATATTCATATTTTTAGACCTCAAAAAGAAAAAACGGGACCCTCACTTTGTTTTCTGTCTGTCTGTCTGGCAAGACTCTTTATCTCGGGAATGCGTGAAGGTATCGAGTTGAAATTAAAACAATATACTCAGGTCTGCGGTCCCTTGAAACTGTGAAAAAAAATGAAACTTCTAAGTTAAGGAAAACAAAACTGGGCAAGTTCGAGTCGGACTCGCACACTGAGGGTTTCGTAAAAACTTACCTATGTAAATAGTTCAATTCCCGAATGCAGTCTCAAAAATTTTTTCGAATCGCAAAAAACAGGTTTTTTTAACCGACTTCAAAAAGGAGGAGGTTATATGTTCGGTTGAATGTATGTTTTTTATTTTTATTTTTTATGTATGTTCACCGATTTCTCGGTCAATTGTGGACCGATTTCGAAAATTTTTTTTTTCATTGAAAGCTTATGCTTCCGAATTGGTCCCATAGAAATATTGATATGATCTGATCATGAACTTCGAAGATATGAAACAGAACTCCTCGTAGGATCACAGCAGAACCGTCGTAATAAGTAAAATTGCTTTGTTTATACGTGTAGTCGATGACTGACTGAAAGTAGAGGGGGAATATTTCGAACTGATCTGATGATGAAGCCTGAAGTTAGGCACCGGAACTCTGTAATAAATTAATGTAACCTAGCCGTGTTTGGGATTATTAGAATTGTCATGAGATGCACTCTGGCTATAAGGTATTTAAGTTTGGCTGAGGGGTACTTTTTAGTGGTGGTACCATAACTAAAAAGTGTAAAATAAAAAACTTTTTACAAAAAAATACAACCGACTTCAAAGTAAAAAAGTGCAAAATAACTTTAATTTCGGAAGTCGGTGTTAAATAACGAAGAGACAAAACTATTATAGAAACACCGACTTCCGAAATTAAAGTTATTTTGCACTTTTTTACTTTGAAGTCGGTTGTATTTTTTTGTAAAAAGTTTTTTATTGTGACAGGTTTGTTTGTATATTTTTATATATACCTAAATAATATCATATTCATGTATGACTGAATTATTTGTTGCAGTACATCGATAAAATAGCAAACGAGATTACAACTAGAATTTCACAAGGATTTAAGGCCTTTGGCTACCTACCAAAACAAACATTAACTTAAAATATTCACCCAAACAGTATTCTTCGCAAGCAATCCCCCTTAAGTACTCCAACCTCCCAGTTATTTTAATGTCCATGTTTTCCAATAGGACAACTTTAACTGCCGAACTATAAAGATAGGATATCGTCAAAAGTTTTTTCAATATTTTATGAAAGTTTAAAAAACTCCGGTGTCCAATACTGAACGCGTTGCAGTAAGAAAACTAGGCGATGCCGTGGAAACTTTTCGATTAACATAAGGGAGATAAAAAGGGAAGTGCGATTGTTTGAATGTTTCCCATTTTGATAGTACGTATTTATGACAGTGAAGATTTCGGTGCAAATATGGTTGGTGTTGATTTTGTTTAGCCTGATATGATGCGTGTTGTTTGTTTTTATTTTCTTTTGGCTTCGCTCGGTTTCCGCTGTTAGCTAGTGTCAAGAATAGAAAGTCGGAAGCGCCTTCTTCCGCCGGGCCCTTATTCAGGCCATGGTTTGTAGCGAGAGGAAATAGGATGCAGTTGAAGAAAGAAAGAAAGAAAAACATTTTATTTACCGGAAAAGGCGCAAACTTATAACTAACATATTGCAAACATTTTGAACAACAGTTGCTATATTCTGCAGAGCATTAATGCTAACGAAGGAGATGACGGCAAACGTGAGGATACGCACAGCAGGGCCGATGCCCGCTTGGGTCACGGGGAATTTCTGAAAAGGAAACCTGTGAATACAGGTGTGGAAACCTGTGAATACAGGTGAAAGTCTGACATCTCTCGCTCCATCCTAGAGCAGGAAAAATCATTGGATGATTCCCACCTCAAAAAAAGTATAGAAAGTATTTAGTTTTTCATAGAGAATACAGTCACTTTGTTTTGCAGTATTTGGCAGCAAAATGTAGTCAGCATTCTCGGCAATTTTCGCTGTGGCAGGAAAGGAAATAAAATTCTAAGGTCCATTTTACTGAGATCGCGCCTGTTATACATTTGTGTAGACACTTGAGATTCAAAACCACACGAATTTTATATCACAATATCCATTAGTAATCAATTTACGAATAATTAAGACAGCCACGAACTACTTTCTACTACTAACTCGAAAAAAACTCACCAAACGAAAATCAAAACGAAAAACAAATCAACCAATCTACGACACGTGTTGTAAGCAATCTCTTTACAGAATGCTTTACACAATTACCAGTGATTTTTCAATTACGAATAGTTGCGTACCTACCTATATGTTAAACTCTTCCAGATGTAAAAATACCAAATCAATTTTTTACATTCTTTGGTCCAAAATTCCGTCACATCTAATTCTTAACTTAACACTAGACATTTCTCAAAACATATTTGGCACGTATTCTAAACATTTTGAATGCAATTCGAAATTTAATATACAATTTTGTCAGCACCGTTTGAGAACAAAGTTTTGTCTGAAACTTTATATGCAACGCTTGGCGTTGTTTAAACTTCGTTACTAAAATCTGTAAGCGTCCATGATAACTACTTTAGATGAATAATTTGTAGCAAACTTTATTGTGAGTTACAAGTTAATGATATATTGTTAACTTTATTTTTTGGTAGGTACCTACTGTAGTGTGCTGGGGTTAGGTACTAGGGTTGCGAGAATATTCGAAAGATTTACCGTGGCCGTGGAAAATAAAGGGCAATAGAAAGAATATAGGCGGGTTTTAATCAGTAAAAGAGGAAAAAATAAGTTCTTTGGTGACTTCCCACCTCAAAAAAGAGGTAAAGTACTATTATGGCTTATCCGAGAGTTGATGTAGAATCAGAACCGTAACTAGGGCGGTGCCAGCGGTGCCCAGGCACAGGGCACGGACCCTGATTGGGCGTGGAAATCATCAAACCAAGAATAAGTTTTGTATCATTTAGAAGAAGATTACTGTTTCACTCCCTCTCGCTCGGTACCAGGGTCGAATGCACAGGTTATTACGGTTGATCGCCTCCACGAGGACATGGCGGGGCTCCGCCCCAGCGGGGCAAACTTCCACCATATGCTTCCCGCTCCAGGCGATCTGCACAAGGGTGACACCCGAGCTTTTCTTCCCGCCAGATCCGAAACAGGTATCTCCCGAAACACTCATGTCCAGTGAGAACCTCCTTCAGGTGGATTAAATTTACCCAGCTTGGACTTTTTTATGGGCGCAGTTTCAGAAACTGGGCACCAGGCTAATAAAAGGCTAGTTACGGCACTGTGTAGGATTTATTCCTATAAATTATTTTTAACATTATTGTAAAAACTCTCGCCGAAAAAAGAAGCCGGTTGGTCTTTTTTGGTTCAATGTGGGAACACATCCAATGACTTCTTCCGCCCTTGGATGACTCTCGATTTTAACTGACTAAAACCCACCTTTGTTCCTTCAGTTACCCTTTGCAGTCTCGGACCACAGGTTTCCTTTTCAGAAATTTTCCGTGGCCCTGGCGGGCATCGGCCCTGTCTGTGCAGATATTATTACCATCATAAAATTAAGCTACATCGAGCAAATCAAAACTAATAAAATATTTATTAATTTATTACCTACCTCTTCATTTTATTGCCACACTATAAAACTTGACAGATACAATCAGGAATGTTGTCAATAGGGCAAAACGAATTGGGTCGCCAAGAATATCGGCCAGACAATAGGTACCGGACCCAAAATCATAAAACGATTTTCTATTTCGGAATCAATCCTTGTTTTTCTGCGAATCCAATTTGTTGTACACTTGCAAGGGACCTTTCTAATCAGGATTCCTTCGCAGCCTTAGTTTACATTAACGGTACGTTTTGATCGTGTTTCCTCTACAAAAATATTTTTATACCATAATTTTGGATTTCATCACACTGTTATGTAACGTAAATTTAAAATACTGAAAAGTAAAAAATACATTGAATTATCATCACTCGTCACTATCCCACAGGTTTCATTACACAAGGTGGGCACCTTTGGGCACGCCATAATTATGGCGATAAGTCCCCTCTTTGAGGAGTGGCTGGAAAGACCTCACGGCGTCCTTACCTACCGCATGACGCAGGTCCTCACCGGACATGGTAAGTTCGGGAGGTTCCTGCACCGGATTCGTGCAGAAGGCACTGACACTGCCACTTAAGTTTGGCGATTCTTCGGGCTATGACGTAACCTTGGTTCTCCTGCGGATATTTTCATTTCTGACGCGATCACGCAAGCGTGATCTTATGTAGGTCGTCTTATTTACTTGAGTAAATTTGAACTCCCACGGTAGTAGGTAAACTGAAATCGAATTCACAAAAAAGTAGTAGAAGTATATTTTATGGAAATAGATAACAATATGATGAGTTTTATGCATTAAATGTATAAAACTCATCATTAACGAAATAAATAAAAAACCATTTTTATTTTTACTACAAAAAAGATAGAAGTTTTTTACACTACAGTACGGTATTACAGAGGTCCTAGTGTGCGTTAACTTGATTTCACCGTTTTCCTTGTCGCAAAGCGTCGGAATTGAGTTTTTGGCGCCCATCCTCTTTTTGCTTAAAAGACTTTCATAGCATGCCGTAATAAATACAGATACATTTGGGAGATGAGGGCTAGAACTCGGGCATGTACCGAACAAATTGCTGGGGATTTCACACGCACCATAAAGTTGTTATCGCTCCGTGCGATACAAGAAAATATTGTGATGAGATATTTTATATTTTTTTCCTGCCAGCTTAAGAACAACAGGTTTTATGTTTAGGTGTTGAACGTGGGCTTGGTTATTATTTTATAACGTCATAAGTATTCTATACATTGTGTGTATGTAGATTATTGTATGTCATCATCATCATGATTTCAGTTGAAATACGTCCACTGTTGGATATAGGTCTCCCCCGACATAAGTCCGATCCATCTTGCATCTATCAGATTTCCGGGACCGCCAAGTCTTCGGGTCATCTTGTGAGAGGCCTTCCAACGCTGCGTCTTCCGCTACGCGTTCGCCATTCCGGTACCTTTCGACCCCATCGACTAAAAGAATACTGAAGTACATTGCTGTCAGAGATATTCTGCGAACAATGTGCTTTGCCCATTGCTACTTTCCTTCTTGATTAGCGTAATTAGAGACACAATAGTAAGAACGCACGAACGCCGGCGTTCGTGCGGGGATCAACAGCTTACGGTTAAGGTTTTGTCGGTAATCATGGTTTTCCTCCTCCTGCTATGATTATTACTGAATACGCGAACCGATACCGAATTTATGTCACAGTAGTAGGCCTGTTATGGACCTACCATACGCACAAGCTTCATCACAGATTAGCCTGCGCAGGCCTGTTTATACACGGAACATCGTGCGTGTGATTGATAAAACTCACACAGTTTTTTTTAGGCAATACCGTGGTGAAGTTTGTGCGTGTGGTAGGCCCATAAAACGGAATTTAAAATATAAGTATCTAGCTGACCCGACAGAGGTCGTTTTGTTAGTTTAAAGTAGTTTTTAGTAGGGATTGCCAGCTAGGGTTGACAGCACGGACGGAACAGTTCGAATGTTATAAAGAAAAATGTGTTTTTACGGTAGATATTCCGTGAAATTTTTCCAATTTTCTCTTCTCATGAAGAGAAAACAACATAGTCATTCATAAAAATATAGATATAAGTAAGTAGATAGGTTCTCCACTATAAATATGTATAAGCGGGGTGGATGCTAGATTTAAGTCGTAGAATATAATTATATGGAAAATACTAACTTAGGCTAATTGGTCTTTGGAAACAAGCCAAAAGTGCAAAATAAAGGTGGGTTTAGAACTTGTTTTTCTTCGTGAGTCGTATCAATGATTCTAAAATTAAATTATTCTGACTGAAATTCAGCCACATCGACAGTTCGCCTCATAAGGATATTTCATAGGATAGATCGTGTTGTCGCCAGTGAGCAAGAACAAGAGATGAGCAATCGCACTGTCGTTCATTGTAGTACCCCCATCTGACTAGTTTGTGTCTACAGCGCTTCGCAGTCAGTTTCAGAATTTAATTTTATATTTTCTACGGAAAACGATAGGCAATCCAAATGGCAGATAGCCATAACATTATTACGTATTTTTTGTCCTAGATTTTGCCTACAGTTTTACCAGTGTGTAAAGATTTTTATCTAATTATTACTAAGATAAAAAGTATCTTTTGTTCTAATCCAGGTCTATCGATACCTAAGGTTTACATCCTAACTTGATCAGGTCCCCCAATACCTTCTTGAAGGACTTCTAAAAAGGTAACTTGTGGTCTTAAAACGTAAAGGGTAACTGAATGAACATAGTTGCGGTTTTAGTCAGTAAAAGTCAGACACGCCCTTCTGCTCCGCCCTAGAGCGATAGAAGTCATTAGGTACATATTTTCCACCTCAAAAAAAAGGCGTAATTGATTAACAAACATCTAAACATACCGAATCTAATCTTAACTTTCTGCTTGCAATCCAATCAACGAATAAGTGAGTATGCCGCAAAGTAAACAGTAAATTCAGAGAAGATGACTTAATACGTAGCAACGAATTATCGTAAATATCGAACCGTCACAACATGTCGGTACAAGTACGGAACAAAAAGTTTTCCGAACGAAACAGATAGGAACATTCGTCGGAATTGCCAATACGAAGCCGAGGCGAGTCCCGGATAGTTCTCAAAAAGGAATTCGCCCAGGAGAAAAATTAGATTTGCGAAACAGAAACGTGTCCGAACTGAGATGCAAAGTTAGTTAAGAATTATATAGTGTTGACGGGAAAGGAAATGACGGCGTAAAAGGTTTACGATTGATTAGAGGGGAGTGATTGGATTTTTGTTTGTTGCTGGCCTTAACGTGTGCTGGAAGATTTAGAGCGATGTGTGCAATAGTTCTCGAGGGACCCAAGGAAATGTGCGAGACTGACTGACTTACCAGTTGGTGGTGCTTTTTCTGTATGAGAAGAAGCCTGTTTTCTAAAATCTTAGTTAATAAAAAAAGATCTTTCTGTTTTTTAACTGAAACAACGAACTTTATAATGTTTTGTAAAGTTATTTATAAACTAATTTTTATTACACTTATAACCTAAAGGTTAAATAAACAGAAAAGAAGTGGAGATTAACTCTTGATAGCAATTAGACACTTATCATCATCCAAAAAAGTAATCAGAAACTTTTTAGCTAAAGAATATACTATCATCGCTATTTATTCCACTTTTAGCCGAGAGCTAAACAAAATAATAATAAAGTAAAACAGTAATTAATAAAGTTGTAACAAACAATTTTTCTTTTTGAATAAAAATGAATTTGTATTATACTTTATGGGGTCGAAGTTTAAATCACAAATTATTCCTGAAGGCAATGTAAGTTCAGTTTTTGAAGTAGTATAATCAAAATTTCGAGCAACCACTTGGAAAGTCTTTTGATCTTAGAGTTTTACTGAAACATTCGGTGAAAGGCACCGTAATGGAGACTTTCATAACTGTCAGTTTAAGTTTTAATACAGGTAGACTTGAATATAGAAGACTGAATATTTTATTTCTTTTATGTCATTGTATGCATTTTATACTTCCACATACCGGGAGCTGCACCGCTGGAAGACCTCCCACAAGGTGAACCGATGATCTGGTGAGGGTCGTGTGAATTTGATGGATGCTAGACGCACAAAAGCGGTCATTGTGGTGACACTTGGGGGAGACCTATGTCCAGCAGTGACATGATTATGATGTGAATTAACAGTTCTGACATGTAAATTCTAATAAAATTGGCATGTTAGAACTGTTAGCTTCAACAATATTTGCTTAAAGATAGTAGCCAAAATCATACTAATATTATAATGGTGAAAGATTGTATGTGTTGTGTGTACCTATGTGTGATTCTGCTTCACGCTTCACTTCAAACAGCTGTACGGATTTGGTTTCACCCATATCCGTCCAGCTGTTTACTTTGTTTTCACACGGGTAGATTATATCTTGGAACAGAATATAGGATGCTTTTTATCCCGGGAGTATGGTCCCTTGGGAATAATTTTCAACTTTGCCGCGGGTTCTGAAGCTAGTTTAAAAATAAATGTATCTTCGGGTTGTGTAAATACAGTTAATATAACAACGTCTCGTTAAAATCATCATCATCATCATTTCAGCCGAAAGACGTCCACTGTTGGACATAGGCCTCCCCCAAGCGTCTCCACAACGACCGACCCTGTGCGTCTCGCATCCACTGCATTCCCGCGACTCTCACCAGGTCGTTGGTCCACCTTGTGGGAGGCCTTCCAACGCTGCGTTTTCGTCATACCAGAGAATGGGCAGCAGCATTCTCTATAAATTGCAACAACCACACTGCGATCACCAACCCGCATGCCAAGCGTGGCGATTATGCCAAAACCCCCTCGGTAAAATATAAAGAAATATTCCCGAAATACTTCCTGACGCTAACAGCAAGACGTTTGAATGACTAACAAATGCTTAAACCAACGAAAAAAGTCACTACATTCAAATTAAAAGCCTTGTCCAACATTCTAAATGGTCTGACTTACTAAAAAACATTCTTCGAGTCTGATTGTCGAAAAAAAAAGCACGGATTCCATCAAAAGGTAGCATTCGTAAAGTACTAGGAGTACGCGGTTGCAGTGGTCTGAATTTTCCCCAACTCTGAATGGGTATTCACTAAATGCAAGCTCTTTCTTTCCCTTTTATAACTTGGAAAGACGCGAAGCTCATTCCTTCTAAGATTCCCTGCTTTTTTCTCATAATGCAATCATTAATATTTTTCGGTTCTGTTAATTTTTTGACGTTGGCAGCGCTGTTTTTAAAAGATTTTTGGGAAAAAGTCTGCAAGCCTAGTTGTTCAAGTAAAACTGAAAAAGCTTTGCAGTTTCCGTCTCAACTCTCAACACCACTAAGACTGTTCACTTTACGGATGCCGTTTAAATAAATGATGTACATTTATACTCAAGCTAGGAATAATAATTACTTAGATCTGCAAACTATGAGTTTTTGCTAAACGGGTCCACTTGAAATGGACCCATGAAATCACTCAACCTAATCCCATTTTGAACAGATCGACTGGACCCACTGACCAATTTCATTATTAGTACTGTCACGGAGTGAAACAGAAAATAGTTTTCTAGCGACAAAGTTAAGTTTGTCCCTCAGTAAGTACAGTTTATCTTTTTGATAGAGACATGATCAGTTCGATTCGGTAATCGAACTACTTACATTGGTAAGTTGGTACGGAACCCTTTGTGTGCAAGTTCGACTTGCTTTTGACTGGATTGTATTTAAATATTACGTTAATTTTCTTGTTATAAAAAAGATAGTCTTGATTTTACTTTCAAATGTACAGTATTGTACAGTCAAGGGTCAAAAGTGCAGTGGCACTCTATCAACGCTGAAGTGTCTAAAATTTCTTAATAGTAGAAGTTCAATGGTTCACAACTAGTTTATTCAGAACTTTGGATTTTATGCTACAAATTAAATCAATCATAAGCCATTGACCCTTTTCTACAAAGAAATTTTAAACACTAGCACAAACAGATGCACGCAGAATTTGCACTTTTGATCCTGACAGTACTCGTACATAATTTAAAAAGATTTTGATTGAGATCAAATGTTTAAACCTAATTGAATTGCGTTTTATTATATTATTTTGACGAAACCGTTTTAATCCTCAACTATGTTTATAGGTAGCTTTAAACAATAGGCTTATTTGAAGTTTGAATTTGGGTCCGGTTAACCAATAAAAATCAGAAAATTAATCATGTGGTCAGTTGGACTGGCGGGTCCAGTAACGAATGGGTCTAGTGGTTTGAAGACTCCTATTTAAATGTTGGCTCAATCAAAGTCCTTGTAGCAAAATTTGGGTATTTGTGTGTTCAAAACATTCACATCGAAAATTAAGTCCGTTTTACAACAAAAGGGAAACAAATTAACCTTAGAACTGTGTAACTTATCATAGAAACCACTGTTCTTGCATATGAAATTCAGAAAGATAAACCAATAACTAAATATAAGACCAAGAAAACAGAATAACATACATACGTGCACGCATAAAAATAAGATATTTCATTCCATATACAAATGCAATAAAGAAAAACAACTTTTTCTTAACAATTGTAAGGAACTCCCCCGTACGGAATGTGTACTTATATTCCCCCCCCCCCCTCGACTCGTACAGTTTGGAACGGGGAGAGCTGGGAAAAGCACAATAAAGTATTGATTGGTCCATTTACAGATCCTCTCTCTATTAAACTTTTACAATAAAAGAGGGAATGGTTTGTAAACTTGCCTTTATGGGGGTTTCAGAGTACCTCCGCGACACGGCGGTGGCTACAGCGTTTTGTGTTTTGAATTAGTTGGTTGAGTGGTAGCCCCTGGAAGTAGTGTTGTTTGAATAGTTTTATGTTTGGTGGGATCTGTGTTTAATAGAAAATGTTTAAACGTTGTCTTCATGAATTGCTCAACAAAAAAACATTACAGTCATAATACCTCAATACCCGTTAATAGGGCTGATGTTTTCTGACTTGATATTCTCAGATATATCTCCAAACTAACTCTCCAAGAAAACGGTAAACGCTACCTACCTTACTACCTTCATTTCAAACTTAGTTATAGCGTAATGTGCACTTGTGAACATTTATAAAACATATAAAAACACACTAGCATATTATCCCGATTATATGAAAGCAAACTTTTTTTTTATAAAATATTGATCCTAAAAATATACCTTAACTTAATAGGCTATTTGACTGATTTTTGGAATCGATTTCATATTATTAAGTATTGTTAAAAGAGTCCAGAAAAAGTGTTTTATTTCAATTCTTGTAAATATTAACATAAAAAATAGCATATACAATTGTATTATTCAAATAAGCCGCCAAAACGCCATATTTGACAATACGCGTCAAATTGTATTCGTAGACGTCACACGCCAGTAAATAAACATTGCAGTGAACTAGTTGACTTAGTATTTTGCTGTTTGTGTTCATTTTAACAGTGAGTTCCCCCAAAAATTAGTTACAAATGGTGTGTAGTGCCAGCGTGTACAAACACGTCGATAAAAACGCCGGAAAAACTATTTGTATGTGTTGTAAATGTCAAAATGCGTAAAAAGTGATTGCAACTGGCTCGCAAGTTAACATGTGAGTTGATAAGTGGTACTTACATTGCTGTCTTCATATTTCTAAGCTCGGCGGCATAAAAATCGGGGTTATTCTTAAGGAAATCACCGACCTTATGAGCATCAACTTTAGGAAGGTTCCCGCTGTCTGTTTTAACGTAGAAGCTCTCTATTTTATAGTATTACCTATATATTTGGTATCCACTGGGCACTCCAAAGAATAGCAGTCAATGACAGAGATTTACAGACGTTGTGACGTTTAATTAGATTCAGCCGATAGCGGTCGTTTTCAAAAACATGGCGCTAGGTAAAATAAAATAAAGTTTATTTCGTATTTTTTTTATAAATAGTCCATTATTTTTTAGATATATTGGTACAAATCGCTTTTAAAACCCATAATCTATGCGGTTGGCAATAAATATGAAATTATTTTTCGTACTGTCAAATAGCCTATTATCGAATAGTTTGAACTAGAAAAGATGTATTGAAGTGTAATTGAAATAAAAAAATATATATTGCCCCATATCTTAAAAATTGTTGTGACAGTATTTAATGATAAATTCGTAACTCATAAATGTTTGTTTTTAGCTTCCGAAATAAAACAGTTATTTTCCTTTGTATCAAAGCAAAAGCCTTATAAATACTAAACTCATATTTTACTGGTCAAAACAAACACCAAAGGCACCAGGCGCTCAGAAAGTTGGAGGAGAACACGCGTCGCAATAATAATTTATATCTCTCCTCGTCTTTATGATGAGCACGACAAATGGAAAGCGAGCTGTGGGGCCGAGATAAAGAAATTATACCAGTGTATACAGACGTGTTTTATTACCTCTCCTTATAACTGTCGCGTATAGGTATTAAGAAGGTATTTTCAGGCGTGCCGTTAAGCTGTACTTTAGATTGACTGCTACCATTGTGTTTGATTAAATCAACTCATTTATTGCCTTCGTCACTTTTTCCCAATTTTGCAAAAGCTTTTTTTCAATGTACTTTTTCAGCCTTGCCCTTATCATTTTCGACCTTACCGTTCTCAGTCTGAAACTCTCAATCGTAAAGACGCCTACAAAATTCAAGATTACGCAGCAAAAGGCTGAAGTGAAAATACTTTTAGCACTTCGACTACAACTCCCATAAACTTTTAGAGACAATCAGCCTTAAAAAATCGCAAGTAATTAAACAAAAAAAGAGGAGAACGTAGGAACTAAATTAATTTGCATTGTATCGCATCCGAGACTTGGGCCAGTGTCGCTTAGTTAACTTCATTATAGTTCCTCTCTCAGTTGGGGCTTCGAGAATGTTCTTAACTAAACTATTACGGCCATTGCCTGAGCGCATCCGGAATGGTTGCCAGCTAAAAAGTAGTTTTTATCTTTATTTACTTCGTTTAGTTGAAGAGTACATTTTTATAAAATTACCTCACAATAGAGTACTGTGGCACACGACTGTACTGCATTGCAAGGCTCATACCATTAGTACGACATTTGAACTATAACTTTTCACGTTCATTGAAATAACCTGTAGCTTAAGGCAATAAGTAAACACCAAAATGATTTAGTGCTAAATATACTTACCTATGGTAACTAGGTATATAATGAATGGGTAACCCTTTGGAAAAGCGTTCAAGTTAACGGTTCGTTCACGACCTTGCCACTGTGAGCGGTAGCTAAGCGCGGGGCGGCGAGCGGTACGATCAAAAGTATGAAAATGTTTTAAGCACGAAACCACACGCTGTTCATAGTGCCGCGCACCCGCGTACCGATGCCGCGCCGCTCGCCGCGCCGCTCGGCGTTAAGACCGAAGTCATGAACAGGCCGTAAGGCTTCTGAAGACAGGCATGTCGTATCACGCCGGTCTTCGGAAGCCTGACGCAACGCAACGATTTTTAACAGAAATTGTTGAGCAATTCTGAAATAGTTTTGATGAAAAAGCGTAGCTGCATTGTAGTCACATTGTCGTATCGCAACTGTGTTAAATAACGCTAACAGTAAAGTTGGGTACTTAGACTTGGACTTTACGTTGAACATAGAAATTAATGCATAGTAATTTTAATAGATAAGATGATTTCTTAAGGCAGGTCCACTCAAAGAAAACGATGCTGGCGTCCTGCCACAAGATTTAAAAACGAAAAATTAGCTCCTAGAAAAAGTTTTCACTAGATGGGAAATCGTTTCACATTTTATTCGATACGATATTTTGTATCTCAAACTATTTTGCCGATATTTTTAGTAAAGCAAGTGCTGCGGTGGATTTTCATTGGCTTTTTGAGAGTCTTAACTCTTGAAGTACCTTCACGTTACTACTTGAAGGCCACTTGTAAAAAACTGTAAAATAAAAACATTTTACTTGGAAAAGCTTTGTAACTAATATTTTTCTCTATCAAATAAGGGACTCCCACAAATAATTAGGTAGACTGGATACCTGGTAAGGGCACTGCAGTCCACAGGATGCGAGAAGTACAGAATGCTTGGATTCCTAAGTCCGTTCAGATTGCTGAACGGACTTAGGAATGGTTTATTAAAAAGTGTTTATTGAAACACTTTTTAATAAACCAGTGCACCTCACCATCAACAATTGCATCAATGCTTACCATCAGGTGGGATCGCAGTCATGCACTGGTTTATATTATTAAAAAAAAAGAACTATTTTTATTTTGAATTGAATTAATAATTAATTAAGTAATTTTTTTTAAGATACACTTTTGCCCCACAACTGAAATTACTTCTGTACCGTAAGGTGCGTTCTAAATCATATAAACTTGCATGCACAAGTCACCCAGACCCGGAACAAATGCAAGCCATACAAATATTTGTTCCGTGAACGAACTCAAGACACGTAGTGCTGCAGCCAACCGCTCCATCACTGTGTCACTAAGAAAGTTTACCTTATAATCGTTTTGAGAGAATAAAAATAATATTAATAAATTAATATAGTCAAAGTCAAAGTCAATGTCAAAGCGTTTATTGCGAACTAAGTGTTTACAATGTTGTTTTATATATCATGTCAGTACTTTTGACTTAGCAGCCTACCTAGCCTAGTATACGTATAGGTATTATTTATACCATACAGTACAGTTTCCGAAATATTTTCCGCAGTATCCATAACAGCATTCACGAGGTAATATGAGAAAGAGACGGTTCGTGTAAAAGTTCTTAGATTAAAAATTCCATGCTCCAGTTATACCACTAACGCATAGAGAATTTATAATGTACAAGATATGAACATGAAAGTTTCTGAAATTAAGATAGAAGTCTGGATTCAAGCTTGTTTCAAGGAGAAAAGAAAAAAAAAATTCTAGAAAACTTACCACTTTACAGAAACGTTATAAAATAATGTGAAATGTTATAAAGAAAAGAGTTTGAATTTCTACTAAAAATTTTGTTATTCTAAAATTTGCTTTTGCTTTGTACAATTTTTATGACATTCCGTTCGCATATTTTGTTTTATAGGCAACTCGTAACTACATAAATGTACCACAGCAAATTATTTTATAAATCAAAATAAAAAAAAAACAAAAAAAGCGACTGTTCAATTCTAACATATTATATCCTTGTATTTCCTAACATTCTTTGCTTAACGTATTTTAAATAATATAATACAAAGTTCCATGTTTGTCTGTCTGTCTGTCTGTTTACGATGAACTCAAAAACTACTGAAGGAATTTTCATGCGGTTTTCACAAACAGCCAAAATAACTCATACAAGCATTTGCATATTATAGTAGACAATTTCAAAGATTTCTAAGAACCACGCAAAGTGGGAGAGGGGCACTAGTCTATACATATAATAAAACAGTAAAATTATTTTGCGATGGTATTAATTGGCGCAAAAACTACTGAACCGATCCTGTTCAAATTTTGCATACATAATCCTTATAGGTCAGTGCATCTGTTAGGCTATAAATTATCACGCTATTTGCTATGGGGGGTGAGCAATAATCCAAAACGTCGGTGTTAAACGACATTTGCCGCGAGTTCGATTCCCAGCTACGGTTAAAATTTTTGTCATTATTTTATCTTCTTTTTGTAATAAAATAACTTTTACCATTTTTTCAAAATAAAATGGACATTTCTATTCGATATCTTCTAAATATATTGTAAAAACTAATCAAAACACATAATAAAATCGAATTAGTAAAATATGGCACCACATGCAATTCAGATACTCGCAACGCCATCTAAAGACTCAAAGTAGAAATAATGATGACAATGACAGTTGAACTTCATATTTGATAGATGGCATTGTGTATTTTACGTAATTTTCTGAATGGCGGAAGAATGACCATCGCCCACGTTTGCAGACAGTTCTATTGTTCAAAATTGGAGGAAAATAGTTATGGTTAAACTGGTGTTAGACGGAGGCATTTTTAACAATCCTACTGCTTTTTTTTTTCCATGATTCTAACAAGATAATTGACCATGATTATTCAAGGGATACCAACCAAAAAAGGCGATAAAAGAAAACAAGTATATGTATTTAACTATTGATTTTAAAATAACACGGCCAAATTTTCGGAAGGGGTTGCATGGCACCTTGTGTTGGAAGGCCCCCAGGTAGACCGATGACCTGGTGAGGGTCGCGGGAATCCGATGGATGTGAGACACACAGGACCAGTCATTATGGCGACACTTGGGGAGGCCTATGTCCATGATAATGATAATGATAATGATGGTACTTTTTTTTTTCTTTTTTTAAGAGTGGAAGTCATCCAATGACTTCTCTGGTTGGAGCGAAAGGGCGTGTCAAACTTTTACTGACTAAAACCACACTTGTGCCCTTCAGTTGCGCTTTGAAACATCTCTTTGAGGAGCGCGTGGATCACTACGTACTGTTGACGACTGGGCTCGGTTCGGTTAATTACCGGACGGCCGGACGGCTAGCTACCCATTGTTCAATGTCTGCAAGCCTGCGTCTACCGTGGCTGGTCGTCGGGGTCGGAATCTCGGCTCAGCGTGAGGACGTTCGTTCCCTCACGCGTGCGGCCTCCTCCTTCGCTAGCATTGCGGCTTTGCAGAAGGAGGTGACCGCCTACCATTCCTCCTCGCTCTGGACTATAGGCCAAACCAGGCCCCGGCGCGAGAGGTGACTGACGTCGATTGCCTCCACGAGGACACGGCGGTGATCCGCCCTTGCGGGACACACCTCTGTATGCTCCACTATGTCCTCCGGGATGGCACCTTGCGGCCTAATAATGGCGTGATTTATTGTTTGCAGTTTTTGCTCCATATAAAACGGGTTCGAAAGTGGTTTACGTTCCTGATCACTGATGTATCTCAGATTCCTGGTAGCCTTACGTCGACATCTGGACGTTACCTCCTTGCAGTGAGTGGTGACCAACACTGGAACAACCCTCTGAGGGAGGCCAGTCTCAGGGATAACACTAATCGGCTGCTACATTTGTTTACCGTAATTTCATTGTTTTATGGATACACAAGCTCAGTACTATTGAGGGTGTTTTGAACGGTTTCTGTTCCGGATTCGGTTGGAAGTATCCTGATATTACCATTTTGCAAATCGCCTGGAGGACCCGGTGTAACATGCGGAGGACATTTGGGTGAACCACCGTATCCTCATAGAGGCAATCGGTGACAGTGACCTCTCGGTTTGGCCATCAATATGCGAGTTTGATTGGGCGGGGATACACGCGCTCAAGATTTCGCCGAAATTCATTCAACGGGGACGTCAGTTAAATACACACCAAAAAATCCTAGGTAAATGAACAAGTAATTTTTACGCCCAAAATGATCAAGCTGCAACAATCAATGCAAGCATGCTCTCGCAAATTCTTCATAAGTACTGTTGTGGAGGAAGATAGTTGATGATGATGATGGTAGTTTTTGGATTCACTGGCTTTTTGGCTTTGCACTATCAGTGCACTTTATTCAGCTGAAGGTCGGTGTCTCGATTATGCTCCTTCATTTACCTCTACCAAAGCTGTCTAACGGCTTAAACTCTTCAGTGAAAAATTATTGAGGCGAAAATTTTACGGGAGGTAACTCTTTCGGACAATCTCGCAGACATCGGCCCTAGAGGGCCCTATCCATTTGCTGACATCTCTTTGAGTCCGGTGTAGAATACAACGCGCCGTCGATTCAGGATTGCTTTGACCAGACGGCCGGACGGCACCACCGCAATCCCGGTTTGCGATGGCTGGTAATCGCCCTGCGGCTTTCAACACCCGGAGCATCACTTGCAGCGACAGTAAAGGAGTCAGAATGTCCTATCCCTCATAGTTTCAGCCACCTTCTTCGATCGTAGTGCTTCACTAAAGGAGGCTACTGGTTGACATTTTCTCCACCAATCGCCTCCATGCGGACACAGCGTTGCTGGCGCTCCGACCAAGCGGGACCGACTCCCACAGTATGCTCCATCGTATTCTCCAGGCGATCCGCACAATGGTGATACCCGAGTGTTTCCTCCCATTGAATTCGATACAGATACCTCCCAAAACACCCACATGCGGTGAGTCCTGCACAAAGAGAGGAGTGGCGCCTCTGTAGACACTCTTCAAAGACAGGCATTACCGCTGCGATTGTGACGTGCTCACTGTGGCGAGGGGTTAAAATCATACAATGTTGTTTCACCAGAACATAAACCAGAAACATACATAAACTAATTTCTTTTCTTTTGAGGTAGGCAGAAATGCCAACTGCTACGACCCTTACATACTCTTTCTATTCATTAACTGCTACGACCCTTACATACTCTTTCTATTCATTGACATTCATACATTTGGATCTGGACGAGTACATAACATGTTTCCTGAAGGTAATTTGCGTTTTTACTTTTAACCGTTTTATGTTAAAGTACAATAAATAATTGCGTTGCTTTCAGAATGTATTGCAAGCTCAGAATGATTGCACGTTTTTTACAAACTTAACGCAGACGAAGTCGCGGGCAACAGCTAGTTTTTAATAAAATGATAACTTCAAACATTAAAATCACAAGAATAAAATAAAGTTAGAAAACCAAAACCAAAAATTCTATCACTATTCCAAGTTTTCCACGGAACATCATCCATATTCTGCCCAATCCAACCCGTCGAATGCGATCGGACGTTTTGCCAATGACCATTCAACATACATATCAATGTGATCGCTCACATTATTATTTCGTCGCCCAACGGCGCGTTTCCGGAGCCGTCACGCTAACTTTTTCACCCGTCATTTCGGACCCTCCTCAATCCACGGTGCGCAAATTGAATGTGATCCCTAACAGGTTCACTCGATCGTTTGTCTCTGCATTGACGGGTTGTTTTATGTTTTTTATTTTCTCGTTTTTATTCGCGTGTCAGTACTCAGCAGATGATACATCAAGTGTGTGTGAGTCAGTGGCGTACAGTTGTTGATTAATAATGGTGGAGCAATTTTGCCTTTGAAACTACTGGCTGTTGCAGTTCAAATTACTAGTTGATTAAATTTTTTTTTTAAACGTTTCTTTAAATTAGGAATTATTCTTGTAACGTACGTTTTAACGTTCACAAACGTGTAAAATTACATGCAAAAGACCAGCAAACACAATCTGTAGGCCTTACAAATATTTGTTCTGGGTGAGAATCGAACCCACAACATGCAGTGCAGGAGCCAATTGCTTAAACAATGCGCCAACAATGCCGTCAGAAAATAGCAATGCCCAAAAAAAAAAAATCTATTGTTGAAAAAAAATGCAAGGCCTAATTTCTATCGTTGAAAATAAGTTCTCATTCGCTATATTCAGTAAGATACATACCTACCTTCTAAATGAGAATCTTAGTGAGCTTTATGCAGGAGTAAAAACGTTAAGATAGCATTTCAAAATCCATCCTTCACCAGACTCAAATCCACCGCGCGCAATATACTTTGAAGAGCTTTCTTTTCACCGCAGACTTTAATTTTGTATTTTTTTCCAGGTTCTTCAACACTTAAAGGCCCTTTACCCCACCATAGATTCAATGGTTCCATCGGATAGGATCTAAATTACTATGGATATGTACATTTGAGATTAAAGGGGTGTCTGGAGCCGGAAGCAATTCATGGGAACGTTGATAGACAGGTAGTTAGATAGATCTATCTATGTTGGAACCGTTTGAGTGTCGTACAGACTTTTTCGAAACAAGAAGTGAAAAAGCTAGAGTTAGGGAGGTAAGCAAGGCAGTACTTACAGAATATACGAGTATATAGGTACGTAACAATTGCAAGTGTGTTTATGCTTAATAATTTTAGGGTTGAAGATTGTCAGAACCACAAAATGAACTTGCAACAGGTTGCAGCCCGTTGTCAATTAGATTTAGAACTGTTGCACTAAATAACACAATAGTTACTAAAAGAGCAAACATTTCATACAAAAAATAACGAACAAATTTTCACCGTAATTTTATTTCAGAGAACTTCAGACTTAAAATTAATTTTAAAATGCTTTTTTGAAACATATTAAATACGTCTTTCAGTGCATAAATTAATAAAGTTTAAAAAGAACTTAGTGGACTGTGTGTTGTTTGGTGTAATTGCTTCGAGTAGTCGCAGTTACCAGTTCAAGGAGGCATGAGAAGTTGGAGCGAACAACTTGGAGGACCGCCGGGAAGCAGACTTATTACTGTCAAACGTGCGGGCTCAGGGCTCACTGAGAGAGGGAACAAAATTTTAAAATGTTATAATATTTTATTTATTCAACAATTCATGTACACACATATAATAAAAAGATAAGAAGGAGGAAACAAAAAAATAGGTACAACAGTGACGTTTTTTTCTACAGAAATATTCATCCAGCATACCTGTGAAAGGAGAGTTACAAAAAAAAGAGATGTAAAATACTGTGTTTATGAGTGATAGAAAAATAAGTAAAAACAAAATAGTTATCTTTGAAATAATAACATATAATGAAAGTGTGTATGTGTGTTTGTTTATCGGAATCTGGAATAGGTTAGTAAACCTTTTATTTCCTAAAGTAGCATATAATCTCGTGTACATCATCTTTACATATTTATGTTGGTAGAAATATTTAACATAGACGTATGTTGGAGAATTTTAGATGGACACTATCTAAAATTCTCCAACATACGTCTATGTATGCCCCATTGAAAAACTCATAATAAAGCTGTCGTAAATTAAAATCTTGTTTGGTTAACAGTGATCAATTTCGAAAGACGAAAAAAGGGCTAGTCACCATCCTAACCTCAACTGTTGGTTATATAGGCTAACCTATTTTGTATGTCAGATTTTTACTGACTAAAACCACACCTATGTTTCTTCTTTGCCCTAGCGTTCTAGGACCACGGGTTTCCCTTTCGGAAGTCAACCCATAGTCCCAGTGGGCTTCGGCCCTGCTGAGCCCCTACGGTTTCGCTGACATCACTTTGAGGCGCGCGTGGAACACTACGCGCCGTCAACTACGTATGACTCGGGATAGGAAACCCCATAGCACACCATTCAACTCTATTGTCAGCAATTCTCATTCAACTTTTATCAGCTATCCTACAAAATTCGTCGTTCCAGTTTACTTGTTCTACCTTGCTTTTGCCAATATGTGGTATCAACTCGAAAACATGTCTACAAAAATGAATGTTTAATGAGTCTCCCTTAACCCAAACTCGCTGCTACAGCGCCCCCACCATTATTACTGTCAAACATACAAGTTCGCGTTGAGACGTAGCCCGTTCACTGACGCTGCTGAATTTAGATAGCATTATCGTCTGCCCGCATTTCAGTTATGGCTTTATGCATGTAAACTATCTAAGAAACTTCTCTCGCTGGTGTTTGAATGCATACATTTGTGTTGTGTTTGATTGTTATGTACCACTTGTCAATGGGGCAATTAATCTTAATTCGATCGGTTACGCAATCGAAACGTTTACCGCATTAGGCTCTCTGATTGGTTAAGAGCTTGGAATGGGCCAATCGGAGCGCTGAACGTCATAAACGTGTCGTACGCGTTAACGTAAAAAAACTCGCACTGGGCATTCTGATTCTCTGTTACAAATTGAAGCTCATCATTAAAGGGTTCAACGCATATTGTTCGCTACCTATATTACAAATTATATGGGTACTATCCCTATTTGTAGGCATCTTTGACGTGGAAATGGTGGGCATCAACACGCTAGAACTGTGTCGTAAATGTGCCCTATTGATGTATTACTACCAGCTACTGAACAATAAACTCATTGTTGAGTTATGCTGGCCTTTGCACATGAATTATTAAATCACTGTGTAATATGTTAAGTTTTTGTGTACTGTAAAGAATTGAGATCGATGGCACGTCCACGCTAGCTAGTTGTTTACTGGTCGCTCCGGACTAAGTGCGGGTGTCGATGTCATGCACCTGTGTCTTACGGTGCCTGTTTGTGGTTCCACTGTCGAGTACTCTAACTAGTCGATATGCCCCTGTAGCCCAGACGTTCCATCTGCTAAAAGCCCTGATTGTTCAGGAATCTAAATTTTGACATATTTATGTGTAACAATAAAACTATATTCGATATTTTGTATTTTTGTTTAAGATTGGGATTGGGTTATTGTACGCTTTGTTACAATCAGTAGGCTTAGCTAACAATTGTTTAATAAATATCGAAATAATTTTAAAACATAACATTACCTTATTTTTGTATCTCTTGAGACTCGACGCCAATATACAAGTCTCAAAAACAGAACGGACAAAATATGGATGAATTACCTTTCTAGGAAAACAGATCGTGTTATGTTAGAAAACCATAATTCATCAATGTGTTACCAGGTAAACATACCCAAAAGTTTCTACATTCGGTGAATTTCACAAAATATAGCTTTTAAATAGTTTGACTGTAAATCCGTTATCGTTCATGGATAATCAGACATTTTAATATAGTACCTATCAAAATGTTCAACTTCAATGATTGTGAACCTGTAATTGGCATTTTGAATTCAGTTTAATTTTGTTATCAGTTACAATATGTTTGAAGTATGTTATAATTTCTTTGTCAAAGACTTTTCCATCCAATTTAAGTGCCTTTGAAGCAGTTTTACATCACAATATAAACATTAAAGCAAAATAGACACAATCTTGAAATAAATTGATACGAAAGTCACTGATCTTCTCGTAATTGTATTTTCTTTTTCAATTCCAGAAAAATGCCATTTATAAAACGTTATCACGCTTCTTTGTAGCGTCGAAAAGTTTAATTCCAAATTGTTAATGTTCATTGAACAAAATAAATTGGGCAAAGTTTCAGCTGAAGATAAAAGAGATTCACTTGTGAAGAACATCAGATACACACGCTGCGTGCATACTTGTGACAAAAACGTATATTGTGCTTTGCAGCTTAAAAAAATATTTAGCTAGAATTAAAAAAATATGTTCTAATTTTTTTTATACAGGATAGGTGTTACAGAACTATGTGGTCATATTTTAGACTAGCTGCTACCAGCAGCTTTACCCGAGTAATTGTAGAAAATTATCCCAAGGAAATATACTCCAAGGCTTTTTTTTTAGGTTGGAAAATTATCTAATGGATCTCACCTCACGCTCCGCCCAAGATCCCCGCTCTTGGGCGGATCAGGAGGGCGTGTTAGACTTACTGACTAAAAACCCACTCCTGTTCCTTCTTTGCCATTGTTCCAGGGCCCCGGGGATCTCTTTCGAATCACCCATGGCACCAGTAGGCTTCGACCCTGCTGGGCCCCTACGGTTGCTGACATCTCTTTGAGGAGCTCCTGGAACACTACGCGCCGTCGACGGCTTGAGCTCGGTCCGTACGGTTACCGGACGGTCGGACGGCAAGCTACTCATTGCTCGTCGTCCGCAAGCCCATCGCAAGGAAATCGGGATCGAAACCCCGGCGGCTGGGGCGCGAGGGCCATTGCCTCGCACGTACGGCGCCTGCTTTGCTAGCATTACTGCTCCGCAGAAGGAGGTGACCGTCTGCCACTCCTCCTCGTTCCAGACGATGGCCTGTACCAAGGCCCGACGCGAGAGATCGCTGCCACCGATTGCTCCCACGAAGACACGGCGGTGCTCTGCCCAGGCGTGGCATACCTCTACCGTATGCTCTACCGTCTCCTCCGGGCGATTCACACAATGGTGACACCCGGGCGTTTCTTCCACACGAATCCGGTGCAGGAATCTCCCGAACTGATCGTGTCCGGTGAGAACCTACGTCATGCGGAAGGTAAGGACGCCGTGTTGTCTTTCCAGCCACTCCTCAAAGAGGGGACGTACCACCATAACTATGGCGTGCCTAGCACTGGGTTGCGACAGTCGTTGTCGCCATTCCACCATGAGATCCCGCCGGAACTCTTTCCAACTCTTTCCGCCATGCCGCGACTTGGTGCGGCAGCAGAGTTTCGCCAGCTTACGTTCAGCTTAGTCGCCGGTCGCTTTCGTAGCGACGGCGGCGCCCATACCGGCGCTCCATAAAGGGCCATGGACCGAACGATTCCTGCATAGAGCCTCCGGCAGGAGATACTTCAAGGATAAAAAGTATCACCAAGTTTCCTCCCTTCAGTCTTTTGAGTGTCAAGAAGTAACAAACATATTACTTTATCGTCAGAGGATCATTTGTATGAGATCTCCAATGTTTTTTAAGGAATCTTCTATGAGTTTTTTGGAGAAAGTTATTCATTTCTATAGATAGACCGACGCAGTATTTAAAATACGACCATTAATTTTCATTACATCCTGTATAATTGGCTCTATTAAATGTATTGTGTTATTTATGTAGTTAGAAATGGCCGCAACAGCTACCGGAAAAAAACAAAATCATAGAAGCAAGTAGCTTCTATGACTACATGTAATTTAAAAATTTCTTATACTCGTACCTAATGGATGTACACGTTTTATATGAAAACAGTATTACAAAAGAAAGCCTTAAAAACCAGTCAGGAACATTTGTTTTCTCAAATCAAAATATAATAAGGAGGAGGAGTCTCTATAGAAAATATCTCTGTGCCCGGGGCAAATGAGATCTCCAGACATTCGTAGAGCAGACAGTCAATTAATGTGGACTGTATCTAAACTTTGGTTTCCCTTAAAAAAACAGGATTCATTGATATTTTGCTAGCGTCATAGACTAGGCAGTAGTATCTTTCTCTGGGTTTGTTTAGTAATTTAAATATTGTAGAAATTGTGAACTCGAATATTTTTTATTTAAAAAGTGAACCATTTTAACACCTAGGTAAATATTATCATTGTAGTTAGGAAGTTTATTGTAATTTAGGTATAGGAACCATTTTACATGAGTCATCATCATCATCATTTCAGCCGAAAGACGTCCACTGCTGGACATAGGCCTCCCCCAAGTGTCGCCACAATGAACGGTCCTGTGCGTCTCGCATCCATCAGACTCCTGCAACCGTTACCAAGTCATCGGTCCACCTTGTGAGAGGCCTTCCAACGCTACGTCTTCCGGTACGTGGTCGCCATTCTAGAACCTTTCGGCCCCAACGGCCATCTGTTCTGCGAGCAATGTGCCCTTCCCATTGCCACTTTAGTTTGGCGATTCTTCGTGCTATGTCGGTAACCTTGGTTCTCCTGCGGATATCCTCATTCCTGATTCGATCACGCAAGGAAACTCCGAGCATAGCCCTCTCCATTGCCCTTTGGGTGACTTTAAGTCTTCTGATGAGGCCCATTGAAAGCGACCACGTTTTGGAGCCATATGTCATCACTGGTAACACGCACTGGTCATAGACTTTCGTCGTTCGTTTTTACATGAGTATTCATCTGAAAAAATCAGTACGTCCAACGCATAAAGTCATGACATATTTTTGAGTAATATTGTATTATAAAAAAATATATATTATTATTTCTTATTACATCTACCATCTGGTACTGTGATCTTAAACTGACTATTGATTACATAATGCAAAAACATTGGTTAAAGTTTCACGAATTACTTATATCATTAATAATTATGAAAATGAACCCTCCTGAAATAATACAATTTTTGCCTTACGGCCTTATAATACGTTGGAGGTATCGAAATGTTTAACCATCATAAAACTGACGACTAGTGTTAAACCTCAACCAACTTTTCTTCTGACGGTGTCATGTTTTAATTTTGCAATCAAAATTGTGTTAACACAAAAATACTAAAAGTGAGAATCCTTTCCTTTAGACTATAAAACCACGTCGCGAGTCGTTAAAAACCAAGAACTCAGAAACGACCTTCAGGTTCTATGAAATAACAACGAGAATATAATATTTAAAGTATTCACACACTTCCAGCTTATATTACCAAGTAAGTACGCTTGGAGTATCTCTGTGTCACTGAAAAATTCTTTGCGTTTACGTTTTAAAACTGGCGTTTATCCACGAGACGTCTCCCACGGGGCAGTTCATACAATATTCATACACTCTATATAAGGCTGATTGCAGACTTAAACGGTGGTCGGATCAAAACGAGACGAAAGGCGTTCTGGGACAGTGTATGGGGTATGACGGGTAAAAATACAGATTGAATGATGGTATAGATTTGATATTTTTTGTGTAAAGAAAAAAAGTATTTAAAAAGTAGGAATAGTCTAATATACATAGGTACGCTAGCTTCTGATGTTTTATAAGGGCCTATGTAGGCCTATGTGAAATAAATCATTTTGCGGTTTTTTTAAGGGTTGTTTTAAATATACTTTTTAAATTTCGTAAAAAAAAAATTGGAATAATCGTTTCCAAGACAGCTAAGCCTTAAACAATACCCTCGTTTATTGTCTTCGGTGCCAAGGATCCAGATTGTAAGTACGTACAATAATTGAAAGATCTAAGTATGCTAAGCATACTTAGATTTAGGATTTGTTAGTCGAATACTGGAAATGAACACAAGTCATAACACACAACGCATAACTACAACTCAGGAGATAGACTGTGCGCACACAAACGATTTTTTCTATGTTTTTGGCACCAAAAATGTAAAAAACTAAATATGTACTTGAAAATCGATACAAGAAAAAACACTTATAGAATCTGCGATTGTAAACACATCTCAAAAACTAGTCCGTGTCGACCGGCGCTAGTTTGAAAGCGTTCCGTGTGTTTGCGACAAATACCCCTGTTATGTTTCCTTTTGCATGTCAAACAACTCTCACAACTCATATGAATCGATTCTGTCAAACAGAAAGTGATACAATGCGGGAAAGGGCCGTATTCAATCCGGCATTCTAGTCGCTTCTATATAAATAGCATTTTTTGTTACATTTTCTGTTGAATGCGAGATGCACATTATATCTATCCTGATTTAAGAAATTTTCTGTCTTTTTTTGAAAATAGAATCACAGTCGCAAGAGCAAGCACTGCACACAGAGTCTAGGACTGCGAGTCGCAGTCGTCATCAATCGCAGTCGTAATGAGGTATAGATTATTAAAAAAAATCTGTTTGGTTCATCAGTTACACTTTTTTTTTTTTGCCACATAAACAAAAAATAAGAAAAAAAAATGCGTTTAAAATTCACGTAACATCACGCTTACGTAAAAAGTGTATCTTTTTTACTTCGAAGTGACGTAACAAGCCCCACTACTAAATTTTGATGCTGATTTAGGTAGAAATCATGTATAACCCAATATTTTTTAACAACTAACTAAAGACTAACCAAATAAAGTAATATTTTTCACGTTTCTATAATATTTTTTAAAGCTAACTTTGCGACCACTTAATTTCAGAACTTATATTATAACATCGTCCATATAAACCACACCGTCCAATTCCCCAATTAAACATTCATTTACAATCCAATGTTCACCTTTTACTACGGTTCACACGTAATTAAGAACTAATAACGAGTCACTCGACAAAACAATTTTAGCTTTTTAACCGTCACGTTGAACTACATCAATCATCGGGAAACACGTTTGAAAAACATGACTCAAACGATTCATCACGGATGGTAATTATCCTAACTGCTGTTTTCACTGTAAGACGTTTTGTGGTTCCGGTCGGCGGACCGTGGATGCTTTTGATGTTGCCTAAGTTGGTTAATGTGTTGTTTTGGTATTTAGAAGTATTTATGAGGATCTGGTGATACGCCGGCTTAATAGCAAGGTGATAGAAATACTTAAACAGTTATTTTGACTTAATGAGTTGGTTAAATTTCAACATTTATGATGTTTGTGATGTCTAATCACTATTTTTAGAGTATTAAACAAAGTCATTCGCTGTCTGTCTGTCCCTATGTATGCTTAGATATTTAAAACTAGGCGACTGACTTTGATATGTGTGTTTTATTAATAGATGTGTGTGTGTGTTTTTCTAAGAATGATTCAAGAGGAAGGTTTGTATGTATAATACATTCATAATATAGCAGAGAAACACTGGTAATTTTAGAGGTTTCCAATATGATGTCGTAAATAAACACATTTTTTTACGCTTACATTGCAAACGCTGGCTGAACTCTACGAGATAGATCAAAATAATGTACTACAGTATTGTACACCTTAAAAAGGTCTTAAAAAAAATCGCAACGGTATATGTCTATCTCTTAGGGATAACCCACAATAACAATTTTTTATCCTTTACTCTTTACGAGACATAATAGTTTATTTACGAAGCAATTTTAAGCAATGCAGCATTAATCCTTATCCACTTGAGTACCTTAAATATATTGTGCATTTAATATAGATCAATATGGCAACTAATGTAATTAATGCATGTAATTTAAATGAAAATTTTCGAAGATATTACAGATTTAAAATGCAGGGACATAGCGGTTGCGGTAGTTCCAGCCGGGGGGCTGGCGGCGCGTACCTATAAATATTATTTTTTTAAGAAACCTGAATCCACCTAAACTTTGCAATGGCACGAGTTTGCCGGGATTATTTCACAAAAAAAAAATCATAATACGTAATACTCACTGATATGTGGTACCGGAGGAGATGTATTGATTCCCCGAATGTCTCTGATACTATCGGATTTACCGTTCCAATTTAAACGCCTACAATTTCCAGTAAAGATATCTTTTGCAATAACCATTAATAAATCGCAGGGTCAAACTTTCAACGTCGTAGGCTTAGATTTGAGCGTTGAGTATTTTTCACATGGCCGACAATTATACTATGTCGCTCTTTCAAGAGTAACCTCTAAAGAAAACATGTTTGTATTGTCTAGTGACAAAAAAGGTGTGAACTTTGTATATAAAGATATTCTGTAGTATATTTAGTATCAGTATTGCACCCGTGCGAAGCTGGGGCGGGTCACTAGTCTTAAATAAATTAGTTTTATTATTTCTTTATTTCAACTTTATGCACTTGTAAATAACACTGTACAAAGTCGGATTTAATGGCTTAGGCATTTTTTACCTGTCGACCTTAGGGTGTTGCAGAAATATATCATGGTAGTATGCAACATAATAAATAGAGAAACAGAAAAAAAAGTACAATAATAAATCCATACTTACATACATATAAATAAGCAATGATATTGTGAAAAATAAATCTATTAATCGCTATCCTGACTTTTAGAGGTAGAGTATTCCAAAGAGACATTGCCTGGACAAAACAGGAGGAGTGTTATCCACTCCTCCTGTTTTGTCCAGGCACACAGAGCGGTGTGAGAGATACCGTAGAAGACGATTTTTTGTTTTTTTTTGGGTTTTTACGTTTTGCCAATATCATAAAATGACGTAATGCAGATGTGTGTATTGCCATACTAAAACTATACCTAACTGAACGATCTAAGATAAGCACAAAAAACGGCGACAACATTGTTAAATGGTGATGAAAACAAAACTTTCTGAAGTAATCAACGTTAAACTACAAACTCAATCTGTTTAATCTTACTTAACTAAGAAAATTTACCTAGCAACGCACTGCAATGCGGCTAATTTCAAAATAACTTCGCTCCGAAAATTGTAGGCTTAAACGGACTTTAGACGTTCGTCGATTTACGTGACCACCTTAATTAGGCGGATAGACCTTCTTGCACCTGCGGAGGGAGGGGATTTACGGCTTAAAGAGGTACCGAGTCTAAGAGCATTCGGTGGTTACTAGTAAACATGGCTTATTTACCTGCTCCATTCCTTAGTAAGGCCTAGACTTTGCTTTGAGAATATTAATTAAAGGGTAATTTATGACGGCTATTCAATTTCGTAGTTATCTACTCGCAGATATAGTTATTTGGTAATTAATGAAAAGGTTGTATTTTAAAAGCCACCTACCTCAAATGTGTTGCCAGTGATACATACGGCTCTGAAACGTACACAATGGGGCTCATCAGTAGACTTAAAGTCATCCAAAGGGCTTAGAGTTTTCTTATACACATAGCCTGAAGAATCGCCAAACTTAAGTGACAGTGGGCCTTGTAGGGCTCATTGATCATTGATCGTTAAATACATAGTCGATGGGGCCGAAAGTTTCTGGAGTGGCGGCCACGTACCGGAAAACGCAGCGTTGGAAGGCCTCCCACAAGGTAGTCGGTCAACCTTGTGGGAGGCCTGGTGAAGGTCGCGGAAATGGATGCGAGATGCACAGGATCGGTCGTTGTGGCAACACTTGGGGGAGGCCTATGTCCACCAGTAGACGTTTTCGGCTGAAATGATAATGATGATTAAAACTCAACTCAAACGTTTGACATGTTCAAAAAAAAAAAAAAACGTTTCTTTTTCAACAATATCTATAATGTACAGAATAACCGTAATATCAGCCAGTAATACTGCCAACTGTCCCACAGCTGGGCTTAGGACTTTTCTCGTACAGGTTAAGCAAGAGTATTAATTACAATCTATTTTTGTTTTGAGGTTGGAAACATCAAATAACTCCTCCTGCTCCGGGTAGAGCGAGAGGGAGTATCAGACTTTTACTTACTAAAACCCATCTGTGTTACTTCAGTTGTATTTTGGGTTCAAGGGCCGTGATAACTTTAGAAAAATCTCGCAGAATCACCACGCTTGCGGTGGTTTACATTCACACGTAATAATATCATAGTATTTACAATAAGTTACAAGGCTATTAACATAGCTGCTAGGTGTAATAAATATTTCTGAATATCTAAGTTAAACTTATTATTAGAAGTTAATTAAAAATTAATCTTGCTGAAATCAGCTTAGCTTTTATGCCGTTACAATGTGTCTGGAAACAAAACGAGGAGGCGGGATGAGAACAAGACATGAAATACGCTGCTTTACTAATTCTCCACAATGCAGAAGAATTCATCAGAACGCTTACCCGTAGAGTGGTCGCCTATGATACGGTACGCAAATCGGGGAACCAAGAAAGGAGGTATTTTCAGATGTGTAACTGAACCAACATTTTTATTAGGAATCGTTTACTGAATTCAGTTGAGAATCACGATAACACTTCTTTTTCTGCTGGTGACTAGTTAGAGTAATATTATTGCTCCGTAAGCTACCATATCATCAAGGATGTTTTTTTTTGTAAAACTGACCAAAACAACGGATATCAATTATCAAGCAGAAGGCTCGCTTGTTACCGTAATGAACTCTATCCCGTAATCAGTGACCTGTGGAATCCTTACAAAACCTCTAAGACATCAAAGGTGAATCCAGGAACATAATCAAAGATTTAACCCACAGACAACAATATAATATTTCCAAGAGGTTCATCCATAATCGTACCCACGATCCCTCTTGTGATTTTCATCGTGTTATGAGAAAGGCTCCCCGGGCTAATGAGAATGAATTGCACTTGGCGTTGGCGAGGCCAACATTACTTTAAAATTAGTGCATTTTTCAGTCGCCCGCCTTAACGTGATCCGTCTTAGTTTAAACTCGGATTTATTAGCGACTTAAATTGATTTAATAATGCTTGTATAGTTTGCTGCTGGTAAAGGATTAGAAAAATTACCTTTTTTTAGAATTAATTTGAATAGCTATGAAGGTTTCAATATAGAGCCTAGTAAGGCTCAAAAGTAATGTCGCGCTCATGTCATGGTAATTTTGACAATAAAAAATCGGATATATTCGCCCTTTTTTTTTGATACTGAAAATTAAACAAAATTAAACTTATAAATTATTCAAAAATTACTTCTTTTTGGCACTACATTTTCTATTACCTATCTTGAGGTTCAAGTAGAATATGTTTTCGTGGTAGCCACATGAATATCTTTTCGCACACAATTATAATGGAACTAAAATTGCACAGTTAAAACAATAAACACAATATTAAGAATTACCATAAGCCACGTTCGTTTGAGAGCTTGGAAGAACGGAAACACACGGTGCCTTTTGACGACGCGACTGAGAGTGCTTTATTTAAATAGCGTCATAATTAGGTGCCATTATGCAGAAAATTATTATTTGGTTAGCAGAAAAATTATTACTTGGTCAGTGAAAAAATATTATTTGGTCAGTGGAAAATTAATATTGGTTAGTGATAAATTATTATTTGGTCAACAGGATTCCTATGAAATGCAGTTATTTTTTGTGTAGGTATTTGCCATTGGTCAGAAATCAGGTTTTTGGATAAGGCATTTAAAAAACCTTTTTAGATAGATATTGTCGTTATTAATTTTGGTTACTCAAATTGAGCAATAAATTAACTTAGCAGGTTAAACTATTAAGTCAATGACACTTATGTAAAAAAAAACTTTAGTAGCAAGTCAAAATGAAAATGACATTCAAATTCAAGACGACCTTTCATAAACAGAATTGTTGACCTTTCATAAGAGCAGTGGTGGCCGAGTGGTAACGGCCCCGACTTATGGAGTTGTAGGTCGCGGGTTCAAACCCAGCCAGGCGCATTACTTTGTGTAATTTATATCATCACCACTGCTCTCAAAACGGTGAAGGAAAACATCGTGAGGAAACCGGCATGTCCTAGAACAAAAAATTTGAAGACATGTGAGATCCACCAACCCGCACTGGGCCCGCGTGGTGGATTACGGCCCATTCCCTCTCCTAGAGAGGAGGCCTGAGTCCCAACAGTGGGAACATTATAAGGCCGACTATGCTTTCATAAACCCCAATCACGATTTGCTGTTATATTACTGTTTTTGTTGCAGATATAATGAACTTTCTATGACGTTAATTCAAAAACTACATACCACTGATCATAACATTTTTTTTTGCCGACAGCTAGAAGCAGCTCCTTTCTCTTTGTTTGCTGACCAAATATATTTTAGAGCTGAAATTTTCTTATTTAGCCCGTTAAAGGATAGACATTATAAACGATTTGAAAGTAAATGATGATGGTATCATTATAAAAGGGGATCATAATGTGGCGTGACAATCTAGATGTGCTAGATACCTACGTACCGCAATAGTTTGATTGAGATAGCTGAAAGGATAACTGGAAGGATTCCTCGGATTTAATTTAAATAATTTTCATGGCACGATTGGCGCAGCGCAATTCTTGACCGATTAGCTGCTGCGTGTAGCGGTTTTGATTCCCACACGGAACCAATATTTGTATGGTCTACAGATAGTTGTTCCGGGGTCAGGGTGTGTTGTGTAGGTACCTAAATGAGATTACATGTTTGTGAACGTACCCACGGTACAGGAGTACCTAATTCCTAGTATGGGAAAACGTTTTTTAAAAAGAAAAATAAATAAATTTCAAGGTGGCCTTTGCCCCGTTATGGGATAGTGTAGGTTTAGTAGAAAAGTAAGAAAATATGCAATGGATTTCATCTCTAATTTGATTTTCTATACGCAGAATTGTAGAAAAGGATTCAATGTTAAGATAAATTCTTAGATAACATTGTTAGGGACTGAGAAAAACTACTCGAGAAGAAAATAAAAAAGATCCTGGATTTTTAAGGCAGAAAAATGTTACTAGGACTGTAACGTAATAGATAGGAAAACTGGAGTAAAATTGGCATTTGACCGGAAAAAACGGACGACGCCTTAAGGTCGTGAGGAGTGAACAAAAGCTGATAGCAATAATGATATATAGAGAGGAATTTCACGTGCCATTTAGTAAATAGCTGGATCGCTTGTTGTAGATAGGCATTTTCTTTATAATATCTTTCTAAGCTCAAGTTATTTCAATAAAAGTGTGTTATTTTTAGACAAACGAATAATATAAATTCACTGTTTAATATAGACAATGAAAGTTGATACCATAGCTACATGATTTCGATCTTCTTTGCCGCTTTTGTTACGTATATACTGTCTCAAAACTTTCAGTTTATCGAAGGCTCTTTGAATCTTACTCCAGCCGTAAAAACTGTAGCAGTAGGTACACTGGGTTATCCTAAAAAGGTGTTCAATATTCAGAATCACTGCGGTTACGCACGTGCGTATCTCTCGTATATTTCTATGGAGGGCCCCGTTCCTGGCACATGTTTATCCAATTTGGCGTAGTCTGCAAAGTTGCGAGCTCGCAACACGTGTGACGCTCAAATTAGAGATTCATATTAATTTAGGGCTTACAGTGACAGCGCTTTGCGCGCCCGCACGCTAAGACGCCGAACGACAAACTTACATTGAATTTGTAACACTTTGGTGTTGTTGTGTGGGTGTTATGTCACACCTTGTGTAAAGTTTAGTTTTTATTAGTAAGTATTTTGATTTTTATAGATACCAACCTAAACTATCTGGAGCAGAATTTTTTGCATACATATTGTAACTAATGGTGGTGACCATTAGAAAATTTAGTGACACTTATTTTTTAGGGCTCCATACCTCAAAAGGAAAAATGGAAGCCTTATGGGATTACTTTGCTGTCCGTCTGTCTGTCTGCATGTCTGTCTGTTAAGACCCTTTATCTCAGGAACGCGTGGAGGTAAATTCGGGAGTTTAAATTGAAACCATATACTCAAGTTTGCGATCCCATGAAGCTGTGAAAAAATTAAACTTCTAAAATAACGAAAAAAAAAGATACGGCCGTTTATGTCGGAAAAAAACGTATGTTTCGACACTCTCAATGAAATTGGGAATGAAAATTCATAGCGTATTTGTACTTGCCGTTGACCCAGAATCCTGAAATTTGGCATAGAGCAAGATCTTATAGCACAGGTATAGGAATAGATCTGAAAACAGTAAATTTGTGGTTACGTCACAAAAAAAAACTTTTTTTGCGATTCTGAACAATCTTCGAGACTCCATTCGGGAATTGAACTATTGACATAGGTAAGTTTGTATGGATCCCTCAGTGGGCGAGTACGACTCGCACTTGCCCAGTTTTTTTTTAAATTAGTTAACCTAATCATAGGGAAATAATATGGGCATCGACGCACTACTTTGGTAGCACATCGGTATTGGTATCTACGAACGTACACACAAACACGCTAGTGACGCAATCAAGACTTATCGAGAATTTTATCTTAGAATTTTATTTTTTTATCCATTATTAAAATTTAAAAGTAGCTGAAATGGATTCGGTGCCTATTCTGAACATACTGCTTTCAGAAGGTGCATTTATTGTGTTATATATTGCACAAATATTGGCTTCTGCCAACTGCTATCTCCACATAAATGTCGGATATAACGGATGCGAAGTCGAAGCCAGAAGAAAAGTAGTAATTGCCCTTCCGTGGGTTACAAGCTTACTTCGTACCTTTCATCAAAATCGGATAAGTAGTTTAACCGTGAAAAAGTAACAGACAGACGGAGATACTTTCATTTTTATAATATTAGTAAGGATTGCCCTTTTTAATGACAATGCCAACTATTGGGATCAAATTAATTACATATAACGTTCCATGTTGAAAGTTCTACCGATATCTAGGTAAGCACCACACTCCAAAACTAGTACCTGGGAGATAAACCATGAACTAGTTTCATTTAAATGATCCGCAGAATTTGCGCATTGCGAAATGGTGTGAGAACTTTTATTCCTATAAAACTTTTTAGTACACCTGAAGCTAAGCTAAATTTAATACTTCAGCGAGAACCTGGGATGCATAATTTGCAATTTGGACCAAAAATTGTTGCAAATAACACATTCTCGTTCTACGCATCTGCATATATATTCAATTTATGGTCTCTCTTGTCGGCTTTAATACCAATTTCCTCTACAAGGCATAACTACGTATATTGTTGAACAAACTCAATAAAGTTTCCTGCCGGATTATCTGCATTGATATGCTGCGCAGTAACTCATTTGAATGCAAGGCACAAAATTAGCCGAAATAAGTAATTCCCGGACTGCACAAAATAGAGCGTTAGCAAATTTGCAAGATGGTCGCTGAAGTTTGGGAGATCTATTTATATTTGAGTTGGTTCTCTTTATTTGAGTCTTATTTGAAACGTAAAATGAAGACTGTAGTAAAATATAAATGAAAAGAAGTACAGCAGAGCAGATGAAGAAAATAAAAATAATAATAAAAGACGGTATAGTTTTAAAGTCCAAAGAAAAGGAAAATGTTTAAATTTTGTATTACACGTTAACACATTCCACAGATCTTATTTTCCTACCCTATCATTGTTGTGATATCCTACCATGGAATTTGTATCCAACCAACATGCATCGTGTTGACATGTAGTTTATAAACAGTCATCCATCATTGGTGTTTCGATTACACGCCCAATCCACACAACTGTCATCTGTGTACGGGCTTACTCAGTTGTCTTTCCATTATGAAGTCTCCCGACCTCTGTCGTATTCCCTCCTGATTTTCGTACGTGTATATATATACATAATATTCTGTTTATCTATTTACTGTTGTTTAAGTATTTTATTATAAGCGATAATGTTATACAATATTAAAAGTTACGATGAGGTTGGCATAGGTATCTATTTAGATAAAAATCCCAAAACAAATACAGAGAAAAAATCTTCATTAATGACTCTTGAAATAAAAAAATAAATAAAAATTCTTCATCATCTTCTTAATTTTTTCAACGAAATTCTTCCGAACAGTCCTCCAAAACAGTCGAGAGAAAATAAAACCAAAAACAACAAGACTCATTTAGAAAATTTCGAGCTGCATATTCGAAACACTCGTTACATCTAACGCCTCCGGAAAATCACAAAAAATATATGAAATTATTTTAATAAATTCTTCATGGGTCGTACGCTCAATATTTTAAGTTGGGCTTAATTAATACGCGGCGACACTCCATTCGTTGAAATTAAGTACCAGCAAAATTTTATTAAATGTGCCATGCGTTTCGGTAGTCTCACAAAAATCACGTTACAGCGTCCGTGGATGGTGGGTTACTAGATGTGCTTTCTATGACTTACCATTTTTGAAAATACTTCAAAGGTTACACGAGATCTCAGATATTGTTCTTCAGAAGCATTATTTTGTAGTCTACGTTTGTAGTGTTTTCTTTTATTTATTTATAATAATCATTTTTTTAAATGTCTTAATTAGCACTTTATAAAAATACCAAACAATATACTATTAAGTTTCAAATACATGAACGAGAAATGAAAGGAAAAAATAGAGTGAAAGTATTGCTCCTTCACCATTTTTTTAATGTTGGCAACGTTTGAGGACTTTTGTATTCAGGTTCATTCAGGAAATTTTTGACTATTAAATTGAATATTTTTCCCATGAAACGCATTTCCTAATTTCATTTAAAATATACCGAGTGGTATAAAATAAGAGTTTATTTTACACTAAATAATTTAACTGAAATCTGATCAGTAACTATACCACGAAACCAACGTTTTTATTTGAGAAATATTACATTTATTCATACACTAAGCACGACAAAATGACTATCCACTCTACATCGCAGTCAAATCCGCATTATCCTCAGACACATTTCACAAAATCATCCTTCAAAAGCTAACTGACCATTTATTCAAAGTCCCTTAATCCGTAGTTTCGTAGCACATCTAGTAGCGTATTCAGGGAGGCATATAGACGGCAGGAGGGGTGCAGTCTCGAGGGCCGTCTGCCGTAAAGTATCGTTTAATGACGTGTAACGAGCGTGGTCTCCGCACAGAAGTTGCATGTACATGAAAAAAAAAACGGAAAAGTGCAAACTTCAGTACAGTTCGGGATCCGTACGGTTTTTCCCGATGCAAGTTGTGTTTTACTGCAAGTCAGCATCATTACTAACATAAAAGTTTATTGCTGAATAAGGTTTGTTTGTGCTGCGGCCTGAATAACTATTTAGGAATTAATGTTCACGCTGATGTATTTTTGAGGATTGTTAAATTTATGCTGGTTATGAGATACGGATAGTATGCAAAACACTATCCGTATCTACTTAAAATTGTGTACATCTTCTTCTTCCTGTCCTTGTCCCGTATTTCTTGGGGTCGGCGCAACACGTTTTTTTCTTAAATTCAGTCCTGTCACCCATCACACTATCACTAACTCCCTTTTCTTTCATATCACTCCTCACACAATCCATCCATCTTTTCTTTGGCCTCTCTCTCCCTCTCCATCCATTTACTAGTATACTCAGAACTCTTTTAGTAACATGCGTTTCATCTCTCCTCTTCATATGACCATACTAAGACGAACGATTTCCTTTCAACTTTTCAGTCACTGACGCCACTTTCAAACTTCCTTCAATATACTCATTTCTCACTTTATCCATTCTCGTCACACTATACATCTATCTCAATACTCTCATCTCCTACATGCAATCTTTTTTCATCCATCTTTTTCACAGCCGAACATTCTGATCCACAGACATACAGAACGACAGGTCTTATCACGGACTTGTAAATTTTACCCTTCTACTTGAGGGCATTTGTGGGTCGCAAGTTGTTCCCGTGATCTGTCGCCATTTCATTCATCCTGCGTTGATCCAATGTGTTACGTCTCGGTCTACCTCACCATCCCCTTGGACGAGTGACCCGAGGTACCGAAAGTCGGAACAGATCGGTACTGGTGTTCCGGCGAGAGGTAAAGGCACAGGCTTGGAGAGACCGCCGAAATCGCAAAACAAGTACTCTGTTTTGGTTCTACTCAATTTCAGGCCAACACTCTCCAGTATATGCCACCACAGCTTCAATCTGTTCTGGACCTCTAGGCTACTCTCAACAACCAGCACAATATCATCGGCAAACAGCATACACCAGGGAGCCTCTTCCTGAATGTCTGACGTCAGAGGGTCCATTATCATCAGGTATAGATAAGGGCTGAGAGCCGACCATTGATATAGACTTCCTAGGCACACTTTTCTCCTTAAGGGTCCACCACAGAACTTCACAAGGTACCCAGTCGTATGCCTTTTCGAGGTCAATGAATCCCATGCGCAAGTTTTTATGCTCACCTCTGTATTTCTCGCACAGTTGGCGTATAGTGAAAATGGCATCCGTTGTTCCACGACCAGGCTTAAAACCGAATTGGTTCTGTGAAATTGCACTCTCTTCTCTCAACCGCCTCTTAATAACTTTCTCCAAGCCTTTCATAGTATATGACATTAGCTTTATTATACATCTATAATTGTTGCACACAAGAACATCACCTTTGTTTTTAAAGATGGGCACCAAAGAACTGTTGCATCATCAGGTATAGCTTTTTCTCGCAACAACTTATTGAAGAACAAATCCCACAATAATTTCCACATATAGATATGTTTTTACTAAATGCATATGAATCTAGATATAATATTTTATACATAAAGCAAAAATGCAGTTTTTATGATTATTTATCTTTCCATTATCTGTTTTACATTATTATTTCATTAACATTATCTGTCTGTTTGTTTCGGCTAATCTCCGAAGCAGGTGAACCTTTTTTCACTGGTAAATAGCTGATGTTATAAGGAGTAACTTAGGCTAATTGTTTTATTTTAGCAGAAGAATTAGCAAAAATCAATTATTTTGAAATTGTGACCAAATGCCATTGTGCAGGCTTTATAAGCCTGACGCGGATGAAGTCGCAATCACCAGCTCTGTTATTTTCTTGGGTTGCTTACCTAAACTAAATCAGTTTTATTAGAAGTTTATTTTAAACATTGACCTCTGCTTATAGAGAATGCCGTTTTTTTTTCAGATTTTCACATCACGGGTCCCTAAAACTGCCGACTAGTACCGAAATGAAAGGGATCCAAAGCGGCGATTTGTTTGCGACATTTTAAGAACGGTTTTAACATGTGGATGGTCGACGTTATCCATGCGGATTTTACAATGGACTAGCTTCTGTTCGAGGCTTCACTCGCGTGAAAGTAAGTTACTTCATACAAACTTTAGACCCCGTTTCTTACCCTTAGGAGGCAGCCACCGTAAGCGTGGGCTTGCGGACGGCAAAGTAGCTCGCAGTCCGGCCTTTCGGTAACCGTCCGGCCCGAGCCCGATTCGTCGACGGCGCGTAGTGTTCCACGCGCACCTCAAGGTGACGTTAGCAATACCGTAAGGGTCCAGCAGGGTCGAAGCTGAAAGAAAACTCGGGGACCTAGAATGCAAGGCAACTGAAGGAACGTAGGTGTGGTTTTAGTCAATAAAAGTCTGACACGCCCTCGCGCACCACCCAAGAGCGCAACAAGTCATTGGATGGTTTCCCACCTAAAAAAAAACCTGTAGCGGGCTAGTTTTGGAAAATGCTTTCTTATTCTTTTTACACATTATCAAAGGAACCTCTGTGTAAAATTTCAGCGTTTTAGGTTCAAAGGTTTGTGTTGGGCGTTGATGAGTCAGTTAGTGAGTCAGGACTTTGCCTTTTATATATTATTGGCTTCTACTACAGTTGTTTAACCCGGGTGAAACTAAATTTCTCCATACAAACATTAGACCCTCCTTTTATCCCCTTAGGTGGCGAATGTTATAAAAACTTTTCTTATTCTTGGTAGACATCATAAAAGGAACTTCTATGCAATATTTCAGCGTTTTAGGCCCAGGGTTTCGGGCTGGGCGTTGATGAGTCAGTAAGTGAGTCAGGATTTTGCTTTTTATTTATATAGAAGATACGGTATACTAATATTTAGATTAGACCTTCTAGTTAACTTTGAATAATTTTTGAAAGATTCGGTAGGCAGTCGATATTTTTTCTTAACAATCTGAGATGCTGAGACCTTCCATACCTAAACAGTCTGTGTTTCCCAATAACTACAATATGGGGATATTTAAATGAAAAGTGAATTAGTTAGGCCAGCGTGATCCAATATTAACCACATCATAGCTTACCATCAAGTGAGTTATTAATAAAATAATAAATAAAAAGATTATAATAATTATTATTTATTTACTCAGACAACCACGTCCACGTTAGTCAGACTTTAGGTCCACGGGTTAGTAACAAAAAACTATATTAGTTAGAAAAATAAAAACAAAATAAAATATGAAACAATTTTCAAAAAAGATTGTTCACTGATACATAATTATGATGAATCACTCCTCATTATATTAACACACTTTCACGTAATGTTGTACTGCAAAATCATTATATCTGTAATCAAAATATGGGTCTCAATCAAAAACTTTTAAATAAGAGGCACAAACAACTTTTCATGAAACATAAACCACAATACTGAAAACCATAAACTCCCCATTTTCAACACGCTCTATTTATTTCATATCCAATAAAATATTTTTATATCGTACCATGGTTGGTTACATACCAAAATACGATGAAATAAAAAATAATTGCCGTGTGAAAGGCCGCGCCTCAATCACGGGTTATTCGGAAACAAGCTTGTGGAAAACTATGAATTTCAGAAACTTGTGAAATACGGGTTGTGTGGGTTAAGTCTTTTCCACACAAGGACACATATGCTGGATGGAAAACTTTCATTATTCACATTTAAATTAGTTTCAGGCATTTTTTTTAAGGTAAGAAATCATCCAATGACTGCTCCCCACACCTACGTTCCTTTAGTTTCCTTTTGCGTTGTAGGACCACAAGCTGTATCCCCTTCATAGTTTTCCCCATTGCCCTAGCAGGCATCGGCCCTGCTGGGCCCCTATGGGTTGCTGACATCTCTTTGAGGCGCGCGTAGAATATTACGCACCGTCGATGACTCGGGCTCGGGCTTCGTCCATATAGGAAAGGACACACATAATGGATGGATAATTTTCATTATTCACTTGTAAATTAGTTTTAGGAATGTTTGTTGGTTTTTTGGGTTCCGTACCTCAAAAGGAAAAAACGGAGCACTTATAGGATCACTTTGTTGTCCGTCCATCTGTCTGTCTGTCTGTCTGTCTGTCTGTCTGTCTGTCAAGACCCTTTATCTCGGGAACGCTTGCAGGTATTGAGTTGAAATTAACTCAAAAAAACCATATACTCAAGTTTGCGATCCCTTGTAGCTGTGAAAAAATTCAAACTTCAAATTTAACGAAAAAAAAGATACGGCCGTTTATGTCGCAAAAAACGTGCATTTCGAGACTCTCAAGGGAATCAAAATTCATAGGATTCTTTCCGTTGACTTAGGATCCTGAAATTTGGCATGAAGCAAGATCACATAATACAAGTGTAGGAAAAATTCTGAATACTGAAAATTTGTAGTTACGTCATAAAAATAACCTTTTTTTGCGATTCGGAAAAATCTTCGTAACTCCATTCGGGAATGGAAATGTTTACATAGGTAAATTTGTACGGAACCCTCAGTGCGGGAGTCCGACTCGCACTTGCCTGGTTTTATTTGTAAAGGTGTGGTTAATTTCATCGAAATCCGTTTAGCCGTTCGATCGTGAAGAAGTAACAAACTTACACATACACATTCACTCACAAACTTTCGCCTTTATAATATTAGTGCGATTAAAAATCGAAAACTTTTCCCTGCCAAAGTTGCTTGGTGCAAAGTATGTTGCATACATCAAATCTTTCGCATATTCAAAGTTAGTTGAAAACTTTCATATTAAGTTCATACGTTGGAGTGTGTGCGTCATCACTAGAAAAGCGAATCCATTTTCCGATTCCCACATTCCCGTTTACTGAAGTACTTAAGTAAAGTTTGCGGATTGAATCGAAAAAACATTTCTACATTATTTTACTTCAGGTTATTATGTAACCGTATATAAAACGTAATAGGTACGAGTATAGCATGCAGTGTGGTATTTGTTCTATTATTCGATTCATGAAAGAGAGATATCAGCTGCCGGTTACTATTTTTGAAATACAGTTCCACTAGCTCTTGCCAGCGGCTTTGCTTGTAAAAGTAGAAAGTAGAAAATTATCCCAAGGATGTAATCCTTTTGAGGAAGAAGGAAAGGAAGAAGAAAAAGGAGGAAGCGAGGATGCTTCTTATCTTATCTTTGGCACACGATTAGTCTATGAACTACCCCTGAGTCGAATTTCACACAAAACGTCCAGCCGTTTGTATGGTGCAGTTTCATGATAATTTCCAAACCGATTCTTTGCGCAGCATATAAAAAAAAATAAACATCTATAGGCGCAAAGGTGGATACTGTATGGTGCAGTTTCATGATAATTTGCAAACCGATTCTTTGCGCAGCATATAAAAAAAAAATAACAATTGTGGACGCAAAGTTGGATAGTGTATGGTGCAGTTGCGACCTTCGCACGTCGGCATAACCGCTATTTAAGCGCACTAATCTACAACCAACTCCACAATAAACTGGACATACACAATTTAAACAAGTTCCAATGTAAGTCCAAAGTTAAAGAATTTCTGCTTACCCTCAATTATGATATGACGGAAGAATTTCTTAAACCCTAACCAGTTAGGCATTCACACACACACACACAAGTACAATACACACGACACAAAAATTCCCCTTTCCTTCAGTTTAATTTTGGCATTTTTCCTCTACTGATTCCCAAATTGTACTAATTTAGTTTAATTTTTATTTTTTCTTATATAAGTGCACATTACGTATCTAAACTTTGTCACTACAGAACGGACGGATGGATGACCCCTGTAACACAGGTTTACCTAGCGCAGGGGTCATTGATCATTTATCTTGTACCTCGCCAATTGTACCTTAAATTAAGTGTCACCTGTAATTGTGTACTTTTTGAAAATAAATTATTATTATCTTTATTTCATTTACATAAACATATTAGTTACATTTTTAAATATTTCAAAAATAAAAAATAAAACATTTAAAAATATAAAAAACAGTATCCCACCGGTATCGGGAACAGGGTCCAAGCTACCGGCGGTCAGGGCTCCAGAGAAAGGAACCTCCTAACAATGCGAGCCGTGTCCAGGAGTACCGCTTTCTGAATCAAGCCCTTGATCCAGTCGCCTAACGCGAGCCTCCTAAGGTGTTGGTCGAGGCTCTTGGCTATTAAGCCATTGCCCGACACGACTATCGGTACAATGATCGCCGAGTCCACATCCCACATGTCGACAACCTCGCGAGCCAAGTCAATATACTTGATTTGTTTATCTTTCTCGGCTTTCACGAGGTTCTCGTCATGCGGAACGGATATGTCAACAATCATTGCACGCCTCTCGCTTCGGTCCACCACCACTATATCAGGCTTATTGGCTACAATAGTCCTGTCAGTGATGATGGACCGATCCCAGTACAAAGTGATATGACCATTATCAAGAACTGGATCGGGCTCGTACCTATAGTACGGCACTTCCGATTCCACAAGAGAGTATTTCAGAGCAAGTTGCTGATGGATAATCCTGGCTACAAGGTTGTGTCTATGCAAGTACTCTCCGTTAGCTAGACGAGAACAACCAGAGATAATGTGACGAATTGATTCTCCCGGACGGTGACATGCCCGACATATGTCAACCGTGCCGTCCTTCACAATAAATCTCCGGTAGTTATTCGTCATGATAACTTCGTCCATAATTGCACAGACAAAACCTTCGGTTTCCCCAAAGAGGTCACCGGAACGCAGCCAGGCTACGGACGCCAATTGGTCTACATCGGGCCCGTGAAGGGCCCGGAAGAAGCGTCCGTGAAGTTCCTTGCTCTGCCATACTTCCCTGCGATCGTTAGTGTCAAGCACTACCGGTTTGCGCCAGTTCTCATTAGCCAGGGAGAGCGGGGTGAGTCCCTTGTCCACTGTCACTACATCTCGATGCATACCCACGTCGGCAGCTAGGAAATATTCCCTGAGACTGCATACCTCGTGGTTGTGTAGGGTCTTAGCATTTAAAAAACCTCGACCCCCACACTTCCGCGGGATATACAATCTCATCACCGACGATCGTGGGTGATGCATTCGATATGCAGTCAGCAGTGTGCGGACCTTCCTATCCAGGGCTTCAAGTTCCGTTTGAGTCCATTTGAGTACGCCGAAAGAGTACATCAATACCGGCATGACCCAACCGTTGAAGGCGCGCACCTTGTTTCCGCCTGAAAGAAGGCTATTGAATACCTTCTTCAGGCGTCCAAAGAAACGCTCCTTCAACGATTGCTTCATGTCAGTGATATTGATGCCTAGAGCTTCCGACATACCCAAATACTTATAGGTTTCGGTTGGAGAGAGGGATCTCAGGTTTATGAAATCCGTGAGTTGAGTGCCCACGGATTCCACAACCTCCCCTCGCTTTACATGCATGACCGCACATTTGTCCACACCAAACTCCATCCTGATGGCACTACTGAAGGTTTCAGTTACCTTCAGTAGCTCCATCAGTTGCAGATTGTTGGGGGCAAAAAGTTTCAGGTCATCCATGTAAAGTAGGTGAGATATTACCTGACCACCTCTCTTCAACCGATAGCCTAGACCTGAATTCTCCAGCAGTGTGCTTAGAGGATTCAAGGCTAGGCAAAACCAAAGTGGACTCAAACTATCTCCCTGGAATATACCTCGCTCGATCCTTACAGGTTCGCTATTCCTCTGGGTATGTCGACATCCTGGATAGCGGAGGACCGTACTCCATTGCCTCATACACGACATCAGGAAGGTGCGTAGTGTTGTATCAATTTTATACAATTCCAGCACCCTCATGAGCCATGTATGAGGAACAGAGTCATAGGCCTTCTTATAATCTATCCAACATGTCGACAGATCCTTTCGGGAACGTCGAACCTGTTGGCTAATGGTCATATCAATGAGGAGCAGCTCCTTAGTACCGCGGGACCCGTTCCTACATCCATTCTGAGAAGGTGACATGATTAAATTTTTGTCAATATGACTATTAATTTTGCTTCTCAGTATGGATGTAAGAACTTTATAGACCGTCGGCAAACACGTGATCGGTCTATAATTTTTAGGTTCCGCAGTACTACCTGACTTATGGAGCAGGTGGGTTATTCCTGTTGTTAGGAACTGGGGTAGCGACCCTGACTCTAAGGCAGACTGGAACTGATATGCCAAGCGAGCGTGCGATCTTGTAAACCACTTAATCCAGAAATTGTGCAGCCCATCCGGCCCTGGAGATTTCCAGTTTGGCAACGGACGGACTGCACGAGCTACATCTTGGGGGCTGATGTCAATTGCCCCCATTTGTGGTATTGGATCGCACGCACGCTCGACCTCTCGAGTCCAGTCACCCTCGGTGTGACTGACAGGCACCGACCAGATGCTGCGCCAGAATGAACTCATGGCATCATCATCCGGGAGGCACGCATCAGTCACACCTTGGTCCGGTCTCTCCCAAGCCCTATAAACCCACTTTTCATTACTCCGGAATGTGCGATTCTGGGTGTATCGGTCCACTCGCCGCTTATACCTGCGGATACGGTTTGCCCATGCATACACCTTCTGCTTCAGGAAGTCGATGCGCTCCGTGACACGGGACATATAGTCTCGGGGGCTGATGTCAGTCCCCGAAAACGCCCGTCTCACAAAGCGCATCACTCTTGGGCGAGTGTTGCCCTCCCTGAAGCAGATTAGTTTGCCGATGAGTGCTCTGGCCCCACCAATACGACGCTCGATCCTGCACTGCCAAGCCGGCACGGCTGGTTTCGGTCGTGTAGCTACGTCACAGTTTGGAAACTTGACGTGAGCTAAACGACATGCCGCAACAGCTGCGCAGTACATTATCGAGTGTGTATCAGTGAGATCTTTGCAGTCGTCAAAATAGTTTGACAACTGCAAATCCAGAGCAGCCACCAGCGCCTTATTCTTATTATGCATGGGCAAACGAGGTAAGCGCGGCCTAAGTTCGAGCGGCATGTTGCGATACTCCCGAATAGCACACTCCAAAGCACTCCTCAATTCATTGTTGCACTGGGTACTTACATGTGTAACCATGTCAGTAATCTCTTCGTCAACATGGTCGGAAAGATGGTAGGACGGTGGTACCATCACTGGTACCACAGACTGCGACGAAGGAGCAATGGCATGGTTACTCATTTCTGTTCGGAGGCGATCAAGTACAGTATCGTCCAACATATGATTACGCTGGATAACCCGCACCTGATCCGACAGTCGTTGGGCCGAAACGTTGACGGCTGGCTCAAGCACCTGAAACAAAGAGAGCATCCGAACACGGTACGCGGTCAGGTTGTTTCCTCCCTCTGTAGCCCCATAGTATGCGCGCATGACATTCTCATTGATGGATTGCGTCCATCGCATGCGCTGCACACTTCCGCCGGGAGCTGGGACCCTATCAGAGGCCGGTGGGCCTCGAGGTCCTAAGCCACTCGGCGGCCGGCATCCTCTCCGTCGACGCGCAGGTGGTGGTGACGTGGGCGGAGAAAAGTACTCGTCGCTGGAGCTCGACGCAACTGCCACGGCCGGTGTCACAGCACTCAGGCTGGGTTCCGGCGGCGGCGAGGCGGAGCTGAGCGACGAGGCCGGAGGTGGTAGGCGTGCACGGCGAGCTGCGGCTCTTGTCAACATTGTCCGACTTTTCGGCTTCAATTTTCCATATTTTCTATTGTTATTTTGTCATTATGGTTGCATTATGTATAGATTGTATATGATATAATTGTTATTTCTTGCGTTTTCTTTTCATTATTTCGGATCTTTTGGAATTTATTTGATTATTTATTGAAAAATGTGAAGAGAAAAATTTTTTCTTGTCACTTGGTTGACAGCCGAGCCACAGATATTATTATTATTATTTTTTTTTATATTTTATTTTTTATATTTTATTTATCTCAGGACCCTGAGGTCCTGGACCTTTGGGAGGCGTACGAGGAGCCGAAGCCAACTCGCAGAGGCCCTTTAGATAATTATAAAGGAACATGATATCAACCGACGATTATCCCTGTACGCGCTATGCTAGTGCACCCAAGGACAACCCCCGGTTATTGAAAAACTGTTGCGACATATGGAGAACAAAGATAATAGGGCTATGGTTTTTGGAGTCTTAAGTGGACTGGTAACATGGAACTATGTCAAGACTATGGCCCCTGCCTGAACAACGTTATTAATATGCATCGAAAAAAGGCAGGGGGTGACTTGCACACTCAATAAATGGGCCCCCAAAAACGGCCGCTAGCACGAAGTGACGTAGCAACAAGAGGGCAACATATTCTGAGGTGCTTGAGGAGTGGAGAGGTATACCACGGCTATCAGGACAATCCCGGAAGTACGGTCAAGATCCCTACCAGCACCTTACTGGATTATACATCCTTCTCCCGAGCACGTTTGCTCTTGCGAATCTCCACTCAAGCCAGCCAATAAAGGCAAGAGAGAGGTGGGAGCTCAGTTCCTCGTCAGTGTTCACTACGGCCGGCCAATAAAGGCAAGCCGGAGATGAAGAACAAGAATTCTCCCGGGAGATCGGGTCCGTGGGGTCGCTAATGCCCAACAGTTCGCCACAAAACTGCACTGCGGATTGTATCTCTCTTAGTCTGGCCCCTCACCCTAGGCATATTACGGCAAAGCAAACTTTACCGATACAGACCTAGGGTATATTGGAGCACGCAAGCCCCACCACGACGTCAACGTAGAGATACGGCGATGGGGTTATTATTATTATTATTATTATAAATTATTATTATTATTATAGTTTCATGATAATTTGCAAACCGATTCTTTGCGCAGCATATAAAAAAATTAAACGGTGCAAAGGTGGATAGTGTATGGTGCAGTTTTATGATAATTTGCGAACCAATTCTTTGCGAAGCATATAAAAAAATGAAAAATCTGTAGGCGCAAAGGTGGATAGTGTGTGGTGCAGTTTCATGATAATTTGCAAACTGATTCTTTGTGCAACATATAAAAAAACTAACTGCCGCCAGCGGCTTCGCCCGCGTGAAAGTAGAAAGTTGACACAAGGGACAATAGAAGAGAATAGAATAAACTTTATTGTAAACCAAAATAGTAACAATTTTGACAGAAACTTAAATCTACAAAAAATTCTATAGTTCTAGTTTTTGTTACTCTCGGGGTGAAAAATATCTCTATCTGTGTGCGAAATATCATCTAAATTCACTTTTTCCTTTATAATATACTAACTGTACCCCGCGGTTTTACCCGCGTCTTTGTTTTTTACTTTTTTTTGTAGTAGTGTGATGTTATATAGCTTATAGCCTTCCGCAATATACGGGTTATTCAACACTAAAATAAGTTTTCAATTCGAATCAGTAGTTCCTGAGAGAGTTCAACCAAAAAATCAAATTCTTCAGTTTTATAATATTACTAGCTTCTGCCAGCGGCTTCGCCCGCGAGAAAGTAGGTTTCTCCATCCAAACTTTGGACCCCCATTTCATCCCTTTAGGGAGCGAATTTTGGAAAATCCTCTCTTAGTGCTCGCTTACGTCATAAAAGGAAGCCTTGTGCCAAATTTCACGCTCCTAGTCCCATTAGTTTTGGCTGTGCGTTGATATGTCAGTCAGTCAGTTTCTCCTTTTACAAATATAGATTAGTGTGATGCAGAATCTACAATAACTATAATATGTAGTTTTTAAATATTAAATGAATTTGCAATGTCATTGTCTCATCCGATTTCCCTGCAACTGCTAATCAAAATCATTAGAAATTCAACATTTTCCATCGGAATGATTTAATCACGGGACTCGAGGCTGCACAATCTCATTATCTCGTCTCGTTCGCCACTCAGCAAGAGACGACTTTTTCGTCAATTTGCATACGTAATTAATTAACTTTTTTTTTCAGAATGTTTTTCTTTTTGTCCCCACAGCAGGTGGACGAGATAACAGTATTCTGCCTGAATGCGGGTACGACAGATGTTTAATTTAATTTATGCGGTTAGTATTATAAGAATGGGTTAGTTGCTGGTTGTTTTTATTTGTATATTTAGATACCCTGCAGACTACAGACTTTCGATTGGCCGATAGTTTGGTTAGCATAGCATAGTCGGCCTTATAATGTTCCCATTGTTGGGACTCAGGCCTCCTCTCTACGAGAGGGCATGGGCCGTTATCCACCATGCGGGCCCAGTGCGGATTGGTGGATGTCACATATTTTCGAATTTTTGGTTCTAGAACATGCTGTTTTCCTCACGATGTTTTCCTTCACCGATTCTAGAGCAGTGGTGATGAAATAGATTACACAAAGTAATGCGCCTGGCTGGGTTTGAACCCGCAACCTACAACTCGTAAGTCGGGGTCGTTACCACTCGGCCACCACTGCTCGATAGTTTGGTTGGTTTGCCTAATCAGTATAAAGTTGTATGGAAGTGCGCACACAAAACAATTTAAAATCGGCCGACAAAAAAGTTTAGCTTGATACTGATTATGCAACCAACCAAACTATCGGCCGATCGAAAGTCTGCAGTTTGCGGGGTCCCTTAAAAGGAGAAACTGACTGGCTGATATATTAATGCATAGCTGAAACTATTGGGCCTAGGAACGTGAGGCAAGCACTAGAGAGGTTTTCCAAAATTTACCCCCTAAAGGAATGAAACGAGGGTCCAAAGTTTGTATGGTGAAACTTACTTTCAGGAAGGTGAAGCTGCTGGTAAAAGCTAAGCACAGTGTTTTTTTATCGAACTCTTCTGAAATGACTAGACCGATTTTTTTTGTGTATATTTGTGTTAGCGGTTTTTATGATTAGTTACATACATCGACTTATACATATATATCGATGGTTACATACATTATGATTGTTTTCTGTATTAGCAACATTAAAATGTATTTATTTTGCACTGACAACTGGAACGTTATGCGATTTGACAGCTCAGCGCTATGACAGTTGACAGAGGTTATAAAATAACGCGCTGCGCTGTCCTGCCACATTCCGTCCCAGTCAGGGGCTATAATCTCAGTACAAAAAACTGGGAACAGCGATGGGTACAATGATACAAAATTACGAAGTATATATAGCCCCTGCACAAAATAGGTAACAGTGTGTTTTTTAATTTTACCGGATAATAATCGTACTTAGTACATACACCAAGTATCAGGTGGCAGTTTTGACGCCATGTTCACAAAAACTAGAATAGATGGCGTTAAACAAAATCTATCATATGTGCATAAAAATTTGAAATTAATTTATCATCGATGGATTTTCATTACATTTATCATTTATTGTTTTTGAAAGTTTGAATAAATTTAGTTAGCAAATATCATTGGGCTGGTAGTAGAATTGGTAGAATTCACTTGGTGGTTTTATTACCAATAAACGGGTAACCCCATCACATATTTACAAATATCTGCAAATGGCTGACAATTGACATTTGTGCCGGTTATTGCGATATTTTGTTTATTTTGTGATCTTTCTGTGTTGTTATGCGTTGATTGCTGAGTTGAGCGAAAGTTCTTCGCAACCAAACCATATTTGTGACCAGAAAGTTCCAGAAAGTTATTTTGTGAAGTGTTAAAAGATTTTGAGACAGGACTCGTGTAGTGATAAGTTTGAGATAGGACTCCTTTAGTGCATCATGCCATCGGATAGGCTTTGCTGTGTTCCTGGGTGCAAGAACAGCAGAGGTAAGTATGTAATATTATCAGAGCCAGATCATCCAATATAGGTTTTCTTTAGTCAGTCTAGCTCAACGACCATACAGCCCATAAACGCCTCTTAACAGGCGACCGATGTCTCAACACATATGAGTATATGACTTATAGGTCTTATACAGGTCGCCACACTACAATTTCTATTAGATTCTACCACTTTTGTGAACCATAAACACCTCCGCGTTAGTCAATATAAAATAAGACAATAAATATAATAATGGCCCCCTGTTCAATATGTTGGTGTGATATCTTCAGCCAGACTTCGACTAGATCGATCCGAAAAGATGGCATGGTATTGTATAAACAAGTTAAAATTTACATACATCATATTTCATTAATTTTCTGATATTTTTGTCAGAGTTCATAATAACTGGTCATAAAGGAAGGCCTGTGAGTGATGTCTTGTTTGCATCTCTTTCTTCTGTAAGTAATTTTTTCACTTTCTCTTTTCCTCTATTATTTGGTAAACATAAATAATGATGTACTATTTAACCTTTCGAATAGCGAACGCCGGCGTTCACTTGGGGTTTAATGAATTAAAATGACCGTTTCTATGTATGTTTAAACAAAATATGAGGATCTTTTTTTACTAACTAGAATTTAATTGTGCATCGGTTGTTGATTATGGAATAATTTTTTTTCACATTTCATGTTATCACTTACAATTTATTAATATGTTTAAACAGTATCAAGAAATAGGAAGGTCAAAAAGAGCATACATGTGAATGGATGGAGAGGGAGAGGAAGGCCAAAGAAAAGATGGATGGATTGTGTGAAGAGTGATATGAAAGAAAAGGAAGTTAGTGATAGTATGACGAGTGACAGGGCAGATTGGAAGAAAAAAACGTATTGAAACGGCAGGAAGGTCAAAAAGCCAATTAATAATTGTAAGAATCAATAAAAAAATATCAATACTTTCAAGATTTATTTAAACCTGTATCATCTCTAATGTGCCGTAATGACCTTGGTAGGGCCAAACGGAATGCTGTACCCCACTTCCTCAGATAGTGAACGAATTGTTTTGGTGCATTCAATCAAACATAGGGTGTCTATAGGCTGTATGATTGTTGGTCTAGCTAGTCCAATACTTTTTTTTTCCTTACTCCTTGTTTTTACCAACCACCAAGTAAAGTAAAGTGGTTTTGTAAGTACCATTTTGTAGAATCTGTGCAGTTTTAGAAAAACTAAAGCTGAAGAGATTCTATAAAATAAATCAATTTATTTCAAAATTTTTATGAAATGTTTATAACCTACTATTAACTTAATATTTATTTATAATATGTACTCTCAAAGAGTAGTAAGTACTCCACACTCAATTTACTTGGGTACTTAAACCCCATGTCTCTTACACTATGATAGAGCAATCAAAAAGTTGATAATGTGGCAGATAGCTATATTTTTTTTATTGTTTTGATTAATTTAACAATATTACAGAATGGAAATATGAAATATTATCTATAGCGCACCAAAATATTGACGTATGAATTGCAATAATTAATATTGCTAAATATTTAGTTGTATGTGTAAATCAAGCATATGGAAACATTCCATTTAACATTATGTACATTTTTGTGTGAGTTGGATAATCCTTGCCAACAATGTAATAGCAAGTGCGGTAATATTGACAAATTAATGAAAACATCAAAATCACAGAGTACTATTTTATAGCTGAAAATCAAGATGTTTGAAAGCTATTTGTCAAACTGCTACAATATTGTATATACCTTGAAGAAATTTTTGTTAGTTAACTTATCCAAAAGCCTGTCAGTGGGTACATTTCTTAATTCTTAGTTTGTCTTTTTCAGTTAAACTTCTGTTTATCTTCAGAGTACTCTAACATTGTAAATTCATTACCTAATATGGGAAAGGTAATAGGAATATATTGCATAATAAATGCATGATAATTGTTTTAGACAAGCATGGAGTTCTTCATAAATTCCCAATTCCTGAAAAAGATAGAGTACAATTCAATACCTGGCTGTACTCTATTGGAGGTGATATTTTGGGACTTGAAAATGCACACTTATTAAAGCACCGTCGAGTGTGTTCCCTACACTTTCAGGATAAATATATGTGTCGCAACAACAGACTAAGCAATATTGCAGTTCCAACATTAAATTTACCAGGTTAGTTGATTACATTTATGTTATAATGTATATTACAATAAAATTTACTGACATTGGTTGACTGGTAGAGAATGCTTTGTTTCATTAAGCCCACCTATGTACCACTACTGTATATGAAGTTTAAATAAATAAAATTAAATACTGATATTGAAATTTGACTGAAATTTTAAATTAATTGAAACAAACCACCCAAATTGTTCATATAAATACTTACATCTCATAAAAACAGTAGTTATTTAAAATTATACTAGTTTTTAATCAATTCCTTGATTAAATTTTCATAATCTTTCATAATCATAACTGAAAATGAATGTGATTCATTCAATAGTAAAATTGCATAAATAAAGTAAGGTATATGAGCAAAATAAGTTTTCGATATAAGTACCTAATTCAATTTTTATAATTTTTTCAGGACTTAATTTAGTAACAGTAAGAAAACGATTGTGAGGACTGAAAATCTGCCAATGCCATTAACATCTACAGGTATTTTGATAAATAGAATAATCATTCTGATTTGAAAATTAACTTCCCATGAGGCAATTAACTCACGCTTCTTCATATTTTATTTTAGCTCCTGAATCACTTCAGCAGTTAATGTATGTGACATCTACCAACCTTACAGAAGAAACAATTGTAGAAGAAAATATTGGTAAGTAGTTTTTGGTTAATTATAGATCTTTATCATTTTGTGTTAATTAAACACAAAAGAACCCATACACACAACACAGTCCGGGCTACTCAACTTCCCTTGGTGGCGTAGTGTGATAAATTGAGTTGCTGACTTCTTTGTGCTCATGAAAAAGCTCAAAACTTGATACTACAGTTATTAAACCCATATCTACACTAATATTATAAAGAGGTAAAGTTTGTTTTTTTGTTTGTAGGAGGTAATCTCTAAAGGTACTGGTCCGATTGCTAATATTTTTTCACCAATAGAAAACTGCTTTATTCCTGAGTGACATAGGCTATATTTTATGTATGCGGGCGAAGCCGCGGGCAAAAGCTAGTGTCATATATAGTCAGGACTCGAATCTTCATTGAGTGATAATCATTTATTAATATTTTAACTCCAGAAACAGTTGCATGTGAGCAAGTACCACCTGCTTCTCAAAGTACTGCAGACACAATATGCCAGAATAAGTCACAAACTCCTCATGAACCCAAGAAGATTATTCAGAAAACTTAGGTAAGCTTTTTATCTTTTTATGTTAGAAAATTTATTTAAAAAAAGATCTTAAGTACCTATATGAATATATAACATTTAAATGTAAATGTACAGCTAATAGCAGAAGTGTGGCTACGCGTAGTTTAAGCCGGCTACACCTAGTTTTAGTCTGCTACAACTAGGTGCAGCTGGCCTCATGTGGTTTAGCATTTTGGTTTTGTTTTGAGATTCTTATCTTGCGATTCCCGATTAATACGTCGCCTATTGTCCACTTGTTTTAGTAATTTTTTTAGTTAAGTTTGTGTTGTGTTAAGGTGTGCAATAAAGTATTTAATAATAATAGTGCTCGGGTGAAGTATGTATAATCCAGTAGTAGGGCTCTTGACTTTATTACCTGGATGGTCCTGATAGCCGTGGTATACTTTTCTACTCCTCAAACACCTCAGGATATGTTGCCCTCTTGTTGCTACGTCATTTTGTGCTAGCGACCGTTTTTGGGGACCCATTTATTGACCCCCTGCATTTTTGTTATTGTTGTCTATTAATAATATTGTTCAGGCAGTGGCCAGAGTCTTAAAATACTTATTGGTAACCAGTCCACTTAAGGCTTTTGGGAGTCATAGCCTTTTATATCTTTATTTTCCATAAATCGCAATAGTTTCCCACCAACTGAGAATTGTACTTTGGTGCACTAGCATAGCACGTACTGGGATAAAACCACACTAGGAATTACTCGTGTATCGTGGGTGCCTTCACAAACATGTAAACTCACATACACAAGACACCCAGACCCAGGGCACCTATTTGTAGGCCATACAAATATTTGTTCCGTGCGGGAATTTAACCCGTAACACGCAGCACAGCAGCCAATCGCTCAACCACTGCGCCAACCGTGCAGTCAGTTGGTATCACATTCCATGAAAATTGTATAAAGGGCCTCTGCGAGTTGGCTCCGCTCATACACCTCAATAAGGTCTAGGACAGTAGGACCTCAGGGTCCTGAGATAAATAAATGCATGAAATAATAATATTAGATTTAAGGTTTTTAGGGTTCCGTACCTCAAAAGGAAAAACGGAACCCTTATAGGATCAGTTTGTTGTCCGACTGTCTGTCTATCAAGACATGCCTTTATATCGGGAATGCGTGAAGCTATCGAGTTGAAATTAAACCCACATTTTTTTTAAATGAAATGATTGTTTTTAAAACATCAAGATAACGAAAAAAATAGGATACGGCCTTTTATGTCCCAAAAAACTTATATTTCGACACTCTCAAGGGAATCAAAATTCATAGGGTACTTTCCGTTGACGCATCCTGAAAGTTGGCATAAAGCAAGGTCTTATAGGACAGGTATAGGAATAAATCTGAAAACAGTAAATTTGTTGTTACATCACAAAAAAAACTTTTTTGCGATTTGGAGAAAGTACATAGATGTATATATTATGTTCATTCACAAGCAAAAAAATTTAGTGAGACTCAACTGACTTCATTTCATTTTCTATTTTTCAGGCAGAAAAGTATCTGTTAGGACACTAGGGCTCTCCAGTGCCGAGAGAAAATTTCAACATCAATTAATGACTGCCAAAAGGAAAATAAATAAATTGAAAAACAAAGTCCGAAAGCAGATGGCAGAAATAAAGGCAGCAAAAAAGAAGACAAAGAAAAGGTTAAAGGGCGCCGATTCACACTTCAAGAAAAAATTGCTGCACTTTCTATTTTGAAACAGAGTCCAAAGGCATATACATTTTTAAGGAAGATATTTATATTGCCCGCAACTCAAACACTTTCAAAAGTAATTCAGAAATGCAACCTGCGACCTGGACTGAATAAAAATATATTTTTGCAGTTAAAAAAGAAAGCTGAAAAGATGAAAATTACAGACCGATTGTGTGTTTTGCTGTTTGATGAAATATCATTACAAGCACAAATAACATATAGTGAAAAGAAAGATAAAATCACAGGGGTTGTAGATAATGGCCAGCAAAGACAACCCGAATTTGCTGACCACGCCCAAGTCTTCATGGTGCGTGGTCTAATTAAAAATTTTAAACAAGCCGTTTTTTATACGGGTCTACCTACGAAGAGGGGAAACTCCCAAAAGAAATTTTATATTAATAAATGACAAGGAAATCATTCCTATTTATGACCCCCCTCACCTTCTAAAAGGTATAAGAAATAATTTACTATCTAAAACAATAAATTATGAAAAAGATGGTGTGAAGAAAACAGCTAAATGGTCTCACTTATTACAACTCTTTAAAGAAAACCCTGGTTATAAAGGTATAAGATTAATACCAAAACTTACTGAATACCACATAAACCCCGAAAAAATTAATAAAATGAAAGTGAAATTCGCATCTCAGGTCTTTAGTCGCACTGTGGCATCCAATATGGGATACCTAGCAGGTAATTTACATTTTGCTATTTTTTTTTCAATTGATAATTGTTGTACAGTACAGACTAGTTGCTGGGAAGTTTTTTTTATCATGGAATATTTACTTTGTACCCTAGATGAGTCCTGAACGAATGAATAACATATTTTCTTTTCCTTTTCAGATAAAGGAATTCTACCCAAAGAATGCTGAGAAACTGCAGATCTGCTGTTGTTTATGGACAACGTTTTCGACAGTATATTGTTAAGATTTTAAATTCCACAATTTCGGTTTTCAAGATCCTATGTCTGACGGCTTCTATGGGGACGAACTATCGTCCCCGATATGTTCCCACTTGTTCTACTAAAGACTTCTATAATGCAACTAATGGGATTTTTTTCTCAATATTCCTATGATATAAGGTATTACAAAATAGTAAAACTATTGGGAGTCTTTATTTCCACTCGTTCTATTTGTTCTATTCCACGGTTTTACGATCGAACTAATGAGAATTTTCGTTTCGTTTCATTTGGATTATATCCAGAATAGTAGAAAAGTGAAACTTTAGTTCCAAGTGGTTCTACTCTAAGAAATAATATTTTAGTTAACAGTAAATCAGATAAAATAAGGCTTAACTAGTATATGAGTATTTAGTAATAGATTTCTTAGAGTAGAAACTACCTGGAACTAAAATTTCACTAGTTCTACTATTCTAGAATAAATCGAAATGTAGTACTAGTGACAATGAAAATTCCCATTAGTTCGATCGTAGAACTGTTTAATAGAATAAGTTAGAACGAGTGGAAATAAAGACTTATAGTTCTACTACACTCGCGAGCTACCAAATCAACTCAATATACAAGTGTACACTTGCAGACGTGATCTTTAAAGAATACTGAATTGTTTAAAAAAAGCTGATATAGGTACCGTTGGAAAAGCTAAAAGTTCGGCTTTATATTGGTATCATTATTATGAAAATTGATTCAGGGTTTTTTTATTAATTAATTTCGTTGGGCGTATAAGAAAATGTACTCACTACGGTACCTACGAGTTGTGGCCAAACTACTTCATAAAAACCCTACGCAATCGTTTCTCCTTATTAATCGCTTATCAGAAGTTGACCTGTACATATCTTCGTAAATACAATTCATTATTTTGTTGAAATTATGGATAGGACACCAGAAAAAGCCGCTCAAGTTGATGCTCTACTGCAACAGGGACTTCGTTGTCGGATAAGCGATTAATAAGGAGAAACGATTGCGTAGAATTTGTATAAGTGTAGTTTGTGCCCCTATTTATAGGTACCATAGTAAGCAAATTTTCTTATACGCCCAATAATAAATAATTATAAAAAAGTAATTTCCAGAATAATGATACCAATTTAAAGCTGAAGTTTTAGGCTTTCTAACTGTATGTGCGTTTTTTTTAAACAGTTCAGTATTCTTTTGAGGAAACCCCTTTAAGTGCACACTTGTAAATTGAGTCGATTTTGTTGCTCGCAAGTGTAGTTTTGTAAATACCTTATACTGTAGTATTATTGAGAGATGAAATCCCATTAGTTCTACCATAGAACTGCTTTATAGAACAAGTGGAAACAAATCGGCCATTGGCTAGTTTTTACCTAATGACCTCTATCCTAATAGCCCAAGGGCCCACAACTGCCAGATCTTCGTTATTTTATAAAAGCTGACAGTTTCTCAGCGCAGGCTTACAACATGTAGGAATGATGGCCTACTATGAAGTTTGGGTCATCGTTGTTTTAGCAGGTAATCCTATATGCTTGTCTGACCAAGTGTTAGAACTATCAAAACTGTCTGGCTACTGGAGGAACATCTTCTAATAGCAAAACTTCTAATAACTCAAGTAAAATGTATAAAATTCAGATTTTATACTGTAACGCAAGTAAAGTTACGATTTATTTAAGTTTGATGAACTGAAACTTTAATCCAAATATTTTATTAAAGTGCCAGTTCATTAAACTAATATATTATAACTATAGTTACGTTAGTATAAAAACTGACTTTTATATAAGTTACTTGAGTAATATACCATTAGAAGATGTTCTCCCAGTACCTGCCAACGTCCCGATGACCCAAACTTCATAGTAGGCCATCATTCCTGTTTTTTTGAAGGGTGGAAATCATCCAATGGTATCTCCCGCTCTGGGTGGAGCGAGAGGGCGTGTCAGGCTTTTACTGACTAAAACCACACCTGTGTCCTTCAGTTGCCCCTTGAGTTCTAGGACTACGGGTTTCCTTTCCAGAAATTCCCCGCGGTCCTAGCTAGCGGGTATCGGCCCTGCTGGGCCCCTACACTTTGCTGACATCTTTTTGAGGAGCGCGTGGATCGCTACGCGCTGTTGACGACTGGGCTCGGTCCGGTTAATTAGGACGGCCGGACGGCGAGCTACCCATTGCTCGACGTCAGCAAGCCCGCGTCTACCGTGGCCGGTAGTCAGGGTCGGAATTTCGGCGGCTGGGGCGTGAGGACTTTCGTTCCCTCACGCGTGCGACCTCTTCCTTCGCTAGCATTACTGCTTCGCAGAAGGAGGTGGCCGCCTGCCATTCCTCTTCGCTCCGGACTATAACCCGAACCAGGGCACGGCGTGAGAGATCGCTGCCGCCAATTACCTCCACGAGGATACGGCGGTGCTCCCTAGCGGGGCACATCTCCACCGTGCTCCACCGTGTCCTCCGGGCGGTCCACGCAATGGTGACACCTGGGCGTTTCTTCCGCCTGAATCCGATGCAGGAACCTTTCGAACTTGCCATGTCCGGTGAGGACCTGCGTCATGCGGAAGCTGAGGATGCCGTTTTTGTCGCTCCAGCCACTCAAAGAGAGGACTTACCGCCGTGATTATGGCGTGCCCAATTCCTACGTGTTGTTGGAAGCATGCACTGAGAAACTGTCAGCTATCATAAAATAACGAAGATCTGTTAGTCGCGGGCTCTTGATCTATAAGTGTTACGGTAATAGAGATATTGTCCCTTTATTTTTTTTATAATTATCTAAAATCTCGCCTTGTAAGTTACAATTGTTTTGCTTGTGGTTGTTATTGCACTAAATAACTTCTTGTATTTTGGAATGTATCTTGCTACTAAATGAATTAATCTGAAAGAAAAAAGAAAGAAATTAAACTGATTTCTAGTTTTTTATACCCTTTCCAACGGTATGCTAAATGTCCTAGAAGTCACATTATGTACTTAAATTACGAGGTGTGATGTAGTCCGGATAAAAAAGACATTTGTGTTTAAGATTTTTTAGTTACCTACAAATCTCGCTCAAATTAACTTCCTATTTAGCTATCATCAGTTTTTAAAATCTGATAACAAAACGGGAAAGTAGGCACTGGAACTCTAAAACACATAATATGTCCTTTCTTACCCCCAACTACGTCATGTCTCGTATTTTGACCACTTAATCACTTCTACAACATTTATATACTTTACATACTTATGAAAATACTTAGTGATAAACGCATAATAAGCTTGTAAAAAGTAGAATTTCTTTTAGTTTTTTGTACATTCTGTAAACCAGTTTCCATATCCGGCTTAAGAGTGGCTTTTCAAAAACCTATTGATATAGTTATTCTCAAAATCGGGCTCATTGTTTTTTTCCTCTAATTTTGTACTACAAATGAATTATAAAATGTCTAACCACAATATCTCTTATGTACCCAATCATGTAATAAACATAATTTTATAAATAAACAGTAAAGATAACTAAATTGTATTTCATTAATTCTACCATGCCTACAAAATAAAGAATAATAATAATTTTTATATAGCTACAGCAGTACCTACACGCACGCACACATGCACACATACACGCACACACGTACTACAGGTATCCGTAGCAAAGATTTAGTTTTTAAACCGTCTTTCAGATGGCGCTAGTTTCTGTGATCCGTTCTTACCATAGAAGATTGTTCTCTATTCCTGTATATTACCAAAGTACTCTGTGGTCCCAGTCTTCGGGGTAAGCAACATCTCAGAGTAAGTGCTACTATATAATTATTATTATTTTAAATGGTATTGATTTATGATATTTGTAATAATTGTGTGCTGTCAAGGCAAAAGTATAGAGGGTGTGTTACCCGTTTTGGTCGTTTTATTTAAAACCTTCCCGCTACACTATATCCAGGTACACTAAATAAGTTTCTTATCCAATCTTTCTCTAAAGTTAACACATTAGCTAACATTTGGTAATTCTGAGATTAGGTTGTAGGCTATATTTTACCCTTCTATCCCCACCTCCATTTTTTTCTTTGATAATTTATATGGCAAACCAACGTTTGCTCGGTTAGCTAGTGTTTCCTCGTAAATAAAAGTGTTTTATTCTGATTAAGTCGAGATCTAATACAACAGGTAAAAAACTGCTGACATTTCTTTGAAGTGCGCGTGAAATACAACCTGCCGTCGAGTCAGCTCGTCGAGTTCTTATAAGACAGCGAGCTCTGCGTTGCTTGCCGTTCGCAAGCCCAAAAGACAGTGCGTTGTAAAATAAAATTTCAGTCGTTTTATCTAGTTCTAATTCAATAGGCTATTGTACTAATATTTATTATAATGCAATTAAAAATGTGTACTAATAAAAAAATGCAAAAACAACATCCTTGTTTTTCATTAAAATCACTATAATATAATAATATTCTAAAACTATCACACAACGTCGTCTAGTCCCAAGCTAAGCAGAGCTTGTGTTATGAGTACTAGACAACTGATAAACATACTTATATATTTCTAAATACATACATATTATAGATAAATTACACCCAGACACAGAACAAATGATCATGCTCTACACACAAACATTTGTCCTGGGTGAGAATCGAACCCACGACCTCCAGCATAGCAGTCAGGGCCACTTACCACTAGACCAACAGGCCAGTCAATCACTGCTTGGCTTAACGTTACTAAAGAAGATTTATAATAAACATATTAATATTGAAGGTGACCGCTTTGCTTATTAAAATACTCCTGTACTCCATATTATATCGACATAACACAAGAAGCCTCAAACCTCCGCTCATCCTCCAGGGGTCTGTTAAATAATTTAACAAATTGGTTCTCAAGGTAAGTTTAGGGCTGCTCACATGACCACACACCCTTTCAGCAGCGGAAGCCTCTAAGAGGCTCGCCAGACATCGCGTTCCGTAGGGACGAAGATACAAGTGAGAGTCTTATTAAGGTTAGTGTATTAGCAGCTTCAAATACTGTTTAGTATTTCATAATTCAGAGAACGCATCGCAAAGTAAAAGACAGCCCCAACACAAGTACTATAGTAACTTACTGGGGCTGTCTAAATTTATTTATGCTCGCAATATTAAAGGTGAAATATATATTTTTGTATATTTTTTAAAGCAATCGCATGTTCGTTAATATGGAGTGGTCGCAGAACTTTGTTCAGGTCGATATTTCTAAGTTGATGATGTAAACCTTCTGGAGAAGTATTTAAATCAAGTCGGGGTTATAGTAATTTCATACCGAGTACTATTGAAAATTTATTTATTAATATTATACGTACCAACCTACTTAACCTGCTGTTTACTTTTTTTCAAATAGTTAAAGTAATAAATGAATAATTGTTGTATCTTCTTAATTAATTTGTGAACACACGTACTCGTTAAATGACTTATGAAAAAAAAACATGAAAATAAATAGTATCAAAACCACTGTCATAAACGGGAATACTAACGTAGTAAGAAGACTACACTAGCATGCGGTTTCGGAGTAAAATTACATCAAATCAGCTGAATTATTTAAAAGTTCCAGTACATGCTTCAGAGTTTGCGAGTTTATTGGGGTTTACAGTCTTAAGGCTTACCACAATCTTTTACATGTTAGAGATACAACATTAATGTACATTATCTTCATTAACACAATATTTTATAATGCTGTTTACAAATTGTAAAGTTTCAAGCAGCAGCTGTAGCAAGCTTATAATGCTGTTCCAAATCGATAGTGTTCTTTTGATAATAATATTTTAAATGTTATTTTGATCTATTTTATTGAAGCCATGTGAAGAGGAGAGATGAAATGCATGTTACTAAAAGAGTTATGAGTATACATGTGGATGGAGAAGGAGAGGAAGGCCAAAGAAAAGATGGATGGGCTTTGTAAGGAGTAATATGAAATAAAAGGGAGTTAGTAATAGCGTAAAGGGTGACAGCCAAAATGGAAGAATAAAACGTGTTTTCGCCGACCCGAAATAAAACGGGACTGCCCTTGATTATTTTAGCAGAAAATGATTTATTTTATTAAGTTTTTAGACTATATCTAATCTAACCATAATGCGACGATGGTGCTAAACATTTTTGCCAGTAGATTGAAACTAGCTGTTGTCTACGGAGAAGTAAAAAGTGTTTTCAAGAGTAATCGATCTGTTTTTGTTGCGTAGGTTAAAATTGAGTATTTAAATTATCATATTTTTATCAACGCTCAACAAGAATATATGAAGTAAAGGTAATGATTTTCCGTAGTTGAATAAAATCTCATTTGTATTTACTATTTAAATGCTTAGCCAGGGAGGCACTATGGTCGATTAGACGTATCATTTACTTTGTTTGATATTTCTATGTGTACATAATATTTTAACACTAATATGACACAAGTACAAACCGTTACCTTTTATAATGCGAAAGTTTGAATGTAGGTGTGTGTATATGTTTATTACTCTCTTACGCTCAAACGCTTGAACAGATTTGGATATTTGGCACATGGCTAGACCATGCCCTTGAATATGCCATAGGTTACTCTTTCACCCAAAAGTATGTTCCCATGCGATATTTTACTATAGTCACGCGGGTGAAACTTTTAATTTTAAAATGATAAAAGCCAGTGCTTGACTCCGATCCCACCTGATGGTTAGCAGTGACGCAATCGTTGATGGTGAAGCGCACTAATTTATTAAGAGCCTACTTACAGTCTTGAAGACACCTTAATTATAATAGGATGGGAAAACCGCAGCAGGCAAATTGTTCCAGTCCTTCAATTTACGCGGTATTAACGACCGAAGAGGTGATTACAATAAAATGCTCGCAAAAGTTAGTATTCTCATAAATTATCATATTTTCGAAAGAAATATAAATAAATAAATACAATCCAAGTTATTGTGCTTCAAAGAAAATCCATGTTACTCTTTCCTATATCGTTCTAATTATAAAAAGGTAAAATAAAACAACAGTTCTAAATAAAAAATATTTCCGTTTCCAATAACCTCAGGTTAATATCTCCTTAAGCTTAGTGAAGGTTGAGTAATTCAGAAACGCACCTTACAACGGTTGCCGGTAGGTAATTAATTTTCAAGGGATTACTCTACAAATGCCGAGGATAAAGGAGGTTCAGGTCTGGCCTTTGCGCCGTGTCGAATTAAACAATTTTGCCTAAATAAAAATACTTGAGATTTAACCATTTGAGTAATCTTTTTATTTTTGCTAAAAACCATTTACTTTGTTTAAAATTGTATTTTCTTTTCTTGTAGCGATTTTTCCTCAAAGTGAAAGATGTAGGCCTAAGTGTAGGCATGTTCTAACTAGATGGCGTTGAAGTCAATAGGTACTTTTCGTTTATTTTGTTTGTAGTGTATAGGAAATAGTAAAAATCGGATAAATGATGAATGAATATGATGTTTATTTTCAAATCACACTATCTATTTATGTATGGTTTCCGCACTTAGTCCTTTGTGGACCATTGTACGTGAATCAAATCACACTAATATTAATTTTAAATATAATGGTCAAATCATATGAGAACCATGCTGATTAGTGTCTGAGATGGTCTTTTGAAGAAAGACCCACATAGATTTGAGTGGACCTGTTCAATCAGAGCCAGTATAATTTGTCAGTAGACGATTTCTACTTTATTGAACTTAGAATTTTCCTGGTCCTGACTGTTCATGTCTCTTACTAAAGTGCTTAAGTGTAGCATTGTACTTAAGTACCTACATACTATAATTAGAAACATGAGTTGAGTTTAGCACCATCTATCAAAAGCAGTGCCATGTTCAACCTTATATTAAATAACCTCATAATAACGATTTTATTTAATTTAATCGTAGAAGAACCAACAGTTATAAAAAATAGATAACAATTGTATATGAGACATTAAGCCAGTTACAGGTTCTCACGGGTAAAAACAGTAGAAAGAATAATAGAAAACTTAGGATCATTAACATGCCCGATAAAAAAAGAATATAATTAGGTATATACTTAAGTACAATTAGCACTATGCACTTTTAAAAAACCAGCATTCAGTTGAGTGCGTGAGTGGGTTTTAGTGGTAAATGGGTCAAAATAATGAGAACTCTTTACAAAGAATATTAAGGTTTTTACTCACTCGCACCATGTATGAGTTTTGTCTGTAGTTAGAAGAGGAAGAAGGAATGGAGATAGGTGGTTACATTTTTAACCGACTTCAAAAAAAAGGAGGAGGTTATCAATTCGGTTGTATTTTTTTTTATCATTTTTTTTTTTATGTTTGTTACCACAGAACTCCGTCGTTTATGGACCGATTTGCAAATTTTTTTTTCCTTTTATAGGATATGCTTCCAGATTGGTCCTATTTTTTTCAAAATCTAGTTCTGATGATGGAATCCATGAGGAATCGAGGGAACTCCTCAAAATTTATAGGCAACCCTATGGTAATTTTGGTATTTTCATCAAGAACTTAAGCATTTACAGTCAAAAAGTAACATTTGATGAAGTGGAACTGATGGAGAAGACCAGAAATGGTCAACGGAATTTCATAATCAAATAGATATCACAATGAAGATAGTTAAGCGACTATGACAATACAAATAAATGGATGATTCTGAATAGTTACGTTGAAAATGGTATCATCGAAGTGATCTGATGATGATGATGGAGCCGGAAGGTAGGCACTGGAACTCCGTAATTAGTCAATGTAACCTAGCCGTGTTTGGACTTATTAGAATTGTCATGAGATGCACTTTGGCTATAAGGTACTATCAAACTGATCTGATGATGGAGCCGGAAGGTAGGCACAGGAACTCCGTAATTAATCAATGTACCCTAGTCGTGTTTGGGCTTATTAGAATTGTCGTGAGATGTTCTTTGGCTATAAGGTACTATCGAACTGATCTGATGATCGAGCCGGAAGGTAGGCACAGGAACTCCGTAATTAATCAATGTACCCTAGCCGTGTTTGGGCTTATTAGAATTGTCGTGAGATGCTCTTTGGCTATAAGGTACTATCGAATTGATCTGATGATGTAGCCGGAAGGAGGAAGGTAGACACAGGAACTTTATAATAAAACAATGTAACCTAGCAGTATTTGGGTTAATTGGAATTGTCATGAGAAATAGGCACTCTGTTTATTAGTGTATCGCAACTAAAAAGTGTGAAATAAAAACTTTTTACAAAAAAAAAAATCACCGACTTCACTAAAAAAAAGCACTAAAAGGATCAAAATAACTTTAATTTCGGAAGTCGGTGTTAAATAAGAAACAAACAATACCGAGAAACACCGACTTCCGAAATTAAAGTTATTTTGATCCTTTTAGTGCTTTTTTTTTAGTGAAGTCGGTTATTAATATTTTTTGTAAAAAATTTTTAACCAATCTCTTGGGGATATTGAAGTGCAATATAGGCAGTATTTAGCAGTAAAGATTCTTCCTATTGTCGCAAGATTGGCTGAAACGTCATGCATATCTATGCGTAATCACGACGAGCGCGCCCTCTAGTGAGGGTAATCAAGACAAAAGCAGCTTGCCGCCATAGTTCTCCCTAAAACGATCAATTTTAATTGCCGTTGTGTAAATCGATAAATCAAAGATAGTTTGTTTATAAAACCGTGTTGTGTAACTCGTGTGTGGCTCCACTTAATGTATATCAAGACCAAATGCTAAATCAGCTGCTTCAGCGAGAGAAGGTATGAGCAATGCTTTGGATTTATATCGTTGTTGCATTTGATCTTCGATGAGGATGAACTGCAGCAGCTTAGTTCAATACAGAACAGACTTTTTCTAATCCAGAACCAGTAGGTACGTTTTTACAGTCCACTTATATATTCTACAAACCTTATAAGCGGTTATCTACACAAATATTAAAGAGGTAAAGTTTTTTTATTTTTATTTTTTTGTTGTAGGAGGTAATTTCTGAAAGTACTGGTCCGATTGCTAAAATTCTTTCACAGATAAAAAGCTGCTTTATTCTTGAGTAACATAGGCTATATGTTATATACGCGGGTGAAGCTGCGTGAAAAACCTAGTAGGTAAGCTGGCAAATTAGAGATGAGTATGTTTTCGTACCTGTTATGTGCAGACCACACAGTAAGCTGTCAGTGTAAGCCTAAGTTCATACGGCATTCTACTGCACGTTTTCTTGAAGTGTAATGCTGGGATCGAAGATAACAAGACTGTAGTTAATATTGAAAAAAAAAGAGGTGTAAAGACGGGAGTTAGGTGTTTCCCAGTGAACCAGTAAACATGTCGATCTCTGTAGGCATGGGTTGATGATTGCCCACCGAAAAAATAAGTTTGGCTATGAATGCGAGCTAAGCTGAACTCGCTTAGCTTAGCACTTTGTTAATCGTACAGGTATTGTTTGTTATAACTAGTTACTTATAGTTACTGCAGCCGACAAAGATGGCAGTCTCTGTAGAATTTGCTACAATCCCTTTCAGCAAATCCAGATAGAAACGATTCGCTGGAACAACTCAGTGAGCTGTGAATTAACTGGTTAGTTCATGTTCTTCGTACCACGTGTTTCAAAGAGGTCAGGCCATATTATAGAACAAGAAGTATAGTAAGTACTACCTACGGCGTTTTATTATAGACATAATTGAAAAAAAATGCATGAATTAATACCTATAATCAATTAAATAATCGATGACAAACAAATGTGATGCTAATTTTTTTTAACCGACTTCAAAAAGGAGAAGAGGAGAGGCGAGGGGTTCTATGTTCGGCTGATTTTTTATTTTTTTACCGTAAGATTGGTTCCATTTTCATATGATTAAAAAATGATTCTATTCCACGGTGATGTACCATTAATCATTTTAAATTCAGTTATACTATAAAAAATATTTTTAATGTTGCGATTGTCTATAAGTGTTGCAGCACTATAATAGTTTTGAAATAATGTTCCGTTAATATTCCGGTGTTTTTAATTTTGACGATAAATAAATAAATAACGTCAAGAGGTTTGGTTTGTTAACCAAATACGTCACAAGAGTTGAACGAATTCTGATGAAACTAGGCACATGGATTTTTGGCTTGAAAAATCATGGCTCTCATCCTATGAGTACGTTCCCTTTTATAATTCTTGAATTTCAGAACCTAGTAGGTACCTCATAAAATTCACACATATGTACTGAAACGACCCAAAACCGAGTACTGGATGAATTTATTTTATTCACAAAGCGAAAATAAGACAGCTAGCAAAATTATGCAGTGTCATCAAACTTCAAAGAAAACCACGGCGCCAACCGCAAACGAAAATGAATATCAACTACTGAGGTTGCAGTAAAGCGAAGTAAAATAAAAAAATAAACACACTACATTCAATACAAACAAATCTGTCTGAGGCGTCGTACTTTCAAGTTCTAGTCTCACGAAAGCTTTTTCCACCTATCCTCTGTACAAACAAGGACGCCCACAAAAAACGTTTCTATGCAAATAGGGGCAAATAAACCGTGTGTGAGTCACTCGCGAGGGATGTAGGCCAACTAGATGTGCTCGTCCCGGGATTTACTGCTTGATGTTATGTGACGTGCGCTGAGAACGAAGTTAACGTGAAGGAAAGGGAAAGAAATGTAAAGTGGAGGGCATTGTAAGAGCTAAATTGTTTTGAGGCTCTGTGTACGTTTGATACTATGAGGCTTGTTTTATATTCACAATTTCTAATCATCATTACTATCAAAGGGCTCTAAGATCCATTTCTAAAGAAGTCTTGAAAGCTTTTACTTTGACTGGACGTCATCTCTCTAGCCTTTTCCCAACTAACTGGGTCGGCTTCCAGTCTAACCAGATGCGGCTGAAAACCCGTGTTTTACATGCCTATCAGACTTTCACAACCCAGTTACTGAGCAATACGATACTTCGTGGATAGACTGATGAGACTTTCTGGCGTCTGACTATCCGAAACACCCCGTGATTCAATAATGTCTTAGAAAAACTTAGAAATATTCACATCAGTACTTGCCCGGTTTCAAACCCGCAACCTCATGTATACGAGGCCGGTGTCGTAACCACTGGGGCATCACGACACTTGACACTTTAATTGAACGAGTTAGGGAAATCAGAAGACTGAAAACTGGTTGACCTTTGATCATGTTATTAATACATGATGATTAATACCTAACAATACTAGAAGTAAAAACAAGTATCATCTAATGGCTGCACGCGCACGAACTAACTACGGCAAAAGAACAATACAGTTTGAAGGAGCATGGCTGTTTTACGATTTACCCGAAGAACTAAAGAAATGTGATAATATTAATAAGTTTAAATCAAAATAAAAACATGTATATAACATATGACGTCACCAACACACCAGATGTGAATATTCCAATACTTCTGAGCTATTCATTGTATCTCATTTTAAGTGAACTGTTATTGTTCTTATGAGAATAAATTCTTTAAACCTGTGATGAGAAACGGAAGGATTTTAGTGTCGCAACCTTTACTATAAAGCGATATGAGTAACGACACCAGATTGAAAAAATAATGCGAGATAATGAAATTACAGTAACACTGAGTTTGTACCTAGAAAACTAGGTACAGAGGTAGTGTTAGAGGTACTTATACAACTTCCAGCATCTCGCTAAGTCCCTGTAAAGCACCTTCTCTCCCACAAGATCGCATTTTCGGCGGCATTTTATACGCGACGCATGCTTGATTCCCACTATACATATTTATGATGTCGCCCGGTTTGCCAGAGAAGCGGGAAAAGAAAGAATTTTATGGCCTCTTACGTAGGTGACCGTGCAACAATTACGTGTGCTTCGTTTATTACGGTTCTGTAAAGTTTTTATTATCATTCAGGAAGAAAGTAGACCTCATTTTTAAATTCAGGTAGATGTTACCTATGAATATCAATGATGTTGAGTCTTCAAACAAACATACTAGTTTTTAAAGTGACAAACTCTTTTAAGTGCGCAAGCCATCACTTACGGCTATTTTTTTTATTAAGGTGAGAAATCATCTAATGATTTCTCCCGCACTAGGGCGCAGTATGAGGGCGTGTCAGACTTTTACTGACTAAAACCACACCAATGTTTCTTCAGTTGCCTTTTGCATTCCAGGACTACGGGTAACCCATTCAGAAGTCGACCTATAGCCATAGTTCGTTCGGGTACGATCAGCTTGAATCATCTAAGGCAGCGATACGTACGATAAAAACAATACGATACAAAATTTTGTTGAATTTTGGATTATTGACAGCCTTGATGAAGTTTTTAATACTGCGGTGTTGTCTTAAGCAACCACCGTTTTAAATTTTATTTTGCTCGCTAATACATGAAATGCTTCTGCGTTTAAAACTAAGAAAAGTAATTCCAATTACTAAAGTCAGCGAGTTTACCACCCAAGGTAATACGTCGAAATTGAAGAGCAGGAGAAATTCGCAGTCGCAGTTTGATTCCGAACGGATATTCGGATAAGTAGAGCAAACACTTCCCGGGTTAGAACGTCTTAAAACGAACAGTTCACTGTTGGAGTCAGTAGTTTGTTCAATCAATCGCAACTTGTACGATAGATTGTGTACTCGATGGTACCGTTTCGCGGCTTCGGCATTGAACTACTAATATTGGAATTGTTTTGTTCGAAATTGATGCCCTTTGTCTGTGAAATGCAGTGGATCGTTCCTGCGGAAGATAGTAGGATTAAGTTCATGAGTTCTAACTGATGTTAGTGAGGGTGTTCTATTGCACTGTGGATAATGGATACATGCTATATCGTTGGTAATGACTGTACTTGGTCTCCGAAAAGAAACCTCGATAAAAAAGTGCTGAATGAGTTCAATAGTATAGAACACATTCGTGAATTTCGAGGCTCAAATACTCCAAGCTTAAATGATGCTAGCAAATGTCAGTCTATCTTATAATAAAACACTGAAATTCCAAAGTGCCTCAGAATTATGCTGTTGGTCCAGGCTGTCATTTGTAGACCTTCGACAATCCTAATGGTGCTCCCACATTGCCGTTATAAAATGTTTGTAAACATTTTATAACACCAAAACATTTACTAACTTCTCTCTAATTTTCATGTTAGAAAATGTTTAGTAATGTTAGTAAACATTTTCTAACGGCAATGTGGGAGCACCATAACGGATAGTCAAATTAGGGATGTAACGAAAGTTGTTACATCGAAACCGAATTTAGAAGCGGAATTTTTGAATTTAGTTTATCGGAATCGAAACCAGAAGCGGAATTAGAACCGGAATCGGAGGTGGACAGAAACATCAAATGAAACACTACTAAAACTAATAAAAAACTCCGTTAAATAGGTATGAATGAAGCGCGAACTCATAACATGCCAAATACGAAATGAGGATCAGTCATGATTTTTGTGGAGTATGCAGACTTATGCGACCAATAAACAGTAAATACTGTGAAGAAATTATTTAAATCAGGCCAAAAATGACGAAGATACAGCAATTTCAGTGTATTAGTTCCAGAAACGCGTCCGAGAATGAAGCAACTCGCTGTGACGTCATCTGTCATGATCGGTGTCCACCGGCGAATGAATACAAGCCGTTCAGAAAAACTTTAATAAATCTAGCGTTTCTTGATGGATTTTAATAATTTAAAAAATTAAATGCTCAGTAAATTATTACAGATACGATATACTTAGTAAAAATCGGACATGAAGATGGACAAAAGGCACGCGGCCGTAAGTTAAGTAAGGCCGCGCGACGAGTATAAATTTGTTTCTTAATGTAACTTCCGATTAAAAGTTATCGGAACCGCCATCTGAATCGGAGGTGCAAAATCAATCGGAAGTTCCGAACTTTCTGAATCAGAATCGCACCTCCGATACGTCTCTGGTCACAAGCCAGAGAATCTGATACCAGTCTTGCCAAGGGATATCGTGTGGCCCACTAAGTTGTGGAGATCAGATAAGCAGTCACTCCATGTGGAATACTGGTTGCAGTAGGTTAAGCTGGAAGAAAACCCCGACATAGATTGGAAAAAGCTTGGCAGATAGTACCAATGGAATACGTTCGGCAGTTTCTTAACCATTGGTAGGAACATATACGTTGCATTGACATAAAATTTGAACACATAATACTACAAACTAGTCAATCATGTCTGCACATGATTATGTAACAAGATTTTTTTCTCGCTGACTGATGGACACTGCGTGATCAAAGGGTTGGCTGATTTTTTGCTCAAAGAATTAGCATTGCCAGTCAACGTGGCAATTACGGATCAAATAAAACAGTAGTAGTCATGCTGTCAGTTTTTTTAGACACATTTCTAGATGACAACAATGCAGTCCTCCTTTCTCCTTCGACACCTGAGTCTAATATACTCAGGTGTCAGATACAAAAACAAAATAATATTATTTTGTTTTTGTACAAAAAAAAAAAAAAAAATTTTGTTTTTGTATCTGTATAAATAAAAGGCAAAGTCTTACTCACTCACTAACTCATCAACGCCCACCCTTGGACCTAGAATGTTTCCAAAGAATAAGAAAAGATTTTCCAAAATTCACCCCCTAAAGTGATGAAATGGGTCCTTTAGTTACGGAACCCTAAAAATAATAGGGGTTAACTGCAATATTACAGAAAATACAAAACACAAAGAATCCAATAAATACCTTATTTCGGGAAAAGTATAACGTACCTTTAATATAAAGTTTATTTGAACTTATAATTCCAAGTCAAACCAAAGATATAACACTTCAAAGCAACCCGTTTTAAAAAACGGCAATTTCATAGTTAAAGACCTAATCTTAATATATATAAATCTCGTGTCACGATGTTTGTCCTCAATGGACTCCTAAACCACTTAACCGATTATAATAAAATTCGCACACCATGTGCAGTTCGATCCAACTTGAGAGATAGGATAGTTTAAATCTCAAAAAAAAAAAAAAACAAACTATTATCACGCGGGCGAAGCCGCTGGCAGACGCTAGTAGTAATATAAAATCAAATATTGCGGTGCCCTAGTTTTGTTTGAATTTATATTATTATTATTTAACAAGACCTTGTAAATGAATGAAGGTAATAAATAACTAATTATAACAATATCATTCCCAATTACAACTTGAGCTTTTACCGCACATTACTGTTTATGTATATTCTGCAATACAATTTCACTTACAAAGCGTACAGATGTTACCGAATGCAGCAGTCGTCGGAACGTAAACATTGTTCACATCGCTAATTTACCACCACATAAAGGAAAAGCAGACCTGAAATAAATGCAGGTATTCCGTACATTTGGCCCTGCAAACAGGTATTCCCACAAATGGGAAATTCGTAAACCTATGGACACAGAAACATTGAGGAAGTTTGAAAGCACAAATATAAAGGATATCGACGCGACATGCATTTTTTCCATTTGAATTCAAGAGCCTATGAATACGGCTTTCAGGAATCAGTTTTTTTTTTTGGTTTTTCCTAAAAATTGTGTTTGGTTAGGGTGTTGCTGCACGGCTGATTGTATTTGGGTGGATTTTCTAAAACCAAACTAAAATTGTTTTCATTGAAAAAAATTTTAGTTATCAACCAAGTTCCAAAACTATTTAGAATTTCTGTTCTGAATAGTTTTGAGAATTTCGTTGATTTCTATTCAGCTAGTTCATATAGAAATGTACGGTTACCTAAATCATGTAGATTTTGTATAAAATTATCATCTCACGATGTTTGTATCGAACTTCTTCGAAACGGTTTGACCGAATATCAAGATTTTTTTAGTTTATATTTGGTAGGTGTAAGAATAGGTCGTAGGGTATTTTTGCCCTCGTATCTCCAGCCATCCATTTTTTTCTTTGAAAATTTATATGGCAGAACAATGTTTGCAATTTTGGTTCAGTTTGTAGAAATGTATGGTTACTCGTTATATTGTTATATATTATTGAGTCTACCTCTTCTGTAAAACAGTATCCAATAAAATAATAGCTTTAACAAAAATCACGTAGCGTTACAATGTTACTAAGTATACTATTCGCCATTAAAACCAAAGATTCACAGACAAAAAAGATACACGCACGCATTTTTAAACATTTGCAGGTAGTCCAGTAACAAAATTTATGTTTCTGTACCTGTGTTAATAGGATGCGCAGAATTTCATGGTTGTTGTCACAGATTTCCACAAATTTAAGCCATTGTTTTCTTCTTTTAGTCCCACGTTTAAGAGAACATTTGCTATGTTAGTGGATACCTGAAAAAATATTATATAACTGGTTTTTTTTTTTTTTTTTTTCGGTGGGAAAATCATCTTATGACATCCCCCGCCCTTGGGCGGGGCGGGAGATAGTGTCAGACTTTTACTGACTAAAAACCCACTCCTGTTCCTTCATTGCCTTTCGTACCAGGGCCGAGTCTTCCTTTCAGAATCAGACCCTTGGCCCCAGTAGGCTTCGACCCTGCTAGGCCCCTACAGTTGCTGACATCTCCTTGAGGCGCGCGTGGAACAGCACGCGCCGTCGACGACCTGGGCTCGGTCCGGACGGTTACCGGACGGTCGGAAGGCGAGCCACCCATTGCTCGCCGTCCGCAAGCCCGCGCCTACGATGGCCGGAAATCGGGATCGGGATCCCGGCGGCGATTGGGGCGTGAGGACCGTTGCCTCACGCGATCGGCCGCCTCCTTTGCTAGCATTACTGCTTCGCAGAAGGAGGCGACCGCCTGCCACTCCTCCTCGCTCCGGACCATGGCCTGTACCAAGGCCCGGCGCGAGAGATCGCCGCCACCGATAGCCCCCACGAGGACACGGCGTTGCTCTGCCCAAGCGGGACACACCTCCACCGTGTGCTCCACCGTGTCCTCCGGGTGGTCCACACAATGGTGACACCCGGGCGTTTCTTCCGCACGAATCCGGTGCAGGAACCTCCCGAACTTACCATGTCCGGTGAGGACCTGCGTCATGCGGAAGGTAAGGACGCCGTGTTGCCTTTCCAGCCACTCCTCAAAGAGGGGACTTACCGCCATAATTATGGCGTGCCCAGCACTGGGTTGCGATAGTCGCTGTCGCCATTCCACCATGAGACCCCGCCGGAGCTCTGTCCGCCATGCCGCGACTTGTCGTGGCAGCGGAGTTTCGCCCCGACGTTGCATCTCCACGCGCAGATCGTGCATGCGTGCAAGGCCTGTTGCCACCAGGTCCCATGGTGGCTGGCCAGCAAGGAGGCTCGCCGCTTCGCGGGAAACCGTGCGGTATCCCCGCACCATCCGTATGGCCATGACCCTCTGGCACGCGTTCAGCTGGGCCGCCGGTCGCTTTCGCAGTGACGGCGCCCACACCGGCGCCCCATAAAGGGCCATGGACTGTACTATGCCAGCGTAGAGCCTCCGGCAGGAGGCGTTTGGACCCCCAAGGTTGGGCAGGAGCCGCTTGAGGGCAGCCCCATTCCGATTCAGTTTGGGAGCCAGACGTCGGAAGTGCTCCTCGAAATTCCACCGGCTGTCGAGGACGAGTCCCAGGTACTTCATCGTCGACCCGACGCCGATGTGAACTCCTCCTACCGTTAATTGGGAGCGCCGAGGCGGCGCGCTCCGAGGGCCGTGAAAACACATGGCCTCGGACTTTTGCAGTGCCACCTCGAGTCCCAACTGCTGGATCCTATCAACGACTATCGCAACCCCGCGTGTCGCTAATTCGACCGCCGCCTGGTACGACTCTCCCTGCGCCAGGACCAGCGTGTCGTCTGCGTAACAGACCACGCTGACCCCGTCAGGGAGGTCGCCGCGCAGCACGTAGTCGTAGCCGATGTTCCACAAGGGCGGTCCTAGTACCGATCCCTGCGGAACACCGCACGACATCTCTCGCCGTTTCCACTCTCCCTGGTGACCAGGGTAGATGATGTACCTGTCCGACAGGTAGGCCTCGATCATACGACAGAGGTAGTCGGGCACCCGGTGATACCGGAGTGCCCTCCTAATGCTACTCCAGGGCAGGGAATTGAAGGCGTTGGCGATGTCCAATGACACCGCCACGACACACCTGCCCTGGGACACCGCATCCCCCGTCGTGAGAGCTCGCACGCGCATGATGGCGTCCACCGTAGAGCGCCTCCTGCGAAAGCCGAACTGGCCGTCCGCCAGATCTGGCCCCACCCGTTTTAGGTGCGCGACGAGGCGGTCTGCAATTACTCTTTCAAAGAGCTTACCCACCTCGTCGAGCAGCACAATGGGCCGGTACGCGGACGGAGAGTCCGCAGGGCGCCCTGGCTTCGCGATAAGGACCAGTTTCCCCGTCTTCCAGCGAAGTGGGAACTGGCCCCTCTCCATGCATGCGCTGAAGAGCCCTCTTAATCGAGACCCGAGAGCCTCCATGGCCAGGACCCAGGCTTTACCAGGCAAGCCGTCGGGTCCTGGGGCGGTATTCTTGGCACTCAGCCTTCGTACCGCCACACTCATCTCTACCTCGGTCACCTCTGGAGCATTGCCGTCGTCGTCGCCATCGTGATCCGCGTTAGACACCGCTGGTGGCGGAGCCATGAGCGGGGGGAAGTGTTCCCCTCGCGCTGGGAACAGATTGCCCACCACACCCTCCACAATCTGGGGCCGGAGACTCTGCGTGAGTGGGGGAGCCCAGGGGCGGAGTTTTTCCCGCACCACCTTGTAGGGGCGTCCCCACGGGTCTCCGTTCAGAGTCCCCAGCCACACGTTGCGGGCCTCCAACTTGGCCCGCTTTATTTCCGCTCGGAGGGTGCGCTTTGCTTCTCTGTATCCCTCATACAGCTCCGCCTTTCTGGCCTCCGCATCCGGTGGGCGGATGCGGCGACTGCAGTGTCTGGCGTACCGGCGCCGCGCAGCATTGCACGCATTGCGCAGTGCCGCAATCTCTGGCGACCACCAGTACACCTGGCGCCGGGCACGTCCTGGCCGGACTCGGGGCATTGCCGCGTCGCAGATTTGCGACATGGCCTCCCGGAACCACTCTGCCTCGACGTCGATGTCAACAGGCCTGTCCGGTGCTTGCACCCAGGCCTGTACCATCGCGGCTTCCAGGAGGAGCTCCCGGTCCAGCTGCTTCAGCGCCCAACGCGGACCACACGGGGTCTGTTGGACCGGCGCGATCGAGGTCTGGGTGGAGACGTCAAACCGAATGTACTGGTGGTCTGAGTACGTCTCCACCCCCTCCATGACGCGCCAGTCGACGACACGTGGTGACAGAGCAGGGCTGGCGAACGATATGTCCACCACTGACTCGCCCTGCATCCGCACACACGTGGGGACAGAACCCCGGTTTAGGACGACCAGGCCTGTCTCCAGAGCCCAGTCCTCCACCATCCGACCCCGCTGGTTCGTGAACCGGGAACCCCAAGCCAAGTTCTTGGCATTGAAGTCCCCGCAAACGACCACGGGGAGGGAACCAAATCCAGCGACGACGGCATTCAGCTCCATAAGGGAGATGTGGAGATCGGCGAGAGTTCTGTTCGGGGACAGGTAGACGCCTACCACTGCAATGTCCCCGAACCGTGCTGCCACGCAACCCCGCCCCCTCGTGACGGCCTCGAGGGACGGAGTACCGGCGGCGGCTGACGAAATTAAGGTCACCGAGCCGTTCAGATCCTGAACCCAGTCTCCCCTGGGCAGGACATAGTACGGCTCGGAGACCACGGCGATGTTGATCGACCACTGCGCCATGCTCTGGAGCAACAGATCCTGAGCGGGGGCGCAGTGGTTGATGTTCGCCTGGAGGAGACGTAATGGAGCCGTATTTAACAGTCCATTACAGTCTCCTCCCGAGCCCCGCGTGAGGGCACTGCCGCAGGGGTTGCAGCGGCGACAGCGGCGGCAGATTATATAACTGGTGACATCACATCTTGAGATTCATAGTGTAAGCTTATTTATTTTTTATGTAACATGCTGTGAGCGAGCTTGCTATCTCCAATTTGTCACATAAACCTTTTAAGGTTTTAGACAAGTGTTTTTATTGTAACGAGTGTAAACTATAAATGTATTGAACAATAAATAAAAATAAAAAAAAACCTGAATTTGTTAATGGTTAAAATCCGAATTTGAATCAACCTTCTAAATCAGGTTAGGTGGTCTGGTAGATATCGCTATCAGCGATAAGATCGCCTTTGTACCCATAGATTTAAGTTAGTGTTAAAGTTTTGTTACTATTTTGGTGTAAATAAAGTTTATTCCATTCCATTCCATTCCATCAACGTAATATAAAAAGACTGCGTTGATTTAGAAGTTTGATTTTTTGACTGCGGCTTGGGGTAGCCGACTTGGGTATTCGATAGTAATCTCAGAATCATACCTCCGCATTCCTGAGAAAAATAGGCTTGATAGACGGACAAATGGACAGATGGACAACAATGTGATCCTATAAGGATTCAGTTTTTGCCGACTAACATATGAAACCATAAAAACACTGTTATTGTTCTCTTTTTAGTTGTGATACCGCAAAACTAAAATTAGTAGTGAGTAAGTTACCGAAAGGATTAACATATTGGTGCTGTTTGTTACCATTATATATATATGTGTGTGTGTCAACATTGTGTATCCGTGTGTTGGATGCGTGTTCGCACTAGTCTAACCTACGAATAAAACAGTGTGCTTTTAGCTGTCAGTAGTTTCACTAGTGTCCATACGCACTGAATTTGACAGAGATTTATAAATTTGGTACAGGTAAATGTACCTATCAAAAAACAAGTTTTATTTACAGGAATTTTTAAGCCCCCCCCCCCCTGGCCCTTGTCACACCTGGTTTATTTGTGAGACTCCCAGTCTCTGGAGTTAAGAATATTTTGCGATTAATATTTAGAAAAATTAAATTAATTACAAACAACTGAACGGAACAACTGGTTCCGAATATAGTTTTTAAACTCTCTAACATAACAATTATAAACCTTATACGGTTAAATGGCACCAAAAATAAAATTAAATAATATAAAATGGATAAATGGTGAGATTGGTTGTGAATAAATGTAAATATATACCAAGCTTCATAATCAATGTTATAAAATACCGATTAAGTTTCCCAACTTACCCAACGTTTAAACTTACAAAAGATTTAAAATATTTCCTTTAGCAAGATACAAATTTTCACAACAAATAATTGAGATTTCTGCAAAATTGCTATTAATTAAAATAGCTTTCTATCTTCGAAGATTCACGCTTCAGAGTATTCAATATTACCTATTTAATATTTTACTTTAAACGATTCTGTATAATCTTGTTTGAATTAACTTTGAAAGAAGCTTACAGCATCAATTTGGTATCATACGGTATCTATTTGTACTTACTTCAAATGATAAGAAGCTAATTTAACTATGTTTATTATTATAATTACGTCCATAATGTGGTTTCTTTGAAATTAAGGAAAATAGAATCAGTATGGTTTTTAGGGCAATTTTAGAATCTATGTAGTTTTTCTTTTCCTATTTGAATCTACAGCATATTTAGTTAGGATTCTGTACTTCTGTATCGTTAGTCTTTGATATTCCATACTGATTGAATTAATGCATCGTTCTGTTTATAGAAAAGTAACCTTGACGTCACGCCCTTCATGACCCTTTCGTGATTCGGTAATAATCTATGGTTTTGACAGTGAACAGATTGACCAAGTATCATATTTATCAATTTCCCAAAAAACACAAACATCTAAAGTGAGTTTGTGTCGAACATGTCTGCCGCATGTCAGATGAGCTATCTGAGCTATGCTAGCTATGCTAGCTATGGGCTAGATGAGTCACGTATTGGGTCCCATTAAACGTCCCAAGGCGAAATCTCGACCTACCAAGGCGAAAGTGGAGAGATGAGCTTGACAACTACTGAAGGAAATGGCCCGCAATGGCTGAGGACAGACGTTTGTGGAAAAGAGAGAGAGGGAGGCCTTCGCCCAGCAAGTGAAACATAATAAGCTAACTCCTACTACTACACAAACACCCCCAAAAAAAAAAAATCTCACCTACAAAGAACCAAAAGAGACAGAATTACACGAAATCGTTCACAATGAAATAATGAACAAGCCGAAGGAAATTAAGTTTCCAACGGTAGATGTGAAAGACAGAAAACGTTCATTATAATTGCCGTGCGGTTAACTGAGGCCGTCCGGTATTACACGAACAATGAGAGCGACGACTGTAGTGACCATTTTGTTTTACGTTTGGGAGTTTGAAATATTAATACATTTTTCTGTGGCGGTGACGAGTTGGGATCTATGAATTTGATTGTGAGTGCTGGTGGTGTCATTATTTTTGTTTTTTTTTGGGTCAGCTTGTATTTATTGATTACTAGCTTCTTTCTACGGTTTCGTTACTGTAACCAATACCACAGGACCCGTTTATTTACCATGAATAAAATAGCAGTGTAGTTTTCCATCAGTGAAATATTTTCTATAATCGAAACAGTACTTCTAAAGATTAATTTTACGAATATATGAACAAACAAACAAGTTAATATTATGAAAAATATATTACGATGAAAAGTTGTACAAAATAATTTTCTAGTTTTTTTTCTATATCTATTATTTTAAAAGCTATGTCTTGATGACCCGAAAAACCAAAGCCTGCAATACATTATTCACTCTATCAAACAAATCAATGAAGTCTAAACTTTCAAAACTTTATACTTACGGCTTTAACCCTTTACCCGCATTCAATGGCTTTCTCTTGTAGTGAAAGCGCCATTGATGGAGGCTCCCTACAAGAGTTTTCAATATTTGGCAGGTGGGTTGAAATCACGGTTTTCTACAAATTCACCTGACGATACACACAGGAATTAAGAGCTTTTTTGAGCCAGTGTAGGCCTGCGTTAGGAGGTTTCCGAAAAGTAACCATCCTCTACATTTCTGCTAACTTCAACACACTATGCTCACTGTTTTGACTGTGTTTCGATTATGACCATTAAGAGCCGGTTGTAGTCACTCATCTTTTTGTAGGTACTGACCCGGGTCTATGTCGACTTCGCGGCCGCGTAACTGCACTTTTATTTTTATAAAAAAAAAAAATTGTAACTTCTCAAGATTTTTGTTTCTGCCAGACCCTTTTAAAAAAGAAGCTTTATTATTTTATGTAATTTTCAAATATTTCCGTGACGTAATCTCGTAGATATATACGTTTAAAATCGTAAGTTAGGGGCAGTTTCATGTTTTTTTTATTGAGCCAACTAATTTATATCATATTTTCTATCCAGCGGTTAGTCATATGGTCAATTTTAATAAAATATTTCATGTTGTTCTCTTATGTATTCGTGGATTTGCTGAGGTTCAAAAAAGTTCAAAATGAATACAACCTCACCTTAAGATTTAGCGCACAGGCAAAGTGTGTTAGCATCTTTGTATATTTAAAAGGCAAAGTCGTGACTCACTTATTGATTCATCAATGCTTAGCTGTAAACCCTTGGACCTAGAACGTTAAAATTTTGCTCAGAGGTTTTTTATAATATTTACAAAGAATAGGAAAGGATATTTTGAAATTTAATCTTCAAAGGTATGAAATTTCAATTTCTGCCCTGGGACGAAGGCAAAGAAGGAAAAGTAGTGAGTTTTTAGTAAGTAAAAGTCTGACACTATCTCCCGCTCCGCCCAAGAGCGAGATTTGTCATAAGATGATTTTCCCACCTAAAAAAAAACCCCGTACAAAAATTGTATAGAGAAACTCACTTTTGCGCAGGCAAATCCGCTGGCTGAGGCTGATATAACTACATATCAAATCAGAATCAAATAAAGAGTATACAGGCTTCTTGTGAGTACGCTTGTTCAATCGAAGAACTTTCACAGGTGTAACTGAGGTCTAAAGTGGGTTCAATGAAAAAAAAAACATATACAGCAAAGGTAAGCAGTCGAAACGTCGAAACGAACCAGTCCTGTTAAACAGTGCAGTGCTCTGTAGTGTGAATTTTAAAGTCACACTACAGAGTTGTTCCAAAATAAAATCTAGAATTAGATAAAAGAATTCCAAATGATGGTAATCCTATCGTTGACGTTTGCTCACTGAATGCAGAGTCGGAGACAAGATAAAAATGGTAACTGTAAACAGCGGTAATAATAGGCATCGTTTTAAACAAGGGAAGTTTTTTTTTTATAACGGCGTGAGGATGCTTTATGTATCTACATAAAATAAAATGTTTGAAGAAGGTATAGCAGCTTCATAAATAATAATGTTGTAGTGTGGTCACGTGTTTGTTGAACAGCGGATGTAAGGTTTAGCTATATCTATGATCAATATTGTTTTTTTTTTTTGACTGACCGACATTTTGACAATTCAAAAGTGCCTGTAATTGGTCTATTTGAAATAAACATTTCTGTTTTCTGATTTATAGCCAAAACAGAGTACATATAGCCTCTGTTATGGCTATCACTAAGCCAATAACTATACTTAACAGTTAGATTTTGATTAAGAAGAATAGCTTGATAAACAGCTTCAATTAATACCATTATGAGAAGTCTACTCTTAGGCTCGAGGTTGTAAGTTTAAATACAAGCTCAATGATAAAGGTACGCCTAAAATCGAAAATCTGCCCTGAACAACATTGTGATGAATGCTCATATCATCTTTGTATGAGGCTTTCATACCGTTTATTACCGTTGATAGTATTTACATAAATTGTTTACATTTATAAACATTAAGATATCAAAATATAATATAATATTTAAAAAGATAAAGACGTTAATTTATCAATAAACATTTAAAAAGTTAAAAAATAGTGGCCCACTGGGAACAGTGTCCAAGCTATCAGCAGTCAGGGGCATGTACAAGAGTATAGCTTTTTGAATGAAACCCTTGATCAGCTGTCTAACGAGAGCCTCCTGAGGTGTTAGTCGAAGCTCGGGACTCTATTAAGCCATTAGCTGATAAGTCTATCGGTACTCTGATTGCTGAGTCCATATCCCACATGTCGATAACAACGCTCGTCAATTTAGTATCCTTGATTTGCTTTACTTTCACGGTTTTTACAAGATTTTCATCGTGCGGGACGTTATGTCAACAACCACTGCCGCCTCTCACTTTTTGTTCACCACCCACTATATTAGGCTTATTGGCTAAAATAATCCAGTCAGTGATGATGGCCCGATCCTAGTATAATGTGATATTGTACCTGTGGTACTAAGAGAGTATTTCAGAGAAAGTTGCTGATAGATAATCCTAGCTACATGCTTGTGTTTATGGAAGTAGCCCTCATTATCTAGACGAGAGCAACCAGAGGTAATATGGCGAATCGATTTTCTAAGACGATAATACGACAGATGTCAACCGTGCTGTCCTTCACAATAAATCTCTGAATAGTTATTCGTCATGGCTTCGTTCATAACCGCACAAGCTTAACCTTTGGTTTCACCAAAGAGGTTACCGACACGTTGGCTGCTATTATTATTATCATAAGTTAATGATCAACCAATATTTGAAATATGAATTCTAATTTGTATATTTATTATTTTAATATTTAAAATTAATATAAAACTGTTTTTACTCTCTATTGTCTACATTTCATTTTTATTTCTCCTTTCTAAAGTCTGCTAATATTTGTACAGAAATTAGCTATTCTTTTGTATTCATATTTATAATCTATTTTTACTGTACAAATATATTAATTTGAATAAACGTAAATGAAAATTGATAAATAATGATTATTAATGGAGCCAAAAAACAATTTAAGTACAACTCAGCAAAATTAAAGGTAATATTTATTTTTATTAGTTACTATCAGAAACGTGTACCCGTCAGCATTTTTTCTGGTAATGTTTTCCAAAGCCGCTAGCGTTTTAAAGTCTGCTGATCACAAAAAATAACAAAGAATAATGGGGTGACCGCAGACATGCCATAAATATGTTGGTATAACGTTGTGAATAATTTAACCAGGGTTGGGCCTAAGCAAATGTTGTTACTGGTGTATGGGAGGTTCCGTCACAACCTGTAAGTTATCGCACGAACGCGTGTTTGAGTTCCTTAATACATGTACCTTCGTTATTGACTTTGATTTGGTGCGGGAGTTAATTTCGTTACAATGTCCCACTTGTATTGACAGACTGTGGAACTATTTGAGAAGTGTAACTAGGCATAGTTTGAGGTGCAAGTTTCCTAATTTGAGGGGCTGTTGAGGAATGACGCTTGGTTCAACTTGTTTCTGTTTCCGATAGTACTGTTGCGCTACGAGAAATAGCTTTAGGCGTGCGCTTTTCATGCTTAGAATATGAGAAGTCAAAGTCAAAGTCAAAGTCAAATCTTTATTGCAGAACACAATACAATAAATTATACATTTCTGGATGTCATTTGAATGCTCTAGTTAATTGTGTTTTACCAAATTAGGCATGCAAAATTATAGTAAATTCAAAAAAACATTTTGTGAGTAATGTAAGTACATAATATATGTCAGAGATTGATACTAAATGCTAATGTCAACACAGAACAAATACAAAATTTATATAGTCAAATCACAATGTCAACACGAAATAAAAATAAATACAATAAATCGATTCAGTAAAGTAAATCGGACCTAGAAAGAAGCAACCATTATCATAATTGTACACATATATTCCTGTCTGAGAGGTATTCACTCACGGTATAGTACGCTTTTTTTATGAGTAAATTGTGCAATTGTTTTTTAAATAAGTCAAAATCGTTGCATTCTAGCAAAGATTTAGGGAGTTTATTGTATACCCGTGGAGCCATTCCCAATAAACTTTTATGAAATATGGCTTTTTTGTGTGGTCTACCGCTTATCTTATGTCTAAGTCGCGCGCTATTATGAGTCCCAAACAAATGAAGATTTTTTTTAACAAATACCGACACCTCATATATGTACAGGCAGGGTACTGTTAATATACGAAGATTCGTAAAATACGGTTTACAGCTTTCCGTGCTTTGAATGCCGCATATTGACCTAACACACCTTTTTTGAGCCCTAAATACCGTGTCCATATTTGTAGAATTACCCCAATATATGATGCCGTAGCGTAACGTAGCTGTAACATACGCATGATACGCTGTAACCAAGGCTTTAAGATTTACCTCCTTAGCCAGATTGCGTAGAGCATATGAATGTTGACTCAGACGTTTACATAGATTGTAAGTGTGAGCTTTCCACGTCATATCTCTATCTAATTCTAGTCCTAAAAATTTTGTAGTACTCGTTTCTGAAATAATTTTGTCTCCATATTTAATGTCAAGTTTTTTATTATTTGTCCTTTGCTCAAATGTCATAATTTTAGTCTTGTTAATGTTTATCCTTAAATTATTCACGTCCATCCATTCTATTAATACCTGGAGACAGTGGTTTATCTCTTTCTCGAGTGTCGTCGCATCATTAATGCCACTAAAGACAACCGTGCTATCATCAGCAAACAAAACCATAGGATGATATGTTTCTCTAGGCATGTCATTAATATATATAATAAATAATAAAGAGCCTAGAATACTTCCTTGAGGTACTCCATATTTGTTTTGTCTCTGGCTTGATACATACGAACGCTCGGTTTTTGACGTAATACAGACTTTATCTATCTTCGTAACTTGTTTTCTATTTGATAGGTACGATTTCAAAAGTTTAAGAGCATTACCTCTAACTCCATATCTTTCTAGCTTCTTTAAAAGTATTGTACGGTCCACAAAGTCAAATGAATAGATCAGGTTATAGCACCATATTTGGACTAGGCTCAAAGTGCAGCCAGTATAAAGCCTAGAACTGAAATGAAACGTAGTCTAGACTACTGGTATTGTTTTAGCTTTTAACCTTTAACTACCGAACTCCCAGACTACCAGATGTATCAACTCACGTCATATCTCTGACGTCTCATCAGTATGTGCGTCTAATTGTACTCAGTGCTTCTCCAAATTAGCATAGCATATCATAGTTGGCCTTATAATGTTCCCACTGTTGGGACTCAGGCCTACAGTACTTGTCTTAACTTTTCCGTCTCTAAACATTGGTTATTATATGATGGCTATTTTATATTCTACCTATTTTGATAGTATCTATGTAATAACCTACATAATAATTTAATACCTTTAATACAAATATTTTTTTTAACTTACACTTATTTGTATTATCAAAACTAGTTTTTTCTTGAATTTCGTATAATATTATGTTTCAAACTGTTCGCTCCGTCACTCGCCACTTTAAGTTCTTTGGAAGTCTGGTAATATTGATGAAATAAACCCTTTTTGGCGCAGGACAAATACAATGATTTTTTTTATTGACTGTCACTTCTTGTTTTATTTCTGTTGTGTCTACCTGGTAAGTGTCGCTAGGTGTCTATAAATAAATCTCATTTACGAGAAATTCTTAAAGTCTAAAAATAGGCTAAACAAACGAAGTATCTGAATCACGTATGCACAGTTATTGGCGCTGAATCAAATGAAACTAGCCATTCATAATAAACAGTGTTCATTAACAATGCGTGTACATTCAATAATTCACACCTAAAACCAGATTTATTGTCATCGCGGTACACTAACCATATTTTCTATTATTCAAATTCAGGAAACGGATATGTTGCAGTTTATAAATTACAAAGCAACATAACATGCCCCAGCCACAATGTCTGATTCACGGTATGAATTTATTCTACGCATAATTAATTGTGCTGGAATGTATTAAAATTATAATAATATGTCACTAAATGTCCTTGATGGCTTTGCGTTTAATTCTGTTGCACGATCTTATTTGTAAAAGCATTCAAGCTAGACAAAGCATTATTTATATCCAGGTGCGTACAAATATACCTATCGTAAAATTAAAACGATTTGTTGTGAGAACTTTATTAGGATACATATATCTTTTCTGTCTGCAGCGTTGGAAGTCCTGCCACAAAGAAAACCAAAAACCTGGTGAGGTTGATTATGGCGACGCTTGGTAGGCCTATTTCCAACAGTGGACGTCTCTCGGTTGAAATGATAATGATGATACTGAGCTTTTTTATTACTTTGCATTAATCCAGCTCTTTACGAGTCTTGAATTCGATCTCGTCTGAATGAGGAATGAAATGAGGTCTACGATAGAGTGAGAGAACCCAGAAGATGCCTGTTGACTTTTGTTTTGAAAGCTTACGGGATATGGGAAACATAAATTCTGGAAAACAGTACCACAATACTGTACTTTAAGCATAATCAATTTGGAGAACCAACCCGCACTGGGCCCGCGTGGTGGATTGCGGCCCATTTCCTCTCCTAGAGGCCTGAGTCCCAACAGTGGGAACATTATAAGGCCAACTATGATATGCTATGCTAATTTGGAGAAGCACTGAGTACAATTAGACGCACATACTGATGAGACGTCAGAGATATGACGTGAGTTGATACATCTGGTAGTCTGGGAGTTCGGTAGTTAAAGGTTAAAAGCTAAAACAATACCAGTAGTCTAGACTACGTTTCATTTCAGTTCTAGGCTTTATACTGGCTGCACTTTGAGCCTAGTCCAAATATGGTGCTATAACCTGATCTATTCAGTCAATCTTTTTATATTATTATTATATATTATATTAAAGTGCACTGTTCGTCAAGATACAGGATTGTTTCCTGGTTTGGAGGACAGTGGTCTTATTTATATGAAGTAGCCACTCCCATTTATGAAGTTTTATCACTACTGTCACTTATAGGTTTTTTTTGCGTTATATATTATTACTTACTTAGTTTTGAGTAATTTATAGAAATATATCACTACATACTAAGAAATTATGTCTTTAAACTTCTAGGAGTACCTACCTAAGCTCATTGCACCTGCAGATGGTTCCAGGAAGGCATGTCGTCAAGAGGTTTAACTATACACGATATCGGATTGCAATTCCTTCAAGGTGTTCAACTCATGCCTGTAATCAATACCTGCAAATCGGAGTTCTAAGAATTGTGCAACTGTCAAACGCAATACCAGTTCTTCTCTATAGGCAACGACCAATTAGAATCGTGAACTAGCTTCTGACATCATTGACGACTATGTAAAATAATAATAATATAGTTGCACACTGGGTACCAATTAAATAAATAGGTAATTAATTGTAAGTACTAAAGGAACCGAAGATATCCCGGACGTCAGCCTTTACGAGATTAGGATGGCTCTGAAGCAGCTGAAAAACAACAAGGCGTCGGGAGAGGACGGAATTACGGCCGAACTCCTGAAGGCGGGTGGAAAACCGGTCCTTAAGGCCCTTCAGAAGCTATTTGGTTTCATCATACTCGAGAGAAAAACGCCACGTGCATGGAGCACAGGTATGGTGGTACTCTTCTTTAAGAAAGGCGACAATGTCCTTTATAAGAATTACAGACCCATCTCACTTCTGAGTTTGCTGTTTTCCAGAGTCAACACGAACCGTCTCGTACGCAGGTTTGACGACTTCCAGCCTCCCGAACAAACCGGGTTCCAAAAGGCTTTAGCACCGGGGATCACATACATACGTTGCGGCAGGTTATACAGAAGACTGAGGAGTATAGCCCGAATCTCTGCTTAGCGTTTGTGGACTACGAGAAAGTCTTTGATTCGATCGAGACCTGGGCTGTACTACAGTTTCTCCCACGGTGCCAGATTGACTAGAGATACATCAAAATGCTGAAGTGTTTGTACAAAAACGCCACCATGTCAGTCCGACTTCAGGACCAGACTTCGAAACCTATCCTATCAAGATCGGATACTACACTCGAAGTTGTGGACGACTACGTTTACCTGGAACAGACGTTCCAGTTGGGTAGGTCTAACTTCGAGAAAGAAGTCAATCGTCGAATCCGGATCGAATCATTTGATTAGCGTTCGGGAAGCTGAATGGTATCTTCTCGTCCAATATATCACAGTGTCTCAAGACGAAAGTCTATGACCAGTGCGTGTTGCCAATGATGACATATGGCTCCGAAACGTCGTCGCTTACAATGGGCCTCATAAGAAGACTTAAAGTCACCCAAAGGGCAATGGATTTCACATCAGAAATGAAGATATCCGCAGAAGAACCAAAGTTACTGACATAGCTCGAAGAATCGAACGAAAAAACCTGGTGAGGGTCGCGGGAATCCGATGGATGCGAGACGCACTGGACCGGTCGTTTGGCGACGCTTGGGGCAGGCCTATGTCCGACAGTAGACGTCTTTCGGCTGATATGATGATGATGATGATGACTAAAGGAACCAGACGTTCCGATTTTACTAGTAACTAGCTTTTGCCCGCGGATACACCCGCGTACATAAAATATAACCTATGTCACTCAGGAATAAAGCAGCTTTCTATCAGTGAAAAAATTTTTTAATTGGACCAGAAATTACCTCCTACAAATAAAAAAACAAAAAAAAAACTTTACCTCTTTATATAATGTTAGTAGATAACCGCTTATAAGGCTTGTAGAATATATAAGTGGACTGTAAAAACGTACCTACTGGTTCTGGATTAGAAAATTCTAGACAATGTTTAACCACGATATTATTTGACCATTACTTGTGAAACTACCCCGAGGTCTTGGTAAAAAGAAGTGCACCTTAGAGCCTCCGTTTCGGTTCAAAAACAATAACATTTGCATTTTTATAAAGGGTTCACATCCAATAACCGTTTCGTGAAATTGTTGGCATTTTTAGGGTCCTGTTCGTCAAACCAGAGGACGAATTTAAGTAAGAGTGAATCCATTTACCTCACGATCGAAAAACTTCGACAACTAGTATGTGGTGACATATTATAGATCGACATCACTCGAGAATGGCAGGACCAATTTTGCATTTTTTTTTGTTGTTTTTGTTATTTTTTTCCCTTTTTTTTGACAACTATTCCTTTTATGTTCTGTTATTGTTAGGAGGAAGGTTTTTACAATACAAAAAATTGAGGAAATTGTGCAGAAAAATTGAAAATTATTCAAAACTATGACTGTTTTAACCTTTGAGTGTTTGACAGTTCGCGTGTTTGACAGTCCATTTCTAAGACACGACAACGTCTGTCGGATCAGCTTGTTAATTATAAAAATGTTAAATATACAAATCAATAAAGTTTTGAAGTCGTAGAGCAAGTGTGACCTGAATCAGTTTCCCTGTACAGTGCTTCAAGAATATTAATCGAAAGGATTAAATTCACTTTCGTGCAATGTTAGTCTCTTTTCCTTTCACTTTATTACATAAAATATTGTTAATTTTGTGCGGAACCCTCGGTTCTAAAGTCAGTCTCACGAAATGTTTTTTTAATCTGTTATTACAAAGGAACATCCCTACGTAACCGGCTTCGGTAAGTGCGCTAAGAATTGGATATTTCTGGTATGCACCTTTACAGACAAATTAAATATTTATAAATGATTTCCTTCTTTTATTAAAGGTATTGTGTTCAGACCTTGGTCCCATTACAATTTAGGAGTAATACTGACTGCTATATAAACTATACATCCCTACTTTTTAATTAGTACAAAAAAATGGGGCTCCATCTATACCCTTTACTGATCATATTTGTGTAGTCAAATGTAAAAAAAAACGAAATCCCAAAGTTGTTCACGAAAATTTGTCATAATTGATAAATTCATAATTTATCAAACATTCATAACAATTGCTACTAGAAATACTATGCGCAGTGTATTTTCCATTTTTATCGCCATTCATTCATTCATAAATCAATAGCTTGTACAATATTTCCACTCATAACTTTGCAATGTATGAATATTATTTATTGAGACTTTACTTAAATAATAAAAAGACCTTTTCAAATAAACCCTTTAAGTATTTGTACTAATTAAAAAATAGTGGTGTATACCACCTATGTATTTCATAAATTGGTCATCACTTGCAACGCGATTGTAGCATTCTAAGTTACACAAGAAAAAACCTCAACAAATAAATAAAAAAACACAAAACATCAAAAAACATAAAACAAATAATTAGAATTATTTTAAAGATCCCAAAGTGTAACCAACAGGCAGCACTTAGCCTCTGCCGGCCGTCCGTATGTCTGTCCATGTGTGTCTCTTGAACAGTAAAAGATCAGTTGGAATTTTCAGTGTTTAATTCTATTACCGCTATAATAAAAAATAAAAAAATTGTATGGAACCTCTGTATGTGAATTAAACTCGCTCTTGACCAGTATCTTAGGTTAACAACAACAAAAAATGGTCGCTTTTTGCACAAAGATAAAATGAGTAGTAAGGCTACTACAAACAGTAAAATCACAAACAATTTCACAGTTGTAACATTGCATAACAAAAATAAAAACACCCGAAAAGTGATAACAGGAGACTTGGAGCAATTAAAGCTGTGCAGCCGTATATTAAAAAACGGAAAAGCGTAAAACAAACGGCAGAAAAGGCAACGGAATTTGTACAATAAAAACAAACTGGCCTGTGAAAATAGGATTCTGGGGCGATCCCCGTAATACAGTTTGCTTTTGACTCGCTGTTGATTTCGGATTTTACTTTATCAACCTCCTGTGATGAGGGGAAGCGGTGTTACAATAGCGTGCATCAGAACAAAAGCCTACTTGTTGAGTTGACGTATTATTTTCATTTACTCGCAAGTTCCATTTTTCTGCTTCATTCATCTGTTCCCTTATCGTTTTTACCATATATGTCTGTTTTTAAATTTAAACGCGTTTAATAAAATAAATTGACTTAGTTCTAATTTATGGTATAAAGTATACTGTCGTAGGATCTTAGTACTGTTTTGATGAAATGAGACGTAAACTTTACAGTTTTTACTCAATTCAAAATTGATTTCAAAGTGATGATTTGTTGCAAGTGTTGCAACATTTACAGAAGCATCTTGGAAATCATCTTGGCTTGCCAATAAAAATCGCAACATTACCGCTGCATATATCTAATCAGAAAGCCTCAGGATAATGACCATACGTGCAATTCATTATGGCGCCATGCATTATGGCGTTTACGTAATCAATTGTGTGAACGTAATGGAATTCAGCTCCCCCAATGTAAACAATAACCATAACGTAACCGAAAAACTGTCTAAATAAACTTCCGAATTATTATCCGGTTTGACGTCATCAAACCACACGAGCGAAATATCCAACAGTCCGGAACCTTTACTCGAATCATTTTCGTAGTAATTTCTTTTTACATTCATTTTTTATCGTTTTGAGCGCATATTTAATTGCCATCACTACTCCTTCAGAAAGCGGTTATGGTCCATTTAGTTAAATCGTTACTGCTTTATTCGTTGCTCTTGAGTTTTGTAACAACAAAGGGTTCTTGAGATAAAACAAATAAATTGTTACCCGGAGGCCAACTTGCAAAATAAGTGCTTTACTGATGTTTTTTTTTTCGCAAATTGCTTTCGGAAAATTGATTTTCAAATACGGATAAATTAATTTTTTACAAGCATTTATTTTCTTACGGCGGTAAATATATCGACTTTTAGAACTATTCTAGCACAATTTGATTAATACTATGATGTTCCTTAACAAAGAAAAAACGTCGCTTTTGAATAATGAAATTACTCAAAAATCTTTATTACGAGTACAATAATGAAAATCTCGTCATCAACTGAAGAAAAAAAACTAAAACCGAATTTATCTGGATACTAAATTCATTCATTGTTTCTTCTTTTCTTTTATAATCCAATTTCTCTCATCTCACAGTATAATGCAATCCTAAAGTCATAAAGTTTGATTTAAACTCTGCTTATGCAAAGTTGGTGCTTGAAACGATAAACGACAAGTTTCTTGCAAGAACTTTGAAGTTTTTAGTAAAATCGCTATAAATTTATCTCTTCTTTGCAGCTTTACTTACCAATATTTTTTAAATTTAGTTAAGTAGTTTAATATAATTTGGACTGTAAGTGAAGAGTGAAGAAGCAAATGCTTCTAAAGCTAGGCCACACAGCCCACATAAGCCGCTAAAAGTAACCGCTAGCCGGCCATCTGACCGACTGCTGGTTACGGAAACGACAATAGAACAGTTGAAAAGAGATCGTGTAGCTGACCTATTTTAAGACGATTTCCGACGTATTTGTTAGACAATTTATCGAACCGAGAAAAATCTATCGTTTGCGGTCCTTGTTAAAGTTATATTATGATTTCTACCGCAAACTTTTACCAGTGTTAAATAAATTAGGCCAACTAGATTAGGATTTTGATCTGTCTCGTCTCTAAATGAAATACGGCTTATCTAAAATTCCGTCAAAATGTCGTACCTATGCTTTTAGACTTCACATAAGTCTGTTTACATTCCACCTTCGTCGAAACGGAAAATCTAATAAATAATATATATGAGTTTAAAAAATGAAACGTGGAGGCGAATCTCGTGGCGCATAAATATTGTATGAAGTGTTCCGTGGACAACTATTGGACAGTAAACGCTGTTTTATGGGATAACATTTATTGTTTTAGCGAGCTAAGTCAAGATGGTTCTTTATTCCAAACCTATTGTTTATGGAGCTTCGAGAATGGATTTATTTTTGTTCTCGCAATGTTTTTATTCGATAAATTATTTATAGAGACGTTGTTGGTTTTGGGGTTATGATGAAAAATGGTGCAGTGGTTTAGTTTATTATTAAGAAGAAATTGTTTTATGTAGGTAACAACGAGCTGTTTCATTTACTTTTGGACTCATATTTTTTGAGTTTACTGAAGGACTCACTGAAAAATATAGCACTTGGTTATAATAATTTTATATGTAAACTGTAACCCGGGGCCCTGGGACGAAGGCAACGAAGGAACAGGAGTGGGTTTTTAGTCTCATTAGATGATTTTCCCACCTAAAAAAAAAATGTAAACTGTCGTTGGCTGATTGACGCCCGCCTTGAATAGTCCTACTTGTTCTAATATTGTATATTTGGTGTTACTAATGTTATTAAAACAAGATTATCAGAGCTCAAGGTTGTTTTTACTGATTTTAAACTATAACGTGTCTTGAAAATATTTTTTATTTTTCTGCAACTCTAATATCTACTAATAAAAGACTAACTGACAAAAGAAATTATATTTATTTTGCAGCCATCTAATAAAGTATACCTCTTGTTTGGCTTTGTGACGAGACTAAAAAATACACGTGAGCTCAAAAATACCAAATTTTAAAAGATGTTGAGTGTGAAATGATTCAATTACTGTTAAATCCAATTATTATTTCACTTGGTTTTATTAACATTTAAATACTATGAAAATAAATTTATAACTACGTAGGTAAATAGTTTTAAAGAAATTAATTTTATTTCTTTACTTAAATTTTGGTGTTTTCAGAATGATAGATAATTATGCACTTTTTATTTTTTTATTCTATTGTAACGTTAAATAGTTTAATTCTTTTAGTAAATACAATACCTACATATTTGTGTAGAAAAAGATATACTTAACATAGTTTATCGGTTTTTAGAATAATTATTTTCTACGAACGGTTGATTACCTAATATATTTCTTCCTGTCAACCTTTCAGAATTGGCGATGATAGCAATGAATATTATCCTTGGACAAAAGAGAAAATAAGGACTAATTTAATATTACATTTTGTTATAAATCCTTGTGATTATCCACGCCTACATTTAGAACTTTCTCAAGAGGATATTATACTGGTAAATGATTTTACAGCTAAGACTTAAGACTTAGGGCTCCCAAAAGCTGGGTTAATGCTTATTTACGATCCTATTTAGAGGGTATTTCATTGGGACTTCTAAACATCACAGACCTTGTCAAGATTATTAGCCGAATTTTGCTTTTAAATTAATTAGATAGTGAAATTGGCACAGATTAAAGATTGTTGGCATGGCTTTTCATTGTGAGACGTGATTTCTGTGATTATATCACGATTCGAGAGTATACTCAAAGAGATAGAACTATTTTATTATTCTCTAGGCGGTCCCAAAATGACTGAAAATAAGATAAGAGAGACTGAAAATATTAAATTCAAGTTCTAATCTATCAAATTCTGGTCTATTTAAAAAAATCATAATTTGAATTATAATCATAACATAAATTGAATTCTAAGACAGTCTATAACTTATATATTGGTCACCAGTATATATATATAACTATACTTGTTAAGATTAAGAAACCACATGAACTACTCTTGTGGCGTGGAATAGTACATTTTGGTACAAGTGCGAGTCGTAGGCGAGTGTTTTATGGAGCCGAGGGCTGCAGTGACAAATTTGTACGTGTATCAAACGACTTTTTTCAATACACTTACAAAATGAATAAACGGGGGTTGACCGGCGACTCGTGGGGGACGACGCGCGCCCAGCCCGATACGATAAATGTAATAAAATTGTGGCGGGGAAGAGCGCGCGCACATTTCCGCACTAGTGCGGAAAACAGTCTATTGCGTGCCTAAAAGCGGTGGGATAAGAGCGGGTTTTCGAATAAGGGTACTGAAAAACATTTAAATTCATATAAGTATATAAGACAACGGGCCAAATATTTGTATGGCCTAGAAATTGTATGTTGGCTATTTCTAGGTGAAATATTTGTTCCAAGCGTGAATCGAACCCACGACACGCGGCTCAGTAGCGCCAACCGTGCCGTCAATAGACACATAATTCTTAGCGAGATGTTAGCTAGCTGTTTCAAGAACTCTAGGAATTGTGTGGATCTGAACTCTAGGCTCAACAGCTGATCTCTTAAATTTTGCCTAACTAAGTATATAACGCACTTTAATAAAAAAAAAAAAACAAAGCAATCCAGAGATCGAAGCAAAGCTCATGAGAACGTATACCAGCAAAGTAAACAACTGATATTTGTCTAAATTGTACTTCTACAGGGGAATTCCTAAAACGTCTGATATACTGTTTCACCGTGGGTCCCAATTTGTGTCTCGTTGTCAAGTGGGACATAAAACACTGGCCGTGTGTACAATGTGCTTTGTACTGTTTTCGCTCGAGTTCCTAAGGATTTGTAGCTATTTTAAGGAATAAAATGCTTTTGAATAAAAGGAAAAGAATGTATGAAATGCTTGGCTAGGTAAGACGAAAAATCCTGATTAACGTTCTGAAATTCTTGCTATGTAAACACAAAGTTCAACATTTTTTTTAGGGTCAATCATCAAATAGCTCCTCTAGCTTTGGATGGAGCCAGAGGGGGTGTCAGACTATTACTGACTACGGGTTTCCTTTTCAGAAAATCCCCGCTGTCCTAGCGGGCATCGGCCCTGCTAGGCCCCTACGGTTTGCTGACATCTCTTTGAGGAGTGCGTAGCATCACTAAGCGCTGTCAACGACTTGGGCTCGGTCCGGTCGATTACCGGACGGCGGACGGCGAATTATCCATTGTTCGACGGCTGCAACTTTATCGTGGCTGGTACTCGGGGTCGGGGTCTCAGCGGCTTTGGGGTTCTCTCACGCGTGCGGCCTCCTCCTTCACTAGCATTACTTCTTCGCAGAAGGAGGCGACCGCCTGCCATTTCTTCTCGCTTCGGACCATATCCTGAACCAGGAACCAGCGCAAGAGGTCACTGCCGCCGATTGCCTCCTCGAGGAAACAGCAGTGTACCGCCCAAGCGGGGCACATAACCACCATATGCTCCATCGTGTCCTCCGGCAGACCAAAAGCCACCTGTTTTCCTACAGTTGCTCTTTACGTTTCAGGGCCGAGGTAACTCTTTCGAACAAGCCTGCAGCCCTGGAAATTATACACGTTTGTAGACAGAAACGTTTGCTCAGGAACTCTTGCTCTAAAAACATTCGTATCACAAGAGTAAAACCGGTATACATCGTCAACGAGTATAGTATTTAATTAATTTAAAAAAAATGAAACAAATTCAACTTATGGAGTATAGTATCGAGGACTATGTTCAATTTGAAGCACGCAATATTTCAGCGGTCCATGAGTTAATATGCAATTAAAAAAATATGAGTTGAAATCCACCATTACTTCACACCGCATATTATTCTGGAAAGTCAACGTGTGCAACTGACGTGACGCTCACTGTACGTAACCATTATTTTTTCACAGCCCATCACTGGCAGAACAAAATAAAATTAAACATCCATTTTTAATTTCAACTCAACCCCTATAATCTTAAAGCTCAGATTATTCAGAGTGCCACCAATGTTATTAATATTGTGCGGTACCTAATGGATCGGACTTTTTTTACGCTTGAATATTTTATTACGTATTTCGGAATAATTAAGAAAAACATTTTTTAGTGATGAATAATGGAATCAATGCTACTGTCACAGAATAAGTAATAGTACAAGCTACTGTGTTATTAATTAATTTTTGGATTGATTGTGATGCCTCTCTACGGCGCGTTTTTTACAATTTCAGACTTTGTTTGTCTGTCTATAGTATAGTATAAGTTTCTGTGTTTGGAAATTATAATGTGACTGTATGGGAGATTTCATGTTAATAAAACCCAAATACTTATTAAGAAAAAGAATTAATAAAAAAAAAATACAAAGATAACACTTATTGTTAACGCAAAACGCTGCTTCTTACGAAACAAAACATAAACGAAAAAAAACAACAACCCGTGTACCTATAAACGCCAACGCATTACGTTCAGCTGCGCAATAGGTAGAGGGGGAAAGAGGTGTAAGTCTGAATCTCCTGGAAAACTAGTCCCCGGGGCTTTGGATTGATGACCCCGATGCCTCAGGTGATCCGCGGATAAATTGCCGCAGTGCCCAGCCAACGGTTTTTGCTTTATGACTTGCTGTTTTGGGAAATATTATGGCAGCTCTGTGTTTGAGCTGATACAGTTGGTAGTGCTGATACGGTCAGTATCAAAAAAGAAAACATGTACGTAACATTTTTTCATACCATTTAAAGAAATGTAACGTGATTTGATCGCTGCACTAAAGTATTATAACTGATTTATTTCAGCGATAAATCAGTTTTGATTTACTGAATTAAGTATTTTTCTATTAGTTATGACTTTAAAGATATTATTTGTAGTGATAATTGAAATTCGTCGAATGAATTTAAGTACCTTTTTGAGTGGGAATTTTTATTTTTCCGCTCTGAGTGGAGAAAAATAGAGTGTCAGACTTTTACTGACTAAGACCCAGTTGGATTCATACAGTTGCCCTTTTTGTTCCAGGGCCAGGGTAACATTTTCGAGCAATGCTACCTACAGCCCTGACCGAATATACTTGCGCAAATACCTGTGATTTTGTGACACTACGCAATTTCGAAAAAGTTCAGCATTGTAGTCATCTCACATCAATCATACAGCTGTGACGGTTTCTGTCTTACGTCAGCGCAGATGAGTAGGATATTGGGTTTATTATGATTGGTTCGGATATTGCAAAGAACATTGACCTTGACATTTAGGCTGTTTACAGTAGGTAAGTGGCGTATGAGGCTGATTTTTAAAGGTGTGTACTTTACCCGTCTTGGTGCTGGGACCAAATTGAGTTAAAAGACAATGGTCCTGACCTAGTTGTCCCAGGGGCGAGACCCTTTTTGTTTTTTGCTATTTGCAGATCTGTACAGAATTTCTACCGAATCTTACTTAAGTAATTAAATAAATCTGGACTTACCTTAACATCTGAATGTTAGCTGAACTTTGGGCTATTTTATAAGTGGGTATTTTAGAAGTTATTTGATGATATGACTTCTCCAGCTCTGGGCGAGATCGAGTGTAAGACTCTACTGACTAAAACCCACCGTGTTCCTTCAATTGCCCTTTACGTTCTTAGCCCGCAACTGTAGTACCTCTTTACTTAGGTTACTTTGTGTAACTTATTTCATCACCACTGCTCCCAAAACTAGGAAGCAAAACAACGTGAGGAAACCCGCATGTCTTAGAACAAAAAAAATCGAATTCATGTGACATCTATCAAACCGTACTCGGTCCGAGTTTTGGAATACGGCCCGTTCCCTCTCCTAGTGAGATGGCCTCAGTACCAGCAGTGGGAACATTATAAGACTGATTATGGTTATGTTATGATGCCGATGGTCATAAGTCAAAACCAAAGATTAGATTAGATAAGTCAAAGCCAAGTAAAAGATTGATCACTTCGTTAAGATAATGTAATTGAATTGTATACATTTTGTACTTTTTGACAGTTTTTTTTTCACTGATAGATCAAGTATCTTTGTCTACTGGTTTTACTCATTACTCACTGAGATCATTTTAAAAATATAAGCATTTCGCGAGACAGGGTCGCCGCAGACCACGAAAGAGATGGCGAGACGACTTTTTTTTTAAATTGTTATAAACTAATGCTTGACTGCGATCCCACCTGATGGTAAGTAGTGATGCAATCGTTGATAGTGAGGCACACTAGTTAAGAGCTTATTCACTCTAGCCTTGAAGACACCTAAATTATAATCGGAAAGGAAGACCGTAGCTGGCAAGTCAAGACTTAGACACCAATCTTCCTAAATTACCAAGAGCAGTGGAAGGAAAAGAGGCAAGCCTTTGTATCAGGTTCTCGTCATGATGGAATATAACATTGACCATCATTGTGTTATTAACATCATTAATTGGTCTGTCAGCACTCTAACCGGCTTATTGGCAACAATATTCCTATCAGTGATGATAAACTGATCCCAGTAAAACGTGATGTGGTCATTTTGGATAACTGGATTCGGCACATATTTGAAATACGATTTCTCAGAATCAAAGCAAGTTACTGGTGAATAATCTTGGGCGGATTGGTTATGCCTGTGCAAATACTCGCTGTTAGCCAGACGAGAACAACCAGAGATAATATGTCTGATGAACTCAGCCGGACGGTGACATACTCGACACACGTCAACTGTGCCGTCCCAATAATAAGCATTATTATCTTTTGACCCATTTCGTCAACGTTTCACATTTTTTTAATAAAACAATGTTTTATTCCGAGCGGCTTCGAATTTTTTGGTACAATTTAAACTTGTTGAACATTTCCCCGCTGAATTGTATGATAAATTTTTTGTTTCAATATTGTCGGTTTGTTATTAATAACTGCGACACTTTGAAGTAAATTAATAATTAAAAGCATCATTTATTTTTGGGTGTTATGATGACTTGGATATGATCTGTGAGGTTTGTTTCAAGACGGCGCAGGAGAATAGTATCTATAAGGACTTAGAATGACTCCCGCATTTATCCAGCAGTGGAACGGCAACGACTAAACAATACAAGTGCGAGTTGGATTCGCGCACTGAGGGTTTCGTACAAACTTACCTATGAAGTTAGTACGAAACACTCATCATCATAATCATTTCAGCCAAAAGACGTCCACTGTTGGACATAGGCTTCCCCCAAGCGTCGCCATAATGGTCGGTCCCGTGCCTCTCGCATCCATCAGATTTCCGCGACCCACGCCAGGTCATCGGTCAACCTTGTAGGAGGCCTTCCGAAGCTGCGTCTTCTACGTGGTCGCTACTCCAGAACCTTTCGGCTCGATCGATCATCTGTTCTGCGAGGAATGTGCCCTGCCCACTGTCACTTAAGTTTGGCGATTCTGCCTTGCTGTTGCTCTTTGATCTCACCTAAGCACACCGATCGCATCGGTCCACCTTGTGGGCGAAACCTTCAGTGCGCGAGTAAATAGTTCGATTCCCGAATAAAATAACGAACATCTTTCCGAATCGCAAAATTGTTTTTTTTTTTTTGTGACGTTCCCGTTGATATGGGACTGGAGGTCTAGGTGTTGACCGTTGGTGAAGTACCCTATAGGTCTTGATTTCCTAGCGAGGGTCAAAATATGCACCTAAACGGACCATAGATGGCCAAATCTTTAGATTGCGTTGACTTAGAAGTTGATTTTTTACTGCTGCTTGGGGAAGCAAACCTGAATATTTGATATTAAATTCAGCAGCACGTGTTCCTGAGAAAGAAATTCTTGACAGGCAGACATACAGACAGACGGACAGATGGAGACGAACAAAGTGATTCGATATAGATGAAATTTGCCGACTTAGGTACGGAACCCTAAAACCAGCACATATAAACTAATTTCAAATAACAAGAAGGTACATGATATTATACATATGATTTTAAGAGAAGTAACAACGAAACCACAATAACACAAGACAGAATATAAATTTAATTCAAGTTATTTACACAATAGAGGTAAAATTAAATGTATTTTATCTGAACTTTGAAAATTAATTTCAGTGCACAAGCAAAGTTCACAGCCAAAGGTTCACTGTCTGGTATTTGCACGTATCTACCTACTAGGTATGATAAAGTTATATTGGATGAACTTTTCACTAAAACAAAATAGATTGTTGTTTGCTGTGTTATGTAGTGTTGATAAATGAGTTTAATTACTGATTATTTTATTAACTTTTGCTTCTTCTTCTTTCTTTTCGATTCGATGGTAAAGTCGTCAAACTGTTTGGGCCCAATAGGTAGCTACATTAATAGCAGCATCGGTAGCACTCATCAAATCCTCCAAAGTGCAGGTGTATGGTGTATATGTTTGTAATGTAACTTTTGCTAAATTAGTAGTAGTAACTTTGGCGTAATTATTTTTACAGCAGCCAACTTGGGTTTGCAATCAGTTAAGTGATTTCCAATGGGGCTTCCTCGACCCATCTCTAACACATTGTCAGTGTGGAGCCGCTGCACAGAACATGTGTCACCTGCTTTTTTTTTGTAGGTGGGAAAATCATCCTATGACATCCATCAATCTCGCTCTTGGGTGGACGGGAGATAGTGTCAAACTTTTATTGACTAAAAACCCACTCCTGTTCCTTCGTTGCCTTTTGTACCAGGGTTGAGTCTTCCTTTCAGAAGCAGACCCTTGGCCCCAGTAGGCTTCGACCCTGCTCCGTGGAACACTATGCGCCGTCGCCGACTTGGGCTCGGTTCGGACGGTTACCGGACGGTCGGACGGCGAGCTACCCATTGCTCGCCGTCCACAAGCCCGCGATGCGTCACCTGCTATGTTGCCTATCCTGCACAACCACCTGTACTTTTCAGGATTTATACGAGGCCAATAACAAAGCTGTACAGGTTGCCAAATATTGATCAGAAAAAAAAAATTAAAATCCATCGTCATGAAAAGAAGACGAATTACTAACTTTATCAGCAGTTATTGAACATAAAACCAACGTAAGGATTGTCGGTACAGTCAGGGATCAAAAGTGCAGTTGCACTCTACCAATGCTAAAGTGTCTAAAATTTTTTTGTTGTAGAAGTTCAATAGTCCACAACTAGTTTATTCAATACTTTAGATTCTATTCTACCAATTAAATCAGTCATGAACCATTGACCCTCTTCTACAAAGAAATTTTAGACATTTTAGCATTGGTAAGGTGGAACTGCACTTTTGACCCCTGACTGTACCTAGAATCCTTACGTTCGTTTGTGTGTGTGTTCGGTTCCTGTGTTTGTGTGTTTGTGGTGTGTGTGTGTGTTTTATTGCGGGATTTTTTAAAGAGTTACCGCGGCCCTGGAACGCAGAGGGCAACTAAAGGAATATAGGTGAGTTTTAGTCAGTAAAAGTCAGACACTCTTGCTCTACCCAGAGCGGGAGACGTCACTGAATGAATTCCCATTGAAAAAAATTTTTGAGTCATATTTACAAACATAAACATACCGGCGTTTTACCGTGGGAGAAACAACTACAGAATGCCATTTTATGCCACAGAATCGCTTGTTAGAAACTAACTTGGTCCAGCTTCTACCAGCGGGTTCGCCTTCGTAAAAGTAGAAAATGATCCCAAAGGTATTCCCCTTTAGCATAAAAATATACTATATCCTATCTCAGGAGCATGGTCCACCGTGATGTCTTTCATCCAAATCAGTTTAACCATCTAAGTATAACAGGAGTTAAAAACATACTTACACCCACGCACATACTTTCAAACTTTAGCTTTTATTGTATTAGTATGATTTACAATTTATTATTAGTCATTCCAAGTCATCTGAAGTTGCTAATTTACACTCCAATTACCACTTTTAGGCATGCAATGTATTGTTTTTCACACTAGTTCGGAAAAGTGCGCGTGCTCGCCCCCGCTACAATTTTATTACATTTATTGTATAAGGCTGGGTGCTAAGCGACCTCCACGAGTCGCACGTAAACCCCCATTTATTTATTTCTTCGTACTTAAGTGTATTAAAAAACGTCGGCACCATAACACGAATGCCGCATGCCGCCTTGGTCGCAATGACAAACTTTCTCCACTTGTATCAAAGTGTACTATTGTGAGTGATACAGATTTATTCTGCAATTCCTTTCGATTATTTAAGTAGTGTGTCTAGCCTCAGAACCATAAAGTTTTTCTCACCCTATAAGGCAAAGTGTCTTGAACTATCCAACAGCACCCTTAATGACTAACGACTCTTGCAATTTGTGTGTGAAAATAGACAGCTGATACTACCGTGTTTTTTTTATTTACCGGAATAAGGGTGAATTAATCGACGCTTGGAAAATGTGAGAATATGATTAGGTGTTTCAGAAACAATAACGCTACTTTTCATTTTATTCAACAAAGATTTTGGAATACTTACTATTAAAAAGACGTGAATATGAACGCATAAGTGAACAGAAATATCATTTATTTTTACATTTACAATTATTTTTAAGTGTATAATATCAAAAGCATCAATACTTTAATGAAACCAATAATAAGTTTTGTTTTTATTCACTCATTCAATCCTATTCACCCCGTTTGTATTGACATATAATCTACCCGTTTGTAATTTGGGCACGCCATAATTATGGCGGTAAGTCCCCTCTTTGAGGAGTGGCTGGAAAGGCAACACGGCGTCCTTACCTTCCGCATGACGCAGGTCCTCACCGGACATGGTAAGTTCGGGAGGTTCCTGCACCGGATTCGTGCGGAAGAAACGCCCGGGTGTCACCATTGTGTGGACCACCCGGAGGACACGGTGGAGCACACGGTGGAGGTGTATCCCGCTTGGGCAGAGCAATGCCGTGTCCTCGTGGGGGCGATCGGCGGCGGCGATCTCTCGCGCCGGGCCTTGGTACAGGCCATGGTCCGGAGCGAGGAGGAGTGGCAGGCGGTCGCCTCCTTCTGTGAAGCAGTAATGCTAGCAAAGGAGGCGGCCGATCGCGTGAGGCAACAGTCCTCACGCCCCAATCGCCGCCGGGATTCCGATCCCGATTTCCAGCCATCGTAGACGCAGGCTTGCGGACGGCGAGCAATGGGTGGCTCGCCGTCCGACCGTTCGGTAACCGTCCGGACCGAGCCCAAGTCGTCGACAGCGCGTGCTGTTCCACACGCGCCTCAAGGAGATGTCAGCAACTGTAGGGGCCTAGCAGGGTCGAAGCCTACTGGGGCCAAGGGTCTGATTCTGAAAGGAAGACTCGGCCCTGGTACGAAAGGCAACGAAGGAACAGGAGTGGGTTTTTAGTCAGTAAATGTCTGACACTATCTCCCGCCCCGCCCAAGGGCGGGGGATGTCATAAGATGATTTTCCCACCGAAAAAAAAAAACCGTTTGTAATTGGGCACGCCACTATCTCGGCGGTAAGTCTCCACTTTAAGCAGTGGCTAAAGAGGCGCCACGGCATCCACACTTTCCATCTGACGTAGGTCCTCACCAGACATAGGAATATCGCGAGGTTCCTGTTTTGGAATCAGGTGGAAGAAACGCCTGGGTATCACCATCACCGAAGGATTGGGTAGTTTGCCATCCGGCCGTCCAGTAAGGATTCGAGTCGACGGTGCGTGGTGTTCTACGCGCGCCTCAAATATATATCAGAAAAATTGAAGCGGCGCAGTAAGGCCGATGCCTGCTAAGACTGCGGGAATATTAGAAAAAGTTTTCCCACCTCAAAAAAGGTATATAAAAATGTAGTTAATCCACATTGAGTCCCTCTTCATACACTCAATGTCAGTGCATTACGATAAGAAATAATAAGGGTTTTGAATAAACGCAATGTATCCTAAAAGAGGTTCCTTGAAGTAAATATGGAAGCTCGTTAAATTTGTTAAAATACCGTGAAATATCGCGCTACGTCGGACACTCTAGGGATTCGACGCGAGATTTATCAGTCTCTTTATATTTTTCTAATACTTTCCTAAGGGGATTTGCATCTTGAATGTGGCACGGTTGAGCGGGTTCCGTTATAAAATGTTATATTAAAATATGCCTATGGGGCACTTTCGATGTGATGGAATTTGGCAAAGGTTCGGAGGAGGTCAAATTATGACCTTTTTTGTTGTGATAACATACTTTGATAAAAGGGGTCGTATACGTTTATTGGTAGAGCAGCTTCGGTGTAGGTTTCAGTTCCTGGTTATTATAATGTCATTATGAATATAGGCACTATAGGTGGACTGACGACCTGGTGAGAGTCGCGGGAGTGCGATGGATGCGAGACGCACAGGATCGGTCGTTTGTGGAGACGCTTGGGGGAGGCCTATGTCCAGCAGTGGACGTCTTTTGGCTAAAATGATGATGATGATGATGAATATAGGCATAGATCATCATGATCATTTCAGCTGAAAGACGTCCACTGTTGGACATAGGCCTCCCTCAAGCGTAACTACAACGACCGGTCCTGTGCGTATCGCATCCATTGTGGAAGGCCAACACTGCGTCTTCCAATACGTGATAGCTACTCCATAACCTTTCACCCCATCGACTATCTGTTCTGTGAGCAATGTGCTCTGCCCACTGCTACTTAAGTTTGGCGATTCTTAGGGCCATGTCGGTAACCTTGGTTCACTTGCGGATGTCTTTATTCCAGATGCAATCACACAAGGAAACTCCGAGCATAGCCCTTTTCATTGCCCTTTGGGTGACTTTAAGCCTTCTGATGAGGCCTATGGTGGGCGACCACGTTTCCGAGCCATATGTCATCACTGGCATAGATACCTAATACTTGGCAAAGAGAGACAGACCCTAGAGAAAAGTAAGTATCTAAGTAGATCCTGAATAAGTATCGATTTGATGCAGTGGAGCAAGTTGCGGATTCGATTACGGTACGAAATAGATAGGTTTGTGTATGGTCTACAGATTGTTATTCTAGGCCTGAGTGTCTTGTGTGTGTGAGGTTAGATATTTTTGATCGCACCCACAATACAGAAGTAAGGGCAAATGTGAAAAAAAAATTAAAGGGCTCCATGCGGCTCCAAATATGAACGTATACGAAAACTTTTTAAGCTACCTATTAATATAGCAACGTATTTTAAGCTCTAAATCAATTCGTAACACATATCTAACGAGCTCGTTTTGGTAGTCTAACTTTCAGGGCAACATGTCAGAAAAGTACTTTCAAAAGGATGAAAGAAAGTACATACCAAACAAAGTACGGACGTGAACAGAATTCGCGTTAGCACGTTTTACAATTTTGTTACATCGCTTAAATTGTAATAAAGCTTCAGAGTAACACATACCTTTGATAAAAAATTGTATGTAACTGTACGAGACTGTACAAAAGAAAATCAACCTAACTGAGAAAGGATAGAGTTCAGAATTGTAGATAAATAAAATCTGATTTAAGACACTACTTTGTACACAAATCTACCGTGCGAGGTTTATAGAAAGAGGTGTACTGTGAATCCCGGATGGATACAGTTCGTATTCTATTTACCTTAACAGATGCTATCATTATTCCTTAAGCATTCCTTACGACTGAGCGTCGTGTGGAATGAAATTGACAAATTCAGAGGGAACCCAAATGCCTCGTTACTTCTCATGTGTACCTTAGATAATATTTTATGAATAGTGTTTGTTTTTCAATTTGTCGGGAAACAAAAACACTTACATTTATTTTCGCTCTTTTTCACTTCAAATGTGAACGGAATTCTAAATGGTATCAACAAGTGCGAGAATAATATCGATATTGAATTTATCGATGGAAGGTAATATTTACCCTAAAAGACTTTTTTTTTTAAGAAATATTGCCGCACACAAGGAATTACTCCTGTATCTTAGGTGCGTTGACAAACATATAACATCACATACACACACAAGACACTCAGACCCGGAACAACTATCTGAGGGTCATACAAATTAATATTTGTGCTGTACAGGAATTGAACCCGAGACACATAGTTCAGCAGTTAATCGCTCAACCACTGGGCTGACTATGTCAAAATACATTACTGTTGGATGGCTACTTTAACATAACTGACCTTGTTCACCCAGTTCACTTTTTATTTCCCTGACTGGCTCATGTGCGTAGCACAAGAAAATAATATAGTGGGGACCGGATATAGCGCCACCTCGGTAGAAACAGTTAACTATTTATTAAAATAAAAAAAACCAGAATAAATCCTTACAAAAATATAAATATCTGAAACATTTGATTTAATGTCATGAAGTTCAAGAATTACTTAATACACCACTTTAAATGTAAAATCAATATTTGAAAAAATGGATTGTTAATAGGTATACCAAAACTAAAGCCTTACATTTCACGGCATTTTAAAAGATGTCAGTTATTTCTAACCTTAAAATAACAGCTGTTACACACGACAAGTGACAGATCAATTGAAAACCCTATCCCAACAATTTGATACTAGCATTACATATGCATCCACCGCATGCCCGCGACTCTCGCCAGGTCGCGAGAGGTCGATCCTCCTTGTGGAGGCCTTCCAACGCTGCGTTTTCCGGTGCGCGGTCGCCGCTCTAGAACCTTTCGGCTACATCGAAAATCCGTTCTACGAGCAATGTACCCTGCCCACTGCCACTTTAGTTTGGCGATTCTTCGGGCTATGTCGGCGACCTTGGTTCTCCTGCGGATATCTTCTTTGTTTATGCGATCACGCAAGGAAACTCCAAACATAGCCCTTTCCATTGCCCTTTGGGTGACTGTAAGTTTTCTGATGAGGCCCATTGTAAGCGACCACGTTTCAGTGCCATATGTCATCATTGGCAACACGCACTGGTCATAGACTTTTGTCTTGAGACACTGTGGACCACAGGAACGTTCGTTGTGGCGATACTTGGGGGAGGCTTATGTCCAACAGTGGACGTCCGTCGGCTGAAATGATGATGATGATGATGATGACTATATATGTGTAAGTATGTCGCTTTATATATATGATAAATATGTAGGTAACTACTACTGGTCTAAACGGAATTGAGAAGGGTTTGTCAATTTCCATTAACATCCTTTCTTTTCTGCGTACGTATATGTACCTAAATACCTAGTACATACCCTTCTTCTTTCTATACATCCAACTGTCTATCACATTTCTTTTATAAAGACTTATAGAGACGCAATGTCTAACTTGTTCTTTGAAAGTGTTATGTGTTTGAAATCTGAAAGATGAATTGAATATAATGTTATGTAGACATACAAAGACTCAAAGTCGAATATGCTTATATTGGACTTTGAATTTTGTCTTTCGAATGTATGTATGGTACTAGCTATTTCTATCACAAAAGAACTGGCACTCGGCAGGTACAAATTCTTTCTTCGATCAATGGTTTAATTTAATATTGAATATTCTCTCAAAATATAACTACGACGTAAAATTCGCTACTATGTCACGTTTGGACGATCAAAAATTCCAATTTCATAAAGTCATATTAATGGTTATTGGGTCCTTTTGTTACCGTCCGTTTAATCAATGTTTCAGTTTATTGCTTTTGAATATTTAAGGTTCCTACGAAAAGTAAGTTGTTCCTATATTAATGTAACTAAATGGGGCTTCAGGTAATGTTTTCATTTTCCTTCATTGTAATTATGTGAAAGGTCAAAGCTTTCATGATTAAAGATAATATATGAGTAGCGACACCTTTTTTTGTAAAATAAAGTGAGCCGAGACTTGTGTTGAGAACCGTTCCAAAATATAAAGTAATTTGAACGGTCACGTTTGTTTTAAATCTATATATATATATAAGGAGAAACTGGCTGGCATATCAACGCACAGCCGAAATTACAGAGACTAGGAGCGTGAAATTTAGCACAAGGTTTCATTTTATGACGTAGGCGAGCATTAAGAGAGCATTTTTCAAAATTCACTCCCTAAGAGTCCCAAAGTTTGTATGAAAAATCTAACTTTGACGCGGGCGAAGCCGCTGACAGAAGTTAGTCAAGATAATATATTTGGTACAAGCAAAATAAAGACGAACAGCAGTTTGAGGCAAAGTTCTTGCTAGTAGTTTCATTGAGTTGAAAAGAATATGGTACTAGGTAGATCATAATCATCAGTGTAGCCGAAAGACGTCCACTGTTGGACATAGGCCTCCCCCAAGTGTCGACACAATGAACGGTCTTGTGCGTCTCGCAACCATCGGATAGCCGCAACCCATAACAGGTCATCAGTCCATCTTCTTCATCATCGGTCATCGGCTCTTTTACCGGCTTTAGACTGCAACACTAGGTAGATCCTTTCTATCAATTCACAAAGAATTTCTAAAGCGAGTTTAAAAAAAAAATTACAGAAAAAGCGCATTTGGAATTCGGACCCTATGCCTGTAAAAATGCCATTAGTCCTCAGTGTAATTGCATTTACAATTAAATATGTAATTAATGAGGCAGTCTCAACAATTAATTAGAGTTCTCTATAGCATCGGAGGAATAAACGCCCCGCGAAACGACGCTCGCCTGCTTTTAATAGTCCCAGTCTTCGGGCTGTGTTTAATTACTTATGTACTGTCTATATAAATATGTAACTGTACATCTGAATAATTTATTTGTATGTTGTAATTAAGTATTAAAGGATTTTGTGAGAAGAGAGTTTTAGAAACCATTCTGAAGGTTAAATCTGCTCCTGTCAAGGCTGTGGGTTTGTTCATAAGAGTTACCAGAACCTTGGAACGCAAAGGGTCACTGAAAGAACATAGGTGGTTTTTGGTAGTCGGCAAAAGTTTGATACGCCCACTTACGTGAAAGACTAAATTTGCTATAGGTATATTATAGTATATACTTATGTAAGCGGCTATCTAAGTATGGATAGAGTCGTATAATATTCCTGCTACACCAACTGCTCACTTATTAACCAAACATGTAGTTTCTTGAGAATTTATATGTTATAAAATTACCGCTACCTATCTTGAATCACAAAGTTTTCTGTCTCATTCTATTCCTTTTTTTGGAACTTAATATGGACAAGACGATCTTCCATTTTTCTCAATTTTTTTTAATGATATCTACAAATGTTTGATTACGATCCCACCTGATGGTAAGTAATGATGGAATTGTTGATAGTGAAGCGCACTAGTTTATTAAGAGCCTTGAAGATACCTAAATTATAATCGAACGGGAAAAACGCTTTTCTACGTAGGTAAGTTAATATATCATTACTTCAGCCAGAAGATAAATAATGCTGGATATACGTCTCCCCCAAGGTCTTGTGCTTCTCGCATCTATCAGACTCTCGCGGATATCACCGTCTTCCGGGACGCGATCACTACTCCTTAACTATTTTGCGAGCAATGCCCACTGTCACACTTGTGTTAGTCAATTATTCGGTCACTGTTTGACTGGCCTGTTGGTCTAGTGGTTAGTGACCCTGACTGCTATTCTGGAGGTCGTGGGTTCGATTCCCACCCAGGACAAATGTTTGTGCGATGAGCACAATCATTTGTTCTGTGTCTGGGTGTAATTTATCTATATATGTATGTATTTAGAAATATATAAGTATATTTATCAGTTGTCTAGTACCCATAACACAAGCTCTGCTTAGCTTGGGATTAGACGGCGTTGTGTGATAGTTGTGTGAATATGAATATATAATACTGTGGTTACAAATCATGCAGCATGCAGGCTGGCATGAAAAACTGGCCTCTACCTCTAAACTGGTCTACTTTTGAATTCTCATTCGAATTTAGAATAGGATTATAAATAAGATCAATTTAATTGTGAGGGGGCCGGTAAGGCTTAGTAGTGTTTTATGTCAAAGTAAAAAGTAATTTCATAGGAATAATTCCTATATACGAGAAAAATCCTGATAAAAAATAATTACATGGAGCGGAGATGAGAATGTTGACATATGTTGAGTGACGAGACTGGATACAGTTAGAAATGAGTATTTTAAAGAAAGTTTGAACGTGGCAGCAGTGACTTAAAAGTTGAAAGGGAATCGTTTGTATTAATGGTCATGTGAAGAGGAGGAATGAAACGAATGTTTTTAAAAGAGTAATGAATAGATATATCTATATATGTAAATGGATGGAGAAGGAGTGAGAGGTCAAAGAAAAGATAAATAGATTGTGAGGGAAAAGTGAGATAGCATGACGGTTGATAGGACAGGTTTAAATATGGGGAAGTACAGATATTTAATATCAATCAATGAATCTTCTAACGAGTATAATTTCATGGAAATCTATGCCCAAAGACCAATAAACTTGCAGAATCTTATAACCACATCAAATTTAATATTCTGCGTAGACACAACAACCAAACCATCTAAACTAGGGCGCAAATTAGGCCATTGATGTGGTTTCGTAAATAATATTGTACTACAGCACATTACGTACTTAATACTGTGCGAACTGTGACTATATTAGTTCATAAAGTACACGAGAATCAACAATGTATTACGTGTAACGTATAGAGACGTAATGTGCCTTTATGAAACTAATATACACCTGTTATTTAATATATACATGTTTACGTATTGAATGAACTTATACTTAAGCGTAATTGCTGGGAAATATGTTTACAAAATCAAACAGATAACCTATGTAACCATAATATACAAAATAATTTTCAGTAATTTGTTAGCAAGATACAATAAAATTGAAAAACGTGTTACGACGTAGCATGGTGTAGCATATGGACAAATAGCCTAGAAGATTATATGTTTCCACAGCTGGGACTCAGGCCTCTTCTGTATGAGAGAGAATGGGCTATAATCTACCACGTGGGCCCACGCGAATTGGTGGATGTCACATGCCTTCAATTTTGGTTCTAGGCCATGCCGGTTTCCTCACGATGTTTTCCTTCATTGTTTTGAGAGCAGTGGCGTAAAAATAAATTACAAAAAGTAAAACCTGCGTAGGTTTGATTCACCGACGCACAACTTGTAAGTCAATGGCTCAAGTGGCACTACGTAAATTAATTCTGACTTGTTGTGGTTAACGATGACTAAAAACTGTTTCTAGTTTCTACAAACACAATATCGGCTAAAATCACTTTGATGTAACAATATAGGTACCTTAAATCTATTTTCCTTGAATAACAGAATCCTCAAGGAACCAATGGGCAAATATGTGAAAAAAGGTTATTTGGGATTTTCTTTAACAATCCAATAATATGAGGAGACCCGGCAACGCGTGCTACATTCCCAATGTTATTCGTCCTTCAAAGTTGAGTTAATGTTAGGGTAGGTTCGAGATTTTGTATTCAGTATGGCCTTTTGATAACTCAGAGAGCATACAAATAAACTTCTTATTTTCCAACAAATAGCACTAAGTAAAAGTAAGGCTCGTTTTTTACATAGAATTGCGACTTTTTTGGAAAGATTTAAAAAGATTATAAAATGAAACTATAAAGAAGAAAACTATTCATCGTCGTCATCAAATTTCAACCACCGTCAACTACTGGACATATGTCTATCCCAATAAAAGACTGTTATGTATGTTAATATTTAGAATAAGTTGGTAGTAAGCTATTACTTTTTATTGTAACCATCGCCGCGCCAGTCTGCGAATATACGCTGTGCTATCGAGACGTGTTGTTTTATTCTGCTGCAAGGTGACAAGTCACCTACTCTCATATTTCTCAGTGGCGACGAGGATTGAACTTTGCGCGTATAAAATCAAGTGTGACGATGACGGTCGGAAAAATAGCCGAGTTCAACGTTCACAAAGACGACTGGAAACTGTACGTTGATCGAAACGGTTAGAACGGTACTTCGCTGTGAACGACATACGGGAGGATTTACATGTACCAATCCTAATTACCGTTATGGGAGCTGAGAGCTACGAGTTACTGGTCAATCTGTGTACACTGAATAAACCAAAATCGAAGTAATTTGAGCAATTATTTACTATATTACAACCAAAACCTAGTGAACTCGCCGAAATGTATAAATTCTGACGTAGGAAACAGAAAGAGGGTGAAACCATATCCAAGTACGTGGCGGCGCAATAGCATAGGACTGGTCAATTGGTTTCTATCACTACAGAAGATCCTAGTCCACTGGAACTAGGTCATCAGTCCACCTCTTAGAAGGCTAATTTTGATGAGGGTAAACATCAAATAACTTCCCTCGCTCTGGGAGGAGCGAGAGGGCGTGTAAGACTTTTACTGACTAAAACCCATCTCTGTTCTCTCAGTTGCCTTTAGCGTTCCAGGGCCACAGTAACTCTTTCCGTACTCTAACTTCTAACAATCCGTAGCCCTGCCACGCATCGGCTTAAGCGGACCCGTCCCATATGCTGAAATCTTTTTGAAGTGCGTTCATCTGTTTCGAGTGCTTTTTGTTCTGTCCTTTACCCCGTTTATGAGTACTAATGCTATTTAGATATAAAACACTTTTTGATTTCTTTACTTAACAATTTCAATTCAATTATTTACAGTGAATAACTTGTCCGTCAAAAATGACAAATCTTTCCCGAATGTTCGCACCGGATACATCAATTTGTCACAAAATGAAAAAAGAAAACGAAGCAAACTTAGGGACGCAGTTTATCTGGGTAATGACATTTTCCAAATCTCTTTTAGGTGACGCTCGGTTCATTTATATTATTTTTTCTGTCCTCTTTATCCGTTTCAACTCGATCACATGTTACGTATTACTCAGCGTCACTTTAAAACGTTATCGTTCTGTCTCGTGTGAAAAACTGCTATTTGTCAACTTGAAAGTTCGATGGAATTCTTAACGAGTTAATGGAAAGTTCTTTCTTGAAACAATCTTGCAGACGAAGGGGAAGTGCTGTTGATTTTATCGTGTATCGTTATCTAGTGGAGTTGAAATAAATTGTTTTGTTGCAGTATTTGAATAAGGATGAGTAAACGCTTCTTCTAGGTAGAAAGTCACCTATCAGGGCTGAGAGATTTTTCGAAAGCGTTACTATAGTCTTGGAATGCAAAGGGAAACTGAACTTGCAGACTGATTGGGCGCACCAGTCAGTCAGCGAGTTCAGTTTCAAATTTAGGGCAGTGATATTATATCATACTCCAGGTGATTGTTGCACAATGGCTACGACGTAGCACGACGCGTAGCACCGTAGCACTGATCTCCAGCGCGTTGCTTATCAATTTCGTATTTTGTGATCACTAAGGCCATAAATTAAACTTGAATAATAAACTAATGCGCTTCACCATTAACGATTGCATCACTACTTACCATCAGGTGGGATCGCAGTCAAGCACTTGATTATAACAATTAAAAAAAAGAACATGTGTGCGTTTTAATCAGTAAAAGTCTGATACTCCTTCTCGCTCAACCCAGAGCGAGATAAGTTATTTAATGATTACACTAGTCTACAGTCAAAATGCAACAGAGAGGCCATACAAACATAACGAAACACCTCTGGTCATATCTGTTGCATTTTGAAAATAAAAAATTGTAGACTAGTGTTACCTTCCTAATGAAAAATTCAGATAGTTGTAACGATGTGAGGCAAGTTTTCAGGATTTTCCATCGCCATGGAATTTTGATCCAAAAACCCAATAATATTGCTGCTTGGATAGCAGCCTGGAGTTTAGATTTTTATCCGATAGATAGTGATAAGTTTATCCCTGATTATGTGGGACTTAAATATAACTGGCAACATGTTGTAGTGCCACACCTCTGCTTAGTCCTTTGTTGTATACAGGTATTATGTGAAGTTGTTATGTGTTAAGTACTGTGAAGAAACGGGTTTTTTGAACCAAAGTTCCATAAGTATGATTTAAAGTTACGTAAGACTTATGCTTTATACCCTCTCCATACGTATATCTCTTTCTTTCAGTGTAACAAGAGTAAGCAGGCATAAAAGTACATCGCAGTTTCTCTTTTTCACAAAAAGCGTAAAGGATTTTGTTCCTGACTGTGGACCCCTGACCGAACACGTTTTTTTCATGCCCAATGTTTTATAATCTGTGTTTCAAAAGTATACAGTAATACTGGTTGCACTTTTTATACTGCATAAATTCTCCATAATATATCACTATTTTCTTCTCGGTGCACTTGGTGAAAAATATTCCTAAGACAATACGAACAAAAACAATGCGCAACGGTGCTCTTTTAGTAAAAGCAGAGGAAATTTTACAAGAAATGGGAATAATTCCAGCGGCTGCAAGTTAAGATAGAAAATAATAAGCTATAACAAATAGGAAATGTCCGAGCATCGTGCAATATGGTACACTAGAGACCATCTACAGAGGTATGCATTCCTGGTAGGTACGTTGATTTATCTCTCCTTTAAATTGAACGAACTTAAAGAAGTTTGATTTCAAAGCTTAAGAGTAATGTTTTTTTTTGCGTACCGGTAGACGCAGCGTTGGAAGGCCTCCCACAAGGTGGACTGATGATCTGGTGAGAGTCGAGGGAATCTGATGGATGCAAGACGCACAGGACTGTTCGTTGTGCGATACTTGGAGAGGCCTATGTCCAACCGTGGACCTCTTTCGGCTAAAATGATGATGATGGATGCATTTTTATAAAGAGGTATGTTTAATATTTACAAAGAAACAATTTTTGCTGGCACGGTTGGTGCATTGTGTCGTGAGTTCGATTCTCGCACGGAACTAATACTTTTTCCGGGTCTGGGTGTCTTATGTATGTGACTTTACATATTTGTAAACATACCCACGATACTGGAGTTATTCCAAGAGTGCCAGAAGTAAAAAAAAACCAGGCAAGTGTGAGTCGGACTCTCGCTCTGAGGGTTCCGTACACACTTACCTATGAAAACAATTCAATTCCCGAATTGAGTTACGTGTTACGTTACGTTACCAAAAAAGGGTATTTTTTGTGACGTAACTACAAATTTACAGTAAGTCTATGCAGTTTTCAGATTTTTTCCTGTACTTGTACTATAAGACCTTCAGGATTCTAGGTTAACGGGAATTACCCTATGAATTTGGATTCCCTTAAGAGTGTCAAATAGACGTTTTTTTTGCGGCATAAACGGCCGTATCTTTTTGTTTTCGTTAACTCAGAAGTTTGATTTTTCACAGCATCAAAGGACTGCAGACCTGAGTATATGGTTTTAATTTCAACTCGATACCTCCACGCGTTCCCAAGATAAAGGGTCTTGATAGACAGACATACAGACAGACGGACAATAAAGTGATCCTTATAAGATCAATTTGTTGTCCGTTTTTACCTGAGATTTAAACACTGCCAAATTTTGGTAAACTAAGTATGTACCTAGTTACATCACAGACTAGCCTTTTGAAGAATATTCGTCATCACGCCTGTATAGGTTTATGACATAATAATAAAAGTGATTGGTCAGTCCGTATAAAGTAAGATGCATATTTGAACAAATTTAGAGCAGTGATATCATATATCGTACTCCACGTGATTGTAGCACGATGGCTACGACGTAGCACGATGCGTAGCACCGTAGCACTGATCTCCAGCGCGATGCTCATCAAATTCGTATTTTGTGATCACTAAGGCCATAAATTAAACTTAAATAATAAACTAATGCGCTTTACTATCAACGATTGCATCGATTTTTACCATCAGGTGGGATCGCAGTCAAGTACTAATTTATATCATTAAAAAAAAATTAAGCTGAACAAAATACCAACACGGTCAGGTGCGATAACGATACGAGCAGGTGTGTTGGTTGTATGGCAACTCATATGACGTCTTGGCGGAGAAGGAGCCGACTGTGAAACACACACAAGATAATGGAGGTCTATAACAAGAAGTGAGCGAAGTTTGACTATGGATTGATGTGATAAAGATGAATGAAAATGAAAGAAGAGCACAAAAACTTTATTTTAGAAGCAAGAATCTTCGAAAGAGTTACCACGGCCCTTAAATACAAGGAGCAACTGAAGGAACACGAGCGGGTTTTAGTTAGTAAAAGTTTGACACGCCCTCTCGCAACACACGCAAACATAAAAAATCATCTCAACAGATTAAATGACAACTGTATTAAAATACTTTTACATACAAATTATGAATCCAAGCTTAAATCAAAGGATCCTGATAAAATTATAATAATCTCGCGAAAGACGCGTCGAGATTGAAAGTATGGATCAGACGGCATTAGCATTTATATTCAGATTCGAGGTAAAAGTTACTCATCATTGCTTAGCATTCTCTTTTGAATACACTCTGCAGAAATTCTGTATTTAAATCGTGGTATATATTTATGAATTATTTTCTACTTCGCGGCGTTAGAAGATTAAAGATATCAATGTTTAAGCAAGCTTCTGGCTTTCTCACTTATTTGTTTGGAAAGTCTCGATATTCTGAATTAATAAGTTGTCTTCCGTTCATATTGAAATTGAGATCCCTACTATAGTGCATTTCTGCTTTCCTGGTATGCAAAAAAATTTGGTCAGTATCAGTTATTATGCCGTCATTAATATACACATAAACTCGTTAAAAATAAAAGGCCCGTTTTGACATTTGATGAATACCCTAGAATGTAACTTGGAACGAAACTGAAAGAAACAATAAAATAATAATTCATTACAAGTGTTTTGAAAAATACATTTTTTTGGCGCGCGTCATATTATTTAATATATTGCGAGTATTCTTTTTGCGTGTTTAAGTATTCGTTTTGACAGATGTCAAAACGGGCCTTTTATTTTTTGACAACTTTAATATAAATTATATTTTTAAATAGGTATTTCTTTTTTTTATAATATAAAAAAAAACATTTAATAATATAATTTTAAAATAGTAGTCCGCTGATATAGGGAGCAGGGCCCAAGCTACGTGGTTAGGTCTTCAGAGACAAGAACCTCTTCACAATGCGAGCCATATCTGCGTTCTTTGGTATCTAACTCTTGATCCAATTACGCAACAACTGCTTTGACACCTGTCATCATCGAGGCCTTTGGTCATCAAGCTGTTGGCGGTAACGAGAATCGGCACAATGACAGCCGAGTTCACATTTCTCGTATCGACGACCTTGTATGTTGCCCAGATATTTGGATTGCTTCTTTGTCAGCTTGCACGTGGTTCTCGTTTTGTTCTGAAAGAGATAACATTGTCCTGAGAATATTGCATTTAAAATTGCATGATTTAAAAAAGTTACCAATCTTCCAGATAAATTCTAGAAAAAGCATCGTTCAGCTAATTCCCCGCCACAGCAGTATAACATCATCCACTTTATTTTTCATTGCGACTTGTCTCACATCTGTAAGGGTCCGTCTCCTCCAATTTGGGCCACAATTAAACGTAAGCATTAATTACATTGGCCCCTACCCCCACCGTTTCTGCCTTATTTCCCTTTTGCTTATTCAGCGGGAGCTATCACGTTTTTATAATGGTTACTAGAAGTGGCCTGTATCTTGAAGGTTAGACTCATTTATGTGTATATATTTTGCAACCACTTTTCCGACTGGATAAAGCTAAAAGTAAAAGTATTCGCAATAATATTTAAATGAGCACTATGTTGTAATCAATCACGTACAACTGAAGAGGCTTTTGTCTATATGTCGTCTGCTGTAGGAGATGTGGGTGGTGGAAGGTGTAATGATCATTTTATAAAATAATCTGCCTCGTCTTATCCCATTGAAAAAAAAAAACTAAATTGAGCCCAGTCTGTTGAAGCCTAATTGTGTGTGTTACAATGTAATATCTACAATGATTGAATAGTCTTATATTTGTATGATCTACGGAATGTAAAATAAAAACTACTGCTCTCTCTGTCACTGAACGTACCGGTTTTTTATTTTATTTTAGGGTGGAACTTAATACCAATAGGTAGGTATTTTACATGTAGTGACCCAACAATCCAACACAAGTAAATGGCTAACTAGGTATTTCTTGGCAAGACTAGTTTCAGATTTTCTGGCTGCTGATTTTCAACTTTTAACACTGACTGTACTTAGATCTCGATTCACCTACCATGTCACATCCAGTCATTGTACTTCAAAGACAATGTTACGATTTTATTGTAGGCAATTTACGGTGCGATATACGCGTCCCTTTAACGCCTACCCTCGTATAATTTGGATTGTGGGACTAATAAGAAAGAAACAATGCTAATGAAATAATACCTATTAATGAAGTGTCTACGTATTATTTTAATTAAAATTTCAATGTATTACGGTCAAACAAGTTATTGTAATGAAGGTAGGTGTTATACAAGGCTTTATAATATATAATTTGTACTTTTATTACCGAATCATGTAGATAGAAAGATTGTAATATTTTTACTTTAAGCTTGTACATTATGCTCGTTTAGAAAAAAAAACTTGGTTTACAGTAGGTATAGGTACACAAGAGGCCAAGTAAATTGGTAAGACTTTGGAGCAGTATAAAAAAATATTAATTTCCCTAATTAATTACTACAAAAATTAATCAGCAAAACAAATTATTCTGTCTTCCCTAAAAGGAACACTCACGTAATTACGTACTATCAAGACGACAATAATTTATACTTTCATAATTCTTGTAAATAATCAAATGACCTTTGGGTGGTAGTCACAAATTATGCACAGTTCGTAATAAATCACGTCCCACGGGTGCCAGTAGCTCTGCCTAATTGTATTATTATTTATGGGCCTTATAGCAATATTGTCGTGTTTGCACAGTTTTGTGCAAACACTTCGCTGGACGCTTCTTTATGAGATCAGCGCTGGATTAAAATTATATAGAGATGGATAATTCTTGGTTATTCATTGGGATTTTTGATTTAGGTAAAGGAATTTTGGAGAAGCAGCAACCTCCTACTCCGCATTATATATTGGAATACCTAACAAATGTATTTTAAAGCATTTTCAAGAACTCACCACCAAATAAAAAAATAATTAACAAATGAAAATAAATATCAAAATTATAACTATAGATTTGATTTTTAAAAAAATACTTAGCAGCATTTATTTCAAGGGAAAACATTCATAGATAAAGTTATTATATTGTAAAAACTCACAAGTTTCTGAATTTTCAAAATCAATTACTGTAATTGCCGTGTAATTTAATAGTCGAATGAAGTATTTAAACTTGTCAATATTAGTTAAACCAGGGAAGCGGGGGGTTTCATCAGGCGTGGTATTGATATTTAATTTAATAAGTCTGATACTTGGGGAAACACTCAAGGTTGTAGGGGAAATTCTCATCGCTAACTACCTTCAGCAATGTTATAATTTCATTGCTTCTTGCATTTCCTTCTGCAAATGTGCCATTCGTGGTAGCTCATTAATTGTATCGTCTATTAACGGTTCCATATTTAGTTCATTTTATTGCTTTTTTTTGCTCTGATTTCATATGATTTTTCTGTGACTAACTTCAGCCCCCTAGCTAAGTTACAACCATTTCGTTTCGATTCTCTTTCGACGTCATCTCAACGTTCAGTCACGTGGCCAGAACAAAGGAAGAGGAGGCGAGGCCGACTCGAGGCGATCGACGAAAGAGAATCGAAACGAAACGGTTATAACTTGGCTAGGGGGGCTAATGATTCAGATTTATTAGTCTTCACAGTCCATACTATTATACTAATAACATTATAAAGAGGAAAGATTTCTATTTTTGTTTCTAATGAATAAACTAAAAAACTAGGTACTACTCATTTTTCACCAAGAGAAGGTAGGTATATATTTTCTACTTTAACGCGGGCGAAGCCACTACCAAAAGCTAGTGTTATATCGAAATCAGTTCAGCAGTTTTTGAGTTTATCTATTACAAATAAAAATACTAATCCTTCTTCTTTATAATATTGGTATTGATTTATATTACCTATAGCTTTTTTTCTAATGTGAATATCTACAGTAGTCTCATCTGTAGACTCTGTCGACTCATAGATTATTTTCTATTCTGATCCAAGTTTAGTAAGTAAGTTGATTGAACTTACTTAATAATAATGTGATATAAAAACAAAAAAAAAACATATTTTTAAAGAGTAACCGTGGAGTTTTTTTGCTTGTTCTTCTTCATACGAAACGACCAATTGGAAATGCACTAGATTCATGTAGGCCCCTGAGTTTACTAGGTATATAATTACTTTTTCTTATAAATTAGTAGTACAAAAATTACGAGTATATTATAGAAGAATAAAAGAGAGAAGTAACAACTAATTAATTCCTGAAAATATTTTCAAGCTTACTTACAATATTGTTGCTCCCTTATGCACTGTTCCAGATTGGTACCAAGATGCAATTTCCAATTAGGTTAGTCTGCTCTGTACGCTTCGTTTTTATGTCATCTTTAGAGAAAATTTTATACACGCTTTGGATATGAAAAATCCAAAAAACTACCTTAAAATATTTCATTCCCCATTTAACGCTACGTGCTTTCATATACAAAATTCCATAAATAAAACCGTTAAGGAACTACGGGACCCGTACACGGAAATGCATAAACGAGGAAAATAAGCACAGAGCTTAGTATGCACACAGTTATGCTCAGTTGCCCGTATTCGCCTGCGGTTAAGATAAGGGGAGGTTGCGATGCCCGTTTCCTCTTCTGAACGTGTCTTTCACTATCTAGAAATTTTGAAGTTGCAACTGCATGAAGCGAATAATAATCCAGCCAGCATCATTATTTTGTCGTTTGAAGTTTTTTCCTTCGTTTCATGTTGAGTATTGAGGTTCTTTTTGGTGCAGTTACAGTCTTACTTATAAATTAAGGTAATTTTGGTTTGCTCCGTGTTTGCTTGCGAGAAATAGGTCACCTCCCTGCGGACGTGCTGTGCTAAAAGGAGACTTAAATCTTTCAGTGTTTTCCAAAGTAGGTAACCTATAATACTCTTATGTAGTTAAGGCGCATTGAACCGGTCATAGCGGCGATGCTTGGGGGAGACCTTTGTCCAGCAGTGAATCTCTTTCGGCTGAAATGATGATGATGAGTTAAGACAAAATAAAAGATACACAAGAATTTACAAACTGACTGATTGATTGACTGGCCTGTTTGTATCGAGGTTAGTGACCCTTACTGCTATGTCAGAGGTCATGCGTTTCTCACCCAAGTCAAATGATTATACATTGAGCAAGATCATTTGTTCTGTGTCTGGATGCAATTTGTCTATAATATCATACATATTATAGATACATTGCGATCATAATTAGTTTTAGACTAGATGGCATTGTGTGAAAGTTGTGTAAAAAAATTGGTTCACATCAGTGAAGCATCTACGGACAATAGATAGATTTGAAACAAAAGGCCAAATTACATCAATGTAACTTCCTCGCAATTCATTTAAATCTAATATAAATTACTTTGACTGAGACAAAGGGGTTCCAAGGAATACAGGGAAGAGAATCCTGCCACGTCTAACTTAGTTTCAAAAAACCGATATCTAAGTCAGGCTCCATTCTGCCCGAACCCACGGCATTCAACCACAAACTTTATAAAACCTTCTAGTTTAAGTTTCACAACGAAAGGGAAATGCCCATTTGATAAACAAGTTTTGGCCAAGTAATGCCCAAGAAAGAAACCAATGATAGGTATTAGGATTGATATCGTAGATAAAGAAATAACCGCTATTTTTTACCTAGAACTTGGTGGAACATCACAAACTGTAAATTGAAATTAATGAAAAAAAAATAAAAAAATATAGCACAATTATAGTTTTCAAGTTTTTATTCATTTTCATTTATGTAAGTTATAAGTACATCATCTAGGAATTGGGCTGGGGGATTTACATTTGATTGATACCTTGCCCAGCCCAAGAACCACACAATCGTCATCACGTGGGCACAACACCCTACTGTCCTCCGGCCAGATATGCAATTACAGCAATATTGTTGTATGGACTCTAATCCTGTTTCATTAGTATTAACAATGATATATACGAAATACATTTTTCGACTGATAATTATGTCGGCTTTTAATTCTACCTCTAACCAAAATACTATTACTAGCCGAAGGAAATCCATCTAGAATTCTATTATTCGTTTCTGGGCACACTTCAATATTATAAGAACCTTGCGCTCTTATATGTTCTCCATAATAAGAGCGTGCCTGTTTTAACTGGTAAGTTCCACATGCAAATAATATTAAATCACTGTAAGTGAGTCGGGGAAACTCAGTTATATTATCAGTGGTTACATTTATATTCACGAATTGTGTACGCCTTCGATTTAAATGATTACCTTCTACAAAATCAGCAAGATCATTATTAACATACAAAAATCTTCTAATATTTGCTAAAATTAAACTGGCATCTTCTCTGTCTCTTATACGCAGATGGAAACTGTTAATAAGTGAAGCGGCTATGGCAAAGTCTATCATTATGTGTTTTGAAGCATTGCTGAAAAACTCTTGCCTAAACAATTTAAAAGAGTGTTTAAAAATGCCATTAACCACCTCGACAACCCATCTAGTTATGGTTACACATCTTGTTTTGTTAGCTTCCATCGTGCATAGTTGGGTTTCACCCTCTCGAAGAGATGAAGGCGTGTGAACAGAATAATTACATGTACCTTCTAATAATGACAACGAGTCTCTAAAACCCCTATCCAAAATAAAAACATCATTAGGCTGAAAATATTGCCTCATGGGACTGTTTTCCTCTGAAAATTCATTTATCATTATCTGAGCATCTGAGGTAGTTGCTGGATAGGGGCCCAACACATCTACAATGTAACCATCACAACAAACTATTAAAAAAGGCTTATCAAGGTTCCTATATTTATGCATTGAATAAGTATTTTTCTGATAGGTATAATTAGAGCTTTTTTGAATGTAAATGTAGGTTCCATCGACAATAACAATAGGCCTACTTTCTTCACCCCCAAAAAGCCCATTTGGAATAATCAGATTTCTTGATGAGATTTGTTCGCGGCTTATATGATTTAAACCAAGATGCTGGGGCACAAAATCCTGATTTAGGATTTCTCTAACTTTTCCCATAAGCCTTTCTAGGGTACTCCTCGGTATATTTAATAATGTTGAAATTCTTTGATCGCTATCTCCAGTTCGCAATTTCATTAAGTAAGCGGCAAGAGCAGTTTTGCCTCTATGCATTGTTCCTAATCGTGGCACTTCTCTAATTATATTTAAAATATTTTCTAGTGATAGGCCAAACCAATAATGAACTACGGAACTGTCCATATTTTCGATATTCTCAAAATCTAAATGAGCTGACTGTGACTGTTTTAGTAAATCAGTATATTCTTCTATTTGCTCTGCCGAAAATGTATGGATTGGATTTTCAACTGCAATAAGCTGATTACCAAAAGTATTTGATTTATGATAGTTACATATCCTATTTGTTGGTGAAACATAATAATTAAAATCAATGAATAATCTTGCCCGTAAACTTGTAGGCACTGTAATCCTCTCTGGTTGATCGCATCCTGGATAAAAGCAATGTTGCTGGCTGATTGGAGCCCTAATATAATTTGGAAGGTATATTGTTGCTTCAGTATTTGGTCCCGCTATTTCTCTTGTATCCAATTCTTCAGAGCTAGCTGGTTCAACACTCATACCTTCATTTTGTGGAGATTGAGATGAAGTAGATGCTGGTGTAAACTGTGGTATTGCTCGTCTTGCTTGAGTCCAACAAGTATGGCATACCAGATCAGTTGATGTCAACTAAAATGTAAGAAAAACATATTAAATATTATGATTTTTGTTATTTTGTACATACAATTCTGTTTAGTTCTAGATTATTTATATTACATACTTAATATGAATTTATTATAAATTCAACTTCTAAGACAGAAGTCTTAAGTCTTACTTATGTTTCTGAATTAATTAATTTTCATCAAATAATCACAAATAAAACATAACATGTAACTGACCTGCCTTGGGATTATCCATTCTGCAAATATATTTCTTATTTGTATTTCTCTTGTGCCTGCATTGTTCGGATTAAGTTGATGGAAGCGCTGTCGTAAAACTGATTGGCCACAGTTGATGCATACTTGCCTATGACCAACACGTTGGTCGTGTGAACCAGCATGCTGCTGTGCATCCCTTGCCAACATCCAGCAAGGCTGACACACCAGACTATCATCTGAAACCTATTTCCACACTGGTCATAATTTAATTCATATTAACATACTGCAACATTCAATCTAAGTAACTATAAAAATATTTTATGTGCCAGAATAAAGTATATAAGTTGTAGTATAATACACCAATGTATTGAATATTACATTGTTCACTACCAAAAGATTACCGGCATGGTAATCTTAAAAAGAGTCTATCCATTGAATGCCACCAGAGCAGTATTGCAGTATTGGTAATGTGATCATGATTTGCATGATCTTATAAAATGGTACCACAAAGAGGCAAGACAACATGTAACAATGAGTCAAGACAATACAAACCACAACTATTTCAACAATCAATTTGTATTAATTGGTCATTCAATTCAGACAGGATACTTAATGTGCTAGCTTATACATATTAGATTAAAATGTTGTTGAGTACCTCTTCAAAGCTGTATGTATGTTCTTATAGTAAGTAAATAGGTAACTTACTTGCAGTGGTGCAATCCATTGCTGAATTATAGATCGTACTCCTACATCGGTTAGAGTCAATCTCTGAAGTCTTCGTGTATCTACTCCACAGTTGACACAGAGATGGCTCCGTGGTAAGCTAATAAGCTCATTTAATTCAGGTTCCATGTTCGTGCCGGGTCCTTCATGAGAAACAGGAACGGTGTCCAATGGTAAGCCGGTATTGTCGTGGGAAGCGGGTACTGAATCCAATGTAGAGCCAAGGTCGTTATCGGGAGCGGGTACGGGGTCCATTATCGTAAGCAGTCGTTAAAAATCAGAAACGCAGTTACAAAATCCACAAATCGCAAGCGCACAGCACAAACCGAATTGTGAAATGCCAATGTTATTATGTGTCAACTCTCAACAAACAAGAGCATTAGGGATGGGATGTGGGATCTATTTATCGAAAAATCGATATTTGTAATAAACCGAAAATACGTTAAAAGGGTCGCATAAATCGTACTTAAAGGTACATACATCAATAAACATGTGGTTTAATAATTACGATATATATATAAAAGATAAATGCATCGATATTTTTTTACAAATATTTTTTGAATTGTTAAAAATTATTTTAAAAAATCGATTATCAAGAACCGGTTTTTAAAAAATCGATTTTTTTTCTATAAGGGTTCCAGTCCCTATTTTGACAGGACTGACGACCGATAAAGGGGAAGTATTAGACACTGCAATAATCGACTGAGTTTTGAATAATTCTTCTTTTGTTTTCCGAGGTTATTTTAACAGATAAATATTGGCAAAATTTAAGTTGTAAAATTAGTATTTTTATCGTATTTATCACATAGATGGGCATTACATGGCCAAAAATGGGCGATTCCCTTTCTTCTTCAGGCGCTACCCGATACACGTTAGCTTATCTATTATAATATAAAATAGAAATTATGCGAAACTAGTTCTCGTGCAAGACAGTGTACGTCAGATAAGCCCAGTGCGGTTTAAGTTTGAAGTCTCACTAACATTATATGGCAATTGGGAACTAAATGTACGAAGAAAATCTAATACGTTTCCAAAAATGTTAAGGTTCCAAGTAAGTTAAGTAAGGGTTGTCAAGTGACTCTAAAGTAGTAAAAAGCCTGGGATTTTCTTTCATCGATTACAAGTGTATGTTGTTGAACTTCGCAGAAATCTTTTGCTAGATTGAACTTTTACGGACGATAACAGAACTTGACCGATTTATTTCAATGTTTAAAAATCGTTCTCTACATGATTTAATACCTACGAGTTAGTTACTTCATTTGACTAAATTCTAAGTTATTTTAATAGAAAAGAGCATGATGTTACTACCTATCTTCCTGCGATATGACCTAAAAATAATTAATTTAACCTGCTTTCAAAACCAACCTTGCCTATTAGGCAAACACCATCCGAAAATTCAAATTACCGACCAAAGAAAACAGGTCCAAAAGTTTCTCAAATAAGATACCCAATTTAGAGGGATCCCACTTAAAACTGTACGGCTCGATAAAAAGGTCTGATTTCATTTAAACGGAATTTATTTTTATTAAAAGTCGATACTAGGTCGTGTTGTCCGGAGAAAAGTACTTTGAGAGTAATCTTGTGGATTGGTAAAATTCAATTTGTTCGTTGCACTAACAAAACAATAAGCTATACACCAAGTTTCGATACGAGCACTGGTATCGATATTCGATAAAAAAGTTGTATCATTTGTGCAAGATAGTTGATTGAAAAAGTTTATTTTAAATGCAATGCGGATGCGGTCGATTTGATCTTACGGTAACTAATGAGCCAAGGCTATGGGTCATTAGTTACCGTATTGTTTGGCTATTGTTGATAAGAGCTACCATGGCCTTCGCAAAGGGCAATTGAACGAACAAAGGTGAGTATTAGTCAGAAAATGTTTAATACCACCTTTCGGTCCACCCAGAGCATGAGAAGTCATTTGATATAACCGGTCAAGGGCTCGCCCCTCAGACTTTTGCACCAAAGGATTCCGTACAAACTTAGGTATAAGTAGTACGATTGACAAATCGAGTCTCATAGATTTTTTCGAAGCGCAAAAAAAAAAATGAATTTTCAACAGGAAGTACCCTATAGGTTTTGATTTCTTTGTGAGTGAAATATGTACCATAAACGGAACAAGAACGGCATTATCTGTAGATTGCGTTGATTTAGAAGTTTGATTTTTTCACTGCTCCAAAGAGTAGAAGAATTGAGTATTTTAAAATTAATTTTAATTGATGACCTCCACGCATTTTTGAAAAAAGGTTCTTGACAGACGGACAACAAAGTGATCCTATAATTGGTCCCGTTTATGCTGATTGAGGTACGGAACCCTTAAAAGAAAAAAGGTAACTAATGAGACACAATGGGTTAACTTTACATGTCAATTGCTCCTTAATCAAAATTTTGCTTGATATTTCTATTTAATTTTCGTATTTATGTCTTAATGTCTTTCAAGCTTTGGTCTAATATAAACCAACTAAAATAGAAACTTGAGTGAATGAGTGAATGAGTAATCCAATGATAGCGGAGAGAGACTCAAATTCGATACCAATAACATAGTTACAAGATGTCCCACGAAGGAAAATGCGTCACCGGCTGTAGGCGGCCATGACACACAAACTTGTAAGAAGGGATTTGAGGTACCACCAAGTTTTCTTCACCCTATACAATTTAGATTGTAGAAATGTAGATTCAGTTCATATACTTACTTCGACAATTTGAAAGCAAGATAGACGTATCAGATATTCAAATACTTTTACTTATTTTTTTTTAGATTACATTTAAACAAAACGCCGATCTCCCCCACGAGTACGCGGCGGTGCTCTGTCCAAGCCGGGCACACCTCTACCATGTCCTCAGGGCGGTCCACACAGTGGTGACACCCGGGCGTTACTTCCGACCGAATCCGGTCCAAGAACTTCTCGAACTGACAATATTCGGTGAGAACCTGCAAAGAGAATACTCTTTAAAGAGTTAACTTTTCATTTACTGAACCCAATCATCCCATTCTCACCACTGAAAACCCGATTTTCATTTGAAACAAAATAAGATCGAACCTTCAAAACCTATTGATCGACATCACATCACTCAATCACAACCATATAATGGGAGCAAGTAAGTCCACTGGTTATCCGTATCCGCATTATCCGCACTGGCGGGACTAGTGCGGATATTGCCCCTCAAATTATCCGTTGACCGCTTGTAATCCGTCCGACGCCACACGCCACGCACCAATGATTATTGGGAACAATGAGCTATTATTACTAATATAGTAGAAATGCGTTAGCATTGTGCCCAGTTTAATTGAGTTGGTAATTGAGTAAAATTGTACTTATTTTAAGGGCTGTATTTCACGATACCTATCGGCTACTCTTTCTGAATATGGACGGTAATGGTAGCTTATCTGTAATGGACCATTTTTGAACCTCATAATTTGTCATTTTATTTTATTATAACAATTCACACTTTGTCGCTTTCTTCCTCCCTGTTATTTTATGTATTCATACATAAAATATAGAAGAGAAAAGTTATATAGTTAGTGTATAGAAAAGTTAAGAACTGATAACTTTTAAACTTGACTAACAATTATAATAACAGAGAAAAAAGTAGATATTATATTACTGATCATTGTTTTGTTATTCTCACTAAGCTTAGCCATTGATTCTTATACCGCCCTTTGTCGATATAGACTAATCAATATACGAGTATTAATGTAGAATGTAATATTTATTTTATACTAAAATGAATATATGAGTATAACAGCAGTATTATTGCTGACAGCGATATCTATCAGACAACCTTTTGATGGACTGATAGCTCAATATTGGAGCGTTCGTTAATATCAATTGCATCTTATGACCTGGTGACGGACTCGGAAGCACAAGAATGCTCAATTTGGCGACGCTTGGTTTTTGTCCAGCTGTGGATGGTATTTTTTTATCATTGATAGGCTTGCACTTGTATACTATCTCACGTGTTGGAAAGCGACGATGGAGCATGCTTGCATAGAAGTAATCTATGCACTCTTGACTTACAGACACCCCAGGTGGTAGCTATCAGGAAGCACAGACTCTGGCAGGGTATTCCATGATGAGAAACTCGAAGCTCACTTATTGCAAGAAAACTTGGCACCATCTTATGCTTTCACCGTATTTCCTAAAACAATGTTGCAGTACCTGCAACACCAGCAACTGCCTCCGCCTATCTAGTATTCATAACACCATCTAACGTCATCAACAATAACATAAACTACTCACCACTAGGTCCCTCGCGTCGTATCATTAAGCCTCATCTAATCACTGGGTCATGACGCGTGACTGCGACTGATAAATGGATTATGTGACTAAATGTACCTTTGTCATTACGTAGTCCACTTCCAGCTTATCTGGAATATTGATGGCTTGGTTTCTGTAGTTTGGCGTGATTGCTGGTGGTTGGCAGGTGGTTAATAAAAAGGTTAGTAACAATAAAAAGTATTTTTCTTGCTGCACTAACGTTTTGGTTACTTATATTTCTTTTCGTTTTTTTTTTCTGCAACTTTCATACAACGCCATCTAAACCCAAACTAAACAAAGATTAAGCTGAGTACTAGACAACTGATAAACATAGTTAAATAAATATTTCTAAATACATACATTTTAATTACACCCTGACAAAGAACAAATGATCGTACTCATCACACAAACACTTGTCTTGGGTGGTAATCGAACCCAAGACCTCCGGCATAGCAGTCAGGAGCACTAATCACTAGACCAATGCCAGTCAGTGTTTGAGGGTAGGATATCATGGAATAACGTCTCCTGCTCTGGGTGGGGCGAGAGAGTGCATCAAATTACTAACTAATTATGTATGCCCTTTGCATTCCAGGGCACGGCAACACTTTCAAACAATCCTGTAGCCCTAGCAGGAAACGGTAGAGCATACGGTGGAGGTGTGCCCCGCTTGGGCAGAGCACCGCCGTGTCCTCGTGGAGGCGATCGGCGGCAACGACCTTTCGCGCCGGGCCTTGATACAGGCCATGGTCCAATTCAGCAGATACACTTGTACGTACCTTTGTGCAGCGCAAATTAGCATCGGCTTTATCATAAATGTTTATGTAGATGTTTTTCGGGACATTTATGTTTCATTGCAGCAATAAAAGTGTTTTTTCTTACATGTTTCATTAAAGTACTGATAACACTAACATTTATAGTTTATGGATGCATAAAATGGGGTTGTCATGCTTATTTTTCTCTTTGACGCAGTAAAATCTTCGCGGATTAAAATTATGAGACTTTTACGAGTTCCGTATTTCACCTCAGCGGATAACGCTATGAAAATTTTATTCTAGCCTATATCAGCGGGAAATTTGGCTCTTGGATACTTTTTAATACTTTTTCTGGAGTTTAACAAGGATGTAAGATAAGATTTGAAAAAGTTTATTCGGCTTTACCTTTGTGATTCCACACTCTTGATATATCTATGCTCATCTGTTGGTTTTTTTTTTTTTGAAGGGTTCCGTACCCAAAGAGAAAAACGTGATCCTATTACTAAGACTCCACTGCCCGTCTGTCTGTCACCAATCTATATGTCATGAACTGTGGTAGCTAGGCAGTTGAAATTTCCACAGGTGATGTATTTCTGTTGCTGCTATAACAAAAAAAAAATACGGAATAAAATAAATTGTGTAAAAAAGTTGAATAGATGGTACGGAAACCTTCGTTTGCGCGTCCGCCTTACAGCTGGCCAGATTTTTTAAATTATTTATACGTTAATTTTATTTGATAAATTGCAACTTTTTCCCATTCTCCTCTCACTCTATGCGTTGCCTAATCACGTACTTATCCACTTGGCCTGCTCCAAATTGTGTCAAACTGAAAGGGGGATCAATAGGTACAAACTTAGATGGTTCAATACTAGAAGTTAGTCTACCTGGTAATATGACGTCAGGCTCCTACGCATGACCTAGATTGGCAAAATATCAGCACCAGACCCTAGAATATTAGGTTTAGGTAACAAATTCTACAGAGGGCAGGTAGCTGTTGTCTGTTTAGTAAATAATTTATTGAATGGTATACTGACAATTCTCGAGGTATGTTAAAGTCTCATGTATGAGGGATCTAGTGTTTTGCCATTAACATAAGTATAAATATAACTAGTGGATACTCGGTGTGCTACGCTAAGAAATAAATTGGTACATTTCGTTTATTTGTTGTAAGAAGATTTTTTTTTTTAATTCATTGTTTTAAGGGTTTAAAACAATCTTCACATTAATTTTATAATCCAGTTTGGGGCACATCGGTTGGATGGTTTCAAAGCCTGTAAGGGACTTGTAGATGTCTACAAGTCCCTTATGACACCATCGGACATATTCTAGGTAGAAGGTGTCCAATCTTAATAGAGATAAGCCAAGTACCTACGCAGAAAAAATTACAGAGTACAAGTGCCTGCGCAAACACCGATATACTGTCTATTTCATTACTCTCATAGTCCAATGGCAAGGTAATCCGACCAGAGTGGAGATAGATCGGGGACAGGACACACGGCTTCACGTGATTTCCGTGGTACGGGGGTCTCACACCACCACTTTCAAACACCGGGCTGCTACAGAATAATTCTGCGTAATTCTGCCAAGTACGCAAGAGATAATATAGTGCACAAGTGTGTGCGAAAATATAGGTGCATTCTCTGTTCCATTACTTTCAGGCCTGTTGGTCTAGTTGTCAGTGGCCCTGACTGCTATGTCGGAGGTCGTGGGTTCGATTCCCACCCAGGACAAATGTTTGTGTGATGAGCACGATCATTTGTTCTGTGTCTGGGTGTAATTTATCTATAATATGTATGTATTTAGAAATATATAAGTATGTTTATCAGTTGTCTAGTACTCATATCACAAGCTCTGCTTAGTTTGGGACTAGATGGCGTTGTGTGAAAGTTGTGGAATATTATTATTATTGTGGATTATTATTATTATTACTTTCATAGTCTGATAGATCTGTAATACGACAGGACGGGAAAGGGATCATATGCAGGTCCGGCTTTCCGTGCTTTCCGAAGTACGGGGGAATCACACCACCACTTCTAAACTCAAGGAACAGAAACACACAGAATAATACAGAATAATTCTAAGTAGTAAATTACAAAACCATTTTTTGCCTGACCTATGAATCAAACTTAGGATCCCACGAGCAGTCGCGCTTGCTACTACGATACTAACAAGGCAATCAAAAGGCAGTCTGGAGTGACTCAAAGCTCTTGTATAACTCTTGTTTAATACGCATCCATTATCTTCAGATGTCATTTTCTAGACAATGTTTGTGGGTTTTGCATTTATACATCAACTAGAACTTTGCCCGTGATTTCGTTCGTGAAGACGTTTTCATAAAAACTTGATCACTCCTTAAACCGTATTTTGAGGGTAGTTTTGGAAAACTAATAAAACAGCTTAGTTTAAGTTTATAGGAATCTTCTATACAATCTATAACACTCCCTAAATTGGAGCCGTGGGTGGGAAAAAAAGAACAAAGGAAGCCGTGAGTGGCTTACATAGGTTTAGTTAAAAAAGTTAGTTAATATTTAAGTTTCTTATGTGCATAATATTGTTACGTAACTAATTACAAACAAAAAGCTGAAGTTCTATATTACAAGACTAACTTTAAAAATCCTTGTAAAAACTTAAACCTGCACTGTTCCTTTAAGCTAGACATTATTCAGAGGTCTTATTTGCCACACGTCCTCACCTGCTGGCTAATTGCCGGGCCACGTTAACTGGATTTAAGTTACAATCTGGTTACCTAACGTTTAACGAATTCAGACGGAGTTAGTTAGTCCCGTACGTGAACAAGAGCTTTACGAAATCCATTGTTGCGAATTAAATGAACAGTTTTAAGTAGCCTAAGTGAAGGTTTGGAAGTGGCTCAGTTTCAAGTTTCGAAGACAAAGTAAGTTGAGTTGGTAGTTGAAGTAGTTGCATGTTACATGCATAGTAAAGAGGGGCATGATTGATCGCTTAAGGTCATTTGGACTTAAAAGCTCGCTAAAGCTAAGCTCGCTTCGCCTAAGGAGATTTAGGTTTTTTTTTGTTGGTTTGACGGCGCGTTGTGATTCACGCGGTTCTTAAAGAGCTGTTAGTATAATTGACGGGGTCTGCTAGGGTGTAGGGTCACAGCGGCTCTAGAACGCAAAGGGTAATTTAAATAACACTGGTTGGTTTTAGTCTGGAAAAGTTTGATACTCCCTCTGGCTCCACCTAAAATGGGAAAATTTATTTGGTGATATTCCTTCCATAAAAAAAAAATGCTTAGATATGAAGAGAACTCGTGGCTAAGAAACAATAGCAGCACGAATAGATCTTAAAGTTAAGCAACGTTTGCGGAAGTTGATTTGTGAATGGGTTTTATGCTTATACGGGGATAGATAAATAAATAGATATACTATTTGTTGTACACCATAAATAAAATTTACAGTAGGAGCTTAACATATCGAGATTTCTTCGTGCCTCGGGAAGCGCGATAGGGTGTTGATCCCGGCTGTCATTTGAAGATCTTTGACAGTCGTTAGAGATGATCAAAGTCAAGAAATCAGCCTTGTCAAGAGGTATCGTGCTGCCTGGCATAAGTCTTTCCAAGGGGTATCTTGTTGCCTGGCATAAGTCTTGCCAAGGGGATTCGTGCTACCTGGCATAAGTCTTGCCAAGGGGCATCTTACTGCCTGGCATAAGTCTTGCGAAGGGGTATCGTGCTGCCTGGCATAAGTCTTTCCAAGGGGTATCTTGTTGCCTGGCATAAGTCTTGCCAAGGGGATTCGTGCTACCTGGCATAAGTCTTGCCAAGGGGCATCGTGCTGCCTGGCATAAGTCTTGCGAAGGGGTATCTTACTGCCTGGTATAAGTCTTGCGAAGGGGTATCGTGCTGCCTGGCATAAGTCTTGCCAAGGGATAATCTACTACCCAATTACTGAGTTGTCGAGGTCAGATAGGCAGTCGGTCCATGTAAAATACTGATATACAGCTGCATCCGGTTTTTATTGGAAGCTAGAAAATCTAGGCAAATTGAGATGAGATATAGAAGCAATATAAACGTTCTCCGTGTAATTGCAACTATCATTTTACCGAAACAAAATATCGTTACACTGTTGGTATCGGTACCTACAAAAATTTAGTCATCATCATCTTTAAAATCCCTTCTTAATCCTTTTACATAAAAACCGATCGAATTCAAGGATTTAAGTAAAACGATAAAAATGGGATTAGATGAAATTCTTGATTGCTCGTATTTTTAGCAATTCAACCTGCGTTTGCCAAAAATCCACTGACATCCATTCTCGACAAATTCTTTTCACCAAGACAAATATGGGAAAAATACAAAAAAGCATTTAGCTCGAACGTAAACTGACGGTCAACTGGACGTGTGCCAAGTAGCAGTTTCTGTTCGATTCTTGACTCTCGACGTTCATAAAACGTCGAACAAATGCACCATCGCACTCTCTAGTCGGTGCGAATAAAAACACCCACTAAACTGCTATAAAGACCATCTTTGTCAGAAACAAAGTAGAGATATTCTTTTTGAACGACGTGGTCGGCGAAGTCATGGAAGTTTTCATAAAAATGCAAATTCAACCGCAACGTATTGCCGCCAGTCTGCGTCTGCACTGAGTACTCCTTCATTAAATGTAAATTCTTTATCACGCTCTTTTGACTCGTTCACTGTTAGTTATTAAGGCATACAACAGTGCCATCAAGCCGACATCCGACACGAATATTCATTAGAATTTCAACTTTATGTTCCCACAGCTAGATTTCAATTTTCTTGAAAACTCTTTGGATTATTACGCACGCAAAAATGTACTTACTATTCATTTATTTGTCACATCCGCAGCATTTTAATTATTACAATACTTGTGTTGTGCCTTCATTTTAAACTTAATATTAAAAAATATTCATCCAATTTGTGTTACTATGCAGTAAAAAAAAAATGATGAAAAAAACTCTTTGAGACCATATTACTTTTATGCATTTGAATTTTCACAGGATAAATGTCATTATGAATGTAATACAAACAATTTTTTGATTTGTATCAGGCAATTTCTTAACTACAGAGTTACAGTTATACACTTCCTACCATATCGAATAGATTGTACTACTAGCTTATATTTTTGCGTCGATACAATACAAGTATAACAAAAGACCGTTCTAATAAATCGAAGTACTCAAGCAATATTCCATTTCGGACGTCATAAAACTACATTTCAAGCGCATCTGCATCAAAATTCCATTCGGCATCTACCGTCATATTTTATCCCTTTTTATCACAACCGCTTGCATATGTACGGCTAGTATTCTTTTTCAATGACAATGATTCGCTTTCTGAATAGCAAAAGCGGTGAATCTCACTTTTTCAAGAGGCAAGGGTCGTTTCGTTTATCGATCTCGTATCGCGAACGCGGTAGGAATCCCAATCGAGTCTTCCATGAAATTTCTGAAACGAAGATCTTTTTCCTTGTGTATATTTTTTCGTTGCAGCACTTAGAATATAAACGTTTTGATCAGACTAGTTTATCACTTGTTTGACTACTTGTAGAAGAGTTTATTGTTTTGGTAGTAAGTAGTGATGTAAGATACAATGTGGGTTTCATTCATGAATGAATAATGCGTTGGGGATCAATTTAGTGTGGAATAGTTTCACAAAATGATGTCATGGTATTATTCTAGCTTACCGTGTGAAGTCTTTTATGACATTATGATACTGATTCAAACTCAACAAAATGAAACACAAGAAATACATATTGGATTGTATCTGGTTTCATTATTTATTCTCTGCCTACCTCATTGGCAGAAACGATGAGAGCTTATAAGTGCATGTAAAGAATGTTATAGCAACACATTCAGAACATCAGAACCCCTCAAATCAGATAGAAGGATGTGAGACTTGTAACAAATTCTGTTGATAGTCTACTCATCGTGATTTCTGTTTACAACTATTACACAGTTCAATAAAAACACTGGAAATAATGCTCATCGTGTCTCAGGGAATGATAAATGGCTACGAGTCCGTAATGAACATAATCAGAAGAAAAGAGAAGAGAAAAAAGTAAGTATCTATTTTGCAAAAGCAAAACCTGAAGAAGGGAGGTACGGAGACGGTATTTTTTTTTAAAAAGAACTGTAACTATGAATAATGTTGTTTCAGCTGATTGCTAGTTACGTTTGTCAACCGGCACTCTCTCTGCTGAGAAACATAAATGTATTTCTGCTTTTTTTTTGCAAGCAATACGATGACGTTATGAAAGTGAATGATAAAGAAACTGGTTATATATATATATATAATAACGAAAGAATATCAATACTTTTTTTACTTGATTTTTATTTTATCAGATAGTAAGTGACGATGTGGTCGACGATGGAGCAAGCTTGCTTACTAAGTACCTACCTATGTTTTTGAATCTAATTTTTTAACGTGTTTTTTTTTTATTTCAATGTAAGTACTTGTAACATTCATGTCTGTGATTGTTTACATTTTTTATTTTTATTTTTTTGTTAATTTAAGTGCTTAGTTTTATGTTTGTAATTTTGTTGTGCTTTTGTGAAGGTACTATTTGTTAATTTTCTGTATTGCATCAAATAAATGTTTTATCTATCTATCTATCTATCTATCTATCTATCTATCTTGCCTAGAAGTAACCCATTTTTTTTTCATATTTATTTAATGCGTTAGGCATTCACTACCAGTTAACCTAGGGTAGTGGAGAGACAATATACTCAAAAATCCCCAGGTTGCTGCTGTCAGGGAATACAGACACCGGCAGGGAATTTTACTTCTTAGCTGTACGCACAATAGATGGATTCCTAAAACGTTTTATACGTATGTGTGGGATATCCACCATCTTGACTGGCCTGTTGGTCTAGTGGTTAGTGGCCCTGACTGCTATGCCGGAGGTCGTGGATTCAATTCCCACCCAGAAAAAATGTTTGTGTGATGAGCACGATCATTTTTCCTGTGTCTTTATATGTATGTATTTAGAAATATATAAATATGTTTATCAGTTGTCTAGACTCATAACACAAGCTCTGCTTAGCTTGAGACTAGGCAGCGTTGTGTGATAGTTGTGGAATATTATTATTATATTATTATTATCTGGTGGCGCATTGTCATACGTCTGGTGGTACGATAATGAAACGGGCAACATTACTAAGAATATTCTTACATAATATGGAAACTTACATTCAATGGTACCTATATTTATTTATCTAACTTTCATTTCACCAGTATTATATATTTCTCAACAGAGTCGGTTCAGGACGAAATATTCACATTCTGAAAACCCACTACTTCTAGGTGCTAAATTATTCTGTGACATTTATTCTATGCGTCGTGTGTGAAGCAACATTTTCAAAGCATCCACACACGTACGCTAGCAAATAAAACCGCATTGAAATGTTTAAACTGAAACTTGAAATCCGGTACCATGTGTACTTTCGTTTAGGAATCTTGAGTTTGAGAAATATAGAACAAGTTGCTTTTAAAATATTATTGTACGCTGAGTTGTATTGCAACAGTTAGAAGCTGTATTCGGATGTGTGATTAGCTAAATTGTTATTTGATTTATATTTCAAAGCCGATGATGGTTTTTAATCTATACATCTATACATATATAATAAATCCTTAGAAGTTTTTAGTTGTGCGTGCATCACGTAAAATGTACGAAATCGACGTAGATAAATTTTATACATTAAAATTGTGTGTTACTTGATATATTACGCTTTGTTTCTTTGCAATCGGTTGACTATATCGAAAGATAGTACATTCATTGACTGTTAGGTGGTACGAAATTCGCCGGGTCAGCTAGTTTAAAATAAATAATAATTTAGCTACCAAGATTTTTAGATAATAAGACGTACGGCGATCCGTCATCGGTTTACTTTCGTTTAAGAAATATATAAATGCAGGACAAATTGTTTGTATGATATTGTTTAGTTGAAGTATTTGATTTAAAAAGACATTGTCTTCTGATTAGGAAATATGTATAGGTATTTCTCTTGGTATGATTGTGCAACTGCAAATCTTTAAGATGCATATCATCCGCAATGAGAGCTAATGTTCTCGCGGCCGATTACCCACCAGATTGACAGACCTCATTAAATCATTTTCGAAGTGTTCTCTCATTGAATGTACACGCAGTGCCACGAACAGAGAGGGATGGAAAAGTCTCGCAAAAGCCGCAACCAACCTGCTAGACGATCCATGACCACGACCACTCCACGAGGAGTGTACGACTGAGAAAAAGAAAATATTTCTCTACGCTTTTAAACCCTAATAGTAGTTCTATACTCCACAGATTCAAAGCAAATTAAATTATCATGTACAAGTCATTCCAGCTGTAGAAAATCCATGGAACAAAATATTCGAACATTCCAATGTGGACTTTGAACACACAATAATATTATAAAAGCGAAAGATTGTGAGTATGTATGCCTATTTGTATGTTAGTTACTTCTTCACGCTCAAACGGCTGTATGGATTTCAATGAAACTTTGTACGCGGATAGACCATGATCTGGAGAAGCATATGTCCAGAAAATGTGTTCCTTTGGGATAGTTTTCTAATCGAACGTAGGTGAAGCCGCTGGCAACAGATACTGTTACCAACAAATAAAAGTTTTCTTTCCTCTACGAACGAAATCCTAAATAAAGTGGTACATTAAGAGTAAGAATTTTTTTTAATTAAAAAATACCTATAAAAAATGAGAAACTGACTGACTGACATATCAACGCATAGCACAAGCACACGAAACTACTAGGATTAAGAGCGTAAAATTTTGCACAAGATAGGAAGTCCTGTGCAAAATTTAAGACGTAGGCGAGAGGATTTTCCAAAATTCACGTCCTAATGTGATGAAACGGGGGCCAAAGTTTATATGAAGAAACCGAATTTGACACGGGCGAAGCCGCTGGCAGAAGTTACTTCAAAAATAAAATGTAACTCGGTAATAACAGAAAATAAGCAATGGAAATAAGGTAACAAGGTAACCTATTCGATGAAATTCCTCTGGCAAATACGATTATCAGTAACGATCACGTTTCAGAAACTTGGTGAACTCAAGCCGTGCAATTTGACAATTCACCTGTCGTTTACCGTTCCCGTCTATGTCTGCTATCATGTTACCTTTCCGAAGAGTTAGTAACTCTTGATAGTGTTAGATAAGGAAACATTGTGTTTAAATAGGACTAAGAAGTTTTACCAGTAGAGTCTTACAAACGAAACGATTAAGAAACACATTCATTGTGCGTACAGCTAAGGAGTGGAATTTCTAGGTCTGTGTTTCCTGATAGCTTCATCCTGGGGATCTTTAAGTCAATATTGAGTAAATAAATTATTTCTAGACAAGTGTGTTCTACCGTCGAATCACATTGTCACTTTCCATCAATTGGTATAGTGGTCAAGCCATCAACAGTAATAGTACATTTTGATACAAGTGCAGAAAGTTTGTCATTGCGACCGAGGCGGAATACGCACGAGCCGTAGGCGAGTATGTTATGGAGCCGAGGACTGCAGTGACTAATTTGCTCGTGTATCAAACGATTTCTTTCAATACACGTATGAAGAAATGAATAAACGGGGGTTGACCGGCGACTCGTGGGGGTCGACGCGCGCCCGGCATGATACGATAAATGTAATAAAATTGTGGCGAGGGAGAGCACGCGCACTTTTCTGCACTAGTGCGGGAAACAGTCTATTGCGTGCCTAAAAGCGGTGGGATAAAAGCGGGTTTTAAAGTAAGTGTATTGAAAAAAATATATAAACTCGGAGCCTAGTATAGAAAACAAGAAGTGACATGATCTGTGGAAACACTGGAATAGATTTTTTATTAATTATATGTTGATTTGAAATTTGTTGCTTCTTTATGACAATCTTGAAAAAAATACGTGATTAATAGAGATGGAACTAGAGGATTTTAATATAGGCAATATAAACAAACAAACTTAAAAATAACATTTTTTTTTTTTATTCTTACTTCACTAGAAGTTTTGTAAGCTCAACAAACTTTGACATATCCAGCATTGTTTATATCCAGGAAAAATCATAACTAAATTGTAGGCGTCATGAATCTACTATTAATACATAGCCGCAAGCCATGCTGCTCCAATTTGTTCCAATTCCAAAGTTTAAACAAACTTTGTGCGAAACTTTGCATGATTCCCGTGATTAAATCGATTTCGGATTGCCGGTGAAATTCCAAAACTGCCGATTCGTCGTTAGAAGTAAACGGCTCACCGAAGTTTTGGCACGTAAAATTTTAAATCCGAACATTATTCGGTTTGGCGCTAACTTTATTTTGGTTTTAATTCTACAAGTTCTCTGTAGTTATTTTTTTTTTCAAGTTTCGTGTCGTTGTTGAAATAGTTGAGGTTTAGTTTTTTAGTTTAGAAACTTTTTTATGTGTATGACTTGCGCATTGCTGGTATTCTTCGCACTATGACCGATGTTGGCGCATTTTTAATGCAGGGATGACAGAAAATTTCCAACTCAATCAGCTTTGAGGATTTTTTTGCTTTACTGAAGTAGTATTCGTGAAAGCCGATTATTCCTTTGCATCAGGCAATCGGGTATTTCTTTTACTAACAAACTACTGAATCAACTAAAAGTCTAGTTATGAGTGCGGAAGAATCCAGCCAATCATAAATCTTTGTCTAAATCTAATGTAGGTGTGATCATAAAAATGTGAATAAATTAGAAGTCAAAGAAGACTAACTTCATTTATGTATCTGTCTGCGCTTCACACCTCCCATTGACCGTCGGTCTCAATTCCAACAACAGAATTAGATCTGAACCGAACTTGGATTCGAACAGTTTCACTAATAAAACGCGAGTGGGTAAAGTTAGCCGAGAGAATTTGTGATAACGTTCTATTCAGTCAAGTTTGTCTGCAAACTCGAAGAAACTGTGAATCTAATACATTGTTCAATCACGATATTTTTCAACTCCCCAAATACCATTAATGGTTTTCTTCTTATTGCTTTAAAACTTAGTTCTATAATACCGCAATGGATGACTAAATTAGGTTTTTTTTCAGGTTTGTATGGTAGGAGGGTTTAGAAATTTAATTGGAGTTTTATGGGCGCCAAATTTGCTTACATTAAATGTTTTATTTGGGTATAAAGTTAGTTGTAGGCATGAACTTTTGAGACATCGTAAAAAGGGTTAAGTGCAGACACAGAGTCAAACATCTTACAAGATAAATATATACAAAGAAGAAGTTATATTTTACAAACTTTAACTAACTTACGGGATTGGAATGGTAATGATAAGATAAGTAGGCAGGGAATGTTGTATGTAAAGATTCTATCTGCATTAATTTGAGCTCTTGTTTGGTAACAATACAACAATTGGTATAAACACGTACATTGTCGATTAAATAAAATAGTAGTTAGGTAAGTAATTTAGAAACCACAAACTGAAATTGCATTCCATTTAAATTGGATGGTCCCGCTAAATTGTTTGTCACAACATTAATTCACGATTTGCACAGTAATCCAAGTAATCGTTTTCGTTATGACGTCGCAGTCTGGCACATGTGTCGACTGTCGGTCGACAATTCACTTATCAGCGAGATATATCCCAAGAGTAACACGTGAGGCTTTTACACCAGGCGCAAACGAACTTATTGTGGGGGCATTACCCGTACCATTGAGTTGTCGATTTTATAATCTCGTTTAGAAAAGTTTCACGATTTATTTCAGGGTTTCTTAGGAGTTATTTTGGGATGGAAGCTATATGATATAGCTATTGTACATAACTATTTTTATACTAGTACTATGATGAAGTGTATTGAAATTAGCCGTTTGTTTCAACTGTTGGCATTTTAGGCTGTTACTCGTACAAAGTGTGACAGTTACAAAATGCATTAGAATACGAATGAAATGATTTGTTTCAATTATTGATTTACTATTCTGCTTATTTTTTTTTATCTTCTATTAAGTTGCACCTGCCATGTTATATTTTTACACTACCCTGAGGTCCTAAGTCCGCCTTTGTACAGTTTTATTTTTAATTCATACTTATAGTTATAATTCATAATTTTAGCTACATATATTTAATAAAAGAAACCAAAACTGAATAACAAATAGCCCAAAAAAAATAACTAATCTTGGGATCAACTTCAGAAACTTACTCTCAAAACCACTTTTGCCATTTTAGAGTTTCAGACCAATGCAGCTTTGGTAATAATTTGCTTGTAACAGCAGTTCTACCAGGGTTCCATGTCACGTGTGCAGGTTTACAATTCACTTATCTCAGAGTGAGATCCCAAGAGTAGTACGTGAGACTTTTGCGCTAAGTGTGAACGAAGTTATTGTGGATCAAATTGAGTAGATGATTTTTTTTCTTCGTTTCTTTTTGTTTTGGCTTATCGAAGAATGATTTGAGTGTTGTGTCTGGAATTTCGTCTGAGGATTATGCTTTTAGGATGTCTATTTAAAAAGCCTGTAAATATTTCATTTCATGAAAGTATTAGCCAATCTAACGTCTACTTATTTTGTCGTCTGTAACTTCATACACTAATGAATAAATTGCCAACTTACTTATAGCCTGTAATTTGATTCTTTGACAGGTTGTCTTTCATTGGACAATCCAGTAGAAAATTAATTAAATAGGCTGACTAATAGAATAACATGACGTAGCGTTGGAAGGTGGACCAATGACCTGGTAAGGGTTGCGGGAATCCAATAAATGCGAGACGCACATGACCATTTATTGTGGCGACACTTGGGGGAGGCCTATGTCCAACAGAGGACGTCTTTTGGCTGAAATGGCGATGATGATGATGACGAGCCTTTAAAATACATGTTTGTCTTTTTAAACCCAGTCCATATAATTTTATTCAAAGCACATATTTCATTAGACGCAGTAACTACTTAGTTTCATAGCGAGGTAAACAAAGTAGCACAATCTCGAAATTAGCTAGACACGGAGCACTTAAAAAAATATTATTCAAAGAAATTACATTCCCCAAGGAATATTACGTTGGCTCGTTTCTTTTTATACCGAGGTAAGTTGGTTGCAACATTAGTTTGCAGACTTAGCTGGTTCCCTTCGTCCAAAAGTGGGGTAATATTTTCCAAAGATAAATTTTAAATGCTCCCGGTTTTGCACACTTAGTTTGTTAGATTATAGCGTCGTTACACAATTTATTGCTTTCGTGTGTTGTAATATTTAATGATCTTTTGTTGCTTTGTTACTTCGGTTACAATGTTCCAGATAAGGTTTATTTGAAATCTGCGAAATAGGTATTCTGGACTTTAGTGTTCTGTGCGCAGTAAACATGCAATTAAACGCACTTGACTGCCGGGGTCGAGTGTTTTCCATTTGCAACATTTGTACGATTACAAGAAAGTACACTCTGATTGCTCGTAAAATTTTATTTCACTAGTTCCGTTTAAACATTGAAATATTCTGAAAACGTTCACTGAAATGAATTTGTTAAAAAAATCACATGCCATACCAATTGACATTCAAATGCATTAGTACGAAAAATTCAGATTGTGGTGAAACACAATCGCACGTGGCCAGTTACGGTCTGATAGAAAAATCCAAATATTTGGTAGGACCGTACCCTAAAATTTAAATACAGCATACATCAGATGTAATGGCTATAATCGCATGAATCGTATGAATGAACTCAACAAACGGACAGTCACAGAGGCTACATTGATAGCGAGTTTTAAGTCTAGTTATTTAAGGCTAGCAAAGAATATTATTTCATGAAATCCAGAGTAGTCTCGTTTAAGAAGTAGCATTTAGTGAAATCACACTAATATTTTAAAGGCGAAAGTTAGTACTGTACTGCATTTAGGCTATGATACATAATTAATTATTATATAATTTATAATAATTTAATATTCTAATCAGAAACGTTTATTTCAAATAGACCAATTACAGGCACTTTTGAATTGTCAAAATGTCGGTCATTCAAAAAAAATACAAGTGAAGCTAAATTGCACGTTCCAAAGCGTAGATCTCTATGGAGAAGAACGTGCAAGAAACTCCATGGACACTCTTTTAAATCATATTATGAGTTACATAAATCTTGGTTACATATTTCTTGTCGCTTCTAATATGTGAGCACAATGTAGATAAGTACTAATAATTAAAATAAAAAATAAAAAAAATTAATTTAAAAAAATAGAAATTGAATTCAGTCACTGGCAGCTAAGAGATGACCAGTCTCAACTGACGGCACCCGTTCACGAGCATGACGCGTGCATCAGCCCCACTCAGCTCAACCATTTTAAAGGGAACTGAATGACCCAATAACACGTGCCACCATCAGCGAGACATTTGAGTGAGCATGACAAACTCTCAACTGCCATGCTCGTAATGTCAAACAAGTTGTAACCTAATAAAAATGCACAAAACTTGAAAAACAAAGTGCTTCTACATTATACAATGCTATTGTTTCCAAATACAAAAGGTAATAAATTATCAGAAGCTCTATTGAAATAAACAAATAAAATAAAATAACACTTCGAAAACAACAATACGAAAAGGGGAATAGTATCTTTTCCAATATTTATATATATATATTAAAAATAAACTAATTTTAAGGTAAAAGTGCCTGTGGCTGCGGAGCAGGACCGGCATTTTTTAATTTCACTGATATAAATTTCGAAAGTTCTTTCACTGACAGAAAGCTCTACTATTACTAAGTTTCATATCATATGCGTGTCGTGAATTTGTCGGAGATAAAAATAGCCTATCTATTTTTATCTTCGACAAATTCACGACTCCGTTGGGTAAGGTCAGATGGTAACAAGGCTAAATTAAGTTTACCAAACTAACTAGGCAGTAATAATAATTTCCAGCAAAACTAACACAGTTATTAGCGGGCCGATACTTTCCAAGGCTGATTGTAAGAAAGACTACCGTAGCCCTGGAATCCATCTGGTTTTTTTTTTTGTTAACAAAAGTCTGGGACAGGGAGGCACAGGGAGTGTCAGACTTTTGACTCACTCCAACTAGAGCGGGAGGAGCCTCACTCCCCGGCCGCCCCGGGCGCCTAGAGCAGTAGTTACGATTTTCGACCACTGTAGGTTCGTACTTACGGACTGCGAGCAAAGCTTAGCTCGCCGTCCAGCGGCACGGTAAGGACCAAGCCCGGGTTAACGACACGTAGTGTTCTACGTGCGCCTCAAATAGATGTCAGCAAAATTGGCGGGGCTAGTTAGGGTCGATGCCTGCCAAGGCTGCGGAATGTTCGAAACAGTTACCGTGACCCTTACAAAAAAGGCAAGTGAAGGAACACTGTGGATTTTAGTCAGTAAAAAACTGACACTGCCTCCGTCATTCATTGATTTCATTTGATACCAACCATTTGATGATATTTTTCGCAAAAAAAAACCAAGGATTCAAAGTATTTAAATTTTAAGCGATTTTTCGTCGCTCTCACAGTAACCTCGACTTCTATATATCGCTGGATTTTCCTCTGGTATTTATTTTAACATCAGCTTAAATCCTGACGTACGATTACGACTGCGAGCTACACTGACCGTAAATATTTGTTAAAAACACGAATAAACAATGTAAATAGATTACTGGATTAGGTCACTTGATCCACTGAATTGCGATATACTATAGTAATCATTAAGCTGTTTTTTACTGAGCTTTTATCATGAAATAAATTATTATATTGTTAGGCTTTTTTTTTAGGTGTGAAAATCATCTAATGACAAATCCCGCTCTGGGCGGACCGGAGATAGTGTCAGACTTTTACTGACTAAAAACCCACTCTTGTTACTTCGTTGCCCTAGGGCTCCGGATTTCGTTTTCACACTACCCATGGCCCCAGTAGGCTTCAACCCTGCTGGGCCCCTACGATTTGCTGACATCTCCCTTAGGCGCGCGTGGAACAATACGCGCCGTCGACGACTTGGGCTCAGTCCGGACGGACCGGACGGTCGGATGGCGGGCTACCCATTGCTCGCCGTCCGCAAGCCCGCGTTTACGGTGGCCGGAAATCGGGATCGGAATCCCGGCGGCGGTTGGAGCGTGAGGATTTTCGGAAACATTTTTTTGATTTTTATGGTAACGTAATGTTTTAGAAGATTACACTAGTTTACACGATTTTTGTACCCTAGCTTAAATTGGTTTATTAATGTTTATTTCGAAAATAGTTATCCAAAAAAATGTAAAAAGTATGTCACATTTGGTTTAGCAAATATTTATGTAATTAAAAATTGTGCTTCGAGTAATTTAAAAGTGGTTGATTTCTTTCTTCTTCTTTCAGTTTTAGATTAGTTTTTCTTATAGTAGACCAAAAGTAATCCCGGAACGTGTTTTCATGCCAATCATCTTCATACCAATCGGCAAAAGTCATTAACTCTTTGATGACATTGTAATAAAACTGTTCACTTCAGTATAAAAAAAAAAATTATTACTCAATCCTTTGAATTGTTAAAAAGTCAGTCAGTGAGAAAAGTGATGCTAAATGCACATTCCAAAGCGTAGATCTCATGGAGAAGAATGTGCAAGAAACTCCATGGACACTCTTTACCCGACTGCAAGAAGAATAGTTTTTTTTTTAAATTATGTTTTTACATACTTTTTGTCACTATAATAATGCATGACAAAAATTGGGCGTCCTACCTTAATGGTTGCCAATTAAACATTCCTTGTTCGGCTGTCATTTATTTATTTATTTAAGCTTCATGTACTGGCGGACCTAATGCCACAAGGCATTCTCTACTAATCAACACATTAACATTTTTTTAAATCCGTTTTGGTGTTGCCAGCACAATAAGTCGATTGCAATGAATAATATAATCGAATACAAAATAAATTAAATAACATTCTTGGTTACAACAAACAGCGTAATTAATGTGATTATACCTAACAATATAAATGTTTTAATCAAATAAGTGAACATGTTGCGTACTTGGAAAATTTGAATGTTTAAAACATGAATAAAAACTGCGACGTGATGGAATATTTCTGCTAATACTTTACCTTATGACACATGAAACATTTCTTTCAAACGACCTTAGTAAAAAAAGTTAAAACTTATAAACCTATGTTATTAAGTATTATAATTTTTGTGGGTATTTATTCATTTATGCTGTAACTAGCTTCTGCAAGCGGCTCTGCTCGCGAGAAAATAGCTTTCTCCACACAAGCTTTGGACCCCCGTTTTATCCAATTAAGGGGTGAATTTTGGAAAATCCTTTCTTAGTACTCGCCTACGTCATTAAAGGAAATCTTGTGCAAAATTTTACATTCCTAGTCTTGAGAGTTTCGGCTGTGTGTGTGTGTTTATATCTGACAGTCAGTTTTTAACCGACTTCAAAAAGGAGGAGGTTATATGTTCGGTTGAATGTATGTTTTTTCTTTTATATATATAGATAAATAAAACCTCTTAATAATAATTACAAGCTCAACGCGACACTGGCAGAATAGTCGCAATCGGCTCAACTGCCATTAAAAAAAAAATGACAAGCTTGTCCCGTCCATCATTTTATAAAAACAAGTGTACAATGAGCAGATTTATCGCACAGGGCTCTTACAAACAACCTTTATATGGACTGAACGAAAAGAGGTAGATTTAATAAGGTGGGTAATTGCGATTAAAAGGGTCGTCCTTTTTTGTTCTATAATACTATAAAACAAGAGACAAACAATCCTAATTACCTGTAAAATTTTGGTAGAATGAAAATGGACTGAAAATAATTGAATTGTCTTCGTCTTATTAATTAAAATATCAATTCATTCTTCTGTAAAACTAGCGGATAAACAGCGTGTGCTATGACGATAAAAAAGAAGTACTTACATTTTGTTTATTTATTGAAAAAAAGGTAATTTACATGAATTTCGTTTTAATGCGTTATTTTATGGCCTAAGGGTCACCGCACACGGGCCATCGGCCACAACCACAAAACGCCGCCACTGGCATGTTTCTTATAGTTCTCATACTGGGATTCGCATGGTTGACGACGATGGCCGCCATACGCTACAAATCGCCGCTGCTCGCTTCTTGTGGCTCGCACAAAACCCCGTCACACGCCACTCGCGCATTTAAACCTTCTTCGTCAGATTCCATTATGATACTGCGCTTATGGGTTAAAAAAAAGTAGCAGCCACCGGCCACAAAAAGCTGTCACGCGCTTCAGCTTCCTTTGTGGCCGCTTCTAGCGTTTCGTGGCGGCGTTTGTGGCTGTCGCGTGTGGTCCGTGTGTAGCGACCCTAAAACCATCTTCAAATACATTTTTTTTTTGTAGGTAGAAAGGATTTTTCATATTATACGGGTTTGAAGTGTAGAATATAATAGGTATGCTCTCTTATTTTAGTAAGTAAGTACACTCCTTTATATGTATGCTGAGTTAGCAATATACCTCATACGCGACGATTCGATGTATCATGCATTGCACTCAATAAATAGTACTTAACGCATGTGGTTGTTTTCCTTGAGACCACCTTTAGGGACCCCAACATTACATGGCGACCCTGCCTTGGGACTCTGCCAAGGGGATTTTTAGTACCTAGTTTAAGTAGAATGCTACAAATATAATGTGTCGGTCAACCGTGGAAAAGGAAGAGGTCTTCCTCAGTCAAAACGCGGCTGGAGGCAATAATGACGCCACGTTGAAGGAAATCGGAGGACACGTGGAACGTCTTAGCATCGTGACCTACATTGTTCTGGCCATCATTGGAGTCATAGCAGTATATGTTGGCTTGCGAATGTACAAAAGCTGTCATCGCACATGGATCCAGCATGAAATTGGGATGAGTACCATGCAGAGGATAAGGTCATCCATCAGAGGGCGCAGTGAAGGTACCCAAAATCAATTATAATTCAGTGAATAGTGGTTTAGTGTTGTGTAATTTATTTTACATCAATTTGAAGAACTATCATATTTCATAACGCAAAAATAAAAAGGCGCAAGAATCATGCACGGACAACTTGTCATAAGACACCAAACGGAAACAAACTGCTACGTCGGACTTTACTTCTTTTTTTAGTTTCTTCGCATTTATGTAGAATGTGTTTATGTATGCAAATCTATTATTAGATTAAGAAATTTGTATGCTATGATTGATATTCTAGAACAAAATTATAACTATTTAGTAGAGATACGAAATTATTTTGTAAAAAAAGGACAATCTAGATTTAAAGGTAATGTTATTCCAACAAAGTTGGAACAAGCAAAAAGTGCTTATGAAAACTGCTGTAAAATATTTTTAAAAATAGAAAAAAGCAAAGATACTCATCTATCATCGGCGATAGAACTATATGAGAAAATAAAACAAAAATACGAGGAAATAGAAAAATTGTGTATTTTTCCCGTAGCAAAAGAATTAGATAAAATGGATTTCGACTTAAAGGTGGCGTGTAGTTTGATTCCAGTAATGGACGGTGTTGAGGGCACCACCAAGCGGTTGATAGACTCCGTGGAGTTGTATGCTGGCATGCTGGACGACCCAGGTAAGGCATTATTAATTACTTTCGTTCTAAAAAGTAGGCTGGATGAGAACGCAAAGCTAAGAATCTCAGGCTCACACAAAAGTGTACAAGATTTAATTGATGACTTGAGGAAATATCTTTTACCCAAGAAATCATTTATAGCCATTCAGACGCAGCTTCAAAACATTCAACAAGGTTCGAGATCCATTGAAGAATATGGATCAGAGGTGGAAAAATTATTTACGGAGCTGACGATTACACAGGCGGATGGAAAACCTGAGGCATTTTCTATTTTAAAACCGATCAATGAAAGTTTTGCTATAAAACGGTTTTCAGATGGCCTGCGTAGCTCGAAGCTGAGCACCATCGTCTCGGCACGTGGCTTCAGCAGCTTAAAAGATGCCATACAAGCAGCGAAAGACGAAGAGTGCACGTCTTTCCAACCATCAGGTAATATTTTGCATGTATCTAGAAATGGACGAGTTTCACATAATAATAGGCGATCACAAAGTTATTATAGGGGTACTTTCCGTGGTCAATATGCTAACAAATACCCTCGTGGACACCAATCTCATAACAGTTACAACCGAGGACTAGGTTTTCGTGGAAATAATAGAGCAAATTATCACTCATCATTTAATAATAACCGGGGTAATAGAGGTTCGAGATATGCTAGGAACCGGGGACGAGGACAAAATACGTTCCCAGCAGAGCAAGTAGCAGACACGCGTCAAGGCAATAAAGACGAAAATACAGATACACCGCACCAGTTTTTTCGATCCTAAACATTTTGTGTTATCATACCAAGGAAATTCCAAGTACATAACCTTTTATATTAATAATACTAAATATTATTGGCTTATTGATACGGGAGCAACATTGTCCATTATTAGAAATGAAGTGTTACCAAGTGACATTGTTGTTCATAGAGATAATACCCTAATAAATGGAATAGGTGGTCAGCGACGATCACAAGGGTCTGTAAATTTATTATTAAAATACGATAACTTAGCGTTCCGGCATAACTTTCTAGTGTTTAATTCAATACCACTAAGGGCTGACGGTATCATAGGTTTAGATTTTTTAGAAAAATTTCAAGCAAAAATTGATATAGTTTCAAATAAGTTAACACTCTTTAACAATAATAAACAACATTATCTACATTTTGTTGATGAACTTGATAGGATAAAAAATGCAATAATAATTCCGGCGCGATCGGAATCAATTCATTTTATTATTGTGAATGATAATGTAAATGGAGAAGTTGTAGTTTGTAGTAGAGAGATAGCGAAAGATGTGTTTATAGCAAACGCAATAGCAAAGGTTAGTAATAATAGAATTCCAGTCAGGATACTTAATGTTAGTGATAAAGAAGTGCGCTTGCCATCTTTAACACCAGATTTGAGAAATTTGGGTGACTATAATATTTGTCAATTTAATAAGACCAATATCGACGTTACTAGAGTTAAAACTTTGTTGTCTGAATTAAATCTAAATTATTTAGACGGAGAAGAGAAGCAATCAATAGAAGCAATATGTACAAAGTATTCAGACGTTTTCCATTTAAAGGGAGATAAGTTAAAAACAACGAATATTTATGAGCAATCTATAGTTGTGAAACAAAACTCTACTCCAGTTTACGTCAAGCCATATAGGTTACCACAGGCACTAAAGCCAGAAATAGCTAAGCAAGTTGATAATATGTTAGAAAATGATATTATAGAAGAGACAAATAGTGAATGGTCCAGTCCAATTTTATTAGTACCTAAGAAAGGTAGCGAGGGTCAAGAGAAAAAATGGCGTTTAGTTATAGATTATAGAAAAGTAAACCAAGTTATTTGTGACGATAAATTCCCATTGCCAAATATTAATGAAATTTTAGATACGCTAACTGGAGCCATTTATTTTACTCACCTTGACCTTCACCAAGGTTATTATCAAGTAAGTTTGGAACCTAATAGTCGTAAATTAACAGCATTCACTACAAATACAGGCCAATATTGCATGAAACGGCTACCGATGGGCTTAAAGATAAGTCCTAGTGCTTTTAGTCGTATGATGTCAGTAGCAATGAGTGGATTAACTTTTGATAAATGTCTAGTATATCAGGACGATCTCATTGTATTCGGAAGAAATCTTTCTAGCCATAATCAAAATTTAATAAGTGTAATGGAAAGATTGAGAAAAGTAAATTTAAAATTAAATCCTAAGAAATGTGAATTTTTAAAGAAAGAAATTCTTTACTTGGGACATTTGGTTACAGATAAAGGTGTATTACCAGATCCGGAAAAAACTAGAGTATTAAAAAATTACCCTACTCCCAAAAATGCAGATGAAGTAAAACGTTTCGTAGCTTTCTGTAATTATTACCGTAAATTTATAAGACATTTCTCGGAAATTGCGATGCCCTTGAATAAGTTAAGTAGGAAAAATGAACCATTTATATGGTCTAATGAATGCCAGTACGCTTTTGATTTCCTTAAAAATGCTCTAGTGTCGTCACCCATTCTGCAGTATCCCGATTTTTCAGAGAATCATGAATTTATTTTACAAACAGATGCTTCGGATACTGCTATTGGTTCAGTATTATGTAATAAAGATCTTAGACCAGTTGCATATGCGAGTAGACCCTTGAATAAAGCGGAAAAGAACTATCCGACTATACAAAAAGAACTTTTGGCAATAGTGTGGTCTGTTAAATATTTTAGACCATATTTGTATGGAAACAAATTTACCATAATGACAGATCACAAACCTTTGATATATCTATTTGGCATGAAAGATCCATCAAGTAGATTACTTAAATTTCGGTTAACTCTAGAAGAATATAACTTTAAAATACTCTATGTGAAAGGAAAAGACAATGTTGTGGCAGATGCTTTATCTAGAGTACATATAACGTCTGATGAACTTAAAAGTATGAATGAGCAAGTAATGGCTGTAACAACTAGGATGCAAAAGAGAAAGATGAATGAATTAAATAAGAGTAAAGAAAAAGATGAAAAGAAGGTTCTTAATAAATCCATTAACAACTGGACTGATCAACCAAGAGTTGTGGATATATTAAGAAAACCGCGTGAGTCAGTGGAAATGTGTTTGATTGAAGGTAACAAATTAAAAAGATTTAAGGATGATGACATGATAACTGAAGAAATTGAATGTTTTGCATTTGTAGAGATTAAAAAGACATTATACATTAATCTTGATTTCAAGGCGCAATTCTCGCGAGTCGAATTTGTGCAGAAATTAAGTTATTTTTGCAAAAAGATACGTATCAACGAAATATGTATAATTAAAAACAATGATAATATAGAATTTATTAAAAGTATTTGTGAAGAGATAACAAAACTTCCTAATTGGTATGGACCACGAATATGTATATTACGAGGCGTAAAAAGAATAATCGATGATAATGAAAAGACAATAATTATGAATGACTTTCATTTATTGCCATCCAGTGGACATGCTGGAGTGCGTAGAATGGTCAATACCATCAAAAGACGATACTATTGGCCAAGTATTGACAAGGATGTTCAAGAATATGTAAAAAAAATGTACGAAATGTCAAAAATCTAAACATTTTCGTTACATTAAAGAACCGATGGAAATTACCACAACGGCTTCCTCGGCATTCGAAAAGATTTATTTAGATGTTGTGGGTCCTTTAGACAGAGACGAAAGTGGTAATTGTTACATATTGACTATGCAGTGCGAATTAACAAAATTTGTACAAGCTATTCCATTACAAAACAAAGAAACGCTGTCCATTGCAGATGCATTTGTTAGACAGTTCATATTAAGATTTGGTATTCCGGAAACAATAGCTACGGATCGAGGCACAGAATTTATTTCTGCAACTATGGAACAGGTTTGTAAAATCCTTAATATTGAAAAATTATCTTCTACAGCCTATCACCATCAGTCCATTGGAGCACTTGAAAATGCTCACAAAACTTTGGGTGCATTTTTAAGGAGCCAGTGTGGAAAGCATACGTATTAAAATTTAATAATAACTAATAACTTAAGCATACGTATTAATAAATACGCATATATATTAAAATTTCATCATCATCATTCCAGCCGAAAGACGTCCACTGTTGCACATAGGCCTCCTCCAAGAGTCGCCACAATGAATGGTCTTGCGCATCTCGTATCCATCGAATTCCTCGACCCTCACCAGGTCATCGGTCCACCTAGTGGGAGGCTTGCCAACGTTGCGTCTTTTTTTTTTAGGTATGAAAATCATCTAATGAAGAAGTCATTAGATGATTTTCCCACCTAAGCGCTCTTGGGTGGAGCGGGAGGGCGTGTCAGACTTTTACTAACTAAAAACCCACTCCTGTTCCTTCTTTGCCTTCGCCCCAGGGTCGAGTTTTCCTTTCAGAAACAAACCCATGACCCCAGTAGGCTTCGACCTTGCTGGGCCCTTACGGTTTGCTGACATCTCTTTGAGGCACGCGTGGAACAGTACGCGCCGTCGACGACTCGGGCTCGGTCCGGACGGTTACCAGACGATCAGACGGCGAGCTATCCATTGCTCGCCGTCCGCAAGCCCGCGCCTGCTGTGGCCGGAAATCGGAATCGGGATCCCATATGGCTTGAATGGCTTGAAAGTCTCTATGGTGATAGATTAAACAATTTTTTTTGTTTTATGTGTAGGTACTAGCTAAAGCCTGCGACTTCGTCCGCGTCAGACTCATAAAACAGTGCAATGCTTGGTCACAGTTGCAACAAGATTTTTGTTTTTCGCAAAACCCTAATTCCTTTTAACCTAAGTTACTCTTTATAACATCAACTATCTACTACCAGTAAAAGTGCCGCCTAAATCCATCCAACCGTTTTAGAAATTAGCCGGAACAAACAGACAGATAGACAGGCAGAAAGACAAATATTTTAAATATTGCATTTTTGTTAATGGTATCGAATATATTTTCATCTATATTTTTATTATAAGATTATTATAAGAAAGTCGTGTTAGTTACACTATTTATAACTCAAGAAAGGCTGAACCGATTTGGCTGAAAGTTGGAGGGGAGGTAGCTTAGAACCAGGAGAAACACATAGGATACTTTTTTTTTTGAGTAGGGTATAGTAGGGTAGAGTAGGGTAGAGTAGGGTAGAGTAGGGTAGGGTAGGGTAGAGTAGGGTAGAGTATTATAGAGTAGGGTAGAGTAAGGTAGAGTAGGATATAGTAGTCAGTTGACGGGGGCGAAGCCGCGGGCAAAAGCTAGAAGGAATTATGCGGTAATGCCAGATGGCGTCAGCTAGTTCAATATGCATTTAATAAAAAATATAATTTTAATATTACAAACACTTCAATTTTATTTATATGTATAGGCAAATCCTTCGTTTCTTTCGTGTCTAATTACAACTACTAACTATAGGTACAGGCACCACCGGGAGACTCAAAACATTTCTTTTGATGTAAAACTTTCTCTTTGTTTTCCGTCAGTGACAGATTTCCTCTCCATTAGACAAATTGTTTTAAAAAGTTACCAATTCAGAAAGTTAGCTCGAATAATGAAGAACATTTATCAGAACGTTGGATGATCGTGTAATTTTAAGGAGTTTTAAATATTAAAACTAAAGTGTATTAGAGATGAAAGTCTAGTCGAGGCTTCAAAGTATTGAGCATCGACGCCGAGTTGCTAGACTGTCGGTTTTCTACCGGTTGCATTTCGGGGAGTGTGCGTCGGAATTGCATAACCTAATTTTGCCTAGCCCGTTCCATCATCGGACCACCAGGCGTACGGCAATGCGCCACCGGTACATGGTTGGGCACGCCACAATTATGGCGGTAAGTCCCTTCTTTGAGGCGTGGTTGGAAAGACCTCACGGCGTCCTCACCTTCCGCATGACGCAGGTTCTCACCGAACACGGGAAGTTCGGGAAGTTCCTGCACCGGATTCGTGCGGAAGCGACGCCCGGGTGTCGCCACTGTGTGGACCGCCCGGAGGACACGGTGGAGCATACGGTGGAAGTGTGCCCCGCTTGGGAAGAGCAACGCCGTGTCCTCGTGGGGGCGATCGGCGGCGGCGATCTCTCGCGCCGGGCCTTGGTACAGGCCATGGTCCGGAGCGAGGAGGAGTGGCAGGCGGTCGCCTCCTTCTGCGAAGCAGTAATGCTAGCAAAAGAGGCGGCCGATCGCGTGAGGCAACGGCAACGGTCCTCACGCCCCAACCGCCGCCGGGATTCCGATCCCGATTTCCGGCCACCGTAGGCGCGGGCTTGCGGACGGCGGGCAATGGGTGGCTCGCCGTCCGACCGTCTGGTAACCATCCGGACCGAGCCCAAGTCGTCGACGGCGCGTATTGTTCCGCGCGCGCCTCAGGGAGATGTCAGCAAATCGTAGGGGCCCAGCAGGGTCGAAGCCTACTGGGGCCATGGGTAGTGTGAAAACGAAACCGTGGCCCTGGGACGAAGGCAACGAAGGAACAGGAGTGGGTTTTTAGTCAGTAAAAGTCTGACACTATCTCCCGCTCCGCCCAAGAGCGGGATTTGTCATAAGATGATTTTCCCACCTATAAAAAAAAAAAACCGGTACATGGTGGACATCCCACTTATACGCACAAAACCTTTTGGGAACACATTCATTGTGCGTACAGCTAAGGAGTGGAATTCCTTGCCGGAATCTGTATTTCCTCATGGCTACAACCCGGGAATCTTTAACTCAAGAGTGAATAGGTTACTTCTAGGTAAGCGCGCTCCATCGTCGACTACATCGTCGCTTTCCAATTTTTTATTGAAATAGCGGTCAAGCGCGAACCTATCAAGAATAAAAAAACGTCTTAAATACTTCCTGAAGAGTGAAGTGTAGAGACTACAAAGAAAGCATTTCTTAGCACTGTAGCGACATCTATGGCGCCAAATAGGAACTAAACTACGAAATCCTGCATCTTTGTATTAGAGTTCTTCGCGCGAATAGAACAGCACGAAATCAACTATCGGGCAGTAGCCCAGATCAGACAAAACACCCGTCTGGTCGAAGGATTTTCCTTTTTCAACGAAGGTATGGGGACTTTACTCTGTTCCACATAACACTAAAGAGTCGACCACAGTATAATCAGTAACCCAATTCTCGTAACCAAGCCAGGGATCAAATGAAAATTAGCGTCGATACCCTACAGCTCAAGACTTTGAAGCTTCGACTCGACGAGTGCATAATTATTATTACCGGAAGTGGGAATTTGATAGAGTTATTCATGTACATAAACTGATTTCATACAGCGAAAGAATAAAGTGGATATGTCTCAAATCTCGAGATTAATTTTAAAGAGCAGATTTTTTTGTGACACTATCAGAAATGTAGCAAAAAAAACCTTCTTGTATTAATGACGAGGAGGAGGAAGTGTATAGATTTGTTAACCTCGCCTCAATTGACGTAGAGAGATTTTTTCAATGAAAAAAAAAAAAAAAAATTGTATATTGTCTTTGTTTTATTTCTCTTATCTATCTCTAGAGGTCTTTATAATTATTTATTTGTAATATTGTTAGCCACACGGGATTTTTCATTAGAAATCCCGGGAAGATCGATATTAATATTTTAGGCAAGTACATGAATATTAACTAAACTATATCTAATTCTGACCTCTGATAATTACTATTGAAGTAATGATCCTCTTAGCTCGCTTCCCGATTGACTCAAGCGTATCAAGCTGTTATCTGGCCGAGAAACATATCTGATGAAAAAAATATAGTTTTTAGGGTTCCGTACCTCAAAAGGAAAAAAACGGTACCCTTATAGGACTACTTTGTTGTCCACCTATCTGTCCGTCAAGACCCTTTATCGTGGGACTGCGTAAAGGTATCAAGTAAGAATTACCATTTACTCAAGTCTGCAGTCGGGTACTTCCCGTTGACCCAGAATCCTGAAATGCATAAAACAAGGTCTTATAGCACGTATACAGGAATAAATCTGAAAACAGTAAATAGGTTGGTAAGTCACAAAAAAAAAAAATTGCACTTCGGAAAAAAAATCTTCGAGACTCCATTCGGAAATTGACCCTCAGTGCGTAAATCCAACTCGCAATTGCCCAGTTTTTTTTTTAAATGTCTATTTATATTAAAGCTATGAAACAAAACTTAACAGATGTCGTAAGCAGTTTATTTTATAAAAATACTACGATTTTACATAAATGGGAAAGCTATCAGTATTTCATAAAGTTTAAAACAGCGTTCGTTTATATTTTTCACACATAAATTGGAAATACATTTCAATCTTGTAAACCAATATATTTGAATCAGACTACGGTCTCAGCCATTGACGGTATTTTTAAAGTTCTTCATGCTCGTAAGTATTTATTTGGTTTAGTTAGTTATTTCATTTACATTTTTTGAGGTGCAAAGTCATCAAATGATTTCTCTAGCTCTAGAGTGGAGTGAGAGGGCTATCAGATTTTTACTGACTAAAACCCACTAGTGTCCTTCAGTTGCTTTTTGCGTTCTAAAACTACGAGTTTCCTTTTCAGAAAATCTCCGCCTTTAAAAGATTCTTGTGGCCCAAGTGGGTATCGGCTCTACTGCGAACCCAAGTCGACGGCGCGCGTGAAACACTACGTGCTGACTAGGGCTCGTTTTTTACCGTACGGCCGGATGGTAATCTAGTCATTGCTCGTCATTCGCAAGCCTGCGCCTACGGTGACCGGAAATCACTCTGCGTTTTAATTTTTTCCCTTTATCGGAAGAGTACCCACATTTTGTACGCGACGTTACTTTTCTGCACAAGCGCAGATATGGAATTAGAACTGCGTGTAAAATTAACTTGTGGCCTTAAAAGTGGTGTCATAAGATCCAGTTTTACAGCAAATGTATTAAAAAGTTTTTATTCACTTTAATTAACCCTATTATACGTTATATAAGAGCATGTTTAAACAAATTTTTTTGGTACCTAATATAAGAGTACTTTTGCACTTTATAAACGTAAGTTTTCCCAAAAACCAAAAAAGGAGTCGGTTTTTCTGCATTGTAATGTAGGTATATTAAATAATCCTGGTATACTGTTGGTTTAAGTGATAATTAATGGTCTGTACAAAATTAATCGTGGTTGGCTGGTAAACATTGACGAATTTATATAGGATTCAATGTGGCAGTAAAACATTTGTTATTTGTTGTATAGTGAAAATATTTTATAATGCAATTTATATTTTGAATAACTAGTTAAATTATATAATGTAATCCCAAAATTACAAAGGTGATCTATGTCAATATTACACAGTTCACTTCTCATTCTGTATAACACGATTCATTAGCACGGTTGGCGCGGTGGTTCGATTCAAGGAACAAATATTTGTACCTACCACCTGCAGATGCAATTTCTATAAATCTAGTGTCTTAGATTATGTGTGTATGAACAGAGATGCGAGACAGAAGTAATTCCTAGTGTCTATCAAGGTTTAAAAAATACTTAATTATCACATTTAGTTTAAACATGGAACACTTAATATTACTATTTATTCGTTAAAACTTTGGTCACTTCATCATTCACGATATTTGTCTTCGGCATGATATTAGTAGTTATTCTCTTTTAATAAACGATTATAATTTAATCAAATAGAAACAGTATAATGACAACAACACAAGCACTAAAACAACAATATCCTCATACAAAAATACAAATACCGCTACATTCAGAGATCGAAGCAAAAACGCAACAAATTTTCCTACCATTCCGTCGGTCAACAGTCGACTACAATATGTATCCTTTTCAAACATCCTCCATTATGGGCGGCTAATAAGACTGGGGCTTACCAGACCTCAATTTATAATAAATCGAACACAACGTTATCGTTTTCTTGCACACAATGAGACGACGTATCTTCGCCTACAGTCACCGGGAAGGTCCAAACACCCTTGGGCCATAACCTTGAATGATGACCAACGATTTGTTAAGACCCCGTCCACGGTCGTTACGAGCTCTTTTCAGTTTTTATTCCCCTTATGATGTTTCATTTTATGATTGCCTAGTATTAGGAGCGTACGTGACGCTATGAAATATGTTTTAGTTATTTTTTGTGTGGGTTTCTCTTTTTGGGCGGTAATACCCGTTGTTTCTTTGTAATGGGCCGGATTACAGTAATTTTTTTGTTGGAGAGTTTTCCTGCAGGGTTTTCCTATTTATATTAAGTTTAACATTTCCAAAGGTTAAAGCATATCTTTAGCTGTTCACGTTATCTTATAAAGTATTTGTTCTGTTTCAGAATAAGCCATATTAATTGACAACTTACTTCAAAAATATTCAATAACGTGAGGCAGGATCTTAATCATATAAGGCGTCCTAAATTGCGATAAAATTGTTCCAACAATCAACCCAGATTAACCTTCAACGCTCCAAGATAAATATCTTTTACGATTATAATATATTACACTGTCTGATTACCATAAACCTTATTCCCGAAACCATATTTACACACTCTATGCTACGCGGCTCCATGAAATTCTAGCTAAAACATTGTAAGCTCAAAATGCTGGCGTCGCCTTGTTATAAATCCGTTTTGCTCGTAAAGAAAATTGTGTAATATATCATCGTGTTAACACCACGTAAGAGAACCCGTTTATCAACTCAAGCCTCCTAATAATATCTCTTATGAATGTTATACCACCTTTTTTAACATTCTAATACGACGCACATGCCCGGGAAATGAAACAATGACACGACGTAATGAAGGTAAATAACCTAATCATAAAATGTTTTTGATTTATTAAAAAGGTGTATAAGAGTATAAACTGAGGTAAAGGACCACGATCGATGGGTAGCTGGCTTTCCGGCCGTCACGTAAGGACCAAGATCAAGTTGACTGCGCGTTGTGTTCCACGTGCGTCTCAGAGATGTAATGGAGGAGATACTAGGGCCGATCGCGTCGGGCCCTGGTTCAGGCTATGGTCCGGAGCGAGGAGGAATGGCAGGCGGTCGCCTCCTTCTGCAAAGCAGTAATACTAGCGAAGGAGGAGGCTGCACGCGTGAGGGAACGAAGGTCCTCACGCCCTAGCCGCCGTAATTCCGTCCCCGACTACCAGCCACGGTAGACGCGGGCTTGCGGACGTCGAGCACTGGGTAGCTCGCCGTCCGGCTTTTCGGTAATTAACCGGACCGAGCCCAGTCGTCAACAGCGCGTAGTGATCCTCGCGCTCCTCAAAGAGATGTCAGCAAACCGTAGGGGCCCAGCAGGGCCGATGCCCGCTAGCTAGGACCGCGGAGAATTTCTGAAAGGGAAACCCGTAGTCCTAGAACGCAAAGGGTAATTGAAGGATACAGGTGTGGTTTTAGTCAGTAAAAGTCTGACACGCCCTCCCGCTCCACCCAGGGCGCGAGAAGTCATATTGATGATTTCCCACCTAAAAAAAAGGGGCCGATAACTGCTAGAGCTACGGGATTTTTTGAAAGATTACCGTGGATCTGGAACGCAAAAAGCAACTGAAGGAATACAGGTGAGTTTTAGTCAGTAAAAGTCTGACGCTCCCTTTCGCTTCACCCAGAGCGAGAGACGCTATTTGATAATGCCCACCTAAAAAAATGGTTCAAAGTTGACACTTACAGTCAAAAGTTTCGAACTTCGAGTAGGTTTCTTTCTCAGAATAAACATAAAACTGTTTCAATTTCTTTTGCGGCTGAGTTGGTGAACCTAAATAGTACAAATAATGTACAACCGAAGGAAAGTTTTTGCGTTCACTCAGGCTCTTGATTTGTAATCGAAAAAGCGTTTTCTTTTTTATGTAATCCATTCTCCAACATTTAGCGATTTATTTTGTGTAGACGTTAAGTATTTTTAACAGTGAATAAAATTCTTGGTGTAGATTTACCGTTCAAGTCAAACACATGCAAGTCAGAATGCCATGTAGTCAGGTCAATATTGGACTGAGGTCATGATAAAACGGCAACACGAAGCATACGAGTATATGTCGGTGGAGCCAATAGTACGGAAGGACGTGTACCTACACTTTGTCAGTCTGGCATAACGATCACAGTGTGTCCAGCAATCAAAGAAGTCAAGAAGATCAAGGCCCCAAGAGCTCTCTTGATCTTTGCACTTCGTGCGACAACAGTGCCTAGGAACTATCTCTCGGTTCGTTTTGAATTGAATACCTAAAGCCTACATCAAAATAAATCAGTTGCGTGGTCTAGAATAGTTGTTTCTCGTCCAGAGAACGTATTGTGGGAAAGAAGCAAGTTTTCCACAATATGTTCTCTGGACGAGATTCTCTAATCGGCATCCAGAACCGACATAAAAATGCTTATTTGATGCAACTGACAAGAATGTTTTCAATTACAACATGAGCATATGAGCAGGGTTTTCAAAATTCAATTACAAAGCCCCTGTGTCCCCCTGCGTATGTTTTATGAAAACATTTTACAATATTACTACACGTTGCAATGGGGTACTTGGATAGTAAACGTCTTGTTCTGGGGGTAAGAAAATGAAATTTACATTCGTATAACAAGCAGGGGAACCGTAAAGTACACTTCTTTGCTTTGAATTTAAATTATGAACGCTTTTATTTTGTAATTTACAAAAATGTGTAGTGTTGTTCTTGGTCGTAGATTGTTGTTGCTTTTGTATAAATTGAACTCCAAGGGTTTCTTAAAAGGTTCAGTTTACATTTTTTTTTTTGGTAAATAGATATTACACCGATCATTGTTTTATATTTATAGACATTTTGATTGGAATTGGTTTCGTTTGCTTATATATTTTACCTTGCCTAGCCTATATGAGCCTAAAACCTAAAATCATATTTTTTCAGTTTGTCTTTGTACATTTTTCAGCATCTTATAAATATACCTACCAGAGCTTTATTTACAAAAGTAAAGTTTGAACTAGGTAATCGTATTTCTTCTTCAAGTACCTCTTCAATATGAATGGCCGGTCATCGATTCCACGAATCGTCGGCAGTCAATCGAAACAGCACTTCAGATACTTTTTTTTGTTATTATTAAACTGTAGTCGTGTTCTTGAGTCAAACATTTCGAAACAACCTATCGGCTTCTGAAAAGCTTTTATAGCATTTTCAACGCTCTTGTTTCTGGCTAATTTGAAGAAAGAAAGATTTTCTATATAATCATTTTGCTAGTATAAAATTTTTTTTTTTTGTTAAAGGATCTATCCAAATAGATCCTTTAAGCCTGTAAACATGTCTTCCTATGAACAGTTAATTTTTTACCATTGAAATAGGGATATATTGGATGTACACATTCTAATGTTTTTGTATGGCTTCCGTTTCTGTAGACAATGTTATTGAAGTCATCTTGTTGCAAAATAAATGAGTGAATTCTGTTGCTTTTTAGGAGAACCTAATCTCAGTCCGTGGGAACGCAAAGGGCAACTAGAAAGAAAGAAAGAAAAACTGTTTATTCGCGCGAAATGACGCAATCTTAAAACTAGCAAACAAACATTGTAAAATGATAGGAACACTAAAAAAACACTAAAAAAAAAGAAACACTGATGGGATTTAGTCAGTAAAAATCTGTCAATCTCTTTCTAAGAGCGGGAGGAGTTATTTGAGGTTTTCCTCCCTCAAGAATAGCTATTATTTCCAGGAAACTACAAAAGTATATATTTAAAATACACCTACATTATCCAATAAACAATTTCCTAATTCGACACCGGACTCCCAAACGTACAGAATCCACCAAAACAAAATATCTAAATAGAGATGTATCGACTAACAAGTATAGACTCGATACGTTCCCTCTTCAATTTGCGACTGCAAAATTGGATTTGATCCTCAACACTATTCGGATAGTCGTTTATCTCAATTCCGTAGGCACAGAGAAAACGGCAGTATCTCTATTGGTGAGAACCCAAAATATGTACGAGTATCATAAATAAAGCATCGATCACACTCTATACGAGTCTAGAACCAGAATAGAGTTCTGATAATGTCTCGTCTACTCTTGACATGATGTATCGATATGTCTGATAGTGATAAGGAAAATGAATCCTAAATACTGAACGAATTGGGGTCAATATTATTTATGACGTATTTATTATCCTACCTATAGACTTATTAACGTTCATTCTAGAACGAGTATTCAAAAATAGAATCAAGACCTCAATTTTTTTTTATTTAGTGGTGGGAAATCATTGAATTACTCCTCCTGTTCTGGGTATTGGGTGGAGTGGGAGGGTATGACAAACCTTTTCTGACTAAAACCCACCTGTGTTCCTTGAGATGCTCTTCGCGGACCATCACCGCGGAACCCTTTCGAACAATCTCACAACTCTGAATTTAAGGGCCCTATGACATTTCAACCGTATTTTTTAAAATTAAACTTTAGCATTCTTATTTATGCTGTTGATCCCCGCAATAACGCCGGCGTTAACGCGCCATTGTCTTTCTATTGTGTCTCTAATTACGCTACTCAAAAAGTTAAATAGCATATAAGCATAGTAGCAGTGTAAGTTAAGCCCCCCCCCCCTCCGCAGGACCCGACGGCTTGCCTGGGAAAGCCTGGGGTTTGGCCATGGAGGCTCTCCGGCCTCGACTAAGAAGACTCTTTAGCGCATGCTTGGAAAGTGGCCAGTTCGTTGGAAGACGGGGAAACTGAACGTCATCGCGAAGCCGAGACGCCCTGCGGACTCTCCGTTCGCATACCCGCCCATCGTGCTACTCGAAGAGGTGGGCAAGCTCTTTGAAAAAATAATTGCAGACCGCCTCGTCGCGCTCTTGGTATGGGTGGGGCTAGATCTTGCGGAAAGCCAGTTCGGCTTTCGCAGGCGGCGCTCCACGGTAGACTGGCGTCCACCTGATGGCGTGGCATGATGGCTCATGCGCGTGCGAGTCCTCACGATGGGGGTTGCGGTGTCCTGGGGCAGGGTCGTCATGGCGGTGTCTTTGGACATCGCCAACGCTTTTAATACCCTGGCCCTGGAGTAGCATTGGCACTCCGATATCACCAGGTACCGACCTACCTTCGTCGTGAGATCGAGACTTACCTGACGGACAAGTTCATCATCTACCCCGGTCACCAGGGAGAGTGGAAACGACGAGAGGTGCCGTGCGGCACTGCTATACTCAGCAAATAAAATGAAATATATATAATAATATTGCTCATAGTAATTAGGCCAAGAAGGAGATGGTGTGCCGAGTTGACTCGAGAGGAGTGGAAGAATGAAAGGGAGACCTTTGTTGTGCAGTGGGACGCAACAGGCTCTTACTAATAAATATTCAAAGATCCTATAGTTCATAGCTCTAAACTTTAATATATGTCTGAAATGTTTAAAAAATAAACACATTATAAACCAAAAAATTACTAAAACCGCTCAGAAAGAAATCTTACTACATTCACAATAAAACACACATTATAATTTTGTAGCATATTAACGTTAGTTCAAACGTACTTAATAGTAGATTATGTGACTAGGGGATATTGCATGTTGAATTCCGAACGAAACGAAGGTTGCTAATTTTAATCCCGAACGCCAGTGAGGGATTTAAGTAGATAGATAGATAGATAGATATATTCTTTATTGTACACCAAAAATACAAATTACATTAGGAACTTAAAATTAATAGGGTGTCACAATGGGCGGTCTTATCGCTAAAAGCGATTTTTTACAGACAACCTTTGGATGGATTTGACAGAGAAGGAGAAAAAAGATACGCAGGTAGTTCGTGGTGTACTATTTATATATATACAATACATAAACTAATAAATTTCATATAATACAAACAATATAATATATATTTAAATATATAATTATGAAAGCAAAAAGAAATGATGTACGTAATGACGACATTCAAGAGGAAAGGTAGTGATCCTTAACCATATTTTTAAAAATCGTGAGTGTTTGAGCTTGCCTTACCGACACGGGCAAAGCATTAAGCATTAAGCATTAAGTAATTAACTCCCGAGCAATGCGAGGGAGTTAATAAAGAAACCTGGTGAAGTGAGGAATTCAAGCCGCCCAAGACAAAGACAGCTATATCCCCGTGTTGGACTCTACTTTTTACACCATCTGTGAGATAATTCAGTAAAACAAATCATATTTGGAAAAATATAAGTATTATATACAAGTTGGACATTTGCCTCCCCCAAATGGCGCCACAATGACCGGTCCTGTGCGTCTCGCATCCATCGGATTCCCGCAACCGTCACCAGGTCATCGGTCCACCTTGTGGGAGGCCTTCCAACAGTGGACGTCTTTCGGCTGAAATGATTATGAGGATGATGATATACAAGTTAATCTTAACTGTCACTCAACATGTTTTGAGATTTGAAACAAAAAAAATTACCAGTCTAAGATTCTATACTTTTAATTTTCTGTAACGCTCTTTCATTACTTTTTTTTAGGAACTCGTCAGTCATCATTTCAGCCGATAGACGTCCACTGCTGGACATAGGCCTCCCCCAAACGTCGCCACAACGAACGATCCTGTGCGTCTCGCATCCATCGGATTCCCGCAACCTTTACCAGGTCATCGGTCATCTTTAACTCGTCAGTAATCACGTTTTATTCTGTTTTTTTTTTTTTTATATATATCTGGCCAGTTCGAATTTTGACTAAACTTGTTTGATGAACGTACATTTTAATTCACATATTGACGGTTTTTGACGTTCCAAATTCAAATCTCATTATTTTCTAGGGATCGCCCATACTTCATTATCTCCCTAGAGACAGAATGACTTGCTTTAAGTGATGGTTGCATGACATATAAAAGGGCATTATCGAGCAGGTGGTGTGAAAAATTGTACCTATATTATTAATATTAATGAAATATAATTAATTATAAATCCCATGACAAACGTAATTACAACAGCAAAAGTGCTACAATATGTGATACAGCGACTGTTCGAATTGCCTGAGGATATTTTAAAATATGAATTCTTGGTAGAACTGAAACATTCTCACCAAATCTATTTATTACTCGTACAGAAAAGGATAGTTCAATGTAAAGGAAATTCTATTATTTATTCAGCACTCTATTTTTATGTCTGTGTAGTGGGTTTAGGTGTTGCTATTCTTATAATATGGAGAACGGGTCATGTGTGTGTGTCCAGCAAACACCGGCTACTTTATCATGTATCTTTGTTTGCATAAAATTGGTTTGAAAACTCTATGATAGTATCCATTTGAAAAGGTTTAAAATCCATAATAGATTTCACCTCTTTTATCAAACATTCATGAATTACAATAAAAAGTCTAACTTACAAAGGTCCAATCAAATCTCTTTAAACTTTTCTATAAGTAACTTTTAACTCAATTAGTATATAATAGTCTATAATGTGTACATAGTCCGAAAGCCTTTTAAAACATTATTAGAAATATTTATCAGTGTTTGGGCTTTATCGTAAGTTATACTTAATCGGATGAAAAAAAAAAACAAGAAAATCGTCAGTGTTTTTGTTTTTCACTCAAGGTTCAGGCGGTGCGTAGGCATACACTACATGATGTAAGTGCGGTATATTTTCAGCTGTATGTAAATTTATCCCGATAAGATCTAAGCATTCTTGTATCAAGAGTAAGGGGGCCACATACGTGGTCTATTGACGAAGGAAAAAATACGATAAAAATATTGTTAAGGTTTTGCAAGCTTGCGTGAGGGGAGAATCGTGCCCGTAACTTATTATTTTTATCAAAACACTTCCTTATGAGGATCTGTGTTGTGGGAACGTGAAATTGTGAAGCTATGCCATTTGGAGTAAATAGAGATGCCAATTAGATGTCGTGTATTCATCATCATCATCATTTCAGCCGAAAGACGTCCACTGCTGGACATAGGCCTCCCCCAAGCGTCGCCACAGCGAACGGTCCTGTGCGTCTCGCATCCATCGGACCCCCGCAACCGTTACCAAGTCATCGGTCCACCTTGTAGGAGGCCTTCCAACGCTACGTCTTCCGGTACGTGGTCGCCATTCCAGAACCTTTCGGCCCCAACGGCCATCTGTTCTGCGAGCAATGTGCCCTGCCCATTGCCACTTTAGTTTGGCGATTCTTCGTGCTATGTCGGCAACCTTGGTTCTCCTGCGGATATCCTTATTCCTGATTCGATCACGCAAGGAAACTCCGAGCATAGCCCTCTCCATTGCCCTTTGGGTGACTTTAAGCCTTCTAATGAGGCCCATTGTAAGCGACCACGTTTCGGAGCCATATGTCATCACTGGCAACACGCACTGGTCATAGACTTTCGTCTTGAGACACTGTGGTATATTGGACGAGAAGACACCGCGCAGCTTCCCGAACGCTGCCCAGCCGAGTCGGATTCGACGATTGATCTCTTTCTCGAAGTTAGACCTTCCCAACTGGACCGTCTGTCCCAGGTAAACGTAGTCGTCTACAACTTCGAGTGTAGAGTCCCCGACCAGAAATCAGAAATCAGAAATCAGAAACGTTTATTTCAAATAGACCAATTACAGGCACTTTTGAATTGTCAAAATGTCGGTCAGTCAAAAAAAAAAATACAAGTGAAGCTAAATTGCAAAAAAAATACAAGTGAAGCTAAATTGCACGTTCCAAAGCGTAGATCTCTATGGAGAAGAACGTGCAAGAAACTCCATGGACACTCTTTTAAATCATATTATGAGTTACATAAATCTTGGTTACATATTTCTTGTCGCTTCTAATATGTGAGCACAATGTAGATAAGTAATAATAATTAAAAGAATAAAATAAAATCTAATTTAAAAAAAACAATAGAAATTGAATTAAGTCATTGGCAGCTAAGAGATGACCAGTCTCAACTGACGGCACCCGTTCACGAGCATGACGCGTGCATCATCCCCACTCAGTTCAACCATTTTGAAGGAAACCGAATGACCCAATAACACGTGCCACCATCATCGAGACATTTGAGTGAGCATGACAAACTCTCAACTGCCATGCTCGTAATGACAAACAAGTTGTAACCTAATAAAAATGCTCCATGGTACTTCACATTCACAAAACTTGAAAAACAAAGTGCTTCTACATTATACAATGCTATTGTTTCCAAATACAAATGGTAATAAATTATCATAAGCTCTATTGAAATAATCAAATAAAATAAAATAAAAAAAAACATTTCGAAAATAACAATACAAAAAGGGGAACAGTATCTCTTCCAAAACTGTAAAAAAAAAAACTAATTTGAAGGTAAAAGTGGCTGTGGCTGCGGAGCAGGACCGGCATTTAGCCAAGCGTTTTTATCAAGGATATAATCTTCCAGTTTATAATACGCTTGTCTACATAGTGTGCGTTTAATGCATGCTTTAAATTTGGACTCATTTAGTTGTAGAATCTCAACTGGTATTTTATTATAAAATTTTACACAGTACCCCATGAAAGAACTATGTACTTTAGCCAATCTGAACCGAGGTTGATCTAATTTGTTCCTGTTCCTAGTATTAAAATTGTGCCTGTCACTTATCTTAGTAAAAAGATGAATATTTTTCCGAACATACATAATGTTTTCATAAATGTATTGACAAGGGACCGTCAGGATGTTTATTTCCTTAAATAGTTCTCTAAGAGAATCGCGTCTGCGAAGATTATATATGGCTCTGATAGCTCTTTTCTGCAGAATAAAAATAGACTCTATATCTGCAGCCCGTCCCCATAGCAAAATAAACTAGTCGCGCAGTATCCACATCAGTAAATTGACGGATTTTTCTGACAGCATATGCTGCTGAACTAAGCCGACCTGCCAGAGATGTTAAATGAGGACCCCATTGTAGCCTCGAGTCAAGCGTGATCCCTAGGAAAACCGTATTCTCGACGAATTCAAGTTTCTCCCTGTTCAATACTATGTCGGAGTAATTACTTTTAACATTCGGTAACGCAAATCTTATGCACTTAGTTTTTTTTCCATTTAATACTAAATTATTAACAGTAAACCAGTTTTGGACTTGCTGTAAAGCATCGTTTACGTCATCAAGATTAGTGGAACGTCTATTGATCTTAAAAATTAACGACGTATCGTCAGCAAACAATACAATATGTGGTTGTTTTTTTAATAGATGCGGTAGATCATTTATATATACTAAAAAGAGGAAAGGACCTAATATTGAGCCTTGTGGTACACCCATTTTGACTTTCAAACCCGGAGAATTGACACCGTTTATCTGAACTTGCTGTTGCCTGTCAATTAAATAAGATTTCACCAAGCTGAGTGCAAGTTTACCTAGTCCATAATGTTCCAGCTTTAAAAGCAAGGTTTCGTGATTAACACAATCAAAAGCCTTTGAGAGGTCACAAAAAATTCCTATCGCATCTTGGGCTTCTTCCCACGCTGCAAATATATGTTTCAATAAAGTGACTCCAGCGTCAGTCGTACAACGTCCTTTGGTGAAACCATACTGCTGATCATGAAAGATTTTATTGCTGTTAAAATGGTAAAGCATTTGATTAAGCATAACTTTTTCAAACACCTTACTGAAAACTGGCAATACTGATACAGGTCTGTAATTATTAGTGTCATTATGGTCACCAGATTTAAAAAGTGGTATAACTTTACTGTACTTCATTATATCTGGAAAGACTCCTTGGTCCACACACAAATTAAATATTAAAGCTAAGTACGGTGCTATGGTCTCTATTATAGATGCGCATACTTTAACAGACATTCCCCATAGGTCTTCGGTTAATTTGACTTTTATTTGCCGGAAAGCCTTTATGACTGTCAAAGGGTTTATATGTTTGAATTGAAATTCAACCGGACAGCCTGGCAAGTTTGCTTTCAATAAAGCAACTGAAGCTTCAGGGGAGGAATTTAGAGCTTCCGTAGTCCTAAGAGGTATATCGGTGAAATAATTCACAAACTCTTGGGCTACTTCTATGTTAGAGCTTTTGGGACCATGTGAAGTCTCCAATAAAAAATCCGTATTGCGTACTTTATTCCTACCAGTTTCACTATTAATAACTTTCCACACAGTCTTTATTTTATTGTCTGCTGTTTTGATTTTATTGCTAATGTACAGGGCTTTCGCTACCTTGCAAATCTTTCTGAAAAGTTTAGAATATCTATTTACATATTTATTAAAGGTTTCAGTGTTGAAGAATGGCTTAAGGCCGTACAGCTCATATAGTTTTTCCCTACTTACCCTAATACCTGTAGTCGCCCAGTCACTAAATACAAACTTAGGGAAAATATTTTTCGACTTCTTTTCAAAAGCTGTGTTAAATTCATTGAGTACCACTGAAAAGAAATTATCATAAAATTTATTTGCATCATCAATATCATGGCCCAGAACATTTAACTTATTTTCTAAGTTACTATTAAATTTTGTTAATTTGCCAATTGTAATTGGCCTAAATTGAATTAAAGTTTTTTCCAAGGCTGCGTGAGACTTAAAAGCTACCGTTTGTCCACTATGATCAGACGGAAGATAATTTACTATGGCTTTATCTAAATAGTCACAATTGCAGAAAACATTATCAATACAAGTAGCAGATGTTGGAGTTACTCTAGTTGGCTCTTTAAAGACATTAGTCAAATTAAATGATTTAAAGAGGCTTAAAAATCTGCTGCTATTTGAATTATTCTCCAAAATATTAATATTAAAATCACCACAAATAATTACGGATTTGTTACTATCTGCAAGTTTGGCTAAAATATCTTCCATTGTTGATTCAAAAAGACTAAAGTTCTGAGGGTTCGGGGGTCTGTACACGCACACTATAACATGCTTATCCAGCTCAACACAGGACAGTTCAACGCAATGTTCCGTTGACAAGTTAACTATGTCATTACGTTGCTTAAATTTTAAGCATTTTTTATTAAGATTAGGGAACCACCACGCAGCATTGATTTACGGTTAAAACAACTACCCACAGTATAATTTTCATAACTGAGTAGCCCCTGGTAGTCCTTCAATCAATGTTCACTAAGACATACAACGTCAAACATTGTTCTTTCTAATAACATTTCAATTTCTAATAATTTAGAAGAGATACCTTGAATATTTTGATGAAACAATTTCAATTCATGCTGCTGAGACCCCTTTTGCTGCTTAACTATTTGAGAGCAAGAAGATACCTTATTGATGGTTGGTATAACTACGGTGTTTCTGGTACCCTCTGTTGTCTTATGAACTAGTTTAAATGATCCGGAGTTTGTTCCAAATCTATAATATTATCACCTGGCAGTGAGTTGCAACTAATTATAGCCTCTACGTTTAATAAAGAATTTTCCAAAGTGATACTTGGAACCTCCTTCGTACAACCTTGATAGGAGTGGGTGCTACATGGCTGTTTACCATGACTTTGGTTTTGTCCATGTTCATTTTAAGTCCCACTCTTTCGGAAGCTCTACTGAGGTCACCAAGCATTGTACTGAGCTCCTCCGTAATCTCAGCCATGACTACTATGTCGTCGGCAAACCGAAGGTGAGTGATGTACTCGCCATTGACATTAATGCCTAGCCCTCTCCATTCCAAAACCTTGAAGACATCCTCCATTGCTGCCGTGAACAGTTTCGGAGAAATAACGTCTCCCTGCCTCACACCCCGCTGCAAGAGGATAGGTTTCGAGGTCTGGTCTTGTAGTCGGACTGACATAGTGGCGTTTTTGTACAAACACTTCAGCACTTCGATATACCGATAGTCAATTTGGCACCGTTGGAGAGACTGCAGTACAGCCCAAGTTTCAATCGAATCAAAAGCTTTCTCGTAGTCCACAAACGCTAAGCAGAGAGGCTGGTTATACTCCTCAGTCTTCTGTATAACCTGCCGCAGCGTATCTATGTGGTCCACGGTGCTGAAGCCTTTTCGAAATCCGGCTTGTTCGGGAGGCTGGAAGTCGTCGAACCTGCGCGCGAGACGATTCGTGATGACTCTGGAAAACAGCTTGTAGACATGGCTCAGAAGCGAGATGGGCCTATAATTCTTAAGCAGGGCATTATCGCCCTTCTTAAAGAAGAGTACCACCACGCCTCTGCTCCACGCCTGTGGAGTTTTCCCCTCGAGTATGACGGAATCAAATAGCTTCTGAAGGGCCTTAAGGACCGGTTTTCCACCCGCCTTCAGGAGTTCGGCCGTAATTCCGTCCTCACCCGACGCCTTGTTGTTTTTCAGCTGCTTCAGAGCCATCCTAATCTCGTACAGGCTGACGTCCGGGATATCTTCGGTATAGTGTCGAGTCAATCTAGCTCTTGGGTCGTTTACTAGATTTACAGCGGGTTTAGCGGTAGACGTGTATAACTGTCCATAAAAAGCCTCGATCTCTCCCAGAAGCTCCGATTTGGCGGATATGACTCTGCCATCGTCGGTCTTCAGTTTCGTGAGCTGGCTTTGCCCAATAGACAGATCTCGTGCAAATACTTTAGAGCCCTTATTCCGCTCAATCGCATCCTTAATCCTTGCGGTATTAAAGCGGCGAAGGTCACGTTTCAGGGACTTCGAGATTTGTCTATTGAGCTGCCGGTATATGACTTGATGTCGTGTATTATGACTTTGAATTTCTAGCCGTCAAGGTTTTTGCCATAGAACATTTGGCATATTAAGTATCTGATTCTCCGCTTTCTGGCATAATTTTTATATCACGGTCTTATTAAAGTATAGAGTGTTGTTTTTTCATACTAGTATTTCTTACAAAGACTGTGGACTAATCTACCACTTAGACCTAAGTCTTAGTGATAAAACGCAGGTCAGGTGAAATATTGATCAAGAGCGAACATATCAATTAGAAACAACCACCCAAGTGCAGTGGAGTATTAGCAATAGGGCCTCGTTTTTACCCTTTGGGTATGGAACCCTAAAAAGAGATGTGTACGTAATTCCGCTTAATCAAATAATATGTAGACCATACTTTCGGCGTATTTTCACATCAGATTTAGTTCATACGTGAACTCTCTGGTATTCAATAAAATCAGTCCAACTTTTCAGGGATAAAAAGCGAAATTAATTCCTTAAAAGTCCAGTACCTGTAAATAATTAATTCATTGAAAAGTAAATCGTTCACAAATAATTTGCTTCAGCTAATAGAGACAATTTAATTGAATCAACTGCACATATTAAGATAATTGCATCATCGTTTAATCAATTGGTAAACGAATAAATCTGGGTTCCATTTATTTCTGTCCGGTATTTTTGCACAATGGAACGTGAATATTTTAAAAACCGATTCTGGGATTAAAAACATGATAAATAAAAAACGATGTTACTCTATGGACAGGGTTAGCTTTTAGATTTGAATACATTTTTGAATATTCGATTTATAAAAATAATAATTGAAACAGATTTCAGTTTCTCTGTCCGGTCGTTGTGATATTTGAAGGAGTTTCAAGACGCAAAAAGTTAATGTCAAAAAAAAACTTTTTACAAAAAAAATACAACCGACTTCAATGTAAAAAAACACTGAAAAGTGCAAAATAACTTTAATTTCGGAAGTCGGTGTTTCTATAATAGTTTTGTCTCTTCGTTATTTAACACCGATTTCCGAAATTAAAGTTATTTTGCACTTTTCAGTGTTTTTTTACATTGAAGTCGGTTGTATTTTTTTTGTAAAAAGTTTTTTATTTTTCACTCTTTAGTTATGGTACCACCACTAAAAAGTACCCCTCAGCCATACTTAAATTCCTTATAGCCAGAGTGCATCTTATGACAATTCTATTAATACCAAACACGGTTAGATTAAATTAATTTATTACAGAGTTCCGGTGCCTAATTTCAGGCTTTATCATCAGATCAGTTCGATATATTACCCCTCTTCTTTCAGTCAGTCATCGACTACACGTATAAACAAAGCAATTTTACTTGTTACGACAGTTCTGCTGTGATCCCATGAGGAGTTCTGTTCCATATCTACGAAGTTCATGATCAGATCATAACAATATTTCTATGGGACCAACTTGGAAGCATAACCATTCAATCAAAAAAAAATTTTTCAAAATCGGTCCTCAATTGACCGAGAAATCGGTGAACATACATAAAAAAAAAAAAAAAACATACATTCAACCGAACATATAACCTCCTCCTTTTTGAAGTCGGTTAAAAAATCAAAGTAAGGTCAAGTGGAGAAAGAGCTGTATCCGTCAAAAACCAATGCCTTTACAAGCGTAAGAGTCCTTGAGTGGACACTGCGAGCCGGCAAATATTGTAGAACTTGAAGTAAGTAGCTGGGCTGAGTTTGACTTGAAAAAGACCGCGAATAAATACACATACAAACTGATTTTTCAAGAAAAAAATAAAAGTAAATTGGAACTGGAATATCTAAGAATAAATCGGCACCACTCCATTTTACTGCAATGAGACAATAAAATAATAAAATGAGACAATCGCCACTTGGTTTTCATGTCGACTGTACTTTGCTTTCTGAGTTGTTAATCTTATACAGAAATGCGGTACTTACAAGTTCATATCATATCATATCATATCATATCATACCATATCAATTGCGAAGCAATCAAGATATCAATTAAACATTACCCGTGGGGCCCTACACCACGCATAAAAGCCTGGAGCAATGACATGTTTATATTTAATTTCTCAACCGAAATGGAGTCAACATGGCTGTATTTCTGAAATTAATTGTAGCCTCCGTTTGTCAGCTTGGCAATAGTATAGCGGGGACAAGGATGTAGAGAAATATGATGTGGCTATAATATGAACAATGTCGAAGAGCGTGGTTGCTTAGTTTCTGGTACTCTGAGTTAAGCCGTTTCATATTGTTTTAGGCCTACCCAACTTTTCCAGATATTCTTTTCTCAAGCCACCTCGAACCGGTCTTTACGGTAGGCGTCTCGCCACCTCTTCTCAGGTCGACCTCGGCGGCGTCATCCATCCTCAGGCACTCACTTTGTGGAGACATTTGCCCAGCGGGCAAGTTTGTGTGTAATAGCTTTTGATAGAACGATGTCTGTTGGGTCAGTAAGTATACAATACATTTAAGAAACAAATTATAGGCATAGCATACCAAGTCTTAACTAAATTAACGCCCGGGTGTCACCATTGTGCGGACCACCCGGAGGACACGGTGAAGCACACGGTGGAGGTGTGTCCCGCTTGGGCAGAGCAACGCCGTGTCCTCGTGGGGGCGATCGGCGGCGGCGATCTCTCGCGCCGGGCCTTGGTACAGGCCATGGTCCGAAGCGAGGAGGAGTGGCAGGCGGTCGCCTCCTTCTGCGAAGCAGTAATGCTAGCAAAGGAGGCGGCCGATCGCGTGAGGCAACGGTCCTCACGCCCCAATCGCCGCCGGGATTCCGATCACGATTTCCGGCCATCGTAGGCGCAGGCTTGCGGACGGCGAGTAATGGGTGGCTCGCCGTCCGACCGTCCGGTAACCGTCCGGACCGAGCCCAAGTCGTCGACGGCGCGTGCTGTTCCACGCGCGCCTCAAGGAGATGTCAGCAACTGTAGGGGCCTAGCAGGGTCGTCGAAGCCTACTGGGGCCAAGGGTCTGATTCTGAAAGGAAGACTCGGCCCTGGTACGAAAGGCAACGAGGGAACGGGAGTGGGTTTTTAGTCAGTAAAAGTCTGACACTATCTCCCGCCCCGCCCAAGGGCGGGGGATGTCATAAGATGATTTTCCCACCGAAAAAAAAATAAAAAATAAAGTCTTAACTAAATTGCGACGCAGCAGTCAACAAAAGAAATACACGACATTCACTACTGGGACTATGGATTGTGCGAAAGAGAACCTTAGGGTATTAGATCGAAGGTAAAGAAAGAACATAGGAGTGGGTTTTAGTCAATAATAGTCTAAGTGACACGCGCTCTCGCTCTCCGCCCTAGAGTGTGAGAATTCATTGGATGATTTCCCCAACTAAAAAAACTGGACAAGTGCGAGCTGGACTCGCGCACTGAGGGTTCCGTACAAGCTTATCTATGAAAACAGTTCGATTCTAAATTCTAAATTTACAGTTTTCAGATTTTTCCCTATACTTTTCTTGTGAGACCTTGTTTTATGGCAAATTTCAGGATTCTAGTTCAACGGGAAGTACCCTATGAATTTTGATTCTCTTGAGAGTGTCGAAATACACGTTTTTTGCGACATAACGGTCATATGTTTTTTTTTTGTTAACTCAGATGTTTGATTTTTTCACAGCTTCAAGGGACCGCAGACTTGAGTATATGTTTTCAACTTCAACCCGATACTTTCACGCGTTCCCGAGATAAAGGGTCTTGACAGACAGACAGACAGACAGATAGACGGACGGACAACAAAGTAATCCTATAAGGGTTCCGGTTTTTCCTTTTGAGGTACGGCACCCTAAAAGCGACATTCCCTCACATAAAAGAGCCAACCAAATTCCTAAACACAAAATAACATAAAAAAATATCCAGTAGACATAAGTCCGTGAGTTTCCCAATGCGGTCGACATGGAAATGCCGCGGGCGGTAAATCCGCACCACACCACGTGGCGGCCATGCCACAAAAGTGCTTTTTGATAGACAGCCGTACAGTCCCAAACGTTTAATGCCCCGTGTCGGATACAGTGGAGAATTTTTAATTTAACAACCATACTAGATTAATTACTGGCAATTTTTCCCTGAATGCAAATCTGAACGCTCTGTGAATTGATTCGAATATTTGTTTAGGGACCGTTTACGTTTATGTTATGTGGCTTTGTTTTGTTTGGTAAATTAGTGTTTGTTGAAGATGGGGAATTTCAATTGCGGGGAATTGTAATTTTATACTTTATTGGATAGGGAAAGAAGAACAGTTTACCTTCTATTTTAAGGGGAGCAAGATGATGATTTTTTTTTTCTACATGATGATGATTATGATGATGTCTTATAATGTTCCCACGATTGGGGCTTGAGAATAAAATCTCGACTCGAGACCACAAATTCAAGATCTCACTAGATTAGAAATTACAACCTCACGAAATTTTTAAGATCCCAGGTAGCTTTCAAAACAATATGACTGGCCTGTTGGTCTAGTGGTTAGTGGCCCTGACTGCTATGCTGGAGGTCGTGGGTTCGATTTCCACCCAGGACAAATATTTTTCTGATGAGCATAATCATTGTTCTGTGTCTGGATTTATCTATTATATTTATTTAGAAATATTTAAGTATGTTTATCAGTTGTCTAGTACTCATAACACAAGCTCTGCTTAGCTTGGGACTAGACGATGCCGTCTAGTCCTGTGTGATAGTTGTGTGAATATTATTATTATTGTATTACAATATTTTTGTTAAATTCGGATGATTAAAAAAAAATTAAAGAAAAAAAAAACTTTATTCGTTAAACTGATCCGTATTTTTTGGAAATCAGCAAAAACAATAAAAGAGCACTGTCACACTGTATTGAGTTTAAGTAAATATTAAAGGTGTCATTATAAACTAATTGTATTTAGTCATTTAGTTTGTGTGATTACAACACTAGCTACTGTTACGTAGCACAACACTAACTTCATTTACCTTTGTGAATTTGCGTCATCTCATGGTGTTTTACAATAAACGTGTTAAAATAGAATTCTTACTCGATCATTTTATTATCAAAGCCCTAACCCTAATACACTGTCAGTAAAATACTGAAAAAGATAATACTAGTGGTGATTCTGAAAATAGCTTCTTAAAAAACAAAGAGTATTGAGGGTGCTATCTGATAAACAGCTTCATAAGTACTGCTTTACAGAAGAAGGTACCGCATCCCATTCGCTCTCGCTCCGGATCATGGCCTGAACCAGGGACCGGCGCGAGAGATCGCCGCTGTTGATCGCCTCCACAAGGACACGCCAGTGCTTCGTATAAACGGGGCACACCTTCACCGTATGCTTCACAGTGTCCTCCAGACGGTCTGCACAATGGTGACATCCGGGCGTTTTTTCCGCCTGAATTTGAACTAATCATTCCGGTGAGGACTTGTGTCATGTGGAAGAAGAGGACGTCGTGGCTCCTCAAAGAGGGGACTTACCACCATGATTTTGGTATGCCCATCGCCTCCTCACTAGGGCCATTATCCACCACGCGGAAACAGTGCAAGTTGGTGGACGGTTTCCTCACGACGTTTTCATTCACCGTTTTGAGAGCAGCATTGAAGAAATATCTGTTTGGATTTGAACCCACGACATATAACTCGATAATTCGGGGCCGTTACCATTGGGCCACCACTGCTCTAAATTTATTATTGAACTTTAATTCTAACATAATAGCTCTCTCTTGGTTTAAGAAGGGCCCCATTTCGTAAGTTATGCAAATACAGTTTTATTAATGCTAATTAATCCGAACGAAGTAAAGTATTTGACATAGTCAGAATACGTAATTTTCCGGTTCAATACCAGGAAAATACGTTGAAGGGTAATTCTGTCTGCAAACGGAATAGTAAAGCTCAACTTGAAAACAAAAAGGAATTGCTTTACGCTAAAACTTGCGGTACTCTCCAATAACGGTGTTTATATTCTCAGTATCACGAATAAAGATCATGATACTGAAGTTTATTTTATTAGCTGCGTCTTCGAAAAACGGGAATAAGCCGAGATGTACGAACGAACGAACGAATGAAGTGAACGGAAAAGTTATCACGTTTATCTGAGTTAACATAAACTGCAATTACCCAGTCACCAAACGTTCTTGGGAAGGAAACGGAACGTTTTCTCGGGCCTATGAACGGGGAAAACGAGTGTAGAGAAAAAGCTAAATAGATATTTTATCACTTTTATGGGCCCTTACTTTGAGCTCTGTTTGAATTACAACTCACTGCGACTTTTTGCGTACAAACGTTTGTACTTGTACGTAATTTCGCGCCTCGTTCTAATGGGCCGTATCGAATTCAGTGAACACATCGAGGCAATAATCTGCTTCGAAGAAGATTATACGACACAATCAGTGGCAGATTGCACAATTGTACATCTGCATTTCGTAGTACTTTGAGCATGAGTGATACTACCGTCAATGTGTTTATCAGTAAATTGCAAGTACTGCATAATATACAGGGTGAGTTTTAGAAGTGGGCGCGGATGGCCAAATTTGAAGCTACTTATGTGGAATAGCGAAAAACTCTCAAAGGAGTCTCAAGCCCGTTTTCGATGAAAACTAAAACGGCATCATTAGATTTTATTGAAACTTATTAAATAATAGGTTTCGGTAACCTAAGATTTTTTATTCTGAAGTATTAAAATGACAATTACTGACCTTTTTTGAGGAGGGAAATTATTTAATGACTTCTCTCGCACTAGGGTGGACAGGGAAGGCGTATCAGACTTTTACTGACTAAAACCATAATTATGTTCCTTCAGTTGCCTTTTGCGTTCTTAGAACACGAGCATCCGAGAAAGGGCCTTGGGCCGGGAACAATGGAAGAAGGCGTTTGCCCAGCTGTGGGATAGTAAAGACTTGATATAATAATATAATTTATACTATAGATAAAATCAAACGATCTTAGGTACCGTTATAAACTACAACTAAAGTTTTAAATACACATCTTTCTTTGGTATAAACATAAAAAAATCTCTTCATCATCATCATCATTTCAGCCGAAAGACGTCCACAGTTGGACATATATACCTCCCCAAGTCACCACAACGAACAGTCCTGTGCGTCTCGCATTCATCGCATTCCCGCGACTCTCACCAAGTCATCGGTCCACCTTGTGGGAGGTCTTCCAACGCTGCATCTTCCGGTGCGCGGTCGCCACTCTAGAACCTTTCGGCTCCATCGACCATCCGTTCTACGAGCAATGTTCCCTGCCGACTGCCACTTAAGTTTGGTGATTCTTCTGGCTATGTCGGTGAACTTGGTTCTCCTGCGGATATCTTCATTCATTATGCGATCACGCAAGGTAACTCCGAGCATAGCCCTTTTCATTGCTATTTGGGTGACTGTAAGCTTTCAGAAAAAAAAACTTATATAAAATGTGTACCTACTACAACAAATTACTTACTACCTTACGCTTAGCGTGTATATTGAACGTAATTTAATTTACACAAATGTATTCTTTCATAGCCGAGGCCACTAAACAGGCATACCAAAGGGCATACAATAGGCACAATTTATTAAGTCTATTATTTTACACCAAACGCATGACCCAGCTAGATTTGTTTCAAATTTCTTCCGGCTCCGTTTAACCCGGTCACAAGTGAAAATAATAATATTTTCATACGTAACATGACGTAATAAAATGTAGTCGTAAGTCGCATGTGGACTGACCAGTTGTAATGTTTGACCGAATGGCGTAATTGGTAATAGAGGGCAGCTACTGGATTAATTATTATTACCGCTAAGTCACGCACGAATTATAAGCCTTCTGTATTTTTTTTCCATATTTTCCCTTTTTTCCGCGTAGTGCACACAACACTTATTTTTTTTATGAAACTTGGTGGCTCTAAGATAACAAATGGTTCTTGACCAAATAGACTCTCCAAATAACGTCTAAGGTTGAAGCTCATGACTTTCATTCACGCATGTCATCTGTCATCACACCCCCCTTCCAATTCTCAGAATAGCATATAAAATGAATAATTTATATAAAAAGGCCGAAACCTTACCCTTATCATGCGATCGACCTTAACTCAGAGAGATGGTTGAACGTTGTAACGACACATCAAGCTAACATTGGGTATAATTCTCTTCGTGAACAATGCCACATCTTTCGGTTAACGATTTCCGAAGCTTTTTTTTATTAGGGATGTGCGGACAGCCTGATTAGCCCATTAAGCTGAATACGGGTTTATAGTCAGCAGAATTACGACTGAGAAATGGAGTTTTAGAGATCTCATCACTCATTGATGTTGTGTTGTGGATGGCGGTGGTGGTGAGTGTGGTGTTACAGATAGCAGAAAGATTAGCGTACTAAGTGTTTGTGAATCCTGAAAATTTATCAATATTTGATTTACTGACTTGACTTGGAACCAACAGTAGTCGTCCATCACAAACGGTCGTGAGTTTCGCGCTTCACCTCACTCGACGTCATTCCGATTCTCGTTTCTTCTACCAACACGATGCAACATCCTGATATTGATGTCAAGCCTGTGACGGTCAAGCTTTCTTTTCCCTTAAAGATTCTAGTACAACGTATATGATTAGAATCCGTTGGAAACGTGTGGCTATTCAATCTCCGTTTGCGACACTTGGTTTTAGCAACTTAAAGGGCACTAAAATTGACTAGTAATTTACCAGTACTTACAGCAACGAAAACCTGAAAAGACTAGTAGTTAAATTATTATGAAAAACTAACATAATATTGCTCCATTTTTTTTTATTTTAGTTTTAGTCCGAATTTTGATGTTTATTCTAAACATTCTAAATACTTTATCGCTTTAAAGTTTCCTTTTCAGAAATTCCTCGCGACCGTAGCAGCCATCGACCCTGCTTGGCCCCTACGATTTTGCTGACATCGGTGCTTCGCCCAAGTAGGGTAGGGTAGCGGTTCGCACAATGATGACACCCGGGCGTTTCTTCCGCCTGAATTCAGTGCAGAAACTGCCGAATTTACCATGTACGGTGAGGACCTGCATCATGTGGAAGGTGAGGACGCCTCTCCAGCCTATCCTCAAAAAGGGGACTTACCCTCATGATTTCTATGTCAGGCTTGTCATCATCATCATCTTCCTGCCCTTATCCAGTTTTATTATGGGTGGGCGCAACACGATTTTTTCTTCCATTCTATGGTAGGCTTGTAAATTCAGGCAGGCAGTGTATTTTGAGCAAAACATGGCATAAATATTAGTTACTACTACTACTGCTACTTAAGCCCTGGCTGAAGGCTTTGATTCTTGAATTAAGGCCGTCACAGGCAAGTCCGGTTAAGCAGCCGACAACCTCCTAGGTTGACCTGCGAGAGGCCACTCACAAAAAAAAAAACTGCCACTTAAGTTTGGTGATTCGTCAGGCTATGTCGCTAACTCTGGTTCTTTTGCAGATATCTTCATTACGCAGACATCAACAAAGTGACAAGAAAGGTTCAGTCCTAAATCAACAGACTTTTAAATTAAATCTCTTTTTATACAAAAACTAGGTACAATAAAAGTCATGAAACAAGCTTTAAAGCTCTACATTGTATTTATTAAAAGAATAGAATAGACGGCATTCTTTCTACAACCATTGACATTTATGACTATTCAGAATCGCCAGCAGCAAAGTGTGGCCAGCACATCTTCTTATACAAAGTTCCTTCCGTCCGTAGTCTCTGTTACTGTAATTGCCATTTGCGGCATCATGAATAAAACATCTGCTTACTTAGATTCGCCGTATTCGATTGTGGTTAACATATTTCTTGTTTAATGGAGACGAAGAGTTGTAAATAAATTGTCGGTAAAGTATTCTGGGCAGCACTCGCTTTAAGAGTAGAAGATTAAAGAGGCAACACACGTTATCAGCTCCGCAGCGTTATTTACATTCTATTGAGATTTATTCGATTATTTATTGGAGTTTCTGTTCCGCGTGGTTTTAATTTCGTTTTACATCTTCGGGCAAAAATATTGACTCGTTTTATTAGTATCTATACTCATTTTATTAGAATGTTATACGTCTTTTCAAGCAATGCCTGAGGAACATTTCGAATGGAAGCATTGTGTTATGGTGTGTCCAGATCTGGCGAATGCGCCGCTCGCGAGCCGCTTGCAAGCTGCGCGCGTGCTACTCGGTTGCGGTAACAGCCTAAGTTTGGCGCGCCGCTCTAGTGCAGCCCCAGCAAGGCTCGAGTGACGCGTGCATGCAGCGCGCGCGCCGCTCGCCCGTACGTAGCTTCTTTCGCGTTTGAACTATATATGAGTACGGCGCGTAGCTTGTGCGCGAGCGTCGCGCGAGCAGCGCAGGGGCTTCGTACGAACATGAAATGCACGCGCGCAGTTCGCAAGCAGCTCGCGAGCGGCGCATTCGCCAGGTCTGGAAACACCTTAATTGTGACAAAATTATTATATAGAGAAGATAGCCTGCAAAATACACAGGTTCTTCCAAAATAACATTATTATATTTGTTCATTTTTGGTCTAGCAAATTGATTCCCAAATTAAGACAAAATAAAATAACAATTTCCTCAAAGCACAACCTACACAAAGTTCAATTTAAGCGCTCCATCGATCTCCAATTAGTTTTTGACAAACGAGAACGTCAATTACATCGCAAGAAACAGTCAAATTAAAGTAATCAATCATTCTGGCGAAATAATCATAACTGTGATATTTCAAAGGTAAAAATAGAGGAAATTCAGTGACAAATCTCGCTTCCATAATTTGAATTCGTTGCGTTGTAGGGACAGCTGTCGTTGGCGACTGGCGCGAGTGTGCGACTCTTGTTGTAAAATATAATATATACGTGTCCTACTGTACGGGAATATGGACTAGAGTCCAGAATAATCATCTAATTTTGGATGAATATTATATTATTGTTTGTTGAATTCGGGTTTACAGTACAGCGCGGCGCTTAAATCCTAAACGATTGGAACTCAAATTTAACCTATTAATATAACGAGCCTGGTATTTGCCATTGCCGATTTCTATGTAATCCTGAACATTCTACAGAAAATATTGAACAAATGAACAATCTTTAGGTCCATAAGTACTTAGCAGATAGCAGATGCTTATACATAGCAGGTAATGAAACACAGGTTCAAATTAATTTGATTCGGTCGGAAGAAACGCCCGAGTGTCACCTTGTTTGGACCGCCCGGAGGACACTCTGGAGCATACGGTGGAGGTTTGGCCCGCTTGGGCAGAGCACCGCCGTGTCCTCGTGGGGGCGATCGACGGCAACGATCTCTCGCGCCCGCCGGGTCCGGATACAGGTCATGATCCGGGGCGGCAGAATGGCAGATGGTCGCCTCCTTCTGCGAAGCAAAAAAGGCGCCACACGTGCGGGGGAACGGCCCTCACACCCCAGCCACTGGAATCCCGATTCCGATTACCAGCTACCGTAGGCGCGGGCTTGTGGACGGCGAGAAATGGGGAGCTCGCCGTTCGGCCGTCCGGTAACCGTCCGGACCGAGCCCAAGTCGTCGACAGCGCGTAATGTTCCATCCGCACCTCAAGGAGATGTCATCAAAACCGAGGGGCTCAGCAGGGTCGAAGCCTACTGGGGCCATGGGTTCACTTCTGAATGGAAAACCCGGGGCCCTGGAATGCTAGGCAACGAAAGAACATAGGAGTGGGTTTTAGTCAGTAAAAATCTGACACGCCCTCGAACTCCACCCAAGGGCGGGAGAAGTCATTGGATGATTTCCCAACTAAAAAAAAAAAGTTCAAATTAACTTGTTTCGCGAAACTCCACTGACAAAAGTCTATATTTATTTATTTTAAGTTACCTCTCTACCACATATGGTTTTTGTTTTATCGTCTTCAATATTGACTCATCGTATGAGAAGTTTTGCATATATTTAAGTTGGTTCTTGATAGCATACATTATGGGCTGACTTGATTGCTTCTTTATCCAAATGTACTTAGATTTGGGAAAATGTATCTCCTACACCCTCGTATTTTCTTTTGAATAAAACTTTGAGAATAGCAATAAGTGTGAAGACACAAAGAAAGTTTTATTTACTTATTTTACTGCTTTGGCGGACAGACAAGATTGCTCGAATAAAGTGAAATAATTTATTTCAATGTTACTCTGTAAAAGAAACAAAATATAGAGGGAAGTATAATGTCACGCAATTTGTTTTGAGTCAATCATTACGTTAATGTTGTCTGTACCCACAAATTATTGGCATGATAATTTTTACAAGGTTTCAGAATAATAAGTCTCAAATCTGCTTCAATAGATATTCTCTTGGCCTTATAAATGTTAAGCAATTTTGTTGGTACTGGTTGTAACAGACAAGTCTTGATTATTGACACCGTTGAAGTAAAGCGAGAAAGACCCTCCCTAACCTAGATTTCTATCGTAAACAACAACCTTAGGACAGATTTCGAATGTCTCGACAACCCAGCATAGACACGTCTGGCGAAAAATAACGTCGGGAGTCGCCCCAAATAATGGAATACGGCTTAACAATGAGAGAAATAAGGGGTAATATTTCCATGCAATGTTTAGAAAGCCAATGTTCACCACAGGACATTTTCGCTCCTTCTGGCAAAAGAAACTCACGCAGTATACCTATTTATATTTTTTCTTACGAGAACAAGATGAAACTCCCAAATGAAATATAAATCCAGCTTTAAATGCGTCATTAGGCTTGGATGACGGCCAGTCCGGTACTTATTGTGCCATTTTCTTTTCACTTATATTTTAGTTGAACGACTCTGTTTGTCCGACCATGTAATCTATTCATAATGTCCGTGTTGGCGATTACGAAAAATTCAGTCGAGCTAAAATTAATTAGTATGGGTGACACAGATCTTAGCGAAGAAGTTGTTCAAAATGCGTACAAAATAAGCTAGCTGACGAGAATTAAGTGCTGTCTTTGGTTGAGCTTATTGTGTTTTTAATTAATGATGTCGGTGTGATGGCTTGTGATTTCTTTATTAGGTATTATTACTGTTTAAATACTAATTCGTTCACTACTAAATAATAAAGTATGATAATTATGATTAAATTTTAATCAAAAACAAATCTGCTGATGAACTTCGGCCTACCTTACGTGTCATTGCCATTTTAAACCCACTGAGAAAAGAAAAAGAGATAGTACTTTTTTTTAAGGTCGGAAATCATTCAATGACTTTTCCCGCTCTGAGTAAAGCGCTAGGGCGTGTCAGACTTTTACTGATTGAAACCAAACCTGTGTCATCCAGGCCATTTGCGTTCTAAGGCCACGGGTTTTCTTTTCAGAAAATTCCAGGAGCTCTATTGCTAGTTTGCTGATATCCACTCCCGCGTCTACCGTGGCTGGTAGTCGAGGTCGGAGTCTCGACGGCTGGGCCGTGGAGATTTACCGTTCCCTCACACGTGCAGCCGTCTCTTCCGCTAGCATTACTGCTTCGCAGAAGGAGGTGACCGCCTGCTATTCCTCCTAGAGATAGTACTATGTGTCTTGTATAGCTCCATCTTTGCGTCATAGTGGAATCATGTTAGCATTGGCATATCATAGTAGAGACCCAAGCACATTTGCACTAAGCTAGCGTACTGCAATACCGCTGCGCCGATATTATCACTTACCATCACAGATGAGATAATGGTCATACACTGGCCTATGAATTCCTGCTGCTGAATGGTTTAAAACACTTTCCGCGTCTCCGGAACGAAAAGACTAACTGAAGGAACACAAGTGGGTTTTAGTAAAAGTCTGATACTCCCTCTCACTCCACCTAAAGCGTAAAAAGCAATGAAAACATTGGAAGCATAGTCAATAAGTTATAGTGAATCCTATTACATTCGTACTAGAGTAATTCTTAGGAACGGAAGCGAAATCCTTTATGTAGAAAAACACGCATTGCTCAGCTAAAGCCCCCCCTCCCCTCTTGTTCCGCTAAAGGGAAACGAGCTTTAAGATAAGAAGTATCAATCTTATGCACGTTTCCAATTCTGACGGGTCTTATAGAACTTAGGTGAAGGTATTTGAATTAGTTTGAAAAACTTAAAACCTTATGGAAAGTTACTCAAAGGTCGAGTCAGAGAGTTTTAAATGAAGATCGATGATCCGGAGTTGTCTCGCAAGCTGTTCTTTAAAATTTTGATGAAAAGACTTTTTTATTGGAGATGGGGAAAATAGAATGAAAATTAAAAAGAATTTACCCTTTTGTTAGTTATATCTCAAACTTACCTTCAATAATTTTTGTTTTGATTAATCATCTTATAATGACCCAATAATAAATCTGACCTGAATGAGAAAACTGACCTAAAAATAGAAGGTATTGCTAATTAAATTAGTGAAGTTTATTACTTTGCAGAAAGCAGGATTTGCATAGAACTTACGGTTATTCCAATTTAAAAAAATCCTCCCGATCGAATGTTGATCACTGTAGCCATTCTCAATAGAAATTAAGCAAGTACGCAGGAGATACTATCAGACCCCCTAGCCAAGTTACAACCGTTTCGTTTCGATTCTCTTTTCGTTGATCGCCTCGAGTAGGCCACGCCTCCAATTTTATTCTGACGTCATCTCAACGCTCAGTCACGTGGTCAGAACAAAGGAATAGGAGGCGTGGCCGACTCGAGGCGATCAACTAAAAGAGAATCGAAACGAAATGGTTGTTTCTTGGCTAGGGGGGCAGTAGTGTACAGGTGTGTGCGCCACAGCGACACTCTTTGTTCCTTTACCCGCATAGTACGATGGACCGGCAAACAGACACGACCAGACAGAGATCAACCATAGGACCAACGGCTTTATATGCTTTCCGAGGTACGGAGGTGTCACACCACCAACTTCTGCACTCTAGACTGATACAGAGGAACCTTAAAGAAAAATTAAAATAGCACTTTTTGCCCGACCCGAGAATTGCACCCAGGGCTTTTCTTGCAACAGTCGCGCTTGCGACCACGAGACCAACAAAGCCATCAGTTATAACAGTAACAAAACTATAGCATAGAAAACCAGTGTCCATTGATAAATAATTGATTAAACACCGGTACTACAGCCGCATGATATAATCAAATTAATACGATTTCAGGGCCGCCGGTCCCAACGGGAGGTCTCGACGGTGGCAATTGACAAATGGACGAAATACCCACTTGACAAACAACCACATACCACGTGCTGGTAATAAAATTAACGGCTGTGATTAATTGTTGGCCTAACGTAACTATGGTTGGATTTAATCAGGATGTTTTTTTTAGTTGGTCAAGGTTTTATGAGAGTTAGGAGTGTTATTTAATTCAGTTTGGTGGTTTTTTTTTTGAAGAAAATCATCTTGTAACTTTTTTCGCTCTAGGGTGAAGTAGGAGGGCGTGTTAGACTTTTACAGACTAAAACCATTCCTATGTTCCATTAGTTGCTTTTTGCGTTCCAGGACCATGAGTCCTTTCAGGACCAATACCATGGTCCTCATTAAGGCGCGCTTAGAACAGGACACACCGTCAACGACTCGGGTTAGATCCATAAAGGACGAGCGGACAACAAGCTACCCATTGCTCGTCGTACACAAGCCCGCGCCTACGGTGGTCGGAGATCGCTCTGCGATTCCCAATACCCGGGACGTTGCCTGACGCGGCGGCTGGGCCGTGAGGATGTACGTTAATTTGGGAGGGGTCTGTTAGGTAAGTCAATTAAAACATAGAGTTAGAATTAAACATATTTTTTTAAATTTAATGTTTGCTCTTGTATACTCTCATCGTTCCTCTACCAATACTTTTTTGAGGTTTGCGTTAAAAATATAAATTCATCAATTGCAGAAGTCTTGGTTTGATTGATGAAAGCTTAGGCCAAATAAAAATATACACACAACATTAACTTACTGTGTCAGAATTTTTTATTATTATGTCAGAGTCTGAGAGCAAAACAAAATATTTTTCGCTGAAAATCACGCTAACAAAAGAAAAATTCTATTTATACACTCAATCGTAATTCTGGTAAGTCGAGACCCTATGAAATAATCAAACGATCATGTAGGCGGCGTCAACTCTTGAACATTCGGTCATCAATAATGTATGAGTTTCAAGCGACAAAGTATGAAGACAAACACACTACGCTTGTAGGGTGGTTCATTTGCACGTGCCAATAGAATAGCACGGTGTTCACATGTTGGAGTTATGGCGCGACCACGGCTTAGTAGATTAGCGGACTCAGTTCCGGTGCTGGTACGATAATATTTGTTTTTTGACGATTTATTGAATTGAGCTATTGGTGTCCTCACGTAGCCACACCACGCGGCTATAGGTACGCAGCGGGCAATTGATGGAAATTTTTATTTATATATTTACGTAATTGATGCCATCTAACCGATTTCGGCCACAGCGACCGCATTCCTTGGCTCCTTATGGTGGTTGTGAGTTCAGATGTGATGCTATGTATGAGAATTTATGTGAAAGAACAAATAAATACAGATAAAAGAGCACAAGAATATTGCTTAATCTAAAAGACATTTCTTCCAGCAGACCCGCGACCGGAGAACTGGGTGAGAAATATAGTCTATAGCTATAAAAATAGACTATAATAACTTAACTAAATCATAATTATAATAGTTACATACATATTATTATATAAGTATGTTAAGAACACAATTTACTAAGGAACAGTAAATATACATATAAATAAAATCAATCTTATTTAATAAATAGCATCTCATTTTTTTTTAGTTTCATGAATCTCATTTGCGATCCGATTAGACGTCGACATGATGAAAGTTTTTTTTTTCGGTGGGAAAATCATCCAATGACATCCCTCGCTCTTGGGCGGAACGGAAAGCTGTGTCTGTCTGTACCAGGACCGAGTCTTCCTTTCAGAAGTAGACCCTTGGCCCCAGTAGAGCGTCATCTCGAAGACGTGTCAGAAAACCGCTTCCGCTATCTCTCATTCAAAAATCACGACCCCAAAACTTGGTGGCAGAGCAGTCGCGACTGTACGTGCCTTGCATTTCTAATGTCGGCAAGCGGATTGAATGAAAGTATTGTTCAGGAAAGGATAAAATATAAAAAAAAAAACGAACTACTAGGTGAATGGAACACAGTGCCTTTCAAACCCAGGAACAGTTGTCTCTTCACTCAAATTGAATAAGTTTTCCCGCAGTACTTTGTTATCGGGCATTCCATCGAGTATTTTTCTACTGAAGTGCTCGTACAAGATTTCAGATATACTTTTGAATGTTGATTTTGAATTGTTATTTTGCGAAATACTTGTTGTTTTCTTACATAAAATATTATGGTGGGATGTTATTTTTCCGACAGTAATCTGTGAATGAATATTGGCTGCTCATTCACCCAGCATAATCCTCAAGTAACTATTTACGTTGAGATGAGATGGGAAATCGATGCGGGAAAAATGTATTGACGAAATATTGGAGACCATAATAGTTCAGTGACAAATTTCGAACGGGTTTAAAATAAAATTAAAATATTTTCAGGCATCGAGCCCATAATGAGTTAATACTGACAAAACTTAAATAAATATGTTAGTAGGTCATCACAAAAATAAGTAGGTATACATTACACCATAATATATCATGTTCACATACATTTTGGAAAAAAATCTTGAACCATCATTAACATAATTTTCACATGATAGTAGCGACAACAAACATGTAACCAATATATTTGTAATACATAACATGATTGAAAAGAGTATCCATGGAGTTTTTTGCACATTCTTCTTCATAGAGATCTACGTTTTGGAATGTGCAATTAGCATAATTTTTTTTTTGACTGACTGACTTCTTGTCATTTCAAAAGTGTCTGTAAATGGTATAATTGAAATAAAATGCTTTGAATCTTTGAATCTCTTTTGAATCTTCATCCTCGAAAAACTGCTGCGGTAGTATTCGAAAGAAGTTACCGTAGCCTTTGCAAAGGGCAACAGAAGGAACTCAGGTGGGTTTTACAACTTGAGTGACCTTGAAAAACGCTTTATTATCGTTTTGTACACACGGGAGTATGAAATTTATTCGGCCGAAAATTTTGGTCTCTATATTCTCGTTTTTCCTAGAAAAATCCAGAAACAGTTTCTTTTTATTTATTTTTTTGGTGATTTTACGTAAAAACGCGCAATTACGTAATAATGATACCCCTAAACGCACGAGGGGTTAAAAGTAGTTGCTTATTTGAAACAAATAAGATTTATAAATAAGTATATTCACGTTTAGCAATCTTATTTATTTCGTAATCATTACCAACTTTGTAAGGACATCAATATAAGAAGGGTATGTTGTTTACTTCAAGTTATTGCGTTGTAAAGTGAAAGTGAACCGGAAAACTAGGTAAACAACTGGTTGTACCAGATTTTAGAGATTTCTATCATGATTTAGAACTCATTATAGATCGTTTACATTAGTCCGTTTGACTGCAGAATTTGTAAGTGTTCGTGATTTATGTGGATAGTGACAATTTTAAGCAATCTAATATAAGCTACTTGAAAATTATTGTTAGAATTTTCTAGACAGTCGTTGAGCTCCTTAGTAGTCCTGAGTTAAGCTACACGAATACTGTACACAATACAAATGCTTGCACTGAATGGACAGGTTAATTCAATTTTTTTTTTTCGGTGGTAAAATCATCTTATGACATCCCCCGCCCTTGGGCAGGGCGGGAGATAGTGTCAGACTTTTACTGACTAAAAACCCACTCCTGTTCCTTCGTTGCCTTTCGTACCAGTCTTCCTTTCAGAATCAGACCCTTGGGCCCAGTAGGCTTCGACCCTGCTAGGCCCCTACAGTTGCTGACATCTCCTAGAGGCGCGCGTGGAACAGCACGCGCCGTTGACGACTTGGACCCGGTCCGGACGGTTACCGGACGGTCGGACGGCGAGCCACCCATTGCTCGCCGTCCGCAAGCCTGCGCCTACGATGGCCGGAAATCGGGATCGGAATCCTGGCGGCGATTGGGGCGTGAGGACCGTTGCCTCACGCGATCGGCCGCCTCCTTTGCCTGCCACTCCTCCTCGTTCCGGACCATGGCCTGTACCAAGGCCCGGCGCTAGAGATCGCCGCCGAGAAAACACTATTTAGATTTTTAATTTGACGAAAAAATTAACGTGCGTTTTTTTAAAAACCTCTTGGCAAAATAAATACCATTTATGACATCATCACAATTTTTTACTCTTTTAAAGCGTTTGATAAAAAGCCATACAGTGCGATTAAAATGGCAAAAAACATGAAACAAACAATTTTTGAATTGATGAGACTAAGACCGCGGCATACTATCGATATAACTTAAATAGAATAAAAGACTTCCACCAATCAAAGTTCAGCAAAGACTTATCTGCACTTATAGCTACAACTTAGGAGTGAATAGGTTACTTTTAGGCTAGCGTGCTCCATCGTCGGCCACATCATCGCTTACCACCAGGTGAGATAGTGGTCAAACGCGAACCTGACCATAATCATCATCATCATCATCATTTCAGCCGAAAGACGTCCACTGCTGGACATAGGCCTCCCCCAAGCGTCGCCACAGCACGCGCAAGCACAGCGAACGGTCCTGTGCGTCTCGCATCCATCGGACTCCCGCAACCGTTACCAAGTCATCGGTCCACCTTGTAGGAGGCCTTCCAACGCTACGTCTTCCGGTACGTGGTCGCCATTCCAGAACCTTTCGGCCCCAACGGCCATCTGTTCTGCGAGCAATGTGCCCTGCCCATTGCCACTTTAGTTTGGCGATTCTTCGTGCTATGTCGGCAACCTTGGTTCTCCTGCGGATATCCTCATTCCTGATTCGATCACGCAAGGAAACTCCGAGCATAGCCCTCTCCATTGCCCTTTGGGTGACTTTAAGCCTTCTAATGAGGCCCATTGTAAGCGACCACGTTTCGGAGCCATATGTCATCACTGGCAACACGCACTGGTCATAGACTTTCGTCTTGAGACACTGTGGTATATTGGACGAGAAGATACCGCGCAGCTTCCCGAACGCTGCCCAGCCGAGTCGGATTCGACGATTGATCTCTTTCTCGAAGTTAGACCTTCCCAACTAAGTCCCACTCTTTCGGAAGCTCTACTGAGGTCACCAAGCATTGTACTGAGCTCCTCCGTAGTCTCAGCCATGACTACTATGTCGTCGGAAAACCGAAGGTGAGTGATGTACTCGCCATTGACATTAATGCCTAGCCCTCTCCATTCCAAAACCTTGAAGACATCCTCCATTGCTGCCGTGAACAGTTTCGGAGAAATAACGTCTCCCTGCCTCACACCCCGCTGCAAGAGGATAGGTTTCGAGGTCTGGTCTTGTAGTCGGACTGACATGGACTGACAGTGGCGTTTTTGTACAAACACTTCAGCACTTCGATATACCGATAGTCAATTTAGCACCGTTGGAGAGACTGCAGTACAGCCCAAGTTTCAATCGAATCAAAGGCTTTCTCGTAGTCCACCAACGCTAAGCAGAGAGGCTGATTATACTCCTCAGTCTTCTGTATAACCTGCCGCAGCGTATGTATGTGGTCCACGGTGCTGAAGCCTTTTCGAAATCCGGCTTGTTCGGGAGGCTGGAAGTCGTCGAACCTGCGCGCGAGACGATTAGTGATGACCATAATAATAAAAAGAAAACTTACAAACGCACAACAAGAGCTCTTTAACCTGTAGCAACTCTACGGAGTTCATAGTTCTTACCCAATAAAATTAAAAGCACCAGCATCGATGTTTAGCAGTAGCTAATGATTCCTAAAAGGTTTAAAGTCAGCCACTAATGGGCCCAGTTTCACCTGTGACCCGAAAAGTTTGAGCGTTAATTGCAAACACTTCGCTCGCGGGTAATGAAGGCGAAAGTGCATATCACTGTACATTGTACGCTTTGTAGGGCTGGCGATTGATGAAAAAAGTTAAAAAACTACTAATTTACAGTTTTCAGATTTTTTCCTATATTTGTGCTATGAGACCTTACTTCATGCCAAATTTAAGAATTCTAGGTCAACAGGAAGTACCCTATGAATTTTAATTTCCTTGAGAGTGTCCCTCTCCTAGAGAGAAGGCCTGAGTCCCAGCAGTGGGAACATTAAAAAGGCTGGTTATGCTTATGCTTGAGTGTCGAAATACCTGTCGTTTGCGACATAAATGACCGTATCTTTTTTTTCGTTAACTTAGAAATTTGATTTGCTTTGCTTCAAGGGACCACAGACCTGAGTGTAGGGTTTTAATTTCAACTCGATGCCTCCACGCGTTCCCGAGATAAAGGGTCTTGACAGACAGACAGACAGACAAACAGACAGGCGGACGGACAACAAAGTGATCCTATAAGGGTTTCGTTTTTTCCTTTTGAGGTACGTAACCCTACAAATAATAAGCTAAAATTTTGTGGCTAAATAGTAACAACCGTACGGACCGAAGTTCAAAGTTAAGGTCCGCGGATGGGTGACCATTTTATCATACTAAGATTCCTTCGTGTCTCGGAAAGCAAATTAATCCGTTTGTCCCGGTTATGATTTGAAGATCTTTGACAGCCGTTGCGGGTAGTCAGAAGCCAAGAAATCTGGCACCAGTGTTACCAATAGGCTTTGTGTTACTTAGTTTCTGGGCTTTGGAAGTCAAATAGGCAGTCACTTCATTTAAAATACTGGTACTTCGCTGGATCCAATTAGAATGGAAGCCGACCCCAATATAAGTAATTGGGGTCAGGAAAAAGTTAGGCAGATTGAATGCTTCAGGCGTCGGGAGTCGCAGGAAGATTTCCGGTCACTGTAGGTACAGGCATGCTGTCCGACCGTCCGGTAAGGACCAAGACCAGATCGACGGTGCGTTGTGTTCCAAGAGCGCTTTAAAGAGAAGTCAGCAAAATTGAAGGGGCCAGTTAAGACCGATGACTGCCAGGGCTGTGGCTTGTTTGTAAATGATCCGGCGCGAGATATTGTTGCCACGGATCGCCCCCACGAGGACACGGCGATGCTCCGCCCAATTTGGACACACCTCCATCGTATGCTCCACCGTGCCCTCCAGGTGGTCCACAGAATAGTCACACCTGGGCGTTTCTTCCGCACGAATCCGGTGCAGGAACTTACCATGTCTGGTGAGGACCCGCGCCATGCGGAAGTTGAGGATGCCACGACGTCTTTCCAGCCACTCCTTAAAGAGGGGACTTACCGCTATATTTATGGCGTGCGTAGCACTGGGTCGCGACAGTCGCTGCCACCGATTCAGCATGAGATCCCGTCGGAACTTTGTCCGCCATGCCGCGGCTTGTCGCAGCAGCGGAGTTTCACCCCGGCGTTGTATCTCCATGCGCAAAACGTGTATGCGTGCAAGGACTGTTGCCTCCAAATCGCATGGTGGCAGGCTAGCAAGGAGGCTCGCTACTTCGCGGGAGACCGTGCAGTATCCCCACTGAAATAAACCTGAAAATTCTTTTACTAATATGTAGTTGGACTATTCCTGAGTGCCGTGAGTTGCCTGTGAGCCTATAAATTATTTTCATACCACGAAAATTAGTACAATTTCACGCGGGGGAATCTACGAGCAGAAGCTGGTAACATCTAATTGTCCTAATCAAGTTAAGATTTAGTGAAATACGAAAGAAATTAGTTTTAAGTTTTCAGTGTCAAAAAGCCAGGCAAAAGAACAAACACATAACTCAATCGCTATTATTATTGTGACGTCAGACTTTTCCCTTTCACCTGTCCCGGAAAAGTGTTCCAAGAATATATCACTGTACCCTCGTAATATTTTCTCAGTTCAGGTGGCAGCCCTAACGCCACCGGATGGTTAGGGAGGTAACTTCGCTCGTTATTTATTATTGAGCCGTTGTCCTGTAACGACTTTAATATGTTACGGCTCATTTCAACACTTTCATATTTCGTACTTTGATGTAGTTTTTTGCTCTAACCATAGAGTATAGAGACTCCTTATTGGCCACTGTGGTCACTTTTTTTATAAAAACCAGGTGTATTGACACATCTGGTTTACTCGTAAAAATTGACGACCAGTATCAACTTTGACTGTAGGTATAACAGTTAAAACGTGCGTCGCGGCCTCAAATATTAGCAGGAGTGTCTCTGTTTGCTGCTCTCACGACGTTCCAAGCTCTGTAGCTGTAACCTTCGTATTAAATGGAGCGATATTATCCAAAAATATAGACCAGTCAGAGAGTAATGGTCGTAGTTCATTATATCGGCCCGTAAAAGTCTGCCGCAGAATAAGGGTCTTTTAGGACCGCTACGATGATCGGTCGCTAGGGAATGTACTTATTTACCTCAACAATTGAAATAGTCTGGGGAGTACTACTACGGATTTATTTTACATGCGGAAGGAACGCCCGGGTGTCACCATTTATGTATTTATCAATTGCTTGCTATACTTACAATATGCACCAAAGCATTGTGTGAATCACACGGAGGACACAGTGAAGCATAAGGTGGAGGTGTGCCTCGCTTGAGCGTAGCACCGGTGTTCTCGTGGAGGCGATCGGCCGTAGCGACCTCTCGGGCCGGGCCCTGTTTCAAGCCGGAGCGAGGAGGAATGGCGGTCGCCACATTCATCGAAGCACTAATGCTACCAAAGGAGAAGGCCAACCGCGTAAGGGAACGAACATCCTCACGTCCCAGCTGCCGAGACTCCGACCCCGACTACCAGCCACGGTAAACGCGGGCCTGCAGACGACGAGTAATGGGTAGCTCGTTATCCGACTGTCCGGTAACCGACGAGCCCAAGTCGTCGACAGCGCGTAGTGACCCACGTGCTCCTCATGTCCATAACAAACCATAGGGACCCAGCATGGCCGATGCCCGCAAGGGCCGCGGGGATTTTCTGACAAGGAAACCCGTGGTCTTAGAACGCAAAGAGCAACTGAAGGATACAGGTGTGGTTTTAGTCAGTAAAGTCGGACAAGTCCTCCCGCTCCACCAAGAGCGGGAGAAGTCATAGGATGATTTTCTCACCTAAAAAAAAACCTCAAAAAAATTTAGTCTGTTAATTATTCGCATTATCATCAGTCTCTGGTTATGCAAATCCCCCGTAATTCGGAGTTTATGCTAAAGTACCAAGTTTAGTTAATGTCTCTTCTCCAGGCAATATCCCAGTAACAGATAGACGAGACGTGTTAAGTGCATTATAAGTAATATTTAGTTTGTGCTGCACTATTATTAGCGTAATGCATTTTAGTCACTAAAATGTTGAATGAGTTATTAAAAAGTTTACTTTTAAAACCTCTGAGTTATTATAATTAAGTTCATCCTTTCATTTGAACTACCTACTTTTAGAAAACCCAAGTGTGATATTTGGTATTAAGTCATGTGTTTTGTCAAAACGACGGTACCCGATGCAAAATGGTCATTGGTATCTCCCGTAGATATGATTATTAAAAAAAAGTTTAGGCGGCAGGAAGAGCGACTCTCGCTCGAGTGTTGGTGCATAACGCAACTTTCGCACAGGCGCAATTTCAAAACTGTCCTGCGACACTTCGAAGCCTGTCCGAAAAGAAGGGAGCGCAACTTCTATAGCAGGGATGACGAACCTTTATTGGAGAACGTGCCACTAAACATTGCAAAAAAATAATGTGTCATGACGTGCCGCCAAAGAATATTGACTTTATGATTTAATGGCCAAACATTTAAGCTAAATACTATTAATTCTTAGCAACCCATAATTTAATATTTGCAGATATTTGCTTATTTAATTAAATAAAAGAAAAAAATAGTGTGATTACTGGTGTTTCAAAACACCTGCACGTTCAAAGATTCAAAGCATTTTATTTCAAATAAACCATTTACAGGCACTTTTGAAATGTCATGAAGTCAGTCAGTCAGAAAAAAAAAATGATGCTAATTGCACATTCCAAAGCGTAGATCTCTATGGAGAGAATGTGCAAGAAACTCCATGGACACTCTTTTCAATCCTGTTTTGTAATTACAAATATCTCTGTTACATGTTTCTTGTCGCTATCATGTGAGAACAATGTAAATAAAGTAAAAATACAAACTAAATATAGATATTAAAATAGCAACTGGCAGCTAAGAGATGACCAGTCTCAACTGACAGCGCCCGTTCACGAACATGACGCCAATATTAGCACCACTCAGCTCAACCATTTTGAAGGGAACCGAATGATCCAACACATGCGCCACCATCAGTGAGACATTTGAGTGAGCATGATAAACTCTCAACTGCCATGCTGATTTATGTCAAACAAGTCCAATAGTAACATAAAAAACCATAAAATAGCTCCATGGTACTCACATTTACAAACTTTGAAAAAAATGCTTCTACATTATACAATACTTTTATTATTTAAAAATTCCAAAAAAAAAACATTTAAAAATAATAACAATAATTTCCAAACTAATCAATTTGTTCACCCCGGTGGTAGTGGAGCTGGACCAGCATTGAGCCAAGCATTTTTATCTTGAATATAATCCTCCAACTTATAATATGCCTGCCTGCATAGTGTGCGTTTAATACAAGATTTAAATTTTGTTTCATTGAGTTCTAATATTTGTGGAGGTATTTTATTATAACATTTCAAACAGTACCCCATGAAAGAAGAGGCCACTTTAGCCAGTCTGAAACCTGGTTGACCTAATTGGTCCCTATTTCTTGTAACATAATTATGTCTATCGCCTCTTTTGCTAAAAAGATGAAGATTTTTTCTAACGTACATGATGTTTTCATAAATATATTGACAAGGCACCGTCATGATATTAATATCCTTAAACAGTTCCCTTAGAGAATCGCACCGGCGAAGATTGTAAATAGCTCTGATGGCTCTTTTCTGTAGTATAAAGATTGAGTCGATGTCTGCAGCCCGTCCCCATAGTAAGATACCGTATGATATGATACTATGAAAATAACTAAAATAGACTAGTCTAGCGGTATCAACATTCGTAAATTGGCGGATTTTTCTAACAGCATATGCAGCTGAGCTAAGCCGTCCTGCAAGAGATGTTAAATGAGGACCCCATTGTAGCCTTGAGTCGAGCGTTATCCCCAGGAAAACAGTTTTGTCGACAAATTCTAGTTTTTCATCGTTTAGTATTACGTCACAATCACTACTTTTGACATTCGGTAAGGAAAATCTTATGCATTTAGTTTTTTTCCCGTTTAAAACTAGATTATTAGCAGTGAACCAGTTTTGGACCTGCAATAGTGCGTTATTTTCGTCGTCAAGATTATTAGTCTTTCTATTTATCTTAAAAATCAAAGAAGTGTCGTCGGCAAACAACACCATATTAAGTTTATTTTGCAACAAATAGGGTAAATCATTAATATAAACTAAAAATAAAAAAGGACCTAAAATTGAACCTTGGGGTACCCCCATTTTCACATTTAATCCCGACGAATTGACACTGTTTATTTGAACTTGTTGCTGTCTGTCAATCAAATAAGATTTTAATAAGCTTAAAGCTGTTTTGCCTAGTCCGTAATGCTCAAGTTTCAGGAGTAATGTTTCATGAACCGCACAATCAAACGCTTTAGACAGGTCACAGAAGATACCTATAGCATCCTGTGCCTCTTCCCACGCATTAAAAATGTGTTTTAGTAAGGAGACACCAGCGTCAGTTGTACAACGTCCTTTGGTGAAACCATACTGTTTATCGTGTAAGATGTTATTTGTGTTAAAATGATTAAGCATTTGATTTAACATCACCTTTTCAAATATCTTGCTAAAAACCGGCAACACGGACACCGGCCTATAATTATTAGTGTCTTTACTGTCCCCAGATTTAAAAAGTGGTATCACTTTACTATATTTCATCAGATCCGGAAAAACTCCTTGATCTATACACAAATTAAATATTATAGCTAAGTACGGCGCTATATTCTCAATAATTGAGGTACAAACTTTGATAGACATACCCCACAAATCCTCTGTCAATTTAAGTTTGATTTGTTTAAACGCTTTTATTACAGTTATAGGGTTTATATGCTTAAAGTTAAATTCGGTCGAACAGGCTGCAACGTTCGCCTGTAATAAACTAAAAGCATGCGATGGTGACGAATTTAGTTTGTAAATATTTCACCACCATTGTCCCCTCAGATGCTTCCTCAGATGCGTGCTTATCTCCTTCTGTGAGGTCGTGATAGTTCAGGAGGCCACCAAGTGGAATCATAAGAGGGCAAATCCCATTCGAGGGCAAATTCCATTCGGAAAAGAAAGGGTCGGGGAGGACTATACTTTTTAAACATATTAGTCTGTTTTATTTCTTTTAATATTCTTCAAGTCAAAGTCCCAATGACTTACGAGTAAGTAAACTTTAAAAGAAAACTCCTAGGACTAAGTCATACGTCTTCGAAACTTTCTTCCTTCAGTTTTGCAGTTGGCTTGAGAAAATATCAGAATTGAATACGTAACAGTCAACATTACAAATTGCGAGCAATATTTTACTTTTGAAACTCCAACGAATCTTTGTTCTGAAATCTACTAACTAATATTTATAATTATTTGATTTTATTTAATTAAGTATATATAAGGATAAGTTGAGCATTTTATGTGAGATATTTACCTTACATAAAAGTTCCAGTAAGATTATAATAATTATTATGTTAAAAGTAGATAATAACTTTACCGTACGTATTTTTGAGACATTAAATAGGCATATAACTGAACATTTTTCAGAATTGCCCTAGATATGTATTTTACGATTTCATTCAAAGTTATTTCGTTTTTCAATAACAGTCGAGAAAACACGAAATTATAGTCCACCGCTGAATTACTTTTTCATCGGCCGCTACCATTGTATCTGTTGAAAACTACAAAATGGAAACTGCAAGCAATGTTCGTATTTTTCCAATTCCGTCGATACTGTGTCATCAGGCTGGTCGGCGTCAAAACACGATGATATATAAACGAGAACCGTGGCTTCCTGCCAGACCTGACTGCTAGGAGACACACGGGCGCATCGATCTGTTTGTAATTAGATTAAGTGAATCGTATGACACCTCTGCGGAGTTATGGGAGCCTGATACCTGATTGGAAGTGTGCTGTTTATGTTGATATTAAAGGGATGTTTAAAAAGTATAGTTTAAGTATTTTGGACTGACGTACCTAATTTTTCCTCTATTTACCTTGAAAATAAAAAAAACTAGTCTTTTATCTCGGAATCAAATCAAGCGACAAGACTTCCAGATCCACTAAATTCTGGGCTAGAAATCATAGCATCCAGTACCGTGTTTATTCATACAAATATTTTAAATGTGAAAGGAACTCTGTAAGTTTCTTGTTACCTTTCATGTCTTAGCGCATTTGGATGGAACTTGTACACATGGGTAGACCATGTCCTGGAATAAGAAATAGAATACTTTTTATACCGGCAGTAAAAAAATGAAATTGGTAATGAAGGGGATTAATCCCAAACTGGTGTAAGCTTAAACCTTTGGTGGTAATTAAATTATTTACCGTATGTTTTAATCACACCAGGTATGTATTTTAGAACGCGGTAGATTATTCCCACTTACATTTTTCATTCATTTCATTTTATGTGTTATCTAAGTAAGAGAAATAAGTTTTTCCCTTTCCTGTCTAACCTGTTGGTACAATTTCTGGAAAACGTATACAGAAAAAATTGCAAATATGACATGGGTAAATGTGTTTATTGTTTATCCCTTTCAAGTATTCCAGTTTGCTCACGTTTTTATCCCAATGTCTGTGTGTCCGTTTATGGATTCAGGCATAAATCCGTTTGCGAAACGCCAGTCCGTACCGTGCCCGTAGTACGCGGAATCGATGCGTAGTTTTGGCGCGCCCGACCCTTGTAACTCATAACGAAATGGCGTATTGCTATCCTTTGTTGACCGTATTGAGGGGTATAGTCGGATCTAATTTAGATTATGAGGTAAATGATACTTGATCGTTCGATATTGCTCGATTATTGTTTTGTTCGCAAATAAAATTATCAAAAATCTTGTCTACTTACCTAGTCCTACCCTGAAGAATAACCAAAGTGGCAGAGGGCAGGGTACATTGCTCGCAAAACAGATGGTCAATGGGGCTGAAAAGTTCTGGAGAGGCGACCGCATACCGGAAGACGCAGCTTTGGTAAACTTCCCACAAAGTAAATCGAAGAACTGGTGAGGGTCACGGAATCCGATGGATGTGGAACGCACAGGATCGGTTGTAGACATAGTCTCCCCCCAATAGTATTGCGGCAGGACTATGTCCTTTTGGCTGAGATGATGATAATGACTTACCTACTGTTTTCTATGTTTTTTTTTTAATATTCAAAATATTTATTCTAAATAGATTAATCAACATTGAAATAAAAATGTTAATCCCACATGCACACGCATTATCTTAGGACATAGTCTACATGTGTGCTAAGTTTCATCCTAATTCGTTGAGACGTTTCAGCTTGAAGGATTAATAAACATACAACGCACACATTATGTACATAAAATTTTTCGCTTTTTCAATATTAGTAATTTATTCAAATAATTATTTTTTAAAACATATCTAATTAAAAATTATGGACTGAGTCGCTTACCTGCGCTTGAAAATCATTTAGACTATTTTTCCAAAGACTTCCTGGTTTCACACATTTCAGAACATGGCATGTCTAAAGCGCATATCTTTGAATACGGTGACAGTTAAAAGCATTAACCCATTTTAAACGAACATTAAGCGCAATTCTTTTTTGTAATGCGGCTCACAATGGCCAAAGAACGTGACAACGGTCCAATATTGTTTTTACCTCTCAAAAACATCGTAAAAGGCAGTTAACATGGTATAATAGACCGGATCGGACAGTGCTAACCGGACGCGAGCGCCGTTTCTGTTTATGTTTGACGATCCGGTCGTATAGGGTTGCCCAATCATTGAAATTAGGGTGGAGTTATCAACAGTTGTATTTTAATGGAAGTTTCGTAAATGGTCACGATGTAGGTAAAAATTAAGTTAAATCTCAATATCGTTTTACGGGTCGTCTCTGGCTTTAAAATATGTGGGCGATGGGCTCGTACGTGAAAGGCAAGAAATTTATGACTCTTGAATTGACTCATTCTGCGAATATGGCGCAAACCCTAACATTGTATGAAATGTATGACTTATAAATTCTATATTCACCGCCAATTTTCAAGACAACCACCACCTAATTCCACCATTTACTTTCAGTATTCAAATATCCCGGTATATTACATTTCCACTTGACAACCCTAGAGGTCCGGCCGTCCTTCGTCCGGTTACCATTACCATAAGGCGGGCGCTTTTATTCAAATCGCCGTTTGTTCCGGTCAACGCCTAAAATAATGTGAAATTGTACGTGAAATTTTAGTTGAGTATGATTTAGTTTTGGAATAGTAACACTAGGTGTTCGAACAGTTAGTGAATGAATAGAAGCAGTAATCGTTGAGAATACATCAAAAGTCCCAACAAAAAAGTCCTAAATCTTGAAAAATCTCAGTGTACCTTTTGTGATGTTCCAAACTTGTTACAAGATTAACCGCACTCCGCTTTAGCCTAATAATGGGCGTAGGTTTCTATTTTGTTGGGCCAATTTCTTCTTCTTCTTCCTGACCTTATCCCATATTACTTGGGGTCGGCGCAACGCGTTTTTTTCTTCCATTCTGTCTTGTCACCCTTTTCTTTCATACTCTACCTCTTTGTCCATCTACATGTATACCCAGAACTCTTTTAGTAACATGCGTTTCATCCCTCCTCTTAACATGACCATACCAAGACAAACGATTGCCTTTCAACTTTTCAGTCACTGGCGCCACTTTCAAATTTCCCCTCCAATATATCCATTCTCGTCACACCACATCCATCTCAACATTCTCATCTCCGCTACATGCAATTTTTTTTCATCCATCTTTTTCATAGCCCAACATTATGAGGTCTTATCACGGACTAGTAAATTTTACCCTTCAACTTGAGGGGCATCCGTGGGTCACAAGTTGTTCCCATGAACTGTCGCCATTTCATCCATCCTGCGTTGATCCGATGTGTTACATCTCGGTTTAAATAACCATCCCCTTGGACGATTATTTAATTAACAATCTCCCATTCTTAATTAAATAATAAAAACAATGTATCCTTCAAGACTACAGACGTTCACTATTTTAGTAGCAAAATCTCTTAACCTATGTTAGTACTTGATATCTAATAACGATACTGTATACATCAGTATCGTTATAAGATATCAAGTACAAAATTATATTATTAATTATTGTATTATATATAATATGTATCTGTGCTACCCTCGTCCATGTCTGCATGTAATCGGAACAAATCGTCTGCCCATTTTGTTACCAGACTACCAATATGAGTTCTATCAGTCCTCTCGATACTTGTTTAATTACGAAATACTTATTTGATTAATTTATCATCAGTGTTTCAACTGAGAAAATGGTGTCCTCTGCTGATTCCCCTATATCAACTGGTCAAATGCTTCGCATATCCAGTGGACTCCCGTGGTCTTTAGGGTTCATCCTTCTGGCAGGCCTTCTAAGGCTGAGTCTTCCGGTACGCGGTCAACACGTTTCCAGCACCTGTCATCCCTATATCGGCTATATATTTTGCGTGCAGGATTAGCTTCAATTAAACTTGACCTGCAACTGTTATAGTCGGGATATATAATAACTAGCTGCTGCCAGCGGCTTCGCCTACGTAGAAAGATTAAAAATGTCCCGGAGGAACACACTCCTGGAATTTGAATCCTATTCTAGGACATGGTCGACACGTATGTCATCATCATCATCATTTCAGCCGATAGACGTCCACTGCTGGACATAGGCCTCCCCTAAATGTCGCCACAACGAACGGTCCTGTGCGTACGTATGTCAAATTTCATCTAAATCCATTCGAGCATAAAAAAAATAACAAACTTTCACCTTTAAAATATTACTGTGATTTGTAAGTACCCACTTGTCTACTTACGCCCACACACAAAGCTAACTTTATAAAAAATACGTATCAGCCGACTCAAGTATATCAGTATACTTACGTAAAGACCACTTCAGACATGCTATACAAGTTCGATCGAGAGTAAATGAACTTGATGTCAATCAGGCATGTCTGTCTGATACGATCAAGAAAAAGAGATAAATAAGCGGCTGGTCTGGGGATAGCTTCACAGAAAATGTAGTACATATTGCGTAGAAAAATAGTCCTATCCGTACAACGTTTTTACGTCTTCTGCGTAAAAAGAATACGGTTGAAAATTAATTTGATTCCATGTTACTGTCTGGTAGACATTGCTTTATCTTACACGAGTAGCTAACTCGTGTAAGATGGCCTATTTATTTACACCTAGTACTTCTGCGTGTTTTGTTTACTTTTCTTTGTTCTTTTTTTTGTCCAGTTGGTATATATAGATTTTTGAGGCTTGTATTCTATCTTGCATGAAAAGAAATTGCATCCTATTTTCCATTTACTTGTATACGAATAAAAACATTAATTAGGTAATAAATCACATACACACAAATCAATATGAAGGCGAAAGTTTGTATGCATGTATCTGTGTGTGTATGTTTAGTACTCCTTCACACTAAAACGATTGAATGGATATGGATGAAAAGCACACAGTTAAACCACATCCTGGGATAGCACATAATTTATAAATTCCTCCTTTTTAAAGTCGGTTATAAATTCAAATTTAAAAACATTTTATTTCACATATGCCTACATGGGTACTTCTAAAACATCAGAAGCTAGTGCATAAGATACTTTTATTTTGAACGTATATGTCGGCGTATGATCGCCATCGGTGTCGACGTCACACAAAATACACAGTCACAATAATATAGATTGGCAGGAAGTGATAATAAAGAAATACCTTACTCCAGTTCAAGGTGTTTATTCCATGGGCGGCGAAAGAGTGCCTTTCTAATCACATTACATCGGTTTTTATACACAGAAATTGACAAGCATAAAAATTCACTACGAAGGTAGAAAAATATTTAAAATAAATAAACGAAACGGAAATTGTCACAATAAATTCTTATTTAAATGTGACCGGATGCTCTGATATTTTAAAGAAATAAAAAGGAAGTGGTCAGGTTAAATCCTCACAAACTTAACCGGATGCTACAATATTTTTAAGAATTAGAAAGGAAGTCGTCATTTGATTTGACATAAATTGAACAGGATGTTGCAATATTTAAAGTAATTCGAAAGGAAGTTATCAATTGAAATCCTTGTATAAATTCAACAGGATGTCGTAATATTTTAAATAATCGAAAGGGAAGTTATCAAATTAAATCCTTAAATACATTCAACAGGATGTTGCAATATTAAAATAAATAAACAGGAAGTGATCAAATTAAACACTTATCAAATAATGGTTTTGCGCCCATACGGCCATTCTGATCTCAGCGCGCTCTCTGCGCTGTACAGGAATTTACATCAATTCAGATCACTTACATTAGGTTTAATCTTCATTATAGAGCATCCGATATTCAGAAATCAGAAATAAGAAACGTTTACTTCAAACCGATCAATTACAGGCACCCTTGAACTGTCAGTCAAAAAAAACAAGTGAATCTAAATCGCACGTTCCAAAGCGTAGATCTCTATGGAGAAGAACGTGCAAGAAACTCCATGGACACTCTTTTAAATCATATTATGAGTTACATAAATCTTGGTTACAACTTTGTCGCTTCTAATATGTGAGCACAATGTAGATAAGTAATAATAATTAAAAAAACGAATTAAAAAAATAGAAATTAAACTAAGAAAAAGGCAGCTAAGAGATGACCAGTCTCAACTGACGGCACCCGTTCACGAGCATGACGCGTGCCCCACTCAGCTCAACCATTTTGAAGATAACTGAATGACCCAATAACACGTGCCACCATCAGCGAGACATTTGAGTGAACATGACAAACTCTCAACTGCACTGCTCATAAAGTCAAACAGTTGTAACCTAATAAAAATGCTTCATTGTACTTCACATTCACAAAACTTGAAAAAGTGCTTCTACATTATACAATCATTTTACATAAAATCGGCGTCACCCATATCAGGTTAGCCATAAAATTACACAGCATCAAACATTTTATCGGCGTCACCCATATAGGGTTAGCCCAAAATCAATCAGTATCAAACATCTTATCGGCGTCACCCACATAGGGTTAGCCCAAAATTACACAGCATCAAACATTTTATCGGCGTCACCCATATAGGGTTAGCCCAAAATCAAACAGCATCAAACATTTTATCAGCGTCACCCACATAGGGTTAGCCAAAAATTACACAGTATCAAACATCTTATCGGCGTCACCCACATAGGGTTAGCCCAAAATCGAACAGTATCAAACATTTTATCGGCGTCACCCACATAGGGTTAGCCAAAAATTACAGTATCAAACATTTTATCAGCGTCACCCACATAGGGTTAGCCAAAAATTACAGTATCAAATATTTGGTGTGAATTGGCTGATTGGCATTACACGGCATCAGTCGCCTTCTAGCCCTAATTCGGCATCACCCGCCTAGGATCTAGCCATACCAAATGGCATCACCCGCTTGGATATAGCCCCCTAACTAGCATCACCCGCCTTGGATCTAGCCATACCTCATGGCATCACCCGCATTGGATCAGCTCTTAGACAGGGAAAAAGGATACGCATGGTGGCCAGCCAGCGTAATAGGTGGGAAAGGGACTAATTAATCTAATAAATGTAAGATCGTGCTTAAAGAATGGTTAATGGTTTGAATAGATTCGAATAAGAAATCAATATAATTTATTTCATAGCAATAAGCCAAGTCACATTTAAAAAAACCTATCTACGGCATCACCCGCCTTGGATCTAGCCATATTCCTTCATGGCATCACCCGCATAGGATATAGCCCCCCTAACAGCATCACCCGCCTTGGATCTAGCCATCTCTTATGGCATCACCCGCATAGGATCAGCTCTAGACCGGGAAAAAGGATACGCTGGTGATCAGTCAACGTAATAGGTGGGAAAAGGGACTAGTTAATGCGATAAATCTAATTCACAAATTCTCCGCCCATACGGTCGGTTCATTATAATCAAAAACTCAGATTCATGAACAGCGATTTTTCGGAACATCTTAAATAATAACTGTAACCATGCTTCACTTTGTAGCACTATTTAGCAATACTTGTAAAATTTTAATCGAAACTTCTAAATCTTTGATCAAATTTTGCCATTGTCTTTGGTGCCGATACAGTAAGACATCCCTTTTCAAAAGATCTCATTTCATCTTTGTTCGTATCAAATCTTAACTTGTCTCGAAATTATCGCTCGTCCATCCTTAATTTACATGAAAGCTTAAAACACAGTGGCAATACGTTAAAGCAACACAAACATGGGAAACTCACGTACTTTTTGACGTAAAATAAGTATAGTCAACTGCAAATCTCTAATTGCCACTGTTTATGAAGCTCTTCAAATGTCAACCTGACAGTTTGCCCGACCAGCATCGTTAGCTATTTATTAGATGTGTGGATTGTGATAATCAATACCCGGGAGGGTCTTTTTTAATTAAATCGGACTAATGTGGTCTGATAACTATATAGTTATCAACACCAATTCAAACGATTACCGTTTATTTGTAAGGTTTACCGTTACTTTTTCTAATATTATTTCGTTTAGAAGGCCATATATTTAACTAATATTGAAGATGTGACGCAATCATGTTTAAGAGTTTCGATTTGAATTTTATCAAAGCGTAACGCAATTACCAATCCTATCAACAAAACTAAGTTTTTTACGAGATGCCAGCCGTTATGATTAATCGTAGAATTACTTTTGGAACAAGATATCAACTTATTGCAACAGGATATCCTCATTATGAATTTAACAGGGACTTGCACTTTACCAGCGACTTCATTCGCGAGAAAACCTTAACAACCCTTAAACCGTATTTTGAGGGTAGTTTTAAAGAACTAATAATTACAGTCCTTATTATTAATTTTGATTAGAATTTGTGCTAAGTTTTAAGTTTATTAACCCAAAGAGCAAGATTCACCCACATAACCTTTGACATCTCCCAAATCGTTTTATGGGATAGTTTTGAAAAACGAATAATGAAACCTTTTTAGCTAAGATTCCTCCTTAGTACGACGCAAGGCAGAGGAGGATCAACGGTGTACTCTGTTCCTGTTTGAAAGAACTATACAAGAAGTGGCCCAAATGTTATGTGCTTCACAATTGGATTTTTAAAAAATTAGCTTCAGAAAAATAGAGGTTTTGAATGTTTGCAAATTAATATTGATTTTAGATTCGATTCAATTGCTCTAACAATCGATCCAACAATTGATCCAACCCCAACAATCAACCCAACAATCCATTCAGTCGATCCTACAACCCAACAATGTTTGAATCGAAGTATCAAACCCAGTACTTACAAAAACAAATTTACACAGGATTGAAATCAATTCAATTTTGACAGATGTTTTTACAAAAAACTCTAAATTTCACTTTCAGGTGGTTGATTTCAATCTTTCGTTATTTCGTTTATGGAAACAAGAATTCTTTCTAGCAATATTTAAAATCGACTAATTTGCGGTTTTTCGGAACCGTCTCCGTGAAAACTTTGCGGAAATACTACGTTCAGAAGCATTGAAAACGAATGGAACACTGACCCCGGACCCGACGAGTCAGGACTAAGAATGTCATTTTCAAATGACAGTTACAAAAAACGACAATGACAGCCATTAAAATCGACAATGACAGCTACTAAAAACGACAATGACAGCTACTAAAAACGACAATGACAGCTACTAAAAACGACAATGACAGCTACTAAAAACGACAATGACAGCTACTAAAAACGACAATGACAGCTACTAAAATCGACAATGACAGCTACTAAAATCGACAATGACAGCTACTAAAATCGACAATGACAGCTACTAAAATCGACAATGACAGCTACTAAAATCGACAATGACAGCTACTAAAATCGACAATGACAGCTACTAAAAACGACAACAATACCTACTATAAACTTTATGTTTGTACCGTTAGTTTTTGATTGGTCACGTTTACGGAAAGTTTTGAAAATGGAGACTAGTGTGGGCAAAGAGTCAGGAGTGTTAAACTACAATACACATTTCATAAAATCAGGATAAATACCAGTGACAAGAGAATCAATTACCTCACCAGCTGTTGCTTCTAGCTGCACTCACTTGAAGAGCGTCCATACCTTGGTTACGTAAACCGCGTGGCTGCTCGCCTGCTCCAACGTGCAGTCGCGCCACCACTGGACGTCGTCAGCATACCGGAACTCTTCGCCAAACGTCTGGATCAGGTCCTGCTTGACTTGCTCCCATGTGGTATATTGCAGAGACCACGTGTTAGCCCAGGTCTTCGGTCTTCCTTTCAGTATGCCAATAGTTGTAATGATTTCGTCAACATTGGCACACCAGTCCTTGATGTGAGCGCCCACCTCGGAATCGAATGGCAGTAGGTAGGAATTGCCATAATCCCGAGAAGGCACAAGGGTAGCGGACAGTGCTGCAGTCACGGCGCTTGACCCGGAATCCAGAGGACTTCAGTAGGAGCGGGCTGGATCCCACCGCTGCTGTCGGCGTATGATCGCCATCGGTGTCGACGTCACACAAAATACACAGTCACAATAATATAGATTGGCAGGAAGTGATAATAAAGAAATACCTTACTCCAGTTCAAGGTGTTTATTCCATGGGCGGCGAAAGAGTGCCTTTCTAATCACATTACATCGGTTTTTATACACAGAAATTGACAAGCATAAAAATTCACTACGAAGGTAGAAAAATATTTAAAATAAATAAACGAAACGGAAATTGTCACAATAAATTCTTATTTAAATGTGACCGGATGCTCTGATATTTTAAAGAAATAAAAAGGAAGTGGTCAGGTTAAATCCTCACAAGCTTAACCGGATGCTACAATATTTTTAAGAATTAGAAAGGAAGTCGTCATTTGATTTGACATAAATTGAACAGGATGTTGCAATATTTAAAGTAATTCGAAAGGAAGTTATCAATTGAAATCCTTGTATAAATTCAACAGGATGTCGTAATATTTTAAATAATCGAAAGGGAAGTTATCAAATTAAATCCTTAAATACATTCAACAGGATGTTGCAATATTAAAATAAATAAACAGGAAGTGATCAAATTAAACACTTATCAAATAATGGTTTTGCGCCCATATATATTTCCTTGGGATAAAACCTATTTTTACGCGGGTGAAATCATTGACAGAAGTTAGTCTCTCAATATATCAGACAAGCAAGCATAATTTTATAAGTAAGAAGTTTTTTTTTTCAGTTCTATCGCCACAAAAGGCTCTTCAACTCGATTACCTATACTCCAACAAAAAATCATCTTGAAGCTCAATTTCACCGTCGAAATAGGTAGCACGTAAGTCTTTTAATCCAAACTCACTTTCACAGTCTAGCGAAACTTACATGCTTATATTAGAAGGGAATCATCTAAGATGGGCTAATAAAACAGCAATATAAGGGTAATCGGTTGTGAGCCATCGATAAACGAATCGATTTAAGTTCTCCGAAGTGACTCGCAGGTCGTGGTAAGTTTAAATTGCTACAGAGGAATTTTGCTTTGAAGGACTCCGGTTGACGCAGAGTGTTTATGTAAGTACTCGTATAGAAGAGTTATTTTTGTTGGTTTTTGAACTTCGTCAGAGATAATGTTTATGTGCCTTTGTACACGTACTTATATCGTATAATAGCTCGGTACAAGGACTCCACCATGACGTCTTAAAATAGTAATTAATCTGTCGAGAGAAAGGAATAGGGTTATACGGTATGTATATAATAGAATCGTCTCTCTCTCACACCGGAATTACGATAATTTTAAGATGTGGTTATTGGTATTATGTTAAAGGGAGGGTTATTTTTACGAGTTATATAAATAACAGAACAAGAGTTTGATATCCACCCAGACGTGCTGGAAGCGCTGCGGCTGTGCGCGCCGGACGGGTGTGTGGGCGCGCCTCCCCGCTCTCTTAGAGGTGCCGTCTGCTAGGACTAACCTCCTAAAGTTTGCCCCTTTGTCACAAGCCATACGTATTATTAATAATATAGCACTATCGGAGGATATATTTGGCCAAAACCTGCCGAAATTTTTAGAAGCAGCTCAAATAATTATTGAGAAATGTCTGGACATTACATCCTAATAAATTTAAGAATATCATAACTATGTAGATATTTTAAGTGTTACTTATAACATCGCATTGGACTTGTCTGTGAAGGTCTTATAATGTAATAAATAAATAATATCTGAATACTGACTACGAAAAGCTTCTAACGAGGAAAACTTATTTCATTCTCTTGGTAGAATTATTTTGAATGACTTTTATGAGTCACACATAAGAGAAATAATCACACTAATATTATACAGCTGTAAGGTTCTGTGTGTATGTGTATGTTTGTTACTTCTTCACGCTCGAACGGCTGAACAGATTTCCATGAAACTTGGCACACAGATAGGCCATGTCTTGAAATGCTCTTTTTTCCGTGAGCATGTTTCATCGGGATAATTTTCTACAGTCATGCGGGCGAAGCCGTTCGCAGCAGCTAGTGGAATATATTTCACATGACAAACATGGCCTCGTAAAAATCAACCTTTAACATACTCGTAACTTAAATAAGCACGTGTTCTTTGTATCGCAGTAGATAGTAGTAGTTTACAGTAGATATATCTTCATACAAAATTACAGTATTTAATTTTGTATGACTCCAACTTTGTTAGTTTCACGGCATTGTCGGTGAGAGCGCAGAGGTCGCTACCGTCGCGAACAAGCGCTTTCAGCTTTTAGGAAAATTTGTAAGTTTCCTAAGATGTTAGTAGGGTTTCTTTTTGAGTAAGGAAGTCATCAAAATTATGACTTTTCTCGCTCTAGGGTGGAGAGAGCTGCCATGTCTGACTTTTATTGATTAAAGCCCACTTGTGTCCATTAGTTGCCCTTTGCGTTCTAGGGCCACGGCAAACTGTTTCGAATATTCTCGCAATCCAGATGCTAGTAGGGGTCAGTTTACAATGTACATATTTATATATATTCTTGTCACAGTACTGCACAAAATAGTCATTTCGGAGTAAGTAAAGCGGATTGATTCCATCAATAAGCATGTCAATTAGAGAATACCTAGGTATGCCTCCATTCGATGCTGATTGAATTACCGATTCTAGATCATAGACACTTAACCTCACGACGGTTACCGAGCATTTACCCCAATAATTAACTAGAGTATTACCAGAAACAAACTCATCATCAGGGCAGATGATATTTTAAAAACTTAGGAATAGGTTTCATTACTCATTCATAGGCACATTGCTCGAAGAATAGATATTTAATGGAGCCGAAAGGTTCTGGAGTGGCAACCGCGTACTAGAAGACACAGCGTTGGAAGGCCTCTCGTAATAAAAAAAAAATAACCCTAACCTAACCTGCCCGTGTCGGGGTGCCCTAAAATTACATTACTTCCTTCCATCCTCTTGTCTTTTACACACATTATCGACTGCACATTCGGTATTGTATAGAATACATAAGCAAAGTATAAAATAGATAATATTTCATACATTACCTACACGTTTTGGGTTTTCTATACATTGCTTTGGTATTGTATAAAATACCGGATTATACAGATTGCCGGTAACATTATATATAAAGATTGATTTGGATTAAACGTGTTCTTGAGTGGAGACCTGAAATGTATTTTTTTTTAGTGTATTCTGTAACATTGGCAATCTGTCAATCAGTAGTGTTATACCCGGCCACACTTTTAATTGATAATCAATTCCTCGATTTTATAATTATGTCAGAAGCTCGGAATGTGGAATAAAGTAGTGAACTGCAAAGTGTCCATACTTTGCAGTTCACTGCTTTATTCCACATTGAAGTCTCCTGTGTGGCAAGCCACTATCTTCTGATAGTCGGAGGGCTATTTCACTTTTATGTTTTGCTAGTCTTTGTCGACGCTTCTTGCTTTATCTATTGTGTTATCTCTTGTCTAAATATCTTGATAAATATATTTATTGCAAATACAATGAGGAACATTGAATTTGGCTCTAAGTGTCATGGTTTGGAACCTTTCTAGTGTTTCCATGTTGCTGTTACCAGCTGTACCCCAGAGCTGGATGCCATATGTCCATGCCAACATGGACATATGGCATCCAGCTGACACCAATGACACCAATGTCAGGACTGCTTTGTAAATCATAAGGATGCTATTTTCATCTATTTGTGAGTGTTGTCCTATTTGTGTCTTATTCTGAACGCTATTGATGAAATAATTTTAATGTCAAAGAATTAGATATTACATAAAGAAGAAAAATTTAGCTACCTTTTTTGAGAAGGAACATTATCTAACGACTTCTCCTGCTCTAAGTTGAGGGCACCAGGTCACGTGGTAGGTCACCAATGAGATGGACAGACCAGATTAAGGCCGCAACTAAGTGCTCGGTTTACGAATGTACCCGGAAAGCTGCAGTCCGCGATGAATGGCGCCGTATCACCAGGATGATCACTCATCGTGATTCACAGTGATGATCACGATCACTCTGGTAAGAGTGTACCGACTGAGAAGAAGAGAAGGTGGATTGAAAGGGTGTGTCAGGCTTTTTCTGACTAAAACTCACCTATAGTATCCTTCAGTAGCCATAGTAACTCTTTCGAACACTCCCGTAACCCTGTCAGATATTTAATGGGCCCTACGGTTTTGCTGAAATCTTTTTGAGGCTCACGAGGACTCTAGAGCAATCATGCATGAACTCTATCCACCATGCCGCGATATGTTGTGGTAGTGGAATTTTGCCCCGGCGAGTTGCATCTCCATGCGTATATAGTATATACATATTATATGTACTGTGTCATTGAAAAAGGAAATGATTTTAATTTTTCCCTTGACGATATCAGAGAAATCGTAAGGAGTGTGGGAGAGAGTGACAGAGAAAGTGCCATCATAACGGCTGGAAGTTTCAAATGGAGTATGAAGAAGAAGTTAATTGGCAGTGCGACAGGGATTACCCCTCGGGTCGAAGTACTCAAAGCGTTCACGAAGGTATTGAGGAGAATTAGGATTGTGCAGGATAGTGTAGAGAAGAGGTAGGTTATGGGTATCACGCTGACGCCGAATATATTGCCTTCATACCAAAGATACATTTCAGTGACTATTACATTTACACCCACTGCTGGGCTTACCCTTCTTTTTTGTTGTGCCAATCCCCATATTTCTGGGCCACCCTCATCCAGGATCTACCATCAAGCCTCCGTTCAACGATTTCGTCTGTCCATCTCACTGCTGGACGACCAACACTCTTTCTTCTAGACCTTAGACGCCACTCACGACATTTAACAAATTGGTTATCATTATGAGGAACTAGCCCATGAATATGATACTCATAACTCTCAATATTTTCACAAAGATCCAACAAGAAATTGGATTGCAAAAGAAAGCGAAGACAAGCAACTCGACAGTCTTGGGATACCTTTTAGCGTTCCGTATCCAAAGGGGTCAAACGGGACCCTATTACTGAGATTCCGCTGCCCGTCCGTCTGCCTATATGTCTGTCTAACCGTCTGACACCAGACTGTATCTCATGAACCGTGATAACAAGACAGTTGAAATTTTCAAAGATGATGTATTTTTGTTGCCTAAAGCGGCATTTCACAACAAAACTAAAAATAGAATAAAATAAATATTTAAGTAAGGCTCCCATACAACAAACGTGATTTTTTTGCTACGGGCGGTACGGAACCCTTGGTGCGTGAGTCCGACTCGCACTTGGCCGGTTTTTTTTTCGAGTTGCAAAGTTGTTGAGTATGGTGTACTGAGCAGCTGACTTCACATAGGTAAGAACATAATTATTTATCTATTTTTGAACGTCAATGTATCTAGGTAGTTTCGATCCACAGCTTTCCTTGGGGCTAAAGTGCTTTTAGCAAGCACGAAGACCTTTATAAGGTCATGTTCACAATATAACGAACAAAATGAGCAACATCCATATTTTGTTCATGCATGACTGGCTTTACTTTGCCCTGCAGTATTGGAAATCATAATATTCTGCACATACAATACCTACGTGACGTGAGAAATAAAAATCTTTGCATACTGCGTCGGAATGTTTAGACATTGAGACTGAATGTTTAGAAATCTTGAGTGCTGTGTTTCAACATGGTAGGTATGAGATTTACATAATACAAGAGGTAAGAATGGAGTAAAAGTTCAAATTGAAGACGTGTAAGTAGGTGTATACCCTTGTGTATAATCTCTGAGAATTTTGAGATGAAGAATTCAAAGCACTGGAGTTTCAGAAAATTCTTTTAAACATATTCTGTTTACAATTAAGGATTTGTTAAGCTAAGTTACTGCAAACAGTTACTTTACCTAAATTCTTTATAGATTTGATACTAGATGATACCCCCGCGGTTTTACATGTGTCTTCGGTTACTGCTCTGTTTCAATTGGTCGTAGCGTGATGTTATAGGTATAGCTTATTGCCTCCCCCAATAAGCGGGCGATAAGTGGGCTACAACACTAAAAAAAATATTCGAACCTGTAATTCCTGAGATTAGCGCGTTCAGATAAACTCTTCTGCTTTATAATATCTATTAGTATAGCATAGCATAGCATAGCATAGTCGGCCTTATAATGTTCCCACTGTTGGGACTCAGGCCTCCTCTCTAGGAGAGGGAATGGGCTGTAATCCACCACGCGAGTCCAGTGCGGGTTGGTGGATGTCACATGTCTTCGATTTTTTGGTTTTCGAACATGCCGGTTTCCTCACGGTGTTTTCCTTCACCGTTTTGAGAGCAGTGGTGATGAAATAAATTACACAAAGTAATGCGCCTGGCTGGGTTTGAACTCGCGACCTACAACTCGAAGTCGGGGCCGTTACCACTGAGCCACCACTGCTCTATTAGTATAGTTAAATATACATTACTAGCTTATGCCTGCGGCTTCGCCCACATCCATAAAATATAGCCTATATCACATTTTTGCAATCGGATCAGTACTTTCAGAGATTACCTCCTACAAACAAAAAAAAACATAAAAACAAAAAAAATAACTACCTCTTTAAAATATTAGTGTAGATTTATATTGAATGAAGACAGTTGATAATGTTATTATAAGTTTAAATGTTTAACAAAAAATAAAATGATTGCAGCTTTCTGTTCAGCTTTAGTAAATCTCTAAAAAGATACTACGACCGTTAACCACAAAAATCAATTTGATCAAAACAAGAACATTCATTCCTTCATTCCGACCAGTTCTATTTCCAAAAGCGGGCGCCTATCAAATATTTCATAGCAACGTACCTCTGCGAGACAGCAGCGAAGACATCTGGTGGGACAGGCGCGGGCAGAATTCAATTATATAGAACGATAACATCGCGACAGAGTTCGCATTAAAACAAACAGCGTTTCGCAATAACGCGTCCCGGTTTGTGCTCTCTGCATTTACATAGCAAGGTGCACGTGTGGGTAAATGTGTTGTTTCTTTAGATATAATATAATATAATATTCACACAACTATCACAAAAGATACACAAAAACGTTAGGTACTATTGCAAACATATTCAGCATTAATTACCTAAGTAGTTTAAATTGAAACAACTACTAGCTTTAATCCCGTGCTTTCATAGATAATTCAGTGCAAATACGGTAAAATAAAGTGCAGCTCACAGCTAAACAAATAGAAATAAACTTAATATAGAACACGCTGAAGCAGTGGGTTGTGTGCAGACTATTGTGAGGTCTCCGGTACTTCCCACATTGTGCAAGCGAAGATTGGATTTCTTCAGCAAACCTACGTGAAATGTGATCTGCCGCGCTATCTCAGATAAATAGGGGTAGTACTTGTGTAAAATAAATATTTACATGAGTTAGTGCTTGGGGCCAGACAACTGATAAGATTTAGATTTGTCTAGATAGTTTGAACAAAAAACTAGATTACCCTACATTTGCGACATTATCATTCATCATCATTTGTGACATTTGCATTTACTTAAAACAGTGACAAGTGATGTCATGACAGAAACTAAGTTGGTATTTTATAAAATCTTCTTTAATAAACAGGCACAGGTACTTACCTACTTCATTTCGTAGTAAAGCCAAGTACTCGTTCATCTTGTAGGTGCCTACCTACTAGATACAAGATGAACAAGTACCTGGATTACTACTTGTGTCATTATCTTACCAATCGGCAAAGAAGACTGCTAATGGATAAAAATGGCCCAACGGCCACTCTACAATGTCGGGACCATAAGAAATTTGCCCTTTTTAGGGTTCCGTACCTCAAAAAGAAAAAAACGGAACCCTTATAAGATCACTTTGTTGTCCATCTGTCTGTCTGTCTATCTGTCTGTCTGTCTATCTGTCGGTCAAGACCCTTTATCTCCAAAACGCGTGGAGGTATCCAGTTGAAATTAAAACCATATACTCAAGTCTGAGGTTCCTTGAAGCTGTGAAAAAATAAAACTTTTATGTAAACGAAAAAACAAGATACGGATACATTTCGACACTCTCAAAGGAATCCAAATTCATAGGGTACTTCCCTTTGAATAAAGGTCGAATACTCCCATTTGGCATAAAGCAAGGTCTTATAGTATAGATATAGGAATAAATCTGAAAACAGAAAATTAGTTGTTACGTCACAAAAAAAAAACTTTTTTGCGATTCGAAAAAATCTTCGAGACTCCATTCGGGAATTAACTATTCACATCCGACTCACACTTGCTCAATTTTTTTTCTTTTAATGGGAAATTTATGACATAACTTCTACTGCTTTAGATGGAGTGAAGGGCAGTGTCAGACTTTTACTGACTAACACTCACCTGTGTTTCTTCAGTGGCCTTTTGTGTTTCAGGGCCGTGGTAGTTCTTTGGAATATTCCCGCAGCCTTGGCAGGCATCAGCCCTGGCAGGCCCGGTCAATCATGCAAATAGATTTTACTCTACGGACGGAAACGAATTGATGATAACAGGGCCTCAATTCTGCTATTACAATAGTGTCAGAATGGTCTATCATTGATTCACAATTGTTGATTTTGACAAGTTTGGTAATCTACTAATATAATGGCGTCATTATGATTTTCAAATGGTCATCCACTGATACTCCAATGAAAAAAGTGGCATAGAATGGTAATATCGTACATATTGACAAATGAATGTCTGTCGTATGAGGTAATCTGCTAAAATTTGGACAGTTCCTTTGATCAGTGACCTACCATTAGAACGTCATTGTGCAGTCATTGCTTTTAATAAGCTCGATATTGTCATTCTACCACAACTCTATTACGAGACCATTGACCGATCAATGATCGATCATTATGAATTAGCAGATTACGAACTTTTGGCAAAATGACAATGGGATCGTGTTGGAATGCCGAATTTATAAAAATAGCAGACTTTAGGGCCCCTGATATGCCCCTAAAATGACACAGACTCCTATAAGTTTTTTTTACTTTTACTCCCCTTACTGAACTCGTGTAGTCTAAATTATTATACCAAAAAGGTTAATCATAAATTTCACTTTAACACGTCAAAATGAATATCATTTATTAGGTACATCAAGTTTTATTTCACACGAACAAAAAATTGAACATTTAATATTTACTTATTTTCTTTAACACTTTTTAGAACGTATTACCTACACTCAGAAGTGTATCAGTATTATTTATTCAATAAACAGGGAAAGTTGAATCATGTCAGTAAATCCAATATATTCTTCGTTCAAATGTCGGCGAGTGCCTATAATATTCGTTTACACGTCGATCTTTTTTGACGTATTTTATTTTGCTTCCGTCTCGCCTTGGTAACCCGCAAGTTTTAGGACCTGCTTTCAAAGTAGCGGACTACAGGTTCAATCAAAATTAATAGAATATTAGAAAGTTTCATCTAACTTTGGTCGAACTAGTAACAAGGCAGTCAAAAAACTCATTTTTTTTTCCTCAATCATCACACAACTTCGTCTAGTCCCAAACTAAGCAGAGCTTGTGTTATGAGTACTAGACAACTGATAAACATACTTTTAAATTTCTAAATACATACGTATTTTAGGTAAATTACACCCAGACACAGAACAAATTATTGTGCTCATCACATAAACATTTGTCCTGGGTGGGAATCGAACCCACAACCTTAGGCATAGCAGTCAGGGCCACTAACCACTGGATCAACCGGCCATATGTTTTGTTTAAGATTAAAAAAATAGTAATTCAGTTAAAGAAGAATTCTTTTGTGAACCCATACAATTCAAACATCGATATTCTAACCTTTCCATTCCTGCACCGGATTCGTGCAGAAGTAACGCCCGAGTGCCACAACTGTGTGGACCGCTCGGAAGACACGATGGAGCACATGGTAGAGATGTGCCCCGCTTGGGCAGTGCACCGCCGTGCCCTCGTGGGGGAGATCGGCGGCAAAGATCTCTCGCACCGGGCCTTGGTACAGGCCATGGTTCGAAGCGAGGAGGAGTGGCAAAGGACGAGGCTGCACGTGCACGCGCGACGGAGCGGCATTCACGCCCCAGCCGCCGGCCGGGACCCCGATCCCGATTTCGGGCCATCGTAGACGCAGGCTTTCGGACGGCGAGTAATGGGAAGCTTGCCGTCCGACTGTCCGGTAACCGTCCGGACTGAACCCAAGTCGTCGACGGCACGTACTGTTCCACGCGCGCCTCAAGTTGATATCAGTAAACCGTAGGGGCCCAGCAGGGTCGAAGCCTACTGGGGCCAAGGGTCTGATTCTGAAAGGAAGACTCGGCCCTGGTATGAAAGGCAACGAAGTCTGATACACCCTCCTGCTCCACCCAAGAGCGAGGAATGTCATTGGATGATTTTCCCACCGAAAAAAAACCTTTCCATGACTATTCAAATATTTCTCAATAGGTTTTTCACTTATTAATTACCTAGTCTTTGGCAAGCTGTCAACACCCGTAAATGAGAGTGTTAGCGTATCTACTAATTAAGTTTTATCGCTCAGCTTCGAACTCACTAATAAAACTTAATACCTCCCTCATTTGGCCTTAATATCGACACCACCAAAGATTTATTTACTTTTCTATTATTGTTGATTGAAATAAATGCGACAGTTTGAAAGATGTGTTCCTGTTTTGGCATACATTGCTGGTGTTACTGGGGAAAGGGGAGTGTTATGTTGTGTACAGCGAGTAATGGATTTTGATCTGTGATGTATGGTCGTCGAATTCGAAGCAATTAATTTGTGCGTTGCTACGATTTGTAAGTTATGAACGTGCGCTTCGCGCCCCCTCGTCGCACGCACGGCGTGCATTTCGGTTGACAAAGAGCAAGAAAATGTAGAAGAGAGATCTTTAGTGTAGATATTTTTTTTGAAAAGTCTAGCTAATTATAAAAACGCCAGTCCTTTGGTTGTTGCAAAAAGAGTTAAAAATGCTATGAGAGAAAACTATCTGCTCATCATTATCGGCAACTACTGAAGTTCAATTTAATGTATAGTCAACCATCTAGGTCTTAACTACAGTACGGCACACACTTTAAAGAGACATACCTAACAAGAAAGATGCTACCTACTCATATTGTATACTAATACATTTCATCGTGCGAGAATTTAAAATATAAAGATATTTGGTCCTTTTCTAATTATTATTAATATCAACAGTTACTTTTTATCGAGGTAAAACCCTCTTCATCTTTTTTTGTAAAAGTCTCTTTCTCTCGCTCTTCAGAGCAAAAATATCGAGTAGATATAGCATAGATTAGCTATCCCAAAAAATGCATATATCTTGTAAAATAAACTCATCATCATCATCATCATCATTTCAGCCGAAAGAAGTCCACTGCTGGACATAGACCTTCCCCAAGTGTCGCCACAATGAACGGTCCTGTGCGTCTCGCATCCATCGGACTCCCGCAACCGTTACCAAGTCATCGGTCGGTAAAATAAACTACAATAGTTAAATCACAGAAAAAACCAGTAACTAATATTTGGACCAAAAAAATATCAGATCACAAAACTCATCAGTCGTAACTAAGAAGCCAAATAAATATTAAAATTGATACTTCTCATTCTTAGTCTTTGCTGTAACGATTGATTTATTCGGGCCCATTTACTTGCGCGTGCGCACGAAACAAATATATCATCGTCGACGCTTTGATGCGCCGCTTGATATATTCACTTTTGTATTTGTTTAATAATTTCTCAGCTTGGTGATTGTTATTTTTATTTCAAACGAAATTGGTTATAATTTACAGTCGTAAAATATTTTGCTTTCAACCATTTGTCATTTTGATTATTTCGAATTTTAATGATGAAACTTTTACAAAGTGTTGATTAGAATTTAAGGCTCTGTATTTTAAAGTATCAAACGACTGCATAAAAGCACAAACATTAAATAAATATATTTTTAACTTAGTCAAACTACTATTAGATAAACTACATACATCTAAAGATATACTGTGAAGAGCAGAGAGTGACAATTCTATAGGTACACTGTTCTTTGTTCAGAACCTTTAAAATAGTCATCCAAAAACCACACCATAAACTCGAAAGTTAAGTGATAACCCTTTATTATTGCTTCCAAAATTGTTTCCAATAATGCAACCGAAACTGTAACATATACATAACATCGGTCCCAGTTGTAATTCAACCGGGTGTAACTCTACGTCAACGCTCGTCCCCTTTAATCCCCCTTTATGGGTTCAACGTTATAATTTTAACCTGTATTATTTTATATGTTGGACCATTATCGTGGATTAAGTTGAATATAGCGTATTATTTATGTGTTCCGCATGTTGGTAACACGTGTTTATCTGTTCTGTGGTTTATCGTTGAATTAAGGTGAGAATGATCCTATTAAATTCGATTGGTGGAGTATGTTATTACTGCGGTGTTCTGAAGTTGTAACACTAGGGTTTTTTATAATTAATTTTAATTTTTGTCTGCCCAAATTTAGACGTGGCCCGGTGGCTTGTTAATATGTAAGCTAATTTGTTCTTTATGATCAAAAAAGCAAAGATGGAAATCAAAAATTGGGAGTCAACCAAGTTCTATAAACTTTTGGTACGTGGATATGTTATAAAACCTCTTGATTGACTGCCAAGTTAAGGAATCCTAGAATTTGAATTTATAACGAGGTGTGAGGCATGGTGAGACGTAAATCTCCGAATTTATTGACTAGAAATATATTCTACAAACTCGACTGAGATAGACTCTCCAATCTCAGACTCGCGATGAAGATAACCTCTGGGATATGTTAAAAGATTTGAAAACTGAATTTGAAAATGTCGTTCTCTTTTAGGAGGTATTTCTAAGACTGTGTGAATACTAACTTTCCGTGCGTCAACATTGGATAGAAATAATTCAAGTACTCTTATATACGAGTATACCTATATTTACCTGAACACGAAACCTCCCAAGGGAGTCAAATCCAGTTGGCAAAGAAACTTTGCCACGATTTCTAAGCGTGGGATGTATTCGGGGCTAATAAGCATATTATTCAAGAGTATATCAAACATTTAGCCTAGTGTAAATTCCCTACCAAAGTAGATTATGACGATTCAATTATGATTTGAAATGTCATGTAGATTTTGAGCTGGGGATCATCTAAGGGATCGCCTATGCTCCATTACAGTTTTTTAAATAGAAATGTAAAGGTTTATATTATTCAGAGGCTTGTTTGACGTAATATTTTATTAGCATAAGGTATATATTAATAATCCCAAATAGGTTGCCTAAGTAGCAAACTATAATTTACGTAATTTAGCTATTCTACTGCTTATTTTGTCCTGATAATACTCATTTGTTATTGACATTGTCTTGATTAATTATTACCTTTGTAGTTCCAATATTAACATTAATTTGAAACAATGTTTTGCCTTAACATTTATTAATACTAGAATCTGGTTTGTTTTAGTGAGAGTACTAAATCAAAGAAAACTACATACATGCAATATGAAATTTACTTGTAGCTTTAAAATGACAATCTATTTAAACATGCATATCAAATTATCAAGTTTATCATTATTTATTAAATGCTTTGTTATAAACTTTCTAAAAACGATATTTTTGCTTTGGTCCCGACTTGACTTATTAGTTTGTAATACTAGGTAAAAAGTTCAAATATTAACCAAAGAGTGATACAGTTTAGTTTCAATATTTTCGACAAAACCGCTGGAATGCTAACGAAAGTCTATTTTAAACTGTACTAGACTACCTAATATAATCACTGAATTATGTATGTAGAATTGTGGAACAGGGTAGGCAGTAGAAATTTCTCATTATTTCGTTACAATTGAATTCGATTGTGTGCCTTCTAAACAAACGCAGGACTACCTTGACACTAATTGATATTGCAATCAAAATTATATTAGTGACAACTAGAACTAGAACAAGAAAATATATTGTGTCTAAAATATAGTACATAATGACAAACGACGTTCATTGAATACGTTATGCAATTCACAAGATAATTTGTCATGGCGTATTAATAAAATGATATTACAAAATCATTTTAGAACATTCACTTGGTGATAATAAATCTAATTATGATCCTGTCATATTTGATCTTGAAAAGGATGAAAATAATTATGCTGATACAATATTAATAATAACGGTGAGTGAAGGAGGAATTCTGTCTTTTGATGAGACAAATGTAGTATTAATGAGTCGTTGGTAGATGGTTCTTGAATGTAGATGACTGTGAGATTATAGAGAATACATGTGAAACGCCAAGTCGTGGGTGTTGAACTGTTGACGTGCCGCATGCATGATTAATTCTGTGATGTGCTTTTAGATTTGTTTCGCAAGATTAACTTTGGAATAATATTTGAAAATTATTTAGATTTGGATGTTAAATTCTGATAAAGTATATCCTTTAAAAACTATCATTTTAAAACCGCCAATCAGTTTAAGATTTATACCTTTTGTAGCCTATGTTTTTTATTAGAGCTGCCAGTTATGAAAAAAATTATCGCTATTTTTTTTTTTATTTTTTTTAAGGTGGGAAATCTAAAAAACCACACCTGTATCCTTCAATTACCCTTTGCGTACTAGGACTACGGGTTTCCCTTTCAGAAATTCTCCGCGGTCCTAGCTAGCGGGCATCGGCCCCGCTATCCATCGCTATGCGTAGGATTCTATTCTATTTAGCGTTTTTGAAAACATTATCTGTTTTTTGTTTTTTTAGTTTTGTTAAACTATTAACCCTCTGTGTCATTTACATTTCCAGTACTTACATACGCCTTTGTACTTTGAAAAATCATATTATTTGCCTAATCCATCACTGCTTCTTCATCGCTACGATATCCTATATTAACATTTCTCTTACCAACAAGATTCTCTTAAGTAACCTCTGTATCATCATTAACCTGCGCCGCACGCGTCCAGTCCAGGGTCTGGAGCTCAACGCGCGTGTGACGTTTAATTTTGTACCCTCATGATTGATGGCCCACCTCGTTCATTTTCATACTTTTGTTATATTCGCGAATCTAACTGGAAGGACTATGTTCGGTAGGTATTGTTGCCAATTGATTTATGAGCGTTGTTTTGAGGTGTAATGTAGTGAGTGTCTTTTCTATGATTATTAGTACTGATTTAGTCTATTGTTAGGGAAAGAAGTGTGTTGGACGCATTTGATACTGATTGATTATTTAACCAATTCTTATTAGTAAGTGCACACTCAACATACACTTTTTTATATGAAATCATCAAATAATTTCTCTCGCTCTAAGTGCAGTGAAAGGCAGTGTTAAAATTTTTCTAAGTGCACGCATATTTCTTCAGTTGTCCTTTGTGTTCCAGAATTACGGTGACTTTTTTAAGCAATTCCGCTGCCTTTGGGCAGTGACTTGTGTCCAAACACAACGTATGCTACAAACGGACAAACGAACGAAGGTAATGTAGGTAATTTTACTACTAGTGTTCCTGTGTTATGATATTTTAAAACGTATGAGCTTTCAGTTCAGGGTTTAAGGAACATTAATGTATAAATAAATGTGCATAAATACAATTCAATCGTACTCGAGCAGACAGGACGGACAGGTTCATACGGCTTCTCTATAAATAATAATACATACGACTGTGGAAACCTTAGAAATCCAAACAACTTTGTTCGTTTGGCAACCCTACAAAACGTCTAATAAACTTTGTTGGTATTTCCATTGTTTTTGTACTGGAAAATGATTGCAGGTTTTAACTATTTGTTCTGTTTATATTTTTTCTTTCATAATAAAACAAAAGAATCCAGTTGTCGTAGGCATATTTCGGGTCGCTAAAAAAACAATTAATATGACAGTGTAGTCTCGCTAATAATATTATGATATATATATTTTATATTGTAATGGGGAAAATTTGTAAATGTGCATGTTTGTAGTAACAAACATACACGTGTACGTGAAGGAGTACCTTCATGTGCAAAGGCACGGTAATATTATCTATACAGTATTGTAACTCGGCCGTATCTTTGAAATAAATGCCTACAGCCACGCGGTACGTAAACATGCGATAGGGCTGCCCGCCTCCAGCATTTTAATTACATTTGCCTACTTTGTGTTTCCATTTAGTTTTGTGATTGTAAATATACTTTTTTATATAAACAAATAAAATACTTTGTGAATTGAATAGGAAGTGTTCAATATTTCATCATCTTCCTGTCCTTGTCCCATCTTATTTGGGGTCGGCACAACATGTTTTTTTCTTCCATTCCATCCTGTCAACCGTCATGCTATCACTAACTTCCTTTTCTTTCATATCACTGTTCACACAATCCATCCATCTTTTCTTTGGCCTCCCTCTCCCTCTCCACCCATCCACATGTATACTCATAACTCTTTTAGTAACATGCGTTTCATCTCTCCTCTTTACATGACCATACCAAGACAAACGATTCCCTTTCAACTTTTCAGTCACTGGCGCCACTTTCAAACTTCCTCTAATATACTCATTTCTCACTTTATCCATTCTCGTCACACCACACATCCATCTCAACATTCTCATCTCCGCTACATGCAATCTTTTTTCATCCGTCTTTTTCACAGCCCAACATTCTGATCCATACAGTATGACAGGTCTTATTACGGACTTGTAGATTTTACCCTTCAACTTGGGGGGCATCCGTGGGTCACAAATTGTTCCAGTGACCTGTCGCCATTTCATCCATCCTGAATTGATCCGATTTGATACGTCTCGGTCTACCTCGCCATTTCCTTGGATAAGCGACCCGAGGTACCGAAAGTCGGAGCAGATTGGTATGGGCGTTCCAGCGAGAGCTAAGGGCATAGGACCGGAGAGACCACCGAAATCACAGAACAAGTACTCGGTTTTCGTTCTGCTCAATTTTAAGCCAACACTCTCCAGTCTGTGCCACCACACCTCCAATTTGCTCTGGACCTCTAGGCCACTCTCGGCAACCAGCACAATGTCATCGGCAAACAGCATACACCAGGGAGCCTCTTCCTGGATGCCCGACGTCAGAGCGTCCATTATCATCAGGAAGAGGTAAGGGCTGAGGGCCGACCCTTGATGTAAGCCGACAGCCACACTGAAGCTGCCAGTGTTGCCCACTGCAGACCGGACTTGGGTACTGCATTGGCTGTACATCGCTCGGATCAACTGCACATACTTCCCAGGCACACCTTTCTCCTTAAGGGCCCACCACAGAACCTCACGAGGTACCCGGTCATATGCCTTTTCGAGGTCAACGAATACCATGTGCAAGTTTTTATGCGCACCTCTGTATTTCTCGCACAGCTGGCGTATAGCAAAAATGGCATCCGTTGTACCCCGACCAGGCATAAAACCAAATTGGTTCTGTGAAATTTCACTCTCTTCTCTTAGCCTCCTTTCAATAACTTTCTCCCAGGCTTTCATAGTATGTGACATTAGCTTTATTCCTCTATAATTGTTGCATTCAAGCACATCACCCTTGTTTTTAAAGATGGGCACCAGGGAACTGTTGCACCACTCATCAGGTATGGCTTCTTCCTGCAACAACTTATTGAAGAACAAAGCTAACCACATCCATCCATCCACTCGCAGCAACTTCCACACTTCAACTGGTATTCCGTCTGGACCAATTGCCTTACCATTCTTCATTCCATTTATAGCTATTCTGACTTCATCCATACTAATCATTCTCACTAAACCCACGTTCACTGGTTTGCTCTCTAAAATCCCATTCCAGTTGTTTTCCTCATTCATCAGTCTTTCAAAATAGTCCTTCCACCTCTCTTTGATTTTACTATCTTCTGATAGAATCATTCCAGTTTCATCCCTTATACATCTTATCTGACAAACATCTCTCGCATTTCTCTCTCTTGCTCTAGCAAGCCGGTATAGATCTTTCTGGCCTGCCGGACTATCTAGTGTGTCGTATAGTTTGTCCTGTGCTTTTGCTCTCGCTATTGCCACGGCTTTCTTGGCTTTTTTCTCAATATTTGCGACCGAAAAATATTTGCGCCTCGACTGAGACGTACCTACGAAATGCTTTATTATTAAATTTTAAAGTACAAAAATCCGCATTCTAAAGCTTAATTAAAAATTGTTTTGGGAAACATGGACAAGGTGGAGAAAAAGGATTATCTTTTACTTGAATATAGATACCTGCAGCTACTTTACAATTTATATGTTTGGTTTTAAATGAAGAATTCATGCAACCAAAAACAGCACAATATATCCTACTCGTCATAATAAATATATAATTAGGTACTTGAACTTATTTTTATTGAAAAAATCGCGCGGCACAGACGCGACTGTCTGCATCCCGAGCGCACCTCGAGATCGAGGCGCGTAGGTATAGCTCGCGTTTCGTCCGTTTGTATGAATTTGGAATACTGTATAGATAATATTACCGTGGCAAAGGTGTGAACAGATTTGGATGGAATAGCACATAGGATACCGGGAATATGTTCCTTTTAACAATTTCCTATTTTCATGCGGACGAAACTGATAGTAGAAACTAGATGTACTAACACAAACAAACTTATGTATGAAGTATTATTATCCTGATAACATAATACGAAATTCTTTATTGTATCCACAGTGAGGGCTCGTAGTTAAGCCAACAGCCGTGTTACTCAGTTACTGAGATGTGGAAGACAGATAGCCAGTCCTCTCAAAATACTGGTACTTAGCTACATCTGCTTAGACTGGAAGCCGGACCAAACAAAGTTGGGAAAAGGGTAGTCAGATTGGTTGGTATCCACGGTTGAGTTTCAATTCCATATAGCTACTGCTTCAAAACTTTATGGAAAGATAACCATGTAACTGGTCCCAAACACCAGCGAAGACATTACACATGCATTACATTGTATTCATTTGTGATGCGGGCCCTGTCACTCATACAACTATTATACAGCCAATAAGCGATTGTATTGAACAGAACCTGATGTTGACATGACGGGGGGCATACGGGCTTGCCCGTCTTATGTCTCATTATACCTTGTTATGTTTGTCACAGAAAAGTGGCCAGGTCGAAATAAATTAATGGTAATCAAGTGGTGTTTAGGCGAGTTGTATGTGAATTGAAATAGAGGGTCAAAAATACACAGTCAAATTGAATTATTATCTATGGAAGATCTTTACGCGTGATGTTTATCGATAAATAATGATGATCAAAAAAAAAAGAGAATACACACTCCGAATAGTAACGAGACGGTCGCATGCGGGATGGAGGACAAATTCTCACGCCTTAGCCGCTGAGACCCCGAACCCGACTACCAGCTACCGTAGGTGAGGGCTTGCGGACGACGAGTAAAGGATAGCTTGCCATCCGGTCGTACGGCAACCATCCGGACCAAGCCCGAGTCATAGACGGCCTTTTGTATACTGATCGCCCCAGTCTATCTCATTTCGTTCAGTCCATCCTAAGTTTGTTTGTAAGAGATTACCCTGTGCGATAAGACCGCCCATTGTACACTTAGTTTTTGTAAATGTTAACCCTGGTGTATGAGGTGTACAATAAAGTATATAATAAATAAATAAATAAATAATAAATATATCTATTATAATAAACACCAATGAGAATCTCAAAGGATTTCACTATAGGAAAACTCGTTTACTGTTTTTCATACTTGAAATAAAACTTTGTTTTCAAAAGATAAGTTTAATGATGTCCAGTATTATCAAGGTACATCAAGTTTGTTATCACTTATCATACTACCATACAAATAAATACCATAGTTATGTTATTTTAGAATGATAGTATCGGTTATTGCCCTTTCTCTAATATGCCTGCGTAGTAAACTGAACTGTAACCGTATAGAGGTCAAAATACCTAGAGGCTGAAGCCCCAAACGGTGGTCGGATCAAATGTCAGAGCATGGGTATGTTTTGGCATGTATTCAACCCGTAAGTCCACCAGGCTGCTAACAGTTTAAGCGTACTAACGGGGTATGATTAGTCATAATTTTCCAACATTTTTTACTTGTGATAACGATATAGATAATAACTGCTTTCCCTGAAACTCAACAAAATTTGGGGATCAAAGTTAGTTTTCTTTTTCGGGGGGAATATCATCCAACGACATCCCGCGCTCTTGGGCGGAGCGTGAGGATGTGTCAGACTTTTACTTACTAAAAACCCACTCCTGTCCTTTCGTTGCCTTTCATATCAGGGCCAAGTCTTCCTTTTAGAAGCAAACCCTTGACCCCAGTAGGCTTCGAACCTGCTGGGCCCCTACGGTTTGCTGACATCTCCTTGAGGCGCGCGTGGAACAGTACGCGACGTCGACGACTTGGGCTCAGTCCGGACGGTTACCGGACGGTCGGACAGCAAGCTACCCATTGCTCGCCGTCCGCAAGCCCGCGAAAATTAGTAGATGTTAATTCTGTATGGCTTTATTTCTCATTAAAACAAAAATAAGCTTATCATAAAATGCAGATACGTTTAGGTCAATGATCGCTACTGCCACACTAGAACGCAAGAACTATATCCAGCTGACGTTGTTAAAACAAATGAGGTTCTTGTTACTGATTGGTTAGCAGAATTTCAAGAGCCAACACGAAAGACTAGATAACGTACGGTAGGGTAAGGTAGCCAATCAGACATGCCAAGTGAACGTCGCCCCCTGATGGATAGCTTCGTAGCCTGGCTGAATAATGTGGTTACTGGCTTGTAATGCCTAGGGGGTTCAGAGAGATTTTCTAGTGAGATCTTTCAATAATAAACAGCTTTGTGTAAGAGAGGAGATATATCGTAATAATATCGACGTTATTAAGGCGGATAATAATATTCATAAAATGACGCCAATTTTTTCGGAAGGATCAGGTTAGGCTAGTCTACCTACCTCAGCCACCGCATGCGCGGGCTTTAGGACAGCGAGCAATGTGTAGCTCGTCATCCGATAAGAACCAAGCCTGAGTCTGTATTCTACGAGTGACTTAAAGAGGTGTCAGCTTAATGGACGGGGCCCGCTAGGAACGATGCCTATCATCGATAGACAGCAGTATTGTTCGCAAGAGTCACTTGAAAATGGTACCTGAAAGAACACTGTCGTCATTTCAATGAGGGTTTTCTAAAATGACATTTACCACGTAGCTGCACTGAGTCGTCAGGTCCAGGCACCTATCAAAACGCTTATGTTAATGACATTATTTAGACGTAATATTTTTTTACAAAAGTATACAAATACCTCTCGGCTAAGTGGCGCCAACTGGTGGTGTGAATTTTCCTGAAAACCCTCATTGGATTAAAAACCAGCTATTTTCCTTTGTGTAGTCATCAATGTATTCTTACCACAACTTCCACTAATCATCCACACTTGTCGCTGTTTAAATTGGCCTAAACTCCGGCACGTGATTCACATTTGTCAGTAGCTGAATATGGACCTAATAAAGACCATTTTAATGAACGCATACCTAGATGACTATAAAGTGACAATCAAGACTGGTTATATCTGGCTAAATGGATTGGCGATTGCAATAGACAAGAGACACTTCACTGAATAATTTCAGTACTGCCAACTTAAATCACATCTGAATCTCAAAGAAATACAGCCGCTTTAGTACCATATAAAGGTGTAATTCTAATTTGGTTGCTAATACAGATAGATTAACAGAAAAACTCATTTTATCTGATCCGGTAATTGAATTCGGAATCCCTTTTTTACATGAGAAATCATCTAATGACTCCTGCAGCTCTAGGGTAGAGCGAGAGGGATCGTCTACTTTTACTTACAAAAACCCACCTGTGTTTATCCAGTTGCCCTTTGCGTTCTAGGGCCACGGTAACTCTTTTAAACAGTCCTGCAAAACTCGGGACCCTACGCTCAGCAGCCGGGGACTTACCATGATGCACAGGCGAAAATAAAAAAATATAAGTGTTGTTAACATGAAAACTAATACCTGGCATACAAAGAGAGAGAGAGAGAGTCTTATCTACTAAAAACAATAGAAAAGATCCGTTTCCCGATGCACAAACCGTTCTGAGGTCAATCATAACTTGAATTATTTAATAGTAACATTCGTGTTCGTGCGTTAAAAAACCTAATATTTTGCAGTTTCCTAACTTGACTGTGTTGAATTGTCCTTGTTTTTTTTGCAATGGAGTATATTCTTGGGGGTAAGTACTTCCCAGTTTATGTTGCAACATAGCTATAGTACATATTAAACTATTGTTTTAGCATCGTCTTACAAAAGAGAGAAATAATTTCATTAGGTTCGAATTCAAATAGTTATAAAGTACACAATTCAAAGGTATCCAAAGTAAAAAAATATGTTGTTGTATAGGGAATAATTATAGGCTAACAATTAATATATGAATTGTGTCAGACTTCATCCGAATTTCTAACAAATTCTGCCTTTGATCTACTGCAGCTGAAGTAGTTGAAAATATGTAAATGTCTCAGTGTAACTCAACTAGTTGTTTTTAAATAATGTTTGTGATTTTAATATGTTTCGAGATAAATAAATAATAAATATTTAACCACTTAAAAAGACTTCATAAAATTGCTACATTGTTTCAGCATCATTATCATCATTTCAGCCGAAAGACGTTCACTGTTGGACATAGGCCTCCCCCAAGTGTCGCCACAATGACCGGTCCTGTACGTCTCGCTTCCATCGGATTCCCGCGACCCTCACCAGGTCATCGGTTCACATTGTGGTGGCTACATTGATAAATTTAAATAATTATAAACTTAAATTAACTCTGGTGTTAATAAACACAGGTGGCATTGCACAAGTCCGAGGCCATGTGCTTTCACGACCCTCGGAATGCGCCACCACCGGGTTCCCAACTAACGGTAGGAGGAGTCCACATCGGCGTCGGGTCGACGATGAAGTACCTGGGACTCGTTTTCGACAGCCGATGGGATTTCGAGGAGCACTTCCGACGTCTGGCTCCCAAACTAAATAGGACTGGGGCTGCCCTCGGGCGGCTCCTGCCCAACCTTGAGGGTCCAGACGCTTCCTGCCGGAGGCTCTACGCGGGAATCGTTCGGTCCATGGCCCTTTATGGCGCACCGATATGGGCGCCGGCGCTGCGGAAGCAGCCGGCGGCCCGGCTGAACGCATGCCAGAGGGTCATGGCCATATGAATGGTGCGAGGATACCGGACGATTTCCCGCGAAGCGGCGAGCCTCCTTGCTGGCCAGCCACCATGAAATCTGGAGGCAACAGTCCTTGCACACATGCACGATCTGCGCATGGAGATGCAAAGCCGGGGCGAAATTCCGCTGCCGCGACAAGTCGCAGCATGGCGGACAGAGCTCCGTCGGGTTCTCATGGAGAAATGGCGACAGCGACTGTCGCGACCCAGTGCTGGGCATGCCACAATTATGGCGGTAAGTCCCCTCTTTGAGGCGTGGTTTGAAAGACCTCACGGCGTCCTCACCTTCCGCATGACGCAGGTTCTCACCGAACACGGTAAGTTCGGGAAGTTCCTGCACCGGATTCGTGCGGAAGAGACGCCCGGGTGTCGCCACTGTGCGGACCGCCCGGAGGACACGGTGGAGCACACGGTGGAGGTGTGCCCCGCTTGGGCAGAGCAATGCCGTGTCCTCGTGGAGGCGATCGGCGGTGGCGATCTCTCGCGCCATGCCTTGGTACAGGCCATGGTCCGGAGCGAGGAGGAGTGGCAGGCGGTCGCCTCCTTCTGCGAAGCAGTAATGCTAGCAAAGGAGGCGGCCGATGGCGTGAGGCAACGGTCTTCACGCCCCAACCGCCGCCGGGATTCTGATCCTGATTTCCGGCCACCGTAGACGCGGGCTTGCGGACGGCGAGCAATGGGTAGCCTGCCGTCCAACCGTCCGGTAACCGTCCGGACTGAGCCCAAGTCGTCGACGGCACGTATTGTTCCACGCGCGCCTCAGGGAGATGTCAGCAAATTGTAGGGGCCCAGCAGGGTCGAAGCCTACTGGGGCCATGGGTAGTGTGAAAACGAAACCCGGGGCCCTGGGACGAAAGCAACGAAGGAACAGGAGTGGGTTTTTAGTCAGTAAAAGTCTGACACTATCTCTCGCTCCGCCCAAGAGCGGGATTTGTCATAAGATGATTTTCCCACCTAAAAAAAAAACTCTGGTGTTAAAATGATATTAATTTAATGCAGTTTGTTTTTTCTAGAGTCCAACATAGACGAAATATGTATCAGTGGATCTACCTTATTACATAATACAAGAATTTTCTTGTTGTCGCAAAAACATGTCTACTTCTATCTATAAGGTCAAATTACAAGATATCTTCCATAGGTTTCTGGCCACTTCTGACCCTTTTATAACAGGAATAAGAAACTACTAAGAAAAGTAAATTCTTTGCCATTACCACAAGCGGCATTAAGTTGATTAAACCACTAAATATGGTGTTTTCATTTTATTCATACACTAGCTGTCCGCCGCAGTTTCCATGCTTACTGCTCCATTCCCGTGGGTAATAACGTGATTTTATATAATATAGCCTTCCTCTCCTTTTATAAGAGGACTATCCAACACTAAAAGAATTTTTCAATTCGAACCAGTAATTCCTGAGGTTAGCGCATTTAAACAAACAACTCTTTAGCTTTATCTTATTAATATAGATTTTCTATGTCAACATATTCATATTATTTAAAAGTCATATTTAAAACAGTTTGACTGGCCTATTTGTCTAGTGGTTAGTGGCCCTAACTGCTATGCCGGAGGTCGTGAGTTCAATTTCCACCCAGGATAAATGTTTGTGTGATGAGTACGATCATTTTTGTTCTGTGTCTAGGTGTAATTTATCTATAATATGTATGTATTTAGAAATATTTAAGTATGTTTATCAGTTGTCTAGTACTCATAACACAAGCTCTGCTTAGCTTAAGACTAGACGGCGTTGTGTGATGGTTGTGGAATATTATATTATTATTATAGTTACGGAAGTAAAATGTGAGCAAAATCGCCAATTTTAATATTGGCCAGGATTTTGCAATATTTCGCCTGTGTGTGATGTGTTCAAATGTCAGTCGTACGAGCAAGAAAGACGAATGGATCCATGTATGCTATATAGCTCTATCCCTTTAAAATTTCAGTTTAGGTCGTAAAATGGATCGCGATAAGAACTCGTGGTAGCACTGCTGCTCTTGCTACCATTATCTGAATAATATATGTCGGTGAAGTCAATAGTACGAAAGCCCAAAGTGACATGTGACACGTGACACATGTCACTTTGACAGAATCCGCGCTGACGTTTGCACGAACCGAGCAGATGAAGGTGCCAACCGCAGAGGTCCGGGGCTCTTTCTTCTGTCGGCAGCCGTGCGAACAACGTCGAGTCTCGGGAACTGTTTCACGGCTCGATGTGTGAAGTGAATACCTAGTTTTTTTATTGCTCGATACCCAGCCATCACCAACAAAACAGAGTCCCTGGACAGAGCTTCAATGATGATCAGCACCCTGAGCCGACATATATATAAAATTCACACAATTATCACACAACGCTGTCTATAGAGTCCGAAGCTAAGCAGAGCTTGTGTTATGAGTACTAGACAACTGATAAACATAATTATTACTTAAATATTTCTAAATAAATACATATTATAGATAAATTACACCCAGACACAGAACAAATGATTGTACTCATATCACAAACATTTGTACTGGGAATAGTCCACTAGAATTCAATAAATGTTACTGTAAAATGATGGTAAACAGATCGAAATACAGTCTATTTTGATTGCGAGCTTTTTTCTTAATTAGTTCAAAAGAAACATCACCCATTCCCAAACCATTTAACCTCATTACTTCCTTAACTTAATTTAAACAATACCCAAATTCATGGTACCACTGTTTAAATACACAGTTGTAAATACTGAACGTTAACCTTAATTCAGAGCTAATGACTAGTTCATTACACGTAAGCTGTGTATTAAACTGTTTAGTTCCCTGGACAGCGACGTGGGAAAGCAAATAGTGTACTGTGACGTCACGCGATTACGTGGTGTGTTTTGTAATCACACTAGCTTGAGTGCTTTTGACACCTAACAGAAAGTTAAACGGATACCATTGAACTTTGGTAGAGGTATGGGTTCCCGCTTTTCAGTTGAAGTTAAAACTCAAGTTCTACCTCACAACCAGTTGATCTTGGTGTGTGGAATGTTCGAAAGATTTACTGCAGGCCTTGAACACAAACGGCAGCTGAAGGAATACAAGTGGGTTTTAATCAGTAAAAGTCTGAGACACACTCTCGTTCTACCCAGAGTAGGAGAAATATTTTGAAATGGATTGAATTTGGAATAGAATAGAATTTTATTGAAATTTGAATTGAATTTTTAATTGATTTTGGAATTGAATCTTGAATTGAGTTTTGAATTGAATTTTGAATTGAGTTTTGAATTCAATTTCAAATTGAATTTTAGTGACAATGTTCAATATCCAGTGGTGTATGTGTGCTAAGTGCAGAGCTAATGGGGCGCAGTTGGTCATCTAGCTATCCATAGCAGGATTTCCAAACGAATACTCGATTCAGTGTAATCTAACTGAACCGATTATCCGCATATCCAGCTGGGCCCCATCAAGCTCCGCAGATTCTTCCAGATTGGGTTATTATTATTTATCTGGCTCATGCTATCAAGGTTATATAGATCGGATACCTGGTTATCCAACCGTCACACATATCCAAGATCAACGAGCCTTCGTAGATAGAACAACTACAATAGTCTATTACTATATTATCATCAGTTAAAGAATACATTTAACAAACAAATAATGTAAATAACATAATAACATACGTCGCAAGACGAAAGTCTATGGCCAGTGCCGCATGTTGCCAGTAATGACATATGGCACTAAAACGTGGTCGCTCCCAATTGGACCGGCTTAAAGTCACCCAACGAGCAATGAAGAGAGCTATGCTTGGAGTTTCCCTGCGTAAACGAGTCAAGAATGAAGGTACAAACAAGAGATGATAAGATTAGGGACCTACCGACTTGACTTAGCCCATAGAATTGCCAAACTTTAGTGACAGTCAGCAGAGCACTCGCAGAACAGATTGTCGATGGAACCGAAAGGTTTTGAAGTGACAATTGCGTACCGGAAAACGAAGAGATGAAACACCTCCCAAAAGGTGGAACCGATGACCTGGGTAGGGTTGCAGGAATTTGAAGGATGCCACAAGCATAGGATCTGTCGTTGTAGCGACACTTGGGGGAGACCTATGTCAAGCACTGGACGTCATTCAGCTGAAATAATGATGATGAAGTAACGAGCAAAAATTTTTATCTCTTTGTAATATAAGTTTGTATAATCTAAAGCCGAAAATGCTGTTCGTCGCTTAGAAATACATAATAAACCTAACATTATGCTCAAACGCACTTTGTTACTAACTTCGAACACCGCATTTAGGGTAGATCTCTTTAGCTTTGTATTTGTGTCAATCACTGAGTTAAACTGATTCGAAGCCAATCTCTGTACTATTCCTGAATCTCATCAACAAACAAATTAACACGAAACGCCATATTAATGGCCGACGAACGATCGCAAACGGATCATATTGCCGGCTAAATACTACTCCATTATTAGACTCGTCTCACTAAACGAGCAATGAAAAGCGAATACGAAGTTCATTTCAGAGAAATGGTTGTTACGATGAATTGTCCTTAAAATAGACAGATACCTATCTGCTTTATTGACAGATAAAAGCTGAAGCTAAAGAAGAAAACGCGTCAACGCTTTGTGTATTAAAAGATTTTAGTGTTAATTGAAGCGCAGCAACCGTATTTTATAAGTCATTATCGATTATCGTCGTGAGGATCATACTAGCGTAATAAAAGAGCTGTACCATTTTCAAGTGGCTCTTGACTTCATAATTAAACCTAAGTAGGTAGGTACTGTAAAGAAAGCCTGCTGAAGAGTACCTTACAGCATGCAGGCTGGCAGAATAATAATTCTGGCTTGATTTGAATACTCATTCGATTTAGAAGATGAAGTCGTCGGTCGCGGCAGACAACGAAGGCACTGGCAGGACGAACTAGCCAGATTTCGCCAGGACTGGAAAAAGGACGCGCAGGCCCGCGAAAGATGTGAGACCGAAATTAAGAACATTATTTTAAAAAACACAAGCCTTAAACGGGAGCTCGTAGACCAAGCTCAGCAATATCAAGATGTTGTTGATGAGTGCGACAAACTGCGGGTGATCACGGATGGTTTTAGGGACTGTAGTAATTTATATGAGGAGGCTTTATGCAAAGTTAGGGATCTCCAGGATGAATTAAATTATGCCAACAGTAAAATTGTCAAATTGCAAAAAGAAAAAGAAAGTACTCAGGCTAGGGAAACTAACCATTTATATAGCGAATTATTAAGCTCCAATTGTAACCCCCATCCCATGCTTACTATCGACCTAACTGAGGATTCCTTATTGAATCAGAACAATAGTTTAACAGTTAGTCACAAAAAATTAAAAAAATATGCAAAGCTTAATCGAATAATTAAAAAATGTCACCAATTAAAAAAACAACATAAACGCTTTTCCAAATATATTCCACTTAGGAAAGAACGTGTTGACTTAATAAATAAATTAAATAATTATCAGATTAAATTAGAAGACAGCAAGAAGATTTATGAAATAGATACACAGCAATTACAGTCGGAAATGAAAGTACTTGAGAATTCACTCAGTTCTCTTTACAGTAAGTATGTACAATCTCAGAACCAAATTAAAGAACACATTCTTGCTGCAAATGAATTAGTTATGAGTCAGTGCACATGTCAGACAGTCTCAGACCTAGAGACTGGCCAGCCTGAGGCAACGGAGGACCCGTCCCAGGCTGAGAGTTCTTCTCAAGACTGTGTTGCTGAACAAGGTTTACCTGATTTTGGACAGGAATTATCTCAGGTTAACCAGGCTGAGTTTCAATACTGTAATAGTCAGGATTATAATCATTCAGTTGTGTTCTCAGATAGTATGGGAAGAGGTTTAGGCAAATTAATAAACAACAACCTTAGCTATTCTACTCAGAATTATTGTATACCTGGGTCAACATACAAGCATATTATGGAATTAGTAATTAGGAAAACATATAATTATGCTACTAATTTAACTGTGTGTATAGGTAATAGTTTAAAGGTACAAAAAGAAGATATCACAGACTATGTAACTAAGATGTTAAAATTAAAATGTAAAAAAATAATTTTGTGTGCTTTTCCATATTTTGAACGATTGTCAAATAGACAAAATAATTATATTCATATGCTTAACAAACATATGTACTTTTTAGTTAGTCACTATAGTGACAAGTTTATGTTTTTTGACACCAACATTTTTGTTGACCATTTAAAGTCGACCAGGGGTACAACGTATCTGCCAATTAGTTATAGACACACAATAGCAAGGCTATTAGCTTATTATATTAACACAGACATAAGTAGTATGTCGAAGTCTTGTATAATTGACACCACAATGTTTAGTAATCATACTAATAATCATGTGGTGGACCAAATTATGAATACTTTTATACCGTGTACGAAGGAGGTTCCACATATCACTTTGGAAAATTCCTTATTTAATGTGGAGGCTACAATTACTTGCAATTCACTGCCAGGTGATAATATAGATTTGGGACAAACTCCGGATCATTTAAACTAATGCATAAGACAATAGAGGGTACCAGTAACAGCATAGTTATACCAACCATCAATAAGGTATCTTCTTGCTCTCAAATAGTTAAACAGCAAAAAGGGTCTCAGCAGCATGAATTGAAATTGTTTCATCAAAATATTCAAGGTATCTCTTCTAAATTATTAGAGATTGAAATGTTATTAGAAAAAACAATGTTTGATGTTGTATGTCTTAGTGAACATTGGTTGAAGGATTACCAGGGGCTACTCAGTTTTGAAAATTATACTGTGGGTAGTTGTTTTAACCGGAAATCTATGCTGCGTGGTGGTTCCCTAATCTTAATAAAAAAATGCTTAAAATTTAAGCAACGTAATGACATAGTTAACTTGTCAACGGAACATTGCGTTGAACTGTCCTGTGTTGAGCTGGATAAGCATGTTATAGTGTGCGTGTATAGGCCCCCGAACCCTCAAAACTTTAGTCTTTTTGAATCATCAATGGAAGATATTTTGGCTAAGCTTGCAGATAGTAACAAATCCGTAATTATTTGTGGAGATTTTAATATTAATATTTTAGAAGACAATTCAAATAGCAGCAGATTTTTAAGTCTTTTTAAATCATTTAATTTGACTAATGTTTTTATAGAACCAACTAGAATAACTCCAACCTCTGCAACTTGTATTGATAATGTTTTCTGCAATTGTGATTATGTAGATAAAGCTATAGTTAATTATCTTCCGTCTGATCATAGTGGACAAACGGTAGCATTTAAGTATCAAGCAGCCTTGAAAAAAACGCAAATTCAATTTAGGCAAATTACAATAAGCAAATTAAAAAAATTTAATAGTAACTTAGAAAATAAGTTAAATGTTCTGGGCCATGATATTGATGATGCCAATAAATTTTATGATAATTTCTTTTCAGTGGTACTCAATGAATTTAATACAGCTTTTGAAAAGAAGTCTAAAAATATTTTCCCTAAGTTTGTATTTAGTGACTGGGCGACTAAAGGTATTAGGGTAAGTAGGGAAAAACTATATGAGCTGTATGGCCTTAAGCCATTCTTCAACACTGAAACTTTTAATAAATATGTAAATAGATATTCTAAACTCTTCAGAAAGATTTGCAAGGTAGCAAAGGCCCTGTACATTAGCAATAAGATCAAATCGGCAGACAATAAAATAAAGACTGTGTGGAAAGTTATTAATAATGAAACTGGTAGGAATAAAGTGCGCAATACGGATTTTTCGTTGGAGACTTCACATGGTCCCAAAAGCTCTAACATAGAAGTAGCCCAAGAGTTTGTGAATTATTTCACTGATATACCTCTTAGGACAACGGAAGCTCTAAATTCCTCCCCTGAAGATTCAGTTGCTTTATTGAAAGCAAACTTGCCAGGCTGTCCGGTTGAATTTCAATTCAAACATATAAACCCTTTGACAGTCATAAAGGCTTTCCGGCAAATAAAAGTCAAATTAACCGAAGACCTATGGGGAATGTCTGTTAAAGTATGCACATCTATAATTGAGACCATAGCACCGTACTTAGCTTTAATATTTAATTTGTGTGTGGACCAAGGAGTCTTTCCAGATATAATGAAGTACAGTAAGGTTATACCACTTTTTAAATCCGGTGACCATAATGACACTAATAATTACAGACCTGTATCAGTATTGCCGGTTTTCAGTAAGGTGTTTGAAAAAGTTATGCTTAATCAAATGCTTTACCATTTTAACAGCAATAAAATCTTTCATGATCAGCAGTATGGTTTCACCAAAGGACGTTGTACGACTGACGCTGGTGTCACTTTATTAAAACATATATTTGCAGCGTGGGAAGAAGCCCAAGATGCGATAGGAATTTTTTGTGACCTCTCAAAGGCTTTTGATTGTGTTAATCACGAAACCTTGCTTTTAAAGCTAGAACATTATGGACTAGGTAAACTTGCACTCAGCTTGGTGAAATCTTATTTAATTGACAGGCAACAGCAAGTTCAGATAAATGGTGTCAATTCTCCGGGTTTGAAAGTCAAAATGGGTGTACCACAAGGCTCAATATTAGGTCCTTTCCTCTTTTTAGTATATATAAATGATCTACCGCATCTATTAAAAAAACAACCACATATTGTATTGTTTGCTGACGATACGTCGTTAATTTTTAAGATCGATAGACGTTCCACTAATCTTGATGACGTAAACGATGCTTTACAGCAAGTCCAAAACTGGTTTACTGTTAATAATTTAGTGTTAAATGGAAAAAAAACTAAGTGCATAAGATTTGCGTTACCGAATGTTAAAAGTAATTACTCCGACATATTATTGAACAAGGAGAAACTTGAATTCGTCGAGAATACGGTTTTCCTAGGGATCACGCTTGACTCGAGGCTACAATGGGGTCCTCATTTAACATCTCTGGCAGGTCGGCTTAGTTCAGCAGCATATGCTGTTAGAAAAATCCGTCAATTTACTGATGTGGATACTGCGCGACTAGTTTATTTTAGTTACTTTCATAGTATCATGTCTTACGGTATTTTGCTATGGGGACGGGCTGCAGATATAGAGTCTATTTTTATTCTGCAGAAAAGAGCTATCAGAGCCATATATAATCTTCGCAGACGCGATTCTCTTAGGGAACTATTTAAGGAAATAAACATCCTGACGGTCCCTTGTCAATACATTTATGAAAACATTATGTATGTTCGGAAAAATATTCATCTTTTTACTAAGATAAGTGACAGGCACAATTTTAATACTAGGAACAGGAACAAATTAGATCAACCTCGGTTCAGATTGGCTAAAGTACGTAGTTCTTTCATGGGGTACTGTGTAAAATTTTATAATAAAATACCAGTTGAGATTCTACAACTAAATGAGTCCAAATTTAAAGCATGCATTAAACGCACACTATGTAGACAAGCGTATTATAAACTGGAAGATTATATCCTTGATAAAAGCGCTTGGCTAAATGCCGGTCCTGCTCCGCAGCCACAGCCACTTTTACCTTCAAATTAGTTTTTTTTTTAATAATTTTGGAAGAGATACTGTTCCCCTTTTTGTATTGTTGTTTTAGAAATGTTTTATTTTATTTTATTTTATTTCAATAGAGCTTATGATAATTTATTATCTTTTGTATTTGGAAACAGTAGCATTGTATAATGTAGAAGCACTTTGTTTTTCAAGTTTTGTGAATGTGAAGTACCATGGAGCATTTTTATTAGGTTACAACTTGTTTGACATTACGAGCATGGCAGTTGAGAGTTTGTCATGCTCACTCAAATGTCTCGCTGATGGTGGCACGTGTTATTGGGTCATTCGGTTCCCTTAAAAATGGTTGAGTTGAGTGGGGCTGATGCACGCGTCATGCTCGTGAACGGGTGCCGTCAGTTGAGACTGGTCATCTCTTAGCTGCCAGTGACTTAATTCAATTTCTATTTTTTTTTTAATTAGTCTTTTTTAAGTATATTTTTTTATTTTAATTATTATTACTTATCTACATTGTGCTCACATATTAGAAGCGACAAGAAATATGTAACCAAGATTTATGTAACTCATAACATGATTTAAAAGAGTGTCCATGGAGTTTCTTGCACGTTCTTCTCCATAGAGATCTACGCTTTGGAACGTGCAATTTAGCTTCACTTGTTTTTTTTTTGACTGACTGACATTTTGACAATTCAAAAGTGCCTGTAATTGGTCTATTTGAAATAAACGTTTCTGATTTCTGATTTCTGATTTCTGATTTCTGATGGTACGAATGGAAGTGTGATGTAATGTGTGGTGTAGCGTCTGTCTAACTCCTGATAGGAAAAGGCTTCCAGCCTTTGCCAAGTTGCCAGGAGTTTAGCAGAACAAGTTAACAAAAAAAAATCTTTACAATACCTACTGTTAAACAACATGTCACAGTGGACGTTACCAAAAACCTCTAAAGATTAATAAATGACCAAAAGAATGGCATTGATGGACTTTCATAAACTGGTAAAGAAATTAAATGTTCATTACAAAATAGAAGATCTGCTACAAAAATTGAAAAAAAGAAGATTTTCCACGAATCGTTTTCCCAATTCCAACGCGGGCCACTAAAAACGGACGAAAATATTCAGAACGTTAAATGAAAATCTGTAGCAGTAAATTTGTCGTCATTCGAACAGATTATAAGAAAATGTAGCGTGATATTGAATGGCGAATTCATTTGAACCTTCCCCGCTTCGCTTTATTTATAGCGAATTTGACGATCTGACTTACTTGGAACTTTTTAAGATCCGTGCCATGCCTTTACAAAGTGCTCGTTGCTAGCCCATTTTTTACCCTATTCATTTTTAGCTGATCAACGCGGTTCTACGCTAATATATTGTATATCATATACTTTCAAAAATGAAAAAAAGGGAGGATCGTTTTAAGATTTTTTCAAAAAATGCTGTCCTACTCGTAGTTTAGAGGTTACTTCTGTATGGTGGGTGCGTTCACCAATATGTAAACTCTTATATACAAAACAAGAATACTTGTTTCGTGAGGAAATTGAACCCTCAGCGCAGCCAAGGTACCTAATTATCAATTTGTTCATCGTTTATAAAATCAATGGCCTACAACAGGCCTATTTAGGTCCATTACACAAACTGACCTAGTAAAAAAATAATCTTTTTAATTAAGTACCTAAGTATAAATACTTCAAAAAGAATAGACAAAAGAACACTTCAATAAACTAAACATTTTCAAATTAAAATAAACTGCGAATATCTTGCTGCGTACTTTACAGTGCTTGTCATAACGAACGTCTCGTTCTCGTAAATATTTCAGTACAAATCTGTCTTCGCCTTTTTGTATTCTTCGTATTAACGATTATTAGCTTCATAAGTTTCCGCTGGATCAAATAAATTGTTACGATGAAGATTGTTTCATTCTGAAAATTATGAGTTTGATACTTTAAGATGTGTGATTTTTATTTTTTGGTTAATTTAGAGATTTTGGCGACAGTGTTTAGAATTATTTTTATTTATTATTAAGGTAAAGCTTTTATGTACAGCATTTTACAGGTAAAGATAACAATTGTCCTAAATCTTACACAGTCGCCAATTACAGGTCAACCAGCATTCACAAAATAAGGAGTGATATGAATAAATTAAAATTGCAATAGAACAAAAACAAATCAAATTATCAATACTAATACAAGATCAAAATCAGACATTGCGATTGAAAAAGAATAAAGGAACAAAACAATTAACATCAATCGAAATATCAAATAATTAAAATAAAAGGTTTGCACGTAACTTTATTTCAAAACTCATAATGTCCAAAATATAAGTTTTTAGCTTTAACAAAATGTTGTTTTTGTGAATAGTTAATCATATTAAAACTAGCTGCGGCCAGCGGCTTCACCCGCGTGACAGTAAAAAATTATCCTAAGGGAACCTAATCGCAGGATAAAAGGAAAATCCTATATGCTGTTTTAAAACATGATCTATCTGTGTACCAAGTTTCATTTAAATCCGTTCAGTAGTTTTTGCATGAAAGAGTAACAAACATCCATACATCCATACATATAATAAACATTCGCGTTTTTTTTTTTATTATTATTGTGCATAGGCTCGCGTTTGACTACTATCTCACCTGATGGTAAGCGATGATGTGGCCGGCGATGGAGCACGCTTACCCAGAAGTAACTTATTCACTCTTGACTTAAAGACACCTAGGTTATAAGTATTTATATACATCCTACTAATATTATTACTAATATTAGTAGGATAACAAGAACTTTTAGAAGTTATAATGTTCGGTTTTACTTCCAAATTATTTTAGTCTCATTCATAAATTACTTTCAACGAAAGCTGCTAAATAATTGTTACACGCTCGTACAAAATGAGCTCCAATATAACTTTACTCTAAATTACAATCAACATTGAACCGTAAAACCGATTCAATAAATGCATAATACCGTTCAAAATCCATTATTGAGAGCAGATGCATTTCACCGTATCCGTGTTAGCACGATCGCAGTCAAAATGATCTATAGGGAACGTGTCGTTAACAATAGAATCGAAAAACTATTGTCAAGGATCCATCCGTTCGTAATAGGTATAAGATCTTAATACTTTATAGTACAAGTGAATCACGTTCTGCAAATAATATTGCAGTAGATGGTAATTAATCTTAGGATGAATTGGAGTAAGGTTACCGACATAGCTCGAAGAATCGCCAAACTTAAGTGGCAGTGGGCAGGACAAATTGCTCGCAGAACAGGTGATCTATACGGACGAAAGATTCTGGAGTGGCGACCATGTACTGGAAGGTGCAGCGTTGGAAAGCCTTCCAAGGTGCCTTTCAAGGTGGACCGAAGACCTGGTGAAGGTTGCGGGAATATAATGAATGCGAGACGCACAAGATTTCATTATAGTGACACTTGGGCGAGGCCTATGTCCAACAGTGGACTTCTTCCGACTGAAATGATGATGATGATTATGAAGTAAATGTTCGGAATGCATTTTTTTAATGGAGACCGATGGTGGACGAAAAGACAGAAAACCTAGTAAAGGTATGTAGAACAATTTGACAAGGACTAGATTCTAATCAATAACACTGAACTGATCGACTGAGCAGTGGTGGCCGAGTGGTAACGGCTCCGAATTACGAGTTGTAGGTCGCGGGTTCAAACCCAGCCTGGCGCATTACTTTGTGTATTTTTTGTTGGGCCCGCGTGGTGGATTACGGCCCATTCCCTCTCCTAGAGAGGAGGCCTGAGTCCCAGCAGTGGGGGCATTAAAAGGCTGATGATATAAGTATATAAGTATCGAGTTGACTTTACTCGATAACTTGGTGAGGGTTGTGGGAGTTTACTGGATGTGAGATGCACAGGATCGGTTGTTGTAGTGACACTTTGGGGAGGCCTATGTCCAGCATAGGATATCTTTTGGCTCAAATATTGATGAGGATGACTTGAAACCTATCTTTCAACAGGGACAGCCTTCTGTATCAGTGTTCATATAAATAGAGAGTTTTGGAAAGTGTTAAACTCTTAGGCAAGCAATAATCAAGAACAACCGCTTTCATGTCTCAACTAGTGTTGTCATGGTAGGTAAAAAACACACAGAATAGAATAGAATAAAACTTTATTGTACACCAAAATAGTAACAAAAACAAAAACTTAAACACACACACATACACTGATTATATAGAGGCGGGTGTTCAGCAGTGTTGAATTTAGGCAGATTGCAACCCAAGCTATAATCTTATTGATAACTCCGTCTGCTGATGCTCTTTGCCAAATTATAAAATTTGGCCAATGTAGATGCACCAGTCAACTATCTCAATCTTTTCATTAGTATTAAATTGTTTTGAAGGATGGCGAGACATAAATTGACTATTACATTGAAAACATCACTGAACCAGTTTATATGAACCTTACAGACATTAAAGGCACAATGGCACAATACTTAACTCTAACTGTTCACTTGCACAGCTATTTTAAGACTTACTGTGCCCACCCTCAATAGAAATCATGTATTTATGTTACGAAAACTCCGATTTATGATTTTCGGTTGCTCCGATACATAACGTTTATAATTTTATGTTTAGATTATGCTTCGGCATCGTAAAATCGTTTTACGATTCTATAAATGTGTTCAAGTATCGTGTCTTTTTTTAGGTAAACGGTTCAATGGAACAATAGGGAATGTAGAGCAAGTTTGTAATGAGATCGATAAAAATATTTTGTTTCATAAAACATTTGATTGATGCTCTTTTAAAATGAGAAACTAAGCATGTTATTTAATCTCAATGGCTCTTACAACCTTTTGGTATGGTTTATCAAAATCACTTCTGTAACAGTAAATATTTACATTAATTCCGAGCCTAATGTGGAAATTTACATCTATTGAATTAATTTCTTGCCCTCTAATCTAACAAGGAACCGAATCCGATAACCAAATTACAAAACAATCAGTTTACCTAAAACGTTTATATCGCAATCGTAAATATTTATTTCGATAAGATACACAAAGAATCGTAGCACAGTCTTGATTCCGTTCTTGTTTTTTTAAGTTGATGGAATTCCAATCACAGTCCTAAGATACTAGGGCCAGATTTAAACTTATCATTTCTCTTTAAATAATGGGTCAATTATCGCTAGCAACTTATCAGACTGCACTTATCAAATACTCAAAGCTGTAGGCTAAAATATTTTTAGATTTGATTATCAACCTTATCTTTGTGGTTTTCGAGCTTAATTTTACTTGTAAGACTTATAACAAGGTAAAGAATGGCCTGACCGGAGTACATTATCAACTTAGTTTAGTTTCGATCGACACAAAACTTTATAACTCGGGCCATGAGATTTATTGTAATGAAATCGTAAGGATAGCATTTTCCTGTTCGTGAGTTATAGATTGCTGTGCGAATCGTAAATAGTACGGTTTGGTTTAATAAATTCTTTGGGTCTTTTGATCGTAAACTCAACCTGATTTGCGGAGGTTTAATATGTTTCCGAAGTTGTATTTAATGATAATTTCAAAGTTTTAAGTACGGTTGTAAAATGATGTGACGACATTGAAGGATTGTCCGTAATTTCGATTTGGTAATTTGACCTGTCTTGTCGATGTTATGACAAGCCCAGGCGTTAAATTTTGTTATGACTTATGTCGTAATTGACAATTAAAGTTTTGATTAAAATCTATTTAAAGTAGGACCGTCAACCATATGAGAACTTACAAATCCAGTGGTCATGAAACGTAAAACTATTCAATGACCTGTTAGTGGGATATTCATCATGATTATTTCAGTCGAAAGAAATCACATAAAGACCTTTCCCAAGCATCGTCACAACGAGCGATCCTGTGTGGTTCACGTCTTTCGGATTTCCGCGAGCTTCACCAAATTACCAGTCTAACTTACGGGAGGCCTTCCAACACTGCATCTTCTGGTACGCAGTAGCCACTCCAAAACCTTTCGGCCACATCGATTTTTGCTCAGTGAGCGCTTGCCCTGCCCACTGCATTTAAGTTTGGTGATTTGATGTAAAATACCTTGGTTCTCCTAAACTTTATTTCTAATGCAAACTCGTAGGAATCTTTCAACATAGCCTTCTCCCTTTTTGGGCGACTTTAAGCCTTCTGATGAGGTCCGTTGTAAGTGACCATGTTTCGGAAACTCTAGTCTACACTCGAAGTTGTAGACGACTACATTTACCTGGGACCATCTGTCAATCAATTGGAAAGAAGAAAACCGCTGAATCACTTGGCTGGGCAGTGTTCGGGAAGCTACGCGTTATTTTCTCATCTCACATACGATACGTGTCTCATGACGAAAGTCACCACTACCACCAGTGCATCCGTTTCTCCAGTGATGCCATATGGCATTGAAAATTGGGCTAATATCAAACAGAGGTAGCAACATATACAGAAATAACTTATTGTAATCTCATCTCTACAAATAAGACATGTAAGGTACCAACCTAGTAGCTACCTATATGAGCAAACGACAAAGGGGACGAGATATAATTAGTCTGGAACACAGACTGAAGTTGCAGGTCATTATTTTAAAACCGTGCCCAAACTTGAACAATCCAGCGTAATTCAGTTACAAACTACAAACTGAGACATAATTAAGTTATCAACAATATTGCAACGATAAATTCAGTGGGAGCTACTTTACGAACATCTAATTCATGTGTAACTTTATTCAAACTGTCAGATTGAATCCGAAACTACAGTGCACAAATCACGGCTATATTAGATTCCACAAAATTTATCGCCTCGACGACTGGTAAAGGAGACGGATCGTGTTCCTTCGAGCACACTGAAATGCTGTATCGTTCACTTTTCAATCTTGCTACCGAATTTCAAATGTTACTATTTCTGCCGATTTAAATTTAAATCCAGACTTGACAGTGCAATTTGGGCCATTAGGAGACACTGTAAGTGATGAATCCCAATCGTTAAAATGGGTAAATTTGGGAACTACGGCTTGCTATAAGTTTTATGGAGGAACACATAATAAATATTTTCTAGGCTATATTTGTGAGGACTGGGGTACTAAGTTATTTTGGCTGTTCAGCATTAATCTGGGTTAAACTGTTGTTTGCTGAGGCAGTGCAGATTTCAATTGAATATATTTTGATAAATTGCTACGTGTTTGAAATCTTAAAATGTAAACTTTGCTGTCACATAAGTGGAACATCATACAACCTTTAGAGCAGTCGTGGCCCAATGGTAATGGCCTCGATTTACGAGTTATACGTCGTGGGTTCAAACCCAGGCAGGCGTTTTACTTTGTCACCATTGCTTGTGAATTGCATTGTTTTTGTTTTCATCACCATTGCTCTCAAAACGGTTAATAAAAACACCGTAAAGAAACCTGTATATCCTGGAACACAGAACACATGTGACGTCTATCTCACCCCCATTGGGCCCAAGTGGCAGATTACGATTTCATTCCCTTTCCTTGAGAGGTCTTAATCCCGTTAGTGGAAACATTATAAATTGACTATGCTATGCTATATGCATACAGTCTGAAATATGTAAGCAAAATGATATATATTAAAGCTACATTTTGTTAGTAACTAGGAAGGAACGCTGACAACTGAGATACAGGACATATGTCCTAGTTTAGGTGTTAGAAGTCACATGGTTTATGCATACAATACTAACACATAGCCTAATCACAGCAAGGATTTTACCAACATAACAAGGTATTTGTTCTGTATATTTATTTCTATTTATATTAGGCGTATGTACGAATACATTATTATTATTTATGTACTGATCTTTCTACATGGTGATTAGAGGGCGTAACCTCACTAAAAGCTTCGGGTATTAACTCTGTTATAAATAGTTGATTATGAATCCGTTCTACGCTATTCATGACAAATTAATAATCAAGCATTTCAAAATAAAAGAAAACATAATATTCAGTGCTAATTATACCTATATTTCCCGTACTTTTTTCTCATTTTGGCATCATCAGCATTAATTTAAACTGACAAAGATATACGATATAAAACCAGTACAAAACAGGTTATCGGAAAGCTAATTAATCACCAACGTAAAAATTAAGTGTCATTCGATATAGAGATTATGTGGAGCAACAAATTATGCCCACACCAAAATCGGTCATGATACTATTAATTAACACCTCGATAATTACTCTAGTGAGCGAAGTCACACCTAATTAGCTCCCACTCCAAAGAACTCATTCATGTAATTATCTCCAAGTGAGTTGAAATGCTTTCAAGACATTCGATACTGAAGCCAAGTCCTCTCAAATCAAAGAATAAAACGAACTGTCATATTTCCTAAAGACACACGAAATATTACTGGAACACCCGCCTTTTCGTCACGTTCCACGATCATTCTTCACGCTGTATGACATTTGGAACGTCTCACAAAAACAAAGCGTCACTTTGGTGGCGCTGTGTACTAAAAGACCGGTAAACTTGGTCACAGACTAAAAATATTCCTTTGGATTATTGGTGGTTTGTAATATTTACAGACATGAATTTGGTAGACTGTGGTATATCTTCCTGAGTGTAACATTATCTCCAAATTATTCATGTCAGTGGGCAATCGTTGATTCAGTGATGATAAATTACACAAAACAAGGACATAGTCAGAACTAACGTGAGAGTAGCTTAAAAAAAATATATTTAACGAAAATAAAACCACTTTTAAATATTAACAATTTTTATTAGAATGTATTATTTATATATCTATATTTGGCGTATTACTTTTAGAATGTTTTATAAAACCGTATTCTATTTTTAATCCTTCTGGTTTGCTAAACATCTGTCTTTTATATATAAAAAAACAACTACTAAAAAGAACATAAAGATACGAGTGAGGTAAATATTTAAAACGGCTGTCCATATTTTAGCGTGTGTGTATCACAAAGAAAGAAAGGTTTTGTGGGAGTTAATTCCAGTGAGCAAGCTTTTCTAAAACAAAGCGTTACTGTGGCTGTACTGAAAAAATAAAAAATATTCCCTGTGATATCACCATTTAGTACTAAAAAATAAATGCAACTTTGGTTTAACCACATTAATTTTCTTGTGTATAGTTTAGCGGATAGAGCGATGCTGTTGTTGTTGTGAAGTTCTGCATCTAAGTTTGGATCGTAGTTTAGCGTCATCGAAACTAAAAGGTTTACTTTTATTTCTCTTTTCCTTCTTAGTTTTATGAATATTAAATACAGATTACTTTTAATACTTGTAGGTTACATACTTACTGAAAAAGCAGAAAACTTACTGAAAAAAGGATAAATTGCAAATAGATACCGTTAGTTTATGATAAATCACGTAAAATTTTAATTCTTTATTTTCAATAAGACTCGGAAAAATGGAAGACATTTATAGTATTTGAAAAGTGTTTACGCTCCCGCAAGATTTATTACAATCTTACGGTGCTTGCAATTATCCGAGAGCATAAAATATATGCTAAACAACACATTTTACTACATCAGTATTCTCGTTGCAATTCAGGTCAATTTTTAGCACACTTAAGTCAACTGCACCAAGTGTAAAAGTGCGTGTGTGCGTGTGTCTTTTGAATCTTTGACCAAGTGTAAAAGTAATCCGTTCCCCAATCACGACAGAAGCAGAGCTAATTCGCGCAAAGCATTAACTAAGAATATACGGATATTTTAATATAATTACGGTTTAATATCCCACATTGACATATTTCTTTACTGTTCCGAGTAAGCGGCCATAAAAGTACTTTAACGACGTCACTCAATAGACCTTGGCGGGATTTATGTTTTGAAAATTTATTGACGGCCCAATTGAATTTATTGTCAAAACTAAAAGTTTTATTGCAAAAATTTACATGCATGTATTTGCGAGACGAGAGTTTTTAACGAGCTTCTTTTATTTATGACTAGGTTAAATTCGGCGTTTCATCCGTATTGTTTGCGAAAATGTACCTTTTATTGACTTTTTCATCTTTTAATAGACTTTAACGGGTGTCAGTTTGGGCATTATAGTTTCGAACTGTTAAAGTGCATCATATTTTTGTCTGCTCAATTTACCAGGTCACATGTTAGTCTACGGATTTGAGAAGCAAGTTCGGATGTTTAGATTAAACTTCTATTTTGAGGCTTTGGCTGCACATGTGGACTGTTTTTATGCTACAACGCGCAAGCGCGAGGTTCCACTGGTAGCACAAGTCATGACTAGCCCCAACAGGGTTCTGAGGATGATAGTTGTAGTAGAGTGGATTGTGCATACATTGTTCACTACTAATAAATTATAGTACATAAACTACAGCTAGTTTACATGTGCCGTGCTATAATTTTGTTTACTAACACTTATAATAAGATATTATATTGTTACTAACACTATATAAGTTTTGATCGAATTAAAAAGTTATTATTAATTCTTAATTCTTTATTGTATACACAAACATAACATAATATATGGAGATATAGACAGTTCATGTTCAAAGGCGAGCTTAACTCAGCAATGAACCTTTTCCCGGCAAACTTTTGAGTTAAAGAGAGAGAACATATTCGAGAGTAGGATCCAGTGCACAATATAAACCTACATAACTAAGTCTAATGTATAATTATATTATACATACTAATATATACTACATATACGAATATTATGTCATCGAATGAAAAGTAGTGCTCTTTAAGTTTCCTCTTGAAGACATTTATAGAAAGGCTGTCGAAAAGAGAGTGGCAGAGAGTTCCAGAGACGCATTGCAGTTACAGAAAAGAAGCAATCATAGTGGCTAGAAATATAACGCGGAGTACGAATGAGAAGAGAAGAGGTGGTGCTAGCTACCTATACCAGGGTACAGATACGAGGGTACACACAACCCTGTTTATTATTATAAACTAATCTAGTATAACAAACGTATTATTCATCATCATCATTTCAGTCGAAAGACGTCCACTGCTGGACATAGGCCTCCCCCAAGTGTCGCCACAATGAACGGTCTTGTGCGTCTCGCATTCATCGGACTCCCGCAACCGTTACCAAGACAATGTATTATTATTATTAACAAATCTAGTTTGTTAAGACAATCGTAATTTTTTTGTTAATCTAAAGCTAAGGGCAAACATAAGATTCTTTAACATAAACACGAGTTTCTATTCATAAACCTGGAACATATAGCTTCGTAAGTACAAACGGAAGCAGCTTATGAGACCTTTATGAGGATATGCAGTGAAATTACTTCCTTAGTTTAGGTTTAAAGCTTGCACACGATAAGTACCACTGTGATAACCATTACATTATATAATTATAGCTCTTTGCGGTACTCCGTAATCCTGAGATTGCACGCTATGCTCAAACAGTTTGTATATTTAAAAATGGATTTCAAGGTTTTCATTTATTTCATGATGAGTCTACACTTGCCCTTGATCTCGCCTGAAGGAAAGTCATGGATGAAGTCTACGACGAAAGGAGTGAGCCTAGAAGCAACCACAAGAATGCAACTAGTAGTATATGTAGTTTTTTCATATACCTAATCATTTTTAAATCGAGTATCAAAATCTGTACAGCCAAATATACCTTTTTGTATTTAGATACACAGAAGAAGAATTAATAAGGATCATTATCTTGGGTGTTCGGTGATCATTGAAAGTGAGTAGATAGTTCCAATTCTTGAAAACTTTATCTAAGAAAAAATAAATTTATGTGGTCATTATGGTTTTAATTCTAAGAATTAACAGTCATTGAAAAAATTCACAAATATTAATTGGAAAGTTGAATTTAGATTATAATCTCGAAGATTTCAGACTGGTCTTATTAAGATAAGTCAACTACAAGTTTTATCATGTCGTAAACTTTATAGTGCCTAACATTAAATAAAATTTATTTTAGAAGTGATTCATATTCAATTTTGAGAGTTAAGTGATTACATCATGTTTTGGACAATGTCATTTTAATGTCTTAATCAAGTTTTATAACTTAAATATAAATCAATTCAGCTATAAAGTTTTATGTTTAATTCGCTATGATCAAGATAATAGATTTAGACTGAGAGATTAAAATTATTTATTCAATGTAACATTTAAAAAAATGCATGACTAACTAAAAGTAATTACTTAAGTAGATAAAAATCATTAGGGAAATAATATTAATTAAATTTCGAGGCTGCCGGGATTATAAGTTAATGTTTTAATTTATTTTTATATATCTTTTTGACGGAAATATACTGTTCGTAACTATTTATGCAGTCTGTCTACTGTTGTAATCACGTGTGATATTAAAAATATTATTATGAAAATAAGAGTAGTACAGTGATTGGTCGATGGGTTTGGAAGGTTAAAAGGCCTCCCACAAGATTGACCGATGAACTGGTGAGGGTTGCGGCAATGCGATTGATGTAAGACGCATAGCCAAGTTACCACCGTTTCGTTTCGAATCTCTTTTCGATGATTGCCTCGAGTCGGCCACGCCTCCTATTACTTTGTTCTGACCACGTGACTAAGCGTTGAGATGACGTCAAAATAAAGGAATCGGAGGCGTGGCCTACTCGAGGCGATCGACGAAATGAGAATCGAAACGAAACGGTTGTATCTTGGCTATGGGGGCTGGACATTGTAGCGATACTTGGTAAGGCCTATGTCTATGTGATGATGACGACTGGTACACTACTATCTAAAGAACAAAATAAATAACTAAATTGGCTGAAACAGAACGCCTCTGTATTTTCAGAGCAATTAGCAAAAAACCAATGGTTCTTTGTTACGTGATTCCAAAAGCAAAGGTCTGTTACAAACCATGTATTACCTAATTAGCCTACTGGAACTCAACAAAAGAACGTATTAACACAAGCAGTAACAAAGCGTGCGAGTTCAGTGGTGTTTGTAAACCCGACCGGGGCTGCTGAATCCAGCCTCATTGAATTAAGTGGTCAAAGTGGGGCCGCGGACGCCGCGGCTGCACGTGTGTGGAATGCCTTATAACTAGGGTAACCAGTCAATGAAGCAGAATGTTCCATTTCTAAGAATTTTAAATTTTAATGAATTTTAGAGGTATGCGGAACAGGATGTTAAAGTCTCGCAAACCTCCGTTACAAAGTGAGGATCCTTCGATCCGACGGGTGTTGTGTCTGATTCCGGCAACTGCCCAATAGTTGATTTCAGACTATGGTCCATGTTCCGATAGCGCGAAAAACTCTAATACCACGATGCAGCATTCTGAATTTTAGTTCCTATGTGGCGTCATAGATGTCACTTTAACACTGAGATATTGAGGATTGGGAGTTAACCGACTAGGATCTATAGGTTCCAAGACTGGAACCTTTACATAGTTGGATTGTGGTAGACCGAAGAGAAGATGGCGGATGTCTACTCCGAGAATTGGCGAGATGAAACACAACACTGAGGGAATTGGAAAGAAAAAATTCGGAAGAGAAGAAAGGGAAAAGAAAGGGAAGCAATTCAGGTAACTAAAATAAATGGTTTTATAAATCGTTAATATTTTTAATAAGTCATCTTCGAGAATTACTTAGATAATTATTTTATTCTTCCGAATATTGGATGAATTGAAACCCATAATTCTCTCGGGTTCCCGATAATGTAATTACGTAATCCCAAACATAGGATATCCGCAGCGGTAATGGTTTACCCCAAGAGGTATCGGCTCTATAATGCGTTTTAATTATTCCTAATCCAAAACAAGAGAAGGTAAACCTACAGCAGAAATAAACCGTTTTTTATATTTATAAAATTTTAGCATTTTCAGCAGATTACCAGTAGGTTTCTGGCTAACACAATAAAAGCATTGTTTCGGTCGAATACTGCTGTGTGAGGACATTCAACATAATTTTTGTTAATAGTCGACCATACACATTAGGCACATCACTCGACATTACTACTTACGGTGAGAAGTGATCAAACGTGAACTTATCAATAATAAAAAAAAACTTCCAAGAAAAAGCCTAGAAGGTAACTACCACTTAAGTACCATTATAACCATTATCCCCATGACAGCCTATTTTGGCCAGAGTGCCCTTTACTGCTAATAAATGTAACCATGAATAAAAACGGCATATTAGAGAAATTTACATAATGATGGTCACCCTAGTTATAACGTGTACAGGAAAAAAGTTTGTCTCGATAGCCGTCCTGTCCGTGGTCGTTAGCTCGGCAGTTATGTGAAGAATATACGATTAGTAGCACTAGCTTTGCTCTGATTTGCTGGCAGATTTAGTGGTGTGATGCATGGGACTTGTTGGTGGCCATTTGTTTTTTAATATGAGGTGTTTTGTATGCTGTTGTTGTAACGAAGGAAAGTGTAAAAAGATAAGTATGTGGAGGAGAAATACCTACTTTCCTCTTTGGCTAATGTCTCACATACAAACCGTAAAGATGGAACAGAGAAAGAAAATTGGAATAAATTGTGTCTGAATTTATAAATTGATATTTAAATAATTCTTATTATACGTCTGCCAATCCTTGTTCATCATCATTCATCATCATTTCAGCCGAAAGACGTCCACTGCTGGACATAGGCCTCCCCCAAGCGTCGCCACAGCGAACGGTCCTGTGCGTCTCGCATCCATCGGACTCCCGCAACCGTTACCAAGTCATCGGTCCACCTTGAAGGAGGCCTTCCAACGCTACGTCTTCCGGTACGTGGTCGCCATTCCAGAACCTTTCGGCCCCAACGGCCATCTGTTCTGCGAACAATGTGCCCTGCCCATTGCCACTTTAGTTTGGCGATTTTTCGTGCTATGTCGGCAACCTTGGTTCTCCTGCGGATATCCTCATTCCTGATTCGATCACGCAAGGAAACTCCGAGCATAGCTCTCTCCATTGCCCTTTGGGTGACTTTAAGCCTTCTAATGAGGCCCATTGTAAGCGACCACGTTTCGGAGCCATATGTCATCACTGGCAACACGCACTGGTCATAGACTTTTGTCTTGAGACACTGTGGTATATTGGACGAGAAGATAACGCGGAGCTTCCGCAGCAATCCATGTTATCTACCGTTATTTTGAAAGGTTTCCGTTGCCGGTCGAATGCACAAGGACATAGCGGTGCTCTGCCCAAACAGGACAGACCTTGCACCGCTTTCCGCCGAATCTGACACAGGAACCTCCCGAACTGCTAAGTACCATATAAACCTAGTATTTGGTAGATTTTCAAGTTCATAACCTTCTTGTAGCCTTGGCAAGCAGGCTACATTGAAGTAACGTAACCACCAACATCATCCCAAAAATAACAAAACATACCCACAACAAAACTATTTTAATCTACCCTGAACAGTTCAGAACAAGTACACAATTACTCAACGAAAAGCTGCTTAACGTTTTACAAACAGGGCGACAGTTCGCTAGATAGTTCATTTATTCTAGCGGGTATCATCTGTTGAATGAAGCATTATTAAAACGTGTTCGCAGTGAGAACGCAAACAAACCCCGTATTAGTTGTTTTGAAAGGTACTATTTGTTCCAGTTCGCTCATTTCCTGAAGTTTATTTGAGATCGACTGGGAGATTACTTTAGCTGAATCGCTTTTTTTGTAGTATTTAAAAAAAAGTTGGATTTCACTTTAATTAAAATAGGTAGTAGATATAATATAGGTAGTAACAGTAATAAGTACCTGACGCCAGTGCTTCACGGTGCCTATTCATAGCCCGACCGTTGCGTACTCTGCTCGACATATATGCCACTACAGACCAGGCGTTCCAGGAGGAACCGAAAGTTGACATATTTTTGAAACAATAACTCTAAAGTGAAAATTCATATGAACAGGATGAAATTATTTTCTTCGAATAGGTAGTTAATGACGATGTTGTTGGACGAGCTGAGGCGTAAACTCCTAGTAGCGCCTAACGTGGTTAATAGGTGTCCTAAGAATTAGCATATACATAGCACTTTCGTGTAACACATAAATCCAACTTTCAAAGCGTTATATTAAAGTTGATACTCTTAAAAATCACAAAATGATTTTGCATGTTGAGTTTTCATTGTGTTTTTCTAACTGAATAAAACACAATGAAAATGTTTTGATGTTTTTGTACCGTACATGGCATTGTATTATTAATTATGATTCTGTATGTTGTTCTCAATGTTACATTTTAGTACATAAATCCTTTGATAAATTATTGTGTAATTTCAATTAATTTGTTTCTGTCGTCATTTTCTTGTCAACATTTAATTGGGGCTTGTAGTGTTACGCCCCGCTGTTTGTTAAGTATATGTTTAAGTAGCGGTTCGGGTTCTACAACATTAGCTTGACATTAAGATTACTAACTTAATAATTATGATGAGTGGGTATCAGAAATGAGAGTGGGAGTTCTACTGAAAGCGGTTTACCAGAATCCGTCAATCAAATTCTATTTAGGCTGTTTCCCCTGACGGGTTAGGAATATTGAGTAATAGATTTGACATAAGAAGGAACGTTTACAAGAAACAAAAGAATAAATAGATTAAACTCTGTCTCTGAGTCTTGGTTTCCAAGACGTCATTAAATCTCGTGTTTCTGCCATTTACAACACCTAGCTGACATTTAGCAGGACATAATTTACTGTTCAGACAGTTGAACAGACTTTCAGAGTTCAGACACCGTGTTACCTTTAAATAAACAGTAACCATGTCCGAATTAAACTAGTTACCAGAAATTAACTCCAGCGAAATGTGTGAGAAACACACGAATCACAGAATTAAACACAGTAGAGCAACTTGTTCTACGCCAGTGCTTATACTTGATGTCTGAACTAAGAGCAGGTGAAACAAGTCTCCTACAACGAGCTCAATTTCTAGATTACCTTTGCTTTGTATACATACACTGGAAGTTTTGAATACGGTGCTGGACAGAGTTGTAGTTTTCTCTTGTTACGTTTATCGTTGTGGTTAAAGGTAATTGGTGCGAAACATGTTTAGCACGTTGCTGAACTTGGTTAGGCCAAGGATCTAAATGGATACCTACTTTTACCCTGTTATCATCATTATCATTTCAGCTGAAAGACGTCCACTGCTGCATATAGGCCTCCCGCAACTGTCGTAACAACGAGCGATCCTGTGCGTCTCGCATCCATTGTATTCCCGCGACTCTCACCAGGTCATCGGTCCACCTTCTTCATCATCGGTCATCGGCTCTTTTACCCAGCCTATCTTTTTAACTAGCCATATAACATAGAAGAGGAACAAACTTCTTGAAAACGCAAAATTCGAAACTGTAAAAATACATACAAATCTTCGAACTCCTATTGCACGTACGTATTTGAATTTCACTTGACTGCAATACATCAAAGATTCTGAAACAAGTTTTTTATAATAATGTGATCGAATTTTTATTTTTCTTTTGTTTACAGTGGTTGGCCAGAAGCATAAGAAAATTAATATCATAATTTATTACAATGTAGCCTAGCACTTCATAATTAATTATTACTAGATCATTAGCCATAATTATCTGCAATACCTTAGGCATTATATGAACATTGCCATTCCATCTCCGTTTACGGTCGTAATGAAAAATGCTTTTCATTTTATTATAACTGTATTTGCTTGTCACTTAGAAACAAAAAAAAACCATTTTAATCATTATATTTTAACTAAGTACAGAACCCTATTCAACTTAAGTGCATCCTCCAATTTCTAAAAGTACGGCTTCAGAAAAGATAACGGCTTTATGTTTCTCGATTTCCTGCTTTGCAAAGCGAAGATTCTGTTGCTTGGTCCGCAAAACATCTTGAACTGAAATGCGGTTTTGAGTTGGAACTTGGTTCCTGTGTAAGACAGTGCTGTCTTATTCAGAGGCCGAGGTTATCTACCTAAATTACGGAAGTAAGATTCTCTAAGAAAAATACGCAGCAACATTGGTTGTGTAAACTGCATCAGGGATTTTCGGTACCTGATAAATTACCTACTTGTTAAGATTCTTACGTAGACATTGAAACTGGACCAAACATATCTTATATAAAAAAAACATTAAAACATATTATATTGTCCCGATGTCAAATGAATATGGGTAGAAAGTATGCAAGCTGTTGTCTTTTTCTTTTTTGTAGACCCATGTGACACTTGCAGCTCCCTAATCTGGTTGCCTCTAAAAAGCAACGCGGCCGTATCGCCATCCTTTTTCTCAAAGCAGTTCAGACCATTTTTGACCCCCTCTATTACTCCGTGGTGAATAAAACTAGAAGCTTGAATTTTCAGTAATTAAGATATACATTGTATAAATACACACAATATACAGGTACATTTCAAATTTCATTCAATTTCAATCAGTAATTTAAGAATTACAACTGGTTAAAGTTTCTTAATTTTGTCTCTCACTGACTGACCGATCATCAAAACTCTAAGGCATTTCTATCAGATATAGAAGCTTCAAATTTAGAATACAATTAGTGTTTAGTGATCGGACTAAACAATCTAATTTAATATAGTACGTATTACTTGTGATATACATTTTGTTTTCATGCGATTGCCAAGTCAATCTAGGTCATCAAGGTCCCTTAAGTACGGACTGAATAAATTAACCGACTTGGTATTATATGGATCTCATATTTTTTTACGGTAGAAGAACTGATTTGCGAGACATGGTTTTTTTATTATTTATGTTTTTAATGGCATTAATTTTTACATCAAGAAGGCATATATATTTACCCATAAATGTTTACTCATTAACTTTAATCTAAGTGTAAGGTCAAAAATGTCATACACAAAACAATAAAAATACAAGTCACGTCAAAACAGAACACAACATGGGAAATAGTTAATTGTCACAATACAGCAATTTTCAGGTGTCGATACCTTGTGGCGCAACAGTCGCACTGTGGTTTTTTTGTTTTGTAGCGAAATATGCCATTGCTTGATATTAGATATTTAGTGTAGGTTTGAAGTAGTGATTACCATGTATACGCTATCAGATTGATCGTTCTTGAGAAAGCGGTTATGCAGCCGTAGAAGTTTACCTATAGATAGATAGATACGCACAACGACACAATAACTACAACACAACAACAACACAAAAGCACATATATATGTGCGTGTGTGTATGGGTATGTGTGTGTGTGTGTGTGTGTATGTGTGTGTGTGTGTGTTTATATGTGGTTGTTATATTTCTGCACCACCCTAAGGTCGACTGGTAGAAAATGCCTAAGGCATTAAGTCCGCTTTTGTACAGTTTTTCTTACTAGTGCATAAAGTTTCAATAAATAAATAAAAGCACATAAACAAATTATTCACATTATTCTAAGTATAAGGTCAAAAAGTTCAGAATAAAAACAAAACACAACGCACACCAAAACAGAACACAACATGGGAAACATTTAATTGTCACTACACAACAATTTACAGGTGTTGTCCTAATGCCGATACCGTGGGACGGAACAGGCCCGGTGTGGTAATCAATCAAGCGCTGTCCCAACTTGGAATACAATTATGAACTTGGTCCGTGTCACTGCAGTAGTGTTGGACTGAAGTGATTAATTAGTGTTCTGTATAAAATTATTATGGATGTGTGTTCTGTTCTGGTAGGACTGTGTTGGTTTTAGTATGATTTGTCGATGGGGCTGCTGAATAAAAAGAGTGGTAAGATGTTTTTGCGTAAGGTCGAGTAATTCTGTAAATATGTTGCGTTTTATTTCTGTTTCATTTTTCCTCTAGCCACTACTATCCCACTGCTGGGTTAAGTCATTCTAGACATTTTTTTCCCGCACCAGAGCAGGAGAAGTTATTTGATGATTTCCCACCTCAGAAAAGGTACATACTAAATATTTAGTTTTACTAATAGCGTGGGACAACATCAGCATTTTCATAATTCCTATGGAGTTATAATAATATAAATTCTTCTTCTCAGTCATACACTCCTGGCGGAGTGGTCGTGGTTATGGATCGTCTGGTAATTTGGTTGCGGCTTTTGAAAGACTCCATCTCTCTCTATTCATTTCATTTCATTTCATTTATTTGCATACCATAATGTGATTAAAGATGTTACAATAGGCTTAAAGCTAAGGTACATTTATGGACCATGTAAGAGCACAGCAAAATTGGTAAAAAATAAATAATTAAATCGAATCGAAACATTAGAATCAAATTATACATCAAAAACAAATAAAATATTAAAACCAATTTAAAATAATAATAAAAAAAATAATTTAAAATAATAAATAATCAAAATCTATTCGTGACATTGCGTGTGCATTCAATGAGGCAAAACTTTGAAGATGATTTGATGAGGTCTTTCCATCTGGTAGGTGATCGACCGCGAGAACGTTGGCCCTTATACCCTGGTTTGTAAATATTAACCTAAGCAGAAAATTTGTGGTTACAGCTCACAGACTCAGATCGGGACATTTTCCATGTAACAAATTCGCTTTCTTAATGAAAAAGATAACCTCTCCCAACTGTGAGGCATGTGGAGTGGTAGAAGATATGCATCATTTGTTAATGGAATATGTTCAATATGAAGGTGATAGGAGTAATTTGTTCAGGGCTTGGAAGTTGAACAAGAACAATATAGGTACATTTCATCAAATATTAAGTAAGCTGACTTCCAATGATGCGAAAAAATTGTTCGACTTCATGGCCCTGACCCATTGATCTCTTGTAATAATGGTCTTAGGTTACGATAGGACTGGCATACGCTGTGCGTTATAAAAGTCCCTAATTTTCTAAAGAAATAAAAAAAAAATGGCCCTCTACTCTACCTAAACGTTCCAAAATATAAATTACATCAGCAAAATTTCGATTTCGTTAAATTTCTAAAGAATATTTTTTTTTATTTTTATTCATTCAACCCATATTCTCAATACATACACACAAAAATTGCGTAAAGATGAACACATTTCGCTGACAACAGATTTAGATTAACCGATTTGGGCCGAGTCTATAACTCAGCGTTTTTTCCAATACAAAATCCTGGGGGATTAAACGATGGGTTTAAAACAATGCTCACTGCAACAACGCGGACAACAAAAACAGTGAAAACAAAAACTATATTTATTTTTGGGAACGACGATATTTTTTAATAAAGCCCCGTAACGTACAAGTTGTTCACGAAATGTTCTAATCTAATTTCGACCCAATTTTCCATAAAAATAGAACGATATCTAAAGCTATAATACCATTGGCCCAGATTGCTTTATAAGGATCTGTACACACGTAAGTATGTTCTTATTCAACTCAATCTTATTACTTCAATTCTTAGAATAATACTTCTTTTCCTTTTATAAGTCGATGGGAGAGGAAACTTTTATCTGATATTTTGTGTGATACAAATCCGTGTAGCTATACCTATCTTAACTGCCGAAATCGTGCCTCAATAACAAGGATTCGGAGCAAACGCTGGTTTGCAACACTAACTTGATATTGGCTAGTCCAATATACACGGGCGTAGGATTATACATTGTGGGAACACACGATCGTGCACGGAGTTAGTTTGTGTACTGGATATGGCAGTAAAAGCTTTTGTAAAGATTGGTTATTTATATTTCGGTTCTAACCTATGTTTCCGTCTTCCTAGCTAATGTTGTAAGAGATAATAGTCATTGTTTATGTTTTTACGAGATGATCTCCGAAAGGACCAATCCGACTACTAAAATTCATTCACTGGTAGAAAATTACACTATTATTTAGTATCCTGGGATATCATCCAATGCCCTCTCGCTGAGTGCGGAGCGAAAGAAATTGTAACATGTTTACTGACCAAAACCTATCATGTTCCTTTAGTTACCCTTTACTGCGTTCCAGGGCCGCAATAACTCTGTAGAACAATCGGGCAGCCAAAGTAATATTCTTAAACCAAAACAATATTAAATAAGCATATAAGAATAATAAGGAATTTAGTTATATGTACATCACCAAGAAAAACCGCAGCAAAAAGTAAAAATAGACAACATATAATTTTCCGAAAGAGTTTCCTCAAACCATGTCAAAGTTTGACCTTTTTATATTTTGTCTCCCGAGGTCCTTTGTAATTATAATGACATCTAACCTTTAAGGGATTTAACTTATCAAAAAGTTAAAAACGTATGGTCATTTGTTTATTTACATGCAGAAACTTAATTCTAATTTAAAATACACAACCATCTTCTTCTTCAAACCTCTTTACTGTGTTTAATTTACTTCTTTACCACTGCTCTCAGAACGGTGAAGGAAAACTTTGTAAGAGAACTGGCTTATCCTAGATCCAAAAATACGAAAAAATGACGTGATATCCATCAACCCGCACTGGGTCTGCATGGTAGATAACGGCCCATTCCATCTCCTAAAATCTTCTCTGACCTTATCGCCAGCTAAACAAGGCTAATTATACATACTTGTATTGTTAAACATCTCCCTGCCCTTAGGGCCTAGCCTAACGGTCGAGGTGGGCCGTGACCGTGTCCTCGTGGAGGCGATCGATGGCGGAAACCTCTCGCGTCCGGCCTTGGTTCAGGCCATGGTGCGGAGTGAGAGGACATGGGAAGCAATCATCTCCTTCTGCGAAGCAGTAATGGAAGCAAAAGAAGTGGCTCAAAACGTAAGGGAACTCTCTCTCGATCTTCACACATAATTTTATATTTATTATAATTTATTTATTAGTCACTGCCAGTGATGACATATGGCTCCGAAACATGGTCGCTTACAATGGGCCTCATCAGAAGGCTTAAAGTCACTCTCAAAGGGCAATGGAAAGGGCTATGCTTGTAGTTTCCTTGCGTGATCGCGTCAGAAATGAAGATATCCGCAGGAGAGACAAGGTTACGGACATAGCCTAAAGAATCGCCAAACTTAAGTGGCAGTGGGCAGGGCACATTGCTCGCAAAACAGATGGTCGATGGGGACGAAAGGTTCTGGAATGGCGACCACATACCGGAAGACGCAGCGTTGGAAGGCCTCCCACAAGGTGGACCGATGACCTGGTGAGGGTCGCGGGAATCTGATGGGTGCGAGACGCACAGGACCGGTCATTATGGCGACATTTGGGGGAGGCCTATGTCCAATAGTGGACGTCTTTCGGCTGAAATGAATGATGATTTATTAGTATTTATTATAATTTATCATTATAATGCAGGGTATATGCGGGGGTTACACGTGCGGAGCAATTCCGCATGCTTGATGAAATTCGCACGATATTAAAAACACCCACACCCTGGGCGTTGAAAGTCGTAGGTCGATGTTTTCGGACGGTGAGCTACGGCGAGCTACGGTGACAGTAAGCAATGTGTAGTTTACCGTTTGCCCATAATGTTCTTTACCGGATAAAGAACATTATGGGCATGGCTCATTGTGTTCCACGTGCACTTCAAGGAGTATGTTTCTGTCAATATCAGTGACGTGGCCCGCTAGAGTCAATACCTGCTAGGGCTGCGGGAATGTTCAAAACAGTCACTACAGCCCTCACACGCGAAGGGATCTATAGAAACACGGATGGGCTTTAGCGTGTAAAAGTCTAACTCTCCTCGCTCCACCAAGAGCGAGAAATATTATTTGAATTTGCTACTCCAAAAAAAAAAATAACCACAAACATATACTATAACTTGAGACAGTGGATAACGCAGTTAGAATTTATTTTTAAGACCTTTGTCTTATGCTACTTAAGACAGGCGCAACACGTTTAGTTTTTCAAAAGGCAACCACAAAATGTCTATGAATAGGCAGATTTTACAAACAACTTACACAGAACCACCAATTCATTTGACGAGCTTGATCATTGATTATTGCAATTTCCTTTACTAGCATTCACTGTACAAGCGTGTGTCCCTTATTTACCAATTATGAATAGTTTACATTAAGTTGATTATAATCATACATTCAGGTGGACTTATGTCATATTGGTTTGGCTAAAATCCTTTTGATCAGTTCGTGAATATGGACCACATTTGTAACCCAAACTAAATAACAGAATCTCTCTGCCTAGCTTCCCCATTATGTTGACTCTAACATAGTACAGCTTTCGTTCAAGCCGAATATAGCTGGATATCAGTATTTTGAATAGAGTGAGTGACCTCCATAATCCAGTAATTGGGTAACACGGTACCCGTCGGCAAGACTAGGAGTCAGATTTTTCCGATTTCTTACTATCCACTACGTGTTCTCACTATCAACGATCTACATTTTAATGAGACCCATGACTAACATCCTCATGCGCGTTTTGAGTAACACAGGAATCTCGGTTTGTTAAGATCGTCATCCTTTCATAGACTGACCTCTGTGAGCATTCTGTAGCCTTTAGGATGGACCCGTACTGGACTATATAACAGAATATATCTCTTATAGGTTACGTAGATACTGTTTTTTTTTTTTTTGAGGTGGGAAATCATCGAATAACTTATCCCGCCCTAGGGTTGTGTTCTAAACCCATAGTAACTTTTTGACGCATTCCGGCAGTACAAGTATCGGCCCCACTAGGCCCCTTCAGTTTTGCTGACATCGCTTTGAGGCACGTGTGGTACACTACGCGCTCTCGACTCATGCTTGGTCCTTAACGGATGGCCGGACAGCAAGTTACTCATTGCTTGTCGTCTGCAAGCCCACGCCAACGGTAGGCGGAAATTACCCTGTAACTCCTGACGGCCGGGGCGACTCCTGTGGTGACGGCTGGGGCGTGAGGATGTCCGTTCTCTCATAGTTGCAGCCATTTCTTTTGCTCGCATTGCTACTTCGCAGAAGGAGGGCACCGCTTTCCATTCCATCTCGCTCTGGACCATGGCTTGAATTAAGCCTGGACGCAAAAGGTCGCTACCGCAGATTGCCTCCACGAGAACATGGTGGTGCTCTGTCCAAGCGAGGTTGACATCCACCGTATGTTCCACCATGTCCTCCGAGCGACTGACCCAGGCGTTTTTTCCGCTTGAACTTCCCGAACTGGCCATGTCCAGTGAGAACCTGCGTCAGGTGGACAATGAGGACGCCGTGGCGCCTCTCTATCTACTCCTCAAAGAGGAGACTTATCGCCACGATTGTGGCGAGCTCAATTATATGACTGCATGATTCCATTGATTCATGGACAGTTTATAGTGTTATTATTGAGAGAAAAATATTAAATACTGACTCCCAAAATAAAATGCAGCTATGAATTTTAGTTCAAACATACGCAACGTCAAAATTGAGATCGAAGTATAATATTTTACAGTGAGTTTTTCCTCTGTGCCTATTTACCCACATTTGTGCATACCGTTAGGTATTTCAACTAATTCAATTACAAACCAGTCATCATCCATCACCTCAAAGCGCAGGTTTCCTTCAAAACTCCAACAATAAGAGGTCACAAACAGTCGGCATGGAAACGAGCAAGTTTATTATTACTAGTAATTGCATTCTATATTATTATGATTTGCGAACTAATTCGGTTCGCTGACTTGTTTCACATTAATGTCGGGCCTGAGGCTTCCAAGTGCCATTGTGTGCATTATTTTGAGCTTTAATAACGGTAATTTATCAAGATTGGTTGTAAATGCAACGACACTATTATTTGTACAGTAATTACTTGAACTAATTTATATTGGGTATTATGTAGACTCATATTACTTATTATAATAAATTCCTTAATAAAATCTAATAGGATTTTATTTACTTTTTATTTTTACATTAACATAACATGACTAAAAAGCTAATTACATTTGGTGAAGACATGTTTTAAATATAAAACAAGTAGAAAAAATAATATAAATACACAGCAATTCTACGCTCATCTTTTTACGCTTAAAGCCTGAAAAACATAAAATAATTCACTTGTTTTCTTAACTCTCAGTAAAGAAAATCCCAAAACTATTATTAACTAATTTCAAGTACAATGCTTGTCCCATGTACACATTGGGTACAAAACCTCACAACGGTAAACAAAATTTAATTGGTAACCCCTGCAGACTTTGTCTAGCCGTCTACACGTTTACAATGCCCGTGTGGTGTATCTCTGTGCAACAGGGGTTGTAAACCTAGACATTGAGAAAATAAAATTGAAAGTAAAAATCACTCGTAAATCGAGATTTATTTGATAAGGGTCTAGTAAGTCGAGAGTTAGGTACTTCTGCACAATTGTGGGTTACTTGTTATTGGTAGGTTGGTAGGTACTTAGTAAAGTCTTTTGAAAAAGAACTCATATTAAACTAACATTAATAATAAAACGGTACAAATCAAGCTAGAAAAACCAACTTTACTGAAAAAAACCAATCGCGTCGGTATTTCAAGAAAACGTTCAAACATATTCCAACAATCGAGTAAGCATTTCAACTACAAATAACAACCACTTATTCCCTTTCAATGTCTTTTCCAATTACTCAAAAATCTTTGTTCATGTACGTTACTATGACGCGAGCAATGCTGAGTCGACAGTATCGCGCCCGCCAGAAACAATATTTTAGCGGTTTAAAAGTATAAAGAGAAACGTGAGCCGTGTGTACGGTGTACATAGAACTATGGTCGAACAGAGACGGCAACTCTGCAGTATTCCTCGGGTTTCATTGGGTAATGGTTACTGGCACGCTACGAGTATTTTATCGTCACCATTTTATGTCTGAGGTCACTAGGACTTTTGTTAAGAGAAAAGCAACAAAATGCTTAGGTTCGGATTAAATTTTCAGGCTAGGTTCGTCTTGAGGAATGTTATGGTTTCGTTCCAGTTCTTGTCTGTTTATTATTGAAGTCCATCTCAATTGAGGTCAGTACTATATAACAATAGAAGTAGCTATGTGGTTTCACTTAGAGCTTATTTTTACTGGTACGATCTCACTGTTCGTAAAGTTTCGCTTCCCTGAGCATTGAATGATAGAATAGAATAAACTTTATTGTACACCAAAAAAGAATGTTTGTCATTTCAGCCGAAAGACGTCCACAGCTGGACAAAGGTCTCCCTCAGGTGTCACCACAATGACCGGTTCTGTGCGTCACTGTTGATGAACTTAATTTAACACCTCTCATAAAGAGGGTCAAAAGATAAGTCCCTTTTTAGGGTTCCGTACCTCAAAAGGAAAAAACGAAACCCTTATAGGATTACTTTGTTGTCCGTCCGTCCGTCTGTCTGTCTGTCTGTCTCTCTGCTTGTCAAGACCTTTTATCTCCGGAACGCGTGAAGGTATCGAGTTGAAATTAAAACCATATATTCAGGTCTGTGGTCCCTTGAAGCTGTGAAAAAATCAAACATCTGAGTCCTCCCCATCCTTTTCAGTAGCATAATTAGAGACACAATAGAAAGACAATGGCGCGTGAACGCAGGCGTTAATGCGGGGATCAACAGCTTACCGGAAAAAAAGATACGGCCGTTTATGTCATAAAAAACGTGTATTTCGACACTTTCAAGAGAATCAAAATTCATAGGGTACTTCCCGTTGATCTAGAATCCTGAAATTTGTTATGAATCAAGATCTCATAACACAAGTATAGGAAAAAATCTGAAAACTGTAAATTTGTAGTTACGTCATAAAAAAAAACTCCTGGCGATTCAGAAAAATCTTCGAGACTCCATTCGGGAATTGAACTATTTACATACGTAAGTTTGTACGGAACCCTCAGTGCGCGAGTCCGACTCGCACTTGCCCAGTTTTTTAAGGATGATGCAGGTCCTCACTAAACACGGTTCGTTCCTCTTTCTAAGAAAAACCCGAGAGTTTATGAGCAATGTGTAACTTTCAGTCTAATAAGGACCAAGCCTGGGTCGACAACGCGTTGTGTTCACGCCTTAAAGAGATGTCAGCAGAATTGGCGGGGCTTTCTAGGCCGTATGGCGGGATTATACAAAAGATTTACCACGACCCTGGAATACAAAGGCAACTAAAGGAACACAGGTGGGTTAGACACACTCTCTTGCTCCCAGTGCGGGAGGAGTTATTTGACGATATTCCATCATAAAAGCTGTGCTTAGTAATAATTTAAGTTGAATTAATTTAGTTTTAAAAAGAAATACTAGCTTTAACTAAGACTGAAAAAAGCTTCAAATTACAGTCTTTATTTTAAAATCAATTCAATATTTTCCTGAAAATTGCATTATTCCAAAATTAATAATGTTACGGGCTGGATTTAAGTACGGGCAGACCATAATGTAATCCTTTGTTCAATTATTACCGCTCTAAAATACCTAGTGACAGGTTTGTTACCTCTTCATATAGGGGTAATGGTTTAACAAGAGAGTAATTAGCCAGCTATTGTCTTGTTCATACAACAAGTTAAAGGGTCAAGTAGAACATTTCCCACAGTTGCTCCAACAGCTTATGCGGGTACTTCAATTAAATTGCACTTTAAACGTGGAACTTCTATAAGTTCATAGAACTTAGTTCTAAGTGTATATCTAAGTTGAGGTGCTCGTTGTAACTGAGCTTAATAAAAGTGTAATGCAAGTTTAAGTCCGGCCATAGTAAGAGGAATTGCATAAGATGTGCTGTATCAAAATTCTAATGGAATGGAATATTGGTACTCGGGGACTTACAAGCGGTTGACAAGACTTAGAAGGTTAATTTTCTTTAGTTTTATTTTTTATTTTTATTAGTCTATACTGTCCCACTGCTGGGCAAAGACCTCCCCCAACTTCTTCCAAGTATTCCTTTCCTGAGCCACCTCGAACCAGTCCTTGCGGTCGGCATCTAGGTCGTCTCGCCACCTCTTCCAGGGTCGACCTCTTTTTTAGTTTAATTATACATATAAAATATCATCGATTATATATAATGTACGACCTGATGATGTCCAACCCCGCATAGAGCTTCGGATGGAACCAAGGAGCAAACAGGAATAAATCACGGTATTTCTGTTCCAAACTACAATTTACACTAATATTTTAAACGGGTTTGACATATTAGTTTTTTGTACGAAGTCATCTCTGGAACTGCTGCCTCCTGTCAGAATTTTTTGAATTGGATCAGCTCCCCTAGCCAAGTTACGATCGTTTCGTTTGCGCCGATTTCAATCGGAAGCGTGGCCTACTCGAGGCGTTCGACGCAAACGAAACGATCGTAACTTGGCTAGGAGAGCTGATCCAATTCTAAAAATTCTGTCATCAACAGATTGCTACATTATTCCCGAATTATATAAGCTAAGTAAATACTTGTATGTTTGACAATTAGCGAAGTGGGCACTGGTTAGCTACTGCTGTATATTCGCAGAAAGAGGCAGTTACTATCTCTAATTATTATTTTTGCATTTATTTATATAACTTAGAACCGTCGGTTTCTGTACCTTTGGAAAGCGTACAAGGGGCCGTAACTAACTCGCAGAGGCCCCTTAGACACTTCATGGAGCGTGGTACCTAATATTTAATTATTTAATAGTACAAAAAAGGTTTTTATGTCTTTTGGTAACCATAGTAAGCATTTAATTAAGTTCATTGCCTTGCACAAAATGCTTAAAGAGATTACGAATTTAGTAGTAAGGTATTTAGTACTCGTAATTTAACTGTAACTGAATTACTTTTCAAAGAAACTATAACCATAAAGTTTTCATAATGGCTTCTTTTATTTCACCTCTAAATATAAAACAATTAACAATTAATTTCTTTGATTAAAATTTAATGCAAACAATTTATCAAGAGTTCAATCAAAAATAAAATATTGAATTTTAACTTTACTTAAAGGTAATAAAGTCTGAAATTGACTAGCATTTTATCGATGATCGCTTAAACCGTATTTTCAATACACTTAATAAAAAAACCTTCGAGCGTTTTCTAATGAAGCATCACTAAGGAATGTTAACAGCTACTAATATGGTAAATAACTAATTTACAAAGACCTGCGCTGAAGTTTTACGATAGAGGAGTGTGGCAGAGTTTGCGGGTGCATTTTAAACTGGCCATGTTCGATGGGATAGCAGTATTTCACTTGGAGATGAAAACAATCGGTAAATATTAAAAGAGCGAGTGAATTTTTTACGCCCCCAATGCTCTGATTTATTTTAAGGCCATTATGAATCGATGCATCGGCGTTCTTAATAACATGTATCGATTCTGTATGGATCGCTTATGAATTTTTCATGTCTGTTGATTCGTTATTGTATTTCGCCGATAAAAATGCAATTGTGATTTTAATGAATACTGGTATTTATTCAAATTTTGGTAATTGTAAACGATTTTCAATAAAGATACATGGCTTCCTTTATTTCTTGACTTCGATTCGAAGCAAACATTGATTTACATGGAAAATTAAGCACTTTTCTATCCATTAAATAAACCGTTGTACTGCCTCGTTGACCTGGTGGCAAGCGCGACTGCTGAACGTGGGGTCTTAGGGTCGATTCCCGCGTCAGAAGAAAAGTTCTGTTGAGCTTTCCCATTAGGAATTACTCTGTAGCAGCCCAGATTATGGAAGTTCGTGGTGTGACCCCACCGTGCCTCGTGCACTTAAAACTGTTGGCTGTGTGCTCGATCTCTGCCCGGTCATTACGGATTGCCATCTCATCGGACTATTTATTTATTTAATTGGATCTCCAAAAAAGGATACACAGTAACCACATTATAAATTACAAATAGTACGAGGGGTCCTTTAGCGTGTGCTCCTTCAGTTACAGGAGACCACAGCATGCACATGTAACTAGGTGAAAAAATAATACATATTAAAAATTAGAGTCAAAATACAATTTGAATTAAAATGATGAATTATTCAATTTAATTAAAAATAATTAGAGTGACATAAAAAGGCAATAAATTAATAACTAATAACAATTAATTACTATGAGAGTAATGGAATAGAGAGTGCACCTATGTTTGTGCAAATGTGTGCATGCGCACGATAATAATTATCTCTTGCGTCCTTAGCTAATCTCCTTTGAGACTGGCACTATTATCAATATTGGATTGGGATGATTAAGTACTATGCCTATTTTAAAAATATATTTGAAAATAAGCTACTGTACTGCAGTCCACAGGACGAGGTACATACTAAAATATTAAAAAAAAAATTAAATAAAAAATTTCAAAGCCACCCTTTCAAAGGGATGACTACGACCCCATACGGTGCTAACAAGTGCATTGGTACCGATAGCGATCACGCATATCATTATTAGGTAATATAGTTTGTTCACCCCTATTATAGTTTGATTACAGTTGCGATTATCTACTGTCAAAGTATTTGTGTAATCTAATAATATTGGCCCCTCAGCAGAAAATAACGCCAATAAATCACTCATAAGTTAGAATTGAATGCAGGTATATTTAGAAATACGGTCCATGTTTACTTTGCTGTCAGTAATAAAATAATTCCTCCCGCTTTTGGTTAAGCAAGAGGGAGTGTTTGACTTATACTGACTAAAGCCCACCTGTATTCCTTCAGTTGCCCTTCCGTTCCAGACCCGCGGCAACTCTTTCGAATAATCCTGCAGATGGTCTACTTTATTTTGGAACTATGAATAAAATCAAACTTCTGGGCCAACACATTTAAAAGATACGAATATGCATATTGAGAAATTCACAAGAACCCTGAGAAACAAAAAAGATTTTCAGGAAATTTAGCAAGAAGCAAGGTCTCACGGCATGCAGAAGTAAAGGATTCTACGCAATAAAATTGCTATAGCAAAATTACATTAAATTTGGAGTTGGGAATTGACCATGACATATCGATATATGTCACTGTCAATTCCCAACTCCAAATGACATCACATTTTTTAAACTACAATATTAAGTTTGTTCTCCAATCCTACTCATCTTCTGTCTGAGCAATTTTCGTTGCTTTCATAGTTTCTATACTTCAGTAGATAATGTTAATTAGTCCAGTTTTCCGTTTTATCGTACAGAACTCTCTATAATTATATTGGTTCCGTCTCGCACTTAGCCAGATTTCACAATGACGATGAAATTAAGATTTTTTATGAATGTAAGCAATAATGATCATTGACCCATTGGTCAGTGTGTTATCGTCATGCTAAAACGAAACATCTATAGCCCCTCTGTATTTCTTACTGTATCATCCCCTGAGAAAATTGCAAATCTAAACTCTTTTAAGTCAAAGTTCAGTTCAATAGAAAACAGTGATGTACGATCGTTTTCTCGATATATTAACCGAACAATAGCTTAAATCAATTAGTTACTTACCTGTCATCAGACCCATTTTATCTGAGCTGCCAGCTCAATAATATAACGTCCAATTGCACTATCCAACATCAGGACCGATAGTTAATCGATTGTGTTGTGTTGAGCCCTAACGAACGCGAGTATTGGGGAGCGATTGTGAATTTTTGAATGGGTGTGTGTCGAACCTATGTTAATGTCTAACCTACCAAAATAGAAGAATCAGAGTGAAAATTACCTAAGATAGAAAAGGTTAGAATATTTTATTCACTAAAACAGTTACACAAATCTACACGAACTTAATTTTTTGGGTACACTCAAATGGGGATTTTATAGCTGTCAACCGTATCTTACCAAACCGCTTTTGAAAGGAATGAAGGGCGATAGTCTGCAGTACATTAAATATTTATATACTCGTAGATATGAAATTCTACACGAACGGCTGGGCAGCGTTCGGGAAGCTGCGCGGTATCTTCTCGTTCAACATACCACAGTGTCTCAAGACGAAAGTCTATTACCAGCGCGTGTTGCCAGTAATGACATATGGCACTGAAACATGGTCGCTTACAATGGGCCTCATCAGAAGGCTTACAGTCACCCAAAGGGCAATGGAAAGGGCTATGCTCGGAGTTTCCTTGCGTGATCGCATAAAGAATGAAGATATCCGCTGGAGAACCAAGGTCGCCGACATAGCCCGAAGAATCACCAAACTAAAATGGCAGTGGGCAGAGCACATTGCTCGTAGAACGGATGGTCGATGGGGCCGAAAGGTTCTAGAATGGCGACCGCGCATCGGAAAACGCAGCGTAGGAAGGCCTCCCACAAGGTGGACCAACGACCTGGTGAGAGTCGCGGGAATGCGGTGGATGCGAGACGCACAGGATCGGTCGTTGTAGACACGCTTGACGCTTTAGGCCTATGTCCAACAGTGGACGTCTTTCGGCTGAAATGATGATGATGATGATGAGATATGAAATTATATAGCTAACCATAAAAAATAGAATACATAAACTTGAATATTTTGCGAAAATCCTAAAGAGAAAATTATCCCGTAAATTGCAGTTTTACATTATATTTTAACCAACTCATGATGTATTTATTATGTGAGCTTAAACATAACCTAACCTAAAACTTCTACACTTGAAAGTTTATGCTGTTGCACGATAGCAAGATTTGTTGCAATAAAGTTGGTGTCTGCAACTGACTTGTACTTTGTAAATATTTACGAATTTAACCGAAGTTCTCTAAGTTTAAGAGAAACTATCTAGCTTTGAAATTGCCCGATAAAACTTACAACTAGATAGAGTGTAAAAGAATAGACTTACGCACAACTTCTGTTAATTCAGGAGATTTACATAAATCAAGTTGGTTAGCTTAAGCAAGCTTGGCAAGTGGAATAACTCGTCAGAAAAAGAAAAACAGTGTGTGATTCTGGGCTAAAATGTTAATAATTAAGAATTTGAATAAGTTGCCAGTTGCATAGAATACGTATTACTATGGCATTTAATAATAATATGATTAACTGTTTATGATTTTCTGTAATGGAATCTTTGAATATTGGGCATAGAAGAAAACGCTGTTTTCATGACCAAGCTCGGGAACAAAAGTTGTATTCACGCAGAGGGACGTTATCACGTCCCGTGTCCCAGCGGGCAGGAGGGCCGGTTGTGAGGGTAGACAGGTTCAACTAATGATGCTAGCTTGCACACATTTTTTTGTTATGTTTTGCTCTGTGTTGGCAATGTTGGTATATTTATAAGTCACAACAAAGGCTTCGGAAAAAAAGGTTTATTGTTCAATAAAATTAAGTCAATTATATAAAATTCTTTCTTCTTAAATGGCTTAGTATACCAATAGTTTGGTGGAGTAGTGGTGACCCAGTAGTAACGGCCTGGCCATGACTTACAAGGTGGGTTCAAACTGGAAAGACAATCGCTGTAAGTGTATTTTATTTTATCACTTACGCTCTTATAACTGTAAAATAAACATCGTAAGGAAACCGACATGTCTTAGAACCAAAAAAAACCGGGCAAGTGCGAGTCGAACTCGCGTACTAAGGGTTCCGTACAAAACTTACCTATGATTACAGTTCAATTTCCGAATCGAGTCTCAAATATTTTTGACGTAACGACAAATTTACAGTTTTCAGATTTTTTCCTATACTTATGCTATGAGACCTTGCTTCATGCCGAAATTCAGGATTCTAGGACAAACAACGGGAAGTGCCCTATGAATTTTGATTCCTTTGAGAGTGTCGAAATGTACGTTTTTTGCTACATAAACGGCTGTCTCTTTTTTTTTCGCTAAATTGCAAGTTTCATTTTTTCACAGCTTCAAGGGACCGCAGACTTCAGTATATGGTTTTAATTTCAACTCGATATTTCCACGCGTTCCCGAGATAAATGGTCTTGACAGACAGACAGACATAGAGACAGACAGACGGACAACAAAGTGATCCTATAAGGGTTCCATTTTTTCCTTTTGAGGTACGGAACCCTAAAAATCGAGGATATATGACATCCACCAAACCGCACTATGCCCGCGTGGTGGACAGTCCAGTCCCCCTTTTAAAGTGTAGGTCCCAGCACTGGGGACATTATAAGGCTAATTATATTTAAATATTTTTATATCAATTGTTTAACGCTAAGTTGGTTGTATAGTTTAACAACAATGCAAAATGCTATGGTTTGGAAACAGGACTTGTGTTTGTGGCATGCGGAGATTGCACTAAACTATGATTTCAAGCAAGTGAAGAATTTTCACACAAAACTTAAATAGCGACAGTGGTTTTATTGGTGATGTCATTGCCTATACAAAAATGTTCTGCCGTTAACTAACTTACTAACATTTTTGCTAACTTTATACACACTGTTAGTGTAAAGAAAAAATCATAATCAAAGTTTTGTTTCTATTCATCCCATTTGACGGTATGTTGTATTTTTAACCGCTTATGTACCTCTATGGTCCTGAAAGCACTAATTAAAAGTTAATATAAAATGAAATTATTTATAATTGACTTAGGAAGCACCAGTGCCGCAATATCTTTAAACTGACAAACCCTGATTTGGTATCAAAGAGAAAATTCAATTATTTCAAATTCTGAATAACTAATGAACTTGTTAATTAAAGGAGAGCAATAAAGTCGAATATAAAGAGAGTGCAATTAAGATGTTACAGCTATCAAGAAAATAAAATACTAAAGCATTAAGTTTTACGTAAAATTTTAAGGTTACTGGACAGTTAAGAGGCCTAAGGCGCGACCTACTGTTCATTATGGTCTATAAAACAAAGTGAAATTATAAAATTTTGCGAAAATTGCAAGGTTTGCACGATAGCCTCGGGGCCGAACTACCGGGTGCTGACATACTGGCGGAAAGACCGACCGAGTTTAAATATTTTTTTCCAGAAAAGCAGCTCTCTAGATTATCAATTTCTTAGAACTTACATTGAACCCTGAATATGTCCTACATCCAACATCAAAAGTGTTATTTTGTAAATGCCTCAGAGCGGCTCCACACAGCACTGATCCGATTGAATGATGATGAATCCGATTTGAAACCTTGATATATTACTCCGAAGTAGCCATAATTGGACTTTTTTTTAAGGTGGGAAAATCATCTAATGACAAATCCCGCTCTTGGGCGGAACGGGAGATAGTGTCAGACTTTTACTGACTAAAAACCCACTTCTGTTCCTTCTTTGCCTGCGTCCCAGGGCCCTAGGTTTCACTTTCACACTACCCGTGGCCCCAGTAGGCTTCGACCCTGCTGGGCCCCTACGATTTGATGACATTTCCTTGAGGCACGCGTGGAATAGTACGCGCCGTCGAAGACTTGGACTCGGTCCAGACGGTTACCGGACGGTCGGACGGCGAGCCATCCATTGCTCGCCGTCCGCAAGCCCGCGCCTACGGTGGCCGGAAATCGGGATCGGAATCTCGGCGGCGGTTGGGGCGTGAGCACCGTTGCCTCACGCGATCGGCCGCCTCCTTTGCTAGCATTACTGCTTTGCAGAAGGAGGCGACCGCCTGCCAATCTTCCTCGCTACGGACCATGGCCTGTACCAAGGCCCGGTGCGAGAGATCGCCGCTGCCGATCGCCCCCACGAGGACACGGTGTTGCTCTGCCCAAGCGGGGCACACCTCCACCGTGTGCTCCACCGTTTCCTCCGGGCCGGGCGGTCCACACAGTGGCGACGACCCGGGCGTCGCTTCCGCACGAATCCGGTGCAGGAACTCCCCGAACTTACCGTGTTCGGTGAGAACCTGCGTCATGCGGAAGGTGAGGACGCCGTGAGGTCTTTCCAACCACACCTCAAAGAGGGACTTCAAGAGGGTAAGGGTTGGCTTTTAGGTTAGGGTTTTTACGCACTACAGTGGAGCTGGAATGAAGCTGTCGGCACCTAAGTTTTAATAGCCAGGTCTGTGGGATTGTTCAAAAGAGTCACTATAGTCCAGGAATGCAAAGGGCTTCAGAAAGAACACAGGTGGGTTTTAGCTAATCTGGCACTCCCTCTCGCTCTACCCAGAGAAGAGAAGCCATTCGATAATTTCCCACCATCATTATCTTCGTAGCCTTTTTTCCAATTTGCAGGTCGACTTCCAGTCTGCGGCTGAATACCCGTGCTTTACATGGAGCTACTGCTTAACAGACCTCCACAACAAAAAAAGTCAGTACTTTTAATTTCATTACGTAGAGAAGTACCGACCTATATCAACTGGGTGTTTAAAAAAGTTCTGATTTGAACTCCAGTCATCAGCCGTTGTTCAGCTTTTAATTAGATATTAAAATTAATTCCAATTTTCTCCCTAAAATGTAATAATGTCCCTAAAAGTTTGTAATACTTATACTACATTAGGAGTTATGTCCTTAATACTCTCTCAGGATTATCCGTACCTAAGTTTGTTATTATCAAATGTTATTTTTTTAACAAAATCATTCATTATTTTACTTTCTTCTAGAACTTGATTCATTCTTTTGTCTTTTATTTTTCTGGTTTCTAATGGCTATCTCTAAGGAATTGTTGATTTTCAAGGATATTAAATAACTTAAGCTCAGTGATAGATAGTGTAGTTTTAGAAATATCTGTAAAACTTTCTAATATTTGCTATTCGCTTCTCTCTTACTGTAGATAACAATTCCGCCACTAACGAATTTCCGGCTTGCCATTCTACACACCGGTAAGTATCATAAGATTATAACTGTGCTTCCATTGAAGGGGTTCGATCTAAGTCAATGTTTGTCCGAAGATAATACGTAGTTGAAAATCTCACAGCTTGTTGTCGAAGCGAATGCCGCCTTCATCGCTTAAATAACATGCTGACAACAATAAAATACGAGTACCTAGCCATCAAGTCATTTGAATTATTCAATAGGTATACTTCCGTCATCTTCTGGTAACTACTTATTATTATCAAACAGTAGGACAATATTGATCTTCAACTTCAATTTCTCTAGAAATACCGCGATTTCGATTTCTAATAAGGTTTGGTAAAGTATTGAAGATTTTACTTCTAAAATATCAATAGATTGCAAATGTTGGCATCGTTGGTTTACCCTAAATTCTGAAGTATTGTCATTAATAGGTATTTTTTTGGATTTTTTTTCTGTCTAACATCAGATGGGATCGCAGTTAAGCACTAGTTAATATAAATTAAAAAATAAAATACTTAAAACACAAGCCGTCTGTGGCATGGGCCTTTGTAGCATCATAACGTACATTTAGTTCAACAATGTTCAATGTTCAACATTTAGTTCAACGTGTCGAATTATATCAGGATGCCTTAAACCGACTCCGCTTAATAAGCTTTATCCGCTGGCTGGTATTGCTCCACCTGCTGTACGTAGGGATGTCGCATGCGCGATTGAAAAGAAAATTCAAGAATCCGATTCCCGACATCCCCTCTTCGAACACAAAACAGCCCCAAGTAGGCTTAAGAGCCGGAAGAGCTTCTTGCGTAGCACACGGGCCATCGATGAGCCGCCACCGAAAGAAAGAATAAAGCTTTGGGAAGAGCATCACCTACCACCACCCGACTTCTTGAAACCCCAAGAACATCTCCCGTCTGGACGCGATTTGCAGTGGTCTGTATGGAGAGCACTAAATCGGTTGCGAACCCAGGTAGGCCGCTGCAAACACAACTTGGCAAAATGGGGTTTTATAGACCCGTCGGATACTCAATGTGAGTGCGGTGCTCCTGTTCAAAACATGAGCCACATACTAGAATGCCCCAAGTGCCCATACACCTGCACTTTGGAGGATTTGATGAGTGCTACTGATGCTGCTATTAATGTAGCCACCTATTGGGCCCAAACAGTTTGACGAGTTTACCATCGAATCGATAAGAAGAAGAAGAAGTTCAACAATAATATTATTTTCAATAAAAAACCACCCACTTTAACAGACCGAACAATATAATCAACGGCCTTTCCTGACTAACCAATCGGATATTATAACAAAACAAATTTCCTTAAATCAACGCTTGCGATTGATCTTTCCATTGGATATATATCAAGCAATACCTATTAAGGAAGTATTGGAGCTAGATCGCAGTCCTATTGAACGAAGGGCCAGACATCATTAGGTTAATTGATTTCACGATACTATCGTAGAATGGATAAAGCTTATCACAAGTATCCCTGTCACGACGAGATCAATCGTCTGCCTCGTTACTGACTCTAACGATAGCAATCAGAATAAGGGCGTTTTTTGCCCTTTATTAAAGAGTTTTATTTTTCTTTAAAGGTGTTATTAAGGCACTGTAAACGTCAAAGACGCTGTTTGAAACGAGTTAGCATTATCATCTTAAAGAAATGAGTGTCATTTCAAATGAGTATTGATGCACTGGGAAACATTTTGTAATAAAATTTGGATCGTCTGAAGTTAGACCATTATGAGCTAGTTTAAAAAAAAAATATATATTATGAAGTAGGAAGTACACTTATGCATTACATTCTTCTAAAGCCTAATAATAGTCTTATCTGAAGCCCAATTTAATTTCATTACATGATAATAAATGGGTTTAACTTTTTTAATACTTAGATACTTCAGAATTTGCCGACAAAATATTAAAGTTAATGTTTCTGAGCTTCTGGCAAAATCGACGCAGATTGAGTTTAAATCGCTTAATCCGTAAAGAAAAGTAACGTCGGGATACATATCATAACAGTAATGGGTACGAATATGGTAAAGTTATGTGTTATCTTTGCCGTCGTTTCATCATATGACATCATATCGTTTAGAATGCAAAATTCTTTTCAGAGTTTAGAACATCTTAAGAACTATTGTATCGTCACTTATAAACTGACGATGACCCTTCTTCTCTAGTATCGAAACGAACTGTCTATAAGAATAGTGGCAAAGATGACTGCCCAGGGTGCACCTTATGTGCATTATTACTTTATTAGAACTTTACAGTATTGCTCCAAAGGAGCCAGATTTGCCTAAAGATAATGCGGTAATATTTTTTCCACATTTTGGCATGCTTCGTGGTCTTGAGTGACTTGCTTGCTGACCATTTGTTAAATGTAGTACAACCAACCTTGAAGGCCTCTGGTTCAGAGATCAACATGGTGAGACAATGAGGACAGTAAACTTGTTACTTACAAGCATCATAGGGACCAATTCTTCAGGTTAATAGTTATCTTTAATTATGCAATGTTACGCTTTGGCAAGCTCGGTTTTAATAGCTTTTGATAGTGAACGTGCACCTTTAGAGCTTGTTTTACATTGAACTGTAAATATTTCAACATAAATTGATACTTCAAACATGGATTGATTATAAATCTTTATGAAATGTAGGAATTATAGTATGAAACAAACGGATGAAAAAATATTGCATCTACCAGAAATGGAAATGTTGAGATATATGTGTGGAAAAACAAGAATAGATAATATGAGAAATGAGTATTTTAGAAAAAGTTCAAAAGTGGTATTGGTGAATGAAAAGGTTAAAGTGAATCGTTTGTCTAAAGTGTGATGTGAAGAGGAAGGATGAAATGCAGGTGAGTAAGAGAGTTATGAGTATAAGTGTGGATTGTTGGAAAGGGAGAGGGAGGCCAAAGAAAAGATGGATGGATTTTGTGAGAAGTGATATGAAAGAAAAGAGAGTCAACACTAGCGTGAGGACAAGGGCAGAAGATGGCAATGATAAAACGTACGGTATATGTTCAAAAAATAATTTATGAATTCTTTTATCGTTTCGTATGTAATTATGCGAGTGGTTTCATATGATTCAATAGTCACCTTTTATAAGATAGATTTTAATGTGTGTCTTGCAAACGCTCCCAGAAACACGAAAATTGAAACCATCTTGAATTTTTCAAAACACTTTTTCGGACCCATCCCCTTTTATCAATATCTAGCATGTGGTTTGTCGGCTTCCCATATTAAATATCGCGAGAGATCCCGAAAGCAGTACCTTCGTCAAGTGGGGCCACTCTTGACGTTGCACAGAATCTTTTCAATTTGATCCGGGACCCTGATCAGACATATATTAAGTCTCTAGTGCCTGATTTGCATGAAACTTATTAAAAATAAAGTTATAAGATCCCTCGACCTCAATATTAAGAATAAATTATTCAGCGTCGATTAAAGATTTATTGAGGTTCTGTTTCATTAATTTTCATTTTTTTTGCAAATACATGTAATTTTTTGTAGAAGCAGCTGAAAGCTTTTATTATATAATTTTATTATATAACTAGCTGTGCCCGCGACTTCGTTCGCGTGGATGACGAAACTTATCAATGAGTTTTTTGTGTAAAGTGCTATTTGTGTATCGTTATCTATCGAACATACCGGTATTAATACTTCTATCCCGGCGCGGGCCCTTTGTGGCTAATTACAATAGAAAACTAGCAACTTATTCGTTATATCCTCCCATTTAGGGTTAGTAGTAAATGTAATGAATAAGTCCACCGTATTTTCTTACATAGCAAAAGGCAAACTCCACTATGGGTGACGTAACCTACGACAAACTTATTATTTGCGGTTGGTACAGTAATCGGGTCTAGGGATCGAACCGCAAAATTAAGTTTGTTTTTTATTGTATATACTTTTCCGGGATAAAAAGTACCCATTGTGGTGCCCAGGATATTAAAGAATAATTATACCAAGTTTCATCGTAATCGTACCGGTAGTTTTTGCGTGATGCCTGAACAAACAGACAGACAGACAAAAATTTTTTAATCATATTTTTGGGTTCGGTGTCGGTCTAGTAACACCCCCTGCCATTTATTTTATTGATTGTTTCAATGTACAGAATTTTCACTTCTACAGATTTATTATAAGTATATATAGATTTTCAAAACAAGTTGAACGAAAACAACATGGCTTCTCCTTAAAATTAACGTAACCTAATATATGGAACTTCAAATTCCTGCAGGCTGAACAATATTCGAATTTCATACAAAGCGTTACCGGTTTTATCTTAGAGACGTTAGAGAATTTGATAATCTTGACACAGTTACTTTAGATGTACGTCTTTATCGCTTTAGATAAGTTCGAAGCGAGCACAAATTTTCTTCAACATAGAGGAAGCTGGGATAGTAGCTCGAGGACAAAACATAACAGACAAATTTTCAAAGTTACAGTCTAGATTCCACTGTGTTACGGGAACCCAATGACTTGGAAGTTTTCAAGCTGACTTATCTTTGCACTGTTATGACGTAATCCTACCAGTACTAGGTCACATATGATTTTAAACGTTTCAAACCATAAAACACTCGGCTCATCACAAGGCCTACACCGTAAATTTAAAAGGCTTTATACGTGGGTTTGTGGGGCACCCCTCCATTACCATAAAATTACGTGATATCACTTTCTTTTGATGTGTCGTAAAAAATAAAAACGTGAGTTGCACAGTGAACATTTTAGGCGTACCCCTTGCGGCGTTGTTAATTAAATTTAATTATATTTCCATGCTGATTTAGGTGTCAGTTTATGTCTCAACTGCAGAGATACTGCCGGCTAGGGGGGCCGATGCCTGCTAGGGTTACGGGATTATTTGAAATATTCACCATGGCCCTAGAATGCTAAAGGTGACTGATGAAATACAGGTCGGTTTTATTCAAGAAATGGCGACAGCGACTGTCGCGACCCAGTGCTGGGCAAGCCGCAATTATAGCGCGCGGTAAGTCCCCTCTTTGAAGCGCGTTTGGAAAGACCTCACGGCGTCCTCACCTTCCGCATGACGCAGGTTCTCACCGAACACGGTAAGTTCGGGAAGTTCCTGCACCGGATTCGTGCGGAAGCGAGGCCCGGGTGTCACCACTGTGTGGACCGCCCGGAGGACACGGTGGAGCACACGGTGGAGGTGTGCCCCGCTTGGGCAGAGCAACGCCGTGTCCTCGTGAGGGCGATCGGCGGCGATCTCTCGCGCCGGGCCTTGGTACAGACCATGGTCCGGAGCGAGGAGGAGTGGCAGGCGATCGCCTCCTTCTGCGAAGCAGTAATGCTAGTAAAGCGGCCGATCGCGTGAGGCAACGGTCTTCACGCCCCAACCGCCGCCGGGATTTCGATCCCGATTTCCGGCCACCGTAGGCGCGGGCTTGCGGGCGGCGAGCAATGGGTGGCTCGCCGTCCGACCGTCCGGTAACCGTCCGGACCGAACCCAAGTCGTCGACGGCATGTACTGTTCCATGCGCACCTCAGGGACATGTCAGAAAATAGTAGGGGCCCAGCAGGGTCGAAGCCTAATGGGGCCACGGGTAGTATGATAGTGAAACCCGGGGCCCTGGGACGAAGGCAAAAAAGGAACAGGAGTGGGTTTTTAGTCAGTAAAAGTCTGACACTATCTCCCACTCCGCCTAAGAGCGAGATTTGTCATTAGATGATTTTCCCACCTAAACAAAAAAGTCGGTTTTATTCAGTATAAATCTGACACTTCTTTTCGCTCCACCCAGAGCGGGATAAATCATTTGGTTATTTTCTACTAATAAAAATACTAAAAAGAGATACTAAGGCAATTTTTTGTCACAGCGATTCAATAACTTTATTGAAAAGCCATAAAAATAGCTGCGTGCTGTGAGCATTCCGTCAAACACTCAGATTAATCAAGTTAATGCATTGATAGACATGTACGAGTACGAACGAACTAAACCGCAATAGATGATAGCAATATTCCTGCAATACCCATTACGTAGCGTTGTTTACATACCAATGCCCGTTTATAATCGACTAGCTTTTGTCAGCGGTTTTGGCTACGTAAAAGTTGAAAAAGGAACATATTCCCGGGATAAAATGTTATCTATGTCCCTACAGTGGGCACCATTGGCAGCTTCAATGTGGCTATCGGCTTACACCAAGGGTCGGCTCTCAGCCCTTACCTCTTCCTGATGATAATGGACGCTCTTACGTCGGTCATTCAGGAAGAGGCTACCTGGTATATGCTGTTTGGTCCAGAATAGATTGGAGGTGTGGTGGCACAGACTGGAGAGTGTTGGCCTGAAATTGAGGACCAAAATGGAGTACTTGTTTTGCGATTTTGGCGGTCTTTCCAATCCTGTGCCTATAGCTCTCACCGGAACGCCCTTATCAACTTGTTCCGACTTTCGGTACCTCGGGTCACTCGTCCAAGGGTAAGGTGAGGTAGATCGGGATTTAACACATCGGATCAACGCAGGATGGATGAAATGGCGACATGTCACGGGAATAACTTGTGACCCACGGATGCCACTCAAGTTAAAGGGTAAAATCTACAAGTCCGTGATAAGGCCTGTCATACTGTATGGATCAGAATGTTGGGCCGTGAAAAAGACGGATGAAAAAAGATTGCACGTAGTGGAGATGAGAATGTTAAGATGGATGTGTGGTGTGACGAGAATGGATAAAGTGAGAAATGAGTATATTAGGGGAAGTTTTAAAGTGGCGCCAGTGACTGAAAAGTTGAAAGGGAATCGTTTGCCTTGGTATGGTAATGTGAAGAGGAGAGATGAAACGCATGTTGCTAAAAACATGTGGATGGATGGAGAGGGAGAGGGAGGCCAAAGAAAAGATGGATGGATTGTGTGAGAAGTGATATGAAAGAAAAGGGTATGATAGCGTGACGAGTGACAGCACAGAATGGAAGAAAAAACCGTGTTGCGCTGACCCCAAATAAAACGGGACAATGGCAGGAAGATGATGATGTCCTATTCCACAACATGGTATTCCCATCTGGCATGTTACATTCAAAATCTATTTAGTCGTTGAATGGTAAAATCGTAACAGATAAACTTAAATTCACATTTACAAATGGGTGTAGCTAAGAATAGGCTTCGTATGCAGCGCGCCAATAATGCGTATGTCAAAAAAACTATCGGTCTTACTAATAGTCTACCCTCAGAAATAAACAAATGTAAGTTTTACACAAAAAAAAAAAACAAATGTAAACTTAAGCAATATTTCTTAAGTATTATTTAGGAATGTTTTTACTTATTTAAAAGACTTAAAGATGTTATTAATTGTTATCGACAATAACGTACCCATAAAAGGCATTTTAAATACTTCGATATTGAAATAGACTCATGATAGCACAAGTTTAAACCTTAGTGGTTTTTGGTTGCTATTTTATATGGATAATCCTATATTCTTTTGTATAAATAATAAATAAATAAGAAAAGCTAACTTTAAAACGTAGGAGCCTAATATATATAATTACCGATATGGTACATATTTATCTTCTTTCTGATTCAGTTTATAAAATTATATCAAACCAACATAAATCATTTTCGACAACGCATTTACCAAGGAAAAATGGTAATTTGTTAGTCGACCCATGAATGCAATGCAAATAAAACACGCACGCTGCGCACGCGCTGCGCATAGGGTCCTTAAAGTAGGCGTGCGTGTCCAGCAAATGTGTTTGATTTCGTCACCCGCATATTGAATTAGGGTTTGATGTATGGCTGCACCCTGCACGTAGACCATTTGTAGTAACAGTTGTGTTTCAAATTCAAGTAAAAACAATTAAAAGACGGGCAGTGACGGAAACTTAATACTTTGATTACGATGATAGCGACTTCTACTTAAATTAAGCATTACTAATTATTTATTTTCAATTTATTAAATCTTAATTCAAATATGCTTTGAAACTGGTAGTTAGTATTTATTGGTATGATAGTTGGTATTTACTGGAATGTTTACAAGAGTTAACTTTTTATTCATTGTTTTTTTTCCAGGGGATAATTTTTTACAGATAAGTAAATAAATTTATTTAATTTTAGTACCTATGGTACCAACCCATAAATAAAATAAAAAAAGACATAAATGTTGAATAGAAATAAGCAATGCCTTGCATTTTAATACTTTATAACTGGTAATTAGTATTTACTGGAATGGTAGTTTATATTCACTGGAATGTTTACAAGGGATAACTTTATAATCATTGTTTTTTTTCCAGGGGGTAATTTTTTACAGTCATGTAAGCAAATAAATTTATTTAATTTTAGTATGGCACCAACCTATAAATAAAATAAAAAATATCATTACCATTACATTGCTTTACATTTTGCCGAGTTTCGCAAACTTAACCGTAATGAATAACAGATTTTTTATTTATTATTTCAAAGTTGATCTTTTCGTTAAAGGTTTTCTATAAAGAACTTGTCAATTATTTGAAAGTCCCAGTATTTATTTAGTAGGTTTCAAATTATTCAAATACTCAAAGTTTTACAAGCTAAAAGTTTTAGGTACCTATGTGTTGTTTTGGTTTAAGTCGGATTTTAAAACTTAATACTACAAACCGTCGGCGTCGCACCGTTGTGTTATGTGTGTAAAATGTAAAGTAATTACGAAACATGTTTACCTACTATCCTTAAAACTTTTATGTAATTTGGCTGCTTGTGGTTAATTTGGTTGTGATGAGTTTAGCGTGAGTTTCGTGGCTCCTAATTTGATTTTTAATTACTTTACTGTAAAGTCAAGTTTAAATAGTGAAAATAATAAGCTATAACGATTAATTGCATTTTTTTTATGTGTGAAATCATCAAATGACTTCTTGGGAGGGTGTGTCAGACTTTTACTGACTAAAACCACACCTGTGTCCTTCAGTTGCCCTTTGTATTCTAAGTCTATGGGTTTCCTTTACACCTCCGTATGCATAAATAGTGACACTGGGCGTTTCTTCTGCCTGAATCCGATGCAGGAGCCTCTCGAACTTACCATGTATAGTGAGGACCTACGTCATGCGGAAGGTGAGGATGCCGTGACGTCTCCCAGCCACTCCTCAAAGAGGGAAATTTATGTTGTGTTTGGAAAAAAGTTTCTTATTAGTGTTATGATTTTAAATGGATTTTTTTTAATTGATATAAACCAGTGCTTGACTGCGATCCCACCTGATGGTAAGCAGAGATGCAATCATTGATGGTGAGGCGCACTAGTTTATTAAGAGCCTATTCACTCTAGCCTTGAAGACACCTAAATTATAGTTGGACGGGAAGACCGCAGCAGGCAAATTGATTGGATAAACGATTGCTATAAACTCTTAACGCTTAATCGAGAAGTATCAAACAAAAGTTTCATAAGTAACATACTACCGTTCACAAACTATAATACCGTTTATAACAATCTCTTGATATTAGAAAAATACTGCTTAGACTGATCGATGGAGGAATTTTTGGCTGATAACCATAGCATCAAAAACAAAAACTCGCTAAAGGTCACTTATCGGAGCTTTAGCTTAAGTACGGCAGCATACAAAAGCTAACGCAAATCAAAAAATACACACATCTACAAAGATGTGTACTAAGGTGAATTTTTTTAGGATTAAATGGGGGATGCAAGTTTGAAGCGAAGTTTGTTTTTTTTTTTGCGATATAATTCCCATGTAATATATAACTATTTTACGTCATAATAATATGTGATTTTGATGAATACTGGGTCACGTGTCACAACTTTATGAGAGCGGTGACCCAATGATAATGTTTTATTGACACTTCGATGCCAAATCGTTATATCATTGTAAGGTCAGTTTATGGTTTGAAATAAACGTTTATGAGTGTAACGTTCACCAATATTTTAAAATTTACAAATTCGGGGTGTTACAAAATTTATATCCACATTTAGAATAAAACGTGTGTGTGGAAGTGTGGAAGTTATTGCGGGTGGATGGATGGACCTGCTTTTGTTCTTCAATAAGTTGTTGCAGGAAGAAGCCATACTCAGGTATAGCTTCTTTCACTCAGGTATGGATTGGTGCAACAGTTCTTTGGTGTCCATCTTTAAAAACAATGGTGATGTGCTTGAGTGCAACAATTATAGAGGAATAAAGCTAATGTCAAATACTATGAAAGCCTGGGAGAAAGTTATTGAGAGGCGGTAGAGAGAAGAGACTGAAATTTCACAGAACCAATTCGGTCATATACATGGTCGGGATACAACGGATGCCATTTTTATTATACGCCAGCTGTGCGAGAATAACAGAGGTGCGCATAAAAACTTGCTCATGGTATTCGTTGACTTTGAAAAGGCATACGACCGTGTACCTCGTGAGGTTCTGTGATGGGCCCTTAAGGAGAAAGGTGTACCTGAGAAGTATGTGCAGTTGATCCGAGCGATGTACACTCGATGCGTCCGATCCACAGTGGGCACCACTGGAAGCTTCAATGTGGCTGTCGGCTTACACCAAGGGTCGGCTCTCAGCCCTTACCTCTTCCTGATGATAATTGACGCTCTGACGTCGGGCATTCAGGAAGAGGCTCCCTGGTGTATGCTGTTTGCCGATGACATTGAGCTGGTTGCCGAGAGTGGCCCATAAGTCCAGAAAAGATTGGAGGTGTGGTGGCACAGACCTGGCCTGAAATTGAATAGAACCAAAACGGAGTATTTATTCTGCGATTTCGGCGGTCTCCCCAATCCTGTGCCTTTAGCTCTCGCCGGAACCAGGCCTGGCGCACTTCTAACTATAGGTATAGAAATCTGCCTACGCCTGCGGCCTCTCTTGCGAGGCTTATTTCGGTAGAGTGTCACACGCGTGTTCGATTTTCCGCTTGACCCGTGCTAACAAAAAATATTTTTGAATTCTTTACCGAATATTCTATCGAGTTTTTATTTCAAGTATTTGCGACATTTTTCACGTAAACGAGTCAATGACCTTAAAATCATTCCATATAGTAGACCTCCCAGTACTAGTGACTACCTTACTAATGCAAGGTCAACATAATTGGAATTATATCTTACAAAATGTTAATTATTATGTATAATAACGTCTTAAACGACCTACCTTTTAAAAATTACATATGAACGCAAAGCTAACGCACATACAAAACCAACAAAGTCATATACTTACACTTCATTTTAATTACCTATTTCATTTGTTTAGATACCTAACTAAATGTAAACAATCTCTTGACACTTCTATGAGATGACTTTTAAAAACATATTTTTTAAAGTATGGATATAAGTAAATAGGTAGAAATCAATTAGGTACCTATCTACCATATAATTTTAGAAAATCTGATTATATTTTATGTAATAAAACGTAAGTACCTATTTCACATTTTTCAAAAACACACCAGTCCTAACCCTATAAAAAGAGCGGCCTGTTCAAAGGCGCATAACGGGCATAATAAAAGAGACTCTCGTCACGCGGACTTACGGTGCATTTTGATTCGTTACGAGCGCCACTGGATCTAGTAGGCTAATAAAATCAAGGTCTTGTCCGTGCCGTGCAATGTATTATGGACATTATCGCTGTTGTTAGTAGGTTTAAATTCGTATGTTGGCTATCACGGAGTGCAATTTCTGTACTTGTACTATTTCTTATTCTGTGCCGGAACGTCCATACCGATCTGTCCCAGCTTTCGGTACCTTGGGTCGCTCGTCCAAGGGGATGGTGAGGGAGGCCGAGGTGTAACACATCGGATCAACGCAGAATGGATGAAATGGCAACAGGTCAAGGGAACAACTTGCGACCCATGAATGCCCCTCAAGTTAAAAGGTAAAATTTGTGGGCAGGTGACAGGACAGAATGGAAGAAAAAAAACGTGCTGCGCCGACCCCAAGTAATATGGGATAAGGGCAGAAAGAAGAAGATTTAGAATAAAATTTAAAAAATGAGTGTACCAAACCCATACGTAAGAAATTTCAATAACAATTTAATACGATGTGTTTTTATGGTGGTTTTGATTCAGCTTTGGAAAGTAATTTTCTAAATTAAGTAAAAATTTATTTATGCAACGCCAATGTAAACTTATTAAATCATAGTATCTAAAACCCTTTCCATTACAAAGAACGTAACTCCAAATGTCATACTATTGGCAATGAGGAAAAAAAAAATGCGAATAAGTTATTTTAAGCTTCAGGAGGTTGGGTAGTAAAAATTATATTTTTCATCGTAAAGCAATTTTAAAATAACAAATCAAAAGCGCGTGAAAAACTGAGTAAGAGAGCATTAAAAGTATATTTCCTTAGAATTAGCTTTACGTCCTGCGTTACGAAAAGAATCGGTGCTACGTAGGTACATAGCAATGCAAACAAAATAAAATTCGTTAACATTATTCATTTGGCCTACATAAGAATAATATTTTATAGCCAACAATACACACCAATACAACACCACACATACAATACCTATAATTGTTGTTTTACACTCACACGCTACCGGCAGTATTATCGCCTACATATACAAAACTCGAAAACGGCCATACAACAACTGTTTGCATCATAAATAATAATTTACCAAAAGCGACCGAATAAAGTAAAATTTCGATCAGTTTTAACATTTTTCGCCTAAGCGAAAAAAAAAATCGTCGCCAGTTACGCAAATAAAGGTTAACTTAAAATGGTAATTGGAATGCTGACACGATATCCACGAGTAAATATTGTATGCAAATATGTAAATAAAATTTTTAACTTTCAGTTTAAAAGGGCAGTTTTATTTGGCGTTTCCCGATGGCTGTGACACGAAGGATGTAGAAAACTTTTTTTTTTTCGAATATAGAACGAAAATGAATTTAAACTGTTAACACAGGTAACTGTACAGTTTTTTGTTGAGAGAACACCTAATTATAATAGTTCGAAACTAGATAATTTTAGAAAGTTACGGTAAATCAAATTAAATATATTTAATAAGATCTGTAAAGTAACTAGGAGTGAGTACTGTGTTAAACTTTGATTTATTAGCATTAGCATAGCACTTTGATTGAAATTCTGACTAAATTCAATTTAAATTATACTAAGAGAATTCATATTTGATGTGATGTTTATAGAGATGCAAGCAAAGTAAGTTATATACAAACACTTCAAACGGCTGAGTCCAAGAATCAACTACTCACTGACTGCGGTCAATTTGACTTTCTGAAAGACAATTAGTAAAACTCCAATGTTAATTATAAAATTAATTACGAAACAATACAAACGATTTCAATACAAAAAAAAAAACACTAAAACGTGCAAAATAAGTGTTCAATAGCTTTAGTTGGTGTTAAACAACGAAGAAAAAAGTGTTCTGGTTTTTTTATTCGTTCGTTTATGACTTCAGAATATATTCGTTCCAACTATACCTATAAAATTTGAAGAGTTCCCTTGATTTCTCTAGGACCCTATCTTCAGATCCTAACTTGATGACCATAAGACCAACAATAAAGTATACCCATTAAAACTTAAAAAAAGAATTTTCCATATTCATGTAGGTTTTTTTGAGTAATTGGGGAAAAATCATAAAAAAATCCGATGAATCGATAACCTCTACCTATTTTGAAGTCAGTTAAAAATTAGATGCATTACTAACTCGTCAATACGAACAGTATCGCATTTCATTCTAATATCAATAATAGCTACAAAGACATATTATTACTTACATCCATAAAGCCAAAAACGCATTGCAAGGGCTGAAGAGCTTACCACACACAATAACCATTTAATATATTTTATAACACTGTCAGCAACTCCCGTTTATCCCTCTAGAAAAACAATAAAATCCATACAAACACTAGCAGTCTGTTTCCCTATAAAACCCAATATATTTCTTGAAAACGGGATTTATGTCAATGAAGTTGAAAATCGTCCCCTCGGCAGCGCATATCAACACGTCAATATATCAGATCGGGCCCGCCATTTGTCAGCCATTGCTATTTATAGGGTAGATACGTTGCCCAATCGATAGGCTGCGATGTATAGGAAATGTGTTCGGTACATTTGTACTGGATAGTTTAGATTTTTAGTACACTTGTGCTTAGTAGTTTGATTGGCTAGTTTGGGAGATCTTTCTTTTATTTTATTTTTTAACACGTAGGATTTTTTTTTTAGGGGTGGAAATCATCTAATGACTTCTCCCGCTCTGGGCGGAGCGAGAAGGCGTGTGTCAGACTTTTACTGACTAAAACCACACCTGTATCCTTCAGTTGCCCTTTGCGTTCTAAGACTACGGGTTTCCTTTTCAGAAATTCCACGCGGTCCTAGCTAGCGGGCATCGGCCCTGCTGGGCTCCTACGGTTTGCTGACATCTCTTTGAGGAGCACATGGATCACTACGCGTTGACTACTGGGCTCGGTCCGGTCAATTACCGGACGGCCGGACGGCAAGCTACCCAATGCTCGACGTCCGCAAGCTCACGCTTCCGATTGCCTCCACGAGGACATGACGGTACTCCGCCCAAACAGGGCACACCTCCACCGTATGCTCCACCGTGTCCTCCGGGCGGTCCACACAATGGTGACACCCGGGCGTTTTTTCCGCCTGAATCCGATGTAGGAACCTCCCGAACTAGCTATATCCGGTAAGGACCTGCGTCATGTGGAAGGTGAGAACGCCGTGTTACCACTCCAGCCACTCCTCGAAGAGGGGACTTACCACCATAATTGTGGCGTGCCCATTTAACACGTAGGTAGAAATATATTTTCACAGAATATGGATGAGAGTTTCCTCTCATCCATATTCTGTGAAAATACGTACGATTGGGAAGACCTATGTCCTGTTGTGGTTACTGAAGGGTGCTGATAAACACGATTATACGCGCATTATTGCACTAAGTGTTCTCGATGTTACTTACGTAAATTAGAATAACAAATGACACTCAGGGACTGACAGTAAGGGTTAGCCCTTCGTTAAAGGTTTTCAGGGGAAGAGTTAATAAAAACATTTCTTTTTAACATGACCCATAAATGAGTAATTATTAAAATTTTATTGGTTTCTATAGGTATATTATGTTTCATATAATATTATGTACATGTATTATGTGCTGTTCACATATTTATTTATTTTATTTAAGTAAAGGTATTATTAGGTCGTGTAAGTTTTTTTTTGTGCTCTAATATATAATGTGTTATTAAATGTAAATCTATATTTCACCTAAAACCTCTGAAGGTTTGCTGTAAGGAAACCCAAATTCTGGGTTAAGCTCGCCTTTGCGCATCAACTATCTTTTTATTTTTTATATCCATGTATACTAGCTGTTACCCGCGACTTCGTCCGCGTTAAGTTCGTAAAACTGTACAATAATTCTGTGCTTGTAATTCATTCCAAAAGCATCTCAGCTTGAGAAAAGTCTCAAACTCTAGTCTATCTTTGTACAAAATTTCATCAAAATTGGTTCAGTAGTTTAAGCGTGAAAGCGTAACAGACAGACAAACAGACAGACACACTTACTTTCGCATTTATAATATTAGTATAACTTTATAAAAATGTTTAAAGGCAACAGTAAATCTGTCAGAATTAAAAAGTAAGCGTACAGCTGAGGAAAAAGAAACATCACTATAATAACGGAAAACTACAAAAACTGCTAATACCCATTACAATAAACCAGAGAACCAGACAACCATACATAAAACACAAGATTTATCATCCGAAACTCTTGTTATCAGCAAACTAATACACTTCATAGAATACATAACAGCAATAGTTGCTAATAGCCATTATCACGTGCCCAGTGCATTAATCTCTCATCTAAAGTAATCCACTATACTAAGATAGGGTATCGGCAATTCTGTAGAGGCGTGCCGGACTAGAGTCCAATGCCGGAATTGGGACGGTTTCATAATGGACGATGTGTCATTTTCGATTGTGTGCACGCAATCTTTGGTATCTCTCTGGTGAAATGCGAAACGTTTCTAGTAATTGGTTTAGATACAATATGTATCTCCTTTAAATAAAATAATGAAATACGAGAGATACTCATAAAATTATCAGTTGATATTATTATTAAATATTATATATAAAAGCGAAATACCACTCACTGATTAATCACGAAATCTCAGAAACTATAACACCTACAAACTTAAAATTTGGCAGGTAGGTTTTGTATAGGGTGCAGACATCGGTTAAGAACGAATTTTATGAACCTTCATCCCTAAGGGGGTAAAACGGGGGTTGGAAGTTTGTATGGAGAAACCTATTTTCATGCGGGCGAAGCCGCTGGCAAAAGCTAGTATATTACAAATCTGGCACCGGTCTTGTCAAGAGGTATCCAGGTTTGCCAATTACTGGGTTATGGTAGACAGATACGCAATCGCTTCATGTTAAAATACTGGTACAGCTTCATCTAGTTTGATTGGAAGCCAACCCAGACATTATTGAGAAAAAGCTAGGTAGACTTTGACAAGTAATTGTCAGTATATTTTAAACAATTGTAACAACAAAATAAATATGAATAAATTCGAATATCCACTAATTTCTTTCGATGATCCTATGTGCTAATGACCATGGTATACACAAACAGGTGTACAAAATAGTTCATACCAAATTGAGCACGCCAACGATCGTCAAGTATAATATTTTTAAACATTATATCCTCGCCGAAATGATAATATTACTATCCAAAAGATCCCAAATACGAACTCCATCTAACACTACTATGTTTCTAATTCCCATATAACATAAGTACTGAGATGCAATACTCTGATATCATTTATGGTCGAGATGGGTGCCTCTGATAATTACACACACTCGGTAATTGATCACAACTCATACAAAAGTCGTTAGTCTATTTAGATTTGGGTCGCATACATTGTTTGTGATAATAACGCGTGGAATATGTTTTGTTGAACACTGTTTATCGTTTCCATTGAATGTATTGGTCTGGTTCGGAAATGATTTTATCATTTGTCTATTCGATTAGTTTAAAGATTTTGATCATAAATTGTATTAAGTTACACCTAAACCATGTAGCTAAGCTTTTTAAATTTATCTTTTTTTCATATTTATGTATCGAGAACATCAGATGTATTTTTCATTATAGTATATTCCACTAGTACGACAGACAGAATAGAAATACATACTGGCTCAGGCAGTAACTGACAGCTCCGTGTTAATCATGAGCAAATGGTGTCGCTTTCGAAGTTAGAAATAATGATGATATTATTAAGAATAACTTGTTTATTATTTCTGTGACTATTGAGTACCACCTTTTTTCAGGGCCTATAATATGCCAAATATCTGTTTTAAAGTGCTATTTGAACCTCGGCTGCCGGCAGCGGATGCAGGCAGCTGCTGCAGCTGCACGACTTGTTTTCTATGTCTATGCAGCTGCAGCCGCTCGTGCTGCCGCGACCTGCAGCCGCAGCCGATCGCAGACCAGTAGTGCTGCGGCAAGTCGATGCGGACGTAGATACGTCACTCCAACCTGTTTAGACAAGTCCCAAAATAATCGCTATTCGGGGTCGATAGCGCTCATATTTGATTGAATCGTAGATATGCGACTGGCAGCACGTGCAGCCAGCTTCGGAATCACTCCCAGCTGCGGATGCAGGCAACGGCTGCGTGTCATACGTGTGCTACCTGTATTCGCAGCCTGCATCCGCAGCCTGCAGCTGAGGTTCGAATGGCACTTTTATTCTATAAAACACAACAACAATAAACGCACAGGCCCCAATAAATGCCTTTACAAAACACCAAAAGACGGTAACATTCGTCGAAAACCAACAAGTCGCAATTACAACCCTAAAGATTAATCAGGAAACGCCCAAGTAAGCGTTTAACCAGTCCAAATTGCTGCAAAAGGTACACCAACATTGTGATCAATTAAGTTGATAGCCGATTGAGTACCCCACTTTGCTATACCTATGGGTACCTATGCATTGTGGGTGCGACCGCAAGAACCCCAAATTCCTGGCTGGTACTTGGAACGGAACTTTAATTGTCTCGGTAGTAGGAGGTAGTTTAACTACAGTTTTCGTTTAAGTAAATAGGTGGTCTTATTCCTACGGAAACATAGTTGTATCTAATGGTTTGTGAAAGGCTTTTTCGCCATGTACACGTTAAGCACGATAAACATTTACCATAGATACAAGTGTAACATCAGTTGAAGTTCCATAAAAATCTGTGTAAAATTTAACAAAATAGCGATAATATGTCCATTCACTTAATCCTTGTATGATAGTGAACATAGACTTTTCCAAGTTGTACTATCAAGCGTCATATCTTCCTCAGAGAACCAGGGTGAAGATCGACTTAAATTCCACGAAATTCTTATCAATAAAATTGGGATAAGAGAATCTCTTGCCGAGGATCTTGTCATAATGCCTTTGTTACGGACACGAGCATGTAATTTAGAATCACTAAATATAAGCAACATTACGTCATTCACAGACGCGTAATGCATGTACATAAGCGCTGTACATAATAGAGAGCAAGCCTATCAGAGGCCAGACTATTGTCCAATCAGCTACTGGGATAGTATATAAGGCTATGTACTGAGTTCTTAGAAGTACATAATGCGGTTCTTAGAAGTAAATAGTACAGAAAAACCGTTAAGAATAATCTGGGTTTCTATTGGTAGATTACAATGGAGAAAATCACGCCACTATTGATGACCAATGGTGTGCTTGCCGTATGCGGGGGGTCGGGAGGTGAACGTCAGCCGGCCTCAACAGGATTAGGAAATAGACTAGAGGAAAAGGGACTCTCTCCCACGACTTGCGACCGGCTGAAAAAGTACTTAAGCTGCACTTTCGTTGAAGACGACGTTCTCTCTCTGCAGTTCGACTCGAAGCGTCACTGCGACAGTTTGTCTTGGCACCCTACGCTCCTGGAGCGGCCCTAGATTTCCAGATTTCCTAAGTTATCTAACGTATTAGAGTCAGTGAAGTATTGTAAAGTAACTGTGAACTATTTGTGAGTTAGCGTCACGCGTATGTACGTAAAGGACTCGATATTTACACGTGTTATGTGAAGTCTGTATTTTTATACGTGTTAAATAAATTGGCTGAGGCCTTTCAAGCGTGACCATTGTGTTGTGTAATTATTTACATCCTCTGCCCCCAACAGAGGAACTTTGGTCCTTCGAGAGCCGGATATTGGTCCTTTGGTAAGGAATATCGAGCGGCTTATTGTGCGTCTTTGGGGAGACGTGAAGAAATACAGTTGGGTGTCGAAGATTGAAGAAGGGAACGCTTCAAGCTCGAACAGGAACGCTGCAAGTAAGAATAGGAACGCGGCAAGTTACGTTTCGAAGAAACCTATTTTCAAGAAAGAAGAGGAAAGCTTTCAAGATTGAAAAGGAACGCTTCAAGTGGGAAAAGGAACGCAGCAAGTCACGTTACGAAGAATACCTATTCTGAAGAGGGAAAAGGAACACAGGAACGCAGCAAGTCCGACCCAGTAGGTGCTTAGGATTGTCGCCACGTCGGGAACTTCGAGCCGCCAGCGTCGTGTCGAGCCGTCGTGTCAAGTCATCGTGTCAAGCCGTCGTGTCGAGCTGCAGAGAGGGATCCACGGGTCCTTTACGCCGTCGCGTCAAGAACCTTTTAAGCGGGTGGACCGCGGCTCAGGTACGTGCCACCTAACGGTGTCAAAGGTGCGTGCCTGAGTTAACGCCGTTTCAAGGCGGTGCGACATATTGTGCGGTGTCGCCAACCAAACGTGGTTGAATAGCACTACTGCGCCTGTAAGGCTGCGCACGTTGCGAGGGCCGGACTGTAGGCACTGCCGAGGCAACCGGTCGTTCCCACCGGTTGCTGAGCTCCTCGTAGCGCGTGTAGTTCTCTGCAGGGTAGTCCCCACCTTTCCATTTCCTGCACATTTTCCATCCCTGCCGGAGCATATCCCTCTCATAGGGCCCTCCGGTAGGTCTGATAGGGCCGCTAGGGCATTGATAGAGCTAGGGTGCCAAACGAGGAGGAAGGATGCCGACTACAAGAAGCCAGAAGAACGAAGATACGCAAGCCCGCGTGTTTGAAGACCCCCCCGCGTCACCGTCGTCCCGCGCGACAATATTATCACGCGCTAACCCCCGCGTTACGATTCCCGCGTCTGTACCAGTTCCTGCAACAGTGCCTACGAACGCGCCGACAGCCGAGAACATTACGATGGATGCTATAACGTCAACCGCCGCCGCGACCGCCATCCCAGCGCCCGCGCCCGCCGTTGATAGGATAAATAGTAGGTCGCCCGTCCAATCCGTACGATCGCGCCAATCCACCGCTAGTGCTGTACTGCGCATTAGGCAAGCAGAATTATATGCTGAGGAGCGCCTCGCCGCGATACGCCGCCAGGAATTGCAACTCGAAGCCGAGCTGGTTAAGAAGAGATTAGCGATAGATGTAGCTACCATTCGCGAGGAAACAGATCGAGATAGTGATATAGCCCAGGACGTCGCGGACACCGATAATCGAATCACGAATTGGCTGCAATGCGCGCAGCCTACGGGGGACGAGGAATTACCATCGCTGACTCCGCCGGATCAAACGTCGTCAGCGATACGCGCACCCGCCCCGGTTCACATACGGGGGGAGGAAGCTGAGCGCGCCCGGGGTAGGCAGGAATTTACGAGGCCGCGTACGCCACAGTATGAGGAGCGAGAACACGCGTACTTTCCGAGGGAGGAGCCGCCCCGCGTAGAGAATAAGGAGCCCCGCGAACCTAGGTCGCGGTCACCGCCTAGGTCGCGACATAGATCTCGATCTCGATCCCGAGATATCGATAAGCTAGCCGACGCGTTAAATAGGATGACACGTTATCGACCGCCGCCGCGTCAAGCGATAGAGTTGCCCATTTTCACGGGAGCGCCGCACGAGTGGTTGCTGTTCAAGTCAGCAATGCGAGACTCGACACGAGAGTATGGATTCTCACGAGGAGAGAACTTAGCGCGCCTACGCAACAGCCTGAAAGGTGAAGCGAGAGAGACCGTGTCCGCGCTACTTTGCACCGCTGCTGACCCCGCCGTGATAATGCATACACTCGAACAGTGTTACGGACGTCCCGAGATTATAATCGAGAAGTCGCTCGACGAGTTAAGAAAATTACCGCGACTTGGTACGACGGCCGCTGAACTCAACGCGTTCGCGATAAAGCTGCAGAACATCGTCAGCGTGCTATCGTGTCTGGATGATAGGGGGTACCTACAAAACCCAATGCTGTCCAGACACGTGGTAGAGAAGCTCAGCCCACACATGCGCGCGCGTTGGTGTGATTACGCCCAAGAGCATGGTAGTCGCGTGGAAGCGGAGATCGTTACGCTGTCGCGCTACCTAATGAGGGAAGCTGATCGGGCCGTAAGATACGCGTACTCGTCGACCGTGACTACGACGTCAAAGGAAGCGACGCGTCAGCAAGCTCCCGCCAGAGCACAAGCGGTCATTAGGAGGAACAAAGCGCGCGTACCCGCAACGTACGCCGCCGCCGAGCGACCTGGCGAGGACGAGAGAGAGAGGGCTAAGAAGACGTGCTTGTGCTGTGGCGAGGGACATGCCACGCCAAGCTGCAAGAAACTTGGTGACATGACGGTCCAACAAAGATGGGAATGGGCCAAGGAAACTGGAGCATGTTTCAAATGTCTGGCGAGTAAACATCGTCGATTCAAGTGTACCGCGAGGAAGTGCGGAGAGCAGGAATGTCGTAGATCGCACCATAGGCTACTCCACACCGCCGACCGAACGTCGGACGCGGCTAGCGCCTCCACCAACTGTGGGACCAGGAGCGTGAGGGAAGAATCGGCGACCACCGCATCTGCCCATGCCGGCAGCGAAATGAGCGCGGTGTTACTCAAAGTGTGCCCAGTAACGTTGCGGGGGCCGAACGGCAAGGAAATAGAGACGCATGCGTTACTGGACGAGGGCTCCACTGTTACGCTACTCGACGAAGAGATAGCTAACGAAATGGGCGCGAAAGGAACTAAGCGAGCGTTACGCGTCCACGGGATTACGGCCACGCGACAAGAGAACGACAGTCGTTGCGTGGAAATAGGAATCAAGGGAAAACGCTCAGAGTGTTTTAACATACGCGCGCGTACTGTTAAACGCTTAAATATAACCGGTCAGACCGTGAAAGCGAGCTATCTACGCTGCGAACACATGAAACGTATACCTGCACGTGACGTGTGTTACGAGAATGCGAAGCCACGCCTATTGATAGGCGCCGATAATTGGCATTTGATAGTGTCGCGAACTTTGCTCACGGGACGGCAGAACGAGCCAGCCGCTTCACTTACGCAGCTAGGATGGGTGGTACACGGAACGGTACCACGGCGCGTAACTGAATTCGAGGCGAGTAGCGGGATAGCATCGCACGTGCACCCACAGGAAATATCCAAGGATTGCGAAGAGTTAAAGGACCTCACCACATCGCATATCTCGATCGACGCTCAGGGGATAGTTTACCAGCCGAGAACAGTGCTGGCAGACGAACGGGCGCAGGGTATTTTCACGAAGACTGCTCGGCTGGTCAACGATCACCATGAGGTAGGATTGCCGTGGCGGAGTGATGAGCCACACCTACCACCGAGTCACGATATGACCTTTCGTAGACTCGACACCATTGAAAGGAAAATGGATAAGTCAGCTGACTTCAAAAAAGCACACGTGTCACAGGTCAATGACCTCAAGGAAAAGGTGTACACGAACAAAGTAGCCGATGACGCAACTCGGTCCGAAATGATACAACTGGAAAGCGACAGCAGATGGTCCACTGGTCCCCTCTTCCTGGGCGGACCAGAACACATCTGGCCAACGGAGATCGCGCAGGGAGAGGGGGGTGATGAGATCGTCGCGCACATAGCGCGCATCACCAGCCTCGTCGACACGACTCGTTTCTCGTCATACGAACGATTACTACGAACGACTGCGTATGTCCTGCTGTTCGTCGACAAATGCCGCAAACGCGCTACCCAGTTGACGTTGCGTCACAAGCAGGAGGCCGAGCTGCTACTGATAAGGGAGGCTCAGAGAGAGTGTTTTCCAGCGGAAATAGCGCGACTCGCTGTAGGTAGGAGAGTAGACAGGACCAGTCGACTCTACCGATTGGACCCGATTTTTCAAGACGACGTCATTCGTTTAAACGGTCGCATAAATGCCGCGAACGTTTCTCAAGATAGGAAGTGCCCACCCATCTTGGAAGGCAAACATCCGATGGCGTCACTATATTTACGTCAGATTCACGAACGGGATCATCACGCGGGACGTGAATATATAGTAAACAAAGCGAGGGAACGCTTTTGGATTTTAAAGGTTCGACCGACAGTGCGCGCACTGATAAGAGATTGCGTGACATGTAAGCGACGAAGGAAGCCGCCAATACGGCCCGTCAAAGGGAACTTACCTATTGAACGATTGGACACCCACCTGCGGTCGTTCACCCGTTGCGGAGTAGACTGTTTCGGCCCAATGACAGTCACAATAGGAAGACGGCATGAAAAACGATGGGGTATGTTGTTCACCTGTCTTGTCACGCGAGCAATACATATAGAGTTGTTGCCAAGTTTGAACATCGATTCAGCTATATTAGCGCTAAGAAGAATGGCGGCTAGGCGCGGATGGCCTAAAACTATGATGTCCGATAACGGGACTAATTTTCGAGGAGCCGATGTTGAAATCCAACAGGCATATAAGCAGTGGGCGAATGACCTCAATGAATTCGCAATTAAGCAAGATATGGAATGGCGGTTCATTGACCCCGGGGCCCCAAATCAGGGCGGCGCGTGGGAACGACTAATAAGAAGTGTAAAGTCGGCGTTGTCGGCCGTGTTGAAGGAACGCGCACCAAAGGAGGAGGTACTTTCCACGTTGCTAATCGAGATCGAGCACACCGTCAATTCGCGACCCCTCACACACGTAAGTGTTGAACCTGGCGACGAGGAGGCGCTCACGCCGAACCACTTCTTATTAGGCTCGGCTACTGGACTACCAACTACAGGGCAGTGCGACGTCGCCGATCGAAAGACATGGCGCGCAACACAGGCGCTAGCGGACAAGTTCTGGACTCGTTGGATAAACGAATACCTACCAACGTTGACACCGCGCGGCGACGTCCGAGATTCACGCACGCAACTCGCACCGGGAAATATAGTAGTCATTGCGGATGGTCAACTGCCACGAAATGTATGGCCATATGGGAAGATAGTGCGCACCATACAAGGACCTGATGGTGTCATACGCAGCGCTGAGGTACAGACGCGTGGAGGCGTTTTCAGACGCCCAGTTAGAAGGCTCGTTGTCCTGGCCGATGGAAGTTAGGCTCGCGTTGCTACGCCGGGGGGAGGCTGTTACGGACACGAGCATGTAATTTAGAATCACTAAATATAAGCAACATTACGTCATTCACAGACGCGTAATGCATGTACATAAGCGCTGTACATAATAGAGAGCAAGCCTATCAGAGGCCAGACTATTGTCCAATCAGCTACTGGGATAGTATATAAGGCTATGTACTGAGTTCTTAGAAGTACATAATGCGGTTCTTAGAAGTAAATAGTACAGAAAAACCGTTAAGAATAATCTGGGTTTCTATTGGTAGATTACAATGGAGAAAATCACGCCACTATTGATGACCAATGGTGTGCTTGCCGTATGCGGGGGGTCGGGAGGTGAACGTCAGCCGGCCTCAACAGGATTAGGAAATAGACTAGAGGAAAAGGGACTCTCTCCCACGACTTGCGACCGGCTGAAAAAGTACTTAAGCTGCACTTTCGTTGAAGACGACGTTCTCTCTCTGCAGTTCGACTCGAAGCGTCACTGCGACAGTTTGTCTTGGCACCCTACGCTCCTGGAGCGGCCCTAGATTTCCAGATTTCCTAAGTTATCTAACGTATTAGAGTCAGTGAAGTATTGTAAAGTAACTGTGAACTATTTGTGAGTTAGCGTCACGCGTATGTACGTAAAGGACTCGATATTTACACGTGTTATGTGAAGTCTGTATTTTTATACGTGTTAAATAAATTGGCTGAGGCCTTTCAAGCGTGACCATTGTGTTGTGTAATTATTTACATCCTCTGCCCCCAACAGCCTTTATTAGTATTACGTCATACAAGAGCCATGAAACTGAAAAGGCAGAATTTCTCGGAACTATGTGATGAAATTGGAGTTATTCCTTGAAACAATATTATGTAGGTACTTATTTTTGCAAAATCATTTGTGAGATATTATGTGCCCGAATAGAAACAATTCGATTAGATCAACACTTTCACGGTACATTTTTTTTCAACATTTTCTTATTCACAGATAAATTCCTGATTTGTTCTTCTGTTGTATTAAAGTGGCAAGTCATATATGCATCCCGCTATTAAGGGGTGAGAGTAGCCGCGGTGCCAATTACTCTCAGGAACACCGACATCCTAAGGGTGGGCGAAATAAACCATAACATTCATAAAAGGGATAGTGTCGTAGTACATACAATCGGTGCCAATAAAACAGCGAGACCCCACGCAATAAGCAAAGGAGAAATAGCGCGGAAACGGTAGGGGAAACAGTATTAATACTTATGGTTAATTGTACCGGGGTTACGCGGGTGTAAGATGATGCTTAGCAAAGTTATGAAAATAATAGAAGAGACTGAATTGGATTTGGAAAAAGCTCTAAAGCTGTAGCTTTAGAGCTTTTCATGTTTACTTGTTTATCAAAACGCAATACGTTATGTTTAGCTTTGTATCTGTATACAAAGCTACACAACGCTGCATAACGTATTGCGTTTTGATAAACATAATACTCGTAGCAAATGAAAAATCCTTTTAAAATAATTACGTAATACGGTTACAAGAAAGTATACTATACTAGGAATATATGTGTATATTGTACTCTATATTATTAGGCCTAATATGATATTTATATTTTTGTTTTAGAATGTAACACAAAATAAAAAGAACAAATCACCAATCGAAATTAATAAAACAGACACAATACTGCTGCAGCGCAATTTTAGCGCACATCTACTGAAGGGTGACTGTGCTTCCCTTTAAGACGTGTTCGGACTAGAAAACGACTCTCCGAGGTGAGATGCGCACAGTTCATTACAAATACTGCGAACGAACTAAAGAATTTGATGCTTATCAATATTGTGTTATCGTTTTCAAGTGTCGCAATAAAGACGCCATGAAAATAATAAGTATTCATGTGTGTAGGGGTTATGTTTACAATGCATTTCATTAAAATAATTGTGGTTTATTTTGTGAAGGAGGTTTTAAGTATCTATATTAAGTTCCAGTCCGCTTTGTCCGCTTTTGAGATCTTTCCACTTTATCTGAATTGTCTTTTATTTATTTATCTTCTAAGACCAATGTGTTTGCTTTTGTGTCATTCATAACATTAATATCGATCTAAATTTACAGTTGTGCGTTACCTAACCGCTAGTTACTTCAATTATATATCGATACAATATTCCTTAACCATTAATTTGTTTTATACCAAATGAATAATGATCTAACATGAAATTATTTTTTATTTCAAACAGCTTATAGCAAGTATAATTTCTATACACAGATGCTATATGCGGTGCAGACAATTCAACCAATTATATCTAGGCGTGTCCTATAGTGGCTGATAATCCATAGAAATGTAAATATTATAATATTCAGAACAGGTCCCAATGCAACGCCTTGCTGTACACTATGTCATATCGAGTTTGGTATCGGTTCGATATATTATAGCATGAAAATATTACGTCTATTATCAGTTGATTACTTGTTTTGACTATAGTCTGCACTAAATATTAGATGACAGTAGAAATATGGCTGGGAAAGAACTTAACTCTGAAATGAAGGCTTGCCAATGTTGTAACGATAGATTTCAGATAAATTAAGGTCAAAAATGACGTAATTCTAACAAAATTTCTAGATTTATTTACTTATCTTTTTAAAATAAACTTCTGTGTGTTCTGTGTACAATCATACGTAGGCAGTATACACTAAAATAAGAAATAATGTAATCACGAATCAATACCTCAGATCACGTACCAGAATCATTAGTTTTAACTGCACACACTACTTATAAACGATTAATTATTCATTGCCCACGTTTTCCCACAATTTTCGGCTCCAAGAAATGTTGGTAACTCGGCCTTAAGTTCATACAATACGTTTCAATTTCTTAGAAGAGTACCTATGCACTATGGTACAGTGAGGGGAGTCTTGACAATGTGTTAAATTAGTTGTCTACGTGAGGCTCATCTATACAGCTTACATTAGACTTAGGACGTGAGACGCACTCGTAATAAGAAATGAAAATAAATAGTTTGTTACGCCATTCTTCATCATAAAAATAAACTTGGTTATTTAGGCCTAGTTTTTGTTCGTATTTTTTTGATATTGTGTGTCTTTATTCTGTTGTCTGTTCCATCAATGTCTACGTCTACTGTGAACACTTGACAGTAAATAAAGAGGCAATATTTTTGTTGAAGTCACATATTTATTTTCTTGTAGAACTGACAACAAAATGTTTTCGTATATTTCAGGTTTTTTCAGGTAAGTAATTGCTTTTAGGACAAAATTAAATAGGAGTTGAAAAAACGGAGTTTTAGTACACAATAGTTTTGTCGAATATGATTAAAAACATTTTTTATGGGGACAACTTAGTAACTTTGGAACATGCTTTTTCTGAAGCGTTCTAAACTTAAGGCTATGTATGTACGTAATAACTTACTTTTGTGTAAAACAATGTAGGTACTTATCTATTCTTAGATGTACATAATCTACTGTGTAAAACTAATATGAAATTCATTTTTGAATTGGTAATAGCTTTGCTATATTTTGACACCATATGTATACAATGGGTAGCTCGCCGTCCGACCGTCCGGTAATCGTCCGGACCGAGCCCAAGTCGTCGATGGCGCGTATTGTTCCACGCGTGCCTCAGGGAGATGTCAGCAAATCGTGCTGGGCCCCCAGCAGGGTCGAAGCCTACTGGGGCCACGGGTAGTGCGAAAGCGAAACCAGGGGCCCTGGGACGAAGGTAAGAAAAGGAACAAGAGTGGGTTTTTAGTCAGTAAAAGTCTGATACTATCTCTCGCTCTGCCCAAGAGCGGGGGATGTTACAAGATAATAATAATATAATAATAATAATAATAATAGTTTATTTTCAGAAAAATACACAGAAAATTCAATTGATAAAAACAATTTTGCCAAATAATAATTGTGAGAAAAAAAGATGATTTAAAAAAAACGCCATATATATAATCTCTAGTAGGTAAGCAATGACAGTCTAGTCAAAAATTTGAATTATATTGAAGTCGGTCTTTCCCTGTAGGACAGCCAAGATTGACATATATGTCATCCATATATATAAAAGGAGAAACAAGCTGACTGACATATCAACTCACGGCCAAAACTATTGAGAATATAGACACGTTATGCACAAAACTTCCTTTTATGACCTAGGCGAGCACTAAGAAGGAGTGTTTGGAAATTCAACCTATTGAATAAGAAAGTTAGCACAAATAGTAACCAAAGTAAATAATAAAGGTTGCCATTATTTATTTTCAGAATTACCCGCACTAGAATAATTTAGGGGGTTTTTAAGACTGTATGGGGATGCTTAATTCTTAGGTTAATAAACTTGAAACTTGGCACAAATTCAAGATGAATATTATAGACTGTCATTATATAAACATATATTAGTTTTTAAATTGGGATATTGTTTTTAATATTAACTATAAATACTATTATACTAAAATTATCATAAATACTATTATTAGTTTTTTAAAACTAGTTTTTATGAAAACATTAATCAAGTCACTGGCAGAGTGCTTGTTTTATTTATACTGTTTGGCATGTATTGTATAAGAAACCGAGACAATCTCCTAACGACATTAACAATCGATACTCAAAATCATGGCAATGAGATCACCTCTCAGCCTGTAACAGAAAAGAATCCTGTAGACAAAAAACTTCAATTAAAACATTTTCAACCAAACTAAGATCTCCAATTTCAGTTTCATCTATTTTCTCATCAACTTTTTTATCTCTCCTTTGATCACAAAACGCAATTCTATCCCATTTATACAGTGAAATTGAAAAAAAGAATCTTTGTTCCCCCAAAAACGTCGAAGCTAGTTACGTGTACACATAATGCGCATAAAATAGACCACTCTGTCTCGTGAACAATATCCATTAGGGAAATTTTATCTTTGAGAGCAATAAATTATGTGGGACCCCTCTTATAAAAAGCAGAAACGAAACGCCACCGGAAAGTTGTATTTAAACAAACTACATTACTTTATAATGACCAATTCAGTCGACAATAACTCGAGTTATGTATGATAATTTGATCAGGTAGTAGTCAAGGGGAGATTCTTAACGCCCTCACAGTTGTTAGGCGAACTAATGACGGCTTAAGCAAAACAACTCCCGATATTATACCATAAAAAGGTCTATTGAAATGGGTACGCACCCCTTCGATTATTTTAAATTTTCCATTGTTAGGAACATTTGAATGCACGAAAGAACAATGTGTGGAGTCACATTCGCGTATGAAAATTTAAAATAAATGCCGTGATTATTTGTTTTTTTGTCTTTTGTGTTTTTTAATAGATCAGATACATATTAGTACGGACTATTAAAATAAAAAGTTTATAGCTAATTAAAAATAAGTAAAACATGAACTGGTGGTATTGGCGGTATCAAAACGAGACAAAGAACTCAATGGGCATCGAAATTAATTGTCCACATATAGCTGTTAACGTGAAAAATTGCCTAGAACACAGAACACAGACTCTTTGATCGAAAAAAAAGGCAAACACTCTGGTCACGTGACGAGTCGGCAATCTGCTGAGTTCACGAAAAACTCGATGAGCAATCGAACTTCATGGCCCCAGTGATTCAACCCTAAACGGCTCATACATAATTATAATCTCCAATAAGTTTTCAGATTTTCTTCACCAGCAACCGCTGCGACCACCCTAGGACAGCTCACCATGCTATACAGGTCGGATGGCGCAAGGGTGTCGATGAACAGATATATATATTTTTTTAATCATTCACATCACAATATCTTCGATGGCCTGTGAATCAATTCGGAAAGATGATTTTTTATCCCTCTTTAATTAATTTGTACAATTATTTGCTGTGTAGGGAGTTTGCACCGTATGAATATGATAAAAAAAGAAAATTGTACTCGAGCCTTGTTAAAGCCAGGTTAAATGAAGTAGTTTGACTAGAAACTTGTTGTTTCTTGAAAGTAATTCCGCATTTCATCAGAATTCGATGCAACACGTAGAAGTTTTGACATATTTTGATGACTACTAATATTTTTAAAGAATATTAATACATAATTTATTAATTTGTTGCTTATTTTAAAAAGTTTTCCTTATAAACGAATATAACAACAGTTGAACAAAATACCCCTGACACTTTTCTAACACGATACCCAAAACTGTCACGCTTTCAACTCCTTTTTTCACTAAAAGAAAAATGCAACAGTTCCATTCACGTCCAAAGGACGATAACGAAGGATAAATATGCAACATTTATCAGTACTGTAAATATGCTAAGTGTCGCTCTGTCGTATAGAAGTATCGCTCCGTCCCTGGCTTGAAGGCGTCTGTAATAATGGATTACGAGTCTAGACGCGAGACAAAGCCGTTTCGAGCCCTTAAAGGTGGTGGTGTATATGGTGATGATAGAAGCGACTAGAGGAGCGAGAGCGACTTACTACTAAAATCCAAAAAAAATAATTAAAACATTAATATTTGGTAATAAGTAGATTAACTAAATGGCAATATGGGTTACTTAACTAATTGCTTATTAATACAATTTTTGTAAGAACAATAAAGCAATAAAAAAAGGCACACCGGTTAAGCAGTGTTTGTCGCAGTGTCCATGCTATATAACTTTACCCACGAAAATTGCTACTAAAGTAGAAACTAGAACACAATTTCAAAATTATAGCCCATAACCGAATTACCGCCACCGAACAGCTTAGCACTTATATCGTAAAACTAAAAATTAACCCTAAACAAAAGCTACCCAAAGACTTTAAAATACCTGTTTCCGTGTCAAATATCAACGAGAAATGCTCGTTAACTTTTATGCTCGTCGTGTGTGAACAATTGTTATTTTGGGCACATTTTAGTGGCAGTATTTTATTCGCTGTTTTATAACCACTACAATCCGAGCCTTGGCTACGCTATGCGTGCAACCAGCGAACGGCCTAAGATTGATGGTAGGTTCACATGACATGGTTCGCCCTGAGCGGAGCTACCCTTTTGATGACTTCACTAACGGTTATTTATGGAGAGGATTTACTCTGATCCCCGTTTAAAATCCGAACTCTCAAATTTTTAAATCCATTTTTAAACATAGCTTTGTGATTCGATTGAGGTTAGATTCGTTTATTTTTGTGGATGATCGTGTTTCTGTCAAAAATGTCTTTATCTACTTTCATATCGTAAAGATAATTCAAATTATGAAGTCAAAATTAATACCTTATTAACAGACTTGATCCACAGACAAACTGTAATAAAGTTAAAATGTTACCTAATTTATCTGCCGCGACGAGTCGTGGCTTGGCGGATAGACTTCCGGCGGGATCTCATGGTAGAATGGCGACAACGACTGTCGCAACCCAGTGCTGGGCACGCCATAAATATGGGGGTAAGTTCCCTAGAAGGCAACACGGCGTCCACACCTATCGCATGATGCAGGTTCCTGCACCGGATTTTTGCGGAGCGAAAGAAACGGCCGGGTGTCACCATTGTGTGAACCGCTCGGAGGACACGGTGGAATATACGGTACAGGTGTGCTACACTTGGGCAGAGCACCGCCGTGTCCTCGTGGGGGCATCGGTGGCAACGAACTCTCGCGCCGTGCCTTGGTACAGACCATGGTCCGGAGCGAGGAGGAATGGCAGGTGGTCGCCTCCTTCTGCGAAGTAGTAATGCAAGCAAAGGAGGCGACCGCACGCGTGATGGTACGGCCCTTATGCCCCAGCCGCCGGGATTCCGATCCCGATTTTCAGCCACTGTAGGCGTGGGCTTATGAGCAATTGGTAGCTCGCCGTCCAACCGTCCGGTAACCGTCCGGACTGAACCTAAGTCGTCGACGGCGCGTTGTGTTCCACGCGCGCCTCAAGAAAATATCAGCAAAACCGCCCATTTCGGCCCAGCAGGGTCGAAGCCTTTTGGGGCCATGGGTTCGCTTCTGAAAGGAAAACCCAGGGCCCTTGAATGCTAGGCAATGAAGGAACATAGGAGTGGGTTTTAGTTAGTAAAAGTCTGACACGCCCTCTCGCTCCGTCCAAGGGTGGCAGAAGTCATTGGATGATTTCCCACCTAAAAAAACGTACTTTTTAACATACCATATTAAAACAACGTCATAAGAAACAACATGCTTTCTAAAGTGCAACTGGACTACAAAATTATCAAATCCTACTTGACGTTAACGAAAAAAATAATTAAATTACACAACCTAATAAATTCATTATTTTAGAAATAGGCGACAGCAAAAACTTAAAAAAATAAAATAAAATAAAAACATTGTTTTCGGCATAATATGTCAAGCCCAAAAATAATTTCGACATCAAACAATAATATTTCTAATTAGGCCCATTTCTATATTAATCTGAGGCAGCGCACCCTACTGTAAAATTTTGGCGCCATATATTTCCGATATTTTAAATGTTTTTTTTTTAGAGATAAAATAGTGTATATTGCTCTCAATTAAGTGTTAAAACATATGTACATTATACAACGTTATACTATTATAAAAAGATACACATATCATAGTCATATTTTAATAAACTTTGTTAGGTATGTGACGGACACTATAGAAGCATATGATCTGCAGCTGTTACTGTGCTTCACAGTTAAGTATTGATCCTTTACTTCATAGAAAAGCACATATTCAATGTATTTATTATACATAAATAATAGTAAGTTAAAATAAGAAATTGCCATTTTTTAAAACGGGTTAGTCTTTGGATTAACTTGGAATTATAAGTTCAAATAAACTTTATATTAAAGGTACGTTATTCTTTTTTCGAAATTTGGTATTTATTGGATTCTTTGTGTTTTGTATTTTCTGTAATATCGCAGTTCCTATAACTATGAAAGCTAATAAGAAAACGTTTTCTTCTTATTAAGAGTTCCAACGTAGAAACCATGCATGTCAAAGGGCAAGCAATATCAATTACGTGATATAAAAGAACTTTGTGCTCTTGGTTTAATAGCTTTCGTTTTGGAAATATTGTCTTGTTGCCGCACTGAGGAGAAAAGTTATTCGTGAGATAAAATTTCCCACGTGAAAGTGATTGAAACAAAAATAGACATCCCATTCATTAGCAGTTTTAAGTCCATATACATCATCAATATTGCATATCGCTTGAGACACATTGTTTCCACGGTGGAACTCATATTACAAAATAATGCGAGTTTTCGTAAATTACAAAAATAATTACAAATGCTGCAATATTACAGAAAATAAAATAAAAACACAAAGAAACCAATAAATACCTAATTTTGAAAAAAGAATGACGTAACTTTAATATAAAGTTTATTCGAACTTAAATAATATAATTCCAAGTTAATCCAAAGATATAACACTTCAAAGCAACCCGATTTAAAAAAACGGGAATTTCATACTTTAACTCCTAATATTACAGGACAAATTCTTCCCAAACTTTGGATATACGGACGCAAACTTCAGTACATTTCAAATTCGTATCATAACACTCCGCGTACTTTTGCAAAGGCATAAACAACTCACTTTACTTTTATTCCCCAATCAACACAACAAAGTTGCACGTTACAAAAATATTTCTTTATATTTGTACGAAACATAACTTATTAAATGCGCCAACGAAACAAGAACAAGTTAGAACACCTAGCACATGCAGTTGGAAAATTTTAAATTACAAAGAAAATAAGCTTCCGACTTGCATACAAGTTAGAAGTTTCTTGTGAACTTACGTAGGATTCGTAGAGTTAAAATATAACCGCTTCGTTTATTATAGGTAGGTAACTTTGCTCCTTGGAGATTTGTATGTGAAAAAATCATGGAGTAGCGAAATAATCCTGCGCAACTTATATGAATTATGTCTAAAGCTTGCTTGTGGCTAACCGATATTTTATAAGGTAAGTTAGTTGCTCGCAGAACAGATATCCACAGGAGGGCCAAAGTTAATAACATAGCCCCAATAATCGCCAAACTTAAGTGGCACATTGCTCGCAGAACAGATGGCTGATGGGGCTGTTTTTATAATTTTTTTAAGGTGGGAAAATCATCTAATGACAAGTCCCGCTATTGGGCGGAGCAGAAGATAGTGTCAGACTTTTACTGACTAAAAACCCACTCCTGTTTCTTCTTTGCCTTCGTCCCAGGGCCTCGTGGCTGAAAGTTTCTGGAGCATACTGCAAGACGCAGCGTTGGCTGGCCTCCCTCAAGGTGGATCGATATCCGGTGAGGGTCACGGGGATCCGATGAATGCGAGATACACAGGACCGGTGGTTGTGGCGACACTTGGGGGAGGCAGTCTAACAGTTGACGTCTTTCAGTAGAAATTTGTAAAAAAAAAAATGAGCGTATCCTATTGCGCAGATGTTATGTTTATATCGTTATTACCTTTTGCCAGATGCTTCTCCTCTACGAAAGTAGAAAAATATCCTAAAGGAACTCCTGGGATAAAAATATCCTATATCCTATTTGACGACTGGTCTACCCGTGTGTGTCAAATCCTTTCAGCTGTTTGAGTGGGACGGAGTAGCAAACATATACAGTACACTTTTGCCTGTTTGTTTTTTTTTTATGTGTAATTTTTATAACGTTTACTTTTAGTTATTTTTTTACCATCTTCTAAAAGTCGGAAATATATCACTCAGTGATAAAGTAGCATTCTGTCGTTGAAAGAATTTTTAAAATCGGTTTAGTGGTTTTTAAGTTTATTCATTACAAACAAAAATACAAATCTTTTCTTTTTATAATATGAGTATGGACAGTACAGATAATTTTTTTCATGGTATGATTAATACTTGGCGCAAAATAATCTCTTTTACTTTTTTTCTCAAGAAGGGTTACTGCAAAATTATGTGATTTATGCCACTGAATTTGAAGTTCTACTACAAATACAAAATGGTGCAGTGGTTAAATGATTAGCTTCTGCACTAGGTGTCGCAGGTTCGATTCCCGCATGGAACAAATATTTGTATAGCATAAAGATACAACTATCTTTATGCTATATATATTTTTTTTTTATTCCGTGTTGCGGTATTTTGTGTATATGAGTTTACATGTTTTTGAACGCCTTTACGATACAAGAGTAATTCTTAGTGTGGGGCGACGTTATTAAAAAAAAAAACAAAAGCAAATACCATGAAATAGGGTTGTAACAAAAGTTTGTACTAAGTGGAAGTTTCCCTCTCCAAAAAAGAAGGCCTGAGACCCAGCAGTGGGAACATTAAATGGCGGATTATGCTAATTGGAAGTCACCACGATAGCAAGTAACACGCGGACCGCTGTCTACATAATAATTATACACCTTGTTCATCAAAGGGTCAATCAGTGTAGTTAACAAAGTGGTTGTGGACCGTAATTACTTGATACAACACCTACTGTAACACCACCTTCTATAATAGCTTGTCAATACTGAACATATTATAGGGCATTGATTGCAGTGCTGTATTTAGATAAATAAGCTTACAATGGACCTCATCAGAAGGCTTGAAGTCATCCAAAGGGCAATGGAAAGGGCTATGCTCGGAGTTTATTTATGTGATCACATTAGGAATTAAATATATTCGCAAGAACCAAGAACTCCGACATGGCCCGAAGAATCGCCAAACTTAAGTGGCAGTCGATGGAGCCGAAACATTCTAGAGTGGCGACCACGCACTGAAAGACGCTGCGTTGGAAAGCCTCCCCACAAGGTGGATTGATGACATGGTGAGAGTCGCGGGAATGCGATGGATGCGAGACGCACAGGAAACGGTCCTGTTGTGGCGACGAGACGAGAGCATTAGCTGAAGAAGTATCATTCGTCATTATTATTTCATATATATATGTTTTTTTATTTGCAACTGCTCGTTTCAATGCAATTTTATTGTCTTGCAACTGAAACGCTCTAAAAACAAACATTCCTAATTTAAAAATACAATTTGAGTTCCATGTTTAAATTCATTGCGTTTAAACGGTCGCCAGCGCTGTGACGGCCAGTGACAGGCGCGCGACCAATGCGATAAGTCCACGATGACATAGCACGCGCCCTTTCACTGTGGGGCCCGAAATAGAATAATTATTCAGTATTGATTATAGCAGACATTAATTTCGTTACTCGAGTACAGAATATTAATGCAGATTTTGCAAATCACAAAAAGAAATATGCATTGGTTTTGATTGGAATATTAATTGGTTCGATTTTTTTGTGATGGAAAATTTGGTCGATCTAAAACGAAAACGTGGAGTATCTCGTTTTTTAGAAACACATGAGTCATCGGATTGATGAATTTGCAATACGGTGCGACGATGCGTGATCTATACTGCCGCTATAAAGAAAAAGGGCGCATTTGACTAGAACACCGAGAAAAAAAAAAGACCTGAAATGAACATTTGTTTGGTGAAACCTAACTTTCCACTTCAATAAATCGAGCATGGAAGTTTGTAGAAAAATGTGTAAAAAAATTATTAAGTAGGTACTAGATGCGCCTTATTTCCCCGATTTCGATTATGTCAATAAGAAATTTCGCCTAAAAGGATAGATGTGATGTGCCCTTTTTCTTAAGATGGCAAAATATACCTTACATTGTTGTGTTTTATACGAACTACTATGGCGACATATACTCGTATCTAAAGGAAAATAAATAAAAATACCAAAACCGTTCACACTTTTCTGTTTCATCGTCCAACCATGTTTCAAATTATTGATATCACATCAGGACCACCCTTCCAAATTACAGTGCCAGTACTGTCTAGACCGCAGGGCGGATTGGACGTGTGTACGTGAATAGCATGCTTTCACAGCTCGTTTGGCCAACAGAATTGGCGTGCTATAGGAACGGAGGCGATTTCAGATTGCACACGTAGCAAGACAAAGTGTAGCTATTGTTATTGACAGCCGCCGCCGCCGAGATTTCTTGGCGTCGTATTTAAGTTTTTCCACGGTCCCTCTATTGTTGAAGAAACTGTCGAATTTTGGGACAGGTTTTAATAATGTAATACCAAGTTAAGAGAATAGTATAAAAACATTACCTGTCACTGTATTCATAACCGTATGTATTTTGTAACAAGTCTCGCATTTTGCATCCATGGGCAGTATGGTACCTAATTGAATGGATATAATAGAATAATTCATGAAGGATGTAGAATGTGAGATTGCTTAATATCGTATATTTGTTATTTACTTAGTACCTATGAGTTAATTAGAAAGAAAGAAAGAAAAAAGAATTTATTTGGTACAGCACAAGGCACAAACATAATATTAGGTAACACGAAACAAAAAAAAAACAGAAGCAAAAAAATATAGTTGTGTGCCTCACGGCTGCACCAAAATAGGTCCAGTTCAGCATAAATGCCAGGCAACTAGTGCCTGACGCTGATTTTCAACTGAACCTGTTTTTGTGACGCAACGGACGTAAAACAGTTTTGGATTGTGATATATATATATATACTAGCTGAGCCGGCAAACGTTGTTCTGCCATATAAATAAAAAAAAAAAAAAAAATAGATGTTGGCCGATTCTCAGACCTACTCAATATGCTCACAAAATTTCATGAGAATCGGTCGAGCCGTTTCGGAGGAGTTCAAGTTCGAACACCGTGACACGAGAATTTTATATATAAGATATATATATATGTAATATATAAATAGTATTGTGTTAATTATATTGGTGTTATTTAACAGAATTTGTAAATTAAATATCAAATGAGAACAATTTATTGGCGACAAACTATTTTACAGATGTGCAGAATGTAGTAATGAAAGCAAATTTTGAATTAAAAAAAAAAATATTGGTGTGCAAGGGTGGACCTCATCAATTCTATGACATACTCCAGCATCAATTTCAATTACTCCAAAGCCACCAAACATAGAGCTGCATGGCGTCGCATCACGAGAAAAGCGGTGGCGCAAGCCTCGACCAAGACATGACCACGACCACTGTTAAAAATGCAAGTCTAAGAAGAAGAATTAAATAAAAAGATTTTTATTGATAGAATGTAAAACTAATGTTTATGAAGTTCTTGAAAGGTTTTCGAGCAACCTTTTCATCTACTTTGATTTCTAAAAGTCCCAAACACATATCCCTTTTTGTTTATCGTAGGTACACTCGTATCCACAAAAACACATCCCTTTAACTTCCCCGTCGGTTTTACTTGTCCAAGTCAGATTTCTGTCAGCAAACCGCAATTTTAAGCTGTATTTCGGAATTAAAAGTTCCTCACTTACAGGTATAAAACAACTCGGTTTAGAAAAGCAAAAGATTAACGCAACAACTTAGAGATAAAAAGTAAAAACACAAGCCGATTGTGGTGCGAATCAGCTTATTCCCCCTCCGTTTTTTCCTTTTATATGTATAAGGGTATAGAAAGACTTTTAAGGGTCTGGTCCCGTTGCTTATAAATGACTACGAAATCAGGGAGCAGAAAAATTACGGGACTGACTTTTTATAGTTGCTTCTTTAAAATATTTCAGTCTTTAACAAAAATCTTTATTTCCAATTAGATTTGTTTGGAGAGCCTTTCCCAAACCTTTAAAAAAAGAAAAGTCTCTGTCTTATTTTATTGATAAAACGTGGATAAAACTCATTTTTAAAGTTAGCATAATTATTTCGTTAGGTACATATTTTATTTCTGCCATCGATCGAAAAACGTTCTCTTTATTTAGTTACGATTTTCCATTCATATTCTTCTATTGTACTGCCTAGCTTTCTGACCTCTGATATTTTAATTAATAGTGACGATTCCCTTTTTTACGAGTGAAATGGGAGCGGGGAGGGAGTATCAGACTTTTGCTGAGTAAAACCAACAGTATTTTTTCAGTTACTCTTTGTGACAGCCACGGTAATTCTTTCGAACAATCCTGCAGCTTTGGAATTAGTGGCTATTTCCCTTAGGAAATATATAATTTGCCTTAATTGCTTTTAAAAAAGATTTAATGTACAAAAGGAAAATTCCATACCCAACATTTTTATTCAACCTTGCAACTTAAATCCCCAGTGGGGCTACTAGCTTATCAATAATAAAAAAACTGAACAAGTGCGAGTCGGACTCGCGCACTGAGGATTCCGTACAAACTACGATTCCCGAATGGAGTCACGAAGATTTTTTCGAATTTCATTTTTTTTTTTGAGACTTAGGTAACAACAAAACTGTTAACAGATTTATTTGTATACATATGCTATAAGACCTTGCTTTATGCTAAATGTCAGGATTCTGGGTTAACGAGAAGTACCCTATGAATTTTGATTCCTTTGAGAGTATCGAAATATACGTTTATTGCACATAAACGGCCGTATCTTTTTTATTCGTTGACTTAAAAGTTTGATTTTTTCACAGCTTTATGGGACCGCAGACTTGAGTATATGGTTTTAGTTTCAACTCGATGCCTCCACGCGTTCCCGAGGTAAAGGGTCTAGACAGACGGACGGACAACAATCCTATAAGGGTTCCGTTTTTTCCTTTTGAGGTACGGAACCCTAAAAAGCCTAATACTATTGCTATAAACCAGGACGGTGCGGTGCGTCGTAGTGGAGGGCAACGGTCCGTGCAATGTTGAGACGCCTTCAACCAGCAACCACGAACATTAATATACCCATTCATCATGCGACTTCATAATTGAATGTCGCAACATTTTTGGCAATGGAATTGTTTGTAATTTGCTTTTTGGCAGCTTGGTATGTAGTAGTGGTAATTGATTTTTCTTTGTGGAATGTTATAGGTTTTATTCTATAATAGACGTCATGCTCAAAATATATCAGCGGAAATTGCACACAAAAGTATGTATGTGCATTGTGTACAAAAAGAGTTTAAAAGTCTGTTCGTTAAAATATTTCATCCATCACCTTTCGACGCCAGATCCTCACACTCAACAGTTGCATTTGCGACCGCGAGACCAAATGAGTTACAAATGCTATTTTTTTTATTTATCTTTTTTTTCCAAAAAGGTAAGAAACTTATAAGCTAAGCCCCACAAAACCGTTGCAATGGTTTGACTGTGGGGTCAGTGAGTCTCTAGACATACTTAAATGTACTTAAAACTAAATATTATTTAAACTTACACTTATACTATAACTAAAACTTAAAACATTTCTAAATAATATAATTTTAATTTACGGCTAAATCTATTTGTGTTTGTTTCACTCCTTATGTCTTTTCTAGTGTTCTGTCACCAAAGTAATTGGTGACTCTGGGTACATTGAATCTACCAGCAGCCATAGATCGTGTATTATGATTATTGTATACGTGAATTAAGCTATGCTCTTATTACTAATTGTGTAGCTAAGGAAGGTGTTGGCAAAAAGCCAAACTATTTTAGATTTGTCAGGAAGCAAGCATTTCTTTCTCGGAAATCCGACAATAATATTGGAATCTCATACCCACTCAAGAAACAAAGAAGATCCATGCATACCTACTAGGTATCACAAAACTACAAAACAAAAATCGTACATTCACGAATGCACAATCCATGTAACCCATTTTTCACAAGTTGCCAAAAAATCTTGTATTACACGTTTCGACAGATAGGATTACATTAGAATTAAACACATTGGGCCGAGAGGATTTAGTGCGCTTATCACTAGATCCCTTTGCCAAATGTTGAGAGATCCTGTCAAAAATAAACCAGATCTACGATGGAACGGCAATTTTGTGTGAAATAGTTTAAGGGAGAAATAAATCTTTAAGTAAATGGAAAAATGCCTGTGTAAAGGTATTTGGTTAGTGAGATGTAACTAAGACCAGCAAGTCATTTTTAGGAAACGCTTTTATAACAAGCTGCCAAAGACGGTGACTAAACTTAGCGCGGGAAAGTTCAAAACCCATATTAAGCGTGTCCTAACCAAAAAAGCATATTACAGGGTTTCTTCTTTCTTTCTTTCTTTCTTTCTTTTGATGATAGTTGTAATTATTTATTTTTCTTGCTTTTATTTTATATAGACTTTTTTGTATAATGTGAATGTGTGAACACTGTAAAATCCGTGAATATTTATATTTTATTACTTCCTACTACGACTCACTTTGTAATATGATTATTTTAAATGTATTTTTGACTACAATATTGACTGGTCAACACTGTCCTTACATAATACTTTTAATACTGTAGTATGGAAATATTTAAAAAAAAATGACGGGTTGCACTCTGGGAGTGCCGGCAGAAGTGAAAACTTAAGTATTAACGTTGTGCGTTTTGGATCGTCTTACGAATTTTCGATCAGGTCACGTGTCCTGACGCGAGTTTACATTTTTTACCCATTACAAAAAAAGTGTACAACGCCGCTAAAGAAGTTTTCACTTCAAAAAAAAAATGCTAATTATGGAGTTTCTTGCTGGTTCTTCTCCATAGGAAACGTCCAATTTGAAACCGTGCACTAGCTTCTGACGTTTTATAGGTGCCCATGTGTGTATTAAAAACATTTGAATTTTGTATTTTAAAGATTGCTTTTAGGTATATTTTAAATGTTATGATTTTGAAACTCAGGTGTGCTTAGTAGGTAGGTATGTCAATGCCGGTTAATTCTGCAAAATGATGATGATGAAAATTGAGAGGGCCACGGTTATTATGAGACCGTGAAAAGTAGGTAAATGATTTATCTTAAATACATGGTTAGTAACATTAGTAAATATTACATTCTTGACATGCGTCTACTTTTTATTAAATACTAGCTGACCCGGCGAACTTCATACCGCCTAATAGTAAGGATAACGCAATCTACTGGCATTACCAGAACAGCATAATCTCATTTTATAATGACATTTTAATTAGAGATGGCGTTGTACTCGGATTTTTTCAATTTTTCTCACCGTTTCATCAACCTTCCCTGGATTATCTCAAATATTTCAAGAAATTAATTAGCCAAATTGGTCCAGCCATTTTTGAATTTTAGCGAGACTAACGAATAGCTATTCATTTTTATATATATAGACTGGCTGACCCAGCGAACTACGTATCGCCTAATAGTAAGGATAACGCTATCTACTGGCATTACCAGAACAGCATAATTCATTTTATAATGACATTTTAATTAGAGATGGCGTTGGATTCAGATTATTTTTTCGTGTTTTTTTTTTCCATTTTTTCTCACTGTTTAAACCTTCCCTGGACTATATTGAATATTTCAAGACCAAAATTAGCCAAATCGGTCCAGCCGTTTTTAAGTTTTAGCGAGACTATCGAACAGCTATTTATTTTTATATATATAGATAAATTAGGAAGTGGAACACGAAGGTTTTCAGTACGACAATTGTTTCTGCAAAATCATGATGAATAATTGAGACAATTACGGACCCTGATGATGCTGTGAAGACTCTGTGAAGACTCTGATATTCTCAAAGCTTTTTCTTTTTACGTTGACGCGACGTAAAAATCATATCGATAAGTAAATTATTCCGTACTTTATCAAGAAAGAAAGAAAGAAATATGCACACATTAAAAGTTCTCTTTAAATTCTGTATCTTGAATCAGTTCGTCTCATCACAATAATATGACCTAGTAGCAAAACTGCTACAGCAGCAGTTTCCCTCGGACACTTAACTTCCGTGATTATCGCGATGCCTGCCAGCCTTAAAAATAACACTAGGAAAAGCTAAAATATGAATACGGTGCAAAACGTACGACGTTGTAGAAAAAAAAAAACTGTACACTGTTGCAGAACGGAAGGCCAGATGTTCTATAAATTGTAAGTTTCTTTGTTCTTGGCGGAAAATTTCCAAACTGTACTTCGTAGTCGGCATTCATTATTACTTGGAAATATTAACTAAACTTCACTATTCACTCCACATGGGAGACGGCGCGGTAAAGGCAGGTTTCCGCTCGGTATAAAGAATTTTAATATTCTAACGATTCGCTTAAATATGAATATAAAAACTTTTCTCAACCCTGGGATAAAGGGGCCACAGCTGTTACTTACCTAATTATTATTCTGATAAAGATTTGGTTTTTCGAGTCTGAAAATCAGTCTAGGTATCGGGAATTTTTATTACTAATGTTTTTAAGCACCAAGAGAAAATTATCCATTGGTGCTGTTAATATTCTGCGCAATACCTATTATTACAAATCATTTTTATTTTAAAAATAGGTTAAAAATATACTTATAGATACACGTCAAATTTTTCGAGAAGGAGCACCAAAGCCTACTGGGGCCATGGGTAGTGTGAAAACGGAACCTGGGGCCCTGGGACAAAGGCAACGAAGGAACAGGAGTGGGTTTTTAGTCAGTATAAGTCTGACACTATCTCCCACCCCGCCCAAGAGCGGGGGATGTCATAAGATGATTTTCACACCGGAAAAAAAAATACTTATAGATACACGTCAAATTTTTCGAGAAGGAGCACCAAAAATCAGAGGTCGAAGTCTCTTTTAAAGTACAACAAACATGTAATGGTTAAATCATTATGAGATCCACGAAGATTACTGTTCGGGATGATCTTTTGAAGAAAGAACCACACAGATTTGAGTGGACCTGTCAACTTAGTGTAAGTATTTGTCAGTATTCGTGTTTGAGCTACACGAACACTGACAAATACTTACGATTACAAAGAAGCTTGACGAACAATATTAAAGAAAGGACATTTAGTAAAATAGATATTTAGATGTTTAGTTACTGATGTTTAAGACTAGTCTAATGTAAATAAACAGTGGATTTCAATGTACCGTACTTTTTCTATAAAACCTCCTCCGACACAGAATTAAATATTCTATTGAGTTTTGTCTGCGGTTCTCAGAGTTATCAGAGAAACATGAGGTAAATACATACATGCGCATTCCAAATTAGGTGCTATGGTTCTGTAGGTACCCTCAAAGGCTCAAAGGACTACCCCCATCAAATGTCACCTCTTTACGGTGTACATAATAAATTAGACTGCTTACACTTGAAAATGAGAATCTGGTTTTTTATGAAGGACGGCGGAAAAAGCCGGCACTATCTTCGTTACTTTAGATTGTAAAAAGTATCAAATATTTATTTGTTTAACTATTTTCATTCCTTCACAATATTTATTTTATTGGTACTTGGTCCCTGTTTTAATAAATTTTATTCGTATTTTGGTTTAAAAAAATAAATGTGAATAACAATTTTTTTATGAGTGTATAGGCGCTAAAGTTCACAGAGCCTATGTTCAGGCTCGCCAAGTTACGTCGGCCGTATTGTACTTTACAAAAATAAGTTCTTGGTAGTTATTCATAGAATAATATTCTATAAGTACCTTATTTAACGAAGCAGTCTACATAACTAGGAGATAGAGAGAAGGTAACAAGCAACTGTCCCGTCCTAATAATTCTTTGGCTAGGACATGCCTATGCTTACCTGCGTACAGTATAATACTGAACAAAATTCAGTGCTCGCTTAGAAATGAATATAAATATAATATAGTATTGTGTCTAGAAATCCTTTAAATAAAAATGTTTGTATTATTTAATTACTATGTATGACGCTAGAATATCATTCGTAATAACACAAACAAAACTATCAGTTTCCCTGAAGGGGTTAATAAAACGTAGGCCGGCCGCAGACGAGAAATCTCCATCTCCATAGACGAGAAAGGTCCAGGAAGAGCCTTATAGAAACACCCGTGGAGATTCTTTCCATACCTCCTTGCAGTCATCTGTAGTAAGCACAACAGGTTATTATCTATTATTTTGTTCAGTAAATGAGATTAATCTATACATATAATAGATCTGTAGAAAAGTCTTAGTTGTGCACGCATCACGTAAATTTTACAAAATCGATGTTGATAACTTTTATACCTACATTCAAATTATGAGAAACTTGATATATTACTTAAACTTTGTTTCATGGAAATCGATTGACTATATAGAAAGATATATATGAATTTAAAGTGTTCAAGAAGTAAAATATTACACCACACGCAATGATGACTGTTACGCGGTACAAAGTTCGCCGGGTCAGCTAGTACCTATGAAATAAATGAATTTTATCACAGGTTTATTTATTACAGAACCGCAAAACTAGTGTAAAACCTTCATTCAAAAAGCTTCTTACTTCCATTTTGAAACTATTTGATTTAGCATCCTTTGATTTGCAGCAAATTCTTTAAGGCAATATTAACTTGTAGCTCTTGTATTTTAAATAAAGCGAACTTATTTAAAGGAAATGAACACGAACATTCGGTATCGTATTGCAATGTAGGACAGCGCTTTAGCAGCTGGAAAGCAAGTGGATTGCGTTAGACATGAACACCGGCAGTATATTTATATCCCTTTGTGAAAACAGACGTATTCAAGCCATTAGCTCGTGCGACTCGCGAACTATTCGTATTAATTAAATTTAATTGTGTAGAAACGGAGTACGAGATACTCTCATAAATGTTGAAATAAAATAGGGACACTTTACTCTCATCGTAAATTATGCAGCAAAGCTGAAAATATTCATCTTCGTCTAATCGATGTGATTAAATATAAAAAAGTGTCTCGCGCGATGAAGATGATTTTTGCCGAGAAAATTGTGGTCATAATTCACGAGTTTGCATAGATATTGGAGACTTTTCTGTTCTTAGGATCTTTTTATTTTTGAGTGAGAATACCGCAAAGTAGTGTGCATATATAGTAGTAATTTAACGTGTCGATTTTACTTCTATAATTTAGTTGAGTTGGTACTTTTCTTTTGTATCGGGCTCGATTTTTCTCTCAATTTTTATTTTATTATTTTCTCCGCTTGGTAATTTTCTACGTACAAATCTGAAAATCAGATTTACCCGTTCATGCAAGCTATTACTTTCTTAAAACTGAACAGATTTAAAAAATGGTTTTATCTACTGGTTCAGTTAAGACTTATATACTGAAATGTCAGTTTATTCAAGAGACATTTCAATTATTTTAATTTTCAACTAATAACATAGCACTAAATTACCACCTAATATTGCCACATAAAATATATTTCATCTTAAGACCATAATCCGGTGAATATTTTAAGTCACATTTAGGGGATCAAAACTCAATTAGTATTGTTAAGGGGAATCGGCATGCACCATCTGGCGACGAACACTGATGACAAGTTAGTGCCTTAGGGAATGGTGAACGAGTCAAATATAACTTTGTTTTCAATAGAAAGCACATTAAGGAGGTTGTATTTTGATTCGGATAGAGAAGCTGTGAATGAGAGGGGTTAAATAGAAACTTCCGTGGGTGCTTAGCATACGTTTGCGCATAAATTAGCAAATAAATGTTTGAATAGTTTCTTCATTTAAGGTCTGGCGGCTGATCCGATCGTCAGTAACAATATTTTGTTGTATTATTGTCACTTAAAAACATATATTTTTAACAATTGGAGTAGCTTTTAAATAATAATAATAAAAAACTTTATTATCAGACTGGAGATCCATAGTATCAGTTACATTAAATTGATACTTACTAACTAAAAACAAAAAGACATATAATAAGCCTACATCACATACCAGAAAGACGGGCTGTGTACCGCCATCTAGTGAGACACCATTAGGCCATCCACCCTGCCGGCTACAGAAGCCACGAGGCTATTGGGGCTGTCGCGCATCCGACGCATCAGTGATACGATTCGCAGCCGCAGTAGTGAGCCGAAATCCGGAACACGCGCGTCCGCGAACATCCCCGACGCGTTAAAGAAATGCAGCAACCCCAGCATTACCCGGAACGCGTTATTATATTGGACTCGTAGAGCATTGTCCAAGCCCTGTGTATAACTGACCCACAATTTTAAAGCAAAAGCTTGTTTGTGTTAATTTTTTATAGCAACATACTAATCTTAGTACTCTCAAACGTCCATGGGTAGTGTGAAAACGAAACCCGGGCCCTGGGACGAAGGCAACGAAGGAACAGGAGTGGGGTTTTAGTCAGTAAAAGTCTGACATTATCTCTCGCTCCGCCCAAGAGCGCGACTTGTCATAAGATGATTTTCCCAACTAAAAAAAAAGTACTCTCAAATGTAAACACCAGAATTCAGAACTTTTAAATTTGGAGATTACTGCGATAAAGAAATGTATCTGCTACTCACAGACCGGAAGAAAACTATATTTAGACTAATAGGTAGTTATAGATAAGACTTCATAATAAATGTGTTTGTATAAGTACCTATAAAAATATCCTTACACAGTATTCATTCACTTCACAGGATTCATTCATGTATACACCACGTTAAGGTACTTCCATTCAATGGTTTTATACGTTTTTCTTGTCGGACCAAAGCCACACACGAAGTCACGTGTATTTTTAATCTGAAATAAAAATAACTGTATTTACTCTGACTGAAATCGAAAATAAATACGAGTATCATGATACGCTTGGGAAAACAATTTGAAAAGTTTGTTTTTCAGAGCTCGCTGCAAAGTGTAGTGTGACATCCTTTTGATTTTGAAAAAAGAAAAAGGTGTGGAGGATAATTTAGTCTTAAACAAGTTTGTTACGTATAGTTTTAAGACTATACTTACATTTTAAATTATTAACTTAAATAACTAAAAAGTGTGTATTGGTCATTCCGTGTGCCAAATTTCATCCAAATCCGTTCAGCCTTTCAAACGTAAAGAAGTGACAAACATATACACACTCATAAACATTCGCTATGACAAGTCTTAACATTTTTAAAACGATTATCTTAAGTCTATATATAAAAGGAGAAACTGACTGACTGACATATCAACGCACAGCCGAAACTATTGGGACTAGGAACGTGAAATTTTGCACAAGGCTTCTTTTTATGACGTAGGCGAGCACTAAGAAGGTTTTTTTTTACAAATCCAACCTTTAAGGGAGTGAAAAGGGGAAATTTCGTTTTTATGCAAAATTTTAAAAGTTAGCACTAGTTATAAATACTTTTAAATTATAAAAGAAAACACCGCTTCCAAAAAGAGTATACGAGGGTACGGGTACGGTGTTCTTTTTGGTAAGGCTCGATATTTATTAGATACAAAACATTCATATACTATTATATTAATGTACATTACCATAAACTAATGTATATTTTAAATACTACTATACTACTAACCCAAGGATAAAATTATACTTAGAAATGTTGCAACCAACAACTCCTATTTTTATGACTTGTGAGAGGCAAAAGCACCTGCTACATCTTGTAGGATTAAAAGCACAGAGTTTGTTTACTTACCCATCCAGTCATCTTCCGGCTATGTTAGATAACTTCCAAAGTTCCAATAGGTAGTCACTTACATCTGACCTCTGACCAATTATTGGGAAAGACCAATGTCCTAAGGCTACATTCGGTGGGAACTGTTAAATGTGAATTTCTAACTGCCTGTAACAATTTCCAAAGATATTTAGTTCTGAGGCAAGCCGTAAACTCAGTCTGTTGATCACTTTATTTATTGACCTTAACCTGGCTTTACTTCTATTCGTAAATTGACTATTCACTCACAAGTATGTAGGTAGATGTATTTTATTTATGGCTTACCTGATAGGACCTCTGCATCGTTGAAAAATCTGCCTCGTTGGTCTTGAGGTCGCTAGCGCCTGTTGAGACCTGGATTCTGTTCCCGGGACAAGCAGAAAGTGCTTTTGGATTTTTCTTTTAAGAACTACTCTGTAGCAGGCGTAGCAGCTCGGAGTTTGGAAGTTGGTGTTGAGACATCACCGCGCCTCGGAAGCGTGTGGAGCCGTTGGGCCTACGACCACTCTCTCTCCGGTCGCATCAGATTGCTTTTCATTAGACTACGAGAGTGAAAGAACAGGAACAGTTCACCCTATGTTTAAGCACCGAAAATCTCTGGTATATTTGGCTAATCTCTGTTGAGATTGGCCACCGTGACCGAAATCCAGACAGAAGGAATATTCGATGGGACTCTATCCCACCACCAATCTTAAGATCATCTCTCGCAGAGCAGAAGCTCATGCTCAGCTTTACATGCTTCATCGAAGTTACTTTAATAACACATCTAGAGTCATTCTCAGCTTCGAGAGTGTATGTGCAGTCGGAAGATATTAGTCGTGCAGTGTAAACCATCGGAAAATTGGACCTTGTGCGATATGGTTTATTCATGACATAGCCATGTAACCGTTGCGTTCTGCAATTGTATTTCGGTACATTTTGCGATACAAATTGGAATTTTGATGTGGAATTTACTTGACAGTTGGATATTGAAACACCAGGCTGAATGGTGACGATAATGAGGTAGGTAGTTAGGTACCATTAGTAGAAGTGTTGAGTGAAATTGGATAGGAGTTAATTTTTGTTTGGGTTAGAAGTGTATATTGTGAATTGGTCTGGTTAAGCAGAAATATAGAAAGCGTTTGTGTCTTTAAACCACTCTTTTTTAATATATATATATTTTTAATATTTATTTATTTTAAGGAGTTTTATCAGGTAGGTCCTGTAATGTTACCGAAAGCAAATATATTAATTAAACACTAAACTCTGAACAGACCTGGATTTAAGTATAAATATGTAATTATACGGACACAGTGACGCGAGGCCGCGGCAGACCATGAATGAGATGGCGGGACGACCTAGATGTTTTCCTTAAGAATTGGAATCTTTCTCTTTCCAAAAGTACCGTGATTGTTGGAAGGAATGATTGGGAGGACTATGTCCAGTAGTGGGACAATACGGGCAAGCTGTCAATTCCCGCGTTAACGCGCCATTGTCTTTCTATTGTGTCTCTAATTACGCTACTCATTCATCATTGAGTACCTTCACGCAGTGATGCGATAAAGGCGAAGAAGAGCGGTCGTCGATGCCCGCGGCTACGATCGGTAAATAAACAAGCTAGTGGAGTCCGTGGGACTCCACTGGGGTATTTGTGTTACAATTTTGGCCTATTTACGGTATTTTTTTGTTTATTTTTTATTTTAATTTAATATAATGGAGACACCATTATATTAAATTAAAATAAAAAAATAAGTAGTAGTATTATAAACGTCCTTGATGAAGGTGCTAAGTCTGTGGTGGACAACTAAGCGTCGGTAACATGGATAATGAGGATCAACAAAACATACCATTGAATCAGCCTAGGAGGCTAGAACCTAATGAGGTGGGGTCTCCATTTACCCGTCAAGTCCAATAATGAGCAGAAATCGACTTGGAATGGGATCTGTCGATCGTCTAAAGAGGAAAATTGCGTATATTTACCAAATCAGTACTAAGCCTGTGTAGCGGTCGACACAACATCTTAGTCTCCTCCAACAACGGACAAGCTAAGATGCTGCTACAAGCCCCGAACATATAATATTAATTAGAGATGTTAAAGTAACAAGAACTATCAAAAGTAAAGCGTGCCGTTTGAATAAACTTCCTATCCCTATCTAATGCTATTATATCTCGATAATATTATAACAAGTAAACTAATACAAACGATAAACACAAAGTTTGTTTTATATTAATGTTTCAAGACTGTTATTGAATACCGTTTGAGACATCAATCAATAAGTTATGTTACATTTCCTGGCGCTGTTACTTGAAAATGTTACATCTCTATGGCAGTAAATTAAAATTTTGAGGTATGTGCTCACAGTGGTTTTAATCTATTTAAATACCTATATAAAAATAAACAGCTGTTCGTTAGTCTCACTAAAACTTGAGATCGGCTGGATATGGCTAATTTTGGTCTTGAAATATTCGTGATAGTCCAGGGAAGGTTTAAACGGTGAGAAAAAAACCGGGCAGTGCGAGTCAGACTCGCGCACTCAGGGTTCCTTACAAACTCACCTATGAAAACAGTTCAATTCCCGAATTGAGTTACGAAGATTTTTCAGAATTGCATAAAAAGTTTTTTTTTGTGTCGTAACTACAAATTTACAGTTTTCAACGGGAAGTACCCTATGAATTTTGATTTCCTTGCGAGTGTCAAAATATACGTTTTTGCGACATAAACGGCCGTATCTTTTTTTTCGTTAACTTAGAAGTTTGATTTTTTCACTGCTTTAAGAGACCGCAGACCTGAGTATATGTTTTTAATTTCAACTCGATACCTTCACGCGTTTCCGAGATAAAGGGTCTTGACAGACGACAGACAGACGGACGGACAACAAAGTGATCCTATAAGGGTTCTGTTTTTTTCCTTTTGAGGTACGGAACCCTAAAAAATGGGAAAATTTACGATAAAAAATCCGAATACAACGCCATCTCTAATTAAAATGTCATTTTAAAATGAATTATGCTGGTTCTGGTCATGCCAGTAGATGGCGTTATCCTTTGACAGTTCAGCTAAAAGGTATCACAACATTCATTGACTTTGATGGCGGTACGTAGTTCGCCGGGTTAGCTAGTAATCTATATAATTGTACAAAAGGAGAAATGACTGACTGACATCAACGCACAGTCAAAAATGCTGAGACTAAAAGTGTGAAATTTTGCACAAAATTTCCTTTTATAACGTAATAAATAAATACCTCATTCCAGGTACCTGGAAGAAATTGCCAAATGTTTCGCACTAGATAGTTGACGGCTGCCAGATATTTGTTCTATTTTATGGTTTCCATTTGTAAATAATCTTTTGATCTTTAAGTCAAGAGTGAATAGTTTACTTCTAGGCAAGCGGGCTGTGCGAGGATACCAAACGATTTCCCACGAAGCGGCGAGCCTCTTTGCTGGCCTGCCACCAAAGGATCTGAAGGAAACAGTCCTTGCACGCATGCACGATTTGCGCGTGTAGATGCAACGCCGCGCGCCGGGGCGAAACTCCGCTGCCGCGACAAGTTGCGGCATGGCGGACAGAGCTCCGGTGGGATCTCATGGTGAAGTGGAGACAGCGACTGTCGCGACCCAGTGCTGGGCACGCCACAATTATGGCGGTAAGTCCCCTCTTTGAGGCGTGGCTGAAAAGACCTCACGGCGTTCTCACCTTCCGCATGACGTAGGTCCTCACCCGACATGGTAAGTTCGGGAGGTTCCTGCACCGGATTCATGCGGAAGAAACGCCCGGGTGTCGTCCCTGTGTGGACCGCCCGGAGGACACGGTGGAGCATACGGTGGAGGTGTGCCCCACTTGGGCAGAGCGACGCCGTCTCCTCGTGGGGGCGATGCGGGGGGGAGCGGGGGATGTCGTAAGATGATTTTCCCAACGAAAAAAAGTATTTTTTATTACAAGGTTTCCTTTTGTAAATCTTAATCTTTTGGTTTTTAAGTCAAGAGTGAATAGTTTACGTCTAGGCAAGCGGACTCAATCGTCGGCCACATCATCGCTTACTATCAGGTGAGATAGTGGTCAAACGCGAGCCTACCCACAATAAATAAAAACATATTGAAATCTTGGTGTGCAATATATAAATAATAAATAATTTATTTTGGATTAAACATATTGTCCATTTTGTAGACTTACCAAACTATGTAACAGTTTTTCGGCAGGATTAGCGCTTGTTTGTTACATTTCGTTCATATGCAATCTCGTAAAACTTAAAAATTCTATAAATTAACTAAAAAATAAGTGTATTAATGTTAACATCATTTTTGTCAGAATTGGGACAAAGAAAATCTTTCAAATAGACCTACCTATAAACTGAAGTGTAAAAAAAAAATAGTTTTAATAACACATACTAGCATTGTAACAAAAATTGCATAACCCATTACCACGCTAAAACTCTAACGTTGTATTCCGAATCCTAAAGAATATTACAACAGAGTGCACACAAGAGGAAAAAACATAAAAATGTTACCTCAAAAATTGTCAACGCTCTAAGGTTGTCCCCCATATATCATAAGGATTTATTTTCACCTTTGCTACTTTCTCGATTTCTACGTAACGCCTTAATTCAATATTAAATTTTGCTCCTTTCCCGTTTTCATACACGAACAGATGTCTTTACGCGTTTCGTTATTCATATTTCTCATGCACATTACATTATGGATGTAAAAAGGGATGTTGAGCGTAGTATCTTTAGACTATTGAGCATATGCAATGAAGTTGTTTTGAATTAATAATATAATGTGAGAAAATAGGAATATATTATGTATCTTCTATTTTATTTTGTTGACGCAAAAATGATTAAAACAAGAAACATATCTATATGAATTAGTGATAACAATATAATTACATTTGAATCAATTAAATATTTATTTAAAAAAAAATGTATTTTTAAAACATCCAGGGATCCAAACGTACACTCAAAATTTTATCCAAATCGGTCAGGCCGCTTAGGAGTTAGGTAACAAACACATGTACAGAAGAGTTATATATACATTATATAAATATTGAAAAGTAGAGCCATAACACTGCCCATTACCATTGCAAAACTACTTTAAAAAAAATATAATAGAAGCAGCTATAAAAGAGACGTTGAAATAGCATGTTACATCTACTGGTCAAAGTTAGATGAGGTTCATCCGAGCACTCATGAATGAATGCTCGTAAAACTATCGCAGTGGTACTTTCCTGTACAGAAGTGTCACCTGGTCAGCCAAGCAACACGTAGCTGCAACTTGGTCGCACGTCAATAAAAATATTATGGATGAGTAACTACACGTAATCCTAGATAGGAAACTCAATTAGATGAAAAGGACATAACACACACAAGAACGGGATCCAGTTATGATAATATGAGTCAAGACAGAAATGGAAATATTCTAATGCTCCAAGGATCTAGACTGTTATCAATCTGTCACAAACCCCAATATTGAAATGCAAATCACAATACAGATTCACGGCTTCACATAGTGCCAACACTATTGAATTAACTCAAATTCTGTTAAGCATATTAAAGAAAAATAACCCAGCAATGTGTACCTGGAGTCGACGTTTCATACGATTACTGTTTATTTTATTAAAATTTTGTGGCATATCCATTAAAATTTCATATCTCTACCCGTTTCCTTCACCAAACTCGAGAGTTGATTACGCGGCGCTATCTTTTTGTAACATCTCTTACCAGTTTATACGATTAAGAACCTTTTATGTACCAGTATGAAGGCAGAAATTCGGTTACCTTCGAACAAATTAGCGAGTTTTTGGAAGACGACGGTTTGGTCACAATGGTAGCCACCCAGAAGCGAGAATTAGGTCGAATCCTACCCAATATCTTCTCACAATATTACAGTTCTGGGTATAACCGAATATTGTGGAAATATAAATGTAGCAGTTTTATCTTATTTAAAAAAAATGAACTTAAGTAGTAAATATTTATGAAAGTATGAATATTTTTACTAGAGGCTATTGAAAAGAGGTATCAGTAACATTATATTTTCTTGAACGTTAAGTACTTTAACAAGCATTCTATTTTCATATTTACCTAAGCTTTCTCACAATGCGTAACTAAATCTTGACTTAATTGCCGTACACTCAAATCTGTCCTTAATTCAAACCAGTTTGATACGAACCGCTAATATGTAAGCAACAAGACATAAATCTATACGACATATCACTTACCTAATAATAGAAACAATTACATCGTTATACAATCTACCGCTTCAGTAACTCACGGATCTAAATTTTAATCAAGACCAATATAACTTGACCCCTTACTTTGTTGTCAGTGATTTATGCTGAGAGGTCTGGTTATACTCGCAGGTGTGTGCTAAGGCGTGCCGTATTGTATCTCTCATTATATCGTTCCGGTTGACTGTGACACTATCGCACACCGGGCCTGTCAGTAAACAATCAATGTTAGGAAAAATCAATGATAAGAAACTGTTTGAAATGCTCTGATTGACGGCGCGATAACGTAATGTTTAGGAATTGTTTGTGCAGCCTATCTACGAAGTGTGTTCGAGCAGAGTCGACTTTCGTTTGATAAGGATTGATTTAGTTTGTATTGGAGTAAAGGTGAACGCACACGAATCAGTCGAAGGAATCGAAAGAAAAGAACTTTAGAATTCTTTATAAGACATTCTATGAAACCCCGCACACCTAGCCGCGTCGAATCGTCCGAATCTGGAAGGACTCCAGTATGAACTATTCTAAAATTCGATTCTTTTGATTCGTTCGACGTGTTCGGCTCGGATAAGTGTGCGTTCACCTTTAGGGCTCTATTTAGGTATTTGGGCTGTGAAATATCTTAAAAAATTGGATTGTTAACAACTTCACACGTTCAATGCGGAACGAGGTCTAATCCACCTCGTACGTCTCATTCTTGCAACAACAAAAACAGTCATCTCTGCCGTAACTTCAATTTGGTTTAGTTTAGTTTAAAATATGAATATATACCTAAGATATTAAAACAGAATTCAGTGGTTCACTTGAACACTGTCTTATCGCACTTAACTAAAAAAGACTTTTAGTTTCTTGAAAGTTACGGGGTTTGATATGCCCCTTACCGGCATGATGATAGTTTTCAAACGAGGTCACAAACGCCCCATACTGCAATATAAAAATAAGTGCCACTGTTAACGTATTAAGGAATATTTTTTTGGTGAGAAATCATCAAATTACTGCTCCCGATTTGGGTATAGTGAGTTTTAGTCACTCATGTTCCTTCAGTTGTCCTTTGCGTACTAGGGCTGTAGTAACTCTCTCAGTCCCTTAGCCCTAGTCCACTATTTTGCTAACTATGGCTACTCAAGTTGGTAGATTCTATATAATATCATCTAATGCTTCAAGTATTAATTTAACCATGCCTAATCGTTTTATTTTATCCATTACCTTTATTGAATCGTTATTGCTATTGAACCATTTGGCATAAGGAAATCCATTTGTTTCCCCTCATATCCCAGGACTTTAAAACACGCAAAGCGTAAAATTCAATATTGAAAAAGGCACTGCATTTTAATCAAAATGGCATTAGTATAATCTTATAGGAATGTGCGTAACGATTGAATTTACATACAGATAGAAAGAATCACCAACTTATTATCAAGTTCATTGTAGTTTGTTGTCTGTTTAAACCATCGAGCCCTTGATGTGTCCAATGTGAATAGACTGCTGATTACATACCGCCTATTGTACACTTTTTTATACTTTTTGTCCTGTATTTTTATTTTATTTTATTTTATTTATTAGGGAAAACTAACAATTACACACTTCATATCATTAACAAAAGCTTATAATCTAGGTACATAAGTGCATAACTAACTATGTCATCCACATGTTACAAATTTAAAATTGTTTGGAAGACAATGAGTACAACATGTATATGTTGATGTATACATGTGTATGTAAAAACTAATTAATCATACAAATTAAAAAAAAAATATTCTTATATTACTAAAAATTTAAACCATTAAAGAATACAGTTAATTTTTTGATTATGAGAATACAGTTAATTTAATTTTCTGCGCTTTCGATCATTTTAAGTAAATCAATACGAATTTTGCTTGCTGACAATGAAAACAAATCTAAATCTGAAAATGTATTATTGTGAGGTGTACAACATAGTGTATAATAATTAATAAACAAGTGTTTTTGTCATTACAATCACCATTACCATCTCAGTTTAAAAAGGATCACTGCTGAATACATGCCTTTCCTAAGCGTTTTCTCATTGAATGCTCTTATGCTCTTCGTATACGGCTGAGATACCCGTAGTCATTTCAGGACATCGGTCCAACTTGCGAGAAATCGTCATCATTGCAAAATCGATCCGCCACAACAATCGTAGATAATTATATTATTAAATTTGATTTATGTATTTATTTTGTTTTAATTTCAATTAGTTTAATTTAATTTGTTTTGTTTTTGACATGTTTGACTGAATTTATTTAATTTGAATTGTAATGAACTGAATTTGACAATATATTTAGAACTGGAATTTTATGGATAGGTACTAACATAGTTTTTAAGTAAATATTGTTACTAACCCTTATATGAGTGCAAGCTCGAATTAAAATGATTAATAATAATTATAAAATATTACATTAGTTTAATATCAATATTATCATTTACCAATGAAGTTCCTAAATTTGTAGAAGATGCTTAATACTAGTCAATCTCCTTTTCAGACTTTGTCCGAACAAGTTGGCATACAAAGTTCACCAAAGGGCCAGTCCGTGTGTATCGAACATTAACTAAAGGGTGCCACGTGGCCGATCGTGCCGACACTATTACGTGGGGACGTGAAATCCCTGGAATTTAACTTACAAAATTGAATATTATTATATTTGTTTGTACTGATTTTGCAGAATATTGAACAGAGTTTGTGTACAGTCTAGATAATTTACAAACTTTTAATTTATTAGAATTGAAAAAATTGTTTGGTCAGTTTTCTGTTTGAACTTTTACCGTTCAGCATTTTTCTTTTTTTTTCTGAACTTAATCAAGTAATAGAATTTATTAAGTTTTACAAAATGATCGGTATTTTTGTAAGTAAATATTTGAACGTAGAAAGTTTTGAAAGTTTTAATGATATTTATTTCACAAATAAAATAAAAATAACTATGAAAAACACATACGCATTTCTATTCCTTTTTGCCACACAACACAAAATTTAATTAAAAAACAATTTCTAACAATACGTAACACAACGTAAGCTTTTGCTCCACGCCAAAAATGTTAATTAAAAAAATATTCATTAAAAATCTTTGTTCGTACATATCGGCATTTCAAAGGGGGGTTTAATCAGAGTTACAAATTCAATTTGGCCCGTCGGAGGCCGATTGGGGACGATATCGGAATAATTTGCATAGTTATTATAAACATGGGTCAGTCCTGCATAAACTGTGCTCGATGACAGCTACCGCCTCTCAAATGCAAATAATGTACACGAATTAGGGTTGATGGATATGACAATTGGATTGGTTCATGTGGCGGTGTGACACGTTTGAGAGCAGTAATAGCTTGAATTTAGTAATATGCAATATAATTTAACGATATTTAAAACAGATATTTATAGAGATTAGGCTACGTAATCTTCCGCAGGGGACACCCTGAGCGTCAGGAGTCGCAGGGTGACTCAACCACAGTGGGCGTGGGCTTGCAGAAGGCGAGCTATGTGTAGCTTATCTTCCGATAAGGATCAAGTCCGGGTCTTCCATGCTCGCCTCCAAGAGCTGTCAGCGAATTTGACGTGGCCTGCTAGGGACGATATCTGTAAGGGTGGCGGGATTGTTTGAAAAAGTTTTCACGGCGTTGGAGCGTAAAAGGCAACTGATGGAACATAGGTGGGCTTCAGTCGATAAAAATCTGAACCTCCGTCACACTCCACCCAGAGCGGAGAGAGAAAAAAGAGCAGTCTGTAACTTTGATGATTTAATAACAACCAAAAGTGGCTACGTAATAAAATTATTCTTACAATGCGTTCCAAATAAGAATAGGATCGATTGCCATGTTGTGACGTCACGTCATACTGTCAAACCACAAGAAATTGGGCTAAATTGAAGAACTCAGAGATGAGCAAAATTGAAGAACTGGATTCTGATTAAATTTTTTTCGTTCACAGTTCGTAAATAATTAAATTAAAAAAAAAAATCTTGTTTTGCTCACCATAATAATTATTCGATTAGTCAATATGACGTGACGTCTCAACATGGCCATCGATCCTATTCTTATTTGGAAAGCATTCTAGCTACCTTTATTTGTTACCGTGGCCTCTTCCATAAGACTTGCGTATATTCGACAACATTGTAGCCTTCTATATTCTTGAAAACAAAATTGAATTGGATTTGTATCTACTTCTAGAGATTACCTCCTACAAGCAAACAAATAAAGCTACCTCTTTTTGAAATTTGCTCAGATTATTATTTTTGAGTAGTTTTACTTTATTTTCTTTCAGAATTGCGTTCTTTGCGTTTAATGACTGTAACACAGAGAAACACAAAATATCATTCGTTACAGTGAGGGCTTTCTTTCTTTAAAGTGCCAATTGCATTTTTTTAAAGCACTAAGCATATTTGTTTGGTAGGGATTTTACAAAACAACATCGCATTATTTTTATGGTTATGGCGTTACGCGTGTAATTTTATAGGGGTTGGGAAAAGCCTTGTGTGTACCCTTTGTAGGAACCTTCACCAAAGTAATATAAGTACCAACATTGCGAAGGTTAATAACGAATACTATATTTTTTTTACGATCGATAATAGTATACAATTTTTTACTCTGGCAATTCCTAATTTTATTGTCAGAGTTGGCACTTTATTTAAATGCTAAACAGGTAGATCCATTAAAAAAGATTATTAAAAAAATATGTTTCAGCCATGACACATCCATCGCCACTACATTCTAAACATAAAGGGTGCTTACCAGTACTCCAGGTAAACATGACCAATTTAGCTAGAGCCGCGATGAAGCTTTCAATCACCCCTTAACCCTTTGTAATCCAAAGAGGTGAGAGGGGTGGCTGAGATCTTATAGTCTGGTTGCGGCTAACACCAAAGGCGGGAATACAGAGTAATCGGGGGGTGTGTCAGTCTTTGTATTTCATAATCAAATGCATCACTAATATTGAATGTAGATAAAGTAAGCTAAACTAGATTTCATATTGACGGTTGGTGGCATTTATCATGATTTTTTATGGGAATTCAAATATTTTGGAAAGAGAAATGAGCTGGTTGTAGTAGAAGTAATTATGTCTTGAGCCCTACTTCTCGATGGGTATAAAGGCCCATATCCCAAGTCAGTTCGAAGTACTTTCATTCGTTACTGACACCATGACAATAAAAAAACTCCCTCAATTATCCGACTGTCTGCCTTTTTCCAACCATATAGGAGTAGGCTTCCAGTTTTACTGAATGCACCTGGATACCAGTACAGCGACAGCCTATCTGACCTCCATAATCCAGTAATTGGATAACACGATACCCCTTGGCAAAATGGCAAGATTGGCGTCACATGTCCTGGCTTTTGACTATCCAGGACGGTTCTCAAAGACCTACAAACGAGACCAGCGGCTTAACGTATTTAAAGACACCGTGAGTGTTTTTGTATGTATGTGTGACACGTTAAGCCGATATCTTAATGCCAATAAATAACAAGTATCAATTTATTTTATAATATAAACTAGTGTTTCACTTCGATCCCACCTGATGTTGAGCAGTGATGCAATAATTAATGGAGAGGCACACTAGTTTATTGATTTATTTATTGATCTATTGTTTATTTATTTAATGATTAAAAGGAAAGTCCAGTTAGAGAACATGTTTTGGAAATAAGGGTAAGTTCCAAGTATTGGTATTCCTACTTATATTATTTATCATTACAACTTTCATAATTATGAGTCCTTAGATCTAATTTTAACGACTATTGTCATTTATTCTTTTCACACGAACAGAAAAATAATTTAACTTATCAGATCGTTCAAGGCTTACAAAAAACACGAACCAAATAAATATCTACGTACTTACATATAATTTATTTCATGAAATGAAATCAAACCGTTCGATCTGAACGAATTCGTTGACTACTTTTAAATAAAGCACACACACGGTAAAAAGGCAACGCGAGTAATATGAGTTTTTTTTTGTTTGGTTTGCGGCTTAAGGACGGTTACACACCACAACTTGATTTGTGATAAGTTTAGATAGTATGCTGAAAAATAACATACGTAGACCTGATTTTTTTCAGCTTGGAAATCATCTGATCGAAAAAGAGTGAGCAAATTAATCCATGTCTTTAAGAAATTGCGAGCAATCGCAGATTCAAAATTGGTGGTATAAATTTATTTAGCCCTAGGTCAATCTGTAATCCAATACTATACCACTTCCTGGGATGGAGCACTTAAAACTCACCTACTGCCTCTCGAAATAGCTCAGAGAGCAATTTTAAAAGTAGCCAATTTCCTTCCCTTTCTCTATCCTACAGATCAGCTGTACAAATCTTGTAACGTGCTTACTGTTCGCCAGCTTTTCATAATGCACTTAGTGTTAAAACAGCACACCATGCTTTCTTACAACGCCAAAATTACTATTAATACTAATAAGAGACGGAATGATATTGTTTGCCATACATCATCAAAGTATGTATTTGTAAAAAGATTTTTTACTTTTTTGGGCCCATTTCTGTAAAACAAATTAAGTAGAAAATTAAGTATCTACAAATTAAATAAGTATAACTGTAAAAAGATTATTCTCCAATATATCTTAGGTAAAGACCTACTTGCTGTATGTAAATAAAACACGCCGTATCTTTAAAATTAATTAAGTTTTTATAATAGTCATATTTAGTGTATATTATTATTTTGTATTTAAGCACTCTCTAGCCTGAAGAACAGGTTCACCCTAGTTCAGGCAAATGAACAACTGTGTTCTTTTTTTAATATTTAATAAATATACTTTAGTGGAAATGTGCCCTATGTTACAAATAAACGATTTATTATTATTAATTATTATTATTGTAATCACTTCTCTCGCTCAAGGGTGGAGCGAGAGGGCGTGTCAGAATTTTACTGACTTAAACCACACCTGTGTTCTTCAGTTACCATTTGCGTTCTATAACCACGGGTTTCCCAATCAGAAATTGGGACAAGGTTGGGAAAGGGATATTGATGATGATCAGCAGCAACGTCCAAGTTCACTCACCTGTTTATGCTTCTCTTGCACAATTTTTTTCTTTCTTTGAGGTCATCAAGGAAGTCATCAAATCACCAGATCTACCACCCGCTCTGGAAGAAGTGTGAAGGCGTGTCAAACTTTTACTGACTAAAACTTGAGTTCCTATAGTAGTTTTTTGGGTTCCAGGGCCACAGTAACTCTTTCGAACATTCCCGCAGCGTATATGATAGACCCGTTAGACCTAGAAGCAGATTTATGACATATTGAAACACGTGTGACATTCAAACGGAATATCCCTCGTTTGAAAGTCCAACGACTTTACCTTTTGGTTTATCGAGGCTTGACCTATTTTAACTTACACCGTGGTCTACATGGGTCATTTCTCTACGACCTTACCACCTTTTGTGGTTTCACGACGAATGTATAATTTTAACAGAGTAAGAATGTGGTATGCTTGAGCTAAACTTAAACTACTACACAGACTGTTCGATAAAGATTACGCCAAAAATTTTAAGGTAATAAATAATTGTGCCGTCCTGTGGCGACATCCTTTACTTAGAGGTGCTGTTAATATATTAATTTGGATAAACGGAAATTTTGTCCTTCGATTTATTTCTTAGGTATTGTGTTAAATTTCCTGCACCGGATCCGTGCGGAAGAAACGCCCGGGTGTCACCATTGTGTGGACCGCCCGGAGGACACGGTGGAGCATACGGTAGAGGTATGTCCCGCCTGGTCAGAGCACCGCCGTGCCCACATGGGGTTGATCGGCGGCAGAAATCTCTCGTGCCGAGCCTTGGTACAGGCCATGGTCTGGAGTGAGGAGGAGTGACAGGCGGTCGCCTCCTTCTGCGAAGTACTAATGCTAGCAAAGGAGGCGGATGCACGCGCGAGCGAACGTCCCTCACGCCCCAGCCGCTGGGATTCCGATCCCGATTTCCAGCCACTGTAGGCCCGCGCCTACAGCTTACAGACATCGAGCAATGGGTAGCTCGCCGTCCAACCGCCCGGTAATCGTCCGGACCGAGCCCAGCCCAAGTCTTCGACAGCGCGTAGTGTTCCACGCCCGCCTTAAGGAGATGTCAGCAAAACGTAGGAGGCCAGCAGGATCGAAGCCTGCTGGGGCCATGGGTTGTGCGAAAGTAAACCCCGGGGCCATGGAACGAAGGCAAAGAAGGAACAGGTGTGGGTTTTATTCAGTAAAAATGTATGACATGCCCTCCCGCTAGCTCAAGGGCGGGAGATGTCATTAGATGATTTCCCAAAAAAATAACTTTAATTTGGTGATTAGACCGATAACACTTTGCAAACTTATTAAACTTTTCTTCTGTGCATAAACTGAAGTTATTTTTAAGATAAAGTCAATTCAGATATTCGTTCCACTGCATCAATGAGGAAGAAATTGCTTAAGAAAAAATGCATTTATGAATATCGGGTCAGAAATACTATACAAAACCAATTGATCTAATCATTTGAAGCAGTATACAGTATCTAAGAAGTACATAATACAGATCAAGCTCTTTATGCAAGAAAATTTCAGAAGCCAATAATGTCAGTTAACCAACAAAGGACGAGTGAAACGAAACTAAAAATTCAACACTCCATCCTTTAGACCGCTCAAACCAGGCAAAGCAAATTACGGCTAAATCCGAAAACGAGGATAAACCTGATTCTTATCGTCGATTAGATCGCTTGCCTACCTATACATAGACACATTGTCGTGTAAATTGGAGATTTACGCACGCAATAAATCAGTCAAGGGATCGTGTATAAGCCCGCCAATACGTTACGCTCACCGACCGCTGTCCCCCACTGCACTACCTTTGTAAAAATAACTATATCAAACGTGATGTGGGAATAAAAATGTTCGAAAGGTGATTTTGCTGGTTGTGAGTTATGGGCTTTTGTTTTAGATTGTCGGGGTCGGGTTACGTTTTAGATCTGTTACGTAATGTGGCTATAGGGTTAGTTTCACGGGTGAACTGAACAGATATTATATGAGATTGTGAAAAGTAATAAATATCTGGATATGTAAAATGGATCCTTGATTTTATTGAAAAACGAGTCAAAAGAACCATTGGTATGATTGTAATGATGTATTCGTCGAGTTGAAGCTCCATAGTCCTGAGCATCGACACCGAGTTGCAAGCCTGTTGATCTTATATCAAAATGTGCATCGAAATAGCATTAACTAATTCCACCAAGCCTGTTCCATTATTAGACTACTAGATACACGACGTACGACCCCTGGTACTTGGTGGATATCCCGTCCATGCGCACTAAACGTTTTGGGAACACATTAATGGTGCGTACAGCTAAGGAGTGGAATTCACCGCCGGAGTCTCTGTATCAGAATAGCTACAACATGGGGTCTTAAAAGTCAAGAGTTAATAGATTACTTCTAGGGAAGTGTGCTCCAATGTAAACCACATCATCGCTTACCATCAGGTATGGTAGTGATAGTATATTCACGAGCCTATCAACCTTTTCCTGAGCTTAATAATTCCAAAAAGATACTCAATTCTGAAAGAAGAGGAATAAGTTAGCTAGGTACAGCACATCGTCTTTAAGTGGCTTAATAGAGCGTTGTCTCTTTTCTTTGATCAATTTTACCTACCTGTATCTCTTTCTACTTTTTTTTTAAACGTGGGCAATGTTTACTACATTTTTCACACTAGGAACTAATCCTGTATCATGGATGCGCTCACAAACATGCAATCTCACATACACAAGACACCGAGACCCAAAACAACTATCTGTCGGTCATACAAATATTAGTTCTAGCGAGTCGAACCCACGATTTGTACTACAGCAGCCTATAGTCCAACCAATGAGCCAACCATACAAAAAAAAAATTGATTTCTAAATCTTCATAAGCCATATTAACGCCAACTCTACCAACTAATGTTAGGATAAGGTTAGACAGAAATGTGTTGTTCTGAACTTGGTCTTTAATGATCACTTCTGATCTTATCGTCACGGAGATATCGAATATTACTTATCCAATTAACGCCAGATAAGCTACACTTTCTGAGAAAGTTGCAAGAGGCGACTCAATGGAGAAGCCTGGCTATGAGTCACTTTCTTAACGGCATTAATGAAATTTTACAGTAAAAATATAATGGAAATTAGAGATCCCTTACTCTTCGAGTACTTCCTAGGCTTTTTGCCTTCTAAACGTGTTTTATTTATAAGTAATTATCATTTTTATTTTATTTTTAAATTGATATAAACCGGTGCTTGACTGCGATCTTACCTGATGGTAAGCAGTGATGCAATCGCTGATGGTGAGGTGCACTAGTTTATTAAGAGCCTATTAACTCATTATTATGGTGAATTCGTAACGACTATTACATACGAGTTTTTCTATATCGTGAATTGAAATCTGAAAGTGAGTAGTCAGGAAATATCCATAACTTAGATTTATAATTCTGCTAAAATAAATAGGTACTATGTTTATCAAAACATGAGATTTTTCTAACCTTTTTAACAAACATGCTTTCTTATTTCTTTACTATAAATTATGATTTATTAGAAAACTTTAACAAAATGTTTGTTTCTCTGAAAGAGCTGAGATAAAAATATTGAGAAAGTTCATCGTCCTGTCATATGTTATGGTCCACAAAATAAACGTACAGGAAAGAGCACTCTCGAACTCATTACGGTTTGAAAGCATATCGCTACATATTATTAAGTTTCCCCCAACTTTGTGGGGTGAAGAAAATATTCTTTAAAGTTTTGTAGTGTGCATATGCTTTTTTTTTCTCATGTTTGCAACTTATTTATTCAATCTAAATTTGGTATGAGTTATTTTCACAAACTTTGAGAAAATATGGTAGTGATTCGTCTTGTATCTCTTTTTTCATCTAATACTGCCAATTGAGTTAAGAGCAGTGGTGGCCGAGTGGTAACGGCCCCGACTTACGAGTTGTAGGTCGCGAGTTCAAACCCAGCCAGGCGCATTACTTTGTGTAATTTATTTCATCACCACTGCTCTAAAAACGGTGAAGGAAAACATCGTGAGGAAACCGGCATGTCCTAGAACAAAAAATTCGAAGACATGTGACATCCACCAACCCGCACTGGGCCCGCGTGGTGGATTACGGCCCATTCCCTCTCCTAGAGAGGAGGCCTGACTCCCAACAGTGGGAACATTATAAGGCCGACTATGCTATAGCATAGCATAGTTGCTGCCAATTGCAGCATAATGGTCAGAAAATGTCAGATAGTCACTTGTCGTTTATCAGTTCTATTAAATAGGCCTCTGATAGGCGTTATTTGCTTTTATATCGTTATTATGTACTTCGTATAGACCGTTTACAGTTATTGTAGCCCAACGTAAAGTTTCCTTATTGAATTTTCCACTTTTAGAGAGTTTCTGTGTTCCGTAGGTAATGAGTTAAGCAACTGGTTAGGTAATGACTAATTGAATCTATTATTATTATATACAGATAAAGTTTAATCGATAGAATTAATCCTAATCCAAACAAGATTTCCTATAATAACAGTAACTTTAAATTTTCCAAATCCGTGTTATATTGAGCATAAATAACGCATTTAAATGGTAATTACTCTTTAATGAGTGCATGAATAATTATAATTATTCCATACTCCTGTTCTTCGGTTGTGTAGTGCGTGACACGGAACAATATTTTAAATTCCATGATACACAGACGTATTAAAGATGCATTAAAAGCGGCTGATTGTGCGGCTAAAAATTGTTATTACGTTTCGTTTCGTGGTTTAATTAAACTTTTAAATTAAAGTATTCTGCAGAACTTTGCAACTGTGTGCGTAAGATTTTTCGGCAGTGTTAGTAAAACAAAAAAAGTGGCGTTTTAATGAAACAGTCGACGATTTTAAACAAAAGCTGTTTCGGCTGGTGCCATCGTTTGCGATAAAATGTTTAATTTAAAACGTCTCCTGTCTTCCTTGTAGCTCAAAATTTGCTCTTTATTGTGATTTAAATTCTGTGATAAAAACTAATTGTTCCCAGCAAAAGTTCAATTCTTCGTTCAGAATAAAACACGAAATAAAAACAAAATATCAAAACAGTTTTGATTACCATGAATTTAGTATGACCACTGAAATATAAATAAAATAAATACAATAATTTCAGACTAAATTATGAAGTACGTACCAACCATTACGAAGAATTTATTCAATTACTTATAGATCCATAGAAGTAATTGAATAAATTTTGAATATAACACAAAAATAACCATTCCTACAAAATCCCCGTGCCACATATTGAAAATGCCGTAAATATCTGTCGCGTGACCATTCTTCTGCCCTTTTGTCACGAGACAGTTTCGAAAGTAGAAGCTGTTGCTTCAAAATATCACTTTATGGTAAAATAATGACTGGTTGGTCGAGGAGTGAAATTTTACCATTTTTGTGTTGTGTTTCCCTGCTTGTATATCGATTTATTACCTTATTTGTAGAATGAATTTATGATGCGTGGTAAAGACGTAAAGTATATGTTTTCAATATTGAAAGAGGATCCAACATATAACGTGTCACTTCTGTTTGTAAAAATAGAATCATTTTGGTTATTTTGTCATCCGAACGAGAGACCTTGAATATTCTTCTTCCTTATTCAATGTAAAACTGCCTTAGATCCAACTTTCAATGAGAGTTCAATTTGCATTATGAATTTATGATTTAATAAATTCTACGAAAAGATACTTAGTCCCTTTTCACTTTTGGTAGTACGCTTTCTTACATCAGTTCAATGAAGATTCTTCAGCGTTGCTGTTCCAAATGTAAACACAAAAAATATTTAATCTTATTATGTCATTTTTGCAACATGGTTAGCGGTTGAAAAATTTGCTGCTTCACTGCGTGTGGTGTTTTATTTTTGAGGTGAGAAATTATCAATTAACTTCTCCTGCTTTAGGGAGGGCGAGAGAGCATGACAAACTTTGACTGATTATAACCCACGATAACTCTATCGAAAGCAGTCAACTCGGTCCATACTGGATGACCGGACGGCGAGCAACACATTGCTTATCGTCCGCAAGCCTACACCTACAATGGCCGGAAATCACCCTGTGACTTTCAAGTAATTTCTAGTGTGGGCGTTTTTTTTTTTAAATATTTCTTTCCCCTCATCTGTAGGAGATGAAAAAAAAAATATTACTCCTCTCTGGGAGGCCTAAATCCCAGTAGTAGGAACATTATAAGGCTGATTATGCCTATGATAAAATGGTCCAACGTACCCACAACCCTCATAGAAATAATAATAATAATATAATAATATTCCACAACTATCACACAACGCCGTCTAGACTCAAGCTAAGCAGATCTTGTGTTATGAGTACTAGACAACTAATAAGCATACATAATATTATATTTATAAATACATACATATTATAGATAAATTACACCCAGACACAGAACAAATGATCGTGCTCATCACGCAAACATTTATCCTGGGTGGGAATTGAACCCACGACCTCCGGGAGAGCAGTCAGGGCCACTAACCACTAGACCAACAGGCCAGTCCAAAAAATTATATATTTGGTTCGGTCAAAACAGTGGTCACGGTCACTGTTCCCCTTCGTTAATTAGTCATGTTTAGATCTAGATGTATAGTTTTACTATCTTTTAACTGTTGTCCTTTATCTTTTAGTTAAACAGCCTGCCTGATAACTTTATTCGTATAACCTGTATTTGCTAATTACCTTATTAAGTCTAACACTCTCTCTTGTTCCACCCAGTGTGGGAGGAGTTATTTGAGATCTCGCAAAACAAACCTATGCTAATATTGCATTAGTTTGCATTATAGACATGTTAGCTTAGATTGTACAGTCTACGTAAGTGTTTGCTATGAATCTTTTAAATGGATTGCTTTATCGTTGATCTTTAATTGACGGTATTTATTTAATAACTATTTATAATATGTATTTTATTATTATAAGCACCTAATTTTAATCATACTTCATTTTATTTGAAATGTCTGTTATTTATTTATTGTGCACACCTACCACAGTCAAATCTTTTTTAACTCAAGGGTTGACTGGTAGATAAAGCTTTATTGCATTAAATTCGCCATTGTACCACTTTTTCTTTTTTTTTTCGGTGGGAAAATCATCTTATGATATCCCCCTCACTTGGGCGGAACGGGAGATAGTCATCATCATCATCATTTCAGCCGATAGACGTCCACTGCTGGACATAGGCCTCCCCCAAATGTCGCCACAACGAACGGTCCTGTGCGTCTCGCATCCACGGGAGATAGTGTCAGATTTTTACTAACTAAAAACTCACTCCTGCTCCTTCGTTGCCTTTCGTACCAGGGCCGTGTCTTCCTTTCAGAATCAGATCCTTGGCCCCAGTAGGCTTCGACTCTGCTGGGCCCCTACAGTTGCTGACATCTCCTTGAGGCGCGCGTGGAACAGTACGTGCCGTCGACGACTTGGGCTGGTTGGCGCCAACGGTGGCCGGAAATTGGGATCGGAATCCCGGTGGCGGTCGGGGCGTAAGGACCGTTGCCTCACGCGATCGGCCGCTTCCTTTGCTTGCATTACTGCTTCGCAGAAGGAGGCGACCGCCTGCCACTCCTTCTCGCTCCAGACCATAGCCTATACCAAGGCCCGGGCCAATGTACCACTACTGTACATAAAGTTTAAATAAATAATTAATAAGCAACCGTAACGTTTAACAAAATGCAGAAGCATTGCATAGAGTGACGGCCATTTGAATTCCTCAAACATGCTATTCGAAAAACTAAAAAAAAACAATTAGTTAATGAGGTACAATATCAATACCATCTTCTTTGAGTATATCGATCTTATTATAATTTATAAATATAGATTGATAGATGAAAGAAAAAAAAATGGACAATGAAAAACGGTAAAACAAAAGCAAACCATCTACAAATTGTTTTACAAAACAAAATGAAGCCGTCTAACAGCCTCATTATTTTTGTACTCGATTAGATATTTTGGTCGATACACAATCTCTTTTGGAATGGAAATAAATCGTAACAATTTTGATTGAGAAATAATTAGGCGTGGATAAAACGCTTCTTAAATGTGTTTTTAACTAAGTACAAAACATTTATCAAGAAGTCGATGTAAACAATAAGGAACCGTAGCAAACAAATTTTAAGGTTCAGTTTTAGTTGATTGTCTTTATGGAATCTTAATACGCTCTTATGCATTTGCATAAAAGTTATGTTCATCAAGGAGGCTTGACCAATTCAAGAATGGGGTCGCCCAAAGAAATTTTGCCCACACATGTTTTACTTTTTGTTAGTATGTAATCGGATATTTGTATAAGTCGTCCTGTCCGTTTGTCCGTTAAGAATTTATGTCATTCGCTTTCAAATTACATCTGAGAACGGGCTTGTTTCTTAAAGATCTTGAGCTTAACAAAAATACCTTTTGTATTGTGACAGGCTCGTATCGTAAACTTTTTTTTGTAGTTGAACGGCCACATTCCATATACGGTTGTTATAAATTAAGATATTCTTGTTTGTGTACATTATTATATTGCAGGTGTATCTGTTTTACAGTAATTGCAGATAAGTGTCACGCGGTTTAAAGTATGTTAAAAAAAAAAAAACAAAGTATTTACGTTCTTAATTTTAAATTATATTTATTTTGCAAATCGGTCTTATATAAAACTTTTACACGTCAATTTTTTCGACAGTTTAAACTAGATGAGGCCGGTGCTTCCTAGCTGACTACCCTGAGAAGAAAAACTGAAACAAACACAGGGGTCAAGGTCTTTTTTAAAATCCATACAGCAAATACGCAACTGTCAAAATTAAATAACACAACCAGATTGATGTCTGAGATGGTGTTTTGAGGAAAGAACCATACCTTGAGTGGACCAGTTCAGTCAGTGCAAGCATTTGTAAAGCTCAACTCAGAACTACTAAGAAGCTCAACGACTTGACAAACAATACCAAGGAAAGGACAATTGGGTATGTAGGTCGAAGAAAATATCCAAATTGCCAAACATACATTAAAATTACTGAAAAGAAAAAAAGAAAAAAAACAATCCACATAGTCCTCACATTCACAATAATAAAAGAAAATAAGAAGAATAAAATAAATAATATTAATTTAAAAAAAAATTACAAGTTGTAAAACAAAAATAATAATAACTAATAATATCAAAATATAAAAGCCATGATCATTTACGTTGATAACCAAATCAGAAATGATTGTGTCAAAATATAATTATTATTGTTAATATAATGTTACAAGTCTGTAAGATATGAAAAAATAAATAAACAAAATTTAATATTATTGGGGTTATAAAACCGCTACTAAAATGTCGCAAAGACCCCTTTTTTGTTCGAGGGTAGGAACCTGGGGATTTTTAGTCAAGAGTGAATAGGTTATATCTAGGTATAACTACAAAAAAAGAAAGCTGTCATATAATTGCTCCTGCTCTGGGTGGAGCGAGAAGCAGTGTCAGATTCTTACTAACTAAAACTCACCCGTGTTCCTTCAGTTGCCATTTGCGTTCCAGGACTGCAATCACTTTTTCTAGCAATTCCATAGCCCTGGTAAGCATCGTCCCCAGAGGGCCCTGTCAATTAAGCTAACATCTCTTTGAAGAGCGCGTGGAATACAACGCACCGTTGACAATAGAATGGCCCTTATTAGACCACGAGCTACCCATTACAAAACCTTATAGCTGGAGACAAACCGTGTTTTTTTGAGGTGGGAAATAATCTAATGACTTCTCTCGCACTAGGTTAGAGCAGGAGGCCGTGTCACAATTTTACTGATTAAAACCATACCTGTGTCTTTCAGTTGATCTATGCGTTCTAGGACCACAGGCTTCTTTTTTAGAAATTCCTTGTGGCCATGAGCCACAGACCATGAGCTGCAACAGGGCCCGGTGCGACAAGTTGCAGCCGAAGACAAACTCTCAACATAATTATGAACTTTTCAACATACTTTATCGTTGATGGAAAGCCACTTTGCCTAGAATGTCTGATTTAGGTATGTCACAAGAGATTTTTTTTTTTAATTAATGTTTCTCTTCAAAATGTACAATGACTTATTTTTCATCATCACTATCCCCAATCCGACATCGCCCACTGCTGAGCATAGGCATATCTAGTCTTGTGTTTTTCCCACGTGTCTGTACCAGTCTCATTCAAGTTATTCTTACCGACTAATTATTCAATTAAAAGTCACATAGTAAAAAGTAAGCGTATCTACATATTATAGATAGATTTTCTCAGATTTCCCTTATCATGCTAATAATGGCATGCATGTCGACATAATGATTTCTTCGTTGAAAACAAAGGAATTATAGTTCACCGTACCCCACTTGTCGTAACAGAAATCAATAAGAATTGCATACTACTTGAAGAGTCCTACTAATACGACCGTTCACATGCATTTATACATTAATTTAAGAACTAGGTAACTATAATTATAAGTTTTATTGCTTTGGTTCAATTCCAGAATGCAACCAAACCAGAAGTAACCCGAAGAGCAACGGAAAGCGCTATGCTCAGAGTTTCCTTTAGTGATCGCTTCAGGAATGAAGGCACCCACAGGAGAACCGAAGTGCCCGACGTAGCAGTGGCAGTGGGCCGGGCACAACCGCGACAAGTCGCGACATGACGGACAGAGTTCCGGCGGGATCTCATGGTGGAATGGTGACAGCGACTATCGCAACCCAGTGCTGGGCACGCCGTAATTATGGCAGTAAGTCCCCTCTTTGAGGAGTGGCTGGAAAGACCTCACGGCGTCCTCACCTTCCTCATGACGCAGGTTCTTACCGAACATGGTCAGTTCGGGAAGTTCCTGCACCGGATTCGTGCGGAAGTAACGCCCGGGTCCTACCACTGTGTGGACCGCCCGGAGGACACGGTGGAGCACACGTTAGAGGTGTGCCTCTTTTGGTCAGAGCACTGCCGTGTCCTCGTGGGGGAGATCGCTGGCAACGATCTCACGCGCCGGGCCATGGTCCAATGCGAGGAGGAGTGGCAGGCGGTCGCCTCCTTCTGCGAAGAAGTAATTCTAGCAAAGGAGGAGGCCGCTCGCACACGCGCGAGGGAGCGACCCTCACACCCCAGCCGACGGGATCCCGATAACGATTTCCGCCCACCGTAGGCGCGGGCTTGCAGACGGTGAGCAATGGGTAACTCACCATCCGACCAACCGGTAACCGTCCGGACCGAGCCCAAGTCGTCGACGGCGCGTACTGTTCCACGTGTGCCTCAAGGAGATGTCAGCAAACCGTAGGGGCCCAACAGTGTCGAAGCCTACTGGGGCCAAGGGTTAGTTTCTGAAAGGAAATCTCAGCCCTGGTATGAAAGGCAACGAAGGAACAGGAGTGGGTTTATAGTCAGTAAAATTTGGCACTCCCTCTCGCTCCGCCCAAGAGCGCGAGATGTCATTAGATGACTCTACCACCTAAAAAAAGTGACCAGGGCACATTGGTCGCAGAACAGAAGGTCATTGGGGCTGAAAGGTTCTGGAGTGACAGCCGCGTACCGGAAAACACAGCGTTGGCAAGCCTCCCACTAGGTGGACCGATAACCTGGTGATCGTCGGGGAAACCAATGGATACGAAACGCGCAAGACCATTCGTTGTGGCGACTCTTGGAGGAGGTCTATGTGCAACAGTGGACATCTTTCAGCTGCAATGATGATAATGGTGATGATGACATTTTAATAATGTTTAACATGAAAAATCATTTCGTACTGACCTTGTTAAGCCCAATAATTCAGCGAAAGAATTCTGGCTTACGCTGCACGATCCATGGAATTTCGGATTCTTATAACTTGAATTTCATTGACATTGATATATTTGCATGTTCTAAATTTAAATTTAAAACAAATATTATAAAAAAGTTTTTAATTGCAATTCAGTCATTAATATTATAGGTATTTATTTATTCTTTTTCATTTCAGTTATACAGGGTTAAAGGTTAAGTCGACCTAGATCCTTTAAGAGGTTTTAGTTTTCATCATTCCTAGCTGATTTGACTATGAAACACCCCACCCCAAACCTAACCCATATTGAGATATTGGATTTTGATGATTTTTTTAATAAAATTAAGATTTTTTGGATAATTGTCCTTTTTTTCGGATTTTGTGCCTCTAATTTATAATGTTTTTGCTATTTTTGTGTAGTAGATTAGTTTGTTTATTACTCCCAACACATAAAAAACAGGTAACTGAACCAACTGGGTAGTAGTTGACGATTGAAAGTATATATGAAATTCTATGGTCCGGAGCGAGGAGGAATGGCAGGCGGTCGCCTCCTTCTGCGAAGCAGTAATGCTAGCGAAGGAGGAGGCTGCCCGCGCGAGGGAACGAAGGTCCTCACGCCCTAGCCGCCGTAATTCCGACCCCGACTACCAGCCACGGTAGACGCGGGCTTGCGGACGTCGAGCAGTGGGTAGCTCGCCGTCCGGCTGTTCGGTAATGAACCGGACCGAGCCCAGTCGTCAACAGCGCGTAGTGATCCTCGCGCTCCTCAAAGAGATGTCAGCAAACCGTAGGGGCCCAGCAGGGCCGATGCCCGCTAGCTAGGACCGCGGAGAATTTCTGAAAGGGAAACCCGTAGTCCTAGAACGCAAAGGGTAATTGAAGGATACAGGTGTGGTTTTAGTCAGTAAAAGTCTGACACGCCCTCCCGCTCCACCCAGAGCGCGAGAAGTCATTTGGATGATTTCCCAACTTAAAAAAAAAAATATATACCTATATGAAATTGTTTAACCAAATATTTTTTTTTATATTGAGCAAGCCATATAGTGTTTAATTTAATTGTACAATAATTTCCATCTAGTGGCCACCAATGTATTACAACTTTATTTAATCTGTAAATAATGCAGATGGCTGCAACATTACCACCTACTTAAAGTGTTATTTATATCATGAGCTTTGTGTTGTAGTTGTTTGTTCACCCCTCAATAAATAAAATAAAATAAATTAATGAGCATCCTCTACCATCAAAGATGGATTCCACAATAAAAAAAAGGATTAGCATAGATGCATGGCAATCACGTTGAAGCGGTTAACCGTTCATGCTAAATGAAATTTCAATTCCAATTTTTCAGTCCATTTCCAAAGGCATTAAGTGGGTGGACTTAATGGAATACTTTCTTTATTAGGTATGTATCTATATATCCAGTAGCAATTAAAAATTCTTTCACATGGCTAAGTTGTGATGAGATTTAGAAGTAGAAAATATTTTACATGACAAATAGCTTTAGAAATTTATTATGAAATTCTCACTTACTGTTTCGGTGACCTACTTACCTATCCTCTTGTTGTTGAGGTGCCAACTTACAATTATTTACCTTCGCTAAGGAGTATCTACATATCATCAAGAAAAAAGTGATGATCTTAGATCACACTAATATTATAAAGGAGAAAGTCAGGAAGTGAAGAAGAAAGTTAGGGCTTACCTGGCTAATCTTTACTTTGAATTTATTAAAGCCACAAAAGGTTAGTCCGATTAAGCAGACGACCACCTCATAAGTTGACCTGCAAGAGGCCCCTCACAAAAATAGTGGAAAGTGTGTGTGTCTGTGTGTTTGTTACTTCTTCACTCTCAACCGGCTGATCAGATTTGAAAGAAATTTAGTGAACAAGTAGACCATGTCTTAAAATTAGCTATAGGATATTTTTTTATTGCAGGACTATGTTCCTATGGGAAACTTTCCTACTTTCACTCGTGCAATGCCGCTGGCAGAAACAAGTTACAAATAAATAACATCATGTGAATATCTTCATCATTCTGTAGCGACATCTATGGCGTCACATAAGAACTAATCCTGCATCGCGCGATTAGAACATATAGAACAGCCCGAAATCATCTATCGGGCAGTTGCCCACCAGACATAACACCCGTCTGGTCGGAGGATCCTCCCTTTTCAACAGAGGTTTGCGGGACTTTACTCTCTGTTTCGCATACCTCCAAAATTCATTAGTACTTTGACTATATTATCTCATAATCATATTTACAATAAGACCCGATTCTATTGACAGACACCTTTATTCAGAGACATTTGAATTAACACAATTTAATTAATGAGAAGCAGAAAAGTAATCTTTGCAGAGCAAACAACGGTAGGTTTTTCTTAAGAAGAGACAGATCTTGATTCAATTAGAACTTGGAGACAAAACACAAAGCAGCAGCAGCGGCCATAGATTAGTTAGCTCTCTAGTCGTTGAATTTTAATACCTACTCTCCTCTTTAGACGCAATCTTAACTTACGCAGGGATGTGTTGTAAGTGCAAAATAGTATCGATAAATAGATATTATATTGAAATTTTTCAGACATAATATCGACTTCTAAATCTATCGGATAAAATTATTGACTGTTCAAGAAATTTTCGAGAGAGATATTTTCAAGAGCCTTTTTTAACATCTATAAGTTCCCAAATCGATGCTGCTTTTGATGTAAGCACGTTTTTATTACGTTTGTGGACCGATATGGCTTTTATTCTCTTTTGATATAAGATGTTTTTTTTTTAAATAACGATTTATTTATATCAATTAAACATAATTATCATAATATATATCACCCAAAAATATCGTTAAATTGAAAGAAAAATTACCATGAATCATTCATGGTTATTTTCATCTGGATGCTTTTGTACAACCTAACGCGCAGCAGGTTTTAATAGTTAACACCGGCCTCAATTCTAACACCTACTTACGCAAAATTCCAGTACTGTCGTTACCGGTACCACTGACACGATAAGAAAGGTTCAAAAGCCACTTGCACATTGGCTATTTGACCGCGTTCCTTTGTTGCTGTGTGGTCCACAAACTTACCTACTTTAGTTACGAATTAAATTGACAAGGTACGGACATAAGTTAGCTAAGTGAGACACTAATTAGATTAAAAATTTAAAAAGGTCGTATTAGTTATAAAATTAGGCTTCGTCATAAAGAATTTTTTAAAATTTATAAAAATATGATTAAACAAAACTACAACGTTAAATTTAATTACATAGCTAACTAGTTTCTTAGTTTCTTCCTGTGACTTCGCTCTCGGGACCTATCTCATGGGAAGCGTACTTTTTATATACTAAAAGAGTTGCCTTGGCGTATTCATACACACAGTAAGGATAACTCCGACCCTGCGCTTTATTGGTTCCAAAACATTGTGCCCAAATGTATTATATCTTTGTAAGCAGTCGTATATTTTGCAAAAATCAAATGCCCTTAGCACGTTGTAGCTTAGTTTTTAGGTTAGTTTTATGTTTTTATAAGTCCTGGAAGCTGTAAGTTCATCGGCTATACTGGATGCCTACGATTTCGCTGCCATCCCTTTGAGGCGCGCGTGGAGCATTAGGCGCCGTCGTCAACGACTCGGGCTCGGTGCTTACCGGACGGCTAGACGGTGAGCTACTCATTGCTCGTCATCCGCAAGCCCATACTTAAGGTGATCGGGGATCGCCTTGTTACACCCGACACCCGGGGCGTCTCCTGTCGCGGCGGCTTGGGCGTGAGGATATTGAGTGAGAGATCGCCGCCTTCAATTGTATCTACGAGGACACGGCGTTGACGGCGGTGCCCGCTAAGCGGGGCACATCTCCACTGTATGCTCCAACGTGCCCTCCGGACGGTCTGTAAAACTGGTGTCACCTGGGCTGTTCCTCCACCTGAATCCAAAACAGAACCTTTTATTTGCGAGAAGACACTTGTAAAAAAAAACTTTTTCTATGAGTGTAAGAATTTTGGTTATCGCATAAGTCCATACTTTTCAGGTATTATGTTCAAAAAACAAAGACACAATAAATTTATCCTTTAAAATCATAAGATTAGGTATTGTACCTAATCACAAGTCTGCGTATATCATTGCATTTAGTAGACAATCGTGTCGTAAAGTACGGAGACATCAATTATTCAACGACGATTCATCTTGAGATGCTCCTTTTGAGTTCGCCTCGCTTGCATTCATTGAATCATTTATGGTATTCTGCAATTAGTACCAACTATGTAATTAGAAATTGAATATCATAAAAACATATTCATGTTTATGAACACATTGTTTTGATTCTGGAATTTACACAATAATATTGTTTTCTATTTATATTAATTGGAAAATGTTTCAGCGTACGCAATTACACTTTATTGGATTTTCATATAGCATTGTTTAGTTTATTTACGTTAGATTTAATAATATTAATATTGTGCATACAGCTAGTGTGAAATTCTCTGGCGGAGTTTTTGTTTCCTGATAGTTACAACCTAAGGGTCTTTAAGTCAAGAGTGATTAGGTTACTTTTAGGTAAGCGTGATCTATCGTCGACCACATCATCGTTTAACATCAGGTGAGATAGTGGTCAAACTCGAGCCTATCAATAATAATAATAAAAATAATCTCCGTTTTTGGGGTCCATCTTTCCTCTACCATTTCCACCTGATCCTTTATTAAGAGTGCAAGTCACTGCTTGCTTTTTTTTAAATGCCGTATAGTATATTGATAACATTATTCAAGCAGGGGCCTTAACATAGTTCCTCGTAACCAATCCACTTAAGCCTCCTAAAACGAAAGCCCTATGGTCTAAATCTTTGCTTTTTATAATATCGCAATAGTTTCTCGCTAGACGGGGGTTGTCCATGGGTGCACTGGCATAGCGCGTATAGGGATAATCGTCGATTGGTACCATGTTCTACAAAAAGTGTCTAAAGGGTCTCTGCGAGTTGGCTTCGGCCTCTCGTACACCTTCTAAAGGTCCAGGATCCCAGGATCCTAAGATATATAAACACATAAAAATAAGATGATTTATATCTGAAATTATTAGAACTTATCTACGCAATTGATTGCACCTAGCATGATACCTGGATCTTCAAAATACCCATGTCATATAAAGACCCAGTAAAACCGACTGATTGTTCAATAATGAAATGAGGCACATAAATGTATAATTCAATTCACCGCTCATCAGGCAGACGTTTTTAATAACCCCGGTCCGGTGACACCGATCACCAAGTTAACAAATTGTAAATCGAATCGTTGGCTAAACTTGTTTCAGGACTTGTCCGTTGAATAATCCGTTGACAGTTGTTCGATAATTGAACTGGGGACAATTAGCCAACGAGTGGTTAATATCCGTGGCGCTGTCACTACACGATTGGGTCCCTTGGCAATGGACTCTCAACAATGTCGAGTGTTAATCGATTCCTCGATCGAGATGTAAGTGACAAGAGATTTTGGACTGTCACTAGACTTTTAGATGGGTGAAGTGGGTGTTTAAATTTTTTGTTAGTATTATTTAGGGGCAATGATTTTCTGGTATTTTTACATAAACTTTTTGGTGGTAAAAAAAAAGAACGAAAAAACGTTTATTCGTGCTTCACACAAAAGTGTAAACTAAAATAAACTATGAAAAAGAAAGTTATATTCTGTGCGAGGTCAAAAAGGCGCCTAACTCAGCATATGCTGGTACACAAAACAGCCAGTAGAATGTGTTGTTTACTTACAAATTGTAACAAACACTGAAAATCTGAGTATCAATGACAATTTTCTTTCAAAGACGATTTTTATAAATTATCTTCATTTCAAGCTCTTTTTCTACACCGCCCACCTCATCTATTCAAGCCAAAACAACAGCCCGTTAAGCCGACTATTTCACAATCCAGGTCAGAATTTAAAAGTTTCCACTGAGAATCTTAATATAACATTATTTCTGCACGAATAAAGACTTCTTCAACGTTAACAAAAAAGTAATAAGGACTTATCTAAAAGTTTTAACTTGAGCAATTTTTCATAACTTCAAGCCAGTGGTCTACAGTGACCTACTAGAAAGTCTCACGTAACAGACATTAGTAAAAAACACTTTTTTTTTTAAGGAATCTAATCTTTTTTGTAGAACCTCTTCTTTTTATTGGCTTGCTGACGTTCTATTTTTTCAGCCATTCAACGAGCATTCCCTTTTACCCCATTTTTGGTTTGCTACGTTTTTATATATCTGTAAGTTTATTTTTTGCTTCAACGTTTAATTACTTTTATTTAAACAGTTTCAGGTTTTCGGGATAAAACTCGGCACGAGTACGTGGCAAGTATTCTCATTTAAAAATGCTTAAAAATACTGCAAAATCATGGTTCATTATTGAAGAAGATAATGAAAATTCCTTTCTTTACCATGAACCTGATTTGGTTAAATAATCACAATGCTTAGTAAATGCAATTGATTTTGATATTCATTCAACCATTGCCTTCTAATCTATTGATCTCAACTCCGAATTGGTGTAATTCGAACTCTATAAAAAAAAAGTTGTATTGGCGTCCATAAGGCAGTCAAAAGGACATAGATAAGCTCCTTCGTTACAGGTAATTTACTAACAAACTTTTACACTCACCAACCACAAAGATGGCTAAACCTTATTACAAAACGCAACGTTAAAACCTAAAAAGTTAAAACTTCCCAGTTAAACATACGCTGGCATGTACGGAGCGTTACGTGAACAATGAATAGTCTTCTTTTTCTGCGCGCCTGGTGAATGCCGTCGAGTTGCGAAAAAATACAAACAATAAAAGACCAGCGGAGGATACGAGAGACGAGTTTTCGCCGCCCTTGCCATAAAATTAAATGGGTAGAGGGCTTTTTGTGGAACGGTTCGCGAACGCGACTTCGGTCGTGAGTTCGGAAAAACGCGTCGGGTTAAAACTCCTCCGAGGGTTGGCTCGCGTTTCGGAGGTTTGGCCGAGTAAGGACTTAAGTGACGTCGTCGCTTGTTGTGGTTTGGCACGATTCGCTCTTACGTAAGTATGTGTGAATAAACACGTGATGCTCTGCGTTTTTCTTTCATTGGCAAACAGAACGTTTGTAAACTTATTATGCAAGTTGTTATAGATTTCGATTCGATTGGAGACATATCTACTCAGATTTTATCTAGTGAAAATTTAAATGAAGGTTTCAGCATTGATTTTTAGGGTTCCGTACCTCAAAAAGAAAAAAACGGAACCCTTATAGGATCACTTTGTTGTCCGTCCGTCCGTCTGTCTGTCTGTTTGTCTGTTTGTCTGTCAAGACCCTTTATCTCGAGAACGCGTGGAGGTATCGAGTTGAAATTAAAACCATATACTCAGGTTTGCGGTCCCTTGAAGTTGTGAAAAAATCAAACATCTGAGTTTTCACGGGTAAATTTGTACGGAACCCTCATTGCGCGAGTCCGACACGCACTTGCCCGGTTTTTTTATTATTATTTGGTTTGCTTCTTTTGTACTGCTACAAATTTAATTGAATTTAAATTGCCTATCCTCAAACTCTATAATTTAGCTACAAAATAAGTAGGCCCGAAATAATTATGTCTTCAGTAGCTAATTGGCAACCGTAAAATTTAAGCTCATTTTGATACCATCCAACTGTTAGGTTTTGATACGAAATCAAATTATTTACTCTGTTTTTGTAACCTAATGTGTAAATATTATTTAATTTATTTTGTATTCGATTATTCACTGCTATCGACTAATTGTGCTGACAACACCGAAACGTATTTGTGATTATTTGTGGTAAAGCTGTCGATGTAGGGTAATGGCGGGTGACAGCTCCAGTCTTCGATCGGCAGCCGTTGAGGTAAGACGCACAATTTCTCTCTTGCATTATTATAGCGATAAGAAATAATGTAACGACATAATTTAAAAGGAGTGTCTTATAGAGTTTCTTGCACATTCTTCTCCATGAGATTTACGCTTTGGAATATGTAACTAGCATCACTTTTCTGACTGATTGCCTTCTTGACAATCCAAACGATTGAGTTACAAATATATTATTTCATACTGAAGTGAGCAGTTTTATTACACAACAAACAATCCCTACTAATTTTAAATCCATTTTCCTTTCGAAAGTAGACAGAAGAGTGGCCAAAATGATCGGTTGTTCCGTGACTTATCGAAGTAAACATCGATTAGCAAGATAGCGGACCGGCTAAGTAAATTACATGTTGTAGGACCACCTGCAAGGATGTCGGCAATAAACGCACGTAATCATATTTCTGGACTTGATTCTCTTGGCTAACATTTGTGCGTGCGCCTCGATTCTCCCCTTTATTATGATTATGCCTCTCTTTCTTAACAGAATCGGTGTATGAAGGCCGGGAGCTAATAAACAAATGTTTTAATCAGAAATGTCTTTATTATGCCTGTGTGTCTAAATATCCATCAAATTCGTAACCTTTTTTAAATTGGGAAAACATATAATGACTTCTCGCGCTCTAGGCCGAAGTGGAAGAAAATGTCAGACTTTTATTGACTAAAACCATATCTATGTTCCTTCTTTGCCTTTGCGTTCCAGGAACACGGGTTTCCCTTTCGAAAGTCAACCCATGGCCCCAGTAAGCTTCGGCCACTACGGTTTTGCTAACATCTCTTTGAGGTGTGCGTCGACAACTCGGATTCGGTCCGGACGGCGAGCTAACCGTTGCGCGTCATCTGCAAGCTTACGCCTATGGTGGCTGGAAGTCAGGATCGGGGTTCCGGCGGCTGGGACGTGAGGACATTCGTAACTTCACGCGTGCGGCGGCCTCCTTCGCAAGCATAACTGCTTCGCAGAGGGAGGCGACCGCCTGCCATTTCTCCTCGCTCTGGATCATGGCCAGTACCAGGGCACGGCGCGATAGGTCGTTGCCGCCTATCGCCCCCACGAGGACACGGCGGCGGTGCTCCGCTCAAGTTCGGCACACCTCTACCGTATGCTCTACCGTATCTTCCGGGTGGTCTGCACAGTGGTAACAGGCGGGCGTTTCTTCTGCACCTCCAGGGGCAGGAACCACCCGAAATTACCATAACTGGTGAGGACCTACGTTATGTAGAAGGTGAGGACGCCTTAACGTCTCTCCAGCGGCCAGCCACTCCTCAAAGAGGGACTTACCGCAATGATAATGGCGTGCCCAAAATTCGTTAGCTTTAAAAACGTCAATACAATTCATCTTACAACTATTAAATTGGTAATCAGTAAAATTTTGTAAGCAAAATCATAATCCAATATTTTCAGTATTTCATATAGATAATTCTTGTAGAAACTACTAAAGCTTCAGATTACATTTGCATAAGTAATTAATTGTATTACTAGTATGACAGCGATACGAGATTCTGATAACATAATTATTCGTAAAATTAAATTATTATCTGACGAAAGCTGTGAAATATTTTTTACTTAAGGCATTCGTTCATGAAAATACTAATAGTCATTTTTTGGAAATTTCATAAAAACATTTTTCTGCCATCTCTTTGAGGCATGCGTGGAACACTGCGTGCCGTCGACAACTCGAACTCGGTCCGGACGTCAAGATGGCCAGCTACCCATTGCTCGTGGTCGGCGCCCACGCCTGCGGTGGCTGGGGCATGAGGATGTCCGTGCCCTCACACTTACAGCCGTCTCCTTTGTTAGCATTATTGCTTCGCAGAAGGAGGCGACCACCGCTCATTTGCCCTCGCTCTGGACCATGGCCCAGCACAAAAGGTCACCGCAAGATCTATCTGAAGATCCAAGTACCATCCGTTTGTAAACTTCTACACCTTAATGGCTGAACAGATTCCTTTAAAACTTGGTACACAGGTGGATTTAGTTATCTGGATTAGGACATAGAATAATTTTCATTCCAGTACTGTGGTTCCTTTTTATAATAAATCACTTTTCACGTGGGTGAAACCAAAGGCAGAAACTAGTTAGAAAAAAATCCGCAGGCTTTTATATAACAAAGGTCTATAATAATAATAAACGTAAATTCTCCTCGTAGTAAACGCGAAATGTTCTGAATCTGCTACTGAATCGATTTCGGCTATTTCTAAAATAGGTATCTTTATGTTTTAAATCAAGAATTATTTTGGGATAAAAAATAACCTATTTCGATACATTTTGATTGCGTCACTAGCGTGTTTTTGTGTGCAGCTTAGATGCCAATACCGAAGCGCTACCATAATAGTGCGTCAATTTTCTTAAAAAAGAACTATCTAAGTGCATTTACGTACAATTTAAGTGCTATGATTGTAGCTTAATTTTCCCAGTACAGTGATAGTGCAGGAGATATTATAGTACACAAGTGTGTGCGCAAACACAGGTGCACTCTCTGTTCCTCTACTCTTATAGTCCAATGGAATAAATCAGACATGACCGGAGACAGATCAGATGCAGGACTATCGGTATTATGTGCTTTCCTAGGCACGAGGGCATCACAACACCAACTTCTTAACTCTGTGTTGCTATAGAGTATCTTTTAAAATGAAAGCCTAATAGCATCTTTTGTTCGTCCCAAGAATAGAATCACAAAAAACCCCACGTTAAAATGTCACGCTATGAGACAATTAAATGCCGCAGACTTTTACGGTCCAGCCCCCCTAGCCAACTTACGATCGTTTCGTTCGCGTCGAACGCCTCGAGTCACGTGTTTAGAACAAAGGAATCGGAGGCGTGGCCCACTCGAGGCGTTCGACGCTAACGAAACGATCGTAACTTGGCTAGGGGGGCCGTTAAATCTTGGATTCATGTAATGCCGACTTCAAGTTAGTTATTAAATATAATTCAAGAAATGGTTTCTTATCTTTTAAAGTCATTTAGTAAACTCATTTATCCTAGGTTTAACATTGAGAAAATAACTCGAAACTGACTCATAAAAACAAAACTACTACCTTCTAGAAAATAAATCAAAGAACTAATAACGACCACAAACTTAATTTTCAAGCTCAGTTTACTAGTAAAGAGCTTCAGAAAAACAGTAAAGTTGAATATATAAATATTTATTATTGAAAGCGTAAGTTTACGCAGAAATTATGGCACTTTGAACGCATTAACATTCCGTTTAGACCACCTGTGAGTGCGGGCTGAGATCTGCAATTACCAAGACCTTGTCGATGGCTTAGCTTCGGACAGACTGCTTGTTTGTTTCATGAACTTTTTTAAACAAATTTGTGTTGTTATACTGTAATAATTATAGGCGAAAGTTTGTCAGTGTGTATTTATAATTATGTTAGTTACTTCTTCCGTTCGAACGTCTGAACGGGTTTCGATGAATTTGGTAAACAGATAGACAATGTTATTGAATAGCACATAGAATACTTTTTGTCTCGGGAGTATGTTCGCTAGGGATACCTTTTTATACATACCTATATTATGCAAATAAACGTATTGAATGATTGATTGATAACTTTCTACTTACCCGCGAGTGAAGTCGCTGGGAGCAGCTAGTAATCCATAATGTACATACCTATAATACCTATGGGGAAAATTTAATACACAACATGTTCGAATTTAACATGTGCGGTTCCCTACTACAATTTAATATGGAGCAAAAAACGGCAAAAAATCAAGTTGGTTTTATGGGAGTGAGAGCCCCACTTAAATATTTATTTTATTCCTTTTTTAGTATTTAAAGCGGCAACAGAAATACATCATCTAGAAATGTCAACTGTATAGCTATAACGGTTCATGAGATACAGCCTGGTGACAGACAGACGGACAGTGGAGTCTTAGTAATAGAGACCCGTTTTTAACCTTTGAGTTCGGAACCCTAAAAATGGAAACAATTATGGACCCTGTCATGCAAAGCAAAATTTTAAATAAAGATAGGAAGAGTACCTAGATTATTTTCCTTATTATATACCTACTTTATTAAGTGAAACAAGCAAGCATTGTCTGTATTAAAAATTTTTTGTATCTGTTTTTTTTTATATAATACTAGTACTTTGCCCACGACTTGGCCCGCGTAAAATTAAAAAAATACTCATAGGGCACATACCTTTTCCCGGAATAAATTCAAACAATTTATTATTCAACAAATATTATTATTCAGCAATTATTTCAAACTGACTTTTTTCGTGTGAATGTCGCGGTTATTGCGTACACGAAGTCGAAGTCAAAGCTAAATAAAAAGTGGCCTTTCTTGGGGTTCAAGTTTACTACGTGTCAAATTTGATCGAAATCGGTTCAGTAATTTAACCATGAAAGCGTTACAAACCGACAGAGTCAAGTACTTTCACATCTATACATATAATAAAACAGTAAAATTATTTAGCGATGGTATTAATTGGCGCAAAAACTACTGAACCGATCCTGTTAAAATTTTGCATACATAATCCTTATAGGTCAGTGCATCTGTTAGGCTATAAATTATCACGCTATTTGCTATGGGGGGTGAGCAATAATCCAAAACGTCCGTGTTGAACGACATTTGCCGCGAGTTCGAACCCCAGCTACAGTTAAAATTTTGTCATTATTTTATCTTCTTTTTTGTAATAAAATAACTTTTACCATTTTTTCAAAATAAAATCGACATTTCTATTCGATATCTTCTAAATATTTTGTAAAAACTAATCAAAACACAATAAAATCAAAGCGGCGACAAAAATCACGTACTATAATGTTACATTATTCAGATACTCGCAACGCCATCTAAAGACTCAAAGTAGAAATAATGATGACAATGACAGTTGAACTTCATAATTTGATAGATGGCATTGTGTATTTTACGTAATGTTCTGAATGGCGGACGAATGGCCATCGCCCACATTTGCAGACAGTTTTATTCTTTAAAATTGGACGAAAATAATGGTTAAACTGGTGTTAGACGGAGGCATTTTTAACAATCCTCCTGCTTTTTTTTCCCGTGGTTGTAACAAGCTAATTGACCGTGATTATTCAAGGGATACCAACCAAAGGCGTTAAAAGTAAATACTTATATGTATTTAATTATTGACTTTAAAATAACACGGCCAAATTTTCGGAAGGGATTGCATGGCACATTGTGTTGGAAGGCCCCCAGGTGGACCGAAGACCTGGTGAGGGTCGCGGGAATCAGATGGGTGCCAGACGCACACTGGACCGGTCATTATGGCGACACTTGGGGAGGCCTATGTCCAACAGTGGACGTCTTTCGGCTGAAATGATAATGATAATGATGGCATCTTTTTTCTTTTTTTAAGGGTGGTAATCATCCAATGACTTCTCTGGTTGGAGCGGGAGGGCGTTTCAAACTTTTACTGACTAAAACCGCACCTGAGTCGTTCAGTTGCCCTTTGCAACATCTCTTTGAGAAGCGCGTGGATCACTACGCGCTGTTGACGACTGGGCTCAGTCCGGTCAATTACCGGACGGCCGGGCGGCTAGCTACCCATTGCTCGATGTTCGCAAGCCCGCGTCTACCGTGGCTGATCGTCGGGGTCGAAATCTCGGCTCAGCGTGAGGACGTTCGTTCCCTCACGCGTACGGCCTGCTCCTTCGCTAGCATTACGGCTTTGCAGAAGGAGGCGACCGCCTGCCATTCCTCCTCACTCTGGACCATAGCCCGAACCAGGGCCCGGCGCGAGAGGTAACTGACGCCGATTGCCTATACGAGGACACGGCGGTGCTCCGCCCTTACGGGATACACCTCTGTATGCTCCATTATGTCCTCCGGGATGGCACCTTTCAGTCTAATAATGGCGTGTTTTATTATTTGCAGTCACTGCTTCATATAAAACGGGGTCGAAAGTGGTTTGCGTTTCTGATCACAGTTCGACAACGTGTGATGTATCTGAGATTCCTTGCAGCCTTACGTCGACATCTGGACGTTACCTCCTTCCAGTGAGTGGTGACCAACACTCGAACAACCCTCTGAGGGAGGCCAGTCTCAGGGATAACACTAATTGGCTGCTACATTTGTTTACCGTAATTTCATTGTTTTATGGATACACAAGCTCTGGACTGTTGAGGGTGTTTCGAGCGGTTTCTGTTCCGGATTCGGTTGCAAGTACCCCGATATTACCATTTTGCGAATCACCCGAAGGACCCGGTGTAGTATGCGGTGGAAGTCTATCCCACTTGGGTGAACCGCCGTGTCTTCATAGAGGCAATCGGTGATAGTGACCTCTCGGTTTGGCCATCAATATGCGAGTTCAATTGGGCGGGGATACACGCGCTCAAAATTTCGCCGAAATTCATTCAAAAGTTGGAGACTCTTCATAGGGTAGTTCCCACTACAGAAAAACATTTGTCTGATATACGGGGACGTCAGTCAAATACACACCAAAAAATCCAAGGTAAATGAACAAGTATTTTTTACGCCCAAAATGATCAAGCTGCAACAATCAATGCAAGCATGCTTTCACAAATTCTTCATAAGTACTGTTGTGCAGGAAGATAGTTGATGATGATGATGGTAGTTTTTGGATTCACTGGCTTATTGGCTTTGCTCTATCAGCGCACGTTAGACTTAAACTCTTCAGTGAATCGTTACAGGTTACGTTACGGGAGGTAACTCTTTCGAACAATCTCGCAGCCCTAGCAGACATCGGCCCTAGAGGGCCCTATCCATTTGCTGACATCTCTTTGAGTCGCGTGTAGAATAGAACGCGCCATCGATTCAGGATTGCTTTGACCAGACGGCCGGACGGCACTACCGAAATCCCATGTTTGCGATAGCTGGTAATCTCCCTGCGGCTTTCAACACCCGGAGCGTCACTTGCAACGACAGCTGAGGAGTCAGGATGTACTATCACTCATAGTTTCAGCCACTTTCTTCGATCGTAGTGCTAGTGCTAGGCAGCACCGGCGCTCCGACCAAACGGGACTGACTTCCACCGTATGCTCCATCGTATTCTCCCGTGAGACCCGAGTGTTTCTTCCCGCTGAATTCGATACAAATACCTCCACCCACATCCGGTAAGTCATGCACAAAGAGAGGATGCCGTGACGCCTCTGTAGTCACTCATCAAAGACAGGTATTACCGCAGCGATTGTGACGTGCTCACTGTGGTGAGGGGTTAAAATCATACAATGTTGTTTTACCAGAACATAAACCAGAAACATACATAAACTAATGCCTTTTCCCTTGGGGTAGGCAGAAATACCAATTGCTACGACCCATACATACTCTTTCTATTCATTGACGTTCATACATCTGGATCTGGACGATTACATAACTGTTTCTTGAAGGTAACTTGCGTTTTTACCTTTAACCGTTTTATGTTAAAGTACAATAAATAATTGCGATACTTTCGGAATGAATTGCAAGCACAGAATGATTGTACAGTTTTACGAACTTAACGTGGACGAAGTCGCGGGCAACAGCTAGTTTATAATATAGTATGGATTAAATTTTCAAATTATTGTTATTGTTCATTTATTTATTCACTTCACTATTTTATTTGATATTTAAATGAATACCTACTTAATAATATGTTCAAATATTTGATATATTTTTTTTTCAAATAGACAATTTGTTATTAAATTTATCCGTTAGATATTCGTCTACTAGGTTTTTGATTGTTTTAATTTATACTAATTTTGTTTTCTTTTTAGTTTTGGATACCTCAGTACGTCTATGCATCTTAAGTGTAAGTTGTCTAAGCTGTAAGTGCGATATCATTTTGTATGATTTTTTTTTAGGTGGGAAGTCATCTAATGACATCTCTTCTCACCCTTGGGTGGGGCGTGAGGGCATGTCAGGCTTTTACTGATTAAAACCCACTCCTGTTCCTTCTTTGCCTTCATTTCAGGGCCCCGGGGTTCTCTTTCGCATCACCCATGGCCCCAGTAGGTTTCGATCCTGCTGGGCCTTTTACGGTCCGGACGGTTATCAGACGGTCGGACGGCGAGCTACCCATTGCTCGCCGTCCGCAAGCCAGTGAAATCGAGATCGGGATCCCGGCGGCTGGGGTGTGAGGGCCGTTCCCTCGTGCGTGCGGCCGCCTCCTTTGCTAGCATTACTGATTCGCAGAACAAGACACCCAGGCGTTTCTCCGCACGAATCCGGTGCAGGAATCTCCCGAACTTACCATGTCCGGTGAGGACCTGCATCATGCGGAAAGTAAGGACGCCATGTTGTCTTTCCAGCCACTCTTTAAAAAGGGGACTTACCGCCATAATTATGGCGTGCCCAATCATTTTGTATGATAACGTTTTGTTATAATCAGCAAAACCAGCTGTGAATTTAAGATGCCATCCTATATTTGTAAGCGGTAGAATTTATTTTGCAAATTCTGTGATCAGTAAAATTGGTTGGCGGTTCCTGTAATGATGATCAAATTGCTTGGATTAGATTTGCTTAAAATGCCACAAATTGCAGTGCAAATGATGTAATGTATAAGCACGAGGATGAAGTCTTATCAAATTGATTCGCCTTCAAAGTTAGATTTGTAAGCATCATCATTCTCTAGGTAAAAAGGCCATTGACATCGTATCAAGACCGCTACTAGCTTCAATTTCCATATAAGCAATACCAATATTTGAATTACCAACCTGATTTTTCTCTCTAAATCCGAATTCCTCTGCGTTGTAAGTTCAACTTTAGTGCCACGCCGCGCTATCGAGTCACGTTTAGTCCCCATAGCTCCGCATTGAGACAAACATTTGTTCCTAGTCTGGATGTCGGTGAATTTGATTTGTGTATGTAATGATGCTGTTTGGCGTTCAGTTCAGGTTTAAACGTATGAAGAAATAGTGGACGGCAATGGGTTTAATCTAGTTTACAAGATAGATGACTTAAAACTTCTGGTATTCTAGCTGGATTCACAGTTTTCCATAATTTTTTAACATCATAAATACTCATCATCATCATACTTTTATGTATGCCTCACCATCAACGATTGCAGTACTGCTTACCATCAGGTGGGATCGCAGTCAAGCACTAGTTTATATCAATTAAAAAAACAAATCTGGCCAAATATCTACCTGAAAATAATTGTTGAATTCCTTGAGTGATGATTAATTCGTGCTTATTTTGAACCTGATGATTATGCATACTTTTATGAGGGAGTCGATGATTTGCAAGCTTTTTTGATGATACTTAGACCTTTTGTGCTGGTGGTCAACTCGGCGTTGCTGTGACGAATCTCGAAAATACAGAACGAATGCAAATGGTAAAAGTGTGCAGTATGATCGTCAAGTAAGTAGGTGGTATTTATCAGCATAAATAAATAATGGCATGATCAGCCATATAAATTCTCAGTGCTGAGACTCAGGCCTTCTATTGAGATGAGAGGGGTAAGTAATATATGGTATAATTACAAAATCTCTAATATTTACAAGATATAACGACTGAATCTATAATTTTATTTGATATAGCATAGTCGGCCTTACAATGTTCCCACTGTTGGGACGCAGGCCTCCTCTCTAGGAGAGGGAATGGGCCGTCTCAGTGCTGAGACTCAGGCCTTCTATTGAGATGAGAGGGGTAAGTAATATATGGTATAATTACAAAATCTCTAATATTTACAAGATATAACGACTGAATCTATAATTTTATTTGATATAGCATAGTCGGCCTTACAATGTTCCCACTGTTGGGACGCAGGCCTCCTCTCTAGGAGAGGGAATGGGCCGTAATCCACCACGCGGGCCCAGTGGGGGTTGGTGGATGTCACATGTTTTCGAGTTTTTGGTTCTAGGACATGCCGTATTTTTGTCAAGCATGTTGGAAATCAAACCCAACAGATCGATGACGCGGTCTGCACGCGCGGTCTGCAGGTGGCGTGCACATTAGGTCACCGGCAGCGAGGAACGGAAACGCGGGCGGGCACACGCCTGTCCGGTGCACCACGGAAACTCGCTTTCACGGACACCGACGCGACGGACGACGCCTCTCGAATCTTATAAATTAATTATTGTTTGTCCGGAATCGTTGTATTTCTGAAGTATTGATTAACGACAATATAACACCGCTTATAGAAATACAGTTCACTCATTTACACCCAACCCCGACATTGGTTCTCGCACGCTCGCTTCGCTCGCTCGCCTTTACGCTTTTATGGTCACTATTCTAACCTAACCTAACCCACATGATCCCTTCGTTCGCTCACCATTGCGTTCTAATGGTCACTATTCTAACCTGAACTATTCCAGCCGCAAGGCTCCGCAGCCGCATAAAATCACAATAACATTTTTCAATACGCCGCGCCAACTTGTAATACTAACCGTGTGTTAAAAGATACAGCTGCTACAAATACATATTTTAAACGATAGACCTAATGGTTTTCGATGAGCTAAACTATATAACCAATAACGTTATACGAAATAAGTTTTAGAGTATAATAGACATGTAAAGAAATTATTTCAACAGTTGGTATATCTCCCATTTATTATATCTTGTGAATGTTATTGAAATGAAAATATTATGCCAAATAACTTTATATGATTATGAGACGCACCCTTTTCCCTCGCGTAAAGAGAATACAAATACGCGAAAAACATAACCTTCCTTCTGGCGCAGTCGGATAAAAATGAATTGCACTGTGCTTCGATATTTCGTTTTTTTACATGTCGCTGTTATCATTCACACTAAAAATATGCCTTCCATATTTATCTATAGGTAATTATGTGTCAGTTACTGATCATCTTTTCTGTCCGTGTGTATCAAGAGTCCAAGACGGACAGGTTTCTTCATGTTTCTTTTTACCAACTAATGCAATCCTAAGTTAGACTTGGACACGCTTTTACAAGTAGAGAGTTGCTACCAGGATAAGATTCTCATTTAAATTATACGTATTTAAAGTAATAGGTAAGTGTAGGAAGTAATTTTATGCTGAGGTATATGAGTCATTATGTTATTTACCACTTATGTAGTTTATCAATATCTAGCATACACAGTGGTGATAATTTCGATATATACGTCCAGTTTATCCCAGGTTGCCAGGAGTTGCCGCGACAAGTCGCGGCATGGCGGACAGAGTTCCGGCGGGATCTCATGGTGAAATGGCGACAGTGACTGTCGCAACCCAGTGCTGGGCAAGCCATAATTATGGCGGTATATCCCCTCTTTGAGGAGTAGCTGGAAAGACCTCACGGCGTCCTCACCTTCCTCATGACGCAGGTTCTCACCGAATATGGTTAGTTCGGGAAGTTCCTGCACCGGATTCGTGCGGAAGTAACGCCCGGGTGTCGCCCCTGTGTGAATCGGCCGGAAAACACGGTGGAGCATACGGTTGAGGTGTGCCGCGCTTGGGCAGAGCACCGCCGTGTCCTCGTGCTCCATCGTCAACCACATCATCGCTTACCATCAGGTGAGATGGTGGTCAAACGCGAGCCTATCATTAATAATAAAAAAATAAAACGATCTCTAACGCTGGGCCTTGGTACAGGCCATGGTCCGAAGCGAGGAAGAGACGTCAAGACGTCGTCGACGGCGCGTATTGTTCCACGCGCGCCTCAAGGAGATGTCAGCAAACCGTAGGGCCTCAGCAGGGTCGAAGCCTACTGGGGCCACGGGTAGTGTGAAAGTGAAACCCGGGGCCCTGGGACCAAGGCAAAAAAGGAACAGGAGTTAGTTTTTAGTCAGTAAAAGTGTGACACGCCCTCCCTCTCCGCCCAAGAGCGGGGGATGTCATTGACTGATTTTCCCACCAAAAAAAAAAAAGATTGCCAGGAGTGATTCTGGTACCTACCTGCTGATATGTTACTAAAATATTAGCAAAACATTATCATCTTCCTGCCCTTGTCCCATCTTATTTGGGGTCGGCACAACATGTTTTTTTCTTCCATTCTATCCTGTCAACCGTCATGCTATCACTAACTTCCTTTTCTTTCATATCACTGTTCAGTTCACACAATCCATCCATCTTTTCTTTGGCCTCCCTCTCCCTCTCCACCCATCCACATGTATACTCATAACTCTTTTAGTAACATGCGTCAAGACAAACGATTCCCTTTCAACTTTTCAGTCACTGGCGCCACTTTTTTTTTTTTTTTTATTTCTTTAAAAAAATTAGGGACTTTTATAACGCGCAGCGTATGTCGTGGCGCCACTTTCAAACTTCCTCTAATATACTCATTTCTCACTTTATCCATTCTCGTCACACCACACATCCATCTCAACATTCTCATCTCCGCTACATGCAATCTTTTTTCATCCGTCTTTTTCACAGCCCAACATTCTGATCCATACAGTATGACAGGTCTTATCACGGACTTGTAGATTTTACCCTTCAACTTGGGGGGCATCCGTGGGTCACAAATTGTTCCAGTGACCTGTCGCCATTTCATCCATCCTGAATTGATCCGATTTGATACGTCTCGGTCTACCTCGCCATCTCCTTGGATAAGCGACCCGAGGTACCGAAAGTCGGAGCAGATTGGTATGGGCGTTCCAGCGAGAGCTAAGGGCATAGGACCGGAGAAACCACCGAAATCACAGAACAAGTACTCGGTTTTCGTTCTTCTCAATTTTAAGCCAACACTCTCCAGTCTGTGCCACCACACCTCCAATTTGCTCTGGACCTCTAGGCCACTCTCGGCAACCAGCATAATGTCATCGGCAAACAGCATACACCAGGGAGCCTCTTCCTGGATGCCCGACGTCAGAGCGTCCATTATCATCAGGAAGAGGAAAGGGCTGAGGGCCGACCCTTGATGTAAGCCGACAGCCACATTGAAGCTGCCAGTGTTGCCCACTGTAGACCGGACTTGGGTACTGCATTGGCTGTACATCGCTCGGATCAACTGCACATACTTCCCAGGCACACCTTTCTCCTTAAGGGCCCACCACAGAACTTCACGAGGTACCCGGTCATATGCCTTACTAAAATATTAACAAAACACAGAAAGAAAAAGAAGCCATTTTTTAGTAGTGCAATGAGCTGTTCTTTCTAAATTTTAAAGACCTACCAACTGCATAGTTTCATACTTCAAAATCCGATTTCCCTTGCGATTATTGTAACTAACGAAGTTTCGAGATTTCACAAAAATAAAGGTGAGTGCATCGTTGTTGAAAGGAAATTCCAAATATTTTTTGATCTGACCTGGAAATTCAACAACGCTGCTTCTGTCTTGCTGATATTCAGGTATTCTTTTACGTTTGTATTTTGTTGCAAATTAGGCCAATATTGTGGTTTTAAAACTCTTAATTTCTTGCATATGAAAGTAATAATATCGGCTTAACATGAGTTGCTACTAATTATTTGGTACTCTCCTAAAGAGGTGACAACAGATGTACCGATGATAGATTTGATATACTCTATCTATTGTTTACCGTTTAGGGGAGGCCTATGTCCAGCAGTGGACGTCTTTCGGCTGAAATGATGATGATGATGATTGTTTACCGTAAAGGCTACTGTCCTGGGCACGCCACGATTGCGGCGGTAAGTACCCTCTTTGAGAAGTGGCTGGAGAGGCGCCACGTCGAGTTCCCCTTCCACATGACACAAGGTAAATTTGGGAGGTTTTTATTTATTTATTTATTAATTCTTTATGCACACAAAAGTACAGAGGCCACTCACTGCACACACTTGCACTTGCACTTTTTGGTTTTTCTTCCGAAAACAGGCGGATAAAACGCCCGGGTGTCACCATTGCAAAGACCGCCTGGTAGACACGGTGGTACATACGGCGGAGGTGTGCCACACGTGTGGCGATCACCGGCCTCTGGTTCAGGCCATGATCCGGAGTGAGAGGGAATGGGATGCGGTCGCATTCTTCGCAAAGCAGTAGAATACTAGCGAAAAAAGCGGCCGTAAGAGAGAACGTTCATCCTCATACCCCAGTCGTCGCGACAGAAGACGCCCCGGGCATCGGGAATCGTAGAGCAATCTCCGACCACCATAGGTGGACGACGAGCGGAGTAATCGGTCCGCTCATTCTATAAGAACCAAGCCCAAGTCATCGACAGCGCGTAGTATTCCACGTACGCCTCAAAGAGATGACTGCATATCTGCTATTGCAATGGGGAAAAGCATGAAAGGGACCCCTCGTAGTCTTAGAACGCAAAAGGCAACTGAAGGAACATAGGCGTGGTTTTATTCAGTAAAAGTCTGATACGCCATTATAATGGGGTTAAATATAATGACCACCATAAAATGCTTTGATACCCTTAGTTCTTTTACCAAAATATATATACTTGACACCAGAAAAATAAAGTCTAAAATTACAATAGTACTAGCTATTTTAGTCGCGACTGCACTTCAAATTGTATTCGAACACCAAATGTAGTAAATGATCACCAAATCTTAGCGAGCAAATTACTGCGCTATTTCTGCCGGTATACCGTCGTTTGCCCGAATTTGACATTGGGTATGTAACGGTTGTTATATCAGGAGAAACTGGATGCAATCGGGACTTTAGGGCACTCCAACTCGGATTTTTTTTTATAAACCACACAGAAGTAGGAGCCCCGCGAAGCGGGGCTCCGTCAACCAAGCCCACCATCAACCATGCATAGAATTTTGGTGATCATTTACTACTTTTGGGTTAACAATGATTTATTTGGAGTCATTTTGCTTAAATAGGATAGCGAGATGTTAAAACTTTGGTTATAATTTTACATTAAAGTGCGGGTTTAATTTTGGTGATCATTTACTATTTCTGTCTGTTATATGTTACTATATCTGGTGGTAAGTTAAACATAAGGCCATTATAATTAAGGCTGATTATGCATATTATGTATACCACACAGCTGACTAAGCTGGTTATATAATCATCATCAAAATAATGAAGGTTAAATGACCTTTATACAATTAATAGAATTAACGCCGAAAAACTCAATACTTTGAATTAACTTAAAGCACGCAAGCAAAATTCTAATCTGTAACTAGGTACTTATTAGCTGAAGTAGATGTCGTAAAACACTGTTAATGTACCCACTACGTCGATAGAACAACACTTGGGAGTTAGGTGGTGTGTACAGTGAGGTATTCCGACGCCAGAGTATGAATTTGAAAATCTGGGCCGCGTGAGGTTAATTCTCTTTGGTCTAATCAAAGTGAAATTAGCCTCGCGCGGAAAAAAATACGGGTACCTAACTATATCGTCATGTATATTCTAGATTAAGTATAAGGGCCGGTTCCATTTATAGAAATGTAATTTTTTTAAATTTATTTAGGAAGTTCTGAGTGTTTTAGGGCATTAAAAGATGCATTATAAGCTTTATTTTAGATTTTTCTAATCTCGAACACACCTCCTAGCAGCTTAGAGAGAAGTATGCTCAAGCGTTAAGTACCATGTTTTGGCCTTACCAAATAAATTGAAATCTAAAAACACTTACTTCTGATAGAACCGTTAGCCACTGATTGAATAGAAAATGATTTCCGAGATGGTTTTCTTCGTAAGACCTAACAGCACACGCATAATAAAATGTACGACTTTACAGCGTGCATTTCAATGCCTTTAGTGCGACCTGGCTTTTCCTAAGCTTCTTACAATGTTGTTACCAACTCGTAAATACATGCTGTTCCTGGAAAATCGTGCGAATGTGGATATGTCACTTACTGAATGCATTGTTTATGCAGAGATACTTTATAATGTAGGTAGCTTGACCGGTTCTATGTTTATGAGGTTTTAAGTAGAAATATTATCAACAAATATAAGTAAGTATTTAATTTTATTCTAGAAAATCGTTTACTTATAGTATTTACTCATTAAGATCGAGCTAGGAGAAACTGTACCATTATACCTCTTAATCTATTTATAACTATATTTTTTTCAATACTCAGTGTGTAACTTGCTCAACGCTAGAGTCCTGTAAGTATTTAAAACAACGACCATTGCGCTTAGTTTTGTAAATCGTGTGCCGACACTGTGACGAGGCACAATACATTTTGCACGTAGCTGGAAAACCAACATTACACGGTTCTTCCAGTATTACAGTCATTGGCATCGTAAACTAAGTTAAAGGCGATGTTAAGTGGCAATCTCCGATCAGTTAAATGTTTTCTTAGCACAAACTTTAAGATGTGCACATGTGTGTGTATTTGCTGAATAGATACGTTATATATAAAATACTTTTATCGCTGTTTTATAATGTTCAGTACTTTATTTAACTAACTAATAAATATAAAACAATTATTATAAATTTCCAAACTTTCATTGAATAGTTTACCATGGATATAATAAGTTTATAAAGTAGATCCACTAAATATTTTTATAATATAAACTAAATATTTTATAAACCCACATAAACTCAAAAGGCTGCACAACTTTTATGAGACTGGGCAGGAAATGTCTGCCACTTGACAAACTGTCATCCAAGTAGCAAAAAATTGATGCCCTAAGAGATGTCGGAGAAGAATGAACGAGGCAAATTTCACTAGAACTGAAAAGAAGAAGCGCTAGCCAACAAAATATGAAAGGAATGGAGGAAGGCCTTTGCACAAATGTGAAACAGAAAATGCTAGACAAAAAAAAAGTAAAAGCCACATAAATGCACCAAAGTATCATTAGTAACATTTTTCAATCTTTCTACTTTACATAGTTGCAAATATGTGTGAAATATTGCTGCTTATCTGAACACATAATTCCCATTAGAAGCAAGGTTTCATCGTCATCATTTCAGCCGAAAAACTGTTGGACACAGGCCTCCCCAAACGTCGCCACAACGACCAGTCCTGTGCGTCTCGCATCTAAAAATCACCGGATGAGATCCGGTTACCCCTTAAAAGAAAAACGACTGGACCTGTCAACATATAACTCGCGTACACTGAGGACTGATGAGAAGATCACCGAACTTGGGGAGGAATTGAGTGGGTTATGATGGAGTATTGTAAGATTATCTGAAGTCCGAAGACAAGGGGAGGACGCGATGATTCACAAAATTGGTAACCTGCTTTATTTTCGGGAGGGTGACCAAGAGTCCCAGAGTGGTGTCGGGTTTTTCGTCCACGAGTCCCTTGTGAACAATGCGGTGAAGATCGAGAGTGTGTCGACCAGGGTGGTGTACCTTATACTCAGAATATCATCAAGATATTCGCTGAAGGTCATACAGGTTTATGCCCCGACCTCGACACACCCCGACGATGAAGTAGAGACCTTATATGAGGATGTATCCAGAGCCATGCATGCAGCCCTTGCCTCGCCATTGCCCTGACCGCTACCGGAGCCAAGGGTAGACGGGCTGCTGGGCACTAGGGGCCATCTTTTTGTTGTGTTATTCATATTTTGGGGGGGTTTGCTACAATCGCCACGCTTGAAATCAGAAATTAGAAACGTTTATTTCAAATAGACCAATTACAGGCACTTTTGAATTGTCAAAATGTTGGTCAGTCAAAAAAAATACAAGTGAAGGTAAATTGCCCGTTCCAAAACGTAGATCTCTATGGAGAAGAACGTGCAAGAAACTCCATGGACACTCTTTTAAATCATCTTATGAGTTACATAGATCTTGGTTACATATTTCTTGTCGCTTCTAATATGTGAGCACAATGTAGATAAGTAATAATAATTAAAATTTAAAAAAAAAACTAATTAAAAAAATAGAAATTGAATTCAGTCACTGGCAGCTAAGAGATGACCAGTCTCAACTGACGGCACCCGTTCACGAGCATGACGCGTGCATCAGCCCCACTCAGCTCAACCATTTTGAAGGGAACCGAATGACCCAATAACACGTGCCACCATCAGCGAGATATTTGAGTGAGCATGACAAACTCTCAACTGCCATGCTCGTAATGTCAAACAAGTTGTAACCTAATAAAAATGCTCCATGGTACTTCACATTCACAAAACTTGAAAAACAAAGTGCTTCTACATTATACAATGCTATTGTTTCCAAATACAAAAGGTAATAAATTATCATAAGCGCTATTGAAATAAACAAATAAAATAAAATAAACATTTCGAAAACAACAATACAAAAAGGGGAATAGTATCTCTTCCAATATTTATATATATATATTTAAAAAAAAAACTTATTTGAAGGTAAAAGTGGCTGTGGCTGCGGAGCAGGACCGGCATTTAGCCAAGCGTTTTTATCTTGGCAAGCGGGTTGGCGATCGCAGTGTGGTTGTTGAAATCCACAGAAAATGCAGCTGCCCATTCTCTTGTATATCCCTTAGTCCCCTCTTACGACACCCACGGGAAGAGATGGGATAGTGCCATTCTTTACGTCCGAACACCATACGGAACAAGGTTTACCATTTATTTATTTTCACATTATATTTAAAACAAACTTTACTACTTTTCCTATTATATTTATGAGATACTTCGCTGCTCTATATTTCGACCCCACCACTCATTCAACAAAAAAATCTTTCATAATGATAAATCCTCTTAATATTTATAGCAGCTACAAATTGCCTATTCGCAATTCCCGTCCGGCTATTCAAACGGACCGGTGCCGGTGGTCTGACGGTGTGAAAATAAAAAGTTAATTACAGTGCACATACCACACTCAGGTAAACATGTCTGAACACCCATGTTGTGCCACAGAATGCCACGATACTGTAAACTGATACGTAGTTAGCTAATACAACGTGTATGGGTGTTGATTGTACTTTTTTACACTATGCGTGTTGAATCTTTCAATGACGTTTAAATTATGAGTGTGGTGTTGAGTATGGGTTTAAGCATTTTGTTTGTCACTTAGTACCTGTTTAGTGATGTTTGGCTTTTACTATGTTTTGTCACTTTTTTGTAAGTAAGTAGTCAGTCAATCAGACTTCTTTTTGCATTTTCTCTTTCTAATGCAAAGTCTTCAAATGATTTCTCCCGCTTTCGGTGGAGCGATCCTGTGTAAGACCTTTGCTGACTAAAAATCGTTCAGTTAATTTTTGCGTTCCAGGGCCACGGTAACTCTTTCGAACAACAAAAAATGTTTCTGTAGTTTGAAACTACGATTCTGTCACTATTGGTGTCACTTACGATTGTTTAAACTTTCGTCTGATAGCCCTCTGTGATGAGTTGTGTTGGAAATCATCATCATCATCATCATTTCCGCCGAAAGAAGTCCACTGTTGGACATGGACCTCGCCCTAGCTTCTCCACAACGACCGATCCTGTGCGTTTCGCATCCACCGCATTCCTGCGTCTCTCACCAGGCCGTCGGTCCACCTTGTGGGAGGCCTTCTAACGCTGCGTTTTCCGGTGCACGGTCGCCACTCTAGGACCTTTCGGCCCCATCGACCATCCGTTCTACGAGCAATGTGACCTGCCACTTTAGTTTGGCAATTCTTCGGGCTATGTCGGCGACCTTGGTTCTCCTGCCGATATCTTCATTTCTTATGCGATCACGCAAGGAAACTCCGAGCATAGTCCTTTCCATTGCCCTTTGGGTGACTGTAAGCCTTCTGATGAGCCCTATTGTAAGCGACCATGTTTCAGTGCTATATGTCATCACTGTGTTTGGAAACTTATTTTTAAGGGTTCCGTACCTCAAAAGAAAAAACGGAACCCTTATAGGATCACTTTGTTGTCCGTCCGTCTGTCTCTCTGTCAAGAGCCTTTATCTCGAGAACGCATGGAGTTATCAAGTTGAAATTAAAACTCTACGCGTTCCCAAGATAAAGGGTCTTGACAACAAAGTGTTCCTATAAGGGTTCCGTTTTTTCTTTTTGAGATAGGTACGGAATTCTAAAAATAAGATCAACTGATTGCTATAGTAGCAGTGACCGAACTACGAAAAGGTATTGAGTTCTGAAAATAATATTATCTTTTTTTGCCAAATGTATCATATTAGTACACGTACCACTCAAATTTTACAAATTATGTAAATTTATTCATAGGCAGTTATTGGTACGTCCATTAACGAATTCATCATGTGTTAATGTCTAGATAAAATAAACCATCGCTCGTGGAATAGGTGAGGGCAGTTTATTTATTATGTATCAGTTTATTATAATAATATTTAGCTACTTGTGAAATTAATAGGTGGTCAATAAATTTTATGTAAAATATTTATTCAACGATTCAGCGCATGTTAGGTATTTGCAAGTATGTGAAAATAATATCACAATGATTTCAAAATCTCTCTTGGAATTCTGAGGAAATATCGTATTTTTTTTAAAAAAAGGGAAACAGCGTATTAACAGTTGATTTGAAGTGAAGGGGTAGACTAAAGAAAGCGTGTACCTACAGGCTTTGTAAATGGTAAAATAGCTGGAGAAGCAAAACTCGGAGGTGGGAAACTCACTAAAAGTTTTTTTGGGAGTAGGATTTTATCAAAATCGAGTGTCAGACTTTTAATAATTTGAAAAAAAAAAATTGTAATAGAGAAGTATAGAAGAACAAATGTAGCGGCGACATAAAAGAAATTGCAACAAGGACAAGCATTCAAAATCATTGTCATTCATGATGAATTAGGGGGTTTTTAATATCGTGCGGATTTCATCACGCATGCGGGATTGAACCGCATGCAGAAATTTTTATTTTTATTAATGATAGGCTCGAGTTTGACCACCATCTCACCTGATGGTAAGCGATGATGTGGTCGGTAATAATGCAAAATACGCGTCCCGCGTGCGTAGTGCATTACAATAAAAACTTATATGAAATCGACATTTGTGTTACGCGTGCAGGGCAATCCCGCATGCGTGATCAAAACCGGACGATATTAAAATGTGTGGGTGTATTGGTTATATCATATTGTTAGCTTAGCATACATTTATTGTCACGTCTTAACAAAACTTGTGAAATTTTTAAACGAGAACAACTGCCGTTGCATAGCAAGCAATATTTGATTACTATTAAGAAATCAAGCCTGTCATACTCTTAGTCAGTTACAGCCTATAAAAAAGCATTCTGCAAATACTACCGACAGTTTTAAAACAAAATATTTATTTTCTAAACACCATGAAAACTTAATTGTTGTACTGGATATAAAAAAAACGAGAACGTTTATGTCCAGATATTTTGTGTAAACGAAAGGCCATTAAGCTGCAAAAAACTTACATAATCGACTTCAAGACAAGATTGAAAAGTAAGTTCAATATTGGAAAATAAAAGTGTGGCTAGTAAATGGATTACAGCAGGTACAGTCAAGTCTACCAAAATTCATCATCATCATTGTTTCAGCCAAAAAATGTCCACTGTAGGACATAGGTTTCCCCCCAGTGTCGCCACAACTACTGGCCCTGTGTGTCTGGCATCATCATCGCGGGCCAAAATTTCCTTATTAAAGAATGTTAGCATAGAGTTGGTATCCTGATACACTGAGACGGGATCGTGGCAGATCACGAAGGAGATAGCGGGACAAACTAGATAGAATGCGCCACAACTAGTGGCTCACGAAATATGGTAAAGATAGTGGGACCCCTTTGCCCAGTTGTGGGACATCAAAAAAAAAAACTGGGCAATTGCGAGTCGGACTCGCGCTCTGAGGGTTCCGTACGAACTACAATTCCCAAATGTAGTCTCGAAGATTTTTCCGAATTGCAAAAAAGTATATTTTTTTGTGACGTAGGTAACAACGAATTTACTGTTTTCAGATTTATTCCAATATCTGTGCTATAGAACCTTGCTTCATGCGAAATTTCAGGATTCTGAGTCAACGCAAAGTACCCTTTGAATATTGATTCCTTTAAAAGTATCGAAATATACGTTTTTTGCGACATAAACGGCCGTATCTTTTTTATTCGTTAACTTAGAAGTTTGATTTTTTCACAGCTTCAAAGAACCATAGACCTTAGTATATGGTATTAATTTCAACTCGATACCTCCACGCGTTCTTGATATAAAGGGTCTTGACATACAGACAGACGGACAACAAAGTGATTCTATAAGACTTCCTTTTTTACGTTTTAGGTACGGAAAAAAATAATGTCTGTGGTTCATGAATACTGTACTAGTTTAAAAATAAGCTATAGATTAAATCAGTTGTGAATAATTGATCACGTTCTATATATTTTTAGACACTTCAGTCTTGGTACAGTGCGGCAGTTCCTATATCCATCGAAAGAATCATTAAATTCTGTGGAGGTATGAACCTTTTTCGGTTTACATTTTTTGCACAACGAATTTTCATGAATTTTTAACGAGACCAATTCGAGGGCATCCTCTTTCAACTAAAATTGAACGACGCAAATATATTGTACCATTTTTTTGAGTACTCGATGTAGGTAACTCAATAATTCAAATCACCGGGATTGAACGTTTAAAAAATGTATTTTTTTCTGAAGTGTTAATAGAATATTCATTTTTTTGTCATGGTTCAAAAATATAATATTACTCGTAAAATTTCTATAAAAATATTTTATTATGAAAAATTACTTTGATTAATTGTAATCCACGAAAGAAAAGTATTGCATGTGGCGATAAATGATATTTATTTTGCAAGTAAGTTTTAGGAAACCCAGAGGAGGCCGGTATTTCCAAGCTGACTACACCGAGAAGAAACATCGAAACAAATTCAGAGGTCAAAGTCTCATAAACAGTCCAGTAAACATATGATTGTCAAATAAAGGACATCATTATGTTTTTTTTTTTTATTGATATAAACTAGTGCTTGACTGCGATCCCACCAGATGGTAAGTAGTGATGCAATCGTTGATGGTAAGGCGCACTAGTTTATTAAGAGCCTATTCAGCTAGCCTTGAAGACACCCAAACTATAATCGGACGGGAAGACCGCAGCAGGCAAATTGTTCCAGTCCCTCGATGTATGCGGTATAAACGACGAGGCAAAACGCTTGGTCCGGACCGTTTCAACAACGTAAGAGTGGATACTCGCCGTTCGTCGGATTGTCCGATGGTAGAAATGAGATGGTGGAATCAAATCATGCAATACCCGCGCACACTCTCCAAAATGCATCCTGTAAAACACCGAAAGGCTGGCTACCCTACGCTTGTGCTCAAGGCTTTGTTAATTGAATTTAACCAGATCTGCATCACCAATTAGCCTCTTCGCACGCTTTTCTACAGATCTGTGCTTTGTATAACATTAAAAGCTGTCCCGGTATGAAGTATCGCCGGACCTTTACAAGAACGTCAAGTTTCCTAGCTGCTATCTTGGCTTTGAAATCAATAAACCGCCGAACTCCCATGAGCTGAAGGCATGGAAGGCAAGGTGTATGGGTGAGTTTTTTTTTTTGTAGGTTCCTAAATCATCCAATGACATCCCCCGCTCTTGGGCGGAGCGCCGAGTTTTCCTTTCAGAAACAAACCCTTGGCCCCTGTAGGCTTCGACCCTGCTGGGTCCCTACGGTTTGTTGTCATCTCCTTGAGGCACGCGGGGAATAGTATGCACCATCGACGACTTGGGCTTAGTCCGGACGGTTACCGGACGGTCGGACAGCGAGCTACCCATTGCTCACCGTCTGCAAGCCCACGCCTACGGCTGCCGGAAATCGGGATCGGGATCTCGGCGACTGGGGCATGAGGTCCGCTTCCTCGCGCGTGCACGTGCGGCCTTCTTCTTTGCTAGCTTTACTGCTTCGCAGAAGGAGGCGACCGCCTGCCATTCCTCCTCGCTTCGGATCATGGCCTGTACCAAGGCTCGGTGCGAGAGGTTGCCACCGATCTCCCCCACGAGGACACGGCGGTACTCTGCACAAGCGGGGCACACCTCTACCGTATGCTCACCGTGTCCTCCGGGCGGTTCACACAGTATTGAGAACCTGCGTCGTGCGGACGGTGAGGACGCCGTGAGATCAACCATGGGTGAGCTGAGCCACCGATGGGTACGTCGCGATAAGGGATGAAATACTCCATAGCTTAAATGTTTTTTAACTTGCCCTTATAATTTGAATTTATTTATTTATTTAAACTTTGTGCCTTAGTTAAAAAAAAACATTGTACAAAAGCGGACTTAATGCGTCAGACATTTTCTTTGGATCTTGGGGTGGTGTAGAAACATAACATGCCAGGTTCAACAAATAGAGCAGTAGTAAACTCAATAGTAAATATATACTTAGATACATACGTATAAGCATAAGCAATATTATTATAGAAAAACAAATCCAGCCAATCACTGCTACGATTATTCAACCAACTATACTACACTACTATAGCGTTTTGTCAACTGGAAAACTCAATGGAAATAAATAATAAAATTTATAGTTGTCGTCTTGCAGACATTGAACGTGGTTCTGACCTCTCTATAAGACAACAGCATAAAACACTATTGAAATTCTTAATCCCCATTAAAATATTTATCGATACGCTACAAACACAGAACAAATAAATAAAATAGCGCCATCCAAAATTTACGACAAAGTGAACGCCTTTAATTTTAAATTTTACTATTCGCGTTCGGAGTTCCCGTCATACAGTTTGCATTTGGACGTTTATGGACACCGTAAATTTTCCGCTAGTCGTAACTTGGTTCCTGTGCCTTCAGAATTATAAATGTATGTACTGTGTCTTGTACAGTCCACTGGAGTTAATGTTGCGTGTGCGATATCATGCCTTAGGCAAAGGTTGGAAGGTTTCTTGTGCGACAAAGTGGAAACCAGCAAAGGTTTTCTTTAACTCGGGTATTACTTTGGTAATTATTATTGTTTATTGATGGATATCAGGTAAGTACTATAAGTAACTAATCATATCTTCATTTCTTCTTGTTTAAATTTTTTGTCTTGATTTCTATTGTGTTTTTCATGGTGGGAAATCATCTAATGACTTCCTGTCAAAAGTGAAGAAGTGAACTGAAGTGAAAGTCTGATGACTTTTACTGACTAAAACCACACCTATGTTCCTTCAGTTGCCTTTTGCGTATCCCTTTCATGCTTTACGCCATGACCTGACTTCTATAGTGTGAGTTTCTATTTTTCGTAACTACCTTCATTAATAGCAAAATTGCTTGATTAGCTGTCGATAAATACCATTTTAACCGACTTCAAAACGAAGGAGGTTCTATGTTCGGCTGAATGTATTTTTTTATGTAGGTTCACCGATTTCTCGTTCAATAGTGGACCGATTTTGTTTTTTTTTTTTTGGTTTTATGATAATGCTTTCGAATTGGTCCCATAGAAATATTGTTATGATCTGATCATGAAATTCGAAAATATGGAACAGAACTCCTCATAGGATAACAGCAGAACCGTCGTAACAAGTAAAATTGCTTTGTTTATACGTGTTGTCGATGACTGACTGAAAGAAGAGGGGGAATAATTATATCGAACTGATCTGATGATGAAGCCTGAAGTTAGGCATCGGAACTCTGTAATAAATTAATGTAATCTAACCGTGTTTGGGATTATTAGAATTGACATTAGATGCACTCTGGCTATAAGGTATTTAAATTTGGCTTAGGGGTACTTTTTTTTTTTCATAATTTTTCATATGATGTATAATTAACTAATTTAATATGTGTTTACATATTGTTGGATGTGGTAGTAGAATAAAAAGGCTATTTTATTTTATTTAGGGGTACTTTTTAGTAGTAACTAAAACTAAATAGTGTAAAATAATAAACTTTTTACAAAAAAAAAAAATACAACCGACTTCAATGTAGAAAAAAAAACACTGAAAAGTGCAAAATAACTTTAATTAAGGAAGAGACCAAACTATTTTAGAAACACCGACTTCCGATATAAAGTTATTTTGCACTCTTCAGTGTTTTTCTTTACATCGAAGTCGGTTGTTTTTTGTTTATAAAAAGTTTATTTTTTGTAATAATCCACGTATGTTTATATTACTATCTTTTAAGATGGTCATTTTCCACTCGCCTATCGTCAACATCGAGCATGGTTTAAAAGCTTGTTGCTTCATCTAATGCAATCCAACGCGATGTTTGAAGAAGAGGCAATGCAAAAAAAGAGAGATAACGCCTGAAAACTCTGTTGGCATTCTATAATTCCGTAATTTACTCGAATATTTCACAAAACTTGTTCGAGGAAATACGTGCCTGTTTAAACCCTTAAAAGTGATTTCAGAAAAAATGTCGTCATTTAGAATCTCGATTAAATATGCAAGGGTTTTATTGATGTACTTTTTTATATTTTTAATATATGAGTACATTATGGAGGGTCAAAGTTCACGTAAAATAACAGATTTTCAGAGGTCTTTACTAGGTTAGTTTTACACAAATTTATGTTTTGATTTCTATAGAAGCCTAGATAATATCCACAAGATAGCTGTGTACCCAAAATATCTAGAGAAAAAATGTGTAATAACATTATAATCACGTAAGCGCGGTTGTATGAAAATGTTCCCCGAAAAGGACGCTCTTAAAAACAAAAAGTGAGAAATCTTAATAATACTGCAATAGACCTCCACAGTACAACATGACGCCATCCCCTGGGTTCTGTCACAAGATTTATTCGCGCGCAAACTAAAAAATGGTCAAAGGAATATGATATAAAGCCCTCGGTGAGCCGTCATAAGTCATGGCTTGTATAATTATAGGCGCGTATCACACAAGCTGCGAATCGCTGCGATTAGTCTACGTTTGTGATTTCAGAAATGACTACTTGCATCTGTCTGTTAGATAAATGTGTGATAATGTAGTTGAATCCTTAAGAAAATAATTACATTTTCTGGCTTCTTGTAAATACTTGTACTACATCGTACCTAAAATTTGCTGAAAGGTCAGATCTATAGAATTCCGTTTCGTATTATAATTGAAAGGTTACTAATTAATAATTTTCTAGTTACCTAAATGCCAAAATAAATATACTGTTATAGGTATGAATAACAGTACATTTATTTTGTTATAATTTCTTAATGATTCCGAATACCATTTGAACATCGATCGAAATACCTAGAAATAATGAAGTCGTTTCCCAGAAACAGGTGAGTACTCTCCCCAACGTTGATGTACTGTCGATATTTATTCACTGCACCGTGGATCTGCTTGTTATCTCTAAATAAATACTCCAATGTGCCTGCTTACAACACATAATCCTTATCTTGTGTGTGATAAAGTCTACAATAGTTTGGAGTAAAAAGACTAGGAGCGAAATCAATTTCACCGGCTCCACAAATCGTTAATGTATTGCTGTAGCAGAAATACTGATTTGCAATCAATTGAAATAATACTTGGACTCAGATAAAGTGTTTCTCATTAATAACTTGGATAAGATATGAATGTCTAGTGTAATAAACAAGTTTTATGTATATATAATATTTGTAAATACTTAGATAATTATGATCTATAAAATTATGTACTTACTTACTTTTGTGGTAACTCGAAGCTAGTAGATTGAGGGTGATTTATTGAGCAAATAGTAGTTTAATATTACGTGACAGCTTGTTTAAGACAACATCTGAATTCTTGTTTTCTTTGATAACTTGAAGTCAAATGTGACAAAGATCTATTGGTGTTATTGTTACACAGTAAACTGACTAATCCATGTTTTTACATCGATTTTTGTAAAGATTTGGAAAAAAAAAATTGTCATCTAGTTGCAAATGTACGGTGAAATGAAGTTTTTAGATAAATGGAACTCAGATCAAAGATGCTAAACGCCGTCAGTTTCTTGAAAACATTTCTTCTTCATCTTCTGCCGATATTTGGTAATTCCTTGGAACACTTGATATCGGCAAACCGCGACATTTAGACCCACCAAACTCTATCGACTTAGACGATCTCAACCGTCATTTCTCTCACGTGCAAATTAATTTTTATTTTATTTTTTTGACTGACTGACATTTTGATATTTCAAAAGTGCCTGTAATTGGTCTATTTGAAATAAACGTTTCTGATTTCTACTATGCCTACTATGGATCTTATAACAAAACAACAATGTAAAATGAACTATGTAAAGTTATGATTTATATATAATAAAATCACTATAATCATCTGTAAATGCCTATATTAGGCCTAAGCTGTTTGTTTGAGACAGGTATCAGTATATATCTATGTTGTATGAAATACTTGAAATAAAAATCAGATAAAATTTTTGGATTTATTTATTTAGAATCCATGTTTGTAAACAGATTTGTTAACTTACACATAAGGTCTGTTTAAAAAAAAAATATAAATATTGCTACAAAAAGTACGCACAGTTAATGATGTATGGCTAACAGAAATTAAAAATAAAAGTGAATTATACAGCTTAATTATTATAATCACAAGTCTTAAAAACAACGCTATAACCACAAAACCTATGGATAAGTTCAAATCTACCTGAGCATCGTTAACATAATTTTGATATTAAATAAATTATATTTTTAACATTGAATTTTTAATAAAGAATTAATTTTATTGAATATACAATTGTCAAAAGAAATATATTCTATCTACAATATACAAGTAACAAACATTTAACTATGTACATTCAATAGTTCGGACTAGTTCGCGATTGTATTCGAAAAGTGTGGAAGATTTCTTTTTTACAAAATTTACAAGAGGAACACCACGGACAGTCGAGTGTGTCCAATTTTGACACGAATGGCTGAGCTTTTACAAAAAATGGGCAAAACTCTTCAAAAACATTAAACACAAAAATTTTGACATTTCACGTGAAGTAGTAACAACCACAAACAAAATTGAATATTGGATAGTGAACTGACATAACAAGTTCTTAGATATGAAATATTTTATTGAAATACTCGTAGAACACTGAGACTTTTGCAACCACAAGAACAGAATACAAAATATTGTTCTCCTACAGACATACATCGATATGTATAACGGCACACATTGAAGACAGTTCCACCTTATCCAACAATATTAAAAAGAAAATCATATTATTTAGTACAATATGAAAAACGTAATATTATTTCAACAGGGAGATGCGACAGATTTCCCGGCCTGCGAAACCTAATATTGTTTTGTTCGCGTCTGTAGTTTGACAGTAGTTACAATTTTACGAGAGCCCAGTCACAAGTGTGAAGATCGTAAAGTATGTCACATTGCTTTACAATGACACGGAAGATCGCGGGGTGAAATTCAAAATTTCACTGTTTCACTACATTATCTGTACACACGGCATACCGCATAAAGCTCTCTTAAAAAATTACAAAAAACTTGTTATCAACATATAATAATTAACCTATCTATAATGTATTTACAATTATTGCTATTGAATGTTGCGCTTCCAACGCCCAAGTACTTACACAAACTGGCATATTGCCTCCTCTACTAATACCTAAATACAGTCATAAATACTTTTTTAAATACTCTGTTCAAAATAAACTATCGAAATGCATTGTAACTGAATGTATTCTGTATTTTCACTTCAAAACATCATCCTCGTACTTGGGCAATGTGGACATTACCCGGACATTTTATGTACTGCGTACGAGTAGACAATATTAAAATTAAATTAAATTAATTTACTTATGCAAATTAACAGCAAAACTAAATTATTGCAACATATAGAACTGATAAAAGAAACATCAAAAACTACTGTAGATTGTATTTTGAACAGAGTAACAAATAAAAAGCCAACTAAAAATTACAATAAATTGCGGCCATCCATGATATGCTTTTCAATTTATAACGGAATGATAAAAAGCGATTTCAAAATCCGCATGTGAAATCGTAACGAGCAACCTATATAAATATCTACAATCCATAATAATATTCCATACTGAAATCTATTTTACGATTGAATCTATTAACATCGATTAATTTATCTTTGTCCACATTGTTTACTTGAATATATCAAAGAAGAAGAGTTATCTTTACATTATTGCATTTTAACTGTTAATCGTTTCATAAAAATTATAGCACACACAAGTGCTTTGAAACTCAAGTCAGTCTTTAAGTAACAAGTTCTTACACAAAGAATGTTTGTGGGTTTGACATCGTAAATCATTGATATTTTAAAGACAATCGTCTAAGTAGACACTTAATTGCTTCAGTAGAAGTCAAATAGAAATTTACCCACACTTGTCTACGATCGCACCGCCCAAAACATTTAGATACCTCATTCTTTCCATTCTTATGCAGAAAGTAAATTTCAGTCTTATTTTGAGTAGATTTAAATACTAAAATGTTTCTGACAAAATATGACGTAATGAACCCTTGTAATAGGAATACTTGGTGCGAAGGTAAATATTGGCAATGCAAGACGATTTTTTAGTGTCCTTCAAAAAAAAGTGAATTATGGGCTTTCAGAATTTACCTAGCTCATTTGTTTTCAGGTTCGGGCGGCGCTGATGGTTCAGTGTCGGCGGGGGGAGCGGGCGGCTGCGCGGCTTGCGCACGCGCCCGCGCCAGCGCCTAGGCGAGCGCGGGCGCGGCAGGCCTCGCTCAGGGACGGTGGGGGTGGGCAGAACTTAGTGATGAACTACTCACCCCCGAATCGCTACTTTTCTCCGATGCACATGGCTCCCCGCCGGCTACGAACTTGACCACATTAAGTCGGTGATCGGATTCACAAGTGTCATCTCTGGCACCGCCGGGAAGACCGCCACTTCGTACAGTCGTTCGTTCCGTACCTGTGCCCGGATAGCGTTCAATTCTGTCGCATTCCGCGTCGTCTGGCTGTCGACGACGTATGGACCGCTTAGCTTGCGGCGCTGGTTCAGGCGGCCTGTGTGTCGGCTCATCAGCTCTGTGAACTAGCGGTGAAGTCCGGACTCGGACGCCACCGACTCCGACACCGGCCTCATAACACCCCGAGTCACGAGGAAATTGACGTCGGCCGAAGGGAGAGTCACCACCTTCGGAGCTTGAGCCACCTCCGTCAGCTTCTGCTTCGCCTTCGCCACCTACGAGAGTTGATAATTTTCTTAGAAGCTTCATAACATAGATTACTTTATTTGAGATAAGTGGTCAAAATTATGGATCCAACTCACATTCAAGCTGGTGCAGAAGTTGAACAGCAGCGAGAATTCGTGTACGATGTTCAGGAGTCATTATCCCCAAGTAGTCTAAATCTGATGGTTCGATCTCCTTGAATAGTTCTATGTCCTCATATCCATTCCTCGCAAAAGCCACAGCGTACTCCAACAGATCTATTCGTCTCAATAATTCTTCCACTGTACGTGGTCGAGTTTCCCAAAGCCTTTCGCGACTTTTGCACCATTTGGACGATCTTGAGTGTGACTGTGTGTCCCTTTCAGATAAAACTTCGACATGGGCAAACTTGAAGTTTCCAACTTTATTGTTCAATACGCCTCGCCATATACCGGATGCATTCATGTTTATCACTTCTATGATGTCTCCTTTCTGTTGACAAATAACACGTTATTAGAAATTCCTTCCTAGATGCGAGCAGCGAGTACGCTTTGGTATTAAGTCGTCTTACCTTGTATCTCAGGGCATCTTTCTCATAAATATTGGGAACGTAATCGACGAGGGCCCGAGCTCGACACAGCATTTGCGGCACGAGTAAACTCCGCCCGGCTGGACTTAATTCTATGTTTTCTTCTGCCGAGAGAGATGAGTGATTACTACCGGCGCGAACCAATGCTTGTGTGCCTGTACATAAATATTCTAGGCTCAGATAAAATAAATTTCAATGCCTACGACCGACACATTGAAAGTAGAATACCTGTGTACATCTTGTTTGACTGTGAATAGGTAGTAGTTTTAGTATTTCAATGCGATGCAATTAGTAGGGTTAGATTACGATGCAAAATTATGAATTACATAAATTACAAGAGGGTATCTGTAAGTAACACATGGGGTGTTATGGTACAAAGAAAGGAAAGACCAACTTATTTACAAAACCATTTATATTAACACAAACAAAATAACTCAATAAATCCACTCACTACTGCCTGATCCGCTGGGAAGACTTTCGAAAGAACTATTAGAACATGGAAACGCTTGGTCACCACTCGTCCGTCTGTCACTGCCTTCTGGGCCCCTTTCTTGTCTTAACCTTGATATTTTTCTTTGGACGTCTTGTCTGAGACCTCTAACTTTTCCTGCCAAATTTGACACACCTTCGCATTCTTCAGCTGACTGGAATTAGTTAAAAATTGTTAATTGGGCAAAGGAAATTAAAATCAAAAGCAACATTTTTATCAGCTAATTTATTGACTTACGTTAACTTGATATTGTAAACAATATTTGACTGCAAATAATGTACAATAAATGACAGAATATTTGTTGAATTACCTTGTGTACGGTGGCTATGTGCTGTGAATCAGTTTCACTTTCTTGATCTTCGTAATCAGACGAAGCCGGTGATAAGGGATCAGCACCTATCCGGTAACCAGACATTTGTCGGTAGCCCCTCCTAGAATCTCGCTCCGACCGGTTTGACTCTAACGAAATGCCAGATAGTCTTGATCCTATAGATTGGATATCAGACGCGGCGTAATCCCCACTCTCCCGATCTCTTGCCGTTCGCAGGGGGATCACGGTGGTCGGGTAGGGGCCACTCTGCGGAATAATTAATCCCCTCCGAGGGGTTCTCGCTAAACTTATATCGCCTGCACTTCTTAGTGATATTACGCCTTCACCTCTGGATTCATTCCTTAGGTTGAGGGTAAAGCAAACGCGTCCATTCTGAAATGAAGCCGCTGGTGCTCCTCCTCCCATCAAGAAGTCTTCAGGGTCACTCTCGTATGGTGGTTCGTCGTACCAGTGCCCTCTTCCAGAGAGCCCTCTTGCTTCGTCGTCATACATATACGTGTCGTCTGTAAACGAGCCTTCTATTAGACCAGTGTAGCTCAGATCCCAGTAATGCAAATAAAAAATACGTGCTAACAAAACTGCCAAAAAAGTTTACCGTAAAAATGCCTTCCATATAGTGGCGGGTCACTGACAACACTGCAGTCAAAGCTGTGTACGAACATCGTTAAGCCGTGCGTGGTTGCAAAATATTGTTTGTCCAAAACATGCATTCAGCATTTTTCGCAAAGAAAACATTGACTTGATGAATGATAAATAATGGCTTTGATTTAATTAAGTAACTTTTCTATCAAAGTCTACCGCGCTTATGATTCCAAGCTGCTGCTTACGATAAAATCGAACAACAATAAATAGTAATCGATTAAATTGAACTCTCGAGTGAGTTCATGTATTCCAACAAATAATAAAATGATGAATGGCTGATGCACATCGAAAGCATACCGAATGATCATGATGTCGAACGTGTAATTACATCGTCAAAATAAGCATTCCGCACAATATTGATCAAATAAGTATTCAAAAATCGTGCAAGCATCATGCGTAATCACGGGAGCTCAATAATAAATAGCCAAATCTGTTTGTTTTAATACTTTAGAGACGTTGAAATAGATGTCTATTACAATCAATTCATGATTTTTGTTTATAAATTTTAGAACTTTCCCAAAATACCAAAAACAATCAGATTAAAAATGTACAACTCAGGCCAAAGCACATTTTAAATTGTGTTTCAACCTTGTCCAAACATTAATAAAACATGTTGTTGGACAAGGCTATGCCCGGAATTAATTACAACATACCTCCGAAAGGTCCTCGTACACCGTCTCTTCCCATGTTCATAAGACCATGTCTTATATCTCTTAGGATCTGTAACAACAATGAATGCTTGCAAAAAAATTCAATACACAAGACATGAATATTTTTCGAGAAACTTTTTCCCCCAAAGTAGATAACATTACTTTAATTTTGTAAAGAAACTGAGCTAGCTATTTTGTAGGAGAGGGGAAACAAGATAGGAAAATTTTAATTTTAAAAATAATGAGCAATTTTCACGAGTCCGTTCCATTGTGCCTAAACATTTTTGGATTTTCCCACCCGCCGAGTTCATCCCGGTTTCTTCGTGTAAAATAGCAATGCCTTAAGTGAGACGTAAAATCTTTATGGTGTTTATAAGGAAATGAGATGCTTTTATTTGGCAGTGTGTAGCTATGTATTATTGTAGACACGTATAGAGGTAAGAATATTACAAAAAGTCATAGTCAAGTTCAAAACCAAAGATAAACATTTATTATTGACTAGCTTCTGCCAGCAGCTTGGCTCGCGTGAACGTAATATATATATAGCTATGTCACTCAGTGATAAAGTAGCATTCTACTGGTAAAAGAATTTTGAAAATCGATCCAAATTTTTGAGTTTATTAATTACAAACAAAAACATAAAAAATACAATCTCTCTCTTGATAATATTAGTAAGATGAGGCTCATTTTTGAGAAAAGCTATAGAGGGTCTATAGGAAGAACATCGTAAATGACAGTTTGCTTTTTTAGTAGAAACCCTATTCCTGCAAAAAATGCAAATTGTCGCTACCGACGTTCTTCCTGAATCAGCTTCATATTTTACTAAGCAACGCGTTTATTTAGACTTTTGATGCATTTATTTTTAAACATAAGTCTTACTAAAAACGGGTGGAGAAATCTTTTAAACTGCTTCCTCACGAAATATTTTCCTGAATGCGTGAACACGATAATAAATATTCAAAGGGGGCAATAAAAAGACCACTTTCTCGTAAGTAGAAAAGTATTGAACATTAACTTAATTTATGCACACTTAGTTACCAAGACGGCGCAGTTTATACACGAAAGGGATTTACGTGTCGCACTGTTTTAGAAAATGAGATTTCAGCACAATTTTACGGGAACATGGTGTAAGAATATGTAATATGAAAGTCTGCAGTAATTTAACTGTTTGACGTTTATTAACAACTAGTTTCTATCAGCGCAAAAACCCACGTAAAAGTAAAAAAAAACTATGCCAAGGGAATATGTCCCCTTGGTATATTGTCCCATTTTTTATCCCGGTAGCTTACTACCGGGATAAAAAGTTAGATGTTTTGTTCATGTTCATGGTCTACTAATATACCAATTTATATCCTAATCCGTTCTGCCTTTTGAGCGTAAAGGAGTGACAAACATACACACATAGGTACAGACTTTCACCTTAATAATATTATTGTGATTGTCAACTAATTGTCAATAAAATTCTGAACTACATATCTATATGTTAAATATATTAATAATTTTTTATTTACAAGACAAGTATCCAATATTTTTTATAAACACCCAATAACAGTATCACCAATTTCAGTATTACCGATTTTAGTATTACCGAAATTGCGGCAAACAGTTTATTGGAACAGTAAAATTTCAATGTTCAATATTCCGAAGTTCGACCCATAGTTTTACGAGTGAAATGTGCTGAGCAAGGGGCTTCCGAAGTTTCGTAGGGAAGCGATACAACTGCCTCTAATAGGCTTAGTCCGAGATTAGGGCACGATTAGCTTGCCTCGGTAGGTGCGTCGAATGGTTGAGCCAGTCAGGAGATTACACGTTGGTGCGAGGCTGGCATCAGATTATTTTCGGATGTAAGCTTTGTGTACGAAGGGAACTTTTCGATTGCATTAACGTATTGTTTTTGATCGTAGTTCTGAATAAAAAATATCTGACGGAAGCGTTTTTGGTAACACGGTTTTTTGTAGTTTTTTTTTTTTTTTTTTTTAAATTCATATAAACCAGTGCTTGACTGCGATCCCACCTGATGGTAAGCAGCGATGCAGTTTCTGTATCGTTTTGTAATATTTTAATTATTAGACAAAAAAACCATTCCTAGTTTCAAAATTGTCCATTGTTTTTTCGTTTCATATTTAGGCTTTTGTGAATTGCGTTTATTTCTTTTTTTATATTTTACGTTGGGACTATTGTCGTGTTCATACCCAGATACTTACACAGAATATATAATAGAATATTATACAATGTGTTGTTTTTGATATCCCATAACTCAAGATTTATATTTTTTTTGTAAGGAAAAATAATACTAAAAGTCCTAGAATATTTGGTCCAAAAGTACGTGGTTTCGAAGATCATAATTAATTTAGGTCAAAAATTGTCACCAGTTAAGACAAATCTTTAATTTTGCGACGTTACCAAACTTCGCAGAGGTGTAGTAAAGATTTGAGAAAAAAAAAACAAATTTCAAATGAAATTACATATTTACGCTGTCATATTTCACGTAAGGGTTAATGGTGAATTTATCGAATTATTTTGTATGAAAAATGAAAACAAAAAAAGAAAGATAATTAAAAAATAATTCATATGCCAGTTGATTCTTTGATGGTCTCATTCATATCCTAGAATTATGGGATATCAAAAAAAACACGTTGTATATACGTACTTAATAAAATAATACTTATATATTACCTCTTCCTGTTCTCTTGCTAGTTTGTCCTTTTTCTTCATTGCTTCTTGGACTTTTAACTGCAACAAGATATATTATAAGTTTAATATTTAATAATATTTCAGTTTTTATTCGATCCCGTAAAAAAAAATCCTTTCTTCTTTGTTCGTTTGTGGAAAAAAAAAACATTTTTTTTGTGAAAGTTTTCTGAAAAATTATACATGATCGTAAATAATGTGCATCAAAATGTGCGAAAATGAGGTTTTTAACGAAATTGGATGTTTTATGATGTTCTTAAATAAAAACATAAAGTCCATCGTGCACAACATGCATTTTTGTGTAATTAATTACCATGCATAACATTTTCTTTTCGTGCAAATAATGCCAAACTACGGAGCTGTGCAAAAATAATAATGTGTTTTATATAATTAAAAGAAAACAATAAATAAAAAATGGTGAAAACGGTGAGAGTTATAAAATATAGTTTTATGCGATAATATACGATTCGTAGAGCCACCTCCAATTCTTTGAGCATGCCGATTAAAATAAGCCAAAAGTGTTTGATGAGATTTTGAATTTGGAAACCTGTTAATACTCTGTTTGGCAAATAGATACGAAATATCAGAATACATAATACATTGATCACAAAGACTGACATATTTACTTGACAATTTCAATTTTGAAAGACTTGTAAATAGTGATATTTTAAAAGTAGCATAAAAAAATGAGATGATACAATACTTAATAAATACACTAAAATTAAGGCAGTATTTAAATTATACAAATAAAATAGCTATTGTAATTTAACATTATAAAGACATTTAAAAAGCCAAACATAACTAAATTGATATGCCTAAACAAATAAATAAAAAATCGTCTATACACATATAAATGGGCTAAATATTTTGCCATCCAGAGCATAACTGATTGCGGCATTTTCCTGCAGCACCTTTGAGAATCAGAGCGTTTTATTGCACAGTTAACCAGAGACATTAACGATACAATATCTTTTACGTAATCTCTTTTTAAACTGCCATGTTGAGACTGCTTAATTTTTTTCAAGGATTGAAAAAGGACAGTACGGTGTATTTCAAATTTTTTTGCTGAGAAAATTATGTGAAACTTGGTAATTTATCTGAACGATTCTAATGATTTATATAAGTTACAACCTTATCCAAAGTTGTCAAAGTTGATTTTTCCATGGCAATTTAAAACAGCTCTACCCCAAAGATTTTGAAGGAAAATGTGCTGAATGCTCACCCTATGTATAGTCTCTTCGAAGGTGTTTGGTTGGGCGGCACTCATTTGAAAGAAGCGGAGGCGGTCATAGTCTCTTGGGTCAACCATAGACCTAAGGGCCGTGTCGGGCCCAGGCCCAAGGCCAAGGCCACTTTGTAGCACGCTGTCCGGTGTGTCCACCTGTTGGAAAGTATCGCTTGTAATTTTGAGGCCAGAACCTGGCTTTTCTATCAAAATTTTTATATTATTTTTTTAGTTATTGCGGCTTAAATTTTTGTTCTGCAAAGAGTAACGGCGCTGTTGTATAATCATAGTCACAAATGTTATAATTCTTAATTATATAAATATATAGAATTAAATATTATAAAAATACACATCACAATGTATGTATATGTATGTATGCTATGTATGTATCTTACCAAACATACTCAGTGCGAACCGTCGAACGTTATATCTGCGGTTGAACGGATACTAAATCTAAGTTCTACACAACTTAAATGTAACATAAATTAAGTACCTATTCAGAGCAAAATTTACATCATTTATCATATGATTGGCCAGTCATTTTTCTCATAAAGATTTCTCGCAAATACACTAGCAAGCTACTTCAGAAAGTCTAACTTTTTCCCGAATCACCGCAGCCTCGAGCGATATGATAAATTATCGCCTCAACTTAGCTGAAGTTTTCAACCATCATAATTTTAGAGCAAACAAAAGTTTTGTAAGCAGTTTTTATGTAGAGGTATATGAAATTAATACCTCCTAATTATCATTAATTTAAATTTTCATTAATAAATAACTATCATTTTGATAAAAGTACTTTATTAGATTAAAAGTAATAAAAAATTACATGCCAATATCATGAATAACTTTTAACCCATAACTGGTATCATGGGGTCTGCGCGGCCTCTACGCGTTATATTTTTACTTTTTTGTAAGGAACTAAGCATTGTGCGCAGCCAATATTTTACGTTTTCTCAATACGTCGCGACTTTTTTTATTCTTGGTAGGTTTGAGGACAATGGAGCGCGCTTACCTAGAAGTAACCTATTCACTCTTGACTTAAAGATTCCCGGGTTGTAGCCATCAGGAAACACAGACTCCGGCGGGGAATTCCACTCCTTAGCTGTACGCATAATGAATGTGTTCCCAAAACGTTCAGGCTAGCGGCTAGTCGCAGATTATCGACACTGCAGCGTAGCACTACCTATTAGGATGCAGTTACGTACTTCCTGGGGACTGCGCGACCCCCAATACCAGGTACGATGAAAATGGCGAATAATGTTCAAGGACCTAGTTAAGCAAATAACTACGGAAACAACCTGTAGTTCTTCGTTTACATGTCTTGTGTTAAAAATAGAAAGTAGTAAAGCTTATGTTAGGTATTCTATGGTTGTTTACTGATGATAATTAGAGGATATAAAATATTTCATTTTGGCAAATTAGTTTATTAAAAACAAGAATAAAGAAATGTACATAATTCTTTTTTTATTTTCGTGTTTTTAGAAAAAGTAAATAAAAGTTGTAACATTTTTGTGATCTATTGTAATAATTAAGTAGAAAAAATAATATAAATATAATTTAACTAGCTACTGCCAGCGGCTTCGCCCGCGGATAAGTAGGTTTCTCCATACAAACTTTGGACCCCCGTTTCATCCTCTTTGGGGGTGAATTTTGGAAAATCCTCTCTTGGTGTTCACCTACGTCATAAATGGAAACCTTGTGCAAAATTTCACACTCCTAGTCCCAGTAGTTTCAGCTGTGCGTTTATATGTCTGTCAGTCAGTTTCTCCTTTTATATATATAGATAAAGTTGATCATACTACATGCACAACATGACGTGTTCAATTTAACATTTATGAACTTTTAAACAGTCGCATTGTTGGAATTTCTTCATTAGAAATAACTTTTTGGGGACTGTGTGGCCTACACGATTCTAGTTACGTGTATAAAATTTACGATACCAGCTAAGGGGTTAATAAGACCTAAAATGTCAATGTTATCTAATATTTTACTACCTTTCAATAAATATTTAACATGAACAGGTAGATACGTTCATTTCTATCTCCAACGGAATGAGGATATTAACGTTTATATTAGAAACGTCGTGTGATTGAACATCAAAAAGACACCGATGAAAAAAGATAAGGCGACCTTTTTCAGCCGAAAGTCAAACAATTTTATACCTTTAGCAGGCAGCTGAGCACTTAGTTATTCCATATATTCATTCTATATTCATTGCTCTTACAAAATCATATCACTGCGGCAGAACTTTACCAAAAACAACATCCTGCTACAGACGAACTACCAAACTAACATTCAATATTTACCAAAACCTCAACTTCATTCATAAATTCACTATTGTCTGTGCCAACAACGACAAAGCAACCGAAGTAAACAAACAATCAAAATCACACCGTTCTAATTAGCATACGCTCATAACGTCACTACAACTAGGATGACAATGGCTTTTCATTTATCATTTTCACTTAAGCAAGGAAAAAGCTAAGGATATCTGCATCACAATGAAAGCATGTACGTACGAATCAATTAATCATAGGACCAACAATGCGCGCCCATTAACTCCCACTTGATAAGGGAATAATGCGAATAGCCTACAATAGGAGCTTCTATAATGCGACAACGCCGATGCCCCAAACTCGAACCTCGAACGATTTATTGGCCCCTTATCAAAGTCACACACGTTTTCTTTATGCGAAAATATCGTTTTAAATTGTGTTTGAGCTATTGACGGCTTTAATGGGTTTGGTTTTAGGGATGTTTTTGTGTAACATTGTTTTATTTGGATTTGAAACAATTTTAGGGAAAGGTTGTCGTAGTACTGATATGTTCGAACGAAAACTTTTAAAAAGTTTTTATTAACTTTTCATTCATTTAAATAAATGCAAAACTAATGGTTGTATCAATGACCCGCGATATTAGCACATTATGAGGAGTGTCAAACTCATCAAAATTGAGATTTATACCGCCAATGATAACAACACTTGCAATGTAGTACTAAATAATTTCTGACATAATAATAAATCATCCAGAGAAACAAATCAATTTCGCAATTAACATTTAACTTGACACTAAAATGGTATCTGCTTAGAGATTGATCTATCTATGAACATTGTTCAATAAATAACCTATTTGCATCGCAATAAAATTTAATTTTGATTGGCAGGCCTACTGAGTAATTCAGGACTGCAATTGACACGATAATTGGCGACAAGCATTGAGAGATATTGGATTATTAATTCATTTTATCCATTGTCTATGTTTGATGGTGGAAAGTGATTGGCAGCTATGTATTGAACAAAAATTAGTGTGAATATTTAACAGTGTTGAAGTTTTCACGTACTGATGTTTTCAAAGCACGGATTTTTTTTAGCTTAAAAAGAACTGGGAAAAGATGAAGGATTGTTCGAAAGATTTAGGATGGCCCTGGAATGCAAAGAATAATTGAAGGAACACATGTGTTTTAGTCAGTAAAAGTCTGACACGCCTTCCCAAATCTACCGGTCCTGTGACTCTTGCATCCATCGAATAATGAGGATCAATGCTAAGGAAAAGACATTCAAGAAACATTGTGACTAATTACCTGTTTCTAAATAACTCTTAACCTCCTCAATTGAATAAAATGAAACCAATTTTATATTGGTTGGCTAACCTAACCTAACCATAAAAAGAAAAATTCTTAAACAGAACAATATAAAACTTTGTACAAAACCGCAAACTAGGCGAAACATTCAAGTCATTTAGTAATGCAAAAATATTCAAAACAAAGTTGCATACAAGTTTCATAGCTAAACGTGCTAGGAAAGTAATCTGCGTCAAAAACAATGGTTCTGAATACATAACAGCGGTAAACTTGATAAATGTGGTGTTCTGCTAGGGCTGCCTCGCATACGGGTTCTAATCTAGTTTATTATTCAGGTGAAAATAAAAATGTATGACGGAAACAAAATGAGGTTTTAAAAATTCGTATGCTGGTGTTTCAAGACTAAAATCATCATAATGAATAAATCTAAAAAAAGTCACACAAACTTATTTTTATCCCTTCATTTTATGTCATATAGTCCAATTTGACTTCTCTTCGAATAATAAAAAAAAACAGTTACAGCTTGTTATGTCTTGACATTGAGTCCATTTGATAATTTTGTGAGTCGAATAGTGTAACTTTCAACTACCTTAGATTTTTATTTCATTGCATCTAGTATACCTACCAGTATCTATATTTTGAATTAAAAAATTTTGCCTCCTAAAGATTTTTAGAACTTTTCGCCAGTCAAAACTCAGTCACGTGTTACAATAGATAATAATAAATGAACGTCTATCAATACCTCCAAAATAACAGCTGCTTTTGAAATAAGTGCAAATGATACTAGTTTGAAAATAAATGATAAAAATATTAAATTAATTGCAAACCCTAGTCACAGCGAAAAACTTCGCTCACTTGTGAAACTTTAATATCGGCTACGTTTTAATCTATTCTACACGAAAATCTTTGTACGATTCATTTGCATAGTTCGCGTTTTGTAGTTGAAATTAAATATTATTTAGTGGTACACAATTTTCTTTTAAGTCCGAAATTTGGTTAAACCTTTGAATACAATTGTTTGGTAACTGCTCTAATAAAATTTGGACTTTAGAAAGTTGGGAAAATTGACATGTTTTGAATTTCTGATTTTGTCCCAAACCACCTCTATTTCACGCTTTATGACACGAATGCCTTGAAAATAGTTGCCATTTTGATTACATAATAAAACTTCTGCTTAACGGCCCTGGGCAAGCCTAAACATTTTATATTGGTTTCAGACAAAAAGTTCAACCTTACAGATAGAGTAATGTCAGCCACGCTACACTGTTTTCAAGTGCCCATCATCAGCAAATCCTGTTTTATCTCGTTTTTTATTACCGGTGAATTTGAAATGGGCGCCTAAACACGCAATATACTCGACCACTAAATTGTCTAACAATGCAGCGTGCAATACTCGTTTATCGGTACAAGATGCTCGTATTTACGGTCTTCGAAATGCTAAAAGCGCCCGTAGAGCAACTATAACGTTTTATTACCCTCTATAGAGCACAAACCATACACATAAACATGGACCAATAATACCTCCCACAAGAAGTATCGAAGGCAACGTGCCAATACCGTATGAAGCGAATTGGATGATTACTTTGTTCTTACTAAAATGAGCTGTGGTTAAGTTTAAAATTGTTGTTGCCAAAGAAATTTTTGTTATAGCCAATATAAATTCCAGTAGATAATTTTATTGACAGTAAATAGCGTTACCGAAATACCAATATCGATAAATAGTAACGCTGGCAAATTCTTTTTCCTTCATCCATTTTAGTATCATCTTCAAGGTTACATACATATTCTTACATCAAAAACAGCCGACTACTCAGAAACGGAGACTAATCCTATAAATAAATATTTTATCGGTACTTACTTACGGTTCCTTAGATATAAAACAAGTAGGTCAAAGATTAAAGAAAGTTGTGTCCCATAAGAATTTTTATTTTCTTCTAAACTGCTGATTCCGCAAAATAACAGCAAAGGCTAGTGAAGTTTATTCCCGGATTTGCCGGCGTAATATCAGGCGACGGGGCATGGGACTAAGCAAAATTTAATTTACCCCAGTGAAAATTGGCTGACTTACTTTAAAAAGAAAATGCTGCTTGACGCGGCAAAAATGATTTATGTAAGCAAGACATGCTAATTTTATGTAATACACAATTGTTAAAAAGCCTGACAGTTTGGATACTTTTAATTAAGTAATTATGACTTCCGTAATAAATAGACACGAGGTTTCATTGGGCCCGCGTGGTAGATTACGGTCCATTCCCTCTCCTAGAGAAGAGGAATAAGTCCCAGACGTGGGAACATTAAAAGGCTGATTATGTGATAAAATGAAATACATTTTCTCGTAGAAAAGTATAATTATTAAGTTTTTTTTTTCAAAATTGCACAAATTTAAGAAAGCAGCCTTACTTTGATTATTTTCTTAAATTTTTAATTTTAAATACTTTTTTAGTTGTTATGAATACTTTATCCCCCTATCCATCATTCAATCCATAATCTGAACAAGGCTTCATACCAAACCCAACTTTTTAAAGTAATGGCCTACTTACAAGCATTACAAATAACGCCATCCACTTCTGATCCCCTAATCACAGCTGGACACGGCTTGGTCAATAAACCGAAAAAGGCGACTTTTGACAACACTAATCCTAAGTGCAACTTGGCCGATAAGGATTATTCCGGGGCTCTAATGGCCTTTATCCCTTGGCCCAACAAACGTTCATAACTCACCGTCTTGGCTTGGCTCAACCGACTTAACTTTGGCAGGCGTCATTTCTCAAAAGGCATGCGGTGACGCACTACCCAGGAGGGGGGGGGGGTGGTTCTTCACCCCTCTCGTCTGGAGATTAATAAATATATATAGGTGGACGTGAAAAAATGTAGCACTTAATTTGGCTGAGATGAGTTGCGTATTCGAAGCGTGTATTTCTTGTGTGAGGGTTATTGGTATGTTTAGGAATTCATATTTTTCTTGTCATTTCATTGTGAGCATTGTGGTTGATGGCTCGTATTGTAAAGTATGTATTATTGTTAAAAAATATTCAGTTTTGCTATGATACATACATACATATTTAGCCTTTTAATGTTCCCACTGCTGGGACTCAGGCCTCCTCTCTCTAGGAGAGGGAATGGGCCGTAATCCACCACGCGGGCCCAGTGCGGGTTGCTATGATAAAACCTATAGTATTATGGCTTATTTTCGTCTGTAATTGCTTTTGAATTTTTTGCATCATTTTCATACATACGAATTTCTTCAACATGTGATTATTTGACTGAGGTTCTCCATAAAAACAAATTTTGAACTCCAACAAAACCCTTTCATAACAATCTTCCCGCTGTAACCTCGCAAAACCCAGACGTAAGCACAAACATTCCAAAAAAATTAAGCGTCGCAAGTACGTATTGTACGTACGTTGGTACGTACACACGACGCGTCATACTAATTGCTCAGAGTGCATGTCAAAGGCGTACCGGCGTCGCGCCGGATCCACATAATGGTGCATGGGGGGTTGCAAAAAGGAATGTATGAAAAAAACGCGAGAGACAGACGCTATAAACGTGTACTCAAACTAAGATTCGGTTACAAACAGTTGTTGTTGCTAACGAGAAATCACGACGACAATAGTTAGACTCGCGTGTGGCGAACTTTATTGGAGACTCAATTGTTTTGGACCGAATTGTGTTTGACCTAAAATCTGGAGTGGTTGGAGACCTGAGCAGCTCAAGTAGCAGTTAGCGATGTATCGTCACCGTTCGTGTTTTGAACGTTGTTGTCACAATAAAAGCTTTAGTGATTCGATTGAGTAGATTGTCGGTAACTCTCTATACAAATAAGCAACTTTCTATTGACGTTAATAAATATTAGCCCATTTGTTTTACAATAATGTATACAACATTACTTTTAGTATATGCGAAACCTATATAAATATTTCATTTTGTAATATAAAATACAGTGACTTGTTTTCCATTAGAATGTGGATATAACACGTTCTAATGTTTGGTATTTGGAAGCAAATGTATCGAGTTAATCTTGTAGGCAAGCCTCGCTGAAGTAGTCAATACTAAAATAAAATTCTCAGCTCCATTTTAACGAGATCGCACCTGTTTCGATGATTGCACATATTGTTCAGTAGGAATTCATTTGCGGAAAATTAAAACAGCAACTGAATTTCACGCAAAAGAAATATTTTTAGTTGCTTGGAAAAAGTATCTAGAGTACATATTACATCTATTCTTGTGATCATATTGGACATTCGTGATTAACATTATCTTAACTTATTTTAGTTTCTAAATTATAGTCTAGTTAATATTAAATTAATCAATTCATGCTTATATTATTCTAGAATATTGGATTTAGGTATTAGGTCAAAGTAAATTAGTAAAACGTTGTTATTTGAGGTAAAACTCCTGAATTTTATTTATTACAACTGATCAAATATTTAATGATGGGATTTTCATGAAAGTTGTTCTTAAAACTTATATCAAAAAAGCGTTGAGATATTCAAACAATATTTTTATTAGTCATCATCCCTAAATAAATGATCGGCCTGTTTTCATTTACGTACATATTCGTAACTCAAAACAATCCTGTTAATAAAATACACAACAATATTTAGGCAAACGCATTCCTCGGTATTGGCAAGCCGATATTTTTACAAGCTATGTTTCATCTATTTTGAAACATTATCTTTACTGTTCTCTCATTGTAAATGATTTGCTCTAGAAAAAGGCTGACTTGACGCTACGTATGTCCTGAACTCAGTTGCCAAAAATATCAGATTACCAACCAATAAGCTTCGAAATACGATCAAAATACTTACCCGTTGGGGTGGCAGTACTTGTCGTGGACTATGAGTGTGCTTCGGCGAACAGGATCCATGCTTCTCTTTCCTATGGGACTTCAAACCTCGCAGTAGTCTCGAAAACGTAGTCACCTTCTTCTTGGCTGTACCCAGGCAGTTGTCTACAAAAAGAATGCCTGCTTAAAATTAAATTGTTACTAACTACAAAATAACGCGTGACCCAAGAGCTGACTTTTACCTCGGACAGAGGATAAGCATTGCCATACAGCGTGGCAATGCCGCCAGTCTTTTGGGCATATTACCAGTCGACAGCGATGTGGAAGAGTTTTTTGACGCCATATTTTAGTTTGATTTTAGTTAGTTGTAATTAGTGTAGGGTTTTTATTATTATTTTTTCTATTTTATTGTAATTATAGTTACTACAAAATTAGGTATGGAAAAAGGGAAAATAATATTTATTGGATTTTCAAAAAAAAAATGTTAACAGATCAATTCTTCTCTCTTGAGACAGCGTGGGAGAAAAATGGCTGGAAAGACTTAAGGGTGACCTTTGCCCAGCAGAGACATTAATGACTATGAAAAAAAAAACAGATCAGTTTGATTTGAGCAAGAACTGAATAACAGACTATTCTATAAAGTCTTTGAATTAAAATATATTGAATCAGCATATATTAAATAGCTAGTTATCTAAGTATTTAAACTAGTTACTTTATCGGTATAACTGTCAAAAACTTAATTCAAATTTATTGCATAAAGAGAACTTGTACTCTTCAACGTGTCTGCTAATAGACTCTTCTCGGAAAAAAACGACATAACTACTATAAAAAATGCTTTTCACGAATTAGGTCTAAATAGCAAGTCATGTGTCGACACGTCTAGCCAACATTAGAAATTAATAAATCAAGCACTCATGTGCTAGGCAAATTTTAAGTTTTTTCTCCTCATTTATAGTGTGCTTTCAAAGGTCTTCTAATATTTTTTAATTGCTTATTAACATTGAGTGACAAGGAAAGTAATAGAAGCAAAATATCAACAACGTCCACGTGCAATTTTTTGTTGCATGTGAATATTATTGCTTTGTTTAGCACCTAACGTTAAATTAATGGGAAAAGTCGCTTTTTTTGACGTAGAAAAAATAATGAGAGACTCGCAAAAATGTCTTGATTTTAGTTCCACCCGCTGAACAATTCTTCATACTATATATAATTCTTATTATTTATTTATTAATTATATTCTTTATTGTACACCACATAAACAAAAATAAGGACAAACATAATTAAAAATAAGTGTACAATGGGCGGTCTTATCGCACAGGGCAATTTCATACAGACAACCTTTGGATGGACTGAAAGAGAGGAGATGGATTTTTAGGGCTGTCAGTGTCACAACATCAGAAAAATACTAATAAGACAGAATAACATAAATACATATATACAATATAAGAAAAAAAAAATACTAATAAATATTAAATATATAATTGAGCCAGGAGAAGAAAAAAATCAAAGTGAAAAGGTAATGCTCCTTCACCATTTGTTTAAACGTGGGTAGCGTTTGTGCACGCCTCACTTCTAAGGGCAACGCATTCCACTTTCTTATGTATGTGTTTGTCACCTAACTTCTCCTAAACGGCTTGACCGATTTAGATTAAATTTTGTGTTTATTTGTGTGGGTCCCTGGATTATTTTAAAATACAATTAAACCTCAGTTGTCGCTGCAATCGGATTCTCAATTTCTGACATAAACCCAGCTTTTAAGCAGGACGTTTCCCAGGACCACTAGTCCCGAAAAATATGTATCTAAATAGATAGTAATATAATCAACAACAATTTTAGTTCTTAAGTAAATGTCAGATACTCACCGCTTGGTGGGAATTCGTAGAAATATGCTGACCGTGGACTTAGGCAACTGAAACAAAATAAAGTAAATATTAGTATATTATGAATAATAACAATAAGCCTTATATCTTAGTTTTCCATATGTCGCAATAGTTTCCCACCAACCGGGGGTTGTCCTTGGATACACTAGCATAGTGCGTATAGGGATAATCACCGGTTCGTACCAGTTTCCATTAAAAGCGTCTAAAAGGGCCTCTGCGAGTTGGTTTCGGCTCCTCGTACGCCTTCCAAAGGTCCAGGACCTTAGGGTGCTGAGATAAATAAATGTATATTAATAAAACACAGCTCATGCACCCACCAAATATGTTTCAAAACTCTTGGAATTTTTACCCAAAATTGGTCACTACAGTTTATTTGCATAATCCTTACATAATGCATTTAATAATCCGCAAGCCCTTCATAATTCTACAAATTTCATACATCAAAGAAAATAAAATCAAAAAACGAACTCCAACAGTTGCCGTGAACAGAGAAACACTCGGATATTGCGGAAAACAGGAAAAATATCGGACTAAGCAAAACATTCGGAATTCGGAAAATGGGAAATTAATCGACTCCAGCATTAACAATACTCGCTAATGATGATTGTCCGTAAAATGAGTGGTGGTTAATGAAATCGTAAATTTTGTAAAGAGTTCGTTTGATGTGTCCGCGTCCTTAATCAGCTTCGACAATTGAACGTTTAAAACCGACGTTAATTTTGCGAGTATATAATTAATAAGTCTGGTATTTTAAATGTTATTTCAATTTCGTGTCATTGAATCTGAAAATTTTACTGCCAGCAGATAACTGAATATTATTTGACTGAAATGGAAGTCGTTCTTTTGAGGGCTTTATTATTATTTAACCTGTGTCAATATTTTTATCACTTGGATTTTATATAGGAGTAATTTTAATTTGTTCACTTTTGACAGTCTTTACAGTCGGAAGCCAGGAAATTTGACATCAGCCATGCCAAGGGGTATCGTGTTAACTAATTATTAGATTGTAGAGAACCGATTCCAATACAGTTGGGAAAAGGCTTGGAAGATCAACTAATCTATGAAATTACAACTAACTAAAATCAAACTAAAATATGGCTTCAAAAAACTCTTCCACATCGCTGTCGACTGGTAATGTGCCCAAAAGAATGGCGGCATTGCCACGCTGTATGGCAATGCTTATCTTCTGTCCGAGGTAAAAGCCAGACCTTGGGTCACGTGAAGTGTCAACTCGTGTTGTACTGGTGGTGCCGCTGCGGCTGCGGTGAACCTCAAGCGGCGGAAATATAATAACCTGGTTGGAAGTTATATTTTCGAACCGTTTGGGGTTGAAACTCTCGAATCGTGGGGTCCTAGTGCTCACAAGTTGTATAAAGATCTGTCAAAACGTCTAGTTGACACATCTATGAAATTAGAAACATTTATTTCAAATAGACCAATTACAGGCACTTTTGAATTGTCAAAATGTCGGGCAGTAAAAAAAAGGGAAGCTAAATTGCACGTTTCAAAGCGTAGATCTCTATGGAGAAAAACAAAATATGATCGTGCGAAACTGCGAGTTTCTTTGAAAGAGTTACCGAGGACCTGAAATGGAAAAGGCCACTGAAAGAACACAGGCAAGTTTTAGTCAGTAAAAATCTGATACTCCTTCTTACTTTACCCAGAGTGGTAGGAATCATTTGATGATTTCCTACCGAGAAACTGTACTATATCTTTCCTAGTTTTATTTTACCTACTTCTTTTCATTAAGGAAAAAACTAAACCACTATTATTTATTTATTTAAACCTCTTGTACAGTTATAGTGGTACATAGGCAGATTTAATGCAACATGGCATTCTCTACCAGTCAAACTTTGAGTTGAAAAAGACAACACTGTTGTTACGGACACGAGCATGTAATTTAGAATCACTAAATATAAGCAACATTACGTCATTCACAGACGCGTAATGTATGTACATAGGCGCTGTACATAATAGAGAGCAAGCCTATCAGAGGCCAGACTATTGTCCAATCAGCTACTGGGATAGTATATAAGGCTATGTACTGAGTTCTTAGAAGTACATAATGCGGTTCTTAGAAGTAAATAGTACAGAAAAACCGTTAAGAATAATCTGGGTTTCTATTGGTAGATTACAATGGAGAAAATCACGCCACTATTGATGACCAATGGTGTGCTTGCCGTATGCGGGGGGTCGGGAGGTGAACGTCAGCCGGCCTCAACAGGATTAGGAAATAGACTAGAGGAAAAGGGACTCTCTCCCACGACTTGCGACCGGCTGAAAAAGTACTTAAGCTGCACTTTCGTTGAAGACGACGTTCTCTCTCTGCAGTTCGACTCGAAGCGTCACTGCGACAGTTTGTCTTGGCACCCTACGCTCCTGGAGCGGCCCTAGATTTCCAGATTTCCTAAGTTATCTAACGTATTAGAGTCAGTGAAGTATTGTAAAGTAACTGTGAACTATTTTGTGAGTTAGCGTCACGCGTATGTACGTAAAGGACTCGATATTTACACGTGTTATGTGAAGTCTGTATTTTTATACGTGTTAAATAAATTGGCTGAGGCCTTTCAAGCGTGACCATTGTGTTGTGTAATTATTTACATCCTCTGCCCCCAACAGAGGAACTTTGGTCCTTCGAGAGCCGGATATTGGTCCTTTGGTAAGGAATATCGAGCGGCTTATTGTGCGTCTTTGGGGAGACGTGAAGAAATACAGTTGGGTGTCGAAGATTGAAGAAGGGAACGCTTCAAGCTCGAACAGGAACGCTGCAAGTAAGAATAGGAACGCGGCAAGTTACGTTTCGAAGAAACCTATTTTCAAGAAAGAAGAGGAAAGCTTTCAAGATTGAAAAGGAACGCTTCAAGTGGGAAAAGGAACGCAGCAAGTCACGTTACGAAGAATACCTATTCTGAAGATTGAAAAGGAACACAGGAACGCAGCAAGTCCGACCCAGTAGGTGCTTAGGATTGTCGCCACGTCGGGAACTTCGAGCCGCCAGCGTCGTGTCGAGCCGTCGTGTCAAGTCATCGTGTCAAGCCGTCGTGTCGAGCTGCAGAGAGGGATCCACGGGTCCTTTACGCCGTCGCGTCAAGAACCTTTTAAGCGGGTGGACCGCGGCTCAGGTACGTGCCACCTAACGGTGTCAAAGGTGCGTGCCTGAGTTAACGCCGTTTCAAGGCGGTGCGACATATTGTGCGGTGTCGCCAACCAAACGTGGTTGAATAGCACTACTGCGCCTGTAAGGCTGCGCACGTTGCGAGGGCCGGACTGTAGGCACTGCCGAGGCAACCGGTCGTTCCCACCGGTTGCTGAGCACCTCGTAGCGCGTGTAGTTCTCTGCAGGGTAGTCCCCACCTTTCCATTTCCTGCACATTTTCCATCCCTGCCGGAGCATATCCCTCTCATAGGGCCCTCCGGTAGGTCTGATAGGGCCGCTAGGGCATTGATAGAGCTAGGGTGCCAAACGAGGAGGAAGGATGCCGACTACAAGAAGCCAGAAGAACGAAGATACGCAAGCCCGCGTGTTTGAAGACCCCCCCGCGTCACCGTCGTCCCGCGCGACAATATTATCACGCGCTAACCCCCGCGTTACGATTCCCGCGTCTGTACCAGTTCCTGCAACAGTGCCTACGAACGCGCCGACAGCCGAGAACACTACGATGGATGCTATAACGTCAGCCGCCGCCGCGACCGCCATCTCAGCGCCCGCGCCCGCCGTTGATAGGATAAATAGTAGGTCGCCCGTCCAATCCGTACGATCGCGCCAATCCACCGCTAGTGCTGTACTGCGCATTAGGCAAGCAGAATTACATGCTGAGGAGCGCCTCGCCGCGATACGCCGCCAGGAATTGCAACTCGAAGCCGAGCTGGTTAAGAAGAGATTAGCGATAGATGTAGCTACCATTCGCGAGGAAACAGATCGAGATAGTGATATAGCACAGGACGTCGCGGACACCGATAATCGAATCGATAATTGGCTGCAATGCGCGCAGCCTACGGGGGACGAGGGATTACCATCGCTGACTCCGCCGGATCAAACGTCGTCAGCGATACGCGCACCCGCCCCGGTTCACATACGGGGGGAGGAAGCCGAGCGCGCCCGGGGTAGGCAGGAAATTACGAGGCCGCGTACGCCACAGTATGAGGAGCGAGAACGCGCGTACTTTCCGAGAGAGGAGCCGCCCCGCGTAGAGAATAAGGAGCCCCGCGAACCTAGGTTCCGATCACCGCCTAGGTCGCGACATAAATCTCGATCTCGATCTCGATCCCGAGATATCGATAAGCTAGCCGACGCGTTAAATAGGATGACACGTTATCGACCGCCGCCGCGTCAAGCGATAGAGTTGCCCATTTTCACGGGAGCGCCGCACGAGTGGTTGCTGTTCAAGTCAGCAATGCGAGACTCGACACGAGAGTATGGATTCTCACGAGGAGAGAACTTAGCGCGCCTACGCAACAGCCTGAAAGGTGAAGCGAGAGAGACCGTGTCCGCGCTACTTTGCACCGCTGCTGACCCCGCCGTGATAATGCATACACTCGAACAGTGTTACGGACGTCCCGAGATTATAATCGACAAGTCACTCGACGATTTAAGAAAATTACCGCGACTCGGTACGACGGCCGCTGAACTCAACGCGTTCGCGATAAAGCTGCAGAACATCGTCAGCGTGCTATCGTGTCTGGATGATAGGGGGTACCTACAAAACCCAATGCTGTCCAGACACGTAGTAGAGAAGCTCAGCCCACACATGCGCGCGCGTTGGTGTGATTACGCCCAAGAGCATGGTAGTCGCGTGGAAGCAGAGATCGTTACGCTGTCGCGCTACCTAATGAGGGAAGCTGATCGGGCCGTAAGATACGCGTACTCGTCGACCGTGACTACGACGTCAAAGGAAGCGACGCGTCAGCAAGCTCCCGCCAGAGCACAAGCGGTCATTAGGAGGAATAAAGCGCGCGTACCCGCAACGTACGCCGCCGCCGAGCGACCTGGCGAGGACGAGAGAGAGAGGGCTAAGAAGACGTGCTTGTGCTGTGGCGAGGGACATGCCACGCCAAGCTGCAAGAAACTTGGTGACATGACGGTCCAACAAAGATGGGAATGGGCCAAGGAAACTGGAGCATGTTTCAAATGTCTGGCGAGTAAACATCGTCGATTCAAGTGTACCGCGAGGAAGTGCGGAGAGCAGGAATGTCGTAGATCGCACCATAGGCTACTCCACACCGCCGACCGAACGTCGGACGCGGCTAGCGCCTCCACCAACTGTGGGACCAGGAGCGTGAGGGAAGAATCGGCGACCACCGCATCTGCCCATGCCGGCAGCGAAATGAGCGCGGTGTTACTCAAAGTGTGCCCAGTAACGTTGCGGGGGCCTAACGGTAAGGAAATAGAGACGCATGCGTTACTGGACGAGGGCTCCACTATTACGCTACTCGACGAAGAGATAGCTAACGAAATGGGCGCGAAAGGAACTAAGCGAGCGTTACGCGTCCACGGGATTACGGCCACGCGACAAGAGAACGACAGTCGTTGCGTGGAAATAGGAATCAAGGGAAAACGCTCAGAGTGTTTTAACATACGCGCGCGTACTGTTAAACGCTTAAATATAATTAGTCAGACCGTGAAAGCGAGCTATCTACGCTGCGAACACATGAAACGTATACCTGCACGTGACGTGTGTTACGAGAATGCGAAGCCACGCCTATTGATAGGCGCCGATAATTGGCATTTGATAGTGTCGCGAACTTTGCTCACGGGACGGCAGAACGAGCCAGCCGCTTCACTTACGCAGCTAGGATGGGTGGTACACGGAACGGTACCACGGCGCGTAACTGAATTCGAGGCGAGTAGCGGGATAGCATTGCACGTGCACCCACAGGAAATATCCGATGATTGCGAAGAGTTAAAGGACCTCATCACATCGCATTTCTCGATCGACGCTCTGGGGATAGTTCACCAGCCGAGACCAGTGCTGGCAGACGAACGGGCGAAGGATATTTTCACGAAGACTGCTCGGCTGGTTAACGATCACTACGAGGTAGGGTTGCCGTGGCGGAGTGATGAGCCACACCTACCACCGAGTTACGATATGGCCTTTCGTAGACTCAAAACCATTGAAAGGAAAATGGATAAGTCAGCTGACTTCAAAAAAGCATATGTGTCGCAGGTCAATAACCTCATAGAAAAGGGGTACGCGAACAAAGTAGCCGAGAATGTAGGTAGGGAGAGTGTCATACCGGAATGGTACCTACCACATTTTGCCGTCACGAACCCGAATAAACCTGGGAAGATACGTCTAGTCTTCGACGCGGCAGCAACCTCTGCAGGGAAATGTCTGAACGACGAGTTACTCTCCGGGCCCGACATGTTGAATACTCTCTATGGCGTGTTATTTAGATTTCGTGAAAGGTCGATAGCCGTCACCGCGGACATACGAGAGATGTTCCTTCGAATCAAGATTCGGCCGGAAGATAGAAGAGCGCAGAGGTTCCTGTGGCGTGGCAACGATCGGTCCGGACCACCAATCAAGTACGAGATGGCGTCCATGATTTTCGGTGCTAGGAGTTCACCTTTTCTAGCACACAGCGTGCGCAATAAGAACGCGGACGATTGCCGAGAAAGTCGCCCGCACGCGCACTACGCCATCACGCGTGCTCACTATATGGATGATTGGGTGGACAGTTACGACACCCGGGAACAAGCGGCTGAGGCTATGAGGGAGGTGGTCGCCGTGCACGCAAGAGCCGGTTTTCAGTTGGCAGGGTGGCAAACCAACGAGGCCGACCTACTATGCGAGATAAGCGATAGCGACAAGTCCAGTTCGCCAAAGGAGTTAGGAGCGAACGCACATCCCTACGGAAAGACGTTGGGTATTATGTGGCTACCGACGACTGACGAGTTCGCCTTCAACGTGGAAATGCCACGAGTGCCCGCCGAGGTGAAAGCGCGCGAACGCGCACCGACAAAGCGAGAGACATTAGCAGCAGTAATGTCCATTTTTGATCCGCTAGGCATGCTTAGTCCGTATACGATAACGGCTAAGATAATGTTACAAGACCTGTGGCGCAAACAGACCGGATGGGACGAACCTTTGCCCCCGGAAGAGGCTTGCATTTTTGAAGAATGGTTAGGTGATTTAAAATACGTAGCGAACCTACGACTCCCGAGATGTTATTTTAAAGGTGGTGTAGTGAATAGAACTCTACACACGTTCGTCGACGCGAGCGAACAGGCGTACGCGGCGGCGGTATATATGAGGTCAGTGACCCCTGAGGGAAGAGTGATCGTGACACTCGTCGCAGGAAAAGCAAGGGTCGCGCCAATGAAGGCGCAAAGTATACCGCGGCTCGAATTGCAAGCGTGTCTAGTAGGTGCGAGGTTAACCGAGCAAGTTAAACAGGAACATCGTTATGAGTCATTAGATACGACATACTGGAGTGACTCCAAGACCGCCCTACATTGGATAAGGAACGAATCTTCAAAGTACACGCCGTACGTCGCGCACCGACTTCGGGAGATATGTGAACTCACACAAGCAAAACAATGGCGCTGGATACCATCGGCTTATAATGTAGCCGATGACGCAACTCGGTCCGGAATGACGCAACTGGAAAGCGAAAGTAGATGGTTCACTGGTCCCCTCTTCCTGGGCGGACCAGAACACATCTGGCCAACGGAGATCGCGCAGGGAGAGGGGGGTGATGAGATCGTCACCCACATAGCGCGCATCACCAGCCACGTCGACACGACCGCCGAGAAATGTATGGCCATATGGGAAGATCGTGCGCACCATACAAGGACCTGATGGTGTCATACGCAGCGCTGAGGTACAGACGCGTGGAGGCGTTTTCAGACGCCCAGTTAGAAGGCTCGTTGTCCTGGCCGATGGAAGTTAGGCTCGCGTTGCTACGCCGGGGGGAGGCTGTTACGGACACGAGCATGTAATTTAGAATCACTAAATATAAGCAACATTACGTCATTCACAGACGCGTAATGTATGTACATAGGCGCTGTACATAATAGAGAGCAAGCCTATCAGAGGCCAGACTATTGTCCAATCAGCTACTGGGATAGTATATAAGGCTATGTACTGAGTTCTTAGAAGTACATAATGCGGTTCTTAGAAGTAAATAGTACAGAAAAACCGTTAAGAATAATCTGGGTTTCTATTGGTAGATTACAATGGAGAAAATCACGCCACTATTGATGACCAATGGTGTGCTTGCCGTATGCGGGGGGTCGGGAGGTGAACGTCAGCCGGCCTCAACAGGATTAGGAAATAGACTAGAGGAAAAGGGACTCTCTCCCACGACTTGCGACCGGCTGAAAAAGTACTTAAGCTGCACTTTCGTTGAAGACGACGTTCTCTCTCTGCAGTTCGACTCGAAGCGTCACTGCGACAGTTTGTCTTGGCACCCTACGCTCCTGGAGCGGCCCTAGATTTCCAGATTTCCTAAGTTATCTAACGTATTAGAGTCAGTGAAGTATTGTAAAGTAACTGTGAACTATTTTGTGAGTTAGCGTCACGCGTATGTACGTAAAGGACTCGATATTTACACGTGTTATGTGAAGTCTGTATTTTTATACGTGTTAAATAAATTGGCTGAGGCCTTTCAAGCGTGACCATTGTGTTGTGTAATTATTTACATCCTCTGCCCCCAACAACTGTGGTAGGTGTGCACAATAAATAAATACTAGATATATAAAACTAGAATGAAGTATCCAAAAAAAATAAAAAATAGAATGTACAACAAAAAGGTAATAATTATTAAATTTCAAGACGCGTATTTCCAAACAATGGTTCAATATCGCACATGTTTCAGTTGGCAAACCCAATATAAAGTTGGGATCGGGCAATAAATCACAATGAGTATCATATCGGCACCATGCAATGCCGCGGATGCAATGAATATTGATTTTCTCAACAATTTAGTTCTACGTATGTAATAAATTTATATTAATTCCGATTTTGTTCGTATGTTCACATACTTTATCAAAAACTTAGCGTTCGTTTTTAATCAGAAGTTTGATTTACTATCCGATCATAATGAATTTTCATTAGTTTTTCTAGTAGCTTGAATGGTCTTTGAATGTATTATCTTTTTAAACGAATGAAATCCAATAAAAGTATTTACAATATTATATAAATAGCGGTATTACATAACATTACAAAATCTTTAATATTCTTGAACACAATAAATACTTCGTTACACAAGCTAAAACTATTTAATTGTCGTTCAACACCGAGATTTCCAAAGCGGTCTTCATTTGAAATCCATAAAGTTCAATTTAAAGACGCACGTTATAACTCTCACTCGATCATGACAAAGCCAATAATTGTCAGGCGACTCATAAAAGTTATACGAAACCGGACCTATGTCGAAACGTAATCGAAGCCAGCCAACAAAGCAGATAGCGAATCAGAAATAACGACGCACCGCGCATTCTACAGCACTTAGATAAATTTCGTCTAGTTAGGCCGCGTATCACGGAGTTTCTCGCGTTTCCCGTATCTTGACACCCGTAATCGCGTACCTTGTTAGTAGGATTCCCATCGGTGCGTAGCGTTAATTGAGTAACGAGTACGTATATCGCTCTAAATGCCAGTACTATACAGCCTCTCTCTGTATTTTTAGGTGTAGGTAGGTATTATATTGATTTTAGTAGTTAAACACAGCGTTTGATTAATTGCTGGTAATGTTTATTCATAATTTTTAATTGATTGACCATTTTAGTATACTTTGTTGTATTTTGATTTTCAAGTTTCATTGACAATTGTATGAGCTGATTGTGATTTTCATTATTAATATACGAAAAGGTTTTATCCTATTATTATTATTATAATTATATATTTTTGTACTTTAACTAATACAGAAATACGTTATACGAGCTGCTAACAAATATTATTTATTTATTTATTTAATCTTCATGCAACAAAAGGTACAAAGGCGGACTTAATGCCTTAGGCATTCTCTACCAGTCAACCTAGGGTAGTGGAGAGACAATATGGCAGGTGCATAAAAAAAAAGAAAATATTATTTAGACAACAAGTATTACAAAATTAAATATATAGCTAAAACTAAACATACATACATATTTAATAAAATATACACCTATACATACATATATATAAATACACAATAAAGGAGTTTTGAGATAATTCTGCTATTTGGGTAGTAATTCCACAACTTCCACTTAAATGCATACTGACTCGTGGCCGTCCTGATATCAAGAGGTAGCGAATTCCACAGAAGGATGGACTGTACATTGAAGGAGGAATGAAAAAAATCAGAAGTATGAGAAGGACAAAGCAGTAGCAGATTGTTAGAAGAACGCAGATTATGAACCAAAAGTTGTCTTATTATTAATAAATGATTATAACATAATCTCATAATCAACCTGAAGTCTTTCCACTGCTGAGGCCTTTTTTTAGCAGAGGGAATAGGGGCCGTAATCCACTACGTGCGGGTTGGTGAATGTCACATGTCTTCCAATTTTTGATTCTAGGACATGTTGGTTTCCTCACGATGTTTTCTTTCACCGTTTTGAGAGCAATGGTGATGAAATAAATTACACAAAGTAAAGCGCTTACCTGGGTGTGAACCCATGACATACAACTTTTAAGCTGGGACCGTTACCACCCGGGCCATCACAGCAATGTTTGTTCAATCGGGTAAATATTATAAGTACACTGCACAAAGATGTGTGTACGATCTTAAGAGGACAGGTTGTATTGCTTGTGTCCACATTATTGCAATTCCCGAGAATTTCTCTGATGAAAGCTTGTTGGATCTACTAACGTTGACTAGTAGAGAAAGTATTTGTGTACTACTATAAAACTCAGCTATTATTAAAAAAAAACCTACGTTTATAAAGACCTTCGGAACTGGGGCAAGTAAGGTTAGCACCAAGTTTCAATACAAAATGCACTTTTTCTTTACAAAATATTTTCAATCACTTTTTTATCAAGACTTCGAGGACGAACTTTTGCGTAGCTTATGGTATAAATCTTGCAGTTATAAATCGTATGGTTGGAAGATGCAATGACAGTCCTTATATTTACAATAATCGGTACATCTCTATTGTCACCACAACGAACGGTTCTGTGCGTCTCGCATCAAACAGATTCCTGCTACTCTCACCAGGTCATCAGCCCACCTTGTGGGAGTCCTTCCAACGCTGCATCTTCCGGTGCGTGGTCACCAGAACCTTTTGGTCCCATTGACTATCTGTTCTGCGAGTAAATGTGCCCTGCCAACTACCAATTAAGTTTGGCGATTCTTCGGGCTATGTCGGCAACCTTGGTTCTCCTGCGAATATCTCCATTCCTGATGCGATCACTCAAGGAAACTCCAAGCATAGTCCATCTATATTATAGTAGAGGAAAGTCGTCAATTTCACAGAATTCTAACACTCAAAGCCGGAATAGATGGATTGTATTGTAATATTCAAATATTATCTCATCATCTTTACGTATGTTAATACCATAGTGTTAAGATCGTTATTCTCAGCGTTTTATACCCATCAATTGAGACAAAATTGTGAATAGTATGGGTCGAATTTACATAATATTCATCGTGAAGGTTCGTTAGTCCGTCTGTTTCACTTGTCATATGTAGGCGTGTGTTTATTGTATTTAAACATTGAAATTGTTAGTCGTCAAAGTATCTTTGGTTGATAAAGTGGGATATTTTATTGAAGGGCATCAAGGGTGATGTTTGATTTATATGCCTAGAAGATATTTTAGATTATTTTAGTGTAGAAATAGTGTATTAATATTCATATTACGATGTTCATTGCTTGCAACATCTTTCTGTATAATATAATAATAATGTACGAGTATGTGTTAAATAAATTGGTATTTTGTCAGAAAGTTATTTTGCATTTTCTCATGTATTATTCCAGTTGAATCGTCGGTCGTTATTTATGTTTTACATTTACACACATACTTGATCTTACTAATGTTGTTCATTACCTTTTTTGCATAATATGTGTTATTTAGCTGTTATTCTAACTAACTCTTCTTTTCAAAAAGGGTTTAATATAAACTATTGTGCAGAAGTTTAACAAATACATTTTTTTAATGTGGGAAATCATTTAATAACTTTTCTTGCTGTAGGTGGGGCGGGAGGGCGCCTCAGACTTTTAGTGACTAAAACCACACTTATGTTTCTTCTTTGCCCTGGCGTTCCAGGACCATGGGTTTCCCGTTCGGAAGTCAACCCATTGCCCCAAGTAGGCGTCGGCCCTGCTTGGGCCCTACCGTTGGTCAGTTTACGGTTTTGCTAACATATATTTGAGGCGCACATGGAACACTACTCGCCGTCGACGACTCGGGCTCGGTCCAGACGGTTACCGACGGCCAGACGGTGAGCTACCCATCAGCTCGTCATCTGGGAGCAGACATCTTAACGCCCCAGCCACCGAGGCACGCTTATTAGGTAAGTCCGCATCTACACCATCGACCTACCCAGATACAAAACGATTTTTCAAACAAAAAGTCGCAAAGATACGCTTTACGAATCGACGATGATTAAACGAACGATACGTTTAACTTAAAATTTGCGACTATACAACGCCAAAGATAACTAAAGTAACACAGATAATTTTAGTCAGTGAAAGTCTGTCACTCCGTCACGCTTCTCCCAGAGCCGAAGGAGTTTAAAATCTCAGTGTTGCGAAACATCAAATGTCGAAAGTAACAGTCATGTGACAGCGTCTTTACATCAAAAACAAAAGGGTAAAATTATTTAACCTTACAAGATAATTTTATATCAAGTTGAGAATTTTCCACCGTATATTCAACCTAACACAAGCAGAGAGGGGTGTCTTTATATTTTAATACTTTAAGAAATCACCAGCTTTGAAGCTTGGTCGGATGCAAAGAGTTCAAGGTTCTTAAAAGGGATGTCGTTATTTAGGAATTCGTTCATTTATATTTCAGGAAATGTGAGAAAATTTGCAGTTACCCCTAAAACTTTTTGTACATTAATCAGAGGGCAACGAGATATTTTTTATGAAGGGGCCCGGTTCATTTGATTTATGATACCATTTTTCTGGTGTTGATCTATGAAAAACAAACGTGGAATTAATATTTTATTTAACTGACAGAAGATACGAAAGAAGCATGGGGACTGGCATAAACAAAGAAAGCCAGTGCGCAAAGGCGAAACTTTAGTCATAACGATTGTGCAAATGTGTATCCCAGGGCCCTGGAACGAAGGCAAAGAAGGAAAAGGAGTGGGTTTTAGTCAGCAAAAGTCTGACACGCCCTCCCACCCCACCCAAGAGCGAGAGAAGTCATTTAACACATCATTCATTTAGATAATAAAGCTATTTTTCTCCTTTTATGCAAAAGGATGAAAACAGCGTTTTAGTCCAAAACACTTCTAATACTTCCCCCTCGGGCGCCCCGCGGTATTATTATTACGTAATTGCGCGTTTTTACGAAAATCACCGAAAAATTGAAAAAAAACTTTTTCTGGATTTTTCTAGGAAAAGCAAAGGTATAGAAACAAAAATTTTCGGCCAAAAAAAATTCGTACAAACGTATGTACATAACGACAATTAAGCGTTTTTCAAGGTCATTCAAGACATACGTATGTACAATCGGCACTCGAGGGGTTAAAGGTTTAATTAAAATATTATCATCAAAAACTAGTACCTGCGCACATGACCTACATTACCATCAACTCCTCTCCATCAAACCAAGAGATAAATTGCCACTCAGAATCAATTTCCCTAGGAATCAGTTAGCAAGCCGCGGAGCTCGTAAACGTTGAGTTTATAAACTACCAGTTTTCATTACTGCTGCAAATTGGTTAAGCGGTGTTAATGTGAGGCTGTGGTATTCTGGATAATACCGCAAGATGGGTATTTGTATAGCATAATCAGCTTTTTTTTAATGTTCCCACTGCTGGAACTCAAGCCTCCTCTCTTGGAATGGGCCGTAATCCACCACGCGGGCCCAGTGCGGATTGGTGAATGTCACATGTCTTTGAATTTTTGGTTCTAGGACATGCCGGTTTCCTCACGATGTTTTCCTTCACCGTTTTGAGAGCAGTGGTGATGAAATAAATTACACAAAGTAATGCGCCTGGCTGGGTTTGAACCTGCGACCTACAACTCGTAAGTCGGGGCCGTTACCACTCGGCCACCACTGCTATTTGGGTATTTGTAACAAGAATAATTTTATTAAAAGAAGAATAAGTATTACTGGGCTTGCGGACGACGAGCAATGGGTAGCTCGCCGTCCGGCCGTCTGGTAACCGTTCGGACCAAGCCCAAGTTGTTGACGGCGCGTAGTGTCCCACGCCCACCTTAAAAGATGCCAGTAAAACCGTACGAGCCCAGCAGGGCCGAACCATACTAGGGCCATAGGGTTCTGAAAATGTTACCCGGGGTCCTAGAACGCAAAGGGCAACTGAAAGAACAATGTGTGGTTTTAGTTAGTAAAAGTCTGACACGCCCTCCCACTCGTCTTACAGCAGGAGAGGTAATTAGATGATTTTTCACCTTAAAAAATGCTAAATTATAGTGTACGGTCTCATCAAACGCACACTTACTTTGTGAACACAGCAACCTACATGGATGTCGTGCGTCACAAATATTATACTATAATTATCACATTTTAATTAAGGCGCCTCGAGTCAGACTATAACTGTGGATCTAACTATATCTATTAGTCAAAAGAAAGAATCGCTACCTTTATACCTCGTTAGCCATCTACGTTTGAATATAACTTTAAACTTAACTTGTTATTATTTTCTCTCCATAACTAAACCAACATTTACAAAGTGTTAATGTATGGTGCCAACCATTAACTCCTTATAGAGTTATCCAAAAAGTAAAAAAAAAGAAAAAAAAAAGTAAAGTGAAAAAAGTGACAAGTGTGGAAGTGAAGTATGTGAGTGTGTGTGCGTGAGTGTGTGTGTGAAAGTGTGTGTGTCTAAACTGATTTCCCGTGACTTTCTGCACGCCTATAATGCTTAAAGTTTACTAGAGGGCTACATTATTGGTTGAAAGAGCCACGCAGCTCTGTAACGCAAAACACTACTTAGGAACACGGGTGGGTGTCGTCAATAAAAGTGTGACAGCCCTCGCTTCGCCCAGAGCGAGAGAAGTTATTTGATGACTTCCAACCCCAAAAAAAGGAGACTAAGATTTTTTTCCACGTAAGAGATATATGAGAACATTTTTAAAGGCTGATTGTAAAAACATTCGTCGAATATTTTTACAATGATTACCAATATAAGAATAAGTTAAAAAATTCGTTACTAAAAAGTCGCCTGTTTCCGCCTGTTTTCGACCAGCATAGCTTTCAATCGTGCATGAGCGAGCACCAAGAAGCTAAATATTATTTTATTACAGAGGCTATATAAGCTCATTTAAGTGTTTCATTAATTTCAAAAAGGTTTATTTCAGCTGGACTCTTGCTGCGTGTCAACGGCAAATGCACCGTTGGTTTAAATGGCCCAATAAACTTACTTAAAAACAAAGAATTAGAGCAATCAAAGCTGTTAAAGTACTTTTTAACACCTCTTTTTCTCCTTTTAGTAAACTGGCCATATTATAAAAGCTAACTAGAATAACGATATAATAATTAATTTAATTAACTAGCCGTTCGGTTTACTTAATGGGAAACTACTGCATATTATAATTTTTATTGCAAAAGCAATAAAAGATAAAGGAACTGACTTAATGTTGAAGCATTTCAGTTTAATTACTAGTACAGGAGCTGTTTGTGGAATTAGCACGACAACTTTACTATTCTAGTGTTTCTTTGCTGCACTATAATTGTCACATTATCATGCAGCTCGTAAACACCCACTGTTGAACAGAAAACTAGGCTTTTCATAGAGCGTATGTGAGAGCATTGCTTTTAATCATTTGGTGACGGATTGGTATTTAGAATGTTCATACGAATTATTATATCTCTTATTACCACATGGCCTGATGACCTGGTGAGGGTCGCAGCAATCCCACGGATGCGAGACGCACAGGACCGGTTGTCATGGTGACAGTTTAGGTAGGTTTATGTCCAATAGTGGACGTCTTTCGGTTAAAATGACGATGATGATGAAAGACTAAGAGGAGGAAGAGGCTAATTGGGGATCCAGATTTGGTTAAGTCCAATCTACAAAGCCTCGAGCACAGGCGCAGGGTAGCCAGCCTATCGGTATTTTACAGGTTGCATTTTGGAGAGTGTGCGCGGGAATTGCATGACTTGATTCCGCCATCTCCTTTCTACCATCGGACAACCCGACGTACGGCGAGTATCCACCCTTACGTTGTTGAAACTTCAACGGTCCGGACTAAGCGTTTCGCTTCGTCGTTTATACCGCGTACATCGAAGGACTGGAACAATTTGCCTGCTGCGGTCTTCCCGTCCAACTATAATTTAGGTGTCTTCAAGGCTAGAGTGAATAGGCTCTTAATAAACTAGTGCGCCTCACCATCAATGATTGCATCGCTGCTTACCATCAGGTGGGATCGCAGTCAAGCACTGGTATATATGAATTAAAAAAAAAAAAAAAAAAGACTTAAGAAAGATGACATAAGACTTGAGAAATTCTAAAGTCCATATTCTTGGCTCAGACCTGTGCCGTATGGGGTACAAAAACTGAACACAAAATGTACAAGGGTGCATAATTTACGTTTTGTATTGTACTTATTTACGTAAACAATTCAGAACAGGTTTTTTAAGAAATAACGATAATGGAATGACTAAGAAAATATACCTGTAATGAAAACTACACCTACCCTCACCTACCACGTCCCTACACTACCTAGTCAACTAAATAAATAACACAATACAATTTTATTTAGTTTACCAGTAACTTTTATATTTTAAATAAAAAGCCTAACATTGTTTATGACATTAATACACCTCTAGTTTTTAATTAGTACAAAAAAATAGGGCTCTATCCATGTACCGTATCCGTCACTGATCATATTTGTGTAGTCAATCAAAAGTAAAAAAATAAAATCCTAAAATTCTCCACGGAGTTTTTTCATAACTGGTAAATACATAATAAAATCAACATTCATAACAATTGCTACTAGAAAATACTACGCGTATTGTTTTTCCATTTTAATCTTCCTTTATTAATTCATAAATGATAGCCTGTACAATATTTTCATAAGTTGAGTGACATTTTGGGATATAAAAAAACGCTAATAACTTTGCTGTATAAGAACATAATTTTTTGAGACTTTTCTTAAATAATAACAAGACCTTTTCTAATAAGCCCTTAAAGTATTTGTACTAATTAAAAACTAGGGGTGTATTAAATAGTAATGTTTTCATATTAACCCCCGTCGACCTAGCGTAATCAAATCTACAACTCCCGGACTACCGATTAACAGACGCCCACAAAGTCCATATTACCATAAATAATCTCTATTTGCAATCGAATAACACTTTTACGAGTAATTCATTAGGCAAAGTAGTGGTGCAAAGATCTAATTAGCATTGTAAGACATGCTAGATTGGATGCGTGGGAGCTGACGCCGTTTCCCTGGTACAAATTTATGAGAACACCCCTTGCTTGGTTGAGAAAGCAACGGATTTTAATATTCGTGACTATGTTTAGATGTAATTAGTGATAAAGGTTAGTTTATTGATCAACGCAATGAATAATAGGACTTTCTGCGTAGGTTGAACCCGAGAAGTAATTGCTAAAGCATCTTTTGTTCGTGTCAAATTTATCCAATTATTAGTACGCCAACAGTAAGCAGTGGTGGCCGAGTGGTAACGACCCCAACTTACGAGTTGTAGGTCACGGGTTCAAACCCAGCCAGGCGCATTACTTTGTTTAATTTATTTCACTATCACTGCTCTCAAAACGGTGAAGGAAAACAACGTGAGGAAACCGGCATGTCTCAGAACCAAAAATTCGAAGATACGTGACATCCACCAACCCGTACTGGGCCCGCGTGGTTGTTTACGGCCCATTCCCTCTCCTAGAGAGGAGGCCTGAGTCCCAACAGTGGGAACATTATAAGGCTGACTATACTATGCTATACTATATTAGTACGCCTACGATGCAATAGGTACATATATTATATAAATGAATAATAAGTTTATTTAAAATACGAGTAGTTTCACTGAAAAAACTTGAGTTTTGGTTGTGTTTTTCATTTCATTTTATTATCATCTTGATTCTGGCCAAATCCTCCATGTAATCCAAACATTCTGACAGAGAAATAAAAAAGCAAATGAGTAAATACTTTTGTAAATCAGCAGTCTTTTTCTTAAATTTCTATCGTAAAAATCATACCAATACATAGACCACCCTTCAGGCAAGAAACCACAATTACATACGTTAATACGCTTGACAGTTGGGCTGTGATCTGTGCATAACATAATCAGTGGGCACATGCACGGATGAATATACCCACCACAGGCGTCCACCTTTTATAATCTTTTCATAGTTGACACCCACCAAGTTACGTTGTGGGAGGCCTATTTTTCCCTGAGAAGACTTATCTTTTTTGAGGACCAATTTTGAAACTAATTATAGCCTATTAATAGAGTCATATTAATAGGCTATAATTAGCTTCAAAATTGGTGCAAAATGTAAACTTAATCCTCAAAATAAACTTATTAACACTATTATTTTGTTATCAAGGCTTTACGGAAATTATTTCTGTTGAAACGAGTAATATAAAATTTATAATTAACTAGCAACCCACTCTAGCTTTGCACGTGTGTTACATCTTTGAATTCACGGTCTTTCTCTACTATAATATACACTTAAACCTTCCACATGCATCATTCTGGATATTGTAGAAAACCGCCTGAAAATCCGTTCAGTAGTTACTAATTCAATTATGAACAGACAGACCGACAGACGTGATGGTGGAATTGGTTTTCATTATGTATGTAGGAAAGATATAAGGGTAAGAATGTTTTATAATATGTAAGGATATAATTTTGAGCTTGTCTCATTTCATTGAGCAAAGTAAACATCCAACAAAATGTTTACATATAAAGACCAATATTATAGAAACATTCAGTACTAATTTTTGGCAACAATTTCGACCGCGTCCACCACATAAACTTTGGACCACTGTTTTATCCCCTTAAGGAGTAAATTTTGAAAAATCCTTCTTATTCTTTGAAATCAGAAGAGCTTATTTCAAATAGTCCATTTTCAGGTACTTTTGAATTGACAAAAAGTCGATCAGTCAAAAAAAAAGTGAAGCTAAATTCCATGTTCTAAAGCGAAGATCTCTATGGAGAAGAACGTGCAAGAAAGTCCATGAACACTCTTGTGTATACTCACACCATGAAAGAATCCTCTGAGCAAAATTTCAACGATCTAGATCCAAGGGTTTAGGCTAGACGTTGATGAGTCAGTGAAAGAGTCAGGACTTTGCTTTTATATATAAAGACTATAGTTAAAAAATCAGCAAGAAGAGACTAATTGTTTTTGTTAAAAGCTTAGTCTCTTCTTGCTAATCTGATACTTTACAAAACCCCGCACAATATATTGTCAGTCAGACGTGACAGCGTAACAGTAAATAAATAACTATTACTTGAACTATTTCCAAGTATAACAATAGACTTTTCAAGCATAATGTATTCATCACAGGCTTACATCATGACTATTATGATGTAGCATTTGTATTCCTCGTGTCATACTCGAACCATTTTTAATCCGTCATTGGAGTTTTATTTTTCTCAAAAGTATTGTAAGCTATGTGTGCACATTATTCAAAGTTCTGTTTAACCCTCCGACTATGCTGATGTTTGTATTAAAATATCTAATATATAACACATACACACACGTGTCACAGTGTTAGTTATCAAACTCCTCCGAAACGTCTTGACCGATTTATGTGTTTCTTTTTTTTTTTGGGTATGTTTGGTAGGTTTTAGATTACGTTGTAGGTTATTTTGTACCCTCCTACCCCCACCCCCATTTTTTCTTTAATTGTTTATATGGCAGAAGAACGTTCTTCCTGCCCTTATCTCGTGTTATTTGGGGTCGGTGCAACGTTTTTTTTCTTCCATTTTATCTTGTCACCAGTCATGCTATCACTAACTCCCTTTTCTTTCATTTCAATTTATCCATCTTTTCTTTGGCCTCCCTCTCCCTCTATCCACATGTATACTCAAAACTCTTCAGCTAGTGTTTTAATAGAAAGGAAAATAATGGGTTGGGCTTTTACTGAAACAACTCCATTTGTCAATGACTCAAAAACTAAAGTAGCTTCCCACATGATCATTCTCTTTTTTAACCCTTTCATATTCGCAGTCAGATTTAAAGTAAGCTTTTCTCATATCGTGAACATTTATTGAGACAGAAAATAAAATATTTATACCCATAAATCGTCAGTAACAGTTACCTTATTAGTTCTAGTTTAGTAGCCAATAAAGATTGTCCTTCATTTAAATACGGTCTTAACACAAATTTCTTCGAGCAAGCGCTCGGCCCGGACATATCCATCAGTAGTTAATTTGAATTTATTTTACAGCAAGCACCGGTGTAATGAGAACTTACTTCAGCGGGACTCAGTGTAGGGACGATTGACGAATATTTATGTATGTGCTCGGTTCTTGTTTGGGGTTAGAATATAGTGCGCGAAAATATTTTCTTTGCTGCTGTGACGTGACTGGTATTAAGCTTGTTTGTCGTCAAACATAGCTAATTTAGATATATGTACATTTATTTAATAAATATACACTTTTTTATTGTTGATAGGCTCGCGTTTGACCACTATTTCCTATAATGGAAAGCGACATTCACGTATTTCTCCCATAGGGGTAGCTAGACTTTAGAGAACTCCACCTGCTAAGAATCTTACGTACTCCTTTTCTGAGTCTCTCTCGCTCCACCTAGAGCGCGAGGAGCTCCCACCTTACTTTTTTTTTTTTGCTGACTAAAGCCCACCTGTGTTCCTTCTGTTGCCCTTACCATTTCAGGGTCGCGGTAACTTTTTAGAACATCTGGTCATTCAAATATTATAAAAAAGGATAACTGAGTACATGAAATCCGGGAGTAAATTGGATTAATATCTATCACTAAGTTGACTAGTTGACAGATGGGGATACAAGTTTTCTTCTACGCCATTTTCCATTCCCTCAAGTAGAATGCAGTATGCCTCTCCCACTAACCGTGCATCACTTCACCTATTCTCAACACGGAGGCCGCTTCTGTCGCCAATCGAATGTCTGATTTCAATTTAGATTAGCATTTAAACATGCAGCGCAAAAGCTTATCTAACGAGTACACCTGTTAAAGTCCAAATAATTTATGACTACGTCCCGTGCTATTCTCGTTATCGTTAACATTTCGTGTAAGCCGACCGCGAAATTTCTAAGTCGAATAGGGATAAAGCTGTTTTGCCTTGCGTCGGCGTTTGCAGGGTTGATTGCAAGTTATTGTCGTAATGATTACCGTTCGAGTGTTCGTGATACTACCGTTTCATTTTATTAGTTGTTGTTAGAGTTAATTGGATATTTAATAAACTGACTTGAGTTTTACACGTCCTGTTGTGTTTAGTTTTGTTGAATAAAAAAGAGCTTTAAGCATTCTCGAAAACGATCTCTCGTAATATAATCGAGAAATCGTTTCGAAATCGAATCGTGAAGACTGTTTGAATGATGTTTGAATTTTTTCTGCTGAAATTATGATTCATTTCAGCAGATAGTTATTCAGTGGTGGACATAAGCTTTCTCTAAATGTGGCCACAATGACCGAGCCCGTGCATCTTGCATCCATTGGGGGTTCCACGACTCTCACCAAGTCATAGCTCTACCTTATGGAAGACCTTCTGACACTTGGTCTTCCGTTTTCATCTTTTTTTTCAACATAATGCAACTTACATTACATTTTTCAGTGATATATCTATTTAGCAAGTATTGATGTTTGTTGAAAGCATTAAATATGGTATTCGCAGTTATGACGTACCTTGTATATGGAATTGCATTAAGCTGGATGTATTCTGGCGTATACTTGACAGCTTAATGCAGTTGCCAATTCCAAACGATTAAGTTTTTATATGCAAACTTGAGCGAAATTACATATTATAAAACCTGCCACGGTCACGGTGTGGTTCAATTTTATTTTTCGATTGTAATATGTTGCATTATCATTTAAACTTTCTTTTGTTGCTTTCATATTTTTTTAATAATTATTATTTTCTGTTTTCTTAGGGTTCCATACCTCAAAAGGAAAAAACTGAACCCTTATAGGATTACTTTGTTGTCCGTCCGTATGTCTGTCTGTCAAGACCCCTTATCTTGGGAACGCGTGAAGGTATCAAGCTGAAATTGAAACCATATATTCAAGTTTGCGGTCCTTTGAAGCTGTGAAAAAAAAGATACGGCCGTTTATGTCGCAAAAAACGTGTATTTCAACACTCTCAAGGGAATCAAAATTCATAGGGTACTTCCCGTTGACCTAGAATCCTGAAATTTGGTATGAAGCAAGGTCTCATAGCACAAGTATAGGAAAAAAACTGAAAACTGTAAATTTGTGGTTTCGTCACAAAAAAAACTTATTTTGCGATTCGGAAAAATCTTCGTAACTCAATTCGGGAATTGAACTGTTTTCATAGGTAAGTTTGTACGGAACCCTCAGTGCGCGAGTCCGACTCGCACTGGCCCGGTTTTTTTTTTAAATTATATAAACAGTGCCTGACTGCGATCCCACCTGATGTGATGTAAGCAGTGATGATGGTGAATCGCACTAATTTATTAAAAACATATTCACTTTGGCTTTGAAGACTTCTAAATTATAATTATAATTTAAAATGCATTCATGCTTTGGTCTATCGCTATGCAGATGATGAAGCGGCTTTGACACCTGCCAAATCGGTTAGCGCATACAACAGAAAACAAAGAGTATTAAAGAAACTGCGCGGCAAATCCACGTAGTGCGACAATGCAGGCTAACCCAAAACCCAGAACTAGCCATAGGAGCATAGGTAGACCATGAACGATGTGAAGCCTTGACCTAGACAAATTAGCAAGAGGACAAGCACGGGCAAGGGATGGATGTTTTAGTTCTAGAACCTGATAAAGTGGCGAGTAGTAGAAAAAGATAAACACGATTAGTTTTAACAGTTAAACACTCACCTTTGATAATTATGTTGCGTATTGTGCATAAGCGGTTGCGTCGGTTGCGCCAACAACAGTTGTTTTTGTTGCTGTTGCCGTTGCAGCATCTGTTTGCCGAACACGCCGTATCCAAACCCGTATATTTCGTCCTCTTCTTTATCTGTGAGGCAGCTTGATGGCTGTTAAAAAGAAACAAGCTGTTAATAAAAACTACAGAAGTTCTATTTAGTAAACTACACAGCGCAGCTACGCGACTCTTCACTTGACCAGAGATTTGGGGTTTTTTTTGGTCAACGAACTATTATTCAAAGTGGTACCTGATGACCATTAAAAATAATAAAAGTTATTAAAATGTAAGTAGACAGATATTGACTGTAGCAAAAGTAACATTTATCTATATCTTCGATAACTTCAGCAAATTAGATTTATGAGGCAGAGAAAAGAAAATACCGTCTGAAGTTCTGAGAAAAGCCATAATAGGTTCCTTCACAAAAAAAAAAATCTATATTGTTAACAGACTTGATATAAATGCGAAAGAAACCTTCTGAGGGTAAGTAATCCGCTTTACGTATTTAGAGGTGTTTTCACAAAAAAAAGAAATCATATTCACAAAAACGGTTCAAATATCACTGGCAATGTTGAAAGCCTAATATTCCTGGCTAATTTTACACAAAGCGACGATTTGGCCCGCTTAGTCTGATTACATGACATGATCCTATTATTTATTCAGGCCGTTTTATCTGTGGGCCTCCGCGGGGCTCATCATTATGACCTTGGACTTTTGTCTGATGGCCGACAGAGGATTTACGTTCAAGTTCATCACGTGATTTCAAATTGTTCTTGCAAGGTCATTTTTTCATTTGAGTTTTGGTTTTGAACTCGTTATTACGTATCTTAAAATTTTATTACAGTTAAATTATAAAGTTTTACTATAGATTCACTGCTTATATTGTAGGTGAAAATAACAAATTACTATAATAAAAACTGAATCGAATAGTGAAAAGTGGAAAAACGACAACTCTGGAAGAACTATTGAAAACTATGTCAAATAAAATTGGTACAGATAACAAATCTCGTATGGAGCCAAAAAAGTAAGCTGATGTGGTGCCAAATGCATGCTACACTCCAAAGTATTTTTCACGATAAACTTTCCAATTTATGGATATACGTAAGTAGTTCAAACTTCAAATTCACACTCATTCATGCAACAATAACAAACTGCAGAAGCTAGCAAATTATAAATGAAAACAATTGCTTTAAATCTACAACAAAATACTTCGTGAAATTGATGACCATTCCCAAAAATAAATGAGAACCTCACTCAACTCACCGAATACTTTCCAGGCACATAAATGGGCTGCGAATGCGACGTGGTCAAGTTATTCAAAGCTAGGGAACCAGGACTTGCCGAAGGTGGAGTTTGGGGTGTTCCAGGGCCTCCGAGGACCCTCATTCGAGGAGACATCTCGTCCCATTCGTGTCTCCGTAACTCTTCGAGGTGATCTAGAACGTCGCCGTAGTGTGTGGAGAAAAGATCTGCGTATCTAGAAGCCAGACCTTCGAGATAGCCTCGGTCTCCGTCCTGTGGAAGAAGAAAAAATAGGTTAGTTTGCAATGAAAGAATATCTCAAAGATATATGTACAGTACAGTGACAGATTATGTGACAGTACTGTACATATCGACTGGCCTGTAATGTTGGTCTATTGGTTAGTGGCCTTGACTTCTATGCTGGAGGTCGTGGGTTCGATTCCCACCCAGGACAAATGTTTGTGTGATGAGCTCGATCATTTGTTCTGTATCTGGGTGTAATTTATCTATAATATTTATGTATTTAGAAATAAAGTATGTTTATCAGTTGACTAGATATACTATACATACAGTACCGAATTCTTTCACGTTTAGGTTTCACAAAAGAAACTAACCACAGACTTCAATGTGCATACCTCATTACGCATTTTGATATTTTTCTCTTTATTTTATAGCTTTATTTCTCAAGAGGATATCTAAAGGCCAGGGCTGCGAAATGGTTCAAAAGAGTTACTGTGGCTCTGGGACGGAAACTATGCAACTGAAAGAATGCAAAAATTTTTTTATGTGGGAAATTATCTTACGACTTCACCCTCTCTAGGGCGGAGCGAGAGTCAGACTTTTACTGACTAAAACCACATCTATGTACCTTCAGTTGCCCTTTGCGTTCTAAGACCATGGGTTTCCCTTTCAGAACTCAACTCATGCTTCAGCCTAACAAACTGTAAGGCCTCACGGTTTGCTGATATTTCTTTAAGGTGTGCATGGAACACTAAACGCCGTTAACCACTCGGTCTTGGTCCGGACAGTTACCGGACAGTCAGACTGCGTCTGCAAGCCAACGCACGCTTCGCCCAGAGCGAAAAGGTTATTTGATGATTTGACCCTAAAAAGGTTTGATAAGAGACTAACAACAGATTTCAATGCGCAATCCTCATTTTATGTGATGATATTGTTTCTCCTTGTTTCTCAAAAAGACATAATGTTATGCTACTGCGCCTTAAACAAACACTCACTAAACCTGCGAAACACTTGTCATTCAAGATTGTCTTACGATAACTTTATCTGATGATATAAAACCACACATCTTTTACATTCCTGACACTCGTGGTTTATATGAGGCAGTAAAGCGGTTAAAACAATAAAGAACGAAACATTAATTGAATAAATTATATAGTAACGGTTTCCCAATAATGTTGTATCGATTCAATACCATCTAAGGCACGAATGGAACCAGGCCTTTTTTTTGGTGGGAAATCATCCAATGAATTCTCGGATATTTGAGGAGTGCGTGGAACACTACGCGCTGTCGACGTCTTGGGCTCGGTTCGAACGATCTCCGGGCGGCCGGACGACGAGCTACCCAATGCTCGTCGTCTAAGGGACCAGAGGTGCGGGATTGTTCGAAACAGTCAACTCGATCCTGGAACGCAGAGAGTACCTAATCGAACACAGGTGGGTTTTAGTCAGTAAAAGTTAGACACTCTCTCTCGCTCCACGCAAGAGAATTTATTTAAAGATTCACCCACCATCCCAAACAAAAAATTTAGCAAAACCCACTATCCCAAACAAAAAATTAAGCAAAGATGGAAAAGAATATTTTTTTACAAAGTAAATACATTATTAAAAACTTAATTAACTATATCATACTTTATGAAATTTACTTTTCAGAAAGAACTCTGAACATCAAATATGAAGAACAAACTATAATTAATATCGTTTCAACATTTATTTATTAAGGAAAATATCGAAGAACCAATTCCGACGTTAATTCTCGATAAACACGGCGTTCAATTACACAGTAATTACAACTGACACGGTAAAATTAACGAAATTGAGAAAAAAAACTCGTAATTATCCTACCTAGACCTATTTGTTTTAAGTGACTTTTCCGAGCAATTTCCGTTGAGTCGCACAAAAGGGGGCGAATCGACGTAAAGTAAGGTAATTAAAAAGCAGAGAGAATTAAAGGCCGGTTCTTAAAATTTTAGGTGTTTGTTGATGCATAATTGGTTTGGCGTGAAGCTTGAAATGTGTCAGACTGATGTGCTGTGTTTTACCTACAATTTGTTACGACGGCAAGGTCATAAAAAGGTCACAGATTATCCCGTATTTTGTTGGTTGTTTTGACATTTTTCTAGTGCGGCTTTCGGGTATACCTAATGGAATTCTTTTGTCAATTAGTAAGTACACTTTTGTGGTAGAACAAGAATAGACTGTGGCCAAAACAGTTTTGGACAGAAATTCACAACACTGAAATGGAAATTAAAATTGCTTGCGAAATTCATGTTTAGCGTATTTGCAAACTTAAAGCAACACGAGGTCGAAATATTTTTTATCATTTATTATTTTATGTGCATCCCAAGCTTTAGGTAATTCAATATAAACATACGCTTTTTTATATAGAAAATAATCAAAAGACTTTGGGTAGAGAGAGAGGAAGTGTCAGACTTTAACAGACGAAACCACTGAAACCCTTTCGAACAATCTGCAGCCCTGGTACCTGCATTGGTCCCTGGTTACTGGATCCATCAGTCTTGCTGACTTAATATAAATAAACGCTGTTCTCAGAGTATTGACAATTCACGCAATAAAGTGCGATAGAAATAAATAAAAGGTTCCGTTCGTGGATCCTTCATTCGTGCGGAAGTTAAAATAACAAGTCGAAATAATCTCACCACAAAACTCTTTCATTAAGATGGGACTGACTGAAGAAGCTAAAGACGAGGACTAAAAGCGGATCATTTCTGAAATTTCTTTGGAGAAATAAACTAAATTATCCGGTAATGTAGTTTTTGAAGATTGTTTTTGCTTTATGAAGTTTATATTTAAGTTTCTGTAAGTTTTTATATTGAAATGACTGGATGTAAAAATAAGTAAAAGATGTGAAAGGTCAAACGTTATTAAGGTATAGAAAAAAGCACCTTGAAGCAGAAATGCTAGCAAAGGAGGCGGCCGATCGCGTGAGGCAACGGTCCTCACGCCTTAATCGCCGCCGGGATTCCGATCCCGATTTCCGGCCACCGTAGGCGCGGGCGTGCGGACGGCGAGCAACGGGTAGCTCGCCGCCCGACTATCCGATAACCGTCCGGACCGAGTCCAAGTCATCGATGGCACGTATTGTTCCACACGCGCCTCAGGGAGATGTCAGCAAATCGTAGGGGCCCAGCAGGGTCGAAGCCTACTGGGGTCATGGGTAGTGTGAAAACGAAACCCGGGGCCCTGGGACGAAGGCAACGAAGGAACAGGAGTGGGGTTTTAGTCAGTAAAAGTCTGACACTATCTCACGCCCCGCCCAAGAGCGGGATTTGTCATTAGATGATTTTCCCACCAAAAAAAAGGAAATATTTGAAGTAATTAAAATATATGACATATTTCTACTTATTTCTAATATCTCATAACACAAAAAGAAGGTGTTACAGTTCATAAATGTTTCACACAAGATCTACTTTAGGCATTTACGTAATTTTACAATGTTTACCCATCGCTTTCTTAAATATACATTTCAGACTGAAAGTTTATCTTTGCGATTCATAAGAATTTGCCAAGACAAACACTAAGTCCGTTAACACTTTCCCATACTCAACCACTTCGGTGGTCTAGCTTTCATAACGTCGACATGTTGAAAGTTTCAATGTCTTGCATGTGGCATAAGGTAGTCTAGAGTTTCCTGTACATGGTTCAATGTCTAGATATCCTGTATTACTATTTCCTTTATAACTCATTGAAACTGCGTAATAAATCAAGGCCAATCCATCAAATGGGTAAAAAAATCGTAGCTGTATCATTGAAGACCGCACTTAGAATTCCACTAGCGGTTGCATTGAGTCAAAGATGGCCGTAGGTTTATTTCCATTTTTAAATGAGAGCGGCTAAGAGCTTTGTCGGCTCGGAGTTTGTGCTCTGCGTTTTAAGTGGATTAAATCGCTCCACGCTCGTAAAACCGACAAGTGCTCGAGCTGAGAATTAAAGTAACCGTTCGACTTTTGCATGAGAAACTGCTCGCGGGACCTTGCCCGTAGTCACTCCACACAATTTGATGCGGCCGATTTTTATTTATTTTCCCCCTGAAGCCTGGAAGCTGTTCAAATGAACTCTGCGGACTGCGACTGCTTTGTGAATACTCAACTAAAGAAATTCATTAACACTATCCGAATAGAGTGCTGTTGATTATCGATGCTTCTCACGCCCGCTCTGCGTCTATCCAAATAGAATAGTCAGTAGTAGAGCTTTTGCTGACTGAAACACTTAAAAATATAGTAGAGTGGGTGAACTAAGTCAAAGAACCGCTATAAAAGACAATAATAAATAGCTCATGATGCCTCAGTAGAAGGCATAGTAACTGCTCTTGAATTTAAATGGTATATTTAGACCACGACCAGTCGTTTAGAGCATAGAAACGGGTTCATTGAATGGTTTGCCAACGGCAGCTGGAATGTTTACGAAAAACAACCAAACGAAAAGTTAGGTAATAGAAACAGAACATGGCATTCAGAGAATTCTTTTATCGTTTTGTTTGAGATTATTCGTGGAATAGCATTAGTTGTCTATACGACCACGAGTATCTCTGAGCCGTTGTTACTAAATACATTAATGGACTGCATGTAAATGTTAATTACCGTGTGTTAATTTTAAAATTTATTAGTATGAGTGGTTCTCATCCCTGTTTTCATTAAATTAACGTTGTGTACCTTTTGTTAACATAATGAATAATAAATTATTATAATGATTATAAAAGCATCTAAAAGTGTATACTTTTTATACTGTAACTACTTACACATTTTTTTTTATCTACTGGAAATTATAATGAAAGTTTTATGGTAGATAACAAATATTTACTTATGAAAGTAAATGCCTAAAACACTTCTTAAAAGTTACAGCATTTCCCGTGAAAAGAGGAAAATATAGAAATTATAATTGGGATATTATCTTACAAAGCAAAATATTAAAATGTCACCTTAAAATATCAGATTACCCAACTCCTTGGCTTAAATTAAACTTGTACACAACAAGTAACAAGGAAGGCGAAATTATCAAGTTGAAAAGATCCGAAAAGCGTTAAAATAATCAATTCAGGTCGTTGGTTACTGAAGAAACGTCTGCGCCATCGAACTCAACTTTAAAATGAGTATAAATTGCAAAACTAGGGAATTATTTGCGTCGTCTCTTCGCAGAAATTTACTCAGTTTTTCCAGAGTTTCATTATAACAAGTTTAATTGAAGAGAGCGTCCGGTACATAAATTTAAACTTTTGGCATGCATTTTAATCTGCTTACCGGTAGTTAGTTGGAGGTAATGGCTACTAAATGAGTTTCTAGTTTGCTTTAAATTGTCGGCTCGTTAATAAAATTGGTGTAGTGTACGTAGTCCAGGAGCGTTTGTGGTCGAGCTTGCTTGTTGCCGTTCAGCAACTTGTGTATCATAGGTGCTCTGAGCTCCGACATTCTTGTTCATAGGACAGTTTACACGTGTCGGCCACCGCATGAGAACGCTGCACAACAATATGTAAATTAAATATTCAAAAAGTTTTAGCTTTGCATAGTACGGACGTTTTAAAATGTCGCTTTATTAAAAAATATAAGCTAGCAGCTTACCTTCAAAGGTAATATTTGTTTCAATATTTATTCACGAAATACGCTCTTTTTATAGACACTTCGTTCGTTTTTTATGCTTTTCTTTAATAAGTTAGCAAAGGCATGCATTACTACAACATTATTATTTTCAATATAACTTAAACACAGAGCGCAGGAATCACTCAACATCGCATGAGTCTAATTTTAGCGCATAATAAGTCTAAAAAAATCTATAAACGATGCACTCGCAGTGGATAAAAGTACAAAATGAATATAATAGGCAGTATAAAATACTGGTTTAATCGGTAATTTATGCTCATCAAGGAACAGATGCGGACAAGCTAGAAGTCACCATTAAGGCTCTGTCATAAAACTGGTCCCGGACGCGGTTATGTAAGTATATGGCTTGGCTTGTATTGTGAGGATTTTATTCTTTAGGATTGTTTAATAGCGGAAATTGGAGTAATGCAACTATAATCCACGCAAATCAGGTTTCATCAACCAAATTAAATTATCGTAGTGCTATTGAAAGCAGTTCCTTCACAAATTAAAAATGTCTGTAAATGGTTTATTCGAAATCAATATATTTAATTTAATGGTTTTCTAATTTTAAATCTCACACTAAAAGTGTAAGAGAGCAGTGGTGGCCCAGTAATAATGACCTCGATTTACGAGTTGTAGGTCGTGGGTTCAAACCCAGCCAGGCGCATTACTTTGTGTAATTTATATCATCACCACTGCTCTCAAAACGGTGAAGGCAAACATCGTGAGGAAACTGGTATGCCTTAGAACCAAAAATTCGAAGACATGTGATATCCACCAATCCGCACTGGGCCCGCGTGGTGATTTACGGTCCTTCCCTCTGCTAAAGAGGAAGCCTGAGTCCCAGCAGGGGGAAAATTATAAGACTGATTATGTTAAAAGTGTGGAACAAAATAAATCTTTGAAGAAACCTTATTAATGGATGCCTCAATGTGTCAAATCCTGCTAAGCGCTTCTGACTAAGCTTTAGTGACGACCCATCAGAAACAAATTGGATTGTCGTAATTCGATCTCGAGAGCTATGTACACTGATTTACTTCGTATTAAAATAATTTTATTTTTATAATTTCGTAAAATTTTCGTTTAATTGACTTATATTTTCATCAAACTTACTGTTTCATACGCCATATGTGTTATGTCTCACCAATATATTATATGAGTTATTTATAATCATTAATTAAAGAAAATACAAATTTTATAAAGAACGTCGTATAAAAGAGTTTTACTACTCAATCATTAGCATGATTAGTTATAAAACTTTTACAACTCTACGTCAGATACTACTTAAATAGAATCAAATAGGTTTCTTTATATAACTTATTATTTAGAGAAAGTTACACCTGTATATAAGGTGATATTTTTTGTGCTTAATAACGATTTATTACTTTTCTTTTTGGTATTTTATAATAGTGTAAAAATCAAAAGTAATCTAATAACCATAGTCCCCTAACAGAGCCAGCTACTTACTTCTCAGCTTCCCTAGTTAGCCGCGGCGGTCTGTGACAGTCCAAGCCTTTGTGAGGCAGACGCCTGTCGGCTCATGTTGTGCCATTACATCCATTGTATGCTGGGTTCAACGGACCCCAAGGTATTCGATGCAGTATTAATTATCCGACCGAGAAGAAGGAGTGTTATGTTCTTTGTCACGTAAGTTTTAAGTCAATTATTATTTTCATTGTGTCTTCTTTTACTAACATATTTGAAAGAGTGTTGACATGAATTTTACTGTTTGGCAAAGGCACGTCATTCTATGATTAGATTACAAAATAGACAAGATAAGTCTTCGTATTAAGCTATAAAATGGAACGAAACTAGTCTTAAAAACAATTGGCAATAAACAATCGATGTGCAGCGCAAATACAGGAAGAAGGTGCCACCCCATATAATCCCAAAGTCGTTTGATACACCACCCGTGGGAAGAGAAGGGGTGGTCTTTTCGTCCCAGCACAATAGGTATTAACAGTGTAACAGGATTAATTTATCCCGGAAGCACGATAGCTAAGGAAGGCTTCCACATAAGATGTACCAGGTATGTAGTAGAGCGAAGAGCTGTTTGTTTTAGACTTTTAGTGATCGTGAAAACTTTATGCGACGGACTTGTATTGTGCCTTTACGTTCGTCTGAGTGAACCTACAACTTTAATACATTTATAAACTTGTGACAAAGAGTATATCGACGCCAGTCGGTAATCTACTGTTATAGACTTTTAGCTGTTATATCAAATTCAATATGTACGGACTGGATTATCATCATCATCTTCCTGCCCTTGTCCCATCTTATTTGGGGTCGGCACAACATGTTTTTTTCTTCCATTCTATCCTGTCAACCGTCATGCTATCACTAACGGACGGGTACGGACTGGATTATACCTTAGTATTTTATCAGATTAAAAAAAAAATATAGTGACACATATTAAAATTGTGGGGTGATATAAAAGTACTGTTACATATCTGTAAAAAACAAAAATCAACCTAATAATATAAAAGCGAAAGTTTATATGTATCTATGTGAGTCTTTGTTCCTCTTTCACGCTAAAACGTCTAAACGAATTTATATAAAATTTGGCATCAGGATAACTTATGTCCTAGGTTAACACATAGGTTACAATCTATAATGCCTAATATTGTATATATGGAACAGCCAAGGAGTGGAATCCCTTGCCGGAGTGTGTGTTTCCTGATAGCTACAACTGAGGGGCCTTTAAGCAAGCGTGCTCCATCATCGACCACATCATCGCTTACCATCAGGTGAGATGGTGGTCAAACGCGAGCCTATCATTAACAAAAAAATTAAAAAAAACATGTGATAACTTCAGCTAGAAATGCGGTTCTGCTATTGACATAGATAAATCAAAGGCAATCGTACTTACTAAAATAGCTAAGACATCTATATTAGCCTAGTATTTTAATGATGACTGATTCAAAACCGGTTTACAAGATTGAAAGCGTCAAAGATTATGCTGTTACTTTAATTCCTCACATTAATGTTGAGTCATTAACATAATTAACTTCAAGTTTAGGAACGAAATCATTCAAAGTTTATTTTACGATCGAATTACATGTGGTAAATAGGCACTTTGAGGGTTTTTTGTTCATGATAAAGCAATTGAGATACCAAAGTGTCAATTAGTGTAAGTTTTTAAATGAAGGTCCTCGATTGTTTTAACGTAAATAAAACGTTTGCTAACGTCAAATCGTGGTGGTGGACCGAAGCAGAAAGTTTACTCACAGGAACTCTTGGACTTGAAGTCGTTGATGACTTCACCTACATATATCGGCGCGAACAACAGCAACACAGGTTTTTAAAAGTGTCTGTCTTGTGTTTGAAATCATATACCAATAATATTATAAAGGCAATATACGTATATATATATATATAATTATGTTTGTTACTTCACGTTCAAACTGCTGAACGAATTTGAATGAAATTTAACACACGGGTACACAATATCCTGGAATAGCACTTTTTTATGTGGGCAAATCATCCAATGACATCTCACGCTCTTGAGCGCAGCGAGAGGGTGTGTCAGACTTTTACTGACTAAAAACCCACTCCTGTTCCTTCTTTGCGTTCGTTCCAGGGCCTTGGGTTTCACTTTCACACTACCCGTGGCCCCAGTAGGCTTCGACTCTGCTGGGCCCCTACGGTTTGCTGACATCTCCTTGAGGCGCGTGTGGAACAATACGTGCCATCGATGACTTGGACTCCGTCCGAACGGTTATCGGATAGTCGGACGGCGAGCTACCCGTTGCTCGCCGTCCGCAAGTCCGCGCCTACGGTAGCCGGAAATCGGGACTCTTTCTATTCCAAGACTATGTTCCTTTGAGATATTTTTTTTTAAATTGATATAAACTAGTACTTGACTGCAATCCTACCTGATGTTAAGCAGTGATGCAATCGTTGATGGTCAGGCGCACTAACTTATTAAGAGCCTATTCACTCTAGCCTTGAAGACATCTAAATTATAATCGGACGGGAAGACCGAGAACGGGACGAGAATTTTCTACTTTACGCGTTTGAAGCCGCTGGCAGAAGCTAATAAATATAATAAAGTTATAACAATATTTCTGTAATGTAACAATATATGTTTACTTTAAACAATTTGCCTGCTGCGGTCTTCCCGTCCAACTATAATTTAGGTGTCTTCAAGGCTAGAGTGAATAGGCTCTTAATAAACTAGTGCGCCTCACCATCAATGATTGCATCACTGCTTACCATCAGGTGGGATCGCAGTCAAGCACTGGTTTATATAGATTAAAAAAAAAAAAAAAAAACTGTTATTTTGAAAAAAAACAATGGCTTATTAACACAAGTGTTGTATAATTATTAGGAAAAACAAAGAATGCAATTTGTAGTTGTTTAGGCAGTCAAAGGAGTACAAACCATAATTGCATTTAGAGTACCATCTTGTTTTATGTTCTGTTTAGACACATTTTGCTAATTTTCCGTATCCCTAAGAACCTTACAGTACATTTTATGGTTCTTTTGTCCGTTAGTCAAGACCCCTATTTCTAAAGAACGCGTGGAAGTATGAAGCTGAAATTGATATCGAATACTCAAATCGGCTACCTCAAGCAGCAGTAAAAAATCAAAATCGGCTTCCCGTTGGCCTATAATCTAAAAATTGACATTTGGTATGAAGCAAGACCTTAAGCACGATAATAAAAAAAAAAACAGAAAAGTGTAAAGTAGTCACAAAAAAAAGAAATTATAATTGGGAAAACCTTCCGAGATTTTCATAGATAAGTTTGCACGGAACCTCAGTGCGTGAGTCCAACTCGTTATTACCCAGTTCTTATTATTATCTCAAACCTTTTAGTACAATAATGAGTAGAAATTACAAGAAAGAAGATAAATTAATGTCTGAATCCTCGACTAGCAAGGAAATATAAATTTATCAAAACCTTGTCGCATACATATTATACGTAATCTATACTCCATTTACAATAGCATTAGACAAAAGTTCAAAGTAGCAGGTGTCCACAACATTTATTTTTTGAGATAAATTCAAACAATTTTAATAAATAATGGTTTCAATATAAAATTTTAACATTTTGATTATTGTAAAGTAAGTACTAAACACTTAGATAGATAAATTAAATGGATTTTTTTAGGGTTTTTGTAGGTACCTCAAAAGGAAAAGCTGGAACCCTTATAGGATCACTTTGTTTTCCGTCTGTCTGTCTGTCTGTCTGTCTGTCAAGACCCTTTATCTCGGGAATGCGTAGAGGTATCGAGTTGAAATTAAAACCATATACTCAGGTCTCGGTCCCTTGAAGCTGTAAAAAAATCAAACTTCTGAATTAACGAAAAAAAGATACGGCCGTTTATATCACAAAAAAATGTATATTTCGACACTCTCGAGGGTTTCAAAATTCATAGGGTACTTCCCGTTGACCTAGAATCCTGAAATTTGGCATGAAGTAAGGTCTCATAGCGCAAGTATAGGAAAAAATCCGAAAATTGTAAATTTGTAGTTACGGCACAAAAAAAAAACTTTTTATTCGATTCGGAAAAATCTTCGTAACTCAATTCAGGAATTGAACTGTTTTCATAGGTAAGTTTATACGGAACCCTCAGTGCGCGAGTCCGACTTGCATTTGCCCGGTTTTTTAAATAAACATAATTTTATTTCAAACAATTTTACAATTTTTTTTTAAATGGAGTATCAACAAGTTTCCTCCTTACAAAACATATGAATTGTACACAATTCAAGGCAACAAGATAATTATTTAATATTCATATAAATATAAATAATTAATATTATATAGGTAGTATAATGAAAAACGTTCCAGGTACTGACAACCCCTGCTTCTTTTAGGTTTTTAACATGGACACTAGTAATATAATAAGAACTAAATAATTTATTTAATTAAAAGCCTCATAAATTCAGAAGACGGATAGTTCAAATGAATTCATTTAAGTATAACAATTGGTATATAAGTTGATTATAATAAATTCAGCATCTATCTTAACTGTAATAAATCACATTATACATACATATATTGTACTTCTATTACAAAGTGTATAAAACAACCTTTTTTAACTTCTGTCTAATGCTATCGCAAATAGAGTATATTCGGATCAAGTGCTAGAAATGATGTATAGTATTTGAAATTCCTGCGTTAGTATCTTTAAAAATTCTGTTCCATGTAAAACCATTTTCTAACAATTTCGATCAAAACGAATTACTGCATCCTGAAAACTTTTAAGACCGACTATTCTATGTGTAGAATGGCAGCTTTGGACTCGGTTGAAAGGCGTGCGAAGAGGCTAATTGGTGATCCAGATCTAGTTAAGTCTAATCTACAAAGCCTTGAGCACAGGCATAGGGTAGCCAGCCTTTCGGTGTTTTACAGGATGCATTTTGGAGAGTGTGCGCGGGAATAGCATGACTTTATTCCACCATCTCATTTCTACCATCGGACAACCCGACGAATGGCGAGTATCCACCCTTACGTTGTTGAAACCTCTACGGTTCGGACTAAGCGTTTTGCCTCGTCGTTTATACCGCAAACATCGAGGGACTGGAACAACTTGCCAGCTACGGTCTTCCCGTTCGATTATAATTTAGGTGTCATCAAGGCTAGAGTCTCTTAATAAATTAGTGCGTTTCACCATCAACGATTGCATCACTACTTACCATCAGGTGGGATAGCAGTTAAGCACTAGTTTATAAAATTAAAAAAAAAACTTTAGAACATATTTTTAAGAAAACGTTTTGTAGCATCGTTGTTCCATTGTCATGTCAAGTCTCGTGGCGACTATCTATGGGAGTTTTACAGCGCCAATTCACTCTTAGTTTATCAAAACAGTAAAGAAACTTGGAATAAATTAAAAATGAATACCAAATATCTAAATTATTACAAAGTTAATTAAACAATATCAGTGACCCCTGATTGCTCTCGGCGCAAAGGTGGGTATAACTCTTGCTGCGTTCCCACATTGAATGGCAATGGCCAACCCCTGTTCTAGGTACGACCCTGAGTGGGAATCTCAACTCACTGCATTCAACCTGAACCCTAGTTCATGAACGATTTTTTTAGCGTCTCATTTATTAGTGCACGTAATTGCAACAAGCCATAAAAATCAATTTACCACTAAAAGCATCAGCCAAAGAGCTTATCTTTATTTCCAACAAAGATTTTCTAAGCGGCTTTATTCAGTAGCAAGTATTGGAATAGCAAATACTATTAAGAGATCACGAATCTAAAATAGCATTACAAGCCAAGCCAGATGAACAAAATACAAAATGTGAGACAATGGACTGTGGCGCTACTTAACTATCATTACGAATGAATATTTCTGAAACAGACCGAGCGAAAATACTGTGAAAGGAAAAAATACTTTTGGTTGGTGTGGATTGGTGCTATTTCTATTCGGAATAAGGATTTTTTGAGAATTAATATGTTACCGGCAATCTGTATAATTCGGAATTCTATACAATACCTAGGCAATATATAGAATACCTAAAATATGTAGGTAATGTATGAAATATTATTTATTTTGTATTTTGTCTAGGTATTGTATGCAATACCGAATGTGCAGCCGGTCATGTGTGTAAAAGACATGAGCAAGGAAAGAGGTGACGTAATTTTAGGGTACCCTGACACGTCACCTCCTTTTCCCCCTGTTCTTGTCTTTTACACACATTGATTTTAAGTAATAGAACATACTCCATTTGCCCGTCATTTTACAGGTAGGTCGTTAACATAGACCAAGGTCTATTTATTTTACATGTTGCCGGTGAACCAGCAGGTAAGTAATCTATACAATCCCTAAGAATTGAAAACGTTCCCTCTCCTCCAAAAACAGTTTCCGTTAGTAAAACTTTTATAGAAAGCCTTAAAAAATTGTTACTGACAGTAATTTATTTTTAACACAATAATATAATAAAATCCTTCTTGAAAATATCATTATTTTCCTTAACATTAGACATTCAAGTGAGTTGATATATGTCGTGTGAGTTTTCAATTACTTCCAAATACATGGGTACATGTGGGCGAGAGCTCTCGTCTCAAAACTCTTGGGATTCAAACTTCCCGTTCCGTTCAAGCATGAGTTTGCAAGTGACGACTTTCACGAAAAACTGTGTGTCTTCTTTACTTTGAATAATCACAAAGGGGATATATATTATCCTGTGAGATGGGTGACTGAGTGAAGAATTCTTATTGGTCCGTGTTAAATAATTTGAAGAAGAAAATCACAAACCGTCGTTCGTTTTTGTTTCAAAAGAAGCCTTTAGCAGTATATAAAAAACTTGTACACGTCAGAAGTGAAGAAAGAAATACGCAAATGAATATTATCAATAGCACACCAGATGATAGGAGGGAGAAAACTCATATTATTCAATTCTAATTGCAACACAAAACAAATCTACATTTCGCAAACAAGCTGAGCTCCAACATCCGAAGATGGTGAATCTAAAATAACGCGTCCCGTCTGCCGCTAAACAAAACAAATGGTCACACAATAAGACGAGGTTCCGCGTGCCACGGAGCCGATGCGACGCTGACACGATTTATATACAGATTCACCTGCCCTCCTCACTTTGTGGCCAGAATAGGCTAAATTCATTCATGCTTTTCTTATAGAAACTTCTAGATGTAAGTGGAGTGAATCAGAGGGTAGTGAAAAGATCGACAGACGGTCTGTTTGTTTTCTGTTTGCATTTAAACTATTGATGGTTTAGTTGTAAAAAGGAACCAATCGTTATAATATTTGATAAGTTGAAGAAAAAAAATTGAGCTTTCCAGTTTCCGAATGGAAAATTTGGATATAGAATGTATTATATTCTAATGCTAAAATATTACATCTTTTCAGGCTTTAGTTTGACAAATACTTAAATACAGTTATTCAATGCAGAAACAGGTCATATAATACACATATAATGAGGCAGCACAGGCTAGTTTTTATCTTGAATATTCATGAGTAAAAGAGTTTATACGAGAAAATTTTAATTCCATAGGGATGAAGTCGCGGGCCAAGATAGAAACCTTATTACTCAAACTGATATTATCTAAGAAAAACATTTTCGATCTAGTAAGTTCTAAGAACTTACCTATTGAATTTTACTAAGGTAATTGTAGCAAGAAAATTTTATGATAATTTTAACCTGCCTAATCAAAGGTAAAAAATACGAATAACCTGCTATGTTTTTTTTCTAGCAGTGAATAGAATTTACGAGTATTTAGTTACCCTTTTGCGTAGGTGCTAAAAATAACTGATACAATTTCTCAACAATTTATTGGGCTTGGTTAAAAAATTTAAATTAAGTCAGTTTTAGCTTTTTATCATTCCTTATGCATTTACCGATATTGATACTAAAATATCAGAATTCTTAAATTTTGAAATAGTTAACATAGGTTTACTTAACGTATTCAAAATCCAAGCAGAACCGTTTAGCGAAGCATTTAATTTTATGCTTGTAGCAAATATTCGGTGTCTGTTAAATAGCTATTATGAAAGTAATTGCTTTCACAATGAATGTATCGATAGTGGTAGGACTAAAATGAAACTGCAAACTAGAAATTCCCCAATCTCTGAACAGTGCGCAGACTATATGCGCTAAACACGATATGCTATTACCAGAAGATTACCCAAACAATAACCCATGAAATAAGACTACCATATACTCGTAAAATTTAATGCCAACTAGTATTGGAAAGTCGACTTAAGAGTTGTATTTCAAAATATTTATCGTGGCAAATGGCACAGAGAAGCACTTTAGCCAAGACGGAAATGTGAAATCTATAACAAATGTACCGAACGGATATTGAGTTTTGATGTCATAGATGATGCGTGTCTGGAGTACTCTCGAGATAATAAAATACTACGCCAGTTCGATCTCATATTATATTACGTTGAGCAAGATATTCCACGAGATATTGATATTGTTAAAAGAAACAAAAAAGATGGCGCGACTCCTAATATAAACTTTTTGTTTAGAAGCCAAGATTGATTTAGTTTAAAATGGACATTGGATCTCTCATATAATATGGAAATCTTACTTGATTTCACATATTATATGTAGTAGAAAAGAAAATTGAAACTGCCAACGACTTAGAGTTATCCTTTGTTTTAGGCTAGTTTAATTGACTATTCTAGTACTTCACCAGTTCAGTATTATCAATTGATTTAATACAAATACGATAATTGCTTGTATACTGAATGTTTCCGGGACACAATTTTCATTACATTTTTAGATTTACAAAAATAACATCATTGCATTTCGGCCGTCACAAATCTGATGAATAACAAATTAATTACAAAATAAACAAAGTCAAAGAAACCTGTAAATTAATTGACGCAAAAGAACGTGATGAATTTGAAGCAAGAAAGCATTAATTCGATGTGACAGCTTAAGAAATTACAGACAAACCGGAGGTTATTTATTTAATTGGTCGAGTGAAGATTGACAATGACGTATTGTTTCCTCAACCGTTGAACTTGCATAGAACATGGGTGAACGTGGCCCACGCTAGCCCATGGTGATAATATCGGATAATAACACAGTTGTGAAATAACAAGAGATTACGTGCCGTGAGTCATGGGGCTTACGTCGTGATATATATACGCCTGGTTAAATCATGTACACATATATCAGTAGAGACACTTTAAAGTTTCTTATTTTTTTTTAGCTTATATACCTAATATCTGTCCCAAGATCCTCTAAATCCTTCCAGGTTCTGATTCTGGAGCCAGTTTGAACCAGCTCTTACAGTGAGCATCTAGGTCATCTCACCACCTCTTCCGTCTTAGTGACTTTATAGTAAAATATATTTCAACTCTGCCTAACCTTTTTTCAACTAAGTTAGGTAAGACTCGAAATCCACCCCACGTTACTAGTCTTACCAGATGCAGTTAAATACAAGTCACCAGGACTATATTCAGCAGTAGGTACCAGATGCTTATAAAATATTAAAGCAGATACTAAATTAAATCAATATCTTAAATTACTTGCATTGGACACTATTTCTGTCAGACACAAATCCAATGTAGATACAACTCAATTCAATGTATCTATTGAATTGAAACATTGACGATTTAAGTTAAAGCCATGTTTTGCAGTGAATACATTTTAGTCACGTAATCATAATTTATGAGGTGTAATGTCATATTCGCTGGTAAGCAGGTTCTGTTTAATTCAACGCACATTTATAACGGCATTATAATAAATCTAAAAGTATCTAAATTAAAAGAACATATTTTTAAAATGATGGACAGAAATGAGTTTTTATATGACAAAAATAACAATAAAATATTCGTGTTTTATATTTTTTCATAGCTACTGTATTATGGTTCCAGTTTCGATATCACATATTTCGGAATATCTCCAATATTTTGATATTTTGTGGCATCCAATAACACTAGTGTTCCAATATTACGAGTTGCATTACTACAATACTGAGTCATAAAATGTTATACGGGCAAAGGAATTGGATTCAATACACATTATGAAACATTTTACAAAAGATAGGCTATTGTAGAATCGCGGGCGTATTCCGTTGTCCATAAACCACATAATGCATAAACAAAAGCATTTGAATAACACGTGGGTAGAAAGTGACAGCCGAATGGAAGCATGCTACACATTCAACAGAAACTCAATCGTTTGATCGTAAATATTCCCTATTCGTATATTTTACCGCAAACATCGAAACACTGTCAATGGAAAACACATATTGAAATTGATAGTATTGACATCGGAAGTCGAAACGCGTTTCTCGCCATCACCTTTTATGAGGCTGATAAAATCGTCATCTGAGCTTTATTTGCATTCAACTTATACCTAATCATGATATTTCAATAATAATACAAAAATCTTGGCTTGTTGACAAAACTAGAGAAACAAATCATAAGGCAGCTGAGTAAATAAAAATAAACATTAAAATCAGACTATATTTCATTAACGGTTCAAAATAAAGGATGGTTGTTCTAAATATAAATCGTCCAATCTGTCAACGGTCGAGCGCGCGTGTTGTGCGACGACGAATGGTTGCAAACGATACCTACATCTGTTGTCTATTTTCAGGAACGTCACTACTGAGACAACTGTCTGCTCCGGAACTCAAGACTCAACTCTTTCTTCACACAAAAACCTCTAAGAAAGGAAATCACGCAATTGACACTTCTCAAACTTCGATTCGATAGCCCATCAATTCAGAAAAGGTCGACACGATCCCCGAATGTTTTGATTAAAAATATCTAAGCGATCTGTCGGAACGAGCAGCTTCCCGGTTTCCACGCTTATCGCAAAGCTTTGTGTTCAACGCATTAAGCTAATTTGAATGGTGAAGGGCCGCTCAAAAAGCCGTTGTTTGAATTCTTCTCTTTAGTCGGGCGGTTGCCGGCCTGATTGTGGGAGCCGACGCTGCATGGATTGCATTCTGTTCGTCGCACAAGAAGACAGGCGCATTGACGGCGGCTTTTTGATTTAACCAACTGTACGCGAGCTGGGAGCCATGTATTTGCGTTGTAAATTTAATGCGCTCATTACATTCCTATGTTTTATATAAGTTAGAGTCTGCGGTGCAATTGCGGAACGTTCGTGGTACATTTATGGCTTGATTATAAAGCTTTCTGTCGGCGACTTTAAAATAACCAACGTTTGTTTAAGTTAAAAATAAGACTTTCAAGACGATGAAATCAGATAAGCTGGTAATCTCAGGTTGTCATCACAACGACTAATAAGCCAAAGTTATCCAATAAAACCCCTTATGCAGAGTTGACTAAGGTTCATTATGTATTTAAAAAGGAAGTGTGTTGACGAATGCCCAAGATGTAGCGCCGTGGGTGAAACCATTGACAAACGACTTGCTCTGACACACCGGTGATAAATAACTGATTATGTTACACTGCATTTTGCCTTCATAATTAATTGACAAAAGCTATCGAAGCGGCATTAGTGTCTCAAACGATTCTGATTATATTAATCGGACCACTTACAACCACATTTCATAATTTACTCTTCCATTACAAAATAACTGACAATTATCGCCCAGAATGGAAGCAATTTAACCTCTCCACGGTCGAAACATGCGCCCCGTTGAGTTGAATATATATTTTTATTGCTTTATTATTTTATTGGCATTGCAAGTGCAAACTGCCTCTCGTTTTTACGATTTACTTTTGGAATGGCTTATGGACCATAAATCTGTGCGGTTTAAACGAGCATACGCCGCGAGCTAGAGAAGCTACCGCATTAATATTGGCCAAGATCATTTGTTATTTCTTACAGACGTTCGCACGCTCAGACATTAATAAGAAGCTAGAATTAAACATGCTCTGAATGAAGTCGTTTTGAACGAAGTAACGATCCAACATTGTCTACAAAGTATTTTTCTTTGATGTTTATAGAAGAAGTTAGTTATAATTTGTATATTCCCACTCTAAAACTATTTGTTGACAAAAAAAAAACGTAAACAGTCAAAATAACGAGCGAAATGATCGTTCACCCGAAATAGTGATGGTTATTCCGGTACCGTCGTCTGGTAGTTAATTGCTGCATTTTTTACGCGGCCGACTGCCACGGATTCCGTAATTTGTCTTCTCAGAAATGAGTCGCGTCGTCGAATGCAAGCGACATGTAGATACGGCTCGCTTTTTTGTAGATACCCCTCGAATTTCGGCTGGCGTAAATTACGTTTTAGTAGAATACCCCGGGGAAACGTTAGACGGGTTCTTTCGTAATTACTGTTTTAACTGCTGGGACAGAAACGTCAAACGTAACTTATTTTTGTGGGTAAAATTTCCACTGATATATTCTATCTTTGGTTTTTATTTCACGATAGCTCCACAGCGTTTTGTACTCGTGAAATTCCCGAACATGGGGTGTGATTAAAAATGTACATAGGTGGCAAGTGAATAATTAAAATTGGGGGCCACAGCATTGCGGTCGCAGTGTAGGGCGATGTAATGCAATCGATAAATTGACGTCCACAGCGCGGTTGTGCTAACGATCGCTCAAAAGATTTACGCTTACCACTTGCGCTATTTACGCTCACCGCTTTTCGTGTTTACGATTACGCTCACGCATATTACGAAACCCTGTCCATGACCCCGCGATGGAACCCCAAAATACGACAGTACAAAACCGCAACCAGGTAGCCTATATTTCTCCAACGCTTTGTCATTCTAGCTTTACGACTTTGTAATTTAGACTCAGGACAATCAAAAATTGAAAATGAGCCAGTAAGTACGGTCGATATTCCATTCTTGTTTGTTTGTAGTTGTTTAGTACAAGTTATAATGTACTTACTAGTTTGTATTCTAATAAATTTTGCTGAATTATGATTCACGTGCCAGAACGAATCTGAATTACAGATGTCACCAGAATAGCTCAAGTGTTTTGCAATTAAAATATTAATGACTTTAGTCTTTGATGTATTATGCGGTTTGTTTAGATGGAGTACTCCATATACTTGAAAACGATGAGTTATTACTGGTATTTGTAGTGCGGTTATCTAGAAATGCATTAAGTAAAAATAAAAAAGCCATTAAGATTAGAAAGATAAGTGCGGTTTAATGAAAGGGAAGGTACCAATGGGTGTTTATTTTAGTCTGAATATTAGGTATGTAACTGAAAGAATATGGCTGGGTTCTAATCATAAAATTCTGCCACTACAATTCGCTTCACCTAAAACAAAACAAGTTATTTGATGATTGGAGACAAAAAGAAACCTATTCCTAACTATCTTACTTCATCCAAATTGGTGATGGCGGTATTCATGGGCTTTAAAAGTGTGAAGAAATTGTTGTTTGTGAATAAAATTGAACCTGTATACATTCCTTCAGTCAACAAAATGAATGAATAAACCAAATCAAATAAAATGGCTTGATTAGTCGATCGATTTTCGTTCAATAATTCATACCTACAAAAAACTAACACTAGTTAGATTCCGAGTCCATTTTAGGTAGTCATTATTGAAAGTCTTTATCACTATGAACGTACAAGACAATTTAATGAGTTACTATCAGTTCGTTAAATAAAATCTAATTTGAAACATGTAACTATTAAGAGCAGAATTAAACCTATTAACTACCTAGGCACTTAACTGTCTGCACTTGCATAAAAAAGTAAATACAATACAGAATGTAACTACAATCTATACTAATATTATAAAGAGAAAGGATTGGTATTTTTGTACGTTTGTATTTTGTTTATAAACTCGAAAACTACTGGACCAATTTAAACAATTCTTTCACCTGTAGAATGCTACTTTATCACTGAGTGACATAGGCTATTTCTACTTTAATACAGGTCAAGCCGCTGGCAGAAATTAATATTTTAAATAAAGACATCACTGAAACTGAAAATATTAAAGTAGTATTACATTAATATATTGGGCATCAAAATATTCATCCGGTTAGTTATTAATAGGAATGTACCCAGATCCTTGTCAGCATTCATCATCATCATCATTTTAGTCGAAAGACGTCCACTGTTGGACATACGCCTCTCCCAAGTGTTGCCACAATGAACGGTCCTGTGCGTGTCGCATCCATCGGATTCCTGCAACCTTTACCAGGTCATCGGTCCACCTTGTAGGAGGCCTTCCAACGTTGTGTCTTCCAGTACGTAGTCGCCACTCCAGAACAGCATTGCCATGTTGAATAAAAGTACTGATATGTTGGTCAAAGATAAACCGAGCCCTCTGATCTCGTAGAGAGTCAACTAGCTGTTTAATTAGGTATCTGGACCAACTCTATGAGCAATTCTATGACTGGCCTGTTGGTCTAGTGGTTAGTGGACCTGACTACTATGCCGGAGGTCGTGGGTTCGATTCCCACCCAAGACAAATGTTTGTATAATGAGCACGATCATTTGTTCTGTGTTTGGGTGTAATTTTTCTATAATATGTATGTATTTAGAAATATATAAGTATGTTTATCAGCTGCCTAGTACTCATAACACAAGCTCTGCTTAGCTTGGGACTAGATGGCGTTGTGTGACAGTTGTGGAATGTTATTATTATTATACTTCTATTTCATGCCTCTAATGCTTCAACTGCTAAAACTTATAACTCTCGATAAATACCCATTCTTATTTTAGACCGAACGAAATAGCAAATAAACGTACAGAAAAACCAACACATATTAAACCTATTACAATAATACAGCTCTGTAAATTACGGTTTGTATCGTACGAGCAATAATTATAGTTCACTATCAACAGTAATAATCTAGACAGCGACACGTTAAAATTGTTTTACGTACCACTTTCTATGATGGATGCCTTCAGACTTCGTGTTGATAGATGTTACGTGGCAGAAAATTAAGTGAAAGAGTCATTAAATGTCGATTCAAAAGTTATTGGACTTATTATTCGGTGAGTTGAAAAAATGTGAGTGAACGAAGGAAGTTTTTTCCTTAATCACCAGCATTAACAGACTAATTTGATATACTTATAACTTTCTTTTTTAATTCAGTTTTATATACTACATGTAACATAATAGGAAGAGATCGGCCACTGACTACTGGGAGGCGAACCATCCAGAACGAGCTACTGAACATGGCAAAATCGCCTAGAATGGCGTAAAAGTACTGCCAACAAAACCTCAACCAGAACCTAAATAAGGAACAAGGCAGAGGTATGGTTGAAGTAACATAATAAACGTACATCCTGAAAAAGTATGGAATCAGTTACTAAATCGATTTCAGCTATTTTTAAAACAAGTATTTTCCAAAATAACCAGGAATTATTTTATGAAAAAAATCATCTATTTCTAATTTCATTTTCATCTAAATCTTAATTATGTCACAAGCGTGTTTGTGTGTAAGTGCGCAGACCAATACCGATGCAGTACCAATGTGCAATGTGTGTTATTGTATTATTTGCCTACAAACTAGAAAACTAATTTCTTTGAAAAATAGGGTAAAATTCTTGAATGAATTTCCTAATCAATGTAAATCTGTGGAAGTATCAAAATGTACTCGAATAATCGTATCGATTATCGATTCCAATCTATGAATGATATTATAACCATCGGTTCATATCTCTTACTGCAACAATAAATTCGTAAATGTATGTGTTTTAATTTAAATAATTCACCTATCATACAACAATGGCCAATAATACGATAGTAATCTCATTTTTATCACATACATGTTCAAAATCTCAATGTTTTTACGATTATAAGGTCCATTATTATGCCATCGACTTTAATAAAACCAATTTCATTCGAAGTAAAGTGATCATTGGAATTGAAAATATTATGTTAGACGGAGTTCTTTAATTTAATCTAATTCTTTTAAGAGTCGAACTAAATCTATTGACATGAGAAAATTTGATGGAATAAATCTAGCAACGTGGTATAATTGAGACGGCGATGGTTATTCTATCAATTTTAATTTTGTACTTTTCACAGCGATTTCACGATTCAGTTTAATTTTCATTTAGTTTATTTATTTATACCAACGAAGCTAAAGTAGATAGAAACTTAGTATATCCAACAGGATAATATAAGTAAATTTTTCAAATCTAAGGTCATAAAAGCCTCCAGGAACCACTTCTAGTAAGGAACAGCAAAATGCTTCTAAAGGAAGTGAAACCACGAGGCGGCTAGACACATAAAATATTGAAATATATCCATCGGTCGTAGGAAAGAGATAGCACTACCTGCTTGCAATATTCAGGACCTGAGCAAGTCTTGGCAGACACCTTAGTTTGTTCTGTACTTTATTTAAGCTGAGGTTCTACTGAAATAGTTTCGTGACTGCGACAAGGTACGTCTGAGCTTAGGAATGGAAGTAAATGGTTGGGTATGTCTACTGAATTATGGGCCTGGACAATTTTAAGCGTCTTGAAAGTAGGCTATAAAATTTAATGATATATGAACATTTTAAAACTGAGTTAAAACTTATAAGTTATTTATCTTCTACGACAACAGTGTAACTTGTTATCTTTGCTAGGCCAGCGACGTAAAAAATGCATAAACTTAAATCGAGAAAGTACGTGATTGTGCAGATGTTATCTCACTTTCGCGCTCCATTTCCCTCAAAGGATAAAATGGATCTCAAGTGATATCACAAGTCAACAAAAAAGTTGCTTTATTGAAACCTTTCATATGGAAGATTCTAACAGCAATCATAGATTGAAAAAAAATGGCAAGTTCAATGCAAAAATTTATTGTGCATGTAACTACTAGCATCTCATTGGTAACTCCTTTACGCTGGAACGGCTGAATAGATTTGGATAAAATTGGGTACCCGGGTTTTTTATCCCGGTTGTATATTCCTTTAGGATGATTTTTTTACTTTAAAGCGAACGAAGCCGCTTGCAGAATTTTGCTAGTAATCCACTAAATCATGCATTTATTTCAATACTATGTACTTCAGTTCAGACGCTCGATTCAAAGAAACATTGGCTACTTAGAAATTTAAGTATATCTTCTGCGTGGGACCAAATGGTATCCCATTCGATGCTGATAGCATTTACATTTTCTTCATAACTTGATTTCCATCCACGATACATTGACAGTTCATTCCCCCATTCTTTATACTTATACTGATTACACAATCGTTGGCACGGTTCAATATTGCTACATCTCAGGGGCTAGAGTTAACCAAACTCTGCGAAAGCTTTGCCAAATATCTTTAAGTTGTTTTGTAAAAGTAACTACGTAATAATAGTCAGTGAAGCTACAATATTATATTATGAAAACAATAGTAAGATTTGTGTAAGAAGTTTACACGCCAAAGTTTGGCAATTGAAAATAAAATTGATGAAGAAGGCTCTTGGATTCAAAGTTACTTTCTGGATTATGGTTTGTTTATTTTGAAAGTATTTTGCGATAAACGGGATGAAATATTTTGTTGTTTTCCTGGTTGTGATTGTTGATGTAAACAGTCGTAAGAAAACTTGTGAAGTACACTTTTTCATTGATGACATTTTTTAGCGTCATTCTATGGCAAGACTAATTTATTTTATAAATAATGGACAAAAAAACATAAGTTACTAGGATTAGCAGGTATAAATCCATTTATTATATAATAATGATTTTCCCACCAAAAAAACTATGTCAAGCAGATTCTGTTACATCCGACAAGAAATAATGATGACTCTTAATTATTTTTTGTCGAACGTAGTTAAATTAGATTGAATCGGTCACCAATTGTGTCGATTGTCTAAACTAACCACAAATGAACTCAACATTAATGTACAATTACACACACTTGCCAAGTTTGTTCTAAAATCACATTATCTAATTTACCCATGCTAATGGCCCTGGGACTGCAATAAAAATAGAATGCACGTTGTACAATGTACAGGCATTGTGTAACTGATTGTCCCAAGGGTACGGACTTGGTCGAGGGAAATGGTTACTTAATAGTGCTTCGAGTTACGGTCTAGTGATCTGTCACTTACAGGACAGTACAGGAATATAGTGATCAATATCCATTAAGTAGTCTTGTTTCGAGCTAAATAGATTTTGTGAGGCGTAGCCAAATAATTTATGGATGATAAATATTTACATCGATAAGCAGGACTAATGTGTAACTTATTAGAGTTCCCAAAGTGTCCCTACATCTGCTCTTTGGAGGACCTAAAAACGCCACTGACTCCGCTATAAACGTGGCAACCTACTGGACCCAAAAACTCTGAGGGAAAGAAAACCATCGATTAGAGAAAAATAATAATTAAGAACAGGACTAATACTTGTCATTTTAATTACCTTTTGTTTGAGATGGTAAATCAGCAAATAACTTCTCACGCTCTGGGTGAAGCAAGAGGGAGTGTCAGAGTTTTAAACGACTAAAATCTATTTGTGTTCCTTCAGTTGCCCTTTGCAATCTGCGATAGCTCTTTCGAACGCTTCCACAACAACGGCAATATGTAATCACCTGGGTTTATAAAGTGCCATTGATCTGTTTAATAATCAAGCTAAAATGATTTTTGTTATTTTTATAAGATTCCTAAGCACCAAAACATATCTACCATCTGAACATGATATTGGCAAACGAATGAAAATAACTAGACTGTTACAACAGATCTACTTGAGGATCAATGTTCCTGTTCAAATATTATATTTTCCGTGAAAATAGTGAAGTCTTATTGCACTAAGTCGGCCTGGGAATGGCTGCCAAATTGCTTCGCGTTGCCTTACACGCGTCATTTAGCCGCCGCTTGTACCCTGCCTGAAGGAGACTAAGCGAAAAGATTAAGCGTTTAGAAGCGTTACGACGAACATTGCTCGTAAGGAGCTGTGATTGTCACTTTTCTGAATAGGCACATTTATATTTGAGCTTGGAAAATGGGAAAGCATTTTGTTTTCTCAGTGACTAAATGGCTAATATGTTCACAGGCCTTCAATTATGCCAGTAAGTTATATATCTCACAACATTATCCCACGAATCCCATAGCTTTGGCATAATTATTACGTTTAACAACAATGCGGGGTGACAAAGCATTCACAGCTTCACAATATGACGTAATTACCGTCACACAACCGCTTACGCTTTTGACTAATTAGTAAAGACGTTCAAGGACCGTATTCCCAACAATAGGCCGGATATGCGCCTCGACGCCGCTTCCTACCGCTAACAAGAATTTATCGGACCTCTCACCTCTCCCTCATTACTTAAGTGTCAAAAAGAGAAGGATTACTTGTCAGGTAGATGGCTAATTAAATTTTTATACTTTAATGTAAAGTGAATCGATTCAATATGCTCATCGGATAATTTTCCTAATGTCTGTCATTTAATTAAAAGGCTTGTTTCCATCCGTATGACGTATCAGGGGGTCTACTCCGAAACCGCGCATTCAAATCTTCGGGCCCGACCGATACCCGACCGAAGTTAACATGGTGACCTTACTCTGAATTTGTATCGGACTCGCCGACTTTGATCGGAGTCACGTGACAATTTTCGTGAACGAATGATTAGTGCGGCAAAGTGCGCTAGCTTACTCGTAGTTTACGGTTTTTATTTCTAAATGGTATTTTAAAAGATTCACACTTTTATTTGATCTTAAATAACAAAAATTACTTCCAAAATAGATTGAAAAAGGGTTTAAAATCATAAAAACATTAATATCTCTCAATATAATAAAATATTTTTAAATTTGGCTGTACCACATTTTGTCTTTGCCTAAAAGATTAAGTGCGTTTTTATCTTATTCTTTGTAAACAAATATTTATTTACGTCTGTGAGTTTGCAATTAAGTTTTTTCAAAGGAATTTTAAAGAAAAGGTCCAACCAAGTGTTCTGAAGTGTTCTCCATCCCATTTGCCATAAGTATGTTGTTATTGGTTTGAGACTTTTGAGTGGACGACTATTTGTAAACCCTTGAAATCCTGTCACAGGATTCTAATTAATGGCCCACTTATCCCAGGAGAGGTTCCTCAATCCATTGTTTTTTGTAAACATGAGTCCTACGGGTTACCAAGATTTGTGCTTAGTAGTTAAAGTGTATTGTGAACGTGACGTACAAAATGACGGCCCCAACTTCTAACCAAATGGAAACGCTGCTCAATTTTCTAGAGGAGCACCGCGAGTTGGCTCGCGGTGTTTTGAGAAATGTAGAAGGCAGGCTGCAAGCCCAGCGCCTTTGGAGCGAAATTTCTAATAGTCTAAATGCGATGGGTGGTTGCACAAAGACTGTGCAACAGTGGCAACGGGTGAGTTTTGCTATGAATGCATTTTATCCAAATAGTTTTGAAATAGTGTTTTTTTAGATGAGATTGATATCTAAAAAAGATCTTATTTTTAATAGGTATGGACAGATAAAAAATATCTGGCCAAGAAAAATATAGCGGCTATTCGCCGTTCAGCCAGCGCTACTGGAGGTGGACCATCAACAGCTCCAGAGCTCTCCCGATGGGACCAAAAAGTCCTATCTATTATGGGAGATGGTTTTGGAGAGCCCCAAACAACAGCGAGGGTTTCAGCTTTTGAGGAGGTATGTATATTAATTTTTCCAAATGTATTTGATGACTCTTGTCTAAGCAAAATGTTAACAACAAATTATTTTGTAGCAGTCTGAAGATCTACTTCCTTCCCAGCCGCCAGCATCTACCGAACCAGTAGACCATGAGAGCCAAGAGATGAGGGAACTTCATATTATAAATGGTAGGCACATTCTTTTATACATAAATCATGTAAATTCTTTAGAGTGAGGATTCTTGTCTGACCTTTGATAGTTATAATGTTGTCATGATACTTTAAGCAGTTGAATAGGAAGATAATGCTTAAGATTGTTGTAAATCACTGTAAATTATATAAGGAACCTCTATATGAATAAAACAATTTTTAAGAATATTCACATAAATGATAAATGTAATAATATTATGTTAATTAACACAACCAGTAATAATAAAAGAGGAACTTTTACTCATTTAACTAATTTCTATTAATTATTCAATTTATCTTTCTTTTTACAGAACCTCTACAACCCATAGTCCCGGGAAGTGTGCCAGCAACTCCTCCTATTGAACGACCTCCCACACAGCGCTGTAAGTATGAAATTCAACAATTTAATTTTAACTTTTATTAGCAATATTTTATATTACTTAAATATCTTATAAATTGTGAATAACCCAAAAGTTATTTCTATATAGTTTCAACTTGTCTCATATTATCATAAATGGTAGGGTTGCTATAGTACTAAATCCTCCTGTCCACGGGGTTGAGTAAATGAAGAATCATTAGCAAACTAAAATTTGTGTATTGTGCGAGTGAATAAAATAGCTATTTTTTTCTAGCTACACGTACAAGCCGGGAAAGGAGAGTGCGGCGACGTACTGAGGACTCAGTTAGAAGTCGATTCTTCCGCATTGAGGAACAACGGGTGGCACAAGAAGCGCAGTGGACTAACGAGTTTGCTGGCATACGGGCGGCCCTCACAGAAATATGTGTGATATTGAGGGAAATATCACAAGGACTGCAACATAATAATTAATTAAGCTATTAAATTCTTCACATCACAACTTTCTTTTACTGAATTTGGAAATTTTATTATAATTGCAATACTAATAGAAAAGAAGTCACTAATTTGAAAATCATTTATTTTGAGCATAGCCCATATAGTGTAAGTAGTACTATTACAATTAAAATGTCATGGATACAAAACAAACTTAATAGTATAATCTAAACCTATAGGTAATACAAATAAGCCACTTTAATTATTAAGTACCTGCTAAGGGGATGTATAGGGTCCCTGAGCAAATAAAATTTGGGCTTGATCTAACAAGACAATAAAATATTAATTAGTGACACTTATTTATTTATAAATGCAGCCAGAGCGGCCAGCTATAACTAAATTTTATTCACAAGAAAAACATCTATAACTAATTTTTATTTTATCATATTATAATTTAAGTTTTGGAACCCTTTAGGTACATGAAGACCACCGGCTGTTATTTTTATCTGAAATAAAAAAACATTTATGAATATAATTTATCTCTAAACCAAAATGTTCTACAGTCCTTTACCTATAATATAGTTGCAAAAATTGTAGGTAATATGCTACCTGTGGCTTTGTCCAGGTCGACTGCTTTCTAATTGTTGCACTAATCTTGCTCTTGCCCTTTGGCCACGTCGCAGAGCTTCAGTGGAAGACTGTGCAGCATGTGAAACAATATGTCTACTGGCTTCCATTTGTAAATCATCCCCTGTCAACTCAGGAGCGTCTAATCCAGCATGTATGCACATATTATGCAAAACACAGCAGGCTATTATTATTTTTCCTGCTGTTTCTGGAACATAATGAAGCCCCCTAGCTGCTAGGAGACATCTCCATCTTCCTTTTAATATCCCAAATGTGCGTTCAATGGTGGAGCGTACACGTTTATGTAAAATATTATACCGGCCTTCTGGAGAGTCTTCTTGTATATTTTCAAAAGGTATCATCATATACTCTCTTAGAGCATATCCTGAATCACCTGCAAAAAATATATAATGAAATCATTACTCAAAATTACATAAACACAAAATACATAGTACTGAAATGTAAAAGTCATCTAGAATGTACCTAATAAAAATGTAGTATCTTCATTGAGATTCTCCAAATGACTTTTGATCTCACTATTTGCCCAAACAAATGAGTCATGTGTAGCCCCACCATATGAAGCATCCACATTTAGGATATTACAAGCAGTGTCACATATCTGCAAGGAAGAAACCAATCATAGAAAAAATATTAAATAGGCAACATAACATTAATAAGTGTATTGTCAACAGTAAATTACATAGGTATCTACTCACAACTTGTGCATTCAAAGAATGGAAATGCTTGCGGTTGAAGTAACGCTCTTCATCTTGATCCGGTCGCACAATTGCTATATGAGTGCAATCAATACAACCCACCACTCCTGGGATATTGTGAAGTTCATAAAATCTGTGGAACAGTTATATTTAAAAAATAGATCAAAACATCTAAGCTAGTTGCCTACGGCCATAGCTATTCTTAACTTACTTCCTTTTAATAGCATTTCTTTCACCCCGATTCTGAGGAAATTTTATGTACTTTCTTAGTATGGTCGGTGTATTGATTGCAGTTGTTACTTCTCTGATACATCTTGACACGGACTGTTGAGACATTGGTGCTTCCACGTTTTGGGCAACAGAACCCTGATAACTTCCCCGCGCATAGAAGTTAAGTGCTGTGAGCACCTGTAAAATGTAATTGGTAATCAGTAGATACTAACACTAACAATCGCCATACTTAAATTATAGCAGCACTGCTTTTATAAAACAAATTATTTTTCATAAGTGACTACCTACCTTAACCACGGGATCAATTCCACGACTATTCCTTTTTGGGCGCAGAAGAGGCACTATCTCCTCGCAGAGAGTTTGAAATAATTCCCGACTGAGTCTGTAGTTGGCTACAAACTCAATATCGGAAATTATGTTGGGGTCAAAACTCTCCCGTAGGCGACGACGGTTTCTTCTGCGCTCCAAGCATTCTTCTTCCAAACAATCTTCGATTAAAAAAAGTCTTGCTGCCATTTCACTAAAACAACGATTAATATATATCATAGATATAGTTTCACATCAATGACTTTCCATAATATTGTTAGAACATACCTTATTTTAATTATTTTTGCAATTCCGATAATGCTTCCGATGGTCAAAAGGTAACTATTTTGTTATCGTGAATTTTGACGTAAATCTCACGAGAAATCTGCTGTCAAATTCAAAACTTCGGTCGAGTTTCGCGCGTTCAGAGTAAGGTCCGAGACGAGAAACGTCACCTAAAGTTCGATCGGTACGAACGTCGGAACGAATGTATTTCGGAGTAGGAAATGGCCCGAACGATCAACCGAAACATTGATATTTGACGTTCGGAGTAGACCCCCAGCTTTGAACCATAGTTACCTATTCATAGCCCTGTATGCGAGAACCGTGTTTTTTTTATAATGGCTTTGAGTTTTTTTTTTTGCGCAAAATTGCATAGTGTGGCAAATTAATACGTCTTTGTCGGTACTGTGTGTTTTTCATGCATAATTTTTGTTCAGTTTTTCTTTGTTTCACGGTTTTTACTTTACTTTTTCCTTTTTTTGTCGGTTTATGAAGGATTATTGTGTGCTTTGTGAAGTACGAGGAGCTTAGTTATTTTTTAGGTATGACATTGACTTTTTTGAGTGGGAGTAATTTATGCTTAAATATGTTTTCTTTTTTTAGGTGAGCCTTTTGAATTTACTATCTATAACTACTAATTAAATTCAGATTTTTTATTATAAATGCGAAAGTAACTTTGTCTATCTACTTATAACATTTACATGGATTTTGATAAAACTTGGCACAAGGTTAAACCATATTCTGACGTATGGTCTCATAGCACAAGTATGGGAAAATGTCTGAAACCTGTAAACGTGTAGTTAAATTCATTTTTGCGATGCGGAAAAATCTTCGAGACCCGATTCGGAAATTATACTGTATTATTCTGTACAAACTTACCTTCTCGTATGTAAACATACGAGAAGGTAAGTTTGTACAGAATTCTCGGTGCGCGAGTCCGACTTGTTACTCGAAAAATTGACATTAAAAAACCGGTCAAGTACCGGTTTTTTAATCGCAATTTTAGTATTTTTGTTTCGATTTAGGTACACTAAGGTTCTATTTTTTACCCGACTACGGAGGGTTATGATTTTGACAGGCTATGTATGTATGTGAGTTTGTTCATCTGTTCCCACTTAGCTCCTAATCTACTTATCGGAACTCGACGTATGAGGTATCGTTAGAACCGTCTTAATTGTCCGCTGAACATAGGTTACGTGACGTGTCACAAAACTTGATATGGCGCCCTCTAGCGGACAAAAAGTAATGTGTAAAAAATAAAAATGGAGATAAATACGCCGTGTTTGGTATCATCTGAAAGGGCTTTACTTGTACATTTCCAAAATATTGTTCAAATTTAGAGTGACGCCCTCTAGCGGACAAGAAGTCATGTGTTAAAAAAAAATGTTAAGATAAATACACCGTGTTTGATATCATTTGAAAGGGCTTCACTGGTACTTATCAAAATATATCATCAAAATTCAATGTGGCGCCCTCTGGTGGACAAAAATTAATTTACCATTATTAATTAGAAATTTTAAATTTAGCTTTTGCAAATGGTATAGAAGCACAGTGATTTAACACCAAAATAATTTAAATAAAAAAAAAGTAAAAAAACTAAAACCCGACTACGACAAAAAAAACGACGAAACTAAAAGTATGAAACAAGATTTCCAGGATGCTGAAATAAACAAGGTAAAAAGAATAGCCGTAGTCACACGTTATTAAAGTGTTTCGGTTGTTACCTATAACGTGTGACTGCGGCTTTTCTTTTTACCTTGTTTATTTCAGCATCCTGGAAATCTTGTTTCATACTTTTAGTTTCGTCGTTTTTTTTGTCGTAGTCGGGTTTTAGTTTTTTTACTTTTTTTTTATATAAATATATGGCAAAACAACGTTGACCGGTCCAGCTACTTCTTTGCATTTGCTTTCAAAACAAACACCTTCTTTTTATTACCACATCATTATCCCAGTGTACTTATTATTAATTTGTCCAATGTCCGTTATTTCACCCACTGTCCAAACCCCGGTCCCCCACGTCGCGTTCGCCCCAGACAGCTTCATTAGCTCTCGTATGACGCAAATTGCGTGAACAAAAGACACAAAGGAAGTTGTTGTGATAAACTAACGATTGCTGAATTGACAGCCACCAGGAGGGTCGATGAGTGCTACGCTACGTGCCTTGAAAAAATATCGTCAGTTGCTTATGTATTATCACGAGCGTACAAAGAAGCTTTATCACATGTAATATCACCAATTAATTACAAAAATTCTCAAGTTTTAATCTTAAGCATATTACCCGTAACGAGGACTAGATGGAACGATTGCTGGTGCAAGGAAAAATCGAGGGTAAAAGATTCCGTGGGTAATCTCCAACGCGGTGGAGACGAATCTCATCAAATCTGTGACACACTCCAATGTCGACTCCCTAGTTGCCAAACACAGAGCTGCATTGCGTCGCATCACCATAGAGCGATCAAAACATGATCACGATCACTCTGTCAAGAGTCCACAACTAAGAAGAGAGAATTATAAAAATATTACCAAAATTTATACAATCACTACATAGTGTAATACAAAGTCGCTTCCCACTGTCTGTTTGTCCCTATTTATGCTTAGATCTTTAAAACTGCGCAACGGATTTTGATGTGTTTTTTTTTAGTAGACAGAGTGATTCAAGAGGAAAGTTTATATTTGTATAATACATGCATAATATAGTAGAAAACACACGGGTAGTTTTAGAGGTTTCTAATGTGATGTCGTAAATAAATACATTTTTTGCGCTTACATTGCAAACGCTGGCTGAACCCTTCGAGATAGATCAAAATAATGTACTACAGTATTATACACCTTAAAAAAGTCTACAAAAAATTGGCGATGGTATACGTCTATCTCTTAGGGATAACCCACAATACTTAAACATTTTTTATGCTTTACTTCTTACGAGAAATAATTGGTTATTTACGAAGCGATTTAAAGCAATACAGCATTAATCCTTATCCAGTTAAGTACCTTACTTTGTTACGTAATGTAATTTAAATTAATATTTTCGAAGATATTACAGATTTTTAAAATGCAGGGACATAGCGGTTGCGGTGGTATCAGCATTGCACCCGTGCGAAGCCGGAGTGGGTCGCTAGTATACATAATATATAAAAGTTGAATGTGTGACTTTATTGATTCTAGCTTATTATAATTTACGGTAACTGGTCATCTGGTTGCGGGATTGTTCGAAAGAGTCTCCGCGGCCTTAGAATGCAAACGGCAACTGAAGGGGTACGGGTGGGTTTTATAGTCAGTAAAAGTTTAACACTACCTCTCGCTCCACCCAGAATGATTACAAAATTGTAATTTTAGATGTATAATCTGCCTCTCTGCCTAGCGTTTGTGGACTACGAGAAAGCTTTTGATTCGATCGAGACTTGGGCTGTACTGCAGTCTTTCCAACGGTGCTAGATTGACTATCGGTACATCGAAGTGCTGAAGTCCGACTTCAGGACCAGACCTCGAAACCTATCCTCACACCCCGTGAGGCAGGGAGACGTCATTTCTTCGAAACTGTTCACGGTCGCAAGAGGATGTCTTCAAGGTTCTGGACTGGAGTGGACTAAGTATTAATGTCAATGGCGAGTACATCACTCAACTTCGGTTTGCCGATGACATAGTAGTCATGGCTGAGACTACGGAGGCGCTCAGCACAATGCTCAATAACCTCAGTAGAGCTTTTGAAAGAGTGGAACTTAAAATGAACATGGACAAAACCAAACTCATCTGATAAACAGCCATGTAGCACCCACTCCTATCAAGATCGGAGACTCTACACTCGAAGTTGTGGACAAATACGTTTACCTCGGATGGATAGTCCAGTTAGGTAGATCTAATTTCGAGAAAGAGGTCGACCGTCGAATTCGACTCGGCTGGGCGACATTCTCGTCCAATATATCAGTGTCTCACTCTCAAGACCAAACTATGACGAGTGCGTATTTCCAGTAAAAACATATGACTCCGAAACGTGGCCGCTCACAATGGGCCTCATCAGAAGGCTTAAAGTCACCCAAAGGGCAATGAAAAGGGCAAGAATGAAAATATCCGCAAGAAAACCAACGTTGCCGATATAGCACGAAGAATCGCCAAACTTAAGTGGAAATGGGCAGGGCACATTACTCGCAGAACAGATGGCCATTGGGGATGAAAGGTTCTGGAGTGGCGACCGCCTACCTGAAGATGCAGTGTTGGAAGGTTTCCTACAAGATGGATCGATGACCTGGTAAGGGTTGCGAGAATCTGATGGATGCGAGACGAGCAGGACCATTCATTATGGCGACACTTGGGGGAGGCCTATGTCCAAAATTGGACATAGGCCTCCCCGTCTTTCAGCTGAAATGATGATGATGGTGATAATGAATTTTAGATTTGAAATCAAATAACCGTTGTCAGAAAAGTGAGATTGTGATTGAAAATAGTGTGAACTGGATTAAGCTATGAACAGCCTCCACTCGACTCTGCCCCACAAGTTAACTGTAGAACGCATAAGCTCAATCATTTACTGAAACCCACGGCAACAGCCACGAAAGCCTTCATTAAACTTAGAAATTCTGAACAACTGACGCAGACGTGGGTGAAGGCACGCTTTGCATGCAAAATGCATTGGAGGGACGCGTGCCGGTGGCGTTGTATGGAATACGGACATCGTATGTGGCATGTGCGTGAGTGGCTAGTGGCTATGGGTAACTTGTTAGAGATTCATAATTGTGTCGCACACGTGTGCTATATTATATGGTGGCTGTTTTTCTTTTTGAGTTAGAAATAGTTAAATAACGTCTACTGCTTTGGGTCGAGTACATTTATTGAGTGTACAGCTAAGGAGTGGAATTCCCTGACAGAGTCTGTGTTTTCTGAAAGCTATGACCTAGGGGTATTTAAGTCAAGAATGCATAGGTTACTTCAAAGTAAGTGTGCTCTATCGTCGACCACATCATCGCTTACCATCAGCCCCCCTAGCCAAGTTGCAAACGATAAACGTGAACGCTTAGTAATCTCCAATAGATTTTCAACTTTACACCTAAGAGCATAAAGTTGAAAATCTATTAAAGACTACTGAGCGTTAGCGACCGGAACGAACGAAAACACTATGTAATCTTCAATAGATTTTCAACTTTATATCCAATAACATAAAGTTGAAAATCTATTAAAGACTACTGAGAGTTTACGTTTATCGTTTGTGACTTGGCTAGGGGGGCAGGTAAGATAGTGGTCACACGCGAACCTATCAATAGGAAATAAAGAAATCAAGAGGAAGTTTCAGACTTTTACTGGCTAAACCCCACCCGTGTTCCTTAAGTTGCACTTTGTGTTTTAGTTCCGCGGTAACTTTTTCGAATCATTCAGCAGAAAGTAAAGTGGCAACTCTCAAATAGTAGTTTCGGATGCCTAAAGCATTAAGTCCACCTTTGTACTCTTATTGTGTTGCATGAAAATTTAAAAAATAAATAAATAATATGTAGTAACGACTGACAAGACATCGGTGCTGATATTATAACCATATTTATACGTATTTTATTATTTTATGTAACTTATACATTCTATTTCAAATATCTGTTATTTATTTATTGTGCACACCTAACACAGTGTTGTCTTTTTTAACCCAATGGTTGACTGGTAGAGAATGCCTTGTGGCAAAGTCCGCCTATGTACCACCACTGTACATAAAGTTTAAATAAATAAATAAATAAATAACCTTATTATTAATTCAATAACGTGGAATCTTGAATCTTACTCATTCATGACTCATTGAACACTCTTCACTAGAATAAAACAAACTAATACTTTTATATATACCAAAGTAACAATAATAATTTTCTTCCCAACCAAATCCACGATGGGCAGTCTCAACGGTTAATTAGCCAAGTACTATGCAATAGTTATTTGTGCAACAAGAGAGCAAAGTTGTTTTTTGCTGCGAGTGCTAATTTTGAGTCCCGAGCAAGCGAAGGATTCTTTGATTGAATCACGAGCGTTAGCGAGTGATTCTAAAGTAGAATCCTGAGCGAGGGGAGGGATTCAAAGGCACGAGATGCAAAAAGTTTTGCTCTCGTGTTACACACATAATTTTTCACTTCAGCAGCGAGAACACATATTACTTGGGAAATAAAATAATTAACAGTAGGTAATAGATTTAATAATGATTTCAATTAAAATAAATACTATCTCTGTCGCTAGTTTTGCTCATATTTTACAATTAGTTTAACATTCTTAATCTTATTTGCCACTATTTTATTTCCGCTGTTTTTTTAAAGCACGATCTAAAACAGTCAATGTTTAAACTAGAAATAATTATATAAAGGTTAAATGCCAGTTTTATCTGCTGCTATAAGTACTCAGGTACTCTTATTTTTGTTCAAATACAATAAGAAATTTAAAATTCAACAATTTATTTATAAAAAAAAAAAACAATTTTATATTTTACAAATATTTTCTATTTATTACGCATTTCCGAACGTGTTTTTCTTTGTGGTGGAATTTCAAAATCGGAATGAACTTCGAAATGGCATGTTTCTCACTCGCTTTTTTATAAGGGCGAGAAAGAGACTGAGTACAGTGCAGTTCGAATGTTTCGAATTGTATGGCTAAAAAAAAAAAAAATTAAAAAGTTACTTTGTCTCACGCAGTGAGCAAAATTGAGTTTTGCTCACTGTTTTCAAGCAGCAAAACCTACTTGTTTGAGCTGCTCTGGTGAAAAATATATTAGTTCACAAGAGCGTGCGCAAATACAGGTGCACTTTCTGTTCCTTTACTGTCATAATCTAATGGGACGGCATGAGATTAGCCTCAGGAACAACGACTTTATTGTAATTTTATTATTGGGGTAGAATAAAGAACATATCTATCTATCTATCTTTGGCTTACGACCAATGAGGCTAACGAGGCACCCAAGTATTTGCAACATAACTTGATTGACTGGCCTAAAAATCCAATTAACCTTTTGAGTGCGTAATTAGAGACACAATAGTAAGACAATGGCGCGTGAACGCCGGCGTTAATGCGGGGATCAACAGCTTAATGGCTATTACTACATTTAAAAGTTACCATCTTCTGAAGACAAACATTCTCGTGGAGGTTTGAATATTATGTTCCCTGTTAGCATAAAAATCCAACAGCATTTTCCCTACCGTTTTTCATTATGTTGTAAACCTTTATCAGATTATACATTAAGCATAGTAATTACTCTATGCTTAATGAAGGATCTGATTAATAGTTTAATTTCAGTTTCAAAGCACGCTAGAAGACCCACAGCTGTGTTATTAATTTGTGCTGTAATAATTATCATTTACGTGACCTCTAATGTTATACTTATTGTGCGTGTTTGCTGGACAATTAGGTAATCAAACCAGCAGGTGCGTTTACGCTACTTAGTTTAGTGAGCGTAGAAACCTGTTAATTTAACTATTGGCTCTCACACCTGTAAAATGTTGAAGGGTTAGAGATAGTTGGGTCAATTTGAATGGCCACCGTTTGCTTGGAATAAAAACATAACAGCTGAACTGATTTGGATGAAATTTCATGGTCTGGAACAGCACATAGAATATTAGCTATTTCAGGACATGGTCTATTTTTCCGGTAATATGTTTCTTTGGTACAATTTGCATCATTGCTTACCATCAGGTGGGATCGCAGTCAAGCACTAGTTTATATCAATTTAAAAAAACTTTCATTTGGGTGAAACCGCTAGCAGCAGCTATATTATAAAGGTAAGTTTCTATTTTCAAAATGTTTAAATTGCGATTTAAATTAAGTCTTTTTTCAATTTACATCTTTGGATTCAAACTTCTAAAAATCCAAAAAATACCTGTTGTTAGTTAATTTTGTAGCCGAAATAAATATTTTTTTGAATTTCGAGATATTTATTAATCAATCACTCGTCAACATCTAAATAAACGCACAAAGATAGACCATGACTTAAATTAAAACAAGGATAGTTATCCCATAGTAACTTCTCGTGGAATAATTTTCGATTTTAACGAAGAACATACAAATAACAACACAAAGAAAATGAATTAAATATACAGTTTGACAAAGAAAACAAGATGAAAGTAACAACCATCACAGAAGACTTTATCCATGGTTCAAAACAAATGACTGCAGAAGCAAAAGACAAGAAAAACAAACACAACATCATTATTTTATTCATACCGTACCAAAATAGACCAGGGAACTACATTGACTAATGAGTTATCACACGTAATACTACTATTAAGTAAGGCACGGTTGCTTAATAATGCACAAAAGACATCATCAATTACACTGGTTCTCTGTGTACCAAGTGTCTCTTTGATCTCATAACAAAAGGGATAGTTGTATGTGTTCGGAGTCTACGCGTGTTATGGTACAAGATTGGGGACCAAGGCGATAACATTTTGGGCACGATGGAGGGTCCAATCACGAACACGAAAAGTTAAGCTGTGCAAATTAATCTGGAAATATATTGGTAATTACTATAGAACTGGACGAGTTTGTTACCTCCTTATTGATATCTGATTGAACAAATTCTAGAGTATATTTAAGAAAATTTGTGAGTAATTTTTATAGCTATGAAGTGAATAGCTTAAATTTTACATTTTGTAGCTTATTAAATCGAGATTTTTCTTTTGAATTAGAACTTGGGAATCAGTTTGGACATAAATCTTCTGTATATATTTTAAATATCAAAGATCATATAATAGTAATTTAAAGAAATATATTCCGAGCAGTACGAATTTCACAAGTTGATTTCGAAAACATATTCACCTAGTCGGGTCCACATTTATATAATTTCGGCTAAAATAAACTCAGCTTCCAGTCACCAACATATACCTACATATCTAGAGCGAGCCTAATTCACAGAAATATGGACCTTGCATTAGTTTCCAGCAAACTGTCACATTTACCGTATTTAGAAGAGTCTACGTCACGTACAATTTGGTTTAACTACAGCCCACGGGGTTTACGACCATAATTATTATCACGCTGTGCATTTTCCCAAGGAAATACGACAAACATTGGCGCTACAAGTTTATGGCTTGTAGTATATTAATAAGCCAGTGTGCCTACCAGGATCAATAGAGCATCAAAGTAAATGACAATGAATGGGCAGCTGGTGGCACGTCGCCCGTGACGTAGCGGCAGCGGGGCTGTATCTGTTACAACCCCGCAATCGGCTTGCGCACATGCGAAGGCAAAGTCATGGTTCTACCTTACCTCCGCATCCGCATAATTTCACTAATTTTAGTGGAATCGTAACGGGACTTCCGTACTTAAGTTATCCATAGATATGGAAGTAGAAACTTTGAATTATATTCCCCATCAAGTCTAGAAGCCACGCGATCAACTGTTTTGTGGAGCCAATTTATTGAATGAACCGCCGTTTAAGAAATATAGAGTCAATAGTTCGATTTTTTTTTTAAAATAAATGCTTATGATAATAATAATCCTTAATTATCAGGCAACTGAGGCCCAGACAAAATACACAAATAATCTTACAAAATAATAAACTAATACATAAAAAGAAACTATAACAAACCATAAACTATTATACACGAAGTGACTGCTTATGCAATGCAATGCAGATCTAAAATCCCCCCTCCCCCCACATTCGCAAAAGTCAACCTCTGCATCTCCGCATCCACCTTCGTTACAACCCTAGCCAGCAATACCTAACGAGCTATTTGTTTCATCAAATTTATGTTGCTCATGTGCTCTTAAATGCGCACTTTAGGAAATTATGGGTTTGCATTTCTGTTGGACAGTTTACGATGGATGGGTGTAATAACAGTAATTGCTGTTGGTGTATGTCATCGCAGTTTTTTTGGAGATTTTCAAAATTTTTGCCATTATTTAGTAGATACTCATGTTACCTGCAATGATTTGCTATGTTTTAGTCTCGACAATAGTATCACCTATATAAACTTTTCTGGTTAAAGAAGACAACAAAGTCACTTATTTTGGTTCCCAATAATAACTTTCCCACATCGTATGATCCAGAAATTATCTTGTTAGCGTACTCTCTAAAATTAATTCAAAATAGGGTTCAATCAGTGCATACGCTACGCAGGAAACAGCGCGTATGTTCCGTCGATGTTCGCATATAACGACGGTAATATTGGCAAAATTAACACGCTCCACCGTGAAATCACATAGTGCGGTAACATCGATACGCAATTTACTGTCGGAAATGCTACGTAATGGGGTACTTAGTGGTACGTGTCGTACTACGAATACGTAAACTTGTTATTCGACATCTGCGTGGTAGTGCTCTCGATATTAACTTTTGAAATTATAATGTAGATTGCTTATGATATTATTAGAGTTGCGAGATTACAGCCTTGGCTTATTACTATCTGGTAATGATATTATCAACGCTTTGAATTGGCATAAGTTAGTTCCAGAAACAATAATTATGTAAAATGTGTATATCATCATTAGGCAAAGCATCTTGATATAATTAGGTGATATCAAAATTGAAATAGTTCTTGAAGTAAGCTTTAACAAAAATGTCGAAGAAGTAATTTAAAATATCTAATTAAAATATAAATACTGGCCTTATAAACTTCAACTGAATAACTTTTCAACTATTTAAATCTCCCCAAATCTATTCGAAAACTTTGAAGTCCACATTAAATTAAAAAGTAATTTTCATATTTCGTTGGAAACACAATTCAAGTAAAAATAAAAGGTCATTTTAAAAGTCCACGGTCACCTTTACAAAAGGTGTTTCAGAATTAAAACCTCATTACGTAAAAGCAACAAAATGACGTCCAATTTGGGTAAATTTCGGATGAAACAATGGCAGCTGTAACCCTCCGTGTTGGTCATCAAATGTTTTTTTTTTTTTACCCACAGGTTGTCAATCTTTGCTATAATCACTTTTGATCATTTCGATAGTCATGTACTTAGATCTCCTTTGTTTTATTTAATAATTTTATCAAGAAATAATGCATTGCATTAAAGCCCACTTACAAAATCCCACTTACCCATTAATTATTCATTTCTTTGAGATTCAAAATCCATAATTTATTTGTAGAGTATTTCAAATTTATTATATTTATAACCAATTTACCCATTACACTACTAATACAATTATCAATAAATAATAAATCACATTATAAATACAATTAAATTACAAATAAATAATAATAGATGTTTATTCGTTTAAAATTCAACATAATTATATTATTGTTACAAGCAGCTCTAAAGTAATGATACCAACTCTATTCAGCAGTATCTTAATGTTTAACAGCAAAGAACCATTAATTCCTGTTCGGTAGTAACTTTTAATGTTCAAGTAGCAAAGAAACCCTATCATATCTTTAAGCACTTCGTCACGAAATATGTAAAGTACAAGGAAAAAAGAGTGCTCATATTCTGAAATGAATTTCTAACAAGCTTAGCTTGAAAATAGAAAAAGCATTATACCAACATTACGAGCATTACTTTCTTTGCGTGTTGAGAGGCTTAAAAATGCTGCTCAACATTTTTACGTCCAAGTGAATAGGCGAAGTTACTTTGCGAGAAAAGGCAACGGTTATGACTGAAATACCTATGCTTTATTCATAAGTTTTTAGGCGTATCAAAAACCTTTTTATGACATCGCTATCATAGATTTTTATTTATTGATACAACATATTGTAGGTACGTTTTTTATCTGTTATATGACCTATATTGGTAAGAGCTAAATAGCTGCCTATCGAAGCATTTCCGTGATTTAGTAATTTATTAATAGCTGAAGTTCTGAAATTACTGAATAAAAATGTTAAGAATTATTTCTTATAGTATAATTGAATTAAATCTTATATACTCATAAATATTTTCTTTGATACCCAACTGAAGATGATGCATCGTATACGGCGAAGAAGCCATTATAACAGCATTATATCAAACAAAAAACCGCACTAAGTAAGGGATCACACTCAAGGACAACTGCCCTCACCTTTAAATGGAACACCGTCTCCTTATAAAGCCGGAGTCACAATCCTCAGGACGTGCTTCCCACACTACAAAACAATCATAGTAATTGCTCCTACAGTTTTTTGTCCGGCCACTAATCGCGACACATAAAATATTTTGACGTGACGATAAGGACTAAAGGGGCCGAGCTTTGCCTTATCTTATCGGCCCTGAGTGTTGGGTCTCTAATGACCGGCTGCCCTACCGCCCTTTGCTTATATACTTCCGAACGCAATGACAACTTCATTACTGAAGGTGAAAACTGGTTATTTAGATGTGGTACTATTTCCTTTACGAACGCTAAGTGGATTTAAGGAACAGGTGAATTTTGGTAAGGGAAACTAAACAGTATTAAATACACATATAAGTTTTTAGCTTGAAACATTGATATTTATAACCATACCAACCTCAAACAAGTCACAAAAATAGAAAATTTCACATCAAAACCACAATCAAAAACAGTGGTCCAATGAGAAACAATAAATTGATAGTAATACAGCGAACAAAATAAAGTTGTAGATAATCTTCAAGGGAGAAGGTATTTTCCGACGAGATTCAGGATTCGTGTAGCGTAAGTCGGGCGGCTGACATGTGATTTATTTCTTTTATCTTAGAGAAGTCGGCTTTTCATCTGAGATAAGATGGTACCTACGTAAATCAAAGCCATGTGTGATTGTTCGAGCGATGAAAATTGTAATGCAGCTTACTATTTTGCCGTCGGAATGCTCAGTAGACTATTCTAATTTGGTTTCCAACTTATTTGTAGTGGCAGTTGTGTCTGTCTCCAGAATAACAATAATAGCTATTATATTTGCGTCAAAGCTGCGTACAGTCGGCATTAATTCAAAATGAATTGCAACAGTCATACAACAGCTGTAGGATTCAATATAATTAATTAATAAGGAAGACGCCAGATATTACGGGTATTATTACAGGACGATGAATTTACGATGGAATATCGAAGCTAAAACTGTGGTTTCGTGATTTTATTATACAGAATTTTTCATGAAAAATTTCTGAACTGTTTTAGCATCGAATGGAAAATTTGAATTAAGAATGGGTAAATTGGTAATTTAATTAAAAACAGTTCATATTTTTATATATAAGATTGTACCTTGAAGTCACCTATATAAAGAACTGGCCACCTTCACTTAGGTTTTAGTTTAGAAGCACTTTTCGAGATACTAAAATGCCCAAGAACTCTTGTATAAGCCCTACAAATATTTGGTTTATATTATAATACTATTCAAATTCAACAAAGGAGTCAAGAACCTCTTAGTTTATCTAATCACAAGAGAAACCTGTCATACTCGACTTAATTTAAAGCCAGCACTTACCGACAGTTTCATAAAATTTAGTAAACTTTAAACAAAAGATACTTTAGTGGCCGAGTGTCATGAATAGTGTAGGCAAACTCCCACGGGAATGCATCGTGAGTATTCGTGACTCTTATTTTTGTCAAAGTGGGTGACAGGATATTTTAAGTAAAGGACAATAAAGGTAAGGGATATATTGATAACGCCAAGTGTTGTAGTTCTTGTTTATTTGATTATACCCAAAGAGCAAAAATTCTAAGATTAATTTATACAGCAGTTTCATTTACTGGTAAATATAGCTATAATTTATACACCCCTATTTTTTAATTAGTACAAAAAAGAGGCTCTATCCGTACCCGTTACTGATCATATTTTTGTAGTCAAAAGTAAAAAAAAAACGAAATCCTAAAATTGACCACGAAAATTTGTCATAATTGGTAAATTTATCGTAGAATCAATCATTCATAACAATTGCTACTAGAAAATACTACGCGCAGTGTTTTTCCATTTTGATCGTCATTTATTCATTCATAACCAATAGCCTGTACAATATTTCCATAAATTGAGTGACATTTTGGGATTTATACAAATGCTAAACTTTGTTATCTAAGAGATTATTTATTGAGACTACATAAATAATAACAAGACCTTTTCTAATAAGCCCTTTAAGTATTTGTACTAATTAAAAATTAGTGGTCTATATTATTACAACAGTAACAAAAAAAACTTAAATAATTTGTTTTATAAAAAATCATTCATTTTTAATTCAAATATTTAATTGGTTAGAAAATTGGTTCTAATTACACATTCCAAAGCAAGTAAGAAACTCTATGGACACTTTTAATTTAGTGACCAAAATAAGTACCTTTAAATAAGTACCAATATCGAAAGAACAAAATTTTATATCGATGAAGAAATAAATAAATTTAAGCACATAACATTATACTTGAAACAGTTCTAGCATTTCATACTATGCAACTAAGCTACATCTCAAACATATCCCTTCCCATCGATATGTTACAATACAACCGAGCAATCCTTTTAATAACTATATCGAAATGTAAACAAAAGACAAACACGTCCAAGCCCTCATAAAACGCCAATTAGTACACAGTTTCCGTGTTCTAATAAATCTCATAATCTTAACACGTTATCACAAAAGAGCCGAAAGACTTTACAGAGCCATTTAATTTATTATATCAATTAAGGAATTCTTCACACGCGCTATTACAATTATACGAACGAATAATTCTCTGAACGCTTGGTTTGAGTCCTGTATATTCGTAATTTAAAACGCATTAGGTTGTAAAATGATCTGGCAAGGATAATTGTTTAATCACCACGGCCATATTTTTTTACTGTAACCATATTCTTCGTCAGAAAAATTGCATATCTTTCGTATTTTCGCGAATTTTCGTTTTAAACAAAATTGACACATTGTCAAATTATTGCTTGTTCGTTTTATAAAACAGTGCCGTGGTTTCAATCAGTGAAAGCCTGACACGCCCTCTTGCTCCACTTCAGAGCGAGAGAAATCATTTGATGAGTTTCCACCTCATACAAAAAAACCGGTCAAGTGCGAGTTGGACTCACGCACGAAGGGTTCCGTTAAGATTCTGTTTTTCAAGTATTTTGGCAACAGAAATGCATCATCTGAGAAAATTTCAACTGTCTAACTATCACGGTTTATGAGATACAGCCTGGTGGCAGACGGACAGACAGATGGACGGACAGCGAAGTCTTAGTAATAGGGCCCGTTTTACCCTTTGGGTTTTTTTTGGGTGGGAAAATCATCTAATGACAAATCGCGCTCTTGGGCGGAGCGAGAGACAGTGTCAGACTTTTACTGACTAAAAACCCACTCCTGTTCCTTCTTTGCCTTCGTTCCAGGGCCCTGGGTACGGAATCCTAAAAAGGACCGTATAGATATATCAATACCTACACAAAATACAATTTTTTATATGTGTACCTATATATAACACAGAGGTATAATACTTCTACTGTCAGAATTAATAGTAACATTTATCAATACTAAAAGTTATACAGTATGGTACATGTGTAATAATCCCTTGAATGCCTCATGTGACATCTACGGCTAGAGATCCTGCATCGTAGACATTTTTATTAACAATAAAAAAAGTTACGTCTCGTCTAAAACTGAAGAAAGTATGACTGAAATGTTATAGAACAAATAAAACCTACTTAACTGGTTGAGTAGTGTAATTAGAGACACAATAGTAAGACAATGGCGCACGAACGCGGGCGTTCGTGCGGGGATCAACAGCTTAATAAACCACTTTACAGATTATTGTCTATTTAGTTTTGTTCTAAGAATAAAGGGGTCTATAATATTTTAAGATCCAATAAACTTTAATTAGTATCAAATATCAAGCCATCAGGTTGGTGATTAAACCAATCACTTTTCAGATAAAGTGTCCTTTTCTGCCATACCTTCGTTAGCCATTAAATAATATTAACACAACGGGGTGATAAATAACTCAATATTAATTGAGTAATACGATAAAATTTATAAATTATGACAGATTTCTACTGAACACAGGCCGTTACGAAGGCACAATAATTACTGTTATTTATAACTCCTTTCGTTACTGCACTTTACTGAAATTAATTCGGACGAATGATCAACAAGTTGAGAAAATTCTAGGAACTACTGTGTCACGTCGTTGGCATTCGGTTAATGGGGAAAATAAAAGAATAAAGCAAGCGAATGATTGCTTTTTCTGTTTGCATCTAGATACAAAAGAGATATTTAAAGGAATCGAAACTAGAATGTATTTGGCATAGAATAGAAAACATAATTGTTTTCTATTCTATGCTAAAAAGTTAGGACTACAGAATTTTACTAAGTTAGAAGTAAATACTCGTACCTACTAACAAGAAATGAATTTCTTTTAATGTTTGCTTTGTTAAATTTTAAAACTATGAAAGAGTAGGAATTCAAAAATACATGACAATATAAAATAATATTGGCTGAGATGATCGTCACCATTATATTTTCAAATAGTGTTGTAACTATGAATGTCACAAAGATTACATCAAAAATCATTTATATTTATATCAACAAATTAAACCATAAACAGACACTTGTAGATATCCGGATAGTAAAAGTTTTAATAGATGAAAACATTTTATTGCATATAAATAATGCATCAAAAACTTTATAGTGCAGTCTCACAGTACCATTTTAATACTAATCACGTGCACTATCATCTCATCGCTATTATGTCATTTCAGTTTGTTTATTAGAAAGTTAAGAGGAACTAATTCAATGTCACATTAAGTCAACGTAGACGACGTCTATATATACGATAGACTTTTTACGAGTTCCCAGTATGAAATTTATTACATTTGTCACTAGAGAGCAGTAAAATCGAGCATGTTTTTATTTTATCCAACGACGATAGGAATTGTACACATTTACGATTACTTTGAAGATAATTTATTGAGAAGTCATTCGACAGCCGTTGACAGCTTGACACTATAATTTGATTTAAGTGTCATACACAAACTGTCATTTTTGAAGTAACGATATATTAGTATAACGTTCTGTCAAAATAATGAAATTCAATATTATTGTAGCAAATCGAATAATACTAGTCGATACAAAAATAAGTATCGATGTTATGTGAACAATGTAATCCGCTCTTCGTAAGTGGATACACTAAAAGATGAAAAAGAATTCATCAATACAAATACACTTTGTGAGGAGAGGTTCCGTAAGTGATATCATGTTGACTCGCAATAGAGAGGGCCTACAGCTTGTTTGCTCCTGCCACAATCTCAGTTTGGTAATAAGATGCGACACATGTATTATCCCGATTAAATCCCCCTGGAAAGGGGATTAGATGTAGTGATGTCTGTAGGTGACATCCCTTCCCGATCGTTGGTAACATCGCCCATTCTTAATATATTTTAATTAGACTTATATGTTTCGCCTATTTGATATTTCTTTTGTTTTCATTTGATAAATAAACGTTCAATATTATAGCTGCCCTAACTAAATTACTGTTCCATATTTAGATATAATTGTTAATATGAATACAAACACTGCCACCATTTAATATCCACAACACGTCCCCACTCCCAACATAATTACCAACAAAAAGCCAACAACATGAACACCAGTTCCGATTCCTATCGATATCGGCGTCCGGTTCGACGAATCGACAGTTGGCACGTCGCCCGTTCGTACCGCACTATTCGATGATTGATCGGTCGGCTTCCCGCCTGAGCTTGTCAAGGCGAAGAATAACATTGTTACGGCTCTTGTAAACGTCTCACTGCCGCGAAATCCTCTTAGAGCAGTGAGTGACTACGAAAATAGAACCGGAATTGTATTATTAATATTTTACAGGAGCAAACCCGTACGTGGGTAGCAATGCAAAGAGAACACAGAAAGGATTGGATTTGAAATTTAAAAATGTATACGTTTTTTCATTGTTACGTGTTTTAGTCCGCGTCTGGATTAGCAATTGTAATTGATGTGCTACTGGTATACGTCATATGGTGAGCCTAGTCACGGGATAAACAATTTTTTCCATTTTCGAATCAAAACAAACGATCGAAAAAGGATTCTATGATTGTACTATTATTGTAATGTTTACATTTTTTCCTAAAAGTTTTTATTGATCCAAAAATCTTGTTTACGTAACTAAAAGTAATGCGTCGCCTCTACTTGTTATCATAATATTTGATATGGCAACATCAACCGTAATCAAACATAATCTATGTTGACACCAAACATCACTCCCCAGAATCAACTTCATCCTTTTTTATACCGTCTAATAAAAATACGGTCGCAAACAAAATAATGGATGTAATAAAGTAATATAGAGTTCGACAAACTGCTTAGCATAATGGCCTATGATCCTTTAATGGACAATGCGAATGGACGGAAGCTGAGATGTGAGAACAAAAAAGAAACTGTAAATGTGGACCACCGACCTAGCGGTGGACTTCAAAGGACATTCCCTCCGGTGTATAATCAAAGGCCGTAGATTTACAAACACTGGAAACGTTTTACGGTTTTCGGATGACGGTTTTGGTTTTAGTGACTTTATATTTGAATGAAAAAGAATTTGTACACATTTTAAAATGTTTTCTTTTTGGTGTTTGTCATAATATTATCATATGTATTTATAGCTAGCAAATCAGAGTATTTTAAAAATACCAGTTTTATTTATGAACAGTATTTTACTGTTATCTGAATAAGAATCTAAGTTGGCCAGTAGAACATGCACTATTATAGTAACACGGATTTCTGTATTAATTAAATCACTATGTACTTATCATGGCACGATTGGCGCTATGGTTGAGCGATTGGCTGCTGCACAGCGAATCACGGGTTCCATTCTGGCACGTAACAAATATTTGTATGGCCTACATTATTATAGCTGTCCCGGGTCTGAGTATATTTGAGTTTACATGTTTGTGAGCATACCCACGGTACATGAGTAATTCCTTCAATGTGAGGGAACAAAGTTCTATAAAACAAAATACATCGATTTAACCTTTTGACGTGCGTAATTAGAGACACAATAGTAAGACAATGGCTTCCGGGCGCCGGCTACCGCCTGAGCGTTAATGAATTAAACTACAAACACACGTCAACAATTTTCATGACAATGCTTTTTCATTTCCCTGCTTCCTTTAAGCACACTTCATTACCATTTCGCTTTACTAAATGCATGCAGCAATTATATCTCCTAGCCTCGCCTATCCCATCTAGGGAGCACGAATCATTGTACTCTTACACGCGTATTAGAATGAAGCATCAAAGGAAGTCGAGTTGAACTCGAATGCCTTACCATATTCATTGAGAGGAGACTTTTGTGGAATGCTTACCTGTAACAAAAATTATGAAAAGTCAGATTTTTTTATAAGAAAAAGATTATAGGTAAGAAAGAAAGAAAATATGTTTATTTGGCATACAATGAACAAACAAGTGTTGAAATTTTAAATTAAAAGTAAAAAAAAAAAAACAATAACAACAATGTGTCTCACGGCTGCGCCAAATAGGTTCAGTTCAGCATAATGCCAGCAGGCAACTACATAGCAGTTGCCTGATGCTGGTTTTTAACTGAACCTTTGTGTGTAGGTGAGTGACGGATGAAAATCAGTTTTGATATGTGTGGATTAAATATGTAAATGTATATATTAATGTTTACAAAATTATGTATCATAGATGTTTAGTGTTAGTTGTGTAGGTTATAAATAAATATCACCAGGTACTGCTTATCATTAATATCAAACAAGGGAGTAATAATATGTATGTAATGTATACACAAAAGAAAAATAAAGCTCCTGGTTAAAGGACAAATAAAAAATCATAGAATTCATTGCTCCGAGACAGTTTTCTTACTGAGAATTTTCAGACGCAATCAATATCATAGATGTTTAGTGTCAGTTGTGTAGGATATAAATAAATATCATTAGGTAGGTACTGTTTTTTTTTTCGGTGGGAAAATCATCTTATGACATCCCCCGCTCTTGGGCGGAGCGGGAGATAGTGTCAGACTTTTACTGACTAAAAATCCACTCCTGTTCCTTCGTTGTCTTTCGTACCAGGGCCGAGTCTTCCATTCAGAATCTGACCCTTGGCCCCAGTAGGCTTCGACCCTGCTGGGCCCCTACGGTTGCTGACATCTCCTTGAGGCGCGCTTGGAACAGTACGCGCCGTCAACGACTTGGGCTCGGCCTGGACGGTTACCGGACGGTCGAACGGCGAGCCAGCCATTGCTCGCCGTCCGCAAGCCCGCGCCTACGGTGGTCGAGGTACTGCTTAATATTAATATCAAACAAGGGAGTAAGTAGGAATACACAAAAGAAAAATAAAGCTCCTGGTTAAAGAACAAATAAAAAATCGCAGAACTCATTGCTCCGAGACACTTTTCTTACTGAGAATTTTCAGACGCAATCAAACATTATGCTTAATCTGTCTCAACAAGTCTGTGTGTTAAGTTAAAAAAATCTAGGTGGGTACCTAGTCCTGAATATATTTAGGTAAAAGGAAAAATATTTTCTTCTAATATTGTGGCTGTCAACATATTTTCAGTAACACCGAAGTACCTCACTCAATTCCCAAGGACACAATAATAGTAAAAACATGTACCTAACCTTCAAACCCAGTACAGACATCTGCGATAAAGCCTAGTTCCCAGTAAAATCGCACTTAACAATATAAAGACATGCACACAACGTACGAACGTGATTCATTGCGTGATATAATAACAGGTTTTTAGCTTTACTAAAGGGCGAAATACTTCGAAGGTTTTGCTATAGCTTTGCCGCATGCCATCGAGTTGCACCTCAATGTGTTATCTTAACACTGTAACGCCTTTAGTGAGCTGCAATAGTATGCCGTTGGTGCGGTGAAGTAATCGAGAATCATAGACTACGCTGCCACGCATTATCTTATCTGGTAGAATAGTCCAAGGTACTCTCCTCAGTTGTATTCTGACGAGATATTTTTTTTTTCACCAAGGCCATATTCTAGAAAGCCGCCAAAGCGTAATTGTCAATGTATATGAAATTGATAGCGTTGCTTCTGTTCTCGATTTGAGATTCAATCTAAGCACGGTGCGGACTAAGCATTTTGCCTCGTCGTTTATACCGCGTACATCGAAGGACTGGAGCAATTTGCCTGCTGCGGTCTTCCCGTCTGATTTTATAATTCAGGTGTCTTTAAGGATACAATTAATAGGGTCTTAATAAACAAGTGCACTTCACCATCACCGATTGCATCACTACTTATCATCGGGCAGTCAAGCACTAGTTTATGTCATTAAAAAAAAAATGACATTTCAGAAGACGAACCTTTTTTTTTGAGTTGGAAATCATCAAATAACTTCATTCAGCTTTGGGCCGAGCAAGAGGGTGGCTCAGAATTTTACTGACTAATACCCTCCCATGTTCCTACAGTTGCCCTTTGCATTCCAAGGCCGCGGTAGCTCTTTCAGCAGCCTTTTGGCCTTCCCGCAGCCCTAGCAGGCATCAGCCCTTAGTTACATTAACTGATAAACGAACCAGACTTAGTTCGGTGTTCTAAAACTCGTGTATATCATTTTGTTAGCTGGCTTTATGGAGCTACTTGCACAGTCTGGTCTAAACGCATTAGAACTAGTTAAGAAAATTCCTGTCCGTAGTTTTTTAATTAAAACTGCTGAAGACGACATCATGCTTCCCAGTTATTTCCTTTAATTAAGTGCATGCCCATTATGTAGGATGATAGACATTCTGGTTAGTAATTTTATGACATAAACTGCAGTACCTTCGACTTCTATTAGTAGTTTTCGTAGAAGACATTCTTGTCTCAATGTTTATTAAGTTTATGTTCAAATGAATACTCTTTTATTATCCTAATGTCAATTGCGAAGAATCGCCAAACTTAAGTGGCAATGGGCAGGGCATATTGCTCGCAAAACAGATGGCCGTTGGGGCCGAAAGGTTCAACTGGGTGCCGACCACGTACCGGAAGACGTAGGGACGGCCCTACAAGGTGGACCAATGACCTGGTGAAGGTTGCGGGAATACGATGGATGCGAGACGTACAGGACCGTTCATTGTGGCGACATTTGGGGGAGGCCTGTGTCCAGCAGTGGACGTCTATTGGCTGAAATGATGATGATGAAGATTTTTTTTTCGGGTGGGAAAATCTTCTAGTGACATCCCCCGCTCTTGGGCGAAGCGGGAGATAGTGTCAGACTTTTACTGACTGAAAACCCACTCCTGTTCCTTCTTTGCCATTTTTCCAGGGCCCCGGGGATCTCTTTCGCATCACACATGGCCCCAGTAGACTTCGACCCTGCGGACGATCGGTCGGCGAGCCACCCATTGCTCTTCGTCCGCAAGCCCGCGCCTACGGTGGCCGGAAATCGGGATCTGAATCCCGGCGGCGGTTGGGGCGTGAGGACCTTTGCCTCACGCAATCGACCGCCTCCTTTGATAGCATTACTGCTTCGCAAAAGGAGGCAACCGCCTGCCACTCCTCCTCGCTCCGGACCATGGCCTGTACCAAGGCCCGGTGCAAGGCAGAGATCGCTGCCGCCGATCGCCCCCACAAGAACACGGCGATGCTCTGCCCAGGCGGGGCACACCTCTACCGTATGCTCCACCGTGTCCTCCGGGTGGTCCATACAATGGTGGCACCCAGGCGTTTCTTCCGCACGAATCCGGTGCAGGAACCTCCCGAACTTATCATGTCCGGTGAGGACCTGCGTCATGCGGAAGGTAAGGACGCCGTGAGGTCTTTCCAGCCATTCCTCAAAGAGGGGACTTATCGCCATAATTATGGTGTGCCCAGCAATGGGTTGCGACAGTTGCTGTCGCCATTCCACCATGAGATCCCGCCGGAGGTCTTCCCACCATGCAGCGACTTGACGCGGCAGCGGCGTTTCGCCCCGGCATGATGATGATGATGAATGTCAAGAAATAAACAAAATAATACCCGTAATAATTATTTTTAGGGTTCCGTACCTCAGTCGGCAAAAACGCAACGCATATAGGGCTGTTAAGACACGTTTTCTCAGGAATGTGTGTAGTTGTATAAAGTTAAAATTGATATCAAATACACAAGTCTGCTATCTTTTTAAGTCATCGCAATGTAAAGGTAAGACCGATTATACTTATTTATTTATTATTGTACAGAAAATTTATAGATTCATAAAAAAGTTGTTTTTTAGCTTAACCTTTTGAGTGCGTAATTAGAGACACAATAGTAAGACAATGGCGCGTGAACGCCGGCGTTAATGCGGGGATCAACAGCTTAAGTAACTCGATAACAATAAGTTTCCTTATAAGTTACATATTACGTAGACTTGAAATAAAACTAAAAGAAATAAATTAGATCGATAGAAAAAATAAGTCAAGTCATGCAATATTGAAGAGCGAGTACCTAATATAACGTTACAGCAATATTAAGTAATTATTTAATATTATCACCAAAATATTCTTTATTTAGGATTTTTAAGCTCAGTTTATGGCGCATATTTTGACGCTCGCATAGAAATCAAAACATAAAGAGTATTTCCGTGAGCCTAGAATCATGTTTATCAAAAAGCAACGCCATGTAGCACAAGACGTAAAGAAAAGAAAACCTAATACCGTAAATATGTAGTTACATCATAAAATATTTACTTTTTGCGATTATAAGCTGTGCAAGCAATGCGTGTGTAAGGAAACCTCGGTACGCGAGTTCAGCTCGCATTTGACCGGTTTTTTTCTATTCTCTTTCAAAGTATACACGGATCTTATTACGTAGAACTTTTAGTAACATAAATTGCTCAAAATACAGACTAAAGCTTTTAAATTTCATTCAATTAAATGTGAACGCTGGTTCTGTTTGCTCGACAAACATAGTTGGTAATGTACACAAGGCAGCGGAGTTACATTTCATGTTTCATAACGAATATAGAACTCTGTGTAACCTTCCAAGCTTGGCTACTCTTGACATACTGTTGTTCTGTCTCATCAAGGCAATTTCTGTTGAATGTGTGTAAAGATTCACTTGTACCTTCATTCTTTCTACGTCACTCAATTTCTGTTGAATGTGTGTATAGATTTATTTGTACCTACATTTTTTTGAGGTACTTCATTTCTGGAGAGAGAAGAAGTGTCAGACTTTTACTGACTAAAACCAACCTTTTTATTTATTTATTTTTGAGGTGGGAAATCATCAAATGACTTCTCACACTCTGTTAAGTTGAAAAGGAATCGTTTATCTTGGTATGGTCACGTGGAGAGGAAACGCCTGTTATTTAAAGAATTATGAATATACATGTGGATAGTGGAGAGGAAAAGGAAGGCTAAAGAAAAAATGGATAGATTGTGTGAGGAGTGATATGAAAGAAAAGGGAGTCAATGATAGGTTTACTGCTGACAGGATGGAATGGAAGAAAAAAACGTGTTGCGCTACCCCCAAGTAATACAAAATTATTTTTAGTATATGCGAAACCTGAATATAGATTGTTCAGAATCAGTAACTGAATATATTCCAATAATTTTTACACCATGTTATATTTTTTCCCAAAAATATTTAAAAAAGTCACAAGTTGGACACTACCGATACTAAGTACAACACAGGTCACGGCAGGTCATAGCGGGCATTAGGTTACAGCGCTCAGCTGGGTGCGGGAGCAAAACAATCCCTCAGTCGCCCGGGTCTGGCCCAGTGATCATATATTTGTGCGGACAACCAGGTAACATAACAAGCTTGTAACATTGTGATTTTTCATGATACAATTATGAAATTTTGTACATAGATTTTTTAAATAAAAATACAAGACAGGTGTTTCGGGTTTTGTATATACTAAAACTAATGTTGTATATTATAAGGGCAGGGATATGATGACTCTAAGGTGGAGTGAGAGTGTCAGACTTTTACTGAATATAAAACCCTCCTGAGTCTTTCAGTAGCCCTTTACGTTCCAGGACTATTGTCTTCTTCTTATTTCATATCGATTTTACTTAATTTTTTACCGACCAATATGTATAGTCACCTGGATAGATCTGTCGTTGGCCTCGTTTAAGTTGTGGAAGGTGCATACTGAGCAGGAATGTAGGTGACTCATATCCGGGTTACGATAACTATTTCAAACATTTCCGTAGCCCCAGTGTCATGGAATATAACTTACACACCAAAAGTAAAGTGCATGTAAATCTAACAGACCCAAGACCAACCGCCTTCGTGAGATAGAACTGTACTACATTTCCCATACATTCGGACCCCCACTAAGATATTTTTATGTGAGCTGTCGTTCAGAACGCCATGTGATAGTTTGTAATAAGCCTTATCTTTAATGCAAGGTATTGAATTGTCAACGTATCAAGTTTGCTACAAACGGACGAGCACTCCCAAGGTCCAATGGTCAGCGGTGACCGCTACCTGCGATTAAACTTGAAACGAAAGCCGCTTGCGACTAAAAGTCGGAGTTATTAAATTTCTATTACCGTGCACTCTATGGCCACTTAAAATTATAGAATTCGTGTTTGGACCGTTTGTATTTAAGAAGAGTAGGTGTTACTCAGATAAAAAGTTTGTTTACGAAATATTATAATTTTTATGAGTAATAAAGAATATTTCTTGTGGAATGTAATATTTCTATCAAAATTTAATAGCTTAAGGTTTTTTTAATTACTCAGTAAAAAACCGGTTTACCTGTGTTTGAAATCAGGCAGAAGTCAATTCGTAAAATTAAATAATAAAAGAATAAACTATTTATATTTTGCACATAAACCTCATTAAGGCACTAGATGTTATTATTTTAATAAACTGGCTGTGGAAAAATACTAGAAAGAAAATAAAAAAATATATCAATTTAGACAAAACATGACTATATTCTCAAGCCGTATAAGCGACAGTTTGAGTGCATATGTATGTTACGTAGGTGGACAAAATTCATAATCAAGCTAGAGAATTTCGTGACTGAAGTTTACCTAAATAACGAAAAATAAATTTTTTATTGCACCTTATTCTGGATAATTCGGGCCGAGGTAGGTAGTTACGGCTTGATGTTACGCATGCAAATGGCCGATTCAGTGAATGGAGCACGCATTTTTTGCAACCTTAAATTTATTATTGGAAGCATACCGGTGCCGTTACCTTTTGTCAAAAACGGTTTATCGATTTATTGGATGTAATTTTGGAATAAGGGACGCTGAAGCTCGCACACGTAATTGAATAAATCAACTATAAAGTACTGCCCCGTTAAAAACACATAAAAAACTAACCAATAAACTGCATTATGAAAAGGATTTTTCAGAAAGTAGACAGATAATTACTTAGGACAGTGAATTTTCCTCGCAATTTACAGTTAAACCTCAAATCGACAGTTTCGCACAGGGCGATATGAAAATGGCGGCCCAACATTCGACTGTGGTTGCGTTCATAATCCGATTGTCGATACGGCAAACGCGAAGTCGAACAATCCAATGCAAAACAAAGAAATAATAAAGGTGCGTTTTATACACCGCGATAGTCTTGCCCTTTATTGCTGGCTGGAGAGGCGACAAGGCTAATAAAACATTTTCTCTTCGGAACGCTATTATGGAACCCGATATTCGTGTGGGTACCCAACGTACACGAAGTCGGTTCAGATTATTCGATTTTTGAAATTAAATCTTCATAGACGTTCGTTCGGGAATTGAATGTTTCGTAAAAGATTTAAAACGTGCTTTGTAATCTCCGGAGGTTCACGGTTTGAATCAAATAGGTATTTCGAACTGAAATAGCAAAATTCTAATACGTCTTTCTCTACCTCCAATATTTTGTACATTTTCCTTAATCCTTCTTTCAGTGGGTTCGGAATTTGTTCACGCGTGCTTATTATTTAAGTAGTTTGTTGACCTCTTTAATCCATTTACAGTTGTATTGAAAACGCCAAAACGAACTTTTTATAATGAAGCCTTTCGAATACCAAAGCTCAGATGGCCGTTTTATTGTTAATACTGATATCATCCCACAGAGTTTTAAAGTAGCTTTAAATGTTAATCTTACATTAAAGGAATTCTTTTAAAAAATCCTATCAGACGGCGTAAGTTAGTGCCGACTCAATTCGCATATCGTGTGTGCAATAAAAACAAAACGAGGGTAGAACGTGGTTTAATTGGCGGCAGTGCGAGGTAACACGATCATGAATTCTGAGAAACGACGCGTTTGCCTCATATTGTGAATACTTTAGTTCTGCAACAGAGTTAGCGTTAGCGTAATGCTAAGTAAATTGATCAGGAGCAAAAAAATACAAACAAAACGATCCATTAGATTATTCATAAAAATAAATTCGTCATTAATTAGGAAGGAAAGTATTTTAAAGCTGAAGAAAATTATAAAGAGCAACAAGCTTTCAAGGAGCTTATAAGAAGCGAAGCAATCAAAAGTCACTTTGATTCTCCATACAATACAAAGACATTTTATTATTCTTTCATTAGCAACAACTTTTTTATCCGCAAACAGCCGATCTTCCGTCCGCCTCGGAAACATACGAAAAAGAGACAAACGGTCCGAAAAAAAAACAAACGTACGGAGAAAATGTGGCGAACAAAAGGCGAATGGGACGCGGTTTAATCCTGACCGGCCGTCATTTCGACGGGTAGGGTGAGAGAAAATTGAATTTATTATCATTTGTATTTGAGTGACGTGTTATTTTCACACGAAGAAGAGCGCGTGGTGGAATCGAATCAGTCAGTCGACGGATACGATAGCGACTCGATAGTAGATAGACGGATGTGCTGCAAATGACGTTTTCTATTCCGTGTACCGTGAAGTTTTTACACAGGCGGTAAAAGGCTGATGTTTTCACGCATATGCTTGTGGATTGATGGAAATGGAAGTAAAACTCTTTTATGTTGGGGTTTATTATGATTTTTTTTCTGTTTAGTTTCTTACATTAAGTTCAACAGTTCTGTCTTGTTCGGTTGTAAAATAAAACACGTCAAAGATTTCTAAACAATTGATGTTTTCTAATTGGTTTCTTATTGCTTTGCTTATCTTATGTCAAAATATTTACCAACAAAAAACAACCCACATAACTTACAGACACATAAATACAACAAGTGAAATGTTTATGTATTTATGTCAGCTACCACAATGGTTTTATGCAGCCATGTTTTTTTGATCAAGGATTACGTTACTAAAAAGGGTAAAAACAATAGTAATTGTACTCCATTATTTAGTTCTCGATCTGAACAAAGAATAAGGCGGGGTTATATCGAGGGGGTGGTGACTGCATAGCTCGCTAATTGGTTCAAATATCTTTAGTATTGGTGCCGTAAAACTTATAGGGCGCTATAAGACTAGGTTATTTCATTAGAGCATTCCGAAGAAAATAATTTGTTTATGAGTGGCGATGACCGCAGCTTTGGTCGACTTTCGAGCTATGAGAAATGTTTATTAGATTGATTAGGACGTAATAATGTGTTTTATTTCTTAGGCTATTCGACAGTCATAATAAACTTGAACTGTATATAGATTGTTTTTTTTTTAATGATATAAACTAGTGCTTGACTGCGATTCCACCTGATGGTAAGCAGTGGTGCAATCGTGGATGGTGAAGCACACTAGTTTATTAAGAGGATATTCACTCTAGCCTTAAAAACACCTAAATTATGATAAGTAGGTATTAAACAAAAAGCAGTTTTTCGAAGAAGGCAAACTGCTTTTTGGTTAATACTCTTTACTTGATAAAAATACCTCTATCTATTACATTATTCTCGAAATGTTTGTGCCACAAACTATCGTATCTTACTACTACCTGGGCTTAACCCTTCAATGAAAATCTATACGTCACCGGGGCCGAGGCTACCCACCAATTTATTAGCCAAGAAGGCATTTTCCGTACGTTTCAAGGTCACTTAATGGCATTCGAAGTAAATGTAGGTATTCAAATTGCTAAGCCTCTTTGGATTGCCACTGCTTTTTGCGTCTTTATCTCATTGGTTGTTATCGTAGCTGTAATTTTAACGCGCTATGATTGGCTGCTTTTAAAATAAATTCGAATCACGTTTTCCGTCAAACGAAGTGACGCCTCTTTCATATGAGTCATCATTGTTATTGTTTAGCATAGAACAGACCAGATGTCTGCTTTGAAACCAAAAAGTAATGCATATTTAATTCTTTTCATACTAGACGAGCAATTTCATTTTCTGGACTTAATTTACATAGTAAAATACTACTTCACTCAAATATTACACGAAATTAAGAAACCTTCAGTAGAAACTAATCTAAAGAATGATGCAATTTCAAAGAAAGCAAGCATTTCCAAGCGAGCGATCACAAAAATGAAACTGGTTTTATCCGATATGATTTACATAAAACTTGTTTAAATGTTAATCTTTGTGCTTGGGTGGATTATGACGTGCCCTCTGACATACACTGATGTACATGTACGTACATGTTCCTACATGTGCGCGCTTTAATCATTAATGCCCTTTGTAGGGTTACGTTTTAGAACAGTCGGTAGAGTAAAAGTTATTTTGAATTCTTCATTGGCAACCACATTTTTAAGAGTATAAAACTGACCCAAAAGTTTTCCTAAAATAGTTGTATCAAATTTTCATTTGACCCAAGGTCCACTTATAAAGTATCCATACATCTGTATATTAATCGTGTCCGAAACAACCTCATACATATAAAAAAAACAATCTCAATTATCATTGCACTTTTTGTTGGCCATCTGACAAAATAATCTCCTACCTAATATTTTGTCACAATATCATTTCTTGCCAGGTGCAATTCACACGACATAATTACCCTTCACCGCATTCAGTACCCACAGCATCAATTCCCATGCATCTAAATTAACCAAATACCGACAGTCAAGAGTGCCGTTTTTGTTCGCTATCAATTTGAGCGTCTACAATTTATACGTCACTTCATCCGGATGCTACTTATAATGGAATATTACAAAATACAAAATTACTGTGATCTTCGGACAAATTATGGTAGGGAACGACGCGTTTTGGTGTAATTGGCCGCTGTCGGTGCAGTTCGGGCAATTCGGGTGTTCGGGCAAATCGGGCAGTCACTTCTGTTTCGGCGCAAGGGAGAGGTAACCGCGACTCCACGAGGAACGGATGTGGACACATTAGAATTGTTAATGTTTAGCTGTTATTACTGGAAGCCGCTATATTGGGATCTTTGGGGATGTTTTTTTCTTCGACGCTATTATGAGCTGGGAAAAAAATGAGGGATGCGCCGTTACAGGTAAACAAACGCCATGCCCTTATTTTTACACATTTTTATTAAATTTTTGATGACAATGTAACTGAAGATTAGATCACAGTAATCAAAGTGATTAGCATCGTATAAATGTGAGCTACAAGCCATGAGAAGTGGACACAATGCAAGAAGGTCCCAATCAAGTGGGTCAATATGGGCTAATCAATCTGTCTATATAATAATAGTTACAATGTTAGAGTTGGCTTCCTCCAGTCGAACCGGATGCGGCTAGATGCCCTAGCCTGCCCTCCACAACCCAGAAATTGGCTAAATAAGGTACATTGGCAAGACTGGTGTCAGATCGCCTCGATTCTTACTATCCGTAACAATTGTCAAAGATCTACAAATAACAATGTGCTTTTCCGAGAGACAAAGGAATCTCTATACATGTAATAAGACAGGCACCCTTTGGCCGAGGCCCTAGCGGAGGAGGGCTACGGGGAATTTTAGAAAGGGACACCGTCGTCCTGAAACGCAAAAGACAACTGAAGGTTACAAGTGGAACCTTCAGACACGTCCTTGCGCTGGAGCAAGACCACCTCACTTCGAAAACAGGCACTCTTCCACAGTCCGACTTGACAAACGAACTTAAAGGTTACCCGTGGTCCTCGGACGTAAAAGGCAACTAAAAGAACATAGGAGTGGTTTTAATCAGTAAAAGGCCTTCTGCTCCATTCTAGAGCGTGAGAAGTCATTAAATGATATTCCATCTAAAAAAAAACAGTGGTTCACTCGAGTGACGGTTAGTACTTAGCCACAACCACCACCAGTACGGGCTGATATAAATTTCGTAATAATAGATTAGTTAGAAAATTTCGATTTAATCCATTTTTTTTTAATTTTATCAAGTGGTATTAGTTTTTGGTATTAGAACGGAATACTGTGTACATTAATAATTGAACTTCAGATTTATGTACTGTATGTTGTTTTTAACTGTGCTAATTGTCTTAATCTGTAGTCTGTCACTGTACTTATTAAAATAAAATAAAAATAAAATAAATTAAAATCTCCATGAAGTTGCTTACTTTGTTGCTTCTTACAAACTCGCTTGTCACCTTTACCTTTCACATCTTCCAAGGTTCCCGCACATAATGATGATGATCGTTGCCAAATAAATAATGGACGATCGTCAACGCTGCACAGATGATTTACCTTGATGGATGAATATTTGACGACGGCTTTATTACACTGGATTAAATGACAGGAAAAACCTTTTAATTTCATGTCCGAGTAACATTATTGCTTGCTTTTGTACGTATTTGTACTTTGAATTTGACTGGGTTTTGTTAATTTGAAAGGAACGCGCCAAATTAGTGTTGCAGCCTTTTAATTTTCAGAGACGCTAGACAGTTTTTACTTATTAGCAAATAACAAGTTTCTGAATTAATAATCGAAGTTAAAAACTTGTCAAGCTCTACTTTGGTGCTAAAAGCTTGATAACTTCTCATGCTAAAATACACTTTGATGTTCCTAAACTTAGAAATTATCAATTTTGGAACCGGGAGATATTGTACCATAATATCATATATTTATTAGACTTCATAATTCGTATACTAAAATAATATATTAAATATTTATAAGACTTGGATATATAAGTCAGTAACTTGCTGATTCATCCTTCATCAGGGTCTATCAAATCTAATGAGTTGAGACTGCTTTATATCCTATATAATGTGAAAGTACTCACACGAAAGGTGGCCACATATCTACTAGGCTAACTTATTTTTATTCAAGCTTGACCCGATGACCTGAGGTAGCCAGCATTGATAGCTCCACTCGCATGCCCCGAGCGATTGGAATCATTTAATAGTTTACTTGGATACAAAATATGTATGCGTTACTGGAAGTGTCAGTTTGTGACGCGTTCTTACTATTCACGATTGAAATAAGAAATAGCTTCATTAATGAAAAACTAAATAATAGATACAGTCATTTAGGATGATAGAAAACAGTCATCGTGGTAAAATTTTCGATTAAATCTGTAAGGTAGCCAATACCTTCGTATTTTCCTTAAATTCGTTTATACATAGTCTATCATATACCAACCATTAATCATTGTTTTGAAGATTTTTATAAAACAAATATTTGAACTTATTTATGATTTCTCTTATTTATCTTATAATAATCTGGCTACCTACTCAATTAAATTTATCCAAACAAATCAATCAAATATTGTGGATTCTTTCACAAGATTAATTTGAACGTTAGGATGTACAAATACGCAGCCACGTATAAAACTGATTAATTGTGTAGACAAAAAAGAAACCTGCTTGAAATGCCAAACCGAATGTTTTTTGTACCTGTCTCGACTTGGATATATTGGTAGCCGTCTCACGCAATGAAAAGATAAAGAGTGTCCATTTTTTATATTTATTTTATATCAAGTTAATCAGCTGCTTCAACTTACGTCATAATTCGTAAAACTTTCAATGCTGAATTCTTGCACGAAGACACAAATGGCAATGTTTGTAAACATTATGTTATTCTATTAACTTTAGTTAATATCTATTGCTAAATTTATACAGCAGGTAGATTTAGGTAGGTTCGCGGAGATATATTTAAGGTTTTACAGCATAACATCGTTACTACGATACTTTTCAAATGACACCTGCAGATATTAAGCCGTATTATAAAATATAAAGCTTTTCCTGCTTGAAACTTTAGTTTTTTTCGACCTTTGAACATAGTTATTCAATCACTTTTTAGTACCCAAGAGTTTGTTTTCAAACGAACAAGAATCAAATAAGCTTTATTTGCGTTCAACTTTCAAGTGTCACTTCTTGCTGCTTTATATCGGAACGTTATTTACCTGCGACCGCAAACAATAAATCGAATTGGAAAGTAAGCATCTCGACCGTTGTAAATCAATCAAGTGATCATGAAATATGATCGTTCGTAATATTATCAATATCGAACTGTGTATCGATTTTTGTTGATTAATTTTCGACTCGAGTTTTCTACCTATTGGCGACTTTGTCGAAATGGTGTGAGAATTTTGTTCTGTGTGTGGTATTTTTATATGTTTCTATTGATTACATAAATTTTAGATTAAGTTTGGCAGTCTGCGCGTGTGCGTGTCCATTTGTTCCGCCTAAACTACTCCAGATCTAAATTGAACAAATGGTATCTTTATATTTTTATGAGTATTCCGCGTAATATAATTTATATATTATAGTGTGGGTTATATGTTTACCTATTTATCTAATAATTCCTTTGTATCTCCTTAACATGTAGGTAACTGTTTTTTTATCCCTAATAAATAAAACAAAATATATGTTTATATAATTATGTCATCTTGTTAAAACTTAAAATCGACGCTAAGGAACTAATGATGTAGGTATGTCTAATTTAGATGGTAATAATTTAAAAATGAAAACAAAATATTTTCAAACCAAACTGCTTTGAAAATTGCCCATCAAATTAATCGATACTTGATAAATTTATTAGATAAGTTTCATAAACAAAAATTTAAATAATATTTTCAATAATGGACATCTCTAAATCACGCAAATATACTTACATACGTTAAGTACCATAGGCAATTTGATATTTATTTATTTTAATTCATAATACTAAACAGTTTTTCTATAATAATAACTGCCAGTGCAATATTTTTCCTTGTGCCGGTAATTTACCAGTAGAAAAAGTAACTTATCCACAATAATGACCACCTCGGCTTATCTACGCGTTCTATAGTTCTGACGGTACTCGGTAGTGGTGAGCCAAGTTCTGATTTATTTACTTTGCCAAGTTAGAGGTCTCGGCTCCGGACTGTTGCTTTTGTTATTAAACTAGTTTGCTAATGATTTTTAGGGTTGCCAGAGTTTGGTTATTCGTATGTTGTTTTAATAAGATAGTTGGATTATTATACGCTTGAAGACATTTTGTTAATTAACGTAATTTTACCATTTCATGGTATTTTACTGATTAGTTTGGATCCGGTTTATTAATGAGAACATATCGTCAAAGTTACCCCAAAAAGTATAAAAAAGCTGACTAATTAACTAAATTTTGGTTACATCCAAAGTTCAACAACTGATTTGATGATACGTATTCTTGCGAAATAACGACAGAGATATTTCAGAAGATTTGACTTTCTTAGAAACACCCCTTAGCATCGTGATACGTGACCCTTTTTGAGTTTCACTTAGTTTTAATTATAGTACTTATGATCAAAACTTGTTAATAATAACAATGTAAAGGTTTTTACATACACATAATTAAAGTAAGTCAAACAAAGAGGGAACTCATTCTCCTTTTACTTAAACCTCACGCTTAACTAACCACGAACCCACGAACGGGGAGCGTAAAAACTCACAGACCTGCCAAAACTTCACATACCGTAATTAACTGACTCGAAGTTTTTCCAACAAAGGGGTTCCGCCTGCAAAAACTATATTCCGTTACCATGACGACGCAGAAATAAAAATGGCTGCACAAGCAATATTAACAAGAAATTGTCCGACATACAGTAATTGAACCGTAATAAATGATAATACATCAGTTTTATTCTTTTACAATTGCATTATTTTAATTGGGTCGTGGTCTTAGCTGGTTGAAAACGTGCTAATTGCTTTTAAGGGTATTGTATGAAATATTTAATTGCAGCTGTAAAGTACACGAGGACTACTTATTAAACTTTTTGCTGATACTTTCAATTATACATCTTATTAAATTCTCTGTGGCATTGACTGTGATGAAAATAATGCTTTAATTTGAGAGTATACATAAATATTTATGAATTTGCAAACAAGATTTTATGAGAAAATTCTCTCATATTTGATATAACAGTGTATTCAATATGATAATTATACAAATGACTTGTTTATGAGGTAGACTATTTATGGACTATATAATTATGGTACTCAATTTATTAGCAAAATATATTACCTATACTAATGCAATTTGCCAATTGAATTCAAGATTATTTCACGCCTTACTAAGTGGGTGTTTAAATCAATTGGATGGTAAGAACTCGAGAACGTACTTGGATTATTGATAACGACGGCCAAGCACGAAAGCTTTGACTATTCGATTTATTTTTCCAATAAGGTGCACTGAACGATGTCGCCGCAGAACGAAACACCGCCCCTACAACTCAGACAATACGATGAGATAGTCTGGGCGCATTACTAAGATTACTTTGCAGTTAAGACAATCCTTATTACAAAGACTGAAAGTTCAAAATAAAGGATTGGTTGTAATTTAATGTTGGTCAAGTATACGTGCTTCGCAAATCAAGTGTGTTGAAGAGGATGGGAGAACCACGTCTATGAAAAATCGTGACAAGGGTGACACAATAAGCGAGGAAAGGTGAAGGGAGGGCAAGGTGCTTTAATCGGAAATACGAACCCTTCGAAACTGCAAGGCTAAGGGCGCGAGCCGGAGACACGAATCAGGAACGCAGTGACTAGAGAGACATCAACGGCGACCTCTTTTATAAATATTCGAGAGAAGAATGTTTTGTAAGTTGTCAGTACCAACCCGTACTGGGACCGCGTGGTGGTTTACAACCCATAACCATTCCCCAGGATACCTGAATCCGAGCAGCACGGATATTATAAGGTTAATTATGGTGTGCTTATGAAATGCAATACTGAAGCTGTATAGATTAACTAACTTGAGAACACAGAAGTGAATTGCTACTAAAATCAGAACACCGCAAGCCTTAAGAATACCATGATTTCCCGATGAAGCAAAGTTTCAGCCAGCCCTATTGACTAAGCTCCTTATCCGTTACTCACAATGCAGCGAAGGGTAAATTTTCCTCTACGGGAAACTACAACACTATCCCTCATATACCTCTCATGTGTTAATGGCAAAATCAAATTTACGTATACTGTTAGCAAGTTAATATAGCTGGAGTGGAAAGTTTGTTAGACCGGGTAGAGAAGCGAGAAGCAATGGACCAATTACAGGCTTCGACAGTGGGCAATTGCGAAACCAATAAAGGCAAGGGAAGCGTTTGTGTTGTCTCTTTATTCATACGATTAGGACACAGTGAAGCTTTGTTGCCCTTTGCTTTAGACAGCCCTACTAGCTCGGGGCTATTTTGTCATGCTTTTGACGAGAACTTTTAACAAAGAATATCATTATTTTCACTTCATTGTTAGATTTCTTTTTGTTTGATTCAGATTTTAGTATTGGCTAGCGAATATTTGTTTTGGCCTTTTACTTTGTGGATCAATAATTGTGTTTTTAATAACTGGGTATTTACTTGTGCTTATTTTTGTACAATATTTTATATTAATCAACAAATAACACTATAAAAAACATTTAACAAAAAAAAATACAACCGACTTGAAAGTAAAAAAGAAAAAACCTTTAAACGAAGTCGGTGTTTCTATAGTAGTTTTGTCTTTTCGTTATTTAACACCGACTTCGGAAATTAAAGTTATTTTGCACTTTTCAGTGTTTTTTTTTTTGTAGTTACCCAAGGTACCCAATAAGAATTAATTCATTATGACAATAACAACTCACATAATTTTCGGCTTAAATAACAGAAAATAAATATCTAGCAGAACTTGTGACTTACATGATAAGGTCAATTAAAACTTCCATGTAAATTCAAACAGACAAAAACAATTTAAAATTCAAGATCGTTGAGGTTGATTATTCAATCGTTTCTAAAGCAACAAGCTAGCAACAGTGCTTACAAAACTTCAACGCTTATTAGCACTGTAGTAACCGATTTTCCCTTCAGCTACTTTCAAACTAACCCTTACATTGCGCACGGGTAAATAATTGACTTGCACGCTACATTATTCTCCATTCTAAGACTGGCAAGAAAAGAAAAATGGTTGGCAGACCTCTTAATCTTACAGCCAAGCAAAAATAGTTTTTCTTGAATACTAGAATGGATTCGATTTGTCTTATAATTCAATGTCACGCAATACTGAGTAAAGGTTCAGATTTTTCATGGAAATAAGCAAGGTGAAGGCTGTTCAACTTCTTCAGTTTGCGGTAAGGAAAAATGGGTTGGAGTAATGAGGTTATTTTTAGTCTTGACACCGAGTTCAAGGAAAATAGGAACATAAATTACGTTGTTAGTCAAAATTCCATTGGACTTTATTCTCATGTTATGTAAGATTATGTGTTTTTTTTTTGCCTTAATCTAATAAATTATTTTTGAGACACTGTTTACTTTCTTATTTTTTGAAACAGTTAAAATTGAATCACATTTGGAACGTGAAAACCGGTTACAAAAAAAAGTGTCTAAATAATTTAGGGGCTCCTTGAAAGCATTTTAGTTGACGTATATTGCAAACTCAACTCTATAACGAAGATAAGAAGATTCTAAACAGAGTATCAATATTTTATGCATGCTCGCACTACCGTTTGCCCCCAGAGTGAAGACTAATGAATTAGGCCGTCAATAATATCAAAGCAAATGCCAGATGTCAATTTCGAGTGACAACCGTTTCAAGGGTTGATTTACTATTTGGCAACTTTACACTTAAAGCTATATAAATTAAGGTTGAAATTACTTCGTATTTTATTTATTGTTCCCTTTAGACTAGGTGTAGAGATTTTATTTGATTGATTACGTTTGTAATGTGACAATTGCGTGTTGAAATATGTTACATTATGGATGAAAATAAAAATAAATATAACTTAGGAAATAAAAGATAGTGATTCACTTCAATAATTAATTGTGTTAAATTATGTTTATGTTCACAAAACTTTAAACATTTATACTTATTTGCATTTTATTCATCTACAATGGACAAGAAAATATGAATAGTTCTAACATTACCTAGATATCCTACTCATTCTTAATACTTAGGATATAAAGAAAACTTTTCAAAAACCAATGAGGATCGCTTACGTATAGGAGAATTTTATCTTTTACTAAGTTGCTCCACTAAAGGAGTTAGTGATAGTGTGACGGGTGACAGGATCCACCGTAGGCATGGGCTCCACCGTAGGCGCGGGCTTGCGGACGGCGAACAATGGGTAGCTCGCCGTCCGACCGTCCGGTAGCCGTCCGGACCGAGCCCAAGTCGTCGACGGCGCGTACTGTTCCAGGCGCGTGTCAGCTAACCGTAGGGGCCCAGCAGGGTCGAAACCTACTGGGGCCAAGGGTCTGATTCTAAAAGGAAGACTCGGCCCTGGTACGAAAGGCAACGAAGGAACAGGAGTGGGTTTTTAGTCAGTAATAGTCTGACAATATCTCCCGCTCCGTCCAAGGGCGGGCTTTGTCGTTAGATAATTTTCCCACCTAAAAAAAATCGGGTGACAGGACAGAATGGAAGAAAAAAACGTGTTGCGCTGACCCCAAGTAATATGGGACAAGGGCAGGAAGAAGAAGAAGAAGTTGCTCCACTATGTATGGGTCAAAAGATAGATAGGTAAAGAGAACTGGATGTGATAGGGCTACGAGATTGTTCGAAAGAGTCACCGTGGCCTTGGAACGCAAAGGGCAACTGAAGAAACACTGGTGTTTAGTCAGTAAAAGTCTAACTTCCTCTCGTTTCACTTAAAGTGGGAGGAGTTATAGGATATTTCCCCACCATAAAAAGACCGGGCATGTGCGAGTCGGACTCGCGCACTGAGGGTTCTGTAAAAACTTTCCTATGAAAACAGTTCAATTCCCGACTTAATTACGAAGATTTTTCCGAATCGCAAAAAAAGTTTTTTTTTGTGACGTAACTACAAATTTACAGTTTTCAATTTTTTTCCTATATTTGTGCTATGAGACCTTGCTTCGTGCCGAATTTCAGGATTCTAGGTCAACGGAAAGTAGGTACCCTATGAATTTTAAATTCGTTGAGAGTGTCAAAATACACATTTTTGTGCGACATAAACGGTAGTATCTTTTTTTTTCGTTAACTCAGAAATTTCTCAGATGAAATTAGTTTAGCACTCATATGATTGAAATTGGTATTTGCACTAGTATATAAGCTAAGCCAACGTTAGACGAGGCAAGACTACTTTATAAAATATACTACAATCCTATTTTAATATAAATTTTATAAAATCCAAAATTTGGCTATGATGGAGCGACATAGTCATTATTGGCAAAGCTCCAAAATAAAGATTAAAAAAAAGAAAAAAACTCAGAAGTTTGATTTATTCACAGCTTCAAGGGACCACAGACCTGAGTATATAGGTTAGTTAGGTTTTAATTTCAACTCGATACCTCTACGCTTTCCCGAGAAAAAGGGTCTTGACAGACAGACAGATAGAAGGACGGACAACTAAGCGATCCTATAAGGGCTCCGTTTTTTCCTTTTGAGGTACGGAACCCTAAAAACAGACTAGATGGGACAGTTCTTTTTACCTTTTCTCACCAAAAACAGTCGTCGTCACCGAGGCAGGCCTAAAAATGTTTCTTTTTTTTAGCGTGCCAGACTTTTACTGACTAAAACCCAGGGTGGGTTTTCCCCATAATTACCTTTCAAAATTCAAATTCATTAATTTCAATTAACAATACACTCAGTTTAAACCTATACAACAATGGTATTTTAACGTGCCCACACTGTTGCACGCACCTTTACAGCAAAGATAGACTATATTAGTCACATCGAGCTCATGATCGCAACCCGTAGTTGCACTAAATCAGAAACCAGTCACCGTAGCCGAAATCGGCTAGGGTGTATACATATTTATATACTCAGTTTAGGTACTAAAATCATAAACGTACCTGGGCCTCAAGTCTGCTATTACAATAGTGTTAGAATGGTCTATCATTGATTTCATAATTGATGATTTTGACAAGTTTGGTAATCTACTAATATAATGGCGTCATTATGATTTTGCAATGGTCCACCACTGACACTCCATTGAAAGAAATGGCATAGAATGGTAAACTCGTACATAACAAATGAATGTCTGACGTATGCGGTAATCTACTAAAATTTTGAGTTCCTTTGATTAGTGATTTACCATTCGAACGTCATTGTGCAGTCATTGCTTTTAATTTGTTACTCGACGAGACAGCTCGATATCGTCATTTTTACCACAACTCTATTACGAAAACATTGACCAATCAATGACCGATCATTATGAATTAGCAGATTACGAACTTTAAGCAAAATGACAATGGGATCGTGTTGGAATGACGAATTTATTAAACTCTTTCGAACATTCCCGTCCCATTCATCAACATTACCTAGTGTAATAATTTGGAACTTGTTTCTGAATACAGATAATACACTAGATGAATCGTACACAGTAAACAGTGACTGTTTTATTAACTTAAAGGTAGGGTAATTTTAGCCAGTTAAATTGGATTATTCTAAAGAAAACTCGGAGAGTAAAATACACATAAAAATTTCACAAGTTGACCAACCAAGTCAATTTCTCGGTTGAAGTGGCGTGGCGTGTGTCGCTGGCCACATGTTGCTTTGCCACAGCATTACCATGTCAAAGCTTAGACTAAGTCTCAATTACAGTCTAGGTAACTGTAGTTAGCTTAGTTACTCTATAGTGTTGCTGGCTAGAGCTTGTTAGTTTTGGTGCAAATTACTTGCATAGTTAGTGGTAATTTAGATTTCTTTTTTTTTTAGCTGCATTTATATACACGAATAGGTACATATATTTTTCATTTACATTGTGATTTTACGAAAAGTATTTGCCCAACAAGTGCAGAGACTAAATAATTAAAAAAAAATTACTTATCATTGAAATTAATCAAAAATAACAAATATAAGAATTAAATTAAATAAAAAATGTATTTAGAAAAAGAAAACTGTATTGTTTAATTACAGTTATTAAAATAATTATAATCAGCCTCATAATGTTCACACTGCTAGGACTCGAGCCTCCTCTATACTCGTATGAGAGGGGATGGGCCGTAATCCATCCGCGTGGGCTCAATTTGGGTTGGTGTGTGATGCAATGTACTTAAGTATCTATGCATCGGAACAACTTCAAAACTTGATAGCAGACTGGATGGTTTATCATAAAATTGTAATAGGCACGAACGTTATATAGGTTTAAGAACATCGCAAGTGACAGTTTGCATTTTTTGCAAAAAGAGGATTTCATTTCATAATTAAAAAGTATTTTTGATAATATGTCAATAGTGCCTATTGTAATCTATAAATGTTGTTATGCATAACAATTCTTAACATTTTTAAAATGATATTGTCATATACCTAAATGTATTACAAGTATTTACTTTCAAATCAGAAAAGGAAATACCCTTTCCTGTAAAAAGCGCAAACTGCCGGTTTCGCTATTCCTCCTGATAAGGCTCAATATATTGTTTTAAATATACAAATAAGACTATTTTAGAACTTTGGTAACTATTTAGTACCTATTTACTAAGTTTTTAAACTAAGATATATTTTTAACTTCCAACAGATTTAACGATATAATTACTGCCATATTATAATTTTTTCACGTTAAGAATGCTTATGGCATTAAACCCGCCACACTTTGCACCTTTGTGCTTGAAATTTTGTAGCAGCTGAACTGGATCAAATTTGGCTTACAGATAGACTATATCTTGAAATCGTAAATGAAATACTTTTTATCTGGAGTAATAAGGTAGAAAATTGTCCCAAGAGAACCGTTCTCTTAGGACAATTTTCTACTTATACGCGTGCGAAGCCGCTGGCAGCAGCCAGTTATAAATAAACCACATATTTTCCTTTAACATCATATGAGACAGTTTGGCCAAGTACGAACCTTTCAATAATAAAAAAAAAACCAATGTACCTAGTACTTACAACGGAACTTCTATAACAGTCATGTGATCTTGATTTCGCAATCTGAACGTAAGATTGTGACTGTTTTAGATGACAGTAAATTAATTTACCTAAATAGGTATCTTCCACGAACGTGAAAGCAAACCAAACAATTTCCAAAACAATTCCAAACTAATATCAAAACCCTTTACAACTTTAGCGTCCCTTCTGTCCTTATTATAATCATACACGAACTGCTTAGCGCTGGTAAAGTTGGTTTCATAAATCAGTGTACGTATACTAACATGCATGCAGTCGGATTCAGAGGCACCTCGGCAATGCCATGGCATTACCTCGGGAGGCCTCGGCTTTGGCACGAAGCCACGCACCCTGTAGGTCGACTCACACATCGCCGAACGAACCCTGCCGCTGACGGGAATAAGTTACTATTCACATTTTGCGCGAGGTTAAACGCCTAGAGGCAGGTAAGCAAAACGGTTTCTCGTGTACGACATCCAAATTACTGCTACTTGAGACTGTCTGTGTGATTTGCATGTTAATATCGGAATGGCGTGATTGTTGAAACGAGTGGAAAAAAGCAAATATAACCATTTTAGTTATTTTTGGTCATAATTGCAGAGTGTTCATTTACTTCAGCTCGTATCGTATAATTTAAACTTAAATTATATTAAAATTTCAGTTCCGACTAAATATAAATCGTCCTTTACTTGTGTGAATTTAAAGTATGCTGCAAATGCAAGCAGACCAAAGCAATGGAAGTTAAGATTGTAATGGTAAAATAAGTTTGCAAAATAAGGAACTTGTTTATTTTGCGCATCATTATTATGGATGTGATTGCAGATTCAGTCAATGAGTCAAACGAATAAAATTCAATTGATTTGCAAGCAATTAACGATTAAAACAGTGATAAAAATGACAGGTTTATATAATTGCACTTACTTTTAATTTATTTCAAGAGACGTCAAAATAAATAATAAAAATATTTACAGCAAAGGCTTACACGGACGATACGTCTGGTGTCGTCGGGTGTTGCGACGTATCAATTCAATTTATTCTGACTGCGAGTTTTGCATGCAAAAACGGTGTAACAAAAACTTACACGACAGTTGAAGCGAAGCCCTACCCGGCTACGGTGAAGTCGACTTGGCGAAAGTAATTAATCGCAAGCTCGCGCGCTGTCGCCGCGTCACAACGCATCAATTGCTGGAAACTCACTCTGTCGTAAAATTGGAGTCACGACGCCGCCGCCGACTCGAGTGAGAAACACAATCGTCTTACCCATAGTGTCCGAATCAAAAATAGATCAAAGCAGCTCTTCAATACTACAGAACATGTCCTCATATTAACGTTTATTGATTCAGTAGTGCCATATAACAAACCCATGATTCACGGCAATAGAATTACTTACTTAACTCCAATAATTTATTTGACCATTGTTGGTCGTAAGTAATAAGAATTAAATAGGAATATATCTCTGTCGTTTTGTTATTCATATTACATTACCGTATCTTCCTTTTCCAGACGTTTTAAGCGTTGATTATTCAGCGCTATCGCGGCGTACCATCTGGTGCGCCGATGCGCGCGAATAGCAGTTGTGTAGTTTTAAGAATAAGGCATTTTTTCGGGTGCAACGGTGGGTGGAAGAAGGTTATAGTGAGGAGACATTATTTTGTCACAATGGTGGGTGCCGCCCACGCTACGGGCAGCAGCAGCGCAGTCTTCGGTGATGCACTGCTTTAGGGAACGAATAAATTACCCAGACCGTTCACAAGACTTACACCGTATACAGTTTCACAGTATCTTTAGAATACCCCGTGGAATAATATTCTTACGAGCGGACAAATGTCTCGGAGCTACTGTGAATATAAAATGTTTTTAAATGAAATAAAAGCTGTATCTTCTACGCGGACGTATCTGAAGTAACTTTAGACCAACGAGTGCTGTTAGAGGTGTGGAAAAAACGTGTTAATAACACCTTCCGCTTGAAACAATAGTAGGAATTTGGATTAGACACGTACGAGCTAGGAGCAGTGCGCACCGTGAGAAGCTTTGTAACCACAATGCTCATGGCGTCTACACAAACCGCAAAGTAGGTAATCTAATACACGAAGCTCAGCGACACTGGCTTTCATGGCCGCAAATCTCGTATTACACGACCGAGCTGTTTAATAATTTCAAATTTTAAAATTGTGCGATTATCGACCGAATTCCGAGGTACTAAGTCATGTTATGAAGTTTTTCGCGTGCAAAGCTGTTGTGGGCAAGCGGCCGATTCATAGATTGCTTTTTTGTCGGAACTCGGCCGAATAAAAAAGTAGCAACAATCCGCTCCACTCCGCAACGTAGGTGGCTATCGTGTGTCGTGTACGTTTTTGCGTGAAACATTCACAAGAATCGGTATTGGCAAATTGAAAAATGATTCTTTTATGTCCGCTATATGGGGAGTCAAAAATTCTACCACGGTTTATAGCTTTGATACAGTTTCTGAACTTTGTGTTTATGATGAAAATGAACTTTTCTGGAATCAAGTTTGGCAAAATTCGTTTATCTAGCGAGACTATAGGATTCCATGGATGCCAGGATTTAGTGATTTATAGGGATAGATAGAACTTATAGTCGAATTTTATCTACTTATTTATTAAAATGCTTTTAGGTTTTGAGTCAAACCGTCTAACAGAAATATTTACAGTATGTTTTCCGCTAAAACCATATTTATTACTAAACAGTGTAAAGCTAAAACAAAATGTATTTCACGACAATAGGATTGACGCCCGTACAATACTCAAAGCTCAGCTTTGAAATTACAAAAATCTTATTTCACCATCAGTCGAACATAAGTAGCGGGGACGAACAATTTCTGTCTCGCGGTTAAATCTCGAGAGACATACAAAACGTTTATTCTCCGAGTCTACTCAACAGGGTACGGAATACTTCATATTATTTTATTTAGCAGTTAATCTGTGTTCACGGAGGCATATGTGAGAGAGATTTTTGCAGCGTTGTACTCGTAAAAAGTTCTTTGGTGGAGATTTAATAGAATAGAATAGAATAGAATAGAATAAACTTTATTGCACACCAAAATAGTAACAAAACTTTTATACAAGGCAACTTAAATCTATGGGTACAAAGGCGGTCTTATCGCTGACAGCGATATCTACCAGACAACCTTAGGATGGAAATCGAAATAGAAAAAGGGGGTAGTCTGTGGTGTACTGCAAATGAATACAGTAAATATTAGATTAAAATTATATACTAGACTATACATAGATATAATATAGCTATTATATATAAAAGAAAATATATAAACATATAGATATTATATATATATATATATATATAATATATATATACTTATTATAAGTTACACAATTTCATACAAAGAGATGGAAAAAAGAAAAGAACAATAAGGTGGGTTAGTGACGGAAGAACTGAATTTAGGTAGAAGCAGGATAGCAATTAGAGTGAAAGGAAGTGAGCTTTGACTAGATTTTTGAAAGAAGCTAGTGACTGGGCTTGCCTGATTGGCATCGGCAACGCGTTCCACAATCTCACCGCTTGGACTGTGAACGATTTGTCACTAAACTTGGTAGAATGCGTGGGCATTAAAAGTTTCAAATTCTCCGATGATCTCAAGTGTCTAGAATGTGTGTCATGAAGGAACTTGAAACGTTCTTTAAGATAAGAGGGGGTTGTAGGAATAAACAGAACACTGTAAAGCAACGATAAAATATGAGCATTCCGGCGAAGGCGGATTGGCAGCCACTTGAGCTTAATACGAAATTCAGAAATATGATCATATTTGCGCAATCCAAATATGAATCTAATACAAAAGTTTTGAAGTCGCTCAAGCTTATCTAGCTGCACTTCAGTTAGGTCTAAATAACTGACATCGGCATAGTCGAGGATGGGGAGAAGGAGGGATTGGGCGAGCGCAGTTTTAGTGGCAGTTGGAAGGAAATTGCGGAGTCTTCTTAAAGACCCCGCAGACGCAAACAACTTGCGGCTAACTTCCTGCATCTGAGGTCCCCACGAAAAATCTTTATCAATAATGATGCCAAGGTCCTTCACTGAGTCGCTATATGAGATGGTTGAGCCATCAAAAATAATCGGTGGGAGCCGCGTCCAGTCGATTCTTGAGCGCAACCTAGGGCTGCCGACAACAATGACTTGGGTTTTTGTAGGATTAACCTTCAGACCATGGGCCATACTCCACTCAGAAATACGAGCTAAATCTTTATTGATTGTGTTAACGGCCTCGGATAGATTATTTAACGGAGCTTGCGAATATATTTGCAGATCGTCAGCGTAAAGGTGGTAGGATGATAGAAGTTCATTAGAAATAGAGTTTATAAAAATTGCGAAAAGAAGAGGAGATAGAACGCCCCCCTGTGGTACGCCAGCAGTTGTATTGCACCATGATGATGATGAACCATCAATGCGAATACGTTGCCGGCGGCCACACAGGTAACTACGAAACCAATCAATCGCCGTTGGAGATATGTTAAGAGAGTTAAGTATGCCGATTAAGATATCAAAATCGACGGTATTAAAGGCGTTGCTGAAGTCTAACAAGGAAAGTACCGTCAGATGTCCATCTTCCATACCAAGTCTAATGTCGTCCGTAATGTTAACAAGCGCTGTTGTAGTGCTGTGTCCTGGACGAAACCCGGATTGGAAATGATTAAGGAGGCGGTTTTTGCAAAGGAAAGTACTAAGTTGACTGTGAATTAGTCGTTCAAGGACCTTGGATAGGAAGGGTAGTATGGAGATAGGACGGAATTCAGAGAAGGAAACGGGATTACGCTTTTTTGGAAGAGGTGTGATTTGGGCATCTTTCCAAGAAGAGGGAAAAATACCGCAGGATACAGAATGATTAAGGATATGGGAGATGACAGGAAGGATTTCGTCAAGGATAGGGAGTATCATTTTACGACTGATACAGTCACTACCGACAGCATTAGATGTGATAGATTCTATACTCTTCTTAACATCACAATCGGAAAACTGATTTATGACGAATGGTGAATAATCGGGAGTAGGAAGAGATGAAAGATCATTTAATGTTTTTGTTTTGATAGAACCGTTGAAATTCGAAGAAGTGGAAAAATGTGGATTTAAGTGATTTAATTACTTATATTTTATGTCTCTATTAATTTATCTTAGCTATGTCTCTAATAATGATATTTAATTTTGTAATAAAAATCTCATAAAATCATATCGTAAGTATAAGGCCAATATGAAATTCCAAGAAAAGCCATTGCTTACTTATATTTTTATTTTTTCAATAAAAGTATGCTGTCGTCTATATTTATGAACACATTAAATTATATAACCACCAGTTCGGTTAGCTTCACATTCTGAGCTATTTTGTAGCAATAAAATTTTAGTAGTGCATTAATCGGCTTTATCTAAAGAATCACATTAAAGTTGCCCATATAGTCCATCTTAGGCACACGTACCACAAACATACATGACAAATTTAATAGCTTTTCTATTCTAATTACTATAATGAGCGGCGTTGTTAACGTTTTTAGCAATAATATATTCTGAATATGCAAAAACAATTACGCGGGAAATAAAATGGAGCTTTATATCATAGACATTTACATAATTAAGGTCTGTATAGAAGTGGTTTTGGATGTTCGTTATATTAACGGGCTCCATGTTTTACGCATGAATATTCGATTGCCCATTCAGCAGCGAGTTGATTTATCGCATAAGGCTAGTCTACTTTTTATATCGCTTGTTACACTATAGTTTGCGATTATAAACATATTTTTATTTCCAGCAATAATCGTAAAATATGATATAAATTTTTAAATGAAGATGTGATTACAACAGATATAAAAACCACTGTTGAAGCTATTAAAATGATAAAGTACTTGACTAGTGTCCATAGTTTTATTCATATTACATGAAACAACAATTTTCAACAGTAAAAATATAGACTTAGGTACTCACATCAAGCGAATAAAAATTAGCAATCCAAACAAACAATAGCAATCTCTTTGCCGTAAATCGGAAGGCTTATAAACCACCCGACGATAATTTCAAGTAAATAAACCCTTTCGGAATAACAAAGCCAAGAATTAGTCGAAATTATTTAACCCGTGAATTGGCTTTCGACGACTGTAAACTTCAAATCAAGGAGCCAATTCACAAGAAGGCCGCGCCCGCTTTAATATGCACTCCACAATAGTGAGGGGTTCGAGTTTTGAAGAGGTAAGTCCTTTATCTTCCCACTGGCGCGCTACCATCACGAGGGACGGGTACGATTAGAAGTCTTAATCTTTAAAGGAGTTCAAGACAATCAGTAGTGAAGTTTTTTCGACTATTCCTGGTATTAAGGGTAAATGACTAAAAATATTTTAGCTATCCTTGACATATTTATTCTTGTTTTGTCAAGATGAAGCATCAAACATTTTGAAGTACGCCACACAAGTTGAGTCTTTTTTGCACGCTGTAAACTGCACTGAGATAGCAAACATATGATAGTGAGCAATGACAGATTGCAAACGCTTTTATCTACGACGTTTCTTAGAAGCAATTTGTTTTCTGTCTTTGCCTTGCCTTTCCTTAACTTACTATTGTTCTCCATATTTACAACAACGAATAATTCATGCTCGCTTGGTATCACAATATTCCTATAAGTTTAATTTCTCCACAACGCCTAATACTTGACATTCTTGTCTAAAAGTTCGCACATTACGTACCAGCAAAACTATTCTTAACACAATTCTCAAAATAACATTTACACATAAAGGGTTTATATCCTGTAGATGTTATACCAAGTTTGAATAAAATACGTTACCCAAGGGTGTGTTCAAAATAAATTTCCGTGAGCCGGACAAAACAATGTGAAGATCAAAGGATGTTTTGGCAACTTTATAAGGGGTGATCTCAGTATGCGGTAACAAGATGCAAATGTAATCGTTCTTTTAAATTACGCGGGGTTCCGTTATCGCCTTGAATTGTTAGAGGAATGTTATTAGTATTTATCAGCTCGTAAAATTGGGATCGTTTATTTCCTGACACGTTTCCTGCATAGGAATGAAGAGTTTTTGGTTTTATCTATGATAGTTTTGCAGGCTGGTCTGTAAGTTGAAAGTACAAATATTGGCCTTTGAGTTGGTGTTTGTTCTGTTGTGTTAGATAATTACTCAACAAACATAGTTTAGTGTGACTTTGTAGAGGTTTGTAGTTATTGTTTATCCATCTTCAGGTCTTTATTATTGTTCACTTGTTCAGTTTGCTGTATTTAACAATCAAATCAAAGAATTTCTACCTTATTGTCCTAACTACTACTAACCAGGACAAAACTGCAGTAACTAACTGTTAAATTATGTAGAATACAACTTAAACTAGCGGGTTGTATAATACTGCATAGCGTATAATTTAATGTTTACTAGATGTTCCATTTTGCACCACGACTACTGCTGTCCAGTTACAAATTGCTTAAGCTAAGCTAAGTCCACTTATTAGTCCACTAAACAAATCGTAAATCAACAGCTTGAATAGTATTTAGTCCACCAGTAGACAAGACGTCATGTAATGCTGAACAATGTTGACGTATTTCAACTATTTCTTGACGGAAATCAACCAGGTTTCGTTCTGAACCTCTACCGACCAGATGCCAGACTGCATTGTAATTATTGTTGGTAACGTTATAAATTCTTCGAAATGCTACTTAGTTACTAGGAATTATTAATTGACTAGCCTGTTTCGTTGGAACATTGGCAATTAGAATAATAATTAATAGTACTTGTAAGTTATTGCTGTAGAAACATGTACTGTTGTACTGCACTTCATTTTGTAGATACCAGTATTATAATATGACTAAAGAATACGAGTAATATCTCTTGGCGATATTCTTCTTTTATTATTTGATACAATTATAATGTTATGGTTTTATAAAAATATATCTGGCTAACATTTTCCAGCTTTGAATATACATTTTTATACTGACACGGGTTGTATTAAAATGCAAAGAGTACGCTAGAGTAATTTCATAGAATATCTCTAAGATATGAAAAGAGGAGCAAGTAGTAGTAATTAATAATAGTATTTTCCAGGTACCACTTTTAAGATATTGAATATTCTCTCTTGATGAATAATATTTTTTAGTATATTTTCCATTGTAAATAACTATGGAATGATTTTTTTTTAACCATCTTCAATAATAAATGGAGGTTCTCATTGCCACTGAATCCTTTTTTTTTTTTTGAATTTGTTCCGCGATATTTATGCTAATTGTTATCTGATTTTGATAATAATAATTGTTCTTTTGTTTAGAAGAGTATTTTTCTGGTTTTATTTGTAGATAACTACAACTTAAATAAAACACCTGCTTCCAAAATCAAAGTTATGCAATTTTTAGTCTTTATATTGTGGAAGTTGTTTTAGGTTGTAATTTTTATAAAAATGTTTTGTGATTTTTTGTATTTTTTTTGTTTTGCAGAATCAAATGCTTATCTACGATTATTATTCAAGTAAATTGTAAATTAAAAAATCTTCACTGCCACGACATACTTACACCAAAGAGCTCAAAAGTAATATAGTAGAAAATATTCTTAAGCAAGTTCCTAAAAGCTTGATAAATTAATTTGACTTTTTAAATAATGCGTTTGTTCTTGGAACTTAGTTACTTAAGTTGAACATCAAAGATTCATCAATGTGCAAGTTCTGTAAACACAACTTGCACATTTTTATCACTAACTGTACTTCGTTGTTGCGAACTGTTTCTCTCAATCGTCTCTAAAACAATTCTGAGAAGATTTGCAGCTGATACAAGTTCTCAAATCGCCCCTACTGTATCTCAAGTGCTATCTTCAACTCCCTAGTGTTAGCTATCCTTCAATAACCCACTTGATTAAACGCATTAAATCAAAACAAATTCCAATCATTCAACAATCAAAGCGTCAAACCATTCTCGTAAACAAAAACATAAAGAACTCAATTACAATAAGCCGTATTGGTCCCATTCAAGCGCAATATTGAAATGTTCCAATTTGCATAGTGATTATAAACATAAGATTGGGGATTTATACCATGCAAAAGACAGAGATAGCTGATAATAAATTATAGAAACAAAAAAGGATAGCAATAATAGCCAACTGATGACTAACAACACGAAAGCGACCAATTTTTATAGAGCTGTACGTACGTCTTATTTTTTAATGTACAAACTTTTAGTTAAAGAGGTCTACAATTTTGTAATAAGATTGATGACAAAAATATTGAGCTAGAACACTTTAATTAACGATTTACATTCATTTTAATTGGCCTAATAACGTATGATCTATTAAAACGCATAGCTAACAATTAATACTATCGTTAGATTTGTTTACGTAAATATAGCCATATGTGGCTTTTAATTAGAATTGTCAATTGCTAAAAGTGTATGAATTGTGTGTAATAATTATGAATTAATTCATAATTATTATTGTATAGATTTTGGATAATAATAGTCATTATTCAATGCTACTACATACTAACTGTACCCTTGTACTAATTAAACTAATTGTAAATTATCTGCATTACGTGTATTTATTTCAATTGTACCAAAATAAATAACATCAATATTTGACAGAATCATATCAATTCAAATATAAACCGAACAAAAGAAGAGCGACCCGAAAATAAAAATAACACAAACAAAATATTGTCATTACATTCTTGTACAAGAACACACACGGAAACCTTGCAAGCACCCTAAAAACTTGTAAATACTGCAGACGTGACGGGCAACGCTGCTCAAAGGCTGGCTTGAACATTCCGGTGGACGATCGATCCGGATTAGGCTCGCCCGACCGACGAGCGGACTAAATAAACAATGTGACGAGGCTGCTTCACCCTTTTAACGAATCCCTCTGCACTCGCGTAAAGCTAGTAAGTATTATTCGTTACTTTACACTGTATGATTGACTGGACTTGATTTGGCTGTCTGAAAATCCCGTCAGGTAGTGTAGATTTCAAAGTGTGGTAAACTTACAAATTCTAATTAGATGTAGGTGATGGTAACTTACCTGTAACAAAAAATATTTTATCGTTTAAGTAGGTATACAAATATAAAAGATAATTACTCTAGGACACAGAATAGTTAAATACGAGTTTAGACTTTGACAAAGTAGCATCTTCAGCCCAAAATAAATGGAACTAAATTGTGTCTAGTTTAAAAGAAAGTACAATAAACAGATTTAAAACAAAACTGAAATAAAATTAATCTATTTTGCAAGTACGCGACAAGATCTTCGTACTGTAAAACTATTCATATGTGTAAGATATCCTAATAGCAGTATTAACTTCATCTTTCCAAACGATCAGGAGTAAGGTAAGCCGAGCATTATCGTACGAACAAGAACGTGGAACTAAATATACGTGATAGGCTACATGTGAAATTGTAGACTATATTGATATCAGTTTTACAGGACCTAAAATCTGCTTCTTCTTCCTTTATAACTCGTCATCTACTACAAGAGCTAATACAGTAAAATTAAGATTGTCTATGTTTATTTTTTCAAAAAGCAGATTCATCAACTCGTTTTAGAGCTACAAACAGTTTTTGCAAAATACGACCATGAAGTGATATGTTTCCGTAACGGCACTTTAAGTCACCGTAAAATATTATGTCCAAAATTTCGGCTGCAAAATGTAAAATGCAATTAACTCGTGTCATAGAAAAGGGTGGCATAACTACTATCAACCGGGCCAGGGTTAATTTATCTTTAAATTATGGAGGCAACTACTATACGGTACTCGTGATAAACAGCCAAGCTGGCCATTGAATAACAGAACTGCCTCAGGATGTAATTCAGTGATACTAGTACCGAAAGGTACAAAAATAATATTTACTACTTCATTTTATAGTTTTTCTTGTAAACCAGTCGTGTTGTCTTATATTGCGTGAGTACGAGTATGTTTATAACCTCTGGACAGATGATTGACTATGCTATCAGAGGTACCTATTAGACTGGTTTGTTATTAGATTCTTATGATATTAATAAATTGCTCCGTGCTATTAATCAACACTATCATGCCGTCTTTGACTATTATAGAAAAAACGTCTGATAATAAATCGTTTCCATTCAACATATAGAGTAGAAGTTCGCTTTTTATACAATTCCTTGTAATGGCCGTAGCATTTTGCAATTCAAAGGCCTCGGGGCGACTTCGAATAGGCTTCCGTACAGTTCGTCGGAATACGGATGAGTCGCTTTGTTTAATGCATAGTTTTTATTCGATATTCGATGTCGTATCAAAGGAATATTTAGCAGTCAAATATAGGACACGAAAAGTGAATAATTTAGAAGCATGTTAGATATTTATGATGACAGTTGATACAGATGTAAAAAGGACAACATTGTTTTAGATCTTTGTTTTTTTATTCAAAAAGGGGTTACAGACTTACCACATGTACCTATGTATATTATTTGATACTGTGTACATTATAATTTCTTTAATTACAATATTTAGCATATTTTTGTGTCCTTAACAAACTAACATTATAAAACGAAAGTTTTTATTAGTGTGTAGGTATGTTGTGTATGTTTGACACTCAAACAGCTGAAAATATTTGGATACACATTACAAAAAATATCCTACGAGCTATCCCAGGACATAGTCGATGTCCTGGGATAGCATAGGATATTGTTTCCCGGGTGTATATTCCCTTATATAATTTTGTATAAAAGTATAATTTATTTATAATTATCTTGATATTTTCTTGGTATTTATTTGCTGACAGACGAGCAGAGAAGAGCTATTTAATATTATTTTAGTTGAAAACAACTTTTCACCAAACATAAAACAAATTATAACACATATGAAAAATTACTGTTCTTCCAAAAGAGTTGAGAAAGAAGCTTTAATATTTAAAAGAAACAAGAAACTCTGAACACCTGAAGCCATAAAGCCTAACATAATGATGTTACAATACCGCCAAAATTTTAGCACGGGTTTAAAACACAACAAATGGTCCAAAACTTTGTTGACGCCCATCGCCAAAGTTGGACCATTACAAGAAAATATGCGTTCATCTATTAGAAAATATACCACAAGCAGCGAGACCTTCAGTGGCATGTTTATATTCGTATCGCGTGAGTGTGATGCTCCCAGGCCTTAACATAACAATAAGACTACAAACAAAAGCAAACTCTAATGAAATGCAAACAGATGTCAGTTTACAACGCTGATCACTTGACAGAGCCGCGAAGTTCCGGTACCCGTTATACCTGTCATGGATTTGAAATACTAGTATTGCTTTTTCATACTTTTTGTGTATGTATTTAAATGGGTATTCAAGTGAGCATTAGTTAGCTAACACACGTAATCGATACATTTCATATGGGCGTGGAAATGTAACTGTACAAGTGTCTCATCTATAAGATATATAAAAATGAATAGCTGTTCGTTAGTCTCGCTAAAACTCAAAAACGGCTGGACCGATTTGGGTAATTTTGGTCTTGAAATATTCGAGACAGTCCAGGAAACGTTTAAACGGTGAGAAAAAATGGAAAAAATCCCGAGAAAAAAATAATCCGAATACAACGCCATCTCTAATTAAAATGTCATTATAAAATGAATTATGCTGTTCTGGTAATGCCAGTAGATGGCGTTATCCTTACAGTACAAAGTTCCTGGCAGAACGAAGTTCACCGGGTCAGCTAGTTATAGATCTAAGTAAACGGAAATTCAAAAGCTTGCATGGTACTGGTCATAATTATTCAACTTTTAATGAATGTATGGGCTGACTATTAGAGTTGCCAGGTCTGGATTTCTGATTACACGTAAGCTGCAGCTAGTCCACCAAAATTCTAACCTATTCCATAAAAATCAATCTATCACCGGGAATCAATAAAAAACAAATCAATTTTTAAAATGAAAACTTTGTGGAACTATCAATCAAACGTAACCGAGGTTTTGTCGGATGTTAGAATACACAAGCCGATTTAACTATTGCGGAATTATAGGTTGCGGTCAGCTGAAAAAAAAAAGAGATATGTGGGAAACGTGGTAGTTTCGTTCATATTTTTCCTATTGTACTGCTTGCGGTCTATATTCAAATATATTTACGTAAAATGTTTGGCAATACCGCTAATAGAGTAATTTTCTATTTGTCTACCAATTCTGTCGGTCAGTTAATTGTAATTTCTGGTCTCCTGAAATACAGGCTTGCAGCGTAGTTTAGGCACCAGTCTCCTACAGTAATAAATAATTTTTAAAATATTATGTATTGTGGTGAGAAATAAACATATTTTATTATTATTTATTTATCTTATACCTTCTAGACGGTTTTACTGAACTTTGTGTGTACATTTGAGTGGGTCCCTGAATGGTTTGAAAATACAATTGGACCCCGTAGGTGGCGCTTCGGGTTCTCAATTTTTTTCTGACGAAAATCAAATTTCGGCGAGGACAACGTTTGTTGGGACCGCTAGTTAATAATAAAATCAAAAATCAGTGAATTAAGTTGCATTCTATTTCACTGTTATAAATAGCCAATGCATATTTTCTCTTAAAAACTAAATGATTTCTTTGCTATAAAAGACCTCAATTATATAGTGAAAATAAGCTAGGTACGTGACCATGGGTAGGAATGTAAGACTACTTATAAATCTTTTAGGTATATTACCTCTGATTGATTATTTTTTGCCAGCATTTTCCACTACTACAGCAAACGATTTTTTTTTCATTTATTCTACTTGGAGCATGACTTAACAAAGCCATTGTCAACGGAACGAAGCACAACTTAAGCTAAGAACTACATTAGACCGACGCACACGTGTAACACGCCTGATTTGTACGTAGAATGACGTAGTGTGGCGTGGATCAAGTGTAGCTCTACAAGTCTAGTTTCCATAATTATAAAATGTATGGAGACCGACGCGCCCAGATCGTCGTGTGTGTGGCATACGTGTACGCAGTGTAGTTCTACCTTGATTGAATGATTTGTGTACCTAAATTGTCTATTTGTGTAAGCTAATCTCTAGAATCGTTTATTCAACCAATCAGCATATATTTTGAGTTTAGATGATTCGCTGAATTGAAACTTACTATGGAAATTGGTGCTACATACAAATTAAGTGAAGCAAATCATAAATTAATCATTTTACTAAGTAAACTTCGATTGTGGGTTGGATTAAACTTAGTCCTTTGCGGTTTTTTTTTTTCGCGTGCGGTTGCGGGCCCGCAACTACCTTATAGCGTAAAATCATAGTAAGTTTATTCATAGATAAAAAAATAAAAAATAAGTAAATCATTAAAAAATCTACTAGGCTGCTCAAATAAAAACCTAAGCAAACATAATTTCCAATTGAACACACTATTTCCGTGTTTAAAAATAATTACACTGTCTCGAAGTAGCGGGAAATCCATTTATAGAATCGATATGCAGTATCCAGTACTTATGTACATACATTTTACACTGGCGATCCTCATTACACCTGTGTATTGAGTGATATGGGGTCATTGCACTCGCTAGTTCAAAGCACGCCGGTCAACGATGCAACACTGGTCTCTGAAACTTATAGGTTACTTGTGTGTGTGTGTGTGCTTTGATTGATCTACGAATGTTTGTAAATTTGGCTTGAGAAAGTATTGTAATTAAGTAGATTCATAGCTTGGCTATGGATTGGCGTTCTAAGTTCAAAAGTCAACTATTTTTGTGAAGATTGTTGTTTTTTCTGGCTTCATAAGTTATATAGCTTTTTGGTCGTTGCTTAGGTCTTTTGTCTCATCATTATTTCGTCCATAAGCTGTTAAATTTTCTGAATGAAAATTACCCTGTTTACAAAACCAGAATTAAATTTCCTTCTCAACCAAATCAATTATCAAAATCAAATTAATCCGAATCCGGGTTGCAATTACGGCTTGATTTGAATCAAACATCTAAATCTGAAGTTTTGATAACGTTAGCTGAGAATATGGTATAGGTACAGTAAGTTGAATACATTCTAAAGGTACTGGTATGATAGCAAAGTTTACTTCGTAGTTTTGTCGTAAGAATAAGTAGTGGAAACTGTCATGAATTTTTACCTTTTTCATGTGGGAAAGCTTCAAATAACTTCTTTCGCTCTGGGTGAAGCAAGAGGAAGTATCAGACTTTTACTGACTAAAACCCACCGGTGTTCCTTCAGTTGCCCTTTGCGTTCCAGGGTTATGGTAACTGGCAACAAATTTCTACATTTTCATAGACATTTTGTTCTCAAACTGCTTTACAAATAGAAAATAATCATTGTGTTTGCACCTTTGTATGTAAACGAAGAGTGTGAGTGTTAACTTATCGTTACTTTATATTATAAAGAGATGAGATGTGTAAGTTAATTTTGTTTGTCTAAGTTAATAATATAAAGAGGTAAAGTTTGTTTTTTTGTTTGTAGGAGGCAATCCCTGAAAGAACTCGTCCGATTGCTAAATTTTTTTCGCCGATAGAAAGCTGTTTTATTCCTGAGTGACATAAGCCGCGGTCAAAAACCCGCGGCTTTGCCCGCGTACATAATAGTGATTGAAAAAGCTAGTAAGGAACCCAAGAACTACTAAACCGATTTTAAAAACATCTTTCATCAGTACAATGCTATTTTATCACTGAGTAACATAGGCTATATTTTACTTTTTTTCACACGGGCAAAAAGCTAAAAAAAAAAGAAGAACTGTATTTATTGACTAACCGACTTAAGTTAAATATTTATTCATAAGCAGCGGTGTCTTACAAAGTTAACCACTTGTATAATATCTTATCAACATCATAGCTTGCCGCTTCGATACTTTTAATAATGTATGAAGCTTGAACACACAATTTTATTGGTTCCCTTATCTTCACGCGGAAGTATTTAGTCACCAAAAAGGAAATACGGTTTCGTGAACTGGCTACGTAAGCAAGCACGTTTTGAAGCTTTGTGCGGCTATAACACGTACTACTGCATATGGGGATATTAAATTTTAAAATAATCCTGAGTGTGAACAGCAGGGATGTCGATACGAGATCGATTAGTTTAAGAACCCAATTTTATAGGTCAAAAAAATCGATTTACTGAAATCGATCTAAATTATATGGATCGTTTCCGAAAATCGATTTCAGAAACTTGAAAGTTAGATTCGATTTTTTTCTGCGGAATTTAACCATATTACTTACATTTCCGGATGACAGCGGTGTGGAGGAGTACTTCGCCTGAGTGTATTTTGTGTCTTTGTATTATATGCACATAGTTAGGTTTAGTATAAAAGTATTTATAGTTAATTTTTTTTTTATTATTCCAATCTTTAATTACAAAATTCGTCCAGAAAGTTACGTTTGTTTACGTCGATTAAGTACCTACACGAATTATATACAATAACTAGATGTTAAAATTAGTTCTTTCTTAGATACGAAAACATGGCCTAATGTTATTTTTTTAAACTACTAATATATGTATTAATTATATTATATTATATAACATAATATTTTTTATTAAGAAAACATATTTATGGAAACCATATTATTATTTTATAACGTTCAGAGCACCTATTTTCACCAAGCTATTTTGTATGTGAATGTTGTACATACATCCGATTACTCACCAGTCATGAAACACATGCGCATTGTAGTATAATCTGTTCAATACTTTTTAGGACTCAGTTCCTGCAGGAAACCAACGGATCTTTCAATTTTTAACTGAATCCTATTTTTAGACTTCGATTCGAATCGATAAAAAAATCGATCACCTTTATGAAAAATCACTATTTCTCGTGCAAAGACGGATTAAAGCTCTCGAAGATAGGCACGACGCGATAATGTGACAAGAATGCGACAGTAAGTTTCTAGTCATCATCATCATCGTCAACATCATTTCAGCCGAAAGACCGTTCACTGTAGGGCATAAGCCTACCCCAAGTGTCGCCATAACGACCGGTCCTCGTGCGTCTCGAATCCATCGGTTTCCCGCGACCCTCACCAGGCCATCCCCTTATGGGAGGCGTTCCAACGCTACGTCTTCCGGTACGTGGTAACTACTCCAAAACCTTTCGGCCTCATCGACCGTCTGTTCTGCGAGCAATGTTCCCTGCCCATTGACTGCTCACTTAAGTTAGGTAATTATTCGTAGAGTTTTTGTAGTAATAATTATTGTAAAACTCTTCTGTAGATAATAATGTCGCATCGTCGTGTCGCATATGTCTGCGAAAGCTTTTATATTAGGTTGGCTATCACATTTTTATTGTTGATATATTTTTTAAATTTCTTCAATATTGTTTTTTATTTATGTTAAAACTTAGCCATTCATTTGTAACAGTACATTCATTACGTAGGTTATTGACTACTAAGTTGAGCAGTCGTGAGTTCTTCATAAGCAAGCTAATCAATTGCGTTTGACTGTATAAACTCTTACACACGACTTTTGTGTTTTGAAGTTCATTGAACTCGTATTATGTAGAATTTTTTTAACAAAAAATTTAATAGAAACAGTTCTAATCCTTACACTTTAATTTCTAAATTGTTTTTGGAAGAATTCTGTTCGAAATAGCCAAATAGGAATTTCGATGTTTTGAATACAGGAATCTAATTTCATTTCGGTCGACTGGGTAGGTAGCACATGGAGGCTTAAAACTGAAATCAGATTGACTGACATGCCTTTGTGAGGTGAGGTCTGTTTCCGACTGGTCTGTACTTATGTATATACTGACTGAGAGATGCTGTAATGAAATTGTATTTGAAACTTCCATCATTTCGTCGGATAGCCGTTGAATGGAGTTGCAAAAGTGGATAAAATATTCTTGAATTTCGTAATAGCTCAAACCAGTCATACCGTAAAAGGGATATTTTTTATTTCTAGATTTTTTCGCCTTTGTAACCGTTTAATATACTTAAAGGAAATATCTATCGAAAGTAGGATGTTTGAAGGACCTACTAGGATTCCCGGGAATCCTAGTAGGTCCCCGACGCAGGAATATCAATAATGCTATTCTGGTTCTACCTACTTTTAGTTCTTCCATCACTAAATAAAATAGAATAAAAAAAGGATAAAAACAAAGGTGGGTACCTTTGTTTTTATCCTTTTTTTTATTCTTTCTGTGAAATGGTTTAAGTTGTAATTTGTGTATGTACTGTGGCGACCATGGAGGTCACATTAATACTACTAAGTTGAAAACTGGCAAGATATACTTTTAAGGTTTATGTTTTAAAAAGTTTAGGATTGATAGATAAAAAAACAATTTATTTAGGGGGATGTCAATAAAATCTAGACGTAAATTTTATATATAAAATGTATTAGAAAGTGCTTCATACAATATAATAACAGTAAAATTGAACCAGAAGCCCTTTCATTTGCGTCTCCCCTATCACAGTACCTATATCTTTATATACATATATAATTCTTCTGCACGTGTTTTTGTCACCTAACTCACCCTAGACGGCTTGCCCGATATGGATGAAAGTTTGTGTGTATATTTAAGTGGCCCCTGGGCGGTTTGATAATATAATTGAACCCGGTAAATGGCGCTGCAATTGGGTTCTCAATATTATTCTGACGAAAAGCCAGAAGCAGGCAGGACAACGTCTGTCGGGACCACTAGTATATATATATATTTAGTATGTATATAGTTTAATGTAATATTTTATGTTTGCTTAATTTACTAGCAGTACACCGCAAACCACCCCCTATTTAATTTTGAGTTTTTACAGTCCAACTAAAGGTTGTCTGGTAGCTACCGCTGTCAGCGATGAGACCGCAATAATTGTACGCGTAGATTTAAATTTTGGTTACTGTTTTAGTGTAAAATAAAGTTTATTCTATTCTATCAACGTTTATTTGACTAGTATTTTAAGCACAAAGTAATTACAAATCGTTCAGTAATAAATAGTTCAAAACATTCACCGAAATTCAATTCCGTCAGTCAACACTTGCGGAATATCAAAGCATTTATTTTCTTTAAATCTTAACTTCATTAGTAAAAGTAACAAAACTTGAAATGGCTATTATCTTAGTCGGGCAGTGATGCTCGTTACAAGTTCATCAAAGAACCCGTCGGTTACTCGCAAACCTTGAGATAAGAAAACACATTCCTCATCGAGTATTCGAATTATCTCAACTGTGTTGACACAGTTGTGTTTCGGATGGATGGCTGAAGACATAGGAGGAAGCGAGTTTCCTGGTTAAAGCGACTTGGTTTCGGTCACATATGGCAATAGGTTTTTACGATCAAAATGTTTAAAAAATAGAAACAAAATATTGGTTACCAAGTTCAGGAACGGTGTGGTGACATTAATGATACCACGTAGGAACTAAAATCCTATTTCTCCGAATATTAGAGTTCTCCACACGATTCGAACATATACAACAGCCCGAAATCATCAATCGGGCAGTTGCCTGGATAAAACCCGTCTGGTCGGAGGATCCCTTCCTTTTCAATGAAGGTTTGCGAGACTTTATACCCTGTTCCACATAACTCTAAAATGTGAATTACGAGTATCATAAAATGATTTGAAAAATTGTCAAGCGCTCGTAAGCTACAACGTTTATTTTAAACAATATTTACACTAGGAATTCCTCCTGTATTGTGAGTGGGTTCAAAAACATTTAAACACATATTTACAAGACACCCAGACCCGGAACAACTATCTGTAAACTAAACAAATATTTGTTCTGTACGGAAATCGAACACGCAACACGCAGCATAGTAGCCATGTGCCGCCAATCGTCAGCAAATAAATATAAACAAAAATAATGTTTGAAAATACTTTTTGCATTTACATGATCCTTGTTCACATATTTTAAGAAAAAAAAAGGTTTTAATCATAAAACTCATGTTTATTTTAGGACTTCCAGGATGGCGCTCCGGAATTTTTTAAAGAAAAAAATGTCATAATATAAAATAGAAATATAACATAAATATACATGGTAAATGTTATAATTATTGCAAATGGCGACGTACGTCAATCATATTTAGTATTTGTGAACTAGACAGCAGCAGAATATAAACAGACAAGCAATGGAACGCTATACTCCGCAAGAGCGTGGAATAATTGTGTCGATTCTTTTGACCAATAATAATCGGTTGGCAGTGTTAGCACAGCGTACATTTTGACGTCGGTTTCCTAATCGTGTCGCGCCAACTGGGCAAACATTAGCTTCATGACTCGAAAAGATTGGAACCACAAGAGACCTTGCAGAGTGTGGCCGCCACCGGACTGGTTGTTCTGCCGAGAATATCGACGCTGTGGCTGCCGATTTCGTTGAGAACAAAAAAACATCACCAGACGGACCCTTCAGCGAATTTTAGTTAAAGAATTCGACTTCTTACTGCTGGTATTGGAGGAGAGGGGCTTGGTGAACACGTGGTGTCAACAAGACGGTGCAACCGCACACACAGCACGAGCCACAATGGATATTGTGAAGGATGTATTTCCTGGTCGTGTAATCTCGTCAGATATACCCCAGACTTTTTTCTTTGAGGCTACTTAAAGTTGCCGGTTTATGGCAACAAGCCTCTGATAATCGCAGCCCTCAAAGAGAATATTCATCAGGGATGCGAACAGTTTTAGCTTCAGTTTTAGCAGCTTCCGGAATTCTTGCGAAAAGTTATGGAAAATGCGATAAAACGGGAACAAATGTATATCGACACTGGTGGCAACCACTTGACAGAAAAAAAATTACAGGTCCTAATAAAGATCTCCATCACTCAAAATCATTTTTGTATAATTAGTAAAAAAAGTTATACAAAAACAAAATTGGATGATCAATTTTGCGCCACCTTGTTGCAACAATATTCTACAACTTTCACATAACGTCATCTAGTCCCAAACTAAGTAGAGCTTGTGCTATGACTATTAGACAACTGATAAACATATATATTTTTAAATACATACATGTTATAGATAAATTACACCCAGTCACAGAACAAATGATCGTGCTTATCACACAAACACTTGTCTTGGAAACTCCAATATCAAAAACCGCTGTTAGCTCATAACTTGGCCGTAACAATCAAATGGAACCAGTAAGCCAGCATATCTGAGCTGCCGTAGTATTTATATAGCGCTGATTTGGGCCCGACAATGCTGTGTAAACTGAGGGACTGATAACCTACCACCCTATCGCCACCTATTTGTTAACTAATTATTGTCGGACATATATGTCAGAAAACACTTGTAATTATGTTTTTTTTTTATTTGACTTTAGTTTTTGTTTTTAATTATTACTGTTTGTTGACTTTTGCGGTCTTTGTGTTGTTTGCTAATAACTTTTTTATAACACTTTTGAGGTTTTTTTTTGTATTTTGAATGCCACATATTTTCGTTACTTCCAATTGTAACAAAACCTTATGAACCAATCATAACATTATTAATGAACAATTTTTCCTGTTCCAAATAAGATGATTTATATTTCTGTTTTTTTTTTTTTTTTTTCGTTTCCGTTTACGCAATAATGGATATCAAGAATTACGCCCCTCATTATAATTAATAACAATAAAAACCGACTCTAGAATATTCAATCACATAAATAATAAAGATTTAATTTACTATGCGAATGGAAAGTTTAATAAAATATGCATAGGTAATAAAGTGTAGTGCCACTATTAATCGCATTAGGGGTCCAAATGCTTAATCTTGTAAATAAATCTAAATAATGAGTCCCTGAAGCATGCAACACCTGAAAACATTTCATACGTAACGCGGCTTAACTGCTATAAGCTGTTTATATTAAGAAGCACGCGATCGCCAGAAGTATTCCATGCTCTACTCTGTTTCAATTTCTAGTCTGATGCGTTTTTATTAAAAGAATTATTATATGAAAAAAAAAAACATACAAAAATACATACACAAATAAAATGACAATACAATACAACAAAATACACGTTTTTAATACATATAAAAATGAATAGCTGTTCGTTAGTCTTACTCAAACTTGAGAACGACTAGACCGATTTGGCTAATTTTGGTCTTGAAATATTTGTAATAGTCCAGGGGAGTTTAAACCTCCCCTGAACTTTTAAAAATATTTCATGACGGTGAGAAAAAATGAAAAAAAATAACGAAAAAAAATCCGATTACAACGCCATCTTTATTTAAAATATCATTTTAAAATGATTTATGCAGATTCTGTTAATACCAGTAGATGGCGTTAGGTATATATTGACAGTTCAGCTAAAAGGTATCACAACATTAATTAACCATTAGGCGGTACGGAGTTCGCCAAGTCAGCTAGTAGGTTAAATCATACTACACAAATGGTAGTTAAATACTTACTATAATAAGATTATTAGATTTAAAAGATTCAATTAAACACTAGGACGAAAATTCAAAAATATTTCAGGAATCACTAAATGGCCGAACATATAACACAGTATAAAATTGTATATTTCTCAAAATAGCAGAAACAGTATCGAGAACTTGCTTACAGTACTGCTTATCATCTCGCACAGGTCGTAAAAATCCCTCAAGGGGAAGGGTTACTATACTCGAAGATAAACGACGTGTTGGCAATGTGTGCGTCTGCTGTCGTGCAATTTAATCAACTTTTAACACTGTTCTAACAAACTAAATGGTCCACGTATTCTAAATGTTGTTTTGCAGACAGTTTTAGCTCTAATTAAAACTTTGACTATACTATCACAGTTTAGTTTGAAAATTGTGTTGAAATTTTACAGACCACTGTGGGATTTATGGCTATAACATGTTTATATCACCTACGAGTACTTGAGTATGAAGGGATGGAGGTGTTAGCCTTTGTAATAGTGCTAAGTAGAAAGATGTATATAAATCCATACGAATAAAAAGAGACCTTTTTAACTGTGCAACAAAAACCGTTTCTTCAGTAAAACTACAAATTGATTTTTTTTTTATTCTTGATAGGTTCGCGCTTGACCGCTGTCTCACCTGATGGAAAGCGACCCTACAAGTAACCTATTCACTCTTGACTTAAAGATTCCTGAGTTGATCAGACATCATACACCTTGACTCGTATAGGTTAGGTTAGAAGGCGATGGCGTGTTCTAGTGAGCGAGCGAAGCAAGCGAACACAGACCCCGCCATCGACTTCGTGGTTATTTTTTTGTAAACCACCCAGAAGAGCATATTTTAGAGTAGAAAGCAGGAATAAATTGAGGAACAGTTAAATACTACCCATAATGTGAAAGTAACTCCGTCCGACTGTTACGCTTTCACGGTTAAATTACTGAACCGATTTTGATTAGGTTTGGTTTGGGTTTGGTTTGGTTTTGGTTTGATTGGGTTTGGTTTTGGTTTGGTGTGGTTTGGTTTGGTTTGGTACAAAGTAAGCTTGAGTCCCAAAAGAAAGGATATAGGCTACTTTTATCTGACTTCGACTTCGACTTCGCGTCCATAATAACCAACATTCACGCGAACGAAATCGTAGGCAAAAGCTAGTAGGTAATAAAATAAATCAATGTTTAAGAACAATGAAGTAAATCTTGCTAACAGGCCTTAAATATGCTAACAACGAAAATAACATAAGAAAAAAGAATATCATTTTGGCTAAAATGTTTGAAGCCATTACGATGCTTGTTTTGGCAAATTCTGATTAATGGTTCATAGGAGGGGAACGGTAAATACTTAATTGATAGTTATTAATGACACTTCATTTGTAAAACTCGTGTCAGCCATCGCTCTATAAACCTAAAGGTCAAATCACACCTGTTTCTACAAAAACGTTAAATATGACCTAACTTGTGTACTTTTTTTTTCGATGGAAAATCGTTAAATAATTCCTCTCTCTCTGGGTCGAACGAGAGGGAATGTCAGACATTTACTGCGAAAAGTCACCTGTGTTCCTTCAGATACCCTTTGCGTACCAGGATCATGGTAACTCTTTCGAAAAATCCCGCATCCTTTATGGGCATAACTTTTGGCTTACTGGCCTGTTGATCTAGTACAGGCGTGGCGAACCTATGGTACGCGTGCCAGTAGTGGCATGTGGTAAAACAATTCGGGCACACCAGTGCCCGAATTGTATAACATGTAAGTGTTTTGCAACAGCAGTAATTAAACTAGTTTTTTTCTTTTATAAAATTAAATAAACAAACTACTGTAAACATTACGACATACTAATTTTGGACTGTTAATAAGAAAGTTTTGCAAAAATCATTTAGGTGGGAAATCATCTAATGACATCTCCCGCCCTTGGGTGGGGCGGGAGGGCGTATCAATCTTTTACTGACTAAAACCCACTCCTGTTCCTTCTTAGCCTTCGCCCAGGGCCCCGGAGTTCTCTTTCGCATCACCTATGGCCCCAGTGGGCTTCGACCCTGCTGGGCAGGACGGTTTTGCTGACATATCCTTGAGGCGCGCGTGGAACACTACGCGCCGTCAACAACTTGGGCTCGGTCCGGACGGTTACCGGACGGTCGGACGGCGAGCTACCCGTTGCTCGCCGTTCGCAAACAGCGCCTACGTAATGGCTATATTTTGATTTTAATATATTTAGTGGCACGTTCTCATAATTATATGGGTTCGCCATTCCTGGTATGTTTATCAGTTGTCTAGTACTCATAGCACAAGCTCTGCTTAGTTTGGGTCAAGATGGCAATGTGGAAAAAAATACAATAAAATTTTATCTTCTATTTTATTACATATTTTCAGGCCAGAGGTATGAGATAGCCTCAATTGTAATTGAGAGTGTGATCTGAGGTTTATCACTTGGCTAGTTTTTCAACGCAATAGTCTGGTTTCACGTTACATAGGATGATACAAAACCGGATTAAATTCTATACGTGTGAATTTATGTGAAGAAGTCGACCGTTTAATCGTTCTCAAAGTAAAAGATATCGAATATTTTATTTTAGTCTAAAGGTCGAGTCTTCTGTTATTTCTGCAACTGATCCCTCAGTAATGTAAGTTTTCGTAACAAAACAATATCATACAAATACCTACATTACTCGTGGGTACAAAATGAAATACCAGCCGCTTTCCTTACATATTACGAACCCGAATCTCAACGAATCCGTTTCTGTTTTCCCATGAAAACAATTCGTCAAGAACGGCCTCACTTTCAGCATTCAAAAGGAAAAATGGAAGGCCAAACAGGCGAGCAACGAGTTAGGCCGTAACAAAATTCCAACAAAGGGATGATTAACGATTTTTCCACCCCCAAAACTCATTCAAGCCGCGTCGATATTGAATCCGTTAGACGGCGTAAAAATGAAAGTTTTCCTCGTTTCTTTTCCAAACATGTGTGTTACACGGACGGGGAAATTGACGTGCATGGTACAGTGACGTTTTGGTAATAATGTCTACAGCCTATAATATTGTCACACTTGCATACCCTATAGTTTCGTTCAGAGTGCTTAGTGCGACTTTGTTTTACGTTACGTCTTGCACATTCTTCTCCATAGAGATCTACGCTTTGGAATGTGCAATTAGCATCATTTTTTCTGACTGACTGACTTCTTGACATTTCAAAAGTGCCTTTGTATGGTTTATTTGAAATAAAATGCTTTGTCTTTGTCTTTGTTAACGCGATCGATACGTTTATGACGTTCGGTGCTCCGATTGGCCCGCTTCAAGCTCTTAACCAATCAGAGAGCCAAACACGGGAAACGCGCACAGATGTAGAAACAAAAACTACGAATTCATTATACTACAGGCACAAAGTTTACAGGATTAAAAACATAAATTAATTTAACCTTTTGAGTGCGTAATTAGAGACACAATAGAAAGACAATGGCGCGTGAACGCCGGCGTTAATGCGGGGATCAACAGCTTAATGTAAAAACTCTATATAATTTACTATTTAATGTCATTAATAATTTAATTGGATCATATAATAATCAAACAATGCTAACCGTAACGGTTCAAATTTGATATCAAACTTCTACGTTCTATGCATTTCATATTCGGGATTTCTATGAAACGGCAAATTGATGTAAACTTCGTCATTCTCAAATAAGGAACACATTTAGAATTCGATTCCGGGACCCCGTATGTCCCTCGCACAGTTTCTACCCGAATCGTGAAGTAACTACTGTAGCAGTTTTTTCCTTTAGTTAGTTTTGAACTTGTTCAAAATAAATGACTGCCATTTGAACGAAGTGACAAGTAACTCAAAGTTGATGTCGTTAGAAATTTTGTGAAATATCCTTCTTATAACGAGAAGAAGCTTTGGGCATTGTTTTAATAGGTCTTTGTTGTCAGTTTTCTAAAGATATTTCGTTGTTCTTTTATATATAGAATAGAGTATTCCTGAGTTCTTTTTAGGTATTCTTATAGCAAATTAGGGCCGCAAATAAAAACAAAAGTAAGAGAAAGGTCATGTTTTAACAAAGATGAATAGGTAAAAGATTTATACAACTTTGTCAACAATTTCGGTAAAAAACATCCATCAGCTTTGATCCTAATATTACATACACATTTGCCCATTTCCCGTCTGCTAAAGAAATCTTTTAGGTCCCAAAATACATTTGTGTGCTCGATTTTTCTTTCAGTGCCTATGTGATTGATTAATCTACACACGAAACTTGCTTATAAAAACAAAGGAGGTCCTTTTTCTTTATTCCTTTGATTACATTGAGAGTCTGATCCGGCAGAAATTCAATAGACCGTGAGTTAAGTGGCTCATCTGTCCTTCTTGGTCACATGAGTTATCGGGTTGCAAATTAAAAGGAGTATAAAAAGAAAAAAAAATAGCTCTCTATATTAAGTTTCGCGTAGGAATAATACAGCAGGTGTTCTTAATTCACCTGGCCAGCATGTGTTTTGAACACGTTAAGTTAATTAAGTGTATTTATAAATTGCTGAAATTTAAATAAGCAGAGTATGAACGCGCTCTGCTGCTAAATAACACTGATGTGGCCAGACGAAATAAAAATGTAGTACAAACTGTATTAAAGTTTTAATAAGACTGCAACACTAATTCACTGACATTAGGTGTCAGTAAATTAGTGTTGCAGTCTTAGATAGACGTTTTTACATTTTAATTAAATAATATAAAGTTCTACATACGAGGAGCAATTTCAAAAAGCCCTCATGAAAAAGGTGAAATTTCCCTCATTTATTTGTTTAGGTACAAAATTCTGAAAATTAATTATTCAAGTTGAAGGAGTTTTGTAATAGAAAAGGGAGATTAGTACTTAAGGCGATTATGGCGAACTGAGATTCATAATCTGATCGACGGTTAAGTAAGACGGTACTTAATATTTGTAAAACGTTTCCTAATAGATCTCTAATATCTCTATTCATCAATTTCAAATGAATGGGACAAGATTAAACTTGGTAGATAATGAAAACATCTTATTGATTTTACTGGCCTTTTAGCCTAGTGGTTAGTGGTCCTGACTGCTATACCGGAGGTCGTGGGTTCGATTCCCAGCCAAGACAAAAGTTTGTATGATGAGCACGACCATTTGTTCTTTTTTTGGGTGTATGTTTATCAGTTGTCTAGTACTCATAGCACAAGCTCTGCTTAGTTTGGGACTAGATGGCGTTATTTGAAAGTTGTGGAATATTACTTCGAAATGATTTCATGGAGTTGAACGCTTCGGGAAACTTTTTGTGATATTCTATTCCCTTAATGCTATGCGTCTTCTTGCGTTAGGGGACTAGAGGGTTACGATTAATTGCGGGGTAAAGAATGCAAAGGGTTAAACGATCTTTCTTTATTTATAGGTAGAAACTCGAAACTAAACTACTGATTAGTTAAAATTACTTAACCTGGGTAAAGCACCGTAGGGGCCCAGCAGGGTCGAAGCCTACTGGGCCCATGGGTTATGTTCAGTGAAAGTCAACCCCGGGGCTTTGGAACCAAGACAAAGAAGGAACATAGGAGTGGGAGAAGTAAAATGGATGATTTCTCACCTAAAAAAGAAAACCTGGGTAAAGTAATTTTAACTAATATCACCGTTAATCGTGTTACCAAACAATTACATACGGTGTTGAAACTTAAAAATTATATTCACTTTAAAAAGCGTGACAACCTCGTATACCCAACAGAACATATTAACGGAACAAAATTACTTCATGTAAGCCAACTTTCCTCACTGTAACCCATAAATAAGGGCTAAGCGCGGCATCACAGCTATAAAACTGCTAATCGGCACGCGCGTGCGTTGGTCCAGTTAATGATATAATTAAAAATCCTCATGCCAAGGTAGCGGTAAGTTCTCCGGGTTTAGTGGTCTGGCTTAGGCTTCGAAAACCGAACAAGTTGCCCCCATTTGCTAATCTCCTAAGCCAAATAACGACGCGGCGCAAGTGATAAACTTTCATAGTAAAAGTAAGCCGCGGGCGGCGGTCGTATTTCAGTTGTCACCTTTGTCTATACCCGGTTACGGGAGATTTAATGTGGGTTGTGTAAGTTATAGGCATAATATTCGTTTATGTTCCAGTAAGTTACGGTCTGCCAAAAGTTTTGTTACGGAGGGACTAACTTAGGGTTTTGTAGTAAGGTAACGACGCTGTTCTTGAGTTTACAATGAATGCGGATAAGTAAAACGTTTCTAGTGAAACCGTTGCTTTCAAGTAGATAAAAAACCCTTAGACAAATACAACTCGGACGACAAGCAATGGGCAGCTCGCCGTCTGGCCGTCCGGTATTGTCCGGACCGAGCCCCAGTCGTCAACGGCGTGTAGTGTTCTATGCGCGCCTCAAAGAGATGTCAGTAAAACCATGGGTTAGCTTCAGGGAAACCCAGGGTCCTAGAACGTAAGGTAAAGAACGAACATAGAAGTGGGTTTTAGTCAGTAAAAGTCGGACACGCCCTCGCAGGAGAAGTCATCGGGGGAGAAGTCATCGGATGATTATATACAACTGAAATAGTCTTAATCGTAGTAACCTAGTCATTAACAACCACCTACTATTATCTAAACCGCGGAATAAACACTCAATCACTACTTTTACAGAAACGCCATCGCTTCCAGCTCACACCACACACTCGACACGAGCTTGCCAGTACTCGCAGGTACGGTCACGAATAGCGTCGAGTAATGAGTTTTGTTGTTCCACAGTTACCGCTAGATTAAGGGACACTGGTAACGATATACGACCTGGCAAAGTAGCAACACTGATGGTAAATGATGGCCTCCGAGGATGTTCAGCATACATACATATGAGATTAAGGTAAAGGTCTTTAACGGGCTAGGAGCGGTCCCGGTACCGCGGAACCGATAATGATACTAGTTTTTGTGCGGATGTGGGGTGTTAAATGGTTTTATAGTAGTGACAGAACGACAGTTTATCGCTTATGGCTATGCTAACAGTACAATAATTTACGGTTTTAGATCTGCTTCTGAATGATAAAGCTTTAAGGTACAGCTTTTAAAATAAACCCAGATATCAATATCCGATTCCCCGTATCGTCGTTCGCAATTTGGTTGTGAAACACTTGAGGGCACCGATAATTTCTAGATGGATGGCATGAAACGAACAACCGTTGTCCCGAAGCCTCGAACCGTTGTAGTTTTCCGATAAAATCATGTCCGCAAACAATTATGTGAACACCGGCCTGATTGGATCCCGAAGCGATCATACGGAGAAAGGAATGTTAATCGAACCCTTCGTCGGGTCAACACTGGAAACACAACATGTTTAGGCAATGTTATACACGAAGACACTTCTTTAATGCATAAAACATAAAGACTTCAACAGATTGAATTAACATGAACGTATCTCGGAGAAAAAGACAATGATGTAATTTTGTTAAGGATTGTCGTCGTGGCGTGTGAAAGAATTACTGATTAATTCTGGTATCGTCTGTCATTAACGATATATATCGTTAAATCCATACGCTAAAAGGATGCTAAGATACCAACCTATCCACGTATACAGGATGACCTGAAAATATTCACATACCTTTCATTAGTTTAGTCATTTCATTGGTCGCATTAGTTTAGTCATTTCTTAAGAACCAGTCGTTCTCTAATAGGAATACCTCTTTATCACTGACAACGATCACGTCATTGAAATCCATCCTTGAAATAACACATTGATTTGAATACAACACTGTATACTCTTTCAGGGTTGTAGTCGTAAAATTAATCGTAAATGTTTAATTGCGTCTGCCTACCAAATTTATACTGCACGCGACATAATATTTAGTCAAGTTACAGCCGATTGTGGGCATGCAAAACAACGTTAAACCGCATTTCTTAGTTATTTATTGTGTATATAGCTTCTTACACTTTGTAAATAAAAAACTTAACGGGTGTAATCGTTAAATCGAAACTGCATATTTTTTCTTGCCGTTTTTGGTCAGGGATATTTTTGGATTTTATTGCGGTTGTTTCTGTACTGGTGTGTTTAAGTTCATGAGAAAAATATTCTGATGCTTTGTATTTAAAAACAAAACAGCAAGTAAAAAAAGAAAGAAAAATAACTGTTGCCCAAACAAATACCCTATGCAACTCAAAAAGCGACACGTCTAAATCTAAACAAAACAAAAACACCACGCGGTAGATTTTTTACCATTACAGGAATAATAAAGGTCATTACTGTTTCGGCTTTCGCGTTCACCGTAAAGCAAAATTGCTCGGGAAAAAAAATAAAAACAAAATCAGCTTCCCTGTTTAATTTAGCGGGGTTGGCGACAAAAAACATTTGCTCTTGTTGCCTTTTTGTTGACCGAACGTAACAACAGGAATGCATTGTTCCCGTTACACTGTCCGGGCGAGCTAGTTGTAAAAATATATATTATATATATAGGTATATATATTCTACCCCGACTCAGTTTATTGGCTGATGCGTCACTTTAGGGTAAGAGTACAAGAATTTGGGACAGTGATTCATCTTTGGCTTTTAATATTTGAGGGACTTTCCATGTTTCGGTATTTTGAGACGTAGCCTGATTTTTCTTAGAACATTCATAAAAAAAATCCTAAACAATTTAACTATGTAAATGCTCAAAACAACATTTGTAATCAATTGTTATTAGATTTTTTTTTTCATTACAGAAAAAGAATGTATTTTCAAAGTGATGTTGATTTCTATTTTAATTTTTGTTTTTGTCCTGAATGATTTATACTATCATGGCAAAAGTGACAAAGAAACTTTACCCTACCATATAACAGTTTGTAAGTAATCTTAGAATTTAACAATAAAAGTTTGGTTAAATAACATCGTTTCCTATTCCATTTTGGCCTTAATCAATTTCAAGCAAACTAAGTGAAAGTTTCAATTCGGATGCCATTATGAGCCCTTTCCTTACAATTGGTTGTTGATAGCTTATAAAATGGTCGTTTTATTTTATAAAATGGTCGTTTTATTTTAGACTAGCTTCTATCAGCGGCGTTTTCCGTTCTTTTTTTTTTGCATGTGTCATTTTACTGTAATTTTCTGACCGAACAACATTTTTTTTTCCACAACTATCACACAACGCCGTCTAGTCCCAAGCTAAGCAGAGCTTGTGTTATGAGTACTAGTCAACTGATAAACATACTTATGTATTTCTAAACACATACATATTATAGATAAATTACACCCAGACACAGAACAAAATGATCATGCTAATCACACAAACATTTGTCTTGGGTGGGAATCGAACCCACGACCTCCGGCATAGCAAACAGGGCCACTAACCACTAGATCAATAGGCCAGTCAAAACCACACTCGTCGGTCGTCATTTGCTTCACTCTAAGATTTAATTCAAATTACTATCAATAATTTTGCGTGGAGAAGATTTTTTAACGACCTGTGCATCCTTTTACCCTTTAAAGTCAATTGAAGATAATGCTTGTGGGTGTTGTATGTGAGACCACTTGACACTTGTAAAGTGTCAAGTTGTCTGCATGAGCAAATTGCTATACCTACTATATTATTTTATCATTAATGTAGATTCAAGGGGCACCCACGTCGCTGTTTAAGTACTACTTAGCCGTCCGTAATAGAGACTTATGCTAATTGAATATATAGAGTTTATGGCACGCAGCCCTAACTATCGTACTGCTTATCACTAGCAAAATTGGCGTGCGTGTGTAGCACTGTGGCCAACTAGGGCATACCGACCGTCTGGTTGGATAATGGTAGGTACCTTTTAGTTAAAGAAACCATGCATCCTTTGTTCTGAAGACCATACATCCTCATTGCTTTTAGAACGGACTTGTAAGTCATAAACCTTAAACAGCAGTAATATTAGTTCCTGAATAACATGAGGCTAATTTTGGTTTGACGCGGAACAATTGCCGGATGACTTCTTAAACTGCCCTGTGAAATATTGCAGAATATTCAATTAGTGTATACTGCATAACATGGAGCTGCAGAGTTACAAATAACGTTCAGTAAAGAGGCATTACTGGTCTAGCCAACAGAAGATCGATAAACAAATAAAATTAGCGATACACCAGCAACAATGTTGCACAAGTCTGCATCTAGTGGAAGTACATTTTTGTAGACCTCTGGTTATAACTGCTTATACTAGGCATACCTCAGATATCTCTTACGACACCCTTGCAACTAAACCATACTGTAGAAGAACTAAGTACGAATGTTACACAATTTGAAGTACCTCAATGTGTAGTCAGGACTGATGAGTAGGTACCTATGTTCGCCTTACTCATTATTCGAGGATATAAGGGCTTTTGACGATCGTCTAGACCTTTGGTCGACTGATTTTTGAGAGCCTAGTAGGCATTACCACGGAATTATCGCTCAAGGGTCGTAAAAAACGAAGCAAGAGTCTCGCTCGAGAGCACGTACGGATCAGCCAATAAAGCTTTTTATTAGAATAATATAAATTATATTATTTCTTTTCTGAGAACGAATACCTTTGTTCTACCAATTGTTTCATAAAAAGAGAATGGGCTGAGTAAAATCAAATTGTAAGGACTTTCTTAATGCTAAAGTGGCATATCCTTATCGAAGATATCATTAATATTATTCCTCAATTCCTTAGTATCAAATATCAATGATATTATGATTCAAATAAAAAAGCAGTCTCTACGTCTTTATTTAATTCTTCATCATACATGACCTTAACCCTCCGTCATTAATAAAGATCCTTATCTCCAGTTAATAAAATACTCCCAACAAAAGAGGTGTCCAGCAAAAAAGGATGTTTCACAGTAGTGTAATAAATTAACTGAATCACAAACACCTATGGTAGGTCCCGCTGTGCCAGTCGTACTCAGGCGCCTTGGTTGATGGACATAAAAGTGGAAAACAAAAAAAAAATGCGTACACGCATGTGCATGGTCAGCCCACGTCGAGCTATTAAATAAGACAGTTTATCGTCCCATTCACGGACCAAACATGAAACCTGATCACTTTAACCTTTTGAAGTAAATCTAATAGTTCATGGTTGTACTATTAGGTATATTAGGTTACGTGAGCGAAATTAGATTTGAAGCTCACATATTGCCTAGATGGAGATTCTGTGTAATTAGATATAGCGCCAGATTTGAGCAGCGTCGTAAAGTTTTAGATGTCAGGAATTTAATTTGAGTTTTATATTTTTATTTGTGTCAAAGATAAAATTAAAATATTGTCCAGTGTCCAATGGTGAAACTTTAACGTAAATATTATTTATAAATGTATGATAATAGTAACCTAATCAGATTAACCGTACAAATTTGAGACTTTAAAGCTAAATTTTAATAATAAAACAAGGAAGCTGCATTGTTTTGGACAGCCTATCATTATTAACCAATTTCGTTCGGGAACCAAATTTGTGTCCAGTGGTCTGAACCGATCACGAGTTAATACGAAAATAATAGCATTCGAATGTCGCTCATTATAGACGGAAACGTAATTGGTATCCTTATTTAAAATTTAACAAAATTGGAGCAGGTAGAACGTAGAAGTTTTCTATATTCGCTGTTAAGAATAAAAGATTTTAATCTGCTGATTACGAAGTCCAGTTACGTTAAACTAGTGAGTACAATACGTTCCAAATAAGAATAGGATCGATTGCCATGTTGTGACGTCACGTCATACTGTCAAATCGCAAGAAATTGGGCAAAATTGAAGAACTCAGAGATGAGCAAAATTGAAGAACTGGATTCTGATTAAACTATTTTCGTTCACAATTAGTAAATAAATCGAATTTTAAAAATTTACTGTTTTGCTCACCATAATAATTCTTCGATTTGACAGTATGACGTGACGTCATAACATGGCAATCGATCCTATTCTTATTTGGAACGCATTGTACTAAGAGTAGAAGTTGATACAAAATGGAGACCCTAAGAACATACTAAGTAAGTAGTTAGTAAGTTGTAAGACTTTTCTGTTTATGATTAAAACAAACGCTAATCTTATACTCGTGCACGAGAAAATGTCGAAATTCTTGTCAATGTGAAGAATAAAAATTAAAAGGATTATGATAGTTTTAGTGAAATAGATAGGGACTTGAAATATAGTAAATATCGATACTTTGTGCTATCGAGTACCTACTTTGGTTTTTTTGATTTGGATCGTATGGAATAAATTTTAGAAGTAACCTACGTACCTAAAATGTTGTTCTACTGAACCTACTCGTAAACTGACATCACTGACTGATATTGACGTCATTACATGTAGTTGTGTGTGACCTAAAAATGTACTCGATACTTTGGTTTTGATACGTTTACGAGTAGGTACGACCATTTCTTTTCCGACTATTCATGAGCACATTATCGATACTTTCAACTTGATATCGTATCCCTAGTAGTTGTTTGCGCATAAGGAGCCTATGATCTATTCATCTATCTGTATATATGAATTTGATTTCCTTGCCTTTGTGGACTATAATAGTCCTCTAAGATATGCATGTAAGCATATGGACCTAAAGAACAAATGTATACCTACGTGAAGTTTCGATACTTTCAATTTGATGCCGTACCCTTAATAGTTGTGTATAATATGAGCCTAAGAAAAGTACTCGACATATCAATTTATAGAATTTCCAATTTGAAACCGTTTCCCTATTATCCAGTTGTGAGCGCATAAGAACCTAAGAAAAGTACTCGATACATTCAAGTACCGATACTTTTACAAGTACGATACTTTTACAAGTACGATACTTTTTTTTTTCGATACTACTCATGAGTACAGTATCAATACTTTCTATTCGATATCGTGTCCCTAGAAATAGAAAATTTTCAAGACGGGTTATATGTACATATCCCGGATCAAATGTCCTCCTATCCTAGCTGTAAGCCACTAGAAACAAAAACAGAGATTACTACAAAAAATAGGTAAAACTACGAACCACCGGAACGGAACTAAAGGTTTTTGTTTGTTCAAATGTTGGTTTGTTTGTTATACCTATACTCCAGCCTAGCAGAATACATAGTACAGTTTGTAAAGCAACGTTTGGCAGAGCGGAGACTAAAGCTGGTGGTATCAAGGCTTGTGAAACACATTATGGGATGTACGTTGTAAGTTTGTTCTAGGAATTGTATTCTATACCAATATTGAAAGATATTCAGGGAATTTTCATCAATTTTTCTGCTTATTCCTGAGTCCATAGTACTCCATAGTTCATATTTATTATTTAAAATCCATTTAGTGTCATGAAATAGGTATATTGAAATTGAGTACTCAATTGTTTAAAATGCTAAATTGTAGAAAACCAGTTGTAATATTTTACAGTTTATGATAAATTATAGTTTTTTCACCCGCACATGTCAATTTGATAATGATTACTAAATACAGTACATAAATCAAAAAAACAATAATAAGGCACACAAAAAATCAGTTTCATAAAAAAAATACATTTCTCTTTTTCCGGTAGAGTCTTCAATAAGTTTTGAGGAAAATTAAAAAGTCAAAAATAAAATATGGTAATCTTAATTTCAGTTAACTATTTCTATGACTCTTTACGAACATTTATATTTTACTTAGGTATATTTATTTTAATTGTAATACAATACTATATCACACCATTACTATTATTTGTAAGACTACTTACTTAACTAACGAAATTGTAAGCGACACACAGCTAATTAGATTTTGGTTGTAAGCCCAAATCAGACATGTAATTTAGTACGTTGTAATCTTTCTTCTAGGTACATTGTACTATGTTCGTACCTACTATTTCGTACAAAGCTAATTAAGGAGGAATTTCTTAGAAAACATTTAGAATAACTGTTAATTCTCTATTTATTTTTAAAAGTTATGGTGGTGTGTTAAAAATCACTATAATTATATGTATAGTTATAGTTAGGGTTGTTTAATTTATACAACCAAATTATCAGTAAGCAGCCAAAACCTAAAAATTACGTCTAGTCGTTCCCTGAGACGGATTAAGATTAAAACTGCCCACAAAGTCACCATTTGAGTTTGTCAACATTTAATGTGTATGCCACATCTCTTCCTTTTCATACCGTTAATGATTTAGATTTAAAGTGCAGTTACAATATTAATTAGCACTCAGATTATAATTTACAATATCGCTAGTTCGGTTTTTAAGCACAATTATACTATTTAGGATTTTTATATGTATATACCACAGTATAAAAGAAAGTGCGAGTTAATACGTAAGTAACTATTTAAAAGTTATAAAAGAAAATATGTAAGCCGTAGGCAGCACCCATAAATACCATAAGTTTTATTACGTAATTAAACACCTACTTACGACAAAATCCTTGAATTTGTAATAAAAGCAAAGTTCTTAGAAAGCAAGCCTATATTGGTTTACTGTTTAACGCTAAGTTAACAATAACACCGCACTGATACTGTTTATTTCTCAGTAAACCTATCAGCTGTAAGATAACTATCAGCAATTTTAAACACATTGTTTCGTTTATCGTCAAGCAATTTTAAAACGTTAGTGATAGTAAATTTTATAATGACTTGTTTGGAAATGTTTTTTTTTTTTATGTCTGATACAATGTTGCCATGAAACGGCTGAGCTAAGACCCACGCTAATTTTACTGTAGGTGTGCCTTACAGAATGTAAAGTCACTATTCTAATAAGTTAATAATAATTATGGGTAAGTAGACTAGTTTAGCTTCCGTACGTGATTCAATCAGCAATAAAGATGACCGCAGGAGAACCAAAGGTACAAAGGTATTGTTGACTTAGCCCGAAGAATCACCAAACGTAAGTGGCAGTAGGCAGGGGCACGTTTCTCGCAGAACACTTTTTTTTTTGTAGGTGGAAAAATTATCCAATGACATCCCCCGCTCTTGGGCGGAGCGAGAGGGTGTGTCAGACTTTTACTGATTAAAAACCCACTCCGGTTCCTTCGTTGCCTCTCATACCAAGGCCGAGGCTTCCTTTCAGAAGCACACCCTTGGCCCCAGTAGGCTTCGACCCTGCTGGGCCCCTACGGTTTGCTGACATCTCCATGAGGCTCGCGTGGAACAGTACGCGCCGTCGACGACCTGGGTGCGGTCCGGACGGTTACCAGACGGTCGGACGGGGAGCTACCCATTGCTCACCGTCCGCAAGCCCGCGCCTACAGTGGCCTCGGAAATCGGGATCGGGATCCCGGCGACTGGGGCGTGAGGGCAGCTCCCTCACGCGTGTACGCGCGGCCTCCTCCTTTGCTAGCATTACTGCTTCGCAGAAGGAGGCGACCACCTGCCACTACTCTTCGCTTCGGGCTGCCACAATTTGTCACGGCAGCGGAGTGCGTTGCATCTCCACGCGCAAATCGTGCATGCGTACAAAGACTGTTGCCCCCAGATCCTATGGTGGCATTCCAGCAAGGAGGCCCGCCGCTTCGCGGGTAACCGTGCGGTATCCCCGCACCATACGTATGGCCATGATCCTCTAGCATGCGTTTAGCTAGGCTACCGGTTACTTTTGCAGGGACGGCGCCTACACCAGCGCCCCATAAAGGGCCATGACCGAACAATGCCTGCGTAGAGCCTCTGCGTAGAGCTTACAAGGTGGACCGATGATCTGGTGAGGGTTGCGAGAATCCGTTGGATGTGGGACGCACAGGACCGTTCACTATGCCGACACATGGGGGAGGGCTATGTCCAACAGAGGATGTCTTTCGGCTGAAAAGATGATAATGATGATGAAGTAGATTCGTCTCGCCATCTCGGTCAAGAAATTTTTGAAATAAGAAAACTAAGAATACATTTTATGACAATCGCCTTTTGTAGATCATTAGTTTTCATTAACTTTATGAAGGATTACGGTTTTTTGCTAATCATTTTTCGATATAGGTAATAAAAAGAAGATTCAAAATAAGGCGAAACTTAGTATAAGTATTATCATATATCATAAATTTCTGATATATTAAAATCAAATCTACATGTAGATTTGATTTTAATTTGTTTTTGTTATTTTCTGCTAAGTGACTTTGTGTTTCTGCTAAGTGCCTGTAAATTTTAAGTTAGCAATTTTATTAATAATAAACCAATTTAACTTTAGCCCTAATGAGATTTATTTAGTGAGAGTTACTAATTAGAACAGGATAATATAAAATTGGATAATATGAAAATGAAGATATCCGCAGGAGAACCAAGGTTACAGACATAGCCCGAAGAATCGCCAAACTTATGTGGCAGTGGGCAGGGCACATTGCTCGCAGAACAGATGGTCGATGGGGACGAAAGGTTCTGGAATGGCGACCACGTACCGGAAGACGCAACGTTGGAAGGCCTCCCACAAGGTGGACCGATGACCTGGTGCGGGTCGCGGGGATCCGATGGATGCGAGACGCACAGGACCGGTCATTGTGGCGACATTTGGGGGAGGCCTATGTCCGACAGTGGACGTCTTTCGGCTGAAATGATGATGATGATGAATATAAAATTAGGTAAGTTTCCTTTCTTTATAAAGAAAATCAGCAACAGCTATATATTTTCGGGATAGCGTTTCTCCTTCGATTTACTTGAATTACTGCGGGAAATGTAGAAATGTTTAGTCTATTCGACTCAATAGTAAACTCATTGCGAGAGAGAGGATGCTCTCGTATTTGCAGCTCAACTGAATACGTAGGTAATTGACGTCTTAAGATATTGCAGGATTAATCGAAGTATTAAGGAATCCATTAGTGAGATTTGAGAAGTGACCTACATCGACTAGAACTGTTTATTTGATCTGACACCAATTGTATGACTGGCAGATTGACTATCTGACAATACTTTGCAGCAGATGAAAATATAAACAGCGGAAATACTTCTGTTTCGTAGAGGCTAAAATATGATGAAACCTATAGAAATAAAAATTGGTCTTTATCTATTCTAAACGGTTCGACCGAAGGTGTGAAGTTACAAGAAATAGCTAGTTAGATTCCATTTATAGCAAAAGTTCACTTAAATGTCTTTTATTATTTCGGAACTTCGAACTATGGACAAACATCATAGGATATAACTATGAATATTCTCGTTTGCGACAAGTCAATGTTTGATCGATGCCCGCACGAATCGTTAAAATTTAAAGCTAACACCAAAGTGAGAAACGGTGTGCAAATGAAAAATTCCACAACGTTTATTTCGCTATTGTAACCAATTTGTGATGCTCCCCGAAGCGCGTCATTTTGTTTTTTTTTCGAAATTTTTGTGGTGTTGCGATTTTTTTTTAGTTACGATTTATACAGCAGTTCATCAAACCATGTGATTTGACGTAACATTGGAGCGGGTTGCTTTTGTGTTTTAGTTTTTGAAAACTAAAAAAAATCGAACTGAAATATTATCTACAGCTTCTGCCAGATGCTCCGCCCGCGTAAAATTAGATTTCTGCATACAAACTTTGGACCCCCGTTTCATTCTTTTAGGGGGCGAATTTTGGAAAATCCTTTCTTAATGCTCGCCCTTGTCATAAAAGGAAGCCCTGTGCAAAAAATGTTCCTAGTCCCAGTTTCGACTGTGCGATGATATGTCAGTCAGTTTCTCTATATCTTTTATATAGATGTGTTAACAAACGAGTATACGAATATGCTGTAGACAATGGCATTTCTAGGCCTAATAGAGATAATCTTGATAATCGACTTCAAAACTTTGTTCTTTCAAACATTTTGTTTACTTATCAAAAAACAATCAAGCACACGCAATGAACTAGAAGTATACGGTATTTATTTTGTATAAACTAACAAACTCTATACGAGAAAGCCACCTAAGAAGCCAAAACAAAGACTCAAACAGTTTATTTTGAGGTTCACCTTCTCAGAAGGCCCTTGTGTGTTTGATTAAGAACTCTTATAAATAAATCTTCCAGCAGACAGGTTATAGCTGAAGATCTACTCGTATCACCATTCGACTTCGAATGCTTTGAACCTTATTTTATGAACATTTTCTTTTTAAAGTCAGAAATACCTTTTAATATATTTTTAGGGTTCCGTACCTCAAAAGGAAAAAACGGAACCCTTGGAGGAACGCATGGAGATATCGAGTTGAAATTAAAATTATATACTCAAGTCTGCGGTCTCTTAAAGCTGTGAAAAATTAAAAAATATATACGGCCGTTTATGTCGCAAAAATCGTATATTTCAACACTCTCAAGGAATTAAAATTCATAGGGTACTTCTCGTTGACCTAGAATACTGAAATTTAGCATGAAGGAAAGTATCGAAGCAAAAATGTCGAAAAAATCTGAAAACTGCAAATTTGTAGTTACGTCACAAGATACAAAATAAAACTTTTTTTGCGATTTGGAAAATATTCTTAACTCAATTCTCAGTTTGTACGGAACCCTCAGTGCGCGAGTCGGACTCGCACTTGCCTGGTTTTTTTAAACTAGGGAATTACTTGAACTTATTTATTCAAATTTCAGCAAAACTAGCAAACTTTCAAATAACTGTCGCACCCAGACTTTAATTAAAAAACCGGGCAAGTGCGAGTCGGACTTGTGCAATGAGGGTTCCGTACAAACTTACCCGTGAAAACAGTTCAATTCCCGTATTAAATTAAACAAATTTACAGTTTTCAGATTTTTCAGAAACCTTGATTCATGCCAAATTTCTGGATTCTAGGTCAACTGGAAGTACCCTATGAATTTTGATTCCCTTGAGAGTGCCAAAATGTACCTTTTTTGCGACATAAACGACCGTATCTTTTTTTTCGTTAAAACAGTAGTTTGATTTTTTTCACAGCTTCATGGGACTGCAGACCTGAGTACATATATGATTTTAATTTCAACTCGATACCTCTACGCGTTCCTTAAATAAAGGGTCTTCTTGACAGACGGACAGATAGATGGATAACAAAGTTATCCTAATAAGGTATCCGTTTTTTCCTTTTGAGGTGCGGAACCCTAAAAAAGCTGTGTGGTCTGATCAGCATTTTATCCTTTCCATTTTAGTTATTGAAAATTTTGTTCCATTTATCCAAGAAAAAAAAGAAACTTGAGGTATTTATGTTAAATTATTTGTATCAACTTACAAGATAACAATTCTTATAAATTATTATTATGTACATAATTTGTGACATGTTTTACTAGACAATTTTCATCACTGATATAAATTATCATGTCACTTTCCATGTACTGATATCTTTGTAAGTAGAACACTGACTAATATGACCAAACCACGTAAATGATCAACATGACTGTTTTAGTGTACAACATATTTCAATAACCGGATTACATGAAATATTATACCGAATATTAACCTTTTCATGAATGTATATCAACGACCTTCGAAAATCAGTCGTCTTTTATTAGGTACATGTGATGTATTGAAGATACTCACGGCAGTTGTATTAAAAACGATATTATATACTCGATCAAAAGCTATGATGATAGAGGATTGAATATGACTTAACTAATGGGTACAATAAATTTCTACCGGTTACATAATGAAATGTTTTGGCCTTGAGGTAGGCACAATAGAGGAATAGGTTGTAATGTGGCCTCTGACTTTGTTTTCGAGGCCTCATGTAAAAAAATAATAGATTTATTAATCAAGTAAGTATGTTACAGTGTTCCTTACTTATTGCCCTATGCATAACTTTGTGTAGAATAAATAAAAAAAGAAAACCGCATCAAAATCGGTCCATTCATTTAAGAGCTACGATGCATGGACAGACACACAGACACTGTAGAGGAGGCCTAAGTCTCAGCTGTGGAAACATTATAAGGCTGATTATGCTATGCTTATATATTATACATTTTATATGGGCCCCGGGGACCATAATAGGAACAATTTGAGGGGGTCAAATTACAAGTATTAAAGTACATGTAATCAAGCGAAATTACATTTATTTATTTAATGTTTTTACATAATTAATTTCATAATCCAGAAGAAAAATGTTTGTCAAACACAATGTTCAAATCATCAAATGTAAAACCATTTCACGGATTTTTAACCGACTTCAAAAAGGAGGAGGTTATATGTTCGGTTGAATGTATGTTTTTTATTTTTATTTTTTATGTATGTTCACCGATTTCTCGGTCAACTGTGGACGGATTTTGAAAAATTTTTTTTTTGATTGAAAGGTTATGCTTCCGAGTTGGTCCCATAGAAATATTGTTATGATCTGATCATGAACTTCGAAGATATGGAACAGAACTCCTCATAGGATCACAGCAGAACCGTCGTAACAAGTAAAATTGCTTTGTTTATACGTGTAGTCGATGACTGACTGAAAGTAGAGGGGGAATATATCGAACTGATCTGATGATGAAGCCTGAAGTTAGGCACCGGAACTCTGTAATAAATTAATGTAATCTAACCGTGTTTGGGATTATTAGAATTGTCATGAGATGCACTCTGGCTAAAAGGTATTTAAGTTTGGCTGAGGGGTACTTTTTAGTGGTGGTACCATAACTAAAAAGTGTAAAAAAAACTTTTTACAAAAAAAATACAACCGACTTCAAAGTAAAAAAAACACTGAAAAGTGCAAAATAACTTTAATTTCGGAAGTCGGTGTTAAATAACGAAGAGACAAAACTATTATAGGAACACCGACTTCCGAAATTAAAGTTATTTTGCACTTTTTAGAGTTTTTTTTTACTTTGAAGTCGGTTGTATTTTTTTTGTAAAAAGTTTTTTGTTGTTTATATTTGATAGCTATGACAAGAGCTCTGCAGTCCACGAACATTATACTAGATGGCGTATTTCGACATTATAAATATGTAAAGGGGCCAAGATATCTGCAGGGGCCATATTACCACCTTCTCCTCTACCTACATAATATGTATTATGTTCCATACAGGGCGTAACGGAAATGTAGTCACAAATTTATATACTGCTTCTGCCTATAGAAAGGAGCAATTAAGAAAAATAATTGGACCTCCCATATTCATTTCAATCTTCTGATGATGATACATACTTAGGTACCTTCCACATACTTACCTATAGTACCTACAATTTTGTTTAACAACTTACGACTAAAATGATGAATCAGAAATATACATAGTTTGAAAGCAATAAATAATTTTGATTATTGTGTCATTCAGTGAAGCTCAAGTCTATAAAAAGATTGGCCTTTTTAAGCTTAGGGATAAAAATATAATTTATGTGTCACAATAAATTCTTCATGGTTTTACTTATGAGATGATGTCAACGTCTTTGAAGAAGAAATTTAAACTTAGTCAGCACTCAGTAGACTATTTAATAGGATAACGAGTCATATGCAAACACTAACTTTTACCAGTGGCTTCACCCACGTGATAGTAGGTTTCTCCAAACAAACTTTAGACCCCCGTTTCAACCCTTTAGGGTGTGAATTTTAAAAAATCCTCGAGAGGAGAAAACCTTTGTGCCAAATTTTACGCTCTTAGACCCAGTAGTTTCGGCTGTGCGTTGATATGTTAGTCAGTCAGTCAGTCAGTTTCTCGTTTTATATGTATAGATTTTGGCGAGCACGCAACTCTTAAAAGAAATTTTTAACTTACTATAGCAAACTATGCATTTCGAAAGTGTATTGATAAGAAGATACGTATTTCTTAGGAATGCATAGAATCTACAGCAGCTCACAAGCACTTGTGAAATTAATGTAAATAATGCTACTAAACATTTTGATGTCAAGTTGACAGAGTAACAGCTACTGCCTACGCTATCGCTTAACAATGATTTCTGATACTTAACCGGATACTTTTAAAGAGAAATACAAACCTGTTACATGTAGGAGTTCTAAAGTCATAAGGCACAAAAAAGAAAGCGAAGATACGTACCTTTATTTCAAAGATAAATAAAAAGCATGCATCAAAATATGTTACTTATAGGTAGTTACAATATCAGTAGGTACTTTTTCTAATATTCAGAAATGAAAGTTGAAAATGATGTAGAATTTACATATTATTTTTTGATATGCGTAAGCATGCGTAAAATCCTTCCCATGAACTATATTCATGACGCTTTGCGCTTCATACGTACGCAGACCTCGTAAATATGTTATATGTACGGTATACATACTTTGACTACGAGAACAAGAAAGGCGAGAGCCTAGACGTAAACCCAAAACAAATTTAACGAACACACACAAAGACAGACAATACCGCACATAAACTTAATCAAGATAGAACAACTCCTTAGCTCCTTAGTTATCAAACTGAGCATAATGAACAGCTAACAAAGCCAGACTTGACAAAATACAAATCTAATTCTGTACAACTATAGATCCAGCAAACTTCCTTGGCCTTACAATTACCGATGCTAATCCCCTTGGTGAGCTGAAGAGCAAATCTCTAAGTTTGCCGACTTTGGGCTTGCAGTCTGTGGGCATAGTAAACATCTGAAAGCGTCAAGCAAACTTGCTCAGATCGCCTTACACCTGCCGAACTTCAACTGTTGATGTTTCTGACGCTGAGAATTGTTATTCGGGCTTCATTGAAAAAAAAGATACCTAGAAGATAACGTACCTTGTTTTAACGAAAACAATTTTGTGTTCTTTTTAATACTAGCGTAGATTTTCAAATTTTTTGTTTGTTTTATATGTTTGTGTTTTTTCAGCATAAAAAAAAACACAAACATATACAACAAACATTTAAAAAATCTATTTGAATGTCTTCTTTTATTTTATGCAAGAGTATTACAAAACAGAAAAATTTAACATAAACATACGAGCAAAGAACTGCCATATACTACACATGGTCCCAATTATTAAATTCATCTACGAAGTTATTTCACTACATGTGATTAAAGTTACCAGGCATATTAAGCCCAATGCGGCGGAGGAATATCAAGGAGCCAGGACACCGCGTGACTCCGCACACATTCATTGTTACAAACCGGCGACACAGGTAGAAAAACCCGCTCCAGCTAATTTTAAAACTCGTCTCAAAAGCAAACAATTCTTTGTACAGGAGCACAATTTTAATCAAAACAAATATTAGTTAGACAGAAAATACACCGTGCGTTCAAATGAATACAAATTACCTACACAACGTGATAAATAACGGAAATCGTATGTGGAAACCAAGAGACATCTAATCATTTGGACCAACAACCACTTACAAATCTCGTACGATCAACCAAAGCTATACAAATAAAAGTTTGAAGAATGGAAACGAATGCTTTCATTTACTGCCTTGTGTAAACATTATGGACTTGCCCACGCACTATAAATGGGCAGATAGAAATGTGACTAACGTCGTGTCCGATTCAATTCGTTCATAAACATCTATTGACCTTTATGGTCCTCTTTCCATTAACATATATAAACTAATTCTTATGAGAACCATCCAACCGTTCATTAATTTACTTTTTGTATCTACTCTACCTGTTTACTGAACTATTTTAGCGTATTGAATAGATATTAACTTTCCTCTTCGTACTAAAGTGAACTCTAATCGTAAGACATTATTTTTTACGACCATTAAAATCCGTGCGGTATTTTAAACCGTTTTGTATCAGTGACTCAGAAGTGGACAAACATAAAAGGGACCGATTTTAATGTTGACGCTATCAGAAATAAAGCTGTCCATTTAGACATTTCAATTGTTGAATAATATATTACTACCTTTAATTACAACTTTAGTCTCGTTGATTGTAGCTCCAATAATTTTTTTTTAATGATATTGTCATGGTAAACCATTTTAAATAATCATCAATTTTATAATAAGATCATAAATTGAGCATGAGAACTTTTTGCGGTAAACTTGCTAATAAAATATTTTTATGGTAATTATCGCTATTCGTTTGAATTCCAGACTAATAAAATACCGCCATGTATCATTTGAGAATGAAATCGAATCCATTAAGAGGCGTTAATGTCGATATAATCCGTTACATCCGCACCTCGGCTCCCCTCGATTAAAATTAGCAACGTAAAGGAAGATGTGGATCATAATGGGCTCACAGAGATACTACAAAAGATCGGTATTTGTAATAGGTACGGTTAGGAGAGGATTAACTCTGGCACAAGATCGTTAACGATTAGTGGAAACAAATTGCCGGTTTATTAGATTCTTAGTCTGCCTTTACATTCTCAGAGAAAGAATAAAAATATCGATTTTCATTCCTATTAACGTTGGTTATGATTGCTGCTTGCCATTAAAAATCTTTGGTATTAACTTTTACTGACACAAAGTTGTAAGTGAGCCTATCAATTACAGAACACAATCCATTGCAAGCTGTTACATGGAACAACCCTAACTTTGACAATAACGGTGATCTCATAGCGGATGTAGCAGGCACAATGCATGACAACAGCACACAAATATTAGCCATTAAATCGGAACTACGATATTGATACCCACCAAAATTTCGTCAGAGCTTTTGTGCACAGTTCCGGCGGTAATCGCTTTACAAAGCGTAGACAAAAAATCCTAGCCAATTCTATTGTTGCCGGGTAACGTTGAAAAGGAATGCTCCCAGGTAGGCATGGGGGTGGATCGATCACAATGCAGCACGGTGATAATTAATCCAAAGCGTGTTACTTTGACAGTACATTCCGTTAATAGCGACATTGATACAAATTAAGGCGTTAATGACATTGGCGTCACCGCTATTAAAACTTCTAATGGGAAAAAAATTATTTCCGTTTGTGTTTTCAAAAAATTGTCAATACAAAATAATTTCTCTCAAAGCAAATATTGACTGCTTTGTTGTTCCTCCATAGTTATACATAGCTTCGGTTCCAAGATTGTAATGCCAGTGGCATTCTTAGATTATTTTTTGCCGGCGATCCAATGCGCGCCTGTTCGACGTGGGTTCTTGGCGCACTTGAGACCGAACAGGTTTCAACATGGAGACCGAAAACCGGTAAAAAAATCATCACAGGTAATTACAGTAGGCTCGTCGCTTCACAATTCGATATAGAAAATATTGAATAAAATTTCAAATAAAATATAAATATCAAAGTTTGTGAAATTCTGTCTGGAATTTAGCCGGAAGCTTTAAGAATTGGTGCTTAAACATTTTCTAAACAATTTAACATTCCGCTTGCAAAGAAGGTATTTATTTAATTCTCAAACGGTTTTATTATAGGCACTGTCCATTGTAGCGTGCTATTTTCCAACCACTTGTTAGCGAAATTAATAGAAACAATGCATTGTAAGCTAGGTTGGAAACAAAGAAATTCCGCAAGTAGTAAAAAGTAAGGAATACGTGGAAAGCTTTATGGATTTTGTGTTGGCTTTTATACTTGGGAAGCAATATTGAAAATTGGTTTTTACGGTGAAATAAATCATACGTGCACAGTTTTGTAGCAAACTAAATGAATAACAACCTATGTCCACATTTTAGTCATACAAAACGTTGCTTTTAATATTTGCTTCTGTATAATAAGGAGAACTATGAAAAAAATCCTAAAGTAATCAGTGTTATCAAATCGGAGCATATATGAAGATACAGAAAAATCAATGAACGATAAGAACGCTGCGTGCATTTCAAGTTGCTGACAAATGCTGGGTATAATTTACACTACACAGAAAGGCGTACCCTCGAAGCAATATTCCACCCTCTTAATCACTACCCACTGGAATAATTAATAACACCTCAATTAAAATATAAACTAAGCGCTTCCGCCCATGTGATAAAAATAACATTTACTCGAGAAATTTATAAACTTCTGTACAATAACATGTTATTACCTTCTTATAATGCCCCATTAAACGTTACTTTATTTTAATCGTTTTCTTTTATGATTCCCTCTTGTTTGTCGTTGTTTTATTATAGGCCCAGGAGTTCTCATGTTTATTAGTTCCTAAATGTCGTTTATTTATTTTAAGGATTTTTATTGCCTCATCATCGAAATAGGTATTGTAAATCATATGTAATTATAATCCTATTTCTTATAAATTCCATTTATTTTTTTAGAAATATGTCACTGCCAATTTCCACTACACAATCCAAAGAATCTTTAGCAACACAGGAATTGCGAATAACTTTATCAAGTCACGGAATGCAATACACCAGCTTAAAGTTCCATCAGATATTTATATGGGAATGAGATCTTTGTTTTATGTCGGAACAAGCCGTATTACTAATTAACGCCTTAGGGAGCTAAAACAGGTTTCGCGATTTATCGTAAAACCCAATTTAGAGCCAGCAGGCACGCGATTACAATCTTCTCACGACAGGAAGGCGCGCAAACTCCTCATCTCGAGGGAAATCACGCACGCAACAAACTTTATGGCAACACGTCCCGAGGAGCGATTCGCTCGGGGCGGTCGAAGACGGGCCGCACCACACACAGATTAATTCAAAAGAAATAACAAGACGCAGGCAGTGTCTCTACGCGGTCGGCTCGCAGTATACATAGTGACAACTCTATATTCACGTCTCACTCCAGACACAAAACATACATTCAGAGATATCCTCTCACTTTCACAGATCACGGGTCATAACCGCGAGGAGCACTGCCCACGATTTAGGGCTAATAATCACTGACCGTGGTGGAATATGGCTGCAGGCTCAGACGGATCCCATCCTGAGCGAGGCGTTCACGAAGCAACCGCTTCAGTTGCATCCGAGGTATCTTCACTAACTCTGCTTTCCCTTCCTCATACTCGTCAACATATTTTGCCGGTTCCACTGCTGCCGTTGCCTGCTCTTTCCTTGCTTCTTCCTCACATCTACAAGAGTCCCGAGCGGCGGCTGCCTCTTCCAAAGTAAAATAAACAGCCGCCGCTCCTTCCTCTCTCAAAGATCTGACTGAATGAAGCAATCGCTGACGATGAGCAGGGTTCAGGACACCGATAGCATCCAAGTCTGGTTCTCCTACTTGTTTGCATATTTCTAAGTCATCATATCCGTTATCAATAAAACTTTCCGCGTATTGGCCCAAGTGGAGCGATCGCAACCACTCGACGACGATGTTGCCGCTCGCAGACGAGGCCATGTCGCGTCAAAATACTGTGAGCATTACAAGGCGTGCTCGCGGCGCGGTGGTCGGCGAGAAACTGGCGGCCACGCTCCCCTTTACCCCCCTCTCCCCTCTATAAGCCGCGGTCGCCGCCCCTAGTACTTGGTGCTTTTGCTTTTTGACATTTTGTAGCTTAATCGTTTCGTTTCATAGAGAGGTGCGCGTCGTACCACGTGATATTCCGAATACATTTTTTAAATGTCAATATCATATCCGATATGTCATTTTTAGTTAGAATTGCTGTCTTATAAACTTGTGGCATTTTAAAGATATCTAATATTTGTTTACGTAGCTAAACGTCGGATTAATGGGAAAAAATAGGGTCACAAAGTCAATATAATATGAAACAGCGGGTGGTCGTGTGTCGAATGATATATGCGTAGTTTTATTTATTAATCTCTGTGGCGCCTCTATTTTGTGAATTGAACTACATTTAATTTGATTCTGCCCTCATTTTGTATTCAAATAGGAGTATAGCTATTTATATCGTTTTACGATATTGCGTCTACCTGTTATTTATGTTTACTGTGAAACAATATCTTTAACATAAAAAGTAAATTAATGTTGCTTACTGTGTTACTGTATATAGTAGATACTCTTGAGTAGGTGTACGGGCTCAAGGAACAAAATTGTAGTGTACAATAATAATTTAATTGGTTTGATTATTGATCAAGATAAAGACGAGCCAATTTCAACATCAGCTTCTAGGTGTGCCTCGCCTGGGCAGAGCAACGTGGAGGCGATCGGCGGCAGTGATCTCTCGCGCCGGGCATTGGTACAGGCCATGGTCCGGAGTGAGGAGGAGTGGCAGGCGGTCGCCTCCTTCTGCGAAGCAGTAATGCTAGCAAAGGAGGCGGCCGATCGCGTGAGGCAGCGGTCCTCACGCCCTAACCGCCGCCGGGATTCCGATCCCGATTACCGGCCACCGTAGGCGCGGGCTTGCGGACGGCGAGTAATGGGTGGCTCGCCGTCCGACCGTCCGGTAACTGTCCGGACCGAGCCCAAGTCGTCGACGGCGCGTATTGTTCCACGCGCGCCTCAGGGAGATGTCAGCAAATCGTAGGGGCCCAGCAGGGCCGAAGCCTACTGGGGCCACGGGTAGTGTGAAAGCGAAGCCCGGGGCCCCGGGTTGAAGGCAAAGAAGGAACAGGAGTGGATTTTTAGTCAGTAAAAGTCTGTCTGACACTATCTCTCGCTCTGCCCAAGAGCGGGATTTGTCATTAGATGATTTTCCCACCTAAAAAAAAAAATAGTGACAAATGAATTTGTTTTGATGTTCTTCTCAGGATAGCCAACTAGGAAACACTGGCCTTATTTATTTATAACTTCATACAAACTTATATATGAAAACAGTTCAATTCCCAAATTAAATTACGAAGATTTCTCTGAATAGCAATTTTTTCAATTTTTTTTTTTGTTTCGTAACTAACTACAAATCTACTGTTTTCAGATTTTTTCCTATAATTGTGCTATGAGACCTTGCTTCATACCAAATTTTAAGATTCTAGGTCAACGGGAAGTATCCTATGAATTTTGATTCCCTTGAGAGTCGAAATATATGTTTTTGCGACATAAACGGTCGTATCTTTTTTTTTCGTTAACCCAGAAGTTTGATTTTCTTCACAGCTTCAAGGGACCGCAGACCTAAGTATGTATATGGTTTTAATTTCAACTCGATACCTCCACGTTTTCTCAAGATAAAGGGTCTTGACAGACAGACATACAGACAGACGGACAACAAAGAAATCCTATTAGGGTTCCGTTTTTTCCTTTTGAGGTACGGAATCCTAAAAACAAGGGTATAAAAGTATGTATAGTAAAATAAAGGTTCATATATTATTTTTAACTGACTTCAAAAAAGGAGCAGGTTATCAATTCGATTGTTTGCTTTTTTTATGTGTGTTATCTCAGAACTCCGACGTTTATGGACCGATTTGCGAAATTTTGTTTTCCTCTTAGAGGATATGCTTTCCGATTGGTGCCATTTTTTTCAGAATCCAGTTCTGATGATTGGATCCATGAGGGAACTCCTCAAATATTAATTAATAAATTAATTCAGGAATTGAACTGTTTACATAGGCAGGTTTGTACGAAACCCTCAGTGCGCGAGTCCGACTCGCACTTGCCCATTTTTTTTCCTTTTGAGGTACAGAACCCTAAAAAAGTTTAATTTATTATTTATATTTATTAATTAAGTTGAATTACTTCTAAATCGAAACCAAAAAATATACCTACACATAATCTCCCCCATACATAAATCTTCAAAGAACGAGCCCTGCGTACCTGTTTACTTAATAAAGCTAATTAACCACAAACGGGGAAGAAGGACAAAGTTTACTTTTGCCAAAGCTGTTATTCATTAAACTACTTGACCTGTTTTATCTCATTTCGGAAGCTGCAACTAAATGAACGAACTTGCTTTATATAAGTTTGCATAAAGCCAGCGATGCGGGCTGAAGATTGTTCTCTATTTTGTTTACTGTCTACACTGTATAAATATTTAGTCAATGTTGATGTTAAGGTTCGTATTGTTAAAGGCATTCCAAAGAAATTGGTTAAATAATATGGAAAATCTGAACCTGAATGAGGTAAAAATGTACGAACATTACTTATAGGCAAATCAAGTTTAGATGTCCAGCATTGTGCCACCGGTAAGTATACGGTGGAGATTCCACCCATACATTAGTACAAAACGTTTTGGAAGCTCATTTATTGTGTGTACAGCTAAGGAGTGGAATTCTTTACCTGTCTGTGTTTCCTGATAGCTACAACTTAGAGGTCTTTAAGTCAAGAGTGAATAGGTTACTTCTAGGCAAGCGTGTTCCATCTTCGAACACATCAGCTTATCATCAGGTGAGATAGTGGTCAAACTTAAGCCCAACCATACTTAATTTAAATAAAAGTATTGTGACATTGCTCGCGAGGGTATCGACATGTGGGATGTGTACTCAGAGATCATGTGTTGATAGTCGACACAATGATCGCTGAGTACATGTGTTAGCTTAATTATACCTACTTATATTTATTTACAAATACTTACTTCTATATATAAAAAACACTTATCTATATTAACAATAATACATTTAAAAAAAACATTGAAATCTCTTCACTAATTTAAAGTAACTGAAAACCATTTAAAATATGGCATAATAGTAGAGGTGTGCCGGGACTACTCGCAAACTCGTCGGTAAAACCGACTATCCAACTACTTTTGTAGTCGGCGACTATTCGGCTTCTTTGATTCTTTGTACGGATCTCTCAATAAAAATCATATGAGAGAAATTCATGATCACAGATTCTGAGGTATTAGAGTAATTGGATATCGGTGTTGTGGTTGTTCATACTGGTAGTATTTGTTATTTCCCCTGCCCATAACGAGAAATTATCATTTGGCACTGACTGTTTGGTACTTGACTATTGGAGTCATTGTCCAATTGATAAAAAAAAAAATACAATATAATGAGACTGTCTTTTTGACATGATTAAATTTTGATTGAGCTCTTTCACTTTAATGAACGATAATAGTATTGTCATTAGGTTTGACCAGTGGAAAAGTAAAAATCAAGAGACAATGTGAAGTAAACAAACATGTTTCGACACGCTTGCAGACGGCAGTTGCGACTTGCGCACGAATCAGATGCAAACGAAGAGTCACGGAAATTGCCGAATACTCCCGAAACCGTGATAGGTTTGACTGACGATGCCGCGACGGTTAATCATTAAGCAGCCTCCCTCTTTACAACCGACTAATCGGCTAGTCGGCCAAAGTCATAGTCGGCATCCTGTTCCCGTTGGAATACTGTTTTGTTTTTTTATAAAATGTTTTTAATTTTTTTTTTTAAAGGATTTAAAATGTAACAAAAAATATGTTTAGAAAAATAAAAATAAAAACGAAATAATTTACTTAGGATTATGATGTAGTATGTAAGTTGTAGCGACACATTAACAAAAACGACAACATAAACAATTAACGATTTATCACAAAACACACTATGTTATCGATTTTCACTTCACAAAAAACTACATTTGTCCATATCAGTAGATATGGACAAATGTAGTTCCGCTAAAAAAAAAGAACAGGCCAGGTCAGTAGACCTACCTTAACACCTTTAGGTAACCGACCTATCATTTGATAGCTTTTAATTGATTAACATTACACTTACAGAAGGTGACAACTACTAAACGCTTATGAATAGGAAGTTAATGAACCTACAAAGGTCAGGGTGAAGTGGGTAGGATCAGTTATCTCACAAATATTTAATTGACTACTTGAAACGGCAATATCACTTTCCTATTAGAGAATACCACATTTCAGTGAGGCTTTAACGCTGAGTACTTAGGGCATACTGAAAGTTTCTGGATTCTGATAAATAAGACTAGATACATTTATTGTTTTTCAAAGTATGTTCCCTCGCAACAAATGCATTTTTGCATTCGCTGAAACCACTGTACAAAGAAGTTGGATCAGTCTTCTTTAAGGACCTCTTCAATGGCTTTGTGGAATGCATTCACCACCGATTCAGGGCTCGTAAAACGTGTGCCTCTAAGTTTGTCTTTAATTTTTGGAAACAAAAAGAAGTCGCAGGCTGCGAGGTCCGGGCTATAAGGCGGATGCGTCATCAGTTCATCATTTGAAGCCTTCAAATAGGCTTCTATTACCTTAGCCGAATGTGAGGATGCGTTATCGTGGTGGTGGCGTACATTGTTTTGAGGACGCTTTACCCGAACTTTTCCTAGAGTCTGGGCAAGCAAGTGTTGATGTACAGTCACCCATTAAAAGTGCTTAGATACCTTAACGCCTATTTTCCCTTGCACGTTAGAGTTCAAGTTTTCGAAAATTAAACTAGATGGCGTTGGTTTCTTCACAGCTAAGTGGCGAGCAAAGGCAATCTCACAAAGTATAAACTTGACTTTTAGTTTAACAAATAATAGACACATGCGTCATCATTGTCGTCAACAACTGATTGTAGTTCATAATTTCATCGTTCAAATTAGAGTCATGTTGACCTAGCGGTTTAGCATGTGCAGATAGATGCGTAAATCAATGAGCCATGAGTTCAAATCTCACGTAGTACTCACACTTTTTGTAAGTTTTTTTGTAAATCTTTTTGTAAGTAACAAAAGAAGTTGGAAGGAATATTAAATCAAAGCTGTGGATATTTATTTGTAATATAATATTCAAGTAGGTAGTTACTCAGCAAAATGAAAAAAATGCAGGTAAACAGTTGACAAAAGGCACTATTAAAAAATAATATGTTTATTTCTTACAATTTCTTAATCAAATTTAACAATCACCGTTTATTAATCACCGAATAAGATTATAATATTATATATAATTTCTTATTGAGGCCATAGCTTAAGTATTCGTTTCCAAAATTGGAAAGAGGTTTGAAGCTTATGTAACCTTAACAAAAACAAACAAAATACCAGATAATTTTATCACAAAGGTCAAAAGGATTAAAAATGTAGGCTAAAAACTATAAAATTGCACAACAACACATCAAGTGTTCATAACTTTTTTAAGTTGTTTTAAATACGGATATTAAGTTAAACACACATAACAAGGTCTCCAGTTAATACAGAAAATAAGTATATTTATAGCATAGTGGTTCGTCGACCGACGTCCGTTTTCTTCGTACTCCCTTATCATGGTTTGATGCTGCAACATGTTTATTAGTTTTAGTCTGCCAGCTCTTTGATGGTGTTTCAAAGAACCCTCTTCTTCAAATCATCATATCCATAGAACAACTGTTTTTCTCTGCAACAATAAAACAGAAATATATAACATCCAATAATGATTATTCTAAAGGAGTTTTTTTTTTTAAAGCGTTAAAAAAAACTACTTACGTTTACACCGGTCTCTCTGGTTACTTCTGACAAGTTTTTGCCTTGATTATGCATAGCAATTATTTGAGTTCTTTTTACTAAATCTATATAACAATGCATATTTACTCATTTTCGTAAAATAAGTAGACAATACACCTGGTTAAAAATAAAATTGAACGAAAGGCGCTGGAACGATATAATCGAAATTAACTTAGTGAACAACCAATTGAGCTTAGTCATAACTCTTTGGTCTAAGTATTATTTATACTACCTACTAGTTATTTTTTATAAGTAAATCCATATTCAACCTACCCTCTCAAGTTTGAAAACTAACACATAGATAATCAAATATTTATAAATTGATACTTATTCAATTTTAATATCTTCATCTCTTTAAAAGAAATTATAAATTATTTCAATGTTTGAAGAAACAAAAAGAAAGTACAAAAATAAGCATTAATTAAGCATTAATCATTTGAAGCACAGCGGCGCCATCTATTAACAGTATAATGTAATGTTGTCGATAGCAACATTTCAATCAGGTTTTACGCTAGATGGCGTCATTTCTCGCTTCACACGATTTTATTTCTGTACTTCCTATGCACTTTTGCAGCAGACTTTACCAATTTGCAATCACTGTCCTTTGATCTTCAAGCGATACTGTAGTGTAATGTTCTGATTTGCCGAAAAAAAAACTACCATATTTTACCAACACTTCGACTTTTCTTAATTTTCGTTGGCAAATCTTCAAAAGGAAAGACCGACTCTGCCGACTGACTTTTTTTCGGGTTCAAAGCAGTACACCCAGGTTTCGTCACCTGTCACGATATTATAGGCAGCCAATGACTGTCCTCCATTAAACTTTTTTATCATTTTACGGCAACATTGGACACGCAGTCATTTCTGGTCCTCCGTTAAGTCATGTGTCATCCATCGAGTGCAAAGCTTCCGAACCTTCAGATGCACATTTAAAATGTTTTGCACTTGACTCATTCCAATGCCTAACAAAGAACGAATTTGCTGGCAAGTATTTTTTTTGTCAGTTTCAATAAGTTGGAGCTGCGACATGGTGCTTCACCAAATGCCAATTGAAGTCTCTTGCAACTCTCTTGTTGACTTAAGCCACAACAAAAATCATAAAAAATCATTGAGCGAAAATGTTCATGGGTTAAATTCATTTTAATAGCGACACACAATCTTCGAAACGACGCCACAATGAAATAACAAATGATAGTCTCGCAAATTAAAAAGTAACATGCTCGCAAAGAGTTCCATTTTCGAATTCTATAATTGTTTTTTCATTCTTTTATTGTAAGTGGCCAGATCCAGAAATTTTCAGTATGCCCCACGTATCTACTGGTCATTTTGACGTACCCATTATAAAGATTCTATTTTCCTAACTTCGTCCAGATGTCGCCTGCCGGAGGCTCTACGTGGGGGTCGTGCGGTCCATGGCTCTTTACAGGGCTCCGGTGTGGGTGCAGTCACTGCGGAAGCGACCGATCCACCGGCTGAACTGTTCAATAGGGCAATCGGCGATACCGCACGATCTCCTGCGAGGCGATGAGCCTCTTGGGCGGCCAGCCATCGTGGGATTTAGAGGCAACAGTTCTTACACACACTCACGAATGCAAATCCTCACCTGTAATGGTTGTTTCGGAATGTACTTGTATCAGATACGGCGGGAAGAAACTCACAGTTATAACCAGCACGGAGGAAACGGTGGAGCATACGGTGGAGGTCTGCTGCTATGTCCTGGTGGAGGTGATCAACGGCGGTAACCTCTCGTGTCCAGCCCTAGTTCCGGTCATGGTACGAGAGGGAATGGGTGCACTTCCGTTACGTCCGACAAGAACTAAGCCCGAGTCGACGGCGCATCATTTTCCACGCGCGCCTCAAAGAGATGTCAGTAAAATCGACGGGGCAAGTTAGAGCCGATACCTACTAAGGCTGCATATTGATCTAAAGCGTTACCGTGGCCCTCGCAAAGGGCAACTAAAGAAATATTGTGGGTTTTAGTCAGTAAAAGTCTGACACTCTCTCTCGCCTCACCTAGAGCAGACGTCATTTGACCATTTCTCAGGTAAAACTAAAATCCTAACTTTCATTAAAGGTTGATAAGTAGAGGATTTTTGTTCTAGGTAAAACTTCTAAAACTAACTAAAACTTAACTAGGTAAAAATACAAATATATAGAATTCTACATATTTGTATTTTTACCTAGAAGTTTTAGTTTTATTTATAATAATAATAAGTCTTTACCACCATTTTTGTATGAAATCTAAGAAAACACGCATTAGTTTTGAATATGAGTTCTACCGTGGAAACAATGTGTCTCAAGCGGTATGCAATATTGATGATGTATACGGACTTAAAACTGCTAATGAATGGGACATTTAGTTTTAGTTTCAATCTCTTTTACGTGGGAAATTTTATCCCACGAATAACTTTTCTTATCAGAGCGGCTACAAGTTCATTTGTTAGATAGAAGTCGTAGGTATACATCATTGATATTGCTTGCCCTTTGAACTGCATAGTTTCTACGTTGGAACTCTTACCATGAAAAAACGTTTTTTTTTTAGCTTTCATGGTTATATGTAAGTACTGCGATATTACAGAAAATACAAAACACAAAAAAAAAAACAATAAATACCAAATTTCGAAAAAAGAATAACGTACTTTTAATTTAAAGTTTATTTTATATTTCCAAATCAATCCAAAGATAAAACACTTCAAAGCAACCCGTCTTCAAAGCAAAACGGCAATTTAATAGGTAAAGACCTATTATTTAATATTATATATTTATTACAAAAAATTACGAGTGTCCAATCACGGCCTCTAAATTCTGCAGCAGCTGATGTACTTAAGGTCGTTTTCAACGACTTCTTCGTCGATTTAGGGGTATATCTCGGCAATAACTTAAAATTTATGAACTCCAACGTTACAGGTTGGTTGGTACAGATGCATCAACCAAGAAAAACTCATAAAAAAATATTGAATTGACTGTAAGTTACCCATAAACCTCGACAAATTTTTGTTTCTGTCTAGAATAAGTAAACAATTTTAACGCTTTAAGTAGAACTTTTAAGTTCAGAACAAACAATTCATATCATTAATGAATTGATTGACGTATGAATCATAAGTCTACACTACATTACACTTATCTACTTATTTATATGTTTTTACTCGATGACTAATAAAGCTATAACCCTAATGTCGGCTAACTCTTGTAATATGACAATCCTATTTTATGAGGATAGGCAATCGTCAAGGAACTTTTCCCGCCCTCGGTGGAGTGAGACTGTCGCGGTAACTCTTTTCTACAATCCTGCATCCCTAATAGGTACTAACTTTTTTGAGTAATATAAATTACTGTTTGATTGCGATCCCGCCTGATGGTAAGCAATGTTTCAATCGTTGATTGTGAGGCGCACTAGTTTATCAAGAGCCTTAATTATCTCATATGTCGCTTCACACAGAACGGAAGAAGCTATTTGATAATTTCCCACACTCAATAAGAAAGAGGTATTATTGTCTTGTGGTTTTTGAGTATGATCTCGAGACTTTTCGATATCGCATGTCGACGCCATACTTTTTGGATTTTCTGAAGCCTTGTTAGTGATGAATTAACACATTATTTTGCTCAAGAGCCTCTGTATACTATTATTGTAAGCTGGATGCTCATTAACAGCTTCAATTATGTACTATATCACAGCCCACAATATTCTGGTTAGATTGCATACATAGCCATCTAATTACTGATACAGGAAGTAGATAAGCTGCTTGATATCCGCTGCAGTTAGAGATAGGATATTTTCGCACTTGTGGTGTCGTTAGCGTACCGGATGCTGTAAACATTCCGATGTAAATGATACTTAACCAACCTAAGTGTCGATGGGCGCACATTGCTCGCAGAACGGATGGTCGACAAAACCGAAAGTTTCTGGAGTGGTGACCACGTACCGGAAGGTGTAGGTAGCTTTGGGGAGGCTGCGGGAATTTTTGAAAGCATTACCGTGGCCTTGGAATGGAAAAAGCTATTGAAAGAACACGTGAGTCTCAGGTATTAAAAGTCTGACCCGCCTACTCACTCCACCCAGAGACAGAGAACTTATTCAATGATTTTCGCCCTCAAAAGAAATAGGTACCTACCTAACGTCAGGAGACGTAACCTTTACCAGGTTGTACTCCACCTTGGGGGGTAAGCCTCAAGGTGAACTATTTATAAACTGGTATAGGTCGCGGAAATTTGCTGGATGCGAGAAGCACTGGATCCATCGTTGTGGCAGCGATGGGTGGATGCTTGTGTCTGGACTCGTACCGCAAAAAATAATTATTTTATGACGAAGTTCTTTAGTAAACACAGCCGAATTATAGTTGGTACAAAGATCTGTAATTCAAGACATTTAATCAAAACTATTCCAAACAATCTTCGCTATGACTTAGAATTAATAATAAATGAAAGGCTCATTTGTAGTTTGTTGAAAACAATAATACATGTCACTGTTCCTTAGCCTGAACTAACTCCACAGTGCGGTTTTGCAGAACGTCAAGATTTGCCGCAAGTACCACGACTGACGCGACATGAGCGAAGTTTGGAACTAAGTTTCCTACGAATATTAAGGGGACATATGACCCTTGCAGCACTGACAAGGCTGTTTATTGTTAACAACAATCAAGCACTTAAGCAAAGCGGTCACCTCCTTCTGCGAAGCAGTAATGCTAGCGAAGCAGATGGCCACAACCGAGAAGGAACCACACGTCTCAGTCGTAAGCTTGCGGACGACGAGCATTGTTTAGCTCGCCGTCCGGCTGTCCGGCTTTAATGGCTAATTTAAACTAATATTAAAAAAGGTAAGAACGTTTATTTGTATATTTGCAGGAGGTGAGCTCTGAAAATACTGATTCAATTGAAAACAATCTTTCACTGATGAAAAGCTACATTATCGCAGAGTCATAATATTATAATTTCAGCCGAAAGACGTCCACTGTTGGCTCCAAATGTCGCCACAACGACCGGTCCTTTCCGTCTCGCATACATCATCCACGACCAACTCATCGATCCACCTTGTGGGGACACGACAACAGGTTCTCCTACAATGCATCTTTCGGTACGCGGTCACCACTCCAGAGCCTTTCAGCCCCATCAAACATCTGTTCTTCGAATAATATACCTAGCCAACTGCCACTTAAGTTTGGCGATTCTTCGGATTATATCAGCTATGGCTATGGCTCTCCTGCGGATATATTCATTTCTGATTCGATCACACAAGGAAACGTTGCTACATAAACATAACCCTTTGCATTGCCCTTTGGGTGACTTGAAGCCTTCTGAAGTGGTCCATAGTGAGCGACCACGTGTCAGAGAACAACACGCACTATCACAGAGGGCACTTTAGTAACATGTTGCCTATGTGATAAGAGAAGGCAACATTGTAACGATTTTTTATATTCGAATAAAATTAATAATAACTTAGCTGGCTTATCGTGATATTCGCTAACTCGACAGATAAACTAGATTATTCCAACTTAGTTTTCTGCGCGCGCACATTAACAGATATTTAAATTATGGAAGAGACATCGACATGTGCGCTGATTTGATTAAAGTGTCATTGCAGTAAGAAAATATCTGTTACGCGTGAACATGAACATTCATCACACTTAAATCATGAAGGCGAAAGTTTTTATGTTTGTTTTTGTGTATGTTTGTAACTCCTTTTCGCGCTCAAACGGCTGAGCGGATTTGGATGAAATCACAGACTATGTTCTGGAATATAGCAGTTATGATTATGCCTTTTTATGCCGAGAATATGTTTCCTCGGGATAACTTTCTACCTTCACGCGGGTGAAACCGCTGGCAGAAGCTAGTAGAAATATAAATTAGATATTACTGCTTAAAAAATAGTACGTACGTAGGTACTACAAGCCTTCAACGGACATGTTTTTTCAAAATTTTTTGTTATAATTTTTTTTAAATACCTACATTTTAGTGTAATATAGTGGAAAGTACTAGTAGTAGTTGTAGTACTTACACATACACATACGTAAGTATATACTAATGTTATCAATAAACAAAGGCCTATAAACTTTGCTATATAGAAAATAAGACAAGTTTTATGATAATAAAATTAATTGACTTGGATCTTGGTGCGAAATGGGCAAGTGATAAAGTGGTCCGATACTACTAACGCCATCTAGCTTGCCAGTTGAAGATTACGCAGTAAAGCTCGTAAACTTTAGCTAAATCACTCAACAAATGTGTCAGTATTATCGCTAGTTTCTAGATTTAGAATGTTATAGGCAAATGAGTAAAGAATAAAGTTAATAGAAACTTTTTGATAACAATGTCAGTAAAAAGCTTCGGGTGATCATTCTCTACAATGTCAAAGGTTTTGAATTGGATTTTTGTCATAGCATGGAAGTTCGTAAAATTTACAGTAAAATATGAATATATTATATAACTAGCTTATGCTTAACTAGTTTCGCCCGCGTACATAAAATATAGCCTATATCCTATATCACTCAGGAATAAAGCAGCTTTCTATCTGTGAAAAAATTTTAGTAATCGGACCAATACTTTTAGAGATTACCTCCTATAAACAAAAAATCTTTGTAATATTAGTGCAGATGAATGGCATTGAAAGCAATTTTAAGACTTAGTTTAACCGAAATTTTCCTTTTGTGTGTGAATTTGCTAGTTTTTAGGGTTCCGTACCCAAAGGGTAAAACGGGACCCTATTACTAAGACTCCGCTGTCCGTCCGTCTGTCTGTCTGTCCACTTTTCACCAGGCTGTATCTCATGAACCGTGATAATTTTTTACAGATGATGTATTTCTGTTGTCGCTATAACAAAAAATATTAAAACTGAATAAAATAAATATTTAAGAGGGCTCCCTTACAACAAACGTGATTTTTTTTGCCGTTTTTTGTTACGTACGTTATGGAACCCTTCATCTTCTTCATGCGCGAGTCCGTCTCGCACTTGGCCGTTTTTTTTAATACGGAAATCTTTTCCGCTTTTTTAAGCATTTGGCGACAAATGTACGGTTAAATCTATGATTTGTAATAAGACACTTCTAGTGATTTCATAAATGTTATGATTTAACAGGAATGAAGTGGTCCATGAAATTATGTTAGAATCTGCACTTTGATATTGCATTGTAGGTCCATTCATTAAATGTCGTTTATAATTGCCAAAATACCACTTGAAAATCTATTTTGCATTCACGAATATTTTGTAATAATTGGGTTAAGTATATTAAGGAAATTCACCTGATTATGTAATATTGCGGCAGTAATTTTCATAGAAACATAAAATATAATTGAAATATAATATTCACTAATGAATATAAAACCAGCTATGATGTAAAATTATTGGTTCAGTTCATTAAATTATTTGTTTTGTGTTAATACTTCAAACATGGTAATTGTGTAGAATTATTAATATTGATTCATTTAAAATTAATTGACGAATATCATTGAATTTTCATTAAACAACATAAGAAGTTACACTCAAGGCTCTAAGATTTAATATCTTAGAGCACTGATTTTTATCAGTGCTTAAAGACCCTTTAGGGTATTCTAGACATGAAGCTAATGCATTTTTTTTTATTCCGGTATTAGGTATACTTAAGTGTGTCTCTGATACCGGGTTATTGTAAGCTGCTTAATTTTATAATGAAAAGTTTATAATAAATCACACGGTTTTTTTTATCCGTGATTTATGAATAAAAACAAAATATACAATTTGTATGGAGTTTGTTATATTTAAAATGCTTAGTTATTATTATCGACAATAATTACAATCTTACAGTTTTTGCATTTCAGCGACATACGAGTGCATATAACTATTAAGTGTAACGTAACAATGGAGATAATAAACGGTTATTCTATTCTACTATTAAACTACGATTTTGTCATTTTTGATGATGTACAGAACTATTAGCAATCTTTCTTTTCTAATTCTACTATAAATCTCCCAAAACCCCAACAAACATTATAACTATCACAATAAAATGTAACACAAACAACATAACCTAAACGCAGATGTCCCAACCAGTTGTCTAACGACCCTACAAATCTCAGAGAACTATTTCCTTACTATACATTATTTCGTTTTACGTCCAATTTCCATAGTCGGTGAGCGTGAACAATTTAATGGACCAAAAGATTGCTCCTGCTCGGCCTACGAAAAGGTTTTTAAAGTATGACTAGTTTTTTTTGGAGAATCGTTTCTCTTGCTATAATAGAATATTTTTCTATGAATGAATGGGACTGAATGACTGTAATTATTTTGTTGTTTACTGTAATGTTTTAAACTAGGCTGTTATTATAATTTACTGTTTGTAAGTAGGTATAAAAACTCTCGATACATTGATGCCTCCTACGCATAAAGTCTTAACATATTATTTGAATAAAATTATTACAAAAAAAAAAAAATATTTTTATAATTTCTTACTACATCTAGCGTCTGGTACTATGTTTTTATACTGGTTATTGATTACATATTTTACACTTTTTAGTTGTGGTACTCCTCAACAACCAACCAAACTTGAATGCCCTTTACCTTTCGGCTTAACAAATCAGTTTGATAGTACCTTATGGCTAGAGTGCATCTCATGACAATTTCCTATAATCCCAAACACGGCTAGGTTACATTGATTTATGACAGAATTCCGGTACTTTGCTTCCGGTTTCATCATCAAATCAGTTCGATGTATCTCCTCCCCTTCTTCCTTCAGTCATTTATCGACTACACGTATAAACAAAGCAATTTTACTTGTTAAGACATTTCTGCTTTGATCCTATGACGAGTTCCGTTCCATATCTCCAAAGTTCATCATCAGACCATAACAATATTTCTATGGGACCAACCGGAAAGTACAATCTATCAATAAAAAAAATATATTTTAAAATCGGTCCCCAATTGACCGAGAAATCGGTAAAAATACATATAAAAATACATACAGCCTAACATATAACCTTTTCTTTTTTGAAGTTGGTTAAAATATCAATTAAAAGTGATTTACAAATTTACTTATATCATTAGCTATTACAAAAAACGACTCTCCTGAAAAAAAAAAAACTTTTTACCTTATGACATTATGCGTAGGAGGCATCGAAATAAAGAAAATGATCGGTGTGATTTATTCAAAACCTTGTGTTTTCGATTATCATCTTCTGAGGAAGATAACCGACCAAAGAGTCCAGATATTTTTTAAGGCTTCTAACTTACAGCTTAACCTTTTTTCGAACAAATTGAGGTCGGCTTTCAGTGAAACCAGATGCGGCTCAATTTTAGTTTTTACAGAGCCTGCCGACTGATTTCCACCATCAAATATATACGTTCAAGATATTCCAACGAAGATTGGGAGGTCATATAACTACCACTTTTTTGGAGGAAATAATCAAATAGTTTTTGCCACTCTGAGTGGAGCGAGTGTCCAACTTTTACTGACTAAAACCCACTTGTGTTCCTACAGTTGTCCTTTTCTTTCCAGGGCTGTAGTAACACTTTTGAATGCTCCTGTAGCCCTGGGCCAAGGTCATATAACTACCTTGGAAATTAACTTGAGCAACGTTCGTCCTCCAAAGGCATCAACTGTATTATTACAGGATAACTTTCATACTTACCGGCACACGAAATATCGACAACTACACCTAAATTAGCACAGTCATGATACAATCTAACGTAAGCATAGTAATGACATGGCCATAATGCAAAATCTTGTACTTTATTAAACAGATTACCTGAAACCACTACACAAATAAAACATTTCCACCTAAGAAAACTCCACTCCTTTCTCAGAACCTCAACCAATATAACAGCTAAATAATTCAAAGCCGCGTTGATTTCACGAAAAACCCTATTACGCACTAATACATCCTTCCCAAAATCACTGGTGCCCTTAGGATGTAGATAAATGTCCGTCTTCCTTCGACCTGACACTTTTGCTGGACTCCGGAGCGAATAATGACCTCGTGCGGGCCTTTCCCTTTACTATTTGTGTGTCCATTTAGGTCAATTGGGCTTCGACGGCTTTGTGCATATTTCTCTGCACCAGCATATGTATGCCTGAAAGCTTTCTACTTTGAGTCTGGAATATGACGTCGTTTATTGAGGTTTATACTCGGTCAATGGCCTATTTAACGAAGTCATCATGAAGATTTTCTGTGAATTAACCTCTTTAATTTTATTTTAAACTAGTTTCTGCCAGTGATTTCGCCCGCGTAGAAAATATATAACCTATGTAAATAAAATCGGTTCAATAGTGTTTGAGTACGTAAAAACAAATCTTTCTTCTTTATGATATTATTTTGTTAGTATAGACTAAAAAGTTTTGATTTAATATAAGAAAACTTAATATTCATTAAGCTTTCTTATATTAAATTAAAACTTGGTGACAATGGATTACTAAATGATATTAAATTCTGGATAAAAATTAGTTTCCAAAATGTGAATTGAGCGATGCAAATGGTGTGATTAATGTCCCAACTACGGGCGGGAAAGAATATCTAAGCATGCTTGTTGATCCTATTTCTAAGTCTTTACATGCTTAAATTAATTTAACATTATTATAATAACAAACAGGTTTCGTGGTATGAAGTAAACAGAACTGATTGATGTTGTTGATACGACATATATATATACATCAACGTACCAATGTTGACCAATCAGACCACAGTCAAGTCAATACTCGAGGATTTGTTATTAATATAAATTTGCAGATCCCAAACATAAATTTTTCGCCACTATTTTTTATTTTATTTAGTAAACAGCTTCGAGACTTTTTTATCTTTTCAAAAGAAAACCACCAGGTTGAAGAGTAGCCTGATGATTTCCTAGTCTACAGTATGTCATAAACACTTATCTTAAAATGTCTCTGAAGTGTGATAAAATGCTTATGTTACGAAGAAACCGCGAAGATTTATTTTGTATTTATTCGGATTTTGGTTTTCACACTTAGTCCATGATTCACTATTGTACGTGGGCCATAGTGGCCTTCATTCCAACCAGCATATCTCTCTCCATAAAAAGTTTAGACCTCCCAGCTTATTTAAAACGTCATTGAAAGAATTTGATCATCTATTTGCTACCAAATTCTACTCGACTGGTCAGCAAAAATTGTAAGTACAGGAAGTAACTGGATACCTCAAAATAATGAATCAACCATACTAAAAATTACATGAGAAGATAAAAATTGTGGCGTTACTCTTCTTTTCTCCAAAAACACTGAAATCCCAAAACTCGTCAAAAAATCGCAATGTCTTCCGGGGCTAAAATCTTCAACTAAAAGAGGTTGGATCAAAATAATATCCAAGCTACGTGGGAGCATAAGTAGCCGTTACCTTTAAACCTGCACATTTAATTTAATGGGCCAGGCAGCGTAGTCCGAGGGGTTTAGTTTTACACCGGATATTATGAGGAATCTTGAAACTTAGGGTGGGTAGAAGCTGCTTAGTTGCCGCTTTGTTGTATCAAGAAACATTTTTGAAAGGTTCTTTCTTGTCTTCGCAGTACAACGACAGGTTCTTTCTTGTCTTCGCAGTACAACGACAAAGGGCAAGGTCCTCACCACGTGACATTCGAGGTATGATATAAGCTATTGAAACTTACAAATCGAACTTTATTCAAATAATTACCTCTTACCTCTTACACAATTATTATTAATTTATTTTTGATTTAAACATTCATTGTTCTCAGAACCCTGAGGTCCTGGACCTTTGGAAGGCGTACGAGGAGCCAAAACCAACTCGCAGAGGCCAGTTTAGACGCTTTTATTAGAAAGTTGTACAAACCGGTGATTATCCCTGTACGTACTATGCTAGTGCATCCAAAGACAACCCCCGGTTGATGGGGAACTATTGCGACATATGGAAAACTAAAATATAAAGCTATGGTTTTTGAAGTCTTAAGTGGACTGGTTACCAGGAACTATGTTAAGACTATGGCCCCTGCCGGAACAATGTTATTAATTTCCATCGATAAAAAGGCAGGTGGTGACTTGCACACTCAATAAATGGGCCTCCAAAAACGGTTGCTAGTACGAAGTGAAATAGCAACAAGAGGGCAACATATCCTGAGGTGCTTGAGGAGTGGAGAGGTATACCACGGCTATCACCTTACTGGATTATACATCCTTCTCCCGAGCACGTGATTTAAACATTATTATTACTGTATCTACATCTCTCATCTAATTTTTCTGTCGCAATTCTGCTGAAAGAAATTTCGTTTGAAATAAGCAGCACTTTTGTGCTCTTGTATCGGTATTTTTCTTTTCGATTTTACCTGTTTGTGTGTACATAAATAAATAATTAAGTTACAATTATTTTAACATTTGTGTTTTATCAATTTTAATCGAATGTAATGTATTAGGCTTACTGTTTTGTTTTGCTTATCTACTTAGTTAGACACACTTATTATAACCTTACACTGTATAAATTGCTTTGAAATAAAAAAAATTGCCGTTAGTGAGGTTCTAACTCTAAGTAAGTCATTTTTGGCGGTGTAATGATTGATACTATTGAAGGCTTGAAAAAGGATGTCATTTGGTTAAGAAAAGTCACGAACTTTGTTTCAACTAATTGGAAAATAAAAAGCTAACCAATATTTCTTCCAAAAATGGATTTTTAAATTTTGTTTTCATCAATATCATTTCATCCGAATGACGTCCCCTACCAGGCTATAGGCCTTTCGGAAGGGTCGCCACAACGGCCTGTAAGTAGGTACTATGCGTCTTGCATCCTTCGGATTCTCGCGACCCTCACCAGGTCATCGGTCTACCTCGTGGCAGGCCTTCCAACGCGGCATCTTCGAATACTATACTATAACTAATTTGCGATCACCACAACGACCGTGCTATTCGTCTTGCATCCTTGGGATTCTCGCAATCCTCAGAAGGTTATCAGTCTACCTTGTTAGAAAGCTTTCCAACGCTGCATCTTTCGATACGCGATCGTCACTCTAGTAATTTTTGGACCCATTGACCATCTGCTCTGCAAACACAACATGTACTGGTTTTCATAGTTTATTATTTTTATTTTGCTGTTCTGTAAAATAGCCAGACTTATGCACTCTTAGAACCTTTTAGAAAGTCATCTTTTGCTTTCCAGGACTTCAGTAACTCTTTCGTACAAAGAGAACCTCTTCAGTAAATAAAGCCATGATCAATATGTTGTTTTCTTTTGTATTTATTTCAGTTCCCTTGTTACTAATTACTTGAAACCTTCATCAGCTTTGAGTGGCAATACAGTTAGAACTCTCACTGGAATAGCATCATAATCAGAAGCGCTTGGCAATTAGTCGATCAGTGATCAATGATCCATTAATTGCCAAGTGTATTCTCTAATTATAATTTTATACTGTTATGTATCATGTTATTTGTCCTTATTACTACTATTGAGAACGTCAAAGTAATATTATCATATTAATAATTATAAGAGAGAAAGTTTGTATGTGTGTGAGCATATTTGTTACTCCTTCCAGCCAAAATTAAGATTTAAAAATTCAATTACAGTTGATTTTTTAAAATTAGAAGCTGTGGAAATAGAGTAAGACAAACAAGTCATTCCTCATAAACAGCATATGCTTTTGTAACAATTTGCCAAAGTCAGTTACAGATCTTAACAATGGAAGGTCAAAACCCACATCAAACGTGTCCTGATCAAAAAAATTTATTACCAGATTAGAGACTAAGTTGAAGACTCTTTTTTTTAACGCCAGCTGCATTATCTATGAACTGCTCCATCTTTGTTATTTTCATTATTGTTCACGGAAACCGAGCACTAGCTTCTGATGTTTCGTAAGTATTGTTAAATAAAATGTAATATTGTGAAATAAAATATATTTTATTTTTTAATTTTGAAAGGGTCTTAACATTTATTTGTTAGCGATGATTAAAAAGTCCAAAATGTATTTTAATAGTTATTATTGATATGCTCGTATTTATAATTAAACATGCAACTGACATGCGCTACCGAAATACTACGTGGGCAATCTCTAAAAATTGTTATCACTGGCATAATGCTATTTTCATAATAGAGTAGTTACTATTTTTAGATCATGTTGAATAACAAAATCTATATATATAAAAGCAAAACACCACTCACTGATTAATCACGAAATCTCAGAAACTGTAACACCTACAAACTTAAAATTTGGCAAGTAGTCAACTTATAGGGTGTAAACATCCACTAGGAACGGATTTTACGAAAATCACCCCTAAGGGGGTTAAACGGGGGTTGGATGTTTGTATGGCGAAACCAACTTTCGCGCGGGCGAAGCCGCTGGCAGAAGCTAGTCTTTTATATATTGCGTGCCTGCGAAATTTAAAAGTGAATCTTTTCATGTGTGTAATAGTATTGTAGCGTATATAGGGTGACTGGGAACTAGTGTACGATACTTAAACACGTGATTGTGCTCATGATAACCAACCACTTTTACTATGGGAACAAACCTGAAATCGCGAAATAAAATCAGCTGTTCAGTACATTTATGTTTGCCTAATGTACTGAACAGCTGATATTTTTTTCACGATTTCGGCTTTGCTTTTATATATTGCGTGCCTGCGAAATTTAAAAGTGAATCTTTTCATGTGTGTAATAGTATTGTAGCGTATATAGGGTGACTGGGAACTAGTGTACGATACTTAAACACGTGATTGTGCTCATGATATCAAACAATTTTTATTATGGGAGCAAAGCCGAAATCGTGAAAAAAATATCAGCTGTTCAGTACATTAGGCAAACATAAATGTACTGAACAGCTGATTTTATTTCGCGATTTCAGGTTTGTTCCCATAGTAAAAGTGGTTGGTTATCATGAGCACAATCACGTGTTTAAGTATCGTACACTAATTACCAGTCACCCTATATATATATACGACGTTCGGCGCGTATATTATCTACAAAAAAATCTTAAATTTGGCAGTAAACTGTCGCCAAAATTATTCACAAAAGTAAAATGAAAAATGAAGGTAGCATTGACTCTCTTTACCGGAAATCGTAGTCGACTAAGTTCTTAGCGCCATTTGGAGTTTCTTTGAGAAGTTATTCGTTACAAAATTACTGTTACAGTACAAAATTAGAATGCTTCGCGTCAGTTAACTTTGGCCAACTCAAATTATTGCTACTTTGTAGATCTGAAATAACTCTTTAATTGTTTCAAACTGTATAATAGGCTTTCAAGCCACAAATTCATATTATTTCCACTAAATAGATACAAAAACGGAAAGATTTTAATATAAATTAATATTTAGGTCACAACAATTGTTTAAATCAATATTAAGTACAATAACAGGCATTTTATTTAGTTACACTCACTGTAAAAATCTACTGTCAATTTCTCATTTTGTCCCTTCCCAGAAATCAAACCCCAGAACCTTTCAGTGCCAGACACAGACTAATGAAGCGATCGCAGTATTTTGTCATTCATTACTATGCAAGCTATTTTTGCATGCGGATAAATGACAGCGCGTTGTGTCATAGACACGGGAGGCGGATCGCTCCCTGTGATGACCCGACGTCCGACCCCTAGGGCAGCTTGTGTCACTAGGGATGTGACAGTCGTGGAAATATCGATAACTTTGATTTTTTAATAATGTTAATAATTTTATGCTTTAGAATACTTTCTAAACCCAGATAGCACAGCTTAGAGTCATTTTAGTTTTAGTCAACTGAAGTGTTTCTTTTTTTCAAACTCGCTAATTTATAATTTCTAAATCAAGCCTGATTACAGTAAAACTATGAGTATTTTTGATTTCCTATATTTTTGCAAAAAGTATATAGAGTCAGCCACAATCAATAAGTACATTTTATCAGCAAACATTTTTATGAAGTTGGAATTTGTTACACACTTGAATATTTTATGTATATTGTACATTTTTAAAACTTTTGTATAGAAAATAAAATATGATTTGGATCGGAGTGATCTTACTAAGACAAAATGAATGCAAAATTACCAAATATCTCATAAGCTTAATACTTCAAGAAGGTCTTTTATATTTCATGAATCGTTCAAATTTAATTTTAACTTCAATTTCTGTTCCAGCGTTCGACTCCATTTATCGACACCCGCCACCTCTAGTGTACGGCAATGCGGACAATTCGGGACGTGGACAAATGTGCCCGGCGACTCGCCGTGACACGTTCATTGAGCTTTCATTTGGGCAATTTTCGACTAAATCCCGGCCAATCGGACACAAGGCCCGCACGACCCAACTGGAACAGTTGCCAGAATAAATACAGGCCTTTGAAATACTTGAAACTAAGGTTTTAATTACGAAAATGTCAATGTAGAAAACCTAAAGGTGCAATAAAAATATGGTGTTGCATACTTTGTGCTACGACTTTGATGCATGTAATAGTTTTCATGTTGGATAAATATCTTCGCTTCTGAAAGGAAAACCCGGGGTCCGGGAATGCAAGGCAAAGAAGGCACACAGAAGTGGGTTCCTGATCTTTACCAGAGCGTGAGAAGTCATTGGAAGATATCGCACCTAAAAAACAAACATTATTTTTCTGGTTTTCTCGTAGTTCAATACAGATACCAGGACTTCAGGTGAATTGCATTTGATATAGCGTATGGTACATAAATAAAATTCACAAGATAAGACAAAGTCAAAAAAACAAATAACTTTTACTTTATTTCAATGTGCTATTGAAAAATTTGAAAAATATCAAATTTTTGCTATATTTTAAGCTCACAAATTGCACGCCATTTCTCGTACACACGAGACTTTATCAAACATTGGAGGACTCCAACATGATTATAACTTTACGTGCTCCGAATTCGATTCCCAGTTGAAAAGGAATTGTGGCACATCAAAGAAACTCGAAGAACGCTTTGATTTTGATATAAAAAAGTGTTCTTGTTATCGCTACAGAATAAATTCCCCCTTTGTCAGTATCATTATGCCACTTTCTTAAGAGATAGGCGGTACGTTAGATAAATTTTACATCATTACGTTATCAGAGAATTTAGAACTTCACTTTCTCTGCGTAGTTCTTCTTCTCTTGTTTTTCCTTTCAATTACTTGAGATGGCATTTTGAACAGATTGTATTAGATAGATAACTGACAAACCAACATGGTGTTTGCTGAATATGTTTTGATCAGAGAAATTGTGGTCGTTATACTCCCCTATCTCTCATCAAAGCTGATATGCATTGTCACGCTATTTTCTCGAAAGGGGTAACGGAATTTTCGAAGTCATTTTTCTAGCTGTAATGTTTGCACTCTTTGAATAATGGCGTCAAAAAGACTGCTTTGTTACAATCTGGAAAAAAAAAAAACTTTTTTTAGTTACTTCGAGGAGCTCGTGGCTAAATATTCGAGGAGAACCAATGCTCGCCGATGTCCATCCATTGCATACCAAGTTTCTTTTGTGCCTCGGAAACAAGTTCAGTCATTGGTCTCGGCTGTCATTTGATCATCTCTGACAGTAGTTACGGATAGTTGGTAGCACGAAAACTTGTCACTACCCTTCCCAAGGTGCTGCAACCCAGATACTGAGTTGTGAAAGTCAGATGGGCAGTCGCTCCATGTAAAATAATAGTGTTCGGGTGCATCTAAATAGACTGGAAGCCATTAAAGGCAGATTGATTTGATTGATACTGGATAGACAATTACAAGACAGAAAGTCTAGAACTGCAAATGAAATGATAAATATAATAACACAATATTGGTTTACTAGCAGTTTGGTGGTACTCAGAAGGGAAGAAGAAAAGACGCGTATTCCATTGAATTACCGCCCACATCTGTTGAGTGGTGCAAAGTTTATAAACATTTCTGTCAGCCGCTACTGTTTTGAAGACGACTTGGTAAAGAGTTGTTTAGACAGCCATAAGTGATTAACTAATGGTGAATGAAATGTGTATTTCATTGTGTAAAGTTAAAGAAATTGGTCAAAAATATATGTGTTTGTAGAAAAGTAAAAGGTGAAAATATACATATTTTTTTTTTAGTGGGAAATCACCAACTGGCTTTCTAAAAGCCACCTGTAATCCTTTAGTTTCCTTTTGTGTTCCAAGGCAACGGTAATTCTTTTAAACAATCCCACAACTCTGATGGACATTGACCTCAGAGGGCCCAGTCAATTTTGCTGACAGCTCAATGAGGCGCGCGTGGAACACAATGCGCCGTTGATCTAGGCTTGGTCCTTACTGGACGGCAAACTTCCCGTTGCACGCCTTCCACAAACTCGCATCTACGGTGACCGGGAATCGCCCTGTTACTACCAATGTCCGGGGCGTCTCCTGCAGTGGATGGGGCGTGAGGATGTCCTCTCACTGACACTTTACGCCACTTAACTCGCATTACTGCTTCACAGAATATAGCCGCTTCACATTCTTTCTCTTTCCATAATATGGCCTAAACCAGCGCCATATTATGGAAAGTCATCGCCGCGGAACGCTTCTCCAAGGATCGGCGGTGCTCTGACCAAGCGGGGCTGACTTCCACCGTGTCCTCCGGTCGATACGCACAATAGTAACAACCAGGCGTTTCTTTCCACCTAATGCAAAACAGGGAAACCGAAGATTTGGACGCCGTGGTGCCTCTCTAACCATTTTGCAAAGAGGGGACTTATCGCTGCAATTGAGATATGGCATTTGTATTTGATGGTCCTAACAAAGGTAAGTTTACAGAAATAAATTATTTTTGCCAAAAGTGATTGTTTGTTCAGTTACGAAACCTGTACCTGAACCTGTAGAACGCTCTAACGGTACTCCACTACCAAACTATTTTATATATAATACACAGACAGTGTATGCAATACAAACTAATTCAAAGGGTTTACAGTGATTCCACACAATCGTTCGTCTAATTTTTAAAACGTTAAATAAAAAACAAATGAAACACTTGGTTTGCAGCGCAGCAGGAGTCTACACCTACTAAACACGCAATGCGTGTTGCCAAGTTTTTGTAACGGCAACATGCCTTAGATTAAGTCTAAGGCATGTTGCCGTTACATGGTGGAAGGTATGGAATGGGTAGAAATAAAACGAGAATTTTTCAGCAATTAATTTTTATCTTTAATCGTAACTTAATTAGATTATATCTATCCCACGGCTAGGTCGCCCATATGAACGTTGTTGGTCCGACGAAATAAAAATAATAGTAGGGGTTGAGTGGATTAACAAGGTCAGGGACAGATCCAACTGGAAAAACTTGGAGGAGGCCTATACCCGAAAGGGACCTTAACCAACCCCCGAATTATATTTACCCATTTTTATTATTACTATTTTTTGTTATTATATTATTTAGCTTATCTTTTATATGGCTTTTACAAAATAATGTTACAAAGTTAAGGAAATAAATGCTATATTATATTATATTACTATTATTATCCCACGGCTGGGACACAGGACTCCTCTTTGCAGTGGCGTAACCCATCTGAGCCCTGTAGCAAATTCATTGCACGGGGCCCCAGAAAAATTGACATTGTGGTGTTGTTGTGATTTTATTTCAATAAATTTTATAAAATAGGTTGGTAACTTCTTCTGAGCTCGCGGCCTCTCGAACCCAGGGCCCCCTCGAACCGGGGGCTCATGGAATTTTGCCAGCTTTGCAACCCTATAGCTCCGCCACTGTCTCTTTGTGAGAGAAAGGTTGTAATTATATCTTAATTATATGAAATATAGCTCATGGCTAAAATTATAACAGCCGCACAAGTCAATCAAAAAAGTTAAGCAACTCTTGGCGAGGTCGATTTGTGGATGAGTAACCATCTTAACATACCGAGATTCCTCCGTGCTTTGGAAAGCACGTTAAGCCGTTTGTCCCGACTGTCATCTATAGATCTTTGACAGATAGGAAATCTATATAGGAAATCTGACACTAGTGTGATATCGAAAGGAAATCGCATGAGTTAGGTTAATGATCTGGCATGTAAAATATACTTTTAAGGATTTTGCTGTTCTAGAATAGGTTTCAAAATTGAGTAGAACAAAGAAATGTAATTTTTTTTCAGTTTGGACATAACCATTGTAGCGCGATGAGCTGATATCGAATCCTGAAGAAAAGTGTAAGTAAAACATAATAGCATCCCAAGAGTTTTATTCAAGTAGAAGATCCCATACCGCAGCTCTACGGTTGCAGAGTGCGACACTAGTATCATCAAGGGATATCGTGTTTACTCAATTATTGGGTTTTATAGAACAGATAAGTGTCGCTTCATATAAAATACTGGTATATAAGCTGTATCCAGTTAGACTAGAAATCCACTACAAGGAAAAAAAACAGTGCTCCACACTATGAATAACTCTTGTATCTTGGGTGCGTCAAAACACCCAGACCTGGAACATCAATCTGTAGGTCAAACAAATATTTGTTCCGTTCGAGAATCAAACCCGCGACATGCAGCGCAGCAGTCAATCGCACAACCACTGGGCCAAGCGTGCCGTATATAGGGTGATTGGTAATTAGTGACCGATGCTTAAACACGTGATTGTACTCATGGTTACAAACAACTTTTCCAAAGAAACTTTTTTATATACTCACTAGTTTGTAGGTACATTCACTGATTAGGTACGTACACCTATGGGTTTGCAAGCTGCGCGGGTTTTCTATCACTATTGTAGGTACGAGCGGTGAGCGGTCGCCGGTCGCAGGTGCGCGCGCTTATTTAAACAGCTGTTTTATTATTGTGATAAAACTAATGAGAATATAAAAAAGCTTCTTTGAGAAAGTGGTTTGTAATCATGAGTACAATCATGTGTTTAAGTATCGGTCACTAATTACCAGTCACCCTATATACGGCACGCTTGGCCCAGTGGTTGTGCGATTGACTGCTGCGCTGCATGTCGCGGGTTTGATTCTCGAACGGAACAAATATTTGTTTGACCTACAGATTGATGTTCCAGGTCGGGGTGTTTTGACGCACCCAAGATACAAGAGTTATTCATAGTGTGGAGCACTGTTTTTTTTTCCTTGTAGTGGATTTCTAGTCTAACAGGATACAGCTTATATACCAGTATTTTGACTGATTATTCAATGTAATATTTTTCTTAACAAGTCAGGGTAAATAGTTTTAACAATTTCAATTTAACTATTATTACTATTCTGCCTTCATTATGCATAAGGTGCCTACGTATTGTACAGTGTTGGGCAAAATTTAGTTTGATTGATGACTAATGATTAAAATATTCAATCAGGACTAATGACTAAAAACTTCAATCATGATTGATGATAGATTAGTTTTAATCATTTGTCATGACTAAATTTCTCATGACTATTTTTATGTTTGCTTACCGTTAAAAAAATCAAAATAATAAAAAAAAAGTTTAAAATCTAAACCCCAATACGAATAATCAATCCTTGATCTTTAAAATTTCAAATGGTAGCCATAGTCGTATTTAATCATTAGTCATTCAATCATAACTAATGAATGAAACTAATGATTAATTTATTTAGTCAAAATTTTGATTAAATTTTTAGTCATGTAAAATCAATTAAAACATTTGTTTTAATTGATTTTACATGACAATAGTGATTGAATTAGTCATGATTAATCAATTGATTAAAAAAAATAGTTGATTGACCCAACACTGTGTACAATTAAGGAAGGCATAACATACCAGCTTTACACAATAACACATCGCACAAATTAATTTAAATTCCTGCAACAAAAATAAATTAATTCGCAGAATGTTCTGAATTTCATTAAACGGTTGCTTTTGGTTTACTGTAAGTTCACAATGTTTTTTTTATTTACGCGAATTTCAGTCTGAAACTCCACATGCAGTTTTACAACTTCAACTTCATCCGCATTCTAATACTGTACAGTTGGGACTCTACTAGTCCACTAGCATTCTAGTCTTTTACCTATTCTAAGTTATCAAACGCATTCAGCTTCTTGCTCCATTGACCCCCTTTCTGTGCCTGCAATTTCATAAAGTCTTGGGAAATTGAGCCTTGTAACTGTAAGAATAATGTTGTTTAAGCTGCATTTCTAACTTTGCAACACAAAAGCCTTTATTGCGTAGTGTCACGTAAGGATCCCAGGTGTGGAATGCTTTTACATGGAAAACAGGATTACTTGACGCTGACTTTAATACCTACAAAAAAGGAAACATTACTAAACGCCCATAACCATTTTGCGTGTTTTTGGAAGGGATACATGGAACTTTAGAACGTATTTATATGTCAATAAAGGTGTTGGGGAGTTTATGCAAGGGTCGGAATTTTTTAGTTGTTAAAATATTACCTCTATTTTTGTAAACGCAGTCGGTTAAACGGCAGTGTTACATGCGATTACCACGTTTCTAGAGTTAATTACTTAATTAAATAACTTCCTTACTTAGTGGCCGTTGGGTAAGTGAATCCAAGGCATCCAGAATTTGGTAGCAGGTGTCCTTTTATATTTTAACCAATTACTAGAGTTGCTTCTGGTAAGGAAATTGATAAGTTCATTGTTTTATTACTTTGCAAATTGTTTGGAGAGTAATTTGTTCGCGAAGACTTTGTCACTAACAAAGACTTCTCAAATGAAGTGGTAGTAAGAGTTGTTTAATTGAATTCGAATTACATATTTTCTAATACTTCAATTCTAGTCTTTTGTGAGAGGTTGTTTGATTTTAGAAAAATTAAAAACCAAACAAGATAATAGTTTGTTTTGCTGCGTTTTTACCACTTTTGAAGGTACATACACAAAACACATAGTTACTTCAGTATTAAGGCACTTGTCGCAGTCCCATGGAATAGCTAAGTAGAAGAAGTAGCCATCAGAGACCCTACCTCGAGCTTCTCAAGGAGATGTCAGCAAACCGTAGGGGCCCAGCATGGCCGATGCCCGCTAACTAGGACCGCGGAGAATTTCTGAAAAGGAAACCCGTAGTCCTAGAACGCATAGGGCAACTGAAGGACACACACAGGTGTGATTTTAGTCAGTAAAAGTCTGCTACGCCCTCGCGCTCCACCCAGAGCGCGAGAAGTCATTAGATGATTTCCACACTTAAAAAAAATCTCGAACTTTTAGCTTTTAGATCCATTTGATGACCTGAACTGAACTGTTAAAAGGATGGAGCTATATAGGGTGTATAGGTTCATCCCTTTTTCTCACTCGCACGCTTGACATTTTAACACATCGTGGTAAAGCCCCAAGACATCCGCTCCATACGTCAGTCACGACCTGGCCGGCGCAACTCAGTCATCTATAATACTTATAAAAGTAGAAACTGACTGACTGACATATCAACGCATAGCTGAAACTCTTTGGACTAGAAGTATAAAATTTTGCACAAAGTTTCCTTTTATGACGTAGGCGAGCACTAAGAGAGGATTTTAAAGTTCATACGGAGAAGCCTACTAAAACGCGGGTGGAGCCGCTGGCAGAAGCTCACATATAAACAGTATCGTTGATTTGTTTGATCGGTTGTAAATCCAAAACCAAAGACTACATTTTTACTGATCAGTAACTAAGGGCCTTCATTTGCCATTATTTTATGTTTATCACTAAACCTGCATTTGTCTTAAACCTATTTTTTTAAAACTTTGCTCCACAATGCATGTGGGTGCATTCACAAACGTAAATTAACATAAACAAAACACCCACCTTTCTGTAGACCTCTCGACCGTACAAATATCGAACCCGCGACTCGCAGTGAAGCAGCCAGTCGCTCAACCATTGCGCCAGCCGTCCCGTCGAATTTCCAAAATGAAGATTTATTGTCGCTTTTCCACTCTGTCAACGACCATCCAATATTAAAATTTGGACGAGCACTGGACCGTATCATCCTGTGACTAAGAGTATACGTACGTGTATATCATAGCAACATAAGCTCTGGTTACCGCATGTTTGTGAACTAATTTAATGCACAGTCATGCACCGGTGGTCTAGTCGCAAAGCTTCGTTAGTTCACAGCCTGTCACAGAGTACTTCTCTACCCCTTTATTCTTTGCTCATTGTTATATTATTTTTGTTCTGCAAATTTTACGACTTGGGTGATTTTGTGAGGCAAATTCGTTCTTGTAGCGTTTTGTGTTAGCTTCTTTTTCTACAATTTAGAATGACTTTTCTTTTGTTCGTATTTATTTTTATGGGTAAATAATAGAGTAGATCGACTGGAGATTTAGTTTCGGCTTCGGCCAGTATTGGCTTTTTTAGCTAGTTTCGGTTTCAGGCAAAAATTGGCCGAATATTCGGCTCGGCTGAAACTAGCGTTTTTGAGCTTGAAGGTTGTGATAAATATTTAAAAAATGACTGATCTATTTGTGTTATAACTTTTATGGAATAGTCGATTTATTCGATGATTTAGTATTTTATGAAAGTAATAACTAAGCAATATCGAAATATAATTATTGTATTGTATTTCGGGCTAGTGTCCACAACTCCAAATGTTTTTTTTCTTTCGTTGGGAAAATCATCTTATGACATCCCCCGCTCTTGGGCGGGCGGGAGATATCCCATAGTGGCTGGCCAGCAAGGAGGCTCGCCGCTTCGTGGGAAACCGTGCGGTATCCCCGCACCATCCGCATGGCCGTAACTTCATATGTAAAGCGTGTATTTTGCGTATGGGTAAAACAAATGTGTCATTCGATCCAACCCAACTCAAGAAAGGCCAGCAGCACCCTGGTGTTACTGACCGTTTCGCAGCGTAATTGGGTTCTCAAAGTACTTTGCCCTATCCAGCATCCAGCGATCACTGGGCAGCTTAAAAACAGATAAACTGCTGTCTTGTCCTGCTCCAAGTAAGATCGAAATATAATTTTGACGGTGCGTCAACTGTTCATAAAACAAACCATCCTGATACAACATAGACTACTAACCTACAATCCGCTACTCCCTCGTGGTAAGAGAAGGTTTAATCCTGTTGTCAACCATCATACTTCGCCTTCAACATCATTTTCAAGACGTTTCTTTATCACCTCAGTCGGCATCTCTACAATAAAGTTAATAGGGTCATATCTATTAATGAACTCAATAAGATAAAGTGCAAAATGAAACTACATATATAGTATATTTTTAATTTTCTAACTTATTTGTATACACTGTGTCTACATCTCTCATCCAACTCTCCTTTCGCAGGTCTGCTGAAAGAAATTTAATTTGAAATAAGTAGTGCCTTTGTGCTCTTTTATCTGCTTTTATTCTTTTCATTTTTAAGTGTTTGTGTGTACATAAATAAATACATATTTGGCTTCAAGAACTCAATTACGATGATACTGAAAAGTTATTAACAGTATCAAAATAAACCTCATATGCAAATATGCTACGAATAGAACCAAAAACAAATAATAATATTCTAACAAACATATATTATTTAATAAACAAATATTCAGCCGATTATAGATTATGCCGATGCCTGCTACCTGGATGCTACTGAGGAGCTGTTAAACAAGCTTGAGCGACTGCAAAACTTATGCATTCGGTTTGTTTTTGGTCTACGAAAGTATGATCATGTCTCTCATCTTCGCAAGGAACTCAAGTGGCTCCCTATCCGTCTTCGCAGGAACACTCGGATTTTATGTCTCCTCTTCAACATCCTACACAATCCATCTTATCCCTCCTACCTGCGCGACCGATTTTCTTACGCGCGCCCTAGCGACGCACCGTGCAGATCACATCTAAGATCCCTTCTTAAATCCCCTCCTCATAAAACCAGCTACTATTCCTACTCTTTCTCTGTCCATGCAGTAAGGCTGTGGAACTCTCTTCCGCCTAGCATTCGTGATTTGAAAACTATCTCACTCTTTAAGACTCAAGTAAAAGAGCACTATCTTTCCTCTCTTGTGTGATATGTATATATATATATATATAATAAGTATTTATTTTTAGTGTAAGGTATTTATAGTTATTTAAGTATTTATTAGTTTAATTTAAGATTTCACAAACTCTTCTTTCCTTATTTTCTACACACTATAGTCTACATCTCTTCTAATCTCTCCTTTCGCAGGTCTGCTGGAAGAAATTTCTTTTTGAAATAAGCAGTACCTTTGTACAAATTTTATATTAAGATACCTATCTTCTTCTGTATATTTGTGTGTACATGAATTATAAAATAAATAAATAAATAAATAATAATAATAATAATAACCTCACAGAAACACACACAAACCCAGGGGGGGGGGGGGGGGTTGTGTGTGTTTCTGTCTTCTACCCACACAAACACAACCACTGCACATACTTCTCTAACAACACACACACAGTACACACTCAACCTCACTCCCACCCTGATACTAACCATACTAACTAAAAAAAATTACAACTAAGTAAAAAAAAAACCTGTAAACCTGTGTGTGCGTGTAGTTGTAAATACCCGCATTCTGAGAAAATAAATGAATATTCTATTCTATATTATTCTAAGCTTTTCAAAAATGTTGACATGTCCCTAATTGCTTACCATTTGTACGAGTTCATAACAAAAATTCGTTAAATTTAAATGGAGTAGTCCTGGTGACCTGAAACACAGGCCTTGAGCCTAGTTTAGGCACCCGTCTCTTACAATATTATACCCCTCCTATATCATATGTTACCGTAGAAATAAGCAACACAAAATAAGCTAGCAATTAAGAATAATATTGTGGAGAAAATAAACTATTATTATTAGTTAGGAATCGTATGTTATTTATCAAGAAGTATCGAAACATTTTTATTTTTTATGCTGCGTCAGTTTCGGTTACGTCTGAAACTGGACGTGAAGTCGAACGTTCACCGTCCAGAACGAGTCCGAGTCATTGACGGTGCGTAGTGTTGCATGTGCGCCTCAAGGAGATCACTCAAGAGATCGTGCATCTCAAGGTTCGAAGTCTACTGGAACGATGGCCCCAGTATTTGACTTAACCTATGGTTTAAGTCAAAGTGAACCCCGGGGCCCTAGAACGCAATGCAAAGAAGGAACTTAAGAGTGGGTTTTAGTCAGTAAAAGTCTGACATGACATCATTGGATGATTTCCCACCAAAAAAAAAACTTTCTGTTACGGTTTCGGCTGCAAATCGTGTTTCGGTCAGTCACTAGTAAATAATAATGAAAGTTCTACAAGAAGGTTATAATTTAAAGGTATGCAAAACAGTGTTTAGAGTCCCGCAAACCTCCATGCAAAAGGGAGGATCCTCCGAGCAGACGGGTGTTTTGTCTGGCCTGGGCGACTGCTCGATTGTGATTTCGGACTGTTATTTATGTTCCAATCACGCGGATAACACTAATACCGCGACACACAATTTTGTAGTTTAGTTCGTATGAGATAGCATAGATGTCACTACAATCTAATGGTCGTACGTACACATCAGCCAGTACACCTTCCTACCGGCAGGTACGTGTACTAATATACACTAACAAATAATTTTAATTTTTAACCTGAAATAAACTCTAAAAGAGGTGACCCACTTCCATGCAAGTCCACTGAAAGATCATTAAGAAACTTATTTATTTAAAGATAAAATCCAACAATGAAGCAGGAAAACAAAAGAAGCATAATTAATTTTTTTCGTACAACAACTTAGTTCAACGACATAATAAAGACTTTTATAATATGAAGCCCTCCTTTTTCTTTCGCTGACACTTTTTAATAAGATTCTAATAAATTATGCAAGAGCGCTGCTCGGTGACGTTGCTTCAAGGAAATATTAATATATTTCCGATTTTTAAGATGAAAGGTTGCATTTTAGTAAGTGAAGAAGTTTGCTTTGAATTTACATTTTCAATTTTGATGGGCATGTTGAAGCCAACAAGTAATACCTACGGATGATTAATTGTTTGGAATGGTATTGACATCGCATTACTTTTAATTAAATTTAAAACCGTTCATTTCATTTTGTGTTATTTTATTTAATATTTAAACATAACCTATATCTCATATTTTAACAATGTAGGTTCTCATATTCTTTACTGTACATTAACTTTTATAAAATAATAAAAATAGGACAGCTGATGTATACAGGCGTGTTTAATCCACAATTGGATTTTCATACAGCAAACCTTGTACAAATAAGAGATAAATTTTGCACTTGAGGATAATTATAAATGTACAAGAAAACTTAAGCACATTAATTAAATCATACTTAAAACTAAAAGTATACTAAACATATTATGTGTAGGTACAGCACACAATACATAAACATAATAAATACGAGTACAATAAATAAAAACCTATACATACATATTTATGGGTCATGTTGACAGAAAATGTACAATGTAGGTTATTAACTTTCATTAAGATATTGCTTAAGTATGTTAGGTAGGTATGTATCAACCGGAATACTACAATTATACATTAAAAAATGTGTAAAATATAAGAGATCATACTACAACTAACTAAAGAACTAATGATAGAATCGATCCGCATTCCTAATTGAAAATTCCTTGTGACAGTCTAAAAATACATCCTCTGGTCCATCTTAATAGAACAAGAATTTGAGTACAACACTATCAGTCTAAAATCAAAATAAAAATCTAATATTTTCTTCAGGATACTATGATATTATTCCTGAACTCCAGCCCAGAATTGTGGTAAATCCATCCATAGTGCGGTGCTACATCAGTATACACCACATAATACGATGGATCACATTCCTTCTGTCCCGGTGATACTCCACACTTTGAGAGGACTCCTCGAAGTAACGAACTGATCATGTGGTCTGGTTGAATGACACTCATAACGAGCCCTCCTCCACTGTCCCCGTTGCGTGGGTTGATGGCTGAAAAGAATTGAAAATGAAATTTAAAAAACTAATGTTAAAAATAAAAATGCCTGGTTAATTTTGCCTTACTACATATATAGTAAATCTACAGCCGTAGCTTCCGTATTTTTATTATTTTGTTATTTTATAAACACACTTATTGATCTGTATTTGAAGAGAGTTAGATATCAGTTTTGGGAATAACCAAATTTACGTCACACATAACAAAGTTCATATTCCATTGCAACCTTTTCTTTTTTACGACTTTAATACAAGATGTCACTTAATTTTATAAGTACTTATAATAATCAAAGCTACAGGCAGCTACGTATTTGACTTGATGGCGATTGAATGAAATTATCTGGAATTAGAAAATGATCCCAAACCATCTATTTTCCGCAAAAAAAATATTTCTATGACCTTTTACAAAATATAGTTTTAACGTGTACTAAATATTCAAATTTGTTCAACAAATTGAACGCGAAGGAGTAACAAACATAAACTCACAATTTGTTCACTCACTGTGATTCATTATAACTACAACCTAGGGGTCTTTAAATCAAGAGTGGATAAGTTACTTCTAGGTCATCGTAGACCACATCATCGCTTACTATCAGATAAGATAGTGGTCAAACGGGAAACAAATTTTCGCACTATTATAAGTGTGATTATATAGTGTAACTGGACACCCCTATACACCCCAATTACAAAATTAAGAAACAATCATAATTTAAGTGCAATGTTTTTTTTTAATGCATTAGGATAGCTAATTTAAACAAAAACACTTTAGCTAGTGTTTTTGTTTAAATTAGCTATCCTAATTGTAGGCAAATAATATGGGCATTGACACACTACATGGGTAGCGCATCGGTATTGGTATCTACGCACAATCACACAAAAACGCTAGTGACGCAATCAAGATTAAACAAGAATTTATCAAAATTGGTAATTTTTTACAAGCTTTCATTTAGTTTGTCCTGTACCGATGTTTGGTTGTAATTAAATCTTGCAAATTAAATTTGATCCACTTCCTAGCTATCGACTGAGCTGAAATTTTGCATACAAGTGTAAATCAGATGACAATGCAAAATTAGACATGGAGCTGATCTGATGATGAAGCTGAGGCCATAGGAACTCGGTAATTAAGCGACACAACCTCATTGAGTTTGGGCTTGTATTGACGAGTGCTTTAGTGCTAGATGGTAACCAGGGCCGGGTGATGGAGGTGGAAGATGGCCATAGGAACTTGGTAATAAGCACAAAATGATAACCCTATGGTGTTTGAACTTTTTGGAATGATCTTGATGAGTTTTAATTATATAGGTAGGTACAGATTGCGCTATAAAGGCTTGCTATGAAAAAATGATTTTCATTGAAAACTTGTTATCTTTGATTTTTTATTTTAGGGTTAAAAGTGACCTATTTTAAAACTAGCTAAAATGGTTTCAGTAACCGATTCACAGACTACTTTCAGGATGTTACGCGTTTATTTTGTTACATGTTCTGTTTTGATAATATATATCTAAACGTATAGGTATCGTTTCTTACACACTAAATGACTAAGGTAGATGATGCATTCGTAACAACAAAGCGTTAAGGTGTTACACCATTTTAAATTATCGATAATTTAATCTAGTAACCGATAAAGTTAGATAAAATTTATTGGTCAATAGATGTTTTATCGAAAAAATACGATAGTGGAAAAATCGGAACAATATCAGATCGATAACTTTGGGAACTGGTTTTACCCACAGCTGCGCTCTTCGAGCCAAATAAAATTATCCATTTAGTTCAGAATTATATTATTATGATTCTTAGCTAAATAGTGTCTCTGTTTATCAGTGACACTATTTAGCTAAGAATAATAATATAAAAGTAAAATAATATTTAGAATCAGATCAGTACTTACTTAGAGATAAGGTTTTTATAGACAAACAAACTTTGCCTTTTTACTATGTTATTTATTATATAATTTAGCGACCCACCCTAGTTTCACACGTGACACGGGTATTTCAAATCTTTAAAATTGACGGGTTTTGGTGGATGACACCATGTCTTTGAATTTTTTACTCTAAGACATGCCGGTTTCCTCACGATGTTCTTCATCGTTTTAATAGCAGTGGTGATAAAATAAATTACACAATTAATGCGCCTGGCAGGGTTTGAACCCGCGACCTATAACTTGTAAGCTGGAGCAGTTACCACTGGTTTACCACTATTCTGATGCAGCTGAATGCCAGTATTTTGTATAGAGAAATATAACTCCACAACCCAGGCATTGGATTACATGGTTCGACACCCCTTAGAGCCAGCGGCGAGCTCTCTAATAATGCAATATTGCACTATACGCACAAGGTAATAATCTATTTAGTATATAGAGGCTGTAACCTAAAAGGTAGCCACACCGTCGGTTACGGGCCAGTAATTAATTTAATCTTCGTTACTATTGTACTATAAGACGCAGTACTGAGTTCATGTTGGTAGTCGTACATCCTAGTGGGTATTGTTCTAAGGATATTTAGGTTTCGAATTTGTATACCGTAGACGAGTACGTTTGTTGTGGAAGCTGTACCTATTGTGTTGGCGAAGCTGACTAATAACAGAGATTGAAAATTCATAATAGTTTATACGCTTTTAAACTCCATTCGACTTCTGATGACCGATTTTGACTTTTAGTACGTAGGCTGGCATTAATAGTAAAAAAGTGGTTACAATACGAAATATTTACTGCAGCGGCCATTTATCATGCCAGTAACGCAATAAAAGTCAAAATAAACGATATTTAAATGAATAATTAAGATAAGAAGATGCTCGAAGAAAGACCAAATGACGGAAAACCGCTTGTAAGTAATAATAATAATATTCCACAACTATCACACAACGCCGTCTAGCCCCGAGCTAAGCAGAGCTTGTATTATGAGTACCAGACAACTGATAAACATACTTATAAAAAATTTGATATATAATTATATCTAAATTTATACTTATTATAGATAAATTACACCCAGACACAGAACAAATGATCGTGCTCATCACAAAAACTTTTGTCCTGGGTAGCAATCGAACCCACGGTCTCCGGCATAGCAGTCAGGACCACTAATCACTAGAACAACAGGCCAGTCAATAAGTGGTTATAACTACAGTATAACTACAAAGGCTACTTACTTGAAGACGGTCCATATCCAGCACAAAAAGTGAACTCATTCAGCAACCCTGAGTATAGCTTGTGGGAAAAGTTAATGCATGTTGTATCGTTCTGAATAATAGTGTTAGTTGCTCTAAGAACATCAGACGGCTCGTTGTGTTCTGTTGTTCCAAAGCCTACGACCTGGAAATGAGAAGAAAATTTAGTAGTACCAAAATAGTCTTGGGAAAATTGAGAAAATCAGAAGACTAAAAACTATAAAAATCTGTTTTTAACCTTGTCATATAAAATTGGATCATAAATAAAATCATAACACAAACCCTTCATATACGGAAAGAAGAGGAAAATATTGTGAGCTAAAAAACTTTATTAGTGTATTAATAAAGATGGCTATGTAAGTACCTATAGGAAGATCAAAGAAAGAAAATTCATTTGTGTGCAAGAGGGTAATGACTACTGAGATGTTGGCAATAAGTAAATGCCTATGTAAGAAACAGACTCTTATTGCTTCAATTACTAGGACAGAAGAATGTTAATAACGATGAATTTTTAGACAAGCATTGGAATGAAAGTAACTGGTTGATATCTATAGGTAATCGGTTCATATTTGATTTGGAACCGTACTGTCGTATCGATTGGCGGACTTGTTCGTCAAGTCGCGAGCACCCACGAGTTGGCACCTTCGGATTTTACCTATTTTTTTTTATCGTCAACGACATCAACAAATCGCGAGCGCTCACTAGTGTCACAGTAGCGAGTCGACAAACAAGTCGTTTGGCGCAGAGAGGGCGGAGCGAGAGGGTTTGTCAGACTTTTGCTGACTAAAACTCACTCCTACGTTCCTTCTTTGCCTTCCGTTCCAGGGTGAACCCATGGCCCCAACAGGCTTCGGCCCTACTGGGCCCATAAGGTTTAGCTGACATCTCTTTGAGACGCGCGTGGAACACTACACGCCGTCAACGACTCAGGCTCAGTCTGGCCAATTACCGGACGGCCGGATGACGAACTACTCATTGCTCGTAGTCCGCAAGCTCACGCGTTCAAACTACGATGATAAATTATTACTCGGCTAAAGAAAAGAACAATGGATTCGTTAACTTACCGTAGCTTCCATCCCATAGTATTTAGGTTTGTTATACACAGGGCCCCAAATACAGACCGGCTGTACATATTCAGTAAACTCTAGACTATGGACCTTGATGATGGCCAGGTCTGATGTAGATGAATCATCATTGTATGCTGGATGAACTATTATTTCTTGAGCCTGGAAATATGAAAAGCTTATTTTTTAATACATTTTACATAAATTTATAGTATACTTATATTCCACAACTATTACACAACGCTATCTAGTCCCAAACTAAGCAGAGCTCGTACTATGAGTACTAAATAACTGATAAACATAATGTCATAAATCTATCTCTTAGGGATAACCCACAATAACCATTTTTATCCTTAACTTTTTACGAGAAACAATGGCTTATTTTCGAAGCGATTTTAAGCAATACAGCATTAATCCATATCGAATTAAGTACCTTAAATACATTGTGCATTTAATAAAATCAATATGACCATTTACAGCATGTAATCTAAATGAATACTTCCGAAGATATTGCAGTTTTAAAATGCAGGGACATAACTCAGGTTAGGAACACGCTGATATCAGTATCAACATTGAAACAGAACGAGGCTGAGAAGGCATAAAAAATATAAGATAATGGATACACGCGATTAAATTTTGTCATCTTACTCACATACAAAAGGAGAAACTGACTGGCTGACATATCAAAGCACAGGCGAAACTACCAGGACTATGAACGTGAAATTTTGCACAAGATTTCCTTTTATGACTTAGGCGAGCACTAAGAGAGGACTTTCCAAAATTCACCCCCCAAGGGGATGAAACAGAGTTCTAAAGTTTGTATGAAAAACCCTACTTACACACGGGCGAAGACGCTGGCAAAAACTAGTGCAAAAATGTGATATTATCACAGTCACGTATTTCGTAATATTTTTTAAATACTTACTGCGAGTGTTTGTCTGCCAGGTTGACTGAGATCTTTGAGGTTGTTAATACCAGCGACGATTACTACTCTGTTGGCTTCTGTAGTATTACCATTCTTGACAACACAATGACCCGCTAAAAATTTATTATAAATTATTGTTATTTAATTTGTTTCTGTGGAATTACAAGGGCTTTTACTAGAAGTGTTAAAATGTTCGAGCAAGAAAAAGGGATAGAGCTATACCACAGTATACGCTACTGACAGGACCGCGTGAGCCGTTTCGAACATTTTTAGGTAGTTTCCGTACTATTCCATATATCTATACTGTGGCTATACACCCTATATGCATAGCTCCATACCTTTAACAGTTTAGTTTAGATCGTCAAATCGATCGCGGTGAAAGCTCGTGATAGGGCCTCAGTTCGATGATGAAAGCAGAGTGTTCCACGAGATTTCACTGTGCAAATGATTACTTTGGATTGATATATAGAAGTATCAAACCTAAGATATATATATACATATACACCACTAGTTTTTAATTAGTACAAATATTTCAAGGGCTTATTAGAAAAGTCTTGTTATTAGTAAAGAAAAGTCTCAATAAATAATATTCATAAACAGCAAAGATAGTAGTGTTTGTTTAGATCCCAAAATGTCACTAAATTTATGGAAATATAGTACAGCTTATTAATTATGAATGTAAAACAATGGAAAAAGACTGCGTGTAGCATTTTCTAGTAGCAATTATTATGAATAATTGATTCAATTCAAATTTACCAATTATGACAATTTTTCGTGGTCAATTTTGGGATTTCGTTTTTTTACTTCAAAAAGGTGAAGGAAAACATCGTGAGGAAACCGGCATGTCCTAGAATCAAAAATTCGAAGACATGTGACATCCACCAAACCGCACTGGGCCCTCGTGGTGGATTACGGCCCATTCTCACTCCTAGAGAGGAGGCCTGAGTCCCAACAGTGGGAACATTATAAGGCCGACTATACTATACCATATATATATAACAAAGAATGGGGTCTTTGGAGTCATGGATATAAGACTGTTCAAAATCAAATGACCAGAGAGCACATAGCTTTTAAAAAGGTTTCTGACTAACCATCAATTTACCTCAGGAAAGACAGTAGCACAGTGAATGCAGCAGCAGTCGACGGGGTTTAGGGAAGGCCCTTTATAGTCCCCCTAAGTACAGATAGCAGGCAGAGAGGATTCGGGTAAGTGTTTTTTAAAAGGTCATGAGTCCTTTCCATGTGCTGATGATGATTACCAGGATAAATATAGTGGCTCAGTGAGTAATAGTATCCACTCACTGAGCTTGCTTTAAAAAAAACTGTAAGGTTTTCTCACCAGTTAAAATTGCAGTCTTAGACACAATGTTACCACCACAATGATACTTCAGCACATTATGCCTGTTCTTGACAAAGATAGCGACATGCCATGGCCAGTCACCAGCTTGGGCTTCAGTCCTGACTGACACTAATTCTGTATGGTTGATAGATCTTCTACCGCAGACTTGAGCGTATTGGTTTCTTGCATAACGCTGGGTGACGTTTAACGCAGCGACTGTTTGTGCTGCCTGAAATGTTTATATCAAATGATTACAAATGAAACCGCTAGTACGGACATCCTCACGTCCCAGCAGTCGGGACCCCGACCCCGACTATCAGCCATCGTAGGCGTTCTTACGCCCCAGTCACCGGGACTCCGACCTCCACTACCAGCCACCGTAGGCGTGGGCTTGTAAACGACAAGCAATGGGTAGCTCGCCGTCCGGATCGAACGCGAGTCGTTGACGGTGCGTAGTGCTCCACGCGCGCCTCAAAGAGATGTCAGCAAATCGGGCTGAAGTCTACTGGGACAATGGGTCGACTTCTGAACAGGAAACCCGTCGTTCAGTCGCAAGGGAACTGAACGAACAAAAAAAATCACACCTGACTTTTTTTCAATCAATTAATCAATAAATAATGTTTATTTGTAAGAATATGGTACAATAGATATTACAATTTTGGTTCCAGCATATCCTGCCATACTATGGCGTACAAATATTTCTTTACGAATGAAGGATTTATTAGCCTATTAATTAATAAATATGAATCAATTAATTTGGAAACGCAAGATGGGAATCACAAAATAAAACTAAAATGTTTAACTGCATTGAAAACCCAGTTCTAGCCGATAATAAATAGGATACATTTAATTTTAACCACCAGTGTGAGGTTGTAACTAGTTCTAGCCGCTATGATGAAGGCTACACATAGTTCTAACCTAAAATAAGTAGGATACATTTAAGTTTAACCGCATTTAGCCGGCTGCACCTAGTTGTAGCCGGCTAAAACTAGGTGAGCCGTATTTCGGCTATTAGCCGTAACATATATAGATTATGTGCATTAAATTTATGAAAATTATGAAAATCGACCACTAAACTTTTCTCTTATATAAGAGAAAAGTTTAGTTGCCGATTTTCATGATTTAATTTATTTTATTTAAAATCTTTATGGATCACCAGAATGGGGAATGAAGAAGAGAAAATCACAATTTAGAAATACGCATACAATAAATGTCATTCGCGTTTTTTTTGCCGCCTCAATTCTGACAGGCGCTTCACCAAAGTGAGTAATCTCGATCATTACCATAAATTAATAGCACTTTTCACGCTTTAGGATTACAGTCACGGTCCCAAAACTAACTCTGAGTATCGTTACTGACTTTGCTCGTGAAAAACCAAACAGAGCAGAAAAAAAATTAAGAGTCACGGCAAGAAAATAATACTTATATTACCTAGTTCGTACGCTCACATGTAACATGCTCCTATAATTATATCAATTGAATGAATTTATTTACCTATTAACATAATAGTAGTGTCAAATTAAGTGAATCGTATGGACAGTATAATTATTAACCAAAATAAAATAAAAAATTGATGAAGTAACTATAGAGTTTCTTGTTCATTGGTTTCCATAAAAATCTATCTTTTGCAAATGGAGAGCTGGAGTCACTTATTATTATTTTGTAACTGTAATTTGGTATTCAAAAGATTTTTTTTTATTATTGCACATCTACCAGAGCGTAGTCTTTTAACATAAAAGTTGACTGATAGAGAATCCCTTGATGCATTACATACCCCCTTTTTTAGGTGGGAAATCATCCAATTACTTCTCCTGCTCCAGGGTATAGCAGGAGGGCGTGTCAGAGTTTTACTGACTAAACCCACTCCAATGTTCCTTTTTTACCTTGCTTTTCAGGAACCCGGAGTTCCCTTTCGGACAACCCATGGCCCCAGTAAGCTTCGGCCTTGCTGGGCCCCTATGATTTTGCTGACAGTTCTTTGAGGCGCGCGTAGCCTTTAAGCCACTGCTGTACATAGAGTTTAAGTAAATAAATATAAGTACCTTTTGTTAGATTAAATATATGCTTAAATAATACAACTTTAATTTACAATACTCACCTTAATCTTATCATTACAAAGTGTAACATTATTTAATGTTAAATAATTAACAATTGGCACATCACTTTCGTTTGTTTTTAAGTTGTCCGTGGACACGTAAAATATGTAGCGATCTGGAATCGGCCTCACTCCGTGTCCCACTAGGTTATGCTTATTCGTTCTTCGTAATGTAAAGTTGTAGACACTCGGAAACTGGAAACAGTTTTTTTTTTAATATTATCTACATAAGAAAGTAATTCTTAAAATTAATTACACATGTCACGCTAAAAGGTGTACGAATATGTTTGCACGTAAGAAAATACATGAAATCAGGAATTACAAGCAAAATAAAAACAATATTGACAGTCTATCGCACTTCTACTTTCAAAAGCTTTGAAATATTCGTCATATAAATAAATTAACTTTTTCTTATCCAATTAAACAACATTTATTTTTAATAACAATGTAATTCTTGTAACCGCATGGTACTCAAAGATTCCAGCTGCATTGGACGGTAATAAATCAGCCAGTTAAGATAAAAAATACCACTGATTTTGACCCTGGTCCGCCTTTTAACTGCAACCATTCGTGTAAAAAATACTTAAAAATAAATATACTCACAGTATATACAGTAACTTCATTCTTGAACAATATCACCATTTCAGCTTCAACAATATTTTTATAAAGTCCAAAATCTACAATTCCCCTCCAGTAGTTTTCACTAAATCTATCGAAATGTATCAAACCTAAACCACAGGGATCATATATTGTCAAAATAGAGCCTTTCAGAGACACAGAATTAACTTCCCATAAACTTGTCAACATAAAAAATAATAATAATATGCTTTTTCCCATTTTCCTTATTTTGCATTAATAACTCTAAACACGTACTACTGAAACTTATGTTCCAATGTAATTAATATAATTCACTGAAACTATTCGTATAAAATAATTATCACACATTTATAAACAGGGTGTTCAAAATGTATAGGTATCTAAAGAATGGTTTCAGGCACTCTGTGAGTTGCCTTTTAAATAAAAGCTTTAGTGAGTCATAAGGAAGACACACAAATACTTTTGTTCTATCAATTATAAAATGCATTTTTTATATTTAATTGGGTTAGTATATCTACAATTAGTCACAATGTATGACAATTATAATGTGTTTAATAATCAATACCTATAGTCATTACTAGCTGACATGTCTATTGTGCGTGCGTCAAAGTTCTTGGTTAAAATAAAACCATAGTCGGACAAACCGGATTCGGAAATACTATGATATTTAATGAAAATGTTAAAAATCTCTACCAAAATAATTGGTACCATATTTTGTGTTCGCATATTTATAAAGCTGCGTGTTTATTATGATTAATAATGGATATAAAATGTCATTAAATTTATGGGGTAGTTAAATTATTGGAACATGCATAGGTAAGATTATATTGTTCAAAGCAAACCTATGGTATAAAGCAGTGCTTATATTTTACACAAATGAATAAACATCTGTTTTGACTAACCCACTGACCCGGACAGTAACCCTATAGAAAGCTACAGGTGTACGCATAACACAATACGTTACTCAATATTACATAAAAGCAGTCATTGTTTAGTTGGATTTGAATTAGTATAATATTTAGGCTAACTTGGGTTTTATTATAATTTTTGAGTTTTTTAAACGTATTTAGTTTCAAATATAAGTATGTTTTTTTTTTTTTTTTTTATTCAGCTTAAAATAAAGTCACACATTATAAAAAAAAACATTTATCGTTAAATTATATTTAAATAAACATAACCCTTTTTGGCAGTCGCGTAAAAACAATCAAATATGATGCACCCTGTATTCAAAAATTAACTAACAAGTTTGGTCATTTGACCTACGATTAAAGTGACCTTAAACTTCTTTGAATATATTTACGATAATACTAAATACTATTTTTATTCATGATTCATTTAGGTATTGTTTTATACAGTATGGTTTTCCCTCCGATGAATTCTGAGAATTAATTAATTTTATCACTTTTGCGTAGGTAAACCTATATCCCTATGCGTCAGTTGTCACTTATATTTCAAACTATATCTCAGTTATAGCTAAATACGGTTCACTCGTAAAAATGATAAAGTCATATTTATGAATTTAATTTGTTTTATTTTAAGATCTAAATCATCCAATGACATCTCCCGCTCTGGGTGGAGCGCGAGGACGTGTCAGACTTTTGCTGACTAAATTTACACCTATGTCCTTCAGTTGCCCTTCACGTTGTAAGAATACGGGTTTCCTCTTCCGAAACTCCCCGCGGTCCTAGCAGGCATTGGCTCTGCTGTGCCATAATCTTTCATGAAAACATAAAAACCTTTAGCTCAATAAAGGCTTTTATTTTCACATATTAGAACTTCCATGGTCCGGAGCGATGAGGAGTGGCAGGCCTCCTTCTGCGAAGCAATAATGCTAGCAAAGGAGGAGGCCGCAAGAGCACGCGCGAGGCAATGGCCCCCGCGCCCCTGCCGCCGGGATTCCGGTCCCGATTTCCGGCCACCGTAGGCGCGAGCTTGCGGACGGCGAGCAATGGATAGCTCGCCGTCCGACCATCCGGTAGCCGTCCGGATCGAGCCCAATTCGTCGACGGCGCGTAGTGTTCCACGCGCGCCTCAAGGAGATGTCAGCAACCGTAGGAGCCCAGCACAGTCAAAGCCTACTGGGGCCAAGGGTCTGATTTGAAAGGAAGACTCGACCCTGGTATGAAAGGCAACGAAGAAACAGGAGTGGGTTAGTCAGTAAAAGTCTGACACACCCTCTTGCTCCACCCAAGAGCGGGGGATGTCATTGGATGATGTTAACAAAAACAACGATGGCTCAATGTAATACAATAAAGCAAGCTACCCACATCTACAACTTATGGAGGGTTCGTCATCGTCAAAGCATACCAACCGCCCCTGTTTGGAGGCGAAATTAACACAATACTTTTAAGGGTAACAAATATGCATGAAATTCGCTTTCATAAAGCTTTTGTCAAACCAATGCGTGCAGTCGTCACATATTTTTGAAGTTCTGTAATTAAAGTTTTGACAGTACTGTTAAAATTACTCGTAATTTATTTTAGATAACAAGCAAGATACATAACTATATCGTATTATTTGAAGAGAAAGGATGAAACCAGGTGAAACGCATGTTACTATAATAGTTATGAGTTTATGTGGATGGATGGAGAGGGGGTAGCAAGCTAAAGTTAGATGGATGGTGTGAGGAGTGATATGAAAGAAATAGAAGTTAGTGATAACATGACGGGTGAAAGGACAACATAGCATAGTAGCATAGTCAGCCTTTATAATGTTCTCACTGTTGGGACTCAGGCCTCTCTAGGAGAGGGAATGGAGCGTAATCCACCACGCGGGCCCAATGCGGGTTGGAGCGGGTTGAAAAGGACAGAATGGAAGAAACAAACTTGTTACGCCGACCCCAAGTAACACAGGACAAGGTCAGGAAGATGATGATTGTGAAAATTAGAACCCTAACCATTTCCATCAATAAACCTAAGTAGATAGGTAGGTAAGCCTCAGTGCCTAAGATTTGCTGATAGGAAACTCAATCCAGGATTATGCTTGCTTTTGTCAGAATTACGGGATTACTCGAAAGAGTTACCGTGGCTCTGAAGCACAAAGGGCAACTGAAGGAAGAGAGGTGTCTTTTAGTCAGTAAAACCTGATAGTCCCTCTCATTCAACCCAGAGGTGGAGGAGTTATGTATATGATGTTTTTTAGGGTTCCGTACCTCAAAAGGAAGAAACAGAACCCTTAAAGGATCACTTTGTTGTCCGTCTGTCTGTCTGTCTGTCAAAACCCTTTATCTCGGGAACGGGTGGAGTTATCGAAGTGAAATTAAAACCATATACCATATATCTGCAGTCTCTTGAATCTGTGAAAAAATCAAATTTCTAAGTTTACGAAAAAAAAGATACAGCCATTTATGTCCAAAAAACTGTATATTTCGACACTCTCGAGGAAATCAAAATTCATAAGGTACTTCCCGTTGACCCAGAATTCTCAAAATTTTGCAAGTTCAATAAATCTGAAAATTGTAAATTTGTCGTTGTTTCACAACAAAAAAAAAATTCGATTCGGAAAAATCTTCAAAACTCCATTCGGGAATTGAACTCTTTACATAGGTAAGTTTGTACGGAACTCTCAGAGTGCGAGCCCGGTTTTTTTGAGGTGGTAACTCAAAAAAAAACTTTTCACAAAAAAATACAACCGACTTCAACGTAAAAAAAAACACTGATAAGTGCAAAATAACATTAATTTCGGAAGTCGGGTTTCTATAATAGTTTTGTCTCTTCGTTATTTAACACCGACTTCCGAAATTAAAGTTATTTTGCACTTTTCAGTGTTTTTTTTACATTAAAGTCGGTTGCATTTTTTTTTGTTTTTTTTTTTTATTTTACACATTTTAGTTATGGTACCATCACTAAAAAGTACCCCTCAGCCAAACTTAAATACCTTATAGCCAGAGTGCATCTCATGACAATTCTAATAATCTCAAACAAGGTTAGATTACATTAATTTATTACAGAGGTCCGGTGCCTAACTTCAGGCTTCATCATCAGATCAGTTCGATATACCTATTCCCTATACTTCTTTCAGTCAGTCATCGAGTACACGTATAAACAAAACAATTTTACTTGTTACGACGATTCTGCTGTGATCCTATGAGGAGTTCTATCAAAAAAAAAATATCTAAACCGGTTCACAATTGACCGAGAAATCGGTGAACATACATAAAAAAAAAATATACATTCAGCCGAACATAGAACTTCCTCCTTTTTGAAGTCGGTTAAAAAGGAACCGTTTGCCTTTGTACATAAACTTACCAACATTAACATTATATTACATTTCTAGTGCAAACTAGAGAATAACATCTAATCTAAGCAAAAGATGTGCTGTCGTGATGAGTTTTATGAGTTTAAGTACTGTATAACTGAAGTCGTAACTGTTCATAATTCATCATTTCCCTAGACTAACAGATTCTCGACTACAAACGTGTCATCAAGCACTAATTTACCTGCATACATTACACATCCACGAAGCTAGTAGATTCTAATTATTCCAAGCAATTTAGCGCTCACTTACTTGCACATAATAGACATTATATCATAAAGGTAGTGCCAAACTTGCGCATAGGAGTTTGAGGACTTCTTTCACTACTCATTGAGTTGTGATTGATCAAAATCTTACTATATTCTTTATTGTAAACTTTATAAAAACACACACAAGATAAACTTTTACAAAAACAAGTGTGCAATGGACGATTTTTTCACACAGGACAATCTCTTAGGGCTATTTTTATATACACCTGGTGGTCCGTTTGGTTGCGCAACCAATTTGGTGGCGCGACCAGCTCGGACACCAGTCCGGCCGCTAATGACGCCGCCACCAAAGAGTATGTGAGGGCTATATTTCACCGGGACACCATGGCGGCGCAACTGGTCAAATCAAATCAAATCATAAATATTTTTATTTCACATAGGCCTACATGGGCACTTATAAAACGTCAGAAGCTAGTACACGGTTCCAAATTAGTCGTTTCCTATGGACAAGAACCGGCAAGAAACTCCATGGTTACTCTTTTAAAAAAGTAGTTGTTTACAATATTTTCATATTACAGTATTAATAGATATTATGTAGGAACAGTGTAGACCAGTCAATATTGTACCCAAAAGCACAATAAAAAAAAAACATATTAAAAAAAGTGAGTCGTAATAGGAAGTAATGTAAGAATACGTGGAGTCTACAGTGTTCTCACATTCACATTATAAAAAAGGCTATATAAAAAAAAACAAGAAAAATATCAATAATTACAACTATTAATAAATGAGATGTTAACAAAATAAATTACTAACGAATTTAAGGTAGTTGAAGTCCAAATAATTTAAAAAATGTTGCAAAAGCAATGAGTTAAAAAAAAAGATATGTACATGATAATGGCCAGGGGATCAAATGTGCAGAAGTAGTCATTGCCAAACAAGCGTGTCTTCGACATAATCTTTAACCTTATAGTACGCTTTTTTGGTTAGGACACGCTTAATATGAGTTTTGAATTTCCCCTCATTTAGTTCTGTTACCGCCTTTGGCAGCTTTTTATAAGTGGTCGCGCCGCCATGATGTTTCAGTGAAATATAGCCCTTACAGACAACCTTTAGTTGGACTGTACGAAAAGAGATCGATGTAGGGCTGTCAGTGCACAAAAATCGAAATAATGGGTACCTACCTACTGACTACTGTTACAGAGATGTGGGGCGACAAGCTCTTTGCCGTTGGTCATCGGCACAGAGGCTGTGGAAAGGGTCCACGAATTCACTTACTTCGGTAGTGTTGTGTCAGAGACTGGTGGGACCGCAGAGGACATCGCTTCGAGGATCGCCAAGGCAAGAGCAACCTTTGCACAGCTCCGTCCCGTGTGGAAATCGCGAAAACTGACTAGAAGAGTTAAGCTAAAGATATTCCGGTCCAACGTCAAAACCGTATTTCTGTATGGGTGTGAGACGTGGAAGGTCATAAAAGACATCTCGCATAAACTCCAGGCCGTTATCAACCCGGCCTGTCTTCGCCGTATTCTCGGTATTTACTGACCCGCGAAAATCTCCTATACAGATGTGTTTTTTTAGTTGCGAAAATCATCTAATGTCATTCCCCGTTCTTGGGCGGAGCGTGAGGGCGTGTCATATTTTTACTGACTAAAAACCCACTCCTGTTCCTTCTTTGCCATTGTTCCAGGGCCCCGGAGATCTCTTTCCCATCACCCATGGCCCCAGCAGGGTCAGGCAGGGCCCTTGAGGCGTGCGTGAAACACTATGCGCCGTCAAGGCTTGAGCTCGGTTCGGTCGGTTACCGGACGGTCGGGTGGCGAGTTACCCATTGCTCGCCGTTCGCAAGCCCGCGCCTGACAGGATAAAACTGAGATTGGTTTATTCAAAAAAGACATGATGAAATATTACTAAATACAATGCACTAGCATTTTAGAAACCAGTTTATAAAATCCAATAATTATAGATAATAAAATACTGTAACATTTATCTCAAACTTCACCACATAGGTAGTTTAGAACAAAGTCGTTTCCCGCTGTCTGTCCCTATGTATTCTTAGATCTTTAAAACCATGTAACGGATTTTGATGCGGTTTTTTTATAATGATTCAAGAGAAAGGTTTATATGTATAATACATGCATAACATAGTAGAGAAACACTGGTAATTTTAGAGGTTTCTAATGTGATGTCGTAAATAAACACAATATTTTTGCGCTTACATTGCGAACGCTGGCTGAACCCTACGAGATAGATCAAAATAATTATATGTCTATCTTATAGGGATACCCCACAATGACGATTTTTTATCCTTTACTTTTTACTAGAAATAATGGCTTAATTACGAAGCGGTTTTAAGCAATACAGCATTAATCCTTATCCAATTACGTACCTTTGATACATTCTTTATGTAATACAGATCAATATGGCTCTTTACAGCATGTAATTTAAATGAATATTTTCGAAGATATTACATATTTAAAATGCGGTGCGGTGGCATCAGCATTGCACCCGTGCGAAGCCGGGGCGGATCGCTAGTACTATATAAGCCAATGTATAGACATAAAAAAGACCTAGATCCTTTAATAAAATACTATCAAACACACTGCTATTCTGGCTAATACGTCATTGCCTTTATACCGAACAGCTCCGAAATGACCCGAAGTGTTCGTCTGACGCCTCACTTAAGACCTAGATCCACTACACGATTGTTCTGTAATTATTCTGTCAAGACCTAATTTAGGATCCTTTGTAAATAATATTTCAGCGCAGAAAAGCTTCAATAAAGTTAATATATTATGATTAATTAATAATTATGGTTGACTAAATAAACAGAGCTGATTTGGGCTCTTTGAAGTTCGTGTTTTATGTAACGTAAAATAACGAAACAAAATTATATTTTACTTTAATTTATTTTGAGATGTGTGTAAAATATGTAGGTTCCATAGTGAATATTATTAATACCTATACTATCTAACTCGGTAAACGTTGCTCTGCCATATAAATTAACAAAAAAAAAAATGGGGGAGTGGGGTGTAGGAGGTTAAGAAATAGCTTACGATTATATATACATACATTCTCTGATCTACTAAATATGCACAAATAAAGACCATAAAAATCGGTCAAGCCATTTCGGAGGAATTCGGTAACAAACACTGTGATACGAGATTTTTATATATTAGACATAAATAACTACTGTGGTTTTTTTTTGGTGGGAAAATCATCTTATGACATCCCTCGCTCTTGGGCGGGGTGGGAGATAGTGTCAGACTTTTACTGCCTAAAAACCCACTCCTGTTCCTTCGTTGCCTTTCGCACCAGGGCCGAGTCTTCCTTTCAGAATCAGACCCTTGGCCCCAGTAGGCTTCAACCCTGCTGGGCCCCTACAGTTGCTGACATCTCCTTGAGGCGCGCGTGGAACAGTACGCGCCGTCGACGATTTGGACTCGGTCCGGACGGACGGCGAGCTACCCATTGCTCACCGTCCGCAAGCCCGCGCCTACGGTGGCCGGAAATCCACCGTGTGCTCCACCGTGTCCTACAGAGGGTCCGCACAATGGTGACACCCGGGCGTTTCTTTCGCACGAATCCGGCGCAGAAACCTCCCGAACTTACCATGTCCGGTGAGGACCTACGTCATGCGGAAGGTAAAGACGTCGTGTTGCCTTTCCAGCCACTCCTCAAAGAGGGGGCTTACCGCCATAATTATAGCGTGCCCAAAATAACTACTGTGATAATAGTTACTTACTATATGTCCTACTTTTAACAAAATATATGTACAGAACTGACTTAAATATGAATTAACAACGAGTATTTAGAACCTAACTACTTACGTAATGTACATTTATAAAATCAAATACACTCAGTCGTCTAATTACCTAGGCACTTCGACGACTGAGCTTAACTACAGCAATATGAAGGATATTGCTGTCATGTGGATATGCCAAAAACGTGCCTAAAAGACTGGCAGGGTATAAATGACCGGCTTATTCTAAAATGTCTAATAGGTCAATTTTGGGATTTGAAGTGCCAAATTCTATTTGAAACAATACATGTAGAGAGCATAGAAATAATGTGAAAATCTTGCGGCAAAGACTAGAATAATATCTTACGAAGGATTCAAATTGGATATTGGCTCTCGACCCAATCAAACCCAAATCATTTGTGACACGAACAAAAAATCTTATAAGAAATATTATTTACGATATGATTTTTGTTTGTTTGCGTTTATTTATTCGTGAGAAAAATACTGAGTTTGAATCTGCTACTCTATAAGAATAATGTCAAAGTTATATTAGAATATAATAATACATATAATATTCCACAACTTTAACACAACGCCGTCTAGTTCCAAGCTAAGCAGAGCTTGTGTTATGAGTAGGTACCTACTAGACATCTGATAAACATATTTATACTCGTATATTTCTAAATACATACATATTATAGATAAATTACACCCAGACACAGAACAAATGGTCGTGCTCATCACACAAACATTTGTCCTGGGTGGGAATCGAACCTACGACCTCCGGCATAGCAGTCAGGGCCACTAACCACTAGACCAACAGGCCAGTAAAATATTGAGAAACATTACAAAAAATCAAAGCGTGATCTGAAATTCCGCCATTTTATACCAGATAAAATAAAAGTTACATATATATGTATTAATCAAACCTATGGCAAAATATATTTAAGGCACTATTATTAATTATATTTGTAAATATAATTACAGCTTTTCGGTTCACTAAATAATATCATACTAAATATTCGATATTGTTACGGCACCATACAACTTTATTTGGTATATATTTCTTTTCATCATCATCATTTCAGCCGAAAGACGTCCACTGTTGGACATAGACCTCCCCCAAGTGTCGCTACAATGAACGGTCCTGTGCGTCTCGCATCCATTGGATTCCTGCAACCCTTACCAGGTCGTCGGTCCACCTTATAGGAGGCCTTCTAACGCTACGTCTTCCGGTACGCGGTCGCCATTCCAGAACCATTCGGCCCCAACGGCCATCAGTTCTGCGAGCCATATGCCCAATGCCATTTAAGTTTGGCGATTCTTCGTACTATGTCGGTAACCTTGGTTCTATTGCGGATATCCTTATTCCTGATTCGATCACGCAAGGAAAGTCCGAGTATAGCCCTTTCCATTGCCGTTTGGGTGACTGTAATTCTTCTGATGAGGCCCATTGTAAGCGACCACGTTTCGGAGCCATATGTCATCACTGGCAACACGCACTGGTCATAGACTTGAGACAGTGTGGTATATTGAACGAGAAGATACCGCGCAGCTTCCCGAACGCTGCCCAGCCGAGTCGGATTCGACGATTGATCTCTTTTTCGAAGTTTTAGACCTTCCCAATTGGACCAATATTAGGATATCATATTCCGACCGAACTTCACTCACCACCATTGTTTATATAGACCCGTCTCATAAAAGTATTATTTTTTGTTTTAACTGTTTACAGGCTAGGGCTTGATCAATAAACCACCTGATGGAAAGCGACGATGTGGGCGACGATTGACTACTAGAAGAAACCTCACTCTTGACGTACAGATCGCCACATTGTTGTTATCAGGTAAAAGATTCCAGGAGGGAATTCCACTCCTTAGCTATACGCACAATAAATGCGTTCTCAAAACATTTTTTGCGCATGGGTGGGATATGGTGGATACCATATGCCGGCGGCGCATCGCAGTGGTCCGATAATGGAACTAGCTTGGCGGAATTACGTTATGTAATTCTAACGCACACTTTCATAAATGAAACCGATAGGAAACCGATCGGCTAAAAACTCTGTGTCGGTAGTCTCAAATTGATTTGAATCAAATATCACATTTTCCCTGATAACAAGACAAGTAGACAAAAACCTTTTTTACATTATTGTACGGAGTAAAGATAAATGATAAACTGATTTTAAGTTCAATTTGTGTATTGCCCGAAAATGATAGATGATGGACCCGCGACGAATGAGTCTTTCATCGATGCTATGCAACTACTAAAGCGCTTACTTAATGTGTGTTTATATTCATTCGCTGCGCATCGATGTCAGCACAAAATTAATACAAAAGATATGTACAGGTTTGCTCGTACAATTATAATCCTCCCGACCAAATTTCAGTTACAACTGAGGTCAACTTCAATGGACATAAGTCGTCATACGCAATAGATATTATAGTACCCAAGCAAGTGTATGCACTAACATAAGTGCACTCTCTGTTCCATTACTTTCATAGTCCGATGGGACGGCAATCCGATGCAGCCAGGAAGAGATCAGGTGCAGGACGAATTACGAGTATTCTAAGGGGGTGTCACATCATTCACTTCTAACTCCAGTCTGCTATTGAGTCATTTTTAAAGGAAAAACTAAATGTCACTTTTTAGCCGACCTAGAAATCGTCCCAAGACCCCACGCTCCCAAAACTATACACTCACGAAAAAGGTCAACTGAAGGATACTGAGAAATTTCTAATGAAAAATCTTACAACACTTTTCCCGACCTAAGCATCGAGCCCAAGACCTCACGCTCAGCAGTTGCGCTTTGCAACCACTAGATCCACGAGGCATTTGTTTATTACCCTTTGAGACAAGTTGCCTCTTTACTTAATAAGTCTAAAGAAACGACCTTCACAGTTCCGTGCTATAATGAAATTTCTTTTTTACGGGTCAGTAAAAAATAAATTAAATACCTAGTTTATAAAGAACTGTGTTCTTAAATATAAATATTATTTATTTTTTCTAAGCCCGGGTTTTGAATAGCAAATTTTCGACGTTCGTTAAAAAAAATCAATCAGTTAACTTGTCAATAAGTATTGCTTGCCAGCAATCACAGCTGGATTTTTTGTTAGGCAATAATCTAAATAAGTTACTCTGGCTGGCAATGCTTTCAGTCTTCTGGGCACGTTTCCGGATGACAACGATGTGGAGGAGTACTTCGACGCTTAAGAGGACTACACGAACTAAAACGCGGTCACTTTCGGACTGCATACTAAAAAAAGAGATGCACAAAGACACAGTGCTTGCAAATATGAAGTATTATAGCGATTTACTAAAATCTACAGATTTGATTTTAAAATTAAAACAGTATAACGGTAAAACGTTGTTTGTAGAATAATTTTACAAATATCAGAATGTTTACCTGTATATCAGTTTATTTTAAATTGATAAATGTAATTTTTAGAAGCATCTTCATGATTTTGTTTTATCGTACTAAATTAGCCGTATAATGTTTTGAACACACTATTTATCATTTATCCTGAAAGATGACATATTTTTTTATAATTTTCTTTACTGCACTGAATTTTATCATATACTTTTGTGCATTATAAAATTCGCGATTAGCTCCTGTGTAGTCCTCCTATGTGCATATTATTTTTATATATATATATTATGAATAATTTTATATTCGGCCGAAAATTTTGGTCTAGCTATATCTTCGTTTTTCCTAGGAAAAATCAGAAAAAGTTTTTTTTTCTTTTTTAGTGATTTTACGTAAAAACGCGCAATTACGTAATAATAATGCCCCTTTACGCGCGAGGGGTTAATAAACTTGCTCCACACTAGAAATTATTCTTTTATCGTAAGTGCGTTCGCGTTCACAAACATGTTAACTTACAAGCAAACCTGGAACAGCTATCTGTAGCTATCTGTGGGCGTATTTGTTCCATGCGGAAATCGAACCGGCGGCATGCAGCGCAGCAACCAATCCCTTAACCACTGAGACAACCGTGCCGTATATATACGTACAAGTTTAAGTGTAGTATAAATAGTTAGTGTTTCAGTTCTTTGTGTAGATAACGTGTATAAATAAAGCTCACACCTACCTACCCCAAGGATTTTGATAAATAAATGTGTCTGGATTGTCCCCGGCAAATAGAAATCTAGCTCGTCCCCTGAAACATTTTTTAGACTTTAAAACGTAACTAGCAAATTGTAAGTGTATTAAATAGAACCGTGTCTAATCATTTTTTACGGGTGGTAAATCACCAAATAACTTCTCCTTGTCTGGATAAGCGAGAAGAAGTGTTGACGTGTGCTGAAGTGTTGGACTTTGACTGACTACATACCTTTGTTCCTTCAGTTGTCCATTGCTATCCAGGACCGCGGTAGCTCTTTCAAATCATCCCGCAGAGCTACAACTGTGACCCATACAGTAGGGAATACAGTTCGAATGTTATGTTATAAACGAGTGTATTATATGACTTAGAAAAACGTAACACCGTACATACATCTCTGTAAGTTCACTAACAATGAAAATCGACGATAAGTTTTTCGTGGTAGCGTGCATTTGTTGCAAAGTGTTTCATATTAATAAACTTATGGGGACGTGTTATTCGATGTTAGACTTTTCTAAGTAACACACTTTTAAGGGCCTACCAAGTAACACACTCTTAAGGGCCTATTACACTACGCGATATTCAGCACACGATATCTTATTTTGATGTTTCGAGCAAGACCGGTCTAACCCTTATTACACTACGCGACATCAACTAAGACTGTCTGAATATCGAGTAGTGTAACAGGCCCTTTATAAACAAACAACGTCAGAGGTATTAAACTGTTTTAAAAGAAATATTTCACTTTGTTTGACTATCTCTGAAAAGATAGTATTTTTAACAACTTAAGCCTGTTGCGCTCCGCATAATTTCCTTAATGTTATTCAAACTCAAAGAGAATACACGTCCCATGGAATCATGCAGCAAAAACTATTGTTTGCATACTATTTGCTCAACAAGTTTCTTTTCATGAAAATAGGATAAACGAGAGAATTGTAGTCACTACGATATGAATGTGGTAGTGTGGCGACTATAGAGGTCACAGTTATTACTAACTTGCAAACTGGTATGTTATACTTTTAAGGTTTATGTTTTAAAAAGTTTAGGATACATAGAGGTTCACACAATAGACAGGAGATATCAATGAAAATATAATATAAATTTTATATAATAAAATGTACCTATTAGAAAGTTATCATCATTTCAGCCGAAAGACGTCCACTGCTGGACGTAGGCCTCCCCCAAGCGTCGCCACAACGAACGGTCCTGTGCGTCTCGCATCCATCGGACTCCCGCAACCGTTACCAAGTCATCGGTCCACCTTGTAGGAGGCCTTCCAACGCTACGTCTTCCGGTACGTGGTCGTCATTCCAAAACCTTTCGGCCCCAACGGCCATCTGTTCTGCGAGCAATGTGCCCTGCCCATTGCCACTTTCGTTTGGCGATTCTTCGTGCTATGTCGGCAACCTTGGTTCTCCTGCGGACTGACTTTAAGCCTTCTGATGAGGCCCATTGTAAGCGACCACGTTTCGGAGCCATATGTCATCACTGGCAACACGTACTGGTCATAGACTTTCGTCTTGAGACACTGTGGTATATTGGACGAGAAGATACCGCCCAGCTTCCCGAACGCTGCCCAGCCGAGTCGCATTCAACGATTGATCTCTTTTTCGAAGTTAGACCTTCCCAACTGGACCGTCTGTCCCAGGTAAACGTAGTCGTCTACAACTTCGAGTGTAGAGTCCCCGACCTTGATAGGAGGTATTATATGAAGCACTATTAGAAAGTGCTTCATACAATATAATAAAAGTTTAAATCTAACCAGAAGCCTTTCATTACGTCTCACCTATCACAATAGCTTCAAAAGAGAGCAATAGGTTTCATAAAAGATTTAGCATAATATGCTAAATCTTTTATGAAACCTACTGTTCTTTTGCGCTTAACATTAAAAAGGCTGATTATGCTATGCTATAATATAGCACTGCTACTGTTCCCACTGCTGGGACTCAGGCCTCCTCACTCTAGGAGAGGGAATGGGCTGTAATCCACCACGCGGGCCCAGTGCGGATTGGTGAATGTCACATGTCTTCGAATTTTTGGTTCTAGGACATGCCGGTTTCCTCACGATGTTTTCCTTCACCGTTTTGAGAGCAGTGGTGATGAAATAAATTACACAATGTAATGCGCCTGGCTGGGTTTGAACCCGCGACCTACAACTCGTAAGTCGGGGCCGTTACCACTCGGCCGCCACTGCTCTCATAAAAAGATAGTACCAGAATATTAGATGGCATGGCTGGCGCAGTTGGTCAAGGGATTGGAACACGATGGTCCCAATTAAGAAAGTCGTATATTCAAAATGACTACTTTTCAGTAGAGCAGTTTGAAGTTTGTTTTCTCGCCCAAAAAGAAAATACAAATCGCAGAAACCTTAAACTTGGAATATATTATAAACATACGTATCTTTATATTATGTAATATTTAAAATTAAATAAATACTTGTATTTTACGAGAAAATGCACATGCGACATTATATCACGGAAAAAAATACTGACCAACTGTCGGTTGTGACACTTTCGACATTTTTAATTGGGTTTCTATGGATGAACTTGGTCGGAAGTGGAACATTCGACATTTTTAAATGTTAAATTGTGAATTAAAAATGTCGAATATGGGTTGGGAGGTCTGGTCATCGTAAGAAAAATTAAATAAAATAACGAGCATGTATTAATCAAGAAACATAACGTAAGTTGCTACATTCACGGCATGGAATTTTGTTTATACGATATGAAAGACACTTAAAAATCACCTACTTATTGCAATATTCGGTAGGTACGTATAATGATACTTACAGCTTGACTTGGCTAAATATATATAATAAATTATTATTAAAACTATTAAAAAAGAGTATTCTTGGCCAATATCACATTAAAATAATGGACATTCCGTTAGAACCATGCATTAAAATCAGTCATGCAACATCTTTCAGATGTGTATAAAAATTATAAAACTAAATGTAGCACTTGAAGTGTTAAACACCGTAAGCAATCTTAGAATCTATCATAATATAGGAACTACTTTTTAATCAGTCTTGCAGTTTCATCTTGGTCGAGTACTTAATAGCTACTTATAGGTAACAAAATTACGTTTCATAACTAACCAAATAAAGTATTATCAAATCTGTCTATACAAACATTCTTGTAACAGTATCAAAAAAGCTTGTAACTAAATATAAAATAAGGAAAAAACATCTTAAAAAGATTAACAGCTTAATTATTAGTCACTATCACTGTCGTCATCATCACTAACTTGTCTTGTTTTGGGGGGCACATGTGGCAAGTCGTTATAGAAGGAATGATATTTTCTTGGAATTGCTAAAGACTTACACATGGAGTTCAGATCTCTATACTTTTCGTACGGAATGGAGATGCATTCATCGTAATATGCTTGACTGAGTTCAAAATGCCTTGTGCGCTGGTTATTTCTATTCCCTGTCCTTAAAACAACTAAAGTCTTAAGTTCTTCACCCAGATCATACTTATATTCTATGCGGTCATAGACATTTGTATTAACACTGACTTCACGAATTTGTTTCCATCTCATCACCTGATTAGTTATATCCTTTGTCCAGTTTTTGTTATCCAACAGTCCTTTGAAATTGAAAAAATCCTCCTTGTTCATCTCTTTCACCACATACGGTTCTCCTTCAGTCTTTGACCAACGCACTAAAACGTTCCATTCATCCGGTACATAAATATTTTTATGTTCGCTTGCTCTCTCGATCACTGCGTGGACACTATCACCCTCATTTTGGGTGTGGCCTTTCTCCATAAATCTGTGAATGATGGTTACTCCGAATTCTTTTGCAGCAAGAAGATACAAAGCAAACACGATGAGATTTCGATTCTGCCCTGCGCAGTTGTCTGACCAAAACCTGAATTCCTTAACCCCTTTTTCAGCATTTTCTTTTATAAAAGCGTACAAGCAGCTAGAAACCTCATTGGCACCCTTTTTTGCAATAACCTCATGCCACATATAGCAAGTTGCAGCTTTTTTATTGACGTCGTAAATGGTGAAATTGAAAGCATTTAATTTCCTCTTATAATAGAAAGTGCTTACCTCTCCGTGTGGTGTTTGAAGAACTTTTTGAAAATCAAACGTTGCAACAACAAGTTTTTCATTCCTACTCCCATCAGCTTTGTCAGCATTTTTCAGAGCACGAGCTTTTTTCTTGTGCTCCTGATGTTCCATAAATCGTTGCTTTTCTTCTTCATTCGGAAACTCATTATTATTAAACACATGGCAAATATCACAACGATCTTTTTTCGGTAGATGAAAAGCAATATTGAAATTTGCATTCACGATATCACGGTACTGGCGTTTATTCGCCTTGTTCGTATATTTACCTGGATACCATCCACACCATTCCTCATATAAACGGAACATCTGCGCAGTACTAGTTATATTATTTAAATATAACTTTTTGGAATCTTTTCGTGTGTAATGTGATTCAACACGATCGATCGAGTTCACATGGTCTTTCACGCTCTGCACCATCATGTCATCGATGACTCTAGGCTTGTGTTCATATTTGCCCCGTTTGTCTTCAGCAACAGCGATTTCTCCGTCATACTTTTTCCACGCCGTAGTTACGATACGTTCACCCGAAGATATCGTACTTAAAAACATTTTTCTACAAACCCTTTTAGGTTCTTTCTGTGAGTTTGGTAGGTAGTAGACAAAAGTGTTTTCCCGCTTGTGTTAGGTTTCTACTGTAGTTTTACGTCCTTTAGGAACTTTTTAGAGTATTTGATCACAAACTCCCAGTGCTTTTTACGATCGCCTAATCCCCAGAACTTTGTAAAAATCTTCTTTCTTTGGTTTGCATCTATATTTTCTGTACACTTGTAGCGGCAAGTTTTTCCACAAGTTTCACCCAATGACTTTTCTGCTATTAGTTTTCCTTTGTAGTTTTCATAAGCTTTTCCTTCATTCTTAAATTTTTTCTTTTGTACCACAGTCCAATTATTTTTGTGCTTTAGTCTTTTCTTGCCAATGTCAGTTTTGTAAGTTTTTCTTCTAGAAACCGTGGGTGTTACAACAGTAAAAGCATCTGATTCTGTCATTGTTGAAGGTGTTGGGAGATTATCATAGACGTCACCAATGCTCATTATACAGTCTTCTACACATATCGGGCAAAAGCGAGATTCACAGTTTTCGCTATGAGGACGAACTGGGGATGGGACGGGTGTTACCTCAATGGGCCTAGTGGCTGGTACTATTTCAAGTTCAGCGGCGGTGATTGATGCAATATCGATCTTCTCGGGAAAATTAGCCTTTTCAGAAGTCGTTGGTGTATAATCAATCGTTTCAGTAATTTCAATATTTTCAGGGGTTTTAGGTACATTGACAGTCGCCTCAACCTCAGCGGTAGTGATAAAATGTTCGCCATAGGGTGTTGGAGATGAATTCTGGTCACTTACAACATCACCTATCAAATCTTGTAGCTGAATTAGATCATTTTCAAAATTGGCTGGTATTGGAGAAGAAACTCGATCTGAAAATAAATTAAAATAATTTGAATACCTTAAAAAGCCAAACACAATCTACATTCCTAAAATATTGAAACGAAATCGATTCTACGATTTTTTGAAAGATCATCATAGATACATCCGTCAAAAAAACACAGTCAGTGGCCACTTGAAAAAGTCGGTAGTGTCACATGGAACCAGTCATTTAATATTAGTTCCGTTTAAAAATGTCATATGTGTTACAACCGACAAATCAACAGATTGAGCAAACATTTAATAGTGTCCAATGTGACACCACCGACAAACAGACCTACTTAACATCCGTCTAAGAAAGTAGGAAGTGGCACTTCCGAAAATCTTGGAATGTTCAAATTCAGTTAAAAGTGTCGGATCTACCATTACCTACATTTTTAAACGGAACGGTGTTCGTTGATTTAGAAAACATTGGTGATTAAAAATCGTAAATAAGCCATGACTGTTTTGCATAGGAACTGCACATTAATTGAATATAAAAATAATTATTATACTACTTACCAGGTTCCACGTCGTATAATCCACATTTTTCTTTATTCTCGGGAATTATGTTTCGTTTTTTTGGCTGACTGTTATTTTCTTGTTTTAATGCAATATTAAGTATGCGCTTAGAACGATGTGACATTGCTGAGTCATAAATAAATTTAACAAATAAAGCACGAATAAAAACAAAGCAGTCAAACCAACGAAGTGCGTGCGCTCCGCCCGCCAACAAAGTACGAAGTGGCAGAACCGCCGTTCCCCGCGCCCCTACACTCCCCGTGCGGTACGAGCGAGACGGCACGTAATGCCACATCGTGCATTCCTCAACTGGCGCGCGATCATTATCGACAATTTTAATACTGAAAAATGTGTCAAAATGAATGAATTTTGATAAAATTAAATATGCACATTGTAGAACTCAATATAGCGAATGTAATGATGTAATAAAGTGAAAATCGCCAGAATGTCACTATCAACTTTCTTAATTGGGACCATCGTTAATATATTATTATGTATGGGTCTTAGGTCCTTTGGGTCACAAGCACAAAACATGTATATGTTTTGTGTATATAAGTTTATATCTTTGTGAACGGACCCACGATACGGAAAATATACTTAGTAAGAGGATTACGACGTTTAAAAAAAAAGTTTAGTTCTTTTTGTCCGTCTCATAGGTACAATGCATATTGCAAACCAAAACACATGCATAATACTGCTGAAAAGATTTACAACGTCAGATTCAAGAAGAAGTGACTTATCGTGTCTACATCTGCCTCCTGCAAAGTAATTGCCGTTCCTTTACATCTCAAGGCTAAATAAAGGAGACTGGGCAAATCTTTCTCTCTCTGCTCGTGCCATATAAAAAAATAATGCTATTATCTACTATTTCCTTTCAAATGATACATACCACAATTTGGTGCAGCTCTGGGTTCAAAATGCCCACCCCCTTTTATATTTTGACAACTTTTTTAGATGATAATGGCGTGAGAAATAAAGAACGACATAAAGTTTAAACGAAGAAAGTAAATAACAAAAATTCCCTAATCGATGATGTTTCCATTGGTATTTATATATCCTATAGGATATGTAAATACTAATATCATATAGGATATGTTAGCTCAATAGCTATAGTTATTGAGTTTTAAACAAGGTTTCCATGGTCTGATGCCTATTCTCCTTTTGATCAACAAAAGTAATATAATGTCTGGAGCCTAAAGCTATTTATTTATTCATTGAATCGTGAACGGAACGCGTTTAAGTGGAAACGTATGTCATCAACTGCATTGTGAGGCGCTCAATTAGTGATTGAATCAATTTGACTAATTGGTGAGAATTATTGCGCTATTTTTATTTATTGGAATGTTGTCTAGCCAGGCCAGACGGGCTTCAGTTGAAAAAAATATATATGTGTTGCTTATTTCAGAACTATAATTGCAAACATAATTGTAGTTTGTTATAGAAAAAAAAATAATAACCGTGTGGTAAGTTTAAACATGTATTAGCAGGTTCTTAATTCAAAATTTTCTATGGATTTTTTTTATCGGCCAATCAGTATTTATTTTTTTATAAATAAGGATTAATAGTAAAAACTTATTTAACATTGATATTTTTGTCCGTGTCGATTACTCAAATGTTATATGTCCACACCACCGTGTGTAGATAAGAAGGTTAGGCATATCTTAGGAAGGGGCCACTGGCCAGCACGGGTTAAGAGTTTTATGGATTCAAACATTCAAAATCACGATACTTTGGGAAAACAATCATCATCATCATCATTTCAGCCGAAAGAGGTCCACTGTTGGACATAGGTCTCACCCAAGTGTCGCCACAATGAACGGTCCTGTGCGTCTCGCAACCATCGGATTCCCGCAACCCTCACCAGGTTATCGGTCCACCTTGTAGGAGGCCTTCCAACGCTACGTCTACCGGTACGTGGTCGCCATTTCAGAACATTTCGGCCCCAACGGCCATCCAAGAGCAATGGAAAGGACTATGCTCGGAGTTTCCTTGCGTGATCGAATCAGGAATGAGGTTATCCGTCAAAAAAAGGTTACCGACATAGCACGAAGAATCGCCACACTTAAGTGGCAATGGACAGGCATATTGCTCGCAGAATGGAAAACAAAATATATATTTGACTAGCTGCTGACTACGGCTTTATCCGCGTAAAATTAGAAAATTGTCACAAGGGAACATACTCCCGGGATCAACATCCATTCATGCGTTCTATTGTCAAAAATCAACAAACATACACACACACACACACTCACAAACTTTCGCCTTTATAATATTAGTGATAATGAATTTATTGTTTGCGCTTTCAGAAATCAGACAAAAGACATTTAGTATTGACCCATCGCAATAATCTCTCGCTTCCTTGCTTTATTTAATTTACGGTCAACATCCAAACAAGTCAAAACCACATTTTATTTCAACAATTTTCCTCTACCACAATAATATATAAATACAATGTCTCAAGCAATTTCTCACAAGTCATACTGTCACAAAACGTTACTAAAAACATCTATCAAATGAAAAAGCCTTTACAAATCTAGATCCATCGTTTTAATTCCTCTCCGTATCTGCTTTTACATTCTCACGAATATTTATTGCTGTGGATGCTAAACTCTTGAGTTTAGTGCTTCACTCGCCGAAGACAAACGATCCCGCTCCTTCGTATTTTCTTACATGACAAAGACGAAACTTTTCCAAGTCGACGTTTCAGAAATATTTCTGTTGTGTAAACTTTAATCTTAAGACGACGCGACGTCTCGCAGGATGCTCTTTTAATTTCAACTGTGATTACTTTATGTGATTGCGATTCGTCTGAGTAATGCTTAAACGTTGAAATGACATAAATTTTGTGTATAGTTAAGTGGAAGAATTGCTTCATTATTAACTCTTAAAGCTAATTGCTATTCCCCTAAATCACCCCAAGAAAATACTGATTAAAAATTCATCTCAATAAATTTAATGAAAGCTGAACTTCCAAAAAAGAGCAACCTTAAAAATTTACGCACAAGGTATAATTTTATTCATTAACCGTTATCACTTAATTCCGCAATAACATTTGTATAAAATTTACCTTCCTTAATAACGCTTCAAAGCCAATATTTGTAAATTAAAGGGAAAACAAACGCAAGCCAATTAAAAGCCTGTTGTTGTAATGAAATAATAATCCGGTAATCGAAAGAGGAGTACCCTTTCTTGAAGATATAAGTCTCAATGAGTGTAGACGAAAGATACAGTTACAGTCGTTTTATTACGTACTAGAAGTGCCATTAGCGTTACTTTGATTGTTCAGGCTATAGGATTTTAGATGGTGTAATGGGATCGCAGTAAAATGTAATCTAGATAGCATTAGGCTTTGGAGTTAGTACAACAATAAACTGATGTTTATAGTACGTTTTGTTAGGCATGATGTAAACTATAAACCTGTAGCCCTTAACAAAGAGCCATTTTTCTCTCTAAATAACATTTATATTGTCTCTTCACCACCCTAGGTTGACTGGTAGAGAATGCCTAAGGCATTAAGTCCACCTTTGTACTTTGGGTTGCATCAAGATGAAGTACATAAATTTTATCATCGATAACGAATAATCAACGTCCAAAATACTTGAAATTTAGGACATTTTGACAATAATAGTTTATAAAGAGGTATGGTGGCCCAGTGTCAACGGCCCTGATTTACGAGGTGTAGGTCGTGGATTCAAGCCGAGGCTTTAGTTGGTGTACCTAATATCACCGTTTTGAGAACATCACTACTGCTCTCTAAACGGTGAAGAAAAATCACCATCTTCCTGCCCATGTCCCGTCTTATTTGGGGTCGGCGCAAAACGTTTTTTTCTTCCCTTTTATCCTGCCACACGTCATGCTATCACTAACTTCCTTTTCTTTCATATCACTCTTCACACAATCCATCCATCTTTTCTTTGGCCTCCCACTCCCTCTCCACCCATCCACATTGAATACTCATAACTCTTTTAGTAACATGCGTTTCATCCCTCCTCTTTACATGACAATACTAAGACAAACGATTCCCTTTCAAAATTTCGAAATGGTGAAGAAAAATACCGCGAGGAAACTTGCTTATCCTAGAATCAAAAAGACAATCTATAAAGACATGCGACATCTCACACTTGATCTGCGTGGTAGATAATGGTATGTTTCTTCTCCAAAGAAGAAGGCCTGAGTCCCAGCAATGGGAACATTATAAAACTGATTATGCTTGTTATGACAGAATATCACTGTGTTATGAGATGGTTAAAACTGCATAATCTATCTTAATAGCTATAAAACTGGCAAAAATAAAGCAAAATATTTGGTGGATGTTGGACAATCTAGACATGATTCCAGCTTAAATATTAAGATAGAATATAATAAATTTTATTGTGCACCAGAATAGTAAGAAAACTTTTACACAAAATTAAATCAACAGGTACAATGGCGGTCTTATCCTAGTCTGATATTGTCTATGTTCCATAGGATCTATACTTAGGCTTTTGATCTCCTAGATTCTGTTAAGGTTGGCATCAAAAAGATCAAAAACGGTCAAAACCAAATCCCAATAGCAGTATGTGTGATAAAATATGTCATATCCAGAAATTCTATACATTCGTGTTCCTTGATTAACTCGAGGCGTCGAGAAAGTCCTTAACAAATGCTTTATGTGTACTGCCACGGCCCAGCGAGTGAGAAACAAGCGATATTATGTTTAATAGATCTTAATTGGTAGTTGACACACGTTACGGTTCTAATGGCGGTTTTAAATTAATACGTGTGGGATCTCCCTTTAGTTGCTGGTTTAGATGGGGGGTGTATTGAAGTCTATTTGTTATTTTCGCCTACATGGAGCTGTAATTGTTTGATTTGTGCTGTGATTAGATATAGTTGCTTAGTCATTAAAGTTGGTGTACTTAATGAGTATTATATCTATGTACCTAATCTATGAGTATCTCTGACAGATAGACGCAATGCGACAATGACCTTTCATAAAAAGTTTACTGATAGCGTCGTACTTGTCCTTGATGTAGGGCATGTTGTTCGCTGAGAATAGACAAGAAATCCAGAGCAAGTTAGAAATATAATGGCAAAGACTGGAGGTCTGAAAGTGAGATAAAACTACTTAGCAATAATTCTTTGAGATTTCATTGATCGAGACAGGAGGGGTATTTTGTTTGTAAGGATTGTTCCTTTTATTATTTAGATGGTACAGAAAACAATAAAAACAAAATTTTATAACTTAGCTACTAGTACCTTCTTAATTATTCTTGAAACTTACACTTTTCAAGATATTTCATAAGATGCGTTTGAATGAGATACGAAACTAGAAAGAAATCATCAAAAATTAAGAATGTTCAAACTATACTGATATTACGATTTTATTTATTAATTTTAATTAGTCCTTTCCTTTTACACGCCTTCTTGTCTTGACTTGAAATTATTTAAACTAGACTAACTATTTATTATAAAAACCCTAAACAACAAACAAACTAAAATATGGCATCGAAAAACTCCACCGCATCGCTGTCGACTGGTAACGTGCCCAAAAGACTGGCAGCAATACCACTCTGTACGGCAATGCATGCTTAAACTTGATTTCCTTATACGCTGACATCAGTCGCTGATGGTGGTCAAGCGTACCGTCGGTCGCGTATTACAAAGAAAAGTAGTAACAAATTTGCCGCGGACGTCAGCGATGCTGTGCGATGGCACATAGAACATTGTATTTATTCGTACGATCTACCGACGTCAGCGACTGATATCAGCGTAGAAGGAAATCAAGCCTAATCCTCTGTCTAAGGAAGAAGCCAGCTCTTTGTTCATGCGATGTGTCAACAAAACATTTAGACAGATCATTGTATATTATAATTTCTAAATCTTTATAATGTAGGTACTTAATTAACTTTTTCACATGCCTTCGACTACTGAGGCCTATCCCACAGGAAAAATGCATCTTTTCGAGATATTACGTACCCTATGACACTGAGCAATAACGTCTTAGAGCTTTCTATCACTTGAAAGAATATGGGCAATTGGATCAGGTACTTCCTACAAACAAACAGTTTTACCTGTTATATCTGTGATGGTTCAAAATAACTTTCTGTGACAATACTCATGACTGCCGAAATAAATAGAGCAACATAATAAATAACATGGATACGTATGTTTTAATTGATATCAGTGGCTTTGCGGTTGTTTTATATTGCATGAATGATAAATTAGAATTTGTGGCCATTGTTATTCCGCTCATAACAACATCGAGCTACGAGTAAGGGATGGTAGAGTACTAGCACAACCCGTAAAATGGGACATTTGGGAATCATCTAAAAGTAACATTATATAGGGCTGTTTTGTCAAAATTATGTTTTATATTCGGAATAAACATTTTATACTACTTCAGATCTAAGGGCCACCGCTGCGTTAAGCGAGTTTGCGCGCGGGCGCCCGCGCGGTTACCCGTCGCGTGACGTCGCGTGTGTGTCGTGTGCGGTAGTCCCCGTAGCGGAAACCGGATTATTACCTGCGCAGTCGTTAGTTCAACTTTAACGGTGTGCATGTAGTCGTGTCGATGGAGAACTAATGTATTATTACGATGCAAAACGGGTGCGGGGCGCGGCTGCCCAAGACGGGTGCCCGCGCGGCGAGCCGCGACGGAGCACTTTTGTATGGTACCGCGCAGGCGCCCGCTTAACGCAGCGTCGGCCCTTATTGTTTTGAGTTTATACCTAAGTAGGCACTTATAACCTTTCGTTGAAATTATATATTTTCTATCATACAAGCTTTTCACCACGAGTTCACTCCATGGTCTATATCAAGAAATATACATTTTTCAGAGTTACAAAGCACACCGTGACAGTGTAGTTTCCTATGATTTGTTGTAATGGAATCAGATTGTCAATAAACGATTAACTTATATCTTTGCGTGACCTGAGGTCTGACTCGAAGTTTGCACAAAGAATTATATGTTGCCATCCGGTGGCAATACTGCCAGTCAATCTATTATCATCAGTTAATCTATTATCAGGACACGGAATTGTGTGGTGGATTTCATCGTCATCCTAATTAAAAAAAAACTGGGCAAGTACGAGTCGGACTCACGCACTGAGGGGAACCCTCAGTGCGTGAGTCCGACTACAATTCCCAGTCCCAAATTCCAGTACAAACTACAATTCCCGAATGGAGTCTCAAAGATTTTTCCGAATTGCAAAAAAGTTTTTTTTATGACGTAGGTAACAAAAAAACTGTTTTCAGATTTATTCCTACTGGATTATACATCCTTCTCCCGAGCACGTTTGCTATTATTATTATTATTATATGAAAGCAGATAAATATGTAGGTACTTAATGACGTTTAAGGCGTCCATTACACGATAGGTTTTGCTGTCAGTTTTGCCACAGTCAATGTTTTGATTGACGAAAAACCTACCGTCTAATGCGATGATTGACGTTTGCATGACGAAAACCTAATGGCGATAAAATTCCGTCATTCAAACATCATTCATTATTGATGGAATTGATTGAAGCCTGCATGACCGTGTACTAGACACCTAAGTGGAGAGGTAGTGATCCTTGGCCATATTTTTAAAAGTTGTTAAAGTTTGGGCTTTCCTTACCGACACAGGCAAATCATTCCACAGCCGCACTGATTGAACTGTGAACGACTTGTCATAAAAATTGGTGGAGTGGCTTGGCATTTCTAGTCTAATTATTACTAGTTTAGATTATTAAATTGAGAATTATTCCCAATTTTTTACTGAATTTAATTCCAAAAACCCATTTTTTTGCCTTAGTCCATTTTTCGGTAGAAGTAGCAATGAAACATATTTGTTTTCGATTTATTTGTATTATACTTTAGTAAACACTGACAACTAATTCCGCAAATGAAAATGTGGACTTTAATTATTCGAGATTTTCAATAAAAAACAAAATGTGACAGTGGTGGACGACGACGCAGCGTGCCGCGGCACGGCAACGTGACGTGGCTATATAAAAAAAAAACATTAATATACATATATACATACATATAAATTGTCTCCTGATTGGCCTGTTACTATTTTCAGTCATTTTTATTAAATAGATGTGTATTAGATAGATGTGTAATTTTTATTAAATTGATTTTACAAAAACAGCAATCTCAAAAATATATAGTGAGTGTTGTAGTAGTAATAACGCCTTAGATATTTCAAAACAGACGCAACCAAGCCATGGTATGCAATTAACCTTATTTATTTTATTATTTATGTACACACAAATATACAAAAGAAGATAGGTATCTTATTATACTCTACTGCTTATATCAAAAAGATATTTCTTCTAGCAGACCTGCGAAAGGAGAGATTAGAAGACATGTAGACTATAGTGTGTAGAAATAAGCAAAGAAGAGTTTGTGAAATCTTAAATCGAACCTATAAATACATATATAATAAATACCTTATACTAAAATTAAATACATAATATATATATATATACATATGATTATCACACAAGAGAGGAACGATAGTGCTCTTTTACTTGAGTCTTAAAGATTGAAACAGTTTTCAAATCACAAATGCTAGGCGGAAGAGAGTACCTTGAACCTTGTGACCATAATTACTTTCTTAGACTGGAGAGTATATGCACTTAGTTTTTTGCACACTTCTTCTGCTTGTGGCTTCCATGTTAGTTGGCTATCTATCATTATACCTAAAATAAACATTTTGTTTTGAAAATGACTGATGAACCAGATTTTGTTAGAGAGGGAAATGACCAAATAACTTCTTCCACTCTGGGTAGAGTGAAAGGGCGTATCAGACTTTTACTAACTAAAACACACCCGTGTTCCTTCAGTTTGCACGTTGAGTTCTAGAGCTGCGGTGACTTTCGAATAATCGAATCAGCCCTAGTAGTCCTCGGTCCAATGTACCAGACGTATTTTACCGTAGAGCTAAAACTTATCTACTAAGAAACAGTTGCAAAATATTAGCGAATATTAAGCCAAATAAAACTTTTAACTTCATCATCACAGATGGTTCTAGGTCTTCAAGAGTGCGACTTGCTTAATAAAATCGCTTACTTACTAAGTAATAGTGTTGTAAAGTAGGACTATCAGTATATCCAAAGAGTACCTGGGTTGTAGAAGTCTAACAGGCAGTTGCTCCATGTAAAACAGGGTTATTCTGCCACATCCGGTTAGACTGTTGGGACCGTGGGGAAAAGGCTAAGGAGATGGTGACTAGGTAATGGCGTTGGTGACAGTTATGCCAGCAACGCCATTACCAAATACTCGTGCTTTACTTTCTCATGTATTTTTATAGGACTTTTTTATTATTGATAAGCTCGCTTTTGACCTCCATCTCACCTGATGGTAAGAGATGATATGGCCAACGATGGAGCACACTTGCCAAGAAATAACATATTCACTCTTGACTTTAACATCCCTAAATTGTAGCTATCAGGAAACACAGACTCCGGAAGGAAATTCCATTTCTTAGCTGTACGCACAATAAATGTGTTCCCAAAACGCTTTACGCTTTCATTTTACCTGCAAGTTTCGCACAACATTTAGTTGTTAATAAAAATAAAAAAATATTTTCAACCACTTTCTCAGCCTACTGTGGTTAATAATAAATAATAATAATAATATTCCATAACTATCACGCAACGCCGTCTAGTCCCAAGCTAAGCAGAGCTTGTGTTATGAGTACTAGACAACTGATAAAAATACTTATATAATTCTAAACACACCCTGACACAGAACAAATGATCGTGCACATCACACAAACATTTGTCCTGGGTAGGAATCGAATCCACGATCTCCAGCATAGCAGTCAGGGCCACTAACCACTAGACCATCAGGCCAGGCCAGTCAAGTCAGATCAGTCAACGGACGCCAATTAAGATCGTCAACTTAAATTCAGTGTATTATTCAAGATCCGAATTTAACTGACTATTCTATTTCATTTTAGCATTGATTGATACTGACAATCTTAATTGGTGCCGGTTGCTGTAAAATATGAACACCCACAAAGATATAGAGAGTAAATTTACAGACAAAGGGTAGCTTCACCTAGCCATTTGTTATTTATTGTCAATTTGTGTCCCGGCCTCCGACCGTTCGTTAGTGGCCGTCCGGTAATAAACTTATTAAAAATGCTGGCGCTCACACCGTTCTGTAACATCAAATTTGCAACACGCAGGTATAGTGAGGAATATTAAAAATATATTTGGGTCAAAAACCACATAATTACCAACAACATATTTTTAACGGTGACAAAATTACGAAAGTACAATTTACGTTTTGCTGTTACAAAAACTGAATATGATTATGATCCTAGACTAATTTTGTGTTCTAATTTCAAGAGATATTCTCTGTACACGATAAAAATCAAACAATCACAAGATGCTTAATTGTTTCATCATCATCATTTCAGCCCAAAGACGTCCAGTGTTGGACATAGGCCTCCCCCAACCGACCGATCCTGTGTGTCAGGCATCCCCCGCATTCCCACGACTCTCACCATGTCGTCGCGTCGGTCCACCTTGTGGGAGGCCTTCCAACGCTGCGTTTTCCGGTGCGCAGTCGTCACTCTCAGAACCTTTCGGCCCCATCGACTATCCACTCTTCTTAATTGTTTATCGATGTGAATACCTTTTCTTCTACTTAGAACGCTACGTTTTATATAATAGATAAGTTTAGTGTCTAACTGACTACTTTAGAAATATGTGACACCAACACCAATAAATTCGGAGATTTATTTTGGTGATTTTTGGGTTCAAACAATTACTTCTTAATGGTCCAATCATGTGACAAAAACCAACGAGCAATAATCTGAACATTAGAACCCGGTATTAAAACCACGTAGTACAAATATACTTTTTTTTTTCGGGTGGGAAATCATCTAATGACATCCCCCGCTCTTGGGCGGAGCGAGAGATAGTGTCAGACTCTTACTGACTAAAAACCCACTCCTGTTCCTTCTTTGCCATTTTTTTTTTCCAGGGCCCCGGGGATCTCTTTCGCATCACCCATGGCCCCAGTAGGCTTCGACCCTGCTGGGCCCCTACGGTTGCTGACATCTCCTTGAGGCGCGCGTGGAACACTACGCGCCGTCGACGACTTGGGCTCGGTCCGGACGGTTACCGGACGATCGGACGGCGAGCCACCCATTGCTCACCGTCCAGTACAAATATACTTGAAATATCATTGATTTATGACTATATATGCGACAAACTAGGTCACTTTTGGAACAGTTTCAACTATACTCGTCCAGCTTATTGCGCCATCACTTCAAAAACTAATATCTAGTTGATATTTTTGTGGCTAGTTCTCGGTGTGATAACCTCACACGGGAGGACACTGGCAGCAATTTGTGAAATTGTCGGCTGTGTACTTTGGTAGCTGAAAAAGGTTTGAAGAAAAGAATCACTAACTTTTACTCTCTGCTATTAATACAGTGCCTTAGGTTTTAGATACTTGTCCAAAGTACCTAAAGAGATTCACTTGGTCTAACTTTATTCAAACAATTGGTCTGAGTAATGGCTATATTGCGAAGGTATTTTGCAATAAATTTGCCATCATTTGTTTTTGGGTGTAATTTTTGCTGCATCTTGCTATCATAATTTGCGTTAGTAGTTATAGTTATATTATTATATCGTTAAGGAATTTCTCACATAATCCGGCGTGCCAACTTACAAGTTGAGCATGTTATAATACGAAACGGCTTCAACATATACATTACATCAAAGTAAAAAGAAAACATAAAAAAGTTCGTTACATCCTTAAACAATTTCAAATCAACATAATTAGAAACACATAAAAATAAACAAAAAAGCTTGTCAAACTCGGTTACATAAAGCATATCTATCTTTTACAATTAATGTTTAGTCAATTTCTTTTTTTGCTTACAAATCCGTGTAAATGTATCCACTTTGTGTACACCTACGCCTCTGTGTGTTTATGAATTATTTGCTTTTCCCAACTTCCCTGGAAAATTATAACGTCTACGTCCAATAAATGGGGCTATCTGACTGTCGCAGCAATTTAATCGTAACTACAGTTATAACAATAAAAAGTTTTCCGTGGTTTATTTTCATATTATTTTTGCTGTTCTTGTGTTGGAGTTGATAGTTTTGTTTACAAAAAAAGTAGGTATAATATAAACCATATTATTCCAAATGCTGAATACTCCTAAAAACAATTTAAAAATTACCTGAGCAGACAAGGATTAGAATAAATAAAGTTTTATTATACGTTTCCTATTGTTTTTTTTTTCTATATTTTTTTTTGTTTGAAATATAAATCTGCGCAAAAAATTGTGTAAATTTATGCTAACAAAATTAGATTTCATTAAGTTATTTTGTACTTGTCATTTCATCTTTAACTTAGCTCTGTAGATAACTATTCTCAAGAAGAAAGTTTATATGACAAAAATACTCACACCCCGTATAAATACCGCCTCCACACGCTTGACAGACAACCCCTACACGATCATATGTATTTGAAAATATTTTTATTAGTGTCGGTGCAACTTGAACCGTCTCGACAAACATCCCGGTTGTTTAAACGAAGAGTTCCTATTTACAATTGTTTCCTAGAACGTTTTCATGAGATTAAACTTAAGTTGGGTAATATTTTTCAGACGCTTGAACTGAAAACTTCTCCTTTGTCGAAGAGGAGCGTTCGTATATGTACCTACTTTTATTATGTAGATATTGCTAAGTCGCCTTGCTTTTGGTACATGCTCGTGTATAGATATTTACATAGGGGTCGTAAAATATTTATGATCTGGGCTCTACATGTTTTGATAAAAATCTATGGAGAATGTGATGTGTAATGTATAAAACTTATTTAAAGATATGATATTGGTTACCTTGTAGAGACTCGCACATATTATTGGCTAATATGGTTATATAAGTATGTGGTTACTATAAGAACAACGTTTCTTTGCATCTTTACTTTTCTTATTATTTATTATTTTATAAAAATAAAATAAAAATACATTATTTCAGAGAGTCAGTTCATATTATGCTAGTAATAACATCTCTTAAAAACGATAATAATAAAAGATACAATAATGTGATCTTAATTAAAATATCTTTTTCCTGACACACCGGGTACAAGCACATGTAGATGCACCCAGTCTGCTAAAATGGCGCAACACGTCTTATCACAAATTTTTACTTTTACCTCTTTATTTTATCTTCCCATCAAAGTAACCGACTACCGCAAGGCCACAAAAAAAAAAATACATATAAACAATATATTTTTTCTATAAATCCGGGCAGCGGTCAAATCAGGCACATTAATCAGGAGTTGCCCGGCGTATCGGAGCATCCTGGGCAATACCAAGTAGCTCTGTGATTTATTGGCTTGGCAGAAAGCGTCTGCCACCTGTCTGCCCAATACTTGGCAACGGAACTTTCTGCTATGGTATTGGGATGCTTAGCTAGTTTATAGTATGGAAGTTAAGATGTATTTTTCTACCTGTGTTGAGTTATGCAAGTCTATTTCGTATTTGGGGATCAGGGACCTTAACCCTTACCATGATGTGTTAAAATCTCAAACATCCAAGGAAAAAAGAGGGATGGAGCTACACACCCTATATAGCTCTATCCTTTTAACATCTCAGTTTAGGTCGTAAAATGGATCGCGTTAAGAGCTCTTGGTATTAATCAGTTTTGACATGGTTTGGTAACCTGACTGCCAGTATGGATGTTGATTTTCTAATCGAACGCTTGCGTACCATAAGATTCTTCAGATATAACTAAATTTTTGACAGGCCTGTTGGTCCAGTTGTCAGTGGCCCTGACTGCTATGCCGGAGGGCTTGGGTTCGATTCCCACCCAGGATAAATATTTGTGTGATGAGCACGAACATTTGTTCTGTGTCTGGGTGTAATTTATCTATAATATGTATGTATTTAGAAATATATAAAGTATGTTTATCAGTTGTCTAGTACTCATATCACAAGCTCTGCTTAGTTTGGGACTAGATGGCGTTGTGTGAAAGTTGTGGAATAAAAAAAAATGTCACATCGCACGTGTATCTCTGTTAATTCATTAAATAAACGAAAGTTTATTCATAGGATAAAGCTTTTGTGTACAGGAAAAACTTTTCTTTTTAGGAAACTCATTGATTTTCTAGCTTGACTCATCAGTATGTGAGCACACACTGAAGAGTGAGATAAAACAAAATGGGGGAGAAAAGGCTTCAAGAAATTCGGGGAATTTACTACGTGTGAGGTAATGAACGGATTTTCTTTGAGAAAACTACCAACAGTAAAACTTTGATATTAGTTTTTGTTATTTTACACTTGAACGATTGCTGAAAGAAGGGGACCACTCAAATGTTTGAAGGGGAAACTTCAAATAACTAGTCTTATTTTAAAGTCACTTTGCCTGATTGATCCAAGTTGAAAACTGATGGTTAAGTTGCAAGTTCTATTTGCTCTGGTTTATCTGTGTAAGTTCTTTGAAGAAAAACAGCAGACATAGTACAAAATAGTCTTACATTAAAAGTAATAATCTCATAATATTCTGATTATAAAGCGAACAAATATTACGACTAGGTAAAATTATTTAGAGTTAAAATTTTTGCCATGTCAGTTATAGTTTTTTACAAATCTGAAAACTGTAAATATGTACTACTTAGTTACGTTACAAAAAAAAACTTTTTTGCGATTCGTAAAAATCTTTGAGACTCGATTCGGAAATTTAACTGTTTTCATAGGTAAGTAAGTATGGAACCCTCAGTGCGCGAGTCCGACTACAATAGGCCTAGGACTAGGTCGTGACCTACCGGGGAAACCACATAAAAAAAAGGCGCTAAGTACAGTACCTCAAAGGTGGCGTGGAAACATGTGCATATGACGATTACAACTCTTTCAACAAAGTATTAATTTCAACTCGATACCTCCTCGTGTTCCCGAGATAAAGGGTCTTGACAGACAGACAGACCAACGGACAACAAAGTGATCCCATAAAGGATTTATGGTTTTAACCTTTTGAGGTACGGAACCCTAAAAACGCGCTAAGTAGCTAGCTTAGCTTAAGTAGCACCTGGTGCCATGAAAACGTGTGCATATTGTGACAATTACTTCTTTCAACTTTTTGAATCATTATATCTCAAAAACAGTGGCACTTAGGAAAAAAAATAATTAAACATTTTTGTAGATAATTATATGACCTACTATTTTTGTCTGAGCTAATTTTATTTTTTATTTATTTTTATTTATTTATTATTATTAAATATACACACACTATCTTTACAGGCGGAACCTAATAAAATAGTGGTTTCCAAACCGAAAAAAAAAAAATTGAAAAAAGTCATAATCTTACACTAACATTAACCTAAAAAGCTAAAATAACACTAAACTCTATTACAATACTACTAACTATAAAAAATAATTATGATAAAACTTACCTACCGTTTTGCTGAAAATCGCGAAAAACTCGTTTTTGTAACTTTTGACCCTGAATATTTCTTTTTCCAGGTGTCGGATCGATGAGGAATTTTTAAATTTCGTTTATGATGGTGTTTTGAACAATCCTACCAATTTTCAGCTGGGTGAGAATTTTTGTAACCTTGGATGTCTAAATTTACCGGAGAATAGCGTTGATAAAGCACACCATATTTTTATCAGGCTGATACAATATTATCTGATTGAATTATTTTAAACACCGTGTGTGTCATTAAGAGTCGTAATTATAATTGTACCGTATAAATCTGCGGAAACGTTCGAAAGATTTTCATGGCCTTAGAACGTAAAGGGCAAATGAAGGAACAAGGTAAGTTTTAGTCCGTAAAAGTCTATGACATGCTCTTTAATCCACCCTAGAGCGAGTGAAATCATTTGATGATATCCTTCCTTAAAAAAAAGTGCAATATATATGTAGGTACTCATTGGTAGGTACTTAATACCCGGGTACCCGAACCACATTTCATTATTTGCTAACAACAAGATCGCGTTAACTCCAGACAGTCGTGCTAATAATTAAATCTGTTTACTGTTTGATTGACTCTATTTGCTTCAGACTTAATTAACATTCTCGTACTTTACATCACATGCCTGTGTTTAGTACCGAGCCGTTTGTCTTGACTGAGTTGCTTCGTGTTATATACCTTATTCGATATTACCTTGTTGTCTTCCATGTCAATAAATAAAGGGGATTCGAGGTATACATGGTTAAAGGTGACATATAGTAAATCCTTTTGCAAAGGATTCTTTTTCTTTGAGGTGTGGAATCGTTAAACGATCTCTCTCTTTCCATGGTGGAGTAAGAGGGCTAGTCAGAATTTTACTGAGTAAACCCACCTGTTTCCTTCAGTTGTCTTTTGCGTTCCAAGGCCGCAGTAAATCTTTTAAAAATTACCGCGGCCCTAACGGGCATCGACCGTACTGGGCCACTACAGTTTTGCTGTAATATCTTTGAGACCCGCGTATGGAACACTATGCGACGTCGACAACTTGGGCTCAGTCCTTATCAGACGGCTGGACGGTAAGCTACCTATTGCTCGTCGTCCGCAAGTCGTCATCCCGACGCCGAGGGCATCTCCTGGCTATGTCCAGTAAAGATTTGCGTCAGACGGAAGGTGAAAATACCGAGGCGCCCCTCCAACCCAAAATCATGCAAAATCTGCAAAGGATCCTCATGAGTTTATAATAAAAGAGATATCGATTGATAAGCGACATGCGACTTTGACCAGATATGCTTAGCAAAGTTAGGCTGCAGGGTGACTAAGACTAATTCTTATACGTCATGGCCTGATTGTTTCACGAAATTGGTATCTGCCTCTATAATTCAAGAAAGTGAGCTACCGCCCTAGCCAAGTTACAACCGTTTTAATTCGATTCTCATTCGTCGATCGCCTCGAGTCGGCCATGCCTCCAATTCCTTTATTATGACGTCATCTCAACGCTTAGTCACGTGGTCATCATCATCATCATCATCATTTCAGCCGAAAGACGTCCACTGCTGGACATAGGCCTCCCCCAAGTGTCGCCACAATGAACGGTCCTGTGCGTCTCGCATCCATCGGACTCCCGCAACCATTACCAAGTCATCGATCCACCTTGTAGGAGGCCTTCCAACGCTAAGTCTTCCGGTTCACGTGGTCAGAACAAAAGAATAGGAGGCGTGGCCGACTCGAGGCAATCGACGAAAGAGAATCGAAACGAAACGGTTGTAACTTGGCTAGGCCTGCTGAGATAAGTCTTTTCTACTATGTGAAAAATCGAATAGAAAACCAATTTTATTGGTTACCTATATTGCGTTTTATTGCACGGATCAAACCACTTAAAAAGAAAAAAAACTTAGAATAATTGACCAGAGTAAGAAAACATCAAAAGCCAATAAGATGATCATAAACTAGCGAAACTGTCCCGACTTCGAAGGCTAAACTTTCTAGAGAGAGCCATGCGTTAACTATCCTCATTACAGACACTTTTCTTGCAAACGGATAAAGCAACTTCTAGCTATTTAAGCGCTTTAACTTTATTTTAACCTACTTTGCTGAAGAAAAGTAATAAAATAAATGAAGAGAGCGAGTTGCAGTGACTGAAGCGCATCGGGTAATGTTTTTAGAAGCAAGTATAGGATTCAATAACAAACACTCTCTGTAAATGTATCTTTAGAGGTATGCGGGTATAAAGTCTCGCAAAATTGCGTTGAAAAGGGAGGAGCCTCCAACCAAACGGGTGCTGTGTCTGGCTCGAACAACTGCCCAATAGTTGATTTCGGGCTTTTGTATAAGTCAAAGTCAAAGTCAAAAGTTTTTTATTTCACATATGCCTACATGAGCACTTATAAAACATCAGAAGCTAGTGCACGGTTCCAAATTGGTCGTTTCCTATGGAGAAGAACCGGCATGAAACTCCATGGTTACTCTTTTAAAAAAAATGTTGTTCTTACAATATTTCCATATTACAGTATTAGTAGATATTACGTAAAGACAGTGTAGACCGGTCAATAATATACTAAAAAGTACAATAAAAATAATCATAATAAAAAGTGAGTCTTAATAGGAAGTAACCTAAGAATTCGCGGAGTCTACAGTGTTCTCAAAAAAAAAGCAACAAAAATAAATAATTACAACATCAATAAATGAGACGTTAACAAAATAAATTACTAACGAATTTATGGTGGTTGGGGTCTAATAATATAAAAAATATTGCAAAAGCAATGTGTCAGATAAAAAAAAGAAGAAAAAAGTATATATTACAACAAATGTGATGTTCTTATCAGCGGAGAACTCTAATACCGGAATGCAGGACTTTGAATTTTAGTTCCTATTTGGCGTAGATGTCGCTACATATCTAATACATTTAGGTGCAGACAATCATGGAAGACGATTCTCTTTCAACTTCTTTTTCCCTTTAAAATTGAGTTTACTGGCCTATGTTATTTGTCAATCGATAAAATCCTTTGTGTCAATAAAAAAACAAGTAATACCACGCTTGGCAAATGAAGCAATGACTGCAATGTATTTTCAGTAGAGCATAATAATGATGTAGGTTTTCCAAATCGCAATTACGAGTACGCCTTAACTAGATACTAGAACGTTAGATTCCGGAGTTATTATAGCCCTTGCCAATATTAATCGAAGTTTAAAAGTGATCGAGGTTAACACGGCCCAAAAATATTTACCTACCATTAATATTTTAGATTGTCAAAGTTCTTACTTAAACTAACTGTTAGACTAACACAAAGGTAGTCGGAGTTGAGAGTTTTCTTTGTTGTACCTATTAATATAAAATTCTACTTGGTAAATAAAGTGGTAATGTAATGTAGTCTTAACATACCCAACCTTGAGTGAGTCCCCTCTTTGAGAAGTGGCTGTAGAGGTGCCACAGCGTCCTCACCTATCACATGATACAGATCCTAGAGGTTCCTGCTCCATTCAGGCAGAAGAAACGTCCGGGTGTCCCCTTGTGTGGGCTGCCCAGAGGATACGGTGGAGCATACGGTGGAGGTTTGCTCCACTTGGGTGGAGCACCGCAGTGTCCTCGTGGAGGCGATCGGCGACGGCGACCTCTTGCACTGCGCCCTGGTTCAAACCACAGTCCGGAGCGAGAGGGAATAGGACGCGGTTGCCTCCTTCTGTGGAGCAGTAATGCTAGCGAAGAAAACAGCCGAACGTATAAGGTAATGGCACTCAGGCCCCAGCCGCCGTTACAGAAGACGAGTTGCATGGCGATCCTCGGCCACCGTAGGCGCGGGCTTGCGGACGATGAGCAATGAGTAGCTCGCCGTCCAACCTTCCGGTAACCGTATTTTTTCACGTGCGCCTCAAAGAGATGTCAGTAAAACCGTGGGGGCTCAGCAGGGTCGATGCCTGTTAGGGCCACGGGGAATTTCTAAAAAGGATTCCTGTGTTTCTAGAATGCAAAGAGCAATTGAAAGACACAGGTGTAGTTTTAATCAGTAAAAGTCTTATACGTCCTCCAGTCTCACCCTAGGTCCAGAAACAAAGAAGTCATTGAATAATTTCTCACAGCAAAAAAAAAAACACTAACCCACACAAGTTCTCCTCATCACTGCCGCTGTGGCAAAGTTGTCAACAGCCTCGATCACTATGGCTTGTGTAGGCACGCGAATATTAACCACATCATCCGACGAGCCCTTGTCACCGTCGGCGTTCCAGATGCTTTCGAACCTCATGGCCCGGCACACAACGATGGTAAGAGACCGGACGGTATTCTATATTTCTGTGGAAGATGGGTAGGCCTTTACTGTGGGACCCTGCCTATTTCAAAATCTAACACTTCTTCCCGTTCCACTTAGAGCGGGAGGAGTTATTTGATGATAGGCCACCTCAAAAAGAAGAGACACATAGTTATTTTTTTTTGCATCAAGTACAGATGGTCTGTCATCACCGTATAATAAAGATGAATAATGTCCTAATTTATTCTTATAGAATAAGAAATCTGTTGCTAGATTGGTATTCCATAACATTTTTTTTTCCTTATTATTAAGAACAAATTTCTTAATTATTGACTACAATCTAGTCTAAAATACTAATGATTAATTTAACTCTAATTTATTATTATACCTTAAAGGTTTTATTAAAATTAAGAATAGCGTCCTTTAGCACTTTTATAGAAGTCCATAGCACTTTCTTAGAGTCTGATTTTGATAAAACCACTTTGTTCATGTGTTATATGCATAGCACAGCATTGATCACTATTATACACTAAATTTAAACACTATCCTAACTCAAAAGGTTTAGTTCTCTTTAGTCTACGCACTGGTGTTCTGTCAGTTCACCAAAAATTGATTTATAAATTTTCATTTGACAACCAACGATTGGAAAAAACATGGTTCGATATTTCATCATTATTAACTAAACTTAACTTTTTCTACTGCTTCTCTCTGATTTGATTCTGTAGCCATAATAGCAGTGTCATCAGCAAAGGTGGCAATGGTGTTGTTTTCTAACTCTGGGATGTCACAATGTGTACAACAAGTATAGGATTGGGCCAAGCACACTTCGTCGAGTTACCCCAGTTTTTATAGTTTTAAGCTCGGAATATGAAAGAAAAGAAAGAAAGAAAAACGTTTATTCGTATCTCACACATACAGTAAAATTAAAAAAAAAAACAGTAAAATACATAGCATCATATAATAGGTTTTTACCTATGAAATTGGAGATTTTTAAAACGGGTTGCTTTGAAGTGTTATATCATTGGATTGACTTGGAATCATAAGTTCAAATAAATTTTATATTAAAGGTATGTTATTCTTCTTTTGAAATTAGGTATTTATTGGTTTCTTTGTGTTTTGTATTTTCTGTAATATCGCAGTACTTATAACCATGAAAGCTAATAAAAAAACGTTTTTTCATATTAAGAGTTTCAACGTAGATACTATGCATTGCAAAGGGCAAACAATATCAATGTCGCATACCTACGACTTTCTTCTAACAAAAAAACTCTGTGTTCTTGGTTTAATAGATTTCGTTTTGGAAATTTTGTCTTGTAGCCGCCCTAAGAAATAAAGTTATTCCTGAGATAAAATTTCTCACATGAAAGTGATTGAAACCAAAATAGACATCTCATTCATTAGCAGTTTTAAGTCCGTATACATCATCAATATTGCATATCACTTGAGTCCCATTGTTTCCACGGTAGAACTCATATTACAAAATAATGCGAGTTTTCTTAGATTTCATACAAAAATGGTTATAAGTACTGCTATATTACAGAAAATATAAAACACAAAGAAACCAATAAATACATAATTTCAAAAGAAGAATAACATACCTTTAATATAAAATTTATTTGAACTTATGATTCCAAGTCAATCCAATGATAAAACACTTCAAAGCAACCCGTTTTAAAAATCTCCAATTTCATAGGTAAAGACCTATTATTATGCATCTTCTTGCCTTATTTTAAACATCTTTCATCTTTTTTGTGTTCTAAATATTCTATTAGTTAAATACGACTGCAGAACTAACAAAAATATTTATGGAAAAAAAATAGTTGCTCTTCTATTGTATCTAGAGAGTGTCAAAATTTCATAGCAGTAGGTAAATATAACATCACGATGCTTACTGATCAAGACAAGATCTTTTCTCTATCGCCAATTATGCACCCCATACTTACAAAAGTGAACTACACATTCATACCATAAAAGAAGTATATACAACGGTGTCTGGAACGCAATAATTAATGACTCCTAGCCTGTTACTAATTGAGTGGATTCAGTGCGAAGACGCGACGGCGACGATTTAAAAATACATTTTCTTAGCAAGTTTGTTCCGAGTCGACGGTCGGTGGTATCGGTCTCCTAGTTACTACATTGTTATTTCTTTATGATTGTTTTTAAGTTGGGGGACAGTGAGTTGAATTTTATTGTACAATTATTGGAGTTAGAATCATAGAAGGCATGAATCATAAGAATGCAAGAATGCGGATGCTTTAAAGCATGATATTCTGATATCGAAAGAGATCGCATTTCTGCTATTGCCTGGCAAACTTGCGAAATAATGATACTTTTTAGGTTTATGCTTTATATAGAATAGGTGTTCGAATTTGATAGGAAGAAAAAGAGATTGTTTGATAATGTGAAAGGAATGGAAGATGACTGTCAAGCCACTAGGCGCTTTAAATGTTTTTTTTCTTAATATTATACTAGCTAAATTAAATGCTTCGAAGAATATAAACTAATAATTAACTACACAAAAGTGTTTCACTACAGTTTCGCCCTTTACAATATTGTCACCACTATACTCATTCCTATTCAGGTGTAAGATTTATATTTTCTGTGCAACTGTGGGTTACCATTAATATGGCTAATATACCTTAACATTAATATATTGAACCTTTGCTTTCAAAGGTACGTGCATACTTGCTAATACCATTATCACAAAGGTATTGGGTAGACGTTGGCGGTTTATTTCTAAAGATCTCTCGCCTAGTGCTAACTTCAGTTTTCCACTGGCCTTAAAAAATACAGTAATTTTGTTTTATTAAACATCTCCAACCAGGCCTATCCTTTGCAAAACAATTTAAAACCGGACAGCTATACACTGGCAAGCTTAACCCACAATTGGGTTTTCTTACAGCAAACACTAATGAGATAGAAGTTTGCACATGAAGATATAGAAGCAGTGTTAATACAACGTCACTGTTTTAATGCGCAAAGAGGTATCAAAGTATAGGTACTAATTAAGAATATAACAGGTTTTGTCTTTCCTTTTCAAACTCAATGTGTACGCAATGCAGGTATCGGTGTTATTTTTCTTAGCGTTAAATTCGCACTTCAATATCGAATTGAAAACAAAAGAGCGTCGTTATCTCGACCTCCTGCATCTGAGTTAGTATTGATACAATAAAAGCTGTTTTTAGGGTTTCGTAGCCAAATGACAAAAAACGGAACCCTTACGGATTCGTCATGTCTGTCTGTCTGTCCGCCCGTATGTCACAGCCACTTTTTTTCGAAACTATAAGAACTATACTGTTGAAACTTGGTAAGTAGATGTATTCTGTGAACCGCATTAAGATTTTCACACAAAAATAGAAAAAAAAAACAATAAATTTTGGAGATTCCCCATACTTAGAACTGAAACTCAAAATTTTTTTTTTCGGCGAACCCACACTTGTGAACTATCTATGGATAGGTCTTCAAAAATGATATAATGATATTGAGGTTTCTAATATATTTTTTTCTAATCAGAATAGTTTGCGCGAGAGACACCTCCAAAGTGGTAAAATGTGTGTCCCCCCCCTGTAACTTCTAAAATAAGAGAATGATAAAACTAAAAAAAATATATAATGTACATGCAAACTTCCACCGAAAATTAGTTTGAATGAGATCTAGTAAGTAGTTTTTTTTTTAATACGTCATAAATCGTAAACCGCAATTGACCTTTCAAGTTTGTACGGAAACCTCAGTGCGCGAGTCCGACTCGCACTTGCCCAGTTTTGTCTTAATCAACAATGAAGTTATAAAAGTCGAACAGTGGTATACAATTCATACCGTGTTCAGAGGCAGATTTGACTGAACTATTGATTAAGTTTTTTGACGGTTCACCTTAAGGTTTATTTTGTGTATCTATGTGTACCAAACTAAATATTTTCCTTTCTATCTATTTTTGTTTGCTACATGCATGTTAAAATGTAATTTAGGTACTTTTTTACCGAATTAGAGTTGTCATAAAATACTCAGTTGGTGATTAAAATGTAACACTGAAAATAAAGTAAAACGTAGTCAAGTCTGCTTTGATTTAATTAAAGTGGTCGGTCCTTTATATAATTTTAGTTTGATATCAACTTGATATTGTGGTGGGAAGATTTATGCTTTTTTACTTTTGATTTAGTAGGTAAATAAACTTCGTTTAACGTAGTTCAGTAGTCTCTCGCCTCTAGTGCCGTTGCTTCAGAGCATATTTATTGGCTGACCTGGCTGAATATAAAAAATAATTTAAAATCTGACAAAGATTATCAAGCATTTGGCATACCAGGAACCTAGTCAAAGGTTCATGCTGTGTAAAATGCAATTTGAATTGAATCAACGAAGCTCAAAATCAATTATCATTTCGTTTAGCAGTTATTTCATTATTCATCCCAGAAAACTATTACCCACGGCTTTCTACAAGAAAATCCTTCACGTGTGCGTCTATTCATGAGCCGAGCTTCACAATGATGGTATAACAATAAGGTGTCCTCAGTTTTCACAACACCACAATGGAGACTGGAAGCATATAAAGTCGCCTTGTTCCCACTAATTAATCTGCTTATTCAAGCCTCGTTGAGGGAAAAATTAACTTCCCTTGAAAGGGACAATTGTGTTCCGTAGTGTTTTTTTTTATAATTAAATAGCGTGTCAAAAGGAATGTGGAGTCTGTTAGTGAAAATAATTTCTGTCTTTCGTTATAAATGACAATTCCTTTATTTTTGTGTTGTTTTTTTTTTATTTTTCAGTTATGGTTTAAGGCCGACTGTCTCTTCGGTCTAGTGGTTGCAAAGCGTAATTGCTGAGCGTGATTGTGAGGTCGTGGGTTTAATTCCCGAGACGAGCAAATGTTATTGGGTTGGTGGTATGATAATAAAAAGTTGGTGGTATGATACCCTCGTACCTTAGAAAGCACGTCAAGCTTTAGGTCCTGCTCCTAATTTCTGCCCGATTGTGTCGGTTTACTGTACCACTGGGTTATGAGAGTAAAGGAACAATGAAGGGAAGAATACATCTGTGATTAAGCACAAATTTGTGCTCTTAAGGTTGCCGACTTATCACGAAGAATCGCCAAACTTAAGTGGCAATGGGCAGGGTACATTGCTAGCAGAACAGATGGCCATTAGGGCCGAAAGGTTCTGGAGTGGCCACCACGTACCGGAAGGCGCAGTGTTGGAAGGCCCCCTACAAGGTGGACCGATGACCTGGTGAAGGTTGCGGTAATCGGATGGATGCGAGACGCACAGGACCGTTCATTGTGGCGACATTTGGGGGAGGCCTATGTCCAGCAGTTGACTTCTATCGGCTGAAATGATGTGCACTATAAAATCTCCTGCATACTTGGCTAATTTCTGTTACGGTTGAAGACCGTGGGCAAAATTCCATTGGGAGGATTATTATTTTCTAGCTTTTGCCTACGACTTCGTTCGCGTGAATGTCGGTTATTACGGACATGAAGTCAAAGTCAAATAACAAGTAGCCCATATCCTTCCTTAAAGTTCAAGCTTACTCCGTACCGAATTTCTTCAAAATTGGTTTAGTTAGTAGACAGAAAGCGTAATAACAGTCAGAGTTACTTTTATATACATAATATGCATGGATAATAAAGCGATTATGAATTCTATCGGAGGAAGTTTCTAAGGTCGTTTATGAGACAATCAGGATAGTAAATAAATCTAGGATGATACTTTAAGTGGACTAAGTATATCTGTATATCGGTATTCTGTTTCGAATCTCTTTCTACAGTCGGTAACGCCTCCGATTCCTTTGTTCTGACTACGTGACTTAACGATGAGATGATTTCATACCCATACATTTGAAGTTTTCTACTAGCGTTAACGATTGTAGATAATCAACTTGGCTAAGCCTTCTGGTCCTTTACTGCTTTTTTTTCGGTGGGAAAATCTTCTAATGACATCCCACGCTCTTGGCCGATCTACTGAACAAATAATAATAAAAACACTTCACTTTTCACTAGGTACTCACTTCATGTATATTCTTTGCTTCACTACAGTCACAGTCAGTAAAAACAAACAACACTTATATTTTGTATGCACATTATTTCCAGTTTATTACTTAAAATCGTTTTATTTGAGCTGTTATTTATTTTTGTTTTCCTCATTTTGACAGCCGGCCATTACCACAGACTATAGCCTACATCTGCGCCCGCGCGTTCCATTCGTTTGTCTGCTATAGATAAATGCATAACGGAGCATCGGGCGTATGTATGAATGGTTAAACAGTGCTTTTATTATACACTTTTTTAGTAGTTTAATTGATTTGTCTATATGTTTAGTATATTTTATTTTATTATTTTGTTATATAAATATTATCTTATTTGTTTCTGTGTTCCGTGAGTGTGTCCGTGGCATCACCAGGCCCTATCAGAATACCAGCGCTGCGTTATTTTTACTTTTTAGTTAAATGTCGCAGCATATGCTGAGATAGGAGCCTTTTTGGCCTCGCACAGGTCTTTTATTTTTATTTTTTAATATTGTTTTTTCTATTATTTTTAAGTTAAGTATTTATAGATTAAGTAGTAACTTTTTATTGTATTGTTGTTTGTCCTGTGCGAGTCTCAAATAATTTTTTTCTTTCTTTTCTTTCTTTCTTTCTTAATCTTTTACTGATTAAAAACCCACTCCTGTTCCTTCATTGCTTTTCATACCAGGGCTGAGTCTTCCTTTCAGAAGCAGACCCTTAGCCTCAGTAGGCTTGTGGACACGGCGGTGCAGACACGGTGGAACACACAGTAGAGGTGTCTCTACCGTGTGTTCCACCGTGTCCTCCGGGCGGTCCACACAGCAGTGACACCCGGGCGTTACGCGTTCGGTGAAAACCTGCGTCATGCGGATGGTGAGGACGCCGTGAGGTCTTTCCAGCCACTTCTCAAAGAGGGGACTTACTGCCATAATTATGGCGTGCCCATGGTCCTTTACTCCTGCAATTACAATCGTTGCTGTATTTACAGAAGGTAGGAATTAAATAATTTTATGCATTGGATTTTCATTCTCTTTAACACCTAGTCGGGTAAATATTTTTCTAGAAAACGGCCATATACATGAAAAACTAAAACAATTTATAAGATACGATAACACCAGGTAAGTTAGAAAAATATATTTTAAAACTCTTTAGAAAATATTTTCATTCTTGCACAAGGTAAAACGCAATTTGCATGCATAGATAGCGTCCGTTGCAGTTATGAAATATATCCCTGCATCTACAAGTTGGTTGGCTAACACGAACGAATTCCGTCCATTGCTGGCTCAGTAAATACCATGACAGTACTTTTCTATACTAAAGGAGTAATAGATTTAATCCTCCAGACGATGACCTGATACGGCTAAAGGGAGTATATCAAGTTGCTACTTATAATTTATTTCGTAGCGACATGGATGAAATGAAACTGGGTCCCTTGTGGCTATATTTTGTGAGATTTTTCCTTTTGACTAGAAGAGCTTTATAAATACCATCAGTTTGATTGATTTTTGTTCGATTTGAGTAAAGGCTCAAAGGTAAAGGCTTGCTTCCAGCGGATTTGTCATGGATGAATGATCCTTTGCCATTTCTTTAGAAAAATGTAGTTTTAAATACATTAACAGAGGCTCTATTAAAAACTATGCATCCTCCTTAGGTGATGAGCATGACCACATGCTATCATAGTTTAACAAAGATGCTTCTCAGCGTTTTTCGTACTTGAATACCTAGGATTTGGACAAGAATAAAAATTTGTTATATAAAAACAAAATATTAAGTTGACAAACTATTACGACTGTAAGCGAAGACGTGTCGTGAGCCCCTCGTTCTTGCAGTAGTTCGCCTGTGTTACTAAGATAATGCCTCGCATACAAGTTAGTGCAAACTAAAGCAAGTAACGGCGCGCACGGCCCCAGCAGTTGTTGGCAAGTTTAATTTTTGAATGTGCGAGAATATTGTTTTAATAAGTATAGGATGTTTGTAATGGCAGCTGCGTTTTAGTTGAAATTAAAATGTTTTGATGTAAAGTTTTGAATTGCATGTATTGTACGTACTGTAATTGTTTAAGTTATTTTTACTACTGGCAAACATATGCTGTTTAAAATGGGAATAGCATAAAGAAAAAAAATAAAGCTGTTATGATTGGTGGATGATCTTTCTCACGCTCCAGCCCCCGGGATCCCTACCCCGATTTCCAGGCACCGTAGGTTTGCGGGCGACGAGCAATGGGTAGCTCGCCGTCCGGCCGTCCGGTAGCCGTCCGAACCGAGCCCGAGTCGTCGACGGCGCGTAGTGTTCCACGCGCGCCTTTAAGAGATATCAGGAAAGCGGTAGAGGCCAAGCCAGGTCGAAGCCTACTGGGACTATAGGTTGGCTTTCAAAAGGGAAACCCCGGATTCTGGAACTCAAAGTAAAGATGAAACATAGTTGTGGTTTTAGTCAGTAAAAGTCTGATACACCCTCGCATTCCATCCCAGAGCAGGAGAAGTCGTTGGATGATTACCACCTTAAAAAAACCCTTTCTACATTTTTATGGCAGGGAGTTCTAAACAAAGTGACATTCCATCGATGTTTGCGATATGTACAATGAGACATTGCACCGCCGCCGTGTCCATATGGAAGCACAAGGATACGTCGGTGCTCCATCCAAGTACTTTATAGTTCTGAGTTGAGCTACAAAAATGCTGATAAATGCTTGCACTGACCGGATAAATTCACTCAAATCTGTGTAGTTCTTTCCTCAAAGGACAATTCCAGACATTGCATGGTTCTCATGTACTCATATAACATATTGTGAATATGGTATTGGTGACAAATGCTTGTACTGTCTGGACAGGTACTCTCATATCTATATGTTTTTTTTTTCTCAAAAGACCACCTCACAAATTAAAAGATACCGTAGATAGTTCTCATATAACTTGACAATTATTTATTTATTATATGAACTTTAAGAACACTTCCTTTCATTATTGACATAATATTAATATGTATATATTAGTATGTAATAGTATTTATATTATAATAATATATTAGACTTGTATAATAATTATATATATAATTATATATTAGATTTAGTTATGTAAGGTTTATATTGTGCACTGGATCCTACCCTCGAATGTGTTCTCTCTCTGTAACTCAAGGGTTTGCTGGAAGAGAACTCATTGTTGAGTTAAGCTCGCCTTTGTACATAAACTGTATGTCTCACCTTGTATTATGTATGTCTTGTGTGCAATAAAGAATTAAGAATTTAAAATAGACTTGGAAATTCTGAGTTTGTTTCGCTATTTCTTCTCAGGGTAAAAGTTAGGTAAAATTATTATAAAATCTATTTATAAAATCATCATCATCATCTTCCTGCCCTTGTCCCGTTTTATTTGGGATCGACGCAACGTTTTTTTCTTCCAACCTGTCCTGTCACTCGTCACGCTATCACTAACTCCCTTTTCTTTCATATCACTTCTCACACAATCCATCCATCTTTTCTTTGGTCTCCCTCAAATTCGATTTATACCCTGATGTTTTTAAAACTCTTTAATAAATGCGAAGCATTAGTTGATGCTTCATTAACTTGGTTTAAGTGCAAGCACGAAATTTGGTAAAAGATATTCTAACTGATCTCCAGATCAACAAAAACCAGTCTCTTAAACCTTAACTAAACTCAATTTTCTACTAAAACATTTGCGAAGTAAAGTATAAAATTGCGAAAAAACAATGTCTACGTCTGATTGGCAATTACTCAACGCAAATCAATAAAGTTCTGTAAACAACTCTATTAGTCAGTGAAGTGTTAACATCGAGTAATAAAAATTCTGTGATGTTTTCTTAACGGAACTGTATTTATTGAAAAATATTGAGACTGGAAGTATACAATTGGTGGAATTGAAAGATTTTTCCGCAGTTTATTAAGTAGGTACTTGTACCTTTCCATAGCATAGCATAGTCGGTCTTATAATGTTCCCACTGCTTGGACGCAGGCCTCCTCTCTAGGAGAGGGAATGGGCCGTAATCCACCACGCGGGCCCAGTGCGGGTTGGTGAATGTCACATGTCTTCGAATTTTTGGTTCTAGGACATGCCGGTTTCCTCAAGATGTTTTCCTTCACCGTTTTAAGAGCAGTGGTGATGAAATAAATTACACAAAGTAATGCGCCTGGCTGGGTTTGAACCCACGACCTACAACTCGTAACTCGTACCTCTGATTATTTTATTTTTGTATGTTTTCTCTGGGTAGTCTGCTAAGAAAAACTGGCCTCTCTTGTTCAAATTGAAGAAAAACTTGACGTGTATAAGTGTTATTTATAACCAACTAGACTCTGCCAGCGGCTTTGCCCGCGTTAAAGTAGGTTTCTACATACAAACTTTGGACCACCGTTTCAAACCCTTAGGGGGTGAATTTTGGAAAATCTTCTCTTTATGCTCACCTACGTTATAAAAGGAAACCTTGTGCAGTTTCTCCTTTTACATAAATAGATTTGCAAAATAAATACCTATCATTTACTTATCATTAATATGTTATTATATTTTCATTGTCACTAATTTTTTATTTATTATTCTCTCATTAATTACTCGTTTTATTTGTAAGTAATCATTTATGGCGCAAAAAATTCTATAATAGCCTTTATGTAACAGCAACAATTTATAAGTTACATATATTTTTGTAAACAATCCACTTAGGCCTCTTAAAATCATATCCTATATCTTTCTATTCCTTAAGTCGAGATATATATAGTTGATTTTAGTGAGGTAAGAAACGACATTACCTGGTCAAAACTCCAAAGTCCTTGCACATTTTGAACTTTTTTCTTCGAAAACTGCTTTTTTCTAGCAACAAAATAATTGGAACTTCTGTTTAATGACTATAAATTCTCTGTACCGGAATAATGCGAGATGAATACGAAATGTGTTTAACATTGGTTTTTATACAATTAACTTATACCAGCTTTTGCCGCGCTTTCATTCACGTGTCAGTTGAAAATCATTGTAAAGGAACATATTGCCAGGATAAAAATCCTATTTGGAATGTAGTTCTTCTTGAAGTCCAATATCTGTACCAAAAATGATCAACAGTTCAGTGGGTAGGCGTCAGTGCACACCAAGAGCAGAGCAGAGCATTTATTCTGAGACTACAAAATAATTAATCTTATGACTATACATTGCAAAATAAAATACAGAACACTCATTTTGCAAACTCGAGCATGGTCGATCATCAAGTTTGGACGTGTATTTCATTTTGCAATGTAATAATAATGGTAAAGTCATAAGATTCATTTTTCCGTAGTCTCACAAAATGCTCTGCTCCGCTCTTGGTGCGCGCTGACGTTTTGACGCGAACGATGCAAATAGAGTTACTTTCGCATTTATAATATAGTAGTAATTGTATGAATTATCCTCAGATTCTTTTTATTGACATAAATGTTCATAGTGTAATTGTCAAGGGCAAGGTTTTTATGGAGCGTTTATTAAATTACTGAAAGTTTATCAAGTTTATATGTTGTTGTTCTCATTCGTCTTTCAATAAAGGAAAATAATATGTTATACGTGCAATAATACTGTAGCAGGCAAGATGAAATAGGCACTGTTGTCAATAATAAACTTCCACTACTACAGAGGTAGGTAAGTTCCTAACAGATTTACTACATGAGTCAGCACTCCAGAATCCCTTTTCCCTAGAAAGTTTTTACGATCTACATGGGATATTAACTGGCCCACACATTTTACTGTTGTTTTGTCGAACTTTCTTAGGATATTATTGAAAGTGTTCCCATCTGCATTTACCTGATGAATAGCATATCAGTTTAGGATATCATTAAAGAAAGTGACTGTAATGTGGTTACAAATCAGTAACTGTTTTATTTTGGTATCTTTGAATGTGGTTGATGGATCTAAATTAGAGCAGTACCATAAAATTGTCAACATATGATTTTTTCGTATAACAAATGCTTTTGCAAAAAAAAGCATTTTTAACACATGATATTTTTTTCGTTTGTTTTCCGTACTCCTGTACTGAGTACTGCGATATTACAGAAAATATAAAACACAAAGAAACCAATAAATACCTAATTTCAAAAAAGAATAACGCACCTTTAATATATAAAGTTTATTTGAACTTATAATTCCAAGTCAATACAAAGATATAACACTTCAAAGCAACCCATTTTAAAAAAACGGCAATTTCATAGGTTCCTATTATTAGATGTGTTCCACGTCAGGTTGAAATCAAGTAAAATAACTCTTTAACTACTTGCCGCATGTGGTCTGATGCCAGCATTTCCGGGAAAAATAAATCATACCTGAAAAATCTTATCAGACGCTCCGCAATCATGAAAATCAACATGAAAACGTAAAATATGCAGAGTCGAACGCATGAAATAAATCGTCGATAATCATACCGTACGCAATATGCAATCGAATGCAGTCGCACGAAAAATATTGGAATCCATCCAATAAGTTGATGTAATGAAAGCGACTTTACTGCTATGCTTCAGGGGGAGGGTATCTAAGACGTTTGCAATTTCCGAACAAAATCTTTGTACGTTTTACGAGCAAGACAATAGATGTTTACTGGCGAACGGTGTTGGCAGACGGCCGAAGCGGCGATGCGAACAACTCATTTTACGCTCCGTGTCGTCTACTCGATCAGCATCCTTATTCCCGATCAATCGACGCGAAACACCGAGGTGTGCAGCTCTGCACTGTAAGTAAAATGTATTGTAACACTCACAATTCAAATGGATTTTCCTTAAAACAGAATACGGATAGAAATGTTTCGTACAAAACATCGATTCTTTAGAATGGACTTTAAATGTGATTCTGTTGTGATAAATGACGATCGTTAGTTGCATTTCTTTGTTCCTTTGTTGTGGGTATTGTTTCTTGTTTTTTTCGGAATGTGACATTAATTTGTGACAAAATGACAGACATTTTGTAGTTTTTGCTGAAATAGCTACAGATTTTTCATTCTTAACATCTTCTCTTTCTAAAGTTATTTTAAGAAATGACAGTATTTTTGTATGGTTCATAGTGTAGGTAGACAAAGGTCTACCATAGGTCAAAGGTCTAGGTGGTTTAAGGGGTAAGGTGGTGTATGTGTATTTTTTTAATGTTGGGTTGAATAAAATGGGTAATTTTAAGAATTTTTATTAAATTATTCAATCTATCTACTATCACTACTCATTACTACTTACACTATCACTACTTCAATGTATCTACCTACTATAACAAAAGTGTTATAGTAAGTAGATACGTCCAATTGAAATCACCCATTTTATTCAACCCAACATTAAAAAAATAATAACAACTAAAAAACACAAGCGAAAAAACGAACCGTGGACCAACAAAAGATTTCTTAAGAAACTGCTGTAAAGAACGCCAAAAGACATTGAAGGCGTTGCAGACGACGGCAAAATCAGATACGATTCATTAGTGTAACGAGCTTTTAATATTTAAGGGTCGGCTTTGATTGGAATGGCTTGGAAGTGTCAGACGTTGCTTGAGGGTCCACGGCTTTGAATCCACGACACGTACTTACCTTTTCAACGTATGAAAAGTACCACTTGAGTTTTTGACACTTTCTTAAACTTTGATGTGGGATTTTTGGTGCAGATTCAGGTGCCATCTAAGTTTATAATTTGTGGTACGTTAAAGATAGAGTAAGCTAGTGTGAATAGGCTCTTAAAAAATAGTGCGATCCACCATCAACGATTGCATCACTGCTTACCAGCAGATGGGATCGCAGTCAAGCACTAGTGTATATCATTTAAAAAAATATATTATACAGCTAAATACATAAAAGGAGAAACTGACTGACTGACGTATCAACGCACAGCCGAAATTACAGAGCCTAGGAGTGTGAAATTTTGCAAAGGGTTCCCTTTTATAACGAAGGTGAGCACTAAGAGGATTTTCAATAATTCACCCCCTAGGGGCCAATATTGTGCACACTTATTGATTTGCAGACAATATCCAGTTGCATTAAGTCTGTCTATGTCAGTCACTACTATACTTATATGTTAATTAAATGAAAAATAAAACAATTTCATATTTCCATTGATTCTTGATTTGAAAAGAAAACATAATGTAAAAAAAAAACTCAAAATATATTTGGTTGAACTCATAAAGTAAAAAAAAACAGGTTATTATTATGTAAAATTGCACCCCCGTGTTGTTGAAAGGGTTGATGCTCTAGGGAGGTGTCGAATCATTCAAACGAACTCACTAACACTCTCCCCTGGGTTTTCCTGCACCCCGCTGATGTTTGGTGCAAATTATAGATTTCAGCGTGCATTACACTGAATGTATTATAGGAAAAGACGAATATATATAAGTTACTTTTTTTCGCAGTGGTCGCAATGGTTCATGTCTAGACGCTTTACTTTTATAATTTACTAGCTGACCCGGCGAACTTCGTACCGCCTATCCTACTCTACCCAACTCTATCCTACTCTACCCTACTCTAGCCTACTCTACTCTACCCTACTCTACCCTACTCTACCCTACTCTACCCTACTCTACCCTACTCTACCCTACTCAAAAATATAAAAAAAGTATCCTATGTGTTTCTCCTGGTTCTAAGCTACCTCCCCACCAACTTTCAGCCAAATCGGTTCAGCCGTTCTTGAGTTATAAATAGTGTAACTAACACGACTTTCTTTTATATATATAGATTGCACTGCCACTACTCATAAAACGGAAAAGGAAAATATCGCGAGGAAATCGGCATGTCCTAGAACTAAAAATTCGAAGACACCACCACCAATTCGCACTGATCCCGCGTGGTAAATGACGGCCCATTCCCTCTCCTAGAGAGAAGGCCTGAGTCTCAGCAGCGGGAACATAATAAGGTTGATTATGCTTTATACTTATTATAGGTATTTTTGCTATCTCTCTCTCTCTCTCTCTAGTGCTTGTGTCAATTTTTATATTCTTGTATCTGTTGTTCTTGTTTCTTGTCTGTTATTCAAACAAAAAAAAAAACCGGGCAAGTGCGAGTTGGACTCGTGCGTGTACGGAACCCTCAGTGGGTTCCGTACAAACTTACCTATTAAAACAGTTCAATTTCCAAATCAGGTCTTAAAGATTTTTACGAATCACAAAAAAAACTTAGTTTGTGACGTACCTACAAATTTACAGTTTCTGACCGCAGGCCTGAGTATATGGTTTTAACTTCAACTCGATACCTCCACGCTTTACCGAGTTCTCGACAGATTGACGGTCCGTTTTTTTTCCTTTTGTGGTACGGAACCCAAAAAAAACAACATAAAATTCAGAGACACCTCTTTTAAATGTAATTATGAAGACAATATAATATGTAATTAACATTTTTTAATAATTAGGTAGGAATCTTCATGTTACAATCACTATGATTTGTATCACTTGTTCTATAAACGTAGCATTATTGATCTGAAAAATTTGACCTTTGATTTAAGGTTCCTAGGTTGTAATTAAGTTTAGCTAGCGTGATGAATATTTGATTTCAGTTAATACCCTAGGTGTAAGTTTTGTATGTCAACCGATAAAATCTTTAATTTCCTTTTTTTAATTACACTTTAATTTTATCTAGGTGTCAAATTATTTAAGTCACGTACCCAGAAACCACAAACCACAACCTTTATAAGATTAGAGATCGGTAGAGCGGTAAAATCAGACCTATCAATTCTATAATTTCAAACTAACAAAACTATAGAAGGCGCCAGATAAACGTGGAATCGACCTTTTCCTAATATATCTGCGTAGGTACCCGAAAAACCAACAATGAACCGATTTTCATTACTAGATCATGTAAAGGATCACGATACATGTCGATTCAAGACAGCTTTATGTCTTTATTTCCGTTTTTGAAATTTGGAATGTCATAGGAGGACATGTAGGAGGGTCAATGACCGTTATTCCACGTTTATCTGGCGCCTACCTTAGCAAAGAGATTTTTCTTACTATTTATTATTTTATTATCTTTAGTACTACCTGTGGGAGCAGTTGTGGCCCAGTGGTAATGGTTTCGAATTACGAGTTGTAAGTGGGGAGTTCAAACCCAGCCAGGCATATTGCTCTGTGTAATTTATTTCATCAGACTGCTCTCAAAAACGGTGAAGGAAAACATAGTGCAGAAACCGGTATATCCTAGAACCAGAAATTCGAAACAATTGGCATCCGCAAAACCGCACTGGGCCTTTTTCTTTTCGGTGGGAAAGTCATCCAATGACATCCCCCGCTCTTGGGCGGAGCAGGAGGGTGTGTCAGACTTTTACTGACTAAAAACCCACTCCTGTCCCTTCAATTATGGCGGTAAGTCCCCTCTTTGAGGCGTGGTTGGAAAGACCTCACGGCGTCCTCACCTTCCGCATGACGCAGGTTCTCACCGAACACGGTAAGTTCGGGAAGTTCCTGCACCGAATTCGTGCGGAAGAGACGCCCGGGTGTCGCCACTGTGCGGACCGCCCGGAGGACACGGTGGAGCACACGGTGGAGGTGTGCCCCGCTTGGGCAGAGCAACGCCGTGTCCTCGTGGGGGCGATCGGCGGCGGCGATCTCTCGCGCCGGGCCTTGGTACAGGCCATGGTCCGGAGCGAGGAAGAGTGGCAGGCGGTCGCCTCCTTCTGCGAAGCAGTAATGCTAGCAAAGGAGGCGGCCGATCGCGTGAGGCAACGGTCCTCACGCCCCAACCGCCGCCGGGATTCCGATCCCGATTTCCGGCCACCGTAGGCGAGGGCTTGCGGACGGCGAGCAATGGGTGGCTCGCCGTCCGATCGTCCGGTAACCGTCCGGACCAAGCCCAAGTCGTCGACGGCGCGTATTGTTCCACGCGCGCCTCATGGAGATGTCAGCAAATCGTAGGGGCCCAACAGAGTCGAAGCCTACTGGGGCCACGGGTAGTGTGAAAGCAAAACCCGGGGCCCTGGGACGAAGGCAAAGAAGGAACAGGAGTGGGTTTTTAGTCAGTAAAAGTCTGACACTACTTTCCGCACCGCCCAAGAGCGGGATTTGTCATAAGATGATTTTCCCACCTAAAAAAAAAAAAAAAAAACTCCTGTCCCTTCGCTGCCTTTCATACCGGCCGAGTCTTCCTTTCAGAAGCAGCCCCTAGGCCCCAGTAGGCTTCGACTCTGCTGGGCCCCTACGGTTTGCTGATATCTCCTTGAGGCGCGCGTGGAACAGTACGCTCCGTCGACGACTTGGGCTCGGTCCGGACAGTTACAGGACGATTGGACGGCGAGCTACCCATTGCTCGCCGCCCGCAAGCCCGCGCCTACGGTGGCCGCGGAAATCGGGATCGGGATCCCGGCGGCTGGGGCGTGAGGGCCGCTCCCTCGCGCGTGCACGTGCGGCCTTCTCCTTTGCTAGCATTACTGCTTCGAAGAAGGAGGCGACCGTCTGCCACTCTTCCTCGCTTTGGACCATGGCCTGTACCAAGGCCCTGCGTGAGAGATCGCCCCCACAAGGACACGGTGGTGCTCTGCCCAAGCGGGGTACACCTCTACCGTGTGCTCCACCATGTCCTCCGGGCGGTCCACACAGTGGTGGCACCCGGGCGTTACTTCCACACGAATCCGGTGCAGACACTTCCCGAACTGACCATTTTCAGTGAGAACCTGCGTCATGAAACCGCACTGGGCCTGCGTGGTAACTTACGGCCTATTCTTTCTCCTAGAGAGGCCTGAGTGTGAACATTAAAAGGCTGACTATGCTATACTGACCTAATGCTGGACAAAGATCTCCTTCCATTTCTTCTCCTCTTCTCTTCATAGGTTACTTCCTATTACGACTCACTTTTTATTATGATTATTTTTATTGTACTTTTTAGTACAATATTAACTGGTCTACACTGTCCTTACATAATATTTACTTATACTGTAATATGGAAATATTGTAAGAACAAGATTTTTTTTAAAAACGAGTAACCATGGAGTTTCTTTCCGGTTCTTCTCCATAGGAAACAACCAATTTGGAACCGTGCACTAGCTTCTGACGTTTTATAAATGCCCATGTAGGCCTATGTGAAATAAAAAACTTTTAACTTTGACTTTGACTTTGACGTTGACTCTTGTCCCTGACTCTAACCCAATTCCTAAGGAAGCTGTCCCACCATCTACTTCATAGTTTGTCACGACCTCGTCTCGGATTTTCGGCCACTATTTTTGTATTTCACGGGCCCATCGCTCGATCAGCATACGGCAGACATGTCCAGCCTAGTCCATTGAAGCTGAGTAGCCTTCTATGTTACGTCAACGATATGTGTTTTATAGTGCAGTATATTACATGTAGTGTTTTGAGTATATTACGCCTCACGTTGACAAAGTGTGGACTTTTAGATGTTAGTCAAAAACCAAATCTGTGTTCCATAATAGATAAAAGTACCCCTTAAAAGAATTAAATAACAAGTACATAACATAATATCAGAATCAGAATGTTTATTTGTAAAACATAGGTATTTACATAAGGGTCTTAGTTTTATTGGTACATGGGCGCTATGTTTTGCCGTGACGGCGTAAAAATATAGATAGTAAAATCATTAAAAACTTAATCAATAAAGAACTAACAGAGAAAAAATAAAATTAAAATTCTTAAATTTATCATAATCGGTATTGTAATGTTCCCACTACTAGAAGTCAGGCCTCTTCTCTAGGAGAGCGAATGGGCCATAATACACAACGTGGGCCCAGTGTGGGTGTGTGAATATTATCACATGTCTTCGAATTTTTGTTTCTAAGACATACCAGTTTCCTAACGATGTTTTTCGTCACAGTTTTGAAAGCAATTGTGATGAAATAAATTAGACAAAGTATGCAAGTTGCATGGCTGGGTTTAAATTGAAATTCGGGGCTAATTAGTACTTTGGTTATTACGATGAGGCATATTCTTCCCCGCAATCCACATGCTAATTACTTTTTAGTACCTAAAACGTAAATAATTTAAAGAATAACCTTTTACCGCATTACGCTGTACGCTTGTAAATTATAACTTAGAATTTAATCCAGCGCCGTTTCTCGTGAATATTACAAAAGTGCAATTTCCGTATCAACGAGACGTAAATAAATAATACATTATGCCCTACGTGTATAGTATTAGTGCACACTTGTTAATTGCTATGCATTTGGATAAATAATTAATTGAACCGCTAATGAACAAGTAGAAAGTTATTATTCATTTGTTTCTGGTATTGGCATAGTCTTATAATATTGACTAAATCTTTTGCAAATATTACAAAATGACGTACAAAGTAAGCTAATCTACTTTAATTTTACTTTAAATATTATCAAACATTACCAGAGCCGATAAAATTTCGAAGAAACCATTTTCTTGGCACGTTAACGTTTAAAGGAAAAGCTTCCCCTGAATTATCAATAAAACAGATCCGAAATACATAATTCAAGTTTCATTCCAGTTTAGCAGTCGAAGACTCGCTTTTCTATTGAAAACCTTGCACGGCTACAGTATCAGTAAAAGCATAATTTCCTGTACTGAAATATTTATACCGAGACCGTACGTAGGAGGAGCTACGACGGTGCTACGGTGCTACGCTCGTAGCTATGTGCTACGACATTGGTTCTACGAAAATACGTATTTTGTAGTAAATATTGAAAATTCACTAGCTAACATAATATTTAATAGCATATTTAATTTTGTGAAATTTTAGAAACATCTTTAAAATAACGATAATCTTAAAGTTTAGTAATGTTTGATTAAAATGCCTTAGTTTTTTCAGGTCGTTCCAAGGACGTACGTTTCACTTTATGAAAAACAATTTCATAAAGTGTGTCTAACTTTTAGGGCAATGAAATTTTATATGAGTACTAGAAACTTTATCGTAACGACTATTACACTTTTAGTGTCTCGCAAACAAACAAAACAATAGTAATTATTCTGAATACAATTTTATATTTTTTTTATGGTTCTTAACCTAATGCTTTGATTCGACAATATTATAACAGGTAATCTGATTCCAAATTTCAAAACGTTCACATGAAATGGTGAAATGTTACAAGGTAGAAAAGTATTTTTAGATTATTATTAAAGTTCGAATTATGGTTAAAGGTAAAAAAGTAAGATAGAAAAAAAAAATTAACAATCTTTTTTATTATAAATGCTCAAAAAAGTAAAAAGCAGACTTTAAATTTAATCCAGCTCCTGAGCATGTCTGCAAAAATTCAGTTCAATTGGTTAGTGGTACCTGTTTTAAAATTAATTTACAAAACTTGCACTAAACATTGCAAGCACTCATATACACAAGGCACCCAGACCCAAAATAATCGAATGTCGAATCAAACCCACAACATGCAGAGCAGTGGCCAATCGCTCAACCATTGCGACTATGCCGCTATTGACAAGCAATAACATAACATCACTTGGACAATCTAATTTGACTGGCTCGTTAGCCTAGTAATTAGTGGCCCTAACTGCTATGCTGGAGTTCATGGGTTCGATTCCCACCCAGGACAAATTCCCGATCCCGATTTCCGGCCACCGTAGGCGTACGCTTGCGGACAGCGAGCAATGGCTAGGTCGCCTTCCGATCGTCCGGTAACCGTCCCGACCGAGCCTATATCGTCGACGGCGCGTACCGTTCCACGCACTCCTCAAGGAGATGGCAGCAAACCGTAGGGGCCTAGCAGGGTCGAAGCCTACTGGGGCCAAGGGTCTGCTTCTGAAAGGAAGACTCGACCCTGGTATGAAAGGCAACGTAGAAACAGGAGTGAGCTTTTAGTCAGTAAAAGTCTGACACACCATCCCGCTTCGCCCAAAGGCATTGGATGATTTTCCCACAAAAAAAAAACCCTGGACAAATGTTTGTGTGATGAGCACGATCATTTATTCTGCGTCTGAGTGTAATTGATCTAAAGTATGTATATATTTTTGAAATATATAATTATGTTTATCAGTTATCTAGTACTCATAGTACAAGCTCTGTTTAGTTTGGGACTAGATAGCGTTGTGTGATAGTTGTGGAATATTAAAAAAAAAAATTGACTGTTCAGAGCATGTCACTTTATACAGCTTCTATCTCGACTATCAATTTTGAAAGTTTAACGTGTGTAACTCTCATAGATTTGTAAAAAAACCAATGCGACTTTATAACGTACTTTTATATGCAAGATGGGTTATTTTTACTACCACAAAACCAGCATATACTCACAAACTAGTTGTTACTTAACCTGGAGAATCATATTCAACCTAAATTAAGCACGCAAATAGAACTTACGATGTTGGATAGCGTTGAGGTATGTGACCTCGTTTAACCTTTCCGAATTCAGCCTGAAACTATACCTGGTAGTTTAAATATAAACATATCAATAAGTTATTTTGTTTGTAGACTTGTGGTAAGAAGAAATGGAAAATACTTTTGATGTTCATCAAACGTGTTTTTTTTTTTCATTTTTTGCTACGGATGGTACGAAACCCTTGGTGCGTGAGTCTGACTCGCTATTGGCCGGATTTTTATTTTTATTTTACTGTTTGATGCAGTTAGCTATAATATTTCCCAAAGCGTTTTGGGAACACATTCATAATGCGTACAGCTAAGGAGTGGAATACCCTGCCGGAGTCTGTGTTTCCTGATAGCTACAACCTAGGGGTCTTTAAATCAAGAGTGAATAGGTTACTTCTAGGCAAGCGTGCTCCATCGTCGGCCACATCATCGCTTACCATCAGGTGAGATAGTGGTCAAACGCGAGCCTATCAATAATAAAAAATAAAAAAATAAAAAAATAAAATATTCTGATGTGTCTGATAAATTATTTTGATTTTAATAACTTTGTTTTTTCCAATGTCTTAAATGTTGTAATTAAGACGTTTGAACATACAACACCGATATTAAATTGTAATTAAATTCTAAGATAATGTTTTTGTTGTTAGTAATTGTATGTTACGGAGAACTTACCTAACAATCTAATGACATTATAGTTGTATTTTGATAATATAATTTGTAGTTAATGTGCACAGGCTGGTGCGAGCGTGTGTGTATATGTGTCCGTGAGTACGTAAGCAATAATGGATGCGTCAAATAGTTTTTTTTACAGCTTTTTTTAATGTTTTATAAGTACCTTTTTAATGTTATACTTACCGTAATTTGTTCTAGGGCTAGGTTCCTCTAAATGATTTAATTTACTGCTTTTGATGTTATATTCATGTATTTTCCTTTTTAATGATACCTGAGAGCTTTTGTAACTTTATACTTGAAAAGCAAAACCACAACCCAAACGACAGTAATTTGTTCCAATTTGCCTTTCTTTGCACTTTGTTAAGGATTTATCTACTAAACACTCTTGAAGAACTCGTGGTTAGGTAATAACAGCTTCATAAAATGATTTCGGAAGACGTAGCGTTGCCGCGTTGGAAGGCCTCCTACAAGGTGGACCGATGACTTGGTAACGGTTGCGGGAGTCCGATGGATGCGAGACGCACAGGACCGTTCATTGCGGTGACGTTTGGGGGAGGCCTAGATGTCTAGCATTGGACGTCTTTCGGCTGAAATGAAAATGATTTCCAAGTTTAAATAATGTTTACAGAGTTCGGCCTTTAGATGGATGAACATTTTAGCATATCGAGATTCTTCCGTGCCTAGGAAAGCACGTTAAGCCTGTTAAGCTCTTGGTTCCAGCTGTCATTTGTAAATTTTTGACAGTCGTCGTTACAGATAGTGAGAAGCCAAGATCTACCTAATTTCTGGGTTGTGGAGGACACATCAGCAGTAGTTCCATGTAAAATACTGATATTCAACTGTATTTATTTTAATTGGAAGCTGATTCTAACACAGTTGCGGAAAGGCGTATTAGAAGCGTTTTGAATTTACTGGCAAGTACATGAAGAAAGGTATCCACAAGAGAACTAAGGTCACCGATATAGACTAAAAATTGCCAAACTTAAGTAGCAGTATGCTGGGCACCTTGCTTGCAGAACAGATGCTCGATAGGGCCGTAAGGTTCTGGACTGGCGACCAGGAGACACAGCGTTAGAAGGCTTACTTGGGGGATCACCTGTGGAAAGCCCACAGTTCAAATAAAACAGATTCGGCTGAAATTGACGATGATGATGAAGATGTAGCAGTAAATTCAAAACGTATAATCGTGTGGTTGTCCGTACTCGGTACTAAAATAAAATCTATATCTTGTGTAATAAACTCAAAATTTACATAAATACCTAATGAATCGTTTCGAAGCGGTTCACTTTTGACGACAACATAAAACATGGCCTGTCAATTTTATATATTTCTACCTTGTTTTTTGTAACAAACGCTGCCATAACATTTTTATAGTACGAAACAACCTATAAAACGGGTTTTAGTGCACTGACATTCGTGTAAATGTTCGCTTTAGTATCTTATTTTTTTTTTAGTATCTTATTATATAATACAATTATTGATAAATGTTTATGGCACTTATTTTAATGTTTTATGACTGAAAATTGAGTAACGATAGGATTCTGTGTTAAAAAATATATATTTTATTTTCATGTGTCAAGTAATCAATTTAAAATTTTGTACAGAGCAATAGTGCTATGCTAGTAGTTTCCTTGCGTGATTACATCAGAAATGAAAAACCAAAATTACTGACATAGCTCGAATAATCACCAAACTTAAGTGGCAGTGGTCAAGGCACATTGCTCGCAGAACAGATGGTCGATGGGGACGAAGACTCCAGAAGGAGTGGAGACCACGTACCGGAAGATGCAGCGTTGGAAGGCCTCCCACAAGGTGGACCGATGATCTGGTGAGGGTGGGACACACAGGACCGGTCGTTATGGCAACACTTGGGGGAGGCCTTTGTCAAACAGTGGACGTCTTTCGGCTGAAATGTCGTCTGTCTGAATTTGGCGGGAAATAACGTTACATGCATTGACTAATTTTATAGTGACATTCACATGAAATAGCTGTTAGGCAATGGGCGAACAACTTTTTCTTGTTAGGAGAAAATACGCCAAAGCCACGAAGCTAGACGAAAACACCAAAAAAACAAACTCCTTTACGCTCTCGTCTCACGTCGATAGCCCAAACTGTTGTAATGGATTCCATTTGGCAAGTTGCTAAGTAGCCTGACTTAGCGTTGGATTGCGCCCTCAACGCTTTTTTCCGAGACGCTCTGGCTTAATGTGTCTACCGCTAGATATCTGTGTGCTACTTACTAATCTTGTGAGGTTTTTTCTTGTCTCATTCTACACAAATTTTGTGATCTACAATAAACAACTATACTTACTCGAAACACCAACTTTATGCTTTTGTATAAACGTAAAAAAGTCTGTTAACCACAGTCTTTTTTTAAGTCCTCTCACTCTGTGTGGAGCGAGAGGGACTGTAAGGCCTACTGTTCATGTCCATGTCCAATCTTGTGAGGTTTCTTTTAGTCTCATTCTACACCAATTTTGTGCTGTACATTAAACAACTATACTTACTCGAAACACCAACTTTATGCTTGTGTATAAACGTAAAAAAGTCTGTTAACCACAGTCTTTTTTTAAGTCCTCCCACTCTGTGTGGAGCGAGAGTGTAAGGCCTACTGTCTACGGACGCGTAGCTTCATAGATGCGGCAACGACATGTCGGCACGACGTCAACAGTTTCATAGTTTTGCATGTAAGGTGTGAGCAGGCGTACACCAAGCGTATAATGACGAATATTCGTCCATGAACACGTGGACAGTGGACTTTTACTTTACCCACGTGTGTTCCTTCAGTTGCTTTTTGCATTCGAGGGTCGCGATATTGACCCTATAGGACCCAGTTCAAATCAAATACAGTCCTAATTTGTTATTGTTTCTATAAAAAAAGATATAGTAAAATAATATAAATTCTGTAATGAACAGATGATTTTTGCATTTTTTTTCACTTCGGGTATGTGCGAATACGCCTACAGTACAAATACAAACGTAGCAAACCAAATATATTGCAAACATAGTCACTAGGTGTATACCTAGTTAGTATATTTGCAATATGTCCTGACGAGTCGAATAAGTAAATTTATGTGTTAATTATTTATTTATTTATTTATCAATTGCTTGCTATACTTATAGTATGCACCAAAGCGTTATAGCAAGCCAACAAACCAACAATTTACGAACTAAAAAAATTGATACTAACATTTTTCATTTCTTTACTGCTATAATTTTTAATATTTGCAATATGTCCTGACGAGTCTAATAAGTAAATGTATGTGTTAATTATTAATTTATTTATTTATCAATTGCTTGCTATACTTACAGTATGCACCAAAGCGTATAGCAAGCCAACAAACCATCAATTTACGAACTAAAAAAAATTATACCAACATTTATCATTTCTTTACTGCTATATTTTTTTTTTGAAAAAAAAATACAACCGACTTCAACGTAAAAAAAAACACAAAAAAATTCAAAATAACTTTAATTTCGGAAGTTGGTGTTAAATAACTAACAAACAAAACTATTATAGAAACGGTGACTTCCGAAATTAAAGATATTTTGTACTTTTTTATAGTTTTTTTACGTTGAAGTCTTTTGTATTATTATTTTATTTGTAATTTTTTTACAGTGTTTCTTTGTGGTAGCACAACTAAAAACTACCCCTCAGCTAATCATCATCAGATTAGCTCGATGGTACCTTATAGCCAGAGTGCATCCCATGACAATTGTAATAATCCCTCCCCACTTCTTTCAGTCAGTCATCGACTACATGTATAAACAAAGCCATTTTACTTGTTACTACAGTTCTGCTATGATCCTATGGGGAGTTCCTCATCAGATCATAACAATATTTCTATGGGACCAACGCGGAAGCATAAACTTTCAAACTATTTTTTTTTTTTTAAATCGGTCCACAATAATTGACCGACAAATCGGTGAACATACAGAAAAAAAAATATTTTCAGCCGAACTTAGAACTTCCTTCTTTTTGAATTCGGTTAAAAATATGTCGAATTTAGGTTCCTGAGCAATCAGGGCGTTCAGCAGATTGATCGCCTGGGCTGTAGGGGCGCATATCGAGCTATTAGAGTGATGTGTTCTTCATTACACACTAACACAAATTATACATACATTTATTAGAGTTTTCGTAGGAAAAGCCAACGTTGAGTTTTCTCCCAATAAACCATAGTATGACAGAAAAAGATCACAATAGAGGGTAGATTGCAGTGTAGTTTAAAAATTATACATAATAAAAACGTTTTCAACCAGTTTTAAATATTAAATATCTGATGCATAAAGCTAAAACAAAAATCTTGGATTAAGCCGACTCGCGACGCATTACCGACGAATCCAATCACTCTGCCTCAAACCGATCGTAGACGCTTTTTAACCTCCCAGGATTAAAGTAAAAAAAACAGCATTAACAAAAATCACTCGAACACTTAACAGTCGTCTGGAACCAAAAGCTATTTATTTATTCATTGGATCGTGAACGATGCGCGTCCAAGTGGAACCTTGCTATTTCATCGGCTGCATTGTGATGCGCTCAATTAGCAACTGCTAAATGTTGAGCACCCTGACTTGACTAATTGCTAGGAATCATTGAAGTGTAGTGTAAAATATTAAGTGATGTTTTTTTTATTGTTTCGGTAGATGTGAGTTAGTTACTTGAAAGTATATTGTGAAAATCTGCACAAAAAGTAAGACTCAGTTCACCCTTAATTATTTTTTTAGGAGTTTTATAATTATACATTGACTTTTTAGAATTAAGTAAGTTATGAGTTATTCATCATCTTCCTGCCCTTGTCCCGTCTTATTTGGCGTCGGCGCAACACGTTTTTTTCTTCCATTCTATCCTGTCAACCGTCATGCTATCACTAACTTCCTTTTCTTTCATATCACTCTTCATACAATCCATTCATCCTTTCTTTGACCTATCTCCACTCATCCATGATGTATAAAATTGTAGGAACTTCTCAGGAATTTTGGAAATTAAAAAATCAGGATCGTGGCTTGCAGTGTACCAGTTTAATTTTGCCAGTCATGTGTAAAGTGACTAGTGGTGCAGACTGATGACGAATTGACGTGATGCGTCAACACACAAGTTATGAGTTATTATTAGCAATAAAAATTTAAGTTGTGTATGTACTTACATGTTGTGGATTTGACTGATTACTGGACATTTTTGGACGTAGTGAAATTTAAAATACGATGATTTTTTAGGTGTGTCGTTGAATATTTTCTAAGGTACCTTTAAGTAATAAAAAACATATTGAAGGCATTTATTTCCTGTAGTTTTTGGAACATCAGCTTATAATTAAGATTGTGGACGATTGATTTCAAAATATAGATGCTACCATGATTATTGTGCACATACCTACTAACGCCAATTTTACTGACAAAAAATACATATAATTTACAAAGAAAATAAGGAAATCACTTTCCCTTTGAAGTGATCGCTCCTTCATTGCACACCCTACATTGCGTTAATTTCGAACCCTCCGCTCTTTTGAACTGCTCAAGTCAATCGAAAAGTCAATCCGTTGGTTAAACATCACAAATGAAAAGTCTCCAATAGGGAATGTTTTAAGTAATAGGAGAAATTAAAAGTGTTTTCAAGATTTTCAATGAACGATGAACGAACAAAGGGAGAAATTGGGATTTTATTCGAGGTTACAATTTATGCCAACTGGAGTTTACTTACAATCTTATAAATTAATTGATTGGGTCTCTTCAATTTGCTTTTTTACTGTTTCAATTTTATTGTTTTGCATACCAGGGTTAAATTGATTTATGAATACAAAGTACTTATTTGCTTCCATAGTTACAAAATATATAATAATAGCTTCTAGCAGTGGCTTCGCCCGTGTGGATGTAGAAAATATAAAACCTATGTCACTCAGTGACTGGGCACGCCACAATTATGGCGATAAGTCCCTTCTTTGAGGCGTGGTTGGAAAGACCTCACGGCGTCCTCACCTTCCGCATGACGCAGGTTCTCACCGAACACGGGAAGTTCGGGAAGTTCCTGCACCGGATTCGTGCGGAAGCGACGCCCGGGTGTCACCTCTGTGTGGACCGCCCGGAGGACACGGTGGAGCATGCGGTGGAAGTGTGCCCCGCTTGGGAAGAGCAACGCCGTGTCCTCGTGGGGGCGATCGGCGGCGGCGATCTCTCGCGCCGGGCCTTGGTACAGGCCATGGTCCGGAGCGAGGAGGAGTGGCAGGCGGTCGCCTCCTTCTGCGAAGCAGTAATGCTAGCAAAAGAGGCGGCCGATCGCGTGAGGCAACGGCAACGGTCCTCACGCCCCAACCGCCGCCGGGATTCCGATCCCGATTTCCGGCCACCGTAGGCGCGGGCTTGCGGACGGCGGGCAATGGGTGGCCCGCCGTCCGACCGTCCGGTAACCATCCGGACCGAGCCCAAGTCGTCGACGGCGCGTATTGTTCCGCGCGCGCCTCAGGGAGATGTCAGCAAATCGTAGGGGCCCAGCAGGGTCGAAGCCTACTGGGGCCATGGGTAGTGTGAAAACGAAACCGTGGCCCTGGGACGAAGGCAACGAAGGAACAGGAGTGGGTTTTTAGTCAGTAAAAGTCTGACACTATCTCCCGCTCCGCCCAAGAGCGGGATTTGTCATAAGATGATTTTCCCACCTATAAAAAAAAAAAATATAAAATCAGTTCACACGGTACAAACAAAAATACAAATCTTTTCTCTTTATAAAATTAGTATAGATACATTACTTTATGTTTAGCTCATTCATATATAATCTGAAAACTATCGAGATGTTATAATATGCATATATATAATATGCATCAATGATAACATGGATGCAGGCGAAACATATTACGCTCAATCATTTCCCGTATTAACCATTACACTTTTTACCAAATTAATCATGAAATGTTTTTAACAGCATATACTCGTATATATTTTTTTTTATAAATAAACTAATTTTTATTTTGAGTGTAAGTAGTGATTGAGTATGGTATGGTTCAAGCTGTGTAATGGTACAAAAGCTTAATCTTGGTATGGTACAAAGACTTAAAACAACAAGGCATTCTCTACTAGTTAAACTTTGAGTTAAAGACTACTCTGTGATTATTGTGTTAAGTTTCATACCAAGGTCGCCGACATAGCCCGAAGAATCGCCAAACTAAAGTGGCAGTGGGCAAGGCACATTGCTCGTAGAACGGGTGGTCGATGGGGCCGAAAGGTTCTAGAGTGGCAACCGCGCACCGTAAGGCGCAGCGTTGGAAGGCCTCCCACAATGTGGACCGACAACCTGGTGAGAGTCGCGGGAGTGCAGTGGATACGAGACGCACAGGATCGGTCGTTGTGGAGACGCTTGGGGGAGGCCTATGTCCAGCAGTGGACGTCTTTCGGCTGAAATGATGATGATGATGATGAGTTTCTTATAATACTTCAAACTATTGAGAGAACTTAAAAAATAATAATTATGGTGAAGACCAAGTACAACAGAATATTAAGTAATAGTAACGAATTTTACGCTTTACAGAAAATTGATCTCATGATATAAGGATAATATTCCGGAGTTTTATGGTAAAGCTGATCAGGACTTCTAGAATATATTTCTTACAAACACATCATGTACTGACAAAAAACCCTCTTTCTTTGTAGTAATAACCTAAACAAGCCGTATTCATCAAGAATAATTCAAGATACGTGTACCCCTAATAAAAAATCAATCCGCATTCCACCACGAAATCAATCTCGAACAAAAATACTTCTGTATACTTTATTCCGCCTGCATTTGTACCCCTACGTATAAATACAGCAAGCCCTCATTGCGTTAATGCTTCGCCCTTTGATATTGTCTAGTCAATCGGAAACATATCCTTTTGTAATACGCAGATAACTCCATGTGCTGAATATTATTTTTCGCTTGGTTTGTTAAGAAAATTGAGACAGCATCTGCTTTGCAAGTGGGTACAATGTTTTAGGAATGGTATACTGTTAATTGGATCCTTCGTATGACGTCAGATTGGGGACGGAAATTGTTATTTTAATGAAAGAAAGTTAGCATATCTGTTATCTTTTGTGGAGTGAGTGGGGTTGAAATTTAAATTACACGAGACATTAGGTACGCGGTACAAATTGAAAGAATATCAATTAGCTGTTGTCGATATGTTTTGAATAGTAGTAGAATTAATTTAATTTTGAATTTCTGCAATTGATAATTTTCGGTATTCATCACTGTTGATGATGTTGCATGACCATTGCTTACTAAAGCGAAAAAAGTTGAATCTTGAAACCTATATGGGTAAAAACCTTCTTTATGGTGGTAAATTATCACTTTCACCCACTCTTGTTCCTTTAGGTGCCCTTTGCGTCCAGGACTGCAGTGACTCTTTAGAATAACTTTGCAGCTCTGCCCTGACAATTAATGCTGGCAACCATTGTGGTGCGCGTGGAACTCAACGTGCCGTCGACCCAGGCCTGATCTTTCTCGGACGGCGAGCTACACATTGCTTACAGTCCAAAAGCCCACGCTTATGGTGGCCGAATTCATACCACGATTCCCGAACCCTAAGGCGTCTTCTGCGGGGATCGGGGCTTGAGGGTTGACCCCTTACGCATTGTTTGCATTACGTAGGTGCTTTTTCGCTGAAGAAGGTGATTGCTTTAAAAAACGAGCAGGTCAGCGTATAGGCCATCATACGAAGACAGAGGGTATGTGAAGCAGTCACCTACTTTTGCGACTTAGTAGTACGAGTGGGAGAAGAATTTGTTTTAGAATTTCTCACCCACCTTAAAAAAGGTGAAAACCGTTTTCTGATGGAGACGGGACTTTCATTCCTGATTTACGTAGTTTTAATATGTCTACTATTACCGAAACCCATGTACATCTTAGTTGGTACATCTGTGATGCCTCACCTGCTACCACAATCATTTAATCGGCTCCAACGGTGCCCACGGGATGGAAATGCTGTGTCCTATTTAGTAAGGGACCGCACAGCTTAATTGTGTTGTTATTCATTTACATATTAAACGCCTGCACTATACGCAATAAATTAATTCTACTCCTTTGAGTGAATACCATATTTATTAATTTTTCTATTATTTGTAACTGACTTCAAAAATAAGAGGTTCAATTCTTTATATTTTTTCAATTAATTGATTTTGAAAGTTCTTCTTTTATTCAGAAGGATTTGTGTACTTCCAGATTTGTCTCATTTTTAGCACAAGCCTATTCTGATGATAGAATCTATAAGGTCTTCAAAATAAAATTAAAAAAAAACACTATAGAGTGAAAATTAAAAAACTTTATGCAAATAACATTAATTTAGGAGATCGATGTTAAATCACGAAGAAACACAATCAAAAACCACCACTTCCAAAATTAAAGTTAAACTGTTACATATTGGAAAGGTTGAAACTCTATAGGTAGGTATATTCTCACTGTCTTCTACCAGCAGCTTCGCCTGTGTGAAAGTGAAAAATTGTACCGAGGGAACATATATTTATTATCCAGGACATTCTCTACCCTTGTACCAAATTTCATCGAAATCCTTTCACCAGTTCGAACGTGAAGAAGTAACAAACAGAAACACACACTCTTAAACTTTCGCCTTTCTAATATTAGTGTGATAGTGTGGTATATGTAAATTGGGGGGAGTTGGAGATTGTATCAGACTTTTACTGACTAAAAACCCACTCCTGTTCCTTCTTTGCCTTCGTCTCAAGGCCCCGGGTTTCACTTTCACACTACCCGTGGCCCCAGTAGGCTTCGACTCTGCTGGGCCCCTACGATTTGCTGACATCTCCCTGAGGCGCGCGTGGAACAATACGCGCCTGCGACGACTTGGCTAGGCTCGATCCGGATGGTTACCGGACGGTCGGACGGCGAGCTACCCATTATTTGCCGTCCGCGAGCCCGCGCCTACGGTGGCCATAAATCGGGATCGGAATCCCGGCGGCGGTTAGGGCGTGAGGACCGTTGCCTCATGCATTCGGCCGCCTCCTTTGCTAGCATTACTGCTTCGCAGAAGGAGGCGACCGCCTGCCACTCCTCCACGCTCCGGACCATGGCCTATACCAAGCCCCGGCGCGAGAGATCGCCGCCACCGATCGCCCCCACGAGGACACGGCGTTGCTCTGCACAAGCGGGGCACACCTCCACCATATGCTCCACCGTGTCCTCCGGGCGGTCCACACAGTGGCGACACCCGGGCGTCGCTTCCGCACGAATCCGGTGCAGGAACTTCCCAAACTTACCGTGTTCGGTGAGAACTTGCGTCATGCTGAAGGTGAGGATGCCGTGAGGTCTTTCATTCATCCAACCACGCCTCAAAGAGAGGACTTACCGCCTTGTGGCGTTCCCTACTCCCAGGGAGATGTGGTAAGGCAAATTCTGTACTAGAGTAGGTACTAAATGACGTATAAAAATGACAGGTCGGGTACCCAATATTATATTAAAAGGTAGTATTAATTGTACGGAAAATTACTAAATCCAAATTCTATATATCAAAGGAATTAAATCCGTCAAAGAAGTCGTATGACATCAAAGCGCTTCTAAAATAGAATTTAATAACAAGGTTAACTAACGAAACGTCTACCAACTAACAGATCTCGACGTCAAAAGATACAAAGTTTAGTACAGATTACAACGCAGCCAATTTCCGTAGTACATTCCCATACTTAGAAATGTCCTATATCTACACGTATTGTGACAGTAAAATGTTATGACGAGATAAGAGACGAATTTATACTTACTTTTACGTTTTACCCTTCATAAGAACCTGTTAAAGGATTCCTAATCTTATGTCCCCCATCTTAAGGCTGGGTAGAAAGTTTCGACGTGTACTGATAATTTGGTTATACAAGCAAATGTTACATGAAAAGGGGTTAAACTTTTTACAACTTCAATACTGTACGAAAGCCGATAAGATCCCATAAAACGCGTATTGAGAATGTGTACCTAACTCTTTTAAAAATGTTTGCGGATAGTCAAAATTTCAATATTCTTACGATGTTTCATGGTAATACTGGTATCACAAATCTTGTCCACATATTTTCTAAAATAGATATAAAAGTAAAGTCTTACTTTGGTAAGTTTTATAAAAAGACTAAAAGAACTTAAATCTATCTTGTGAGGGAATTGATCTGCTTCGTAAAAGTGGAAATGAAAACAGTTTATAATGTTGAAACAGGCGAAGTTTGTAAACTACACGGAGACCTGGGTGGTATATACGAAGCTGTATCGACTACAAATGAGCTTTAAAGTCGAACTTTTAACTTTATTTTCAAGTATTGGTAGAAAGTTTTCATTATATGGAATCCTCTTCCTTATTCCGGGATTTCAAAAATTAAAACTGTTTCTGTTCCAGGGAAATTAAAACTAACCAGCGTCGCAACGTCAAAAATACAAATCATCTACTTCTACAGGGCTAGGTGGAGCGAGAAAGAGTGTGAGTTGTCAGTCTCAGACTTCTATTGAATAAAACTTACCCGTGTCCCTTTTTTTGCTTTTTTATACAGCCTCTCTTTTATAATGTGAATGTGAGAATACTGTAGACTCCGCGAATTGTTAGGTTACTTCCTATTACGACTCACTTTTTATTATGATTATTTTTATTGTACTCTATAGTACAATATTGACCGGTCTACACTGTCCTTACATATTATATCTACTTATACTGTAATATGAAAATATTGTAAGAACAACATTTTTTTAAAAGAGTAACCAAGGAGTTTCTTGGCAGTTCTTCTCCATAGGAAACGACCAATTTGGAACCGTGCACTAGCTTCTGACGTTTTGTAAGTTCCCATGTAGGCCTATGTGAAATAAAAATAATTTTACTTTGACTTTGACTTGCCTTTTGCATTTTAGGACCGCAGTAACTCTTTTACAAAATCGCGCAACCATGGCAGGCATCGGCCTTAGCAGGCCCCGTCAACCATCTGATGTCTCTTTGAGACGTTTTTCCTTAAAGACCCTTAAGTGAATAAAGGTAAACTATTAACAAGCTGATGGTAAAGATGATCATCATAAAGTTCTTCCTCAATAACAAACCTAAAATCCCCGAATAATAATCTTTGTAGCAGTCTCCTACTTTATAACACACCTTAACCTACTCTGAATCTCCCTACAATAAACATAAAACCGAGCTTAAACTAACAAAGCTTTACCTGCAAACACATAAACAAAGTAACACTAACTAGATATAAAATATAAGTGAAAATACCTTCCGTCGTCCTGTAGTCACGTTCAATTTGCACTATCCTCTACACTTAAACCTACTTAATTCGTACTAAAGAGGCTTCTGAAATTCCCTTGTTCATTTATACGACGATTGTTAGCCATGCGCACTTTTGGACATAGATTTCTGTATGAGGAAGCATACTGAATGCGACATAATATAATTGATTTTTGTTGATAGTTCATCTATAATAAAATTATCGTGATATATCTTCATCTTCTGTTTTTTAAATCCACACCTACTCACGTTTGTAAATGCGAAAGTAACTCGGCCTGTTTATCTTTCTACCTCTCTGCACGCCTTAATGGCAAGTCGGATTTGGATGAAACTTAGCTTACGAGTAGACCGTGTCTTCAAATAGGATATATGAAATTTCTTTTATCCTGGAGTATGTTCCCTAGAAATAATTTTGAACTATCACGTGGGTAAAACCGCTGGTAGACATTCCTAAGTGTCTCTTAGCGTCACAGATTTGAAGTTAATCTTCCATTTTCTTCATACTTATCATCACTTTAACGTTTGAGCCCAAGATATCTTCTTATACTTAATCTTCTATTACAGATAGATCAGAATGAGTCACAATCATTTATCTACCTCCAACTTTGAATAAACTTCTGAGATCCTTGTCACATCCAGTAACACTTACATCACCATAACATGTTACTGCATACTTGTACTCATTGTGCGGTGGAGAGGTCTCACGTAATGGCTCAGGAGGCCAGCCTGCCCATGAATTACAAATAGCTACTGTAATTATAGTGTACTTCAACGTTTCATGTGGATTTATGCTTTTAATTTTAACACCTAAATAGCATCCGACGTTGCTTTTAGATTATGTGTTGTGGTTGGTTTACACATTTGCTTCCTAGTTGTCACTTCATTGAGTTGCATACCATGGAATGTTGGAGCGACTAAGATATTTAAAGTCTCCTTCGTCCGCTAACTAAAAAACAGCGCTGGGTGTCTGACGCCCAGCAAATGCTGAGGTGGTTACCATTTCGGTTTGACCAAGCTCGGCGTATTCTATAATTTTATTTTCTTTTACTTTGTGTTTATAACCGTTGTGCTGTGTCTCTCCCGAAGAAAAGTTTTTCTATTCTAAAGATTATTTTGCTAAAAATATTTAACAAAATGAAATAAATAAAGATCAGTGAAACCAATTTTGAAATCCATCAGTAAATGACTGAAAAATTAATGATTCAAGTTCACGCACAACAATTTATTGCAGTCTCTCACTGAAGAGTGTCACCATTTGACCTAGATGAGATCGTTGTACCACAAATCACCCAAATGTATAATTGTAAACCTGGTAATAAAGATTTATTATTTAAATGCACAACAATTTCTAAGTCACACTCGAGCTCTCATGCTGTCCCAAATCGTTTTGCATACAACGGCTTGTCTTTGATTTATTGATAGTATTTGTTTTTCCACCACTACGGCAAAGGGTCGTATGACGTCGCACACTGGAGTGCAGCGTGAAACGAAATATTTTCGCTAGCATAATTTTAAAGTTTTGTACCTTTTTGATTTGTTAAGAGATTTTAATGATTATTTCATATTTTTTATTTATATTTTTCACTCTTAATTCATTTAAAACATGGAAACTTTTACCTTAGTTTTCAAATAAGATACTCAATAATAGTCATTCATTTTTCAAATAAATTGTGTTTTATGACTGATTTCTAGCAATAAAAAGCGAACAAAATCTTTTTGTTTTTCACCACCAGCACTGCCTTCACCGTCAAATAAATCGATAACTATTCACCCATTCATCACTTACACTAAATCAATTTGACTTTGCCAAGCCATACATTAGCCGAGTTTTACCACAATTGTCCCCACAATTTAGTACTCTAGCAAATGGATTAAAACAAACTTGTTATGAGAAATTAGGTCGCCTCGTTTTAGTAGCGGCTCTCAAAGAAAATTCGTTTTTGTTAAGGCTTCCGCCCGAACCGTTGTTTACTTGTGATAACGGTCTTTCATATTTATTCATGAATCCACGGTTGTTGCTCGGCCGGGAACTAATCAAATCCGAATTAAATGCTGGACTTCAAGTCAATGGTTCCATTGATTTGACTTTTTTGTTCAGGAAAAACAAGAGTTTTCCTGTTTTGGTTAGGTGGGTATTATGCATAATTAAATATGTATTTATTTATTGGGTTTAAAACAGAGGTTACACAAATGATTATTGTGGATTACTGTGTACTTCTCTAGTTTATTATACGAAATTACAACATTCACTTAAAAACTGATTACAAAAAAGTCTTACAAGACAATAAAAGTCAGCATATTCTTGTATTTTTACTAATAGTACGCTCCATTTCCATATATTTTAAGGAAAAGAACTTGTTCTAATTTTGATTACAACATTTTCGACGATCAAGATTTAATAAATAATATATAATATAAAGGTTGATAGAACAAAAAAATAGTAGTCGAAGACTACTCGAACAAATTATGGAACATTACAAAAGATCATGTCAATATTTCCCTTCTTCCTCAATACAGTATGTACAAGTATAGAGTAGGAAACATTGTAATAGAGCGACAAAAGTGTGAATCCAATGCGATTTCACGCATCATTTTCAGCTACAGCTATCTGGTATATTTCACACAAGAGCGGTTAAGATGGTAGTTGTAAAACTGCCATGAAACCGACTATCATTCAGCAATACTTTTATGACTTCTTGGATATAATTTTGCACAAAGTATTGTAAATGTGTGAGGACATTGTAGTACAAAATATGCTAAATAATTCGTAAAAGACGACACTTTCGATTGGTTAAACAGTTCTGATCGGTAATGTGGTGAATAGGAAAATTTACTACTAAAAACTGGGCAAGTGCGAGTCGGGCTCACGTACTGAGGGTTCCGTACAAACTTACCTATGAAAACAGTTCAAATCCCGAATTGAGTTACGAAGATTTTTCCGAATCACAAAAAAGGTTTTTTTTGTGACCTAACTACAAATTTACAGTTTTCAGATATTTTCCTATATTTGTTTTATAAGACCTTGCTTCATGCCAAATTTCAGGATTCTAGGTCAACTAAATACACGTTTTTTGCGACATTTTTTTTTCCCTTAACAAATATTTGATTTTTTTACAGCTTCAAGGGACCGCAGACTTGAGTATATGGTTTTAATTTCAAGTCGATACCTCCACTCGTTCTCGAGATAAAGGATCTTGAGAGACAGACAGACACGAACGGACGGATAACAAAGTGATCCTATATGGGTTCCATTTTTTCCTTTTGAGGTACGGAACCTTAAAAATTGCATTGATCGCCGATGTCGTAACTACTCGTAACCTATAACTAAGCAAATCGTGGTGCAAATGAAATACCATCAATGCTCAATACATACACAAATATCTCACTATTTCCATAAAACGAAGCATAAAGAACATCCAAAATTACAACTCAGAACAAAAAAGCGCCCCCATAAGTACCAACTTCCGTTCAACCACAGATACCGTCAAATCACGCTCAAGCTTTCAAAATCTAGTCCGATAGATTGGCACGTCTCTCTCTCGTTATAATGAGGGCGTGCGGCCCTTACACACAATGAGGCTTATTTATGTAACAACAAAGGATGCCGTCACGTGACGCCCTCGGGCTACCAACCGCCGTCGTCTGCCGTCGAGAGCTTCACTAGACGTCCGTAATCGCATCTACTCCCGATAGATCGTTAGTAATGGAGTTTTAAGATTTCGTGTTTCGAGGATACGGAATTTAATTTCGGATGAGGAGGGTCAGTTTATAGGTAGAAATTCTTTTTATCTTAGCGTTTTATTCCGGTCTATTTAGTACGCAACTGCGTATATCGGTATCGGCTTTGTTGGAGCGTTTGATGATCTCATGCTCAGTTGGATCATTTAGCTACTATGAATCAAGCGTAGGCTGTTTAATGACTTCTTGTTATCTTAAATCTTATTTTATTTTCTATCTTTATGATATCTCCGTTTTCTCCAGGTTTGTTGAGTTCCTTTCCATGTTTCAACTTTGACCACCAAATCGTGTTCATAAGTTAATTCCTTGTTGATCACAAAATACTTTTTATTCAAATTAGTAAAAAACTAATATTGGCAGGCCAGAAAGATCTATACCGGCTTGCTAGAGCAAGAGAGAGAAATGCGAGAGATGTTTGTCAGATAAGATGTATAAGGGATGAAACTGGAATGATTCTATCAGAAGATAGTAAAATCAAAGAGAGGTGGAAGGACTATTTTGAAAGACTGATGAATGAGGAAAACAACTGGAATGGGATTTTAGAGAGCAAACCAGTGAACGTGGGTCTAGTGAGAATGATTAGTATGGATGAATTCAGAATAGCTGTAAATGGAATGAAGAATGGTAAGGCAATTGGTCCAGACGGAATACCAGTTGAAGTGTGGAAGTTTCTGCGAGTGGATGAATGGATGTGGTTAGCTTTGTTCTTCAATAAGTTGTTGCGGGAAAAAGCCATACCTGATGAGTGGTGCAACAGTTCCCTGGTGCCCATCTTTAAAAACAAGGGTGATGTGCTTGAATGCAACAATTATAGAGGAATAAAGCTAATGTCACATACTATGAAAGCCTGGGAAAAAGTTATTGAAAGGAGGCTAAGAGAAGAGAGTGAAATTTCACAGAACCAATTCGGTTTTATGCCTGGTCGGGGTACAACGGATGCCATTTTTGCTATACGCCAGCTGTGCGAGAAATACAGAGGTGCGCATAAAAACTTGCACATGGTATTCGTTGACCTCGAAAAGGCATATGACCTCGTGAGGTTCTGTGGTGGGCCCTTAAGGAGAAAGATGTGCCTGGGAAGTATATGCAGTTGATCCGAGCGATGTACAGCCAATGCAGTACCCAAGACCGGTCTACAGTGGGCCACACTGGCAGCTTCAATGTGGCTGTCGGCTTACATCAAGGGTCGGCCCTCAGCCCTTACCTCTTCCTGATGATAATGGACGCTCTGACGTCGGGCATCCAGGAAGAGGCCCCCTGGTGTATGCTGTTTGCCGATGACATTGTGCTGGTTGCCGAGAGTGGCCTAGAGGTCCAGAGCAAATTGGAGGTGTGGTGGCACAGACTGGAGAGTGTCGGCTTAAAATTGAGCAGAACGAAAACCGAGTACTTGTTCTGTGATTTCGGTGGTCTCTCCGGTCCTATGCCCTTTGCTCTCGCTGGAACGCCCATACCAATCTGCTCCGACTTTCGGTGCCTCGGTTCGCTTATCCAAGGAGATGGCGAGGTAGTCCGAGACGTATCAAATCGGATCAATTCAGGATGGATGAAATGGCGACAGGTCACTGGAACAATTTGTGACCCACGGATGCCCCCCAAGTTGAAGGGTAAAATCTACAAGTCCGTGATAAGACCTGTCATACTGTATGGATCAGAATGTTGGGCTGTGAAAAAGACGGATGAAAAAAGATTGCATGTAGCGGAGATGAGAATGTTGAGATGGATGTGTGGTGTGACGAGAATGGATAAAGTGAGAAGTGAGTATATTAGAGGAAGTTTGAAAGTGGCGCCAGTGACTGAAAAGTTGAAAGGGAATCGTTTGTCTTGGTATGGTCATGTAAAGAGGAGAGATGAAACGCATGTTACTAAAAGAGTTATGAGTATACATGTGGATGGGTGGAGAGGGATAGGGAGGCCAAAGAAAAGATGGATGGATTGTGTGAACAGTGATATGAAAGAAAATGAAGTTAGTGATAGCATGACGGTTGACAGGATAGAATGGAAGAAAAAAACATGTTGTGCCGACCCCAAATAAGATGGGACAAGGGCAGGAAGATGAGTAAAAAACTAATATTGACGCCTAAAGTGCCTAAAGTCACAACCGACTGAGAAGTCCTAACTTTTAGTTCATTAAACCCCGAGCGAACGTTCGAACGTTCGAACGTCATTGTCTTTCTATTGTGTCTCTAATTACGCTACTCAATGAACTTAGTTTTAGTTTCTCTCGAATTTTGCTTCCTAATCTTTTTGAATAACCATCATCATTTCATCTAAAAGACATCCACTCTTGGATATAGGCCTCCCCCAAGTGTCGCCACAACGACCGTTTCTGTGGATCTCACATCCATTGGACCCTCATCAGGTCATCGATCCACCTTGTGGGAGACCTTCCAACCATGCATCTTCCAGTTTGCGGTTACCACTCCAGAACCTTTCGGCCACATAGACCATTTGTTCCACAAGCAATGTGACCTAGCCACTGTCATTAAGTTTAATGATTCTTCAGGTTATGTCTATTATTTTGGTTCTCTTCTGATTCGATTACGCAAGAAAACTCTGAGTATAACCCTTTCCATTGCCCTTTGAGTGACTTAAAGCCAATTATGACAGACCACATTTCAGGGCCATACATTAGACGACTAGAGAGTAATGACATAGTTGTCATCACTGACAACACGCACTAGTCATATATGAATAGGATTTCATCTTGAGACACTGTGGTATGTCGGAAGAAAAGATACCACGCAACTTTCAGAACGCTGCCCAGCCGAGTCGATTGACTTTCTTCTCGAAGTTAGACCTAATTTAACCGTCTGTCCTAGGTAAAAGTTATCGTTAACAACTATAAGAGTAGAGTGTTCGGTCTCGATAGGAGTGGGTAGGAGTGGGTGCTGCATGGATGTCTATCGTGACCTGGCTCTGTCCAAGTTCATTATAGGATTCACTCTTTCGGAAGCTCTACTGAGGCCATCGAGCTTTGTGCTGAGGTCCTCCATAATCTCAGTCATAACTGCTATATCATTGGTAAATTGGAGGTAAGTGATGTAGGTACTTGGCAATGACATGCTCACTTGCATAATTTTTAGGGCATACTGCATTTAAAAAGCAGGACTATCATTATCTTCGTTTATTTATTAAATTCCCGGTTTTAATTTCCGAATTGCGTAAAGCATAATTTTTACATCGAGATATAAGTACTGATGAATTTTTATTATTTTTTTATTATTGATAGGTTCGCGTTTGTACACTATCTCACCTGATGGTAAACGACGATGTGGCCGACGATGGAGCACGATTGCCTAGAAGTAGGTAATCTATTTACGCTTGTCTTAAATACCACTAGGTTGTAGCTATCAGGAAACACAGACTCCGGCAGGGAATTCCACCCTTAGTTGTACGCATAATGAGTGTGTGAGTTTTGCCAATGAGAATTTCTTAGTTCCTACTAACCTAAACTTTTTTTTTGCCTAGAAAATCATAAAATATCTCCTCCCGCTTTGGGTGTAGTAAGAAGGATTGTCAGTTTTACTAACTAAACCCCATCCAACCATAGTTCCAGGCCCGTGGAGGTGTCGAGTTGATATTAAAACCATATACTTTTGGGGGCTGAGTCACCCGCGTCCGTAGGAGAATACCCATAGATATGCCCTACACGTGGTCCCCGGGTGGTGCTAATCAGGTGACATTAACTGGTGGTAGGTTTCGACCGATGGCTTGTGACCACCCACTGGGCAAAGACGTACCGCCAAGCGGCCTAGCCGTGTTCCGGTATGATGCCCAGTGTAGCCAATTTAGAGGAGTTGGGTCGAAGTGGCGGTTCTAATGTATGCAGACCAGCCGGACCCGCGCTGGTATTGACATATCGGGAGACTAGTCGCGGAGGGTAGCGGGATCCGAGGCACGGTGCACCGCTGGCCGACCGCAGTTAGTTGGGGGCCCAAGTAATGTGCTAGCCACACATGAAAGGCTGCCCCGCCAACTGACGAAAAATCCCGGAATGCACCATCGTGCTGGTTGGCGACCAGATGAGAGGGCCCGATGGTCATTTCCGGGGGGGCTCGGGCGTCCCCGCAGTCTCCAGACTAGTGCCCCAATGATGCTGTCCTGCCAGTGCGTGACGAAGGTTAGCAGCATGGGACTCCATTTCACTTCCTTCTTCTCTCCTACCTCACTCTCAATATGCCAAGGATGAAAAAGAGAAAAGTTATACAGCGGCTGCACTCCCTCTCACTTAAAGTGCACCTCAGCAATATTAGAGGTCTGCACTCTAATCTCGCAGCAGTCCATCATCACCTGGAGACTGAAAAACCTTCCCTCTTTTTCCTTTCGGAGACGCAGATAAGAAGTCCGTCAGACGTGTCGTACCTGTCTTACCCAGGGTTTACCCTGGAGCACAATTTTAAACCACACGCTGGTGTGTGTTTGTACGTCAGGGACGACATCTGCTATCGGCGTCTCCGTAACCTTGAAGATACCAGGTTCTCAACGCTTTGGGCTCTGGTGGACACAGGCATGGATAAAATTATCTATGCTTGTGTCTACCGTTCGCACAGTGGTGATCAGGAGACGACCAGGCTCACACAGTACCTTAGTGAGGCGGCGGATGCGGCTCAGCAGAGGTACCCTTCCGCACAACTGGTGTTACTGGGGGATTTTAATGCCCACCATCAGGAGTGGCTTTTCCCATACCGGTGCACAGACCATGCTGGTCGAGAGATACGAAAGCTTACGCTAGCGTTAAATCTCACCCAGCTGGTCCAGGGAGCTACGAGGGTGCCGGATGTTGATTCGCACACGGCCAACTGCTTGGACCTTCTGCTGACAACAGATCCAGACCGCTATTCAGTGTCGATATCATCACCGTTAGGTAGTTCCGACCACTGTCTGGTGAAATCTGTATCAGTCTACTCTCCGCCTGATCCCTGCCTTAGAGGCACCAGGCGGGTTTGGCGATATAGGTCAGCAGATTGGGATGGCATGCGATCTTTCTTCGCTTGTTATCCTTGGCAGCCTACTTGCTTTTCTTCGGATGATCCATCGTCGTGCGCAGATGCTGTGACAGATGTTTTGCGGCGGGGGATGGAGTATTACATTCCATTCTCTGACGTAACAATGTCTGGCCATGCTCGCCCTTGGTTTGGTGCGGAGTGTGATCGCGCTAACGCGCTTAAGCACACGGCATACCGGGCATGGGCCGACGCTCGTATGCATAAGGCGAGTGACGTGAGTCAGAAGAAGAGAGCCTTCAACAGAGCTGCCAAGTCTTGCAAGAAGGTGATGCGGAGGTCTCGGTTCGACCACATTAGCCGCATCGGGAACAAACTCGCATCATACCCTGCTGGTAGTAAGGCGTTTTGGTCCCTGGCTAAGTCGGTTGAATCGAACTTCTGCCGTCCCTCACTACCGCCACTGCTGAAACCCGACGGGTCGCTGGCCCATACCGCTGAGGAGAAAGCAAATTTGTTTGCCTCTCTCTTCGCGGAATCTTCGCGTCTAGATTCTGGTGACGCGCGGCCCCCTGTTAATCCTGATGGTTGCGAGACGAGTATGTCGGATATTCGCATCCATCAGAAGGACGTCCGTAGGGTGCTGCGTAACCTTGACGTGAACAAGGCTAGCGGTCCAGACGGGATACCGGCAATTGTTCTAAGAACGTGTGCGCCTGAACTGTCTCCGATCCTGACACGCCTATTTCGGCTTTCATTTGAGGCTGGAAAAGTGCCGATTGCATGGAAGCAAGCTAACGTACAGCCCGTGCCCAAAAAGGGTAGTCGGGCTGACCCAGCTAACTACAGGCCAATCTCAGTAACGTCCATTCTCTGTAAGACAATGGAACGTGTACTCAACAGTAAGCTCCTGGCATACCTAGAAGCTAATGACATCCTAAGTGACCGACAATACGGCTTTCGCCGAAATCGGTCAACTGGTGATCTTCTAGCGTATGCCATCCACATCTGGAGTGAGGCCATCGAGAAACACGGGGAAGCTCTTGCCGTCTCCCTCGATATCTCGAAGGCTTTCGATAGGGTCTGGCACGAAAGCCTTATTAGTAAGCTTCCTTCTTTCGGATTACCTGCTGGTTTGTGTGCTTGGATTGCAGATTTCCTGAGTGACCGGTCCATCCGAGTGGTCATCGATGGTTGCTCGTCCGGTCAAATGGCCATTAATGCCGGGGTCCCTCAGGGGTCAGTGCTCTCGGCAACATTGTTCTTGCTGCACATAAATGATCTGCTTAAGCCCGGTACCTTTGGGTATGCAGACGACAGCACTGTTGCTGAGAGTTACATGTCCAGCGCGCAGGCTAGTGGGTCACAGATCCAGTCTCTCCGAGAGGCTATGGTCGAGCGCTTGAACTTGTCCTTGGAGGCAGTCTCTGAATGGGGCGATGCCAATTTGGTCAAGTTCAATGCTGCTAAAACCCAGGCGTGTCTATTTTCCGCTAAAAGGAGCCAATTCAGCCCTGCTCCAACTTTCCGGGGCGTAACCGTGCCAATAACCGACCATCTTGATCTCCTTGGTGTTACGCTAACGTCAACACTCAACTTTGGGCCATACATCGAAGCAAAGGCTCAACTGGCAGCAAAAAAGCTGGGAATCCTCGCGAAGGTCAGACAGTACTTCACGCCGGAACAGCTGCTCAAACTTTATCAAGCGCAAGTTCGATCGTGTATGGAGTACTGCTCTCATCTTTGGGACGGATCTGCCCGATACCAGCTTGATGCACTTGAGGCAATTGAGAGGCGAGCCAAGAGGATCATTGGCAATGATGCACTCGTTGAGTCGAGGCTTCAAAGTCTTGAGCATCGACGCAGAGTTGCTAGCCTGTCGGTTTTCTACCGGTTGCATTTCGGGGAGTGTGCGTCGGAATTGCATAACCTAATTCCGCCTAGCCCGTTCCATCATCGGACCACCAGGCGTACGGCAATGCGCCACCGGTACATGGTGGACATCCCACCTATACGCACAAAACGTTTTGCGAACACATTCATAGTGCGTACAGCTAAGGAGTGGAATTCCTTGCCGGAATCTGTTTTTCCTGATGGCTACAACCCGGGAATCTTTAAGTCAAGAGTGAATAGGTTACTTCTAGGTAAGCGCGTTCCATCGTCGACCGCATCGTCGCTTTCCATCAGGTGAGTTAGCGGTCAAGCGCGAACCTATCAAGAATAAAAAAAAAAAAAAAAAAATACTCAAATATGCGGACTCTTAAAGCTGTAAAAAAATAAAACTTGTAAGTTAACGAGAAAAAAGATACTTCGGTTTATGTGGCAAAAAACGTACATTTTGACACAATCGAGGAAATAAAAATTCATAGGGTACTTCCCGTTGACCCAGAATCCTGAAATTTGGCATAAAACAAGGTCTTGTAGCACAAGTATAGGAATAAATCTGAAAACTGTAAATTTGTTGTTACGTCAATTCAATTTTTTTTTTTTGCTTTTCGGAAAAATCTTGTGAGACTCCATTCCGGAATTGACTATTTACATAGGTAAGTTTGTACGGAACCCTCAGGGTGCGAGTCCGACACGCATTTGCCCAGTTTTTTATTTTTTCAATAATGTTTTGGCGTGGCAACCGCTTACCGGAATATGCAGTGTTAGAAAGCTGCCACTAGATGGGCCAATGACCTGGTGAGGGTCGAGGGAATCCGATGGATGTGAGACCCACGAGACCGATCGTTGTGGCGATAATCGTGGGAGGCCTATGTTCAGCAGTGGACGTGTTTTGGGTGAATGATAATCATTATTTCAAGAGTTTCGTACCTATTCGGCGAAAACGGAACCCTTACAAGATCAATTTGTTGTCCATCTGTCCGTCTGGCAAGATCCTTTTTCTCAGGAAAACACGGAGGTATGAAGCTAAAATTAATAGTATTAAATACTCAGGTCTGCTTGGGGTAGCAGACCAGAGATAGAGACTTGCAGCAGTGAAAAAATCAAACTCCTCTAAGTCAACGCAATTTAAAGATAGGGCGTTTATTCTCCGTTTAGGCCTATATTTTGACACTCGCTAGGAAATCAAAACCTATAGGGTACTTCTCGTTGATCTAGAATCCTGTTTGGCATGAAGGTCTTATAGAAGAAGTATACGAAAAAATCTGAAAACTAAATTTGTAATAAAAATATTTTCTGTGATTCGGAAAAATCTTCGAGACTCGATTCGGGAATTGAATTATTTAGGTAAGGTAAATTTGAACGGAACCCTTTGTGCGCGAGTGTGACTTGCATTTGCCCAGTTTTTTTTAAACCTCAGCGTTCGATAAGGATGATAGTCACATTGTCTAAAATATCTTCACAAAAATGGTGTTCATTTTTATCATACGCCAACACTCCCACAGAGCTTTAATTTGAATACCTGTTACAGTTTTAATCACATCAGACACAAAAGGCAACAGCATCCAATTAAATAAGAACAACAGAACCAATAGACATACCCATGTTATCAACAGCGAGTGCTATAATAGTTGAAACATTCGCTACGAATGCCTTCATCTCCCCATAATGACACAAAGAAGATAATTTCCTAATACTAACTAATCTCTCAAAGGTTAGTGGTTTAGGGTCGAGACCGACATCATGCGGGCGTTGGTCTCGGCTCCATTTTAACCAAACGGGTTAATTATTTACAAAGCCTTTTAGTGTCGAAAAGGGAAGGTGGACTTACCCACTCATTTATGTTTAAGTAGGCCACATTTGGCTGTTGCGAAATTGTAATTAGGTAGGCGTATATGCACAGAATACTGTTACCGGGTAAGAACCCTAATAAAAAATGAAACTAAAGTTTTTCTTTCGCTTATAAAAAAATATACTTATTAATTGAAGATTTAATTTGTTATTATAAAAAATTGCATGAAGATTTATTTTATTCGTTTTTGTTTTAGTTTATTATAAGTGACATCTACCGCAAAAATAGAGTACTAAGCTCTTTCAGTGCGTCCATACGGCAACTGAAATTAAAGAAACCAGGAAAATCTTCGTCGTGTAGTAGCTACCTAGTTTTACTACATTTCAATAGATGGCGCTGGGCTGGATTCATGACGAAGCTATTGTAGTGGTATAGATGGCGTTTTTGCCTAATTTAATTAAATATTTATTAGATGGTTAGATGGCGCTGTTTAGCTTACCTCAACTTTTACAATTAATTCTCGTGTAAATCTATTCTAACGGCAATGTTGAAAGGTGAATATCTCAGTGATAATTATTCGTTTTATTGCATAATAATGTTTGTTTTCATTTAGTAAACCAAGGAAAACCTCAATATCTTGAATGAACATAACCTCAAATTACTTAAGAGGTATTTTGTTGTGATAGCAAACAAAAACAATGAGATGTTTGCAGTTGTCGTTGTTTATAGACAAGGTTTAAGGTAATAAGGAAACAAAACTTCAGTATAATGATGGAATTTATTTTCCAATATTTCAACGAAAGATTACATTTTTTTCAAAACAAAAAACTTCTCACGATGTTAAAATTACAGTTATAACATGGTTTTTTCTACAGCAACAGTTAATGAAAGAAAATATATTCATGGCTCAATTCTACCTATAATCTATCAGCTTACTTCATCAAAATATCAGGCTCAATATGAGCTATCAAAATTCTCGACCGTCGGCCCTTGCTAGACTTTTATTGACAAGGTATTAAGGCAATCAAGTCAAAACTACATCATTCTGTCAAATATTTCTTTATTCCTTCATTTCATTTTAATTATATCACAGTAAGGACCGGGCGAAAATCTGAATAATTATACTACAAAAGCAATTCGAGCAACTCAACATTCAACAACTAAGTCATTTGATATTCCATCGTGATATTGTTTGATATTTGATACTTATAGTCAATAATATCAGAAAATATTTGTATTTTATTAGAAATTTCAATGTCACGTTACACTTAAAATTGTACCATTATTCAGTCTCACTCGCAACACAAAATGAATGATCTAAAAATACTGCATCAAACAATAGGATGTTTCAAACCTCAGCTCTCACACAATATACATACAGTATGTATAAGTTCATAAAGTATTTTGATCGGAGTTCACTTATGAATACGATCATGTCTACAATAAGTTAATGAACTACGAAATGCCCTAATTAGTCAAAAATTACATTTAACAAGGCATCATAATTGTTTATTCATAATTATTGGATTTTCGTTACTAGTATGCGCGACCGCATTTTCCTAATTCACATTCATAGCTTTAAATTAATTAAACTAAATTCATTTGACTATCACTCTCATACGATCTGCAACGGAACAACACTCAAAAGTCACAAACATCATTTTCTAATACTTAATAATACAATTTCTAGGCTTAAAAATCACAATGAATTGGTGAATGAAAAGAAAAATATTTTAGTAACATTGGTCATTAGAATTAATTGGTCGAAAGGGATATGTTCAGAAATAGTGGCTATCAAGCCGTGCAGGTTTGCAATTTTGATATTCGAGTAATGATATAAGTTGATGTTTAACAACCGTCGAGTTGAGGTTGATGTCATCGCCTTTAGATCAAAGCAGCGAAGTATCCTGCTTCAGCTATAATTACTAGTCCGTATGTTTAGTACACATATATTTGTTTGAGCTGTGGCTTGAGCTCAGGCGGGATCGTGTAAACTTCCTGTTCAGGCTTCTTTTTCACTAGTCGCTTCCAACGACCACCGATGTTCTTGCGAAGACTGCGGAAACTCGCACGCTCGTTGCCGTGCGGCTGCATAAGGTTGTCCTATAAACAATACAAAAAAAAACGTTAAATCTTGTTACGCCAAAGACAAGACATGTTCGGGAGTTCACAAAGGTTTTTGACCCTAAAATGGATGCCAGCTTTCGATTCCGTTACCGACCCCAATGCATTCACCACATATATTTCTCCCCGTATAAACCAACTTCAGACGTTACACAATACCATTCTGCAGCTATTTTTAAACCGTTGTCAGGCGAGAAAATAAAATAGCATGAGCTATTATACTTTGCAGGAAACGTTTTTTGTTCAGATGAACATAAAAGCATTTTCTTGCTTCACTTGGAAGTAGAAACGTTAAGTTCAAGTTTGTTTAAGTTGGAAATAAGCTCTACTACATGACTAGGAAGCTAATATTGCAAAGTAATGTTGAGGCCGAACAAGAATGAGGCAAGCCTTGAATACGCTATTCAAAGACACATTAGCATTATCTACTTCCTGGTGTGCCGTCTTGATATGTGCTCATGCTGCCGTTGTACAAACATAGTGTACGATTCGATATAACAAATCAATGGGCCGTTTTGCAGGTAAGCCTCGCCTCGGGAAGCGGTTATCAGAGCGTGATATTGGGGTCAGTGTTTTAACAAGTTAAAATTGTATACAGACTTTTGCATTAGCCTCTTTTGTTCGTCAGACGGCAAGAAAGAAGGTCGGGGCATTACGACATGCTCGCCTTGTGCAGCTTTCTATTCAACGAGCGTGTCCCGACATTTAAATTTATTTCGCACTTAGATATCGCGTCGACGTGTTCCACCAACTCTCTCTCTCAGTGGCGGGGAGGGTCGAAACAGTCACGATTTCTTTCGTATTATAATGTAACGTTTCTTTCCCAACGTGCAACTTTCAATATTGTTTGTTTGTTATCGAGGCTAGCGGAGATTTGCGAATAAATTGGAATGCGTTGCAGCTGGACATTGAAGCTCGTTAAAACAGTATTGGGGTCAAGTATAACGGCTGGAACTGGTTTCGATTCTTGAAATAGTTAGTTGGCTTTTAATGTTTGGGATTGTTTTTGTATGTAATGAAGTTGTGTACACACCTGATCGTGAGGATAGACGTAAGGCGGGGGCAGCGGCGGCGGGAACTGCCACAGAGGCTGCTGGCGGAAGGCGAGCGGCTCCGGCTGCGATGCAGGTGCAGCCTGAAGAACTTCAGCTGGGTGCACCGAAGCCGAATGCTCCTCCCGCTTGCGCAGCTTGCTGTGGACGATGCGAATCGCCATCATAGTACCGTTGTTTCCAACCATTGTTGCAAAAGGTCCTTCGACGCAAGAATAATTAATCTCACTGGGCTGGATCACAGGTAACAAGTTCCAGTCGGGCAGTCACAACATTTCAATTTCACAGTTTTCACTCAACTCACAGCCGTATCGCGGTCTAATTGACGCGTGTAACTAAAAACTAATTTAAATAAATTATCACAATTATTTTGTTGTAATTAGGCTATTGCACTATATCACTGTTCGTAGGAACGCGCGGCAGACCGCGTTACGCGAGCTACAGCTGCGCGGTTGGTGACTAGAATTATATCGTAAAGAGTGGCCGGCAGGTGCCTAGCAAAGCGCTCGCTCGTGCCAAACGACCTCTACGGAGTACTCCATGCGTCTGAGTTGAAGTGGAGGGGAGCGCATGGCTTTTATAGACGAGCAAATGACGCGCCGCCAGCGCGGGTTGAGGGGGGGTGGTGGGGAGATGGTTGACGATTATGATGACCGTTTTCCGCGAAAAACTACGAATGTTGGCGTGGCGGCGCCGGCGATGCCCGACGCGACGCTATCGTATCGTAGTGATTATGACGCACCAGAAGGCACGACCGTTGGTTTGTCCCGATTTACCGGTACATAAAAAATGTTTTTTGTCTACTTTGAAAATTGACGGTAAAACCATAATAAAATTTACGACAGCTGTGAGTCAAGAACTGGTTAATTTAATATATTCCGTGGCAATTAATTATTCTTGCGTCTTTTGGACCTGTTTAAAAAATACATAAAAGCATCATTTAACATAATGGAGCTATTTCATACGGATATTACAGACATAGTTTTAAAAATATACGACCTACGACATAAATTAAGAGTAAGCACTAAACAGTATACAATACAGTGCTAGTACTGTTAGCTACTAGCTAGTAACTGATAATATAAGAAGCGAGTAAACACTGAGCACGCCCTCATTAAAACTGCTTTAGATATAAAAGTAATCAGACATGGTCGTATCGATCCCAGAGATAATAATAAATCAGAAGGAGTTCTGCATTTCACCATTAAACGAGTTCAAAGTCCACAATATAAATATGCATAGTCAAGTATAGCTAATACTTTACGCACAGCTGGGTTTATGGATAAAATAGACGCACTAAACGCTGACGTTGCATCTCTTTCCGACCAACACTTACACTCACACGGCAGTAAGGGAGGCTCATATTGAGAGCTTTCGACTCCAAAAGTTAAAGTAGGGCTGCAGGGCAAGGGAGAGCGCAAAGGTGCAATGCCCTTAGCAACGACTAACTTAAGCAAAGCTCCGGGCCTTTGACTCGAATAGTGCCTGCTGGGATAAAAAACACAGGTAGTGAGCCATTACAAGTCGTTACCCTTGAGATACGTCTAGAGGATATTGTTATAAAAAAGAAAAAATGGTGTAGTTTCTTCAAAGAACAAACAAAGGCGATTATTTAGCGTTAAATTCTACCTTTTGATACACAAATCTGATTATAATATTCAAAAATTTCTATCTATATCTGTTACTATCCACACATGTGAAGAATTTTTTAGACACAATGGGTATTTATCATGATACAAATATCGATTGAGATGTCGTGCAAAAGTAAATATTGGTTCTGAAAGCTGTACATAGAAAGACTACCAACTTTAAGCTTTACGCAGCAGATACAATGTCACCAGACCTTTAATGCAATCCTGGCATCCATGCATATACATGCATGTTGAGTTTGTTCCATTTTTATCAAGCATAATAAATATTATGAATATCAATTATAATATCAATTCGAACATAATCGCTTGCATGAATGGACCAAAGTTTTCTGTTTATTGCACTGACAAAGACTACATTGTGTTTAACTTAGAGATTTATATGCTCGTTCGTACGGTGCATGATTGTTTGACATCAGAGCGTAAATAATAACAAAAGCGATGTAGAAACCTCTGTTTCGTCTACTCAATATGCCATGTCATTTGTTTCATTATCATTCAGTACTAACAGAATTGGTTTGGTTGCTTATTCAAGTGTTTTTTAAATATTGCTGCTTGAGAAATAACCGGCGGATGTTAATATCGCACTGAGAATATACGCAGACCTTCATCTTACATTTAATAAATGTTTTCGTATTCGAATGACCGATACATGATTTAAAACATTGGTGCAATGACAGTAAGTACTTCGCCATGAGAAGACATTCATATTTATTAATCAATACATGTACCTATTCAATTTGACTGGAATCTTCCAGTTGACGACCGCTTCTACAGAGATTGCTTCGCTTACGCAGATGTATTATCGAAATGGTATCGACAACGATGTTTATAAGTAGCTTACTATGGAGGCATAGTAACAATTTCTTAGTAACCGAATATTTTTCTGACCTTTTATTGCGTCAATCAGGGGCTATCTATTATCTTCGTGCTATTATTTAATTTGAGGATAAACAAGCGTCATAATCTGTGTATCAGGTTATTTGGTGGTAAAAACTGTATTTTCCTTATATTTCTTTTTTGTCTGTCGATCGCAAACTGGGTACAATGTTGATGATGACGTTGTTTTCCAGCCAAACCAATTAAAAATTCCCATTCAAGTATCTTGATTGCCATTGCCGAACAATAAAAGTCATTTGATATAAACCTTATTGATGAAATGGTTATATACTCATATGCAACGTATGATTGTTAGCATTGACGTCAAACATATATATGTAACGTATGATGGGAGTCAACAGGGGTACATTTTTAATAGGACTTGAACTAACAAACAACGGAATAATTTAAGAAAAAATTGTATTTTCTTCATTGTGTTAAAACAATAATAATATCGAAAGCTACAGTTCAATGCTATTATATTTAAGCTTTATTGAGGTCGCAACGATGTCCGCATCGTGTCACTAATCGATCGTTTTCAACTTTCAAAACTTTCTTTACTTTGTCTTAAATTGCAAAAAAAAAAAAAATTTCATAACTTAAAGGTGCGTTTGATTTAACCTTGGTACAGGTTCCTCTGATTTAAGATCATAATCTTGGCAGAGTTTTCTTTACCTCTAACGTACCCATGTTTACGGATCGGATCCACATAGGTTATTCTGATGTTTGAAGAAAGTCGTAACACCTGCTCACTCACATCTGCCCAGTCAGTGTAGGTTAACATGTTTCCAATATAGATAGAAGGCTATCATGCTCAACCTCCGCTCTGTATAACCTTTTTTGTTAAGGCGAAGTATGTATATTATACTAATTAGTTTTCTACGTCCAATGTTTATGTGTTCCGTTTTATCTACTTGTTATTCACTTCCGCATACCCCGACACCTTCTTTTCCTGTCTGGACGATCGGAAATCATTATAAAATAGATTCAGTATTAAAAGCGATTATATAAATAATGGACCCAATAAATTCATAATTTATTTTTCAACGTCTCTGCTGAACAATTCGGTTATTCCACATAAATATTAATAAGCAATAAGTTATTTGGTTCCTTCGAGTGGTATTTGACAGAAGCCATTGTACGGTTGATCACGACCTTGTATGATTCTTTCGTTCATCATACTATTCTTGTCAAACGTAACTTTACATAGCCAGTGGGTATAGCAACATTATCAAGTTTTTGTCAGTTACCGGTAACAATATTGTGACTCATTCAATAGAATTGTTGGTTTCTAAATAGAACGGTGTTCGTTGAGTAAAATAGCCAATCACTGAACACGGAAATCTCGGAACGGCACAAAATTAAAATTTCCAGTTATTTTAGTGTCCGTTCTTTTAAAACATGTAAAGTACATTCAGATATAGACTGGAGTATGGCCAATTGCAAGGAATTTGCCTTGACCATATTGAAGACAACCTTCAAACATATATTAAAATGATAGCAAACAGGTTTTTTATTTGAGAAAACAGCGATTTTTGTTGCAGAATATAAAATAATAAGCTTAAGTTATGTGATAAAGTCTGTATTATCCTGTCTTGACAAGGGGTTTAGCCAGTTTCTTGATACCTATGAAAGCATTTGGTGTAACCAACCATTGGAGTTGGGGAACCATTGTGTGCTGTCACCAGTTGTTAGTACACTGGAGATATGTCGAGGTAGCTATTTAGCCTCGTACCATAATTCAGAACGATGAGAATTACCCGCGCTCGAAGGGATTGTTCCTATCCCTTCCGCATAGGCAGACGATGGTCTTGTCAACAGACAACACGATCAGGGAGTTGTGTTCTAGCACCACGCCAACTTCGCAGTTTTCCTCTTTACACTTCATCGCCTCGATGGCGATAGGAGAGAAGAGCATCGAAACGCGTGCACAGACACTTTACAGACACAGGTTATAAGGAAATTTGTAAATAAGGACAGCTGAGGCAAATCGCCAACGTGAGCCGCGCGCAACGAGTGTTTTGGCGTACACTGGCAGCCAGCGCCAGTGCGAGTTTTCAATACACACGGCCGAGCCGACGGTGACTATTTGACTGGCTGAGCGGAGTCGTGGCGCCGGCCACCACGCCTCGCGCAGCGGTGGGTGGCGACTGAACACGCACCTCTCCCGTTACCTTATTGCGATGTTATGGGGACCGACCCCGCACTGCAAAAGCCCTTCGTAATAGTCCGTCGCGTTACTGTAATTTGCATCCATTTCCACCTATTTCCATATTCAGGAAACTCCACATTTACAATGCGAACGACGGCCGAGTCCCAGACGTGAGCAATCCATTATCCAGTCATTTGTAGACACCAATAACATCGGACACACACTTGAACACAACATTGAAATATAAAAACTTGATAAGTGTAACAAATTAGCACATTGTTTTCTTCAGTTGGATATTTCTTACAAATTCAAATGATCTCTTTGAAGACGGCTTTGTTATATGCTCGTCGTGGCTTAACTGAAAACAGTTGGACGTCAACGGATGTCGGTCCCCGTGTGCCGCATTCATACATAACAAATAACGTGGCCTGTAGGAGACAAGACAATCGAACAAGAATTGTGTATGTAACACGGCAGAATATTTTAGACTGCCTTTGCATTGTAATCGTTTGGAATATTTGAGTATTTTCTACAAACAATTTTAACTCTCATTACAATTAGGCGAAGTACTTGGAGAAAATCATTTCATAGTGACTGGATTTAGTTCAAATATGATGACATAAGAAAAAGGAGAGAAGAAATGAAGATACAAACAAACCCGTTGCAGTATTAGAGAGCGTTCGATCAAACATTGACGTCAGAGCTTACACAGCTTTCTGTTATGCAAAGCAAGTTGATAATGTTATTGCTACACTAACAGTATTGTTATGTACCGATTAGATAAGTTGACACTTTTAACGTAATCTACTAAAACTGAAGTACTGGCTTAAAATAGTCATGGTACATAAATAAACAAAGGTTTCAAACAAACACTGCTTATTCGAAAGTTATCCAAAAATACCTGTGTCCGTGTCTCAAGTAGAACAAAGAAAAACTAATTGGAAGGAGAAACTTGTTTAGTTAAATATTCGCTACCAAAGTTAAAAAATGGAAGTGGGTCGATTTATTTTCGATGGTTACAACGTTGACCAACACGCAATAGAGGTAATTACTGTTAGGTCACAATACATCACATTACGCGGTAGGGCAGTAGGTATGTTTCAAATGCTAATCATCAATCCATGCATTCATGTCCTTGTCGTGGGAACGCCATGCCCTGACAAGTTAGCCATGGTAGATGGTCACAATGGCCGACCTCGTTCTGACTGGCGTGGTTAATATCAGAATTGTTGTATTCATTGAAGCTGTTGAGGTTACAACAGATGTCAATCCTGCATGCTTGGTGGATGCAATTTAACACAAGACCAATAATTTAATATAAGCAAAAGATACAGAGAAATTTAAGTGCGAGTGTTATTTTTTTCCGGCATCTAATTCTAACTAAAATGTGAGAACATGTTCGGCCAGCAGAAGCTATTGGAATTTAAAGAACGTCGACTTTTTAAGGAGAATCTTACAGGTGTTTAATAAACGCTTCTAATTCTGGCTAATGAAAGGTTAAAAGGTTAGATAAGCATTTTACACCAAAACAAACATCACGAACTTATTAGTTTTAAACTTCGACTAAATCCTCACTGACTATTTTAATACCGTAAGTAAAACTGTCAAAGATAGTTAGCAATTTGCAGAAAAGATGAGTTCAAAACTATTACTACTACCAGAGATAAATTTTCAGAATTCATTGCTACATAAAAGTGAATCTCCCATTTGGAGTGATGAGACAAGAAGTTTCTTTTAACTGTAATTGCGATTTGATCGCTGTGATTTGCGATTTTAAAACGGCACAGTTAACAAAAATAAACAGAGATTATTGTAATGTCCAGACGGGTTGGGTAAATTTGGCATACGTCCAGTCTAACGTTGATACCAAACCTTGGGGATCTTTATGCGTTAAATTGCAAATTTTCTAATAATAACCGTCATTATGTACGCGTGTTATACAAATATTATCATAATTCAGTTGTGTAACGCCGTGAAATATTTCTGTTACGTTTTTTATAATTATTTTTATTTGAACTATTCAATGCAACGACAGGTTTCATGTCTGCAGGAATTCTTTCAATGTTTATTTTGCCTTCATAATATTATTGTCTATGAATATATATATATATATGAATATATTTTTAATACACTTTAAAAGGTAGACTTATTCTAATATTTTTATGATCATGCAGACTCTACGACGCCGAAGCTTTGAATGTTTTGAAGTTTAACTCTTCTGTCAGTATACAATGAAATTGATCATTTAAAAAAGTTTATTTATTATTTATTCATTGTTTTTACAGAAAGTGAAATAGACAAAATTGGTTATCAGGACCTTTCAGTAGTGGACGTTATATTATTTATTATGATAGATTAACAAATAAACTTTAAACGGACTCGGTTTCGACGAAAACAACATGAACTAAAGTGGTATAATCAAAAACATGTGCAAAACAATTATTAAAGTCCGCAATTATCCAGCTGTGGGATTAATTAGTGGAATAGAGATCCCAATGCGGAAATATCAATTAGCAAAGGACGTGGCTTATTAAAAACTAACATTTACTAGGAATATCTGGTATGAACCATCTAGCTGTATCCAGTTGTAGAGGGTTTAAACGATATGAGTTTGATATAGCCCAAACACCGATATTGATTAGCTTTTATACAAAAGCCGAGAATCTTTACATTTTTATTTTTTATAAAATTTAATCACCATACATAGATAATAATTTCTTTCCCTAATACTCTTTTGGAGGTTAAATAATGAAGTAGCCATATTTTACTGCGATTAATATCTTGTCAAGGCTTTCAAAAGGCCGCCACTGGTCGATATATACATTGACGTCCAATATTGATCCTGATACACTCCAGTGTTGAAGTGAGCAAAATGTGAAGAGCCATAACTGGAGAATACCAGTTATACAACATTCTAGTTTTGTTCAGTTCACCCTATTTGTACAGAAGGTACACGATGATACACATACTCGCGAAACGTGACATTGAATTTGCACGGCTTAAGCAATCTAATAAATGTTAACTATTTCCTTGTTCAAAATTAATTTGTTTAGTTCACAACAATTGCAGATTTTTCCAATTTTTTCCAAGATTAGGATACCTGTCCTAATCTAGAAAAAAATTACAAAATTCTTCGAGGTGTGAGATAAATAAGAGAGCCATCACGACGGCGGATATCCTTTCGTGGAAAAAAGAGTGTTAATGTTTTTGGTAAAAAGTTATCACTTGCTTTATTTGCTAGTTTAACGTACACATGTTACTTGAAATACAAAGAAATAAAATACTTTGTAGTTGCAAAGCAATTATTTGGCGATGGCAATTGAAATCAATTCGTTGAGGTAACAGAAAGAGATAAAAATATTCGAGATTTCAATGCTAAAGTGAGACAGACAACAAATTCTATGAGGCCACCTGCCATTAATGCCAACGATTTACCTGTACTTCGAAGAACGACCATTTTACTTAAGTTCGTAAATATTTAAAAATAGCTTCATATCCTCTTTCCAAGGGCCTAGCACTAAGTAGCTCAAGCGACTGGCCATGTACTTAATAATTATATGCAAGGGCATGAATAGTAGGTGCCTTCATTAATGATACTACGTTCTTCCGGATTTGTAGCAAGCAGTTCTCCATTGTCTTTATACTGAGGATGGCTATAAAATGAGAATGAGAACTCTGCTAGGAGATTAGGTACTAGCCAGTTGGAACTTAGAAATGCTAATAAAATACAACAAATATTAATAACAAGGTAAAGAGGCAGAGGGCACTTAAAATTATTTAATTACTTACATTTTTCTGAGTATCTTTTTGAAGGTACGTTTTATAACACTTAAGACAATCATATTAATTTTGGTTTTATAAGAAGGATTAACAGAAGTATAAAGAAAACTTTATAATGAGTGAAACAATTCAGGCAAGCTGAATGCCAGTCGAAAGAAATATTATCTACGTCAAAAATTATACGGATTTATACCGTTTACAACCTGCGAGCTCAAAGTTATGATTAACAAGAACATAAAATGGAACACCTTGGAATATCATCGAGTATTGAGGGTAGAACGGAAAGTGTGTTTCCTGAATACCTTCACAATAAAAAACGTGACAGATTAAGGTGCGTTCAGAAAAAAGAATAATAAAATCTAAACTTGTACATAGCAACATTGTTATTATATTAATATTTGGATATTATTAAATGTGTAAAAAATTTACTGAGCAGAAAATGGTGTACAGTCTCATCAACATCAAGACATCTACAAAAAATGCGTTCCAGGAATATAACACTGATCATGATAGACTCGCTAAACTCGTAAAAAAATAAAAGGCCCATTTTGACATTTGAAAAAAAAACCCTAGAATGTAACTTGGATTGAAACTGAAAGAAACAATAAAAATAATAATTAGGGGTCCGGTGTAGTAGTAGCTATTTTAGTAGTAGCTACACTACACCGGACAAGCCGATAGGTAGTTAAAATACAAATGTCAAAACGGGCCTTTTATTTTTTGACATCTTTCAATTAGCTAATTATTATTATGCTTCTTTCTCTTTACTTACATTCAACATCCTATAGTAATAAAATAATATACTTATCTGCTGCGACTAGTACTAATATAACGTGGTATGAGTGTTTTAATCCGAATCTAAGTGTAAAATAAGAGTCAAGTGACAAATCTTAAAACTAAACAGATCGGAAATGAAATTCAGACCCGGATTTCGATACCCACAGACATTCTGTCTATTGTATTACTTACTGAACAATATAATTCATTATCAGTATAATGATATTAATTCTAAGCCCTATACGGCAAACCCTGCCAATCTGGTCTTACATAAATTATCTGTGTAGGTACATAAATTATCTGATCATGAATTCTGCTGGTAAAACCTACGGTTTTCCTCTGAGGAAAATCATTTATTTTTTAATATGTAGGAAATTTTGTCTAGGTACCTACATATCATGCGAGCTTTTAAAATTCTGTTTTTTTTTTATGAGGATAAAAATGTGTTTATTTTTTAAAAATTAGAAAAAAATTAGAGGATTATACCGTGCACAGGTGGTATTTAATGATTTTATTCAAAAAACTGGTTTTAGATTTACGTAACATTCATTATTTTTTATTAATTAGTTATGAGAACAGGAAAACTTTTTTATCATATATTGTGTTTTAAGTTACATAATGTTAGCTAGATGTTTTCGATTGCATGCTTTTGGCAAGCAACTATAATTTTTACATGTATCGTTAAAATTAATATTGTTACTTATAGGATTTAAAATAAACCAACCCACCTGTACCGACCATTAATTACTTTTCTACTGAACAGTTAAAAGTAGATTTTGTACACAAAGCGAAAGATTTATAGACAGTCTTAACACACCAAAGGATGATTCATACAAACAAGCCATGATCAAAATATCTACTTGCATCTACAAGTAGTCGAATAAAACGAGGCTCATTTCGCAAAATCCTTGAAGTGACCCAGTACAGATGATCTGCCATTCTATTGCCTTGACGATATGATTCGTCTTGAATTGCGAACGCTGCAAGTCGTTTGTATTATTATAATTCATACGTCAGTCTCGTCATCACAGTATTGTGTAATATTCTACAGAAACATTTCAATATGGATATAACAGTTATTAACGATTATATTTCATGGTATTTGAAACGCATAGTGGGCAATGTGACGTCACCGCTGATAAAGAACACCAACATGCAAAAGTATATTCGTAACAAAGTTTATTTTAATTCGACATCAACTTATGACAGATCATTGCTGCATAATAGCTGATTTTGTGTGTTTGCAAAATATACATTGACGCCAATTACATTTCCTGTATTTTTTTTTTTAACTGACCGTCAAATATTAAAATTAACTAGAGTACAAACCAATGTTCCATGCCGGATGTTATTCATAAAATATGACTACAAATATAATTTTTACTGAAATAAATAATACTAGAATTACAGTCTAGTCGTTTAACGTCAGTATAAAATTACGCTACTGGCTGGGAATCCTAAGAATCACAAGACACTGTCAATTTGCCAAAGATACAGCAATACGTATAAATTGTATACTTATATGCGTATATAACATATTGCGTACTTCCTATAAACAATCACACGTGTCTACATATTTAAGTAAGTCAGTCCATTTGTTTTATATGCAGAAGATATAATAAGTGTTACATCACCTGTACGAGTTAGCAAGTGTTATTAAAGATGCTTTGGTATGCACAAACTTTGCTGAACTTGCGTATTTGACCATCAATCAATTCTATCACCTCAGTAGTATGTACTTCACCTACATTTGCTAATTGCATAATCATTGAAACTCTGTAACATCTATGTCAAAAATATGAAAATATGTGTTTTTTTTTTATTTACAACAGGATATAACCCTATAATTAATTTTTAAAAAAAACTTAACTGACTATACCACCACATATAGGTACACTTAAAACAATAACGACTAACGAAATAGCTAAAAATATTGCACCAAAAAAATCATCCACATCGCTGTCGATTTCCACGTTCTATGGTAATGCTCCAATATAAAAGCCAGTCCTCGTGCAAATTGAGCGTTTGAATAAATTTTTAAATAACGTATGAACATTCGGACCTCACAGCCTTAAAGTTTACAACCCAAACGGCTCGAAATTTGACACATATTTTAAAATATTTGGTTAAGAGTTTTTATTATATCTATAAATACAAGTAAAGGCTTATAAAGTAAAAAGTATAGCTTGTTAAATTTTTATAATGTGTATGTGGTTCTCATTAAAATCTCTCCATCAATATTCATAACATCTAATCAAGAAAATATTAAGTTATTCATACAGGATGTTACATCTGGGACACTTCCCTTGTGGCTAAAATAGCGGCGTCATGACCATATGGCCATATTATAAATTGTTAGCATCGAGGAAGCCACGCCTATTTTTACTGTTGCTAACAGAAACTTGTTGTTTATCTGCATGAATTTGGTCATGAGTGCTCTGTTTTTATTGACCTCCACGAAAATCGACATACTTTTAAAATGTCGTTTCAACTTGTAAACATTTATCAATTTAAGAAAATTCTCTTAACGTTATTAACACCCACGATTGTGCCCTCGTTTGACAATAAAACAGATATTAAGATCAAGTCTAAAATGAGGTCAATATTAAGTGATAACTTTTTCCCGCGGCTTCGCTTGCATACATAAAATATAGCCTATGTCACTCAGGAATAAAGCAGCTTTGTATCGGAAAAAAAAATCGCAATCGGACCAGTACTTTCAGGGATTGCCTCCTACAAACAAAAAAACATAAAAACAAACTTTACCTCTTTATAATATTAGTGTACTTAGATGAATTATTATAGTATATTATTAAATCAATGTTACTAATAAAACCTGTCCTTTTGTTTTACACCTGTCTTTGATTCCGCGTTATGAATTAAAAAGAGTCATTACCCTCAGTTTTGTAAACAGTTTCAGTCAAAATGTAGACTGTTTGTCTTAAGTTTATTATTCTGACGTGCTGGATAGTTGGCTAAGGTATTGACTTGTGGTCGAGAGGTCATGGGTTCAAACTCAACACGTTTACCATTGTCGTGTTCGCAATCCCTAAAACAGAATATTGTTTGATTTAGGGAAGTTTATCAGGTATTACATTTCTAAATGCTTAAGGCACTGACGTATACCTCGATACTGAAATTCACGCAAATATAAATTATTATATTCTTCTGAGAATATTATATTAACATCAGTCCAGATTGATCCTGCCAATTTTTTTCTAAAAGAAATGCTTAATACTGACGCACGATCTAATAGAAGATACTCCAATAAAGAACTGAAACACATATTTTAAAAGAAACAGGCGTTATCGAAATTTCATTTACCCACGTATTTGCCTGCCATGTTTTTAAATAAAATGGTGAGACAAAATTCTAGAACCATCTTTTCGCGAACCAAAATAAAACGGTAAAAATATCGGCCAAGTTCAACAATCCTTTAGCTTTTTTTTATCTAACTATATAGAGGTATGGAGATCTCATTGGAGTAATATTCTTCAATAATTCCGCACAATTTGGCTACCATATTGATTTTACAGTCAATCCGCTTTGATTTACTACCCAAATCAATCAACAGGAACCGTTACCAATGAAAATATATATTTTTTTTTCTTGCGCTTTATCTTTAATTTAACGACTGCGAAGTTATCGTGAACGTGAGTGCTTTGAGAATGCTCCATTTTATAACTTTTTGATATCCATTGATATGGAGATCGATGTATCCTTTTTAATTATATTACAGTTTATTGCAGGAAATTGTGCCTGTTAATGTTTCGGGGAATAAAATACGATTATCCTTGCTTTTATCCGTTACAAAGAGGAAAAGGCCTCAACAACGTTAATTTCAAAGAATAAATTAACTATATCTACGTCCCTGCTGTTATAAACGTCCCCTATTCCTATCAAGTTAATAATAATTATCTTTTGAACGTTGTTATTAAACCTACTTTAAACAGTTACTTATGCATATACTGTGAACTTCAATCGTTTATATAGAGCAGAACTTTACTGAGAATGTTTGTAAAAGCTAAAAGCATTTCAGTAAGTTAAAACTTGTGCATCCTGTTGTCAATATCCCATAAACTTTGAATATACAAATGCAGTATTTCTACTTACTTTATTGTAAGTGCCAGCAGCACTATAATGAGCCCAACGAGGGCCATCGCGATCACGACACCACATATCATGTAATTCGCATCATTCGGGGCATCTGAAACAAAGGAAATAAAACTTTAACACTAGATACATAAACTTCAAACTCAATTAACACTGTTTGTGAATAATGATCGTAATGATTACGTGGTAATAGTATGCAAAAAGGTATTTTTTGCCGATTACCTTTTGCTCAATGTTGATCTAAGATCCCTTAGAAATACCTTTCTCTCTGATTCGGAACTCTGACGTCATATATTTTTGAAAAACATCCAGCGTGATAAGTAAACACCTTAATTAAAAATATCAGACATAAACTGGATTAAAGAATGATCTTAGTAGGTATGCAAGACCTAATATTTCATTTAAAGCAATGTACTTGTATTTTCTCTTCAAAACTTGCGGCAGATAAATGTAAATAATATTTGCTAGACACACTGATGCATTTTGTACTTCCTACCTTTTAATAATACCCAATAAAAGTTTTATGAAAAAAACGTAGTACAAAAAACGATAGCATACAAATGTCACAAGAAGTGATTATGGGATTATAATAACAGATATGGCTAGTTGACCAGAAGAACAAAAACAATGAAAATTAATCATCATACTTAATTTTACATTAGCCATTAGTAAAGTAGTAGGTATAACTTTAAACATACTACCAAGTATTACTACCATTAAAGAACGCGTAGCCTTCACAGTATACCTGTGATTATTAATAATAGTATACCCATGCCCAGCAACAGAAAAAAAAACTACTTAACAGAAATGGTTACCGGCCAACAACCACAAAAAAAATCAAATGCACGCGTTGCGAACGTGACTCAGAACCACACGAGAGTATAATGGCATTAATAACAAGTTCTTAAAAATGTTATAAAGCTCTAAAATGCAGATCAAATAGCGTTATGTCACCAGTAAATGGAACCAGTTGCTTGGTGGTCAAACTTGCCCGTAGTGTTCAGACAAATGTAGTAAACATTCTTCTCAATATTTCTGAGAATAAAAGAGAGCTTTAACAAAATTTAAGACAATTTTTGGCAGGTTCTACCTGAATATGGTCCTAAAGGAGTGCTTAAAGAAACAAAAGGTTTGTTGGAATATCGGTATTCAATTGTTTGAAAAAGACACGAGTTATTATGTAAACGTTCTTAGCTGCCAGCCCATGCCATCTGTCTCCTGACTCTCAAACATGCGATAAATAGAATGCCTTTTTTGTAAATATTTTGGCATTTCTTTGTCTGTAAATTCACTAGCTTTTACGCGTGACTTTATTTACCTACCAATAATTAAATAAATATTCTACCGAAATGTTCTGACAAGACTAAAACTATTTGATGTTCTAATCCAGATCATGGTTTGTTTTGTTTCAAATTTCGTCCAAATTTGAGCAGCTATCAAGGTGTGATTAATTAACAAAGTAACAAAACATAACAAGGAAACATCCAAATATACATGATTTTCACCTTACTAAGATTTATGTTACAACCGAACGTTACAATAACTCATTTGTATTCCATTAAACTTACTCGTCTACTCGCCCACTGTCTGGCCAGTACATTGAGCTAGTACGTACTACACCTAAACGCAGTTACTAAACCATCGTAACTACGCATCGTACTGGCTAACGGTTGCGCGTACCACTTCGCCAATTGAACGGTGCCGCATCCTTAACACTTTAACCGTACACAAATCGGTATCGTGTGAATCGATGGCAATTATCGAATCGAGACAACTCGTTTTCAAATTGGCTTTTGTTATTTAAATGATCTTTATTGACTTATCCCTAAAGTTACTAACTTTTTAACGGCACTGTAGTTGGCTGTGTTTGTTAATCTTTCAGTGGTAGACAATACATCGCCGTGGTTCTCAACCCTTTTGTGCAAAAGGTGACCTAAAAACGAAACACAATGTCAAATTTAATTAATCGAATACCTACATAAAATTGATCGAAGTCATTGTTACCTTGAGTTCACAGACAACAATCAATTTGAAGTAATGTTTCTTTTTATGACCAGACAGTGTTGTAATTTTAATGTACTAACATACCTAGCCTGTTTTACAGCTAAAATAGGTAAGCTATGTAAGTAAGAATCAAATGTACTGGTCAAGCATACAGAAAATAACGTAGGTAGCGCTAAATAAAATGTGGGACGTACGGCCGATACGATCGCTGGGGGTTTTTTGACGCAGACCCGTTAAAGGAAAACGGAGTTTCTCTTTATATCTTTGTGATATTCCGTAATGCGTAACAGGAAAACTACACCGCTACATAAAACATAAACTATCGGTGTGTTATTCAACCATACAGTCTAGGAAAAAATAGAAATAAAGTGTCAGTATATAGACATAGGCATGTAATCAAAGAGCTCCTGGCTATCTATCTAACTAATAACAGTCAGACAATCTACAGTCAAGCCAAGACAAAGAGAGAGAGAGAGGTGAGTGAGAGTCAAGTCGGGTTGCTCTCTAAAGTTAAGCTAAGCTAGCCGAGGTTAGTCTGTAGATGGGTGACACTGTTAACATATCGAAATTCCTCTGTGCCTCGGAAAGCATATTTTGCTCGTATCCATGTCTTAATTTTTGACCATCGTTACAGATAGTTAAATACCCAGGAAACTAACGCTAGTCTTGATAAGGGGTTTCGTGTTACCCAGTAACTGGCTTGTAGAGGTCAGATAGGACTCCTGATATCCAGATACATCTGGTTAGACTGGAAACTGACTCCAATATAGTTAATGCTAAGCAAATCTATTAGACGCAAGCACATCATATTAAGAACCGAGAATTCAGAAGTGCCGAAAGGAATAAAGAATTATATATGAAAATTAGCTGCTACCAGTGGTTTTACTCGCGTGAAAGTAGACAGTTGTACCAAAAGAACATGGTCCCGGAAGAAAAAAGACATGGTCTACCCGCGTGCTAAGTTTCATTGAAATCTCTTCAACTATTCAAGTGTGAAGAAGTAACAAACATAACTACACCCACAAACTTTCGCCTTTATAATATTAGTGATAGATCTTGAAACCGTATGATTCACACTATTGACAGATACCTTTCATATTCATTGACAGTTTCTCTAGTAAATAGTATTGTAGGCACACAGCCAAAGCCCCAGGTAAATATTACTAGAATACATACGAAGTACATTATAAATATAGCTTCCTCCTTTGCTGTTTACGTAAATAAACTGCAGGGCTAGCTTTTACCTATTCAGTTACTAATGGCTGCATAGTTTACATATCCATTTCCTTCTTAAACAAGGTTTGAAACGGTGCTTATGTGTCCATTAAAAAACTGTAAATGATGAACACACTAAACTCATGCAAGCAGTCATTTTACTCTTAGCTCACAAAGGAGTGTCAGATTTCTACTGACTAAACGCCATCCGTGTTCTTTCGGTTGCCCTTTGATTCCAGAATAACGGTAACTCCTTCGAATAATCAATAACAATCAACAATTATCCAAGTTCCAAAACACTGAATCTGAATCCAAAACACTATCTAGATTCTCCTCTCAGTAACTCTCACTTTTGTAAGTAATGCAACAAATGCAAGGCACTAGCTCTAGCCCATATACCATATTACTTTAGTAAAGAATCAAGGAGCTATAGACGTTAGTTTGGAGATTTCGGAGCGGCGTATTCTTTTGTGATTGGAGGGCTCGCGCTTGAGCTATGACTATCTCATCTGATGGTCGACGATGACGCAAGCTTGCCTAGAAATAAGCTATTCACTCTTGAATAGCTATAATTTGGGGGAGATTGTAGCTATCAGGAAACACTAACTCCGAAAGGGAATTCCATCGCTGCACGCAGAACGAATATGTTCCCATAACTTTTTGTGCGTATCGGTGAGATGCCTACCATGTATTGGTGGTGCATCACCGTACGTTTAGTGGTTCAATGATGGAAGAAGCTTATAGCAGTATAGATAGAGGAGCCATTAGATTTAAATATCAACAGCCTACCTTGAATAGTAACTAACTGGACTAGCCTTGCCTTGAGCAGAGGCTACTTACTCTATAGATATTATATTGCTCGCAAAGTCATTAAATAAATACTTAGGCTTACGCTATAAACTAATTGCCTGTCGTCTGACATTACTGTGACAAATGTCTAATATGAAATACCAGCAACTGTATGGTGAGGGTTAATTGACGGTGAACTTCGCACAATAATGTGTCAAGTAGATTCCAAACAAGCATACGAAACATCTAATAGGTAATAAAACTTGTTTTTAAAAATGGGAGAAGTGAATTAGCAGATTCGGTTTATACATTCTGATATAAACATAAGCAGATGCATCCTGAGAATGCATTTACACTTTTACGACGCAAAAATTCCCACTGCGGTCAATTAAACCGAATGTTGGACCAACATGACGCAATTAACCATTTTATATTATAAAATATTTTCTGGTTTCCTCGTATTATTTATTATAAAACGTTACTAACAATATGGCGACACCGCATCAAGGTTGAATCAGGAATCAACGTTTCTGTTAACGGTATACTCTTGTGAAACTTGAAAAAATCTTGACATCGTAGTGTCAAGATTGACGTTATAATAAAAGACACAGAAAAACACTGTGCCTGGAACTGAAGAAATTCGTGTCAATTATACCTTGCGTCGCCATGCAGTTGGAAATCAAAAAGATGTTTGCGGAACACAGATTCTGCGAAACAGAAACACGGAGATGATAATACGTTGTGTAATTTCTTTGATTGAATTCATCTGTCCGGCTGTTTGTTGCTACATCGGATCGAAGGTATCAACTAACCATGAAACCATAACATGATGAGAACAATTAATAATTGTTGCATTAATGAGGATCTATTTATATAATTATCCCTTCTTAGGCCCCTTAGAAAAAAGATCTCGATATATAGGGTGACTGGCAATTAGTGTACGATACTTAAACACGTGATTGTGCTCATGATAACAAACAATTTTTATTATGGGAGCAAAGCCGAAATCGCGAAAAAAATATCAGCTGTTCAGTACATTAGGCAAACATAAATGTACTGAACAGCTGATTTTTTTTTCGCGATTTCAGGTTTGTTCTCATAGTAAAAGTTGTTTGTTATCATGAGCACAATCACGTGTTTAAGTATCGTACACTAATTACCAGTCACCCTATATGGTGTAGAAATGAATCGGAATAATCGACTCAATTTCATTTTATTTTGTTAAATGATTATTTTCATGAATTCAAGTTTATCAAATCTAATAAAGAAGATGATACAATTGAAAAAGTGTGTAATTGTATGTCAAATTGTCGTTTCACGCTCCGTCATGCTGTTTTTCCCCGGTTTGGAGACTATATCGGACATCCAAATGAGAGTTCAACCTAATCGAAAGATTGTATAAAGCGAGACTTCCCCAAGCAAAAAGTTTGTCTTTTGTTTTAGATTATGGAAGCACTTTATATTCAAAATCCCCTAAAATATACAAAAAACAAGTAGCAAAGGAAGTCCTGTCTCGATAATCTTCTTCGAATCAAATTTCGAACTTCCTTCCTTTCTATACTAAATATATTCTCACAAAAAGTAGGAAAGCACCTATACTTTGGAGTCGTTAACCCTTTAATGTCTCACAACTGACGTTACTGTACATAGTATACGAAGGTTTAATGTTCCACAAGTAGACCTAACGATGGAATCAGGTGTAGCAAGTGCATCGCACTCGCCGGGTTAATGCACTCTGACTGGTATTTTCCTATAGCGTTTCGGGTGTCCTGTGATGGGAGGCATTTGCGGTCTCATTACCTCGATTATCTGGTTTAGATCTTGATTGTTGCGAGTTTTTATGTAACACCTTTGTGAGTCTTGAAGCTAATATTTTACAATCATTATTGGCTTTGTAGCTAACTTGGCTATTTATGTTCAATATCAACCGAAATTTTCCAATCTGTTTGCAATCTGGTTGCACTAAAATCAATGGCCAGCTGTTGTCTAGACAAAAATTTGAGTGCATTGAGAAAATTTCCAAAGCGGACTGTTTTTTTTCTCGACATTAGATTTAATATTTTTGCTCCAATTACCAGTCAGTTTTAATTAACTATTTATAAAGATATATGACGTTAGTAGGCTAAGATTTTATAAGGATTCTATATTGTAAGCCTTTGTGACGAAACCCTAAAACTGACGTAATGTATCTGGCGCCTTTGACGCAATCAGGTTCCCGGATGATAAATAGATTACCACAGGTAAGACTTCTCTATATACCTATGTATGTGCTTAGCCTTGTATACAAAAGATCAATAATTCATAATGCAATCAATAATTGCAAGAACTAATATCAAAGGTTGAACAATGACAACGTTTTTTCATTTGATTCAGATTGTCAGGAAATCATGGTCTTGACACTTAGATCTAAAATTAAAAATTAATTGTTTTATTATTTCAAAAGCGTTTCCTGGTGTGTGCAGTTATTACATTTTATATACATAGTGTGTCATAAACCTTTCACATTCTTCTACTGGACATAATATTTGATCGAGGCGAACCAGAATCGCTGTGATGGATTCCTCTCGAAAAGACCAAAGCTCGAACAGCTTAACAAAGCGGATTGAGTAATGAGACAGAACTTGAGGAAGGATACAAATAGGTAGCCCTTCGATATAATCGCTCCCAATTCGGTTTCTGAGCGGCTGATTAGAGATTGCATCGAAGTCCATGTGCACTTTTCATCATAAATTAAGGTACTTGCCTTAGCACAATATATGTGACCATATAATAAATTTGCAACATTAATTACTCCCTAATTACGCCACTGTCCTCGCAATTAACTGTGTAGCCTCCAAACATGCAAACCCATCATTTTTGCCGTGACACGTGTGACCTTGTTCCTCATAAGGCTTGATCGATATCGTACTAAGAACGCTTATGCGGCATAACTGCACTTTTGCACTTATTACTGTTTTATTGCACTTGAGTCTTATATTTCGCACAGCAACCTGTTGTTGGGTCTCTCGAAGTCCGGATCAGCAGTTATTTTTTTATTGGCTTAGCAACAGTCCAATGTGTCCGGTTCTCCAGTGTCTTCAGCTGATCGTGTATGGAGACATAAGGCCAAAGTTCAAGACTTTTGTTTATGATAGCAGTAGGCACGTGTTTATTAGCTTATAGGTAACTAAGCTGTTATCTATTCTTTAGTCATCCAACAGTCTCGTCCAATAAAAACTGCAGATAGGAGCAAAACAGTGTCTTTCAAGATGGTAACTGTGTGGAAGCTATGACGGAAATCACCAAGTTCAAAGTACTTAAAAAACAAAATGGTTTCACATATCTTTACCAAATTCCAGTTGACCTGTAACTTCTGTTCTTGAAGTAAAAAAAGGTCGACAAGCGATGTCAGTATTAAATGAATAAAATGTATGTCCTTTAAAAGTCACAACGGAAGACCTTGTCAGAGTAAGGGGGAAGGGAAAACAGTAAGGACTTTGATAGCGATCGATTTATGTACTTCCATACGGGTGTAGAATAATGTTATTGGTAGATTGTATAAATACTTCCTATAGACTAACTAACTTATTCTAATTTTTAGGTTGGGAAAATTGTCGCTTGAAGTTTTATAGTCATGGTTAGAATTAGTCAAAGAATAATGCGTGTACGCATGTTTTGACTATTCAACTTCCACGTGCATGATTGTTTCATGCACGTCGAAATTGAATGTATCCACTACAACATTACTAACCAGCAGATTGTCTTCTGATCTTTCTTTAATTCTGCTTTATATTATATCAATGCAGAGTAACGATTATAACATCTACAATGCATAATATGAATGTTATATAGTAGTGTGTATTGAGAATCAATCCAGAGTACTGTTACCAAACAATGGCAATTGTTAAAAATAATCAACACGTGACTTAGTGCTCCAGAAAGTTTAATATACAATGATTTAAAGATCACACGTGATTTTTTACGGTACGTTTGTATAACATTATTCAAAAAACACCGTGAAATCACGTACTGAACAACGTTGAACAGAAATCTTTTCTAAATATTGCGTCAATGCTGACGAACTTTGTAATATATGACCTATCGTGAAGAGATATACCATATTGCGATCACTCATAACCGAGAATGTGACATTTTTACATCAGTGTAATACAATATACAAACATTTCAATATGTGATGAGTTTCTTAATACTGTTAGTTGTAATGTTTTGGCTTGAGTCACTGTTATTTTTTCAATCGGTTTTGTCATTGTAGTTTCGGTATACTTAGACAAAGAAATATTTTATATTGCAATGCGGTGGATTATTTAGCATTTACCACGTTTATCTACCACAATATCTACCTAAAATAGTAGAACGATCTACCCTTATTTTATTGAAAATAATTATGATTTTTTAAATTTAATTCTTTATGCAAACAAAAGTAAAAGGAGTAGTAAGTAAGTAAGCAAAAGGAGAACTTAATGCCTGAGGAAGTTTTCTACTTTTTAACTTTTCGGTGATAAAGAGACAAATTGCGATGTCTGCAATATTGAATATTAAATACTTTGTTATTGAATATTAAATACTATGAAACTCATTTGTCTAATGCTATCGTGAATGGAGTATAGTAACTAAATGGGCTCAAAAAAAGAACAAAATTCTACACAATAATTGTGAGACACTGCAAAGATTTCTAAAAAAACCGTGAAGAGCACTAAGCAACTAATGAGACATACTTTTACAAAACAGTGAAATCAGTTGCGCTTAGAAAGGAGAGAATATACCTACTGCACTAATCGTCAATCATGCGAAACTGCTAATCTAGTGATCGTGAACACGACTGTCGAATGTGAGCTGATTTCATCAATCAAGTTATTAAAAGTAAAAGCTAAATACGATTATTAGACTTTTATAAGTATAAAACTTTCTTGAATCTAAAACTATGACTGGTATTTTTCTATAGCGTTTCGGATGCCCTGTGATGGGAGGCATTTGCGGTCTCATTACCTCAATTATCTTGTTTATATCTTGATTGTTGCGAATTTTTATGTAACACCTTTGTGAGTCTGAAAGCTAAAATTTCAGAATCATAATTGGTTTTGTAGCTAGCTTGGCTATTTATGTTCGATATCAACCGAAATTATTTATTTTGGAAAGTTTCCAATCTGTTTGCACTAAAATCAATGGCCAGCTGTTGTCTAGACAAAAATTTGAGTGCATTGAGAAAATTTCCAGTGGTTTTTTTTTTCTCGACAATACATTTAAAACTTTTTCTCTAATTACCAGTCAGTTTTAATTAACTATTTATGGAAATATACGACGTTACTATTTATGGAAATATACTACACTAATCTTCAATCATGCGAAACAGCTCGTCTAGTGATCGTGAACATGACTGTCGAATGTGAGCTGATTTCATCAGTCAAGTTATTAAAAGTAAAAGCTATAATACGATTATTAGACTTTTCTAAGTATAAAACTGTCTTGAATCTAAAACTATCAGTAATAAATGCAAAACCTAAGCAAAGCCCTTTAATGCAAAGCCCTTCAAGAAACGCAAGAACTATATCTCATGATAGATCAGAGAAAGCCATTTTGTACCTTGAAGAACTTCCTTCATAAGAACATCTATTATTTACATTAATCTTCATAATTATGACTACCTTCTGCCAGTGGCTTCACCTGCGTAAAAGTAAGTTTCTCTATACAAACTTTACGACCGTCCGGACCGAGCCCAAGTCGTCGACGGCCCGTACTGTTCCACGCGCGCCTCAAGAAGATGTCAGCAAACCGTAGGCCCAGCAGGGTCGAAGCCCACTGGGGCCAAGGGTCTGATTGTGAAAGGAAGACTCGGCCCTGGTACCAAAGGCAACGAAGGACCAGGAGTGGGTTTTTAGTCCGTAAAAGTCTGACACTATCTCTCGCTCCGCCCAAGAGCGGGGGATGTCATTATAGATTATTTCTCACCGAAAAAAAAACAACGTTTCATCCCTTTAGGGGGTGAGTTTTGGAAAATCCTCTCTTAGTACTCGCCTAAGTTATAAAAAAAATTTCACCCTCCTACTCTTAGTAGTTTTGGCTGTGATATATCAGTCAGTCAGTTTCTCCTTTTTTATATGAATAAGTTTGTCCTACTAGCCAAATCAATACCAGTAAGTTGTGATAATTCTGTCCGGTTCGGTAACTATAGTTGAGCAATACATTCGAGACCGACTTTCACTGGTAACGACCAAAGTTATTATGGTTGTGTTCTGCGGAAGTACGATCCAGTTATAGAGAAAGCCAGCCCCAGGAACCAGTGTATTGCGTTTATTGATCGGTTCAAAATATCTTGAAATTGTATCCAAACTTAGGTTTTGCAGTCATTTATCGTGATTCAATACCAAGACTTACGTATAACTTGACTTGATTTTATTGAAATGTCTCTGATATTTCATTATAGTTTTCTATTAACACCTCAATACAAATATTACCAAAGTTCAGGGCTCTGATGTTTTTATTTCGAAGATTGAGGTCAAAAACATCGCTTTTACAAAAAATAAAAATAAAAATCTATTTTAAAATTTGTTCAGGCATACAAAGAACTAACTCTCAATCATTTTTTGTGGCAAGAACATAGAATTCCAATATGGTTTTACGGCAAACCCGACACCATAATCAACCGACCGTAAAGTGTGGACGTAAAAACATAGTGAGAACGCCGAGGATGCAATATCCATTTCGAGATTCCAGTTCTTCTATTTGGGTTTACGTCTAAAGGAGGAACATAATAAAAACAAGTGAGCCTGGATCCACGGCGGGGAATGTGGGCCCTTTCTGCTGTAAATAGAATCGTTTCTTACTCATGGAGCTGAGCTTTGTCATCGAATGCGAGCTCCGGGTAAGTGTTAGCAAGTGGTTTGGTGTATTTTGGTACCGTAATGATTAACAGAATAAACAAAGAATGTTAATTAGAAATACAAGTACCTATTTACAAAAAAAAAAACTTACCGATTTCTTTTTTCTTTATAAATGTTCTCGTGTTTTCTTGTTTAATCAAACTAAGTTCAATTCCTAATCAAAGTCATCACAAAACTTAATTACATCCTAATCTCTATAAAACCCTCACAAAAAGTTATTAGTCGGTCATAAAAAAGTTACTCATAACCTTGAATAAAACCTACATTATGGCGATACAATGACCGGCATAGTCATGTGCAAATAAATCAAGATGCAGACTGTACCGGAGACGCCGTTGAATCACCCAGTAGTCAGGCTTGACTAAGTCTTTCTATTAATAAAATATAAGTATCACCTCGAATATTAGTTCTTTTTAGGGTCCGTACCTCAAAAGGAAAAAACGAAACCCTTATAGAATCACTTTGTTATCCGTCTGTCTGTCCGTCTGTCAAGACCCTTTATCTCGGGAACGCGGAGATATTGAGTTAAAATTAAAATCATACTTTCAGGTCTGCGGTCCCTTGAAACTGTGAAAAAAAAAACCAAACTTCTAAGTCAACGAAACAAAAAGATACGGCCCTTTATGTCGAAAAAAAACGTATATTTCAACACTCTCAAGGAATCAGAATTCATACGTCACTTCCCGTTGAACCAAAATCCTGAAATTTGGCATAAAGCAAGGTCTTATATAGGGTGACTGGCAATTAGTGTACGATACTTAAACACGTGATTGTGCTCATGATAATAAATAATTTTTATTATGGGAGCAAAGCCGAAATCGCGAAAAAACTATCAGCTGTTCAGTACATTAGGCAAACATAAATGTATTGAACAGCTGATTTTTTTTCGCGATTTCAGGTTTGTTCCCATAGTAAAAGTTGTTGGTTATTATAAACACAATCACGTGTTTAAGTATCGTACACTAATTACCAGTCATCCTATATATATATTTGCGATTAGGATAAATCTTCGAGAGATACGGGAACTGAACTATTTTCATAGGTGAGTTTGTACGGAACCCTCAAGTGCGAGTTGGACTCGCGCCGACTCGCACTTGCCCAATTTTTAAAATATCAGACCAAACCCTTAGTTTGAGTTTTGAATGAGTACTCAATCGTATTTACGTCTGGTGGCCATAATGGATAATATCTCAAATCGATATTTATGTCGATTTGGTTTCATCGATTTCACACATTATGCGAACGTTAACGTTAACTCGATTGATTACGTTACAAAACTCGCACTAGACTAAGTAGACTTCTAGATGTGTGCTGCGGCATAGTTCAAAACAATTATTACGGTCATGGAATGCAAGGCGTAACTGAAGGAACACGAATAGGTTTTAAGTCAGTAAAAGTTTAACACTCCTTCTCGCTCCATCTACAATGTGAGAAATTATTTGATGATTTCCCACAAAAAAAATGGATCCGGACGAAGCAAAAAACTATGTAAGGATCGTACCAGGTGGCGTTGTGTAGTTTCTACCTACCTCCATGATATAATAAGCATGAGTCTATGTGTGTGTATCCAAAAGATTTGTTTTCACACCCTAGCATTCAGCATAACAGTATACGCTGAGACAGGAGCCATTTTGGCCTCGCGCAAGATTTTTTTTTTTCATTTTAATGTTGTAATTATTGTTTATTTTTATTTTTTAAGTCACTCATTATAGAATAGTAAACATTTGTTTTTATTTTACTGTGTTGTTAGTTCTGGACAAGTGTAATTTTTTTTCTTCTTTCTTTCATAAAAGAGGTAGAGAAATTTCCATTATATAACTGAATTCTGCAAAAAGGAAAATTTACTTACTGAGTAAGAGATACACAGTGAGTAAGGGATAATGCACCAAGCAAGGTTACTTACGCATCGTAGGCTACCTAATATTGGAAATGTAAACAGGTACTTATGTCATCAATTCACATTTTCCTTTCCCTGTTTACTGGTGTAATTCACTACAGTTCATTGTTTTAAGGATACATTTAATAAACATCAGTAAATTTACTAAGCACAACCTTGGTGAAAGTTGTGAATATGGAATATTTTGAAAAAATATTTGCTACCTAACCAGTTCATCAATAAATATGAAAAATAAACTAATATTGTGAAAACAGAATCAAAACTGATCGAAAAATAAACGAAATATGTTTTTTTTTGACAAATACAAATATCTGTCTCTCTTGCAAAAACGACACTTTTTATGGCACCTATACGGGTATGTCGGCCTTCTTTTTCTAATTACCAGCTTTGCTTTATAATTTCGTCGTTTAAAAACACATACATTTTTAAATTTAACAGATGTAATAAATATTTTATTTACCACCTAAAATACATGTATATTTCCTTTTGTGCAGATAAGTGTATTCATACTACCTGTAACAGCGGTATTTTTATCTAAGCAAAAGGTAATAAGTCTGTCCTAGAGCCCTTAAAGGCATAAGTGGTTGAGAATATATAATCAATTTTAAAAATGATAATTCTTAGGAAGTATCTGCCTAGTGCTGTGTTTTAATAAAAATCGTCAAATGAATAAAAAGGAAATCCTCATTATAAATATTACCTTGGACTGGTAACTTTCTTAATTATTCATGTTTAATATGTTTTATCAACCTTGATGTTACTAATATGTATTAAATATAAATACTTTTACTAACATCAAGTTACACATAAATGTTAAGAACATATTGAAAACTAAAAATAAAATAATAGGTAGGTCCTAAAAACCGCAGCAGAAGCTCTACGGGGCGTACATGAACACAATATGACTTTTTCCCATTTTGCGGAACAAACAAAATTGCAGTTTTTTTTTTTACTTTACAACCAACAAGATATGGCTTTGGCCGTACATACCAACCATCTTTATCCTTCCCATAATCCGCATTTTGATGTTACCATGTTACTGCATTGCACGGTAGGTAAGTAACCGTCAACGTTCCTTTGTGGCGTATTGCAGTCCTGCTTATAGTAAGAAAATATTCCATTGATATTAAATCCTACTCACTGATACACACGCCATTTTTTTGTAGATAGCATTCGCAAGGTAGCTTTGAAGTTTATTTTTATTTAGCAATTTTCTTTTTTTGACAATATTTTACTAGGTTTTAAGCCGTAGCTTTTAAATTGCCACATTACTAACAAATAAATAATTAAAGAACATTCATAGAAGGGATGATCCAATGCTAATCTAAAAGGCACGAGGACAACTTACTATTTATTTACCACATACTTTTATTCATCCTCAACAATATAATTAAATATGGTGCCAACGAGGAAAATAAATAAACTAGGAATCGTGACCCGATATAATGAATAGGTATCATCATTATACATTAGCACAACATTGAAAAGTGGCTTCATGGGGGTGAGAAGATTTCTGAAACTTATAAAATTCCACAGTATTCAAGTAAACTGTTTAGTCATGAATTTATTCAGCCTATGACTAGTAAATTCTTTCTATTAAAATTAGTATTGCATGTATACTAGGCAATCAGTCACGTGAGATGAACGTGCTCATGCGACTGACTACTGATAGCCATAGTAGTCGAGTAGTGTGGTAGGCAAAAGCTAAACTCTGATTGAATTATGTTTTCCTGGTACATTTACGTCATTGTAGCCCTACTCCTATTGCTATATTGAAAGCGGTTGCCTTAGTGCCTACGTGGCATTTTCTATGCCAAGAAATGAGATATATATTGAGGCGATGGTTAATTATTATGATTTGATTAATGAAGAAGTCATGCAGAATCAACCTGATAAATGTGCATTATTAAAAGTCAACGACCAGTTTAAAACCCATAAGGACAATGATGACTCCTTCAATTAAAAATGATACCTCTTGAAAACCCACAGGAAGAAGCGGAGCTGTGCCAGTTATAAAATAGCAATAGACACTAATAATATGCAAATTATATGATGACTAATAAACTATATGATCGTAAACGTTTAGCTCTGATTCACCAATACTAGTGGAGTTCTGTTTACTAACGATTCCGATTGATCTATTACATATGAGTTACTAGTATCATTACATAATGTTATGGTCTAAGAACTTCGGTGAATAATCGAGGTTGTTGTTTGAATTTCTTGTAAATCCTTCATTTGTTTTGTTGGTGGTATTATGTTTATGCACATTTGAATATTAAATTAAAATAATTAACTTAATATTCACATTAGTTGTATTTTGTTGAAAAGTAATACATTTTTGTGGGATATGGGTGTATTTTCTAAAAAAAACAAGGTGAGTATCGCGGATAAACGTCATTGGTATTAATGATATTATACTTACTTATAATTCGAAAATAGTGGATAATTATTTTTGGATTAACTTCAACCAGTAAGTAACCCGTTTTAAAAAAAGCCAATTCAACTTCACAGGTAAGGGTCTAATACATACGAACAACTTATAAACGTGAAGAAAAAACAAATTACGATCAATCATTTAACGACTAATTAGTCGCAGTGTGATATAATCACAAGTGCCGATATCAATCGAATCACGTTTTTCATAACCTTAGCGAAATTTCACACTGTAACATGCAAGTTTTCACCTTTTTTTTTGAGGAATTCCTAAATTCATTCAATTGCTTCTCCCGCTTTATGATGGGACAAGGCGGCGTGTCAGACATTTACTGACTAAAAGCACATTGGTGTCCTTCAGTTGCCCTTTGCGTTCTAAGACCACGGGTTGCCAAGGTTTCACCTTGCTATGTAATTTATACCCTATCCTAAAAATACCAAAACATTGACGTCCAATATTTTGTCATATAAATATTCTACGAGAATTAATGTCGGTTTTGCGTGACAACATCAATTGAAGTTCGGTCATTTTTATGACATGAAAAATATGTAATATGACATCTTGCTAGTCAAAGGTCGAGGTTAAAAGTTGAATGTCACTGTAGCATTCAATCAACGATTGTCTAGTAACATATTGCGTACGTTTACACTGACACTCACGAGAAAGCGAATTATAAACTTGTCATAATCATCAAGCCAGTCAAAAAGCAACTTTGATGCTAGTAAATAAAATCAGTTATCAGTTGTCAGATTCGAAGGTAATCGTATTGGTTGTCAGAGAGTTTTAAATAATGAAAGTACGGGTGTCAAATGAAGCGAAAGTGAGTTGTTTAAAGTAGGTTAAGGTACTTACTTATTCAGGGTGTGCAGAACCCACAGACGCATGATTGTGTTGATTGCATAAATACGACTCTGAACTCAAAACATTGACTCATACTTCTTGTCGATTCCTCATCATGTAAGCCTACCTAAAATTTTGGTGTAGGTTTCCAGGCTCACCAGGCGCTTGTCAACGCCCACGGAGCAGTATTCATCTGATCGGTATGATATGGCTTCATCATCATTTCAGTCGAAAGACGCCCACTGTTGGGCATAGACCTTCCCCAAGTGTCACCACAGCAAACGGTCCTGTGCGTCTTGCGTCCATCGCATCGGCCTTTCAACGCAGCGTTTTCCGGTGCGCGGTCGCCACACTAGGACGTACGGCCCCATCGGCCGCCAATTCTACGAGCATGTGCCCTGCTACCCAAGTTTGGCGATTTTTCAGATTATGTTGGCAACTTTGGTTCTCCTGTGAATATCTTCTTTCCTGATGATATGACTTAGTTCGATTACCTAATATGGTTAAATCTATTTGCCTAGCCTTTTCCCAACAGTATTATGGTCAGCTCCCATTCAAACCGAATGCTAGTCATTAATCGACTTCCTAATGTATTTTATAATTACTGTATCATAAAAAATCAGAAAGATATAAGCTTGTTATGTCTGACTGACGACTGAGGGGTTGTTTTGCAGTTGCACCCAGCTGTTTGCTGGCGCCTAATACCCGCTATGACCTGTGTTGTACTTAATGTTGATGTTGTCCAACTTTTTACATATTTTTAAATATTTTTGGGAAAAAATATAACATGGTGTAAAAACTATTGGAATCCATTCAGTTACTGATCCTGAACAAAAGAACAAGGTTGTGTACTCAGGTTTTGCATAAACTAAAATAATGTTGTCTAAAGTATGTCACTCAGTAGTATGTAATTTACTAGTAAAAGAATCTTGAAATTGGTCCTATAGTTTTGGGTTCTTCTTTATAATATTAGTATAGACTGGATTCAGACCTTTAAAACTGCTATTTATTATAGAAGGTACGTGAGTTCAATACATAAACTTTAAACAGTCTGTATTTTGACATGTGCGAGTTGAAAGTCATAATGTAGATATTTAAAGTTCAAGGAGATATTTATATATGAGCCTGATTTGATATTTACACGATGTCAGTGCATGCACGTTCGTATTGGTTACGTTTCGTTATTTTTCAGGTGTTTGTGATTGGAAAACAAAAGAAAAATATCCTCTATTAATGTTTCGAGAAACATTTAAATTAAAAACCTGCAAATATTCTTTTCTGTAATAAACAACATATTACAATTGTACCATTAATGATATCAACATCCTCAATTAAAAATATTTCTGGAATAGGATAAAATTTAACTAGGTACACCTAATGGCAAAAATTAATGGAAACCTGAAAATGTTTTCATTTATGAAGCAATAGGTACGGGAAAAGCAAATACCTACCTAAGATTTAAATTTAGGATTTTTGATATTTTAAATTTCTTACTAAGTATGTTTTTAGTAACCTGTAGGTTGAGGCAATACAACCATTATGAAATTGTTTTATAATCGAGTAATCACGTGAAGATAATTAAATTATCTTATAAAATCGTTAAGCAATTAATGGAAGATGCAATCGGTCCATAGATTAAACTATCCATAGACTACAAGATCGATCTTTAAAGTGTATAAAAATATAGATAATATTTAATATCAGTAAACTCCAAACGTGACTTCCTGTAAAATAAAAAAATATATAAAATAAAACGTGGCTCAGTTGAACAGATATGTATGTTTAAAAAAATAAAAACAGATTAGATATATACATTTTTATAATTATATCCAGTTATACCAAGATTTTTATCATTCACCTTGTGGGTTGTAAGTCATAAATGTTAATGTGATTCTTTATAATTATATAATTTGTGTGGTCTTTTCACTGGTTTACTTAATCTTCATTTTGCTGTTCCATGTCAAGGTAAACATAATAGGCTGTAACAATGTCCACACAATCCAGAACGATGAATCCAGAGATGTGTGTTTATTAATCTGGATTTTTGATATAATGAAAGGCATCCAAAAAAAAAACTTTTTTTTAGAAATATTTATTCTGAAATTCTCCTCACTTCCTACATGTTACCATGCACATCGATACCATATAACATTTCCCTGCCACTATTCATCATACTGGGATGTTGACCCAGGAATCAATCGGAGAAACTTTCAATTTATATCAATCAGTAATATTTCAATGTTGACATTACTTATGAACAAATAACCGGCCAGTAAAATAAATGATTGACAGATCGAAATTGTCCATGATAAAAAGAAAACATTGACTGTCAAAATGAAACTTCTCATCCAATTAGAAAACTACTTTTTATATCAATTCTTCCGCTTAGCTTTAAGGAGTGATTTAGTTTCTAACGTTTTCTTTTTAACTGTTTTTATGCAAGTACATTTATGTTGCGCAACTGTTGCGGTACTCTCGAGCAATCGAGGTTATGAAAGAACACAAAGAAAACTACATCATTACGTCACGAATCTTGCGCAATATTAATTTTCATTGTACTTCTTACCGAAAATAAATTTAATTGGTATGGTAATATTTTATGAACTTACTAAAGTAGATCACAATAAGTACTAGTAATTATAAAATCAATTTTAAGTTTAAAATTATTTTTACTTAAAACCGCTAGCAGGCTTTATTGTCGTGACTCGTGACCAAAGTTTACTTCAACTTTTCCAGTACTTTGTTTAAATTGATACAACCAACTTCCGTCTGTAACATGATCGTTGTAAAGTTCAAATTTCAGTATCCCCTTTGTCTCATTGTGATGAAGATTCCGCCTGCCACTGTGAAGACGTTCTCAAGAAATCAGGTCACTGAATTTATTCAAGACAATATTTAAAAACTTTAGAGAGCTGGCTTAAGAGCCTTCAAGCAGTAGTTTCATACCGATTTAGATAAGATCAGACCAAAAAATGGAAAGTTTTATTTTTTTGGCACACTAAGTTTTACCCTAGATCGCTCAGTATTAGTAAAAAACAGAAAAAGAAACTGAAACCATTTTCTCTTTCATCTGTTAGAACCCGTGCAACTTTTCAAACAATTAGAACAAGTACATCACACCTTGTATCTAACTACCGCGAATTATTTTGAAGTAATCCGGCAATGCAAACAAGATTGGTTAGCCATACAGAGTGATTCACCTCAGACGACCCAGTTAGCTACATGGGGTAATGAGCTGTTCTACTAAAAATATACGCTGATTTTTCTGTAAAGAATATCGAATTATGTTAGCATTGCGTTTTAGATTTTAGTCATTTCAGTGACGCATCTGAATCACCCTCAACCCTGTGGGTGATTCAGAGTTTTCCGATGCTTTACACCATATTACTAACAAAGTTTTTTTGAGAAAAACCCTGTTTCGTGGATACGCTTGGGTTCACACTTCACACAGAGATACTAATAAATTAGATAAAGATGTAGTATCAATGTTGAGTTATACACAAAAAATCTTCCGTATTTTATAAATCGGTTTTTATTACTTTTCGAGGGTTAATTATATTGAGAGTTTCTTTGCTTCTGAACTTTTACTGATAAATAATTGGTTTGTATTTTTACGCTCGTATCTTTATCGTAAATTGATCGTTTCAACTTTCAATTGAGCTCAAAACCAACTTTAAGTAGCATTTTTATAGCTGAGTTTTACAATTATTTCTTTTATTTATTTTATATAATTTTATGTATGCGCACAGCGGAGTAAAATTACAATTGTTCTTAACGATGTCACGTTGCAATTAATGCTTTTTGTTATTTGCAATCAGCGCGTGACTTATCCTGACAATTCTGTCTATTCTTTAATTGCGCCTTTTCCTTTTATAGAAGTGACTATATTGGCACTTATTCTTTGAAATATTATATTCTTGGTACAAAGTTTATTTGAATCTTTAAGTACTGATTTCTCTGAATTTAAAGGGGCCGAGTTTCTGTTTGCAGTTTCATATGTGTATATATAAATTTGCTTTTACCTACTTGTGTATCCTGTCTATTTTGTCTGGCAATTAATGTTTCAAGTACTTACAAGTTCTCTTTTCTCCCTCTTTCTTCTTACTCGTTCTCTTTCTGTGTATTGATTTTTGAATTCGAGCGAGGGGAACGTAAATTGGGACACCACCGTTTTTATAGAACGTGAGTTCCACGTAATAATGATGCATTCTATGTACTTACTACATCTTATGAGAGCATCTATTTATAGCCGAAATGATTTCAAACCATCACTCTTCATCAAACGATAAACTAGATTACGTTTGCCTATCAAGATAAGTGTTCGGCACAAATTGCGAAATATTAAGTCATTCAATAAACATGCTGATCGTTTATGTTTTCTATAATGTTACGAGACTGGCCGAAGATTTTCAAAGATTTAGTATGCAGAGAGGTTTACCTCCTTATCGACTTTTAGAGAAACTTACTAATGTTTCTCAAAACTTTAGTGTTTTCAAAAGCTTGCCTAGATTAGAATAGAATAGAATAGAATAGAATAGAATAGAATAGAATAGAATAGAATAGAATAGAATAGAATAGAATAGAATAGAATAGAATAGAATAGAATAGAATAGAATAGAATAGAATAGAATAGAATAGAATAAAATAGAATAGAATAGAATAGAATAGAATAGAATAGAATAATAAACTTTATTGTACACCAAAATAGTATATGGCATGCTTGTGGCATATGTGAAAGATAAATGAAATTTACAGCTTAACTCATAGCTTGACTAAATAAATCATTCATTCTTATCCAAATGGTCTTGAAATATATTATGTGCCTCTAAGGTGGAGTCAGAGCGGGAGTACTTTTTTAATGATTTAACACACAAAAAAATAGGTAGTATACTAGCATCTCTTCAATACACAAAAGATTTGGTATATCATTTTCCATCAGAACAAGTTCCATTTTGATAATAGGCTCACGATCTGAAGGTTGGTTTTATGTCATTATAAGATAGTGAACTAAATTTACTTCTACGTAACACCCTATCAATCTTCTGACTTCATCGGTTGGTACCTTTATCATTTCGTTTGCTTTCGATTTGGCAACATTAAGACTAGTTATGTATAGGTATGATCATCTTCCTGCCCTTTTTTCAAAGTCAAAGTCAAAGTTTTTTATTTCACATAGAGGCATACATGGGCAGTTGTAAAACGTCAGAAGTTAGTGCCTTGGCCTGTGTTATTTGGGGTCGGCTCAACATGCTTTTTCTTCCATTTCGTCCTGTCACCACACTAGTCATACCATCACTAACTCCCTTTTCGTTCATATCACTCCTTACACAATCCATCCATCTTTTCGTGTATATATGTACCAATAGTATATTATACCTATATAATATTGTGTCTTCTTTCGATGACGTCATAATGTCATTGTCTGATATACAGTTTAAACATCTCAAATTCCCACACGTACAAGTATTATAGCATATTTAAGACCTCAAACCGAAGGTTCTACTAACAATAAGCCTTACGAATTTTATAGACTTTTGTGATATGGCTGTAATTCTAAATCGTAAACTCTGAAAATGATGACCATCTTATATACATACTGTACATACAGTAAGGTATTACAAACTAAGCCATTAAATAACAAACAAATTTTGCTTTTATCATAATCGTGATAGCTTATTACTCAAAGCGTGCTTGAAAATGTGGGTCTCACGTCACTACACACCCAATTCAGGAGCTATTTTAGTCAGAACGCCTACATCACATCTGTTAGGATTATCCTAGCTTTTGTCTGTAAATTTAGATCAAAGGGTCAATAGAACACTTGTTTGACAGATGTAGAAAATGTAAATAAAGCATTATAAAAAAACTATAACATTTTTGATGGCAGCACAAAATTGGTACATAACTTTTGTCGGAATTTATTTCAAAACATTGGATATTGGTAACTTTATGTCTACTAATTATCGTGGTCTTTGCATAAAACATTTAAGGGCCAAATTAAAACCTACTTGATGCATGTCAAGTTCAGCGAAGTATTGGGGCCAGACGGTGCTGCAATCACGCGACCAAGTCATGCCGGCTGTTAGGCTGTTATGAAAGGCCGCGTTAAGACGCTCCCACACAAACCGTTTCGGTATGTAATTTTTGTAGCCACAAATTATTTTTGTTTGCGGAAATCATTTAAGATTGTAATTGTTGATTCGTTCTGCATTTGAAATTAAAAAAAAATACGGTATGTTAATCCGGTTTTAATAGAACAAAGTCAGTTTTAAAAACGCTCTTACAATTTATTCTCGAATTCTCTGTATTAAATATAATATAATGTTTATAAATAAATCAGTTAACAGGCATTGTGAGTAACAAATCAATAAGAGACAATGCCCAAGCACGTCAAATTGATCACGAACAAATCACATGGCTTAATAGCTAGCCTTTGTCTGATAAAAACATGAATATACAGCCTGTTTAACCTCTAAACACTCCTTATGAATGTCGGTGGCATTTAGAAAATATTTAAAGACCGTTCTTGACTGCTAAACAGTTATAATTTAGCTAATATGTACTGGTTTTACCAGTAACACTTTAATAACCATTATTTTTTATACTTCCGGAATGCCAGAAATATAAACGTTATTATATTCATCGATACACTTCCTTCTCGATCTATAAATCATTTTTTAAATGCAGCAGATTGTCATCTCACGTAATTTTTAATAGCCAAACACGTTTCGTTTTCGTAGCCTAACTTAGCTAGGTAGAAAAAAAAATATTCAGGTGATTTATCACATCACACTAATATTATAAAGGCGACAGTTTTTGAGTGTATGTTTGTTACTTTTTCACGCTTGATTGGCTGAATGGATTTGGATGAAAGCACACGGGTAGGACATGCCTTGGAATAGCACGTATGGTACTTTTTATCCTGGGATCATGTTTTCTTGGGACCTTTTTCTACTTTCACGCAAGCGAAACCGCTGACAGCAGCTAGTTTTTTTTTCAATTTATATAGGTACCGAGAAACTTAACCCTAGCATAGCATAGCATAGTCGCCTTTATAATGTTCCCACTGTTGGGACTCAGGCCTCCTCCCTAGGAGAGGGAATGGGCCGTAATCCACCACGCGGGCCCAGTGCGGGTTGGTGGATGTCACATGTCTTCGAATTTTTGGTTCTAGGAAATACCGGTTTCCTCACGATGTTTTCCTTCACCGTTTTGAGAGCAGTGGTGATGAAATAAATTACACAAAGTAATGCACGCCTGGCTGGGTTTGAACCCGCGACCTACAACTCATAAGTCGGGGCCGTTATAACTTGGCCACCACTGCTCTTAACCCTGGTTTGATCTCATTAACCATGTTCGATGATTTTGGCGGAAAATCATCAAAAAAACTTTCTGCTTCCTTCAGTTGCCCTTAGCGTTCCAGGGCTGTGGTAACTCTTTCGTACAATTCCTTAGATCATGATTTCATACCTAGAACTTCAGTACAACCGTCCCTTCTTGCTTATTAGCAATTCTAAACCTACCATTATAAGTGCTACGTAGAGCGGGAAGGCACAGCTGTGAAATAGCTGGCCTAACTGTGCCAAGGCAAAACCTCACTGTCGCCTACTCGAACACTAACTTATATGCATATTATTAGTATTTAGGCACGACAATTTTACTTAGGAACTTATACTTAGCGGAATTTTTGTAGACAGAGAATTGCAGATTCTAGAGAATTAGGTACTAGACTAAATTTGTTTTATTATTTGCATCAAAAAAAACTTTATCCAAAATCACAAATAAATAGAAATGATCAAATTCGTTCAATATTAATCAAGTTTTGTTTTTAGGTGGGAAATCATCTAGTGACATCTCGCGCCCTTGGACGGGGCAGGAGGGCGTGTCAGACTTTTACTGACTAAAACCCACTCGTTTGTTCCTTCTTTGCCTGGCGTTCCAGGGCCCAGTAAGCATCGACCCTGCTGGGCCTCTACGATTTGCTGAGATCTCCTTGAGGTACGCGCCGTCGACGACTTGGGCTCGGTCCGGACAGTTACCGAAAGGTCGGACGGCGAGCTACCCATTACTAATATTAATCAAGTTAGAAACCTACTAAATCTGATGGAAGGGTAAACTGTCAATAATATAAGGATGCACATACTGAAATGTGACGTCACCAGCATTAGGTTACTGTGCTCAAAGGAGATAGCGAGATATTCCCACCACGCCCCCACTCTTCCTGAAACCAATATTTAGTGCTAATTGCTAATACCAATTTTGATGCTGCCTTCAGAAACAGTTTTTTTTAGTGTTACTATTATTATTTAGTATAAGATATTGTACTAAAATAACCTTATTCAAATACCTATTTATGCATGGAACATTTGGCTATAAGCAAGCTTCATCGAAGGTTTTAACTGTATTTGTTATTGGTCGTTTTGTGAGTTAATATCTAAAGGATTACAGTTTAATCTTTGATTCAGTGCTATTACATGAGTCCTTTGACATGGAACTTTATTTTGTTAACATTCATCCAAGCTATTTAGGTAGGTAACATGGCAATTAATTTTAACCTTTATTTTAATAAATTCAATTAATTCTGTTTAGTGAAACAGTAGGTAATTAAATTAATTGGTTACAATGATGTACAAAATTCATTTACCTGCGCAGTTTCAGAGAATTTTGAGCTGTCATTCTGAAATAATGTTCCAAAATAATGTACTACTACTAATACGTACGTATTGATGATATCAAAAACTTTTTGCGTCGTACTTATAGGACGGGTCGCATCAATAATGTCCTGAACCGCTCTAGCGGAACTGATTGCACTCTGTTGGTTGTTATTGTTATTAATTTCGAAGATAATATCTGCGCGACATTATCGCGATTTGATAAAAACACGAAGTTCTGTTTTGAATTGTTTCCAAGAACAAGGGTTTTCGCAAACAAGGAAAAAATATGTCGTTATCAAGAAGTCTTTAGTAAAAAAAAGTAGCTTTCATGACTCAGAAAAGTTACCTAAGATCTTTATTTATTTATTTATGTACACACAAACACTTAAAAATTGAAAAGAACAAAAGCAGATAGAAGAGCACAAAGGTATCTTAAAGGTAAGGAAGGAAAAGAAGAAGGGAAAAAAAGGGGAAGAGGAAGAGAGGCGGGGGGGAGGTGGAAGGTAAGGTATCTTTGTATAATCAAAAGACTTCGATTTACAGAGTTGACTTATAATTTATCCAATAATTCAAAGCCAGGAGGGGTAAAGAATTTGAACTGCGACCTTACACTCTCAAGAAAGCAGCGAGGAACGCGAAGCGCGTTTGTCCTTTGACCAAAAGCGGAGAAGCATGAACATCACAATTTTCTCATTGGAAAAGTTACAAAACCTTTATTTGCAAATTCTTTATTTTAAATGGGAGCGTTGATGAAGTCAGTACCTTTCATTAACTCTCTTCTCATTTTCTAAAACGGTCATGTAACGCAGGTAACAGAGTACAGTCAATACCCTGCAGTATTGACTGAACTCTTACCTAAGCAATGCATTGTAGTTATTGGCAACCACACGATCGAAGTTGGGGGTACAGCTAGTTTATTTAACGCAGGTAACAGAGTAGGTATAGTCAAGTCAATACCATATGGTATTGACTGTACTCTTATCTAAGCGATGCATTGTAGTTATTGGCAACCACACAAACGAATTTGGGGGCACAGCTAGTTTATCGAATAATTCAAAGCCATTAAATTTATTAAATAGGGCTTACAACGAGTGGAAGGTGACCTCTATTTATACATATGCCAATAATAAAGAAATGAAGTCAAACGCACGCAGCTCTTATCAACCTACTCAATGGAAATAAGACTACCTGAATCATCAAGCATGTCTCCAGATTAATATATGAATCAGACATTATTATACAATAAGAGAATTATCACAGGCAATAAATACGATACAAGTGCAATAAGATTGTACTCGAAATGCAGTAATACTTTTACAGCCGCGTGACAAATGATATATTCAATTTAATAGAACTTTCCATCTAATCTGAACAATTGATTACTTTAAACACTTTTCCTGTAATACTTAGATAAAAAGCTATAAATATGAGTGTCCTCAATACCTTTTCAGATATAGTATTTCCAGAAATATCTCCTCATCTATTATCGTTTTTATTTATACATTGTGTCTCGTAATTGTTATTTGTAATAGTGCTATCTTTATGATAGGAGTCAGACAATGGTTACTACATAGACAATGCGGGGATGTTTGTAAACAAAGGTACAATTATAAAAAGAGTTCAATGAACTTTTCACATAGTCTGATGGGAACCTTAAACTGATACTGTTCCTGCAGCGGGTTTTAACACTTTTTCAATACACTTACTCGAAAACCGGCTCTTGTCCCTACCGCTTTTAAGCAATTGACTGTTTTTCGCACTAGTGCGGAAAAGTACGCCATCACCCACGCCACAATTTATTGTACTTATCGTATCAGGTTAGGCGCTAAGCGACCACTTAAGTCGCGCGTCAATCCTCGTTAATCATTTCTTCGTAAGTATTTAAAAAAAGATACATGTGAAAATCAAACTGCTGAACGGATATGGAAGCCAAGACTATGAACATAGGATACCTTTTAATCCTTACAGTATGTTTTCTTGAAATCGTTTTCTACTTTAACACAGGCGAAGCCGACGGCAGAAGCAAATCGGGAAATAAAAAGAAGACCGTTCACGCTGGCATTGAGGACAAGGTTTAGTTGTGTGTGATGGAATCGGATCCATTTCTTTTGATCTTTTACCTTGATTTTTCTACTATGTGTATCGAAACTTCCTTTAAAGAAGAAAGTCTTTAGATCGTACACGTTACTGTCCGTGTGAGTTCCCGCACGTTTTACTACAATGTGTTCCGAATTTTTATTTATTTTATTTTCTAAATCGCGGATCGATGTTTACGTGCAACATAAACAGGCATAAATTGAAGGATTTGTGTAGGTGAGCTGTAGATAGATGAATTAATTGCGTATAAATCAAGGTGATGAACGGTTTCCTATAATTATATTTACTTTTCTGAACTGTTCCTCGTTTGCTTGTACTTATCTAACCTAAAGCTGTAATAGCGTTTTAGATTTGGATGAAGTAGGTTTTCGTCTTGCTTTACTAAGTTGGCGATAATATGTACTTAAATGTTCGTTGATTGATTTATATATTACGGTCGGACGGCGAGCTACCCATTGCTCGCCGTCCTAAAGCCAGCACCTACGGTGGCTGGAAATCGGGATCTGGATCCCTCGACTTTTTTTTTTTTCGGTGGGAAAATCATCTTATGACATCCCCCGCCCTAGGGCGGGGCGGGAGATAGTGTCAGACTTTTACTGACTTTTAGTCAGTAACCCCACTCCTGTTCCTTCGTTGCCTTTCGTACCAGGGCCGAGTCTTCCTTTCAGAATCAGACCCTTGGCCCCAGTAGGCTTCGACCCTGCTAGGCCCCTACAGTTGCTGACATCTCCTTGAGGCGCGCGTGGAACAGCACGCGCCGTCGACGACTTGGGCTCGGTCCGGACGGTTACCGGACGGTCGGACGGCGAGCCACCCATTACTCGCCGTCTGCAAGCCTGTGCCTACGATGGCCGGAAATCGGGATCGGAATCCCGGCGGCGATTGGGGCGTGAGGACCGTTGCCTCACGCGATCGGCCGCCTCTTTTGCTAGCATTACTGCTTCGCAGAAGGAGGCGACTGCCTGCCACTCCTCCTCGCTCCGGACCATGGCCTGTACCAAGGCCCGGCGCGAGAGATCGCCGCCGCCGATCGCCCCCACGAGGACACGGCGTTGCTCTGCCCAAGCGAGACACACCTCCACCGTGTGATCCACCGTGTCCTCCGGGTGGTCCACACAATGGTGACACCCGGGTGTTTCTTCCGCACGAATCCGGTGCAGGAACCTCCCGAACTTACCGTGTCCGGTGAGGACCTGCGTCATGCGGAAGGTAAGGACGCCCTGTTGCCTTTCCAGCCACTCCTCAAAGAGGGGACTTACCGCCATAATTATGGCGTGCCCATGGATCCCTCGGCTGGGTCGTGAGGGCCGTTCCCTTACGCGTGCGGTTGCCTCCTTTGCTAGCATTTCTGCTGGAGGCGGACGCGATCCATGAAGGAGAAGGAGGCGATCCATTTTCGCGGTGACTCTTTCAACCAATCCAGCAGTAGAATTGATCATGAAGGAATACACAAATATAAATTTACCATTTTTCTTAATATATTTTGGATACAAACCGATTACTACCGCGTAAAATTTTCAATTGAATTGAAAGAATGAGAAAAAATACATGGAATATAATGATATTTATTGTAAGAACAAATTCGATACTCCCACCATGTTTTCGTTCATAATATAAACCAGGTTTTAATTTGGTAGTTTTCTCTAAGATAAATCGGTATTACTCAGCTTTTTTATTTGTAACTAAAAAAAAACGCATTTGCTGGAGGGTCTTGAATCCAAAAAATATTTGCAGCTATGATTATAATATTAAAATGTTTTTTTTAAGTAATTTTTGGCTTTACAAAGACACTAAGTACCTACCTACCTACTTATAATTACGCGTTAAGTTATATTTTAATTAAAATTCTCGTGAACACTGATCTCTGTGAGTCACTGTATTTGGAATAACAGTGTAAAATAATATAACTATTTACCTACCTATATGAAGTTATAATGACGCACTTGAGAAGAAAAAGCTATGAAATAACAATTACGAATATATAATGTTCATGAGATACGTCTTTACGGACGTAAGAAAATGACTCTTAGTTACTGTATACGTCACAATCAAAATTGGTGAAATCTACTTTGAACTCCTATATATTCACTTACGTTTATTCAAAAATCTACTAAGTTGTTATTTTTGAACCATTAAAAAATGTCTGGCCTAGAAAGAGGTGGTGAGATGATCTGCACCCCTAGCCAAGTTGATAATCTGCAATCGTTAACGCTAGTCGAAAACTAATCAAATGTATGCGAATGACATCTTCTCAACGTTAAGTCACGTGGTCAGAATAAACGAATAGAAAATTCGTAGCCAAGTTCACGTCGTTGAAAATGATAGAATGAATTGTTAACGTTTCTACAATGTTCAACGCTACATCCTTTGTTATAACCTGTTTGACGTTTGTAGGAACGCTCGCCATAGACTAAAGAATAAGGACGTTTTTCTGAAGACATTGTAGAACGAGCGGACGACTCGGGCGCATCAACATAGCTACCAACTTATCGTTTTCTACAATTGCTGACACCGAGGCGTTACCGATTGGAGAACGGAATTCGACACGTACTACGAGGACTGGTTCGAGACGGCCCAGGAGAAGAAAGTCGGAAAGGACTTGGGGGAGCCAGTAATGGCTAGTAAAAAAAATTAGCTATCTATGTACTTCTAGATAACCTTAGAGACCTAACTAAAACGTGTCGTATTTTATAGCATACTAGCTTTTGCCCGCGGCTTCGCTAGCGCACATAAAATATAGCCTATGTCACTCAAGAATAAAGCAGCTTTCGATAGGTTTTTTTTTTTTTTTTTTTTTTTTAGGTGGGAAAATCATCTTATGACAAATCCCGCTCTTGGGCGGAGCGGAAAATAGTGTCAGACTTTTACTGACTAAAAACCCACTCCTGTTCCTTCTTTGCCTTCGTCCCAGGGCCCCGGGTTTCACTTTCACACTACCCGTGGCCCCAGTAGGCTTCGACCCTGTTGGGCCCCTACGATTTGCTGACATCTCCCTGAGGCGCGCGTGGAACAATACGCGCCGTCGACGACTTGGGCTCGGTCCGGACGGTTACCGGACGATCGGACGGCGAGCCACCCATTGCTCGCCGTCCGCAAGCCCTCGCCTACGGTGGCCGGAAATCGGGATCGGAATCCCGGCGGCGGTTGGGGCGTGAGGACCGTTGCCGTTGCCTCACGCGATCGGCCGCCTCTTTTGCTAGCATTACTGCTTCGCAGAAGGAGGCGACCGCCTGCCACTCCTCCTCGCTCCGGACCATGGCCTGTACCAAGGCCCGGCGCGAGAGATCGCCGCCGCCGATCGCCCCCACGAGGACACGGCGTTGCTCTGCCCAAGCGGGGCACACCTCCACCGTGTGCTCCACCGTGTCCTCCGGGCGGTCCGCACAGTGGCGACACCCGGGCGTCTCTTCCGCACGAATCCGGTGCAGGAACTTCCCGAACTTACCGTGTTCGGTGAGAACCTGCGTCATGCGGAAGGTGAGGACGCCGTGAGGTCTTTCCAACCACGCCTCAAAGAGGGGACTTACCGCCATAATTGTGGCGTGCCCAGCACTGGGTCGCGACAGTCGCTGGCGCCATTTCTCCATGAGAACCCGCCAGAGCTCTGTCCGCCATGCTGCGACTTGTCGCGGCAGCGGAGTTTCGCCCCGGCGTTGCATCTCCATGCGCAGATCGTGCATGTGAGCAAGGCCTGTTGCTACCAGATCCCATGGTGGCTGTCCAGCAAGGAGGCTCGCCGCTTCGCGGGAAATCGTCCGGTATCCTCGCACCATCCGTATGGCCATGACCCTCTGGCACGCGTTCAGCCGGGCCGCCGGCTGCTTCCGCAGCGCTGGCGCCCATACCGGTGCGCCATAAAGGGCCATGGACCGAGCTTTCGATAGGTGAAAAAATTTAGCTATCGGACCAATACTTTCAGAGATTACCAAACAAGAAAACAAACTTTACCTCTTTATATAATATTAGTGTAGAATAAAACAAACATGTTCTAATTGCCAATTAGAACTGGTTTTGAATAATCAACAGTATTGACTGTGAATTTTTCAATTCATATGTACTTTTACAAGTTTATCTAGGACATTAATGACACCCCGTGCCTCGGAAAGTACGTTGGTCATGGTTGTCATTCGTAGATCTTTGACGGTCGTTACAGGTAGGTAGTCAGACGCCAAAAAGTCTGACCAACTTTGCAAGTTGCTCAGTAACTGGGTTTTTTTTTGTGGTTGTGGAAGTCTGATAGACAGTCGCTTCATGTAAAACACAGGTATTCAGCCGCAACTGGAAGCCGAACCTAAGCTAGTTGGGAAAAAGCTAGGAAGATGATGATTAACTGTCTGACTGTAACATATATTCCTCTGTTCATTGTATTTATATTTTGTTTATGTATTGCATGTATTGTGAAATCATCTGTACTTACCTGGAAATTACGTGTATGAGTCACTTTTGCGTTCAGCGTCCCCTTCACTGTTTTACATACAAACATAAGTCATATTAAAACGAACCTTGGTAGCAATGATGTTGTAGCCTTGTAGGTACCCTGTCCAACATTACTATTGCAATCTTCTGAAGGCACTTTCCGTGATTAACATAAACGTCAATTCAAGCAAGTATTTTCCGTTTGTCGAGGCGTAATAATGTACGGGATCGCAATATATGGGAAACATATTATCTAAGGTCATTGACACGGATCAATGCTATGTCTAATATATCTATACTTATCAAAACACGAAACATCTGCTGTGAGTTTCCTACTTGTAAAGAAAATAGATTTTTCATCGTTTATTATTAGTTGAGTTTAGTTATTATGGCCCTCGCCTACTTAGAAATCTCACAAGTAGAAATAAGGTCAACTATTCTTAGATTCAATACGACTTGGGAGATTTATATACTTGGGAGATACTTCTGTGGGATGGGCAAACCCATCTGGTTAATAAAATCCCTTGGTCAGAAAGTTAGTACTGGGAAAACCAGGTATTTACCGTCTTACGTAGATTTTACTGGATAAAATGTAACGGTACTTTGAATCTTGTATTACCTACTCGTATATGGACGGTTATCATTTTATCTCTGACCTTAATAATATGCTACTTTGCTGCGCATTTCATAATGTCCGGTACATTATTTTCATTTCGTTTTTAAATTGGGGGCTGGGGGCATTACCTACCAAAAGGCATTATGTGAATGGACTGTAACATATATAAGTACCTATAATCTTATACACTTAAGTTTTTTCCAAACCACATTTTGCAACAATTCTGCAAACTATAGAAAAACTTATCAGGCAATCTTTACGACCACGGGTAGGTATGAATGGGCAGTACGAAATGTACTTGAAAATTCAATAATAATTTGTAGGCTACCTAGTATTTTATATGGGCATAGCACCTATAACACTTTCTATAAAAACCATACCTGCTCATACCTACATGCATTAGTATCAAGGATATTTGCAGATTTATTTCTCATGCATTTTCTCATTTCCTTGCAGCTTACATAAACCGGTAATCGAAGGTTTGTTTTGTAGATACTGTTTGTAAGTCACGTGCCTAAACGTGTATTGTAGTTATTTGCTATTGTAAACTATCACACCTTTGATGCAATAAGACCTAAAAGAAATTTACGTACTATTATACAATATAAATAGTACGCAAACCATTTCTTTTTATGACTAGTTCAAAGACAAAAGTAAAAAAGGTAGGGGCTATCTGAACTCTGAAATTGCGCCACATGAATTTTATAATTTTTTTGACCCCTTCCCCACTCTAGTCACATAAAGTCACACTTCGTCGACCCCTTCCCCTACCTTCAAAGTATGACGTAAATTCCGTATGGCCCCGAGTATGGGTCAAACTAATCATGATATGCCGGAGATTAGATACCTAGCTACAGTTTTACAAGCATCTCATCACACTTATCTCTTTAACTTTTTTAATTATAAGTTTACATAGACATGCCTGTTACCAAGGAATCAAAGGTCCGACCTACACTAACGTTGCCTTGCAATAAAAACTCAAACAATTACTCAGTAATCCCAGACGCTGGAGTCACATATACATTTGCCTACCGCGTTAAGATATGAGTTAATTACTGAAACCCAACTCACCAGGCACACAGTGAAGCAATCAAACCGACACACTTTGATACAGTGAACCATACGTTTTTCTTACATATACGGCTTCCTACAGCGGTTTTATTTCATAGTACGAGCGGGTTTTTGAGCCACAAGTATGTGCGGTTGATTGTACATAGCCGCACGCGTCTCAAGTGTGATATGACCCGACACGTGATTCCTATGTGTGGCCACAGAGTAATTGTGCAGACGGTTCGGAGCATACAAGTCAATACATACTAATTAATTTGTCTCGTAAATTGTGCATTTACGTAAAATTGTTTTAATTGCCTGATTAATATTTTGCTGCAATGTGTTTGTGGAAATTCATCAGCGATTTGGCTTGAATACAAATGTATGTTAATAAATGTTCTAATCTCGATAATGTCTCAAATAAACATGGTTGCTTAATTACACTGTCACTTTTAAATGATCATAAACTCAATTCAAGCACAAGTAAATGACATAACGATTACATTGGTTATGGGTAGACCCAGTCATGTAATTGGTAGGTACTTATTGTCACTCTAAGTGATCGACTTTTGCAACCGACACAAAGGTGTTTAGGTATTCACAATTGCGTAAAATCAATTCGCAATGCATTGTCTTAAAACTAGGTCGACTTGACCCCGACAAAACGGATCTATAAGGGTAGGTAAGTACTTTGATAATAATTGTTACTATCGTGAACATAGTTTAATAGTAAGGCGCATTTGTTAGGTCGATAAAGCCTTATCAGCCACTGGAATATGAAACAATAAGGTAAATCATGAGATTCATATCTTGAAATAATAATGGATTTCCCAGTGAATTCCATTATTGGGAAACCCGGTGTAAATAGTTATATTTGAATTTACTGATATAGATAAAGATTATGAATAATTTCAATTCTCAATTTCTTTACAATTTAATATCTATCCAACCTGGTTTTTTTTTGTCACCATTTAAAACCTCATGATTTTGGGTAGGTATAAAAAAATGCTTCGCAGTTCAAATTTTTTCTCAAAACACAACAAAATGTTATAGAGAAAAATCCATTAATTTGTATCTTTTAAATTTTATTTTTCATAAATCGTGTCTTTATTGATACTGGCTTGCTTGATTGAGCCTGGAAATAATATTCTATAGTAATAAGATTATAAAGTCGTACACATGAATTCAAACCCACTAGGCACCAATAGCGCATAAAGATTCGTGTATTTCAATTGCATTATTTTGATTGTTCTGTGACATATACGTAGGTGGTCGAAACCACACACACTTGCACACATTTTATATTAACTAACGAAGTGTCTACACACTTCACTTTTAGTTTCAGTTGAAATATACACGCGTTAGGTAGCTAACGCGTGTATATTTCAACTGAAACTAAACGTGAACTGTTACCTTAGTGTTTATAGGAACCTGCCTAGTTTGTTTTCGAAACAGCAGAAATCAGAGAAAGCGTGGGATTCTTACTAGTTTGGAAGATCAATTGCTTGAGAAATAGTCTTGCAATCTCGATGCGATCTTGTTTAAAACACAATACCGACGAGTTGATGAACTCCTGATATGAAAGTCAAATCTGCTTCTACTGTCTTCATTTAAACAATATTGACACTTAATTATGAGGATAAAAAGTAGAAAATATAAAAAGTATACTGAATTGTGTGGGATAAAATTGTGAATTCTCATAGGTACATTAACGTGTACAAGGAAATATGTTGTTCTTTAGAAACAATTCTCGTTTATAAGTACGCAAATCACCGTGTGCATTATTATTATTTAATCAAGAGTATGAACACTTTATGAGTAATTACAAGTAACCTATTGTAACTCCCGACAACTGTTCCTAAGCCAGGATCAATCTGCCTAGCTTTTTCTCAACATATCTTTTTTATTTTCGGTGAGAAAATCATCTAATGACATGCCCCGCTCTTGGGCGGAGTGGGAGATTGGGTCAGACTTTTACTGACTAAAAACTCATTCCTGTTCCTTCGTTGCCTTTCGTACCAGGGCCGAGTCTTCCTTTCAGAAGCAGACCCTGGGGTTGGCTTCGAGGCTGATTGGATGAATCTTAAATATGTACGAGTATTTTATATCGAGCGTCTGCCTATCTGACTTCCACAACCCAGTTACTGGGCAACACGATACTCCTTGGATAGACTGTTGGTCAGACTTTCTAACATCTGACTAACTGTAACGACTGTCAAAGGTCTACGAATGACAATCTAGACCTACGGCTTTACGTACTTTCCGGAGCTCGTAAGGGCTTGTACACAAAACTGCGAATCGGCGCGATGCGAATTCGCAACGCAGAAAGCTGCGACACGAGTTGCAGCGATGCGATTTCGTGCGGCAAGGCATCTCCCTTCCACAATTCCGGTGACCATTCCTTCGACGACCGTCACCTGTATTGAAAGTATTAATTTTAAACTAGGTCGTGACACGGATCGTAAAAAGAAGTGCTTACTTCTGTTATTTCTAAGAAGATACAGGAAAAAGAAACAGAAGATTCTGTCATCGCAGAAATGCGCGATGCGAATTAATTCGCAAGTTCTTGCGATGCGTCGCGCAAGCTCGCAGATTTTTACGATGCGACGTCGCATCGCAGTTTTGCGTACAAGCCCTAATGTCGTAGATAAATTTAGTATAGAACATAACAAACAAACATATTGTACATAAGAATATTCTTCATTATCATTTCAGCCGAAACACGTCCACTGCTGGACATAGACCTCATCCAAATGTCGCCACAATGTCCGGTAGTCACCAGGTCGTCGGTCCACCTTGTGGAAAGCCTTCCAACGCTGTCTTCTGGTACACGGTCACCACTCCAGAACCTTTCGGCCCTATCGACCATCTGTTCTGCGAACAATGAGTCTTGCCCACTGCCACTTAAGATGTGTTGCTAAGTCAGAATAAGACTAATGAACTTGAAAGAATACTCTTCTCATCGGATGAGAACAAGATAAGATTACAGACAGCTAATAAAAAAAAATCGGTGACAGTAGTAAATAAAATTACAAAGAAAACAACTTGTTTTATGGTACATTTGATAGCGAATGGAAAAATCTGTAAGAAATGTAGTCTTGTTCTGTTGTCAGGATGACATAGAGACTTTGGAAGGAGAGGTTAATATTTTTTTAATTTAGTATGCACAATGTTCAAGAAACCAACATCTTTTAATAGAATAACTGATTGTGCCTAACATATTAAGCCTGCACCTTTACAGTGGTTTTTACAACTGCATAAAGATTTAATAAACAAACAATGAATGGAAAAATGTATACGATTGGCATAGAAATATATCTATACGTATAAAAGCGAAATACCACACCCTGATTAATCACGAAATTTCAGAAACTATAACATTTACAAACTTAAAATTTTGCAGGTAGGTTCCTTATATTCACCCCCGATGAAACGGGGGTCCAAAGTTTGTATGGAGAAACCGACTTTCTCGCGGGCGAAGCCGCTTGCAGAAGTTAGTAGAATATATACTTTTTCTAAAACACAGCAGAAACTCTTTATAAATGGAATGCCTTTTCAGGCTATTCAGAACCAAACCAAATGATAAAATGTATATTATTAGAGATTTAAAATGTTATATTATTAGAGATTTGCAATAACTAATGATGTAACAGTTTTTGATAAACTGTTGCAATGTAATTATATCATTACAACAAAGTAACGGGTAGGTAAGTATCGAAATTCACATTAACTTTATCGTTACAAATAATAATTGTTTATTTTGATGCCGTGTCTTATTCAGATTGTTTTTGCTTACATCATGTGTTTTTTTTGACGAAATATTTTTTTGCTGTGAAGATATTATTATGTACAGATTAATTAAAATTTGTCACGCTTTGCGCCGGGTGATTCATAAAAATTTCGATTTAATCTTTTTTTATAAGAAAGCGTAAAAAGAATTTCAGTATGGAGTTTGATATTAATTTAAAAAATAAACTACCTACTAGACTAATCTTCAAATACTGACATAGCATAAACATAATAAATAAAATGTCAATAAAGCTATAAAAATAATAATTGCTTGTTTTGACTTCCATAGTCATACCAAACTGTAGAATTAACACTGAATATTACTTCTAAAAACAATATTAACGGTAAAAAAAAAACTTACAACTACATAGTATGTCTATTGCTTGTAAATCTTGGGTCTTTCAAACGGGCTTTGGTATTATTCGAAAAAGTCACCACGGTCCTGGACTTGCAAAGGGCAACTGAAGGAATGCGTGTGGGTTTTAGTCAGTAAAAGTCTGAGTTTCCGTCTCGCTCCACCCATAGTGGCAGAAGTAATTTGATGATTTCCTACCCTCAAAAAACAAGGGGTCTGTGAAGATGGCTTCACACAACGATACAACTATGCTATTCTATATGACGTAATAGAACTCGTGTTCTACACATTTCATCTTTTGTGTCTATGTTTAGTCGCAAAAAGTATGACACTCCGTCTTCGTCTCGCGCAGAAGTTATTCGATGACTTTCCACAAAAAATAAAAAACTAGGCAAGTGCAAGTCGGACTCGCACCCTTGAGGTTTCCGTACAAACTTATCTATCTATGCAAACCGTTCCATTCCTGAATTGAGTTACGAAGATTTTTCCGAACTGCAAAAAAATTTTTTTTTGTGATGTACAGAACTGTTTTCAGATTTTTTCCTATACTTGTGCTATGAGACCTTGCTTCATGCCAAATTTCAGGATTCTAGGTCAACGGCAGTACCCTATGAATTTTGGTTCCCTTGAGAGTGTCGAAACACACGTTTTTTGCTACATAAACGGCCGTAAATCTTTTTTCGTTAACTCAGAAGTTTGATTTTTTCACAGCTTCAAGAGACCGCAAACTTGAGTAGCATAGCATAGCATAGTCGGCCTTATAGTGTTCCCACTGCTGGGACTCAGGCCTCCTCTCTAGGAGAGGGAAACTTGAGTATATGGTTTTAATTTCAACTCGATACCCTTACACGTTTTCGAAATAAAGGGTCTTGACAGACAGACAGGCAGACGTGTTTGAAAGACACCATTTATAATGGTTCCGTTTTTTCCTTTTGAGGTACGGAACCCTAAAAATGGTGTGTTTCAAACACGGGTTACAGATAAATCAAATACGAGACAGTTCAAGAATCTGAGATAAGCTAAATCACATGCAGTCGTTTGTTTTTATCAAGACATTGACGTTAACGTTTGCTCTTATCTCTAAGGTAATTAATTGACATTTGCTGACTTGATGTCACATGGAAAGTGTGGAGACGAGTGAAAGTGACATGGACTTTGATGGTTAGAGAAATTGTAGCAAATGCTTAGAAGATTTCATAATGCTAATGAGTTTAATCTTAATGTTTGTTGACTATACGAATTTTTATTTGAGCTTCAGTTTAATTATCCTCAGGCCTCCTGTAATCTACCACGCCGCGCCGGCCCAATGGTAGTTGGTGGATGTCACATATCTTTGAATTGTTGGATCTTGGGTCTACGGTTTCCTCACGATGTTTTCCTTCACCGTTTTGAGACCAGTGGTGTTGAAATAAGTAACACAAAGTAATGCGTCTGGCTGAGCTTGAATCCTTGACCTAAGACTGTTGACTGGTGACCTTTTTTTTGTTATTGGGTGGAAACTTTAAAAAGGTGCCTTGACTTTAGGGGAAAATGGTAGTGATTGTGGAATTTTTCACCTCACTAAAACCTAAAACCAACCCGGTCACGTCGTCACGATTAGTACATTGAAGGGAACCTCTTATAAGTGACCTCTTAAAAGACCTGCCGTAAACCCCTTCTGCATATCCCTGGGGTTTGACTGGTGACCTAAGTATGGCTATGTAAAAATATGAGCCCATAATCACATGGAGCTTTTACCATGAGATTTTAAAATAAAGCTATTTTTAGATGATTGATTTTTCAAAAAAATCAAAGTCCCTCTTTAGAGGAAACCGAAAATGAAACAAACTATTTATACCACATTCCGACGGTATTATTTAACGGGAAAGTATTTAAGGATAAGATGTAATCAAATTAGAATAATGAAAATCCGCCCATTGTTCCGAATATGTTTCAAATTTACATGTAACGGTTCTCACACACTTTCATATATGTAAACAATACATTTGCCTGTATGTCTGTAACAGTTAAAAAGTAGGTCGGATTAGAAACTGAACGGGTGACATTGATAACTGATACTCGTTTGGTAGTAACTAGTACAAACAAGATGGCATAATGTAGCTTATCTTAGTAAATTGCTAAAAATAATTGGTCTACATTCAATGTCAGATCGAACGTCATTATTAATAATAATATAATAATATTCCACAACTATCACACAACGCCGTCTAGTCCCAAGCTATGCAGAACCTTTGTTACGAGTACTAGACAACTAATAAACATACTTATATATTTCTAAATAAATTATACATATTACACATAAATTACACCCAGACACAGAACAAATGATCGTACTCATCACACAAACATTTGTCCTGGGTGGGAATCTAACCTACGACCTCCAGCATAGCAATTAGAGCCACTAACCACTAGACCAACAGGCCAGTCATATTTTCAAATAATTACGTAAATATTAATTTATTAGAACGTGGATTCGGTTTTTATTATACTGATTGTCATTACTGCCAACAGCTTGATGGCTAAAAACGTCGACGACAATCTGTCGAAGCTGTAACTGCGCGGTTAGATCTAGGGCCTGTTATAGAAGACAAAAGCTACTCCTCAATTAAAAAATTGAGACTCAGGCGTAGACACATCGTGATTATTGTTTCATCATTCTAATGATTTTGTGGCTGAGTGATTTTTGCAAAAATTACGTCATCATTGAATTGATATTTCATGTTATCGTTATCCTCAAAAAATTTGATATTTGAATAAAAATTAAATATTTTAGTATCAAAGTTTTGAGGATATCTTTTGCTTCTTTATTTTTAAATTATAGCCAATATATTGATTGGCTAATACTTTAACATTTCTTTCGTTTTTTTTTCTTCTTGCATCATGCATGTAATTTTCCATAAGCATAATTAAGATAATAGTCCAACTAGTCAAGATAACTAAGGCAATTTACCTTAGGTATGTGACAGTATAATGAGTAGTAGATTTTAGTCGGTCACGATACTATAACATGTTACAGCTCGTGATGAGTTAATCATATCGGTATTATCTTTGTACTCATATAATGTAATGCTTTTTCATGTAGTTTTATTTTATTTGATCTAAAAATCAGTAGCTAGTTGTTAAATTTGTAGGTTTACTTTTTTTGTTAACAACCGGACATACTTATAAAACCACCAGGGTCTGTCAGTGGCTTCGCCTCCGTAAAAGACGGAAATTTTCCCTAGATAAAAAGTATTCCTCCTCCCGGGATAAAAAGTATTCTGTGCTATTTTAGGACATGGCCTATCCGTGTGCCAAGTTTCATCTAAATCCGATCAGCCTTTTAAGCATGAAGGAGTAACAAACATAAAAAACATACACATAAACATTCGTATTTATTATGTTACTGTGAATTAGAGTATCTTCCTTCCTTCCTAATCGCTCACTCACTGTTTAGAATTGTGATTTAGTTTCAATTTGCGAAGTTTTTCTCCATCATTATGTTATGATAGTTGTCTGCTAGCGTTTAACGCTGATGGGTGTAGTCAGTTGCTCGGTTTTTAATATTTATTATCTTCTTATTGAAATAAATCGGACGTAATAATTTTTACGTACATACTTATTAAATTTTAAAATTTAATTTCTGAAGATTTACAGTTTTTACAAAAAACACTTAACTATCATTGTAAATAAATATATAATAATATACTAAATTTAAAAAAATCCATAAGAATTAAGTAAAAGTAATCTAGAGTATGGCGTCGAAAAACTTCTCTACATCGCTGCATCGCTGTCAAAATTATAAAATAGATAGAAAAAAGATATATAGAACGAAAATAATGCGTGTTGCATTATTTTCGTTCGAACGAAAATAATGCAACACTTAAGCCAAATTTTTTTTTTGTTTTCTTCACTTAAAACTGTGAAAAACAAAACCATAAATATACCATCGCGAATTACTCTTTCTTAAAGTTTCACGTACGACATCTTTTGTATAAAGTCCAGCTGTTTCAAATCTCTGAAAGCATAATTATGTATAATTATTCAACAATTTTTTTGTGTTGGATGAAAACGTCATCAATTTACCTTACTTGCTTATAGAAACAGGTGCTCTATATTGTTGCTCCGTCTTTTGTTAATTACTTCAACTTGTATAACGTCATAGTCGTATTATATGCTGCCGGTCACTATGTGGGCTGATACAATATTCTTCTTCATCAAATTTTTATCACTTCGAATTTGTCAAGATGAAAAAGGGATTGTTTTCTAAAGTCAGAGAAGTCAGGGGCATTTAACACGTAATGGTAAGCCATTACGTGTGTCAGGCGTGTCAAAGGAGAGAGAGAGATGGAGCTATACACAATATATATCTCCATCCTTTTAACAGTTCAGTTCGTCAAATGGATCGCATTAAGAGCTCGTGGTAGGGCGTCTAGTCTACTGATAAGCCGTTATGTGGAAATAATTTCATAACAATATACCATAAAGTGCTTCTTACAATCATCATCATCATTTCAGCCGAAAGACGTCCGCTTTTGGATATAGGCCTCCCCCAAGCGTCGCCACAACGACCGATCCTGTGCGTCTCGCATCCACCGCATTCCCGCGACTCTCACCAGGTCGTCAGTCCACCTTGTGGGAGGCCTTAATACGCTGCGTTTTCCGGTGCGCGGTCGCCACTCTAGAACCTTTCGGCCCCATCGACCATCCGTTCTACAATTGTTCTTCTTATAATATAAACTAATAATTCACAACGCACAGAAGCCTTGCATTATATTTCTCCCTTACATTACTCTATTTTTCTTTGCGCATTGAAGAAATTATCAAATTACGCACAACGCTTAAAACAAAAATGTCATATAACATTCATACACTCTTAGTTAGAAGTCAACAAAGATGTTGAAAGATTCTGATATAACCGCCGATTGATTAGAAACCTTAAAAAGAATCCATCATTGCAAAACCCGGAAAAATGTGTTCATTTCGTATTTTTCCTTTTAAAAGATTAATTTATAGATAAATAAAATAGGGCCTAGAGAGCCGAGATTACGATAAAAGCTAATGAGAATCACGAATCCGGTATGTGGTCGGAAAAATATGGCTGTATTAAAAGCTTACAGTATTTTAGATAAGTTAATACATTTATTATTTTGAGTGATAACGTTCAGTTGAGTAAAAAAAAACTATCATAAAATATAACGATGATAAAGTTACACTCTCTTATTGGTTCAGTCAATATTCGGTTTAAATATATTGCATTTTACATTTGTTTTCTGTTATCTTTCCATGTTACGTGGAAAATCATCAATGACTCCTGCCATCGGGATTATTCTGCTCTGAGGGAGTGTCAGACTTATACTGACTAAAACCGATCAGTGTGTTTCATCAGTTGCCTTTTGTTGTCCAGGGCAACCGTAAGTCTTTCAAAAAATTTTGCACCCCAGCTGATTATAGTACTTTACTCTTACTATTAGTTGTATTTTTATAAACAAAAATCAATATAAATCATCCGACCTAACAAATACAGGCCAAATTGACAGGTGGTTAACCGACAAGACATAAAATTGTAAACTTATTGACACAATGTCCATCAACCTGCAATAAATATAATGGCGTCATTTTTATGAGACATTTTTAATTTAGTTTAAATCAACATAGCATTGTAAGTTAATATTAACGGAATTATTACAAATAAATGTTTGCGGTGAAGTTTTTTATATTCGTCAAATATAAATTGTTACACAACATGGTTTTGTTATTAACTGGAAACCATATTCCATTTTCTTTTTCCATTTATATTTAAACCGCAGATCTATAGACTAGGTGACTACAAAAGATCCCCCAAAATGACGCGTTAAGCTTTCAAATTGTCCAATAACATGTCCTGCCTGCGTCACGTTAATGCATTAAAATATTGGTGGATAAGTTGCGGGACACTGGGTAACGTTGAAGCGCCACGTAGATTGAGCATTGCGCGTCATGTTAGGGGACATTTTGTCCCCAAATATATTTCAGGCTTTGGATTAAATATGGAAAGATTCCCATGGTGACATAACTACCTAACATCTTCAACGCAAAAAATGTGAACGCAAGCTAGAACTACATTAGACCGACGCACACGTATAACACGCCTGATCTGTACGTAGAAAGACGTCGCGTGGCATCGCGTGGCGTGGATCAAGTGTAGCTCTACAAGTCTAGTTTCCATATAAATTGTATGGAGACCGACGCGCCCAGATGGGCGTGTGTGGCACACGTGTGCGCAGTGTAGTTCTATCATAAAGCTAGAACTACATTAGACAGACGCACACGTAGACCATGCCTGATTTGTATGTAGAACGACGTTGCGCGGCGTCGCGTGGCGTGGATCTAATGTATCTCTACTAGTCTAGTTGCCATATAAAATGTATGGAGACCGACGCGCCCAGATCAGCGTACGTGGCACACGTGTGCGCAGTGTAGTTCTACCTTTATTCGTGATCAGTCAGTTTCTTAGAAGAGAATTTGATACTAAATACAACATAAAAACAACATTTAGTGCATTCAATTTAAGCATCATGCATGTTAAACGTGATGGTTAATCATTAGCCATGCGAACCCATGACTTTGAGAGTTTAAGGATGACGCAAAAACATGGCTCACACACATTTCAATCAAGAAAATGAAGCAAATTAACATAACAAAATCTTACATAACATGGCGTCATTTTACACGTATTTTCTCACACTATTTTCCCAAGATAAGGAGGTTATTAGTAATCTTAGTTTCTAAATCTGTGGGTCGTTTTGATCCGTTTAGGACACAGCAGATGATAGCTGTTTGAAACGTGTTGGCACAAATAGTATGAGGTTACCATATTTATTTACTAATTAAAACTTCATGCAGCATAAAAATAACTAACTAGGTACTTACTAAATGCTATAAGCATTCTCTACTAGTCAACTGTAGGCAATGAAGACAACACATAGGGAAAAATATTGAAAATAAGGATACAAAAGTGTTTATACACAGCTAAAATAAACATACATCTGTATTAAATATAATTTATACCTATATATTTATATAATAGTCGGTTGATAATCTTGTCTTGTCACAATCTACACTAATATTATAAAGAGAGAAAAGTTTGTTTTTTGTTTGTAGGATGTAATCTCTGAAAGTACTGGTCCGATAGCAAAAATTTTTTCACCGATAGAAAGCTGCTTTATCCCTGAGTGACATAGACTATATTTTATGTATGCGGCCCGCGGCTTCGCGCGGGCAAAAGCTAGTATCAAATAAAAAGGTTTGGTTGATTATAAGTAGTAGATGAATTTTTCCGATGCTAAAATGAATATTTTGTGATAGAAAGGTAAGATAAAAGAAAAGAAGAGAGAGACACTAATGCTGAATATGGACCATTTGGACAATTCCTCTGAGACAGGCTATACGAATTACTTTTATCATCCTAAACTTCGATTTTACCACGTTCAAGATCTCCCACAGGTGCAAAAACCATGTTATTTTTATTGTAATTACACCTAAAGTACTACAAGACCCGAGCATAAAATAAAAACTCTTTCATTCAGAGATCAAGGATCTTAGCGGGTTGTTGAACCTATACTTCTTAGAAGTAAATGGGAATATACGCGCGTAACGCCTTTTTTGTGTAAAGACTTTTTTTGTATATTTTAATAAACGAACTGTGGAAGAGTCAGATCGTTGACAGTAAGATTTTTCTTTATTTCAATTAATTCCTTCTTTCAGCTTGTTTTAAATAAGTCTGTCAGTTTATAATTACTTACGTCCTTAATTTGGATAAAAAGATATTATTGTTCGGCTTTTGATATTTTCGGTTATTCCTGAAACGCAAAATAGCATTGTGCAATAAAATATTTACAGGCTCTTTTGAATTGTAAAGAAGTTGATCAGTCAGAAGGATAAAACTAAATATTCTATTTCAAAACGTAGATCTCTATAGAGATCGTGCAACAAACTCCATGGACACTATTTTAAATAATGTTATGTATTATAAAAATCATGGTTACATTATTCTTGTTGCTTCTATACATTAGAACAAGGAAAAAAATGAAATAAGCTAGTGGCAGTTTAGAGATGACCAGTTTCAACTGACGGCGCCTGTTCACGATCACGACGCGTGTATCGGCACCGTTTAGCTCAACTATTTTGTACGGGACGCCGCGAACGTTTGAATGAGCAAAATGTTTATTTTCGCTTATTAACTTTAAATAATCAGTTTGTTAACAAAAACTGCTGCCTCCATTATATAATACAATCGTTGAAACCATTTGAAAGATTGCATAAGCCGTGATAAAATGAAGTAATGCCTGATACTATGTAATATTTTTTAAACATAATACGCAAAAACGCTTTAAATGGGAAAACGGTGTGAAAATAATTCAATTGTTCTAGTAGGTTTACATGATGACAGATAAAAGACATATTTTTACGTATTCAATTTAAAAATCGGAACTAGAAGCTGTTTCAGCCCAAAATTGGCGTGAAATAGTAAAATTTTCAATCACGTGTATCAGCACGTTAATAATAAACAGTTTTAGTTATGAAACACTTCACTCAACCTTCACAAAAGTTTTTTGGCGCCGTTTCTAGACTAAGTTTACCGTTTTTTTTTACAAAATTCTTTCAATTTATTTATTTTTGTTAACGTTTCAATTAAATGTGTCTCGTTGTCACGCGACAAAAACATGATTAAACTTTACTATAAGTACAAATTTCCATGGGTAGTCCGAAAGGGAACCTCGGGGTCCTGGAACGAAAGGCAAAATAGTTCATTGGTGTGGGTTTTAGTCAGTAAAAGTCTGACACGCCCTCCGGCTCCACCCTAGGGTGGAAGAAGTCATTGAATGATTTATCACCTAAAAAAATAGATACAAACTTTTCTGTTATCTATAGGTACAACATACTAACCAACTATTTTAAAACAAAAAAAATATATAAGATATGTGAAGAAAAAAAATATGTTGCTGCGGGTTTTTTTCTTAGGTAATATACAGAGTTCTTGGCTTCAAAATCACATAACTTTACAGTGATCTACGACTTTTCTGTGGGTGCAGCAGGAAAAATATTAAACACCAGATAAAAGCAGAGCTATTGAAAACCCTAGTTTGTTACTAAAGTGAGTCACTGGCGGTACAGGAACTGATGACATTCCGCTTTAACGATGAACTCCATATTATACAGGGTTATTGGTAACTCGATGTATTCCCGGCAGGATGTGATAATGTGACTCATTTGTAACAATTAAGCACCCGAGGGAAAGTCTATTTTTTTTTTTATATTATCCAGAATTTGGTGTTTCTAAAAGATTAATGCTAAATTGGAAAATTTAAGACCAGTTTGGACGGGTGGGAGGTTACCATGACGTTTAAAGTAAAATACCATTGTGGGTAAGAGATGGCGCTAGACAACCTGTATAGCTCTGTCTCTTACCCACACTGAAATAAGAATGAAACAATCTTACTTTGAACGTTATGGTACAGGGGTAGGTCTTAATTTGCAAAAGAAACCGAAGGCCTCGAACTCTTAACACTATCCATTTGACAACCTAAACTGAACTGTTAAACGTAAGGAGCTATATAAGGTGTATAGCTTCATCCTTAGATTACCTCTAGATGTAGCCATGAGACTGTAGGCAAGTGCGGAAGTGAGAAGCATATATACAAAATAAGTAAGAAAATTGAGACAAAACATAACATGCTCTGTCACTTTCGACGTGGCCGGTTTTTTTGCTTGGCGAATTCCTGTCACTGTCACTGAGAGGTCGACTCTAGTCAATTTTTAATGTTTTTAGAATAATTTCGGTAATTAAATTATTAGTTTTAGTGTATGTATGAGAAATAGACTCCAATAGTTAAGTTTTTAATGTATTTCAGTGGTCATATTTAAGGAAAAGTTTACATAATAACCTCATTGAAGTTTTATAGTGCTGTCTCATCTGCGGCCACGAGGTGGCTACATCTATAGGTGTTTAATCTAAGAGCTTCATCCCTCTTTCTTGCTCACAGGCTTGATATTTTAACACGTCATGGTGACTTCTGGTTAATCACGATAATTCAATTAATTATTTTTTGTTTGAAATTAGTGCGACAACTTGTTATGAGGCGAATTTTTAGTTTTGTCTTAAAACTAGTAATTTAATACTTGGATATTTTTTAAACCCATTAGGTTACCGTCTTGCCTTCTACGTCTTTCCAGGGATACGTCGAGTAACCAGTAATCCTGTATAATGTACTCTCTCTCTCTCTTTATATATATCTTAAAGGGCGATAGGAATAAAATAAAAACACCATTATGAACGCAGGTGCGTAACCGGGCGTCGAACTCGAAAGGTAAACTGCACAAGAACAAATAAAAGAAGTAAGACATAAGTCTACATATGTTGCCATTATCCTTTGTATTTATAAATCTTAAGGATTGTACAGCAATTGTTTTGTGTATTGTTGTAATCATAAATAATTTTCTTTAAGCGATTTGTTTCATCTGTATTTTGTTTGCATGTTATTACGAAAACAGTTTGTTTGTTATGAGTTTTTCGATAATGAATTTTAATTTTAAATAATCTAGGTGTATTTTTGTGTGTGATAAAAAGGTTCTTAACTTTTTAAATGTTTACTTACACAAAACATCATCATATTATTTAAATTGTGGATTTTCAAAGATTTCATAATAAGCCTCATAGTACCAACAATGTTAAATTTAGTTCAATATTGGTATCTGTGTTTATTTATTTATGGTCATGAACCACACACATACACATACACATCACATCACATCACCACACACACACACACACACACACACAGTCAAGCACTGGTTTATATCAATTTAAAAAAAAATACACATCATCACATTGCCAGTTCTCGCTTAGAAATTGCCCACAAATTCAATCACATATCTAAACTCAAATAATATTCCGTTGATGGTTTTGGTCACTTCTATGTATACCTATAACTTTAGTAGGCTCATCACGCAAATGGCGAATGATGATTTTAAATTCATAGCCATATTAATTCTTTGAAAGCTACAATGTTCTACTGTTCTAATAACCTAGTCATCGTTAATATAATATATCTTTTCCGTTATTTATACACCTACATACCTGATATCTACTTAAGTATTTGTGGCTTCAGTATAATAAATGTTGGGATATTATTTATTTTTTATATACTTTATTGTAGGTATATAAAACAAGAAATATAACTAAAAATAAACATATCTAAAAGACATACAATGGACGGCCTCATCGCATTCCGCGTTCTCTTCCAGGCTGTTTGGAATGGACAGTAATTGTCAGAACATGATAAATATGGGGACTGCTCAAATGATTACTAATGACAGCATTAATTTAACAAAAAACACCAATATTTATTACAATATAATATTATAATAGATGTGAACCTTGTGGCTTATCCTCCAGGATGCCATGTGTACATAATCAAAAAGTCAGTGTGGTCATGAAAATTATAAATCTGCTGTTTCAAACCACAACAATTTATTACCCATTGGTATTTCTAGTAATAGCTTTTTACTTCATCAAATATTTCAATAAAAAAAAACGCTCCTCCAGGATAGTTAACCTTAAATTAAACTTCAGACATTAATACCTTCATTGCGTGCCTAAACATAGAGAACCGCGCAAAGCCACGCATTTTCGCTATAGCGAATTTACATATTTACGATTGGCAACACCTCAGACCGGGCGAAACGACCGTTGGTTTGAATAAAAAAATTCAAGGGCATGAGTCGAGGACCCGTAGATTCTTGACCTCAAAATCGTGCGTGACTACTCGCGTGATCGCAAAAATATGTTTCTACTACATCACTAGAACGTTTACCCCATCCGATGTTCCCAAAAGACCAGTGCCAAATTGGAAAATTTAAGACCAGTTTAGATGGGAGTGGTATATGGACTTAATTTGTAAAAGAGACCAGGTTAAATACGATAATTTGATTAGATTATTTTTATTTGGACTTAGTGGGAATATTTGTTTTTGAGGTTATCTAGATTCCTAGTTATAATATCACTCAGACTGATGTGTCATATAGATATTCAAAGACAGATAGTAAATTATTATAATGGTCTTTAAGTTACGGGTGAATAAGTTACTTCTAGGCAAGCGTGCTCCATCGTGGATCACATCATCACTAACCATCAAGTCGAGCGCACGCCTATCAATAATAATGAAATAAAAATTATAATTAACATTGTTTAAAATACGCTAAAAGGTAACATTAGTAATTGCTTGACCTATCCAAAGATCATTTACCTACATCAGTTAAATCTGATATTACAAAAAGGTTATTCTATGTAGAAGACATATCCGACTGTAATTTATTTTTATAGCAGCTATATGCCAATTCCAACATTAACATTTTTAGACTACCTTGAAAGTACAACTGCATTTCAAAAGATCAACTAGCTCGCCACGAGGCAACGGATATGGTAGATTTTAACAGAGCTATAAAAAAATATTACTAGGTTTAATTATACCCATTGTCAAGATAAGAATAGATAGATACCTACCATTAAAACAATAGAAATAGGTACTAGTACATGAACACTTCACTTACTATCTATACCATCCTGCTTATAAGTGACTATAGCTTCAGCCATCTGCTTCGCCCGCATTATATTATTATTTCCCCCCATTATAAATTATAGCCGATATGTTATTCTGATATACAAGAAATACTCTAATATTTTATTAAAATCGGATCCATCTTCACAAATTTTCACGTTTATAATATTACTATAGTTTCTGCCAGCGGCTTTGCTCGCTTGAAGTTAGTACTTTTGTACTAATAGATTTAATTTATAGCGCGTTAAACAAAGTTATAAGCTATCCTTGTTCCAAATTTCATCCAAATCCGTTCAGACGTTTAACTGTAAATGAATAATAAACATACAACAAACAAACATAGAAACACACATACCTATATACAAACTTTCCCTTTGACATCTAGAATTTTTAATATTATATTATATTATGTAGTAAGAAGTGGCCGAGTGAGCAGTGGTGGCCGAGTGGTAGCGGCCCCGACTTACGAGTTGTAGACCTCGCGGTTTCAAACCCAGCCAGGCGCATTACTTTGTATAATTTATTTCAACACCACTGCTGTCGAAACGATGAAGGAAAACATCGTGAGGAAACCGGTATGTCCTAGAACCAAAAATTTGAAGACATGTGAAATTCACTAACCCTCACTGAGCCCGCGTGGTGGATTACGGCCCTTTCTATCTCCTAGAGAGGAGGCCTGAGTCTATGCTATGTAGTAAGAAGTAGGATAGTTAGTTACAAAGTGGTTATATAATTAAAAGGACATAATAAACATACATTTCCTCAATGATAATCTTGGGATTAAAAATAATTATTAGTTTTTGTTGTCCATGTGTCATGTAAAACGCGAATCAATCTTATTAAAGTTGACTGATAAATAAATAAATAAAATATTCAATATTTTGGTTGAAAAGTGAAAAAAGCTTATTTTTTTCTTGAAAACTCTACGAAACAACAACTAAAAATCATTTGTCTGAAGTAAAAAATCTTTCTTTTACGTAGTTTTTAGTGGTGGACAAACACGTTGTTTATTTTGCTTCAATATTCCAGAATATCAACATTTGAATAGAAGCCAAATGCACATTTTGCCAAATTAAATAACAACCCAGACGAAACTACGAATGTACTTTTAGTCCAATAAGACAGATATAATATATGTCGTCTAAAGTCTGGGACTAAATTTTACCACTACAATTTTAGTATTTTCAGGAGAAACATTTAAAAATTAATTAAAAATATAGCTTATTCCCTTATCACTTTTAAACTCAAATTAGCACAGCACTTCATTTTCAGAACAGTAATTGTAATTAGGTCGCCTCGATTTCGCATGCCGGTGAAAGACAAGGCAAAGAAGAAATTTGTCACGAAACATTTGAAAAATATATGTTTCATAATTTATTTTCTACGGTAGTTTAGTACCTACTTACGTCCAATGTTGCAATATTATGACCCATTATTTAGAAATATGGAAGAACGCGCAAAAGGGTTGCCACAACCCTGGATCTAAAAGGATAACTGAAGAAACACAGTAATAATCTGACAGTCACTCTCATTCCACCCAATGTGGAAGATCATTAAATGATTTCCCATCTAATGAAAAACCGGCAAGTGCAAGTCGGACTCGTGCACGAATCGTTCCGTACCATCCATAGCAAAGAACGGCAAAAAATACGTTTTTTTGTATGGGAGCCTCACTTAAATATCTATCTTATTCGGTTTTTAGTAGCGGCAACAGAAATACATCATCTGTGAAAATTTCAACTGCCTAGCTATCACGGTTCATGAGATACAGCCTGGTGACAGACAGACGGACAGCGGAGTGATAGCAATAAGGTCCTGTTTTTATCCTTTGGATACAGAATCTTAAAAAGGAAGATCGATAAAAACGGCATCTAAAATGTTACATGGGCAATGTTGTTTTGATTCTAAATCATTTAGCACAATTTTCTTTTAACATTCATTCCATAACCATTGATCACTCTGAACCTCATATATTATTTTTATTACGCAACTGTATCTCCCTTTTATAACAGGTTAACGTTCAGATAATCCAGTTACATCATATTGACGTCACATTAGAACGAACTTCTCAAAAGAAATGGGTCAGTATACCGTTTTCGCTTTCTGCGTCAAACATCAATTCATAACAGATATTGGCCAATTCATATTTGCTATTACATAGAAATAAGCTAATGGATTGTAAATTTATTGCACTAAAAACGAGCGAGGAAATTATAAGTGAGTGACAAAGTAGTTGAACATCATCTTCAAACGTTTAGACGGCAATATTAAGTCGGTTATTTTAATGGTTTTTAGTTCTTGGATGCAAAATGTTGGTTTTTAGGTCACCTCAATTTTGCAGTTTACATTAAAGGTAATTGGATATTCTACCCGTCAGAATATGCCCTAATTTACGAGTATTCTCAGAAACTTTTTAGAACAAGAAAACTGGACGTTTGTTTTGTGAAATTCTAAATATTTTATGCGTTTGAATATTAACGAGTGGACGTCAAAATACAAAGTTATGGCTGAAAGTCAAACTAGCCAAGATTGCTGGACATTAAGGAGTTGATCGGTGGCTAAATTTATCGCAGCCGAGCTGGTTCCGATGTCACGGTTGAGCACGTTTGGCTAATGAAGATATTATTTTGAAGTCGATGAACTAGTTTAACAAATGAAACGTTAATATATTTGAACATAAAGTACCCATAATTCACGCTTGTTTCGAGATGATAAAAAATCTAGTTCTACCAGATGACGTAGTCAATTTGCGTTGTGTTATTTTTCAAATCAGTCCCTGTTAGATTCAGTTGGAATCATTTTAACTTCTAGGCCACAACTTTAACTAATCTACAGTATATAATGATATCGGAAGCAATGACAAGACCTATCTAAGATGGGTGATAAAGATTTGGCCCACATAGAAAAACTGATAAATTGTTGCCATGAACTAAATATAAAACTGACACTGTGAACATCCGTGAAAATTAAACTAAAATATCAACAGTTGAATCCTGTCTAACTCTTGGAATTACATTTATATGACAACTTATCCGGTTTGGCAAATACTAGATATTCTCATAAACTTTGATGATGTTATCCAGGCAGATATTATCATAATTATGAGTTATGAAATTTAACATGAAAAGTATTTCAAAACTAAAGTAATTACGCAAATTATGATGTTTTAAGAAATAAAATAGTGTCTCAATTTTCACATTTCGTCCAATATTAAACCAAGAAAATACCGCGTAATAAAAATAGGTTAAACAGAATTTTAAAACTAAATGTGCGTTGTATTATTACGCATTTGGTAATGGGTTACGTCACAATGGTAGCCAAGATATAGTTCGATGAATAGTAGGTATAGGTACCTAAATACTAAACCGTCAGTTACCAAGGGCGATATAAAACTGGTGATATGCCAAGTCATTTCATTTTATATCACTTACGCAAGATATGCCTACTGAACTTCTCCCTATTTTATTCTCGTCACCATTGTGTTACAAAATAACTTATAACAATACAGTAATAACTAATAATACAGTCATATAGTGTTACATTAAGGCTCTGTTATTATTATTTGCACAAACCTGACGAAATATACCTAAGTCATTGTTTTTATAAACTTAAAATACAACTTTCCTACACGTCAGATGAAGTAAGCTAATGGGGCTAGTAATGCAAATGTAAGGAATAGAATAGAATAATAGTTTCACACCTCTTATATACATGAACTTAAATCTATGGTTACAATGGTGGTCTTATCTCTGACAGCGATATCTATATCTACCACCCTTTGGATGAACTGAAAGATCTTAGAAAACGAGGTACGTATACCAAGTTTCTATAGGTTCCATGTCACAAGGCAAACTAATATGACTGTAGACCCAAGGTCTGTAAATGTCGTGAATATTGGCACTTCTAGTCTTCTCGTGGTAAACAATAGTTATACCCTATTGTAGCTTTATGGGTACTTAAACAGTTTATTTATTACAAAGCAGCCAAGTTTTCTCAGTTTCCGAAACCTGTTTATCGCTAGTGATAAATTTAATTTACGTGCATATATTTTAAAACTAATTGGCGTATCGAACTTTACTTTTGCCATTTGTGCTCTGTCTGTACCTAAATGCGCTGTTACTAACCGATTAATACGGTCGTCTTACAATAGTGGTATCTGACGGTTACTCATGAGGTTCATTTGACGCCATTTTGTTATCTCTAAGAGGTATTTATTATCTTCTATAGAAACCGTGTCTATTTATATCCTGTAAGACAAAGAATTATGAAAAAAAAAACAGAATAATATACTATCGAGCTCTCTCCATTCTCATAAAAATGTTTACAGACTCTCACGTCACTCATAATGATTCCTGTTTGTCCAGATGTTGAAAACTTTGAAGGCTAAAATCGGAAAATATTAAATACTCGTAATTCGTTCATTTAAGTAATGCTCTGCAGATGGTATAAAGAGGTGTAAATTATTTGACGTTAATAAACTATTTTCGTAAACAACAAGGAACTAAAGCTAATGAGTTCTGTATATACACTGGTTACTGAAATGTATAAATAACGGATATGCACTTTAGTGTAAGCTACGAAGATAAATAACATAACAATTTGTCTTCAAACAGCATCCATTATGGCTCCTACTATGTATTATAAATCGTTGTTGCTTGCCATCATCATCATTTCAGCCGATAGACGTCCACTGCTGGATATAGGCCTCCCCCAAACATCGCCACAATGAACGGTCCTGTGCGTCTCGCATCCATCGGATTCCCGCAACCTTCACCAGGTCATCGGTCCAACTTGTAGGGGGCCTTCCAACACTGCGTCTTGTGTTGCTTGCCAATGTAATCTTAATTGTAATCAGACGATATCGCTAAAGTTAATAAATATATCAAAAATGAATAGTAAACCAATAATTAGTCCAAGATCCCAGAGCCATCTGACGTAACTTATTTTCACATGATTCATTCACACGTAAAAATCAGTAAAGTTTATTTATTTTTTGTGGAGCTTTAAAGCGTCTGACAGAAGTTTTGGTCGATGGAAAGTGTCTGACACTTATGATATTACTTTAAAATAATATTCTACAAAATAAATATTAAAATCAGCCTTAAAAATTTAAGTTAAGTAACTCTTATTTTTAGTTCCCTTTCTCATCTGGTACCTGCCCAGGGGCCCCAAGGGGGAGCTCCACGAGTACATAGGTATTCAAAGCACATAAGACGCTACTGAGAACCTAAGGTTTCATCCATGTGAAAATAAGTTATGTTAGATCGCTCTGGGATCTTAATACAAATTCAATTCGAAACATTGACGTGGCTGAAAAAACCGCGATCTTAGCAGGCCAAGCAGAAGTTGACGGGATGGGTTGGGTAACAGTAACATCTAGTGGTCGACACTAGCCCTGGCCTAATACAACTGTAAGTAGTGGCTGAAGCCTTTAGCTTAGGAATAGGTTGATTTAGGCTGTCAGTCACTAATTCAATTCTAAACCATGATAAATCTGTAAAACAATCAAAGCAGATACATTAATTACCACTTAGAAAGAATTTGTATTGTCTCGATATTTCTTCAGAACAAACGTTTGGAAGTACGCAATAAATTACGAGTGAATGTCTGAACTATAAAAGTGTTACAACAACCACATTATAAATCTAGGTTTGAAAAACTCGAATACGAGGCTTTGTTTATAATTTTGTTGTTTGTTTTTAACAAAAATGTAACCAAACAATCCAAACGCTTCCTTAAGTAAAGTAGGACTTGTTGTCTCAATTTTCTGGAGCATGTATTTTGGTAAATTTTTCTTCCTTTAAGGTAAACAATTGTCCGTCGTTTTATATGTTTCTTTAACATTGAACCTTTATTTTTTTAATCAGGAAGACAATGAGTTTTGTTATTTGTAGAGGCTAATGCGCTTGGGTTGAAAATTTATTACTATGTCATTATGAAAAAATATGACGTGTTTTTTGCCACATATTCTGCAGTACTTCAATCAGTTTAATGTAGCCTACTGGGGCCACGGGTAGTGTGAAAACGAAACCCGGGGCCCTGGGACGAAGCCAACGAAGGAACAGGAGTGGGTTTTTAGTCAGTAAAAGTCTGACACTATCTCCCGCTCCGCCCAAGAGCGAGATTTGATAGTGGATGATTTTCCCATCTAAAAAAAACCCTGCTTTATTTTGTCTCGATATATAATAACCTATGCTAATTAAACAGATTTGTGATAGCACATGCAGGTTTCAAAAAGCTACATTATTCCTTAAAGTTGTATAAATTTTAACGTAAAATATGAACTGCTGAGGAGATAATTATAAATAGATGAAATTGGAATAGTGTGGTTGAAGTTCTGTGGCAAGCAACTATGGCTTTTATATGTTCAAAGAAATAAAGATTAATAGTGGTTCAATAGCATTTGTAATAATAGATACACGTGTCGAAGCAATTATGAGTGAAGTAGCTGTTAAGACTTTGTATCCTTTTAGATGCATGCAAGAATTGGTACCTACGATTATGAATATCAGAGAAAAGTATATACATATAAGTAAACTGGACTGCATTGTGATAAACATACGATATTAGAAGACGAGCCCCCTCATTTAGTTTGTGATCTTTTATAATCGATAGTGACTGGTTCATTAGGTTTGTTATTGACTTTTGTTTTGCCGCTTATACAATATGCTATTCAATAACTACACATAGTCGTGCTACACGAAGTAAATATAATACATATAGTGCATACTCTTTTAAAATGTCAATCGTGAAGTTGTCAACTGATTTATTTTTATTCTTTACAGTAACGACTTCCGCACGCCATAACGTTTGTTCCTTAGCACTAAATACTGTTGATGCTTTGCGAAAATCTCAAAACGTGTATTTATTCTGGCTACGAGAGTGTTTAACCAGTTTCTGGATGTGCTCAAATTATTTATTATCACATGATCAAGAATATGTTTTGCTATAATTCATTAATATTCTATTTCAAAGTAGGATATTAAACAAATTGGCACCAGCAATGTTTTGACTGTAACCAACTTTCAATTTATATTAATTCTAAATTAGATTTAAGGTTCACGTGCACTTTGAATTGAAGATTTCCATCAAATATTATGTGGTGAATAATTTATAGCATTCATTTGGAGGGGTGTCAACTTTCTGTGATCGTTGGATCGAAGACTATCATCGAAAGTTCTATTGAATAAAAATAGACTGAAATATACCAGACGAATACATAATAACATATGTATATAGATAAACATGGGTGTGTGATAGTAACAGGTAGGTATATATAAGACACCAAAGTGTATATTGATCCAGACGTAGGTACTGTTTTTTTTTTATTTTTGCATGATATGTACTTGAGAATATAAATCCAGTTTTTTATAGGCTAGATGGAAAGATATACCAACCTATTTGAGATTCAAATTTTGCTCTTTTCGTTTGTACGAGGATTGAGGAGACTGAGGATTGTTCCTCAGTCCTCAGTACACCAAATCAGTATTAAATATTCGAGACACGTTGTCTTTCTATCGGAGGCATAATAACAATAACACATCGTGTTTTATCTTTATTTTAGCAACGGTAAAATGTACCGTTTCCTCTAAATTATAATTTTAAACCAGCCCAGCAGACGCAAATTTTCCATTACGACGTTTTATTTTATACAATTCATTAGGAGTACCGATACTGAATAGACAGTAATTTAACAAGACTATTGATTCCTGTCTCATAAATAATTAAAGATAGTAGTAGTTTGGTCGGCGGCAACGCAGTTCAGACTATAGAGGTCAGATGTCCGCGGACTGTCCTCATTCCAAAGCGAACCGACATTAAATTTAAATCACGCCTTGAACTTGAACTAAACTCTATGAAAAGATTACAAATGCTAATAGTAACTGCTATTAATAGTAAAGTTGAAACATAAATATATGTTCAAATTGTTGTTGTCGTGTAAATATTCTAGAATAAATAGATAAGCAATGCAGCGGATTTGACTTAGTAATAACCTATATGCATTCATAATACAATATAGAACTCAGTATTTCCAATGCAAAAGGCAAATGAAGGAATACAGATTGGTTTTTCGTCAGTAAAAGTTTGCCACTCCCTCTTACTCCACGCAGAGCGGGACGATGATATCCCACCACAAAAAAAGTCTTCAACAGGAGTCGTGAAGGGTTTTGGAAAACGAGAAAGGTCTTTGCCCACAAGAAAGGCCAAAGCCGAACAATAAAATTGTTAAATTATATTCTCACTGCCAGACAAAGACCTCGTCTCACGCTTCCGATCTCAATTAAAAACGAAACAAATGACGTGTCAAAGAGTCAAATTCTCAGAATGAAGCAAATATCATTTATACGATTGAATAGATATTGTCTGAACATTTCACGTAGAATATTGCTATAAAGCTGTCAACGAATCGCTCTAAAACATGACTTTTACCGCAGCCGTATGGAAAAGTCTGGAAGTCATCGCAAAACATCAAACGGTAACGTTATATATTATAATATAGGAGCCGACGAAACTTCTCTGTCACTTAACTTATTTAGGCTAACGTGGCGTGATCGTCGATATACGTTTATTTAATCTGTACGAAATGAATTATTGATATGACGTCTTATTTATTTTAAAAATACACAGTCAGATCAGACAGTCTGGCAACTAGGATCATCCAGACGAGATCTTGGCCACACGTGATATATCCAATTTACAAATCCTACTCACTCCCAGATTTCTTGGAACAACTTCAATTATCCTAATTTTCTTTTAAAATTTTCTCCTTACAAAATATGGGTTATTATTTGACGTTAATGATGATCCAGCTATAAATTATAGCAATTTGTGTTTACATTTTTGTTTTTGTGACTGAAATGATAAAATATAAAATCATTAAAATTTGGTTGTTAGAGGCTTGTTAGCAGAATTATTAATATGTAGACCATACAGTAAATATATATAATTATCTTTTTCAAGGCATTGCCATAAATAATACTAATAATATTTTAGTACATAAACAGCTAATATTAAAGAAAGTGGTGTTTACGGAAGTTCTAGTGAAGGAAGTGAAACTCTCACCTCTGGTTGTAAATCCTATAATAACTAACAGTATCTGCATTATCTCATAGATCTTATCTTTTAATATTATAATGAAACATTTATATAGAAATATGAAAGGTTTCAGCGTTCGACTATTATTTTTAGGTAATAGGACGATTTCAAATTATTTAATCTTCAGAATATACACAACGATTTTAGCAGCACGTCAGCTTTCTTTTATTGACTCATGAGTCCTTTCGCTCTTGGTACTAACTTTTACTGACCATATATAACTCACGTGTACTTTGCGTTCTAGGGCCGCAGTAAATATTTTGATCCCGCAGCTTTGGTAGCCGTCAGTACTAGCGGGCCTCATCAGTTTTGCTGACATCTCATTCAGGCGTGTTTGGATCACAACTCATCGTCGCCTACCCTAGTCTTTATCGGACGGCAAACTGACCATTAGTCACATAATCCGCAAACCCGTGTTAAAGGAGTCTGGGAGAAGACTCCCGATGCCCAGGATCTTCTGCGAAAGCCTGGGCATAAGGATTGTCTCCTCTTCGCTCTTACCGCTACCTACTTTACTTGCATTACTACTTCGCTGAAGAAAGTGACAGTTTTATGAAAGTGACGTATAGCCTGAACCAGCAGCAATGTAACAATTTTGTACCGTAAAAAAAACAATTTACTAGTTTTAAAACTAGAACCAATTTCTGGTAACCATTTTAGTCCGGTCTGCGTCGTAGAAACCCAATTAACAAACTAGTATTAAAATATACAAAGACGCAATTAATTTCCCTGATAATTAAAACTTGAAAGGTTTTTAACCTATCCGACATGGTTCGGTTTTATTTTAAAGTAATTATGTGCGATAACATAATTAATCCTTCTTAGTAATTAACAAAAATAAATAGCTAATTATGATATATGATGGTAATTATTTGATATGTAGGAAAAGATAAAGAGAGATAATCAGAAAATGGTGTATTTATAACAATATTTAATTACCTATGCATACAATTTTACTACAGTCAATGCCCTCAAAATATTAGTTGTATTTCAGGACTATATATAAAATTCATTAAAATACTCATTTTACAGCTACATCTGAAACATTAACTGTGAACCCATTCCTCTTCATACAGAAGACAAGGTGATGATAGAGTCCATATATCCTCTGTGCAACATAATTCTGAACTTGCAAGACAATCTACACTCAAGGCAAGATTTTAGCAGCTGAAAAACAAGACTATTTCAGTAAGAAGAGCATATAAATTTTATACACTAAAAACATAAACATGTATAAATTCAATTAAATTTACGATGACTGTACTAAATTAAAGGAGTCGGGAAACCTCTTCCTTCAAATGTTTACATTCAAAAGATATTAATAAGATACATTTGTTCTTACTTCAGACTGCACGTCGGCTTCAAATCGGTGGTTCCTGTTTATATTTGGTTTATGATTTATTGGTTCTTGCTTCAAATGGTGTTCTTCAAAATCTATGAATCAACTTGTAGAAAACAGATGTTATAATAATAAAATCACGTATCACGTTCCATTAAAATTATCTAAAGGGCCTCTGCGAAGTTGGCTTCGGCTCCTCGTGCGCCTTCCTAAGGTCCAGGACCTCAGGGTCCTGAGATATATAAATGCATGAATAATAATAATTTACTGTTTCCAAAAAAAAATACAAAACAAAAGTTATAGCTTAGGAGTTTGTATTGTAATAATAATATGTTAATAAAAGGCAACCGTCAAGTCAAGTCAAGCAGTAATTGACTGATTTATCAATACACAACTCAAAGCACTGAATGCATCACGCTGAAATTTAGCACACAGATAGTTATAATGACCTAAGAATGCACTTGATCTCACCTTCTAATGTGATCTCTCACTATCACTCAGTGGTTTGCGGGGAAAAAACTCAACTTTAAGTAAAACTCGCCTAAGTAGTAAGTACATGAACTCTGTGATCTACATATACTGTAACTTTTTATGGTGTTCAATAAAGAATTAAACATAAACAAAGCAACAAGAAAGTATTTTCTAATTCACCCTCAAAGTTTGTATTAAAAACATAACATACTTGACCGCCTTTGTACCCATAGATTTAAGTTAGTGTAAAATTTTTGTTACTATTTTGGTGTACAATAAAGTTTGTTCTATTCTATTCTATTCTATACTTTCACGGGGTAAACCAATGGCAGATGCTAGTATAAGTCATTTAGCTGCAGTTTTCATCAATAAAAAATTTTCCTATATGTTTTTCCTTGTATAAATATTTGTGACAAAGTTTTGAGTCATCCTTACCTAAGACTTGAAAGTGGATACATGTTTACCATATAGAAAACATAAAGAAAACGTGAAGTTATTTTCCTTGATGATATGGGTAATGTAATTTCCCAGAGATTTTATTGGTAAGGATATAGGAAAACTTCTTTGTTGTCCTGATGACAGAAACTCATCTGTATTGCAATTTAGTAGTTTGGTACTTTCTTGATCTAATTCTGTTAACATGTTATTTCGTAATGATTTATCTACATCCGATCTTTTCCCAGTATACCCCAACGTAATTGTAATGTTGGCACACGAGAAGCATAAATCAAAATCGAAAAAAAAAACTAGCATCAATAGATCCGGCGCTATTTGTGCATTTGGAACACATCAAACGTTCAGTGGTTACGATCAACGATGAGGCTAATTCGAGCACATTACGAATCTGATTCGTAAATCTTTCGGATCGATTACAATAATCGATTACAAATCAAATGCAACAGACCTACTTCCGATACCGATTCATCAAACCGAATGTTGTGTGTTTGCGAGTTTGTTCACCTGTTTGTTTGTGTGTCTCGTTGGAGTTCAGTGACTCACAATAAAACGGTCCACTCGTTAATTTCGTGCACAGACACATTTGGAACGGTCATCGTGTTGTTAGTATTAAAGTGTCCTATCTTTCTTATTTTATCACTGTCTGCCATTTCTGTGTCAAACAATAATAATGCACCTTTGTGTAATCCAAAACGGTGGAGAGTAGTTAACCCCTTACCGGGTTCTACCGCTACAGGTCATTTTCCTCAATCAGCTTTAGCTTACAGCGTTAGCGTCAAATCGACACAAATATTTTATGTTATATGAGTGACTGTTTTGAAAGGGCCACATTTCAAGCACATTTACGATATATACACATTAACGTCGCTGAAAACCGTTTAAACTGGATTCATTAGTAAGAAAAACGTTGGCCAATAAACCCATGCTTGATATCCAGCCACGATGTATTTAAGATCAGAACCAAAATAAAGCAAGACTAATTCAAACAGTCGGACTTTCCAATAAACATTAGGACGTGTTACAATGCGCGATTACTACTATGTGATGACGTCAGATAGTCAATCCCATGTTTTTCACCCCGGTGCGAGGTAAATATTTACTTACCTATGCCACGAAAACGTTTTTCAGACGTCCTGTAAGGTGAATTACATAATCTTTTGTAAAAGATGTTGAAGATACTTTCTGAGTTGCTCATTGAAAGGTGAAATTGCTATGTTTTGACTTGTTACTACAGAACGTTCTACGACGAACGCCTTCAAGATCGAAGCCTGGAAGATCGATAAACTGTCTACATTTCTTTGAAACCTCACAAAACGTACCTATTCTACAATCATCAAATTCTAAATCAGGTTTTAGTAGAAAGGTTACAAAAACTACTAGTTATGAGTCGTGACAATATATTTATTAGCAATAACTCTTGAGCGATGGCTATTAGACTAGAAACGCTTGCCACACGCAGACCCAAATGTCAGCATTGACGTCATAGGGGGAGTAGCTAGCGAACTAAATATACAAGCCAGTTAATAAAGATGGAAGCGTATGAGGTAACAGTGCCGTGAAATGTCATTTCACTTCGACCTTTCTAGTGGACCTTAGCTGTCATTTTATGTGGAATGACAGGTAATTTTAAATAATGGCTTTTTGAATACTGTGACTATTAGGAAGATTAGTTGTAAGAAGACGTTCAAAAGTCCTTGTCGGGGCCATCATTATGTAAGTGGACTCATAATTTAAAAAATAAGAATATTTAAATCCACAAAATTTGAGGAAAAACTTAACTTTACCGGGGTTTTTCACTAACGATTTTATTGTCAATTCAAACTCAAATCTTTTAGTACGACCAAAAAAATGTGGGTCTTTATAAAAATCAGGTAAATAACGCGATTAATCAATCTTGAATACAAAATCCTACCTTTTTATCACTATTATTATATATTTTTTGCTGATTTACTTTAAACATGAGGTTTTAATTAGGTATCTAAAGACCTCAAGAAGGTTATTGGTGTTGACTAGATGCAAAAGTCGGACAACCTTTGTACGGACAGCATTACCCCTTTTGTAATGTATTTTAATATGAAAGGAAACCTAATTGATGACGTTGTCTGTACCTATTGCGACAGAATTAAAGAAACACTCTAAAAGTAAAACACGATTATGAACTGGCTTACAGACAGCTCTATATATTATATTTCATCACTCGTAGACCAAAATGCATCCAGAGATGCGTTCTAAAAGAACTTAACCAAAATAGTCTGGCAGTAGATGTAGGGCGTTCCTGACGTCAATGGTAACCCAGTCTCAAAATGCATCGTCCCTTCCCGTTGCGTACACGTGTGGCCTAATTAAATTTTATTGCTTGATTCGTAATTAACCAATCGATGGGCTGAATCATTAAAGTTATGGAAGAGATTTTAATCTTGGATTTTATTTCAATTTTAAGTGCCTGTATGATTCGTTACCTCGGCTTTATAGAGATTTTACACGTCAATACCATCAAAACTACTATTAGAGCGTGCATTCAGATTGATTATATTGATTATAATTTTGTAACTGCATTCCTCTCATATGCGCTTCAAGTTGCATTCGGAATCTTCAGTAGTCTCGTGCGTTGCAACAGTAAATGATTCCAATCGATATAATTCATCGGTTTTATCTCTAATAATAGATTCTATTGGAAAATCTCGTTTGATCTATTCTACTCCTACAGAATTCCGTTTTTATTATATGTACTCAAGAAATCGTAAAGAGAAATGGCTAAGTGGATCTCTGTTACAACATAGCTTTATCATCGAAATATTTGTATGACTCATACTAAATAATGCGAACTATATTATTATTAGGCATACGTAAGTATTATATCTCACACAGTTTACAGATTTCTTCAGGCGGTACTTACAAAAAATTACTCTCGGAACGTGAATATACTACAGAAAATATGTACAATGCATTCCAAATAAGAATAGAATCGATTGCCATGTTGTGACGTCACGTAATACTGTCAAATCGCAAGAAATTGGGCAAAATTGAAGAACTCAGAGATGAGCAAAATTGAAGAATTGGATTCTGATTAAACTTTTTTCGTTCGTAAATCAACTACATTTAAAAAAAAAACTTGTTTTGCTCACCATAATAATTCTTCGATTTGACAGTATGACGTGACGTCACAACATGGCAATCGATCCTATTCTTATTTGGAACGCATTGTATATGTTGTGCGCTGAGTGCAAGTTGGTTTACCACGTTTGGCTCTCTGATTGGTTAAGAGCTTGGAGCGGACCAATCGGAGCACCGAACTTCATAAACGTGTCGATCATGTTAACGTAAAGCAAACCCGCACTAGCCACTTAGAAATCGGAGCTTGAAAATATCTGGTAATTGTAAGTTCGTAAAATCGACAAGTTTTAATCATTAAGCCGATAAATCTGTTGGTAACCGTAGTACAGGTGAAGCTTTTCTCAGTAAGTTTATTATCTTAATGCTTATTTCAACAGTAAATTCGGACGTAAATTTAGCAAAACTCTTCGATCGAAGATTTATTTTCAACAGTCTATATAATACGTTTTATTTCAAGACCCATATTGCTTTTGCGGATTTAGAAACAGACGTGGGCTAAGTTACAGACATAAGACAGTAGATGTATATTAAAAGGCATTAAAACTGTTTATAACATAACATTTGAATATGTCACATGTGCCTTGAAGTCTACAATGTACCATTGACGTAGGTAATACAGCATGAAATCTGTGTGATGACTATAAAGATTTGTCGCTTTCTTTGCCAAAAATGGCATGGCTAAAACTAGCGTGAGACAATTTATTTTCATATCATTCATTCTATATTGTTCACAGGTATGTGTTTTTGATTCCTTGCCAGGCATAGTGGCATTTGTTTTGCAATCGTCAGTAATTAAATTTTCAGACATCTTTGTGGAAACTGAATTGTCAATATCACTAACATCTTTGAGTGTTGTCAAATATTTATTTTAAACAAGATCCGCTTTATTATTACTATCTCCCAAATGTGTTTTTTTAATAAAATAAATGAATCGTGTATCGTTATAAATAACGACTAACGATGTTTTCTCATTATGTTCTAAGTTGAAAGGAGGAAAAACATAAAACGTGTTAGTTTCTAGTGATCACGCGCACGTATTTAAGTAGTTAAACGACACATGACATGGTTATTAGCAGTTATATTGCAGAGGATAGTAATTACGATTGCTAAAAAGCTTAAAGTAACGTCGTAAAGTCATATCCTTGGACGAAATGACGACCACCCATTCAAAAAGGCCCTAAATATTCCCAGTCGGCTATGAGGATTAGTACACAGACAAACCAGAACAGAGCTCTCTGGTGCAGACGTAGTACAAGGAGACCTGAATCCAGCTAAATTGAGAAGAGGGTTGGACAAAAAAGAAGAATGTCTGTGTTGCAATTTTATCATTTTATTAACAAAATATTCTAGCAAAAACTATTGATATCATACGTTTTTAAGCTATAAAGAAATCCTAAGTGTGGGTAAGAGACACAGCTATACAGGTTGTCTAGCGCTATCTCTTACCCACAATGGAATAAGAATAAAACAATCTTACTTTGAACGTCATGGTAACCCAACAAGAAATGTTAGTAATTTATTTTCGCCATGTGTGCGCACGGGGATCTTGTTGTCATCAACAACGTATCAGCAGTTTTGCACCCGAAAATTACGTTAACCAAATATAAATATATTTCGTCTTATAAGTTTCCCAGTACATCTAAATAATAAAACTGTTTTCGTCCTGCTTTTCTTCAGTCTGCCGGAACACCGAACGTTTAATTTGGTTTCGAGAGAAACAATAAGACAGACAAGGTTTATAAATTTACGGTTAACGTATACATTTTGGGCGTTTACGTGCGTCCAGCGTAAACGCCTTGAACGCTTCGTGTATTGTATCGTTTGCAATAAGTTGCAAAATAAGCTTTTTTCCAAGCTATTTTGAATTTTTAGTGTCTTGTTTTAAAGTTGAAATTGATTAGATTGCCATTTTGAAAAAAGTTGACTATTTGTTTGTCTCGGTTCTGTTGCTTCTTCTTCTTCTCGAATCGATGATTTTTTTTCCTCAAAGTTTTTGGATGGTGAATTTGTTACTTGTGAATAATCATGCACGCTTTTCAAAAACAATAATAATAATAATAATAGGGGGTTGTCCTTGGGTGCACTAGCATAGCGCGTACAGGGATAATCGTCGGTTGGTATCATGTTCCATTATAATTGTCTAAAGGGCCTCTGCGAGTTGGCTTCGGCTCCTCGTACGCCTCCCAAAGGTCCAGGACCTCAGGGTCCTGAGATAAATAAAATAAATAAAATATATAAAAATAATAATAGTTAGTTCATAGTTCCATGTTACCAGTCCACTTAAGACTCCAAAAACCATAGCCCTATTATCTTTGTTCTCCATATGTCGCAACAGTTTTTCAATAGCCGGGGGTTGTCCTTGGGTGCACTAGCATAGCGCGTACAGGGATAATCGTCGGTTGATATCATGTTCCTTTATAATTATCTAAAGGGCCTCTGCGAGTTGGCTTCGGCTCCTCGTACGCCTCCCAAAGGTCCAGGACCTCAGGGTCCTGAGATAAATAAAATATATAAAAATAATAATAATAATAATTTCTTTATTTGTATTGAATGCAGGTGTTACAATAATGGTGTTAGATCAGATATGTGTATACCCAGTACATTCTGCCGTGAAACGTGCGTTCAAGAACGAAGTGTCTTGGATACCACCACTTATAGATAGTAAAGAAACCTCTCCGTTACTAGTTTTCCCCTTTGATTCTTCAAGTTGTAAAATTTCTAATTTTATTACTGAAATATTTTGTAGATGGGCGACAAAGAAGATTGATTTCATATGCAATATAATATCAGGTATCGTCGATATTGTATCGTCGTCTGTACAACATCGTCACCTTAAGAGCCATCTCGTATTCTTCTGCAAATTGACCGTTACAAACATGAGAAGTCTGAATACTGCAGACGATATTTATGCTTCTCAGAGCATCGTTTATTGCCACCTTTACAAATCAAGTATAGAGTTTTATGGTGCAGAGTTCTGTATCTGGACAAAGTCTGTTTCCATGTATCGCAAAGCTCTTTTCATAAGACGACACGATGACGATTGTAGATATCAAAAGTACCGAACGACGAATCGGCTCCGATTATGAGCAGTGGTGGGTAAGTGGTAACGGCTCCGATTTATGAATTGTAGGTCACAGGTTCAAGCCCAGACAGGTGCATTGCTTAGTGTCACTTGTTATATCATCACTGCTCTCAAAACATTTTGAAGAAACCGGCATGTCCTAGAACCAAAAAATCGAAAACACCACGGACGTGACCCCCACCAACCCGTACTGGCCTCGTGTGGTCGATTAAGGCCCATTCCCTCTCCTATAGAGTAAGCCTGAGTGTCAACAGTGGGAACATTATAAGGCTGATGATTATGCTTATGAATAATGCCGACGGATAAAAATTATGAACTTCATCGGAGTACTAGCACGTTGTGTTTTAGTTTATTATGCTGGTATTTCTTTGTGATGGGATGTCGATAGAGTCTCCGTGGGCCAGGAATACAAAGAGTACCTGAAGCAACAAGTGTGAATTACCTTCAGTAAAAGTCTGTCATTCCGTCACGCTCCACCTAGAGCACAAAAAAATATTTGATGATTTCCCGAGTCAAAAAAGGCATTTTGAATATATTTCATTAACAATTTTTGACTTATGTGAAGTTGAAATTGTAAACCTTAATTAATGAAAGGGTTTAACCGTATTCCTCTTGTTTGGCTTTATATATACTTCAGGAAGTATACTTTAACTGATTCACAAATACGTGCCAGCTGTTGTAATAATGCACCTACAGCTTCAAATGTAACTTGAGCTATTTATAGCACTGTCAACCAGATAGCCTTTATCAGTATTATTAATAAAAATGACTCACTCGTATTCACTTCTACGCTAATATATTGTATACGCCCTAATTGCCCATGACGTATCGCAACCGTATCGTCACACAAAAGTGGGCCTCAATACTTCGCTTTCAACAGACCAGGTGAGTCAGATCTGAGCCAATTTAGTTTGAACGGAAAATTTTGCAAAGTACCGCGAAGTACCTGGATATTCAGAAACTAACTAGTTTCTGAGTACTTTGATGATCCTACTATTTTCTAGATAAAAAGCGGCAGCTAGAAGTTTAATAAAAAAATGTATCTTTTTTTATTAAACTTCTAGCTGCCGCCCGCAGTTCAAACTATGTGAAATTAGTTCTTCCCACTTTTATAAATTATAGCTGATATATTACTCCAGAAGCCCTACCAAGAGCTCTTAACGCTATACATTTTACAAGTTCCAATAAATAGGCTGAACTGTTAAAGGAATGGAGCTTCATACGGTATATAGTTCCACCTATCTTTTTCACTCAATGACTGACATTTAACATGTCATAGTAAGGCCCCTGGACAAAAGTTAACCATGTACTATTTATTACTGTGATGCTGTCACCAAAATATTTTGTTAAAGGGATATACGTGAGGCATACTGAAAGTCTCTGGATCTGGCCACATAAAATAAAATAATGAAAAAACCAATTATAGAATTCGAAAAAGGAACTCTTTGCGAGCACGTTACTTTTTAATTTGCGAGACTACCATTTGTTTTTTCATTGTGGCGTCCTTTCGAAGATTGTGTGTCGTTATCAAAATGAATTTAACTCGTGAACATTTTCATTCAATAATTTTTTATGATTTTCGTTGTGGCTTAAGTCAACAAGAGAGTTGCCAGAGACATCAATTGGTGATGAAGCACCATGTCGCAGCTCTGTGTATTCGTGGTTTGGAGAATTTGGACGTGGAAGTGACCATCTCTATGACGAGGTACGTGAAGGTCGGCCGGCGACTGCATTTACAGACTCAAATATTGACACCGTACGACAATCTATTGAAACTAATAAAAAAATTACGACTACATCGCCGCTTACCATCAGGTGAAATATGAAACGCGAGCCTATCAATAATAAAAAAATAATAATAATAACAGTCGCATGTATTGATAATAAAAAAAATCCAATTGTGATCTCAATGCCAATGTTAATCCAATATGGTTTAATACATGGCATTGGCGCTAAAGTTGACGAAAATTCATTTATTTCCGCATTTATTAAAATCATAATTCTAAACGCCTTGTACATTATCAATTTTCACGTGCGTTTTATTACTTCCCTATTGTCAAAAAAAGTCCCTATACATTTAATGTGTATCCTGTTATACAGGTTGATTCCTTTTGATAGGTAAGTATGGAATTGTCTGAAACCATTGGGGGTTCTAAGTTTTAAAGGCCATACCTGACGATACATCGTTTCTGTTTGGTATATAGAATGTATTGGTATATCGGGCTTTTTCAGGAAGACCATAGGGTATTTTACTCGCTATGAGGAAAAGTCTAAAAATAATAAAAATAAAAATTTTAAATTCATTTTTAGGGTACTTAGCGACTGAATAAAAATTTTGTGGTTTTTGTAGTGGTTTATTAGCACTATAGAAACTAATTGAGACACTTGAGCGACAAATGAGTGTAATACTACCCTATTATATGTTCGCAACGCGACGGTTCACAATTATTTCAGGAACGCGGATATGTCAATAGTGCATAAAGAACTGTAGTTTTTTTTTTTACTATTGATACGCTAGACCACTATCTCACCTATTGGAATACGAAGTTTTGATCGACGGACGTGAGGATGCTCCATTACTGACTTAAAGCCCCTGTGAAAACTTATGAATAAAAAGTTACAGTTTTAGAATAATACTTAGAATCAGAAATACTTTTAAATTAGAAAATACCCTTTCCTGCAAAAAGCACTCTAACTGTCGGGCACAAGTTCTTTCTGATAAGGCTGGACATAATATAATCTCTTTCACGAATTACTTATGTCGTTAAAAATTACAAAAACGAACACTCCTGAAAAAATGAACTTTTTGCCTTACGACCTTATTCATAGCAGGTATGTGCGATGCGAATCGATTCGCAAATTCATGCAATGCGTCGGGCAAGCTCGGTTTTTGTTATGCGACGTCGCATCCGCTGTTTTGTGTTTTGGCCCTAAATTATATTTTTGAAGTAGGTATGGGTTTTTCATAGTGTAATTAATGCCTAATGAAATTACCAGCCCCAGTACTTTGTAAACACCTTTTGTTTTGTTTACTTTCAAAGATTACCTAATTATTATTTGATAGGTATAAAACATTTTTCAATGTCGTTGATAAAGTTAATATCTTTTTAATCACTGATTTAATCGCATTATTTTTCATAATATGTTTTTTAAAAGCAAAAAAATATTGGGTTGAGTAATTATCTTTCTTGAAAATCTTGAAAAACAAATAAATGCATTGTTGTGAAAAACAAAGAAAGTACCTACGCAGTACGTTATATAACGATACGTACGTTATATACGTTCTAGTAACGATGCTATCGTTACTAGAATTATTTTTGTATAGCAATCAGATTTAACAAGATATATTGTGCTTGACATTTTTTTTTTATAAATGATAGGCTCGCGTTTGACCACCATCTCACCTGATGGTAAGCGATGATGTGGTCGACGATGGAGCACGCTTGCCTAGAAGTAGCCTATTCACTCTTGACTTAAAGACCCCTAAGTGGCAGCTATCAGGAAACACAGAATCCGGCAAGGAATTCCACTCCTTGGCTGTACGCACAGTAAATGTATTCTCAAAACGCTTTGTGCGTATGGGTGGGATTTCTACCGTGTACCGGTGGCACAACGCCGTAATTGGTTCTGCATAAGTAGCTAATAACCAAAACGAATTATTACTGTCTACCAAGAAAAAATCAGTGCGTAGGGCAAATTGCTCGCAGAACAAATGGTTGATGGGGCCAAAAGGTTCTGAAGTGGCAACCGCATACCGGAAGAGGCAACGTTGAGGGCCTCCCACAAAGTCGACCGATGACCTGGTAAGGGTTACGGGAATCCAAAGGATGTGAGACGCAAAGGACCGGTCATTATGGCGACGCTTTGAGGAAGCCCACAGAATAGAAAATGAGAGGCCTATGTCCAGAAGTGGACGTTTTTCGGCTGAAATGATGATGATATTTAACTAAAAGTCAACTAAACTTTCTTTCAATGAAATAATAGCTGACCCTACAAACGTTGTTCTACCATATAAATTATCGGAGAATAAATTAGGTTGGGAGAGTAAAAATAAACTACGACTTATTCCTACCAAATATACATAAAAAAAAAACATTAAAATAAATTGGTTAAGTCATTTCGGAGGAGTTCTTTAACAAATACTCACACAAGATTTTTATATATTAGATAGAACTTCTATTTTGGTCGTTAAAATCAAACTTAGTTTCTACATTGCACAAACTATTTTTCATTCCAGTTGAAATAAAAACTTGAAAATCGGTCACGAAAGACTACGGAAACAGCAGTAAAATTCATATTTTATATTCATCACCTTCGTCTTACTAAAATATTGATTAAAACTTTACGCCGATCAATATCAGGTCACTTTGGAGCTAAATACTAAAATATTAAACTGAAGGTCTGTGCTTGCGTCATTAGTGGCCGCCAACAGTGGGTCAACCCTCGCTTGCCTCGCCAGATAAAAATAATCCCTTTGATTTGTCACCCTGTCAATCAAATAGACCAGTGTGTGGTACAAATAGTACCACAACATGTATCTGTCTATGATATTGTAGATAGGTACATGCTCTTCCTGTTTTGTAGTATCGTCATTCATAATTAGTTTTTTACGTCGTCGTAATTAATGTTGGCATCATTAAGTGACGTACATAATTTATTAAACATGGCCACCTAATCTTTCGTAGTTTGAACTTCCATCGACCATGAATTCATGATTGTAACTTGTAGAAGTTGAATTATGTTAAAAAACCTTATATTGTATATTTTTCAAGAACACTGCAGTATCCAAGTAGGAAGGCCTTCCAAATGTTACCTTACAGTCAATTTTTATGTTATCATAAAATTGGTAAAATAAAACCACTTGCCTCGCCCAGCATGAAATCGTAAAGTTTGTGACAAACACTCAATTTGGGCACGTAAGGTCAAGATCACCTTTTGAGAGTGGAACACTCCACCGATGCGGTAGAGAAGACGCTCGGAATACAGCCATGAAAAAAGTTTCCACACGTAAATAAAAACATTTGATAAATAACAACCGTAGGGCAAAGAGTAGTTCCTGTTTCTAGAAAAAAAAATGTTTACGACGAAGGGATCGTCAACAACTAAATTGTGATTGCCTATAATGGTGATCGTTTAGGCGTGATCGCTTTCAAAACATTACCCATGCACCTTGAAAGTAGCTCAGGTCAAGGTTGGTCACCAAGGCCTCCAAACGACTTTGAAGTCCACGTCACGAAATTGATCCGTCTGTGTAACGTCTGGTCCTTCATGTGAATGTTTTATATGCCAAACACGTGACACGATATTATATGCATGGATGATTTGTAGTCCAGACTTCGATAACTACGCAATACTGTATTATAAACCAATTAACTTTCTGCATGATTCATAAATGGTGTTCATAAAAAGCGCTTTAAAAGATTTATAGTCTAATCCTAGCAGTGATATAATGGTACTGACTGAATCATTATATTATTATATTTCTTTCGCTTTTTTAACCCGTTTTTAGCTAATCATATAGCTCATAACCAATTTCACTTTTCACTTTTTCTATTCCGTAGAAAGTGAATAAAGAATGCTGAAAATAAAGACTGCTAATATGCTATCGTTCAAAGATTTCTTTGATAGTAAATACTCTAATTTGCAATGTTTGATCTCGACTACCTTAATTCATTATTTAGTAGTTTCTCTGAAATAGAGTGTGTTGGCATCTTTCTATCTAGGGCAACTATATATCAAATATTATAGCAGATTGGTTCGTGTTGGAATACTGTCGTGTTGATAAATTGTATTAGCATCACTGAAAAGATGCATTTTCTTCAGATAAAAATCGTTGAAAGTTTATGTTTATTTGAATATGTCGCTATTAATTATACGACTACAAAGACACTGTTTACAAAATTCGTAGAAGTTCCCCAAGATCGCGTAAAGACGTCACTGTCCCCATTGTTCAATCTTACACAAATCTTGGGGACACAAAGTTCCGATGTTACGACGCGAATTGCGCAGTTGAATTGCTACGACAATGTTGTCGCGTCATTAGTTTATAATGGTGTAATTTTTAGCCTTATATTTGGAGCCTTAAGAGTGAGAATTGCGTGGTTTTGTTTTTTAAATATGTTCAATGACATGGCGAAGGTGCGTCTTGTCTAATTGCGTCTGGTCACGTGACCGCCGGGTGTGACAGTGTCGGGCGAGCCGCCCACACAGCCGACGGATGGGCCAATACGTCACAGTCGGTTTTAACACGCGTTTTAAATGGCTTTTCTGTTGGAAACAATATTTTCGTAGACGAGAAAACAAAAATAGGGAATAAAAATGTCGACTATAAAAGACTATTTTATTTCGAAAATATTTAAACAATCATTCAATGATAATACCTATTCGCAACTTGTTTGTACGTAGGTTGGTAATTTATATTATTTTGTAGTACTTACCTGCCTGTGATATTTTATTGGTTATACAATAGACGTAATCAATGTATTAAAACAAAGCACATAATCAAACAGGAAGATACAAAGGTGTTCATTAAAATGCAGTTATTGTACATAGCATTGTTGTTGGTCATTCTGAAGGGAATCCTTTGTAGATGTAGACCTTTGTGTACCTACTCTATAAACTCGTCCTTTACCTTGTCATGTAAGTAAGTACAGTACCGTAATAGGTACCTGTTCTGTTTAAGAAGAAATAAAGCAACAACAACAACAGAAGAAATATAAAAACAAGTAATAGAAATCGATAACCCATTCTGTTGGCTTGGATTGAAAACAGACGCAATAAAATCTCAAACAAAATAAAATTCCGTTACAAGACCACAAAAAAATGGATTATAATTTATTCATTTAATTATTTTTTTATCCATTGCTTGATATACTTACAGAATGCACCAAAGCGTATAGCAAGCCAACAAACCAACAATCTATGAACTAAAAAAATTTATACAAATATTTATCATTTCTTTACTGCTATAAAAATTAATATAATAATAATAAAATATGATAATTATCATGTTAACGATTCAGTTTGTAGGTACCTACCTGAGATCCTGGTAAGGCTTTTATTTTTATTTATTGGTTGGGAAATCATTTAATAACTTTTTCCGCTCTGGGTGGAGCGAGAGGGATTTGAGTGAGCTTTTACTAAATAAAACTTACCTGTGTTCCTTCAATTGCCTTTCGCGTTCCAGGGTCATGGTAGCTCTTTCGAACATTCCCGCCATCCAGGAAGACTATATTTTTATATCGTGGAAGACTATGGCATCAGACTTATCGATCCCAATTACAAGGATTATCGATAGAAAACAGTTATTATCGATAGAAAGTAAAACAAATCTTATAAGTCTGTGGTTCGAAATAAGAATAGTAAAGCCAATAACCTCGATCTGTCAAGTGTTGCATGAAAAGTACGGTTTGCAAAGAAAACTTATTTGCGTATTAATAACGGTTTTTTTTTTACTCTGTATTACTGACTCTTAGTTAAATGTAGGTGAAGTAAAAACGTTATTGTTTAATGTAACTTAGCTAAATATGTTATTTAAGTAATAATAAGTTTAAAAAAAAACTAATTTCTTTCTTATTTTCATTGTTAGGAACACTTAGCCTTCTTCCTCCATTTACACCACTACTCAGACACTTCACACAGTGACGCAGAAATTAGCAAAATTAAAGAACTGGATTGTGATTAAACTCTTTTTGTTCATGATACGTTAATAAATATTATTTTTTTTTAAATCTGGTTTTGCTCACCCTACCTAATTTTTCGATTTGACAGCTATGACGTCACAACATGGCGTAAAAATCGATTCTATATTAACGCCTTAGACATTTTCTACCATTCGACTATGCCATACGGATGGTGCGGGGATACCGCACGGTTTCCCGCGAAGCGGCGAGCCTCCTTGCTGGCCAGCCACCATGGGATCTGGTGGCAACAGGCCTTGCACGCATGCACGATCTGCGCGTGGAGATGCAACGTCGGGGCGAAACTCCGCTGCCACGACAAGTTGCGGCATGGCGGACAGAGCTCCGGCGGGGTCTCATGGTGGAATGGCGACAGCGACTATCGCAACCCAGTGCTGGGCACGCCGTAATTATGGCGGTAATTCCCCTCTTTGAGGAGTGGCTGGAAAGGCAACACGGCGTCCTTACCTACCGCATGACGCAGGTCCTCACCGGACATGGTAAGTTCGGGAGGTTCCTGCACCGGATTCGTGCGGAAGAAACGCCCGGGTGCCACCATTGTGCGGACCACCCGGAGGACACGGTGGAGCACACGGTGGAGGTGTGTCCCGCTTGGGCAGAGCAACGCCGTGTCCTCGTGGGGGCGATCGGCGGCGGCGATCTCTCGCGCCGGGCCTTGGTACAGGCCATGGTCCGAAGCGAGGAGGAGTGGCAGGCGGTTGCCTCCTTCTGCGAAGCAGTAATGCTAGCAAAGGAGGCGGCCGATCGCGTGAGGCAACGGTCCTCACGCCCCAATCGCCGCCGGGATTCCGATCCCGATTTCCGGCCATCGTAGGCGCAGGCTTGCGGACGGCGAGCAATGGGTGGCTCGCCGTCCGACCGTCCGGTAACCGTCCGGACCGAGCCCAAGTCGTCGACGGCGCGTGCTGTTCCACGCGCGCCTCAGGGAGATGTCAGCAGCTGTAGGGGCCTAGCAGGGTCGAAGCCTACTGGGGCCAAGGGTCTGATTCTGAAAGGAAGACTCGGCCCTGGTACGAAAGGCAACGAAGGAACAGGAGTGGGTTTTTAGTCAGTAAAAGTCTGACACTATCTCCCGCCCCGCCCAAGGGCCATCAAAAAAACCATTCGACTATAGGATGGTGCAGAAACGGAACACGGTAGGTACAACTTAATGGTAAACAATCAAATACTGTGTTTTACATTAACCTACTCATACGATTAAGAAAACCCAAGTTTTGCCGCTAATTAATAGTCATATTATTATAATAACCAATCGTATTGAATAAAAGGTAAATTACCGAGTAATATTCAAGTACTCTTATCTGGTCAGATTCTGTGTTTTTATGAACTACCTGGTAATCAGTTTTGTGATATCTAAGTTGAATAAATAGAGTGAATAGGTTACTTCTACGTAAGCGCGTTCCATCGTCGACCGCATCGTCGCTTTCCATCAGGTGAGTTAGCGGTCAAGCGCGAACCTATCAAGAATAAAAAAAAAAAAAAAAAAACCTACCTCATACGCTAAGTAGGTAATCTTGAGTAGTAGTACAATCTTGAGTAGGAACTAACACTGAAGGAAACAATAAAAACGAAGATTTTTTTAGGAATGAATCCTGTATCGTGGGTGCTTCACGAACATGTCATCTGTAGGCCATACATATATTAGTTCCGTGCTGTAAAACCCAGCCGTTCCTTTAATTGGAGTCAAAGGTTTTCCAAAAAGGAAAGAACATAGGAGTAGGTATTAGTCAGTAAAAGTCTGACACGACCACCCGCTCCAAGCTAGAGTTGGAGAAGTCATTGTATGATTTCCCACCTAGACAAAAAAACAAGCTGTTCCGTTATTATCTCACTTTTAATTAGAACTTAACAATTGAAAATAACTATTGAAAAGAAAGTGAGTTTGCTTAGAGGAAGAAAGACTGTACACCTACTTAGGTATGTTGAAATAGTGCGGCTTTCAGAAGACCCATTCATAACAAGGATGTTTGCATAATAAAATTATCTGACGTGGCTCTCCCTGTAATTTTTTTTTATCAGTATGAAAACAAAACGTAAAGATTAACATTGTGCAATACCATATGCGTAATAAACGCTAGGTACGCGGTGATATTTTGGTGAATGACACTAGTCTAATAAGTGCGTGGCTACCTACGTTCATTAAAACAATTACGTTGTAAACGAAATATCCATTGAATTGCGCGTGCCAGACATTTTAACCAATAAAGATTTTAACAAGAATATTTACCTGAACCGGGTATTGAACTTAAAACCTTTAGGATTGAATTCGATTATTCTCTTACCCTCTGTGCCAATGGCCGATTGAATGCTATCAACAATAACAGATATATCATAAAAAGTATCTTAGTCTACGCGTGTTTGAAAACTAACTCAAATGTAGAGTAAATAAAACATTTACTTACTAAATACAGTCAAAGAAATAGTTGAAGGAACTGACGTCCTACATTCAGTAAAAACAATAATATTTACAAAACATCCATTTACAAGAAAACGTAAAGAGATTTCCACATTTTCCACGAAATTATAAATAAACATTACAACATATTTAACATATTTATCTTATCACTGACAATCGTAGAAGAATGTTAAAAAATCATAAAAAAAAAACAAATATTATCACGGTGGAAACTGATTTTGTTTTATTATCTAATCGGTAATGTTGGTTATGTTGATAAACAAATAGTGAGTTCATCGCTTTATCAATTCGTGTGACCTTCTCCTTGACGTGACGTGTAAGTACATTGAAAGATGCAACATAACCTTTATGTACCTTTGTACAGACATATAAAGGTAAAGGTGAATAAATAAAAAGATCATTGATATTCCTACAAAAGCATTGGACTTTTGACATTCAGGTCAGATTACATAAGAGACTTCTATTATGTAATACAGTCATTTGACGAGTCATCCAGACGGTTCAAACTGAACAGTCATCAGACTGAAAAAGTGACTATTATATTCAATGTCACATGACACTTAGGCATCATACATATTTATAACAGAAAGTGATAGAATCACCAATGATTACGACATTGATGAAATAGGAGCGACGCCGACGGGCAAGATTATATTGCAAAGCAAAGCATGGCCTATGCTTTGCTTCAGGAGGAACAGGAGGTCAGGCAGGGGGCGAGTAGATTAAAATAATAATAATCTTTTATTATCAGGCAACTAAGGCCCATAGAAAAAATACACAAATAATCTTACAAAATAATAAACTAATACATGTGTTTAAAATAAACTATAAAAATGATTAAACTATACTATTGTACACGAAGTGACGGCGTCGTGTTCCGCTGCGAGGTCGGTATCCTTCCACGAAATCGTCGATACACGACAACCTTCGGCCTAAACTCTCCTTTGAGGAAGGTCTCCAAATGGTAAAAAACACCACAAACCACTTGAAATTAGTGTTATGGCGCGGCTCCAACTGCACGACTCTCAAAGTCCAGTTTGTCTTTAGGCGTACATAGTCTCTTGAATTATGGATGTATTACTAACACTAGTTATAATTTTTTTTTAATTACTAATTGGATCCTAGTTATCTTAATATTTATTATTATTATCAAAACGATGATCAAGTCAGATGATATTTCATGTGCTTTATCTTTGGCTTGACCATCGCTGGTGGACGTGGGATTGGCAAGGTATGTACTACAAACAATCTAGCTAGCCTTTTCGTAACTGTAGTGGGGTCAGCTTCCAGTCGCATTAGAAGCAGCTGGATATCAGTATTTTACGTTATATGAGATTCGTCAAGCAGAGTATACATGTAGATGGAGAAGAAGAGGAAAGCCAAAAGAAAAGGTAGAAGGATTGTGTGAGTAGTGATATGAAGGAAAAGGGAGTTAGTGATAGTAAAGCAACAGAGAGTGCATCGTGTCATGTTTGCGCACATGCTTGTGCAATAAAAATTCTCAGTACCTGGCTAATCTCCGTTGAGATTGGCCACCATGATTGAAATTAGGTAGGAAGAATTATATTTGGGAGGAAGTACAATATAGAACTAAATGTCTAGTGAAGTACTTGTGCATTTGAAAGTTACAACGTAATTACAGTCATGGCTTGATCCATGTGAATTTCAAAGATAATTGAAACATTAGTTGCACTGATATCAAGCATGAAGCAAAATCACATGCTCTATTGATACCAATACAAATGGTCATACTTACACTAATGACGTCAATCTTTTGAACTATTTCGCCACGGTCACCATAAAACTTTACGAACGTGCTTTTAGAACAAAAGTTAATTGACAAATTAGTGTCGCTGTTTTCTATAGATCTCGAATCGCCCTGACAACGAATGGGCGTGGAATAATACCAAAGAATATTGCAGACAATGACCTATAAGACAATGACTCTTGTTGATCCCAGAACAACGAAACCTTGTTTTTCATTCATTTTATTTGTTTCCTTTGTATTATATACTAGCATAACCCTTCAAATCAGAATCGTAAAGTTTACATATTGTGCAGGTGGTAAATAATATCGATTTGCTAATATACTGCATCAAAGCATAATAATAAACATGTGTTTAGCCTTGAAGCTTGCAGCCTGAGGTTCACAACAAAAACAAGAAAATCTGGTAAACCTTGTTTGTTTGCATCCGCAATTAAAATTAACTACCAGTAGTACTGGAAATAGAAAAAGTAATTGCGACATTAATGATTGACTCATTAGAGTCCTGATAGACGCGGCATCGCAAGCCCCTTTGCGTAAACGTTGCACCTGTGTTGAAGACGCAAGAGTCACGCCCCCAGAGATATCGACTGTTATAAATACCACGCTATTCAATGGTTCTTCTCTTCATTGTCAGCTGATGTGGCTGCATTGTTAGCCAGCGATGTTATTGTGTAATTTCAGGTGAGATTACTACAATTAGGTTGCGCAACTTCGAGATTTAGGTCTGCAATGTTATTCTAGAACATAATAACCGTCTGTTGATAATCAAATGCGTCAGTATCTGTAACTGTAACATGTTAATATTGGCATACGATACGAAAATTGTTTAGAAATCATGGATCAACTTAGATGATTTGTTTATGTTTTCAATCAAACTATCATTTTAATGTTTTATACTCAGACCCAGATCTATCATAGTTTTTGATGTTTGTAACCTTGTTTTATTCCGTCGTTCTAATTTCACGCAAGAATCTTCAGTTTATATTGAACATCGTACTACATCTATTATTTTTCTTATCTTAACCTTCAATCTTAGATAACGTAATAATAAACAGGACTTAAATCTATCAATGTCAGGCTGAACTCGACAAAAACTTGACAAAATCTTCAGTTACTTATGGATCTTTAGATTTTGAACACAAAAGTGATGTTTACAAGCAAAAACAAATTGTAATCAAACATCTCAATGTCGAAAGCAGCTTTATTTAGCGTCAACGTCTGCAAAGTGACGCGGGAAGATATTTTTAGTAGTAAACAAACGTGGTCATTCTGGATTTGACTATTTCCTTCAACATAATTGAAATAGTGCAACAATGCGGTTTGCGTAGGTAGCCTAAAAGGGTACAATAAAATGGATATTCTTGATCAACATAAGTAAAATCGTTTCAAGACTATCCAGGCTCAAATATAGTACAGAAAATGGATTTCCTTGAAACTGTGTACCGTAGTGTGTAATAATTGCATAACATTTAATTGGTAGGCACCAGATACCTATTAATTAAGTGCATTCTAAACCACCGTCTCGGTCGCTAAGTTACATATTATTATGGCATCACATACTTCAAGTATTACATAAATCTTACGACGGTATTATCCTTCAAAATTGATGTATTCATCTACTTACTGTATAGCATAAATTCAACTAGATATCTTAATATAAGACAAAAACTTCCCTTTTCTACAATTATGGGCCTACCACATGCACAAGCTTCACCACAGTTATGCCTATGCAGGCCTATTTGTACATGGAACACCGTGTAAAACTCGTATATAAACCGGCCTGCGCAGGCAAAACTGTGGTGAAGCTTGTGCGTGTGACTTTCAAATCAAAATCAAAACACTTCAGTAGCATATCAAATAGATTTCACTCGTCTGTTTCTTTACGTTACATTTCTTTAAATTATTATGAAACTAAGTCCTCGACCACGTCTGCTGGTTCGTCTTTTTGTAATAAACTCAAAAACTACCAATTTTCATACAGTCTTCACCAATAGACATTTGTGTCACCGGAGTGATTTGTAAGGAAGATTTAGATGTATACTGCACTGCATAACTTATAATTCCAAAAAAGCCTAAAATTTCCAAGCTTTTTATTTAACACCCGTACGGAGCTGGGGCAGGTCACTAGTGCATAATTTATGGAAAAGTATAGTTCAACGTTCGTTAAAGTACCTATATTTTTGTCCCTATATTACCCGCATGTTGATTTACACAATGTAGATACTACGTCATGATTATAATTTAAGGTTCATCCTCCTGTCAATATTAATAAACAATAACAAGTGCTGCTAGATTAGTAATCGCAATATTATATTTTTTTAATTTACGCTCGCATGCAGCCGTTGGTGTTCAACAAAGTAAACACCGACTAATCGTCGGGCATCTGCAAAATTTCTAATTTTCAACTGTAATAGCGAGAAAATTACCACATGTAACGGGGCGTTCTGTCTTCTTAACATATTACCGTGCACGTGAGCTCTTCTGCGTCTAGTTGGCGCTTGATTTAAGTGCGTGCCGAGCCTGGATTAATTAAAGAGATTAGAACCTTGAGTGAAGAGTTTATAGATGTACTCACTCATACCACTAAGGCCGTTAATGCATTTATTGATGAAGTAATATGCTACTACCAATGCTAAATACGTCATTAGCTATCGCCTTATTTTTTTGTTGTTTGAAACCTTCAAATAACTGGTCCCACTCTGGGTGGAGTATCAAACCTTTATTGACTAAAACTCACCTGTGTTTCTTCAGTTTCGCTTTGTGTTCCAGTACCGCGGTGATTTTTTAAAACCATCCCTAGGCTATCGCACTAATTGTTTTCGTGAACACGCAACCTGCCAGTATACTCGTAGCTGCCGACGAAAGTAACTAAAAACATCTGTTTTTCAGGGATGCACGTGAGCTCACAGTATTTTTAGTCAGTCACGTTATTTTTCCGAGCAGTAACTCGAATGTGCATTTTATCTCTAACAACCAAAATCACCGATTCTGAGAAGAGTAATGGCGTCAACGGAAAAAACATACTGTGACTAGGTACATACATTAGAACTCTCCAATTTCGTGACGTTTATAAATTAGCGAACATGTCCTATATCTTAACAAAAGCACGAATTTGTTTAATTTCATACATTCGGGTTAGTAGGTCGGTCGTGTCATAGCAAGGCCAGGCCATACACCATACGAAAACCATTTTAACTCATCACCAATTTGTTAACAATTAACGTAAAATAAACCTTATAACTTAAGCTGTAAAGTTCAACGTCTTTAAGGGAACCGAAAATAAAATTAAAAACACGAAAATAATTTGTTTGGCGATACATCGGAATATCGCCTAGACATATAAAATTCGACCTTCATCGAGTTGCACGTCGTGAGTCGAATATCATATAAACAATGATTGACAGATGCCCCAGAAAGCATAAAATGATACGTTTTCATTGAAATTAGTAGGTAACTACGTCAAACTAGGCAATTTTATTACAAACTTGCTAACCATTTCACTGGGTGTCAAACATTAATAACCACATTTGAATATAGCCTATCACTCAGAAATTTGTTGCTTTCTATTGTTAATTTTTTTTTTTTAAAATTGGTTTAGTAGTTCCAGAGGTTGGTTCCTACAAAAAAACTTACAAAAAATAAGTACATATAATGCAAAATATAATATTATGCGTTTATATGGATTTAATTGAGGTATGAGACTTTCGACATGATAAGGAAAATCAACAGCAAATATTTGATTTTTATGTTCCAAACCCCTATGCAGAACGCGCCAATTTATTTTATGGAAAGTAACCGATAAATTATGACAAAGTAGTTTTGCTTAACTCACTAACAATGATAGATGAGCATAGCATAGCATAGCATAGTCGGCCTTATAACGTTCCCACTGCTGGGACTCAGGCCTCCTCTCTAGGAGAGGGAAAGATGAGACTGGCATTATATTATCAAATCGTACTTTTCAATAGAAACACAAAACCTACCTTAAATAAGCAACTAATTTACATTTTACACGATAGTAAAACATTCATTTCCGCCGATCGTAAATCAAAAATGATGCAACTGAAATAGTTTTTGATTTACCTGACTTGATTTAAAAAAATGTTATGAAGTTATATTTGTTTTAATTTAAGTGCTGCTAAAACTGACTGTAAATTAGGTACCTATCTTATGCCTCATGCGTCTGGACAGATACTGCCTGCGCCTGGTGGCGGTGACCTTCACCGGACACTGAACGCTAAATAAACAACTCCATACAATAGGCATCACAGACAGTCCCTTGTGCAGAGCATGCTTGGAGAAGGAGGAGACATTTGCGCATGTGCTCCTTTACTGAACAAGTGTCACTGATACACGCGTGCGGACCTTAGGATCCCTGAATTCACTTACAGATGCTCTGAAAAACCTAGGAGGCCTAATCAGTTTTTGGAGAGAAGTGGGCCGTTATGGCCCGTGGTAAGTGCGGAAACCAGACTCCGATAGATATAATGATATCGTATGTGTTTTAAATTTTAAAGTATTGATAACCTAAATGGGTTTAATAATACAATCAAAGGTATATAATAACCGTGTTTTCACAAAACAATATCGCGTTATATTTAACGCTAATGTATTGAGACCAGTTGCAAATGAATAAAACTATACATTTATTAAATGTAAATATCAAAATAATCTTGCATTATTCTAAAGACAACATTCTTCACGGGCAATAAATTTTAATTTAATTCAATGCCCCTTGTGAGAGATATTTTAAATTATGTAAACTGCTTTGGCCTTTAAGATAAGATACTTTAGAGCCTTATCAAGTGACTGCTGAACCTTATACCTACAATAAAGACTAGTTAATCCCTATTCTTGTTACCAACTAACAATTACTTAATAATTTAATTCTTGCCTTACTGCTATTTGCTAAAAAAAATCTCAAGTAAACAAATTCCGTTTGGGAAATCCGAATTCGTTTATCAGTAGAACACATATCACTTTCGAGAAAATGTTTTGGCCACGAAATACAGGTTGATCGTAAAAGTTGTTGTTTTTGTTACTATTATCGGCTTTGGTTGTAAATACTAAGGTAACGTTTTCTCCTTATACCTAACTAGCAAATTTCTTCTCCGGAACATCGCTGCGTAGAAACTCGTCAGATCTTTTTTCGTCTTGTAAAAATAATCAACGTTGGTTTAATTGTTCGCTTGATATGCTCTGGACAGTTTCAACACCACAATATACTGCGTCTCTAAAATTATAAATAGTCGTATTGAAAACATATTTATGAGGTTAATTCTAGGGAATTGTGTCCAAAAACCACAAGAAAACGCAATTTTTTTTGTTTCTACAGTTTTTCAGATAATTTTCCTGCTTTTTGTTTACATTTTTTCTCGTTTTAATTTAGTGGTCTGATAGATAATAACAAATGCATTTAGTGTTGTTTTTACCTTTCCAACAACAATCGAATGCAGTTTTACCTGCTTGTCTGTGTCATGTATCGTTCAGACGCTCAATATTTGTATTTTTCCTCTCATACTCCCGTTATAAATTATAATAAAGTTCTGACGCAATACTCCGACAAAATTTACATAATTTTTATGTACAAATTAAAAGTTGGGTGTTCAACAACTGTTCAATTATGAATGACCTTTTTGTCATCGTCAACAATTGCTACGTTGCCTAGCAACTCAGGGGTAAACTTGCATCAGTTCATTGGCCCAAGATGCTAACTTTCATTTGTGATGGTGTCTTTAAACAAAACCTTGCTTTGTCTTTTTTTTTTAAGTAAAAAGAATATTAGAATACCTTATCAAAAGTTAATAAAATTTAATCGCCAAAGCCAATGCGATTAAATAATCTTGATTTACGAGAAAAATAAATGACATTATTTATACAGTTTGTCTTTATTCTTAAAGTAAACTCCATCATGCCAATAAGTGGCCAATTAAAACAGTCTGAGAACTGAAGTCTGTCTTAAATGGATAGCGCATGTGACTGACAATGTGACTTGCAATGTGACTGACATTATTATTCTGTCGTTCCACATAAATTAGTGCAAGTTATAATTAAAATAACAAGAGAAGACCGGAGACGTGAAGAAAATTTTAATAAATGTGAGAAATATTCATACAAAATACATATTCATGATTTAGAAACAAATTCCTTTTGTTAACGTACTATGGCCGTCACGAGTTGGCCACATGCTAAAAAACTTTAATGAGGTAATTTTAAAAAACTTACTACTTAGGTATTCAGAAATAATATTTTTTAAGCAATTTTTTTTCTATACTAATAGTTTACGTATAAAGGTAAGTACCGGCAAAATTTTCGCAGGAATGTTTTCAAGAAATTTCCCGAACATTCATCACGGCTGTCACAGAAAAAAAACTTACGCTGAGTAATCGTAACTATGCAAAACAAGACGTGATATGCCGCAGTATCAACAAATTTTGACAAAATTAATCAAATCGAACGTGCGTAAGTAGTTTTATGTACTGGAACGAGATTGCATAGGTACTCACTCCATAAATTCCTTATTTTAAGAACCCAGTTTAACCGATCTTTGTACCCGTACCGCATGCACAATTAGTTACAACCTTTGTATCAACTGTCATGAACTCTGGAACATTGCCAGCATCAGTATTTACTTCCCCAACCCAACTATAAACTTCGGAAATCTTTAATACTGTGTACTCTAACCACTGTTTACGGAAATTACAATCATAGATTACTAATAGAGAGCCAAATCAAGCAGGATGAGGAAGCTGCAAACAACGTTACTGCTTGAAAAGTTATAAGGTGGTCGTGTGTGGCATTTACGAGTATAACCGTATTAATGGCAATTATTGGGAAAATGCCAAAATGTCTGAGAATTTTAATGAGTTCTCGAGTAAAAGTTACTGCACTCACTTGACATGATCTTGGGGAAATAAAAGTTTGATCATTTGCAATAAGCATGTTTTGACTGATTCTCCCCTGAAACCACGTATAAGCGTCGAGTTAATTGACATATCATATACTTATTCTTGTAAATTTAATTTATTTAAATGGAACACAAACGGTTCACCATAGACACTACGAATTCCATTCTTAGTTACTAGCAGTATCTCATAGTAACCCAAATATACAGCGCAAAAAGACGTACAAATTGCCAACAATTGCAAAATTCTGCTACAACTAAATTGTGTAAATGAACATTTAATAGAATAAACTACATGAACATCGGAGGAACTGTATGTTAGTACCGAATGCTGACACCAATTACTGTTATGAGCCTTAATTGAAACGCATGCTGGTACAATAAGGCCACTGTGAGCATCAGTTTATCATATATCGAACAATTTGTGTTTGTCTGTTAATCAATAATATTGTTGTAATGTGTAACGTGTGCAACTGCCCTACGTGCCTTGATGATCAATTTGTTATTGAGACGAATGCGTATTAAATCCGTTACTTTACAAGATTTGAATACAAGATGTCGTTGTACGTCTTTATCTTTAAAATCGTCACTTGAATCATAAATATGTTTTTACAAAATATATATTTCCATCAGTAACCTCAGTATTTCATCCAATGTTGCTTTAACTTCTGTTACTCTTTCAATTTCACCTATGACATAAAATATACCGTACCATATTAATAAACACTTGAATTATGTAATGAATCTGGTGTTGATGATATAAGAGTATAATTATATTAATGTGACCACAAACATACAAAATAATTTATCTGCGTCGTAACACAAACCTTCAAAACATTTCAACACCATTTTTCAGAAACTATACAATAAGAACCCTATGTCCTTGTTTAAGATGCATTGTTGTATAACAACTACTTAGGCATGTTTGATCTAAGAAACACTTAATCGTGGTATTTATTAAATGTGTATTTACTTGTAGGAAGAGTGTTTTAAGTATTGCAAAAATGTCTGACATTTACCTCGGTATTACGGAAGGCGTCAGACATAACGAAGTCTTTAATATCAAATGAATTATTGAAACCTATTTCTACTTTGTGTTACAGTACGGGTTACAAATAATATACTTATTCAAGCTGTCGTAAAGTTATTAAAAAGGCCAAACAAACATTAACCCGATTACAAACATCAGTTGTATCTTGTTCTCCTTTTACTAATACTAAGCCATTGTTTAATTAATGTAACGAGAATGGCCGCCAAATCATCGTTAACCTCGCATGAGGAACTCATAAATTCTTCACTTCAGTGCGATATTGAGTGACAATGTTATCTAACATCGGTCATTGTGCAACCTTCTTTTATCCCTAGAGCAGCATAAACTAGATTTTTAGGAACATTAGCTTCCATATTCTATCCATTACTCGTATTATCACCTTCAACTGTCAATGTTTCTTCGCATTTCAAGCAATGGACGAGTAAATTTCTAATGATTCCGGTGTTGAATACATCAGAGTATGTGGCCACGTAAGAATAGATGTTTATTTTGGATTTCGCGCCTCGTGGCAATGGTTTAAACAAAACATCCTATTTGAGGGGTTATATTATTATGTCGTGCTGTCAATCAGCTCAGTAACTATTTTAGAAATGATTAAATCGTCAGGAATGGAAAAAGAAGTTTGATGTACCGTGTACTTTACACAGTACAGCAAAAACCAGTATCAAGAACATTTTGGCTGTAAATATACGTAATCACCAATCACCTTTATTTAGACATTACAAAACAAAAACAAAATAGCAAAATAAATGTTGATGGAAAAACAATAGCAATGACATGTGTAGGTACTTACCAACGTGTGATAGACTCGTGAGATCTGATTCTGAAATAGAAAAAAATAAAACGCGTGAAAAAAATGTAAAATGAAAAATGCGTGCAACACTCACAAAATGGTAAACATTAAAATATTGTTAATTTAATATTATGACATCATGAGATTTTACAGACACTGATTTTGAGACGTAAAAAACACGTAAAACATAAAACACGTCACACAATATTAACAAAACATTAAAAGAAAATAATTTTCTTGAAAAAGTGACCATTTTTGAGGTAAGTAATCATCAAATGACTTCTCACGCCCTGGGTGGAGAGAGAGAGCCAGAGGTCTATGGACTAGAACCCACTTGCGTTCCTTCAGTTGCCCTTCAATTGTTGGCATGACTTGAGAAAATGTACTCATCAGCTGATTTTTAATACGCTATTTCAGGTTTGGTTCCAAGTAAAAATTGTTCATAATTATGAATATTGCTAGTTTTTTCATTTATATATTATAATTGTTTTGGTATTTTTTCCTTCACATTGTATACCTAGCATGATATAAAAGTACTATTAATTCATTTCTCATAAAATTTTTGAGTCAGTTTTGGTTTTAAATAAATGCAGAATTATCAGTTTTATTCACAGTTCATTTCATATTTACTCTTCGGAATTTCTCACCATTTTCCTTTTATCACTCATGACGGCATGTATGCGGTTTAAAAAGGTGATACAGTCAGTACTATTTTAATGAATGACCTTATTGTTATTTGAATAGTACCTAAATAAATTGTTAGTCGCGAGTTAAATGACATATAACAAACCTCATTAAAACCACGTGACGTTCAATTATTGGTATCCTGTCTTCAAAATTCATTGACAAAAGTCTACATATCGAAGCAGGTACAAAGATTTGACAAATATTTTTACTTGGCCCTTGTACTATTTAAATTTTGCAATTTTCACATTAAAGTATCGTATCGAAGGAGATCACATTGGGTGATTATTCTTATCAGCTGGCGGACTGGCTAGGTAATGTAGTTTTTAAGGATTTTGCATATTTCGAATAGGTTTTAAAATTCATAGATGAATTATTTTTAATTGAAAATATGATTATTTGAAGATAAAAATATAAATTATTACTACGACGTATAGTTTGGTTCTCTTCGAGAAAACATCCCGGGAACTGAAGCCTACATATCTGAGTAATCACGGTTCTCACAATATAAAAAGGTCGCTCTCTGTCTGTCTATTTATACACTAACTCCTAAACTATGCAACGGGTTTTGATGCGGTTTTCATTGATAGAAAAATTAATAAACGAGAAAGGTTTGTGTATATAATTTGCAACTGTGCAAAACCAGTGCGGGCTACTATATTTTATAATCATAAGGAATATCAATTCACCTACTAACTTATTAAGTTCCCAACATAAGCGATAAACGTAACATTCATTTGCATAGGTATAACTATCCACATTTAACTAGAAAAAATCTTTGAGGAAAAAATAATTAATTCTTAAAGCGCTCGTGCCACCACAATTTACATTGCGACAATACTACACCCACTTATTTTTTCCGTTCGCACTAAACGGAATTATTGGAAAACGCAACAGGAAAATAACGTTGTCGCATCATAAAATATGCAGTAGTCGTTCACACATTTTTCCATGTCTCAGGAAATTCCGGGTGAGGAAAACAGCAAACCAAAGATATTTCTCTGTATAGTTTAATTCCGGTTTTTTATTTATTGACTGTCCAAAATCTGACATCTCCAAAAATTTTAATATGGACATTTTCATGAGAATAGAATAGAATTTATTCGACGCACACAATACACTAGGAAACAACTAAATAATAAAAAAAGGAGTACAGAAAAACAATACAGTTGCGCTGAGCGTGCCCGAACCGAAAGGGTCAGACACACAGCGCTGGATACTTAATACAGGATTGGTATAAGTAGGTAATACCTATATATGGCTATTTATACCTTTGTGTAAAACTTCAATCAACATTACCTCGCTGATAATTTTAAAAATTTAATTAATGTTGTCATTCCTCCTTTTACGTCAATTATTATAATATCAACTCCACTCAAAATACGAAAATTGTCCTAAATATATGCTAGGGTATTGACCTATATTCTACACACACATATATAATAATAAACTAAGTGCGTATATTATATCCATGGAAAACAAGTCTATTAAAATAATAGTTTCGTTCGTATTTAACCTATATTTCTGGCGTAAATTTTACGACTTTTGCCTCAGAATACGGCTGATACCACGACACGTTTAATGTCATTCCCGAATTAGACGACGATAATGAAACAGCAGAACGCAATGTTTGTAAACAAAGAAGAAGGTCTTTAGAGTGGACCATGAAGTTAATGGACTGTCTTACTTTTCACAAATTTAAATCGGTTGGTTTACTATATAGGTATGTGCTAAATTAACATAATTACGCAAAAAATATTAGAATGTAAGGTTTCTTGTTTTGATTGGTATAACGAAAGCGAGCATATCTCGCCATCAAACTGTAAAGCTTAGCGAGGAAATTATGTACCAACAAAAAACACAAAAAAAATAAAAACAAATATTTTAAGCACAGGAAATTGGGGCCTACTGGAGCCGATGCTTGCTACGGGAACGTAAAAGACAACTGGAGGAACACGGGTGAGTTTTATTCAGTAAAGGTCTAACACTTCCTCTCAATCTTAAAATAAGAAAATAACTTTATGAAACTTTGTTCATCATAAAGCTATTTAATTCAGGGCATTCAGAATAAATCACACCACCATTTGGTGCCGCTTAGCCGACAGGTCTTTTACTTTTGAAAATGGAAAGGTGACGACGTCAATTTAACTAATGTCATTAACATAAGCGTTTTGACAGGTGCCTGGACCTGATGCCTCAGTGCTGCCACCTGGTGAATGTCTTTTTAAAAAACCCTCATTCGAATTCATGAAATTGGAATATTTTACTCGTATGAAATTGCTAACGCTGACAGAGAATTATAAAGACAATAAATTGCCAAATACAGGTTTTTTTTAGGTGGTGCAAATTGACCAATATCAGTACCTACCTACTAAACAAAGTAAATTTTATAAAATATGTGTTTTTCTAGGACATTTAAACATGAATAAATTCTTAGCATTCTTTTCAGTAGGTTTTTTTTTTTTTAATATTAGTCAATTGAATAAAAATGTTGTTGGCCTTATAATACCAGCGAACGTCACACTTCGAAGTGTGGAATAAAATTACTATTAGTTTTTTTCTATAGCAACGAATATGGTTGTTCATTTATAATTACTAGCATTATTAATAAGAAATAGTTATCATAGTCCAGTTCACTATGAAATTATTTATATGTCGTAGATTAGTGCTTTAGGTATTTTTTATTGGCAATTAATAATAATTATTATTGCTTATGCTTTTAATAATTATTTATTTATTCAACAATTATCGTTACAGTAGGAACATTCCAATTACGTCATAGAATAAATGAGTTTCTACCATATTCTATAGTAGAAAATGAGGCCTTTGTATGAATTGTGAAGTTTTATTTTCCAATAAACTAATATTGGGTATTTATGCGATTTTTGTACTTGTGTAAGTGTAATGTGTTTGTTACTCCTTCACGCTCAATTGACTGAACGGATTTGGATTGGCACTTGGCACACGAGGTCATATCTTAGAATAAAGCAAACAATACTTTTTGTTCCCTTAAAGTAATTTTCTATTTTTTTTTTATTGACTCAAAAAATATAAAGGTAATAACCTTCTTGAAGCCCTGGCTTCTGAGCTAGGTAGCAACCTGTGTTACAGGAGCCCGTTTCTTCACCCAGTTGCATATGTTACATTTGATGACATGAAACTTCGTAATTTTCTATTTTCACGTGGGTGAAGCCTCTGTCAATACTTTAGTAACAGAAATTGCTATTACTAAAGTTTTTGATAACTTAAACCTAAAATTTCAGGAATACCAATGATGTTTAAGGATTAGAAATGCAGTTTTCGACTTTTGGAAATCTTAGGACGGTTCTAAATAGTTTTAAATGTTTTGGGAACACATTCATGGTTCGTACAAATATGAAGTGGAATTCCCTGCCTGATTCTGTGTTTCCTGATAACTATAACCTAGGGGTCTTTAGGTCAAGAGTGAATAGGTTACTTCTAGGCACACGTGCTCCACCGTCGACCACATCATCCTTTACCATCAGGTAAGATAATAGTCAAGCGCGAACCTATCAATAAATTAAAAAAAAAAGTTGACTTGGGGCGAAACTTTTCTGTACATATTCGTAGTTTCTGAAATCTGAGGAAGTTTAAAAGTAGTGACTAAAGAGTTAACAAGAAATCGTTTATCTTGATATGGTCATATGAAAGGGACTGATGAAACGTATGTATATATAAGAGTTAGAAGTATACATGTGGATGGACGGAGAAGGAGATCAAAGAAAAGATGGACGGATTGTGTGAGGAGTGATGTTAAAGAAAAATGAGTTAGTGCTAGCGTGACGTGTGATAGGATGTGTTGCGCCAACCCCAAATTACATGGATAAGGGCAGAAAGATGAAGATTATGAAATCGTCTCATTCTGAGGACTATTTCCTACAGTACTTTTGTTTTAATATTATTTATAGCACCTTAATGACTACTATATTATTTATAATAAAAACCATTAACAGGTAAGAGAAAACGAAACTCAGATTTTCCAATAAATAGTGAAATATATACCTATGAGTCATGATAGTGATAAACACGCAGTATCAGATCAGATTCATGTAGAAGTACTTACAGTTCCCAATGTATTGTATTACAGTGACGTAAATTATCTCGACATTGAAAATATTATTTTACACAACAATGAGCAAAAACGTGCCTTGCGTAATTATTTCAATACATTACGTTATTTTTATATCTTTTTCGTCATATTCAGACAGAAAAACAGCGACCGGGGAATCACCCAATGCTTCAGCTATTCAGAGGCCTCTTACCGTTAACACGATCCATTTAATGACCTAAACTGTACTGTTAAAGGGATGTAGGTACTGTAATATGGAAATATTTTAACATGAACCACTTTTTTTAAAAGAGTAACCATGAAGTTTCTTGCCTGTTCTTCTCCATAGGAAACGACCAATTTGGAACCTTGTGAATGTTTCCAAATTGCTTCTGTCGTTTTATAAGCCTACGTGAAATAAAATATTTGATTTTTGTATTTTTTTTTTAATTTTGATTGAGCTATATAGGGTATATAACTCTATCTCTCTTTCTCGCTTGCGCACATGTCATGGTAATGCTCCAGCCCCCCTAGCTAAGTTACAACCCCTTTCGTGTCGAATTCCGTTCTTCAATTGGTAACGCCTCGGTGTCAGCAATTGTAGAAAACGATAAGTTGGTAGCCATGTTGACGCGCCTGAGTCGGCCGCTCGTTCTACAATATCGTTCCACAATAACAAAGGATGTAGCGTTGAACATTGTAGAAACGATAAAAAATCATTCTATCATTTTGAACGATGTGAAGTTGGCTATGAATTTTCTATTCGTTTGTTCTAACCACGTGACTTAACGTTGAGTGATATCATTCCCATTTGATTAGTTTTCGACTAGCGTTAACGATTGCAGATTATCAACTTGGCTAGGGGTGCAGGTAAGTTTGGCTATACCTTCTTCTTGCGATTTTACCGGCGTGAAAGTGGGTTAAAATAACCTTTTGGATCTTTCAACCCGAATAAAAATGATATGCCTTTATCCAACCATGATCTACTTATGATCCATGTTTCATTAGACTCCGTTCGCCACTTAAGCGTGATTGATTAACAAACAACCAAACATAAATACAGACTTGATTTTTTAAGCTATTGCATAGCTTTTAAGCTATTGCAAAGCTTCTATCGAGGGCCTTGAGCGCGGGGACCGAATCCAGAAATTCCGTAACGAAAAAAAACCTCACGCTCCCCACTCCGACGGGCACGGAGGTGTGGCTTGAAGGCCGTGCATTGTCTAGCGTCGTTTCTTTTCGGCAGTCTTCGACACGGTGTTTGTGTGCGTGCAACTAGCCGTATTGTTACTGCATAAATAAAATAAATAAATAATTATAATTGCATAAGTTGATACAAAATGCTATGCAATAGCTTTACCGCGGCAGTCCCCGAGTGCCACACGTCTTTTTTTTAATTAATGAAGAAAACCCCAAAAAAAAAAACAAAGGAAAAACTAAACAGGAAGTCCCTCAAGACAGTTGGCAGTTGGTTGGGTTGTTGTTCACAATAGAACATAGTACGATAGGATCAAATCTCTCAAGATGCAATCTACACAAGCACTCAAAGACTTCCGTGTTATGTACTTATCTATACATAATTGATCTTGATTCCGTCATACTCGAGGGAAAAACACCACAGGCATGGAGCGAAGGTGTGGTGGTACTCTTCTTTAAGAAGGGTGACAAGGCCCTGCTCAAGAATTATTGGCCCAACTCACTTCTGAGCCATGTCTACAAGTTGTTTTCCAGAGTCATCACGAACCGTCTCGTGCGCAGGTTTGACGACTTCCAGCCTCCCGAACAAGCTGGATTCCGAAAAGGCTTCAGCACCGTAGACCACATACATACGCTACGGCAGGTTATACAGAAGAGTATAATCTCCCTCTCTGCCTAGCGTTTGTGGACTACGAGAAAACCTTTGATTCGACCTCATCAGAAGGCTCAAATTCACCCAAAGGGCAATGGAAAAGGCTATGCTCGGAGTTTCCTTGCGTGTTCGGATCAGGAATGAAGATATCCGCAGGAGAATTAAGGTTGCCGACCGACATAGCACGAAGAATAGCCAAACTAAAGTGGCAATGGACAGGGCACATTGCTCGCAGAACAGATGGAGTGACGACCGCGTACCGGAAGACGCAGCGTTGGAAGGCTTCCTACAAGGTAGACCGATGACGTGGTAAAGGTTGTGGGAATCCAATGGATGCGAGACGCACAGGATCATTTATTGTGGCGACACTTGGGGGAGGCCTATGTCTGACAGTAGACGTCTTTCGGCTGAAATGATGATGATGATGATACACAATTGCGCCTGGGGATGATGACTGTCATTATTTACTTATTTCATTGTATTGTTTTAGTACTTTAAATGAAACAATATACGTTTATGTACTGTGGGCCTAGTCTTTTAACGTAACGATTGCGTTAACGTAAACGTAAATGTTCGTTTATGTGAATCAGTACTTTTCGGATTTTCATTATTGCCACCAGATAGCGCTTATACGCAGTTTTAGTACAATTGACGTTTAAATCTCGCACAAAGGCCCGTTCAAGCTCGTAAATAAGTTTACGTACTTATATACGACATAAGTTGATACTGATTTAAAAATTTAACGAATCAAATATCACAATTATATTTTATTTATTTTTTTATTGATTTAAACTTCATGTACAGTGGTTGTACATAGGTGGACTTAATGCCACAAGGCATTCTCTACCAGTCAACCATTGGGTTAAAAAAGCAACACTGTGGTAGGTGCGCACAATAAAAAAAAAACAGATATTTGAAATAGAATGTAGTATCGTTAAATTAAGTGGCTTAAAATAATAAAATACTTATATTTTGTTGCTACATAAGAACAAGTAAAATCCTGTTATGAAGATGTTGAAAGTTATGCCATTCATTATGTAGAATTTATTACATTCGGAATGATCTCGTAAGACGTCATAAGAATCTTTACATATTATCTGAATATGAACAATATTTGTGTCAGACGGCTGACAATATTATTATAAGCTATTACAATAAGGAAACGTTTAATTGATCATAAATCTATTCTCCTGGCTAGACGATGCACTTGGAAAACTAAATCCAGGAAAAACTAACTTCCTTTCCTTGCTTCCTTTAGAGGCACTGTTTCCGCCACGGTTTCCGCCAATTCATTTAATCGCCGGATGTAATGGAAGCTAATTGAATTGTTTGTGGGTGTGTGGCCCACGCCCATGTTTTGCACCACCAGCATACAGAGAACACTCTATGAAATCAGATCTCAAGGTAGGTACGTAGTTTTATACTTTGACGTCGTTTGTGGTCGCAGATGTAATGTAACATAATCATGGCGCCGTTCCGTCATACTGCATCGTAGGCTGGACATAGACTTCTAGGTAAGTCTATGTCCAGCCTACGATGATGTAAGTAAAAACTAACATAGTTTAACTAGAACCACAGAATAAGTAATAGTACAAGCTAAAACTGATAGGTATCAATTCTAGTTAATAGCCCTTCGCGCGTTTATGCGTGTTATTATTACCTCATTGAGCGTTTTTTACCAAAATCCCCAAGATGACAAAGTTTTTGTAAAAAAAATCGTTAGGAAAAACCAAGATATAGAGACCAAAATTTTCGACGCTTAAGCGTATTTCAAGGTCATTCAAGTTGTACAGACGTATGTACAATCGGCGTGCGAGGAAATAGATCATCATCATTTCAACTGAAAGACGTTCACTGCTGGATATAGGCCTCCCCGAAGTGTCGCTATAACGACCGGTCTTGTGCGTCTCGCATCCATCGAATTCCCGCGACCTTTAGCAAGTCATCGGTCCACCTTCTGTGAAGCCTTCCAACGCTGCGTCTTCCGGTATGTGGTCGCTAATCCAGAACCTTTCGACCCCTTCGACCATCTGTTCTGCGAGTAATGTGCCCTGCCCACTTGGCGATTCTTCAAGCTTTGTCGGTAACTTTAGTTGTCCTGCGGAATAGTTAATTGAGTAAGAGATCTGGGTTTGACAAGAAGAGGTGGGAGTTGTGCGTGACGTCATATTTGTGATTTGATTTGAAAGCTGAATTTCGAATTTGGAAAGAAGTTTTAAGCAAAAGTTTATTGACGTTCCCATGTTAATTGCCTACGCGTTTCTTTTCTTTAGTTTGTAAATTAGTGAGTGTCTATCGGTCTTCATTACACAATCTGTACAATATATTAGATGTTGTCGTAGGTTCTTAATTTGGCTGCATGATCATAAAACAACAGCTAATAATAATGTTCTCTTTGATCTTTTTTTTTCACTTGGTTACAAACTAGTTTTTTTTTTCTGATAAAAACCTCCAAATGTGATTGAACTAAACGTAAAAATAAACGTGTTTACATACATTTTAAATTGCGTCTATCTCAAATGAAAATATTTAGAGATATCAACCATAAACAATGCATGATGAAATGGGTCGCGTATTTTCAAACAACACTACAATTTATCTGGTCTGATCATGCACGCCTTGATCCGAGGGCATGGAGGATTCCACGGTCGATAACTGTCTGATAAGCACGTCAAGAGGTTAAGGTGTGTCAAGCACTATTATTAGTCTGTTATCAACAGCGTGCCCCCCGCAGATTGATAATAATAAATCGTTATCAGTGTAGGCCACGTTGGTACTTTTTGTTATTGTTTCTAAATACGCGTCATATAAAATCATATGATGTTCTATTTTAGTAAGATTATTACGCATTAGTAGATATCTAGTTTCTACGCAGATTTTGAATAATCATAATATTTTTTTTAATAAGAAATATAAACTTTCTGAAACTGCAGGTCACGCAGTACATATACTACTTATCATTCTATTAAATACATTTCTGTTTCTAGAGAACACTGGTAACGCAGTGGTAATGGCCCCGACTTACGAGTAGTACCATCAACCATGTGCACTATAATAGCTAGGCGCTCTACGTGTATTTCTTTATCACCACTGCTCTCATAACGGTGAAAGAAAACATGTTGAGGAAACCGGCATATCCCACAATAAAAAATAAATACAAAGACATGGAACATCCATCAACCTGCACTAGGCCTTCGTGGTAAATTACCTTTCCTAGATAAGACGGCGTAATTATCCTAAAATAAAAAAATACAAAGACATAATGACATCCACCAACCTTCACTGGGCTTCATAGCCGTAGTAGAGGCCAATCTGATCCGAATTTTGAAAGTTGGATCTACAGTGGCAAATCACTAAACAACTCCTACCGCTGGGTAGAGCGAGAATTTATTTACTAAAACCCACATATTACATGTTGCCCTTTGCATTCCAAGGCCACCCTGGCACTGGCAGGCCTTCTAGGAACTCAAAGCTCTGAACTGTATTTCTGGTTAGTACGTCATCTTCATTCTGGTACAGTCTTCATTGATTAGTTTATTTTTTGTCGCTAATTGAGCGAGTTGATTGCCTTACATATCAGTTTTTTCAATTTAGAACGAATTTGTTTTTAACCGACTTCAAAAAAAAGGAGGAGGTTATCAATTCGGTTGTATTTTTTTTTTTTTTTTTTTTTTTATCATCATTTTTTTTTTTTTTTTTTTTTTTTTTTATGTGTGTTACCTCAGAACTCCGTCGTTTATGGACCGATTTGCAAAATTTTTTTTTCGTTTTATAGGATATGCTTCCAGATTGGTCCCATTTTTTTCAAAATCCAGTTCTGATGATGGAATCCATGAGGAATCGAGGGAACTCCTCAAAAATTATAGGCAACCCTATGGTAATTTTAGTACTTTCATCAAGAACTTAAGCATTTACAGTCAAAAAGTAACATTTGATGAAGTGGAACTGATGAAGAAGACCAGAAATGGTCAACGGAACTTCATACTCAAATAGATATCACAATGAAGATATAGTTAAGCGACTATGACAATACAAATAAATGAATGATTCTGAATAGTTACGTTGAAAATGGTATCATCGAAGTGATCTGATGATGATGATGGAGCCGGAAGGTAGGCACTGGAACTCCGTAATTAATCAATGTAACCTAGCCGTGTTTGGACTTATTAGAATTGTCATGGTTGGCACTTTGGCTATAAGGTACTATCGAACTGATCTGATGATGGAGCCGGAAGGTAGGCACAGGAACTCCGTAATTAATCAATGTATCCTAGCCGTGTTTGAGCTTATTAGAATTGTCGTGAGATGCTCTTTGGCTATAAGGTACTATCGAACTGATCTGATGATGGAGCCGGAAGGAGGAAGGTAGACACAGGAACTTTATAATAAAACAATGTAACCTAGCAGTATTTGGGTTAATTGGAATTGTCATGAGAAATAGACACTCTGTTTATAAGTGTATCGCAACTAAAAAGTGTGAAATAAAAAGTTTTTAGAAAAAAAACATAACCGACTTCACTAAAAAAAACACTAAAAAGATCAAAATAACTTTAATTTCGGAAGTCGGTGTTAAATAAGAAACAAACAATACTGAGAAACACCGACTTCCGAAATTAAAGTTATTTTGATCTTTTTAGTGTTTTTTTTAGTGAAGTCGGTTATGTTTTTTTTCTAAAAACTTTTTATATATCGTTGTAGTTTACTTGTTTAATTTGTACACTGTTTAACTCAAATAATATAAATGTATTAGTCTGTGTTTGTTGAACAAGACGTATCTAGGTAAAAGACCTCTAGCGTATCTAGCTGGGTTTTCCGAAGGCTATAGATAGCTTGTGAAAGCTCTTGATTATTTATCTACTAATGTATGTAATATTTAACTACCTATGTACTCAATATTTACCTACATCGATAGTGCCTTAACCTTCCCACCTGCTGGTCAGGGACGCGTAGCTTCATAGACGCATAATCGTCATTATACGAAACATCGTCGTGAACGTCATGCCGCTTCGTCTACAGAGTTTTATAGTTTTGTATGTAAGTGCTGTAAGTAGGCGTACACCAAGCGTACAATGACGAATACGCGTCTATGAAGCTACGCGTCCGTAGACAGTAGGCCTAAAATTTACAGACTTGTCTTTGTAAGTAAGTAGCGTATTTTTACGATTATTAACTTCGTAAACTGTGTGTCGTGGGCCATGCATTGGTTAAAGCACTCGTCTGACATGCATGAGGTTGCGGGTTAAAACTGGTCAACTACCAATGTGAATTTTTCTATTCAGATGTTCTCTAAGTTCACTGACACCCTGTGCCTCGAAAAGCACGTAAAACCGTTGATCTGGTTGTCATTCGTTGATCATTGACATTCATTATAGGTAGTCACCAACCCGCACTGGGCCCGCACGGTGGATTACGGCCCATTCCCTCTCCTAGAGAGGAGGCCTGAGTCCCAACAGTGGGAACATTATAAGGCCGACTATGCTATGCTATAGGTAGTCAGACGCCAGGAGGTCTGATCATCAATCTATCCAAGGAGTATCGTGTTGCCCAGTAACTGAGTTGTGGAGATCTGATAGGCAGTCGCTCCATGTAAGACAGGTATTCAGCCGCATCCAGTAAAACTGGAAGCCGACCCCATGCTAGTTAGAAAAAGGCTAGAGAGCTGCTGATTAAAACGTGTATCATACGCAAGGAATCCAACGTCTCAACAGAAGTGACCTTACTTATTTAAATCCGTGTAGATAGCAGATGTAATCCATCGATCCGACAAACCGACCATCAACACAATGGTTGGCTTCGTTTACAATCCACAAGTTCCCACCATGGTGACCTCTGTTTGGACGCTGGATTATATCTGTGTGATGGGCCACACAGACGTAATTCAGCGTCCAAAAACTTACTTTACTTTGTTAACTCTAAAATACAAATTTTCAGATCTATTAATAACATTGCAGGTTCTCAAAGCTGGGTTGTGGGAAAGTTTGAAAAAGTTACCGTGGCTTTGCTTTCCGCAAAGGGCTACTGAGAAACACGGATAAGTTTAAGTCAGGAAAGTCTGACACGCCAACGGTATTCTAAGCTCATTTACAAATTACGAATCACCTTGAAATTCAAAATAACTTTGATTTATTTCTTTTAACAGCACTTTATTTACATTAAAACGTTTCCTTTCTTAACAGTTATAGAAGGATAGTTAACATTGACTTGTTGCTTTTAGGAGGTTTTACCTTCCCACGCCAACAAACTGTCAAATTAAATAATCTTTATCATTTATTATGTTGGCATTATTATCTAATAAAATCCTTGGCCAAAAATTTTATATTATGTGGAAAAATTATCGTCCCTTTTATGTAATTTTAAAAGTGTCCACAGGCTTGACACTTTAGAGTAATTTAGATATTTATTTAAAGTTTTTTTTATGTGCAGAAACAATTTTGCCTGCTTTTTTTGAGATAGAACTTCTCAAATTACTCCTCTCGCTCTGGGTGGGGCTGGGAGAAACATGGAGTTTCAAACTTTTACTAACTAAAACACACTGTTTTCGTTCAGTAGCACTTTGCATCTCAGGGCCGTATTTCTTCTCACGCTCTAAAGCGGAGCGAGAGGGCTTGTTAGACTTTACTGACTAAAACTACACCTTTATTACTTCTTTGCCTTAGGTTCCAAGATCCCGGGGTTCATGTTCGAACTACACATGACCACAGTAGGCTTCGGCCCTCTTGGCTAATACGGTTTTGCTACATCTTTTTGAGGCGTGCATGGAACACTACGCGCCGTCGACGGGTCGGGTTCGGTCCGGATAGATACCGGACGACCGGACTTCGGGGCTGTGGTGACCAGATGTTTGCAAACCAACGTCCTAACCAAGGTGACATTGCTAGTTTCATTCCGTGTAGACAGCAGTTGTAATCCATGACCTTCGACGCTCTTGGTTGGGAGGCGCGTTTTCCCAACCACCGAACGTGTTGGCGCGTGGTTTACATCCATGTAGCCGCAACACAAACCAAACACACAAACCAAGTTCCAACCAAGGTGAGCTTGGTTGGAACGCTAGTTTGCAACGGTCTGGTCGACCCTTTACTCTTTTATCAATTTTATTTTGAATACATAGATAAATACTTTGTGCTACCACAAGAGACAACAGTGTAATAAAACCTTTAATGAATAAAGAAGTTACGCATGACTCATAATATGTCACGTTATTTTAGTTCAACCCATTATTCCTCAATCAATGGAAGATAATAATTACTCATACGTCAATCCTGACCTTTCAGTAAAGAGTACGTGCTCATTATTATTGAAAATGATACCCGAAAGGCCGAAAGAGACCGATACTACGTCAGACAGATAAAAGAGACTGAGAACCGTTTTGTTTTTACAAATGAGCTTTTCAGTTAGTTGCTAGCTGGGTATCTAATGACAATGGAGAAATTATGTTTTAACAAAAATAAAAATCTTTTTACTTCACATAGGCCTACATGAGTACTTGTAAAACGTCAGAAGCTAGTCATCATCATCATCATCATTTCAGCCGAAAGACGTCCACTGCTGGACATAGGCCTCCCCCAAGTGTCGCCACAATGAACGGTCCTGTGCGTCTCGCATCCATCAGACTCCCACAACCGTTACCAAGTCATCGGTCCACCTTGTAGGAGGCCAGAAGCTAGTGCACGGTTCCAATTGGTCGTTTCCCATGGAGAAAAACCAGTAAGAAACTCGATGGTTACCATTTTATTTATTTTTTATTGGTTTTACAATATTTCCATATTACAATATTAATTGGTAGGTATGTGAGAACAGTGTAGACCAGTCATTTTACAAGTATAGTAAAAGTGTAATGCCCAAAAAAAATAGAATAAACTACTACATACTAGTCCTAAATTCTATTTAGATAAAATATGAATGACTAAATTACTATCAAGATTGTTTAACTAGGGTAAAAATATACCTACATACCTAATGAATGTTATAGTTATACCTAATTGATATCCATCCATGTTTGATTGACGTGACTGGGTAACATTTAGCCAAACAGGAATTTATCAATTAATCTTTTGCGAATTAGTGCACAGTTGTCATTAATTTCATCATCATTTCAGCCGAAGTACGTCTACTGTAGTATATAGTCCTCCCCCGAGTGTCGCCACAACGAACGGTCTTGTGCGTCTCGCATCCAATGCATTCCCGCGCCTCTCACCAGGTCATCGGTCCACCTTGTGGGAGGATTAATTGCGATTAAATTGATTGCACCTCAAAAACATGTCAGCAAGTTGACGGAGCCCATTGGAGCCAATGTTAGGGCTGCGGAATTGTTAGGAGAAGTTACCTAAGTACCGTAACCCTAGACTGCCAAGGGCAACTGAAGAAAGACATATAGGGTTTTAATCAGTAAAAGTCAATAAAAAAAGTGTTGCACCATATAGAGTGGGGAGGAGTCATATATGTATTGTTTTTGAAGGCAAAAAATTAAAGGGAATAGAGACCTAAAAAGTCGTATGGTTAACATAGAAACGATTTACGATTTGTTGGTATCAGTATGCCAGTGCCAGAAAGGAAGTTTTTTCTACCTATACCTTCTTCTTCTCTTCTTTTTCCCTCGCCTTATCCCATTATACAAGGTGGGCTGTCCTTATCGTGGTAGGTACTTATTACGCGACACCATATGGTTCGTTGACTCGTTTCCACAACGTTGAGATCGATGCCTTTTATGCCCCTTTAGACATTTGCCATCTAGGTACCTACTTCCACGGGTAGTGTGAAAGTGAAACCGACCCTGGAACGAAGGCAAAGAAAGAACAGAAGTGGATTTTTAGTTAGTAAAGGTCTGACACACCTGATGATTTTCCCACCTAAAAAAAGAAAACGGAAAGGCACTTTTCTCGCAACATAATCATAGGGCATTCACGTTACGTGTCCGTGGCTACCATCTCAGCCTTGATTCGGATAAATGTCAGTGATGGATGCAACTTTAAAAATGCCTAGGTACTTATTCTATGCTTTATCAAAATATAATGATACGAAACAAACACCTAGCCAGTACCGAATGTGAAAAGTTTAATAAGAAGATATTATGATAGTATTCGCTAAACCAAAAAAAAAACAAAATCATAATGAAATACAAGAACTTGACACAACAAATGAACAGCTAGCAGCAAACAACTTAAAGTGTTTTTCCATACCTCTTAGTTTGCGTATACCTATTTATGGTATAAAAAAAACCTTTTCCACGAAAACAAAGTAAAAAAAAATGGGCATTCAGAAAACTCCATGTTGTCACATCCATTGACGTAGGTTACGTTAAACCGGTGATTTATTTTAATAGTATAACAGATTAACACTTGAGTAACTTGTTAAAGAGTCAAAGACACACATAAATAATGAAAATATGTATGGCAGTCTGTTATGGGGACTGACGACATTTTATGACGCAGACGGTCCCATTAAATCGACCAACGTCGATATTATTCAAAGTCTTAACAATACCTAATTTCCACCATAAAGGTAGGTATGACGCAATTTTCATTACAATAAATCGTATGGGACGTCTGAATGAAAATCTAAATTAGGAAGGTGAGACAAATTTATGTAGATAACTACTAATTAGGTTTTACTATTTACTACTTCATCAAAACGTTTAATTAAAACAAGATTATTTTTGATAATTATATCTAATATTATTTTTGCTAAGGGTAAAAATATAAAAATAATTCCGCTTAGGGTAATACTATGGAATTATATTATAAAATTATCTTCATTTCATTACCTATCTTTCGAATCATTAATAGCATCTACAGGAATTCATTATTAAATATTTAATTTTAAAAAAGTAAAAAATAGTAATAAATGCTTATGTGCGACATCTGTTAGACCATAACGGTATTAATATAAGAATTCTCTTCTAGTGCTCTCTAGTGGTGCTATTAAGAACTAAAGAACTGCAAAAACGTACAAGTCCTCGGAAGATGTCGCTAGTGGCGACATAACTTTACATAACAGCGCCATCTATCGACAAAGCGTGTAACTGTTTCGTCACACACGATGTTATATTGCTTGCTGCGCCATCTATGATTTGCTACACAAACTATTTCATACAAATACTTCGTTCTCATATTACTTGTTTAACTGTAAGTCAATAGATGGCAGTTGTAAACTATATTGTTTATTTTTTTCAAGTTAATAATAATAAATATTACCTGTATCATTGAGCAGGGCATTGATGTCCGTGGTCGACCCATCGGCCGACATTGCTGAAACAAACAAAAAAAAATGGTCATTACTTCTCTAATTCGTTACAGTCAATCATGTTTGTATTACAATTTTAGAATAGTTGTTTGTATTGAGTTTATTACAATGAAGATTTATTTGGTTACTGTGGATAATAATTATGTACCTTATCTTAGGGTTTAACCAATTAACCGTTTTTTTTTAGGCTAGGTACCTACCTAAGTAGATACTTGCGCCTGGTGTGATTGGGAAAAACAACAGAGTGGACGTGCTTCTGAACTTTATTTATTAAGATGCTAGTTCCAATATCATTGGGTTTAACCACGAGTGCAGTGCTGCAAAACTGAAATCATTAACTGATTTTAGTTTTCATCTGTCAAAGTTAGGGTAGGTAGGTAATATAATACCATCATAAACTTTATAGATTTTTTTTATAAAGAACACTGCCACATTTTACGTACAACACTAATAAGAAGCCTGACTACCTACTCCCCCATTGCTTTCTATGGTGGAATTGGGCTTATTATTATCATCATTTAAGCATTTCAGGCGAAAGACGTCCACTGCTGGACTTAGGTGTCACCAAAACAACCGCCCCGGGGCGTCTCGCTTCTATTTTTTTTTTATTTTCCCACCCGTAAAAAAAAATCCTTCGGGCTTATTAACCTATCTATTTAATGTCAAAAAGTAACCTCAGGGCCGAAGCTCTACTGGGGCTATGGGTTCGCTTCTGAAAGGAAAACTCGAGGCCCTGGAACGCAGGGCAAAGAATGAACATACGAGTGGGTTTTAGTCGGTAAAAGTCTGACACACCCTCTCGCTCTGCCCTAGAGCGCGAGAATTCATTGGATGATGTCCCACCTAAAAAACAGGTAAGTAGATCATTTCGCCACATGAAATTTTGAAAGAGGTAACTCTGGAATGGAAAGGGCAACTGAAGTGTTCAGGTTAGTGCTTAACTAAACCTAATTAAAACTAACTTACAAAATAAAAATAAAAAAGCCCTAAAGAACTGCTTTGAACTTGCTTTTTTAGTTCTCTGGTGGGTTTTAGTTAGTAAAAGTTGAACACATCCACTTACTCCACCCTGGAGAGAGACAAATCGTTTAAGGATTTCCTGCCTCAAAAAAAAAAATAAGAAGAAAACTGGATCATCTTGGAGAGGCAGACTGCTAGTCGTAGGTATAACTAGCTAAGTAGATAGGTACCTATTACTCGTAACTAACGTAATAGGTTATCAACGTCTACCAAGCGAGCGTAATGAAGGTAATTTCCCCGACAATCATTGTAATGGTCATCCAGAGGCACATGTTCTGCATCTGTAGCTGTATCGACGATTTAAAAGTTTTGTATTTTTGTTTGTTTGTTACTAAACTTGAAGAAAGTGATTAATATAATAATAATATTTATTTATTTTAACACAACTTTTGGTCCACATTTTATGTTAGTACTTATTTCTATGTTAGTTCATACATTACATCACACTGTTTTTGTATTCTTCCCATAACAAATTACATAATTATTAAATTCAATAAATTAATTAAATGTCTTAGAATAAAAATTAAAAATGTCAATAGATAAAATATCAATAAATTAAATGGCATGGAAACAAAAAAAATAAATGTCGTAGAATAATAAAAATAAAATGTCCGTAAATAAAATGTCATGGAATAAAGACAAAAATTTCAATAAATTAAATTTCATGGAATAAAAATTAACATTGTCCACAATTATAACGCACAGTAACACACCACGTCACCACAGAGGTCGTATGTTGATGGTTCGAGAAAGAGAGGGAAGCCAAACAAAATTGATGATTTGTAAGGAATGACTTGAAAAACGGAGAATGACAGCATGATTGTAGTCAGGCGAGAATGGAAGAAGAAAATGTGCCGCATCGATCCTAAGAAAAAGGGGACGGGTACGAAGATGATGACGATGACGATTCTGGATATGTACCTAAAGCTGGTTAATAATTTTTCAGAGAGATTAGACTTGGCTACTTCGTAATAAACGTCTGCAAAAGGCTTTTACTCCACCAATACCAATTTGCTCCCTACATTTTGCGATACCTTTTTGTTTGGAATTTGGATATCAAATAAATGCAAACTAAGGTAAGAATTTCAGACTTTCACCCACCTGTGTTCCTTCAGTTGTCCTTTATGTTCCAAGACCACTATTAGGTACGCTCATAGGTTTTACATCCGATTGACCCCCGCCCTACCTGTAGAATGCTACCGGCTACCGAGGTATTTTATAATAGCAGTAAAATTGCATCATATTTTACCTATGTTTACAATCTGAATTACATAATTGACCAACGTCGATCGCGACTCGTAAATCGTAACTCCAGCGAGAGAAGGACGCGAGTGGAGCGTGTCGACGCGACACGGTCGACAGAGATTTGATCATTTCATATCATTGCCAGTTGTTTGTTATTTAAATTATTATTCACTGTTTTTGACATGGTTTGTGACAATTTTACAGGTGGTTTTAGGATTAGTGTAAAAACCGATTGAATCAGTCGGAGTATCATCGTTTCAATCCTAGCGCCGTGTACTAAATCGAGAGCCCCGGTCGCAATACAATGCCACGTCGCCTCAGTTATCTAGAGTGGTAAAGGCATGATCCAGGGTTGTCCAGTAGTCCTTAATAGTAGTGCAATACTACCTAGTTCCTCGGGGCAAACGATAGAGCCGTCCAGGTTACTACTAGTACATAGGCCGGTAGGTCGGTAGACACTGCGCGAAAAAAATGTAGAAGGGAGATGATAAAGTAGACTAGGTAAGCAGGTACCTACGAGTACATTATCTGGGTAGGTAAAAGTACCGTTCACATCTTATCGTATGGGATGGTTCCCATAATGCTTAATGTTTCCAAGAGACCACAGTTGCATTTAGTAATTTCTATACTAATAAGATATTTCGACGTTTGGAATTTGATAAGGTGACATGTGCCAGTACTATTGTGATTATTTGTGTGCCTTTAACATACAGGTTTATTTTCAGGAAGAGCTGTTTGCAGTATCTGATTTTGACATGAAAATAGTTCTGAGTAAACTAGTTTATTTAATATGTATGTACAGTCTGTAGAGGTCCATAATTCCGAATATACTCGTAAATGCAACAAGGTACTCTCTACTGGGCAAAATTTGTTTAAAAAAAAACTGCATAGTAGTAGATGTTTAACAACAAATTATTTACTTAATTACTTCTGGTCTTAATGCATGGTCATAGTTTGGTAAGAATTAGGGAGATTTCAAGTTGGATTTATGTCGTGGCCAGATCATTGAAATTGATCACTTTATGTAATGGCCAAGTTAAACTGGCCAGAAATCTTCGTTTGGCCTATTTTCTTTAGACCTTTTATTATCTTTTTTTTTTTTTTCTTATTCTTGATAGGTTCGCGCTTGACCGCTAACTCACCTGATGGAAAGCGACGATGCGGTCGACGATGGAGCGCGAAGTTGAAATCCTTGAAATCTAACATCAATGATTTGGCCAAACGAGGATTGCATAGCATGTTCCCACTGTTGGGACTCAGGCCTCCTATCTAGGAGAGGGAATGGGCCGTAATCCACCACGCGGGCCCAGTGCGCGTTGGTGGATGTCACATGTCTTCGAATTTTTGGTTCTAGGACATGCCGGTTTCCTCACGATGTTTTCCTTTACCGTTTTGAGTGCAGTGGTGATGAAATAAATTACACAAAGTAATGCGCCTGGCTGGGTTTGAACCCGCGACCTACAACTCGTAAGTCGGGGCCGTTACCACTCGGCCACCACTGCTCGAGGATTGACAATTGAAAAAGGAACGAGGACTGACATATCATCAAATTTTAACGTATAAACGATCTGGCCAGTTTTAGTTGGCCATATTATGAAGTGATCAATTTCTATGATCTTGCCACGACAGATACATTAATATACATAGATAAACTCAAGCATATCCCGTGGTGGTGGGCAAGGAAATTACAGAACTTTCCTTTCGTTGAGGTGGAAAGCACTTACTTAAGTATTTGTCTTAGATTTATCTAATAAAAAATAAAATAGGCAAACATGAGTTTCTAGCTTATTTGTTTTAGGTGCAATAATTCCTAAACAAGTGCCTAGATACCGTTGGAATTTTACAAAATCAACAACAATTGTTTGACGTGGTCAAACACGGATCAAAGGGGTACTCATGCTGACGGATAAGATAAGTTATACTGTACAAATACTTAGGGAGTACCACCATGTTTGAATATAAAGTTGCTTGACCTTTGCAAAAAATCTTTTAAATTTATAGTCACTTGGGCAGTCAGCATTAATTATAATTTCTATTGAAGCCTGGAGAGCTTCAATATAAATCATGTTTTGCGACGGCAGCCATGCTATATTGACTTCGTTAAGCGCGAGTACCTACCTATCTCGCAAGTCGAACCATAAATAAAAACGGAAATGCAAAGGAAGAGCTGGTCTAGGCAAATGGATAAACTATATTTAGTAGATATAAACTATTTTTTTTCGTACTGGATTTTAATTCTGCATTTTCAAATACTGCCGTTAATTTAATTAAAAAAAAGTTGGGAATCTTATTCGATGGGTTTTGTTATGTTTTCTTTTTTTTTGAATCATTATTCATTAGGTAGAAATTCCTTATCGATGTTAAAATTTTTACTCTGATTATTGTTATCGCGTGTTTAGCTAGACTATAAAATGATAACACCTAACTAGTAGTTTTGAATAATTTATATTTCTTGTTCAAAGCTAAATTCAGATATGTAAAAGACTTATTTACATAAGGTGTTAAATACGACTGATACCAAGAAAATATCAGCGTAAGCGCAGTCTCATGCTCCATTGGTTTATTACAAAGATCGACACGTTTATCTTAGCGGTATCTGTGCAGTAACTTATAACACACGGGTATTCCCTTATACCTAGCGAGATAAAGTTTCATAATTATGTATTGAACGAGCGATTAGTTTTCAACATGAATAATGTAATTAGCTATGTGTACCTATGTAGGTCTACCTAACTATTTTATAATGAGTTAACAATCGTTTAATAGTCTATTCATTGATAATAATCAATTTTGAACGTTTCTCATTGTCATATTTCTTCTGTAAGAAATAAGTTCTGAGGTTTAGTACAGACAACGTCATCACTGGTTGCCCCTTTTTCTAAGATATTTTAATGTGAAGGGTACCCAATTAGGTACTCATAGCACAAGCTCTGCTTAGTTTGTGTCTAGATGACGTTGTGGAAAAAAAAGATGCAAATGTTTGTACCATCTTGGTATCTATGGATAAATTTATGGGTACCGAGATGGAACTAAACCAATTCTGAAAAAGAAACCCTACTGCCTCAATATATATTTCTCAAAAGTTTGAAATTCTTCCTGTATTTAGGAATACATAATTGATTTGCTTAATATTATTTGGAAGTTACTTTTTAAATAGGCAATGCAATACAGACATATTTACAAAAGTACTTTTATTTAAATAAGTAAGAAATTCAAACTTTTGCCTGTTTTTTGTTGGTGGGAAAATCATCCAATGACATCCCCCGCTCTTAGGCGGAGAGTGAGGGCGTGTCAGACTTTTACTGACTAAAAACCCACTCCTGTTCCTTCGTTGCCTTCGTCCCAGGGCCGAGTTTTCCTTTCAGAAACAAACCCTTGGACTTGGCTCAGCGAAGTTCGTTCCGGTTTCGTTGATTGACGAAGCAGAAGCAGGTGTTGAGGTTTGAGAACTTGATGGCACGTTAGTTATTTGCGTTCTGGGTCGCTGAAATGGAATCTTCTGTATTTACTGTAGGTACCTACGTTTCTTTTCAAGAAATTGCATGCAGTCAAAATAAACATATTTTTTTATGTTTCCGCCTCCAGATTCAGATTTTGTATTTTGAGATGCGGCTTTACATCTTGTGTAGGCATCCCGGGCAGTTTTCTACCGTTGTTTTATTTGTGTTTCTGTAAAATAATAATACTAATATTTATATTTAAAATAATAATAGCCAACGCGAAAGTCTAAATATTAATAATGAAATTGTTTTAAAATAAAGTTGTTTTTATTTACTTACCTATCTGTTTTTTCTCATTTCCCGTAGAATCGTTAAAGTTTGGCACAAGTACTTGACAGATTTCTGTCCAAGCTTTTATTTTTGCATCCCGGTCTTTATATAAATTACTACCATTAACGAAGAGTTGAAGTTGATAAATTACTAGATAGACCCCACAAATGGGGACGTATACGCACTTCAGTAATAACTCGCTCTGTATCAATAGAACCGATGGAACACATTTTTTTCCGTAGCGAAGAACTTGTTGCAAAAACTTCTCGTTGCGTATTGATTCTACCGCGGTATCGGCACATTGCCAGCATTTTCGGCACTGCGTTTTATAAAGCCCCTGTGGATATCCGCCATTCTGCCAAATCAAGTCGCTAGTACCTGTCAGTAGGCACTTATTTTTTTTTAATACAAGAGGAAATAACGAATAGGCCCCAGTAGGCTTCGACCCTGCTGGGCCCCTGCAGTTTGCTGACATCTTGAGGCACACGTGGAAAAGTACGCGCCGTCGACGACTTGGGCTCGGTCCGGACGGTCGGAAGGCTAGCTACTCATTGCTCGCCGTCCGCAAGCCCGCGCCTAAGGTGGCCGGGAATCGAAATCTGGATCCCGGCGGCTGGGGCATGAGGGCCGCTCCCTCGCGCGTGCACGTGCGGCCTCCTCCTTTGCTAACATTACTGCTTCGCAAAAGGAGGCAACCGCCTGCCACTCCTCCAAAATTTTGCCTTAGATTGTGGTTCAAACAATGACAGTAATGCACCATTCTAACCTTGATCTAATAATAAAAAAAAACTCTTTTGTCTAAACTAACCAAACTTTGCACTTTGATGAGGGTGTCGCTAATGTGAAACACAAAAACTGACAGGTAGGTGTTATGAACGGACTTGTTTTCAAGCCTTTAAGCTTGCTATAAAGAATGGGATTTTCCATTATGAATTATATTTTTGGTATAGGGAAAAGCGACATCCTCTTCTTCTTGGGTCCTCGTTACCTCTTCCAATGTATTTGTTTAAGTCAAACTTTATTCTGGTCAAATTCCTGTAAAGGGTCAATTAATCTGCCTAGTCTTCTTCCAAATAATTTGGGGTCAGCTTCCAGTCATAGCGGACGCAGCTGGCTATATCGGTATTTTACATGTACTGACTATAGGTACCTATCTAGCTGAGATAAGTATTCACTCCATGTATGAAATCCTGTTCCCACGTGAATAGTAGTTTAAGTTACTTCTTGTAACATCAGCTATCCGTCAGTGAAAATCCCTTCATAATCGGTCCGGCCGTTTCGGAGATTAGCCGGGACAAACTAACAAATAGGCAGACAGATACTAATTTAAAATGGACAACAATTAACACCCAGTAGAAATCCCGTTTTTCTTTGTGGTTACCGTAAACAACATCAAGTAGGTAAGTAACCTATGTAACAACAAGGATAAAAAAGAATAATTGCGCCTATAACATTGCTAATATGATTCTACTTCGTAACCACAAATCGGTCAGTATCATGACTAGTCTAGACGGCAAGATTTTTTTAGGGTTCCGTACCTCAAAAGGAAAAAACAGAACCCTTAAAGGATCACTTTGTTGGCCGTCCGTCCGTCTGTCTGTCGGGATCCTTTATCTCAGGAACGCTTAGAGGTAACGAGTTAAAATTAAAACCATATACTCAGGTATGTAGTCCCTTGAAGCTGTGAAAAAATCAAACATCTGGATTAACGAAAAAAAAAGATACGGCCGTTTATGTCACAAAAAACGCATATTTTGACACTCTCTAGGAATTCAAAATTCATAGGGTACTTCCCGTTGCCCTAGAATCCTGAAATTTGGCATGAAGCAAGGTTTCATAGCACAAGTAATAGTATAGAGGAAAAAATCTGAAAACTTGTAGTTACGTCACAAAAAATAAAAACTTTTTTTGCGACTCGGAAAAATCTTCGTAACTCAATTCGTAAATTGAACAGTTCATACGGAACCCTCAGTGCGCGAGTCCGACTTGCACTTGCCCGGTTTTTTTTTCAATTAATTTATTTTTCTATCTCTTAGTCGTGGTTTTGCTTTATATATTTATAGTAGTACTTATCTTGATTTGGTTGCGGTTTTGCTAAACTATTATATTAATAACGACACGATTATCTTCGAATGGAATTAAATTACTCTGGACGTGTTTGACCTATTTTACATAAATAGAACACGTTCCATTTCTAGTCGAGCTCACGGCACTGTTGATATACCTACTGTATAAAAAAGCAGAGGCTACAAAAAAGCTAGGTAGTAGTGAGATCCGTGTCAAGTAAGTAGATCTACTGTTGTTGAATTCTGAAGAGAAAAATATCGTGATAATCAACAACATTTATTTGACATTTTCTTCTGGCCGCGTGACAATAGAAAATATTTTTCTCGGAACATACTCTCAGGATAAGGGTATCCTTTGTACTATTCCAGGACATAACTCTCCATGGGTAGAGGCGTAGCGCGGGCTAATTTAGACGTGGGCGAAAGCACATCAGCAAGGCCATTTTTTTTTCATAAATTCGAAAACGAAACTGCGACTGTCGCAACCCAGTGTTTGACCACATCATCGCTTCCCTTCAGGTGAAATAGTGGTCAAACGCGAGCCTATCAATTATTTAAAAAAAAACTGTCGTTCCCATGGACATCGGCATTCCTCGGTCCATAGGCATTTCTCTTGAGCGTGAAGGTGTAACAAGCACACACAAACAAAATCATTAAATAGCTTCTCCCGTTCTGGGTGGTGCGAGAGCGCTTGTCAGATTTTTTCTAACTAGGTAGGTCCTAACAAATAAATAGAAGCCAGAAAACTTTCAAAAGAACACGACTACGTTACCTTTATTTTTGTTTTCGAGGGGAAACCTTCAAAAGGCTCCCGGACTTTGGGGATAAGTCCGGGGAGTGTGGGATTTTTACCTCACTAAAACCACCCCGGTGATCACCATCAGCACATATAGAAGGGGCGCCGTTACCTCTTAAAAGATCATTCCGGAACCCCCTCTGTGCAACGCCTGTTAGGGCACCTGAGGAGACTGTAGAACGGTCTCCCCTGAGCCTTTTTGTGCACGGCAGCACGTGATCACTGTGCACCGTCTTCCTTGGAGTCACTCGATGAGCGGGCACAGTCCCCTCACTGCACGCCCGTGGTTCCAAAGTCCTGTCTGCATCGGATGATGCAAGCGGGGTTTTGGCGTTACCTACCAAAAAAATTCTACCTCCAAGCATACCTAAACAAAATATGTAAGTACAAAACTACATAAATATCAATTCCAATCAACAACTAATTAGTGAGTTAGTAAATTCTTACAAATTTTTTATAAGCAATTAAAATAATTATATAACATGCTATATAATACATTGCAATTCGCCCTTGAACGAATGTACAAAAGATTCAACACCTATTTATGTCGCTGGCTATATTGTTTGCAAACAAATATAAAATCAAATCAAAGTTTCTATAAAAAAGGCTTTATGATTACTTTTGTAGTAATGGTTAACTAAATAGGCTAGATATGTGTAAATGATTTATATATATTGTATTTATCCAACAGATGTACAGTAAGGGGTCAAAAGTGCAGTTCCACCTTACCAATGCTAAAATATCTAAAATTCCTTTGTAGAAGAGGGTCAATGGTTCACGACTGATTTAATTGATGATAATGAATAGCGACATCTATATTGACACATATGAACTAAATTATAAAATCCTGCATCGCGATATCAGATTTCTTTGCGACATTAGAACATATATATATAACAGTCCGCAATCAACTCTCGGGATGTTGTCCGGATCAGACACAACGCCTGTCGGGTCGGAGGATTCTCCCTTTTTCAACGGAGGTATTTTATATTGAGCAGTGGTGGGCGATTGGTAACGGCCCCGCCTTACGAGTTGTAGGTTGCGGGTTCAAACCCAGCCAGGTGCATTACTTTGTGTAATTTATTTCATCACCACTGCTCTCAAAACGGTGAAGTAAAACATCGTGAGGAAACCAGCATGTCCTAGAACCAAAAATTCGAAGACATGTGACATCCACCAACCCGCACTGGGCCCGTGTGGTGGATTACGGCCCATTCCCTCTCCTAGAGAGGAGGCCTGACTCCCAACAGTGGGAACATTATAAGGCCGACTATAACGGAGGTTTGCAGGACTTTTCATCATGTTCCGTATACCTAAAAAAGTGCATATAATTCTAACGGATTTTTTTACGGAGCATATATGTAATTATGGCGATAGTGAAAAATTTAAAGATAAAAATAAAACTGAAAAACTATTAATGAAAAAGCTTTCGTACAGACAATCAATTTTGACGGCACGGTTAGCGCAATGGTTGAGCAATTAACTGCTGCGTTGCATGTCGCGAGTTCGATCCCCGCATGGAACAAATATTTGTATTACACAACATCCCCGCTCTTGGGCGGAGCGAGAGATAGTTTCAGACTTTCACTGACTAAAAACTCACTCCTGTTCCTTCGTTGCCTTTCGTACTAGGGCCGAGTCTTCCTTTCAGAATCAGACCCTTGGCCCCAGTAGGCTTCGACCCTACTGGGCCCCTACGGTTGCTGACATCTCCTTGATTCGCGCGTGGAACACTACGCGCCGTCGGCGACTTGGGCCTGGTCCGGACGGTTACCGGACAATCGGACGGCGAGCTACCCATTGTTTGCCGTCCGCAAGCCCGCGCCTAAGGTAGCCGGAAATCGGGATCGGAATCCCGGCGGCTGGGGCGCGAGGGCCATTCCTCACGCGTGCACGTGCGGCTTCCTCCTTTGCTTCCTCTTTTGCCGAAGGAAGCGACCGCCTGCCACTCCTCCTCGCTCCGGACCATGGCCTGTACCAAGGCCCGGCGTCATTCTTAGTGTGGGGCAACGTTTAAAAATAAAAAGTTATTAGCTACTTCCATTGTTTAAAGTTAAATCAAACGTTTGAAGAGTTTGTATAAGATGACAATATAAACTCAGATAAATACTCTTGTACATAGCATTGAGAGATTATCAAAATCAATCAACTAAAAGTTAGTAAAGTGGAAACATTAAAAACACAGGGTCTTAACTTGAAAGTATTAATTGTCTTAACAACAATAATATTATCGTCGACACAAGGTTGACAAGTTTACAGTAAATAAAAACTTCAAACGTTCATTGGAAAATATTAAAATATCTAAGAAGGAGCTTTTTTATTGACACAGGGAAATTATCTGAGTGGGGCGAGAGGGGTGGTCATCCTTTTAATAAATTATCTAAGTGGAGCGAGAGAGACGGTCATCCTTTTAATAAATTGTCTTAGTGAGGCGAGAGTGACGGTCATTCTTTTAATAAATTATCAGGGTGAAGCGAGAGGGATGGCCACCCTTTTAATAAATTATCGGGGTGAAGTGAGAGGGACGGTCATACTTTTAATAAATTATCTGTGTTGTCTATTCTATTCTATTCTATTCTATTCCATTCCATTCCATTCCATTCCATTCCATTCCATTCCATTCCATTCCATTCTATTCTATTCTATTCTATTCTATTCTATAACCTTTTTATTGTAGATGGGAAATCATCCAATAACTTCACTCGCAGGATCCCAGGATTCCCTTTCAGACTGCCCATAGAATGATGATAAGCTTAAGAGCTTAGAATGTATATAAAGAATAAAAAAAAAAATTATGACACCTCTCTTGTACACCAAAATATTACGATATCGATCAACAGTTCAATAACAATCGGAAGTACAATAGGAACATAAACACTGTAAGGTCAATCATATCAATTTGTATGCACGAGGCACGCTGTCTACGACCCGTGCCCATATGGTCCACACATAGAGCCCCTGTCAGTGACAATGATACATAACATGAGGTCACACTATTGTTTGTATCATGTGATTTGTTCACGTGTGGTTTTGGTGGTTAAAGTCTACCTGTACTGTCTGTCCGTCAAATTAGCTTATCACTTTCAAAGCTATAAAATCTACAGTGTTCCTACTTGTAGCCATAAAAGCGCCTCTCTGGCAGAAAAAGAACCAATGATTCAGATCAATTATTTTAATCAGTTTCAAGACTATAAAACCTACAGTGTTCCTACTTGTAGCCATTAAAGCGTCTCTCTGGCAGAAAAAGAACCAATGATTCAGATCAATTATTTCAATCAGTTTCAAGACTATAAAACCTACAGCGTTCCTACTTGTAGCCATAGAAGCGCCTCTCTGTCAAAGAAAGAATCAATGATTCCGATCAATGATTTTTATTATTTTCAAGACTTTAAATCCTACAGTGTTCCTACTTCTAGTAAAAGAAGCACCTCTCTGTCAGAGATTCTGAGAAAACCCAATGATTCTGAGAATCTACAGCAACAATATGAAATTCCTTTTTTTTCTCGAGTTGAAGGTTGTTTGGCTTGATCGGGTCTACGTTGATAGCAGCGTCATTGAAATTCATCATAAAATAAACTGCTACACTATCACAAACTCTTTTCGTAGTTGTGAACGTTTAGTCTTTCCTAATTTCAGCATTCTCTGGTTTATGCTTTGCTTTCCTCCAGTAACTTTAGTTGTGACATAGTGTGCCATAAGAAGTCTTTCTTCTTGTGGCAAAGAGGTTAGCAGCATCACGATTATCCATGTATGCTTTTTAGGTCCGATGACGTTTTAAATTAAGAACCGGCTGCCAACGTAGCCAATCGACCGTTCAAAGCACGCGTATAAATTACACTCACGATTATTTTAATCTGATTAACAATCTCGTTGAATCTAATATTTTAATAACTTTACAATATTAATGAGCTCGATGGAAAATAATCCCGCAAAATGTCCTTCTACAGTACAATATGTAAATACAACGTGCATACGAATATAAACAGACACTGTTGCATTGAATGAGATAATCATGTGTTCGTGGGTCATAAAAATTAACACTAAAACTAATTATGTTATTACAAAGACAGTGTTATTGAATGGTGGCGAGGTTATCTGTCTGTTTGTCACAGTCAGATAGTTGCTTGGTTATCTTTTGGGCCATCGCTTACTTATCTCGTACTTCATAAGAGTGGGTTTCTTTCGTTTAAAACATTTTTTTATTCATTTATTCGTACATTGACAGATGGAACAATCTTAACTGCTAAGCCTTAAGCATGTCATTTTTTACAAGAAAATATTTAAGATAAGTGAGTATTAAGGAAGGATTTTTAAAATTAATCCAGTAAATTGGTTAAATTTAAAATGAAAATGTCTATGGAAATTCTATTTTTTTTTTAAGTAAGATAGCTTCAATATTAATTCTGACTACGTAGAGATGAGTCGGTTTTGTGCGAAAACTTTATGGCCAATTTTCTTCGATTCGCTGTTTCAGGTCACAAGAGCCTGCCTCATGTCAATTAGGAAGAGGACGAAGCCAAACCTTATTTACTAAAAGCGAAGCATTATTAGCCATTTACTACTGCATAATGTGATAAGTTTCATGCTCCTTATTCAATTACTTATGCAAATTATGTGGGGATAACAAGACAGATAAATTGACTGTGATCATTATAACGGACACACTCATTACTTTATCTATCAAACATGGAATTAATCTATTTCTACAATAACATATAGTGATAACTGGCTGAGAGACAAACGATTAGCAATTAAAGTCAACCGTCTGAATGTTTTATTAATGCGAATATAATTAATAACTGGACTATCAAGTGTTTAGCTTGAACAGCTTTGTCACATGAAACAAGTTTGCAGAAGGTGATGCTCTAGAACAGGGGTACCCAACAGGGGTCTCAGCTTTAATATAGTTGATCTTGGCATGTAAAATAAATAAATAAATAAGCCTTTTATTTCATTGCCTTAGTAATAATACATCCCAATTAGCAAATACTTAAGTAATAATACAATTGATTATAGTTGATAATATATATGATCTATTAATTAATTAATTATTTATTTATCTATACATATAATAAAACAGTAAAATGGTGGAGCGTTGGTATTAGTTGGCGAAAAAACTACTGAACCAATCCTGTTCAAATTTTGCATACATAATCCTTATAGGCCGGGTCAACTGTTAGGCTACATATTATCACGCTATTTGCTATGGGGGGTGAGCAATAATCCAAAATGTCGACATTGAACGACATTTGCCACGTTCGATCCCCAGCTACAGTTAAAAATTTTGTCATTATTTTGTCTTCTTTTTTGTAATAAAATAACTTTTACCATTTTTTCAAAATAAAATTGACATTTCTATTCGATATCTTCTAAATATTTTGTAAAAACTAATCAAAACACATAATAAAATCAAAGCGGCGAGTAAAATCACGTACTAAAATATACTCGCAACGCCATCTAAAGACTGAAAGTAGAAATAATGATGACAATGATAGTTGAACGTCATATTTGATAGATGGCATTGTGTATTTTACGTAATAAATATAATAAAACAGTAAAATGGTGGAGCGTTGGTATTAGTTGGCGAAAAAACTACTGAACCAATCCTGTTCAAATTTTGCATACATAATCCTTATAGGCCGGGTCAACTGTTAGGCTACATATTATCACGCTATTTGCTATGGGGGGTGAGCAATAATCCAAAATGTCGACATTGAACGACATTTGCCACGTTCGATCCCCAGCTACAGTTAAAAATTTTGTCATTATTTTGTCTTCTTTTTTGTAATAAAATAACTTTTACCATTTTTTCAAAATAAAATTGACATTTCTATTCGATATCTTCTAAATATTTTGTAAAAACTAATCAAAACACATAATAAAATCAAAGCGGCGAGTAAAATCACGTACTAAAATATACTCGCAACGCCATCTAAAGACTGAAAGTAGAAATAATGATGACAATGATAGTTGAACGTCATATTTGATAGATGGCATTGTGTATTTTACGTATAAATATAATAAAACAGTAAAATGGTGGAGCGTTGGTATTAGTTGGCGAAAAAACTACTGAACCAATCCTGTTCAAATTTTGCATACATAATCCTTATAGGCCGGGTCAACTGTTAGGCTACATATTATCACGCTATTTGCTATGGGGGGTGAGCAATAATCCAAAATGTCGACATTGAACGACATTTGCCACGTTCGATCCCCAGCTACAGTTAAAAATTTTGTCATTATTTTGTCTTCTTTTTTGTAATAAAATAACTTTTACCATTTTTTCAAAATAAAATTGACATTTCTATTCGATATCTTCTAAATATTTTGTAAAAACTAATCAAAACACATAATAAAATCAAAGCGGCGAGTAAAATCACGTACTAAAATATACTCGCAACGCCATCTAAAGACTGAAAGTAGAAATAATGATGACAATGATAGTTGAACGTCATATTTGATAGATGGCATTGTGTATTTTACGTAATTTTCTGAGTGGCGGAAGAATGACCATCGCCCAAATTTGCAGACAGTTTTATTGTTTAAAATTGGACGAAAACCGTTATGATTAACCTGGAGTTAGACGGAGACATTTTTAATCCTACTGCTTTTTTTCCCCGTGGTTGTAACAAACTAATTGACCGTGATTATTCAAGGGATACCAACCAAAGGCGATAAAAGTAAATACTTATATGTATTTAATTATTGACTTTAAAATAACATGGCCAAATTTTCGGAAGGGGTAGCATGGCACCTTGCGTTGGAAGGCCCCCAGGTGGACCGATGACCTGGTGAGGGTCGCGGGAATCCGATGGATGCGAGACGCACAGGACCGGTAATTATGGTGACACTTAGGGAGGCCTATGTCCAACAGTGGACGTCTTTCGGCTGAAATGATAATGATAATGATGGCACCTTTATTTTTTTTTTTTAAGGGTGGAAGTCATCCAATGACTTCTCCCACTCTGGTTAGAGCGGGAAGGCGTGTCAAACTTTTACTGACTAAAACCACACCTATGTCCTTCAGTTGCCCTTTGCGACATCTCTTTGAGGAGCGCGTGGATCACTACGCGCTGTTGACGACTGGGCTCGGTCCGGTCAATTACCGGACGGCCGGACGGCTGTGGACGACCGATTGCTGGATGTCCGCGAGCCCGCGTCTACCGTGGCTGGTCGTCGGGGTCAGAATCTCGGCTCGGCATGAGGACGTTCGTTCCCTCACGCGTGCGGCCTCCTCCTTCACTAGCATTACGGCTTTGCAGAAGGAGGCGACCGCCTGCCATTCCTCCTCGCTCTGGACCATAGCCCAAAGTCACAAGGCCCGGTGCGAGAGGTGACTGACGCCGATTCCTTCCACGAGGACAACACACACCTCTGTGTGCTCCACTGTGTCCTCCAGGATGATGGCACCTTGCGGCCTAATAATGGTGTGTTTTATTATTAGCAGTCACTGCTTCATATAAAACTGGGTCGAAAGGTTTGCGTTTCTGATCACAGTTCGACAACGTATGATGTATCTCAGATTCCTTGCAGCCTTACGTCGACATCCGTACGTTACCTCCTTGCAGTGAGTGGTGACCAACACTGGAACCACCCTCTGAGGGAGGCCAGTCTCAGGGATAACACTAATCGGCTGCTACATTTGTTTACCGGAATTTAATTGTTTTATGGATACACAAGCTCAGGACTGTTGAGGGTGTTTCACGCGGTTTCTGTTCCGGATTCGGTTGGAAGTACTCTGATATTACCATTTTACAAATCGCCCGGAGGACCCGTTGTAGCATGCGGTGGAGATCTATCCTGCTTGAGTGAACCGCCGTGTCTTCATAGAGGCAATCGGCGTCAGTGACCTCTCGGTTTGGCCATCAATATGCGAGTTCGATTGGACAGGGATACACGCGTTCAAGATTTCATCATTCAAAAGTTGGAGACTCTTCATAGGGTAGTTATGGAATAACATTTGTCTGATATACGAGGACGTCAGTCAAATACACACCAAAAAATCCTAGGTAAATGAACAAGTAATTTTTACGCCCCAAATGATCAAGCTGCAACAATCAATTCAAGCATGCTCTCGCAAATTCTTCATAAGTACTGTTGTGGAGGAAGATAGTTGATGATGATGGTAATTTTTGGATTCACTGGCTTTTTGGCTTTGCACCATCAGTGCAAACGTTAAGGTCGGTGTCCCGATTATGTTCCTTCGTTTACCTCTACCAAAGCTGTCTGACGGCTTAAACTCTTCAGTGAAACATTATTGAGGCGAAAATTTTACAGGAGGTAACTCTTTCGAACAATCTCGCAGCCTTAGCAGACATTGGCCCTAGAGGGCCCTATCCATTTGCTGACATCATTATGAGTCGCGCGTAGATTACTACGCGCCGTCGATTCAGGATTGCTTTGACCAGATGACCGGACGGCTCCACCGCAATCGCCCTGCGGCTTTCAAAACCTGGAGCATCACTTCCCTCATCATCCTTCATAGTTTCAGCCACCTTCTTCGATCGTAGTGCTTCACTGAAGGAGGCTACTGGTTGGCATTTTTTCCACTAATCGCCTCCATGAGGACACGGCGGCGCCGGCGCTCCTACCAAGCGGGACTGACTTCCACCGTAAGTTCCATCGTATTCTCCGGGCGATCCGCACAATGGTGAGACTCGAGTGTTTCTTTTCGCTGAATTCGATACAGATACCTCCCGAAACACCCACATCCGGTGAGTCCTGCACAAAGAGAGAATGCCGTGACGCCTCTGTAGCCACTCCTCATTGACAGGCATTACCGCTGCGATTGTGACGTGCTAACTGTGACAATGTTGTTTTACCGGAACATAAACCAGAAACATACATAAACTAGTGCCTTTTCCCTTGGGGTAGGCAGAAATGCCAACTGCTACGACCCTTACATACTCTTTCTATTCATTGACGTTCATACATCTGGATCTGGACGAGTACATAACATGTATCCTGAAGGTAATTTGCGTTTTTACCTTTAACAGTTTTATGTGAAAGTACAATAAATAATTACGATGCTTTCAGAATGAATTGCAAGCACAGAATGATTGTACAGTTTTACCAACGTAGACGAAGTCGCGGGCAACAGCTAGTTAATAAATAAAATAAATAATAATAAATAAAATAACTTTATTGCTTAACTTATTGGCATTAAATTGCATGTCGAGGAGTCTCCATTTAGGCATATAAATGCCTGTAGTTGAAGGCTCCGCTCTTCCCTTACATTGTAAATATTTAACTAAGCAGATGACAAAAAGAAAAACAAAAAATAAAATAAAGCAAAATAAATAGAGCAAAAAGTAACAAATTTATTGAAACTTGCATTTATAATTTTAATTAAATAAAAATGTTTCATGTAATTGACTTTAATTATAATATACCTATGTAGAGCATTCAATTAAAGGGAACCCCAGTAAAAATCTCCTCCAGACTAGACCATTTTTCTTCAGATCTTGGCAAGTAGTTATAGCGTATTTACTTTTAGGCCAAGAAAAAGGCTCGAGGCGCAGATAGTTAGCTGTTATCGGCACTAGTACATTCTGTTAAATTATTTTGTTGCTCCGTAACATCTTGTTTGTAAAAAGAGACGTTTTCGAGATACTTCGCTCTGTTTGAGCTCGCTTCGTTTTGTCTTTCAATGAATTTTACAGCATAATTCGACAAAGTTTTTATTACTATTCATGATAATGTAAGTTTATCATATGAGCCTCTCAAAGGCTTTATTAAAATTTTTGAGTTCGCTCGCTCTTTTATCCTTATTGTTAAATTGATTTATTAATTGGGGAATTTCAGAGTCTAGTTAGTAAAAGAATATCGTGGGTCGAAACAAGTTGACCACCCCTGCTCTTAATAGCCCGCCGTGGGACCGTCCGGTAACCGTCCGGACCGAGCCCAAGTCGTCGACGGCACGTACTGTTCCACGCGCGCCTCAGGGAGATGTCAGCAAACCGTAGGGGCCCAGCAGGGTCGAAGCCTACTGGGGCCAAGGGTTTGATTCTGAAAAGAAGACTCGGCCCTGGTACGAAAGGCAACGAAGGAACAGGAGTGGGCTTTTAGTCAGTAAAAGTCTGACATTATATCTCGCTCCGCCCAAGAGCGCGATTTGTCATTAGATGATTTTCCCACATAAAAACAAAAAAACCACCCCTGCTCTGGATGACAATTTTAAGTATATTTTTCTCTGCTAGTCTGCGTAGAAGAAAATATGTATGCGCTTCGGGTATTGTAGTCAACATTATAAACTTGGCTTCTATTTGAGGTTACTCTGTGGCGTGACTTTTGCACCAATTTTGAAAGGCAACAGATATTTACTGTTTTAATTGTATTTAGGTAACAAACCCAAAATTTATTCAATTTATCCATAAGTATAATGTACAAAATAAGAATACACAGTTTTTCGAGCAAAGTTCAGTAGTTGTTTTAATTATTCACAAATTGATTACTCGTGGGTAATGTGATGCAAAATTTGTTAAGTTTGTCATCTCAAGTGTCTACACAACAACTGAACAATATGTGGTATTATTGAAACAGGCGCGATCTCGGTAAAATGGATCTGTGAACTTTATTGTATTGATTATTTCAGTGGATCTTGCCGAAAAGGCTGATTCGGTAACGTTGCACACTAAATATTGTAAAAACATTAGAATGTGTTAAATCCGCATTCTAATGAAAAAAGAACTAATTGCATTGTGTATCTAAAATAAAAACATTCTTAACTTGACACTGGATAAGTAAACAAAGCGTGTGAAACAAAACAAAAATACAAAATTAATGCAAACAAATTAGAATCATTCTACACTAATCAATTTTTTATAATTCCAATTATATAAATTAAAAATAAAACTTACGTAATCCTGGTTTAATTAATTATATATGATATTTAGCAGTTTTCTATATAGATATATTTTTTTTTTTATTAAAAGCTGTTCAAATATAACTCTTACGACGACAGTCGAAAGAATAAAAGTAGAAACAGTCGTAAATACAAACTACCTACATAATCGTATATAATTCGTTCATGATGTTCAGTCTTTCATAATAATTGCAACTTGCATAATATTTAGTTTAGAAAAACAAATGCCTATATTTGTTGTAATTCTACATACTAATGAGAACTACAATATCAGTAATTATTGCAAAGTTAAATAGAAGGACCACACACCGTCTTTATGTATGTAACATATTTCTTAGTCTAAGAAGTGACTATGACTAAGAGCTACTAAGAGTTGAATACTAAACTATTTACTAATCTGTAGTTATCTCAAGTGCAGTGCTTTGACCGCGGGGAAATACAGCTAACAAACCCTAATCTTAAGAAGAACTTGACATTAATTATTTATCATTAATTATAATGGCACCTGTTCGAAGCCTGAGCGGGTCATTAGTAACAGATTATGTTTACATAATTGCAATGCGTTTCTAACCCATCAAAAAAAAACATAAACTAATTTATTTTCCACAGTTTGTCTATCTTTTTCAGCGGTAAATTTCAAAATGACTCTTCCCGCTCTGGCCCTCCCCAGAGCGTGTGTCAGACGTTCCCGGTTGCCCTTTACGTTCTAGGGCCGTGATAACTCTTTCGAATGATCCCACAAGCTCGGCCTCGACGGATAGTCTGGCTTACGAATTTTGATATCGATGTTACACGATATGATACACGGAAACTTACATATCTCCCAGCAGGGATTCCGATCCCGATTACCGGCCACCGTAGGCGCGGGCTTGCGGACAGCGAGCAATGGGTAGCTCACTGTCCGACCGGCCGGTAACCGTCCGGGCCGAGCCGAAATCGTCGACGGCGCGTATTGTTCCACGCGCGCCTCAGGGAGATGTCAGCAAATCGTAGGGGCCCAGCAGGGTCGAAACCTACCGGGGCCACACGTAGTATGAAAGTGAAACCTGGGGCCCTGGGACGAAGGCAAAGAAGGAACAGGAGTGGGTTTTTAGTCAGTAAAAGTCTGACACTATCTCCGGCTCCGCCCATTAGCGGGATTTGTCATAAGATGATTTTACCACCTAAAAAAAAAAACTTATCTATCTATTTAATTTTCCGCACCTGCCTTCTTAATACCAAGAAATACCTATAATATTTAAAATAATACTATTTCCCATTCGATCATTTAAAGCCACGTGAGTTATCACGTTTTGATTGTTTGTCTAATATGCAATAAATGATCATATGAATTAAAAGGTACCACGCAAAGTCAATTAGTACCTATTAGGTACAATAGGTGTTGATTCAAATGTTCCTGGAAATGCCATATGGCTGCGAAGTGTTAATATTTGGTCGTGTATTTTTCCGCCTTTTTGCAAGTACACAGCTTTTTATTATAAATTTAATTATGGGATGTACACCTACTACAGAGGTAACGGCCCCGACTGACGAGTTGTTCGTCGTGAGTTCAAACCCAGCCAGGTTCTTTACATTGTACACTTTATTTCACCACCACTGCTCTCAAAACGGTGAAGGAAAACATCGTAAGGAATCCGGCTTTTCCTAGAACCGAATATTTGAAGACTTGTAATATCCACTAGCCGGCATTGGACTCGCCTGGTGGATTCCCTCTCATAATCTCAGTAGTTGGAATACTATAAGGCTGATTTTGCTACGATTTCAATTGTCAAAAGCCCAAAATGTTTGTATTGAATATGTCATATTATGGTACTTACCTTATTTATTTATTATATACTTTATTGTACACATCATAATGTGGACAGGATAAACATATACAAAAAACAAAGTGTACAAAGGGCGGTCTCGCACAGGGCAATCTCTTACAGACAACTTCAAGATGAACCGAACGAAAGGAGATAGATTAGGGTGGTCAGTGTACAAAAACAATAATATTAATTACACATAATAATAAAAATACATATTACATACATACTATGTCAATCTGTTCATCAAACACTTAAAAATCGCTACCAAAATGTCACTAGGACTGAAAACAAACTATGATACAATTTGACATTTATAACTTATATTTATCTTGACCTACATATTCAATGCAGGTGGCACTGGGTAGGAACAGATGAATGCTGATGAAAGAGATTATCATGTGTCTAAAGTTTCTTTATGCCATACCAGGCTGATAAAATGTAATGCGTGCTATTGACCCCATAGAATAGAAATAAAAACAAGGAAAAACCACAAGGAAAACCTCAAAACATACCTAGAGATAACAATAATAAATTGTGAAGTGCATCAACAATTTAAAATGAATGTAGGGCATATCAAGATGTTTTTCAATAAACTTACTCGAAAACCCGCTTTTAGGCACGCAATATACTATTTTCCGCACTAGTGCAGAAAAGTGCGCGTGCTCTCCCCCGCCACAATTTTATTACATTTATAGTATCAGGCTGGGCGCGCGTCGACTCCCACGAGTCGACAGTCAACCCCCGTTTATTAATTTAGTAAGTGGGTTGAAAAAAGTGGTTTGATACACGTGCAAATTTGTCACTGCAGCCCTCGGCTCCATAACACACTCGCTTACGGTTCGTGCGAATTCCGCCTCGGTAGCAATGACAAACTTTTTGCACTTGTATGAAAAAATACAATTATATTGCGGGATTGATCAAAAGAGTGACCGTGGCCTTAGAACGCAAAGAACAACTGAATGAACTGTGCTGGACGAGTTATATAATGAAATCTCAACAAAAAAAAAAAATGAAAAAATAATAATCCATCCAAATAACTTCCGAAAAGGCTAGGATAAAAAGTATTATGTCTACCTAACTTGGTACACCCGTACACCCAAGTTGCATCAAACTCCGTTCAGCCGTCCGAGCGTGAAGAATTTACATACCTATATACATATTTAATTTTTATATATACACTCACAAATTTTCACCTTAACATAATTAGTGTGATAGAATGATTTATTTTTAAGAGAGTGAAGTGTAAATTAAGGCTGGTTCGTACTTGATTGTGACAGTTAAGTGAAGATTGTGAATCATCCAGTTTTCCACTCGATGAATGGCCCCGAAATACATAAAACAATAGAATATCGTAACACTTGACTAGACTGGGTAAATACCCGTTTAATAAATCAATTATTTATTGTTTTCTAAAGTTTTTAATCTTTGGACTTATCGCGCACACTTTAAGTGCAACACGAGTGATACTTCAAGGGGATTACTATAAAGACTGTATAAAAAATATACATTGTTATATACTTAAGGAAAATATATTAAAAACGAGCTGTTAAGACCAAGCTTATTTCCTTGTTCATACAAAAAAATCTGATCATAGACTTACTTAAGGAAATAATAGACAATATTATGTGCTAGAAAAAAATAAATTTGGTACAGTGGACTTACCAAGGCAAGTGCATTAAAATTCATTAGGTTCCAAGTTACAGACCACACGTCATTCGGAAAACTGTGAAATCAATTTATCAATGCGGAAACTCTAGTATCATACCCATTCAATTCTATGAGAAAGCTTTTGCAACTTTAAAGACCCGGAAAATTATTAAAACAAGTAACAGCTGTATTAATCAAGCTAATGATCTTAATTGGTTTCGACAAATATTGATTAAAGACTTGTCCTAGCTGACCAGAGCAAAGCTGTGCGATTGTTTCTTCATAATCACATTAATATTATAGAGTTGTTTTATTATAAGTTTGTATGTAGGTACAGTCAGGGATCAAAAGTGCAGTTGCACTCTACCAATGCAAAAGTGTCTAAAATTTATTTGTTGTAGAAGTTCAATAGTTTATTCAATACTTTAGATTCTATGCTACCAATTAAATCAGTCATGAACCATTGACCCTCTTCTACAAATAAATTTTAGACATTTTAGCACAGGTAAGGTTACTTTTGACCCCTGACTGTACGTACATGTGTATGTATGTGTATGTTTGTTACTCTTTCACGTTCAAATAGCTGAACAGATTTGGATGAAATTTGACACACGTAGACCCTGGAGTAGATAATTTGCCCTTTGCCTTCTAGGATGACGAGTTTCCTTTACAGAAAATCCCCGCGGCTCTAGTGAGCATCAGCCCTACTGGGCCCGTAGTTACTGACATATTTTTGAGGAGTGCGTGGAACACTAAGCGCTGTCAAAGACTAGGGCTCGGTCCGGATGATTACTGGACAGCAGGATGGCGAGTTACTCTTTGCTCGTCGTCCGCAAACCCGCGGGGTTATGTTCTCTTGAAATAATGCTCTACTTTCACGCGAGTGAAGCTGCTGGCAGAAGGTATAGCATTGTGGTTTTTAATTTTGGAGCTTTAAAGTCAAGGACTACAGGTTGGCCCTAGATCAGGAAAATTAACTTCGGTTTTCCCATGAGGTAACTTTAAAAAAAAACTAGCCTGCAATGGCAAAGGGATGATGTGTGTGGATAAGAAAAGGAAGGTATTTCTACAGATTGAAGCATTACAGAATTCTAAGATTAGATAATCATCACCATCGTCTTCATTTCAGCCGAAAGACGTCCACTGCTCAACACCATTCTCAGAACGCTGGCTGATAGGTGGGACTCTCCGATCTTGGGGCGGTGGATACGACTGCACGCGGTCAAATAGACATTCCCCAGGTTCGGTGGGTCTCAATTAGCTTAGATTAAGAACCTACTTGTTTTTTTTTATGTTACTAACACTAGTTCTAAGTTTAAATTGTTACTAACACGATATGGCAAGTTCCGAAATAAACGTATTATTATAATAATCGTCGCCATAATGAACGGTTCTGTGCGTCACGCATCCATCTGATTTCTGCAACCCTCACCTGATCATCGGTTCATCATGTGGCAGATTATATACCTAATAAAGCTAATAAAATTAGAATGTTCCTCTTTTGCATTCACCTCCATATACGCGTATTTTTACCACAGGTATTCGAAAAAAATAAAGTCTATGCAGTAAAAACATCGCTTTGACAGATACAGCGTTGCTGTGTCACTCACCTAGCACAACACGCGCTTAGGTTCAGTACGTCTATGAGTCTGCAGTTACGCAATGAAAACTAGTTCTGAACATGTGCAGTCTAGCAGCAGGAGCTAGCAACCGTATCGTAAGCAGCTAATTAAATATTATACATTGACTCACGCCAATCGTACGTCGATCAAATCCTTTTTTTTTTTCTTGGGAAATCTACACAAATTAAGTAGATATCGGTACAAATGGTAGGGATGGGCTATTTTTTTTAAGGTGGACTTCTTTCGCTCGAGAGTGGAGCGGGAAGACGTGTCAGAATAAACCCATACCTATGTTCCTTGAGTTGCCCTTTTAGTAGTCGACCCATGGCCTTAGTAGGCTTCGGTCCTACTGGGCCCCTACGGTTTTGTTGATATTACTTTGAGTCGCGCGTGGAACACTGTGCACCGACTCGGGCTCGGTCCGGATGGTTACCGGCCTGGCCGGATGGCGAGGTACCCATTGTTTGTCGTCCGCCCACGTGTACGGTGGCTGGTAGTAGAGATCGGGGTCTCAGATGCTGGGGCGTGAGGATGTTCATTCCCTTATACGTGCGGAGCAAGGAAAGGCTAAGACTTAGAGAAAGCAAACTATTGACCCACCAAATTTTAGCACGGGTGTTAGAAATCTTGATATGCTCAGCTTTTCTCTACTATAATACACTTGTATTATACACTTAAAACTTCCTCATAAATCACTCAGTCTCTTGATGAAAACTGCAAGAAAATCCGTTTATCACGATCAGATCCGTTTATCAGAGACAGACAAACGTGATAGGGGTTTTTATTTTACAATAAGTAAGAATGTAGTGAAGATCTAGATCCTTAAGTGGAATACACCAGTTTCCCTCTTGTCATGATCATCTACCATTCATATTGCGAAGATGTCTGAGTGCGAAATTTACCGAATATCAGCTCAAGAACACGTTTATTACTACGCAACTACGGCCGGCCCATTGCCACTTCAGTTTTGCATAATCTGTACTCCTTCCTACACTACACTGGAAAAGCTGATCGTAAATAGACTTTGATTAGATATAAATGCAAGTGGAAGATTTTAAAATTAAAGTGTTATCATCAGGACGAGACGAACGTTCCAGCGTTCGATATAGTAAGTTTTAGTTGCTATTATGAAGCGGAAAACTACACAAGATATGGAAATAAATCAATCAAAGAGTGTAAAATACGGTTTTATCTAATCAGCATTGTTTTTGATTTACATTATGTTAAGGTGGGTCTACTCTAGAGGAACCGAGCACGAGTGGAGTACGAGCTCAACTTCGTGTAATGTCGGTCGTGCTCGTTTCTTCTAGATAGATAGATAGCAATACACTTTATTGTACATCATAAAAAATTACAGTAGCAGCTTAAAATTAATAGGGTATAACAATGGGCGGTCTTATCGCTAAAAGCAATTTTTTACAGACAACCTCTGGATCCAGAACCTTTCGGCCCCAACGGCCATCCGTTCTGCGAGCAATGTGCCCTGCCCATTGCCACTTAAGTTTGGCGACCACGTACCGGAAGACGTAGAGTTGGAAGGCCTCCTACAAGGTGGACCGATGACTTGATAACGGTTGCGGGAGTCCGATGGATGCGAGACGCACAGGACCGTTCATTGTGGCGACACTTGGGGTGGCCTATGTCCAGCAGTGGACGTCTTTCGGCTAAAATGATGATGATGATGATGAATACACTATAATGTACATCATAAAAAAATACAGTAGCAGCTTAAAATTAATAGGGTTATAACAATGGGCGGTGTTATCGCTAAAAGCGATTTTTTACAGACAACCTTTGGATGGATTTGACAGAGAAGGAGATATGCAGGTAGTTCGTGATGTACTATTTACATAATTATACAACTCTAGAGTCGGTCCACACTACACGAATTTAAACTCGGCTCATGCTCCGCTTGTGCTGGGATCCTCTAGCGTATATCTGCCTTTATGTCATACATGTGCTGAGCACTAATAATCATAACTAACTACAGAAGTTTAAGTACATAATCTTTATAAGCATACCAATAAAGATATAGACGGTATTTTGCAGTTTGAATGCACCAAAACATGTTTTCTTTGCACCAAGAAACTGGATTTTTAGCATCAAAGTACTAGATGCAATGGTGGAAAACCCCGAAAAGTGGTTTTTACGACAACCTACCATTAAAAGGTACGGCAAGTAATTATGAATTTATAAGTGACGTTATATCCGCAAATTATTACAAGACCTGCGGAGATTATTAAGCTTTGTGATATTGCAATATATTTTATACGTTTTGATTGGGTGCAAAGTCAATATATTATCGAACAGAAAATAAAATAAATGTACCTCCCAAGCTAATGACAGGAAGCTTCCAATTGAGTAGTTTTTCAATCAAAATAAATACTTATTGCTTCTTCAGAAAATAAATGCTTTTTCAAACAAAATTTCCATAAGCATAATGTCAATAAGCCAGAAAGTTTGTTGAACGATTGGTACTTCAAAAATCATATAATAATATGTATAATATCAAAACCAATAATATTTTAAGATCAAGTTTATACTTTAAAATTTATTTACGGAAAACCACTTACCGCAAACTTTAATGTAATTAATCATACAACAAAACTACCAATTAATGTTTGGTCGTGGAATGAATTATATTTTTTTTTTTTGCGGCGGGAAACCGTCCAATGACTACTCCCAGTCTGAATGGAGTGGGATAATAAATTATAATCATGCTGTAAAACATCAAAGATCAGGTTTTATTTATAATAATAATATTCAACAACTATCACACAACGCAATCTAGTCCCAAACTAAGCAGAGCTTGTGCAATGAGCACTAGACAACTGATAAACATACTTATATATTTCTAAATACATACTATACATAAATTACACCTAAACACAGAACAAATGATCGTGCTCATCACACAAACATTTGTCCTAGGTGGGAATCGAACCCACGACCATAGCAATCAGGGCCACTAACCACTAGACCAACAGGCCAGTCTTTTTATTCAATCAAACTGTAAATTTATTGTAATAATGGTACAGTAGGTAAGGTAAAATGAGAATATTAATTAAAATATAGGCAGGTGAGGTTACGTCTGCCGCAAACCGCTAATCCAACCGCAAATCGTGGGTTTTACGATTGAACGCAATTTGACACAAAATTGAAATACTAGTTATTTTATTGAGACCACGGAATGTTGACACTTTTTCTACCTATGTACTTGCTAGCTTCTCCCATCGGTTTCACCCGTATAAAATGTGGCCATGGGTTGTGCGAAAGTGAACCCCGAAGCCCTGTAACGAATGCAAAGAAGAAATAGGAGTGGATTTTAGTCAGTAAAAGTCTGACACGCCGTCCCTCCAATAATGATGGAAATGTCATTACATGATTTCCCACCTAAACAAAAAACCGTACAATAGTGTGAAATTAACCTTAGGAAACATACTCCCATTCTCCTGCCAAATGTTCATCCAAATCTGTTCAGCCGTTTGAGTAAGAAGGAGTCATAGTAGTGCTTCGGACATTACGATTTACAATGTAATATTAACTTCTAAGTAAGCGTGCTCTATAGATAATATTACCGTGACAGTAGTGTAGTTGACATACTTTCTTCATATTATGTTTCGAGTGATTCTTGGTATCTGGAAAGTTTTCTTATCATTTTAGTGAATTTGAAGATGTTTGGGCGGCTACTAGCCTTAAGGGCATCCAACTCGACATACATTTTCACTGTTTTTAACCGACTTCAAAAAGGAGGAGGTTATATGTTCGGTTGAATGTATGTTGTTTATTTTTTTTTTTATGTATGTTCACAGATTTCTCGGTCAATTGTAAACCGATTTTGAAATTTTTTTTTTTTTGATTGAAAGGTTATGCTTCCGAGTTGGTCCCATAGAAATACAACTGCTCTTACGCTATTATAACGTTATTACGCATTTTTCATTAGATATTTTGGAAACACAGTATCTTGTAGATATTATCTAGGCTTCTATTGAAATCAATTTATTTTGTGTAAATCTAATCCAGTACAGACCTCTGAAAATCTGCAATTTTGCATGAATTTTGACACTTTGTAATTTACTCAAAAATTTTAAAAGTCAAAAAAGTATAACAATAGAAACCTTGCAAATTTAATCAAGATTTTAAATGCTGTCAATTTTTTTTTTAAACTTTTAAGGTTTAAAAAAAAAACACGTATTTCCTGCTGTCTTCAAGGCTTCCCTCTCCTAGAGAGAGGAGGCCTGAGTCCCAGCAGTGGGAACATTAAAAGGCTGATTATGCTAATATGCTATGCTTCAAGGCTAGAGTGAATAGGCTCTTAATAAGCTAGTGCGCCTCACCATCAATGATTGCATCACTGTTTACCATCAGGTGGGATCGTAGTCAAGCACTGGTTTATATCAATTAAAAAAATAAAATAACAAGTTTTGTAAAATATTCGAGTAAATCACGGAAACACCGAATGCTAACAGAGGTTTCAGGCGTTATCTCTCTTTTTTACGTTGCATTTTCATCAAACATCGCGTTGGATTGCGGTGGATGAAGTAATAAGCTTTTAAACCATGCTATATATTGACGATAAGCGAGTGAAAAAGAAATACCAGATGTATGGTGTTGCCCCACAAGTACATGTTTGGTGGTGGTACATCCCACCCATACACACAAAACGCTTTGGAAACACATTCATTGTGCGTACAGTTAAGGAGAGGAATTCCCTGTCGTCTTCTTTAAGTCAAGACTGAATAGGTTACTTCTAGGTAAGCTTGCTTCCATTGTCGACTACATCGTCGCTTCCCATCAATTACTGAATCTTCACGCAAATTAAAATGTTACATAGCTGTACAAAGCTAATGAGGAGCACGTGTAGATCGAGATAACACACGTTAATGCGCGGGTGAAAATAGCACTTGTAAGGTTTACAGCAGGCATATTTAATAATAATAATAATAAATTATTTATTTCAGATTCATCTTGCGATTACATACATATTTTGTTAGTACAATTTGTTACAAAATAATGTCAGTAACAAATTGATTAAATTGCTAAATAGTAAGTGAAAATCTGGTTGGACTTTCTATGATGGTGGAAAGTCACTATACGATTGCGTGCAGCCGTATCCAGCGAGCCAGCATCAGAGAGTCCCACCGGTCCGCCAGCGCGCGCAAGATGGTGTTGGGACTGTCGCGCGTACGGCGCATGATAGAAGCGCACCGTTTGCGATGGCCGCGAAGCCGTCTGTGTCAGCCGCCGCGAACATCGCGGAGGCACTGCAGTGGCGCGGCAGCCTCGTCAGCACCCAGAACGCGTTGTTGTATTGAACGCGTTGATCGCTATATGTCCGCTGCGTATAGTTAACCCAATGGCTAAAGGTGTAAAAAAACTAACAGTTCGCTTTAAAAAGCGCAACGTTGACAGTCCAAGTAAAAACGTGGAAAGTGAAAACCTGCGGGCGGAGGGCGGGATAAGCAAAGCACAAACAGCTTTATATAATATTTGTAATGTTCCCACTGGCTGTAAGTCAGGGTATCCTCTTAAAATTATCTCTGGAATGATCCGTAATCAACCACGTGGGCCCAGTGAGGGTTGGTGGTTGTCAATATCTTTGAATTTTTTATTCAAGGACTTGCTGGTTTCCTATCGATTTTTTTTCGCATAGGCTGTTGCTTTCATTGATTGATTTGAACTAGTACAAAACTGCATCCATATAAACTGAAATCTGACCCCTAACTTTGTTAGGAGAGTTCTTTCACTGCTTCAAGAATTGGCAGACATGAATATTTGATGTTAATTTCAACTTAATACCTCCACGCGTTCTTGAGAAAAAAAAAGGTCTTGGCAGACGGACATCAATGTGATCCTACAAGGGATTAATTTTTGCCGACTGAGTATTAATTCTTCTTAATTTTTTTCTGGAATTTCTTGATTTCCCATCATCATCAACTCAAAACATCTTTGATTAGGTAACTTTAAGTTTGAAGCTATACGAGCCTAATTAGCCTTACCAAAATATGTACCAGACACATTCCTTCGACTGACTAATTAGGAATCTAGAACATAAGTAGCCTTATTTTGCAAACACAAAGCTGCCATGCCTTGTGCCACTTATAACTACTGTGTGTATTTAAAGACCATGGAATGCTCCTGGAAATAAGGTTCCAAAACGTAGTCACGATCCCATTGATAAAACAAGGATAATACCTGATAGGGAAATCCCTGCATACAATACACGCATTGCATTGGACATGTGGTTATTTATAAATTGTTTACGAGCTAATTTGAATGTAATGTATCGAATCCAATAAAATAAATGCTACTTTTGTTGGCATGGTTCAGTAAGGACACTATGAGATTGTTGCATGATTTTATTAAAGGCCCATTTGAATTCCCGTTGGTAACAAAACTGAACATTTATGAAGGAAAATCAAAGTGAACGTTAATAGGAAAGCTTATACAGTATGTATTGCGCTTTACTACAGTCTACTCAGGGATGTGCTCTAATAGGCATTGCAAACCACCTCGATGGTTATTCTCCTCATTATCATCATGTATAAAAAATGATCATCGAGGTTGTTTGCTAAGGTAAAAATCTCACAATCTTCCGACGTATCCCCAAAGCCCGGGCACCTTTTGAAAATTTCCCCCCCACTAAAATTAAAACGTAGGCTTTCATGCAAAACAAAAAATGAAAACGCCATTTTTCTTTTACATAATCTTATTGAACATTTCCTGACAATTAAATTGAATCCTAAGTCGCATCTTGTTTTCATTATCCATATATTTTATTTTGACATTTCCATAAAAGAAATTGGATATATTAAAAGTCGATCTGCAGTAGTGATGATCCGACAAACAAAATAGTTTTAGCGAACGACTATCTAAAGTAATTTCGGATTTAATAAACCAAACATAAAGTACGTGTATTTTTTATCGTACTAGGTAAGTATGTTTTTTCAAGCAGAATCATAATATGGCAGGTTTATATTTTCTGATCATTACCATAATAAAAATCTTTATTAGATAGAACCAAGGTCATTTACTTCATACATCTGTTTTTACAAACTAAATCATGAGAAGATTTATAAATGTCTTAGAATCTTAACGATGTACTTCAAACTGGTTATATTTAGATGAGCAACGCTTTGGTGTATAAATATTTAGTAGGAATTAAAAAGGCTCTAGATTAAAATCGTTTATATATTCGTAGCGTTTGTATATTTTCCTCCACATTTTTGGGCACACGTATCACGAGCTGTGATAGCCCAGTAGTAACGGCCCAGTCTTACAAGTTCAAAAGTTCAAACCCAGCTAGATGCATTAATTTATTTCACCACCACTGCTGTCTTGAGAGCAGTGAAGGAAAACATCGTGAGGAAATCTGCATCTCCTTAGAACAAAAAAATCGAAGACGTGTGACATCCAACAATCCGCACTGGGCCCGCGTGGCGGATTACAGCCCATTCCCTCTCCTAGAGACGGCCTGAGTCCCAGCGGTGGGAATATTATAAGGCTGATTATGCTATGCTTATGCTATATAATTATACGCGTATCTCATAATCAATATCACTTTGACCGAAAGACGTCCACTATTGAACATAAGCGTCCCCAGGCGACGCTACAGCGACCGGTCCTGTGCGCCTAACCAGGTCATCAGTCCACCTTGTAGGAGACCTTAATTCCAACGCTTCGTTTTCCGGTACGCGGTCAATACTCCAAAATCTTTCGGCTCCACCAACCTGTTCTGCGAGCAATGTACCCTGCCACTTAAGTTCAGTGATTCTTCAGGCTATGACGGTAACCTACCCACACGTACCTACATACCCCATTATATACAAGTATTTGAATAGCCTACATAGTTAAGTAAGTCTACCCAGATTTCTTATATGTTCAGCGATGAATTATATCGTTCAAAGCAAGCAAGCAGTAAAAATCTCCGTCTGATAAACTACAAAATAAATAAAGATTAACAAAACTCTAACACGGAAAAACTCTAAATCTAAATCCAGCACTCGACATGTTTCCACGATATTGGTCCGCAAGATTCTTTTGACGCGTTACTTGTCAGTACGTATGTGATAACACGAGATAATGTGTTTGATAGCGAAACAATAGAGATTCCAATGGAGTGATAAATTCAACTATTTGCCATTAACAATTGCATGGAACGTGATTGCGAAGGATCATTTTATTCTACGTAGTATTGTTGTTGGTATATCGTTAATTGCATCTATTTTTTGCGTTTTATTTTGCATAATTGCAGGTTTTATGCTTTGTCTTTTATCTTTTAATTATGCAACTGGTTCTGATAATAAGCATGACTATACTACTCGTAAGTATCGAAACTGCCCCCCTAGCCAAGTTATAATGGTATCGTTCGCGCCGAACGCCTCGAGTAGGCCACGCCTCCGATTCCTTTGTTCTGACCACGTGACTGAGCGTTAAGATGACGTCAGAACAAAGGAAACGGAGGCGTGGCCTACTCGAGGCGTTCGGCGCGAACGATACAATTATAACTTGGCTAGGGGGGCTGGTCTGTGATCTCTATAACTTTTAACTGGGGCCTTATCATGACCTGTGTTAAAAGTCGGTCGTGCGAGCGAAAAAGAGGGATGGAGCTATACACCCTATATAGCTTCACTCCTTTAACAGTTCAGTTTAGGTCGTCAAATGGATCGCGTTAAGAGATCATGGTAAGGCCTCTGAATGTTAATTTGAATGTTTTAAAACCAGTGTTTAGTGCCTCTTACTGCTATGCCGGAGGTCGTGGTTTCGATTCCCACCCAAGACAAATGTTTGTGTGATGAGCACGATCATTTGTTATTATGTATGTATTTAGAAATATATTAGTATGTTTATCAGTTGTCTAGTTTTCATAGTACAAGCTCTGCTTAGTTTGGGACTTACTTAGAGGGCTTAATACAGGAAAACTGACCGACGCATCAGACTTATTAGCCGAAATAACTAACACAATAAGCTATTGAAGCCAAAAACCACTTGCCCGTAATATACGTGCATTGATTAAATTAACGACACAGTTGGCGCAGAGGTTGAGCGATTGACAGCAGCGCTACCTGTCGAGGGGTTTGATTCCCGCATGGAACAAATATTTGGACGGCCTACAGATATATGAGTAAAAGAAAATGTACGTATATTTTATAGCAAGTGGCTGACTGCGTGATTACTTCTAGTATTATAAAAAGAATATTTAACCACACTTATCGCTATTTACGTATACTTAGTTTTATAACACAATGCAATTGAAACACGCATAATGCAGACGACAATGTAGGGATAAAGATATAATTAAAATCATAATAAATCATAATCAACCCGTGAATAAGTAATTTGATTGATTAGTCATACTATTCATATGTCATTTAAAGTACATTAATTTTGCTATATCATAATCCTGAAATAAATTATCCAGATATTCCAAATTACGACAAATGGGGCTCGTCATAAAATGCAAAATAAGTGTCAGAATTGACGTGACAAAATGCTCCTAAGAATAGTCCGTGCATCGCAACGTGAGCTACTTACTCTATGCAGAGATAAACTTAATATTCTATAACAGAATGATCGAATAGATACATTTATTTAGTAGCCGTTTTGCATTATTTATGTACAAGATGGACAGGCCGTAGCGACTTCAGACAAAGATTTAAGGGGCATTTGACATCATTTAACAATCAATACACACCTTCCAAAAACTGAAATGTTTGCTTGTTAGCATTTTTAGTGCATTCTTACTAATTTCACGAAGCATGGAGATCATCACGTGCTATTGAATCGTGTGACGGTCTCCATGTTTGGTCTTTAAGCTTCCAAACGTGTCTGAAACCCTCAAGCTAGAAAGATCAACGACCTGTAATAAATGGAGCACAATGTATGCGGAAATGCAAATGGATTGTTTATGATATACTGTATTTAATGAGTAGATTTATTGAGCTATTATACTAAGTAAGGACCAACAGAATGGTGATGTACCAATTGTCATACCGTTTACTGTCCAGAGATTTCCCTCGCTACCAGCGCTGTGGGATTGTTCGAAAGAGTTACTGCAACCTTGGAACACAAAGGGCAACTGAAGGGAAACACAGGTGGGTCACCGCTCCGTAAAAGTTATCCTATGATTTAAAAAAAATGGGTGTAGATAGATAGATATATAGTTAGATACCCTGGAGCACCCTATACCCTGGCCGGTAAACCCAGGTAAAAAAACAGGCAAATCCTACAACTAAAGGTAAGTTTGATAAACTAAAGCAGATTCGGAAATATTAGCATAAGAGTTCAAAAATATTCAAGAAGTTACAATCTACAAAGTCTGGTGCACAGGCGTAGGGTAGCCAGCAATTCGATATTTTACAGGATGCATTTTGGAGAGTGTGCACGGGAATTACATGACTTGATTCTGTTATCACTTTTCTACCATCGGACAACCCGACGTACGATGAGTGTCCACCCTGACATTGTCAACACTTCTACAGTCCGGACTACGCGTTTCGCCTCGTCGTTTATACCGCGTACATCGAAGGACTAGAACAATTTTCCTGTTGCGGTCTTCCCGTCAGATTATAATTTAGGAGTCTTCAAAGCTAGAGTGAATAGGCTCTTAATAAACAAGTGCGCTTCACCATCAACGATTTCATCACTGCTTGCCATCAGGTGGGATTGCAGTCAAGCACTAGTTTAAATAATTTAAAAAAAAGTTGCATTCATAATTTACAATATTCCAATAGAACATCGACCTATAGGTAGCCAAACAAAATGTATGCGGAAATGCAAATGTGTTGTGATACGCTCAGCTGATTGACTTGATTTAATATGGTAAAGTTATTATCTGTATAAACTCAGTATAGTTTTAATGGTTGTTATAAGTGTAGGTTGTACTAAACACGTTTTTCACATCATGCTCAGACACATGACATAACTACGCCTCCTACAAGATTATGTTGCTTTGCAAATTGCCGATGGGTCTAATGAATGTATATGCGTCTCCCTATGATATTATGGTGATGACTAAGACTTTTTTTTTTCATACTTTGAACTTGCAATATTGATTTTAGTCATTTGCAAAGTGAATATGGAAAGACAGAGAGTGAGGTCCGGAAAGAAAAGTCAAAAAAAAATTACGCAAAGAACAATGGCGAGGAAATTGTTGATGACATTATTAAGTGTCTACATAATTATGTCACCATGATATATATCGGCGAAATAATTTACTAAGTTTTATTAAATCAAGATAATGACCAGTCTAAGTACCTATCGCAAAAAAATCGTCATAATCGAAAACTGAATTGACTAGATTTTTTACGATAATAAATAATCATGGCTTAGTTTTTTTTTTTTGCTGGCAAGACTCATGACTTTTGGCTAAACTGAACTTTTAATGTTGCCACTAATATAAATCTTGTTCAAGTAACCAAATATGCTTTGCTTTATGTATTGCATTAATATACTTAGGAAATATATTTCCGCATTAGATAATAAAAATAACTGTTTGTGTTTAGAATAAAGTACTTAGTTAGAATGACACTTAAGACGTTGTAAAAAAAAGCATGGCAGTTAGACACATAAACTGTCATCGAGCCTAATGACTTACAAAAAATATATTATACTTTTGTATATTTTTCATCATTTGACGCTAAAAAAATAGGCCAGCAAAATGTTGTTCAATAATACTCATTCGCAAAGTCATAGATATTTAAATAAAAATCGAACATGTGCTTACGTAAACAGAAACTTAAAAAAAAAAAAACGAATATTCGATGCCGTAGTTTCACCTGAATCCATTTTTATTTCAGACTTCATTTAGCAATGACATTCAAAGTCCAAGTAACCTAGGCAAGTGCATGTCCCTATCGACATTCCCTCCCGTCTGGAAGGGTGAGTCAACCCTTCAATTATTTACAACCCCTCCAGGCACCTAGGGGACGAAATACAACCTCACAACATCGATATGATTGAAAACCGACCGCTAATCCGTCAAGTTTATGCATGGGACAAGGCGTTTTTGTTTTACAATTCAGTGACCGATTCTAAGTAAGTGGCTAGTGGGGGGGACTGGCTATTTAGATTGGTGACTGATTTATGATATGGTATCAACTAGCAAGTGCCAGCGGCTATGATCGCTTGAAAGTATCCACACTTACGTTGTTGAAACCTCTACGGTCCGGACCAAGCGTTTAACCTCGTCGTTTATACCGCGTACATCGAGGGACTGGAACAATTTGCCTGCTGCGGTCTTCCCGTCCGATTATAATTTAGGTGTCTTCAAGGCTAGAGTGAATAGGCTCTCAATAAATTAGTGCGCCTCAACATCAACGATTGCATTACTACTTACTCGTACCATCAGGTGGGATCGCAGTCAAGCACTAGTTTATATCAATTAAAAAAAAAGTAGTAAATTGTTTCAAGGAAACACTAACAAACAAAAAATTATGTGCTATTCCAGGACATTGTCAATGTCTACCCGTGTGCCAAGTGTCAGCCGTTCGATCGTGAAGAAGTTACAAACATACACACATACACTCATTAAACTTTCATCATTATAACATTAGTGTGACCTAGGGGTCTTTAAGTCAAGAGTGAATAAGTTACTTCTAGGCAAGCGTGCTCTATCGTCGGCCACATCATCGCTTACCATCAGGTGAGATAGTGGTCAAACGCGAGCCAATCAATTATAAAAAAGTGTAGTATGATTAATCTATAGGTACGGGTTTACACTAAATTTCATGTTTATTAATCCAGAGAGTGACTCTTGTTTGAGTAAGTTTATTAATAGCTTGAAACAATCTTTCTGACCTTGTCCCATGTTACTTGGGGTCGCCGCAACACGTTTCCTCTTTCCAATTTGTTCTGTCAACTATCACGCTATTACTTCCTTTTCTTTTCTTTTATATTCATAAATACTTTCTCTCTACTCCATTCAAATAATTATAACAATTGGGTAATTTCCTGTATGTATTTTTATATTAAACAACAAATAACACCAATAAGATATCTTTTCGAAATTGGTTATTAAATGAAGCAACAATTTGCATTTAATAAATTGGCATGATGAAGCGTAAGGGTACGCATGTAACCTAATTGTGTTACGTCACATTTTAGTTTGCGCATCGTTTTTATTTTAATTGACCATTTCTGCTACCCGATTAGACAGGATTTTAACTTGCTTAATTTTACACAGATTTGAAAAATTCTTTCTATTCGCAGTTTTGAATAAGGTTTTTTATACAAATAATGAAATAAAATGTATCAACTAGATATCCAATTAAAATCAGTATCGATAAGTTTTATCTTCGATGTTGATAGAACATCGAAGATAAAACCTATCGATATCACTCGTTCATTTAGTCGATTCTTGTGAATCGACTAAATGAACGAGTGTGAACTAGATAGTGAAATATTAGAGTACCTACAAAGAGTGTTACAACAGCCTACATAGTATGTGGGTACACATAGGGGCAATCACATATATATTGAACATATGCCTTCATATCTATTAACAATCTAAAGTTACAAGCATTACTACAAAGCTGTTAGGTACGTTTTGCAAGAGTTTTACAACGGTTAACTAACTGGTCGTACTGCGAGCCTTAAAAGGATTAACTACATAAATACATATGTTGGGTTTTGAAATATGATCATGTACTGTTTGTTCTCACATAATAAATTATTATAGACACACTGCTTTATAGGAATTTCCCTAAGACAGTGATATTTTAGCCGATGGTTTTCGAAATAATTCCTACTCATTTTCGAAGTAATAACATCTTTCTATTGTCAACAATTCAGTTGCCGAGTTAATATCCATAACTTCATAGAGTCAAAAATTATTCATCGCCGAAAAAAAAAAAACAAGGCGTCGACACAGTTTCATAGTATTGTATGTAAACTGTGAGCAAGCGTTCACCAAGCGTTTAATAAATAATACACATGATCTATGAAGCTACGCGTCCGTGGACGTGGCTTTATAGTCATGTCTTGTAAAAATATTTTACTTACTTGAAACTACGTGAAATTCCTTACAGCCAATGAGTTTTCAGCTACCATAGACAGCTATGGCACTATGAAGTATTTAAACACTCGCGGTCTCTTTTGCCAGAACTCTTGTTTTCGTACGGCTAAAATTACTACCGCGACTCACTGACATTGCACTAATTTATTAACTTAAAATCTCACATGACACTACACTTAAATTAAATGCAAAATCACGACTATCATTACTCACTACCACGCAGTAATAACAACGAAAATGTTTTAAAATACTTGTCGAAATCGATGTCCTTCTGTCATCGAATGTATTTTACGGAACCACCCTTTCATATGTGTTGATGCCTTGATAACCATTCGAAATAAACCTTGAAATGGAGAAAAAGCTTCCTCCCTTCACAAAAAAATTATAAATAGATTCCTATGTTGTCCGGACGTTCAAAAATATTATATTTTAGTAAAAATAAAGCTTTAATGTTGTACATGTGCATTTTAAAGGTGGCCGTCTTGATCTGGTTTGATTGATTAACCGCAGAGTATCAAATTAATTTTATTAATAGCAACTCATTTGTTGATAAGTAAGTATTATTATTTAATTGCGTATCTTAGGTTATACCAGCTTGGTGCGTTTGAGTCAATTGAAAATCGAGCCTTGGATGCACTCGTCGAGTCAAAGCTTCAAAGTCTTTAGTATCAACGCTGGGTTGCTGACCTGTCGGTTTTCTACCGGTTAGATTTCGGGGAGTATGCGAGCGCGAGTTTAATAAAAAAAATATTCATGTCATCATTTATTAAGTGTACGCAGAAGTGTAATTGTTGAACTATACATCCCAAGTACCCCGTTTTCTGTAAATTTTTAATTTGATAATTTTGAACACTCTCTGGTAAAAGGTTTTCGCCTAAAAAGTCGATAATACTACTGTCAGTGTGCGTGTAAAACAAAAATTTATCGAAGCTAAGTAGATCCAATTAACACAATTACTTAAAATGCAGGCTATCAAATTCATTAGCAAGAAAGGAACCTACCTCTACTTATCTACCTACTAAACTAGATTTCGTCAGTAAGAAAATATTGTTAGTAAGCACGAAACTCGCCCCTAAAATTATGGTGTCACTTGAAGCATAAGCGTCAGCGTTATAGCTTCATTATTCTTTATGGGGTCGTTATTTAGTTTATAACCTCTGTGGAGAATTTATGATGCTTTTATGAGTTTTAAATTGATAGTATATTCGCCCACTTTCGACACGTAATAAAAAAAAACGCGAGTGAAGAAAGCTAGAAGGATTTGGTAACTTAGTACTAGAGTTACATCATCCTGATACAAGATGAAGCTGTGGATTTTACAGGGTATTTTTTATTTGTTTGGCTATTTTTGGATAGTGAAAGTATCTACCTACATTCCCATGAAAATAAATACCTCCTAATAAGGCCTCAACTCTGAAATCACCCCCGTTTTGTCGAATTATGCAAAGTTTTAAATAAATATATCATAACTAAAAGAAAGAAAGAAAAAACGTTTATTCGTGCCTTACGCAATCGTATAAACTTAAAATACACATTGAAAAAGAAAAGTTATAATCAGTGCGAGGCCAAAAAAGTGACTAACTCAGCACTGAAAAACCATAGGTTAATGATTTAAGAAATATCCATGCAGGTAACAAATTATTCATAAAAGACGCGAGCTTGGAGACGGCGAGTGATGGGTAGCTCGCCGTCTGATAAGGACCAAGCCCGGGTCGATGAGGCATTGTGTCCTGCCTCAAAAAGTGGTCAGCAAAATTGATGGGGCCCGTTACAGCAGATATCTACTGCGGGAATGTTCAAAATAGTTACCGTGGTCCTGAAACGCAAAGGGCAACTGAAGGAAAACATATGGGTTTTAGTCAGTAAATATCTCCCCCTCACACTCTCTCTTGCTTCACCCAGTGCGGGAGGAGTTATTTAAGGAAATAAATTTTCCTTCTTAAAAAAAAGGAACCTAGTTAAAGGTGGTTGCTGTAAACCGATTTGTGAATAATTAATTAATACTTAATTTGATAAGAATAACATGTAAAATAGGGATATTTTACATATCCATATAATGGTAAAATATATTTATTAGTGGGATCCCTCCCACTAATAAATCTATTTTCATTACATGGACCCAAAAAACTAATCAGTATAATAAAACAAATTAACATTCAACGCGGGCCTTAAATGACATGACCTTTTAACCTTGGCGTGCTTTTTGGCAAATTGGCCATTTGCCTGCTAAGTGATAGCTGACATGGACAACGCCCAACACTGACCTGAACTGGATCGAGGTAGATAATAAACTTACTTGAATTAGGGCTGGGCAGTTTTATTATTATTTAAACGAACTAAGCGAAAGTTGAGCAGTGGTGGCCGATTGGTAACCGCTCCGACTTACGAGTCGTAGGTCGCAGGTTCAAACCCAGCCAGGCGCGTTACTTTGTGTAATTTATTTCATCACCACTGCTCTCAAAACGGTGAAGGAAAACATCGTGAGGGAACCGGCATGTCCTAGAACCAAAAATTCGAAGACGTGTGACATCCATCAACCCGCATTGGGCCCGCGTGGTGGATTACAGCCCATTCCCTCTCGTACAGAGGAGGCCTGAATCCCAGCAGTGGGAACATTATAAGACCGACTATGCTATATGCTATGCTATAAGCGAAAGTTTGGCAGAGAAAAGAATAGAATAAACTTTATTGTAACCAAAAAAGTAACACAACTTATACAGAAACTTAAATCTGTGGGTATAATGGCTTACTGCACAAAACTTTGATTAAAGCCACTTTTAGTAACTAAAAGTGGCTTTATTTAAAGTTTTATTGTATTTTAAGCCGACGAATGGCGGTCTTTTCGCTGACAGCGATATGTAACATACAACTTTGGGATGGATCGTAAGAACTTAAAATAATACAGGGGCTAGTCTGCGGAGTACTACAGATAATGCCTGGTAGCATTAAGTTTGCCTATGCACTCGTATTTACCACTAATCAAACTTACTTCCTACTGTTTAAATAAATATTAATTACATAAACTATATATGAATCTGTGTTTCCTGATGGCTACAACCCGGGAATCTTTAAGTCAAGAGTGAATAGGTTACTTCTAGGTACGCGCGCTCCATCGTCGACCGCATAGTCGCTTTCCATCAGGTGAGATAGCGATCAAACGCGAACCTATCAAGAATAAAAAAAAAATACTAATATCATAAAGTTGCATAGTTTGTTTATTTGGTTGACCGCGCTAATCTCAGGGACTACTGGATCAAATTGAAAAATACAGACTTTATGTACAAATAGTCGTACACAGACGGACTTAATGCAACAAGGCATTCTCTACCAGTCAACCATTATCCAAAATATTGAATATTGACAATGACAGCTACTTTTTTGAGGGTGGAAAATCATCAAATAACTTCAGCTCTGGATGGAGCGAGGAGTGTCGGACCAGTAGCGTAGTTAGGCGTGGGCGAAGCTGGCCCTCGCCCACGGCCTGGCACTCAAAGAGGCCTCGCACAAGCGAGGGCTCTTTAAGAACGACAGTTTTTTTTTTTTTATAATTGGTAGGCTCGTGTTTGACCACTATTTCACCTGATGGTAAGCGACGATGTGATCGAACACTGGGTTGCGACAGTCGCTGTCTCGTTTTCGAATTAATGAAAGAAAAAGACCTCGTTGATGTGCCTTCGCCCACGTCTAAATTAGTCCACGCTAAACCTCTGTGTCAGACTTTTACTGACTGTCTGAACCCACCCGTGCATCCCTAAGCATTGCTCTTGAACACAGTTTAGATGTACTAGTACTGCTTTCAGTTTTATGGGCAAAACTGGTCTATAACCACGAAAACTTATAAAGAACTTTAATTTTGTTGCACGTGATAGTTGCAGTCCTTTGATGTGGACTTTCCATTCATTAATTCTTTGCTCACTGGTAGGTAATATAATGTGGATAAGACGATGACCTAAAAGCATGTCTTTGTATCTATTTACAAATTGATTTTCCTTCCTTGATATCGTTATTTATGCCTTGATTTTTACGCTAGAACTGCACTGGAATTCTATTAGTTGTCGAAAGCTGCTCAAGCGCTTAATGCGAAAGGTCAGCCGTCTGCCCTGCAATATGTTTGAACTGTTCAACCGTTGATCTTACTATGGATTAAAACTGTACTGCTTTACAATAACATTATTGAATGTTATCAAAATATTAGGTAGGTATGTTGTTTCAGCAGACGATGTTTTTTCTATGTTAATATCTAATATTTAGCTCATGGTGCCATTGAACCATGGCGCGAGAAGTGGCTATGAAGTATGGAATTTGATCAAGTGTCTATAGCCTGTTATGCCTTTTTGCTGTATCCAACTAGAAGTACTTAAAGCATTTTATTTGAAAAGGTTGGTATATACATAAGAGACAAGAGTTTTTTTATCTTCTAAATGTTGAGTATCTAATGTTAATTTTGATAATTCTTTAAGTAGAAAGGTTCAAAGGGTTAATAAATATCTACGGATCGGTAAAATGCAATGTTTTTTTTTTCATATACCTAATGAGCTGCGCTAAAATAGGTAGGTATCTCTTATAAATTAAAGAAGGAAAAAAATAAAATATTACTGCAATCTTTACTTCAGCATACAGCTTTATATATATCTCCACAAAATCGTAGTCTGTAGTTTATTTATTTATTAAACACTTTATGCACAAAAGTACAGCGGCGGACTTAATACCTTAGGCATTTTCTACCAGTAATTCTATACGAGTATAGTACCTTCGAAGTGTGGTATTTCACACCATAAATTTGTTACGGTGAATCGATATAAATATCCGTTTTAATAACACACTTGACCCTAGCTGTACCGTATTCAGGTATTCTTCAAAGAAATGTCAATGACATTGACCACTTATAATGTTGCTACTGCTAATACGTACAAAGGTATTTCCCGTATTAAACGTAAATCCATAAATCAAGAATAGGTTGTAAAAGTTCATGACTTTTTTATTGTTATAACTTTGCACTAAGCTGTTTGTGTATTTAACCAGTGTCAAGTATAGAAAGTATTTCGTTTTACATACAGGATACAGTTCACTTTATTTTCTATCAAAACGCGCATGTAATATTTTTTTTATTTAGTAATTTTACAAAATAAATCTCTCAGTTCTCAGTTTATTTTGCCGAGATCGCGCATGTTCCAATGATTTCACATGTTGTCCAGTTGTGTAGACAGTTGAGATACCAAATCACACCAATTTTACATTACAATATCCACAAGGAATCAATTTTTGGATTTTAAAACAGTCAATGAAATAAAAATTCAAAATCATTTCGACCAGAAATTTTTTAATTTTTTTTTTTAGTTGAGAAAATCATCAATGGCATATCTCGCTCTTGAGCGGAGCGGGAGATAGCGTCAGACTTTTACTGACTAAAAACCCACTCCTGTTCCTTCTTTGCCTTCGTCCCAGGGCCCCGGGTTTCACTTTCATACTACCCGTGGCTTCAGTAGGCTTCGACCCTGCTGCGCCCCTACGATTTGCTGACATCTCCTTGAGGCGCGCGTGGAACAATGCGCGCCGTCGACGACTTGGGCTCGGTCCGGACGGTTACCGGACGGTCGGACATTGAGCTACCCATTGCTCGCTGTCCGCAAGCCCGCGCCTGCGGTGGCCGGTAATCGGGATCGGAATCCCGGCGGCTGGGGCGAGAGGACCGTTGCCTCGCGCGGTTGGCCTCCTCCATTGCTAGCATTACTGCTTCGCAGAAGGAGGCGACCGCCTGCACCAGAAAACCTTTGGAAATATGTCTATGTATGAAATATGCCGTGACCGAGAGTCTATTTCTGCCGAACTGTTTTGGAGCTTCATCCTTGTTCCCTGTAAATTATTTTTTCTTTATGTGATTGAGTGGTAAACAAACAAGCAACCTACCTGATGGTGTCATAAACTTGGACAATATAGATTAATTAAGGTTAAGTAGTTTTTTTTACTAGTCTTGTTTTGTATTATCAGTTTTCTTTTCTGTGAATGCTGCTTATCCTGTAATTGGCGACTGTGTAAGACTAAGCTCAATTATTATTACTTTTACCTAAGATACCATTGTAAACAGAAGCTATTGATTTTACCTGAATAAATTAAATTTAATTTAATTAAATAAATACAGATGGTAAATGACTACCTACATCTTACGGAATTTGCAATACCAAAGACATCACAAGCGCAATGTTCCCAGAACAGCTCCACGCAGCTCTTTTATCAAGGTTATTACTCAGTAAATAAGAGGAAGTGAAGAGGAGTCAAACCACACATTTCTTTATTCGACACGTGATCAAACTATATCTAATAACTTTATATGATATGAGACGCACGCGATCAAACTTCTCATTTTATAACTACGCAACGGGATAATGAAGCCTCTAATAAACTACAACTTACTACTTTTTTACAAGGCCAACAATATTCTCAGTCCCAGAGCAACCGAAGTGAGTTCGAAAATTGTAGGGCACTTCGACATGGAAAGGTTAGGTTAAGCTAAGGCGGGAGTGGAGCTGAACGGAGCTCCCGCCTGAGCCATCATTGTTATTTTTATACCACCCTGAAAGTGGCTTACATAGAAGACAACTAGTGGCTAAGATAGTATCTTTCAGTTGACTTAGTAATTTCGAAGGCAATATAGATTTTGAGGCGAATGAAGCTTTTAATAATAAGAAGTCTGTTTAATTAGCGCCCAATAAATAATAATTAATATTTCATACGTACAGCTGTTGGAAAGAGAGATTCCTGCTCATAAATATTCCGAACTCAATGCTTACCTGGAAAAGAAAAAAAAAAGGTCAGTTATACATGCTTAAGCACTTAATATGATCTATTATCTATGTCCGACTGGAAGTTAAATTTAACTGCTAGTTATTGCACATAGTAACTTGTCTTTTTTGTTCTATACGTCCTGAAACTGACTGAAACCTTGAAAAAAGCCGGAAAGATTTCCAATCCATTTTGTGAAAATCTTCGTAACACAAAACAATTTCATATTGCAATCATCATCTTCCTGCTTTTCATCATCATCTTCCTGTTCTTCATCATCATCTTTCATCTTCCTCCTCATCATTATCATGATAGATAATGTTATCTAGTTCCGTTCTTCTCCATCAACCGTCATTATATAGTTCAATCTCTTTTTTTTTTGCATTTCTTTCCGTCGAAATCGTTAATTGGTCAAAACTACTTTTAATTGCACGAATTTGGCAGAAATACTTTTAACCAGTTAAAACATTAGGTACCTACTCAAAAACCTCTAAGGTAGGTAGTTTTTTTTTTAAGTTTTTTAAAAACTTTCTTATTCGTTTATCTTTATTGTGATTCTCTTTACCTAATTCAAATGTGTCGAATTCATTTAATTTTTTTTCAATGTTGTTGTTCTATGTAGGTATCTACTTAAAATGTGTCCAAATTATTTAACAATAAAACAAACGCGTCAAAACGCGTAATAGTATTGACTGGCTTTAGTCCAAAAAGCAATTAAAGTTAAAACTTTAATTGCTTTTTGGACTAAAGTCAGTCAAAACTATTTTTCAATACACTTACTCGAAAACCCGCTCTTATCTTACCGCTTTTAGGCACGCATTATACTATTTTCTGCACTAGTGCAGAAAAGAGCGCGTGTTGACGCCATAATATTACTACATTTATCGTACCGGGCTGGGCGCGCGTCGACACCCACGAGTCGCCGGTCAACCCCCATTTATTCATTTCTTTGTAAGTGTATTGAAAAAAGTCGTTTGATACACGTGCAAATTTGTCACTGCAGCCCTCGGCTCCATAACACACTCGCCTACGGCTCGTGCGAATTCCGCCTCGGTCGCAACGACAAACTTTCTGCACTTGTATCAAAATGTACTATTTAAAGAATCAACAATGTTGTTTGTAATGTATAAAATAATTATATTAAAACCACTCCACTCCTTTAGTCACATAAGTTTCACTAAATTAAGTATTTTGCTTCAGGAAACAATTACATAAATACATCTTGGCTTAGAATTATCAATTATGCCAAATTATTACTTGTATTTACCTTTGTCATTTGTTTGTGTTCTCGCAAAAAAAAACTGTACCGTTAGCTGCTATTACATCATAACTTATTAACGTAATCATTCAGCTATTATATCACGGAACAAAAAAAAATGATGGATTCTAATGAGGGACTAGTACGTTGCATACTGAGTCTTGTGACATATACAAATTACAATATTCAAATTAAGGTATTTTTTCTTAGTTTATTGAGCACCTCATACTGAATACTGAGCATGAAATTGCGTGCAATTTTTGTAAGAGATGTTTTGAATAATTTGTTTTTATATCCTGGCCAGGCATGTTTATTTAAAAAAGGTAGGTAACTAATTTGATAGTTAAAATATACATCATGCTTATTTTCCAACCTATAGTTTTCATTAGATATTTAGCGAAAACATTTCTATGAACATGGTTTCAATCTCGTTAGTTATTAAAAAAGTTAGCATTTCCCTATTTCAGTTACACACATCGTAGAGAATTTTTTGTAGTAAGCATTTTTTTAAACAAATTTTCTATAATCACATATTTACGACAGATGGGGAGGCCTCTGTCCAACAGTGGACGTCTTTCGGCTAAAATGATGATGATGAATGAGTCACACTCTAAAAAAGATACAAACTATCTAAAAACAGCTACTCATCATTCCTCAACACAGACATCGTGTGAAAACTGTCTTGATCGGGTTAACGTCCCCGTGCACAATTTTCATGAACCGCTCGCTTAACAACCTCGATATTTGGCAATAATTGAACATTTCCTACAGGCAGTCGGAACATTACAACAATAATATTTTTACATAAAGTGCTGAACACGTAATGTGTGTTTATGCTGACATAATGACCAAATAACCAGTACTTGGATTTTGTCTTCATAATTCATTCTTTACTTCTGATTTTAGATGGTGCAAAAAGTATTTTTTTAACGTTATATATAAACTTTAACCCTCTACGATTCAGACTAAGCGTTTCATCTCGTCGTTTACGCCACATATTGTACGCAGCATATAAGTTGAACTAAAATGGCGGTCGTTGCTCTGGTAACGCGCAGCCCACTGCTGTGCCGCACTTCGATTGATACCCGAAAATCTGTTACTGCGCATTGAAGGTTCATAGTTCAACTTTCGTGTCGCGAATAATACATCGAAGGACTGGAACAATTTGCCTGCTGCGGTCTTCCAATCCGATTATAATCCTACTCCTTCACTGCGCATGCAGTACGGTTATGGAATTCACTACCGCCTGACATTAGGGGCTGCCAAACTCTTGCAGTTTTTAAAAGTAGAGTGAAAGAACACTATCTTTCCAGTTCGTCATAGTTGCATATTAGTATGTATGTATTAGTTTTATTATATTATTTAGTATGTATTTTTGTGATATTTATTTTACTATCTGTATGTATATAATTATAATTGTATATCTTTTTTTTTGCATGCTATATTATTCTTTTTATAACTATTTAGTATGTACTTATTTTCCTATTACTATTACACACGGTGTCTACATATCTTTTTTTTCTTCCAACTCTCCTTTCGCAGGTGTGCTGGAAGAGATTTCATTAGAAATAAGCACCACCTTTGTACCTATTTTTCTGTTTCCTTCTTCGAATCTTTTATTTCTGTGTGTGTACATAAATTGTTAAATAAATAAATAAATAAATAAATAAATAAATAATTTAGGTGTCTACAAGGATAGAGTGAATAGACCATCAACGACTGCATCACTGCTTACCATCAGATGGGATCGTAGTGAAGCACTGGTTTATATTATCAAAAAAAACATTTTGAGTTTTAACATGTTTCATTTGAAAAATATAATTAGTCGAGTATTTTAAATTTAGATTTTCAAAACGGTGAAATTCATTTTAGTATCCATTAGAACAAACATGATACAGGCATTTCGTAGATATAGTATTTCAAGTTACTTAATATTTAAGGAGATGCAACTCGACATACATTTTCACGGTTTTTCATACAACCTTTCTTACGCGATTATGACGTTATTACACATTTTTCATTAGATATTTTGGAAACACAGTACCTATCTTGTGGATATTATCTAGGCTTCTATTGAAATCAATTTGTAAATTTGTGTAAAACTAATCCAGTAAAGACCTCTGAAAATCTGCTATTTTGCATGAACTTTGACACTTTATAGTTTACTCAAAAATTAAAAAAGTCAAAAAAGTATAACAATAGAAACCTTGTAAATTTAATCAAAATTATGAATGACGAAATTTTTTTTCAAAAACTTTTGAGGGTTTAAAAAAAACACGTATTTCCTGGAACAAGTTTTGTGAAGTATTCGAGTAAATCACGGAATTTCCGAATGCCAACAGGGTTTTCCGGCGTTATCTCTCTTTTTTTGCATTGCCTCCTCATCAAACACCGCGTTGGATTGCGTTAGATGAAGCAACAAGCTTTTAAACCATGTTTTATGTTAACGATAGGCGAGTGGAAAAGGAGTCCTCTTAATATCTATGCAGAGTGTACCTCTTTTCAAGTGTAGAGTCAATAACCTCTGAAATGCTCATAATGATATGCTACAGCTGCAACTTAAATCTAACTTAATTTGCGACTTTGTGTATGTATTAGACAGATAACTGGTACTTTTACATAGGTCAATGCACTAGCACTAAGTGCCATAGCTTTTAAAGCTTTATATTTAGCCATGGCAGGCCTATATAAAATCACTGACTAATTAAAACTAATGACCTGGTTGCTTAATTTTTTTTTTATTATTTACTGGCTCGTGTTTGAGCACTATCTCACCTGATGGTAAGCGATGATGTGGTCTACGATGGAGCACGCTTGCCTAGTAGTAACCTATTCACTCTTGGTTTAAAGACCCCTAGGTTGTATCTATCAGGAAAAATAGACTCCGGCAGGGAATTTCACTCCTTAGCAGTATGTACAATAAATGTTTTCCCAAAACGTTTTGTACTTATGGTTGGGATGTCCACCATGTATCACCATCTCAATCTCATCTCATCTTTCCATCGTGAACGTTATTTCAGTAATATATAGATAACCTTTTGTAAGAGCGGTTGGTATTATCCAAATTTTCAAAATTGACACCTCCCGCTCTGGGTGGAGCGAAATAGAGTGTCAGACTTTTACTGACTAAAACCCACCCCTTGTCCCTTCATTTGCTCTTTTGAACAATCCATCTCTATTAACTTAGCATTTAGATTATTTTATTTTTGAGTTTTTTTTTAGATAAACTTAAAGTTCGCTATACCTTTGATATATTATGGTAATTTTTTACCATAAGCTACATATTAGCATTTTTCTCGGCAATCCATTACCTATTAACATTTTTCTCAGCAATCAATGACATTCACTATTTATATACTATCACATGAAACTACACGTGATAAAAGTATTTGTTGACTATTAATATTGTAAATTGAGTAAAAAAAATTGTAAATCATTCCAAACGAACTTTTATTTTTATATTGAGACTTATTTTGCTATCACATTATACAAAAAAGTATTTTAAGCAAACTCTTCACCTAAGTTCAAGGACTCCATAAAAAGCCAGTATTTCTTAGAAGATCTTAGAGCTCTGATTAATTAATCTTTGCTTAAAAATAAGGCTTTATTAAGCTGGTATCAGGATTTTAAGAATATAAAACTCGAAATTTTATAAAACGGAGATAAAATATTTTTTTCGAAATTCTTATTAAAAGGGTTTTCGATGATTTCCTTATATAAATCTATATATATATATATATATGTTAATGAATCAACTGCGCTATAAACATAGTAAAATTTAAAAAAAAAATGGATAGATACTTAGTATCAGTTACAATTTTTCTTCAATTAGTCTCAGACAGCTTTTTAGTTATTTTTTTACCTTACTATCCGATTCTAAACTGCAAATCCAAAAAAGTACGAAAATTTGAATTTCGAAGGCTATGAAGCATTCACCTTAACATTGACCCTTCCAACAGTCAACGCGACAAAAACCTGCGATTAATAGTCGTAGATCGTTTAGTTTATCGTGTTTTTCAGTTTCATGGCGATTATTTTGTTAGTATACAAAGTACAAGGTTAGAGTTCAAACAACTTGAGTACTAATACTGACCATGCAAGGTGCTGGTAGTTCTCTAACTTTTCTTTTTACTGACGAAGAATGTGAGATTGTATTTTATTTTTCCTAGCAATATTTATAGACGAGGCATACCTTTTATGTGGAAAATTATTATCAAATAACTTTTTCCGCTCTGGGTGAAGTGGGTAAGGATTGTAAAAACAAAAAAAAAAAAACATTTTCCTTAGTAATTAAGAATTCAGGAATATTTGTATACCTAGTTCTATCAGATGATGCTCATTAAATGAATAAAATGCAAAAAAATATGTGTTTTAGTTACAAATTTCAGCTTAGTTGGCATCCAAAATTGTATTCGCCAAAAATATTTGGAATAATTTTGGCTTAAGATTGTGTGTAAGACATCACTACACATTGAACAAAATATGATCAGTCATCTACCTAGGACGCGAATCAGCAGCTATTCCGCTTTTCTTCCATGTCCATTTACAAAATGACATTTCCTATGAAGAGCGTAATGATGTCTATTGACTCGCATAGAGGAGCACATGCAAAGTGCACAATAACGTGTATACGCACGTGCACCGTACATACTGAACAAATTGAGTGTAACGAACTTCATCCCACTTCATTGCACGAGCGACTAATGGTTGTAGCATGAAATAGGTACTACTGTTTTCTTTGAGGGATTTAGCGGGCACATGAGAAAAACTGTATGGGGTGTTTTATGACTGTGAAATTTTCAATTTTCTTTTTGTTTGGATTTTGGAGGCTAGGGTCTAATTGTATATTGATTAAATTATTTTATTTACGGAATCAAAATCAGTGAAAACAAACCTCTCAGTTCGTCGTACCCCAGTGAATTAATATTTCACAGAAAAGTCGCTAGCGCTTTCAACTTAATGGAAATCATCATCATCATCATTTCAGCCGATAGACGTCCACTGCTGAGACTCAGGCCTCCTCTCTAGGAGAGGGAATGGGCCGTAATCCACCATGCGGGCCCAGTGCGGGTTGGTGAATGTCACATGTCTTTGAATTTTTGGTTCTAGGACATGCCGGTTTCCTCACGATGTTTTCCTTCACCGTTTTGAGAGCAGTTGTGATGAAATAAATTACACAAAGAAATGCGCCAGGCTAGGTATGAACCCGCGACCTACAACTCGTAAGTCGGGACCGTTACCACTCGTCGCTCATGCCATACATTCTACTATTTTAATTACCGAAGCAGATTTCAAGTAAGTACGTTATAATATTAACATCAACCACTGTCACCACTGTCACTAAATGGCAAAAGCCTTTTCTATAAAAAGTTAGTTATGGTGAATTAAAAATAAAACACAAATCATTTCCATATTTCTGCCTAATAATAAATTTTATTACCTATCAGAATTGGCCCGAAATAAATTTAATACTCATCTTCTTTTTTCACAAAAAAGACCGGCTTTTTTTAAATCTACACTGGTCCATTCACGTGCAACGGTACAAAAACATTCAAAAGGATTCTGTAGGTATAAAAATAAAATGTATACCTAATATACATTTTATTTTTATACCTACAGAATCTAATCACGTGCCAACCATACGCGATGAGAAGCACATGTTTTTATAAAATATGTAAATTGACTGTAACAATATATAAATTATTTAGTTATGTACTGAACATTTATATTTATTGTGTACACCTTCAAGTGTTTTTTAGAAATATGAAAGGTGCAAAAGACCGCTAAATATGGTCATCGAACACAAATCAGAAATATGTTTATTTCAAATAAACCAATCACAGGCACTTTTGAATTTTCAAAATGTCGGCCAGTTAATAGTTTACTTCTAGGTAAGCGCGCTCCATCGTCGACCGCATCGTCGCTTCATCAGGTGAGATAGTGGTCAAGCGCGAACCTATCAAGAATTAAAAAAAAAAGTGAAGTTAAATTGCACGTTCCAAAGCGTAGATCTCTACGGAGAAGAACGTGAAAACTAAACTGTTGTACTCGTTGCTGTCTCATCATTATCATAATTTTAGCCAATATACGTCCACTGTTGTACATAGGCCTCCCCCAAGTGTCGCCCTAACGACCGGTCCTGTGCGTCTCACGTTCATTAGATTCCTGCGACCCTCACTAGGTCATCGGCCCACCTTGTGGGAGGCTTTTCAACGATGCGTTTTACGGTACGTGGTCGCCACTCCAGAACCTTTCAACCCATAAAAATGAAGTCAAAGTTTAATAACTCCATAAGTTCGGTGGTTTTTGTTAATAAATGAAACTATTTGTTTCATAAACGATAAATAGATCTCTAATTAATGAGGAAATACATACCTAACGTTATTTTAAATAAAATTGTAAAATTAATTGCGTATTTAAATGTATTGCTCACGAACTAGTCTATTGTTTACATCATATTCTTCCATAACTAGGTAGTCAGGTAGTTTTTATGATTAATATTTTAAAGTACTCAAAATCTTACAGTCGTTTGTTATTTTGAGTCACATTTTCTAAGAACTATTGAATTACCCATATTACCCACGTCAATCTCAAGTGCCTATATAAACATATGGCTAAAACAAATAGGAAAATCTTCCTCATTAATCAATGATTCAGTATTGTCAACAATATTTGTTTGAGACCAATTTGACCACACAGGTACATGTTTATCTACAGTACACTAAATAAAAGCGGACTTAAATCAGTATTTTTATACTCCTCATAATTCTTGAGAGGTTAAAATAAGTGATGAAACGTTCCATAACGTTTCCAAGAGATAATAACCAAAACAGAAGAAAATAAAAGAGAAAAGGTTGATCTTCTTCGAATTCCAAATTTTGACAAATCAAATTTTTTTTTTCAGTATTGAAGTTGAGTGAAGGCTATTTCAATTATTTGCAAACTGACTTCCAGTAGGTAATGTGATGTAAAATCAGTGTAATTTTATAAACAATAAAAAAGGCGCAATATCGTTAAAATATATCTAATAATCTCATTGTAGTTAGTATTGACTACCTCAGCGAAGTCATTTGAAAAAAATACTGCAATAACATTAAAATGTGTTACATCCGAATCTTAATACACACAAAAAAACGAACGACACAACTTATGGGTAATTATCAACACTGGCAGAAAGATAGACAACAAGCACTAAATAGCAAGATTGAAAAATAAAAAGTGGCTCTAGTCAACTAGAGCTTTTTTTTTAGGTGGGAAAATCATTCAATGACATCTCTCGCTCTTGGGCGGGGCGGGACGGTGTGTCAAGCTTGCTGTGTGCTAGTTTGCTGACATCTCCTTGAGGCGCGCGTGGAACAGTACTCGCTTTCGACGATTTCGGCTCGGTCCGGATGGTTACCGGACGGTAGGACGGTGAGCTATCCATTGCTCGCCGTCCGCAAACCTGCGCCTACGCTGGCCGGAAAATATTTTACCTACTTATGGAAGAAGAAAGGTAATAGCGAGGTAGGTATTTACCCTGAAATCATCATCATCTTCCTGCCCTTGTCCCATATTACCTAATTGGGGTCGGCGTAACACGTTTTTTTCTTCCATTGACTCCTTTTTCTTTCATATCACTCCTCACACAAACCTATCTATCTTTTCCTTGCCCGCTCTCTCTCTGTCCATCTATCCACATGCATATTCATTCATCCACATAAAAAGTCGCTCTAAAATAATTAATATAATACTAGCTGAGCCGGCAAACGTTGTTCTGCCATATAAATAAAAAAAAAAAAAAAAAAAAAAAAAAAAAATAGATGTTGGCCGATTCTCAGACCTACTCAATATGCTCACAAAATTTCATGAGAATCGGTCGAGCCGTTTCGGAGGAGTTCAAGTTCGAACACCGTGACACGAGAATTTTATATATTAGAAGATTTAAGATTAATTTAAGCGCTTTTAACCACCAGTCTTATTTCCCACACTCCAAAATGCTAATCTTCTATAATGTTGCATGGTTTTCCATAGTTCCCACGTCCTTAAGAAAATCCCAATCAGCATTCAAGTCATCTTCTTAGGAAATCCAGAGTAAAGCAGACTAATGTGTACAGATAATATCGTTATTCAGCGATGGTACAACACTTGGGCAAAGTTGCCAAGTCTAAAGTTCAGTGAACTGTTATAGAGAACGGTTAAATACGCATGTCCGGATTTTAATGGGCAATCTCTTAATTATATTATCGTTACGTCTATTTCTGTATTTCATTGAAGTATCATCACGTTCTTTTATTTTTATTTTTTAAATATTCGCACTGTGAACTTGTTGTCATTTAATAATGAAAGTAGTTCTAATTTTTGGAAAGGTGTTATATAAAGGGATTCTGCAAGTTTTAGACTAGGGTACTTTTTTTAGGTAAGAAAATCATCTAATGACATCTCTCGCTCTTGGGCGGAGCGTGAGGGTGTGTCAGACTTTTACTGACTAAAAACACACTCCTGTTCCTTCGTTGCCTTTCATACCAGGGCCGAGTTTTCCTCTCAGAAACAAACCTTGGGCCCCAGTAGGCTTCGAAACCCGCTGGGCCATCTTGTGGCGCGCGTGGAACACGTACGGGCCGTCGACGACTTGGGCTCGGTCGAATTTAAGAGATAATCAATATTATAAAAAAATATTGGGTTTTCATGTAAGTATTTTATAGTAGCCCAAATATTTAAAGATTGATTACAATATACAAGGCAGTTTCAAAATTCCTCTACGTTTCAAATACGCGTTGGTGATAGAGGTGAGTAAATCGATTAAACTTTGATTCAAATACCTTCCCTGATGATTATACCTCAATTACCATACTAGTCTTTACTACCAAGATGTCTCGATGTAACCTGAAGTTAATGGCTTAATCATAATAAAAGTGGTTACTATGTTGCCATCAACATCTACCACTGTAGAATATTATGTCCTAGTATGTTAACTGTGTTTATAAAATCTTAGAACCTACTTTAAAATGCCCTCTTTGGTAGGTATAGCTACAAAAGTATATAGTGGATAGTATTTTTTCTAATTTACTGACAGATAAAAAAGTTAACCTGTTCACGCTTTTTAGGATAACGAACACTTCGAATTTAAAAAAAATCGGGCTCTTTACAAGATCCCTTTTTTCCGTCTGCGACAGAAGTAACTCAAGTTGTATTTATGCAATAAAAGAATTTGAATTTGGAACACATTTTAAATGATACACGATAAACATGACACTGGCTAAATGCACAAACCGTGCGAAGACAAAAAGAAGAGAAAAAAATGATGCACGCACAGCTGCTATTCAAATACCAAAAAAAAACGCACGTGGCAATGATACTATACCATCATTAATCAGATATCACAAGCACATCTCTACGTCTACAGAGGAAAAAACTTCAACGTGTATATTTAGATACCTTGTTTTTACAGTAATTTTATTTATAAACTTTTGGCTTCCGCCATAACTTTGCTTGTAATGTACTTAAATATTGTCAGATTGTAGTCATTATATCACTGTACTGACTGTAGGAATCGGTGCTGAAATGACATCTTAGATGGTTTGAAATTGACTACTTTGATGACAGTACAATGACATGACTTCGGCCATTTTAAAGGTATAATAATGAACCTAAGATATAATTTTTTTCTCGACTAATTTATGGTATTTTGCTTAGAAAAATAACTGGTTGGCCCTGACTCATGAAGTATCGATTGTTTATTTAAAACCCGCATGAAAAACTCATGCAAAAAAAAATGAACAGAATCCTACGAAAAACTGGGTTATAGACTTAGCTAAACGTTAGCTAAAAAAATAATGCCTAAGAAATAAACAATTGAAAACCGCTTGAAAATCGAAGACTGAATGAAATTTTACGCTTTTCGATGTACCTTACCTCAATATTTGTCATTCTAGGGATATTGACATTTGAAACGGACCTCTACCTCTTCATTTTCCTACTAGAAGCCTACAAAGCAACGCAATCTATATAAAAAATGTCAACCAAAAAACTGTAAGTAAATATAATTATGTTATTGTTTAGTGTTTTTACAAAGTTGAGTCATAAAGACATTAAGTTACGTATTCTTCCACGTGATCTGTAGGAGGCTGTGTTCATTATGCGGGACACTTAATAAATCTTAGTCCATAGAACATAATGTATAAGTATAAAGGTACAAAGGTAGGTACTTACTTCTACAAAACATTTGTAGGTATACCACCAAGTGAAGAGTTCATGGCTAAGGGCCAGAGGTTACCGAAACTGGTTCAATAACCGACTACAGGCACGTGAATCAAGTGGGTTTCAAACACGTTAATATATTAGGTATAAATAACACATAATCATTAATTTACCAGGGACCTGCTTCTGATTTAACGACATGACAAAACACGAAGATTTCTTTAATATAGTGTAGGTAGGTAAGTTTAATATTAGTGTATACAACTATCGTTTCGGAATAAATTATTACTTATCTAAGGGAGGAGGGGGAGAGAAATGAGGATATCCGCAGGAGATCCAAGGTTACCGACATAGCATAGTCGGCCTCAAAATGTTCCCACTGTAGGGACTCAGGCCTCCTCTCTAGGAGAGGGAACGGGCCGTAATCCACCACGCGGGCCCATTGCGGGTTGGTGGATGTCACATGTGTTCGATTTTTTGGTTCTAGGACATGCCTGTTTCCTCACGATGTTTTCTTTCGCCGTTTTACGACAGGCAGGTTATCAACATAGCACGAAGAATCGCCAAACTTAAGTGGCAATGGGCAGGGCACATTGCTCGCGGAACGGATGGCCGTTGAGGCCGAAAGGTTCTGGAATGTCGACCACGTACCGGAAGATGTAGTGTTGGAAGGCCTCCTACAAGGTGGACCGATGACACTAGACCAACAAGCCAGTCAAATTATGAGCACGAAAAATGGATGATTTGAAATATTTCATTAATTTTTTTCAATGAAATTCTAATCAATAAAAAATAGAACAGAAGCCACAATTGTAAGCCGTGATATATTTAAAACCATGAAGCATGCAGCCTACAATCCAATATTGTATGTAAAAAATCACGCGCAGTTTTTTACATCTAATGTATCACACTACGTACCTACCTCACTAGTGATGTTATTGTTTACTTCCCTCGCCTCGTACAATCATTTCGATGTGCCATTTTATATGTCACATTTTCACTGATTCATTCATTTGCTCTGTTATTCAGAGCGTTATGTTTTAATTACTGTAAAAAATACGAGTCTATCTAATTATTACTGTTAGTTTTACAAAAGGGTTTTGTTTCGAATTTTGTTGATTTAATTGGAGTATAAAGGTACAGTTTACAACCTTGTTAATGTTTAACTAAATTCATACTATCATAAAAAAACTCAATCTGTCTTGGGTTTTTTTACAGAGCATGCGTAGGATGAGACCAGGACAATAACATGCATCTTTTAGATGAGGGAAAAGGATAGGTGATTATACGAATCTGACAGCTGTCACCCGCACCATCCTATAATAATTGTAGTGTATCCTTTTCCAGTTGGGGTCAGCTTCAAGTCTAACCGAATTTAGGTGAGTACCAGTATCTACTTTACTTGGAGCGGCTGCCTATCTAACCTCCACAACACTATAACCCTTGGCAAGGCTAGTGACGACTGTCCTAGATTTTCAAATAACCGCTGGGTCCAACGGCTTAGCGTACGTTCTAAGGTGTGGATGAATATATTGAGATGGTCACCTATCCATCAACCGACCTCCGCAAGCTTAACCTTGACGATCTTCACGTGAGGCTGTATTACTTAGCCACAAGCTTTTTATCGCAAATAATACTTTATCATGGTGATAGCAGGATTTCAGCTCATCACACTTGATAAGGGCTGGTCCTTAGTAGAGAGCAGTAATATAGCATTGAGAAAGTTTGTGGTGTACTATGCAAGCCTGTACAATGATAGGCTTGCATAGTAGGTACACCACGAACTACATGCGTATCTACTCTCCTTCTCTGTGAAACCCATCCAAAGGTTGTCTGTAAAAAAATGCTCTTAGCGATAAGACCGCCCTTTTTTTTTTTTTTTTTTTTTTTTTTTTTTTTTTTTACACCGTATTAGTTTTATGATCCTATTGTAGTTTTTTATGGTGATCAATCTATCAATCATTAATTATAATAACTTTTTTTCTTACAGATGACCAATCAACTACAATTAAAAAGAATTTGTTACATAAAAAGAACAATTTATTTATAACAAAAACACATCATAAATCTCCGCAGAATCTGTGAATAATGCAATTTACCTCTGATTGGTGACCGGACAATCTGAATATCACTTTCGAAAATAATGATTGCCAGCAACATTCCAAATTATCAACGCCACTTAATTGGTAGGCTACTTACGAACACTGCATCGAACACTACGAGTAATAACGGATCGTAATAAAGGTTATCAAATATCAGCGGGTATTCACGTTCAAGTTTAAGAACATAAGTTGATGACTAAAGCATCAATATTTGCTTTTTGCCAACCCCAGAACATTTGAACAGCCATTTATGGGTTTTTTGTGCGCAGAAATGCGGTTAAGACATTCCGGTTTTGGATGTTTTTGGTAATTAGAAAGAAAAACTAGTGAAGCTCAATATTTAAACGAAAAATCCTGGGGATTCCTGTTTTATTTTACCAAGTTTGCTGTTGGTAAACACGGAAATAATTAAAAAAACTTGTAAGCGAAATTCTTTTCTTTACCAAATGAAATATTACTTCTAATAAAATCCCCATTATTACAGAAATGAAACTGAATGAATTTAAAATAAATTCATGTCCTATGTGACATATACTGTCATATACCTTCTTAAAATAATTAATTATTTTTGCCCGTATGGTAATTAATTAATCTTTTAAAACAATGGAACTAAAAACAAAGAGAAAATAAAATTCATACTCACTGACGCACACGTTACGTTAACTATAAACCGGAAGATGTTGCCTTTTCTTGTTTCCAAAAGTCGTGGAACAAAAGTAGTTTATTTTCACGAGTATATTCACCCCTAAACATTCTGTTAACTGATAAAAATGCATAAAAACAAATAGTACCGTATGAAGCTTAACTATTGGTATCTCGTTTGCATACAAAATTAAAAATGCATAAAACGAATGGCTGAAACACTTATCAAACATTGTGGAAAGTAGCGCTTTCATCTTTTGGGTCCTTCGAGCCGGATTCGGAGCACCAATTTACGATTGGTCTCCAATACTCAGCCTTCGACAGAGTCAACATTATGAACAATATAGACAAACCAGTCAAGAGAAGAGGTTCGCACTAAGAAATTCTCAAGCTTGCTCGGCAACGCTAAACGCCTTAAGACACATACCAACTTAGTGACTAATTTAATATAAAAAGCATAAGTTAAGCATAGATTTAAGCCATAAATTTCACCCATTGACGTAAGTAGATGATGTTAATGAGTTTAGAGAGGTAAAGTCATCCACTCACATGTCTCTCACCAGGAATACGAGTATGTATGAGTCATGACGAGCGTATTGCACATCAGCACTATTCCATCGTCTTGCACGAATTATAATATTTCGCCGGCACAGTTCAGGCACGGAACAAAATTTTTTATGGCCAGCATATAGTTGTTCTGGGTCTAGAGTACTTATGTCTTGTATACTTATGTAAGTTTTACACGTTTGTGTACACACTACACCTAAGACTAAGTTTAAAATATATGTACCCTAGGTGGGTATTAGTTTTGTATAAAAATTGCAGTAGATCCACAATCGGCATTCATAGATAATATCAACATCATTAACGATTTGACACGCTACATTCATATAGCATTAGTTCCGTGTTGGTTAAAGGTACTCAATCAGATTTTCTTTGGTTTTCAGCAGAAACTAGTTGATAAAAAAGTTCTCATCCTGCAGGCAAATAAAAAAAATAAAGAGTAAAAACAAATGAAAAATGAAAAATTCTACCTCCAGAGGGTACACATTACACAATTGTGCACTGGATCCATAGTACACATTTATGCATCGATGTCTGAGACACGGTGTATACGCGTAATTTGAATTTAATCTGAAAAAACTGATAACAATCAGGATCAGATTCTGAATCGCGGGAGAAATAAAAAAGGAAAGAATTAAAAATAATATATATTGAAAAACGCGGGGGTGTCAAGAATCATGCACTGGATCCATGGTACACGTTTGCGCGTCGATGTCGGAGACACTCGTAATTTGAATTAATTCTATCTCATGTAACTGTATCAGCCCCCTAGCCAAGTTACAACCGTTTCGTTTCGATTCTCTTTTCGTTGATCGCCTCGAGTAGGCCACGCTTCCGATTCCTTTATTCTGACGTCATCTCAACGCTCAGTCACGTGGTCAGAACAAAGGAATAGGAGGCGTGGCCGACTCGAGGCGATCAACGAAAAGAAAATCGAAACAAAACGGTTGTAACTTGGCTACGGCTGTAGTGCTATCACGAGCTGTTAACGCGACCCATTTTACGATTTTAACTGACCTGTTAAAGAGATGGAGCTATATTGACATTTTAACATATCATGGTAAGTCCCCAGGATAAGGTATCTTATTTCAACCCACTAAAAGAAATGTTCTGCACGTAAAAAAAAGAATTTTGGTGCAATATTTAGGTGGGCAATCTAGGTATGATGAACCACAATGTATACTCTTTAATTAAAATCAGTTTCATTGACGAATCGATACGTAATTATTGCATTGATTTCTTTTTGTTTCAGTTAAAGGTCGGATATGTAGCCCCGTACAGCCCATTGTAAACTTGTTGTCAAAATAAAATTATTATTATATATATTGTTTTTTATATAAATATTTGAATAAAAACGAAATGTGCTATCATACGTGTCAACTAGTGTCTGTTGATTACAAACACATCCTAGTTTTCAGGGGCACAGCATTTATTTAGATTAAAGAGTGAAATATTTTCTATAATTTTTTTGTGTTCTATCATTTAATACGTATTTATTTGAATAAGTTATGGCCGAGGTTGAACGACGCTGCCGAGGACGACCTGGAATGTGGTGGTGAGATGACGTAGATATATCTATCGCAAGGGCTATGTTGGTCCCAGCAGGATCGAAGCCTACTGGGGACAAGGGTTTTGCGAAAGAGAACCCCGGTGCCCTGGAACAGCGAAGGAACACAGAAGCGGGTTTTAGTCAGTAAAAGTCTGACACACCCTCTCGCTCCAGAAGACATTGGATAAATTCCCACAAAAAAGGGCTAGTTCGACGTGGCTTGAGAAAAAAATACCAGGAAGGATTCATGGGAAGCCTTTGCCTAGCAGTAGGAAAGTATAGAATAAAAAGTAGCGACTGTTATATTAATAATATATGACCATCTACACTAATATTATAAAGAGGTAAAGTTTGTTTTTTTGTTTGTAGGAGGTAATCTCTGGAAGTACTGGTCCGATTGCTAAAATTTTTTCACCGACAGGAAGCTGCTTTATGAGTGACATAGGCATATATATTTTATGTACGCAAGCGAAGCCGTGGGCAAAAGCTAGTTAAATGATAACCTTCTTATCGTTTTATTGCAGTTGAATTTCCCACGCTTCTGTAAAATGACCTTAGGAAAAATTTAAAAGATATAAGGTTGAAATTTCCACTGATGAAACAGATTTATTTATTGGCCTGCATTGAATGTGAAGTAAACATGGACGTAATATTTTTTCTTAAACAACGATCACCTCTATGTACTCTTGATTCAGAGAAGGAAGGAAGGAAAACTTCTTAGAACATGACATTCAATTATTATAACTTCCTTTTTATCAGGCTCTTTATACAGGGTGACCAAACTGACCAACTATAAAAAAAAAATTATCAAACAAACGATTTATTTATTTATTTATGTACTTATAAAATTTGACTAATTTTACTAATTTACCAATACATTTATAATTACTACTTCAACTACTTACTTATTATTTTGTTATCAATTTTTTCATATTAATTATATTGTTCTATTTTCATAACTTTATGATAACAACTATATCAAAGCTTCCCCTGCTGATTAAAAATACATTAGTTCTTAATCTTCGCATACTTTAATAGGTATTTAACTATCAAGGCAACACTATTCTACTTATACGGTTCATGATTAACAACAAAATAAATATTTATAAGCAAAATAAATATGAGGCATAATTTTAAAATTAAATGTGATCAGTACTACCTTACCTTACCTTACTTACAGATTTATCTATTTAAAAAAAACATTTATAAAGACTCACCGTTAAAAATTGCTCATTAGTAAAATATTTCAAACATTATGCTTGCCTTTAAAAATAACCAAACCACATCCATAGATATATCTAATAGCCATTAAGTTCAGGTAGCTGCTAATGCTATGATGAAAACAGGGGTAGGAAAAGGGAGAAAACACAAGGGGTTTGCATTGTCTCGGGTCACCACAGCGGCACTAATAACAGAACTCGAAAATCGGTTTTAATTAAAATGTAGTTGTGGTTGCTGATACGAGTTAACACGTAGCCCATAGACAATTTTGGGAGAAAATTAAGCGATACTCCTACTCTTAGGAACATCACATACTATATGAAAATAAAATTGCACTATTTTTTATAAATTTTCCAGATTTTTCACTGTTTCAATATTGTGCACCGAAAATGAATGGAACGTATTAACTCTTATATTATAATTATAATAATTATATGCAGGCATAAATCTAACATTCATCTCAAGTAAGATAGTGTTAGTAAGATAATCGCTATTCTAAGCGGGTTACCGTCCGGACCGAGCCCAAGTCGTCGACGGCGCGTGCTGTTCCACGCGCGCCTCAAGGAGATGTCAGCAACTGTAGGGGCCTAGCAGGGTCGAAGCCTACTGGGGCCAAGGGTCTGATTCTGAAAGGAAGACTCGGCCCTGGTACGAAAGGCAACGAAGGAACAGGAGTGGGTTTTTAGTCAGTAAAAGTCTGACACTATCTCCCGCCCCGCCCAAGGGCGGGGGATGTCATAAGATGATTTTCCCACCGAATAAAAAAAAGCGGGTTCAACAATGATTCACCATGTCAAACCTTCATTGCAATTAGACTACCTGTTACCGTTACTAAGGTGTGCACAAAGTGTTACTTGCTGGGGACAAGTTCAATTGTATAGCAGGCATTCTGCCAAATTATTCTATACCGTCACTTAATATGTCGTCAACGTTTTCGCTTACATTCACTTCATTGTTTTAAATGACGTCAACGGAGGATTTGATTGAATCTTGTCTCCTAACTTAATCATTGTATACACTTTGCATACTGCACTTCATTCCATATTCCTACTTACATAAGGTACCTACTTATTTATTCAGTTAAGCTGAAGTGTTGAGCTCGAATATTAATGTCAAAACGAAATATTTTTTGTGCACTTCTTCGAAAACAAGTTGTATTGTTTAAATATAAATAATTATCAAAGCTGGAAGGCGGACATAATATTTGACAAATGATGGATGGGTTATTTAGTTTGATGTTATTTTAACAACGTCTAAACACGTTGAATTTTGCGTTTTTTATTAATCAGCTAAGTTATTCCTGTCGTGTTTAGGTCGTGTCGCCTGGCAATAAATTTTGCATCAACCTGTATTTTTTTCTTTCATACATGTTTTTGAAGATTATATATAACTTAAAAACAAAGCAAAGGTGAATAATTTAAATACAGTGTCGATTTTTTTTAAAAGAGACTCCAAAATTTAATTATACTGAAATACATTTTAAGTGGCAAATGTTTCCACTGTTGGGACTCAGGTTTCCTCTCTATGAGAGAGAATGGGCCCTAATCTACTACGTGGGCCCAGTGCGAGATATCACAATGTTTTCAATTTTTTTCCTTCAACTTTTCGAGAGCAATGGTGTTGTGCTGTAATAAATTACACAATATCAATGTAAAGCATTTTCCTAAGTTTGAACCTACGACGTGTTGCACTGCACCACCACTGCTCTCAAAATGCATTTTAGTAGTCAGTAACATGCATAAAATACAGACATGATTAACTTTATCAATGTATCCATTTGCAGTCACATTATTTACCGCCCTTCGAGGTCAGCCCGATATGTGTCAGTCCTAAATATCTATGAAGCAAATAGGGAAATGCCTTGAAGCCCACAAAAGGCAGCACCTTGGACAGGTAAATAAAATAATTTGAGAACTCGTAAATACTCATTTTTATTTTGACCCAGAACTTGAAGTTGCTTGATATGGGCAAGGATCCAAACTGTACTAAAGTAAGGTGAAAGACATAACTTGAATCATGGCTGAACTTAAAAGCAAGTGACTACTTAAGTTTTGTTGTATGTCCCACTGGAATAACCCATGTCCTCGAAGACATTCACCTAGAATTTCCCAGGAAAAGCAACATGCTTAGGTACTATTGTCCATGCCTAGGTGCATAGTTAGTTTTTTTTTTTAAAGTTAATAAAACTTTATTTTAGTACTTAGTAGAATTTTGACTGCCAGAATTTTGAAAAAACGGGTAAGAAATTCTGTCCATGAGGGGGCATCAACACGAGACGGTACGATGTTGCCGCTTCATCTACACAGTTTCAAAGTTCTGTATGTAAACTGTAGTGACTACTTAAGTTTTGTTGTATGTCCCACTGGAATAACCCATGTCCTCGAAGACATTCACCTAGAATTTCCCAGGAAAAAGTGACAAGCGTAGGTACTATTGTCCATGCGTACTAGTAGGTGCATAGTTTTTTTCTTTTTAAGTTAATAAAACTTTATTTTAGGATCAGAATTTTGACTGCCAGCATTGGTTTGAAAAAACAGGTAAGAAACTCTGTGCATGAGGCGGCATTAACACGAAACGGCACAATGTTGCCGCTACATCGACGCAGTTTCAAAGTTCTGTAAACTGTGAGCAGACGTACACCAAGCGTATAATGACGAATACGCATCTTTGAAACTATGCGTCCGTGGACAGCTGTAGGCCTAAATGAAAACCTGTATTGATACTGATATTAAGTTAACCGGAATGTCGACGTTGTATATGATTAAAAATTATAAAACAAAGGTGCCTACGATTTTATTGCTGATGCTACAGGTCACCATGAATCATCTTCAACCTTTCGATAGGCAATACGGATGGATTCAACTCAGTCAACAGCGCCTTCATATGAACAATATACTCCGATATCTTTATGACTTTTCCTCAAATGAAGTGGTGGTATGCATTGTGTATACTGATTAACACATACTAAGAGAGCCGCTTTGTCGTCGCTAAGTACGTTTCTGTCTAAAACAAATGGTACATCTATTTTTGTATCCCCTCATTTTTTGCGGCCGTTAATCAAGCGAGATTCCGTATTAACATACAGATTTTTTGGTAGCCATTTATCTTTTTTTAATGACATGATAGTCATCCACATTTTATTTAAATAGTACGACTAAGTTTGGGTAGAGATAGAAATTGCTAAAACTATTCAGTCAAACCACAACTAGAGTACCACGATCTCTTAACGCGTCCTATTTTGACGACCTAAACTGCCCCCTAGCCAAGTTACGATCGTTTCGTTTGCTTCGAACGCCTCGAGCAGGCCAAGCCTCCGATTCTTTTGTTCTGACCACGTGACTGAGCGTTGAGATGACGTCAGAACAAAAGAATCGGAGGCGTGGCCTACTCGAGGCGTTTGACGCAAACGAAACGATCGTAACTTGGCTAGAGAGGCTGAATTGTCTGTTAACCCGCTGTCGCTCGCACGCTTGACATTTTAACACGTCATGGTAAGGCCATTAAGTTAAGACATTATCTTTTAAATAATTTTAAATAGTCTTCGACATTATTTTGCATTACTATTACAATTTCAAATTCGTCGCGTCACTCAAAGTGTCTCTTGAATGAAGCCAGACCGCAACATTTTTTTTTATCTTATACAACGTTTAATACATTTAGGTACACTTTAAGTGGTTGATTATCGCGATGCAATGTTCAGAATACAAAGGAATCCATCGCTCATTCAGCGAGCATCATTTAGGACTTCAAGTTGTCATGTCCAAGACAAAAACTCTTAACAATGGTACATTTTTTGTCGTTGACAGACGATTATCGTGTTACGTAAAAGTATAAATAGATATTGTACTTGGAGTACTTTAAGTATTGTTTATTTGGAACTAAATTAATTAACATTTTGAATTTGTTGGAATCGATACAAAAACTCTTAAGTATTCAGAACAGATTATCAGAAAACAAAAAAATATGGGGATAGTAAGAAAATGAAATTAATTAATAACTACAAATATTTATAAATATTAATATTATAATTTATTTTTAACGTATTGAAATTTTATTTTATTTTAATGCTTTTTTATTTTGATTTGAGTTATGATTTTTTTAAATGTTAATTTTAGTTTTAAATTTTGATTTAAATTGGACTATTGGGATCAAGTTATACTATAAGTTTTAAATAAATAAAAAATAATCAGGTAACTGAAATAAAAGATTATTTAATAAATTCAAAAAAAAATAGAAAATTAATAAACTTTAAAAATTGCAATAACATCACATTCTAATATTTTGGCCACACGTCACACAAATTCAAGCCTCTACATACCTACAGAAAGAAAATATTTGTACGATAGTTTTGTTAAACCTATTCATTGTACGGTTTTTACGTTGTACGTGAAGCCGAGTTTACTACAAACATCATACGTCACGTCTTAACATTCGTTCAAGTTCAGGTTTACCTAAACTGTTATTAAGGACTTTGCACTATTGCTAATTGGAATTTTATAAAAATATTGCGTTTTTCAACCTCTGAATATAGTCGTTTGAAAGTAAATATTGTCATGCAGTTACATTGGTTGGGTACATTCTAGCAAAAGTATGGTATTGATGGCTCATTCTCACATGAATTTTTTTGGGTAAAAATCTTCAAATGACTATTGCTGCTTTGGGTGGAGCAGCGAAAAATCTGACACTCTCCCTGAGTGTCAGATTTTTACTAACTAAAACTCATGTCTGTTTCTTCAGTTGCCCTTTGCAGAACGCAAAAGCCAAATGAGAAAACAGACATGGGTTTTTGTTTAGCGGTGTCCCTGTCGAAAACCACGTGCAATTCAGGCTTTGGATAACATTTCAGGCTACAGATATACCCAAGAAGTCGATAAGGAGTAACAATTTACCTCCTCGTCTATGTAAAATCAAACTGTACCTTATATCTAAACATAACCAAACGAACAATCGCTTGAAAAATTAGAAGAAAAAAACTGAAAAGAGCAAGACAAAAGTATAAACGGAGTCGTTATCGAGAGCGCTTGAGTACACAATCATCGAGTTGCTTGTGATCATCGGAGCAGTCAAGGTTACGAAGTGCTCATATTTTATGAACAGCTAGACGATACTGCAGCTTCACTCACAGAGAACCTAAAAAAACTATATATTGTGTGATAAAAAGTGCTCCACGAATTCGTCGTTCCTTGACCTACAATTCTCTAAGACTGAACTCAGACAAAAACGCTTCGTTAATTTCATCAGACGAACAAACGCACGCTCTGTCTGCATTCTATGTTAGTTCAAGCAAAGTTAGTGCGTATTTTCACACGCCATCAGTAGTTTTTATTGTATTTACCTAATTTATTATTTTGACTGTCAAGTCGGCATTATACAAAAGATTGTCACGTAAAATAAATTGTAGCGATTTATCATTCGGTTTTTTGTCAAACTAACCGATTGTACGAGTATTATTCCTACACGAGTTATTTTGATAGACGTTGACATATCTTATCAACTTTCTTTTTTATTTTCAGACAAATCTGATCCTTGTATAAATATCTCTTGACACGATAATATTACCTATCTTAATTCAAGTATTTGATTCTGAGATCGAAAAGAAACGCTGACCAAAACATAATATATCACATCAAATGTAGACAAATCACTCTAATATTACAAAGTTTAAAGTTTGTATATGTTGGTATGTGTGGGTTTGTATATATTTGTGACACCTTTACGCTGAAATTAATTTAGATGAAATTCGGCGCACGGATAGATGTCTTAGGATAGCATATAGGATACTTTATATCCCGGGTGTATATAACCATGCAATAATTTTCTATCTTCATTCGAATGAAGGCGCAGCCAAAAGTTTGCTATAAATATTTATAGAGTGCGTACTTTAAGATCCTTAATGGAGAGTACACGTCGTAATAAATATATCCACTTGATATACGTCATTGTGCCGATAGCTTATACGTATGTTCTTTAAGACAAGTAACACCATCTCAACTATCAGTGAGACATGCTTTGAATTTTTATTATATAATTACAGGTTTCTTTACAAAATTTTCCTTCAATCAAATGTAAGTTTTAAATTACATTTTAGTTGCATAGTGAATCATCAAGTCTTAAAATAACTCCACATTACATAATATAATTATGCATAGAGTCATAAATATAGGTTTTAGACCCGACATTATTATTTGTTTTTGCAATTTATCTATTTAACTTTAACGTTTGAATCTCCTGTAATATAATGAATGAAAGAATGTATTTGACGGTGTAACACACTTTGTCCTCTTAGAAATACTGCGATGATCAGTTGCTAATCGATTAATATTACTTAGTTTTATAGTTGACATTAAACAAGACATAATCAACGATTACTAGGTTTATGTTCATAATTATGTAATTCCGTCATCTTGTAATAGTCATCTACAATTAAAAACTCAAAACAACTCAAACTCAAATTGTCCTTTTATTGTATTTGAGATAATATTTATCTCCTTAAGAGATTATAATTATTTTCAGTTTGTATATAATAAAATCTATTAAGCTATAATATTTATTAGTTAAGATGTATATATAACATAGAAGTACCTTGACAAAAAATTCTCTTAAGAGATTGTAAAAGCTAAGGTTACATAATATCGCATATTTTGATTGAAGAGTTAGATACATCGTAGACAATAGGTATAGCATTCCTCAAATTGTTTATATAACATTCACTCAGGTCACTGCAACCAAAAAACTTTTGCATCCTCAAACGATGAATCATATTGAACTTGATAACGAGGTTCAGCGGATCAAGGACTCTTTAAATAGGAGTCTTCCTGTTTGTCCTTACGTGGCTGATGAAAACTGGACAAAGTTAGAATTGCTGACGTCAAACAGGTGCACAAACAAAGTTCGAACTAATGTCTTCAATCATAAAGAATGATGTTGTTTTACAGAGCAGCAAGTTAAATCATCGTAGGACCTTGCCATGGACCTCTGATGCGAGTCACGTATCGAATTATAGCAATCACTACGAATAATTCACTTCCATGTGACATTGTAATTGTTCTTAATATTTATTTCGTTTTTGTGTATTGCTTTCGCAATGAACACATGACAGTTTTAAAAATATATTGCTGCTAACATTTATTTTACCTTCAATTCTGTGATAGTCGGAAAAAATATAATTAGAACATGTTTATCTAAATTTGAAAGCATTTTCATGTTCACCTTCAATGTTTACTCGTTCCATGGCTTACTTAAACAGTATCTTTCCTTCCCTTGAAAACGTATTATTATGATAATTTTTCGCATTATATGTTTAGTTAAATGTCTTTTGTACACATGTGTCCAGTGATGTTCGCATTATCGTTTATATGTTCAGTAAGGACATAGCAATGAAACTATCTGTACACAACACATCAGCTGATATTTATATTATCACAGGTTTATTGTTAAAGTCATCAATGTCTGTTAACTTTACATTTTCATAACCAATTTTAGCAATTTATTTTTCTTATATGTGATTAAGATCTTATTTAATCGTACATAAATGCACAATGGTAGTTGAATTAATCTTTTTTTCCGTTTCATGTTCCTGTTTTATGTATTTCAGGATTGCGATTGAGCAATCAAAGTTGACTAGACTAGTATTGTTTGTTTATAGGTTCCAAGTAGAACGGTATTTTATTGCGTCCTTGTCCCTTTTTCCTCAGTTTGCAGTCATTAATCTATTTACTGATGTCTGTTTGTCTGCATTTCTAGATCGTAGTTCATCAAGCGAGTCTGTGTGCATATATTTTTATAAATAGCTTTGTAACGCATCGGATACGTTTTTTATTTATTTTATCACACCAAAAAAAAAATATTTACAATATTAGTTACATATTCAATTAAAACCTCGTTTATAAAATAATTGTTTATGTGATAGATTAATAGGTTTAGTCTGACAGCTTGACAGGTTGAACATGACCCACGTACATAATAAAAATTAAGTGAGCCCTAGTCTTTAATTTACCGTCACTATGATGTAGTAGTAAATTGAATTACTAAACAGTTTGTGGAAACCCTGAAATAGATAGGTAATGGATTTTGTATAATTCAATTATTTTGATAATAATAAATCTTGTGTTCTTCTGTTTGATATTGAAGGAATAATAAGTAAAATAAGAGATTTTTTAGTACAATGAATTTACACGTCTTTTTTTGGTATTTTTTTTTTGCTTGGACTCTAAGTCCTAGCCGTCTTTGTACTTAAAGTTTTGTAATCGTTTTTTTTTTATATAATTATAACGTGGAACAAAGTTCATGGGTTTTTCAATTCTGTAAACAGCGGGATTCATTTGCAGGTCTTATTCCACAGTGACCACAGATTACATTCCTAAGCAAAGACAACAGGTCTACAGCAACCAATATTGCCAACAGTTATACAGTACCAACAGATACTCTCTACTATTTTATTTCTAATCGTAAAACCCAAGGTCAAATTTTGATAACTGGTTCAGTATTCCTGCTTAAAAATCATTATTAGCATATCCATAAAATATGTAGAAGGATTTAGCGAGGCTTTGCTTAATTTTTGCTTTATCTTTATTCCATATCTTTTCATCCCAAATGCATATTTTATTGTACATACTTTAACAAGAAACGACTACCATTGACTAGCTTGCCCATCATATTTTAAGCCTACACAACAAGAGCAATTGTTGTAAAATTTTCCACGTTGTGTCTCATGACTGAGTATAACGTCATGTGCCATCATCCATCACGCACGGTTGACTCTAAACAAATCCGCGAATGATACACTTTATGACTTATTTGCCAGTCACTGATGGTAGTGAAAAATATGTGTATATATATATTTTTTTTTTATTGATATGAACCAGTGCTTGACTGCGATCCCACCTGATGGTAAACAGTGATGCAATCATTGATGTTGAGGCGCACTAGTTTATTAAGAGCCTATTCACTCTAGCCTTGAAAGCACCTAAATTATAGTTGAACGGAAAGACCGCAGCAGGCAAATTGTTCCAGTCCTTCGATGTACGCGGTATAAACGACGAAGCGAAACGCTTAGTCCGGACCGTTGAAGTTTCAACAACGTAAGTGTGGATACTCGCCGTACGTCCGGGTTGTCCGATGGTAGAAATATTATATTATATTATTATATTTTGTGCTTATATGATTTTTATATTGAACACTTTTAAATATTTTTAACTTATTTATAAAAAAGAATGTAATTATAAGCATTCTCCACAAACAAGGCTAAATCAACTTTTATATTATAAAATATAACGATTTCATCAGAAGTAATTATGTTGTCAAACTTGCAAATAAAAATCAGTAGGGACTTCTTATTAGAAAAATATCTTAATCGATCACTGATTCGATTCTGTTGACTGCAGAATTATTAGTTTTGACATTTGCTGTGATAGTATATGCAATAACGATTGCAGTCGGCATTGTTTCAATACATGTCACCCAATAATTTTATCTCATACTCAGAAACCTAGTCTTATTCGTAATCTTGACAACATAATTTAATCTTTTGATTTGAAAACATTATTGGTAAATATGAGTAGCTTATTACATGTTCAAAGATATTCCACCCACAGTATTGGTGTCACTAGCATAGGTATCGGAGGTATATTTTAAAATAACAGGTATTATTGTCTGTGTCTAGTGTCAATCCGGCCTTGTACCAAATCCAGCTTGTTTCGTTTACAACTGGTCTAAATGTTACTGGAATTAGCAGACAGAACGGCCTTACCTTTATGGGACACACAGTCAACACATTCAGAGCACAATTTCACAAATAAAAACGTTATTATTTTGCTCAAGAAATAAGCTTTCTGTAACTGACTGTATTTATTTGTTTAAATTGTATGTACGGTATTGGTATATAGATGGGCTTAACACCACAAGGCATTCTCTTCCAGTCAGTCTTTGGGTTTATTCAATGCTGTATGTATGTTATTAAGCTATACTGGACCCAAAGTTAAGTTCTATAAATTTGCCATGAAATAAAAAATGAATTAACAAATACTACATTGGAGTAGGCGTGCAACAATAAATAAATAAATGCTATATAAAATATAATAGTAAAAATATAATTAAACCATTGGATTATTAATAATTATATTATAACATATAATAGCATAATCAGCCTTTTAATGTTCCCACTGCTGGGATTCAGGCCTACTCTCTAGGAGAGGGAATAGGCCGTAATCCACCACTGGTGTCACCAGTGGGAGCCAAGTGGTAACGGCTCCAACTTACGAGTTGTAGGTCGTGGGTAGGGTATTACTTTGTGTAATTTATTTCATTACCACTGCTCTCAAAACGGTGGAGGAAAACAATAATTATATTATCAACAAGTAAACAATGACGCCGTATTTTAGATTGTTTTTACTTAGTTTTAATTAGTTAAAGGTTTTTATTATTCTTTTTTGTTAATGTACCTATAAATATTAATTGAATTAGCTAGTTAAGTGACTTTTACGTCAAGTGGGTTTTAAATGTAACTTAAATTAAACAACACTTTATTTAGGTGGGAAATCACAACACTAAAATCTATACTCGCGTTGCTGGCGTTAGATCAAAATTATCCAGGTGTATATTTTCATATATGTAGCATTATATCAAGATAAAGAGTGAGAAAGCAAGATCAAGGCCAAAAGAGCGAGAAAATTAAAGTAAAAGAAATGGACACTGGAATGGAAATGAAAACCTCAAAATAGATACTGACTGTCTCGACTTGTTACGCTACAATTAACATACGATTACGTAAATCAAGACTGAGCTGTCGTCAACGTTTCCTTAGAATGCTTGTTACATGATTAATTATAGTATTTTACTAGTTAACCCATTTCAAAGCAAGTTTCTTACTACCAATTCAAGAGAAAATTACTAGGTAGTCGGTAATTCAGAAAATATTTACTGGTTCTGTGTTTTATATTTATTATAACTTGACGATTAATCAATTAATATGAGGAAGGACTAGTTTGTATTGTATGACTGTAAAAGGAACGATTTTTAAACAAAACTAGTGGAACCGACAATAAAAAATAATAAGTAACAAGTACCAATTGACTTTATATAGAGAATCTATATCCATTTACACCATTAAATTAATATTGTTGAAAAGACAAGTTATATAAAAACTGGCTGTATATTTTCCTGTGTGGCGCCTTGCTGGTTTAACAACCTGTGAACTATGTGTCTTGTATATACCAACAGACATCGTACCTATATGTGCGGAACAAGGAAAATGGGAACAAGGCTGACATAAACATGAATACCGAGTACGAGTATCAAATGATGAAAATAAAACAAGAATAACAACAAGTTACAAGATAAACAAAAGACACTCAAATATTTGTTCTATTTTTTAATTTATGTAGAAACATAAAACAATGTTATCACCGAAATGCATGCAAAATAAAAGAGCTAGAACTAACTCATAATAAAATGCAATGTCATCTAACTTGACATTGAAATATCATAAAACCAATAGAATTCTAAAATCTCACATGGCCATTCGATTAATTAAAAAATCTGAACTTGGCGTGTAAGTAAAACCTTCTTAAAATATTATATAATTCGATTATAACACTTGGATTAAAACAGAATGATGGATCGCGTGCTAGCCAAACATTGGAGCAGTGTGTTCGATACTAACCTTGGTGGGGTCGGCGAAATGGCCCCTGGGACAGTCGCTGACGCAAAGAATCAAGGTCAATGGTATACCATTATAGTAGGTGGTCCCATCGCTCAACTATTGTCTTTGTAAGGGTGCGAATAGGGTTTATGGGTGTATCAATTTGTTTAATGGGAGTGGATTTAGGAATGGTCCGAAATAGTCTCTAGGTCGTCGTTTGACAAAGGGTGTGGCGTATTTTAGCTTGATGTTTAACTGTTATGTGACCTGATTAAAACCCACTTTAACTATTCAGGGTGTGTTCTGGCTTTTTATTTTGCTGACTCATCTTTTCTTTCGCCTTTTTTAGCGTTTCCTACCCAAAGGGTAAAACAGGTCTATATTACTAAGACTCCGCTGTCTGTCCGTCCGTCTGTCTATCTGTCCGTTGTTCACCAGGCTGTATCTCATGAACCGTGATAGTTAGACGGTTGAAATTTTCACAGATGATGTATTTCTGTTGCCGCTATCACAACAAATACTAAAAAAACAGAACAAAATAAATATTTAAGAGGGCTCCCATACAACAAACGTGATTTTTTTACCGTTTCCGACGGTACGGAACCCTTCGTGCGTTAGTCCGACTCGCACTTGTTTTAACTTTGCGGAGCGAAGCGGAGAACCTATGGGGTTACCATGACGTTCAAAGTAAGACTGTTTCATTCTTATTTCAGTGTGGGTAAGAGACAGAGCTATACAGGTTGTCTAGCGCCATCTCTTACCCACACTGGAAATAAGAATGAAACAATCTTACTTTAAACGTCATGGTACAGGTCCTAGTAGTATTATTCGGATGCATTCTTGTCTATTAAGAATACCAGATTAAAAAAAAGATTACATAATATTTCGACACAATAATAAACATGCAGTTTTATAGTCTTGCCTTACCGGTTTTTGTTCGTTTTGAATACTTATTTTTTTAGTTTGGATAATTTAATTAACTTGTTCTAGGTATAGCACGAACAAACGCTGAAAGCTCAGTATTGCTAATAATTCATTTCCTCTGACCTTTTGGGTTTGGCATTTAGTAAGTACCATCAAATCGATACTGCTAGAGGGAAGAATTTATTATTTATTTGTAGGTGGTTAATATGGCAAAAGTATTTCAATTATGCATGTAAGTATCTTAAATCTATAACCTTTGAAGGTGATAAGAATCAGGTATATATAAGGTTTTCTGCATACCATGTTGATTACAAATCAGCTAACTTAATATTTAAACTAAATAAATTACGTACTTTATCAATGTACCAGATGTCTATGCCTTTATTCAATGATCGGAATGATCGGATGTACGGAATTCTAAAAATGGATTATCTATTCTAGAAAAATTACTAAATTAATTACTGCTAAAACTTTAATAACCCACCGATCACTGTATCTTAATAATGTTACCAAATAATGGTATTAATTTGTGGGATTGTTTGAAAGGGTGACCATGTTCCCGAAACGCAAAGGGTGCAACTGAAGGAATTCAGATGGGTTATAGTCAGTGAAAAAAAATGGTACCAGTGTGGCAACTGTGGTATCGAAAAAGAAATGAATAAAATCAATGTCAACTGCTGAGATCCCATCTAAACATACTTCAAAGAATTTTATGTGTATTACCTACCTAACTGATAACAAATTTATATTTTATGCAGACATGTTTTAGTCTTTTATTGCTTAAGGATAAACTTAAAATCGGAATTTTGGAAATACCATTCAGATTTTTTTTTATACTTCAAAGGTTTTATTTCATGATGATAAGAATACTACTTTTGTACTCTCCTCATTAAACTAAAATCATGAAAAGACCCGACGACGTTAGCTTATTTATTATTAAAATACAATGACATTATTCTTATACCTGCAAACTGGTACCTACCTACCATGGAAGCTGCAATAATTATGTCTTATGACGTGATGATGAGGACAATATGATAAACTGAACAAGAGTGTTTAAAATACATATAATCACAAAACAGTTCTAAGAATTGAAGATATGAATGGATGAAGGTGTTATGTCACATTTTAGAGACTTGCTGGTTTTTTTGCCATAATTGGAAACTATTCATCCAGATACTTATTTTACAGATGTCCTTTCAAAGTTAGATGTACGATAGATAATTATGTCTAGAAAAGAAAATAACTAAGTGGGTGAAGATGTCAATTATATGTACTAATTAATTAACTACAGTAATGAATGAAAGTATTATGGACACAACAATGTCATCTTCATCTAAAAGAGTAAAATAAACTGATTAATCATGTGTAGTCGTAATATTTTTTTACACAAAATGTTATATTATTTGTTTTTAAAATGATATTTAAAAAATTAGTTGACCCGGCAAACGTAGTTCTGCTATATAAATTATCATCAAAGAAAAATTTACGGTGGGGGTAGGAGAGTAAAAAATAGTCTACGACTTATTCTCAGACCTACGAAATATTGGGCACGCCACAATTATGGCGGTAAGTCCCTTCTTTAAGGCGTGGTTGGAAAGACTTCACGGCGTCCTCACCTTCCGCATGACGCAGGTTCTCACCGAACACGGGAAGTTCGGGAAGTTCCTGCACCGGATTCGTGCGGAAGCGACGCCCGGGTGTCGCCACTGTGTGGACCGCCCGGAGGACACGGTGGAGCACACGGTGGAAGTGTGCCCCGCTTGGGAAGAGCAACGCCGTGTCCTCGTGGGGGCGATCGGCGGCGGCGATCTCTCGCGCCGGGCCTTGGTACAGGCCATGGTCCGGAGCGAGGAGGAGTGGCAGGCGGTCGCCTCCTTCTGCGAAGCAGTAATGCTAACAAAAGAGGCGGCCGATCGCGTGAGGCAACGGCAACGGTCCTCACGCCCCAACCGCCGCCGGGATTCCGATCCCGATTTCCGGCCACCGTAGGCGCGGGCTTGCGGACGGCGGGCAATGGGTGGCCCGCCGTCCGACCGTCCGGTAACCATCCGGACCGAGCCCAAGTCGTCGACGGCGCGTATTGTTCCGCGCGCGCCTCAGGGAGATGTCAGCAAATCGTAGGGGCCCAGCAGGGTCGAAGCCTACTGGGGCCATGGGCAGTCTGAAAACGAAACCGTGGCCCTGGGACGAAGGCAACGAAGGAACAGGAGTGGGTTTTTAGTCAGTAAAAGTCTGACACTATCTCGCGCACCGCCCAAGAGCGAGATTTATCATAAGATGATTTTCCCACCTAAAAAAAAAAGACCTACCAAATATACACAAATACTCGGTCAAGCCGTTTCGGTGGTGTTCGATAACAAACACTGTAACACGAGATTTTTATGTTTAAAAAATATTTTATATCTACTAAGAACTATTGGTACTTCAAAGTGACACACATACACAAATATTTCCAAAATAAGAACGGAAACATTGGAGTTCGCTTCTGTAAAATTATGAATTTATAACATAACACCTTCATCCATTCATGTTTTCAATCATTCTTTTATAGTTCTTAGAAATCTGTGTCCTTGTTAGTAATTGTATTTTGTTATGACGTCAGTACATTATAATTAATCCATACCAATTGTAGCAGTAAACTATAGTTGTACTTTAATTGGTTGATGTGTGCGTGGGAAAATGCAGTTGTAATGCTTTTGTCCGAAAATCTACCTAAGTTGGTTGAAGAATACACACGAATAATTTTACATCACCGACGCCTCATATGCGTGATCAATTCAATTAAAACTTTCATCTTATATGTCTGTAAATCTAAAATGTTTTCATAATAACACTCCTTTATTTATTACAACCAGTCTATGCAACATAAAACCCTTACAAAAACTTGACTTTATGCATAAAGCAATAACTTAAAGTTGAATAATTGCTAGTAGGATTTAAGTGAGCATGGGATCCTAAGGTGTGGCAATATGTGTAGCAAGAGGTAGCATGGGCTGAGTATGAACTTGACCGACTAGACGACTAGTCGGCGCTCAAACGGCCGAATAATCTGATGACTAATTACTTTTTCCTTAGTATATTATTTATTTTGGTTTTAAACCTACAATATTGATAGTAAACTACACGCTGTTCGTTTAAGACTATTTTCATTCTCAAAAATACAAAACACTCGCGATTTGTTTCCTATTTTTCTTATTTAGTACTAATTGCCGTCTAGTCGCCGAATATAAATGTGGCAATGTATTCGGTTTTCCCGATTAGATGGCGACTAGTGGTATAAAGCCAGTTTCACATAATATAACAAGTTTCTAACCCTTACGACAGCCTAACCCTTGCCTAAGATCATTACATTACTTACCACATTTCACTCAAGAGTTTTGCAAGGAAATTAATTATAAATACGTTCCACATTTTTCTTCGTATATGTCGAGGCTTAGGATATCTTGAAGTTATTGATCAGGTACTTATCATTGTTTGACGTGTGTTATTAATCATACTACAGTGTGTATTAACTCCAATAATATTATGTACTGATTACTAGCTAGGGTCGTAGAAAATTGGTTACAAAAAAGTTCGTAGCGAGTTGTAGCCGTTTTGGCGTAGATCCATAGCCACGGCTACGCGTAGACCCTCGTAGCTTCTTTTTGATGTTACATATATAAAGACATTCTACTTTATCAATCATACATGTTCATCAAATTATTTCAGTTGAAAAACGTCCACTGTTGGACAAAGGCTTCCCACAGGTCACCACAACGACGGATCCAGTGCGACGGGCTACGCTCGGAATAGAGAGGGCTATGCTCGGAGTTTCCTTGCGTGATCGAAGCAGAACCAAGATTATCGATATAGCACGAAAAATCGCAAACTAAGGTGTCAGTGGTCAACCAAATGCATATTGCTCAATGAGCAAATGGTCGATGGGACCGAAATGTTCTGGAGTTACAACTACGTACCAAAAGACGCAGCGTTGGAAGGCCTTCCTCAAGTTGAACCGATGACCTCCGGTGAGGTCGCGGGAATCCAATGGATTCGATTATAGATGGTATACTCGTACGTACCTATTTACAATTGGGTAGATATCTAAATTCAAAAAAAGTGCTGTCGGATTTTTCTATTCAAATTACTCTGTAGCAGCCTGGAGTTTGGAGGTTGGTGAAGTAACGTTTACATGCTTTGGAAAGCACGGAAAACCATTGGTCCTGCGCCTGATCTCTCCTCGGTCATGCTGGATTGCCATTCCATTGGAATAGGAGAGTAAAGGAACAGGGAAGTCAGTTGAGACTGGTCATCTCTTAGCTGCCAATGGCTTAATTCAATTTCTATCTTTTAATTCGTTTTATTTTGTATTACTTATCTACATTGAGCTAACATGATAGAAGCAACAAGAAATATGTAACCAACATTATATGTTACTCACAATATAATTTAAAAGAGTGTCCATGGAGTTTCTTGCACGTTCTTCTCCATAGAGATCTACGCTTTGGAACGTGCAATTTAACTTCACTTTTTTTTGGACTGACCTACATTTGACTATTCAAAAGTGCCTGTAAATGGTCTATTTGAAATAAATGCTTTTGACTTTGACTTTGAGAGTTCACCTGTGATTGCTTACACGCTAGTGAACCTCTGTTGAGATTGATCACCATGATCAAAATTCGGCAGGGTAGGGGGTGAAATGATGATTTACACCACTCACATGTCTGCTACAATAATAATCCGAAAACGTCTTTGTATTTTTCTAATATAAAAATTTCCCGTGAACTAATAAACAATTAGACCTGATTATTAAGACCTAAGAATTAGCCTTGTAAATTACACCATTGACAATATGATACCATCTATTAGAAACGAAAATAGTTTGCCAACAACTTGGGTCTTTTATAAAAATCAGGCGATACTGCCATTTATATACACACCACCAACCAACACTAACAACAACCACCACTAACCATAACGATTTCATCACTGCTTACCATCAGGTGGGATCGCAGTCAAGCACTGGTTTATATCAAATTAAGAAAAAAATTTGTTCTGCTAACAACTTAGCATGCATGAAAGTAGGACGTTATCCTAAGAAAACAAACTCCCTATATAAAAAGTATCCTACATCCTATTTTAGGACATGATCTACCCGAGTGCCAATTTTATCCAAACCCGTTCAACCGTTAAGTTGTAAAAAGGTAACAAACAGACAGACAGAGTTACTTTTGCATATATAATATTAGATGATATAAATATTCATAGCCCTAACAGGAAGACAGAGCTACCATAAAAATTGCAATAAAGTGTAAATATAATGAACAAGCAGCCTTAAGTGGCGGAGCCGCGGTGATAAGCGATATATCCTCGCACGGTGTATTGTTTCGTCCTCCTTTATCTTCATCACTCAGACGCATTGACAAGGTCACAGCGGTCCTGTTTTTATAACAAATAACACTGGCAAGGTTGAATGAGAAAAATGAAACTTATTTTAACCCATTTTGAATTAAGAATTGTCTGCGTGTGCGCATACTTTCTTTTTGCCTGCATCCATGTAGTATTTTATATATCTCAATAACTTTATGTAGATAACTTGATTTTTGATTGCGTAATTCTAGAAAATATTATGCAATTTTAATTCAGTGTAGAATTATATTTAGTCAGAAATGTTTGAGCTGAATCAATTAGTTTAATGACACCCATAAAATAAAATTTTGCATGAATTCATTCTTAATTCTTTGTTGTAAACAAAAACTTAAACATAGTACGCAGCGATTTGACAAATAATGAAGACAGTGATTTCACAATTAATTCTTATAAAGACGAGCTTAACTTAACAATGAGTTTTCTCCCAACAAACCTTTAAGAATCCAGCGTTGAAACCCAAGGCCCTGGGATGATGAAACCCGCGGCCCTGGGACGAAGGCAATGAAGGAACAGGAGTGGGTTTTTAGTCAGTAAAAGTCTGACACTATCTCCGAAAAAAAAAAGTATCCAGTGTACGATATAAACATACATAGATAAGTCTAATACCTATATAAAAAAATATTATAAATATACTTCATATCTACTAATTTTTTTTATATATGTAGATATACTAGTACTTGACTGCGATCCCAACTGATGGCAAGCAGTGATGCATTAATGCGATCGGTGATGGTGAAGCGCACTATATTATTAAGAGCCTATTTTATTATAATTAGACGGAAAGACCGCTGCAGGCAAATTATTCCAGTTCTACTACCTAATATATAATATTTATTATTATGTCAATTATGAAAGGAAGTGCTCTTTATGTTGATCGTATTTACAATCACAACAAATTTAAGAAAAAAATAAACATCAAAAATACCTATAATAAATTCTTTTGCGTCACAAAACTATATCAGTAAATTCTGCTCCATTACCATAAAACGTGCACTAATAAATAAAACAGGGGCAGTAAGTTCATTCAATTATCCATTTTGTTTTCCACAAGGTCATGTATGTATAGCCGATCGTGACCAGATTTTTCATGACACCTACCTTAATGACTAGTTACCTACCTAACTACCTACCACCTAGTTCAGAGTGAGTCATAATAATAATATAATATCATAATCCGTCTTATATTGTTCCAACTGTTGTGACTCAGGCCTCGTCTATAGGAGAAGGAATGAACCGATATCGACAACGCGGGTCCAGCGCGGGTTGGTAGATGTCACATGCCTTGCAAGTTTTGGCTTTCGAACATGTTTCATGTTTCTTCACAATGTTTTCCTTCACCGTTTTGAATAAACACGTAATTATATAAATTACACAAAGTAAAGCGGCTGATTGAGTATGAACCCACGTCGTAAAACTCGTAAGTCAGTGAGTCTTATTTATTTATAGTACACTTGTGGACTCGCCATACGTTGTCCTGCCCGAAAGCTGGCTTTTCACCAGCAAAAAATAAAATGAGAAACTGGTCGTAGCATCACCTATCGGATTCAATTGTATTTTCAAACCATCCACACATCCACTCAAATATACACACAATAAAGTTTCATCCAAAGGAAAAAAAAAACTCGTGTAATCTATTTTATGACAAAATTAATGCATAAAGTTCATCGCAGCATCAATCGGCCGCTAAATTATTAGGTGGCGTTGTGTAAACACTCCCCCCTCGCCTCCTAATACTTTAGTGACTGACTAAAAACACGACTGCCGTTAATTCATGTTTAACCTCACAAAAACACTGGCAGGACCAGTTTTACCATCTCCGATAAGTAATGTCTAGAAGACAAATTTGTAAAGAGGACATTTTTTGCATTAATTAAACGATTCGAGTATATACAGCACTCGAATTCTTGATTTTCAAATAAAGAATGATTTAGGGTCAGCTTATACCTGACTTGATTGTGCACTTTTTAAGATAGCGTTGCTATGTATAAAATGATCTATACAAAAATGTGCATATCAGTTTTTCGAAGAAATCACGCCATATTAAAAAAAAAAAAACGAATTTTCTTTTTCATTTTTTTAGTACTTATATAAAGTTTCTTATTTTATTACTATGATCGTCACGTCGCGTCTCTATTTTTGTCTCTTAATGAAAACGTTGCTCCCACCTGGAGGTGTTCTTGTACCGTGAGTCCGTTTACAAATATTTAAACTCAGTCAGTCAGTCAGTCCATACTAATATTTGTTCCGTGTGGAAATCGAACCCGCTACACGCAGGTCCGCAGTCAATCACTTAACCACTGCACTAACCGTACCGGTATAAGCCGACCCTTAAGTTAATTTGGTACGGCACGTTTAATGCCAAATGTGTTTTCTAATTAGATTCGATTGGAAGTACTGACGATAATTGGCTGTTGGTAAATAGTGCCAGTTTTAACTTCAAAATGGCGTCCAAAGAAAGGCTTGTTATTTTTACGATACATTAATAACAAGTACAAGATATTTTAGTCATTTTCAAGACTACTATATATTGTAGAATATCAGGTCATTTGGTTTTACCTCAAACAGGTATGCCCTAATTATTTTAAATTTATAAAAACTATAAGTTTAAAAACTATATTTATAATATAGTTTTTAAACTTATAGTTTTTATAAATTTATCGCAATAAAGAATAGGATCCAGATATAGATAGCATTTTGTATCAATGCATAGGAAAGTTACCTCACCACGGTAGCCTATCACTTACTACTACAAGGTACTTAAAACTGTAGCCAAACGCATTTTTTAAGCCTAAAGTGCCTAAATTATCTACATCAATCAAATCGACACCTTAAAATCAAATTAAAAAAAGGCAAGCGATTTAAATGACCATAGAATTAAAATTTCCAAAATTGATCTTAATTGATTTATAATACGTCACGTTTTTCCCCAAATTTCCCCAGTTAGATTGCTGTAGTAAACTTGGAGACTAAATGCATCAATAAATCGGCCATTATTGATCACATGCTTCTCCTTAGCGAGTTGATAGCAATTCTGATAAACATATAAGTAAACAAAACGTGTAAAACTGTGCTGATAGATCACGTAAGCTACAGGAGAGATGACAAAGCCTTGATCACAAAAGATCACCATTCAATGTCGATCGTCAACATGGTATTTTGGTATAAGTAGGTAAGCACTACAGAACAAAATTAGCCATGTACATACATACATAATAGGTACCTCTGGTACCTACTACTTTTTTCATGAAGTATATGAAACTGAGTACTAACTTTTGCCCGTGACTTCGTCCGAGTGAATGTCGGTTATTACACGGACATGAAGTTGAAGACAGATAAAAATTATCCTATGTTATTGCTTGGGCTTCAAGCTTACTCCGTTCCAAATTCAAAAATTCGGTTTAGTAGTTTAAACTTGAAAGTATAACAGACAGACAAAGTTATAATCATAATTATATATTAACATGGATTTATTGCGACGGATAAATGTAATTAATGTATTAAATAGTTGTCGAATTACTTAGTAAGCTCAGAAAATGGTAAAAAAGTATCAATTTTTTTTAGTATTGTGCATTACCAGGGTAAAAGCATGGTACAAAAGGACCTTTTGTACCATGCTTTTGCCCTGGTTGCCACCAAACAGCTAGTTCCACTGTACTTGGCGTTCACGTACAGAATTCATTTTTAAATCACACCGTGTCGGTACCTAAAATTAGTATTCTTTTGTAAATATCTGACTCACCGACTTCAATGGGGATGACATCTGTTGTCAGCTGGACGACAACTGACACCTCATACGTGTCGGCCTCCAGTTTTTCTGCGATTTGCGACTAAAAAGCACACGTCAAATTCGCAGACGTATCATCGCATGTACTCACAACACAATCCGGCTCACTAAAGGCTCACTTTTAACACAAAACTAAAACAATTTGATCAAGTGATCTGATCAAAAGTCACTGTGATGTTTTTTTTCGTGATCCGTCACTGTAACGTTTCCTCTTCCGCTGCCCAATCGATTGTTTAGTAGCTATGTTCGTTGTCGTTCAGATAAGTATCGATTTTTTATCGATTATCTAAAATAAAAGAAATAAACATTACCCACACAATAATTTTTGTATAAATCTTAATTGTTTCAGTGGCAAGCGTGAACTCCGTTCAAATAATTAAGCATTCTTGATGAAATATCTCAAACAAAAGGTTACACGACAGTTTTTAATTTGATTTATTAACTAAAAGCTTGACCAAGGTCAATCCGGCCCAGTTATTGATATTATCGTAGTTACATAGCCTTCTACATATTAGTAAACGTATTTTTTTGCGGAGGCTATTACAGAAATTTAAGTTCCAATTTGTGTTGATTGTTGTAATCGTAATATTAAAATAATGTTAACCTTTTTAATGCAACTATGTATTTAAATGACTGAAGTATGAAAAACGAATTAAAGTTTCAAATAACTTAATTTGCAACATACCTACTTTGAGATATATCCAAGAGACCTAACTCTAAAAAGAGGTATTTGAAATCTGAATCATAAAGCATAAACTTTATGATTCAATTTTCAATTATCTTTTTTTAGTAAGATGTCTTTAATGATTAAGTCTTCGATAACTGACTGCATTACGGAGAGCAAATTTTAATTTAAATACTACATATACGTTATATACCAACACGTGTCTCTTTATCGACAGTTTATTGAGACTCGTCTTTACTAATGTTGAATTGCAAAATACTTAATTATACTCATACATTTATTTATTATGAATTTTACATTGTTAGTTTGTTTTATGAAATATTTTTCTGAGAATCATCAACTAAAATTTGAGTGAGGATACTTTTTTTAATATTTTCTCAGTTTGCTTGTCTTGAAAATTTAAATAACATGATTTGATAAAAATTGTCTAACTACTCAGAATCCTCAATAAAAATTCTTGTTACGTCCAAATCAACGGAATAAGGTAAACATTTTACGATGTTTATACGCACTTGTTATCTTAATATCATCACTTTATGCTTTGGATGAACTATCTGATAGGCACTAGCAAATTTTCATGCTTGTGCACTTTACAATAAAATACAGAACATAACTGATTTTATTATCGGTGGGCAATAGTATATGATCAACTCAAAAACAATTATTTGACAAATCAAAGATTTTGAAAAATCAAGGAATTGCTGAGTTGTAAAAATATTTTTCAAGTATAAACATTTTCTCTGAAATTCAAGTTCAAGTTACAAATATTTTTCTCTGGAACACCTTCTATGATATTAAATAAGGAAGACTAAAATTTAGGGAAGGTTAATATGAAACCAATATCTTACACTGATTTTAAATTTTCTTTCAAAGATATTTCTAGAAAATTCATATCATTTAGTCACCTGATCAATTTTACTCGAGACTATAAACTAAGAATATTTTTATAAACAATTTAAGAAAAAATCATATCAATTTCAACACTCACTATGTAAAGAATCACTGGTTGATATAGCGCGACGTGCTAACAAAATCAACGTTCAAATGTACACAAGCGAACAACTCCACTTATCTGAAAATACGTCAGTCCACCCGTGGTTTCTGTCACATGCTATTTACATAATTATATCTTAGTAGTCAGGCGAATGCCTGTATGAATGTATAGGGTTAAAATACTAACCCTGTACATTTATATACTTTATATTATAATGCTGATGACGTTGCTGGATTGCTTGAAAGTGTCATCGTAGCGTAGGGTTTGAGTCAGTAAAAGTATGACTTCTTCTCGTTGCACCCAGCGCGGGAGGAGATATTTGATGATTTGTCACCTCAAAAAATAATTGGCTTAAAGTACACAGAAACAAAGAGAATTTAAAACAAAATAATGCAAGATCTTCAAAAGATTGACTTTTCAAGATCAAATTAAACGACAAATCTTTTACAAACTTGACGTAAAATTTTAGATTTTAAATATTTTTGTAGCGATTCTTTACTTAGTGACGATTGTAGTTTTTAATTTGTACAATTAACGTTTTTTTGTGATTTTGACGCGCTTAAATTACCTATATATATAACACATCAAATTGTCTCTTCACATAGTAATTAAAATTAGAATCTGAAATATAGAACTCATTAGGGTAATTATAATAGATACTTTATATAAAAAACCTGTATTTTTTCCGTTCATTATTCATAGAAATGGCAGAGCTAACACTAGATCTATTTGAATATTTTGATGGTCACCATTTTATGGAGACACAAATGAAGTGTCTTTACTTCATTTAATTTTGCTCTTATTTTGCTAATTAGGGTAAACCTCATTATGTTGAAAATTGCACGTCAATTCAAACGTCCTTGAAAAGGACAAGTTCAATTATCCTTACCTACTCATGACAAATTAGTTCAAGTGACAGAATCTCATTAATATTCTGTTCAAAAACGGTAATTAATCGTTCACTTCTAATCAGCGCGCTTCACACTGCGTAAACGCATCACACGCACGTGATCGACAATACCGCGCGCCGCCTTACCCTTGAAATCTCAATCATGAAATCTCAATCAAAAAACAAACTTGACAAACGAAAATTAGTCCACAGTTTTATACACTCTTAAAATAATACTAATTGCTGTAATAACGTCATAAAATAGCCAACATAAATTAGTCACACCGATAACTACCTCATATTTACTGAAAGAAAAAATAGGCATTTTCAACATGACAAGGTAATTGAATACTGATTTTCACTAATCTCCACTAATTTTGCGGTATTAACGCGTAACAAGCCTAACGTCTGGAATCACCATAACAATGATACTACAACAATAAAATGCAGATAACAAACGGAGTTTTCCGGATAAATAATACAAAAGTGTGAATACATTAGTGGCTTAGCTAATTGTTGGGAACACTGCCACTGAAACAACCTTAGATCACTTAACTTACATCGAAATTTTGACCCGTCAATGTCAAGTGCATCCGCGGTACTGAATCATTTATCACTTTCGATTGTATGCCATAGAGATAAGTGCATCTCATACGAACAATGCGATGTAAGGAACTCGCGATAAGGTAAAACGTACGATCGTTCGTCGCTTGTACCTGTTTAGAACCGCGCGCGTGCGACTGCCGCGATGTTCGACGCACGAATGCCGCCAAACGACTTTACCATTGTTTACTTCGATAATTACATTTTCATTTCGATCGAGTTTACGGGTCGAAGGCTCTAAGGCGGAAAATCTCGAAGCGATACGTCATTACCTGCATTTGTTGACGACAGATTAATCAGACGAAAGTGTGTATAAATCCAATCTTTGCCTTTGCGTTTGAGCGTTTATTTTTTCCATGCACTGATTGGAGAACTGCTTATTATGTAGTTGAGTTTATACAGGCGTTTTACTAACTTAAATATGCAGGCAATTTTGGTTTTGGGAATCTATTTAATAACAATTTAAATTTATTTTGTTTATTGACGATACCTACAGCAGGTCTTAGAAAAAGTGTTGAGATAAAATTAATTATTGATAGCTAAGATATAATTTTTCTTGATTAATTGAGAAGAACTGTTGATACTGGTCCAATTATTTATGTCATGACTTATGTAAATCGTACAAGATTGATTAATTCATAAAATATTTTATTTTATCATATCTTTAAATCATAATGATTTAGAGAACATCACGTTTCAGGGTAAAAAAATTGAATTATCCTGCTACTAATTTGTAATTTAATCCTGAATGTAAGGTTGGTATTTAATCGTATTTATAAATAGCTTTTTATAAACCTGAATGAGGTAATATTCATTTTGATTGAATTCAATAAATTGATAATACTTGCACCACAATCTATTTGTTTCCTTAAAGTGGTACATAAGTACGTACTTGTTAATTTAAATACTTACATAGGTTTAACTTTATATTAACAACAATACAATAAAAAACCGGGCAAGTGCGTCCGACTAACTCGCGCACTGAGGGTTCCATACAAACTTACATAAATGAAAACAGTAAATTCCCGAATTGAGTTACGAAGGATTTTTCCGAATCGCAAAAAGGTTTTGTTTGTGACGTAACTACAAATTTACAGTTTTCAATTTTTTTCCTATATTTGTGATATGAGACCTTGCTTCATGCCACATTTCAGGATTCTAGGTCAACGGGAAGTTTCCTATGAATTTTGGTTCCCTTGAGAGTGTCGAAATATACGTTTTTGCGACATAAACGGCCGTATGTTTTTTTTTTCGTTAACTCAGAAGTTGGATTTTTTCACAGCTTCAAGGGACCGCAGTCCTAAGTAAAAGTTTTAATTACAACTCGATTCCTTTACTCGTTCCCGAGATAAAGGGTCTTGACAGACAGACAGAAAGACGGACATCAAAGTGATCCTATAAGGGTTTCGTTTTTTTCCTTTTGAGGTACGGAACCCTAAAAAACAATGAAATGAAGTCATTTTCAAGTGTTCACTAGATAGTAATGATTTCAAAATGTCTCACTCCTGATAGTTAATGAAAAATAAATATAATTATATACCTACCTAACTACATGAAAGACATCACGCATATAAATTATTGCAAGTTGTATGACTTGCATGTGATGTTCAAAGTGCTATCTAAGTGATATATAGTGGTGGGAAAACCACATAAAGTTATTTGGTACATTTTGTTTAGTGAGAAATCATTATGTAACCTAGTGTCAGACCCATCTGTGTTCCTTTGCGTTCCAGAGCCACGCTACCTCTTTCGAACAATCCCACAGCCCTAGCAGGCATCGGCCCTCACCCGGCCCTAGCCCTTATCGGACGGCGAGTTACCCATTACTCGCCCGCGTCTACGGTGGCCAGGAGTTGCCCTGCTACTCCCGACGCCCAGGCTTCGGGTTCCCGCAATACTCACCAGGTCATCGGCCAATTATGTGCAAAGCATTCAATGGCTGTGCTCGGAATTTCTTTGCGTGATCGAATCAAGAATGAAGATATCCGCAGGACAACGAAGGCCACAATGTCATAGCCCGAAGAATGAAACTTAAGTGGCAATGAGCAAGACATATTGCTCGCAGAACAGATGATCGATGGGGCCGAAGGGTTCTAGAGCGGCCAGCGTCCCGGGACGTTTCCCGGGACGCTGGCCGCGCGTTAGAAGGCCTCCCACAAGATGCGGTGTATATTGAAACTAAATTACAGGTACCTCAAAAGTTTTAAAACTCACACAATACCAAAAAAAAGAAATGACTGCTCTGAATTATATCATTTAAAAAGTGTTCGTCCAAAACCGCCTCGGATCATGCAAAGTCGTGACAACGGAATTGCAGACGGCACTGATAACCTGTAATTTTATTATTATGCTTAATTTTACTCCGAACTTAAACAGGTGCTTTTCAACTGTAATTAATTTAAACCACTTTTTCAATAATAATATTATTTTAAAAGTGAAACCAGCTTTTTGGTGAGTTCCTTTTGTTACAGGTGAATCAGCATTTCTCATATTCGTATAATTCAATTCAATTAAAAATAATTCTTTTATGTATGCCTACACGGGCACTATAAAACATTAGGAGCTAATATACGGTTACAATTGGTAGTTTCTTATGGAAAGAAACCATCACGAAACTTCATAGATACTCTTTAAAAAAATGTTTGATTTTTCAATAATTCCATATTGCATATGTGAAGTGTAGACTAGTCAACATAATGTATAACAATCCATATCGCTAATTAAAACATCTTTATTTTTATAATTACATATTTAATTATTGTACCTATTTTGACACTAATGAGTCCAAATATGTAGAGCCATCAGTATGAGTCTTCAAACCCATTTAAGTAATTGTGCTATGTCATTTTATTGATGTCATCTCGACGTAAATAAAAGTACTTACAAAGCTTAAAATTTTATAAAAATGTCGCAATTACTATAAAATGTTGTCACTGAAATGACACATAATGACTCCTTATTAATTATACAGTTTTGATGCTATCAAAGAAATGTAAAAACGGCTCGTAATAATAAAAATGTGTCTATTTTCGTACACTAGCTAATTAATGCAGAAAAATAATATTCACGACTATAGTACTTGAGAAACTAGATACGGTGGTGTTAGAAACCTGCTTGACAACCACTGGTAAAAGTTATCAATTGCTAATTTATACACCATCCTCTAACATACCAAGAAAGAATAATTTACGCGACTAACTTACCGACTGGTATATTTGTAATAGATTCTGGAACATTTAAATAAAATTATTTAAAAAAATATTGAAAAATAATATTGTGACAAGAAACTTCTGTTTTTTTTTATTCGGTGGGACAATCATGCAGTGACATTCCCCGATCTTGGACGGAGCAGGAGGGTGTGTCAGACTTTTACTGACTAAAAACCCATTCCTGTTCCTTCGTTGCCTTTCATATCAGGCCCGAGTCTTCCTTTCAGAATCAGACCCTTGGCCCCGAGGCAAAGTCGGACTGGGGACGATGATGATGAAGGATTCATTGGCAGGTACTTATGCCATATAATTTTAGGTAAACTCTGTTTTAATGTTTCAATTATACTTAATTTCAATGATTTGATTCAAGACCCTGTGATTCAGGACCAAGTTTCAAAGAACCTGAATTCATTATATATTTCCACTTTCCCTGAGTGGAGCGAGAGAGAGTGTCAGATTTCTACAGACTAAAAATCACCTATTTTTTTTAGTTGGCAAATCATCCAATGACATCTCTCGCCCTTGGGCGGGGCGGAAGGGCGTGTCAGACTTTTACTGAGTAAAACCCACTCTTAGTTCCTTCGTTGCCTTTCATTCCAGGTCCGGGTTTACCTTCCAGAAGCGAACCCATGGCCACATAAGGCTTCGACCTTGCTGGGCCCCTACGGTTTGCTGACGTCTCCTTGAGACGCGCGTGGAACAATACGTACCGTCGACGACTTGGGCTCGGTCCGAACGGTTACCGGACGATCGGACGGTGAGCTACCCATTGCTCGCCGTCCGCAAGCCCAAAACTCACTTGTGTTTCTGCAGTTGCCCTTTACGATCCAGAGCTGCGGTAACTTCAACACTTTCAAACAACCCACAAATAAACGCTACCCCTTATTTGGGATTGAATAGCTACCGTACAGGAGCTAGTTTACTTAGCCCAGAAGCCGATTACCCCAAGGGCCTGTCTCCACCTCTAGTTATAGCATAGTCGGCCTTATAATGTTCCCACTGCTGGGACTCAGGCCTCCTCTCTAGGAGAGGGAATGGGCCGTAATACACCACGCGGGCCCAGTGCGGGTTGGTGGATGTCACATGTCTTCGAATTTTTGGTTCTAGGACATGCCGGTTTCCTCACGACGTTTTCCTTCACCGTTTTGAGAGCAGTGGTGATGAAATAAATTACACAAAGTAATGTGCCTGGTTGGGTTTGAACCCGCGACCTACAACTCGTAAGTCGGGGCCGTTGCCACTCGGCCAACACTGCTCTCGTCTCTAGTTATAACTGGTTTAAAATTGAGAGGAATGTGAATATACATAGATTATAAGTATTACAATTGTTATCATACTGGCATATAGTTGTAAATCTATAATACTAATGTCCCTACTTTGTATGAAATCTCAGTGTACATCTAATGCATGATTATGCTCGTATCATCAGGCATTACGTATTCAAGAATGCTACCGTGTAGAATGCTGAATAAATAAGCTATCTACGAGTGTTCACACAGGCTGTTTAAGAGACTTTATCAAATAAAAATCTAACTTTTTTTTTTCATTTATTTATTATTAATACAAAAGAATACAGGATAGTCTAAGTTAAATAGCAACCAAAAACCACTAAGGTTTAAACTTATGCTATCATGAATCCATCTCAACATCGAAACTATACAAAATGAGTTTTTTTTATATTTGTACGTTATTGTCGATAACAATTGAAAAAAATATTTAGGTCTGCAAACAAGTAAAAAACATTCTTAAATAATACTTAAGTAATATAGCTAAAGATTTATGGGTAGGTATTTATTTCTAACTTTAGGTACCTACATGAGGGCTGATGAGGGCTGCCGGATTGTTCAAAAGATTTTTTTTAAATGTTATGTTAGCGCTTGAGTACTATCTTACCTAATGGTATTCGATGATGTGGTCTATGATGGAGCACACTTGCCTAGAATTAACTCATTCACTCTTGACTTAATGACCCCCAAGTATAGCTATCGGGAAACACAGACTCCGGCAGGAAATTCCAATCCTTAGCTGTACGCACAATAAAGGTGTTCCTAAAACGTTTGGCACGTATGGATGGGATACCATGTTATCCCGAACGGCCCTCACGCCCCAGCCGCCGGGATCCCGATCTCGATTTCCAGCCACCGTAGGCGCTGGCTTGCGGACGACGAGCAATGGATAGCTCACCATCCGACCGTCCGGTAACCGTCCGGACTGAGACCAAGTTGTCGACGACGCGTAGTGCTTCACGCGCGCTTCAAGTAGATGTCAGCAAAACCGGGCCCAGCAGGGTCGAAGCCTACTGGGGCCATGGGTGATGCAAAAGAGATACCCGGGGCCCTGGAAATATGGCAAAGAAGAAACAGGAGTGGGTTTTTAGTCAGTAAAAGTCTGACACTATCTCCCACCCCGCCCAAGAGCGGGGGATGACATTAGATGATTTTCCCAACCGAAAAAAAAGCCCTGGTAGGTAGACCTTGGTTCCCGGGATGTGTACTCGAATAAATCAAAGTATACCTCGCAGAAATAATTTATATATTATATTTATATATAATTTATATCTTCTATTATTTGTGTGGAAGTTTTTTTATTTTGACATAAATTTACAGTTTTTAAATATGAAAATAAACACTTAACTTTCATTATAATTTTTGTATATATATATACAAAAAGAAACCCTTAAGAACTAAACATACAGCGTGACAATGCTGCCAGCCTTTTGGGCACATTACCAGTCGACAGCGATGCGGAGGAGTTTTTTGACGCCATACTTTAGTTAGTTCTTAAGGGGATGCAACTCAACATACATTTACACTGTTTTTCATACAACCACTCTTACGCGATTATGACGTTATTACACATTTTTGATTAGATATTTTGGAAACACAGTACCTTGTGGATATTATCTAGGCTTCTATTAAAATCAATTTATAAATTTGTGTAAAACTAATCCAGTAAAAACCTCTGAAAATCAGCTATTTTGCATGAACTTTGACACTCCATAATTTACTCAAAAATTAAAAAAGCCAAAAAAGTATAACTGAAGGAATCCGAAGGAATTACCGAATGATAACAGAGTTTTCAGGCGTTATTTCTCTTTTTTCGCATTGCCTTTTCGTCAAACATCGCGTTAGATTGCGTTAGATGAAGTAACAAGCTTTTAAACTATGCTCTATGTTGACGATAGGCGAGTGAAAAAGGACCCTCTTATGGGTTTTTATTTCTTTTTGCTTCAAAATTGCAACCAAAAATCACTTCACTTATAAAATAAGACGGAAACAATTTTGTCCTCTATCAATTTTAAAACCTGTTAATATACAAAATTCTTAAAAGTACATTTACATAGCCAGTCTGCTATATAATAAGAAAAATAACTCATCTGACCTCATTCGATATCACAAATTCACAATATCCAAATTATAACTAAATCCACGTGTCTCGGTAAAAAATGGAACTCTATATTTTTCTTAAAGTGTTTTTTCTGCAGATAATTTTCTGCGTAAGTCACGTTTTCATATCATACATGACGTGTAACTACATCTTACTGCATCGCTGCCTCCTTTAACAGTTCTCATCCCGTCTGTAAACCGATAGATTCATGTTACGATTTTGAAAACGTCATCTTATAATTATAATCAATATTCCGTTTTATTCATTAAGGATTATTATTAGGATAAAAAGGTCCTAAAAACCAAAAAGTCATTTCCACGTCCTTGTGACCGCCGTAGGCGTGGGCTTGCGGACGGTGAGCAATGGGTAGCTTGCCGTCCGACCGTTCGGTAACCGTACGGACCGAGCCCAAGTCGTCGACGGCGCGTAGTGCTCCACGCGCGCCTCAAGGAGATGTAAGCAAGCATACTGGGGCCATGGATTGTGCGAGCCCTGGAACGAAGGCAAAGATGGAACAGGAGTGGATTTTAGTCAGTGAAAGTCTGACACGAAAGGGCAGGAGATGCCATTAGATGATTCCCCACCTAAAAACAAAAAAAAATTGTCCTTATGACAAATAATTTATAATTTGGTATTTTTTTCTATTTTTTAAGGTAAAAATTCACTCATTTCTGTTCTAGAAAAACAAAAATATCTATACTAATATTATAAAGCTGTAGATTTGTTTGTTTGTTTGAACACACTTATCCCAGGAATAACTGGTTCGAATTGAAAAATTCTTTTACTTTTGGATAGCCTATTTATTGTGGACGGTTTTATACTGCATAACATAGGACTAGGATCTAGGGGAGCTGAGCAGTAGCTAAATACGCTTGTGAAACCGCGAGGAACAGCTAGTGTATAATATTTTAAAAGTTTTCTGAATTGAGAGTCAAACTCTATAAAAGTATACCTAATTTTGATAGGTTTATCACAAGTCACTTTTTCAGATTACTTTAGTCTGACAAAAACTCAATTTCGATTTCAGATCCATAAGCAAACTGTCAATATATTTACAGGATATAAGTAAATAAAGATCATAATTACATAACTCTATATCATCGTGATGTAGATTAGATCTGCTCCAAGATAATAATAGACAGAATCACGAACTGTAACATGAATATACATGAAGTTATGTGTAAAGGTATAATAATATACTATAGATTTTCCTTAGGACACTAATAATGTGAGTATCTAGGAAATGGCTAGTAATAGCGTACCTGTTTTTAGATCTTTGTTATCGCAAATGAGTTGGGCATTGTATGAAGACGAATGCACAGCAAAACATCCTGTTTTAGACGCAAATAACTCACATTATTATCACTCTCTTGGGTCTTGAAGTCTTATAGTAGGTATTTGAGTTTACAGTACATGTAAAATATGTTAGCCACTCTAAAGTTGGCTGCATCTACTCGAAAAAATTCGCAATACGCATTCGCCATAGGATTCCTAAAAAAAATGTACTACGCAGCCAGTTGTTCGAAGTTCGGAGTCATCATCATCATCATTTCAGCCGAAAGACTTCCACTGTTGGATATAGGCCTCCCCCAAGCGTCGCCACCACGACCAATCCTGTGCGTCTCTCATCCACCGCATTCCTGCGACTCTCACCAGGTCGTCGGTCCACCTTGTGGGAGGCCTTCCAACGCTGCGTTTTCCGGTGCGCGGTCGCCACTCTAGAACCTTTCGGCCCCATTGACCATCCGTTCTACGAGCAATGTGCCCTGCCCACTGCCACTTTAGTTTGGCGATTCTTCGGGATATGTCGGTGACCTTGGTTCGGAGTGGTCAAGATATATCTGCCGTATTGTACGTGTTTGTAAACAAACACGACATAGGAGTTATTCTTAATGTGGGGAAAAGTTTTTTTTTTTTAAATAAACCTACCTACCTACTGCTGCGAGAAAATTCGAAAGAGTTATCGTGCCCTGGAACGCAAAGGATAACTGAAAGAACAAAGGTGGGTTTTAGGCAGTAAAAGTCTGGCAAACCTTCTTGCTCCACCAAGAGCGGGAGAAGCTGTTTATGATACACAACTTGAAAAAAAGGTACTATGAACTTACTATTGCTTTTATGAAATTAATGAAATGAACAATCAAATTACTGCCCAAGCTGCCAGATCTACATTTTTATTTTATAGCTTTACCATTGTGGTGACAATAAAAAAATTTAAAAAAAAAACTAATATCAAATTAAATGACTGAACATGATCGTCCAGTCAAAACTGTACTGACATATAATACCAAACCAGCTAATTGATTGATTATGATCGTGATAGGTATATCTAAAGGAAAAGAATGAAGAAAAAGAAAGAAAGAACTAAAAAAATTAAAGAACAAAAATAAATAAAGAAAATACATTTATTCAGGACACAAACACACACAGTGAATAAACCAGTATTTATGTGGCAACTTAAATTAAAAAAGGGCTAGTTAAGGTTAGTTCAGTTTTAACTGAAGAATATTATGATAGTGATCAATAAATACCTGTATACTTAGATATAATTAATAATCCAGATTAAACCAAAAAAATACGATTAAATTGCATAAACTTTAGGAAAATTACTAAAATATGCTTCATGGGTTTTTCGCTAGCACAAAGTTTACTTTATTTAATTTGCAATCAAAGACTTTGATCCCATCTTATAATGATCGTCTTAACGTCAATATCAAAGTTCACCTTTAGCGAAGGTCTAAAGTTAAATTTATAGTCGAATAAACAATTAAAAATATGGATTTTCCACTTGTCTTGATTGTCTATGCTTTTTTTGTATAAGTAGACTTTGTATCTATTAGTAGATTTTTTGTCTTAAGATCAAAGGTTTACGAATAACGTCAAAAGAAGTTCGAAATCGTCCAACAACAACACACTATGTGTTGGTGTTGGACGATAATAATTGAATAGGCAAACTTGGATCTCCGAGTGATTTTTTTCACTAGAACAATGGACTGCTGTAGAGTTTGTATGTAAATGTTAAGCATGTGTAATTATATGTATCTATAAGTAGGTATATCATTCTTCGGTACGTGTGTTTATCACCTAACATCTCTTTATCGGGTTGACCGATTTGGAGGAAACTATATGCGTTTATTTCAGTGAGCGCGGTAGATATCTAACGCTGCAATCGGGTTTTCAATTTTTTTCAAACAAATAGCCAGTTTTCAGATAAGACAACGTCTATCGGGATGGCTAAAATCTTCGTGTCACAGTGTTTGTTATCGAACTCCTCCTAAACGGCTTGACAGATTTTTATGACAATTTTTGTGCATATTTGGTAGATCTGAGAATAGGTCGTACGCTATTTTTTACGCTCCTACCCCTACCCCCATTTTTTCTTTGATAATTTATATGGCAACAACGTTTACCCAGTCAGCCATTTATTTTGAGCAGATACGATAAATTTAAATATTCATTCTAGCGCTCTTCTGCTCTCCTACTATTCAAAATTATACTGAACCTAACAGGGTCCATAACTGTTTCCATTCCAATATTTACCAACTCATGTGCGTGTGTGTGTGTATCATGTGTGTGTGTGTGTGTGTGTGTGTGTGTGTGTGTGTGTGTGTGTCAATCCATAATGTACATTATGGATTGCAGTAAAGATTTTTATAAGAAGCGACTCGTAGTACAAGTGACCAAAGTTTTAAAGTTGCCCTCGCATTGGCAGGTTGCAGACATAGAACAATCTCGAGTCGTCCAATTTGTGTAATTAGTGAAACTAATTGACACGCTACGCTACACGCGTAAGGAAGGTGCTGATAGTTTCATCTTTAGTAGCTACTAGCTTTTGCCCGCGGCTTCGCCCGCATACATAAAATATAGCCTATGTCGCTCAGGAATAAAGCAGCTTTCTATCGGTGATAAAATTTTAGCAATCGGACCAGTACTTTCAGAGATTACCTCCTACAAACAAAAAAAACAAACTTTACCTCTTTCTCTTAATTCTCTTAATTCTTTATTGTACACAAAAACATAACATAATATAATGACATACAGACAGTTTATGTACAAAGGCGAGCTTAACTCAGCAATGAATTTTCTCCCAGCAAATCAACCCCAGCAAGCAACTACAACAAACAACCAGCAACAACTCCCAACCAGCAAGCAACCTCTTTATAATATTAGTGTAGATTATTCAGGCGTGTTCATGCTATATAGGGTGACTGGCAATTAGTGTACAATACTTAAACACGTGATTGCGCTCATGATAACAAACAATTTTTATTACGAGAGCAAAACCGAAATCGCGAAAAAAATATCAGCTGTTCAGTACATTAGGCAAACATAAATGTACTGAACAGCTGTTTTTTTTTTCGCGACTTCAGGTTTGTTCCCATAGTAAAAGTTGTTTGTTATCATGAGCACAATCACGTGTTTAAGTATCGTACACTAATTACCAGTCACCCTATATGAGAAGATCTCACATTTGTTGTATGAGTAGCTTCTGCCAGCGGCTTCACCTGCGTCAAAGTCGAAAATTATTCGAAGGGAACATACTCCTGGATAAAAAGTATCTTATGCCCTATTCCATCACATAGTGTACCCATGTGTCTAGTTTCATCCAAATTCAATCAGTATTTACGACGTGTTTAGGTAGCAAACAAATAGACAGAGTGATTTTACGTTTATAATACTACCTAGTTTTTTTTTTAGGTGGGAAATCATCCAATGACATATCTCGCTCTTAGGCGGAGCGAGAGGGCGCGTCAGACTTTTACTGACTAAAACCCACTCCTATTTCCCTTTGTTACCTTGCATTCCAGGGCCCCGGGTTTTTCTTTCAGAAGCGAGCCCATGGCCCCAGTAGGCTTCGACCCTGCTGGGCCCCTACGGTTTTGTTGACATCTCCATGAGGCGCGCGTGGAAAACTATGCGCCGAATACTACCTAGTATGGTTTATTTGTCTATATCGAATATTAAAGAAGAGAGTGACGTAGGTATCGTCAACATGAAGTCTAAAAATAAGAAAAAAAAGTATTAGCTATCACTAAGTGATGAACACACAACATTCACAGAGCATGCTCATGCGCATAAGTTTTTTTTTATCATATTGATCGGCGCCATTTTAGTTTACACAACCCTCATTAAGACGACCGATCTAAAAGCCAGTAATAAATGTAATGCGAAATTACGGACTCACGTCTTTTCCTTATTGTAAAGTAATTATTATTGTGACGCATTTTCTTACGTCTTCTGTTTTAAATAGATGAACAACCATAATTAAAACACCATAATATGACGGCTAGGTTGGCACATTGATTGAGCGTTTGACTGCTGTGCTGCGTATCGCAGGTTAGATTCCCACATGGAACAAATATTTTTATAGCCTACAGCCCCCCTAGCCAAGTTACAACCGTTTCGTTTCGATTCTCTTTTGTCGATTCCTTCGAGTCGGCCACTCATCCTATTCCTTTGTTCTGACCACGTGACTGAGCGTTGAGATGACGTCAGAACAAAGGAATCGGAGGCGTAGCCGACTCGAGGCTAGGCGCTGACTTGCGGACGGCGAGCAATGGGTAGCTCGGTCACCGTCCAGACTGAGCCCAAGTTGTCGACGGCGCGTAGTGTTCCACGCGCTCCTCAAGGAGATGTCAGCAAAGCCGTAGGAGCCCAGCACGGTCGAAGCCTACTGGGGCCATGGGTGATGCGAAAGAGAACCCCGGGGCCGAACGAAGGCAAAGAAGGAACAGGAGTGGGTTTTTAGTAAGTAAATGTCTGTCACTATCTCACGCTCCGCCCAAGAGCGGGGGATTCATTGGATGATTTTCCCACCGAAAAAAAAAACCGACTCGAGGCGATCGACGAAAGAGAAACGAAATGGTTGGAACTTGGCTAGGGGGGCAGATAGGTGTTCCGGGTCTGGATAACGTTTTTTAAAAAAAACTATTCTAACATCATCATCACATCGTCCATAAAAAAGGACTAACTATTGTTCATATAGATTTATTGTCGCATATATATATAAACATTTCACGAATTCAAAACGTAGAATGGAACCTGCATGTTTAAAATTATACCCAACTCTACTCTTAGTGAATGAGAACAGTTTAGTATTCACTGAAGTGTTCTCTCTCGTATTCTGTCTCAATGAAAAACTAAGACACTTGAGTAAAAAATAACAATGTGCTAATTTTAGAATGGCTTTATAAGCCTACCGTTTATCTAGTTGTGATAATTGTTATGGAAATCTGCTCTATATATACCATTATTACTTACTATTAGATGAGATACTGGTCAAACCCTAACAATAAAAAAAAAAATCACTATAATTTTACAAAGGCTTATAGGGCAAGCAATCACTATGTTTAAGCTAAAAGTACTTAAGTAGGTGCTCAAGCAATTGACAAGTACAACCTTCAACACATAAGTACCTATATTCCATCGGTTTAGGTAGTTAACTAAACGTAAACAATCTTAATATGTCTTTTTGTTTGAAAAAAAAAACGTATAAAAGACATACAAAGATTATTTAAATTTAGTTAGTTACCAAACATTGGTATAGGTAAATAACAAATTGTAAACATTTTTAGATAAAAATTATAGACAACTTTTAGATAAAAGACATGTTAAGATTGTTTACCTTTAGTTAATTACCTAAACAGATGGAGTATAGGTACCTACAGATATCGAAAAGAAAAAAAAAACAAACGAGATCACTTAAGCTAAAATTCTCAGTAATGACATATCATTACATTATGTAGGTGAGCATAATAGATTCATAAAAATAAATCAGTAATAATAAACTTAAACCCACCCAGTTATAAGACTAATAGCACAAACACAACAGTTAATACGAAAACTTAACTTCGACTTGTTAATTGTTCCAGTCATTGCCGCTAGATGACGCTAGTTATTACAACTGAAGTTTTATTGTTATTACAATGTTCAACAAAATTGTTACGGACCAGCATTCCAATAATTATTTTAGTCAGATAATTGATTAAATTAATAATAATAAATATGGCCGTTTGACATATTTTTTATACAAAATAAAATGTCAGTACTACCTACCAAATTAAAAAAACAAGCCTGGATTGTTAAAGAACCCATTATATAGTCATGAAAAAAAAAACTATAAAATCAATATACCACTTTTTCGAGTTATTATTTTAACAATCAACAACAACCAACTTCAAACAACCAACCAACCAACTCAATCAACCAACTCAACCAACTTCAATCAACTTTTAGGAACTTTTGATAAAATAAATATCAAAGCACTTTACACACGTACTTAAATAAAAAAAATCATAGTAATATAGTTTAAGTAACTCTATAGTGTATTAGTACTAAATTAGGATATATGCTAAAATGATTACTAACATCCTATAGGTATACCTACGCTTTTTAGTTGTGTGAAAAAGATGTATAGGTGTGTGCAAATAAAGTTATTGTCTAAAAAAAATATCTACAAAATGAAACCACTGTTATAATGGATTTTTTTACACATGATTTTTACTTACAGACATCTTTGTAGTCAACAAACAGAATTTAGTACCTGAAACAAAAATAAAAACTAATAAATGTACAAATCAAGTTATCATCTTAAAGTAGGTTCCTTCTATTAAATTAACGTGTGCAAGATCAAATGAAGTGATCAGGAATTCAGTTGGACTCGCAAAATATTTGCTCTGCAAATTATTACCATTATAATTTAACCTGTCAAATCGTGTATCACGATTCTCTTATGATCTTTGTTCGGCAGACCCTACCCCCTAGTACTGACGTCACAATTTACGTTCCAAATATGTTGTGATTACATATTTAGAATATGATGGAAGATAGCTAAAAATATGACAATTAAATCATTTTAAAACAACATAGGTTAGTTACTTAGGGTGGTTCTTTGATGGTCTCTCATCAAAGAACCACCCTAAGCACACTCAATGCTCCACACGAAACTGAAGAAGATTTACCACTCATATATTATGCCTCACTATCATGAAGTTAACTGAGACGACGACTGTAGTTAACACATTCACAAAAATATGTTTTATAATAGATATACAAATTATAAGATATAAAATTTTGAAATATTACAAAAATACAATTTTACGTCTAAGTAAAAGTATGAAATCGTTTTCCTTTTTTAATTGGGACATCCCTAATACGCAAACAGTTTTCTCAGTTCTGACGAAGGCTACGTCACTAACCTATCCAAACAACTTTGTTCGATATTTGCTTGCGCAGATATAAATGGTAAGCAAAGTATTAACAGTAAATATTTCTTATTTTTAGAGAGTCGTGTTGTCCCATTTTACACTCAGAGCCGTTGATCTCTTCTGAGAAAATTTTCAATGACTTTCTCGAACGATTTATAAATATATCATAACGATAAATAGGTATAGAAAAATATATTTTAGGACTTTGAACTTTATCTTCATGGGATTATTCTTGTCATTTACATTATATTAGTTCATAATTTATTTTAGCATCCTTAACAGTTGAGCATCGACGCCGAGTTGCTAGCGTGTCGGTTTTCTACCGGTTGCATTTCGGGGATTGTGCGTCGCAATTACATAATTTAATTCCGTCAAGCCCGTTCTATCATCGGGCCACCAGACGTACGGCGACGCGCCAGCGGTGTCGACCACAACTTCGCTTGCCACCAGGTGAGATAGTGGTCAATCGTGAGCCTATCAACAGTAAAAAAAAGTTTAATTAACAATTACAACAAGACATTTGTCTTTTGCAAAATTTGATGAGAGATGTATCTATCTAATTTCTACCATAATAGAAAGCATAAAAACCAAATCTATACATATTAAGTAAAGAAGAAGAGTTTTTTTATTATTTTTTTTTTGTTTAAGCGGTCTATAACAGTATAGTAGCAATGCCTTTTGCAAGGGTGTTTATTAATTTCACATTACCGGAGTGGCTCCAAAATGCGCGATTTCAACACTGCAATAAAAACTTAATTTTAATTATGCCTATAAATTTATATAAATATTATGACTTTATTTGTTAATTTATCTAAATAGGCCATCAAAATATTACACTTAATTCAAATTTAATTTGATAAATAAATAATCGTTTAATTTCAAATATAGTGTAAGCAGCACTAAATTTAGCAAAAATAATAGACTATAATTTGTGTCTTTTACCAAGTAGTTAGAGTAAATCGAGGTCAATTACGACATTTTAGTGATTAAATATTTATGGTTCGTGATGGCTCGAGAAAAGAATACTTCATAGAAGTTGGGTCTTTGTCCAGCGGCAGGAAAGTAGGTATATACAAAATAAAGTTCTATTCCTCATTACTGAGGGTCGTGAAGTTCCCGTTGGATTAGTTTCTTAATGACAGATAGTGTCTCGCCATCTGCGACGTTTGGCGTCATTAAGTGTCCAGTTCAATTGCGTGTCCAGTCCGATTTGGATTCGCTAAACAGCAAATATAACTCGTAGAGATATTCTTATGAATTATTTCAAAATAAAAATAAAAATTGGCATTCTTAATCAAGTATTTGGTTACTTGAACCGAAGGTTTGAATTCATATTCAAACATTGATAATGCCGGGAGCTATCAATTAACATTGAATAAATTAATCACGCTATTTAATCATGTGATCATTGGTCATTCTTAATCGTCCCTGCGATCAATGATATGTCTCTGAGAGATGAATTTTATCTTGTAAAATGTCAAGGGTCTTTAAACATTACGTTTTGTTAAAGTATTTTTTGTTTATTTTTAATTAATAACGGCATAATTATCATATTTTATATATCGACTAACATATGCCACCGACTTCGTCCGCGTGATAATAGGAAATTATCCAAAGAGAATGTTATGTGATATGAAATGTGCTATTCCAGGACATGGTCTACATGTGTTCCAAGCTTCAGCGAAATCCGTTCAGAGGGCTTAGCCAAGTTGATAACCTACAATCGTTATCGCTACTATAAAGCTTGAAAAGTATGGGAATGACGTCATCTCAACGCTCAGTCACGTGGTCAGAACAAAGGAATCGGAGACGTGGCTGACTCGAGGCGATCGACGAAAGAGAATCGAAACGAAATGGTCGTAACTTGGCTAGGCCTGCAGCTGTTCGAGTGTGAAGAAGTAACAAACAAACACACTCACAAACTTTTACCTTTATAATATTAGTGTGCATGATGGTAATAATATGTTAACAATATATCCACCAAATATATTGTTAACATACTATCGTAATTCATATATTTTTAAAGTTTATATATTTATGACTGAAGATATCAATTTGGTTTTAGGACCATTGATAATTTAGTAAAGGCACTAAATTGGGCACAATAAATATAACAGAAATATTTTTCCTTTTATGTATTGGGCCTTTTTATTCCTTGGCATATTCATTTAGATAGAACTTAATTAAAGCTAGCATAACAACAGCATTGAATTTACTATTAAATAAATAATAGAATATATTATCATTTTTTATTTTATTTGGGTTTACCAAAAGTTTGACTGGTAGAATGCCTTTTTGCATTAAGTCCGCCTATGTACCACTACAGTACATACACTTTTCAGTTTAAATAAATAAATAAAACGATTAAATCAAACTTACATATCAGCCAATTTTTGTTAAGTCATAATTTTTTCTCTTAAACAACTAACAACTCAACTAGAAGAGAGAGTGAATTCTATTATTTTGCCTTCTCTTTAATAGCGTCAAATAATAATAAAAAAATTATTAAAAACAATAACCACAAGTGAAAACAGTTCACATGCACCGACTATTTATCTTTTGCTGTCATATCCGCATTATAAAGCTCGTTTCATGGCCGCACACGAAATCTCGTCGCCTTGCGTACACACTCTCGGTACTACTAGGATGCATGGCACTAGCACTTCCGCTAGAAAATCTCAGCAAAGCCTTAGTGTCATTATTATTGCACTATTATTCTTCGCGTTTCGCCTCGTCGTTTATACCGCGTACATAGAAGAATTAGAACAATTTGCTTTATGCGGTCTTCTCATCCGATTATAATTTAGGTGTCTTCAAGGTCATAGTGAATAGGCTCTTAATAAACTAGTGCGCTTCGCCATCGACGATTGCGTCACTGCTTACCATCAGGTGAGATCGCAGTCTAGCACTGGTTTATATCTACTTTTATCTACTACTATTATACTAGATTTATCATTAAAAAAAAAATTCGATCAGTGTAGCATAAAAAAATAAAAATATGAAATTGGTGTATTATGTGTGATTGCGTAAATGTTGTTTAATGGTAGTGATGCATATTTTGTAGGAGCTTCGATATAACAACGTGTTAGAACTGTAAACGTTTATTTCTGAAGAATAAACAGTGTGTTGAAAAATAACCCTATTGAAAGGTTTTTTCATGAAATAACCATTCAATAGCTAATGCAAATAGCTTCACCTTTTTTGTGACTGACCAACCTTGACAAAAGTACTTACCTGTAAATCGTTTATTTGAAATACTCGTAAATGCTTTGAGTTTGAATAAGGTTAGTATTAATGATTTCTGAACGGTCCTGTGCGTCTTGCATCCATCGGATTCCCGCGACCCTCACCAGGTTATCGGTCCACCTTGTGGGCGGCCTTCCAACGCTGCGTTTTCTGATACACAGTCACCACTCCAGAACCTTTTAGCCGCATCAACCTTCAGTTCCACGAGCAATGTTCTCTGCCCACTGCCACTTAAGATTGGCAATTCTACGAGTATGTCGGCAACCTTGGTTCTCCTGCAGATGACTGACTTTATGATATTAGTACAGATTAGTGTAAATTTAATGTTTTTTTATTACAATGATGTGAAACAGTGAACAACGACGTAGACTTGTGAATTGTTATTTGCAGTTAGTTATTTAGAATTGACGCAATTGTGATATAATTAAATCGCGGTTGTATTGTTTATTTTTTGTTGTGATGTGATGATTTATTATGTTCGGAAAAAAATCGTAGGTATTTGCGTCTCATACAATTTATACTTTTTTAAATTAAATTTATCTTTGCCCCACCGTAGGAATTACTCTTGTACAGATAGCGGCACGAATCTTGAGCGCTCGGTGAAAGAGCGGGGATCGCTTTGCGCATCGTACACATCGGCGAGCCAATCACTGTACAAGGATTGCACTCCCCGCCCCCGCATCTCTTTTCATACCACTAAAGAGACCCGATATTTCACTTCTGCGTGTTTCTGCGCAAGTAGAACTGTAGAAGTCAGCGCTCAAGATCCGTGCCAGTACCTGTATCGTGTGTGCGCTCATAAACATGTAAACTCACATACACTTATCTTAAGCTGACAGTTTACAAGTGTTTAATTTCCTTTGGTTTAGGTTTAAGAAGCTTTGCTTATACTTATATAGGTAAATCTAGGTATACAATAATCAAAAGTTACAATTATATGTGAAACGAAGTATTTTTACAAACTTACATAGGTACAGACATTTGTATATGATGAGGCTCATATAGCATAGCATAATCAGCCTTATAATGTTCCCACTGCTGGGAGAGGAGGCCTGAGTCCTCCTCTCTAGGAGAGGGAATGGGCCGCCACGCGGGCCCAGTGCGGATTGGTGGATGTCACATTTCTTCGAATTTTTGGTTCTAGAACATGCCGGTTTCTTCACGATGTTTTCCTTCATCGTTTTAAGAGTACTGGTGATGAAAATAAATTATACGAAGTAATGCGCCTGGCTGGGTTTGAACCCGCGACCTACAACTCATAAGTTTGGGCCGTTACTACTCGGCCACCACTGCTCATTGTATAGGCTCGCATATGACTATTATCTCAACTGATAGTCAGCGATGATGTGGCCGACGATGGAGCACGCTTGCCTAGAAGTAACCTATTCACGTTTGACCTAAAGAAGCAGGAAACACAGACTCCAGCGGGAATTCCACTCTGTTGTACGCATAATTAATGTGTTCCCAAAAGTTGTGGAGTAGTCATGGTTTCAAAACCAAGGCAGGCTTTACTAAGTGTTATTTATTTTATTGCCACTGCTCTCAAGACGGTGAAGGATAACATCGTGAGAAATCCGGCATGTCTTAAAAAACAAAGAAATCGATGATATGTGACATTCACCAGCCTGCGGCCCGTGTGGTGGGTTACGGCAAATTTCCTCCTTTAAAGAGGAAGCCTGAGTCCCAATAGTGAGAACTTCGTAAAGCTGATTATGTTATATTCATAACATAATCAGCTTTACGAACTTTAGAAGTATGAATCATTCCAACCAACATCGCAAAAACAGTTCTCGGTACATTAAAGATGTTCAAGTACTTAAAACTGCATGATACTTTGACACGTGTTGGGTGCATTCTGATTCCGATCTGATGACGCATCCAATCATACACTTTATCGTTAGTGTTTCATACAATATGTTACACGATGCGTTTGTATATACTAGTACTGTACCAGGCCACTCAGAAAGATTTACGAAAAAAAGTTTTTATGTATAAGGCAACCTTTCGGCCCCATCAGCTGTTCTACGAGCAATCACGTTTCGACCTGCTCACTACTAACACTTAAGTTTGGCGATTCTTACCGTATACTTCGACATATATCTCTGAATAATTGCTATAAATCTTAGCTAGTGGAGCTAGATAGTCGATGTCGGGGATACAATAGACAACCTAGACAACTGTGTTGTCTATAATAATAGTGCATCACAGTTATGCCCGGTCCACACTTGGCCTGTCAGTGAAACTGGTTTTTGTTTTTTGTAATTATTTGTGCGTCTATCCGTATAGAATAAACATGTTTTCTTTCTTTTCTTTCTATAGTACTTTTAATCGGAACTACATTCAACCCACCATACTCAAAACACGTGAATCAGCAATTTTTCCATTAATAGTGCTCGTTTTGTAGTACACATTTTATAGTAATCATAATTACAATATATCAATGTAACAAGACTGCGTGTTTATCTACACTATGACAGAGTGACGTAAACGTCAAATCACTTTTTCACCTCGAAAAGTCAAACAGTCACACTTCTCAAGGCATATTAAACAATTAAGACATATAAATGGTGTTATATTCAAATCATAATAATTAAAATGAAGTAGCTAGTTCCGGCACTAAGCCGTTTGATATTTAATAGTACATAATCTAAATTACATCCGGAAACGACAAAACTTTTTTTATACATTTGTTTTGATAACCATGTGTTGTCCATTACATACCGGATTATAAGAACGTTATGTATCGCTAAGATCGTTTGTAGTATTCGCCGACTATTTACGTAAGAGCTCTCTTCAAAAGTTTATTACTTTTTGCGGAAAGTCCCGTTATGTTTGCTTTGAAGTCATCATGCTAAATAAGTTAAGATGCTCAATTGCCATAACAAAGTTAAGTTGATAGGTGAAAGGACTGGAATGGAAGTTTTAAGTTTTTTTTTTGAGATTGTGAAATCATGAAATTTCTTCTCTTGCTCTGGATGGAGCGAAAGGGAGTGTCAGACTTTTACGGACTAAAACCCCCACACGTATTCCTTTGGTTCCATTTTCGAATAATCTCGAAGCCCAAATCTTTTAATTTACACGAGTTGCTCTACTACAACAAAGAATTGCTGGAAAACGTGCGTCCCGCTTTTCTTCTTAGTTTTTATACACACTTAGCAGTATTTTTGCTTGTTTATAGTTCGTTTTTCACGTAAATGGTCTGCTTATCTTCGTATGAACGATTTTCACACACGTTCCGGTATAAAATCATTTCACATCAACTCAACTCTATCAAATTTAATCTACGTCATTAAATTTGATCTGCCAAAAAAATGTAATAAGGCACGGGACCTTAATACTCGGATTGTAGAATTGTCCAAAAGAGGTACTGTGGCCCGGAACGCAAAGGGCAACTGAAGGTACCAAGGTAGGTTTTAGTCAGTAAAAGTCGGACACTCCCTTTCGCTTCACCCAGAGTGAGAAAAGTTTTTCTCTGATTTCTCAGCTCAAAAGATAATAAAAGAAAGACCAAATCGTTTGCGTTACTTATACGTGTAAGTCAGACTAACAATTTTCCTGACAGTTAAACAGAAACCAGTACACGTCGTCTTAACTAGATTGACCTAGGATAAATGTAAGGAAGTGGCCGTTTGTCTGTCATTTTCCTCTTGACTGATGGAGGAACGTGCGTAATAGTTTTGCTGGATCATTTGAGACGAGGTAGGAAAAAGAAAACACTAATGAATTATTACTTTATGTTTTTTCTATGATAGCATAAGATTTGGAGATGATGAAGATGGGATTTTCCTTGTGAGAGCATGAGTTATTTTTTTTTTATTAACCATAATTATTACGTTATTTCAAAATAAACATTTTTGAAGCAGTTCCGTGTCATTGTACATTTCGAATGTTCGAGTCTTCAAGCATCGACTGCGCCCAAGGCGAGAGGGGTAACAGCTAACGAATATTAAGTTGTATAGAAATGTACTTACATTTGCAAGTTTACCTTTGAGTATGGATTAGACAAGATTTAGATACAAAGCACAAATAGATAATACTATATAACGTATAATAATTTTTTTTTCGGAGGTAGAAGGTATTCATGGACTTGAAAAACTTTTACAAAGTCACTAACTTCGAATCATAAATGTGTAAATATAATATGAAAAACAAAAAAACCAAATTGTATAGAACTGCTAATTTAAAAAAATAGTGTCGCTCCCATAGTTCAATTCCAGCTCTTCTAATTTATAAGTGCTTTCCGTCCCAAAGATTACCAATTTATATGACAAAATAACACTACTGACGCAGTCAGGTAATAGTGGTTACAGTTACTGTTAGTAGGTACTTTATTTCTCTTAAATCACATGAAGTTGCATAAAGTTGGCCTAGGATCGAATTATAGGAACTTCTGACATACTATGCCAACTTTTCTCATATATACAGTTTTTTTAACCCGTTATACTGTTTTGTAGACGGTACACCTTCCATTAAGGCCTTCTATAGGCTTGTCTTATTTACACTCCACTTGCACGACCATAGTTCAAGTGTCTTAATCCAATCTTGTCACCTGTCAAGGTACTCGTATTTTTATTATTGAACGCTTAGTCAGAAACAGTGTTACTTCCTCTATATTGTCTATAACTTGTCATTCGTGTAGTTTTGTTTCTTTATCTTAAACTTTGTTCCATTCTAGTAATTACTGTATCGTATATGCACTCACAAATATATAAACTTAAATACACAAGACACTCAGACCCTTAGCCACTACCAGACAAATATTTGTTCCGTGTGGGACTCGAACCAACGACATGCAGCGCAACAGCGAATCCTTCAACCACTGCGTCAACCGAGCTGTCTGTAGTACATGGCTATTACATTATTGATGACCGGTAATAAAGAGGTTATCATTTTATTGTATTACAAGCTATTAAAGTCACTGTTTACTTGTTGTTGTACATAAAATTTCCGATGACACTTATTGTAAACATAACTCTGTCGTAGATTATTCTTGAAATTAATTAAAGTTATTTATAAACTAACTAGCTACTGCCACCGTCTTCGCCCACGTGATGACAACAGAACATTATCTCAAGGGAACATACTGCCGGGATCAGGGGCGCCGGCTTTTAGAAAACCTCATGGGTGCTCATGCTCATTTGATGGACTCGAAAACGTGGCGAAGTGTGAGAAAAGAAATACACACTTATCAACCGACAAATAAATAATTGGCCTACTTACATACTGCGTACTTAATTACTAATTATGTTTGATAAAAATATAAAAAGAAACCATTTTATAAAAATGAAACTAGTTTTCAGTATCAAGAAATATTATAATTTATACGTACTTAACCTAAAAGGCGATTACTGATCTGTTTCTTGATGTCTATTCTCAGGGATGCTTGGCACCCACTGTTTATTTCTCATGGATGCTCGAGCTCCCGAGTACCCACGGAGTCGGCGCCCCTGCCCGGGATATAAATATCCTAAATGTTATACCAGCCCTGTACCAAATTTCATTCCAATTCGTTGCTATGCGTATAGTCGTTGATTGAGCCCTAGAGGTGTGATTGACTAACAATACATTATTATCTAAACATCAAAACACATTGTCACATTGTAGTATCAGTGACATTGATTCGATTTATTTTCCTCCCTATCTTTATAAAATGAATTATGAAGACCCAAAGGTATTGGAAAGATTACTTATCTTCTAAATTGTAGGTGTTATGGTAGTAAAAGGTCAAAAGGGCAGTAGCACTCTACAAATGCTAAAGTATCTAAAATAAAAAGAGAGCCAATGGTTCATGACTGATCTAATTTGTAGCATAGAATCTAAAGTATTGAATTAACTACTTGTGGACCATAGAAGTCTACTAAAAAGTTTAGACAAGTTACCATTAAAAGATTGCAACTGCACTTTTGACCTGTCTGTATATCTAGCCAGAGCTATGGGGTTGTTCAAAAAAGTTAGCGCTGCCCTGGAACGCAACGGTTTTTCAGTTTGCGTTTTAGTCAATAAAAGTCTGAGAGGGAGGGATAAGATAGTCAATAATGTCTCCCCAAAAAAAGGAGGTATTATAATTTCATTTAACTAAACTTTAGAAGGATAACCTTAAACAAAACTCAATAGAATATTGATGAGTGTGAAAATGGCGTGTACAAAACAATGTGCTGTGTAGCGCCTGAATCATACCTAATAGTTCCGAAAATCAAAGACAGATGGCACCACTTAATACTTATTTATTTAATCATGAGCACTTTGTACTTTTTATAGTTTTCTGAACCACTACCCTAAAACTGTACCAGCGTATAAATATGTACAGTCAACAAAGGTGATAAGTAACTAGGGACGTCGGATATAATTAAACTTTATGGCACCATTGCGTATAATTCTGAACAATCCACTATTTAGTAGGTGTGGTTCAATCAAAACTGTGCTAAAGTTTAAGGGAAAATATAATATATAAAAAAACGACTGTTATGTTTTTAGAACTTTTGCAATAAAAGTAAGATGAATTAAATTTTAATTTCATTAATGAGTTGTTAATTTACTATGAATTTAATTATGTTTCATTCATGACCACGCATCGGTTTCCATGGAAATTTCAAATATACCTGACGATCCTGGTTACTTATCTGCTTTGTTAACTGTACCATCTCTTAAGCTCAGAATATCAATACTTATTGCATTAGAGTAACAACACCACAAAATGATACGTGATCCTCATATATGATATAAGTAGTACTCACTACAGTCAAGGCCCAAGGCCCTTTCAATGGGCCGTAAGATCGGTACGCACCTGACCTTACCGAAGGATGCCACTAATAAGGTCGTTGTACTTCCTTCTAGGTTGTCCCCGCTCAATACATTGACTTACATTAGTGTTAAATCCGTTTTACTAATCGCCTTTCACAAATTTCCACATAATAGAGTAGTAGGTAGTTCTTAGTAGCAACTCCGGAGTTTGAATTTAGAATGTTTTATCTTTTTTTTTAATAAGGTTACGTAGCTACCCAGTGTTACTGTCTTACTGCAGGTCTAAATACTTTTTATTATACAGAAAAGGAATGAAGTACAGATTTCCTCACAATGAGTCTCTTTAATGATGTCAGTGTATACTTATAATGTTTATCTTAATAGGTGAATAGATAGCCGATGGAGATGTACCTAAGCTTCTGGAATGGCGACCACGTAACGGAAGACGCAGCTTTGCAAGGCTTCCCTGCAAGGTACAAGGTAGAATGACCTGGTGAGGATCGCGGGAATCAGTTGGCTATGAGTTGAGACGCACAGAACCGGTTATTGTGGCGAAACTTGGATTTGCTTATGTCCAGTAATAAACGTCTTTCGATTAAAATGATGATGACGAAACTAATTAGTCCGTTATATCCCACTATAGGTCTACTACTGGTCAAATGCCTCCGTCTTTATTTTTCTCACACATCTGTCTTTAGTAATTGCGGGCCAATCCCTCCAGTAAGAGTCAAGTTCATTTCTCCATCTTCGAGTAAGTCTCACGACGTCGCCTAGCAATTAATAAGACCCAATTACGCGTAAGGAATACAATACTGCGCGTCAAATCTGAGACCACAGTTTTTTTTTACTAAAAATAGACTCGCGTTTGACCACTATCTCTTATTTGCTGGTAAGCAACGATATGGTCGACGATGGAGCACGCTTGCCTACAAGATGAGACCCAGAAAGCTGTTATTCCTAAGTGGAATTGGGCCAGACATCCGGTTCAACAATGTCTGTCTAATTCTTCGGAGGTAAATATGTAGTACAGGTTTGATGTAATTATAGAGCATTTAAAAATAGAACGGTAATTAAACGTTCGTTTTACAAACGCGCGCACTTGACCGCCATTGTTAAATTCTGAGTATCATTGTTCCCAGCGTATTCATTGCAATCAACAGACATTAAGAATATCAGATTATTCTGATAGTGATTCAAATACAAACTGGCTCCTACCGGTTTCAAATGTGAAGGCACTTTTGTTGTACGAGTAATTTGATAATTTAGCTTAATTATTGTTTTGAGTATCAGTTCCTAAGAATAAAATTAAGTGTAATACTGGATCAATTTGGCAATAGGAACTGTCTTATGCAGTGACAAGATATTATTAAGTATTTTTAAATGAATTTGATTTCTAATTATAGGTGCCTAGACAATCTTATAGCTACTAACTTTCCTTTAAATTTAATTATTTCTATAACTCGATCCTTAAATTGTTCATAGGTATACATGTCTCGCTAGTGTCTAAACCCAGCTTGTAGGCGAAACAAGCGATGATCGCTCGAGGGGATATATCGCTATTATAACGACATGACAGACATACAGATTGGATAACGGATTATTATCTATGTATTCTAATATTATAAATCTGAAGAGTTTGTTTGAACGCTCATCTCAGGAATTGCTGTTGGAATTAAAAAAAAATCTTTTAGTGTTAGATAGCACATTTATCGAGGTTCTTGACTGTTGGTCCCGGTATTCATTCGTAGATCTTTGACAATCGTTAACAGCATTCCTAATGGTCAACAATTAATCTAATCGAGGGGTATCTTGTTACCCAGTAACTGGGTTGTGGAAGTCTAATGGCAGCAGCTCTATGTTAAACACTGATATTGAACCGCATTCGGTTAGTACCACCCTAATTCGGTTGCATTCGGTTAGGGTGGTAGCCGACCTCAACACGATTGGGAAAAGGCTAGGCTATATATAAATATACTAATATGAATAATAAACTAAGTACACGAAAATACTTTAAAAACGTTAAACGTTTCTATATAGAAATAGATTATTGGAAATTATTAGCATTATTGTGAAATGCGCTCCTTAGGAAATCAGGATAGCTGCCAACCAATTTCTTTGAGTTTATGTTCACTAGCACATTTGTGAAGTAAACAATATTGCTTACTTCCTTAACAATTTCTGTTTTATTTTTTTATCCCAGACTTGGTAATAAAGCTAAGCAGTTTTATCCTCCGCATTCCGCTCAAGATTGGCTAATTACACTGTCCGCAAACCAGTTTAAGACCAACTATTAGAAAAAATGTCTCAAGTTATCTGTCACGAAGGAGAAATCAGGCTAGTAATTAGCAACGACTTGGTGCATACAAGTTTGATAATACCTACATAGGCCAGCTTGTAGGTAGGGGTGTCAAGCTAGCATGTTGGATTTTAGAGGTTTACATAGAGTAATCTACGTTTACAATTTCCAGTGATACTGCTAGAAGTTTAATTCAGAATTTCAGATACCGAATTTATTTTATCACCAGCAACCACGTTTTAAAAGTCTGTATTAATTACGCAATATGAATAGGTTTCTAACTGGAACACTCGATCCCTGTTTAGTTTTTTAAAGTTTGGTACAATTGCTACTTTTTCAAAGTAGGTACGAAAGAAATGAAAAATTATTTTACTGTAAACGACGCAACAGCAAAGTCATAGGAAGAAATTGCCCTGTCCTAGCAATTCTCGACTAACACAGGCTCGGGTTTGTGGCGAGCAATGGGTAACTCGCCGTCTGATAAGGATAGGCCTGGATCGATGGTGTGTCGTGTTCCACGTGTACCTCAAAGAAATGTCTGTATAAATTACGGGGCCTGTTAGGGACGGCGACGCCTGCTAGGCCTGTTAGATTGATTGAAAGAGTCAACGCGGTTCTGTCTCCCTAGCCAAGTTACAACCGTTTCGTTTCGATTCTCTTTGCGTTGATCGCCTCGAGTCGGCCACGCCTCCTATTCCTTTGCTCTGAACACGTGGCTGAGTGTTGAGATGACGTCACGAGTTTCAGTCGGTAAAAATATGACACTCCCTCTCCCAAAAAAAGGATCGTAGCAGGTGGGTTGTCTAGAATTATTTTTTCTAAAGAAGAATAAAGTAATGGTTACTGCCCTAGTGCTTTCTAAAATGATTAGGGAGTGACTATTATACTAATTTAATAATAATAATAATAATATTTTTTTTTTTATTATTATTACTAGCTGACCCGGCAAACTTCCTACCGCCTGTTGTGTTAGCTAAACTGTCAAAAGATAACTTCAAATACTGGTATTACCATTGACAGTCTAATTAGAGATGGCGTTGTATTCGATTTTTTTTCGTGAGTTTTCTCATAGTCTCACCGTTTAAACCTTCCCTGGACTATCACGAATATTTTAAGACCAAAATTAACCAAATCGGTCCAGCCGTTGTCGAGTTTTAGCGAAACTAACGAACAGCTATTCATTTTTACATCAGCTATACATATAGATTTATATGCTAGCCCTATACCACTATCTCACCTGATGGTAAGCGATGACAAACAGTGTAATCAACGATGGAGCAAGAGAACTCTTGACTTAGAGACCCCCAGGTTGTAGCTATCAGAAAACACAGAGTCCGGCAAGGAATTCTTCTCCTTAGCTGTATACACAATTAATGTGTTTGTTTTGTCAAAGCTGACCCACAAGATTGTTTACACTTTCAAAATTGATCTTGATAATTACATAATAATATTATGATGATTTAGAAGCCTATGAAACACAAAAAATTGCAATTTGGATTGGTATAAACAACTTTCTAAATTAATTCACTAAGACTGCTGAGTTTTGTCTGAGTACGTTTTATTAGCTTTTTTTATATCTAAGAAAATACGTGATGAAGAATTTTTAACTGCAGGAAGTTAAAAATAAGCATTACTTATCAAGCACCTAAGTGGTTCTTTAAATTCCGTTTGCACAATGCGTTAGATTAATGGCATTCTTCGCCTCTCTATTACTCATTTCTGTTACGTATACTATTTTTTTTTCTTAATGTTAAAGCGCTAGCAAGATTTTGTATTTTGCATGTCAGTTACAACTTGTTTGTTGAATTTTAACCTACTTACTCATATAAACTTTTTCACGAAATAGCCATTCAATATTTATTAATAATAATATTCCACAACTATCACACAACGCTGTCTAGTCCCAAGCTAAGCAGACCTTTGTTATGAGTACTAGACAACTGGTAAACATACTTATATATTTCTAAATACATACATATTATAGATAAATTACACCCAGACACAGAACAAATGGTCGTGCTCATCACACAAACATTCGTCGATTCGAACCCACGACCTCCGGCATAGCAGTCAGGGCCACTAACCACTAGACCAACAGGCCAATATTGAATGGCTATATATGACGAACTGAGAGGATTGTAATGATTATATAATTCTGTAAATAAATACATGTTATAGCCGCCAATTATATGGGTTCGATTGCCACCCAAGACAAATGTTCGTGTGATAAGCACGATCATTAATTGTTCTGTATCTGGGTGTAATTTATTTATTTATTGAAGCTTTATGCACTAGTAAACACTGTACAAAGGCGAACTTAATGCCATAGGCATTTTCTACCAGTCGACCTTAGGGTGGTGCAGAAACATAACATAGTAGGTGCAACTTCTGAGTGATATGGTAGAGATGTGCCCCGCCTGGGTAGAACACCGCCGTGTCCTCGTGGGGATCGCCTGTACAAAGAAGGAGGACTGGATAAACCCAGAGCGATGTGTGGGACACCGTAGTAAACGATTATTCGATCAGAGATTTTTACTATGACCAGAGCAAAGACTTGAGAATTGTACCCAAGAACCCTCACTCAATACTGGCGCTTGTGACCACGAGACGAATAATAGTGTGCAGAAACCACAACTAAAATTTCAAAATATTTTATTAAAATTCATAAGGCATTTATTGTGACTAATGTACAATTATGTAAAGTAAATGACCACCAGAAACTTAATTTTGTCACTTTTGAGCAACGATACTAAAAATAAGTGTTTTTTCTTGTATGTGAAATGTTTCCCAACAGAAGTTAGTAGGTCACCTAGACTAGTCACTAGCTAGTGCATTAACTTGTTTTCTTGCTAATAGAAATAGTATTTTAGAGAACAAAGCATGTAGGGTGACAAAACAAGTAGCAGTGACTAATGTGTTTTACGTAATGCTCAATGTTATTGTTTGCTTATACAGTGAAATCTGGATACTGGAAGCTCAAAGGTTAGGTTTTTCGTCCACACAGTTTCTCAATACCTAGATTTAAAGTGGCAGTGCGCAGGCCACATTACACGCTGAACGGATGGTCGATGGGGTCGAGAGATTCGGGATTGACGATCGCGTACCGGCAAATGCAGCGTTGGTAGGCCTACCATCGTCATCGGTAATCGGTCGGATGACCTGACCCCCTAGACAAGTTACAACCGTTTCGTTTCGATTTTCTTTTCGTTGATTGCCTCGAGTCGGCCACGCCTCCTATTTCTTTGTTCTGACCACGTGACTGAGCGTTGAGATGACGTTAGAATAAAGGAATCGGAGGCGTGGCCTAATCGAGGCGATCGACGAAAAGAGAATCGAAACGAAACGGTTGTAACTTGGCTAGGGGAGCTGGTGAGAACGCGGGAAACGAGTGGATGCGTAATGCACAGGACCAGTCATGGTGGCGAAAACTGGGGGACACCTATGTCCATCAGTCGAGTGACAGGTAAAGTAATTTGATTTTTTGCAAACAAAAGTGTTTATATTGTTATAAGTGTTTTTTTTTAATATTTGATACTAGCTGCGGCACAGATTAACTTACGATTATAATTCACATTGAGTAAATTTTGAAAATTAGAATACACATCTTTTCTCTGAGAAGTTAATTATCATCAAAATACAACATTATTTGTTTGACGAATAGTTTAGTCAGTGCGTTGTATGTCTCTCTACTTATAGTCTCTTTACTTCAGATTTAATGGTTATCACTAATTCAAGAGTAACGAACCATCAATTAACCATATCTTTATGATAATAATGCGGAAGTTTGCGCCAAGATATAAAAGTACGATGCATAGTCGCAAGTACATACTAAATACCTACAACAGTTCTTGGAACCATAAACAAAGTAAACTGTAAGACAGAAAATCTTGGCAAATACTTGCGTCTTGTTTTGTGAGACGACAAAACTTCATAGACCAAGGAACAGTAAATATTGTTTACTAGCTTTTGCCAGCGGCATCGCCCACGTGAAAGTAGGTTTCTCCATATAAACTTTGGACCCCCGTTTCATCCCCTCAGGGGTAGAGTTTCGTAAAATCCGTTCTTAGCAGATGTCTACACCCAATAAGGAACCTATCTGCCAAATTTTAACTTTGTAGGTGTTAAAGTTTCTGAGATTACGTGATTAATCAGTGAGTGGTATTTCACTTTTATACATATAGATTTGTATTAATCTGTCAGCCTAGTATCAGACTTCAACCTAGCCTTTTCCCAATTAGCCGACCTCATGGTCGGCTTCCAGTCTAACCAGATGCGGGTGAATACTGAATACCCGTGCCCCGAATGCCTATAAGACCGACCTCGACAACCTAGTTACTGGGCCACGTGATACTCCTTGGATAAACTAATGGTCAGACTTTCTGGCGACCACCTGTAATGACTGTCAAAGATCTATGAATGACAACCGAGGCCAACCCAACGGCTTTGCGTGCTTTCCGAGGCACGGGGTGTCAGTAATGTCCTAGATAAACTTAGAAAAGTACGTTAGTAGTACATTTGGATAAACCTGTCAGACTGATGTCAGACTTGCACCCAGAGAATTCTGAGTATTTTAATATGATCTATTCCAAAACAATCAAACTTGAAGTAATTTTCAGGATAATGGACTCTAAAATTAACGTTCATTGAATATATATCTACACTAATATTATAAAGAGGTAAATTTTGTTTTTTTTTTTGTTTGTAGGAGGTAATCTTTGAAAGTACTGGTCCGATTGCTAAAATTCTTCACCGATTATGTACGTAGGCGAAGCTGCAGACAAAAACTAGTCCCCAATATTTCAGAAAACGATTGATACTTTGTTAGTATGACGATTTTAAATTTCCTCTCCGGAACACTAAAATGTAACATTTGAATTTCTAGTCGGTATTAGTAGTCCGGAACGAACGGTACTAAAATGTTGCACGCTTTAATATAACAGGGACTTGCATCGTGTGCTGCATACACCACACTTACACCATAATAACGTGAAAACTTGGCAGTATATCGAGCTGTCAGATTATTAATTCTTCTTTGGACTTTAAATAAATATTGTGACGATATGCCATAGATAATATTAAAAAAGCACAAGTTAGACAGAAAGTTAGTTATGACAAGAAGGCCAAAGTAATAAGGTTTACACCCAATCAATTAGTTATGGTCTAGGTATACTCCTAGACGAGCATTACATAAGAGTTTAAAATTATTTAGATTTTATAAGGGACCATAATCATACCGTCGCAGAGTGCGACAATATTATTGGAACTAGAATATCTTGAATTTAAGCAATTAATTCAACATGAAGAATGCTATCACTCACTAACACTACTACTTTTTTGAGGTGAGTCATCATCCAATGCTCTTTTGTCCTTTGCCTTCTACGATCATGGTTTCCTTGTCAGAAATTCCCCGTGGAACACTATCACTAGGTACACTCGATGATCACTTGACTGAAGCTTCAAGATATAAATTGTAGCTGCAGATTTCCCCTATATGTGAGAAGTACAATAACGAGTGTGGCGACACTGTTATGATGATTCAATATGAGAGCTGAAAACTGTAAGCCTGTTTTGGCGGGATATCATCAAATGAATCCTGCTGCTCTGGCTACTGTGAGAGGGTTTTCTTTAAGGTAACTCTTTTGAATTTAGCAGACTGACTTCAGACCTAACTGATCAATTGTTGACATTATATTTTTTGCTAGCTTGTTCTGTCCCACGCATTGGCAAAGTCTTCTCTCTACTCCTTCCATCTTTTTCGAGCAAAATATATATGTTTTCTTCGCAATAAAAATTAGGTGATCAAAATCAGCACAGGCGCAGGGTAGCCAGCCTATCGGTATTTTACAGGTTGCATTTTGGAGAGTGTGCGCAGGAATTGCATGACTTGATTCCGCCATCTCCTTTCTTCCATCGGACAACCCGACGTACGGCGAGTATCCACCCTTACGTTGTTGAAAGTTCAACGGTCCGGACTAAGCGTTTCGCTTCGTCGTTTATACCGCGTACATCGAAGGACTGGAACAATTTGCCTGCTGCGGTCTTCCCGTCCAACTATAATTTAGGTGTCTTCAAGGCTAGAGTGAATAGGCTCTTAATAAACTAGTGCGCCTCACCATCAATGATTGCATCGCTGCTTACCATCAGGTGGGATCGCAGTCAAGCACTGGTTTATATGAATTTAAAAATAAAATAAAAAAAATCCAAGTTATTTCAAATGTCATTCGTATAATATCTAATAATACAGCATTATTACTGATTCAATCAAAACACTAAAGCACCGTTAGCCCAATTACCATTCTCGTTTAGTTGCAGTCCTGCACATAACATTGTAGGTATACTATGTTGACACCAAAACTGAAATGCTTAGATTACTAACGGTTGTCGATTCAATGTCACTTTAAAATATTTTAGTAAATTATAATATGGCACTTGATTTAATTTAAGGCATCTGAAGAGGACAACTGACAATTTGATTTTACACAACCTTATTCATGTATATTTTTTGTTTATTTGATACCATGGATGTATTTTCCATATACCTAAGCTTATAAAATGAGTCGTAAAATCAAAAGTATCCTAAAATAAATATTTTAGGCAATAAATTATTCCTTTACGGTTTCCAAACCATTAAAAACATTTAGCAAAAATAAAACATCCGAGTTATTAAAACTAAAATGACTTAGAATTCCAATGCTTTCAATAAACATAGAAACAATATTTAAAACAAAATGTCACAGGAAAATATAAAAAAAAATTGATTGATATAAACTAGTGTTTGACTGCAATCCCACCAGAGAGTAAGCAGTGATGCAATCGTTGATGGCGAGTTTTTTTTTTATCACAACCTGTGGTAGGGCTACAATGCCATCACTAAGTACAGTATTAGCAATTGAAATCAGGGATCGTGTTCAGTTTAAATTGAGCAATGGGGTAGGTCAGACATGCGACTTGATTTAATTTGATCGAACACCTTATACGACAAACATTGTAATGTATTCCACATGTTTATTAAAATTGTAAAGTAAGGCGTGTATTAGTTCTAAATTCCCTTATCTGTATTGAATTTTATTAGTATTTTAAAGAGGTGTAAATATTTTTGTATTGTGTATTGTTTTACTGAACATGAAAAATTATGAAAAAAAATTCAACGCATGCTATTACAGTGCTTGGCTAGATAAATAATAATCCTCTTCTAAATTTCTTCTATTTGTATTCCAAATTCTTGCCCTGAGTTTCTGGATTATTAGAAAGAGTTACTTCGGCCCTGGAATGCAAAAGGCATCTGAAGGAACACAAGTGAGTTTTAGTCGGTAAAAGTCTGGCATTCCCTCTCGCTCCACCCAGAGTGGCAGGAGTTGTTTGAAGGTTTCCCACCGAAACAAGCTTTGATAGCTTGTTTCTCAAATCCTTTAAATATATCACTCTTATCTATCTGTTAGGACGTTCCAGAGATGGAGGAATTGCCGATTAGGTACATTTCTTTTAGCAAATCTTACTGCTTTATTAATTGAAAACGTCTATATATATATATATGTAAAACTAGCTTCTGCCAGCGGCTTCATAATGTTGGTTATTGCTGAAGCGAATTCAAAGTCAGATAAAAAGTAGCCTATATCCATCCTTGGAGTTCATGCTTGCTCAGTACCAAATTCCATCAAAATCGGTTCAGTAGACATTCAGAGATACCCTTTAACAGAAGACACAGCAAACATGCACAGATAAAATCGCCAACTTATAATATAGGTTAGATTACTCATTACATAATTAAAATAAACCTACACTGTACTTTTTACATAATAAAGCAGTGTGCCGTAATAGAACATTAATATTACCGACGTATGGTAACATTATGTCAGAGCAGTATAGATATCTCATACTTTGTGCGTAACCGTGTGGCGTGAGAGCATGACCGCGCATAGTAAAGAAAGCTCAAGTCAATTCCTACTAGAAATCATTCGCTGAGGATGCTAATGAAAATCATGAACATGATAGCTCTACCGCCGTTTGAAGTCCTAGTAGGTACTTATGCAGCAATTGTGACACCCATTCTAGCTATAACGTAAATAAAACTCTAGTAACCATACCCTTTATTTTGTATTCGAAAAATATAGTAGCATTTTAGAAACTTATTTTTTTTTTCCGGTTACAGATCAAGAACTATGTTGGTTTAGCCTAGCCTTTAAGTAACAAGGTTACCCATTTTTTTGAGGTGAAAAATCATGAAATAACTTTTCCGCTCTGGACAGTGTGAGAGGGAGTGTCAGAATTTTACTGATTGACTAAACCTGTTTCCTGCAGTGGCCCTTTGCGTACCAGGGCCACAGTAACTCTTTCGAATAATCCCGCAGCCCTAGCAGGCATCTGCCCTAGTGGGCCCCGTCCGTTTTACTGACTTCTTTTTGAGGCGCGTAAACACAAAGACAACGCGCCGCCGACTCGCGCTTGGTCCTAACCGGACGGCTAGTCGGCGCGCTTGCGGCTTTACCCTGACTCAAAAATATAGTGAACAGATTTGTCCAATCCTATTTTCAAAATATCCATCAGGTGGTCAACATTAAAGGGCCTATTACACTACTCGATATTCAGGTAGTCTTAGTCTATGTAGCTTCACACAAGAAAAAGAGCAACTTAGTCAATGTCGTTTAAAGGAATGAAACAGAACGATGAGATAAATAGATAAACATAGACTAAGACTCTCTGAATATCGAGTAGTGTAATAGGCCCTTTTAAACTTAAATTTTATACTACGTATACTACAAACTAAAACAAAAATGAAGCTAAAACGAGAACTAGGTATAAATAAATCCATAATCACAGCCCACTTAAACAAACAAAAAAAACTGCATCAAACAATATAGCAAGTACTACTTTCTAATAAAATTATATGCGCATGATCATGATGATGATTGATTGATGAGGTCCCGTTGAAAAGTATTTAATGCTATCTCAATAAAATAAAAAACTAGCAAATCTCATCTCCTGCCAGTTCGCTATTCTCAACGACGTTTATACGCGTGTTTGCGAATAAATTCGTCAAGGCACCGTTATGGACCCAAACGTGTCTGTGTGCACGTCATAAATAAACGATTGATGTGATCAACGAGTTAATTTGGCGTCATACGTAGTTTTGGCGGTATTTAGCGTTATTTATTACTGCCATAGGATTAGTGTCTACCTAATTGAAGGTTATAAAAAAATTACAATAGGTAATTTTAGTGTAGTTTTCTTTTTATTTTATTACTGTGTTTGTTTAAGGTCTTTAATGTTTTGTTTATAGATTAATTACGAACTTTTATAGAGTATTAAAGAGTGATTTACTAACATAGGTCATGAACAATATTTTTTTTACATTTCTGGCGTACATCCTGTTATTGAAAAAGTATAATGGCAGCAACAATATTGAATAAAATTTTGTTGCAAACTTAATAGTGTTTTACAAACTATCATTTCCTCTCATCATTACGATCACGTTTTGCACGATTTCTTACTTAGAATGGCTTTCTATATCTAGTTTTATTTTTTACACTAGATTATATGTTTAATATATATTTAGTTTGGATTTACTAGATGGCTAAACATGATTAGGCGAAATCGCATTATTTTGAGCCTAAGTCTTATGAGTCTCATGTATGAGACTCTGTATAAGACTGTATGAGAGTGAGCGGCCTGTAATCGAGAAATTACTCGATTACAAGCCGCTACAGAATTGGCATTTTCCTACGGTGGATACGTTCGTAGTAGAGTTAATCTCTCTACTACGAAGCTTAGATAATATTAGTATTGTTTGTTTCTTTACATAAGCGACTTCATCATTCTCCTGCCAACGATTACCTCCTACCAGAGTAGCGGGATTAGTCGATAGAGTTACCACGGCTCTGGAACATAAAATGCAAAGAACATGGATGAAGCTAGAACTATATTAGACCGACGCTCACGTGTAACACGCCTGATTTGTACGTAGACGTCACGTGACGTCGTTCGTCACGTGGCGTCGCGTGGCGTAGATCAAGTGTTGCTCTACAAGTCTAGTTTCCATATAGAATGTATGGAGACCGACGCGCCCAGATCGGCGTGTGTGGCACACGTGTGCACAGTGTAGTTCTACCTTGAGTTTAACTCAGTAAATTTGTTTCCACTCCACTTAAAAAAGGAGAAATTATTCAATGATTTCCATTGATTTACACAGAAACATAAAGAATATTAAAACTATTGCAAGATCTTCAAAAGACTAACTTATCAAGATCAAGCTGTAAAAAAAAACAAGAAAGCATACTGTAACTATGGCTTTTCACAGTTGTAATGTTAGTATTCACTTCCTTCCTTACAATATCTGACACACAATCCATTCGTCATCTATGATACCATAATCCAAACTCATATATCTGGTATTTTAAGTTACAAAACGGAGGCTTGCCGTCAAATCTCAAGAACGCAGTAAAATTCGCAATAAAAAACATATTTCAGTAAATACTTTCGTACTTCACAAAACCTGTTCAATGCTCATTGCGTGCGCGGTGTGCGCTCACGCATAATTCGCAAGCATTTTTATTTACATTACGCAACTTTACGCCATGATAAACTAGACAAATATTACGACACATAATTTTGCTTTAAACCCGTTTGTTTATTCATAGTATTCGTACATGTTGTTATTTTTTGCAAGATTTTTTTTCAGTTATATAATTGAATATTTAACATAATTACCCTACAATTTTACCCGCTGTCCCAATTGTTAGCTGCTTGGAACTTGTTCGTTTATATCAAGCTCGTGTATTATACAACAGTGGATTTTAGGGGCAACACTGTGTGAGATGCATACATAAAATCTTGATAAGGTTTGAGATCAATTGCTCGAAAAATTACCTAAAAACTTGTGCTATGTCATTTCATGGTCTTTTGTTTTGTAGGGTATCACAAAGTTAGTAGTTACAAAGTTACGTGAAAAAATATAATATAAATTATTTTTGTTTACATTTAGCTAAACATAAGTATTTTTTCTTAAATAAAGGTTTTGTGGCATAATAAAATAAAAAATAACATTGTAGTGAGATACTTCGTAAAAAGAGGATTTCTTATTGCAATAACGTGCAGCGAAACATCTTCGGTAAATGTCAACAAAACAAAGAGTAGTTTAAAAACCGGGCAGTACGAGTCGGACTCGCGCACTGAGGGTTCCGTACCAACTTACCTATGAAAACAGTTCAATTTCCGAATCGAATCTCAAAGATTTTTACAAATTACAAAAAAAGTTTTTTTTTGTGACGTAACTACAAATTTACAGTTTTCAGATTTTTTTCCTATACTTATGCTATGAGATCTTGCTTCATGCCAAATTTCAGGATTCTAGGACAATGGGAAGTACCCTATGAATTTTTATTTCCTTGAGAGTGTCGAAATATACGTTTTTGCAACATAAATGGCTGTATCTTTTTTTTTGTTAATTTACAAGTTTGATTTTCTCACAGCTTCCAGGAACCGCAGACTTGAGTATATGGTTTTAATTTCAACTCGATAGCTCCACGCGTTCCCGAGATAAATTGTCTTGACAGACAGACAGACAGACGGACAACAAAGTGATCCCATGAGGGTTCCATTTTATCCTTTTGAGGTACGGAACCCTAAAAATTAAAAACAACAGCTAAGAAACAATTATTTATTATCTGTTTATAAACAGCGTGTTTTTTTTTTTGGTTTTTAAAAACAAGTTTAAATTGCACCTTTGCGCAACTTGTTGAACTCGTATTTCCTGATGATTTTTTTGTGGTGTCATGACCGACATTTAGCGGTTTTTAAAACAAGTAAGATAGTTGATGGACCAAGTCTCGATATCCGTGGTATGCATTCACTTAAATTCGCGGAACCATCGCCGGTAGTAGTGAAAGTAAAGTCTCGATGATATATCAACAGTTCAGCACGCAATTTGCACTTACGACCTACTTCTTTTATTATAAATTGTTCTTATTGTAGATCTGTGTAACTTAGAATATTTTTCAGAGCTTAGTGTAAGCTCGATTTTAAATACACTTGGCTGGAAAAGCTCACCGTGGTGCAAGTCAAGCACCATGTTCCTCACACTCTTCCCGCGTTCAGTGCTCTCTTGGACCGAAAATGGCGATCATGTCAAAATGTGTGAAGCACTGTAAGCTGTACTCTAAACGTACTGTGACGACTATGAAGGTCACAACTGTTATTAACTTGCAAAACTGGCATGTTAGACTTTTAAGGTTTACGTTATAAAAAGTTTAGTTTGATGGAGGTTCAATGAATAAGACAGGAAGACGTCAACTAAAGAATGTCGGAATATATTTTATATGGAAAATATAGATGAAAGTGCTTATTACTAAACAATAATAGTCTAAAAACGAATATAAAGCCTTTCATTGCGCTCCCAGCGTGACAGTACTGACATGATTGTGTGCACATGTGTTTGTTGCAGATTTTTTTTTACACCTTATCGTGTCAATGACCAAAATAGTTAATTATACAAATTAAATTCCTTGCCTGACCCAGTATTCGGCCACAGTAATTCTGTCCACTACCGCTGTCAATATATAGGGTGACTGGTAATAAGTGTACGATACTTAAACACGTGATTGTGCTCATGATAACCAAAAACTTTTACTATGGGAACAAACCTGAAATCGCGAAAAAAAATCAGCTGTTCAGTACATTTATGTTTGCCTAATGTACTGAACAGCTGATATTTTTTTTCGCGATTTCGGCTTTGCTCCCGTAATAAAAATTGTTTGTTACCATGAGCACAATCACGTGTTTAAGTATCGTACACTAATTGCCAGTCATCTTATATGTCTGCGAATTGACGCCGCACAAACACTGAAAGATCGGGACCGTCCGAGTGCGGAGCCAAAGGTTGCATCTCTCCGATCTCATTTAGCCATTAAAATAAAATCTGGAAAACATTAGCGGGTAGTATTTCGTATTTATTCTAGTGTAAGTAAAGGCTTAGTGATGAATAAGTACATTATAATCTTTATTTATTTATTTAAACTTCATGTACAGTAGTGGTACATAGGCGGACTTAATGCAACAAGGCATTCTCTACCAGTCAACCTTTGGGTTAAAAAGACAATACTGTGGTAGGTTTGCACAATAACAACAACACACGTGTGTGTGTGCGTGTTACGTGGTTGTTTCTTTAGCGTAAGTATCTAAGGTTATAATATTTTGGTGGAGGTCGGGCCCCTAGCATGTCTGATTCTTGTATAAAGGTATAATTTTGGCGTCCATCATAGAATTCCGAACAGGTAAACCAACACTCTGGGGTAGGCACTAGACCATACTGGGGTGTGCAAACATACCATTTCTCATGCCAACCCTGGTCTTAGACCATTGTTTTGACATAACTTTCTTCGGACTTCAAACAACACCAAGAACTGGTTTCGTAAAAGATATCTTATCCAAATGCGAACCTCAAGACATAAAGGCAATGTCAATGTAAGCTATGGTGTGGTCCTAGTCTCTGACTTTATGGTTAAGTTCGAACGTGACTTGTACCTAGTTGCAAAATTATTGAGGAGAGATCTCATACATTTTTGCGACAGACTTACTCAACAACATGATACCTGGGTAGCTATATGATGTTATATATCATTATTTCAGTAGTAAAATAATGGCTTTGGCACGTTTTTTTTTTGTCTTTTAGTTTCACACGATTTGTGTTTTTCACCAGTGTCAAGTTAAAAAGTATTTAATTTTTTTCATTAGGATTTAAATGTTACAGTCACGTACTAATGATGCAGTATCCTAATGACGATATTGCAGCATTTAGCAGAAAATTATTTTTTTTCTTTTTCGTGCACCTACTCGTACCATATTGTCTCTTCGGCAATAGGTCAGTATTTGTCCTTTGTGTTGCATGAAGATTAAATAAATAAATAATAATATAATAAATAAATATCCACTAGTAATAAATTTGTACATGAATAAAACAATCACTGAATGTCACTCAGTAATATTATGCCAAAAACGCCGGTTTTAAATTAAAGGTAGAACTACACTGCTCACACGTATGCCACACACGCCGATCTGGGGGAATCGGTCGCCATACATTTAATATGGAAACTAGACTTGTAGAGCTACACTTGATACACGCCACGCGACGTCGTTCTACGTACAAATCAGGCGTGTTATATGTGTGCGTCGTCTAATGTAGTTCTAGCTTAAATTATACATAAGGTACGGTCACCCATTAAAAGTGCTTAGATACCTTAACGCCTATTTTCCCTTGCACGTTAGAGTTCAAGTTTTCGAAAATTAAACTAGATGGCGTTGGTTTCTTCACAGCTAAGTGGCGAGCAAAGGCAATCTCACAAAGTATAAACTTGACTTTTAGTTTAACAAATAATAGACACATGCGTCATCATTGTCGTCAACAACTGATTGTAGTTCATAATTTCATCGTTCAAATTAGAGTCATGTTGACCTAGCGGTTTAGCATGTGCAGATAGATGCGTAAATCAATGAGCCATGAGTTCAAATCTCACGTAGTACTCACACTTTTTGTAAGTTTTTTTGTAAGTCTTTTTGTAAGTAACAAAAGAAGTTGGAAGGAATATTAAATCAAAGCTAACAAGTGGATATTTATTTGTAATATAATATTCAAGTGGGTAGTTACTCAGCAAAATGAAAAAAATGCAGGTAAACAGTTGACAAAAGGCACTATTAAAAAATAATATGTTTATTTCTTACAATTTCTTAATCAAATTTAACAATCACCGTTTATTAATCACCGAATAAGATTATAATATTATATATAATTTCTTATTGAGGCCATAGCTTAAGTATTCGTTTCCAAAATTGGAAAGAGGTTTGAAGCTTATGTAACCTTAACAAAAACAAACAAAATACCAGATAATTTTATCACAAAGGTCAAAAGGATTAAAAATGTAGGCTAAAAACTATAAAATTGCACAACAACACATCAACTTTTTTAAGTTGTTTTAAATACGGATATTAAGTTAAACACACATAACAAGGTCTCCAGTTAATACAGAAAATAAGTATATTTATAGCATAGTGGTTCGTCGACCGACGTCCGTTTTCTTCGTACTCCCTTATCATGGTTTGATGCTGCAACATGTTTATTAGTTTTAGTCTGCCAGCTCTTTGATGGTGTTTCAAAGAACCCTCTTCTTCAAATCATCATATCCATAGAACAACTGTTTTTCTCTGCAACAATAAAACAGAAATATATAATATCCAATAATGATTATTATATAGGAGTTTTTTGTTTAAAAGCGTTAAAAAAACTACTTACGTTTACACCGGTCTCTCTGGTTACTTATGACAAGTTTTTGCCTTGATTATGCATAGCAATTATTTGAGTTCTTTTTACTAAATCTATATAACAACGCATATTTACTCATTTTCGTAAAATAAGTAGACAATACACCTGGTTAAAAATAAAATTGAACGAAAGGCGCTGGAACGATATAATCGAAATTAACTTAGCGAACAACCAATTGAGCTTAGTCATAACTCTTTGGTCTAAGTATTATTTATACTACCTACTAGTTATTTTTTATAAGTAAATCGATATTCAACCTACCCTCTCAAGTTTGAAAACTAACACATAGATAATCAAATATTTATAAATTGATACTTATTCAATTTTAATATCTTCATCTCTTTAAAAGAAATTATAAATTATTTCAATGTTTGAAGAAACAAAAAGAAAGTACAAAAATAAGCATTAATTAAGCATTAATCATTTGAAGCACAGCGGCGCCATCTATTAACAGTATAATGTAATGTTGTCGATAGCAACATTTCAATCAGGTTTTACGCTAGATGGCGTCATTTCTCGCTTCACACGATTTTATTTCTGTACTTCCTATGCACTTTTGCAGCAGACTTTACATTACATAAGGTGTTATTTTATTTGTATTTTAATTTTATGTGTATAATGACATCTTATGTACGTGATTTGATTATTTTAATGTTTTATTTGATTTTGATTTTGTGTGTAATCTATGGACTATGTCTGAAAATAAAATGAATATTATTATTATTATCATCATTTCAACCGAAAGACATCTACTGATAGACATAAGAATTATTATAATAACTCCAAGTAAAAGCAAAAGGTAAATCGAAATTGCTTATGTCAAACCGTATGGGATAATCGTGTTTCACCGTATTGTGACCGGGCTCTTATCCAGTTTCACTGCTAATTAATGTTTACATCAATGCCATCAAGTATAAAAACTTGTAGCCCTTTACAGTTCTGGTTAGGTCCTTTATAGGTCGTGGGTTCAAACTCAAGCAGAAACATTATTTTGTGTAATTTATTTTATTACTGCTCTCTAAACGGTGATGAAAAACAGCGTGAAGATACCGTAATGTCCTAGAACCAAAAATTCGAAGCTATGTGACATCTAAAATTTTCTTTTTTATGCACCTACCACATATTGTCTCGTCACAACCCTATGTTTACTGGTAGAGAATGTTTAAGGCATTAAGTCCGCCTTTGTACTTTAGTGTTGAAGTAAGATTAAATAAATAAATCTACCAACCCTCTGGGTCCACTTGGTGTCTTACGGACCATTCCCTCTTGCCCTCTTCTAGAGAGGAGGGTGCAAGTAGTGGCAACATTATTAGGCTGATTATGCTTATGCTTGTAAAACTTTAACTTCAAGTTCACTCGGTTTTACAAGTTGGGAAAGTTAACAATGATACGAATTTTCTCCACAATGTGAATCCAATTTATTTTGATGTCCTTTTAAAGTCTAGTGTGGATGTCAAAACCAAAACTAGACGATTTGGAAAGAAACAATAATCTTGATTATAGAGTTGGATTATCAATACGAATAACCGTTAAAAGTTAATCAAGTATCAAATTATAATATTAATATATCGCAATACTTAGCACGACCTCACATATTTATTACACATACTCGTACATTCCTTTCACGTGTTACACGGAAGTTGCGTTTTCAGCTTTAAATGTCAATCTCTAATGTTAACTGCAATCAGTCAAACTGTTTATTACAGTGCGGTCATAATGTCTTGGTGAGTACCTACTGAATGCAGTAGGACTGACCCGATAACCTTTAAACTTAATATTTTTGTAAGAAATTTCGCAAATAAGTCACAAATTTTAATAAATTAATTGTCTGTCTTTATAATTTGTTGAGGACTTAGAAAGGTCGGGTTTTAGAAACCTATCTTTTGAGTTGTATTTTTCTTATTAGCCTATAATATTATCATAGGTTGTGCGAAAGTGTACCCCGGGGCCCTGGAACGAGGCACAGAAGTAACAGGAGTGAGTTTTAGTCATTAGAGGTCTGACACGCCCTCTCGCTCCGCCCAAGAGCGCGAGAAGTCATTAGATGATTTCTCAACTTAAAAAAGGGCTATAATATTATGTCCCAACGATGGGCAAAAGCCAAACCTTCTTATTTCAGTCCTTTCTGTTTTAAGCGATCTCTGGTCAAGTTTGCCTAGCTTTCCTTTTTATTAAATTCTAAAAAAGTGGACGATACTTTTGAAGATTAGTTAGGTACTGGACAGATAATATTTGATAATCTTATCATAAACCCTTCATTTCTTTTAATTTAATGAAACATAACATTTAACTGGTAAAAAACGACCACTTGTAGTAACTGTATTTCTTTAATGTTAAATGAAAAAAAAAATTGTGACTCGCACAGGACACAAAATAATTTGAAATGTTAACTTCTTCTTCACGAATCGATGGTTTTCTTTTCTCTCTCCCTCTTTGGGCCCAGTATGTGACCACGTTTATAGCAGCGTCAGTGGCATAAGGTTCTCCAAAATACAAAAGTCAAACTAATTAAAATATAATGAAAAAAGCAAATACATTTAAAATTTACAGAAACTCAAGTATTTAGATGTTTTTTTTAATTTTAATCATGTGATACATATTCAAAAAAATTGGGCAAGTGCGAGTCGGACTCGCGCACTCAGGGTTCCGTACAAACCTACCTATGTAAACAGTTCAATTCCTGAATGGAGTTTCGAAGATTTTTCCGAATCGCAATTCTTTTTTGGAACAAATTTACTGTTTTCAGATTTATTCCTATATGTACTATAAGATCTTGCTTTATGCCAAATTTCAGGAATCTGGGTCAAGGGGAACTACTCTATCAATTTTGATTTCCTTGAGAGTGTCGAAATATACGTTTTTTTTTGCGACATAAACGACCGTATCTTTTTTTTTTTTGTTAACTTAGTAGTTTGATTTTTTCACAGCATCAAGGGACCGCGGACTTGATTATATGGTTTTAATTTCAACTCGATTCCTCTACGCGTTCCCGAGATAAAGGGTCTTGACAGACTGATGGACGGACAGACAGACGGATGGACAACAAAGTGATCCTATAAGGGTTCCGATTTTTCCTTTTGAGGTACGGAACCCTAAACAGTGACAATGAATGCAGAACCGAATATTTTAATATATATAAAAATGTGATAGGAGACACTTGTTTATTAAGACATTTACCTAAAAGATTAGACACACTTTATACATACAGGATGCACAAAAAATGAAATAACATAAGCATAAAGAAAAAAATAATATTTGTTGATAACAAATAAATATCACGTTTCACAAATGTCTCCTGTTTGCTGTTTATTAATCCAGACTTTTTTTAAATCTACGCTTTGCTTCCATAAAACAGCAAAAACATTAATACATGTAAAGCATTAAAAAATATAAAATTCTGGCTTTAGTTATGAAATTACAAAATTTACTTGCGTTTGAGCATCTTAACTGACATTTTCTTAACAAATATAATTAGGCAAAATTTTAAATACAACGTGCACTCCCTGTTTTTGATTAAAACAGGAATTCTAAGTCAAAATTGATAAGAATTTAAATTTCATGGACACTAAGTATTTAAAAGTATCAAAAAAGACGGAAGATGTTGTTTCTTCAAAATTTTTATAATAGATCGTAGCAGTGTTATAAAGTAGTTTAGGTAAGTTCCTATATCTATAATAAACTTAGTTTTAATACCTATTGTTCAAACGACTAATTTTCTACTGCAATAAATATTTGGTTCATTGTATATGAAATTAGACTTAACATATTCACAAAAAATTACATTCCTACCAAATATTAAATTTCCAAAATTGTTTAGTTGTAGACTATATAATTTATTTAGAATTATAATTTTAAAAAATGACATGTTTTTTTACAAACATATTAATTTCAGGATAAGACGAATATAGCTGGCCAGATAGAATGGACGTTAGAATAGGGAAGGCCCTCTTGTGGTCTCAAGTAGCAATCAACATGCTAGCGATGGTACTAGCTACTACACCTAAGTATTCTCCATCAACTACTCTGACCAAATACTACATTTGAATAATTATAAGAAACTTTACTTTACTTCGACACAGTTTCTGTCCCCAAACTGATTTCCAAGCTAGAGTATTTGGGTGTTCGTGGCATAGCTTTGGATATATTCAAAGATTACCTGAGAAATCGCACCCAGGTGGTAAAGATTGGCTCTAACTACAGTAATGAAGAGGTTGTGCTATACGGAGTGCCCCAAGGAAGCATTCTAGGCCCCACACTCTTTCAAATCTACATAGATGACCTTTGTAGAATGCCAATTCCAGCTTGTAAGATATATGCATATGCAGATGACACTGCGATTTTGGTTGATGGGCCCTCGTGGGAAGATGTGAAGCAAAAGGCGGAATTCGCACTGTCTTCTATAATGAACTGGCTTGATGTAAACTTGCTGACCTTAAACACAAAAAAGACCTATTACCTGCCCTTTGCAATACGGTGCAACACCAAACCTACAAGTGATTTCACTATAACTGCTCACTCATGCCCGAATCAATTCATGTCGTGCTCATGTCCTTCTATCGCTAGAGCTGATAGTGTTAAATACTTGGGTGTGCATATAGACGATGGGCTGAAATGGAATAAACAAATCGATATATTAACTACTCGTACTCTTCGTCTTATTCACATCTTCAGGTCTCTACGAGAATCCGCCTCTATTGACATTCTCAGAATGGTATATTTCACATTATGCCAATCGATTATTGGATACTGTATTACGGTATGGGGTGGAGCAGCAAAAACATATCTTATGAGAGCAGAAAGGTCTCAAAGGGCTGTGCTTAAGGTTATGTTGAGGAAACCTTACCGATACCCCACTACGCAACTTTACGCCGCTTGCAAAGTGCTAACCGTTCGGCAGCTCTATGTTCTCCATTCAGTCCTGAGAACACATGCCCGCTTACCTCCTTCTGATCCAAGAAAACGTACTTTTGTTCCCCCAAGCGTAAAGTGCAAAACTATATTTGCAAGACATCAATATTATGCCTTGAGTCATCGAGTTTATGGAAAAGTACAGAAAGAAATAGACATAATAAATTTAAATAAGTTTAAAGTCAAATCTAAACTTTCTGCCTGGCTTTTAGAGCAGGACTATAATAAAACAGAGTCTTTAGTATCTAACATCGCTTAACATATTTTCATTTCAAGATTACTACAAACACCACATACACATACACACACACCATCACACACACACACACACACCTTAACACTTTTGCATTGATAAGTATAGTAATTGTAAACGCTTCTAAAATGTTATATCGACACACTTTCACTTTCACTTTACCTTGTAAACCCTAGTTTTATTTAATTTCAGTTTGGCCGATTCACTGTCTCTTAAGATACAGGTCTCCTAGTTTAAGAGACAGGGTTCATAATTTTTTTGTATGCATAGACTTATCTAGTAGACGAAAATTATCTGTTCACAAAACTAAGCTTCTTCTATTTCTGCTACCTTGTTTTGAATTGTGTCTGTGTGTATTGCTTGGATAAATAAACAATTTTATTATTTATTATTATTATTACTTTTCCATAGCTAAAAAGGTTAGGAAATCATTATTTGTTAATGGATCTCTTTATTTACTTATATAAGTACACACAAACACTTAAAAATGAAAAGCAGATAGAAGAGCACAAAGGTACTACTTATTTCAAATCAAATTTCATCCAGCAGATCTGCGACAGGAGAGTTGGATTAGAGAGGTAGACACAGTGTATGCAAATAAGTTAGAAAATTAAAAATATACTATATTATCTAAATTAAATCATATAATACATAATTATATATATCAATAACAGTTTATAAAATACATAAATAGATACAATACATAAACTAAATTATTAAAATATATATCTATAAAATATAACTTTACGAGATAGTATTTTTTTTTTCGGGTGGGAAAATCATCTAATGACATCCCCCGCACTTGGGTGGAGCGGGAGATAGTGTCAGACTTTTACTGACTAAAAACCCACTCCTGTTCCTTCTTTGCCATTTTTTTTCCAGGGCCCCGGGGATCTCTTTCGCATCACCCATGGCCCCAGTAGGCTTCGACCCTGCTGGGCCCCTACGGTTGCTGACTCGACGTCGACGACTTGGGCTCGGTCCGGACGGTTACCGGACGATCGGACGGCGAGCCACCCATTGCTCACCGTCCGCAAGCCCGCGCCTACGGTGGCCGGAAATCGGGATCGGAATCCCGGCGGCGCTTGGGGCGTGAAGACCGTTGCCTCACGCGATCGGCCACCTCCTTTGCTAGCATTACTGCTTCGCAGAAGGAGGCCTGCCACTCCTCCTCGCTCCGGACCATGGCCTGTACCAAGGTCCGGCGCGAGAGATCGCTGCCACTGATCGCCTCCACGAGGACACGGCGGTGCTCTGCCCAAGCGGGGCACACCTCTACCGTATGCTCCACCGTGTCCTCCGGGCGGTCCACACAGTGTTGGCACCCGGGCGTCTCTTCTGCTCGAATCCGGTGCAGGATCCTCCCGAACTCACCATGTCCGGTGAGGACCTGCGTCATGCGGTAGGTAAGGACGCCGTGAGGTCTTTCCAGCCACTCCTCAAAGAGGGGACTTATCGCCATAATTATGGCGTGCCCAACGAGATAGTATTGAGGTAATGTTCTTTGACTAGCTTCTTGAAGACAGATACACTTTTAACGTCACGGATCTTAGCTGGAAGTGAGCTCTTTCTTCATTTATAAAATAAATGATGCACAATACTACATATAAATGCACGGCGAGGGACACAATTGTTTTTAACCCTATAACTCCTTGCGTCGGATTTCTCCGACGAGTGTTTTCATGTCCATTTCACCAGGGTCGTGTATTTCGACCGGGTACTCCATCTCGTTCAGCTCTTCAATTCCCATTGGTGACAGAAGAGCTAACGAAATGGAGTATTTGGTTGTGGATGTGCGACTCTGGTGAAATCGAAACGAGAGTGTTTGTCGGATTAATTCAACGTAGGTGGTTAAAGGGTTAAGCAAATTACTTTAGCCGTACTATTTCCCCAGATGGCAGTAGTTATGAATACATAATCGTTGGTGGAGGAACTGCTGGTAGCGTAATTGCAACCAGACTGGCAGAAGCGAGAAAATTTAAAGTACTCCTGATTGAAGCCGGCGGTGACCCACCTTATGAAACTGAAGTAAGTAATTTGACCATTGAAGTTTTTACCCAACGTGAAGACAAAAACTAGAACTTGAACTAACATTCCTGATACCGTCCTTCTGCGAAGCAGTAATGCAGCGATGGAGATGACAGAAAGTGTAAGAAGGAGACCTCGTAGCGCTGTCCTACTGCCAACCACAGTAAGCGTGGCGTGAGGACGAGTAATGGGTAGCTCACCGTCTTATAAGAACCAATACCGAGTCGACGAAGCGTCGTGTCCCTCGCATACCTCAAAGAGTTGTCAGTAAACGGACAGAACCCGCTAGAGCCGATACCCGCCAGGGCTGCGGGACTGTTTAATACAATTAACGTGGCCCTGGAAAGCAAAGTATAACTCAAAGAACATAGGTTTTAGTCATAAAAAATCTGACACTCTCGCTCCACCTAGAGCGAGAGGGTTATTTAATAATTTCTCACTAAAACAAAAACAAAAAACATTCTTGACACAATATGTTAATAGTCGTATTGGCTGGTATTTTTGTGCAATTTTCCTACATTTTTTTTTACAATATATCGTTTATATTTCAGATTCCATCGTTGGTATCGTTTTTAAGGAACTCCAGCGTAGACTGGAAATATTCTTCAACAAATGATGGATACTCTGAGCAATGCAGCACCAACCGAGTTTTAGAATTAGGCATTGGAAAAATGCTTGGGGACAAGTGAACTGAACTACACGATTTACTCACGAGGAAATGTTCGTAATTACGATCAGTGGTATCGTATAACAAATGATACTACTTGGAAATGGTCTAACGTTCTTCCGTACTATATAATATCTAAAAATGTAACTGATGAAAAACTTGTTAACTCTCTTAACAAAGGACATTATGGCACCAAAGGTCCAGTGAAAGTAAAGCTTTTAAACAAGCTGGTAAAAAAATAACGATAGGTAGTGACGGAAATAAGCTCGGATATTTTCAAGGTGTGATTACATCATATATGGGCAGGAAACAAGCTGGCGCCAGTTCTTACTTGACTCGCGTTAGAAATAATCCATATTTAACAATAGCAAAACATTCTTTAGCAACTAAAATTTTATTTGATGATCGAAAAAACGTTATTGCTGTTGAAGTAATTAATGACAAGAAACAAACAGTAACCGTAAAGGCAACCAAAGAGATAATTGTTACAGCTGGTGCTGTAAAATCTGCTCAACTTTTATTGTTATCAGGGATAGGGCCGAAAGCTCACTTGGATAAAATGAAAATTAAAGTCGTAGTAGATTCACCACAAGTTGGCAAGAATTTACAAGATCATACTGCAGTTATCTTGTTTCATAGAACAAATAAACCTTCACTACCAAAAAAGTGTGGTCCCAGAGATTATGTTTCTTCTCTATTGGTTGGTTATGTGGCCCTCAATAAATCATGTGGATATCCAGACTACCAAGCAATGGATTTCGTAGTGACTAATTCAGTTGTCTTTCAGCAATCATGTTCATCGTTATTAACACTCAATGCTCAAATCTGCCAACGTTTATTAAACCAGACGAGAAATAGGGAAGTTTTATTAAGTTTAGTCAGTAATGTGGACACGATATCTCGTGGTTAGATCACGCTACGTAGTGCTAACCCAAAAGATCAGCCTAGGATTGAATCCGGGGTATTTTCAAAAGACGAAGACTTGGAAGGAATGATAGATTATGTTATTGACTACGTGAAGGTGGAAGGCACAGACTATTTCAGGAAAATTGGTGCTACAATGATTGATCCATCATCGAAGTGTAATTAGTATAAGAGGGGATCCAGGGCGTACTGGCGATGTTATTCGTTGTATATCATGAGTAGTATCACTACGGCGGCACATGCGCCATGGGCACGGTGTTGGACAGCCGCTTGTACGTGCGCGGCGTGCGACGGTTGCGCGTTGCCGATGCTTCTATGATGCCAACCCTTGTCTGTGGTAACACTCAGCAACCCATAATGGCGGTTGCAGAAAAAGTTTCTGATTGGCTGATAAAAAGCCAGTAAGTTGTCATGATTTAATTTTGAGAATAAATTGTTTTCCTGATTTATACTAAGTTTTATTATTTTTAAAACGGAAGGAATACACAAGTCATACTGAAAATATTTACACCTACATTACACCACCTTCACAGTATCCCTAGATAACTTTAAGAAAAGATAGGAACATTAAGCCATTGGCATCATAGTGATAGATTTATATTATTTTATTATTTTGCATGATCACCATACCCGTAGAAGTGGTGATGAGGACGTTTTTCTGGTAATCATTTCCATCAAGAAGGAGATTATATTACCTGTGGACAATATAAAAGATTATTAATTAAGAGTCAAATACTTAAAATATTATATTACTTAGGTACCTACTACTAACTGCTACCAGCGGATTCGCTCGCGTGACAGAAGAAAATTGTCCCAAGGGAACATACTCCCGGGATAAAATCATCCTATGTGCTATTCCAGAACATGATCTACCTATGTGCCAAATTTCATCCAAATCCGTTCAAACATTCGTGGATGAATAAGTAACAAACATACACACACAGACACCCACACTCACAAGTTTCCGCCTTTATAATTTATTTATTTTATAATTTATGTACACACAAATATACAGAAAAAGACAGGTATCTTAATATAAAAAATGGTACAAAGGTACTGCTTATTTCAAAAAGAAATTTCTTTCAGCAGACCTGCGAAAAGAGAGATTAGAAGAGATGTAGACTATAGTGTGTAGAAAATAAGCAAAGAAGAGTTTGTGAAAAATTGAATTAAACTAATAAATACTTATATAACTATAAATACCTCATACTAAAAATAAATACATAATATATATATATATATACATATATGATTATCACACAAGAGAGGAACGATAGTGCTTTTAATATTAGTGTGATTTATAGTATTTTGATGAGTATTTTACGAACCATAGTAGGAACAAGTCCTAATATAATTTGAGTTAGTAATCTAGCAGGATAACATCAAACGGATCTATAATTTATAAAGTAATTAAAACTACACTTCGAGCTTCCAAGTCGGTAATAAATTCTCAGCTCAGAAGCCATAACTCAGATATAAACCAGAACGATGAGCTCCATTAAATTAAAAGTAAATAAAGGAAAAAGGAATAAGTATTTCGTGCAGCTGACGAATGTACTTTTATTTAAGGAAGTAATTATTCTGTGAGCACTTTATACTTGTCTGAAGTTCCTGAGTTACTGGTGTTGCGATGTTGTTTCTTGCGAATGCGTAAGATTTGCGGTAAATAGGATTTCCTACAGCTTAATAACAAGTATCAAGTCGTGTCGTTACCAAGGAAGTCATGAAATCAGTTTAGATCTTCTTCTTAGCATATTTATGTCTGTCGCCCGACTATTTCTTATGTGAACTCTTTAAGCTGGCTTTATAAAAAACTACCACTGATTTCGCCCGCGTGAAAGTAAAAAAATTGAAGTGTAGGGTTTTGTTTCGGTGGGAAAATCATTCTATGACATCCCTCGCTCTTGGGCGGAGCAGGAAATAGTGTCAGACTTTTACTGACTAAAAACCTACTCCTGTTCCTTCGTTGCCTTTCGTACCAGGGCCGAGTCTTCTTATCAGAATCAGACCCTTGGCCCCAGTAGGCTTCGACCCTGCTGGGCCCCTACGGTTTGCTGATATCTCCCTGAGGCGCGCGTGGAAAAGTACGCTCCGTCGACGACTTGGGCTTGGTCCGGACGGTTACTGGACGGTCGGACGGCGAGCTACCCATTGCTCGCCGTCCACAAGCCCGCGCCTACGGTGTAGTATAGGGTAAGGAAGTATGTTCCCTACCCTACTGCCGGGATAAAAAGTATCCTATTTACTATTCCAGGACACTATCCACCCGTTTGTTAAATTTCATATTAATATTCCAAAATTCCTTAAACCGTTCAAGTGAGAAGAAGTAACAAACAAACACACTCATAAAATTTCGCCTTTTTATTATGATATTAGTGTGATGCCATATTCGTTTTAAAGTTTTCTGCTTTACTACTTGGTACAGAAATAAATAGTCATGGATCTTTATTTAATATTCAGAGAAATAACCAAAATATGGTTCGAACTTTTGCCAACAAGGTATCAGATATTATCCAGCACTTACTAAACTAGCAGCTAAAATAATCTGAATTGCATAATTTAGTGCAAATCCGCACGAATTTAAAAATAGACCTAAGTCATAATCATATAATGAGAGTAATCATTTTGAATTGAAACTTCCTTTGCGGAAACAACACTAAGTTGCGAATCCCTTGAACCTTTCGAGCAATGATCTCATAACACACTAGTTTGGAAAAAAGAAATAAGCACAATTTGTTCAAAGTCGTTGTAATTTACGATATAGTCGCATTGAACTTGAACGATTTGTGTGACTGGATGACACGGTGGCGGATGGTTAAAGCGATTTCCTGTACTTGCATTTTATGTTTGATATTATTTTCCCTATATTTTTAGTATTCAAGATCAAACAGAAACTTGATCTTGAAATAAAATACAATTTGCTACAGAGTTCCGCTTAATTTTAGTAAAAAAACAATAATATGACAGTATCTCGTCGTATCTGAGGTTGATCCTTAGTGACAAATTGCACAAACAGTTACATGTTACTGGCAATCTGTATAATTCGGTATTCTGTACAACCTAGGTAAAGTATAGAATCCCTAAAGGTAGGTAATATATGAATTGTTATTTATTTTATACTTTGCCTAGGAATTCTATACAATACCGAATGCTCAACCGGTAATGTGTGTAAAAGACGAGAGCAGGGAAGGAGGTGACGTAATTTTAAAGCACCCCAATACTGACAGGTTAGGCTAAGGTGGGAGCGGAGCGGAGTTTATGCGATATAATTTTTATTCACTAATACTTACTGATACTGACACTTCTCTTATTTTTTAAATAGAAAAGATACGGAGGTCTTGCAGGTTAACGAAAGTCTGGCTGTTCTATCGAAATAGTTCGCAGCTTATAATCTCTTACTAAATGTGAACAAAACTAAATGTCTAAAGTTTTCATTACCGATTATCGCTCAAGTTGGCCTCAATCTTATTCTTGACGGCAAAAACCTTGATGTTACTGCGGAAACTGTATTTTTAGGTATAACTATCGATTCAAAATTGAAATGGGACCTTGACATTAGAACTCTCTCAGGTAGATTAAGCTCAGCTGCATATGCAGTTAGGAAAATAAGGCAATTGAGAGCTGATGTAGCCACAGCTAGGTTAGTTTATTATGCCTATTTCCACAGTATTATGTCTTACGGCATTTCGCTGTGGGGATTTGCAGCTGACGTAAAATCAATTTTCATCTTGCAAAAGAGAACAATCCGTTCTATTTACAAAATGGGGCCTCGCGAGTCTCTTAGAAACATATTCAGAGAAATCTATATACTGACTCTGTCTTCACTTTATATCTTAGAAAGTATTTTGTATGTTCGTAAAAACTTAGGAATATTTAAAATCAGAAGTGATTTACGTAATATTCGCGTAATAAACATGACATTATAATACCCAATTGGAGGTTAGGAAAGACAAGAAAGTCATTCCTTATTGACAGCATATGTTTCTACAACAAGTTGCCTAAGTCGCTTACCGAGCTTAGCGAGGGAAAGTTTAAAACCCATATTAAGCTTGTCCTTGCCAAGAAAGCGTATTACAAGGTTAAGGACTACGTTGAAGAGAAGCTTGTTTGGCACTCGTACTTCTGCACATGTGGCTTTCCTGGCAACTCGTTAACTAAATTATTGTACAGTTATCTATTAACTGCTCCATCATTGTTTTAAATTCATTACATGGTTATTTTTTTACAACCACCCGCAAATAAAAGCCTTAATTTAAACCTCGCAGACAGAAATAGTACCTGAGAACTTAAAAGCAAATTACATTAAGTTACTTATAGCCAGAAGATTTTTTTAATTTCACGTTAATTTTATTATATATAAGTACTTAGCCTTCTAACCTGTGTGTCGAGGTGCCTTAAAATTACATCAATTCCATCCTTTCTCTCCTCTTATAGGTAGGTTGGTTAACAATGATAAATATAGATCAAAATCTATTTCTTTTTTTTTAACATACACACAGCAGCTATGTAATATGTGACATAACTGCTACTTTCGGCTTTATAATGTTTATTATTAAAATGATGTATAACGCCTTCATCGGATACAATGAGTAAGGAAAACCATAACTCAAGTCATGACGCACACATGATAGACATAATTTTAATAACAACGGCTTAAAAACTACAATTGATGTCTTGATGAAGTTTAATGGAAATATTGTCATATCACCTTAAAACAAACGAGTATTTTTAGGGTTCCGTACCTCAAAAGGAAAAAACGGAGCCCTAATAGGATCACTTTGATGTCCGTCTGTCTGTCTATCTATCTGTCAAGCAAACCCTTTATCATAGGAAAGGGTGGAGATATCGAGTTGAAATTAAAACCATGTACTCAGGTCTGCGGTCCCTAGAAGCTGTGAAAAAATCAAACTTCTTAGTTAAACAAAAAAAAGATACGGCCGTTTATGGCCGACGCTCTCAAGGAAATCAAAATTCATGGGGTACTTCCCGTTGACGCAGAAACCTGAAATTTTACATAACGCAAGGTCTTATAGAACAGATAGAGCAATAAATCTGATAACAGTAAATTTGTTGTTACGTCACAAAAAATATACGTTTTTTTTAAATTCAAGACTCCATTCAGGAATTGAACTATTTACTTATATAGGTAAGTTTGTACGGAACCCTCAGTGCGCGAGTCCGACTCGCACTTGCCCAGTTTTTTAATATACATATTTAACAAGATTGTGACATGAATACCTAACAGAATAATTCTCTAAAAATAGTAAAAAGCGCATTAATAAAGATACCCTTACCTATTATAAATTTCAAATTTTAACAAAAACAGTTAGCAAAAATTTCGTAATAAATCTGTTTTTATTTTAGGCGTGAATTTTTGCGTAACCAAAACCTACACACTTTTGTTTTACAAATACACATGAACTCCATTTCTTTTCAAAAATAAACAGTGTACGTTAAATATCGCATATTTTATGATGTGCTGACAAAAAACAAAACAAACAAACAGAAACCTGTTAGGAATTTAGCAACATATATTATTTAGTTAAACAAGAAGTGACTTTCCTGTTTACAATACACCAACACTTTGATATCCTCTTTAGTTGCAAAGTGAATAATATAAACAAACACTAACTCCCTATTCCTAGAGAGAGACAACGTTTATTTAAGGAAAAATCTTGTTACAGACCTAAAGTCTCTTGCAAGAGACATTCCGTTATCGGTAGCGATTGTCAAAAAGCCAAATAGTTCATTTGGGCGCAAGTGTATAAAGTTTATCATTGCATACACGCCCGTGCCGAAGGCCAGGTCGTTTTGAAACAAAGAAACTGCAGCAACAAGTGCTCACATGAACCAAACGACTGATAGAGAATGCTTTGTTGCATTAATCTATGTACCACAACTGTACATGAAGTTTAAATCTATATAAATAAAAGGAGAAACTGACTGACTGACATATCAACGTACAGCCTAAACTACTGGGACTATTAGCGTGAAATTTTGCACGAAGCTTCCTTTTATGACGTAGGCGAGCACTAAGAGAGGATTTTTCAAAATTCACCCTAAGGGGATGAAACGGGGGTCCAAAGTTTGTATGACGAAAAACTTCTTTCACGCGGGCGATTCCGCTGGCAGAAGCTAGTAAATATATAAAATGTAAAACTTCTTAAACATAAATATAGAAACAAATTGTTGTGAGAAATGGCTCGCATATTGTTTTTCGTGCGAGATGGTAGAAGGGCTGCTACGGGACCAAAGGGGGCTGTCGCACGACCAGTCTCAAAATTGGCTCTTATCGCACTACGATTAAGTTCACCATGTCATGTATATCACCCTCGTATTCTTTTTTAATTTATCACAACAAGGGCTTTTTTCTTTCCTGTTTCATCACCGTCAACGGTGATTATTTATTCATTTAAAGCAGAGGTGGATATTTTTGAGGTTTTAATATTTAATGAAAATTTAAATTGTGTTTATAACAGAATATCATAAACAAATATACACAATAATTTGTTATTACCAACAAATTAACAATTATCTGTGTTCTAAATTCAAAAATATTATGATACCTTTGCTTCTCCTTCAACCTGCAAAGGTTAAGCGCGGGAAAAGGTATATTAAATATTATTAACTAACCTAATCATTTGTGTTATTTGTGAAAAAAATGTCGAATTTAAGATTTGAAGAGAATTCTTTAGATGCTACGCCGCCGCCAGATGTTGTGATTGAGGTAAAAAATACTTGCGATAGTCTGCTGCAATCTAAATCAAAACGGAAAATTTTCTTCAGTACAAAATGAACAAAAATGCGTCGTAATATTCAGTGAAAGTATTTCTTCGTAAGTGTATTGAAAAACGTTGTTTGATACACGTGGAGATTTTCACTGCAGCACTCAGCTCCATAACACCCTCGCCTGTACGGCTCGGGTGAATTTCGGCTCGGTTGCAATGACAAACTTTCTCCACTTGTATCAAAATGCAATATTGGGGCCTGGCCCCTCTCTTTTCCACACTAGTATAAAAAAAGTAAAAAAAGTAAAACCCGACTACGACAAAAAAAAACGACGAAACTAAAAGTATGAAACAAGATTTCCAGGATGCTGAAATAAACAAGGTAAAAAGAAAAGCCGCAGTCACACGTTATAGATAACAACCGAAACACTTTAATAACGTGTGACTACGGCTTTTCTTTTTACCTTGTTTATTTCAGCATCCTGGAAATCTTGTTTCATACTTTTAGTTTCGTCGTTTTTTTTGTCGTAGTCGGGTTTTAGTTTTTTTACTTTTTTTTTTATTTAAATTATTTTGGTGTTAAATCACTGTGCTTCTATACCATTTGCAAAAGCTAAATTTAAAATTTCTAATTAATAATGGTAAATTAATTTTTGTCCACCAGAGGGCGCCACATTGAATTTTGATGATATATTTTGATAAGTACCAGTGAAGCCCTTTCAAATGATATCAAACACGGTGTATTTATCTTAACATTTTTTTTAACACTTGACTTCTTGTCCGCTAGAGGGCGTCACTTTAAATTTGAACAATATTTTGAAAATGTACAAGTAAAGCCCTTTCAAATGATACCAAACACGGCGTATTTATCTCCATTTTTATTTTTTACATATTACTTTTTGTCCGCTAGAGGGCGCCATATCAAGTTTTGTGACACGTCACGTAACCTATGTTCAGCGGACAATTAAGACGGTTCTAACGATACCTCATACGTCGAGTTCCGATAAGTAGATTAGGAGCTATGTGGGAACAGATGAACAAACTCACATACATACATAGCCTGTCAAAATCATAACCCTCCGTAGTCGGGTAATAAAAATACTCTGCATTACAAAAGCTATTAAGCCTAAAAGCGGTAAGAGTAGGAGCGGGTTTTCGAGTAAGTGTGTAATATAGTGTGTAAATAGTTATCGATAGAAGCTCAAAATTAAATTAAGATTCGTGAGTTTTTGTGTTTTCATCACAGATCAAATATAACAAGTTTTTATGAAATCCTGTTATATTTACCTGTTATTTAAATAAAACAAAATACACTTTTTGTCCTATTAAAAAATACACTAATTCAATGCATTCAAGAACCAATCAGCCCAATATTTTACAAACAAAACATTAATTTATCATTTAGTTACCCACTTATAGACTAAATATATTGGATATTGAGTGAAACAAACATACCTAATGTAGGTCATGATTTCAATGTTGTTTATTAATTTGGCACTAAGAAAAAAAAATAAGTGCATTCTTGTTAAATTAAAAACTGTATTGTAATATTTTTGTATCATCATCAACGCGTCGTGCATCCATCGGACTCCCGTGATCCTCACCAGGTCATCGGTTCATCTTGTGGGAGGCCTTCCAACGCTGCGCCCTCCTGTACGCGGTCGCTATTCAAGAACCTTTTGACTCCAACGCCTATATGTTCTGCGAGCAATGTGCTCTGCCCACTGCCACTTAAGTTTGGCGATTCTTCGGGCTATGTCGATAACCTTGGTTCTCCTGCGGATATCTTCATTTCCGATGCGATCACACAAGGAAACATATCCATATCCCTTTCCGTTGCGTATGTTATCATAATTTATCAGCACCTATTGACAGAGCGCATTCACGTTTGATCGAAAGGCACCACTGTATCACAGTTCATTGTTCCTTTGTATAATTGATCAGTTATTCCCATATGTTTGAAAAATGCCCATGTTATCGTAATTTCTCTAACAATAGTACAAACGGCGTCCGTGCACTATTAGATGTTTATAACGCTAAGGTAAACGTGGGTGCAGTTAACAGCGACCCAGTTGAAATTAAAATCATATACTCAAGTCTGCGGTCCCTAGAAGCTGTAAAAAAATCAAACTTCTTAGTTAAACAAAAAAAAAGATACGGCCGTTTATGGCCGACGCTCTCAAGGAAAAAATCAAACTTCTACGTTTACTGAAATAAAAAGATACGGCCGTCTATGTTACAAAAAACATATATTTCGACACTCTCAAGGGACTCAAAATTCATAGGGCACTTCCCGTTGACCTAGAATTCTGAAATTTGGCATGAAGCAAGGTCTCATCAGCACAAGTATAGGAAAATATCTGAAGTTTTCAGATATTCTCCCAAATTTGTAGTTACGTCACAATTTTTTTTTACGATTCGGTAAAATTTTCGTAACTCAATTCGGGAATTGAACTCTTTTCACAGGTAAGTTTGTACGGAACCTTCCATTCTGTCCTGCCAGCCATCATGCTACTCACTCTTCTTTCAAGCGCTTCTCACACAATTCATCCATCCTTTTTTTACCTCTCTCTCCATACATTTCTACTCATTTTTGGTAATAGCACAGTTAAAATTGGTAACACTGTGTTTTAAGCCTCGGATTAGTAGGCGACAAAATGTCCCCAACATGACGCGCAACGCTCAATCTAAGACGCTGCATCGTTGCCTAATGTCCCGCAACTTGCTCCCAATATTCTACAATGCATTCGCGTGACGTTATTCAATTAGTTAGTCAATTTTTAAGCGTTGCGCGTTATGGGACATTTTCCCATTATGTATCTGAGGCCTTAACCTGTCATGGCTTTGGAATTATGTGAAATATGTTAAATAATTCTCGGTTTTCCATACAGCCAGTCAATCGTATTCGAAATGGCGAAAGTTCCTTTCTCCGAACCCATGTAGTTGTAGCGTCGTCTATTTTTGACAGCTGACTGTAGTTGATGTCATGTGTGGTAATTTATGTGCATGTGACAGTGACATGAGCGGTTGCACACAAATCACATCAAATCTCAATCCTTTCATTTATCGAATGATCGATGACGTTATTTAGACTGAGATTTATTATTGACTTGCTTTTTCCACAGACAAAAACCGTGGTTTTAATTCGTAATAAAAAATAGCTTATGTAGGTACGGGGTAAAATTGGCAGGAAATCAACCAAAAAGAAGTTTTGAAGAACAAGGGGGATATCTTTGCTAAGTGACCAGCAGTGGGAACCAATTTATAATCGGATCAGATATTGAACAGATTACATCTTACAATGCAATGAGAGCAGTGGTGGCCGAGTGATAACGGCCCCAACTTACGAGTGTTAGGTTGCGGGTTCAAACGCAGCCAGGCGCATTACTTTGTGGAATTTATTTCATCACCACTGCTCTCAAAACGGTGAAGGAAAACATGTGACATCCACCAACCCGCACTGGACCAGCGTAATGGATTACGCCCTCCTAGATAGGAGGCCTGAGTCCCAATAGTAAGAACATTATAAGGCCGACTATGCTATGCTACATCTTACAATACTTGATAGTTTATTGAATAATTTTACCTATAAATTAGTTTAGTTGGTTTAGTTAAAGCATAGGTTGATGGTTATTGCACCAAATGGTACCTTCGCATCATGTACTTTAGTTCGGTGACATTGCGCTGACGCTGCACAGACTACGTATTTTATTCTTGGAGTGGGAAATCATCAAATATTTTCTCCCGATCTGGATGGAGCGCGAGGGAGTGTCAGACTTTTATTAACTAAAACCCTCCCACGTTCCTTCAGTTGCTCTTTGCGTTCCAGCTATTCCAGAGCTGCGGTAAAACTTTCAAATAATTCTGCATCACAGACGACGCTGCGCTAGAATCGCCTAGACTTGATTGTTGCTACACCTAAGCGAAAAGGCTCTTCACAATACGAGACTAAAATTAAGTATTACTCTAACACGTCAGTACTAAACAATATCTATTTTATCCAAAACGCATCCACAATACCTATACTTGACATTTTTCAATATCCAGTAACTTATTAAACATCCTTTTAATTTTCCACAAAGGTTATCGAGGTTACAACTGCCACAATCAGCTGATATCAACATTAAATAATACCATAGAAAGAAAGCAATTATCTTCTAGTGATTGTGGCTGCTTTCTCAAAGGTTTGTGAAATCGTGACCTTTTCATTTCTACAAACAGAATAATTTCTTGATTTCTAAAGTTTTTCTATTTAATTGTTTTTTTTTTTAATTATTAAGTATTGAATTAGTTGTTTTTTCTTAACCTTGGTGCGTTTACGGACATTAAACTCACATACACAAGACAGACCCGACTCGGAACACCTATCTAAAACCCATACCTACGAATATTTGTTTCATGCAGTGTTCTGGCAGTCTGGAGTATTTGATGCGGCCTACCCAAATGTCCTTTCTTTGGTATTGTTCGTCAATTCGTTGAGCTTCTTAGTAGTTCTGAGTTTGATCTCCATGGAGTGGTATTTATCTGTTATGACATAATTCGATGAATGTAGTTGATTCACTTTTCCCAACTATTTTGAGGTTGGCTATCAGTCTAACCAATTGCAGCTCATTACCAGTATTTGACATGAAGCGTTTTTTTTTCGGTGGGAAAATCATCTAATGACATCCCCGCTCTTGGGAGGAGCGGGAGATAGTGTCAGATTTTTATTGACTAAAAACCCACTCCTGTTCCTTCGTTGCCTTTCGTACCAGGGCCGAGTCTTCCTTTCAGAAGCAGACCCTTGGCCCCAGTAGGCTTCGACCCTGCTGGACCCCTACGGTTTGCTGACATCTCCTTGAGGCGCGCGTGAAACAGTATGCGCCGTCGACGACTTGGGCTTGGTCCGGAAGGTTACCACGTCCGCTTATCTGACCAGAACTCAGTAACACGCGATACCCCTTCGCAAAACTAGTGTCATATTTCCTGTCTAAGATCGGCAACTGTCAAAGATTGGCTTCTAACCATTCCTAAATACTGTAAAAGATCTACAAATGACAGCCGGGATACAACGTTCCGAGGCACGGAGGAATCTCGGTATGTTAAGATGGTCACCAATCAACAGACTGACCTCGGCAAGCATTGCTTAACGGCATTAATCGACACATACAGCTTTTATTACTCTAGCCATGAGCTCCTCTCTTCCTCAAATTGATTTGTTCAAGTAAATAACAGCAGTGCATTAGTGGCTCTGTGGTAACTGCCTCGACTTATTTGATTTATAGGTCGCGGGTCCAAACCCAGCCAGGCGCATTACTTTATGTAATTTATTTCACCATTATTGCTCTCAAAACGGTGAAGGAACCAAAACATCGTGAGGAAACCGGCATGTCCTAGAACCAAAAATTTGCACTAGCCCGCGATGGATTACGGTTCATTCCCTCTCCTAGAGAAGAGGCGTGGGTCCCAGCAGTGGGAACATTACAAGGCCGATAATGCTATGTTATGTAAATTAATAAAAACGACTCTGTAAAAAACCTTTTACTATTCAGTTTTCAAACTAAGACGCAGTTTTACAGAATATAATACGAAAATAGCAAAAAAAATACATTTAAATTTTTCTATAGGTACGAGTATGTGTCATACCTAGATTATTTTGTTTCGCAACAACGGTCGCTTCGATGCGTATGCCCATGTTATCATAACGACCGAGTTGGAACTTAAAACTATCAGTGAATCATTTCTAACTTTTTAGTATTTGAATTATTTAATTCATAATGTTTAATTTTCCTGCTAGTTACAAACACCAGGTTTCTCATTCGCGCCCCGCTTGGGCGGAGCACCACCGTTTCCTTGTGGACGCAATCGGTGGCGACGCTCACGTCCGGCCTTGGTTCAGGCCATGGTACGGGGCGAGAGGGAATGGGAAATGAACATCTTCAGCGAATCAGTTGTGAAAATCTATAGCGTCACATAAGAACTAATCCTGCATCGCGCAATTAAAGTTTTTCGCGCGATTTGAACATATAGAACAGCCCGAAATCATCAATCGGGCAGTTGCCCACCAGACATAACACTCGTCTGTTCGGAGAATCCTCCTTTGATATATGTCTCACATTTCAATATTATACATTGAACAGTAAGTATAAGCAGGAAGAAGATAAGCAACTCGCAACTACATCTCAGCAGTACCTATTACTTTGAGATGAGAAATCATCAAAACACTCCTCAAGCTCTAGACCCTCATCCCTCTCGCTCCACGAGAAGGAGGGTCAGATTTTTACTGACTAATCCCCACCTATGTTCCTTCACTTCTCCTTTGCATTCCAGGGCAGGGACTTTTTCGAATAATTTCGCACATCTCAGCCAGTACCTACTTATGCAATTTTTTCCTCCCTATTTACTGATCACATTTAAAAACGAATTTGAGAAACAATGGCAGGCAAACGGGCCATTGAGTCCATAAATTAGTTAATTGTCAATCGTCGTAATCTTGCCCGGCGAGCATTCCGTCATTCAGCTAATCATCATACAAAGAACATTCCAGGGTCTTGGTAGCATACTGATGTGGGCAATGCCGAAGCTACCACCCAGGAGTCTTGCGAATTTATTTTAATCAAACATTAGAGGCAAGCTTTACAAAGGGTAAAAACGGGACCACATTATATCACTTCGCTGTCCGTCTGTCTGTTACCAGGTCGATATGTCATGAACCGTGATAGCTGGACAGTTGAAACAGAATAAAATAAAAATAAGTCCCCTAAAACAGACGTGATTTTGGGAAACTATCGAATAACTTTTCCCTCTCAAGGTGGCTCTCTCTCCACCCGATCTGTCAGACTATTACTGACAAAAACACACCTATATTCTTTCAGTTAGTATTTGCGTTCCGGAGCAACGTTTACCTATTCTTTCGAATAATCTCTGAAAAGCTACTCGTATACCTACTGGTAAGGAATAAAAGGCCAACCTAATGGGCAGCTTTTAACAGTTTCGATTCGGGAAGGTTAACCGAAATGCAGGAATGAGTTGCTTTTTTTAAAGTCACTTATAATAATAATAATTATTTTTATTTATTTATTTGCCAGAATGTAGGTGTACAAAGTAGTATGATCTTAATTTTAATTAGGCCCATTTACATTCTACCATAACTTGTGGCGTGCAAATATTAATACAATGATCATTAAATTTATTAAAAATGTCGTATTCATATTTCAGTTATCACTATAGTAGCTACAAGATGTCTGATTAAACAAATTAATTGTAAATATTTAATTTCACAAATCATTCATTAAAATGCCCTAATTATGTGGCATCAGAGGTTACCAATACCTGCTATTACTATAAAATAATTAAATGGTCCATGCATATTGATAAAATGTCAAAATAATAAAAATCAAAGTCACCAATATCTACTATCACTATCAAATGTCAAATTCTATATAATAATTGGCCCATGAATATTATAAAATGTCAAAATTATGATAATAGTAAATGTCAACTTAAAAATAAAATGAAAGTATTTATTGAACTTCACATTTAATTCATATAAATTTAATTTCTTATTGATTTAATGAGTAAGAGTATAACTGAATTGTTTAATTTAGTCACATATAAACAAGTATACAGACACAGCTCTACCTAGTTAGTACATGAAATGGTGACATACACTAGTATAAAAACTGAAACCTAATTCAAATATAGACTAAATTTATTAATTTGCCTGCAGCGGTCTTCCCGTTCGACTATAATCTAGGTGTCTTCCAGGCTATAGTGATTAGACTCTTAATAAACTATTATGATTTACCATCAACGATTGCATCACTGCTTACCGTCAGGTGGGATCGCAGTCAAGCACATACTAAGGAGTGAAATTCCCTGCCGGAGTCTGTGTTTCCTGATAGCTACAACCTGGGGGTCTTTAAGTCAAGAGTACTCCATCGCATACCACATCGTCGCTTTCCGAACAGAAACAACACCCGTCTGGTCAGACGATCCTTCCTTTTCAACCGAGGTTTGTGAGACTTACACCCTGTTGTGTGTCACCCGCATCCTTCTAAACTTTTAACCTTTGGCGATGATGACTATCGAAGTGTACCTACTGCTCAAAACCTTTTAAAAGGTACTTAGTTACTTTGCCTAAGTAAATTAACTACTACCTAGAATTGATAAGCGAATGCTGTGAAAATCAGTAAAAAGCCTTTTACATATGAATGTAAAATAAAACATCCACATTACTCAGCATTCTTGTGGTAATTGATTATTTGACATTCACATGGTTCGAACTTCTGATGCGTGGTAACAAAGGATTTAAATCGTGTCTAATGATTCAATCTACTTTTTGCATTGATAAACGCAAAAGTTATTTGCTTTTTATCTAAAAAATATGAGCGGTGAAAAGATCATAAAAAAGATATGTGTAGTACGTAACAGTAATATTAAATCGACCAAAAATAACGTCGCGTAATAAGACGATGAAAGTAAAACTTCAACCATATTATTGGTTTAATAAATTAACACGTCTAACCGTCATAGTGTAAAACAAAGGCGACAAATAATATAATGGGGATATTCTTCTTTTTATCGATAATATAATCGATCAGTATAAAAATAGTGTGACCAAAGCGCGTATTTCGTCCGCTCTGTCACGTAAATTATATAAAAAAGTAAAACACTATATTAAAAAGTAAATTTAACCTTTCAAATGTATATTTAACGTTTGTCTTGGTATGGTCATGTGAAAAAAGAGTTATGAGTGTATATGTGGATGGATGGAGAGGGAGAGGGAGACCAAAAAAAAGATGGATGGATTGTGTGAAAAGTGATATGAAAGAAAAGGGAGTTAGTGATAGCGTGACGAGTGACAGGACAGAATGGAAGAAAAAAACGTGTTGCGCCGACCCCAAATAAAACGGGACAAGGGCAGGAAGATGACGATGATTTAACCTTTGAAAGTTTGTATGTATGGATGTCTGTTACTCTTTCATGCAAAGTAGTTTTTGTAAATAAATTTCGATGAAACTTGGTACACGGTAGACCATGTCCTGGAATAGCACATATGATACTTTTTATCCCGGGAGTATGTTCCCTTTGGATAATTTTCTACGAGGGTGAAGCTGCTAGCAGCAGCCAGTACAAAATAAACTTAGAATAAAAAAAGAAAAAATAAAACTTTTTCTAGCGACATCTATGGCGTTACATAAGAACTAAACTACGAAATCCTGCATCGCGCAATTAAAGTTCCCCGCACGATTTAAACATATACGACAGTCTGAATTAATTATCTATCGAGCAGTTGCCCACACCACACATAACACAATAGTCGGAGGATCATCCCTTTTCAACGGAGGTTTGCAGGACACCCTGTACCGCATACTTCTAAATTTTCAAGCCTAAATACGATATTTACATTTTTTTCGAGAAGAAAAGTGATTGTCGATAAAATATAAGAATGACCCAGTTGTTTTTCTTTCTTTTTCTTTTTATTTTTTAAAAATATCTTTTGCATTAAGCAATTAATATCTTCTGTTCTGTCATTCTCTAGCAACATTTTAAGATCATTTTTCCAATCATGTTCCATTCCATGAAATATTTTCAGTGCGGTTAAAAATATAAGTGCAATAAACAAATTGTACAATCAGTTGTTATGGATTTCGCACTACGTGAAACGCAATATTAAAAGTGATTGATTTTGACGTGTTCGCACCTACATAATAAGTTCTACTGGCTACTTTATCAATTAAATTTTGAAAATCATAAAATGTATTCACATGTATAAATATGGTAAATTTTTAGAATCGGTATATTTTACTGTCTGCACACAACGCTATAAATTATAAAAAAAATGTTTAGTTAAGCGAACTTAACTGAACTAGCATCATCATCATCATCATCATTTTAGCCAAAAGACGTCCACTGTTGGACATAAGCCTCCCCCAATCCATAAGGACCGGTCCTGTGCGTCTCGCATCCATCGGATTCCCATAATCCTCACCAGGTCATAGGTTCACCTTGTGAGGGGCCTTCCAACGCTGCGCTAGCTAACTGAACTAGCGCTGAGGAATTGATCACGAAACTGGTGAGCCGCAGAGTAATGTATAAAAAAAAAAAAATTTTAGCTGTTTTGTCAACATAAAAATCATGGTCTACCTATAGTAATATTATAAAGAGAAAAGATTTGTATTTTTGTTTGTAATGAATAACCACGAAAATTACTAGACCGATTTTTTAAATTCTTTCACCCGTAGAATCCTACTTTATAACTGAGTAACATAGGCTATACAACATTAGTTAGTATATGCGAAACCCGAAACACGTGTCTAGTATTTTTATTAGAATCTATGTACAACATTTTATAACTGTATAATGAAAAGTCACAAAGTTATAAGCTTATTATGTTACCCGGTTGTCCGCAAAAATACATAGTCACCGGGCCATCCAGGCGACTGAGGTGTTGTTTTGCTCCCGCACCCAGCTGTGCGCTGGCGCCTAATGTCCGCTATGACCTGCTGTGACCTGTGTTGTACTTAGTGTCGGTGGTGTCCAACTTGTGACATTTTTAAATATTTTTGGGAATAAATATAACATGGTGTAAAAATTATTGAAATCGAAAACTATATTCAGGTTTCGCATATACTAAAAATAATGTTGCATATTTTACTTTCATGCGGACGAAGCTGCTGGAAGAAGCTAGTTTATAATGAGACTCATTCGTTTCTCACTACAAATTTTGGACCCCCGTTTTATCCTCATAGGAGGTAAATTTTGGAAAATCCTCTCTTAGTGCTCGCCTACGTCATAAAAGGAAACCTTGTACAAAATTTCACGCTCCTAGGCCCAGTAGTTACGGCTGTACGTTAATATGTCAGTCAGTCAGTTTCTCCTTTTATACACCCCTATTTTTTATATAGAACAAATAAAAAATGAAGCTCTATCCGTACCCGTTACTGATAATATTCTTGTAGTCAAAAGTAAAAAAAAGAAATCCCAAAATTGACCACGAAAATTGGTCATAACTGGTAAATTCATAATTGAATCAATAATTCATAACAATTGCTATTAGAAAATACTACGCGCAGTGTTTTTCCATTTTGATCGTCATTTATTCATTCATAATCAATAAAAAGCCTGTACAATATTTCCATAAGTTGAGTGACATTTTGGGATACAAACAAACGCTAATAACTTTGCTGTTTATGAATATTATTTATTGAGACTTTACTTAAATAATAACAAGACCTTTTCTAATATGCCCTTTAAGTATTTGTACTTATTAAAAACTAGTGGTGTATAAACAGACTAGCTGCTGCCAGCGGCTTCGCTCGCGAGAAAATAGGTTTTTCTATGCAAACTTTGGACCCCTGTTTCATACCCTTAGGGGGTGAATTTTAGAAAATCCTCTCTTCGTGCTCGCCTACATCATAAAAGGTAATCTCGTGAAAAATTTCACGTCCCTAATCCCAGTAGTTTCAACTGTGCGTTGGTATGTCATTCAGTCAGTTTCCCCTTTTAAATATACATAGATTAAAACATTGTAACATATTAAGTAAATGCAACACAGTAAAAATAAGTACCTTTCTTATTTATTATGTTATACAGCAAAAGCCATAATGCTCCAGAGAAACTATATGAAAGCTAATAAAAATATTATATATATTGTCGTGAAACGATGTATTACATTTTATCTAGAGAGTTTCACATCACACTAATATTATAAAGGCAAAAGTTTGTTTTTTTACCCGACTACGGAGGGTTATGATTTTGACAGGCTATGTATGTATGTGAGTTTGTTCATCTGTTCCCACATAGCTCCTAATCTACTTATCGGTACTCGACGTATGAGGTATCGTTAGAACCGTCTTAATTGTCCGCTGAACATAGGTTACGTGACGTGTCACAAAACTTGATATGGCGCCCTCTAGCGGACAAAAAGTAATGTGTAAAAAATAAAAATGGAGATAAATACGCCGTGTTTGGTATCATTTGAAAGGGCTTTACTTGTACATTTCCAAAATATTGTTCAAATTTAAAGTGACGGCTTCTAGCGGACAAGAAGTCATGTGTTAAAAAAAATGTTAAGATAAATACACCGTGTTTGATATCATTTGAAAGGGCTTCACTGGTACTTATCAAAATATATCATCAAAATTCAATGTGGCGCCCTCTGGTGGACAAAAATTAATTTTCCATTATTAATTAGAAATTTTAAATTTAGCTTTTGCAAATGGTATAGAAGCACAGTGATTTAACACCAAAATAATTTAAATAAAAAAAAAAGTAAAAAAACTAAAACCCGACTACGACAAAAAATAACGACGAAACTAAAAGTATGAAACAAGATTTCCAGGATGCTGAAATAAACAAGGTAAAAAGAAAAGCCGCAGTCACACGTTATAGGTAACAACCGAAACACTTTAATAACGTGTGACTACGGCTTTAGTCGTAGTCGGGTTTTAGTTTTTTTTACTTTTTTTTTATGTATGTTTTTTTAGGGTTACGTACCCCAAAAGGAAAAAAACTGAACCCTTACAAGATCACTTTGTTGTCCGTCCGTCTGTCTGTCTGTCAAGACCATTTGTCTTAAGAACGCGTAAAGGTATCGAGTTGAAATTGAATATATACTCAGGTCTACGGTCCCTTGAAGCTGTGAAAAAATCAAAACTTCTAAGTTAATGAATAAAAAAGATATGGCCGTTTATGTCGCAAAAAACGTATATTTCGATACTCTCAATGGAATCAAATTCATTGGGTAATTCCCGTTGACCTAAAATCTTGAAATTTGGCATGAAGCAAGGTCTCATAACACAAATATAGGCAAAAATCTGAAAACTGTAAATTTGAAGTTAGGTCACAAAAAAAAATGATTTTTTTTTGCGATTCGAAAAAATCTTCGTAACTCAATTCGGGAATGGAACTGTTTTCATAGGTAAGTTTGTGCGGAACCCTCAGTGAGCGAGTCTGACTCGCACTTCACTCGCACCCGATTTTTTTAATGTTGATAGGTTTGGGCTTGACCGCTATCTAACCTGATGATCTTTGTTACTCCTTCACGCCCAAATGGCTGAACGGATTTGGATGAAGTTTGTACGATTTTTAGCGCGGGAGATTATTCCCTTAGGATAATTTTCTGCTTTCATGTAGGCGAAACCGCTGTCTGAAGTTAGTTTTATATATTTTTGTAAAGCCTTGCAAAAAATCTTAAATAATGTTGTTTTGTGGACCATCTGTTAGTTACCTTAAAAAAAAGTTCCATTATTTGAGAACCTTCACATTCGTCTCTTCAATTGTGAACATTGACATTGATTTGGGTTGGCCGGTCTGCCCTTGAAGATCACACAGCATTACAAGATCAAAACAGTAGCATCCTTTTTTCTGCATTACTTACCGTAGGGAGGTATACGACACAGTTGGTGCCGTGGCTAAGCGATTGCTTCCACTTACGAAATAAATATTTTTATGACCTACACAGATAGTAATTCCGATTCTGGGTGTCTTTTTTATGTAAGTTTACATGTTTTTGTTCGCTTTTACGATACTGCAGCAATTTCTAGTGTGGGGTATGACTTAAAAAAAAATATATATATATATAATATTATATGCAGATAGTAGGTATGGGATGAATCGCCGCCGGGATTCCGATCCAGATTTCCGGCCACCATAGGCGCGGGCTTGCGGAAGGCGAGCAATGGGCTCGCCGTCCGTCGTCCGGTAACCGTTCGGACTGGGCCCAAGTCGTCGACGGCGGTTACTGTTCCACGCGCGCCTCAATGAGATGTCAGCAACCGTAGGGGCCCAGCAGGGTCGAAGCCTACTGGGGCCATGGGTGATTCGAAAGAGATCCTCGGGGCCCTGGAAAAAAGGCAAAAAAGGAACAGGAGTGTAAGGTATGGGATGAATCATAATAGATTTTGTCTTAGTCCGGACCAAGCCCGAGTCATCGACGGTGCGTAATGTTCCACACTTCTCAAAGACATGTCAACAAAACCGCCAGCCGGCCCAGCAGGGGCGCAGCCTACTGGGGCCATTGGTTGACTTCTGAAAGGGAAACCCTTGGTCCTGGAACGCAAAGGGCAATTGAAGGAACATATTGTATTAGTCAGTAAATACCTTTCCACCCTAGAGCGAGATCAGTCATTAGATGATATCCCATCTCAGAAAAATAAATAAAAAAACATTGTAACTGTACTGTATTGAATTTACTATAATTAGTATAAACTAGATTTTGCCAGCGGCTTCCCCCGTTTGAAAATAAAAAATATAGGCCTATGTTACTCAGTGATAAAGTAGCTTTCAACTGATGAAATAATTTTGAAAATCGGTCAAGTAGTTTTTGAGTTAAATTGGAACATACAAACAAATAAACAAAAAATGAAATCTTTCCTTTTTATAATATTAGTATAGATAAACACCAAGATATTACTTCAAACTCTCCATCTCAGTTTACAGTCATCAGTAACAATTGACTCATTACAATATTTATAATGGCTGCTACTCATTGTCTCAAACCTGTTTATAAGCGTGAAAGAAGTGCTTTCGAGAACTGACACAAGCCTTGACCTATACTAACAAACGTCTAACAAGAAGAACAGTGACGTATGAATGTTAAGTACATGGTTTATATACGTTTTTATTACGGGCACCTTGGCAACTGTATTAGTAATTCAAGTTTATAGCGTATTTCATTCGGTCGTCGTAAATTGAGACATTTGATAAACTTAGATTAGAGTAAAGTATAAATAAATTCTCTTCTATGATGTCAGTAATTTGGTAAATAACATTTTTTTTTAAATTGATAGTCATTTTAACGTATGTCTGGCAATTTGAGTATTTTCTGCAGTCTACCCAAATGACATGTCTTTTCCTTGGTATTGTTCGTCAGTTCGTTGAGCTCCTTAGTAGTCCTGAGTTGAGCTTTGCGAATACTGACAAATGCCTGCACTGACAGGGCAGGTCCACTCAAATCTGTACGGTTCTTTCTTCAAAAGAACATCTCAGACAAATCTGCATGGTTCTCATGTGATTTGACCATTACATACTTACTGTATGGACTTTAAAAGAGACTTTGACCCCTGAGTTTGTTTCGGTGTTTCTTCTCAGGGTAGTCAGCTAGGAAACACCGGCCTCATCTAGGTTAAAATGAAAAAAAAAAAATTACTTGTAACAGTGTTTTTTAAACCTTTTATCATTTATCGATATAAACCAGTGCTTGACTGCGATCCCACCTGATGGAAAGCTGTGATGCAATGCAATTTATGGGCTTTTAACATTTCAGACGTAAGACTAAATTTAGGCCTCCGACCGATCCTGTTCGTCTCACAACCATCGAATTTCCATGATCCTCACCTGGTCACCGTCGGTCCAATGCCTCTCACAAAGCCATTCATTATATGGTTTGGAAGGCCTTTCACATTAGTGAAAGGCCTTCCAAACCATATTAAACCAACAGTATAATAAAGTTGGCAAAAAAAAAAAAATAAGAACTGAGCCAGTCCTGGTGATCCTATATGAATTGATCTCTAAGCTTTTTACACAAGAGCTATGTCTTGTGTAAAAAATAATATTTATAACAAAATAATCAATTAGGTCTTTAAAGCAACCCCAATTAGTTGCCTCGAAAATCTAGTCACATCTTGACAAAATGAATTCAAGCATAATTTCAATTAAGGGGGGATGAGAATCCATCAAAGTTTTTATGCATTGACGTAAAGAAAACGTCAAGGTGACCGAAGTTAACCAGTTTACAGATTAAGTGGGTTTTAAAGAAGCTAAATTTTATAGCTTTTTAGTTTTATTATTTGTACTAGAGATGTTATGGAGGTTCAGTTCCGATTCTGAGAGTTCGGAACTTCAAATTAATTTTGCACCTTCGATTCCGATCTCGGTTCCGATAAATTTTAATCGAAAATTATATCTAAGATTGAAATAAGTATTGAGGTCACCGAGCATTGTACGGGAATCCGATGGACGCGAGATGCACAGGACCTGTTATTATGCCAACACTTGGGGGAAGCCTATGCCCAACAGTGGACGTCTTTTTGCTGAAATGATGATGAAACAATTTATTATGTATTCTTCTTCTAAAGTAATATGTGGAAACGTAGACTAATAAAATTAAAAACAAGTATAAATAGTTACTTGTCGTTACTTATCGTTTCGTTTCGTATTTGGAATGTTGTGAGTTTTCTTTTCATTTATACATAGTTATCCGAGTTTTTAGTAGTTCATTTAACGCTTCTGTCTCCACCTCCACCTCTGACTTCGAAACCAAATTTAAAAACTCCGCTTCCGAATTCGGTTCCTATAACCACTTCTGTTACATCCCTTATTTGTACCTACTTAAATAATTTATACATTTAGGTATTTAATCTCATTTTCTTTTATCAATCTGTGTAGTCCAACTGCAGGGGTCTCATGACAAGTATTATCTAATTTATGCATATTACAAATAAGTATATTACTAAGTTTATATAGTAAGACCTTTAAACATGTTCATTATAATGTCAAGCACATAAGTTGCGCAAATATTTTACCACACATGGGCTATTTTGCAACCCGCTGTATTTTGGAAAAACCTGAACATAAATTGTTGTGAGAGCACTTCTCACTTATAAGGAGGTGAATCGGGGGCTTTTTACGCGCGCTTCAAAGAGATGTCAGCAAACCGTAGGAGTATAGCAGGGCCGATGCCCGCTACAGCCGCGGGGAATTTGTGAAAAGAAATCTTTTCCAAACTTTCCCATTGTTCAAAAGAGTCACCCAGCAGCCCTGGGTCAGACTTTTACTGACTAAAACACGGGTGGATTTTAGTCCGGGCCTTATCATGCTAGCGGAATGGGAGCGTCCTCAAAGGTGCGCAACGAATACGTTACGGGCACACAACGAACACGCCGCGCATGCGAAGAGAATTTGTTGCGGACGCACAACGAGATCCGGCAACGAGGTGCGGGCTGCGGCGTCTTGGAAGTAACAAAGCCAACAGCAGTATCTCCTCATCGCAATCCATTTTGTTACTAAGTGTCGTTTTGTTACTGAGTAGGTCGTTAACTTGCTACAAACACGCCTTGAAAACGTTGCGAATTTGCCACGCATCCGCGACGTCTTCGCTGTGCAGCCACGGCGTGTTCACAACGCAAAAAACAAAGGATCGTAGCACGTGGTGTTTTATAAACATACCTAATCCTTAACAACAAAACATGCGACAAAAAACAAAAGCAACGACCCAATAAAAATTTACTAAGCTATCTGATTTACGATATAATTCTACTACTACTATAAAATTCTAACCAAGTTTCGTAACACTCACGGATTTACCTGTCTCGATTTCGTTATAAATTCAATATTAACACTTATAAAAACAGCTAAAAATATCCGGTCATGTTCACCTACTTTGCCCAAGCTAGGTTCCGTAGTAACACCCATTATGAAATACCTTCCATTTTAAGTACTTAGTTATAATCTGGTTTAGTAATTTATACGCGTTATGACCTTGCAGGAGATTTCATATTTGAAATTTAATATCAAGTCATTTTGCAGTTTGTAACCTCTGACCAGAAATACTATATTTTTAATGAAATCTGATGCACGCGGTTTTTAACTATATACCACGGATTGAGTAAGTCATATTTTTTATAACATATTTTATAGGTCTGGACGCGTGCCGCGAGGACTGGTTTGAGACGGTGCAGGAGAAGAAATTCTGGAAGAACTTGGGGGTGGCCTTTGCCAAGTACCTACTACTGGTACCACACCATAGTAAGGCTAGGTAAAAAAAAAAAAAACTGATGAAAAAAGTTACGTGTATAAGTGTTTTTAAAACCTATTTAAAAAACAAATATCTTTTATTTAAATATCTTAGGGCATTGTGCTAAAAAATTGCTGTCAACTGAAGGTAAATTATTAGTGGTATTGCCACATTGTGTTTGGCTGGTAACATATGTAATCAGAGCACTCAGTAGCTACTGATTACATATGTTACCAGCCAAACCCGATTTTAGGATGAACTAGTTTTGCCTAGGCCAAACCCGCAAAATTAGTCCAACAGTGAGCGAAGCGGACTCGGAATAAAATTCCGAGTTCGAGTAAAAATCCGGAGTGCTCAAAAGAGCACACTGATTTTTTTTATAACCATCCCGAAATAGGAGTGCTGCAGAGCGGGGCTATGCGCTTGTAAGGAGAGCTAGTTTGGCCTAGGCAAAACTAGTTCATCCATCAAATTGGGTACGGCCGGTAACATATACAAAATTATTTTTAGTATATGCGAAACCTAAATATAGTTTGTTCAGAATCAGTTGGATACGGGTGTAAAATAACCCCGTGGCACGGTGATCATGTATTTGTGCGCACAACCAGCCAACACAACAAACTTATAACTTCGTGATTATTCATCGTACAGTTATGAAATTTTGTACACAGATTTTTTACATAAAAATACTAGACACGTGTTTCGGGTTTCGCATATACTAAAAATATTGTTGTATAACAACTTCTTATTTCATAAGTACAGTAGAGACCGTATAATTTCCAGTTCTGCTATGAAGAGTTCTCCACTCAATTCGTTATGCATTTCATAACTAACGTCTTTAAACTCCATCATAGGAAGCTGTGCCACGGAAGTTACAAACTATTACGGATATTAACATTAGAAACAAACAAACTGGCTCCAACCAACTGAGAAATCATTTACATTTCTTACGGAACCTTAAATTAGAGACCCTGACCACTGATTACATATACGCGACGATATAAATTGTCGTTACTTTCCTTAAAGCAGTTTGTCACCGTGTCCTGATCTTTGCCATTTATACAATTAGAAAGCTAAGATGCCAAATCTATGGTATGATCGATTGGATAAGAGGCGACCTCGTTAAATCATGTCCGATTTGCGGTGTACAGAATTAAATGTAAAGTTATTTCCGTATTGCCTTTTTTTGAATTATTAGCTGTGTAATTAAAATTATACGTGTCGCCTTCATTTAAATTTGTCTGCCTTTAGAACTTAAGGCCTTAAGGCCTTTAGAAACTGTCGAACCCATTTTTGAAAAATCTTTTCTGAAAAGCTACTACGCATGACGAATCCTACGTTGATTAATGCCAGGACGTTGAAGCTTTCTGTTGCTTCATTCTTATCTTGTGTATTATAAGTATTGGATTGGATGTCGATCTCAAAATAGTGTTTGGAAAAGGAAATTATAATGAAATTGCAGATAGCTTCTTGCTCCGGAAATATGCAAAAATTTCCCCAGAAGTGATAAATCTTTCGTTTTTCTCAGAACATAAATTATTCTCACGTAGTATTTACACGCTATAAAACTAGCGTCATGTAAGAGAACGTTGATTGCAATTTGATAAAATTATGATAGGTGTAGTTGCTGCGGAAGAGAACACTATCAGATTATAAATAAGCAGCGTGCTGCTGTTGTGTAACCTTCCTTCCTGATTCCCACGTATATAAACGAATAACTTTGTCGTATTGTCACTTAATGGCATCGGCGCAATAACAGTATTGTTTTTAATCAAATTTGTAAGAGCGTTTATCATCATGTTCCTGCCCTTGTCCCGTGTTATTTCGGATCGTCGCAACATTTTTATTCCTTCCATTCTTTTTTTTTCGGTGGGAAAATCATCCAATGAGATCCCTCGCTCTTGGGCGGAGCGTGAGGGTGTGTCAGACTTTTACTGACTAAAAACCCACTCCTGTTCTTTCGTTGCCTTTCATACCAGGGCCGAGTCTTCCTTTCAGAATCAGACCCTTGGCCCCAGTAGGGTTCGACCCTGCTGGGCCCCTACGGCAGAAGGAGGCGACCGCCTGCCACTGTTCAGCTATCACTAACTCCCTTGTTTTACATCAGTTTTCATACAATCCATCCACTTTTTCTTTGACCTTTCTCTTCCTCTCCATTGAACAGCATTGTTGTACGAAATTACCAATGTTACGTATAACATAAGCATTATATATAACTACAAGAGCTTTCAAAAACTTTCCAAATAAATTCCACTATTTACGAACTCGTCGTGTTAATATGCTTACCCATTTTTTAAAAATGAATTTCTAACACAGATTTAATAATATATATATATTATGACCTACTTATTATATACAGACATTGACATATTATACACTTAGTTCAATACAATTGAAATACTGTAAGTAGTCGAGTCACTCAAACCGAGTGTACTTGTAAATGGGCGTCCACGTCGGTCGTGGCCTACTGCTATTGTTAAGTTATTTAAGTAGGCAGTCAGGTCTCCTCCCTAAACTTTAAACAGTATCGATAAAATCAACAAATAGATACCACTAGTCGTGACAATCGACTTATTTAAATATCGAGTTCGCATTCGATTGCGTAACCAGCTTTTGTTGACTTTTTATTCAGGCTTGATAGACCTTTGTCAGCCTTTGTGACATACTGTTGTTTAGTTCTGCCAATAATTATAATGAGTTAAAAGTAAATAACTGTATAGTCATCAACGAATTGGATCTTAGCGATTTATCATTATGTCTTGAAACAATCGTGGGCGACAACAATAGAAAGATCGAGGACTGGAACAACTTGCCTGCTGCGGTCTTCCCATCCGATTATAATTTAGGTGTCTTCAAGGCTAGAGTGAATAGGCTCTTAATAAACCAGTGGGTCTCACCATCAACGATTGCATCACTACTTACCATCAGGTGGGATCGCAGTCAAGCACTAGTTTATAACAATAAAAAAAAAGATGAAGAGGACTTACAGTCTAACTTATTCTAAGTACAATTTTATTTAATATTTATTCAAACGTACAAGATATTAGAGACTAACTTTTGCCAGCGAAGCCACTTTTCCCGACGGGTAAGCACCCGTCGTAAAAATGGAAGACTATTCATGTATCTATGGAACACTTACTTCCAGGATAAAAATTGTCTTAAATGCTATACCAAGACATGATCTACCTGTGTGCCAAATTCAGCCATTTTGAGCGTGAAGAAGTAACAGCACACACACACACAAATACATACAACTTTCGCCTTTATAATATTACTGTGATTTATCGCGCTACATTTCATTAGTTCATGTTGATCCCATATATTTGAACTTTTAAAATTGTTATCTATACCGTCTTGGCAACTTATTCTACAAGTACTCGTAGGTACCTAGTAGTATTTTTATTTTCAGGTGGGACATGTAACGACTTTTCCTGGATATCCGGAATTCTCTAGGATGGAACGAAAGGGCGTTTCAGACTTTTACTGATCCCAACTATGTTCTAGAGCCACTCTCTTCTTTTGCCCTTTGCATTCTATGGCCACGGTAACACTTTTAAACGTTCCTGCAGCCGCGTAGTATAGTTTTGTAAATATTTGCTTTAATTAATCAATGTCTCATTAAAATTCAGTGACATACCTAAGCTAAGCTGAATAAAAAAAAATGGTTAGAAATTAATTAAGTGGATTATGTTTGCACAATAACTCTGCTAACCCAGATTGGTATTTTGGAATAAACTACTTTCTATTTTCAAAGTCACAGTCTTTTATGCACATAGAGTTTGCAATATTAATATCATATAAAAAAAACCGGGCAAGTGAAAAGATTTTCCCCAATCGCAAACTAAAGTTTTTTTTTGGTGACGTAACTACAAATTTACAGTTTTTTACAATTTCAACTCGTTACCTTCACGCGTTCCCGAGATAAAGGGTCTTGACAGACAGGAGAGACAGACGGACAACAAAGTGATCCTATAAGGGTTCCGTTTTTTTTCCTTTTGAGGTACGGACCTCTAATAAACACCTATGACTATTTATGGTGATCTATACTGATAATAAAGCTGAAGAGTTTGTTTGGAAGAACACGCTAATGTCTAGTTAAAATTGAAAAAAAATCTTTTCGTGTTGAGTAGCCCATTTACATAATGCTTCACGCTAAGGCCAACGTCCCAGCGGAGCAGTAACCAAAGAAGCGATTGAAACCGCGGAGAACAGTTCCTCATGAATCTCTGTCTATTGGCGAAAATCTGTTTAGTAGTTTCTAAGTAAATTTTGAACAGAGAGACGCGGTGGGGCACCGGGTTTTGTAATCATTATCATCATTCCAGCCGAAAGACTTCTACTATCGGATTTAAGCCTCCCCCAAGTGTCACCAGGTCATCGGCCCACCTTGTGGGAGGACTTCCAACACTGCGTCTTCTGGTAGGTACGCCGTCGCCAATCCAGAACCTTTCGGCCCTAAGACCATATGTTCTGCTGCAAGCAATGTACCCTGCCCAATTCCACCTACCACAGTAACCTTGGATCACCTGCGGATATCTTTATTCCTGTTTTATAATATGTAAGAGTAATATTTAGTCAATATGTTCGTATACTTACACATCCCTATGTCTAAAACCTCGAACCAACAAAGCATGATAAACATAATAACACTCTGTCTCACTTACACTCAATATTGTGGGAATATCATTGTACACAACATAATAACTTTTTGCACAGTATTTTTAATGAACTCATTATGATTTTTAACGAACAAAAACTTGTGTGGAATACTGCTAGTGCAGTTTGTATCGTTGGAAAGGTTAAGGCTTCGATTGGGCGACACGTGTCTGAACACTTCGCTCTTGTAGCGGAAGTTTTAACGTTTAATGAGAGTTATTTATCGGTACATTTTCCCTTTAGGAAATCTGACAGACTAAACGGATGCTACGGCTTAATTTTTTGTCCCTTGCCTTAATATGAACGAGTATGAACAGCCAAAAAAGGGTTTCTCGAAATATGTGTTTGCACAGTTACATCATCATCATCATCATCATTTCAGCCGAAAGACGTCCACTGTTGGACATAGGCCTCCCCCAAATGCCGCCACAATGACCGGTCATGTGCGTCTCGCATCCATCGGATTCCCGCGACCCTCACCAGGTCATCGGTCCAACTTGTGGGAGGCCTGCACAGTTACGCTGTCAAATAATTATTATTTATTATTATTTATATATACTTTATTGTATACCAAGATTACAAATTAAAAAAATAAAAAAAAAAATAATAATAATGACTAATTTAAAAAAAAGTAGTAGTAGTGTGTAGTTAGTTTTTTTTTTTAATGATTAATTATAATGGTTTTAAAGTCTTGAAAGACATGTTGAGTTCTTCCATACTTCTAGAGGTCGTAATTTCAGTAGTAGTCACTTGTAGATGTCTGCCTGGGCAGCGGGTAAGACTTATAGCGGCCCTGAAACCTGAAAAGGGCAACTGTAGGAACCTAGGTGGGCTTCAGTCAGTAAAAATCTGGCACACCCTCTCACTACATCCAGAGCAGGAAAAGTTATTTTATCATTTCTGACCGAAATAAAAGTAGTCACTTGTCGCTTATAAGCCATTTTGTGAGATGAGAGCCACCATACGAATGGTAAGTCTCGTGACTTCGATGATGTAATATCTTTATAACGGATGTGGTATACGGTGACAGTTTGATTTGAAAGGTCATCACTACAACAATAACATGATGGTACTCATCAGCCGCTTCACTCATTCTATTCTTACAGCATAATCGAAATATTAACTCGGCTTACGGAACTTGTTTTTTTATTCGTTTTTTTTATCAAGACCATGAAAATCGAATACAAAAGATTCTAATTCACTTAACAGCGCAATATATTGTCTCTCCACGTGATACGGAAGCGATATATATAAATAAATGCCAAGTGAAATCTAGCAGACACTCGGTTTTATCTGTTTTATAAATTATTTTTGCATACAATACAAAACTAGTCTTATACTCAATGTCATATTTGAAGAATCGTTCATATTTTTTTTTAATACAAATTTTATCATCGTTAAATTCTATTAAAATCAAATTAATTGCTATCAAAATCTTACTTAATATAAATTAAAACATCCGCTATCAAATGAGAAGGTTGTGCAATCCGAGTGCATAAATAAAGTTGTGAAAATCATTAATAATTTATCAATTATGGTAAGATAAAATCGAATCTGATCAACGCCAACGATCAAACTCACTGACCTTATAAAACCTAGAAGTACTAAGTACATCCATAATAACGCTCCAGTTACCCACAAAAGTATAATTGTTATGTAAATCCCCGTCTGATATAATGTGTACGTGAGCCAGTGGACTTGCACTTTCTAGTATACTTTCACAGCTATTGTGATCGCACCGACCCGCCTGACGCAACCGCCGAATGGATGCTACGTCATGCTACGTCATTCGAGTATAGACAGACGCGAAAACGCAGTGTTTTGATGCGAGGCAATGCAAGTTCACTGGGGGCACGCCCTTGCAAGTTGAGTCAAGATGGATATGTTTATCGCAAATCAACATGTTGTACTAAAAACATTGTACGCTTCGTTGCTGTGTAGTTTCGTAATGGTTTTATGATAAACCCGGATTTTTATAATAGTTTTACGTCATGAGAGAGTAGGCCACTGCAAGGCAAGCGGATGTCATCGTCTACACAACAGTTGAGATTCTGTGATATAGTATCCATCGCAAGTCCACACAAGATACATTTGGGATAAACCATTAACACAGTTTTTGTATAAAATGCTTATTACATAAATGTTAGAAGCTGGTTTCTCTACGGATGAATGACGTTGCGGTATTTGGAAGGCTCTATAATCAATGACAATGCTTGTTTAGACTAGGACTGCATTAAAGCAGTTGTTGTAAAGACTTTCAAGGCTTATATCATTTGAATAAATGTTACTGAAAGTCTGAAACGTGTTCTATGGTCGAGATTGTCTTTATTTATTTTTTTATAAAATCTAAAAGCTATCCTCGGAATTCTGATTTATGAATTTGAATTTTATTTCTTTAATTTTCTAAAGAAAAAAAAATGGAAATTTTTTAATCGTTGTTCTTTTCTAATCTTTACTTCTGTACCGTGTATGCGTTCACAAAGTTCTGCGTGTTATGTATACAAACATGTATACATAACACGCAGACCCTTTTTATCAATACAAATGGGCTACGTCAACGTCAAATTACTCCTACTATGGGTGAAGCGAGAGAGATTCTCAGACTTTTGTAGGGACCAATGTTTGTGTGATGAGCACGATCATTTGTACTGTGTCTGGGTGTAATTTATCTATAATATATGTATATAAGAAAATATAAGTATGTTTATCAGTTGTCTAGTACTCATAACACAAGCTCTGCTTAGCTTGAGACTAGACGGCGTTGTGTGATAGTTGTGGAAAAAAACCCTGTGCGCTCCAGGGCCACGGTAATTCTTTAAACACTCCCACAGCAAGTTTCCCCGACATAGAAATCGAAGTTTATTCTATTCCATTCGAACTTGCGATGAGCAGCGCAGCCGCTGCGCCGTCAAAAACATTGGCATCAAAGTACCTATGATTTCATTTCATATATATATAGTTCTTAACTTCAAATATGAATTAGGTTCTTATTCTATACACCCCTATTTTTTAACTAGTACAAAAAATGGGGCTCTATTTGTACCCGTTACTGATCATATTTGTGTATTCAAAAGTAAAAAAAAAAAAACGAAATGCCAAAATTGTCCACAAAAATTTGTCATAATTGGTAAATTCATAATTGAATCAATTATTCATAACAATTGCTCCCAGAAAATACTACGCGCAATGTTTTTCCATTGTTTTCATTCATAAGCAATAGCCTGTACAATATTTCCATAAATTGAGTGACATTTTGGGATATAAACAAATGCTCATAACTTTGCTGTTTATGAATATTATTTATTGAGACTTTACTTAAATAATAATAAGACCTTTTTTATTAAACCCTATAAGTATTTGTACTAATTAAAAACTAGTGGTGTATAATTGTGCAACAAACAAGTTAGAAATTCATTTCTGGTCTTAAAATACATGTCATGTTCACTATACCATGAGAAAATGTAGTAACCCAAATAAAAACTCACCTAGTACATTTCCCACCGTAACGCCTATCATTAAGTTTTTCATTCTTATATAATTTTGTAAGTCAATAGGCCACACTCATAAAACACATACTTTATTTAGCACGCAAGTAATTTCCTATAGAGATAGATAAATCTCGTACAATTACGCTACCATGTTTTTTTATGATGAAATATCGTCAAATAACTTGTCCCTCTCTGGGTGAAGCGAGAAGCTGTGTCAGACTTTTATTGACTAAAACCCACCTGAGTTCATTCAGTTTCCATTTGATTTGCATTCTAGGGCCACGGAAGCTCTTTCGAACAGTCACGCACCTCTAGCAAGCAACGGCCTTACTAAGCCCCGTTCATTTTGCTTGAAGAAAACGCGCCGGCGACTCGGGCTTGATCTTTACCGGACAGCCAGAAGGCGAGCTACATATCGTTCGCCGTCCACAAACCCGCGCCTACGCTGGCCGCGAACTTAGTTTCGATGTCATATCTCTGCTCACACTGTGTCGTTGCATGTTACAAGTGTGTTTGGCTGGAAGTCAGCCGCTCGTGCATATTTTCCCACGCTTAATTTATAAACAGAGGGAAATAGCAAGTGTTGTATCCGTTGTAGATATTGAATAAAGCAAACACTGCCAAGTTTTCTACGACTATGTTTTCTAATATGCTTTTATAGTTAAATCGTGGACTGGAAAATTTTGCCTGCTGCGGTCTTTCCGCCCGAATATATGTGTCTTCAAGGGTAGATTGAATAGGCTCTTAATAGACTAGTGCGCTTCAAAATCAACGATTGCATCACTGCTTACCATCAGGTGGGATCGCAGTCAAGCACTAGTTTATATCATATATAAAAAAACTGTTTTGGTTTTTAAAATTGGGTTGCATTTTCGGTTTAAGTAATTGGTATTTAATTAGTTTTATTCTTATGGTAATCTAAATTGAATTGACTAAGAATAAAGATTGTTTTTGTTATAATAATCATCAAATAGCTTTCCCTGCTCTGCATGAAGCAAGAGGGAATGTTAGGCTTTTGCTGAGTAAGACCCATCCAAGTTCTTTCATAAAATTTGCGTTTCAGGGCCACGTTGACGCTTTTGAACAATCCTGTAGAACTAAATACCTATAAGGCTACAAATTTAATGCTTTCAGTAATATTTGTCAGTTCCTGTAATGTGCAGGAACTATTTCCTTTAATCTTCGTTAGCGATACTCTCTAATGTAAAAAAAAACTATGTAAAACAATAATTTTAATGTACTCTTTACGATCTATTTTTGCCCCATATTATTCATGGATGTGTGTCACACATTGTATCTACAACAGGATATTTAAACTTATACAAAACAGTTTTTCTACATGCATTAAGTCGAAACAATCAGCGAAGAAAGAGAAAATTTGGATTTGATACCTAACTATGAGTGTGGATCGTGTTCTCTCAGATTTAATTACAAAAACTTTAATTGCTCTCACAGATATAACCGTACCATTTGATAGTGATCTCCTTGCGCACTGTCTTGATTATTTTCCTAGGCTTAGGTAATGCAATCCCTAGCCACGTCCGGTAGGTCCGTATTAGGCGTAGTGCACACCGAAGTCATTACAGATAAAACCGCAGAAGTTAAAGGTGCTTACAGAATAACACTGTGAATAGCCTGAAGCTTCGTTTAATTATTCTAGTTATTTTGACTGGCCTGTTAGTCTAGTAGTTTGGGGCTCTAACTGCTATGTTGGAGGTCGTGGGTTTGATTCCCATCCTAGACAAATATTTGTATGATGAGCACGATCATTTATTCTGGGTCTGGATGTAATTTATCTATAATATGTATGTATTTAGAAATACGAGTATATAAGTATGTTTATCAATTATCTAGTACTCTTAGCACAAGCTCTACTTAGTTTGGGACTAGATGGCGTTACGTGAAAGGTGTAGAATATTGTTTTATTACATTATTATATAAGTGACTACAAGAGGTCACAAGCCACATATTTCTGCTGCGGGAACATTTGAAAGGATTATCGTACCCCTAGAACGCAAATGAAGGAACTTATGTAAGTTTTATTGAGCACGCCCTTTCGTTATATCTTATAACGGGAAAAGTCATTTAATAATTTACTAACTCAGAAAAACCAGCAATGTACACTTCACACACATAGTTTCACACACATTAGCATTAATGCGTCGTCGCATCGTGCGTTGTATGCGGAAAACTTTAATATCCAGACAGTAGAATCAGTACGTAGTTAAACAATCGCTTTGACCCATAATATTGACTTGTTGGACAGGAAAATGGTTGAGTTAGCCATACAGCTCCAAAGAGCCAGCTTTAAAGCCTCTTTACTACCTACCAACGTTGCAGTTTCGTCGGTGCCGTCGACCCAAAGGTTTAAATTTAATATTAAACCATTTTTAATAAATTTTCTTATAAATAAATAAAAAAATAAGATAAATCAAGCTTTTGGGTTGATTATACCCGCTATCAACTGTACATAGATACAGAAAATTGAGTTTTTTTTTTTAGTTTTCGAGGGAAATCTTCAAAAGGCGCATAGACTTGAAATAAGATCGGGAAGTGCGGAATTTTACCATACCAAAATTATCCCGGTGGTTAATATCAGCACATAGTACCGTGTCCCCTTGAAATACCAAACCAGGACTACTGTGTGACGCCAATAAAAACACGCCTAGATAATAAGAGATTCATATAACTTCAGAGGGAAATGTAGTAACGCGGAGTAATATAAAATCAAAATTTATTTAAAGAGTAGAGTAACCGTGGAGTTATGAAGGATAAAAAACGACCAATTGGTACCGTGCACTAGCTTCTAACTTTATTATGTTTCTATGTAGGTTTATGTGAAATAATAAAAAATAAATATTTCTTCTTCTTCTTTCTGTCTTTTTTTTTTAAATGAGATGATGTGACTATGCGGTCACACCGACCAAAAAAAAATATGTAAGCCGTATAGAAAATGATTAATGCTTTCAATGTGCATTTTGCTTTAGAAGCCCGCTATCTTCCCCGTTGCGCACAGGCATCTCGTCTTGCAAGTTGAGGTTACTGCGTATCGTAAACTCGCATTATCTAATTATTATGATGTACTAGCTAGGTACTTGAAATATTTTCGCATAGCAAAATTGCTTAATAAAAGCAATTTTGGTGACAATTACTTTAAAATTGCTTGGTGGATGACTGGTCGTCTTTAATTTTAAGAAATATTAGCATAGCATAACATAGCTTATTCAGCCTTATAATATTCCCACTGTTGGGACTCAGGCCTCCTCTCTAGGAGAGGGAATAGACCGTAATCCACCACGCGGGCCCTGTGCGGGTTGGTGGATGTCACATGTCTTCGAATTTTTGGTTACTCAACTCCATAAACATAGTGAGTACAGTCACGAACGATAGGACGACTACAACGATACATAACACTTTATTGTTTACTAGCTGACCCGGCGAACTTCCTACCGCCAAATAGTAAGGATAACGCCGTCTACTGGCATTACCAGAACCAGCATAATTCATTTTAAAATGACATTATAATTAGAGATGGCGTTGTATTTGAATTTTTTTGGCGAATATTTCAAGATCAAAATTAACCAAATCGGTCCAGCCGTTCTCGAGTTTTAGCGAGACTAACAAACAGCTTTTTATATATATAGAAGATTGTACATTGTCACATTTTCTATCTATCTTAAGGCTTACTCTCCACGGATGCGTAGCTTCATAGACGCGTATTCGTCATTATGAACTTGTGTGTATACGCCTGTTTACAGCTTACATACAAATCTATGAAACTGTCGACAAAGCGGCAACGGCAACGTCGGTGCCGTCGTGTCATAAGAAGCTACGCGTCCATGGACAATAAGCCTTACTAACAAATAAGTGTACGACTCAAACATGAAACCAAACATGTAATTTGGAACCAAATTTCGTATTCTTATTTCTTGAATGGCAGAAGTTAAGATAGATAGAAAATGTGATAATGTGTATATCATATTGCTCGTGACTAAACATAGACATTCCCTCTCCTAGAGAGAGGAGGCCTGAGTCCCAGCAGTGGAAACATTAAAAGGCTGAATATGTATGTATGTATGTAAACATAGACAGCATGGCAGATGCAACGCCACAAGTCCACCTTTGAGTACCAGTCAACCTTTGAGTTAAAAGAACAGCATTGTGATAGGTTTACAAAAAAAAAAGCTACTGGCTAGAGTTAGCAATAATTAAACAAAACGGTAGTGTAAAAAAGCCTGGCTTTAAATTGCTTTTTATTTTTTACATTAAACTTTTTACTTTCAAACAATAAACTCAATGTTCATATTTCGTGGAAGAAATAATCGATACTAACGGTATTTTCCCTTTGAAGAGAAGTCCGCAGAGAACATTAAATGCTTTAGTGTTCCGTCGAATCAGTTAGGTACTAAGACGTTGTTATAACACAACTGTACATTATTCAAATGACTTCATAAATGAGCACGTTGTCATAAAATTATTAATAATATTTCTAACTATTTTATTGTTTTCTATTCTTTAGGCCGCCTGAAGAGTTTTTCTATTTTCGTGAAATAGTATTGTATGTTATAAGCATAAAGGTTATTTTCGATTGAAATTCATAACACTCGTTCACAGGAAGCGTACAAAAATCCTGTCGCAGAACACCTGTAAGGAGTGGAAATGTTGCTAGGGCTGCGGAATTGTTTTAAAGGATCACCACAGCCCTAGAACGCAATGGGTAACTAAACGAACACGGATTTAGAGATATGCAGAATAGAGGTAAAGTCCTCCGTTGAAAAGGGAGGATCCTCCAACCAGACGGTACTTGATCCAGGCAACTGCCGGATAGATGATTTTGGGCTGTTTTATATGTTCAAATCGCGCGGAGAACTCTGATTACGTGATGCCGGATTTCAGAGTTAAGTTCTTGCGAGGAGGAGTGGCAGGCGTTCGCCTGCTTCTGCGAAGCAGTAAAGCTACGAAAGGAGGCGGCCGCACGCGCGAGATAACGGCCCTCACGCCCCAGCCGCCGGGATCCCGATCCCGATTTCCAGCCACCGTAGGCGCTGGCTTGCGGACGGCAAGCAATGGGTAGCTCGCCGTCCGACCGTCCGGTGACCGTCCGGACCGAGCCCAAGTTGTCTACGGCGCGTAGTGTTCCACGCGCGCCTCAAGGAGATGTCAGCAAAACCGTAGGGGCCCAGCCGGGTCGAAGCCTACTAGGGCCATGGGTGATGCGAAAGAGAACCCCGGGCCCTGGAACGATGCCAAAGAAGGAACAGGAGTGGGTTTTTAGTCAGTAAAAGTCTGACACAATCTCCCACACCGCCCAAGAGGGGGGGGGATGTCATTAGATGATTTTCCCACCGAAAAAAAAGAGTTAAGTTTTTTATGTGACGCCATAGATGTCGCTATACGGGTAAATAGTTAGTAAAAGTCTAACACTCGCTTCACCCGGAGCGGGAGAAGAAAAAAAAAGAAGTTATGTTAAAATATTATTATATGATGTTAAAATATTATTATTCAAAGTACAAAGACAGATCAGTGTTGCCAGAAACTAGTGTTTAAATGTTTCTAAGTAAGTACATAGGCTATAAATAATTGTACTAATGCTTTAAACAAGCCTTTGAAATACGCTAAGATTCCGATTTCACCTTGCAAAGGTATTATAAGATGTCGTGCATTAACAATAACCAACCTAATTAAGCCCCCAGTCATCGAACAGCTATGCAGAAGAATTTACGCGTAGAACCACCAGTAACCACCACATATTTATTGGTAATAAGATTTTATAACGGCAGATTAGAAAACTATGAAAGCTCACTACCAAGTACTTTTAATGTCTGGATGATCAAAACATTACTAGGCATCGATAGGTTTATATTGCAGATTTTCTTCGCTATTTAGTAGTGTGTTTAAATTCATTTACATTTAGGTTTTGTCGTCAAATCGGCAAATTAATGATGTAATAAACAGATTTCTGCTTAATAAACCCATTGTACACAGAGACTTATTTTAGTTCCGTTACCGTTTTGGACTTCTGAATTAACAACAAAAGTTAATTAATGACATCATCATCATTTCAGTCGATAGACGTCCACTGTTGGACATAGGCCTCCCCTAAGTGTCACCACAATTAACTCCGGCCAGATGTTCAAGGGACTATCATCATCATTTCAGCCAAAAGACTTCCACTGTTGGCCATATGTAGGCCTCCCCCAAATGTCGCCACAAGGAACGGTCTTGTGCGTCTCGCATCCATCGGATTCCCGCAACCTTTACCAGGTTCCAACGCTGCGTCTTCCGGTAAGCGGTCGCCACCCCAGAACCTTTCGGCCCCAACGACCATCTGTTCTGCGAGCAATGTGCCCTGCCCATTGCCACTTAAGTTTGGCAATTCTTCGTGCTATGTCGGCAACCTTGGTTCTCCTGCGGATATCTTCATTTCTGATTCGATCAAGCAAGGAATCTCCAGCAAAATTAGCACACAAAAAAAATTTGAAACGAAAGTTCATTGAAAAATAAGTACTTTTCTAGAATCACACAACACATTATCACCATCGTTTCAGCCAAAAGACATCAATTGCTGGACATATGCCTCTCCTAAGAGTCACCACACCGACCGATCCTTGTGTGTCTTGCATCCATCGGATTCCCGCGATCATCACCAGGTCATCGATCCATCTTGTGGAAAGCCTTATAACACCGTCTTTCGGTACGCGGTCGCAACCTCAAACCTTTCAATCCCATTGAAATAAATAAATAAGCTTTTCGATTGTTTGGGCTATATCGGTAACCTAGGTTTTCCTGCGGGTATCTTCATTCCTGATTAGAACTAACTGTAACCTTAAACCTTCTGATGAGGCCCAATATGAGCGACCACGTTTTAGTGCCATGTCTTCACGGGTAACATACACTGGTTATAGAGTTTCGTATTGAGACACTATGGTGTGTGGGACGAGACACAACACATAACGTAATGCCTATAGATCCTCAAAAGGTAAGGCAGTGCACATTATCATTCAGCCACATTTCGCCGACTACATTTAAGTCTCATTCACCGTATAGGGAGCACACAAACTTAATATAAAATCGTATATTATACAGATTCTTCTTTCTAAGGCATGGCCATCAGAACATTCTAAAAATATAGTAAGTCCCCAATTCACTGAAGTTACGAAATATATAACCAAAATCTTCGAAAAAAAAAGAATTATTAGGTTTGTATGTCGAGATGTCTGAAGATAGACTTGTCTTGTCTAAATACAGCGTGTGCAAAATCAAACAATGGTTTCTTAATTATATGCATGCGTGTCGATTGATTCAGAAATCGAGATATGTAGGCGGCAATAGGTATCGAAATAGACTTATTTAACACACCTAATTATATTATTACCTTATAACCAATGTTATATATAGATAGCCGTTGTTGTTATTTTTCATCATCGATGCGTATCGTTGCTTCGGTAACATCACCCGTTGCCAACATCGTTGTTTTGGACTACAGGTGTCGGACATTCAGGCTAGCGTACTGGATGACATGTTGAAGAGAAACACAGATAAGAAAACGCTATCTTGTCAATACGGTGGAGTGTTTATAATTTAAAGAGCATTAGAACAAAAATACATAATCGCAATGTTTACAACAAAAATATGAAGGTAAGTTCATTTCATTGTATAGTTACATATTAACATTTATTAGATTATAATCTGGGAGTTTATAAGTAAAGAGTGAATACCTACAACTGGGCAAGTTTGCTCGAATGTCGACCACATCATCGCTTATCATCAGATGAGATACCTAGTGGACAAACGCGTGCCAAACAATAATATAAAAAAAACTTTCGTCATGATATTATTTATAGTTAAAATAAATATAAGGCATTTTTTTTTTTTAATTGATATAAATCAGTGCATATAAATCAGTGCTCGACTGCGATCCCACCTGATGGTAAGCAGAGATGCAATAATTGATGGCGAGGCACACTAGTTTATTAAGAGCCTATTCACTCTAGTTTTGAAGACACCTAAATTATAGTTGGACGGGAAGACCGCAGCAAATTGTTCCAGTCCTTCGATGTACGCGGTATAAACGACGAAGCGAAACGCTATATTCGGATCAAAGTCTATTAATGGTTATACTAAGTAGGAAGTAGGTATTTCAAGGTTTTTAGGTTTACGAGTATTCATACTATGCTTTATATATGAATAAACAATTTGACATAAATCGAGTCATACAGTCGTTTACCCGTTATCTTTAACATAAAATTATTAACGATCGATACAAAGTCACATTTTGGTTTGACTCTCTCATCTAGACACACGGCAGTGTCAGCCAAGTTTGCAAAGCAATAGGGTGATACACTGATAATGACGACCCCCATAATTTTAAATCTATTTGACCTCCATGCTGTCAATTTCGCACGTATAGTAAGACCTTCTTCTTATTACTAAACTCCACATGAAAAACCCTTGTTCACATATACATTCAAAACCAACGAACACGACGCGACCGCACTTGGACGTAACTTGTGATTGCTATATTTATAAACCTCCTTATAAACTTTTTATTATACCTACCTGATTCACTTATTGTCCTTTTACCCGGACCGGACCAGTTGAAACTTAATATATATATATATATATAAACAGCTAATGCTTGACTGTGATCCCACCTCTTACCATTCACAAGAGAATAACATACGCTCACCACCAAATGTTTAGACTAATTCCAAGTGACTTAGTCTGGGGCCATGGATAATGTGAAAACGAAACCCGGGGCCCTGGGACGAAGGCAACGAAGGAACAAGAGGGTTTTTAGTCAGTAAAAGTCTGACACTATCTCTCGCTCCGTCCAAGAGCGGGATTTGTCATTAGATGATTTTCCCACCTAAAAAAAAAGTGACTTAGTCAGTTGAAAATTAAGGAGGCAGGTTATTGGACGTAGATAGATACAAATACAGACGTACGTAGTAAGTAGATACAGAAATAACTACATTAATGTTCGGTTTAGAACACAAAGTTATTAATGCAATGAAAATAATAAAGTGTTTGAGAACGTGATATCGGTATCGCGTCGACTCGAACTAAAGCCGAATCTAGGAAAAGTAATGATATCCCAGCAAAAACATAAGTGTAAAAAAATGCAAAGATCTCTTAAAGGCTTCGTTAATAAAAGAAGAGATATCTAAAGTATACCAGACTCTCGAACTTCTTCAAACTTCCTTACTCTCACAATCTTCTTCAGTTATTTTGGTAAGGGTCACCGCACACGGACCACACGCGACAGCCACAAACGCCGCCCACAAGAAGCTAGAAGCGGCCACAAAGAAAGCTGAAGCACGCGACAGCCACTTGTGGCCGGTGGCTGCTACTTTTTTTAACCCATACGCGCAGTATCATAATGGACTCTGACGAAGAAGGTTTAAATGCGCGAGTGGCGTGTGACGGTGTTTTGTATCGGGGCGTTTAGTGGCCAGTGCGGACCACAAGAAGCGAGCAGTGGCGATTTATTGCGTGTGGCGGCCACCGGTTTCAACCGTGTGCGGTGAATCCATATAAAATGTATAAAACAATTTGATGGTTAAAAAAAAGAAAACAAAAAAAAATATCTAATAGGTAATATATTTGAGTACGTGCCCAGAAAGTTTTTAAATTAGTGAATTAATACGATCTTACTATGCCAGGCCGAGTTCAGAAAGTAATAATCTACGTTTACATTAATCTGAACTACGCCATTATAATAAACTTTAACCAGACCATAAGTTTTTGCTACCTCACAACGTTCAACAACCTTTATCCTCTTCGATCTGTAATTCTTGTTTTCGCTTCAAGTGTTTGTGTACACATAAATTAATAAATAATCGTTTCCATTAATTTAAAATGTGTATTTAATACTAAACTTGATTACCATAAAGTATAGTTCAAATGCAGGACTTGGTTCTAGCTACATCACTATGTAGACATCAATCTAATATACGCTACTAATAATAAATGTAAGGATTCAGTGTTAATAAGATAAAAATGGTGAAGGAAAACATCGTGAGGAAACGGCATGTCCTAGAACCAAAAATTCGAAGACATGTGATATTCACCAACCCGCACTGGGCCCGCGTGGTGGATTACGGCCCATTCTCTCTCCTAGAGAGGAGGCCTGAGTCCCAACAGTGGGATCATTATAAGGCCGACTATGCTAAGATAAAAATGATTAAAATTTAAGAATCAAGCTTAACTTAACCAATTGTAAACGCACCTGTATTCATACAATTTCTCGTCAATTGTATCACACAGGTGTTTTAAATTTAAAATTAACAACTGGCAAATTGTAATTGGATGCAGAACCGGTTATTTCTGTTGATACCATTCCACTAGCAAACCAGTCAGTGATTCTGCCAATATTGTGATAAAACCATTGATAAATGACAAGTTTTTCTACTTCTTGTTTTTTTAATTCTGGCCTTCTGCGTAATCTTTTGTGAGCATATCTAAACAAACAATTGAAAAGAAAAGCAAAAATTCACTCAAAACACGTGCCAATCTTGGCAGTTAATGATAAATACAAGATCGGTTTGAAGTTAGGTCTATGTCTACTGTTTGCTGCCTGCTAGTTGATCCAAATCCATCCATGCAACCTTAACCAGGGCTTTATAGGCGATAGAGCAGCGGGGTTGTTCGAAAGAACTACTGCGAACCTGGAACGCAAAGGGCCTGCTGCCTTTCACTCAGGAGTTATTTAATGGACTCTGGCTTCAAAAACGTAGTCCATAAATCCATCTTTATAATCTACAACTTTTTCCTGTCTTAATACCTACTATAAGAAAAACAAACAATCATTTATAGTTAAATTTAAATACTTATATATTATTTATACATAAATATACGCTCGGAATTTTACTCAAATCGGTGAGAGAAAACGAGTAAGCGTCGTACACCGTTTTTACGCAATTACAGACGATTGAAGACAAAACATGCTTGTCTAGATTTCTATCGCTTGACATGACTGAGTTGTATGGCCTGATAGTACTAAAGCTAAGCAATCGGCCTACTAATTTTAATGAACTCATAAAAAGTTGAAACAAGCTTGATAAACGAGATCTGCTTGTTACAGTATGCTGTTTAACACATTATAATTTTCTTCTACACTTCTTCAATTAAGATGATGTAAAAATATGGCGTTGGAAACCGATTCTTGTCGCGAGTGGAAGTCTCGCCTGTAAGTGGGTTATTAAGCACACTTTTTTCTAGAATTTCTTTGGAAGTATGATCGATAACTCTTTTCATAAATATCTATCTATCTTAGATCTATCTTTCGAGAATTCTTTCAATAAGTGTGCTTGTCGACGTTCTTTTTTGTGTCATAAGCTTGTAATTAATGTACATATTTATGTTTTGATTTCTGTAATGAAAAGAAACGATTTCACAGTTTTCTTTTCAGCCTTTAGTTTGAGTCGCATAATTATATCCTGTCAACAATATTTGCTTTGTTATCACCATAGTCTTATTACCATGATTTAGCTTCACTTATATGCCACATTTAACATGTGTGCTAAGCAAAGCATTTGCCGTCCCACTTTGACGAATATTATGATTAATGGCTACCTTATATGAACCGAATTTCACCTTCATGGCTTTGAAGCCATGTGTTGTGATATGATTTAATTGTGATTTATTGCATTCAGAAAGCAGCTGGTAACAATTTTTTGTCAAACAACACACTATGTTTAAGAATCCTTTCCTCCCTTTGCACTCTCTGTGAATAACCACAATTCAAAAAGAAAAATTTTTTTTGAAGTCCACATTTGACACTAAAGGTTGATTTTCAGAGGCACAGTTTCTGACCACCAAGTAGTCAGCAACTGTACATTCTGCTGGCTCTACAGTACTGTAACTTTCCCGACTTGTTCTCACTACTGTTTGCATAGAAGACAGCAGTACACAGCTACTGAAAAAGTCCTGGGGAAGTGACAGTAGAAACATAAAATTTTGAAGTAGTTGACCGACAACAACTGACTGGTCAGTAGGTACTGGCTCAACTTTGTTTTCACGGACCCAGTAGCTTCCAGACAGTAACTGTCCTTTACTGACCGCCAGCTACTGGGCCTGTGAAAACCAGGCTTTACTATAGCTGCACCATTTAGGTAATTTATTGTCATTTTAACTACCTACAATTTGTTCGTTTTTTTTGATGACACAAAGATCTCATTGAAAGTGAAAGGCTTCTCACTTTCATCCTTCCCTAATACTATGACATTGGGCGGTACAAACCTTGTTATTAACCCAAGTATATCAGCTTAAATGCGGGTCATTAACACAAATGGCGTGGAGCAATGCAATAGTATTGCTCCACACGTTACGAACGCTGGTACAGTAAGCATCGTTAGACATTGAACGCCGAGGCAAATCGATTGTAGAATTTATTTATTTTCTTTTTTTATAGCATTGAATACGTCCAGTATCTTTTTTTTTTCATGCTTACGCTAATTGTCTCCGGTTAGTACTACTTATTCTTGTACTGTAATATTTGTTGGGTTTGAAATTTAAACAACCAAATGTATGTCATATTGAGTTGTTTAGTTAGTTGGTTGACAGTTGACACAATTAGCTATCAGTATAATGTAAATATTGGTAGGCTTGAGTGCAAGTGCACTTGAGTTAGTTTTGTTAATTTTTACTTCAACTTTACACCTAAATATAATTAACAGCCAAAATAGACTACTATTAATTGTCTGTCTAACATTTTCCAAACTATATTGTGACTGGCTCCCAGTCTAAGCAGATGCTGCAACATCTGACCTAACTACTCTCATAGTTACGATAAGCAACATTTCGTAATTGTAAAATACTTGCATAACTTTGAGCTTCTTTTTTAAGTTCGCTTACCTTTAAGAACTTTAAAATCAAACTTCCTCACACACAAAAGTTATTAAATACAATTTTTTCCTTAACATGTTAATGAAATTTTGCACAGTTACATTTAATCTGACGCATAAAAAGCAATGCCAACTGGTATAATATTTACTTCCTACTACTAACTTGTGGCTAAAATAATATCAGCGGCACGGTTCAATCTCCTATGGTAAGCAACGCTTGCCAGGATTGATCTATAGATGGGTGATCATCTTAACATGCCGAAATTCCTAAGTGTCTTAGAAATCACGCTAAGCCGTTTGTCCAGGCTGTCATTTGTAGATCTTCGACAGTCGTTACGGATAGTAGAAAAAATCTAGCACCAGGTCTTGCCAAGGAGTAAGGTGTGGGTGACTCGAATCATATTCGAGTATGGTCGTTGGTCGTACCCAAAGGTTATGGAGGTCAGATAGGCGGCCACTCCATGTAAAATCCTTCGCGCGTTTATGCGTATTATTACTATGTAATTGCGCGTTTTTTACTAAAATCGCAAAAAAAAAAAATTAAAAAAATTGTTTTGGGTTGACCTTAGGAAAAACGAAGATATAGGCTTTTAACAAATTTCATACACCCGTGTGTACAGTACGACACTTAAGCGTTTTTCAAGGTCATTCAAGTTGTGCAGACGTATATAGTTGTACAATCGGCGCGCGAGGAGGCTGCATCTGGTTAGATCTGAAGCTGATCCCAACATAGTTGGGAAAAGGTGAGACAGAAAGACGTTGGTAAAATTATTCAGAATTAAGTTATCCGCAGGAGACCCGAGGTTACCGACATAGCCCGAAGAATCACCTTTAAGTTGCAGTGGCCAGGGCACATTGATCGCAGAACAGATGGCTGTTGAGTCTGAAAGGTTTTGGAGTAGCGACCGCGTATCGGAAGACGCAGCGTTGAAAAGCCACCCACAAGGTGAAGCGTTGACCAGGTGAGGGTCGCGGGAATGCGATATATGCCAGACGCACAGGACCGTTCATTATGGCGATACTTGGGGGAGGTGTATGTCCAACACTGGATGACTTTCGGCTGACAGGATGATGTTGATGATTCAGAATGCTTTTCGACTCGAGTCAGGTCGTTCTCGTAATATCAATTTTCATACAATAATTGAATTATCAATGCGTAACGAATTCTTTAACAAAAACTGTTTTTTGTTTGATTTTAGTTTCACTGTACCATTGTTTATAAATCGTGAAATTTTAGATGTTGGGTTAAAGAATTGCATGTTTAAAGTTGTTGAATTCACAATATTTGTAATAATATATAAATTTACAGTCTTGTTCCCTTTCATTCGACGTTAATACATGCAAGATGATATGATTCAGGAAAAATCGTTTCAAGGTAAAAGTAGGAAAAATTATTGGCAAATAAAATATTATCATAACGGCCACAGATTAAAGTTTCTCTTGGCGTCCGGTATAACTTGGGTATCTTCGATACTAATCTTGCTGTTCTTTTCATCCAAATCTATCTCAAGACTGTTTTTTGTTTGTTGCTGAGCTTAGCTGAACGGAGGAAGCGTGTCCTCCATCTACCACCTGCCCTGCTTACACCTGCCTGGCGGTTCTACCTTCCACATCAAGATGCGCTAAAACTCCCGGTCTCTTGGTGTTTGAGCGCATCTTGAGATCCAACAGTGAACTGCGACTTGCTGAGTTCGTTTGGACGAAAAAACTTCAAAATGACAATAAAAACACGTTAGTCAAACGTGAATATTATTATTTATTTATACTAAAATCATTCAAAATGACGATAGCTTTGCATCCGTATCTTCCTTTTGCTATTTTTCCATAACTAGTTTTATCAAAAATATCAAAGAAACCAGATCTTTTACGTTTTGTTCTAAAAGTATAAATAAATCTTTGTTTCCTATTAAACAGAATGCGCTCTTGTCTCCATCAGCGTTCCGAATTTGAACTCAATGGCCCGCCACGCGACGGTAGCAAGAGACAGGATGGCATATCTTTATTTCCAACGAAGATAGGTACCTAGATGTTTAATATGGGACGCTACTTGTGTTGACACTCTTGCGCCATTCCATGTTCTTGTGCCGGAGCTGCAGCCACGGCTGCGGAGAATATCAAACGTCGGAAATATAATAACCTTGTTAGTAGTTATATTTTCGAAACGTTAGGGGTTGAAACTCTCGGATCTTGGAGTCTGAGTGCTTAAAAATAACTAGACAAGGGCTGACAGATGATAAACATTGCCATACAGCATGGTAATGCTGACAGTCTTTTGGCCCCATTGCCAGTCGGGAAGGCGGTGCGTAGGAGTTTTTCGACGCCATATTTTAGATTGTTTTTAGTTAGTTTGAATTAGATAAGGTTTTTTATTAATTAATTTTAGTTTTAGTAAGTATATATTATACTGTTTATTTTTGACTTAGTATATATAATTATCTCCTTCTAAACCGAAAGCGATCTCTGGTAGTTTGCCCTGCAAAAATAATCAGATTGTCACACCACCTTCGCTGCGGTCGACCTTGATGAATGCTGACATGGTCTTCCCCCAGGAGTCCACTAAGTGACAATCTTCGCCTATCTGTCCAAGTGCATTCGTGTGACGTGGCCAGCCCACTCTCACCTCTTCACTTTGTTTTTACCCCGACATCTGCTGCTTGAGATATGGAGCGCAGGTTGGTTTTTCTATCGCGATCTTTTCGCGTAACACCTCTTCTGCTGCCCACCCTTTGAGAAATCTTGAGTTATTTTAGCAGTGGGATAAAACACAGGTTTTATTTAAATAAAAGTATATCGTTAATTGCTTTTAAAAAATATGAAAAACAGTTTGTAGAAATTGTTATAATAGAACTAGATGTTTTCTATGATGGTTTATGAAAACATAGAGCGGTAGTCGGATTACTGATTATTCCAACCGCAATCCAATCAGTGGTGGTCATTTTAAATAATGCAGCAATATCTACTCTCATATAGGAGCCGCTTCTTGATTGCAAAACCAGATATGGTACCTATGCCATAAACGTTAACTGTCTTCGGAAAGTCTATAGGTACGATCTAGTTAGGTATCTGTTACGAGTCCTAAGATTTTGTATACAGGCGTAAGATCATAATATCTGTTTTCCCCGAGGGTTTAAGCAGAGATGTGGGACCTATATATAGTACGCCCAAACCCCAGTTATACGTATGTAACACAGGGAGCGTGATCACATCAGAAATGAAGATATCCGCAGGAGAACCAAGGTTACAGACATAGCCCAAAGAATCGCAAAACTTAAGTGGCAGTGGGCAGGGCACATTGCTCGCAGAACAGATGGTCGATGGGGACGAAAGGTTCTGGAATGGCGACAACGTACCGAAAGACGCAGCGATGGAAGGCCTCCCACAAGGTGGACCGATGACCTGGTGAGGATCGCTGGAATCCGACGGATGGAGGAGGCCTATGTCCAACAGTGGACGTCTTTCGGCTGAAATGATGATGACGAATACAGGGAGAGCTGCTACTGTAAGGCTGTTAGATTGTTCAAAAGAGTTACCGCAGCACTGGAACTCAACAGGCAATTGACGGAACATGGGTGGGTTTTATTCAGTCTGAAACTCCCTCTCGCTACTGAAAAAAAGGGGCGACTGCTGAAAATTTTCGGATTGCACAACTCAAGAATCAAAGCCTACTTCATGCTCAGCAGTAGCACTTGCAACCACCAGACTAATGAGGTCAATACACAACTACAATTTTTTTTCTACGATTACACCCAAGATTGCAATTTCATAATCACAGATTGTCGTGTCCTGTTAAGGTTTTGTTAGTGTTATCATTACGATCGTCTGCTCTTACAAAGCGAGTTTTGGAAGCATTAATATTGCACTCTTGTGCAAATAATAAAACACAGCTAAGATTGACCGGTTTTATAATTTTAAATCGTATTAGCATCGTTTTCGATTGGTTGCATTTCGGGAGTGTGCGTCGGAATCGCATAATACAATTCCGTCAAGTCCGATCCATCATTAGAACATCAGTCGTATGGTGATGCCACCCATACGCACAAAACGTTTTAGGAACACATCCATTGTGCGTACAGCTAAGCAGCAGAATTCCCTGCTAGAGTTTGTGTTTCCTGATGCTACAGTCTGGGGATCTTTCAGTCAAGCGTGCTCTGTCGTCGACCACATCATTGCTTACCATCAGGTGAAATAGTAGTTTAAAGCGGGCCTATCAAAAATAGAAAATCATAGGCTCCGTTGTTATTTTGTGACTGTAATAATATACAAAACATGTCTAGATATTACGCCAATGAAGAAATCACTCGACTTCTGAAAACCGGAATTACAAGTGAACTTGAACGTGAGTTGTCCTTTACAAGGAATTGGTATAATACTCGTAGTAACCTACCACAGGAACATTTTTAGTGATGACAACATTAAAAATATTTTGAGTTCGATGATTTCTTCGATTACTGAACCAGTTTTTGTTTTTTGGAATATAATGGCATCCTTAATTTTCCAAAATCGTGGTCTGAATTTGTTATTTTGTAAGTATAGATACCAGTTACATAGAAACCGCTGATCGCGAAACTAGATAAAAAGGTGGGTATAGTAATGATGTAGTTTATTTATTTATTTAAACTATATGTAGAGTAGTTGTACATAGGCTGACTAAAGCAGCAAGGCATTATTTACCAGACAATCTTTGGATTTAAAAAAGACTACGCTGTGGCTTGAGTATCATTAAGATTAAATACTTATAATAATAAAATACATTTATATGAATTTGCTAAAATAATAAACACTACTTAATAAATATTGACAGCCAATTTAAAACTTCCACACTATCATAAAAAAAAACATTGTAATTATATAATGTTTTTTTAATCAAAATAGGAAGTGGAATCTCGCACACACAAGATTCTCGCTACCTTGATCGCCAGTATTTTGATCAATCATAAGTATCAAAAGAAAATCATAACCATCACTTCATATGTTATCTTACATAATTATTGTTTATAACAGTTATGATTAAGTTTAGTAACACAAGCCTATGCTTCATACATAAGCAAACGTAATGTGTACAACTATTTAATGTTTTCTAAACATTGCTTGGAATCTGTTTTGAAATCGTAACAATAATGTAGATTGGTCATTACGCACCGCATCAGTTTGTTGTGGATTTTCACATTTTTGCTAGCGATCTGTTCTTGGAGAGATGAAAATTGATTTGTACGGTTTCATGTTGGTCATACTTCGGTAATTCAAAAATGCTCTAAAAAACTACTTTTGACATATTCAGCCTATGATGGTAAGACAGCTGGAACACGAGTTTTCAACTTCCACCTATAGTCGGCCTTATAATATTCCCACTGTTGGGACTCAGGCCTCCTCTCTATGAGAGGGAATGGGCCGTAATCTACCACGCGGACCCAGTGTGGGTTGGTAGATGTCACATGTCTTCGAATTTTGTTCTAGGACATGCTGGTTTCCTTACGATCTTTTCCTTCACCGTTTTGGGAGCAGTGGTGAAGAAATAAATTACACAAAGTGATGCGCCTTGCTGGGTTTGAACTCGCAACCTACAACTCGTAAGTCGGGGCCGTTACCACTCGGCCACCACTGCTCCCTTCTACCACCTATATCTAACTTCCACCTATAAAAATAATATATTTTTATGGAGTACAGTTACCAAAAAAACTATATTTATTTTATTTGTAGTCCCAAAGAATAGCAGTAGAGTTTTGAGAAAAATGCGTTTCAAGTTTTTGATCTCCAAGGTTCATAGAATATTAACAGATCAAAAGAATAAGATGCTCTGATGGGTTGATATATCATTTATCCACCCATAAATCAGCGTCCTAGTTGAGCACTCAGTCTGATCTTAACAATACAACTTTGTAATTTATCATGCCGTCACCAGACTAAACAGACTGGACTAGACCATCCATTCATTTTTCGATCCTTGCTCAACTTTTTACCAACCAACCTAAGACTCAGCGTAACAATCATCATTTCAGCCAAAAGACGTCCACTGTTGGGCATAGGCCTCCCCAAGTGTCTCCACAACGATCGGTCCTGCGCGTTTGACATCGTCGGATTCCTGTAACCTCCACCAGGTCTTCGGTTCACCTTGTGGGAGGCCTTTCAACGTTGCGTCTTCCGGTACGCAGCCGCCACTTTCGTCCCCATCGACCATCTGTTCTGCGAGCAATGTGCCCTGCCCACTGCCACTTAAGTTTGCTCTAAAATAAACACTTTGAATGTGATCGACTCTATTGCGTGTTTATCACCTATTTGGTTATGCCACAAATCACACCGTTATGCTCTATCGCCTAAACTATAAGATCAGTGACCTCATTAACCATACTAATTCTTCTACAAAATTATATACCAACGTTTACTTAACAAACTCCTCATAAAAAAAAAACAATGTAGATTTTATTTATTGCATCATTCACTGCTATTAAAACGGCGTATTGAGGCCTCATGAGAACACTGGCATATTTTACCTAGACCCTAGGCACGCATGGATCCAGCCCATACCTTTCCTTATACATATGGATGGTTTGAAAATACAATTGGACACGGTAGGTTTTTTTTTTAAGGTGGGAAATCATCCAAATGACTTCTCGCGCTTTGGGTGGAGCGGGAGGGCGTGTCAGACTTTTACTGACTAAAACTACACCTGTATCCTTCAATTACCCTTTGCGTACTAGGACTACGGGTTTCCCTTTCAGAAATTCTCCGCGGTCCTAGCTAGCGGGCATCGGCCCCGCTGGGCCCCTACGGTTTGCTGACATCTCTTTGAGGAGCGCGAGGATCACTACGCGCTGTTGACGACTGGGCTCGGTCCGGTTAATTACCGAACAGCCAGACGGCGAGCTACCTAGTGCTCGACGTCCGCAAGCCCGCGTCTACCGTGGCTGGTAGTCGGGGTCGGAATTACGACGGCTAGGGCGTGAGGACCTTCGTTCCCTCACACGTGCAGCTTCCTCCTTCGCTAGCATTACTGCTTCGCAGAAGGAGGCGACCGCCTGCCATTCCTCCTCGCTCCGGACCATAGCCTGAACCAGGGCCCAACGCGAAAGGTCGCTGCCGCCAATTGCCTCCACGAGGACACGGCGGTGCTCCGCCCAAACAGGGCACGCCTCCACCGTATGCTCCACCGTGTCCTCTGGGTGGTCCACACAATGATGACACCCGGGCGTTGCTTCCGCCTGAATGCGATGCAGGAACCTCCCGAACTTGCCATGTCCGGTGAGGACCTGCGTCATGCGGTAGGTGAGGATGCCGTGTTGCCTCTCCAGCCACTCCTCAAAGAGGGGACTTACTGCCATAATTGTAGCGTGCCCATGGACACGGTAGGTGGCGCTGTAATCAGGTTCATAATTTTTTTTTCTGACAAAATCAGTCTACAACATCAGGACAACGTCTGCTGGGTCCGCTAGTATATACATAAACTAGCTTCTGCCAGCGGCTTTGCCCGCGTAATATGAGTTTCTCCATACAAACTTTAGAACCCCGTTTCATGCCCTTAGGGGCTGAATTTTGAAAAATCCTACGTCATAAAAGGAACCCTTGTGCAAAATTTTACGCTCCTAGTCCCAGTTGTCTTGGCTGTGCGTTGATATGTCAGTCAATCATTTTTATTCTTTTATATATATAGATAATATCAAACATATGTGTATGTTTACTTTAACTTTATGTAGTACCCTTGTTTTCTAAAGAATAATGTTTTCTTTTTTTTATGCTCTGCCATGTTGTCTCTCTACCAGCCTAGGTTGACTGGTAAAGAACGCCTAATGCATTAAGTCCGTCTTTGTACCTTTGTATTGCATGAAGATTAAATAAATAAGTTCCCTCTCATACAGAGGAGGCCAGTCCCAGCAGTGGGGATACAGAAATACAGATATACATATTTTATAGATATACAGATATTCAGTTGTATCTGCCCACTGACTCTTTTCTGAAGTTGGAAATCAACTACTGGACAGATGGCCATCCCTTTCGATAACTTAACATCTCTTGAGGCGCTTGTGGAACAGTAGGCGCCACGCCGTCAACTTGTGTTCAATCCCTAACGAACGGCCGGACGGCGAGCTACCTGTTGCTCGTCATTATACGTCCGCGCCTACGGTCGCGGTGGCTGGGAATCGCCCTGCGACTTCCATCGCCCGTGGCGTCTTACTGCTTAAGGATGGCTTATGGCAAAGTAATAATGTAGATAAAAAGCATATGTAGTATGTATAGTGCATGTGTAGTGTGTATGTGGTATGTAGGTAAGGTTGTGGAACTCTCTTCCGCCTAGCATTCGAGATTTGCAACGATTTCCCTCTTCAAATCTAGAGTAAAAGAGCGCTATCTTTCCTCTCTAGTGTGATAATTATTTATGTATTTACATTATGTATTTATTTTTAGTATAATATATATATGTTTCTAAGTATTTATTATTTTAACTTAAGATTTCACATTCTCTTCTTTTATTACTTCTACACACTGTTGTCTACATTTCTTCCTATTTCTCCTTTCGCAGGTCTGCTGGAAGAAATTTCTTTTAGAAATAAGCAGTATCTTTGTACAATTTTTACAATAATGTTTCTTCTCTCGTATATATGTGTGTAGGTACATAAATTATAAAATAAATAAATAAATAAAATTTAAATCTTATTTATTAACCTACTTGAGGAAAATACCACTATTGCTACTTTACACCATAATACAGCATTATGATCAATTTTAGGAATCATTAAGCATACTAATTGTTAGTAAATTATCATAAGGTATTCCGATTGAATTAAGTCAACGTCCTTTATCGGGTAATTAAGTGTAGCAAAGTCATTAACAGCGATCGTACCACGTGAGCCACCATGACCCACATAACATTTGTATAACAATTTAACATTGGCCTTAAAACTATCGGTTCAATAAACTTACCATAGAAGCAAGCCCTTCAATTTAAAACCACATGCTTTTCTTATACAATGAAACCAATTTCGAACTGAAACGCCAATTATTTAACGTAATTTTAAATGGCTGATATTTATTCATCAAGCAAATTGATTTAAAATGCAGTTTTTTTTTTTAATTATAATCAAGCTTTATTTGGCAGTCAGAACCAAAATTTCAATAAGTTTCGCAACAAATAAATAACCCAACGTTATTATTGGACTCCAATTTCAATAAATGCATACAAATTAGTCGAAATTGGTATATCTAACATCAATGATTGCCATAAATGAAAAATAAATCTTTTATTTTCCTTTGGATAGTCACACTGCAATGCATTTAGTCTCAAAATTGGCACGTTTGTGTCAAGGTGCAGTGATTAGTTTAATCACCGCATATTGTAGTGATAACTCTAACAAAAGAGACCTTTGTTTAGAACTGGGACAGTCGCTTAGAGCGGTTGCAATTTTTTTTTTCGTTACGTGCTTAAACCATTCTGTTGGTACTGTTTTCATACACAAATGTTAACTTAAAGTTCTTAGCATACGCGACGTGTTTTTTTTTCGTCCCGGACGAAACGGGACGATTTCTTGACATCGTTACATTTAAAAATATAGCAATAAAATATACGTGACGAGAAACACGGACGGAACGGGACAGCAATAGCCTATGAAGAAATCGTCCCGTTCCGTCCGGGACGACTGAAAAAACATCGCGTAGGTTGCCAGTTGATGCAGTTACTCAATTTACTAGTCCACAGTCTTTTATTTAAAAAATGCAACAGACAACAAGAACAAAATATGACTTTAGGTGTTTCATTTAATGTGATCAGATTCAGATTTTAGTTTTTAATGTTATTTTTCCATTCCTATCTGTATGTATATTATTATTTATCTGGCCAGATCTTAAAAATTTATCACTTCTTGATATGGTATATATAGTTTGAAAATATGTCAATCTTCGTTTTGTATACGATTGTGTGAGGTACGAATAAACGTTTTTCTTTCTTTCTTTATAATTTTTAATTATTCTTTTTTAATGTGAAATGCAGGTTGAGTGATGGAAAAATATTAGAGTAAATATAAAATAGTACAATCATATCAGTTGTATTGACATTCTATTTCCATTCAAACAATATAATTATTTCCTTTTTTTTTTTGTCAAAAAAATTCGCCAAACATTCGCATGTTTCTCGCGAATGCGAATGCGAATATTCGTTACATCACTAATACATATATCGAACCATTAATGATCGTGTGAAAACATAACCAAACGTAAAATAAAAGGAAATTGATAGACTGAAACAAAAGGTTTGTTTATAGAGTAGAATTTTATAGTTGATTGTGTTCATGTTAATATCTAAAACTTCCTTTTTCTATTTCAGTAATAACGGTAACAGAAAACTGAAAGAATACATGGCGAGAATGCAACCGTGTATATACACAATACACAACTTGTGGATAAGATGAAGTCTTCTGTTGAAATAAAAGTGAAACCAGAAAAACTCGGACACCGCAACCACTGCGTACTGTTAACCTTTATACCTAAACAGTAAACATCTATCCACTTCTTGTGGTGTTTCTTCTGTTTCGGCTGGCTGTCATTTTTGTCTGTCTCCATATCAGAAGAACTCTCCAACAGACTTGATTTCAGACTCTCCAGTCCACTCCTTATTGTTCCAAAGCATTGATTTTTTAAAGTTTCTCAATACCAACATACACAATATATAACTTAACTACCAGCTAAAACTTTCTGAAGTCAAGTAACCCATAATTTTCACAAATACGCATATATAACGCGACAATTGAGTTCGCGGCACCGCAACGTAGCGGTGATGGGTGTGAGCAGTTTGAGCCAATTATTACAATTTGTGGACGATCCGGTAAGTGGGTACGACCATCTACGGCTCAGATTACCGGTTTCATGGACGCTTAAGTTTGTTTAGTCAATTTATTTGCGAGGCGGAACTGATTTCTTTTTGCAATAAATGAATGTGGAGAATGTTTAAAGCGTTCGGTTGAAGCTTGAACGTTCAGTTTGGTGATGGTTTCTCTGTTAAATATTTTCTGTTATGTTCCTCAATCAAAATTTAAAAACATTTAGTATTTTACAAGCTTTTATTTAGTTTCACCTGTCCCGAAGTTGGTTTGTCTGTAATCAAATCTTGCAAATTAAATTTGATCCAATTCCCGGTTACCGATTGAGCTGAAATTTGGCATGCATGTGTAAATCAGATGACAATGCAAAATTATTATGATATGGAGTTGATCTGATGATGGAGCCAGAAGGTGGCCATAGCAACTCAGATAACCCTATCGTATTTGAGCTTTTTGGAATGATCTTGATTAATATCACTATCACTAAATAGTATAAAACAAAGTAGCTTCCTGTCTGTTTGTCTCTATGTATGCTTAGATATTTAATACTACGCAACGGATTTTGATTTTTTTAATAGATAGAGTGATTCAAGAGAAAGGTTTATATTATTTTATACATGCATAATATAGTAGATAAACACTGATAATTTTAGAGGTTTCTAATGTGATGTCGTGAAAAATCACTTTTTTTTGCGATTATATTGCAAAAGCTGGCTGAACCTGAAAATCAAAATAATGTACTACAGTATTGTACACCTTAAAAAGGTCTACAAAAAAGTCTACGATGGTATATGTCTATCTCTTAGGGACCACAATCACCATCACCATTTTTTATCCTTTACTTTTTACGAGAAATAATGGCCTATTTAGAAAGCGATTTTAAGCAATTCAGTAAACCTAGTACCTTATCCAATTAGTACCTTAAAAACATTGTACATTTAATATAGATCAATATGACCTTTTACAGCATGTAATTTAAATGGATATTTTCGAAGATATTACAGATATAAAATGCAGGGACATAGCGGTTGCTGTGGTACAGGCTGGAGGGCTGGCAGCGCGTGCCTATAAAAACATGTTTGTATTGTCTAATGACAAAAAAGCTGCGAACGTTTGTATATAAAGACATTCTGTAGTATATTTAGTATCAGCATTGCACCCGTGCGAAGCCGAGGCGGGTCGCTAGTTAATTATTAATCATAATATACATAGGTATATATAGCCCTATAAAAACATGCTATGAAAAAAATATATTTTCATTGAAAACTTGTTTTAACTGACTTTTACATTTAATTTCGACAAGAAATTCTCAAGCAAAACACAATTAGCGCACACGCTTTCTCTGTACTATTTACCCACCAGAAATCGATCAGATCTTCTAATTCCACAACTAACATCAATAGGCAATTCCTCAACCGCGGCAGCCAGCATCTTTATCTAATTACGTCCAATTTTAATCAACAACACGGGTCCGCCTACACGGCCAGTTAGCGTTAGCCAATTGCTTCATAAATTCATACGAAGTGCAAAGGTCAAGTACGATGAACTCATTATAATTCGTCAGCTCCCACTGACGCGGGAGCATCGACGATCAGAGCTAATCTACCGACCGACATCCTAAACGGTTGCGAATTCCCACTTCCTTATAAATGAAATGCAAATTGGTGTACTTACTCTGAGTATGATTCCTTTCTGATAAGCTTAACTTACGTGAGACAGGTTGGTATAATGTTTATGGTGATTGCAAGAGATTACTTCGTCACTTAGAATTGATGATCAAGTATAAAGTTATGATAGGAAAGCAAAAAAGATGGGCGATAGGGCCGAAAGGTTAGACTGGTAACCGCGTACCGGAAAACGCAACGATGGAAGGCCTCTTACAAGGTGGACTGATGACTTAATGAGGGTCGCGGGAACCCAATGAATTCGAAACGCACAGGACTGGTCGTTGCGGTGACACTTTGGGGAGGTCTATGTCCAGCAGTAGACGCCTTTCAGCTTAAATGATGACGGTAATGATGAGGAGAGCATCAACTCAAACTTACACAGCTATCATCTCATGAACAACATGCAAGGTATTAATTATTACTTATCTGAAATTATTCCAGACATAACCCAACACCTAATCACTACAACACACAGGCGGGAAAAGCCCAAACAAATTCTCATATCTAAATTTTAAAACAAACTGTCAACAATATACAAATACAACATGCACTAGGAATCCTAATAAACCAGCTGTCACGTTCTGTGTGCCTTACGACGTAATAAAAATATTCTGTTCTCCCTAGAAGGTTTGTCCGCATCTCCCTGGCATACTAATAAAATGCAATGTATATGACTTTGATATGATCCAGGCACATTGAAAAGATTTAGATCTGTTTTTCTTGAATAGTAAGCAGTCTTATTATTTCTAAGTAAAATTTTCTATAATATTTAGATACTTTCTAGCATTGCTTGTGTATTGCTATATGTTTATTTTTTCAACTGTATCCTTTTTAGGGTTCCGTACCTCAAAATGAAAAAATGGAACCTTATAGGATCACTTTGTTGTCCGTCTGTCTGTCTGTCTGTCTATCAAGACCTTCATCTCGGGAACTCATGGAGGGATTTAAATTTAAACCATATACTCAAGTCTGCGATCCAATGAAGCTGTGAAAAAATCAAACTTCTGAATCAACGAAAAAAAAAAGATACGGCCGTTTGTGTCGCCAAAAACGTGTATTTCGGCACTCTCAAGGGAATCAAAATTCATAGGGTACTTCCTGTTGACCTACAATCCTGAAATTTGGCATGAAGCAAGGTCTTATAGAACAAATATAGGAAAAAAATCTGAAAACTGTAAATTTGTAGTTACGTCACATAAAATAACTTTTTTGAGATTCGGAAAAATATTTGTAACTCATTTCGGGAATTGAACTGCTTTCATAGGTTTTTATTTTTTTTCGGTGGGAAAATCATCTTATGACATCCCCCGCCCTTGGGCGGGGCGGGAGATAGTGTCAGACTTTTACTGACTAAAAACCCACTCCTGTTCCTTCGTTGCCTTTCGTACCAGGGCCGAGTCTTCCTTTCAGAATCAGACCCTTGGCCCCAGTAGGCTTCGACCCTGCTAGGCCCCTACAGTTGCTGACATCTCCTTGAGGCGCGCGTGGAACAGCACGCGCCGTCGACGACTTGGGCTCGGTCCGGACGGTTACCGGACGGTCGGACGGCGAGCCACCCATTGCTCGCCGTCCGCAAGCCTGCGCCTACGATGGCCGGAAATCGGGATCGGAATCCCGGCGGCGATTGGGGCGTGAGGACCGTTGCCTCACGCGATCGGCCGCCTCCTTTGCTAGCATTACTGCTTCGCAGAAGGAGGCGACCGCCTGCCACTCCTCCTCGCTTCGGACCATGGCCTGTACCAAGGCCCGGCGCGAGAGATCGCCGCCGCCGATCGCCCCCACGAGGACACGGCGTTGCTCTGCCCAAGCGGGACACACCTCCACCGTGTGCTCCACCGTGTCCTCCGGGTGGTCCGCACAATGGTGACACCCGGGGCTTTCATAGGTAAGATTGTACGGAACCCTCAGTGCTCGACTCCGACTCGCACTTGCCCGGTTTTTTAAATTTTAAAGCTTATTTTTAATATCTACCACGGCTGGTAATACTTATTTACGATTATCTCTCCAAGCAGTCTGCCTCCAAACCAACCTCATAAGAACTTTTTCAGTTCTGATATACTTATATTTTGCTTTTTTTCTCCATCAACCATAATTATACTTTGCTTACCAGGCCCAGTTAAATAAGGCGTAATTTCTACTTCTTCTTAAAACCGAAAGACGTCCACTGTTGGACAGAAGCCTGTACGTCTCGCATCCTTTGGATTCTCGCGACCCTCACCAGGAGATCGGTGTACCTTGGGGAACGTCTTCCAAAGCTGTGTTTTTCGGTACGCGGTTGCAACTTTAGAACCTTTCGCATCCATCGACCCATCTGTTCTGCGAGCAATGTACCCAGCCCACGACCACTTAAGTTTGGACATTTTTTATTCTTTGGTTAATTACTTCCAAGAGGAAAAGTTCTTTGGAACTGAAACCTTTTAGCAACCTCTAAAGAAATATTGACTATAGTATTTAAATGCAGAGGTCATTCATAGGCACCGAAATAAGAGGGTCGAGGCTAAAGCTTCTAGACAAATTACAGACCTTCAATAAGCAATTCCTACTCCACGAAGACTACATATTATGTATGGCCAATCATATTTTTAGACTTACACAATCGGCATATATCTCAAATAATTTATGGGCCAGAAACAAGATATTAACTAACTTTGAAATGTCAATGAGACGTCGTGTCACTAAATAAATCCGGTCTTGTCAATGGGCCTAGCAGGTTTACAAACTGCTTATTTATAATCATGTAATTACAAAACACCATCTGTTATGGAAAATCGAATGGTCACGTCATAATATAAATCTTATTAATCGCATGGTTACCCATCGACACACGTTTACCTAAAAATAAGAAAAACGTGCTTCGTAATCACTTATTCGTACATATAGGTACGAATAAATCACGCGAAACAAAAGCTAGCAGTTTCTACGACAACACCTGAAGGCTTTTTAGTAAACAAATTACACCACAAATATTTCCTCTGAAACAACGAAAGGTGGAACAAACAATCACAGTCAACTAAATGCAAACCAGCATTAAAATGTAAGCAAAAAATCCATCTTCGCAGCTACGCGTTGTCGGCGTCAACAATAATGGTAACAAAAACTTCACAGCCAAGTACTCCATCTCAACACCCGTGCACTGTTTACGACATTTATGTAACATCTGATGGAAAACTTCGTCGTACTTCGTAATTGACCGATCGTTCCTCGGATATCGAACATTTAGTAAAATGCATAATCGGCCAAGTCCGATTACTCCGGCAGTCGGGTCTTATTCGCGTATTGTGACTTGTGGAGGCCCAATTTATGTTTGTTGATCCGATGGCCCGAAGTGTAGTCTGGTTTTTGCGAGTTTTTAAAGTGACTTATAGAGTTTTAGCCATGAAAATTGGGCTAAAATTAACACATTGCCCATTGAGTAAATCAAGTAAGTAGTCTATGTTTGAAGGTTACAGTAAAAATTCTCATAAATTCATAGAAAACATCAAATCATCGTCATCATTTTAACCGCCAAAAGTCCAATACTGGACATAAGCCTCCCCCAAGTGTCGCCACAACGATCGGTCCTGTGTGCCTCGTATCCATCTGATAGATAAAGGATAATAAAAATGTATAATTGAAATCCTTAAAACGTTGTTTCCTTTGGCGTCCACCAATAAACCCTAACAGGTTATGTATACCTATTTGTTATTATTTGATCATCCTTTTAGTTGATAAGTCTTACTGCTGAACAAACTTCCACTAGCATAGGATAACAATAAAACAGGTAACTAGATTAAAATGTGGTGTAGGTTTTTCCACCTCACAACAGAACCTACAAACACGTCTTTACGATCCCATTATCTACAAGAAGTATTTCTTGACATTGTTGGGCCCAATGTAGATCCTTGTGGGGCCTCTGTACTTTTATAGGTATGCATTTTTTTTATAAATTCTGTTAAAGGTTCTCTTTTATCGGCTCCGTTTGAGTACCTACTAAAAAAACTCATGTTTGGCCAATTATTACAAGCGCTTTTAGTTTTTAGGATCAATAATTAACATTTAATTCAAAATTTTTGTCCAACCGGTTACGTATGAGCTACCAGCCTGACAACTATATATTTCAAATTATTTTCCTTATATTAATTTAAGCCCGTACTGTTTTTATTAATTCCTTCGTTTTTATACAATTCACACAGCTATATTTAAATGACCAAATCTATTAAAAAAAAACTAACGAATAATATCATTGACAACATTATTCAAAAATACTGGTTTTCAACAGTTTATTAATAAGTAGGTATCGACAGTAACGTGTTATTCATTTGTACGTCATCAATTAATAACACATTATAATATTACAGCAAGAAATTAACACATAATTCATCAATAAATTTATGTAAAGAACATTGACCATATCCTGTAGGTATGAATTATAATGATTTCTTCTATTGTGAATTTATTTTTAGCAATCATAATTTATTTTTAATAATATATACCGCTATGTTGCTTTCTGGCGTATATTATTTTATAATTTACCCTATATAGTTAGCCTGAGTCCCAACAGTGGGAACATTATAAGGCCGACTATGCTATGCTATATAGTTACACTGAGTGTATTTTTTTTTCTCTTTCTACAGGGTAAAGCTGCACTACGTTTGAAACCTTTAAAGGGTGAACAAACCCAAAGATTATATCAGGGGAGTTTAGTATCAGGGCGAGAAACAAGGACAAAGCCGGTTATGACTAACATTAATTGTTAAGGCCCTAGCTCCCGAGTAGTGCCATAAAACAGTGATTTACTGAAGTCTACTCCTCGGTAACGGTTAGGTCAATAGGATTGAATAAAATATATATATTAATTACAGATTCATATATAACATTATTAACATATAATTTTTTCGTATAACTAAGTAATACTTTTGCAAAAAAGTAATGTTTAACAATATGATATATTTTAACTTGTTTTCCCTATTTCTTTCAAACGGCTTTGATCTTTTGAAATATGTTTACACAAAAAAATTGCTGGTTAAGTGTTCTTTAGAATTTACATAGCAATATGTAAATCAATCAATATTTCGCAAAGATAATGGATTTAAAGGTCAGCGGGGCTCTATGCGGGCGCAGGTGGCAGTACGAATATGTGGGTATTTAACTCCAGCCAGATGGTCAAGGGACTATACACCTTAACGTTTTTATACCAAACATTTTGTTCGGCCTGAGCACAAAAAAAAACTCTTTAGGCTGTATTGGGAAAATCCGTACCCTAACCCTTAAAACGGCAAGCGTAAAGCCTAAACGGTATTGCTTAGCCACAAGCTTGTAAGCCTCAGGCGCTTTTGCACCTACAACGCAGACTAGTGGCTACCTGCCTTTTACATCAATATAACTATTCACGTAGTTCCATGAAAGTCGCTCTACATCTACTGCATGCTATATCCATTAACAGTTTCCGTAATTGGTACCGATTCAAGTATCCAAGAAGTGATTGCTAAGATTTCCTTATTGCCGTTTATGCAAAAATCGTAATCAACAAAGATTCTATTAGCATCAAAGGATTTTTTGCCATGCAGCAATTTAGTGTATTCAAGTATTGTATTCTTATTATAATATCTTTTGTTGACTGCTATTCAAATATAAATAAGGTTACGTGATAAACTAACATATTTTTTGACCCTTGTGCATTTAGAGTTGTTGCAATAAATGGCAATTAAAAATAATTTCATCCTGACATATTTTGAATTTTGCGGGCTGATAAGCACCTAGGGGTGGACTACCACGTGATTGTATTATCAAATAACCTTTGATAAGTTGTTAAATGTAGCGTCACATGTCAACATTGTAACGTCACATGTCACCGTAACCACTCGTGTCACTTCCCTTGCGTAGACTTTCTCCTTCTGTTCTGATGTTAAGTTTACCGGGTGCGAGCCTTTCATCGATCCTTCTAAAAGCTTGTTCAGCGGTGCCTGGTGTTGAGCCGTCTCTGGGACGAAACGCCAGAAAAAATGGAGAAACTTAATTCATGTATTATCTTCCTAGGTACGGTTGTTTCTAGACTGACTTATAAGTCTGAAGAGGGGTTCGAATCTTACATAATTTTCCCCTAGGGATGTGCTAAAAGGCGATGTGTAGCCCTCACTTCCAGGGTGATACTTTAAGAGGTCACCGGAACCCTTCACATAAAAAGGGCCCCATTACCGTGACGGTGACTGATGACAATCGGAGTAATTTTAGTGAGATAAATATCCCAAACTCTCAGCCTCCAAATCTTTTGAGGAAAATCCCAAAAAATTAAGCGTCTTTTGAAAGTCTCTGCTTGATAACTAAAAAAAGAGGTATGTCGAAATACAAACGTCAAAATAACTGCCTAGAAAATAAATCTTTTCGGATTACAATACAGATTCTTATCAATCGTAACGATCAATACCAACATAGGTGCATATTTTACTTCACAATCACGTGCTCATACACGCTTTTTCAACGTTTCAAATGCATAATTTTGTAGAAGCGTCTTTTAAAATGCATTAGAGTATTAAAATCACTCTTGTTCTTAATCCATAAATCACTTTGTAAGGTCATCACCATTTCTAACGTGTAAAAAATTAAAAGGAGAATTAGCATGTGGAATCTAGACACGAAAACATGGGTAAGGCTGGGTTTACATTATTATGAGCAACCATAGTCATATCTTCAAGTTAATAACTGATAGGAACATTGTGTACTGTAATACTATAATCTTCTCCAACATACGTTATTTTCCCTGATCCTAGACTATATCTAGTTGATACCAGACAGCCTGTGAGGATATCCACTTCATGTAGTCTGGCGTTTTAAACTTTCAACATCTTGAGTAACTTGACTTTTATCATTATCATCAAGATTAGAGAAAAAATTAATTTGATTTTTATGCACGTTTTCAGAAATAAATTTGGTTTCTATAGCATTCTAACTAATTGCCATGTTTGACGAGTATTTATAGTTATGGTTCTATCGTCGTTCAATGATTTACCGATGTGAACGAACATAAAATAATTTTGAAGCTAGGAAACGATAGGCAAAATGACTGATGACCCCCAGTCATCAGTCACAGTCAGAGTGCATGACTCTAAAACGCAACCCAAACAAAAATTTGAAGTTCAATAGGAAATGGGACTTTAAGAACTGGTATAATAAACAGGATATAAGACTAGTTGAACAATTTAGATTTGGTTTCTGTGTTTTGTATGCAACTCGTCCTCTGTTAGAATTGTGTCATTGTCTAACCCAAGCTTAACAAACCATTTTATCACAAACTTAGATCTAAACGATACCTATGTTTTGAATATTTTGGCCTGACAAGCCAAGGTCACGTTACTTAACTAGATTTCCAAACATGATTTTACCGACGATAATATTTTAGTTACAGGTATTAACAATTAGGTACGCGAAGAAGTTATAATTTCTATTTGTCAATCACTGTGAATGATTGGATTAAGATTGCTTATACTGACTGAGGGCCTAAAGCTAGTTTTTAAACTTAGTCAATCACATTAACATAAGCGTAAACGCTCGCTTATGTCAATTTGTCTCTGGACGTTGGCGTTGTCTCCAGACAACGCTTATTCAGTTTTTGGTACAAGTTGACGTTACGCTAACGCGATCGAGTAAGTGAAACAACTCGAACAAAGATCAGTGTGGGTTCGACTCCTGCCAGGGCTGCGGGATTATTCAAAATAGCCTGTGGCCCTAAAACGCAAAGGGTAAATGAAGGAACACGGGAGGGTTTAAGTCAATAAAAGTCTTCTTCTCGTTTCACCTAGAGAGAGAAGTTTTTTGATGATTAACCACACTAAAAAAATAAATACTACTGATGTAGGTTGTACACTTATGGTTACTAAATTGTATTACTAATACCAAGATTTCCTTTTATACTTGAACAATAACATAACACAACTGTAGGTGGTATTACCACCAGCTTGTTAACTAAGCATATGATAAATTGTATTGACTTAATCCAAACATCGATCAAATGTAAGCTATGAATTATATTATAATATCATTCTGTGTAAAGTTGCGTCAATTATATTATTTTTATCTTTTATTAACACATACTTATCTATTGTATTCAGAAGCATGAAATTCTAGTCTTCATTTTCAAGCACTTTAACATGTTATTCTCTAAGATAGGCTTGAATTAGAAATTGGGATTCTTAGCAGGTACGTTGCTCGTATTTGTTTATACGAGTATCATAGGTAGGTTAGCGTTGCAGTATCTGAACTAAAATTGCACGTAAAATGGAAATTGGTCACCTGTATAGAAATAAAAACCTCATACACTCCATCAGTCAATCCAAAGACTATGATGTTGCCCAGTAACTGGGTTGTGAAGGTCTGTTAGGCAGTCGATCCATGTAAAACACGGGTGTTCGGCCGCATCCGGTTAGACTGGAGGCTGACCCCAAGCTAGTTGGGAAGCGGGCTTGCGGACGTCGAGCACTGGGTAGCTCGCCGTCCGGCTGTTCGGTAATTAACCGGACCGAGCCCAGTCGTCAACAGTGCGTAGTGGATCCTCGCACTCCTTAAAGAGATGTCAGCAAACCGTAGGGGCCCAGCGGGGCCGATGCCCGCTAGCTAGGACCGCGGAGAATTTCTGAAAGGGAAACCCGTAGTCCTAGTACGCAAAGGGTAATTGAAGGATACAGGTGTGGTTTTAGTCAGTAAGAGTCTGACACGCTCTCCCACTCCACCCAGAGCGCGAGAAGTCATTTGGATGATTTCCCACCTTAAAAAAAAAAAATACCTAGTTGGGAAAAGGTTTGGTGATTATGATAGAAATAATAACCTCGTGCACTGTCAATCAACTTTTACTTGTGACAATGTTGTTACCATTCTGCTTAGTATAACGAGCTAACACGACTATGTGATGCAAGTGTACCCATAATTAATAATAACTTGACACAAAGATAATATTATTACCAATCAATCATTAAACAATGTAAAATAATACCTGTAATAGACACCTACATCATAGATCACTACCATATTACAGGCAAGACTAGATACGCTTAAGCTTTTTTCAAAATCAATGTTGCAATTCACACATAGTGTTGTTTTTAATACACGCTAAGCAAAAACTAACATTTATCGTCCATCTTAATTAAAATCCACGTAATGACGATCATTACGAAGTGTAAAAACCTGTTCTCCGCTACCAAACAACACATTATCAGTGAAATAATTATCAGTTTCAATATCGTGACATGCGTTTCCTACCCGGATGCTGGCCCAGGATATTATCTAAGATACCTTTTACTGAACTCGAAGAGAGTGGAAGGAAATGCATGAAATACGGGTTTGTACGAGCATAAAGTTTGGGTTGCAATGTGAAAATAGAACTTTGATAGCCAAAGGCGATAATAAAGCCTTAAATTATGGTCTTGACCAGCATTATTTTCTTTATCTTTCCCACTCTATCGTTGATGAATTTACAATTCAGGCTGGTGTTTCTATTTCAGATAAAATGTTGAGTTTCTAACTTGTGAGCAATATTGACTTCAATTTTATAATAATAGATCTTAATATTCAATTTCAGGCAACAAGGCCCATGAACACATTAAGCTACACTTAGGTATCTGGGCCAAAAAAGATAGTTAATTTTAACTCTTATTACTAACTCATAAGCCAATTGATTGTATACAGGCAAACATCTGAAGACAAGATTAGAAAGTCATAATCTATAACTTGAAACAAATTGAAATCGTTGCAGAGCAAATGCAAATTTTAATGGAGACTAGACAGTGAATTGATTCGACAAGGCAATCAGTACCCGCCTATGTAAGAGATAAACATTAAACAACCACCCTAGGAAGGGGAAGGAACAAGTTATAAATGATTAAATTGGGAACTACCTGTTGCTGATAGAGGCGGATTTACAACAGATATTAGTGACATTGGCCTTGTGGTTAAACGAGATGATTATGGCGATCCCCCGGTATAGGGGAGATCTCTAACCAATTGGCCATGTTACATAAGGCTAAGCATGTGCATAAAATAGGTATGATACAAAACGTAAAGTCAAATGTAATAATAGGTATTCATTGATCAAAACATGTTGCTCTTAATGTAAATAGAGTATATAGAGATACCAAATGCTATGGATTGTGGTACGCTCGAACTCAATTAACCCAGTGGATCAACGATTATAACATAGATACATAAAAAACATACAGTAACTAACCTAAAAAATACGTAAGGAGTGCAATTCCACAGCAAAGGAAGTTTCCTCTGCCGTGGGATTGTTCGAAAGAGATACCGCGGCCCTGGAGCGTAAATAGGTTTTAGTCAGTAAAAGTCTAGAACTCTCTCTCTCTTTAGTGATTTTGTACTCCAAAAAAAAGGATTTCAGCTTTGAGGTAAGATAATTTAAAAACCATTGAAAGCATTTATTTTAAATTGAACCGTTGTTTGTAATTCAAGCCGCTCCGTAAGCAGTTCATGTTCACAGTAATTATTGTTCCAAATGAAGACACAAATATTATTCACTTTTTCGATTGCAAACCAATACAAAATGACTTTTCATCGTAACAAAGACAAAACAATTAATTTAAAATGTATTATAGCACTCACGGATTCGTGAGTCATGAGATATGGGTGTAGCTTAAGACTATAAATAACTATCTACTTGTGTACAAAACTTCCGGACTAATCAATGATAAATACAGAGAGGTTAATATTGGTTCCCAAACATTATTATCAGCCATCGCTTTGTGTAGAACAACAATTACTAATTCTTCTTTTGATCTTGACATGAAGTTTACTGTAGAACCTACATCAGCTATACCCATAACGTCAGCTAAGACAAGTAAACGGATTGGAAAAACGTCTGAGTTTTTAATAAGATAATGATCCATTTAAAAGACTCAATCTAATTGGTCACGGCTGCAAGCGGGTTTATACGCTTAATGCTGTTAGACACTTGAATGAGACAATCGGAATAAAATAATAACAACTATATTTATCACTTCATGGATATAAGAATGAGGAAAACTGACATAATTTATCTAATAGATCTCATAGACGAGGTTATCAAATAGCAATAATGATGAAGTAATATAACTCAAAGAAACTAAAGTTTTGTACGAAATTTGCGGATTGTATATACGTAAAGACTTAAATAAAAGTGTATTTTCAAAACAGGTACCAAGAAATATTTGAAATAATTGGTAGATTCATATGGTTGGGGTCAAGAACACAAATCGAGACCTCAGCCTTAGAATGTTTAGAACAGATGGCAAATACCTTGCTCCTTCGTTAGTATTATTGGATTAACCTTAATGAAATACTGCACTCGAAACACCCGCTTAGTTCTGTAATAAAGTAAGTTAAAATGAGTCGTTTTAAGGTTAACGACGTTGAACATTTTCAAATGATTACCGTGATAATCAAAATTATCGCTTTACATAAGTGCTTTACAAACATGATCCTGATTAGAATAATTTCCAAATGGATTAACCGACTTTGATTTGGAATGATAATAAAATACTTATTCGAATGAATTCCACTGATTGACGATGATATTTTATCGAAAGAAAAAATTTATTAAACGAAATGCTGAACAGTTGAAGAATCAAAATTGAAAACAGATATATATGCACATACCTATATTATGGAAAAATAATGAAAATATCTGAAGAAATTCCTATAATCGGCATAATAAAATGATTACAAAATATCACAAAAAAAAATGTCACATTTGTTTTGTTTATTTTAACTAAACCATTTGAATTGTTAAGATGTCAGACAGTAAGGAAGATGAAGGTAACTACACTTTCTAAAAATGAGATCACTATGGAGAAGAACGAAGAAATTTCATGGACACACTTTTCAATCATGTCATGTATTACAAACATCTTAGTTACATTATTAATGTTGTTTCTATATGTGATAACAATGTAAACAAAACAAAAACAATATAAAGATTCCAAATGAAAGGTAACAAAAAGCATATCAATACCCATGCCAACCTCATCTCATGCCAACATCCACTTATGTGATAAAATTTTAGTAATAGGTTAATCTGTAGTAAAATATCTACATATTTTTGAATCTATATTCGATAACACAATTTTTTCTAAAGATATGAAGATTGAAAATTTAAAATTGTAAGTTCAACGCCAGAAATATAACTTGACTCATAAAATGGATTGTAATACGAAAGAACATTCCGCCTATCAACCTGACAAGGACTATGGCGTGAATTCACACCATTAATATCTAACAGAACGCCAGGTATACAGGTTTCGAGACCAGCCTAACGTACGTCTTGCATAAGAGAATTGTTTACTTCTTTTTGTTTTTGTTTTCAAATAGTTCGCGTGTAGTTATGATACTAACGAACTTGAAACTCATTGATCATTGTTCATTCAACGATAATAAACCAATGAATCAATAGACAGAAAAACAAATATGACTACTCTCCATTTGAAAAAGAGTTTGGCAAATTTAAATTAGTATATTAAAGAGTGCAGCAAAACATTCGATTGGCTTGAAAATAATAAACAACAATGTTTTCGTATCAAATTCTAATGGAACGTATGGAAGGACGCGATACGAAAATGACAACATTTTTTGATTACCAATGTGTAAGATTATTTACACAACTGTATAACACATTTAACCAAAAAATTTCTTTACGTTTTTTAACAGAAATTACATTCTTGGCGTTACTATTCTAATTGGACATAAGTAAAACAGTTCTTCCAGTTAATTATTAGCCTAAATACCGTTAATTGAAGTTGTTATCGAAATTGAAGTTTTTAGGAGAAGATTTTTTGTAAATATGAACTGGTCAACTGGTAAGGTTAATATAATCAGTTTAGTTATTCAATATGACTGCGACGGGTTGAAAGAGAAAACGTGTAACATTTGTGTGTACAAATATTTTGTTCATTTCGCGTCGTCAGGCAGGTTTTAAAGTCGCTCGTCCAAGTGAGTTAACAGAGTGAAAACAGCTCGCAATAGGCAAGTGCATTGCGTGATATCTACGCCAAACACCTGCTAGTTATTGCACCAAACCTTGTGTTTCAGTCTATTATCGCTCTTAAGTGTTGTTCCCAATTTTCCTTTTTTACGTATTGTTCACAAAGGTCAAGTACGTATCTCGTATTATAAAAACACATCGCAATAAATTATAATTTACCTAATGTAATTTCGTCATGAGTTTTAGTTTGAATGTTTGCATCTGATGCAGTATCTAAATCAAGGATTCCTACCGAGGCCTTCACGTTTCGCTCTTCTCATTTGTTATCATTAGCACTCATCGTTAGCTCTTCAACAAACAATTTCATTGTTACTACCTTTGGTTAGTCATTGTTCTCCTGTGATTGATTTAAAAACCTAATCATCGCCTTCTCTGGGATGATTACTAATATCAGCGTCGACGTACCTGTATCCTGAGCATTTTGCAAATGATGAATGTGGTGCAGGTGGGCATAATAATGATGATGGTGTAGGATGCATTCCAGATCGGTGCAATTCAACATTGTCACGGAGCACCGGCCGCGCCGGCAGCCGTCTGCTCACTCACGCTCGATGCACACTTTCACAAAACAATTCCACTGGCACTACGACACGTATCGCTGTCACATCACGTTATCTCCTTGGACACCGGTAGGGGACTGACACTCATGGACCTGGTCCACCAGGAGCGGCGCCGATAGGTCTATACTGTCGGCTCGATCTACCGCTGCATCACGTGCACTTGTCTATATTTCTAATCCTCCAATTATTCACACGTTATCACGAGAGCAACCCATCACTGTTCGGAATCGCGCGACGTTCAAAGGAACGGAAGGCGTAATCGATAAGGCGGTCGATTCGATAAGTACGCGAGCTTGTTGCAGTGAGCAGCGTGCGCGCAACACTTGCGGCGCGCGATTGTATACTGAGTGCGGTATGCGAGCGGCTGCCACCTCTCCCGGGCTCCCGGCCTCGACCGCACTTGTCGAGCCCTGGGCTATCATATCGCGCCACCTATTGCCCTCTGGAGAATAATACAGTGTTCAACATTTTTCATTATCATTTCAATAAGAAAATGCATTAAGACCTTAAACTTATTTTTAAACCAAGTACTTAGTATCCTCTGAATATTGCATGGAAGCATTTTATCAAAAGTCGTAAAAGCACAATTAGCGTTAGGTAACAATAATTCCTAAAAAAAATATTGTTGCCAAGCAAATTTTTATAATGCATAAATGTTGCACTGAAGCAGTGATGTGATTCGTAATAGCAATTACGGTAGGTACAACAACAAATGCCAAAGACGTGACCGTGTTCGTTAAAGAACGATATTATTGAGCTGATGCCGACAAGATTCGCAAGTAAATAGCAAAGCGGAGATTTGCGGAAAGGAGAAAAAATCAACAAGCAAAATATCCGCAGTACAGGTCCCAAGGTTGAAGGACTTGCTCGCCCTGAGTACGACGCAGGTACAGACAGACTTTCAAGTGACGATGCATGTGCAAATATACAAGTTATTGTACTCCGCAGATATGTAAGTGAGCGCATTGTCTTCCCACATCATGCCATTTATGAAGACGTTGACAAGCACGGCGCCACTGTGAGTTGTTTCATTGGCAAAGGTGATTTTCATGAAGAGGGATTTATCAATGACCTCGATTATCTATAACAGTATCCGTTACAAGAACATTATTTTTCTAGTTTTTAATTACAACAAAGTGGCAATAAAAACCACGTTGATAAATTTTAATCTTTATTGGCTATTCCATAAATCTTTGCTTTAATTCTTGATCTACGGGCTAAGTATAGAAATGGTTTGTTTGTTCAGTAATATTTTTTCTTAGAAAAATAATTAATTATAAGTCCTCGTTAGTATTGAAAATGTCGAGGTGCAGATACACTTAAGCAAGTAAACGATCGGATAGACCTTGACTTGACTTAACAAAGTATGAGCCGATCAGATGATAATTGCAGCAAATCTTATTGTTTTACAATGCATCAAGTTCTCTCAGTAGATCAGATTAATAAGGTGCGTTTTTATTATCAATGTAATTGAAAGTACCTTGATCATTACTTTCTAAACTCTATATTTTATGTTGAGTTACAAAAAATATTGTTTTTCTCAATATTTCCAAATAACAAATCTGCCATTACCAATCTTTATTCTTCATGACCAATGATCGTTCTCGAATACGCGCCTTAGCTCTAACACAGCTGTCCTAATATTACGCAGTTATTTAATTACATCTAATAAAAATCAATACAAATAGTAATATTTTTAATACGTTGTTAAAATAAAACAAATAAAAATAGTATTACAAATAAAATGAATTTAAAACAATTCACAAACCAATTTAAATTTTAAAGTGAAAAAGCAATGACAAGAAACATACGAAAGGCAGAAGAAACACTCCAAGAATATTATAATCATGGTATTAATTATAACATGGAAACTTGATAATATTCCCATTGATTGATAACAATGGTATTACTTAACATGCTGGCGTCATAGACGGATGTAAAACTGATGATAGCTATAGGAATAACAATGCTATTTGCATAAATAAGAATATTTGCAAGGGCCACTTTTGAGCGAATTAAAAAAAAAAATCTCAGTAACAACTCATCTGCAATTGGCTTGTCCACTGTTTCATTAGAATTACATGCATGGAAATGTTTGTGAAAAATACTCATCAACTCCAATAACTATAACTTACTCTTCAGGAAAATACTGCCATGTTGTTAGGTTGTGTTTGTGTTCTGCAGTGGGAAATAGAACTCCTATAACATAGACATATATATGTTTTGTATTTTATATTCTGTTTTGTATTCTTGACTATTATACGGTCATCAACTTGAATAAATATTGTATATCAAACATTAATCATATTTTTATTTATAACTTCCACGTGTTCCATTAAAATCCTTGATTAAAGTTTTTGTTACTATTTTGGTGTACAATAAAGTTTATTCTATTCTGGTATTGTAATTTTTATGTTATTTATCATTCTTTAAGCATTTCAAGGACACCGACATTTTTCAATTTCGATACCAGTTTCCAAATCACTTGGTGCGAAGGCTAGTAAATATAACGACTGGAGATTTTGATCTTCATCTACAATTACAAGCATTTTATCATTCTTATCATTATCAGCCTTTGAATTTTAGTTTTAAGCTTCTTTATTGTACTAGTTGACTGACCTGTTGGTCTAGTGGTTAGTGGCCCTGACTGCTATGCCGGGGGTCGTGGGTTCGATTCCCACCCAGGACAAATGTTTGTGTGATGATCACAATCATTTGTTCTGTGTCTGAGTGTAATTTATCTATAATATGTATGTATTTAGAAATATATACCTAAATAGGTTTATCAGTTGTCTAGTACTCATAACACAAGCTCTGCTTAGCTTGAGACTAGACGGCGTTGTGTGATAGGTGTGGAAAAAAAAAAAAACTTTTCCATTGTACTAGTTAAGGTGGAAAATCATCAAATGACTTCTCCTGCTCTAAGGTCAACAAACTACCAATATAATTATGAGGTCACATTTTAACTAGCTTGTACAAATGATGCATTATTTTGTAATTACTCCTAAAACGATTAGGCACTTCATTATTAGCACTTGGCTTTTAGAGCAACTCATTAAGCTCGAAACTCATATATAACAAGTATCTTTAGAGTAAACAATGGTGTCTACAATTGTTTGTCAATAGTACTTATTACGTAGTTAAAAACATTATGAATATTGAAACAGACAACTTCCATGTAACTGTAAGGTCATTACTGTTTACTACCAAAGTACCGTTATCTTTATCTTATCCGTGTATTTATAATATAACTAGCGGTTTCGGCAGCCATTGTCCCACCCCAAAGCTGCCTTATCATTAAAAAAAAAATTGAGAACCCAATTGCAGCGATACCTACCGGGTTTAATTTTATTTTTAAAACATTTAAGGCCTCACTTTAAATCAATATACACACAAAATTTCATCCAAATCGGTCAAACTGTTTAAGAGAAGTTAGATGACAAACACACGTACAGAAGAATGCTTCTGTACGTGTAAAAGGAACTTATCATAATATAAATAAATAGACATACATATCTTTATATATAGGTATAAAGATATGTATGTCTTTGATTGTCATATTGGAGCTCGAGTTTTGATCAAAAGACTTTGGTGACTTGGTCGAAGTATATATATGAATAAATTTTATTGGCTAATAGGTCAAAAACCTACTAGCCAATAAAATTTATTCAAGACCTCATTAGAAATTTATAGTTGCTTACTCAAAATAATTCAAGTTGATATCTATGTTTCGGTCACTTCCATCTTAACCTACTACATAGTATTTTCAGGCTTTGAATACCAATAAGATTAAATTTCCTACAATAAATTTCATTAACAATTTGAAGTCGTTAAAATTTAAAAAAAAATATAATTCAAAAGATTAGAGATTTGATTTTTTTTTAGAGTTTTTTTAATTTCTTTTTGAAATAAGCAGTACCTTTGTACAAACTTTATAATAAGACACCTATCTTCTTCTGTATATTTGTGTGTACATGAATTATAAAATAAATAAATAATAAATAAATAATTATTATAATACAATGTCATATTCAGTTTAATAAATAACAGAGTTCAGTTTACAATAATAAAATACTTAGAAGTCATAAAAGTGTTCCAAAAATTGAGATCACAATTTTATATTATTATCATTTTTTTATTTAATAATTTCCCTTTAACTTTCCAGAAAGTAATAGAAGGCAAACATTACTAATAGGTAGTGTCAGTACATACCTAGTTAACACGCCCTGTAGACAGCAGAAGGCTAACCACTTAATTAACTATTGTTTGCCAGCATTTATCGATAACGCTTTTCACTTTAATGGACCATGGAATGTTCTAAGTGGTATTGACATGTGGTACTAAGGTGAGGTTAATACTTACTCAGATAGTTCTGCTTTGCTGGTAAGGAAAGGAAAATCCGTGAGTTATAAGGAAAGAAAATTTATAATTTCATCATCATCATCATCATCATCATCATTTCAGCCGAAAGACGTTCATTGTTGGACAGAGGCCTCCCCCAAGTGTCGCAATAACGACCGGCCCTGTGCGCCTCGCATCCATCGGATTCTCTTGACCCTCACCAGGTCATCGGTCCACCTTACGTCTTCCGGTACGTGGTCGCTACTCCAGAATCTTTCAGCCCCATCGACGAGCTGCGAACAATGTGCCCTGCCCACTGCAATTCTTCGGGCTATATCGGTAACCTTGGTTATATAATATGTTAAATATACATATGTATATTTGACATATTATAAAATAGTTACTAATTGTAGTCATCAGAGGGCGCTTTTGCAGTTTTATTAGGTGCAAATTGACGTTAATTTTAACGCGATTAAGTACGGTAAAAAATCTGTCAGTTTCTTGTACCAATGGAATTAATGATTTTGATTCATAAAATAACTCAATCTAGACATGTAAACAGGTTGACAAATTTACAACTTTGCGGCTAACTAAACTCTGCTTCTTGACAGTTTCTTTCTACATATAAAAGAGAAGCTCAAGAAACTTATCGATTTTAAAATAATCTTAAAGAGCGCGTTTTCTATATTGTAAAAGTATAGTATAATCGACCCTTATAGTGTGACCACTACTGGGAATCAGGCCTCCTTCTTCTTTAGGGGGACACTTCTAGACACTTTGAAAAAATAAATACATGGCAGTAATGATCTAGTCCCACACCACCCACCATGTTTTCTTTCACAGTTAGGTAGTTTTCTCATAGTTTAGTAAATACGCGACGACGTTTGAATAAAAAAAAATACATCAAACAATAAATTATTATTGAAGTTTCCTTTATTCATTTACAATACTGTTCGTCTATCTTCATAACAAGGATGAAGGTATAGGCTTAAGTTATCTACTTCTAACGTCCTTATAAAAAAAAAAAAACCTTGAATAAAACGAATCATTTGAACAAACTGTCGTGACTTACCAGTTCTAGATTTCGAGGTTTATGGTTCAAAAATGTGAGAACAATTTATTAAATTCAATATTTAGAGGATATTCGTTTTCTTTGTAGTATAGCAGAATTTAAATATTTCATATAGGAATACTCCTGTATCGTTGATGTGTTTAAAAACATTTAACTCATATAAACTGGTATACCGCCGTTTGCCCGAATTTTATTTACCCTAATATCATTTGCCATAATAGTGAACAACCATAATATTATACGACGTAATATTCATTTGCCCTACTCTTATTTGCTATATTAGTCACGTTAGCTTTGTTTCCCATAAAGCACTTACCATAACATCATTTGTCATAATCATTGTAAGCCCTAATTATCACATGTCCTAATTATCACATGCCCTAATTATCACATGCCCTAATTATCACATGCCCTAATTATCACATGCCATAATTATCATATGCCATAACATCATTTGCCATCAACATTGGGTATATAACGGTTGTTATATCAGAAGAAACTAGATGCAATCGGGACTTTAGGGCACTCCGACTCGGATAGGTTAGGTTAGAAGGGGATGGCGGGGTCGTGTGAGCGAGCGAAGCGAGCGAATCCCCCCATCCCCGCCATCCCCTTCGTGGTTATTTTTTTATAAACCACACAGAAGTAGGAGCCCCGCAAAGCGGGGCTCCGTCAACCAAGCCCACCATCAACCAAATAGAATATTTTAAGGTTTGGCTAGGTCTATTCGCTCGCTTCGCTCGCTCAAACGACCCCGCCACCCCCTTCGTGGTTTTTTGTTTTATAAACCACCCAGAAATAGTTTGGTTAGGTGCCATTTGAGTTAGGCGATCCCCGGTCCAAGTGTGGGAGGGAACACCGAGGTGGTTTTTAGTCAGTAAGAGTCTGACAGACCCCTTCGCATGCCCCAGGCGAAGGACATCCATGAGGATTTTCCACCCCGGCAACAAAAAAAAAAAAAAAAGGTTAGTTATTATGGCGCTTAAATATCATGTGTAATGATTATTACGGCGTTTAAATATTTAACTAATAATTATTATGGCACTTAAAAATATGAAAAACAATACATATGGCACTCGTATCTTATGGTATCTAAGTTTCGGTAAATTAACAGTATGTCATATGTCTTTTAGGGCAAACAAAACATTCGGGCAAATGAAATTCGGGAATATGATGATTATGGTATATAATCTTCGGGTAAACAATAGACAACCATATAAACTAGCATCTAACAGCAAAAAAAAAAATCACAATAGTCTTATTAAGAAAAACGCTAAATAAGTTTTATTTTTGGAAAATAAGTCGCTTTATTAAATAATCATTTATTTGGTATTGAAAACGATAGGAAAGATAATATGAAGATGATGCTGCATGTCGAGACTCCATATCTATTATCTATTTTAATATAGACCACTCGCATTACACCTATATTATTCGTACTTATAGCCTTTAAGAAACCTTGCAAAGCAGTCTAATGACCGCGGAAAATTTATCACAATAGACATCAATAATAAAAAGATATAAACATGCATACCTATAATAAACCCAAATTACCGTCTTGTCTCGTACATCACCAAAATTAGTCATAACGGTTCAAGGCATGAGAGCATAATCGTACACTTTCAACGTTGACCTACAAATATATACGTATAACTATTATATACAATGTACTGGTGACTTTTCGCGAAGTGTTATCAATGCCGGTGAAAGGGCTTTGACGGTAGGCCAGTAGCGTATTAAACACAATACATTGAGTTACAAAATACGGCACGTGCTTGTAATATTTGTTTTTTCGATATTATACCATTCATCATTTAGTACATTTTGCTAATATTTTGACAGTGATTCTAAGTAGCGCTTACACACTTCAGCATTTACTTTGCACAATATTTTTATGAAACACTTTTCGTCATATTGTCTTGTCGAGTCTTTAAAAAAAATGGTTAAATCGTAATAAATCATGATTTGACTAACAAAAGTTCGTTTATAAACTCAATCTGGCATAATACTCATTCTATGTGTAGATCTGACTCTCATTCACCAACATCCGGTTTTTAAAGCAACGTTTACGTGTAGATCGTACAAATATCGTTGCAGTGCGGAAATCACATCAACAACCACAAGCATTGAAGACAAACTCTAACGTAACGTCGATAATTATTGTTGGAGTATTTTTTCAACTTTGACATAATTAATCCTTCGTGGCGATCAATCAGACATATCTGTTGGGTCCCTTAGATGTTCCTGGAAATCCGATAGTATATCAAAAGTACATCGACTAAAAAAAATACGCTTGAATGACTTTTCCTTGTTTAAACACAACCTGTTACGGCTTCACCTGTCTAAAAAACAGTCGTATATATATAGTCGTAGTATACCTTGACTATCGTAGCTCCTATCTATCCAGATAATGTTGCGAGGGTCAGTTCTAAACAATAACAACCATTATGCGAAAACTTCCAACTAAGTACGGCCATCTTTGACGTGTTGGGTTAAAGATCACACAGATGAGAAAACTGTGACAAGGAGTGTTGTAATAACACATAACAAACTGTAAAGATAAAACTTAGTATTGTGCTGGGAAATCTGCAATTTTAGATACTGAACGAAAAAGTTATCCTATTGAGAAAGCCCTAACAATAGACAAGTGGAACTGTATACAAGTTTAGCGTATTAAAACAAACGCAATGAGGAAGAAGCAATAAAAAATAAAAAATAATAGATTAATGATGATGATTGATTTTGATTTTTGTTTTGATTTTTAGCAATAATAGATTTTAAAGTGGTATTTTTAATGAAGTTCGTCATTATAGGAACTTGGTTTGATTTTTTGGTACGGTTAGCGTTTTTATCATTTCTACTCCTACTGTTAAAAGAAGCACAACACCTGGACATAGGCCTGGCCTAAGTGTTGCCGAGTTGGCATGACCTTATATTTTATACATTCAAAGGCAAGTAGTAAAATAATCAAGTCATTGCTTATTCGGATTCAATACCAATGAAAATGCAACGCATTGAGGCATATAAGCAAGGACATAGACTCAGAATCAGTATCACTATATAGTATAAAAAAAACAAAGTCGCTTCCCGCTGTCTGTCCCTATGTATGCTTAGATCTTTCTTTCTTTTCAAACTACGCAAAGTTGATACGGTTTTTTTTTTAATATATAGAGTGATCTAATCGGAAGGTTCATATACGTATAATACATGCTATAGTATAGAAACTATAGGTATAGGTTTCTAATGTAATGTCGTAAATAAACAATTTTTTTTGTGCTTACTTTGCAAACGCTGGCTGAACCCTACGAGATAGATCAAAATAATGTACTACAGTATTGTACACTTTAAAAAGGTCTACAAAAAAATCTGCGATGGTATATGTCTATCTCTTAGGGATAACCCACAATAACCATTTTTTATACTTTACTGTTTACGAGAAATAATGGCTTATTTACGAAGTGATTTTAAGCAATACAGCATTAATCTTTATCCAATTAAGTACCATAGATACATTGTGCATTTAATATATATCAATATGGCTCTTAACAACATGTAATTTTAATAAATATTTTCGAAGATATTACATATTTAAAATGCAGGAACATATCGATACCGGTGGTATCATAATCAGCATTACACTCGCGCGAAGCCGGCCGGGGCACGTCGCTAGTATATTTAAATAAATAAATATACGCTCATCGAAATATTTAAAGAAACGCGAAAAAGGGATAACTTTGTATTTTGCCTTAACAGTTAAAAAATATTTATTAAAGGATTTATTAAAATTAATCAATAAACTTACCATTCTTCAACAAAGCAAAACTTAGCTTCTGTAAAAAAAGACAAATCAGAGACAAACATCTTTTGCCGTATTTATGCGGAAAATTATCGCGTTTGACCTTTTAAAGAGGAAATTGAATATTATTCATACCTTCATTTTTTTTCATGTTTGGATTCAATACTTAGTTGTCAAAACTGCCGGCATCCATCTGGGCATAATTTTTATTAAATAATCAACAACACTTTGTGGCGTAAATTCTATTCCCAATGCACTTTTGAGGTGTGTTAGCTGGCACAGGGTTTCTTTGTTTCAGTTGCCTTTCAAGTTTACCCATCGCGTCTGACCAATCCAGAACTTTAATTTCAACTTTAAATAATTCAAAACCATCGCTGCTGTTTGGGGCCGAGAATTATTATTATGCATTATATGAAAATTAACACCAATGTGTGAAAGGCATCATTAAACTATTCTAAAATGGCAGTTACGTACCGCACTGTAATCAGGGATCCGTTTTCTACGATTTGTAGTAACTATAAATCGAAGAGCCCATACAAATCCATCCCCATACTATTACTGACCTTAAAAATATTACATTGGGCATATCTTTCTCGGGTCGTCTCTGATAAAGATATGGCCAGTGCGCGATGAGACCATATAAAATAATATTCCACCTTTTTTTACGTTCCTCTAAATACGTCTATAAGTGTTTAAACCTGTTACAGGACAACTTCAATTCATACTGACTGTGAAGTCATGTAAGTAACCATTCAAATTGAGAATTAATTTCGCATTGGTAATGTTGGTTTCCGATGATAGTAGAAGGCCCAGGAAATGATAGTAATAAAAGCACATTGGAATGTATTAACGCACGTGCATTTGTTGATAATTATCTGTCGCATAATTATGTCAATATAACAAACAAATTTTGTTTTTTTTGCAATGGTCTCTAGTTTTGGGTAAACCCACAATTTCACAAATACTCATAAAATTGCGAAAAATTTAATAAAAATACTTTTGTAGATGGTAGCCATTTCCGAAGTGTTGATAGTGTAATTTCTTACTCGAACAATATTAGTTGCTCGTCATAATGTAGCAGAAACTATTTAGGCAGGTATTGCCGTTGCCGTATGCAGTATCAAAAGAGAAAACGTTGATAAGTATTTTAAATTATCTAGTGGAAACAGTGCGAAAAAAGATTAAAACAAATGATTACCTTGACAAATTGAAAATACAGTTCACCCACTCCAGACAAAATACTGACAAGCAAAGTTAATGTTGCCGTTAAAAGAGGGAGTATCAACGAATTAGTCATGCTCATATATCTTTAAAAAAGGCCAATAATTTAAAGATAATTACTCAATGTTTTTTACGAAGCCTGATTACTTGACAGCTGCCTTCGTCAGAGTACCGTAATAATGACCATATTACTGATTTGGTTCACTTTCGTCCTGTTCATTTTTTGATATTGCTTGTTGATTAAAGCGCACTGCAATATTAATAAAGAGTTGAATGATGAGGTAAAATTTTAATTTTGATTAAATTTTGTTATTATTAAAAGGAATATTTTATTTTCTTTATTACCTACAAATAAAATAAAAATCTAAAAAAAAACACAATTTATACTGTGGTTAACCTTCATTTGACTCCAATTATCTTACTGAAAGACGTTCCAATAAAACTCATAAAAAAAACAAGTGCTTCATTCGCACTCACCAAACTGCAATTTGTCCGGCTTCGAACAGCTTTAACACCCGACCACATAAAAGTGGATTTAATTCGTTATCGGCTTACACTAGACGACTCGTAAAGTCGGACATTTGCAATTTCTCGAGACTCGATTGCGAGATTAATAGCTACGTGGCTACGTCACTATATTATCTTCTTGCTGTACGCATCCATGCAGGTGCGGCCTCCGTTTATGGCGTTTCAATTAAATCGCTTTTGACCGATGTAGTCGGTCGTCAACCCTCGACGCAAGTATATGGTGAACTAGATGAGTCAGCTTTCTTTTATTAATTTTCAATGCAGGTGGTAAGTACTGCTGGTTCATCTCTACGCTTGTTTCTTAATATGGAATGTAGACTGCAATGGCAACAGTAGCATCAGTTACTGTCACAGCTTTTTGAAAGTTTTCAATAACTGTTAGTACCCTTCTTCATATTCCTGCATCCACTATTTGAATTATCTCTTCAACCTTGGAGAATGTTGAATAAGAAAGGTCAAAACAGAGACGACACAATTATTTTAAATCGAAGAGCACAACAATTTTAAACAATCGAGACTATTTTAAGCCGATTCTCGTTTTCAAGATCTAGAAAGTATTGTTTTACAGTGATTATTCAGTCAGTATAATTGCAGTTATTATACTTAAGAAATTTGAAGAACAGACGCACGATAATTGAACTATGTTTAATCTTGACATTTTAAAGTATATGTAGTTCAAGGCATCATAATTTCAACGATTAGGTCATTTATTTTGATTTAATTTTGCTTATTAATCAAAACACTTTTCAATATTTTGAATCAGTATGTGTTAAGAAATAGTAAATGATAGAGATACCATTAACGAAATTGCTATATCGTCTATAGCAAATTAGAGTTTGTTCGAAAGGTTGTATTGAATTCGCAATGGATATAAACTTTTATTGACAGAAATTTTTACATGCACATAAAATTCATTAGAAGAATGTTCATGAAAATGATTGATATTTCAAAAAATATTTGTGCAGAAAACCTTTGTAAAAAAATCTTTAAATACGCTCACTGCAACACAAGTTTCGAAAACAAATTACTTTTATGACAAAACGATATACATATAAAGACACAACAAATTCTTGTATCGTTGTTGGGAACCATATCAATAACCTATTTCAGACTTCTGACCTCTGTGACGTACAGATAAGACTCAGATTAGTTTGTTTTTAAACATTTTTTTCTATCAAAGGCGTGTCAGGTTGTTGTTCTTCATTATCTTTATAAACAGCTTGTCAACAAGCAGTGGTAGCAAAGACTTGTCCCATTAAAGAGGCAATGACTGCTGTCTAGTCAAGAAGTTCGGTGATCTTGACTGACTTTGACGTGACTTTTGACTTCAAAAGCGTGCTCTCGGCGACAAGCTACAATTTCATCTTTTAGTCTGTCATGTAGTCTACTGTGGCGTGCTGGACACATTTTACTTAGTCATGTATACATGACTGTGGCGGTCAAAAGGTAAAACTGTACTTATTTCTTACCTTTATAGACCAGATATATTGAATTTTCCCATTACTTATTTCCAGTTCTCCCTTCATAGTTCAAAGGCCTTACCATGACGTGTCAAAATGTCAGGCGTGTGAGAAAGATGGATGGCGCTAAATGTCATGGCCATATCTTAGAAATTGATCACTTCATGATTTGGCCAAGTAAAACTGACCAGATCGTTTTAAACGTTAAAGTTTAATGGTGTGTCAATCCTCGTTTGGCCTACTTTCTTTAGACCTTTTATTACCATAGAAATCCTACATCAATGATACTACTATACACATATATAGCTCCATCCCTTTAACAGTCCAGTTTAGCTCGTTAAATGGATCGCATTAAGAGCTCGTGGTAGGGCCTCTAGTCTGTTCCATCGTGGACGCTAGCTTTGAAGTAACTAGCACTTTCCTTTTTAATCGACCGAAATGTAACCTAACCGTGTTTGGGATTATTACAATTGTCATGAGATGCACTCTGGCTATAAGGTACCATAGAGCTTATCTGATGATGATTAGCTGAGGGGTACTTTTTAGTTGTGCTACCACAAATAAAAAGTGTAAAAAAAATACAAAAAAAAAATACAACCGACTTTAACGTAAAGAAAAACATTAAAAAAGTACAAAATAAATTTAATTTCGGAAGTCGGTGTTAAATAACGAAGAGACAAAACTATTATAGAAACACCGACTTCCGAAATTAAAGTTATCTTGTACTTTTTTAATGTTTTTTTTTACGTTGAAGTCAGTTGTATTTCTTTTGTAAAAATTTTTTTTACATCTATCATTTAATTTTTTTATTAACTAGCAAAACAAGTTTTGTTAAGTCACTGAGCTAAAGAGGAATAAGATCTATTGATGACAAAATTATAATCGTGCAAGTTCCATCAGTAGGAAAGACGTCACAAACAACAATTGATCAATGTGTTTTAAGATTTACTTCCTTTTCCGCGGCATTTATTTACAAAACGCTTTGTATGTATACCTGTTTTTCCATGTATCAGTTCTCCTGTTTATGCTACCATTTGCATTAAAGAAATTGACATCATATATTTCGATTTGCAAAAAATCTATTTTCACTCTTTTTCCAAATAAATGCAACCAGATTTTCAAAATTTTCTGCAATTATTTTAAATATTACTTATTTTCTAATCAGTTAGTCTGTTCTACCACATTTTAATTCTCTACAGCAAAAGCAACTGGCCCGATGCGTGTTCCATCATAATCGTATTACTTGATCGACGTCTGTCCAATTCTGGGAGTCGGTGTAAAGGCAGCATGATAATGAAGGCGGGTTTGTTTGAACGTCACCTTTTTATTTTAGTCTTTGGCGGGTTGCAGAATGGGCTACAAAAAACAGGTATTCGGGAAAACCAAGAAGGTAACCCCTTTTTAACCGACTTCAAAAAGGAGGAGGTTATATGTTCGGTTGAATGTATGTTTTTTATTTTTTTTTTTTATGTATGTTCACCGATTTCTCGGTCAATTGTGGACCGATTTTGAAAATTTTTTTTTTGATTGAAAGGTTATGCTTCCAAGTTGGTCCCATAGAAATATTGTTATGATCTGATCATGAACTTCGTAGATATGGAACAGAACTCCTCATGGGATCACAGCAGAACTGTCGTAACAAGTAAAATTGCTTTGTTTATACGTGTAGTCGATGACTGACTGAAAGAAGAGGGGTAATATATCGAACTGATCTGATGATGAAGCCTGAAATTAGGCACCGGAACTCTGTAATAAATTAATTTAATCTAACCGTGTTTGGTATTATTAGAATTGTCATAAGATGCACTCTGGCTATAAGGTATTTAAGTATGGCTGAGGGGTACTTTTTAGTGGTGGTACCATAACTAAAAAGTGAAAAATAAAAAACTTTTTACAAAAAAAAATACAACCGACTTCAATGTAAAAAACACTGAAAAGTGCAAAATAACTTTAATTTCGGAAGTCGGTGTTAAATAACGAAGAGACAAAACTATTATAGAAACACCGACTTCCGAAATTAAAGTTATTTTGCACTTTTCAGTGTTTTTTACATTGAAGTCGGTTGTATTTTTTTTTGTAAAAAGTTTTTTATTATTTCTGTATTGCGTAGTAAACACAGAACTGTTTTATACACAGGCACAGGATTGTTATGGCTGTGAATTGTTCAAAATAACTCTCTTTCAAACAATCCGCTGTGACCCTCGTGAAGGGCAACTGAAAGAACCCTGTGGTTTTTAGTCAGTAAAAGTCTGACACTCCCTCTCGCTGCACCCAGAGCGCTAGAAGGCATCTCAGGATTTCCCATGTAAAAAAGGCATAGGAATATGAGAAACCTTTTCTTTATAAGCAAATTTACACATGTCATTTAGGTGCCAAATTTGGATATGTTAATTTTGGTCACACTGTCTGACAGTTACTTGAGATATTTACTTATTGACTTTTTACTCAGCACAAACGAAGTACAAAACAAAAAATTTATAAGTGATATCATGGAAATAATTGGTTGTTTTCATATGCAAGTCACGATTATTGAACAGCTTGATCAATTCAATAATTCAATTTTATTTAATCAATGAACACATAGGTACATATAAAACACATCTCAACTTAAGCTCTGAAATTTTAATCTTTGTATTTTTATTGAAATAACAACTAAAAAAATTACTTTACTTAGCCGACAGCTGGAGTATCGGTTCTACGATCATTAATTTAAAACTCTTTGTTCACAAGAGGCCTTAGGCTGCAGTCAGACGGAGCGTTTTTTCTCTGAAATCTTTTACGTTGGCCGCCTAAGGCGCTCGAAATTACTCCGAGTTAACGACGAACATCTGCAATTATGTTCCTATAGATGCAGCTACCAATAAAATGTCTTTAACTCTGATTCTCAAGTCATGCAATAAAAAGTGAAGTCCATTAGCGAATACATAACAAAACCCGATGGTGAGAAAAAGGTGGTCCTTTTTTATATAATCGCATAATTACTTTAGTGCTTTTAAATACTCACGTGTCGTCTTAACCTTTACTAACTTTGCAGAATGCTGGTTTGTTTATCAGCTCATACAGAACTATTTGAATGTCAGCATTTTGCACGAAGCAGCGAAAATTTTGTGAGACTCAAATGTCTTATAGATTTCCAAAAAGATTTCAATCAAATTCAAAAATGAGTAACAATCTGTGTGTTAGGAAAGTTGGGAGATTTTTCCGAAGAATTACCGTCGTCCTGGATGGAAAGGTCACCTGAAGGAACACAGGTAGGTTTTAGTCAATAAAGGTTTGAGTGGGAGGGGTTATTTCATGATTAGTCATAGAAAGAAAAAAAAAGCTGCGACCTACACAGCGTTAGCAAATTATTTTCTGTACATGAACCATATAGAAATACTGAAAAAAAAAACCCTAAACTTAACGGTTCTCACAGGTCTTTTAACAACTTCACAAGGACCGAAGAAATAAGCAAACCAACCCAAAAATAAGATATAGAAAGTAGAAGAAAGATCTAAAACAGTAAGTTAATAATCTAAAACATGACTACAAAACCCAAGTTCAATCTCTCACATTAACCAGTCACCTCCGAGCTGCATCACTTATTTGCCTATTTACAACCAACTAATACCTGTGGCACTAAACAACATATGCCAACTGAAAATAGAGAGTTAGCAAACATCTGTGGAAAATCTATTTCAAGACATTCCGCCATTTGATCGTGCACAAAACATTGTTATCTACAATGCAATTTACACTACATGCCGTTCTAAAATGGACATCTCACGTGAAGAGAAAGGTTTTATCACCTATACAATAAATCAAGTCGTTTCGTCTAGAGAAAAAACCAAAACATCTTGAGCTCTAGAAAAATAACGTGCTACGCTAATTTGAAAGTTAAATTGCTGTGTTAAAGTCGTCGAAATATTATTGCAATGTTTCAATTTATACGGGTTTTACAACTGAGAGACTTCAAGACGTCAGCTAGCCAAAGATGGGAGATAATTTCTCTTAAAATCTCGCTAAACGGCTGTATGCGCAAATATTAATATCGCAAACCAATAGAAAGCATGATATTTAGATAGGCAAATATTTGACATGTTGGGTATTTTTTACGAAAACAAGTGCAACTTAAAGTGTGGAAAAACCGTATTGGAATTTTTTATTTATATTTGCCTCTAAATGCGCATGGTTTAACCGACTCAGCCGTTTTGTCTAACGTTTGTTTAGATTTTTTCTTTGTAAGTAGTGTTCATTCTATACATGAAATAATGTCAATTAATCATGAGTAACTCAAGAATCGACTTTAGCTTTGTGTAATTTAAGTTTATTTTTAAGTAACATTTATATTTAATATGTCCTAAAAATTATAATAATCAATTCGTCACATTATCTCTGGTTGTTCTCGTCTAGCTAACGGAGGGTACCTACTTGCATAGGCACAACCTTGTAGCCAGGATTATCCATCAGCAACTTGCTCTGAAATACTCTCTTGTGGAGTCGGAAGTTCCGTACTACAGGTATGAGCCCGACCCAGTTCTTGATAATGGTCATATCACTTTGTACTGGGATCTGTCCATCATCACTGACAGGACTATTGTAGCCAATAAGCCTGATATAGTGGTGGTGGACCGAAGCGAGAGGCGTGCAGTGATTGTTGACGTATCCGTTCCGCATGACGAGGACCTCGTGAAAGCCGAGAAAGATAAACAAATCAAGTATATTGACTTGGCTCGCGAGGTTGTCGACATGTGGGATGTGGACTCGGCGATCATTGTACCGATAGTCGTGTCAGCCAATGGCTTAATAGCCAAGAGCCTCGACCAACACCTTAGGAGGCTCGCGTTAGGCGGCTGGATCAAGGGCTTGATTCAGAGGGTGGTACTCTTGGACACGGCTCGTATTGTTAGGAGGTTCCTTTCTCTGGAACCCTGACCGCCGGTAGCTTGGACCCTGTTCCCGATACCGGTGGGACACTATTTTTTATATTTTTAAATGTTTTTTTTTTATTTTTTATTGAAATATTTAAAAATATAATTTATATGTATCTATACGAATAAACGAAATAATAATATCTGAAACTCATTGCCCCCAACTAGTTACGACTGATGGAACTATTGAAGGTAACTGAAACTGGTGTGGATAATTGTGCAGTCATGCATGTAAAGCTAGGGGAGATTATGGAATCTGAGGGGCTTCAACTCTCGGATTCTATACTTACACCTTTTAGATCCCTCTCCTCGACCGAAACTTATAAGTATTTGGGTATGTCGGAAGCGTTAGTTGCTGACATGAAGCAATCGTTGGCCACCTGAAAAAGGTATTAATCAGCTTTCTGTCAGGTGGAAATAAGGTGCGTGCCTTGAACGGTTGGGTCATGCCGGTCTTAAATGGACATTTCGGCATACTCAAATGGACTCAGAATCAGAACGAGCAAGACTCTCTGGATAGACGGGTCCATACACTATCCACCGCAAACCAGATGCATCACTCACGGTCGTCTGTGATCAGACTGTATATCCCGCGAAAGTGTGGAGGTCGAGGTTTTTTAAACGCGAAGACCCTGCACAACCGCGAGGTGTGCAGCCTCAGAAAATACTTTCATAAAACCGATATGGGTATGCACCGCGATGTGGTCGCAGTGGACAAGGGACTCACCCCGTTGTCCATGGCTAAAGAGAACTGGTGCAAACCTGTGGTACTTACAACTGATGACTGCAAGGAAGTATGGAAAAGTAAGGAGCTCCACGGACGCTTTTATCGGGGTCTTCATGAGTCAGATGTAGATTTTGCAGCGTCCGTGGCCTGGCTACGTTTTGGCAACCTCTTCGGGGAAACTGAAGGTTTCATCTCTGCAATTATGAACGAAGTGATCTTGACGACTAAATACCGGAGATATGTAATGCGGTTGGATCAAGGGCCTGATACAGAAGGCAATACTTCTCGATACGACTCGCATTGTGAGGAGGTTCCTGTCTCTGGAGGTCCACCAACCCCAACAATGTCCCAACCACCGGTAGCTTGGACCCTGTCCTGACACCGGCGGACTACTATTTTTTATATTTTTAAATAGTTTTTTATATGACATTGTTAAAAAAAAAAATGTAATATAGGTGTATTTTAAATGAATAAAGTGAATAATAATATATTTATTTCCAAAATAAAATGGTGACAAAAACAAGTATATAATTCTTGGTATATACCAAGAATTATGTACTTGTAAATAAGGACATAGTAAATAACTACTGGCTCCCAAACTAGGTTTATAGGCTGTGATTTGGAAGCCAGTTATACTTTCATTAAGATTAGGTAGGTACTCAACAATAACTTTGTATGTTCACCAACAAGTTCTATTTTTTATACGCAGTATAGTGACAAAACTTGGAAATTAAAAATATTAAAAAATAAAATGGTAAATAATAAGTTAAGGAAAAGGGAATGTGTGTAGTGTGGATGTGTTCGTGAGTGTGTGCGTGTGTGATGTGTGACGGTGTATGTAAGTGTGTGTTTGGGTGATATATACTTTAAATTAGAGATAGAAGTCATTTTTCTTTTTCACTGTATGTTTGTGTTATGGGTTCCAATCCAATGTAATTTGAACTTTGTGATCTATGTATCACAAAGAGTTTGTAATATCAAAATTTGATAATTTACAATAATATTATAAAGAGGTAAAGTTTATAAGTTAAAAGTGAGAGCAAAGCGAAGCGGAGCTATTTTTTTTATAACCACCCTGAAGTAAAGTGGAGATAGGGCGGATTTCTGAATTGAGTATTTTGAGTTAAGAACGTCTCAAACCATACAAACCCTCGGTCTCTGATTTAAGCATTCGAAGTTGAGAATTACTCAAACTCTACTTTGCCCTGAAAACCTGTCAAAATTTGGCAGTAAAGTATGGATTGAGACATTCTTAACTCAAAATACTCAATTCAGAAATCCACCCTTAACTGCCAAATTTTGACAGGTTTTCAGGGCAAAGTAGAGTTTGAATAATTCTCAACTTTGAATGCTTAAATCAGAAACCGAGGGATAATCTGCTACTTTAAGCAAAATTTCATACTTTAACGGATAGTACCCAGAAATTTGCAGATTACCTTAGTTAATGCGCATATTAACGTATTCCGCATTCTAAAGATAAGATATATAATGGAGACTATACTATACTTTCAGGGAGTGCATTTATTATGTAACATGTTGTAAATAACACCCATTAAATATCAATATGAAGAATATGTGTCTTTTCTGATAAACTTTTATTAGAATATTGTGCTATCAGCATAACCATAGGTACCTATACTACATATAACCTATGTACCTAGTACAACCCACAATACCACAAAAATTTCATTAGCAACCGTATCACCGTATCATCATAACGGTTACATGATGATGGTTACATTTATTGTTTCGATAATTATTTTAACGATTAACATTAAGTTCCTCGTCTATTGATACTGACAAGTCAATTAGTAATTCACACCAGGGGAATCACTTAATTATTAATAAATTTTTGCGGTTAAGACTTGAAATGCACGGAATACGATACTCTAACAAAAAAAAAAAATTAAAACCTATTGTGCGGCCAACGTGATTGATGCGCAAAAACTCTATGCAGTCATATAAACTTTTTATACGTGATATTCTATAGACCACACAACAATAAATTAAAATTCGTGTTTTTAGAATTTTTGTCCTGCTTAAATTATATTTACTACTAGCTTTTGCCCGCGACTTCGCCAGTATACATAAAATATAGCCTATGTCACTAAGGAATAAAGCAGCTTTCTATCGGTGAAAAAACTTTCGCAATCGGACCAGCAGGTCTAGCCAAGTTATGACCATTTCGTTTCGAATCTCTTTCTACAGTTGGTAACGCCTCCGATTCCTTTGTTCTAACCACGTGACTTAACGTTGAGATGATGTCATTCCCACATTTAAAGTTTTCTACTAGCGTTAACGATTGTAGATTATTTATCAACTTGGCTAAACCTTCAGTACTTTCAGAAATTACCTCCTACAAACAAAAAAACAAAATTCCTATTTATAATAAATATATAATCTGCAATCTACAAAGCCTCGAGCACAGGCGCAGGGTAGCCAGCCTATCGGTATTTTACAGGTTGCATTTTGGAGAGTGTGCGCGGGAATTGCATGACTTGATTCCGCCATCTCCTTTCTACCATCGGACAACCCGACGTACGGCGAGTATCCACCCTTACGTTGTTGAAACTTCAACGGTCCGGACTAAGCGTTTCGCTTCGTCGTTTATACCGCGTACATCGAAGGACTGGAACAATTTGCCTGCTGCGGTCTTCCCGTCCAACTATAATTTAGGTGTCTTCAAGGCTAGAGTGAATAGGCTCTTAATAAACTAGTGCGCCTCACCATCAATGATTGCATCGCTGCTTACCATCAGGTGGGATCGCAGTCAAGCACTGGTTTATATGAATTAAAAAAAAAAAAATATGTTATTAGTCTAAGAAGTGTAGATTAGAGTAGATCACGTGTCTAGCTCCAATGTTGATACTTGTGACTATAATACCTTAGTGTGCACACCATTCAACCCACTCGCGGCAGCGACTTAGTCTTACCGGCCCTGGCTAAGGCCGTGGTAACGACCGAGAGGACATTGAAAGCAGTTTCCTTAGTTACCTCGTCGAACTTGGGCTTGCAGACAGCAAGCAATGGGTAACTCGCCATCCAATAGCGACCAAGCCCGATTCGATGGCGCATTATGTTCCACGCATGCTTCAAAGAACTGTCAGCAAAATAGACGGGGCGAATGCTAGCCAGGGCGGAATAAGCATTGATTGGAAGGCCAATAAGGGCAATTAGAAGAACACACGGGTGGTCAGAGCGGGACAAATCATTTGAAGATAACACACCCAAAAAAAAAAAAACAAAAAAAAACATTTAACCCAATACTAAAACATCATTAAATTATCATCCTATCAATGTCCTGTATTATGTGGTCGCTCAACCAATTTCGTACGTACTTCCTTTCTCCCGTAACAACCATTATGCTATTTTTCACTTGAAAGGAAAGGTCCCCTCATGCCAATCCTCTTAAAATACAATAGTTTTATATTATTATATTATAGTTTCCGGTAAAAGCCCCACAGTACCTTAAGGCGTATAGTCCCTTGAACATTTGGCCGGAATTAATTGCACAGATACTCGTACTGCCGTCTAGGCGGCAGTACGAGTATGGTACGAGTATGTGTGCATTTAATTCTGACCAGTGGGGCTGGATAGAGCCCCGCTGACCTTTAAATCCATTTTCTTTGCGAAATATTGATTGATTTACATATGCTATGTACATTCTGAAGAACACTTAACCAGCATTTTTTTTGTGTAAACATATTTCTAAAGATCAAAGCCGTATGAAAGGAGTAGGGAAAACAAGCGAAAAAATAACATGTCGCTATTTTTTTTTTTTTGCAAATGTTTTAATTAGTCTTACGAAAAAAACATAGGTTGATAATGTTGTACGTGAATCTATAATAAACTTTTTTTTCAAACCTATTGATCTAGCCGTAACCAAGGAGTAGGCTTCAGAAAGTTTAATAGTACTGCTCGGGAGTTAGGGTCTTAAGTTTTGATTAAAAACGACAATGCTGACACTGGGCCGCATGGAGGATTACGGCATGTTCTCTCTTCTAGAGAGGGGGACTGATTCCTAGCATTGGGGACATAATAAAGCTGATTATGCCAGTTATAAATATGACTAAGACCTACTGTCTACGGACGCGTAGCTTCATAGATGCGTATTCGTCATTATACGCTTGGTGTACGCCTACTCACAGTTTACATACAAAACTACGAGTATGAAACTGTCGACGAAGCGGCAACAACACGACGGCACGACTTTACCGTAGACCTTACAGAAATGCTCATCAAATCGCATCGCTAATCAGCCTTTACATTTGTCGACTTGAAATAAATGAAAATGTCATGCATTCTCGGAATAATTTAATTGATATTGAGAATTGTTTTTGACCGTGAATTTATAACTAAACATGAATAATCAATTTGACACATTCCTTACAATTCGTGTCAAATTTTATTGCTTTTTAAGTAAATAACTTTTTTTAATGTTAACAATACTGTAGATAGTAACTTCAAGGAAAACTGATAAGACAATAATATTGGAGTCGACTTATAAAACCCGTTTTGAGATCAGCATAAGTATACGTCTTTATATGCGTTATTATTAAGCATGTAATAAAATGAGCATTGTGTCATTATCCTCAACAATAATCATTATATTGCTTCAATGATAATAATCAAACGGTCTTCTCTTATTCGACAAATGAGTTACAAAGTGTCAGTGTTATGATCATACAATTTCTTGTCAATGGAATACTCATTATTTATTTATAATCACCACCCATAGATATAGAGACCTGGACTGAGCATTACCGTTATATAATTTACTAATCTTTTGAAAGAGACAGAGCAAATTTAGGGTCAATATCTTGGTTTGTCATCCGGCCGTTGGATAAGGATCAAACCCAGTTGACGGCGCTGTTACTTGAAAATAAATGAATAATAATGGTAAAATAATTAGTTGCAAAACAAACTTAATATGGTAATATGGTGTTGTTTGCCGACGACACTTCTTTGATTTTCAAGATAAATAGAAGGATTAATAATTTTGACGACGAAAATAACGCCCTACTGCAGGTCCAAAACTGGTTCACTGCTAATAATCTAGTTTTAAATGGGAAAAAAACGAAATGCATAAGATTTTCTTTACTGAATGTCAAAAGTAGTGATTGTGACATAGTATTGAACAATGAGAAACTAGAATTTGTCGATATAACGGTTTTCCTAGGGATTACGCTTGACTCTAGGCTACAATGGGGTCCTCATTTAACATCTCTTGCAGGACGGCTTAGCTCAGCTGCATATGCTGTTAGAAAATCCGCCAATTTATGGAAGTTGATACCGCTAGACTAGTCTATTATAATTATTTTCATAGCATAATGTCATACGGTATCTTACTATGGGGACGGGCTGCAGATATCGACTCAATTTTTATTCTACAGAAAAGAGTCATCAAAGCTATTTACAATCTCCGCCGGTGCGATTCTCTAAGGGAACTGTTTAAGGATATTAACATCATGATGGTGCCTTGTCAATATATCGATGAAAACATCATGTACGTTAGAAAAAATCTTCATTTTTTTAGCAAAAGAGGCGATAGACATAATTATGTTACAAGAAATAGGGACCAATTAGTTCAACCACGTTTCAGACTGGCTAAAGTGGCCTCTTCTTTCATGGGGTACTGTTTGAAATGATATAATAAAATACCTCCCCAAATATTAGATCTCAATGAAACGAAATTCAAATCTTGTATTAAAAGCACACTATGCAGGCAAGCATATTATAAGTTAAAGGATTAGATATATTCAAGATAAAAATGCTTGGCTTAATGCTGGTTTAGCTCCACTACCACTAGGGTCTACAAATTGATTAGCTTTTCAATTTTTATTTTTTTATGTTTTTGAAATTTGAAAATATTATAGTTTTATATAATGTAGAAGTATTTTTTTTTCAGTTTGTAAATGTGAGTACCATGGAGCTATTTATGGTTTTTAGGTTATTATTGGGGGAGGCCTATGTCCAGCAGTGGACGTCTTTCGGCTGAAATGATGATGATGAGGTTATTATTGGACTTGTTGGACATAAATGAGCATGACAGTTAAGAGTTTGTCATGCTCACTCAAATGTCTCACTGATGGTGGCGCATGTGTTGGATCATTCGGTTCCCTTCAAAATGGTTGAGCTGAGTGGTGCTAATACTCGCGTCATGTCCGTGAACGGGTGCTGTCAGTTAAGACTGGTCATCTCTTAGCTACCAGTTGCTATTTTAATATCTATATTTAGTTTTTATTTTTACTTTATTTACATTGTTCTCACATGATGTAACCGAGATATTTGTAATACACGATTGAAAAGAATGTCCATGGAGTTTCTTGCATATTCTTCTCCATGGAGATCTACGCTTTGGAATGTGCAATTAGCATCTTTTTTTTCTGACTGACTGACTTCTTGACATTTCAAAAGTGCCTGTAAATGGTTTATTTGAAATAAAATGCTTTGAGTCTTTAAAAACTATTCTTCGTGCACTTTAAAGAAATGTCAGCAAAACTGAAGGGACCAGCAAGGCCGATGCCTACCGGTACTGCGAGATTGTTCAATAGAGTTACCGCTGACCTGGAACGCAAAGGAAGACAGGTGGGTTTTAAACATGGAGCGTGAGAAGTCATTGGATGATTTCCAACCTAAAAAAAGCCTGCGATGTGCTAGAAAAAGACAAAAACAGCTGGTTCTCTTTCTCTCACACTTGTCTTACCATTTTCACTTGACCGCCAGACAGGAAACGCTCTATGTCTAAGTTCACCTATATTATTTTACATCAATCGTCATCTATATTATCAATAGCACGTGATGTGAAGATATATCGTGTCAAGGATTGTCTTCAAGCTCAACTTACCTTTAAGCTTAAACCATATTTCACTAAATTACAACGTACGAACAAGTCTATGTGGAACAAGGCTACTAAACTCACATAGAAAACGTATCAGCTGTGATTAAGTAAAACAAAGAAAGTTATATACAACCTTAACGATTAAGCAATAAGAGTTGGAATTGCGTGTGTGTGTTTAGTTTGTTTTATGTAAAATTCTTGTAACGTACCTACGTGTTTAACTCCACTCGCAGACGCCTTAGATGAATGAAGCTGGTTTAATCATACGATTATTAAATATAGCATAGCATAGTCGGCCTTATAATGTTCCCACTGCTGGGACTCAGGCTTCCTCTCTAGGAGAGGGAATGGGCCGTAATCCACCACGCGGGCCCAGTGCGGGTTGGTGGATGTCACATGTCTTCGAATTTTTGGTTCTAGGACATGCCGGTTTCCTCACGATGTTTTCCTTCACCGTTTTGAGAGCAGTGGTGATGAAATAAATTACACAAAGTAATGCGCCTGGCTGGGTTTGAACCCGCGACTTACAACTCGTAAGTCGGAGCCGTTACCACTCGGCCACCACTGCTCAAATATCAAATATTATTTGTGTATAATAACCTAACCTTTATAACATAGCAACAAAAATAATGTAATAGAATATTATTTTTAAGCAAGTATTTATTCTTTACTTTTTTTTGTAAATGATTGGCATTTACCATTGCAGTATATTTTTTGTAGGTTTACCGAATTTGTAATCAAAGCGTTATAATGGATTCTGTAAAGTTGATTAACTTGTCAACATTGCAGATTAACACCGTTATTCTTTTATCGCTTTGAATATTTTTATAAAATTGGTTGTACGATACATTAACGAGGCTAACAACGGGACACAAAGCAGAAAAAATTCTGATGTATTTTGCCATTGGCGTATAAATTCCGAATAAACCAGGATAAGAGTTAAGTTTTTAAAATCCTTTTGTCGTCGTTCCACTCGGGATGGAGAAAGGGAGGATCAGATTTTTATTGACTAAACCCCACCTATGTTCCATGTGTTGCCCTTTGTGTTCTAGGGCAGCAGTAACTTTTTCGAACAATCCCGCAGCCCTTTCAGATATCGACCCTGGCGAGCTCCATCAATTTTGCTGACATATCTTCGAGGCGCACGTGGAACACGACAAGCCGTCGACCCGGGGCCTGGTCCTTGTCAACATTGCAGATCAACACCGTTATTTTTTTAACGCCACGAATATTTTTAAGAATTTTTTTATAAGATGCTTAACGAGGCTAACAACGGGACTCAAAAAAAAAACTGTTGATTTATTTTGCCATTGACGTTTATCGTTCCAATAACCAGGACGAGAGTATTTAGGTACTTTTTAAAATATCACGTTTTAACAACACTCTGGACTAGATGAATAGGGTATTAGGTAGGTACCTACTGAGAACTACCTAAGAGAAATTCCTGGCCGTGCTTTGGTAAAGGCCATGGTCCGGAGCGATAAATTTTGCAGAGTTTTGCTTACTAGGAGCACCAAATATCATATTTTAATATTTGCATGCCAACTCGTGGCAAAATGTGTCTTTGCGCTAATAAATTATAAGTTACCATCTCTTGTACCGCATTTAATGCAAATAAAAGGCTTTACTTTGAGGAGGAATAGCAGGCGATCGCCTTCTTCTGCGGAGCAGAAGGATGCAGGCGCACGCGTGACGGAACAGACTTCCTCACGCCCCAGCCGCCCCCAACCGCCACCGCTGTTTTCCAACCCCGATTTCCAGACACCGTAGGCGTGGGCTTATGGACGACAAGCAATAGGTAGTTCCCCGTCCGGACCGAGCCAGAGTCGTCAAAAGTCGAGCAAAACCGCAGGGGCCCAGCAGGGCCGAAGCCTACCAGAGCCATGGGTTCGCTTCCGAAAGAGAAACCCAGGGTCCTGAAATACAAGACAAAGAAGGAATATAGGAGTGGGTTTTAGTCAGTAAAAGTCTGGCACTCGCTCGCGCTCCACCATAGAGACGGAGAAGTCATTGGATGGTAATTCCAGAAGCACCAGCATCTCAAGCTGTCGTTTCATACCTAGTAGAGAATGAGACAAGTAGCCTACACAATCTAAGAGCCAGAAGCACAGCAACAGACCAGTCTTTAAAAAATGTTTTTAGGGATGTGATCACCGTCATAATGTTTGTCTGAGTGCATTTTTTTGTATCAAAATAACATGTTTTGCAACCGGTACGATTGATACGAACAATAACCGGTCTCTTCCGATGCTTGCATTTCTTGGGACATCTTCTTTTTTAAATTGCAAGGTCGAAATCGAACCTTCCAGAATGAACCGATCTTTGTTTCACCAACTTCTACAATATATATATATTTTTATTTTATGTCTATGTTCCAGTTTTTAATATTATTTTAAAATGAGGACCAGTATGGAGATTAATATGGAAAGTTTCATATTGTGTTTGGTTTTGAAAAGCTGAAACATTGGAATGTCAGATATTTCGGTGAAAGTACTTTTGGTAAGTACTTTGACAAAAGCAATTTGCACGGTTGGAGCTTTTAGCTGCACTGTGTCACAGTATAGATATATGGAACAGTATGGAAACTACCTACAAATATTCGAAACGGCACACTCACACAAACATACGCATTGACGAGACTCCTAAGCGTTTCTCGCGGTCCTGTCAGTAGCGAATGCCACTTAGGAGTCTCGTCGATGCGTATGTTTGTGTGAGTGAGCCGTTTCGAACATTTGTAGGTAGTTTCCGTACTGTTCCATATATCTATACTGTGACTGTGTGTTCGGTTCGGTTCCCACACGGAGTAACTATTTGTATGGCCTACAGATATTGGTTCCGGGTATGAGTGTGTTGTATATGTAGGTTTACATGTTTGTGAAAGCACCCACGATGCAGGAGGAATTCCTAGTGTCGGCCATGTTTTATTAAAATTAAAATAAACTTTAACTAAAGTGGTCACATAAAGTCAGCAAAAGTCTGACACTCCTTCTCGCCCCAGGGTTGGAGAAGTTATCTGATTTCGAACCCTCAAAAAAAAAGGTAAAGTAAATCGCTTAGCTGATTTTTTTGGCACTCACGAGTATTTTTGCCGCTCGCTAGTAAAAGAAAATCTTTCGATAATTCTATCGTTAAAGATACCAAGCTTGACTTCTTTATGTATATAATCCTCCTGTACTTATATTTATCATCTAACCCCTCTTAAGCAGCTTGACCGATTTGTATGAAATTTTATGTGTATATTTGAGTAAGTTGAAGTAAGAGTTTTGACTGACCTGTTGGTCTAGTGGTTAGTGGCCCTGACTGCTATGCCGGAGATCGTGGGTTCGATTCCCACCCAGGACAAATGTTTGTGTGATGAGCACGATAATTTGTTCTGTGTCTAGGTGTAATTTATCTATAATATGTATGCATTTAGAAATATATAAGTATGTTTATCAGTTGTCTAGTACTCATAACACAAGCTCTGCTTAGCTTGGGACTAGACGGTGTTGTGTGCAAATTGTGGAATTGTGGAGTTGTGGAGTAACTCCTTGGATGGTTTGAAAATACAAATGGACTACGTAGATGGCGCAGCAATCGGGTTGTCAATATTTTTTCGGACGATTAGCCAACTTTCAGACATGACAACATCTATTAGAAGTGAACCGCTAGTTTTATTATAAAAGGTAAACGCCGTTATGTCTAGAAGAATTCATCGCAATAAATTAAGAAGCATTTGAATATTGCAATAGATAGTGATTATTTAATAACAACCAACAAGTTGTAATATTATTATCATGAAGCAAAATCGATTAGATTGCATTCAGTTTATAATACCGTTATCTAACTAGGTTTTACCGTTATAATAAATAGTACAAATACTGACTGTAACAGTAAATAATGTAATTATTGTTAGCTCGCTAATTGGGTATCAAATTTAATAGCAAATAATTAATTTACATAATCATTTTTTATGTAACTAGAAAAACTCCAAGAACTTAAAGAAAGCGAAGCCCCTAGCAAATCTACCGGCTTCGCTTTCATGAAAGTAGAAAATTATCCCAATGAAAAATACTCCCGGGATTTAAAGAATCCTATGTGTTATTCCAGGACATTGTCTACTTGTGTGCCAAATTTCATCGTAAACCGTTCAGTCGTTTGAGAGTGAAGGTGTAACAAATATATTCGTGTGACAAATACATTTTGTAAAATAAAAGGGTGTTTGTGGTCTCATAGAATATCTACAACCCGATGCAAAATTAGAATGACGTTAATTAATTATAATTATATCTAATAATAATTAGGTTTTGATTGAGTGGTTTTATTATACTCATATGTCCTAATTGAAACAATGATCTAGATTAATTGTATTTTTACAAGCTTTTTATTAACTTGCAATGTATGTTCAAATGTGTTTCAGTTATAAAACTATTGATACAGTGGGTATAGAACTCTACCCTAACGGAGTGAAGAAAATTGCGCAATTGTTCGAAAGAGTAACCGCGGCCCTAAAACGCAAAGGGCAACTGAAGGTCACGCCCTCCCGCTCCACCTAGACCGGCAGAAATCATTGGATGATTTCCACAGCCCGGGAAACTACACAGGCAGGTAGAGACAGGTAGAGTTACTCAGTCAACTCTACCTTTAAACACGTTTAGTTAAAAATGGTACTCTTGATAACAAAATGGTAAATACCCATAGTAATGATATTAGTATTTTGATGTACAATAAAGTTTATTCTATTTTATTCTATTTTTCAAAATAGGCGCTTATTCGTCCCGAGTGATAAATTTTTCTATAAATCAATATCCGACCGGATAAAGCCAGACATATAGAATAAAGCTGAGAAGACGAGTTTGGAAACATTTATTAATTATTATTTTTTATTTCATTCACATTCATATTAGTTACATTTTTAAATATTTCAAAAATAAAAAATAAAACATTTAAAAATATAAAAAATAGTATCCCACCGGTATCGGGAACAGGGTCCAAGCTACCGGCGGTCAGGGCTCCAGAGAAAGGAACCTCCTAACAATGCGAACCGTGTCCAGGAGTACCGCTTTCTGAATCAAGCCCTTGATCCAGTCGCCTAACGCGAGCCTCCTAAGGTGTTGGTCGAGGCTCTTGGCTATTAAGCCATTGCCCGACACGACTATCGGTACAATGATCGCCGAGTCCACATCCCACATGTCGACAACCTCGCGAGCCAAGTCAATATACTTGATTTGTTTATCTTTCTCGGCTTTCACGAGGTTCTCGTCATGCGGAACGGATATGTCAACAATCATTGCACACCTCTCGCTTCGGTCCACCACCACTATATCAGGCTTATTGGCTACAATAGTCCTGTCAGTGATGATGGACCGATCCCAGTATATTATAAACTTTACATATTTTTTTTATAGATTCTTATTATTTACGACCCTAAATAATTACAAACTATTATTACGTAGGCTTCGTAGCTGTAATTAATGCAAAAAATTATGCTCTTATGTCACTTTCACTTGAAACACTTTCGTTTTCGTTTCGTGAAATATTTTTCGGTCAATAAAACTTTCGGGCATGCATTTCATACAGCATTTTTGTTCAGAGAGAAAGATAAAATGACTATGTTAATGCATTGGCTTCTAGACTAGGTAACATAATAGAAAAGTGATCGTATAACAGTGCAATTTCTTTTTTGTTTCGTCACGACTGCATGAGATATAGACCTTCAATGATTTTTTTTCTCATAAAAGTTTCACATTAACACACTACCTTTTAAATCAAAAAATATTAATCAAATATTTCAAAATATGGCGTCAAAAAATGAAATTTGAACATCCCGTAAGCAATGTGCATAATAAATTGGAGATACTATCATTGTGCGTACAGCTAAGAAGGAAAATTTTCTCAAACTAGCAATTTCATTTATTCAAAACAAAAATCGGAAACCATGTCCTTAAAACTTCTAGATACCACTGGTGACTACTCAATAATATTGGTACCTGAAAATCATCATCATCATTTCAGCCGAAAGACGTCCATTGTCGGACATAGGCCGGGAGGCCTGGGGGACCAAGGGTCGCCATAACAACCGGTTCTGTGCGTCTCGCATCCATCGGATTTCCGCGCCCCTCACCAGGTCATCGGTCGACTTTATGGGAGCCGAAAATAATTACTATGAATATGCTTTTTGTTAAGACGTCTGCACCAGATTCTATATCTTCTTTTTTTAGATGGGAAATGATCTAATAACTTCTCCCGTTTTAAGTGGAGCGTGTCAGTCTTTTACAAACTAAAACCCACCTATTTTTCTTCAGTTTTTCTTTACTAAAACCCACCTACGTTACTTCAGTTGTTCTTTGCATTCACGGCTACGGTAACTCTTTCCCGCAACAACACATCTCACTTATAAGATGAGGTGAAATGCAAATAATATAACGTCAAATAATATTCATAACGCCATTTCACCGAATGCAATTTATTAAGTGTATGAAATGTATTACCAACTACTTTCTATTTTAAACGAAAGTAAAGCCCGACAAAAATATTTCGAGAATTTTATAATCTTATTTCTTGATTCGTATCCATTACCACTTCAATTAGAATTATAATTAGCGAAACGTGAATTATAATCACAATGAACAGCATAAACTTTGAAATTATCACGATTTACTGATTACAAACAGCTAGACTGTTTCTCACGAATGTACTAGAGCATGAGGGTGACTCACACAATGGAGTCAACATTTTAACTAGCCAAGCCTTGAAAAAGAAAAAAGACTGAGGTACTTGTAGATTCTAAGTAGGTCCATTATACCTACGAGTATAAGCAATGTATATTATTTTGTATTGATATAAACTAGTGCTTGACAGCGATCCCACCTCATAGTAAGCAGTGATGCTTGATGATGAGGCGAACTAGTTTATTATGAGCCTATTCACTATAGCCTTGATGACGCCTAAATTATAAAATCGGACGGGAAGACCGCAGCAGGCAAATTGTTCATTCTTCGATGTTCGCGGTATAAACGACGAGGCGAAACGCTTAGTCTGGACCGAAGAGACCTTTAGTTAACAATGTAAGGGTGGACACTCGCCGTATGTAAAGGAGAAGGGGACTTCTGGGCCCAGCAGTTAACTAGTTGAAATGTGTATTAAAAAACCGTTATATTTTTCTAAAGGAAATCACAAAGTATCCCAACCAGCAAAACAGTCTCAGAACTCACACTTTTTAAGAGTGGTAAGCTTAAAGCGCTCTTATATTTGTTTTAGAACATACCATCGATCCTATATTACTTTTAGACAAGCCGGTATGGCCTCAAGAACGCTCAGTCTCATAACCAAGTCTCATATATGTATATAAGAGCATTTACTAAGACTAGTTACACTTGAGAAAAACTTGCTCTTATATGGGTATTTACTAAGCTCGTTTGATTTTATATAAGACTTGCCAAATGCTATTGTAAGATGTCAGACTAATATCAGCATAGCATAAGAGTACTGTGAGTACGTGCATTTCTGGTCTTATTTGAAACTAATATAAGATCAATAGATCTTATATTAGTTTCAAATAAGACACAGTACACTGGATAAGTATGATATTAGAGTGATTTTGGATCAACATATTTACACTACAAAAGCCGAATTCGTGTCCGTATAGCCTTAAGATTAAGTTCTTTTGTTTTCTCTCTGTCGATGTATATAAGAGCATTTACTAAGACTAGTTGCACTTGAGAAAAACTTGCTCTTATATGGGTATTTTCTAAGCTCGTTTGATTTTATATTAAACTTGCCAAATGCTATTGTAAGATGTCAGACTAATATCAGCATAACATAAGAGTACTGTGAGTACGTGCATTTCTGGTCTATTGATCTTATATTAGTTTCAAATAAAACACAGTACACTGGATAAGTATGATATTAGAGTGATTTTGGATCAACATATTTACAATACAAAAGCAGAATTCGTGTCCGTATACCCTTAAGATTAAGTTCTTTTGTTTTCTCTCTGTCGATTTAAGGTTTTATGTAAAATTGCGAGGAACCCTAATTTATTCCAATATGGAGTTATCTTTAGTATACCGAATGCTAAAATTAGAGTAAACAATCTTACATTAGTCTAATAGTGCGCTTGTAAAATGCAGCTATACTAATGGCGACACTATCAATTTAAATAACAAATAAAATAATTAAACGAGAACAGGAAATACCATAATTAACAAGGCGCATGAATTTTGAAGCGTAAAACAAGGTCTAATTAACAGTAAATAATAAATTCCAATACGATTACTTACCGTAAAACTACTTTTATACTAAAATATATAAATAGTATAAATAACATTAACTTCACGCAACTTTAATTGTTTTCATTTAATTTCAAACCAACACTCACACGAACTTTTAAGTTGGATCTGACGTAAAATTCTCAAAATATTCTAACCTTAGACCAATATAAGCCTATGCAGGCTTACAAGATACTTACGTAAAAGCAATATTAGCCTAAGTCGGCTTAAATTAATTTAGGCTAGATTTCAGTAAGTGCAAACAGCATTCAATTAGACTGATATTAGAACGATATTAAACTAAATATGCTTATAATTAGTGCCCAAACCCAGGCTTATACCATTATATAGGAGTGATGTAAGAGCAAAAAAACAGTAGTCTTGAGATTGTTGTAAGCCTAGTTTTTGCTGGTTGGTTGGTACCATGTTTCTACCCAGGAAATACCAGGAAAATATGCCGAACTGCGCATTACGCTATTGCAAATCTTGTTATGATAAAATGACTGGACCTAACTTCGGTTTATTTTCGTAAATATTGTTGGTATTTACGAAGTAATTAATTAAAATTCAATAATTTTAAGAAATAGTTCTAGAACATTTGCTGGTTTTGTGATAACGCCATCTATTGCTGAAAAGCTTAACCTTACCTTTATTACACACTAGGGCTCTACCACGAGCTCATAATGTGATCCATTTTACGACCTAAACCGAACTGTTAAAGGGATGGAGCTATATAGGATGTATAGCTCCATCACTCTTTTTCTCTCGTACGACTGACATTTTAACATTATCATGTTAAGGCCCCTGGCCACCTACCGAGCGATAGTTAAATAATTATAAATTTTGACAAATTTAATTCGCGTGTTTGTTATTCAAGGCTAGATGGCGTCACTGAGACATAGGATGACAGTTTTTCTTAAGACATTTGTTCTGATAGCCGCTCTATTGTATCTCTTTAAATCTCTTTGACACAACCGAAGCCATTCAAAGTATTTCGTAAATAACATAAAAAACCACAATATTATAATATAACCTCACTTTTACTATAATTCATATAACTTGGTTCCTGGATAGCCAAATTTCACCAAATTTTCAGTGAGGCCTTGTTATTATATCCTCTTACAAATAAGGCTAGTTTGATTCAGTTAACACCTGGGCCCAGGAATCTATGGAGTCGTTCCCTTCTCCTTTGGATCACTTATTTGCCTTTTCTTTGTAATTCGTCAATTTATGGCTCCTCAAAACGCTGAAGGAACACATCGTGAAGACCATGACCTAAAATCAAAAACACGAAGTCATCTGACATCCACCAACCCTCTCTGGACCTGTGGTGGATTACAGACCACTCCCTTTTACATAGAAGAGGCCTGTAACCTTACTGGCCTGACCCTTAGACTGATTATAAATTATGCATAGTTTAAGTAGTTTTTTTTTTCGGTGGGAAAATCATCCAATGACATCCCCCACTCTTTGGCGGAGCGTCATGTGGAAAGTGAGGACGCCGTGAGGTCTTTCCAGCCACTCCTTAAAGAGGGGACTTACGGCCATAAATATGGCGTGCCCAGCACTGGGTTGCGATAGTCGCTGTCGTCATTCCACCATGAGATCCCGCCGGAACTCTGTCCGCCATGCCGCGACTTGTCGCGGCAGCTGAGTTTCGCCCCGGCGTTGCATCTCCACACGCAAATCGTGCATGCGTGCAAGGATTGTTGCCTTCAGATCCCACGATGGCAGGCCAGTAAGGAGGCTCGCCGCTTCGCGGGAAACCGTGCGGTATCCCCGCACCATCCGATTGGCCATGACCCTCTGGTATGCGTTCAGCTGGGCCGCCGGTCGCTTTCGCAGCGAGCCATAAAGGGCCATGGACCGAACGATGCCTGCGTAGAGTCTCCGGCAGGAGGCGTCTGGACCCCCAAGGTTGGGCAGGAGCCGCTTCAGGGCAGCCCCAGTCCGATTCAGTTTGGGAGCCAGACGTCGGAAGTGCTCCTCGAAATTCCACCAGACGAGTCCCAGGTACTTCATCGTCGATCCGACGCCGATGTGAACTCCTCCTACCGTTAATTGGGAATGCCGTGACGGCGCGATCCGAGGGCCATGAAAACACATGACCTCGGACTTGTGCAGCGCCACCTCGAGTCCCAACTGCTGGATCCTATCAACGACTATCGCAACCCCGCGTGTCGCTAGTTCGACTGCCGCCTGGTACGACTCTCCCTGCGCCAGGACTAGCGTGTCGTCTGCGTAACAAACCACGCTGGCCCCGTCAGGGAGGTCGCCGCGCAGCACGTAGTTGTACCCGATGTTCCACAAGGGCGGTCTTAGTACCGATCCCTGCGGAACAACGCACGACATCTCTCGCCGTTTCCACTCTCCCACTCTCCTTGGTGACCAGGGTAGATGATGTACCTGTCCGACAGGTAGGCCTTGATCACACAACAGAGGTAGTCGGGCACCCGGTGAAACCGGAGTGTCCTCCTAATGCTACTCCAGGGCAAGGAATTAAAGGCGATGGCGATGTCCAAAGACACCACCACGACACACCTGCCCTGGGACACCGCATCCCCATCGTGAGGGCTTGCTCGCGCATGATGGCGTCCACTGTGGAGCGCCCTCTGTCGTTTGGTTGTCGTTTGTGGTGCGGGTGCCGACTCACCATTTGGAGACCTTCCTCAAAGGAGAGTTTTGGCCGAAGGGTGTCGTGTATCGACGATTTCATGGAAGGATACCGACCTCGCAGCGGAACACGACGCCGTCACTTCGTGTGCAATAGTATAGTTTAATAATTGTTATAGTTTATTTTATACATTATGTATTAGTTTAATATTTTGTAAGATTATTTGTGCAATTTATCTATGCGCCTTAGTTGCCTGATAATAAAGAATTATTATTATTATTATTTATTATTACTACATAAGCCGAACTGGCCGTCCGCAAGATCCGGCCCCACATAGTTTAAGTAGTACTACTTAAAGTTGTTAATTAATATGCGAAACGATAATCAGAATATTAGCATTTCTAGGTCAATAAAAACCGGCCATGTGCGAGCTAGACCCGCGTGCAAAAGGGTTCCGAACAAATCATAGTTTTTTTAATAAAATATACCTAAATAAAAATAAAAGGATTTTTAACGAGCTTTTAAGTTTTTACTTAAAGAAATGTTCTAGTTATTTGTTTACAAACCTAAGAACAAGTTTCATTTATTACGTTTTAGTTTTTGTCAAAATAAAATCAAGGAAATCAAATACTCCAGAGCTATGTATCTTGTTTGGTTCAGGAGTTCTGATGGCAACCTATCAGCTACATTATCAGAACTTAGGTACCGCCTAGTGTAAACATCACTTTTCAATCTAATCAAACATATCAAATGAGCCGAGTCAAGATGGTGCCTTTTTTAGATGCGGAAATCTTATTGTAACCTCACGACTTCACTATCACACCCTTTTATTTTGGGAAGTTGGAAATCACCTCATGACTTTACTGACTAAAACCCACCCATGTTGTTTCAGTTGCCCTTTGCGTTCTAGGACCACGGGTTTCTTTTTCAGAAATTCCCCTTGGCCCTAGCGGGCATCGATCTTGCTGTTGCGGATATGGAACACTACGCAAAGGCGACGCCGACAACCGGGGCTCGCTCCTTACTGGAATGTCGGACAGTGAGCTACCCATTGCATGTCGGCTGCAAGCCATCATCAAGCCCTGAAACCACCTAAAATAAAATAACTTTTTAATTAATTATATTAAATGAACCTAAACACGGAGGTGAAACATAAATAAATAATTTTGAGGCCCGTATTACAGAACCTTACTCAAGTACTACTTAAACTGCGTTCAACCGATTACTGCTTGAGCGAAGAATCTCGACTTATGCGTTCAGTTTATTTTAGAACTATCCTCAAATTCAAATCAAACGAAACTACGCTTGAGTAGAGATTTTGATCTCTGATTTAAATCCACAACAATTTCCATGAGATTCTATGCTCAAGCGTGGTCTCGACTACACTTGCGAAAACAAAGATCAAATCTCGCCTCAAGCAGAGATTCTGAGCTGATTGTGATTTTAAAATAAGGACACATTGAGTGGAGCTCACTCAAGCACTGTTCTATAATACGTAAAAAATGTCATTGTAAAGTGACATTACTCAGGTGATTATTGGTTGTAGTTTCTCTGCTCAAGTCAAGTTCTAAAATTAAAACTCCAACTGAGACTAGTTTTAAGTAATACTTGAGTCTTGATTGTAGTTCTGTAATACGGGCCTGAGACCCTTTGGGACTCATCAGTTTTTGTAACAAGTGGGAAGAATGGTCAATCTAAAATACTTTATCTCAGCCATGTGTGTACCAAATTTCAACTTAATCTATCCTGTAGATTCAGAGGAAATTGGCTGAAACAGACGGACACACAGCTAGACATCATGTGATCCTATCAGGGTTTTACATTCGGACGTGCAGAACCCTAATTAAATATTTTAATTATATCCTGCCTAATTAGCTATATCCTGGTAACCATTACCTAATTATGCTACTCAGATAAGAATATTAGTTACAAAATATTATTATATTAGGTAAAACATCCGATCACTTTTCAAAAGGATATTATTTGGACCAAACCAATCAATCTGCCTAACTTTTTCTCAACTATGTTGAGATCGGCTTTTAGAATAAAAGCCGATCACCAGATACATCTAGTTACCAGTTTAGGGTTTGGAGTTACGGCATATTTGGCAACTGGTGTTTTTTTTGGGTGGGAAAATCATCTAATGACAAATCGCGCTCTTGGGCGGAGCGGGAGATATTGTCAGACTTTTACTGACTAAAAACCCACTCCTGTTCCTTCTTTGCCTTCGTCCCAGGGCCCCAGGTTTCACTTTCACACTACCGCCACTGCCTTCAGGCCTTCTGGCCAGGTTGTAACGACTGTCAAAGATCTACAAATGACAAATAACAGCTTAACATATTTCCCGAGGGACAATAGACTCGGTATGTAAGGTATTTTTTTTTACCGTAACAAAATACGGCCAAAGGTCAAATAAATTAGTTAAAGGCATGTTTTTTTATACAAAATAATAATGAGATATAACTACACTGCAGTCCTACACTCATCTCATAACACTCCAGATGGGCAGACAAGATGTGCTTCTATACATCCGCGAACACATCACAATCAGGTACTTAGCATCCAAGAGAGCATTGAGCGCGGAGATTACGCGAAGGATAGGAGACTGAGCTCAGGCGACGATACGACTCCCAGAAACAGCAAACAGTTTGTGTCTCAGATTACGGATATAGTTGATCGGAGCAAACAGTTGGCAAATCTCGTCGTGCAGTTCAGGAGCATCTATTTTCCCGTGACATATTTTACACATATTAATGATTTGGTCATGTATGATCACCCATCCCATCCACAGAACAAAATTGGCAAGCATTGGCACCAACATTGGCATTAAATTAAATACTTAACCTCGAAAATCAACCTGTGCGGCTGTTACCGTTTAGCCACAAGCTCCTTCCTTATTGGGTCAAACAATGGCCCCAGTATTGGTGATAATCTAGCTTTTATCAAATCGTGCTCTTTAATTGTAAAGCGAATGAGTTGACGTTAATACTCGTAGTATGCTCACAGACTAAGCTGTAGGTAATTACTTTGCTGAATTAATAATTAATATTATTAATAGCACCCACTGCGAGAACATGTTTACGTATTAGAAATAGTTAATTATTTTTCTCGGAACTTATTTAAATACTAAGCATTCGACTTTTTTGCGCATGTCTTAATATTCTCTTAATTACAATTACATATCAATAAAATTGGTCGTGTTTTAGATATAATCGAATCAATAAAAACAAGATAATAATAAAATGCAATTCTGATCTGACCCCAAATGAGATTTGTTTATGACGGCGGAACTGAAACACATATTTACAACGCCAATATCATCACAACTAAGGCCTACTATCTGAGGACGCGTAGCTTCAAAGACGCGTATTCGTCATTATACGCTTGATGTACGCCTGCTGTTCACAACTTACATACTTGTTTCATAGTTTTCTATGAAACTCTACCATATCGCATCGTCGGGAACGCCTTCGTCGTCCGACGGCATTTTCACTAATTATTAAAAAACGTACGCATGTAGGTAATAGCCCTAGTGGACAGGGTTCAGTACGCTGTGCTGCTCAAGCTGTCTGGCATCTATCAAGCTACAAGTCGGTGGATAACAGGCCTAAAGATCCATAGGCGTATTTAAGGTTTTTTTTTTTAGTTTATATAAACCAGTGCTTGACTGCGATCCCACTTGATGGTAAGCAGTGATGCAATCATTGATGGTGAGGCGCACTAGTTTATTAAGAGCCTATTCACTCTAGCCTTGAAGATACCTAAATTATAGTTGGACGGGAAGACCGCAGCAGGCAAATTTTTCCAGTCCTTCGATGTACGCGGTATAAACGACGAAGCGAAACGCTTAGTCTGAACCGTTGAAGTTTCAACAACGTAAGGGTGGATATTCGCCGTACATCGGGTTGACTAATGGTAGAAAGGAGATGGCGGAATCAAATCATGCAATTCCGACGCACACTCTCCAAAATGCATCCTGTAAAACAACGAAAGGCTAGCTACCCTGCGCCTGTGCTCGAGGCTTTGTAGATTGGACTTAACCAAATCTAGATCCCCAATTAGCCTCTTCGCACGCCTTTTCACTGGGTACAAAGCTGCTAGATGGCATTTTGTAGCACCAGCCCATATGGGACTGCAGTACCCCACACACGATCCGACCTGTGCTTTGCGTATTTAAGTTGGAGGGCGGAGCGGGAGCGTGTCAGCCGTGCCATCTCAGTATGATCTAGTGCCCACATGATGTTGCACTACTGATTCGGAAATCTATGATGGACGCCAAAATAGTGATAACTTCCCACAAAATCAGGCATGTCAGGGGACAAGCCCCGCCTAAAAAAAAATTACCCTAGATACACCAATGTAAATATCTAATTTAAAGCGTACAAAGCTTATCAAATATTTAGTGTTAAGATATTTGGATCCTCTCTTAACTTCCATTAATTACGTGGGGCATACTGAAAGTTTTTGGATCTGGCTACTTACAATAAAAGAATGAATAAAGGTTGTGGCGTCCTTTCGAAGATTGTGTGTCGCTATCAAAATGAATTTAGCTCGTGAACATTTGGTGTTTAAGCACCATGTCGCAGTTCTCTGTATTCGTGGTTTGGAGAATTCATAGAGCTATTTTTACTTTTTTTTTTCGGTAAATTAGGACATTACACTACAGTATCGTTTGAAGACCAAAGGACAGCGACTGCAGATTGGTACGTCAACTCTTGCTTGCCCAGATTCTTGAAAGTTCGCGGAAAAGCGTCCTCGAAGCAATGTACTCCTCTACCACGATAAAGCATCCTCACATTCTGTTAAGGTAACAGAAGCCTATTATGAAGGCTTCAAATGTGGAACTGATGACGCTCCACCTTACAGCCCGAACCTCGCACCCTGCGACTTCTATTTGTTTCTAAAAATTAAAGACAAACTTAGAGGCACACGTTTTACGAGCCCAGAATCAGCGGCGAATGCGAAAAAAAGACTAACGGCTTTGGTTTCGGCGATTGCAAAAATGCATTAAATGCAAGGGAAACTTTGAAAACAATAAATGTATCGTAAGTCTTATATCTAGTCTTATTTATCAGAATCCAGAAACTTTCAGTATGCCTTAAGTACAAGATCCACTAACAGATCTTGCCTTCAAGCGTCACCAGCGTCACCAAGAACAGTTCAGTGATTATACTCGGTTCGTTAGCTAGTGCTGCACACGTAATTGATGAACTAACAAATTGTCACCGCTTGCGCAACTGTAACCACTTCCTATGCAATCAATAATGAACCACTGACAGACAGATCAACGTAACACTAAAAAAAACCATTGTTGGAAGTCCCACAAAAAAAAACAAACTACAAAAAAATTAATAGTCAAAAATGATTTGACGCACGATATCAGGACATAGACTTCCTTAAGCTTAGACTAAAATTTTAGATCTGGTTTAACAATCATTTAGATCTAGATTATGACAATTGAAACTTGAACGTTGGTAGGCACTTGTTAAAGTCACGGATCTCAAAAAGGAAATCTAACGAACGTGCAATAGCTACTAACATAATAATAATAACACACGCTCAAACTTGGCCTTTACGATTGGCCCACGAAATCGGTACGCTTACGAACAAAATGAGTCTATCTATAGAGTAGTCCGGCGAATATCCATCCTTCTACGGTCCAGACTAAGCGTTTTACCTCGTCGTTTATTTATAACGCGTACATTGAGGGACTAGAACAATTTGCTTGCTGCGGTCTTCCCGTCCGATTATAATTTAGGTGTGTTCAAGGCTAGAGTGAATAGGCTCTTAATAAACTAATACACCTCACCATCAACGATTGCATCACTGCTTATCATCATATGAGATCGCAGTCAAGCACTAGTTTATATCTAGTAAAAAAAAAAAATTGAGTCCCTGTAAGACCGTTAGCGGAAGGCGTGCACTTGACGTAATCGTATGTAAACCAACTGTTCGATTCGATTGTCTGTTGCGAGAACGGATTTGGTCGGCGGATTTGGCCCGTCGAACCTCTAGGTTCGAGCGTGTTTTAATACTTAATAATGAACAACACTATCAAAATTGAAGGAAAACTAGGATATATAAAACGTTTTCCTACAACATCGCAACCGGCCTCGTGTTAACCTTCTGGAGAACATAAAATCATTACATTATTACATTTTAATTATATGTCACTTAATGAATAAATGTAACCTAAGGTAAGATTTTTAATGATCTATAACGACATATTTATGTTAAAATGAGGAAGATAATTATGTTAATAGTTTTACTTTTATTTTAAACTGATTTGTTTCCTACTTTACCACTAGAAGTTACTCAAATTGATTAAATACTGAACTGCAAACTTTTTAAAACACATGCATTAGCTATTAGCTGCTAGTGTGCCTTACCAAATAACAAAAATAATTAAGAAATTATTAGAAAGACTATATTTCTCCCATCGGATTCCCGCAACCCTTAATAGGCCATCAGTCCACCTGAAAATCTGGAAGGCCTTCCAACGCTGTGTTTTCCGGTACACGGTCGCCACTCTAGAACCTTTCGGCCATAGAGGCACAGGACCGGTCGTTGTGGTGACGCTTGGGGGAGGCCTATGTCCAGCAGTTTCGGAAGAAATGATGATGATGATGACTAAATTTCTGGAAAACTAGGCTATGATAAAATCCAAAAAAAGGAAGACACAACAAACATTGTCTTCTTCTTCTGACTAGACCTTATCCCATTTATTTGGGGTCGGCCCTCCTTGTCCTCGTTTTCTATTGTGCACGATTTTGTGCCATGTCGGTGTCGAGATGAGCTTCTTTAAGGTCTCTTTGGACCGTCGTCAACCAAATGGAGGGTGGTCTTCCACGCGTGCGCTTCGTCGTAGGCAGTTCAAGGGCAAGCTTCACCATATGAACATCTGGGCGTCTTTGTACGTGACCATACCACCGTAAGCGCTTCTCTTTGACTTTATAGGATGTCGGAGCAACTTGAAAACTGCCTCTTATGTACTCATTACGGATTTTATCCAGTAGTGTTACTCCCTCTGACCAGCGAAGCATGCGCATTTCAGTTGTGTGAAGTTTATTTAAGAGCTGCTTGTTTGTTGCCCAGCATTCGGATCCATACAGGATAGCAGGTCTAATCGCTGTCTTATACAAGTGGCCTTTAACTTTAACTGGCATTTTTCTATCATACATGACGCCTGTGAGTTGTCTCCACTTCATTCATCCGGTTGTAGTTCTATGAGTAACATCTTTTTCGATTTTGCCATCGTTGTTAATTATTGACCCAAGGTATTTAAATTGGGTCACCGTGGTTAGCAAAGTACTTCCTTTTGAGATCTTGATTTTCTTGGGGTTCGGTACTGTTATTGTCAAAAACGCAAGACATGTGTTACGTCTTCTTTCGACTGATTTTAAGACCATTCGTTTCGAGTGCCTCAACCCAGTGGTTGAAGTTCTGTTGGACCGCTTTTACATATTTTACAGCGCAAAGAATATTCCACTGCAGTGGTTTTTGACAAAGTTTTGTAAGGCAGTCTATTGTAGTGTTGAAGAGAAGAGGGCTGAGCGTAGATCCTTGGTGCACTCCGACCTCAATTTTAAACGTTTCTCCCTTGTCTGTTGGACTTAAAATTTTGGTAGTAACGGCATTATACATGTCTTGGATAAAATTGATGTAATATTCTGGTACCGATTGTGATCTGAGTGCATTCCAGATGAGGTCCCGTGAAATATGGTCGAATGCCTTTTCCAAGTCTATGAAAACCATATGAAGATTTGTTTTGTTGGTTTTACCTTTCTCTATCAGGATTCAGACCGTCTGTATAGCGTCTGAGGAGCTCTCTATTATATATTTTTTTATTATATTCTTTATAGTTATTGATAATATTACACATTATTTTGATGGTATTTATGTTTATTAATATGTATATGCATTTACATTATATAGTATTAAGTATAGTTATTGTCTCTGGGGTGGAGGGGCCATTTGTTTGGTGCGGCATTTTGGACGACAGTGGGTTGTATGTGTGTTGAAGGTTGGGAGATTCCTGTTTTTTGATACGTATGTGGGTCGTTGTTGCTTGGGTATCGCTTCGGGCTGGTGGCCTCTCAACCCTGAAATTCTGACGGGTTTTTATTGTGATAGCTGAAAGGTGCTCTGGAGTGACGCCACTTGCACGTGCAGTTGCCCAGAAGCAAATAATGTACCTACAACTATCAAACAAGGGCACGGACGTCATGTCCGTGGTTTAATGTAAGGCAGGAGTGTGGTTTTAGTCAGTAGGAGTCTGACACTGCCCAGACTGGCGCATCTGTGAGGCAGCCTGGGCGTCCATGAGGATTTCCTATACCTAGCGAAAAAAAAAACCAGGGTCTTAAAGAATTCTAATATCTATCTTTGACGAAGTAGCAAGTAGGTACTAAATATATCTATCTACCTATAATAAATCTGCAGAAGATTTTAGTTGTGCGCGCATCACGTAAAATGTACGAAATCGTCCTCCTTCCTCTAGTCGGTACAGTGGATCATTCACTGTTCAAGCTGTGCGCCTTTGGAATTCTCTTCCGCAAACATTAAGGGCTAGCCCCTCGTTGGAGGTCTTCAGGGGAAGAATTAGGGAACATTTCATGTCAACATGACCCATATATATATATATGTATAGGTTTTATTTATTGTATATAGTATTTTTAGATTTATTGTGTGCTATGTACGTATTTGTGTAGTTTATTTTAGATCTGATCTGTTTTTTTTTTTTTTTTTTTTAACTTTGGTTTTTTTTTGTTGTGCATTTCTTTCAGTTATCCTCAAAATAAAATTTCTTAGAAATATATTTTAGGTTTGCTGTAAGAAAACCCAATTGTGGGTTAAGCTCGCCTTTGTACATCAGCTGTCCATTTTTTTAAATAATTTGTTATTTTTTTATGTACAATAAAGAATATAAGAAATCGATGTAGATACCATTTATACCTAAGAATTGTGTGTAACTTGATATATCACTTAGTCTTTGTTTCATTGCAATCGTCTTGAATATAATTATCAAAAAATATATTGATTATACATTAATTGACTGTAAGGCGGTACGAAGTTCGCCGGGTCAGCTAGTTATATTGTTCGTTACTGCCCTTTCGGTACGGGCACGCTCGGCGCATTCTGTACCTACTGTTCTTTTTTACTTTGTGTTTGTAACTTTTGTGCTGTCTGTCCCGAATAAAAGTATTTCTATTCTAAATTTAAGTTCAAACAACACAATAACATAAAATTGCCACCAAAAGTTATTAAAATATGACAACTATTTTAAAAACACATACGAAGGCGCTCTACTGGTTAAGGCGCCATTTTCTTGACCAGCACTCTCTCCCCCGAGGCATCGGTATCCTGTCACTATTGCTACTACTATGCGCAAAAAAAATATCATGGCGGATAATGTGCCAATAGAAACCTAGAAAAGCTGAGGAAATTGCTGCATTTTTGGTTGACAGGTTAATTAGATAATACTAATTGTATTCTGCTCAACTCACTCGCTAAGGCTGAGACACTACTGTCGGCGCAACATATTATGGGTTCAATATCAATATTAATAATTATAATTACCTATTAATCCCTTATAATAATTTCTTAATGTTTATTTACTCTTAATTTACTTGGTGCCTATTTAATGTTAATTTACTGTTTGAAATTCACTATTTATTATTTTTAGCTGTTATAAATGAATTGGTGTACGATATAATGCAAATGATTAAATGAATAAATAAAATACAAATTAATTAAAAAGTAAAATTTAAAGAAATTATTTTGACTAACAAAAATTGCTTAAACAGAGGCATCTTCAGCAGCTAGAGATTGGTACCTCATTCAACAACTCGCGCAAGCACCACACATATGACGATTCCCTTAATGATAAATCGACCAGCGTCCTGCTAGCAGGACTTTCGGTCCTTCCGGTAGGACGCAACTTTTCTTATGAATATTACGCGAATGGTCCTGCTAGCAGGATTTGTAATAATACAAGTACATAGTCTGTCTCTTTCTGATTGTAGGTGTGTTTGTCGCATTGTTGTAGCATTAGTGTGAGCGAGATGGCCACGATTTTTAGACGTGGAGATCGCGTGCGCTCGCTAGCCTCGCACTACGATGCGCCGGGAACGAATATCGCGTGGAGTCGTCAACAATTTGGTGATGCGTTTGCAACATCTTATTGTTACGGTGTAGTGAATGCAGTTTATAGAAACAATAAAGTAAAGGTAGTATGGGAACTAGATGGGTATGTAAGTTGTGTACATATAAGAACTTTTTGGAGCGCGCAAATGCTCTTGATAATGAACCTATAACACAAACACAGTCCTTTTCATTGGATTCGAGTTCATCGGAATCAGACGAATCTGAAAGTAATTCGGAAAGCTTGTTGGAAGAGGAAATAGAAGAAAATAACGTGCTTGTTGGAGAAATAGAATGGCAATCCGAAAAAGAACTATTGATAGACGTTTACAAAGATGGTGCGTATAAACCAAAACTATTAAACTTATCAAACAAATTAAATGAACTGGAAACTTGGCAGTTATTTTTTCCTGAGGAGAAGATTTCGTATATTTTGGCATGTACAAACTCGTGTTTAAGAAATGCAGCTAAAGCCGTTACTGAAAATGAGCTATACAAGTTTTTTGGTCTAATGTATGCTATGTGCACTCAACAGCTTCCTGAAAGAAGAAGTTATTGGGGTACTGTGTCCAATGGTTTATTTCCCGCTCCCAAATTTGGCAAAAGATTTGGTATATGTCGACAAAGGTTTGAGGAAATCCTTATGGCATTGTCATTTACACCTGAAAAAGTAAACAATAATGACAAATGGTTTGAAGTAAGAGCGGTCTTACTTCAAACCATTTGTCATTATCGTTGTTAATTCAGCGCAAATAATATAGATTTATACGCTATTCGTTTATTTCAAAGAAATAAATAATTAAAAGTAGGTAGTACAAAATGTTTAATTCCCCTGATTTTGTAATTCGTCGAAGTCGTCCTGCCAGCAGTCGGCGTACTGCCAGAAGGACGTGCGTCAAATTTCATATAAATTAAAGACCTGCTGGCAGGACTTTCAAAGTCCTTCCAGAAGAACTTCTAGAAGGACAATTTTTTAGACGATTTATCATTAACTGATAAAATATTTGTTATTCCTATTTTACAATTACTGTACCTATTAATCGATTTCACCCTGTTCTGCAATTAATATTGTCGACGCGACTCGGAAAATATCTCCGTATGTGGTCTCGTTCCTTTTGATAAGATAATTATAGCCCGGATGATGATAACAAATACACAAAGAACTATTCTTATCAAGAACCCACATATGCAGTACAGTAGTCTTGTGAGATACACCTCACAATCATGACGCATCAAACACCGATCAAAGAAATAATTGACATATAGTCGGGCGGAACTTTTATCAATACAATGCTCCTTATTGGCGACCTCGGCTAGGTCACCGGCAGATCACCTCGAACATAATACTTAGAAGCCTCTGATACGGTCCAATTAACACTATCGTGTAACATATGCCGTGTTAGTGAAGTGAGGGCTGACAGAAAATATTGGTGAGGATGTATCTAGTACGGAGGTCCAAATAGGAATACTGTGGAATTTTTTGAAAGAATTACCACGGCTCTTGAAAGCAAAGGCCAACTGAAAGAACACAGGTGGGTTTTAGTCAGTAAAAGTCTAACATTTTCTCTCGCTCCACAAAGAATGGGAGGAGTTATTTAATGATTTAGGAAAGTTTTAACAGAAGATAAAGTTAATTATCTCAGTTTAACTTTATCTTCTATACGAGATGTAAGAAATGGAATCTGATGCAGATGACAAGAAAAGAGATACATACAGTGAGTGAAATTGTATAAGCGAATTGGAGAACTTATGTACAACTATTAGTTATAGTTATAGTCTAAAAATTTCATGCAGTTGATACCTAGTTAACCCAATAATAGTATGGACAACCCTATGGACTATATGCGCCAAATCAGTCTATTTGCGTTTGCGTTAACACAAACACCGTTAACTTAAATAACTTTAGTTGTAACCTTCTTTTTTATTTATTTACATATTGACTTTACAGTTTTGAAGACCTTAGCCATGATACTACAGTTAGATGCTTCAGCAATGTCACGATATCGTCACATTACCTTTGATAATGAACTTATATTATATAACTACGCAAGGATTAAGCGAACACCTTAGTTTATGTCTAGAAATGGATACTTATTTAATTTAAAAAAGAATCGTAGACTAGCAAATAAGCAAAACTGGTATTACAAATCTATAAATGAAAATGCAAAAATGCGATTATCTAATCTGAATCTACTTAACCTGTAACTGACCCCTACTGATGAAGTAGCCTTGAGTAAACATAATCATGATAAACATAATTATCTATTGTTTCAAAATTACTTGCATCTCATCGTTCATCTAATAACCACTACAGGGTAAAAACAAAAGACTACCTACTCTGCTCCTCGAAAAAATTCCGGGCCAATAGGAAAAGTCAAATTCCATTTACTTACTCTTACACTTCAAATTTCCAAACCCACAGCGAACCGTCTATTCTCGAGTGTAATTTAGCAATAACGATTACTCTACTCACATCCTTCACAAAAGGAGCAAATAGGACTCGTGAACCCTCGTGATGTTAGTCACATGACTCGGTAAATTATCGGGTCACACAATTGAAAAAGGCAATTCAGTGAGAGGAAATTTTTTTCACGTGATCTTCGATTTGGGTTAACCGTATTTTGCAATTGGTGTAAGCCAATAATTGGTGAAATTGGACTTCTCGCGTCAAGATCACGATCGTATTAAATAATAATAATAATAAAAACGTATAATTCGGAACTTGCCATATTTTATTAGTAACAGTTTAAACTTAGAACTAGTGTTATAAACATATAGGACAAATAGGTACGTATTCTAAGCTGGATGAGACACACCGAACCTGGGGAATGTCAGTCTGACCGCTTTTAGTTGTATCCACCGCCGCAAGATCGGAGAGTCCCACCTGTCAGCCAGCGTTCTGAGAATGGTGTTGGGGCTGGCGCGTACTCGGCATAGCAAAGAGGGCACACCTTTTGCGCATAATGCACGAGAAACTGTCGGACTTACACTACAATAACGTGGCAGCCCCAGCAACACCCGGAACGTGTTGTTATATTGGACACGCAGGTCGCTGTATGCCTTCTGCGTAATCATAGATATCCGTGTGCGTAATGTTCACTCATATAAGCTGCACGTGTAAAAGGATTGGCAGTAAGCTTTGAAAAGCGTTACCTTCACCTGCGTCTTACAACGTGCAAACCTGTGGGCCAACTTGCCACATCGAACAGCCAGCGACCTGCACTTCCTCTCCACATCCGTGTTGTCTCTCAAATCTTCTGAGACCCAGTGTTCCAAATAATTAAATTTTGCAACTCTTTTTAGTGGTGCACCACACAGCATAACTGGTGGTACACTGGTATAGCATTTACTGCCTGCTTTAAAAGCCATGAGCTCTCTTTAGATCGCTAAATTAAAACTTTGTATCGATTTTTTAAAGTGGGAAATCATCAAATAACTCCTCCCGCTCTGATTTGAGCAAGAGGGAGTGTCAGGCTTTAATTGGCTAAAACCCTTGGTAGGACAGTTATCCTTTGCGTTCCAGGGTCACTGTAACGTTTGCGAACAATTATGCAGTGCACTCCTACGCTATTTTGTGGTTAAGAATTGTGATCATCATCTTCATCCACAGCCCATTGCTGAGTTAATGCATTTACATATTTGAGATTTTAAAAAAATCGAAATTCAAAAAAAAAATCGAATCGAAATCTTTTTCGAACCAGTGGTAAAAGAACATTATACACATTAAAACAGACCTAGTAAATACTTACGGTGATTTTTAGATCCCGAAAGCGCAGATTTGTGAATAATTTGGTCACTCCAACAGAATATGATATTTATGATAACCACCAAATTTAAATTAATAAAAATGAATCTAGAAAACGATTTTTTTTTTGTGAACTCTAAAATCGAATTGTTTAGTATTGCTATCGCTAACAAGCTGTCTGTGTGTTACTTCATCAGCGGAAACTATTTTTATATCTCATTCAATACGAAATAGAAAAAGAGAGCGTGAATCATTAAAATTATGGATAAGTATCAACGTTGCTCCACATGGCCCCAATCCGAGTCACGTAGCGTCTGCATCGTGCACAGCTTCTTCCTGCTTTCCACGTAATTATCCACATTTTCTAAACTTGCCCGCTAACTACATTGATCTAGCTACGCCGTTTGTTAGTGACCAGATAGCAACCGCTTTAGTAAAGAGATGAGAGATAACTGCACTTGTAAAGCCTTCAGTGTTTTTAGTCTGACCAAAACACAAACTTAAATACTATTACATTACTTAATTGTCATTGGAAGCAAATCATTGTAATTAGGCATTCCCCTCCTAGCCAAGTTACAACCGTTTCGTTTCGATTCTCTTTTCGTTGATCGCCTCTAGTCGGCCACGCCTCCTGTTCCTTTGTTCTGACGACGTGACTGAGCGTTGAGATGACGTCAGAATAAAGAAATCGGAGGCGTGGCCTACTGGCTGGAGTGGCGACCGCGTACCGGAAGACGTAGCGCTGGAAGAGCTCCCATAATATGGATCGATGACCTGGGGACTTACCTCCTCCTTGCTTCATATTCCTCAATGCTGATGGTCGTGACCACCCTGCTTCATCACTTTTTCTTGAATGATATTCCTCCACCTGTTTCTGACTCTGGCGGGGGACTTACCATGACTTGTTAAAATGTTAGTCTTGCGAGCGAGAAAGAGGGATGGAGCTAAACACCTAGCTCCATCCCTTTAGCAGCTCAGTGTAGGTCATAAAATGGATCGCGTTAATAGCTCTACGTAGCACTGCTGGTGAAGGCCGCAGAAATATTCTGGATGCAAAACGTACAGAATCGGTCGGTGTAGTGACACTTGGGGGAGGCTTGTGTCTAGCTGTAGAAGTCTTTTGACTGAAATGATGATGAGAAAACATTACAGTCAGCCTGATTTGTGCATGTTCTTGTTCTAGATGATTCTGTCCCAGTCGTACCATAAACCGTAGAGCAAAGTAAATATTTGAATGAACTACAGGAGGATGACCTCGGTTCAGGTAAGTCAGTACCTACATATATTATTTTGATTGCTATCAGAATTTCTTCTGAGAAGTCATCGTGTTTATTAAATGACGTCGAGGAAATACTCCAAGGTTTGTTACTATCGTCAGTCGTGTACCTACAACCAAGTAGTATGCGTAGGCAGCAAAGCTGTTAAATCTCGTAAGTGCTTAAAGAAGGTCTTTCATTTTAGGTTTTCGAAAAGTCAAGGGGAAATTAATCCAAAAGAAGGGCAGAATGCAGACTTGACGTGATGGAATGCCAACACCGCATGAATAGCTGGAAAACAAGTACAGCATATAAACAACAACTGATAAAATAATATCTGATGATATCGTGATAGTCGGCTTTGAAACGAACATCCAGGCACTGGATCTTCTTCAATGACGAAGGTAAGCGGGTAATAAATACCGAAAGGTACAGTTTTAGATTGAATGTAATGTAAGAGACTCTTGTTTTGCCTAGCAGTAAAAATTAATGAAAAAAAGATGCTTATTACAAGATACTATTAAAAGGCGTCAGGCGGCGTTAACAAGTGCGTCTGCCATTAAATAATAAATAAATAAACATTTTTTTACACGTCATAGACAATTGGCAAAAAAAGAATTGGTCTTTCCGTACAAGATTATTCAAATTAGTAAGGAAGAGACATTTTTTTTTTATAATTGGCTATGACTTGCTTGAAAAAAGTTATTTATTTCTATAAACCGAAACTAAAAAACCAAAACTCGACTGCAAATTCGCGCTCTGAAAAGAATAACACCTGTTTTGGCATCCCCGCAGTCTGGTGAAACCGCTTCCATTAAACCCTTTAGATAAATTAACAAAGCTTGTTGATTTATTCTAGTACCTTTTTAAAGGAAGGTTCACCTGCACTTCTTAAAGAACGCGTGCGCAATTTAAATTTTAATCTGATGCAATCCACCAATCCACCACGTTAAGGAGTCTGGTAGCAACGCGTTAGTGAAGGTCTCGGGTCCGTTGTCACGCAGCTAATTTATCAACATCTTAATTAGAAAGGATTGAAAGGAGATCAGAGCTAAGGTCAGAGGACTAAATGAAACTTGGTTGACCACATTCTAGGTATGCTGTGTTCGTAAAATATTGTGTTTTTATTTACGTTAGTAGCTGTTGCCTGTCGCTGGATGATGTTGTAATTATATAACACAAGCTTCTACCAGCGTCTTCAACTGCGTGAAAGTAGGGAACTGCCCCAAGGGAACATACTCCTGGGATAAAAGTATCTTATGTGCTATCCATGGACATGACTCATATTAAGCGTGTCCTAACCAAAAAAGCGTATTATAAGGTCAAAGACTATGTCGAAGACACGCTTGTTTGGCAATGACTACTTCTGCACATGTGGCCCCCTGGTAACTCATTAATATTGTGACTATTAAATGCTCCATCTTTGTATTAATAAATGCATTTTTTTTATAAAACATTGCTTTTGCAATATTTTTTATATTATTTAAACTTCAACTACCTTAAATTCGTTAGTAATTTATTTTGTTAACATCTCATACATTGATAGTTGTAAATATTCATATTTTTCTTGCTTTTGTTATATAGCCACTTTTTTATAATGTGAATGTGAGTACTCTGTAGACTCCACGAATTCTTAGATTACTTCCTATTACGACTATTTTTTTTTTTAATATGATTATTTTCATTGTGCTTTTGGGAACAATATTGACTGGTCTACACTGTTCTAACATAATATCTATTAATACTGTAATATGGAAATATTGTAACATCAACCACTTTTTTTAAAAGAGTAACCATGAGTTTCTTGCCGGTTCTTCTCCATAGGAAACGACCAATTTGGAACCGTGCACTAGCTTCTGACGTTTTATAAGTGCCCATGTAGGCCTATGTGAAATAAAAATATTTGAATTTTGAAATTTGAATATACTTGTGTGCTAAATTTCATTGAAATCCGTTCAGCCGTTCGAGTGTAACGAAGGAACAAACATACTTACTCACAATAATAAAACTATCTGCTGCCAGCGGCTTCACCCGCGTAGTTGTAGAAAATTGTCCCAAGAGAATGTATTTCCGGCATAAAAAGTTTCTTAGGTGTTATACCAGAACATGGCTAAGTTTCATCAAAACTCGTTTAGCCGTTCGAGCGAGAAAAAGTAACAAACATACACAGTCACAAACTTTTGCATTAATAATATTAGTGTGACTAATTGTGTGAAGAGTGATATGAAAGAAAAGGAAGTTAGTGATAGTATGACGAGTGACAGGGCAGAATGGAAGAAAAAAACGTGTTGCGCCAACCCCAAATAACACGGGACAAGGGCAGGAAGATGATAATGACCCGCTACAGCTTCGCAAGCTTATTTAATTAGAAAAGGTTTACATCTGAAGCTAGTAATCTCTCTAATCATAAAAGTTAGCTAGTAGCCACTAAATTTTAATAAATAAGCCATCTAGTGAGTACTCCAGATGTTTGTTGAAACGGTTGAAACAGATTATGCATAAAATCTCGTAAAACCTCTTTTATGAAACGGGTTTGACTTGTAATTAAGTGTAAAGTTAAGCACTTGATCACTTACTGACTGGCCTGTTGGTCTAATGGTTAGTGGCCCTGACTGCTATGCCGGAGGTCGTGGGTTCGATTCCCACACAGGACAAATGTTTGTGTGATGAGCACGATCATTTGTTCTGTGTCTGGGTGTAATTTATCTATAATATGTATGTATTTAGAAATATATAAGTATGTTTATCAGTTGTCTAGTACTCATAACACAAGCTCTGCTTACCTTGGGACTAGACGACGTTGTGTGATAGTTGTGGAATATTATATTATTATTCTTACTGTATTGTGTGTGTGTGACATGAAGCCCCATGTCAGAAGTTTCCTATAGCAACCACATCGTTTTTTTTTTGAGATGGGAAATCATTAATTAACTTTTCCCTCTCTGAGTGGAGCGAGGGGGAATGTTAGACTTTTGCTAACTACCAAACCTACCTGTGTTCTTTCAGTTGCATTTTGCGTTCCAGGACTAACTCACAAGGCAACCACGTCTCACGTTAACTTTCTTTGCAAACCAATTGTTTTTTTTTCTGTCATGTTGGTTGCATTGCAATGCTTGATTCATTTCCATTGCCGGCTTTGTGTCTGGATTAGGGTACGACTAAAGCCAATAGGATTGTTCTTTGATGAAATCTCGATCCCATACATACGCACAAAATGTTTGGAAATACATTCATTACATTTAGCTAAGGAGTGGAATTTCCTGCCGGAGTCTGTGTTTCGTGATAACTATCGTTCTATTTTGTTCATTTACACGAAATTGGCGCAAGTTGCTCTTTTTCTTGTGTGACGCTACATATTCTAAGACTATCTGAATAACGCGTAGTGTAATAGGTGCTTAAGTCAAAAGTGAATAGGTTACTTCTACGCAAGCGTGTGCTATCATCGACCACATCATTACTTACCATCATGTGAGATAAGATACAATGGTCAAGCGTGAGCCAATCAATAGAAATAATGTCCTAAAGATAAATAACTGGTCAATCGATCAATCAATCAATTTATTTTCAGAAACAATTTACACTGTGTTTGAAAGAAATCATAAATAAAAAAAACATGTGTTAAAATTATAAAACTAACATAGTACAGAATTCAATTAAACTTAAATAACAAACATAATAAAAAAGTCAAAACAATTACAAAATTTAATATTTTCAATTGGCAAAATATAAATGTGGTATTATACAACTCTTATGAACTCTGCCTACCGGTTCGGATTTAGGCATGATGTTATGATATAATGACATACAGAACCAATCGCAATTTCAACGTTACAAAATTATTGCCATGTTGCATACGGATGGATGCCTTAAAAATGAAAGAAAAAGTCGTCTTGCCTTAAAAACCTTACCTCCCATATTATGTGTCAGTTTTATTGCAGTGAAATAAATATGGACGTACCTTAAGGGATAAGTACGTAAAAGAAACTGATGAATAATAAATTTATGATTTCAAGTACCGCGTTAATGGCTTCATAAACCACTCTTGTAGTATCCTGAAGCAGATGCCTGTCATCTTTTGCAAATTATGAGAGTTCTTTTAAGGCTAGTTTTTATATTTATTGGCCTTCTATGACACTGTTATAAATTACATAGGTACTATATTTATTTTCAGACGTCATACACGCAAACAAAAACGGCATGGAAATTTTGAAGGGTTTACGTAGGATATACCAAATCTTACTCATGTAAAAAAGGGGAAATAAAGAGTAAAAACAATAAAAAATCAAACATGGATATTCTAGAGAGAGTGCAGTCTCCTGGTGGCGGTGCCGTACCGTAGACATGTGTCCACGCCCTTAGGGGTACATTTTGGAAAATCCTCACTTACGCCACCCACGTCACTCGCCGACGTCATTAAAGGAAAGCTCGTGCAAAATTTCACTATCCTAGTCTCAGTAGTTTTGGTTGTGCATTGATATGTCAGTCAGACAGTTTCTCCATATACATAAAATAAAATTAAAATTGCTGAACGACATGATGAGAGCCCCATAGAGAGGCATCTTATTAAAAGCACATTATCCTTAGTAGTGTATACGTACTAACATAGTTCGTAAGCTAAAAATTGTTACTAACACCCTGTATTGTTTTTTTTATTGTAGTATTTTTGTTGTGTGGACTTTGTTGTCTGTAATCAGTGACGGATTAACCCTTAATCAAATTAAGCAATTGCCTAGGGCATCACGTCTGGGGGGGCACCAGAAGAAGCACAAAAAATATCCGTCCTTAGGGCATAACGTCTCACTCTCATGTCACCAAAAACCACACCAAAAATAGTTTCTAGGACTAACGGGTTTTTAGTTGACATAGAGTCCGACCTAGAGTCATAATCCCGCTCCCGCTTGCCCTCTCGCTGCCCGCTAGTGCATTCGGCAATTCAAATGCACCGGAATTGCGATCAGCTAATCACCACCCCCGCGGCCCCCTCCCCCGCAAATCTGTGTCAATCAAATGTCTTGTTTTTTGAGTAATTGTGCCGGTCGGCTTCTATACCTACGTAATAATAGGGGTTAAAGTATGAAATTTCCATTTTATTGTAATAGGTACTTCGAATTGACCTAAAACCTTCATGGTTTGAGATTTTTGAGTGAAACTTTTTTCACGTAGTAGGTACCTACCTATGAAGTTCTTCTTTTAAAAAAAAAACTTTTTACAAAAAAAAAACCGACTACACTAAAAAAAAAACACTAAAAGAATCAAAATAACTTTAATTTCGGAAGTCGGTGTTTCTCGGTATTTTTTGTTTCTTATTTAACACCGACTTCCAAAACTATTTTTTTTTAAGTTTTTTATTTAACACTTTTTAGTTGTGATACACTTATAACCAGAGTGCCTATTCTCATGACAATTCCAATTAACCCAAACACTGCTAGGTTACATTGTTTTATTATGAAGTTCCTGTGTCTACCTTCTACCTTCCGGCTCCATCATCAGATCAGTTCGATAGTACCTTATAGCCAAAGTGCATCTCATGACAATTCCAATAAGCCCAAACACGGTGAGATTACATTGATTAATTACGGAGTTCCAGTGCCTACCTTCCGGCTCAATCATCATCATCAGTTCACTTTGATAATACCATTTTCAACATAACTATTCAGAACCATTTATTTATTTGTATTGTCATAGTCGCTTATCTATCTTCATTGTGATATATAAGGTGTAAAAAAATTAACTTTAAGAATTTCGAGGGGACATTGTACTCCTCATTATGAACAACTTTTACTATGGGACCAAACCTGAAATCGCGAAAAAAAAATCAGCTGTTCCCTACGTTTATGTTCGCATAACTCGTCAAAACGTATGGAGCAGCTGATTTTTTTTTTCGCTATTGCAGGTTTGGTCCCATAGTAAAAGTTGTTCATAATGAGGAGTACAATGTCCCCTCGAAATTCTTAAAGTTAATTTTTTTACACCTTATATATCTATGTGAGTATGAAGTTCCGTTGGCTACTAATACTACTATTCTAAATGATACTTTTTGACTGTAAATGCTGAAGTCCTCGATGAAAATACCAAAATAACTATATGGTTGCCTATAATATTTGAGGAGTTCCCTCGATTCCACATGGATTCATCATGAATACTGGGTTTTGAAAAAAAAATGGAACCAGTCTGAAAACATATCCTCTAAAGGCGAAAAAAAATTGCCAATCAGTCCATAAACGACGGAGTTCTGAGGTAACAAACATAATTTAAAAAAAAAATACAACCGAGTTGATAACCTCGTCCATTTTTGGTAGTCGGTTAAAAAATGCGTAACATTCGATTATCGACATTCAGTTGTTTTTATTCAGCTTAGACAAGAAAGATGGATACATCTAAAATTCGAGTGATTTTTTAATACGAGTTCCGACGTGGAACTAACGCGACAGAAACAGGTCGCAATATCAATGTTGCGTTTGGAGAGGGGACTGCTAATGAACGCACCGTGAGATTTTGGTTTAAACGCTTTCGTGATGGAAACTTTGATTTGAAGAACGAACCACGTGGAAGACCGCCCACACAGGTGAATAACAATGAATTGAAAGAAATGGTGGAAGCCCATCCGAGCCAAACTACCCAGGAATTAGCGGCATGGTTTAACGTTACCTTACCAACAATAAAAAAATATGAAAAATGGGTGCCTCATGATTTGACTGATCCGCAGAAAAAAACGCGTGTTGAAACTTATATTGCCTTGTTGAATCGATACAGAAATGAAGAAATATTGGATCGAATTATGACATGTGATAAAAAGTGGATTCTTTATGTTAACCTTAAGCGAAAAATGCAATGACTGACCCTAGGTCAAACGCCGCAACAGTGTCCTAAAGCTAAGCTTACCAATAAAAAGGTAATGGTAACTGTTTGTGGTCTCAGCATGGTGTTATTCACTATAGCTTTCTCCGATCTGGTCAAGCAATAACGGCAGATGTCTACTGTGTCGAACTCCGAACAATGGTAGCAAAACAAGCAATGAAACAGCCCAGACTCATGAATCAATCTTCACTATTATTGCTCCATGATAACGCGAGACCTCATACAGCACGAGAAACCATTTTAACTCTACAGGAACTGCAATTAGAAACCATTTGTCACCCTCCGTATTCGCCAGACCTTGCTCCAACGGACTACCATTTTTTTCGTGATTTGGACAATTTTCTACATGATAAAAAGTTTTCTTCTCAGGAGGCAGTACAAAATCCTTTCACACAGTTTGTCGAATCTAGATCACCAGAGTTCTATCTCAAAGGCATAAATGACCTTCCTATTAGATGGCAGCAATGTATAGATAATAATGGTAATTATTTTGATTAAATAAATATGTTAAATGAAAAAATAAAACAATTTCAATTTTGCAATACAAAGCGTCAATTTCATACTTTAACCCCTAAAAAAAATATGCTTTGGTTTTTATTGTTATCGCACCTACTCCACTTCTAAGGTACGGTTCATCTCATCACCTTATTTTATTAAAAAACTAATGTTTTAGGCGGTAAAGGTTTAAAGACCGATTCTAGTTGACATACGGATAGGGGGGCCCACAGGCGTAGATTGCTTAGGGCATCAAGTAGTCTTAATCCGTCACTGTCTGTAATAAAAGTATTATTATTATAAAAGGATTATGTATATAGATATACAAAAATAGAATATTAATTAACAAAATTTATAGGGAATACGAAAAACGAGATAAATTATATCTGTCTCTCTGAGTTTTCCATGGCAACCGTACGGGTATCATGCCCTTTGATGTCAAAGACCACGGTGGACTTCTCTTTGAAATAGAATAAAATAGCTGCTTTGAAGGTTTATAACTTCGTTGTTGAGGATTTTTTTTCGTATTTGTTTACCAAAGCTAAAAAGTATTTAATTTTGCTAATAAGCTTTCACATCGTCATACGTAAGCGAAGTGCGTCTTTACAGGCGCGATTACGCGGCACGGTGTCCCCAGCACTATCTTATAACCGCGTGCGCTGCGTCGGCCAATGGGACTCTGTATGTACCGGTGGCGCACTGGATAGGCCTACACGCGAGAGCAAGGACCTAACATGGTATCATTATTAATATTAATTTATTATGGTTTTACTAATACTAGGCTAAGAACATTGTTACTAACAAATACATGTAAGTAAGTATAAAATAAATTTTATTATTAATAATAAAAAATTGCGTGTAATTTCATAATTATACTTCGCTATTTTAAAATAATTGTACGACTGCCAAATAGTATCAATGACGCCATGTTTTTCTTTCGTTTCCCTTTCAGTTTGGGCACGCTCAGCGCAACTATACGTATTGTATTTCTGTACCTGGTCTACTCTTTTTTATTATTTTTTGTTGTTATCGTGGTATTGTATTGCCTGCGTAGAATAAATTCTATTCTTTTACCACCATTTTGAAATTATGATGGAGAAGACAAAAAAAATCTTTCAGTAAAATAGTGAATTAGCGGTATTTAATATGATCTAATATATTCAGTTAAATTCATAATTAGAGTCTAATTATGTACTTTACTTTACACTATTGCGTTTGTGGATTATAAAGTAGGTACTCCTCTGCAAAATAGAGTATAATAAAAACTCTATATAAAAGTAAGTATGGCAATCCTCTTTGTGGTCATCTGTAACCAGATTAATCATTGTTAAGGACTCACGTTATTCAGAGTCTACGCAATATATTTTTTTCTACCATTCCTCATTATCTCGTTATCGGGATTGTTCGAAAAAATTACCGTGGCCCTGGACCGCAAAAGGCAATCGGTGGGAATTTGATTAGTTTTAGTTACGAAAAGTCTAACACCCCCTCTCGTTTCACCCTGAGCAGCGGGAGTCATTTGACGATTTACCAGTAATTAGCATCTTTCACACAGTGCATTCATCGTCATGTATTTTTGGCTTTACCTTGCTTTTATAGCCGATTTAAAATTAAATAATTTAATTATCAAATGATTCAATAATCAAATGATTTAATTATCAGATGATTTAATAATCATATGACAGAAAAATAATCAAAATGACAGCATACTTAATATCACTGTCTTTTCTGACTTCAATTGGTATTGTCACTACTTTGCCCAATGAACGTGTCATTGGCAAAGCAAACATACGACCTTCTCACTATCCACTTCCCACAATTTTTTAAAGAAACATCCGCGTATACAAAACTAAAATAACATGTCACAAGCTGAGACCTTAAATCAGTAGGTAAAACACGGATTCCTTGTAAGATTGGGTAACATGTTTTAAATGCATGACACGACAATCTTCGTGTTTACCGCCTGACTACCGTCAACTAAACACAGACTGCAGGTTTTAACTTTTTAGAACGTACAGGAGGTCGACAACTTGATGAGAAAAAAATGAGTCTTCATTCAATAGCTGATTATAAATATAAATATGCCCGCTTAAATGGCAGTGCAATAATTTATCAGAAGCAATGCATTATCAAAATGACGACGTGGTCAATATACTTCTAATATATTTACCAATCTCGTGGCATAATGTTAATTTGTACTAAAAACTTAATAAGTGCCATCTGGTGACAATAATGGAAAACTTATGCTTTTTCATACGATTTGATATCTAAGTGAATGTTTACCGTAACTCAGACACAGAATAAGTAAAGTCAGGCCCTCTGATGAGATGCGATTGTAATGATTACTGTTTTTAAATGTAATCTGATCTTTCCTAACTCGATAAGGTTTGTAAAGTTTCGACGTGATCGGAATATGAAGATTATTAAGCATAAAACTTTGTCAGGAACCATAAAATAAGAAAAAAAATTGTATCGGTGAAACCTTTAAGTGCACTAATATTATGCACACACGTGCATGCGTGAATGCTATATTTCTATGTCATTTGTAATTTAAAATATGAGAATAATTTCCAGAAATAAAATACGACAATGACGAGATAACATATTTTGACAGAATTTGTCATAACATAACAAAAAACTGGGCAAATGCGAGTCGGACTCGCGCACTGAGGGTTCCGTACAAACTTACTTATGAAAACAGTTCGATTCCCGAATTGACTTACGAAGATTTTTTCGAATCGGAAAAAAAGTTTTTTTTTTGTGACGTAACTACTAATTCACAGTTCTCAGACTTTTCTCTACACTTGTGCTTTGAGACCTTGCTTCATGCTAAATTTCAGGGTTCTAGGTCAACGGAAAGTACCCTATGAATTTGGATTGCCTTGAGAGTGTCGAAATACACGTTTTTTTGCGACATACCTAAGCGGCCCTATCTTTTTCTTTCGTTAACTCAGAAGTTTGATTTTTCTCACAGCTTCTAGGGACCGCAAACCTGAGTATATGGTTTTAATTTCAACTCGATACCTCTACGCCTTCTCGAGTTAAAGGGTCTTGACAGATAGACAGACAGACAGACGGACAACAAAGTGATCCTATAAGGTTTCCGTTTTTTCCTTTTGAGGTACGGAACCCTAAAAACAAATTAACAGAATTAACAAGTTCTACGTAAACGCGTTTACGTATTGATTAACGGCACGGTTGGTACAATGGTTGAGTGATTGGCAGCTTCGCTGCGTGTTACGGGTTCGATTCTTTGTACAAAGATTTGTTCTGTGCGGGAATCGAACCCGCAACACCTATGACGTACAGCTAGTTGTTCCAGGTTTAGATGTCTTGTGTATGTGAGTTTACGTGTTTGTGAATGCATCTACAAAACAGGAGTAATTCCTAATTTAGGGCATTGTTTTATTTTTTAAAAAACAAAACGTCGTAACTTTCTGCGACAACCTTTACAGTAAACATTTTAAAATAGACCATATTTACCAGACTAAAATTGTTATTTATAAACATTACTACCAAGAATATTATTACAAACAAGATAACAGAGAATAAATATAGCAATGGTCATAGTAAAAACAAAACTGATATATGTCACATGCGAAGACATCTTCAGAATAAACACATCAATCTATAACTACTTACTCGAATAATTACTTAATACAATTAACTATTAACCTTAGTTGATAACAAATTGCTTCTATATAGACAAGTGTTCCAAACGACCATCGTAAGAAGATACGGCACAACAATTATTTTAGAACAAGGCCTAAAAAAATTACGGATCAAGTTACATTAGTTTGACTCTTACCTTCTCACAATATCAAAGTCAATACCGTAACTGATCACAATTGTTATTCTAAGGACATTAAGATGTGTACATATTTACTTTACCAGTAAAACATGATTTGACATTGGCTGTATTGTTAAGTTTAACATAACCTAAATACTTAGGTACCTATGTAATCGTGACACCTCAAATCTTTGAAGGGTAAAGCTACAACTCATTACAATGCGTTCCAAATAAGAATAGGATCGATTACCATGTTGTGACGTCACGTCATACTGTCAAATCGAAGAATTATTATGGTAAGCAAAACAAGAAATTTTTAAAATTTGATTTATTTACGAACTGTGAACGAAAATAGTTTAATCAGAATCCAGTTTTTCAATTTTGCTCATCTCGGAGTTCTTCAATTTTGCACAAATTCTTGCGATTTGACAGTATGACGCACAGTGTGTTATTTCACCCGAGTTGCGGACATGCCCATTTTATATGCTTTTCGGAAAGATACATTTCAAAGAAAACTCTTATTAAAACTCTTGTGATTCCATCTATCATAGTTTACGAGATATTGAGAAAATCGAGAAAAGTCCATAGAAACGAAAAAACTTTGTGTCTCCTTTCCTGGTGTTTCTTTTACATTAAATGTTTTATAGTATGATAGGAATTCACCAAAAGAACCTATAAATCTACAAATACTAGTTTGATTAAGCTTTTACAGACCACAAAAAAATGTTTTCAGTGATTTCGTTTTTATTTTTTTTCTGGCAAATTACTACGTTGTAGCATAAGTTTTTAAGTAATATATATTTGTTATACTAATAAGTATCTTCATTAAAAAATTCAGATGCGTCAGACGCCTTATACTAGAGATATTGATTTTTTAAGTTTCAGGTTAGGGTTGTCAACTAAGAAGTTTTTAAGTTTAATATAAAAATTTTGCTTTTCAAAAAGATACATTTCAAAGAAAACTGTAATAAAACTCGTGCCTTCATTTATGATATTTTTCTAGATATATATAAAATCGGAGATAGTTCATAGAAACCAAAAAAAAATATCTCCTCGTGGGGCAATCGGCGGCGGCGATTTCTCGCGCCGGGGCTTGGTACAGGCCATGGTCCGGAGCGAGGACGAGGCAGGCGGTCACCTCCTTCTGCGAAGCAGTAATGCTAGCAAAGGAGGCGGCCGTTCGCGTGAGGCAATAGCAACGGTCCTCACGCCCCAACCGCCGCCGGGATTCCGATCCGGATTTCCGGCCACCGTAAGCGCGGGCTTGCGGATGGCGAGCAATGGGTAGCCCGCCGTCCGACCGTCCGGTAACCGTCCGGACCAAGCCCAAGTCGTCGACGGCGCGTATTGTTCCACGCGCGCCTCAGGGAGATGTCAGCAAATCGTAGGGGCCCAGCAGGGTCGGAGCCTACTGGGGCCATGGGTAGTGTGAAAACCCAAAAAAGGCAACGAAGGAACAGGAGTGGGTTTTTAGTCAGTAAAAGTCTGGCAATATCTCGCGCTCCGCCCAAGAGCGCGATTTGTCATTAGACGATTTTCCCACCTAAAAAAAAGACCTCAAAAAATGTTTTCAGTGATTTCAAGTTTTTTTTTTCTGAATAATTATTACATGGTCGCATGTGTTTTTAATTTCTATGATTTATTATACTAATGTAAGTATCATCATAAAAAACCAGATGTCGCATTATACTTACTAGAGATATTGATTCCACTTTTTATTTATAATATTTTTTTGTGATTTTGGGTACAATGTTGACTGGGCTACATTGTCCTCTCATACCTATTAATATTGTAAAATTAATATATTTTTTAAATTTTACGAGTTTCTTCTCGGTTCCTATCCATAGAAAACGACCAATTGGAACCGCGCACTAAATTCAGACGTTTTATAAGTTGCCCATTATTATATTATTATTATAACTAACCCGTATTGTCCCACTGCAGGTCTCTCTCCAATCTTTATATGTTTTATGTTTTCTGATACAAAACTTTGTTAGTGTAGTTTTAGTCTTTAAATGTTTTCAACCATAGACGCAAGAGAAACCGCGGGGGACGGCTAGTTTAAAAAAATGCATATTACTACTAATCAATCAATTATCTATAATTTTAAAACATCTAAATGATAAAAACAACGATCTGATGTTACGAAACGTATTTCACATTTTTTAAAGCATATTTCATATAAAAGACATATCAAGACTTTCTTTTTTAATTAAAATAACTAAACAATTTGAATTATAGGTCTATTGACTATGTACTTCGTAAACAACTAAAACTTTTTTTTTTACGTCTAGTTGACAACCCTATTTCCATAGAAAAGTCATAAATACTTAGAAACGCTATATCTCCTATATAAGGCAATTGTCGTGTATGATATTTTAGGACATACTCAACAATATTATTGCGCATGTTATATATTAAAAATAACATGCTACAACAGTAACACTTAATTAAAAAAAAATATTTTGTTGAAATCGAGGAAAAGCCCATATTTCTTAAAATATGAAAGCTACAAAACTATTTTTTTTAAATACTAGTAGATAATGAGCTGTTACTTTATTTTTGTAACAAATAAAATTAATAAGTTTACTAGTTTTGGAATCATAATTAAATTAAATTTTTCTAAAGGTCATTCAACTCTCACAAAAAAAATAATAACTCAATAAATATAGATAATTATATGGTCGGTATTTTTGTAGAACACTTATCAAACCTAGACCTATCGTATAGACACATAAACCAGACATGTCCGCAACTTAGGTAAAATAACACACTGGACGTGACGTCACAACATGGCAATCGATCCTATTCTTATTTGGAACGCATAGTACACCAACGCACACGTAGACCACGCCTGTTTGTACGTAGAACGACCGACGTCGCGTGGCGTAGATTCAATGTAGCTCTACAACTCTAGTTGCCATATAATAAAATGTATGGAGACCGACGCGACGCGACGCCCAGATCGGCGAACGTGGCACACGCGTACGCCGATTGTACTAATCTGTTCAGTTTTGAGCGTGAAAGAGTACCTAACAAACATACATACTAACATACCTATTGTTACCTACGCAAATACAAACTTTCACCTTTATAATGTTAGTGTGATATTCTTCGTGACTATCTTGTTGTTGATGAAAAAATGTAGTTTGAAGTGGCATTTTAAATCGTTTTCCAGTATCTGGGTGAATATTCTATGCTAACTTGGATTTGGGCCTCAGAAATGGAAGCCCATTAGAAGGCTTAAAGTCACCCAGAGTGCAATGGAAAGGTCGATACTCGGTGTTTCCTTGTGTGATCGCATTAGTAATGAAGATATCCGCAGGGAAACCAAGGTTGCCGACATAGCCCGAGGAAACGTCAAACTTAAGTGGCAATGAGCAGGGCACATTGCTCGTAGAAAAGATGGTCGATGGGGCTGAAAGGTTCTAGAGTAGCGATTGCGCACCGGAAGACGCAGCGTTGGAAGGCCTCTCACGGGTTGGACCTATGACCTGGTGAGAGTCACGGAAATGCGATGGATGCGAGACGCACAGGAACATTCGTTGTGGCGGAGTCCTATGTCCAATAGTTGACGTCTTTCGGCTGAAATTATGACGATGATAATGAACTTGTTGGTATACTAAGACTATCGCAATCAAACGCTAAGACACAATGCCACAACAATTTTTCATAAAAAATGTTCTATCAAATTCGTTGTTGAATTATCGCTTCACAGCCATTTGCGGGAGCCTTAACATTCTAACAAATATTTAAAGCCTTATGCAAAGTGTGCTTAAGTATTTGTGTCAAGAAATGCACGACATAACTGTTTCTTTATTGATTCTCTTGAATATTGCACAAGTCGTATGAACTCGAATGCATGTGTTTCCGAATGAAGACAGCCATTGACCTATAAGGTAACACGGGGTCTCTTTTGTACAGTAAATGACGTAACATGGATTTTATTGGTTATTATAGCTATCCCCCACGGTTTCACTCGCGGCTTTGGTTACTGCTCTTAAATTTGGTTTATCATTTAGGTACTTCGTAAGTTTTTTATTCTTTAATGTCTGCACCCGTAGTGATTAGTTTTGTTTAGTGATTGCCTGAAATTCAGGTTTATATCCCTAGCTAGAGCAGGTTGTTAATTATAAATAATTCCAGGTTTAAAGTCAACTTTCCAGAGGAAAGGACATATATGTATATGCTTAAATATTGAAAATTTAATTATACACATAGTCATAGTCAGGCTCTAGTGTAATTATTTGTATAAGATTATTTACTTATGTGGCTATTACGTATATCAATCTTATCTTATATATATATACATATAAAAATGAATAGCTGTTCGTTAGTCTCGCCAAAACTCGAGAACAGCTGGACCGATTTGGCAAATTTTGGTCTGTGAGATAGTCCAGGGAAGGTTTAAACGGTGAGAAAATATAGAAAAACTTACGAAAAACAAAATTCGAATACAACGCTATCTCTAATTAAAATGTCATTTTAAAATGAATTATGCTGTTATGGTAATACCAGTAGATGGCGTTATCCTTTGAAAGTTTAGTTAACACAACATTCATTGACTATTAGGCGGTACGAAGTTCGAGGTCAGCTAGTATTGTATAAAATATTATAAAGATTATTATTATTTAGATACCGCTCTGCTCCCGTGGGTCGTAGCGTGATGTTACGATGATGGGTTATCCAACACTAAAAGGATTTTACAATTCGAACTAGTACCTAGTCCCTAAGTTAACGCGTTCAAACAGACAAACTCTTCAGCTTTATAATATTAGTTAAGATTGTAATAAGTAATCAGTTTTTAGGGTTCCATACCTCAAAATGAAAAAGCAGAACCCTTATAGGATCACTTTGTTGTCCGTCCGTCTGTCTGTCTGTCAAGACCCTTTATTTCGAGAACGCGTGAAGGTATCGAGTTGAAATTAAAACCATATATTATACTCAGGTCTGTGGTCTCTTGAAGTTGTGAAAAAATCAAACTTCTTAGTAAACGAAAAAAAGATACGGCCGTTCATGTCGCAAAAAAATGTATCTTTACGCTCTCAAGGAAATCAAAATTCATAGGGTACTTGCCGTTGACCTAGAATCCTGAAATTTGGCATGAAGCAAGAAGCAAGGTCTGATAGCACAAATATAGGAAAAAATCAGAAAATAGTAAATTTGTAGCTGCGATTCGGTAAATCTTCTGACTGTTTTCATAGGTAAGTTTGTACGTAACCCTCAGTGCGCGAGTCCTTGCTGAGTTTTTGATCTTCCTTTTGAGATAATGAAGCATAGGATTTTTCGAAAAACTGTTGCATCACGTTTCCTGCTGGCAAACGCTCACTCAATTAACCAAATTAGTCTATTGCAAAACTTCGTTAGTTGCAAGCCAACTTCAGGATGTATTGCAAAAAGTTTAGTCCAAATTGTGGTTCTTTACAAGGAAATCGAAACCAAATAACATTCAATATTTTAATAGGTGTCGCAATGTAGCTATCCGAATGAGAAACAACAAACTACGGAAGTAATTTAGGTTTTTGGATCTACATCCAAATATATTTATTACTCGTATGCTTACACAATTAATATGGGCATTTATTTCCTACAGAAATAAAACCACAAAACTTCAAAAAAAAAAAAAACTTATCGATTGTTATTTATTAGATTGCGATACATATTATTGAGAGCAGTGGTGGCCGAGTGGTAACGGCCCCGACTTACGAGTCGTAGGTCGCGGGTTCAAACCCAGCCAGGCGCATTACTTTGTGTAATTTATTTCATCACCAGTGTTCTCAAAACGGTGAAGGAAAACATCGTGAGGAAACCGGCATGTCCTAGAACCAAAAAATTCGAAGATATGTGACATTCACCAATCCGCACTGGGCCCGCGTGGTGGATTACAGCCCATTTCCTCTCCTAGAGAGAGAAGGCCTGAGTCCCAGCAGTGGGAACACACACACACATATTTTGGAATTCTTATCCGTAACTGCATTTCCTGATCCCGCTAAAAATCAAATTTTCTTAATGTAAATGCTGATGAGATACACTTCATGAACAACACATCAACAAACCAATTGATGTGTTGTTCATGTAGTGTATACATTAAGAAAATTTGATTTTGAATCTAAAGACGTCCATTCCTGGGCATAGACCTCCCCCAAGTGCCGCCACAATGACCGGCCCTGTGCGTCTCGCATCCATCAGATTCCCGCGATTCTCTAGGTCGTCGGTCCACCTTGTGGGAGGCCTTTTAACGCTGCGTCTTCCAGTACGTGATCGCCACTCTAGTGGTAAGGAGGGATAATGCAGATAAATAGGTATATGGTCTACACTAGAGGAACCAAACACGAGCGGAGCACGAGCCGAACTCAAATTCTTGTAGTGTGGACCGACTCCAGAGGAGCCGAGCGCAAGTAACACTAAACAAATTTGAGCTCGGCTCGTTCTCCGCTCGTACTCGGCTCCTCTAGCTCTAGATTTAGTTTCAGACAAACAAACATTACACACAAACTTACAAATTTTACCTTTTTATAATATTAGTATAGATTTACACGCCTGTCCATAACAACTCCATCATTAGATGTCTATTAAAATGGAAGCTTTCACTCCTTACGTATTTATCTGTGATATATTGTCGTTAAGTATTCCTATAGGTCAAGGTGCATTTGATTATTAGCACTTATATAACGTTATGTCATCGGAACACCACATAACGAGTTAGATTTGACTTACTTATGGCGATAAGTTGGCTTATAAGTTACGTTTATGCATGTTAAGTTATTCTTTGATGCATCAAAAATGTTTTAATCATTGTTTAAGTACTTCATTATTTTAATGTGTGGAATCAACAAATATCTCCTCCCGCTCTGGGTGAAGCAAGAGGGACTGTCAGACTTTTACTGACTGAAACGCACCCCTGTTGCTTCAGTTGCTTTTTATATCTACTCTAATATTATAAAGAGGTAAAGTTTGTTTTTTTTTTGTTTGTAGGAGGTAATCTCTAAAAGTACTAGTCCGATTGCTAAAATTTTTTTACCAATGGAAAGCTGCTTTATTCCTAAGTAATAGGCTATATTTTATGCACGCGGGCGAAGCTGCGAGCAAAAGCTAGTCACTCAATAAAAGTAGGTTCTTGGATTTTTTGGTCGAACATTTCATTACATGGTTCAGGGAAGCGATAACGTAGGTACTTAAGCAATAGACACGCCATAATCATGGCGGTAAGTTCCCTCTTTGAGGAGTAGCAGGAGAGGCGTCATGGTGTCCTCACCTTCCGTATTGCGCAGGTCATCACCGGACATGGTAGGTTTTGGAGATTCCCACATCGGATTCAGGTGGAAGAAACGCTCGGGTGTCAATATTGTGTGAATCACCCGGAGGACGCGGTAGAGCATGCGGTGGAGGTGTGCCCCGCTTGGGCGGAGCACCGCCATGTCCTCGTGAAGGCAATCGTTGCAGCAACCTCTCGAGCAGGGCCTGGTTTATTCTTTTCTCCTTTCCAACCCGAATCAATATATACTTACTCTGTAGGTACCTACTGTTAACAGTTGTCATAATTACTATTCATATGTAGGTACTAATAATGATGTCTAAATGTCTTAATAATTCACGTACTTTTGTACATTGCTGCTGTCAAATTAACTAAACAGCCATTAGGTTAATTTTATGTCTATTACAACCCATCACACGCAATTAGCTTCTATGACGTAAACTGTAAAACTTTTAATTGTTCTAATTGTAACAGCATACAATTTGTATTTCAAATTTTAATAAGTTGAGGTGTAACTCAACTCGTTTCTTTGTTTGCTTATTGTATACAAAAACAAAGTTAGTAAAAATTATTTAACTTTATAAATTTTTGGAGATAGTTGATGATTTGAGAAAAACCTTTATGTCAATAATAATAATAATGATAAAAAACTTTTTAACCCACTTCATAAAGAAGGAGGTTCTACGTTCGGCTGTATTTCTTTTTTTATGTATGTCCACCGATTTCTCGGTCAATTGTAGACCGATTTTGAAAGTTATTTTTGTGATTGAAAGGTTATGCTTCCGAGTTGGTCCCATTGAAATAGTGTTATGATCTAATTATGAATTTCGAAGATATATGGAACACACTTCTTGATAATAAAAACTAGTTTAATTTTTATATAATGGTTTCATTTTATATTTTTATCAAACATAATTAGTAATTAAGTACGCAATACGTAAGTAGGAAATTTATTTATTTGTCGGTCGATCAGTGTGCATTTTTCTTCTAACACTTCGCCACTTTTTCGAGTCCATCAAATGAGCATGAGCACCCATGGAGGTTTTCTAAAAGTCGGCGCCCCTGATCACAGCAGGACAATCGTAACAAGTAAAATGGCTTTGTTTATATGTGTAGTCGATGGCTGACCGAAGGAAGAGGGGGATATATCGAATTGATCTGATGATGAAGCCGGAAGGCAGTCACCAGAACTCTGTAATAAATCAATGTAACCTAACCGTGTTTGGGATTATTAGAATTGTCATGAGATGCGCTCGGGCTCTAAGGTACCATCGAGCTAATCTGATAAAGGAAGGTAGGCTCAAAAAATCCGTAATAAAACACGTGCACACCTAGCCGTGGCCACAGCAAGGGCGTCGCCAGCCTATGGCGCAGGGGGGGGCAGTTGACTTTACCTACTACAATTCATACTTTTCTCATTCTCTATGAATGAGAAAAGTAGGTATGAGTTGTAGGTAAAGTCGAGAGCACATGAAGCTTTTCACTTGTACTACGAGCCTTACATCTACAGCGATTGTAATAACAACAGTATCTTAGTACTATATACATATATATTCTGTGACAGTACAGAGTCCAATGTGTGAAGCTACACGAGCACGAGCTCTTGACTATGCAATAAAAAACTTGAGTTATAATAACATTTATTAGAAAAATAAAATAAAAAGGAGTTTGAATTTGAATAAGTGTACAGCGTACAGCGTATTTTTTTTTAAATTACCAGATTTTAATATTATAGTGGTCGTTGTTTGTTTATATTAGGTTAATTAAAACATAATTTTCGGGGATTCATTGTAAACTTCTCGACTACTTTATTATTAAAATCTTGTAAGTTTCCATGTATAAGTTTTCGGTGCACACTCATCATGGCCAAACCATTGAGGCGATTTTCACTCATAGTGCTCCTTAGCCAGGTTTTTAGTCTCCTGAGGCTGCTAAACGATCGCTCTACCGTACACGTCGTGCATGGAAGAGCGATCAAAATTTTCAACGCTTTTTCCGTGTCGGGAAAGAAGGTTTTTGCTTCTTTTAGGATATCAACAACGGTTTGATCTGTTGAGTTTGGTTTATTATGCCAGAATTGCTGCCAAAGCTCGACTTCAATTTTTATGTTTGGTAAATTATAAAACTGAGCGATAGTTTCACAAGTTTCTGTGAGATTTTCGACTGACATCGTTTGCATTTGTGCGGGGTGTAATTTAGATAAAGCAAATGATGGAGTATTTTCTTCAGCAAAGCGTGTTTCAAGCGATGTAATAACGGAGTCCAAGTATGGTATTATCAATGATCTTTTCCAGAATTCTGAAGGGCTTTCTGCTGGGTGATTGCTTCGATGACGTTGTTTCCCAACAATGCGTGGCATTGAAGTGATATCCTCCTCCAGGCCGACTTTCTCCGCAACAACAGTAGCATCCTTTATGATTTCATCTGTGACTCTTTCGGGATTATCACGGTGGCTCTTAAGCAATTGCAAAATGCGTTTGACGTGTTGCGAGGCCTTCACCACATCCAAAGCTATGGATTGGAGTGCGTTGACAACAGGTTCCAACAAAGCAGAGTATTTAGCTATCAAAGTAATACAAAGTATAAACGAAATTTTGAAAGCAGCCGCATGGAGTTGAAAGGCGTTTTTTCGAGTCGCACTGTTTCCTTCGCGCGATAAGTTTTCTAAGGCTTCCAATATAACAGGAAAATTGTCCTTAAATACTCTGATAGTTTTATGTTTCTCACTCCATCTTGTTTCGCAGAGCCTGGCAATATTAGGAACCAATTTTCTTCTCAAAACAGATTCCCGAAAAAAATTAATAATATCTTTAGTGGTTCCCATGGTGTTTCGAATTTCAGGAAGAATATTGAGATCATTTATTACCAGATTCAGTTTATGGGACGAGCAATGAAAGAACAATGCTTTGGTATATTTTTTGCGCAGTATCGCTTGTACTCCACCGTCTTTTCCGGACATCGTCGAACAACCGTCAAATCCAAAACCAACGCATTTATCAGCAGGATTAAGGTCTTCTTTTGTCAGAAACTCATCGATGCAATATGCAATAGATTTCGCATCCAGACCTTTCAGCTCAACAAATCCGACGAACATTTCTTGGACCTCATTGGCTTTCTCGTCAAAATATCGCAGCCCAATTGATAATTGTTCAGTACCGGAAATATCAGCTGTTTCGTCTGCTAACACACTATAAGCTTCTGCTTCTTTTACTTTTTTCACAATGTCTGCCTTAATAACATCTCCACAAATTGCGATAATTTCATTTTGAATATCGATGGATCGATAGCTTGCATTCTTTTTCCCATGCTCAATGTGTTTCTTCAAAACTAAATCTCCCGCGTCAATTCGTAGCTTGTATAAGTCCTCGAGAATACCTTCGCCATAATGTTTTCCTCTCAGAGCTAAGTCGTGCGACCCGCAAAACGTAATGCAAGAAATAATAGATGTTATAATTTTTCGGTTTTCTTCAATAATGCCCTGGGAGTATTTGTTGAGTTGTAAATCTACAGGCACACTTCCAAGAAATGATTTAGCGGCTTCCAGTGCCATCTTATGGAAGTGGGTTTCCATGTGCTTTTTGCAATGCTCGTGAATGTCTTTGAACTTACAAAACGGCCTTATGATAAATGACCCTAATACGCCTCTAAAAGAATTTGGATTTGGCGGGAACAACGTACAATATTTACAAAAGGCTCCTTTTTGGTGCCTGGAATAGGCCAACCATGGAGAGTACGTTTCCAACCATGAATACTTGAATTTCCTCTTTAAATGTTTAGCGTCTTCCGCAAAGTCATACGTCGCAGACGGAGACCAAGTGTTGTCAAGCAATTCTTTCTTCATTTCAGTCGATAACATTGATGCTTGTCCAATAAATTTACCGATGTCATTTTCGTTGCAGTCATTTATCGAAGAGTCGGGAACTAAGTCCGGTTCTTTGGATGTGCTAGGTCTCTTCAGGTCACCCACGGAATCATCGCTGTCACTGCTTGCTCCTTCAGGTTTCTTTCTTTTTAAAACTGCAAAACAAAATATTTGAAATAGCTACAACTTCTTCTGGTCCGCAATTCACATTGAAAGCATAAATGCGCTTCAAGACGGCGGCAGGCTCGAGCCCGCGCAAGAACGAGCGTCAACGATATTTTTGATATCAACAGTCCTAGCTATTTCGGGCGGTTTAACCGCCGCGGCTATGCTTGCGCGGTCTCGGGCATCCTCGCTCGACCACTCTAGAGCGGGCGCGACGACACGCACACGCCGGAGTCTCAAGCATACGCGAGCCGACTGTGCCGAATCGACACTGCCGATATTCATTCATACAATTTTCTACTTTAAGCTATGGTAATACGGTCCTATTTTCGATTGAGCCATTAAATTGAGCAATTTTCCTTTTGGTTTAAACTGACGACCCTTAAGAATCGGATATCGTGCCTAGAAAGGGATTTTTTGCGATTTTAAAAACCGATGCAAAATCAGCATTTATAATCAAATCAATTGACGTTATTTTACGAACGGAAAATACGAAAGCTAAACGCAAGTGATACTCACCAAAAAACTTTCTGATGTCCATATTGATTATGTGGTCACAGCAACTATTTAGATGTGATAATAGCGCACAAAACAAACGTAAAAGCGGGCAGTGGCAACGCTAACGCACGAATAAATGACAGACAGACGCTAAAACAAAGGCGGCTGTGCGGAGGGCGCGAGCGCCGCGCGGTTACTGGTTACATGTTGCTTCCCCACTCCCCCTCTCCCGCTTCAACGATGGATAGAGCAGAGTGTAGTTGAGCGTACGGAATATTAGGAGTGGAATTGGTGAATTCATTCGAGTTTCGACGTACGGGAATGATTGTTCAAGGCTTGAACTTCAAGCAAATTAACTCAAAGACTTAGGACTTTGGTTGCATTATATTTGGCAACTTTTTTAGAATCTCTAGGGGGGGGCAGCTGCCCCTACCTGCCCCCCCTTGGCGACGCCCTTGGGCCACAGAATAAGAAATGGCTTGGCTTATTGCAATTATAGGTACCTTACTATAGAACTTGCACACTATTTAAGTTTGGCTAATTGGTACTTTTTAATTGTATTATCACAACTAAAAAATGTAAAATTATCTTTTTTACAAAAAAAATGTCACAAAAAACAATGTAAAAAAACAGGGCAAGTAATAAACAATAGCAATAAACAGGTATGTAGGTACCTCCTTCAACAATATAGAAAAGGAAAATACAATAATATTGTGTTTAAAATATAGCAGTTCTAAGTAGGTTTTGTGCGAGTGGAAAACCATGGCCTACTGATTTGTAAAGCCATAATATATTTTATGAAAATTATGTCATTAATTTATACTTATATGTCTGATTCACATTCACATGCCACTTTTGTATTTACTTATATTATTTTGCGAATATAAAATACTGTAAATTACGTTATCCACAATAAAGTTATCAGATAAATGGAGCAAAAGAAATCGAAAAAAAAAAAAAATTATTAGCAATTTATGTATAATTTTATAATTATAGGTATAGCTTACAAGTAGGTTATGTTAATAGGGTTCATGGACGTCTTTAGAGCTCAAGTGTAAATATACACATAGCGGCGTTTCTCTACATACATAAGTCATTTATTTCGTAACAATACATAACATTTTGTAGAAAATAATATAAAATACAATGAATAAACATAAAAAAGACAGTAGTTCATCTACCATCATGCATGACCTATCACCCTATCACCCGTAGGTCTACATCTGAGGATCATACGACTCTGTGGGAATGTTCGAAAGAGGGATCGTGGTGTTAAAATGCGGAGAGCAACTGAAGGAACACAGGTGCGTATTATCTGGCTCCTTGGAATGGAAGGAGTTGGTTTTCGAGTTCCCACCAAAAAAGGTTTTTATGACTGCGGGCAAAACGAGCGAAGCGGCACAAAATACGAGTAGGTAATGTTCGCATGGCTGAAATAAAAATATTCAAATTTATTTAAAAATATAATTAGGTACCTACATGAGATTATTAAAATCATTAGCATCGACGACGCATTGAAAACTTAGGTAGGTAGGTAGGTAATATGGAGAGATTTTTTATTTGAAAGACAGTTCGTTCGACTACATATTGAATGATTAAGTATGTCTACTTATTATCGTTGCAAGTGCAGGTCAGTCAGCAGATTAATCTATAATTTATCCTAGATCTAATACTACGTCAAAGCCTGTTATTACCTACATGCATAGCTTAACTAGCACTTATTACTTGTTTATAATAAGCAGATCCTGAACATTAATATGGATGTTAACCTCGAAATCACATTGCAATTTATCGCCTGATTGCAACACTTCGCAATCTTTTACACCAGCTAATTAGTTCAATTACTTTGACATTTACAACTAAGTTTTTAAATAATCAGGTGTGCATTTATTGCTTAATATTTCTTTAAAGAAATCGGAACTTACAACTTGCATTTGAATAGATTAATAAGCCACTTCGAAATGGCGCAGTGCCTACAATATAAACAAGAGCAGATAGTTACTTAGTTATGTCATGAGACACGAAATGAATGCTAAGCGTAACTTAATAGGCGCTAAAGTTAGAATTTCCAAGTTCTTCTGCACTATGAAAATACGAAAATCGTTCTACATATAGCATTTGGGGAAATCCAAGCTGAGTGTTTGGGCATCTTCCAGACAGCTTCAGGCATAATTTTAACCAAATCATGTACCTACTCTCTGTCAGCACGACAGTCCTGCAAGCAGCTGAACAGCAACACAGTAATTTCTGGTCTAATATACATGTGTCATCAACGCCTTAACCAGGTTGATAAACACAATAAATGAATATTACATGGATCAATAAAGTCAAATCAAAATGATAACCTTTCCAGTTATAAGTCTGTCCATCTCCTTCATAGCCTATATAGTGACCCCGTCGCATTGTCTCAGGGCAGTCAGTTCTGCGTTAGTAGGGCCAATAGAATAGAAAAAACTTTATTTTAACACCAAATAAATAACACAATTTATACATAAACTTAAATCTATGAATACAATGGCGGTATTATCGCTGAAAGCCAACCTATATTATGCACCCGGGTGTCACCATTGAGCGGAACGTTCGGAAGAGACGGTGGAGCATACGGTGCAGGTGTGCCCCTCTTGGGCGGAACACCGCGTTCTCGTGGAGGCAATCGGCGGCTGCGACTTCTCACATCTGGCGCTGGTTCAGGCCATGGTCTAGAGCAAAAAGGAATGAGATGCAGTTGCCTCCTTCTGCGAGGTAGTAATGCTAGCAAATAAGATGACCGCAAACTTGAGGGATCGGACATCCTCACGAGACGACGGCGACCAGAAATGAGTAGGTTGCCCTCGGCCCGTCCGGTATAAGAACCGCCCCTGAGACATTTACGGCGCGTACTGCGCACCTAGAAGAGATGTCAGTAAAACCGTAGGAGCCCATCAGGGCCGATGCCCGCTAGGACCACAGGGAATTTTTGAAAAGCAAATCCGTGATCCTAGAACGGAAACCTTTTGAACCTTTTGAACCTTTTGAAGAACACAGGTGTGGTTTTAGTCAGTAAATTCTTCTTGGTCCACCGTAGAGCGAAAAGTCATTAGATGATGACCCACCACAAAAAAGGTCTACATTGTAAAAAAACTGGGCAAGTGCGATTCGGATTCGCGCAATGAGGGTTCCGTACAAACTTACCTATTTATATAGTTCAAATCCCGAATAAAGTGTCGAAGAATTTTCCAAATCAAAAAAAAAATACTCTTTTTGACGTAACAACAAATTTACTGTTTTCAGATTCATTCCTATACCTGTGTTATAAGACCTTGCTTTATACCAAATTTCAGAATTCTGCGTCAACGGGAAGTACCCTATGAAATTTTGTTTTTTTTCCTTTTGAGGTACGGATCCCAAAAAAACTATTTTATCTTGACACAGGGCCCTCTTTGGGGCTAACTACGACACTGCATTACATATATGCTTAGCCTACCTTGAAATAAAACTAGGCCTGCTTAACTGGAGCAAAGTAAACAATTTGCTTACCGACACGATAAATAATTACATACATAACATCAGAGCCCTAGAATTCGAACAAATATCGGTCAGCCACAACATGACACGAGCTGATAATTTATAGGTAGGTATGCTGTTCTCACATAATTATGGCACCGTAACACATACCCTTTTGTGACAATATTAATGGTACTAGCAAATACTAAGAAAATACAAGACAGTTCGTGATCAATCTTTGAACAATATAGCTAACATTTCATTCCAGATTACATTCTACATCTATGTACGTTTGCAGTATATTTTGCGGGACCCCTTATTGCGGCTGATTTAACCTGTGAACCTTTCCACATATGACAGACGAGTTCGGCCTAGTCTCAGTCTACTGAGATATCGTTGCAGGGTTTTCTCAACAGACCAAAGCGTAAAACGTAAGTATTACCTAAAACGACATTTCACTAGTATTCAATTAACAGCGACTGTTCTGCCAATGCAATGATGATACGTTTGAAATTCGATCACGGTGAATGAAGTAAAGAAAGAGTAGAGAGTAGCTGATCCGAAGAGCCACTCTCTCACACTCTCACTCCGTAAGAGATATTATAGCGCACAATTTTGTGTGCAAACACAGTTGCACCATCTATTCCTTTATCCTCATAGTCCGATTGGCAATCGACGTTACCGAGGGGAGATCAGGCGCAGAACCATTGGTTTTATATGCTTTCCGAAGCACGGGATTCTCATACCATCAACTTCCAAACTCCGGGTTACTAAAATATTCTTACTGAAAAACTTTGTCCGTGCCGGGAAACGAACATCGGAACCCACACTCACCAGTCGCGCTTGCTACCACGAGACCAACAAGTTCTCCTTCGTGGTCTAAACTAATATTATAAAGATTTGATTTTTTGTTTGTTTGTATGTTACGATTTTAACTCAAAAAATACTGAACTGATTTTCAAAATTCTTTCACCAGTAAAAAGCTACCTTAACACTAAGTAACATAAGCCTATATTTTCTATTTTCTCGCGGGCGAAGCCATTAGCAAAAGCTAGTCTTTAATAATTATCATACTTATTAGCTCAATAAGAGCCTTCCTAACCCTTCATTTTCTAACCCTACCTTTTTTTTTGTAGGTGGGAAAATCATCCAATGACATCCCCGTTCATGGGCGGAGCGCGAGATAGTGTTAGACTTTTACTGACTAAAAACCCACTCCTGTTCTTTCGTTGCCTTTTGTATCAGGGCCGAGTTTTTCTTTCAGAATCAGACCCTTGGCCCCAGTTGGCTTCGCCCCTGCTGGGCTCCTACGATTTGCTGACATCTCCTTGAGGCGCGTGTGGAACAGTACGCGCCACCGACACCTTGGGCTCGGTCCGGACGGTTATCGGACGGTCGGACAGCGAGCTACCCATTGCTCGCCGTCTGCAAGCCCGCGGTGGCCGGAAATCAGGATCGCCGGGCGGCTGGGGCGTGAGGGCCGCGCCCTCGCGCGTGCAAAGGAGGCGGCCGCACGTGGCCGCCTCCTTGCCTGCCTTTCTAACCCTACCTATGCTAGCTCAAATTTTCTGTTGGCTCAAATTGTGTTAATTATGAGAGCAAGTGTTCTTTAATCTACCTTTTAAAGACATCCAAAGAAGAGCTGTCGCGAGGAGTGTAAGAGAACTGCAGTTACAGACAAAGAGCCATCATACCGACTGAAACGAGAGTAATGCGGAGTACGAAGGAGAAAACTAATGATAGTACAGCAGGGTTTACCCCTCAGGATGAGGTTCTCAAAACAAAGTATCCAATCTACCTAGATACATATCTACCAAGTAAGCAAGCAGGTTACTAGCTCTCATGAGTGACCCACCTTGAAACCTATCTAAATTTAACCTACTTCAACCAAATGACATGAATTATTCCAACCATGTAGGTACATAAATGTAGATTAATTTATAATGAGACTTGTCTATTAAACTAAGAATTTAATAGGCAATCTGAATAATCGTATGTTGCAGATACAATTTATGGAGATAGTTTAGTCATTAAAATATAATTAATTTTAATTTATTGATCGCCTACACATTGTTTTGCAGCCTTGCCTCGTAACACAAGCCTTTGGAATGCCATTTTTGTATCAGGGAGATCAGATAACCCAAAGATGGCAGCATCTTACGAGCCCTTTTTAGGGTTCCGTAGTCCTAACAAGGGACCTTTAAGACGGCAGTTTGTGCCGCTACTGCGACCGAAACCAGAGACAAAGACAGGAAACCGCGACTGCGCTGGGAGAGTTCTAGACGGCGACTGCAAGCAAAACCAAAAGTACCGAAGATAAAAAAAATTAAATACTTTCAACACGCGAACTTATAGCGATTTTTATACTGTTGGAGGTGAGTAGATGTGAATATAGGTAGTCTAGCAGAAGTAGCCTTGTATAGATCATGCAAATGCCCCCAATAGTGTAGCAGTAGGTTTTGAAAGTACCTACATAATTTATTATCACAAAACAGCCCTTGCGTATTATTTGGAGATTTTAACGAAGACCGCAACAACAAAACTGCAGTATTCCAATTAAGGGCCTGTGCACACCACGTTTTTTAAACGCGCTGTTGACGTGTTTGTAGCGTTTCTAAAACGCGCGTCAACGGCGCGTTTATAAAACGTGGTGTGAACAGACCCTAATAATATTTTTTTTTTTTTGAGGTGGGAAATTATAACATCACTTCTCCCGCTCTAAGTTGGTTCGAAAGGGCGTGTCAGACTTTGACTGACTAAACCTGCGTCCATCAGTTGCCATTTACGTTCTAGGGTCACATAGTCACTCTTTCTAAACGTTCCTGCAGCCCTAGCAGACATCATCGTGCTGCTCGACGAGGTGGGCAAACTCTTTGAAAGAGTAATTACAAACCGCCTCGTCGCGCATCTGGTGCGGGTGGGGTCGGATCTTGTGGACAGCCAGTTCGACTTCCGCAGGGGGCGCTGCACGGTGGACGCAATTAACTGTAGGAGGGGTTCACATCGGCCTTGGGTCGTCTATGAAGTACCCATGACTCGTCCTCGACAGCCGGTGAAATTTCGAGGAACACTTCCGACGTCTGATTCCCAAACTGGAATGGACTGAGGCTGCCGTCAAGCGGCTCCTGCTCAACCTAGGGGTCCAGATACCTCCTGCCGGAGGCTCTATGCGGTTTGTTCGATCCATGATGATTCGATCCATCCACCCTTTACGGAGCGCCGGTGTGGGCGCCGTCGCTGCGAAAGCAACCGGTGCTGGCGAAGCTGAACCCTGGTACAGGCTATGGTACGGAGCGAGGAGGAATGGCAGGTGGTCACCTCCTTCTGCGAAGCAGTAATGCTTCGCAGAAGCCTAGCCTAGTATCAACGATTAATCAATCTCTCTATCTACTACATGCGCTGTCCCCCAAAACAAAACGCTCTCTATGTTTTCAGGTGTTTGGAATTCAATGCTCATAGTCTTAGAAATAAGGTACTAAAAAATTTGGTAACAATCGAAGTATTCGCAACGCCGGTACAAAAAAATGTTGAATCAGGTAAACAGATTCCATATTATCTCTCATTCTTGAATTTTCATGTTTCACAAAGTAGGTCAATGAATTATTACAGACGCGTTGCTGAAATTTCATATAAGTAACTAGGCACTTATTAAATAAAGATCTCCACTATTGCTACATGAAGTAACATAATGAAGAATGATAAAAATGTTTCATTTGTCAAACCTTGACATTCTCTTAGACAATATTTTTTATCAGTAGGTACGTAGATAGGCACGTATGTATCTATCAGACATTGCATCATATCAGAAATGAGAGCACAATGACTTTACTAAATTAAGCCTACGAAAAATATTGCTAAATGAGGCGACGCCGTCGTCTTTATCTACTTATTCAGCAAATATTTTTCCTATGGCTCTACTTGTTAAAAACTAGTAGGTTAATGTTAATAGATATAGGCAATACAGTTTTTTTTTTAGTAGAAATTCATCAAATAACTTCGCTCCAGGTAGAGCGAGAGGGAGTTAAGCCTTTACTGATTACCCACTTGTGTTCCTTCAATTGCTCTTTGCAGGGCTGCGGTGACTCTTTTGAATAATCCTGCAACCCAGGAGATAAAATAATAATAATAATATTCCACAACTTTCTCACAACGCTATAGAGTCCCAAGCTAAGCAGAGCTTGTGGTATGAGTACTAGACAACTGATAAACATACTTATATATTTCTAAATACATACATATTATAGATAAATTACACCCAGACACAGAACAAATGATCGTGCTCATCACACTAACATTTGTCCTGGGTGGGAATCGAACCCACGACCACCGGCGTAGCAAAGCGTCCAAAAGACGGTAAAACATGAATGGTTTGGACCTCCATATAGTGTAAATGGTAAGTGCTACCGACTGCTAAGCATGAGGTCCAAGGCTCGATGCTCGGACAGTTTTATTGGGTTTAACCATCTAAAAACTACTCGGAGAATACTTCGGTAGCAAGCCGGCTTTTGATTGCAAAGTGGGTTGAACACAATAGCCCCCGCCACCCATGACAAGGCACTGAAACATGGTAACAGCTGTAGTAAAGTATACCGTAGGGGCCCAGCAGGGCCGAAGCCTACTGGGACCATGGGTCGACATCTGAAAAAGTTACCTTTGGTCCTGGGACGAAAAGGGCAACTGAAGGAACATAGTTGTGGTTTTAGTCAGTAAAAGTCTTACACACCCTCTCGCTACACCCTAGAGCGCGAGAACTCATTAGATGATTTCCCACCTTAAAAAAAAGCTGTAGTAAATATAATGTGGGGTTAGAGGTAGACTGTACACACTACTCTAAACTGTAGGCAAGATAAAAACAACGGTGTGAAAAAAAATCATCAAATTTTACAATGATAGCATCACTGATAACACCAGAAAAGCTTAGAACCGCTGTAATCAATTGATAATAGCGGTTACCTATATGTATAGGTATACTTATATATTATCTCGTTCATTCATTTTATTTAGATACATATTTAGTACCTACATTAATAAATATTAATGGTAGAACTACACTGCGAACACGTGTGCCACACACGCCGATCAGGGTGCGTCGGTCTCCATACATTTTATATGGAAACTAGACTTGTAGAGCTACACTTAATCCATACGCCACGTGACGTCGTCTATGTACAAATCAGCCCCCTAGCCAAGTTACGACCGTTTCGTTTCGATTCTCTTGTGTCGAAAGCCTCGAGTAGACCATGCCTCCGATTCCTTTGTTCTGACGTCATCTCAACGCTCAGTCACGTGGTCAGAACAAAGGAATCGGAAGCGTGGCCTACTCGAGGCGTTCGACACAAGAGAATCAAAACGAAACGGTCGTAACTTGGCTCGCGTGTTACACGTGTGCGTCAGTCTAATGTAATTCTAGCTTTAATAAAGCACACATTAAAAAAAACTAGGCAAGTGTGAGTCGGACTCGCGCACTGAGAGTTCCGTACAAACTACAATTCCCGAATGAAGTCTCGAAGATTTTTCCGAATCGCTAAAAATTTTTTGTGTGACGTAAGTAACAACAAAACTGTTTTCAGATTTATTCCTATACCAGTGCTATAAGACCTTGTTTTGTGCCAAATTTCAGAATTCTGGGTCCACGGGAAGTACCCTATGAATTTTGATGAAGAGAGTATCGAAATATATACGTTTTTTGCGACATAAAAGGCCGTATCTGTTTTATTCGTTAACTTAGAAGTTTGATTTTTTCACAGCTTCAAGGGACCGCAGACAGAGTATATGGTTTTAATTTCAACTCGATACCTCCACGCGTTTCGTTCCGTTTCCGTTCGTTCCGTCAAACAGACAGACAGACGGACAACAAAGTGATCTTATAAAGGTTCCGTTTTTTCCTTTTGAGGTACAGAACCCTAAAAACATTTAAAAGTATTAAAAATACCTACTTAGTAGTAGTACTATAAATTATTATCACGAAACGATTCTATCTAACAATAAACTAAACAACTGTACTGTATTTCAAGATTCCTAATCCCTAAATAAGACAAAGTGTTGCAATTAATTAAAAACGACAAATTAAAAAATACCTCATTCAAATATTTGGAATCTAACGCAATTTTTCAGCGTTGGCGTACTATTAAGATAAGATAAATTGTATTTGTTCTATGACAAAATAACGGACAATAATTAAACATGAATCTGTATAAAAACCTTAGGGATGCTGTGGTAGCATCAGATCTTAATTTGGACTCAACGAGACCCTTAGAAAGTTCACCATGAAACTGTTCAGTGTATTCTGTGTTTTGGCCGTGGTAAGATATTATTGGATTATAGAATATAATTAGTATAATAAGCGAGCCGCCCCAGTTTTGTACTGACTTACTTGACTTAAGATCCTTTATCTCCTAGCTGGGGTAGAGGGCGTCCACAGTAGTCACGCATCGCGACCGGTCTTGACGCTTTCACCTCGCTCCATTTCATTCTAACGGCCGTCGCTTCTGCCAGCACGATGCGTCGTCAGGTTTGCCAGGACATCCACCGTTCTTTTCCCTTGAGGATTTCCGTCCAACGCCTGCTCACACGGGTGTCAGAAATCATTAAAATTCTCAGTTTTTCACTCAAACCGTCCTCATGAATCACTCTGTCTATTGATGCAAACCGGATGAAAATCTGTTCAGTAGGTTTTGAGTTTATCGCGAATATACAGACAGACAGACATGGCGGGGGACTTTGTTTTATAATGAGGGACTTTGTTTTATATACGAGTAAGGATAAAATCTATATAGAGGGGTAAGGACTAAGTGCCAGGGCTGCGGAATTGTTGGTAAAGAGCAACTAAAGGGCACAGGTGGGTTTAGACTTTTACTGACTAAACCCAGCTCCACCCAGAGCGAGAGGAGTTGAAGATTTCCCACCTCAAAAAAAAGACTAAGTTAATTTAAAAATTCCTAAATTGCCTAAATATTATTATTATGTCAATAAAGTTTAGGTATCTACTGTCTAGGAACTCTCTATAAAAATACCGGGTAAAACGGTGGTGAGACTAGGTGGAGTTACTTTTGTCTAAGTGCTTTTTAGGGTTCCGTAGCCAAATGGCAAAAAACGGAACCCTTATAGATTCGTCATGTCTGTCTGTCTGTCTGTCTGTCTGTCTGTCTGTCTGTCCGTCTGTCCGTCCGTATGTCACAGCCACTTTTTTCCGAAACTATAAGAGCTATACTGTTGAAACTTTGTAAGTAGATGTATTCTGTGAACCGCATTAAGATTTTCATACAAAAATAGAAAAAAAGCAATAAATTTTGGGGGTCCCCATACTTAGAACTGAAACTCAAAATTTTTTTTTTCATCAAACCCATGCGTGTGGGGTATCTATGGATAGGTCTTCAAAAATGATACTGAGGTTTCTAATATCATTTTTTTCTAAACTGAATAGTTTGCGCGAGAGACACTTCCAAAGTGGTAAAATGTGTGTCCCCCCCCCTCTAACTTCTAAAATAAGAGAATGATAAAACTAAAAAAAATATATGATGTACATTACTATAAAAACTGCCAACGAAAATTGGTTTGAACGAGATCTGGTCAGTAGTTTTTTTTTAGTACGTCATAAATCGTAAACCGCATTTTACCTTTCAAGTTTGTACGGAACCCTCAGTGCGCAAGTCCGACTAGCACTTGCCCAGTTTTTTTAATGATAGAACTTGCATTTGTGTATAATCTCGCCTGATATAAGCAACATAATCTGTCTTGACTATATACCCCATCCTCTATAATACCCCTAGGTTGTAGCTACAGGGGAACACATAATAAATTAAATGATGTACGGGTTTGTTAGGTAGATAGTATACTAATGAAAGTCTAAACTATCAGAAATTAACGTGCTAATAAGAATATCACAATTAGAAACTTCACGCTTCTTTTCAGGTTAGGATAAGTTAATACACCTCTATTTTCTGTTTACTACTTTATTTGGTGTCTTATTTTTATTTGGTACCCTATTTTTTGGGTAGCCTATATTTATTTGGCACCCTATTTGTATTTGGTACCCTATTTTTATTTGGCACCCTATTTGTATTTGGTACCCTATTTTTATTTGGTACCCTATTTTTATTTGGTACCCTATATTTATTCGGTACCTACCCTATTTTTATTAGGTACCCTGTTTTTATTTGGTACCCTATTTTTATTTGGTACCCTATTTTTATTAAATACCAGCTGCTGCCAGCGGCTTCGCCCGCGTGCTAGTAGAAAATTATCCCAAGGGAACATAGTACCGCGATAAAAAAGTATCCTGTGTGCTGGTCTACCGTGTACCAAGTTTCATCGGAAGGTTGTCTGTACAAAATCGCTTATAAAGATAAGACCGCCCATTGTGACACTGTTAATTTTAAGTTCCTATTGTAATATTGATGTAGGTACAATAAAGAGTATATATACATATATCCATTCAGTAGTTTTTGCGTGTAAGAGTAACAAACATACATACATACAAACTTTCGCATTTATATTATAATATTAGTAGGATATGCGACAGCACGGTTTGGTGCAGAGGTATTACGATAGGTTGATGCGCTGCGTATCGCTGGTTCGATTCCCGCACGGAACTAATATTTTTATGGCCTACATAAATAGTTGTTATGGGTCTGAATGTGAGTTTACATATTTGTGACGCACCAATGATACAGGAGTAAATCCTAGTATGGGTACAGTAAGGGGCCAAAAATATTGTCTTGTTTTCAGGTGTGCTCAACGTTTGGGGCTCCAGACGTGCCGAAAAATGACTTGATGGAAGTAGCCAATCGCGATATCGATCTGTTGTCGCATACAAGGTAGATTTTTTATAATTATTTTTTTTCTATTTAATCCATACTAATATTATAAATGCGAAAGTAACTCTGTCTGTCTGTCTGTCTGTCTGTCTGTCTGCTACGCTTTCACGCTTATACCGCTGAACCAATTTTGATGAAATTTGGTACAAAGATAGAATAGAGCTTGAGAAAGGACATAGGCTATAAATTATCACGCTATTTGCTATGGGGGGTGAGCAATATTCCAAATTGTCGTTATTGAACGATTTGCCGTGACTTCGATCCCCAGTTATAGTAATAATTTTTGTGAGTATTTTGTCGTCTTTTTTGTATATAATATGCGATGTTACTTCGATTACAATAATAATAGGACTTTTAGCATATTTTTAATACATCTTAGACATTTTTACTCCATATTTTTGTAAAAAGTAATCAAACATGTAATAAAATCTAAGTGGAAAAACAAAAATAATATTTTTTTTTTCATTTAGCTACAAATTTAATATCTGAGATGAAAATCATCACGCTATCATCGACAAAGGGTTAAGCAGACAATGATGACGTTTATATAAGAACACCTATTTTACACAAAAGTCAACGAACACCGTGGTGCAGTCGTGTCTGGATTAGATCGGCACGTAAGGGGATAGTGGTTCAAAACTCAGTTTATTTTTTGTGATAGTTTTGTTTTATTTTACTCTATACAAGAAATTTTTACATGATTTTGCGTTCTTACTATTATTTTTATCGACAGTCTGGTTTCTACATCAGCACTTTCGAAGCAGTTTGGCAGATTATACTGACCTTCACTATACAAGACAGAAATCCAGCGGTTATGCATTCAAACGTCTACAAAGAGATCTAAAGAGATACAATAGAGCGGCTATCAGAAAAAATGTCTTAGAAAAACTGTCATCCTATGACTCAGTGACGCCATCTGGCTTTGAATAGCAAACACACGAATTAAATTTGTCAAACTATTTATTTACTATCGCTCGGTAGGTGGCCAGGGGCCTTACCATGATAATGTCTAAATGTCAGACGTACGAGCGAAAAAGAGTGATGGAGCTATACACCCTATATAGCTCCATCCCTTTAACAGTCCGGTTTAGGTCGTAAAATGGATCACGTTATGAGCTCGTGGTAGAGCCTCAGTGTGTGATAAAGGTAAGGTTAAGCTTTTCAGCAATAGATGGCGTTATCACGAAATCAGCAAATGTTTCTAGAAATATTTATAAAAATTATTGAATTCTAATTAATTGCTTCGTAAATGCCAAAAATATTTACGAAAATAAACCGCAGTTAGGTCCAGTCATTTTATCATAACAAGATTTGTAATAGAGTAAAGCGCGGTGGGCCTTGGGCGCGGTCGCCTCCTTCTGCGAAGCAGTAATGCTAGCAAGGAGGCGGCCGCACGCGCGAGACAATAACCCTCGCGACCCAGCCGATCCGAACCGAGGGGTTCCGATCTCGATTTCCGGCCACCGTAGGCGCGGGCTTGTGGACGGCGAGCAATGGGTAGCTCACCGTCCGTCCGTCCGGTAACCGTCCGGACCGAGCCCAAGTCGTTGACGGCGCGTAGTGTTCCACGCGCGCCTCAAGGAGGTGTCAGCAACTGTAGGGGCCTAGCAGGGTCGAAGCCTACTGGGGCCATGGGTGATACGAAAGAGATTCCCGGGGCCCTGGAACAATGGCAAAGAAGGAACAGGAGTGGGTTTTGTGTATGTTTCTTTCTGGTTTATGTTATGATAAAACAACGCTGTATGATTTTAAAATTATTGGTTCATTAGATATACTAAAAGTATATTATACCGTAGAATTATCTTTTTTACAACACTAAATAAATGTTATTTAACGTAGGCTATCAAAAAAAAAGTGGATAAAGTAATTTTCAGTTGCCAAAATGTATAAATAGTCTGAGTCTCGGAGTTGATACTGAGGTCGAACCCACAGTTTTTAGTGTGTGCACCTTTTGCTTTTAGGTAAGAAATCATCAAATACCTTCCCCCGCTCTGGGTAAAGCGAGAGGTAGTACCAGACTTTTACTGACTGAAACCCACCTGTGTTCCTTTACTTGCCCTTAGCGTTCCATGGCTATGGTAACTTGCACGCCACAATTGCGGCAGCAAATACCTTCTTTGAGGAAAGTCTAAAAAGGCTCTCTTTCCGCCTGACGCAGGTCTTCATCGAACGTAGATGTTTCGGAAGGACCCCCAAAAAACCAGCAAATATAGGTAGTTACTTAATCACAGAAAGATGCTTCTTGAGCAGTTCGTGAAGGCTACCAGTACTTCAAGTAGTCTCTCCCTCGGACTTGACCACAACCTACTATTTGGAACAAGTACCTAATTTCAAAGATTCCAAAAATTGAAGATCATTAAGAATTTCATGAAAAACCCATGAAGACATATTTCACACAAAGCCCCGACGTGGTTTGCGTTCCTGAAGATAGTTTGATTACGTATGATGTATCCTACATTACTTGCAGCCTTAAGTCGACAACTGGACGTTACCTCCTTAAGAGTGGTCAGTGAGTGGTGATCAACACTGGGACAACATTCTGACGGATGCCAGAGTCAGTCACAGCCCCAATTGGTTGCGACATTTGTTCGCTGTCATTTTATAGTTTTGTGGAGTCACAAACACGGAGTAATGAGGGGTATTAGGGTGTTTCGAGAGGTTTCTGTTTCAAATTCGACGTGATGTAAGTCAACATCAAACTGCATCAATTTTTTTCACAAATTCTTTATAAGTACAGCTGTGGAGCAAGATGACATCGTAGGTTACTCTGTAGTATTTTAATAATCGCTAGCAGTAGTGGATAGTCCACTACTGTACACAGTGCACGTTATCCAGCTGAAGATGGGCTGAAGCCGATTATGCTCCTTCGAAATTCACCTCCGCCAAAGTTGCATAACGGACCCGGCTAAAAGTCTGCAGAGAAATATCATCGAGGCAAATTCTTATGGGAGGTAATTCTTTCGAAAAATCTCATAGCTCTAGCAGGCATTGGCCCTAGAGATCTTCGTCAGGCGAAAAGAGAGGACGCTGTGGTGTCTTTAGAAAGACACCACAGCGTCCTCTCTTTTCCTCAAAGAAGGAAGATTTGCCGCCGCGTGCAAGTTACCGTAGCTCTAGAACACTAAGGACAATTAAAGGAACACAGGTCGGTTTCAGTCTGTAAAAGTCTGGCACAAACTCTCGCTTTACCCAGAGCGGGAGAAGGTATTTGATGATTTTCTTCCTAAAAGTAAAACGTGCAGACACTAAAAACTGTGGGTATTGACCTCAGAACAAGATACGTACAGACTCTTTACACATTTCAGCAACATTTAACATTTTGAAAACTACTTTATCCACTTTTTTTATAGCCTACGTTAAATAACATTTATTTAGTGTTGTTAAAAGAAAACAACGGTTTAATACACTTTTAGTCTATTATAATGAACCAATCATATTAAAATCATACAGCGTTGTTTCATCATAGAATAAACCAAAAACAAATTTAAACTATCACCTTTTCCTTTTAGGGGTAGGCAGAACCACAGTTTATCAACTACTTCGATCTCAACATGTCTGTTTCTGTTTATTGATGATGATAAGTAATTTATTTGATGATATCATGAACGAGTATTCTATTACTGGTGAGCCAAATAAATAAAATAAATTATATATCTGGACATAAGAAATACATTTTACATAATATATTTACTGAAATTAATTTCCGTTATTTGAATTAGATGTTTTTAGCACGAATCACAAGCACAGAATTATTAATTACGTTTGTGCATTTTTACTAACTTGACGCAGACAAAGTCGCGGGTAACAGCTAGTGTACATATAAAATGTGCATGAAGAGGTACCTCTAAGTGATAATCTTTGATAATGTACAAGGAACAAGGGTCAGCATAACAGACGTTCATGGGATGCGTTGTAATAAGGTGGTCGCATTTAGGGTTTCCAATCCCTTGAGGGTCAATAGGAAAATTGCCATCGTTTACATTATAATGCTTAAACAGAATACCTCGCACTAAGGTCTTTTTTATATAGCATGGGTAGGATGACAGCAGGATGAAAATATGCATTTTTAAGATGACAGAAAAGGATAGGTAGCTACATTGTATGAATCCGACAGCTGTCACCCGCAACATTCTGTAGCAGTTGTAGTGTAGTGTGGAAGCCGAAAGGGTTTTCTCTGCTGCTGACTGTAGATATGACCCCTAAAATACCTACGCAGTAGTTTGGCAGACGACAGTTTAAATAGCTAGGTATGTGTTATGTTTTCTTCGCAAACATTTCCAACTGAATACTGAGCCAACTTGTAAGTAATAGTTTTATTCAGTAGCGTTCATTTAAAAATATTCTTGGGTTTTGTGAAAAAAAGTTATTATGTTCTGCGATGTTTTCTGTTTTTAGGGTTCCGTATCTAAGTCGGCAAGTACGGAACCCATATAGGATCATTTTGATGTCCCTTTATATCACGAACGCGTGGAGGTATGAAGCTGAAATTAATATCAAATAGTCAAGTTTGCTTCAGTCAATTGAAATAATCAAACTTCTGAATCATAGCAATCTAGAGATAAGGCCGTTCATACTCCGTTTAGGCGCATATTTTAACAATCCCTAGGAAACCCACCCCTATAGGGTGGATAATTCCCGTTTACCTAGTATCCTGAAATTTTGCATTAAGCACAAGTATAGGAAAAAGTCTGAAAAATGTAAATGTGTAGTAACGCCACAAAAAATAATTGCGAGATTCTATTCGGGAATTGAACTATTTACACAGGTAAGCGTGGAACCCTCAGTGCACGAGTTCGACTCGTAACTTGACTGGCTTTTTTCTACTAGGCCTTCCTATTAACTAAGTAGTACCATCCACACACACATTGACATTGACGCGTTGTCGCGTTGACATTATTAATTACTATTTTTTATTACAAATTAATATTATTATTAATGTATTATTTCATAAAAATATATTTAGATTATGTTAGATTATAAGATGCCTAAAATAAGTCCTCTTCTCCGTTTATTAAACCCTTGTTTTGCTGTGCCCGCAGGGTCCACGATTGTTTCTTTTGGCAAATGTTTACCACCTAAGTCTACATTGTGGAATGCAATAAAGAATTGAGTATGTATTCAAAATTACAGGGAACTCATATTGCAACTGGTTGAGAATCTGCGTAAATCTGCGCAGGAAGCTTTGAATTCTGTCAAAATCTTCAATGCTGGCATCCTGCAAGAGGCACAGCAGATCAGAGATAAAATCATCAGTGATGTGCAGAACTTTAGGAATCGCGTCACAGAGGCAGTTGAGGATGTTATGAACAGAATTTCTAACACCAGTGTGGCTGTCAAGGACTGTGTCGATGTGAGTATAACTACTAGTACCTACCTATCTATACCTCTAGATACACCTATAAATTAACATTGAAGTGACTGTTTGCAATATCAAAATAGTACATTTTAATACAAACCAGAAAGTTTGTCATTGCGACCGAGGCGGAATTCGCACGAGCCGTAGGCGAGTGTGTTATGGAGCCGAGGGTTGCAGTGAAAAATTTGCACGCGTGTCAACGACGTTTTTCAAAACACTTAGGAGAAATACTTTCTCTGAAAATTACAACGCATTCTTGTTCATTTTGCAATGAAGAAAATTTTCCAAAGTTGCCATACATTTTAGTTTTGATTTAGATGGCAGCACGCTATCGCGAGTATTTTTTACCTTAATCACAATATCTGGCAGCGGCGGCGTACCATCTAAAGAATTCTCTTCTAATCTTAAATTCAACATTTTTTTCACAAATAACACAAATAAAAAATAAAAGGTATTTTATAGATTATTTTCCCGCGCTTTACCATTGCAGGTTTGATACGTTTGCTTCTGCTTCACAGAAGCAAACGTATCAAACCGTTATTCATCCAACTTAATATTAAAAATAGAAATTAAAATATTTTTGAATTTAGAACACAGAAAATTGAAAATATGCTAATAAATTGTTCAAAGAATCATATTTATTTATGGTAATCTGTTCAATATTAAAACCTTAAAAATCTGCCCTCTTTGCTTTAAAAAAAATAATAATCACCGTTGACCGTGACGAAATGGGAAAGAAAAAAACCCTTGTTGTGATAAATAAAAAAAAACACGAGGGTGATATAGATGGCATATTGAACCTAATCGTAGTTCGATAAGAGTCAGTTTTCGAGGAAGAGAAAAGAAGGAAGAGGGAAGGAGTTTTTGAAATAACATTTTTTTACTACTTAGCTGAATACGAAAGTAGGTAAAATGCAATATTTATCTGCCTGTTTGACGGAATCTAATTTGATTTTTTTCTGATTTTGACGGAACTTTTACAGGTCTAGTTAAGTAGTCGAATTTTAAGGAGTAGGTACCTAGGTAATTTAGGCGTACGATTTTTAAATATCAAGTGATTCAGCGAAATATCAAGCTTTCGCGACTCAGGAACATGCAGAAACCACGATCGAGAAGTTAATTTATAACTTCTCGATCGTATAAACAGAACAGCAGGCAACATTTTAGTTTTTTTTTTTTCATTTTACTTTGCTGTATCCATTTCATGTTAAAAATTACGTAAGACAATCTCATCATACTTACTTGCATCTTTTTTCTTTCATTATGTAGTCTCACAGAAGCACTGCAGCCGCTGTATTCAACGATACACTATCCAGCACACTGATTTGCGTCGACGAACGCATCGCTGATGTTTCTAAAACGATCCAGCACCTAGTGACCCTAGCAAATGATGCTATCGGAGCTAGCTCACAGGCTATAGAAGACATGAAGAAGTGTACCGCGGATAACACTAACTTGTGGACTGCTGGATCCTGCCTTGGAACCGTAGCTGTGCAGACTGAGATGAAATCCGTCGGTTTTCTTGGACAGTGTAGTATGACGGTAAGAACCCTCTTAGTATTTAGTTCAACAATCTTCGTTCTAAGATTAAAGAAATAAACGGTACCTAAGTGCTTTGTAGAATTCTTTGGGTTGTGGGGCTCATTCATTGAAGGCGGAAATATCAAGCTGACGATACGGATGATGGTATCGTTACCTTGGTAACTCGTTCAACGCCACCAAGCTGTGTAACTTGTGTGTCCGGAGGATCGTCAATATACTTAACAAACTTTAAGAGTCAATAGTCATTGACATAATGCTCAGGCGCCAAAGTACTCCTCCACATCGCTGTCATCTGGAAACGTGCCCAGAAGGCTGGTAACATTGCCATGTTGAAAACCAATGCTATGTCTTTGGGCAAAGAACGAGCCAGCCCTTTGGTCATGCAGTGTCGATCAGTCTGCGAGAAATTTCCTTGAAATTAATATTTAGGTACCTATGTTTTGTTTCAGATTGGTCGCATTAACTTGGGCATTGCTTCCCTACCAGCTTCCCTCGAATTTTGTGCCGGTGCGCGCCTGATTCAAACTGGAATCCAGACTGGAAAGATCATCGTTGAAGTTGGTACCTGTTCAGCAAGCGGAATCTTCAACACTATCATTGGTAAACCTACGCATGTTGAAAAATAAGTTGTTTTATAGGTATATAGGGTGACCAAATAAGATGTATTTATACTTAACTAAGATGTATAGCTTAGTGGCACCATTAGGGTCAATTTTTGTCGTTGATTGATCCATATCTAAGTACAAATATATGGATATTTTCATTTAAACAGAAAAATATCTTAACTTAAAGTTGTGTGCATCAGGTTTAGCCACTCTGTATAAGAAATCAAGTGAAGGAATGAAATAAAGGAACATCTACTACATTTTGTGTATTTTCATTTCGATCAAGTAGGTATCTACCTAACATGTGAAGACCCTATTGCACTCTAATTAACAATTTCATAAACCTTTGCTATCAGTTTGCTGACAAACAACTACCTTTCTTCTAAAGACAAATCTCGATAAAAATGTTGCAATTCCTTTGCAACATTAAGAGTTGGTTGGTGGTTGGTAGAGTTGGTTGGTTGGTTGGTTGGTTGGTGTTGGTGGTTGGTTGGTTGGTTGGTTGGTTGGTTTGGTTGGTGGAGTTGGCACTGAGTATTTTGTATGAACTCAGCCCCAATTCCGCTGCTCTGAACAGCGGTTTTATTTTTATAAAAAAAAAAAACAATAATTATTCAATTGTTTTTGCGAGGCCCTTTTAAAAAAGAAGCTTTCAAATATTTCAAATATAACGTACCTAATCTCGTAGATATACACGTTAGGGTCAGATTTGCGTTTTTTTTTTATCGAGCCAACTAATTTAAGTAGGTATACTACTCTGTCAAGAAAGTACCGGGAAAAGATCAATAATACACAAAATGTTTGTTATTCATCCAAATTTATTTTATCACCTTCAAAGTATGCTCCTTCAGAAACGATACACTTACGCCAACGAATAATCCAATCATCAAAACATTTTTTAAATGCTGTTTTCGGAATTGAGTTCAGTTCTCGCCACGAATTCTCCTTTATGTCTTCTACCGATAGAAAACGGGTGCCACGAAGTGGTAATTTGAGTTTAGGAAAAAGAAAGAAGTCGGCTGGAGCCATATCTGGTGAATATGGTGGTTGCTCGATGGTATTTGTTGAGTGTTTGGTCAAAAATTCGTTCACAATGATAGCCTTGTGCGAAGGCGCATTATCGTGCACAACACCGTAATAATCAAAGAAAACAGTCGACATGACTTTGACTTTTGATCGACTTTGGCGTGGTGTTTTCGGTTTCGGTTCAGTTGGAAGGCGCCACTCCGAAGCTTGTTGACTAGTTTGGATGTCAAACTCGTAAACCTACGTCTCGTCACCAGTAACAATGCGTTTCATGAATGTTGGGTCGGAATTGACTCGTTCTAGCATATCCTCAGCGACTCTCATGCGATTGAGTTTTTGGAGAAAATTCAGGTCTTTTGGGACTAGCCGAGCGGTAACATGTTTCATACCCAAATGATTAGTTAAAATTATACGGATCGACTCGTGAGATACAGAAAGTTCGGCGGCTATCTCTCTCAAAGTTTAATGAGGATTTTCAGTCACTATTTCCTTCACTTTTGCGATGTTAACTTCAGTTGAAGACGTTGATGGCCTTCTAGAGCGAGGCAAATCTTCCATCACATCTCGACCGCTTTGTACCACTCATAAGCACGTGTTTATGATAAAGTTGACTCACCGTAAGCCTTCTGTAACATTTTCAGTGACTCCGAACACGAAATTCCATTAGCGATGCAAAATTTAAGACAGACTCTTTGTTCGATGTTTTTATCCATTTAGACCAAGATCCCAGAGCTGTCTGACATAACTTATTTTCACATGGATGAAACCTTAAGTTCTCAGTACCGTCTCATGTGCTTTGAATACCTACTACTTACTTACTACTAGCTAAAAACAGCACTTAATTTAATATAAATAATAGATGCAACTCAAACTCCGCGCCAAAATGGAAAACAGTTGTGCCAATCTACCAACAACAAAAAAAACAAAAATTTGAATTTGGAACCTTAAACAAATCATCCATTCCCGATACTTTTCTGACTGAATGTATCATGTTTTGATTTTTGCCCGGCGGTTGGTAGATATAGTCAATTTTAATAAAATATTTTTTCATGGTGTTTGTTCTCTTTTATATTAGTGGATTTCCAGAGGTTTAAAAAAGTTCAAAATGAGTAGAACCTGGCCTTAATTTACAAATTATAAACGCACACAAACCGGGTGGGCTAGAAAGCTTCATTCTTTGCCAATATCTGCGCCAGTTAGGCATCTATTTACCATCACGCCTGGTTATTACGACTACCATAGATATCCGTGACGACTACGGACTACCTATGTCATCTCTTTAATTTTGCGGACTGTCGGACAGTCATAAAATTTTCTATTCAATCAGTAGAGCACTGAAAAATTTGCCAACCAACATATTTTTTTTCGCGCATGGGTAATAAGAGCTTATGAGCTAATGCTTGCAGGCGGTTTGACTATTTCAGGTATTTTAACTATATTTCAACCAATTTACACAAAATCTTAACAAATTATACCTACATCTAAACGTTCCCCATGAAATACTGTCCATTGATGAAAACCCGTTCAGTAGTTTTTGAATTTATCGCGGACTGACAGATAAAAGCGGCGGAGACTGTTTCTTAATATGTAGTAATTTAATTAGCTAAATACTTTTTTAACCGCATTGCGTAAGTCCCATCATACCCTAAATACTTACACATTGATAAAACACAATTTTAGATGCCATGATTTTATGGAACGTAGGTACCTTCAACCTAAATAGACAATTTCTATCACACTGATATTGAACTTTTTTAATCACAATGTATGCCAAATAAAATATGCTTTCTTTAAAAGTATAAATATCTTTCTAACAATGAAGAGGTTTCTGTAGTGAAATATAACGAAAAATAAGCGGATGAATTATTTCATTGATAATCAATATTTATTAAAAAACAAAATGACGACAGTAGTGTAACAAAAATAAATGCTTAGGTACAAAACATTGTGATGCTTACTTAACTTTTCATCAAAAACAGATTAACACTTAAAATATTAGCACATATTTAAAAAAAAATAGATATTTATAATCTGGTTTTAATTTTATCGCGGGCACATAGCATGACGACCACCATCGACTGAGATTGTTGCACCAGTAATATTACTCGCACCTTCACTAGCCAAAAATAATATGGTATTCGCTACCTCCTTAGTAGTTCCAGTCCTTCCTAATGCATGCGTCTCCTTACATTTCACCAAATACGCAGCATAATCTTCCTCACTGACTCCACCTCTCAAGTGTATGCCAGTTTCAATAACACCTGGATTCACAGCATTCACTCGAACACCTTTGCTAGCAAGCTCTAAGGACACACATCTTGTAAACTGGTCCAAGGCAGCTTTGGACATGCAATATGCAAGAATGCCTGGAAAAGACCTCAGTCCAGCCACACTGGATACATTAACGATGTTCCCTTTAGACTTGACAAGATGCGGTGAAGCCAACATAGTCAAATGATATGGCCCACGCACGTTTGTATTCATTATGCTGTCGTATTGAGCAAGAGAAGTATTCTCAATTGAACCGATTTGCATAATGCCGGCATTGTTGACGAGCACATCAAGTTGTTTGAAATTGTTGATGGTTTCCTTCATTAACCTTTCAACATCAGCTTCCTTGTCAATATCGGCAATAACAGAGAATGGTGTAAGCTTGCTGGGTGAAGCGACTTCGCATTCTTTTGCAGTCTTCTCCAGGTTTTCCTTGTTCCTTCCTGTTAGGACTAGTTTCGCATCTTGCTTCGCAAATTCTATTGCAGTTTCTGCTCCTATTCCTGAGCTAGCTCCAGTTACGAGAACTACTTTATTGGTGAACATTCTTGATACCTGATTAAAAAACAAAGCAAGTTTTAATTACGTCAGTCTAGCTTAAAAACTTGAGAATCACAAAAGTACTATAACCACTTTAAGTTTCTTTATTTTTAAACGTTTTTCGCGCAGTATTATTACAACAAAACAGGTTTAACGTCATCTACTTGTCTGCAAAGGTTACTTGTTGATAAGAACATTTTATCGACCACTCTAGCCATAGGATTCAATTTGCGATAAATTAATTGAAATATAATTTTCTAGTTAATATCACCATGACCAAAGTACAATGGGTACTCAATCAGACTAATCAAACTGTTCTGAAGAGCTTGATACCTACCTAAATAAGCCTAAGTAGCGTACAGATTTTTTACAAATTAATAAGGACTTTTGCAGCATTTCATTTCATAGTTATTCAATTATAATCTATGTAAAAACGTAATAAGGAAGCCTGTAAGCTTTCTTGAAGTACGTAATTAATTTCTAAATAGGTACATCGTTACTAATGTTAGTAGGTATTTCAAAGTTTTAACTTTCAAATTGGCATTTGGCATTAACGTGCGAAAATAATGAAACTGTATGATTACTCAATGTTTTATTTAAACAAATGATTAACTGAAGCCTTATTCAGCTTTTATCGATATCAGAACCAAAAGGACTATCGTGGGCACATAGCATGGCGACCACCGTCAACCGGCATAGTTACACCAGTAATGTTACTGGCTGCAGCACTTGCTAAAAATAGAATCACAGACGAGACTTCCTTTGCATCACCAGCTCTACCCAGGGCATGACTGTCTGCGCACTTCTTAATAAACACTTCATATTCTTGTTCATTCATGCTTGACTTCATGTGAATACCCGTTGTAATAACACCAGGATTAACAGCATTAACGCGAACATTCTTCGGTGCCAGCTCGAGAGCAACACACCTCGTAAATTGATCCAAAGCAGATTTAGACATGCAGTAAGCAAGAACATTCGGGAAAGATCTCAAACCAGTAACGCTGGATACATTAACGATATTGCCTTGTGTTTTCACAAGGTGAGGAGTAGCCAACATCGTCAAATGATACGGCCCGCGGACATTTGTGTTCATAACACGATCGTATTGAGCCAAACTCGTGTTTTCTATAGTTCCCGATTCAAGAACGCCAGCATTATTCACTAGGACATCGAGTTGTTTAAATTCGTCTATTGTCTTCTTAATAATATTTTCTACGTCACTTTCAATGTTCATGTCGGCGACAACGATCAACGGCTTCAAATTACTTGGTGAATATTCTTGGCATTGTTTTGAAACTTTGTCTAGATTTTCTTTATTTCTTCCTGTAAGTACCAGCTTGGCATCAAGCTTTGAGAAGTCTAGGGCAGTTTCTGCACCAATACCCGAGCTGGCACCAGTAATGAGTACCACTTTGTTTGCAAACATGGTTGGTACCTGATTGACAAAATATTTCTTTAAGTCTTTGGGTCAGATTTTCGTATTACTGACGCAATTGAAGGATACCTTCATAATGATACAAACTTGCCTTTTTTATGGAATGTTAGCTTTCAAATACGAGAGTAACTATTTAGGTAGGTATTTGTATTTATATCAAGGTACCTATGAGAGACAGCTGATAGGTAGAACAGTGCAGGTCATAATTCGTTTTTACAGTAAGACTCCCCTAGACGACCCACTGACCCTATTTTATTCAGTACCTACAAGCAAAAACTACTAAATTATTATCGTGGAGGTCAAATTAACAGTCGTCATTATTTTGTCTGAATAGGAAAACCAAATCTACTTAGAGCTACTTGATAACGCTGATTGGTAATTCTAACCTTATTAGATCGTTGATCTTATACCTACCTACTAAACTACTAGTAGGTATTCTGTACCTATCTGCAAAACTTCCTTTACTATAATTACCTATGTTAACACGAAATAGGTAGTACCTACTTAAAACTTTAACAAAGATCAAAAAGTATTGATTAACAGCCGGCATCCCCTACCAGCACCTATAAACTATTCTAGCCTACCTAAACCTACATCGATAAGTTCAGAAAGGAATATCAAAAATTACACGGTAAATAATTTATGAAAGAACAAATAGAAGTACTTACAATAAGAATCGTATACAAATAAAACAGACTAACCGCAACGAAGTAAACTTTCGCGTGAAAGAATACTAATTTTGACATTGACAGTTGAACTCAAACGTCACCATTTTTCACCAGAGAGTATGATAGGAGACCATTCCCACTTGTCTTGTGTCGGATCAATCTTTTTAATCAAATCACCATTGACCATAGATATATTTTTTTCCTTTCGTTCCTTGTGGAACAGGCTAAAGTCAAAGACCATGCTGCCTAGGCACCATAGATACTAAGGAGTACTTTACACTAGTTTTAAAGTAAATCGACTAAATAAATTACGTTGTTATTCGATATGATAAAGTGGACTATTCGATAAAAGAATGGTCGTGTCGTAAAGTGAAATTAACATTACCCCATTTTTTTAGTAACCCAACCTACCATCCATCAAATGCCAAACGTCATTTCGTGTTGACACAGCTTTGTCTATCATGTTATTTTATTGTGATTTTTATGCTAAATCATGTAGAACAGTCACCAATTTTACATAGTTCCACAAAGGAAATAATATTTAACATAATACAGTTTTGCCAAAGCGAAAGAGTGGCACATTACACCAATATTAATCTAAACAAAATCACGGAACATTGCAACACGTTTTCACGCTGTAGCCGGTAATACCAGTTTTATTTTAATGTTTAGAGACTTCCTAGTAGTATAGTAGTAGTTCCTATCCTCCTGCAGCGGGGTGTGAGGCAGGGAGACGTCATTTCTCCGAAACTGTTCACGGCCGCAATGGGGGATGTCTTCAAAGTTCTGGACTGGAGCGGATTAGGCATTAAAGTCAATGGCGAGTACATCACTAAGAGCTCAGCACAATGCTAAATGACCTAAGTAGAGCTTCCGAAAGAGTGGGTGGGAAATCATCCAAATGACTTCTCGCGCTCTGGGTGGAGCGAGAGGGCGTGTCAGACTTTTACTGACTAAAACCACACCTGTATCCTTCATTTACCCTTTGCGTTCTAGGACTACGGGTTTCCCTTTCAGAAATTCTCCGCGGTCCTAGCTAGCGGGCATCGGCCCTGCTGGGCCCCTACAGTTTGCTGACATCTCTTGAGGAGCGCGAGGATCACTACGCGCTGTTGACGACTGGGCTCGGTCCAGTTAATTACCGAACATCCGGACGGCGAGCTACCCAATGCTCGACGTCCGCAAGCCCGCGTCTACCGTGGCTGGTATTCGGGGTCGGAATTACGGCGGCTAGGGCGTGAGGACCTTCGTTACCTCACGCGTGCAGCCTCCTCCTTCGCTAGCATTACTGCTTCGCAAAAGGAGGCGACCGCCTGCCATTCCTCCTCGCTCCGGACCATAGCCTGAACCAGGGCCCGACGCGAAAGGTCGCTGCCGCCAATTGCCTCCACGAGGACACGGCGGTGCTCTGCCCAAGTGGGGCACACCTCCACCGTATGCTCTACCGTGTCCTCTGGGTGGTCCACACAATGATGACACCCGGGCGTTGCTTCCGCCTGAATCCGATGCAGGAACCTCCCGAACTTGCCATTTCCGGTGAGGACCTGCGTCATGCGGTAGGTGAGGACGCCGTGTTGCCGCTCCAGCCACTCCTCAAAGAGGGGACTTACCGCCATAATTGTAACGTGTCCATCCGAAAGAGTGGGTCTTAAAATGAACATGGACAAAACTAAAGTCATGATAAACAACCACTCCGTGGTTCTGTAGCACCCACTCCTATTAAGATTGGAGACTCTATACTCGAAGTGGTGGACGATTTCGTTTACCTTGGACAGACAGTCTAGTTGGGTAGATCTAATTTCGAGAAAGAGGTCAACCGTCGAATCCGACTCGGCTGGGCAGCATTTTGAAAGCTGCGCGGTATCTTCTCATCCAATATACCACAGTGTCTCAAGACTGCCTATGACCAGTGGGCAGTGCGTGTTGCCAGTGATGACATATGATTCCGAAACGTGGTCGCTCACAATGAAATGGCTATGCTCGGAGTTTCCTTGCGTGATTGAATCAGAAATATAGATATCTGCAGGAGAACCAAGGTTGCCGACATAGCACGAAAAATCGCCAAACTTAAGTGGACACATTGCTCGCAGAATAGATGGTTGTTGGGGCCGAAAGGTTCTGGGGTGGCGACCGCGTACTGGAAGACGCAGAGTGGAAGGCCCCCTACAAAGTGGACCGATGACCTGGTGAAGGTTGTGGGAATCCGATGGATGCGAGACGCGCAGGACCGTTCATTGTGGTGACACTTGGGGGAGGCCTATGTCCAGCAGTGGACGTCTATCGGCTGAAATGATGATGATGATGATGATGAGACTTCCTAGGTAACTCCGGTCCCTGACATTTCCAAATATATTATTAAATAAATTAAAATGAAATTCATATAAACATGATAATATTTTTGTTTAAGTATTTTGTTTTGGTCAATGTTTTCGATAGCAGGTATAAATTGTTTTGATACATTTAATTTATAATACCTTTCGACTAACTTAAAACATTTATTTTCAGGCTTGACTATAGATACAATAACTAAAATAAAAAAAAAATGGGCAAGTGCGAGCCGGACTCGCGCATTGAGGGTTCGCAAATAAAGTTATTCTTTTATGTCAATTTTCAGATTTTTTCCTATACTTGTGCTACGAGACCTTGGGGGCTATTGGCTAACTTTTTCAATAACAGTTGACAACTAGCATTCGTTGCACACTAAACTTAGTTGTCAACTGACAATTTCATAAAATTGGAATTACGTATCACACAAGTGACTAACAAACTACGGTGGAAATGAGGTGAATTATAAAAATTTACGGTGCCTATTGTGACCACTCTAAAATTTTATCGACTATTATACAGCTTCAAAAGCTTACACAATCGCAATTTTAAAAGTATCGATAAAATAACATCTGTCAAAACGTGTTACGGTGTCTATCAAAGGCATCAGTGGCTAATGACGTCACTGCAGTTGGTCACTGAAGATAGGCAATACGAAACTAGCTGTTTGACAGTTCAATGATGCACATTGTCAACAAGTTATCATCACTTGAACTGTCAACAGAGTTACGCAATAGCCCCGCTGGGGGGCTATTGGCTAACTTTTTCAATAACAGTTGACAACTAGCATTCGTTGCACACTAAACTTAGTTGTCAACTGACAATTTCATAAAATTGATATTACGTATCACACAAGTGACTAACAAACTACGGTGGAAATGTGGTGAATTATAAAAATTTACGGTGCCTATTGTGACCACTCTAAAATTTTATCGACTATTATACAGCTTCAAAAGCTTACACAATCGCAATTTTAAAAGTATCGATACAATAACATCTGTCAAAACGTGTTACGGTGGCTATCAAAGGCACCAGAGGCTAATGACGTCACTGCAGTTGGTCACTGAAGATAGGCAATACGAAACTAGCGGTTTGACAGTTCAATGATGCACATTGTTTACAAGTGATCATCATCGCCGCCGAGTTGCTGGCCTGTCGGTTTTCTATCGTTTACATTTCGGGGAGTGTGCACTGGAATTGCACAATCTAATTCCGCCAAGTCCGTTCCATCATCGGACCACTAGACGTACGGCGTTGCGCCACCGGTACATGGTGGACATCCCACCCATACGCACAAAACTTTTTGAGAACACATTTATTATGCGTACAGCCAAGGAGTGGAATTCCTTGCCGGAGTCTGTGTTTCCTGATAGCTACAACTTAGGGGTCTTTGAGTCAAGAGTGAATAGGCTACTTCTAGGCAAGCGTGCTCCATCGTCGACCACATCATCGCTTACCATCAGGTGAGATGGTGGTCAAACGCGAGCCTATCATTAATAAAAAATAAAAATTTTAAAAAATCACTTGAACTGTCAACAGAGTTACGCAATAGCCCCGCTGGATACCTGCACACGTTCCCGAAATAAAGGGTCTTGACAGACAGACAACAAAGTGATTCTATAAGGGTACTGTTTTTAGGGTTGCATACCTCAAAAGGAAAAAACGGAACCTTTATAGGATCACTTTGTTTAAAACCCTTTATCTCAGGAACGTAAAAAGGATATAAGGGGAGGCAATAATTTTAATTTTTTTAGTTAACTCAAAACTATATTATAATTACAATATAATTCTAAACTATAAAAGAGAACACCATAAAAAAATATTTTACTAAACTTGCCCATAATTATGTTCAACCGCTGAGTCGAAATCAAAACATGATATACGTAATTAGTTGGCAAGTTAAAAAAAAAAACACTAATCTGACCCTAAATTACGATTTCAAACGGGTCTATTTACGAGATTACTATGCCCCCATAGCAAATAGCGTGATAATTTATAGCCTATGTCCTTTCTCAAGCTCTATTCTATGTTTGTACCAAATTTCATCAAAATAGGTTCAGCGGTATAAGCGTGAAAGCGTAACAGACAGACAGACAGACAGACAGACAGAGTTACTTTCGCATTTGTAATACCTATTAGTATGGAAGTATGGATAGGATGGATAGTATGGAATTAGGGAAGTATGGATTATGGGTCTTGTGCACAAGGGAGATATTACGATGTGTATCATGAGTTGGAAAAGTACATAAATGCCATAAATAGGAATATAAAATTATCAATCTGGTTCAAAAATGAGTAATACAATACAATTTATTGATTTTAATATATATATCGATTTAAAAAAACGTACTCGACTAAAAGTAAACAGCTATTGAAATCTCTACGTCAAACTGCCTGCCTTGCGAAACGTGAAGAGTGAAGTGATTTATTGTGAAATGAAATGAGGATTTTATTGTGGTTTTATTTACAGTAATAAAACTATTGCAGAGTGATCTTTTGATAGATTTCCTATTTGTAACTTATTTCGAATTGTGTGTTACATGTGAAAACGATACGTTAATTATTAAACATGTCTGCAGCGTCTGCCGCGAATGCAGATTCGTTCGACGAATTCTACACAGAGGTGAGTCCTTTATTTTGTAAATATTCTGCCTTATTTTTACATTTTGTGCTAAAGAACTTCTTACGCTATTACTATTACTACGAGTTCGTATCTACGAGCTTGATTTAACTTTCTTACCATTACACAATACTGTTAGTGTAAATATTGAACGTTTTGTATACAAGTAGGAAGTTTAACTATGCGTCATTAATGAATGAATTCAATATTACATGTTTGTTGCAACCCGTTTTTTAGGTGAAAGAAATTGAAAAACGCGATTCTGTGCTGACACCAAAACAACAACTGGAACGGTTACTACGCCCTGGCTCCACATACTTCAATCTTAACCCATTCGAAGTCCTGCAAGTTGAACCAGATGCATCCCTCGACGAAATCAAGAAGAAATACCGCAGACTTTCAATACTGGTACATCCAGACAAAAATATGGTAAGATAAAACAGTTTAATAATTGTTTTCAGTGACTAACCGATAGTATCCCTTTTAACTTTCGATAAATACCATGTGCTCAAAGTAAACTTTTGATAACTTACCTGATTTCATTTAGCATCTAATAAAAGTTTTAATTTGCCAGTAAATTTCTAACTTGACCACAATTTTCATATGACCTACTTTTTAAAAATATCTCACTCCCAGCCATATTTTAGCTTTAAAGTATTCAGTTCTCAAGTAAGCAGATTTCGTATTCGTTTAGACGGTTACGTCCGTCAACATTTCGTTTTTATCCACAGATTGGATCATACCGAGGGATGTCCTGACACAGCAAGTAATAGGTAAGGAACAACAGTGGAACATCAGTGTGAACGGGAGACATAAACAAAGACAGCACACAATTTTTAAAAAATATCTAATAGTTTTTGACATAAAAGTTATTAGCCAGACATACTTTCATAGTATTCCGATTAAGTAAAATTTTGTATTGTTTTCAATTACAGGAAGACTTAGAACGAGCCCAACAAGCTTTTGAAATTGTAAACAGAGCATGGAAGACCCTTGAGAATGATGACACAAGAAAAAAATGCTTAGACATTTGCGAAGAGGCAAAAGAACGGACTGACCACATGGTAAATTGATTTTGCTGTTGTCAATAAATTCAATGCTTTTTACAATTGCTATTATACAGTCAAATCCCACGCTATTAATCTAATGTTGATAATTTTAGATTGAGCAGAAAAGAAAAAAGCAGAAAAAGGATAATAAGGGGTCTGAAGGAATTCCAGAGGATGATCCTGTGAAATATAAACATGCTATTTATGTAATGACCATGAAGGTATGAATTTTAATTTTTTTGGTAGTATCTTTTTACCGTATTAATATTACAAATCTTTTATGTTTTAAATAAATATATTGACTTTGCAATCAGACTAAACAATTTAATTTAATATAATACGTTTTACTTGTGAGATACATTTTGTATTCATGCGATTGCCAAGTCAATCTATTTATTTAAAACATAAGATTTGTAATATTGATAAGGTCACTATCACTATATGATGTTGCAAGAGGTCCCTCAAGTAGAGACTGAATAAATTAACCGACTTGGTATTACATGGATCTCACAACTTTTTACGGTAGAAGAACTGAGTTGCGAGCCTTGGTATTTTACAAGTTATGTTTTTGATGGCATTGTAATTTTGAAGGTGTGAGCCTGGAGTTCTGTCACACAGGTCTTGAACCCAGTATAGACTCTCAAACTCGCTCTCAAAAAGGATAGTGTTACAAAATAATTACTAATGACTTGACTGGCCTGTTGGTCTAGTGGTTAGTGGCCCTGACTGTTAGGCTGGAGGTTGTGGGTTCCATTTCCAACCAGGAAAAATTGTGTGATGAGCACAATCATTTGTTCTGTGTCTGGGTGTAATTTATCTATATATGTATGTATTTAGAAATATGTAAGTATGTTTATCAGTTGTCTAGTAACCATAACACAAGCTCTGCTTAGCTTGGCACTAGACGGCGTAGAGTGATAATTGAATATAATATTGGAATATTATATTATACTATATAATTAATTACCTTTTTGAAAGACAAATAAATCTTATTATTTATTTTCAACTTGAGTGGTGTTTTGTTACCACTCAAGTTGAAAATATATTGTTTTTACTTTGAGTCGCTAGTCTAAAGAAATATATGTGTCAATTTAGATTATGAATAGCTTGACAGTAGATAGAAAATTCAAAATAACCCCATAGTGACACAGCCAATTTTTTATTAAAGTGGGAAAACACCAAAAAACATTTCCTGCTTTAGGAAGAGTGAGAGGCAACCCACCTGTGTTTTTTCAGCTACACTGTGCGCTTCAGGGATGTAGTAACTGTTTCGAATAATCCCACTGGCTTGGATACTAAAACTGCCTTGATCGATGTTTGTTTAGCAACAATACACATGTGCGGCAAAAACCTTTGCCAGAATGATTGAAGTAACTAGCTTACTACACTGGTACTACGCTCCTCCTGTCTTCTGTTTAACATTGCTAATGCACACTGTGATTGTTGTCATCATGTTAATAAAAATATCAAAGGAGGACATTTTATTACAATTCTATAATTGTTTGTTTAAACACTCTATCTCTGGAACCACCAGTTGGGTAAGGAAAAATTGTTCTGAATGGGAGGTTCATCACGAATGGAAGCAGAACAGTGATTAAAGCTAAGATACAGCTAGCAATTAATATAAAGTAGACCATGATCTCTTTGTGATGAAAGATGAGTAGGTTGAATTGATTCCTGCACTTAGTAAATGGGTTAGAACAGCCAGGGGCGCCGACTTTTAGAAAACCTCATGGGTGCTCATGCTCATTTGATAGACTCAAAAGTGGCGAAGTGTAAGAAAAGAAATGCACACTGATCGACCGATAAATAAATAAATGTCGTACTTACATACTGCGCATTTAATTACAAATTATGTTTGATAAAAATATAAAATGAAACCATTATATAAAAATTAAACTACTTTTATTATCAAGGAATAATATAATTTATTCGTAACATAAAAAAGGCGATTACTGATCTGTTTCTTGATGACTATTCTCAGGGGTGCTCGAGCCCCCGAGCACCCACGGAGTCGGCGCCCCTGAGAACAGCCCTTAGGTTGGAAATCTATGAAGGTCTCCGCTAATGACAGGTAAATCGGTATCTTTCAGGCAGAAAATATTAAAATCTAACTAACTAGAGTATAAAAAATAGTAACAGTAAAGTATCTATAAAGAAAGAATATTTACCATACCTACTTAATTTTGTTATTTTGTCAGAATAAAGGTTTATTAATTATTAAACCATGATTTTAAATGATTTCAGTTATTTGCTGACATGGAGCGAAAACGTCAGCACCTTGAAGTCCGAGACATGGAGGAAAGGAAACGAAAAAGAGAAGCTGAGATCGAGCAAGAGGAGCAGAAGTCCTTTGAAAAAGAATGGGCAAAGAATTTTGAGGTAAAGTTCTTGTAGGTTGTGTTAAGACATTGGGCAGATTACTATATCGTATAATGGCTTGTCAACTCCGTCAGAAAGCAATAATGTGAAAGAAACATACTTTTGTTTCAGTCTAAAGCCCCTGCTATAGACTTTTTGAAACAAGTTTTTTTTTTAAAACGTAGGCTACTAGGAATTACTCTCGTACCGTGTGTGCGTACGTAAACACGTAAACTCACATACACAAGACACCCAGATCCGGAACAACTATCGATAGGCCATACAAATATTTAATCAGTCAAAATCGAATACGCGACAAGTTGACGAGCAGCCTATCACTCAAACACTGCGCCAATCTTACCGTTTATGTTGACTATAGAACACTATACTGTAGCAGCGTGTAGTGTAGCATAGCAAGTAGTGTATCAGTCAGTGTCGCCCATAGAAATTCTTTTGGCTATACTGAGGCTGACCATGTCAGTCCGACTTCAGGACCAGACCTCGAAACCTATCCTCTTGCAGCGGGGTGTGAGGCAAGGAGACGTCATTTCTCCGAAATTGTTCACGGCCGCAATGGAGGATGTCTTCAAGGTTCTGGAGTGGAGAGGGCTAGGCATAAATGTCAATGGCGAGTACATCACTCACCTTCTATTTTCCGACAACATAGTAATCATGGCTGAGACTACGGATGAGCTCAGTACAATGCTCGGTGACCTCAGTAAAGCTTCCGAAAGAGTGGGACTTAAAATGAACATGGACAAAACCAAAGTCATGGTAAACATCCATGTAGCACCCACTCCTATCAAGGTCGGGGACTCTACACTCGAAGTTGTAGACGAATACGTTTACCTGGGACAGACGGTCCAGTTGGGTAGGTCTAACTTCGAGAAAGAGGTCAATCGTTGAATCCGACTCGGCTGGGCAGCGTTCGGGAGGCTGCGCAGTGTCTTCTTGTCCAATTTACCACAGTGTCTCAAGACGAAAGTCTATGACCAGTGCGTGTTGCCAGTGATGACATATGGCTCTGAAACGTGGTCTCTTACAATGGGCCTCATCAGAAGGCTTAAAGTCACTCAAAGGGCAATGGAAAGGGCTATGCTCGGAGTTTCCTTGCGTGATCGCGTCAGAAATGAAGATATCCGCAGGAGAACCAAGGTTACAGACATAGCCCGAAGAATCGCGAAACTAAAGTGGCAGTGGGCAGGGCACATTGCTCGCAGAACAGATGGTCGATGGGGACGAAAGGTTCTGGAATGGCGACCACGTACCGGAAGACGCAACGTTGGAAGGCCTTCCACAAGGTGGACCGATGACCTGGTGAGGGTCGCGGGAATCCGATGGATGCGAGACGCACAGGACCGGTCATTGTGGTGACATTTCTTTTTTTTTATACTGAGGCTGTGCTCGGCGCCATTGCGCGGCCATGATTATTGTTCCACGGCGTCCTACGTGGGCGATTTGTTAGCTGTTTATAAGACGTATGGGTCTCTGTTGTCTTAATAAATATATAAGTTACTAGCTGACACGGCGAACTTGTACCGCCTGCCTAACAATCAATGAAGGTTGTGTTAGCTAAACTGTCAAATGATAACGCCATCTACTGGCATAACCATAACGGCATAATTCACTTTAAAATGGCAGTTTAATTCGAGATGGCGTTGTATTCGGATTTTTCTTTTCGTGATTTTTCCATTTTTTCTCACTGGACTATCTCGAATATTTCAAGACCAAAATTAGCCAAATCGGTCCAGCCGTTCTCAAGTTTTAGCGAGACTAACGAACAGCTATTCATTTTTATATAGGGTGACTGGCAATTAGTGTACGATACTTAAACACGTGATTGTGCTCATGATAACAAACAATTTTTATTATGGGAGCAAAGCCGAAATCGCGAAAAAAATATCAGCTGTTCAGTACATTAGGCAAACATAAATGTACTGAATAGCTGTTTTTTTTTTTTGCGATTTTAGGTTTGTTCCCATAGTAAAAGTTGTTGGTTATCATGAGCACAATCAGGTGTTTAAGTATCGTACACTAATTACCAGTCACCCTATATATATGGAATAATATTATATATCATCTAAAACTAAAAGTGTAAGACAAAGACAGAAACATAGTCAAAACAAAGGTATTTTATTCCAATTTGAAGTTCCTTAAGGTTATAGGTATTCTGTCTATATGACTTAGTATAATGATTTTACGTAAGAATGTAACTAAAAAACCCTGTTGAATGACATAGCCATTCAATAGGTTTAGACAAACTGTGAGGGTTTTATTGTAATGATTATAACCAGGGGTCTGAATTAGGTAGAGTTATTCATGTACTTGCATTATTAATATGGATCTTCCCGGGATTTCTAATAAAAAATCCCGTGTGGCCAACAATATTACAAATAAATAATAATAAAAACCTCAGAAATAGATAAGACAAATAAAACAAATATAATTAACAAACAATTTTTATTAGTATTTTTCATTGAAAAAGATCGCTCTACGTCAACTGAGGTAAGGTTAACAAATTTATACACTTCCTCCTTCTCGTAATTAATGCAGGAAGAATTTGTTTCTACTATATTTCTGAGTGTCATAAAAAAAATTCTGCTCTTTAAAATAAATCTCGGGATTTGAGGCATATCCACTTTATTCTTTCGCTCTATGAAATCGGTGTAAGTACATGTTTAAGTCTACCTAATTCCGTCCTCTGATTAAAACTCATTATAGCCATATTTGTTACAGTCGCAAATCATATTTTAATAAACATAGAACCTGATACTGACTTTCCAAATGCAAGAAACTTAGGAACGTTTTGAATTTAGCGGGCTGTCCTGGCGCTTTTATCAGATCATGTCATCTTCTATATATATAAAAGGAGGAACTGACTGACTGACATATCAACGCACAGCCGAAACTACTGGGACTTGGAACATGAAATTCTGCACAAGGCTTCCATAAATGACGTAGGCGAGCACTAAGGCCCGTATTACAGAACTACAATCAAGACTCAAGCATTACTTAAAACGAGTCTCAGTTGGAGTTTTCATTTTAGAACTTGACTTGAGCAGAGAAACTACAATCAATAATCACCTGAGCAATGTCACTTTAAAATGAAATTTTTTACGTATTATAGAACAGTGCTTGAGTGAGCTCCACTCAATGTGTCCTTATTTTAAAATCACAATCAGCTCAGAATCTCTGCTTAAGGCGAGATTTGATCTTTGTTTTCGCAAGTGTAGTCGAGATCACGCTTGAGCATAGAATCTCATGGAAATTGTTGTGGATTTAAATCAGAGATCAAAATCTCTACTCAAGCGTAGTTTCGTTTGATTTGAATTTGAGGATAGTTCTAAAATAAACTGAACGCTTAAGTCGAGATTCTTCGCTCAAGCAGTAATCGGTTGAACGCAGTTTAAGTAGTACTTGAGTAAGGTTCTGTAATACGGGCCTAAGAGAGGATTTTCCAAAATTCACTCCCTAAGGAGATGAAACGGGGGTCCAAAGTTTGTATAGAAAAACCTATTATCACGCGGGCATAGCCGCTGGCAGAAGCTAGTTCATTAATATTTTCAGCGAAATTGTATTACCTACATTGCAGATTACTAGAAGTAATTGAGTAATTGGGTTTACTACTAAGTCTTTATCTGTGAAAATTCGATAACATGTGATATTCACCAACTCGCACTGGCCCGCGTGGTGGATTACGGCCCATTCCCCTCTCTTAGACAAGAGGCCTGAGTCCCAGCAGTTGGAACATTATAAGATTGATTATGCTTATGCTCTGTGTATAATTTTCTTGCATAAATGTTTTGTATGTATATAAATATGGTTCAACTTTCCAGGAATCTCGACAAAACCGAGTCGACAGTTGGAAGACGTTCCAATCCGGCGGCGGCAAGGAGAAAAAGAAGAAGAAAATCCAAGGATTCAAGCCCCCTAAACCTAAACCCGAGAGCAGATAACTCTCACTTAACATTACACATTATTATAGTTCCATTTAGCGCTTTATTTCGAATCTATGATAAAGTATCGCTCTCTTTTACTAATCGTTAAAACTAGAAAGAGATAGCAATAATTTTAATCCTGTCAAATTAGTTTACGTGAGCACTTCTTTGTATTCTAAGGCCTACCTGTCCACGGACGCGTAGCTTCATAGACTCGTATTCGTCATTATACGCTTGGTGTACACCTGCGTGAATCTTACATACAAAACTATGAAATTCTGTCGACGAAGCGGCAATGAAATGACGGCACGAATTTAATCTTAAGACGAGCACAATATATTTATAATACCTATTAATAAAAGATTTTTTACTTTAAATGTGTATGTGATGGTGTGTTTATGTGTGTGCGAGAGTGAGTGAAACCACGATGCAAACTTGCACCCATGTCAGTCCATATAAAGATATTCTCTACACGTTCTGAAATCGCGTCTAAAATTGTATGGCAAACGAAATTCTGACTAATTTGACAGTAGTAAAATTATTGCTATCTCTTTCTAGTTTTAACGATTAGTAAAAGAGAGCGATAGACTTAAATAAGTTTAGTTGGTGTGCAAAAGAATCGGCGCCAATATCAATTTACTCCCAAGTGTTTCGGACGATTCTTTCATTCGGTCTGCTTTAGAAGACTTGAGACTTGTCACTGCGTCAGTTTAGTTCAAATTCTATTAATATTAGGCTGGTGACAAATATGAAACAATGAAATAGTATATTAGTTTTAATCAAATATTTGTTCTAAATACTTGTTTGATTGCCATCTGTACAGTTAGGGAACATAGATCAGCTAGCCGTTGACAAATAATTCTGTATTAAATTAAGATAATTGATGAATTTCACGGTCTTCTAGATATTCAATTTAAATTCTATATTATTCCACACACTATCAGTAAAAAGGTTAATGAAAAATACGCGCGTGATTTTAGTGTATCTCGACTAGGTATAGGCAGACTGTGTTTGAAACCTTCAATAAGATTTGCTTCTGAAATACGTCCAATATAGAAAATTATGTCCCTAATGAATAGGGATAACTAAGAACGATGCGAGATCTGTCCGGTAACAGTTCAGTTCAATATCTTCTTATTGAATAGTTTTAATGTTTGCGCTATAGTTGCGCCGCATTGAGACGTCACTGCAAGAATTTGTTCTAATGCAAGTTTGAAGCGTTCAGTCACAGAATATACATTTCTGCGGTTGTTTCGAACGCATTGCAATATTGTTAGCAGTAATTAATTCTCCTCTATAGAAATAAAGAGAGAAAGTTAAACATGCCTCTTATTTTCCTTATCACCAATACATTAAACATTCAATGATAAATCAACATTAATATGTCTATTTTATTCACTTCAACAAAAAATAAAAATACATTTCACTCTGAAAGAAAAAATCGCACAGAAGAAATCATATTTCATAATCACTAACATATTATAATTCTAAGAACTCACGAAGCGGTTTTCACCCGCGCCCGCCGCGGTAGAGGAAACAGCTATTTTATATCAAAACTCGAGACCGCAGATTTACGCGGTTACGCAGCCGCCGCGGTTGCAAGACGGGCGGTTAAATGATTGGTGCCCGGTCGCCTGCCGACCGACCGCAAAGCTTGCGGGGCGCAAACCGTCGAGGCTGCGGGCAACTGCGGCCCGCGAGGTTCTACTAGTTGTTCGCGTACAGCGGGAGCCGTAAACAACCACGCACACCGTGGGCGTAAAACGCGTCTTGAAATGTGCTTTAATTTTTTACATATATATATATATCTGCATTCTACAGAAGCTGCGGGCCCGCAACTGCGGCGGCCGCGATTGAAAACAGCTTCGTGAGTTCTTAGCCTTAGGTAGAAGGCAGAAATGGAAGTGCTACGCTACGATCCTCTTTTATCAATCTTTCTGCACTAGCTTTTGCTGTCTGCTCAGCATGTTTAGAATCCATAAACTGATATGCAAGTACCTACCTACTAGTGGTTATGCTATATGAAAGAATGCATAATTAAAATAATTATTACTAATAGAGACTAATCGTCTTCGCATTCTTCGACCATATCACTCGGAGGACCAGGGTTCTTCGGTGGACCCCAGTTCAAGAATATGCTGTCTGTCCAGATCATCATTCCTAGGGAAAATAAGAACCTGCAAAAATAAAAAAAATAGCTATAAATGAACAGTTGTGACTCTCAGAATGGTGAAGGAAATCATCGTGAAGAACTGGCATGTCCTAAGCTCACAAACACGAAGATATGTAGGTAGGTATGTGAAATCTCCGAGCACCCGCGTGGTAGATTACACCCTCATATAGAGAAGGCCTAATATTCAGTACTGCTGGGAATAATTCAATGTGATTGATCGCAAGATATGACGGGCTTGATTAGGTGGGTCGATTATCTTCGCAGGTTGAGTTGCCCAGGAACGTCTTGTCTATGGGGTGCAATTATTGAAGACACATCCAGTCTACTTTAGCCAGGACAAACAAAGGACTTGCGCGGATGCTAAAGCAGAAGTGACGTATCAAACGTGCACAAACATGAAACCGCTGTTTGCATCTACCTATACTGAAGTGACGAGACGGAGCGACCTCACTAGCGAGCAATCGTATATTTAACCTGAGGCAACACATTCAGCGAGCGTCTACTAAAGGCTGATTAAGATTTGCGAGAATGTTCGAAAGAGTTATTGTGGCCCTGGAACGCAAAGGGCAACTGAAGAAACAGGTGGGTGTCGCCCAGAGCCAGATGTTATATGATGATTTCCCACCTCAAAAAAAGAGGCTGATGGTTATCATATGAATAGTCCTCACCATAGTATACCGCCCAGTAAGACCTTGTTGTAGAAACTCTGTTTGTCGCTGTACCATGGCTCCCAAGGCGCGCACGGAACCGGCAGCTCGTTCATGTGGGCATCGCAGCGGTCTGTTTGGAAAAATACCGTTTTACGAAAGGTATCTAATATCACTACAATGTAGAGAACAATTAATCGACCGTCCCATACATTTATGTTTGTATGAAAAGCCTCAGATAAGATAGATTCGGGGACCAAATGTCCCTCAAGATGACATGCAACGTCTCTGAGGGTTTAACTCGACAAAACGTATTGACCTACTGAAAAGCTGTTTTTTTTTTTTCACGATTTCAGGGTTGGTTGCATAGTAATAAGTAGTATCAAAAGTTATTCATAATGATAAGCATTGTTTTCATTTATCATACCTCATCCAATCCTCCGGAATAAAATTGATACATTTAAATCACGTCAAAACATCATCAGGTGGGTACCTACATTAGAAGAATCTACAGGAATATCATTTCACCCGAAACAAGTCTACTGCTGGACAATAAGGCCTTCCTCAAGTGTCGACATATCGAGTGTCCCCGTGCACATATTCACAACATGTGAAACGCACGGGCCTTCCCGAGGCCTTCACAAGGTTACCGATCTACCCCAAGTCCAATACGCAGTTGGTATTCCAGAAGCTTTCGTGTCTCCGTGCATCTCCCATGTCCCCTACATGTGAGACGTACGGGCATTCCCGCGGCTTTCACCAGGTTATCACTTAGGTAAAGTCCGTTTCGGAGTTGGCAGTCCAGACGCTTTCGGCCCTTTTGTCTACAGACCTTTCACAGCAATTTTATCTCTGATAGCGACTCACCGGCAAGGAATACTCCGTATTTATACAGCGTTGTACGTCATGTTGGGGACATTCTGTTCCCTAATGTCAGGCTTAAAGCCTTAAACAAACACGATAAAACTCCTGCCCCCCTAGCCAAGTTACAATCGTTTCGTTCGCGCCGAACGTTCTGACCACGTGACTGAGTGTTGAGATGACGTCAGAACAAAGGAATCGGAGGCGTGGCCTACTCGAGGCGTTCGGCGCGAACGATTGTAACTTGGCTAGGGGGGCTGATTACATACGAATATATATGTTTACCTTAGTCCGTGCGTCACTGCGGGGTGCCAACTGAAAACCAGCGCTGGGTGTCTAACGCATAACAAATGCTGAGGAGGTGATCACCCTTTCGGTGCGGGCACGCTCGGCGCACTTTGTACTTTGTTCTTTTTTATTAACTTTGTGTTTATAACCATTGTGCTGTGTCTGTCCCGATTAAAAGTACTTCTATTCTATTCTATTGTTTGTTTAACTACTACTGGGTAGGTACGCATTAGACAAAAATCTTTTTATATGAGATAGCCAGGTTCATGATAAATATCTAGTCTGTACCTAGCCGAAGGACAGCCTACAAGGAGGTTCATCTCCCTTCTTGATTTTAGTGGGTAGGTAGATAGATTTAGTTTCATTGCCATATTAAGATGGGTACCTACTTACGGGCATTGTATCTGACTGGTGTGACTAGAACTTGACCTCCGCTTGTCACTGGATTGTCGTAAGGTGAATAGATTGATTTCACTTGAAACAAGAGAGATAACTTATTAATATTTCATGATGTAAAGGATTTTAGATAGGAAATCTTCCAATGACTGGGCGTGTCAGACTTGTGGCACACTCCACAAAGAGACTAGAATATACTGGTGCAAAGGCATACTGTTGTTTTCTTTTTTTATCGGCTTTGTCAATATGTGTCACTGTTGCTAGATCACGAATAAAATTTTCAACTTGAACGCTGCATTTATATAATTACAACGTATTCGTGAATATTACCAGCGACCGGTAAAGACTTTTATTGACTAAAACCCACTCCTATGTTCCTCCTTTGCCTTGCGCTCCAGGACCCCCCGGGGTTCCCTTTCAGACGACCAATGGATACCTCTATTGGATGGGTGCCTGGTGTTAGAAAGGAATAAAATAGAAATGTATACATTTACTCACATAACTTCCCATGCGGGTATCTTCTGTGGACGACAGACGCCAAAACTCCTCGCAAGCCTATTATTTTTGATAACATGGTTGAATTCGTATGCCCACAATGAACCCTTATATTACCAAAGTACTCTGTGCCTGGTTTACTTACAAACGTCAAAGCCGTTCGATTTGCGACTGCTGACAATCCTTCAATACCATGATTTGCGGCCAGGATCTTGCAAATTCGAAAAGGTTTAATCACAGTAAGTAGATAACGTAAACTTTTTAATAAGTTCCTATACATCTGCCACCCTAGCCAAGTTACAACCGTCTCGTCTCGATTCTGTTTTCGTCGATCGCCTCGAGTAGGTAGGCCACGCCTCCCATTCCTTTATTTTGACGTCATCTTAACGCTCAGTCACGTGGTCAGAACAAAGGAATAGGAGCCATGGCCGACTCGAGGCAATCAACGAAAAGAGAATCGAAACGAAACAGTTGTAACTTGGCTAGGGGGGTTCTAGATAGGTATCTAAGTCTCATGTCTGAGAAGTTTTGAACCGTTATTAGGTAGCTAGCTATCAGTATTCTTTTCTATTTTATTTATACTTATTAGCCGCTACCACTCGCTTCGTCTGCGTAAAAGTGGAAAATTCACTCAAGGGAACATAGGTAGGTACCTAAGGTAAATATGTGGAACAGGGTTCTTTAACCCTGTTCCACATATTTACGTCCCACATGCCTCCTTTGAAATAGTACATTTTGATACAAGTGCAGAAAGTTTGCCATTGCGACCGAGGTGGAATTCGCACGAGCCGTAGGCGAGTGACACTTCTCTTATTTTTAGAGTAGATAGAAAAGATGGGGATGTCTTGCATGTCAACGAAAGTCTGGCTGTTCTTTCGAAATGGTTCGCAGCTAATAATCTCTTATTAAATGCGAATAAAACTAAATGTATAAAATTTTCATTACCGAATGTCCCGCAAGTTGGCGTAAATCTAATTCTTGACGGCAACAAATTTGATGTTATTACGGAAACTGTGTTCCTAGGTATAGATAACTATTGATTCTAAACTGCAGTGGGGCGCTCATATTAGAGTTCTAATATGAGCGCCCCACCTACCTTTCAGGTAGATTAAGCTCAGCCGCATATGCAGTAAGAAAAATAAGGCAATTGACAGATGTAGCCACAGCTAGGTTAGTTTACTATGCTTATTTCCACAGTATTATGTCTTATGGCATTTTACTCTGGGGATCTGTAGCTGATGTAGACTCAATTTTTATATTGCAAAAGAGAGCAATCCGGGCTATTTATAAAATGGGTCCTCGCGAGTCCCTCAGAAATAAATTCAAAGAATTCGATATAGGTACTGACTCTGCCTTCTCTTTATATCTTAGAAAGTATTTTGTATGTTCGTAAAAACCTAGGACTCTTCAAAATTAGAAGCGATTTTCATAACATAAATACGCGTAGTAAATACGAAATTGTATTACCCAAATGGAGGTTAGCTAAAACCAGCAAGTAATTTTTAGTAAACAGCATACGCTTTTATAACAAGCAGCCAAAGGCGGTGACTGAACTTAGCGAGGGAAAGTTCAAAACCCATATTAAGCGTGTCCTAACTAAAAAAGCGTATTACAAGGTTAAAGACTATGTCGAAGACACGCATGTTTGGCAATGACCGCTTCTGCACATGTGGCCCCCTGGTAACTCATTATTATTGTGTCTATAATATTAACTGCTCCATCTCTGTTTTAATATATAATTATTTTTTAACACATTGCTTTTGCAATATTTTTTATATTATTAGACGCCAACCACCATAAATTCGTTAGTAATTTATTTTGTTAACATGTCATTTATTGATAATTGTAATTAAGTAGGTATTTATTTTTCTTGCTTTTTATATATAGCCACTTTTTTATACCTAATGTGAATGTGAGAACACTGTAGACTCCGCGAATTCTTAAGTTATTTCCTATTACGACTCACTTTTTTTTTAATATGATTATTTTTATTGTGCTTTTGGGTACAATATGGACTGTTCTACACTGTTCTTACATAATATCTAATAATACTATAATATGAAAATATTGTTAACAACCACTTTTTTTAAAAGGGTAACCATGGAGTGTCTTGCCGGTTCTTCTCCATATTAAACGACCAATTTGGAACCGTGCACTAGCTTCTGACGTTTTATAAGTGCCCATTTAGGCCTATATGAAATAAAAACATTTGACTTTGACTTTGAGCGTTTTATGGAGCCGAGGATTGAAGTGCTAAATTTGCACGTGTATCAAATGACTTTTTTCAATACACTTACGAAGAAATGAATAAACGGGGGTTGACCCGCGACACGTGGGGTTCGAAGCGCGCCCAGCCAGATACGATAAATGTAATAAAATTGTGGCATGGGAGAGCTCGCGCATTTTTCTGCACTAGTGCGGAAAACAGTCTATTGCGTGCCTAAAAGTGGTGGGATAAGAGCGGGTTTTCGAGTTAGTGTATTGAAAATGAAATATCTGCCGACGAAACAACTGCCCGATAGTTGATTGCGGACTGTTGTAGGTATATATTCAAATCGTGCGGAGAACTTTGGTACCGCGATGCATACGCAATGATTGATGAACAATGGATTCACATTAACGAAGCGCGTTAAGAACAATGACATAGACACCGCTTGGTCCCGGAAAAGGTCCGTCGACATTGCACAGACTCAGGTGAAGCTGGTGGGATGAGCTTGACGCTTATTGACAGCATTGGCCCACAATTACCCAAAATCAGGACGAATGAAAATAAAAATGAGATCCAGGCCTTTGACTTGCAGTGGGATAGAACAGGCTAAAAAAAATTCAGAATTTATCCACAAATGTAACCACGATTGCGGATCGAAAAAGAGTAGGTAAATGCACAAACGCCTTTTATATTATTGAGTCAAGACCATGTATGAATCGGCAACCGTAGAAATCAGCGGTTCAGTAAGTAGACTTGTATTCGCCTATCTTGTTACGGTTTGGTCTCATAAAAAATAATGTCTATACTGTTATGTAGTTTGTAGACCTAAATGCGATTGCATATTATTTTTATTTAACAAATATTTTTCTTAATAATACACTTGCTCGAAAACCCGCTCTTATCCCTACCGCTTTTAGGTACACAATAAACAGTTTTCCGCACTAGTGCAGAAAAGTGCGTGAACCGCCCCCGCCACAATTTATTACATTTATCGTACCTATTAGGTTCGGCGCTAAGCGAGCGTGTATTGAAAAACATCGTTTAATACACTCGGCTCCCTAACACCCTCCACCTCGGTCGCATTGACAAACTTTCTCGTTTCGAAATGTCGATACCAGAAGTATGAATCAGGGTTGTTGCGAATATCAGCATCAGCATCAGCATCAGCGGAACATCAGCATTAATTTCCGCATCAGCATCAGCATCAGCATCCGCATTGATTGTTGCTGATGTTAGATGCTGATGTTCAAAGTTCGTGTCGCGACATGACCGACGGAGGGAGGAGTTAATGGCACGTGCCCTTGCCGCTTCCGAGTTTAGGCCAATCAAAGTACATTTCAAAACAAATCGTCAATATTTTTCTGTGTGATTTAGTCAATATTGCAAGCAAAGTGTATGCAGAGCGCATTGTTTTGGTGCGTGTTTATGATTTTTAAAATGCCTCCCGTATTAAAAAGTGGAATATGGCAGTAGTTTAGATTAGTGAATCAAGGTACCGTAAACTGTATAATATGCAAGAAGAATTATTCACGCAAAGGACGTACAAATACGTTACTAAAAAATCATTTGAGATCAATATACATCCCGAAGAGTACGACAAGTTGAAATAAATTCGACTAAAGTATGTAAGTAAGTAAATGCCTAAATTTCTTTGTAATTATTTATTTTTTTAACCTTCATAGAAACAAAAAAAAATTGTAAATTTATTTACCATGGTGTAGTTTTTTAGGGTTCGATACACGTACCTATTTGTTTGTGTCTCCGTCTCCCGTCTATAAGTCTTTTTGTCAGTCATTTTTCTCGTTGGATATTGATCTTAATTTAATGGCACAAAATCTGTAAGCAGTTTACGTACCTATAGTTTACGTATATTTTACACACAGAATCATTAAAATATATCTTAAAAACTATGAAATTCAGTACCTATTTAAAAAAAAAAAACCTTAAAATCAGCATCAGCATCAGCATCAGCTGATGTAAATTACAAAAAATCAGCATCAGCATCAGCATCCGCTGATGTGACAAAATCCTGCATCAGCAACAACCCTGGTATGAATTAACGTTAGGGACATTTTACGTTTTGCGTAAAATACCCTTACATCAATCATCGTAAGGTATATTTTACATTTTAGGTAAATGTCCCTTATGTTATTTCATATTTCTAGTATCGATGTGCTATTCCAGTTTCAGGTCTCATTGAATTTGAACATGGTTTTCACCCAAATCAAGGTAGGACGATGGCATACTAATTAAAAACTGAACTTGACTTCTAACCTTATAGGTAGGTAGGTATGTAAAACATTAAAATATTTATGACGCAAGTATGTTAATCGATACAAAATTGACACCCAAACCAACTTTGTCCATTTCATGGGATTACAATCCCGACATCATAACTTTCATTTTATATTATAACTTTATCATAAACTGATGACTTTGGTACTGCTGTAACTGACATAAAAATCTTTAGAAATAGCTCTTGGTGTAATAAAAACTTCACCAAGGCGTAATAAAAAAAAATCTCCGTTTCAAAGCGTTAAATATTCAAAAAGTTTAACAATAAAAGTGTCCCTTCAGAAACTAATGTGTTATGTTGCGGGTCGCCGGTGAAGCTGGAATGCTTATACTTACTGCGATATGCCAACATCAATGATCTTTTTTATAGCAATGTGTTCTTATAGGTACCTACCACTTCTGATTGTTTTATGTGGACTCCAATAAGAAGTGATTTGGGTCAAATATTTAGGGTAATGTTGGCCTTAAGTTTTTTATGGCGTTTATGGTGAGCAAATGTTTGTTCAAAGTTTGACCTGAAATTATAATGGAAAGTTTTACGTAGGTAGAGTACCTACATGTTCTGAAAGTAAGTACATCTTTTATTATGAATTCATTGGTCGGCCACAATAAGAGCAAAAGAAATTCATGTAAACCTAATATATTTGCTCACGGTAAACGGACGGACGGCTGGACGATCAAAATATGAATCTCTATCACGTCTTTCGACGCAATTTCCCCGTATAAGTGAGGCCAAACTAAACGAAGGCCAAATAATTCTTTGGTTCTCAAAGTTAAAAATCTATTGATCAAGGTCCAAAAAAAGTTCGTTTTTTAAATTGAAATCTACGTTTCGACGACATGATATACCTAATAAAAGATTTCGACATCACGACATTACGACAGACCCAGGCAAAAATGACGGGACGATTAAAAATTCTCTGGAGCACAATGAACAAAAATCCTTTTAAAAATTTGGAAAGAAGCAAAAGAGGTCTTTTCCAGTAGGACAGATTGAAATAAATATTATACCTACTATCTAAATTATATTGCAAAAGAATTACGAATAGGCATTATGTTAGTAATACCGGCTATTTAAAATAAATGTTAGTAATACCGGTTATTTAAATAGCAATATCTCAAGAACTGGACGTGACAAATTTAATCTGTGAATTAATTTACATTCAGCGGATCAAAACATTTTTTTTACGTGGGAAATCATGAAATTACTTCTCAGAGGGAGTGTCAGACTGATAAAAACTCATAGAGTTCCTTCAGTTGCCCTTTATTGCGAGGGCTGCGGTAGCTCCTTCCGAAAATCCGCAGAGCAAAACAGTCTATAAGATTTGATAAGAATCATGTATCTACCACAATGCACACGATAAAAAAAATGCCTTTCAGTGATATTGGTCGGAAGATTGTTAAGTATACACCTAATGTACGTATTACTTTTTTATTTATTAATTATAGGCTCACGTTTGACTACCATCTCACCTGATGGTAAGCGATGATGTGGTCGACGATGGAGCACGCTTGCCTAGAAGTAGCCTATTTACACTTGACTTAAAGATCCCTAAGTTGTAGCTATCAGGAAACAGACTCCGGCAAGGAATACCACTCCTTGGCTGTAAGCACAATAAATGTGTTCTCAAAACGCTTTGTGTGTATGGGTGGGATGTCTACCATGTACCGGTGGCGCAACGCCGTACGTCTAGTGGTCCGATGATGGAACGGACTTGGCGGAATTAGATTATGCAATTCCAGTGCACACTCCCCGAAATGTAGGTAAACGATAGAAAACCGACAGGCTAGCAACTCGGCGGCGATGCCCAAGGCTTTGGAGCTTCGACTCAACAAGTGCATCATTGCCGATGATTCTCTTGGCTCGCCTCTCAATCGACTCTAGCGCATCAATACTTCCCATAACACCTCAGTTCCAGTCCAATGATTGTACTAGAACTGAAAGTAATGATTGCAGCAGAACGTTAGAAGAGGTGGGTAAATTAAAACAACCAGTTAAATTTTGAAAACAATATCAAATTTAATACATAAATAAGATTTATGTACTTCTACATACATGTTTTGTCTATATATTTACATTGAAACACATAATTTCATTCTAATTCATCTAGAGTTTCACATTTTTGTTGTACATTAATTATTATAATAGTAAGCAACTGAAAAAAAAAATCAACAAAATTATTATACCTACTAAAGTTACGCCGTAAAAATAATGATGCAAACATAGAAAATTTTTAAACATTGTACAAAATAATTTACACAGAAGTAGATATCTCTTCCATGGGCCGTAAGCCCATCTATAAATAGGTACACAGTTACTAATGCAGTAACTATGGTCTAATATTAAAATATATTATCTATTACGAACTAATGACAATTCCCATAGGCATAAACAAAATGACAATTGTATGCGCCTACATGCGTTTACGCATTTCCATATTACAATTCAATCTACTTAAATCAAATTGTTTATATGCTATCGCGACGTACACCTAACCACGCAAGTAACGACACCATCCAACAAATATTATCCCATACATTTATAGGTAAACAAGTTGGTAAGTTTTGTATCAAATGATACTGTACTTATTTTGTGCATTGTACCAGATGACCCGTATTTTGTGCCTTTAGTCGTAGTTTTCAATGAATTTCGGATGCAAATAGCTATCGACAACGTTGAAGATTTCCATTTAACTTTTTCTATAGTTTTCTACATAAAAAAGGTAAAGAGAAACGATCACTCGTTCTGGTGTAAAGTTTTAAGAAGTAGATTTACCAGGATGGTTTGGATAGTTTCTTATGGGAATTTTTAAACGAGTTTCACTAATATTTGAAATGAATTTGTTGCGATTTTACATTATCTACCATATACCTACATCACGAAGCTATTTATTCAGCAAACCAGGGCTAAAAGTACATTGTATTCACTCATTCACATTAACGCTAAGCTTTAATGGAACAGACTTTTAATTCGGTCCATATTTAATTGACCACATGGATTGACATAAATACGTCTCGTCACATTGTATATCGTAACATTTCAACAACCAGGAGATAATAATAACTAACGACCTTAACTAATTCATGAGATACCTCCGAGGAGACTAATCGATTACTCGTCTAAAACACTCATTATACAAACTAACGATTTAATTCCGATTACACATACATTCATATAATCGATTTGTTATTGGATTTTACGTATTTATATTTGGCAAATGGTTACTATCAGAAACCCATCACCGAGGTTGGGTCGATGTCGTACATCCACTGACCACTCGTCTGACTTTAAGTCACACAAAATTATATTATAAACATTACCTATCTACATATTTATAGAAATTATAACGTGTGCTCACAACTCGCGTCTCTGTCCTGAATTTTGCCTATTGTGCACCAATTATATACGCGCAACATAATATAATTGTAGCGTATTTAGTTCAATTTTTGTAGGTACGTAATTTACACATGCATTTACAAAACTAAAATCTGTTCAAAATGCGCTAATATAACATTATCTATAGCACCAATGTCAGCTGCAAATATACGCAATGAAGTATAGAAGCAGTGAATGTTTGATAAATGGCATGCATAAATAAACATTTCGAAAAACAATGCAAAAACCAAATTGTCTTTAAAACATATAATATATAAATGGACGCCAAAAGTACAAGAATTGACTTATACGATACACGTACTAAATTGAACACTTATTGGCTAAATCTATCACAAAAAGTCCACTGAGGTAATTCACAAAATGAACTCATTTTTGCTACGTTTATAGTTTACATGGGCTAGCCCGCAATAATGCTTATCTATGAGTAAAATTCTGCTTATATATCTGAAAAGTAGCTTACTGAAAAAAATAATATCTGGGACTAGATATTTGACTATATCGGATTTTGTTTGTGCGTCATTTACAAGACACAAATTCCAACGTCTCCTGGTTTTATAAATATTGAAGAATGAGCATAATATTATTATACACATTATCTTGCGACATACTAGCAGACACTTATGTTAGAGCAAAATTGTGAAGCTCAAGCTTTTGAGCTCATATTGTAAGGACCAAATTTTTATGAGAGTCAACACTCCATTCGCAATAAGATTAGGCATTTAAACAAACCTTTTTCACTGTCCGTTCAACCGATTTTGACTTCTATTACGTAGGCATAAGAACGGCATTAAGAGCAAAAAAGTGGTTACAATACCAACTATTTACTGCATTTGTCATGCGAGCAACGCAATAAGAGTCAAAATCGGTTGTACGGACAGTAAAAAGGTTTGTTTAAATGTCTAATGTTATTTCGAATGAAGTATATGTACTATGTTGGGTGTGTCTAACACATAATTTATAAAAAAACATAACACAGAATGTGCCATTTACTAGTCCTACAATTAACCTGGATGGGCCCTCAGAATAATTTGGTTCTTTACTTAAAAGCAACTGAAGTCCGTTCCGAATTTGGCGTCTTTAAACATGTATCGTTGAGCAATTACAATAACGGTATTTGGTTAAAAATGGCGCATGTGTAGGTAAGTGTAACTATAAAATAAATCTATTTACATTATGGCATTAATGATAACATTTAATCGCATTGTTGTTGACAAAGTTCATAATTTTGTTTTAATTAATATATTAACAGGAGGTAATTTCGATATCATATCAATGCTTCATATTTGGCTTAATCAACCTCCTGCTATGGTTTTATAAGATACATCATTATTTAGTTTCGACATTTACTAGGTATATATTTGTACATAATATTGGCCCGCACATGAATTAATAATTTGGCCAAATAAGCGATTGTTATACGGATTACTTCGCGGTTTCTGGTTGCTATAAATAGCAAACTTATTCGGGATAATAAAAAGTAATTCTAAGCCGCAAAACAATCCGTATACTTTGTATACCAATTACCTAAATAATTCGCGTAAACGTCACAAATGATTATTTGGTCAAATCTTTTATATACATTCTCCGTAGCAAATCCAATTACAAAAACTCAATTACCATAGTCTATTTAAGCATAGATTCATTTCAGACATAGAATAAACTCTCGGTACAATACATTCAGAAATAATTCATATTCAGTCAGATGTGCCTCCTCACATTGAGATGTGGTGTGAACTTAACTTACTAAACACTAAGATGGTAGATGCAGGAGAGGTAGGCGTCGTTCGCACTGCTCCACCCGACTCCATAGTCCATGTCTACCACAATAACATCGTTAATAGCGTTTAACTCTTGAAACTACACATTGATCATTTACGCGAGGTCACAATTAACTTAAAAATTAAATTCAATGTCTAATATATCACGAAAATGTCACTTTGATCGTCAATTTTGTTTGCCAATAATAGTTTTAGAACACTTATCAGTCTCCATGATTCAACTGGTCTTCTCTAATTTGGTTCTTAGTTGTGATGAATCGTTGTATTCTTTTGAATTGCCTCAAGAGGCGAGGTGCCTTGTTCTACGTTCAATTTTCACTGTGCTGTTAAGAATGATCATGTCGGGATCAGGGAAATGTTATTTCTCTGATGGCCAAAGGATTTTCCAATCTGTAACAAAATATAGAAAGTTTAAAAGAAAGTTCTAGGTTTGCGAGGAGTGTCACCACTGTATCAATAGTTTCTTTGAGATTTATTGCCAAGTGCAGTTTAAAATTTCACACATTTTTCGGTGAATGCACTTCCTACTAATGTTACGAGTTCAGGTTCAGAAGGTTTTCGATACGCCTTAAAGTGGTTTAGTGCCTTCATACTTAATGGTAAGGAAAATTTGCCATTAACAAACAATATAATTGCTCTTTCATCGCTTCGGTATGCTATGAATGAGAATTGGCGTGCCCTTAGAAGGATCGTCATTCATAGCTCCAATAATTTATTTCCTCGTATCAATTGATTAAAGTCAATCAAAGATCACGATCACTGGGACTCTCAATTAGCAGTTGAACCACGAGTATTTGAGAAACTAGAACACTGAAGCTTTATTTTGTTATGTAGTAAGTTACTAAGCTGTAAAAATGTATAGATAAAGAATACAAAGTATCCGATCAATCTAAGAAGACATAAACTACGAGTACATTCGAGAACCAACAATTTACATCCTAATTAAATGTGTAGGAGTATAATAAAACCGTCTCACGGCGCGGCGGTATCATAGTAATCTCGATCTAATTCTCGCGCAACGTCTGTGGATGTGGATTATCAGCATTTCTCGTCCGGGCAGAGTTTCTGCTGAGTTGGTGGAGTGTAAATCGTAACCTGCCCGCCATAGCGACGCCAAGACTGCGGCGCCCCGCGCCCCGCGCCTCCCAGGTGACGACCCCTAGGGCTGCACCGCGACTATCGATTACGATATTATTTTACACGATATTGGGACATTAAGCTGTTGATCCCCGCATTAACGCCGGCGTTCACGCGCCATTGTCTTACTCACTCACTTATTGTGTCTCTAATTACGCACTCAAAAGGTTAAGTATTTCAATTTACTGAAAGTAAGTAAATTTAAGAATTTTATTGGACTAATAACCTTTAAAAAGATTTTGTGGTAAAGATATGTTAAGTTGGTTAATTGTATCTCACTATTAAAATTTTATATAGAATTTGTTACAGTTAATTGAACTAATTATACATGCTGTAGTTTAATATCTTAAGTGGTATTGACGCATAAATCGCATTCTTCAAAGATCCAACCTGTTTCAACTTTCAACACAGTACACATTACAGTAGAAAATGCTACCGTACTTCAGTGGGTTGAGATAAAATGTTACTTACATTTTTATTAGTCAGGAATTATGTTACCCTTCGCTTAGGTTTGAAAACCTAACAAACTTTGTTTGAATCTATTTTCTCTGAGATGGCAATTTAAGTTGTGGAGCGGACAAATCTTTTCACTTAACTCCCCACAAATGCTATTGCTGATCTAAGTAAATTCCAAATTAAATATATTTTAGGTTAATCCGACATCTATCGATAGTCTTATAATAATTATGGGGACATCACTACAAAACCACGATAAATCTGTCGCATATTCAGCGATGTAACGGACTTTCTCTTCGCGTGACTCATTGCTCAGAATAAGTGCGTTCTTAATATGTGATGTGGATAATTGGCATACTTATCTTAAAATAAGAACCGCATAGAATTAAATGAATGCATTGAAGTAAAAAGATTTCTGAATTAGGATTTTGTACAGATCTTAGCTATTTTGTAAGTAGTAATTTTCAGAAGCAATGGTGGATATCTAAATTTTAAAGGAAAATTGACATTTTTTTATTATTTCTTCTTGAAAAGATTAAGATTGCAGTTTCTTGATATATCGCGAAAGACTTCGGGTTTTTTCTTTTTATCTCAAGCAGGAGCAGTAAATAATTATTATCTAATATTTGACTTTTGACAATGCGTGTTTGAAGAAGAGATACTTAATATTCTATAAACCATTTTTATATATAATGGTACCTATCGTATTAGAATATTTTAAAGTTTTAATTTAAACTGAAACTATTAAGTCGGTGTTTTTACAATTTTCTGCCTAAATACTCATTATACGTACTTATGTCTGAAAATATTGTGCAAATTATATTATATAAATACATATTTAATATTTTTTTAAATTAAAAAAAAAAACATTCTTATAAATCGTTTCTAATATTTACGGTTAAAAATATTCTTTATTCACATGTTAGAGTTGCTTTTTTTCGCTTGTTTAACATGCATTGTGATTCATTAGGATATTTGTCGAGAAAACTTTGTCCTGTTCAACTTGATTCTTTATCACAGACAAAAAAATAATAATAAAAGAATATGCTGTCCTGTACCCACGTTTTAGTCAACTGAATTCGACAAAATAATTGAATCAACACACACATTGATTGATTGTGGGTTTACATTTTCAGAGTTATTTTACATAAATGGCTTCTTTGATTGATACCGTCAAAATCGTCAGTGAAGATAAAAAAGTAGTAGGAAATACTGCTAATTTTTTTATCAACCTACACAGAAATGTTTTCAGATCTTGTAGGAAGCGCTAACCGTTCGTTTCCATTTTAAAAATAGACGTCAAGAAAACTAAAATATACTTAATTAAAGAAATAGCGTACAGCCTTCACGGATCCACATTCACCCACGCATCATATCCTTTTATTTTTGCTGAACTTAATTCGTGGAACATGTAACAATAATGTATAAAATGTATTGTAATATAATGTATTTTATCTATGGGCCTTAGTTAGTTGCCTGACAATAAAGAAATAATAATACACAGGATGCATTGAACAGGATAGTACCTCGTCATTCATTCATTGGTAACCTTGTACTCCTGAAGACGTTATGAATGTTAGGCGATTGACTTACAGTTTCTTTCAGTTTCAGTAAATGCTATAATAGATGAATTAAAAAATATGTGAACAATTTAAAAAAAACATGTCTTTCATGATTTTAACTTTTAGATGTGCTCTTATACAGTTTGGAAAAATAAGTCGGGCCCTGGAGGGAAACTACCTTAAATCCTTAAGTTGGCTCATTTTACTTAAAGGAGACATTCCTTTATTTTTAAAAAGAATGTTAGGCGATTGACTTTCAGTTTCTAGTAAGGCCTAAGAGTTATGCCCGATTTAAAAATATGTTTTAATGCCCCTAGCGCCCGAGCAGTGCCATAAAATAGTGACTTTCTGAAGCCTACTTCTCAGTAACGGCTGGGTTAATAGATTTGAAAAATAAAAATGTTTATCATAGATTTATGTGCAATATTATCAACATACGATTTTTTCGTGCGATTAATATTTTTGTCTAAAACAAAATATTTAACAACATGATATTCTTTCGCTGGTTTACCCTACTCCTTTCAAACGGCAAACATGCTCCATCGTTCACTACATTATCGCCTACCATCAGGAAATGTAGTGGTCAAATTCGAGCGAAAAAGAAAGAAAATGATCAGTCGGCATGTCCTAGAACCAAAAATTAGAAGACTTCTGACATCAACCCGTATCTAGGCCATTCCTTCTCCTTGAGAGGAGGCCTGAGCAGTAGGAACAACACAACTTATCGCTGATATTGATTATGATTTAAAAAAATCTGTCATTACTTGTTTTTCGCATTTTTTAACAAATTTAATGAGAACTAAAAATAATTCACCTTTTTTTTTGTGTTCTTTATAAAATCGATTAATTGAGATTTTTGGTACATTGGTACATACCAATGTGTGTGAAGAGCTCCAGATTCCTGGTTGCACCAGGTACTTTCAGGTTTTTGGGTAAGCAAATCACAATTACTTTTTTGGTAGCAGATTTACTGTCAAACATTTACTTTTCTTGAATTAAAAGATATGTGAACAATTAAAAAAAAACATATCGACTGTGAACTGGCAACCGGTCCTATCTCAATTTTTTGAAGATTTCACTTTTTAATGCCATTTTATACTATTTAATACTCCACATCGTTGCAAGAAATCCTAACTAAAATACATTTAAATTTGGCGCCAGAATTGGCTTCATTCAACTAGTACTAACTTCAACGCGCAGCGAATGCGAGCATTTTATCCTATCTCGCTAAATGTGTACGGACTTGAACGCGATTTCGCGCGCTCATGAAACAAATAACTGTTTTATGTGGATTTATTAGGTTTCTGTGCCCTAAGTTATAAATCGACATTATTGGGGACTTCTAGTAGCTGAAATGGTAAGTTTTGTTATAAATTTATTATTAATATTTAAGGTTTCTACGTTAATAATCTGTAAATCGAAATAGTACATAATGCATTGCTGTTCAAAGTTTTGACAGGTTGGAATTATTCAGAGATAGGACTTCTTGGTTCTATTCAACTAAGGTTACCATCAACCGAAAATACGTTTCATTAGGTTTACCAATAAATATCATCATCATCATTTTAGCCGAAAGACGTCCACTGCTGGACATAGGCCTCCCCCAAGTGTCGACACAATGAACAGTCCTGTGCGTCTCGCATCCATCGGACTCCCGCAACCGTCACCAAGTCATCGGTCCACCTTGTAGGAGGCCTTTCAACGCTACGTCTTCCGGTACGTGGTCGCCATTCCAGAACCTTTCGGCCCCAACGGCCATCCGTTCTGCGAGCAATGTGCCCTGCCCATTGCCACTTTAGTTTGGCGATTCTTCGTGCTATGTCGGCAACCTTGGTTCTCCTGCGGATATCCTCATTCCTGATTCGATCACGCAAGGAAACTCCGAGCATAGCCCTCTCCATTGCCCTTTGGGTGACTTTAAGCCTTCTAATAGACTTTCGTCTTGAGACACTGGTATATTGGACGAGAAGATACCGCGCAGCTTCCCGAACGCTGCCCAGCCGAGTCGGATTCGACGATTGATCTCTTTCTCGAAGTTAGACCTTCCCAACTGGACCGTCTGTCCCAGGTAAACGTAGTCGTCTACAACTTCGAGTGTAGAGTCCCCGACCTTGATAGGAGTGGGTGCTACATGGCTGTTTACCATGACTTTGGTTTTGTCCATGTTCATTTTAAGGCCCACTCTTTCGGAAGCTCTACTGAGGTCACCAAGCATTCTACTGAGCTCCTCCGTAGTCTCAGCCATGACTACTATGTCGTCGGCAAACCGAAGGTGAGTGATGTACTCGCCATTGACATTAATGCCTAGCCCTCTCCATTCCAAAGCCTTGAAGACATCCTCCATTGCTGCCATGAACAGTTCCGGAGAAATAACGTCTCCCTGCCTCACGCTCCGCTGCAAGAGGATAGGTTTCGAGGTCTGGTCTTGTATTCGGACTGACATAGTGTCGTTTTTGTACAAACACTTCAGCACTTCGATGTACCGATAGTCAATTTGGCACCGTTGGAGAGACTGCAGTACAGCCCAAGTCTCAATCGAATCAAAGGCTTTCTCGTAGTCCACAAACGCTAAGCAGAGAGGCTGATTATACTCCTTAGTCTTCTGTATAACCTGCCGCAGCGTATGTATGTGGTCCACGGTGCTGAAGCCTTTTCAAAATCCGGCTTGTTCGGGAGGCTGGAAGTCGACGAACCTGCGCGCGAGACGGTTTGTGATGACTCTGGAAAACAGCTTGTAGACATGGCTCAGAAGCGAGATGGGCCTGTAATTCTTAAGCACGGCATTATCGCCCTTCTTAAAGAAGAGTACCACCACGCCTCTGCTCCACGCCTGTGGCGTTTTTCCCTCGAGTATGACGGAATCAAATAGTTTCTGAAGGGCCTTAAGGACTGGTTTTCCACCCGCCTTCAGGAGTTCAGCCGTAATTCCGTCCTCACCCGACGCCTTGTTGTTTTTCAGCTTATTAGTTTTAACTTGCGGTATTAAAGTGGCGAAGGTCGCGTTTCAGAGACTTCGAGATTTGTCTATTGAGCTGCCGGTATATGCACGCATCGTCTGAAGACTGCAGAATCATCTCACGCCTCTTCTTCATTAGCTCGAGGGTCGGATCAGAGAGCTTTTTGTTGTTATTTGTACGGTGAGTCTTGAAAAACTTAGACCCGACCGTATGGACAGTTTCCACGAACCCATCGTTATTGTTGGTGTAAGACAGTAGACAAAAGTAGCATAAAAGAAACATTATTTTGTAACTTTTTGCAGATTCCCTAATTTTGGTAATTATTGTTTTTTTTATTATAAAATAAGATTTGTGATCTAAAGCTTTTGTTGATAAATAGGTTCTAAGAAATTATGCCCTCTAAAATTGAGAATATTAAAAAAACATTGTCCTTGACTGAACCACCTAGAAATGAAATTTGATGAAATTTCCTACCTAAAAATGTTCTTTTATTATTAATAAGTTAATTTTATTATAAAGAATATTGTGTTGATAATGTTCTATCGTTATTGTTTTATTTTGATTTTGAAGATATCCCATATTGTTCCAAGTAAAAAGTCCTATGTTTGTTCTTGTGTTGATTTATATTGTCCTATCTCGATTTTATATTGGAAGGAAGCATATAATGTTACTTTTGTTTTTAGTTACATGTGCAATAAAAATATTTAAAAACTAGGTATTTTTATTTAACATACGAGATGCTGTATAAATGATGCAAACATGTTTTTTCTTCATCTTGTAAAGTTGTCAAAATTGAGATAGTACCGGTTGCCAGTTCACAGTCGATATGTCTTTCTTTGCTTGAGAGCAGTGGTGGCCGAGTGGTAATGGTCTCGACTTACGAGTCTTAAGTCGCGGGTTCAAACCCAGCCAGGCGGATTACTTTGTGTAATTTACTTCATCACCACTGCTCTCAAAACGGTGAAAGAAAACATCGTGAGGAAACCGGCATGTCCTAGAACTAAAAATTCGAAGACATGTGACATCCACCAACCCGCAGTGGATTACGGCCCATTTCCTCTCCTAGAGAGGAGGCCTGAGTCCCAGCAGTGGGAACATTAAAAGGCTGATTATACTTATACTATAGTATAAGTATAATACAAAGGCTGATTATACTTGTACTATAGTATAAGTATAATCAGCCTTTTAGATGTGCTCTTATACAGTGTGGAAAAATAAGTCGGGCGCTGGAGGGAAACTACCTTAAATCCTTAAGTTGGCTCATTTTACTTAAAGGAGACATTCCTTTATTTTTAAAAAGAAACAAAACTGCATTCAAAGATTTCCTAAAACTCGCTTGCCTCGCCCGCGACTCGAACCTACCAAAATAAAAAAAAAAAACAAACAGTCGCTATTTTATTTATTATACTAATTGATAGGATTATTATTCATCCTGTCGATTAGAAGTCGGGTCCTGGAGGGATCCAGAGGCTGACTTATTTTTCCACACTGTACCTATATCTTTCTGGTCAATTGGTTATTTTATTAATGATAAGCTTGAGCTTGACCACTGTCCCACCTGATGGTAAGTGATGATATGTTCGACGCTGAAGCACGCTTGCCTAGAAGTAACCTGTTTTACTCTTGACTTAAGTAAAATATATCTTCGAACGAAGCTTGCAGTATAATAGATGATCAAACGAACTTACATGTGATGTTCGATCATCATTATACGTAGCTTCGTTCGAAGATATAGGGAACCCTCCCTACCCTACCCAGCAAAACTAAGATTTTATCTCTAACTCTGAAAGAATGACATATATCATAACTGACCAAAACTCGCGGGATTCGGTGCGTTTTGCTTTTGCTTTATAAGTCTCTAAAGAGCGTTTGGTTGCCGAAGACCCCTAGGTTGTAATGAGGATCAGTCATGATATTTGTAGAGTATGCAGACTTATAACGTCAAAAAAATAAACAGTAAATACCGTGAAGAAATTAATTAAATTGGACCATAAATGACGAAGATAATTTTAGTGTATTAGTTCCAAAAACGCGTCCGAGAATGAAGCGACTCGCTGTGACGTCATCTGTCATGATCGGTATGCACCGGCGAATGAATACGATCAAGCCGTTCCTCGCACGGATCATGACAGATGACGTCAACAGTCCAGCGAGAGCGCGCGTTTCCAAGTAGCCGTTTAGATTTTTTTTTAATATATTCACCATTTCTTACCGGATTTTAAATTTGAAAAATAAATAAATGCTCAGTAAATTATAACACATACGATGTACTTCTTAAAAATTGGATTTACTATTAAGTGATTGATCCCCATTACTGGTTATTTTTATGAAAAACTAATCGTAATACGTTTTGAATGAATATTGTTAAAGTAGAATTTGCCTGCTGCGGTCTTCCTGTCCGATTATAATATAGGTGTCTTCAAGGTTAGAGTGAATAGGCTCTTAATAAATGCAATATTCTATGTCTGTCAAAACCACTAACTAGTTAACTATATGGTTATGTAACACTATGTTAGATGACGTAGATTGCACGAGTTCATTATATAAATTGATAATGTTACAGTTGATGATTGTCATTTTCTAGCTCTATTCACGTGCACTAGCACTAGGAAATCCCCTGCCATTGTGTTATATAATTATAACTAGTCCACTAACTACTTAGTGCCATCAGAGATTATCAGACTTCGGGTCCTTAGTAGTATATTTGTTATGCAAATAGTACAAGCAAAATGGTTCCTATTGCTACAATAATGCTACGTCGTAGCTCGTAGCTAATCCGCGCATAGGAACAATTTGCGAAATTGAATTATGTGCAACTGTGCATACTTAGTTACGTAGCAGGGTCTACGAAGTGCTACGAATTTCGTAGATGGTTAGTCTGGTCATTTGACACTTACGTTAAGAACGAATTATGGATATCGAGGAACTGTGGAAAGCTACCACATAGCTAAAAAAAATTTCAGATGGTAAGACATTTTGAAGGAGAATTTTTAAAACATATGATAAGCTGATTAATTGTTAGTTCGTTCGAAATTATTGACGTAAATGAGAAATGATTTCGAGCGAAGTTAAGAGCGTCGAACCAGAAATACTTTTTCATACAACCGCTCTTACGTGATAACGATGTTAACATATTTCTGTAGATATTATGGAAACAGAGATATCTTGTGGAGGTAGGTTTCTATTGAAAACAAATCATTTTGTGTAAAACTAATCCAGTACCTTTTCTAAACCTTTGAAAATCTGCTGTTTTGCGTGAACTTTGACCCTTCGTAATGTATTCTTAATTTCAAAAAGAAAACTTGCACATATATTCAAGATTCTGATCACTAAACTTTACTTACCAAAACTTTTAAAGTAAAAAAAAAACACGTATTTCCTGGAACAAGTTTTGTAAAATATTCGAGTGAATTACTGAATTACGGAATTACCCAATACCAAGAGAGCGTTCAGTGTTATGTCTTTTTTTTCGCGTTGCCTCTTTATTAAACATTGCGTGATTGCGTTGGATGAACCAAAAAGATTTCATCACGCTCAGGTTGACAACAGACTGGTCGGGAACTCTTAAGAACTTTTTGAGGTTGATATCATTTTTATAGATTTTTTTTAGACTAAATATTTTTGAAAACGCCAGCTAATTTACAAACTGGAGCAATTTACGAGTAAAAGCGGTTTGTTCGACGTATTCTCCTATGGGAAACTTTTCCGATTTTTTTTTCTGGTGGGATATATATAGTGTGATAATAAATCGAGTTTCGGATGTCACGGGTTATAAAGCATAGGCGTCGTGGGTTATCGAGAGAATCCGGCGAGGCGGGGCGGTGTTTGGCGCAAATTTATTCATACAAGGGGACTGGCGACCTCTTAACTCTTGTGTTATTTAGGGCACACTTCCTTTGCGATTCCTAGAGCCCATTTGTTAGATGCTGAGTATTTTTTAAATAGCTGCTTTAGCGCTGGAGTTATGTAATGGACGTAGAAGAGACTGGGGTCGTCTGCCCGTAAGCATGTGGGTGTTGATGAATTCTTCGTGTGTAAATTTAAGAAATGATTAACTGTGTCATGAATTTTGATAGAGTTTTCTAATCAAGAAATAATAATAAATTACGAAATTTAGTAGGGTTCATAAATAAAAATATATTTCATGGTTTCAAGACACATAAGTAATTTCTAGAAAAGAATAAAGTTTTTTTTTAATTAGAGAAAGAGTTTCCTGTATTCCCTTCTACACTACATGGATGAAATAAGAGTTTCACGTTTGATTAAATTGCTTTACACCACAGATTACCCCCCTTTTAGGGTTCCGTACCTCAAAAGGAAAAAAGGGAATTATGTCGCAAAAAACGTAAATTTCGTCACTGTCAAGAAAATCAAAATTCATAGGGTATTTCCCGTAAACTGAGAATCCTGAAATTTGGCATAAAGCAAGGTCTTATATCACAGATATAGGAATAAATCTGAAAACAGTAAATTTGTTATTACCTCACAAAAAAAAAGACTATTTTTGCAATTCGGAAAAATCTTCGAGACACCATTCGGGAATTGAACTATTTACATAGTTAAGTTTGTACGTAACCCTGTGTGCGCGAGTCCGACTCGCACTTGCCCAGTTTTTTATTTGAAAATTCAGTCCACCCAAAGGTTGACTGGTAGATATCTCTATCAGCAATAAGACCGCCAATGTACCCATAGATTTAAGTTTATGTAAAAGTTATGGTACTAATTTTGGTGCACAATGAAGTTAATTTTATTGTGTTCTATTCTTTTCTAAGATATGAAACGAATATGTAAATACAAACTTGAATATAACAACCACTTGCAATTTGACCTAGGATTAACAAAACAATGAACTGCCCAACTTTATCGCCACCATAAAAACAAAAAGCCAAATAAAGCCGACGACGATAAGACATTCAAAAATGGAAAACCGAAATGAAAAGTCAATTCCACGACATGGAAAGTAAGGCCGGATTGTTATCAATTACTTTTATAGAGAAAGTATTGTACTCAATGGGACGGGAATGAAAAAAATGGGATTGTCTTTGCGACGGCCCCGTTGGCTTCTGAGGAAGGGTGCGGGGTGCGGGGGAACTCACTTGTTGCATGAAGGCGGGGCGGAGACGCCCAACGCCCATCGACCACGTGTTGGGAAACTTCTGAAAAGCCTGAACATGTAATCTTGATGTCTGAAGTTATTGGGATTAGCGCAGTGGCCCGTATTGGGGTAGGACTCATCCTACCTTAATATGGCCCACTGCGCTCACGACCAATAAGTCTTCGGAGTTGGTCGGCCTTCTACCATGATGTTATTTTAGTCAAGCTGATGACGTTTTGGAGTAATAAATTTCAAATGACAAAATGCTCACACACTTTAAACTTTGATCGAAGTAGATTAAAATCGACAATCTTACAACTGTTCGTCATCAGTTGTATTTATAATACTATTAAAACGTAAATATAAGCGCTTCCATAATTTGATTTTCTGCAAGATTCCAGAAAACAGTCACAGTCTAGCACGCAGGTAGACTGCATTAAATCATAGAAAATATTCTTTCAGAAAATATCTAAGATCAAATAACTTATTCATCTCCTCCTTGCGTCGTACTCCTCAATGCTGAGGCTCGTGACCTCTATGCTTCATCACTTTCATTCGAACGATATTCTTCCATCTGTTTCTGTCTCTGGCGGTGTGAAGGGCATTGTATAGCGTAGAGTCAAGAGCGGTGCGGATCTGGTCAGACCAACGTATTGGGCTGCGTCCATGAGGCCTTTTCCCATCCACTTTACCGGTCACGATGAGTCTTTCGAGGTTGCCACCATCTTTCCTTGCAATGTGATCGAAGAACTTGTTCACACTAATATTATAAAAGTCTGCCCCCCTAGCCAAGTTACAATCGTATCGTTCGCGCCGAACGCCTCGAGTAGGCCACGCCTCCGATTCCTTTGTTCTGACCACGTGACTGAGCGTTGAGATGACGTCAGAACAAAGGAATCGGAGGCGTGGCCTACTCAAGGCGTTCGGCGCGAACGATACGATTGTAACTTGGCTAAGGGGGCTGAACAGATTTGACCAAATTACTATATAATATTTGGTGCACGGGAATAGCACGTCGTGTAGGAAACTTTTAATCCCCGAAGCAAGTTCCTTAAGGATAATTTTTTACTTTCGCGCAGGCGAAGCCGCTGGCAGAAGCTAGTAGTTTATAATACAGAATAATCAGTTTCTGCTGATAGATCCACTTACGACTCCAACCGAATTTTTGGTTTTGGCCTAGTTTCAAAAGACGCTGAGGCGCTGTTGCTACAATAAAAAAAACCGGGCAAGTGCGAGTCGAACTCGCGCACTGAAGGTTCCGTACAAACTTACCAATAAAAACTGTTCAATCCCCGAATTGAGTTACGAAGATTTTGCCGAATAGCATTTTTTTTTGTGACGTAACTGCAAATTTACAGTTTCCAGAATTTTTCCTATACTTGTGCTACGAGACCTTGCTTCATGCCAAATTTCTGGATTCTAGGTCAACGAAAAGTACCCTACGAATTTTGATTCCTTTGAGACAGTCGAAATACACGTTTTTTGCGACATAAACGGCCGTATCTTTTTTTTTCGTTAACTCAGAAGTTTGATTTTTTCACAGCTTCAAGGGACCGCAAACCTGAGTATATGGTTTTAATTTCAACTCGATACCTCCACGCGTTTTTGAGATAAAGGGTCTTGACAGACCGACAGACAGTCAGACATACAGACGGACGGACAACAAAGTGATCCTACAAGGATTCCATTTTTCCTTTTGAGGTACGAAACCCACAAAAATAAAAAAGAAAGACGTGACCACCCAATGTCCACATCATTTTTGACACGAACGTACCCTTACTCGCTTACTGCATCACACTTGATAATACAGTATTTTATGTATTTTAGTTTTGAATTAGTTTTTAGTGTAAATTAAAAAAAAAAAACAAAATACAAGTAATCTACCTAGTTTGATTGATAAGGTACGATATGTAATTTACATTAGATACGGAAGAGCGGAGTCTCCTAACACAGGCTTAATTTTTTTTTAAATAAGGCTTCAATTATTCAATTGTTGTTAAGAAAGACTTGTGAAATAAATAAATACATTTTTCTTTGTTCTTTTTATTTCTATTTTTTTTTCAGTAAAAATACGAGTTTCGGCTTAGTTTTGGTTTTAGCTGCCATCCAGCCGAAACTACGACTGAAACCGAAGCTGTGTGTGTTTGTACCTTATTTAGGTATTAGGTGAAAGGGTAACTTTGTTTTGTATCTCAAATATTAAGCCACCTGAGATGCAGTGGTAGCCCAGTGGAAACAGCCCCGACTTACAAATTGTATGTTGTATTACTTTGTATAATTTTTTTCAACATCATTGCCACCTCAAAACGGTGAAGATAAAAGACGATATGTTATGGTGGGTAAAACGGACATGTCCTAGAACCAAAAATTTGAAAACATTGTCATTCATCAATACTCACTCGAACTCATTACTGAGTTAAGCTCACCTTTGTACATGAACTGTCTGTATCTCCATATATTATGTTATGTTTTTGTGTACAATAAAAAAATTAAAGATCAATTCGCAATGGGCGCGCGTGGTGGATTACGGCCCATTCCCTCTCCTAGAGTTCTCTCAGGCCTCCTGGCCTGAGTTCCAGCAGTAGGAACATTATAAGGCTTATTATGCTACGTTTATGCTATGTTACCTCTAATATAGACTGAATGATTAATTTGATAAGTGATTTAAGAATAAAAAGGGACTGACTGATTTTGATTGACTATTTTCCCACACGACAACATGACCTTATATGAAAGTTCCGGTTTCGGCCGTGAAAACTAGTTTTGGCGAACACGTCGCCTCTAAACCATTGTTAACATTATCACTCGAAGACACCAAATTAAAATACCCAAACTAATCCTCAAACTGCCTAAAACTTTTCCGGCATAAAAGCGTTAAAACGTTCCTTGTCCTAATTTGTATCGTCATAATCTCAACGCATTTGGGGTTCCGCAATAAAATCATAAAATCGTTAGCCAGGGGCGTGCTTCTGTAGACAGTTAACACGTAATCCAATTTAGTCGGTCGACGTCAACGATGGAATGCTAAAGGAGCTTCGCAAAATTACTGTATACACCCTTGAACATTTTTTTTTGTGTTCTTGAAAAATTGGGAGTTTTAGAAGGGACTATTTTAAGCATATCTTGTTCTTTAACGTTATAGAATAATGTCGTAATCTTGTCGATGATTTTTAATCAGAACTTCATGAATTTTAAGCAGTACTTATGAGCTTTACATATGTTATGTCCAGTAGGAAAGAAAAGAATAGTTCTGAATTTAACCTGGAGTACACTATTCCTAGTGTAATCATTAAACTAAGAATTATTTTAGTTCAAATTCAGAACAGTTCGTTTTTTTTTTTGAATAATGTTCGATTAATTAAATAAATTGGAATAATTTTTAAAATAATGTTCAAGAAAGTTAATGTCAAATCGCGGTGCGCCTTTAATAAGCATCGCAGAATATTTACACTGCAAAGTAGGGGTTGGGTAAAAGTCACGTAAATCTCAAGAAAATTGACATCCCTAACTATGTTGGCACTCATTTAAATAACTGATCAAACTCGCCAGCAAGCTGTCAAACAATAAAGAGCTACCAACTTATTGGATATGCGACGTTCATCCTTCAGACTTATATTGAACGCCAAAATTGGACGTAACTTTTTCGATTGATAGCATTTTTTCTTTCTTTTTCGTAAATTGAGATTCGATGTAGCGAGCCTAGCGTATTTTAAATTTAGTTTTTTGAACTACTTACACTAAAATTTTACCGAATTTTTAGTGTGACTTTTTTAAAATAATGCAGAGATTTTTGTCTACAGTCACTTTTGTATGAAAACTGCGAAAGTTCAAATGCTTAAACAGAGCAAATATAAGCTAAATAAAAGAGCTTTATTGCCTGCAATATTTAATTTTTAAAGCTACTTTGAAACAAAATCAACAACAAGACTGAATTTAATCACGAATTTGAGCGTTGCGACTTTTGCAGTTAATAGTGATACGTTGTAGTAATGAACCATTGTCACAACCGTCAAGTCAGTTATGGAAATGAAAATCTTAATACTGTAATAAAAATTCTGAAATAAATGTATAATTCATCACTCATCAGAGAGGCCATGCGGCAAATATTTAAAGTACTTACCTATAAGGCAACACCGAGGTGGGTATAAAAAGAGCAAAGGAGATTTTTATTAAGAAGGGCGGGGGGAGAATATAATGAATAAATTCCGTGTAAGGACCCCCTCCTAACGCAATTGAAAACTTTTAACAAGTGCCAGGAAATCGTGTGTAAAGGTGGGCCCCGTACCTAATTACGCAGCTAGCCGAATGGAATACCGGATGAGTTCAGAAATTTAAACGATGTCTCCTCCCGACTCCGGGACACTTTATGAAAATCAGCTCGTTAATAAAATCGTCGAGTGTTGACCGATGTCTTGGCACGCGGACGCACGGACTCCACCCGTCACCGTCAGGAGAACGGAATACAAAATTAACGAAGTGAGCATTTGTTCTTAAAATTGTATTATTAAATAATAAAAATATCTCACGCGCCGATTTATAGAGCTGCCCGTGAAATATTACTTCCATTACGTAATTGCGTGCCAAATGAAAAGTTAAATCACGTTTCGGTACCTACTTTTTAAAATCGAGTTTCTCGATCCGGAGTTTACTCCCCATTAACTTCTCGTCGTGTCCAAGTATTAAAAAATTAACAAGATATTTTCTACCGCAAGCTCACCGTCTGCGGAGGACGTATTCATTCTTTTGTAACCCTAAAAAACAAGTCATTACCGAAGCGGGTTTAATCCAGCGTCGTGTTCTGGAGATTTTTTCGTGATATTCCATTATTCGGAGGCGATCGCTCGACGCGGCGCGACGGGCACCGTTTACGCTAAAATGATATGATTAATTACGAGTGCCGGTAGCTCCGGTCTCCCTCATTAGCGCACAAATAGGATCGTTCAATGGTGAAATTGAATCTTGAACGCTGGCAAACCACACTCAATAGGACTCTAATTATAATTATTATTCATATTAAATAAACGCCGCTAGTTCGGTGGTTTGTTTTGATTGCTGTTTAAATTGAAATGTAGTTTAATAATTATTAAACTACGTACATAATAACACATATGATTAAATTTACACGAATTGAGAATAAAATGAAATGTAGTTAGTAATTCAAAGATTCTTAAATCACTTTTATCGAGTTCATTAGACCTAATGTTTTGTATTTATGTGGCCAGTCGACATTAGCGTCACTATAAAACATTTTAATAAGATAATAATAAAATAATAGAGAACCTCTCAAGTCATAGAAAAAAAATCAACCTTAACACGTCCAGTCGTTTACAGTGGCAACGAATTATTCAAAGGCCAATATAATTTGCAAAGAAATAATAAAGCCGTACACTGACTTTTTCTTTTGGTTCTTACATAAATAAAGAAGGCATCACGTCTCATAATCCACGTACAAAGAAACGTAAACATGAGTTACGTACTTATCTTTTGTAATACCTAATGTCGTAAATATGAATGTGACGAGAAATTCGTTCTTTACAGCAGATTTTGGGGGTCGCGCCTGGAAAACTACATATTTTGTGGTTCTGTTTTTAGGTACAATCGTAAAAAGGGAAAATTCATTTACGCTCTGTTTTTTCTTCGTCTTATGAATAGAGAAAAATTTGGCATGCTAGTGGTACTCTCACTTTATGTGTCTGGCATAAGGGAGGCCCGTGATATGTTATAAAAATATATATGAACTATGTCCAATAAAAGAGAAACATTCAGTGCTATTTTCGTGCACTTTATTCGCGCTACTATCGAGCGATCACTCAGGTTTGAAGCTATGGGTGTCCCTAAATAAAGTTTTGTCAATAAGAAACTCGGTACATTTTTCCGAAAAATATTAGAAGTCCCATAGAAAGATAACGTAGGTACAGATATCATCAACAACTCGTTATACTATTTTTTAAGGTATTTTAATGTGAGAGGAGTACACAATTGATGCAGCTCTTTTTACCAAAAGGACATAAGTGAGAACATAAATTAGTTATGTAGTAATAATCCTCCCAACCGAATTTTAGTCACGGTGACCAATCTCAAACAGGAATAGCGAAATACGTAGGAGATATCATAATACACAAGCGTGTGCACAAACACAGGTACACTCTACTACTTTGCTGTCATAGTCCGATGGGACGGCAATCTGACACGACTGGAGAGAAATCGGATACAAGACCAAGGGCTTTACGAGCTTTCCGAGGTACGGGGATGTTACACCATCAATTTTCAAACTCCCGGCTTGTTACAGAGTAATTATTTATGAAAAAACCAAATAGCACATTTTTCCGACTCGGGAATCGAACCTAAGACCCCAAACATAATAGTCTCGCTAGTGACGATGAGACAACGGGGCAGTCACTTTGTTAGATGTGCGGTAATTATACGCACATATTATAATGTATCGTCGGCCAAGATAGGGCACTTATCAGCCTCTCGCTGTACAACTTTCAGTATAATTATTATTTTTGTTGATATTCCTGATTTATTGCTGTCACACTGTTAAATATTTTCTTAGTTTTATTTTTCTCTAACCACAAACTCATATTTTTAAATAGTTTAGAAGTCATAATGAAAGCGTACAGTTCAGGAGGAAAACCTTATTTGTTTATTTCTGAATATATTTTAAATATCACATATTTTTATTCGCATTTTTACATGGAATTTAATGTTGCTATCATCTCGTAACATTTTTTTGCCAAGTGCATAAAATCCTAAAACGAAAATCTCAAGGAAACTTATTGAATCACAGATATCTAATACACGTATCTAGCCTACATATTACAAGTACGTATAAATATATTACCTTTCACATCTATTCAAGAGCGGTCCCCAACGCCCGCCCCCCCTCCAAGATCCACAATCCGGATTACGATACCCTATCTATATCACAAGCTTCCACCTAGCTTAGCACTAAAGCCTACACTAACACAATTGACTGCAACAACGATCGGTAACCGTCCACTTAACACTAAATAAAACTCTAACATTAGTTAACATGAAAAAGAAACAAAAAATCTCGACTATAATGCGAAAGTAACAAAAGAGGAAAAGTTGCGTCACATTGTATTTACAGTGGACAATGTGAGCTTGTAAGTAGGTAACTGGTCCAAGGGTCGGTGTGAGGTGGTTTCAGTGGACCCAAGAGGGGGCGACGGAGTAGGGGGTCCGGGGGCCGTTGCCGCCCGAGAGCGTGGTGGGCACGGGAGGCGCTGGCGCAGCAAACTGGCTTTCGGCCTCTGCAGCCATCGCGCTGTGCTGCTGCGGGAAGTTGAAGTCTAGCGTGCCTTCCATACTGAGCTCGTGTTTTATCACCTGGTGGGAAGAATCAAAATATGAGATAAGTCTGCATTGTTGACTATTCTTTTAAGGTTCTTTTTAAATTTCGCCCATCAGGAGAAATAAACCAACTCTAATTTCCAAAGAGTAGATAAACCAACATTGATTGAAAGATGTAAATAGGTATATATTTTCTTTCAAGTTAGAAATCACATAATTTCGAAGTCGTCTGGTATTCAGCACTTTCAAATTAATCCTTCTTCCGTAGTGAGGTCTTCACTCACCTCATCAACATTACAGTCGAAGCCGTGTTCGAGCGCCTCAATGTTCAGGTCCTCCGCCAGCCCCGTGTTCAGCGCCCCCATGATCTGCCCCATGACCGTAGTGGGGCCCATCGCGCCCGTCTGCACCATCATTCCGCCATTCATCAGGGCTGCGTCTGATGTCGTCACCATTTGCGTCTGATTGTTTTCTGCACAAGAAGAGATCAATTCAGATAAGTACCTACTGTTACTTGCTGAACAGTGACTCTCAGGCAAGTGAAGGTGGGTAGGGTTTTAGAACAATTAATATTGGTCTGGAAAATAAGAAGACCAATAAGATCTATAAGATTGTAGAAAATGCTTAAAGCACGAGTAATAAACAGGAAGCTTTTCCAAGAACCTATTTCTACCCTACTTTTTTCTATTTCCTTTTCCGGGAGAAAATAAAGTATTTACGCAATAATAGTCTTGTTTCAAGTCTATAATAATGTCTAAGCTACAATCATACACCAATGTAGCCATATTTCCCCGATGATTATATAATCAGCATCGACACCAAATATCAAATCTGTAACTCAAGTGTCTGGAAGACCACACGAAAAAGTAACCCATACCTGTTTGCATAATATCAGCAGGATCAGCAGGCGGTGGTGGTCTGACGAAATGGTCGAGTGCATGCTGGTGCGGATGCGTCGGATGGGCCGGGTGCGCGGGATGCGAGTACATTGACGAGCACGTGCATCCCCCGTGAGGATGACGGGGGCACCCCGCGTAAGGGCTATACCGGTAGCTGCCGCCCGACGATGAGGAGGAAGTCGTTGGAACGTACCTGGTGGAAAAAAGCTTGTAGAATACTGGTCGGGGAACTTGACGTTAAGCCTCAGTTGGATAATCATGGACACAATAAAGTTGGTCATTACATACATCGAGGAGACTTTCATTAATATTTCATAGGCTTCTGAAATTTGTAAAATCAACTGAATCTAAGAAGTTCTAAATAAAGCTAAGCGTACTCTAGGGCAAGGCGTTTACGACAATAACTGTTTAAGTGGTCGAGGTCGGACTATTGGACTCTAACCAAAATTCCAACATCGACGCTAAGCTTACTACAAGATGCTTACGTGTTGAGGAATGGATCGGTTCCGGCCAGTTTCATGGAATCGGCGAGAGAGCCAGCGAGTTCGTCTTGTCCGAAGTCTGGTTGCGAGTAATCTGCTGCGGACGTGTAGTCAGTGTACTCCGGACCCCAGTCAGGTTCTGTCGTGATCATGGATGGGATCGGAGACAGGCGGCCGCACGATGACGCGTTGGACGACACCCTCGGACGGAAGTCCGGCGACAACTGGAAACTGCTACGCGCAAGCGAAGAAGCAATCAAAATAACGAAACCTATCTCAACTGGCGATGTGAATTATGTTATCTGAGTTAACTCTAGAAAGAGTCCTATTATATCATAAATAAATATAGTACTGATACAGTCACATAATTCCTTCATCGACAATTTTATTGAGACGCAAAAAATTATAATGGTTAGCAGAAAGAAATCTTAAAGCTAGTTCGGACTCTATACAATCTCAAACAAGTGTAATGGGAGCATGCAAATCTAATGCCTATATCGTCGTCACTAACATATAAATTTGTATGCTAAATGAAGCGATCACTATAACGGGTTCAGCGGTCATTTCAGAAATATCTTTATTACTACAAATAGTGACAAAATGTAGGATAAGATACGGGTTATAGACCGGCCCTTCAGCAGCCAGCGAACCATTGAAAATATATATCGATGACGTTCGTAATCCAGATAAAATAAATCGCCTATAAAAATGTTAAATATCGGCGAAATGACGAGATTCAGCATCCACATAACTCATCATCTAATGGTTCTGAATGATTTAAAACCTTTTATCATAAAGTAGCAGAGTTGCAATAACTCAATTTTATTAGTCTGGTCAACGCAGCTTTATGTCGATGGCTTTATTATAGAGTAAGCGTATCATGCGTGGCTCACTTTGTTTCTAGTAGTCATAAAATTTCAATATTCCCAAGGAGGTAATGTTATTTAGTAATAATGTACTGTTGGATATTTGCGGTTCTGGCAGAACTCGCTTCTGCATTACCCGTATAGGTAAATTATAGTGCCTTTAAAGTCAAATTAGTATCGTGAAACAGCGTCCGAGACCGTTACCATTATTGGCTTGGTGCCACTACTCTTTTGGACTTCCCTCTACTTTAATCTACCTGTATCACTTGGAAGATGGTACTACATTTCTAAATAATCGTCTAAAGTTCTATTGTAAGCTGCGAACATTTCGCTAAGATAAAGTGTTAGATATAAGGTTATATAGTTACCTGTGCATCGGTGAGTCTGGGAACATATCGAGACTTTCTGACACTGAGCTACTGGGACTTGGCGTTGCGTCTGCTGTGGCACCGTTTCTTAATATTTCAGCCTATAAATAAAAAGTTCCTTATGTTTTATTCAATTATTAACCCTAATTGAACTACACACAAACTAATTATATATAATATATACCTACTTATAAACAACTAAATAGGTATATACACATAGAAACTGAAGATAAATATGTAAGTAAAATCGAGAATTCAAAATCATTGGGCACCAAAAAATTCATCCTCATAGCTGTCAATAATAAAAGTGCTCAGAATGCTGGCAGCATTGCCACGTTAAATAGCAATGTTGATTCGTTGACAAACCCAGCCCTCTGGTCATGCGAAGAGTCAACTAGCTGTTTGCTGTTACCTCGAACATCTCGATGAGCATTCGGACTCCATGGCCCTAGTGTTCCTATGTGATAATTCATGCTATAACTTAATTAGAAGCAACTAGGATTATTCTGAAATACAAGAAAAGAAGGACACAAAAACAGTCTAAAACTACCTACTTAAATGATTATAAAATTGAGCTGTTTTATACTTATATCTAGTGCAATGTGTTTTGGCATGTCACTACTTTAAAGCTTAGGACTACTAAGGTAGTAGTGCCATTTGCGCCATAACTTCCATGAAGGTCGTCGGCTAACGCTACCTTAGGAGACCGAACCTTTAAACGAAGGTAATCATACCTTCTTCTTTACCCTGCCTCTCCGCTTTTCGAACTTCGACGTCTCCATGGAGGCTGCCCGTCGTCTGACAGATTTTCCCGGCTTCGCGTCAGGATTGATCATCCACCATGATGACTTGCCTGTGCCTTCGTTCTGTACCCGCATAAACCGGTTGTGAAGCGACAGATTGTGTCTGATTGAATTCTGCAAAGAAGAAAAGGGTAGTTAGGAAAAAGAACCCCTAAATTATTAATAGTATATTTTGATACAAGTGGAGAAAGTTTGTCATTGCGACCGAGGTCGAGTGCTGAAGTGATAAATTACCACGTGTATCAAACGACGTTTTTCAGTACTCTTACGCAGAAATAAATAAACGGGGGTTGACCGGCGACTCATAGCTTCGTTGCTTAGCGCTCAACCTGTTACGATAAATGTAAGTAATAAATTGTGGCGGGGGCGAGCTGGCTCACTTTTGCGCACTAGTGCGGAAAACAGTAAATTGCGTGCCTAAGAGCGGTGGGGGTAGGAGCGGTTTTTCAAGTACTGGCCAGATCGTTTTAAACGTTAAACTTTGATGATATGTCATATCATGAAGTGATCGATTTCTATGATCTGGCCACGACATATACATATATTTTAATCCGTAGTACACGTGACAATAGAGCTCAAGACCATACCAAACTCAACCTACTTCAGGGTCATTATGCTTCATATTTTTACCAATTCTTAAAAATTGTTAGAACCAGATTAAACTGCTAAGATCTAATAAAGAAAATCCGGAAATAATTGCAATTTTCCGCGCATTATTTTGCTAAAAATTTTACGTTTCGATTCAATTTACCGCATAATTGATTTACATATATTCGTATCTGTTACTTGTGATTTCAGTAAAGGTAGGATTGCACTTAACTGAATTTGATCGTATTTTAAATAGATTTAAACATACGAGATTTATAAATATGTAGTAAATATTATTTGACACTTTGATACGTTTTGCTTTGGAAAATACTCGTCTAGGAGTTTAAGGAGAAAACTATTTTCTGGTCAAAACTAGCATTTTTTTAATCATTTTATTATTATAAAATTTTAAAAAAAATAAGCAAAAAAAAATACATTTAAAAATATAAAAAATAGTAGTCCGCTGGTGTCAGCAGAATTCAAGCTATCGGTGGTTAGAGCTCTAGTGACAGGACCCTCCTCACGATACGAACCGTGTCGAAGAGAACTGGCTTCTGGATCAGGCCCTTAATCCAGCTCGTGGTCGCCGAGGCTTTTGATCATTAGGCTATTGGCGGTAACGACAATCAATAACAACAAACTCTATTTCAACACAGCGAAATGCTCAATTATGTCATTTACGCGCGCAAAGACTGCCATAGCCTACGAATACCAAGTAGAGGAAGTGCCAATCCAGCGAGTGTCTCAAGTACGAGATCTAGGAGTACTATTTACACCAGATCTAACGTTCCGGGATCATATAGTTAAGATTTGCAAGAAAGCGTACAGAAACCTCGGTTTCGTGTTGAGACAGTCGCAGGGATTCACTAATATTACCACGCTCAGGGTACTGTATGACGCCTTGGTAAGGAGTCATTTGGAACACAGTGCGGTGATTTGGGCTCCTCATGAAGCGAAATACAGTGTCATGCTGGAGCGAGTACAAAATAAATTCACAAGACACTTGTATTTCAAACTTTATGGGGTTTACCCGTTTTACCCACTGATGTATCCTACACTGTTTGTACTGGGTATGGTGGGGTACAACGAACTCAGAGTGCGCCGGGAATTTACACTCGCGGCGTATGCTGTAAAGCTCTTGCGTGGAGTAGCGCACAATCCGGGTGTGCTGCTGCACCTGAAGCTGTGCGTGCCAGACCGATACGTGTGGAGGCGGCGGCGGCCGCCATTGCTGGCCGTACCTGCTGCCAGAACCAACCTACTGTCAAAAGCACCCCTCACCCGCACAATATGTGTACTAAATGAAGTGCATGAGAGGATGGACCTATTTTCGAGCCATGAGAGTGAAATCGCAAGAGTTTTATTAAATTTTATTAGTTCTAGTTAAATATTTGTTACTGTATGTACTAAGTCTGATTTTATATTGTATTTACATATAGGTTAACGTTAAGTTTTTTATTTATTTTTTATGTACTTCTTTTATTTTTTATAGTTAGTAGTATTGTAATAGAGTTTAGTGTTATTTTAGCTTTTTAGGATGTTAGTGTAAGATTATGACTTTTTTCAATTATTATATTTTTTTTCGGTTTGGAAACCACTATTGTATTAGGTTCCGCCTGTGAAGATAGTGTGTGTATATTTAATAATAAATAATAATAAATAATAAAATACATTCCATAATTATTCCATAATATTATATTTTTATTATTATTCGCATCTCTATACAATATTTACCGAAGACTTTACAGCTTCGAGTTCTAGTGACATGAAAATAAAAGCAGTGTAATAAACTCGTACATCTCCTCAATATCCGGGCGTGGCCACAGTTGACCACTAAAAAAAAAAACAAAAAAAAAACAATTTTAATTCCCGCTACCGCAGAAAGTTAGTGCAATAACGTGTCCTATCTCACACCGGCAATAAAATCCCACAACTTTTTCTCGTCGAAGGAATAAAAGCGACCGCAGCAGCGAATGAAGTTTAGCTATAAAACAGTCCATAAATAATATCTGCGTACCCTGTGAGAACTGCCACTTATGGTAACTATAATACAATCCACTCCACATAAATATGTACCTACATTCTTCAAATTTAATTTTCGAAACGAAAACTGCAACGAAATTAATATATTTGCAACGGATTTTTACAGATAGTTTAACAATAATGTCTGTCATTCCAACGTTTCAGCTCCAATGCATAAATTTGGGATACCTCTTTCTACTATGTAAATCACTCAAATTTTATGTACGTATGCGTCGATGGAAGAAACCGTTCCTTCTATTTACGCAACGTAGGTAGCATGTTTGGTACCCTTGCGATACCATGATACTATCAATGTCCCGTTTTATTACGGAAAACTTTGATGGACACCGATCCGACTTTCAAACTACGTCGTATGAATTTCATGGTGCCTTCGTACCTTGTACAGTTTTCATAAATTTAAAATAATACGTAGAAGTGGCGTCAGAGATTCAGATAAACTATTTAATGATTTACACGTGTTCCTGTTAAGTACGCCTAATTAAGTTTATGTGACGTATAACAATTGGACGTGTACATAAATCCAGTAAATGTGGACAACTCCCGCGATTTATCAAGCGTGAAAACACACGCAACAAATGGCCTGTCGACGCTTTGATGGATTTGTCGCCAAGAGCCCTTACCATGAATTACGTGAGCTATAAAAGTGACAACCCCGCGTTGATCTTCGAACGCCCCTGTCACCGATGTATAAAATCTCGATCCGAACAAAACGCCAAGTTTCGAGTTACAAAAGCGAGTGGAACGTGAAAATTCGTGATAAGTTATGGTTTCACCGATTTACAGCTTCGTTAGAAAGATACAATGTAAATTTTAAGTTAGATCTACTTGCATAAATCTATATCATAGACATAGTTTTACTTGTGATCTATATATATTTGTCTCTTATTTATATGTATAAGTATAGGCAAAAACCTTATACTGTATATTTATTTTATAGAGGCCTCGATATTAATGTATCCGATATAATAATTTCACGAATATAATTTATGGGCAGTAAAGATATATAGTTTGCTGACAGGCAACTAAGTTAATCGAATTTTCTGCTACTGTGATATCACGTGCGTAGCTTTTCATGTAATTTACCTGTTTTTTTTTAGGGCGGTATATATTATGGTTTATACGGCCGTATTTCTCCGTGCTCCAGTGAAGATTGAACGGGTACCGAATGCGGTACTTTGTACAGAGAAAGCCAGGAATATAATCTGACATGAAGCGTCGTGTCTTCTCGTACACTACTATAAATCTGTGGAGGTTGTGTCGGTACATTTATAAAATTTATGAAAAAAAGATTTCGCCGCCAGAAATAACAGGGACATGAAGAAAGAAAGAAGAAAATTAAGCCATTGAATAAAATTAACACGCACTGTATTGGTTTAATAGACACGCGTTATAATTATTTCTAGTTATTACATACACTACCTATCCTCAAGTGATTCAGAACTGGTGAATAACATACTTGCTATAAGTAGGTATGTAACGGGTTAATAATATAGGTCACATTCATGCACATTTAATTACACGCAACCACAGTAAATTGCCGTATTTAAACGATAATACACACATCCCACATTCTCTTTTTTATTACTTTGCCCTTACTTTCTTGTTTGCCTCACTAGTTAATAAGAACTAAGTATCTGCATTTAAAACCGGAATTTAATAATAAAATTGTGTTTTTACAGGCCTACTCGTATGTATAATTTTAATTATACAGGGTGGATGAGATTCAAATTAGGAATACATCGCGCTGTGCCAATTCCAGCACTTTGCGAAATGAACATCACGACAGCGTCGTACAAACCGGGGCAAGACATCGTACTTAGAATTTTGTCTACGGCAGGATCTTTGGCGCCACTGCGACCCTTATGGGGTGAATTAACCGTCTACGCTGTCTACAGTCCCCTTTAATGCTCCACCGACTTAAATTTTGTCGAATTTCCACCGCTATTATATAGCGTTACGCAATCTTCGGGCGATGTCTTATGATTTCCGCTCTTTATAGCTTTCGCTTGTTCTCTGAGAGCAATTGCTGTGAATTGACGAGCCTGCTGATTAGTTACGATGTGATGGTTAACTTCGATCCCGTTTTGCTGTTGTGGAACTTTCGAACGTTGTAAAATAAAATCGATTTGGTCCGATAACTTTTTGGATGGTTCGTCGATGGTGATGATTGTTTAAAGAATATACCTAATTAAATTATTTTCAATTCATTATCAGCTTTAAACCACCTATTTTCTGTAGATTTTTAACATCCGAATTGAGCTAAATAATATAAATGTTGGTACGAATAAACGTGGAGAAGCAAAGCAACGGTATAACCGTTTACTGAATAATTCAGCGAGATTTTTCTCTTAGTTGACATACTCCAGTGCATACACGGGCCATCAAAATGTATTTTAATGTGTTACAAAACTGTTGTCTGTGTTCGAGGTTTTATACAGAAATGTTTTATTTGATTGAGAGATCTTCAACGATAATGCGTAAAAAAATAGAAGGAATTTTCCAATACTTAATTCCTTTTATTATTGCTGGAAAACACTGCCAATTCATAGAAATCACGTCCTTAGGTTTCTAAGAACTTTATAATATGCCATTATTTTTGATACGGCAATCTCTCAGACAGTTTCCGGTAAATATATGTATAAGTATGGTTTTTAACTTAAAGCGACATTTTTTCAAAAAAAAATTAAACTTGACTTAAACGACAGAGAAAAATTTTCTGATTCCGAATAGGTATATAACTCAATATTGGATAAAATGTCGTTTAGATCAATTAGCCTTTCAACCGTCGATATATGTATATTCTTTATACTTTCAGGTATCTTCAACGAAAGTTATATAAGTGTTAAATAGTTACTCCCCTATGGCCTTCATTCGGTCCTCAGACAATGCGTCACAGCCGAATGTATGCGCATATAAAAATTTAGTAGGTACTGTTATTAGATGAATGAAATTATGGAAGCTACCGAGCGTACGATACATATTCTACGTAGCTTTAGTAACCTCCGTCCCTTTGTTTTTACTTTGTGGATAAGTAGGTGAGTACCTATTACCTTTAGTTGCACGTGGGTAGCATGCTTTAAAATATGAGTTATTATACTTATGTTTGATGTGAACTTATTCAGAAACAATGCAGCTTTTAAAGACAAACATTAAATAGTAAATAAATTGGTCCTAATTCTCGTATAAGGACCAAAATAATATCATAATACTTACAACAGGGCTATGTTATATTCGAAGCAAAAATATGTTGGAAGGCTAATGCTATAATTATGTCATCAAGATAAAAATTGTTCGTTCATGTTGGCCATCCACTTAATTAAAATCTCTTAAGCGCCTCTTGGGTAGGTACAACATGGGAAAATGTGAGAGTGAACGCACTTACCATCTATCCGTCAACGAAATAAAATCAATTGACCCATTATAATAATAATCATCTTTATTCAGGTAAGTTACACCCGTATCATTAAATAACACAACACTAAGTACTAACCTAATAAGACTAGTAAATAATAAATCAATAAAATTGCCTCAAATATTGAATTAATTAATAAAACACAATAATTACTTACATTAATAATACAAAAATGACAGAAGAACAACAACCACACCGACTACTACTACCGAATCCTACTGATGTTATAACAGTGTTGCTATAAATGTAGCCCCATTTAAACAAAATCGCCACCTTATTACAACAGTCCAAACCGATATTCGATACAAAGAAATCAAAGTCTGCATTGATGAAACGGCAAAAGAAAAAAATATAAAGCGTTCGAAATATTCCCGAAGTGTGAAATCAAATAATAAATAATTCAAATTAGAGAATCGGGATTACACAATAAGGGGCGTCGGCCCCGGGGGAGCCGCAAAGGTGACGGCCCCAAGAAATTTGGAAGAAACCCGGTGACGTGTCAACCGCCACTGACAAATTTAATTATTCAACTTACCGAAACGTTAGCAAGATGACTTTTCCCGAGCCGATAACTAAGTAGGAATAAATTCACTTAGAGCTGCCGAAGCAAAGTTTAACTTAATAAAACATTGGAATTTTCGTAATTCGATTGTACTGAGGTCGGATCCCGCTGTCGTCCTGATTTGAATACGTCATTACGAATCATTTGTCGTGCCCACCTGAGAAATTTAACTCACTGAAATATGTACAATAATTCTCCAAGCGATCTGTCTGATTGTTCTATTTTAGTTTCATTGGATCAACAGTTAAAAGGGAATAATAGGAACTCTAATGAACGAAAACTTTGGTCCAGATTTGACAACCAAATCCTTATTAAGTTTTCTCGGTAATTTTTCCTCTTTCTCATCTGAATATTGTCTTACTCAAATAACATTTTCAGTTTTCAGTTGCTCCGAGTGTTAAACAAACAGACGAAGATTGAAAACTTACATTGAGTTACCTTCTTAAAATACTGGTCAGGATTCAACCAAACAGATTCTTCGTAGCTCATCAGTCGGAGATAGACCTTTGCCAAATTAATTTGCTTAACTTTAGATAATTTGTTTTGAATTTTGAGCACATGAAACCAATGTAATTGGGTATTGTCGTATCTGTTCTAAATTCATTTGTTATATAAATTATTTATATCACAAATAATTCTACCTTGAATACAGCCTGAGAATATTAAACAGTGGGTTGTAAAAAATCAATCCGTTAGGTATTCAATGCTGAGCATGATCATCGATTTATTTGTAATACTACGTAAGCATATGTAATGCCTCATTTTGTAAAAGTTACGTCATAAAAATAAAGGACACATTTTATATCTTATTCCTGGATGCGAATGCGAAACAAATTAATAAAAATAAAAAAATTAAAAAATCCAATAAAATCAAGATGTGAAATAAAATATCAAAGATTTTATAAATTTAGTTTTCCTTAATACAACTAAAAAAATAAATAAGATTTCCTAAGTAACAACATTCATTAAATACGCAAAGGCTAAGAAAAAATCGACAGGCGTGCTCGAGCCCGTGGATTCTTGGATTTATATCTGGGTTCCGTATAAATCACTTTAATGGTCCGATTAATGTCTGAACCGAGCTGAGGTGTAAGATGTACGCAGAATAGACGTATGCAACAGAAATGTTGCCAACAAAAGACCACGAGGACACAGTAATATGTACCTAGTTCTTATGTAGGCATCTACGTAAGATATAATAGGGGTTAAAGTATGAAATTGTTGTTTTTTAAAACGGGTTGCTTTGAAGTGTTATATCTTTGGATTGACTTGGAATTATAAGTTCAAATAAACTTTATGTTAAAGGTACGTTATTCTTTTTCCGAAATTACGTATTTATTGGATTCTTCGTGTTTTGTATTTTCTGTAATATCGCAGTTCTTATAACTATTATTGTATGAAATATAAGAAAACTCGCATTGTTTTGTAATATGAGTTCTACCGTGGAAACAATGTGTCTCAAGCGGTATGCAATATTGATGATGTACATGGACTTAAAACTGCTAATGAATGGGATGTCTATTTTTGTTTTAAAAACGTTTGAATGTAATTTGACGTTACACCTAGACCATGGCGATTTACAGTCTAGCCAGACGATTTTAATCAACATCAATTAAAAGGCACATGTCTCAACTATTGCGCTAATCTACAAATCCAAGTCTTCCGGTTTCAGTCATTGGAAAACGTGATTGGAGCGAATTATTAATTTAATTATGAATAATATACACGCACTACTGATAACCTCCCCCAGTCCCCAATAGATCACGGTCTTTGATACCGAGATTATGTTTCCTTTATCTTTTCTCGTAAATCAGAAAGGGTCATGTCTTTTTCATAATTATTATAAATGCGACTATTTTTAACCGACTTCAAAAGGAGGAGGTTCTATGTTCGGCTGCATGTATTTTTTTAATGTAGGTTCACCGATTTCTTGGTCAATTGCGGACAATTTTTTTTTTATTGAATGGTTATGCTTTCGAGCTGGTCCCATAGAAATATTGTTATGACCTGATCATGAGCTTCGAAGATATGGAACAGAACTCCTCATAGGATCATAACAGAACCGTCGTAACAAGTAAAATTTATACGTGTAGTCGATGACTGACTGAAAGAAGAGGGGGGATATATCGAACTGATCTGACGATTGAGCCTGAAGTTAGGCACCGGAACTCTGTAATAAATTAATGTAATCTAACCGTGTTTGGGATTATTAGAATTGTCATGAGATGCACTCTGGCTATAAAGTATTTAAGTTTGGCTGAGGGGTACTTTTTAGTGGTGGTACCATAACTAAAAAGTGTAAAATAAAATAAAAATACAACCGACTTCAATGTAAAAAAAAAACACTGAAAAGTGCAAAATAACTTTAATTTCGGAAGTCGGTGTTAAATAACGAAACTATTATAGAAACATTGTGTTTTTATGTATAAGGCACTGGCCACTTGTAATTATTTTGAAAACTTTGGTTATTTAAAAGTAAAAATACCATTGTTCGAATTTTGAATTTCCCTCCACATTTTTTCGAGAGCCAAATCAACGATAATTTGGTTTGGCTTGACTCATTTAAAAGAGGATCTGCATCGAGAACATTTTCGTGCGATGATTTTCTACGACTTTAAATGTGGCCTAGAACCTGAGAGTCATTTGATCGACTTCAAATTGCTTTTATGGATGAAAAACCTTCAAAAGCAACTATCTACCGTTGCGTTCACAAGATTCTACACGAGCACCTTCGCGTGAGGAGGATAGTTTGCCACTGTGTGCCGCACAACCTCACCAAAGCTCAGAAGCAGGCTCGTCTCGGCGCATTTACGACTTTGTGACAGGTGACGAATCCTGGATTTATCAATACGATCTAGAAACAAAGCGTCAGTCGACAGTTTGGTGGTTTCAAAACGAGCAAACGCCTACAAATTTGAAGCGATCGAGAAGCGCAGGTAAAATTTTAATCGCTAGTTTCGTCACTTTGACGGGGCGTCGGATTTCAATTCCATTACGAGACCAAAGCAGCATCAACGCCGAATGGTATACCACAAAATGCCTTCAGAAGTTTTGTCTGCAATGAGCAACAAGCGACCGAACACCGGGTTCCGCGGGGTACTGCTTCACCATGACAACGCGCCCGCGCACTCAGCGCTCAAAGCGAGGATTTCCTGGACACCACACCGGTCTGAGTCTTGGGGCACCCTCCTTATAGTCCTGATCTGGCACCGTGACTTCTTTTTATTCCCTAAAATAAAAAAAATCAGCTGAAAGCGATACAGGTTTCATCGCCGGAAGACGCTCTAGCAGCGTTCGAGAAGGCCGTGGAAGTGTCTGCGGCGGACTGGAAAAAATGTTTCAAAAATTGGTTCAGACTCATGAAACTTTGAATAGAGGCTGGTGAAGAATTGTTTAAAAAGATTTAATAATAGTACATTATGATATAAGTGTGTAATGTTAGAGATTACCGTCGAGGCGGTATTTAGACCCGAGCCGTGGCGAGGGTCTTAAGAGAGCCAAGAACGGTAATCATTAATTACTCACGTGTGTCGTACGTTTTTCAATACACTTGTGAAGAAAACAACAGTAAAACTAGTAAAATTTTCTGTGACACTCAGACCCTGTGACATGGCGGTAAAAATCTGTTTTCTTAATCGCGCGCATTTTTTATTTTTTTATTTACACCTAGTGGAAGGCTAAGGCATTTTGATCATACTGCCTAGTCTTACGTTTATTTTTTCTTGCGTGAAATGTAGTTTTTACGATAATGTCATTCGTAGTGATAATAGAATACGGATGTATAATTTTCTAATGATTTTGTAGTATTTAATTTTGTTTAATACAGCCACTGAACTTCACTGGAATAAAAAAAATCACGCCAAAAACCGCCCGCATCTTAAAATGGCGGACATAAACCACAAAAAAAAAAAAATTATTTGAATGTACGATTTATTTACTAAATGTTTTTTATTAAATAAATCGTTTGTACAAGTTAAATTTTTCCATTTTAACTTGTAAATTGGATGAAATATGTAAGTATATATTATTGAACGCAATAACATAATGGGAATTTTATTCGAATTCAAAATTTGTTTTGCGAACAAAGAGGTTGAACAAAAAGGTTATAACTACATTATAGCACAAGTGCGTAATGGTAATCAAAAAGTCACAGTTTGGTAACGAGTGCCATTATATACCTAAGTGCAGTGCAATAAGATTCACTTTCTGAGCCAATGTGTTGAAAAAATATTTTATCCATAGAAGTTAGTTTTTTAGTTTCTCAAAACTTTCTGAGTGTCTAAAGAAAAGGGGAGTAAAAAAAAACACAATGAAAATGATAAAATCCAATTCTTTTCAACATCACCGACTAAAATAATTTCATACTATAAATACATTAATTTTTTATTTCAATAGCACTTAAGCGTTAGCAGCGAGGGTAGAAGTAACGCTTATCACTTGAGTGACCTCGGCCATGTCGCACCGATATCGAATTATAATTAGGTCCAATGACTTCACTCGACATAATCACGGTGTGACCGATGCATTCCAATGAGCGAAAGTAATGCACTTTGAAAATTAAAAATTAAGACTATAGATAGCAATAGACGTACCTACGGCGTTGCGCCACCGGTACTTACATGACGGACCTCCCACCCATACGTTTTTTTTTTGTTTTTTTTTTTTTTATTCTTGATAGGTTCGCGCTTGACCGCTATCTCACCTGATGAAAAGCGACGATGCGGTCGACGATGGAGCGCGCTTACCTTACGTACGCTTTATTTGGGAATACATTACCTGTGCCTACAGCTTAGGAGTGGAATTCTGTGCTGGATTCTGTGTTTCCTGTTAGCTATAACCTAGGGATCTTTAAGCCAAGAGTGAATAGTTTACTTCTACTAGGTCTAGGCAAGCGTGCTTCATCGTCGGCCACATCTTTGCTTAACATCAGGTGAGATAGTGAACAAACGCGAGTCTACACATAATAATAATAAAAAACTACTAAAAAAATTATAGTCACAAATATTTTTGGTCCTTTAAATTTCATAAGTTTAAAAACTAATTCTATTCTCGACTTTGAAAAACATCGAAATTACTCAACTGAAGAAATTGTACTAATTAACAGTGGGTCAATTCATATATAAATGTATTATTGGCGACAGTATGGCTACCTAAACAATACTTAATTATAATTCACTGACCCCTAAGAAAAGCAAAAATACCTTCGATTTAATAGAACATTAACATACAAAATTAGTCACATTTAAGAATAAAATTAAACACAACACTGGTCAAACAGCGAGCAATTATTGATTACAAGCTTATTTTAACACTGCACTATACTTACCTAAAGTAGATGATGTGTAATTGCATTTTATTCAAATTATAAGCGAATTTAATTTATGTAAGACAACTGAACAAATCCGGGACAGTTGTCGAGTTCCCAGATCTAAATTCGACATCTGCTCATCATGCTCTTGACCCCACCTAAGATGCCTTGCAGTGAGATTTAATGATAACAAATACCCCACAATATACCAATTTATTCATAACTGAAAAATAACGCATTTCGATAAAGGAAACCTCGTAAAAACTTGCAGACGTCAAAGAAAAATCTTTTAAATAGAATCTTTCAATTGAACGAACAAGGAATGACTGTATAAATTTTTCCTCAGATCTATTGTTAGCGAATGACGATGGAAGTTTAAAACATTTCATTCGCGGCGTATAATAACTATCGAAGCCTAAGTGATTCCGAGACAACGTTTTAAAAACCGAAGGGGAAACCTATTTTGCGGCAGACGAACGCAAACACCTTTTCAATCCTTCAATGGGCCTAACGATGAGACGGTGGGAAGAGCTGTGAAGTACCAACTAGCCGTGGCAGTTTCTTAATGGTATTGTAAGACAGAAAAAATACCGGGATCGCGGTACAATGGTGCAAAGAGAAAGATTAATCGTCCGTTCGGAAGGCGCACTCGGGAGCGTACTACTATCAGAGGCGCTTCTACAAAAATTAATCATTTTAACGCGTCATTGTCGTTCGGTCTCCTCCCACGCGTGAAAACTTCCCGCTAATTAAATTAGAATTAGGGAGCAGTTTGACAGATTGCGTTCGAATTTTTCACTCGCTTTTCGAACCAAAAGATGAATTCCTACAACTGCCATAAAATCTGTCTTCTTGATTAATAGACGGATGTGAATACTCGGATAAGTGGAAAATTTTATTCCCGTACCTATCGTGAGAGATAACGAAGAAAGAAGAATTACATAAAGCTTTCAGAAAGTGTGATGTAATCTCGACCGTCGTTTCCATAAACTTAATGGCGAAGTATCACAGAACTTACATATCGCTGTTATAACAACCCAAGTTGGCATATTTGTTACCCCCTCAGTCAGCATATTCGCGTCGAATGACCGCCAATTTATGTGAAAACTTCCACCGGTTAGAGCATGACCTATCTATATGAATAAAAGTTTTCACTCGTCAAGGAGCTATCGGTATGTTTCGAGAAGAATACCTTAAGTAAATATGCCAGGTTGAAGTTTTCGCACGAAACTTTGCGTTACGAAAGAGCCATGTGTCAATTTCGCGATTGAAATATGGCGTCGGAGTTGCCGTTCATGGGTAGCGGCGACGCCACTGTTTCCGTGTGCTATAACTCGATGCACCCTGCATGCTACATGCTCGCATACAAATTCATACAAACTAGAAAAGAGCTCGTATTTCACACGGGGAATGGACGATAAGTTAGCACGTCGATTTTATCTGTGCGGAAATCGGGCACCTTGACAGATAACGCTGTCTACACGCATCGCGTCAAAATAGTCGACATGCACAATATTATCACTCGTGTGAACGCATCGATTGCTACCTACATACATTAATAAAAACGCGTGTACAGTAATGAATGCCAGCAATACGTCTCAATGTATAAGCTGTAGGTAGTCGTGCCTTGCGGAACGCCTGGAGGATAAGTAAAATATTCCACTTAGTGAATTGCGTTCCGTAAATTGCCACAATTATCATACCGTTTTACCGGAGCTACTAAGGGAACTGTGCTTTTATTTCTCTTAGAATATCAGTATGGCATCAAAAAATAGTGTAGTGATAGGGTTTTATTGAAGTCTACGAAAGGCAAAGAGATTTCGTAGTAGCGGAATGATGTCTCATTAACCTAGTACGGAGGCCATGGTTCGTATTCATGTGAGTCAGTAGTACTGCGTATGAGCAATAAATAGACGGAAAGCCTTACCCGGAATGATATCCGGAATCACAAGAAAGTGGAAGTAGCGCGGCGGTAGTTAGGAGCGCGCTACTACGCCTGGCGGAGCAATAACGTGGATGCGTCATGTCGGCCGATTTTACTGACTTCATATTTATAGGAAGGGACGGATTTGATGGCTTGTCAGAAGAATCGCGTTTTATTGAACATTATGAAAATTAAATATTATTTCTAGATGCTAATACTATAAAGTACTTTGGAAATTTTATTTGATATGGTAAAAAGTAAGTACTCGTTTTTTAGTATGTATGCATATATTTTTTTCTAATTTAAGTAATGATTACCTGATAAGATTTTTTAAATATTTTCACTTAAAATTTTGGTTCTATTTATTTTAGGTTTTTTGTGTACCTAAGTATGTTAAAACTTGATGTGTGTTATTAATTTGTTTTATTGCTAGGACATAAGTATACAGAAACCACCTTCAAACAATACCGTACAAAATGTTTTATTTGTAACTAACACGATCAATCAAATGGATGAACGTCAATTTCCCTATAGAGTGTGGCACTCAATAAATTTTTATTTTATACATATTTGCACATGTTGAAAATGTACGATCTGTGTCGTTAGGTAGGCGTCCGTGCGTCGCGTCGCCAGGTACGTCGCTGGCGCCACATGGGCTTCTGCCAGATTAATGGATCATTGCCCCCCCACCTCACTATCCCACCCCCCACACCCGCAGATGCGAAACTACTGTTCGACGACATCGCTCCTTCCTTCACTAGATATACGACCTTCGTTCCTCCACTTAACACTATTTCAAATTACGAACGCTTGAATTCCATACGAAGACTTCTTAATAGACTGACGGGATTGGGCGCTATTTGCACCATACGTACTAACGAAAATAGACCATCCAACGCATTGAAGCTGCCTATAAAACACTGACCCACTAATACTACGATCATAACCCGCTTCGACCTTCAGTCTCAACAAGTAGCGAACTTACATTTATGCTCGATAAAACACTTCGAAACGGCTCGTCGTAAATCACGAAGACATCGAAAGTTAGCCGCCAAGCACTTAAACTTTAACAGACAATAATAACTGGCGATGAAAAAATGGCCTTCATCGGTGGGGGTATAAAAAGTAATGTGGCTATAGTGGTGGGGCTAAAGGGCTAAGTTGGTGAGTGGGTAAGTTTTGAGGAATGTTGTAATGAGGCGCGCGGGACAATCGATAAATTTGAATGTTCGCCGGCGCCGCCCATCGACTTGCAACTTTTTTCGGTAGCGGGGGAACGCGCGCCACGCTGACGCCACTGGCTTGCGTTCACCTTCCAGTGAGAAAGCTACACTACGCTGAAAATAATTAAATCATAATTTGCTCGCTCGTGTTTATATACTGTCCAAATAATCCCAGAGAAGTAGGAGTTTTTGACTGACATAAGTAACAAAGCAAAATATATTTTTCTCAATAAAAAAGGTGGTTAATTCAAACATTCCCATTCCCTAAAATGTTTTAACAAAAATATTAAAGCACTATTCAAAAAAAAAGTTTAGTCATCACCCTCCTCCTTTTTAAATAAAAAAAAGTCACGGACACAAAGTCCACTACTAGTTTACACTCATTAGAGTCTATAAAAAGTTTGTTAAATCAACTTGAACTAAAAATGTAACTTCAATAAAAAGTCTCGTAACAATTTTGTAGCATAGCATTGTACCACTGGACGGTAGCCTTATAGGTAGGGCTGTCCTGTCGACCATTCACACATTTGATGCAATTGATATCACACTTACTGAGAATACGTCTGGACTATTTGATTTATGTTCAGACTTTGGACTTGAACTGTGCAATGTTATGAATTATACATCGCTTCCTACACCATAGATTTAGTTTAACAAAATACCGTTAATTATGTAGTTCCAAGAAAGATCGACAGTAAATCAAAACTTTCTGTACGATAATGACTCATTTGATGAGAATAGTAGTCCTACGGTTCGCAATCTAAAAATAATAAAATTAATATTTATGATACGGTAGTTTCAACCCTATAAACAAGCAGGTAAGGTATCGTGTAGGCGAATGCGGAAGTGATAATCTTAAAAGTTAGATTGACATAGTTCTGTCGTATAAAACTGTAGCAAAGTTACAAGTTACAATGTCACAGGAATACGTACCTATCTCTGTCCCCTGATTTATTGGGCCTGGCACTCTTTCAACTGGTAATTGGGACGAAATACGTAAACCCGTGGAATAGCTAAACTTTTTACGATGGATCCTTTTGACGTGCCTTAAAATTTGCTTATATAATTCTTGATTTTCTTCGTATGTCTTTTCTGTACTAAAATCTAATTTATAGTTTTCTGTGTCATGAGTTAAGTGCTTATAGTCTCTTAGTTTATTTCTTGTCAACTGAAAATGTTTAATAAACCTAGAGTTACTAATGGACTAGATTTTTTTAGTAGCGTAATTTATGGGGTTTTGAAATATAAAGGGCGTTTTGTTTATGTGTATCTAAATTAAAAGCGTCTTTTTTGCAACTTTGTTAGAAAGAAAATTTAAACGTGACACATACAAGTCGATTTAATGAAGAAAACATTTAAAAAAAACCGGGCAAGTGCGAGTTGGACTCACGCACTGAGAGTTCCGTACAAACTTTCCTATGAAAACAGTTCAATTGCCGAATTGTGTTACGAAGATTTTTCCGAATCGCAAAAAAAGTTTTTTTTTGTGACGTAACTATAAATTTAGTTTTCAATTTTTTTCCTATACTTGTGCTATGAGACCTTGCTTCATGCCAAATTTCAGCATCCTAGGTCAACGGGAAGTACCCTATGAATTTTAATTCCCTTGAGTGTCGAAATAGACGTTTTTGCGACTTAAACGGCCGTAAAATTTTTTTTTCGTTAACTCTGAAGTTTGATTTTTAACAGCTTTAAGGGACCGCAGACCTGAGTATATGGTTTTGATTTCAACTCGATACCTCTAGGCGTTCCCCAGATAAAGAGTCTTGACAGACAGACAGACAGACAGACGGACAACAAAGTGATCCTATAAGGGTTCCGTTTTTTCCTTTTGAGGTACGGGACCCTAAAAAATAGGCGAATTAAAATATAATATAATACTATAGTTTTAATTCTTATTTAAAACCTATAAAGGAACTGGCCACAAAACGTTTGTCTATTAAAATGCAAATCTCAATAGCATTGACAGCTAACAATAATTGAATTACTCCTTTACAATATTCCTCTACAGAAATAGATGTGTATATTATTAGTGATAATAGGTACAGTATATAACAAACGTTAGTATAATGTTTATACAAACTATTTAATAGTAAACACGTGAGGAAATTCCGCGATACTTCACGGCGACGGGTATCCTTGTGACACAAAGGAGACATATTGTTAGTGACATGCTGCCATAGACACGTGGTTGGTGGTAGCAACAGAAAAGGTAATATCCTCTTTTAATTTTTTTTTTTTACTTCTACACAAAGTCATCTAGTCCCAAACCAAGCAGAGTTTTTGGTTTGAGTAATAGACAGCTGATAAACATGCTTATATATTTCTAAATACAAACATATCATAGATAAATTATTTCCAGATACAGAACAAATGATCATGCTTATCACACAAACATTATTTTGTCTTGGGTGGGAATCGAACCCAATACCTCCGGCATAGCAGTTAGGGCCACTGACCATTTGACCAACAGACCAGTCAATATATAGTTTGAGGCATATTACTATTTAATTATTGCCTTTAATTATAAAGTGAAATAGCTTTACGTGTCTGTCTATGTAGCCAGTCCTAAACTGCGGACGGCGAGCAATGGGTAGTTCGCTGTCCGGCTGTCAGGTCACCGTCCGGACTGAGCCCGAGTCATCGATGGCGCGTAGTGTTCCACGCGCGCCTCAAAGAGATGTCAGCAAAACCCTAGGGGCCCAGCAGGGCCGAAGCCTACAATGGGTTCGCTTCTAAAAGGAAAACCCGAGGTTCTGGAACGCAAGGCAAAGAAGGAAAATAGGAGTGGGTTTTAGTCAGTAAAAGTCTAACACGTCTTCCCGTTCCGCCCTAGAGCGAGAGAAGTCATTGGATGATTTCCCACCTAAAAAAAGTTCTCCTAAACTGTGCTACGAATTTTGACGTAGTATTCAATATGTTTTTTTTTGCAAAAAAATTAAAAAAGGGAATTGAAACTTTTCCCATACATTGCTGGCATGTATTTTTTTTTCTTTTCGCCAGAAGTCAAACCTTGGCCATATCTTAAAGGACTATATGATAAATCAATAGTAAGAAGAATTATGTCTGCCAACCGTAGCCAAACGAAGTTAGAGACTGTTTAGTATATTGCTATAGTTTGTTATCAGGCGTTATTTTTCTTAAATAGAAATACTCTATTTCTGATATTTTAAGTTTCCCATTTTTAAATATAGTTTTATTTCGGTTTTTATGGTGAATACGCATTAAATAGTGTCAATCACTATCACAACACTAACGCTTATCTTTTTGATGCGTTTATACTTTTTTTTTAATAGTTTTATTGATGAAAAACTGAGAGTGTGAAAAAAATATTACAGTAATAACCAAATTAATCTATTTTATCAATGGAAACCTCAAGACATTACGTATTATATTCCCATTTCACTATAATATAACGAAAAAAGGTAACGCCTGACAAAAATATACTAGCAATGCTTCTATACGTATCTTTGTTCGGTTACGGCTTAAAGACCTGGTTCTTTTTGCTATGGATTCCTTGTATTGGCCTCTAACGTATAACCTAGGTTTCATTTCTGGCGATAAAAAAATGCTTATAGTTTGCATTGGTCTTTGAATTTTGCGGGCTACTTTTGAGCTAAATAAAAAAATCTTGGTGTTTGATGAAATGGTAAAAAGGTAAAACAATTTATAGATTACCTAAAAAGGAAAACGCTACATTATATATACACTATAGGTATTCTAGATATACATCATTCTTATTTCTAGGTTATAATGACATGGTTGGTGAAGTGGTTGAACGATTGGCTGCTGCGCTGTGTGCCGCTGGTTCGATTACGCGAAAAAAATATATTTTTTTTTAGACTTTTACCGAGAAAAATAAAACAAGAAAAGAATTGAAGTTCTAAGTATCCAACATCGATATCGTTTACTCCCCGCAATACGAGAATAATCACTACTAGTGAAGCCGTGGAGGCGCATTAGGATGAATCTGTAAGCGGTCCCAGACGGGCCATGGTATTCAGTTAGGAAAGGAATAAGACATATCACCTGTCTATAATAATACTAGCTTCTATCAGCGGCTTTGCGTGCTTTAAAATAAAATTAATCCAAGAGAGCAAGCTCAGGTTTTATAAAACGCTTTTACAAGTCAATTTTTCGTCAATTTAAACTAGATGAAGCCGGTATTTCCTTGCTGACTATCCTGAGAAGAAACACCGAAACAAACTCAGGGGTCAGTCTCTTTTAAAGTCCATACATCAAATATGTAATGGTCAAATCATATGAGAACCATGCAGATTGGTGTCTGAGATGGTCTTTTGAGGAAAGAACCACACAGATTTGAGTGGATCTGTCCAATCAGTGATATCCGAAAACATGGCCTACCTGTATACTAAATGTCATTCAAATCCGTTCAGTCTTTTTCTCGTGACGGAGTAAAATACACACCCACAAACTTTCGCTTTCATAGATAATATTTATAGTGCGATAATAATGCTAAAGAGTTTGTTTTAACGCGCTGATCTCTGGAACTACTGGATTTGAAAAAATCAAAGAAGGCCAAGTGAAAATGGATGCGGGCTTGCAGACGGCGAGCAATGGGTAGCTCGCCGTCTAACCGTCCGGTAACCGTCCGGACCGAGCCCATGTCATCGATGGCGCGTAGTGTTCCACGCGCGCCTTAAGGAGATGTTAGCAAACCGTAGGGGCCCAGCAGGGTCGAAGCCTACCCTGGGCCATGGGTGATGCGAAAGAGATCCTCAAGGCCCCGGAACAATGGCAAAGAAGGAACAGGAGTGGGTTTTTAGTCAATAAAAATCTGACACGCCCTTACGCTCCGCCTAAGAGCGATGTTATTAGATGATTTTCTAACCCAAAAAAAAAGTGGAAATGCATTAATATGTCAGGCAGGTGAATCCGCGGTGCAGACATATACATTGGTACCAAAAAGATAAACTGTAGAACTTGTTATAGATAATATCTAAAAATACACATCAAGATCTCTTTGATGAGGTTGACATACAGAAGCCTAGAAAGCTTATCAATTCTTAATAAGTAAGCCTTCAATCATTGCACTTGATATTTTTGATAACATGCATCTTGATACTGATAATGGCCTGACCTCAAAATATGGTATAGATAGGTTTCACGGCAGTTTAATAAGTAAAACCATCTGTATGTCTGAACTAGAAAGATATTAGATAGATAGATAAATATACTCTTGATTTATATTTGACTGGCCTGTTGGTCTAGTGGTTAGTGGCCCTAACTGCTATGCTAGAGGTCGTGGGTTCGATTCCCACCCAGGACAAATTTTTGTGTGATGAGCGATGAGCACGATCATTGTTTTAGAAATATATAATTATGTTTATCAGTTGTCTAGTACTCATAACACAAGCTCTGCTTGGCTTGAAACTAGAGGCCTTGTTAAAAAAACATATACTACTAATTTCTGCCAATGGCTTCGCTTTCGTGAAAGTTTAGGGGTTCAATCTCTAAGGGGAGTCTCGTACTAGGGTCTTTAAGTCAAGAGTGAATAGGTTACTTCTAAGCAAGCGTGTTCTAGAGTCAACCACGTCGTCGCTTACCATCAGCCCTCCTAGCCAAGTTGCAAAGAATAAACGTGAACGCTTAGTAAGCTCCAATAGATTTTCAACTTTATACCTAAGAGCATAAAGTTGAAAATCTATTAAATACTACTGAGCGTTAGCGACCGGAACGAACGAAAACACTATGTAATCTTCAATAGATTTTCAACTTTATATCCAGTAACATAAAGTTGAAATTCTATTAAAGACTACTGAGAGTTTACGTTTATCGTTTGTGACTTGGCTAGGGGGGCAGGTGAGATAGTAGTTACACTCGAACTTATCTATCATAAAAAAATGAAAATTTAAAAACTCGTTGAAAGTATTTTTTAGCTTTTAGCACTCAGGGATTTAGCTATATATCAGTGAAACAATTTTGAGAATCGGTTCAGTAGTTTCAGAGATTACTCGCTACATACAAACTTACAAATTTTACCTCTTTATGATATTAGTATATAAAAAAATATAGTAGGAGTTTAAAATTAATACATTCTAACAATGGGCGATCTTATCGCTAAAAGCTGTTTTTTTTATAGACCACCTTTGTAAGGATTTGACAGAGAAGAAAAAAAAAACTGAGCAAGTGCGATTCGGACTCGCGCCCTGAGGGTTCCGTACAAACTTACATAAGTAAACAGTTCAATTCCTGAATGGAGTCTTGAAGGTTTTTCCGAATAGCAATTTTTTGTTGTTGTTACGTAACAACAAATTTACAGTTTTCAGATTTATTCCCATATCTGTGCTATAAGACCTTGCTTTATGTTAAATTTCAGGATTCTGGGTCAACGGGAAGTACCCTATGAATTTTCATTCCCTCGAGTGTCGAAATAGACGTTTTTTGCGACATAAACGGCCGTATCTTTATTTTTTAGTTAACTTAGAAATCTGATTTCTTTACAACTTCAAGAAACCGCAGACTTGAATATATTTTTAGGTTTTAATTTCAACTCGATACCTCCACACGTTCCTGAGATAAAGGGTCTTGACAGACAGACAGACAGACAACAAAGTGATCCTATAAGGGTTCCGTTTTTCCTTTTGATACCTCAACGGAACCCTAAAAACGCAGGTAGTCCGTGATGTACTGTTTACGTATAGGTATCCTATATTGATTTATATCTGTTTCTGTCAATTTAAAGTTATTAACCTACTTATATAGGTAGATAGGGAAGTAAGTTCGTAAGATAATGCTGATGGTGATCACCGAGCTGGTTTTAATGAAGTAAAAATCCTATTCTCCTTGGTCTTATCCCCAAAGTTCAGGCTCTTTTTGAAGGTCTTCCTCCGATAGCAAAAAAAAGTACTTAAGTAACACAAAAACCTGAACTTCAGCTAAATAGAACAAGAGTAGGTGAAGCAGGGGCAAAGTTTTGTATCTGGATTGGAATAGTCGTAGCAAACTTAGCACTCACAATGAATTACAAGTTCCCTTCAAAGAAGAATGGATTAAAACTAGTTGGTGAAATGTAGCCCTGGGAGTCGGGGAAAACTTTCAATTTTTATGACAAATTCAATTAGGACAAGATTTATACATCTTTGGAGCACAAATCTATTTTCCATTAGTGTGGGACGGTAATGTGCCCAAACTAACCCTTTTGGTAGCGAAGTTTTGTAAATGCATTTGAGTACTAAAGTGATTTTAACGTTTTTACTTTTGTAATTTGTGTAATGATTTACGCTTGGAACATTCTAGTCTAATTGGTCTTTTATCTTTATAAAAAGTATACAGCATCGCAAATACAATCACCGTAAAAGCAATGTTACAGAAAAAGTTTAATATTCATTTTATTATTACAAATTCAGGAGCAGATTTCAATAGTCACACAATACCGTACTTAGTTTCAATATATATTCTTCTTTTTAGCACAAATACGAATACATTGTGTAAAATCGCTCAATGCGAGCAAGGAACAATAAAATCACTAAATGTAAGATTAAAAGTTAAAAATACTCTACAAAAGGTAGAATGCTGTAACGTTACAAACTTTATGCAAAAATTCGCGACTTACTCTAGCGAACAAAACTATAGTACGCAGGTTGTACAATGTTACAGTCTAGCAGTTTCGCAACTTGACATTTTAAATCTTGCTGAAACTGGTGTCCGATAGCGCCAGAGAACTCACGACACCAAATCCCATTACCGATAGAGATCTCGCGACATCGGTGGACAATAAAATTGTTCCATCATATCTGAAAGTTTGCCCCATAATGAAGCGTATGGGGAGAATGGTTTACGACAGTCGTCGGCGAATCTTTATTGGTAGCGGACCAATTTAGATAAAAGGAAAGAGCTTTCGCCCTGAAACACCAGAGATAGCAGTCTTAACTATCGCTAAGTTAGCGGTAGTTAATCCGGTCCGTTCACAGATAAATCAACAGTCGAAAGCGATAAATTTGGTCCGGCCGCGGTAATAGGTGAAAACTATTAGGTTCCTCGATTATTTAAGGAAAAAATATACAAGTCGTTCGGGCGCCAGCTTTTACTGGCCAGGTAAACTGTTCAACTAGTACAATCTTTGGGGAAACTTTGTTCATGAATAAGTTATGAATATAAGAAGTGACTGACTACTGTTCTATTACATTAATGGAAGTCGTGCTATAAATTTAGTTTTTTTTGGTAGAAACCATACGCATTTAATGTCCTTTGAACTTGGTTTATTTAATTCTTTCTCTTTATGTTTTAAATACGGACCCCTCAACCCATAAATGACAGAAGCAGCAATAATTCGTTTTCTTTATCCGAAACAAACTATCATATAACAAAAACCGCTAAGCAAATTCAATCGCTTGGATGGAAATATGGAGAAATCATGAAAATTAAGATGTCAAGCCAACGCTAAGGGAGGGATGTGAGAACAAAACCATTGTAGGGAGATTTTTCCTCAAAATAATGTATTCCCATTTCCTACAAGCATTTGTATTCAATGAAATAAATCAAATATGTGAATGCATAGAGAAGCTATCTGTTTTCACTCACGAAAGGAAACAAGGGAAGGTTAATAAATGTGTACCTTTAATACAGTTATATAGGTATTAGTATTATACTGCCATGTCAACTAAAATGTTTAGAACCCTTTACATTTTTATTTCATTCAAATAAATGCCAAAGCAGCTCGACCTCATCCTATTTAATTACCTTGTCAAATAAAGGTTGAAATAGGTCTAATTATAATGGATATTGACTTCAAAGCCTGCACGAAAAGTTGAGTACTACCATGTGCTTTAAACTCGTCTGGAATCTCGCGTAGACGACTATCTCGAACTTTATCTATTAAATGGCTTTAGAAAAGGACAAAGAGTGTTGGAAAATGTAGCGAGGATCGAGTTCCCATCGTAGATCTTCGGATCCTTTAGCTCATTCATTCGGCTGTCGTCAGCCGACGGCGCCCGTCGTCTCGGACGAAGACATTGGAATTTTCCTCGGAAACTTAGTGAAATTTCGACAACTTACTTTCCAATAAAACAAAAATGGCGACAGTTTAGATGGATTACTCTAGGAGATGGTTTGGCGATGATTTAGTTTCATTAGATGGTAGTATTGTATAAAAGGAGACGATGTCTGTAATTCATTGTAATAAATATAGGGTCCTTGTAATCGATATAGATTTCACCTTCCCGTACTTTTAATGCTTTTTCAAACATGCTAACATTTTCTTTTTACAACTGAGTAATGAATCAATTTCAGTCATGACTAAAACTTCACACACACATAATCTAACACATCTAAATCATAAGGCTAATATTTGACCGACGGATTTTTCTTTCCGTGTAGATTTTCATTTCAAGCCCAAGTAGGAGCCTGAATTTTGAAATATGAATGTGGTTGTATCATAATGTAAAAGTTTCAAACAATATTTTAACAAGCTTTTGTTCAAAAGAAAAGATTTTCCAATTCACCGAAGGCAACAACGTAATCCACTGAGATCTTAAAGTGGACTTAGCCAAATCGGCGTCTCCCTTTCTTAGCTTGTTATCTCATATCCTAAAAGTTTAAAACGTAGGAGCCATCGAAACGGGAACTTATTAACTCGATGTGATCGCCCCCGTGGAAACTGCTCTACGGTAAAATGTTACAGGAAGGAAAACTTTCGACAAACTGCAAAAAGAAACTGAGTAAAGTTTAAAAAGAGAACGCTAAATGCGATCCGTACTTAGCGAAGTAAAGCCTCGACCACACAAGCTGTCCGGAATCTCAAACATCAATAAGCGGAGTTAGCTTCTGAATGCCATGCTAAAGATAATCGCCATAGAATTGGAAGTTTTTAACAATTCCTACAAATTGCACTTGTGTGAAATGCTTTAAATTCCTCGGACCAAACTTTCGACTTATTATATTTGTCTAAGCTTTATTGACGGAAATTTGCTGCGACGTTACAGGAGCGCGATTTAAAAGTTTACACAATCACAATGCGCGTTTCACATCGCAGATCGCATTCTACCTTCTGATCATAACAAGTTGGAACTTGGCGAAATATGGCAACTCTTTTTATTGTGCTCAACCCCGGGCACCTAGCTATATGCATGCCCGGTTTTATACTTGTTCCGTGTAAATTTTTATGTTAACTCCCGATTTTATTCGACTGTCATTTTCTCATATAAAAGTTAAAACTGTTGATATGAGGAAACTTAAATTGGATGAATTTATTGGTGATTGTAAATTTAGCGAGAAAAACAATCACTTCTAGAGATTTTATTTCAATCAGTTTATGGTCAGAAAAAACTATCTTAGTAAAAAGCTGCTTGATCTTTCAGTCCTTAAGAGTGGTGCTATTTTTATTATTTAATGTATTTTATTAAAAGTTCACGATAAGGATCTTAATATATATCTATAAAACTGCAGCGGTAGTAAAAACGTTTTTTTTTTGCAAGATCCGGGCGTATGTCCTATTCGTTAATAGTCCGTGGCACTTAAAGATTTCCGCGGTACCTGTGCTACCAGAACATTTGCATACATTGCGATCGGCTATCATCCACTGTTCGACGACCACGCAGATATAAATAGCACTGAGCACTCGCGGATAGTGCGTGTGGGAAATTTGGAATTGAAACTATAATGTCCACCCGTTGATGATACTAAATCCTGTACATTTGCAAATATACGCTTAGAATGGTCTTCGTAATGAAGGACTCCCATAGTTAGTCCTTTCTGTTGGCCGCTCCCGTACATTTACAGAAATATCGTTTGTGTATAAAAAAGAAGATCGCTAAGAGTTTTAAAGTTGAATTCCTCTGAAATAAATTATTTTCAGTCGGATTTACACATTGTCTTTAAATACATACCAAACCATAATTATATCTAATAGTATATCTTATTATTTTTTATGCGTGCTGTTGAAGTTATACATAATTATACTAGTTGCTTCCAGCAGTTTCACTCTCGTGATAGTAGAAAATTGTCTCAAGGGAACATACTCCCGCGATAAAAAGCATCATATGTGCTATTCCAGGACATGGTCTACTCGTGTACTAAGTTTCATCGAAATCCATTCAGTAGGTAGTTTTTGCGTGAAAGAGTACAAACATACATACATACAAACTTTCACGTTTATAATATTAGTAGCATATTTCCAGATTTAAGTTGACAGAAGATTTATTTCAAAACAAGTCAAGAGCTCATCCATTCCATTTCTTTATAACATTGAAGTCTAATGCAAATTGAGGACGTTCTAGCTCGCCCTGCATGTAACATGAGCATGCATTCGTAACCATGTCTTCATGTTAATAGTGGTAATTATCCGGTTCACTAGCATTTCAATAAAACCTCCCCATATGCCTTGAAGTTCGGCAATTATAGGTGAATTATTTAGTAATGGCACTTTTAAATTTCTCGGATAGAAAAAAAAAGAATTGTACATAGGGCCCTTTTGTCCTCAGAAGTGATTTATGGATTTCGTTATAAGTTAAGTTTTCAGCATTTTCCTATCATATGATTTATTTTCTGCTTGAACAGTGTGATGACTATGAAAATTCTAACTTAAGCGAATAGTTTTTAATTTATTTACTTTTCAGATTTATTGAAATTATGTCTGGTCTAGTTATATCTGTCTTCATTCTTTTTTTTAAATATTTAAATAAAGGTTCGTTATCAGCACCATAATTTTATTCGATATTTGAAGCTATCATCCAACCGGAGGTCTTCAATAGAGATATTTTTTACGTTACGCACTAGCCTATCATTAACTGCCATTTGGTTACACATACCTACTTGATTTAATGTCTGCCGAACGTAATAAAATCGCAGTTGAATACATTAATAGTGTCGAATTAATATACGGTAGCCGATAGCAACCGATTGGTGCCGAATGCCGAATCAAACTTGAGAACGAACGGCCTTGACTCTCCTGCCATGCCGGGCGAATGACGATGCGCACATAAAATCGGCTAAGACTGCAACATTCCAAATATAATTACAGTATTTCAATATCCCAGTAAACTCAATACTGAAACGCGATTTTGGTAAGGGATTATATCTAATGGATGGGTTGGGCTTGCACTTAGGTATTTATTTGATATTAATCTGATAGCGTCATACCCTTAAAACCCGGTTTCCTAAAGATAGCAGAGGTAACTGACCCGTCTCACCTTTACACGCGCTCTGCGTAAAACTAGGAGCTCGCAAATTGTAATACAATAAAAATGTGTCTGGTCATAAGTTTCTTGACGAGCTTAGAATTTTTGATGTAGGTTTCTATAAGGCACCTGGCTTCTAAACATGCATGAATGTAACATTTTCTGTCAAATTGCGATGCGTAACTCGTAAGTATACTACGCTCAGAAGCGTAGCACTAAGTACTACGCTACGAAACGTAGCGCATAGTATACTATGCTCAGAAGCGTAGCACTAAGTACTACGCTACGAACCGTAGCGCGTAGTTTACTACACTTCGAAGCGTAGCATGTAATACCCCCCTACGAAGCATTGTGTGTAAACCTTTCTCATCCATAACATAATTATTCAAATTGTATCTAGAATTTTTTGATTCTTTTTTCTGTGGGGTTGGTTGCGCTATTGGGTCACTTATTCTTCCCAGTTAAAACATTACAGGTAGTAATGACGAGTGGGCGTTTTCGGAAAACGTCTAGAATTTTCGTTTTTATACAAAAACTGCTAATTCTCTACTAATTTCACTTGACTTAAGTTATAGATTTTTTCTGACGTCATTATTATATCAATGAGAAAATATTCATTTTCCTAACATAAACACAAAGAGGGGTGGCCTTGACAGTAAGCTACGGAAGATGAAGAAGAAAAATGGCCGCTCAGACTAACGTTGGGTATACGAGATACGATTACCATAGTAACCCGTTTTCTTCAGTTGATTCATACTGCGCGGAAAGGTAAATGACTAATGAATAACGTTTTTCTTGCATTCCTCGATCGCAATGGAAATAAAGCTAAGAAAATTATTTATAGATGTGATTAATCATGGATAGTTCAGTGGATAGAAATGTAATCAAAAAGGATGAGAGGTAATAATACCACGTGGCCAAAAACAATAGTGTCAAAACCATTGGAAAAAGTAGAAAACTCAGCTGGAAATTGAAATATTTTATCGCCATCGTCATTTCATCTAATGACTTCTCCCGCACTAGAGTGGGGCGGGAGGGCGTCTCAGACTTTTACCGAGTAAAACCCTCTCCTATGTACCTTCTTTGCCTTGCTTTCCAGGACCCCGGGATTCCCTTTCGGACGACCCACGGATTTTACCGTCCTTGCGTTTCTGTTATATGATGAAAGTAATCTTTTCATTTGAGGTGGGAAATCATCAGGGTGTAAGAATATTACTGACTAAAACTTATTTGTTATCCTTCAGTTACCCAGCCTTTGCGTACTAGGGCCGCAAAATACAAAGGTTCGAATAATGCCGCAACCCTGGCAAAATCTACATTAATATTAATATTGTAATAAGGAACTATTGTAAAACCAATATTTTTTTTAAAGAGTAATCATCTAGTTTCTTGCCGGTACAAATTGAAGTCGTGCAACTAGCTTTTGAAGTTTTATAAATGCCCGTGTAGGCCTATGTGAAATAAAATTTAAATCACTAAACCACCTACCTGCCTGCGTCTATAAGACTCGAATAATGCCGCAACCCTGGCAAAATCTACATTAATATTAATATTGTAATAAGGAACTATTGTAAAACCAATAATTTTTTTAAAGAGTAATCATCTAGTTTCTTGCCGGTACAAATTGAAGTCGTGCAACTAGCTTTTGAAGTTTTATAAATGCCCGTGTAGGCCTATGTGAAATAAAATTTAAATCACTAAACCACCTACCTGCCTGCGTCTATAAGACTAGACGGCGAGTCCGTTATAGTATCTACAGATAATAAAGTCTCCGCGTACAATTCTGAATCAAAACTAACACCAGGTTAATGTACTGATTAAGATTATAATGTCGAACAGTCTTATCGTCCATCACGTAAACTTCTAACAATCTCTGATAAGTCTTTCAAAACTATTGTTCTGAGATGACTTGCTTCAAGGGATCACCTTGATATTATTATAGCTGTATCACGTCCGTCCACGTCAATACTAATTATATTTTATCATTTAAGAGATCATTATAAGTGTTTTGAAGGTGACAATTACTTTAATCGAGTCTGTCTCTTAAATGTTCTTTTCCAAAAGGAAAACAAAACGACATTAAATTGAATCCCATATAGATCTTTTTTTTATTGTCATCCATAAACCTTTTCCATTTTTTGTCTCTTTCTTTGAGCCCAGCACGTGTCACGCACCGTGTTTCGGATGCATTCAAAGTGTTGTATATGTAACCTATACATCGTAGGTACTTAATCTATAGAACCGGTCATCAACCTGAAGATTAACCCGCCGCAGCAAGGTTGGAGAGGTGACATTGGACCCAATACTGCGCGGGCGGCGATACCAACGATCCGACAATGTACAGCACACATGTGTAAGTAGAATCATTATGCGAACAACTGCAACTTTCTAGTATGAAAATGAATAGCAACCAAATATCTACTAACATTTTGAACGGCGTATCCTTGATAGAAAACTGGCCTTCACTATCTCTACTCACGTCAACTTGTAAAGATACTAAAATCACTTCGATCAGAATTTATTTAAGTAGAACTGTCAACGTCATTGCCCTCAGAAAAGATTTTAAGACCCGTGACCAATCAATCATCGGAATCTGTGCCTCAAAACCCAAGGTCAAACAGAGTTGACATTGTATTTGCAAAAAACACTAGTACTACACAGCAATTAACAGCTAAATTGATAACGTTAGTAAGTACCTATCTATTAATACTTTTTTAGGAAAAACAATATTATTGTTATGAAATTTTTATGTTCACACGTAATGTTTGACATTTATATCTTTTTTCAAAGGCATAAAACTTAAATGGGAAAGATTCCTATTAAATTATACGATACGAGCCTACAATCACTCAATGGAAAACAAACGTAACGAATGCAAATATGAGTTTTATACCAAATTATCATGTAAATGTAAACTTTATTGCGTTAAATTTACGAGTAAGAATAACGCCTTAAGGATATAAACATGTAAAATAAGCGAAAGAGTGGGAAAATCATAATAAATCTTGGGGTAACGTTGTAATGTGATATAAACGGTTCGAAGTGATAAAGAATCACGGTTGGAAGTCTTTCAAGCCCGTTTTAGATTTAGTCGCGTTTGTAAAAATCCTTAGAACGTCAAGGGATCCATTTTATAGCTTCCAACCGCATAATGTCTGCGTAATGTATGCGGTTGGCATTCGTGGGTACACGGGTACCTAGGTAACTATGTGTCATTGAACCCTAAACGCAGCCTTTAATGCAGAAATTAAATATTCACTACATGTATACATAAATATGACTTATATTTTTACGCCTAATATATATTTATTAGCTCAGCTGATTGCAAAGGTGAAAAAGTCATGTTTCTTAGGGCCATTATTAAGTATTAAGTAAGTCAAGATGTATCTTGACTTTTCAAATTTTTGAAATTTTTCATATAAAAATGTATACTTGAGTCGTGCATTTTTACATGAAAAATTTCACCCTATCAAAGCACAAAGTTATATATTTTTTTAATAAAATTGTATGCACTTTTAAGAAGACACACACAACAGAGAATTTTCTAGCAGTCGACCTATACCTATAACTAAATAGATATAGACATCATATATCTATATTTAAACTCCATCAAATGACACATACGTAAGCAAATACATACACAATAAAATAATTATTATTAATAAAACGAGTATAAACAGAAATAATAATTGGTGTTCATATATTCCCCAGTGGTGATAATATTGTTATCGCTAGGAATTATAAACGATGATTTAACCATTGAACTTTGTAATCTAGTGTACACATACAAACATATTATATAAACTAGGTATTAGGGACATCGGTTTATGTTAACCACGGTTAGCTTTGGGTCAATTATTTAGGGCGGAATTCACCAATAAAACTAATCGCGTTTTAACGTTTGGCTCGCATAATCGCGTTTAGCCGCTGTCACTAGTGTCACTTGTAAAAATACAACAAAAAAAAAAATACAGACAAGCTGGAGTTTTTAAGTTATAAAAACAATAATATACAAGAAATATCTTTGAAATAATATTAAAAAAAAACAAATGTTAATGGATTTTTTGTACCATTTGATCACTATTAAATAAAATAATCTATGACCTATTTCTATTACCGTGTATAAATACAATAGGTATTATAAAAAAATCTAACCTTATTTATTTATTATATTCTTCTTCTTCTATTTGTACACAACATATACAAAATAAAGGAAAAACATTATTAAAAACAAGTGCACAGGGCAATTTCTTACAGACAACCATTGGATGGACTGAACAAATGGAGATAGATTTAGGGCTGCCAGTGTACAAACATCAGAATTAATACTAATAAGACATAATAACACAAATACAAACATACAGTAGAAAAATATACTAATAAATATCATATATATAATTGGGCCAGGAGAAGAAAAATCAAAGTGAAAGGTAATGCTCCTTTACCATTTTTTTAAACGTTGGTAGCGTTTGAGCACGCCTTACTTCTATGGGTAACGTATTCCACAAACGAGCAGCTTGAATTGTGAAAGATTTAAACTAGTGCGCCTCACCATCAATGATTGCATCACTGCTTACCATCAGGTGGGATCGCAGTCAAGCGCTGGTTTATATCAATTTAAAAAAAAAAAAAAAGATTTGTCAACAAAGGAAGTGGAACACTTAATTTTAACATAACATTCCAAATTTAAATTCTCTATAGATAATTTGAATTAAGTATTTGTTAATCAGTGTTGAAAAACTTTTTTTTATAAATAAGACTTAACATGTTGGGTTTTTGCAATAGATTTTTAAATTATCATTTTTATATACCGGTTCTTTAGCCCTTTGACTGGTCACTAAAATCCTTGAAGGTTCTTTTTTTGTTGTTTTACCTTAAAACACTTCCGTACGCCATGTGACTATTGTCTTAAATAAAAAAGAACAAGTGGGTTGTTTTTGAATTATTGTTTGTTGCCAGTTGAATTCTAGTTATCTTCAGATAAAAATAATGGAACATCACATCAGGTTTAAGCTTACCGACCTAGCCCGAAGAATCGCCAAACTTAAGTGGTAGCAGTGGGCTGCGTCTAATGCTCGAAGATTGACGGTCGATGGAGTGGAATGGTTGTGGGTGGAGTGACAACGGCGCACTTGAAGATGTGCATTGCAAGGACTCCCACAAGGTGGACAGAAGATCTGGTGAGGGTCGCGGGAATCCGATAGATGTGAGAGGCACAGGACCGGCCGTTGTAGCGACGCTTGGGGGAGACCTATGTCCAAAATTGGACGTCTTTCGGCTCAAAGAATGATGATGATTATTTGATAGAGGTTCCGATAACAGAGATAGATTCATTTTGTCGAATGTATTTATTCATCCTTAAAAATATTGTTATAACAAGTGTTGCATAGACTTTTTGTTCTAATTTTTGTGGCTAGCAGTTTTTACTCCAATATACCCGCCTTTGAGCTTACTAAAAGCTTCGTCCACATCAGTATGAAACGTGAAACTATGAAACTTAGGTACTAACTTAGGTACCAGTTACCTACATGTTTGGTTTTGAAAATACAACAGAAAAAAGTTGTAATGCAGAGATTAATTCAGCCTTGAATCAGGTAAGCCAAATCTATTGCGTAAGGGACTTTGGGACTACCTCAATGACCTCAATGATAATGAAGATTTTTTAATAAGACCATTTAAATATTTATCTGAAGTCACCAGTTCTAACATATATATATATATATATATATATATATATATATATATTTTAATCAAGATATCTTGAGCAAAAACATTGGATATAATAGTACATTTTGATACAAGTGGAGAAATTTTGTCATTGCAACTGAGGCGAAATTCACCCGAGCCTTACATGTGAGGTGTTATGGAGCAGAGTGCTGCAGTGACAAATCTCCACGTGTATCAAACGAGGTTTTTCAATACAATTACGAAGAAATACTTTCTCTGAAAATTATGACGCATTTTTGTTCATTTTGTACTGAAGAAAAATTTCCAAAGTTGCCATACATTTTAGTTTTGATTTAGATGGCAGCAGGCTATCGCAATATTTTTTACATCAATCACAATATCTGGCGGCGTAACATCTAAAGAATTCTCTTCAAATCTTAAATTCGACATTTTTTTCACAAATAACAGAAATTAATATTAGTTAATAATACTTAATATACTTTTATCCCGCGCTTAACCTTTGCAGCTTTAAGGAGAATCAAAAGTATCAAAGCGTTATACATCCTAATATTGGGAACAGATCACTTTTCCGATTTTTTTTTTGCTTGAATTTCATTTTATTTATTTATTTAAACTTCATGTACAGTAGTGGTCTATAGGCGGACTTAATGCAACAAGGCATTCTCTACCAGTCAACCTTTGGGTTAAAAGAGACAACACTGTGGTAGGTGTGCACAATAAATAAATAACAGATAAATATCAAATGAAAAGTAGTATCATTAAATTAAGTTACAATAATAAAATACTTATATATGCTAATATTATAAACTAATAAATACATTATAACTAGAAGAACTTAAAAATAACAATTATGACGAAGACCAAACTAAGGTTGAGAGGACTTCATGTAGTAGTTCCGAATTTTACGCTTGAAGGAAAATTTACTTTCAGCTTTTTTGATGTCAAGGGGAAGCACATTCCAGAGTTTTATGGTAGAGACAACGTAAGAATTAGCCATAAACCCAGTACGGTGAGAAGGAATATGAAGAAGCATGTTTTTGGATGCTCGAAGGTTGGAATTGTGAGAACTGCCCAATACTTTAAAATATTGTTTTAAATAATCAGGAGCACACGGATCGTTCATTATAGTGAAGAGTGTACAAAGGGATCTGAGGGATCTCCTGTGACGGATAGGCAGCCATTTAAGCTGAGAACGAAAAGAAGAAATGTGATCATATTTACGAAGACCAAATATGAAACGAATACAGTTGTTGAGAAGTCGATCCAATTTGTTAAGAAGTTCTTGGGATAGATCAGAGTAACAAACATCAGCATAGTCAATTATCGGTAGGACAAGTGATTGGACCAAAGTGGTTTTAGTGCTTGATGGAAGGAAATTCTTGAATCTATAGAGATCGCAGCTTGAAGTTGACTCTCTGGCTAACCTGAGCAATATGCTTATTCCAGCTTAACCTATCCTCAATATATAAGCCTAGGTCTTTAACGTGTGGCGAGAGAGGAATAACTGTATTGTATAAGAGTGGAGAGAGTATACCGCCTTGTGGAACGCCGGTTTGCAGGTCACACCAGTCAGAAAGCTTCTGATCAGCACGTATCGCTTGCCGACGTCCACGAAGATATGATGAGAACCAATCCCGTGCCGACGAAGAAACCCCAATTTGAGACAAGATAGCCAGAAGGATGTCGTGATCAACGGTATTAAAAGCATTGGAGAAGTCTATTCTATATCTATATTCTATATATATATATTCTATATATTCTATCTTGAGTTCTCCAGACCATTCCTGACGTCTTCTGTAACTTTAAGCAAGGCTGTGGCTGTACTGTGGCCAGGACGAAAACCTGATTGAAAAGGGGATAACAGTTTATTCCTAAACACAAAGGAAGATAATTGTTTTAGAGCAACTGCTTCCAGGATTTTTGACAAAAAAGGGAGAATGGAGATTGGTCTGAAGTGATTTGTTAAAGTGGGGGTGGGAATTTTAGGAAGAGGGATAATGAAAGCTTTCCGCCAGCTTGTAGGAAAAACCCCAGTTTGGAGGGAGGAATTCATGATGTGTGTGATAGACCAGACTGTTAAACATGAGGGATAACATGTTTCTGCTGACTCCATCACAGCCGACAGCCTTGGACTTAATCGCAGTGAACGTTTTGAGGATCTCCGACTCGGTCACTAGGGAAAAAGAAAAAGAATCATGAGGTAAAATTGGCGTGGAAGTTATATCAAGAATAGTAGTATTTTTGACAGGAATCGCAAGCATAGCCGACGACGAAAAGTGTTGCAGATCATTCAAAGATATACTAGAGGGAAAAATATGAGGGGACTTTGTTATGCCAAGTGATTTGAGAAACTACCAAATATCAGCCGGTGAAGAGTTGAGGACATTTTCGCAAATGTATCGGCGTTTAGAAGCCTTTACCATCTGGTTACAACGGTTTCTAGCCAACTTGTACAGGTTCCAATTCACCTCGCTGCGATCTCTTCTATATTTTCGAAAAGCCCTGTCACGCCGCGGCGCCGTCTCATCGCCATTCGAACTCCAGGGGTAATCCATGGAGCCGGGGGGCGCTTGACACGGACGGCTCTCAGTGGCGCATGCGTATCAATGAGCTTAAGTATAGTCCTATTCAGAATCTCCACCTTCTCATTCACAGTCGCTGCTTGTTCGACATCGACCCAATCAACAGCACTTGCATCACTGTTGAGCTTGTCCCCGTCTAGCCTCACAAAATTTCGCAGGAACACTATGGCAGGCCGCTGTTTCGGTGGCTTAATTTTATACGATAAGTAAACTAAATCGTGCCTCGATAACCCAGGGACCGCAATCTGGCCATGGTTAGCAACCAGATTCACAGTAGACGCGAGCATGAGATCAAGCCAGGAATCGTCAGTATCAAGATTGTGATGAGTCGGGTTGAGTGAGAGGAGTGATAGACTCGACGATTCCAGGATTGCTCTCAGCTTGCGCGATCTGGTGTTATCCTTCACAAGATCGGTGTTAAAACCACCCATGACTATGAGATGTTTGTACTCTGAGGAAACAGAATCAAAGAGAGAATCCAGACTGGAGAAATAATCAATGGCAGGTGGGCAGTATACTACTCCAAGAATTGCTCTTACCCCTTTGACATCAATTTCAAGGAGTAAGTACTCAGGGTTGCCGTTTGCAACTGCCGGCGAAGAGAAAAGGATCTTGTAAGGGATGTCGCTGCGTAAGTAAATGGCAACACCCCCGGCTCTTTTTCCCGTGCGATCATTGCGAATTAGGACAAAACCGGGCAGGCTGTAAAACGTAGATGGAAGTTCGGGTTTGAACCAACTCTCTGAAACTAGGATAGCATGTAAAGCAATATCACAGAATAAATCTAACATACTGATGTTGAGGGATACTCTGAGCGTTCACATGACATACATTAAAACAATTTTTAAATCCCTGGAACTCACTACTCAAGAAAGAATTGATTGAAAAAGAATCGTCTAAAGATGAAAATGACGTAGAAGAACTATGGCAGGAATAAAATGAGTCGTCGTCAGATTTTACCGAAAACTATTGACCGACGTCTTTTTTGCTATCATTATTTGACATATTTTTAGATCATCGAAGTATCATGTGTCATAGGTATTATTTTACCGAACTACATTTCGCGGATTTACAAAATAACTTTTTGCTATTGGCCGAAGCCTCTTTTGAACGTTTTTCAATTGCCAAATTATTTATCTGTCATATTTACACCACACCGAAAGAAAATTTTACGGAATTTTGGTCACAATTATAAAGACAGTTTTTTTTTTCGGTAGGAAAATCATCCAATGACATCCACTTGGTAGCATTTGTAATATTAAAATAGTGCTATAAAAGTCAAAATATGTTGTGCTATAAAATTTTGTGATAGAAGCGAATCGCTGCAAAACGACTTCACATAGTCTTGTCTGCCCTACCCCTAGAGTCAAGACCGCGAAGGCGCGGAGCGGTAGGGTGGCCCGCGAGCTGAGGAGCAGGTGGTTTGAAGGCCTGCCGCCGCGGCGATGCCGGCCAGCAAGTCGAAGCTGCGGTGGGGTGAGCGTTAAAACTATCTGCGACGATAAGCTCGCGTAGGGCCGCTTAAACCCCGCAGCGCCGGAGCCGTGACACAAACAAAGCTTGCTGCATGTTGCATGCCTGCTTGCATGCTGCACGCCTACTTGTATGCTGCTCGCCTTCTTGCATGCTGCATGTCTGCTTACATGCTGCATGCTTAAAGCAAGCATCCTTGTTTGCATGCTTCTTACTGGGACCAATTAAAACCACCTTTGTTCATAATCAACTGTATCAAGTGCCATTACATTATATGGAGAAATGAAAATATAGTAATTAAAACAGTGGTATAATGAATGTTCGGAAATATAATACTTCGAACAAATGTTATTTCAGCTAAGTGTAACATCGGTGAAAAGTTTTTTGATCAAATGAGACGTCGGTGTAACGAAAAAAAACGAATTGATAATAAATAGGTCAACTGATACAGTGGCAGACGTGACTTCAATGAAATAAAAAATCACGAAATGATAATAGTTGAAAAGTTTTAGGTGAAATACCTATAATTCGGTCAAATATTTTCGAACTTGTGATAGGTAACCCTTAATATTAAAAATAAACACACAGAACACAGATAATTGTTAATTTATTGGTAATAACAAATTATTGTGTAAATAATCATATTTATTTATGATATTCAAAAACACAAATTTCAATACATATTAAAACCTTAAAAATATCCGCCTCTTTTCTTAAAAAAAAAATAATCACCATTGACCTTGACGAAATATGAAAGAAAAAACCCTTGTTGTGATAAATTAAAAAAAGAACATGAGGGTGATAAACATGGCATGTTGAACCTAATCGTAGTGCGATAAGAGCCAGTTTTCGAGGAAGTGTATTGAAAAATAATTTTCAATCTCTTCTAAAACGATCAGCTCAGCATCTTTAAGAGTAACGGTAATCCGCGTATATTTATAATTCTCCTTATCTTGGAGGCTTATTAACGATTCCCTATAAGGCAAATATTAATCCGATTTGTGAAACGTCCGTACCCCTATTATTCTCGGACGGCTCTTCGGAAAAATGGATATAATTTTTACCGGCTAGCCCCATTTTTTTCTCGGTTGCACAACGTGAAGGCAAATTGAATTTTTTGCCATGCCTCAGTGGACTAATTCGACTAATGCATTTAGTACGATGCATGCTCCGCGTACCTACCAGCGAACGAAGTAGTACGATTTTACCAGAAATTAATTTGCAATACTCTTAACTCAATTTTCTCTAACATCAGACTTTGTGCATTTGAGTTTTCCCTGCGAAGGTAAAATAAAGACTAAAAAACGAAGCCGGGTTTTTTTGTTCGTTTTCTATAGGTATTTATGAAGAATTTCAGATCTTATTGCTATAAACGCGTGTATACAAAATATTTCTATAGAAACTGACATGAATTTGCACATTTTCATGTTCAATTTATAATTTAATATTATTATAAATAGACTAAAGGTAAATTGTCCACCATGTGTATATATTTTACCTAGAATAAGTACCAAATCAATTTCATTACGTACCTATTTATTTAAATAAGGATGTATTACGAACAAAGTTCTATAATAATTAAACTGTAGAAGTTTTTAGATGTGCGCGCATCACGTAAAATGTACGAAATCGATGTAGATAACTTTTATACAATAAAATTGTGTGTAACTTGATTTATTTACTTAGGTTTTGTTTCATCGCAGTCGGTTGACTATATCAAAAGATATACTACATTCATTGAATGTTAAGCGGTCCAAAGTTCACCGGGTCAGCTAGTTTATAAATATGGTTCTGGTATCAAGGAATAAGTATTCAATCTGAGTTTCCACCTAGTGACTAAAATTCAACCGAATGTGAATATGTAAAATGTCAATATACCGCATAATCACAGAATGTAGGAAGATGCATTATGCCAATAATTTTCCTGTTAGTAATTTTGTAAGTACATAATGAGTATAAAGGTTAAATCACAATTCTCTGAAACATGAAAATTTAATCTAATGTTTCAAACGATAGCGCTTCATGAAAATGAAAATAGGCAGTATTAGGCATTGAAAATGGAGGTTCCAAAGACGCGAGTAGTGTCTTTAAGCCTCCCTTTAGTATTTTCATCATGTTTAGTGATTGTAAGTATTATTGACAAAACAGAAATAGCGTATAAAATTTTTACAACAAAACTAGAGATCCTACCTATTTTTAATCTTTACCGTTTTATGAAGAATATTACAAAATTGTACAAAAAGTATTTGAAGTTTCACAGACACTCTCTATTATGTATCCTATCGTACCTGCTAATATTAATAGAAGGGCATTAATAAAACCGAGTGGGTAGAGCAATAATAGCGCTATCTCCGATATCGGTACAACAGTGGGTGCACCAGCTAAGGGATCACCTGTTAAGTCTCACGATACTAAACCTACTCAATTTGCGATCCTGCAAGTTTCACGTTGATGAGTCCACACTTTTTGTACGATCATGTGTGGTTGGTGGTCTCATTTATGTAGTTTGCGACAAGACTGTACCAATTAGGCATATTGTTGAGCACTATATAGATATGTAGCGACATCTATGGCGCCAAATATGAACTAAATTACTAAATCCTGCATCGCGCAATTAGATTTCTCCGCGCGATTTAAACTTATACAACAACTCAAAATCATCTCTCGGGTAGTTGCCCAGATCAGACGTAACAGCCGTCTTGTCGAAGGATCCTCCCTTTTCATTGGACTTAATACCCTGTTCCGCATACCTCTAAAGATACATTAAGGTGTTTTAAGTCCATGTTGGGGAATAACACAATTTAAAGATTGATTGATTCTTAGTTAATATTTCTTACCAAGGCAAGGAAGAGATGCTTGAAACATAAGTTGTTTTTTTTTTTAATTACCTGAAACAAATAACATAATATAAATTAGTTTTTAAGAAATATCGAATCAAGATGTTATAGATAGATGAAGACAATGTAAGTATAATGAAAATTATCATAAAAAGAGTTTTATTCAAGAAGCAGTCGTTTATAGGGATAATTCCTGAAATAAAATTATTGCTGATGCACATCAGTGAAAATATATATTAAAAATAAAAAGTAAATCCTTTACATCACTGTAATCCTGTAAAAATGCTAAATGCTCTAAGCCAAGGATTCAAAGTGATAACTATAAAAAATGTAGCTTTCAATCCAGTCCATCCACTTGGACAATCGCCAAGTGGAGAGTGCAGACGTTTTCCAAAGTTTTGCATAAAACTCACTTCCAAAGGCATTTGATGAATAAAACGTTGTCACAGGAGTGCACTTTTTTATTTCCATCTAAAATTTATTGGTGCAATGTATATTTACAGTATCTCCATCGTCTGCCAAGTTAGTAACCATGTTTCGAAAGCAGAAAAATGTGGCTTTTATGACTTCTTTATTTTTATTGGATTCACTTTCTTTTCTGTAGATAGTTGTCGTTTTATCGGTCATTGGACAGACTTTTGGGGACGGTTGACATTCGTAAAAGTAATCGTACGATGTTTCCAGATTATTCATATCTAATCTTTTGTACCTACTTTACACTGTCGTGCAATGGAGGACAACGATAATGTTAGGTATATCCGAATAATTTTGTTCCAAACCTGTTCATATGGAATGTTTGAATTATTTTAGTTTTTGGAATCTTCTGCAGCAATGTCTAAATTGAACAGATTTAAACAACATTTATCACAAGTGCCACTGTATATTGCATTCTAATTGACTTTAAATTTAAACGAATTTCTAAGCTGTCCCATATCATTACTAAAAAATCTGATCGCGATTAGTAAACTCAATTAATTGTACAGAGGCTCGAGCCTGTACCGACTGCCGTCGAACGGTCGTCGCATATAAATTATATATGTAGATAGGATTCCACACGGAAGTCATTAACGTTTTGTGACCTTCGCTCGCCGCGGGACCGAGTAGGAATTACTGCGCCCTATTTCCCTGATGATGTAATAGAGCAAACCTAATAATCACGTACGCGAACCAGTACACTAGATTAGTTCACGACAACATTATGCATTGGCCTTATTACCTACAAATGGTGGAATTAGATAACGAAGGATTTAATAATTTTATTCTCTTGATTGCCATGAAACTCAAGCGTGGGTTTTTGGTAAATTGTTAACATCAAAATGTGTGTTCCAAAAAACTCATGCATATTTTTCCTTTACGTCTAGTTATCCGAATAAGTCGTCCAAGGTCACGAATAGACTGTAGTCTTTAATGTTTACCTTTAGAATATTATGTCATGAATGTTGTCGTTTGCCAAACCGATAGCGTGAAAAAGGTAAACAAACCAAGACAAAAATTCGCGGAAGATTCGCGCCAAACTCGTTGGCCTGAACAAATTTTCATATCAAACATGACTGTCTCCTCACGTAAGCTTTCTGAAACGTCAGAAAAGGTAATGTACCGATAGTGAAAATGTAAATAAATAAATACAAGAGCTAAAGTCACGTGTTTCATGTTACATAAATCGACCACTGTGTGATTAGACGTTTAGATTATTTCATATATCTAAAAAAGGCGCGAAGCTTCCATCGCGGCAGTGGCAAGGCCGTCGAGCACGTGGCTGAGGCGCCTGTTGCTAGTCGCCCCTCCCCCCGCGACCCCGCTGCCCCATTGCGGCTATTGCGACGTTGCCGTTCTGACTTCTACGGTCTCCGGAATAGCAAGAGAATTTGGCTGTAATGTCAAGTCAACGGCCCGTCATAAAGACACGTGTGCGAATTTGAATTTAGAATACGCATATTTTGATTTAGGAACGTACAGTTTTTAAGGTCTAGATCAAATAAAAGAAAAAAAAATGATAACATGATACAACTTGATGGGTACCTGTAAGTTTACCTGTGACTTGCTCGACATAAGGTATTCTTAAGGTTACTAATTAAAATAAAAGTTTGTTTATACATGTGTGCTAAGGTAGACTGAAAATAGTGCATTACATTTACAACGATTGTGAGGAGGTTATAAAGAATTCAACCTTCACGATTAAATCCATGATACACACTACACAGCACTTAACTCGGCACATATTATGTAGGTACATTTATGTAGGTATGAGTTGTAAGGTTGCTACGTCCGTAAAAGACAAATTTAAATATAGCTTCATAACGTTCATTTGTTAGCTACGCAGAAGTTAAGATGGCTGTCATTGTCGAGTGCAATCAAAAAGCAATTTCAGTCTGTCATGACTGCATAATTATATTGCCACTGAAAACCTTTATACAAACTGATTAACCGACAACCAACCTTTAGATAAAGTTATCAGCTGTTCCATCAGGTTATTATTCAATGTCTAGCAATTTTTTATGGAGTCTTACTGTCTGTCACGTCATTAGAATTACTTTTCTCTTTCAAATACTGGCCTTCAGTTCGAAAGTTAAAAAATTATAACTAGTCTCGAATTCCTCCGGTATTTATCGGGTAACAAATACTGACTGGCGAAACCAAATACTTGGCTTTGGTATCTAGCAAACGAGGAGTCTAGCGGGGGCCAAACAATAAAACTACATATCAATTTATTTCTCTAAAAATAGACGACTGTTATCGTCCTCACTGTTTGTAAACACTCATGACGTAACCATCAACTTTTTAAATATTTACCCGACACAACATATACATTTTCTCGCATAGCTAATATTTTCCTCACGATTTTCTAAGAAAACATTACAAGTAATTGAAGGTGTACCCAGTGGATAGGGCGTGTAATTTCAAGTTACGTTAATAAGCCTGTTACAGCATGAAATCCCTGAAGACCAAGGTTATGGAACATTTTATAAGACGACCACTTGGTTCTGTTATGAGTATAGCGTAGGAGGAAAAACTATTTGGAAACTTTCTTGACAGCACGTGTAAAGTCTGACGACAAAAACTAAAACACAAAAAGCAATCGCTTGATGAGATAGGCACGAACTTCGTATGAATGGAATTGTGATTTCTTTGCAATGTCAAAGTAAGAAGCTTAAGGTGGAAAATGACTTCTCTGACTCTCTAGTGTGAAGCGAAAGGGCGTGTCAGACTTTTACTGACTAAAAGCACACCTATTTTCCCTCAATTGTCTTCTGCGTTATATGACCACGATTATCCTTTTCATACTTTATTCCATGGCCCTAGAGGCATCGAGGAAAATATTTTAAGACGTAAGTACTATGGGGTTCAGAAAGGATAGAATAGAATATTTCTTCTTTCTTTCTTTAGGATGAGCAGAAAGTGCTCGTAGATAAATAATAAGAAAGGCACGGGTTGATCTTCAAGGTTAAACAACGTTTTTCAAGGTTGGTCCTTGGATGAGTGACCATCTTAACATACCAAGACCCAGAAAGCACGTTAAACAGTTGGTTCCGGCTGTCATTTGTAGACTTTTGACTGTCGTTACAGATTGGCAGACGCCAGGAAACCTGACACTGGTATTGCTAATGATTATCTTGTTATTTAGGTAATTACTGAGTTGTGGAGGTCAGATAGACAGAAAATACTGAAACATAGACATAGTTGAGAAAAGTCTATGCAGATTGATTTATAAGGCTCAGAAATGAGGAAATGTAGGTGGAATATAAAGTGTTGAAGAAAAACTTGGGAGAAACGTTAGTCCAGCATTTGGTGAAGATTGTACAGATTTCTGAGAATTTTTAGAAATGGTTAATACTGGCCCAAACTCAAGCAAAGTCAGCGGGATAGCACCCAGCTCGGAGTTTCCTTGCGTGTTCGAATACAGAATGAAGATGGAGAACCAAAGCTCACTGCCCACTCTTAAGTGGGCAGTGTGTCGAAAGTTCTGGAGACTAGAGGCAACCGCGTACTGGAAGACGAAGTGTTGGTAGGCCCCCCAGAAGGTGACCGATGACCTGGTGAGGGTCACGAGAATTTGATGGACGTGAGACGCACAGGACCGGTCGTTGTGGCTGCACTTATGTCCAACAGTATAAACGACACAACGACGGCAACTACGATATAAAAATTATGAATAGGTATTAAGCTAGAACTACATTAGCCCGACGGACACGTGTAGTAACACGCCTGATTTGTACGTAGAACGACGTCGCGTGCGTCGCGTGGCGTGGGTCCAGTGTATCTCTACAAGTCTAGTTTCCATATAAAATGTATGGAGACTGATGTGCCTAGATCGGCGTGTGAGGCACACGTGTGCGCAGTGTAGATCTAGCTTTATGGTACACACGAAAAATAACACTAAAAACAAAATCTGCCATTATTTTGGGAAACGTAAATATTTTTTATGTTCATTATCGTTCATAATTCGTCCTACTCACTTTATTTCCAATATTTACCACATAAAGGCGTTTTATTTGTAGTTAGTATACCCGTTGTATCGGCTAATGCGTTCTGACAAGTGTCAACGGTTCCTGCCGATGACCGGCCGGTCCGCATGGAACAACGTTTAAATCGTTAAAAAAAAAAAGAAGAAAAAGAACAGACAGCTACAATTTTATACAAGAGTACGCAAATAGATTATTTATAAGTGGTTTATTTATAACTTGTTTTAAAAATACCACAAATTCATTGTCATGGATTGACTTTATATAATGGATGACTAAGAAAAAAATCAGTTTTGTAGATGCATAAAAAAATTAACAAAATATTTAAATCTATGTACTTACGCATTACTTTGCAAAATCAGAAACTAAAGACAGGAAAACTACTTTAAAAAAATAACGTTATTTAAATGTAGTCCCTCGCCGCTCTGGCTCTCTTCAAAGCGATCTCTAACATTCATTAAGATATGGGAAGATTACTTCTTGAAAATAACCTTATTCAAATGTCCTTCGCAGCTCTGGCACTCTTCAAAGTGATTTCTAAAATTCATGACAACGCACCTCAGGAGTAGGAATGTTGGCGATTTCTTGTCTAATGTTTTCCTTCATCCGTCAAAGAGGCTAGACCTCACAGCTCCAGATTTTAGCTCTAGCCTTATCTGTAGAGTAGGGTGTAACAGTCATCTACAATCCATATCTGAATTAAAGGAAAACATTAGACAAGAAATCGCCAGAAGAAGAAGAGTGCCAGAGCTGCGAAGGACATTTGAATAAGGTTATTTTCAAGAAGTAATCTTCCCATATCTTCAGTTTCTAAATTTAATTTTACGCGTGTAAAAGGGATGTTTTTTTTTTGAGTCACTGTATGTTCCGTTCAAACATCGGAATTATGATGATTTTAAGATGTCATGGCTGGACTTGCAGAGAAGACCTTTACAGTTAAAGGATGTCCGTTATCTGCTGAAACGGAACATGTATACACTTCAGTGTATTATTAAATCTCTGAAACTATAATCAAGCATAACATTCGACTTTTATCACTCATCCCGATCATGGCCATTCGACACAGCCGTGTAGCAAAGATAAATATTTAGCGGAAATAAAACGATACGAGTTACACAACTTCTGAATAGGCAGTTAGCCCTGTAAACGTTTATATATATTGTAAAAATATATATATGTTTACTAATTACGGCTGAGCCCATTTTCAGATAGAATCTTATCGATGAACGCTTCCTAGAATGCGTGACTGCGTGTTTGTCTATGAAATACGAGTTGCCAGCACTCGTAATAAGCTGGCTTGTGTTTTGCGTTAAACAGTTTTTTTTTTTTAAGTGGAGTAAGCTTTCAGTTGCAGCAGTAACTCTTTCGAACAATCCCGTAGCTCGTTTTTTTTTAGTTTGCAGTGATTCCTATGTACATACGTAGCATATAATGAGGGTTTTCTAAAATGACGTTCACCAGGTGGCAGCACTGAGTCATCAGGTCCAGGCACCTGTCAAAACGCTTGTGATAATTACATTAGTTAGACATTAACGTCAACGTCAAACGTTAGACGTCAACGTCATGTATACGTTTTCAAAAGTAGAATACATCTCGGCTAAGTGGCGCCAACTGGTGGTGTGAATTTTCCTGAAAACTCTCATTTGGGGCTGTAGTAGCAAAGTTTAAAGCACTCTATTAGCGAGAACGATTGCTGAAATGCCAGTGTTTGTCAACTATAATCATGCCAATATTGTCAATTTAATTTCTATTTGCTTTTCATCAGTAGTTGTCATTTATCTATATATAGAAGGTGACTTTGTGTGATTTAGTGGGAAAAACTACGATTTTTTTTTTTAAATATTTGCACTTTTATGACTACGTTTGATATAAAAGGTATTGCGTGCCATCCTTTGTCATGATAGTCATAGTACAACTTCTAACGCCGACGTGATAATCAAACATAACCTACTCAAACGAACATCAGTGATGTCGGTACTTCGATACCCACATCAAAATTCATGATTTATTATAATCCACTAGAATGTTCCTTCGATACATCAAAGTTACTATCTTGTCGACATTAGGAGCCAATCAGGGCAACTGAATGGGACCGTTTTAGGTACGATACCTATCGATAATTCTGTCATGATCGTTGGCTATCACGCGATACCTACATCACTAGTGACGCTCGGCTGTGATAAAACTTTTCATGATTAAAGGTTAGGAAAATTAATGATGAGAGTGATAGCACAAAGTGCACTTGTGTACTGATCTGTACTAGCAATGCTACACGCGATATCACTTTTGTATGTATATGTACTTGTGCTACTGTATATGCATATGTTCGATACATACATTCTACGACGTATGTATTATAATTGCTTAAACAGAACATAGATAAAGTGCACTAGGTATAATTAAATCAAGGAATTTATTGCGTTTATTTGACAGCGGCGCCATTTTTTTTTGTGTGTTCATTGACATTTTAATTTGAAGAACAAATTAAAATGCTCTATAATTAAGTTTTTTCATTTAATATTCAGTAGAAGACGCTAGTCCTGTTTAATATTATTTTTATGGAAATATTTCAAAATGTTAGACAAGCAATTATTATAAAATTATAATATAACTAAGTATGTAACCTAGGTGCGGTTTCATGGTTTGTTTAAAAATAGTCTTAGTCTGGCTAGATAAGCATTGCCAATGTATTTTTAAACTGCGTAGTGCGTAGGTAGGCGATGCTTGCATCACTAGAGGAGAGACCAAAACACACTAACTTATTACATTGATGATTACTAATTTCAAATATGTACGAGTACGTTTTAGATGCAGGGCTTCAATTTAATTAGATAACTCATAATTTTTTTTTCTTAAAGGTTTTCCGCTCAATGATACTGGTATGTATGGCTTGATACGATCAAATAAAAAAAAAGAATAATTGAAGTGCCGAGAATTTAGCTACAAACTCAAGGCAAAGATACGCCGTACAAGGACCAAGGTTTACAGGTTTATCGTACACAGCTAATTCGTAGAAAAATAAAATGACTACAACACCTTCTATAGAAAAAAAAAATACACTCGTTTTAGCATGCTGCTTAACATATCCTTTTCCTTCTGTAAAATTACGATTCATTTATTAGTAACTAAGGTCCCGCTTTAGCTTCACACAAGTGTTAGAAATCTTTAAAATTCTCGGTTTTTTTCTACTATAGTACACAAATGTATTATACACGTAAACCTTCCTTATAAATCAGTCTGTATATTGGTGAAAACCACACAAAAATCTGCTCAGTAGTTTTTGAGTTTATTGCGAGTTGATAGGCCGACAGGCGCAGTGAGGGATTTTGTTTTATAATATGTAAGGACGGATAAAATGCATAAAATGCAATACCTTAGCAGAACACTTACATTAAAACATAAATTTCACTGTACTTACGTCTATCAATAGCCTACTAGCAATATTATTTACTCAAACAGCAAATAATTTCTTACACACCTAAAAGCTTTGATTATATACTTGTCTAGATGCCACATTGACCGTACAAAACGGCCCAAATAAAGTCTACTAAAATTGGTAGACTCGCTTCTCCCATACGTCAGTGTCATTTGAAACAACTAAGGATAATGTGCTCACGAAAAATAATTAATTATGCCAGTTTGTGCTGTCAGACTGTGCCGTAATTATGTGGAAAAACAATATAATAACACTAAGATCACTTTTCATCGGTAAGTTTTGTTATTTAACCACTATTATTATAGAAAACACGATTTTTTAATTCGTTTTTTTGTATGTCATTCCGATTAGCCAGTGTTGTCAGTTTATTGCTAGGGAGATTTGGCGAAACTATGGGAGACAAAATACTAATATCATTACATCATCTTTCGATCAGGAGAACATTATTATTTTAAAAATTACATTATTTATTTGATCAGTAAATGATAACTTATCTATACCTACCAAAAATTGAAACTCATGACGTCATGCACTAAATAGTATTTTTTTTTAGTTTTTTCTAATATTTTGGGTTTCAGATTTTTGCTGAATTGGGCCTGTTTGGTGCAGCCGTGAGGCACACATTCCTACTATATCCTTACATCGGACTTTATACTTTTTATTTGTTGGTTTTATGTAATTACATGTAACTGGAGTATTGTGTGTCTTTAAGTCTCTGCTAAATAAATGTATTTTCTTTCTCTCTTTAATCTACAAAATAATTATTTCATTCAACCTATTTTGTTAAACTTTCGTCATAATAAATAATGGAGAAAAGGAAAGTTAATAATTTGGAGCAGGCATCCCTCAACACGCACACCTTGACAGTTTGACGACAATAAGTACACGTGCGGTACTCACACATGTCACGCAATTGGAGACACTTTTAGCGCGTCGTTTGTTTGCATTGCTCTATCTAGACAAGTATATAATCAAAGCCTAAAAGATCTTATTTTGAGCGTCTCTGTTTCGTTGCTAGGCAACGGCAAGGAGCCTTCAGTCGCCGCCGGGACCACAAAGAAAACACGAACTTGAAATTATTGAATCTCGGCCTAAAATTGTTACGACTATTTATGTAATATTTTTAATTTAACCGAGAGTTATTTAACTTTACTATTAAACCATAAGAATCTGTGATTCCTGATGGTTTTTTTTTTATTAATGATAGGCTCGATTTTGACCACCATCTCACCTGATGGTAAGCGATGGTGTGGTCGACGATGGAGCACGCTTGCCTAGAAGTAGCCTATTCACTTTTGACTTGAAGACCCCTAAGTTTTAGCTATCAGGAAACACAAACTCCGGCAAGGAATTCCACTCCTTGGCTGTACGCACAATAAATTTTAATGTGTTCGCAAAACGCTTTGTGCGTATTTCTACCATGTACCGGTGGCGCAACGCCGTACGTCTAGTGGTCCGATGATGGAACGGACTTGGTGGAATTAGATTGTGCAATCCTAGTGCACACTCCCCGAAATGTAAACGATAGAAAACCGACAGGCTAGTAACTCGGCGGCGATGCCCAAGGCAAGGTTATAATAAACACGGTTTTTAAATGAATACCTAACTTTCTTCGAGGTAAGCCTTGTACTTACATCGTCGACCATATTATCGCTTACCATAATGTGAGATAGTGATCAAATGGGAACCTATCAATAATAATCATAAATTACGCAACGATCTATATTAAAAATCGAGTTTATATTTTCTTTGTTTGTTTTTCTCATCAAGGACTAGTACTTACTTGGGATTATATTGGTACTTTTTTTTAGGAATTGTTTCATATTGTTTTCCCAATTAAACGGTCTTATAATATCTCCAAGATACCATTTAGCAAGGAATTTCGCCCGAGCTGGAAATAACTTTAAGGGCTATAAAAGAACTTACAAGCCTTAAAATTTTTCTTTTTCTAGTGAAGGTTAATTGGTATCAATCTTCTTACATACATAAGTTATCTATGTATCCTGAAAGATTGGGCAGATTTGTACCTAATACACCAATATTTGACCGGTTTGGTCCGATGAGTGTTTTCGCGTCCTATTCGCCAGGATCATGTGTTCGCGACTAGGTACTCCATCTCGTTTAGCTCTTCAATCCCTATAGGTGACAGCAGAGCTGACGAGATGGAGTATTTGGTTGTAGATGTGCGACCTTGGCGGAAAAAACGCAATAGTGTTTGTCGTATATATATCCGACGTAGGCAGTTAATGGGATGTTAAGTCAATGAGAACGAGCCTACTGCTATCAACCAGGGAGTTCCTGGAGAGAAGTTTCTGATAGAAAACCCAAGAACGCTTTGCCTGGCTTGGGAACTGCTCCCCTAGCCAAGTTACAACCGTTTCGTTTTGATTCTCTTTTCGTCGATCGCCTCGAGTAGGCCACGCCTCCGATTCCTTTATTCTGACGTCATCTCATTCCGTGGTCTCAACGCTCAGTCACGTGGTATACATATTGACGGATGGAAAAAAGGGAGAGAGGCCAAAGTCAGTGACAGTGTGATGCTTGCAGGATAGAATGGATGAAAAAATCCGCTGAACCAAATTAAAATGGAATAAGGGCAGGAAAATTTGAACAATATTCAAGTAATTTTTAGCCTACCAATTCAGGCGTTCGACAAAGCCGTATTACGCTTGTAATTCTCTCAATCCACTGTTGGCAGTTCTAGCATCTTAATTACGGCGTTTACGCGCGCTTGCGTAATCGCCGAGTAATCGTCACGTAATTGCCGATCTGTGACATTCGACGAGTTTCTTGCTTCAACGATTCCGATCACAATGGAATCGCTAACCGCGTTCGATTCTTAAACACTTTCGTTCCGTTACTACATTCTTGGAGACGGTAATTTGTTCTGTTAAATTGTGACCTAAGGGTCCTGCAGACGCAATGCTACAATAAGAAAAATGTTGATAGAAAAAAAAACTTTCGAAATTAATTCGTACCATTGCATCGTTGTCGCATAGACCCGTCACGTCTGTTTTAGAATTCACGTGAAGATTGTATTATAGAAAATCTTTTACTATAAATAGTAATGTCGGTATTATCAACTTTATCTTATGTTGAATTATGTGAGTAATATGACAGCCCAAAAACACATCCGGCACAAAAAATGTGAACAACCATTATATAATAATCACGAAAATAGTACACATTTAAATATAAACAACGATACGATTTTACGTGCGAGTTTAATAAAATTATTTTTAGTGCGCACAAAAATGAAAATAGGTCAACAGGTCAAATTGGCGTGCTAGACATTCCACTCTATTTTATATGGTTATAAATTGTCCACTTTAAGTGACAAGACGGGTTTCTAAAAACAAAATTTTGTAAAAAATAAAAACATTGTGATAACGTATCTGGTGAATTTCCTACGAATAACTTTACTGCGCAATTTATTAACTTTTCTTATTTTGCCGTAATATACTTTATACATGGAAAAATGTATTTGCTCTACTGCGACCTCGCAAGAGTTCACCTCGCTGGCGTGCCAGTCAGTACACGTGTAAGTTTTCTTCCACTTATTTTCTAAGTACTAGTTACACATAGAGTAAATGTATAGGTATAACACTCGTTAAGTTACTTACTCACTGAAGTAATTTTTCTATCATTTACTCTAAATGTAGACCATTTCTGGTTTACTATAAACGTCGAGTATCTCAGTGGAAAAATACTGATGTGATTTTTGGTTTCTTTTAGTCAGACGGGGGGTTAGCGCATGCGTGTTAGGTCCACTTGTTGCGTCCACATGGCCGGGGGGGTTCACCCCCAGTGCTGTGGGAACTAGGGGGTGATCGTCACCTGACGGCTGAACTAAGCCTTACACGCTTTACTTATACACGCTTTGTGTCTGTTTATAATACCTATGACAATAACTGTAAACATTGGTGCGTAGGTTCCCATTGCGTATTCAAAACAAACAGTGTTCAGCAAAAAATAAGCCTAAAATAATAACATACGAGTTTGTTCTGTGTTATTTTCAGTAAAGACTACGTCACAATGACGTGACGAAGGGATTCGAGGCGTAAAAGGCCTTTGAAGCCTTTAAAGTATGCATGTATTTCATCAGACATTATGAATTCTGTTTTTAGGTGTTCTTAAACTTATACTTTAATAATAAAGTTACAGAACAGCTTAGTGGAACTAATAATTGCTAACGCAAAAACATTGATATTTTAAAAATAGAAATCATTTAAAATCTTCAGTTTCTGTTATTCTATTAATAAAATCACTACATTTTAATTTGATACGACAAATAGCCTTGAAGATGTGCTGGTAAAAAGATAATAACGTTAATTGTTACGCTTGACTGGGAGTTCGATAAAAACTGTAGGTACTCAGTACAGTCAGTACCTACTTACCCACTATTATTTTAGGGTACCTCTGTTACACACAAAAGCTCTGTGGGCTTGGTACAAAAACTTATAGTTGCGTTTTTCTTCAGACTATGAAAATAAATCATTATTTATCAAATTGGAACACAATGTAAATACACATGCATGGTACATAAACGACATGCGTAACTTGCAATTTTTGGGTTATAAAGTTACTGCAATAATCAAAAATGTGCACTGTTTTTTATCGAATTGATACGTCAGTACATTCATAATGCAATTTATTGACTTTGTGGTCTACGTATGTATATATTAATAAATTTGCAATAATTAGTATGTGATTAAGGTAAGACAACTACAAGCTTTAAGTTGTATGGCGTAACGAGTTTTGTAAATCTACATTATATGCATTAATTGTACATTACAATGTATGTAGATATTAGCTTTATAATGTTCCCACCAACTTCATAATGAAGGCTAAAACCATTGATAAAAAAAAAACTGAAGAACTTTGCATTGGCTAGCAGAAAAAAGTGGAAATTCTTAAACCACCAATTCCCGGAACATTATGAATGGATAGAATAAGTATTCAGGGAAGTGAAAGATTAACATGAACAAACAACTACCTACCTACAAATAATTCCTTTGATGAGAGGAGTCAATTAAATGAAGAACGATAAAAATAATGGTCTTCTGTATTGTTGAATTTTAGCCACCATTTATACGATCAAAACACAGCAAGGCTTTTGAAATGTGTATGCCAGTATGCTACCTAAAATATTTCTGGTACGGAACCTAATTAAAAAGCGCGATTCGTTCTTGTATTGATCTTGAATTGTATAGTTTAAAATATGTCCCATTCCAGAAATGGTGTAGTGAAAATATTACCTTTTTTTTAGTAGACAGGAGTTGCCATTTTCTAAAAATTTTCTTGTAAATCATTTGCGTTGAGGACAATAAACAATGTAAAAATTAAAAGAAAAGCGGAACAAAAACTTTCAGCATCATTTTGTAAGCCTTCACAGTTGAATTTTTTTTAAGGAAAATAAACATTTTCAATGCTCATTCGTTTATTGTATTAAGTCACGCTTAGGGAAAATTATGCTTTTCAGGAAACGAGCTGAATTAGAAAATGTTTAGTTTTTACTATGAGGATTTATTCAATTCCTATAGACAGTAATGTTATGTCAACAAGATCACGAATATAGTTTAAAAATACATTTAACACTAGGTTTATTATAATAGATGCGACCCCGAAGTCTACGTAAACCATTTGAGCATTTTATAAAAACTTCCCTATTTATTAGGACCTAAACTCCTAGGTTAATTAGGAGCAAAAGGGCTCAAAACCAAAAAAGCCTGCCCTCATCACTCAAGGTTGCAATTGTCACAAAGTCGCGTCGGTGTCCGCGCAGCGATGCGATCTCGCTTTAACTGTACAGTTCAACGACCTCTCCTTGCGGGTGCGTCAGCTAGCTCTTTATAAAGAGCAAAGCGAGAAAATAAACTCGCGATAACCGCATCTGTACTATATTTCACACAACGTACCTAAGTACTGCGGTGAACGAACCATGTCAAATAGGTCGTAAACCGGTCATAAAAGTATTACGTGCAAGGGTACCGTGACACCTGGGGTAATTGAAGGTTGACATGATTAATAAAACTGGAACTACTACGAAACTAGCTCCATAGGTTTGCGTATCTAAACTCGGACGGTACAGCGGTACTTCGGACGCACACGCAGGACATCGGACGAGAGATCTAAACTGCGTATTAGGTAGTGGTGATAAAACGATTAATTTATAAGCATTTATATGCTAGTGCAGCGCACAAGGCAAGCTCTATACAAGGTTGGAGCAGGTTACAAATGTCAAACGAGCGATAGAAGCGCAATGTCAGTAAAATGTCACAGTTTACGATTGAATGCTCTTGCGTCGAGTTCACGGACGCAGCCGGAGGCGGACACGACCAAATGAGTGGGCCGCACTTGAACAGCTAGTTTTAAAATGATATTACCCGACCACGTTCGTCCTAATATGCCACATATTAACATAGACGCCGAAGAAAATTGCACACCGTTTTACGGTAAATGTTGCCAACTATATACGACTTTTACAAGGCTTGCTCTCAAACAACATTAAGTTGGCAATCTCTTATTAACTTTCGAAGAGTTGCCTGTATACAAAATGTTTGCTAAAGTAATCGGATACGCTACCTTTGCAATAAAGTCGAGCTAAAATATATTACGGATACTTAAACGCGCGAACTTGAGTCAACTAGTCTCAAGTTCATGATCTGTAATCGAGAAAATTCATATTCTGTTATCTAAAAAATCCATCTAATTGAGCATTAAATTAATATAAAAAATCGGTTTATTCATTTGTAACAATAATGACTTGCTATTTTATATGAATTACCATGAGAAGAGTCACGAACACGAAACATAGAAATGGATGTTTTGTTGTATTTTTTAAATAACACTCAAAATTAATCTTTTACAGTAAATAGCATCTAAATTGGTGATTGAACGAACCAGCATTTAGCATTTCAAACATTGGTAAGAGGAAGAGTAGTAGTAGAGACATCTCGCTTTTTTCACACATGTAACCTGATGACGTTGACGTCACATTTCAATGTCTGCATACCTATTCTGTTGAATGTGACGTCAAATGTGACGTCAAATCTGGTGAAAACGAAAACTGTCAAGTAACAACTTGACAGTTTTCCTTTTCACCAGATTTGATAGGTTTCTCACTTATTTAGTACTGAACGGATTTGGTTTTTTTTTCTATTCGTGTTTTTGGATATAGTTACTTTTTGATACATAAAATAAAAAATTGAGTCAACTGTGAGGAATTGCAATTGGGTGGGTAATTGCAATTACTTACAAGGTTCAATACAATACAAGATACAAGTTTAAGCTAATTAAATCTGGAACAATTGCATGGACTTGATATAATTCAGTGACCAAGGTTGCACAATTACCGATTTATGTGAAACAGTATTGGAAAGGAGAACAAGTTATTAAAATGTTCTTGTTTTGTCATTATGTGTGGCTAAAAATAACATTAAGGCGTACAGGAATCGTGTGGATGCGGGTATAGACGGCCTGTCGTCTTTACGGTCATCATATTACGATAACCTAACCCACATGATCGCTTCGTTCACTCGCCATCGTGTTCTATTGGTCACTCTTCTAACCTAACCTAACCCACATGATTGCTTCGTTTACTCGCCATATTATATCTATACTTAATGTCGGTCTTAGTACGGTCACTAGGTACTACTGGGGCCCTACCATGACGTATTAAAATGCCAGGAGTACGAGCAAGAAAGAGGGCTGGAGCTGTACACCCTATATAGCTTCATCTTCAACTGTTAAAACAGTTCCATTTAGGTCGTCAAATGGATCGCGTTAAGACTTCATGGTATGCCTCTGTTTCTGCGAGGGCTGCGGATTGGTACTGAAATGTAAAGTACACCGGCCCCCCTTGCCAAGTTACAACCGTTTCGTTTTGTTTTTCTTTTCGTTGATCGCCTCGAATCGGCCACGCCTCCTATTCCTTTGTTCTGATCACGTGACTGAGCGTTAAGATGATGTCAGAACAAAGGAATCGGAGGCGTGGCCGACTCGAGGCGATCGACGAAAAGAGAATCGAAACAAAACGGTTGTAACTTGGCTAGGGGGGCTGAAGCAACATAGGTTGGTTTTATTCAATAAAATTCTAACACTCCCTCTCGCTCGCTTCTATGGATAAGTTTTTGATGATTGTCCTTAAAAAAAGTATACTAATCTTAAGCAATTTATCAACTAAATGGGTTTACTTTTAAGCAAGCATGCTCAGTCATCGATCACAACATCGTTTTATTTATTTTTTAATGATATATACTAGTGCTTGACTACGATCCCACCTGATAGTAAGCAGTGATGTAGGTAATCGTTGATGGTGAGGCGCAGTGGCGGTACCTTCATACAAGCAGAAAAGCCAGGCATGCCTTACTAAAATGCTCGATAGAGAATCAATATCAAACCCGAACTATTTAAAAGTTCGCGCGCTTTAATTCTTATCAAAATAACACAAAGTATCTACCTATGCCACACTACACACAGCGCGCGCAGAGTTTCGCATTGGCAGCATCTACGCGAGAGCTATATCTATCTCGCTTACACGTACCGGCTTTTACCGGGCTTTCAAATACTATCTCTGTCACTTTCGCACTTATAGCGATGTGCCGTATAACGAGTTAGAACTTTATGCGACTACAAATCGATCAGTATGGAAGATTTAAGCCGGGCATTCGTCTGAAGTTGCATTCGTATGAAGTTGCTCGCGTATGCGTGACCTTATCACCTTGCCAACTCTGCAGTGTTGCCGTTTTAGCGACGTTGTGAGATCTTGGAGATTTTTAACGAGTTTGGAAACTTTTTTTAAGATTTAGCAACAATAAAAACTAGCGACTTTTTAAAATAACGAAATTAAATATTCAAAAATAAAGGCAAATTTTTAGAACTGGTCTCGTTAATTTCAAAATACGATGTCGTTTTAGAAAAGCATATGCAGCATTAGAAAAGTGACGAACCGGGGCCGAGTTATTTATCTAACAAAATTCAAAACGATATTATTCATTCCGTAGCCGATGTGATGCAAACTTGCATCGATTACGAAGTTAGGCAAACAAAATTTGTTTCAATTATTATTGACGAAACCCCCGATGTTAGTCATAGAAAACAACTGTGCTTGATTCTCAGATATAATTATAAATGAAATTCATGACTGTTTTTTGGGCTTTTAATTTATTGTACCTAATCAGTAGTTTGTGAGAAAATTGCGATGATACATACGTAGGTACCTACAGTCGAAAACTGAACTTTCTTTTTTTGAAATCGGTTAAAATTTTATTGGGCTTGCCTTATTTTGAAACCCTAGGCACGCCACTGGTGAGGCGCACTAGTTTATTAACAGCCTATTCACTCTAGCCATGATAACACCTAAATTATAATCAGACTGGAAGTCCGCAGCAGGCAAATTGCAAATTGTTTACCTACAAGTGAGATTATGCCCAAACGTCAGTCTTTAAATAAGAATAAAAATAACGGTAATAAATTATGTGTTGAGATGTTTCATGATTTAAAAAAGATTACTACGTCTGACTACCAGTATTTACCGTCGAGAAAAAAATACCTTTCTAGTACACTTAGTCATCTCACTCATCTCTAGTATATAATAATCATGCTCCCGACCAAATAGCGATCTTGTTCGACAACGAAGATTAGCCACTTTGCGCAAAAAAGCTTATAATACGCTTATAATATCTACTACGTATCTACGCAGTAGATATTATAAGCGTTTGCGCGAACAAAGGTGAGAGTGCACCTCGACGGGTGCAATGGTAAAACTCTCAAATTATCTCCAATTTTGTGATTTTCTGATAATTGCAGTAACTTTCTAAAAATACCAAATTCCATAAAAAAAAAAACAAAATTCGCCTTATTTTTTTAACTTTTTACACACGTGAAGATTTGCTATGTCATGGAATATAATATATTATTATTTAGTTAGTTACTGCAATTATCAGAAAAATAAAAAAATAAACTTTTTTTTCACTTTGGACCCGTCTACCTGTTCCTTAACTGTCATAGTTTGATGGTACGGCAATCCAACACGACCGAAGAGAGATCAAGCGTATGACCAACGGCTTTACGTGCTTTGGATTGCACAAGGATATCACCACCAACTTGTAAACTCCGGGCTGTTACTGAAAATTTTCTAGTGGAAAACTCAATAATTCATATTTTCCCGACCTGAGAATCGAACCTAAGACTTCAAGCTCAGCAGTTGCATTTGCGACAACGAGACCAACAAGGCAATTAGTAGACGAAACAGGGGTCTAAAATATGTAAGTATGTGTAGTATAGGTAGGCAGTATGATTGCGTAGTATAGTAGTAGAATATTTCAATACAATAGGTACAGCAGCTATCAAACACAATTGCTTGTATTACAAATGATGGGCTCGACATACCGTCACATCACACATTGATAACACACGATTCAGGACGCGTGATCTGCTAATAAAACATACTAAAAATACCCATTGTCCAATTACGTAACGTTAACGTACACGTTTAAGTTAAAACGCCGTCATCAAGTATAGTTAGCGATCATGTCAGTTTCATAGACAATGCGGAAACCAATTGAGGTAATGACACCACAATTGGTGAAATGAGCTCTTAATAAAAAATCAGCGGGGAACATACTTAAGCTTAATTAAATAAATTAGTTTTATAACTACGGTAATTTTAGTATTTTCCATAGACATCACTATCTCCTTTTGTTCAAAGCTTGGAATATTAGAGTTGAAAGTTTAAATACTTAATGTTGCATACTGCAATCACTGCAAATGATCCAAATGATAAAGAAAATACCTATAAACTGATAACCTGTGACGTCACAAATGAGGTGATTATGACTGTTAACCTCTTATTTTAATTATTATTGATATAGCTGAAGAGATAATTCTGTCTTAATTTTTTTTTTCGGTTTTAATCCTTGGGTTATTAAAGCTTAACGAAAAGAAAATAATTTGAGAGACCGGTTTCGAGATGATGCCTTCTTTAAATGCAGATATGTTGTAGACTACAGGTAATGGCATATAGAATGGGGTTTTTATTGAGATATGATATGATTTATTTTCTTAATTTGCAAATTGAGAATAGGTAAGTTGAATAATAATCCTGCTAAATTGCTGTCTATGAGTATTATAACGTTCTACGTTGTTCAACTGGTTAGAAAATAAATAAAATATTACATGTCACAGAAAATAAAAATCAGGTCAAAAAGAGATCGTTTATCAAGAACAACTTCCAATGAAATATTCCTTAAAAGTAAAAAAGAAAATAAAAAAAACACTGGCGAAATCAAGCCAGATATTAAAATTAAAAAATCAATCATTCCAATTTCGAAAATTTAGAGGTGCTGTCAACCGGTTATATTATGTAACTCGGGTGGTATATTACGTCATGCGACCTTGAGCGCGGTGTTATTACGGTCATACAAACTGCAAGGGTTTCAAATTAGTTTCAAGTTTAAAAAAAGGCTATAAATAAACTCAATTATATTGAGGAAACACTTTTTATTTAATGTTTAATGAAGCGAAACAATTTTTAAGTAGGTATGGTATCCGAATCTCGATTGAAAAGTGACAGATATCACGCCTTTATCTTTTAAAAAGTCTTTTGAAACCATACGGTTGACTTTTGAGTTCATCTGAAGCAGGCGTTGATAACATTTGCAGTTTTCATCTATTTTTAATTTTTAGGAAGTAGGTACTCAACATTCCTTCAAAACGTTACGCTACTATGAAAGATGAACGAGATTATTTCGTGAGTAGTCGATATCCTCGCTATTTATACACTTGAGCTGCAAAGAACTAATATGTTGACATACTGCCAAACTGTTTTACGCATTAGCTGCTACTGGTTACAAGAAATACTTAAACGAATGATCATTTTGGTTTGATTAGTATAAGCCTTTGTAATTTGGAGTACTTTTATTCTGATTGAATGCAAGTAAAGCAATAAAAGCTGTCCCGTTATTTACATTTTGTCACGATACAGAAACCAAATAATTGCTAAACTAACGACCTGCCCCAGCTTCACACGAGAGATAGAAATCATTGAAATGGTCAGCTTTTCTCTATGCCCGCAGTACGCCCGCAAAAACCACATGAAAATCAGTTTACTAGTTTTAGAGTTTGTCGCGACCAAGCGGACAGACGTGGTGGGGGCTTGATTTTATGTAAGTATATAAGGATGCATACGTGACAAATCATCACATTCGCTACTGTGATCCGATAAATAAACTTTCAACAAAAAATCGCATTAAGTATTTGAGTGGCTTATAAAATTTAATTTCCGAAATGTTTTAAATGTAATTTTGGAGTTTTATTTATTAAATAAAGAAAAAGGATTAAGATTACAACCGTATAATCTTTTCTACACTAGAAGAAACAAGGAATGAACATCAAAACTTTACCTCAAAGTTCACAATTCCAATTAATTAGATTTTGAAATAGTTTTACATCATTTGAGGAAAATCAAAACCAAGTTAGATGAAGCTGCTTGTACGTACGTATTTAATATAAAGTATGATTATTCATTGTAATGTTGTATTCTATATAGTAATATACTTTAGTGCATATTTAATGGTTTTCCTTCGCTAAAGGCAAATGTCAGGAGATAGAAACTTTTGTGGTTTTCCTGATACATATGTGGATGTGTGATAGGTTATTAATATATTTTTAGTAACAATTAACATTGTTGTAATACGGTTAGGTTTTACTAGTAGTTTAATATTTAGTTCCAATTATATCCATGTTTAAAGTCGAGTTGCAAACCAAGAGATAAACTAAGTTAGTAAACTCACGAGTGGTTGCGCTATGAGCGTTTTCCCGCCTTCAGAAAATAAACGTTATAATAGATTACTTTGTATATTATACAAGATTTATTATTATAAAGGTATATTCAAGAATTTCCACAGATCGGGATCGGGACCTCATCTAAGAGTCCTTCTTTGCCTTGAGTTTCCAGGACCCCAGGGTTCCGGGTTTTCGGAAGTCAACCTATGGAAAATAACTTAGTTAATTAAGCTCTTGATCTGCATCTGGCTTTTGAAAGTGGTTACCAAACTTTTTTTGACCTGGAACCCCTTTATTTTTTTTTGTTTTTAGCAGTTATAACAAGTTCAAAAAAAAATGTATATAGGTTAAAATATTTTATTACTTAAAACCAAAATTAACTAACATTGCCGTGGAAAATACATTTTTTCTGAGAGATACCAAAAATCACTTCGTAACAATATTTCTTTTCAGTTGGAATTATTGACCTTTTGGCTCCTGGGACCACAGGTTCAAAACTATAGCTTTCAAATTATTGACAAATCATTCGTAAAATAAAATATATTCTTTGACGTCAAGAATAAAATTACTGTTCTGTTAAACTTTGTTCATGCGTACTTTGATACTAAGGAAGTTTAAAATAACCGAGACGTCAAGAAGTTTAATATACCAACAAGATGTGATCAAAGAATTAATAAATTATAGCGTCTTTCAAGTTACGTAATTTTATTTCAATATATGTATAACTTTGAAACCATTGACCTTGTCCTTGAAAATTATCGTGGTATTTATTAAATTAGGTAGATATGCATATAACTAATCAATATTATAACTTAATAGGTATGTACAAACGTGTAGAAAATGTAGTTATTAGCCATCAAAAAAATTATCCACCACGATGTCCCAGATATGCCCTGAACGCTTGCAGCATTGTCACGTTCGATAGTAATGCTGACCGAAGAAAAGCCCAGCCCTCTGATCACGCGAAGATTCGACCGGTGTTTGCTGATATCCCGAACAACTCGATGAGCGCGTATTTCAACCCAAAACGGCTCAAACATATAACTGACAATACTTATGCTTTATTAGGTTTTTTTTTTTTTTTTAAGGTGGGAAATCATCCAAATGACTTCTCGCGCTCTGGGTGGAGCGCGAGGGCGTGTCAGACTTTTACTGACTAAAACCACACCTGTATTCTTCAATTACCCTTTGCGGTCTAGGACTACGGGTTTCCTTTTCAGAAATTCTCCGCGGTCCTAGCTAGCGGGCATCGGCCCTGCTGGGCCCCTACGGTTTGCTGACATCTCTTTGAGGAGCGCGAGGATCACTACGCGCTGTTAACGACTGGGCTCGGTCCGGTTAATTACCGAACAGCCGGACGACGAGCTACCCAGTGCTCGACGTCCGCAAGCCCATGCTTTATTAGGTAGATGTGTTACTAAGATATATTTAAATTACTTATTAAAAAAAATTAAACTGAACTAGGTATTTATTTTAACACTGGTAGTTGAGAATAAGTTGTATATAGGGTGACTGGTAATTAGTGTACTTAAACTTAAACACGTGATTATACTCATGATAACCAACAACTTTTGGAGGTATGCGGAACAGAGAGTAAAGTCCCGCAAACCTCCGTTGAAAAGGGAGGATCCTCCGACCAGACGGGATGATATGTCTGGTGGGCTATTGCCCGATAGATGATTTCGGGCTGTTCTATATGTTCTAATCGCGCGGAGAACTTTGATTGCGCGATGCAGGATTAGTTCTTATGTGACGTCATAGATGTCGCTACATCACTCCCCTCCGGAGATCGGAGATCGATGGTTCTTCATGCTTCTTGATGCGTGCCAGGTCAGTGGTAGGTTGGTTCCAGTGGGTCGGAACCGAATGCCGTATAGTTCTCGGTGAGTCGGAACTGTCTGCGGTGAGGCCCCAGTGAGTCGGGGTGGTGATGTCCCAGTGAGTCGGGATGATGCTGCAGGCTCCAGTGAGTCGGAGTAGTGCTGCTGGCTCCAGTGAGTCGGAGCGTTGCTTTGCAACGTAGTGGCTTGACTGCTGGCGTCGACCAGGAGAGGTTCTTCGTGGCTCTTCATGTGACTGGCCGAAGGTGCTGTATGCATCGCCAAGGTTGCTGATGAGGCTGAGGGTGATGACCAGGTATGACCAGGTAGGCATGCTGGTGGTCAGGATACCCTTTATAGCCGTGGGTGCTGGCTGTATGGCTCGCTGCTCGAAAGCTTAAGGAAGTGATTATGACGTCACGAAGTAGTAGCTGCACGAAGGCTACGCTGACGTTCATTGTCGAGGGTCACCAGTTTGGAGGTAGGCAGAACAGAGAGTAAAGTCCCGCAAACCTCCGTTGAAAAGGGAGGATCCTCCGACCAGACGGGTGTTATGTCTGGTGGGCAGCTGCCCGATAGATGATTTCGGGCTGTTCTATATGTTCTAATCGCGCGGAGAACTTTGATTGCGCGATGCTGGATTAGTTCTTATGTGACGCCATAGATGTCGCTACAAACGTTTACTATGGGAACAAACCTGAAATCGCGAAAAAAAATCAGCTGTTCAGTACATTTATGTTTGCCTAATGTCCTGAACAGCTGATATTTTTTCGCGATTCCGGCTTTGCTCCCATAATAAGAATTGTTTGATATCATGAGCACAATCACGTGTTTAAGTATCGTACACTAATTGCCAGCCACCCTATATAATATATTCAAGAACACTAAGCTCGAGCACTAGAGCAGCGGTAAAAAATAATCTAAGGGTGTTACCATACTAATCTATTGATCGCCGATCAATGAAATTGATTGACGTCGGTTTGAGTTGTAAATTTTGCTGTAGTAAGAATTATTTTATAGTTTACGATTGATTCCTTACACAAAAAGTTTGCAGCAGTATGGAAAATTGATAATTATGTTTAATGAGGAATTCAAAGAATTGTACATTCTTACCGCAGATTTACTATGGGGAAGACCTCCTTTCAATTAATATTTACCAACTACGGCTGCTGAATCATAAACTAATATCCTTATCACGTACTTAATATGGCATAACTTGTAAAACATAAATGGGAAAATACAATTGTTTATAATATTGACACTAGTAATGGTAATATCACATAACTTTGTTTTCAATAACAAGAAAACATAAAGTTACACGTTACTAATCTGTGTCATTTGCATAGATTACAAAGTATGTGCTTGACGTACTTAGATCGTATATACCCGGCTACCTATATGTAGTTTCCGTATAAAGTGCGTTGGTTAGATAAACGGTGCCTCTTATACGTAGATGAGTGTGGCACTCGACAAACATGATATTATTTCCATTCACACAGGTTGGTTGCACTAAAAGTACCTTTAGGATCTAGTGTAGACATTAGTTGAACGTTTACGCTGCGTAAACGCCACGAATTCGATTCATTCTTGTCCACGCCACGATAACACAGCGCCTACGCCTGCGTAGACCCTTGTAGACCCCAGCTACGTCTCGTAGACCGGGGTCTACGACGGACCTACGATGGTCAATCAAAGATACGAAAACACGAAATCTCGTTAATGAGTAGTTATTATTTGTACCGTAATAATTATAAGATCTGGTGCCTCGTCTTTGAACTGGTTGAATAAATATAGCTACGCAATTAAAATTATCACTTGCGGTTTACTTGCGCATATTTGTTTTAGATACTTACAACATTGTTGCATGTAATAAAAGTGTTGGAATATTTTGTGGGTGCAATAAGTGCCAAAAGATATTTTTGGATGTATTTAAGTACGTGCTTGTGGTCATTGAGAATCTCATTTAGGGTTTTTTTATTTAATATCTTTCAAAGTATCGAAAAATCTGCTGAATCGTAAAAATTGCTTACGAAGAAATCTTTCAGAACCTATTTGCTTGACTTAAAATTGAAGAATAAAGACTAGAGTGAATAGGCTCTTAATAAACAAGTGCCATTCAGTCAAGCACTAGATTATGTCATTAAAAAAAACTGTCAAAAATTCCAAAGTTCGTAAATTGAGTCAAAAAACGAGGCCGTCTCAAACGACATACCAAATATCTGTTCGTCTCCGAAGCGTATTGTTGACGAGACCACTTTACAACAAAATACGCAGTACACATTCCAATAAATTAATGGGTTCGCGAGCGTTAAGAAGCAAATTTTATTGTTTCTTACTACGTAGCATATTACTACGATACTCTCAATTATGTTGTTGAGGCGGATGTGGTAACGTGGCGCTTACGCTGCTCCGAAGTGTAATGATTTCACGCCATACGATACCCAACCATTCACACATCATACGAGTAAACATAAAGGTCGCTTCATACGAGATAGTAAATTACACTACATGGAATAGAATTTGATACAGTGTTATGCTTAAGGAGATACCTTAGGTATGCCATTCTTGACCTTGAGTTTTTTGTTTATGATTTTAATGAGAGTGTACAATATATACAAGCGTACTTAACTAGTTCGGATTTCAATTCGTTCAGTGGCGCTAACATTAAATATTGTTTATAAAAAAATAATTACTGATTAAATTCAACTGACAACTAAAATACTTTAATATTTTTAGGAATTTGGAAAATAAATTCAAAAACTAAAGTTAAAATACGTTTCACACGGATTAAAATAAATATAACGAGGCAGATGGTTATGTAATAAAAGTCAGCATAGTAATAATTGACAGGTTAGTACACAATGGACCTCATTGTCGCCTGTGGTCGTCGCGAGTCGCCACTAGTACCGACATTACGGCGCGGCGCCTCACAAGGCCGGCCGCCTTTCGACTCGCGCCTGAATTAACATAATATAACAAATTATAAATAGTTATATCCAATGACTATGAGGTCGGAATGCCAAGTGACGTTTTACTTCATAAAATCAAGCTATAGCTAGGTCTAGTTAGTTTTAACTGCGCACTGAAGTTTCTAGCACGCAATTACAGCTATCTTAGTCTGAGTATGTATTTGCACAGCGTGAGTTAGATTGTTGTACACCTACTCAGACATAACACTTAATTAATATATTCATGTATTAAGTTAATCGGGATACAGGGGCACGTGTAGTTTAATAATAAACATTAATTAATTACCATGATCTTATTCCTAAGGTTTGAGAGCGACGCCACGCTTAAAATAAAATAAACCAGCCTACACACTTAAGAAATTTTAAGTTTGAATAACAATTACTCATCACAAGATGAACAGATGCTTGGAAATTTTTCTGATCGCAATACCTACCCGTTAGGTAATAATTGTTCGGAGTTTCCTAAAATAATTAAAATTATAAATTTATTACCGTTTTATTTAAATATCTCAAAGGTCGGACTCCACTCAAAGTTGGTTGACCTTGATTAGGTTTGAGTGGCTCACTGTGACAGATGGTCGCATCACACCTTAATTGTAAGATATAATTAGCACTAAGAAGTACCAAATGACTGAGTAAACGAATGTCATATTTATCCAATTGACTCACTTTTCGATATAGACGTGAAACAAATTGTTTTCAGACCAAAACAATGCTCGTTCACTGCAAGAGTGATAGTAAAGAGTTATTTACTAGCAAGTGACGTAATTCTGGCTAACAAGACGTCAAAGGTGAGATGGTAATTTCTATTTTTGAAAATGTATGTTTATTATAATGGTTTACAGGTGTCTATACACATTGATAGCTATTCGTCATGCTGAAATAAACGTTACGTATTTTTATATCCCATTTCTTTTAATAAAGACGTGAGTAGAGTTTTTATTTTTATTTTCATACTTATATTAGCAGATTATTGACCTGGCTTAGAAGGCTGCTCAGCTTAAGTGGGACTGGGCCTATCTAGCGGTGGGCCAGTAAAACACAAAATTGGTGCCGTGAAGTAGCACGGCGGGGTCGCAGCAGACAAAGAAGAAAATGGCGGGACGACTTGGATGTCGCCCTTAGGAATTGGCAAGAAGTGGCTCAGAGCCGAAAACAATGGAAGGAATGGAGGGAGGCCTTTGCCCAGCAGTGGGACAGAATAAACTATACAAAATAAATTAATAGTATGTAGGCGAAAGTTTGTGAGTGTGTGTGTTGTTGTTTGTTTTATTAGGTTACAACTTGTTCGACATTACGAGCATGCCAGTTGAGAGTTGGTTGTGCTCACTCAAATGTCTCGCTCATGGTGGCACGTGTTGTTGGGTCATTCGGTTCCCTTTAAAATGGTTGAGCTGAATGGGGTTGATGCACGCGTCATGCTCGTGAACGGTCGCCCTCAGTTGAGAATGGTCATCTATTATGCCAGCTTAATTCAATTTCTATTTTTTTATTAATATTTTTATTTTTTACTACATATCTACATTGCGCTCACATAAATAGAAGTGACAAAAAAAAATGTTACCAAGATTTATGTAACTCATAATATGATTTAAAAGAATGTCCATGGAGTTTCTTACACGTTCTTCTCCATAGAGATCTATCTACGCTTTGGAACGTGCAATTTAGCTTCACTTTTTTTTTTACTGACCAACATTTTGACAATTCAAAAGTGCCTGTAATTGGTCTATTTGAAATAAACGTTTCTGATTCTTCTTGACGCTCGAATGGCTTAACAGATTTGGATGAAATTTAGCACACGAGTAGACGGGGCTAGTTTCTAGTCTACTCTAAATTAAAAAAAAAACTGATGCACGGAAAATAAAAATTGTAATTTAACTATTTCTTTCCCCATGAAGAAAACACATTCATAATAATACAAACTACACACTAATTACCTATAATTTAAAAAAAAAACTTTTTACTTATACATATCGCAATAGTTATTATTTACGACGATATTAAGACTGCACTGCGAATTATTACTATCATTACGCTCGTTATAATAATTATTATAGGTATTAATAATATAGGTATATCATTATTATCTCTAGAGAAGGAAGGAAATTTTCTTCCATTCTGTTATCTCGATGAGTGTGACGCGCCTATCAGTTTGTAAAAATGTATCGTGATAACGTGATAATGCCAATATGTTATATGATTATGATGTAACTGTGATAGTTCTTGAGTTATAGACTGGAACAATTTGCCTGCTGCGGTCTTCCCGTCCAACTATAATTTAGGTGTCTTCAAGGCTAGAGTGAATAGGCTCTTAATAAACTAGTGCGCCTCACCATCAATGATTGCATCACTGCTTACCATCAGGTGGGATCGCAGTCAAGCACTGGTTTATATCAATTAAAAAAAATACTTATTGGACATTTTAAAACAATCTTTTTTCACTTCCTATCAAAATATGAACACCTATGCTATTTAAACCATAAACCTTAAAAAGGTACTAGTATCATTACCTTGCCAGTTTACAAGTTAACAGCTTGCGAGAGTCTTTAGGCGCCACAATACCTACCTAATCGTTACTCGTGCCGTTCAATTAATTAAAAAGATATAAAGATTAGCTGAAAGAAAACTCCAAAGAGGAAAATCGGTGAAGGTTATAACTGCCACCTACACTTAGTTACAATAGATAAAAAGCCACTTAGGGCCTTTCTGAACTAAGGCGTCGGAAGTCGCAGGGCGACGCCCGGTTCGACATGGCGTTTGTTCTACGCGCGTCTTAGAAGATGGCTGCTGTAGAACAGGGCTGGGTAATCACTGTATTTCCCATAATTAATTTATTACCTACTTAGGTAATAAATTAATTACTACGTATAAAATTAAATTTTAACTCTTTTCAAACCTCTTAGTTTACTTTATTATTATGGATAGGCTTGCGATTGACCATCATGTCACCTAATGGTAGGTAAGCGATGATGTGGCCGACGATGGAGCACGCTTACCTAAAAGTAACCTATACCATCTCGACTTAAAGACCCCTAGGATGTAGCTATCAGGAAACACAGACTCAGTAAGCATTAGCTATGCGCACAATAAATGTGTATTCAAAAAACTTTGTACGTATGGTATCTTAGTTTTTAAGCTCCCGCTTAGTTTTTATACCGTCGCTTCGCCTGTCTTGCGAAGTGACGATTGTATATAACGACATAGAAATAATTCCACGGCGAAAAAAAAATCTGCTGAAAAATGATCGTCACATCGTTATGCGGCAACGGTACGACGTTTCATAGTAATGTCAAGTCGCACCTGTCTGTGCAAGTCTTTATAAATCTGTAACTTTGTATTGCTCGTAATACGAGACTAACATGACAACTATTACTTACAACTTATTTGAAATTCAATGAATGTTAAAGAGGTAATTATGTATCGTACACGGCGCGTATAAACTTGTGGTAGGTACATTGATTATGGAAGGGTATTAAAATATCACCTTGAAGTTGATTCCGCATTTGAAAAAACCTTTGGTTTATGTGTGGGATAAAAACTAAAACACCTTAAAAAAAATTAAAGGCCTTATAAAAAACCTACTTTTTTCTACGAACTTTTTTCTTGATTATCCAGTTCTTGACCTCGATAACACCTGATGGGAAGCGATTAATGTTAGGAGATACTAATTGAATCATGTTGTGAAGGAACCCTACAGGTGGTGGGAGACAGATGGTGATGGGTGGTGGAAATTAGATCTAGCTGATCTAGTTTTCATGAACGCAAGCTTTACACTACAAACTTAAGCAATCACATTACACTAACATTATAAAAACGAAAGTTTTTAAGTGTATGTATGTTTATTACTTTTTGTATGAATTTGGATGAAATTCTTTACATGGGTAAACTATGCCCTGGAATAGGACATGGGATAGACTTTTTAACCCAGGAATATGATTATAGCTCTTGGTTTCATTTTCTTCTTTCACGTAGGCGAAGCCGCTGGCAAAAGCTAGCTTTACCATAAATTTAAAGAAGTTAAAAATTTAGCTTATACTACCGTCACCCGGGTGTCACCATTGTGTGGACCGCCCGGAGGACGCGGTGAAGCATACGGTAGAGGTGTGGGGCGATCGGCGACGCCGATCTCTCGCGCCGGGCCTTGGTACAGGCCATGGTCCGGAGCGGAGGAGTGGTAGGCGGTCGCCTCCTTCTGCGAAGCATGCTAGCAAAGGAGGCTGCATGTGCACGCGCGAGGCAATGGTCCTCGCGCCCCAGCCACCGGGATTCCGATCCCGATTTCCGGCCACCGTAGGCGCGGGCTTGCGGACAGCGAGCAACGGGTAGCTCGCCGTCCGACCGTCCGGTAACCGTCCGGACCGAGCCCAAGTCGTCGACGGCGCGTACTGTTCCACGCACGCCTCAAAGAGATGTTAGCAAACGGTAGGGGTCCAGCAGGGTCGAAGCCAACTGGGGTCAAGGGTCTGCTTCTGAAAGGTAGACTCGGCCCTGGAACGAAAGGCAACGAAGGAACAGGAGTGGGTTTTTAGTCAGTAAAAGTCTGCCACTATCTCGCGCTCCGCCCAAGAGCGAGGGATGTCATTGGAAGATTTTTCCAACGAAAAAAAAATCTTACTACTGTCAAATTGCAGTCAGTTAGTTACATATTGAAGGTGATAGTTTATTGACATCAAAATCTTCTCATTAAACGCATAAAAGATGACAAGAAACTTCTAGATTGAAACGACAACGTTGTTAAACGAATCAAGGTCAGTTAAAAAATGTAGGTCTATAAGTACCTATACACTAAATTGTATAAAATTAGAGACGCTAGATAATTCGATAAGCTACTTAGATAAGATTATTTTAAGTATTTGTCAAATCTTCACATAGTATTCATAAAGCAATGTCAAAGATAAAGTGACGTTGTCAATAGATTACGATATTTTATTCTAATAAACGACGCAGAACTTCAATAAATAAGTATAATAAGGCTGACCGTAAGCGATCAGCAAATATTGGTTTTGCTATCCGTCCCCGATACCTGTAAATATTTTTGACAAATAAGCATGACAGAAAACCGCTGATTTTCCTCGGCTACCCATGACAGGTAATAAATTCACAGGAAAACTATTCAGTATTAAAATAAGTAACATTCCACATTGATAAATATGAGTTATTTGGTTCACGCCTACATCAAAATCGCAAAGAAAATCAATCAAAAGATCGGTACCTAAAGATCTAATAAACTCCTAAACATATTTCGTTCTCAACTTCTACGCGAACTGCAACATCAAAAAAAAAACTTATTAAAAACGAAGTATGTACCTAATCAGCGTAATATTCAAAATAAATCACGTGTGACTTTGACGTTAAAAAAGAAAGGAAATCGGAAAGAAAATCATACCTAAAGATAGGTACCTAAAGATCTAATAATATCTACCTCATAAACATCTTTCGTTCTCAACTTCTCATCAAACGCAAAAATTTTCCACGAGGCCTTCAAATTTAAAGATCGTCTGTGTTATTACTATTCATTAGACATTCACGTAATCGCATGCTAACGGTGTTAATTTTTTTTTTCATTCCTAATTATGAACACGAACTGCAACATAAAAAACTTATTAAAAAAAAAGTAAGTAATCAATGTCGTGTTCAAAATAAACCGTGTGATTTTTTTTGTTCAAATTTCCTAATTATAAGTTCTAATTTTAATTTCTAGAACGCTATTCTTTGAAATATTTGACACTCAGTTTCCTTAAAAATAGTCCAGATTAAAAAAAAAATTGCGCTAACAATTCGCAAGACGCAATAGAACTGGATTGGGCGGCGGCGCGGCGTGGCGGCGAGTGGAGACTAGCGGCGGCGCGTAACGCGGCCTGTGACGCGCCGTGACGCCTGCAACGCGTTATGTCAGTCGAGTAAACAATTTACTGTTTGTAAACACTCTCCGCAACCCGCCACCGAACGTAAACATGACCACGTTGCTAAGAAATGTCAATGGCAAACGATTCTCGGAAATTCTGTTCGTTTTGCGATTAACAATCGACATCGCATTCGCCGACGGAATCGTCACGCTTACTGAGAAGTCTTATTAAAATAAACCATGTATTTTAGATCAAGGCAATACTTACCAATTATCCCTCATTTACCAGTCTACTACAAACTCCAATAGACATTGCTTCCTTCTACGTAGAATGTTTGGCTACGCAAGTTATTCGGTTTGCAAACAAGATTTTAAAATTGTGCAATTACGATAGCTTACTATGAATTCAAATTTTTGCACAAGTGTGTTTTCGTGTGTTGATAAGATTTCATTTCCATCCTTATTCGCCGGTAAGACTTATTTTGTATGAACGTGTCATAATGATATACAAAGTTCTTTTTCTTAAGTCGATTTATTTATCATCTTCAGCTTGGTCATTCACCTTCATAGTTGACAATTGCAAACATTTTACACAAGCGTTTAAGAAGAATGGAATATTAAAATTGGAGGAATGTTTGATGATTCATAATGCACTTATGCATGGGTATTGTATTACACAGCAGTAAGTTAAATTACCTAGCAAAACTTTGCAGGTGTGATTTTTTAAAATTTATTTTTTAGGTGGGAAAATCATCCAATGACAGCCCGTGCTCTTGGGCGGTGCGCGAGGGTGTGTCAGACTTTTACTGACTAAAAACACACCTGTTCCTTCATTGCCTTTCATACCAGAGCCGAATCTTCCTTTCAGAAGCAGACCCTTGGCCTTAGTAGGCTTCGACCCTGCTGGGCCCCTACGGTTTGCTGACATTTCCTTGAGGCGCGCGTGGACAGCACGCGTCGTCGACGACTTGGGCTCGGTCCGGACGGATACCGGACGGTCGGACGGCGAGCTACCCATTGCTCGTCGTCCGCAAGCCCGCCTACGGTGTTGCAGATGTGATGGGTATTGATCATCATCATGTCCCTAGCCTTTTCCCAACTGAAGTCGGTTTTCAGTCTAACCGGATGCGACTGAATAGTAATTTGTATTTATATTGCTTGTAGAATAAATAGACAGTCGATGGGGCCGAAAGGTTCTGGAGTGAGGCCTGAAACCTGTGATTCCTGAAAGGTGGACCGATGACCTGGTGAAGGCGGCGGAAATTCGGTGGATCCGAGACACATAGGGCCGCTCATTGTGACGACACTTGGGGAAGGCCTATGTCCAGCCGTGGACGTCTATCGGCTGAAATGCTGATGAACTAAACAATAAATACTAGAATAAAATTATAATTTCAAGTGATCACACTACCGGCTGCTGTTGACCTGGTAATCACTTGCGTTGTCTGCCTGGCCTTCTCCTAACTATGTTATGATAGTAATATATATGTCAATGGTTATGATTATTTTTATTGTGCTTTTGGGTACAATATTGACTGGTCTACACTGTACTTACATAATATCTATTAATACTGTAATATGAAAATAATGTAGGACATCATCCACTTTTTTAAAAGAGTAACCATAGAGTTTCTTGCCGGTTCTTCTCCATAGGAAACGACCACTTTGGAACCGTGCACTAGCTTCTGACGTTTTATAAGTGCCCATGTAGGACTATGTGGAATAAAAATATTTTGAATTTGAATTATGGTGCGGTCAATTTCTAGTATAACCTGGTCCAGCTGGACACCAGTATTTTATATGGAGTGACTGTCTATCTAACCTCTACCACACAGTAGGTAATTGAGTAAGACTATACCTTTTGACACTTTAGTACTTTTTAAGTTTTTATACTTAAGTGGCAGTGGGCATGGCACATTGCTCGCAGAACAGATGGTCAATGGGGACGAAAGGTTCTGGAATTGCGACCACGTACCGGAAGACGCAGCGTTGGAAAGCCTCCCACAAGGTGGACCGATGGCCTGGTGAGGGTCGCGGGAATACGATGAATGAGAGACGCACAGGACCGGTCATTATGGCGACACTTGGGGTGGCCCATATCCAACAGTGGACGTCTTTCGGCTGAAATTATGATGATGATGATGATACCTTTTGACAAGACTGGTGACAGATTTCCAGGCTTCTGTAAATAACTGTCAAAGATCTGCAATGACAGCCGAGATCAATAAGTTAACGTGTTTTCCGAAACACGGACGTGTCTTGGTCTTATGTCAAAATCGTAGCTGTGAATCGGTAGCCAGACGCATTATTTACTTCAAATAAAAAATCCAGTATTTTCTCTTTTTTAGTCTTTAAATATGCTTCATTGTCCTGACTACGGATTTTTGCATGCGAATTTAATTTTACCATTATACGAAGTATTAACCGAGTTTTAAAATATTATGTATATATATACACATTATAAAACTCGTACATTATATATATAATTATATATTTTAAAACTCGTACGCGTTATTGGCCTAAAGGTTAATTCTACCGTTTCGATAAGATCGTTTTAAAACGAACGGAAAGCAATGGGGGCAGAGTCCGTGCGACTGGTTTATTTTTAGCATTCACAGAAATACAGTAATCTCATGAAATCCTCAATATAGTTCCGCACTAATAATATTTTTATTTTTAAACCTGTCATTATGTCCACGCACTACATTCCATGGCTTTCACTTTACCACTCAAATATAGCGACAGCATTGAAATTTAGATAACCTGCATTTTTTACTATGCTAACTTTTAGCCTAGATCGGGCGGTCCGCTATCAAGCATGGCAATTCCGAACCATAATAAAATCTTAGTTTTAATTCATTCTTAGGCACTGTTGTAAGGAAAATCTTGTTACTGTTGGCATAATGTTCACTTTTGTAAACGTTATTATTTGTATAAAATTTATTACTTATTATTATAAAATATAATATTATTATGGTTGTAAGAAAATTCTCCTCAGGAAACAAGCGCGGATCCAACTCTCAAAAAAAGTGGGGTCACAGCTGACAGCCACTGTAAAATTATCCAAGTCCAAGTCGGCTATATCAACTGGTTTATGGTCGATATAGTGCATTCCTACAAAGGATATGTTTTTAGTTGTATGACGCCCTGATCAAAATTTTGTATATATGCTAGAAAAAAAAAACATTTAAAATGTTAGTTTATTCACCCACAAAAATTACAAGAATTGCATCATCAGCATGACCATGAAAATATGACGTCACAAGCTTATTAGGGTTGTGGGGATACCCATCGTGCCCACAACATAAATAGGTGGATCCACACTTGTGGGGAAACGTACCTTCCCCCGTAATTTTAAGATGTATGTACATACTTCTTCAAAGTCCAATCCATATGTTTATACCAAGATTTATCAAAATTATTTCACCAGTTTAGACGTGATTTTAACGTAGTGCCGAGCGTACAGAGACGAGTAGACACGGTTACTTTCGCATTCATAATATTAGGATGGATATAGATTACCATCGGCACTGAAGCGATGGAGATGAAACTATAAATAAATGGCGATAAACGTGCAAATCTTTTTGGCGGTGTTAAAATATACTGGCACACTATGCAGATACTAATATCAGTATTTTAACAAAAAAGTAAATTATGAGCTAGATGCTCATACTTTGGGGCGGTAGCTCAGTAATAATGTAAATTCTGAATGACTGCATCAAAGGAGGTTAAAGTGAAAGGAGCTACTCTAAAGGTGCACGAGCCGTACTCAAATTCATGTAGTGTCACTTGTGCTCGGCTCCTCTACACAAAGAGCTCGGTTCGTGCTCCGTTCATGCTCGGTTCTTCTAGACCCAACTTAAGAGTAGACCAACCAGGCCTTTTGAAAATTAGGTAGGGTTGTTCGAAAGAGTTACTGTGGCCCTGGAATGCGAAGGGCAACTGAAGGAACACAGGTAATTTAGTAAGCAAAAGTGTCTGACACTCTCTCTCGCTTCACTCAGGGCGGAAGCGGTTAATTGATGATTTCTCACCGAAAAAAAGGGTTGAAAGAGGCATAATGAAGGCAAATTGATTGAACGCGAGTCTATCAATAATTAAAAAAAAATATCAAATTGAGAATAAAACAAAAAATATTAAGATACAGATGAACGTGAGCTGTTAGGATTTCTTGATTAAACACTAAAGTTACTCTTTAAAGGAATAAATTCGATTCCTCAGCACCTACTATAGATCGAAGTTTTAATGATTTTTGAAGGTCTATTAAAATTTTCCTTTATACATTAAAATAACATAGTTTAAGATTTAAATTGACGTGCTCCATCGATCAACTTTCACTTGATGAGAATAAGATGCCAAATGGCTACCGGAATGTAGCGGCCCACAAAAGAGAGTATAATAAAACTAATGGAAGAAATTTAACTCAGCATCATCCATCATTCAAATTGATATCGAACCAGTAATTTTGTTAATTTGTACTCGAATCTTTTCGTGTAAATGTAACACGTTGTATGTGATTATGGATGTTAGTGATTATTTTAATTGAGCGAAACTGGCTTTATTTCTAAAAAAATGGTTGGTTTTAAGATCATTTAAAAATTATTCTTTGCTGCTTTTTCCTTGATTCTTTACTCCTTTTATTAGACTTTTTCGTCACACAAGGTTTCGTTTACAAACATGTAGACTCACATACACAAGACACTCAAACCCAGAACAACTATCTGTAGGCCATACCTATGTATAGGTGCCGTGCAAGAATCGAACCCACATCATATTAACGTGCGAAAATCTAACCCACGTCATAGGTATGTACCGTGCGAGAATCGAACCCACGTCATGAAGCTCAGCAGATAACTACTCTACTTACTCATTAATTGAGCGAAGAGTTAAATAACTGTTTTTTTTTACTTCAGAATTTTGAAGGTAAGACAGAAAAGAGGCTGCCAGGCTAAAATGGGATTGGGGTGGGGGGAGGGGGGAATCTGCCACTTGCACTCTGACCGTTGGGCAAGAGTCTCCACAAAGTGGATAAGTACCTGACGACGCCGCCGATGTCGACCTGGGAAGAGGTGGCGAGGCAACCTAGACAAGAATACCTGGAAGAAGCCTATTCTGTCCCATTTTTGGGCAAAGGCCTCCTTTGCCCAAAAGAATAGGCTATTAGAAAAAAGACAGAAGAAGAAGAAATATTATGTAAAAAGCATAGAGAAAAAATAAAAAACATTGAAGACATAAGGTAAATATTTTTTAATTTCTACCTTTGTTTTTGGGGTGCGAAATCATGATTTAGCTTTCCTTGCTCTGGGTGGAGTGAAAGGGAATGAAAGTTGAAAAATAATTCCTGCAACCCAACATTTGTAATACTTAAAAAAAAACATAAGTGTTGCTGAAAACGTTGAGTAGCTTCATAGTGATAACTTCGTTGTTTTAATTACCCTTCAATGCAATACGACTATAATATGGTGTTAAAAAATTAACTTTAAGAATTTCGAGGGGACATTTTACTCCTCATTATGAACAACTTTTACTATGGGACCAAACCTGAAATAGGCGAAAAAAGAATCAGCTGCTCCATACATTTTGACGAATTATGCGAACATAAACGTAGGGAACAGCTGATTTTTTTTTCGCTATTTCAGGTTTGGTCCCATAGTAAAAGTTGTTCATAATGAGGAGTACAATGTCCCCTCGAAATTCTTAAAGTTAATTTTTTAACACCTTATAGATACTCTCGTCATAATTATGTCATATCCCAATTAGAGTCCTGCTAATTTAGGGGATATCATGTATTATTGTATAATTGTGACATAATTCACATTAACTTAGGTAGCCCACGCTTGATGTGGAGCACTCTAGGGGCACTTTAGTTTCACACTGCGAATGACGCTCATCATAGTTTTTACAACGCATTTTGATAATAAAATTATAGGCATAAACATTAGTCACCTATCAATACATGCGCAAAAAATATCAGAACTTTTACGAAACCAACGTCATTAACAACTTTAAAGTCGTGACATTTTCTAGAAAAGTTTTATTTTTTATTTTTATATATACCATGTATTTACGTAGGTACTTCATTTTTGAATCTTGTCTTTGAATTTGTCCTTTTAACAAAAAGGACAAATTCACAAAGACAAGATCACAATTTGATTTTCTTAACAAAGAAATAAAAGATCAAGTGTCAATAACGTGTTGTCACATGCCTTTTTTCACCTTTGTTATCACTACCTAGTCGATCACATCAGGTTTTGTAGACCCCAGGTTTCCCTTTTGGAAACGAGCCCCAGCCCCAGTAGGCTTCGGCCCTGTTGGGTCCCTACGGTTTTGCTGAAATCTGTTTGAAGCACGCGTGGAACATTACACGCTGTTGACTCGGGCTTGAGCCGTTGCGATCCAGGACTATGGTATCTCTTTCAAAAATTCCTATGGGCCTAGCGGGTATCGGCCCTGATGCCCGAATTGGGAATCGAATGCTTTTTTTTGTGGTAAGAAATCATCAGATAACTCCACCCGCACAAGGTGGAGCAAGAGGGAGGGTCAGACTTTTGCTGACTAAAACCCACTTGTTTTCCTTCAGTTGCCCTTTGTTTTCTATGGCCGCGGTGACTTTTTCGAAAAAATCCGCAAAACGCTGGCATCCATTACATAATATGAATTAGTAGGTAGTAGATACAATCGTTGAAAAGGTAACCGTATTAAGTACCTACATTGTTATAGCCTGTCTTTATTGTCTGACAGTTGACAGACGGAACAAAAGTGGCCTTTAAAAAAACTGGCCTTAGGACACTAAATTTTTTTTTTTTTTATCAAGTAAAGGATGCTTAATCAGGAAGTAAATTTTATTAGTAACCATGGTTATAAAAGCCATAGGCGTATCAAAGAGCGATAAATCGTTTTATACATTCGTCCTTCTAAATCGCCGTAGGTTATCCTTTAGAGGTGTCATAATCAGCCATAGCCGGTCCAATAAAATATATATTTAACTCACAATAACGTTCTTTTTACTCAGATATGTAATTAACATATTTAACATAATCGCTTCTTGCCACGACCGGTTATGTTAATCGCATTGTACTATACAACCAAGTGCATGAGTACTTAAATATTCAGTACAGATTAATTTTATGATGCTTTAAGTTGAAAGGAATTCAGAATTGATGGTATCTAAATGATATTTTTAAATAAATTACACATTGAATCCGTTTAAGATATAAATAATTGAATTAAGTCGTTCGATTCGTTTCTGAAAGGAAAACCCGGGGTTTTGGAACGCAAGCTAAAGAAGCAACGTAGGAGTGGGTTTTAGTCAGTAAATGTCTGACACGCGCTCTCGCTTCGTCCAAGAGGGGAAGAAGTCATTGCATGATTTGGCCCGCCGTCCGACTGTCCGGTAACCATCCGGACCGAGCCCAAGTCGTCGACGGCGCGTATTGTTCCGCGCGCGCCTCAGGGAGATGTCAGCAAATCGTAGGGGCCCAGCAGGGTCGAAGCCTACTGGGGCCATGGGTAGTGTGAAAACGAAACCGTGGCCCTGGGACGAAGGCAACGAAGGAACAGGAGTGGGTTTTTAGTCAGTAAAAGTCTGACACTATCTCCCGCTCCGCCCAAGAGCGGGATTTGTCATAAGATGATTTTCCCACCTATAAAAAAAAAAACCTAGAAAACCAGGTAGGTAAAGTTGGGAAAAAAGACAAGATCTTAATAAAATAATTGGGCAAATGTCTTAGCATCCCGGTCAAATGTTGTATTGTAATCGATGATTTAAGGGGTAATTAAATGACTTAAAAAACTTCTGTGCTCAATTGTACGTAACCCGTAGAGGTCGCCAACTAGACAGACATGTTACGGCTCGGAAATCGACAATCTTCGTAAGTATTCGTAATTTTATGATTAACACGATTATTCGAGTCTCTACTCTAATTGAGGTCGTGGCCCTACAATTATGTACTTTAGATTAAAACCCTCTATGTATGGTAATAAGAGCAATAAGGTCTACTGTAGTGATTGTGATATCAATGACAAATATGATTAAGATGTTGTATGTGTTTAGTTATTATGTTATCATTATCATCTATTTGATGAGTTATTACAGTAGATCACTTGCTGCGGATGTACCTAAATCCTGGTTAATACTTATATACCTATATTGTCAAGTGGTATAAGTTGAAATTATTGTAATATATTTTATTTTCCTTTTCCTGTCATGTGAAGAAACTCACCAAACAATCTAATGGAGACAATCTTCATTGTTTAAATACAAACTATCAAATTAAATGAATTAATTCATGAATTGTTATCGCGAGTGACTACTTATCATTTCAAGACTGGAACAGTTTGAACAGAATGGCTTTTCTAATCGCAATCGATCCCTTATCTGAACCGGTAGTGCGCCCGCGCAAGGAAATTAATAGGTCCGCATATGCGTATGTGGGTATTTTATTTATTATACTAGCGATCCGCCCGAGCTTTACACGGGTATTAGAAATATTTTGAAATTCTCGATTTTTGTCTACTATAATATCCATGTATATCATCCATAACAATCACTCTGCCTATTGGTAAAAACTGCATGAAAATCCGTAAAATAGTTTTTGAGTTTATCGCGAATAGACACACAGACGCCGTGGGGAACTTTGTTTTATATCTTTATACATATAATTCTTCTGTACTTCTGTTCATCACCTAATCTCTCCTAAACAGCTTCACTACTTTGAAGTAATTTTATGTGTTGCGTTTTAATTTTTTTTCTGACAAAATTACAGCTTTCGGGCAAGACAAACGTCTGTCAGGACCGTTAGTATAAGTATAGGTATATACATATATTCACATACGTGGCGAGAGAAGTGCGAACGCATTGCTAAAGTGCCGTCAACGTAGCAGCAGTCTATGTAGTTTAGAACTCATAACCGGTTCTACTAGATACGATGACTCGTAGTGGAATTTTTTCGTTCAAACGCCTGTCTGTTGCTTAACCCTTTACCGTTGTAGCCGTACCCGCGGTTGTCTACACTACGTTAACCATCGCAAATATATTTATCCTTCTTTTCTTTGGCCTCCCTCTCCAACCATATTGGATTTTTAAATATTGCTATAATATTTTGTCAACGATGTTTCAGCAGTAAATACCGAATATGTACCCATCCCTTCAGTTTTACAACATCAACACGTGAACTGCTTCCCCCAATAAAAGAATGACAGTACTTGGTTGGTTGCATTAAAAAGCAGTAAATGTTATGCGATACCCAATTCCTGAGCTGCTCAGTTAATAGCCGCCAGGGTTTACGACTCTGAGATTTTTCGGGTCCCCAGTATCATCGTTTGGAACTTAGCTGCCAAATCGCGTGTTCCCAGCAAATACGAATAGTGTGCGATCAAACTAAACCAGTAATCCGAAACATTTTATATTTCCGCAATAGGCATTCGGGGCGGCAACACAGTAAATGCTCGGCGATCGCGCCAGTCATTTCACTAAATCCAATACATTTTTTATTCATGAAACGATTGACGTTTGTATGTTAATTCACAGGGTAGGTCCCGGCCCGAAGGATGAAATATTGAATTATTGCCCAAAGTCGGGGATATATCGCGGGGGTCTGTTCGATATTAATCCGTTGGCTGCCCGGGGCTCTGGCAGGAATTCAAATAAATCGGCTCTGTGACAAACAAGACGAATAAATCAATCACAGCAAGGTGGCGTGCAGCCTCTATTGCAATCACCCCTTAGCCCCGCGCCCCTCACCTCCCTCCAGTCGTAGGTATATCAAAAGTTGAACTAATTTGTATCGGCAAATTTATTGCCAAGGTTAAACTAAACTCGTTATGAGTTTCAGGTGGAGCGAATTTTATTTACAGGTTTTCTTTTTGATTTATATTTTTCTCTTATCGCTAAGCTTGAATAATTTTTAAACTGTCAAAGCGAGTAATTCCAAAGTTATATCGACGTACCTGTCGATAAAAAATACGTGTGAGTACTTACATAATTTTGAAAGAATAATCTTATCATAGAAATAATCTGCATTATGTTTAAAAAAAATAGCACTTACACTTAATTACTTTGCAGTATTTCTATCATGAGGGTATAGAGTGACTCACACCGACAACAGAACTAACAAGTAAAGTATGCACATCATTATTTACAATTTCGTATTCTTTAAATTTATATAAAGTTAGAGGCTGAAATTAATGCAGACGACCTCTACACCCTTTGCAAATACTGAAATTGACCTAATTACTAACTCAACTCAAACCATATCCGGATCTACTAAACCAACCAAATGACCAAATCTTCCTCAAGTTTTCAAGTTAATTTAGGCTTATATATATATCGCTTAAATAAGCGATACCAAGGCCAGTTGCTATCCACTGAGAGTGGTCACACCTCTTATTATAACCATTACAATTTATTGAACCGGACGACTGATTGCGTTATACGAGATACATTGCTCGTTAAATACGAATAAAATTATAGGACATAGGAGCAAAAACCGCAGTGTAGGGAAAGTACGGAATCAAGTGTGAAGTGATAACACAAATCACAGTAGAGCTACTATCGGTCCACGTCACCCGTTGCTAAGACCCTTTGATAAGATAGAGAAGAAGTATTTATTTCGACTTAGTTGAAAGGTTGGACTATAGCACCAAACTTAATGGTCTTTCTGGTTCGATTAAAATGTAAGGCATTCAAATAAAATTGTCGATTAAAACAGACAAACTAGGTAATACATTTAATCATTTAATTAAATGGATATTAATAAAATAGTATTAAAAATAGCAAATGAATTTCTTGAAGTGTACAAGGTGTTTCGCCTTTGCAAATCGATTGTCATAAATATCTCCATAAATAGTTCTTCCGGTGCAATGCTCCTACTTCTTATAGAATTAAGCAAAAAATATTAAGAATAACCAATTGGTTCATAATTGAATTCAATATCTAAGCTCAGACATATAATATTCCTAGGTAAGTTTTTTTGCTCTAAGCCTAGAAAAACGGTAGGAATTTTAATAATGGATAATAAATCAATTAGTTTCCACTGGTAATTAGTGACAGATTCTCAAGCAATCGACTATCGCTATAATTTATAGGTAGCTCTCAAGTAATTTATAAGTACTTAAACAGTTGTCTTGAAGCGTTTCACATGGATACGGAAAACTCCTGGCTGTTCATAAAAAAAATGCTATTTATTTACCTACCTACGAGTTGGAATCCCATGTAAAAGATTGTCTTGATTTATTTATTTGTTTTTATTTAACAAAAATGGGCTATTCACCAATTACACAAGTTTATGACTATACTATGTAGAACACAATCTCACGCACCGAACATTCATCTCACAGACATTATAACATGATCGTCTTCCATTCGTCCGCAAACACATCACAGTCAAAGTTCGTGTCCAAAAGAGTGTTAAGCGCAGAGAGAGTACGAGGGACAGGTCTGGACTCATGCAACAGTGAGGCTCGCAGGCACAGTGAACATGCTAAGTCTCCTGAGGCGGCTATATTTAACACATCAGATTTTACATGAAGGACTTTACACATGGTTAATATTTAGTCATTTTTTTCTTCTGACGTTAAGTGAGTTCAGAACCCTTAACCTAAAAGAAACTGATATTCTAATAGACAGAGAAAAATAGAAAGACGCTTCCGTTGGCCTGCAGTAGGGATACACCAGGCTCAAAAAAAAAACCCTATCCAAAGTCATTACTTTAGTTAAACATGAACACAGTTCAATATTGTCGAAAAGTTTTAGGGAAATGGCAGGGGAATAGATTTAAAGCGTGGGATAGACCGTACTACACCCAATCGTGGGTGGACATTTGGCTTTAAACGATGATGATAGTAGACACAGAAAAACAAAAAGCATTTGGTAATCTAAGTACTCCGACTAACTAGAGTAACAACCGACAGACTGAGAATGTGATTGAAATAGATTAAATTTTAACTGCATCAACTTAATCTGATGACATATGCCTCCGAAACGTGGTCGCTTACAATGGGCCTCATCAGAAGACTTAAAGTCACCCAAAGGGCAATGGAGAGGGCTATGCTCGGAGTTTCCTTGCGTGATCGAATCAGGAATGAGGATATCCGCAGGAGAACCAAGGTTGCCGACATAGCACGAAGAATCGCCAAACTAAAGTGGCAATGGGCAGGACACATTGCTCGCAGAACAGATGGCCGTTGGGGCCGAAAGTTTCTGGAATGGCGACCACGTACCGGAAGACGTAGCGTTGGAAGGCCTCCTACAAGGTGGACCGATGACTTGGTAACGGTTGCGGGAGTCCGATGGATGCGAGACGCACAGGACCGTTCTTTGTGGCGAAGCTTGGGGGAGGCCTATGTCCAGCAGTGGACGTCTTTCGGCTGAAATGATGATGATGATGAACTTAATCTGTCCTTCAAGGTATATGGTGTTCCTAGTTTGACGGGATCTTACTGTAATAATCATTTCCATATTTTTACTAAGTAACACGAATATGTAGAGACGACAATCATCATTGTGAACCATTTTAACTATGGGTGTAAACCTGATATCACCAAAAAAGGCATCTTATTATCATTACTATATTTTAACAATGAGGCAGTTTTGCCATAAACATCCCGTAGATCATAATATTGTTGACCTATCTTTCACGAAAAAACATCTTAAAGCATTATTAACATTTAAAAATATATCTACATTAAATATTAGTTTATATCTATTGTTCCATGTCACGGGAAAACTACAAAATTTGGTTTTATTCTATTCGAAATAATTTACTCATAAAATAAGAAGAATTCCATTTATTGCAATGTTTAAGTATCACAATCTGACAGAGCTAACAATAATTCAGTGACAAATGTTATAATACACGAATCTCTTTATATTTAATATGATAATTGCTTTATTATTTTAGTACCGCGTTAATACAAAACTTATGTTATTTAGAAAACTATCTCCTCTTTGGAATACCGTAATTAGAGACACAATAGAAAGAAAATGAGAGAGCCGGCGTTCGCTTGGGGTTTACCTAGCCAAGTTGATAATCTGCAATCGTTAACGCTAGTCGAAAACTAATCAAATGTATGGGAATGACATCATCACAACGTTAAGTCACGTGGTCAGAACAAAAGAATAGAAAATTCGTAGCCGAGTTCACATATCGTTCAAAATGATAGAATTAATTGTTATCGTTTCTACAATGTTCAACGCTACATCCTTTGTTATTGTAGAACGAGCGGCCGACTCAGGCGCGTCAACATGGCTACCAACTTATTGTTTTCTACAATTGCTGACACCGAGGCGTTACCGATTGGAGAACGGAATTCGACACGAAACGGTTGTAACTTGGCTAGGGGGGAAGGTGGGTCTACGATAGAGAAGCCGAGCGCGAGCGACACTACACGAATTTGAGCTCGGCTCGAGCTCGGCTCGAGCTCGGCTTCTCTAGCGTATGCACCTTTAGAGGGGAAATTACGAACGAACCTAAAATATTTGTAGGCCTGATAAAAAACGGTACACAGTTTGGAAGATACTTCTTTCTTTGTAAAAAAAGTCACGGGTATGTAAGAATACACTCATGCGTTGATAGTAATTCGCAGAACTAACTATACACATTATCTACAATACTATCATTTCGTACACGTTTTGTTTTATTCATTGCATTAGCCATTCATATTGACAACTGTATATTTGCGCAGTGCACTACTGTTTTTCTTATATATAAAACGTGCATAAGCATTCTGAATCTGTTAAATGTCACGTCACTATTATGGCATTCTCACGATATTTTTATATCTTACAGTCAATACTATTAATTTATAGTCTTTACTAGTTTTGAGCAGAATGTTGGGGTGTGAAAAAGACGGATGAAAAAATATTGCACGTAGCGGAGATGAGAATGTTAAGATGGATGTGTGGTGTGATGAGAATGAATAAAGTGAGAAATGAGTATATGAGGGGAAGCTTGAAAGAGGCGCCAGTGACTGAAAAGTTGAAAGGGAATTGTTTGTCTTGGTATAGTCATGTGAAGAAGAGGAATGAAACGCATGTTACTAAAAGAGTTACGAGTATACATGTGGATAGATGGAGAGGGAGAGGGTGACCAAAGAAAAGATAGATGGATTGTGTGAAAAGTGATATGAAAGAAAAGGGAGTTAGTGCATGACGAGTGAAAGGACAGAATGGAAGAAAAAAACGAGTTGCGCCGACCCCAAATAAAACGGGACAAAGGCAGGAAGATGATGATGATAGGTTTGCACTTGATCACACAGTCAAAACTATTTTTAACCAATTAACTATTTTGACTGTGACATGTATAAAGAATTATTTATAACCCCGCAAATATAAATTTCTAATTATATATCTTAAACGCAAGAGCAGATTTTCTCATCTTTCATGAACAAGAATGCCGTAAAGAAATTTATTTATGAACCTGTGTAAAATTATTCTCCGTTTTATTTTTGTTCAGCATATGTAGGTCAAGCAGAGTACCGACGTATATTTTAATTTAATACTGATAATATTTAATATTATATTTAGCTCAGTATTGTATTTAGGTATGTAAGCCGAGATACTTTGCAAAAATGTGTCAATGTCACAATATTGTATCTTATCAATAGTGCCAATGATAATGTCATTTGCAGCTGAGCTACTGGGTGTTTCTAAATATAAGGAAGATACTGATAATACAAGTAGGTATAAAATCTAAGCTAACACGTGCGATTTCCGAACCTTAATTTTTATTGTATTAACGTCTATCTCAAGGAAATTTTCTGTAGGAGGTTTTGAGCTAAAGAATACTAAATAATTGAGTAGACTGTTTTTAGGTATGTTTAGCTCACATAACATAAACTTTATTTCCCTTTTTATTGCACTGGGATCTTGATAGAAAGGCAAGTTAACATAATAGAAAAATACTGAGTCTTAGACCAAAGATCTAGATAACTAGAAAAACACAGTCCAGTTTAAATGTCTTTTTTTTTGGTCTCCGCGGATTCCAGAAACTGTTTTATCGTTTCAAAATAATGTAGGCAATTATACTAAACCTAACTACATAATATGTCGTGGCCAGGTCTTAGAATTGATCACTTAATGGTCGACTAAAACTAGCCAGATCGTTTAGACGAGATCCTTAATGTAGGATTTCTGTGCATCAAAAATCTTATTCTTCACTAAAAATACTTATTGTACATCAAATGTTAATAATAAACATTTTACAATTTTTAACACTTAAGGACTCGCTACTGGGTCTAATAGACCCAGTTCTTCAATTTATGTGTAATAACTTTTAAGTTTTGACGTTTACGATGTTGCCGTTCTTAGTACCTTTCAACGACAGTGTAGCATGGCGAATAGCAGTCGTACTCGTTAGTTAGCACTTTGCGTGTGAGTGCTACAGGCGTAAAAGGTGTGCACGGGTCCGCTGTACCCGGTAGCGACTAAATACGTTAGTGTCTTTTTCAGCATATTATTACTATTTTTATTAACCTATTTTTTGTTTATTTCATAAAAAGTGGTTACCAATAGGCCCTTGAGACCTAACGAAATAGAAAAATATATTGGTTGGTCTTGAAACTCGAAAAAAGATCGAAAACCCGTTTTTTTTTTGCGTAAAATGCGATACAGGCAAATAGCTGTATCGCATATTACGTTTGTGGAGAACACATGAAACACGTTTGTTCAAATTATTATAACTAAATTAGATGTAGAAAGAGACTGAGTAATGTTGAAATATTATTTTATCCCAAAGAGTATTTAATTTTGATATTTTTTAGAGTTATTTTTTTTTGTGTTCTATAATTATTGACATTAATTGTTAATTAGCCTAAGTAGATAGGTACATCATATTAGTATAAGAAAATATAGCAGGTATTATTTAAAATAATTAATTACAAAAGTTTTCACAATTCTACCTTAATCTTGTCATAAAAGTATGCCAAAAAACCTTTAATTTTTGTAATAACTTGTTGTTTATGAAAAAGCAATAAATATTAGTATTCGATTCACTATTGTCTTATGTTTATTATCATATTATTTCTCTAATAAAGTAGTTTTCAATTTTATTCAATATTTTCGAGAAAAAAAAAACATAGTTTATACTGGGTCCAGCGCACCCGGTAGCGAGTATGAGTGTTACAAATTAAGGCGCGAGTCCATAAGTGTTAAGGTACTTGGGACATCTTGACTCGGGCAGGTTAGATTAAAAGGGGATGGCAGGGTCTAGTGAGTAGTAGTGAGCAAAAGGAGCGAACACAGACCCCGCCAACTCCTTTGTGATTATTTTTTTTAAAACCACCCAGAAGAGCATATTTTAGTGCACAATTAGACCCAATAAGGATTTGGCCAGTTTTGTTTGAACATACCATGAAGTGATCAATTCTAAGGCCTGGCCACGACATATTATACAAAAAATATTATACTTCGTAACATATGACAAAAAATCTAAATGGCATATAGACACGCCAGAAACGTGCCCAGATGCCATTTAAAATATAATTATAGAATATATATTTTATCTGTGAATTATTTATTATATGCCAAATATTGAATTGAAGTCTATATGCATGTTGGGTGTCATTTCAAAATACGGAATGTATAAATAAAGAATAAGGAAACAACACACTGCTCTTAGTGACGTAAACGCTAATGTGGGACAAACACCCGTCATGATAAACTGGACCTGAGTAGGTTCAGTCGAACATAATCTAAAGAATGGGAGCAGGAAAAAGCATTGATACCTACGGAAAATAGCAGGTCGCGATACTATTGAACTTTTATAGATGGATCCCTACTCATTTTTTTTTAGCTGGGAAATCATCCAATGACATCTCCCACCCCTTCGTGTCAGACTTTTACTGACCAAAACCCACTCCTGTTCCTTCTTTGCCTTCGTTTCAGGGCCCCGGGGTTCTCTTTCGCACAAACCATGGCCCCAGTAGGCTTCGACCTTGCTGGGCCCCTACGGTTTTGCTGACATCTCCTCGCCGTCCGCAAGCCCGCGCCTGCGGTGACTGGAAATCGGGATTGGGACCCCGGCAGCTGGGGCGTGAGGGCCGTTCACTCGCGCGTGCGGCCGCCTCCTTTGCTAGCATTACTGCTTCGCAGAAGGAGGCGGCCGCCTGCCACTTCTCCTCGCTCCGGACCATGGCCTGTACCAAGGCCAGGCGCGAGAGATCGCTCATTTGGTATTATACATTTATATGTCGTGGCCAGATCTTAGAATTAATCACTTCATGATATGGCCAACTAAAACTGAACAGATCGTTTAAACGTTAAAGTTTCATGATATTTCAATTCTCGTTTGGCCTACTTTCTTCAGACCTTTATATACTCTTTCATTCTTTTACATATATATAAAGATATATTTTTTTTAATTATTATAATAGCAAAAAGAGGGGCAATATGAGCTACGTATTGCCCCTCTGCTGGGTAAAGGCCCTCCATTTTTTCCAAAGATTTCTCACTTTTAATTCTTAAGAACATCCAGGTCGTCCCGAGTCGCTGTGTCCGGACTCCAATCTTGTGTTTTACAGGCCTACAGCTCATTGGACATGCGGCAGACATGTCCTGTCAGCCACATCAACGACTTGGGTTTCGGAGCGCAGTGTAGTATTTCGAACGTGGTCTGTTAATTTCACATAGTACGCTGGCAAACCTTGAGGTTGGACTTATGGATGCTAGTCAAAGACCAAGTCTGTGCACTATAGGTCAGAATGGGGAGAATACACATGTCCTTCAGCTTACGTACGTAAACTTATAGGTGAATACCCCATAATATTGTTATGGGTATTACCTAAATAGGTAACTCATGACATAATGAGACATTTAGAGTAATATTGTTGGTCAAACGTAAACCAGTTCTCGAGAAATAAAAATCCAACATTCCTAACATTAAATCGGGGGATCACCGAAAAGTGTACATAGGATACTGCCGGTCCATTCTGTAAACAATTCACCGTAAAGACTTTGGTGAGGTGATTTTGAAGTAAACTGTCATTCTTGCTGTGTTTTCACGGTTTACATCAAGTTGACTTAACATACATATGTTAAGTTAACATAAAGTAAACATTTAAAAATATATAATCAATAAAGAGAATAAAACACTTTCATGTTAAGTTGTTTGCAGAATAGCGCTACTGGTTTTTTTTTTACTGTGGGAGGCAGTGAGTCTTACACTGCACCGGACCAAATGCGAGTTGGAGAATGATACAATGGTAATATATGTGAAAATTTGTAGTTATGTTTGTTACTTCTTTATGCTCAAACTGCAAAACGGATTTGAATGAAACTTGGCCCCACGAGTAGACCATGTCTTGAAATAGTGTTCTATTCAGAATGCTTTATACTTGGGCAATTTTTAGGCTTTCACGCAGGTGAAAACGCTGTCAGAACCTAGTCGGATATATCAATATAATTTTGCTTTTATATTTTTCCATTGCAGCGCAAAAATCTCCTCAAGGTCTCCTTTTCCGCACAATTCTGTTTTCTACTAGTATAACACATGTCCTATACTAGTAGAAAATATAACAAGACAAACAACATAGTAAGACAAGCCAAGACTGTCATGACAGTCTTGGCTTGTCTTAAAATTTTCATGTCGATTTCCTCACGCTATTTTCCGTGTCTATAATGGGGAATATGGGCAGTTTTAATTAATATTGAACATCAAAACATATGATTGCATCCACCTTACCCAGCAGGTGGTCGGTCCACCTTATTGTAAGTGTCTGCAACTATGTATGCGTAAATTGTTTTACTCCTACTGTACTTCCAAATAAGTACTGTAATCTAATTGTTATTCCCAAAGCGTAATACGGGGATGCCTTTGCATTTTGCTATAAAAAAATTACAAGATGTTTTTATTGATTGTTGATTCACTGGTAAGTTAGTCGATACTAAAACCGATGAATTAATTGATTTTGCCTATCTATTTTTCTATTTGAATTCCGCAAGGTTATTCAAAAATTCCTGTTATCTATACGAAAATCTTAATTGCTGTAATGTTATCACTTATTATATCAGACCTGATTCATCTATAGGTAAGTACATAAAAGTCAATTGTCAGATGTATGACGGAACATCACTTGAGAACGGCTCGATCAATTTGATATTTTTAGAGTTCCGTACCCAAAGGTTAAAAACGTGATACTATTGCTATCACTCCGTTGTCCGTATGTCTGTCACCAGGCTGTATCTCATAAAACGTTAAAGCTAAAAAGTTGAGATTTTGACTGTTATTGACAGTTGAAAATTATATTTCTATAAACATTTACGTTATTAATTTAAAATATAATTATATTTATTTATTAAATTAATACTATATTATATTAATTTAAATTTTCGTAAAGATATATAATCTTTACGAAAATTTAAATTACTATGTAACATTTTATCACATATAAAGGTGATTAGTTTCTATAATTCGTAAACTGTGATAATTATATATGTATATATAATATATATATATATTATGTATATGTGCAATAGTTATTTAAGGATTTATTAATATTTAAATTATACGTGTAGGTTTATTTTATTTGATTTTTTTATTTTTTTTTATTTTTACACACTTGTTTACATTTCTCACGATGTTTTCATTCAGAGATGTACTAGAAGAATTTTCTTTGTACTCATATTAATAATTCTTTGCTTGATAAAAGTAGAAAATTGCCCCAAGAGAACATACTCCCAGGCTAAAAATTGAACTTATGATTTAAGTTAAATTTTAATGAGATATTCAAATTTTCTTCTCGACTTCTGGTCCTCGCTATACAAAAACCAAAGTGGTCCCAGTTCAAAAACATCGAGAACAACTGAATTAGAACATCATAATTTCTTAGAGTAAAGTAAAAACTATGACTCATTGTGGGTTTTCAATGTAATCTCATTCACGATGTTATGTTTGGTTATATCACTATGACGTAGACTATATTATATTATTATTGTATTGTAAACAAAATATTATAAGTACAATGTTGATTTCCGTCAGTATAGGATTCAATGCAAATCGCCATGTTTTATGTAACGTGATGTTGTTTTCATGACATTTAATCAGTAGGTTATTTTTCTTATTACATTTTATATTAATTGTATCATACCTGTCACAATACAGTTACTTGATTAACGATTATTTAATACTGTTTACTCAAGTTCACAAAATGCGTAGGTACCTAATACTGCCATTTTTTAGGGTTCCGCACCTCAAAAGGAAAATACGGAACCCTTATAGGATCACTTTTTTGTCCGTCTGTCTGTCTGTCTTTCAAGACCCTTAATCTCGATAACGCGTAAAAGTGTCGAGTTGAAATTAAAACCATATACTCAAGTTTGCAGTCCCTTGAAGCTGTGAAAAAAACAAACTTCCGAGTTAACAAAAAAAAAAAATACGGCCGTTTATGTCGCAAAAAACGAGTATTTCGAAATTCTCAAAGGAATCAAAATCCATAGGGTATTTCCCGTTGACCTAGTATCCTGAAATTTGGCATGAAGCAAGGTCTCATAGCACAAATATAGGAAAAAATCTGAAAACTGTAAATTTATAGTTACGTCACAGAAAAAAAACTTTTTTGCGATTCGGAAAATGATGTTTTTGGGAAGAACTGTTTTCACAGGTAAGTTTGTACGGATCCCTGAGTGCGTGAGTCAGACTCACACTTGCCTAGTTTTTTTTCTAATATTCCTACTCCCCTTTTAAAGTTAAAATTCTTCAGGAGTGTTGTGTGGTTAGCTGTATTTTAAATTGAGTTAACATTATGAAGTACTAGCATTTACCTGCTGCTTTCCCCGCGTACATAAAATATAGCCTATGTCACTCAGAAATAAAGCAGCTTTCCATCGGTAAAAAAAATTAGCAATCGGACCAGTAGGTACTTTCAGAGATTAAGTACCTCCTACAAACAAAAAAACAAACTTTACCTCTTTATAATATTAGTGTAGATGAATTACGAGTTTGAATATTTTGATTATTGAGTATGTCCTACCTTATACATTGTTATGAACCGAAGTCCCTGCTGCTTCTATTTTTTTTTTATTACATGCGATTTTCAGCAATATATGATAGATGAATGAAGCAGATATTAACGTTTCAAATGCTGATAATAGGAAGAGTGGGGGCGTGGTGGGGACAACTCTTTGTCTCTTTTGTACACACGTAACGTAATAGCGGTGACGTCACATTTCACTTTCTACATCCTTATTCTGTAACTTGACAGTTTCCCCTTCCAACAGATTGGATCAGTTTATAACTTACTTAATAATCAATGGATTTGAAAAGTTCTCTCTATTTGCGATTTTAAATTTAAAAAATAAAATAAAAAAATTGAGCCAAGTACCCAATTTTAAAGATTTTTCAGAACACCTGTGTGAAGTTGGGTAGGGTCGCTAGTTACTTACTGTTAAAAGCATTCATCCGTTAAAACCACGTAGAAGCCAAAATCAATGATTTCCGACGGAAAATATAACAATAATGTGCACTACAATACAATTAATTATTTAGTATTACTGTAGAATAGAAAGACTAAAAATCTGAAAGACCTCGGCCGGTACAAAGCGCTGACGCGATTTCGCGTCTATTATATAGTGATATTAAATAATTAATTGTAGTGTAAACAAATAAGTTATTAAAAAAATTATTGTACCATGTCATAGATCGTAAATGCGTTCAATTAATAAGTCTAAAAAAAAACAAAAATGCCTCATATATTATCCTAAACTAACACGTTTAATATCTCCAAAAACGGCTAAAAATGATAGTTTTGAGATTACTTTTCTTGAATGAAAACTTACAGCAATCGTATGTTTTTTTTTTGGGCCATGTACTAGTCAATGTTATCATTTTTTTTAAAGTAAAATGTTGTAAGTTTACCATACACGGTTTAACTACTATCTCGCATCTGCGTAGACCGTCGACCGCTAGTTTTAAAAACGGCTTGGATAAGAACTGTTCTAATGGGAAAACTATACGATCATTTGAAAATGTTTTTGGACCATACACTAGATTATGAAATTCCCAATAATATGACGTCAATATCTTATCTAGAAATTAAACACATTACTATTTTTTAATTCTAGTACAAAAAAAAAAGACGAAATCCCAAAATTGTCCATAATTGAATCAATCATTCATGACAATTGCTACTAGAAAATACTACAGGCAGTGTTTTTCCATTTTGATCGCCATTCATTCATTAATCAATAGCCTGTACAGTATTTCCATAAATTGAGTGACATTTTGGGATATAAACAAACGCAAATAATTTTGCTGTTTATGAATATTACTAGCGACCAACTCCGGCTTCGCACGGGTGCAATGCTGGTACCACCGCAACCGCTATGTCCCTGCATTTTAAATCAGTAATTTAATATCCTCGAAAATATTCGTAGAGCCATATTGATCTATACTATATGCACAATGTGTGTACAAAAATGATAAAATAAATAAATAAATGTATTTAAGGTACTTAATTGGATAAGGATTAATGCTGTATTGCTTAAAATCGTTTCGTAAATAAGCCATTATTTCTTGTAAAAAGTAAAGGATATTTTTTTTACTGTGGGTTATCCCTAAGAAACAGACCTTTTTAAGGTGTACCATATTGTAGTACATTATCTACATTATTACCTATGATCTATCTCGTAGAGTGCAGTCAGCGTTTGCAATGTAAGTGCAAAAAAAAGTGTTTATTTACGACATCACATTAGAAACCTCTAAAATTATCAGTGTTTCTCTACTAACTACATTATGCATGTATTATACATAGAAACCTTCCTCTTGAATCACTCTAACTATTAAAAAAATCTGTTGCGTGGTTTTAAAGATCTTAGCATACATAGGGACAGACATAGGGAAGCGACTTTGTTTTATACTATGTAGTGATTTATTTGGACTTTACAATAAAAACAATACTTTTTCTAATAAGCCCTTTAAGGGGCAGCGCAGACGACAGACTATCCGTGACGCACTTTTTAGTCTGTGAAAATAGAACCTAAGTATTTAGATGCTAGAAAGGCATATAATTGCTTAGGTTCTATTTTTACAGACACTGTAAATTATTTACAAGTACAGAGACAGTTAATTATTTTATATAAGCATACCATGCAAACACACACTCCACACACCACAGACCCGATCGCACAAAAAGTGTGTCGTCTGCGCTGTATCTAAGTATTTGTACTAATTAAAAATTATTGGTGTATATATATTTCGCCTATATCGCATACCACAGCACAATTTAATATATGAATGAGTGTCATATGGTTTTGTTATCAGCCTCATATACCGCTGTGAAAATATATCATTCTGTGTTATCTAGTCAGCAAGATGGCGACCGTGTAAATCAATGTAACCTCAATTACTTATTAAGAAAGGTCTCGGTTGGAATTTTCCTACGATTAGGTAATGTTAAGTGGTTTACAGTAGGTATTTAGGACTCACTCGTTTAGCAAAGAGAATGCTGCGACAGCCATTAGGTATTAGTCTCTGTAGTCCTTTTTCTAATAACTTCTAAAGACTCCTCCCACTCTAGCGTGAGGCGCGAGGGCGTGCCAGTCTTTTAATGACTCAAAACCACACCTATATTCTTTCAGTTGCCTTTTGTGTTCTAGGACCACAACTACCACGAGTAACCCTTTCACACTTTTCCCCAAGGCCCTAGCAGATTCTTTGTAGTCTGAGTTACAATTTTTTGGTATGTTCTGTTTTAATATTATTATGTGAAATATATGCCCGTGTCACTCAATAATAAAGTAGCTTCAAGAGAGCTTGCTACCTTAAAGAGTGCGCCAGTGTAAGAAAAGTCAAACAGAGACCAAAATTGTATCAATTTGATTTACATACGGCTCATGGAGGAATTAAGTACAAATAATTGAATCAAAAAGAAAAAAAAAAATAAGACACCTATTTTCCTTATCATTAGTTAGAAGTGTTTTTTCTACAATCAGTCATATATACAACAGTTTCACGAATGGACCTTTCCGTTTTTTTTGACGACTCAGAATTTTTGCACCTCAGTGTATATTTTCACACTTCTCCCTAAAATTGCAAAAAGTGGCACCAGCCACTGTGACACAGCCATTAGATTTCCATTACATTTATTTCCTATATGGGTCACCTAGCAAGGATATATGAGATTTTGCGAAGTTGTGCTAACGGTCTCAAGTAACGGTAGTATTCATTTGCTATTCAACTGGACCCGCGGCGACATCGATACGGCGAATACGAATTTTTGTCCTAAAAACCGCTTCTATTCACACATCCGGTAATAGTAGGTTTTATACTCGGTTTAATGCGGCCATATCAGTCAGTGTTGTATCATGAGTTTTAGGTTTTTTTTTTTAATTCGTTAAAAAATCGTAGGTTTCTGATTAAGTATTTTTTACTAATTAAGTACTTATTTCTCTACTTTCATATATATACTATATATTGTCTGAATTATATGTATTTTCTTAGTTATTTATTGTATACATCTAAATAATACACCACGAACTCCCTGCGTATCTTTTTCTCCTCTGTCAAACCCATCTAAAGGTTGTCTGTAAAAAAACGCTTACAGCGATAAATAAGACCACCGGTATTGGGACACTATTAATTATAAGCTGCTACAGTAACTTTAATTTTAATGTACAATAAAGAATATATCAATCACAATCAATCAATCAATTTTTTTTTAACATACGTTATCGTGTTTTTTTCAGTAGGTAAATATAGGAAAGTAACAAAAATATATTATGAAAAGTCACGGGTTTTCACTATTTATAGAATGACTAATACATATTTACACAAAAACACAATGTTTTTTCTTAAATTAAAAACAATAATACAGTGATCTTTTTCCCGTCAAATCAAAAGTTGACGAATTAGTTAAATTAACTGAAATACGTCATTAGAATTAACCTGCATTGATTTAAAATTCTAATACAACCGCACTGGCAAACAGCTGAATCATTGGTTATTTTGTGGTAGGGTCATGTAGTTGGCTTATTATGTAGATATGTTGTCAAGTAATAGTAGTTTATGACACAATTCTTATTATAAAAAAAAATAATCTTTTTCTTTCTTTCTATAAAATACGAGTGGAGTTAATAATCTAGGCCGCAGGCGAAGTATAGTTAAAAAAAGTAATATTATCCCCCGAATAATTTTAATAGTAAATTCATAATAGTATTAGTATCCACACAAATGCTTCAATACCTAATTATATGCAGTATCATAAACTACTTTATCAAATGTCATTAAAAAATAATAATATCGTATTACCGAACGAAGTACCTACTGATTTTTGTTTTATTTATTTAATTATTAAGTATACATTGTTTTCACTTTTTTTTTCGGTGGGAAATCATCAAATAACTCCTTCCGCTCTGGGTGGAGCGAGAGGAAATGTCTTTTACTGACTAAAACCCACCTGTGTTTCTTCAGTTGCCCTTTGCGTTCCAGGGCCACGGTATCTCTTTCGAATATTCTTGCGGCCCTGAATATTATTGTTACCTATTTTTCATACCAGTTTCCTTGTTATTTATTTCTGTATTTTTGCTATGAATGACTTAAATGAGTGACGTATTAAATCACTTCATTATGAAATCATCATCGAACTTTGAAGTCACGTAGACATCATTCCTTTTTCAAAAAAATAAAAATGTTATGGTCAAAAATTTTACTCATTTCAATCGTTACAAAATAAATAAACATTATAATAAGTACCGCATTATGCGAAGACTAAGTAACTAGTACAGTTTAGAATGCCTTGAAGATCTGATTGTTCCGTTTTCGGATATCAGCGTGACTGCGTGACTGAAATCCCTAATGAATGTTTACTTTTTTTTTGGTTTGGGTAAGCATCAAATGACTCCTCTCACTCTAGGTGGAGTGAGAGGGATCTCACTCTCTCTCTCTCACTCCTGTGTGTTAGACTTTAACTGTCAAAAATTCCCTGTGTTCTTTCAGTTGCCCTTTGCGTTTCAGGATTCTTTCAAACAATCCCGCAGCCCTGGCCATGAATGAATGACCTACGAGACACATTGTCTACGAATACGGGATTCTCTAATTATTCCATAACATGCTAATAAAAGCAGATTTCAAAGGGTTGAATTGACCGATTTACAGTTTTTATTTTAGAAGCAAAATTACAAGAAAATACTGTATTAAAAACCAAATTAATTCTCCAATGCAAACGTTGTGGGTAGTTTTATTTTTCATTTTTAAGATCATCATAAGCTATGATTGCCTATAATTGAGTGTGCATTTTTAGGACTAGGTTACGTGTACCAATTTTTATTTCTAAATTTTTATTTTGTTACATAAATCATGAATCTATAAACAAGCGCGTTTACGTATACCTACGACAAATTAATAATAATAATAAGCTTGGACCCTGTTCCCGATACTGGTTTTTTTTTTTTTTTTTTTTTTTTTTAAGGTGGGAAATCATCCAAATGACTTCTCGTGCTCTGGGTGGAGCGCGAGGGCGTGTCAGACTTTTACTGACTAAAACCACACCTGTATCCTTCAATTACCCTTTGCGTTCTAGGACTACGGGTTTCCCTTTCAGAAATTCTCCGCGGTCCTAGCTAGCGGGCATCGGCCCTGCTGGGCCCCTACGGTTTGCTGACATCTCTTTGAGGAGCGCGAGGATCACTACGCGCTGTTAACGACTGGGCTCGGTCCGGTTAATTACCGAACAGCCGGACGACGAGCTACCCAGTGCTCGACGTCCGCAAGCCCGCGTCTACCGTGGCTGGTAGTCGGGGTCGGAATTACGGCGGCTAGGACGTGAGGACCTTCGTTCCCTCACGCGTGCAGCCTCCTCCTTCGCTAGCATTACTGCTTCGCAGAAGGAGGCGACCGCCTGCCATTCCTCCTCGCTCCGGACCATAGCCTGAACCAGGGCCGGACGCGAAAGGTCGCTGCCGCCAATTGCCTCCACGAGGACACGGCGGTGCTCCGCCCAAGCGGGGCACACCTCCACCGTATGCTCCACCGTGTCCTCTGGGTGGTCCGCACAATGATGACACCCGGGCGTTGCTTCCGCCTGAATCCGATGCAGGAACCTCCCGAACTTGCCATGTCCGGTGAGGACCTGCGTCATGCGGTAGGTGAGGATGCCGTGTTGCCGCTCCAGCCACTCCTCAAAGAGGGGACTTACCGCCATAATTGTAGCGTGCCCATTCCCGATACTGGTGGGATACCTACTGTTTCTTATGTTTTTAAATGTTTTATTTTTGAAATATTTAAAAATGTAACTAATATGTTTATGTAAGTGAAATAAAGGAAACAACAATAATAAATTTATTGAACCTCTGTTACAAATAGTACCTTAAATTAAATAATCTTAACGTCGGTCTGTAACTAATTGTGGGTTTCAGTTTGGGGATCACCGTATACCACATACGGTGGTCCCCAAACTAGGCGGCGCCTGAATCTTGGGGACCGGAGTTGAAAATGTTAAACTGCCTTTTGCCACTGGAGATAATGTAACAAAAGGTACATAAAAGGAATAATTATTAAAAAAATAATAAAAATAACTTTTATGGAGATCAAAGTGAAGCCTAAAAATTTTTAAGCTAGCTTAGCTTATTGCTGAACTAATTGCTACTGAGAATCAAAATTTTGCATTCTATCTGGTGGTGTAGTGGGCTCACCATTCAGCTTTGCAACAGAAAAGCTATTTTGGCCAAAGTGTAAAAGTATACTTACTGGAATGCGTTACTCGCAAAACCATTCAAATTGAAGCAACGCTATATGACTGATCAATTGACAAGGCATTTTCTTTCAGGACTTTTCTTTAGTACGGAAAGATTTTTTTAAACTTTCAGATAATTATGAAAGTCATTAACGAGATAATTGGCATAAATTAGTGAGCACGTGCCGTAATCGTTGATTCATTCACCTCACAAGGTACCACATTATCCGTCTCTTTTATTTTACATTAATCGTGTCATGTAAGAATGTGACGCACGATTTCAACAGTTTGCTAATTAACTAAGCTCACAATGACACGATCCATGCACGCTCGGTTTTCGACCTTATTGCGTTGGCTCTAATTATTATAATAGCTCAAGACGCGTGCAGCTTGAATGAGCATTGTATGCGTAAACATTAATCAATGCCATGGGTACGCCTGTGAAGGTCACCGAGTTCGAGGTATTCTACGCCAATCTTCGATGGGCGAATAGATTCAATCGAACATTAAAATACGAGTTACCGATATAATACAATCTACGAGATTGAGACGAAATAGTTCCATGTCTTATATTTTTTATTCAACATCGTAGGAGTGCGTGTCAACGTCATGTGATCGCGAGATAAACAAAACCTAAAATTATACGAGTGGAATGATGTCCATTGAAGTGTCGCTTTTGGTGTTTGTGGAAGCGATCGTTGCGTAACAGCAATGTATGGGTAGGTTTGAGGTAGCATCGTTATAAGATAGTCGATTGAGCGTGTAATAATGTTTTTATTATCATTTATCGGTCGTGTCACAGCCGATTGGGATAACGTGTGCCACTGCGCAGTTCCACCAAAAATGCGTAGCACTTTAGAAATATTTATGGAGTTTCGAAGGCTGCTTAAAACATGTCTTAATATTTGTATTTCTCGTCCAATGTTGAAGATGTAGGCAATAAACTTCTTTATGCACTTCGGTACTCAAATTAAATGGAAACTAATTATTAATTTATTAATATCTGGAAGAATTATTCTACTTGCTTAAGTTATTTATTTTTTTAGTTAGTTATTAATTCCTCATTTACTAATTAATATTAGAAATAAAAATATAAAAGACTTAAATCAGTATTAAACATTCAAAAAAGCCTGGGTTCCTACGCTATACAACGATCACTTGGCTTCTTGTATAGACTTAAGCCTGCAAATAAAGTATAAATAGTAATGGTAAAACTAAATAATGTATCTTAATATTTCCTTCCTAGTCATTAAAAATGCCAATCTCAATGCAATCGTTTCAATAAAATTGGCAGCGGAGAACGCGGAAAACCCGAATCATGGCGTGAGTTCAAACAGTTTAGCGTTAAGTCGCCAACGCAAACGCCTCTAAACTACGAACTAATGTTAACGTTAACGCGCGCGTGTGCGTTGACGCCCACTGGTTTCAATGTCAGCCAGCTAGTAGCCCGAAAAAGATCGATCTACGTGGAATGTTCTGAAGATGAATGCAATGGTTCAATGAATTAATAAAAGAATCTTTCAGTTTCTGCCCTGAAGCTTCAATTCCAGCTACCTAGAACTTATTAAGATTTAATTGTAGATTAGAAGTAGGATGGTAACAATATCTTTCTACGTCGAAATACTTGCAACATTCCCATAAAACGTAGATAATTATTGTGTCAAATTAATAAAGGCTCATTTGTCCATTGTAATGTACGCGCTTCGATAAGACACTACGATATCACAGACAAAATGGCATGCTGCCACCTTCTTGTATCAAACAGTGAAACTGATGGACCAGCGCCAAAATGACTCATATTATGGAATGCCCTTAAAAATATTTTCTAAATCACTTTTTGTGCAATTCGCGGAAAATTGCTGAACGTACTCTAAACATTGTATTGAAGCACGTTTAGATTTTACTTTTCGAGAATGTTTACAGGAGACTCTTTTGATGATGGCGCGTATTCCTCTCTCAAAAATATTCCAGGTCTGATATACAAATAAAATAAATTTGACCACAAAGCTTTGAATGGCCAGAAACATTTTCTTTTTTTAAGGTTTTTTTTTCGGGTGGGAAAATCATATAATGACATGCCCCGCTTTTGGGCGGGGCGGGAGATAGTTTCAGACTTTTACTGACAAAAACCCACTCCTGTTCCTTCTTTGCCATTTATCCAGGGCCCCGGGGATCTCTTTCGCATCACCCATGGCTCCAGTAGGCTTCGACCTTGCTGGGCCCCTACGGTTGCTGACATCTCCTTGAGGCGCACGTGGAACACTACGCGCCGTCGACGGCTTGGGCTAGGTCCGGACGGTTACCGGACGATCGGACGGCGAGCTACCCGTTGTTCGCCGTCCGCAAGTCCGCGCGTACGGTGGCCGGAAATCGGGATCGGAATCTCGGCGGCCGGGGCGCAAGGGCTATTGCCTCGCACGTGCGCCTGCGGCCTCCTTCTTTGCTAGCATTACTGCTTCGCAGAAGGACCGCTTGCCCATTCTCCTCGCTCCGGACCATGGCCTGTACCAAGGCCCGGCTCGAGAGATCGAGATCTTTTTATAAGGTGGAAAATAATCAAATTACTGTGTCAGACTTATATTAATTAAATCCACCTATGTTCCTCCAGAGCCACGTTACCTTTTTCTAAAATTCCCGCAGTCTTAAAATGGCCAGGAACCCAGGAACCATGGATGCCTCTCCCAAAAACATTCCGGGTCTTAATATACAATAATGTATAATTAAGTTGACCTTTAAAAAAAAAGTTTTCGTTTATGTGTGTGATATCAAATTAATACCTAAATTATTAGGTATGTTAATGAAACCAAATAATTATGTTTGTAAAACAATGGGCTAACCACAATAGAACCACCAGCAATCATTGACACTCAAACTAAAAGTTTCATGTAATTGGCTGTTATTATTTCTATCCAGTATAGAATTAATTTTAATTATCATAACATTTTATCATTGACATATTTGTGACGATTGACTAACATGTTAATTTGTAATTGATCAATAAATAAGTGCGATAAATAAAAACTTTCCATGGTTTTCAGATTTGCTGGTTATTTTGAAATTATCTCACCGTGACAAATAAAGTGAAGTCCACCTTTTTTTGATGTCGTCGTCGATCATGAAATTATTGTTCCCTTTTTTTTTGAAGTGGGAAATTTTTAAATAGCTTCTCCCGTTCTGGGTGGAGCGAGAGGGAGTGTCAGACTTTTACTCACGAAAACCCACCTGTGTCCCTTCAGTTGCCTTTTGCGTTCCAGGGACGTGGTTTCTTATTCGAACAATCCCGAAATTTCACCTTATGCTAAAGACTAACCACTAACTTGAAGCTCAATTCAACTTAGTTCTCACGATCAGATTATAATATAGCAGTGCTGAAATCTGTCTGACAGAGCAAAATATCAAAGATCTTACCTTCCATCCAGCCGAAGAGTTGCTATCTCCCTTATCCTTAAAATATGGCACATTCTGAACCATCCACTCGTATATCTGGGACAACGTGAGTCTGTTGTCCTGTGCCGAGGTAATGGCTTGTGTTATGAGATCAGCGTAGGATAGGTTGCCCCAGGCATTCCGACGGGAGGAATTCTTCTTGGTGCCTACTGAGGGTAGCGGTGGCGCACCTAAAAGGAAAAAAAAGTGGATTAGACTAGTTGGAGACAATAAATAAAAAAGTCGATTAGACTAGTTGGAGACAATAAATTAAAAATTGGATTAGACTAGTTGGAGACAATAAATAAAAAAGTGGATTAGACTAGTTGGAGACAATAAATAAAAAAGTGGATTAGACTAGTTAGAGACGATAAATAAAAAAAATAATCTTCAATTCTATAAAAGGCAAAATATTTTTGTCTAGCTTGCTTCTGCCAGAGGTTTCACCCGCGTGAAAGTAGAAAATATAAAGCCTATGTCACTGAGGTCGGAATTAGGTAGATTATTCATGTAATTGCATTGAAATGTTGATATTAATATGGATCTTCCCGGGATTTCTAATGAAAAATCCCGTGTGGCCAACAATATTACAAATAAATAATAATAAAAACCTCAGAGATAGATAAGACAAATAAAACAAAGATAATTACAATTTTTATTAGTATTTTTTATTAAAAAAGATCTCTCTACGTCAATTGAGGTGAGGTTAATAAATTTATACACCTCCTAGTAATTAATGCAGGAAGAAATTTTTTCTGCTATATTTCTGATAGTGTCATAAAAAAATCTGCTCTTTAAAATTAATCTCGGGATTTAATGCATATCCATTTTATGCTTTCGCTGTATGAAATCGGTATAAGTACATGAATAACTCTACCTAATTCCGACCTCTGTTTATCACTGAGTGACATAGGCTTTTTTAAATCGGTTCAGTAGTGTTTGAGTTTATTCATTAAAAATAAAAACACAAACATATGAAAATATAAATCCTTCCAATATTAGTATGGAAGTGGAGTGAAACGTGTTTTTTTTGCATACTATTAGATATGGATATTTAAACTTAATTTTTCAATATTTTTTTCTTGTAAAATAAAGAACTAAATTTTTAAACTAAATATTTAGTTTGACGCTTCTATTCTGATTGCTATCTCATTGCAACTGAAATAGTACAGTTGTTCTATCTCACGAAGACGGTTTGTTCCTGCATTTCTGTATAGGTTCGCGCTTTGATTATATACTTGGTTCGCGTTCACTTTTTTTTCGGTGTGCGTAAACTTGGAGCGCTTGGTATCATAAAATATAGGTCACGCACAAAGAAACAATATGCACGTGAATCTACACACACACACACATCGATGACTAATCCGCCTCCGTGAGATTTAATAGCCAGGTAGTAGGTACTACCTACAAAAAAAAGTACCTACTTTTAGTAGTAGTATTGCATATTATGAAAATAAACAAGAAACATCCTTTACCTACTCAATCCATTCATTCAATACAATACGCAATGTGAAGAATCTATGAATGTAGGTAAGTAACAATTAGTTACCATTTTATCATTTATTGGGCTACAAAAATATTTCATTAAATAATAATTATGCTGTTAATATTGGGACCAATAGTGACGTGTTTTAATTTTTTATCGATTATTATGGTTCGTTATTTTCCTTGGATAATAAATTAATGTTTTTTTTACGTATACACATTGATGTATGTTAGTAGCTATTGTTATTATTAGGGTTAGGTAGGTATATATATTTTTTATTTATTGTAATTTTATTATAATTACTGAATTGATTGTATAACAGGCCTCCTATTAGGTTTACGTAGGCGTTCAAAATAAACATTGTAATATTTTAGTATCTTATCTCAGGAAAATGTCTTTCAGTTACGGTGTTAATTATTTGGTAGAAATATCTACGTAATAAATTAAAATATAGAAATTATATTTACTTCTCTAACAGTACCTAACCGTCGATATACGGTTGGTTTATAAAGGTGGCGTTTTTCAACTCGACTGAACTTATGTGTATCTTGTTCAGTAATAACTTCGCCAATTGTCATTCATGATCAATTGATGATTCTTTTATTTTTGGGGAGAATATTTTTCTTAGGTCAGGAATTTACTGATGTAGAACTTCAAAGGTAGACAATAGAACTCGTCAATAAATGACCGCACACCTCTCAGGTTTGGTGCAATTGCATAATTATCAGTTTATTGTTTATACATTTTCATAACATAATATTACGCCAATGCGATCTCAGTGGGTGTACAGATGTGTTAAGTTCATCCTGGTCCATTTTAATTTTCATATTCATATTCCTTATTTATATATTAAATTTATCTATTCAGGCTTAAGTTTTTTGTGTAAGGGAAAGACAACACAAAATAATCATCAAAATTATTTATAAAGATAAATAATCTTGATGATTATTTTGTGTTGGCTTTAATTATAGCTCCTAGCTAACACATTGGACCTTGAACTTCGAAGATAAACCAGTGTACCTACTTCTCAAATTCAACAAATTTTAAAAGGAAATATTTAATGATTCGATTATTTTATAGGTCATACCATTCACAAAGCAAGGTATCAAGCTATTTGTTGGACTGAACTTGGACTACAAAGGCCCAGAACGGAACTTCTTTAAGGTAAACAGCACAGATGAGTACATTGACTCATTAACGGCCTTATAACGTACATGTCAATCTTACAATAAAATTTACTTAATATTTAATTTTGGCTGTTGGGTAAAAAAAAAATGTAAAAATGTGTAACTATTATAATCTTCTTCGAAATACAATTTCAATGCAAAATAAGTTTAATTTTGGAAGTCGTGAAGAAACATCGAAATTTTTGTGATTTTATTTGGAAGTCAGTGTATTTATTTTTAAATAACATACGCTCTCATTTCCCGAATGGTTGAGCAAAGCTGTAACTGTTGTGGGTACACCAACATTTTGTTACTTTAAAAAAATACAAACATTGAATTAAATTATATTTTATTAAAAAAAATGAGCTGAATTCAAGATAGCTTAGTTAATTTTTATAAATAAACCCCGTTTTGTAACCCAGTAAACGCATGAATCGTCAATCAAATGACGTGACAAATTCCCACAAGTGCGTGATAATGACGTAAGCTAAAACAATAACAAACACTTCTCGAATCTCACGAATTCTTTTTGTTTATTTACTGCCAGTGGACAACCCTAGCTTACGTCAAAACGCGTTATCAACATCCAGTAACATTGGGTTTCGTTAGAAAGGTAAACCACAACGCTTACAATTTTCCAGTAATGATTATTTTACATGGAAATACATTTAAAGTAATAAAAATAAACCGCTACATGGCTACTGTGACGTTTCATGTGTATGAATACAATGTCAAGAAATTAGGTGCAACGGCCTCTAGTATTATTAATGTCGAAATGTACTTAGATGTAGTAGGTACATGATCAACGATAGTAACTTGATATTTGTGGGGTAAACAAACAGTTATAGTGATACAATTGAATTAGTTACGTCAAATAACTATTTAATTTATTTAAAATTTTAATTGTACCTACCTCAAGTTAATTTTTAGTGGCTCTCTGCTGCGGTTTTGCTTCCGTAGCCAATACAGAACATGGAATTTGTCCGATTAAAGGTAGCCTATTAGCATTTGCGGAGTTTCCTTGCGTGATCACATCAGAAATGAAGATATCCGCAGGAGAACCAAGGTTACAGACATAGCCCGAAGAATCGCTAAACTTAAGTGGCAGTGGGCAGGGCACATTGCTCGCAGAATAGATGGTCGATGGGGACAAATGTTCTGGAATGGCGACCACGTACCGGAAGACGCAGCGTTGGAAGGCCTTCCACAAGATGGACTGATGACCTGGTGAGGGTCGCGGGAATCCGATGGATGCGAGACGCACAGAACCGGTCATTACGGCGACACTTGGGATAGGCCTATGTCCAACAGTGGACGTCTTTCCGCAGAAATGATGAGGTATTTTTTTCCCATTTTTGGGGGCTTGGATATCATCACGGATATCATCAAATAACTTCTCCCGGTTAGTGAGAAATATTACTTGTCCCTGTAATCATGATTTCGTTTTGTATGTTTGTATTTATGTATCTATCTCAACGTTAAGCATGAATTTTGTCTTTCAACCAAATGTTTAACTGGTTTTTGCAACCCCATTTTATGTCCAGGCTATCTCTATCCATTCCAGATTAAAAGCTTGTTCTTTATAGTCTTGGTATAAAATATAAATAAATAAAAGTGTGTTAATCTTTCTCTGATTGAAACTTACACGTGTTCTCTCAGTGACCTTTGCGTTCCAAGGCTACGATAACTGTTTGAAACAATTTTGCGGCCTCAATATGTAGCTATATGGAGGGCTCATTTCATGATTTCTTATCACAAAAGCCCATATACCTTTCATCATCATCATCATCATCATCATCATTTCAGCTGAAAGACGTCCACTGTTGGACATAGGCCTCCCCCAAGCGTCGCCACAACGATCGATCATGTGCGTCTCGCATCCACTGCACTCCCGCGACTCTCACCAGGTCGTCGGTCCACCTTGCGGGAGGCCTTCCAACGCTGTGTTTTCCGGTGCGCGGACGCCACTATAGAACCTTTCGGCCGCATCGACCATCCGTTATACGAGCAATGTGTCCTGCCCACTGCCACTTTAGCCTATACCTTTCCGTGAAAGAATATTGGTACAGTTTTTTTAACACTACACTGAAAAGTTTATTTAAAAAAAAAACATGAATCGTTTTGTTATTACTCTTTACAGCTATTTATTTATATTTGATATGTAAAAAAAACTACAGCTAGCATTATTTTAAATGACGGCAACATTTCATCATCAAAACAAGGTGCTGATATAAGGCTAAATCGATATCTATGGATATTACGCTAAGTACGAGTAATTAATTATGCATTTATTTACCACGTGTAAAGTGTACAATAATATTATGTGTGTATTACGGTGTACAAATTAGTAAAACATAATTATGAAATTTCATGAATGTAAATAGGCACACCGTATGCATTAATTAAATTTTATTTGGGTTCAGTAGTGTTTTTGATACTTGTATTTGAACGCCATTTGAAGCAACAAGAAATGTGTAACCATTTGTAATATATAAAATTAGATTTTATGATAACAAAATGAATATGACGTTGTTATAATATTGATTTTATGTAATTTTGTCGAACTGTATCTAATATAAACTGTAATATATGGAAACTATGTGGATTTAGACTTAAACCGGAAATAATATATACCTACCGACGATGTACGATTGCTTAATTTGTCAAAAACAGTAAAATAAAGATAACATGATTTAAAAAAGTGCCAGAGCCACATAGAGAAGAATCTCGATAGAGATCTACGCTGTGGAATTAGCATCATTTTTCTGACTGACTGACTGACTTCTTGACAATTCAAGTGCTAGTAAATGGTTTATCTACGAGTATATACATATATATTTAAAAGGAGAAACTGACTGACTAGAATATCAACAACACAGCTGAAACTACTGGGACTAGGAGTGTGAAATTTTGCACATGGTTTCCTTGGGCACGCCACAATTATGGCGGTAAGTCCCCTCTTTGAGGCGTGGTTGGAAAGACCTCACGGCGTCCTCATCTTTCGCATGACGCAGGTTCTCACCGAACACGGTAAGTTCGGGAAGTTCCTGCACCGGATTCGTGCGGAAGCGACGCCCGGGTGTCGCCACTGTGTGGACCGCCCGGAGGACACGGTGGAGCACACGATTGAGGTGTGCCCCACTTGGGCAGAGCAACGCCGTGTCCTTGTGGGGGCGATCGGCGGCGGCGATCTCTCGCGCCCGGCCTTGGTACAGGCCATGGTCCGGAGCGAGGAAGAGTGGCAGGCGGTTGCCTCCTTCTGTGAAGCAGTAATGCTAGCATAGGAGGCGGCCGATCGCGTGAGGCAACGGTCCTCACGCCCTTACCGCCGCCGGGATTCCGATCCCGATTTCCGGCCAACGTAGGCGCGGGCTTGTGGACGGCGAGCAATGAGTGGCTCGCCGTCGGACCGTCCGGTAACCGTCCGGACCGAGCCCAAGTCGTCGACGGCGCGTATTGTTCCACGCGCGCCTCAGGGACATGTCAGCAAATCGTAGGGGCCCAGCAGGGTCGAAGCCTACTGGGGCCATGGGTAGTGTGAAAACGAAACCCGGGGCCCTGGGACGAAGGCAACGAAGGAACAGGAGTGGGTTTTTAGTCAGTAAAAGTCTGACACTATCTCTCGCTACGCCCAAGAGCGGGATTTGTCATCAGATGATTTTCCCACCGAAAAAAAAAAAAAAACATGGTTTCCTTTTATGACATAGGCGAGCATTAAGAGAGAATTTTCCAAAATTCACCCCCTAAGGGGATGAAACGGGGTTCCACTTTGTATAAAAAAAACTTACTTTCACGCGGGTAGAAGCTAGTTTAAAATAAATGCTTTGATTGACCATTAATGAGACCATTTTCAGGATGCAACAAGCCGTAGGCCGATAGGACTTAACATAGGCAAAAATGATGAACTTCCATAAAACTCTACTGTTCTGTTACTTTCGTATTTAACTCCTTTACCGGGTGGTTTTTCGAAAAAAACCTTCCTTAATGTTCACTTTTGTTACATAATAACTCTTCTGATGCTTCTAACTAGACCATCGGCTTAGACCATGCATACTTTAGCTGAGTAAAGTATTAGAAGTAAATTAATACTCAATTCATTATTGCATTCCATAATGTAGACATAGGTGGTAAACATTTGCCAAAAGAAACAATCGTGGACCAATAAAATTTAAATTGATTGATTTTAATTGATTTTTTTGATTCATTTTAATTTAAATTATTTATTTGTATTGTAATTGTGTATTGTATTGTTGTTATACTTAAGTTAAATAAAGGAAATAATAATTTAACAGTTTTGCTTATTCCATTCATATATATGTGTTTAAATGATTTATCATTTAAATATTCGATTCATTCTGGGATCTCATTTTTAACCGACTTCCGAAAAAGAGGAGGATCTCAATTCGACTAAATGGTATTTTTTTAAATTTCATTTACCATATTTATCAATTTTGTATCAACAAAGTGTATTAATAATCTAATCATTGAATTTTGATGAGATATTCAAAAGTTTAATATATTTTATAAGTGTAAAAACATATGTTAACCCTTAAACTACTTTTAGGTTTTGACGCAAATACGAGTACGTAGGTACTATAGTTTACTCACTAAGTGTTATAAAATTTCCTCTGTTATATAAATGTGCGTTTACACATACAATGTAATAAAATTCCAAATAAGAATAGTATCGATTGCCATGTTGTGACGTCACGTCATACTGTCCATTCGAAGAAATATTATGGTGAGTAAAACAGGATTTTTTTTTAATTTAATTTATTTACGAACTGTGAACGAAAAAAAATTAATCAGAATCCAATTCTTCAATTTTGCTCATCTCTGAGTTCTTAACTTTTGCCCAATTTCTTGCGATTTGACAGTAAGACGTGACGTCACAACATGGCAATCGATCCTATACTTATTTGGAACGCATTGTACAAAGCACCTTCTTTTCGTAGAACTATTTATTATATTGGTATTCCCTGGAATTTCTATAATAATTGTCGACCATAGAAGTTTTATTTACGTCAAATAATTGAAGAAAACACTAAAGAACCTTATTTTTTATTTATATTGAAAATGACAGTGCCCAAATAACCATGTCAATGAAATTCAATTTGATTATATTTCAGTATTTTTATGAATATTTCAGTTATTTTGCCGTTTTTTACTACTCATACAAATAGTTACAATATTTATTATTTTGCGTGAACTTACGTAACTACACATAGTGTGTGAGGTACTTATCTACTCATTATGGTTTTCATAATATTTTATTGTTTTCCTTACGCGTTTGTAACATTTATTATTGTAATTAGAATACACCCATGTGTTCTTGTATATTTTATACTTGTTCGTTTGTGAGAATTTTCTAATAAATTGTGTAGTAAATAGGTATGAATAGTTTGCGTATTTTTGAAAATGTTTCATACCTATACCTGAACGTAGGGGCCCAGCAGGGCCGAAGCCTACTGTGGCCACGGGTAGTGTGAAAGCGAAGCCCGGGGCCCCGGGATGAAGGCAAAGAAGGAACAGGAGTGGGTTTTTAGTCAGTAAAAGTCTGACACTATCTCTCGCTCCGCCCAAGAGCGAGATTTGTCATTAGATGATTTTCCCACCTAAAAAAAAAAAAAAACCTATACCTGAAAAACGTTAGAACCATTGGTCGTTTCATATGGAGACCAACTGGCAAGGAACTCCATAGTTACTCTTTTAAAATACACACAATATTTCCATATTACATATACTCGTACCTACCTACCTAACATAAGAGTAATTATGAGGGATTATATTAAAAATTTCTTAAAATAAAAATGTTAAGATCATAGTCAACAATTACTTTGAGATAGGGCCTGTTAAATTGTAGTTAGAGCTCGGATAAGAAAAAAAATTTTTTGAAAGTTTTTATTTCTTCGTTTCGTAGTATCACCATAATACGTCGTTTATCGCATACGTCGTAGGCCTATTAAGTTTCAGGCATTTTGCTATCATTCGTAGAATTTTTGCAGCGCAAACCATCTCGATATCATTGTTTTTGCGACTTACACAGACTTACAGATATAGGTACGCAACTATACGAATGTCAAACGCGTGACAGGTAATAGATAGGGACACCGATATTGTCATACATTCATATACCTACTAACATTCTTAATTATGCAGGTAAACAAAGTTTGTTATTTTTTATTCGTATCAGTGTATATGATACGCTTGTGTTTTTTATTGGAATTTTATACGAGAAGTGAGTTCGGACTACGTGGGCCGACCTGAATAGCAACGCGTATCGCGACTACGACCTTACTACTATCGCTTCGTTGGAAAATTGGTATTTACCACTCAGATTCTGATTGGAGTTCTTCTTGGAGCCAGTGTCGTCAGCCGCCTCGACGTAGTTGTCTGGCCTTGGAAGCGGCCACGTGTTGGAGCGCGCGCGTGTCTGCGGTTCGAAACCGACCTCTGTCAGTTCGCCCAAAGGTTCCAATTCGAGCGTGCCATCCAGCTCCGAGTGCCCTCCCTGCGACGACCACGGGCTTTGGTAGCCACCGTTTCCCTGTAGAGACATCTTGCCCACTTTATCTCGCACAGTGGAATTTTTCGGTAGGTGTGTCGGAATGAGCGCTCACCGGCGCGTGCCGATACCGGCCGTTAGCATCTCAGCGCGCTCTCTTTTCTGATTATTTTTTTACCGATTTCTTTCTAGTTCTAGAAGTTTCGGACCAAGATCGCGATCCGAAGAGGTTATCTATCTTCTGCTTATCGGTTCTGTTATTCGAAGCCAATAACATGTGGCGTCTCGCTAACGTTCATAAACAGCGATGTGCGCTAAGAGCGTCGGCCGTCGGGCCGCTCCCGAGAGGCGATTTTCGCTAAATATAAGCGCGGGCGAGGCGGGGGCGGGGCGCACACCACGTGAGCGACTACGCGCCGATTTTCCAATTCATCACTGGCGGGCTAGAGACGCGATAACCTTGTAACGTGGCTCGAATCGGCCAACAACGGGTAAACTATCCTTCTAAGTGAACAGCGGCGTCAAAAGTGCCCAAGAATTCGCAAATTCGGACGTCCTTCCGAGTTGGGTATACACTTTGTAACTTTTCCACACTGATAAGAGTTATCACTGGGTCTATGGGGGGTTAATTCACGTGTTATGTGGTTAATTGGGGCATATAATAAGTGGGGAGTCACTAAAAGTTGTTTGACGCGAGTCCACGCGGTCAGCGATAGTTTTAACTGCGTAATAAGCAGAGCAGTGCTCGTGACGCGGCGGTTCGTCCTCGGCCGCGAACGGTCGCACGTACACTGAACCGCGTCGCCGTCGCGAGGCGCGCCGCTTGTGCAAATTCCGCTCAGCGGGCGCCGTGCGGAGAGGAGGGCGGCGCGGCGGAGGGCGCTGATAGAGAGAAGTGGCGTCGTGTGACCGCGCGCGCCATCTCGGACGCACTCGCCGACGCCGCCGCCGCCGTGTCCACGCATCTCCACAAACTTCAAACTAAGGAAAAACTTTTTTCAGCTTCTTCTAGCTCGCCGTCTGTCCTTGGCTCGCACTTGCTCTACAGTTATACACGGGTTGCACGTGTATCATCATCAGGCAGTCGCTGCATGCTTCATTGTTTACATACAATTATTCACACACGTACGGCCGCTTGGCCGGGAATTATTAGCCTACTCGAGTTGTATCATATAGTTGGCGCTTTAAATCGAGTAGGTAAGCATCAAGGTATATCACATTACGTTAGAAAAAGTAGGTATTAGATAAGTACTTACCTAGCTAATTGGACCTTGTAAATTTCCATTTGTTACAGCATTAATTTCTTAACCTGTCGCACGAAATGTGATAACTTTTATGATCATTCATTAACTTAATTAAAAATAATTTAATTAGTAAGTATAGTAATTTCTACGAAGAGCTTTCTTCTGTCACTTTACTATTCCAGTTACTCGACTTAATGTTATTAATAAGATTATTTAACAAAATAAATGTCATTATTTGCGTAAAATAATGTTTAACTCTTGTGACTTGTCTGTTTACAATTTTTGCAAGATAAAAAAAAAAAACTTTCCTGACTGTTATATCGCATAATATACCTACTCGTAAAATGCATATCATGTGCCTATCAAAGAAAAATAAAACAATTCCCAAACAACACGTAAGTATTTTTTTAGGTGAGATATTCTCTCACTTCCGAAGTGCGTGTCCGACTTTTACAGATTAAAACCACCACTATGTTTCTTCAGTTGCCTTTTGCGATCCAGGACCACGGGTTTCCCTTTCAGAAGTCAATCCATGGCTCCAGTAGGTTTCCGTCCTACTTGGCCCTATGGTTTTGCTGATATCTCTTTTAGGTGCACGTGGATAACTACGTGCAATCGACGACTAGAGCTCAGTCCGGACGGCCGTCCAGTAAGGACGGCCGGACGGCGATCTACCCACTGCTCGTCGTCCGCAAGCCCACGCCTACGGTGCGGTGGCTGGAAATCGGGGTCGGGGTCTCGAAGGCGTCAGTTCGGGGGACGAGGATGGGTACGGCCACCTCGCATGAATGAATGCATAAGTATATTGTAAGATTCAATACTTGGGCCGCTATATATTTTTCAAAGAGTTGCTGTGTTCCTGGAACGTAACTGACTGAGCAAATGAAGGACACAGGCGAGTTTTAGTCAGTAAAAGTCTAACACTCTCCCTAGCTCCACCCTAGAGCGTGAGAAGTCATTTGATGATTTCAAACCTCAAAAAAAGAACAGATAAATAACTTAATGTTGCCATAAGTAGTACACGGTTAGTACCACATTATTGCCGCTAGACTTGTGTCCCTGAATGCCCCTCAAAGTATCGGTGGTCTTCCCCTTGAAAGATTTAACTAAGTATTATAAATAGAGAAAATCAATATTTATTATCATTAATTATAGCCGACCCACACAAAAAGTTACGCGACGGTAAGATGTTTTTGCAATTACCACTAATCGAGTTTAATGAGTGGCTGGACACAATATATTCGAACACCACCAAAATTATTGAAGCTTTTATTTTATCTAATTGTACTAAAGTACAGTTGGCGAGTAGAGCAGTGGTGGCCGAGTGGTAACGGCCCCGACTTACGAGTTGTAGGTCGCGGGTTCAAACCCAGCCAGGCGCATTACTTTGTGTCATTTATTTCATCACCACTGCTCCCAAAACGGTGAAGGAAAACATCGCGAGGAAACCGCCATGCCCTAGAACCAAAAATTCGAAGACATGTGACATCCACCAACCCGCACTGGGCCCGCGCGGTGGATTACGGCCCATTCCCTCTCCTAGAGAGGAGGCCTGAGTCTCAACAGTGGGAAAATTATAAGGCCGACTATGCTACAGTTGGCAATTCAGATACTGTGTCCAACATATTGTGTCCAAATCGTCAGTAGTAACTCAAAAAAGTAGCTGCTGCTACCAGCATCACCCGCGTGATACAAAGTATCCTATGAGCTTTTCCAGGACTTGTTCTAAGGGCCTAGCAGGGCCGATGCTTTTTTGGGCTATAGACAAGCTTCTGAAAAGGATCCGACACTCGTGGTCCTAGAATGCAAAAGGTTACCGAATGAACATAGGTTGTGGTTTTAGAACAACACATGATAAGACAACACAACACAACACATGATAAAGATGGTGATGTGTGATTGTGGTTTGAGTTTGCTGGGAGAAAACTCATTGTTGAGTTAAGCTCACCTTTGTACTTGAACTGTCTGTATCTCCATAATAATATGTTATGTTTTTGTGTACAATAAATAATTAAAGTAGCGTTCTTCAGTTACCTCACAACACACATAGGTGATTGGTGCAGCTAACTAGTTAGTTAAATTCGGACACGCCTTCGCGCTCTACGCTAGAGTGGGAGAAATCATTAGATGATTTCCCAAATAAAAAAAAGTTACTATATGCTGCCAGCGGCTTCAACCATGTATAAGTAGTAAATTGTCCCAAAGGAACATACTTCCGCTATAAAAAGTACTATGTGTCATTTCTAGGGCAAGGTCTACCCCTGTGCCAAGTTTCATAGAAATCACTTTAGCCTTTTTGTAATATTAGTGTGATTAAGACAATGATTATCGTAAAATATGATACCAAAAAATTTATAAAAATTGCTAAAGCGTAACGTGGCAGTTAATTTCTGATAAAACTTGACAAATATTATTATCCTCTGAGACAGGTGGGTAACAATGAAAAATTTACTAAAGCATTTCAACAACCAAAGGCTTACGAAATTCTTATTAATAGAAAAAATAAAAAAACTATTTACGGTTGGATTATGCAACCTTGAAAACAGGTGTAACTTATTATTTATAATACTCGTATGTCTCAAATACAATAATGAAGGTGATAATAAAAAGAAAACCAAAAACCTATAAAAATAATATTATATGTAACAAAAAGAAAATTCTTTGAAAGGGCTACGCGCGTACTACGCGGCTACGAAATAAGTCGCTCGTAGCTGCGTAGCGGTGACTTATTACGGGCTGGGGCGTGAGGATGTCCACTCCCTCACGCGTGCGGCCACCTCCTTCGCTAGCGTTACTGCTTCGCAGAAGGAGGTGACTGCCTGCCATTCCTCCTCGCTCCGGATCATGGCCTGTACCAGGGCTCAGCACGAAAAGTCGCTGCCGCTGAAAGGGCTACGCGCGTACTACGCGGCTACGAAATACGCCGCTCGTAGCTGCGTAGAGACAATTTATTGTTTTCTAATTGTCAATGAGCTTCTATTTAAATTCATGTAGATATTTTTGACTTCTTGTAATCAAACACATGCAATACTATATTTATGTAGAAATACAATATATGTAGAAGCCACATTTAATTGAAGTGCCTGCGAATCTTTTTACATATGAAAGTTTTAATCAGAATTATGAGTATAGTGTATTATGAGGAAAAAAATAATACAAAATATTGCAAATTTCCAATTAGATTGAAATACCTGTAAAGTTAAGACATTATTATGTTTCATTTCATTTAGTTTTTGTAAATGCTACGGCGTAGCAAACACGGTAAATTTTCTAAAAACAGTTTTGAACATAAAATCTTTATTAAAACTTTGGTTAAAATGATTGAAAAGATAATTATTAACCACATATTTATTCTCAGAAGTTCAAACCATCAACATTTAAACTTAAGTAGTGTCCCTACGGAGCAGTGTCGACCCAGTTGTAACGGCCCCCTTTTACGAGTTGTAGGTCATGGGTTCAAACTCATTTCTTTGTGTAATTTATTTCATCACCACTGCTCCCAAAACGGTGAAAGAAAACATTGGCATGTCCTAGAACTAAAAATTCGAAGATATGTGACATCCTCAACTCACATTGGGCCCGCGTGGTGGGTTATGCCCCATCTCCTAGGGAAGAGACCTACTCAAGGCTCTTTTAATTAGCCTTTTAATGTTCCCACAAAAGGCAAAGGAACACTAAAAGGCTGATTATGTATACACCACTAATTAATAATTAGTACAAATACTTATAGGGCTTATTAGAGAAGGCCTTGTTATTATTTAATTTTTTTTTTGATGGTTTATTCAAGAAAATTTACATAAATTCTCTCACATATCTTCTGCCAAACTGCAGTACAGTTTGTCGGCAGTGTTCTCGTGGATAGTCTTCTTGAGTAAGTAAAGTCTCCATAAATAATATACATAATCAGCAAAGTTATAAGCGTTTGTTTATATCCCAAAATGTCTTCTTTATTCTTTATTGTACACAATTTTATATATAAACATTAAAATAGGACAGTTGATGTACATAGGCGAGCTTAACCCACAACTGGGTTTTCTTACAGCAAACCATATGAGTGAGAAAGAAATTTTACATATTTTGAGGAACTATACCTGTACAACAAAAAATTAAACACATAAATTAAATCTAAACTTAAAACTAAAAATATACTAAACAGATATGTGTACAGCAAACTATACATAAACATAATATATACTTTAAATAAATACCTATAAACATACATATTTATGGGTCATGTTGATAAAAAATGTTCCTTAACTCTTCCCCTGATAACCTCCAACGAAGGGCTAGCTCTCAATGTATGTGGAAGAGAATTCCAGAGGCGCACAGCACGAACGGTAAAAGATCCACTGTAGCGACTTCAAGAGTGGGGAGGAAAACGAAGGAGAAGAGAGGATGATGAGCGACAAGGTTTTCCTCTCGGAACAAGATACTCAAAGCGTTCCCGAAGATACGAGGGGTTGCCTTCGAAATTCCGACACATGGTCATACTTCCGAAGGCCAAAAATGAAGCGGATACACAGATTCTGCAGACGCTCCAGTTTCAAGAAGATCCTCAGTCGCGTCAAGGAAGCAGACATCAGCGTAGTTAAGAAGAGGTAGAAGAAGAGACTGAGCAAGAGTAACTTTAGTTGAGAAAGGCAGGAACTTCTGAAGACGTTACAGTGATTGAAATGAGCAAAACACAAACAACAACGAATAAGCCGACGAACGGCGAGTATCCACCCTTACGTTGTTGAAACCTCTACGGTCCGGACCAAGCGTTTCGCCTCGTCGTTTATACCGCGTATATCGAGGGACTGGAATAATTTGCCTGCTGCGGTTTTCCCGTCCGATTATAATTTGGGTCTCTTCAAGGCTAGAGTGAATAGGCTCTTAATAAATTAGTGCGCCTCACCATCTACGGACATTCCAAGACAGGTTACAGTTTAGGAAAACACCTAAGTTTTTAACTTTTTTGGAATAGGCTATAGCGACAGCATCGTACATAACAGGTGGGAGAGACTGGTTATTTAATAAGTTTACGAAATATCTGCCACCAATAATGAGAACTTGTGATTTAGTTGGATTTACTAAAAGTCCGAAACTTTTAGCCCACTGACAGATATTTTTAAGATCATTATTGATGGCATCGATAGCGTCGTTGAGCTCTTCTAACTTAAAGTGGCGATAAAGCTGCAAGTCGTCTGCATAGAGATGAAAGTGTGAAGATAGGACTTTAATGATAGCGTTAATAAAAATAGAGAAAAGAAGAGGAGAAAGAACGCCAATCTGAGGAACACCCACAGCGAGATCACACCAGTCAGAGGAAGCCTCTCCTGAGCGAACCGACATACATTATAAACCCGAATTACTGAAATTATTATAGCTGTTACGTTTTAGCATGGCAATATTGATCATTCACCCACATTTAACATTTCTTGATTGATATTCTTAATTTAAAAAATATACGAGTAGATACAAAGCTTATTGTTTGGGTTTTTACTTTTTGTTGAAATTACACAACATAATAAATACACACAAAAGCGTTAATACGGAAATGTCATTGATTTTAAATTTATTAACAATAAGCTTCTGCCAGCGGCTTCGTCCGCTAGCGTTTAGAAAATATTTAGCCTATGTCAATCAGTGATACAGTGCACTGATGAACATATAAACAAAAATACAAATATTTTACTTTTATTAAAATAGTATAGATTAAATCTAACTTCAAAACAAGCTTATTTTGCAGTAAGTTAGATAACTAAAAACACAAAATGTACAAATTCATACACTGCTGGTCTGGTAACTTAACTTTTTAATAGCCTTATGAGCCTTAAGGTCCCTAAAACAAATGAAATCATAACATTATGACCTTTTTCTAAGGTGGGGAAATCATCTAATAATTTTTCACGTTCTAGGGTGGAGCGTAAGGGCGTGTCATACTTTTACTGACTAACCAAACCACACCTATGTTCCTTCAGTTGCCTTCGCATTCTAGGAGCACGAATAACGTTTTCAGAAGTGGATCCATGGCCCGTAGGCTTCGGCCCTGCTGGACCCCTATTTTTTGCTTACATCTGTTCGACTGGCCTGTTGGTCTAGTGGTTAGTGGCCCTGACGGTTATGCCGGAGGTCGTGGGTTCGATTCCCATGTTTGTATGTATTTAGAAATATATAAGTATATTTATCAGTTGTCTAGTACTCGTAACACAAGCTCTGCTTAGCTTGAGACTAGACGGCGTTGTGTGATAGTTGTGGAATATTATTATTATTAATATCTCTTTGAGGCATACGTGGTGGAACACTACAAGCCGCCGCGCCGTCGACGATTCGGGTGAGACATTATGATCGTGATTTTTGCATTAAAAAGTTACCTTTAGCGTTCTTATTCAAAGAAACTGTAAGAATTCGACAACTTTGACTTATTGTTTCCTATTTTCATTCAGACGAAGCCGCTGGTACAAGCTAGTCTATACAACTTTATTTTTAGTATATGCGAAACCTTAATATAGTTGATTCAGAATCAGTAACTGAATCGATTCCAATAATTTTTGCACCATGTTATATTTTATTCCCAAAAATATTAAAAAACAAGTTGGACACCACCGACAATAAGTACAACACAGGTCACGGCAGGTTATAGCGCATATTAGATAGACACTAGCGCACAGCTGGATGCGGGAGTAAAACAACACCTCAGTCGCTCGGGTGGCCTGGTGATCATGTATTTGTGCGGCCAACCAGGTAACTTAACAAGCTTATAACTTCGTGATTTTTCATCGTACAGTTATGAAATTTTGTACACAGATTCTTTACATAATAATACTAGACACGTGTTTCGGGTTTCGCACATACTAAAACTAATGTTGTATATAAAGCCAAAATTCCGAAACAAGTTTTTCATAAAACGCACGTCGCTACTTTTTCGAACTTGTGCATGGAACTAAGAGTTTGGATACATGTTTAAACAATCTTATAACTAACTAGCTTCTGCCAGCGGTTTCGCTCGCGTGAAAATAGGTTTCTCCATACGAACTTTGGACATCCGTTTCAACTCCTTAGGGGGTGAATATTGAGAAATTCTCTGTTAGTGCTCGCCTACGTCATAAAAGGAAGTTTTTTGCAAAAATTCACGCTGGTAGTCTTAGTAGTTTCGGCTGTGCGTTGATATGTCAGTCAGTCAGTTTCTCCTTTTATATATATATAGATTAAAACAGAATTAAGTGTAAGTTACACTTCACTACATTTCATTTAAATTTCAAATATTATTTATACTTACCTAATTAATATTGGTATTCGTTAGTTCATAAGAAATTAAAACTTTGTATTTTTTTTTAATTTGCTAAGTATGTATCTAAACTAATATTATAAAAAGGAATTATTTGATCTTTTGTTTGTATGTTACGATTTAACTCAAAAACTACTGGACCGATTTTCAAAATTCATACACCAGTAGAAAGATACTATAACACTGAGTAACATAGGCCTATATTTTCTACTTTCACTTGCGGCGAAACCCCTGGCAAAAGCTAATTTAATTATAAATCCTTAAACAAATGTAATTACAACTGTATAAATTCTGCATTACGCGATGTCGGCTGTTCGTACTTCAAATGTATGAAGGAAAAAAAAAATGGTGATACCGGTTTAAATAGAAGTAAAAAAACATTTTTTTTTTACGAATATCCTTATATTTAAAAACAAAACATTACCTACCTCAATGAAACATTAATTAATGTCTGAGGTTCAATTTAATTTAACCTATAAATCATCATCTTCCTGCCCTTGTCCCATCTTATTTGGGGTCGGCACAACATGTTAACCTATAAATAATTATGTTTAATTCCAAGGCAAGTTAACATTATTCAAAACAAAATAGTAATATATTAATACATTAAAATTGAATTTTTATACATTATTATATGCCTGGATGTTCATTATGTAATGGAATATTAGTAAAAGATATTAATTTTGAATTTATAACTAATACAACATCAAATCACAGGATAACCTAATGCTTATTATACTCTGGTATAGGTACAACGTGGCAATGCCGCCAGTCTTTTGGGCACATTCCTAGTGGACAGCGATGCAGAGGACTTTTTTGACACTATATTTTAGTTTGTTTTAATAGTTTACGGTTATATATATATATATTTGTTTGTATTTTGTTGATGAGACGACGATGACTGTAATTATATTTAGTTAAGTATTTTTTAAATGTAAATTATAGTCGCGCAGCATTTACATAATTCTCACCAATTAAACTTGATTTTGATTGTTCCCCTCAACAAAAATAGACCTTCTTCTATAACCATTGTAAAATCCATACTAATATTATAAATGCGAAAGTAACTCTCTCTGTCTGTTACGCTTTCACGCTTATACCGCTAAACCAATTTTGATGAAATTTGGGACAAAGATAGAATAGAGCTTGAGAAAGGACATAGGTTATAAATTATCACGCTATTTGCTATGGGGGTGAGCAATAATCCAAAATGTCGGTATTGAACGACATTTTGCAGTGAGTTCGATCCTCAGCTACAGTTAAAAATTTTGTCATTATTTTATCTTATTTTTTTTTGTAATAAAATTACTTTTACCATTTTTTCAAAATAAAATTACTTTTACATTATTCTATTTAGCTGCAAATTTAACTTCTGAAAGGAAAATCATCACGCTATCATCGATAGGGAGCCAACCAGTATATTATAACGTTTATATAAGAACGTCTATTTTAAAATAAAATCATCGGAGATCTCAGCACAGTGGTTTCGTATCTAGACTTGCGTGTAATATGAAGATGGTTCGAGTCCCATAATATGGCTCTCATATAAGAAATTTTTATTTTATTTTTTCACCGTAAATAAGATTTTTTTTTATATTTTTGCATGCTTACATTTTTTTTTTTATATCTACATACAATATATCTGTAGAAGTTTTTAGTTGTGTGCGTATCACGCAAAATGTATTTAGATACCTTTTAAACATTAAAATTGTGTGTCACTTAAAATATTACTTAGGCTTTGTTTTATCGCAATCGGTTGACTATATCGAAAGATATATATAAGTATAAATTTAAAGTTTTCAAGAAGTAAAATGTAACATCACACGCAATTTAGATACTCGCAACGCCATCTAAAGACTCAAAGTAGAAATAATGATGACAATGGCATTTGAAATTCATATTAAATTTGATAGATAGATGGCATTGTGTAATTTATGTAATTTTCTGAGTGGCGGAAGAATGACCATCGCCCACGTTTGCAGACAGTTCTATTTTTTCCCCCCGTGGTTGTAACAAGCTAATTGACCTATATGTATTTAATTATTGACTTTAAAAAATTTTTGGAAGGGGTTACATGTTACCTTGCGTTGGAAGGCCCCCAGGTGGACGTTACCGATGACCTGCTGCCATTCGATTACCGGGACCCTCACGGTCCCGGGAATCCGATGGATGCGAGACTCACAAGACCGGTCATTATGGCGACACTTGGGAAGGCCTATCTCCAAAAGTGGACGTCTTTCGGCTGAAATGATAATGATGACGATGGCACCTTTTTATTCTTTTTTTAACGGTGGAAATTATCCAGTGACTTCTCCCGCTCTGGTTGGGGCGGGAGGGCGTGTCAATCTTTTACTGACTGAAACCACACCTGTGTCCTTCAGTTGCCCTTTGCGACATCTCATTTTGGATCACTACGCGCTGTTGACGACTGGGCTTGGTCCGGTCAACTACCGGACGGCCGGACGGCTAGCTAACCATTGCTCGACGTCCGCAAGCCCGCGTCTACCGTGGCTGGTAGTCGGGGTCGGAATCTCGGCTCGGCGTGGAGCGGCCTCCTCCTTCGCTAGCATTACGGCTTTGCAGAAGGAGGCAACCTCCGGCCATTTCTCCTCGCTTTGGAGCATAGCCCGAACCAGGGCCCGGCGCGAGAGGCCTCTGACGCCGATTGCCTCCACGAGGACACAGCGGTGCTCCGCTCTTGCGGGGCACACCTCCAATGTATGCTTCACTGTGTCCTCCGGGATGATGGCACCTTGCGGCCTAATAATAGCGTGTTTTATTATTTGCAGTCACTGCTTCATATAAAACGAGGTCGAATGTGTTTTTCTGATCACAGTTCGACAACATATGATGTATCTCAGATTCCTTGCAGCCTTACGTCGACATCTTGACATTGCCTCCTTGCAGTGAGTGGTGACCAACACTGGATTATGGTATTGGATTAAGGTATTGGTACTGGTATTTCGAACGGTTTCTGTTCCGGATTCGGTTGGAATTACCCTGATATTACCATTTTGCGAATTGCCTGAAGCTCCCGGTGTAGCATGCGGTGGAGGTCTATCCAGCTTGGGTGAACCGCCGTGTCCTCATAGAGGCAATCGGCGTCAGTAATTTCTCGGTTTGGTCATCAATATGCGAGTTCGATTGGACGGGGATACACGCACTCAAGATTTCGCCGAAATTCATTCAAAAGTTGGAGACTAGGGTAGTTCCCACTATTGAAAAAACATTTGCCTGATATACGGGGACGTCAGTTAAATACACACCAAAAATCCTAGGTAAATGAACCACCACGCCCAAAAGGATCAAGCTGCAACAATCAATGCAAGTATGCTCTCGAAAATTCTTCATAAGTACTGTTGTGGAGAAAGATAGTTGATGATGATGGTAGTTTTTGGATTCACTTAAGGCTTTGCACTGTCAGTGCACGTTATCCAGCTGAAGGTCGGTGTCCCGATTATGCTCCTTCTTTACCTCTACTAAAGCTGTCTAACTGCTTAAACTCTTCAGTGAAATATTATTGAGGCGAAATGTATTACACGAGGTAACTCTTTCAAACAATCTCGCAGCCCCAGCAGACATCGGTCCTAGAGGGCCCTATACATTTGCTGAAGGAGGCTACTGGGTGTCATTTTCTCCACCAATCGCCTCCATGAGGACACGGCGGCGCTCCGACCAAGCGGGAACGACTTCCACCGTATTCTCCGGGCAATCCGCACAATGGTGAGATCCGAGTGTTTCTTCCCGCTGAATTCGATACAGATACCTTCCAAAATATCCACATCCGGTGAGTCCTGCACAAAGAGAGGATGCCGTGACGCCTCTGTAGTGACACCTCAAAGACAGGCATTACCGCTGCGATTGTGGCGTGCTCACTGTGGCGAGGGATTAAAATCATACAATATTGTTTTACCAGAACATAAACCAGAAACATACATAGACTAATGCCTTTTCCCTTGGGGTAGGCAGAAATGCCAACTGCTACGACCCATACATACTCTTTCTATTCATTGACGTTCATACATCTGGATCTGGACGTTTACATAACATGTTTCCTGAAGGAAATTAGCGTTTTTACCTTTAACCGTTTTATGTTAAAGTACAATAAATAACTGCGATCCTTTCGGAATGAATTGCAAGCACGGAATGTTTGTACAGTTTTACGAACTTAACGCGGACGAAGTCGCGGGCAACAGGTAGTAGCATATAATTTATCTTATTGACATTAAATGCTTATCATCTAGCGGCAGAAATATAAAAACCTCGTCAGCAGTTGTATTTTCGAGCAGTTTGGGGTTGAAACTCATGAGTCGTGGAGTCCGAGTTCTCGTACGCTATTTAAAGATTTATCCAAACCCTTAGTTAACACTTCGCATAACCCAAAGGCTGGCTCTCACTTCGGTCACAAATTAAGCATTGCCATACAACGTGGCAATGCCAGTTTTTTAGGCACACTTCCAGTTAAAGGCGATGTGGAGGAAGATTTTGCCTTATGTGTATGATGTATGTACATACACTTAACTAATTAAAAGTGCTCTATGAGTTCTTTTTCTACCCTTTTGTGCAAATTATTATTTTTAGTTTGTATATATATACCTGTTAAGCTATAATATTTATTAGTTAAGATGTATATAATATATAAATTAATACAAAAGTAAAAAAGTCAAAAATAAATACATAAAAAGTTGAATGTTTTATTTTTCTTGAATTAGTATTTAATTAAGTACAATCAAAAATGTTTGACGTTTAACAAAACCGTGATGCACTATCAGCACTACGCATGAATCATGTATTGTCAAAATAAGTTGAAAGATAAATTAACTTCTTTAATAAATTGTAACATCCAAAATAATAAAGCGTACTTACATTAAGTTAGGCGTTGTTTTTTTAATTATTGGCTGGCTTCTTGAACATAGCTGTTATATCAGTTATCACAGGCCACTGATGCTCAGACACTTCTGGCCGAGCTGCACCACTACGCCTTCAGCTATTGAGGAGGCACTCCATTATCACCGGGTGTCGACCTACCTCCATAGGTGATCTGATCGAGCCCTATTAGTTGGACAGATTCGGCATCTAACCCGGTCACCAGGGAGAGTGGAAACGGCGAGATATGTCGTGCGGTGTACCGCAGGATCGGTATTAGGGCCGCTTTTGTACGAGTAGCTACATCGACCGGCCCTTTGCGTCTCGCATCTAGCGTATTCCCGCGGCCTTCACCAGGTCATAGTTTCAACTTATGTGAGGCTTTCTAACGCTGCGTCTTCTGGTACGCGATCGCCACTTCAGAACCTTTCACTCACATCGACACATTTTGCGATCAAATGTAACCCTGCAAATGTAGTATCGTTAATTTATTTGGGGAGGAAGCCTTACCGGCTACGATTAAATTGTTCAATGGTCATTACTGAAGATTAACTGGCTACACATGTTGAAGTTCCCGGAGAAAAACTTTTGCTTTTCTTAGTCCTACGTTATTAGGTATATGTAGTTCGTGAAGGATTTTATGAAGGTAGTATTCTATAAGGTATGGGGTTAATGGCATGATTCGTGTAGTGGTCGAGCAGGACAGGTTAGGTGTCGGAGGTTCGGTTCCAGATTAAAACATGACCTTTTATATTAAATCATTCGCTACAGACACTACCGTCGCCCAACATAGGTACTGTCGCAACTCTCTATGCGACCGTACCAGGATCTTCAAGTAGGGGCTGTAGCAATGAAACGCTTATTTCATTGAATACTTATATTGCTTCACGATAATGACTTCACTTTACAAGGGTCGCGTCCGAACTGCTTAAACTAGACATTATTTTGTTCTATTCAATTTTCAAACCTATTCTAGAACAACAAAATCCTTAGAAATATATTTTACATGCCAGTTCGCTAACTTACCTCATGCGATCTCCTTTCGATATCACATGAGCTACGCCCCAATGAATAGAAATGTGATCCCGATATGGATTTTACAAAATGATTCGTCCCGTCACTGGTACTTTTCAACTCGAGTTTCGACGCTACTCGCTCTGATATACACGAAATGGATGCTCCGGTGTCTATCAGCGCACTATAGGCCTGCTCCGCTATGAAAATATTAATGTAAGGGTTCATATTACGCATTTTTTTTTGTATTTTCTGTCCGGAGTTGCTCCCTCACGGACACAGCTTGCAACTCCGATCGTTCCTCTAATGGCTGTGCCCTTGCTCGTTTGGGTGATTGGGCAATGATGGGCTTTCACGGCTGGGGGCAATAGGAGACCGATTATTTCTATTATTACGATAATGCCTAGGCCGTAAGTTGTATCTAGGCGTGTGGAATGTATCAGCGTCGCCTGCGCTTCTTGGCGTGGCAGCTGGCATCGCTGAGCTGGATGGTCTCGGTGTCGACTGGATTGCTGCTAATAGGGGTAATGATACTAAGGGTTTTGGTGTTAAGGAGAATGTGCTGTGTAAGAAAGCCAGGAGATTGACTGGTGTTTGTGAACTAGTGCTCCCGACCCCTCCCGCGTGTGGGCGCCGCTGCACCACCCTAACTACCTGGCCGCGCTGCTGTGTAGCAACTCTCTATGCGACCGTACCAGGATCTTCAAGTAGGGGCTGTAGCAATGAAACGCTTATTTCATTGAATACTTATATTGCTTCACGATAATGACTTCACTTTACAAGGGTCGCGTCCGAACTGCTTAAACTAGACATTATTTTGTTCTATTCAATTTTCAAACCTATTCTAGAACAACAAAATCCTTAGAAATATATTTTACATGCCAGTTCGCTAACTTACCTCATGCGATCTCCTTTCGATATCACATGAGCTACGCCCCAATGAATAGAAATGTGATCCCGATATGGATTTTACAAAATGATTCGTCCCGTCACTGGTACTTTTCAACTCGAGTTTCGACGCTACTCGCTCTGATATACACGAAATGGATGCTCCGGTGTCTATCAGCGCACTATAGGCCTGCTCCGCTATGAAAATATTAATGTAAGGGTTCATATTACGCATTTTTTTTTGTATTTTCTGTCCGGAGTTGCTCCCTCACGGACACAGCTTGCAACTCCGATCGTTCCTCTAATGGCTGTGCCCTTGCTCGTTTGGGTGATTGGGCAATGATGGGCTTTCACGGCTGGGGGCAATAGGAGACCGATTATTTCTATTATTACGATAATGCCTAGGCCGTAAGTTGTATCTAGGCGTGTGGAATGTATCAGCGTCGCCTGCGCTTCTTGGCGTGGCAGCTGGCATCGCTGAGCTGGATGGTCTCGGTGTCGACTGGATTGCTGCTAATAGGGGTAATGATACTAAGGGTTTTGGTGTTAAGGAGAATGTGCTGTGTAAGAAAGCCAGGAGATTGACTGGTGTTTGTGAACTAGTGCTCCCGACCCCTCCCGCGTGTGGGCGCCGCTGCACCACCCTAACTACCTGGCCGCGCTGCTGTGTAGCAACTCTCTATGCGACCGTACCAGGATCTTCAAGTAGGGGCTGTAGCAATGAAACGCTTATTTCATTGAATACTTATATTGCTTCACGATAATGACTTCACTTTACAAGGGTCGCGTCCGAACTGCTTAAACTAGACATTATTTTGTTCTATTCAATTTTCAAACCTATTCTAGAACAACAAAATCCTTAGAAATATATTTTACATGCCAGTTCGCTAACTTACCTCATGCGATCTCCTTTCGATATCACAGTACTATGCTAAGTGACACCACCTTCCGGATCGCTACATGCCTGCGACAGGTTGCTCCTGGCGGAGCTCCACATCGGTGTCAATGCGGTGAAGCAGTCGACCGCCTCGGACACCATAGCCTATCCTGCAGTAGAAGCGCTGGTCGGATAGCTAGGCACGCAAGCATTAATGACATCATCCGTCGAGCTCTTGTCACCGCCGGGGTACCAGCTGTACTAGAACCTGACGCGACGATGGGAAGAGGCCAGACGGGATGACCATAATGCCCTGGAAGTTAGATATTCCTTTGGTGTGGGATGCAACATGTGTCGACACCCTTGCGCCATCCCATCTTCTGAGTACGGCAGGCTGTGCTGAGGCGGCTTCTGCAAGTGCAGAAAACCTCAAACGGCGTAAATATAATAACCTCATCTGAAGTTATATGTTTGAGCCGTTTGGGGTTGAAACACTAAGGCCATTGGGTCCGAGCGCTCATCGAGTTGTTCGTGATATCAGCAAACAACTGGTCGACTCTTCGCGTGACCAGAGAGCTGGGCTTTTCTTCGGACAACGAATCAGCATTGCTATCCAACGTGGTAATGCTGCCAGCGTTCGGGGCACTTTTCCCATTGATATCGATGTGGATGAATGTTTCGATGCCCAATAATTTCTTTTTCTACCCATTTATAAATATTATTATTTTTAGTTTGTATATATTCCTATTAAGTTATTAATATTTATTAGTTTTGATGTTCATAAGCAAATAAATAACTTTTTTCAATCATTCAAAATTGTACACCAAAACAAGATTTTATATACAGTGATAATTGAGTTTCTGTACAGTCAGGGGTCAAAAGTGCAGTTGCACAGTAGTCGCTAGTGTCTAAAATGTATTTGTAGAAGGTGTAAATATTTCATTACTGATTTCATTTATAGCATAAAATCTAAAGTATTGAATAAACTAGTTGTGGACCATTGAAATACTACTACTAAAAATTTAGACAATTTAGTGGGCATCGGCCCTGCTGGGCTCCTACGGCTTGCATCTCTTTGAGGAGCGCGTGAAACACTACGCGCTGTCAACGACTTGGGCTCGGTCCGGTCGATTACTGGACGGCCGGAGATTTTGACCCCTAGCTGTACTCAAAGTTGAGATTTACAGCAAACCATTGTGTGATAGAAAGATCATAGTAAAGAACCTTTAAGTTTGATTTGATCCTTTTTATATTTTAGAGGGGTTTTTTTTTTTTTTTTTTTTTTTTTTTCGGTGGGAAAATCATCTTATGACATCCCCCGCCCTCGGGCGGGGCGGGAGATAGTGTCAGACTTTTACTGACTAAAAACCCACTCCTGTTCCTTCATTGCCTTTCGTACCAGGGCCGAGTCTTCCTTTCAGAATCAGACCCTTGGCCCCAGTAGGCTTCGACCCTGCTAGGCCCCTACAGTTGCTGACATCTCCTTGAGGCGCGCGTGGAACAGCACGCGCCGTCAACGACTTGGGCTCGGTCCGGACGGTTACCGGACGGTCGGAAGGCGAGCCACCCATTGTTCGCCGTCCGCAAGCCCGCGCCTACGATGGCCGGAAATCGGGATCGGAATCCCGGCGGCGATTGGGGCGTGAGGACCGTTGCCTCACGCGATCGGCCGCCTCCTTTGCTATCATTACTGCTTCGCAGAAGGAGGCGACCGCCTGCCACTCCTCCTCGCTCCGGACCATGGCCTGTACCAAGGCCCGGCGCGAGAGATCGCCGCCACCGATACGGCGTTGCTCTGCCCAAGCGGGACATACCTCCACCGTGTGCTCCACCGTGTCCTCCGGGTGGTCCACACAATGGTGACACCCGGGCGTTTCTTCCGCACGAATCCGGTGCAGGAACCTCCCGAACTTACCATGTCCGGTGAGGACCTGCGTCATGCGGAAGGTAAGGACGCCGTGTTGCCTTTCCAGCCACTCCTCAAAGAGGGGACTTACCGCCATAATTATGGCGTGCCCAGCACTGGGTTGCGATAGTCGCTGTCGCCATTCCACCATGAGACCCCACCGGAGCTCTGTCCGCCATGCCGCGACTTGTCGTGGCAGCGGAGTTTCGCCCCGACGTTGCATCTCCACGCGCAGATCGTGCATGCATGCAAGGCCTGTTGCCACCAGGTCCCATGGTGGCTGGCCAGCAAGGAGGCTCGCCGCTTCGCGGGAAACCGTGCGGTATCCCCGCACCATCCGTATGGCCATGACCCTCCGGCACGCGTTCAGCTGGGCCGCCGGTCGCTTTCGCAGTGACGGCGCCCACACCGGCGCCCCATAAAGGGCCATGGACTGTACGATGCCAGCGTAGAGCCTCCGGCAGGAGGCGTCTGGACCCCCAAGGTTGGGCAGGAGCCGCTTTAGGGCAGCCCCAGTCCGATTCAGTTTGGGAGCCAGACGTTGGAAGTGCTCCTCGAAATTCCACCGGCTGTCGAGGACGAGTCCCAGGTACTTCATCGTCGACCCGACGCCGATGTGAACTCCTCCTACCGTTAATTGGGAGCGCCGAGGCGGCGCGCTCCGAGGGCCGTGAAAACACATGGCCTCGGACTTTTGCAGCGCCACCTCCTGAGTGAACTAAACCGTCTACAACACAAATTAGATTCAATGACCATCAAATATACAGCCTCTGAAAACCAAATGAGGGAATATGTATTGGCAATGAATGAGCTGGTGAGCTCACAAAAAACCAACTGTGAGCATTGTCAACCCACATCTATTGCATCTGCGCCAGGTCATTCATTGTCAATATGTGATACCCCCTTACCCCAGTCTAGTGTCAGTTTGCCAGTAGAAATTACTGATTGTTTTTCACAACAGTTCATAAATAAGGAAATAGTTATTTTTTGTGATGAAATTGGAAAAGATTTAGGCCACTTTTTGACAAATGAATATCCGGGACACTCGATAATAAATAACTGTATGCCTGGCTGTTCCTTATTTGATATAATGAAAAAAATAATTAAATGTAATTTTAACCAGGATGCCATACTTTTAATTTTTGTTGGAAATAGGGGTAATGTGAACAAAGGAGAATTACTCCAATATTATAGGACTTTGAATAACTTGTGTGTAAGAAAAATTGTGATGTTCACATTCCCATACAGCCAGAGTTTGCCACAGGAAGAAAATCGTATTAGATATAAGATTAATATGACATTGTACAATGTGATATTAAATAATGATCTGTTTCATTTAATTGACATCAACAATTATGTTGGCACTAATTTTTATTTGACAAAAGATAGGTATCTTGTAGATAGATACTATCTTTCAAACTTTTATAGGAGACAGATAGCTGTGTCGCTATCATATTATTTTTTTATTTCAGCTAAGAACTTGGCTAAACAAATTGCTCCTGTTGAGCAATGCAATGACATGTTATATGATTTTGCCAATAAATTGGCACCAAATGTTGACATAGATACTCATTTAAATTAGAAATTAAGACAACAGAGACAATCTCTAGCATGAATTTTTATTTTTTTATTTTTTTATTCTTGATAGGTTCGCGCTTGACCGCTAACTCACCTGATGGAAAGCGACGATGCGGTCGACGATGGAACGCGCTTACCTAGAAGTAACCTATTCACTCTTGACTTAAAGATTCCCGGGTTGTAGCCATCAGGAAAAACAGATTCCGGCAAGGAATTCCACTCCTTAGCTGTACGCACTATGAATGTGTTCGCAAAACGTTTTGTGCGTATAGGTGGGATGTCCACCATGTACCGGTGGCGCATTGCCGTACGCCTGGTGGTCCGATGATGGAACGGGCTAGGCGGAATTAGGTTACGCAATTCCGACGCACACTCCCCGAAATGCAACCGGTAGAAAACCGACAGGCTAGCAACTCTGCGTCGATGCTCAAGACTTTGAAGCCTCGACTCAACGAGTGCATCATTGCCAATGATCCTCTTGGCTCGCCTCTCAATTGCCTCAAGTGCATCAAGCTGGTATCGGGCAGATCCGTCCCAAAGATGAGAGCAGTACTCCATACACGATCGAACTTGCGCTTGATAAAGTTTGAGCAGCTGTTCCGGCGTGAAGTACTGTCTGACCTTCGCGAGGATTCCCAGCTTTTTTGCTGCCAGTTGAGCCTTTGCTTCGATGTATGGCCCAAAGTTGAGTGTTGACGTCAGCGTAACACCAAGGAGATCAAGATGGTCGGTTATTGGCACGGTTACGCCCCGGAAAGTTGGAGCAGGGCTGAATTGGCTCCTTTTAGCGGAAAATAGACACGCCTGAGTTTTAGCAGCATTGAACTTGACCAAATTGGCATCGCCCCATTCAGAGACTGCCTCCAAGGACAAGTTCAAGCGCTCGACCATAGCCTCTCGGAGAGACTGGATCTGTGACCCACTAGCCTGCGCGCTGGATATGTAACTCTCAGCAACAGTGCTGTCGTCTGCATACCCAAAGGTACCGGGCTTAAGCAGATCATTTATGTGCAGCAAGAACAATGTTGCCGAGAGCACTGACCCCTGAGGGACCCCGGCATTAATGGCCATTTGACCGGACGAGCAACCATCGATGACCACTCGGATGGACCGGTCACTCAGGAAATCTGCAATCCAAGCACACAAACCAGCAGGTAATCCGAAAGAAGGAAGCTTACTAATAAGGCTTTCGTGCCAGACCCTATCGAAAGCCTTCGAGATATCGAGGGAGACGGCAAGAGCTTCCCCGTGTTTCTCGATGGCCTCACTCCAGATGTGGATGGCATACGCTAGAAGATCACCAGTTGACCGATTTCGGCGAAAGCCGTATTGTCGGTCACTTAGGATGTCATTAGCTTCTAGGTATGCCAGGAGCTTACTGTTGAGTACACGTTCCATTGTCTTACAGAGAATGGACGTTACTGAGATTGGCCTGTAGTTAGCTGGGTCAGCCCGACTACCCTTTTTGGGCACGGGCTGTACGTTAGCTTGCTTCCATGCAATCGGCACTTTTCCAGCCTCAAATGAAAGCCGAAATAGGCGTGTCAGGATCGGAGACAGTTCAGGCGCACACGTTCTTAGAAGAATTGCCGGTATCCCGTCTGGACCGCTAGCCTTGTTCACGTCAAGGTTACGCAGCACCCTACGGACGTCCTTCTGATGGATGCGAATATCCGACATACTCGTCTCGCAACCATCAGGATTAACAGGGGGCCGCACGTCACCAGAATCTAGACGCGAAGATTCCGCGAAGAGAGAGGCAAACAAATTTGCTTTCTCCTCAGCGGTATGGGCCAGCGACCCGTCGGGTTTCAGCAGTGGCGGTAGTGAGGGACGGCAGAAGTTCGATTCAACCGACTTAGCCAGGGACCAAAACGCCTTACTACCAGCAGGGTATGATGCGAGTTTGTTCCCGATGCGGCTAATGTGGTCGAACCGAGACCTCCGCATCACCTTCTTGCAAGACTTGGCAGCTCTGTTGAAGGCTCTCTTCTTCTGACTCACGTCACTCGCCTTATGCATACGAGCGTCGGCCCATGCCTGGTATGCCGTGTGCTTAAGCGCGTTAGCGCGATCACACTCCGCACCAAACCAAGGACGAGCATGGCCAGACATTGTTACGTCAGAGAATGGAATGTAATACTCCATCCCCCGCCGCAAAACATCTGTCACAGCATCTGCGCACGACGATGGATCATCCGAAGAAAAGCAAGTAGGCTGCCAAGGATAACATGCGAAGAAAGATCGCATGCCATCCCAATCTGCTGACCTATATCGCCAAACCCGCCTGGTGCCTCTAAGGCAGGGATCAGGCGGAGAGTAGACTGATACAGATTTCACCAGACAGTGGTCGGAACTACCTAACGGTGATGATATCGACACTGAATAGCGGTCTGGATCTGTTGTCAGCAGAAGGTCCAAGCAGTTGGCCGTGTGCGAATCAACATCCGGCACCCTCGTAGCTCCCTGGACCAGCTGGGTGAGATTTAACGCTAGCGCAAGCTTTCGCATCTCTCGACCAGCATGGTCTGTGCACCGGTATGGGAAAAGCCACTCCTGATGGTGGGCATTAAAATCCCCCAGTAACACCAGTTGTGCGGAAGGGTACCTCTGCTGAGCCGCATCCGCCGCCTCACTAAGGTACTGTGTGAGCCTGGTCGCCTCCTGATCACCACTGTGCGAACGGTAGACACAAGCATAGATAATTTTATCCATGCCTGTGTCCACCAGAGCCCAAAGCGTTGAGAACCTGGTATCTTCAAGGTTACGGAGACGCCGATAGCAGATGTCGTCCCTGACGTACAAACACACACCAGCGTGTGGTTTAAAATTGTGCTCCAGGGTAAACCCTGGGTAAGACAGGTACGACACGTCTGACGGACTTCTTATCTGCGTCTCCGAAAGGAAAAAGAGGGAAGGTTTTTCAGTCTCCAGGTGATGATGGACTGCTGCGAGATTTGAGTGCAGACCTCTAATATTGCTGAGGTGCACTTTAAGTGAGAGGGAGTGCAGCCGCTGTTTAACTTTTCTCTTTTTCAACCTTGGCATATTATGAGTGAGGTAGGAGAGGAGAAGGAAGTGAAATGGAGTCCCATGCTGCTAACCTTCGTCACGCACTGGCAGGACAACATCATTGGGGCACTAGTCTGGAGACTGCGGGGACGCCCGAGCCCCCCCGGAAATGACCATCGGGCCCTCTCATCTGGTCGCCAACCAGCACGATGGTGCATTCCGGGATTTTTCGTCAGTTGGCGGGGCAGCCTTTCATGTGTGGCTAGCACATTACTTGGGCCCCCAACTAACTGCGGTCGGCCAGCGGTGCACCGTGCCTCGGATCCCGCTACCCTCCGCGACTAGTCTCCCGATATGTCAATACCAGCGCGGGTCCGGCTGGTCTGCATACATTAGAACCGCCATTTCGACCCAACTCCTCAAAATTGGCTACACTGGGCATCGTACCGGAACACGGCTAGGCCGCTTGGCGGTACGTCTTTGCCCAGTGGGTGGTCACAAGCCATCGGTCGAAACCTACCACCAGTTAGTGTCACCTGATTAGCACCACCCGGGGACCACGTGTAGGGCCTATCTATGGGTATTCTCCTACGGACGCGGGTGACTCAGCCCCCAGATGAATGTACTAACTGAATAGTAACGTTTCGTTCTGTGAATGGGCTACGACTGGTATTCATAAAAGTAGAACTCGGCTTTACGAATTGTATGATGAAAGAGTTCTTGTTAATACTGCTGAATTTAGTTCATATGTGCGAAATTATTCAAAATTATTTAAAAAAATTTGTTCTGTAGCGAAATCGCGTTATTTGAGTTCCAAAATTAAAAACAGTAATAATATAATTAAAACTACTTGGAATGTTATAAATAGTGAAACTGGAAGGTCTACAAGACCATCTAGTGACTATAAACTTGTAATTAATGACAATGTGATCACATCGGACTCACAGGTTGCCGCGGCTTTTGAGAACTTCTTTTCAGAGATCCCCATATCGACAACAAAATCTCTGAACTCGTCACCCACTGCTGCAGAGTCTCTGCTTAAAGAAAATGTTAAAGTTTGCGATTCTGATTTTAATTTCGAACATGTGACTTATGTAGATATTATTAAGACGTTTAACTCCCTGAATGTAAAAAAGACTGCAGATTTATGGGGTAATTCTGTGGAAGTTGTTAAGTCTATAATCCACATTATAGCTCCTTCTTTAGCTTTTATTTTTAATAATTGTATTGATCGCGGTGAGTTTCCTGATCTAATGAAGAATAGTAAAATAATTCCATTGTTCAAAACGGGTAGTACATCTGACCCCACGAATTACAGACCCATTTCAGTGCTACCCACTTTTAGTAAAATATTTGAGAAACTTATTTTAGAGCAACTACAAAGATTTTTTAACAGACATAAATTATTACATACCAAACAATTTGGTTTTACAAGGGGTCGTTCAACAACCGATGCCGGTGTTGAACTTTTAGGACATATTTATAATGCATGGGAAGACAAATGCGATGCCCTGGGCATTTTTTGCGATTTGTCAAAGGCCTTCGATTGCGTTCTCCATGAAACATTAATCAGGAAACTACACCATTACGGAATCCGGAACTCCTCCCTGGATCTTCTTACATCATATCTGAGTGAAAGGATTCAGAGAGTTGATGTAAACGGAAAGAGATCTCCTGGATCTGTAGTAAAAATGGGTGTCCCCCAGGGCTCAATTCTTGGCCCATTTTTGTTTCTTATTTATATAAACGATTTACCTTACCTCATAGAGGATAACCATAACATAGTGTTGTTTGCAGACGACACTTCACTTTTGTTTAAACTTAAACGTCAGCAGCCGGTTACTGACGATATAAATATAACACTTTCAAAAATAGTACACTGGTTTGATGTAAATAACCTTCTACTTAATGAAAAAAAAACTAAATGTATAAAGTTTACCATGCCTCATGTTAGGCAAGTAGAAACTAGTGTACTAATAAAAGGTAAAGAGTTGAGTCCTGAAGATAATACAGTGTTCTTGGGCATAACTCTAGATGCTAAGCTTCAGTGGGGCCCACATATAGACAAATTATCAAAAAAACTTAGCTCTGCAGCATACGCTGTTAGACAGATTCGAAATTTAACTGATGTAGAGACTGCCCGTTTAGTTTACTTTAGCTATTTCCATAGTGTCATGTCGTACGGTATTCTACTGTGGGGAAATGCCGCCGAAATACAGTCAATTTTTGTTTTGCAAAAAAGGGCTATCCGTTCGATTTATAAATTAAGTCCCAGATACTCCCTCAGAGATAAATTTAAAGAAATTAATATAATGACTGTACCTTCACAGTATATTTACGAGAATATTTTGTATGTACATAAAAATATAAACATGTTTAAAAAATACAGTGATGTTCATAATTTTAATACTAGGAACAAACACAAATTTGTGGTTCCTACAACCAGGCTGAAAAAAATAGGGGGCTCATTTAGATGCCAATGCATACACTTCTATAATAAACTTCCTAGTCATATTCAACAACTAAGCCTTAATAAATTCAAATTATTTGTAAAGCGAAAACTAGGCTTTTTATACTATAAAGGACTATGTTGAGGACCAAAAGGCTTGGGATTGACCTGCTCCAGTACGCACTGCAACTGTTGTCTTATTATTATTATTTTTTTCTTTTTGTTTTTAATTTCAATTTTGCTTTTTATTATTATTATTTATTACAATTTGATATTGTAGATAATTTTTAATTTGCAATTTGACTTTTTTTTTTCTCTTTCTCTATTAATTTTTGACATCAATGTTTACTTAGTATTGTAAACAATATTTTTCTTTTTATTATTGTGAACGTGAGGACTATGTTGATTGCTTTTTTTTTTCCTTTTCAGTAATTTTAACGTATGTCTGGCAATTTGAGTATTTTATGCGGCCTACCCAAATGTCCTTTCCTTGGTATTGTTCGTCAAGTAGTTGAGCTCCTTAGTAGTCCTGAGTTGAGCTTTACGAATACTGACAAATGCTTGCACTGAATGGACAGGTCCACTCAAATCTGTAAGGTTCTTTCTTCAAAAGACCATTTCAGACAAATCTGCATGGTTCTCATGTGATTTGACCATTACATATTTACTGTATGGACTTTAAAAGAGACTTTGACCCCTGAGTTTGTTTCGGTGTTTCTTCTCAGGGTAGTCAGCTAGGAAACACCGGCCTCATCTAGTTTAAAAATGACGAAAAAAAAAATTGACGTGTAAAAGTGTTTTTTTAAACCTATTTACAAAATAAATATCATTTATCATTTATCATTTATCATTTACCACCTCGAGTCCCAACAACTGGATCCTATCAACGACTATCGCAACCCCGCGTGTCGCTAATTCGACCGCCGCCTGGTACGACTCTCCCTGCGCCAGGACCAGCGTGTCGTCTGCGTAACAGACCACGCTGACCCCGTCAGGGAGGTCGCCGCGCAGCACGTAGTCGTAGCTGATGTTCCACAAGGGCGGTCCTAGTACCGATCCCTGCGGAACACCGCACGACATCTCTCGCCGTTTCCACTCTCCCTGGTGACCAGGGTAGATGATGTACCTGTCCGACAGGTAGGCCTCGATCACACGACAGAGGTAGTCGGGCACCCGGTGATACCGGAGTGCCCTCCTAATGCTACTCCAGGGCAGGGAATTGAAGGCGTTGGCGATGTCCAATGACACCGCCACGACACAACTGCCCTGGGACACCGCATCCCCCATCGTGAGAGCTCGCACGCGCATGATGGCGTCCACCGTGGAGCGCCTCCTGCGAAAGCCGAACTGGCCGTCCGCCAGATCTGGCCCCACCCGTGTTAGGTGCGCGACGAGGCGGTCTGCAATTACTCTTTCAAAGAGCTTGCCCACCTCGTCGAGCAGCACAATGGACCGGTACGTGGACGGAGAGTCCGCAGGGCGCCCTGGCTTCGCGATAAGGATCAGTTTCCCCGTCTTCCAGCGAAGTGGGAACTGGCCCCTCTCCATGCATGCGCTGAAGAGCCCTCTTAATCGAGACCCGAGAGCCTCCATGGCCAGGACCCAGGCTTTACCAGGCAAGCCGTCGAGTCCTGGGGCGGTATTCTTGGCACTCAGCCTTCGTACCGCCACACTCATCTCTACCTCGGTCACCTCTGGAGCATTGCCGTCGTCGTCGCCATCGTGATCCGCGTTAGACACCGCTGGTGGCGGAGCCATGAGCGGGGGGGAGTGTTCCCCTCGCGCAGGGAACAGATTGCTCACCACACCCTCCACAATCTGGGGCCGGAGACTCTGCGTGAGTGGGGGAGCCCAGGGGCGGAGTTTTTCCCGCACCACCTTGTAGGGGCGTCCCCACGGGTCTCCGTTCAGAGTCCCCAGCCACACGTTGCGGGCCTCCAACTTGGCCCGCTTTATTTCCGCTCTGAGGGTGCGCTTCGCTTCTCTATATCCCTCATACAGCTCCGCCTTTCTGGCCTCCGCATCCGGTGGGCGGATGCGGCGACTGCAGTGTCTGGCGTACCGGCGCCGCGCAGCATTGCACGCATTGCGCAGTGCCGCAATCTCCGGCGACCACCAGTACACCTGGCGCCGGGCACGTCCTGGCCGGACTCGGGGCATATTTTTGAGGGTAGAAAATCATCAAATAACTACTCCCTTTCTGGATGGACCGACAGCAAGTAAAAGACTTTAACTAGCTAAAACCCACCGTGTTCCTTTTGTGTTCCAGGGACACGGTTACTCTTTCGAACAATCCCACAAAAGGAAGATAACGTGGTTTCCATAATAATTGAAACTGGTTGCAAAGAACTCTGTTTTGCTCAGTTTAGTTTAAAAAAATACTCAATTCAAAAACCACCCTGCGTTTCTGAATTAAGTATTTTAAGTTAAAAACGTGTCAAATCGTACTTATTAAACGCCAAATTTTGACAGGTGTTCAAGCTAAAGTAGAGCTTGAGAATTACTCAACTTCAAATGCTTAAATCAGAAATCGGGAATAAGTTTTAAAATAACAACTCCAGTAATAAGTAATTTCTTCAATTATACCGAATAAATTAGTTGTGCAACGAACCCTTACCAATCAGCGTCGTTTATGATGTCCATTTCCCTTCCACTGTCCCATGATCTTATTCCCCTTCTGAGGAGGAAGTAGGAAATCACATGATATTTCCTACACTTCATCATTTCTATCTCTTGTATGCCATGATTAATATGTATTTCTTAGGGCAAGCTGTTCAGATTTATCGGTGGCCATTTGGATGTAGGCGTTTTTTTGCAATATATTATCCTTTTTTTTAATCAATTTTTGTTCGATTTTCACTCCGGTTTACAAAGTAATGTTTCAGTTGGAGTTATTTATTCAATTATCCTTGTTTAAGAAGGTCAGGCAGAAACGGCTTAATTTTGATATGAGTTGTTCAGGATATTTAGAAATACGATTACAGTAAGAGCTATTTGAGTTATCGGTTTTCTGTTCGAAATTTGAATACATAGTTTTTTTTTTTAATTTTGGTCCTACACTATATTTGTTCCAGTAAATCCATTTAAATATAACGCAGTCCTTTTCAATCAATTAAATACAGGTATAGCAAGTCATTTGGATTGCTATATATTAATTTGATGGATGAACACTGCTAAAAATACTGCTTTACAAGGCCCACACGAAAAAGTACCGAAAGACAATTTTAAACTACATGACTAATTAGTCTATGAACGTGAGAAGTTAGGCTAAATCCATACTGGTATTATAAATTCGAAAGTAACTGTGTCTATCAGTTTTTTTCTTTTTCACGTCATAATGGGTGAACGGATTTGGATAAAACTATACACACGGGTAGACTATGACCCGGAATAGGATATTTTCAATATCGGAATTATATTCCCTTGATATAATTTCAGCCCCCCTAGCCAAGTTACAATCGTTTTGTTTGCGTCGAACGCCTCGAGTAGGCCACGCCTCCGATTCCTTTGTTCTGACCACGTGACTGAGCGTTGAGATGACTTTAGAACGAAGGAACGTGGCCTACTCGAGGCGTTCGACGTAAAGGAAACGATCGTAACTTGGCTAGGGGGGCTGACTTTTAAGCAGGCAGAGCGGGTTGTAGAAAGCTAGTACAGAATAAAATACTAGAAACAAAATATATTTGATGCATGTTGTTGTTCTAAGAGTACGTTTGGCAACTTCGACACTTGCGTGCATCAAGTGCAAGTGGGCATCTCTCATTATTTGAAGTTAGGTTTTATTTTTCTGTAGATCTAAAAATGTATTAGTTTTATTATAATTATTTATATACATATTATGTACAGACAAACACTTAAAAACAAAACAAACAAATACAGGTAGCACAAAAGTACTTACTGCTTGTCTTTATGTATATAATCCTTGTCTTCATGTGTTTATCAACTAACTCTTTCTAAACTTCTTGACCGATTTGGATGAAATTTTATTTTAATTTAAGTTTAGTCCATTATATAGGGTGACTGGCAATTAGTGTACGATACTTAAACACGTGATTGTGATCATGATAACAAACAATTTTTATTATGGGAGCAAAGTCGAAATCGCGAAAAAAATATCAGCTGTTCAGTACATTAGGCAAACATAAATGTACTGAACAGCTGTTTTTTTTTTTCGCGATTTCAGGTTAGTTCCCATAGTAAAGTTGTTGATTATCATGAGCACAATCACGTGTTTAAGTATCGTACACTAATTACCAGTCACCCTATATAAAAATCTCGAATCAGACCGATTTTTATTAATTTTCTTGTCTATGTTTAGTAGGTCTGAGACTATTTTTCATCCTCCTACCCCCATGGGTAGGAATAAAAAATGGGGGATGGCCCCCACTTTTTTCTTTGATTATATGGCAGAACAATGCTTGCCGGGTTAGTCAGTAAAAAAAAATCTTCCAGCAGACCGAAGTTGCATGAGAAATGAGATATTGGATGGGTTACTGGAACTTAATCATATAATACAAAGTTAATATTATATATCTACCTGTTTATGTTTTGTTTAAATGATAAATTGATTTGTCGTTAAAACGTAAAAAAGATCATCGGATCTAGATTCGCTGTTTTCGAACGAAAATTATTCAAATTAGTCCCAAAAAAATAACTTTCGTTTTTATTTATTACTTCTAACCGGATTCATAGGAAATCTTAATTACGTATTGATATATTTTTTGTGATTCATTTCCAGTCGGGATCCTTGATGTTGAAGCGTTTTTAACTTATATGGTAACAAAAACACATATAATCCAACAACAGTTCCTGATGGTAATCAAATAAATAAGCTTGAACTAAGCAATAAAAGCAGCATTGAAGCTGCAGCAGCTTTAGAACTTTTTTCATCCGATTTTAAAGGTCACTTTTTTTTGTAAAATGTTAAAAATAAACATGAAATTAAATGTCGTTTTTGATCGCTTCCTAGTTCTATGTACTTAGTTTATGCTTTTCAACCAAACTATAATATAATAATAATATTTATTCAAAATCCTTTTCAGGATAAATTAATACATTCTTAAATATAAATCTTAATTCTGAGTCTTACGTGCCTGAACTAGGAAATCCTGTGTTTATTTATTACATATACGTACTTAATTAAATAATCAGAAGCATTCTATAGCACAATACAAATATGTAAAAAATGTGTAATATAGACAAGTCATCTTATACTATTATAATATTATCTAAGCTTAACTTCTAGTTTCTTAATTAACAAGATAGGTACTTCAAACTTCCTAGGTAACAACTAGGTCAAAAATTTTATAAAAACTAGTGTTGTTCAGTTGCTTACGGTCAGGTAGGTACTAGATTATCTCGGTCATGAAAATCGATTACTCACTTCAACCTCCACACAATAGGCATCATAGACAGTCCCCTGTGCAGAGCATGCTTGAAGGGCGAGGAGACAATTGCACATATGCTCCTAGACTGCACAGATGTCACTGAAATACGCACACGGATCTTAGGATCACCGAATTCACTTAGTGATGCCCTGAAAAACCTGAGAGGCCTAATCTGTTTTTGGAGAGAGGTGGGCTGGTTGGAATAAGCCCACCTAAGGTTATGGCCGCCATGGCCCACGTACAATGGTCCGCATAGGACTAAGTGCGGAAACCATACTAAGACATAAGACATATAAGACATTACTCACTTCAAAATGAACGTAAGGGTACAGTAGAGCTAGGTTCCCAGGCACAGAACTGTTTTCTCAGTAACTTCTTTTAATTTTATGTATGAGTAGGTTCAAGAATTTTAAATTAGATCGAAATCAAACTAATATTCATACATTGGGGTTGAATTGCAGTTTATCTCATCAATCGGCAATGGATCCGTGCGGTGGTGAAGCGAACGCGTATCTTTTTATGAAAATCGCCTGAAATCGTGAATAAGATCCTTAATACATTATTTAGATATTAATGTGTAAAATAAAACACTGGTCTCTGTACTAAGTAGAGAGTCTAGGCTCTCTAGTGATGACAACGTAAGTTAGTCTTATAAGTCATCAACATAGTCAGTATCTGGCCACCGTAGGCACGGGCTTGCAGACGACAAGCAATGGATAGCTCGTCGTCCACCCGTCCGGTAAGGACCAGACCTGAGTCGATAGCGGAACGTTCTCCTCAAAGATGTCAGCAAAACTGAAGAGACCGATGGTTCCTAGGGTTGTAGGAACATTTGAAAGAGTGAACGTGGCCCTAGAATGCAAAGGGCAACTGAAGGCCATAGGTGGGTTTTAGTCAGTGAAAGACTGATACGTCCTCTCGTTCCACTCCAGAGCAGGAGAAGTCATTGGATGATTTTCCGCCTAAAAAAAATATGTTAATTTCTAGACACGCTTAAGGCCTGGTGAATGAACTTCTTTAGTATTTAAATATTCAAATCTTTTATTTATTGGCCTCCTTTCGGTTTATTATTCTTTGATAGAAACTGCACTAGTGAAACCTCTATACCAAAAAAATAACAAACCAGAATAGCTTGAGGCTACTATCGTCCAATAGATCTACTGCCTACAGCTTCAAAGATTTTTGAGAAAGCAATGTGTAATCGTGTGTACGCCTTTTGCGAGAAATATAAAGTATTCAACGAATGTCAAAATGGCTTTCGTAAAAATAAATCAACAACTTTAGCCGTTTACAAATTCATACAGGAAGCTCTTAATAATAGGGGTTAAAGTATGAAATTGCCGTTTTTTAAAATGGGTTGCTTTGAAGTGTTATATTTTTGGATTGACTTGGAATTATAAGTTCAAATAAACTTTATATTAAAGGTACGTTATTCTTTTTCCGAAATTAGCTATTTATTGGATTCTTTGTGTTTTGTGTTTTCTGTAATATCGCAGTTTTAAAAACGGTAATTTCATAGTTAAAGACCTAAAATAACAAATAATAAAAAATACGCAATGGGTATGCTACTTGACATGAGTAAAGCCGATAAAGTGCAATATAAACTATATGGAGTAGGAATCCGCGGCAAATCCCATGAATGGTTTAAGTCCTATTTAGCAAACAGAGCGCAATTAGTTGAAATATAATTCTTCTCCGATCTGACAGCAAGGCAATAAAAGCCTTAATACCACAAGGGAGTGTAATTGGATGTCTTCTTTTTCTCATTCAAATAAATGATCTTCCGACAACAATTCAAGATTCCGGACCTTATTTGCAGATGACATTTCTATTCTTACTTCTTGTCATGATAGCAAAATCCTAAACAATGCACATAATAATATATTCACCAAAACCATAACCTGGTAATTTTTTTTTTTAATTCATATAAACTAGTTCTTGACTGCGATCCCACCTGATGGTAAGCATTGATGCAATTGTTGATGGTGAGGCGCACTAGTTTATTAAGAGCCTATTCACCCTAGCTTTCAAGACTTTTAAATTATAATCGGACGGGAAGACCGCAGCAGACAAATTGTTCCAGTCCTCCGATGTACGCTATATAAACGACGAGGCAAAACGCTTAGTCCGGACCGTAGAGGTTTCACAACGACGTAAGGGTGGATACTCGCCGTACATTGGATTGTCCGATGGTAGAAATGAGATGGTGGAATCAAGTCATGCAAATCCCGCGCACACTCTCCAAAATGCATCCTGTAAAATACCGAAAGGCTAGCTACCCTACGTCTGTGCTCAAGGTTTTGTAGATTGGACTTAACCAAATCTGGATCACCAATTAGCCTCTTCGCACGCCTTTCCACCGAGTTCAAAACTGCTAGATGGCATTTTGCAGCACCAGCAGTGTATATGTAGCTGCACTACTCCACACACGAACGGACCTGTGCTTTGTACAACATTAAAAGCTGTCCCGGTGTGACGTACCGCCGGACCTTTGCCAGAACGCCGAGTTTTCTAGCAGCTAACTTGGCTTTAGATTCAATTAACCGCCCAAAATTACGGTCTGAGGAGATTTCTGCTCCCAAGAGCTGATGGCGGTCGGTGAACTCCAAGGATACATTCTGAATAGCAGGAGCCAAGGTGAACGGGCTCCTTTTGGCGGTGAATAGACATGCTTGTATTTTGTCGGCGTTGAATCCCATCAGATTGGCTTCACCTCACTTGGAGACTGCCTGTAGTGAGACATTCGTACGCTCTCATTCGAACCGGATTAGCTCCTTACTATCCTGAGCACTTGGCAGGTATCTCTCTACAACTGTGCTATCATCTGCATACCCATAGATAACATCAGCAGATCGTTGAAATGCAGCAAGAAGAGAGTTGCAGAGAGAACAGACCCCTGAGGAACTCCGGCATTAGTCGTCATGGGCTCTGATGAGCATCCGTCGACAACAACTCGGACAGATCGTTCACTCAGGAAGTCTTTTACCCAGTTAATCAGACCAGGGGAAATGTCGTGCGCTAGAAGCTTACGCAAAAGGCTAGCATACCATACCCTGTTGAAGGCTTTTGAGACGTCTAAGGAAAAGGCAATGGCTTCCCCATTTTTCTCGAGCGCCTCGCCCCTCAAGTGGGTGGCATAAACTAGGAGGTCCCCAGTAGACCGATTGATTCAATTTTTAGAAGCCTTTAACAAAACTGAATTGCTTACTAATGTAGAAAATGTAATAATCTGTATATTGCAATTAGCTAGTATATGAAGTCTGAAATTCTCACGTAAGTATTCAAGTAAGTTAAGAATATAGTCCTGCTTTGAATACCTAAAACTTTAGGGCCGTCACACACGATGATAGAGATACTATAATATCCTTACATTATGTAAAACAGTCTCCATCACGTCAGTCGGTCTATCTATTCGCGATAAACTCAAAAATTACTAAATGGATTTTCATACGGTTTTCATCAAATAGACAGAGTGATGACTGACCTATTAGTCTAGTGGTCAATGGCCCTAACGGCAATGCCGGAGTTCGTGGGTTCGATTCCCACACAAGACAAATATTTGTGTGATGAGCACAATCATTGGTCCTGTGTCTGAGTGAAAAATATGTATAGTTATCAGTTACCTATCTAGTACTCATACCACAAGCTCTGCTTAGTTTGAAACTAGATGGTGTTGTGTGAAAGTTGTGGAATGTTATTATTATATTATTATTATTTATAAGGAATGTTTAGATACTACCTTAATGTAGTAAATAAAAGCAGAAAATTTCAAAGATTTCTAGCTAGTATGAGATATTATGAGAGATTATATTTACCGTGTAAAATTAAAAAGTGGCATATTTACCTGAGCAGTGGTGGCCGAGTGGTAACGGCCCCGACTTACAAGTTGTAGGTTGCGGGTTCAAACCCAGCCAGGCGCATTACTTTGTGTAATTTATTTCATCACCACTGCCCTCAAGACGGTGAAGGAAAACATCGTGAGGAAACCGGCATGTCCTAGAACCAAAAATTCGAAGACATGTGACATCCACCAACCCTCACTGGGCCCGCGTGGTGGCCCAATCCCTCTCGTAGAGAGGAAGCCTGAGTTCCAACAGTGGGAACATTATAAGGCCGACTATACTATATTTACCTTTAATAAGATAGTAATATTACGGGCACATAAAACATAATAATATATGTTTTTTTTGTGTTTGTTGCTTTATTCAGATGTATGGCTGGCAATACATAATATTATGAAATATGTTTTACGATACTATACAAAGTGTAGCGTTAAATGCGCAAAACCTGAAAATAGTTTGATCAGAATAACGAGCAGAATCAATTGTACCACTTTTTAATATAGGTCAGATTATTCAAAAAATCTTCATTAAAATCTTGCCCCGTCTATTTATTAATAGGTTAAGCCAACACGTGCGCAAACCCGCCAAAATAGGTAAACAAACACCAATGGTTGTAGTCCATTGAAATTTTCTTATACGCGGGATAGTTCTTATTTTAAATGCAGACGAATCTTATACAATCTAAAACAGCACATAAAACCATTATATTCTTTTAAATGTTTTTTTTTCTCTCAGAATTAAGTCAATTGAATTAAAAATCATTTGGGGTGTCTGAGGTTTTGCGCATTTAAAGGTACACGTTATATATGTATGTAGGTACATAATATGTTATGTCATATTGTCTACATTTCTTTTAATCTCTCTTTTCGCAGGTCTACTGGAAGTTTCTCTGGAAATAAGCAGTATCTTTGTACTAATGTATATTATTTATTATCTGTTTTTGTGTGTAAATAAATATGTCACTATGCTAGCTGGCTAGCATCATTAAATAAGAAGATAATAATAGAATATTAGCATAATTAGATATTCAGATAATAGCCTAGCCCTTTTTACTATACGGTGCCATTTGACTAGTCGCCCGAAAACAATAAAGTTTAATAAGCCATATACCCCATAAATTTAAGAGAGTTGATAAATCGTAAAATTAATTGCATTCAACTGGCAATGTGCTGACGAGTGTCGTAATATATTTTTCGACACACTTGCTCAGAAAGTGACTATTATTGCACTACACTTAGGTATATAATCACGCTTATAACCAAACTGTGACTTTTTGATTACCATTATGCACTAGTGTGATAATGTAGTTAAAACCTTTTTGTTAAACCTCTGTTCCCATTTTTTTTTGGATTTTAATGACCTGGTCACTTGGACCTTTAAGTCAAGCCTCTGTTCTCAAAACAAATTTTTAATTTGAAAAAAAAAAAAAACACATTAGGTAAGTATTGCGTTCAATAGTAAATATTAGTGTCTTGCTTATTTTATGCAATTTTGTGTTTAAATAAACTATTTTAACTTTTACATGTTTAATAAATAAATATTTCATTCCAAAAATTATTTTTTATTTAAGCAACCTCATTCTTATTTTTAAACACTCTAGCTAGAGTAGCTAGTCTATGGCCGCCATTATGAATGCGCGCGCATAAGAAAACAGAACTTTTTTTTGCCGCCATATTACAAAAAAAATACAATAGTTAATTATTATTTTATAAAAATGTCTACAACTACTATTTTGAGGAAAGTGATTTGTGCTGTACACCTCCCGATATAAGATGTGAAGCCCTTAACGTTATGGAAAGTTTACTACCAGAATACTCAAAGCAAAAATATCTGTTGGCATACCAAAATTTCATACAATGGAAAATCAATAAAAATACTTACACAGTCTTTTTCCGAAAATGTATTCATGGCGTACTTTAAAGAATTATCGTCCAGGTACAAACCTAGCTCTTTATGGTGTATTTACTCAATGTTAAAAAGTACAGTGCGAACAAAAAATGGAGTGGACTTAAAAACATACTGCAATTTAACAGTTTATCTAAAGAGACTGTCCGATGGATTTCGAAGTAAAAAATCTAAGGTTTTAACCACCTGATGACATTGAAAAATTCATAAAGGATGCTCCAGATAACCAATATTTGGCTACTAAGGTTAGTTAAATTCGTTTTCGGTATACTCTGTGTAAAGTACGCGACTCCAGTCTATGTTGTGTGATAAAAAACTTATTTAATGATTGTTCCTTCTTTATACTAAATAAAACTGATTTTTCATTTTTTTTTCTTCTCAAGTGTGCCGAAAAACGTCGTATGATACACGTGAATATTGGCGATTACCGTCCTCGGCTCTCTTAAGATCCTCGCCTTCGGCTCGGATCTAAATACCGCCTCAGCGGTAATCACCAACATTATACACTTGTATCATAATGTACTATAAGATTTTATTACTAACTATTTATTTATTTGTTGCATCACTCATTACAAATTGCAAGTCCTCAATACGGTAAATTCGCGTATTCTAACTTAAGGGCCTATTACACTACGCGATATTCAGACTGTCTTATTTTTTGTTCCGAGTAAGACCGGTCTAACCCTTATTACACTACGCGACATCGACTAAGACTGTCTGAATATCGAGTAGTGTAATAGGCCCTTTAGAACTGTAATAATTATAAATAATAGATTTCTTGTATTTGAAGTGACCATGACATAACCTGTCCGTGTCTAGGCGTAATTTTATTTTAATAAAATAAAATAAAGTTTATTTGTTTTTATAATTTTATTTTAATAAAATGTTATATTAGACGCATTGGCTGAATATCACCCAGGCCGCTAATTGAACGCTGTTTTGTTACCAGGTTGTGCTAAATTAAGCTAGTTCTGTGACATATTATCGTGTTTCGCGTGTGACGTCCTTTAATAATTTTAATCTTGGCAGATGGAAATCAATTTATTCAAAATGGCATTTGATTACCACGGGACTAGTTGAATGACGTCTATCGAAAAAAAAAAAAACCTGAAATACCAGTAGTTGATATTTTAAGATATTATATAGTCTTCAGTATTCTGAGATTGTCTAGTCTAGTCTATTGTCGTTGGCCTAGTAGAATTAAAAAGTCTGAGAAGAACTATGAGAATTGTTTTTTTAATAAAGTCATATTCTCTTATCAATACAAGTGTAAATATGGAAGTCATAGTACTTCGCTTTCTCCATTAGGTGTATATATATAATTTGCGTACCTACTTGTGACCATTCACCTACCAGATGGACAGACCTCATTAAATCATCTTTGAAGTGTTCCCTCATTGAATGTACACACAGTGCCACGAATAGAGAGAGATGAAGAAGTCTCGCAAAAGCCGCAACGAACCTACCAGACCATCCATGACCATTAACCACGACTACTCCGTTAGGAGTGTACGACTGAGAAGAAGAAGAAGTAAGAACTTTAATAAGGATATGTCTGATGGGTTGAAGAGATACTCTCTAAGGACACACTCTCTTTTATAGTTTAGTGTAACTTCTTCTTGGATTGTTTGTCCACATAATATCGGTACGGAGTGTGGTATCTAGTGTGAAACAGGCTCCCAGCCTCTCAGTCTTCTCCCGTCTACTTTTTCCGTCAGTTTCGCTTTCTGGTGTCTTGCATTTGTTTTCATGCATGTTTCTGGCTTTTTATCGAAAATTTAAGGCAACCCACTCAGGGCGGGTCAATGTAGATTGAAAACTTAAATTGATACCACTACGGTCCGGACTAAGCGTTTCGCATCGTCGTTTGTACCGCGTACATCGGAGAACTAGAACAATTTGCCTGCTGCGGTCTTTCCGTCCGATTATAATTTAAGTATCTTCAAGGCTAGAGCGAATAGGCTCCTAATAAACTAGTGCGCTTCACCATCAACGATTGCATCACTACGTACATAGTGATGCAATCGTTGTACCATCAGGTAGGATCGCAGTCAATATCAACAAAAATTGTGGTTAATACCAATTAAGAATATAATATACCTACGTACGTATAAGGTAGTTAGTTTTAATTACGTTATTATTAGATTATAAGGTAGCTAAATTTAATGTAAAATAAATATATTTATTATACGTTGACTTAATCAATGTTTCACGTGTCCGTCACGTGCTTGTGACGCAAGTAGGATATTTTATAACATTATAATAATAATGGATTATCATGCATTCTGTGATTAACCATTTGTTGCGGTGGTTTTAGAAGTAAAGATTTTCTTTATAAAGTTGTATCAATAATATAAGAATAAGTTATGGTGCCCTTGAAAATTGTTGTCTTAAAAATATTCTCTTATTGAATTCGGCAAAGAATTATGTTACTACTGCGAAGCAGATATGATTCACCGAGATGAATATCAGTAAAATAATGATTAATTATGTAATTTAGAGGATCTTCGGTTTTATAACCTTGTGTTGGGATCGATCGATAACATAAGATCTCCGCAACGCCATTGCACGGGCAACTTCTGAAAAGGAAACCAATAGTCCTTGAACGCAAAGGGCAATTGAAGGAAACAGTGGTTTTAGTCAGTGAAAGTCTTACGCGCCCTAATACTACACCCTGTGTTTGTGGGAGAAGTCATTGGATAATTTCCCATCTCATAAATAACTTAACCTACGCAACGAAATTATATTTTTCAAGGGAAAAAGACAACGACACTGAAAGTAGGACAAAAGCTGATAACCTTAGGCTTTAATATTTGATTAGTGAAACTGTTACAATAATATACGTCAATATAAAAACCGAATTTAGTCGCAAATTAATACGAACCTAGTACTTACTGTAGGTAAATACAAATATTTTATCAAATTATTATTGTTTACAAGTCGTTTATCTCAAGAACCAGAGTCAATGCAATCAAAGAAAATATAGTGTGTTGTGTGTGTTTATAATAATTATAATGTTTCAAAATTAAATATATTTTTTGTTGCTCTGTTTACAATTAAAAACAGTTTTGTATTTTAGCTAGCTACTGAAAAGACAGGCTCACGTTTTTTTTGAATGATATAAACCAGTGCTTGACTGCGATCCCACCTGATGGTAAGCAGTGGTGCAATCGTTGATGGTGAAGCGCACTAGTTTATTAAGAGCACTCTAGCCTTGAAGACACCGAAACTATAATCGGACGGGAAGACTACAGCAGCCAAATTGTTCCAGTAAATTCTGTAAAAAGAGAGAGAGGGGTTTTCCCCTGTAGTGGGTCAATATAGACAGAGATAAAATAATCTAATCTAACTAAGATTAGATTATAGGCAGACAAGAAGAAATAACACCAATTTGCAAAATTTTTAAGCTCACATTCGAGATAAGGAAACCGGGAAACCCGTTGCACAGATTTTATTTAGTATGGGTTCCTATCTCCTATCTTTAAATTTTTATCTGTCTTTGTTATTTTTGGAAAGTGATTCTTGTTTTCGATTCTTTCCATAGTTTTTACTAAATTTACAGGCCGAAACTGAGTAAATACAGCGTGTGGAGTGTTATATGGATACCTTATTTTGTATCTTAATTTTTATTTAAGATACAAAATAAGCGAGGCGGATGACTAGGTAGGTTTATGAACTTTATAATGATAAATGTACGCCTAAAATAGAGGGAATAAATAGTGATATTAAATTATAATAACACTAAAAAGTGTAAAATGAAACAATCCCGACTGCGTAAAAAATAACTTTAAACTTTTGAGTGCGTAATTAGAGACACAATAGTAAGACAATGGCGCGTGAACGCCGGCGTTAATGCGGGGATCAACAGCTTAAATAAAAACTGAAAAGAGAAAAACAAGTTCAGTCCAGTAGTGAAGAAACCAATTTAATTGCATTCATTTAAACACATAAAATAAAACAAATAATCAATTGTCATACGGAACATATTAACTGCAACAGTTGGGATCCATTAAAATAATCTAGACTAAAATCATTCCATCTAATATGGGTGTTCAGTGCAATTGAACGCCTTACTATCCGTTCCTGGACTTGGGGATCCATTCAGTCATAAGAAATCTATTTTTGGATAAAAATTGAGCCATAAATCAGAGCAGCATATGCTAGATTCAATAATATGCCACTTTCGATAATTTTAAACATTATGTATTTATTTAAAAAAATATGTAAACACATAAAATACAAGATAAGAAGAGGGAAACCGAAAATAGGTACAAAGGTGATGATTATTTCTAGAAAAAAGAGAAACCAAACAGTTAACGTTGAAATAATATAACATAAACAATAAATAATATCATAAATATATACATACATAGTAGAATAAATATCCCAATAATAAATAAAGAATAAATACTTATGAGCAACTAGGACGAAATTGAAAGATAGTGTTCTTTCACCCCTCTTGAAAACTGCAATAGTAAAGGTAGAACTACACTGCGCACACGACCGTGTGCCATGTACGCCGATCTGGGCGCGTCGGTCTCTATGCCATACATTTTATATGGAAACTAGACTTGTAGAGCTGCACTAGACCAACGCCACGCCACGTCACGCGACGTCGCCGTCGTTCTACGTACAAATTAGGCGTGGTCCACGTGTGCGTCAGTCTAATCTAGTTCTAGGTTAAAGGTAGAACTACACTGCGATCTGGCTGCGTCAGTCTCCATACATTTTATATGGAAACTAGACTTGTAAATCTACACTTGATCCACGCCACGCGATGCAACGCGACGCCACGCGACGTCGTTCTAAGGTGGGTGGAACATGGAAGGCCACTGTAACTAAAAAACAATTTTTATTAGTTTATTTACTGGATAAATGAAAGAATCGAATTATTATGTAACACTTTGTTTTATTGTGTTTTATAAATTACTTTTTTAATTCTAGTTGTAATCACTATTTATTAAACTTAAGTTTCATTAAGCTCTTTCAAATGGCCTAGCAAGGAATAGGGCTCCATACAACGCCAATATTATAAATCAATCGTTCAGCTTAAATCTAGAGTTCTAGCAATCTAAATATCTGCTTTTACTAAAACTATTTATAAAGCTCTTTCATTTAAACGAAACATTAATTGCTTAATGTATTATAGTCATCTGTAAAAAACTCAACGAACATTCCTTGAACACCAATGTATAACTAAGAATATATCAATCAAAATGATGTAAAAGTAATAGTAATGAGTATTGTGTCGATAATAAATAAGTTGCCAATGCGTTTTAGAATGAAATTAAAAAAAAAATTATTATGGCCTTATAATGGCCTTCTTAGCGGTCTGTTCTTTGTAAGGCCAAAATGTTCCTAAGTAGGCCTAACTACCAATTATCATCTTTAACAAGCATTTTTTATATTTAATAAAATTACACTACAGACTAATTACCCTAATTATTACAACTTATAATGGCACATATAAAAACATGGTAAATAAATAGGTTATTAGTCAGGAATGTTTAAAATCAATGATTCCTGAGATTAAAAACCGAAAATATCACAAAGTAATAACTCAAATTCGGAAACAAACTTAGAAACTAAAAACTTTTTACAAAAAATAAATACAACCGTCTTAAATTAAAAAAAAAAAACACTGAAAGTGCAAAATAACTTTAATTTCGGAAGTCGGTGTTTCTATAATATTTTTGTCTCTTCGTTATTTAACACCGACTTCCGAAATTGCCAGAGTGCATCTCATGACAATTCTAATAATCCCAAACACGGCTAGATTACATTAATTTGTTAGAGTTCCGGTGCCTTACTTCAGGCTTCATAATCAGATCAGTTCGATATATTCCCCTTCTTCTTTCAGTCAGTCATCTACTACACATATAAAAAAAGCAATTCTACTTGTTACGACAGTTCTGCTGTGATCGTATGAGGAGTTCTGTTCCATATCTTCGAAGTTCATGATCAGGTCATAACAATATTTCTATGGGACCAACTTGGAAACATAACCTGTCAATAAAAAAAAAAAAACAAAATCGGTCCGCAATTGACCGAGAAATCAGTGAACATACTAAAAAAAAAATACATTCAGCCGAACATAGAAACTCCTCCTTTTTGAAGTCGGTTAAAATGGATTATAATTTTGGATATTTTAAACATAATCTGCGCATAAAAATACGAGATCTTTTTAGTGAGACCCATAGTCCATACACTCCACATGATACCACTTTTGACATTCCCTACGCTGTCTCATGTCTTCGATTCTACCCTTGCCACATGCATGACACTACCATTTCTTTTCTTCACCTTCTGCTATTTTCTTCATCACCATATTTTCACGATTTGTATATGTTCCTAGTAAAGTTTATGTACCCTAGCGAGGCCAACCGTCAAATTTAAAAAAAGGAACCACGGCTTTCCTAGGAATTCTGCCGATATTTTAACTGAAATCGAGGCAATTTTTTTTTTTTTTTTTTAGTACCATAACAAAATCAGAAATCAGTCGAAAGCCATAATTAATATTCCTTCCATTTGTTTTTTGACCGCGGCTGAAATTGTGATGACGCTGATATATTTTGAGATAAGTAGGTACTTGATTTTGTTAAGTAATAGTACTAAAAAACCTAATTGTTATTCATTCACTTTGCTCTGGAGCTTAACTTTATAACTTGATTATTTATTTTATTTTGTTTGAATTAAACAGTACACACCGGCTACCCTAATATTAACGGAGTAAATATTTGGCACTCGTAGACACATCCTGGTTGATTGCAGTTGTAATGTTTTATAAATGAAAGGCACCTTGATGATGGCTGATGTGTCATTCATTGGCAGGTTATATTATAAATGTTTTCGGTTCCTACAATAGGTACTCATCTTATTCGTGCTATCCCCATTTTGCTATAATTTATACCATTACATGAATGCGTAATAATTGCTAAAGTTTAACTATTAGAACAGTGCCATCTTTCAATAGTTACCACAATCTGCCACGACACTAGCATGCTCGGTTATCGTAGAATTTTCCTCTCCCGTTGACTATGTAGTTCCACTTGAAACAATAGATGTCGCTGCGCACTTACGCGTATCAAACATAGATGGCGCTGTCTTGGGTTAACTTAGCTCCAGAAAGATCCGAGCGAAGCATCCTTCCCAAAGTTGTACTTTCATGGAAAATCGGGAAAAGCCATCCCGGATACGATTCAGTCGGTTCGGGGCACTCTGCGCGCGAACTTCCCTAACCCATTCCCTTTCGGCTGACTACAAAGGGCTGAGTTTAGTGGTTGCGCCTTTACCTTTTAATACCATCTATGGTCTTTGAATTGAAAAAAATATAATTTAGTTATTTCTTGTGCAATTAATTTACCTAGTTTACGTTGTGTTAAAAACTTTTTAAAGTATTTTTGTAAGGATTAAGGATTAACGTAGTCGCTGGCGGATAATAATGATCGGTAAGCATTTTTGCCTTTGTAGTAACACTTTATTTTAATATAGGTATTTGAATAAAAACCGTTATATTAAATCATAAAAAATAGGTTTACTGTAACGTTGATTGCAGTTTTGCTGAAAGTAAGTACGTTACTTACTCAGATTTTTAAAAGGACAGTTTAATAAAAGTTGGATGCGATTTCATAATTAGTTAAGTGCATCCACCATGAACATAAGTACTTTAAGAAGAAGGAAAGTAGATGAAGAATGACGCAATCAAATCTGAAAAACTGAAATATAAAAATAAATTATTCCTTTGTTAATTTAACAAATTAGGTTATATTTTTAAAGACCTCACCATGACCCTTTGAAGTATATTCACATCATAAAATGTATTTCATTTTATGATGTGAATACTTCAAAGGTGAACGAAATGCTACCAAAAACCAATGTGAATATTTTATATGTTTTTAAATACCTCTTTTGTCCGATCCGGAGCTTAAATTCGCGCGGGTGCGTACTATAAAGGGATATGATGTATTTTGTATAAAAACTTTTCAGAACTTTAACTTTTCACTCACTGGATAATAATTATTTCTTGTGTAGGTACTATGTTCCACGAAAACTGACGTATATAGATTTCAAATGATCTTATTAATAGGTAGCAATATCGGCAAACCCAATTTGATATTTTTTACGAGACGGTGCGGGAGAAAAATGTCTGGAAGGAATTGAGGGAGGTCTTTGCCCAGCAGTGGGGTAGTAAATAGGGAAGATTTATTTTTATCATAACATTAATTTATCCTTATTCAACGAAGAGTACATAAGAAGATATTTACATCTCATTGTAGTGGTTTTGTGCATAATGAGATGTAAAACAATGTAGACATACTTAAAAAATAAGATAGTGTGAAAGATACAAAAGGAGACAATTTTTTTTGTTTGGGGAATAGGCCCACCACAAGTTGTGGCGTTTAGCAATGAAATGCACGTTAGTTTATTCCTTATAATCTCTAGATTACAGTGGTAATATTAGCAAAACTTTATGTAACTGGAGTACCGTGAAATACGACAGTCAAAACATGACTCTCATAATAACCTAAAATCTCACAAGAGCGATTGTCTAATGAGTGGATAGGTCTCCTTGGTATTTAAAGTTAAAATAGTGCACTGTCCAATAATATACAGTATAAAACAAAGTCACGTCTTTACTACGTGACAGACTTTGATGTGATTTACACGATTTAATAGACTTATTCATGAAAATGCGTAGATGTATTCATTTCGAAATAGCGCGGCTTTTGCCAGCCATTGACTGTAGATCTAAAATAATAAGGTGATGTGTTTTATGCTGGTTGTGTAAGGAGAAAAAAAACCACATTATAGGTACATCACAAGTATTTATTACTGTTCATCATCATCATTTTCAAAGTCATCTCTTAAAAGCAGTATTTCATCTAAAAAAGATGCAGGTGGCTCAACCTCACCTGCCCAAGATAAAAACCACACTATACACATCACATATGCACAGCAGCCAACAGTGCGTCTGCCCACTAAACAATTACAACAGTATCCAGCAAGAGCAGTATTCAACATTCCGTTGAAATCGTGCTGCACAATTGGTACAACGCTTTGTGGATTATGCATGTATCTACAGATGCCATTTTCATAAAATCTTTCGAATAAAAATACGAAAAGAACAGAAGAAACATGCAACTATCTAGTAATCGGAAACAATAATAATGTTGTCTGTAGCGGTGGGCGTTTCAACGACGAACAGTTTTCAAAGACCGTTTTTTGTTCTGCAACGTAACAACCGTTTTCCATCCTGCGACCAAACGGTCTTCGTTGCACAAACCAGTCTTCGAATTACTGTATGAGAATTGTTATCTTACTGTTAAAAAAATAAGGTCTAAAATCCATTGCTTCAACTATCACACTCGTCGCATCGTCATTTTTAAAACCAGTTATTGCAATGAAAAATGAATTTTATGTTTATAGTCACAAAGTTCATTTTTCATTGTAATAACTGGTTTTGAAACGACGACGCGACGAATACAGAATTTATTACCGTCCTCAAACTAGTTGCGACAACGAACGTTTTCTGCAACTACTTCACTCAACGATAGTTTCGTCTTCAAACCAGTTGCGACGACGACCGTTTTCTGCAACCGTTTTTGTCGTCGCAAAAACGGTTACGTCTCGTCCGTCTAAAATTCGACAACGACCCACCACTAGTTGTCTGTTAGTGTCAAACTGATTGAAACTGGACCACAGAGCATCTGCAACGGGCTATTAATTACGTTTCGTTCCACGGTGATTTTTAAAGTACCTACGTTACTTGATATTTGTGTTAATCGTTAAGAACAGCATTAAAAACAAGTTCGCTGTACCAATTAATTATTATCTCTTGAAACGCATTTAAATCCGATGTCACCGCTGCGCACTGTAGTAACATATTTTTTTTCACGTTAAAATAAACTTGAAAACGCTCCTAAACAAGCATTTTTTGCCGTAACACTTTTTTACTATTATTTCATTATTCCGGTTAGATTTCTATATAATTTTTGGTCTGTTAATTATAATAAGATGATCGCTTTTTCCATGTGTAATATGATTAATAAACGTAACCGTTTAACAGAGGGCCCAAAAAAAATTGTCTCCTTTTGCACACTGAATTTAAATAGGCAAAATTTTTAAGGTTATCTCTGAAGTGATAACATCTTGTTTCTCCTAAAGTAGTTGGTTTTCAATGGTTTTCTTAGGAACGATAAGTTTTCTCCTTCTCTCAAAGAATATGTGAACCTGAAGCTCCACTAGGCGTCAGTGATTTATCAATTTTCGCCTATGCAAATTTTCTTCTAGAAAATTCCGGACGTAGTAAACTTGAAGTGCAAAATTGTAATTTTACAGTCAGGCAACTTTAAAGGTAATACAGTGTTTGTAGTACTAACTTCTGCCTGCTGCTTCACCCGCGTAACGGTAGAAAAATATTCTAAGGAAACATGGTCCCGACATAGGATACTTTAAAAATACAACACACAAGTAGACTATACTCGTGTGCTAAATTTTAACCGAATCTGTCAAACACAGACATACCTACAAACTTTTGCCTTTAAAATATTTGTGTAATAGTAGAAAATGTAGGAGTCAAGTTGGTCTGATTGTATATCTGCTATAGCTACAAAACCATTCCCCTGGAATGAGAGAATTAACCTTTGTGAAAGCTTTTCAATCGTTCACAATTGAATTTTCTAATAAATAAAATTAAAAAATTACCAATCTTGGCGTGTAAAATAATATTTATCGTTTTTCTAATACCTATGTTATGTCTACTGTTTAATTAAATTTAGCGGTAAGCCAAATTGGTAAAAGTGATTTCTCGAATTTATTGTGCCATACGCACGATCAAATAAAATGGAGTAATAATTTTGCTGGTCGTCAAAGGTCCGTTTTATTGCAGTGTTTAACGTTCGACAGTAAAATGAAATGTCGAACTTCAAACTGAGCAATATATGGGCACCATAGGGGTGGTAAAAAGGATCGTTCGAAATCGAGTCGAATTTGTGACGTAATTTCGATTCGACAACCAAGTATAAACGGCGCCCGGGGAACCCTGTTTTTTGTGGTTGTGTACCTTTCTTAACAAATAGTCGGTTGATTCTCGGTAAACTGAGGACATTCTGTTTACTCGAAAACAAGAAGATACTTATTGTCAGTTCGTGTTTTAACTTTGTCTTTTTAGCTGTGATCTGTTGAAGAGTTCATTTTGTAATTTGTAAGTTAGAAAATTGCTTTTTATTTTATACTATCTGACTCGGAGAACTTCGTACCACCTAATAGTAAGGATAACGCCATTTACTGGCATTACCAGAACAGCATAATTCGTTTTATAATGACATTTTAATTAGAGATGGCGTTGTATTTGGATTTTTGATTGAGTGATTTTTTTCCATATTTTCTCACCGTTTAAACCTTCCCTGGACTATCACAAATATTTCAAGACCAAAATTAGCCAAATCGGTCCAGCCGTTGTCGAGTTTTAGCGAGACTAACGAACAGCTATTCATTTTTATATAATATGGAAGATTTTCTACAGAACCTCCCTGAAGGTAATAAATAAGGTGGGTATAATAAGGAAAACTGTATGAAATAGAATGTTTATTTTTTTATTTAAAATATGTTGCCTTAACGTGGTCGCTTACAATGGGCCTCATCAGAAGACTTAACTTAAAGTCACCCAAAGGGCAATGGAAAGGGATATGCTCCGATTTTCATTGCGTGATCGCATCAGAAATGAAGATATCCGCAGGAGAACCAAAGTTACTGACATAGTCCGAAGAATCGCCAAACTTAAGTGGCAGTGGACAGGGCACATTGCTTGCAGAACAGATGGTCGATACGAACGAAAGGTTCTGGAGTGGCGACTACGTACCGAAAGACGCAGCGTTGGAAGGCATCCCACAAGGTGGACTGATGATCTGGTGAGGGTCACGGGAATCCGATGGATGCGAGACGCACAGGACCGGTCGTTATGGCAACACTTGGGGAGGCCTATGTCTAATAGTGGACGTCTTTCAGCTGAAATGACGATGATGACGTTCGGGTGTGTTCACAAATATGTAACCTCACATATAACCCGGAAGAACTATCTGTAAGCCACACAACACACACACGCACACACACACACACACACACACACACACACACATTGACACATTTGTTCCGTGCGAGAATCGAACCTGCGACTTGCAGCAGTTGCAGCGTGGCAGCCAATCGGCACATCAAAATTCATAATAATATAACAAGAAGGCATCAGAGAAAATCGTCTTATTCTCGAGGGCAATGCGCAGACTGAACCTGGTGGCTGATAGAATTGATGTATTCTCATGTTCACTGAGCGAGTTCGCAAAAGTTACATTATACTTTTTATGTCTTGACGGAAATATATTATAATAATAAATAATTGTATTCTGTACCTAAATAAACTACTTGCCTTAAATTGTACAAATTTAATTGAATGTTAAATTATTTTTTAATTTCATTGTATTGGTTAATTTATTTTTATTGAGTTGTAAATGTTATGAATTTAATTTAATTGACATGAAATTGGATTTACCTGATTGAATGTGACATGAAATTGTTATTGTAATTTATATTTTTGATTACATTATCGCATTGGTTTGATCTATTATGATAACTGTTATTTTAATTTTTTGTAAGCGTTATGAATTCGAATTATCTATTGACATTAAATTATTATTGTAATTAATATTTTGACTACACTATCGCATTGGGTTGATCTGTAATGATAGCTGTATGTACGTCTAATAAACAAATAAATAAAAAAAAAGTTTCCGTTGTCATGTTAATAAATCAATAAAGAAAAAGGAATTTTATCCTGTAAAATAACAGTTGAAGACGCTGCACGCTGTTCTGTCGACAAGATTTTACATTCATTTTATTCAAATCCTTCTCATAGCAATCTCTGGAGCATAAAACTGTTCGAGACGGGCCCATTGGATTATTTCTTAAAGAATAGGATTCGGGCTGTGCGATATGTCCCCGTCCTAATGTTGGGCGACCCTTTGTCCTTTTGCCAAGTACCTTTGATATCGCACACCTGTTGTTCCCAAGATGCCTTGCAATGGCTTTTTATTGAGGAAATTCTTTTTTCAAACTTTTTCAATTTCGATGATTCTATATTTAAGTCGTATTGAAACTTTCGTAAGTAATAATGGATTTTTGTTGGTCTGTTGAATGGTGCGTTTTGGAGGGTTGATTGGAGGAACGTGTGGCTAAGTATAGAAGCCGGACAGGTCGATCCCCAAGGCTGAAAAGCAACATTTAGATTAATTTACTACCCAGGGGTAGTAAATTAATCTAAATGTTGCTTATATTATTTTAAGTTCTTACGATGCATAATAACGTTTTCTGATACCTATCGCTGTCAGCGTTAAGACCACAATTGTACCCATAGATTTAAGTTTTTTAGAATTTGTGTTACTTTTATGGTGAACAATGAAGTTTATTCTATTATATTCTTGATGAGGTCGGTCTGTGGATTTTTAACATACTAAGATTCTTCTATGCTTCAAAAAGCACCATAAGCCGTTGGTTCTGGGTGTCAGTTGTAAGTCTCTGACAGTTGTTATAGATATTCAAAAGACCAGGACACGATCGCGGGTCTGACCCGGTGTAATAATAAGATAGTGTCTGAAGTGTTCCATGGTGTGTATCTGCTTAGACGATGTTAAATTTATTAATGTTTTTCAATCATTTATCTAATGTATTTAATTTAATTTATCTATTATGCTATAACAATTTCATTGAATTGAATTAAATACTTAAATAAATAAATAAAAGCAGGAAATATAAAAATCCTTGCCAAGGGAGTTTGGCAGTTTTAGGCAAACGCTCCTTGTATAAGACTGGTATCATGGTATCCTGCATTCTTGCTTGACTTAACTGGAAACCGACCCCAACTTAGTTGGGAAAAGACAGTTTTTTTATTTTTGATAGGTTTGCGCTTGACCACTATCTCACCTGATGGAATTAAGCGACGATGCGGTCGACTATGGAGCGCGCTTACCTAGAAGTTACCTATTCACTCTTGACTTAAAGACTCCCGGGTGGTAGTTGATTGATTATTAAATGATCTGATTGCTAAGTTCGTGTTTATTATGTGTTTTACGTCACAGTAAATTATTATTATAAACTCTTAGTTTCAAACTAATACTTTATACTCAAATAATACCGGTTAATAATTACATACACGATTTTATGTTCATAGTCTCAATTACCGATAGGCTGTACAAAAACTATGGCTATTCCACAAAAAAAAGGAATTGTTACCTCAAATCGCAACAATTACAAAATTAAAAACAGATTAGCACGCCGAATCACAAATCATTGTCCACAGTATAAATTAATTCCCTCAGTTTGAATTGATTAGCTGAAACTTTGGGTCACGTAGAACGTTCTGGCGAACTTATCTACAATTACAGTCGGCCATTGTTTAATATCCAACGACAGTTTGTGCCCATAAAGTTAAAATTAGCGGATTTGCTTTAAGAAGTCTCATTTTATGTGTTTTGTTTTGTGTAACTATTACTAAGTCATACTTTTTTTTTGAGGTTGGAAAGCATCCAATGGCTTCTCGCGCTCTATGGTGGAACGAGAGGGAGTGACAGACTTTTAATAACTAAAACACACCTGTATCCTTCAGTTGCCCTTTGTGTTCTAGGGCTAAGGTCACTCTTTCAAACGTTGTCACAAGCATCAGTTTTGCTGACATCTCTTTGGGGCGCGCTTGGGACTCTACGCGCGGTCGGGTGGACGACGCACTACTATGTGTTCCAAATAAGAATAGGAAAGTCAATAACCTCGATCTGTCAAATGTTGGGTGAAAAGTACGGTTTGCGTATCAATAAAGTGTTTTTTTTGCTTTGTATTACTAAGTCTTAGTTAAATCTAGGTGAAATAAAAACGTTATTGTTTAATATAAATTAGCTAAATAAATTGTTTTTAGTCATAATTAGTAAAAAAAAAAACTATTTTCTTTCTTATTTTCATTGTTAGGAACAATTCGCCTTTTTCTTCCATTTGTCACTACTCAGGCACTTCACACACTGACGCAGAGATAAGCAAAATTGAATAACTGGATTCTGATAAAACTTTTTACGTTCACGATTCGTAAATAAATTAAATTTTAAAAATTTATTGTTTTGCTAACCCTACCCAATTTCTTCGATTTGACAGTATGACGTGACGTCACAACATGGCAATCGATCCTATTCTTACTTGGGACGCATTATACTCATTGTTCGTCATCCGCAAGCCCGTGCTTACGCAGGTCTAAATTTGCCCCGCGACTCCCGAGGCCCGGGCGTTTCCTGCGGCGGCGGCTGGGGCGCGAGGAGCTCCTCACGGTTGCGACCATCTCCTTCGCTCACATAACTGCTTCACGGCCTTAAGGAGGCGGCCGTTTCCTAACCCATCTCACTCTGGACTATGGTCTGAACCAGAGCATGGCGCGGGAGATCACCGCCACTGAAACTAAGTCATACTATTTTCTTCATTGAAATTATTAGAAATGTGTAGAGAAATGATAGATTCTTAAGAAAATTATGATTGGGTCGGAAATATAAAAGCTCTTATCTTTTTCCTTTATAATGGTTTCAAGGTTTTTGCGAACTTTGAAATAAAAATGTTAGAATAAACCTATAAAAATCTTGTATTGAAATATCGTCAAAAATTAAAGATAGAAAAAAAATCTTGGAAATCATTTGAGTTTTCCTTTATTATGATTTATTTTTTGCGGTATCAAAAATTGATTATAACATCGATGAACAGAAAAGCTTGTATTTGATAAAACAAAAGGCATTATAGATACAAAAAAAGAAACATGTCAAATTAGATTTTTCAAACAAAAGTATCTTTTCAATATTTTCAGTATCTGTCGTACAAAATCAACGAACGCTTTTGTGGAAATGAAAAATTACGTTACGAAATTCGCGCGCTTAATGTTTATCAATCCCGCTTCGGTTGCGTCGAATATTAATATTGTGAGCTGTGGGTTTCAAAATTCTATTAAATAAACATAATTTTAGATTTGGTACGAAATTTTTCACATGCCTACACGCTTACGTTTAATGTTTCTATCGGACGAGTTTGAACGAATCCTGAACAATCATGATTATATTCTTCACAGTTTTGATATAATGTATAATTGCATTGCCTATTTTTTGGAAGACCCTTTTTTGAGTAGGGTTGTGGCACTGACATAGTTACAAAGTTTCTTCGTGTCTTGTCTTGCCTTTTCTTGCTTACCATATACAATTGGTAGGATAATAATACAGAAAAAGTCGAAAGAGACTGTAACGCAGGGTTCGGGTACAGTCTATGACCAGTACGTATTATCAGTGATGATATACGGCTCTGAAACGTACTCGTTCACAATAGGCCTCATTATGAAGCTTAAAGTCACCGATAGGGCAATGGAGAGGGCTATGCTCGGAGTTTCCTTGCGTACTCAGATCTGCAGGAGAACCAAGGTTACGGACAGTGGAAGTGAGCAGGGCACATTGCTCGTAGAACAAATGGTCGATGGGATCGAAAGATTCTGAAGTGGCGACCACGTACCGGAAGACGCAGCGTAGTGTAGCGGAAGGCCTCCCACAACGTGAAACAAAGACCTGGTGAAGGCACGAGAATGGATGCGGGTCATACGGGACGCACAAGATCGGTCATTGTGGCGACAGGGAGGCCTATATCCGGCAGTGGACGTCTTTCGGCTGAAATGGTGATGATGATATTTTCCGCACTCCCGGTCTATAAAAACTGACTTAAAGAATTCAATTGTTTTCTTTTTTTTTCAATCCTTTAAAAATATATTTGACTAACCAGCCAGCATGCAAACAAGGTACGTTTTTCAAGCAATCTCCTTAGATACAACAGTACTTATTAAAGTCTAATAAAAGTGGCTAGCTGGAATGCGGCGGTCCGACCCCTGGCTTTTTATGGCTTAGTTTCCTTTGTTTCTCGGGTAATTTGCAATTCCTTTCGCCACCGGTTCATAAATTAAAACAGTCGGTTAGTAACAGCATTAGCAGTTCGTGTTGCATAGCAAAAAGAAGATTTTTATCGGCTGGATTTCCCTAGCGAACTATAGGTACGTTTGTATATTTATCTACTACTTTGTTTACCAAGGAGCTGAAAAGTCGATCGGGCTCGCGCAGTAGCTAAGCCATTCGCCCCGGATTTGACTTTGATCGCCGCTAGTATATATAACCTATGCATATTTGCAAAGCCGGAATGGATTTTCTTGACTTTGGTCAGATACGAATCTGTGGCTGTATTTTTTTTTGGGTATACATGTACAGCTATTAAATAACTCCTCTTGCTATGGGTGGAGCGAGAGAGAATGCTAGACTTTTGCTAACTAAAACCTACCTATGTTCCTTCAGTTGGCGTCGGGAGTCGTAAGACGACTAATGGCCACCGCATGCGCAGGCTTGCGGCAGATGAGCAATGTGTAGCACACCGTCCAGTTGTCGGGTAACGTTTCACGAACCACTCAAAGAGATGTCAGCAAAACCTTAGGGGCCCACCAGGGCCTGGGCCTACTAGGGCCATGGGTCGACTTCTGAAAGGGTTACCCTTGGTTCTGGGACGCAAAGGGCAATTGTTGGAACATAGGTGTGGTTTTAGTCAGTAGAAGTCTGACACACCCTCTCGCTCCACCCTAGAGCAGGAAAAGTCATTAAATGATTTCTCCCTTAAGAAAGACTCTATATTTATGGCTTTTCTGTGTAGTTTTTACCTAATAACCTAATCTTCTGCGGAGTAATTTACTATTAAGTAAAATAATTTTCTTTCTTAACTAGAAAATCTGCGTGGTACATAGAATAAATAAGTGAACCATTGGACCGCCCACCTTCTAATCGAATTCACAGCACTGACATAACCAATTCACCAGCCGAACATGTTAATTACTCGTGTTCATCATTTCCTTGGAATTGTTTTTTGTTGCCGTTTTATGTGGAAAAACCCCATTAATGGGCATTAACAGATGCGGCATAAAAGCGCTTTTCCACCACGCAACCATGACGTTGCAGGGACAGATAGATGCCTGCGGTAATGTTCGAAAGAGTTATCGTGGCCCTGGAACGCAAAAGGCAACTGAAGGAACACAAGTGGGTTTTAGGCTATAAAAGTCTGACACGCCCTCTCGCTCTACCCAGCGCGGGAGTTATTTGATGATTGTCCACCTTAATAAAAAAAAACCGGTCAAGTACAAGTCGGACTCGCGCTCCGAGAGTTTCGGACAAAATTGCCTATGTACAATAAGTTCGATTTTAAAAACGAGTCTCAGATTTTTTTAAATTTGAACAAAAAATATGTTTTTTTTTCAATACACTTACTCGAATACCCGCTCTTATGCCACCACTTTTAGGCACGCAATAGACTGTTTTCCGCACTAGTGCAGAAAAGTGCGCGTGCTCTCCCCGTCACAATGTTATTACATTTATCGTATCAGGCTGGGCGCGCGTCGATCTCCACGAGTCGCCGCCCGGTCAACCCCAGTTTATTCAATTCTTCGTAAGTGTATTGAAAAAAGTCGTTTGATACACGTGCAAATTTATCACTGCAACCCTCGGCTTAAGGAGCCTACCGCTCGTGCGAATTCCGCCTCGGTCGCAATGACAAACTTTCTGCACTTGTATCAAAATGTACTATGATGTAATTACTTTACGATTCTTTTTTTTTCTTTAGGACCTTTTCCTATGCAGGACCTGTAAGTGTACCTTTCTTCTTGTCAAATTTTAGGATTCTAGGTCAACCGAATTACCCTATAGATTTTGATTTCCTTGTGAGTGTCAAAATATGCGCTGGAAACGGAGAATAAACGACCTTATCTTTAGTTTGCGTTGACTTATAAGTTTCATTACTTCACTGCTTCATGGGGGTGACAGATGAACAAGAGGAAAGACAGACAAACGGACAATAAAATGATTCTTATAAGGATTCCGTTTTTTTCCGATTGAGGTACGGAACCCTAAAAAGAGACAGATAGATACGGTAACGATTAAACGTTAGTTATATTCTATCCTCTGCTAGTATGGTAACCACAACATAACTAGGACAAATATTTCAACTTGAGTTATGCAAACTTACAAGTCTTTGCTCTAGGGAGAAGGAATATGCTTCCCTTTAAAACAATTTAGTCCAACTTCATACACTACCTGAAGATTGTTAGCAAAATGTCTTCATGCATTATGTATCTAACACAAGTTAGTGTAACTTCACAAATACCCCCCTGTTTAATACGAGATCCGTAGACTGGCTAATTAAACTTTGTATGTTACACTTTGCCGGGGAATGTATGAGTTCGTCAAAGTTTGCGAGACTAACACGTAACGTGTCGGTAATTACGTATTGGGTAACTGCCACAACAGTTTGTCGTTTGTCGTGGAATACAATTTGTGTTTGACGGTTTGCCGGTACAAGTTGTGCACTGTTGCCAGTGGAGAGCGGTCAAGCGATCTATGTTTAGTGCTCGAGGTCTGTGGGCAATGAATGTTTGGTGCTGACAGCAAAACCAGAACCGTGCAGTTACACTGCCAGCTTTACAGAGCAGTTCCATTTTATCGCCTGTACGTTCAGACGCGTAGACGTTCACTTTGAGTATACAATACACTGGCGTTTGTTTCAATGTTTCTTTATAGGATATTTTAAACAGTTCATCAAAAATCTTATTCTTCACTAAAAATACTAATTCAACACCAGATAAGTATTCATAGACTTTTTACAATTATTATGAGACCTTGGGCACCTTGATTCGGACAGGTTAGGTTAAAAGGGGATGGTGGGGTCTAGTGAGCGAGCTAAGCGAGCGAATACAGACCCCACCATCCTCTTCGTGGTTTTTTTAAACCACCCAGAAGAGCATATTTTATTTATTAAAACTTTATGCATGCACCGGTAATGCCATAGGCATTTTCTACCAGTCAACCTGGTGCAGAAACATAGCAATTTTAGTGCACAATTAGTATTTTTAAGGAACAATGGCATATTTTGTAGTAGAAATCAGGAATAAATTGATGAATAGTTAAATACCACCCTTTCTTTATTGCCTTCGCATTTCTTTGTGCTACAGCTTTACAAGTCACAAGTTGTATTTCTCACTAATTTATTTGATTGACATTGCACTTACGTCCTTCGTTTTTTTTAGAAGTAAATGATGCAACTAAATACTTGACCTTTATAAATGTTTATTCACAACTATATTTAAACAAAAACCATTGAACTTGAACTTTCACGATATCGCAGTTACTTTAGCTGACTTATGCATGTAGGAAACAGGCACAGCAGCCTGCATTGCATATTACAGCAATCAAATGTGATTTTATCTCGAGTAGTAGTTGGCACTGTGTGAATTGTCTGAGATACCTACATCAACCGCCTTATAATGTTTCCTCTATTGGGACCCAGACCACCTCTCTAGGAGAGGGATTGGGCCACAATCCAATACGCGGGTCCATTGCGTATCGATGGGTCTTCAGTACTTACCTAACATTGAAACGATCGGTGGTTTTTGTAAGTATTTAATTAAAAATCATTTTTCAAGTAACACACCTAAATTAAATGTGCCCGCTCTGATCAACAAAGGTTCTAGTTTCTATTTTAAGCAGATTCTACATGAGTGTTCAATCAAATTCAGCTAGAACTAATTATTTTGCAACAGTGACACTTGTTTGCAAATAAATGATGATTATTATGATTAAATTATTATTTTCCGGCCGTCAATGCGGTCAATCATCACAGATGGTACTATAGAAACCTAGTAGCTACAGATCCAAGTCGCAGAAGCTTTTATTAGAACACTTTGTCTTCAATTTTTTCTTTTGTTCCACAGAATCCACACTGCCAGCACTGGAAGTGTTGGCACAATTGTAACGGCATAAACATACATTTGTTTTTTTTTTTTACCTATGTTCAAATTGTATTCTAAATTCGAATAATTGTTCTCATCCAGCCAGAACTATAACTATAACAACCTTTCTGGTTTAAGATGAAACACAGTTCGGAAAATTCTCAGGCGACAGTTCGGCAGACTGTCACTAGAATGGCATTCCTATGTTCAATAAAACGTGCAAGTGCATAACACACACAGCCATCACAGTAGACTTGCTTCCATTTCTGGTGAACTGTAATATGTTTCGAGCTGTTTCATTACAAGGGAGCTTTCCTTGTATAGTTGTCTGACTGCGAGACATTGGCACTTGTTTAATTATTCCGTGTTTCTTTGGTTTAAGTTAGCTATTTATATTCTTTAGTTTTTAGTTTGATGGGGGCAACTTCGTTAGGACATAAAAGCAGACGGGAAACATAGATCTGACAACGTGTTTTCATACAAATTTATTTATGTAATTACGTGCACACAAACACTTAAAAACGATAGGAACAAATACAATAAGAAGAGCACAAAGGTGCTGCAGACTTCAGACGAAATTTCTTCCCACAAACCTGCAACAGGAGAACAGGGTGAGAGTCTGTTGTAGACACAGCGTGTACAAATATGTTAGAAAAGTTGTTAAAAGGTTAGCAAATTGTTCTATATACAAAAAAAAACAAATATTTTACATCTTTAATCCATTGTCTCGACGAGCCTGTCTGCGGTAGCCTTAAGACGATAAAACTAGTCCAAGTTAAAAACTGGCCAAGTGCGAGTCGTTAGCCTTACCTTTAAAAGATTTTATTTGCTGCTTGGGGTAGCAGACGGTTTGAGTATTTAATATTAATATCAGCTTCATACCTCCACGCGTTCCTGAGAAAAAGGGTTTTGACGGACGGACGAAGCAGACAGACAGACGGATAGACGGACAACAAAGTGATACAATAAGGGTTTCCTTTTTTGCAACGACTTAGGTACGGAACCAAAAAAACAGAAACACGATTATTCTGTGGTTTAACAGGATACACTTAACAATGAATGTGATAAAAAACTTCCCCATGTTGTAGAAAACCCTTTTGTTTACACGGAAAAGGGTAAAAGATTAACTCGCAACCATTTGCATAAGTATTTCGGTACCTTTATTGTGTGCGTGTTTTCTAAATTAGATTAATTTAATACGAACGTGTTAAGAGGCGTACGTGAATAAAAAGCGAATTCAAAAGATGGAAATAAGATTTAACTAAGTAAAAAACAAATGGTGTAAAAGAGATGTATGTTTTTGGTCAGTTTTTTTTACTAGTTTATTCGACTCCACTCATAACTTTGGTTAGTTACTTGGCGAAAATTATAATCCGATGATCTTCCTCAATTGTTATAATTTAGGAGTCTTCGAGGCTAGATTGAATAAACCAGTGCGATTTGCCATCATTGATTGCATCACTATTTACCATTAGGTGGGATCACAGTCAAGCACTGGTTTATATCTCTCACCAGGTTATCGGTTGTGCATGTTTTATTAAGGCAATTTTGATCGTGACCTAATCACCTAACCGAATCTATATATGTAGCAAAGTACTATGTACTACAGCAATCATACGATTACCTACTAAAATGTCCTTACGAGCTCCATTTGCTCTAAACTTGGTAATATAAAGCTAAAGCTGTGTCTTCACTGTTCGCGATTGTTTGACCTCGATTCATCTGCTCAGCTTATTCCAGTCGAGTACTTTCGGTCAATTACCTATTAGACGCTATTGTTTTAAAACCTTGGCCAATGTTTTATTGCTTGTTATATCTTTTATATATCTATAGTTGAGTCATTTTCACACAGTTTAAAATCGAAGGCCTTTTTGTCTGATTCCCATCTTTGTTTTGACCTGATTTATATGTTCTTATTCAGATAAAGTTGCAAGGTTAGTGCTTATATACAAAGATACATAGCACCTGTGGCAATACGAGGATTGTTTGAAAGAGTCACCGCAACCTTGCATAAAAGGCCACTGAAGGAACACGGGTAGATTTTCGTCAGTAAAAGTCTGACACTCCTTCTCGGTGGAAGAAGTTATTTGACGATTTCCCACCCAAAAAATGGGCTTCCAGATGTCCATAGATCAGCCGCTTGCTTTTTTGCCACTTTATGCCACAAAAATGGCACAAGAAGCATTCAATGACCGAAAAATTTTGAGCCTAGTCACACTATATAATCATCATCATCATCATTTCAGCCGATAGACATCTACTGCTGAATATAGGCCTCCCCCAAATGTCACCACAATGAACGGTCCTGTGCGTCTCATATCCATCGGATACCCGCAACTTTCACCAGGTTATCGGTCCACATTGCAGCATCCTACAATGTGGACCACATTGTAGGATGCTTCCACACTGCGTCTTCGGGTACGTGGTCGCCACTCCAGAACCTTTCGGTCCCAACGGCCATCTGTTCTACGAGCAATGTGTGTTCACTATATAATATTATAAAGGTGAAAGTTTGTGTGTGTGTGTGTGTATGTGTGTACGTTTGTTACTTCTTCACGCTCGAACGGCTGAAAGGATTTGAATGAAATTTGACACACGGCCAAGTCCTGGAATAGCACATAGGATACTTATTATTCCGGGAGTATGTTCCCTTAGGTAAGTTTTTCTACTTTCACACGGGCGATTCCGCTGGCAGTTGCTAGTTCAAAATAAATCCTATGGCATAAAAACACAGCATAAGCATAGCATAATTAATCAGCCATATAATATTTCCACTGATAGAGGTAATGGGCCGTAATCCACAGCGCGGGTCAAGTGCGGGTTGGTGGATGTCACATGTCTTCGAATTTTGGTTCTAGGACATGCATGTTTCCTCACGATGTTTTCCTTCGCTGTTTTTAGAGCAGTGGTGATGAAATAAATTACACAAAGTAATGCGCCTGGCTGGGTTTGAACCCGCGACCTAACACACAACTCCTAAGTCGGGGCTGTTACCACTAGGCCACCACTACAAACGAATAGGCCACAATAAGTGAGCAATTAAGTATAGAAAAAATACTAAGGACCAAGTACAAAAGGGCCATTACGTACATGAATGGTCTTTTGTACTCTTTTAAGCGACTTAAGACATCTCTTATCTCCAACATTGGGACCTAATCTTTTTCGTATGTATGGGTACTTGAGTGAGAGATCTCCATTACGGTGGAGGAGTGACGCTAACATTTTTTAGGACTTGAGGTACTTTAGTGCCATTTAGTGCCTCACTCTAATTGTTTGGGGTACACTTTAGTCTTGGCATTTTAGAGTAGTCACGCTATAATAGAATAATATTTCACAACTTTCAACCAACACCATCTAGTCCCAAACTAAGCAGAGCTTGTGATTTGAGTACTAGACAACTTATAAACATACTTATATATTTCTAAATACATACATGGGATTATAGACTGGCAGAAGTAAATTTTGAACTCCCGTTTCATCCCCTATGGGGTGAATTTTGGAAAATCTTCCCTTAGTGCTCGCTTATGTCATATGGCGGCTCCACATTAGTGCCGTGAAGTTCCGTAAACAGGCGAAAACGTGAATGTGGACGGCATTCGCGGGGTTCACGCGCGTTCACGCCTGTTCCGCGACCAGAGTCGGTATTTTGTGACAAAGGGTACGCATAAACGCCGCGCGAAGGTGGCGCGAAACCTTCGCGTGGCGTTTATGCGTACACATCCACATTCACGGCCCCGTGCCAGTTTACTCCACACTACAAAGGCGTACGAACGTGTATAGGTAATAAATAATTGGAGAAACTTTCTGAAGCAAATATTCAAAGTCCATGGTTGACATACGAGTAAATTTCTTAAATTCGCCACTGGGTTCAGAATGTAATTCTGATAACTGCTTCTCCATAGAAAGTCTGAAATAAATTTTATATGACTAATAATGAAAGATCTATTCATATACTAAATCAATTTAAAAATGCACTACACCACCTAAACATATTTTGATCTGTTACGATGAATTTCAGTCATCCACCATATTTTTTCCAACGCTTTCTAATAAATTTCTTGTTTTGGACGTCTAAATAGTCATATATGTATGTTGCCACAGAAAACAAAGTTATTGCAGCAGCAGCTTTACCGCCCATTTCACGGCGGGTTTCAAGAACGATTGTGAGCATCCCGTGAATGTGGAGGGCACGACTTGTGCCGTGAATTCATGGCGTAAATTCACGGCACTAATGTGGACCCGCTAATAAAAGGAAGTCATGTGCAAAATTTCACGAACCACTAGACCAATCTAATCAATGACTATAACTATATAAGTCTGATGAAGCTAGTAGATATTGAAATATATCTTCAAGACCAAAAAACCAATATGCAAATCTTTCTCTGTTAAAATTAATATTGCTAAAAATTTTCTTTATGTAAAGAGAAAATTTAGAAGCTTTGATCACGTAATATCCTTTCAGTAATAAATGAATAATTTTATTCCATTATAGATTCGCTGAAGTTTTCGTAATCGGATTCATATGAAACATTAAATAATAAAGCGGTCTCGTAATCCCAAGGTACTGATAATTCAGGATAAAATAACCTTTTACATAAATCGGCTTTGGAATCAATTAAATTGGTTTGATCATGAATTCATAACTGTTCTAGGAGAATGTAGTACTTTTCTATCCCGCCCTTGGGCGGAGCAGGAGATAGTGTCAGACTTTTACTGACTAAAAACCCACTCCTGTTCCTTTGTTGCCTTCGTCCCAGGGCCCCGGGTTTCGTTTTCCTACTACCCATGGCCCCAGTAGGCTTCGACCCTGATGAGTCCCTACGATTTGCTGACATCTCCCTGAGGCGCGCGTGGAACAATACGCGCCGTCGGTAGTACTGCGGGATTCTTCGAAAGAAGAAGAATACTGGTGGGTAGTCAGTGAAATTATGACACTCCCTCTTGCTCTACTGGGAGAAGCTATTCCCACACTAATAGAAAGGGTAAATATCGTACCTAAGTGACCCATAATTTTTCCATAATGAACCCAATTTTCTTGTTGCTAGGACATGAGTCTTCCATATTTCAAAGTCATCAAAATTATTCTAGAACATTTTTTTTTAATGATATTTTCCATCGCCTTATTATATCAATTAACAAACAACTGAGCAACAAGTAAAATAAAGTGAGGAGTGAATAAGTCTAGGAATCTAGTGAATAAGATTTTACATAAATTAAAGGTTGATTAAAACCTTTATTTTACGTAAAATCTGAACTGTCAAATGGTATAACACAGAGATACTACTGTAGAGAGTTTCGTATCCCTTATCTCAAAACACAGGGCAGCACTAAAATCTGGTAGCGTCTTGATATTACCGAGCTTAAAATTGAATTGATGCCAACCTTGACTACGCAGACTCCTGTTTTACATACAAGTCGTTTCAGACTAGCTTTAATGTTCGTTGGGTCTTCGAGATGTTAGTTAACGGTCCTGCATTTAACCTGAATGTCAAAGTGTAGGTTGTTGGCAAATCAAGCGTAAAATGTTCGTCTGTACCTACCTAATTTCTAATTCTTTTGCTTACCCCAGGGCAAGTTATTTAAAAAGTTTTACGTATTGTTTTGATCTTTTGGGAAAACTCCTGAAAGCCAGAAAAAAAACAATGTTACTTACTTAAAAAGCTCCAAGGTAATGAAGGTCGAATGAACCTGGAAAAAACTATTTCTGATAGTTTTGTGTCGCAAGACGCAAGACTAACCTACTCGTCACCTCATTTATCTCTACTCTTTTTTATTTCCCTTTGATACAGCCACGTTTTGCCACCGTGTATTCGGCGTGATATTTATTACGTAGGTAGGTCTGAACGTCCTGATCTTCACAAGCGATAAAATGGGTTAATGTATGTAGGAAAATCGGCGATGACGTAATTTTTTCGTATCTAAAGTAGATTTGCATACGCATGGAGCTATTCAATTTCCAAAAATGTATTTGCGTTGATATTATTCGCGTTTTTGGAACTGGCTGGCAACTATGTTATATAGCGTTTAATAGCTTTCTAAAGTATACAGTTTATATTAATATTATTAAAAAACTTAACTAACTATAAACCTGTACCTAAACTAAAATCATCATCATCATCATCATTTAAGCCGAAAGACGTCCACTTTTGGACATAGGCCTCCCCCAAATGTCGCCACAATGACCGGTTCTGTGCGTCTCGCATCCATCAGATTCCCGCGACCCTCACCAGGTCATCGGAAACTAAAATAAGGAGGAAAAAAATTCTTTCGCATCACTATCGACTGGAACTGTGCCCAAAAGATTGGTGGCATTGCCACGTTGTACGGTAATGCTTAATCTCTCAAAGCCACCCTTTGGGTCACGCGAACTGTCAGCTAGGCGTTAGGATAATTATTTAAATAGTGTATGAGCCTCGGAAACCACGGCCTAAGAGTTTCAGCCCCACACGGTTCAAAAAGGAGCCTGTCATATTTTCACCACTTGACCACCACCACTTTGTTCAGCAGCATCATCAGCAAAACTAGCTAGAAAGATGAGATGGCACAAGATTAGATAAGGTAGAAGTGTACATATTATGTCCTATTTCCATATCTCTGCCTAACCATATTCATCCTAATGACGTCTAAAAAATTTGATTTCTGTGCCACACCACGGTACCATCAAATACTTTAAAACTTAATCTCGGTATTTTAAAATTAAAAATTAATCATGTCGTTTCCCTTTGCTGCCCACGTTAATACGGCCTTAAGTCTGTTGGCAAAAAGTCAAAGTTTAATCGTACCATCAGCGGCGGGTGGGGCGTGAGTAAATTCAGCGAACTAATGGGGCTGCTACTCAACCCAGCCACGTTATTTATTATTCAGGCAGCCACTGACCGTGGTTACGGCAATCACTGGGGTGATCATTCACATAGCCAGATACAGAATAGCCTGTTTTCGTTTGCGAAACGAATAAACTTTGAGTTTTAGTCGTAAAAGTAGTTAGAATCATTTTTAATTCCATTTTATTTATTTATTTAAACTTTTATTGTGTACATAGCGGTGTATAGGCGTACCCACCTAATTCAACATGGTAATTTCTACCACTCTACCTTTGTTTTAATAAAGACTAGACACTGTTGTAAGTTAGTAATCTTTACATATATTATAGGTACATACATATAAATAAAATTGAAGTGTCTGTTTGTATATTAAAACATTTTGTTTTACTAAGTGCATATTTTATATATTCGATTCCTATAACAAAATGGATTTTTTTCAATTTTTGTCTGTCGATCTGTCTGTCCATTTGTTCCGGTTAATCTCCTAAACGGTTGGAACGATTTTAACAGAACTTCCTTTGGTGGATAACCGATGTTATAAGGAGTAACTCAAGCTACTTTTAAAAACTTCTTGACAAAAACTGACAGTCACAGAGACTGTCTAGTCGTTTAAAATTCACTTATGTAGTGTTGGCGAGTGGTACTCGATTATCTAGATCTATATAATAATAATAAGGCATTTGGATTCTGAGATAGGTACCAGCATGCTTAGACAAAAGACATTCCTGTTAGCGTTCCCGCCTAACGCCAATTGTAAATGTGTGGTAATGACATTAATAATAATAATGAAGGGCTTGATTTAGAAGGCAGTACTCCTGGACACGTCGCGTATTGTTCGGAGATTCCTCTCTCAGGAGCCCTGACCACCGGTAGCTTGTACCCTGTTCCGGATTCCGGTGGGTTATTATTTTTTTATTTTTAAATATTTTTTTTTATGAGTATTGTTTAAAAAAATATTTAAAAATGTAATTTATATGTCTATTTAATAAATAAAGGAAATAATATTCCACAACTTTCACACAACGATCTCTAATCTCAAACTAAGCATTACTTGTGGTATGAGTACTAGACAACTGATAAACATACTTATATATTTCTAAATACATACATGTTATAGATAAATAACACCCAGACACATAACAAATGATCGTGCTCATCACACAAACATTTGTCCTGGGTGGGAATCGAACCCACGACCTCATGCATAGCAGTCAGAGCCACTGACCACTAGACTAACAGGTCATTCATTACCTGCAAAGAAGTCACGTGACAAGTGGCGTGATAGGTAATGTCAATGCGATACATTTTGTACTTAACGATAGACGAGAACGCTAACAGAAAAGTAATATATCCCTAAGCCTAGTTCAGTTTCATCTTTGCAATCTATCCTTTGTACACCAAACTACAAAGTTAATACAAAGTATATTTCCGTCGATCTATCTGCAAACTTAGATCACCGACCCCCAACTCCGTTTTCTCGCCTGTTAACGTCTATCACAAACGCTTCAACAATATCAGATTTCGTTCATTTTGTAGCGACAACTTCGGGTCTACATCTGTTAGTTATAGCGACAGTGACCTCGCAACAATAACAAATGTCCCAGTTAAATTCGAGATAAACCGGCCACCATCCGCCAGAAGTTTGCCTCCCTTTACTGCGAATTTTATACTATAAGAGTTAGGTATTAGCTTTTTCCCTGATAGGCGTTTTCACAGCATATTGGTATAACTTTACATAATCGGTCTTATAATGATCCCACTGCTGGGACACAGGCGTTCACAATAACAGAAATGGGTTGTAACCCACCACGTGGACCTAGTGCGGGTTGGTATATACATTCAGTCAGAAAAGTATCGGGAATGGATGATTTGTTTATGGTTCCAAATTCAAATTTTTGTTTTTTTTTTGTTGTTGGTAGATTGGCACAACTGATTTCCATTTTGGCGCGGAGTTTGAGTTGCATCTGTTATTTATATGAAATACAGTGCTGTTTTTAGTTATAACACTAGCTTTTGCCCGCGGCTTCGCTCCCGTCAACTGACTACTATATCCTACTCTACCCAACTCTATCATACCCTACCTTACTCTACCCTACTCTACCCTACTCAAAAAAAAAAAAGTATCCTATGTCCGTCTCCTGGTTCTAAGCTACCTCCCCACTAACTTTCAGCCAAATCGGTTCAGCCGTTCTTGAGTTGTAAATAGTGTAACTAACACGACTTTCTTTTATATAATATATAGATATATAGATATAGATATCTAGTGTGTATTGCGAATTTCATAATGGACAAATCGATGTTTTTGTTTTTGTTACAAAGATTTTGTCTTAAATTTTGCATCGCCAATAGAATTTCGTGTTCGGAGTCACTGAAAATGTTACAGAAGGCTTACGGTGAATCGACTTTATCAAAAACACGTGCTTATGAGTGGTACAAATCGTTCAAAAGCGGTCGAGATGTGATTTGCCTCGCTCTGGTAGGCCATCAACGTCTTCAACTGAAGTTAACATCGCAAAAGTGAAGGAAATAGTGACTGAAAATCCTCATTCAACTTTGAGAGAGATAGCCGCCGAACTTTCTGTATCTCACGAGTCGATCCGTACCATTTTAACTAATCATTTGGGTATGAAACATGTTACCGCTCGGCTAGTCCCAAAAGACCTGAATTTTCTAAAAAACTCAATCGCATGAGAGTCGCTGAGGACATGCTAGAACGAGTCAATTCCGACCCAACATTCATGGAACGCATTGTTACTACTAACGAGACGTGGGTTTACGAGTTTGACATGCAAACTAGTCAACAAGCTTCGGAATGGCGCCTTCCAACTGAACCGAAACCGAAAAAACCACGCCAAAGTCGATCAAAGTCAAAGTCATGTTGACTGTTTTCTTTGATTATCGCGGTGTTGTGTACTCGGAATTCTTGCCGGAAGGCCAAACGGTAAATAAAGAATATTATTTGAGATGCGGCATTTAAGAGAGCAAATTCGACGAAAAAGACTAGATATGTGGAAAAAAAAATCTTGGATTTTGCACCACGATAATGCGCCTTCGCACAAGGCTATCATTGTGAACGAATTTTTGACCAAACACTCAATAAATACCATCGAGCAACCACCATATTCACCAGATATTATTATGGCTCCAGCCGACTTCTTTCTTTTTCCTAAACTCAGATTACCACTTCGTGGCACCCGTTTTCAATCGGTAGAAGACATAAAGGAGAATTCACGGCGAGAACTGAACTCAATTCCAGAAACAGCATTTAAAAAATGTTCTGATGATTGGATTATTCGTTGGCGTAAGTGTATCGTTTCTGAAGGAGCATAGTTTGAAGGTGATAAAATAAATTTGGATGAATAACAAACATTTTGTGTGTTATTGATCTTTTCCCGGTACTTTCTTGACAGTACGGTCGTTGACCTCGGTACATACGGCTGTGTTTAGTAGAAATTACTGTCGATTTTAAAAGGAACACCACTGTTTCTCAAAGTTTCGTATTACTTCCACTTACTTTTTGGATATTACCATTTTTTTATCTAAGATGGATACATACAAGTGTGGAGTGTGTGGCGACTCTTTATCCGATGGTGCACACTGCAAGTCTTGTAATCTCATGATGCATTTCCACTGCGGGGGCGTCACTGAAAACGGCTACCAGAAGCTTGGGGATCGTAAGCTAATATGGCGTTGTAGTAAATGCAGACAAGCAGGAAATGCCTTACAACCTGTGACGCCAATATCACCAACACCCGTGGCGGAACCCGAGTCTGTTGTCCTGCAGGAAATTCGAGCGTTGTCTTTGAAATTTTCCGCATTGGAGAATATGAAAGAAGAAATCGTCGCATTGAGGAATGAATTTGCCGAATTCAAAACGACCATGGCGACTCAGTACAGCGAAGTTATGAAAGAAGTCACTGGAAAACTGAATGATATGGAGCTACGTATCGTGAAAGTTGAAAAAGTCCAAGACCAAGTCGAGCAACTGCAAGCCCGTTTAGATAAATTAGAAGAAGATAATAACGTTAAAGATCAATGGTCGCGTATGAACAATATTGAAGTTAAGGGAGTGCCTCAGACAGGCAACGAGAACTTATTTGAAATAATAGCCAAAATCAGTGCTAAAGTCAATTACCCTGTCACAAAGAACCAAATTAACTTCATCACTCGAGTACCTACTAGCGAAAAAGACCGTATAAAACCTATTATAGTCTGTTTCTGCCAACGTTATGTAAAAGAAGATTTCATAGCAGCTGCTAGATACGAACTAAAGACATCACCCCTGACGCCAGTTAAAATTGGCCTAATTGGAAACCATAGAATCTTTATAAATGATCACCTAACAAAAAGAAACAAAATGTTACTGTCTAAAACTAAGAAAACCTCAACGGAAATGGATTTTAAATATGTCTGGGTCAAACATGCGAAGATACACGCAAGAAAAAACGATATGTCACCAACGCTGGTTATCAAATCGGAAAAAGATCTACAAAAAATAGTTTAAATTACTCAAGATTAATACCTGTCAAAACCGCTATCTTAATATTAAGTATTAAGTTTGTGTTTTCTAAGTGCGAGACAAATGTGTTTGAGAATCTTAGTCTTATGTGTGCTGCTTGCGTATTCCTATTAGTTTTGTGTCATTACACGGTGTGCCCAAGTAAGTCAGTTCAATATTATGTTTGCAATGTCGCTTCCTGTTATGCTAATTTGAGCCTTAATTATCGCGTTATAGAGTACGCTTTCCCTCGTGGACCGTCCCCGATTATGACGTTTTACTCCGAGGTGCTCTTATCTCAGTGTAGGTCGTCGCTTATTGTTTCCCTTTATACCAGCTGTTTTTATAATGTTATTTTTATTGATCACTGTGTATTGCTGTGTCTATTACTTTATTTGACCGCTACCCATCTTATGCATTATAATAGTTGCGATAATGACCTACACTTGATTTTATCGGTTATATTTAATTTATTTTTGAGAAATCTTTATCTTTTCATAAGTTATTTAGTTGTAGTTAAAGGTAGTTATGGCTAAGCTTAAAATTTATTACCAAAACGTGCGTGGTTTACGTACGAAAACGAACATAGTGTTTCGCGGAGTTTGTCTTAGTTCCTACGACATAATTATATTTACGGAAACGTGGTTAGATGATAGTTTTAACAGCAGTGAATTATTCGATGAACGTTACCTTGTTTGGAGACGTGATCGTGACTACTCCCGAACCGGTCAGTTGCGTGGTGGAGGTGTTCTGATAGCGGTGAAACATGAACTTACAATAGTTGAGAGGTTGGATTGGCGTAGTTCTGCGGAGGATATTTGGCTATCCTTAATCCTTAAAAGGTCCAAACCACAGGTTAGTTACAATTTGCATATATGTGCGCTTTATTTATGCAAGGAAAATCTAGGTAATTCATATAGTACTCAGTTACGTAATTTCACGGATATTTTTAACAACTTAATTGTGTCTCATCCACTTGACAAGTTTTTGCTCGTGGGTGATTTTAATTTCGGAAATGACGTCGAGTGGTGTACTGGGGACATAGCCACTAATGGTGAGTTAATCCCACAAAATATTTCTTCTCAGCATGTTACTCAATTCTTCGATACACTACAAACATTCAACATGTCACAGTATAATGGTGAGCGGAATGTTAACTGTAGACTACTTGACCTTGTATTCTGTAACGATACTGTAACTGTCTCGGAATGTACGGACCCTCTGGCGTTGCCTGTTGATCTTCATCATAAGCCTTTATTTATTGTGACAAAATTTGTCGAAATACATACACTGGTCGATAAACCTAAGCAAAGTTATGTTTTCTCGAAGGGTAATTATGATGCTATTAAATCTGAGCTTGATCTGATTAACTGGCCTCAGTTCCTATCGTCAATAAACTTAGAAGATGCTGTCACTAAATTTTATAAGAAACTATATGAGCTTAGGGATATACACATACCTTTAAAATCGGTTAAACAATCCTCTTACCCTGCTTGGTACACCCCAGCACTAATTAAAATGATTAGAGAAAAATATAAGTATCATAAGAAATATAAACAATACAGTAATTTTTCTGATTATCATTCCTTTTCATTATTGCGTACCAGAGTTATTGAGTTGGAAAAAACTTGTTATGACAATTATATGACTAACATTGAGGCTTCTATTATAAAAAATCCAAAATCTTTCTGGACTTTTGTAAAGAGCAAGCGGAGGGCTGGCTCATTTCCTAATGAGATGTTCTACCGCGAGACTTCTGTGAATGCAGGGCAAGATATTAGCAACCTTTTCGCTAGCTATTTCCAGTCCACCTTTTTAGAACCTGAATCAACGGCTGATTATGAATGTAGTTCCAGTGAGCGATACAGTAATACTGCTATGTCTGTCAGCACAGTTGACATTAACCGCTCACGTGTATTGAACCTGCTCAAATCCTTAGACCTAACTAAATCAGGTGGCCCAGATCTTATACCTCCATTGTTCATAGTTTCTTGTGCTGACAGTCTTGCGGAACCCATTACTATCCTATTCAAGCGTTCTCTCTCTGAAGGTAAAGTTCCAAAGGTTTGGAAGTCTGCTTTCGTAACTCCAGTCTTTAAAAAGGGCGATAAAGCTAATATTGAAAACTACCGCCCCATTTCTAAAATCTGCCTTTTTTCTAAAGTTCTTGAACGTATAGTTTACACCGATGTCTACGCGGCTTTCAGGACAATTCTTGGTGATGAACAGCACGGTTTTGTTAAGAACCGCTCGACCACGTCTAACTTACTTCTATCACAGGAATTTATTACGTTAGGCATGGTACAGCGTCAAGTTGACGTAATTTATACCGACTATAGTAAGTGTTTCGACCGTATTGATCATCGCATGCTTCTGAAAAAGCTGTTCCTCGCCGGAATTCACGGGGACTTGTACCGATGGTTCTCTTCTTATATAGAAAATAGAACACAGGCTGTCGTGCTTCAAGGGTATACCTCTGGTTGGAGTTCTGTCCCTTCAGGAGTGCCTCAAGGTTCCATTCTTGGTCCATTGTTGTTCATATTGTTCATTGCAGATATCAAACAGTGCTTCCATCATTCGTATATTTTACTATATGCTGACGACATGAAGATTCACAAAGTGATAAGAGACATGTCAGATGCATATCAATTGCAAGACGACCTGCACAGATTTGAGAGATATTGCATCCGTAACAAACTCCAACTGAATGTCTCTAAATGTTTCGTCCTAACATTCTCACGTCGTGCATCTTTGATGAATTTTAATTACACCATTAACAATCAACTCATTAGCAGACTAAATAGTATAAGAGATTTAGGGGTGATCGTAGACAACAAGCTTCTGTTTGATCAACATGTAAGTAGCATAGTTACAAAGGCATCGAAAGCTCTGGGATTTATTCTACGCACTACGGCCTGTTTCCGATCTCTTAAACCAGTTAAAATTTTGTATTGTTCTTTCGTACGTAGCCATTTAGAATACGCATCTCATGTTTGGAACCCGCAGTATGAGACTTATAAGTCCCGTATTGAAGGCGTCCAAAGAAAATTTCTACGTTACCTAGATTATAGGGCACAGCAATACTCAGTTGACTATGAGCACCGCTGTAAACGGTACCACTTCCTTCCTTTGGAGATGAGGCGTCAAATTGGAGACTTAAGTATGCTGATGGGTATCGCAAATGGCCACATTGACTGTCCTGAACTCGTTTCTAATTTAGCACTACGCACAAACCTAATGGGATTACGTCTGCGACCAATATTAAGTGTACCTCTCGCATCGACCAATTATATGAAAAATGTTTTTTCAATAAGGAGTGCACTTGATTTCAATAGTTTTTCTAGGGACCTTGATATCGACTTGTTCAACACCAGTGTTGCGACCTTACGACGGCGAATGGCACAGAATTTTTTCTGTGATTAACTTCTCGTTAGTAATTTATTGATTTGTGTGTAGTTCCTTATTATCGATATATATTTTTTCTTATCTATGTGTGGAGGCTCGTAATTAGCTATTTAATAATGTTACAATGTTTATATCATTTTTCTTCTATTTGTCTGTGAGCCTTCTTTAAAATAAAATAAATAAATAAATAAAAATAAATGTTTTCTTTTTTTCGGTGGGAAAATCATCTTATGACATCCCTCGCTCTTGGGCGGAGCGGAAGATAGTGTCAGACTGGCGTGTGGGGAGTGGGTTTTTAGTCAGTAAACTGACTAAAAACCCACTCCTGTTCCTTCGTTGCCTTTCGTACCAGGGCCGAGTCTTCTTTATGCATATGTTCAAATTTTTTCTTTCATGACATGCCGGTTTCCTCATGTATCTGATCAGAGAGTTCTTAACGTAATCCAAATGACGACCTAAACTGAACTGTTAAAGGGATGGAGCTTTTTTTTTAGGTTTGCGCTTGACCGCTATCTCACCTGATGGAAAGCGACGATTCGGTCGACGATAGAGCGCGCTTATCTATCTTTATAGTGTGTATAGCTCCATTCTCCTTTCTCACTCGCACGGCTGTCATTTTAATACGTCTTGCTCATTCTTCTCCATAGAGATCTACGCTTTGGAATGTGCAATTAGCATCATTTTTTCTGACTGACTGACTTCTTGACATTTCAAAAGTGCCTGTAAATGGTTTATTTGAAATAAAATGCTTTGAATCTTTGACGTCATGACGTGTTATAATGATAGCTGTGCGAGTAATACATAGATCTGCCCCCCTAGCCAAGTTACGATCGTTTCGTTTGCGTCGAACGCCTCGAGTAGGTCACGCCTCCGATTTCTTTGTTCTGACCACGTGACTGAGCGTTGAGATAACGTCAGAACAAAGGAATCGGAGACGTGGCCTACTCCAGACGTTCGACGCAAACGAAACGATCGTAACTTGGCTAGGGGGGCAGATCTATGTATTACTCGCACAGCTATCATTATAACACGTCATGACGATCTGGGGTCTTACCATGGTAAGACCCCAGATCTGTGGATCAGATTATGTTTAGAGTTAGATAAGTTTTTTCAATTGATCAAATATTTCTATGGCCTACAGATAGTTGTTCCGGGTGTTTTGTGTATGAACCGGCTTTGGGATGATTTACTTTTTCCCATCCTGTCCTCCCTTATTTGAATTCGCCGCCAATCGCACACGCATCGCACCGCCACCTGACGGCGGATGGAAGAAGCAACAGTTCTAACTCACCAGCACGACAACCCGCGCGCGGAGTAAAAGAAACCTGAAAATATCGTGAAATACTACTGCTAGTGATGCAGTGAGGTAATCCCCCGGCTCTCAGCATCCCGTGAGTACCTGACTAATCCCAATTTCCTCCAAAATCCTTCAGCCTGTTCTGTATAGGAAATTTGGGAAGCGTCCCTGGTTGGACGCAATACTCATTCAGTGTATGTGTGTTTATATATGTTTGTGAACGCAACCACACGACACAGGAGTAATTCCCAGTACGGAGGACGGATAATAGAAAAATATCGATTTAAAGGCACGTAGCGGTGCATTCATGCAAATTGCAGATTGGATTAGGTTTTTTGAGGTTTCGTTTTCAACATAGGAGAAAATGAACAGAAACGTATATTCTATTATAACTCTACGTTGGTATCTATTTATGAAACAAAGAAAATAAAATTAGACAAAAATAATAGCCTGCCTGCCTGCCTGCTGTGTGAGCAGTGGTGGCCGAGTGGTAACGGCCCCGACTTACGAATTGTTGGTCGCGGGTTCAAACCCAGCCAGACGCATTACTTTGTGTAATTTATTTCATCACCACTGCTCTCAAAACGGTGAAGGAAAACATCGTGAGGAAACCGGCATGTCCTAGAACCAAAAATTCGAAGACATGTGACATCCACCAACCCGCACTGGGCCCGCGTGGTGGATTACGGCCCATTCCCTCTCCTAGAGGAGGCCTGAGTCCCAGCAGTGGGAACATTAAAAGGCTGAATATGTATGTATATGTAATAGCCTGCCACATCTGAAAGTGAGCTAAAAAATGAAAAACAAGTTGAATGATTGAAGTCTTAAAATGGAAACCAGGTAGGCATTAAAAAATAAATTATTTACTGCCCAATTAAACCGTTCCTCCTGTGCCCAAAAGGAAAAACAGAATTATTATTATTACAATTGGGTGACAGATCTGTGGAACATTTCTTTAGAGATGATTGCCTCCCGGCTGCGATAAAAATGTTGGTTTTCAGTTATTGCACATTTTGGAATCCCTACTATTATTCGTAATCATCATCATCATTTCAGCCGAAAGAGATCCATTACTGGACATACGCCTCCTTCAAGTGTCGCTACAGCGAACGGTCCTGTACGTCTTACATCCATCAGATAGTCGCGACCCTCACCAGATCGGTCCACCTTGTGGGAAGCCGTCCAACCCTGCGTCTTCCGGTACGCGGTCGCCACTTTAGAACTTTTTGGCCCCATCGATCATCTGTTGTGCGAGCAATGTGCTCTGCTCACTGCCATTTATGTTTGGCGATTATTCAGGCTATGTAGGTACCCTTGGTTCTTCTCCGGGTATCCTCTTTTCTGATGCAATCACACAAGGAAACTCCGAGCTTAGTCCTTTCGATTGCCCTTTGGGTGACTTTAAGCCTTCTGATGAGGCCCATTGTAAGCGACTACATTTCAGAGCCACGATTAGCTATTATTATTATTTTTAGCTACTCTTATTAATTTTTAAATATTCATCTATATTACTCGAAATAACGTAAGGATTCTAACGACATCACAAGCTTCAAAATTGGTTCACGCGTTTAGACGTTATGGTGGAATAAAACTCACAAACATACATACCTACGTATATGAACGCACTTCTTTTTTAGGTAGTCGTGTAAAAAGCGCACTTTCACTGCTTCCAAGAAGAAAACACAAATCAACACAAACAAAATTGCTTCAGTACAATTTGATACAAAACGCAGACATTCAAATAAATGAATTCGTTTTCTATTCTTAGCGATTGTTTGAATCGAATTTCAGGATTTTGACGAAATAAATCAATTTCTCGGGTCCGATAAACCGGTTTATCTGGCTTTGAATCCTGAGGGACCCCATTTGAGAGGTCAAATCGGCAGCCAAGCTAAGCTTGGTTTCGGTAAAACTCATTTAGACGGTCTAATGGGATACGTGGAGGTAGGAACCAATACGGTTTAGGGACGTTTATGTAACTTTCTGGGACTGAGCACTGGTTAGAAACATGAATTTATTTTATACTAGTTTCTGCCAGTGGCTTGGTCCACGTGAGAGTTGGAAATTATCTTGAGGGAACATACTACCGGGTTATATAGTCTGTGTGCTATTCCAGAACACTGTGTGTCAAATTTTATTCGAATCCGTTCAGCCGTTTGAGCGTGCAGGAGTAATCAACATACCTACATAAACACTACACATACAAACTTTTGCTTTTAAAATGTTAGCGTGATGTGATAAGTAAGGATCGATCGTTTCTACCATACTAGTATTATAAAGCCGAAAGTGTGTATGTATGTTTGTTACTTTTCGCGCTCGAACGGCTGAACGGATTTAGATGAAATTCGGCACACGAGTCGACCATGTCCTGTCCCCACTTTTTTTGGGTTGGGAATAATTAAATATAGTTATTTAATTATTCCCGATCCCAAAAAAGGTGGTTTATGTTTTATTAGACATAAAGTTATATCCACCATAAAATGGAAAAATACTAACATACCGCTTAGTATAGAAATAAATAGATGCACTTCTTGTTCACAACTGAATATCTTGCACGAATTCATACCAGGGGTACAGAGTTAACCCTTTGTACGAACAGAGCAAGCCTGGAATACACATTTTCAACGGAAAGCCATCAAACTCGACTTTGCAAACGTAGCACGAAACATGCATGGCATGCGTACCGTGTACGGTGTAACTCGCCGAGGCAATGCTCAATAGTTCATAGTACCCTGGTACGTAATTGCACGTTCTACGCTCATTTATGTGATGTGGCCGTAGCATGACTTTTCCAAACACATTATTAGTCCAACTCAATTTCAGCCTAAATTAATTAGTTCTCCTAACAGTAATAAAGGGACTCTTGAACTCGTGATTTATTTTTATTTGATTTTAAGGGTGTTTTTGTAGCTCTGACTTTTGTAAAGACAGGTAATAAGAATCTTTTAAATATTGTATTAAAAATGCGCAATAAATGCGCAAAAGTATCATGATGGTCCAGTTTCCTATGTGAATTTTTCAATTCATATGTACTATTCGAAGTTTATCTAGGACGTTACTGACACCCTGCGCCTCTGAAAGCACGTAAAACAGTCGTCACAGGTAGTCAGACTCCAGAAAGTCTGACCATCAGTCTATTCAAGGAGTATCGTGTTTCCCAATAATTGGGGTGTGGAGGTTTAATAGGCAATCGCTCGCCGCATTTGGTTAGACTTGAATCCGACCCCAAGCTAGTTGGGAAAAAGCTAGGGAGATGATGAGATGCGAAAGAATGCATAAACAAATCACATCTTTTTCCCATTGCGTTAAGTTTAAAGTACAGCCCCCCTAGCCAAGTTACGATCGTTTCGTTTGCGTCGATCGCCACGAGTAGGCCACGCCTCCGATTCCTTTGTTCTGACCACGTGACTGAGCGTTGAGATGACGTCAGAACAAAGGAGTCGGAGGCGTGGTCTACTCGAGGCGTTCGACGCAAACGAAACGATCGTAACTTGGCTAGGGGGGCAGAAAGCCGCCTGCTACGATACATACTTCTTTTTAACCGACTTCAAAAAGGAGGAGGTTATATGTTCGGTTGAATGTATGTTTTTCTTTTTTATGTATGTTCACCGATTTCTCGGTCAATTGTGAACCGATTTTGAAATATTTTTTTTTTATTGAAAGGCTTTGCTTTCGAGTTGGTCCCATAGAAATATTGTTATGATCTGATCATGAACTTCGAAGATATGGAACAGAACTCCTCATAGGATCACAGCAGAACCGTCGTAACAAGTAAAGTTGCTTTATTTATACGTGTAGTCGATGACTGACTGAAAGTAGAGGGGGAATATATCAAACTGATCTGATGATGAAGCCTAAAGTTAGGCACCGGAACTCTGTAATAAATTAATGTAATCTAACCGTGTTTGGGATTATTAGAATTGTCATGAGATGCACTCTGGCTATAAGGTATTTAAGTTTGGCTGAGGGGTACTTTTTAGTGGTGGTACCATAACTAATAAGTGTAAAATAAAAAACTTTTTACAAAAAAAATACAACCGACTTCAAAGTAAAAAAAAAACACTGAAAAGTGCAAAATAACTTTAATTTCGGAAGTCGGTGTTAAATAACGAAGAGACAAAACTATTATAGAAACACCGACTTCCGAAATTAAAGTTATTTTGCACTTTTCAGTGTTTTTTTTTACTTTGAAGTCGGTTGTATATTTTTTGTAAAAAGTTTTTTATACTTTGTTTATATTCAAACATGGGATCATACACACATATACCGGTTGCGATTCCTATACTCATGCTACTGCTTGTTGTATATTTTTCTAACTATAATTATAGAACTAGCTTCTGCCAGTGGCTTCGCCCGGATTAATGTAGAAGATATACACGGTGTCTTTGATATCGACGCACAAACGACCACGGATCTAGTACATGATTCTGGACCCCCCAGTGGTACAATTTTTCGTCGGCTTTTTCCTAATTATAAAAAAAAACTGTACTTTTTTAAATACAAACTGTGTAAAATCGTTTTCTAACCAACCACGATGATATTTTTTGTAAAAAAAAAAAATAAAAAAAATTGAATTAAAAAATAATTAATTAAAAAGTCATCGGGGTAGATAAAATCGTTATTCTAATCAATCCCAATGACATTTTTAATTTTAAAAGTAATTTTTTTCACTAAAAATGTTAGAATAACGATTTTATACAGTTTAAATAAAAAAGCGTAAATATTAAAAAAAAAGGAAAAAACCGACGAAAAATTCCACCACTGGGGGGTCCAGAATCATGTACTGGATCATGTACAGAGGGCTATCAGTTTAAATAAAAAAACGTAAATATTAAAAAATATATAGGAAAAAAAACCGACGAAAAGTTCCACCACTGGGGGGTCCAGAATCATGTACTGGATCTATGGTATTCGTTGGTGCGTCGATGTCAAAGACACCCTGTATAGTCTGTCACCTAATAGTAAAGTAGCATTCTACTGATGAAAGATTTTTTTAAATCGATCCTGTAGTTTTCGAGTTTATTAATTGCAAAGTAAAATACATATTTTTTTCTTTTTATTATTAATACAGATACAGATTTCAATAACTCTACAATTACTCCATTTCGACAAATACGGGTAAATTGTAAACATCTTCGGAGTTATGAAAAACTAGCGACCCGCCGACACGGGTGCTATTTAATATCCGGCGGATTTTCCGAGAATTTTCTTTCATATAAACTTTTTCCTGATGTGATGATCCAGTGGTAAAGGCTCCCGCCTTGCGTTTGAAACGGGGCAGGTACCAATGTTATTTTTTCAATTCATAAATGTACTTATATTTCCTAAGTTTATCTAGGACAATGACAGCTCGTGCCTTGCAAAGCACGTAAAGTCGTTTATCCCGGCTGTCATTCGTAGATCTTTGACAGTCTTTACAGGTAGTCAGACGCCAGAAAGTCTGACCGTCAGTCCATCCATGTAAAATACTAGTAGGTATTCAGCCGCATCCGGTTAGACTGAAAGCCGACCCCAACACAGTTGGGGGAAAAGCTAAGGACACGATGATAAACCAGAAAAAACCTAAACAAGAATAAACCTTTTCCAGACGGTTACGAACCCAACAAATTAAATCAGCCAAATACGTCGAGCCGTTTTAAGTAATGCTCCATCATACATGCGGCAGTTTATTTTTATTTAAAAAGGTATTGGTACTTTAAAAGTCATCTCGCACTGAAATCGCGAGACTATGACAAAAGTGATATACTTAGTTATAATTTCCCGTACAATACATCAGAAAATATAAATATCAAAAGTCTAAAAATATTTTTTTGGTGATAGTAGTTGTAAAATAAATTAAACTAGAGAAAATTTCCTATTTTATGTAATAGGTAACCTTTTGTTTTTCAGAACTCCTAAATAAAGAATCCAGGGAAATTTAAAAAAAAATATCTTACACTGACATAATAGCTTTTTATCAGGTACTCATAAGTTGACATTGCCTAATTGATTTGAGGTTTTGCGGCCATAACTTGAGCATTATTTTTTGGGATTAATATGGTAGAGGCTACCGTCAATATTAAGTAAGTAGGTAGCTAAAACAATTGGGGTTCGTATTCAATACCCTCATCCATCAATTGACGCGTGTAAACCCGAACAATTCAAATTCCCAGCATTCAATAAACGAATTGAGTAAGAACGAGAAATTTCGGAGTGATGTCAACAAGAGATTTAAACTGTAACAAAGTTCGTCTTATTAGAATGGTTTAAACTTGTTACTACCTACTTAATTTAATTGGGATAGGAACCGGGAGATGCTTTGCGAAGTAGTAACTTTTTGTTAGCGTCGTCGCGGCTCAATAGGCCAAGAGATTTTCACTAAATATCACTAAGTCTGAGACTGAGATAGAATTTGATATTTTTTGTATTTGAAAGTAAGCCTAAATTGATCACAAATTAGCTGGTTAGGTAATTTTATGTGATGTTTCGGATTCGGCGGCAAGATGCCCAGGAGTTATCATTTGTGCGGATCATCTGGAGAATACCGTGGAACTTATAGTAGAGCCAGCTGTTCCCTTGTGAGGTGATCAGCAGTGGTCGACTTTTGCTTCCGGCCCTGGTTCAAGGCCACGGTCCGGAGCAAGAGGGAATGAGAAGCAGTCACCTCCTTTTGCGACGTGGTAAAGCAAGTGAAGGAGGTGGCAAAAGCGTAAAGGAGAGGACATCTACCGCAGCGGCTGAGCAGCAAAGACTGCTCAGCCACCACGCACTGAGTTTCAAAAATTGCAGAGCGATATCCAGCCACCATAGGCGCGGGCTTACAGACGGCGAGCAATGTGTAGCTCACCATACGATAAGGACTAGACCCAAATCGGACACAGTGGCTCACTAGGCAACGGCGCAGCTGATGAGCTGGCAAGGCGGGGGTCTGGCACGGTGGTCTTCGGACCTGACCCCATCGTGCCAATACCCTTTGGTGAGCTGCGTGTTTGGCTACGTGAGCACACTAACGCACAAGCGGAAAGGTGGTGGTCCCTGGCACCGGGTTGCAGGCAGGCTAAAGAAGCCATGCCATACTTAAACAAAACCCTAACCAGCAACCTCTTGCGTTTGGACTGGACAGAGGTAGCCTGCGCCTGTTGGCTGGGACCATTACCGGACACTGCTCACTGAACAAACACTTTTTCGCAATGAATATCACGGATAGCCCTCTGTACAGAGGATAATTGGAGTTAGAAAAAACTGTCACGCACGTGCTCCTTGAGTGCACAGCCGTCAACGAAATAAGAACACGAACTTTTGGAGCACCGAATTCACTCATAGATGCCCTGAGCAAACTGAAAAGACCCATCTGTTTCTGGAGTGAGGTGGGCTGGTTGGAGTAAAGGCCGCTATGGCTCACGCACAATGGTCCGCCAAGGACTAAATGCGGAAACCAGACTACAACCTATTGTGGTCTGGTTTCCGCAGATAGATAGACCCAAATCGACAGCACATCATGTCCCAAGCATGCCTATTATGATGTTGTACGATTAAAATTGCCTTAAGAAAAGTTGCACGTTTCAAGAAGAACACCGTGTTTTTTTCATTCTATACTTTGAATATGAAACAACTGTAGGTTAACGTCTATTGCTATAACCGTTTTTATTACTGAAAGGTCTTACCACTTGCCATTGGTATACCTTCAAAAATTACCTACGAAGCATTGTAAAATAAAACCCTAACTTGAATGTCAACCCGTAACCACCCAATATCCCGCATAACGAGCACAAATTCTCACATAATTTTTACCAAAGTTATCAAACCCTTAGAGACGGTTATTGCAAACGACCACTTATGAAGGTCTAATAGTCAATAAACATATATAAATACGTTAATTTTGCAGGGTTATCGTCCTTATAGCCATTAGATGGAGTCTTGTATGTAACGTGATACATCGATCATTGTGTACCTTATCTGTTGGGTGGTGGGTGGGGGAATAACGCTTGTGTTGACGGGTGTACTGTACATTATGTTTAACATCCCTATTACTTGGAGGAAGATCTGAAATGCTTTGTGATTCCTACTTTGTACGTGTGTGGTAAGGCTTTTAAAATATATATAATCATTTTTATTTCAACTTTGCACTCATATAAGCGCCTGTGCACACCACGTTTTGTAAACGCGCCATTACCGCGCGTTTGTAGCGATACAGACGCGATACGCACACGAGTCAGACGCAGCCTGTAGACCTTTAATAGGATAAAAGCGCTCCGTCGACGCACGTTTCTAAAACGCGCGTCAACGGCGCGTTTAAAAAAACGTGGTGTGCACAGTCCCTAAAGGTTAGTAACAATATTTACCTAAAAACGATGTTAGTAGCCATAACATTACAATTGCATATCACATTATTACATTCAAATCAATTCATTTCTATAGTTCAATCTAAATCAATAAAACCAATAAAAATTTAAAATTTAATCAAACATGTCAAAAACAAAACAAAAAAAAAATACATCGTCGAAATTAAAAACTATAAAAACATAAATTAAATTTAAATATAATCGTTTTCATTTGTATCGGTACATTATCAGGTAGGTTAGGTAGGTTTCGTAAAAGTGTAAAATACTAGTTCATTATCATCATAATTTCAGCCGAAAACGTCCATTATATTCTATTCATAGCTGGCACAAAGGCCTAACCAGATGTCGCGATATCGAACGGTCTTGTACGTCTCGAGTCCAACGGATTCCCGCGGCCTTCATCATATCACCGGTGCACCTTGACTTTCCAACTTAAACCCTAGTTCGCTTGTTTAATATTGAAATCTACTTTAAGGGTGTTTAATCTTCTAACTGTGGATAGCTCTTGATCTTTGCTTACATTAGTAACTACATCTAACTTAGCTGTACCTACCCTTTGTTTTAGGAGTAGGTAGGTACTGAAACATATGTTTAACCACTTCTTTGGTACCTCTGCATTTGCTACTGGTTTATAATGTTCTCGGTTTTAAACTCAGACACAAAACATTTTAATCAATCAACACTTTTTTAAGATGGGAAATCATCCAATAACTTCTCTCGCCCTAGGGTTTAGTGGCTGATTTTTACTGACAAAAACAACACCTGAAAGATTCCCCTTTCAGAAATTTCCTGTGGCCGGCCCTCGGGTTTGCTTACATATCTTTGAGGCGCGGGTGGATCTCCACACCCTATCGATGACTTGGTCCTTACCATACAGCCGGACATCGAGCTATCCATAGCTCGTCGTCCGCAAGCTCAAGCCTGCGGTTGCCGAGAATTGCCTCGCGAGTTCCAACGCCCGGGGCGTTTCCTATAGCGACGGCTGAGATATGAGGACGTTCGTTTCCTCACAGTTACGAGCATCTCCTTCGCTAGCATTAGGTACTCTTTCCCAGAAGAAAGTGACTGCTTCCCATTCCCCCTCGCTCTGGACCATGGCCAGAACCAGGCCCGGTAAACCATCAATACTTGAGATACAAATATGGAACCCAGGCTGGCACAGAGTAACTTTTTAAGTTATCCGTGCTAATATATACACGGTTGGAAACTTTAGATGAAGCGAAATGTAATAAATCAATGAAAAAGTATATTAACATTGCTACTCGAGTTTCTTGGTATAATTAGGTGAGCCGCTTTTAAATCGCAGGGGAATTCCGGCCCTCCTCTTGGAGTGAGAGGCTGTAAAGTGAAATATGGTTGAAGATAGAAGATTAGAAATAATGAGCTCCGGTTTCTGTAACCAATAGAAAAAACAAAACACTATACAATAATTAAAACTTGCCTGGCTTGAGAATTTATTGAACGTACTTAGATTAGAGGAATATTTTTTTTTTTATTAGAAAGGAGGAAGATGGATTTATTTGGCACAACACAAGGCACACAAACACTAGTTAGTATATACGAATCAATAAAGAAGCAAAGAAAGAAAATAAAATATAATGCCTCACCGCTGCACCAAAATAGGTCCAGTACAGCATAAATGCCAAATAACTAGTGCCTGACGCTTTTCAACTGAACCTGAGGTTGTGACATAACGAACATAAATTTGTTTTGTAGTGTCTGGTGTTGTTTAATAATAAAAGGGTAGTATATAAACGAGTGACTGTAAATTAAAGTTTTAAGTGACAAAAATAATTAATTTAGGTTATAGTATTAGTAAGTGAGCGACTGACTGCGCGTGACGAGAAATCAACAGAACAGCAACTTACAAACATTAATTTGAGTTACTTAAAATACAAAATGAGAAGCTACATAATATTTGAGTGACCTAGTATTTGTTTGAGTGTCAACGTTACGTCCTGCATTTTCTTCAATATTTGGTAAATGATTTATATATACTGAGTGGCATTTTATCTTAAATGAAGTGTTATGAATGTCCTAAATATCGATATTTATGTATTATGTATGTCACAAGGTAATTTGATCATTCGGATATTGCGAAAACCCGGATAATTAGAAAATAGTAAAATAAAATGTGCGAGCGACTCAGTTCTAACCTAACCTAACCTATTTCACAATTAGAAAATGGTGAAAACATTTCTTAAAGTGAACTTTTTAGTAGTTCGATAAGTAAAACCTCAATTTTATTTCTAGTCGCTCACTTACTGATGTAGTCGCTCACTTAGTAATGTAGTCGCACGGCTGGAATTTTAAATATCTGAAATGGATTAATCACAACCCATTTTTAGTATGCTCGTTCTGGATTTAATTATTAATCAATATTTATCGTTAGTTTAGTTAATTTTACGCTTACTCAAATTCATACCGCTCAAGTTATTAAAACAGTATCTTATCATCAGTCGCTAAGTTTTTTTTTATTCGCTTGTTTTATAATTCCCCATAATAAAATACAGAATAAAAATTTAAAATAAAGTTTAAATAACTAGTGGAGTATCTTAAGTGTGATAAATAGGCGTAAGATAATGTATGTGTTTGTTTGTTATATACAAACAAACACATTTTTTAAAATTTACCTCATACTAAGAAATTTCTCCTGTATTATGAGTTTTTTTAGGCGGGAAATCATTCAATTACTTCTCCCGCACATGCGGGCGGAGGTGCGGGAGGGCGTGTCAGACTTTTACTGACTAAAACCATCTTCTGTTCCTTCTTTGCCTTTGTTCCAGGGTCATCATCATCATCATCATTTCAGCCGATAGACGTCCACTGCTGGACATAGGCCTCCCCCAAACGTCGCCACAACGAACGATCCTGTGCGTCTCGCATCCATCGGATTCCCGCAACCTTCACCAGGTCATCGGTCTACCTTGTAGGGGGCCTTCCGACTCTGCGTCTTCCGGTACGCGGTCGCCACTCCAGAACCTTTCGGCCCCAATGGCCATCCGTTCTGCGAGCAATGTGCCCTGCCCATTGCCACTTTAGTTTGGCGATTCTTCGCGCTATGTCGGCAACCTTGGTTCTCCTGCGGATATCTTCATTTCTGATTCGATCACGCAAGGAAACTCCGAGCATAGCCCTTTCCATTGCCCTTTGGGTGACTTTGAGCCTTCTGATGAGGCCCATTGTGAGCGTCCACGTTTCGGAACCATATGTCGTCACTGGCAACACGCACTGGTCATAGACTTTCGTCTTGAGACACTGGGGTATATTGGATGAGAAGATACCGCGCAGCTTCCCGAACGCTGCCCAGCCGAGTTGGATTCGACGGTTGACCTCTTTCTCGAAATTAGATCTACCCAACTGGTCTTTCTGTCCAAGGTAGACGTAATCGTCCACAACTTCGAGTGCAGAGTCTCCGATCTTGATCGGAGTGGGTGCTACATGGTTATTTATCATGACTTTGGTTTTTTCCATGTTCATTTTAAGACCCACTCTTTCGGAAGCTCTACTGAGGTCATTGAGCATTGTGCTGAGCTCTTCCGTAGTCTCAGCCATGACTACTATGTCGTCGGCAAACCGAAGATGAGTGATGTACTCGCCATTGACATTAATGCCCAATCCACTCCAGTTCAGAACCTAGAAGACATCTTCCATTGCGGCCGTGAACAGTTTCGGAGAAATGACGTCTCCCTGCCTCACACCCCGCTGCAGGAGGATAGGTTTCGAGGTCTGGTCCTGCAGTCTGACTGACATAGTGGCGTTTTCGTACAAACACTTCAGCACCTCGATGTACCGATAGTCAATCTGGCACCGTTGTAGAGACTGCAGCTCAGCCCAAGTCTCAATCGTATCAAAGGCTTTCTCGTAATCCACAAACGCTAAGCAAAGAGGCAGATTATACTCCTCGGTCTTCTGTATAACCTGCCGTAGCGTGTGTATGTGGTCTATGGTGCTAAAGCCTTTTTGGAATCCGGCTTGTTCGGGAGGCTGGAAGTCGTCGAACCTGCGCGCGAGGCGGTTCGTGATGACTCTGGAAAACAGCTTGTAGACATGGCTTAGAAGTGAGATGGGCCTATAATTCTTGAGCAGGGCCTTGTCGCCCTTCTTAAAGAAGAGTACCACCACACTTCCGCTCCATGCCTGTGGTGTTTTTCCCTCGAATATGACGGAATCAAACAACTTCTGAAGGGCCTTAAGGATCGGTTTACCACCCGCCTTCAGGAGTTCGGCTGTAATTCCGTCATCACCCGGTGCCTTGTTGTTATTATGCTGCTTCAGAGCCATCCTAATCTCGTACAGGCTGACGTCCGGGATATCTTCGGTATAGTGTCGGGTCAACCTAGCTCTTGGGTCGTTTGCTAGATTCGTAGTGGGTTTTGTGATTGACGTGTATAACTGTCCATAAAAAGCCTCGATCTCTCCCAGAAGCTACGATTTGGCGGATATGACTCTGCCATCTTCGGTCTTCAGTTTCGTGAGCTGGCTCTGCCCAATAGACAGATCTCTTGCAAACACCTTGGAGCCCTTATTTCGCTCAATCGCGTCTTTAATTTTTCCAGTATTAATGTGACGGATATCGCGTTTCAAGGACTTAGAGATCCGTTTATTGAGCAGCCGATATGTGCACGCATCGTCTGAAGACTGCAGAATCATCTCACGCCTTCCCTTCATAAGCTGGAGAGTTCGATCTGTGAGCCTCTTGCTCTTATTTGTACGAGTCTTATAGAATTTAGACCCGACCGTATGGACAGTTTCCACGAACCCATCGTTGTATTCGTCCACAGAGCTTCCTAGGCATTCGAAACGATTTTGAAGTTCGAGCTGAAAGCTCTCGGAGTTTTGGATCTGGATCTGTGCAGGACGGAGCGTAGACTTCATCAGTCGAGATCTTTCAAGCTTGACATTGATATTCAATGTGCCTCTTACCATGCGGTGATCACTTCCGGTTTTCACCGCATTGATCACAGAGACATCATTGAATATTTGCTTCTTCGTCGACATGATGAAGTCAATCTCATTTTTTGTTACACCATCAGGGCTTTGCCAGGTCCACTTCCTATGCTCACGCTTTCTGAAGAAGGAGTTCATCATGTAGAGGCCCTCCCTCTCCATTAAGCTGGACAGTAGGTGTCCCCGGTGGTTCCTACGTCCAAATCCAAATTGCCCCACTCGCAGCTCGTCACCGTCTCGTTTGCCCAGTTTCGCATTAAAGTCCCCCATGACCACGGTGAAGTGAGTCTTATAACCATGTATGGCTCTGGATACATCCTCATACATGGTCTCTACTTCGTCATCGGGGTGTGTCGAGGTCGGAGCGTAAACCTGTATGACCTTCAGCGAATATCTTGATGATATTCTGAGTATAAGGTACGCCACCCTGGTCGACACGCTCTCGATCTTCACCACATTGTTCACAAGGGACCTGTGGACGATAAACCCGACACCACCTTGGGACTGCTGGTCCCCCTCCCGAAAATAGAGCAGGTTACCAGATTTTAGGATTATCGTGTCCTCCCCGCTGTCTTCGGACTTCGGATAATCCCACAATACTCCATCGTGACCTGCTCAACTCCTCCTCAAGCTCGGCAATCTTCTCATCGGACCGGAGTGTACGCGTGTTGTACGTCGCCAGGTCCAGTCGTCGACGGTTGATCGATCCCGCCCGGAGATTCTTAGCACCCCAGACCTCAGGGCTGCGCCCACGCCCGTCCACGCTAGCACAGCCGCTGGAGTCACCGGGCACTTGGGGCCTGTTTATTGTTGCATTATGCATTTGAGGGGGTTTGGACCATAACCCGCCACGCTGGTCCAGTGCGTGTTGGCGGGTCGCCATAGCCTCGTTTGTTTATCAGCAGGGTGCACCACGTGCAGGTGAGGTTGGCTTGGGTCCCGGTAGGTGTTGATTGGGACCCCGTATACACCCCTTGTTCCAGGGTCCCCATCAATAATAATTATTTTATACCAAAATATCTGAATATCAAAATATCCCACAAGGTGGACCTGGTGAGGGTCGCGGGAATCCGATGGATGCAAGACGCACAGGACCGGTTATTGTAGCGACACTTGGGGGAGGTCTATGTCCAACAGGAACGTCTTTCGGCTGAAATGATGATGATGATGATGAAAATATCTGATTCCAAATATTCTTTCGAAAAAATCTTCTACCTATTCTTTTAAGGTTGTACTGAGTAAGGTAAGGTAGTACTGGGAACTCTTCCAGTTACCAGTACCAGTAGGTATATCTATAATACCTACTGGTAAATGTGAATATATGTGATCTAGTAGTAGTCATCGCGAAACATCGGTAATGCCCGACCATTAGGCGAAGTCGACATATCGCAAAACCCGCTACGTGCTGCGAATGTTAATAAAATTAATTTTTATGCTGCTGTTTCAAACCTTTCCTGGACTATCACGAATATTCCAAGACCAAAATTAGCCAAATCGGTCCAGCCGTTCTCGAGTTTTAGCGAGACTAACGAACAGCTATTCATTTTTATATAAAAGAACTATATCTATTAAAAAAAAATCAAGTAGGAGGCCACACCTGGTTTTTTATTTAGTTGGGAAGCGTGTCACACTTACTGACTAAAACTTATTTGTGTCCATCCTAGAGCTACGGTCAGACGGTCACTCTTCCAAACGTTTCCGCAGTCCTAGCAGGCACGGACCCCTTTTGTTTTACTGACATCTCACAACACTGAGTGCTAGCGACTCCGGCCTGATCCTTACCGGACGGCTGGACGGCGAACTACCCATTGCTCGTCCAGAAATCTCTCTGCTACTTCTGATGCCCGGGGCGTCTCCTTCAGTGTTGCGGCTGGAATAACAGAAACATATCTATTTAAAAAAAAATCTATTAGGAGGCCACACCTGATGCTTATAATAATGACGGATACCCACGCTAGAGTAACTACAGCAAATAACCGTACTAATGTACATTTGATGCAGGAAGCCGAGTACATAATACCTATATTTCACACATATGACAACCTAACACATTACGTCATCATCACTCATACGAGTTCAACGAATCCATTAATCTGAAGTCAAAACATGCACCATGTGACCAAATTGTAGCACAAGTTAAACCTATTGTTCTAACGTAAGTGGATATGTTGAACAAGTCTAGCCTTTCAGCCATTGTCAAGGTAACGGTAATTTTGTATTTCATGCACTGCTACTGCGTTCGTTGAACTGTACAAACGTTCTTTTTTTTTTCAATATAGATTCGTTTATAACCATAAGAGGAGATCGTGAATAGTCTAGAGTCTAGAGGTATGCGAGATAGAGTGTAAAGTCCCACAAACCTTCGTTGAAAAGGGAGGATCCTCCAACCAGACGGAAGTTTTGTCTGACCTGCCCCCCTAGCCTAGTTACAACCGTTTCGTTTCGATTCTCTTTTCGTTGATAGCCTCGACTCGGCCACGCCTCCTATTCCTTTGTTCTGACCACGTGACTGAGCCTTGAGATGACGGCAAAACAAAGGAATCGAAGGCTTGACCGACGAAACGGTTGTAACTTGGCTAAGGGGGCTGAGCAACTGCCCGATAGAAAATTTCGGAATGTAATTATGTTCAAATCAAGGACTCTAATTTGCGCAATGCGGGGTTTGTACTTTTTAGGTCATATGTGGCACCATAGATGTCACTAAAATAGAATACATGGGTCGATCTTCAAGGTTAAGCAATGCTTCCCGATGTCGGTTTGTAGATGTGTGACCATCATAACATCTAGAGATTCCTACGTGCCCCGGAAAGCACGTTAAACCGTTGATTCCAGTTTTCATTTGTAGACTTTTATCAGTCGTTACGAATAATCAGAAGCTAGGAAATCTAACGCTAGTCTTGGCAAGGGGACACCCTTTGGCAAAACCAGTGTTCAGATTCCTGGTATCCTTATCAAGTCGTCTGTCCATCTTGTGGGTGGCCTTCCAAGACAGCGTTTTCTGATGCATGGTATTTTTTATTAAAAACAAAATACTTTCTCGACCATACCACAGTGTCTCAAGACGAAAGTCTATGACCAGTGTGTGTTGCCAGTGATCACATATGGCTCCGAAACGTGGTCGCTTACAATGGGCCTCATCAGAAGGCTTAAAGTCACTCAAAGGGCAATGGAAAGGGCTATGCTCGGAGTTTCCTTGCGTGAACGCGTCAGTAATGAAGATATCCGCAGGAGAACCAAGGTTACAAACATAGCCCGAAGAATCGCCAAACTTAAGTGGCAGTGGGCAGGGCACATTGCTCGCAGAACAGATGGTCGATGGGGACGAAAGGTTCTGGAATGGCGACCACGTACCGGAAGACGCAGCGTTGGAAGGCGTCCCACAAGGTGGACCGATGACCTGGTGAGGGTCGCGGGAATCCGATGGATGCGAGACGCACAGGACCGGTCATTGTGGCGACATTTGGGGGAGGCCTATGTCCAACAGTGGACGTCTTTCGGCTGAAATGAAATGATGAAATACTTTCTAAACATGGTACTAGCTAAATGTACAAACCATGTGAAATAAAAAAAACCAGGCAAGTGCGAGTCGGACTCGCGGCATGAGGGTTGCGTACAATCAGACAAGAACAAATTTACAGTTATCAGATTTTTTTCTATACTTGTGCTATGAGACCTTGCTTCATGCCAAATATCATGATTCTAGGTCAACGGGAAGTACCCTATGAATTTAGATTCCACTGAGAGTTTTGAGGTACGGAACCCTAAAAAAGCCTTTGATCGTACCTACTATGATTGTACTGAAGTAATGAGATAGAAGCCCTGCATAAAAAGTTTAGTAGGGTCTTGCCATGTCATGCATACGGTCGCGGGGCATAGATACCACGGGTATTGTGCTTCGGTAAGGAATATAGTTTTTATTTAATTTTGCAAAAAGTCCCAATTCTGGTCTAATTATGCTGTAACATTTTGCTAGTATAAAGCGTAAAAGTTATTGTTATTTAATTACTTTAACATAATACGGCCAAAGATCAATTACATTTGTTAACGATATTATGTTTTTGAAATAAAATATGAACAAAAAAAAGGAGATAGTGACAAAAAACCCAACCGCAAAAACGACTCGAAAGAAGTCATTTTAAGCAGTCTGGTGCAGTTGGTGGAATTTATTTTAGTTCAATCACAGATTTGACGCTATCAATTTAGTAGTTTTTTGCGGTCGGGGTTTTTTTGACACTGGCAAATTTTTAATTTCCTACATTCTAATAAGTGATACTTTTGAAATCGTCTCCTCGAGTCTTCTATTTTGATAACATGACTACGTCACGAATAATATAAAAATGTTGAAAATGTACAATTTGCCGTTAAAAATTAGCCACTTTATTTGTTTTTATAATTATGATGTACATAAATAAGGTACATGTCACTCTTATAACTAAGACGCATCCAAGGACAAATCTCAGGCTTCAATTCAACAAGCTATTTAGACTCTAGGCATGCCAGAGAAATATAGAAAGAAGAAGAAGAAGAAAGAAAGAAAAACATTTTATTTGGCGGAACAAGGCGCAAATTTAAAACTAACAAATTATAAGCACACTATTTGAAAGAAATATGCATAATGCCGTGACTACACGCAAAATGCGATGAGTCTACGGCGCTGGTATATACATACATACATACAGACACTCCAAAAATATAACCCTCCTACCGCTGTCGGGTTATCGGGTAATAACAATGAAATGTACCTAAGTGGCAATCATACGCTCATCTCACAATACTTTAGCTAGACAGATAGGCAAGATCTTTTTCTATGATTCCTATGACATTAGGAAGCATCGTCCCTCTGCCTTTATTCCAATGAATTTTGTCAGCTTATTAATTTATACACGAGAGCAGTGGTGGCCAAGTGGTAACGGCCCCGAGTTACGAGTTGTAGGTTGTGAAATGGCGGAACAATGTTCTCGAACGCTTTCGGGACGGCTTTACTCCTACTAGAACAAGTGCTGCCTCCCAGGATGTGACGAATATCGATTTTAAATATTCACGCAAGTGAATTCGAATAGGATTACGGAGTACGGATGTAGAATTCGTATGTACGACTGTCAATGTTGGCTTTGATTTCAGCTAAGCTGAGGTTGCTTTGGCTGACTTTAGAGATTTATATAGACAAGTTTTTTGTCTCGTTACCTACAACTCGTCGAACTTTAAAAATATTGTAAATACCATTATAAAAATAACAGTAAGCAAGTTGATAGCAAAGCTGACTAATCGAGTTATTTATTGTGAAAGACATATTCATGGAAATAAAGTTTTTAAAGTTGTCAGTTTTCTACCGGTTGCATTTCAAAGAGTGTGCGTCGGAATTGCATGACCTAATTTCGCCTAGCTCGTTCCATCATCGGACCACCAGGCGTACAGCGATGCACCACCGGTACATGGTTGACATCCCACCTATACGCACATAACATTTTGGGAACACATTTATTGTTCGTACAGCTAAGGAGTGGAATTCCTTGCCGGAATCTGTGTTTCCTGATGGCTACAACCCGGGAATCTTTAAGTCAAGAGTGAATAAGTTACTTCTAGGTAAGCGCGCTCCATCGTCGACCGCATCGTCGCTTTCCATCAGGTGAGATAACCGTCAAGCGCGAACCAATCAACAATAAAAAAAAAAAACATTTACATTTTATTTATTTAATATTATATTTCTCGAATGTTCACACTTTCACGATTTACACAGAAACGCTAAACATAACTATGGTATCACTCATCTTAAACATCAATAAATTGGATGAGATTACAAAAAATAAAGTCAAAACAGTTCATTTGCCAGAAACATGCTAATGAGGATGTTAAACAAAGTAATAAGTTCCACATGTTTTACCAGTAATTATAAGAATAAGAATAAGAATAATGTTTATTGTTCATTGTTACAGTAAATAAAGAATACCTTAAAACTAATATATGATTAATATTGTCTGTAACTAATCAGTAATTCAAGATATATTTGGATGGTGGTCCCCAAACTAGGTAGAACCTGTATCTTGGGGACCTGAGTTGAGATGACTTTAATCTATAATAACATTGTATCGGGCGGACATGTAGAAATTCGTTTTTTTTTTTATATTTATCGAAGAGGTTGTTGTAAACAATGAAACAACAAAATTAATAATAAAAAAAGTAAAAATAGGATAAAAACAAGCTAACTTAAAATAAAGGTTTTTGTGTGTAGTGTATGTGTGTAGTGTACGTGTGTAGTGTAAGTGTGTAGTGTATGTGTGTGGTGTATGTGTGTACTTATATGTGCCAAATACTATTGCCGTATTGTTTTTGTTTATAGCTTGACTGGAGTAGTTCTGTGTTATTTTAAAATTTCCTCTGTCTGTTCGTACGTTAAAAGAGCAAGCCAGTTAAATAAAGTTTTTTTACACGTAAAATACTTTAGGTCTTTGATATTGAAGCTCTTGCTGATTTTATTGTAAATTTGAACATGAGAGTAAAAGGGGCATCTGTTTGGTTATAATTTAGTTAATTGGTATACAAATATTAGATAGTTATTATTTAAAATCATTATATATTATTTAAACATACATACAGCATAAATGCGGGGTACGCTACTATAGATGCATTTTCAAACTATACAACTGACACTCTCCCAGTCAACGAAGTACATAGAGCATACCGTATTGAATCTAAAGCTCGGCGATTGGATTTGCCTCTCTACGAGGCGCCTCAAGACGGGTATCGTCGACGGCCAATAAGGATGCCAAGCTTAAATAGGATTGGACGTGCCACATTCGTAGAATGCATCTAAAACGATTTCAATCCTTTGGATGGAGGAGATCGTTCGGAAAAGGCATGCAATTGGAGATAATGATGCTTGTAGATGTTCCAAATTATCTTTGTTATAGATTTTGTGTCTCAATAAATTTTACGATTTCGTAACCTATCTTTTAAGGTTTGGAGTATTGATTCTATTTTATATGTTATTATGTTTGGTTTACAGCTAAGAAAAGAAGCCAGCATTTTAGAGGTAGGTAGGTTTAAATTTTGCTGTTCTTGCCTTAACATGTGCTATTCTCGGCTTATACTGTGGAGAAAACATTAGTCAGACTAAAAAGTTGATAGCGGGAATAAATGCATGTTATGTTCTGTTTTTAAAACTTATAATGTTTTGATTAAATATTAGTTCAGGCCTACAGGATCGTTTGAAAGAGTCACTACGGATCTGGAACGCAAAGGGAAACTGAAGGAACACGAGCGGATTTTAGTCAGAAAAAGTTGATGCTGCCTCACGCTCCATCCTGAGCGAGAGAAGTTATTTGGATGGTTTCCCAACCTCAAAAATACAACAATACAGATACACTTTTTCACACATTCCTTCTAAGGTCCACTTGCACCTCAAAATAAAGTTACCAAATGTATATAGCACTGGACCAAGTTCTATATTTTTGTCAATAGAATAGAATAAACTTAGACTTATTGTCCACCAAAAATCAATCAATCAAAGATAATCAATCATTTAAAGATGATCGAGAGTTTTTTTTTTTTGATATACGATTAGCGTTATAAAAAAGAAACAAATGAAACAGTTATTATGCGTTTAATTTATATAGTAATTTGTGGTGTAAGTAGGCTTTATTGTAACAAGTTCCTACCAATATACGGAAAAGCACTCGTACAGTCGGTCGACCAGTGCAATTGTAACTAACTTAATTGTCAGTGTACGCCAGCATCCCTGATATCAATTAATTTGGTGAGATGTAATTCCGATTGCACTGATTGAATACACTGCTTGTACCAGATACTGTAGCGAAGTGCAATTTGTTCGTACACTTGTGAACAGAACCTAATATCTTGATTAAGAAGTCGAAGATAAAAATCGCAAGAGCGCTTGTTTTTAGAAAATGTAAAACGAATGTGTGCGTGTTTTTGTCTTGGCTTTATAAAGACCGAAAAAGACCTTTTCCGTAAATACAGATCTTCTGCTCCGGATGGGTAAAATTCACAAATAATGCCACATTTATTAAGGAAGCATTTAATTGGATATAAACAGGAACACATGTGTATGACAGGGGACAATGCTACATTAACAGAACCTTTAACAATAATTAATTGTTTTCTAATTTTGGAAAACATTACACAACACACCCGTTCATTCGACACAATAACAATTTATTTATGATAAGCTTTTACAATTATGACACGTAACATGAACTTTGAATTTGTTCAGCGAGTGCCTCGGTTGTTTTAATCCCATTTATCGGTAATCGTTAACCGCCCGGAGCAGTGCTCTCACAGCACCAAATTTTATATATCTCTATAATAATCCGAGGTCGATATCATCCATAGTAAATGTTCGTGCCTAATCACGGAACAGCTCTGTTGTAGCAAATGCATCACCATTCACCTGTCTGGCCTACACGTCACCATCGCCCGACGTAAATGGTTCTAAATTGCTTTGATCGTTTTTCCGGAAGGCTAATGAATTTTCCCGCTCCAATAATTTACATGGCTCAACCAACAGCGACACGGAACGCCTCTGTAACTAATATTAATTCGTCAATTAAAAATGGCCGTGTTTATAAGAGATTGTTTGGAGCTGCTCCAAATTCTGTAATTTGGACGACAGTTCGTAGCGCCGCCATTGTTATTTTCGCACGTAGCAAGCTTTTTGTTAGCTCTTTTTGGCTTTGAGTGAGCAATTATGGAGACAACTACAATTTTCTCCTTGTTTAATTTTAAAAATCTCGTATTTTAACAAGTAATGGCAGAGCTTTTCATTCGAAAAGTCGTCCATAAGATTACTAAATAAAATGAATTAATGGAAACTTTCTATGGCGACTTTGCGAATCTCGTCGCTTTTCAAGGAACGTTGATTCTGTCTAATTTTAATTTCGTTGGAATATTTACGCAAGTGTAAAAGGAATCGGGGAAATATTTACGCTAATTTAAATATTAAAGGATTTGGAAAACCTTACTGTGGATGGTGAAACATTTTCCTGTTCGAAATTTTCACCGTCTATTCCCTTATTGGCATAGTTATTTAGGAATCATTTTCTAAATAACTCAGTTACTTACTCAGTTACTTATTGGATTTTTAGGAATCAATTTCTCTTAGTTCTATATTGCATTTACTAACCTGTTCTCTTTCTTATTGGAAGCTTGTAAGGATTTAAATGGAATGGAGTGCAGCTATCTATTATTTATTATCGCCCAACGCTTGTAAGCGTCAAGCTGGAGGTATGGGTAACTCAATAATGCAGATAGGCGGAGGCTTGGCAATCCGTCAATGTTCAGCCGGGATTACATCTCGTTGTACAGCACCAGCTACTGAGGCTTGGTTAACTGTTAAAATATGTGTAGGTAGGCACTACTGCTCTACTAGATTGTGATCAAATGTCAAGGCAGTATGTAAATGATCCATGTTTGTTGTTTTACTATGAATATACTTTGACAATATCATCTCTTTGAATAACGCTCTTGGCGTGAAATGCTATATTTTGTTCTAAATGAAATTTTAAATAAGCAAGTGCAACCCTTTTTTTTTGTCCAGGCAAAATCTGTCAATTTCAGGTTGCCTGAAAAAGATCGCGGAATACGATTAGGCTGCTAGTTGTTAATTGTAATGTTTTTAAAGGGTTTACATTTTAATTTTTAAACACAATAAATAATAATAACGTAAAGTTAAATAACAAATGTGATTATATTTTTCTTAAAATATAATCACATTTGTTTATTTTATTTGTCCCAGTTCGGATTCAATTTAGTCAATATTACCTTGTTGTACAATAAAGTACACATACACAAATAAATACATAATAAATAAATATTCGCATAAAATTAAATAGCAATTATGATGCTATCTTTCTTGAAACCCAGTTCGAACTCAATTCAAATGCTCTAATTTCGAATATCCCAGTCAAGCTTAAAAATACACAGCAGTGCATTATTTATTCAACAGATTCCTACTGAAAGTTTGCTAAGTGTATATGCACATCCAGCGTATCAAGCGGACAATCCGCAGCGAAAAGTGCTCTCGCTAGGAAAAGCCGCTCACCGCTTGAAAGCGCTGTAGGCAAACGCTACAAGAATAAATTGTGCCGTTTATTTTGACGGCATGTGTAGAAACTGTGGTATTAGTTTTTACTTTCTGCATGGAACCGATGCTGATTTTACTCTACTTAACTATTTTAATTTTATTTTAGCCAATAGATATATGCAGGTTTGATTACTGGTCAAAGGACTCCCCCTATTATTTCCAGGAACTCTTTTCCCATACCTCGTAAGCTCAAACCATCCCTTGCATACAAGGGCTTGTAGATTAATATAAAATATGGTGAGATGATCTAGCATAAGCATAAACATAGCATAAGCATAATCAGCCTTTTAATGTTCCCACTGCTGAGACTCAGACCAAGACTCTAGGAGAGGGAATGGGCCTTAATCCACCACGCGGACCTAGTCCGTGTTGGTTGATGTCTCATGTTTTCATATTTTTAGTTCTAGGACATGCCGGTTTCTTCACGATGTTTTTCTTCACTGTTTTGAGAGCAGTGGTGATGAAAAAATTACACAAAGTAATGCACCTGGCCGGGTTTGAATCCGTGACTTACCGCGGTCCGTAAGTCGGGACCACTACCATTGGGCCACGACGCCCTTAAGAGTTGACTTAGACGCATATATTATAATACTGCTTTTTCCTACTTTGATCTGGATGTGGCTTGTTACTATAATTTCCAAGGATACATTCTCTACAAACACAGTTGTATACAAACACTAGAATTTTTATAGGAGAATCGAGCGCACGACGCTACCGCTCGACTTTGATTATATACTTGTCGCTCGATTTGATCAAGTGTCCACTATTGTGTGAATAGATAAGCGCCTACCGATTAGCCCCCCTAGCCAAGTTACAACTGTTTCGTTTCTATTCTCTTTTCGTCGACCGCCTCAAGTCGGCCACGCATCCAATTCCTTTGTTCTGACGTCATCTCAACTCTCAGTCACGTGGTCAGAACAAGAGAATAGGAGGCGTGGCCGACTCGAGGCGATCAACGAAAAGACAATAGAAACGAAACGGTTGTATCTTGGCTAGGGGGGCTGGTCACAGACAGAGAAATAGAACTTTTTAAAAGTGGACATCATCAATCAATTATTGTAGTTCCATTTCGTCGGTCAAAATATTGATTCTTTGTATACTTTTTGGTATTGTTATGTAATTTCTCTTCTTTTTTTCGTGATTTGGCGGATAAAATACATTTTGTTGAGTATTTGGTCAATAAATTGAATAAAAATATTGAACTGAAAAAAAATTGATGTCTTTCAACTTGACAGCCGGACCATAGATAACAGACAGCTGACATTATTTACAGTAAAGTTAACACGGTTTTTTACACCAACGTTTATGGATCCTTCAGAAATCAGAATCAGAAAATTAAGTTACAATCATGATTTAAGCTTCTAAGTACTGTTATTATAAGAAACTAGCTGACCCGGCGAACTTCGTACCGCCTATCCTACTCTATCCTACTCTACCTTACTCTACCCTACTCTACCCTACTCTACCCTACTCTACCCTACTCTACCCTACTCTACCCTACTCTGCCCTACTCTACCCTACTCTACCCTACTCTACCCTACTCTACCCTACTCTACCCTACTCTACCCTACTCTACCCTACTCTACCCTACTCTACCCTACTCTACCCTACTCTACCCTACTCTACCCTACTCTACCCTACTCTACCCTACTCTACCCTACTCTACCCTACTCTACCCTACTCTACCCTACTCTACCCTACTCTACCCTACTCTACCCTACTCTACCCTACTCTACCCTATTACCCTACTCTACCCTACTCTACCCTACTCTACCCTACTCTACCCTACTCTACCCTACTCTACCCTACTCTACCCTACTCTACCCTACTCTACTCTACCCTACTCTACCCTACTCTACCCTACTCTACCCTACTCTACCCTACTCTACCCCACTCTACCCTACTCTACCCTACTCTACCCTACTCTACCCTACTCTACCCTACTCTACCTACTCTACCCTACTCTACCCTACTATAAACCTCACGGAGCCCGAGACCTTTCCAACGAATGCAAAACCGTGGAAATCGGTTCGTGCGTTCTGGAGTTATAGCGTCAGGAAGGAAAACCCGACTTATTTTTATATAGTAGATTAGTTATTCTGTTGTCTAGTAGACAAATAATGTAGGCATCAACACATTAGTTAAAAAAGGAACGAGCAGTGAAGAAAAGTGTTTTTCTTTCCTTCTTTCTTTGTATTGATAGCACATCGGTATCGGTATCTATGCACGCACAGACAAACATGCTAGTAACACAATCAAGATATATATTATTATATTAACCTATCAAGAATTTATAAAAATAGATAGGTAATTTATATCCTAAAATAGTTCTTGAAAATTTTAAGATAAAAATGCCTATTTCAAAAATAGCTGAAAACAATACAGTAGCCGGTTCTGGACACATTATTTTCAGGATGTGCGTTTATTACATGTTGTTTCATTAATTCATACCATACTAATATTTATTACTTTAGATGTACTAATACTATAAATGCAAAAGTAATTCTCGTCTATCTGTTACCGCTTCACGTCTTAACGACTGAACGGATTGGGATGGAACTTGACACTCGGGTAGATTTAGGTATGAATTGCGACATAAGGTACTTTTCAAACTGAGATTATGTTCCTTTGGGATATTCTTTTTACTTTCACACAGATATAGCCGCTGGCAAAAGCTGTTATATCTGTGTGTATACGTATGTATTATGTATAAGTATTTGAGTGTGTGAATGTTTGTTTGTTGTATTTTCAAGCCTTAACTACTCGACCGATCATCATGAAATTTTGTACCTATACATGTTGTCAGAAGTACAGAAACGGACATAAAGTATCTTTCATCTAGAAACATTTGCTGTTCCCGAAAAATCTACACTAACGCGACAGAAGGCGCGATCAAAAGTCAGTCTTTTACAAAAGTAGAAACCACCAACATTTCCAATCCGTTAATTTAATATCATCTCATTAATCAAATACTTCACACATCGTCACCAAACATAACATATACATATAACATACGTACGCTCAACAAGATAGGAGAAGCATTTGCTACCGAAATTCATTCGCGAAACTTGGCACATACTTGCGTAACTTTAAACTAACTATTGACTGACTCCGGCTTCGAAAGTTGTTCGAACCGAAGTTAATCTGTAGGCAATAGAAATCTTGGATAAAGTTCGCCACTTCACGTATAGCGAGTTAATCAAATGGAAAAATTTAAATCGCTAAATCTGTCGAAGAAAATGCTAGAAAATATTTTTCAAATAATGCGAATGATTTTATTGAAATTTGCTAAGATATATTCAATATATATTATTTGCCCGCAAATAGGGAACGAAAGATAATAATTATGATATTCATCTACTTATTATGTAGATGAAACAATATTTATTTATTTATTAAATTCTTTTTTAATTTATGAGTACATTATGAAGAGCCAAAGTTCACGCAAAAATTGTGCAAAATAACAAATTTTCAGAAGTTTTTGCTGGATTAATTTTACACCACTTTATTTAATGCTTTATGCGCACAAAGTACAGAGGCGGAGGCATTTTCTACCAGTCAACCTTTGGGTGATGCAGAGAAAAGTAGTGGTAGGTGCATTAAAAGAGAGAGAAAAAGGCTTTTTAATTAGTAAATCTATTCTTGTATTCACAAGAATAGATTTACTAATAGACCATAGAATAGATATGCTAATAAACCATATAATAAATATAATACAATTATATAATATATACTCAAATTAATACACTACATACATACACTAAAATACTTAAACAATTGGTCCAAATCGACAATAGGAAAACATTGACGCTGTGAATGATACTACTGCCAACTTTTATGAATTAGCTCGTGAACTTTGGTTTTGAATGATACTCGGTTTGTTGCCATCCTGATCTCCAGGTGGAGCGCATTCCACAGAAAAATAGCTTGAATAATTTATGTATTGCTTTCAATGGAAATCTAGATAATAACCACAAGGTATCTGTCTTTTCAAAATATCAAAAACATATATTGACTGGCCTGTTGGTCTAGTGGTTAGTGGCCTTGACTGCTATGCCGGAGGTCGTGGGTTCGATTCCCACCCAGGACAAATGTTTGTGTGATGAGCACGATCATTTGTTCTGTGTCTGGGTGTAATTTATCTATAATATGTATGTATTTAGAAATATATAAGTATGTTTATCAGTTGTCTAGTACCCATAACACAAGCTCTGCTTAGCTTCGGACTAGACGGCGTTGGGTGATAGTTGTGGAATATTATTATTATTATTGTTATTATTATATTAAAAGTATTAGTTTTTATGTATATTTAAAGATGTGTAATAACGCCATAATCACGTAAGAGCGGTTGTATGGGTAGTCTCACGAGTTGGGCGCTCTTAAACTTATACGTAGATCAATCTATGTTCTTACTTACATTTCCGCGAGCTCATCATCGTTTGCAAAAGATATTTAAATTAAACAAAACATATCTACTAAATAACAGACTCTCAAAAACTAAGCCTCTCAAACTCTATAGCTCCAGTCCCCAACGAACTAGCAATGTATTTTGTTAGTATAGCGGTAATATTGGACGCTATTCAACGTTTAAAAGGCATCTTTTCATGAAATATCTTTGTCTAAAATCTTAGTGACCGTCGTCTGACCTCTGTCATGCGGATAAAGTGTCTCGCCTTACAAGAGTAAGGTACTAACGTGCCTAACTACTTTCTTCTAACTATTCCCCAAAGGGAAACCTTTTGTGAAAGAATTTCAGTGTTAGGATCAACATCATCATCATTTCAGCCGAAAAATGTCGACTACTAAACCCTCCCGGACCAAGTGTCGCTACAATGACCGGTCCTACCGCAACCGTTACCAAGTCATCGGTCCACCTTGTAGGAGGCCTTCCAACGCTACGTTTTCCGGTACGTGGTCGCCATTCCAACATCTTTTGACCCCAACGGCCATCCGTTCTGCGAGCAATGTGCCCGACCCATTGCCACTTAAGTATGGCGATTCTTCGTGCTATGTCGGTGACCTTAGTTCTCCTGCGGATGTCCTCATTTCTGATTTGATCACGCAAGGAAACTCCAAGCATAGCCTTTTCCATTGCCCTTTGGGTGACTTTAAGTCTTTTGATGAGGCCCGTTGTAAGCGAACACGAACAACGACCAGAACATAATTATATACAGTATAAAAAAATAACAGTCTAAAAACAACTATCAAGCAGTTGCCCAGATCAGATACATCACTCGTCTAGTCGGAAGAACCTCCAATCTCAATAGAGGTTGCGAGACTTCACATCCCGCCTCGCATACTTCTATATGTAGCTATACGAATCAAGCGCTTTTCCCATTAGAAATTGACTGACAGATCCTACCCACGTCTTATCTTTCCGCTGAATATGCTCATTGTACGTCTAAAGAATATGCTATAAAACAATCGCTTTACGAATCAACTCGGAGCTTACCTTGAACAAAGGAGTAAGTACATAAAGTTCCTCTTCATAATATAATATTACAGTTTTGTTCGCGCATGTATGTACATACGTAAAGTTAGAGCAACTTGGAACCCTGCAACTTCTTCCCTCTTTGATAGAGACCTTTGATGTTCGCAGATTCGATTATGTCGAAAGTCGTCCTTACTTCCCGTTTACGAGCATTTGGCAACTGGAAATGCACGTATAAAAAGCTACGATATTCTATACTATACTCTCTCTAGTAAGTAGATTCTCAGCCCTCATCTTTTTTGCGGACGTTGGGACGTGAGTAGGTACATAATATTGCATTCACGGACATAACGCTCTCCAATTTTTTATAATTTTTGTTTTAAATTTATTTTATTTGTATTCATGCCTTCTCCTCTCAATATATAAAACTCCCATAATATCTGTAGTACGTAAGTGCAATTAGAATTATAATTTTATAGGTATGAGCCTGGAGTTCTGTCAAACAGGTCTTGAACCCAGCCCCCCTAGCCAAGTTATAATTGTATCGTTCGCGCCGAACGCCTCGAGTAGGTCACGCCTCCGATTCCTTTGTTCTGACGTCATCTCAACGCTCAGTCACGTGGTCAGAACAAAGGAATCGGAGGCGTGGCCTACTCGAGGCGTTCGGCGCGAACGAAACATTGTAACTTGGCTAGGGGTGCAGTATAGACTCCAGCCCTCACAAAGGATAGATAATTACAAAACCAGTTACTATCAACATTTGTACTTTTACGAGAGAAACGAATAAATAAAAGTATTATTATTACTATACAAGTACATTATACTATAGAGTATCGAGTATAATATAAGCTTACGTATGAACCGTTTCGCCATATCAATTTTCCCTTCGCTAACCTAAAATAACATTCAAACTTTTCCAGCTCGCATTTTCGCCAGTTCATAACTTGATATTATTTCATCGCATATCTATCTAAGAAAAGAAACAAAAAAAAATAGTAATAAGTTGTTCTGAAGTAGTACATGTCTACCTATACCGTTACAAATATTTTTCGATTGCTATATCAAGACGGAGAGTATTCACGAAGCGAGAAATGTTAGGTTGCAGACGATTGAATCTAAAACAATTTTGGTAACCGTACCAGTGTATGCTTAGCATACGTAACTACATCTGTTATCTAACTTGCCACTGTCGGTAAACTTCTAACGCACGTTGATCTAGTCTAGTTCAATGTAGACCACTATAGTCATTTCGTTTTATCAAGGCAGTAGTTTATTTCTAACAAATGTAATCGAAAATTAATCATTATCCTGAAGCGACCTCTAAAAAAGCATATTTTATTGTAGAATTTCTATAAATGTATATCCAGAAAGGGCAACGACCTGTGTAGCAACGCTAGAACAAAACATCTATACATATAATAAAACAGTAAAATGGTGGAGCGTTGGTATTAATTGGCGAAAAAACTACTGAACCAATCCTGTTCAAATTTTGCATACATAATCCTTATAGGCCGGGTCAACTGTTAGGCTACATATTATCACGCTATTTGCTATGGGGGGTGAGCAATAATCAAAAACGTCGATATTGAACGACATTTACGAGTTCGATCCCCAGCTACAGTTAAAAATTTTGTTATTATTTTATCTTCTTTTTTGTAATAAAATAACTTTTACCATTTTTTCAAAATAAAATTGACATTTCTATTCGATATCTTCTAAATATTTTGTAAAAACTAATCAAAACACATAATAAAATCAAAGCGGCGAGTAAAATCACGTACATACTCGCAACGCCATCTAAAGACTGAAAGTAGAAATAATAATGACAATGATAGTTGACCGTCATATTTGATAGATGGCATTGTGTGTATTTTACGTAATTTTCTGAGTGGCGGAAGAATGACCATCGCCCAAGTTTGCAGACAGTTTTAATGTTTAAAATTGGACGAAAACCGTTATGGTTAAACTGGAGTTAGACGGAGGCATTTTTAATCCTACTGCTTTTTTCCCCCGTGGTTGTAACAAGCTAATTGACCGTGATTATTCAAGGCATACCAACCAAAGGCGATAAAAGTAAATACTTATATGTATTTAATTATTGACTTTAAAATAACACGGCCAAATTTTCGGATGGGGTAGCATGGCACCTTGCGTTGGAAGGCCCCCAGGTGGACCGATGACCTGGTGAGGGTCGCGGGAATCCGATGGATGCGAGACGCACAGGACCGGTAATTATGGTGACACTTGGGGAGACCTATGTCCAACAGTGGACGTCTTTCGGCTGAAATGCTAATGATAATGATGGCACCTTTATTTTTCTTTTTTTAAGGGTGGAAGTCATCCAATGACTTCTCCCACTCTGGTTGGAGCGGGAAGGCGTGTCAAACTTTGACTGACTAAAACCACACCTGTGTCCTTCAGTTGCCCTTTGCGACATCTCTTTGAGGAGCGCGTGGATTAATACGCGCTGTTGACGACTGGGCTCGGACCGGTCAATTACCGGACGGCCGGACGGCTGTGGACGACCGATTGCTGGATGTCCGCGAGCCCGCGTCTACCGTGGCTGGTCGTCGGGGTCAGAATCTCGGCTCGGCGTGAAGACGTTCGTTCCCTCACGCGTGCGGCCTCCTCCTTCACTAGCATTACGGCTTTGCAGAAGGAGGCGACCGCCTGCCATTCCTCCTCGCTCTGGACCATAGCCCAAAGTCACAAGGCCCGGCGCGAGAGGTGACTGACGCCGATTGCCTCCACGAGGACAACACACACCTCTGTGTGCTCCACTGTGTCCTCCGGGATGATGGTACCTTGCGGCCTAACAATGGTGTGTTTTATTATTAGCAGTCACTGCTTCATATAAAACGGGGTCGAAAGGTTTGCGTTCCTGATCACAGTTCGACAACGTATGATGTATCTCAGATTCCTTGCAGCCTTACGTCGACATCCGTACGTTACCTCCTTGCAGTGAGTGGTGACCAACACTGGAACCACCCTCTGAGGGAGGCCAGTCTCAGGGATAACACTAATCGGCTGCTACATTTGTTTACCGGAATTTCATTGTTTTATGGATACACAAGCTCAGGACTGTTGAGGGTGTTTCACGCGGTTTCTGTTCCGGATTCGGTTGGAAGTACCCCGATATTACCATTTTACAAATCGCCCGGAGGACCCGTTGTAGCATGCGGTGGAGGTCTATCCTGCTTGGGTGAACCGCCGTGTCTTCATAGAGGCAATCGGCGTCAGTGACCTCTCGGTTTGGCCATCAATATGCGAGTTCGATTGGACAGGGATACACGCGTTCAAGATTTCACCGAAATTCATTCAAAAGTTGGAGACTCTTCATAGGGTAGTTCCCACTATGGAATAACATTTATCTGATGTACGAGGACGTCAGTCAAATACACACCAAAAAGTCCTAGGTAAATGAACAAGTAATTTTTACGCCCCAAATGATCAAGCTGCAACAATCAATTAAAGCATGCTCTTGCAAATTCTTCACAAGTACTGTTGTGGAGGAAGATAGTTGATGATGATGGTAATTTTTGGATTCACTGGCTTTTTGGCTTTGCACCATCAGTGCAAACGTTATCCAGCTGAAGGTCGGTGTCCCGATTATGTTCCTTCGTTTACCTCTACCAAAGCTGTCTGACGGCATAAACTCTTCAGTGAAACATTATTGAGGCGAAAATTTTACAGGAGGTAACAGGGACATTGGCCCTAGAGGGCCCTATCCATTTGCTGACATCTCTATGTGTCGCGCGTAGATTACTACGTGCCGTCGATTCAGGATTGCTTTGACCAGATAACCGGACGGCTCCACCGCAATCGCCCTGCGGCTTTCAACACCTGGAGCATCACTTCCCTCATCATCCCTCATAGTTTCAGCCACCTTCTTCGATCGTAGTGCTTCACTGAAGGAGGCTACTGGTTGGCATTTTTTGCACTAATTGCCTCCATGAGGACACGGCGGCGCCGGCGCTCCTACCAAGCGGGACTGACTTCCACCGTAACTTCCATCGTATTCTCCGTGCGATCCGCACAATGGTGAGACTCGAGTGTTTCTTTTCGCTGAATTCAATGCAGATACCTCCCGAAACACCCACATCCGGTGAGTCCTGCACAAAGAGAGGATGCCGTGATGCCTCTGTAGTCACTCCTCAAAGACAGGCATTACCGCTGCGATTGTGACGTGCTCACTGTGACAATGTTGTTTTACCAGAACATAAACCAGAAACATACATAAACTAGTGCCTTTTCCCTTGGGGTAGGCAGAAATGCCAACTGCTACGACCCTTACATACTCTTTCTATTCATTGACGTTCATACATCTGGATCTGGACGAGTACATAACATGTTTCCTGAAGGTAATTTGCGTTTTTACCTTTAACAGTTTTATGTGAAAGTACAATAAATAATTACGATGCTTTCAGAATGAATTGCAAGCACAGAATGATTGTACAGTTTTACGAACTTAACGCAGACGAAGTCGCGGGCAACAGCTAGTCTTTAATATAACAGATATTTTACCTGTTTTTGAGACAGGCATAAATCACTATACCGCAAATTTTTAGAGGAATATTTTTAGCAACTAGTGGGCATGCTTGGCATACCAAATTCTCGTATTTCCCTTTGTCAGCAATCATACAAACACGTCTTAGATCTAGCCTAGCTTCCTCACTCTTAGATCCCTCACTATTTTTCTCAGGTATTTGGCACAACCACGACAACACAGTCGCGTTGAGCGCGAGCGGTGCCGGGCGGGGCCGATAGTATCAAGGATCGCGCCCGCGTCGGCCACACCCTCCGCACCACCGCCCTGCAGCCATGGTGCGCGACAAGAAACCAACGCAGAAGAGCGACTCACAGAAATGTGAGTACCTAGAAATAGTACATGATTTCACTTACTACGAACTTAACTGACGTTTGATGGTATGTAGGTACACATGTCATAATTATAGATGCAATTGCCAAGTCCCCATACACCTGCACCTTCAAGAAGATTTCTGGAATAAACATTACTGGTATCCCAAAAACGTGTTTACCTAATGGGTCTAGATTTCTTTTTAAATGATATAAACTAGTGCTTCACTGCGATCCCGCCTGATAGTAAGCAGTAATGCAATCGTTGATGGTGAAGCGCACTAGTTTATTAAGAGCTTATTAACTTCTCTAGCCTTGAAGACATCTAAATTAAAATCGGACGAGAAGACCGTAGCAGGCAAATTGTTCCAGTCCTTCGATGTACGCGGTATAAATGACGAGGAGAAAAGCTTAATCCAGACCGTAAAGGTGTTAACAATGTAAGGATTTCCATTAAATAAAGAAATAATACCTATCAAACTTAACTATTAACTCGGCAAGAAGAAGAAAACGACGCAGTTATTTAAATATTTTTAAAAGCATACTGCCGAAATAAGTCCAGTACTTCAGACTAAGGACTTCTTGGGCACCAAGTGCCTGAGTGGCACAAAAAGTAGTTCAACAATTTGACATTTGACTATTATTATAACATATTTATATAGATATACTAGTATGTATTATCACACCAATGACAGCCCCATTTCTTGTCCAAGCAATTACTGTCCATATTCCGCCCAATGTATGTGTATGTTTTAGTTTTCTTTTTGTGTCTGTAATGGTGTACAATAAAGAATATAATCTATACATATAATAAAACAGTAAAATGGTGGAGCGTTGGTATTAGTTGGCGCAAAAACTACTGAACCAATCCTGTTCAAATTTTGCATACATAATCCTTATAGGCCGGGTCAACTGTTAGGCTACATATTATCACGCTTTTTGCTATGGGGGGTGAGCAATATTCCAAAATGTTCCAATTGAACGACAATCGCTCTAAGTTCGATCCTCAGGTACAGTTAATATTTTTGTGATTGTTTTAGTGTTTTTTTGTACATAATATAGAATGATATTTCCAGAACTACAATAAAATGGCTTTTTATGTATTTTTAAATTGCCATCGACATTTTTATTCGATATTTTTCCAAATATTTCAGTAAAAACCCATCAAAACTCATATTAAAATGGAACCGGAGATAAAAAATACACTTTTTTTTTTAAATTTGGTTAGGAATTTACGGTCAAAAATGAAAATCATCACGCTATTTTGTACAAGGAGTCAAGCAGACAAGCAATGACGTGTATCTAAGAACGGCTATTTAGATCTAGATTCTGCAAGGACCGTGGCGCAGTAGTATAGTGACGGGTTCGCGTTTGCTATGTTGCGAGTTCGAACCTCGCGTAATTTTTGTGATTGTTTTCTTTTATTTTTTATTTATATTATTGCTTTTTTTTAGTACATTAGGGCTTTTATTTTTATTTTGTAAGTTAGTTTTAATTACGTTCTTATTAGATTTAAATGTATATAAAATGAATAAATACAATTCATCTGTGAAGTAAGTTTTTATACGTATTATTTGTATCTCTAGAAATTAATCAATTCGTATTAATATCAAAGCGAATTAAAAACTTCATTGATTTCTTTTACGTAGGCCCCAACGTCATCACAATCAACACTGGGACGACACTGACAGTGACGGAGGCCAGCATCACCGATAGCCCCAGATGACTGCGACATTTGTTTGCCATTATTTTAGTATTTTGTGGAGTCACAAACCCAGGTCAGTTGTGGGTCTCATGGTGGAATGGCAACAGCGACTGTCGCAACCCAGTGCTGGGCACGCCACAATTATGGCGGTAAGTCCCCTCTTTGAGGAGTGGCTGGAAAGACCACATGGCGTCCTTACCTTCCACATGACGCAGGTCCTCACCGGACATGGTAAGTTTGGGAGCTTCCTGCACCGGATTCGTGCGGAAGAAACGCCTGGGTTCCACCATTGTGTGGACCGCCCGGAGGACACGTTGGAGCATACGGTAGAGAGAGGTGTGCCCCGCCTGGGCAGAGCTCTGCCGTGTCCCCGTGGGGGCGACCGGTGTCAGTGATCTCTCGCGCCGGGCCTTGGTACAAGGTATGGTCTGGAGCGAGGAGGAGTGGCAGGCGGTCGCCTCCTTCTGCAAAGCAGTAATGCTAGCAAAGGGGGCGGCTGCACGTGCGAGAGAACAGCCTTCACGCCCCGCCGCCGTCCTGATCCCGATTTTCAGCCACCGTAGGCGCTGGCTTGCGGACGGCGAGCAATGGGTAGCACGCCATCCGACCTTCCGGTAACCGTCCGGACCGAGCCCGAGTTGTTGACGGCGCGTAGTGTTCCACGCGCGCCTCAAGGAGATGTCAGCAAAACCGTAGGGGCCCAGGAGGGTCGAAGCCTACTGGGGCCATGTGATGCGAAAGAGAACCCCAGGGCCCTGGAACGAAGGCAAAGAAGGAACAGGAGTTTTTTTTTTTATAGGTGGGAAAATCATCTTATGACAAATCCCGCTCTGGGGCGGAGCGCGAGATAGTGTCAGACTTTTACTGACTAAAAACCCACTCCTGTTCCTTCGTTGCCTTCGTCCCAGGGCCACGGTTTCGTTTTCACACTACCCATGGCCCCAGTAGGCTTCGACCCTGCTGGCCCTACGATTTGCTGACATCTCCCTGAGGCGCGCGCGGAGCAATACGCGCCGTCGACGACTTGGGCTCGGTCCGGATGGTTACCGGACGGTCGGACGGCAGGCCACCCATTGCCCGCCGTCCACAAGCCCGCGCCTACGGTGGCCAGAAATCGGGATCGGAATCTCGGCGGCGGTTGGGGCGTGAGGACCGTTGCCGTTGCCTCACGCGATCGGCCGCCTCCTTTGCTAGCATTACTGCTTCGCAGAAGGAGGCGACCGCCTGCCACTCCTCCTCGCTCCGGACCATGACCTGTACCAAGGCCCGGCGCGAGAGATCGCCGCCGCCGATCGCCCCCACGAGGACACGGCGTTGCTCTTCCCAAGCGAGGCACACTTCCACCGTGTGCTCCACCGTGTCCTCCGGGCGGTCCACACAGTGGCGACACCCGGGCGTCGCTTCCGCACGAATCCGGTGCAGGAACTTCCCGAACTTCCCGTGTTCGGTGAGAACCTGCGTCATGCGGAAGGTGAGGACGCCGTGAGGTCTTTCCAACCACGCCTCAAAGAAGGGACTTACCGCCATAATTGTGGCGTGCCCAGCACTGGGTCGCGACAGTCGCTGTCGCCATTTCTCCATGAGAACCCGCCGGAGCTCTGTCCGCCATGCTGCAACTTGTCGCGGCAGCGGAGTTTCGCCCCGGCGTTGCATCTCCATGCGCAGATCGTGCATGTGAGCAAGGCCTGTTGCTACCAGATCCCATGGTGGCTGTCCAGCAAGGAGGCTCGCCACTTCGCGGGAAATCGTCCGGTATCCTCGCACCATCCGTATGGCCATGACCCTCTGGCATGCGTTCAGCCGGGCCGCCGGCTGCTTCCGCAGCGCCGAGTGGGTTTTTAATCAGTAAAAGTCTGACACTATCTCACGCTCCACCCAAGAGCGGGGAATGTCATTGGATGATTATCCCACCGAAAAAAAAAAAGGTCGGTTGTGGGTAAATTATCGCCATCATCTGTCCGAAGACTTTTTACGTGCTTTAAGATGTACTACTGAGGGTGACATTGAACAGAACAACGAACGCGTTTCGAATAGTTGTCTAGGTTCACTTCAAGACGTGGTCATTTCCATCGGTGGCAATCCACTGGACTGGTCGAATATGGATTACCGGCTCCGCAATCATTGGCATATCAAGGTCGAGAAAATCGGGGTGATATCGTCAATGATCACGACTCACCTCAGAACAAAATGTCCCTGCATTTTTAACATCGTCGCGTTAGGCTCGGCCAGGGTAAAATATTAAGCATTAATGCTCCAGGTGGAACAGGAAAAACATTCATTGCCACTGGCATCCTTGCAGAAATAAGGTGACAAGGCAAAATAGTGTGTTGAGCACGTGGTCGGGTTGTAAATCAAAGATGATAAAGTTCCACTCAGAGTTATATTCTTGCTAAACTTAAACTAATTACACATGCGACCAACTCCCAACCCGACAAGCCCGTTACTGTCTTACGTCGCACAAATGCAACGTTGCGAAACCTACGACACGGTGCATTGTCGTCTCTACAAGTGATTGTGACTGCCTCTTCTGGAATTACTGCCACACTGCTTCCACGGGGCAAAACAGCGCACGTAATGTTTAACATTCCCATCGATATAGAGAGCAACGAAATGCCAGTGTGTGGGCTATCACGCAACTGTGACAAAGGTTGGGTACTCAAGGATTGCTCTTTAATCGTATGGGATGAATGTACTATGGCGAATAGAAAAGTAGTGAAGGCTGTAAACAGAACCCTGCAGGACATACGCAGGAATCAAGATGTGATGGGAGGTGTCACTGTTTTGTTTAGCTGCGATTTTCGGCAAACTTTGCCTGTGGTGTCGCGAGAAATTAGGGTTGACGAGATGAATGCTTCGTTGAAACGATTGAATCTATGGTCACGAGTTTACAGACTGCGCTTGACCATTAACATGCGAGCTCAGTTGGGCGGATATACCTCAAGAATTCTTGGATGTTCTTTTAAAAGTTTGGTGAAGGCAACTTACCAGAAGAGAGCTCTGAAGTGCGCCTACCAGAGACTCTAAGCAAAGTAGTTCCCACTATTGAAGAACTAATTTGTCTGGTGTACGGGGACGTCGGTCGAATACCGCTACAAGAGAATTCTTGGGTGTGTGAACGGGCCATTTTAACACCCAAAAATGATCAAGCTGCAGCAATTAACGAAAGCGTTCTCTCGCAAATTGATGCGAACGAAGTGGTATTTCTATACCTCTATAAATACTGTTGTAGAGCAAGATGACGCTATATATTATCCCGTAGAGTTTCTGTATTGGAACGGCAAGTGGACTCCCGGCGCACACTATCCAGCTGAAGGTCGGTGTCCCGATCATTCTGCTACGGAATTTAACTCCACCTAAACTATGTAACTGGGCCTAGCTCAACCTCAAAGTCATCTCTCAAATATTATTGAGGTGGAAATTCTAAATGGTTGTGGCATCGAGGAAACAGTGTTTATACCCCGAATACCACTAATCTCTCACAATTACCCCTTCTAATTCAAGCGTGTGCAGTTCCCTGTAAGCGTATGCTTCGCAATAATAATAATCTAAAGGCTGCAGGTGTTGATCTCAGGACAGCTGCTTCTCACACGGATAGCTGTATATCGCTCGCTCCCGCGTCACCAGTCCTGAATCTCTGTACATTTCGGCTCCTGAAAGTAGGACTATAAATTTGGTTTACAGAGAAGTTTTATAAGAAAAGTAAAGTTTTGGTTTATGATTTATCCGCAAAAACAAATTGTGTTAGAAATATAATGGTTATTTGCGGACGAAGTCGCGGGCAACAGCTAGTAAATAATAATGATGTTCCGGCTTCATTTCTACAGTACACAGGTTTCATCAAACGGAGAACTCATCTCAATTCTCTCTCTAGGTGTAAATAACTTAGCACGAGCTAAGTCTGGTTCTGTAAAGGACCGAATAACTGAGAACTATCATGTCAAACGCAGTCGGCCACTGGCTGACCCCTGAGGACACTCTTGAGACGTAATGGGAAACGGGTACCTACCGCACAAAAACAAAAAAAAAATGCTTTTTTATATGGATAGTAGCTGTACTTTTTTTTGTTTTATTTTTTATGAATAATGAACAACTATTTACAAATTAATGACTATTTATTTTAGGTACACACTGACATATAGAAATAACTAGCTGCTGTGAGAGGCTTCGCCCGCGTGAAAGTAGGAAATAATCCCAAAGGAACATACTACCATGGTCTATCCGTGAGCCAAAATTCATCCAAATCTGTTCAGTGGTTCGAGCGTGAGGAAATAACAAATGACACACACACTCACAGAAATGTTCGCCTTTATAATATTAAGTATAATAAGTTGACGCTAGGCACTAATATGCGTAGGCACACCTTCATAAGTACAAAGAAGAACAATAAAAGGAATCAAATAAATACCTTGTATTAATGGTTAAGGATATTAATGTGTTTTTCTCTAACAATAAGAATATTTTGCGGTCGGAAAACAATTACTAAACCTATATAAAGCAAACAATATTAATAGCCATTACCTACTTAACTATAAACTTTAGTACGCGTGGACTAACTTGTCGTTAGTTTCCTGAAGAGGAAAACTGTAGTGAGGAAAACCACAAGTATAATTAATGAATACTAGTAAGTGTTACTTTGAAAATATCGGACATCCCTAGGCTACATAAGAATATTCAGTGAAGAGCAAATATTTTAGCATTTGGATTACTTAAATAAATTAGTAGGTGTTAGGTAATTGAAAGTTTGGCTGCGACATTTTTCGAAACAGTTACCGAGGCAATGGACCGTACAGAAAGAAAGAAAAACCATTTTATTTGCGGGAAATGACGCAATTTTTAAAACTAATTACAAATTTAACATTTTATAGGGAAAATATGCGCTATATCCGCGCAAAACGGTCTAATGCTCAGCATAATGCCGTGAGCACATGCAAAATGCGACGAATTCACAGGACTATACCTCTACCATGAGTTTAAAGCAATAGTATTCGTCGCTACTCGATATCGACGCCGTAAATATTTTGTATGGCAAATTTTGCAGCGCCTCTAGCGGTCACTTGCAGAACCAAAATCGGTAGTATGAGTCATCAAGTACAAAACCTATCGAATAAGAACTCGCTAGCGACTAAAGTTTTTAGTAGTTTCCTATCGACGGTGTCGACACAAAGACGTCAGAGCGGTATTGTGGGGCAACTGAAGGAACATAGCTGGGTTTTAGTCAGTAAAAGTCTGACTTCACCCAAAGCGCGAGGATGATGATTGCGCAAACAAAAACTCAAAACAACGATCTCAACAACAACAACGATTCACGACGACAATTTTATATTTTTTTAAGAAACAAAAAAAACAAGATACGAGTATTATAATAAACAGTACATGTCTCATATCTTGGATTACAACTTTTTATTTAGTACTACCAGTACTACAATATAAATATCTTGATGATATTGTGTAAGTAGCATTTGACAATACAATCAAGACGCGATTTTTGGACTTCTCCAATTCTCAACCTCTATTTTCTCGTCTCGCATAAGGCCAAATTTATCGAAAATTTCCGCTTCAAGAAATCTCGAAGAAGAAACCTAGTAGTGAGTGTATGAACTTTAAAAAGAAATTGCTCTTTAAAATTCTTTTCGACGTCAGAATCTAAATATTTTCACAGCAGTGTATACCAGAGCTATCTAGGAGTTTTATCTTCGTACTAAATCTTTATTGCTCTTTTGCAAGTAGACATTTTAAAACGTAGGTACCTGCCTCAAAGTTTCGTGAAGGCAAAAGGTAAATACATAATCTTAATTCTAGCTGTTCACATTTTAATTTTCACAAAAAAATACAGCCATCATCTTCTGAGACAATTTGTATTTATTAAAAAAATGTATTAGATATTACATAACAGTCTGGAAAGAGGTAGTGTTAGGTTAGGTTTGAATAAAACAATATTAACCTTTTGACGTGCGTAATTAGAGACACAATAGTAAGACAATGGCTTGCGGGCGCCGGCTACCGCCTGAGCGTTAATGAATTAAACGCCTTCTAAAGGTAGGCTATTATAAAGAGGGAGTGTCAGCATATTACTAGCTAAAACCCACCTGTGATCAGTGCCGTAACCAAGGTGGTTGTGCAGACCCTGATGGGGTGGGTGCAGAAATGATCAAACCAAAAACAAGTTTTGTATCATTAATTTCAACAGAAGAAGGTTACTGTTTCCCATTCCCTCTCGCCCCATACCATGGACTGAACTAAAACTAGACGCTTAAGTCGCCACAGTTGATCGCCATCGCGAGGACAAGGTGAAACCCCACTCAAGCTGGGCAAACTTCCACTATATGCTTCACCATGTGCTCCGGGTGATCTGGACAATGGTGACACCAGAACGTTTCTTCCCGCCATGGTCCGGAGCGAGGAGGAGTGGCAGGCAGTCGCCTCCTTCTGCGAAGCTGTAGTGTTAGCAAAGGAGGCGGCCTCACGCGCGAGGCAATGGCGCTTACGCCATTCCGATCACGATTTCCGGCCACCGTAGGCGCGGACTTGCGGACGGCGAGCAATGGGTAGCTCGGTACCGGTAACCGTCCGGACCGAGCCCAAGTCGTCGACGGCGCATAGAGTTCCACGCGCGCCTCAAGGAGATATCAGGAACCGTAGGGGCCCGGCATGGTCGAAGCCTACTGGTGCCATGGGTGAAGTGAAAAAGAGGGGTTCTTTGTCGGAGAGGCCCTAGAATGAGGGCAAAGAAGGAACAGGAGTGGGTTTTAGTCAATAAAAGTCTGACACGCTCTCCCGCCCCGACCAAGAGCAGGAGATGTCATTGGATGATTTCCCACCTTAAAAAAAAGAGCGTTTCTTCCCGCCAGATCGGAAACAGGTTCCTTCCGAAACACTAATGTCCAGTGAGAAACTGCGTCAGATGGATTAAACTTACAGCACTTCCTGTGTCCCTTCAGTTACTCATTGCACTTTGGAACAATCACGTAGCCCAACAATAAACTAAAAAAATAATTAGATGTAAATTATTAGCATTAGATGTAAATTATTAGCAGTAACTAATTTCAAAACAAAAATAATTTGATAACCTAATTAAAACGTCGCCTTCACTCCTCTAGAATATAACGAGCCATAACATAAGCAAAAATTACGACACCTGTATTTAATAAAGTTAGCAAATTTTATTCTTCGAGCTCACTTTATTGGGTAATATTAATAAAAAACAAATAAATATTATACGGAGGAAACAATGGAGAGGATAGGGTGCCGTAAAATTTTACAGCCAATAGGCCTTGTGAATATAATTAAATAGGTTACAAGTTATGACGTACTTTCAAGCTAGGAGAGACTGAAAATACTGTATAAAATGGACCTGAAATGAAGCCCTGTATTTTACTTAAAACTAGCGACCTACTCCAGCTTCGCACGGGAGTTATAAATCTTTATAATTCTGGACTTTTTTTACGGCATGTATTATATATCTAAACCTTCCTCATGAATTATTCTGTCTATTAGTGAAAGCCGCGTGAGAATCCGTTCAGTAGTTTTTTAGTTTATATCTAACAGACAGACAGTCGTGGTTTGACTTTGTTTTATGATGATGTAAGAATAAAGAAGGAGAGGTACATTTTGTACAAGAATTGACCGTTTTTGGGTGGTTGCAAATATAAACACGAAGCTTTAAATAAACCTCCGAAAGCACCCTGCTACAAATTACAGAAGTGGTAGGTACTGTCAGCCGCACACATAAATAGTGAATATGTAGTGTGACAGCATCTACCTTAAGGCGTCTTTAATTACTTCCTTACCTTTCTAGGTTTCTAGGTTGACGCCTCACTATGACGGAAACGTCAAAGCTGAGAAAGGCCAACAAAGTTTTTCACTTGAAAAGCGCCCCCTTTGGCTTGAAGTCTTAAGGCGTATAGTCCCTTGAACATCTGGCCGAAGTTAAATGAACTCATATTCGTACTGCCGCCCGCGCCCGCATAGAGCCCCACTGACTTTTAAAACCATTGTATTTGCGAAATATTGATTGATTTACATATCGACGGTTGAAAGGCTAATTGATCTAAGCGACATTTTGTAAAACTTACAGTAGGACAGATTAAAGTTTTTTTTTTAATTAAAATATTCATAAAAAAAGAACTATTGCATAGACTTTTATTTATTTAATACAGTATATCCCTAATTAAGTAAGGAAGTTTTTTAAGTTATTACTGTTGAAAATTGTGTATTATTTTGGAAAATTTATGTTGGTTAGCCCAAAATGCATCAAATTTAGTTATTTTTAGAGAAAGGTAAAATGGTTCAATTGCCTATCGAAAAATAAAATAGCTGAAAGTAAACTGGCTCAAGCATCGCCCTAGAATAAAATAATACGAGAGAAAATGAATTTAGCGCCTAGTCAACCGACAGTTGAATATACCTAATGAGCATAAGCAACATGATGGTGTTCCACCAGAGTGAAGTAGTTTGATGCAGATGCCCATTAGAGGGACTGCAGGATGAAACAAAATGAACCCTTACTAGATTATAGTAGATATTGATGCTTAGGCCATCATAATTCAGCAACGTCCTTAAGATATTTTTAAGGTTGGCATGCCATTATTTTATACAATTTTAGACAGTGTCTTGTAAAATTTTTAAAAAAATTGTGTAGAGAAATCATTCAAGATGTTGATTCAAGTTGTCTTGGAACAAGGTATTAGATAAGGTGGTATATCACCCTAAGCCTAGGTAGTAGTATCACCAAGGAATACATTGTACTTTAGTATCACTTTATAAATAAAACAACAAATAAATTGTTATTAATTATAATTTATTCAAAATCAGTCTTCAATATGGACGTACCCAATTTAAATCAGTAAGTAACAATCAAACATCAATATTAAAAAAAAACTTAACTTGTGATAAATCAGAAGTAACAATCTCGTCAGAAAACAAACAAATTCTTTAACAAGAAACAATAGACAATCGACGTTCTTTGCAAGAAAGAAAAAAAAAACAAACAAATATAAAACAAAATTTTAAATGTTGACAATGACATAGAACCTTAAACTTCTATCTCATCTTCAATATCTGTATCTATCAGAAGATCTTTACCAACGCGGTGCGGAAAGTTAATGTATTCTAAGTGAAAAATTTTGGGAATAACCCCAGTATCACACAGCTTTTTAAGATCTTTGTATTTGGCCGTAGTTATAGGCAAAGATGTTTTATATTTTGGCTGCACTACCTTTGGTCTTGAAATGATGGCTATAGAATCGGTCTCAGCATCTTTATTCATGCTGTATTTGACAGTCATGATATTGGGTGAGGACTTTTTAAATGTAGCCACCCGAACCTTACTAATCTTTCCGGTTAAATTGCCTTTGAAATATTTTTCTGAAAACTCTTCGTAATTCATAAAATCGTTATGCGTAAGAGTTTCGACGTAATATGGGCCAGGCTCTTTACGAGCCAACTGAAAAACAGTTGACCACTGCGACGGTGCCCAAATTATAGTATTTCTAACAGAATTTTCAATTGTGGCATGAATGCTATCGACAGTCATTTCTGTATGCCCTGGAAGCAGATAATTCATTTGTATGGTTTCAATGTGTTTTGTTTCAAGCAGTGCGCTATGTATGGCGGCTAAAACAATTTTGTTTTTATTCTGTCCTGGGCATGAGTCTGAATAAAGAATTAAATTTGTTACAGAACCACGTGAATCAACTTCAGCAATATACTTTTGTAAAATTGTAGCAATTTCATTGCCTCCTCTTTTTCCTTCGGTTTCTCCCCATGTATAACAAAAACCATTTCTGGTACCACTTTCGTAAAAACAAAGATTGTAGACCGTATATTTTCTAGTATAAAATAGCAGCATACTCTCCCCATACGGGGTGTTCAGTACCTTTTGTAGGTCAAAAGAAGTACAAAGCATAGCGTTATTCTTTTTGCATAATTCACGGTGAAAACATAATCTATCTTTTGATGCCATTTTTTCTTTTAAATGATTTGACATTTCAGGATTTTCTTTTTCATTCTGGCCTTCATAACGTAAACATTTCACACATTTATCCTTTTTTGGAACGTGGAAACCAATATGGAAATCCTTGTTGAAAATGTCTCGAAATATTTGTTCACCCACAACATCTATACTCTCTGATGTTTTCAACTGTTTATAAATCCTATAAAGGTTTTTTATGTTTTTAAATTCAGTGGGGAGATATAGTTTGGTACTGTCTTTACGACAGTAATGGGATGGTAGTGCTGGTAAATTTTTGATAAAATTAATGGCCGACTCCTTTACTGAGTGAGGCGTTTTATTTTTAGGAACAGTTTTACCTCTGCTCTCCTCTTTTGACAACCCAAACGATGCATTGGCTAAAGTATAACTAACATATTTTGGGCTAACACCCAAAGTGTCTACTAGAAATTTTTTACAAACCTTACGTCGGCCTTCACCATCATTAATATAGTAGAAATATGTATTGTGCCGCACACCAGAGTCCTTTGACCTCTTTCTTTTTATGTCAGTTTTAGCAGTAGTGCCTACTAACCAATCTCTTTTTCTTTGGGATGGTAGTCCCCAAAAATAATCAAAGATATTTTTTCTTTTTTCTTCGGAAACATTATTGCAGCCATTGCCACAGTTTTTTCCTAGGCATGGATTAGGCTTAAGTGATCTTGCACTTACAATATTTCCGTCTTTTTTCACATACTCTTTTCCTTTTTCTCGCAAGTTTTTGGCTTCTTTGCGTTTATTCTTTTTTTTCTTTTTCAATCCTACTTCACCCACTTTACCGTCTTCTGATCTTATTATTTTTTTCTTTTTTTGAGGTTCATTGCTTTCATTTGAAGAAGATTCATCCCCAGTTTCTTTCCAAGAAGAGGAATCCCATACAAAGTCTTCTTCCTCAGATAGAAAATCAACATAACTTTTATTAATTTTACTTCTCTTGCTCATTTTTTTAGATTTATTGTTCTCTGTTTCTATCTCATTTTCATCTGCTTCAAGGGACTTCCTCAGCAACTCCATCTCACTCTCATGAATTACTTCTGTTAATGTAGAAAGAAGTTCAGGTTCTTTTTCTTTGTCATTTTTTTCTTTTGTAGATTTGTTTCTCTTGTTCCTTTTTTTGGATTTGACTTGATTATCATTTGTATCATTATTGTTCTCTGCTTCTATGTCATCTTCATCTGCTTCAAGAGACTTCCTCAGCAACTCCATCTCACTCTCAGCAATTACTTCCGTTAATGTAGAAATAAGTTCAGGTTCTTTTTCTTTGTATTTTTTTTCACTCGAGTTTTCCTTATTCCACATTCCTTCAGTTTCCTCACTCTAAAATTTAAAAAAATAAATAAGAAATGCTATTTCAACGCGGATGAAGTAGTAGATAAAAGATAGTATTACAATTAATTACGTACCGACTCAAATTCAATATCTATTCGTATATCTTCTATATTTTCTGTATAACTCTTTTCTTTGGTTAGATCTTTGTTAGTAATATCTTCTAATAGAACTTTGGTGGTACTGTCATGAACCTAAACGAAAAAAAAAAACTTACTTAAATCAACGAGAACTCATAATTATAATAATATATATTTTAAAGGTATAAAGCTTTATTTACCTCCGACTCTTTTTCCGTATGGCTGTTATCTGGGTTTAAAAGAATCGTATTAACAAATGGAAATTTTTGGGTTTGGTCATAGTAGGATTGACTTCCTAATAGTGTAAAATCACAATCTTCATCAGCTTCATTATTTTTACTGTTTTCATTATCTGCACTTGTAGGTACTTCAGTCTTCTGTTCAGACAACTCTTTCACTATCTGTTTCTTAAAATATAACCGGCGTTGTGATTCCATAGTTGCTGAAATGAAATCAAAACCGATTTAGGAAAATTTTATATTGACAAGTAATTCTAATGTACAATGTCTCATTATCATTGAAAGTGAGACTTAGACTATCTAGGGGACCTAACAAGTAATTTTAAACTAACAACATTGAATTAGCAATACGAAGACGATCTTTGTATTCCTAATTTATTGTTGTTAGCTTATAGGTACCTAGCTACCAGGACTCTGTGTACCCAAAATTAAAATTGACTTTGACAAATAGAAATTATGACGAGGCGCGATGCCAGTCTAACGTTTTTTAGCGTGACATTTTTAAACAAAACTCGGCCTGATATCGGCGAGAGCGTGACACAATGAGGGTAGTGTGATAAACTACGATTACTATTATTTTGTATTTAAAATAAAATGTTGAAAACTCTCGAAAAAAAAAATGGTAATAGTGAAGAACTCAAATTACAAAGGACCCCCGCTCGATAGACAAATTTTTCCTGCTGAAATTCTCATGTTTTGTTAAAGGTCCCTTGGAGTTACTTAATACATGAATCGAGAGGCACAGGACAGACAGACAGACAGATGGACAACAAAGTGATCCTATGAGGTTTCCGTTTTACTCCTTTTGGGGTACGGAACCCTAAAAAAAACTATCAAAATCAACAGTACCTCAACTGTACAGTGATTGAATTCTGTCAGTAAATTCGTGAGGTACTTTAAACAAACAAAGCAATGCCACAAGTTTTTTCGGTCTAGCTCGAGTGGCCACGCTGGATAAACACATATAGCCTTAATGGGTCCGGCTGATATGGTTCCACTCCTGCACGCCAAAAGAATTACACGCGTACAGGCCGGGGGCGTGCAGGAGGAGAGAACCATAAACTGATAGGCAGGTAACAGGTAATTATTTTATATTTTTCAAATAAATAAATTAATTAACTACCTACTCGTATCAGTTTACCTATTCAAGTGTCGTTGTAGTACCTACTTAGTTTTGGGTTAAATATTTGGTTTTTCTGGTTTTGGGTTGCAAAATACTTTCAGTATTCACTGTTTTCTCATATAGATTTTCCAATTACGAGTAGGTAGATAAATAATTATTTTATTCAATCATCTAGAGACATCCCTACCTACACAAAGAATGTTGCAATTACACAGTTACTTACCCACAAAAGTTATTTCGTAAACAAGTCACGACACGAACCTAGGTTGAATTGAATGTAGGTACTATTGTAAATCAAAACAATGTTTACCTTATTCTATATTCCTAGCGTAATTACAGATCTTTTCATTTATTATCACTTAGATAAAACAAAATTATTTGTACTTACCAGAAAAATCAAACGTCTGTCTTCACAGCTCGCTCGCACACGACACAACGCACTTCCTTAAGTGTTGGCAGCTGACTAACGCGTCCGCGCGGGTGGGTGAGGTACTCGTAACGGACACTAACACGGAGCGCGCAGTAAATTGAACTTAGTTCCAAGCGACTAAGGAGTAGCTAATCTCTTTAATTTATTGGACGGCCTATGTGTTAAAATCGATTTGATAAAATGATACAAATGACAATTTTACAAATACTGAATTTAATCAAAATGTTTCAACGGCCATAACACTTATGAGGTAGTTAGGTCTAAATAGCCGATGTGACATTACTCATTATGCTTAATAGAGGCTAAATGGGTCAAGAGACATAGTTATTAAATATAAGTTAATGCAAAATGGTTCAAGCGACACGGTTTTTTTATGTAGTTGAACGCAAAATGGGCAAAACGACATAGCTTATTGTTTTGGTTTAATGCAAAATTGGCCAAACGACAAAACCACAAGTATGGCGAAAAAGCTAAATGCCTTAATGGACACTCGTTATTAAATTACGAAAAATCAAAATAGCTTAAGTCATCGAGTCCTGAAATTTGACTAATTTTGTGTCGTATAGATCAATGAGCTTAGAAATGAGGCCTGTTTTGCAGTGGGTGCTAAGCGCCAAAAAAGTAGTCAAAAAAAATTTAAACCAGACTCAAACGATGGAGAAAAATTTGCTGATTCCGAATATGTATATAACTCAATATTGGAAAAAATGTCGTTTAGATCAATTAGCCTTTTAACCGTCGATATTATTATGCTATTTACATTCTGAAGAATATTTAACCAGATTTTTTTTGTGTAAACATTTCTAAAGATCAAAGCCGTTTAAAAAGAGTAGGGCAAATTAGCGAAAAATATCATGTTGTTAAAAATTTTTTTTACCAATAGCATTAGTCATACGAAAAAATTATATATTGATAATGTTATGTATGAATCTATATTAAATATACATTTTTTTTTAAATCTATTAACTCCTCGGTAACGGCTGGGTTACCGAGGAGTAGGCTTCAGAAAGTCACTGTTTTATGGCACTAAATGGGAGCAAGGGCCTTAAATAACACAACGATTTAGAAACGGAATCGTAAAGTAAGCTAACCGGCCTTTTGATTATTGTGGGTACTTCACTGCTTCGGGCTATTTGACAAGACAAATCATTTAAAATAATATTCAGGGAAATTGTTATTATTTAGTTACTCTATTTCATTGTTATTGGCTGAAGATTTTATTTGTTTTAACGACTATACTTTGTTTTTTAGGGTTCCGTACCTCAAAAGGAAAAAACGGAACCCGTATATGATCACTTTGTTGTCCGTCTGTCTGTCTGTCAAGACCCTTTATCTGGGGAACGCGTGGAGGTATCGAGTTGAAATTAAAACCAATTTTCTCAAGTCTGCGATCCCTTGAAGCTGTGAAAAAATCAAACTTCTGAGTTAACCAAAAAAAAGATACGGTCGTTTATGTCGCAAAAAAATGTGTAATTCGACACTCTTAAGGGAATCAAAATTCGTAGGGTACTTCCTGTTAATCTAGAAACCTGAAATTTGGCATAAAGCAAGGTCTTATAGCATAAGGAAAAATCTGAAAACTGTAAATTTGTAGCTGCAGCACAAAAAAAAAACTATTTTTGCGATTCGGAAAAATCTTCGTAACTCAATTCGGGAATTGAAATGTTTTCATAGGTAAATTAATACGGAACCCACAGTGCGCGAGCCCGACTCGCACTTACCCGGTTTTTTTTTCTTCTTTGCTTTGTCATTTGATTTAATTTGCTTTTTGTAGTGTAACTTTTTTTTAAGGTGCTTAATACTTTCTAAACGTTTGTTTTGATATCAATTTATAAAACTTCAATTCAATGTGATGTCCAACAAGGTTAGTCAATGTTTTCTATCTGCATAATTTCACAATCTGAGTTAAAGAACCCATCTAAATAACATACCTAAAAAATTATTGTTTAGTCCAGTTTTGACTTTTGGTCAATAAACCTTCAAATATATTAGGGAACAAAATGTCGCCCATCGAGTGATTCCAAGGAAGACGGTGGCACAGTGATCACGTGCTGCCGTGCACAAAGAGGCTCAGGGGAGACCGTTGTACAGTCTCCTCAGGGATGTGCCCTAACAGGCCTTGCACAGAGGGGGTTCCGGAATGGTCTTTTAAGAGGTATAACGGCGTCCCTTCTATATGTGCTGATGGTGATCACCGGGGTGATTTTAGTGAGGTAAAAATCCCGCACTCCCGGGACTTATCCCCAAAGTCCGGGCGCCTTTCGAAGGTTTCCCCCCGAAAACAAAAAAGGGGGACAAACTGTCCCCCGCATGACGCGCAATGCTGAATCTATGTAGCGCTGCAACGTTGCCTAGTGTCCCGCAACTTGCCCCCAACATTTAACAATGCATTCTCGTGACGCGGGACATGTAGTTGGATAATGTGACAGCGTTGCGAGTCATTTCGGGGCCATTTTGTCCCCTAGAGTATCTGAGGTTTAATGTTGCTGAAAACAGCAACACATCAAAACAAGGTACTCAAGGTTACGATAGTAGGTAAACTATTCAGTTTATCTTTAGGAGAAAGATTGTTATCCTATAAACAAGGCGTGTACATAGTAGATTCGTGTTTTAGATAGCAGATACCACGTTTCTCGTATATTGTAGTTCACCAATTTGGCAATCGGGCATGAGTCATCAAAAATATTTACTTGAAGTTCATTTAGGAATGACTCATTTTAGTTTTTGGACCCTGAGTCAGGCCCACCACCTTCTCAAAAACGCTCATCGTTTTTGAATGGACATGTTTTCGAAATGACTCAAGTGTTTTTAAGATTTACATACAGTTGAATCATGGGCCAAATGACGCGAATCCTGCATAATTTTCTTCATTTGGCTGAAGTCCTCTTTCGATTTGGTCCGTTCGACGTGACTTCTGAAATCGGTTTCCTACAAATGTAAGTTCGATTCGATCGAGATAAAGTGTCAGCAACGTTCGGTCTCAATACGCTTTCATTTTTCTTTTCTACTATTTCCGTTTTTGCTTCTTTGATATTTAATAAATGTTATCTACTGCGTCATTTATATAATTATTGTTAAAAAACGACGCTTAAAAGTTACGACATCGTTATTTTGTACATGAAACACGATCCATTAATCTGACAAATGTTAAGTTATTTTATTGTTCAATATATTATCTGGGTATTGCCCAATCAATTACAAAATAAAAAAAAGAAATAAGATAATCGGTCAGGTTGGCACAAACCTGTTGTTTCGCATTCAAAGAAGACCCAATGTTCTTTTTCAAGACGTAAACACATCCGGTTGTAGTAATTTGTAGATGACGCTTAGAGTAGAGGGATGACATCACATCTCGGGAAAACAACCGCCTATATAATGATCATGCATATCTACTTGTGTATGTACTAAAAGGTTTGCGTACTCACGACCCTGTTTACGGCCACAACCTTTATTATAAAGTGGAGCATACAACATAATAATATCGCGTTCGTTTTATGCGTGTAACTTAAAATATATTTTTATTTTACAAACTGCAATAACGTACTCACAAAGAGATTACAGGGCTGTCCGTATTCTGAAATTGTAGGATCATAGTCGACCGCCTTGTGTTTTTCTTTTTTTTGAGTTAACCCAAATGTATTTTTATGGGACTGTGTTTGATAATTTCATTAGATATGTCTCGTCGAGTGACTGTATGAAAATAAGTTGAATTTTATGAGGTTTGTTTATGAAAAAGTTTTTGTAGGTAATACAATCACGCGGTGGCGTCCTCTCCCGCCGGGACCAGGTTCAGGCCATGGTCTGGGCGAGAGGAAATGGGAAGCGGTTGCCTCCTTCTGCGATGAAGTAATGCAAGCAAGGGAGAGGGCTGCAACTGTGAGAGAATGGACATTAACACGCCCCAGCCACAGCCACAGGAGATGTCGGGTGTCGGGAGTTGCAAGGCGATCACCGGCACCGTAAACGCTGGCTTCCGGACGACGAGAAAGGGGTAGGTCACCGTCTGGTAACGACCGAGCAAGAATCGTCGACAACGCGTAGTGTTCCACGCTTGCCACAAAGAGATGTCAGCAAAACCGTAGTGGCCCAGCAAGGCCTATTCCTGCTAGGACCACGGGATTTATCGAAAGAGTTACTGTGGTTCTAGAACGCAAAAGGCAACAGAAGGCCATAGGTGGGTTTTAGTTTGTAAAAGCCTGAAATGCTCTCTCGCTCTACCCTGAAGTGCAAGAAGTTATTTGATGATTATCCACGTCAAGAAACAAAAAAAAGGCAATACAACCAAATTTTTTGCAGTACAAAAACTTAGATATTTCCATAGCTACAAGAGCTCTAAAAATACGGCACTCGATTTTCGGGCAAGTCGTGTTAAAGTAAACAAACACAATCTTGTTCAAATTGCGATATCTAAATAAGAAACACAATGGGCTCTCTAAGTGCGGTTTGATAAGAAAAAAAAAACACTTCCTCGTGTTAACAAGGGCCACGAGACTACACAGGAACACTGCGGTGCAGAAATGTATGTAAAGATTTTTGTTAGGCTGATATCTCTACAGTACGTAACGGGAAGGAAGGCACCTGATGGCTCACTTGATGCGTCTATTTTGTACCCAACTATAGTAAGTCATGACGAGGTGTGTCCCCGATTTTGTAGGAAGCTAGCTTTTGTCAAAGGCGTCAACTGTGTGAGAGTCAAAAGTGTGAGATAACCAGTGTTCGGCGTAGGTAGAGCCAATTTATTAGTACTTGCGATACGTTGACTCAATATGGACACTCCCGGAATCCCGGGATTTTAAACATATATGTATAATGAAATGAAATAAGTTGAAATTACTTTGTAAAGAGTTATTTACGTCCTAAGGAATATGAAATAATAAGGGGTATGTGTCCCTTCAGGTACATTATTATGTATATTATTGTGACAGTTTATCTTTACAGTGTAAAGTTGTTTTTTTTTTTTATTTTACTTATTTTTCCTTCTACACTTACATACAGTGTCAACATCTCTGTTTTTTTTTTCTCTCCTTTCGCAGAAATGCTAGGAGAGATCTCTTCTCTCGTCTAGAAAACATAAGCATCACTTTTGTGTACCTACTTTTTTGTTCCTTCTTCTTGGCTGTTTAATAATTGTGTGATAGGTGATCATAGGAATAAGTTTGAAAACGAGCTGTGATATGAAGCAGATGTTTAGAGGTATTGGGAACAGGGTGTAAAGTCCCTTATATTCCATTGAAAAGGGAGGATTCTCCGACAAGACGGGTGTTGTGTTTGATCCTGGCCCAACAATGGTTGATTTCGGGCTGCTCTATATTTTATAGAGAACTCTAATACCGCGATGCAAGGTTTTTAATAGGTTTTCGGGTTCCGTACCTAAAAAAAAAACGGAACCCTTATAGGATCACTTTGTTCTCCATCAAGACTCTTTATCTCGAGGATGCGTGGAGGTATCGAGTTGAAATTAAAACCATATACTCAAGTCTGCGGTCCCTTGAAGTTGTGAAAAAATTAAACTTCTCAAGTTAACGAAAAAAAGATATGGTCGTTTATGTAAAAAAAAAAACATATATTTGGACACTCTCAAAGAAATCAAAATTTATAGGGTACTTCCCGTTGACCCAGAATCTTGAAATTTGGCATTAAGCAAGACCTTGCTTAATGCCAAATTTCAACTCAAAAGACCCCAAGAAGAGAATACTCTTTGCTATAAGACCTCATAGCACAGATATAGGAATAAATCTGAAAATGGAATGTTAAATTGGTGGGATCGCAGTCAAGCACTGGTTTATATCAATTAAAAAAAAAAAAGAATACAGTAAATTTGTTGTTACGTCACAAAAAACAATTGCGATTCGGAAAAATCTTCGACAATTCATTCTGGATTTGAACTGTTTACATACTCGTAGGTAAGTTTGTACGGAACCCTCAGAGCGCGAGTCCGACTCGCACTTGCCCAGTATTTTTTTTTTCTAAGTTGCGTCATAGATGTCACTACAGATGCATAATAAAATTTTAATAGAAATGGAAACTTTAACCTAGAAAAGGCTTTAGTATATGAAAACCATAAAACAGCTACCTGTTACTCCCGTAATCACTTAAAACCAAGTCTTTATTACACTTTTACGAGGTTTCCACCCCAGCAGCAATATGTTCTGATAAATTCACCCGAGCGAATGAAATTTTTAAATTTCGTTTCCGTTTCTCTACCACACAGCGCTCGTGATTTACGAAAAAGTTTTACAGTTTACATCCGTGGAATTAAATATTATAACACGTTGTTTTTTATGAGATATTTATTTTAATTATTATATCAACGATATTTAGGTCAAGAGTCAAAAGTGTCAGTATTAATTAAACTAGTTGTGGGCCGTAACGCACGTTTGTTTCAGCCCTACGTTTCATATATATATCATGACTCATTCTTTGCTATCAAAGCCATATTCGCAAACAGATTCTCGTTTATATCAATTCGTACATGTTTATATCGTGATATAACGATGGCTAAAACAGCTAGCCGATGTCTTCCTCAGTTCTTATTTATGTTTGGTTAGTGGTTTATTAAATATTTTTTGCAAAATAGTCTCTTTATTGTTAAGAAACTATTTTTTTTTTTTTTATTAATGGCTACACCTGTGTATGAGGTAAAAAAAAGTTCCGTTATTGTTAAATATTTATGAAGTCGTTTATTGAGTACATTATTAGTAAGAATGATGGCAGCTGCGCCTTCAAAATTTTAGTTGAACCAAGTAGGTGAAGAGAATAATTATCAATTATTAATCAAACGTGTGGATTTTGTGTGGAAAAATTACATATTTATTTTACAGTTCAAATCTGACTATCACCCTAATATTATAAAGGCGAAAGTTTGCATGTGTGTGTGTATGTTTGTTACTCCTTCACAATCAAACGTTTGAACAGATTTATATAAAACTAGCCGACCCGGCGAACTTCGTACCGCCTAATAGTAAGGATAACACCATCTTCTGGCATTACCAGAACACTATAATTCATTTTATAATGACATTTTAATTAGAGATGGCGTTGTATTCGGATTTTCAGCGTTTAAATCTGCCCTGGACTATCACGAATATTTCAAGAAATCAAGACCAAAATTAGCCAAATCGGTCTAGCCGTTGTCGAGTTTTAGCGAGACTAACGAACAGCTATTCTTTTTTATATATATAGATTTGACATACCGGTATTTTTTCTTGGGAAAATGTTTCCTTGTGAAATTTTCTACATTTACGACGGCTTAGCTACTTGCAATTGTAAATAATAAACCCCTAGTACCTAAATGTAAATATTCTTTTTATTTTAACTTTGCCAAACACTAGGAATAACTCCTGTATCGTGGAAGCGTTCACAAACATGTAAGCTACTACTTATCTGTAGGCTATTCAAAATATTGATTGATTGAGCAGTGGTGGCCGAGTGGTACCGGCCCCGACTTACGAGTTGTAGGTCGTGAGCTCAAACCCAGCCAGGCGCATTACTTTGTGTAATTTATTTCGTCACCACTGCTCTCAAAACGGTGAAGGAAAACATCGTGAGGAAACCGGCATGTCCTGGAACCAAAAATTCGAAGACGTGATATTCACCAACCTGCACTGGGCCCGCGTGGTGGATTACGGCCCATTGCCCTTACTAGAAAGGAGGCCTGAGTCCCAGCAGTGGGAACAAAGGCTATACAAATATTTGTCCCATGCAGGAATCGAACCCGCAGCACGCAGCACAGCAGCCTATCGCTCAATCACTGCACCAGCTGTGCTGTCAAAAGTGATAGTGATTTAACCGAGCTACAGCAAAAATAGACTACAAAGAGTTTACATACCCTACGACGTACTTCTAACCATCGTTAAGACAGTAAATCAATAGAATAGGACCTCGAAACAATATTGGCACTTGAAAAGACAGCCAAGTGTCCAAATCTCTCCCATTTCTCTTCATCGGCTCTACGTCAAATCGTATTCCGTCTCATAAGATCAGTAATGAATCTTCTTGTCATTCGGCAAAGGCTGTTTCTTTTATGACTGCCAAGTTCGTAATAGGTACACTAACTAAAGCACTTCCCGCTTAGATTTGTTACGTTTGTGACAAATAAGTTCGGTTTTATTGGGGACAAAGGACAATGAAACACTTTATGAGTTACTTCGGCTTTGTTCCCGTGGAACGGTGCCATTTTCGGGACAAAAATAAGCCTATGGCACTCGCTCAGTGTGCAGCTTACTGTGAGTGAAGAAGATATTTTCGTAACTAAATCGGTACTTGAACATTAACTTTTATAGACTTACAAATATATATATATATATATATATAACTTTATAGGTACTTATAGCTATATTAGTATCTGCAAGTGGCTTCGCCTACATGAAAGTAGAAAGTTATCCCCAAGGAACATTTTTTTTTTGAAGGTGGGAAAATCATCCAATGACATCCCCCGCTATTGGACGGAGCGAAAGGGCGTGTCAGACTTGTACTGACTAAAAACTCACTCCTGTTCCTTCATTGCCTTTCGTACCAGGGCCGAGTCTTCCTTTCAGAAGCAGACTCTTGGCCCAAGTAGGCTTCGACCCTGCTGGGCCCCTACGGTTTGCTGACATCTCCTTTTACGCGCCGTCGACGCCTTGGGTTCGGTCCGGACGGTTACTGGACGGTCGGACGGCAAGCTACCCATTGCTCGCCGTCTGCAGCCCGCGCCTACGGTGGCCGGAAATCAGGATCGGAATCCCGGCGGCTGGGGCGCGAGGGCCACGCCCTCGCGCGTACGTGCGGCCACCTCCTTTGCTAGCATTACTGCTTCGCAGAAGGAGGCGACCGCCTGCCACTCCTCGCTTTGGACCATGGCAAGGGAACCAGCTCGGTAATCGTCCGGATCGAGCCAAAGTCAGTAACGGCGCGTACTGTTCCAGGTGCACCTCAGGGAGATGTCAGCAAACCGTAGGGGCCCAGCAGGGTCGAAGCCTACTGGGGCCAAGGGTCTGATTCTGAAAGGAAGACTCGGCCCTGGTACGAAAGGCAACGAAGGAACAAGAGTGGGTTTTTTGTCAGTAAAAGTCTGACACTATCTCGCGCTCTGCCCAAGAGCGAGATTTGTTATTGGATGATTTTCCCAACTAAAAAAAAAGCCCATGACCTTCGGCATAGCAGTCAGGGCCACTAACTACTAAACCAACCGGCTAGTTATTAATAGTTTATTTGTATTCTTCTCGTATCTACCGAGTTTCAGATAGAAAAATTAACGGCTTCATTGCTATCGTATTTTTCGTTTCTACTTTCATGGATTTTCAGTGCAATGTATCCAATTTAGTGACAGAATTCGAAACATACTTTTATATGCAAATAAAAGACAGGTTCAACTATTATAGCCGAAATATCGGGAGAAAAATATTACGTTTCATTCCACGCGAGCTTTGTGCGTCGAATTTCCAGGAAGTATATTATGCAACTGAGATAAAATATTTCTGTTTCATATCGAAACATTGGAACTAATTACAGTTGACGTTAAAAGTAAATGCTAAAGAAAAATTACATTAATTAGCTTCGGAGGAAAAATATAAATAATTTATTATGGGAAAAACGAAACTGAATATAGCTTAACGATTGGACGGATTTTTCTGCCTTTTTTTTGTACTGTAGTAGCTTTCAAGGCACACTAATAATTATTTTTATAAAAACAAAAGTGTGTATCTTGGTATGTTGGTACGTATGTTTATTATTCATGCTCAAAGGATTGAACAAATTTGAATGAAATTTTGCACACGAGTAGATATGTCCTGGAATTATTTATTTGTGGTGTGAAATCATCAAATGACTTCCCCACTCTTGGATGGATCGGTAGCCCTTTGCATTCTGGAGCTATAGTCACTCATTCAAACGTTCCCGCAGTCCTAACAAGCATTGGTCCTACTGGGCCCCTTCAATTTTGCTGATATCTCTTTGAGGCGCGCATAAAACATTTCTCGCCGTCGACTAGGGTTTGGTCCTCACCGGGCGGCCGGACGCCGGGCTACCCATTACTCGTCGTCCGCAAGCACGCTAGAATGTTATATGCTATCCCAGGAGTATATATTCAAATTTTCTTCTATAACTTTCATGCAGGCGAAGCCACTGGTAGCAGCTAGCTAGGAAAGAAAGACCCTTAATTTAACATGTTCTTGAAGCGTCTGGAATCTGGATGATGTATTGACTGGCCGGTTGGTCTAGTGGTTAGGGATCCTGACTGCTATGCCGGAGGTCGTTGGTTCGATTCCCACCCAGGACAAATGTTTGTGTGATGAGCACGATCATTTGTTCTGCGTCTGGGTGTAATTTATCTATAATATGTATGTATTTAGAAATATATAAGTATGTTTATCAGTTGTCTAGTACTCATAACACAAGCTCTGCTTAGCTTGAGACTAGACAGTGTTGTGTGATAGTTGTGGAATATATTATATATATTATTTTATTCAAATTGAATTTATGTATACTCGTACCTATATGATTATTTTATCTGTGGGACTTTCTAGGATGTTTCAGGAACCACAGACAATTTCCTCTTAAGACTATTTTTTTTTTGAGGTAGGAAGTCCTCCTGTGACTTCGCCCCCTCTAGGGTGGAACGAGAGAGAGGGCATGTCAGACTTTTACTGACTAAAACCCCACCTGTGTCCTTCAGTTGCTATTTGCGTTTTAGGGCCACGGCCACTCCTTCAAATGGTCCCTCAGTTCGCTTATGACTATTACTTTACATTTAGTTGTGTCATTATGGGAGCTTGTAGAGTAATTATGAATCAGCAGAATGTGATTTAAGGCATCTCATCTCTTTTCCATAATTATACTCGTATTTTGTTAGAACAAAGAAGGTCGTAATCAATATAATCCTGTCTAAATAGAACTTTGTGAGAAGCTGCTGCTGCTTTCTCTAAAACGCATAGTTTTGATGATGACACAGCATGATTAAAAAATACAGTATTTAAAACATTGTTCCAACCAATTAAGGTCATAATTAAATCTAAAACTGTAGATGGAATTTTAATATAAGCTAAAATCTCTTCGGCCAGTAACTCAGAACAAAGTTGAGCCAATTTGGCCTGTGTAACCAAAATCCTATTAAAAGATTACAGTGTAATCGCGCTGGGAAACAACAAACTAGTTTTAGAGTCTTATTTCTGCCTAGTTTATGTTTCAGACACTGATATTTTAGTTGATTGACATTTATGTCTGAGTCTAAAATATTTTATGTATATTTTACCATTAAAGAACCCGTAACTAGAATAATGTGCCCTCATATAAAACACAACTAGAAAATTAAGTTACTATCATAATTCTAGCACTTCTTCTTAGCGTGTCGATGGCAAAACTAGTTAAATTCCTTGCCTGGCCCAGTATTCGACCACGGCAATGCTGTCATTAGGTCCCTAAGTGAACAGGTAACAGGGCACGTGATTCAGGATGGAAGGTGGAACGCTGCACAAGATCGGAACCGTCCGAGAACCCCTATCTGTGGAGATTGTCTTTGCTGCGCCCAACTTGGGTGCGGAGTCTGTTTAGAGTTTTCCAGGTTGGCCATGGCAACTTGTGTTCAGGAGAGAGGCTCCCCGACGGTTCGATAAAATCATCAGGAGGTTTAAACTTCTCCCAACAGAGGTCGCATCTCTCCGAGGTGGTGTTACTTTGAAATGTACTACTACACTACGCTAACACTGAAACTGTACTTAAATGTATTTAGGTAGTTTTTCTTTTAAATTTTATCTTTTTTTAATTTTAATTTTATTATATGGGAATCGACGCACTACATTGGTAGCACATTGGTAGCACACACAAACACACTAGTGACGCAATCAAGATTTGGCCCTTGGGCGGAGCGAGAGGGCGTATCAGACTTTTACTGACAAAAACCCTCTCCTATGTTCCTTCGTTACCTTGCATTCCAGGGCCCTAGGTTTCCCATTCAGAAGCGAACCCATGGCCCCAGTAGGCGACCCTGCTGGGCCCGTAAGGTTTTGCTGACATCTCCTTGAGGCGCGCGTGGAACACTACGTGCCGTCAACAACTTGGGTTCGGTCCAGATGGCGAGCTACCCATTGCTCGCCGTCCGCAAGCCCGCACCTACAGTAGCTGGAAATCGGGATCGGGATTCCGACGGCTGGGTGTGACGGCCGCTCCCTCGCGCGTGCGGCCGCCTCCTTTGCTAGCATTACTGCTTCGCAGAAGAAGGCGACCGCCTGCCATTCCTCCTCGCTTCGGATCATGGCCTGTACCAAGGCTCGGCGCAAGAGATCGTTGCCGCCGATCGCCCTCACGAGGACACGGCGGTGCTCTGTCCAAGCGGGGCACACAATGGTGACATCCGGGCGTTTCTTCCGCACGAATCCGGTGCAGGAACCTCCCGAACTCACCATGTCCGGTGAGAACCTGCGTCATGCGGAAGGTGAGGACGCCATGTTGTCTTTCCATCCTCAATCTAAAGAGGATTCCTAGTGAAGGGTAATATTTTAAAAAAAGAACACCTCAACTAATTTGGTAGACATGGTTGGCGTGTAAAAAAAAAATTCGAAGACAGGTAACATTCACCAACCCGCACTGGGCCCGCGTGGTGGATTACAGCCCATTCCCTCTCCTAGAGAGGAGGCCTGAGTCCCAGCAGTGGGAACATTAAAAGGCTGATTATGCTTAAGCTTATGCTTATGGTTGGCGTGGTGGTAGGCATGGTTGGCGTGGTTGAACCATTGGCTGCTACGCTACATGTCGCGGGTTCGATTCCCGCATGGAAAAAATATTTGTATGGCCTACAGATAGGTGTTCCGGGTCTGGGTGTCTTGTGTATGTGAGTTTACATGTCTGTGAACGCACCCACGATACAGGAGTAATTTCTAGTGTGGGACAACGTGTAAAAAAAAAATTGTCTAAGAGCGACTGAAGCGAGCTCGGGAACTTAGGGCACCCCGACACGGACAGGTTTGGTTCGAAATATAATAATATAATATTCACACAACTATCACACAACGCCGTCTAGTCCCAAGCTAAGCAGAGCTTGTGTTATGAGTACTAGACAACTGCTAAACATACTTAAATATTTCTAAATACATACATATTTTAGAAAAATTACACCCAGACACAGAACAAATGATTGTGCTCATCACACAAACATTTGTCCTGGGTGGGAATCGAACCCACGACCTCCGGCATAGCAGTCAGGGCCACTAACCACTAGACCAACAGGCCAGTCAAAATATAAGGTTCCTTTAAACCCTGTCCACAGAAATATGCGGGGCTCTGACGTCTTACCACATGACCATCGTTAGCACATTGCCGGCTGAAACTTCGGCTAAGCAAAGCAAAGTATAGAATAAATAAATATATCATACATTTGACGTTTTAGTCATTTTATAGAACTTTTTAGATTATACACATTTCCGGTAACATATTATGTAAGCAACGAGGCATTTTTGATGACTTTTTTTAGGTTTCTGTGTTACTCTGTTACAATAACGGTGAAAAATAAAGCCCTTTAGCAACGCTGAGCTTTTTTAGTAAATTGCTTTCAGATATTTTTCATAATGTTTATGAAACGTCTGGTTAGAGTGACAAGGGATATTTGTATTGTTTTATGAGATACTTGAGTGTCAAAATTGAAATAATATATTTTTTACAACACCCGCTCGATAATGCTCTTTTATATGTCATCCCACAGCTCCACTACCACCGGGGTGTACAAATTGATTAGTTTTGAAACTATTATTATTACTCTTTAATTATTTTTTTTTTGAATTTGTAAAATTTGTAAATTATTATTGTAGTTAGTATTGTTTAATGCATTTTTTTCAAAGTTTGTAAATGTGAGTACCATGGAGCTATTTTATGGTTTTTAAGTTACTATTGGACTTGTTTGACATAAGTGAGCATGGCAGTTGAGAGTTTGTCATGCTCACTCAAATGTCTCACTGATGGTGGCGCGTGTGTTGGATCATTCGGTTCCCTTCAAAATGGTTGAGCTGAGTGGTGCTAATATTCGCGTCATGTCCGAGAACGGGCGCTGTCAGTTGAGACTGGTCATCTCTTAGCTACCAGTTGCTATTTTAATATCTATATTTAGTTTTTATTTTTACTTTATTGACATTGTTCTCACATGATAGCGACAAGAAACATGTAACAGAGATATTTGTAATTGCAAAACATGATTGAAAAGATTGTCCATGGAGTTTCTTGCACATTCTTCTCCATAGAGATCTACGCTTTGGGATGTGCAATTAGCATCATTTTTTCTGACTTCTTGACATTTCAAAAGTGCCTGTAAATGGTTTATTTGAAATAAATGCTTTTGAATCTTTTGAATCTTTGAATCATACAACCATCATAAATAGTATGGGCGATCCGATCCAGCCAATCGAGGGAATAATGATATTTGAATTTGGAACGTCAAAAACCATTATTTTGAAAAAAAAGCAATCGTGCATCAAAACAAGTTTGTTCAAAAATCAAACTAGCCAGAAACAAAAAAAAAGAATAAAATGTGGTTACTGACGAGTCTCTAAAAAAAGTAATGAAAGAGCGGGAGAGTTATAGAAAATTAAAAGTATATAATCTTAGAGTACATAGTGAATTTTGTTGGTTTCAAATATCAAAAAATGTCGAGTGATAGTTTTTTAAAAAAATAATACTTATGTTTCTCTAATAAATAATTTGTTTTAGTAAATTGACTTTTAATTATCTCACAGATAGTGTAAAAAGTAAAGTATCCAACACGGGGATAACGCTGTCTTTGTCTTGTGTGGCTTGAATTCCTCACTTTTTTGTTTTTTACTCTCGTTTGAGATTAAAACTTAGCAACAATTATTCCGTACGGAATTCAACATGTCACCCGCGACTTAAAGAAACTGCGTTATCCCTAGTCACATAATCTACTATTTTTTTTATATTTTTTTATATGTTAAAGTTTGCGATTCTGATTTTAGTTTCGAACATGTGACATAAGTAGATATTATCACATAATCTACTATTTTTTTTTATATGTATAGTCACATAATCTACTATTTTTTTTTTATATTTTTTTATATGTTAAAGTTTGCGATTCTGATTTTAGTTTCGAACATGTGACTTATGTAGATATTATTAATACGTTTAACTCGTTGAATGTAAAAAAGACTGCAGATTTATGGGGTAATTCTGTGGACGTTGTTAAGTCTATAATCCACATTATAGCTCCTTCTTTAGCTTTTATTTTTAATAATTGTATTGATCGCGGTGAGTTTCCTGATCTAATGAAGAATAGTAAAATAATTCCATTGTTCAAAACGGGTAGTACATCTGACCCCACGAATTACAGACCCATTTCAGTGCTACCCACTTTTAGTAAAATATTTGAGAAACTTATTTTAGAGCAACTACAAAGATTTTTTAACAGACATAAATTATTGCATACCAAACAATTTGGTTTTACAAGGGGTCGTTCAACAACCGATGCCGGTGTTGAACTTTTAGGACATATTTATAATGTATGGGAAGACAAATTCGATGCCCTGGGCATTTTTTGCGATTTGTCAAAGGCCTTCGATTGCGTTCTCCATGAAACATTAATCAGGAAACTACACCATTACGGAATCCGGAACTCCTCCTTGGATCTTCTTACATCTTATCTGAATGAAAGGATTCAGAGAGTTGATGTAAACGGAAAAAGATCTCCTGGATCTGTAGTAAAAATGGGTGTCCCTCAGGGTTCAATTCTTGGCCCATTTTTGTTTCTTATATATATAAACGATTTACCTTACCTCATAAAGGATAACCATAACATAGTGTTGTTTGCAGACGACACTTCACTTTTGTTTAAACTTAAACGTCAGCAGCCGGTTACTGACGATATAAATATAGCAGTTTCAAAAATAGTACACTGGTTTGATGAAAAAAAAACTAAATGTATAAAGTTTACCATGCCTCATGTTAGGCAAGTAGAAACTAGTGTGCTAATAAAAGGTAAAGAGTTGAGTCCTGAAGATAATACAGTGTTCTTGGGCATAACTCTAGATGCTAAGCTGCAGTGGGGCCCACATATAGACAAATTATCAAAAAAACTTAGCTCTGCAGCATACGCTGTTAGACAGATTCGAAATTTAACTGATGTAGAGACTGCCCGTTTAGTTTACTTTAGCTATTTCCATAGTGTCATGTCGTACGGTATTCTACTGTGGGGAAATGCCGCCGAAATACAGTCAATTTTTGTAATGCAAGAAAGGGCTATTCGTTCTATTTATAAATTAAGTCCCAGATACTCCCTCAGAGATAAATTTAAAGAAATCAATATAATGACTGTACCTTCACAGTATATTTACGAGAACATTTTGTATGCACGTAAAAATATAAACATGTTTAAAAAATACAGTGATGTTCATAATTTTAATACTAGGAACAAACACAAATTTGTGGTTCCTACAACCAGGCTGAAAAAAATAGGGGGCTCATTTAGATGCCAATGTATACACTTCTATAATAAACTTCCTAGTCATATTCAACAACTAAGCCTTAATAAATTCAAATTATTTGTAAAGCGAAAACTTTGCCAAAAGGCTTTTTACACTATAAAGGACTATGTTGAGGACCAAAAGGCTTGGGATTGACCTGCTCCAGTACGCACTGCAACTGTTGTCTTATTATTATTATTTTTTCTTTTGTTTTTATTTTTAATTGTGCTTTTATTATTTATTACAATTCGATATTGTAGATTTTTTTTTTCTATTAATTTTTGACAAAAATGTTTACTTTGCTAAAGTATTACATTTTATAAACTATACTTTTCCTTTTATTATTGTGAACGTGAGGACTATGTTGATTGTTTTTTTTTTTCCTTTTCAGTAATTTTAATGTATGTCTGGCAATTTGAGTATTTTCTGCGGCCTACCCAAATGTCCTTTCCTTGGTATTGTTCGTCAAGTCGTTGAGCTCCTTAGTAGTCCTGAGTTGAGCTTTACGAATACTGACAAATGCTTGCACTGACTGGACAGGTCCACTCAAATCTGTATGGTTCTTTCTTCAAAAGACCATTTCAGACAAATCTGCATGGTTCTCATGTGATTTGACCATTGCATATTTACTGTATGGACTTTAAAAGAGACTTTGACCCCTGAGTTTGTTTCGGTGTTTCTTCTCAGGGTAGTCAGCTAGGAAACACCGGCCTCATCTAGTTTTAAAAATGACGAAAAAAAAAAAATTGACGTGTAAAAGTGTTTTTTTAAACCTATTTACAAAATAAATATCATTTATCATTTATCATTTGACACTTGAATTTTTTCTTTGCATCTTTTTAAATCAAATGTTGATGGTATTACTAATAATGAAACAATAAAAATGCCCGATTACATTTTAAAAAATAAATCTATATTCAACTTTTTGAAAAATTTTGTTAAAAGAAAACTTTGTACGTTTTAAGTCAAGAGTGAATAGGTTACTTCTAGGTAAGCGCGCTCCTTCGTCGACCGTATCGTCGCTTTCCATCAGGTGAGATAGCGGACAAGCGCGAACCTATCAGGAATAAAAAAAAAAAAAGTTCCGATTCCTAACACAGAAATGAATAAATTCGTATCCATGTACTTGGAATCAAATTACAATTACGACCGACCTTAGCTTAACCCAATTGATACACGAACACAGATATGACTTGGCTACGAGCACCATTTCGTGTTTCAGATCAAATCTATACTAAAGGGAAATGTTTAGACACCGTTAGAGGCCTGTCCATTATATTAGAAGGCTAGGCGTACCGAGGCATGGAGGTAAGGAAATTAGAAGACGAAGGAAAGAGGAGTAGGGGGGGCAACGTCTGGTAGGTTCCTCTTTACTGAATTGTGAGGAAATTTAGTTTCAAGATATGTGCTACTGGTCTTAATATTCTACCTAACCTATTGTTGGGGGATGCTGGGCTTAAGACGAGCAGATACTGAGTTATACCTATCCAACTGCTTTGTGCCTATAATAGTTCAGTATATAGTTGGGTAGAACAGTTTCGAGATTTTATATCTACGTATATCGATTTATGAAAAAATAATTCTCTTCCATTGGTACCCTCTACCGATTTCTAAGCTAACTTTATTTTTTCTTTTAGTTTCACATGGTTACTGTATTTAGACAGTGTCAAAAAGAAATTAAGAAAAAGTTTAATTTTTGGAAATAGAATACTGTCCATAATTATTTACACTTAGCATTATATAAATAAAATAATCAGCCTTTTAATGTTCCCACTGTAGGGACTCAGGCCTCCTCTCTCTAGGAGAGAGAATGGGCTGTAATCCACCACGTGGCCCAGTGCGGATTGGTGAATGTCACATGTCTTCGAATTTTTGGTTCTAGAACATGCCGGTTTCCTCACGATGTTTTCCTTCACCGTTTTGTGAGCAGTGGTGATGAAATAAATTACACAAAGTAATGCGCCTGGCTAGGTTTGAACCCGCGACCTACAACTCGCCCCTTTACACTTATTTGGCAGCAAATTCAACCTTTTCGGCAAGCTTTGCTGAGGTACTGAGGAAGTTAATATTACAGTAAAATTCTCAGCATCATTATATCGCAGTCGTGCTTATTTCAATGATTTCTTATATTGTTTAGTTGCGTAGACACTTCAAACACACTAGGAACCAATTTGCAAATAATTCAAACAGCAGCTGAACAATACCGCAAATAACTCCCTTTATTTATTTGTTTCACTAGACTTTTCTGTCAGCCTTAAGTTCCGTAGACTCAGCGCGCTCTTGACAACTGAAATTCCTGTTAAAAAAGATATGTTATAATAATAATATAATATTCCACAACTATCACACAACGCCGTCTAGTCCCAAGCTAAGCAGAGCTTGTGTTATGGGTACTAGACAACTGATAAACATACTTATATATTTCTAAATACATACTTATATAGATAAATTACACCCAGACACAGAACAAAATATGATCATGCTCATCACACAAACATTTATCCTGGGTGGGAATCGAACCCACGACCTCCGGTATAGCAGTCAGGGCCACTAACCACTAGACCAACAGGCCAGCCTGTTATCCAGATGAAGACAACACAAACTCTTTGGATACATTTTTTACTTTCAACACGGGATCAACCGTCGACGGCCAGATATATCGGGTGTAACCCGGTAAGAGCAAGTACTCCGTCAAGCCTTGTAGATTTAGTGATCCGGAGGGACATCGCATTACGTGTCGAAATGGCAATCGATAAGAATTTTCTTTGCATACAGATTGGGAAAATGTTGATCGGTAGGTACTTGATAGGTGGACTGGGACTTTGATAATGTTATTCGAAAATATTTCAGTGTTTTTTCGGTGGAAATACTTCAAATGATGCCTCCCGCTCTAGAGAGAACAAAGAGTCAGATTTTTACTGAATAAAACCCGCGTATTGTTCCACGCGCGCCTCAGGGAGATGTCAGCAAATCGTAGGGGCACATCAGGGTCAAAGCCTACTGGGGCCATGGGTAGTGTGAAAACGAAACCCGGGGCTCTGGGACGAAGGTAACGAAGGAATAGGAGTGGGTTTTTAGTCAGTAAAAGTTTGACACTATCTCCCGCTCCGCCCAAGAGCGAGATTTGTCATTAGATGATTTTCCAACCTGTGTTCCTTCAGTTGCTCTTTGCGTTTCAATTCCTAACATTGAAATATTCGAGGGCGGTTGGCGCAGTGGTTGAGCGATTGGCAGCAGCATTGCAAGTCGAGGGTTCGATCCCCACACGGATCAAATCTTTGTATGACCACACATAAGTGTTTCGGGTCTGGGTGTCTTTTTTATGTCACTTTACACGTTTGTGAACGTATATACGATACAGGAGTCATTCCTACGGGGTTACCATGACATTCAAAGTAAGATTATTTCATTCTTATTTCAGTGTGGGTAAGAGACAGAGCTATACAGGTTGTCTAGCGCCATCTCTTACCCACACTGGAAATAAGAATGAAACAATCTTACTGTAAGCGTCATGGTACAGGTCCTAGTGTGGAGCAACGACATACCTAGAGCGGGCAACGTTTAAAAAAAAACCGGCCAAGTGCGATTCGGACTCGCGCACGAAGGGTTTCAGTACCGACCCTTAAATATTTATTTTATTCTGTTTTTTAGTATTTGTTTTTAGCGGCAACAGAAATACATCATCTGTGAAAATTTCAACTGTCTAACTATGACTGTTCATGAGATACAGCCTGGTCGGACAGACAGACCCGTTTTACTCTTTGGGTACGGAACCCTAAAAATACCACTATAGCTAGATTGAAACGAATTTTATTTAATGACACTGTAGGTACTGACACTATTTTCAGTAATTTTAGTCAGTGTCTGAAAACTCATGGAAATGATGTGAAACACCATAAAAATGCTCATTTTTACAGTAACAGTGCTGTTAGCCGTTTCTTTGTTCTCGGGGTCTGGCTTCTTTTTAAATTGTATTTAATTCGATCATCTATCAACTTAATCATTGCATTGAGACAATTAAGTAGATTAAGACAATCGTTAACCGACTTAAAAAAAAACTTATAATTGGGGGTACTTATAATTCGGTTGTATTTTTCTTGTTTCATCATTTCAGCTGAAAGACGTCCACTGTTGGACATAAGCTTCCCCCAAATGTCGCCATAATGACCGGTCCTGTGCGTCTCGCATCCATCGGATTCCCGCGACCCTCACCAGGTCATCGGTCCACCTTGTGGGAGGCCTTCTAACGCTGCGCTTTCCTGTACGTGGTCGCCATTCCAGAACCTTTCGTCCCCATCGACCATCTGTTCTGCGAGCAGTGTGCCCTGCCCACTGCCACTTAAATTTGGCGATTCTTCGGGCTACGTCTGTAACCTTGGTTCTCCTGCGGATATCTTCATTTCTAACGCGATCGCGCAAGGAAACTTCGAGCATAGCCCTTTCCATTGCCCTTTGTTGGCATTGCTTTTCTTGTTTGTTACCTCGAAACTCCATTATTTATGAGCCAATATGAAAAATTATTTTTTACTAAATACTGAGCTGGCAAATCGTACCGCCTAATAGTCATTGAATGATGAATGATTGACCAAGCGATGAAACGAATGACTGAGATGTATGTATTTGACAGTTGTAGACACTTCATTAATTTATCGATGTATTTGGAAATTTTCCAAGAAATTTTTTTTTGTACGTATTTCTGATATTTTAATAGTTATTCTGCTATTCGGGGCAGAGACGAATTTTGTTGGATTCGTCTCCGCCCCGAATAGCAGAATAACTAATATCGGCAAAGATAATTAAAATCGGTCCAGCTGTTCTTGAGTTATAAATGGTGTAACTAACACGATTTTTTTTCTGTTCATAGATTAGAAGTCCGTGTTAAGTGGGACGTTTTTCTATTAAATCAACAGACAGTAAAAAAAATGTGATGGAGGCGTATTTCGTTCTCCGTCATGGAAATTAAAAACAAAAGCAAAATAGATACTATTACCCAATTTAAAGCCAATTTACACATGCATGTAAATCTAAAATAAAGAAAAATTAGACTCTTTAAAATTTCTAGCGTACATACGATATTTAAAATATTTTTCGAGATGCATGTAAATCTAAAATAAAGAAAAATTAGACTCTTTAAAATTTCTAGCGTACATACGATATTTAAAATATTTTTCGAGGGGTCAAGCGATTATCGGTAAATACAAATATGAAGAACGTTCAAAATAACGAAATAACGAAAACGAAAATATCGGCTTCCGAAATCAAAGTTATTTTGCACTTTTTGACGATGGTTGAATTGAAAATTAACTACGATTTGAACAATGCCAACACTATTCAGATGGCCACTTATTGGTCGGACAAAATGTGAGTCAAATTGATGCGAAAGAAGTGTTTTTTTTTTGGATTGGATAGAATAGAATAAAATAGAATAAAACTTTATTGTACACCAAAATAGTAACAAAAACTTATAAACTAACTTAATCTATGGGTACAATGGCGGTCTTATCGCTAACAGCGATATCTACCAGATAACCTTAGGATGGACTGTAAGAACTTGACATAAAAAAGGGGGTACTGCGGTGTACTGAAAATTAAATTGAATTAAATTAAAAATATATATAAGACTATACATAGATATAAAATTATATTACATAGCTATTATATATAAAAGACAAAAAACAAACTCATGAATATTATATATATACATTCATATTATTTTATTATTATTGGATGTATTTTTTTGCAAAAAAAAAAAATCATAGATCATTTTCATTATTAAGATTATCGAACATCGTAGCGCAATGAACGATATTGATGGACACGAATAATTCGTTAAATGTTAATTCTCTTTAAAGCTTTAATTACGCGGACTAGTTATGAATCATGGTGGGCGATTGCACGATTATATCAGCATCATTTATTTTTTAAGGTTTTTAAACAATCGTGCTCACTATTGACAGCCCTCTAAAAGGGTTACGAACGATAAAAAATTGTTAATTTTGTATGTTCATGCGAACGCATAATCTGGGTGATGCTTGGTTGAGATCCTAATCTCAACCAAGCATCACCCAGATTATGCGACTCAACTGTTTAGGACAAAATCTCTGAAAACACAGAAAAATAATAACGGGTGTTATATTGGTCGAGAGGTCGTGAGCATTTCTGTTGAGAATGTGGTCCTGGATTCGATGCCAGGTTTGAGCAAAATGGGTTTTGTTTTCTTTGACTTGGGGAAATCAGTCAATGATTTCTCTCGCGGAGGGCATGTCAGACTTTTACTGACTAAAATCACACCTGTGTCCTCCAGTTGCCCTTATGTTTTGGGACCGCGAGTTTCCTTTTCAGAAACTCCCCGCGGCCCCAGCGGCCCTACTGGACCCTATGGTTTTGCTGTCTGTTTGTATCATTAATTATAATATTTATAAAAAACAAAATTATCACACAAATACACTTGTATCAATTGTTTAGTTTAAGTAAGGGTTATATTTATATAGGTTTATTTATATGTTATATTTTATTTACCATCATCCGTGCGTCACTGTGGGGAGCCAGCTGAAAATCAGCGCTGGGTGTCTGACGCCCAGCAATTGCTGAGTTAGCGACCCTTTCGGTTCGGGCACCCTTAGCGCAACTATATTGTAAATCTGATTTTTTTTGTTTTTGTTTGTTGCCTATTGTATTTCCTGCATCGAATAAATACTATTCTATTCTATTGTTTTTTTTAAATACTATGCGCCGTAGGTAAAGTGGGCTGTAAGATTGTTCGCAAGGGTTACCACTGCCCCGGAAAGCAAAGGGCATGATCATGATGTACCAACCCTCGCATTACTCGTTTTACAAACATTTTTTACCCTGAATAGAGTCGCGTAAATGGTATTTAGGTTCTTAATACACAGTGTACACCAAGTTGTAACTTTTTATTTAAATGTAGCTCAATCACAGCCAGATGTAAATATTTACAAGTGTCGAATAAACTGACGGCGAAACGGAGTTTGTCTACTTTTTATAAAAAAAAGTTTAAGAAACTGGAGCACAGGAATTGATTCTTAAGCTGAAAACTTTTGTGGATTAAAAAAGATAAATGGTGATTTTTTGACTGAAACGAAAAGTTTTTTAAGTTCTCGTGGCAAAAAGGTGTTCCTTATAAAAAGAGGTGTTTTAAAAGCTTTTAAGTTTTTTCGGGTTAATGATATTTTAGGTAGAAGCTTGTCTAATACTGCGATTTCAGTTGCCTTTTTATGGTGAATATAAGTAAACTCATTTTTGAAAGTTTAGCTGGAAAGGTTTTTTATGGTGGGAAGTCATCCAAAGATATCTCCCACTCTAGGGTGACGCGCGAAGGCGTGTCAGGCTTTTACTGACTAAAACCACACGTGTCCTTCAGTTGCCTTTGCGTTCTAGGACCACGAATTTCGGCCCCGATGGGCCCCTATGGTTTGCTGACATTTCGACAAAGACGGCGCGTAGTAAGTGTCAATTTCGTCGACCGCGCGTAGTGTCCCACGCGCGCCTCAAGGAGATGTCAGCAACCGTAGGGGCCCAGCAGGGTCGAAGCCCACTGGGGCCATGGGTGATGCGAAAGAGATCCTCGGGGCCCTGGAAAAATGGCAAAGAAGAAACAGGAGTGGGTTTTTAGTTAGTAAAAGTTTGACACTATCTCGCTCCGCCCAAGAGCGGGGGATGTCATTAGATGATTTTCCCACCCGAAATAAAAGGACATGGCCCACCCGTGTTTCAAATTTCATCTAAATCCGTTCACCCGTTCGAGCGTGAATAAGTAAGAAACTTAAACACAAACTTTCGCCTTTATTATATTAGTGAGATTTTTTTAGATTTGACCCGAAGGTCCGATGATGAAAATCTTTCTGATGGAAAGTGAACCTATTGCCGAGGGAATTTCTTTAAAATTAAATTACTAATATCCCAAAAAAAACCTTTTTTTCCTGAAAAATTTAAGGTTCCTGTGTTTTATTTGAGAGCAGCCACGGTAAAAACTAAGCTGTATTTAATCAACATAACATTGCAAATATAAAAAAAGAGAAAACGCTTGCAAATATACTCCAAAAATGTCGCCCAGCCCGAGTGAGTTGGGTTCTCGGTTCTGTCAAAGGATGTTCTGTAACCACGTGTGTCACGTAACTTTGTACAAGCGTGGTAAAATGTTTTGCACATAACATTGTGAGGTATTTGGGACACGCATTCCGAGAATGTTGCTTTGTCCTTTGAATTTGAATGCTGTTATGGATGTCATTAATGTACGGGGATGACTTTTTAGGGTTCCACACCCAAAGGGTAAAAACAGGACCCTATTGCTATCACTCCGCTATCCGTCTGTCTGTCACCAGGCTGAATCTCATGAACCGTGATAGTTAGACAGTTGAAATTTTCACAGATGATGTATTTCTGTTGCCGCTGTTACAATAATAGGGGTTAAAGTATGAAATTGCCGTTTTTTAAAACGGGTTGACGCTGGATTTTTTTTTAATTCTTTTTTTTGAACTTTGCCCCACACTAGAGATAATTCCTGTATCGTGGGTGCGATCACAAAAATGTAAACTCACATACACAAGACACCCTAGATTGATTAGACGTCTTGTTAGGCTAAAGAGCCTTCTGATAAAGCTTATTGAGCATAAACTGGGTCATTATCTGCATATAAAATAGGAAAAAATTTGTATACATTTTTCCCATCCAATAATAAGTTACATCACAGACTTCAAATCTCAAACCGAATGCCCATAACACAGAAAATTTTACTTACATTCCCGACTAAACTCGATAATTGCATGTTAGCTTCTGTATTCAAATGTAAGTGTATAATATGACGCAAGAGTGACATAACAGTTATCAAAGTCAGTACTTTGGACAAGCTAATGCTTGACGGCTTCATAATATGTTTGACGTTTGCTTTGAAATTCGAATTTGAACTATTCCATGTTTGAATATGAAATTAATGATGTAAACATGATTTACCTACTTAGTGATTGCATTTTGCTATGGCAACAGCGGTTACTGACTTAAATGTTATAAAAGCGAAAGTTTGTATATTTGTGTGTGTGTGTGTGTGGGTGTGTGTGTGTGTGTTGTTACCTCCTCCTCGCTAAAACGGCTGAACGGATTCGGGTGAAACATTTCAAACTCACACGGGTAGACCAAGTTACAAAATAGAACATAGGATATTTTTCTCCCGGGAATATGTTCTCTTGGAATAATTTTCCACATTCACACGGGCAGAGCCGCTGTCAGAAACTATCTTTAAAATAGATTCTTCTTGATTTCAAAAACTAACTAAAAGAAAAAAGTTCCCAATTGACATTTATCACAATCCTTATTTTTTACTGTTGTAAAGCGAAATATACATTTTTTATTGTAGACTTGAATTTTAGAGTTTCTTTTTACGGAGAGATTTAAGGAAATTTATTTCCATTGTAAAACTAATCACTATAAATAAATAGGCATCGGCCCTGCTGAACCCCTACGGTTTGCTGACTTATCTTTGAGGAGCGCGTTGATCTCTATGCGCTTTTGACGATTGAGCTCGATCCGGCGCGTACTGTTTCACGCGCGCCTCAAAAAGATGTGATGCCATGGGTTCGCTTCTAAAAAGAAAAACTGGGGCCCTGGAACGCAAGGCAAAAAATGAAAATAAACCCACTCCGGGTTTAAGTAAGTAAAAGTCTGACACGCCCTCCCGCCCCGTCCAAGAGCGAAAAAAGTCTTTGGATGATTTCCCACCAAAAAAAAACTTATAAATGATTTTCAAATACTTCTCTAGTTATCAAGTAAACAAGAAATCAGCAAAAAAGGGTCATTATTTTGTTTAGTGCACATGGTTAAAATTCAAGGGTAGGTCAGAAATATCATTACGGCGAAGCTGTGGGTGCCGGCGCATTAATGAGTCGCCGATGTAATCAACACGGCAGTTTTGTTGTTTCAACATATTTTTAATTGAATTTTGTACGTGTATTGACTTCAATAGAAATTATTTTTTTGTGATTATAAGTAAATTTATTTATTATTATTTTTTTCTTACATAATACATATTATATACATTTAAATCTAATAATAACGTAAATAAAACTAACTTACAGAATAAAAATAAAAGCCCTAAACTACTAAAAAAAAGCAATCTAAAGTAGATTTGTTAGATTTAAATGTATATAATATAATAAAATGAATAAAAATATACTAATTGTTAATACATATTTACATAATCAAAAAACACTTAAGCAGCTATAATAATCGTCCCGACTGTATTTCGATCACGGTGGCCACTCTCAATAGATATTATAGCCAAGTACGCAGAAGATATTATAGTGCACAAGTGCCTGCGTAAAAACAGGTGCACTCTCTGTTCCTTATATAACAACAATAAAATAAAAACATTTAAGCACTTATAAAACAAAAATAAAATAAAAACATATATGCACTTATAAAACAAAAATAAAATAAAAACCCCTACTCTAGACTATGTCATTAAAAAGAAATCTTATAAAAATTAATATAAGTCTAAAATATGGCGTAGAAAAACTCTTCCGCATCGCTGTTGACTGGTAACACTGGTGACTGGTGGTTGTATGGTGTGGATGTTTTCAAGTAGTTTGTAAATGAATAAGAAATTGGGGATACACTAACAAGAATTTTAGAACTCATTTTTATCAACTTTCACTTCAATTATCGATTACCTTAACACTGTATTAAAGAGGTGACCAGACGTTTGCAAACCAACGTCCCCACCAAGGTGACCTTGCTAGTTTCAATCCGTGTAGACGGCAGTTGTAATCCATGATCTTCAACGCCTTTGGTTGGGAGGAGCGTTTTCCCAACCACCAATCGTGTTGGCGCGTGGTTTACATCCATGTAGCTGCAACACAAACCAAACAAATAAACCAAGGTCACCTTGGTTGGAACTCTAGCTTGCAATCGTCTGGTCAGCCCTCTATTGTATGATGGATAGAAAAAAAAACTGGAAGAACTGGTCTTCAAAATATTCAATATAAACGACGAAAAGACTTGACGAAGCAGACACAATGTATAAAAAGTTCCTAATCGTGAATTTCAAGGAGCTGGTTTCCACAAAGTTTTCAGAAATACATGTTTCAGAGGAACTTAAGTGTAATGATATTACACTTGGTGAATAAGTTGGGCTTTGTGGAACAACTTCGAACTACTGTTAGGCACACGTTCAAATCCTGATATTGAGCCTAGATTATTGTAAACTTCAAGTATTTATGTACTAACTAATCAGTTTTGACGTTAATCTACTATTAAAATTGCTTTTCTCGTGGATCCGTCTCCACTAGATGTTCCTAGTTTTCCGGGACGCAAAATGCTGTTGTAGGTACCGAATCTAATCGAATTCGCGCAGATGTTACATCGTGATTGAGGCTAATGTCTACCCTTCTATCCTATCCTTTTGTGTACTAAGTAAATGTTTCATTATATACTGTAGTTATGTGATAGCTTAAAGATCCCATTAACAGACATATTGGAAGAATTATTGGGTAGTTGATTAGTTTTTTCACTATTAGTATCAAAAAGTAACTTTGTTCAAAATCGCAAAAAAAAGTTCAAAATTAAGTAAGTTAGAAATCTTTCAAATCAGTTGGAAGGGGAATCTGTCAAATAACAGAATAAGGAAGCATACACTGAAGTGTGACGTCACCGTCACTATTTGGTTAGATGGTGTACAAAAAAAATAGCGACATGTTCCTACAGACTGAGGGTACTCTTCCTTTATTGGTATGAGGCAGGGTGAGGGTTTGAAATATTAATTTCTGCTTCAGTTAATAACCAATTTTGATCATATTTTCGAATAAAGATATGTTTTTGGAAATAAATTTGTTATTTAGTTTAAAATATAGTTCAAAAATAAGAACAAGATAATACCGTACATATATGTATATCGATGATAATATCCAATTTCTATGAAAACGCGTTATCGCATTGTATCTTTATGCCGTTGAATCTCAAATTTTCTTATTTCCTTCTTTAAAATGATACCTAACGTATTTATACTATACTCATTGGCACCACGAAAGCTAGATGACTTTTATGCTTTTGTATTTTAAGAGACCATTACATCGAAAAATAAAAATATGTTTGTTAATACGCTTACAGACAATTTTTTCAATAGAATGAAAAAATTATACTCTGAAATAGGAGTATTTTTTCATTAGCGTGTACACACTTGACTTTTATGATGATTGAACAACTTTCAACGATAAAACTTTGCACAAAATATACAAATTAATCTGTCCGGAATAATTTCCGTACCTTGAATTGTACGTGTTACGTCATCAGGCGGATGCCGAGAGAAGAGGAAAACGTAAATTTGGACAAATTGCTCTCAAGGTGCGCATCATTGAAATATATGCCTTTACTCGATAACACATTGGTTGAAAATGTGTTACAGACGTTATGGGTTATTATGGTTAGTTTATTCGTTTTGTGAAGACAAATCACTGTATGCTCCTAAGTTAGACATAAGGGAACCGAGCATTCTTATTGCAATGGGGAGTAAACAGCCCTCTCTTTTCTCATTCTCTTGCTTTATTTTTTAACCGACTTAAAAAAAAAGGAGGAGGTTATCAATTCGGTTGTATGTTTTTTTTTATGTGTGTTTTAAGTGTTACCTCAGAACTCCGTCGTTTATGGAACGATTTGCAATTTTTTTTTTCCTCTTAGAGGAGTTGCTTTCCGATTGGTCCCATTTTTTTCAGAATCCAGTTCTGATGATGGGATCCATGAGGAATCTAGGGAACTCCTCAAATATTATAGGCAACCATATGGTGATTTTGGTAGTTTCATCGAGAACTTTAAAAGCATTTACAGTCAAAAAGTAACAAATGTTCTAATCACATCAAAAAGTAGCAAATGTTATAATGAGTAACGTAGGCTACTTTTTATTTTCTCGCGGGTATGGTACTTAAGTTAATTCCCGGGCAGGGGGAGGGGATATCTCCGAAAGGGATAAAAAGATTTTGACGGGGATGTAAAATTTTAAGAACTAATAATTTAGGCTATTCTTATAATCTTTTTTTTTGGTTTTTATTTACTTATTTTCTTATTTTTATATTCTATACAGCACTAGCTATTCATCATGATTTAATCCCGTAGTTGACTTTTCTGTGGAACAATTATAATATTGATTGAACCAGTAACTTCTGAACCTGACTACCTCATCAAGATAAAGAATGAAATTAAAACCTAGCATGTATATCAACGTAATATATTTTTTTTTTAGTTCGCAGATTTTACAAAACGTAAAATGTCCCTGTATTTTTTTTTAATTCGCAGATGTTGCGTTTTGTAAAATCTGCGAAATAAAAAAACAATTTTTTAACACGATTATCCCTAAAAAGAGAGTAACGGTCTAAAACAGCTAGTTATACAAATAAGACAGTTTTGTATTATTATTTTCAGAGAGTTTTTTTTTTTTTGTGTGTGGCCTCTCGCAGGTCAACCTAGGAGGTTGTCGGCTGCTTAACCGGTCTTGCCTGTGGCGGCCTCGATTCGAGAATCAAAGCCTCCAGCCAGGGCTTACTTAACTAAACTTAAAAACTAAGCGACTACACGCTAAGGGCACCCCCTGTGGGGTACGGACCTCGGCTTAGGGCGTCGCTGGGGGGGGGCAGCAAGGGACGGGCTGGATCGCACAAAGATATTATTATTATTAACGGGGAATTTTAAAACTACGGCTCAGCGGCGCGGGCTGGCTCGAGCAAAGGACGGGGAGGACGTTGACGGGACTGTCGCGGCGGGCCTCGGCGGCGAGGACGGAATGACGGCGGTCTGTATTGTTTTCGAACTGTACTGGTTTCCTTACGGCTCTCTTGGAGCAGGGTAATGGGGTCGTCGGGGGTGACAAGAGTATGCCTAGGACGGCGAATCTTTGAGATGAGGGAGGGTTCATATCGGGCGGCCGATACGATAAGGGGGTTGCGGTGTTTCACAGCAGTATCGAAGAAACGCTTGCACAGGCGTTTCATGAACTGCTGGATGGTGGGGATTTTGAGATCTAAGTGTAGATTCTCATTTCGGACGTAATAGGGGGCACCGAGGATTTTACGGAGGGTCCGGTTTTGGAGGGTCTGCATCCTATGGAGGAAACGGGGCTTGGCGTGTGCGAAGATAGCACAGGCATAAGTCATGATCGGGCGGATTACTGCTGTAAAGAGGCGCAGCTTGCACTTAAGTGACAATTTGCTGCGAGCAGTCAAGAGATAATGGAGCCTACCTTGAGCGAAAGCGGCTCGCGAGCGAGCCTGCTTTATGTGCTCGGCGAAGGTCAAGTGCTGATCGAGGATCACTCCGAGGTACTTGGCTTGCTTCTCCCAGGGGATTGGCTTGCCGTACATGGTGATCGGAGGGGGAGGGAGGACGGACTTCCGCTGTCTCGAGTAAAGAACAGCTTGACTCTTATCAGGGTTAACCTCTATTCTCCATTTCCGGAACCATTTGCCCAAAATGTTTGCGGAGGTTTGGAGATTGCGAGCGATAACTCTGGGGTCACGACCGGTGTAGTAAATTGCCGTGTCGTCGGCGAATAGAGCCAACTGGGCCTTTTTACTCTGGGGAATGTCGCTGGTGAACAGCGTGAAGGCTAAGGGGGATACTACGGAGCCTTGCGGGACTCCTGCTCGGATGGGGTGGGGGGAGGAGAGGGCACCCTCAATAAACATAATAAAGACTATAATTGTAAAGATTTTAATTTGAGGGTACTCCTCAAAAACTAAAGTAAACAGCTCCGCAATAATTTTATCTATTTTTTCTGTAAATAGCGTCTATTTAGCCCAAATCAGATGTAAATAAACTCAGTATAGTTCAATAACGAAGTGTGAGTGTTATCTATAAAAATTATAAACAATCAGTGAAAAACAAACATTGAAGTCGGTCAGTTAAAGTGTCAAAGAAAAATATCATTACTCAACGAAATCATCTTGTAGTTCAATAAAACATAAGCTAAGTGATAGTGATTATTATGAATTGAAGTAATACAAGGTACATTAGTGCAAAAATAAACAGAAGAACAATATTATTTCTCATGAGTCATCATCTAACCGCTTCACTAGTTTAAATAATTCTACATTTAGAAAACAACACGTAATTTCAACTCACTGCTTAACGAGTCGTATGGTCGAGAGGCTATATCGTGTACCAGGCATACAACAGGCCGCGAGTTCGCGTCCAGCATAGTGTGGAAGTTTTTGGAATTTCAAAAATTTATTTATTAAAATATCTTTCGGTAATTTGACTCATTTCTAAGCAATTGACAAACGATAGTAAGATGGAGAATGAACAAAGGGACCACATTACATTTAGAAAACCACAACGTTCAAGTTCGCTGTGTGATTTGTCATCAAACCAATCCCTCTTTGACGCAACAATGTTAAGTTTACCTAATACGTCTATCGACGAATCACAAAACTATAAAGAGCTTCACTATAAAATAAATCAATTAAAAGAAGAGTTACTAATCGCGAACCAAGAAGTGACTAACTTAAACTTAGAAAACACTACTTTAAAGCAAGAGTTAATAAAATGTAAACATGTGATCGATAATTATAAAAAAGTCTGTACGGCTGAAAAAACTATTCGGACACCTAAACCTAAATCGGCCAAGAAGAAACGTGTTTCAAGGATTCAGGTTCCATGTTGTACACCCTCAACACTACCGCCTGAGCTTACTGACCACCCATTGGAGAAACCGAAAACTTCGCAAGAAACGGTAAGTCAAGAAGATCCTTACCTTGTCTTAAGTAGTGATGACAAAAAAACAAACCTAAAATATAAATCTAAACGTAAAATATGTATACTCAGTAGTGATAATAGAAATAACATACTGTCTATTGCTGAAAGTACTTTCCAAAGTAACTGTAATCTATGTCATTACTTGATATCACATGGAAATACAAAACTGCTTCTAAGTGGACTAGAGACAAAATTATTAGATTACAATATGAATGACTGCTGCATTATATTACTTGGGGAAAAAGACTTCAAGAGGACAAACGATTATTATGACATGATTTTCCATATACGTGAAATACTTCAAGCAGTGCAACACACAAACATAATTGTTTGTTTGCCGACTTATAAGTATCCATTTGACACAAGCTTATTCAACTGTCGAGTTGAGACATTTAACAATCTTCTGTATTTAGACATACTGACGCATAAGCATGCATTCCTTTTGGATAGTAACATGAATCTGGAATATGACTGCAGCATGTTTAGTAAATATTCAGGCAAAATAAATAAACTTGGACTACGTACTATATTTAAGGATTTACTGGAGTTAGTTACTGACATTTTGCAAAACGTTGACATATATCACAATTTGAATGACATTGATACAACAGAAGACCATTTTTTTCTTGACTAATCATCTATACATCATGCACCAAAACATTGCAGGCTTGCTAGCTAAATTTGATACTCTGGCAGTCTGTCTCAATGAATTAATTGGCAGGAAGATAAGTGTCGATGTCCTGTGCATTACAGAGCACTTTATGATGGAAACATACGAAAAACACTTGAATTTAAATAATTACTGTTTAGCGGCTTGTTATAGCCGAAAAGGAACGAAAAGAGGTGGAGCGTGCATAATAGTAAGGTCCGGTCATAAATGGAGAGAACTGCCAAATATAGCTAAAATATCTACAAGTGGTGTCTTTGAATGTTGTGCCATTGAACTAATCACGCACAAAATAGTATGTGTTTGCATTTACAGAGTGCCAAATTCCAATAATTTCAATGAATGTATTTGTAAATTAGAACGGATATTACATATTTTAATGAAAAAAGGTTTCAAAAACATTGTTTTGGCAGGAGATTTTAATATAGATGTACTTAAACGGAATAAACAATCAATTGAATTTGAAAATATGTTATTAAGCTTTAATTTGAAACTGGCACTTAATCAACCGACTCGACTTAAGAGCAAATCATGCATTGACAATTTTGCGCATAATTTCAAGAGGTTCTGTAAGGCTTCTGTATTGGAGTTAGCATTGTCGGACCACACAGCCCAGTTACTAAAATGCCCAATCAGTACAGTATGTAATATCAATCGGTGGAGTAGGAGAAGACGTGACTATCACAATGATAATGTTAAAAAATTTAAAGCCCATCTGCGTAGTCTAACATTTTCTGAAGTGTATGGATCAAATGACCCAAACGAAGCATTTAACGCATTTTCTGATATATTTTTAATGCTTTATAAACAGTGCTTCCCCGAAACTGTTGTTGCGGTAAATGTCCATAAAAAGCAAAAATGGGTATCACGTGGTATTAAAAAATGCAGCGAAAAGAAACGGCACTTACTATGGCAGTACCGTTTAAAACCAACTCAAAAGAATAAAATACATTTCAAAAATTACACAAAACTATTAAAAAAAATTATAAATTTAACTCAACGAGCTCAAAATAATCATAACATAAAAATATCAAACAATAAATCCAAGACAACATGGCAAATAATAAATCAAATAAAGTTAAATATACCAAAGAATAATATTGACAAAATTAGAATTAACAATAATGAAATTATCACGGAACCAAAATGTATATCTAATGTATTTAATAATTATTTTATTGATAAAATTAAGCCTATGATTAATTCGGGAGACAGAGTCACAAAACATATCTCAAACAGAAGAGATTCTATGTTCATGGCTCCCAGTTTGCCAAGCGACATATTAAAAATAATTTTATCTCTTAATAATACAAACAGTGTAGGTTACGATGGCATCTGTACAAAAATACTAAAAGCAGTAGCCGAGGTCATTTCTTGCCCGTTAAGTCATATTATAAATCTGTGTATAAGCGAAGGTATTTTTCCAGAGGTCCTAAAAAAATCAGTAATAAAGCCATTGTTCAAAAAACAAGATAGAGAGTTAATGGAACACTACAGGCCAATCTCATTGATACCAATCTTCTCAAAAATAATTGAAAAGTATATTTATAAAGAACTCAATTTATACCTAGAGGCGAATAATATTCTTTGCAACGAACAAAAAGGATTTAGAAAAAACAAATCAATTAACATGGCCATTTATGACTTTTTGCTTACAATTATGACGAATATGGATAAAAACACTCCAGTGTGCGCAATATTTTGCGACATGACACAGGCCTTTGATTATGTACAACATAATATTTTACTAAAAAAACTTGAGGCTTACGGTATAAGAGGTAATGTACTTGAGCTGTTAACATCGTACCTAAATGACAGAAAACAAATAACGGAAATTAAGAAAATAAATATAAGCACCAAAAGAGAAGAAATCTTTCTTTCGGAGGAACGTACTGTTATCTACGGAGTTCCGCAAGGAAGTATACTGGGACCACCGCTTTTTACATTATATATTAATGACTTTCCAAGGGCAATCAAATATCCTATGACACTGTTCGCGGATGACAGCACTATAACTATTCCGTGTACGCAAAAAGATTTCTATAAAGAGGACATAAATAACACATTAAAGGAAACTGTAGAGTGGTTAAACACTAATAATTTAAAAATAAATCTAAATAAAACAGTAATTATGCATTTTAGCCAGCGCGCTTTGACTCTTCCCAATCTTGACATAACATACGATAACAACAAAATTGACACAGTTAATACAACCAAGTTCTTAGGAGTGACAATAGATCGAAATTTAAATTGGAAGGCACATATAGAGACCCTGACTAAAAGGATCAGCAGTAATGCGTATGCTTTGTACATTTTGTCACGAAAGGTTAACATAGATGCATTGTTAACTGCTTACTACGGGCTAACAGAATCTGTACTCAGATATGGGGTTATCTTTTGGGGCAACTCGACTGACAAAGAAGCCGCTTTTAAAGCACAAAAGAGATGTATCAGAGCCATGTTTAAATTGAAAACCACCGATAGTTGTAAGCCCTATTTCTTACGCTATAAAATATTGACACTGACCTCCCTTTATATTCTGGAAACAGTAATGTTCGTTAGAAATAATAGTAACTTGTTTTCGCAAATGGCAGATAAATTTCCCAGAAACAGGCGTGATCAAACTCAACTGTGTCTGCATAGGAGTAGGACTGCACTTATGCGCAAAAGTGTTTTCTGCATGGCTCCCATTATATATAATAAGTTACCTAAAAGTTGGAGAGAGCTTAATAATGTACAATTGAAGAAACAACTAAAGTCATTCTTAACAGACAAAGCATACTATAACATTAATGAATTTCTGACAGAACCATTTAGAGTGACTTAGATTCAATTATGATTTTAATAATTACTTTGACATGACTGTGTATACTTTGAGATTTATTACTATTTGTTTAATTCACAGACATAAATTTATTATCATTTTTACTTTTGTTTTGACATTATCTTGTTTGACATTTATTACTCGATGTTAATTTCCTAATGTTTTTACTTTCTTAATTTTGACATCGATTTATTTTTCAAATTATTGTAATTACCTAGTAAAAAATTAATCAGTAGTTATTCAAAACATTTGCACGCCATAGTATGTGGCAAACATGTCTGAACCAATTATTATTTCTTTATGTCATCCTGCATGCACTTTCTTAATATTGTATGTGTACACATGTTTGAGCAAATAAATATATCTTATCTTATCTTATCTTATCTTATCTTATTTATTATTGTCTCATTTTTTATACACGGATTCCGCCGCAAACTCTTCAATACTTTTTTGGGCCAAATAAATCATGTTTGTCAACCCTGCCGTATTATTTCCGACACTCATCCACTAGTCTATAAATCGGCAATGGGTAGCACGCCGTCCGACCGTCCGGTAACGGTCCGAACCGAGCCCAAGTCGTCGACGGCGCGTAGTGTTCCACACGCGCCTCAAGGAAATGACAGCAAACCGTAGGGGCCCAGCAGGGTCGAAGTCTACTGGGGCCACGAGTAGTGTGAAAGTGAAACCTGGGGCCCTTGGACGAAGGCAAAGAAGGAACAGGAGTGGGTTTTTAGTCAGTAAAAGTCTGACACACCCTCCCTATCCGTCCAAGAGTGGAAGATGTCATTGGATGATTTGCACACTTGAAAAAAAAGACCACACTGAGATCCTATATACGTCTATGCACCCGTCCTCTGTAAACGATTTACTATCTGCTGAACTATTCCAATAGAATCGTACCTGGGAACGTTTATTGAGTCGCAAACTGGCCGACGGGCACCAAATTTTCAATATTCAAACTTCCGATCGGAAACCAACGAGCGAGCATTTTGGTGTTTAACTTACTTAGCTTCAATAAATGTTTAAGGCCCTAGCTCCCGAGCAGTGCCATAGAACAGTGACTTTCTGAAGCCTACTACTCGGTAACGGATCGGTCAATAGGTTTGAAATAAATATATGTTTATTATAGGTTCATGAACAACATTATGAACATATGATTTTTTCGTAATACAGTTGCCAAAAAAAATATATTTAACGACATTTTTATTTTTTCGCTTTTTTCCCTACTCCTTTCAAATAACGGCTTTGATCTTTAGAAATATGTTTACCCAAAAATATTCTGATTAAGTGTTCTTCAGAATGTACATAGCATATCCTCCTGAGACCCCTGGTATCACCAGTGATACACTTAGTTAAAAAAATTTTTCCACGCCATCTATCGGAATTTGTTCAAACTTTTTTGTACGATGGTTAGCATAGATATCCTTTATATTTCTAGTCACTCACCATTTCTCTAGCTGTCAAATTACATCGATTGCAGTCAGTTTAAAATCGAACATTTTGCCGTTACCGACATGTCGACTTTACGTAAAGGTAAATATTTATTTTAATTAGTGAGTTGGTGTTTTTTTGTTTTAATTAAGTAATACTATACGTAAATTTTGTGTTGTCATTTAAATATCATAAAATATCGCAAATACAATTAGTCATTTCAACGTTTTTGTAAAAGTATCGTAGGTGATACTTTGGGCCATAAGTACTTATTTTGTTTTATTTTGCAGGTCATTTGGCTGAAAAGGATATCGTGGAGTTAATTAATTTTGACATATCAGATATTGAAGATGAAGGTAGCGACGAAGAAAGCGATCTTCAGTCATGTCATCAAGAAGTAATACCGGCGATCATAGAAGAGAATGGGAACGATTCTGATGACGAACCTCTAGCATCTTTCGTGGTCGAGCCCCAATCTTCTCGAAGTGACCGTGTACGATGGAAACACACTGAGAACTTTTCTTTTACTCCTGACGAAGACCAATTGAATGTCTCAATTGATCCAAGCACACGTGTTAAGAGCCCGTACGAATATTTTTCTCAATACATCGATAATAGTCTGTTTGAAACTATGTCTGAGTGTACAAATATTGGTAGCGTATTAAGGACAGGTAAATCATTAAATACAACACCTAATGAACTCAAACAGTTCTTTGGATGTTCTATGGCCATGAGCATACTTGGCTTGCCACGATTGAGGATGTATTGGGCATTGGACACCAAAGTAAATTATATAGCGAACACCATCACTCGGAACCGCTTTTTTCATTTAAGATCGAACTTAAAGCTGGTAAATGATGAAGCTGTTGACCAAAATGCTCGAGACATTGACAGGTTTTGGAAAATACGCCCTCTTGTCTCTGGCGTGGAAAAGGGCTGCAGACAAAATATACGAGACAAGCATGTTGCTATTGATGAACAAATAATACCATTTACGGTTAAATGCAAGCAGAAATAGGTGGTCAAAGGCAAGCCAAATCCAGAAGGCATAAAGGTTTTTATAATGGCTAATCGTTCAGGACTTCCCTTGGATTTGTATTTATATCAGGGAAAAGGTACTACTATTGACTCAGCTTTATACCCTACCCCTGAAAAGTTAGACCTTGGTGGACGATTTGTGTTGAAACTTGTGGATACGTTGCCCATGGGTTCTTCAATTTTCGTGGACAGGTATTTCACATCTCTTCCACTTCTTGATGTCTTATTAAAAAGAGGAATCAAGGCAACTGGAACTCTGATGAAAAATCGAGTGCCTGAGTACGAAAGGCCAAACAGACAGCGGAATATCAGACAGCGTGCGTTATTCAAGACTGATGGAATGTTGCAAAGAGCAGGCAGAGGAAGTAGTGATTGCGTGGTTAGAAGTGATGATACTATTGCTGTTGTCAAGTGGCTCGACAGTAAAGCAATTTACGTTGCATCATCTGAATCTGCTGTTCAACCACAGGGTACATGTCGGCGGTGGAGTAAGAAGGAAGGAACTTACCTTGATATTCCTCAACCAGTTGCCATAAAACAGTACAACAAGTATATGGGTGGCATCGATTTATTAGATCGCATTATCGGCAAGTATGCTATGCGGGAAAGAACAGGCAAGTGGACAATAAGAGCGATTTTCCATTTTTTCGATTTTGCTGCCGCTGCAGGATGGGTGCAGTACAGAGAAGATGCCGCAAAATCTGGGCTCCAAAGAAAAGATATTTCGCAATATTTGGACTTCAAACTTGATTTGGCGAAATATTTAATTTATTCTGAACCAGCCTCTTCTTTACCGCAATATTTGAGCCCTCAACTAGCTCGTACTACACGCAGTAGTCCAGTTCAAAGTCACAGTGGAAGCTCTCGGAGTAGTCCTAATCCGGTTGAACCAGAAATAGTAATAAGGCCAACAACTGCGGGTAGGAAACACAGATTGGTCGAACCAATTCCTCATGCTGCTAAAAAAATAAAAGAAGCAAAACATTTACCAATATGTGCGAAGGGTTCTCAAAACAACAGATCCAAATGTCGCCACAAAGGCTGCAAAAACTTGACTTTCGTAAAATGCTTGGAATGCAACATTTTTCTTTGTTTTAATGTTAACCGAAATTGCATTTTGAATTATCATACAAATTGATACAAGGTACAATAATACACAAACAACAACAACACACAACAGCTACAGATTTTTAAATTTTTCATTGATTAAATTTTCCTTCTAAAATAATTTGTTTTAATACCACTTTGAACCCAAGGTATCACTGGTGATACCCTCCCTTACGCTAAATGGGGTTGGGGTAGATTTTTTTATTTGATGTTTATTTATCTCTATGTTATATTAAGCCATAAAAATTAACTTCCATCAATTAAACATTCGTAAATACGTCCCGGGTCTCAGGAGGCATATGTATATCAATCAATATTTCGCAAAGAAAATGGTTTTAAAGGTCAGCGGCTCTGTGGGGCGCACTAGCTTCTGACGTTTTATAAATGCCCATGTAGGCCTATGTGAAATAAAAAATAAAAAATCATTATTAGACGGCTATATACGAGTAAGTGTGCATTTAACTTCGGCCAGATGTTCAAGGGACTATATGCCTTAAACACCTTGTAGACGTAAATTTTTGTTTAAGTGTTAAGAGCTATTTTCATGTTTACGGTGCTTTTGATGTGTTTGATAAACAAGCAGTGTTTTATTTGTTTGTGAGGAATGAAATTATTTGTCGAGAACCGCCGGGAATTTTGTTTATGTTTGAGGAAGTTTTAAAGATTTTGCACACTCGATCGTGTCAAAACTTGAGTAAAGCAACTCTTAGTAAACACTTGTATCAATAAAATGACTCTGATCGAATAATAGAGAAACATTATATCCCATTCCATAATGTTTTATTTTTTGCTCTGGACGGAGTGAGAGGGGTGTTAGGTTTTTACTGACTGACTGTGCTCCTTCAGTTGCCCTTTACGTTCCAGGGCCACGGTAACTCTTTCAAACATTTAGCCTTGTAGGCACTGGTCCGAATTGGCCTTATACATCAGGCTGACCTCTCTTTGGGAACATAAAGCACTGTCGACTCGGATTTGTCCTCACCGGACCGCCGGACGACGACCTACCCATTGTTTGCCGTCCGCAACCCCGCGCCTCCGGTGGCTGGAGATCTCTCTGCAATTTCCGACGCTCGGCGCGTCTCCTGCTGCGGCGGCTGGGGTGTGAGGATGTGAAGAAAGAGGTGATTGCTTCCCATTGCCTCTCGTCCCGTTCAATGGCCTGAACCAGGGCCGGACGCGAGTGTTTTTCACCATGTCATGTAAATTGACCAAAAAAGCTGAAAGTAAATTTTCCTTCAAGCGTAAAATTCGGAACTACTACGAGAGGACTTCAAGTCCTCTCAACCTTAGTTCGGTCTTCGTCATAATTGTTATATTTTCAGTTCTCTTAATTACAATGATTTCATATTTATCATAGTATTTATTAGTTTATTATATTAGCTTAATTATATACGTATTTTATTATTCTAAGCCACTTCATTTAACGATACTAAATTCTATTTCAAATATCTGTTATTTATTTATTGTGCACTCCTACCACAGTGTTGTCTTTTTTAACCCAATGGTTGACTGGTTGAGAATGCCTTGTGGCATACTTACTATGGCTATGCCGTAACAGTCTCTAGAGAAACCTATAAGTACTCTAATGGATTTTGTTGTCGTAAAAAGGTAGCGGTTCTTTTCGATATACATAATCCTGAACTGTTTCGAGAAAAGGATAGTACGGTCGTGCCACTTTTTTGCTCGCCTTGGTGGGGGCACTGCCGTACCCCCTAATAATAGTGGTTTTAGCATATTTATAGCTTTTTGTAGCTATTTCAATAGGAGGCGTCTTCTCTTAGTAAAATTGTAATTGTACACAAACTAATTGTTAGTTCAAATTCAATTTACTAAACTGACCGTAGAGTAAAGTTTGGGTTTAATTTAACGAGGGTCCGAAGTAGGTGGACTGAATTAATATTTGTAAATTTGCGTTGTTTAATTACATAACCTCTATCTATCTTTATCTAGCCTACAAAACTCAAACAGAATTTATAGGTTCATTCATTCATTCTGACCTGTTGGTCTAGTAGTTAGTGACCCTGACTGCTATGTCGGAGGTCGTGGGTTCGATTCCCACCCAGGACAAATGTTTATGTGATGAGCATGATCATTTGTTCTGTGTCTGGGTGTAATTTATCTATAATATGTATGTATTTAGAAATATATAAGTATGTTTATCAGTTGTCTAGTACTCATAACACAAGCTCTGCTTAGCTTGAGACTAGACGGCGTTGTGTGATAGTTGTGGAATATTATATTATATTATATTATATTATATATTATATTCATTCCAAATACATATAAATTAAAAAAAATGCCCTATACTTCTCTACTTTTTTTTTATTTTGATTATGGATAGGCTCGCGATTCACCACTATCTCAACTGCTCCCTTAGCCAAATTACGACCGTTTCATTTTGATTCTCTTGCGTCGAACGCCTCGAGTAGGCCACGCCTCCTATTCCTTTGTCCTGACCACGTGACTGAGCGTTGAGCTGACGTCAGAACAAAGGAATCGGAGGCGTGACCAACTCGACGAGGCTTTCGACGTAAAAGAATCGAAACAAAACGGTCGTAACTTGACTAGGGGGCCTGATGGCAAACGATGATGTGGTTGACGATGGAGCACACTTGCCCCCCAGTGACCCCTGACCACAGACTACTTAAAATTTTTAGAAACATAATTAGGAATGAATGCCGCTATAAAAATATGCAAATCTTCAACTCTTCTTCTCAATCTTTTCTCAATTATTTCTTCGTTTCCATGCTTTTATTATGGTTTTTCATCCCAATTCGTAACCGTCGCCTCTCCGGCGTAGGCCTTAAGAAAGTATAAATGGTAGCTTAAATATTTTGGATTAGATAATTTTTTAACTGACTGCAAAAAGGAGGAGGTTATATGTTCGGTTGAATGTATGTTTTTTTTTTTTTTTATGTATGTTCACCGATTTCTCGGTCAATTGTGGACCGATTTTGAAATTTATTTTTTTTGGTTGTAAGGTTATGCTTCCGAGTTGGTCCCATAGAAATATTGTTATGATCTGATCATGAACTTCGAAGATATGGAACAGAACTCCTCATAGGTTCACAGCAGAACCGTCGTAACAAGTAAAATTGCTTTGTTTATACGTGTAGTCGATGACTGACTAAAAGTAGAGGGGGAATATATCGAACTGATCTGATGATGAAGCCTGAAGTTAGGCACCGGAACTCTGTAATAAATTAATGTAATCTAACCATGTTTGGGATTATTAGAATTGTCATGAGATGCACTCTGGCTAGAAGGTATTTAAGTTTGGCTGAGGGGTACTTTTTAGTGGTGGTACCATAACTAAAAAGTGTAAAATAAAAAACTTTTTACAAAAAAAACATACAACCGACTTCAAAGTAAAAAAAAAAACACTGAAAAGTGCAAAATAACTTTAATTTCGGAAGTCGGTGTTAAATAACGAAGAGACAAAACTATTATAGAAACACTGAATTCCGAAATTAAAGTTATTTTGCACGTTACAGTGTTTTTTTTTACTTTGAAGTCGGTTGTATTTTTTTTGTAAAAAGTTTGTTTGGAACTAGTGAATAGAATCCAAAACAAGTACATTAAGAGATTATTTTTGGAATAAAGCACAATATGTAGACAGGCTTCTGATAACGGCTTCGCCCGTAAGTTGAAAATGATCCCAAGAACATACTTCCGGAATAAAAACTATCCTATGTCTTATTCTAGGGCGTGGTCTACCCGTGTGTCAAGTGTTATCTAAATTCGATCAAACACTAAGACGCGAAGAGGTAACAGACAGACAAACAGAGTTACAATGCAAATCGCAAGAAATTGGGCAAAATTAAAGAACTCAGAGGTGAGCAAATTGAAGTACTTACTGGATTCTGATTAAACTTTTTTCGTTCACAGTTCGTAAATAAATCAAATTTTAAAAATTTCTTGTTTTCTCACCCTATTAATTCTTCGATTTGACAGTATGACGTGACGTCACAACATGGCAATCGATCCTATTCTTATTTGGAACGCATTGTACTTTCGCATTTATAATATTAGCAGGAAAAACAGTGTGGAAAGATTCCTTAGAGATATACATCTTGTACCTAATACCAAAAATAAAATTAATTTCACTTTTCATCACTGTCATTTATCATTCTTTTGATTATTGCGTTTACAAATATCGTCCCCATTTTTTTTTTGTGTTACAGGAGGGAAAGTTGATTGATGACTTTTATTAATTTATATTTTCGGCGTTCAAAAGAATGTTTCAATACATGGACTTTTGTATCCCATGGACAGATTAAACAAGCTATATGGAACAATAGTGATGTTTGGATACCCTCATTACGCATATTTCATAGCCGAAATCCAGAGTCGTCAAATTGGTTAACTTAGGGCGGAATTCACCAATAAAACTAATCGCGTTTTAACGTTTGGCTCGCATAATCGCGTTTAGCCGCTGTCACTAGTGTCACTTGTCTGTATTTTTCTTTTGATGTATTTTTACAAGTGACACTAGTGACCGCGGCTAAACGCGATTATGCGAGCCAAACGTTAAAACGCGATTAATTTTATTGGTGAATTCTGTCCTTAGTCTAAAAACTGACTAACTCTTGGTTTACTTAGATAACATCTAGAGGGAAATAAAAATAACGCGAGCCTATTCATAATAAAAAAAAATAACGTTCTGAGATGTTCGTGACCGATCGCAATTCTCGCTAGGCGCTGGCGTCTTAGCGAGTTGCCTAACGTACTGTAAGTGCGACCGTCAAGAAAAATATTATGTTTATTGTGCAAACCTACCAGTGTTGTCTTTTTAACCCAAAGGTTGACTGGTAGAGAATGCCTGGTTGCATTAAGTCCGTCTATGTACCACTACTATAAATGAATATTAAATAAATAAAAATCTAATTTTGCGATCATCATTGTCATCTAAGTATGTCAAGGTCGGGTTCCAGTCTAACAGGATGCAGAATCTGTAGGTACCGGTTTTTATAAACAAAACCAGTCTTTGAGATCTCCACAACTTAGTTCTCAATAAAATGACACCCCTTGGAAAAATAGTTGTCAAACTTTCATACTTCTGACTAACCGAAACAACCAATCAACGATCTAATTCTGCAATATCTATGTCACCCTTAAGAAGCATAAGAAATTATCAGCCTTATAATTAGTTATAACGTTCCGACTACTTTAAAGGGTGACCAGATAGTTGCATCTAGAATGCTAGAACGATAGAACGCTAGTCGTTCCAACCCAACCAAGGTCACCTTGGCTTATGTGTTTGGTTTGTGTTGCGGCTACATGGATGTAAACCATGTGCCAACACGTTCGGTGGTTGGGAAAACGCGCCTCCCAACCAAGGACGTTAAAGGTCACGGTTTACAACTGCTGTCTACATGGATTGAAACTAGCAAAGTCACCGTGGTTGGGACGTTGGTTTGCATCCATCTGGTCACCCCTTTATTCTCCTTCGAACAATCCGCAGCTCTGGTGTGTTTAATCACAGGCATCGGCCCTCACTGGTCCCATATTTGCTGATATCTCTTTGGGACGCGCGTGAAATACAACGCGCAGTCGACTTGGGCGTGGTCCTTACCAAACGTCTAGACGATAAGTTACCCATGGCTCGCCGTCCGTGTCCATGTCGCACCTACATTGGCCGGTAGTCGTGCTGCGACTCCTGACACCTGGAGTATCTCCGTCTACTCGTCCGTCTACGACCAGGATGTTCCGACTAATAGGACGTAGGCGGTGGCCTTCCTCTCTGTCCTCGAGAGGTGTCTCCCTCGAGGACAGAGGAGGTTCATTATCATACCTAAATGGATGAATTACAGTTTAACCATTTTCACATAACATTTATGTCTGTATCTGTCTTTTGCATCAGCCATCCAATTACTTTAAAGATAGAGTCCCTTAAAAGTTAAATGAAGTCTCCTAAAATATGGTTTGAACTAAACATTAACTGGGTAAACTTTGTTGTTGCCAATTAAAGTGGCGGGAAACAAAACAATGTGTCAACTGTCCCTATTTGCTTAACAAGTGAAGTTTTGCTGAATTTTCCGTTTCGGAAGCAATTAAATGGAGTTTCTGACGGGTGTGTTTTAGCTGACAACTCACACTTGATTTTTCAATTTCTACTGAAATGTGGTCGGTTGATTGGTTGGCGAAAATAACAAAGGGCAAGAATTCACAGCTAATTAAATCACTTGACGTATGACAAAATATATTGAACAAGCAAAGTCAGGCCAATTCGTGGGTGTAGATTGCAGGTGATAAGATACTTTTGTGTTTTGTATGTGTACATGTTATACTCAAACACCAAATCGCTCAATGAGCAAAAAATTTCTCCCTACGCGTTACCTCTGGCTTCTTTCAATAACAATATCGCGAATTGCAGAAGCAGCCCGTTTCAAATTCGTTCGTTGAAAACCAGCGCTGGGTGTCTAACGCCTAGCAAATGCTGAGGCGGTCACCCTTTCGGAGCGGGCACGCTCGACGCATTTTGTACTTTGTTCTTGTTTACTTTGTGTTTGTGTTTATAACCGTTGTACTGTGTCTGTCCCGAATAAAAGTTTTTCTATTCTATTCTATTCTAAATTCATATTTTTTTGTATGTGTACCGTGTAAACATTCATAAGCGTTTAATTGTACATAGACTAATAAGTAATTTAATTATATCCTAAACTAATAAATTGTCTTCACTAAAAATGTGTCCAGTAGCACTTTTCTTAATGTATCTATTAAAGTGTACTTATGTTCTTGGTTATTTATAAAACTAAAGCCCCATTTTAAGTCCGCATGTTGTAACCGGAACCCTACACTGCGAGGGGCTCGATACGCACTCGGTCGGTTTTTTTTCTTCTTGACGTGGGTTTTTTAGCATTTTGACGTCAAGGGTCATACACAGATCAAGTATCTGTGTTGAATTCTCATATAGGATTTTTTATTATTAAATTAATTTAAACAGGAGAAGACTGATGTTTCTTGTTGCTAAAGTCGTAGTGTATACTAATTTAGATTACCTGGTTTCTGACTAAAATGTCACCCGGGAGTACGGACTGACCCCTGCAAATGTGGAACCTTTTTTTTTGGGTGTGAAATCATCAAATAACTGCTTCCGCTCTGGGTGGAGTGAGAGGGAGTGGCTGATTGTTACTGACTAAAACTTACTTGTGTTTCTTCAGTTGCCCTTCGCGTTCCAGATTCACGGTAACTCTTTCGAACATTTCGGCAGCCTTAGTATGGTTTAACGTTTGAAGATCGGCCTTTGAGGCTAATTTATACGGGCTCTTTCAATTTTTTTTAATGCATTGCTTTTGGCCTGGATACTAAGTCCTTTAAGCCATATCTTCGTATGAATAGTTTACCATTAAAATATGGATGTACACATTGTAATATTTTTTTAGCATTTAGCAGCAAATTTATCAAGCCAACCTTCTCGGAAAGCTTTGCTAAGGTAGTCAACACTACACTAAAGTTCTCGGCTCCATTTTCCGAGATCGCACCTGTTTCAATGATTTCACATATTGTCCGGTTGTGCAGACACTTGAGATACAAAACTTTATCGATTTTGCATTGCAATATTCACTAAGAATCAATTTGTGACTAATTATACCTAATTAAAATAGTCACTGAACTTTCAAAATCCAAATAGACCAAAAAAGCCAAGAGCTCTTTCAAGATCCAAATAGACTGTCATCAGCAACTGATTTACCGACCATCTCCATTCCATCCAACTATCATGTTACGATCAAAAGTGTGAAAATAAAGTACTGATTTGAAAATAGTCGTTTTACGAACATAGCGAACTTCCAGAACGTGACAGAAATATGTTACAGAAATGTAAGATTTGATGCTGGATCTCGTATGTGAGTTGAATATGCAATGTAGTTACAGTCTACCATAGGCGTGGGCTTACGGACAGTGAGCAATGGGTAGCTCGCCGTCCGACGGTCCGGTAACCGTCCGGACCGAGCCCAACTCGTCGACGGCGCGTACTGTTCCACGCGCTCCTCAAGTAGAAGTCAGCAACTGTAGGGGCCCAGCAGGATCGAAGCCTACTGCGACCAAGGGTCTGATTATGAAAGGAACACTCAGCCCTGGTACGAAAGGCAACGAAGGAACTGGAGTGAATTTTTTTGTCAGTAAAAATCTGACACTAACTCGCGCTCTGCCCAAGAACGGGAGATGTCATTAGGTGATTTCACTACTCAAAAGAAAATGAAGTTAAACCACACTTACTGGGATCGGTCCATGGATTAGATTAATATCAATAATGGCTTTCAAAATATTGAAAATGCGTTTTATTTCGTAACACATATCATTCGTAATTTCGTCCAAAGTTCCCTCTTGGCAGTATCCTTTATTACGTAGAAGTATATACAAATACATGCTAGCTTCTGTCAGTGGCTTGGCTCACGTGAAAGTAAGTTACTCTATACCAACTTTGGACTCCCATTTCATCCCCTTAGGGAGTGAATTTTGGAAAATCTTCTTTTAGTGCTCGCCTACGTCATAAAAGGAAGCTTTGTGCAAAATTTCACGCTCCTAGTTCTAGTAGTTTTGACTGTCATTGATAGTCAGTCAGTCAGTTTCTCCTTTAATATAAAGACTAGCTGACCCGGCGAACTTCATACCGCCTGTTGTGTTACTAAACTGTCAAAGGATAACGCCATCTACTGGTTACCATAACAGCATAATTCATTTTAAAATGACAGTTTAATTAGAGATGGCGTTGTATTCGATTTTTTCTTCGTGTTTTCATATTTTCTCACCGTTTAAACCTTCCCTGGACTATCACAAATATTTCAAGACCAAAACTTGCCAAATTGGTCCAGCCGTTCTGGAGTTTTAGCGAGACTAACGAACAGCTATTCGTATATAGATAGATAGATTTTATGCGTATAGGTTTTATGTATGTTTTACCCAGGCAAAGAATATAGCACGCAGGAAATAAAAGCTATTATTACGGTCCGCGTTTCTTCTATTTTTCTCAGATTTTCCATGAAAGATAATATAAAACTGAAAATAAATCTGTCGTTGCTTGAAATTAAAAACAGTTTCAATGTTTTATGTTTTTATTGTCCGTGTTTTACATTGTGTTTAATGAGTCAAACGTCTTTGAACCTTACTGTGTGTTTTGAAGCTTGTCTAATTGTTGTATGTTATCTTATCTTTTAGTAGTCTATTGTTTTTAAAATTCGTAAGCACCTTGCCTAAATTGGGTAACAGAAATATATCTTTTCTGCGATGTAACTTTGCTATTGTTCTATGTTCCAAAAATATATTAACCGCTTAATAGCGGGCCGTAATGGCCACCAAGCTTATAGACCATAATTGTGTTATATTTTATGCAGTAACGATCCCAAGCAAATATTGCTTGGCCACCCAGCTTACCCTACTCATTAGTTTTCGTATAGTATTATTGGCGAATAAAAGATTATGTTTGTTTTCATGCCTTATACCAAACTCAAAGACCGCTGTAAAAGAGGTGTTTTTTAGGTGGGAAATCATCCAATTACTTCTCCTGCACTTCGGCGGAGCGGGATGTCAGACCTTTACTGACTAAAACCCATTCCTGTTCCTTCCTTGCCTTCGTTCCAAAGAACTCACAGGCTTCGACCTTACTGGGCCCCTACGGTTTGCTGACTGATTTCTTTGAGTCGCGCGTGGAACAGTAGGTACGCGCCGTCGACGACTTGGGCTCGGTCCGGACGGTTACCGGATGGTCGGACGGCGAGCTACCCATTGCTCGCCGTCCGCAAGCCTGTGTCTACGGTGGCCGGAAATTGGGATCGGGATCCCGGTGGCTGGGGTGTGAGGGCCGTTCCCTCGCGCGTGCACGTGCGGCTTCCTCTTTTGCTGGCATTACTGCTTCGCAAAACGAGGCGACAGCTTAAATATACAGTTATTACTAGCTTCTGCCAGCGGCTTCGCACGCGTCAAGGGCCAAGTCTGTTTGCCTTAGCTCAAAACTGCTAGAATAAACATGTCAATTAACTTACGCATAATAGACAGTGTAAGCAGATCTATGAAAACTTACTATTTAAAAGTTGCCAAGCCCAAGTCGTCGACGGCGCGTATTGTTCCACGCGCGCCTCAGGGAGATGTCAGCAAATCATAGGGGCCCAGCAGGGTCTAAGCCTACTGGGGCCACGGGTAGTGTGAAAGTGAAACAAAACCCTGGGACGAAGGCAAAGAGGGAACAGGAGTGGGTTTTTAGTCAGTAAAAGTCTGACACTATCTCCCACTCCGCCCAAGAGCGGGATTTGTCATTAGATGATTTTCCCACCTAAAAAAAACTATTTAAAAGTTTGTTGTAACAGTGTTTCACAAATACCAATAAAAACACAAAAGTATAAAATAAAATAAGGAATAAGTATGTACAATAAGTAGCAGTAGACAACTGGTGAACTGGCCGGCCGCCAAAGAGCACCACAATGGAAGTTTGAGTACGTACTTGAGTAAAATTGTACCGCATTAAGTTGACTACCATTTTACATTTGAGCTGTTACAAGTTGCGGGTTTAACTGTCTTTTAATTTTGGACCGGTAGACATTTGGATACAGTGGACACTAATGGAGTAGGCAGGTACATAAGTTTTTTAGGGTTCCGTACCTCAAAAGGAAAAAACGGAACCCTTATAGGATCACTTTGTTGTCCGTCCGTCTGTCTGTATGTCTGTCTGTCAAGACCTTTTATCTCGGAAATGCGTGGAGGTATCGAGTTGAAATTAAAACTATATAGGTACTTAGGTCTGCGGTGCCTTAAATTTCAAGTTGACAAAAAAAAGATACAGTCGTTTATGTCGCAAAAACGTATATTTCGACACTCTCAAGGGAATCAAAATTCATAGGGTACTTCCCGTTGACCCAGAATCCTGAAATTTGGTATAAAGCAAGGTCTTATAGCACAGATATAGGAATAAATCTGAAAACAGTAAATTTGTTGATACGTCACAAAATAGTTTTTTTTTTGTGACGTATCAATAAATTTACGATTCGGAAACATCTTCGAGACTCCATTCGGGAATTGATCTATTGACATAAGTTTGTACGGGACCCTCAGTGCGCGAGTCCGACTTGCACTAGCCCAGTTATTTTTTTAAAATAATTAACGTTGTTGCTCATCATGGTGTTTTGGCGAAAGTCGAAAGTTTGTATGTATTATGAGTGTGAGTATGCTTCTTACTACTTCACATCGAATTTGGAACACAGGTAGAACTTTATTATTTATTTATTTTAATAGTAAGTAAAATAATAATTACAAACTCTTCCCTACAGAACCGTTGCAATGGTTTCACTGAAACTTGTGCTGAAATACTTTTTATTTAGTTAAGTTACCACCGCCATCTCCTTTCTACCGTCGGACAACCCGACGTACGGTGAGTGTCCACCCTTAGGTTGTTGAAACTTCAACGGTCCGGACTAAGCGTTTCGTTTCGTCATTTATACCGCGTACATCGAAGGACTGGAACAATTTGCTTGCTGCTGTCTTCCCGTCCAACTATAATTTATGTGTCTTCAAGGCTAGAGTGAATAGGCTCTTAGGCTCTTAATAAACTAGTGCGCCTCACCATCAATGATTGCATCACTGCTCACCATCAGTTGGGATCGCAGTCAAGCACTGGTTTATATCAATTTAAAAAAAAAAGTTACTAACTGTCCTAAAATAAAATTAAAGAACTTTAGATAGTTACTCAGCATTTGTATTTTGTTTTTATTATCACATAAAGTAACATGAAATGAAACAAAAATGTGAAAATTACAAAAGTGATAATTGCGTGTTTACTCTCATAATACCTAGCTATTGGATAAAAGTGCGCGTATGAATGCTTTCTTTCTTTTCTTTTATTCTTCTTAGGTCCTTGTTTGCTTCATCATATGTTTGACAATACCACATTTTCTTTTTGGTTATCTTTGCGACTTAGAAGCGTTTCTTAGCCTTCATAGTAGGGGAACGCCCCTCACGTCACGCCCCAGCTACCGCAGGTGCAGGCTTGTGGGCGACGAGCAATAGGTAGCTCGCTGTCCGACCGTCCGGTCACCGTCCGCACCGACCACAAATCGTCGACGGCGCGTAGTGTTCCACGCTCGCCTCAAGGAGATGTCAGCAAAACCCCGGCCCTTAAATGCAAGGCAACGAAGGAACATAGGAGTGGGTTTAGTCAGTAAAAGTCTGACACGCTCCCCGCTCCACGCAAGGGCGGAAGATATCATTGGATGATTTACCACCTAAAAAAAGCCCTCATAGTAGTAAATTTCGCAATTCTTTATGGTGTTTTCTTTGGTATTTATTTTCAGGCACAATCCTCTTCAAGAGTACACGCGTACTCTTATACTATTCTCAAGTGCGTACTCTATCACGTTTTTCTAATTAATTGAAATGCGAAGTATCGATTGAAATTGCTCTCGCTATGAACTTTGAAATTATAATACGCATACAATAATATACTGTTGTTGGTGTACCTCATAATAAATAAATAAGTGGTGTGTGGAGTTTCGAAAGCTATTTTAAATTAACCCCATTTTACTTAATACTTAACACTTAGGTTACCACGGTTTCCATATATCTCTTAGACGGGACACCTGAACCAAAATGGCGCTAGTATGTTTTTTTTCCTCACCCTACACTGTGTCCCACAGGTGGACAAAGGCCCAAGGTAACATTATAATTGAAATTAAGTGTCTATTTATAAGGGATAAGTTTTTCATTTAAAGTTAATGTACTGGTTTTTCACGCATGAATGATATGAAAGTATGTTTACAAACATGTTTGTACCCAAATACTGTGGGACCATGTATCCGAAATGTGCTGACATTTATTCATTTAAAACCGACCTTCACGAGTTAAATCCTATTAAACTAAAGTTCATTTCCAGTTTTAGACCTTTTCATTTCGCAGTTCAATGAGTTTTTAGACGGCGTAGTAATATGATTAGTTTCTACAAATCTATCTCAAACTCAAAACTTTTGTTTCAAATAAATCATTTAGGTACAGGTACTTTTGAATTGTCAAGAAGTCGATCAGTCAGAAAAGTTAAGCTAATTTCACATTCCAATCCGATTTCTGTGGAGAAGAACGTGTAAGAAACTCTATGGATTAGTCATTAGAAATCGGTTTTAGTTCTAACTTAGTATGGATTTGTTTTTTTTTTTTTTTTAATGATATAAACCAGAGCTTGACTGCGATCCCACCTGATGGTAAGCAGTGATGCAATCATTGATGTTGAGGCGCACTAGTTTATTAAGAGCCTATTCACTCTAGCCTTGAAGGCACCTAAATTATAGTTGGACGGGAAGACCGCAGCAGGCAAATTGTTCCAGTCCTTCGATGTACGTAGTATAAACGACGAAGTACATTGTATGAAATTGGAATTGATTATCCCTCCTCCTTGCGTCTTATTCCTCAATGCTGAGGGTCGTGACCACCCCTGCTTCATCACTTTTTCTTGAATGATATTCCTCCATCTGTTTCTGTCTCTGGCGGTGTGAAGGGCGTTGTACCTATATCGTAAAGTCAAGTGCGGTGCAGATCTGGTCAGGACCAACGTATTGGGCTGCGCCCACGGGGCCTTTTCCCATCCACTTTGCCGTCACAATAAGCCTTTCAAGGTTACCACCGTCTTTCCTAGCAATGTGACCAAAGTATTGCAGAACCTTGCGAAGAAACTCAGACGACAGCCGTTAGGAGAATTTGAGTTCTTGCATAATGCATACGTTGATCCGAAATGCTGCCCAAGAGATAATAGCATCCTTCTCCAACACTACATCTCAAAGGCGTCAACGCGTTTGAGGTCTGCAGCTTTCAGCGACCAGGTCTCAGCGCCATTCGAAAAGATCGAGAAGGCTAGAGTCCGTACCAGAATTCCGTATCGGAATTGGTTATACGTACCTATATAGGCTAATTAGTCACTGTGGTGACTTAATTCTACATATATCCAGAAACTAAAAAGTGATGAAACCTAATGAATGATTCAAAGTTTATGTACCTAACCCACGACCCAACCAAGCTAGGAGTTGAAGGAAAATAAACTGAGACAGCTCCTGATGTAAGTTTGCAAATAAAAATAACTACAAGCTTGGATTTTTTTGAAAGGATCAGGATTCCTTCCAGGAAGAGGAGGAATACTTGAGCCGATTGAACAGGAGTGGAGCTAAATACTTGGTAGAGTCTATGTGGCAGTTATAACTTGGGGGCACATGCGAACCCGTCATTAATAAACAATACAGGGTTTAAGTTACCACTGGTCCGAGATGAGTAACATACTGTCTTACAAATGGTTACCGCTTTCTTTAACAAAATCTTAATCCAACCGCTTACTTTCTTAGGAGTATCATGAATCTTGATAGCTACTCAACCACACATGGCACCAAGATGTACCGAACCGTTTTTGTTACCAACACGTGTAATGTAAGCACACACTTACATTCTACATCTTGGTATCTGTATTGTGACCTATTTCACGATAAGTGAAACCCACTCTGGGTAGAGCGAGAGCGAATGTCAGACTTTTACTGACTAAAACCTGTGCTTCTTCGGTTGCTTTTTGCGTTCCAAAGCCACGATACCTAATTCTTTCGGACAATCCCGCCGCCCTGCCCCCCTAGCCAAGTTGCAAACGATAAACGTGAACGCTTAGTAATCTCCAATAGATTTTCAACTGTATACCTAAGAGCATAAAGTTGAAAATCTATTAAAGACTACTGAGCGTTAGCGACCGGAACGAACGAAAACACTATGTAATCTTCAATAGATTTTCAACTTTATATCCATTAACATAAAGTTGAAAATCTATTAAAGACTACTGAGAGTTTACGTTTATCGTTTGTGACTTGGCTAGGGGGGCTGGTAAGTATCAGCCCTAACGGGCCCCGCCAATCTTGCTGACATCTCTTTGAGGCGCACGTGGCACAAATTCACGGCGAGCTACCTATCGCTCGCCATTCGAAAGCTCGCGTCTATAAGGTCATGATATCTGGGTACTTGATTTTGAAAACTTATTAATTATAAGAATATTAATTCGTTATTTTAGTATTTACTGTAACCATAATAATGATAGGTGTTTTTGTTCTAATTTTTGGCCTAAAAAATATGAAGTCTCATTTTTTCGGGCGTGACTCAAGAAACGCTACAGGGATTATGTCAGGTGGAATCGTGACAGCATCCACTTAGGAACTGACAACGTGACAGAACGAAAACTTGATTTGTGAACGAAGGAGGAAAATCGCTCATTTAATTGTTATTTTTACGGGAAAACCCAAATTAAATGTAAAAAGAATGGCGCAAACAACAAATCAAATATACTTTTTTGCTAGATCAATACTCAAAACCGTATATTCGAGTGAGACAACTTCGTGTTTTTAAGTGGTTTAGCAAAGCAACATCACCACATATTATATCACTGATTATAGTGTTACTAGCTGACCTGGCAAACGTTGCTCTGCCATATAAATTATAATCAAAGAAAAAAAACCGGGCAAGTGCGAGTCGGACTCACGCACTGAGGGTTCCGTATAAACTTACCTATGAAAACAGTTCAATTTTCGAATTGAGTTACGAAGATTTTCCTGAATCGCAAAAAAAGTTTTTTTTTGTCGCAACTACAAATCTACAGTTTTCAGATGTTTTTCCTATACTTGTGCTATGAGACCTTGCTTCATGCCAAATTTCAGTATTCTAGGTCAACGGAAAGTACCCTATGAATTTTGATTCCCTTGAGAGTGTCGAAATACACGTTTTTTGCGACATAAACGGCCGCATCTTTTTTTTTTCGTTAACTCAGAAATTTGGTTTTTCACAGCTTTAAGAGACCGCAGACCAGGGTATATGGTTTACTTGGCTGAGGACGTTCGACCTCAAAGAAGCTCATCTTGACACCGACATGGCACAAAATCGTGCTCAATAGAAAACGAAGACTTAGGAGGACCGACCCGCAAATAAATGGGATAAGGTCTAGCCAGAACTTCTTCTGGCTAGACCTTGCCTTGCGTGTTTTGACTAAGTTAAAAAAAAAACATAATTTTTACGTCTATTTCGTTACATTGTGAAATTCTGGTATCTAACAGACAGCTTATGTAATAATATCTACGCTTATCATATTGCGTCGATCAATTGAAAAGAACTTAACTACCATTATCATAGTCGTCGGCATCGTCTTCATCGTCCCTCCAATCAATGATTCATTGCACATGGAAAGGTTAAATTATTATGTTAACTATTATATACAAGATGTATTTACCAGAGATGTTACTGAAGTTCGATTCCGATTCCGAAAGTTTGGAACTCCGATTAAATTTGCACCTCCGATTCCGATTTCGGTTCTGATAAATTTTATTCGGAAATTATATCGGTGGTAGGGATGTGCCTCGCTTTGGCGAAGCACAGCCGTGTCCTCGTGGTTGCGATTGGTGGCAGCGCACTCTCGCGCCAGGCCTTGGTACAGGCTATAGTCCGGAGCGCGGACGCCTCCTTCTGCGAAGTAGTGTGCGACTAGTGAAAGAGGCGGCCGCACTGGTGAGGGAACGGACGTCCTCGCGCCCCAACCGCCGGGACCCCGACCCCGATTTCCAGCCACCGTCGGCGTCGGTTTGCGGACGACGAGCAATGGGTAGCTTGCCGTCCGGTCATCCGGACCGACCCCACTCGTTGACGGCGCGTAGTGTTCCATGCGCTCCTCAAAGAAACCGTAAGGGCCCAACAGGGCCGAAGCTTACTGGGCCTGGAACGCAAGGCAAAGAAGGAAAATAGGTCTGATTTTAGTCAGTAAAAGTCTTTTTTTTTTTTTTTTTAATTTATATAAACCAGTGCTTGACTGCGATCCCACCTGATGGTAAGCAGTGATGCAATCATTGATGGTGAGGCGCACTAGTTTATTAAGAGCCTATTCGCTCTAGCCTTGAAGACACCTAAATTATAGTTGGTCGGGAAGACCGCAGCAGGCAAATTGTTCCAGTCCTTCGATGTACGAGGTATAAAGGACGAAGCGAAACGCTTAGTCCGGACCGTTGAAGTTTCAACAACGTAAGGGTGGATACTCGCCGTACGTCGGGTTGTCCGATGGTAGAAATGAGATGGCGGAATCAAGTCATGCAATTCCCGCGCACACTCTCCAAAATGCAACCTGTAGAATACCGATAGGCTGGCTACCCTGCGCCTGTGCTCGAGGCTTTGTAGATTGGACTTAACCAAATCTGGATCCCCAATTAGCCTCTTCGCACGCCTTTCCACTGAGTCCAAAGCTGCTAGATGGCATTTTGCAGCAACAGCCCATATGTGACTGCAGTACTCCACACACGATCGGACTTGTGCTTTGTATAACATTAGAAGCTGTCCCGGTGTGAAGTACCGTCGGACCTTTGCAAGAACGCCTAGTTTTCTAGCAGCTACCTTGGCTTTGGACTCAATGAACTGCCCAAAATTTAGGTCTGAGGAAATTTCAACTCCCAAGAGCTGAAGGCGGTCGGTGCACTCCAGGGATACATTCCGAAAAGCACGCCCTTTCGAATCGCCTTAGTATGGGAGAAGTTATTGGATGATTCCCACCTTAAAAATATAAATATATTTATATCGAAGGTTGTACAAGCAAGTTTATACTAGTCGCGCGGGGAACCTACCTCCCTCGTGCCTTCTGTCGATTACTCTTTCACTTGTTCTTTTATTTCGTATTTGGCATGTTGTAAGGGTGTTTTTAATATCGTACGGATTTCATCACGCGTGCGGGATTGCCCCGCATGCAGAAAATTTCAAAACGCAAAAAACGCGTCTCGCGTGCGTATTCCAGGCATTAAAATACTTATATGAAATGGACATATGCGGGGGTTACGCGTGCGGGGCAATTCCGCATGCGTGATCAAACCGCACAATATTAAAAACACCCTTACCCCCGCAAATGTTCATTTCATACAAGTATTATTGACGCGTTTTTTTCATTTTGAAGTTTTCTGCATGCGGGTCAATCCCGCATGCGTGATGAAATCGCACGATATTGAAAACACCCAACGCGTGCGGGGCAATCCCGCAAGCGTGAATATGCGTGATATTAAAAATACCCTAAATTCGCGATTAGTTTTAGTAGTTTTTTATTGACGCGTCTGCCTCCGCTTCCAATTCCAGTTCCAGTTCTTCCGATCCCGATAAATCAAATTTAAAAACTCCACTTCCGAATTCGATACCTGTTTAAATTTTTTTTTTTTTTTTAAGTTTTACAATGTATTTATGTTATATCCACGTTACATCCCTGTATCTAAACACGACAGTGTTTGTACAACAGTACCTACATACGCTACAAATACATCACTTTTACGTCACATCTAAGTACGTACTTACGTTTCAGGAACTTCTATTCTACGAAGCGACCCACTTAGTTTTTACTGTCCCGAAACAAAATGTTCCTGCTCATGTCAAAACATATTTAAAACGGTAATAAAACGGTTTCAGGTGGCCAACATTGTTCAGTTTATTGCCTTTACTAAGGACACTGATAACAAGCTATGGTTATGACGTCATTATCAAAGTTTACGTCATAAAAGCATATCGGGAACGGATCATATTGCACTGTGTATTTTGTAGTTCTTGCTCGCACTTAGAATCGAGTTTCATGTTTCAGTTTATTGTTTTTCAATCGTGACCGTTTAGGCGTATGTGTTTACACTATACATGTACATATATTACATACTTTTTACTAGTTACAGTTGTTTTAAGTCTCATATTATAGGCGATGATCTCTGTGTGCGATCTAATGCTAAATCCCGAAAAAAATATTTTTCTCTGATCCGGAAATCAAACATAGGACTTCATAATCAATGCCAGGCCTGCGGGATTATTCGAAAGAGTTTCTACAGATCTGGAACACAAAGAGCAACTGCAGGACGACAAATGGGTTTTAGTCAGTAAAAGTCTGACACTCACGCTTCACCCAGAGCGGGAGATTTTATTTGATGATTTCCCACATCAAAATAAAAAAGGACTTTTTAATCGACTTCAAAAAGGAGGAGGTTATATGTTCGGTTGAATGTATGTTTTTTTTTTTTATGTATGTTCACCGATTTCTCGGTCAATTGTGGACCGATTTTGAAAATTTTTTTTTTGATTGAAAGGTCATGCTTCCGAGTTGGTCCCATAGAAATATTGTTATGATCGATCATGAACTTCGAAGATATGGAACAGAACTCCTCATAGGATCACAGCAGAACCGTCGTAACAAGTAAAATTGCTTTGTTTATACGTGTAGTCGATGACTGACTGAAAGTAGAAGGGGAATATATCGAAATGATCTGATGATGAAGCCTGAAGTTAGGCACCGGAACTCTGTAATAAATTAATGTAATCGAACCGTGTTTGGGATTATTAGAATTGTCATGAGATGCACTCTGGCTATAAGGTATTTAAGTTTGGCTGAGGGGTACTTTTTAGTGGTGGTACCATAACTAAAAAGTGTAAAATAAAAAACTTTTTACAAAAAAAAATACAACCGACTTCAAAGTAAAAAAAAACACTGAAAAGTGCAAAATAACTTTAATATCGGAAGTCGGTGTTAAATAACGAAGAGACAAAACTATTATAGAAACACCGACTTCCGAAATTAAAGTTATTTTGCACTTTTCAGTGTTTTTTTTTTACTTTGAAGTCGGTTGTATTTTTTTTGTAAAAAGTTTTTTTTTTATCTGTTTTATACTAGTGCTTGACTTCGATCCCACTAGATAATAAGCAGTGATGCAATCGTTGATGGTGAAGCGCACTAGTTTATTAAAAGCCTATTCACTCTAGACTTGAAGATAGATAGTGTTAGGTTTTGTTTCTGTTAATAAATAGTACCTTAAGTTTTTGTTAAAATGAGTTAAAATTGTAAACATTTTTGTTTCATATAAACATTATTGTTTTAAATTATATCTAAGGTATGTTGTATAAGCGATTAATTTCTATTGTTTGGGAATGTTAACTGATATCGTGGACCAATGGGAAAGCGCGACGCGGCTGGGCCGCGGGGGTTGTTTTTTTGGCTACGAGGTGGGCGCAGACGGGACTCGCCCCCGGGTCTCCGTCTGGGACACTCGATTGGAATATTCGTTTTGAGCAGTGTAATGATTGTGAATTATTACTTAGTTGTTTGTTCTTGATATAATTAATAAAACTAAGTGAACAGTTTGAGTTTATCTTAATATAGTCCTCCCAGTTGAATTAGTTCCTCTCAAGTACCGCGACCGCCTAGGCAACGAGTTTTATACTTCAGAAGTGGGATAAGTGCACCCAAAACGTAAGTATGCGCCCAAATTGTATTTCTACTTTGTTTGGTGGCAATTAACCCGAGACCTATTAGTTCTCTCAATTAACCTGAGACCTATTAGTCTTAGGATAGGTTGTACATTGTGGTAATTAGGCATCAATACGATTCTGTTTTTAAATCATGTAATCATATGTACCATCGTTGAAAGTTTTCTTGCTAAAATCGGTAAGTAATCACATTAAGTTTACTATTTTTACTATTATTTCGTGGGCCGACAGTATTTTAGCGAGTGAATACCCGTTAACACTATTGCGTGATCTTACTGTGGAAGATGTAATAGCTAGCACACAATTGAATTGGCTTGTGGTCCAGGTTCGAATTTCTGCTAGTGCCAAATTGCAAGCTTAAAATCGAATAATTTAGGTGGGTGTTATGTAACCCTTTAAAACAAAGTTAAAAATAGTCAACGATAGAGCTGTGTTGTAGTTTTTTTTGTCATAGACCTTTTTAAGTTTGGGTTGTAACAGCGCTTACCTACTAAGAGCGTCACCCGACAGTTCCCACGATAAGTTCGACTGAGGCGAGCGAAGCACTTGACGCCGCATACCGCATCTATCACCGGACTTAAGTGTTTATACTTGAAACAAAGGTGCCTATGTTTTATTTTTAGAATAGGACGAATTAGACTTCATTCTCTATTTAAGAAATACCGATTTTGATTTTAAAGAATAAAGGCGACTTGCTCAGCAAACATGCTCCACTAAAACGATATATCTGTACCTTATTCTGTTTTCTATGATATTCAAAGAAAGGATAAATGAAAGACTTAGAGGTTTTGTGTGTCGGCAATCACTAACTTCTCAGTTACTACTTCTAGATACGGCTCTAAAGTTTCTTTACCGTGAGATTTCAGACAATGTCAAAGTCAACGGGTCAACGAAGGCTCGTGACTCCGAGTCGCGGAGAGCCACACTCTGCCGCGAGGAATCGAAGTCGGCTGCGACGTCGTGGCCCCGAGCCAGACATCGAGCTGCGTCGTGAGCGGCTTTGGATGCTGGAGCGCGAACTACGGCGGGAGCGCGACCGTGCGCGCGCCGCCGAGGATCTGCACCACGTGTCGCGTCGCGGCAACGAACTGCGAGTGGACAACCGTCACCGCGGCACCTCCGCGGTATCGACACGGCGCCGGGACGCCGAGCTACGCGCAAAGCAGTGCGGCGAGCGCGGAAAGCGGACCGAGGTGCGGCAGGACCGACCGTGTACGCGCCGCCGAGGACCTGCACCAAAAATCGCGTCGCGGCGGCGAGCCACGAGCGAACGACCGTCTCCGCAGCACCTCCACGGCATCGACGCGGCGCCGGGACGCTGAGCCATGTGCGGAGCAGTGTGGGACTGCGGCGGCAGGACCGCGCGGAACGGATTAAGAGGTCATGTAGCCGTTCTTTTTCAATAAGAGATTTGTTTTATATTATTAGGGACTTGAGGGATGAAGGAACCACCACTCATTTTGCAATGCAAGAGTTGCTAGGTCTGGCCAAGACGTGGTACGAAAGTTTACGTACCATCCTATTTACTTGGCGGGAATGGCAAGCGAGGTTATTAAGCGCGTTTCCATGCGGACATAACTACGGTCGGACCTTGAAAGATATGTTTAGGAGAGGGAGCAGACATAACAAATCCATAGAAGTGTATTACTATGGAAAGCTAAGTCTAGTGTATCAAAGCGATATAGTAGGTACCCGCGCGGCAGAATTTATTTATTGATCTATTTATTTGCATAGGCTCACCAACGACTTATTTACAATATAAGTTAAACAATACTGTAATAATATATGAGGTGATCTCCTATAAAAAGTCACTTACAGGTATGCACAACATTTATAGTAGGTCTATTTATTTAAATAGATTAAGAACGATAAGTAATAAACATTTAAAACGGGCACAAAACAGAAAATTAAAAAGGGAAGGGAAAATAGAGATTAAAAACCAAAGTCCCAAATTAAAACAAATTAAACTAAAATCACATAATTATCAAATTTAAATTAAATCACATTATTAAGAGAACTAGAATGCATAATACATGGCATAACAGATACTGCGTAGCAGTACTTATTCAGTAAAAAGGACTATAATCCATCTGTTCCGGTCCGTTTTCAAGCTAAAAATTGTAATTTTGATAATTCTCGAGTTTCCAAAACAGCGAGCAGTAGTTCTGGTGCCCAACCGAGCCACCTCAGTGGATGTTACAATTGCAAGGAAAAGGAACATAGTTTCTTGCACTGCGCTAAGCCGTTCATGAAGTGCACGCGTTGCAATAAGATTGGTCACATCACGGAAAAGTATTATAGTAAAGTAAGTCAGGTGATAAAGTGACAAACACTAGTGGTACAGTGCAGAAAACTATGCGGATTGATTTATAAACAACGAAGACACACATATTGTCTGTCTCTAAGTTTATAAAAGAGATAATAGCCAATAGTTGTATAGGTACTTAAACCTTTTATAGATTTTGGAACCGACGTTGCCCTGATTAGGGAATCTACTGCCAGCCAGCTAGGTGTATCTCACGATAATGTTCCTACACTACTAAAAGAATTTAGCAATAGCGTAGTCGAGTCGCTAGAAAATTTGACTCTTGATATATGATTGTCGATGAGGTAGAGGCTACAGTTGCTTACTAAGTAGTACCCGACTATTTATTAGAGGCAAAGGGACCTCTTATGGGACAATTACTCACAGAGCAATCTCACATCGCAGTTTATGAAGATAGGAGCAGATTGCAATTCCACAATATTGGGAATGAAGTACCTTGCTCTGAACCTGCTGTTGACATTGATAACTTGTTAAGATTTTCTGTCGTTAATACAATACCCAGATATTTGGACGTTCTTTTAGAAAATAGTATAGTGGGAAAGCCTAATAATCAGCACTTCATCGTTGGAGGACTTCATCGTTTAATCAATGGACAATAATCATGTATTGGCTGCATTATGTTTAGGTTTTTGCTGTATTTTATCTAAGTATCTTTTGTCGCGCTGAGAGAGTAGATATTGTGAATCGAGTTATTAATGAACAGTCAATGGAGTTCAAAGTTGGGCAGCGATTCGATGAAAGTCAGGTGCGTGTACGTAAAGGAGTAATTGACATGTAAGACGAACTCTTATAAAGATACTTGAGATATATCAGCATTGTTTCGCTTCTTCCTTGAAGGACTTAGAATGTACCGGCGTCACTGAGACGAGCATAGAACCTTTTAGTCAGTGTCCAGTCGTTTGTCGCCCACACAGGTTGTCGCACCATGAGCAGGAAAAGATGCACTCTATGGTTGGAGAGATGTTAGACGCTGGCGTGATAGGAGAACCTGTTTCCGAGTATGCTAGCCCTATCCTACTCGTACGTAAAAAGGATGGTTCTTCAAGATTGTGTGTAGACTATCGCATGCTGAATTTAGTGACTGTCAAAGATAACCAATGCCTATTATTGAGGAAGAAATGGCACGTCTTTCTGGGCAATCGTGTTTCATAACCCTAGATCTTCCGTCTGGTTATTATCAGGTGCAGAGCAAGCATTTAACTTCCTTTTTTTTTCTACACCGGACGGCTAGTACAAGTACAATCGTAGGTCGTTGGGCCAAGCCAATGCACCTGCCGACTTTCAACGCATGATCAACACAATACTACGTTCAGCTCGATCTAGTAAGGCTCTCATTTTTGGGAAGGATGCTACCCAGCGTTTAGAACGCTAAAAGTTAAATTTTACCTTGAACTTGTCAAAATTTTAATTCTTATGTGATAAGGTCGTCTAATTAGGCTACAGTATTAGCGCCAGCAGCATCAGACCTGGTGAAAAGAAGATGTTCAGCGTGATCAACTTCCCTCGATCCGAAAATGTGCATAACATACAGTAAATTCTAGTCCTGACTAACTATTTTCGAAAGTTTATAGAAAATTTTGCACAGATCTCGTCCCCTCTTAGTGAGCTAATCGAAAAGGCGCAGCCTGGGAGTGGAATGACGATCAAAAGGCTGAAAGCGAATTTGGTTAATAGGCCGGTTTTAGATATACATATGTGACCCTGATGCTGAATTAAAACTATACACAGATGCAAACAAGTTAGGAATCGGTGGAATTCTTCTTCAACGAAAGCGAGACTTCGAGAATTTTCATCTTGTACCATACTATAGTCGGCAGACTTCTCCTGAAGAGAAGAACTTCCACTCTTACAGTATGAGTTACGAACCCTAGCAGTGGTTTGCTTCCTTCGAGAGTTTATTTATTAAGGAAAAAGTTCAAGGTTATCACCGATTGCAGCCGCAGATTCTACATTTTTAAAGCGGGACTTAATCCCAAGGATAGCACGGTGGAGGCTGACATTACAAGAATTCGACTGCATTGTCGAATATAGGACTGGAACTAAAATGAGTCATGTTGATTTAGTAGTGGAGAGTCATGTTGATTTAGAAGTGAATTGTATTTTTATGAGAAATAAATGTCTTAAACCGTAAAATTAGCTTCATACGCTTCAAATTGGTGAATCCGAGCTCGCAAAGATAACAAATACTTGTTTTAGTAACAACAAAAAGTTATGTTTTCTTTCGTAGGACCGTACTGTGTTAGCAAAGTTCTAGGTATGGACCGTTATGTTGTGACACCGATACCAGGATTAGCCGATACAGAAAGCAGACGTCCGACAACGTTCGCTGCGGATCGCGTGAAGCCGTGGTTCCATGTGACCGCACAAGAAATTGACGGAAATTATGTTAATAATAGTTGCAATAGTGACGACAATAATACTGGGTGTAGTTCGAGTTAGAATACGAGCACCTTACTTGTTACTTTGTGTTGAATTTAAAAAAAGACTATTTATTATTTACAGAATTTTATTTGTTGTTACAGGTCAAGTACGCGAGAATCGATTGGTTCGCGACTTGATGTAAAAAGTGGCAAAGCATGTCCTTCCGGCTGTCATCACGAGCATTAATCGATCGGCTCGTGCGGACGTCGCTAGGCATCTAGACCAAGATGAAATGTTGCGTGTTGGTGATCAAGTACACGAGAATCGATTGGTTCGTGACTTGATGTAAAAAGTGGCAAAGCATGTCCTTCCGGCTGTCATCACGAGCATTAATCGATCGGCTCGTGCGGGCGTCGCTAGGCATCTAGACCAAGATGAAATGTTGCGTGTTGGTGATCAAGTACACGAGAATCGATTGGTTCGTGACTTGATGTAAAAAAGTGGCAAAGCAAGTCCTTCCGACTGTCATCACGAGCATTAATCGATCGGCTCGTGAGGGCGTCGCTAGGCATCCTGATTAATCGATCGTTCAGGATATTAGGGCACCCTGATTAATCGATCGTTCAGGGATTTAGTTTGTTCACGACATAAATCGATCGGTCGTGAACTTACTCTAAGATGTTTGGTGACCCAATTAATCGATCGTTTGGGTTCACCTTGTGTTGGGGCTCTGTAATGCCCAAAAGTGAAAGAGTTAATGGGGTTGTAATGCCCAAAAGTGAAAGAGTTAATGGGGTTGTAATGCCCAAAAGTGAAAGAGTTAGTGGGGTTGTAATGCCCAAAAGTGAAAGAGTTAGTGGGGTTGTAATACCCAAAAGTGAAAGAGTTAATGGGATTGTAATGCCCAAAAGTGAAAGAGTTAATGGGGTTGTAATGCCCAAAAGTGAAAGAGTTAATGAGGTTGTAATTCCCAATAGTGATTATACAACGTAACTCGTACACCTTGTTTCGATCCAGCAAATCGATTGCTGGTGGATATCGTTAAGTGTAAAAATGTTTATTAATGTTTACTTACAAAATTTGTGTAATAAAATCGAAAGATACTAAAAAAAAAAAAAACAGGTGTTTAAAGTTCATTATGTAATGCTATTTTGTCTTCACTATTTTATTTGATTGTTGTTAGTTCATCAAAACCAGTTAGTATGTAAAAATAATAGTAGTTATTAATCATTATTGTAATAAGTTCAAACAACTAGTAATAGTTATTAATTATTATTGTAATAAATTCAGATAACCAATTAAATGTCCGATTGTTAGGTTTCCACCTGGAGCCGTGTGCAGGGCCGCACACGATGTCAGGACGGACGATTGTTAGGTTTTGTTTCTGTTAATAAATAGTACCTTAAGTTTTTGTTAAAATGAGTTAAAATTGTAAACATTTTTGTTTCATATAAACATTATTGTTTTAAATTATATCTAAGGTATGTTGTATAAGCGATTAATTTCTATTGTTTGGGAATGTTAACTGATATCGTGGACCAATGGGAAAGCGCGACGCGGCTGGGCCGCGGGGGTTGTTTTTTTGGCTACGAGGTGGGCGCAGACGGGACTCGCCCCCGGGTCTCCGTCTGGGACACTCGATTGGAATATTCGTTTTGAGCAGTGTAATGATTGTGAATTATTACTTAGTTGTTTGTTCTTGATATAATTAATAAAACTAAGTGAACAGTTTGAGTTTATCTTAATATAGTCCTCCCAGTTGAATTAGTTCCTCTCAAGTACCGCGACCGCCTAGGCAACGAGTTTTATAATAGATACTTATATTCTTTATTGTACACCAATAATAAAATTACAATAGGAACTTAAAATTAATAGGGTGTCACAATGGGCGGTCTTATCGCTAAAAGCGATTTTTTACAGTCAACCTTTGGATGGATTTGTCAGAGAAAGAGAAAAAGATATGCTGGTGTACTATTTATGTATATTCAATACATAAGTAATAAAATACATTTAATAATATATTTTTTAGATATCTAAGTTATAAATCGGACGGGAACCTGCTGCGGAGCAGGGAAATTGTTCCAGTCCTTCGATGACTTCGAGTCCATAAAAAACAGTGTCACTTACGACTACTAAAGCAATACGGAACGTTACAGAAACTACTGTACAACAACCGATACCTTTATAAATTGAGAGAACCAAACGTACCTCCACCGTTGTCTGTTGTGGTTCCTGTCAATCTTTGATACTGGCTAAGTTTCAGTACGTGGTGTACTGAAACTTAGCCAGTATAATATAAAAGCCACAAATTAAGACTTCAAGTTTAGAATTGACGGCAGATATACCAACCAGGCTTTTAGACACCACACATTTAATCAAAAGAAGATGTTAGCAAAACGGACGGGGTCTACTAGGACCGATGCTTACTGTTTTAGGGTTTCGTACCTCAAAAGGAAAAAACAGAACCTTTATATGATCACTTTGTTGTCTGTATGTCTGTCTGTCAAGACCCTTTTCCCCGGGAATGCGTGGAGGTATCGAGATGAAATTAAAACCATATATTCAAGTCTGCGGGCCCTAGAAGCTGTGAAATAATCAAACACCTAAGTTATTTTTTAATGTTATAAATATTTTAATGCTCGACTGCGATCCCATTTGATGGTAGTAGTGATGTAATCGTTGATGGTGAGGTGCACTAGTTTATTAAGAGCCTATTCACTCTGGCCTTGAAGACACCTAAATTATAATCGGACGGAAAGAAAACGGAATCAGAAGTTAACGAAAAAAAAAGATACGGCCGTTTATTTCGCAAAAAACGTATATTTCGACACTCTCAAGAGAATCAAAATTCATAGGGTACTTCCCGTTGACCTAAAATCCTGAAATTTGGTATGAAGCAAGGTCATAAATCACAAATATAGGAATAAATCTGAAAACTGTAAATTTGTTATTACGTCACAATAAAAAAACTTCTTTCGATTCGGAAAAAATCTTCGAAACTCGATTTGGGCATTGAACTGATTACATAAGTTAGTTTGTACGGAACCCGCAGTGTGCGAGCCCGACGCGCACTTGCCCATTTTTTTATGTAGAAAATCATCAAATAACTTCTTCCACTCTGGGTTGAGCGTGAGTGTCAGACTTACCGACTAAACCCACTTGTGGTCCCTTTGCATTTCAAGGCCGTGGAAACTGGAAGCCCAGGCGCTATATCTTTTTTTAATGTGGGAATCAATTAACTCCTCGCACCCTGAGTGGAGCGAAAGGAAGGGTCCGATTTTTTCAAACAGGCTTGTTGTTTTATTGGTCAGTGGCCTTGACTGCTATGCCGTAGGCCGTGGGTTCGATTCCCACCCAGGACAACTGTTTGTGTAATGAGCACGATTATTTGTTCTGTGTCTAAGTGTAATTTATTTATCTATAATATGTATATATTTAGAAATATACCAGTATATTTATCCTCCAGTTGCCTGGTACTCATATTACAAGCTCTGCTTAGTTTGGGACTAGATGGCGTTGTGGAATATTATTCCATTTATTAATTTTTTAAACATATTTTATTACATTTCTAAATATTAAAAGAAAACACATTAAAAAAAATAAAAAAATAGTATTCCACCGGCATCGGCATCGGGAACAGGGTCCAAGATACCGGTTGTCAGGGCTCCTGAGAGAGGAATCTCCTAATTATTATTACTTTTACTGCATAAGACCCACAGTGTTCCTTCAGTTGCTCTTTATTGCAAAGGCTGCGGTAACTCTTGATGCCTGCTGGAGTCATAGGATCGTTTGAAAGACCCTGAGTGCGATCCCGGAACGCAAGGTGCAGCTGAAAGAACACAGATGTATTTTAATCCCCACCTAAAAAAAAAGGTATACTGCCTAGGCTTCCAGAAACCACACATTCGTAGAGCACCTCTGAGAGCCGACCAATTATTGGTTGGTTTCATAAGCCGTAAGCATTTGATGACCAAAATGAGGAGAGATATCAATTACAGGTTACAGCCCACTGGGCCGTAGCAAGCGGTATGTTAGTTAAACTAGGTAGACCGCAGGCCAGACGATGCTATACCAGCAATTTCTGTAAAATTGTTGGGATAAGGGTAATGTTTGGGATTTAGGGTATATATGTATATACATATACACCTACTTATGTAAAAATGGAGCAGTAAATAGACGTTTACATGATTATGCAGTTAATGAGCTACCAGGGAAGCCTTATGTGCAGAAGCTGTCATTGCCAAACAAGCGTGTCTTCAACGTGGTCTTTAACCTTGTAATACGCTTTCTTGGCAAGGACACATTTGCTGTGGGTTTTAAACTGGTATGTACCTTATTACTAGTATCATTACAAATATGTAGAATTGCGTTGAGCCAGTCGTTACAAGCCAGTTATAAGTAGGATTTAAAAACCCTTTTTTTGTGGTGGAAAATCATTCAATAACTTTTCTCGCTCTGCGTGCCGCGGGCGTGTCAGACTTGCACTGACTAAAAACCACCTGTTTTCCTTCAGTTGTCCTTTGTGATCCGGGACCACGGTAACTCTCTCGAACATATCTGCAGCCGGTTTTTTTTTAGGTGGAAAGTCAAATTACTTCAGAGGGAGTGAAACGTTTACTAACTAAAACCTACTAACTGGTGTTCCTTCAGACAGCATCAAGCCCGGTACTCTCCAAAGAGTGAGGCAAGTGAGGCACATGGTACCTACGCCCAATTTCACTCGTTATGTAGTCGTCAAATAGAAGAGTCTCGATTTGTTTGGAAAATATGATCCTCCATTAAAAATATTTATTCAGTAAAACAATATTTCAAACAGTTCTTCGGGATGAAAACGGTGGGAAGAGCTTATCTCTGAACGGGGACGTTAATACCAAGGGAATTAACTCGTAAAAGGGGGTAGCCTGTAAACCTCACAGTGTTGCAACACCGGCTGTAAAGCAATCGTTTAAAGAATTTATACAACTAGCTACTGCCAGCGGCTTCGCCTGCGTGAAAGTAGAAAATTGACTTCTAGAGGAAAATTCAATGTGCTATTACAGACACGGTCTAGCTGTGTGCCGAATTTCATCTAAATCCATTTAGCCGTTTGAGCGTGAAGACATAACAAACATACACAAACATTCGCCTTTGTAATATTAGTGTGATTTCAAAGACCGTTTTATTAATAAATATTCTAATCTCTTGTTAGTTCTTACTAGTATACATGTAACATAATTCAGTCTTATAATGTTTGGGCACGCCACAATTATGGCGGTAAGTCCCCTCTTTCAGGCGTGGTAGGGAAGACCTCACGGCGTCCTCACCTTCCGCACGACGCAGTTTCTCTACGAACACGGTAAGTTCGGGAAGTTCCTGCACAGGATTCGTGCGGAAGCGACGCCCGGGTGTCGCAACTGTGTGGACCGCCCTGAGGACACGGTGGAGCACACGGTGGAGGTGTTCCCCGCTTGAGCATAGCAACGCCGTGTCCTCGTGGGGGCGATTGGCGGCGGCAATCTCTCGCGCCGGGCCTTGGTACAGGCCATGGTCCGAAGCGAGGAGGAGTGGCAGGCTGTCGCCTCCTTCTGCGAAGCAGTAATGCTAGCAAAGGAGGCGGCCGATCGCGTGAGGCAACGGTCCTCACGCCCCAAACGCCGCTGGAATTCCGATCCCGATTTCCACCGTAGGCGCGGGCTTGCGGACGGCGAGCAATGGGTAGCCCGCCGTTCGACCGTCCGGTAACCGTCCGGACCGAGCCCAAGACAAGTCGTCGACGGCGCGTACTCCACGCGCGCCTTAGGGAGATGTCAGCAAATCGTAGGGGCCAAGCAGGGTCCAAGCCTACTGGGGCCATGGGTAGTGTGAAAACGAAACCCGTGGCCCTGGGACGAATTCAACGAAGGAACAGGAGTGGTAGTCAGTAAAAGTCTGACACTATCTTTCGCTCCGCGCAAGAGCCGGATTTGTCATAAGATGATTTTCCAACCTAAAAAAAAGCCTTATAATGTGTCCACGGCTGGGACTCAGGCCTCCTCTCTTGGAGAGGATAAAGGTCGTATTTAGGGTTCCATACCTCAAAAGGAAAAAACGGTGTCCGTCTGTGTCTGTCTGTCTGTCTGTCAAGACCCTTTATCTTGGGAACGCGTGGAGGTATCAAGTTGAAATTAAAACCGTACACTCAAATCTGCGGTCTCTTGAAGCTGTGAAAAATTAAATTTCTAACTTAACGAAAAAAAGATACGGCCGTTTATGTAGCAAAAAAAACGTATATTTTGACAATCTAGAGGAAATCAAAATTCATAGGGTACTTCCCGTTGACCCAGAATCCTGAAATTGTGCATAAAGCAAGGTATTATAGCAGAGGTATATGAACTAATCTGAAAACTGTGAATTTGTTGTTACGTCCACAATAAAAAACTTTTTTTGCGATTCGGAAAAATCTTCGAGACTCCATTCGAGAATTGAACTGTTTGCATATGTAAGTTTGTACGGAACCCCCAGGGCGCGAGTCCGACTCGCACTTGCCCAGTTTTTTTGTCTTTTGTAGTGGGAAATCATCCAATGACTTCTCCCGTTCTAGGGTGGAGAGAAATAATGTGTCAGTCTTTTACTGACAAAAACCACACCTGTGTCCTTCAGTTACTCTTTGTGTTTTAGAATCACGGGTTTCCTTTTCTGAAAAACCACCGCCGTAATCCACCACGCGGGAATAGTCCAGGTTAGTGGATGTCACATGTATTCCTCACGATATTTTTCTTCACTATTTTGAGAGCAGTGGTGATGAAATAAATTACACAAAGTAATGCTCTTGGTTTGCTGGGTTTGAACCCATGGTTTAAAACTCATAAATCAGAGCCGTTACAACTCACCACACACTACTGCTCCCTTATCTTAATGGTGTTTACTAATTATGCGGTTGAACGTAGTTGGTGATGATAACACCTGACCTCACACATGGCCTTATGCTGGCCCGGCATAGTACAGGGTTTTAATACTACAAGATGCCAGGTTGTCCAGCTTATACTCACCTACTGTTTAGGACAGAAGTGTGTCCTACTCTACTTGCAACTGCGCTCATCTTGGAACCCGCATGTTGAGATTTCGGGCAGTGACGCTGGGTTTTTTTGCTGTGTGTTAGGAAGTAGTCGCGTCCCGTGGCTATGCGCCATAATTAAATATACATATTTTCCTCCTGCGAATAGGTCATGTAATGCACGTAGCCGTTTTTTTTTGAGTTTACCTTAATAAAGATCAAATAGCTAATAGCTTAATTCTTTTTTGTAGGTTTGAAAATCATCCAAAGACATCCCCCGCTCTTGGGCGGAGCGAGAGACCGTGTCAGACTTTTACTGACTACAAACCCACTCCTGTTCCTTCTTTGCCTTCGGGCCAGGGCCGAGTTTTCCTTTCAGAAACCAACCCTTGGCCCCAGTAGGCTTCGACCCTGCTGGACCCCTACGGTTTGCTGACATCTCCTTAAGGCGCGCGTGAGTACGCGCCGTCGACGACTTAGGCTCGGTCCGGACGGTTACCGGACGGTACCCGCGTATACGTTGGCCGGAAATCGGGATCGGGATCCCGGCGGCTGGGGCGTGAGGGTCGCTCCCTCGAGCGTGCATGTGCGGCCTCCTCCGTCGCTAGCAAGCTAATAGCTTAGTTAGCATAAGCATTAATCAGTCATATAATGTGCTCAACGTTGGGACTCAGACCTCTTTAAGAGAGAAAATGGGCCATAATCTACTACGAAGACCAAATTCGGATTGGTGGATATCACATGAATGTATATTCGATACCTATAACAGAAATAAAATTTATAAAAGGTTTGTCTGTCTATCTATTTGTTACAAATCTCCGGAACAGGTGGACCGATTTTAACGGGACTTTCACTGACTGATAGCTGATGTTACAAGGAGTAACTAAGGCAACTTATCATTTTCCCGCGGGAACGTTGTTTGAAACTAATATTACCACTAATTTTGTCCCAAAAAGGAGAGTCTTAAACTACGCGAACGAAGTCGCGGATAACAACTAGTATTGAAACAAAAAACCAGAAATATTTTTTCAATACCTACTTCGAATCTATTATAATATGATATTTCTATCATGAATTTGTATACAAAACCTCTATTGTGTCCTAGTGGAACAATATGAGGGTAAAATAGCGATAAAAATGTAATACTTACGTTTGTATTATGTTAACAAGCACTTGTTGCCTACAGGCAGCTTGGCTCTTTGCCAAACAAGCTTTACTCGATTTAAATTCTGTTTTATCTGTCCCGACCAAATGTTTTGTTTCGCTCTTAACTTAAAAAGATAGCCATTGTTGTTTAAATTATATTTATTGTTTAAATAGGCTTAGAAATCGACAGGTGCAAAGTAAATAAAGTCATCTGCAATTTTTCGATTTTCTGATAGGTGCAGAAAAATAATAAATATTCATATTCTAAGAAATGGAAATTCGTCTTTCAAGTGTCAAAAATGCAGAAATGATAGTTGCTATTTCAACAATATTTTTGAAAAATAAAATTACTAAATAACTGCTTATTAATACTAATTATCAGAAAATCGCAAAATTGTAAATAGCTTTATTTACTTTGCACCCGTCGAAATAGTCTTAATATAGGTACACAAGAACAATCAAAACATTTTTATACACTAATAATATTATAAAGAGGTTTGTAATTTTGTTTGTAGGAACATCTCTGAAACTACTGGACCGATTTTCAAAATTCTTTCACCACTAGAAACCTACTTTATTACAGAGTGGCATAGGGGTTATTTTTTTATTTTCCCGCGGTAATTTGTTTTCAATCACTGAAAAAATATTCTTGCTAGCCATCACATTTTTGTACAGCAAAATTTTATCACTTTACTTCCATTATACATGCTGTAATGGAAGTTAGTTGTCATATTATAGATATTGCCTTACCATAATTATACCAATTTCGAATAATAATTTAAATCAGCTGATTTGATTTATACGGAAAGTTCAATACATTAGAATTAACTTTATTGTACACCAAAATAGTAGAAACTTAAATCTATGGATACAATGGCGGTCTTATCGCTGACAACGATACAGTATCAGACAACCTTAGGATGGACTAAAAGAACTAAAAAAATAATAGGGTAGTCTGCGGTGTACTGCTAGAAAATGTTAATTAAACAAAATTTTACATTTAAAATATAATACATAGATAAAGACATATAACTTCACAAAAAATAATACATAAGCTTACAAATATGCCAATATTTTTGTGGGAATTTATATTATTTCCTTGAAGTAAGTGGTTCATTTACATGAGCATATTAAAATATGAGTTATCCCTGCAGAGTGCCTAGCTGTCCAGGATATTAAAAGGCATAAAATAAATACCTAATTTGAATTTTAGAATAAATTGTCTACTTTGCTTTTTGCCACTAACCTTTTCAAGTACGCGACCAAAGAATAATATACCTAATATTCCTTTATTGACCGGCTCACGTTTGACCACTATCTCACCTGATGGTAAGCCATAATATGGTCGACGAAGGAGCACACTTGCCTAGAAGTAACCTGCCCCCCTAGCCAAGTTACAACCGTTTCGTTTCGATTCCCTTTTCGTTGATTGCCTCGAGACGGCTACGCCTCCTATTCCTTTGTTCTGACCACGTGACTGAGCGTTGAGATGACGTCAGAACAAAGGAATTGGAGGCGTGACTGACTTGAGGCGATCGACGATAAGAGAATCGAAACGAAACGGCTCTAACTTGGCTACGGGGGCTGTTTAATCTTGACTTAGAGACCTCTTCTCTTCATGTTGGGGATTATAGATACTCTTATACATAGATTATTTACAGAAACTGCTATCACAAATAATTTAGTTTATTTAATAACCTAAAAACAAACTTACAAGAATTTCATAATTTAAAATTATCGTTTCGTATAGCAAAATTTTCGCCCATAATATTATAATCTTCTTTACACAATAAATTATGGCAGTAGTGACTACAAACTATCTTGTGACGTCGTGGTACGAAAGTCGATCCTCTTACTCGGGGATTTTGGATCTCCTGGGAGTATCTTGCCGTGACAATCACGCCTTGGAACTAATGACTTAAGATAACTAGTTCTATTATAATTTATTACAATAATATTTCTTATGGTATCAACATCAACGTATACTAAACAATATTTATTTATTTAATAACTAATTTACACACAATATACTTTACATTTGAAAGTGTAGTGTTTTTGCTAGGAATTATTCTCGTACAGAATAATTCCTAGTATGGGGCAATTGATAAAAAACAGACAAAAAAAAGGAAATAGAAAAAAAATACACTTAAGTATTTCTAAAAAAAACTTTTTCGGTTTACTTACATAAATAAAGGTTGATAAAGAGTTCTAGAGTCTCCATGTCTAAAAGAATTTTTATCTATAATTAATTTTGTTTTTTTTTATTAATTTGATCGATAGGTATTAGACACATTACAATAATACACGGAGTTATAAAACTTAGGACATCAGTCTAAACTACAAAATTAATTATTAAAAGAATCCCTTTTAATAATTAATTTTGCTTGATCATATTTTAGTATTATCATATTATTGTTATATTTCAGTACCTAGGTCTTTTTGAACAAATTACTTTCGACATTTTGGCGTGTTATGTTGGCTATATCTAAGTAATTAATTAAAATGTGATACCACACGCAATAAGTACTTCTTGGCACATTCTGAACCCAGATACCTTATCTCGCGTGTTACATGAGTGGACACTTCATTAGCCCTAGACAATGGCCTTAGGCGTAGGCATACACGCACACATTATTTACGTTGTTGTATATAAACGGGGTCTTGTTCATCTAGTAGTACTAGGTAATTAGACTTTTATACATTTTTACTTGAATGTCTGGGGATGTGATATAAACATGGCAAAACATTGTTAAAATATAGGTTAAAAAAGTGATTTCTTACACTATTTATCGTAAAGATTCAACATTTAGATAATGATAATTAGTTCGATATGGAAATAAATTACATTTCAAAAATAAATGTTCACTGTAACTGGAACAAGGCTTACAATAGCAGCCTTGATAACTACGAAAAAAAGGCTATAATAATACTTATTTCATAAGAAAATATCTTTAGCCGCGGGTCATGGCTTTCTTTTTGATTCAAAGAATTCGAAATACGATTGATGTAGACGTCAAATCTCGCACTGAGGCATGCTTCTGATAATTTCGCACAGTCTTCCACTATTTCCACTTCAACCAATTTTTTATCTTCTACGTGGTATCTTTAAATTGCTGATAGAAGCTTTTTGCTGCTTTCAAAGCGTCCATTATAAATTTTTCATCGCAAGGATTATCGTCGAAAAAGAAAGCTCCGCATTTGAGAGATTCGGAGCATGACTCGTTAATTTGGTTTTCTTTGCAGCAGCCAAGGATTGCTCTTGCGCAGGGAGAAAGGTTTTGAGGTATAGGAACCTCCACACCATTTCTCGATTGTAGAATATATCTTAGTTCGTTATATGATAAATTGGCTGGTGGACTCACTGTGCCACCGCTGGTGATAGTGTTTCTACGAACCTCTGGTCTGCATATTGCTTGCGTAAACATCAATGTAGCGATTAAGATTATCGTGTACGTCGCCATCACTGTAATAGAATAAAAATTACTTAGATTTATGTTTCGTAGCCTTGCAGGTTCTGATTTATTTGTAGGATTATAAAATAGATAACATCTTGCAGTCTGGTAAAAACTAATGTTGAACAAGGAGCAGCTTTTATGATCGACAACGATGACAATATTAAAGAATATTGGTATACAGACGGTATGCTGTTTAAATGGTCAGAATCAGAATCAGAATAACTTATTTGTAAACATAGATCCGATTACAACAGAGTGTGAGGTGTTAGATTAGATCTTCTATGTTTTAAAAAAGTACATTTTTTTTTAATTTGGAAAAGCCGACGAAAAATTCCACCACTGGGGGCTCCAGAATCATGTACTGGATCCGTAGTATTCGTTTGTGGGTCGATGTCACAGACAGACAGGTGTATAATTAAAATTGTTAGTTTTCATTAAACTTCTGAGATTATGTAAACTTTTACATCATTAATTTAAAATTAATCGGCACATCATTACAAATTAAATTACATTAAATCAGTTTCAATAAATGTCACAGAGATTAAGTTAAATGTCAAATTAATAATAATGTCAAATACAATTCAGGGCAATCAAAATAGGTCAGGTGCTATGCAATTTTATTATATAAACTTTTATATCATTAATAAAGTAAATAATAATAATAGGCACATGCATATCATTTTAAATAGTCAGTGTTATCTTACAATATATCTCTCAAGATTGTAGACAAGAAGTTAAATGTCAACTTAAGTGTCAATAAAGTAATGTAATATATGGTATGTTGCAGATGTTGCTTCCTATTAAGCATAAACAATGACATAGTTTCGCCAAATAAGTATATATAGAAGGCGATCTACATTTTTATTTTACTTATATAGCAGTGGTTCTCAATCTTAATTTAAAATTACCTTAATAAAAAAATGTGCCGTAAAAACTTGAAGTAAGCCTATTCTTTAAAATCAAAAGTAACGAGCATTATCATTGAAAACACATTTCCGATAGTATAAAATCAGTTCTCATCTAAGTAACTTTTCAGTTGGATAATTTGGAATTTTGAGTCCTTTTGAGAACCATATTTTAGCTCTTGCAGACCAACAGTGGTCCACAAATTAGGTACAGGTTGGAAACCATTGTCATATAGGATCAGTACTACTAATATAAGCATAAAACAAGTGACATTACATAACTAAAAATGTGGGTTCACGTGACGATAAACGTGATTCTGTATAATAAATGCATTAATGTCGCGAACCGACGCGCTTGGTTTTCCCAGAGCCGATTACAACGGACGATGGCGTGTGCTGGTAGAGCCAACTACCAATACACTAACTCTGGTTAATATGTGTGTTTTTTACTATCAAGATCTTGGGTCAAATGTTGGGCGAGTTGAACGTTAAAAGGATGTGTGACGTGTGAAGGCAGTGTCAAGGTCGCGAAGGTGTGACCGTTAGTTAGCCATTCACGTACTATAGTGTAAATATTACTCACTTATATTTTCTTAGAAAGACTATGTAACCACAATGTACACGAAGTATTTATAAATGTGGAATATTCGCAAATTAAATGCTGTAAATTTGGCAGAATTATGTTGAGAACTTTACTTAGATTACTTCCAAATTAACAAGCTACTAAATTAAATAATAATTACTACACTGGTGTCTGCCCTCGTAGGTCAGTTAAGGTTAAAATAAAACAGCAAATACACGATTATTATGTATCTACATCTACATTGTACAAAACAGGTTTTTGCTGAATAACCTCAAAAAAATTGTGTAACAGCGTAAACGTTTCGAAGTAATGTGTCCAAACTCCACATACCGTGGAAAAATTGTGATTAAACGCATTTTTTAATATAAATAGAACCTTATTTACATAAATAAAATGGATTATACTTACTAAATTCCTTCCTGTATTCGGATTTCACCGTTCTTGCTTTTAACACTAATTATGGTAATTTGAACCTGTTCTGCACGATACGTCCACCTCTCAGTTGACTCTACTATCGTCTGAGGACATTTATATTTATTAAGGTATATAAACATCGTGTTTTTGCAAACTCAGTTTTTTTTCCAGTAACTGGGGATGCGGGATTTCGAATATTTAAAGCTAGTTGTCTTGAATTTTTGTGATGACGTCGGTAACTTCGGCTTATCGGTGTGATTCGTAATTAACCTTTATATTGTAGTATTATTTACTATGGTGGTAAAACCCAGCTACATAAACATTTGATTTATACACATCTGTGAACGTTACAAAGTGTTACCGAATTTGATTAAGATGTAGATATAATATTTTGTATAATAATTTTTTCACATAACTCACGAGCGCCAAAAATTTTATTTGGATATGTATTGCAAAAGTCAACCACTTTGTATTCGGACAGAGATATACTGCAAGTTCAGGGTGTTAGCAAAATGGATATATAAGGGGAAAAAACCTCATTATAGCGTAACAGTACATATACCTACCGATTTCTCAGAAACAACATTTTGATATTATACAAAAAAATACGTGAGTTTGCAAACTCTGACGATTCGACAGAAAAAAAAACCTGTTTCTTTAAATTGTTATTTTTGATATTGATAAGCGCAATAAAATAATAATTTATCATTTTCGGATACTTACTCACCAGATTGGGAATTCCATATTTATAAAATGTTTGAGAATATGAACTTTGATTATTATACCGGCTTTTAGAACCGAATCATTATGTAGTACGTAGTAGTAAGAAAAAAGAAATAATGCATCAATTTTGTTCGATATTTATCGGACAGTAGATATGCATGACTGCAGTACTGTCAACCGCACATTAGTGCAATTTGGCATTGACAGCGCCTGGATATTGTAGTAATAAAAGCGATTGTCGTAGTGCAAGTATGGCCCCAGACGCAAATCTTATTTAAATAAGACGGGGTCTAAAAGTCAAAATGGGGGTACCAGAAGGTTCGATATTGGGTCCTTTCCTCTTTTTAGTATACATTATACGACATTTACTTAATTTTGAAGATTAAATAACTTAAAGTACATAGTTAATTTATGGGGTAGGTACTGTGTAAAATGTTCAACTAAATGAGACCACATTTTATGCATATTTTGTAAGAATATTATAAATTGAAATATTTTATCATTTATAAAAATGTACACTCAGATACTCGCCGTCCACAAACCTGCACCTACAGTGGCCGGGGATCGCTCTGCGTCTCCCGAGGCCCCGGGCGTCTCCTGTCGCAGCGGCTGGTGCACGAGGGTGTACGTTCCCACTAATCCCACACTCTTGCAGCCGTCTCTTTCACTAGCCTCTTTCAGCAAAGCAGTAGCTTCGCAGATAGAGGCGACAGCGTCCCATTCCCTCTCGCTCCGGATTATGGCCTGAACGAGGGCCCAGAAACGAATTAAGGTTGAGTTTTGACTGTATTTTTTTTACATAATATAATAATATATAATATAATATTCACACAACTATCACACAACGCCGTCTAGTCCCAAGCTAAGCAGAGCTTGTGTTATGAGTACTAGACAACTGATAAACATACTTAAATATTTCTAAGTACATACATATTATAGATAAATTACACCCAGACACAGAACAAATGATTGTGCTCATAACACAAACATTTGTCCTGGGTGGGAATCGAACCCACGACCTCCGGCATAGCAGTCAGGGCCACTAACCACTAGACCAACAGGCCAGTCCACGAGTAACTTGCGTGCCACCACAAAAAAAAACCGGGCAAGTGCAAGTCAGACTCGTGCACTGAGGGTTCTGTACAAAGTTACCTACGAAAACAGTTCAATTTTCGAATCGAGTCTCAAAGATATTTACAAATCGCAAAAAAGTTTTTTTTTTGTGACGTAACTACAAATTTCCAGTTTTCAGAGTTTTTCCTATACTTATGCTATGAGACTTTGCTTCATGCCAAATTTTAGGATTCTAGGACAACGGAAAGTACCCCGTGAATTTTGATTCCCTTGAATGTGTGCTTCGATACACGTTTTTTGCAACATAAACGGCCGTATCTTTTTTTTTCGTTAACTTACAAGTTTGATTTTTTCACAGCTTCAAGGGACCGCAGACTTGAGTATATGGTTTTAATTTCAACTCGATACCTTCACGCGTTCCCGAGATGGAGAGAGACGGACGGACAACAAAGTGATCCTTTAAGAGTTCCGTTTTTTCCTTTTGAGGTACGAAACCCTAAAAACCAGTGGGAATTTGCACAGGCTTTTTTAGAAGTTGGGAACTCAATGACTTCTTCCACTGTAAAGTGGAGTGGGCCCGCCCACTTTGCGTTCTAGGACCAAGAGTTTCCTTTTCAAAAAAATTTCAGTATCCCCGCACCATCCGGGTTACCATGACTCTCCGGGACGCATTTAGCTTGGCCGCCGGTCGCCTTCGTATTGACGGTGCCTACTCTGGCGCTCCGTAAAGGGCCATGGACCACACGATCCTCGAGTCCCTCGGGCAGGAGCTGCTTGAGAGCAACCTCGTCCCGCTCCAGTTTGGGAGCCAAACGTCGGAAGTGCTCCTTGAAGTTCCACCGGCTGTCAAGGACGAGTCCCAGGTACTTCATCGTCGACCCGGAGAATTTTTACAGAGTGTCTTAGAAACAATTCACTTTTGTGAATGCTAAAAAAAATAACAAATATACATATATGCATTAAATTACAAATTCAGAAACTGAAGACCTTATACTGACCCATCTCTAAAATCCACCCTGTATTCCCCACATAAAAAGTATTCTATGTGCTATTTCAAAACATGAATTTGATTTATGGGCAGTGAATCAGATTTCAGATGTGAATCCATTCAGCCGTTTGTGTGTAAGGGGGTAATAAACATACACACACAATATTAACGTGATGTAATAGAGTGACTGACTACGTGATATTTTGATAGCGCTTGTCAATCATAAACATTTTATACTTCTGAATTGGTATATCGCTAAAGACTGTTACATTGTCCAGGCTCTAGATCGTTTTATATCATGGCATTCAAACCAGAAAGTGTAATCTATTTATTTCCCTCACTATACTTCGACTTTTTAAGCACATGTTCTCCAACCCCTTATAATTAAGTATATGACTAAATCAACCTATGAACTCGGAATTTCCTTCTGATTATATTTCCCGACTTTGACCGATCATTACTCGTGCTCAAAGTACATCATTCTGATGTCATTAGTATCAATCACACATAATAAGTCGAAGCCATAGACCACAAATCTGTAATAATTGGAAAACCCAATTATCCTGCCATTGTGGTACCAAATCATTGTTACTTTGTGATATGTAGGCAAAAGGGATCATTATTTTCATTGCTCACTAGCTGACCCGACAGACATTGTCCTCTGTCTTGGCTATGAATATTCAAAGGCGTGAACTGTAGCCTTATCATAACGAGTTTAAATGTCAGGCGTGCGAACGAGAAAGAGGGATAGATCTATACACCTTATATAGCTCTATCCCTTGAACAGTTCAGCCCCCCTAGCAAAGTTACAATCGTTTCGTTCACGCTGAACGCCTCGAGTAGGCCACGCCTCCGATTCCTTTGTTCTGACCACGTGACTGAGCGTTGAGATGACGTCAGAACAAAGCAATCGGAGGCGTGGTCTACTCGAGGCGTTCGGTTCGGCGTGAACGATACGATTGTAACTTGGCTAGGGTGCAGGTTAGGTCATAAAATGGACCGCGTTAAGAGCTCCTAGTAGGGCCCTTTGTCAAACGTGCGAATGTTAGATAATCGTAGTTTTCTGAAATTTTTCAAACATCTGCGCAATTTTCTTAATTTTTCTTTCTATAAAACTTTCTAAGTACAAAGTATTAGAAAAATAAGGAAAAAATTAATAAAGGAAAATTCGTTCGTAAAGTTATAGTGTGACCAAGGGAAATAGAGTTACATTTTTATATACGAAGATTTCTAAATACGTAGGTACTAGACTAATATTGAGGCAAAGGAACTTTAATAGAACTTAATATTAGTATCTACTTACTTAATAGTAGTACCTTGCTATTATAAAAAATATTGACATTGCTTTGCAAACCTATTCTAATATATCTTTAAGTATTTAATAAGATTTGAATATAAAAGCTGCAAATCAAGTTTTGAAGGATCAAGTTCTATAGATCAAGGAAAATAAAACCAGTCATCTAGTCTATGACGAGTCAGTTTAATTGTCATGTTTCCAGTTTTAAAACATAGCTGATAGGAACATTGTTACTATCCTTAGATTGTACTTGTCTGAGTATAAAAAAGTATTACTAGAGTATTTACATCTCTGTTTGGTTGTAAAAAAAAGTATTATATAACTACAGTAATTACATTTAATAAATAAAAATTGAAGTTGCTTAACTATTAGGAGTATCAAAAAATAAAGTTCTTATAAGTACAAAAAAAAATGTCTTTCACTTCGTTTTAGGATTTAATAATATCTTGGATGGTTTGAATGAACAGTGTTCGCAACAATATTTCCTGTTCGAGTAATAGAGGGAAACTAATTTTCCTAAAACACTGAAGATTCCGTAAGATCAAGCGTATTAATTACTTTGTTCGCTAACAAGATCGAGCGGCACTTAGTGTAACATAAATTACTATTTTAAATTAAACTCGGAGCTGATATTGAGTAGTTTTCTGAACGGACGTTAGGTACTACTACACCAGGTCTTCGAGCCTCATTTATATCGTTGTCCATAGTACATCTGGAACCGTTCAATGACTCTCACTATCTGGCTGGGTGCACAAGGGCTGCCGTATCCTGATAAGTCAGAACACCCCTGAATTGCGAAGCAGTCGTACGTAACCTGTGGTTGATGACAACAGGTGAGGATGGCACCATCGCAGCGACTCGGAGGAGGCAAGCCAGATGCAGGACTTCGAGGAGGCTGTGAGTTTTGAGGTCTATTAAAACTTTGATTTGGTCGCCTTGTTGTTTGAGGCTGAGGCCTTGTAGGTGGGGTTTGAGCACTTGGTGCCTCAGACTGAGGACGATTCTGGCTATCTGCGTCGCTCTGCACAGTTCCATGATCTACAGGTGGTGCCGGCCTCATACCGGGTTTATTCAGTTTGATGGGATCAAACGAAATCGGCCTAGCAAAATCTAGTCCGTCTTCTGAGTCATCTTCGTTCACAACTATGCCCCAGTTTTGTCTCTCGTCTTCCATTGCAGGCCAGCGGCTCACTACAGTAGGTGTTGTGCTATCAGTGCTATTACCGTCAGTGTTATTACCATCACCATTGTTATAAGGAGGTGTAACGGCCGTATCGGGTTCAGGCGTGGTTAAGTTTGGATTTTCATTGTTACAATTACAATCACCAGGGGGTATGAAAAGTACTGGGTAGAATATAGGGAAGTGAGGCGGTGGCAGTGGCTGTTGTTGTGGCTGCCTCACGAATTGCGCTATTTCTTGTACCCGTCGATGTATTTGAGCTAAGGGATCTTCACCATAGTAACCAGTATTAGAACCTTCATCTCTTTTATCGAAGCCTTGATTAGTGAATGGATTGAAAGGAGGAAACCCATATGCATAAGGATTATACCATCTCTTCTGTCGTTTTGTTTCATCTAAGTTACTGTCACTTTCAACTTCTTTTGGTTCTGAGTCAAGCTTAGGGTCACTTTGTTCTGCTTTTGGGTCAGATTGTTCTACTAATGGCTCAGCTTGTTCTACTTTGGCGATTTCTTCTAATTTGCTGACGTCATTTGGTGCTGCGTAGACGTTGATATGCAAAATGAGAATGCCAAGAACGATGTGGTTTAGATTAGCCATCTGGAACAGAAAGAAACACATGTTTAACATCATGAGGTACTTTGAAAACATTTTAGTAGTTGGTTCGTTTTGCAGTAGTCAAGGTCATATTTTACTTTTATTGATTTAATACTTAAAAAACTAGTAGGTATTACAATTTTCAAAAAGATCGTGTATAAGTCTTAATAAATAATTGCTTGTAATAATGTTTTAAATTCACAGATTGTGGAATATTTTTAATTAATGTCTGTAAAGCTCAAATTCGATTCATCGTAAGATAGCAATGCAATCTACTGAAACAGTGCACTTTTATGAGAATTGGGGCATATCTGATAGCTCTTGGTGCGCTAATTCTATTGTTTGGTAGAGAAATAAAGCTACTAATCTTCATAATTATATGTGTACTTATTAACAGTTTCTAAACATTACGTTGGTTTGTTACTAAATAGGAAATGGATAAATGGCATTTGTTAAATTAATGTCTACTAAAACGTATTTACTTTTACTAAGCTTGTGGCAAAATTACAAACACTATTTATAGTACAGTTTTGAAAACGCTTACGTGTATAGTATAGCCTTCACAACATTACAATCCCAAAATCCAAACTTAAATTAAAATAAATTGCAACACTTTTCTATCCAATAATCTTAATAAACCTTTCTTACTTTTGGATGTTAATGTATGCAATATAATAAAGTAAGATCGATAAAAATATCTGTTTGTAGAAATCGGAGTTAAATGTTTATATTGAGTACACTTAAAATATCTAAGTCATAAGTATATTTTAAGGCCTTTTAAAGGAAACTTCCTAAGCTACAATCAAATATTTTTTTTATGAAAATATGAAAAATCTCTTAATTAATAATATGTTAATAAATGACAAGATATAACTGTCAATTACTTAGAATATAGGGGTTAGTATTATATGGAAACCTTTGTCAATATCAATAATTATCATAAAACTATTAAAGTATAATTACTAGTAAGTAAGAAGGCACTCAACCGTGCTCATTCCGACAGAGTAGGTAGTGGTAATGGGAATAAGAACGGTGCCAGGCGGATTGTGAGAGAGACAATGGCCGTGGATGCTCTGAAAAAACTTTGACTCTTTGCCACCAAGGCAGAGCTATGGAAGCTTACCTAGATGTACAACCAGAACTTTTGTGAGAAATGGGGTGAATATTGTACTCTACTGTTAGGTTTGTAAGTAAATTAAGAGCGCCCAACCCATGATACATTTCCCGCTCTTACGTGATTATGATGTTATTACGCAACTATCTCTAGACATTCTGGAAATACAGATATCTTATGTATATTATCAAGGTTTCTACTGAAATCAAAAAATAAATTCGTCTAAAACTAACCCAGTAACGACCTCTGAAAATCTGCTCTTTTGCACGAACTTTGTTCATTAATTAAAAAAGTAAAGAAAATATAACTATAGAAGCGTTCAGGCGTTATCTTTCTTTTTTCGTGTTGCCTGTTTATCAAAAAAAGCGTTGGATCCCGTTGGATGTAATAACAAGCCTTTAGACTATGTTCTCTGAAGAAGGACAATTGGCCATCAAGACTAATAACAGCTGTCCATTTTGATCTTATAAATGTACATACAATTCGGTTTTGAATTAATTGTTTTTAAATAAAATCCAATGGAACTTAGATTCAAGAGCCAATAGTGATCAAACGACGTTCTACCAGCGATAATGATCATCGAAATGTCAATATTTAGGATTGACCTTTTCTTTTCTTTTTCTTTTATCTTTGCACGGTTTGTGTATTCAGCTAGTATCAAGTTGTATCCCTTTTTTCCATTGGAATCCGGATATAACACATTCTAATACGTTTGCAGTGTTTGGCAGCAAATTATCATTGGCCTTCCGTCAGCCTTCTCAGCGAGTTTTATTGAGATAGTCAATACTGCAATATAATTCTCAACTGTATTTTACCGAGATCGCGTCTGTTTCAATGATTCCATATTATTGTCCAGTTGTGTAGAGAATTGATAGAGATACATAGGAATCAATTTGCGAATAATTGAAACAGCCACTGAACATCTGAACTCGAAAAATCTCACTAAAAAAAAAAACTAGAATTCTCTTAGTATACAGCCTTTTGACTAGTTAAAGTTGACGCTATTATAGAAAACGGTAAGGATTTTCGTATACCATTTTCGTCAAATGAACCAACCGTAAATATGTGCTGATATTTTGGGCTAAACATATTCCTAGTTATCCTAATGTGTCTCCATTAGAAATCTTTTGAGTGAAAATGAGCACATTTCTAACGTTCAAGCACTAATTGGTGATAATAACAGGTGTAAGGATTAGGTCCACAAGCTTAATTATCTTTGAAAATCAGTATACTAAGCAGGTTTTTGCCGTATAATTGACGAAGGAAAATCTGAGACAGTTCATTGCTTTCCAATCATTATCTTTGTGGATTCAATCGAAAATTTTCGACTCATTGAATGTTTACGGATTACGATTAGACTTTATCAGCGAATTTGCTTTTAAAATTTTGAAGAAATAATAATAATAATATTCCACAACTATCACACAACGCCGTCTAGTTACAAACTAAGCAGAGCTTGTGTTATGAGTACTAGACAAGTGATAAACATACTTATATATTTCTAAATACGTACATATTATAGATAAATTACACCCAGACAGAACAAATTATTATCCTGGGTGGGAATCGAACCCATGACCTCCGGCATAGCAGTCAGGGCCACTAACCACTAGACCAACAGGCCAGTCCAATAAACCCACAAAGGTATTAAAAAAGAGGGTTCCAAATGCTCATTTTTTCTCTAAAATACATAGATGATCTCGGCTAAAGATTGGCCCAAGAGTCACCATCAACTAGGATTTTACAAACCAAAGCAAGATAACATTTAAACGGTGTTCGTGTAAGGTTTGTTAAAAACATTTGAAGTTGAGTTTACTTTTTTATGATAAAAATGTTCACTACTTCTCACATATAGACAACATATTACATAAACTTCATATACAACAACACTAACATAATATTCCAATCATAAAAAATCACGATAACATTTACGATCATTGTTCATTCAACGACTAGCCATTCTAAATTCGTAATGATAGCTTATTAACCGACTTCAAAAAGGAGGAGGTTCTATGTTCGGCTGAATGTATGTTTTTTTTTATGTATGTTCACCGATTTCTCGGTCAATTGTGGACCGATTTTGAATTTTTTTTTCGATTGAAAGGTTATGCTTCCAAGTTGGTCCTGAAAGAAATATTGTTATAATCCGATCATGAACTTCGAAGTTAAAAAAAAAAATATTTCAGACTAATTCCAATAATGTTCATATTATGTTAGTAACTGAAACTTAAAACTACGTTAGTTAATATTCAAATGCATTAAAATATTAGTCCATTAGTCACAACAAGTAAATAGTGAAGAGACCAAATTATTATAGAAAGACCGACTTCTGAAATTAAAGTTATTTTGCATTTTTCAGTGTTTTTTTTTTCATTGAAGTTAGTTGCATTTTTTTAAGTTTTTTTTTAAATTCATGATTGTTTCAACAAAAATAAGGGTTCAAAATCAATATAAAACTTATTAAGAAAGACACGTTTATGTCCGTTTTAAATACGAATATAAGAGAGTATCTCTTTTTTTTCAGGTAAGTAATCAAAATCATCAAATTATTTCTCCCACTCGAGTGGAACAGGATGAAAAGTCTGAAACTTTTACTAACTAAAGCTCACCAGTGTTCATTCAATTGCCCTTTGCGTTCCAGGGCCTACCAGGGTTGCGACATTGTTCGAAATTTACCATAGCTCTCGCAAAGGGCAACAGAAGGAAGTAGATTTTAGTCAGTAAAAGTCTGATAGTTCTTCTCACTCCATCCAGAGCGGGAGAAGACATATGTATGTATGATTTCCCCACTTTTATGTTCCCTTTTTGTCTTTATTTCAAGACCCCGGGGTTCTCTTTCGCACAACCCATGGCCCCAGTAGGCTTCGACCCTGCTGGACCCCTACGGTTTTACTGGCATCTCCTTGAGGCGCGCGTGGAACACTACGCGTCGTTGACGACCCGGGCTCGGTCCGGATGACGGCGACCTACCCATTGCTCGCCGTCTGCAAGCCCACGCCTACGGTGGCTGGAAATCGGGGTCGGGATCCCATTAGCTGGGGCGTGAGGAAGTCTGTTTCCTTACGCGTGCGGCCGCTTCCTTCGCTAGCATTATTGTTTCACAGAAGGAGGCGACCGCCTGACATTCCTCTTCGCTCCGGATCATGGCCTGCACCAGGGCCCGGCGCAAAAGGTCGCTGCCATCGATCGCCTGCACGAGGACACGGCGGCGCTCTGCCCAAGCTGGGCACACCTCCACCGTATGCTCCACCGTGCCCTCCGGTAGGTTCACACAATCGTGACACCAGGGACGCTTCCGCACGAATTAGGTGCAGGAACCTCCCGAACTTACCATTTCCAGTGAGGACCTGCGTCATGTGGAAGGTGAGGACGCCGTGACCCCTTTCCAGCCACTCCTCAAAGAGGAGACTTACCGCCACAATTATGGCATGCCCAGCACTGGGTTGCGACAGTCACTGTCGCCATTCCACCATAAGATTCCACCGGAACTCTGTCCGCCATGCCGCGATTTGTCTTGAATTACCAATAAGTATGGTAGCCAATCTTAATTTAAGCAAATTTAAATGAACCGCTGCGGCGTCAGTGGAATATACGAGCTTGAAGTATAGGTTACTACACTATCCAACCCTATTTTAAATGTAATTAGTGGTTACTTAAGGTAGAAGACAGATAAAGTTGAAATTGTGGTCATTGACCTTCCTACATTTATGGATAGGTATTCTTATTTTCAAAAACGGAAATAAAGACATAAAGCTGTCTTAAATCGATGACCTCTATCACGATCCTTTACATTTTTTGGTAATGAATAACAGTTTATTGTTTGTTTTTCGCCAACCTACGCAGAGATATTAGGAATAGGTCAATGTACTTTATTTCAAATTTATCTTGCGCTTTGTGTAGTACTTACATCCTACCTCAAAATTTTTAACGAGAAAAACTTCACTTTTACGTTACATTGGTCACTATTTTGTTACAGGCACGATAAAAAAGACTAAATCAAGAATGAACAGCTCCCCTAGTCAAGTTACAACCGTTTCGTTTCGATTTTCTTTTCGTGGATCGCCTCGAGTCGGCCACGCCTCCGATTCCTTTGTTCTGACCACGTGACTGAACGTTGAGATGACGTCAGAATCGGAGGGGTGGCCTACTACAGGCGATCGACGAAAAGAGAATCGAAACGAAACGATTGTAACTTGGCCAGGCGGGCAGGAGCGCGTGATTTCGCGCCATTTCGGTTGGACGCGTCTGTATAGATTATAAAATATTGAGTGTTTTATCTATAGGGTATTTATCCAAGAAGGTAAATAAGAAGTTCTTCATAAGGTAGTCAGTAAATATAAAAAACTAGCTGTGCCCCGCGGTTTCACCCGCGTTTTTCTCGTTTCCGTGGAAATACCGAGATAAATATAGCCTCCCTCAATAAATGGACTATTGAATATTTAAACAGTTTTCATATCAGATCAGTATTTCCCGAGATTACCGCGTTCATAACAAACAATCAAACTTTTCAGCTTTATAATATTATGAAAAATATAAATTAAGTTAAATTGTATAAGTCGCAGGCAATAGCTGTCTATCTGTTCGACATTCAGCCAGACACATAAGAATTACGACTATAGGCGGGAGTGTCCGTCCACTTTAAACCGGGTTAAAATATTATTTTAAAGTACTTCTGAGTAAATTATATTTTTCGTTTTATTTTCTTGTGGCAGAAGAATATATTGATTGTTTCCGCAACCTGATCTTGACAACGCGACATATAGTTGGCCGTGCGAAGAACAGTCTTGCCGTAAATCTAATCCTACATATTTAAATGTTTGCCCCTGTGATTTATTTATCGTTACGGCAAAAGATAATTTAATTGGGAATTGGACTCTTTTAAAATGAAAAGGCAAATCATTTGGAATCATTGGGATCCGAGGTATAAGTACTGTTTGACCAACCGCTGGACCAGTCAAAACTGTTGCAACGATCACGTTATTGCGAAGAAATTTAACCTGAAGTCGAGTCCCGTTACATAAATTTGGTGGCTTAAGATTTCTAAGTAAAATAATTGGGGCACCAATTTTTAACTTGAGAGAATGTGGGGGGAGGCCACTCGGGTTTAAAGAATTAAGAAATTCCTGTGGATAATGGACTGCATCTTCTTGATCTCATCAACAAATATATTTCGAAAAAGATTATTACAGGATTTTATGTTGATAAAAAACTCTATGGCCCATAACTCATTAATAGGTACCAACTCTTAACATCTTACACACGTGATAACTTTTAAACGAAATATCCGATTGAGATGAAACAAAAAGTATTTTACTTCTACATAAATACTCTTGATAACATAATGCTTAATTTCGATAAAGATTAATATTACGATACATATATTAGTAATTTATATCAGTTTTTTTTTCTTCAGATGATTTAATAATTATTTTGAACACAAAATCGGTTATTGTGATTAAACCATGATAGCTAGATATATGTTCTCGCGGACTTTTTTGTAGGTCTTAATGGGATCTACAAACCCGTAGTACATCATTTTGCTCTATTGTCAATAGTTTTTGCAGCGCACGCAAAAATAGGTTTTCGATTTTACACCTTGTGTTACAAAATAGCAATTTTATTACGGATCCCTAATTTTGAAAAAAAAAAACATAGCCTATAGCCTTCCTCAATAAATGGACTACCCAACACTGAAAGAAACATTCAAATCGGACCAGTAGTTTCAGAGATTAGCGCGTTCAAACAAACAAACAAACAAACAAACAAACAAACAAACTCTGCAGCTTTATAATATTAGTATAGAAGTATAGATAAACAACCTTTCCGTTATTCCCTATAGTATATACCTATAAATATCGACGAGTAGGTAATTTCAAGCGTGTCAGCGAGAAAGAGGGATAGACCTATACACCCTCTATAGCTCCATCCTTTTAACAGTTTAGGTCGTAAAATGGTTCGAGTTAAGAGCTCGTGGTAGGGGTCGTGGACACTTACGTTCTAGGCAAGCGTTTTCCATCGTCAACCAAATCATCGCTTACTTTCACTTACGATAGTAGTCAAGCGCGGGCATAACAATAATATATTTTTTTTATTTTAAAAATCTCGTTCTTGCAAAAAAAAACCCTAGTTTGATAAAAAATCTAAATAGGTTGGTATATTTTACATAACATCATAAGCAGATTTAAAGGTTAGTCTTATGATAAGTTATAGTAGTCATAAGTCATTATTATTTCGAAATCTATGCTAATTTAATTCAATCTTCCGAAATATTCACAGATTTATGCTGTTGACTGTACCTACCTACAGGCTTCGTGTTGAAAGGACTTAATTAAAACTTAAATGTCGTTTGTTAAGGTTGCACGAATATTTCGCGGTATGTTACGAAGTTTATGCCATCAAAAACAAATTAAGTACAAATTACTTAGAACAGCTCCAGGTATGATTTAAAACTTTGGTTTCGCAAGCTTTGTATACATGGTTATTTGTAAAATACTGGCAACATCTCAGGACTATGTTAAGAACATCATAAACAACAAATTTTGTTTTATGACTTTTAAGAATTTATCATACATTGATTCAGATTCATCAGATTTTCATACGCGGGACGCGTTAGTTACTACAGCGGTTATTACAGCAAAATACTGAGTTGTAATATGTTAGTCGAACAACGAAATCTTGAAGGTTTGTTTTTGTTAAATGTATTAAGTATGTTTTGAAAAATTCATAGAACAAAAGTTGTTGTTTATGATGTTAATAATAGTAATAGTAATAGTCCTGCAAGGTTGTTAGTGTTTTACAAATAACCCTGTTATATTTTAGATACTGCTTCTGCTTATGGAAACAAACAATTTTTCAATATCCTTACTCGAAAACTTTTATCCCTAACGCTTTTAGGCACTCAATTTACTGTGTTCCGCACTAGTGCGGAAAAGTACGCGAGCTCGCGCCCGCCACAGTTTATCGTATTTATCGTATCAAGCTGAGCGCTAAACGATCCCCTCGAGTCGCCGGTTGGGCCCCGTTTATCATCTCATAAGTGTATTAAAAAACGTCGTTTGATACACGTGGAGTCACTGCACCACTAGGCATCATAAAACCCTCGCCTGCGGCTCGGACGAATTCCGCCTTGGTGGCAATGCCAAACTTTCTCCACTTGTATCAAAATATTCTTCTTTTCTTCATAGTAAATTCCTAAAAAACTTAACTTTCCGATCAAAGTTATCATCAGCGGATCAAAATTCACTCGATGACACTGCAACATACCATCACACTAATATTATACAGCGAAAGTTTATAATATACAATGTGTTGTTTTTGATATCCCATAACTCAAGGTTTATATTCTCTAAGAAAAATAATACTAAAAGTCCTAGAATATGTGGTCCAAAAATGCATGGTTTCGAAGATAATTATCATCAATCATAATTAATTTAGGTCAAAAATTTACACCCGTATGACAAATTTTTACTTTTGTGACGTTGCCAGTCATCGATGAAATCTAAAGTAGTTTGCAAACAAATGACATTATATATTTACGTTGTCATATATTATTTCACGTAAGGGTGTTTTACATAAATAATCGTGAATTTATCGAATTATTTTGTATGGAAAATGAAAACAAAAAAGAAGATAATTGAAAAATAATTCATTTGTCAGGAATTCATACCCTAGAGTTATGGGATATCAAAAAAAAACACGTTGTATATGTAGACCATGTGAGTTTATGAATTGGCTGAACAAATTTTGATGATACTTGACACACGGATAGACCATACCCTGGAATAGGACATCTCTATCATCATCTTACCCTTGTCCCATATTACTTGGGGTCGGTGCAACACGATTTTATTTATTCATTCTATACACACCAACTCTCTTTTCTTTCATATCACTCCTCACACAATCCACCAATCTTTTCTTTGGTGTCCCACTCCCTCTCCATCCATCCACATGTATATTCATAACTCTTTTCTAACATGCGTTTTATCCCTCCTCTTCACATGGCCATGCCACCTGGAATAGGACAGCCAACAAACAATTTTATAATACCTACTTCTATAGCATTACTTTAAGTTCACATTTAACGATAGATGTTGATTTACTCATTATTATTACTGGAAAGGTAACTAACCTAACCTCACCGAGTGTGTTACATAATTCCGAAAAGTGTAACATCGAATAACACGTTCCCATAAGTTTACTAATCCGAAACACATAACAACGAATGCACGTTTCCACGAAAAACTTAACGCCGTAGCCATGCGATCTCGAATTACATGATTCAGAAAACTGTAATATCGAATAACACGTCCCCGTATGTTTACTAATAGGAAACTCTTCACAACGAATGTACACTGCTACGAAAAACCTAACGCCACAGTCATGGAATCTCGAATAACCAAATCTCTAATTCCGCATTCGTTGAACCCGCAGCACTACAGTCAATTGTTTAACCACTGCGTCGTCCGTGCCGTGCCTGTGTTCGTTTAGTTGCCCTTTCCGTTTCAGGACTTTACCGTAGTCCTGAAACGGAAAGGGCAACTTTCCCGAAACATTCCTGCAGTCCAAAGTAAATTAACTTAACAAAAAATTAAAACACTGCTCTGCCAAAAACAAAATCATCTCTGTAACTACCATTATCGTAAACAATTAGTGAAAACCATATCGATTACCGTGATAGATAGGCTGCTCCAATTTGTTATAGGTAGGTGTACAAAATTCAATTTCAGAAACGCTCATCCAAGGCGTAATAAAATTATTAAGTTGTCAATATCCGCCAATACAAATACGTTCCCTAGGTAACATGGTCCTTATTGATATCGTGTTTTATGTACTGCATTTTGATCTCTATTAGCAACAAAATAAAACATAAAAGCGTACCTATGACAAGCGAGGACTACTGAATTTATTAAAACTATACGTAGGTTTTGATTCTAATCGAAAATTAGAACAACAAATTGATTCAAAAAAAGAACGCCGCCAAGTTAGCGCCTATCCAAACTTAGCGTGGCCCATTGTGTGTAGACATCAAACCATTAATTGTTCCTTATAAGAATTTGGTACAAAAACTGCGGCCATTGAATTGAATAGGATCAATCTAAATTGCTCTGGCACGACAATCATGGGCGTATTCGTGAGTCATTATTATGTGGTCTCATGTACTTTATGGTGTAATGCAAATGATGGTAGAGAATCGCAAAAGTCGTGGAAATCGTGAGTTTAGATGTTAGATGGTAACTGTGTAACTATCGAGATTCTAACGCATTTTCTTGGTCGAATAATTTGAGCCGACTTGGATTTAGAATAGGTAACTCAGTGTCTTAGGTAGAATTTTAGGTAGATAATGTTTATAAATTACTCCACCATGCTCAAACGGCAATTTGAAGTTTTAGTACACGTGTAGACCAGTGCGCCTCACTATTAACGATTGCATGACTGCTTACTGTCAGGTGGGATCGCAGTCAAGCACTAGTTTATATTATTAAAAAAAAAAACATTTCCACTTTATTTGTATGACCCTGTGTGCGTGTAGATCATTTTTTTCTTTAACGGGGACAAAATCGCTGGCAGTATAAATGTAAAAAAATGCTGGAAAAATATCGTTCTCTAGACTTGACCATAAGTCTTTTTACTAAAATATTGTGACACTAGAAATTTTAATACAGTAACTAAGTATAGGTACTCGTATATACTGCCATTCTTCTGGGCATGTTTCCGACGTGTCCAGATGATTGTATGTGTATTTGATTGTTACGATTATTTAAGTCATTTAAGTAGATACACATGTTATGTTAAAAATCTGTACTTGTTTTGAACTAAACCACTATAAACTTATAAATAAAAAAATAAATAAAAAAATATACAGAATACTTTAAAGGTATTTAGATTTAGAATATTAAATTCGATAATTAATAACTTAATTCAACTTAATGTTTCCGCCAATTTGTTGACATCAACTTGATCATTTGTAGCCGAGTTTAAATTAATTGGAATATTTCAGTTGCATCGTTTTCCGCTGGGGGAATGAACTTCCGGGCTGTCAGAGTTAACTAAGCGAAACGGATACAATTTCTAATTATCATAATCATTTAAATCTCGTGTAGAAGAAGTATTTTTTAAATTATATATGAAGATTCTTTTTTAGAATATTTATATATTACCTCTTTTGTTTTGCGGTGTTGCTTAAAAATTAAAAACTATTTCTGGATTCACAATTACGACGCTTTGTAATTTCAATGATTGTTCAAAATTTGCCACAAAGACTAGCACTTAAACACACCACATAAACTTTACATCACATCACACACACACAAATAACACAAAAACTCATGAGTGAAATAAAAACATTATCTTATTATTATTTCTCCCATCAGTATGCCATCTAAAATTTACTGCATGTACCTATTTTTCATCAAATCTATACTTACTTATTATTAACATTTTAATCTATATCTATATTATATATATAAAAGAAAGTCGTGTTAGTTACACTATTTATAACTCAAGAACGGCTGAACCGATTTGGCTGAAAGTCGGTGGGGAGGTAACTTAGAACCAGGAGACGGACATAGGATACTTTTTTTTTTGAGTAGGGTAGAGTAGGGTAGAGTAAGGTAGAGTAGGATAGAGTTGGGTAGAGTAGGATATAGTAGTCAGTTGACGGGAGCGACGCCGCGGGCAAAAGCTAGTATATAATAAATATGATAAAGCTGAAGAGTTTGTTTGGTTGAACGCGCTAACCCCAGGAACTACTGGTTTGAATTAAACAAAACTACATATAGGACAACCCATTTATCGTGGAAAGCATAGGCTATATACCATCACGCTAAGACTGATAAGAACGGAGCAGTAACCAAAGGCGCGCAGGAACAGCTAGTTGATAGAATAGATACATAGTAGCTCATCAAATGTATATGTATATTCTATAGCTACATAACTTACGTAATGAGCCATATACAAACACTTTTGCGGAATCCAAGAGATCTATGGCTATTAATACGTCATCATTTTCTCACAATTGCTTCGTTAAACTCGGCACATTACAGCCACGTGCGGTTTACGCGACAGCCTTGATAGCTGCTGCTTAAGATTCTCCACATTTTGGAGGTAAAAGGGCACAGTGTGGTAACTGTAGTGTCGGGGTATTAATGAGACAATCTGTTAAGAGCGTTTACGTGGAACGGTACTTCAATAAATCTGTCAAGTCAACATTCTTGGAAATTAATAGACCCTTGGAAATTAATAGACCGATAGTGGTGTTTATTCATTCGGAATACGCAGACCGGCCGTCCGGAAACCTTCCGGACCGAGCCCGGCTCGTCAACGGCGCGTAGTGTTCGCGCGCCTCAAAGAGATGTCTGCAAATCCGTAGGGACCCAGCAGGGCCGAAACCCATGGTCCTGGAACGCAAATGACAAAGAAGGAACATAAGTGTGGTTTTAGTAAGTAAAATTTCAGAATTTTACTGACTAAAACCACGCTTATGCCCCTCGCGCTTCGCCCTAGAGCGAGAGAAGTCATTGCATGATTTCACAACTTAAAAAAAATCTAGGTCTAGAAAGTTAAATGAAAAGAAAAAACAAAAAGAAGAGACAGAATCAAACTACTTTTATATTCTTTTTAGAAAAAAGTTTCAAAAAACTTTTAGGGACCAAGGAAGCATACAAATTATTCTTCTTTTTTCATGAAGATGCATAAAAGCATTAGCCAGATATCGAGGTTATTTGCGGTGTTGACGTAGCAACTTAATGACACAGAGGATCCTTAATGATCTAAGTGCAGAGAGCATAAAGTGAAGAGGTCAATCTCGCAAAAAGACCGGAAACTATAAATTAGTGCTTAACTACATTAATAATGGTTAAATGGACACACACAATAATATCATGGGTACAACCAAGTCTGAATATCACTCATAATCCGTCAATCGGCTTTCAAAGCATTAGTAAAGAGGTATCTCCTAGGCAAGCTAGTTCTATCGTGGACCTCATCGTTTGCATCATGCGAGGTCAAGTTCAAAAGATAAAAAAGTAATAAAATTCCGAAAAAACGTGTCCGACTCGCACTTAGCCGGTTTGTTACGGCTAAGTGCGAGTCGGACACGTGCACGCAGGGCTCCGTACCATTATCTATACAATTTTTTACACAATTTATTTTATCCTGTTTTATGTATTTGTTGTAATAATGGTAATAGAAATACATAAAAAATACGTGAAAATTTAAATTGTCTAGCTATCACGATTCATGACATACAGACAGAGGGATAGTGGAGTCTTAGTAATAAGGTCCCGTTTTTACCATTTGAGTACGGAACCCTAAAAACGCCAGGAGAATAATTTTTTATAATGCCTCTAAAAAAGAATCCAGATGGAGTATTCTGTACAGCTGACGTAAAATACCAATAGACACTCTAATACTCTGTATCTTGAGATACAGTACTTTGTGTTAACACTTCTAAATGAGTTGTTTGTTGTGGTGACATAAGATGGCATATACAACAAACATATAACTTTAATAATTATATTGAGAAACACCGTAGATGCATATACTGTATCTCTAATACAATTTATAGGTGAAATTAGCGATTTTTATAACAGGTTGGTTTAAACTGCGATATCTTAGGATTAACTTGGAATTGTTCAAAATGAAATTTAAACAATATAATCATAATTATATAACTAGTTATAAACATCTAAACCAATAAATATTATTGCTTAAGAGGCTGCATGAAATCAGCGTAAGTACATATTAATCTCTACCTAATTCCGACCTCTGATTATCACACTTGAATGATAAATCTACGTAAATATGGGAGCGTTTTGGCGAGAAAAATGACGTACATCCACCTGTCCAAGGGCTAGGCGACCTATGATTAGGCATCGTGATTTACAAAATTTGTTACCGAGAATTGAAAAAATACTAATATCTCAAAAAAAAAAAAATGTACTGTTGGTAAAAAAGTATTTGCCCAATACTTACAATTATTATATTCTCTATTGACAAGTATAAATTTCGTGTTGGTAATTACTTAGGTAAAAAATTTGAAACACGAACAATAAACGCAAATAGACATTTTTATTGTTTGTAGAACAATAAATAAAAAAAATATTTGTACAAAATTGAAGACCATGAATCAAAGTATTGCTATTATATTTTTTTTAGAATTTTATGATGTCCTTTTAAGGTACTTTATACAAGTCGAAAAACGTATATTTTCAAAGGGAGCCCCTTAATAGGTAATATATACGAACTAAAAATAATATATACAAAAGGTAAGAAAAAGAACTCATTAGGCATCAATAAATTCATCCACATCGATGTGCCTAGAACGCTGGCAGATTCGTTGACCGAAGAAAAGCCCAGCCCTCTGGGCACGCTGAGATATACAGAACAACTCGATGAACGCTTGGAGCCCATGGCCCTAGTGTTTCAAACAACATATAACTTCCGAATTTGGTTATTATTTTACGCCATTTGAGGTTTTCTGCACCTGGAGCAGCCGCCCCAGCAGAGCCCGCCGTTAATTCAATATTAATTTAAAAGTTTAAGCTACTAACAGCTACCTAATGGAGTCTGATAAACTAATACATATAAGACTTAATACAATTCACTTCTCTTGCTTATTCATACAGTTGCACGGATGAATCAATGATCGTATATACCGACCTTGTCTGAATATTAGCATTATTTATACAGCAGCATCCATTTTTTGATCGACGCGACGGTGCGCTATGTTCCACACGTGCCTCAAAAACCTGTCTGTAAAAAAATCCGTGCCCCTAAAACGCAAAGGGCAAGTAAAAAAACACAGGTGCATTTTAGTGAGTAAAAGTCCATCACTCCATATCGCTCCACCCAGAACAGGAAGATTCATTTGATGATTTTCCACGTCAAAAAAAGGCACCCGTTATTTAAGATTTTATAACTACTTACAGTTTTGAACCGTTTAGGGTTGAAACGCTTGGATCATAGGGACCGAGTCTCCTTTTCAATAAAACTACACCGACTGGTCGACACTTTGCGTGACCAGAGGGCTGGCTCGTTCTTTGCCCAAAGAATTAGCATTGCCAATCAACGTGGCAATGCTTCCAGATTTCTGGGGACAGCGATATAGAGGAGTACTTCGATGCCTAAGTGTATTTTATTTATGTTGTTATATTATATAATTATATACACAGTTAGGTTTAGTATATATACTTGGTTAATATGTCAGTTTTTTATGCATATATTTATTGTTAGATCTTACAAAATACTAACAAGTATAAACTAACTATGTAGGTATAAAATATGACTGGGAGGATTCTCATAATGTATGATTAGCTGGCGCGTGACTTGTTAATTCGTTCGTAAATATTATTTAGCGTTACCTATATTATTTTATAGCACAACAGCCAAGATTTGTTTATGTTATTGTTAGTTGGTTGACCTCTCCAATTTTGTAGTAATATTTATAACGTGGATGAGAACAGGAAGTTCTCTTTTCAACCTAAATAAATTGGTCTAACTAATAATTGAGTAGAGGCATTGAGCAGCAAAGGACTTAAGGAATTCTTAATATTAAAATTAAATTCAAGTGGTACTAAGATGCTTAAAATGTTGAAGTGACGAAATTATATGATTCAGTCAACGGATGTGAAAAAAAATCTATATGAAAAAGATCATAAAAGACCTATTTTTGAGGTGAAAATAATATAACTCCTCCCGCTCCAGATGGAGCGAGAGACAGTGTCAGACTTTTACTGACTGAAACCCATCTGTCCCTTGCCCTTTCCATTCGAGGGCCGCGGTAAACCTTTCAAAGCTCATGCCACCTTAAGCAATTATTTTACTGCAAAGCACGCAAAAATATAATTAAAAATAATAATTAGTTTGCAGATAATTAAGATTTTTAATTACTTTGCCTTTTAAAATTATTGGACTGTACGCCGTAAGATAAACATTGTAAATATTATTATTAGCGCATTAAAATAATATGTTAAGTGAAGTAATTACACGCAACTAACGATTCGTTTCGCATCACGAGTTACTTCTACACGTTTGCCTTCAGTGCACCACCACTTTGAATTTATAGGCAGGCGGCAGGAAAATAAGTTACTGTTTTTAAGTTAGTATAAGTAAAACCTTACCAATATGATATAGTGTTTCAGTATTTATACCCCGAAGTGCTTTTTTTGTGGTGGGAAATCATCCAATGACTTCTGACGCTCTAAGGTGTAGCGAGAGGGCAGACTTTAACTGAATAAATCCTTACCTAGGTTCGTCAGTGGCTCTTTGCGTTCCAGGTCTGCGGGTTTCCTTTTCAGATATTCCCCGTGGCACTAGCGGGCAACGGCCCTGCTGGGCCTCTATGGTTTTGCGGCGCATAGGGAACACTAACCGCCATCGACGACTCGGGCTCGATTCGGACGGTTATCGTATGACCGGACGGAAAACTTTAAGGTTTTCCGTCCGGTAAAAAAAAAAAAACTCAAAACGCTATGTCATATCGTTAACGATATGACATAGCGTTTTAAGTTTTTTTCTAAAGTATTTATACCCCGAAGGGTAAGATATTTGACCTTCCGAACGCTTAAGGTTATATTTCCCGGGTTACACTTTTACCTAAACAAAACAAGCAAAACATGTAAAGGTGGGTCTATAAATTCATGTAGTGTCGCTCCCCACTATACGGATTTGAGCTCAGCTCGTGCTTAGCTCGTGCTCGGCTCCTCTAGAGTTGGTCTACATTACACGGATTTGAGTTCAGCTCGACATCCGCTCGTACTTGGGTCCGACCCACCTTTACATATTTTGCTTGTTTTGTTTAGGTAAAAGTGTAACCCGGGAAATATAACTTTTTTTTCGTTTACTGCATTTTGCAGGTCAGTATAAGGTTCTGTGTTAATTAAAAAATAATTAGCAACCATAACAAATACGGCTTTGCTAAAATGGCTATTTCATGAAAAAGTTATTCAATAGCTGTACCTATTGAGAGAGTTGTATTGATGATATTAATGATGCGTAAACGTAACGTAAATCATCAATAGGTATATACTCGTATAAAATGCTTTGTCCTGAATGATTGACGGATCAACACACAGCCTAAACCGCTCATCGTAAAGACCTGAAACTTGGAGAGTATATTCTTTGTATGACGTAGGCATCCGATAAGAAAGAATTTTTCGAAATTATTCCCCTAAGGGGGTGAAAAAGGGGGGCAAAGTTTGTATGGGACAATGTGATTCTTTGGGCCAACTTCCAATTTTGCATGAACATTCTTTAACAGAATTAATGGAAGACGAGTTACGTATTTTATTGAAATTCATCCCCTAACGGGGTTCAAAAAGGGTGGAAAGTTATTTTGGGGGTGATTTGCTTCGAAGTTGATATCAATACTCCTTAGTACTTTTGATTTAACCTTTTGACGTGCGTAATTAGAGACACAATAGTAAGACAATGGCTTGCGGGCGCCGGCTACCGCCTGAGCGTTAATGAATTAAATTACATTTTATTTTGACACATGTTTGAAAACTCAATCTGATTTTATTCAAAAAAGGTTGAACTCACATAAAAGCTTGGTGCAATGCTATATATTATATACTTACTATATACTCATAAACAAGCAGGATGTCTCAAAAATTCGAAATTTGAAATGGTAAGGATTAAAACATTTTGGTTATAAAATAAACGAATCATTACATATAAAAAAAAAATGTAACATACAGTACATGTGTGTGTGTGTACACACATGACACAATGTGCGTATGTGTGTGTGTGTGTGTGTCAGGATCTTTGTGGCTTCTTGCAATGAAACACTTTTATTTCATTGAATATTTGTATTTCTTTACGCGTAATGACATCACTTTACAACGGTTGCGTCCGAACTGAAAAAACTAGACATTATTTTGTTCTATTCAATTTTTAAACCTATTCTAGAACAACAAAATCCTTAGAAGTATATTTTACATGCCAGTTCGTTAACTTACCTCATGCGATCTCCTTTCGATATCACATGAGCTACGCCCCAATGAATAGAAATGTGGAGGCAACAAACATTTATATTCTAAAGAAAACTTTCGAAGGATTAAGCATGACCTACCTATTACCTAACACAGATGTCCCTACCTTTTTAACCGACTTTAAAAAGGAGGAGGTTATATGTTCGGTTGAATGTATGTTTTTTATTTTTATTTTTTATGTATGTTCACCGATTTCTCGGTCAATTGTGGACCGATTTTGAAAATTTTTTTTTGATTGATAGGTTATGCTTCCGAATTGGTCCCATAGAAATATTGTTATGATCTGATCACGAACTTCGAAGATATGGAACAGAACTCCTCATAGGATCACAGCAGAACCGTCGTAACAAGTAAAATTGCTTTGTTTATACGTGTAGTCGATGACTGACTGAAAGTAGAGGGGGAATATATCGAACTGATCTGATGATGAAGCCTGAAGTTAGGCACCGGAACTCTGTAATAAATTAATGTAATCTAACCGTGTTTGGGATTATTAGAATTGTCATGAGATGCACTCTGTCTATAAGGTATTTAAGTTTGGCTGAGGGGTACTTTTTAGTGGTGGTACCACAACTAAAAAGTCTAAAATAAAAAACTTTTTACAAAAAAAATACAACCGACTTCAAAGTAAAAAAAAACACTGAAATGTGCAAGATAACTTTAATTTCGGAAGTCGGTGTTAAATAACGAAGAGACAAAACTATTATAGAAACACCGACTTCCGAAATATAAGTTATCTTGCACTTTTCAGTGTTTTTTTTTTAATTTGAAGTCGGTTGTATTTTTTTGTAAAAAGTTTTTATGCCTTTAAATCTCTAATCGTTCGGGGTATGCAATAAAAAACTTTTTACAAAAAAAATACAACCGACTTAAAAGTAAAAAAAAACACTGAAAAGTGCAAAATAACTTTAATTTCGGAAGTCGGTGTTTCTATAATAATTTTGTCTCTTCTTTATTTAACACCGACTTCCGAAATTAAAGTTATTTTGCACTTTTCAGTGTTTTTTTTTTACTTTGAAGTTGGTTGTATTTTTTTTGTAAAAAGTTTTTTATTGTTTAATTTTCGATAGTCTACGCAAAATCTCCATGTATTATCAGGTTTTTGTACCAACACTACTGGGGAAGCATACGCGCTCTTAGATTTACGGATAACTCAATTATTCAACATTTCTTCAACCTGTGAGTTTATTATATCAAAATCATAAGCCTGGATGCACAGCGACCACCCAGCTAAACGTCCATTCATATCTTTTCTCTTCCTCAGCTAGCAAAGCGCCTTGTGATCCGTCATGACCTGGAACTTCAGGCGCTTAAGCAATACAAATATTCTATGAAATAAAAGTGTTTCATTGCAAGAAGCCACAAAGATCCTGATACCGTCGCAGAGTGCGACAGAGTGGTGGAGGCGCCGGGTAATGACATCACTTTACAACGGTTGCGTCCGAACTGAAAAAACTAGACATTATTTTGTTCTATTCAATTTTTAAACCTATTCTAGAACAACAAAATCCTTAGAAGTATATTTTACATGCCAGTTCGTTAACTTACCTCATGCGATCTCCTTTCGATATCACAGTAGTCTAGGGTAGGTAGCATAGGGTAGGTAGGGTAGAGTAGGGTAGAGTAGGGTGGAGTAGGATAGAGTGGGCTTGAGTAGGGTAGAGTTGGGTAGAGTAGAATAGAGTAGTCAGTTGACGGGAGCGAAGCCGCGGGCAAAAGCTAATCTATATATATAAAAGGATATCATCTATACATATCAACGCATAGCCGAAACTACTGGGATTAGGAGCGTGAAATTTTGCACAAGGTTTCCTTTTATGACGTAGGCGAGCACTAAGGAAGTATTTTTCAAAATTCACTCCCTAAGGGGATGAAGCGGGGGTCCAAAGTTTGTATGGAGAAGCCTACATTCACGCGAGTGAAGCCGCGGGCAGATGTTAGTATTTCAATATAATTATAACTCCGTAAATAAATATGTGTTACGGTTGCTAATCTCATTATAATCATCATAGAACAAAAAAAGTTAAGAACTACCCTACAGGCTATCCATTATTTATAAAAGAGGAAAGTCATCTAAGGACTTTTCCCACTCTAGAGCGGAGCGCGAGGGTGTGTCAAGACTTTTACTGAGTAAAACCATATCTATGTTCTTTCTGTGCCTTGTGTTCCACCCATCCCCAGGCTTCCGCCCTGCTGAGCCTTTAAGGTTTTGCTGACATCTCTTTGAGGCTCGCGTGGACACTATGCGCTGTCGACGACTCGGGCTCAGTCCGTACAGATGGACGGCGAGCTTCCCATTACTCGTCGTCCGCAAACCCAAAGCGGGCCACCCTGGCGCTTTCACCTCAAATTCGGCGTAATGGAAGCAAGGTTTTTCTATGAACTGGCGACCCACCACCCTACTTGCTTGTGTTCGTACGACACAGAAACCGAGGTTTGCAATATTGCACAAAATGCATAAAATTTCTGGAAGTGCCTAAGCAAGATGCTGTCCAAATTAAAGAGTCGGTGAGAAAATTTTAACGTGCAACTCGATCGTGCTCTTATTCGTGCTATTTTCAGAGGCCTCCTCTGGATTCAATATAGTTCTTTCATCTTTCTTCTTGATGAATGCGTAGTAAAATTATCTATTTCTTTATTATTTATTAAAAACTTTATGCACTAGTAAATGTACAAAGGCCAACTTAATGCCTTAGACATTATTTACTTTAGAGTGGTGCAGAAACACAATAGATACGGCTGGTGCAACTTAAACTGAAAAGAATTAGGTATAATAATAATAATATATACTTAGATACACGCATATAAATATGCAATGTTATTGTGAAAAAACAAATCCAGTTAATTAATGCCATTCAAATGCAAATTACAAACCACAATCTATTTGTAGACCCTAACAGGTCTCAACGGTAGTGAAAAACGTTATTTTTAGGGTTCCGTACCTCAAAAGGAAAAACGGAACCCTTATAAGATCACTTTGTTATCCGTCCGTCTGTCTGTCTGTTTGTCTGTCAAGACCCTTTATCTCAGGACCGCGTAAAGGTATCAAGTTGAAATTAAAACCATATACTCAAGTTTGCGGTCCTTTGAAGCTGTGAAAAAATCAAACTTCTAAGTAAACGAAAAAAAACGATACGGCCGTTTATGTCGCAAGAAACTTATATTTCGACACGCTCAAGGGAATCAAATTCATAGGGTACTTCCCGTTGACCTAGAAGCAAAGTCTCATACCACAAGGAAAAATATAGGAAAAAATCTGAAGACTAATTTTTGTAGTTACGTCACAAAAAACACTTTGTTCGCGATTCGGAAAAATCATAGGTAAGTTTGTACGGGAACCTCAGTGCGCGAGTCCGACTCGCACTTTGCCAGTTTTTTTTAAATAACTGTTTTAAAGAAGCGGTCGTCGCGTGCTAGTGCAGTTTATCTACTGTTAACTTTTGGTTGGCACTTATAAGAAAGAGTTTATACATTCCTTTTCACACTAAATCATCTTATTAAGGAGTTCACAATGTAACTAGTTATAACTACCTGAAACTGAGATCGTCCTTCGACGGTTAGCAAGCAGACCCGAGGGAAAAATATAGTGCATATTGTAGCACATTTGATTTTATTTCTATAATCTTAACAACCATATTACTATACATTACAGACTTGTTATCAGTAACAAGTCTGTAATGAAAAATATCTTACACTTCTGGGTTAAATCAGGTCTGACATGATTTCCTACAATAGGCAATTTGAAATCTAGCCTGCCCCCCTAGCCAAGTTGCAAACGATAAACTTGAACGCTTGGTAATCTCCAATAGATTTTCAACTTTATACCTAAGAGCATAAAGTTGAAAATCTATTAAAGACTACTGAGCGTTAGCGACCGGAACGAACGAAAACACTATGTAATCTTCAATAGCTTTTCAACTTTATATCCAATAACATAAAGTTGAAAATCTATTAAAGACCACTGAGAGTTTACGTTTATCGTTTGTGACTTGGCTAGGGGGGCTGATGTATAATAATTCATTTAAGTAAATCAAAAACTTCTAGGCACTTATGGGCCAACCACACGCACAAGCACGATTTTACACATTACACATTATACTCATAGCAAAATAACCTAGAATGGGTTTAATTTATTCACGTTTTGCCTTTAGGGTTAAGACCACATTTATTGCCGCATACATACAATCAGCCACATTTAGACCGATTTCAATGTTCAAGCATCGTTTCAGAATTGGTTATCCGTCGAAGGAATTTGGACTTGATAACAGTATTGGTGTACCAAATTCATTAACATCTTGTACAGTCAACATAACAACGTTACCCGGGTATCACATTTGCTATCGACCAATAAGGCAAGCAGATCGCTTCTTTTGGAAGAATGTTATTCACGGACGAATGTTATTCCTATTCTACACTAAATGCAAAACTCTCAAAACTTAAAACGCAATTTGTTTTGCTGTCTGTAACTTCCAGAAACATGGAAGCCTTTTTTTGTACCTCAGAGGATTAGTTTTCCGAGAACTCTGCTACTCACTATAGTTACTATAAGCAGTAAGTTTATAAACTCTTTAGACTTTTTTAAAGAAAAAGTAAGGCTCTCTCCCTTGACACTTGGAGCTTTAGACGTTCCCGTATTGTCTCTCTACATATTTTTGTAAATAATGTCAAAACGATTTAGTTTTGTAGGGTAAGTAGTACTTATGCCTTAACCTACCTAAGTACACTAATGACTTTGAATAAAGAAAACAGTTGTAGGAGAATTGAATCTATTTTCAACAGCCAAGTTAGGTACTTATTACCTAAATTAATGTAAATTGTTGAGTTGAGACCCCCGCAATCAGTGCAGATACCGTAGTCTATTGGTAATTACAGTTTTTGTTTGGGGTCGAAATGCTTGAGTCATGGCGTCCGCTCTAGTACCTACGTAATCTTTTCAAAGATATTTCTCACCTACTGATCGACACTTCGCGTGACCTGAAGCCTGGCTCGTTCTTTGCCTAAAGAATTAGCATTGCCATGCAACGTGGCAGTCTTTTGGGCACGTTTCCGGCGTGTCCAGATGACAACGATGTGGAGGAATACTTCGACGCCTAATTATATTAGATTTTGTCTAAGTATACATAATTATGTAGATGGATAATAGATAGACTCTATGTTGTACACGTTAACAAAATACAATGGAAGCTAAAATTACACAATTAACAATGGCGCGACCTTACCGCTAAAAGCGATTTTTGAACCGACTTCAAAAAGGAGGAGGTTCTATGTTCGGCTGAATGTATTTTTTTTATGTATGTTCACCGATTTCTCGGTCAATTGTGGACCGATTTAGAATTTTTTTTTTTATTGATAGGTTATGCTTCCAAGTTGGTCTCATAGAAATATTGATATGAACGAAGATATGGAACAGAATTCCTCATAGGATCAGAGCAGAACTGTCGTAACAAATAAAATGGCTTTGTTTATACGTGTAGTCGATGACTGACTGAAAGAAGAGGGGGAATATATCGAACTGATCTGATGATGAAGCCTGTATTATAATTGTCATGAGATGCACTCTGACTATAAGGTATTTAAGTTTGGCTGAGGGGTACTTTTCAGTGGTAGTACCATAACTAAAAAGTGTAAAATAAAAAACTTTTTACAAAAAAATTACAACCGACTTCAATGTAAGTCTTCACTAAAAAGTGCAAAATAACTTTAATTTCGGAAGTCGGTGTTAAATAACGAAGAGACAAAACTATTATAAAAACATCTGTTTCCTGTACCTACTGTTTTTTATTTTTACATTGAAGTTGGTTGTATTTTTTTTGTAAAAAGTGTTTTATTATTGTCAACCTTTGGATGGATTTGACAGAGAAGAAGAAAAGATATGTACGTACATAGTTAGGTGGCAAATACTCGTCGTTAGTTAACACTTAAGTCATTTATGTACATAATTATAGGTATTTTGAAAAAGAGAAATGTAAAATTATGTAGGTACCTACATAAATAAATATAGGTATTTTGATTTTTATTTTCCTAAAACTAGTTATCTTGGGCTGGGGGTATATTGTTCAAAGAGTCACCGCGATCCTGCAACGAAAAGGGTAACTGAAGGAATACAGATGGACTTTACCCAGTAAATACGCTTCTTTTCTCTCCACCCAGAGCAGGAGAAGTTAATCTGAGTAATTTAATCTTAAAAGCTATGAGGCAAAATCTAGAATTATTAGACATTAAATATTATTTTGCCAGAGAACTATGGAGCGCAGCATTCTGGGCGTAAAAAGAACAAACCGAATACGGAATGACACGCTGCACTCCATAACGGGCATAATAGACGTGGGCAAAAAGGCGGCCAGGCTCAAATGGGATTGGGCGGGTCATGTCAGCCGCATGCACAGAGACCACTGGGCAAGCGTCGCCACACAGTGGGTTCCTAAAGAAGGAAAGCGCCCTCGAGACCGGCCTAAAAAGAGGTGGCGTGATGATTTGGACGTGTACCGTGAGGACTGGTTAGAGACGGCGCGGCAGAAAATTTTGGAAGAACTTGGGGGAGGTCTTTGCCCAGAAGTGGGACAATAAGGGCTAGTTAAAAAAAATACGATTAACAAACTATCCGTTTAGTTTCGTTTGGTATAAAGCGGTAGGTATGTGGCACACACTTGAAACAAATTAATTGCTACAAATTGTTTGAAAGCAATTAAGCTGACGAAAGCTAAAGATTGATGTAGGTACTTGGAAATCCCAAGTAGTGCTGTAATAGCAGTTTTATTAATCCACAAAATGAGCCTACGGTTACAATTCTTAGCTTTTTGCTAAAGGGTATTTTTTGTGTACGTACCATTTTTTGTTTAACGGGAAATAATAATATTCCACAACTATTACACAACGCCGTCTAGTCCCAAGCTAAGCAGAGCTTGTGTTATAAGTACTAGACAACTGATAAACATACTTATATATTTCTAAATACAAACATATAATATAGATAAATTACACCCAGACAGAAGAAATGATCATGCTCATCACACAAACATTTGTCCTGGGTGGGAATCGAACTCACGTCCTCCGGCATAGCACTTAGGGCCACTAAACACTAGACCAACAGGCCAGTCAAGTAAATCACTAAATAACGTCTCCCGCTCTGGGTGGAGCGAGAAGCAGTATCAGACTTTTACTGACTAAAACCCACCTGTGTTTCCTCGGTTGCCCTTTGCGTTCCAGAGCCACGGTAGTTCTTTAGAACAATCCCGAAACCATCCAGGGCTTCAGGATTGTTCGAAAGAATCACCGTGTGGAAGACACATAAGTACCTACATTTTTTTCATTATTTCCTTCACATATTTTAGTAGCAAAATCAAGACCACTTTCTATATACTGTAGGCGCGGGCTTGCGGACGGCGAGCAATGGGTAGCTCGCCGTCCGACCGTCCGGTAACCGTCCGGACCGAGCCCAAGTCGTCGACGGCGCGTACTGTTCCACGCGCGCCTCAATGAGATGTCAGCAAACTGTAGGGGCCCAACAGGGTCGAAGCCTACTGGGGCCAAGGGTCTGCTTCTGAAAGGAAGACTCGGCCCTGGTATGAAAGGCAACGAAAGAACAGGAGTGGGTTTATAGTCAGTAAAAGTCTGACACACCCTTTCGTTAGCGAGAGATGTCATTGGATGATTTTCCCACCGAAAAAAAGACCGTTTTCTATATGGTTTAACGGGTTATTACGTACCAGCACAGTCAGTTTCTTAAACCATGTCAGAAAATCTTGCACAGAATTTATAGGAAAAAAATTACAACATATTCCGGTTTCGCACATCAAATCGTGAACTCGCTGTTCTAAATTGCGTGTGAAAAGGAAGACGCAACACAATACAATTCGAGACTTAGTATTGTCCGACACGGTGAATTGTTTTCCAACAAATAATTACTGTGTTTAAAAGTATTACAGTGGATTCGCAATGCTATGATAATGCTTGGGGATCAATGCACGGTGCCAGACGCGTATGCTAATTGAGATGACGTGACCGCAAACAAAGAGCTGTAGTTTATTATTGTTTTTACGTGCAAATTATCTAAACGTAATTGTTACAAAGTAGTTTTGAAGATAATAATCGATTTGTTTTGTGCATTACGTCATGTTTGTAGATTTTCCGGTTGGGCTTGAGTAAATAACGTAGAGATGTTAATTGTATCGACGCCTAGTCAAATGTTGATTATAATGATTATACAGGATGTATGGTTTAAAAATCGTAATAAAATATTTAGATGATTATCTAGTTTGGATATCCGGTTCCACATTGTTATTAAGGAAGTCTTAGTCGAGCTGATCTTGAATTTTCGAGTGGTGTTCAAAATCTAGAGGCTTTGTGGAAAAGCAAAAATATGCACAGAAAGAGAAGGGAAATATTTTCCAATACAAAGAGGAGTGAGACAAGGTGATCCCATATCACCCAAACTTTTCTCGGCAGTTCTTGAATACGTATTTAGACGTCTCGAGTGGGATAATCATGGACTGAATATTAACGGGATGCAATTACACCACTTAAAATTTGCTGACGATCTAATACTAATTTCAGAAGATCCAAGTAGCTTACAAGAAATGCTAGAACAACTTGTATATGAAAGTGAGAAAGTGGGTTTGTCAATGAACACGGCAAAAACTAAAATAATGACCAATCTGGAAAAAATCCCTATATCTGTGTTCAAAAACTTTGCTTTGTGGAAACTTTCCACATAAATGCATACACCTGTGTGATGTGATGCCCTACGTCTGTGATATCTGTGCAAGCGCAAAAAAAAACAAGACATCCTTGTTTATAACTGAAGTAACCAACCATCGTAAAATGAATAGGTATTTGAATATGTTTAATTTGCGATTGGACTTTTGTTTTGGGATAACGATACCTAACAAAAATAATCAGCAACAGGTTCACGTACCTACCGTCTGTTGTAATTCCTTTATTTATATGCATTTATGCGCAGCCGCAGTCTTAAAACAAGTTCTCAAGGGGTTTGCTCACATTTGTAACATCAATAAATTGGAGCTTCTTGGTGCAAAATAATAAGATGTCTGTTGGAACACAGGTGGGTTTAAGTCAGTAAAATTCTGACACTCCCTCTCGCCCCATCCTAGAGTGTAGAGACGTAAAGTCATTTGATGATTTCCAATATAATAAAGGTTGGCTCACATTTATAACATCAATTTGAAGCTAATTAGTGCAAAATATCATGATATTTGTTTCTAATGTCATAGTCTAAAATTAAATTTAATTGTACAGGAAGCAGACTACCTACGTGGTTTATTTATTTAACATTGAGAGTTTATTTTTAAGTTGCAGACAAAAGTTAATTAACTCGTTGGTATATAATAATTTTAGCATCCAGTGTAGTGCACTCTAATCATTACCTCGGATAAGAATCATGATTCATAGTAAGTCAATGTCAAAGACAACATCACAAGGTACCTAGAAATATAATATGTACTTACAATAACTAAATAATACTTATAATTTGTTTATTTTTATGTACAACTTTTCAGTAAACTGCTTATGTATTTTTTTAAGGCACAAAATAATATGTTTATAAACAATACACCAAACGTTTTAGAAAAATATTAATTGTGCGTACAGATAAGGAGTAGAATTCCCTGCTAGTGCCTGTGTTTTCTGATAGCTACAAACTGGGAGTCTTTAAATCAAGAGTGAATTAGGTTACTTCTAGGCAAGCGTGCTCCATCATCGACCACACCATTGTTTATCAACAGGTGACGCAGTAACCAATAAAAAAAAACCGGGCAAGTGCGAGTCGGACTCGCGCACTGAGGTTCCCGTAATATAGGTAAGTTTGACCTATGAAAACAGTTCAATTCCCGAATTGAGTTACAAAGATTTTTCCGAATCGCAATTTTTTTTGTGACGTAACTACAAATTTACAGTTTTCAGATTTTTTCCTATACTTGTGTTATGAGACCTTGCTTTATGCCAAATTTCAGGATTCTAGGTCAACGGGAAGTACCCTATGAATTTTGATTTCCTTGAGATTGATGAAATACACGTTTGTTGCGACATAAACGGCCGAATCTTTTTTTTTTTACAGCTTCAAGGGACCGTAGACTTGAGTATATGGTTTTAATTTCAACTCGATACCTCCACGCGTTCCCGAGATAAAGGGTCTTGACAGACAGACAGACGGACGGACAACAAAGTGATCCTATAAGGGATCCGTTTTTTTCCTTTTGAGGTACGGAACCCTAAAAATTTAGAAAATACATTATTTGTAAGAAAAAGTAGGTATAACTCAATTGAGAGCAAGCAATGAAGTGCAAAATGAGTCTAAAATATTATTAAAAAGATTCGCCAAATCAAATGATTGAACGCGTTTTTATCGGAACAGATTTCGTCAAACTTGGAATGGAAGTGAACAGGTTTATTGACTGTATTCATTTCGGAAACAAAATCATAAATAACGCTGTCTTTTCTAAGTACTTACAAATTAAGAGGGATTATTTCTGTCAAGATATTATATTTAGTCGTAACTGATTCATTGGGGAGACATTTGTCATGATATTAGCATAGATACAAGAATTTTTCATTGTTCTAAATTACTTTGGTGAAAAATGAAAGGTAAAATACGACACTACACCTCTAGCTAGACAAAGCGGCATTCTATAAATGTTTAGGAATGTAAAATGTTTGGGATTGTCACGCACTATAGAAACCGCACGTGGTCACTTTGGAAAATAATTTGACAATCACTATCTCTAGTGAGCTTTTGTCTAGATTCCCTAAAAAGTTTAACACAAATCATTTTCTGACAACACTATCACAAAGTTAATCTTTGATTAAAAGGGTGGGGTGCCGCACACCCCAGATCATGTTTGGACAAATCTAACTTTTTAAAATTTCTATCTACCTAGACTAATGACTCCCGATAAGTTCAAAGCTTTGGCTTGGTCTCGAAGGCAGCGTCGCAACCGTGCTGTATTACGACTTTCGATCCTTCTGGCTTCAACATCAAGTGCTTCAAGCAAGAGAACAGCACGAGCCATCGTTGTTCGAGTAGGTTATAATCAACTCGACACAATATTTGTATGTTGCTTGAATACACCAAATAAAGTCTTATACAGCACACACAATAACTATAAACGTTAATTAACACACGCTGCAGATATAAGTATACAATTTAAAACTGATAAAATACTCGATAATTAAAGCTAATTTCTATTTGGCAATCAGAGAGCGATACGCAAGCGATCAACAATCAAGGAAATGGTTAACGCAATTTGACAGCTAAATTTGCTTGCCGATTGCTGTCGCATTGCTGTCAAAAACCATACGTAATACGAAATAAAACGCTATCGCTAGGGATTCAAGTAGGACAATGCACATTTTAGTTACTTGATTGTTCCATAGAGGCAGCACTGTCGCGAGATTGCTATCGTGTGGTTTTTGCTAATACGTAATACGAATTTGCGATTAGAGAGCAATTTTTGTGCAATTTTTGCTATCGCTCGGCTTTTGCAAGATACGTAATCAGCCTCCTGGTTAGAAAAATCCTGTTGAGTGGTATATAATGTGGAATGCTTTTAGAGCGCGTACGGGGTGTGTAATACCCACGCTACCGTGGTATACCATATAATATTGCCTATTTATAAAACAATTCTGGAGTCCACTGGTCTTTTTCGTACAAAATACATCATTTGTGTCCAAAAGCCAAATACTTCAGGCTCCAAATGCCTAAAAGTTCCTATTTATAAATATTATTTTGACTGCGTTAATTACAATGTGTTTTGTACCTTTGTACAAATAGGGTGTAGAATACTCCGCGCGACTATTGTGTAACTTTTAAGACGCGATTAATTTAGGGTTAAGTTCATGCGCATAATTATATGAGTTGTTTGTCTACGCGTTACAAATGTAGATGTATGTAAAATCTCCTTCATAATAAGCGCCCATTTTACAGCATTCTAGCGGTTTAATTATACATATTTGTCGTCAAACTCATCCGAAGTGAACTATAAAATGATAACCAGTTTGAGAAACTCGTTTTTTTAGGAAGAGTCCTAAATGTTATTTACATGAGTAATATGAGAATTAATTTCATACCCAAAATATGTTTTTTTTTTATAATTCTATAATGATGTCATTCGATTAGACAAGCATATAATAGGGGTTAAAGTATGAAATTGTCGTTTTATTGTAATAGGTACTTCGAATTGACATAGAACCTTCATGGTTTGAGTTTTTTGAGTGAAACTTTTTCCACATGGTACCTACCTATAAAGTTCTTTTAAAAAATGTGCAACATTCGATTATCGACTTTCAGATGTTTTTTTATTCAGCTTAGACAAGAAAGGTGGATACTTCGAATATTCGAGTGATTTTTGAAAAGAAGTTCCGACGCGGAACTGTCGCCGCAGAAACAGCTCGCAATATCAATGTTGCTTTTGGAGAGGGGACTGCTAATGAACGCACCGTGTGATTTTGGTGTAAACGCTTTTGTGATGGAAACTTTATTTGAAGAACGAACCACGTGGAAGGCCCACACAGGTGAATAACAACGAATTGAAAAAGATGGTGGAAGCTGATCCGAGCCAAACTACCCAGGAATTAGCGGCATAGTTTAACGTTACCTTACTAACAATATGGACTCATTTGCGTCAAGTCAATAAAATAAAAAAATATGAAAAATTGGTGCCTCATGATTTGACTGATCTACAGAAAGAAACGCGTGTTGAAACTTGTGTTGACTTTTTGAATCGATACGAAGGAATATTGGATCGAGTTGTGACATGTGATGAAAAGTGGATTCTTTACGAAAACCAAAAAAAAAAAATGCAATGGCTGACCCCAGGTCATTCGCCGCAACAGTGTCCTAAAGCAAAGCTTACCAATAAAAAGTTAATGGTAACTGTTTGGTGGTCTCAACATGACGTTATTCACTATAGCTTTCTCCGATCTGGTCAAGCAATAACGGCAGATGTCTACTGTGTGTGTGTGTCTGTGTGTGTCTGTGTGTGTCTGTGTGTGTGTGTGTGTGTGCCGAACTCCGAACAATGATAGCAAAACTAGCAGTGAAACAGCCCCGATTCATAAATCGATCTTCACCATTATTGCTCCATGATAACGCGAGACCTCATACAGCACGAAAAACCGTTTTAACTCTACAGGAACTGCAATTAGAAACCATTCGTCACCCTCCGTATTCGCCAGACTTTGCTCCAACGGACTACCATTTTTTTCATGATTTGGACAATTTTCTACGTGATAAAAAGTTTTCTTCTCAGGAGACAGTGCAAAATTCTTTCACACAGTTTGTCGAATCTAGATCACCAGAGTTCTATAGCAAAGGCATAAATGACCTTTCGTATCAGATGGCAGCAATGAAAAGATAATAATGGTAATTATTTTGATTAAAGAAATATGTTAAATTAAAAAAAAAATGAATTTTAATTTTTCAGTAGGTACAAATCGGCAATTTCATACTTTAACCCCTAATATTTTAAAAACAAAGACCACGCGAAGGACTGGAACAATTTGCCTGCTGCGGTGTTCCCGTCCGGTTATAAATGAGGTGTCTTCAAGGCTAGAGTGAATAGGCCCTTCATAAACTAGTGCGCCTCACTATCAACAATTGCATCACTGCTTACCATCAGGTGGGATCGCAGTCATGCACTAGTTTATATTATAAAAAAAAAACAGATAAAACCCGGTATGTGAGAGGTAATAGATTTTTTTTTTTAAGATTTATTTTCTACAAGAAACGTCCAATTAGAACCGTGCACTAGCTTCTGACGTTTCATAAATGCCCATAATTATAAACCTATGTGAAATAAAATATTTTAAGGTCGAGTTTTTATTTTATTTTAAGCAGTTTCTTAAAAGTATCCTCCTGTACATGTTAATAAATAAATATAGACAGATTTCAAATTAAACATGCCAAACTTAATTTTCAAATAAGAGTAATTTATTATTTTTTGCGAGTTAATCACGATTTAATAATAATTATAATTGATGGCTCGATCAGTGTCTGATAGCGCATCGTGATATCGTTCCCACACTGATACGAGTACCAATTTATCGTGCATTCATGACTTTTGTGTACTTGACTGGCAATCAGAGTTCATGTCATGTAACTTTACCACATTATTTTGTAACCTTCAACACAAAATATTACCAAATGTCATTGTTATTGGCGGGTAATGTAAAAGTGGTTTGCTGAAAGGAACCGTACATTACGCAGGCTGTCAGAAAAATGTTCCTGGCTGGATTCGAACTTTTGAATTTAGAATATAACTGATTCTAAATTCGTAGTTCGTAATTTGTAGAACGCCTCGATTGCTTACACCTTTTACAAAGTTAAATCTTGCTCGAACTTAGAGAAAGGCTTTAATTTGCAAACACTCGCAATTATACAAAAAAAAAAATACTAAAGGTGTTTGATGGCTCCCTGAGGTAACTTAAAACCACACAGAAGTTAATGACGCATCTATACTTCTGTATTTTAATATTATAAAGCTGAAGAATGAGTTAAAACGCGCTAATACTCAGGAACTGCTTGGTCGAATTGATAATTTTTTTTTATTGTTGGATAGCCCACTTATCAAAGAAGGCTATATAACATCAAGTTACGTCTAAAAAGAGCGGAGCAGTAACCAAAAGCGTGGGAGACAACCGCGAGGGACAATTATTTTTACTATAAAATAAATAATTCACTTGTAAATACGATACGACAAACTTCAAACGCGAGTTGAACAGTAAATCTTGGCATTCAAGATGCATAGAAGACCGCAGTTTGTTTACACTGATTTTATAGCTTCTATTTACAAGGTAACACGTATTGACTTGACAGGTAGCCTGCCTATTGGAGATGCAAATATTAGCGTGCAATCAACACTTTAAGATGCACTAAGAATTGCCGGAAGCCCCAATGGGGAAATGGAAGAATATTTATCATATGTATATAAAAAAAAGAAGTTTTTTATGTAAAAGAATATAAAAAAAAGTTTGTTTAAAAAAATATATATTAGATATATCTATATATCCATTTATCGCGGACACTAGCGTGTATGAGTAGGCATAGCTCTGATTTTATTTCTGACTTGACTTATTCCAGAATATTTTATGTCTCAACAATCATTCGTCGTAAGCCTCCTGTACTAAAACCAAAGTACCTAATCATCACTGATCTTGCATTTGAAAACAATTTTTATCTTAGGGATGACTTAACTAAAGAAAAACGATGATGAAGATCCTCATCATAAATAAAGGTAATTTCAGTCAAAAGACGTCCAAAACAGGACATGGGCCTCCGCCAAGCGTCGCCATAATGACCGGTCCTGTGCGTCTCGCCTCCATCGGATTCACGCGACCCTCACCAGGTCAATGATCCCCGATACACAAGCAAAAGTAATTAATTTAAAGTGCCATTGCGTAAATTCTAACTGAACTCAAAGTAATATAGGTATAAGGCCATGTTAATTATTATCTAAATGTTATTTATTTGATATGTTTTCCTCGTGACATCCGGCCCTCAAAGGTGATAAATTCGCAACGATTTGCCAAACATTTCTTCGTATTTACATAATATATAGTATATCCAATGCCAACTTTGAGGGTTCCGTTTCACAAAGCATTTTAATGAAGGTCGCGATCTTGCAACGAAGAGATATTAGAACACCTGAAGGTAATAAATAGTACATATATAAGAATATCAATTAGGCGAAACCTTTTAAAGCAGTAACAGTGACATTAAGTAACAATTATGAATGTACAAGCTTTTGTCACCGGCTTCACTTGCGTGAAAATAGAAAATTACCCCGTGGCAACATACTCCTTGGATATAAAGCTATGCTTATATGCTAAGCCAGGACATGATCTACCCTTAAACCAAATTTCATCCAAATCCGTTTAATCGTTTGAGCTTGAAGGAGTAACTAACATCACATGCATAAATTTTTACCTTTTTTAGTGTTCCGTACCTCAAAAAGAAAAACACGGAACCTTTATAGGATTATTTTGTTGTCCGTCTTTCAGTTTGCCGGTCTGTCTGTCAAGACCCTTTAACTCGGGAACGCATGGAGGTATCGAGTTGAAATTAAAACCATTAGGTATACTCAGGTCTGCAGTCTTTTGAAGCTGTAAAAATTTCAAACCTTTGAGTTAACGAAAAAAAAAGATACGGCCTTTTTTACGACAAAAACGTTCGAAACATATGTTTTTTTCGAGTCTCTCCCAAGGGAATTAAAATTCATAGGGTACTTCCCGTTACCCTAGAATCCTGAAATTTGGCACGAAGCAAGGTCTTATAGCTCAAGTATCGGAAAAAATCTGAAAACTGTAAATTTGTAGTTACATCACAAAAAAAAACTTTTTTTGCGATTCGGAAAAATATTCGTAACTCAATTCGGGAATTGAACTGTGTCCTATGTATGTTTGTACGGAACCCTCAGTGCGCGAGTCCAACTCGCACTTGCCCGGTTATTTTTTTATTTATTAGTGTTTTTTAAGATTGGAAATCATCCAAAGACTTCTCCCGCTTTAGGGTTGAACGGGAAGGCGTATCAGACTTTTATTGACTAAAACCACACCTATGTTCCTTCTTTGCTCTTTGCGTTCCAGGACCATGGGTTTTCCTTTCGGATGTAAACTTATGGCTTTAGGCTTCGGCCCTGCTGGGCTCTCACGGTTCTGCTGACATCGGTCACTGTACTTATTAAAATAAAATTAAATAAAATCTCTTTGAGGTACGCGTGGAACAATTCGCGCCGTCGACGTCGACGACTTGAGATCGGTCCGAACGGCCAGACGACGAGCTACCGCAAGCCAACACCTACGCGGCTGCGGTGGCTGGAAATCGAGGTTAGGGTCCCGGCGGCTGGGACGCGTGGACGTCCGTTCCCACACGCGTGCGGCCGCCTCCTTCGGCTTCGCTAGCATTACTACTTCTCAGAAAGAGGCGACTGCCTGCCATTCCTCCTCGCTATAATATTACTGTAGGTCTGTATACATAACATTAGTACTGAATGAACTAGTAAAGGGGTGACCAGATGGTTGCAAACCAACGTCCCAACCAAGGTGACCTTGCTAGCTTCAATCTGTGTAGAAAGCAGTTGTAAACCATGACCTTCAACGCACTTGGTTGGGAGGCGCGTTTTTCCAACCACCGAACGTGTTGGCGCGTGGTTTACATCCATGTAGCCGCAACACAAAACAAACACATAAACCAAGGTCACCTTGGTTGGAACACTAGTTTGCAACCGTCTGGTCACCCCTTAATATTTGCCTGCTTTAAATACACAACACACACATTACCGTGTGCCGTAAGGAAGCTCTAATGAGTTTGTTAGTAGAAAGATAAACAACATAAGCGACGGTAACGGACATACATGTCTTTGGTGAGATACTAGGTTAATTTCCCTATACGGTACACCATTGTGTTCCAAGTAAGATGGGAAAGTCTCTGAGGTTGTTCTTATGTCTATATTAAGATAATTATTCAGTTCTTGAAACCTTAATTGTGTATACTGTGAGGTTACATGTTTGTGTCCGGACCCACGACACAGGAGAAATTCCTTGTACGGGGCAGTGTTTTTATTACTTAAAAAATATATATAATATATGTTTTGTTTCTGCACCACCCTGGTCGACTGGTAGAAATGCCTAAGGCATTAAGTCCGCCTTTGTACAGTGTTTATTACTAGTGCATAAGGTTTTAATAAATAAATAAATATAACATTTTTTTTTTTAATTCATATAAACCAGTGCTTGACTGCGATCCCACCTGATGGTAAGCAGCGATGCAATCATGCTCGTTTTGAAACTCAACCAAAATTTTGAAATCTAAGTAGGTGATAAAGTTAATTTAGAGCGAGTTTTTGTTCCGTAGCTAAACAATAATTTTGGCAAAATATGTTTGTCAATCAATTGTTAGCTGGAACAATGGTCAAATAAATAACTTCTATTAGTCAACAATAAAGAAGATAATAAATATACATATTAGCATAATTCAACAATTACTCGTAGTTACTAGTTTTAACCATTGGTTGAGACAACTACTGATTACTGCCTTGCTCTTATTAGTACAGACAGCTGCATCAATTGGATAACCCTCTCACGTTAATATAGTTTAAATACACAGACAGCGTCAAATAACTGGTTACTCCCCGTTATTGACGCTGCCTGTACATTCCTAAAATAAGGAATATTCACAACCTTTGCAAACGCCCCGTTTTCAACAAACCTAAAGGAGAATGGTACGATATGGTGTTCCATTTTTTTTTCGAAGTAATGAAAATCATCAAATAACTTCTCCCGCTCTGAGTGGAGCAAGAGGAACTATCAGACTTGTACTGACCAAAACCCGCTGGTGTTCCTTCAGTTGCCCTGTGCGTTCCAGGGCCGAGGTAACTCTTGCGAACAATCTCGCATAGTGCACCATTGTGTTTTTCCTCAATGTCTGCTCCATTATTTGTAGGGCATTACAATCGTGTTACATTATTATTATGTAAACTTATGTATACATTTTGAAATAATATAGAGGTCTCTCGACCTGCCATTGATAAATTTTATTAATCCACTAAATATTCTGGGTTTCCCAACGTCTTAATGATCTGATCACGAAATACTTTGTGTTTGCGATCCGTTCCACCATTTTTCTTTTAGATTTATCCAATCTTTGTTTTATTGGAACTACATTGGTTAATATTCATTAGATTTTTATTCATTTTTTACGCGATTAGCCTTAGTTTTAACAATAAAAACGTTTCGCATACGTTCGTTTTTTATTTTGAAATTTGATTATCATACTAATAGGTGTACGGCCTATTTTTTATTGTTATAGGTATCCAAAACCATTATTATAATAGGTACATAGATATTTCTTGCAATAGGTCGCACTACCATTTTAAAGAAAGATTTCTTCTGTTTTTAAAATGCTAAGGAACAAATAAAACAACAATCTATCTTACGTTTTCCCTGCTATGTACAGTCCCTAACAATAAAATACATATATTGTCACATTTTCAACCATTAAACAGGATTACCTGTTTAATGGTTAGAAAATTAAGAACCATTTGGCGTACAGATTGAAAAAGTGACAATATATGTATTTTATTGTTAGGGACTGTTTGTGTATTGTTAAAACTTATTTTCATACACATACTAGCTTCTGCCACCGGCTTCGCCCGCGTAAATGTACGTTTCTCCATACAAACTTCCAACCCCCGTTTTACCCCCTTAAGGGTGGAGTTTCATAAAATACGTTTTTAGCGGATGTCTACACCCTAAAAGGATCCTATTTGCCAAATTTTAAGTTTGTAGGTGTTATAGTTTCTGAGATTTCGTGATTAATCAGTGAGTGGTTTTTCACTTTTATATATAGGTACACTTCTCATCAGAAAAATCGAAACACTTCCGTTTTTATGATTTCTGTCCTAACTTGTAACTTGTGTGTTTTGTGTGTTTGTGTAACTTGTGTTGTGTTGTGTGTGTGTGTTGTCTAGTTTTTGTCTTGTGTTTTCTTTCTTGAGTTTTCATTCAATGAAAAAAAAAACACATGATTGTATAGCTGGCAGTTTGGCCCTTACAGTGATATGCGAGAAATCCAAAATTAGAATTTCATTTATTTATCCTAATGAAATTCACTGTTTTGAGACAAAATGAAATGTGTGTTTAGAGTTGGAGTACATTTCACCTTTGAAAACTAAAAATTAGCGCTTATCTTAAAACTTTTTGTTCTTTATTTGTTTACTGTGACTTTGGGACGTCTGAAAAAGTTTTTTTTCTAAAACATATGGATACTTTGCCCGCAGAAGCCACCCAAGTGGACCACATTGCTGGATTCTGGACTTAGTCAGCATGTTGTGGCTGAAAGATTGCATCTAAGCCTGTCGTTTTTTCATAGAGTCTACAAACACTATCGGGAGACTGATTTGTTCATGCGCCGTTCAGGATTTGGCAGGAATCGGGTCACTTCTGAGCAAGATGATCGATTTATTGTAACAACTTCTTTACGAAATCGACGCCTTAATGCTTTTCAACTACAGCAGCAGCTTCATGTTATACGAAGGATGGCTGTAAGTGACTCTAGAATAAAGGTGCTCACGTGCAAAGTTAAGGCGCGCTCTTCGATGGTCTGCAGTTAATGTCGACCCATTTTCTGGCTTGTGCGGCACCAGTCTACGTTCTTTCAACCTTCTCCTAATTATTAGGAGAAGGTATAGTACAAATGACAGCCAGGACCAGCGACTCAACGTGCTTTGCTACAAAAACAGCTTAATCACAGCCTTATAATGCTCTCACTGTTGGAAGTCAGGCATCCTCTCTTAAAGTGGGAATGGGCCGTAATCCACTCGGGCCAAGTTTAGATTAGTGAAGTCTTAAAATTTTTGGCGGTGCCACTTTCTTCACGATGTTTTCCTGCATCGTTTTGAGGGCATGGTGATGAAATAAATTACACAAAATTATGCTCCTGGTTGGGTTAGAACTCATGACGTATAATTCATAAGTCTGGGCGTCGTTACCACTAGACCACTACTACAATCGCAACCTGACATTATCCTCGTTTAAAATTGAATATTATTGCAAGTAATTCATAAATTCCACTATAATGTAAAGTGACGGTAATGTGGTTTATTTATTTATATGCTCAGTACCGATACTTTGCATATAAGATTTAAATATTTAATAAATGGAAAACAATATAATACCGTCAGTCTTATCGAAGCTCCTACCTGCGTCATTAAACAAGTAGATTATTATTTATAAATGGTTTATTTTAAGGAAAATATAAATGAGGACTGTCACATTGAAGCAGTATAAAAAGACAATGAGTGTTTTAATCCCTGTTGTTTATTTGGCATATCAAGTGCTTAATTGACTGAAAGTCATAATAAAATTAAGATTTTTACTGTATTTAAAAATACAATGAAAAGTCCTCTTAAATGGGTTTTTTTAGTACTTTAGAGCCAAAAAAGAAAAAATATACTTGATGCCAATATGGTAAAAGTTGAAACAAAAGATTTTGTTTTTGGTTGTAACCCTAGATTATTCAGTTCTTGTTTTCATTATAAAAGTTAAGAATTTATTGTTCTTTGTAGTTTTAATTAAATATACCGAGGGTTCTACATAGTTATTTATGTAAGTAAAAAAAAAAGAGACAAAGGTTTACTTAATAGAAAAATATTAAAATCAATGCAAAGCTTAATCTCTATACTTCCATAACGGAAAGATATTAACCTAGTAAACAAATGGACCAAATCCAAAAACTGGTCTAATTAAGGAAACGATAATTATAGATCAAAATAATTAAAACATATTTATAGTTACTTAGTAGATTGTTAGTTAATGATAAATTTTAAATTAATTGTAGGACATATCTGATTCTAATGTTAATGAAATGTCAAATCCTAAATTGGTCACAAATCTAGGATCTATTCATGATTGATTTATAATATATATTTTAGTTTGGGTTTTTCCAAGCTTCATATTTGTAGTTAATTACTTTTACGAATTTATTAGATGGATCTAGTTTAACTTTTTTTTATAGTTCGCTACTATAATCAACAAAGTAATAAAACGGTATTAGCACCAGTCCTACTCATTCTTCTATTTTTATTGGTTGATAAACAACTTTGTAAGTCATTACACACATCGATATAAGAAATATATTAACAATTATTAAGATTAAGTGAAAGTAAGATGTGAATGCATAACATGGCCAAATTAATATATTTATTTATTAAAACTTTATTTTGTAAGAAACATTGTACAAAGGCGGAATTAATACCTTACTAATTATTTACTAGTCGACCTTAGGGTAATGTAAAAACAGAACCTATAGTATATGGTATAGGTACTTAATAGTTTATTATTTTAACATATATCTAAGTACTTATATATCATTTATTATAATTAGTACTCAATATTAATGAGACTTCATTCTATTTCAAATATCTTATTTAATTATTGTTCACACCTACCTACTACTGTGTAATCTTTTCATCCAAATGGTTGACTGGTATAAAATGCATTGTTGCATTAAGTCCGCTTATGTACCACTACTATGCATGAAGTTTAAATAATTAAATAAGTTCAACTAAACAACTTCTTTTAAAAAACTTCTTTTTAAAACACAGAGGCTTCATGCGAAAACAACAAGGTTTGAGAAAAAAGTTCGTGTTTCAGCACAGTCTACAAGCTTAATATCAGTGATGCTACATTTTTTACTGTGTACGAAAAATGGAAAACATTTTGCACACAACGTTATGGAGGAAAAAAGAAAAACATTATTAGCAGTGTGTCAGTCAGTTGAGCTGGTGATTATGTACTGGTCTTATCAACATATGAAACATACAATAGAAATTACTCATTCGTAGACATTGGACGTTGGTTTGTTGATGTTACGTATCATTTGTAAGTAAACAACTCTATTAACAGACTATGACTGTGATTTTTGCGTGACTTTAGACTGCAAACACAGGTAGGTTTTAGTCAGTAAAAGTCTGACACTGTCTCTCACTCCATCTAGAGTGGAAGTAGTCAACTGAAGATAAACCAAGTAAAACAAAAAAGTGAAAAAATATCAACACTTAAAGAATAATAAAACATTCTCACCTTAACTCGAAAAAATCCCAATTCCAATAATCTCAACAGCACGTAAACACTTTCACGAAATATTAATAAAAAAATATCGTTTTATTTTGTATGGTTATGTCATATTTACGAGTGGATCACAATGCGAGTGTTTAGACGCGCGGGCTGCGCGGCGGTGTTTGGATGTCTGCGACGTTGGCGACTACCGCCGTGGATATAACCAGAGTGGTATATACGAAACTGTCTGCTGGCCATCACGATTCACAAAACCCACCTCCACAGCACCTAGCGGCGTCTTCTAACACCGTTACTCACATCCGTGGGATATTCACTTATTGACTCGGTTTTTTTTTGCCCCCTCGCTACTTTGCACCACGTGATAATTCGTACTTAACCCGTCAAATGCAGGTAAAGTATAGTCAATACTTTATAGTAACGACCTAGAGAATAATTTCTCTAGGTCAACGAGGTATCATTATACTATTTTTATATAACGTGTAATAGTACCGTTTGATCTAATCCTATGTATAAATTTTCTCAAATAACAGTTGTAAATAGATTGCCTGCGGAAAGCACACGATAAAAAAACAAATATGTAGGGAACACGCGTAAGACATACACAAGTAAGATAAACAAGGAAAGTCTGAGATATAAAAACTGCCTCCACGTGCTTTCTTTTATTCCCACAATTTTCCTGTTGTAGAGAATTAATTTATCACTTTAATTTTAATTAAGTACTTTAATCCCATTTATTAATTTTACTTGGCACTTAATTAATTTATTGTAAATTAAACAAATATTTAAATAATAAATTATTTTAAGAAATATGAACAAATTTGGGATATGCTATTCATGTGTTTCCACGATTTTCCTGTTGTTAAATATTACTTAGCACTAGACGTGGTTACATAACCATTCAATTAATTATTAAGTTAATTGAATACCTTAATGATAGTAAGTAATAATGACTAAGGCATTAAGTCCGCCTTTGTGCTTTTTACATAAAAAAATAATGAATAAATACCTTATATGTATAGGTATTTATATATATCCTATAATCCATACTATTAATATTATAAATGTGAAATTAACTCTGTCTATCTGTCTGACTCGAACTGATTTTGATGAAATTTGGTACGGAGTAAGCTTGAACTCCAGGGATGGGCATAGGCTACTTTTTATGCGACTTCGACTTCGCGTCAGCAATAACCAACATTCACGCGGACAAAACCGCTGGCAGAAGCTAGTTATATATAATTCTAACTAGTATTATAGACCAAAGAGATACAAATACGGAATTTCATATTCATAGTTTTACCACAAAAGTCTAGGTAAGTGAACTACTGCGGTGACCGGGTTACTGTTGTGGTTTACAAAGAATTTGTACCACACTGTATGTAGGTGGAACTACCTACTGGCCCATTTTATGCTTTCTCCAAATATTAAGAACTACACGTACTTTCTTATTTTCTGACTCATGTGTATTTCGCATAACATAATGCGGCGCTTAAATGTAGTAGTGGGTTTTTGGGGGTTACATTTTTCGATGATTTGTCTATAATATGGAACAATGATCTGGTGAAAATCGCGGGAGTCCGATGGATGTTCGGCTTAATGATGATGATAAAAATTTTCGGTTACAGATTAATTTTTATTTTCCCTGGATAAGTATCAGTCGGCGAGTAGTGTTCCACGCGCGCCTCAAGAAGATGTCAGCATTCGTAGGGGCCCAGCTGGGTCGAAGCCTACTGGGACCAAGGTTCTGATTCTGAAAGGAAGACTCGGCCCTGGTATGAAAGGCAACGAAGGAACAGGGTTATAAGTCAGTAAAAGTCTCACACTATCTCTCGCTCCGCCCAAGAGCGGGGGATGTCATTGGATGATTTTCCCACCGAAAAAAAAAAGACCACGTTCACGCAATCTAAAATAGTAGAAATCTTTAAGTAGTTTTCTCACGTATTTTCACCCAGAAAATACTTCGGTAATACCTAAGCGCAGTAGACTTTCCAGATAGAAACGCGACAGGTCCAAGAGGCACTGAGTGAATAGGGTTTGACTTGGAAGATCCAATCTAGCCATTCATCAATAGGTACCAATGATGAATAGAATTCGGTAGTGCTTGAATGTGGGTAGTAAAAGGCCTTGCAATTCATACGATGGGTACTCAATTACTGTGGAGGTTACAGAAATGAATAGAATGACGTGATCACTAGCTTTTTTTGCACCACTATCACACAAGCAACGCTATCTAGTCCCAAACTAAACAGAGCTTGCTCTATGAGTACTAGACAACTGATAAACATACTTATATATTTCTCAATACGTACATATTATAGATAAATTACACCCAGACACAGAACAAACGTTCGTGGTCATCACACAAACATTTATTTTTGGTGGGAATCGCACCCACGACCTGTGGCATAGCAGTCAGGGCCACTAACCACTAGACCAACAGGCCTGTTTTTAAAGAGTAATTTTAAAGAGATACACATTTGGAAGATAATATCTTGACATAATAATCTTCCTACCCTTGTTCCGTGTTACTTGGGGTCGGCGCAATACATTTTTTCACTTCATGCCGCCCTAGCCAAATTACAACCGTTTTGTTTTGATTCTCTTTTCGTCGATTGCCTCGAGTAGGCCACGCCTACGATTCCTTTATTCTGACATCATTTCAACGCTCAGTCACATGGTCAGAACAAAGGAATAGGAGGCGTGGCCGACTCGAGGCGATCAACAAAAAGAGAATCAAAACGAAACGGTTTTAACTTGGCCTGGGGGGGCTGTGCTGTCAACCGTCGCGCTATCAGTGACTCCCTTTTCTATTATGTCACTCCTTATACATTCCATTCATCTTTTCTTTGGTGTCCCTCTCCACATGTATGATTTATATCTTGACGAAATACAATAAAAAAATTGTATCCAAGATTTAAGTTTTACACCGTTCCAACTCTACCTATGATTTCATTTGAGTTTCTCTTTGATCCTAATAACTATTGTCTATATATGCTAATGCTAATGCTTCACAGTAGATTTTTATTAGCGTAGGTACGTCAAAAACAAAGCTGTAAAGGGTTAAAACATTAATAACTAATTATTACCGTTGTGAAGTCAACATTCATTGTCGTCTAGAGTCTTGATAACATCCGGAGTCGTTAGCATTCATTATCAGTTCATTGCATCCATTAAGCATTTTTATTACGACGAGAAACTGTCTCGGCTATACCTAATTAGAATAAAACAATGCAAGTCCATTAAATAAGTGCTTTTTTTTATTAATGATAGGCTAGTGTTTGACCACCATCTCACCTGATGGTAAGCGATGATGTGGTCGACGATGGAGCACGCTTGCCTAGAAGTAACCTATTCACATTAATTTTTGATTCTATTCTATTAGCTTATAATGTAGACAAGGATAAAAATAATACACAAAAATACAAACAGATAGAGAAGGTAGGTGCATATCCTAAAAATCTGCGTGTAGCCTGACTTGTAACCACATAGTAACAAAAGGTTCAATAACGTCAATCATAATAGTGTTAAGTACCAGTAGATAAAAACAAAAACTCGTTCCCGAAATTCTAGCAACATCACAACTAGGTTTTCTCTGTAGCTCGTCATTATAATTGGATGCAACGTTCGAATGAAAAAAAAACCATTTGAAACTCGCCAGTGCCTGCACTAACAATGTTAGCAAAGTATCACAGAACGAAAAAATTGATTAAAACATACTGTAGGCGTATTTATTGCTACATTTTCTTTCGAATTTGGAACTGTGTTCATTTAGTCTTTGAAAAAATTGATTAACAACATACTCTTGGCGTATTTAATGCTACATATTTTTTCGAATTAGGAACTGTGTTTATTTTTCAAGGCGTATTTTGCTACACATTTTTTCGAATTAGGAACTGCTTATTTTTGCATAAATCGATTTATTGAAAAAAGTTGACCAGATATGGCTTCCTTCACTAGCATTATTGCTTCGCAGAAGGATGCGACCGCCTGCCATTCGTCCTCGCTCCGGATCATGGCCTGTACCAGGGCCCGGCATCATAAAGACAATTGCGATCTTTTTGCATTAATGGCGTTATTCGTATTCAGGTTACTAAGACTTTTCTGTGTGATTACCTTTCTAAAAATGTAATAAAATTATAATTAACAAAATTATAGAAAGTATATTCTGGAGCTTTTCATTATTTTTTTTTTGATGTGCGAAATCCTATGATTTCTCCTACCCTGGAATAGGGCAACCAACAAACAATTTTATAACATTACCTACTTTAAGTTCACACTTAACGGTAGATATTGATTTACTCATTATTATAAAGTACCAGAAAAGTAACTAACCTAACCTTTTTTTTTTTGAGATTGGAAATCATCAAACAACTTTTCTCGCTCTGGGTGGAGTGAGAGGGAGTTTCGGACTTTTACTGACTAAAACTCATCTGTGTTCCTTCAGCTGCCCTTTGCATTTCAAGACCGCAGTAATTTTTCGAACAATCCCTAAGGAGCTTTTGATTCTAAGACGAATCGTCGTCTTCACAACTTACTATCGAGTAACGGCAATGATTTTTTAAATATAACAGTACTCGTCATTGAGCACTCAATTTAATACTACTATTTCCAAACATATGTTAGCACAATCATGAGATAACATAAGCATGAAATATTTCGACAAAGTTTCCAACTCAACCTTTATTTAGTTTGTAAATATTGGCTGCAAGTGAGCGTTGACCTCCAATGTGGTTAGTCGGCATTATTCGAAGATCACACTGTCAGTTAGCATCAGTTACGGGAGTTCTGTAGCTAAAATGCCAAATGATATGTCAAGAGCCTTATCAAGTCACGGTTCAATCAAATGTCGGAACAAAACTTTAAAAGAAATGTCAGATTCCTGTGACTGTGAACAGTTTGTGAAACTTCACCTCTTTAGTTTTTATGATCGACCAGCTGGCTCCTGCGGTTACACCTGCGTCTTAGGGCCTGTGCGCACCACGTTTTTTGAACGCGCCGTTGACGCGCTTTTGTAGCGATACAGACGCGATACGCACGCGAGTCAGACGCAGTCTGTAGACCTTTAATAGGATAAAAGCGCGCCGTCGACGCATGTTTCTAAAGCGTCAATGGCACGTTTAAAAAACGTGGTGTGCACAGGCCCTTAGGTTATGCTCCGCTTCTATCAGTCGTAGCGTGATGTTATATTGCCTGTAGCCTTCCTTGATAATTGGGCTATCCAACTCTAAAAGTTGCTGACGATTCGGACACCAATTACACCAATTACAATTTATTGAAGCTCGATAAAAAATGTTTTAAATGTGCCAATCCGGATACTGTGTCCGAACATGTTGTGTCCGTATCGTCAGTCAGTCAAAAGAATTTATCAATTCGAACCAGATTAGTAAGTGCCTCTCGCTAGGATATCTTGGGCCGTGAGGTCCACTCCCTTCCGCACGTTTAAAAATAATGCATAATTATCATGACAAAATAACAAAAAAAAAACTACTGTAAGAAAAAAAGGAAAAGGAATATAGTGCGCATACCTATGTGGGTGTGTTTGTGTATATATAGGTAGGTATGTAGTATATATTTCGCTACGGTTTTACTCACGTGATTGGTTTGACTTTTGGATGGTTTCTGTATTGAAAATTTAGGATTAAGATCGAGTCCAACCGTACTTTAGGTTTTTAAGCATAAGTGGAGTTTTATATATAAAGTGCGATTCTAAACACCTTGCTTTTCCAGCCATTATTTTATAGGTACCTACTACAATAACAGGTTCATTTTTTAAACAATCTTTTTTTTTTCAGGTAAGTACGACAAACACAACCAACGCACCATATTATGTTTCTCTGAAGCAAATAGTGAGTAGCAATTTATTTACTAACTTTTGATAAGATGTATAAAGTGAGATCTTGTAACTTTATTCTTTATTTATGAATTACTGTCGTCATTAATGTCTGGAAACTATCAGTGATGCTTTTAAATAACACATGGTTATTCTCGTAAGCAAATTGGATTCTCGGTACGGAGTTCAAGCGTCTTCTCGCATCTCCGTTACCCATTATACTTTACTTCTAGTTATTTTGAACACTGGTGGCCTAGCGATAACGGTCCCGACTTACAAGTTCTAGGCCGCGAATTCAAACCCAGCCAGTTATATTACCTACTTTGTGTAATGTGTAATTTATTTTATCACCTCTGCTCTCAAAACGGTGAAAAAAAAACGTCGTGAGGAAACCAGTATGTCCTAGGACCAAAAAGTCTGCAAACTTGAAGACGTGTGTCATCCATCAATCCGCACTGGGTCCGCGTGGTGGTGGATTACTTCCCATTTCCACTCCTAGAGAAGAGGCCCGAGTCCCAACAGTGGGCAAATTATAAGACTGATTATGGTTATATTTTGAACTAACTAATCTAAAATAATAAAGCAATCGAGCGATATATTTAGGTTTATATTTGTCTAAAGTAGACCTACTCGCCTATATTAATTTGAATAGTTGGTTGCTTTAGATAATTTAGTTTTCAACTACTAAAGATGCCTATCTGAAATTAATTAATATCTTCTTTAATCTTTACATCGGGGAGAGTTATACACAGGCAAATTTTCATTTAAATTGAACGACAAATTGTCATATGAAACTAACTGCTTTACTTATTACTATTACTTTGTCAGCAACTTAATTCGTTCGTGAGAATGTTTTCATAAAAACTGTAATAACTAATAATGACAGTCTTTATTAATAATTTTGAATAGATTTTTTTCCAAATTTCAAGTTTATTAACCCAAGGAATAAAATTCTCCATGCAACCATCAAAACCCCCTAAATCGTTTTATAGGGGTAGTATTGAAAAAAAAAAATGAGCACCTTTTTTAAGTGTATCTACTATTTATGCTATTAAAATATTATAAGATTAACAAACACAGCACAGCTTGTATCACAGGCGTATTTATTTTTACTGACAGTTAATAATAATAATATTATAATAATAATAATTTATTCAATAAGTAGTTTGTACAAAGCATACAGAGTAGTCTTAAACACTAGAGAAAAACAGTACACTCAGTGTACAGTGGGTCCTAGGATTCCCTTTCCTAAACTAGGCAGAAATTCTGTTTGTATCTTAGAAAAGAGTTTCCAATTATAGAGGGTCTATTTTATTTTTATTTATTTATTAATTCTTTATGCACACAAAAGTACAGAGGCGGACTTAATGCCTTAAGGTCGTATTACGGTTACAAAATAAAAAACATTGGTACGTGCAGTGGGTGGACAAAGTACTTAGTTAAATATGTGTAGTGTGTGTGCGTTTGTGTGTGTGCGTTTGTGTGTGTATGAGAGTGAGTAAGTGTGTGTTAGTTTTTAAGTTACACAAACAACAAGTACCTTAGCAACGCTTATCTCATCAACATGATGTTGTATTGCTATAAAGAGAGCCTATCTTCATCACTTACTTATTAGAAGTATATGGGCTCAAGGAATAATATTTTGCGTATAAATAAATTTTCCCATTTAAAATTGAATTTTCAAAAACCCCTTCTTAGTGCTCGCCTACGTCATAAAAGTAAGCCATGTGTAAAATGTCACGTTCCCAGACCCAGTAGTTTTGGTTGTGCGTTGGTATGTCAGTCAGTTATTTTCTCCTTTTAAATAATATAGATAGATAAGTTATTTTTATATTACAAACAGATACTTCAATTTTATTTACAATATACGTAGAGTATACATAGATATACCTGTAGATATAACGACATCAGCATGAAAGGCACACCTTTCTCCGACAAAAGGCTTTCTCATATTATGTAGGTTTAGCTACATAATAAACTTTCTAAAGCAAAGGTTCACAATGTATACATTAAAATCAATAGTTTTTAGGTTCATTTGAATATCATAAATAAGAGTTATGTGAAAACTGATAGACAATTTGGTTTCATTGTGTTTATGAAATGAAATTATATCTTCAATAATATTGCACAGCTTATTCTGGAAAGTCGGTAAATGGGTCCTGATCGATATGGCAAAGGCGAAATCGAACTTTCAAAATGGAATTGACACGGAGCGATTACCACTTGTCTAGGACTCCTGGCCTGCAGAATTGTTCGTCTGCCTATGACGGATAGAGCAGTGGTGACTGAGTGGTAATAGCCCCGACTTACGAGTTGTAGGTCGCGGGTTCAAACCCAGCGAGGCGGCGCATTACTTTGTGTAATTTATTTCGTCACCACTGCTCTCAAAACGGTGAAGGAAAACATCGTGAGGAAACCGGCATGTCCTAGAACCAAAAATTCGAAGACATGTGACATCCACCAACCCGCAATGGGCCTGCGTGGTGGATTACGGCCCATTCCCTCTCCTAGAGAGGAGGCCTGAGTCTCAGCAGTGGGAACATTATAAGGCCGATTATGCTATGCTATGCTATATGCCTATGAAGGCAGACGATATTGTCACTCTGCACTTAGACGTCATTATCCCTTAATTGACGGCTCGATCATTGCATGCACCGGCACAGCTAAGAATTTCGGAAACTTAATTTACAACAATCTTTCTTGGTGAGTGCAAATAAATGAGATTAATCGTAAGATCGACACTTTTTCCCCTTTAAAACTAAAATTTCTTTAGCTCAAACTTTAATGAAGCTTATTTTAATATATAAAAGGCTAAGTCCTGATTCACTCAGTGACTCATTAAAGCCTAGCCCAAACCCTTAGACCTAGAACACAGAAGTTCCTTTTACGATGTTTATTTTACCGGCAATCTGTATAATTCTGGTATTCTATGCAATACCTAGACAATGTATAGAATACCTGGGGCGTCCAGGCAATAATATTAAACATTATGAAAATTATTGTCTATTACATACTTTACCTAGGTAATGTATATAATTCCTAGGGATTGTATAGAGTACCTGCTGGTCCATAGGCAATTCGTAAAATAGCTTTTGGTCTATATTTATAAATGACCTATTTATAAAATGATAGGCAAATGAAACATGTTCTGTTATTTAAAATCAATGTCTGTAAAAGACGAGAGCTGGTAAGGAATTGACGTCATTTTAGGGCTACCCAACACGGACAGGTTAGGATAGAAAGCTGGGGCGTGAATTTATACAATATCTAAAACGTGTAGGTAATTTATGAAATATTATTTATTTTATAGTTGGCCTAGGTATTCTATACAATACCAAATGCGCAGCAGATAATGTGTGTAAAAGACGAGACCTGGGAAGGACGTGACGTAATTTTAGGGCACAAGGCTAAGGCGGGCTGACTCATCTCCCGCCTTAGCTTCTGTGGTTATTTTTTTATAACCACTAGGAAATAGGAGCCTTACTTTGAACTCCGCGGACACAAATGGGATCTGAATACTTAGACATAATAAAATTAACGTGAATTAAAAAAAAATCTGGCTATAAGTGTATTGTAATTTGCTTACAAGTAGGCCCAGTTTATCCTTAATGTCAGACTAGTATCTGACGCTGGATTCCAATTGGACCTGAGCAACAACAAGTTGAGCAAATCTGTCGTGAATGGTTACGATTAGGTATACTGAGGCCCTACCACGAGCTTACCGCGATCCATTTTACAATCTAAACTGAACTGTTAAAGGAAAGGAGCTATATAGGGTACCGGTACAGTTCCATCCCTCTTTCTCGCTCTCACGCTTGACATTTTATCACGTCCCTCTGAACTCCACTATAGAAACAGAGAACTGACTAACTAGTTAATATATTTTTTTTTTCTTACATTATTACGTGAGTGCGCACGTAATACGTTTCGGTCATTTAATTGTTACATGTTTCGTCGAAAGGTTAGCTAATAATTATGATGTGTATCTGCTGTTTTTGTTTTGAAATTATCGCTTAGTTTCCACGTGTATGAATATTTAATAATTACCTAACTAGCACCTTTTATTTGGCGCGGGAAATCATTAAGCCTCCTGCTGTGGAAGAGATAGAAAAGGAGTGTCAGACTTATAATGACTAGTAGAGCTTAGCATAGAAGAGATAAGAGGAGTGTCAGATTTATAATGACTAGTAGAGCATAGCTTATAAGATATAAGAGGAGTGTCAGATTTATAATGACTAGTAGAGCATAGCATAGAAGAGATAAGAGGAGTGTCAGATTTATAATGACTAGTAGAGCATAGCTTATAAGATATAAGAGAAGTGTCAGATTTATAATGACTAGTAGAGCATAGCTTATAAGATATAAGAGGAGTGTCAGATTTATAATGACTAGTAGAGCATAGCTTATAAGATATAAGAGGAGTGTCAGATTTATAATGACTAGTAGAGCATAGCATAGAAGTGATAAGAGGAGTGACAGATTTATAATGACTAGTAGAGCATAGCTTATAAGATATAAGAGGAGTGTCAGATTTATAATGACTAGTAGAGCATAGCTTATAAGATATAAGAGGAGTGTCAGATTTATAATGACTGGTAGAGCATAGCTTATAAGATATAAGAGGAGTGTCAGATTTATAATGACTAGTAGAGCATAGCTTATAAGATATAAGAGGAGTGTCAGATTTATAATGACTAGTAGAGCATAGCTTATAAGATATAAGAGGAGTGTCAGATTTATAATGACTAGTAGAGCATAGCTTATAAGATATAAGAGGAGTGTCAGATTTATAATGACTAGTAGAGCATAGCTTATAAGATATAAGAGGAGTGTCAGATTTATAATGACTAGTAGAGCATAGCTTATAAGATATAAGAGGAGTGTCAGATTTATAATGACTAGTAGAGCATAGCATAAAAGATATAAGAGGAGTGTCAGATTTATAATGACTAGTAGAGCATAGCTTATAAGATATAAGAGGAGTGTTAGATTTATAATGACTAGTAGAGCATAGCTTATAAGATATAAGAGGAGTGTCAGATTTATAATGACTAGTAGAGCATAGCATAAAAGATATAAGAGGAGTGTCAGATTTATAATGACTAGTAGAGCATAGCTTATAAGATATAAGAGGAGTGTTAGATTTATAATGACTAGTAGAGCATAGCTTATAAGATATAAGAGGAGTGTCAGATTTATAATGACTAGTAGAGCATAGCATAAAAGATATAAGAGGAGTGTCAGATTTATAATGACTAGTAGAGCATAGCATGGAAGAGATAAGAGGAGTGTCAGATTTATAATGACTAGTAGACCATAGCATAGAAGAGATAAGAGGATTGTCAGATTTATAATGACTAGTAGAGCATAGCATAGAAGAGATAAGAGGAGTGTCAGATTTATAATGACTAGTAGAGCATAGCATAGAAGAGATAAGAGGAGTGTCAGATTTATAATGACTAATAGAGCTTAGCATAGAAGAGATAAGAGGAGTGTCAGATTTATAATGACTAGTAGAGCATAGCATGGAAGAGATAAGAGGAGTGTCAGATTTATAATGACTAGTAGAGCATAGCATGGAAGAGATAAGAGGAGTGTCAGATTTATAATGACTAGTAGAGCATAGCATGGAAGAGATAAGAGGAGTGTCAGATTTATAATGACTAGTAGACCATAGCATAGAAGAGATAAGAGGAGTGTCAGATTTATAATGACTAGTAGAGCATAGCATGGAAGAGATAAGAGGAGTGTCAGATTTATAATGACTAGTAGACCATAGCATAGAAGAGATAAGAGGATTGTCAGATTTATAATGACTAGTAGAGCATAGCATAGCATAGTATAATAAGCCTTTTAATTTTCCCACTGCTGGGACTCAGGCCTCCTCTCTCTAGGAGAGGAAATGGGTCGTTATCCACCACGCGGGCTAGTGCGGATTGGTGAATGTCACATGTCTTCGAATTTTTGTTCTAGGACATGCCTGTTTCCTCACGATGTTTTCCTTCACCGTTTTGAGAGCAGTGGTGATGAAATAAAATACACAAAGTATTGCGCCTGGCTGGGTTTGAACCCGCGACCTACAACTCGTAGGTAAATTTGATCTTAGTCATGTTAAATAACAAGTAGGAGAGGAAGTTAGTCGTCCACTGAGGATGCTGCAGATAAAAATATCCCTGTTATTTAAATAAAGTCTTTCCTGTAAGTCAATAAAATGGCGGATCAATAAACTCATAAAGGTAGAAAACCACAAATGCATGGTTGTGGTCGTCACCGGAAATAACAGTAACTTTTTTATTTATATAAAAGCCGCATATGACGAGTATAAAAAAATACTTCTTAAGAGGGTACTTTTTCACTCGCCTACCGTCAACATCGAGCATGGTTTAAAAGCTTGTTACTTCATCTGACGCAATCCAACGCGATGTTTGACGAAAAGTCTAATAATAACGTCATAATCGCGTAAGAGCGATTGTATCAAAAACAGTGAAAATGTATGTCGAGTTGCATCCCCTTAACATAGCCTACCTTTAATCCAATCATCATCATCATCATCATTTCAGCCGAAAGACGTCCACTGCTGGACATAGGCCTCCCCCAAGCGTCGCCACAGCGAACGGTCCTGTGCGTCTCACATCCATCGGACCCCCGCAACCGTTACCAAGTCATCGGTCCACCTTGTAGGAGGCCTTCCAACGCTACGTCTTCCGGTACGTGGTCGCCATTCCAGAACCTTTCGGCCCCAACGGCCATCTGTTCTGCGAGCAATGTGCCCTGCCCATTGCCACTTTAGTTTGGCGATTCTTCGTGCTATGTCGGCAACCTTGCCCTTTGGGTGACTTTAAGCCTTCTAATGAGGCCCATTGTAAGCGACCACGTTTCGGAGCCATATGTCATCACTGGCAACACGCACTGGTCATAGACTTTCGTCTTGAGACACTGTGGTATATTGGACGAGAAGACACCGCGCAGCTTCCCGAACGCTGCCCAGCCGAGTCGGATTCGACGATTGATCTCTTTCTCGAAGTTAGACCTTCCCAACTGGACCGTCTGTCCCAGGTAAACGTAGTCGTCTACAACTTCGAGTGTAGAGTCCCCGACCTTGATAGGAGTGGGTGCTACATGGCTGTTTACCATGACTTTGGTTTTGTCCATGTTCATTTTAAGTCCCACTCTTTCGGAAGCTCTACTGAGGTCACCAAGCATTGTACTGAGCTCCTCCGTAGTCTCAGCCATGACTACTATGTCGTCGGCAAACCGAAGGTGAGTGATGTACTCGCCATTGACATTAATGCCTAGCCCTCTCCATTCCAAAACCTTGAAGACATCCTCCATTGCTGCCGTGAACAGTTTCGGAGAAATAACGTCTCCCTGCCTCACACCCCGCTGCAAGAGGATAGGTTTCGAGGTCTGGTCTTGTAGTCGGACTGACATAGTGGCGTTTTTGCACTCCGATATACCGATAGTCAATTTGGCACCGTTGGAGAGACTGCAGTACAGCCCAAGTTTCAATCGAATCAAAGGCTTTCTCGTAGTCCACAAACGCTAAGCAGAGAGGCTGGTTATACTCCTCAGTCTTCTGTATAACCTGCCGCAGCGTATGTATGTGGTCCACGGTGCTGAAGCCTTTTCGAAATCCGGCTTGTTCGGGAGGCTGGAAGTCGTCGAACCTGCGCGCGAGATGATTCGTGATGACTCTGGAAAACAGCTTGTAGACATGGCTCAGAAGCGAGATGGGCCTATAATTCTTAAGCAGGGCATTATCGCCCTTCTTAAAGAAGAGTACCACCACGCCTCTGCTCCACGCCTGTGGCGTTTTCCCCTCGAGTATGACGGAATCAAATAGCTTCTGAAGGGCCTTAAGGACCGGTTTTCCACCCGCCTTCAGGAGTTCGGCCGTAATTCCGTCCTCACCCGACGCCTTGTTGTTTTTCAGCTGCATCAGAGCCATCCTAATCTCGTACAGGCTGACGTCCGGGATATCTTCGGTATAGTGTCGAGTCAATCTAGCTCTTGGGTCGTTTACTAGATTTACAGCGGGTTTAGCGGTAGACGTGTATAACTGTCCATAAAAAGCCTCGATCTCTCCCAGAAGCTCCGATTTGGCGGATATGACTCTGCCATCGTCGGTCTTCAGTTTCGTGAGCTGGCTTTGCCCAATAGACAGATCTCGTGCAAATACTTTAGAGCCCTTATTCCGCTCAATCGCATCCTTAATCCTTGCGGTATTAAAGCGGCGAAGGTCACGTTTCAGGGACTTCGAGATTTGTCTATTGAGCTGCCGGTATATGCACGCATCGTCTGAAGACTGCAGAATCATCTCACGCCTCTTCTTCATTAGCTCGAGGGTCGGATCGGAGAGCTTCTTGTTTTTATTTGTACGGTGAGTCTTGAAAAACTTAGACCCGACCGTATGGACAGTTTCCACGAACCCATCGTTATATTCATCCACGGAGCTTCCTAGGCACTCGAAACGATTGTGGAGTTCGAGCTGAAAGCTCTCGGGGTTTTGGATCTGGATCTGTGCTGGACGGAGCGTAGACTTCATCAGTCGAGACCTTTCAAGCTTAATGTTAATATTCAATGTGCCTCTTACGACGCGGTGATCAGTTCCAGTTTTCACCGCGTTGATCACAGAGACATCATTGAATATTTGCTTTTTCGTCGACAGGATGAAGTCAATCTCATTTCTAGTTGCACCGTCAGGACTTTGCCAGGTCCACCTTCTATGCTCACGCTTTTTGAAGAAGGAATTCATCATATAGAGGCCCTCCTTCTCCATAAAGCTAGCCAGTAGGTGTCCCCGGTGATTCCGACGTCCAAATCCAAATTGCCCCACTCGCAGCTCGTCACCGTCTCGTTTGCCCAGTTTCGCGTTAAAGTCCCCCATGACCACGGTGAAGTGAGTCTTAGAACCATGCATGGCTCTTGATATATCCTCATACATGGATTCTACTTCGTCGTCGGGATGTGTCGAGGTCGGGGCGTAGACCTGTATGACCTTCAGCGAATATCTTGATGATATTCTGAGTATAAGGTACGCCACCCTGGTCGACACACTCTCGATCCTCACGACATTGTTCACGAGGGACTTGTGGACGAAAAACCCGACACCACCCTGGGACTGCTGGTCACCTTCCCGGAAATAGAGCAGGTTACCGGATTTGAGAATTATCGTATCCTCCCCCTGTCTTCGGACTTCAGACAATCCCACAATACTCCATCGCAACCTGCTCAATTCCTCCTCCAGTTCGGTGATCTTCTCGTCAGTCCTCAGTGTACGCGTGTTGAAAGTTGCCAGGTCGAGTCGTTTAATAGATGGGTAGCCAATTTTTTAACCGACTTCTAAAAAAGGAGGAGGTTCTCAATTCGGATGTTTGTATTTTTTTTTTTTTTTATGTTTGTTCGCGCATAACTTCGTCGCTTACCAACCGATTTGAAAAATTCTTTTTTTATTGGAAAGGGTATACTTTCCAAATGGTCCCATAGTCACCAAGTCGGGATCTGATGATGGAATCTTGGCGAAATCGAGGGAACTCCTCAAATATTATAGGCAATTATATAGTGATTTATGTATTTTCATCGAGAACTTAAGCATTTACAGTCACAAAGTAACATTTGATGAAGTGGAACTGACGAAGAAGACCAGAAATGGTCAACGGAACTTCATACTCGCATAGATATTACAATAAAGATACTTATACGACTATGACAATACAAATGAATGAATGGTTCTGAATAGTTACTTTGAAAATGGTATCATCGAAGTGATCTGATGATGATGATGGAGCCGGAAGGTAGGCACTGAAACTCCGTAATTAATCAATGTATCCTAGCCGTGTTTGGGCTTATTAGAATTATCATGAGATGAACTTTGGCTATAAGGTACTATCGAACTGATTTGATGATGGAGCCGGAAGGTTGAAGGTAGACACAGGAACTTCATAATAAAACAATGTAACCTAGCAGTGTTTGGGTTAATTGGAAATATCATGAGAAATAGGCACTCTGCTTATAAGTGTACCTATCGCAACTAAAAAGTGTGAAATAAAAAACTTTTTACAAAAAAAAAATAACCGACTTCACTAAAAAAAACACTAAAAAGATCAAAATAACTTTAATTTCGGAAGTCGGTGTTAAATAAGATACTGTATAATAATACCGAGAAACACCGACTTCCGAAATTAAAGTTATTTTGATCTTTTTAGTGTTTTTTTTAGTGAAGTCGGTTATTTTTTTTTTGTAAAAAGTTTTTTATTCTTAATCCAATACCATCACTAAACGAAATTCTTCAAAAAAACTGTTTTAACGCAATCTGTAAAGTTAGCGATCAGCCAACAGATGGCCTTAAAAACAGTTTTTTGAAGAATTTCGTTTAGTGACAGTATTGGATTAAAGGTGCGGTAGGTTGGATTGAGGCTTCTACAGATAGATAAGGCAATATAATATAACAAGAATAATAGCATAGCATAATCAGCCTTATAATTTTCCCATTGCTTGGACTCAGGCCTCCTCTCTAGGAGAGGGAATGGGCCGTAATCCACCACGCTGGCCTAGTGCGGGTTGATTATCCATCATCATGCAAGTCTTTGAAGTTTTGGTTCTAGGACATGCCGGTTTCCTCACAATGTTTTCCTTCACCATTTTGAGAGCAGTGGTGATGAAATAAATTACACAGAATAAGCCTGGCTGGGCTTGAACCCGCGACCTACAACTCGTAAGTCGGGGCCGTTACCACTCGGCCACCAGTGTTCTTCCCACAACAAGAATACGGTGGAGGTATGGTCAAAAAAATCCTAATTCATTAAAAATCTATAATATTTATTAAAATTAAATTTGTTTTTCCACCATCTTGGTATTTCAATAAATGTCTCCATCGTGATCTGCCAATACGCAGTACTCTCAAATATCAAGGTTTAGAGTCAAGTCGTGACGTGAGTGGATCTTCATTACAAAATATAGGTACAAATAGTTAACAGTAAAGTAGTAGTAGTTAACTAGTGCGTTTAAATGAATAAGTTTAGTTATTGTATACCACAGTCCTATCCGTATATGTATCCAGAAGCTTTTCTGGGTGCGTGTACGGATTTTTGGAGTGTCTTTAGTGATAGCTACTCTTCTGAACGTACAACTATCTTCATCTTTTTGGCTCACAAGCGCTTTCAAAAGTTCCTATAACAAATTGATTACAAAAAAGTATTCGATTGGCAGTTGTTCAATGATCTTCAACCATTTATGCTAATCTGCAGTTTAGACGTATTATTGAGAAAAATGTATTGGTAGTAAAACCAGCTTAAATGTCGTGATGGTACACGACATGACGCTATCATGGCGTGATGCCCCCCCCCCAATACGCCACCGCTCCTGAAACGTGCACATAAAAACAGATGCTTCACATCTGTCAAGCGTCCCGGTCGGAGCGTGACGGTCAACGTTTTTTAGATTTATGTAAATTATTTGGACATTTCTAGATCAGTAAAATGAAAAGGCCATGAACCAGTGGTTCTTTCATCGCCTTTAGCTTATAAATAATAATTATTGAATCACTGTAAATAACATACTCTGTGATTCTGCATAACAATATAATAATATATTTTATATAAGTACCTGAGATTTTTTTTAGATCCTGTTTGTAATGGTAACGTCACGATTTAAAAAAACTGGGCAAAAGCGAGTCGGACAAGCTTACCTATGTAAATGGTTCAATTCGAGAATAGAGAGTCTCGAAGATTTTCCCGAATCACAAAAAAAATAATTTTTGTTGTGACGTAACAACAAATTTACAGTTTTCAGATTTATTCCTATACCTATGCTATAAGACCTTACTTTATGCCAAATTTCAGGATTCTGGGTCAACGGGAAGTACGTAAGTAGTATGAATTTTGATTCCCTCGAGAGTGTCGAAATATATGTTTTTTGCAACATAAATGACTGTATCTTTTTTTTTCGTTAACTTAGAAGTTTGATTTTTACACAGCTTCAAGGGACCGTAAACATGAGTATATGTTTTTAATTTCAACACGATACCTCCACTCATTACCGAGATAAAAGGTCTTGACAGACAGTGAGGCAGACAGACGGACAACAAAGTGATCCTATAAGTGTTCCGTTTTTTTGCCTTTTGAGGTACGGAACTCTATAAATATGGTTAGCTTGTTTTTATTAAAGTCCCTTTTGAACTGGAAAAACGTAAAAAACTTGAGAGATTAATATTGCAAGATTTCAATAATATTTTTCAATAACACAAAACAACATAATGAGTTCCACATTAATAATATAGTAATGTAATAATATTATTATAATATATTTTTTAATTAAAAACAAGAAAAGAGTTGAACTCAACTGTTTATCCGGATTTTTTTCTAGATTGTAAGTATTCCATTTCAAATAAACTGAAAAAAGGCTTATTACGATTTAGAAGGAACTAACAAAACCACCACCATTTTTCCTGTGTTCTAGAGATTTTTCCGCAAACAAATGTTTTGAAAATCACCGCCTAAAATACCCACGTTTTCACCATAATGCTTAGATTTTTCTGTATATTCCCATGCGTTCAGTAAAAAAGTATAAATCTGACTGACTGTTCTAGGGTAATCCATTTTCGTTTGTGATGCTGCTATAAAACATTTGTTTTGATGCGTTGCCAAAAACGTTTTTTTTTTCTTGGAATTAGTTTCCCAGCCTGAAGCGAGTAATGTTTACTTTTTCTCATTCTTGTTTTTACCTGGAATGGTGAATGAAAGAATATAATCTTTTCTGAAGATGTGATGACATTGCCTGCTGGACATAGGCTTTCACCAAGCATCGTAATATTGATTAGTCTTTGCTAGATTCATAGGATTTCCGAAGCCTTCATCAGGCTATCGGTCTACCTTATCAGACACCTAACAACTATGTATCTTCCAGTACGCCGCGCCGCGGTGCCGTCGCGTTTCCAAAACTCATTCGATGATTTGCTGAAAAAGTAATCGTAGGTATTTTTTTTAATAAAATATACTTTCAAAATGTTTTACTACGGAGATACTCGTAGATATATTATATTATAATAGTTATATGTGATGTGTAGTCCCTTAACTCATAGTATAGGTTAACAAAGCTCGAACTAAATTCAGAAGATACAAATAAGCATGTGAACAGTTCTTGCAAGTGTTTTTCACACCTTTATAAATTCTTTGCGTGAGATTTCACAGATAACATGCAATATTTGTGAGCAGAAAAAATCCAAACGTAGACCAACATAGCCGGATCATGTTCAAGGGTAATATATCTTGATATTTAAACACGCGGCAGTGTGTTAGCCAAGTTCGCGAAGCAAAAGGGTTGACACACCGGACATGGATACACGCAAACCATTTCGGGCAATAATCTTCATGCTTGAAAGAAAGTACTTTGGTATAAAGGATGTAAATATATAGGGTGACTGGCAATTAGTGTACGATACTTAAACACGTGATTGTGCGCATGATAACAAACAATTTTTACTATGGGAGCAAAGCCGAAATCGCGAAAAAATATCAGCTGTTCAGTACATTAGGCAAACATAAATGTACTGAACAGCTGATTTTTTTTTCGCGATTTCAGGTTTGTTCCCATAGTAAAAGTTGTTGGTTATCATGAGCACAATCACGTGTTTAAGTATCGTACACTAATTACCAGTCACCCTATATGTATGTACTTTTAAGGGGTTTCCTTCTACCCTTCAAAAGTGGGAGTAAAATAATAATAAAAAATAACGTGAATGAAAAAAATACACGTGAACCTTTTAATTGCTAAATCGAAACACATTATTCAAAAACTACCTAAAATTGTCGCCCCTGTCAAAATTACCGCAAAAGCAACAAAATAGCACCTACTAAAGAAAGAAAGTTTATTTACCCAAGTTTGATATTTTTGTTTCATAAAGTATTTATTTGCTAATCTTGAAACTTCGTGAGATTGTTGTAGATAATAAGTACTTTATACAAAAAAGTAATGAAGAGTGTACTGCGGATCCCGTATATGTATAAAATACGAGCCGCTTGATATTACTTATCTAGTAAGACCTTTTTCTAATTGCTAAATCCCAATACAATAAAAACCTTTTACCAAATACGAACAATGACAGCCACAAATCACTCACTCACTGATCTAAAGTTTAGACAGCTTTCAGGTGACTTAAATAAATAAAAATTAGTGTAAAGGTAGGTGACTGAATGTATATATATATGTTACCGGCAATCTGTATAATTTAGGAATTCTATACAATACCCTAGGTATTGTGTCAACGTATTGAATACCTGGGACGTTCAGGCAATGTATGAAATGTTATATATATTATTGTCCATTACATACTTTACCTAGGTAATGTATACAATTCCTAGGGATTGTATAGAGTACCTGCTGGTGCACCGGCAATGTGTCAAAAAGAAATAGATTTTGGTCTATATTTATCAATGTTGCCGACCTACCTATAAAATAACGGGCAAATGAAACATGTTCTATTACTTAAAATCAATATGTGTAAAAGGCAAGAGCAGAGAAGGAGGTGACGTAATTTTAGGGCACCCGTACAAAGACAAGTAAGGTTAGAAGGCTAAGTGGTTATTTTTTTATAACCACCCAGAAATAGGAGCCTTTCTTTAAGCCCCATACATAGACATAAGACCAGAGTACTTGTAAGCAAATTAAATTATATTACATAAGGCCAGAAGAATTTTTAGTTTCACATTAATTTTATAATGTACAAGTACTCAGGTTTTATTTCTGTCTGCAGGGTTTAAGTGAGGCTCCTATTTCTGGGTGCCAACAAAAAAAATAACCACGATAGCAAAGGCTCCGCTCCCGCCTAAGCCATCTAACCTAACCTGTCCGTGTGTGTGTGCCCTAAAATTACGTCCCTCTTTCTACTCTCGTCTTTTACACACATTACGGGCAGCGCATTGGGTATTGTTTAGAATACCTAGGCAAAGTATAAAATAAATTACATTTCATACATTACCTATACGTTTTAGGTATTTTATACATTATCTAGGTATTGTATAGAATTTGACATTCTTTCGCAGTTAAATTTTTGTGGGATATAAATTTATTAACAGATACGTGTTAGAACACATATCTTGAATTCACAGCTATTTAATTAGTTGGCATAATTTTAGTGGATTTTGATCGCTGTTTTATAATCAGAACATAATTTTTTGCCTAGACGCCCCAGGTGTTCTATACATTTCCTAGGTATTGTATGGAATACCTGAATTGTACAGATAACCGGGAACCCAAAGGCCAATGGAAAGGGAGGAGTTTCCTTGCGTGATCACATCAGAAATGAAGATATCCGCAGGAGAACCAAGTTTACCGACCAAGCTTGAAAAATCGCCAAACATAAGTAGCAATGGGCAGGGCACTTTAAATGAAGAACAGATTGTCAATGGGGACGAAAGGTTCTGGAGTGGCGACCACGTACCGGAAGACGCAGCGTTGGATGGCCTCCCATAAGGTGGACCGATGACCTTGTGAGGATCGTGGGAATTCGATGCGATACGCACAGGACCGGTCGTTGTGGCGACGCTTGGGGGAAGCCTATGTCCAACAGTGGACGTTTTTCGGCTGAAATGATGATGATGACCGGTAAAATACATACAAATGCAAAAAAATGATAAACCTGATGTTACAAATCTATTAGCCTATGTACACCTGGGTATAAACAAGTTGTTTATGACATTTTGGTACTTATATATTTTACATCAAACTCAATTGATTTTGAAAAGTAATCTGATGTGGTTTCTCGTTTATTGCAAAAAGTTGTTAACTTTGTAATGGCGTGCTTTTTACTGCTGTCACTATTTTTATACTCGGAGGTGTAAATTAAATACATCTCATTAAAGTTTTTTGCTGCATTACTAACTATAAATAATAAAAGTCTGTGGGTACATTAACAAGCTAGTTTTTTATATTTAAAATAATATGTATAAAAGGAGAAACTGACTGACTGACATCAATGCACAATCAAACCTACAGGGCTTTTTTTTAGGTGGGAAATCATCTAATGACTTCTCCCGCTCTTGGGCGGCTGAAGCGAGAGGGCGTGTCAGACTTTTACTGACTAAAACTCACTCCTGTTCCTTTTTTGCCTTCGTTCTCCGGAACGAGCCCAAGTCGTCGACGACGCGTAGTGTTCCATGCGCGCCTCAAGGAGATGTCAGCAAATCGTAGGGTCGAAGCTTACTGGGGCTATGGGCTAAGTGAAAATGAAGCCCCGGGGCCCCGGGGCCCCGGAACGCAAGGCAAAGAACGAACAAACAACTGGGTTTTAGTCAGTAAAAGTCTGACACGTCCTTACGCCCCGTCCAAAAGCGGGAGATGTCATTAGATGATTTCCCACTTAAAAAAAAAAAGTTATCAATAGAACGATCGTATTTGCTGACACAATGATTTGTACCGATAATCTGCATTGCTGCATACATTATAACATCCGTATGTTATAGAAATGGAAGTACGGATCTGGTTGCGGATAGGATAGGAGATATATTATACCGGTTTCCAATACGGATATGAAATTATTTCGGATTATCTCTTACTTTCGGTTACGGATATTAGAATTTCAAAATTATGAAAGTAAAATACAAATAGGAACTTATAGTTTTGACTTTTATTTTTAAGTTACCGTTATTTATTTGGGCGGTCACACAAAAACCTGTCGTAACCTATCATTTAGACTCTGCCGTTATCCGAAATTATCCGAAAGTTTTATATCGGACTGTCAGTTTTTTATTTCGGATATCCGATGGTTTCGGTTTCGAAGCTTCATAACATTCCTATTACGTGTCAACAACATCTATAATTTGCGATAGGAAACTTACAAAGGTAATTTAAATAATTTTATCAAACGACTAGGTAAAAAGGAAACAGTAATTATTAATTTCCACGGCAAATCCTGTGGGAAATTACCAATTAATATTATTGTTTCATTTCCCTGAGAAGGTAGCTGACATGCATTTATTGAGTTTATGACGTCACTCCTATGACAAACTTTAGTACGGGTTTACGTTCACATCTGTGGGCATGTGCTGTCTGAAATTAAATATCGGAATAACCCACACTAGATGGTCAATGAATAAGCTCGTACTGTTTGATCACTTTAATTTTGGGAAAGGACCATTTTGAGAGCTTTCGCTTTTCTGAATGGAAAGAAAGCCAAACCTAATGATAGGTTATTAACTTGTCCGCTGGAGGACAAAGTGGAGCATACGGTAGAGGCGTGTCCTGCTCGGTCAGAGCACCACCGTATCCTAGTGGGAACGATCGGCGACAACGATCTCTCGCGCCGGGCCTTGGCCTGAAGCCATGGTCCGAAGCGAGGAGGAGTGGCAAGCGGTCGCCTCCTTCTGCGAAGCAGTAATGCTAGCAAAGGAGGAGGCCGCACGTGCACGCGCTTGGGAACGGCCCTCACGCCCCAACCGCCGGGATCCCGATCCCGATTTCAACCCACTGTAGGCGCAGTCTTGCAGACGGCGAGCAATGGGTAGCTCGCCGTCCGACCGTCCGGTAACCGTTAGGACCGAGCCCAAGTCGTCAACGGCGCGTACTGTTCCATGCGTTCCTCAAGGAGATGTCAGCCAACCGTAGGGGCCCAGCAGGGTCGAAGCCTACTGGGGCCAAGAGTTTGTTTCTGAAAAGAAAAATCGGACCTGGTATGAAAGGCAACGAAGGAACAGGAGTCCTCCACTCCTCTGGAAGAACTGATTCGATTATGATCTTTCTTTACTGATCAAGGAATAGTATCAATGAGTGCACTAAATTTTCATCGATGTGAGGTAGGGCACAGCAATCATGGGAAAAACCCTTTCAGATTGCTTTCCTAAACGCTATAATTAAAAAAAAACGCGTTACTGACAATATTCAAGTTAAAAATACCCATAAAAGTGACAACATACCTACAAATTTACTTTAATTAACTAAATTTCATTTTAAACCTCAGGATCGTAAGAAATTACCAGAACAAAAAACAGTTACTTCATGTTCTAATAATGCTACAAATTGCAATATTAATAACGTTGTCGGGACATTAACACACAATGAAAATCGTAATTATCCAATTAGTTACAAAATAAACACAATGCTTTGGAATTTGATAATTGATGGCAAATGACGTATCGGAAAAAATACGAGTTGTAATTAGAAAACTCTCGTGTTTTTTTTTAAATTCCATTATAAGTTAAGTTACGTTTGAAAAGTACCTTCTTCTTAAACCCATGTTTTCCCATTGTTGGGCATAAATCACAATCAGATGAGAATGTTAATATGGATATGTGGTGTGGCGAGAATGGATAAAGTGAGAAATGAGTGAGTGTGTGTGTGTGTGTGAGTGAGTATGAGCAATGGATAAATAAAGTAAATAATAAATATACTAAGGGAAGTTTGAAAGTGGCGCCAGTGACTGAAAAGTTAAAGGGAATCGTTTGTCTTGGTATGGTCATGTAGAGAGGAGTTATGAGTTTACATGTGGATCGATGGAGAGGGAGAGGGAGACCAAAGAAAAGATGGATGGATTGTGTGAGAAGTGATATGAAAGAAAATAGAGTTAGTGATATCGTGACGAGTGACAGGACAGAATGGAAGAAAAAACGTGTTGCGCCGACCCCAAATAAAACGGGTCAAGGGCAGGAAGATGATGATGGGCATAAATCACCAGGGTGAATTATTATTCTATAAGTTACCCAAAATCAAGCGGTACGGGATCATCGACGGCGCGTAGTGTTCCACGCGCGCCTCAAAGAAATGACAGCAAAACCGTAGAAGCTCAGCAGGGCCGGGAAAACTTAAAAAGGAAACTCGCGATCCTAGACCGTAAAAGGCAACGTTAGATGATTTCCCACATTAAAAAAAAGCGGTGCGAGATTGTACAAAAGAATTACCGAGGCCCTGAAATAAAGAGGAGTATTAAAGGAACACAAGTGGGTTTTAGTCAGTAAAAGTCTAACGCGAGATCCCTCTCGCCCCACCCAAAGTGGGAGGAGTCATTTAATAATTTCTCACCAAAAAAAAACACAATAAGTTTTATAGTCAGACTGTAATTAAATTGGGCTATGGGTCTCGTCAACCTATTCAAAATGTGATTGGGTTGAGTTATCCCAACTCCAATCCCCATATATGTTATAGCTACAAAAACTGACAAGTGCGAGTCGGACTCGCACATGAAGGGTTCTGTACTATAATATTAAAATCGAGCAAAAAAAAAAATCGCCGACAAAATATTGTTTCTTGAATATCCCCTTTGATTTTTAATTGTATTATTTATTGTTCTATCGGCAATAGAAAGCCATTCATTCTGTAAAAAATTCTAGATACAATCTGCTGACAGACGGACAGACAGATAAACAGACGGACGGACGATCAGTGGAGGCTTAGTAATAGGATCCCGTTGGCACGGGTACGTAACCTTAAAATTTTATATTATTATATTATTGTCTTACTGCTACATTGTTATTTACCGATTTATTTCTCTGCTCTGCTTATCCAACATATTTTAATACTCGTATAATCAGTAAAAATACGGTACGGCATATTTCGTATTTCTTTTTAGGGTTCCGTAGCCAAATGGCAAAAAATGGAACCCTTATGGATTCGTCATGTCTGTCTGTCTGTCTGTCTGTCCGTCCGTATGTCACAGCCAATTTTTCCGAAACTATAAGAACTATACTGTTGAAACTTGGTAAGTAGATGTATTCTGTGAACCGCATTAAGATTTTCACACAAAAATAGAAAAAAAAAACAATAAATTTTGGGGTTCCCCATATTTAGAACTAAATCTCAAAAAATATTTTTCATCAAAATCATACGTCTTCAAAAATGATATTGATGTTTCTAATATCATATTTTTCTAAACTGAATGGTTTGCGCGAGAGACACTTCCAAAAGTGGTAAAATGTGTGTGTTAGTGTGTGTGTGTCCACCGTAACTTCTAAAATAAGAGAATGATAAAACTAAAAAAATATATGACGTACCTACATTACCATGCAAACTTGCACCGAAAATTGGTTTGAACGAGATAAGTAGTTTTTTACCCTCAGTGCGCGAGTCCGACTTGCACTTGCCTAGTTTTTTTTTCTTATTACGAAGTGACGCAAAAAGAAATGAACTGTTTCATATTATGGAACTTTTATTTGATGTTTACCGTTATATCAAATAAAATACCGTTTTATCAGATATGGTATATGATATGGAACAAGGGGTTAGCTGTTGTTGTATAATCTTGGTATGTGTCATCTTAGGTAGGTTGTTCGATTGAAATAAAGTAGTTCAAGTGAGAATTCATCAATTGACACTCTCTGTGTGCATGCAATGCATTTTGACATATTAAACTTGAAAAGGTCGTTCTTACCTAGTTAATTAAAGAAAAAAACGCCAAATTTTATTTGTGTGCTTATTGAACGGTCGTCAAATAAGTGTTTTTCTTTTTTTCTTTGGAAATAAATTCAAAGATTAAGTCCATAATCAGTACAGACAGTAGATACTCCTGTACTGTCACCCCCTGAAAGAATACTTCTTAAAGTTTCATTTTATAAATTATTTTTAATAAAATACTTCCTATATAAGTATTACACACAGTATAAACCTCCTCAACAAAGATTAGCCAAGTGCGCAGGAGAAATTATAGTGCACAAGTGTATGCGCAAACATAGGTGCACTCTCTGTTCCTTTAGTCTCATAGTCCGAAGGGACGGGAATCCTGGACCATCGGCTGTACGTGCTTTCCAAACGAAGGGTGTATCACACCAACAACTTCCAAACTTTAGGCTGCTTCAGAGTAATTCCTAGTGGAAAAAAAACAAAAGCAGTTTTTGCCCGACCCGGGAATCGAACGCTTATCAGTCGCACTTGCGACCAAAAGGCAGTCAAACCTCTTGTGACTACCAGATTATCGAATACATGAGTCAGACTGTGACTCAAAAAGGGTTTAACGTTTATAAGCCTGATGGCGTTTAAAAGACTTTACGATTCCTAATAATTGATTGGAGAAACATTAAATTGACCACAAAACGTAAATTAGTCAAGCACAACTGTACTAAAGAGTACAGTACTGTAAACCTCAAAATGAAAAAAAAAATATCTAGCGGTGACGCCAATAATTGTTGTTAAAATAATAATTGAGGTTTTCCGCAGATATGGTTTTGCGCGATGCTTTTGATATCATCATTTTATACCAAAAAACTAATTTATTAAGTGAAATTACATTCTATTTTATTTATTTATTTGTCTCATCAACAGTGGAATAAACGTATACAAGGATATAAGAGACATCAAATACATTTTTTTCATGTTAAAGGTTCCCGAAACCGTCAATTACTAATGATAATATTTACTTGAATGACGCTAATTGATCGTTTTATAACTAAATGAGTTCTGATTTACTCACCAAACATAATTATGAGTAATAATTATTATTTTAAATAAAGTCACCATATACCTACAATTTAATACTACATGTTTGCAAGCAAATAATATTAAAATGATAAAAATACAGCTTTTCATTATAGGATGTATGAATTGAACTGTTAATATATATAAAAAAACCTATTGAACTAATATTTACATATTTGTTCTACGACTAGCTGACCCGGCAAACTTCGTACCGCCTAAAAGTCAATGAATGTGCAATGCGTTCCAAATAAGAATAGGATCGATTGCCATGTTGTGACATCACGTCATACTGTCAAATCGAAAAATTATTATGGTGAGCAAAACAAGAAATTTTTAAAATTTAATTTATTTACGAACTGTGAATGAAAAAAGTTTAATCAGAATCCAGTTCTTCAATTTTGCTCATCTCTGAGTTCTTCAATTTTGCCCAATTTTTTTGCGATTTGACAGTATGACGTGACGTCACAACATGGCAATCGATCCTATTTTTATTTGGAACGCATTGTAGTATATCTTTCGATATAGTCAACCGATTACGATGAAACAAAACCTAAGTAATATATCAAGTTACAGACAATTTTAAGGTATAAAAGTTATCTACATTGATTTCGTACATTTTACGTGATGCCCGCACAACTAAAAACTTCTACAGATTTATTATATGTTTAAATTAAAGATTAAAATGTCGACAGCATTATTTTACCAAAATTTATGCAGTGAACAATTTTAGAAATTAAAAAATATAATAAATGTAAAAATGTCCAGTGCACTGACTTAGCAGTGTTAATAAAGGGTTGCAAATAAATAAAATTAAGCAATTTTCAGCTTTAAAGCAAACAAATTAAATTTTAATTTGCCGTAATAAGCACAAAGGCGCTGTATTAATCATTTAAGTCTGTAGACGAGGATTTTGGACTTAGAGTATGCCTAATTATATTTTCATTTATTTACACCTAATGATAATTGTAGGATTTCTGTGCAGGGTTATTTTTGTAGTTTTTTCGTTGTTACATTGTTAATACTTCTACGGTCCGGACTAAGCGTTTCGCCTCGTCTTATACCGCGTACATCGAAGGATTGGAACAATTTGCCTGCAGCTGTCTTCCCGTCCGATTAAGTGTCAACTCGACATACATTTTCACTGTTTTTCATACAACCGCTCTTACGCGATTATGACGTTATTACACATTTTTCATTAGATATTTTGGAAACACAGTATCTTGTGGATATTATCTAGGCTTCTATTGAAATCAATTTATAAATTTATGTAAAACTAATCCAGTAAAGACCTCTGAAAATCTGCTATTTTGCATGAACTTTGACACTTCATAATTTACTCAACAATTAAAAAAAGTATAACAATAGAAGCCTTCTCAAAAATTTTATCATGATTCTGAATGACGACCAATTTTTTCAAAAACTTTTAAGGGTTTAAAAAAAAACACGTATTTCCTGGAACAAGTTTTGTAAAATTGAATTACCGAATGCTAACAGAGTTTTCAGGCATTATCTCTCTCTTTTTTCGCGTTGCCTTTTCGTCAAACATGGTGTTGGATTGCGTTAGATGAATTAATAAGCTTTTAAACCATGTTCGATGTTGACGACAGGCGAGTGAAAAGGACCCTCTTAATAAACTAGTGCGATTCACCATCAACGATTGCATCTCTGCTTGCCATCAGGTGGGATCACAGTCAAGCACTAGTTTATGTCTTTTAAAAAAAACCTACGCTGCATGATTGTTCGAAAGAGACATCGAGACCCTGGAACACAGCAACTGAAAGAACACAGGTGGGTTTTAGGCAGTATAAGCTAGACACTCCCTCTCGCTCCACCCAGAGCGGAAGAAGTTATTTGATGATTTTCCATCCTCAGAAAATAAAAAAAGAGGTCCTCTAGTTAATATAATATGACCCTGTCTACGATATCTAATCGGAACTCGTATCAAATGTAGACCGGAAACATTAAAAACACATGAGTCATAGCAAGATAATAATTATGAATATAATTACTATTTAGTCATACTATGACTAAATAGTGACTTAAGTACTTAAACGTATTGAGATAAGTACTGTATGAGATACTGTATGCTCTTTCACCCCAACTCGTAGGTTAACATTAGGTGTACAAAGTTCTCCCAACAACCTCCAGACGATTTAAGTTGAATCATTATTTATATTTAATATATAAAAATATCGTGTCACAGTGTTTGATATCAAGCACCTCCGAAACGGCTTGACCGATTTTTATGACATTTTTTGTGTGTATTTGGTAGGTCTGAGAAAAAGTTGTAGACTATTTTTGTAAAAATACCTGCAGTACTATTATTATATATCTCTAGGTGATTTTTTTTTAGGTAGGAAATCTACTAATGACTTCTCCCGATCTAGGGCGGAGCGGGAGTGTAGGTCAGACTATTACTGACTAAAACGACTCATACGTTCCTTCAGTTGCCCTTTACGTCCCAGGACCACGGGTACCCCTTTCAGAAGTCGACCCATGGCCCTAGTAGGCTTCGGCCCTGCCCCTTACGATTTTGCTGACATTTCCTTGAGGCGCGCGTGGAACACTACGCGCCTTCGTCGACTCGGGCTCGGTCCGGACGGTTACCGGACAGCCGGACGGACCTCTAGGTGATAAGTCTACTATCACATGGGCGAAGCCTCTGGCAGCAGCTACTTATCTACTTATAAATATGCAACAGATAACATGTTCTTGTGACTGCGTTTATAAGCAAAATACAAACGTACCTAAATGATGTCATCGTAATAAGGAATTGACATTTTTACATATTATAATGATTCCAAACTTGATTACATCGGTGACCCGTGATCACAAATGAATATTAAACCGGTTGTCCGCTGCGGTTTCACCCGCGTCTTTGGTTGCTGCTGCGTTCCCGTGGGTCGTACTTCACCCGCGTCTTTGGTTGCTGCTGCGTTCCCGTGGGTCGTACTTCACCCGCGTCTTTGGTTGCTGCTGCGTTCCCGTGGGTCGTACTTCACCCGCGTCTTTGGTTGCTGCTGCGTTCCCGTGGGTCGTACTTCACCCGCGTCTTTGGTTGCTGCAGCGTTTCCGTGGGTCGTACTTCACCCGCGTCTTTGGTTGCTGCTGCGTTCCCGTGGGTCGTACTTCACCCGCGTCTTTGGTTGCTGCTGCGTTCCCGTGGGTCGTACTTCACCCGCGTCTTTGGTTGCTGCTGCGTTCCCGTGGGTCGTACTTCACCCGCGTCTTTGGTTGCTGCAGCGTTTCCGTGGGTCGTACCGTGATATTATATAGCCTTTCCTCGACAAATCTACACTAATCTAAACTAATATTATAAAGAGGTAAAGTTTTTTTTTTTTTATTTGTTTTGTTTGTAGGAGGTAATCTCTGAAAAAACTGGTCCGATTGCTAAAATTTTATCACTGATAGAAAGCTGCTTTATTTTTAAGTGACATAGGCTATATTTTATGTGCGCGGGCGTAGCCGAGGGCAAAAGCTAGTGGGATATCTTACTGTAAAAGTATTTTACCATTCAAACAGTATTCTTCAACTTTATAATAATCACACTAATAATATAAAAGCGAAAGTTTGTGAGTGTGTTTATGTTAGTTACTTCTTTACGCTCGAATGGCTGAACGGAATTCGATGAAACTTGGTACACGAGTAGACTATGTCTTGGAATGGCACATAGGATAATTTTTATCCCGGGTGTATGTTTCCTTAGAATAATTTTCTACTATGACGCGGTCAAAGTCGCTAGCAGCAGCTCATGTATTATTTAATAAAATACTGACAATAATAATGACAACTGTTTTCAAGTCACGAAAAATGTAGGTATTTGAACTGTATAAAATTAAAAAACACCTGTTCTAGCAAATTAATCTGCTAGTACAATTTCCAGCAAAATTGTAGGAATAAAATTCCATGGAAACTCTTCGGCAAGAGAATAATTCAGCAGACTATTATGCTAACAAAGTTTCAGAATGATAAGTGGTAATAGTTAGCCTATTAAGTCCCACTGCTAGACGAAGGCCTCCCTCTCCCTTTTCCACACACGTCTGTTCTCAGCCATTGCGGTCCAGTCCCTCCGGTAGTAGTCAAGCTCATCTCTCCACCTTCAACTTGGTCTGCCGCGATGTCGCCTTGATTTAATGGGACCCAATAAGTGGCTCTTTTAGCCCATAGTTCATCTGTCAGAATTATAAATTAGAGGAAATTCATGTTTTTTTACAAGTATGATTTTTTTATAGATATTCAACTTTTTTCTAGCGCTTTACAGTCCTCGCATTTCTATTCATCATCTACTTAAGTCTACTATGATTTAAAAACATGATGATTTGCATTAAAAATAATTCATTTGGTCGAAATGGGTTTTTGTAGAAAACATACGCACGGGTAAAAATGGGTCCTTATGGGCCAATATCATTTTATGTATACTTCTAGGTAAATTAGGTAAAAGTCCGATCAAAGGTAAATCCCAAGATTGGCCAGTAAAACCTTACTGATAAAAATCCGAACTGTTACAGAACAGTTAATAATCGCTAATTTTGTATCTTTACGAGTGACAGGGCAGAATGGAAGAAAAAAACATGTTGCGCCGACCCCAAATAACACGGGACAAGGGCAGGAAGATGACTAGCACTTACTTAGTGAGTCTTAGAATTTTCTTAAAGAAACCCTCATATGCTAAATTTATTTTCAATACACTTACTCGAAAACCCGCTCTTATCCCTATCACTTTTAGGCACGAAATTTACTGTTTTTCGCTCTAGTGTGGAAAAGTGCGTGACCTCGCCCACGCCACAATTTATCATACTTTTCGTATCAGGCTGGGCGCTAAGCGACGCCCACGAGTCCACGTGTATTAAAAAACGTCGTTTGATACACATAGCACTCGGCTCCATAACACCCTCGCCTACAGCTCGAGCGAATTCCACCTCGGTGGTAATACCAAACTTTCTCTACTTGTATCAAAATATAACTATTCTGTTATATATGTTTTGCTATAAGAAAACCCAATAGCGGGTTAAGCTCCCCTGTGTACATCAGCGATCCTATTTTCGTTGTTCTTATAAGTAGTGTGTACAATAAATATTATAAGACGTTGTTGGCTAAAACATATAACCTTTTTAGTACATACCAAAGGTCGTGAAATAAGACTAAAACTTTGTTAAAATAAATGACATGCAAAAGTTATAACAAAAAGTCTTTATTAGCAACTTTAGGATGGCCACAGATGACATTAAAGAAAAATTTGATTCGTTATGTTACACATACTTTTGGTTGTTCACCGAAAAATACGAAAAAATAGAATACAGCCACGACTGTATAAGATTGGGTGCCTTACCACAACGTATAAAAATTTCAGGCGTGCGAGCGAGAAAAAGAGATGGAGCTTTACACCCTGTATACCACCATCCCTTTAAGAGTTCAATTTACGTCGTCAAATGGTTATCGTTAACAGCTCGTGGTAGGACCTCAGTGCGCCGATTCCAATTGGATAGTCCTGCAAAATATCGGACACACAATTCAGTGTTTAGTGTAGACCGCCTATCAATTAACATGGTGTCAATGACATTTTGTCGGATTACAATCGTATTAGATCCTATTCAAACGCGACCCAGTCAACCTTGACGGTCATTTGAAAAGCTACATTATTAACTGTATTTATAAAAAGTCTATCGAACAAGTTTTTTATTTGCGAAAGTTGCACTGGTTATTCGATAGCACCGATTTCGGAATATGAGTTTAAGAGAATCACGATTGTATGTTGATATATAAGGTGCAGTTTTAAATCTGCAAAAACTGTCAGGAAGCAATTATGTAAGTGGCTCGAATCAACAATAAAACGGAGTGGCATGGAGTCAGAAGAAACTGTCGCGCACGTGCTCCTCGAGTGCACAGCCGTCAGCGAAATAAGAACACGAAACTTGGGAGCACCGCATTCACTCATAGATGGCCCTCAGCAAACTGAAAAGACTCATCTACTTCTGGAGTGAGGTGGGCTGGTTGGAGTGAAGGCCACCATGGCTCACGCACAATGGCCTGCTAGGGACTAAGTGTGGAAACCAGACCACAATAGATAGATACATAGATCACTCAAAATTTAAAAAAAAACTTCACCTTGTATATACGAGTATCTTACTTAGAAAACAGTTAATTTACGTTTGAAACTGCAATACATAATATAACCTGTAATTAGAATAATGCATACCCCAATTAGGTAATTAAATTACACTGTACCTACTTAAATGCACTTAGCTAGTATTTTTTAAAGAAATTAGTTATTATAATTATTATTATAATATTTACCTACATATTATGGGCATCGATGACATTAGTAGCGCATCAGTATTGGCATCTACGCAAGCACACACAAACATGCTAGTGACGCAATCAAGATTTATCAAAATAGGTAATTTTATTTTTCCTAAATTTTTTTCGCAAACATTATTTTAGGATTAAAATTTACCTATTTTAAAAACTGCTGAAATCAATTATGTAGCCGATTCTGAACATACTGTTTTCAGAATGTGCATTTATTTATTAAATATTACATGTTGTAAAGATAATAAATGGTATACAAAGCTGAATGTGTACACGAAAAGTTTGAGATAGTTTCTTAAACATTGCAAACATATGCATGTAAAAATTCAATTAAAAGTAAATCCAATAGTAGCTTCAGGAAACTCTGAAATTGAAGTACACGCTTTGCACTTCCTGTTCAAACAGGTCTTTTGTTTTATTTCGCAAATTGGAGTACCAATTATAATATTTGGGAATCGTTTCATAGTATCTGAAGAAGTAAAGGGTGGAACACTTGGAGCTGCCTTGTCATTGTTAACGTTCATAAAGTTCTTTGTTTTAAGCCTATTTGTATAAATGATATTTGAATTAATTGTTTCGGAACTTATGTTTATTCCTTTCGACAATACTGTTTTGTTTCTTACCTTATCCTTATACAATATTCTCGATTTTTGTTTATCTAGCTTGTTGCTCTTTTATATCGTCCGCCTCTGTTGTTTTATACTTATTGATATTGTTAGCTATATCGTCTTCTTCTTACTTGACATCAATAAACGGCGCCATGACGGTAGGTTCATTCATCTTACAACTAGTTTATGGCAAAACATAACTGAATATTATGATCATTAGAATGATTGTAACAATTGAAATTGTGGGTGATACAATCAAATGCTTTAGGGAACAAGGAATAATTGAATGTGACAGATTCAAATTGTTTTCATTGTAACTGTTTATTTCGGTTGATGACATCTAAAACTTTTATAGATAGGACTCGGATTTTGGTTTGATATGCTCTACATTTACGGAATCTTACTGTCATTTCAACTAGTCCAAAGCAAAGATATCGGTTGGCAGATCGCTTTATGTTTCAAAGAAGCAGTACGATCCTTGCATTTTACTCCTTCTCTTATAATATTTTTGGAGGTTATATACAGGTATTATATCCTTGCTATATCACCTAATGACACGTTGGCCAGAACGAATCGACCAATATAGGTATATTGGTCTTTTTTGTATCTTATTCTTTTTTAAACCGGTTTGTTTTTTACCAAAGTAAACAAGGCCAGGTAAAGGTATCCTTGTGGATTATTTTGTTCTCTTTTATATCGCCATTTTGTTTTGTAAACACTTTTATTTCAAAGAGCAGTCAATACTGCCAATCTGTATTGCTTTGATATATTCATAACTACCTAGTTTGGATCTTGGCAACCAGTTTACGTCTATATAATATTTTTTATGTTCATTTCGAAATCCTTAAAAACGTCTTTTATAATCAACTTGACATCTACTTTATATAACTTAAATAATAAAATGTTGAAGACAGGTTTTGCTATAAAATTTAGTGATAACTATTCCGTTCACCTTGTGTGATGATTAAGGCAATTCTCACTCATCCCGTGTACATATATTGGTTTTCAAATGATTTTCCATCAACAATTTCTCAGAAGCAGCCCATGGCTTGCGGACGGCGAGCAATGGGTGGGTCGCCGTCCGGACCGAGCCCAAGTCGTCGACGGCGCGTACTGTTCCACGCGCGCCTCAAAGAGATGTCAGCAAATCGTAGGGGACCAGCAGGGTCGAAGCCTACTGGGGCCACGGGTAGTGTGAAAGTGAAACCCGGGGCTCTGGGACGAAGGCAAAGAAGGAACAGGAGTGGATTTTTAGTCAGTAAAAGTCTGACACTATCTCTCGCTCCGCCCAAGAGCGGGATTTGTCATAAGATGATTTTCCCACCCAATAAAAACAAAATTTAAAAAAAAGACGCAGCCCAAGATTTTGAAAGCGTTGGCGGTGAGAGGCGGTGTGCCTCAAAAAGGATGTTAAGCCATTGGTCCTTCGATGCTTGTCAGAGCTTTTTTTTTTCGGGTGGGAAAATCATCTAATGACATCCCCCGCTCTTGGGCGGAGCGGTGAATTGTTCGATAAAATTACCATAGCCCTTAAACGCAAAGAGCAACTGAAAGAAATGAATACACGTCGGTTTTAGCCAGTAAAAGTTGAACGCTTTCTCTCGCTCCACCCAGAGTGGGAGATGTTATTTGATGATTTCCTGTATCGGATCTCCTTCCGTTTGTGACGAAATTCCATCCCGACTATGAGAGTGAGGAAACAGTGAATGAACCTGTATGAACACGCTTGAGCACTACCTATTGCTAGTCACTGCTGAGATTGGCTACCATGATCGAAATTCTATCCTGATGACTATTTCTATGAGTAAGACATTTTTTCAACCTGTGCTTAATGATCAGACTCATAAGCATTATTCATCATCATCATCATTATTATTATTTATTATATCTAGCCAATACCGTCCCACAACCAAGCAAAGGCCTGCCTCCATTCCTTCTATTGTTTTCAGCTCTGGGCCACTACTTGCCAATAATTCCTAAAAGGGTGACCAGACGGTTGCAAACTAGCGTTCCAACCAAGATGACCTTGGTTTATGTGTTTGGTTTGTGTAGCGTCTACATGGATATAAACCACTCGACAACACGTTCGCTGGTTGGGAAAACGCGCCTCCCAACAAAGGGCGTTGAAGGTCATGGATTACAACTGCTGTCTACACGGATTGAAACTAGCAAGGTCACCTTGGTTGGGACGTTGGTTTGCAACCATCTGGTCACCCCTTTAAGAAGACTACTAAGTCGTCCCGCCGCGTTCGAATTATTTGAATTATTAGTTCTAAACTTTAGATTTATACGGCGCCATAATAATTAATATTTATTGAGCTACGTTAGATGGAATAGGTTGTTGAGAATCGGGCCAATTGAATTGCATCTCACGTTCGTTTTTACCGTAGTTAATTAAAACGGTAGACTATAATGGTTCACACACACATCAGTCACGACAATATCAAGTGATATAGAGGTATGAGAAATAGTGTGCAAAAATCCGTCGTCCTTTATTAAAAAAATACCCTTCGATCAGACGGGAGTGGAGTCTGGTCTACATGTACCCTATGGTATTCTTCGGACTTGTTGATGTTGTTCTTAGTCACGTGGGTAACTTCTAATTCTAACCGACTTCAAAAAGGAGGACGTTCTATATTCGTCTGAATGTATTTTTTTTTTGTATGTTCCCCGATTTCTCGGTCATTTTGGAAATTTTTTTTGATTGACTTTTTATGCTTCCGAGTTGGTCCCATAGAAATATTGTAATGATCTGATCGTGATCTTCGATATATGGAACACAACTCCTCATAGGATCACAGCAGAACCGTCGTTACAAGTAAAATTGCTTTGTTTATACATTTAGTCGATGACTGACTGAAAGAAGAGGGGGAATATATCGAACTGATCTGATGATGAAGCCTGAAGTTAGGCACCGGAACTTTGTAATAAATTAATGTAATCTAACCGTGTTTGGGATTATTAGAATTGTCATGAGATGCACTCTAGCTATAAGGTATTTAAGTTTAGCTGAGGGGTACTTTTTAGTAGTGATACCATAACTAAAAAGTGTAAAATAAAAAACTTTTCACAAAAAAAAAAACAACCGACTGCAATGTAAAAAAAATACTGAAAAGTTGTATTTTTTTTTTGTGAATTGTCTTTTATTAAGAAGAAAATTCATGAAAAATGTTCTTTCAGTTGCCCTTTGCATTCCAGGGCCGCGGATTCTTCCGAACAATCCCACTGTGTGTAGTTCCGAGTCACGTGGATAACTTTTTTTTTTTTGAGGTGGAAAATCATTAAACAACTCCTAGCTCTCTGGATAGAACGAGAGGAAGTGTCAGACTTTTACTGACTAAAACCCACCTGTGTTCCTTCAGTTGCCCTTCGCGGTTCGATCACGGTAACTCTTCCGAACAATCCCGGCTGCCCTAGCAACGTACGATTTGTTTGACGTCAGAGCTATTTTTGAAGTTTGTATGTGGAGATGCCACTACAGAGTCAATGTTCAAATATTTAAACTAAACTATACATATTTTATGACATGACTGCCGAACGACTTCTCTGAGATAAGTCAGTGTATATGGAACTTTACAGCAATACAGAAAAGTTATGCAATCCGTAGGTATTATTACAAACACGAATGAATCGACGGAACAAAAATAAATAAAAGCGGGAAACAATATTATAGTGTATATAAATCCGTATTTCCTCAAACATAAAACGCAATAGTACTTTACTCATAAAATACATACGTTCAGAATTTTTAGGAACACAGTTATTGTGGTCGTTAAAAAGCAATCAATGTGGAACAAAAACTCAATTTATTCTTGTAAAGATATTTCCGACGAATTTAGGTAGCTTTAATAAATTATAAGCAAATTCGGGAATAAATTACGCAGCAATTTACAATATTCCAGAATTGTTAATAGAAAGGACATGCTTACTAAGCCGATGGAATGAAAAAGGCTGGCAATTAAGTTGAAATAAAAAAGAAAGAAAAGGTTTTATATAATGGGTAATTATTATGAGGCTTTAGTTAACCATGCTTGATAATAATGATTTGACAGGAGTTAATAAAAAGCGCAAGATCTATATTCTTTATATATAAACGTAGAAACTGGCTGACTGACTTGTCAACGCACTGCCGAAACTACTGGGACTAGGAGCATGTATTTTTTATTTATTTATTTAATTAGTACATGGAGGACTTACAGCTAATAAAACCGGACAAAAACGGGAAACCATAATCATTAGAAAGCCAATTACAAATTCTCACCTAAAGACAGTAGAATTTTTGCACAAGGTTTCCTTTTTTATCGTAGGTGAGCACTAAGAAGGGATTTTCCAAAATTCACCCCCTAAGTGGATGAAATAGGGGTCCGAAGTTTGTATGGAGAAACCTACATTCACGCGGGTGAAGGGACTGGCAGAAGCTAGTTTTTAATTAAACTTTGCCCCTCACTAGGAGTTACTTTTGTATCGTGGGTGCTTTCCCAACATGTAAACTCATATACACAAACTCAGACCCGGAACAACTATCTGTAGACCACATACAAATATTTGTGTCGTACGGCGCTAATCATGCCGTCCGCATTTATGGGTGAAAAATCAGCAGATAACTTCTCCCGCTCTGAGACGAGCGATAGTGAGTGCCAGGTTTTTACTGACTAAACTTGCCCGTGTGCTTTTAAAATTGCCCATTGCGTTCCAGAGCCGGTGACTCTTTCAAACAATTCTGCAATCCTGGCATGATGTTAATTCTGAACCCAAATTAAGAATACATGCCACGAGCGTTCAATACCGACTTAATATGCGCTTGAAAAAAGCTATACTGTTTTGTGCAAGTCTGGTCTACAATAATACGGAAACGAATTACGATAAAGCGTTTCAACCTTGACCACGGATATTGTTGATTCTTTGGGTCAAGAGCATTTATTAACTAATTGATGATTAGACATCATGTGATACCCATCAACCTGCTTGGGGTCCCCGAATAACGGCCAGATTATTCTCAAGGGAAACTTATATCACAATAATGAGAATATCATAGGCTGATTAAATTAGTTTAGGTGAGATAAAACATCACAAGCAACAAAGTACAGCCCAAGTAAGCGAGCGAACCAATAGGAATCACTGACAGTTGACACCGTACGCTTGTTCCCCTTATCCCAGGCATGACCAGCCGTTTAGAAAACAAAGAGAATCGAAACGAAACGGTTGTAACCTGGCTAGGGGGGCTGTATGTACTCAAGCAAACGAACGCTAGCGAATGAAAAGGAACGCGCGTCTAAAGGCTAGAGAGAACGCGATATTTTCCACTGACAAACGTTCACTCACTCGTCCACATAATATGTACCTAGTTTTAAAGGAAAAATCACAACCATTACCTGCTCTAGTTTTCATAATAAAATCGGTGTCATTAACACCAAAATGACCTTAACACGACGCGTGCCATCGAAACAATGAACTGCTGCCTGCTGACCGTGGCACAGAAAGGGATGACACATCGCAAACGAGATAACCCGTTCGAAAAGTTAATAGCAATTCCTTTATGACAGTGATAGACGATGGGAAGATGGCAAACCCATAGCAACACCATGGCAATTGTATCAAACCTTATGGCTCAACTCACACTGACGCAGAGTCTAAACGTCGCGACGCGTCATGTTTTTCTTCTATTGCACATCATATCTATTTTCTCAGTACCAAGGTACAAATTCGTGTTATGCAAATAATGAATCGCGCGTCGACGCGCGTCGTGGTTAAAGTCGAGTGGTTTCACGCGTCGACGTGCGTTACTCGCGCTTAGTGACGCGTTAACTGACGAATACGAGCGTCACTTACGAATGTTCAAAAGTATCTGAGGCCCAACTACAAGCTTTTAAAGCTATCTATTTGACGATCTGAACTGAACTGTTAAAGGGATGGAGCTATTTAAGGTGGCGCTCACATGCTTGACATTTTAACACGTCATGGTAGGTAAGGCCCAGAATTGCATCGTGATCCGGGCGCGCTAATGCGAGCGTTGCCAGTGTGCGTTGAGCCTTAATTTGACGATGTCGGCCGTCTCGTGATTTTCCCATAGGAAATGTTTAACTTTTACATGATGAAATAAAAGCACTTAAAACTTTTTATTTTGGACTCCCTTTGGACAAGTGAGATTGGAATACGTGAAATTATGTGGCTTGTTCGTCAGAAAATTCTTTTGGTACAGCGGTTATGTATTATGGCGATTTTTCTCTCCTATTCAAGTACCTTTATCTTTATAAATCAGTAGATAACAAGGTTTATGCAAATCTGCAATGGTCTAATTAATTCTGGAATAGAATTAATTATTTATCCTCTATCTACATGGTATGGAAAACTAATGAGATTTGTCGGAATAATCATCCACACTAGTGAGACAATACACATATAATTAAATAAACATGTTCTATAAAATTAGCATGAGGTAATAACTAATGAGGTAGTCTTAGATTGCATTGCCTTATGGTACTTGAAAACTAAATCCAATTGTATAATTAGATTTAAAATGCAAGCAACATACCTAACGGTACAGTCCATTATTTTAACAATAAATATAATAAAGAGGTAAAGTTTATTTTTTTGAGGTAATCTTTAGAAGTACTGGTCCGATTTCTAAAATTTTTTCACCGATAGAAAGCTGCTTTATTTTTGAGTGACATAGGCTTTATTTTATGTAGGTGGCCAAAGTCACGGGCAAAAGCTAGTTTTACCAATAAAGGTCTCTTAACACAGAAAATTTTCAAAAGCCATATAGAGATGGTATGAGATGAAAATTCAAGCAATATACCTAACAGTACAGTCCATGATTTTGCCTGTAAACAGAGAAAACATTTGCCAAATCTTAATATGGATAGGAAGCTTGAAGTCCGTTCTAAATTCATTACAAGCCTCCCACAAGTATGCCCGTCCATGGCGTTTTAGGTCGGTGAACCGGTCCTGGAACCTGCCTCGGGGTACCATAAAGGCATTGCAATAAAACGAAGTAACCACATCGAATAGACTTCCAAGAAATGAAAGAACAGGCAACGGTGAAATAAATTGCGAATCTTCCTTGGTTTTTTGCTGTCTCATGACTAAACTGGAATGCAAGAACTGTAATATACCTACCTATCTAATATATTTGTGAAAGTCGGTTAGAATGCTCAGTCCACGTAGTGATTGAACGATTGAATGCTACGCTTTTTTTTTGGAAAATCATCCAATGACTGCTCGTGCTTTAGGACGGAGTGGGAGCAGTCATTCAAGTTTACTGACTAAAACCCACGCCTATGTTCCTACTTGGCCTTGCTTTCCAGGACCGCGGGTTTCCCTTTCGGAAACCAACCCATGGCCCTAGCCTAATTCCGCCAAGCCCGATCCATTATCAGACCACCGTACCACCGTATGGCGATGCGCCGCCGGTGATGCCACATGGTGGGAATCCCGCCCAATACGCACTTGAACCGTTTTAAAAACTCATTCATCGTGCGTAGGGTAGCTAAGAAGTGGAATTCCCTGCTGGATAAGGCTATATGGTAAATCTATGAGCACAAAATAGATGAGTAAGTATGAAATACGCCAACAATCATCTATGATCATTACTCTTCCTTTTATTCGAGTTCTTAGTCAGCTAATCAGTCACACATCATTAGTTTTAATGTGTTATGCTATGACTCATGAAGTCAAGACCTCATTTAGTACAGTATAGCATTCCAAGGCCTACATAAAGAGCATTAAAAAGTCATTCTTTAAATTTTCAGCGTTGTCAATATGATCAGATTCTAGAAAATGTTAGTAATCTTAGAACAGGTATAAATAGTAAATAAATTAAAAAAATACGTATATTTCACATCACAAATGTTATAGTGAATAGCAATTGCTTAATCCAATATAAACATTTGTGAGACTGGTGCCCGAAAAAGGCAAAGAATACCTGTATACTATACTGTGTGTGTGTGTGGTTACCAGGGCCCAAAGACTCACAGATGAGATAGAGAAATAAGATGACAGAGAGAAAGTGTTTTTAACGAATTCCTCCGAAACGGCTTGACCAAGTTTATGATTTTTTGTGTATATTTGATAAGTCGGGGCTATTTTTTACTCTCCTACCCCCATTCCCCATTTTATAAAGTCACTTTCCGCGTTTGAATCCATCCGAAGAGTTACTAGATAAACAGACTATCCGCTAACTTCTCTCTCCGGGTTTCACTAATATTTAGAAAGAGTAATAACGCAATAAAAAATATTATGTGTACCTATCATTAATTTGCACCCGTGCAAAACCTGGACGGGTTTTTAATAAAATCAACCCATAGTAATTTTGGGGCCTGCAGAGTGATCTGTAATACATTGCAGGTTCCTTCGTTCGTTCATTGTGCCTTGTCTCTGGGGCTGGCAATTTTTTTAAAACCGACTTCAAAAAAAGGAGGTTCTCTATTCGGTATTTTTTTCTTTATTTTTTTTATTAAGGACTTTACTTAAGGTTTTCGTGCACGATGTTTTCTTCTGGCATAGGTATAACACTGTTCTTAATAGGTGTACTTTCATTTGCGGTTTCCAAAAAATCCGAAGAAGAACTAGAATACCTACTCTAATAATTATCTCTAAATAGTTTTGTTTTTTTTTTAAATTCACAGTTGATACATACATTACAGAATTTGTAGAATCATTAATTATTCAGACCATGGGGGTTATGCCACCTCGCTGATAACAGTGTAGTAAATTGAACTGTTATCTTTTTAGGACACCGTTGCAATAACGCTCTGTGTACAGCATGTTGGAACACTACATATCTTAGGCGATATGGGGGAGGCGAGTGTTGCATTGCGATATGATAAGTAATGTTGGGTTCAATCATGAGGCAGACTGTCGGTAGTATGACTGAGTTTTACAATTGGCAAGCTGAAAACGTCGTGTCTGGCGTTGTGCCAGTGTTTCCGACTTATCAATATGATTGACGGTAAATGACGCGCACCACTAGGGCCAATGCCAGCCAAAGACGCGAGATAATTCGCAAGAGTTACCCTGGAACGCTACGCTAAGGAATACGGATGGGATTTAGACAATAAAAATCGGAAACTCTCTCTCGCTCCACCCAGAGCAGAGATGATATTTGATGATGTCCCACCCCAAAAAAAAATCGACTTGTCAGTATTATTGACGGGGATCGCAAGTGCTTATGCCAGCCAAAAATTACCGACAATAAGTCGACAATTCAAAAGTGCCTGAAAATGGTCTATTTCAAATAAACGTTTCTGATTCCTGATGCGGGATTGTTCTAAAGAGTCATCGCGGCCCTGGAACACAAAGAGCAACTGAAGGAATACTGGCGGGATGTGGGATTTACATAGTAAAGGTTCACTCCACCCAAAACGGGAACCCGATGGACGCGAGACGGGACCCTTCGTTATGACGACAATTGAGGGAGGCCTATGTCCAACAGTGGATTTTGGCTGAAATGATGATGAAAAGTTATTATACCCTCAAAAAAAGTGTATCCGACTTGCACGGGTACAAATTCAATACAAATCGACTTAGTGATGTTACCAATCATATAACAAAAACTTCCGCAAAAATAACTGTAGAATGATTTGTTAGGTGTATTTTTGAAATTCTAATAATAACAACTCCCGAGCAGTGCTATAAAACAGTGACTTTCTGAATCTTAGGTACTCCTCGGTAACGGCTAGGTCAATTGGTTTGAAAAAAAAAATGTTTATTATAGATTCATGTACAACATTATCAACATATGATTTTTTCGTAAGACCAATACTTTTGCCAAAAAAAAATTAAAACAATATATTTTTTCGCTTGTTTTCCCCCCTACTCCTTTCAAACGGCTTTGATCTTTAGAAATATGTTTACACAAAAAAATTGCTGGTTAAGTTTTCTTCAGAATGTACAAAGCATATTATGTAAATCAATCAATAATTTACAAATATCGTACTGCCGGTTCCGTTGTTTCCTTTTGAGGTACGAAACCATCGCTTACTGATACGAAAACATAGGTGGTCAAACGCGAGTCTATCAATAATAATAAAAAAAAAACATAAAAAGGGTTAGTAGCGTGGACTGAAACTATTTATTTTACAGACCTAAGTACTTGTAAAACTAAATCTCTTCTCCAAATGCTCAAAACTTCAAAACAAGCAATTTGATTCGTTCATATTTCTTTACATCGACTTAAATTGTTTTTTTTTTTTGAAACGTCATCCCACACTAGTAATTACTCCGTATCGTTGGTGCGGTCACAAACATGCCAACTCATATACATAACACAACCAGACCCTGAACCCACCTGACCTGACCTGCGGGCCATAAAATATTTGTTCCATGCGGGAATCGACCCCACGATACGCAACGCAGCAGCCAATCGTTAAACCACTGCACCAACCGTGACTTTATACATAGGTACACCTCTGACCATACCCTACAATGGCAACTCATAGTTAAGAATTATTGCAAACTCAGTATAATTTTCGGCATCATTTTCTATATGAGAACATTGCCTTGGTGTGGCAATCATTAAATTTATTTGAGATGACAAAACAATTTTGTTAGAAGTTCTTTCTTAGTTTTTCGGTTACTGTATAATAATACGACAGCGTTATGTTGTGGTATTTTTTTTATTTGTTACTTAGACACACTAATACTAACATACAGACTAGGAAACACTTATTCGGTTGCTAAGCTGCCAATAAAAAATAGACTAACAAAAAATATTTCTCTTAAGCGACTTACATAAATGCTGTTTGACTGTTAGACACTAAACTGACAGACAATTATAATCTCGTTTGGCCTTAATGAAATGAGTCCGAAACCATAACGTGTGCGTTAGCGTTTACAGAATATTGACATACCAATATTTTACTTTATTAAGATTAAAATTATAAATAGAGATTTATATGTCGTGGCCCGATCATAGAAATTGATCCTCGTTTGGCTTTATCAGTCTAAAGAAAAGAGGCCAAACGAGGATTGAAATATCGTCAAACCTTAATGTTTAAAATGATCTGGCCAGTTTTAGTTGGCCATATCATGAAGTGATCAATTTTTATGATCTGGCCACGACTTAAATATCAGAGTTCGTCAATAAATTCTTTCTAACATATTTAATAACTCTCAATAAAATATTATAATTAAGATCAATTCTACAGAATAGTGTGCAACAGTCTATATTATTATTTAAAATAATATTTATTTACACAAGTCTAAGGAACGATATTATTTTAAATATATGGCATCGAAAAAGTATCTTAATACAAAATACTGCGATCGTGTTCTGTTGAAAGATTTTATTGTTATTACAATTATTTAGAGGTGGTTTTTCTTGTAGTTCTTACATAATAAGAAATAAAGATTTTTTTCTAATGGTTTTAATCATATGTTACTGATGTTGAAAATCCTCGCGGGGTCATTAACATAGTCAATTTCATACATTTCAATCTGTGTTGTGAATACAAATCAATATTGATTCAGTCGAGTTCAATTGAAACTAAATTGTCATGCCCTTCGGCTTGACGAGGTTAAATGTGAATACACCATTATAAAAGAACTCGCTACATTGGGTTTCCTAAAATACATTCGAACTTACTGAAACATAACATTATCTACAACAGTCACCTGGTTTCTGACAACCAATCTGCTGCTGTCAGAAGACATATTAGCTGCTGATTTGATTTGCCAAAAAAATAACAGTAAATCAAATCCCTTTACAAAATAACAGCAGTACAAATAGAAAACAGTTACAAAAACAAAGGGTTTTTGGTTAATAAGCGGTGTAATATGTAACAGAAGTGGCTAGTTTTTTTTACATATTTCACGTACTTCATACATCAATAAGGCTTTGGAAGTTAATACAAATAATTATTGTAAATAATTACAAGTACAACAACATATCAACATAGCAACAACAAACGCAGTTGCAAAAATACTGACAATGACTATTTCGTATAACTTAGTTAGAAGGACTCACTGCACAGGCGAATAAGCAGCTTTGAAGGATTCCAGGGCATTGTTAATAGAGGCGTCACTGCAAGCGTTTCCATTGTCGTAGGAGACAGCACAACCGAAGCCATTGAAGCACAGCTTCTGCTGCGACTTTTCGTCCGCACAACATGAAAGAATAGCAGCGTTACACATGCTCGGGGTCCTCAGGGTCCCCGGCTGATCAGCGAATTGTGGAGCCGGAGTAGACGGATGCTGGCTCTGCAAAAAAAAAAAAAACAATATTAAACACGACATTGATAAGTTGTCATCTGCAGGTATTGCCGGCTTGTATGCACGAAATCAGAAAGTGGAACCACGCGTAAATAACTGGATAGCCGACTTAGTTTGCTGCTCCACTGCTGATAATAACACTGATTTTCATCGAAATACTCTTTTATAAACTAAAAGATCAAACATGCTTGAAAAAACAGATGCTGGGATTACGTAACATTCGTTGATTTATATTTAGAGAGACCGTAAATCTTGAGAAGAATCGGTAAGAAGTTTGATTAGCTTTATTGAAGGTCTAGACGAAGATATATAAATGAATTTAGAGTGTTCCTCAAACATCATCAGTAAAATTATCTTTGATTAGGATCGATGACGAGTACTGCAATTACCTCTATGTTTATGTAATTAACAAGTGACTACTTACATCTTCCGTAAAACTGCCGTGCTCCACTTTTGGTGCTGGTCGTTTCATTGGTCGTACCGGTTTGATCGGATCGAAGGAGATTGGTCTTGAACCATCAAAGTCATCTGTGTCATCGTCTTTATCAATGACGAATCCCCAATTCTGGTTTGTGTCCTCCATTTCAGGAAATCTGTTGTGAATGGATGGTTTCTTCGTTGTATTTTCTGAGCAAGGGCTGTACTGTGGAACAGGGTAGGGAACTGGATATGGAATATAGATAGGGTGTGGTGGTTGTGGCGGCGGCTGAGGCCTTCTCACATACGTTGAAATCTCTTCGAGTAACTTTACAATCTGTGGTAAGAGGTCTTGTTGATTACGATCATAATCCCTTCTGTCGGGATAATAATGTGGGGATGGCATGGCATAGTCGTAAGCACCATAGTTGGCTTGCCACCTTCTTCGCCGATGACGGTTCATATCTGATGAGTGTTTTCTGACTCCATCGTTATGGTCTGAAGATAGCGAATCGGGATCGTTGACCTCGTCCAGTAAGTGTCTTGGGTAGACTTCTCCCACACAAAAGAACATTGCTAATAGTAAAACAAGCGAATTCATCTGTAAAAGAAAAAAAAACAGTCAGGAAACTCGTTAAATAACCTTCAACTTAAACGCGGAAACGTAGGTGGACCCAATTATTGATGCTGGTTTTTTTGACGGTTGCTAGTTGAAAAACATTCTGTCGCTTGTGACGTTTGGACGTCTCACTGTTGATAGACTTCTTGTTTGTCAACAAAAACTATGTTATTTACATACAGATGCTTTGTTAACCAATTCACATGTCTTATAGACCTAGATGACGAGACTCTGCTGGTGTGCCGTCTATAGCTCATTCGTATTTGTCGTGGTATACGACCTCAAAGCTAAATTGAATTTTAATTTAATTCTCAACGTGGCTTGTTGACATTTTGTTTGGGTCGTCCGCCAACGACTTGTAAATTCTTACACAGAAGCCGGTTTTAGTGTTGGTTGAGATGATGATATTGACAAAATTATGGATCTGAGAAACATGTTTTTATGTACCGTCTCAGAGTTATTTCAGAAAGTAAAAGAATTTTTAATTTATAAGCTACTAATTCTCTAATTCAATTAATTACGATATTAGTCAACGTGTTTGTGACCAATTCATTGTTTACTGATTAGAGGCTATTAACCTTTTGAGTGCGTAATTAGAGACACAATAGTAAGACAATGGCGCGTGAACGCCGGCGTTAATGCGGGGATCAACAGCTTAAAAAGCATTTATCTCATTAGCAACTTGCTAATCATTTCTGATAGCAATCGAACTTAACGGACGATTTTCTACAGCGATACCATACAAAAATTCTTGAATACTGACGTTAATATTGTCAATAAATGAAAAGTCACAAGCTAGTGGTAATTTTATGTCAGTTATCCGAGTATAACACTGGCACTATAAGTAGGTGGGTCAAGCACATCGATTCACTGTTAAACTATAGAAAATACTTTCTTTAAAACTTGTTGGTATCGGCTTAAAATCCAGTTTTTTTTTTTTGTACAAACTGTAACAGACACACATTCACTGTCTGATCCCAAACTCATACAATTGTAAGTTCCGTTAATTATCACAATATCCTATTGAAACACCCTCAAAGAAGCGAATACACACCTTGTCGCTATATTTAATCGCTGACAAAAATAAACAAGTTTCTCGTTACGTCACACAGCACAACACTACTTTAATGTCGTTCGAAATTTAAATCATATCACAGTTAGTTTAGTGTTTATTTTGAAACGCGTGTGGACTGCGCGCGCTTGTGTTCAAGACTGACACTAGCACTTTGTACGGCAAATTGGTTACGAATGCGCCGGAGTAAATTCCGCGTGAATATATACATTAGTAAGCTTTGTACGTCGGTACGTCTATTCGAACTTGGAATTCCCATGAAGAAGAACTTGAAATGCACCCCTAATATATTATCATTAAGAGAATATAAAGAGAGTATTTTCTTTTCTCATCAAAATTGTAAGAAATATGTACATATATCTATATTCAGTGACAATTAAATTAAAAATAAATTTAATAAATTTTTCCGTTCAGATGAACAAGACGTTTTTGAAATGATTGCTAAATATTTTACTTTAAATAAAAAATATATAGGACGATAAGCTAATAATAAATAGTACAAGGTAATAATTTAAGTATGATAAATATTATTATAATTTTATTTAAAACAGAATCAAAAGATTTCTTTATAAAAATATGTTTTTTTTTTAATTTAACCTTGCCCACATATAGTGCTGGGTGGCGGTGGTAGGTAAACTTAGAAATCGAACCTCGGCAATATTTTTTTTAGGAACTCTATATAAATAAAGGAAGAAAGAAGAAAACAGAAGGAAGGAAAACATTTATTTGAGACAGTCTAAACATCTTTTTCTTTCATAGAATTAACAAGTCAGATTCTATTTTTGATCTTATTGCACATCTTTTCAAATCTTTCTCGATAAATAAATCGGTATTTTCCGATTACTTTAGTTTTCCGATTTATCATTTAGATTAAATTATTCATACAAATATCACCTTTATCTACCTACATCAATATGAGCATTAATTTGATGTAATTTTTTTCTTGTTGTCTCAATATTTTATTATTTTGTACACTGAACACATAATATTATTTTATAATTTACCACAAATTAACATATACATATGTAATTATTTACCTTACACCTAACACTAATAAATAAACAAATTTTCAACCATACAATCTCAATAAGGTTCAGTTGAAAACCAGCATCAGGCAACTACCATGCAGTTGTCTGGTATTTTTGCTGAACTGGACCTATTTGGCGCTGCCGTGAGACACATAATGTTAGTTTTCTTTTTTTTTTAACCTTAAGTCCATCTTGTTTCTACACTGTGTGTATCTATGTGTGCCAAATAAAATATTTTTCTTTCTTTCTTTCATTATCGTGTTCTCATTGCCATCTAAATTATTAAAAAAAAAATATATTATTGTTGTTTCAAAATTTTGCCCTTATTTCTTACTGCGACTGAAAGTAAAATATACTTACTTAGATAAGTAATTTTATCAATACTCCTCCACACCACATTACATTTTTTTATTACTTAATTTTAATTTTTAAATTTCTTTTTTTATACCTTCTTAAAATTATGGTAATAATCTGCGTGATAAGATTTTTAAGTGCATACCAGTCTCCCACAAAAATATGAGAACATAAATATTTATGTTATGATAAATTATTACACAACAATATTATTTTCACACAATATTACATCATTTAATGTGTGGCAGCAGTGGTGGCCCAGGGAGAGCCCCGGCTTACGATTTATACGTCATGGGATCATACCCACTTTGGCGCTTATTGTGTAATTTATTTCATCACCACTACTCTTAAAATGTTGAAGGAAAACTTCTTGGGGAAATTGGCATGTCCAATACACAAAAATTCAAAGACAAGTTTTTTTTTTTACTTCCACCAACACACACTGGACCCGCGTGGTGGATTGTGGTGATTTTATTATATAACAATTATTATTAAAAAAAAAATGAGTTTGTTACTATTGCCATCAACCGTGAACATTAGTCTTATTTATATATTTATTCAATAGAAAACTCCAGATAAATCAGTCTCTTAATTCTTGCTGAACCCTTTTATTGATAAATAATTTCAACACACACAACAACACACATATAACAACACAGTACTTTAACAACAGTTAATTATGTTTTATTGCGCAATAAATATTTCAATTAATATTAATTCACAACATTTATAATTAGTTACATATAGGTAATTTTATTTCACAATATTATATTTCTGCATTGGTAGGCAATAAATATAACAATAACAGAACGTATAATTATATTAGTATGATGAAATCACAAAAGTCCCGTTTGTAATAATAATAGCAACAATTGTAAAAACATAAGCTTGGCACTCGGCCATCGAGACAGAGATTTCCCAAGTTATTTTCTAAGATTTTTTTTATTTTTATTTCTTGATTAGATAAGATTAGGACACTGGATGATGCAGCGTTGGAAGGCCTTCCACAAGGTGGACCGATGACCTAGTGAGAGTCGCGGGAATTCGATGGATGCGAAACGCACAGAACCGTGCGTTGTGGCCACACTTGTGGGAGAACTATGTCCAACAGTGCACGTCTTTAGGCTGAAATGATGATGAATAATTTTATTGAAATATAACGTCAATGTCATTGAACTTATGTTTGAATAGTACCTTCATGGTTACTATTTTTGAGAATGTAAGTCCCATGCTTTAGCATTAGACGACTATTCCGTTGGTCTATCCCCCGGTTCGAGTTCCAGGTTCGGAAAAGTGATATTGGGGTATTCCATCAGAAATTTCTGAGTGTCAGCTCCGAGTTTGGAAGCTGGCTTATGGCGGTATGATTATTTCCTATTTTAGAAACCATGGTAAACCGTCTTATGCCTGATCACTCTCCGGTTGTACCGGGTAAGGCCGCTTGTACACGTTAAAAAAGTCGCCAGTCCTATGCAAGCATTCGTGTCGTTTCTACACATGAACTGTGTACACTGTTTTGGCACTGATCAAGAAAAAATCTTGTCTAAATTAGAGACGACGCGTGAAGTTGCTATGGTGCAGTAAGGGGGTGGGGTAGGTGAGGGGGATGCCATGATAGATTTTCGTACCTAGATCCGACAAAATTCTTATCGTGGACATGATGAATTGGTCCTATCTGCCGCAGAGACAGTGAAATTTCGTAGAGTGTACAAGCGCCCTTACCGTTTCATCAGAATATGAGAGTGCACTTTTGTTTGCGCGCATACTTATGCATTATAATATCTCCTGGTAAGATTTAGGATTAAAAATTCGAAGACCTGTGACATCCATCAATACCCACTGGACCCGGGCGGTGGGTTATGGCCCATTCCCTCTCCTATAGAGGAGACCTGAGTCTCAGCAGTGGGAATATTGTAAGGCTGATTATGTATGTATGTAAGATTTGCCGCCATGACCGAAATCTGTCAGGAGGGCAATATTAGATGGACGGATGCAATCGCGTTAAGACGGATGGACAGCAGACGCATAATATTCGGAAGTTAACAAGTTTAATAATACCCACAAGTCGGTTATAAAATAACAATGTATATCTTTCAACCAATGGTTTGTACCATTGGTTGAACGAACTTCCGAACAAGGGGTCGAGAACTCAAACCATTGTGTGATGATTTTCAAAGAAAATATTCATAAATCGTTCAACTTCCATCTATAAGCGATAGATGGCGCTAGTAGTTACATGAACATAAGGCACTTGTTGTAGACATTAAGTAATGATTTATGGTATTAGAGTTTATGTATTAGTTTTGTATAAATATATTATAATTGTTAAAATGAAATAATTACTTGCAGTTAATTATTGATAAACCCTAATGTATATTAGTTAGTCAATTGATATTACGTACTGTTAACTTTGCTCTGATTGGTCGGACCGAGTGTTTGTGAAAGTTTGTGGTGGGGAAACATTGAGTTTGTAACTGTCATTCTGGACAGTCAGTCTGCTCTGAGTTGTTGAACAGTGAACATGTCCTACCAATCCGTGTATTTGAAAATGATTGTTAATAAAGTGATAAATATGAAATTGTGTTGATCAAAGTGAATAAAATATTTATATAATTGAAGCTTGAAGTTTATGATTCATCACATTTCAGAAGTGGTACATGCCTACAAAAAGCCTACAAATATGTGCAGTGATAACAGGAATGTTAGGTTATGTGTGCCTAAATTAAAGCTAAATGAGATCGAGATATTTTTTCCAAGAGCTAATGTTATTTTAGACAAGTGTTATACTCACTCAATTTTCATACTGATGGTGGCGCGTGGGTTGAATCATTCGGTTCCCTTCAAATGTGTGAACTGAGTGGTACTTATATGTTCGTAAACGAACGCTGACAGTTAAAACTGGACATCGCTGACACTTTCACTACTAGTGGTTCATTTTAGTTCCTATATTTTAAATTGGGTTGTTTTTTCTTTATTTGTTTTAATTGATCATGCATAATGCTAAATTACGACAAAAGACAATTGCTATGTATAATTAACCTATTTTCCATAGCGGTAATTGTCATTATGTTGCCTTGGATTACTTTGTGTGCTATGATAATTTTCTTTTCCTTTTGACATATAATTTTAATGTTGTACCGCTAATGGGTATGTTACAATAATAATTTTATGAACTGAATTTCCACCACAAAAACAATAAATGAATTTGAATTTAGAAGCGAAAAAAAAAATACGAAACCGTGTTTGTGGATTTAGGGTGTAAATGGATTTCCTTGCACATAGAGATCTACACTTAGGAATATGCAATTACCGTCAATTTGCTGACTGACTGACTGCCTTGGCAATACAAGAGTGTCTGGAGTGTGTAAATGTTTTATTTGAAATAAATGCTTTGATTTGATTTCAGTGCTTTGATGAGGCCGAGTATGCCTTTTTTTAATTCATATAAACCAGTGCTTGACTGCGATCCCACCTGATGGTGAGCAGCAATGCAATCGTTGATGGTGAGGCGCACTAGTTTATTAAGAGCCTATTCACTCTAGCCTTGAAGACACCTAAATTATAGTTGGACGGGAAGACCGCAGCAGACAAATTGTTTTCCAGTCCTTCGATATACGCGGTATAAACGACGAAGCGAAACGCTTAGTCCGGACCGTTGAAGTTTCAACAACGTAAGGATGGATACTTGCCGTACGTCGGGTTGTCCGATGGTAGAAAGGAGATGGCGGAATCAAGTCAAGTCATGCAATCAATCAATGCAACCTGTAAAATACCGATAGGCTGGCTACCCTGCGCCTGTGCTCGAGGCTTTGTAGATTGGACTTAACCAAATCTGGATCCCCAATTAGCCTCTTCGCACGCCTTTCCACTGAGTCCAAAGCTGCTAGATGGCATTTTGCAGTACCAGCCCATGTGTGACTGCCTTTGATGAGTCCAAGTGTGCCTTTGGTGAGGCCGAGCGTACCTTTGGTGAGGGCGAGCGTGCCTTTGGTGAGGCCGAGCGTGCCTTTGGCGAGGCCGAGCGTGCCTTTGGTGAGGCCGAGCGTGCCTTTGGCGAGGCCGAGCGTACCTTGATGAGGCCGAGCGTGCCTTGACGAGGCCAAAACGTGCCTTGACGAGGCCAAAACGAGCCTTTGAAGAAGACACGCGAGCCTTAATGAGGCCAAGTGTGCCGTTAGATAAGTCCATGTGTGCCATTTGAGGCCATGTGTGCCATTTGAGGCCATGTGTGCCATTTGAGGCCATGTGTGCCATTTGAGGCCATGTGTGCCATTTGAGGCCAAGTGTGCCATTTGAGGCCAAGTGTGCCATTTGAGGCCAAGTGTGCCATTTGAGGCCAAGTGTGCCATTTGAGGCCAAGTGTGCCATTTGAGGCCAAGTGTGCCATTTGAGGCCAAGTGTGCCATTTGAGGCCAAGTGTGCCATTTGAGGCCAAGTGTGCCATTTGAGGCCAAGTGTGCCATTTGAGGCCAAGTGTGCCATTTGAGGCCAAGTGTGCCATTTGAGCAGTGGTGGCCGAGTGGTAACGGCTCCGACTTACGAGTTGTAGGTCGCGGGTTCAAAACCCAGCCAGGCGCATTACTTTGTGTAATTTATTTCATCACCACTGCTCTCAAAACGGTGAAGGAAAACATCGTGAGGAAACCGGCAAGTCCTAGAATCAAACATTCGAAGACATGTGACATCCACCAACCCGCACTGGGCCCGCGTGGTGGATTACGGCCCATTCCCTCTCCTAGAGAGGAGGCCTGAGTCCCAGCAGTGGGAACATTAAAAGGCTGATTATGCTATTATGCTATGTGCCATTTGAGACCAAGTGTGCTATTTGAGGCCAAGTGTGCCATTTGAGGCCAAGTGCGCCATTTGAGGCCAAGTGTGCCATTTGAGGCCAAGTGTGCCATTTGAGGCCAAGTGTGCCATTTGAGGCCAAGTGTGCCATTTGAGGCCAAGTGTGCCATTTGAGGCCAAGTGTGCCATTTGAGGCCAAGTGTGCCATTTGAGGCCAAGTGCGCCATTTGAGGCCAAGTGTCCCATTAGAGTTGGCCACATGTAACATTGGACTAGGCCAAGTGAGCCAATAAAGATTCGGGTTAAGTGTGCCCAATGCAGACGAAATTATCATGAAGAGCGTAAGTAACGTATGAATTTACCTACTTAAGTGATTTCAGTGTGACTATGTTGGCTTAATAATGATGTTAATGAATTAAATAATTTATTAAGTTTATTTCCATATTCATTTTTTTATTATTGCTTCATATCATTTTGACCTGTTTATTGGATAAGTTTCTTTTAATTGAACATTCTGTTATAGCTTATGAAGATATTATAAGTATAGATAAAATGAATTGAAAGAAGATTTTTATATTGAGATTTTATTTTTGAAAAAAAAAGCGAGTTCTAAATGAATGGTACAAGTTATAATTCATGTAAATGTTTTAACCACTGATTTCTTTTATTTTTGAGGCCTTGGAGTCCGATTGCGTCAGGACTACAGAAGAAAAACCATCAGTCTTATTGAGCAAACGGATAGTTCATGTTTCGAACAAAACAGACTCGAAGAGGAATGATGCAAAGAGACGATCTGGAAGGAAGTGCAGAAGTTATAATTCAACCTCTTCGTCGACTACACCACCACGACGCAAGAAGCAATGAGGTACCTTATGTTGGTTAAATGATTTTCCAAAGAGAAAAACGTTACAAGTATCGAAGTTTGAACATAAAACATTAGAATAATGTGATACGGGAGTTCGATCACTCCAGTAAATTTTGAGAGTATTTAAGTTGGATTAGAAAGAGTATTTGTAATTGATTTGTATGCAAATAGGATCAGAAACTGACTATACATTTTGTCTCAAAAACTTGCTAGGCTTACCAAAAGAAAATAGAAATGTTACGAAACCCTACCAAAGTGTAGTATTTAGTGACGAAGTGGTAAACTAAACTAACAATAGTTTTTCTAATGAGCAGAATTATGGTCAGTTTCAAGCAGAAATGTTAGCTGGTACGACTTAAGGTGAAACTTATGTGAATATTTTTATGACAAATCAGTGCTTATATACGGATATTGATGACAATCAAACGCTTTACAAACAAGTAGAAATAAAATGATCAATTTTATTGGGTATTTTATAGATTTTAACAGCGATGTATTCTTTTGCGTGAATCCGATATAGAAGTATTAGTTGTCAGTCAAAAGTTTATGCAGACTCGTCTAAAGATTGGGAAGATTTTGAGTTACCATCCATTGCAATTTGTAAAGGTACGTTATCCTTTCACAAGAACCTTGTACTGTTCAACAGTAAAATTGATTTAATTTTCTAAAACTTACCTTGCGCAACCAAATTCAGCTATAGATTCACATCATTCTGGAAATATTTGTATAGACGGATCTTAAATCAGAGTATTTATCGTGTGTTTCTTTATCGTGTCAAATCTTTCTGACTATATCATCAACAAATCTATGCACAGACATCACCGCAAAAGATATACATCAATTAAATGATATTTATTTTACAAGTAGGTGATAAATAATAATATTACATGACCATCGTCAAGACTGAAATCGGAGTCGGTCCCCAAGTTAATGATGACAACAAAAGATTTAATTTGAGCTAGATATTACATTGTTATAATTCGGTTAAGAGGAAAATAGATTTAAAATGCATACACTAGAGTGGCGGGTCAATTTAAATGTTCCAAATTAAAATAAAGTTTGATAAACAGTGCGATTCAAACATCATTATTATAACCTTAACTTGATACGAATTTGCATACAGATGCTGGGGCCTTAGATTTAGGGGAAATATTAGTACAATTAAGCCCATGGGCTCTCCAGCTGAAGAGTCACTTTTATTCAAAACGCTTAAGTTTTGTTTTATATTATGGTTTCAAATAGTGAATGTAATGAACCCTGACTAAATAAGACGCCACACAACGTATAGCAATATGGTGGCTATACATTCATGAGTTTAGTTAACCATTGAGAGTGTAAGATCTGGGACGCGTATGTCGATACCTTAAGCCGTAATACCATGCTGTCTACAGACACTAAGACGAATCCTCTGTTTCTGTTTATAGTATTGAGACTGAGAATTGATTATCAACATTATAAAGATTAGACCTAGATTCAAAGTTCTTAAGGCTGAACCAGATGAAAAACCTAATGACAAAGTATGTATAATTATGTTGTCGTGAATTCAGTGTGCGTAAATAACGAAGACTATACTCTCAGACAAAAAGCTGGTCAATTACCTTATACTTACAGAAAGTTGACCAATTGTTTCGACTGATAGTGTTGGTTATAAAATATATTTACATTGGTTTACTATCTCGAATAATAGTGCAATCGTGGCTTTCTTTTAGATACTTTATCTACTCTAAAGAGCTTTTACGATAGTCATGGTATTGACCTTGTTCTTAACGCTGTAAAAATGACTACCACTATTTTAAATGCCCTAGCAAAATAAAATTACTTCAACGTTTATAACGAACACCAATGAAACATATGCCTATCTTGGAAAATTCAATGGAGTCTTTTTAATTCTGGTAATTCATTCACTAGAAAGACTGCCACAAAGCTACTAGGATACTTTAAACGATAGACTACGACGACATTACGAAGTACGAAACACGTTACAAAGCTTAAGAGATGAGGTGAGCTCCAATATCCAAGTTAGACAAGCAAAAGAATACTTACGTTACCAGTAAAATCCCTGCTACTACCTACAGCATAAGTGATCTGATTAAGATTAGTAGATCTGATTGCAAATAAGAAGGTAAATTTACATTAACCTCATTTTAAAATCTATAGATCCATTCAAAAACAAAAGTTTTAAGGATAAAATTACTGGAATATATTATATATGGTAAGTTTTATGATCCCAGACATGTAGAAAAGCTTTTGACAAAAAACCTTACAACACTATTCTTCTAGTGATGAATGTTCTAAACATATGACGTGACGACAAACTAATGATCCGGAAGCAAACCTAAAATCAATACTTAGCCGAATGTAATGAATTTGAATGTAAAACTCATTTTCTTGTCGAACTGAATGAAGTATCATAATTTATATGAATGTAGTCTATCATTGAAATTGTAATCGTGCGTCAGGAGATCGCACGATGTCGGATGGCCGAATGTGATGATTTTCAAAGAAAATATTCATAAATCGTTCAACTTCCATCTATAAGCGATAGATGGCGCTAGTAGTTACATGAACATAAGGCACTTGTTGTAGACATTAAGTAATGATTTATGGTATTAGAGTTTATGTATTAGTTTTGTATAAATATATTATAATTGTTAAAATGAAATAATTACTTGCAGTTAATTATTGATAAACCCTAATGTATATTAGTTAGTCAATTGATATTACGTACTGTTAACTTTGCTCTGATTGGTCGGACCGAGTGTTTGTGAAAGTTTGTGGTGGGGAAACATTGAGTTTGTAACTGTCATTCTGGACAGTCAGTCTGCTCTGAGTTGTTGAACAGTGAACATGTCCTACCAATCCGTGTATTTGAAAATGATTGTTAATAAAGTGATAAATATGAAATTGTGTTGATCAAAGTGAATAAAATATTTATATAATTGAAGCTTGAAGTTTATGATTCATCACAATTGTTATGCAATTAATGTTAGGTACATCCATTCCAGGTGCCAGCTGGCTATGTCCGTGCGAGTAGGATCAAAAAAACCACATCTGTCCACCCACCAACTGACAACGTCGACGGCACCCCTGCGCAAACGCAGAACTTACTCAAGGGTGTCATTGTTGTTACAATCGACTGACAGCTGGGTGCCTAATGTGAGTTTGTTTTACGTTCATGCCATCGACACGTTCATGACGTTCGCTCTGATTAGCCCGCTCCAAGATCTTAACCAATCAGAGAGCCAGCAGTTAATGTAAAAACAATTCGCACTCAGCACAATGATCACAAGAAGATAGCGCGAACGTGTGAGCACACAAAGTACACCTGATAGTAGATGATATCGCACGTACATTTATTCTGTCTTCTCCATTCCATTCTGTTTTAACCATCGAATAACGTCTCGTAATAACGTCGTAACTCACAAAAGTATTATTTTTTTACTTCAATGAAATCTTGAACTATTTGTAATTATACCTTAATACTGACCTCGGATGTAAACTGTTCAGAAGTATCGCTTGTAACAACTCAGTCCTGGAAATGTCAACAGCAAACCATGGACGAAAGAGGAAACATTCTATTTTAAATTAGGTGTTTCCTGCGGTTATAATAAGAGTTATAGTCCAAACCCGTGAACAGACTCGGTTTTCCAGATTTTGCATACCTACATTATTATCGATTTCGTTCAATGTATGCTACACACCGCAAAAGGTCTATTGTGAAAATGCTATGAATATAGGTAAGAGTAACATATATGTCCATATCACAATTTCTCTCTTTGTCTTTCTTTTTTGCCGCATTGTGCCTGTCTGCGGCAGCCTTAACACGCATTTATCTGGATATCATTTTTCTGGATAGTTATTTATTATTACTATATAAAATATATTTATTTATCTTTTGTATAAATTATACCTTACAAGCGAAGAATAACACAATGATTCACTAAAACATGTGTGGGTTCAGTCAATTCAAAAAGTGACTCATTACATACGTGCGTAAAATGTTGACTTGCAAATAAATACATGTATGAATGAATGAGTGAAAAGTTTAATAACATTTAATCTAAGATTAACCGGTGACGATGACTACTTTTTATAAAATGACGAATTTAAATTGTAAGTTTTTATGTAGAAATCACAAGCTAGCATATGCACTATCAAAATGCCAAAATATGCGTGCAAAAAAGTACGAACTAAGCACAATGAAAATAGTATTTATTATTTGAATTCACGTTTATTTTCTCCATTTTTATCTTATTATCCTATTATTATAATTATAAAATCCCACCAACGCAATTTCTGAATTAAGATGTTGAGTATTTCTCAAACTTTACTTACTGTAGAAAACCTGCCATAATTTAGCGTTAAAATAGGGTTTGAAAAGTTCTCAATATATAATAGGTACTCAATTCAGAAATTCAGCTCTAGCCAACTAAAGCAGTATGTGTGGGTTCAGTTCAGTCAGTTTACGAATGTGCTGGAGTAAATTCCGCGCGAATTTATACAGCAGTAAGCTTTTAGCATAGTGCGTGCGCAGTGTGCTGGCCGAGTGCTGGAGAGACGCACGCATAGCACGTCACTGTCTACAGCTTTCCACTGTTACACCCACATACATAAAAACACCATAACTATTGAAATAAGCACTATTAATAAAAATGTACTAAAATATGTAATAACACTGTGATAATAGTGTTTCATGCATTTGCATAAGCAAATACATATAATTAATCCTTAGAGATAGAGGAAGTCAATAAATAAAATCTGTGGTTTAAAAAAATATATTTATTATTATTTCCTTTATTAATTGTAAATAAATATAAATTACATTTTTAAATACTTTTTAAACCTAATTACAAAAAAAAACACTTAAAAATATAAAAAATAGTATCCCACCGGTATCGGGAACAGGGTCCAAGCTACCAGGGTCAGGGCTTATTATTATAAAATAATATATTTATATTTTACGAGAATTAAACTTCTACGTTTTTTTAATTGACTTTGAAGTATAGGTGGTGGATACCCCACTTATTTTATAATGGCTAATGTAACAACAATAAGGTAAATTTAGCCTGACATACAGGTCCAACCTAGTTCAGGTAAAAATGCAATGTATGCGTTATAACTGTTTTTATGGATCTTAATTTAAATGTGCCACTTTTTATTAAATAAACAATATTCTATATTCTATCTATTCTATAAATAAAATGGATGGGGTTTCCCTACATTTTGTTACAGCTAAAGGCTTTCCTCCGAACAGTCGTCGGCGGACCGTATACTACTTCCGATGCCAAATAAAAACGATTGTTATACAAGATAAAGAACAAGTTTAAAAAATGACTCACACTCCACGTGGTGAAATAGTTTCTTTTAGGTAAATAAATTGTCATGTCACAAAAGGTTGGAAGATTAAACGTAAGCTGTAAGAATAGATTCGATTTTTAAATTTTGCCGCCGCGGGTTGTATTCGAATTCTTTCGCTGATTTATGTAGTTTTTACTGAAATAAATAAATAACTAATATTATAAGGAGGTAAAGTTTGTAATTACAAGCTTTTATTTAGTTTCACCTGTCACGATTTTTGTCTGTGTTCAAATCAAATCTTCAGTCAATCAAATCTTGCAAATTAAATTTGATTTTTAAATCTTCAGTTGCTACATGTTTGTTTCTACACTGTATGTGAGCTATCAGTGTGCGAGAATAAAATATATTTTTTTCTCTCTTTCTTTCTTTCTTCTTTCTTTCTTTCTTTCTATTAAAGAAATAAAACTTAATTGACAAATCACTGAATCTTTCCAAGTGCGTCGCATTGCGTTGTGTGCTAACCTTTAGACATGGAAATAGTTGGCAGCACCAGCAACTATACATATTCAATGATTAGTTCGAATCAGATTGACGTTGTAGTAATAAGAATATAATTATATTCATCAATGACGTAATTATAGCGTAAGTAATCAGGTACTTACGCTGTAATTATGACGTCGTTGCTCATGAACTTATTTACATGTTAGAATTATATGCATCAGTGTACAATATGCGTGATTGTAAATACACTCGGACACAAAACGACAGTGCAACAACACTTTTTCATAGTTCTTTTTTCTAATCCGTAGAAAAAATACATAGGTATTGTCGCGTTGCGCCTGTCTGTGGGAGTCTTAACTTCTTATTTGTTCGAGAGGTTACGCCATTTTCGTGGTCAATTCACAAATACAAACCTAAATTCGAAACAGGAGGCCGATTCGCCGAAGCAATTAAATTGTGTATAAATTAATACCCGAGACTTCGGAACTTGCTTTGGGACCGAAGAAGGTTTAATAAGTATTACAATAACTTATTCATCGATATTATTGGAATAGCTTGGTGAAACTCAGACTTGAGCTGCAGAAAAACTATTGAAGAGATACCTGATAAATACAGAAAAATTAAAAAGGTTACTGGAAGTCATCCTTGTGTACAGTGCGCAACATATTTATATTAAATTTGTTCCTAAAGGGGTGACCAGACGGTTGCAAACTAGCGTTCCAACCAAGGTGACCTTGGTTTATGTGTTCGGTTTGTGTTGCGGCTACATTGATGTAAACCACGCGCCAACAGGTTCGGTGGTTGGGAAAGTTCGCGCCTCTCAACCACAGGCGTTGAAGGTCATAGTTTACAACAGCTGTCTACACGGATTGAAACTAGCAAGGTCACCTTGGTTGGGACGTTGGTTTGCAACCGTCTGGTCACCCCTTAATTTTGTTTCTTTTTATGCTTTCTATGTATTATTTTAAATTATAATTAGTCTTAACTACATAATAGTGTAACATACCCTGGCTTTTGTTGCTTGTAATAACGATAGTCAAACAGTATTACCTCATTACGCGTTTTGTTGGTAACCTCACTCTCGGACTCCACGAGACAGGCTCGACGTAGTATCAATAGTAATTTTCTGTTTCCTTTGTGTATTTTAAATATATTTGTAAATTTAGGTGTTAAATAGTATGTAAAGGAAATGTAAAGCACTTTATTTCTTTTTTTGGTAAATAAATTAAATTATTATCATGAGTCAGTATATCTGAAAGAAAAGAAAGAAAGAAAAACATTTTATTTGGCGGAAAAGACGCAATCTTAGGACTAAATTACAGTTTATAAACATTTTCTATGAAAAATATGCGCCACGTCCGCGTAAAACGGCCGAACGCTCAGCATAACCCAGGTAACCCAGGTTTATTTCAGAACCCTGGCGTCCTGGATCTTTGGAAAACGTACGAGGAGCCAAATCCAATTCGCAGAGGCTCTTTAGACAGTTTTAATGTAATGCAGTATCAATCGACGATTAAACATGTAAGCTCTATGCTAGTGCACTCAAGGACAACTCCCAGTTGGTGAAAAACGATTGTGAAATATGGAAAATAAATATTCTTAAATGGTTATAGTTTTTGGAGTCTTAAGTGGACTGGTTACCAGGAACTATGTTTAGACAATAGCCCCTGTCTGAACAATGTTATTAATATCTATCGATAAAAAGGCAGGGGATGACTTGCACACTCAATGAATGGGTGTCTTATTATTAGTTTCTGAAAGTACTGAAGACGCAGCGTTGGAAGGCCTCCCACAAGGTGGACCGATGACCTGGTGAGGGTCGCGGGAATCCGATGGATGCGAGACGCACAGGACCGGTCATTATGGCGACATTTGAGGGAGGCCTATGTCCAACAGTGGACGTCTTTCGGCTGAAATGATGATGACGATGATGATGCTGATGAAAGTACTGATGGAAGACTGCGCTATTGCTGAGTCCTACCGGTACTATATACGACAAAATGACGTGCAATCATTAGAAAAATAAAAGACTTTTTACAAAAAAAATACAACCGACTTCAAAGTAAAAAAAAAAGCACTGAAAAGTGCAAAATAACTTTAATTTCGGAAGTCGGTGTTTCTATAATAGTTTTGTCTCTTTGTTATTTAACACCGACTTCCGAAATTAAAGTTATTTTGCACTTTTCAATGTTTTTTTTTTACTTTGAAGTCGGTTGTATATTTTTTTGTAAAAAGTTTTTTATTTTACACTTTTTAGTTATGGTACCACCACTAAAAAGTACCCCTCAGCCAAACTTAAAAACCTTATAGCCAGAGTGCATCACATGACAATTCTAATAATCCCAAACACTGTTAGATTACATTAACTTATTACAGAGTTCCGGTGCCTAACTTCAGGCTTCATCATCAGATCAGTTCGATATACCTCTACTTTCAGTCAGTCATCGACTACACGTATAAACAAAGCAATTTTACTTGTTACGACGGTTCTGCTGTCATCCTATGAGGAGTTCTGTTTCATATCTTCGAAGTTCATGATCAGATCTTAACAATATTTCTATGGGACCAATTCGGAAGCATAAGTTTTTTAATTAATTATTTTAGTGTTGAATAGCCCATTTATTGAGGAAGGCTATAGGTTATATAACATCAGGTTACCTACTACCCACGGAAGCGGATATACGAGTCACTAAAGACTAACTAAAGTAGTTGAAACCGCAGGGGAGCGCTAGTATTTTCAATGAAAAAAATATTTAACGCTAACTGACCTTTCCGATTTTTTTGGATATTTTATTTAAAATGACAGACAACCAAATATTGAGATAGCGACATATGATAACGATTATAAATCAGTCTAGACATATTATATATCGCAAAAAATGTGGAATATTTCTCACACATATATTTGTTCCGTTGTATTGACGTAACGAAAAGCAATGATAAAGTAGTTCTTCTCTACTGACTCACTCACTGACTAATCAACGCCCTTCCCAAGCCTTTGGGCGTGGACACATGTCTACTGTACGGCACCGGCCACCGTGTAACGGTACGACGCCGTTATCGGGAGACGACACGGCTTCGTGCCGCAGCACGGTGCCGTCTCCCGGTAGCGACATCGTGCCGTTACACGTTGGCCGGTGACGTACCGTAGACATGAGTCCATGCCCTTTGGATATAGAGGTTTCTCTTTGTGCATAATTTCATTGCGTTAAAGGTATTTTGCGATGTATATTTTACGATGTACCTATATATTTTACCTATGGTTAGGCCTAGGCGAAACCAGTTCATCCTAAATTTGGGTTTGACCGGTAACATATACAAAGAATAAGTCAATTTTTTTCAAAATTCACCTCCTAAGGGGATGAGAGGGTGGTCCAAAGTTTGTATGGAAAAACCTACTTTTACGCGAGTAAAGTCGCTGACAGAAATTAGTCTTATTATAATTACCTTAAAAATGCGTAGTCCTTGGAACATGATGTCACTTTACAGTGTGTTTGTCCAGCCGTTACTTTTGATATGGTGACACATTTACAATAGGTGTAGGAAGTCTATAATCCAGCTGATAAGACGGTTATAAATTAATCAGGAACTTAATTATTCAAGTCAAATAAAGCCATAACGATCGCTCTGTAGTTTTGCAGTGAAACGAAATGCATGAAAGCGTGTACAATTTTGGTCAACCTTACTTTATTTAACTGTCTCGTTGGAAAATGGAAAAATGTGACTAAACAATTGTAATTAGGAAATTTTCAATAGATTACTGGCTTCCGCCAGGTGCCGTGACAAGGCCACTTACATATTATAGATATTTGTAATATATAAAATGGTTTGAAAGATTGTCCATTTTTTTTTTTTTTTTAGGTGGGAAAATCATCTTATGACAAATCCCGCTCTTGGGCGGAGCGGAAAGTAGTGTCAGACTTTTACTGACTAAAAACCCACTCCTGTTCCTTCTTTGCCTTCGTCCCAGGGCCCCGGGTTTCGCTTTCACACTACCCGTGGCCCCAGTAGGCTTCGACCCTGTTGGGCCCCTACGATTTGCTGACATCTCCATGAGGCGCGCGTGGAACAATACGCGCCGTCGACGACTTGGGCTTGGTCCGGACGGTTACCGGACGATCGGACGGCGAGCCACCCATTGCTCGCCGTCCGCAAGCCCTCGCCTACGGTGAAAGATTGTCCATGGAGTTTCTTGCACATTCTTCTGTACAATTAGCATAATTTTTCTGACTGACTGTCTTCTAGACAGTTTAAAAGTGCCCAAAATGGTTTATTTGAAATAAATACACATTTTATAACACATTTTCGTAGACATTGTTCAGAAATCCCTTTGTCCCGTCTTCTGCTAGCGCCTTAATTCGTGGAACATCGTATTGATTTTCACCCATATATCTACCTGTTATGAAAGTTTACTTTGATCTTATGACTGGGCTGTTGGTCTTATAGTTAGTGGCCCTGACTGCTATGCCGGAGTTCATGGGTTCGATCATCACCCAAGACAAATATTTTTTTGATGAGCACGATAATTTGTTCTGTGTCTGGGTGTAATTTATCTGTAATATTTTGTTGGTCAGTTATCTAGTACCCAAAGCACAAGCTCTGCTTAGTTTGGGAATATATGGCGTTGTTTGAAAGTTGTGGAATATTATTATTATTATCTAAAGTTCCATATTCATTTGAAATAACTGCTTATTTCAATTGAATATAGAAGACAAAAGCAGATAGAAGAGCACAAAGGTAGCAGTACCTTTGTGCTCTTCTATCTGCTTTTGTTCTTTTCATTTTTAAGTGTTTGTGTGTACATAAATAAATAAATAAACAAGATATATTGTACGTGTTTGTTGTGAAATAACCATTAATGTCGATTTCACTACCAAACAGACAAAGTAGGACTTAAATCAACGTTTATAGGAACTAAACCCTTTTGTTCTAGTGAGTGTCGCGACCGCAGACCACTGCCTCTGAGAGTGTTCCCTTGTACTTACTTGCTACTTTGTGTCTCATTTTATTTTACAAACTTGTTTAAATGTCAAGTATTATATTGCTTCCTCAAATTATCATGGTTTCATCATCATCTCAGCCGAAAGTCGTCCACTCTTGGACATAGACCTCCCCTAAGTGTCATAACGACCAGTCCTGTGCGTCTCGCATCCGTCGGATTCCCGCGACCCTCACTAGGTCGTCGGTCCACCTTGTGGGAAGGTTTCCAACGCTATGTCCTCCGGTAAGTGGTCGCCATTCTAGAACCTTTTGTCCCCATCGACCATCTGTTCTACGAGCAATGTGCCCTGCCCACTACTACTTAGGGTTTGGTTTTCACTTATGGTTTCATTTTCTACTAATAAATCAAAAGGTATTTAGATTGGTGGACAGGGTAAGGAAGTTTTTTCTTTTACGTGGAAATTTATCAAATGATTTTTCCCGCTCTGGGTGGAATGAGAAGGATTGGCAGATTTTTTTTTCAGTCAGTTGTCATTTGCAAGGGCCACAGTAGCTCTTTCGAAGGGTCGAAGGGGAAAAGAGTAAGACATCCTGCCTTATTATTTTTATACTTTAAAGAATAAGAACCTGAAAACAACTGTTGTTTCCTTCATTTCAACTTCTTCCTTAACTTCTCCCATTTTTCTTGACGTTCATGCATGCTAAATGACACTGCTATATTTACTACGGTTAGCCAAATGATCCGTACTTATATTTTTTTTAGCTTCGATGAATCTAGCTTCGATGAATCTAGTTTCGATGCTTTTAAAATATCTATTCGATTTGTCAATTCATCATCATCATCATCATCATTTCAGCCGATAGAAGTCCACCGCTGAACATAGGCCTCCCCCAAATGTCACCACAATGAATGGTCCTGTGCGTCTCGCATCCATTGGATTCCCGCAACCTTCACCAGGTCATCGGTCCACCTTGTAGGGGGCCTTCCAACACTGCGTCTTCCGGTACTCAGTCGCCATTTGTCAATTAGATTACTAAAAATATGGGAAAGGTATTTTTATTTGCTTGATATACCTATTGGCTTAGGAGTCAGAACCTGCTTCTCACAACCAAATAAAAGGAAGTGGTATACATTATTTTAACCTGAAATGTTCTCACGATCAAAATTAAAAACATTCACGCTTAAATCCATTTTGCATACTTTGAAATAATAAACTAATCAGTTGAAGAACAAATCAGTTACATTCCATAATATTTACACTTAATCAGATAAGAGAGCAGTAATGCAAGGAGTAGCAACCTACACACTACATTATGTAGCACTCAAGTGATACAACAGGATACAAACACAATTCGTCAATACTATGCGTGACAGTGACGAAGAGGGAGAGGAAGGCCAAAGAAAAGAAGATTGTGTGAAGAGTGATTTAATAGAAAAGGTGAGTGATAGCGTGAGGGTTGAAAGGACAGAATAGAAGAAAAAACTTATTGCTTCGGTATTGTTACATGGGGCAACGACAGGAAGATGATCATTAGCATAGCATAGCATAGTCGGCCTTATAATGTTCCCACTGTTGGGACTCAGGCCTCCTCTCTAGGAGAGGGAATGGGCCGTAATCCACCACGCGGGCCCAGTGCGGGTTGGTGGATGTCACATGTCTTCGAATTTTTGGTTCTAGGACATGCCGGTTTCCTCACGATGTTTTCCTTCACCGTTTTTAGAGCAGTGGTGATGAAATAAATTACACAAAGTAATGCGCCTGGCTGGGTTTGAACTCGCGACCTACAACTCGTAAGTCGGGGCCGTTACCACTCGGCCACCACTGCTCTAGATGATCATTATGATGAATAAATTGTATAAAGGGTCGAGGCTGAATTGATGACTGCGAAGGGTTATGACGAAGGTCATCATTTCAGCCGAAAGACATCCACTGCTGGACATAGGCCTCCCCAAGTGTCGCCACAACGACCAGTCCTGTGCGTCTCCGACCCTCACCATATCATCGGATCAACTTGTGGGAAGCCTTTCAATGCTACCTACGTCTTCCGGTACGCGATCACCATTTCAGAACCTTTTAACCCATCTACTATCTGTTCTAAGAAATATGCCTTGCACACTGCCACTTAAGTTTGGTGATTCATTGGGCTATGTCGGTAACTTAATCACGAAGGTGCATGTGAGCCTGTGTGAACCTACGTCAAAATCCAGTTTAACTATATTCCTTCATTTTCCCTTAATTTTGAATTTCAGTTTCTTGTTCCTGAAGAAAATTCGCTTGACTGACAGAATAATCAGATTTTCTACACAAATATTATAAAGAGGTAAAATTTGTTTTTTTTTTTGTTTCTATGAGGAGGTAATATCTGAAAGTACTGGTCCGATTGCTTAAATTTTTTCACTGATACAAAGCTGCTTTATTCTTGAATGATTTAGGCTATATTTTGATGGATGGATTGTGTGAAGAGTGATATGAAAGAAAAGGAAGTTAGTGATAGTATGACGAGTGACAGGGCAGAATGGAAGAAAAAAACATGTTGCGCCGACCCCAAATAACACGGGAAAAGGGCAGGAAGATGATGATGATTTAGGCTATATTTTATTTACGCGAGCGAAGCCGCGGGTAAAAGCTAGTAATTTATATTTATATTGAATACGTTTGAATCATAAATGTGCATTAAGTAGTTCCTGAATAGAACCGTTTAGTTACAGTAGATTATTTACGAGTATGACATTGGTTGTAATTTGTTTTTAAATAACATGACTGTAGATACAGTCATGTTATTTAAAAACAAATTAAGTATAACAATGTTTTAAAATTAACAATTAAGAAAACCATTAAGATATGAATATTTTTCCGTACTTTTCCTCTGTGATAGTAAACTGGAGCCATTTATTTTCATAATAACACTGTTAACAAAACAATTCTGGCAACTACGACAGTGGATTTGTCATGTAGGTATACATTTTCGAAGAAAACAATCCTAACTTTAAGACTCGTGTAAAATTATCCTAATGTGCACATTATCTTCGTAAATAAGCGTGTTATTACCAAAATTGTCTTCTATTGTGGCACCGGTGCCAGTTTCAAGGAAACAATCGAAGTATGTAAGTAAGTAGTTAGCATTTTAAATACAATTTGATTCGGTTTTATCTTTAGGAAGACCCGATCAATATGACTGAGTAGTGAGGCTCGGGCAGACAGATTTTCGTAATAATAGCTCCTCAAACCTTGAATTTTATGTGTAAAATATGTATCTTAACCCTAGAGTGGGCATGCTATGAGCATTTTGCTGCCTTCAGAAAAAATATAGTACATATTCAGAACTATCTAAGATTCCTGGTTAAACATCTTAGTAGGTGTTCTTACATCCTTCTCCTACCTGTAATGCAAGTTCCTTTATCAACGATCAGAACACAAACGGCTGTGGATGGAAAGGGTTTTTGCCTATAAGTTGCGTTTCGCGGCAAAATGTTCAACACGCGCCCACTTACGTTACTAGGATTTGACATTTTGAGGCCACATATTATAAGATGATCTTGTCAAATACAGTTGATCCAATAATTGAGAAACCCAATTTCTTAAGATTACGTAATTCCTTGTAGATAACAATAAAAAACCTACAGGGAGAAACAGGGTGTAACAGAGTGTTTTGTATGCGTACAGTTGCAATATGCAAAGGACAACTGTATATTGGTGGGTCAAGATTTTTTGCTAGCGAAAAAGCAATGGAGAGTTTTCCTGTGTGTTTGAATCAGAAATAAGAAGACCTGTAGGAGAACAAAAGTAACTGATATAGATTATAGCCCCGAAGAATTTATTGCTGACCGGTCGATTTGGTGATAGCCCAGCAGTTCAGAAGGTTTACGGGACTTCGCACCAGTTGTCTGAAGTCCCGCAAACCTCCGTTAAAAAGGAAGGATACTCCGATCAGTCGGGTGTTTTGTCCTATCCGGACACCTACCCGACAGTTGATTATGTTCTGATCGCGTGGATACTCTAATGCCGTGATGCAGGATTTTGGTAGTTGTTTTGTTGTTGTTGTTGCTTTGTGTAGCCCCATAGATGAAGGACATTCTTTAGACATCTTTTGGCTGAAATGATGATGTGTCTCTTCCACTTTAGAGAACAGTTCACCTTATGCTCCTTATGCACCTTAAGTGCAAAATCTCTACAAATGCTTTAAGACCCTAAAGCGATCGATTAAACGTGGTGAATCACTAATCCCTGTATTTATTCGTGGTTCCCTAATGAAAATTTTCATAATTTCCCGAAATGTTAAGTGTTCCTGAATTTTATTGCTCAACGTTACTCTCACATTTCCAGCACAAAATGTGTTGAAAATTATATCTCATTTGGCCACAGCTTCCAACCGTGCAGCAACCCATGTTTACATTAATTCTGTAATATGATTAAGTGTTTGTGTGTCCTAAATGCACTGAAATTACAGGATACCTGACCTAAATATATTATTATGGACTTTGATGTAAATTGGTTTCTGGAAAACGTCCGATAGATCCGGATTTTGTTAAATAAAGTCTAAAGTAAACAGAGTTAAGTAATATTTACACGAACTACTTCGATATTTAACCTTGGCTTGGTAAGATTTTACTTGTTTAACGTTCAACTGATCATCTCTCAATATATTCTGAGGTTAGAAACGAGATAATTTGCATTTTCAAACAAGGAGTTTTAGTTGTACGATAGTTATAAAATATATATGCAAATTTAAATTAAATTTTTATCTGCATAATGGTGTTAATTGTATTTTTTTACAATCATTCAAGATCATGTCCAGGACTTGTAAAGTATCACACTTTTTTTTGCAAAGTGTTTCGAACAATATGTACATAAGGAACTTAAATATTAACTAAGTATTTATATTAAACCTAACTATATGCACAAAACTATATAAACAAAAACACAAAATACATTCAGGCGTCGAGGTACTTCTCCATATCGTTGTCATCCAAAAAGGTGCCCAGAAGACTGGTAGCATTGCTATTTGTAAAGTCTCCAACATTAAAATAAAGGTTGCAATCAAATGTGCCATATGGTATTTATATAATCTTCATTCAACATAAAGTACAAAAGCGGACTTAATACCTTAGGCAATCTCTACCAGTAAACCTAGGGTGATAAGGAGACAATATAGTAGGTGCTTATAAAAGAAAATTTTATTTAGAAAACAAGAGTTAAAGAGAAAAGTATAGTATATGATCGCTCCGTCGCAGTCAGTGGAAGGCTAGCCGATATTTTAATATACAATGACATAGGTGTATAATGCGCTTATAGAGCCGAAAAAAATCTACCTTGCTTTTATTTGATCTTGTACCGGAATCAATTACGCGTTTCTATACATATGTGGCAGTGGGCAGGGCACATTGCGCGCAGAACAGATGATCGATGGGGCCAAAAGGTTCTGAAGTGGCGACCACTACGCAACGGTGGAAGGTCTTCCACAAGCTGGACCGATAACCTGGTGAGGGTCGCAGAAATCACAGGACCAGTCGTTATGGTAACACTTGGGGCAGCCTATGTCCAACAGTGGACGTCTTTCGGCTGAAATGATGATGATTATGAAGAAATTGATCCTGGTACCCAGTCAACCTGCCTAAGTTTCACAAATATGATGGGATCGTCTTCCAGTTGAACCAAATGCAGCTGAATATTTCTAGAAACCAGATTCCTGTACCTAGTACTAATGAGATACAGACAAGAGTAGTTAGGTCGAATATTAAGTAGGTGGATACAAGAGAACTGAGAATGTCTGATGTCCCGCAATGCATAATAAAACAGAGGAGGTTCTCTCACTGGGTGTATAAATTAATTCTCTTGAGCACTTACATAAAGTCATATTAAAGTTTTAGTGTAGTTAATACAGGCTGAACAATGGCAACTGTACGCATTTTTGTAGAATTATGGTAGAGTCTGTAGAAGCTAAGAAATATATATTTTTTTTAGTTAGGTTATCGAAACGAATGGAAGAAAAGCTGCTGGTCCATGAAAAACCTATTCAAGGGTGAGTTACCCATGGCACTAAAACAAAAGCTCATGGTCATGTGTGTTCTCCCCGTTTTGACCTATGGCACATAGACTTGGTCTTTTACTAATATCCAAAAGTCCAAACTCAAGGTTTACCAAAGAGCAATGGAGCGCAGCATACTAGGTGTTAAATTAACGGATCGAGTTCACAACACTATATTGCATTCCAAAACCAGAATAGTTGATGTGGCTTTTGAGGCTGCCCAATTGAAATAGGACTGGGCAGGACATGTCTGCCGCATGCCCGACAAACTGTGGGCCACAAAGTTGAGTTGAGTTGTGGGCCTTGAAACAGTGCGACGGGGTCGCGGTAGACCAAGAAGGAGATGGCGCGATGAACTATACATTCCACCAGAACTGGCAAGAGGAAGAAGAGGCTCGTGTTCTTCTGTCAAAATAAAGTGACGTCAGTATCGCTTCGACTCGTTCATTTGTTTTCAAGCTTCCATACTTGATTCACCCACTGGCGTAGCTACCGAGGGGCTACGCGGGGCAGTGCCCCAGGGCCCCCAAAATAGGTGGGCTCCCATAACCTGATTAGCAAATCTCTTATTGAGCTACCGAAAAATTCTTCCAAATTCCAAATATAAATAAAATAGATTGCAACACCACTTTAATATTGGTAACTTATTTTATCTGTAAAAGTGTGACACTCCTTCCCGCTTCACCCAGAGTTAAGTTACTTGATGATTTTCTATGTAAAAAAGGGGGCCCACTTTTTTTTTGTCCGAGCACCGTTGGTCATCTACCTACGCCAATGACTTCACCGACTTTGTTAAAGTGTTCATGGTGTTAAATAAATATTGACTTATGCAATAGTGTCTCAGAGGCACGATTCCTAGATAAATACTCATGAAACTAGGTTACGACTCAAAGCGTAAATGAATGCGTGATATAAGCACTTTACACGCGTGTTAATGTGCCCATCTACTCTAGTGAATGAAGACTTATCGCTAACTACCACTTACCTATATGCACTTACCTACAAATGGTTTTTCTTTTAAGAATGTAATATTTTCTTAGAACAGATATTTTTTACTGCTGACAATTGATCAAGCGCGAGTAAGCTGCTGTCTGTGATTGCCTATTACCAGTTTTTTATTTTATTTTTTAACTTTGCTCCATACTAGGAATTACTTCTGTATCGTGGGAGCGTTCACAAACATGTAAACTCACATACCCATTATTTTGGCGGTCAGGCCCCTCTTTGATGGCGGTAAGGCCCCTCTTTGATGGCGGTAAGGCCCCTCTTTGATGGCGGTAAGGCCCCTCTTTGAGGCGTGGTTGGAAAGACCTCACGGCGTCCTCACCTTCCGCATGACGCAGGTTCTCACCGAACACGGGAAGTTCGGGAAGTTCCTGCACCGGATTCGTGCGGAAGCGACGCCCGGGTGTCGCCACTGTGTGGACTGCCCGGAGGACACGGTGGAGCACACGGTGGAGGTGTGCCCCGTTTGGGCAGAGCAACGTCGTGTCCTCGTGGGGGCGATCGGCGGCGGTGATCTCTCGCGCCGGGCCTTAGTACAGGCCATGGTCCGGAGCGAGGAGGAGTGACAGGCGGTCGCCTCCTTCTGCGAAGCAGTAATGTTAGCAAAGGAGGCGGCCGATCGAGTGAGGCAACGGCAACGGTCCTCACGCCCCAACCGCCGCCGGGATTCCGATCCCGATTTCCGGCCACCGTAGGCGCGGGCTTGCGGACGGCGAGCAATGGGTAGCCTGCCGTTCGATCGTTCGGTAACCGTCCGGACCGAGCCCAAGTCGACGACGGCGCGTATTGTTCCACGCGCGCGTCAGGGAGATGTCAGCAAATCGTAGGGGCTCAGCAGGGTCGAAGCCAACCGAGGCCATGGGTAGTGTGAAAACGAAACCCCGGGCCCTGGGACGAAGGTAACGAAGGAACAGGAGTGGGTTTTTAGTCAGTAAAAGTCTGACACTATCTCGCGCTCCGCCCAAGAGCGTGATTAGTCATAAGATGTTCCAACCTAAAAAAAAAAAATATTAAAAATACCCATTATTTATTTAACACATAGATATAGTTTACGTATTCATTACTTGTTTTGTAATTCTTACATTCGCAGCTTCTCAAACCGTTTTTTAAAGTAAACCCTTCGCGCCATAGTTACTTTCGAGGTCCCTTCAGACACGACTAAAAGGGTTTGTATGTAGCTGAAAGGTTTTTTCAGGACAGTAATTTGAACTCAGTGATCCTGCCTTGCTGTGTCCACATCTGTTTCGTTTATCTTCAGCCGTTATTACTGTTTAATGTGCTGTAAAATTGGAGAAAACGGACCTTTAGGGCTTTTATGAACGATTGTTTCCAGTTGTGGCGTCTTTTCTATGCGGTTATGAAATAGAAGGAAGATGCACTATGAAAATGACTTTTGAGAATTTCGGTTCAGTTATGAAATGCGCACTAATGTCGTGTCGTTCTGTCCAAAAAATTTTTACTTATCTTTTAAAGTCAGTCGGAATTGGATGGGAAACAAGCCCGTTTTTTCAGAAACGCGTGGAGGTATCATATTAAAATTAATAACAAATACTCAGGTCTACATTCTTGAAACTGTGAAAAAATCAAATTTCTAAGTCAACGCTACCAAAAGATCCTTCCGTTTATTCCGCGTATGTGGTCAATCGCAAGGGAATCAAAACCTATAGGGTACTTATCGCTAGCGTAGAAACATACAATTTAATAAGTGGCCTTACGGTAAAAGTAAAGGAAATATCAAAAAATAGTTAACTTGTAACAATTCTACTGCACAGTAAAATATTTTTTTGCGATTACAAATTTACATTTGCAGTTCGAAAATTGACCGTGACGTTATCGATGTACTTTGAACATTTTTTCAAAAGTATCAAGTTTGTATTTTAATCCTACTTCTTATGGAAGTCTATTTGATGTTGGTTTTTGATATGCAACAAGATATTGGTGTGGCAGTGTAATGGCAGTAAAATCAACTCGAATGCTTTGACGGCAAACGTCACGAGTTTATGACGTTTGCCGTCTTGACATGATTATGCCGTGACGGCATACGTCATGACGTTGTGATACCGTGATGCCCCCCACTACACTACCACTCTCGACTTCCTTGTATGTGCGCGCGCGTATACTAAAGTAGATGTCTCACGTCTACCGGGTATCCATCCTATGACGGCATTTTTTATGAAAATCTTAACCAACTACAGACTGATGAGATTACTTTTCTTTAACTGCTATGATGCTATACCTACCATCGTGCTATTTACGGATCACCTGTGGACTCGGTGGAGCATACGGTGGAAGTCTACCCCACTTGGGCGGTGTCCCACCGTGTCATCGTGAAGGCAATCAGCAGCGGTGACTTCTTGCGTTTGGCCCTGGTTCAGGCCATAGTCCGGCGAAGAAGATGGCCGTAACTGTGAGGAAGGGGACATCCACTCGCCACAGCCGAGGCCGCGTCGGGAGTCGTAGGACGATTCCCGGCCACATGTAGGCGTGAGCTGGTGGACGACGAGCAATAAGTAGCTCGCCGTCCGGTACTGGACCGGTCGAGCCTGAGTAGATGGCGTGTAGTGTTCCACACGTGCCTCAAAGAGATGTCTGCAAAACCGAAGGGGCCCAGAAGGACCGATACCTGCGAGGGCTGTGAGAATGGTCGAGAAGGTTTACCATGGCCTTAGGCCCCAAATAAATTATAAAATACTAGCTTTTCCTTGCGGCTTCGCCCGCGTATACTTGCTCTTGCGCCATTTATTTAGGGAATTCTTTAAATAAAACAAACATTAAGCTCAAGTTTTGACGATCAGCAAATAGAATTACCATAACCACATAGACTTATAGTGATAAACATTTGCATTACCGGGTACTGTAGGTAACCATTGTCGACACAGTCCAAAGCAGCAATTTCCTCTTTGGCATTTCATTGTTAATTCCTGGTGTGTCTTTTGAAATCGTTGGTTGAATTAGTCAAATCGCTAAAGCAGGATGTACGTATTTGTCAGAATTTCCGCGTTTACATATAAATAAATATAGATACATAGATAAGTACGTTTATCTTGTATTTGATATGCGTTCGTAGTTAAGGGGTGACCAGATGATTGCAAACCAACGTCCCAACCAAGTTGACCTTGCTAGTTTCAGTCCGTGTAGAATAGCAGTTGTAAACCATGACCTTCAACGCCCTTGGTGGGGAGGCGCATTTTCCCAACCACCGAACGTGTTGGCGCGTGGTTTCCATCCATGTAGCCGCAACACAAACCAAACACATAAACCAATGCCACCTTGGTTGGAATGTTAGTTTGCAAACATCTAGTCAACCCTGTGGTAAATCAATTGAATCTTTAGTTTTTCCAATTGATTCATTAACTATTCTCCGTATTTTTTTAAAGTGGTAGACTACTGGTAGTCATCGTATTTCTTCGTAGCAGTAAATTTTTGTTAACTCACTTTATGTTTATATGCGGTCATTCATATGTCAACAGTCAATTGGCATATATGGACTTTCTCGTAGATCGGTCATGGCTGCTAGTAGCCACAAATTTATCGGTTATCCCAGTGGTTATTCTTGGAAGAAACTTTGGGTCAGGAACTTTCTTATCCTCCAGCTGGGCTCGTGATGTTTTTTTTCCGGTGGGACAATCATCCAATGACATCTCTCGCTCTTGGGCGAGCGGAAGGGTGTGTCAGACTTTTGCTGACTACAAACCGCCGAGTCTTCCTTTCAGAAGCAGACCCTTGGCCCTAGTAGGCTTCGACCATGCTGGGCCCCTACGGTTTGCTGACATCTTCTTGAGGCGCGTGTGGAACAGTACGCGCCGTCGACGACTTGGATGGGCTCGTGATGTAGTCATTCAAAAAATAAATGTTTTATCTATCTATCTATCTATCTATCTATCTATTCATCATCATCATCATCATTTCAGCCGAAAGACGTCTACTAATGGACATAGGCCTCCCCAAGCGTCGCCATAAAGATCGGTTCTGTGCGTCTTGCATCCATCGGATTCCTTCGACCCTGACCAAATCCTTGGTTCACCTTATGGGAGGCCTTCCAACGCCGCGTCTTCATCCATTCTAGAACCTTTCGTCCCTATCGACCATAATAGTCATGACAACGACACATTAAAGAAAATATCAACAAGGTTTTTGGTCACGCCAAAAATATTTTAGGAACACATTTATTAGGCGTGGTTACAATTAAGAAATGAAATTTCTTGGAATTTATGTTTCCTGATGGCTACAACCTCAAGACTGAAGTCAAAAAGAAAGAATCTTTTGGGGATCTATTGCCGACTTCTATTAAAATTACCAAAAAATAAATAAATAATAAGATCAAAATCGTATAGATCCTTTCTGTGACAAATATAATTTTGGGAAACTTTGCAGAAATCAAAGAACTGAGTTTCAAAACTCCCTGGAATTATAATTCACTTTGTAAACATTACGCAATGGCCGCCCTTTGCTCACAAACATTGCAGAATTAGCTCCAGTTCAGCAATTATTACGTTCACTTGCGTCATTACCTTTAACCTCAGAGTAGTGACAAATGGAGTACAACATTCGCGGTTACTTCTTACTTCTTGCAAGCGGCAACATGAACCAGCCTAGTCAAACATCGACAAATAAAATACATAATATTATTACATAATCCTGATGATTACTCCGGATAGTCCTAGGGGACGGTGACCACTTAACATCAAGTGCATGTTTACCTTACTACATGTCATGGCACAAATAAAAACAATTTATAGCCTGTATTGCCCACAATGAAATCAAGACGCCGAGACAAGACAGGTGATACAAGATATTTACAAGACAAGGTCTTGTACCGTTAAATGCAATTTTGCAAACTATCAACGTATTCAAGCCACTAACGAGTTAACCTCTATTTACGCAAATTCTTTAGTGTTATTTGCATGGACAGAGGTGCTCTTCATTTGTTGTCTACTCCGAGCCTACAACCAGGGCTCTTGTTTCATGACCAAGTCGGCGTGTGTTACACGTAATACTAATAAGTACGCAATACCATTACGTCCTGTATTATATGGAAGTCAAGGACTTATTTACTTAAGTGCTAATTGGCATTATTAATCGTTGTTTGTTTTAGATTGCTACATATACCTATCTAGTTCCGTACGCTTAATAAGTAAGGCCTGCGAGATTGTTGGGTTTAAGTCAGCAAAAGTCTGATACTACCTCTCGCTCCATCCAGAGCGGGAGGACTTATTCGATGATTTCTCACCTCAAAAAGAAGGCCTAATTAGAATCACAAAATGGTCGAAACCCTCTCTCTTTAGCTGCAGAACAAAGTCATCAACAATGTTTTTTTAAAAGCTTATTTTGTATCCAACAGCTGGGCAAAAGAATCCGTTTTCTTCTTCCAAACCTGGTGTTCTCTAGCCACGTTAGCATACACGCTGTTTGAAGAAAACTCTACCATTGTAACATCTCATACAACCGTAACAAATGAGCTCATACTGCAAACTATAATCACAGAATGGCTCTGTATTTATTAGCCTGTACTATATTTGCACAGTTGTGCAAAGGCCTCCCCCAACTCTTCCCAAGATTTTCTTATCTTAAAGCACTTAGATAAATATCATGCTTTAAGAACAGGGCATGGTACCTTGTTTATTTTTATAACAGTAGGTATTCTGAACAGTTTGATGACAGCGACCATACATCCCAATGGTCGTTATTTTATGATTAAGTTTGGCGTTAAGCCAAAAGTTGCGTGTCATTGCGCTGTGTTGCTCGAAACATTAATGTTGCATCATAGAATTATTGTGAATTTCTGGTTTATTCGTCATTGTGGTTTTTAATTTCAATTGGAATAATGCCAGGCCCAGCAATGAGTGCCAATTTGACAGTGACGTGGAAGTGTTTCCCTAATAGACATTCTCATCCACACTTTCAAAGAATGAATACGTATGTAAATGACTCTTCACTCAATTTCGGCTCATACCTACATCGAACAGAAGCTCAACTGGCAAACGGTGAGACGTGGGACCATAGATCGTGGGACGATACTTCACGCCGGAACAGCTGCTCAACCTCTATTAAGCGCAAGTTTGTGTATGGAGTATTGCTCTCATCTTTGGGATGGATCTGCCAATTACTAGCTTGATACACCCGTCGAGTCAAAACTCCAAAGTTTTAAGCATCGACGCCAAGTTGCTAGCCTGTTGGTTTTGTATAGTTTACATTTCGAAGAGTGTGCACAAATTAATTCCGCCAAGCCCGTTCCATCATCGGACTACTAGACATATGGCGTTGCGATAGACTAGATAGCCCGTGTACGCATATAGGTCCCTAAAAAGTTTTAAGTGCATTTCACATAAGACACAACTGACGCAGTAGCTTTAGGGTTGGCTTCATAGTCGCTATGTGTGATTTTTCTATAGTATAAAAATCGTGTAATTTTTTGCTTTTTTTTAGGGTTCCGTACCTCAAAAGGAAAAATGGAACCCTTATAGGATCACTTTTTGTTCGTCCGTCTGTCTGTCAAGACCCTTTATCTCGGGAACGCGTGGAGGTATCGAGTTAATTAAAACCATAGTTAGTAAATTAAAACCATATACTCAGGTCTCCAGTCCCTTAAAACTGTGAAAAAATCAAACTTTATAAGAAAAAATCTGAAATTGTAAATTTGTAGTTACGTCACAAAAAAAAAATTTTGCAAGTCGGAAAAATCTTCGTAACTCAACTCGGGAATGGAACTGTTTTCATAGGTAAGTTTGTACGGAACCCTCAATACGCGAATCCGACTCGCACTTGCCCAGTTTTTTTTTAAAGATATTTTAGGTTATACATACTTAGAGTTAACAGTACTAATGCGTCCAGTAATTATCTTCCTGTGTCCCATCATTAGGTATATTAAAAAAAAACAATTGAATAAACAGTTTCATTCTTCCATTAAACATTCGTGCTGTTAGAAAAGTTTTAAATTCCTCCAAATTGAGGGTAGAAAGTTAGAAACCGCCGCATCCGGCCTGTCATAACATAAATTTTTATGTTGCATATTTTGGTTTCGGGTCAATCCGGGGACCCTTACCTAACGACGTTCATCCGTACTCGGCATTAACGTCAGAATTACTAGAATTACGGTGGAATACTTAAGATTTACGTTTTTTGAAATGCATATATTATTTTGCTGGCTATTACAGTGTGAGGACTTGAACCATGGAGTTTTAAAAAAAGTAGCTTAAGTTAACATCAGAGTTAGCTGTAGAGCTGAGATATGAGTAGTTGAAATCTTCTAATTGGATACGATTTTTGACATAGAATTCAAACTTCTGATTCTGGTAACAACAGTACTAATAAAAATAATCACCAAATACTGACTTATTAGACCCTTAGGCTTGAACCGCTCAAAAATTTAATTTGCGTTTAACCACTAGATTACGCGATGGTTTTTTTTTTTAAGGTGGGAAATCATCCAATGACTTTTCCCGTACTAGGGCGGTGCGAGAGAGTGTATCAGACTTTTACTGACTAAAACCACACCTATGTTCCTTCTTTGCCCTTTGCGTTCCAGAGTTCCACGGGTTGCCCTTTTAGAAGTAAATCCATGGCCCCAGTGGACTTCAGCCCTACTGGGCCCCTACGCGATTACCTGATAATGTAGTCGACGATGAAGCATGTTTGCTTAGAAGTAACCTAATCACTCTAGTTGTAGCTATCAGGAAAAAAAGACTCAGGCGGGAATTTTACTCCTGATTAATAGGTAGGTATAATTATTAGATTTATAAATATTTTTTGCTAACTGTCGTATTAACAAATATTCATTAATTCCCCAGTATTATGTTTTATACAAAAGTACAGGGTTGGCACCTCAATTAAGTCAACAACCCGGGTCCCAATTTTATGCTTTGTCCGGGCTCCCGAGCTCCCGAGCTCCCTCGGGACAAATAGAAGCTTCTGGCGACTAACAAAGTGCTCTCATTAGGCCAATGAATTGCTATCACATAAATCGACGAAACATCGGCCAAATAAACACGAATTCATGAACTGTTGTGGCTGTATTACTAATGCAGTGGGCAGACCTGGAACCCTAAAGCAATTTTATTATTATATCAAGCCAGAGCTGTCCCACGACTGGGCAAAAGCCTCCCTCCATTTCTATCGGTTTCCACCACAGTTCTGAGCCACTTCTTGCCGGTGGCGATCTCTCGCGCCGGGCCTTAGTACAGGCCATGGTCCGGGGCGAGGAAAAGTGGCAGGCGGTCGCCTCCTTCTGCGAAGCAGTAATGCTAGCAAAGGAGGAGGCCGAACGCGTGAGGCAACGGTCCTCACGCCCCAACCGCCGCCGGGATTCCAATCCTGATTTCCGGCCACCGTAGGCGCGGGCTTGCGGACGGCGAGCAATGGGTAGCTTGCCGTCCGACCGTCCGGTAACCATCCGGACCGAGCCCAAGTTGTCGACGGCGCGTACAGTTACCACGCACGCCTTAAGGAGATGTCAGCAAACCGTAGGGACCCAGCAGAGTCGAAGCCCAAAAACGGGAATGTGATTGTGTGCACTTCTTACCAATTCTTAAGGAAGACATCTAAATCTGCCGCGATCCTGCCTCGCGATTTCAAAGCATAACATTTTATATTTTACGTATCGGTAGGTACGTGCTTCAAGCTGATATTTGGCAGATCCCAAAGATGGGAACAGTACTTCACTTATTTACACAGCATACTACCTTCTTTTTTAGTTTAAGTTCTTATAATCGATCCTAAGATTGTCTGGTAGATATCGCTGTCAGCGATAAGACCGCCATTGTACCCATAGATTTAAGTTTATGTAAAATTGTTACTTTTTTGGTGTACAATAATTTTATTCCATTCTATTTTTTTCGGTGTACTCCTATGGTGTAAGAGAAAAGTATATCTTCAGTTATCGATCCATTTTCCTCTGCTATAGAATAGGATACTATTTATATAAATAATACCTATCTATTTTTAAACAATATTGCCATCAAATCTAGCTCAGACCCAGATCAACACTCATTACGTCTAGACACAAGAAAACAATCATGCAATTAAATAACGATAATCAGATGAGTCATTCCGAAACACTAATTGATCTAATCCTATTAGGCCAACCTCTGTGTCATGGTTAGTAAAACCAGTGACATCACGACCCGATGACTACATCGATTCTTATCGAAAATCGATACAAATGATCGTCAGTCATTCGTGACTTTACGATCGATAAAAATCGAATGAGCTCTTTATGGTAACTGTGGTTAGCAATATCATAGAACGGAAGTAGTACGTTTTAATACAAGTAGAGAATTTTTGTCATTGCGATCGAGCCGCAAGCGAAAGTGTAATGGAGCCGAGTGCTGCAGTGACAAATTCCCACGTGTATCAAACAACGTTTTTCAATACACTTACACAGAAATAATTAAACGGGAGTTGATCAGCGACTTGCGGGGGACGCTTAGCGCCCAACCTGATACGATAAATGTATTAAATTGTGGAGGGGTGATCTGGCGCACTTTTCCTCACTAGTGCGGAAAACAGTAAAACGCGTGCGTAAGAGCGCTAGGGGTAGCAGCGGATTTTCAAGTAGGTGTATTGAAAAATTGTTTGCTTGTCGGTTGTAGTAAAAGTAACATGTACACTTTGTTTGTATTCACAGTGCATGCTGAATATTTGTAGATGGCGCGGTTAGCACAGTGGTTAAGCTACTGCCTACTGATAGTCATTCCGGGTCTGGGTGTCTTGTGTATTTAAGTTTACACGTTTGTGAGCGTACCTACGATACAGGAATATTTCCTAAAGTGGGACAACATAAAAATAAAAGTGAAGGAAATCTATCCGCCTTAAGTGATCATGTATATATTATATATATATATATACACGTCTTTTATAAAGAAACCAAACAATTACAACCGTTTCGTTTTGATTCTCTTTTCGTCGAACGCCTCGAGTAGGCCACGCCTCCGATTTCTTTATTCTGACGTCATCTCAACGCTCAGTCACGTGGTCAGAACAAAGGAATAGGAGGTGTGGCCGACTCGAGGCGATCAACGTAAAGAAAATCGAAACGAAACGGTTGTAACCTGCCTAGGCTGACCATTCGGCAGTACAGAGTTTGTACTGCCGAATGGTAATCGAAAAAACCCGAATGGTATGGAAATCGAGAAAAACCTCGAGTAGAGTAATATTATAATAATAATATTCCACAACTATCACACAACGCCGTCTAATACCAAGCTAAGCAGAGCTTGTGATATGAGTCCTAGACAACTGATAGACATACTTATATATTTCAAATAAATTACACCCAGACACAGAACAAATGATCATGCTCATCATATAAACATTTGTCCTAGGTGGGAATCGAACCCACGATCTCCGGCACAGCAGTCAGAGATAAATAAACGAACAAATGATAACAATATTCTACAACATTCACACATCTTGAGCTTGTGGTATCATCGTATCCTTTTCAAACACTGTAACTGATCCAAAATGAACATTTCGCCAAAAAAAAAACAACTCCATAAAAGTATTTTTGTTAAATAAACCAAGGCGTTGAGCGTGGTGGCCTATAAAAATGTACGTACCTACTTAACATAATTGAAAAAGAAGGAGAATCAACGACATTTTGCGCGGATGTGCTTCAAGGGACCGATCCTTAATCCCTTTGCGTAAATATTCATTGTTCAGGTTTTGCCTTTATTTTGGAATATATCGATCCTTTTTGCTACAAAGGACGTAATTTCGAATATCATGGTTTTGAGACAATGAGCAAATAAAGTCTTGCGAATAAGTGATTGAGAACTTTGAGGAATTGTTTTATTTGTGATGGTGGTTCCACCTTTGTACTCTTCTGTCAGTATTAGTTCTTTTAATAATTTTTAAGTGTTAGAGTGTACATCTATACTAAATCTATAAAGAGAAAAGATTTGTATTTTTGTAATTAGAAGCGATTTTCATAACAAAAATACGTGTAGTAAACACTTAATTACCCAAATGTAGATTAGAGACCAGCTAGTCAATCTTAGTAAACAGCATACGCTTTTATGCAAGCTGCCAAAGGCGGTTACTGAACGTAGCTTGGGAAAGTTCAAAATTCATATTAAGCGAATCCTAACTGAAAAAGCGTATAACTATGTCGAAGACACGCTTGTTTGGCAATAACTACTTCTGCACATGGGGCCCCCTGGTAACTCATTAATATTGTGTCTATTAACTGCTCCATCTTTGTTTTAATATACACATTTTTTATATTATTTAGACCTCAACTACCTTAAATTCGTTAGTAATTTATTTTTTTAACATCTCATTTATTGATATTTGTAATTATTTATTTATCTTGCTTTTTTTATATAGCCTTTTTTAATAATGTGAATATGATAACATTGTGACTTCACGAATTCCTAAATTATTTCCTATTACGACTCACTTTTTTATTATGATTATTTTTATTGTGCTTTTGGGTATAATATTGACTGGTCTACACTGTCCTTACATAATATCTATGAAAATATTGTAACATCAACCATTTTTTTTAAAAGAGTAACCATTGAATTTCTTTTCGGTTCTTCTACATAGGAAACGACCAATTTGGAATCGTGTACTAGCTTCTGACGTTTTATAAGTGCTCATGTAGACCTATGTGAAATAAAAATATTTGAATTTTGAATTTGAATTTTAGTGAGAACCACGTAGTTCAGATCGCTCTACGCCTACCAAAACAAAAAAGAGATAGAGAATATAGACTGAGATCTCAAGAAAGCCCAGTTGTCTAAATGGACAACCCAAGATAGAGCCACTTGGCGCAGGAAAGTGAGGACACACGAACCCAAATAATGAGACCAAGGAAAGAAGAAGACTGTCAAGTAAACAAGACATATGTAGGTACATCCAGTGTAGGTAACAAATTTTCTTAAAAAAAAATTGTAAAAAAGCCCAATGAAATATTTTAAGGATTTTATTACTTTTTTTATAATTCACAACTATCACACAACGCCGTCTAGTTCCAAGCTAAGCGGAGCTTGTGTTATGAGTACTAAACAACTTATAAACATTATATATTTCTAAATACATACATATTATAGATAAATTACACCCAGACACAGGACAAACATTTGTCCTGGGTGGGAATCGAACCCACGACCTGCGTTATAGCAGTCCGGATCACTATAATAGCTACTAGACCAACAGGCCAGTCATATATTACTGTATTGTTAATAGATTAGGTTATCAGTAAACATAATAGTAGGTATTTAAAATCATAATTTAATTGATAAGAAATTATGATTAAACCAAACTCGTAAATACTCAGTAAATAGGTCAAGAAGTAGAAATTAAACCAAAGTACAAACCTATCAACATTATGCATCATCAAATGAATATACAAAATTATTATTTATAGACCACTAAAGTCATAAATCTACGATGTGAAGATGTAAACTCAGCCGGACATAAAACATTCTGGTTTGACCTGGTCTGGTTAAAAAAAAAGAACTGCCTGGAGGCACCTACGTCATACAAAATGTATGGAACCGCCACACACTGGCCGCAGTTGGCCGGTGGAACAGCCAAAAAAAAAATTCTACACATCATGCTTTACGAATGGATTATGATTCAAATAACACACAAAGGTGAAGCAGTAGGTGTAGCCCAAACTCGAAAATACGGTTTGAATATTGAATCATCAAAACAAAATTGCATCTTATTTTGTGATGTTCGTCATGTTGGTAAGTCATAATGAAAAATAAAACATAACAAGGAAGTATATCTGACTGTACGCATTCCTATTTTTTTCCTATACTTGTGCTATGAGACCTTACTTCATGCCAAATTTCAGGATTCTAGGTCAATTCAGTAGTCTGTTTTTTTTTTGCAGCTTCGGGGGACCGCAGACCTGAGTATATGGTTTTGATTTAATCTCGATACCTCCACGCGTTCCCTAGATAAAGGGTCTTGACAGACAGACAGACACACAGATGGATAAAAAAGTGATACTAAAAGGGTTCCGTTTTTTCCTTTTAAGGTACGGAACCCTAAAAAGGTTAATTATCATCATCATCATGAATTCATCAAGATGAATCAAGATGAACAGTACAAGTAACAGTAGGTAATTACCTACTGTTACTGGTACTGTTCATCTTGGTTACAGAACCCTAAAAAGTCGTTGGCATGGTGCTGCAAAATACGAATAAAAAATGTTTGAAATTGAAACTAATTTTTGGCCGGCTCGGCAGTGCTTGCATCAATGGTTTTAATTAAAGGTATCATTGCCTTTGCACGTGTCTGTCAATTTAACATGTCGCGATATTTTAGTATTTTTGAACACAACGTTTCAGATAGAGGAGAAATTTAGCGATGAATAGAAAACAGTATGCATCTGAAATGGAGAGGGCTCGGAGTTTCCTTGCGTAATGGAATCAGGAATGAAGATATCCGAAGGAGAACCAAGATCGGCGGATCTTGGTTCTACAAGAATCGGTGGCAGTGGACTAGCATATTGGTCACAGAAGAGATGGCCGATGGAGCTGAAAAATTCTGGAGTAGCGACCGCGTCAACCGCGTACCGGAAGACGCAGCGTTGGAAGGTCTCCCACAAGGTGGACCGATGATCTAGTGAGAGTCGCTGGAATCCGATGGATGCTAAACGCACAGGATTGGTCGTTGTAATGACACTTGGGGAAAGGCTATCCCCAACTGTGGACATCTTTCAGCTGAAAACATGATAGTCTGAAATAAGAGCAACTGACAAAAACTACGTCACTAATAAATTACCAAAAGCGCTCATTTACCAGCAATTTAGCACTTATGAAACTGCTTTATTTAGATTCAAAGGGCTTTTCCAAAGATTTACACAACACACACAAATCCACGCTAGCTATTTTATTTCTATCAAACCTAGCTAAACGGTCGTTTACAAAATTTCCGCCCTCGTTTATCTAAATGAAAAACCCGGCCTTTTTATCCAAATGTTAGAGCAAATACCCTAAAATATCCTGGCTCAGTAAATCCGTTTAAGTTCCTGTTTAAAAGCATTAGTACCAGTAATGGTCTGTTTGCACTAAATCGCTGATTAAACATAGGCACCGACGGTTATTAGTTCAATTATATTACATTGTCTGACGCTCGAATTCGTGGTTCAAATAATTTTATGCTTATGTGCGTATTATCACCTGTTTGGAATCGTAGGCGAATATTGAAAAGGTATGTAAGTGAAAACCGTAGGTAAGCAGTCCCGTAGCAATAATTTGACATACATAATTATGTAATATCATCATTTTAGGTGAAAGACCTCCACTGCTGGACAATTGGGCATAGACCACACCCTCTCTACTACTACTACATCTTCTTGGGTTTGCTAAGTTTCAAGAAGAAAAACCGGGCAAGTGCGAGTTGGACTCGCGCACTGAGGGTTCCGTACAAACTTACCTATAAAAACAGTTCAATTCCCGAATTGATTTTTCCGAATCGCAAAAAAGTTATTTTCCTATACTTGTGCTATGTGACCTTGTTTCATGCCAAATTTCAAGATGATGATGCCAAGGTCAACGGGAAGTACCCTATGAATTTCAATTCCCTTGAGAGTGTCGAAATATACGTTTTTTGCGACATAAACGGCCGTATCTTTTTTTCGCTTACTCAGAAGTTTGATTTTTCACAGCTTCAAGAGACTGCAGACTTGGGTATATAGTTTAAATTTCAACTTAATACCTACACGCGTTCCCTAGATAAAGGGTCATGACAGACAGACAGACAGACGGACGGACAACAAAGTGATCCTATAAGGGTTCCGTTTTTTCCTTTTGAGGTACGGAACCCTAAAAATGGACGAACTAGACAGTTAATACAATAGTAGCAAGCCTCTGAAGATTTAAACTTTTAGTCATATTTTTGTTGTCAACCTCTTTTGTTAAATTTAAGCAAAAATGTAATTTAAGCCACAGTTGTATTTTTAAACTCAGTTTGCGGATTGAGTGCCGGATTCACGGTGTGTGGTCACCCTTTTGTTTGTGTCGAGTACTTAACTGACCGTTTATAAATTTTAAACAGAAAGTACAAACATCTACCTATACACACGCGAGTTTAGCATTGAGATTAACCGAAAAAAGACTACGTACTTCGTTTCTTTATTAATTTCTCTTCAAGCAAGCATACGGCTTTATTATAAAATTGAACAGACCGTTTATAATATGCCAGTCATTGCTGTTTATAATAAGCCGAAAAATAGTAGCTTTTATTTTGAAAATATTACAAAGAACGCCTTACATTTCGAACCGCCAAAAGCTAGCTATGAGAAAATAACGAACATTCATGAACACTATACGTTCCCTCGTTTATCATTCGTACATACTTTATTAAAATCCTCGAGAATATTCGCAGTAGAATTTGAAACCATTAGTAACATTCAGCCAAATATTACATTATGTGCACATTTTTCATATTTTTATAAGGTAGAAGACAACTTAGACATTTACTGTTTTGAATTGAATATCGATTGTCACAGGTCACGGGAACAACTTGTGACCCACGGATCGCAAGTTGAAGGGTAAAATCTACAAGTCCGTGATAAGGCCTCTCATACTGTATGGATCAGAATATTGGGCTGTGAAAAAGACGGATGAAAAAAGATTGTACGTAGCGGAGATGAGAATGTTAAGATGGATGTGTGGTGTGACGAGAATGGATAAAGTGAGAAATGAGTATATTAGGGGAAGTTTGAAAGTGGCGCCAGTGACTGAAAAGTTGAAAGGAAATCGTTTGTCTTGGTATGGTCATGTGAAGAGGAGGGATGAAACGCATGTTACTAAAAGAGTTATGAGTTTACATGTGGATGGATGGAGAGGGAGAGGGAGACCAAAGAAAAGATGGATGGATTGTGTGAAGAGTGATCTGAAAGAAAAGGAAGTTAGTGATAGCATGACGAGTGAGACAGGGCAGAATGGAAGAAAATAACGTGTTGCGCCGATCCCAAATAACACGGGACAAGGGCAGGAAGATGATGACTTGAATATCGTTTGTAATTATATAAGAATTGAGTCCTGGGGCCTTACCATGATGTTTTAAAATGTCAAACGTGCGAGCGAGAAAGAGGAATGGAGCTATACACCCTATATAGCTCCATCCCTTTAACAGTTCAGTTAAGGTTGTCAAATTTATCGCGATATGAGCTTGTGGCAAGGTTTCTGGATTTTTTCATAGAGCAGTTTTGCTAGCAATCATTGCAGGTTATACCCAAATCGCACTTTATTTTTGCTAATGCAAAGAACTGTCAAAATTTCTTCAAATCTTCCTACGTCCTGGAGTACACTAGCAGTTTGATCGCCCATTTTAGGATCGAAACTGCGCGCGGTCCCATACAAAAGTGCTCCTTAGCAGGGACCCGCGCGGGCATCCGTCGTGGGTAGCCGGGCCCCGTGCCCCTTTTTTGCTACGTAATAAATATTACGTTCTCCATCTTCACGACTACATGCACACCGTTAAAGATGATCTAGCGACACACGCGCTTTGTCACGCGACGGTTGCCCGTCGCGGGCGTCCGTTCGGCCCTAAAATTCGGCTTATGACTTTTTATGAGTAAAACACATGATACCTACCTACTCGGCCACCTCAGTGTCGTTTTGTCTTCGATTGTCAATTTAATAAAAATCACCGGTGACAACACCGCCTAAACCGCTCGCTGAGTGTAGAAACATTTGAATTTGCACAAGAGATTACATTATAAAAGTGAGGAACAACAAACGATTATTTTATTGGAAAATTAACTATCTGAAAGGGTCTATTAGGATATGATAGTTTATACGGAAGTTCATAATTTCTTAGACGTATGTGGAACAGGGTGTAAAGTCCCGCAAACGTCCATTGAAAAGGGAGGATCCTCCGACCAGACGGGTTTTGTCTGTTTCGAGAAACTATCCGATAGTTGATTTCGGACTATTGTATGTTCTAATCGCGCGCAAAACTCTAATGCCGCTATGTAGGATTTCGAATTTTAATTCCTATGTGGTGTCAAAAATGTCGCAACAAGGTCTATTAGTGGATGAAAGTTTATACGAAAGTTCATAATTTCTGCACGGGTCATATCAAGCTCAATAGGTCCGGGCCTTGGTGCAGGCCATGGTCGAGGCGAGGAGGAGTGGCAGGCGGTCGCCTCCTTCTGCGAAGCAGTAATGCTAACAAAGGAGAAGGCCACAAGTGCAAACGCGAGGCAATGGTCCCCGCGCCCAGCCGCCGGGAATCCGATCCCGATTTCAAGGGCAATGGGTAGCTCACCGTCCGACCGTCCGGTAACCGTCCGGACTGAGCCCAAGTCGTCGACGGCGCGTAGTGTTCCACGCGCGCCTCAAGGAGATGTCAGCAACCTTAGGGGCCCAGCTGGGTCGAAGCCTACTGGGGCCAAGGGTTTGATTCTGAAAGGAAGACTCGGCCCTGGTATGAAAGGCAACGAAGGAGTGGGTTTTTAGTCAGTAAAAGTCTGACACTATCTCTCGCTCCGACCAAGAGCGGGGGATTTCATTGGATGATTTTCCCAATAGGTAGGTACTAAATATCAATCTGCCCACACCTTGGGCGCTGTCAATTGCTATATCTTATGTCTGGCGCCACTTACGTCAATTAACGAGAATAAAATTTTATAATCTATTTTTAGTCAAGACGGGTGGTCTTGCCAACCAATCACCATTCATTACGGACTTTACGTACTTACATAAATTGCATGCTATGTTCTTTTGCAAGGTAATCACAATTCAGTGCACCGTTGTATTGCAAGCACGCTTCAGCAAAACCGCAATCGAATTTTAAGAACACTTGGTGCATATGTACTCTCTCTATGGAGTTATATAATCACATTTGTTTTAATTTGAATACATTTTTGGGAACAAATCGGTTTTAATATAATAGTATTTTTTATCAATAAGAGCTTTTTTGACTTCTTCGATTTTAGGCTAAATAACTGGGGTTTATTGGGTTTACCCAATAAGTTCATTTTAACCGCAATGTAGGTATAGATGAGAGAATCCATGAACTTGGATGACCTGTTTTCTCCGTCAGTGTTTAATTACTCACTAAATTAGTACCTAAGTGGTTTTTCTTTTAAATTAAAAGCTTGTATAATATTATGATACTAGTTTTTGCGGCTTTACCCGCGTCAAAGTATGTTTCTCCATATAAAGGGCCCTCGTTTCATAGGTACCCTTATGGTGTGAATTTTGGAAAATCCATTCCTATTCTGTGTATATGACACCTTTACAATGCAGAATACTTATGTAGAACATATGTATATGCGCATTAACTAGTTAATCTGCAGATTATCTGATTGAGTCCGTTAAAGTGGAAAAAAATGTTTAAGTTCTTATATTAACTAGATAATCAGTAGACTAACGGCCAAACATACGGTTAAGTTATAAAACAGGTTCTTTGTTTGACTAAAATATGCGATGCATGCAAATAACTAGTTAATCTGCACTCTAACTGATTTACGCACATTAGCGGTATCTAACATATCTAATACAATAAATGGCCTGGATGGACCTAGAACGCTAAAATTTTGCACATATGTTATGCAAAATTTCAGCATTCTAGATCCAAGGGTTTGGTTTCAATGTTGAATGTTGAAAAAATAAATAAAGAAAGCGAAAATATTTATTTGACGATAGTCACCAAGAAAACAGTACCTACCTAGCATTTTATGACGCAAAAACAGAAAATGTTGCCTGTACGTGCTCGGAGAGAATTATAAATACCCAACGTGTTAATTTGTTTTCTTTTTCTGTAGGTATTCTATATTTGCCAGTCTACCCTCCCTCCAACCGTTCGCATTAAGCTTTTAAAAACTTAGCGGTTCACTGAATTACTTGAAATATGTTCTGACCTGAACGTTGAGCTGTATATTACTATGAGTACTTAATGGATATCCCATTATGATTCGAGGTGGAATCAGTTTTTTTTTTGTGATTTTGTATGAGAGGAAGTTTCACAGGTGATAGAAAAGCTGAAAAAGAATCGTTTGTCTTGGTTTATTATGCCATATGTCAGGACATGTCATATGACAAGAAGAGGGTTGAAACACGTTTAACTAAAATAGTTATGGAAGTGTTAAGCCAAAGAAAAGATGTGGATTGTGTAAGTCATTATATAAAAGAAATTAGAGTCGGTGGCAGCTTGACGGTTGATGGCACAGAATGGAAAAAATAACATGATTACATGACCTTTGTTATCCACTTATATTATAAGCTGTTATGCTGTACAATAAAGAATTATTCCGACTTCAAATATCATGAAACAAGAAAAAAATGTAGTGTTTTTGACATCGTACATATTGTATCCATTAAATCCAGGTGTCATGTAAAGAACTAGATATATCAGACTCAGTAGGTACTCTGCATGTTAGAGGCGCGCCGAGCACGCGATTTCGGCGCGTTGGACACTTGTCAAATAAAACAAAATGGCAAATTTTTGTTATAACCAGAGGTTGGAATTAGGTAGAGTTAAAATGTACTTACACCGATTTCATACAGCGAAAGAATAAAGTGGATATGCCTCAAATCCCGAGATTAATTTAAAAAAGAGCAGTTTTTTTTAATGACACTATCAGAAATATAGCAGAAAAAAAATCTTCCTGCATTCATGACGAAGAGGAGGAAGTGTATCAATTTGTTAACCTTGCCTCAGTTGACGTATCTTTTTCAATGAAAAATACTAATAAAAATTGTATGTTAATTATCTTTGCTTTATTTGTCTTATCTATTTGTGAGGTTTTTATTATTATTTATTAGTAATATTGTTGGCCACACGGGATTTTTCATTAGAAATCCCGGGAAGATCCATATTAATATCAACCTTTCGATCCAAGTACATGAATAACTTTACTTAATTCCGACCCCTGCTTATAACTCTTGAACCTACAATATGTTCCGTGTAACATATGCGTGTAAAAGTGGTTTTTGTTAAGTTTATTACTCATGCAGAGAACTTGCGTCCGCGTGCATCAAGAGGAGCGCCCTTAGATGGCAGCGCTTGATGCAATTCGGAGAAAACACATGATCGACTTAAGCTCGCCTTTGTAAATGCATTTTCAAATCACTGTGTACTATTAAGATTTTTGTGTACAATAATGAATTAAGAATTAACCTAAAGCCTACCTAAAAACAGTTTCTCATAAACAACTGAGTAATAATCTAATCTATCTATATGTCGTGGCCAGATCTTAGAAATTAATCACATCATGATATGGCCAAGTAAAACTGGCCAAATCGTTTTAAACGTTAAAGTTTGATGATATGTCAATCCTCTTTTGACTTATTTTCTTTAGACCTTTTATTACCATAGAAACACAACATCAATGATATGGCCAAACGAGGATTAACATATCATCAAATGTTAACGTTTAAACGATCTGGCAAGTTTTAGTTGGCCAAACCATGAAGTAATAATAATAATAATATTCCACGACTATCACACAACGCCGTCTAGTCTCAAGCTAAGCAGAGCTTGTGTTATGAGTACTAGACAACTGATAAACATACTTATATATTTCTAAATATATACATATTATAGATAAATTACACCCAGACACAGAACAAATGATCGTGCTCATCACACAAACATTTGTCCTGGGTGGGAATCGAACCCACGACCTCCGGCATAGCAGTCAGGGCCACTCACGACTAGACCATCAGGCCAGTCAATAGTGATCAATTCTAAGATCTGGCCACGACCTATACATAATTCTTCGGTACGTGTGTTGTCACCTAACTCCTAAACCGTTTGACCGATTTGAATGAAACTTTGTATGTATAGAGTGGGTCCCTGGACGGTTTGAAAACACAATTGGACCCCGGTTCTCAATTTTATTTATGACGAAAAGCCAGTTTTTGGACAGGAAAACGTCTGGCGGGACCGCTAGTTTATGTATAAAATTTTACACATAATATGAGAATATACGAAACACTGTTCTAGTTTATGCAAAGTTTTACCCTAATTTCCTTGAAGTCACGTTTGGAGTTTATTTCAAAGACTCATAATGTTGTCGAGTGTACCTAATGAGTAGCAAGCACATTCATCACGTCTGCGGAGAGCTATATCCAGAAAGTTTTAAATGTGTGTGGCGGTTAGCATATTTCATTTGGTTGGGAGTTTACAAATAAGCCACGTTTTCTGTAGAAAGTTTTATGAATGTAAATTCTACTAAAAACTAGTTTTATAAATAGCTAACGATCAGAGTGGTTCTGAAACCTTAAAAGTTTTAAAGTAATATCCTCATCCTAACTAATCCTGTCCTACATCCTACTTGTATTATACATTCAGTCAGAAAAGTATCGGGAATGGATGATTTGTTTATGGTTCCAAATTAAAATTTTTGTTTTTTTTTTTTTGTTGTTGGTAGATTGGCACAACTGTTTTCCATTTTGGCGCGGAGTTTGAATTGCATCTGTTATTTATATTAAATACAGTGCTGTTTTTAGTTATATCATATCTAGTGTGTATTGCGAATTTCATAATGGACAAAAATATCGAACAAAGAATTTGTCTTAAAATTTGCATTGCCAATGGAATTTTGTGTTCGGAGTCACTGAAAATATTACAGAAGGCTTACGATGAATCGACTTTATCAAAAACACGTGCTTATGAGTGGTACAAAGCGTTCAAAAGCGGTCGAGATGTGATGGAAGATTTGCCTCGCTCTGGTAGGCCATCAACGTCTTCAACTGAAGTTAACATCGCAAAAGTGAAGGAAATAGTGACTGAAAATCCTCATTTAACTTTGAGAGAAATAGCCGCAGAACTTTTTGTATCTCACGAGTTGATCTGTACCATTTTAACTAATCATTTGGATATGAAACATGTTACCGCTCGGCTAGTTCCAAAAGACCTGAATTTTCTCCAAAAACTCAATCGCATGAGAGTCGCTGAGGGCATGCTACACGAGTCAATTCCGACCCAAAATTCATGAAACGCATGGAACAATGCGTTTCATGAATGTACATAGGTTTACGAGTTTGACATGCAAACTAGTCAACATGCTTCGGAGTGGCGCCTTCCAACTGAACCGAAACTGAAAAAACCACTCCAATGTCGATCAAAAGTCAAAATCATGTTGACTGTTTTCTTTGATTATCGCGGTGTTGTGCACTCGGAATTCTTGCCGGAAGGTCAAACGGTAAATAAATAATATTATTTGAGCATTATGCGGCATTTAAGAGAGCAAATTCGACAAAAAAGGCCAGATTTGTGGAAAGAAAATTGTTGGATTTTGCACCACGATAATGCGCCTTCGCACAAGGCTGTCATTGTGAACGAATTTTTGACCAAACACTCAACAAATATCATCGAGCAACCACCATATTCACCAGTTATGGCTCCAGCCGACTTCTTTCTTTTTCCTAAACTCAAATTACCACTTCGTGGCACCCGTTTTCAATTGGTAGAAGACATAAAGGAGAATTCGCGGCGAGAACTAAACTCAATTCCGGAAACAGCATTTAAAAAAAATGTTTTGATGATTGGATTATTCGTTGGCGTAAGTGTATCGTTTCTGAAGGAGCATACTTTGAAGGTGATAAAATAAATTTGGATGAATAACAAACATTTTGTGTATTATTGACATTTTCCCGGTACTTTCTTGACAGAGTAGTAAATGGGAGAGTCTGTATTTTTTTATTATTATACATAGGCTCGCGTTTGACCACTATCTCGCCTGTATGTTCAGATTATGTTCATAAATCATATTATGTATTAATCTCAACAGCGTTTCAGAATTGAACGAGAGAGATGTGTAAAAAGAAGAATACTCTTCTTTATCCAACACGGGGAAAAAGCTGTATTTGTTTTGAGCGGCTTGAGTTCCTCACTTCACTCGGGTTTCTATATTAACTCACTCGCAGTGCTCGGGAGTCAAGTATATAAATCTCTCACTACGTACGAGATTAAAACTTAGCAACCTTCGTTTCGTTCGGAATTCAACATCCCACCCGCGTCTTTAGGACACTGCTTTATCCCCCAGTCACATAATCTACTATTTACACCGGTATATACTATTTACCCTAGGATAATTTTCAACTTCCACGCAGGCAAAGTCAGAATAAGCATAATCGTTTTTCCACGATCAGAAAAGTAAATTTCTGAAAATTGGTAACAAACCTAATTATGTACAATTTATATTTTCGACCATTTTAAATGAACACTTACCGACCTGCGTATTTCGTAAAATTAAATTACGCTTAACCGAGTTAAGAATAATTAGAGTTGGGATTGCCTACTTACCGTTTTTGGGCTAATTCGTATAATTTTTCTAGTTATTTACCGCGGTTCTGCTTCCGTGAGCTAGCTCGCAGGAAACGTTAATTTTATCCAGGGGATAAAAAACTGGGCAAGTGCGAGTCGGACTAGCGCACTGAGGGTTCCGTACAAACTTGAAAGATAAATTGTGGTTTACGATTTATGACGAATTAAAAAAAAAACTACTTACTTAGATCTCGTTCAAACCAATTTTCGGTGGAAGTGTGCATGGTAATGTACATCATATATTTTTTCTAGATTTATCATTCTCTTATTTTAGAAGTTACAGGGGGGGGGGACCAGATGAGATAGTAGTCAAGCACGACGCTATCAACAATAAAAAACTGGGCAAGGGCGAGTCTGACTCGCGCACTGAGGGTTCCGTACAAACTTGAAAGATAAATTGTGGTTTACGATTTAAGACGTATTAAAAAAAAACTACTTTCTTAGATCTCGTTCAAACCAATTTTCGGTGGAAGTTTGCATGGTAATTGTACATCATATTTTTTTTCTAGATTTATCATTCCCTTATTTTAGAAGTTACAGGGGGGGGGGCACATTTTACCACTTTGGAAGTGTCTCTCGCGCAAACTATTCAGTTTAGAAAAAATGATATTAGAAACCTCAATATCATTTTTGAAGACCTATCCACAGATACCCCACAAGTATGGGTTTGATGAAAAAAAATTGTTGAGTTTCAGTTCTAAGTATGGGGAACCTCCAAAATGTATTGTTTTTTTTTCCATTTTTGTGTTAAAATCTTAATGCGGTTCACAGAATACATCTATTTACCAAGTTTCAACAGTATAGTTGCAGTGTAGTTTCGGAAAAAAGTGACTGTTACATACGGACGGACAGACAGACATGACGAATCTATAAGGGTTCCATTTTTTGCCATTTGGCTACAGAACCCTAAAAAGTAACTCATGACGCTCAGTAATAGAGATTTTTTGGACATAGAAGAAGACTTAGGCCCGTATTACAGAACCTTACTCAACTACTACTTAAACTGCGTTCAACCGATTACTGCTTGAGCGAAGAATCTCGACTTAAGCGTTCAGCTTATTTTAGAACTATCCTCAAATTCAAATCATACAAAACTACGCTTGAGTAGAGATTTTGATCTCTGATTTAAATACACAACAATTTCCATGAGATTCTATGCTCAAGCGTGGTCTCGACTACACTTGCGAAAATAAAGATCAAATCTCGAGGTATCTCGCCTCAAGCAGAGATTCTGAGCTGATTGTGATTTTAAAATAAGGACACATTGAGTGGAGCTCACTCAAGCACTGTTCTATAATATGACACACAGGTGACAGGTGATTATTGATTGTAGTTTCTCTGCTCAAGTCTAGTTCCAAAATGAAAACTCCAACTGAGACTCGTTTTAAGTAATGCTTGAGTCTTGATTGTAGTTCTGTAATACGGGCCTAAGATTATGAAGGCACAGCCAGCGCAGTAGTTGAGCGATTGGGTACTACGCTGCGTGTCGCGGGATCGATTCCCGCACAGAACAAATATTTGTATGGCATAAAGATAGTTGTTCCGGGCCAGGGTATCTTGTCGGACTTTACATGTTTCTAAATGCATCTATGATACAGGAGTAATTCCTAGTGCGTGGCTGCTAAGTTAAAATAAATTAAAAGTATTATATTTTATTTTCTATTGTTATTTATGTAAATTATTATGATAATACGTATATCTGAAGATATTATGTTATATTATTTCACAGTGAATTGTTTTATGTAGGTACTTATTTTTCCTATGACTTGCATCATACCTTCATCATTTTTTTCCAACTCTCCTTTCACAGATAGGTAACTACGCTAGGTGAGATTTCTTTATAAATATATTTTACTGTTTCGTTCTTCTTGTCTGTTTATAATAATTCTGTCTGTACATTGACCATTAAGTAATTAATCGTATCAGTAGTTCCAGAGATTTCCATTGACAAACAAACTAACAATTTTTCCTCTTTATAATATTAGTTTGGATTAACTTTAGGTGTATGTTTCAAGGTATTAAGATAACACTTGTTTATGGCAGTTCTAACAAAATATTTGCACTTATTATCGCTGTAGATACAAGGTCCGTTCGTGGATTAGCTCTGGAAAACTCCAGTTTCCGGTATTCCTTATCAAACATAATATAAATGATTCATGATAAATCAATGAGCGATATGCCTCTCATGCATGAAGTTGGAGTTCGAAACCAGGCAAGTACTAATGTGCGTTTTTTAATTCATGTGTACTTTTCTGAGGTGCAGTGGTGGCCGAGTGGTAACGGCCCCGACTTACGAGTTGTAGGTCGCGGGTTCAAACCCAGCCAGGCATTACTTTGTGTAATTTATTTCATCACCACTGCTCTCAAAACGGTGAAAGAAAACATCGTGAGGAAACCGGCATGTCCTAGAACCAAAAGTTCGAAGACATGTGACATTCACCAACCCGCAATGGGCCCGCGTGGTGGATTACAGCCCATTCCCTCTCCTAGAGAGGAGGCCTGAGTCCCAGCAGTGGGAACATTAAAAGGCTGATTATGCTTATTATATGTACTTTTCTGAGTTTATCTAGGACATTACTGACACCTCGTGCCTCGGAAAGCACGTAAAGCCGTTGGTCCTGGTTGTCTTTGACAGTCGTCACAGGTAGTCAGACACTAGAAAGTCTGACCATCAGTCTATCCAAGGAGGATCGTGTTGCCCAGTAACTGAGTTGTGAAGGTCTGATAGGCAGTCGCTACACAGATATTTGTTTTTTTTTTTGTGTGTATTTGTTTTTTTTTTTTGTTTTTGTGTTTTCTTGTTTGTTTGTGTGTATTTGACTTTTTTTTTAATATTCAGCCGTATCCGATTAGACTGAAAGGTGACCCCGAGCTAGTAGGGAAAAAGCTAGGGAGAAGATGATTATAAATTATTTATTTATCTATAATATGTATGTATTTAGAAATATATAAGTAGGTTTATCAGTTATCTAGTACTCATAACACAAGCTCTGCTTAGCTTGAGACTAGACGGCGTTGTGTGATAGTTGTGGAAAAAAAAAACTGTTCCATTACTGTCTCTTGGTAATAAAAAATAAAATAAAAAATGATTTCGTTCCCGATAACATATAGAAACTCTACTTGAAAGTTCGAACTTATTTTTGTTTTTTAAGAGTAGTCGATTTTAATACTATTTCCAAGAATTTTAGGGTCTAACAGGTAGGTACTTCAAAAAAGAAAAATGAAACCCTTGGAGGATCACTTCGAGGTCCATATCTATCCGTCAAGACCATTTTTAGGGTTCTGTACCTCAAAAGGAAAAACGAAACCCTTATAGAATCACTTTGTGCTCCGTCCGTCTGTCAAGACCCTTTATCTCGAGAACGCGTGGAGGTATCATGCTGAAATTAAAACCATATTTTTAGGTCTACGGTCCCTTGAAGCTGTGAAAAAATTAGACTTATAAGTAAACGAAAAAAAGATACGGACGTTTATGTCTCAAAAAACGTATATTTCGACACTCTCGAGAAAATCAAAATTCATAGGGTACTTCCCGTTGACCCAGAATCCTGAAATTTTGCATAAAGCAAGGTCTTATAGCACAGGTATAGGAATAAATCAAAAACTGTAAATGCGCTGTTAGGTAACACCAAAAAAAAAATTGCGATTCGGAAAAATCTTTAGACTCCATTCGGGAATTGAACTGTTTACATGGGTAAGTTTGTACAGAACCCTCAGGGCGCGAATCCGACTTGCACTTGCCCGGTTTTTATTATGAACGCGTGTAGCTATAAAGTTAAAATTAATGTCAAATAATCAAGTCTCCAATTCCTTGGAGCTCTGAAAAAAAACTTCATAAGTAACGCAATCAAAAGATTTTCCCGCATATTTTGTCACTCACAAGGGAATCATCAGAATACTTCCTGTTGAACAAGAATCATGAAATTTGGCAAGAAACAATGTCTTACAACATAAGTAAAGGAAAAAGTCCGAAAATGGTTTATTTGTAATTTTGTGTCATTAAAATAATGTTTTTTTGCGATTACAAACATACATTTGCAGTTAAAGAATTGACCATGATTCTACATGTGGAAGAACATTTTATCAACTGCAAAGGTAAATTGATTGATTGTAATCAATCAATTTAACTTATCTAATTTATCAGACATAATATAAAATTACGATAGAACCCTTCGTGCACGGGTCTGACCCGCACTTCCGTTTTTTAACTAACTAAATGGTAGAATTTTAACCATTGCTAAAATATAAATAGTAGGGTTTCTTTGATGTAGATTATTTAGAAGTTCGATAAAATTAAATTTGTTATACTAGGTCTTTAGTTTGATCAAAGGTGGCCAAGCGATAATGGCCTCGATTTACAAGTAGTAGCAGATCGTGGGTTCAAACCCAAGTAGGCGTATTACTTTATGTAATTTATTTCGTCGTTATTGCTCTCAAAACGGTGAAAGACATACAATTTCTTCACGATATTTTCGTGAAGAAATCGTGACAGAACCAAAAATTAGAAAACATGTGATCCACCAACCCGCACTGAACCCGCGTGGTGTCATCATCATTTCAGCCGAAAGACGTCCACTGTTGGACATAGGGCGCGCTCCTCTCACCTGGTCATGGGTCTACTTTATTTGAGGCCTTCCAATGCTGTATCTTCCGTGTGGTATATTAAGGTGTGTCCAGACCTGGCGAATGCGCCGCTCGCGTGCCGCTTACGAACTGCGCGCGTGCATATCATGTTCGTACGGAGCCCTTGTGCCGCTCGCGCGCGAGCTACACGCCGTACTCGAGCGGCGCAGGAGGTGCGCGCGTACTGCACGCACGCCTCACTCGAGCCTTGCTGGAGCTGCAATAGAGCGGCGCACCAAAATTAGGCTGTAACCGCACGCGAGCAACACGCGTGCAATTCGCTAGCGGCTCGCGAGCGGCGCGTTCGCGGCGTGTTCGCGGCGCATTCGCCAGGTCTGGACATAACTTTACGACCCATTCCCTCACCTAAAGAGAAAGCTGGAATCCCAGTAGCGGCAGACTTATAATGGCTGATTATGTTATTTTTAGATTTTAAAGCGTGATAGTCTTTCGCAAACTTAGTAAAAAGAAGATTGAAACTTTCATGATTTTAATGAATAGTGCATTAACAAAGTTCTCAGACTAGTGCTAATCAAAAAGTTATTATTCAAAAGGCCAATGACTCAAAAATGTGAAATGTTCATCGGTTTGTAAATAGCTTAGCTGAGAACCGTTGTACTCCGTCTACCTACTACTAAATGTATGCACGGTATAATAGGCTATAAATAGTTGTACGTAAAATTAAGAATAGCGTGCAGGAGCTTGACGAATGAAGTTAATTTGTGTCGATGAACGCGTTGATCCATCGCAGTTGCATATTTGCACTCTGCAATTCGGAAATAGTATGTTCAATGACGTTTCATTTCACTTTTTTATTAAGCATTTATTTAGTAATGTTTTCTGTATCTGTTTATTACTGACTAGCGTTTGCCAGCGGCTTTTCTCGCATAAAAATATTTATCTATAGGACTCGGGGATAGTGAGGTCACATAATTATTAGAAAAAGGTTCTGGAGTGGCGACTGCGTAACGAAAGATGCAGCGTTAGAAGACCTCCCACAAGGTAGACTGATAACCTGGTGAGGGTCACGGGAATCCGATGGAGGCGAGACACACAGAACCGGTCATTATGAAGCTTATCTCTAGCAGTAGACTCTTTGGGGAGGCCTATGTCCAACAGTGGACTTCTTTCAGCTGAAGTGATGATGATGATGATATTAGTGAAAGAATTTTCAGAATCGATTCAGTAGTTACCCTCTACATACAAACTTATAAGTATGACCTCTTTATAATATTAGTATGATTGTGGTTTGATCTCCCTCGTGAGGTATATTTAATTAGTTATGGTTGCGTAAGTTTATAGATTAAATTATTAAGTGAGAACGCTTTGCTAATACTCTATTCATTATATTAATCCGCAGAGTATGTACCTACGGGGAGCTAATTGCCATTAATTTGGCTTTAAATTAGGCTTTTGATTAGTCAATTATAATTAATAAACTTCTCAATCGCAAGTCAAGGTCAATAGTACGAACTGAAACTGGGTTATCAGCTTTATTGATTTCGCGACTGTTCGATAAAGTCACCACGAACCTGAGGGCTTAGCCAAGTTAATAACCTACAATCGTTAACGCTAGTAGAAAACTTCAAATATACGGTAATGACGTCATCTCAACGCTCAATCACGTGGTCAGAGCAAAGGAATCGGAGGCTTTGCCGATTCAAGGCGATCGACGAAAGAGATTAAAAACGAAGCGGTCGTAGCTTGGCTAGGCCTGCTTGAATGCAAAGAGAGACACAAGAAGGTTTTAATTAGTAAAAGTCGGACACTCCATCTCGCTCCACCCGGAACGGTAGAAATTATTTTATTTATTTATCCTCTTTACAGGCTTTAACCTAATGCGACAGTGTAGCTATCGTTTTGGGTTTTATCCTTACCCGACGACTGGACAGCGAGCTACCTACTGTCCATCGTCCACAAGCCCGCGCCTATGGTGGCCAAAAATCGCCCTGCGACACCCATGTGGAGCGTCTCCTTCAGCGGCTGCTGGGGTGTGAGGATGTTCGTTCCCTCAAGCTTGCGGCCATCTCCTTCGCTCGGCCCAAAAAAAGTAAATACCTAAGCTTTAATGTTCGTTTACGATTGGAATGAGCATATTAGGATCAGTTCATACAGACAGACAACACAATAATGCGACAAAGCGTTGTCGCATTATCGTGTATGTAGCTCGTCATCCGGCCGTCTGGTAAGAACCAAGACCGAGTCGATGGCGCGTAATGTTCCACACACGCCTCATAAAAAAATGTCAGTAAAGCTGAAGGGGTCCAGTTAGGTCGATGCCTGCTAAGACAGCGGAAATTTTTGAAAGAGAGACAGATGAGTTTGACACGCCCTCTCTCTTCCCGAAAGAAATCATTTAATAACTTCTCAAATTAAACAAAAATGTAATTAGGTACTTTGTGATCTTATAATGTTTGGGTTCAATATTTGAATAGAAAATGTTCGCTAATTAAAAGGGTATAAAGCACTAATCTCAAAACTTTTTAATCTAATCACTATTTTGGTGACGATTTAAAAATTTTTGATAAGCTTAGAACTTCATAGTTTAACACAAAACTTTGTTGGTAAACAATGTAACTACTACAATATCCCACACCGACCCATCGGCGTATACTTAACAAAGAATGTATCTCATAATAACAATTAACAACAAAATAGTTGAAATTATTCGCAACAATCCCCCCTACAAGATCGCTAAGAGGAGAACTTAAAGTTCTTAGTTATAAATTGTTGGAGCTCCAAGTTTTGTAAGGGTGAAATTAAACGGCTGATTTGAACCCCAATAGCAAAACTGAGTTTGTTCAGCTTAGCTCGTTATGCTGAGATAATTTTTCACTCTTGTGTGCATAAAGAAAACCGTGACCATAATTTTTTTTTTGAGTCCAAATTATCTAATAACTTCTCTCTCTCAGGGTAGAGTGAGAGGGAGTGTCATAATCATAGTCAGAACAATTTTTGATGTTGTGTGAATTAACTGCCTATCTGAAATTACAATGCAATTCATCATCCTCATTATCTATATATATAAAAGGAGAAACTGACTGACTGACATATCAACGCACAGCCAAAGCTGATCTATGAGCGTAAAATTTTGCACATGGCTTCCTTTTATGATATAGGCGAGCACTAAGAAGGGTTTTTGAAAAATTAATTCTGAAGGGAGTGAAAAAAAGAAAATTCATTTGGATATAAAATTTTATATCTTGGGCCCATATTCCTGAAATTTAGCATAAATAGTAAACCAAGTAAATAAAAAAGGTTTTCATTATTAATATTTTAAACTACCCTCAAAATACGGTGGGGGTGTTTAAAGTTGATGACGATCACGATGAAATCAATTCTTTTTGTTGTTTAATGTTAAATGTAATGTTTTGTAATGTGGCAGTACTAAATAAATAAAGTTATTATTAAAAAAATGTTGCCAGTGAAGTCGCAGGCAAAATGCTGGTCTAGATAGACTGACATATCAACTCACAGCCGGAACTACAGGGCCTAGGACCTAGAAATTTTGCACAAGGTTTTTCTTTTATTGACGTTGGGTAACACTAAGAGATGTTTTCAAAATTCACCCCCTAAGGGGAGAAACAAGGGTTCAAAGTTTGTATGGAGAAATCGACCTTCACGCGGGCGAAGCCGCTGGCAGAAGCTAGTTTATTGCAGTATTAATCTGTTATACTCGTAATATAACTATTTTACCTATTAAGATAGAAATTAGCGATAGTATTTTTAAAGCATTAAACTTTATTGGTCCTTCTGCAACTCGAGCAATAATTAGCGAAAATAAGCCAGTGTAAGCACAGCTTAGGGGCAAATGGGTCTGTCTGGGTTAGCATTTATTTTAACCCTCTCATGGAAGCGATAAGTGCTTGATTTTGCGAAACTGCCTGTTTGCTAGTTTCATAAACGATGTTAATAAAACGGTGAACATTATGTTAAAATAATGTGTAAACTTTCGGGAGTAGGTTAGTAGAGTAGAGTTAGGTTTTAAGAAAAAGTTAATGTTACGAATGTTTTATTTCTTTTCGGATGTGCCTTCTTCTGCTCTAGGGTGGCGCGTGAGGGCGTAATAGACTTTTGCTTACCCACTCATGTTCCTTCAGTTGCCATTTGAGTTTCAGAAGCACGGGTTTCCTTTTCAGAAATTCCTCATTTTTTTAGCGGACATTGGCCCTGCTGAACCCCTACGGCTTCTGCTGACATCTCTTTGAAGCGCGCGTGGAACACTACGCGCCGCCGATGACTGCGGCTCAATCCTGGCCGGACGGCGAGCTACACATTGCTCGTCGTCCGTAAGCCCACGCAAGTTACGAATGTGAACGTGAAATTCTCGCGCGTAACAAATAATGTTTGTATGACCTACAGATAGTTGTTCCGGTTTTTTTGTGTCTTACGTATGTGTGTTTACATATTTGTGAACGCACCCGTGTAGGGCGTGGAGATACTTGAAGTTTAAGTGGTTTCATGACAAAACAGAGCAGTGATGGCCGAGTAGTAACGGCCCCGACTTACGAGTTGTAGGTCGCAGGTTCAAACCCAGCCAGGCGCATTACTTTGTGTAATTTATTTTCATTACCACTGCTCTCAAAACGGTGAAGGAAAACATCGTGAAGAAACTGGCATGTCCTAAAACCAAAAATTCAAACACATGTGACATTCACCAACCAGCACTGGGCCCGCGTGGTGGATTACGGCCTATCCCCTCTCCTAGAGAGGAGGCCTGAGTCCCAGCAGTGGGAACATTAAAAGGCTGATTATGCTTTATGCATGACAAAACATAAAAAAACACATTTTCACTAAATGCAAGGAAATAGTAGGTACTTATTTTCTAAAATCGGACATTCCACTTTATTGAACTTGTCAAATTATTACCTTATTACCCAAATAACATCCGACTATACACATAGTTAGCACTATAGTTAGAATCGGATGTTAGTTTAGGGATTTATTACATCAAATCCAGTTAATCATTATCTCACGGGTAGTATGAAAGTGAAACCCGGGGCCCTGGGACCAAGGCAAAGAAAGAATAGGAGTGGGTTTTTAGTCAGTTAAAGTCTGACACGCCCTCCTGCGCCGCCCAAGAGCGGGGGAGGTCATTGGAAGATGTTCCCACGTTTAGTCATCATCTCCCAAGCCTTTTCCTAACTAGCTTGGGGTCGGATTTCAGTCTAACCAGATGCAGCTGAATTACCAGTGTTTTTCATGTAGCGACTATCTATAGACCGCCTATTAGACCTTCACAATCCAGTTATTGGACAACACGATACTCCAAATCCTAAATCCAGACAGTATTTCTCTAATAATTGTAAATTATTGGAATATTTTCATTGTCTACTGTAACATTGATTGTGGATTCATTTTAATTAATCGCATTGCAACAACAAAATCTGAAATTGATATCACATATAATAAATAAAAGAAATATTTAATATATAAACTTTATGACAGGGGCGGATGCACGGTTGTGGGCACGGTCAGCAGGCCCACAATGAAAGGTTGGTATTACATCCAATATCTTAGTAAAAATGAAGAGCGAATGAGTTAGACCGAACAAAAAAAAGAACGCCTAAATCGACAAATAAATCTTTACAACAAAAAGAAAATCTAAATCTCTATGTTACCTCCGTAGCAAAAAGCATTTACGTACGCAGAACGCTCTGCTGTGAAAATTGAAAATGCTTGTGTGATTCATGCTCAAGCTTTTCTTCAAAAGTCGCTATGTAACTTATCCAAGGCGCTTTAAATTTCACCCCGCGGCTTTGTTCGTATGTACCCAAAGGTCTTGGCCAGAGCATCATAAATACTGTAAACAACTTCTTTGTAGGAGTGCAGTGTATTGGCCGCTAGCGAGTTTGACTCGATCGATTTTAAGGTGGCCGTGACCATAACATGATTTGAGGGTTGATCCGCCCCTGACTCATCACCAAATTCCTACTTGAATACCGTTACTAAGCCTGATAATTATATTGCTTTAAATTATTAATGGAACTTTAATATTCATAGCTGGCCAAAATAATATCATATTATAATCACGCTTGTATCGGAAGTTAAGCTTCATTAGTAACCATAATTAGGATTGCTGGAATAATCCTGAAATCATTAGGGAAATAATTTGTGTCATTTACAGGAACACCATAGAATTAATATTAATCATGTTATGGAATTCAGTGGTGTTGCCAGCGCTTTTATGAAATTTTGATAATATTATTAAAGTATTCTAACTTCATTCTAACATAACACAGCAAAAATTATTTAACAATGAAATAAGGTAAGATTAGATCTCGAACTTTGAACTCTATCTCAGTCTCCCGATAGAGACTTCAGTTTAGAAAATTCGCCAAGCTCACAGACTAATTAAAACAAAATTAATAGACAGCGCTTCGTTAACTATGGCTTGGTTCATACCAGAAAATAACCCCAAAATGCCTAACTCTAAATTACCAACTGCATTTCCCGCATAAAGGAACCTTCCTTCCGTATCGAAATTGCAACAAATTGTAGCTAAACTTTGCCCCTACGTGCCGATTCACAACTCTCGTTGCATTTCGTTTTTCTTTCGTTGATCGTGTCGGTGCAACCGATGTGCAAGGAATAACTTTAAAAACTGTATCTACTTTGGAAAACGAAACTTAAGTTTTCTTGTAATTTGCTGGGTTTAAGGTTTATGGTTTTCAGATTAAGGGACCATAAAGACCGCCCACAGACGACACGAGACGCACAGGATCGGTCGTTGTGAAGATGCTTGGGGGAGGCCCATGTCCAACAGTGGACGTCTTAAATCAGCATACATAACTTTAAGCATTTTTTTTTTTACTTTTATTATAAACAACCTTATTGCAATCATTGGTTAACGTATTAACAGATCAGCACAAACCATCGCGGGTTTGACAGCGGTATGTCAGTAGCGACAACTCGGCGCCAAAACTATTTTTAGGTGAACAGTAGGTACTATAGCTCACAGATTCAAAAGATCGTAATTCAAAAGATACTTTTTAGATACTCAAGAAAGTAGTAGTTTTTTTAATTCTAGTTGATAGATTTATATAGTATATACAACGAAGATTCGTTAGGAAACGAAGCAAATGTTCCATTACTGGTTTTGATTCTGCGGTGTTGCAGATCAATTGAGCAATCAAGTTCAGCCAGGTTAATCCAGAAGAGTGTTTGGATTTTTTCGGATAGGAACTAAAAGTTTTTTACACGTATTCATAATTTTGGAAGAAACATAACATAAAAAACACGACTAAAAACCCAAAGTGTTAAAGCCTGTCAAATATTACTTTACGCAGCAAAAAGATTTGAATAAGAACAGGATTATATGCTTAAAATCATGTTTTACCATTACTACAAATTTAAGTCAAGTGTGAAAATCCCAAAAATGTCGATTACTGCATTTACAATTAGCAGGGCAGAGTAGACGTACAATAAATTGCGGTGTTTTATTGTATCTGCTCAACCATATTTGTTCACTGCCTAAAATTATGGAACATTATAAGGCCGAATATGCTATGCTATGCTAAAATTATGCATCATAAAATAATGACGCAATCTAGTAATCTGCACTTCAATTTAAGGCACGTAATAAAGAGATAAAAAATCAACAAATTAAGTTTTTATTAAAGTTTCAGATTTGAAACTGTGTGAATACGGCTATCAGGCTGTCGACTGTGAAAAACTCTTTAAATGAATGACCAAATAATATCATCAGCAGTTTTCTTATATTAAATTAAATCAGAAAATTTATGAACGTAAGGATTTAGATAATTTCTTGAGTATTATTAAAATGTCAAAATGTAACACTTATTAAAATGATCACAATTTAAAAAGTGAAAAATCGGCCAAGTGCGAGTCGGACTCGCGCCGTACCGTCCGTAGCAAAAAACTGAAAAAAAAAAAATTGATTGTTGTATGGACGCCTCCTTAAATATTTATTTTATTCTGCTTTTAGTATTTTTTGTTATAGCAGCAACAGAAATACAGTCATCATCTGTGTCAATTTCAACTATCTAGCTATCACGGTTCATGAGATATAGCCTGGTGACAGACAGACGGACAGCGGTGTGATGGCAAAAAGGTCTTGTTTTTACCCTTAGGGTACGGTACCCTAAAAAATAATATTTCATTATCAAGCGAATATATTATAATTAGTTCATCTTTGACTAAAAAACTACACAACGCGAACAAACAAACAAATTTTTTGCTCGTTAGCCGCCATGATGGGTAATCATCCGCTAACTTAGCAACGCCATTAAACAACAGACAAACAAATGATTTAGCGAACAAGAGGATTAGACAGATTTCGTCGCCATAAACCAATATTTCCCAACCTGTGTCTACGGACCACTAGTGGACCCCAAGAGCTACAATATTTATTTTTAATATACTAACTCAAAAACCCGCTCTTTTCTCTACCGCTTTTAGGCACGCAATTCCTTGCCGGAGTCTGTGTTTCCAGATAGCTACAACTTAGGGGTCTTTAAGTCAAGAGTGAATAGGCTACTTCTAGGCAAGCGTGCTCCATCGTCGACCACATCATCGCTTACCATCAGGTGAGATGGCGGTCAAACGCGAGCCTATCATTGATAAAAAAAAACCTGTTTTTCGGACTAGTGCGGAAAAGTCACCCCCGTCACAATTTTATTTGATTGTCCTAGAGGCCCTTTAGCGTGTGCTCCTTCAGTTACTCCTGTAACCGTGTGATGTGGTATGTGGTCTCCTGACCACGTATAATTATAATGCATTATTATAACTTTGATCTGCCAAAGGGTACTAATTGAAACTTTTCAAATCAAAAATAACATAAGTAGGTAACTTAAATAGCAACATACTAAACCTAACGACGATTATTTAACAAATTTTGCTTATAGTAAATTAACATTTTTATTTTTTAAACTAATTTTAAGTCAGAAATGTTGTATTTTCTTTGACTGATATGATTGTTCGAAGGAGTTGCTGCGGTTCTGGAATGCAAAGGCAACTATAGGAACACCGGTGGGTTTTATTCGGCAAAAGTTTGGCATTCCCTCTCGCTCCATCTAGAACGAGAGGAGTCATTTGATGATTTCCCACTGAAAAAGGAAAAGATTGGGAACCACTGCTGTCATAGACAAACAGTCAAACTGTAGGAGGAAGACCTTGTCTATCACAACCGTGACCGACCGTGAACTGAACGGTCGGATGCTTTTGGAGGGTTTTTTCAAGTGCAGTTCACCGGCTGTTTTAATTATTCGCGTGATATAAAGTTGGTAGATATAGTTTTGTATATAATCATAACTAGTCTAGGTACACAACTGGACAATATGTAGATCCTAGGACTTTTGAAATAGGTGATATTAGTCCAAGAGCGAGCGAAGCGAGCTCGCAATTTTAGAGCACCCAAAACGGTGATTTTTTATAACCACCCAGAAATAGAAGCCCCGCGGGGCCGGACCTACGCACGTATAGGGAGCACTGGTTTGGCCTAGAGTTTTGCATCAGTTCATCCTAAAAATCGAGTTTGGCCGATAACAGAGCTAAGAATTTTATTGTAGTATTAACTATCTTAGCGAAGTATGCCGAGAACATTGACTCGATACTAAAAAACATTGGAATGTATGCAAACTAATGAAAAACAAATGATTGTATTCTGTATCAAAAATTAAATACTTTCTAAACTTGACACTGGCTAAATGCAAAAACCGTGCGAAACCATAAGAAAAAAAAAACCAAGCTATCAAATTGTAATAACTTCACGATGCCTTTGGTCTTTGAATAAATGATCATATTTTGTTATATAACCTATCTTGTATATATAAAAGCGGAAGACCACTGACTGATTAATCACGAAATCTCAAAAACTATAACACCTACAAACTTAAAATTTGGCAGGTTCCTTATAGGGTGTAGACATCCGCTAAGAACGGATTTTACGAAACTCCAACCCTAAGGGGGTAAAACGGGGGTTAGAAGTTTGTATGGAGAAACCAACTATCACGCGGGCGAAGCCGTTGGCAGAAGCTAGTACACTATATATTTAGGACAACAGTCCAATGCAGGTTTAGGTCTTTTAGATTTAAAAGAAACTTCGCATTAATATATTTCTAGAAGCACACATCAATTTTAACTTTTCTTGGTTTCTAAGAATTCTTTTCACTTTTTCCGTCTTATTCATTATGCACCGTGAAATTATTTTTTCTTAAAAACTCCTCTAAAGTAAGTTAGTCACACCAAAAACCACTTTGTACAATATGAAATAAGAAAATATTTTAAACAGATCTTTGTTATGTGTGATTATTGGCTTTTGAAATTGATTAATTTACACTTTGCATTAAGTATTTAAAAAAAAATGAAATAGGTACCGTAACAATTAAGAATGTGCATTCACTGTTATAATGGCGGTTACATACGTACAACAGCAAAATGAGCTAATTTGGACTGCTCAGCGATCGTACGATGTAATTACAACACAGAATAGTCCAATTAAGCTGATTTGTTTTACACCAAATTGACTGCAATTCACGATGCAAAATTATGAACCTATATAGCTTTATATATTTTTTCTTCATCCTTTTTGGGCAGGGTAAGTTCTTAGACCGTACCGCCTTGTCATAAGTAATACATTTTTTTTTTGAGTTGCATTAGAATGTGGATGCAACAACATATTCTAATATTTTTGCAGTATTTGACGGCAAATGTATCGAGTCGGCCTTCTTAGCAAGCTTCGCTAAGGTAGCCAATATTTTAATAAAATTCTCAGCTCCTTTTTGCCACGATTGCGCCTGTGTCAATGATTCTACATATTGTCCAGTTTTGTAGACACTTGAGATACAAAACTACACCAATTTAATATCACAATATCCACTTAGACTGAATTTGCGAATAATTAAAACAGCCTCTGAAATTCACTCGAAAACAGCCCCGCCAAAGTCCCTAGCTTTATACTATGTTCTATTGACATACCTATGAGTAGATAATGCCAAACCGCAGTCAGACAGATAATTTAATCCTCATTAATAATATTATATCGTCACTCAAGAAGATAATGGCATGACATTTTTAAATGCACTTTTAAAATATCCTTGTCCTAATATCAGATTTATCGGTGATCGCAGGACCTATTAAATACTAATGCCATTGACATTTCATTTTAATGCTACTTGGACACTCTTTGTCTCTTCATGAGAATGATAATATAATAATTTATTTGCGACTTTTCATTTACGATTGCGAAATCTTGAAGTTATGATTACAGCCACGGAACAGATATTACAGTTGCTGTATAGTACGACCAAAATATCTTGACCGCTCTAAACCTCGAACAATTGACAGCGCAGTAATTCTTTTTCAAAACACTTATTCGAAAACCCGCTCTTGTCCCAACCACTTTTAGGCACGCAATTTACTATTTTCCGCACTAGTACGGAAGAGTGCGCGAGTTTCCCCCGTTTATTTTTATCTTCATAAATATATTGAAAAATATCGTTTACTATACCTATGTGGAAATTTGTCACGGCAATATTCGGCTCCATAACACTCTCAACCTTTCTCCACTTTTAAGAATCATATGGCGAATGCGTATTGCGATTTTTTTCGAGTATGTGCGATTGTTTGGAACGCTAAGTTCAGAGTGGCCAACATATTTTGACCGTACTGTACATATTGTTGATTACGAAAACGGAACGACGGATTGCCCTTGAATTGTTAGATTTAAAAAAAATTGAGGCGATCACATTTTGATCATAGATAGCATCGTATTGTTAGTGAACGATCTTTAGTACATATTAGCTGACCTGGCGAACTTCATACCGCCATAACCACCATACAGTCAACGAAAGTTATGATACCTTTTAGCTGAACGGTCAATGTCATTTTAAAATGACATTTAGATTAGAGAAGGCGTTGTATTCAGTTTTTTTTTCGTGGTTTTGTCCATTTTTTCTCACCGTTTAAACCTTCCCTGTACTATTTCGAATATTTCAAAACCAAAATTAGCCAAATCGGTATAGCCGTTTTTTAGTTTTAGCGAGACTAACGAACAGCTATTCTATTTCTAAATATATAGATTAGGTATGTTTCCTAATGAATATTTGTCGACCAACTCACACGATACAACGAGGGTTTTCAAGAAAGTTCACACCACGGCGCCACTTAGCCGAGAGGTCTTCTACTTTTGCAAACGTATATGTGTCATGGGCAGATCTTAGAATTGATCACTTCATAATATGGCCAACTAAAACTGGCCACACTAAAGAAAGTAGGCCAAACGAAGATTAATATATCATCAAAGTCTATCTTTAAAACGATCTGGCCAGTTTTACTTGGTCATATCATGAAGTGATCAATTTCTAAGATCTGGCCACGACATTTAGGTACATAACGTTGGCTTTGATGTCTAACTAATGAAAGGTACTCTGTGCTAATGTTATTAACATAAGCGTTTTGACAGGCGCTTGTACCTGACGACTCAGTGATGTCACCTGCCCCCCTAGCCAAGTCACAAACGATAAACGTAAACTCTCAGTAGTCTTTAATAGATTTTCAACTTTATGTTAATGGATATAAAGTTGAAAATCTATTGAAGATTACATAGTGTTTTCGTTCGTTCCGGTCGCTAACGCTCAGTAGTCTTTAATAGATTTTCAACTTTATGCTCTTAGGTATAAAGTTGAAAATCTTACATACATGAACCACGCTACGAAAGGATTTTTAGTTTCCATTTTATTCCAGTGCTTGACTGTGATCCCACCTGATGGTAAGCAGTGATGCAATCGTTGATGGTGAGGCGCACTAGTTTATTAGGAGCCTATTTACTCTAGCCTTGAAGACGCCTAAATTGTAATCGGACGGGAAGACGTTCCCTCACTTTTGTGGCCGTCTTCTTCGCGTCTTACTTGTCGCGGCTTGTGCTCTAGAGTGGAGTGAGAGGAAGTGCCAGATTTTTGCAGACTAAAACTCATGTTCGTTCAGATGCCCTTTGCGTTCTAGGACCGCGGTGACTCTTTCGAACAATTTATTTATTAATTCTTTATGCACACAAAAGTACAGAGGCGGACTTAATGCCTTAAGGCATTTTCCAACAACAATCCTTCAGCCCTGACAGCTGGACGTGGACCTATAACGGCCCGTTCACGACCTTGCCGCTGTGAGCGGTAGCTAAGTGCGGGGCGGCGAGCGGTAAGATCAAAAGTATGAAAATGATTGAAGCATGCCACGGGACGCCGCTCATAGCGCCGTGCGCCTGCGACCCATGCCGCTCCGCTCGCCGCACCGCTCACCGCTAAAATGAAGTTGTGAACAGGCCGTAAGCGTCGCCACATACATCAGTGCTGTGCTTTTTGCCGCTACCGTACTTCTACCTTTTCCAGACGTATGATGATCCCGTAATCGACAAATAATAACCGAACATTCTTTATCTACAATGTGAACAAGCTATTAGATGTGTCAAAGCAATAAGTCTATTAATTAACTTCCCCGCGCCGATAATTGCGCGGCATTGGCTGCTGATTGACAACTGAATGTTGTAATAGATCACGATTATAGTTTAATATCTACTGAGTATATTCAACGGTACATAATGTACTACATAGGTGAAGTAAAGCCTATCATTAATACGCCTTATGACGTAGATGTAGATTAATACAGATTGACAACCATTTAATCTCGATTGATGGTGATTATTTTGCAAATTGGAAAATTGTTTGTGTTTACGGAATGCTAGTTGCTGTCAGCGGCTTCGCCCGCATGATGGTAGAAAATTGTGCCAAGGGAACTTACTTCCGGGATGAAAAAGTATTCTATGTGTTATTTTAGTACGTGATCTACCTGCGTGCTAAGTTTTATCCAAATCCGTTCAGCCGTTGAAGCATGAACAAGTAACAAACATACACACACTCACTCACAAACTTTCACCTTTATAATATTAGTGTGAATAGGACTGACGTCGTAGTGGGATTGGCGCTCCAATCAATCCTTGATCTCTTGAAATTTTACTTCATCGAAACATGGCTGGGATGAGGAGTCAAACTGTGTAGCTAATCTAATATGCAACTAACAAAAACTGATGCCTGAGTATCACAGTTGACTTCTGAAAAGCTGGCTCTTATATATGAACATACAAGATGTCTAGGTCAACACATTTTCCTTCATCTGCCTCTTTTAAATCTGTTTTCTGGTTAGACTGGCAGCCGACCCCAATATAGTTTAATAAAGGCTAGGAAAATAATCAGACATCGTAGCTTACCCTTCTCTCTTCTCTTATAATAAAATGTGAAAATATATACATGCATACTTCGAGAGCTTGTTCTACTCAAGAAACCAAGCAAAAACCGTATAATTTTAGTAGTTATTGAAACAAAAACCGCCTTGAACATTACTGAAGCTTTATTTCTACAAAATACTGATTTTAATTCTGAGCAGATGCTCCTGTTTTATAAATATTTGGTCATTTTTGTACGGGTTTATTTACACTGTGAAACTGCAGCTTGTTATTGTATTCATTAGAACATTTTTTGAAGATCGAAGTGTGTTAAAAATGCGTCATAATTTACACATCACGTCAGTCCATGGTCCAGCTGAAAATCAGCGTCAAGCAATAATTGTCCGACATTTAATGACCTGATGAGTCTATTTAAGAAAATCTTACCGTTTAAGCTGAGCGGAGTGGAGCAGATAGAGCAGTGAAAAGTGGCAAGTGTTTCCATTGAAGCGGAGCTGGGTGGAGTAGAGTTAAGCTACCCTCCGCTTCGTGCCCTCCACTTGGCACCACAGCCTGCTAGATTCCGTTCTGTCCGCCTCGAGGCCGCGTGTTCATATTTTATTTAAAAGTCTACTCAGTTCCACTTAGACTATTTAAACTGTTGTGGAGTGGAGATTTCGAGCACTGTGGTTGGTCAATTCACAGTCCGCTCTTCTCCACTCCACACAGCTTCGCGTTAGTGGAAAGACACCCTAAATGATGTGAGCTGTCAATCTACCTGCTGGGTGAATCTATTATGGAAACAGCTTACAGTGAAAACTTAGGTGAAAAAAGGTTATCTTTCACGGCGGTTTTTCACAGAATAAACTGGCTGATCACCTATTTGATACAAAGTAGGACACACGCAGACGTGTATTGTTTTTAAACATGTCCACACATTAGGAATAGCTCTACCTGTGTGCCATGTTTTATCCAAATCCGTGCAGCCGTTCGAGCATAAACAAGTGAAAAACAAACACACACTCACTCACAAACTTTCACCTTTATAATATTAGTGCGATTACGACTGACGTCGTAAAACATGGAAACTCATATACACAAAACACCTAGACCCAGAACCTCTAGGCCAGGGATGGCGAACATATGGCACGCGGCAAAATAATTCGAACACGCCAGTGTAAAATGTTTAGTATCTAGGAAATTTGAAACAGCACTCCGTTCTCATATATTTAATAAATAAAAAACATTTTGACATACGAATTTTGGAATTCAAATTCAGAATAAATAGCACCTAGTTTAATTTTTTGTCCATTAAATCACAAAAAAAGTCAAGATTCTTTACCGGCACGTCATGACCACAACTTTTTTTCTTGTTTTAATGGCACGTTGTCCAATAAAGGTTCGCCATCCCTGCTCTGGACCATACATATACCATTGTTTTTATTATTATTTTATTGTATGTGTCAAACACATTTTTTTTCTTTATTACTTTCAAATTAATATTTGTTCGAACTACCGCGCCAACCGTGCTATCAACTCTATCTTCTTATTTACTTGTAACATTTGAGCAAAATTCATATACTGGTTGGTACACATAATTTTCTTTGTTCTACCATATTTTCTAAAGTACTTACATGACTCTTGATATTTAACAAGAGGGCCATAGAACCTTATTAAACATCATATTTCAATTAATTAATTTATCGACAATACACTCTTATCAAGAAGGTTTTGTTATTAACAACAATTCCCATATAGCTGAAAATTGGTTTGGCATTGTGACCGATAATTGGCGATAGGCCGTCTATTCATAGGACTTAATACCTTCACTACGAACTAAGGGGGATCGAATATAGGATCCCAACGTCTCTATTGAGATCAGTAGCGTGACGGTAATGTGTTTCTGATCACTTGTGTTGTCTAGCTTCGTCGGTTATGGTTTAATAAACAAGCCAGTAATCATTTATTAAAGCTATCCTTATACAAAATATTGGGTAAAAGATATAGGTATATGACGATTATCGGCAATAGTCAGATAATCGTAGGCGCGAACTTGCGGACGGCGAGCAATGGGTGACTCGCCTTCCGACCGTCCGGTAACCGTCCGGACCGAGCCCAAGTCGTCGACGGCGCGTGCTGTTCCACGCGCGCCTCAAGGAGATGTCAGCAACTTTAGGGGCCTAGCAGGGTCGAAGCCTACTGGGGCCAAGGATCTGATTCTGAAAGGAAGACTCGGCCCTGGTACAAAAGGCAGTGAAGGAACAGGAGTGGGTTTTTGGTCAGTGGAAGTCTGACACTATCTCCCGCCCCGCCCAAGGGCGGGGGATGTCATAAGATGATTTTCCCACCGAAAAAAAAAAAAAAAAATCCTCTCTTAAATAAGAAAATCCTATTTCTTGTAGAACTGTGTGTGCACTAAAATTAAATGATTAAGTTTACGTAAAACAGATGTACCTGGCTAAAAGATTTTTTTAAAGTGAAGGAAAATGTTAAAAAAAACCATATATTTATTAGATGAAAATTTATTGAATGAATTTTCGAAAATACGTGGGGCATACTGAAAGTCTCTGGATCTGGCCACTTACAATAAAAGAATAAATAAACAATTATAGAATTCGAAAATGGAACTCATATTACTTTTTAATTTGCAAGACTGTCATTTGTTTTTTCATTGTGGCGTCTCTGTAACTGATGACGCATCCGCCTTACAGGCCGGACCTCGCACCCTGCGACTTCTTTCATTTCTTTCCAAAAATTAAAGACAAACTTAGAGGCACACGTTGTACGAGCCCTGAATCGGTGGTGAATGCGTTCCATAAAGCCATTGAAGAGGTCCCTAAAGAAGACTGGTCCAACTGCCTTGTAATATACTTTGGAAAACAATAAATTTTTTAGTCTTAAATCTAGTCTTATTTATCAGAATCCAGAAACTTTCAGTATGCCCTAAGTATGTAAATTTGGAATCATAGTACACCATTGTGGAGACTAAACTGCCAGTTATTTATTGACTTATATTTTTATGATATCAATCCTCTTTTTATTTAAATGCTGCCTGAATAGTACTGTTTCGATTTTTTAAGTGTATATTAATATAACTCCAAGAGGTATTGCAATGATGTTCACAGGTATTAAACGAAGAATGCAGGTTGGACCTGCCAAGGTTTAACGCATTAAACAAACAAGCGCTAAATTCCACCAACCAATAACATAATTTGGCTGGCCACATTAATTTGTGTGGCCAACGCCGATAATATCGGGCCAAATTAGCGTTTATCGCCGAACGTTACGAGCATGCTGTTAATATAGATTTACACATAGGTATAATATGCCTACGTTTACAATCTCAATAACAAAGCTAAAAGATTTAATATTGTCTGACCTTATCAAATCTTTTGTCAGCTTTTTTTGATTGCCTGTTGATATTTTAATCAAATTATCTTGATTAGTTGTTGATATTTCTGCCATTCAATTATAAAAGCTAACTTAATGAGATTTGACTGCCTATATTGTATCCTATTAGCTTGCCGACGGCCATCAGGTAAGGACTGTGCCCGAGGCGTCAACAAAATGTTCTCCGCACGCCTTAAAAAAAGTCAGCAAAACTGTAGGGGCCGATGCACGCTAAAACTACGAGGAATTTTTAAAAGGGATAACGTGATCCTGAAACAAAAATGGCAACTAAAGGATACAGGTGGGTTTTAGTTGGTAAAAGTCTTACACGTCCTCTCGTTCTCCCGCGTGATAAGTAATTGAGGTCGGTAAATCATCCAATGACATCTCATGTTCTGGCGCGGAGCGGAAGGGTGTGTCAGACTTTTACTGACTAAAAACCCACTACTGTTCCTTCTTTGCCTTTCATACCAAGGCCGGGTTTTCCTTTCAGAAGCGAACCCATGGCTTCAGTAGGCTTCGACCCTGCTGGGCCCCTACGGTTTGCTGACATATCCTTGAGGCGCGCGTGGAACACTACGCGCCGTCAACGACTTGGGCTTGGTCCGGACGGTTACCGGACGGTCGGACGGCGAGCTACCCATTGCTCGCCGTCCGCAAGCCCGCGCCTACCGTGGGCGAAATATGGGACCAGGGTCCCTGCGGCTGGGGCGTGAGGGCCGCTCCTTCACGTGTGCATGTGCGGCTTCCTCTTTTGCTAGCATTACTGCTTCGCAGAAGGAGGCGACCGCCTGCCACTCCTCTTCGCTTCGGACCATGGCCTGTATCAAGGCCCGGTGCGGAGATCATTGTCGCCGATCGCCCCCACGAGGACACGGCGGTGCTCTGCCCAAGCGGGGCACACCTCTACCGTATGCTCCACCGTGTCCTCCAGGCGGTCCACACAGTGGTGACACCCGGGACCTCAAATAGTAAAAGGTCTTATTGCGGGTTTCGAAATCAAGGTTCGGTTCTTAGAATATTACGTTCCTGCCAGGGCTGCGGGATTTTGTGAAAGAAATATCTTAGAACATTGTGCGTTTTATCCAGAAAAAGTCTGACACTCCCTCTTGCTCCACCCAGAGCGGGAGAAGTCATTCGATGAAGGATATTACGTTACATACCCTTCCTCATAAATACCCAAGTTTATTTCAGGCTTTAAAAAATAAGCCCTGACCTTTGTACAAAATTTTCTTTTTCACCTACTAAAAGATCCTTTAATTACAGATCACAAAATGCGCGAAAAAAAATATTTACGAAGACGCCCTTTACGGAATAAAAGCGAAAAAGGAAATTCGTACAGTCGAATTTCCTTACAAAGAATATACAAAAACACAAAGATACTCTGTCCTGCTACTGATTACACGGGAAAATACTCCAGGCTCACAAATAATACAATGTTGGTAGTATTTCAAAGCTACATTTATTTTTAGGGTTGCTCAATCTGAAACTGTTTGTTTAAAAGGTATTTAAGGTGAGAGTCGTAATGAAAGACGCATCGATGATCTATTTTAAGAGATAAAAATAATGAGGAGTGTTGTATTGCTAAAGGCTAATTTAAGTATTGCTTTCTTTTAAATGGATTCATTCTAAAAGAAACAAGAAAAATTGATCCAATAATTCATACCAAATTACTCCACACCACACCACCATGAACTTTACCTACGTATTTTTTTCTCCTTATCTGTCAAATCTATGCAAAGGTCGTCTGTAAAAAAAATCGACCGCCCATTGTGACACCTTATAAATTTAAAATTTCTATTGTAATTTTAAGAGTATATCTATCTGTCTATCTATTTTGTAGCCCTACCACGAAAATATAAGTCGTACAAGTAATGTAAGAAACGAGAAATTCTAAATAGGCACTATCGGTACCCGTTACTGATCATATTTGTGTAGTCAAAAGTAAAAAAAACTAAATCCCAAAATTGTCTACGAATATTTTTCATAATTGGTAAATTCATAATTGAATCAATCATTCATAACAATTGCTACTGAAAATACTACGCGTAGTTATTTTTCCATTTTGATCGCCATTTATTCATTCATAATCAATAGCCTGTACAATGTTTCCATAAATTGAGTGACATTTTGGGATGTCAACAAACACTAATAACTTTGCTGTTTATGAATATTATTTATTGAGACTTTACGTAAATAATGCCAAGATCTTTTCTAATAAGTACTTTAAATATTTGTACTAATTAAAAAATTGTGGTGTAGAGCAGCAGTGCTATTCTCTAAGAAAACAGCCTTGAGCGCAGCACTGTCCGCAGCGACGAAATCCAAATACGTACATAATCCTGTGTACGTACTCGTAATAGAGAATTATATATAATGTTATAGCACGACTGTTCTATAACTACATTTAACATACTGTAGTCAGCTACATCTTTTAAGATTGCAACCATATGCATTAACTGTTCTGTGTACCAATCCGCACTGGGCCCGCGTGGTGGATTACGTCCCATTCCCTCACCTAGAGAGAGGAGGCAGAGTCCCAGCAGTGGGAACATTAAAAGGCTGATTATGCTATATGCTATGCATTAACTGTTTAGTGTCGTGGTATATCGAATATTTACAACCAAACAAAACTCAAAACATACACTTAAAATGGCTCTCTGCTATATTCTCAAGTTTACAGTCAAAATAGCAGAGTCTAAAACATAAGCGTCTGTAAATCCAATACCGTTAGTGAGGCGGGCGCTGTAAAATTCAACGATCTGATATAATATGCAGCCAGAAGGAATATTACTGGTCTTAGCTTTGACGACAGCCCGCGCGTACTTTAGTTTGATGGTTATAATTTAGCAGCAGAAATAGAATTCTATCTACGAGATGAGCTTGAGGTTTTAACTAAATATGGTTAAGGATTACTACCTCTCCTCTTAAACGTCATTAAATACATTATTTCTCTGCTTTCATATATATGTCGGCGCAATGGATGCCGGTCATCATTGAAGCTCTGTCTAGGGACTCTGTTTTGTGGGCGATGGCTGGGTATCGAGCAATAAACAAACTTCCAGATCACACAACTGATTTATTATGATTTACAAAGTAGTCCGTGATTATGATGCAAGCTTTAGGTGTTCACTTCACACAACGAGCCGTGAAACAGTCTCCGAGACTCGACGTTGTTCGCACGGCTGCCGACAGAGGAAAGAGCGAGCACCGCACCTCTGCGGTCGGCACTTTTATCTGCTCGGTTCGTGCAAACGTCCGCGCGCATTCTGTCAAAGTGACATGTGTCACTCTTCACTTAGCTCGTTCATTCGTTTTCAAGCTTCCGTACTATTGACTTCTTCGACATACATATTATATATTTTTTGTATTATATGTATTTAATTAGTTATATATTGTATATATATAAATAGTACACCACGCACTGCGCACCTGCGTATCTTTTTCTCCTTCTCTGAAAAATCCATCCCAAAGTTATCTGCACAAAATCGCTTTTAGTGATAAGACCGCCCATTATGACTCCCTATTAATTTTAAGTTCCTATTGTAATTTTATTATTGGTGTACAATAAAAAATATATCTATCTAACTACGACTTTATATTTCGAGTTTTATTTTTTATTTTCCATTTGCAGTCTTCTTAGTTACGCTTACATTTGTCAAGTTTAGTACCAAAAAAGTCTATAATCAGCAAATATTAAAAAAACTCTTTTACAATTCTAACAAAGTCACAATATTTCATCGTTTATTAAACCAACCGTGAGAATATCGAAAATTATTCCACGAAAACTTTTTTTCGTCTCACGCCTGACGGGGTTTTGGCAGACCACGAAGAAGATTGCGCGAGGACAGGTACATATCTTTAGGAATCATCAGAAGTGGTCCAAAGCTGGAAACAATGTAAGGAATGGAGGGAATCCTTTACCCAGCAGTGGGACACTACAGGTCAGATATAATAATAATATTTTTCTACTGCTGGGCAATAGCGGTTCCTATATCCTTCCAGAAACTCTTCTATATACTACTGAGATAAAAAGTATCCTTCGTTTTAATCCATGGACTAAAAGGTCCTGCTACCTTTGCTTTATTGAAGCTTAATTGTTAAACGAAAAATCAAAACAAAAAAAAAATCGGAATTACCACTTGAAGTCCTCTCAACCTTAGAGGACCGAAGTCTAAGTCATAATTGTTATATTTTAAGTTCTCTTGATTATAATCATTTGATATTTATCATAGTATTTATTATTTTATAATTTTAGCGAAATATAAGTGTTTTTTTAAATAACAGGTCACTTAATTTAATGATACTGCATTAGAAATATCTATTTTTAGGGTTCCTGACCTCAAAAGGAAAAAACTGGGCAAGTGCGAGTCGGACTCACACCCTGAGGGTTCCGTACAAACTTAACTATGTAAATAGTTTAATAGAACCCTCAGTGCCCGAGTCCGACTCGCACTTTTTTATTTATTGTGCACACCTACCACAGAGTTGTCTTCTTTAATACAAAGGTTGACTGGTAGAAAATGCCTTGTTACATTAAGTCCACCTATGTACCACTACTGTACATAAAGTTTAAATAAGTATTAAAAAAATATACAGACCCTCTATTATATATATATATATGTAAGTAGGAAGTATTATTACGTTATCCCAGAGCGCCGGCGCGCGATACAAATTTAATATTTGTTAAATTAATCACAGAGACTGGCCTTTTAGGCATATTTGGTTAGTTTCCAGGTCAGCACTACTTGGCGCGTTCATTAGCATTAACAAACAAACAGACAGGCCCTTTATCGGATAATTTGCAGAGATTCTAATTTCATGGATAATAACCTTCCAAATTACGCGGTAGAGTAAGCAACAATAAAACTACTATGAGTGTAGATGCGCTGTTTACGTAACCAGAAGTGGCCAGCCTTGTGCCTTTTAGGTTTGCAATCCTACTTCCTGCTAATACCCATTTCTTTTCAATGGGAATCATCAAACGTCTCCCACTCTGAGGAAGTGTCAGACTTTTACTGACTATAAGCCACCTATTCCTTCAGTTTTCACTTCTTTGCATTCCAAAATGGCGGTAACTCTCTCAAACAATCTGTAGCCCTGGCAGACGTTGGTTTCAACTGGCCCCGTCAATCATGCTGACATTTCTTTGAGTTGCGCTTGAAATATAACTATCATGAGGATAGCGACCTACCCATTGCTCACTGTCCGCAAGCTCGCATTTATGATTATTAGGAATCGCCTTGCAGTTCCTCTGACCCCCATTAGTGCGTCAGGAGTTCCTGACGCACTGATGGGGATCAGAGCGTGTGGTTTATCTTCTACTACTGCGTCGCAGAAGAAAGTTACCACTTCCCATTCTCTCTTGCTGGCATACAACATGGCTAAAACAGGTCCAGACGTGAAAGGTCGCCACCACCGATCGCCTCCACGACGACAAGGCGGTGCTCCACCCACAGGCTCTACCCAACTGGGGCAGACTTCCTTCCACCATGTTTTTTGGGCGATCCGCGCATGGTAACACCCGGGTGTTTTTTTAGAAACATTCCGAAACAACGGTGTCCGGTAGGGTCCATCGTCAAGCAGAAAGTGAGAACGCCGTGTTGAATCTGTAGCTACTCCTCAAAGAGGGGTCTTAAACGACCGCGACTATGCCATACCCAACTAATATATCTGCAACAACATAAATGTGCATGTCTATTATCACGCTTAAACGGCTGAACGGATTTGGCCCACGAATAGATTATGACCTGAATAGGACACAGAATACTTTTTGTCCCATTAGTACGTTACTGTGGAATATCTTTTAACGCGAGAGACGCCCCTGGAAAAAACTACAGGTTAGAAAAAAGATGTCCACTCAAAAGACACTGGTTGCTATTACTTTGTCTCCGTTTAAGACATGTCTTATTGTCTATTCGTGACTCAAGGATTCTAACTCAAAGGATTTCCTAGCTAAACCCAAAAGCGCTCCAAAAACATAACTAATGTCCCATTATTATGTCCGAAACACATTACCTTACTTGCCACCTTTTTTGGTTAAACAGGGCATTATAGTGTGAGTCATTGCTCAATTTTGCACACGTCGTACCAAAATTTTATGCATATTAACATATTGTGTCACCGTATTTTAATATGTTTTCGTTGTATATGTTACAGATGTTTACAAAACATTCGGCACTTCTTGCAGTAATTTGATGTACTAAAGCAGAAAATTGCAAAGAACCTATACTTACCAAGTGTTTATTAAACAAATTCATGTTTCTTATTAATCAAGTAGGTATATTTTTTTACTTTGTACAAAATAAACCTTTAAGTGACGAGATAATATTTATACAGGACTACTGTTTTAAGATGCTGCTTAAAAGAGTGATTTAAAAATACTTACTTAAAAAGCACCCAACAAATATTTACCTCAACTGCAATTCAATAAAACTCAATGCATCAAAAATCAAACAAACAGATCTTTTTTTTTTTTTTTTAGGTGGGAAAATCATCTTATGACAAATCTCGCTCTTGGGCGGAACGAGAGATAGTGTCAGACTTTTAATATCTAAAACTTTTCAAAAACCTGTGAGGAAACGTACTGGCTAGCTGGGTAAGTCACCCAAAAGGCAATGGAAAGGGCTATGCTAGGAGTTACCTTGCGTGATCGCATCAGGAATGAAGACATTCGCAAGAGAACCAAGTTTATCCACATTGCCCGAGGAATCGCCAAACTGAAGTGGCAGTGGACACATTGCTCAAGAATAGATGTTCGATGGGCCCGGAAAATTCTAGAGTAGTGACCACGTACCGGGAGACGCAGCGTTGGAAGGCCTCCCGATGATCTTGTGAGGGTCGCTGGAATCCGATGATTGCGAGACGCACAAGACCGCTCTTTGTGCTAACGCTTGGGAAACCTATATCCAACAGTGGACGTCTTTTGGGTGAAATAATGATGACTAGACACACAACAACATAAAATATTTTCGAAAATGTGTGGAGATACGTACTGGCTAGAGCAGAAATGTGTACTAGCCAGAGCGATATTGAGATGAACCAACTCATTCATCGACGTCGCTCACATCTATCGTTCTGCGCGCCAACTGCTTGTGTGGCACAGCTCACGTCTCTTTTTTCTCTCTCTTCTCTTCTTAACGTTAACCACTGAAGCTAAGCGGAGGCGAGATATGGGCTAGTGAAATTCTATTGGTTGTTTACAACAGAGAGAGATTCTCTTCACAATTCGTCTCCGCTTTGGTAGAATACTGGCCTTAGACGCAGATTTTACTGGCACTGACCTTAAATATGCCATATGTATACTATCACAATTATCTATAATAGGTGCCTCTTGTAGCTAATAGCAGTATATTTCTGTCTGGCGCCCTGAATAATTTAAATGGCTCGTTATTTTGTTCGGTACGCGAATGTTATTTGAGTTGATTACTCATGAACTTGCTCCGTAATTCTATGTTAGGTTCTGTGGGTAATAAAAAGGAATGCTTATTGAGTTAAAATATTTGCAAATAGTTCGATTTCATTGTGTAGAACAGCTACTTTTATGACAATAAGTATATGCGCTGCTGAATGAGTCGCACGCACCTTACTTACATCTAAGGTGCGTGCGACGAAGTTGGAAATGATAGGCACTGATAGCCAAAGAAGACCTGATTTAGTGAGTACGTCTAACTCCTATGCAACTTATGCTATATGAATGCACTTTTTGCCAGCGTACGGCGAGTAACCACTTTCACGTTGTTGAAACCTCTACGGTCCGGACAAAGCATTTCGCCTCGTCATTTATACCGCGTACATTGAAGGACTGCAACAATTTGCCTGCTGCGGTCGTCTCATCCGATTATAATTCGGGTGACTAGAGTTAATACGCTCCGCATAAACTAGTGCGCCTCGCCATCAATGATTGCATCACTGCTTACCATCAAGTGGGATTGCAATCAAGCACTAGTTTACATTATTTAAAAAAACATATATTGTTTTTAATTGTTTTTTTTTCTCTTTCCAGGTAAGTTTAACATCTACATTGACATAGAATGGTGAAGAACGCCAGCTGTGAGTACCTACGCCTTCCATTATACACAATGTCATCAATTCGATCAAACGATTTTTTCGTGTTCGTGCAAGCTATGCGGGATTGGCTCGGGTCACGGAACAGAAATGCCAACGACTGAGCAAAGATACAATAAAAAAAATCGTCAGTTATTGAAGATAGAATTGCCATTCGCAGAAATAGTGAAGTCAAAATGGATAACCCAATCTTACATAGGAACTATATGCGGTAATTTAATATTATTTCTACGGGAAGCTAACCCTTGAGCACATTAAAGATAATTGGGAAAACACAGAACACTATTAGTTTGTGTGTAACGATAACATAGTATGAGGGTCTGTTTACATTGGTACTTAGTCCCATTTGTTGACCGTTTGAATCGTGCGCAGTCAGTTAATCTACGATATCCGGCGGGAAAGCCAGTGGGAAACTAGAGCATAAAATGTTTACGTAATCTGGGTTTTGGCTTTATAATCATATACTAGTTGATGTCAACTGCTTCGCGCGCATGAAAGTTGAAAATTGTCCCCAAGGAACATACTCGCGAGATAAAAAAATGGGCAAGTGCGAGTCAGACTCGCACACTGAGGGTTCCGTACATACTTACCTATCCAAAATAGATCAATTCCCGCGATGATTTTTCCGAATCGCAAAAAATGATTTTTTTTTGTGACATAATTTGTTTGCGGACATTTTCCTATACTTGTGCTATCACCTTGCTTTATGCCAAATTTCAGGATTCTAGGTCAACGGGAAGTACCCTATGAATTTTGATTCCCTTGAGAGTGTCGAAATATACGTTGTTTTGCGATATAAACGGCCGTATCTTTTTTATCCGTTAACTTAAAAGTTTGATTTTTTCACAACTTTAAGGGCAGACCTTAATATATGGTTTTAATTTCAACTCGATACCTCTACGCGTTCTTGAGTTCGAAAAAGAATCTTGACAGACAGACAGACGGACAACAAAGTGATCCTATAAGGGGTTTCTTTTTTTTTTCTTTTGAGGTACGGAACCCTAAAAAGAAAATTTGTTGGTGTATGTATGTTTGTTACTTCTTCACGCTCGAACGGCTAAATGGATTTCGATGAAACTTGGTAGGTATACATAGCACATTTTTATCCCAGGATTAAGTTCCCCAGGGATAACTTTCTACTTTCATTAGGCGAAGCCGCTGGTAGCAGCTAGTTTACACTATGAATTAAAATACAAGTATATTAGAATTGTAAACAAAAAAATATATTATTGCTATACAGTACTATACCCTACTAAATACTTACTACTCTACCAAATACAAACGCACACTAAATCACTCAGACGTGCCTCTCCGTGAGATTACAACCAATACCAGTGTCGGTAAACATTATAGCTAATGGCAATATCAGGCTACCGGTATCGGATGGTAAATAGTAAGTATATATATGTGTATACTACTCGTGTGTATGATACTGTTATCATACTAATATTAGTCGGTATGTTTACTTGTTTGTGTGGTGGACATGTCAAAGGATGAGGCTCTTTGAAGTAGAACCTTTTGAGTAGCTTCGTAGTATAGGTAAAATTAGATTTGATGGCAAATAGCATTTAAAAAGGTGAAAGCCGGTTCCGAAAAGAGAATCTTAGTGAAACACTAGCGAGTTAGCAAACCGTCCCAGCTTCGCTTGGTTGTGCTATATTTTTGAAATTCTTGTTTTTTCTGGTTTTTTCTTTCTAATAAATACTAATAATAAAAAAATATACCTATAGCCCTGTCCATTGCTTAGATACGGCTATGCTCGGAGTTTCCTTGCGTAATCGCATCAGGAATGCGATGGATGCGAGACGAACAGTACCATTCGTTGTGGGGACACTTGGGGGAGGCCTATGTCCAGCAGTGGACATCCTTCAGCTGATGATGACGACATACCTTTATAGCAGTACCTCACTATATTGGCTGTAATTTTATAGATCTTACTTGTATCGAAGTTATAGGAAAAGCTCGGCACGTTCCTTATCTACACTTGCACCTATATAGTAGTGATAGATTTTCAGCCAACTAACCAATTTTCCGAAACCCCTTTACCGTCGACATTTTCAAGTTGCGTGGGCAACTTTAGCGAGCGGATTCACAAGTTGTTAAACTCAATGAATAGGATGATTAGTATAGCGGGACCTTTTTCTTTTTACAGTGAATGCCCCCCCCCCCCCTTCCCTCCTCCCCTAAGACGTGTCACTGCCACCACGAATTTGCTGTAAAAAAGAAATAGTGTTTTCCGTCATGTATAGCTCCGTCTCACTCTCTCAGTTGAATCATGATAGTAACAACAGCAGTACTATCATGTAGTAGCAACATCATAGAAGGCAGTTCAAAGATGACGGTAACATAATAATCTATCATTCTGGCCGTGAAATGTTAGTGTTTCTTTGATGTAATGCCAAGAATTTACGTTGAGCAACAGTAGTGTTTTAGTTTTTTATCGTTTCATACGTTTTGGCTATAAATGCGGTTAAAACGACGAAAACAAATCCAAATATAAAGTATTGTCGAATTAAGGTGCTATTCGAACCTCGGCTGCAGGCTGCGGATGCAGGCATCACATGCGGCAGTTTCACGAAGCCGGCTGCAGCTGCACGACTGGTTTTCTATGTAGTAGTATGAATTTTTGTAAAAGCTATTCCGAACGCGGTTGCGGCCGCACGTTCTGGCGAGCTTCGGCTGCCAGTGCTGCCGCGACCTGCAGCCGCAGCCGATCGCAGACCAGTATTGCTGCGGCCGCAAGTCGATGCACACGTAATTACGTCACTCCAACCTGTTTAGACAAGTCCCGAAATAATCGCTACTCGGAGCCGATAGCGCTCATATGAATTGAAACGTAGATTTGCGACTGGCAGCGAGTGCAGCCAGCATTGGAATCACTCCCGGTTGTGGATGCAGGCAACGGCTGCGTGTCATGCATGTGCTACCTGCACTTGCAGCCTGCAGCCGCGGTTCGAATGGCACCTTAATCGCCGCGACGCAGTTCACAAACCGCAAGGACTTACTTATACTAGCTACTAAATTACCTTTACCAACCCTGCGAATAGCCCAGCTAGCCCATTAACACTATATTTCGTGACCCATAATGTCAACCTGGAACGTAACAGAGGTAATATCACCGGCCACCAGCAGTAAGCCACTACCCAACTCACACGAACACTTATATCCAACACAATACATTCATTAAGAATGCCACTAATTACGTTACTTACTTTCACTATAACTTTAAGGTAGGCCGTATACAAAGGTTGTCAGGCCGTGAGTCGACATTTTCAGCCCTTTGTTAGGTTTTCAGTGACACTTAAAGCAACCCTCCTTCACTTAAATAGGTCTAAGAAGTCGTTAAATGTAACACTAACCTCCGCGAAATTTCCGTTAATTTTACGTGAAAATATTTTGCGAAACTGTCTGTTTATTTTATAAAACAAATACGCCTGTGTACTTGTCTCATCATCGTGTTTGGAGTGACAATTATTGAAGCTGAGTTTTAATAAAGGATCGGTTAAAATATAAATTAAAGGTTAATTCGTTTAGATGTGACGTAAATATTCCTTTTAGAGTTAGTGTCGTTAAGAGTATCGATTTCTTTTGTGTAGGATATCATCAAATAACTTATTTGTGTACCCCGTATCTCTTTCTGCTGTGGGTGGAGCGAAACGGATTGTCAGACTACTGTTTAAAAACCACCTTCAGTTACCTTTTGCGTTTCAGAGCAGAGGTAACTCTTCTTTCTTTAATCTCGCAGCCCTATTTTAATGGGATAAATCATCATATAACTCCTCCTGCTCAGGGTGGAGCGAAAGTCCCGTGTTAGATTTTTACTGAGTAAAACTCACCAGTGTTCCTTCAGTTGCCCTTTTCGTTCCAGGGCCACGGTAACTCTTTTGGACAATCCTGCAGCTATGGCAGGCCGATTTGACACACCTAGCATAGTTAATTAGCTATGCCAAAACACTGACTTTTTAGTCTGCTTGTTGATAATGCACAAATTAGCATAGCATAGCGAATCCGATCCGAAAGGATTTCGCTAGCGTCACCGCGAGCGCCCCTGGCGCTCCTAATCCGAAACCTGTGCCTGACAAGGCAAAGAACAAGGTCGATGATAGTGATGGTTTCGTTATAGTGCAAAGGAGGAAGCGTCGAACGCAAACCAACAAGAATCGCTGCGGCATAGCATCTGCAACTCCTAGCGTAGGACTGCGTGCTGCTCAGCCGAACACTCCCGTGTACATCTCCCGCCTGCATCACACCACAAGGGTGGAAGACATCGTGGAGTACGTGCGCCATAAGACGAAGTTCGCACTGAGGGTACAGCTTCTGGAGTCGCACCGTAACGTCAATTTCAAGGCGTTCGTGGTGCGAGTCCCGAACACTTTTCTGCCCCTCATGTTGAAGGAAGACTTTTGGCCGCAGGGCGTGGTGTTCCGTCGCTTCCGCGGACAAGTGCCACAGAACAGCACAAAGTGAACAAGTGCAGTGAAGTGTTACTAACATAGTCATAAGTCGTATTTATTAACAATAAATTGTATTTAATTTACTTTATATATATGTTAGTTTATAAGGTATTTATCTATGGGCCAAGATGCCTGAAAATAAATGATTTATTATTATTATTATTATTATTATAGCATAGTCGGCCTTATATAATATGTTCCCACACATATGCACAAATTAAATAATCCTAATATACACCACTAGTTTTTAATTAGTACAAATACTTAAAGGGCTTATTAGAAAAGGTCTTGTTATTATTTAAGTAGTCTCAATAAATAATATTCATAAACAGCATAGTTATTAGCGTTTGTTTATATCCCAAAATGTCACTCAATTTATGGAAATATGGTACAGGCTATTGATTATAAATGAATAAATGACGTTTAAAATGGATAAACACTGCGCTTAGTATTTTCTAGTAGCAATTGTTATGAATTATTGATTTTCAGCTATTGCATAGCTTCTATCGCGGGCCTAGAGCGCGGGGCCGAATCCAGAAATTCCGTAACGAAAAATATACCTCACGCTCCCCACTCCGACGGGCACGGAGGTGTGGCTGAAGGCCGACAGAGACCGAACACCTATTTTAGAAAAGTCGTTAACGACCTGTGTGGCGCATTGGTACAGCGTTCTACCTATGTTATCATCGTGCCTCGAGTTCAAATCTCGGTCAAACAAAATAGTCTTTTTGTATTATAATAGATTATAGTAATGTTCTATGATAACAACTGAACATACTTGTAGCAATTTATGAAGTAAACAAGAAAGAAAAAAAATTGTTTTCTTATCGGTCACCACGCTCAAAAAGTGTAACTTGAATTAATATCAAAGAAAAAAAGAAATACTGCATAAATAAAATAAATAATTATTTATAATTGCATAAGTTGATACAAAATGCTATGCAATAGCTTTACCGCGGCAGTCCCCGAGTGCCACACTTATTTTTTTATTATGAATTTACCAATTATGACAAATTTTCGTAGACAATTTTGGGATTTCGTGTTTTTTTTACTTTTGATTACAAAAATATGATCAATAACTGGTACGGATAGAACCCCATTTTTTTGTACAATTTTTTTTTCGGTGGGAAAATCATCTTATGACATCCCCCGCTCTTGGGCGGAGCGGGAGATAGTGTCAGACTTTTACTGACTAAAAACCCACTCCTGTTCCTTCGTTGCCTTTCGTACCAGGGCCGAGTCTTCCTTTCAGAATCAGACCCTTGACCCCAGTAGGCTTCGACCCTGATGGCCCCTACAGTTGTTACTATATAAAAATAGGGTATATATAATGTATAAACCGGTTTAATCAGAAAGGCAACAATGTGACACTCGTTGTAGACCATTAAAACAATGCATTAAAAAACTTAAATGCACTTTTGTTTTCAACACGTAAACCAAATGTATTTCTTTTTATAGTGTTAGTATACGCCGCGTATCCGCTGGTCTTAGTTATATCAAAAACTCGCCAACCTTAATTATGTAATGACGCCCGTAATAAATAAATGTATAGAAATAGCCAGATATCATACTAATATTATAAAGGTGAAAGTTTGTGTGAATATGTGTGTGTGTATGTTTGTTACTACTAGATGCTCAGCACGTAGCACGTAGCGGGGTGCCAACTGAATTTTTTTTTAGGTGGGAAAATTATCTAATGACAAATCCCGCTCTTGGGCGGAGCGAGACATAGTGTCAGACTTTTACTGACTAAAAACCCAATCCTGTTCCTTCGTTGCCTTCGTCCCAGGGCCCTGGGTTTCGTTTTCACACTACCCATGGAAACCAGCGCTGGGTGTCTGACGCCCAGCAAATACAAGGTGGTAACCCTTTCGGTACGGGCACGCACGACGTATTCAATACTTTTCTTCACTTTTACTTTGTGTTTATAACCGTTATGCTGTGTCTCTCTGTCTGAATAAAAGTTTTTTCCATCCCATTCAATTCCATTCCATTCCATTTCGTTCTATTTTATTCTATTCTATTTATCGCAGGAGAACACTCTCTTGTGATTATTTTTTACTGACACGAGCGAAGCCGCTATCAGAAGCTATTATTATTATAATAATGGCAGACAATGCAACCCCACATCACATCTCTACATAATATTTTATCAATTAATTTATTGTGTATTCGATCGATTTCTGATCGAACAATGCGAGCTTTCATATCATCGCATACAATCGACACAATTAAATCGCCCATGCCATCAACTCTACAAAAGGCAAGGGCCCTATTGATTAGCCAAACAACGTGGCTGTTCGTAACACACTGACATTCCGATAAGTATAATACCTAGAACAAAATAATGAGGCTTGATGTGTTGTGCTTATGTATTTACTTCTGCCATCGGCTTTGATTGTGTGAATGTAGAAAATTATCTCAAATGTTATGTTGCCTTAGGATAAAAAGAATGCTAAGTGCTATTCCAGGACAGGGTTTACTTGTGTGCCGAATTTCATTCAAATCCGTTCAACCGTTTGATCGATAAAAAGTAACAAACGTGTATATACACAGACACACATACTTAAAAAGGTTCGCCTTTATAATATTAGTGTGAAGTGTGATTATACCTATCTTTATAAAATAGATCCATACAGTCATATATTTTTAAGAAGGTCGTAACATTGATTCTGGCTGTCTAGTCAGCCATACGATAATAACGTTTAAATTTTGAACGTTTGAACGCGTTCTTAATATATGAATATTGTTCTTTTTTAAAGTTTGAAAATGGAACACTTTCAACATACAATGCGTTCCAAATAAAAATAGGATTGATTGCCGTGTTGTGACGTCACGTCATACTATCAAATCGAAGAATTAAGTGGGTGAGTAAAACAAGAAATTTTTAAAACTTAATTTATTTATGAGCTGTGAACGAAAAAAATTTAGTCAGAATCCAGTTCTTCAATTTTGCTCATCTCTGAGTTCTTCAATTTTGCCCAATTTCTTGCGATTTGACAGTATGACGTGACGTCACAACAAGGCAATCAATCCTATTCTTATTTGAAACGCATTGTACAGTCCTAGTTTTACCGCAATACTAATCGTACAATCTAATTCTAAGCTTTCCTTTTTCACATGGCACGTTTATTTTCCATCCTTTATCAGGCGAGGTTTAGAAACGTTTGAGAACACTTGCCTCTAACAACACAATTTATGAAGCTCGTACATACAAATTGCGTACCTATCACATCTACACTGCAGTTTGCTTGGCGAAGCGATCTAAATTCAAATACACTGTTCTGACAAGCAACAGAACCTTTGATCAACAATGACAAGTGGGTCACTGTGGGCCACTATGGGCCACTAACTGTCGTATCATACATCTAGGACAGGTGTGACAGCTAAGTTGTATATAGCGGGACTAGTATGTCTTGGAATGCGGCGGAATATGGAACTAAGGTTTAATGTACTGAATTTGACAGATTGGTTACGGTTCACCTTTACTACTAGCGCCGGAATGGGCGGTCAAGATACATTGGGCAGGTTGGGATGTTTGTGCTTTGGGTAACTGTTAAGTTACAAAGAAAGAATACCATACCTAACGGTTAGTTTTCTAATGGGTAAAAAAAGTTTTTGCAAAGCTGTATTTGATGGTTTACAATCATCGTCGGCTTCCAGTCTAACTAAACTCAGTTAAGTACCAGTATTTGACATAGAGCGACTCCACAGTTCAATCACTGGATAACAAAAGAAAGAAAGAGAAAAAAAAAATACATTTATTTAGCATATAGACACACAATGAAGAAACATCTTATGTAGAAAAACTTAAATTAAAAAATATAATAAAAACAACAATAGCATTGTAACCTTGGTAAGACTGGGGTCAGATTTCCCGGTTTATCACTCTTTGTACTCATAATTTGCCAGTGATGATATATGGCTCTGAAACGTGGTCGCTTACAATGGGCCTCATAAGAAGACTTAAAGTCACCCAAAGGCCAATGGAAAGGGCTGTGCTCGGAGTTTCCTTGCGTTGCTGTTGCGACATTAGAAATGAAGATATCCGCAGGAGAACCAAGGTTACCAACATAGCTCCAAGAATCGCCAAACTTAAGTGGCAATGGGCAGGGCACATTGCACGCAGAACAGATGGTCGATGGGGACGAAAGGTTCTGGAGTGACGACCGCGTACCGGAAGACGCAGCGTTGGAAGACCTCCCACAAGGTGGACCGATGACCTGGTGAGGGTTGCGGGAATCCGATAGATGCGAGACGCACAGGACCGGTCTATGCCCAACAGTGGACGTCTTTCGGCTGAAATTATGATGATGATACTCATAATTTTTCTTATATTATATTTATTATAATTTATAGATATACTCTATAATGTACACAATAAATATAATTACAGTAGGGACGTAAAATAAATGGGATGCCACAATAGGCGGTCTTATCGATACAATAGATACGCGATATATAGGTGGGAAAATTAGATTAGGTGTATCGGTAGCCTTCCTACCCCAGTAATTTTTTTATTAATGTTTTATTCATAACAAAAATAAAATAGGTGTAAATTCCAAACATTTTCATACAACAATAAAATCCCATTAGACGCATAGAAATAATTTAAACTTGTTTAGACAATTTTTCCCGCGTATGTAGGGAATTTTCTCAGCTAGGTACATTAGTTATTGTCTCAAGAGAAAAACCTTTATGGTTTCGTTCGATATTTGCAAATAACAGCCGGGACTAAAGATTTAGTGTGCTTTCTGAAGCACAGAGGAGTCTAGGAATGTAATGGCTGGTCACCCATCCACTGACTAACCTCGCCAAGCGTTGCTTAACCTCGAAGATCGACCCCATGAGGCTGCTTCTATTAGGTCACAATCACCGTCTATTGTATGACTACAATAAGAATAAATAAGTACTGTATCTTGAAATTATCCTGTGTTTTCGGAAAATAAAAATAGGATAAGTAAAAAATGGTATGTAATTCCAATTAGAGTAAGACCCTAACTCCTGTGTTAGTAAAAATAACTGTTTTACAATACTGTGCGGAATTAGCATCTTCATCTCAAATTCGAAATCAGATTTTTTGCAATAAGACCAAAATTTAATTAAAATTGTATTAATAAAATTAATAGTACTTATTACATTTGAAAATATAAAATACTTTAAATAAAATAGTACTGTTAAAAATAAAAAGTTATAAAATTAAAAGATTTATAAAGTTTAAACAAAGACAACTGCTTCTTTAATCATTATACATTTTTTGTGAAGAATAAAGCGTGTCACATGTAGTGTGCACGAATATAGAATGAATGATGTGTGGGGTGAGATGCTTAGTAGACAGTAGAAAATCACCTTATTGGTCCCCGAAAGTAGTTAGATAGTAGACAAAATTGATCTGAGACTTGATTGTATTGTTTAGGGATCATTTAGTGAGACAACAGACATATTGTAAGGGATGCCTTTTCGGCGCGTGTGGCCTAGAAATAGGATAATGTAATTTGCGTGAAACGATATTACTAACCTATATGAAAATAGTGAAACATGACCGTGTTGAATTCGCCATTTTATTGTAAAGGCAGCGAGCCAAAAGGGCTAAATTCCTGGCTACCGCCTGCCATTCCTCCTCGCTCCGGACAATAGCTTGTACTAGAGCACGGCGCGAGAGGTCACCGCCGCCGTTCACTTTCACGAGGACACGGCGGTGCTCCGCCCAAGCGGGGCACCCCTCTGCCGTATGCTCCACCGTGTCCTCCGGGTGGTCCGCACAATGGTGACACCCGAGTGTTTCTTCCGCACGAATTAGATGCAGGAACCACCTGAACTTACCATGTCCGGTGAGGACCTGGAATGCGAAAGGTGAGGACGCCGACGACTTTCCAGCCACTCCTCAAAGAGGGGACTTACCACCATGATTGTGGCTTGCTCAATATCAACATACACTTGAAAAATGTAACCTGCTTTCTTAGACATTTGGGTAAAAATCGGTTAGCATCGTGCCTATCTATGGGAGCCTGTATTCTCTCATCATTAGTAGATTATACATATTTATCGAAGCGATAAATCTCCATGTTCTCTGTGACCTGTCTCATCGCGGCTCGAATGGCTAAGCTCGTGGAATCAATTATAGATTTATGTGCGATCCTGATATCTTGTAATTGGATCTGAAGCCGTTAAATTGTATGTTGAAATATCTTTACTTATACATACAGGCTGGTTTAATCGTGCTCCTTTTTTAGGGTACCAAAAATAAGGGTTCCTACGAGACCATATAACTAAACATACACTAGCCGTCTGTTTATTTTTTTTAGGGTTCCGTACCTCAAAAGGAAAAAAATGGAACCTTTATAGGATCACTTTGTTGTCCGTCTGTCTGTCTGTCTGTCAAGACCCTTTATCTCGGGAACGCGTGAAGGTATCGAGTTGAAATTAAAACCATATACTCGGGTCTGCAGTCCTCTGCAGCAGTGATAAAATAAAATTTCTGAGTTAACGAAAAAAAAGAAAGGGCCGTTTATGTCGCAACAAAACATGTATTTCGACACTCTCAAGGGAATCAAAATTCATAGGGTACTTCCCGTTGACCTAGAATCATGAAACTTGGTATGAAGCAAGGTCTTATAGCACAAGTATAGGAAAAAAACTCTGAAAACTCTGTAGTTACGTCACAAAATAAAACTTTTACGATTCGGAAAAATCTTCGTGACTCGATTCGACTTCGTGACTTTCAAATCGAACTGTTTTCATACGTAAGTTTGTATGGAACCCTAAGTGCGCGAGTCAGACTCGCTTGCTCATTTGCTTTTTTTTAACTAAATTTGCTCTACACAGGAATGACACCTGTATCAAGTGTGTTCACAAACATATGAACTCGCTGTTGCTGGTTAAGGTGTCTTGTGTATCAAGACACCTTAACCAGCAACAACTATCTATAGGCCATACAAATATTTGCTCCATCTGCGAATCAAACCCGTGACATGCAGCGCAGCAGCTAATCGTTTAACCACTATGCAAATCGTTCATTGTTTATCTGTGTCTTTATGTCACAAGGCAGTATCTTTGGAAACGAACCAGTGTAACTTTTAACAGATTAATCATCACAATAATATTTAAAAAAAAAAACAATTTAAAAAAAAAACGATCATAGTGAATCATCTACCAAGGCTTCCTTTTTTTATTTTTCCCATCAACAATAAATCCTGTTCTGTATTCAGTTCACGTTTAAGACCAAAATGTAATGTATTCTGCGCACAGTAAATCAAACTACATCAGTCAACCTTCAGATGTGGGTAATAAATTACCTACTCGTCACACGTATGAGTAATTTACCTGTCCTTCAAAATAATCTTAGTATCTCTATTTCGACACTACATCACCTACCTCGAGCGCCGATTGTACATACGTCTGTACAACTTGAATGACCTTGAAAAACGCTTTATTGTCGTTTTGTACACACGTTTGTACGATTTTTTTAGCCGAAAATCTTTGTTTTTCCTAGAAAAATACAGAGAACGTTTTTTTTGTTTTTTTTTTTGGTGATTTACGTAAAAACGCGCAATTACATAATAATAATACCCCGGGGCGCCCGAGAGGCATATAATCCCTTGAACATCTGGCCGGAGTTTAATGCACACATACCTACTCGTACTGCCGCCTGCCCCCGCTGGTCTTTAAAACCATTTTCTTTGCGAAATATTGATTGATTTACATATGCTATGTTTAATCTGAAGAACACTTAACCAGCATTTTTTTGTGTAAACATATTTCACATGGTACATCCAATCTTCAAGAGTGGGGACAGGCACAGTGTTACCAATTATAGGCCTATATCTGTCTTACCTGCCCTCTCAAAAATTTTAGAGAAAATTCTGAATACTCGGTTAACTAACTTTCTGGAATCACATCATCTCTTAGCTAATAACCAATTTGGTTTCAGAAAATGCAAATCGACTGAAGACGCTGTTAGCTCTTTTATAGACTGTGCGGTAGCTAAGCTCGATGCCAGAAAGAGGTGCATAGGTATTTTTTTAGACCTATCCAAGGCATTTGACACTGTGTCTGTTCCACATCTTTTAACAAAACTAGAGGCTATCGGTGTTAGGGGTGATACCCTCGAAATCTTTCGAGATTATCTTGCTGATCGGGAGCAGTGTGTCAGGATTGATGGGTTGGTAAGTGATGTCAAAACAGTGAGTTTTGGTGTGCCTCAAGGCTCAATACTTGGACCAACCCTTTTTCTTGTTTATGTCAACAATTTGTGCAAACTTTCCCTGACAAATTGTTCAATATTTGCGTATGCTGATGACACGGCTTTACTTGTACATGGTGATAATTGGACTGAGGCAATAAATCACGCCGAAAACTCATTGGCGGCAGTGATGAGCTGGCTGTACAACAACCTTCTTACTGTAAATCTGTCAAAAACTACCTTCTTACCCTTTTCCTTACAAACCGTTGCATTACCTGCCCCTGATTCAATTATTCTGAGGGCTCATTCTTGTTCTCTAAATGCACAGTGTTCCTGTCCTCCGTTAGCAAGATCGACTACCGTTAAATATCTCGGAGTACAAATTGATAGCTTATTGAATTGGAAAACTCATATTTATTGTGTTGTCTCTCGGGTTCGTAAACTTCTATATATTTTCAAAAAATTGCGATACTCTGCAGACCACACTACTTTAAAAACAGTTTATTACGCTCTGTGTCAGTCATTACTTATATACTGTATAAGTGTTTGGGGAGGTGCAGCCAAGACTATCCTTATAGACCTTGAAAGAGCACAAAGGGCAGTCCTGAAGGTCATGACCTCCAAACCTTTCAGGTATCCTACAGTCAGTCTATTTAGAGACTGTAAAGTTCTGTCTGTTAGGCAGCTCTTCGTACTTCATGTAATTATGCGTAAACACATGTCGCTGAAGTACGATGCCAGTATTCGAGATAAGCGCCAACGCTATAGGGTATGCCCTACTCCAATTTGTAGGACGGCACTTGCTCGGAGACATTTCTACGGTATCGGAAGCCACTTATATAATAAAACCAACAAATATTGCTCTATTTATAGCTCTAAATTACAGGAATGTAAGAGAAGGGTTTATGACTGGTTACTGTTGCAGAGTTATAATGAAACAGAAGAGCTCTTGAGGTTATAATCTCAGTAATCTCAGTAATACACGACCTAGACCTGTGCCATGACGTTTGGAGTGAGATTGTTTCGTTCTTATTTCCGGTGTGGGTAGGAGATGGCGCTAGACAACCTGTGTAGCTCTGTCTCTTGCACACGCTGGGGTGGGAGTGGAGCGGTCTTGCTTTGAACGTCATGGTAACCCCCCTACACATGAACAGTCTGTGCACAAACTTTACACTACTTCATAAAGTCACAACATCACATGTACCCTCATGCACCACACTTGCTTAAATGAAAGGATCAATTTTGATTTTTACCTTTTGGCTATTGGCTTTGGAGTTTTTTTTGCCTTCTGATATTCTTTTAATGTTCTTTTAATGTAAAAATAGCGTGAGAATCCTGGTACCCATAACACAAGTTAAATCTTTCCTTGGGTACCAGATTCATTACAAATACTTACTTGTTACTTCTGACTCTAATTGTTCTTGTTCTCTAATATCTGTTTGTTCTATGTGTTGTTTGTAAGTGTTTGAGTGTACAAAATTTTTTGATACAATAAATTATTTTTTTTTTTTATTATTATTTATTTCTAATAAAGATCAAAGCCGCTAGCCGTTTGAAAGGAGTAGGGAAAACAAGCACAAAAATATCATGTTGCAATTTTTTTTTGCAAAAAGAAGTCATACGACAAAAACAATTGTTGATAATTTTCTAATCAAAAAATATGTTTTTTTTTTTTTCAAACCCTCGAAGCCTCGGCTATTCAGAAAATCACTGTTTTATGGCACTGCTCGGCGCTCTCGAGCAGTGCCATAAAACAGTGATTTTCCTTAAAGTAATTTGATCCATTTAATTTCCATGAAATGTTTAACATTTTGCAAGTTATAGTGGTAATTAATGTATCAAATACTAATTAACACTAATTGCAGCACGACGCGAAGCTAAAGTTACAAATCAACTTCTATGAGCTTCTATTTTTCGCTTAAACATTTTCCGAGCGAACCATCGGTCTTCGTGCTGTGGCAGTGTGTGATAAGAAGTATGATGTATCACGTCTGTAACTTCGATTTTACGTCGTTACGTACATCGTGGAGTTAATAAAAGCCTTTCAAGGCGATCAGCACACGGACAGATAACTGCTATAAATATCTATTCGATACCAGTTCGTGTAATATTCTTGATGAATATTAACTTTTATTCTCGATATAAATCTTAGGAATTGAAATAAGACAGGTTTGAATTGTTTCCGGGGGATAAAAACCTAGCAATCGATTAAGTTAATTCTTCCACGTATTTGTTGGAATAACTACCGCAATGTCATCACAGCACTGTGCTTGACTGTACAAAAAAGGTTAGATATTAACATTTATCAGCCTTTACATATATATATTTTTTCTGTTTTTGTATTTGCCAACTAACTCCTCCTAATCGTCTTGACTAATTTAGATGAAATTTTGTGTGTTTTGAGTGGGTTCCTGGATGGTTTCAAAATACAATTGAAGGTAGGTGGCGCTACTGTCGGGTTCTCAATTTTTTTTTCTATTGAAATGCCAACTTTCTGGCAGGACGTCTGTCGGGACCGCTAGTATTACATAAAACTCACTAAGCAAATGCATAGTTTAATAGAGTTTAAATATGGATTACCGGAGTATTTATGTTATGAAAATCGCTTTCAATTTTGAAGAGTCCTAGGTTTTTACGAACATACAAAATACTTTCTAAGATATAAAGAGAAGGCAGAGTCAGTATATCGATTTCTCCAAAAATATTTCTGAGGGACTCGCGAGGACCCATTTTATAAATAGCCCGGATTGCTCTCTTTTGCAATATGAAAATTGAGTCTACATCAGCTGCAGATCCCCACAGTAAAATGCCATAAGACATAATACTGTAGAAATAAGCATAGTAAACTAACCTAGCTGCATAGCAATAAATTCCTCTCGATCCACCCAGAGCGAGAGGAGTTATTTAATGGTTTCCCATACCAACAAAAGAAAGTTTGCTTTTATTACCTAGTTTGTACGTGTCTGTAGTCAATACAAAACATAAAAAATCTGAGGTTGACAGTAAGTGTTGCAAATAAAAACATTGTCGAAGTAACAGCTTTATTCGATAACCTGTCTCTACATATTCACAAGGAAAGGCGTATAACAAGTCAAAAAATCTATAGATTTGAATATTTCAGGGAAAGCGAATGCGACTCATGAATGTTTCATGGGACGGTCGCCATTTTTAACATTGCTCCTACTTTGCGAACAATACCGATAGCAACGAAAAAAGGTAAAAACAAAATTGATAAAAGTAATCGTCGAAATTCAATGACTGTTACGAACTTTTGAAAATAATTTTTGGCTACTTCAAACGATTTCTGCCGTTCTGCGGTACTTATTTACAGATTTTCGAAAATGCTTTTGGTTACTAATGATTTCCTTTTATGTCCGTTTTTTTTTGGAGTATTTTATTTTTATGGTGTAACAAAAGTTTGAACGGAACCATTAGCTAAAGTATCTACTTTGTTCAGGTGAAAGTACGCAGGTGCGATCATTAAAAGGTTTTGGTAACATTGAAAAGCTCTCAAAACTGATTTCTCTTTTACACACAATCAGTCATTACCAACTTAGCAAAACTATTACCTATTTTTTTAGGTGGGAAATCATCCAATGACTCTTTGGCGGAGTGGGAGGACTGGGAGGAGTGTTAGACTTTTACTGAGTAAAACCCACACCGAGGTTCCTTCTTAGCCTTCGTTTCAGGGCCCCGAGGTTCACTTTCACATAACCCATGACCCCAGTAGGCTTCGAACTCGCTGGCCCCTATAGTTTTGCTGACATCTCCTTGAGGAGCTCGTGGAATACTATGCGCCATCGACGATTCAGGCTCGGCGCGGTCGGTCACCGGACGGCCGGACGAAAACTATATATTGAGGGTTTTGATAAATAAGTTCGGCCTATTGTTTTACCGAATTAAATTAATTCCGAAGACGTCTTTACGTCGTCGTCGTGCACTCTTAACAGAGTGGTCGTGCTCATATGTCGGTCGATGACGCAACGCCATGCAGCTCTGTGTTCACGGCTTGGGAGTTGACATTGATGCTGGAGTGTGTCACAGATTCGATGAGGTTCGTCCACCGTGCTGCAGAGCGTCCATGGGATATTTTGCCTTCGACTTTCCCTTGCACCATTAATCGTTCCAAGAGTTCTTGTTACAGGTGACATGCCTGAAGAATTTGAGGATTCGTATTTGCACAGATGACTATAATTAAATGATAATTTTGCTATAGTATCAAAACATAAGTCTACACAGAATTCGTTAATTTAACAAGTTACTATTATGAATGAATTATGTAGATAGCAACTATCTCTATTTAGAGTCCACTTTTTGACTACGTCACGTCGCGATCAGTTATTAAGTACCATCAAAAATATTCATTGTTTATTTTACAAAATGCACGCTTGACAAGCTCACAATTAATTGCAGAATGAATTATTAACACACCAGTGCATGCTACTGCTCAGCCAGTCGATAAATTTATCTAAAGGTTGCTCTACTACAGTTTCCTGTCGCCAAACAAAGCTACAACACCATGTATAAACTTACCGATGCGTAATAGCAGTAATAACACTTCAATCAATTTATTGCTTTAATAATAAATATCAATAAGAATGATTTGTAAACATGTCGCCATCATAAAACTTGATAAAATGACAGCCTGATAAATCTGTGTGTTATTAAGACATGACACTTGTCTGGTGTTGGTAATTAGAAAAGATTTACAAATCGAGCTGTGACTGTTTTATTTGTACATGAACACATTAGTAGACATAACGCAGTGGCACAGCTTATTGACTCAGTGTCGATTTAAAATGCATGATGCATAATTTTAACCGATTTCTAAAAATGGAGGTCGTTCTTAAGTCGACTGAATGTTTGTTCAGTGTTTTTTTTTTTTCTTTATTTAGAACAATAAATATATTTAAGAGGTGGATCATTTAAATTTGGTGAAGATCTAATGAAAAACTTCGAGGTTATGCAACAAAACTTGTTGCCTATCTTCGAAGTTTTTAAAGTAAGTCTTTAATAAATGATAGCAAATGTCCTAGGATTGCTACAATCATAATTATGTCCGTTTTCTATTAACCATCTCATAACATAACATCACACCGGTACGCTTTGATCACAGATGTTTATAGTTCAAACTAGAATACCTTCATTTCACCAATTATGTTCGAATTCCATCTTATTGAGGTTATTATTATAAATTAAGCTGTTGATCCCCGCATTAACGCCGGCGTTCACGCGCCATTGTCTTACTATTGTGTCTCTAATTACGCACTCAAAAGGTTAAGTAATTATGGGGGTATTTTGTCAGCACTGTTTAGTTTTACCACTGTTAAAAAGCGGAAAATATAGTCGTTATCAAAAAAAAAAACAAAGAAATTAAACCAGAATCACCCGTTTCCGAAATTCAAGTTATCACGCACTTTTTCTTTAATCTATAATTTTATTAGTATATTTTTTTCGGCATCCGTTTTCTGTCTACATCTATCCATTTACTATGTACTAAGCTATATATAGGTACCTACATCACACCTCAACCGCTGAGTAATTTTGATGAAACTTTCACACAGGTAGACGGTGCCCTGAATTAAGAAATAGGGCACCTTTTATTCCGGTAGAACATTCCTTAAGAATAATTTCCGACCGTCGCACTTACCGGAACGAGTAGGGGTATAAAATTGCCCAAATAAAGTCAAAGGTCTGAATATCCATAGCCACCATAAGCCCGAAAAGTAGACAACACCCTGACTTCACTTTACCAAATCCCCTAACCGTATCCTAGGTACGACACTAACAAAAATTTACACCCTCGTTTCTTTCCAGCAAAGATCCCACGGCTACGTTCATTGCTATCTCTAATTTGTTTGTACAATTAGCTGTGTTGTTGACCAAGCTTACTTGGCAGCCAACACAGGCTCGACTTTGCATTGAAAATAAGGTAAAAACTAAATAAAAAAAGTTGGCAGCGCACTATCGCTTGCGTTAACTTTACCAGCGTAGGCAAAGTTTCTAGTAGGGTTGAACACCTTTACTAAGTGGTATCAGGCGGTTTTATAAGTGTTATAATTTGTTTATCATTTTCAGGATGTTTATCTATAGTTAAGTTGGGATAACTTAAAATGTTATTTAAATCACATCAAACTAATATTATACCTAAAGTTGAAAGTTTTTGAGTGTGTGTATTATAAAGTTGACAGTTTGTGAGTGTGTGTTTGTTTGTTAATTTTAGGGTTCCGTACCTCAAAAGGAAAAAATGAAACCCTTATAGGATGACTTTGTTGTCCCTCTGTCTGTCTGTCTGTCTGTCTGTCAAGACCCTTTATCTCGAGAACGCGTAGATGTATCGAGTTGAAATTAAAACATGAAGAAGTCAATGCACACATTTCATCCTCGGCTAAACTTCCCGACTGAACCCGACAGGAAACGATGTCCAGGAATAAAATCTACATTTCCATCATGCACTCCAATAATGTAAATTCAAAAACCACATCGAGGCTCCGTAACCGAGGCAAACACTTTGGACGGCCACAGTATTCACAGTTGGTATTATTTCCTAGCTAATTTATGCTTCTGCATTTACATATGTGCTCCCTCTAAAGTCTGGTGTATTTCACCTGAATAGGTTTATCTTTGACGTTAGTTTACTTCAGAATCTGTCGATAGTACTACTCTATTTCCACCTTAATACAGTTAACAGTCCAATTAATATCACAAAGCAATGATAATTACGTAATCATCAGGTGCACACGTACCGCCTAATGAGGACATACACCTCATTATATCAGAAATCTCATCATGATCATTTCAGCCGAAAGACGTCCTCTGTTGGCCATAGGCCTCCTCCTCCCTCCAAGTATCGCCATAACGACCGGCCCTGTGCATCTCGCATCCATCGAATTCCCTCAACCCTCACTAGGTCATCGGTACACCTTGAGAGAGGCCTTCCAACGCTTCATCTTCCAGTACGTGATCGCCACTCCAGTACCTTTCGTTCCTATCGCCCATCTGTTCTGCGAGCAATGTGTCCTGCCCGCTGCCACTTAAGTTTAGTGATTCTTCAGGCTATGTCTGTAACCTTGGTTTTCCTGTGGATACCTTCCTTTCTGATGTGATCACGCAAGGAAATTCCGAGCTTAACCATTTCCATCAGAAATCTGATTACCAAGAAAATGAAAATCAATCATGTCTTCAATGCTCTCATGCCAGTATCATATTCTGTTTACATATAAAGTTGTTTATAGAGAATATTTTGAAAGTAAACACAACTTTAGGAAAGGTCTTACCTGAAAAGCTTATTTGATACATTATATATTTGCATGAATTTTGAAAGATGGAACAATGTAATGATTAAACTCGCTATCGATTTTGATAGCAGTTTTTGGTGACTTTAAAGAGAATAAATATAAAAATCCTTTTTGCATTCCTAATTACGTGAAAAATAAGATGGCTAAATAAAAATAAAATAGCAGAGTAAGCGCTTTTTGGAAGCACCAAATACCCCAGAAAATACAGCTTGGAATTTACAAAGCCATTTTCCTGAAACATTATAGCATTACTCAAAGTATCTGCACCAAAATCGCGTTACATCTTGTCCTTATCCCGTTGAAAATACCCCTCTATTTCTCTATAAAGGATCATGCAGAACAATAAATAAAATATTTCGCGAAGGCAGTAGCGGTTAAAATTGGATGTTCCTTGGAACAAACTCCCTTCGCAGGGTGGTGGAATTCAATAATATTGTCAATAAAGAATGTCTTCGTAGCGATAGGACTTATAAAAGCCGAAAAGGTTGAAAGTTCCTTATAAAAATGCTTTGTTACGTCTTTTTCATGGGGTGTGGGAGTCGGAGCGGGCTTATTCCAGTTGTGGAAGCACATGTCAGCTAATTATCTCTTTGTCTAGTACTGTGAGAGCTTTTGTTTTGTTGCAATAGATTAAATTACGGCTTTAGTAGAGACAATGGTTGTGCTTGGACTTTTAATGTAGCTACATTTATTATATATTGTTCCGTATTGTTCCGTATGGTGTTCGGACGTTAAGAATAACACCATCCCATCTCTTCCCGAGGGTGTCGTAAGAGGCGACTAAGGGACATACCAGAGAATGGGCAGCAGCATCCTCTGTACATTACAACAACCAAACTGCGATCGCCAACCCGTCTGCCAAGCGTGGCGATTATGGCAACCCCCCCCCCAACATGAAAAACAGAAACAAAAAATGGCCCCTAGTGCCCGGCAGCCCGTCTACCCTTGACTCCGGTAGCGGTCAAGGCCACGACGAGGCAAGGGGTGCGAAGAATCTCCGGATGAGATTTGGCTACCCATCTATGAAACGACTCGACCTGGCAACTTTTAACACGCGTACACTGAGGACTGACGAGAAGATCACCGAACTGGAGGAGGAATTGAGCAGGTTGCGATGGAGTATTGTGGGATTGTCTGAAGTCCGAAGACAGGGGGAGGATACGATAATTCTCAAATCCGGTAACCTGCTCTATTTCCGGGAGGGTGACCAGCAGTCCCAGGGTGGTGTCGGGTTTATCGTCCACAAGTCCCTTGTGAACAATGTGGTGAGGATCGAGAGTGTGTCGACCAGGGTGGCGTACCTTATACTCAGAATATCATCAAGATATTCGCTGAAGGTCATACAGGTCTACGCCCCGACCTCGACACATCCCGACGACGAAGTAGAATCCATGTATGAGGATATATCAAGAGCCATGCATGGTTCTAAGACTCACTTCACCGTGGTCATGGGGGACTTTAACGCGAAACTGGGCAAACGAGACGGTGACGAGCTGCGAGTGGGGCAATTTGGATTTGGACGTCGGAATCACCGGGGACACCTACTGGCTAGCTTTATGGAGAAGGAGGACCTCTATATGATGAATTCCTTCTTCAAAAAGCGTGAGCATAGAAGGTGGACCTGGCAAAGTCCTGACGGTGCAACTAGAAATGAGATTGACTTCATCCTGTCGACGAAAAAGCAAATATTCAACGATGTCTCTGTGATCAACGCGGTGAAAACTGGAAGTGATCACCGCGTCGTAAGAGGCACATTGAATATGTTAATATTCAATGTGCCTCTTACGACGCGGTTATTAACATCACAACATGCGTGATCGAATCAGGAATGAGGATATCCGCAGGAGAACCAAGGTTGCCGACATAGCACGAAGAATCGCCAAACTAAAGTGGCAATGGGCAGGGCACATTGCTCGCAGAACAGATGGCCGTTGGGGCCGAAAGGTTCTGGAATGGCGACCACGTACCGGAAGACGTAGCGTTGGAAGGCCTCCTACAAGGTGGACCGATGACTTGGTAACGATTGCGGGAGTCCGATGGATGCGAGACGCACAGGACCGTTCGTTGTGGCGACGCTTGGGGGAGGCCTATGTCCAGCAGTGGACGTCTTTCGGCTGAAATGATGAATGATGACATTTATTATTAGGTATTTAGTCACATATCATTGCTTTATTTAGATACAGAAAGAAAGAAATAAAAGAATAAAAATGGACTTTTCATTTTATTTTATCTAATCTAATCTAACACTGTTTCGCTTATACCTAACTAGGTATAAGCGAAACAAAATAGAAGCAAAAATAAACGAGGAATATTTTTTTCTTCCTCTCTTATTTTTGCTTCATTTTAGTTCGAAGCCATGTAAAATTTTATTACACAGTTTATGACTTATATATGTTATTTTGGTTTGCAATTTGGTTAAGTTTTCAGATGCATTTTAAGTTAATATCGTAAAAACACCAAACGCTACTTTCGAGCTATTCGTAAACGAGATTCGTAAACATTTAAAATAATTTATTCAAGGTTGTTAAAGAACCATCATCGATGGTGTGGATTACTAAACTTTTTTTGCGCTAAATAAGGCTTGAGTTCCGTGGTTTCTTTACAAAATATAAAAATTACCAAAAATTACATTTCAGAGTTTTTTATTTATTTAATTTTAGTGGGGAATCATCAAATAAGTTGCCCTCTCCGGTGCAGGACCATGGTAACTCTTTTAAACAATCGCGCAGTCATGGAGAGCTCGGACCGAGCCCAAGTCGTCGACGGCGCGTAGTGTTCCACGCGCGCCTCAAGGAGATGTCAGCAACCGTAGGGGCCCAGCAGGGTCGAGGCCTACTGGGGCCATGGGTGATGCGATAGTGATCCCCGGGGCCCTGGAAAAATGGCAAAGAAGGAACAGGAGTGGGTTTTTAGTCAGTAAAAGTCTGACACTATCTCGCGCTCCGCCCAAGAGCGGGGGATGTCATTAGATGATTATCCCACCCGAAAAAAAAAAGTTATAGAGAACTTTTTATTCTAAAGTACCAATTTTGACACAGTTTATAATTTACATACGATTTTGGCTAGTAGCAAAATGATGAAAGTAGTAATATAACCTCTTTTTAGAGAGACAAGGTCTATTACTTTTAACGCCGTTCCACAATCTAAACCATGATGAAACCAATGCATCTCGTTATGGCTAAAACAATCGCCAAAATCTCCATCGAATAAAGGAGAACTATAAAATCTATTGCACAATTGTGATCCAATCTGTAACATTGTTATCTGGTAATTCACAGCAGTCTTGCTTTTGTCGGCCCATCTTTGTTAAAGCCTGATAGCCGAAACAATGGGTCGTAACCTCGGGAACAATGTCAGTGGCGTAACAATCATGTACTATTAAATAATAAACATTTTAACTAATTAGCGAATCTCAAGGACATCTGAAAGGGAGATTTGATTGATAGGCCTTTTACTGTAGCGACTCTTAGAAATACAATACGTATACAAAATATATACAAAATCGTACAAATATATATACAAAATTTGATAAATGATGTTTATTTTGTAAATAAAGGAGACAATTTTTTTTGTTTGGGGAATAGGCCCACCACAAATTGTGGCGTATAGCAATGAAATGCACGTTAGTTTATTCCTTATAATCTCTAGATTACATTGGTAATATTAGCAAAACTTTAAGTAACTGGAGTACCGTGAAATATGACAGTCAAAACATGACTCTCATAATAACCTAAAATCTCACAAGAGCGATTGTCTAATGAGTGGATAGGTCTCCTTGGTATTTTAAGTTAAAATAGTGCACTGTTCAGTAATATACAGTATAAAACAAAGTCACATCTGTACTACGTGACAGACTTTGATGTGATTTACACGATTTGATAGACTTATTCATGAAAATGCGTAGATGTATTCATTTCGAAATAGCGCGGCTTTTGCCGGCCATTGACTGTAGATATAAAATAATAAGGTGATATGTTTTATGCTGGTTGTGTAAGGAGAAAAAAAAACCACATTATAGGTACATCACAAGTATTTATTACTGTTCATCATCATCATTTTCAAAGTCATCTCTTAAAAGCAGTACCTATTTCATCTAAAAAAGATGCAGATGGCTCAACCTCACCTTGATGCCGCGCCCAAGATAAAAACCACACTGTACACATCACATATGCACAGCAGCCAACAGTGCGTCTGCCCACTAAACAATTACAACAGTATCCAGCAAGAGCAGTATTCAACATTCCGTTGAAATCGTGCTGCACAATTGATACAACGGCTTTGTGGATTATGCATGTATCTACAAGATGCCATTTTCATAAAATCTTTCGAATAAAAATACGAAAAGAACAGAAGAAACATGCAACTATCTAGTAATCGGAAACAATAATAATGTTGTCTGTAGCGGTGGGCGTTTCAACGACGAACAGTTATCAAAGACCGTTTTTTGTTCTGCAACGTAACAACCGTTTTCCATCCTGCGACCAAACAGTCTTCGTTGCACAAACCAGTCTTCGAATTACTGTATGCGAATTGTTATCTTACTATTAAGAAAATAAGGTCGAAAATTCATTGCTTCAACTATCACACTCGTCGCGTCGTCGTTCTTAAAACCAGTTATTGCAATGAAAAATGAATTTTATGGTTATAGTCATAAAGTTTATTTTTCATTGTAATAACTGGTTTTGAAATGACGACGCGACGAGTACAGAATTTATTACCGTCCTCAAACTAGTTGCGACAACGAACGTTTTCTGCAACTACTTCACTCAACGATAGTTTCGTCTTCAAACCAATTGCGATGACGACCGTTTTCTGAAACCGTTTTTGTCGTCGCCAAAACGGTTACGTCTCGTCCGTCTAAAATTCGACAACGACCCACTACTAGTTGTCTGTCAGTGTCAAACTGATTGAAACTGGACCACAGAGCATCTGCAACGGGCTATTAATTACGTTTCGTTCCACGGTGATTTTTAAAGTACGTTACTTGATATTTGTGTTAATCGTTAATAACAGCATTAAAAACAAGTTCACTATACCAATTAATTATTATCTCTTGAAACGCATTTAAATCCGATGTCACCGCTGCGCACTGTAGTATCATATTTTTTTTCACGTTAAAATAAACTTGAAAACGCTCCTAAACAAGCATTTTTTGCCGTAACACTTTTTTACTATTATTTCATTATTCCGGTTAGATTTCTATATAATTTTTGGTCTGTTAATTATAATAAGATGATCACTTTTTCCATGTGTAATATGATTAATAAACGTAACCGTTTAATAGTGGGCCCAAAAAAAATTGTCTCCTTTTAAAAAACAATTTACTCGTCAATTTAAACTAGATGAGGCCGGTGTTTCCTAGCTGACTATCCTGAAAACCGAAACAAACTCAGGGGTCAAAGACTCTTTTAAAGTCCGTACAGCAAATTTATAATGGTCAAATCACATGAGAAGCATGTAGATTAGTGTCTGAGATGGTCTTTTGAGAAATGAACCATTTAGATTTGAGTGGACCTGTCCAGTCTGTGCAAGCATTTGTCAGTATTTGTAAAGTTCAACTAAGGACTACTAAGGAGTTCAACGACTTGGATAGTGAGAAGATGAGGTCCGGTCAATATCACTGTATTTGTTCCTAAAAGAGTTATGAGTATACATATATGTGGATGGATGGAGAGTCAGAGGGAGGCCAAAGAAAAGATGGATGGATTGTGGAAAGAGTGATATGAATGAAAAGGGAGTTAGTGATAGCATGACGGGTGACAGAATAGAATGGAAGAAAAAAACGTGTTACGCAGACCCCAAATAACACGAGACAAGGGCAGGAAGATGGTGATGATATTGAGGGTTTGGATAGGTAGTGAGAAAATGGGGCTCCTGTCAATATTACTTTATTTGGAAGGAATGGAATTCACAGTCGAAGTCTGTGTTTCCTGATCAGCAGACAAGCTTGTTCAATCGTTGACCACATCGCTTACCATTCAGAGAGATATTGATCAAACCAGAACTATAACAAGGAAAAAAAATCGAGCCATAATGTCGTATCGCTCTACAGATAATAATCTTTTATATAGTTTTCGTAGTATAAAATTGTAAGTTAAACAATGTTATGTAGAATCAAATGCATTACCTTAGAAATGCACGTACACCAGTCACATTGCGCTGAATAAGTAAATTGTTTAGTAAGTAAGTTTGTGGAAATTATGTTATTTTATTTTAGATTCATTAAATAAATGGAAATATGACTGGAAACATGTGTTTTATGCGATAACTATATTCCAGACTTCACAGCAAGATGAAGCAGTTATTAATAATAATAATACGACAGCCAAGAATAAACAAACAAACATTAATATTATATTAGTATTTCATATTAGTGCTGCGTTAAATTTCAGGGCCGTCCGCCTATAATTAAATTTAAATTTAATTATGTGAAGAATGTTTAAGCAAATATGAAAGACAATAGTGCACTGATCATTAATAATACATGCCATTATTCTACCTTCGTTTCGTAATATGAACAGAATTACCATTGCAGGGCTTCGGATTCTTGAGTCATTATTTCATGTTCCTGAAAAGCCTGTAGTTCTATCAAATCTCTGCAAATTTTAAAAACAAGTATGTGTTATTTAGTCTTTTTGCTTTCTGTACACTATTGTCTACGTTTCTTTTAATCCCTCAAATAAGCAGTACCTTTGTACTAATAATAATACTATCTGATAATGCATTATATTTTTCTATTTTTTGTGTGTTTATAAATAGTGCAATAAAATAAATAAATAAAGAAGTCTTTATTTGCCATAAACATGATATGATAGTAAATTAACACTCATAGACAGCTTAATTTTTGTGTAAACAAAAAAACTACCTAATATTATTATCTGAATACTCCTAATCGTAGTGATACAATTAGGATCATTAATCATTTCATCATCATCTGTTTGTTTGTTTTATGGTTTCAAAGATGCAATCATCATTTTCTATGAATTCAACCCCATAATCACAAAAAATAAAAAACCACCCATAAGTTTTATTGATTTTCGTAGCCAAAAAAACATCTGTTTTTTTTTTAGTTACTGACGTCTTCATAAAACTATATTCTAAACTACTAACAACTGTCCCATTTCCTACATTCCTGTAGGGAACTGGCAAACCTTTTCCCTTTAATAATTTCTTGCCAGTTTGGTATTTCTCTTCATATTCCGAACAATTTCGAATGAAACCATAAAGGTTTTTCTCTTGGGACAATAACCAATATACCTAGCTGAGGAAATTCCCTACATACGCAGAAAAAATGTCTAAACATGTTTAAATTGTTTTTACGCATCTACTGGGATTCTTTTAATACAAATACATTTTCACTTTGTTGTTTGAAAATGTTTGAAATTTATTCTTATTTCATTTTTTTTTACGAATAAAACAGTATTAACAAAACTGGGCTATAATACTACTGTTAAACCTAAACTCATTAGGTACACTAACTTTCAATAAATTTTAGTCAATCTTAGATTTGACGCCATCAACTGCGTCAGACTGCTTAAAGTGATTTGTTTCGAACTTTTTAGTCATTTTTGCGGCCGGATTTTTTTCCCCAGTAATTTGTTGTAATATCCTACATTTTAGTGAGTAATATTTTTTATATCCTCCCTTCGTATCCTTTATTTTGATACTCTATATGCCTATATTCTATGTAACGTTAAGAAGAGAGTCCATAAGAAACACTAATAGTTAATAGTTGTTAAAATTTTTAGAAATTTTGAACAATTAAAAAATTTAAACAACTAACTGGGCACGGGGGCACCCGTCGTCGCGTGACTATGCGCGTGGATCGTGTGCGGTGGTCCCCATAGCGGAAACCGGATTATTACCTGCGCAGTTCAACTTTAACGGTGTGCATGTAGTCGTGTCGATGGAGAACTTTTTATTATTACGTAGCAAAACGGGCGCGGGGTGCGACTGCCCGCGACGCGACGGGTGCCTGCGCGGCGAGTCGCGACGGTGCACTTTTGTATGGGCCGCGCGGGCGACCGCGTAACGCAGCGTTGGCCCTAATACGAATCTAAGAACACCCTTAAAACTAAAATGCAGCAAGCCATTTAGGCTCTAGGGCATACCATAGAAAAAGTCTTACATTACACGCGAAAAACATCCTTGAAACCAGTCTTGCCAAGGAGTATCGTGTAATTACTGAGCCATTTTTTTTTGTGGTGGGAAATCATTTTACTAGTTTTTCCGCTCTAGGGCCGAGCGAGAGAGCGTTTTAGGCTTTTACTGACTAAAACCACACCTATATTCCTTCAGTTGCCTTTTGCGATCCAGTACTGGGTCGTGGAATTCAGATAAATAGTCGCTCCATGTAAAATACTGATTTCCAGCTGCATCTTATTGACTGCAGGCCGACCCCAGCAAAGAGATGCAAGAGATGGTAAGCTTGGCAGATTAATATGAGTCTGCTTCTTCTTCTCGAATCGATGGTTCTTTTTTTCCCTCAAACTATTTGGGCCCTGTAGGTGGCCACATTCATAGGGGTGTCAGTGTCATTTATAAAGACCTCAAAAGTACAGATGTAGCTTTATTAATAATAATAATATTCCACAACTATCACACAACGCCTTCTAGCCCCAAGCTAAGCAGAGCTTGTGTTATGAGTACTAGACAACTGATAAACATACTTATATATTTCTAAATACATACATATTATAGATAAATTACACCCAGACAGAGAACAAATGATTGTGCTCATCACACAAACATTTGTCCTGTAACACAGGTTGCTACCTAGCTCAGGAGCCAGGGCTTCAAAAAATTTGTTACCTATATATTTTTTGTGTCAATAGACTTTATTATTATTACTAATTACGAGTATAAAGAGTTAAAATTGTTTGTTTCTCCAGAAGTTGGTACTGATATGATTTCGAAAATTCCTACATTCATGGAAAGCTGCTGTGGATACTGTGCTGAGAGCGCCCTTGTAAACTTTTCTTTCATTCACTTTTTCCTGCTACGAGCTAGAAGTAGGAAAAAATCAGTTTTCAATATTTCATTGCGGATCAATATGATGAAGTTCTTTCCGACTAAAATAAACTCAATGCTCTCTAACGTCTGTGTCAGACATTTATAAATGTCAGTATCAAAATAGAAGCCCTAAGTGAATCTACTCGAGGAGTCGAGGTTCGCCTGTCTTGCTGTACCTATCTGTAACTTCTCTGCAAGAAGGTTTTATTTTTAACTAAACTTTTATTTATTAGAAATCTACGCTCTTCTCAGCGGCATTTGAGAAGACTGCAAGCCTCTAAACTCAAAACTTCATATTAAGCAAACCTGTGTCCAATTTGGCAGAACACTTGCATAATGCGAACGTAACTGACGACTGTTTACTAAAACATTGGGTACAGATGTCTGCATTTAATAAATTTCGCTCATTTTATAAACACCCAAATGTTACAAAATAATACAACCGACTTCAATACAAAAAAAACACTAAAAAGTGCAAAAGTTTTATTTCTTCGTTATATAACATCGGCTTCCAAAATCAAATTTAATTTTGGAACTCGATGTTAAATAACAAAGAAATGAAACTTTTTAAAAAGCTGCTCATCTAAACCTAAATAGTGTGCGAGTTCTATACTAAGGTACCTATAGAATATAAACATTACAAGTGTGCTTAAAAATTTGAAGAGTTCCTTCGATTTCTTCAAGATGCCATCATTAGTTGATGGCCATAAGACCGCCTGGAAAACATACCCTTTCAAACAAAACAAAATCCAATTCAATTCAGCCGTCTTCAAGTAATTGGGGAAAACATACATAAAAAATAAAAGATTTCGACGAATTGAGAACCTCCTCATTTTTTGAAGTCGATTAAAAAGATCAATTCATGCTCAAAACTATAACAAGCTTGCTATAAAAAATCAAGATATACTAGTGCGCCTCACCATCAACAATTGCATCACTGGTTACCATCAGGTGGGATCGCAGTCAAGCACTGGTTTATATTAATAAAAAAAAATATACCAACGAACATACTAGATGTCTTAACTTCATCTATCATACCAAAAGCTTACATCATAATGAGCCGTATGACTCATGTTTATTCCACTAGAGGAACACTTGGAAAACCACGAGGAACTTGAACTCCTAAGTGGGTTTTGACTGTGATATCCTTCACTAAAACAGTCATACACGGAAAAAACGTAGCTCAGTGGTGGCAAGCGAAGAGTCACTTAACATACCAAGTTTTGCCATTTATTATTCAGTGTCTGAAATTAAAACATAGAAATATAGAACTTACGGAGGACAGACGATTTACTACTTCTGTCATTTCTCTTTTTTTTAGAAGGAAAGTCATCAAAGAACTTCTCCCGCTCTGAGTCGAGCGAAAAAGCGTGTCAGGCTTTTACTTATTATGGCCCTTTTTGTATTTTTTTAGGGGTTTCTAATGACTTCTCTCGCTCTAGGGCGGGGCAGGAGGGCGTGTCAGACTTTTATTGACTAAAACCACAGCTATGTTCCTTCAGTTGCCCTTTGTGTTCCATGACCACGGTCCTCTACGGTACCACCGTGATTATGACGTACCCGGGCCCTTTTGGTACAAAATGTTTTTTGTTTCGCTTTTCTTTTACATTTCTTTTCGACGCGCTTTCAAAAAACTTGCTTTGAAATTGTTTATGTTACATGGTATTTTTTTTTGAATAATTTGTCATGAAGTCAGAATTAGCTTTCATTATTTTGATGCATACAAAATTAACTCGACCAAAATACTCCAAAGACGAGCCCCACAGATAGGCGCCAAAAATACTGTAATCTAAAACAACAATAACTACAATCAGCTTAACTTTTTATAAAACAATATAATATTTATTATGCAGCAGGTTATAAAGTCGTGGTTTAAGATAATATCGAAACTATTGTTATTGTATGTTTTAAAGTGGTAACGAGTATTATCATGAGGTTGATCAAAAGTAGGAAACTATTCGCAACCAATGGTTTAGCAAAAACAAGCGTTCTCTCATTAAGGCGAATACAAATATTCAGATAAACTAAACCAAGTTTAATATTAAATGTGTGTTGAAAACTATCATGAATACCTACACCTAAACTACATTAAACAAGGAAACTGATATATCGATGCTTTTGCTATAAAGGGCGTAAAGTTAATTTTGGGGAAATTGACTCTTTTAATACAACTTTCCACGCCTTTTCAATTAAATAATAATATTATATAATATAAACGACAAAAGATCTCACACACACATGTTGCTAAAAGAGTTATTAGTACCTACACATTTGAATGGATGGAAAAGTAGAGGGAGGTCAAAGAAAAGACAGATGCATTGTGTGAGAAGCGATATGGATATACGAAAGGAAGTTTTTGTTTTTTTTTTTTGTTGGGTCGGATGATTTTCATCCGAAGACATCTCTCACTCTTGGGCGGAGTAAGAGGGCGTGTCAGACTTTTACTGACTAAAAGCCACTCCTGTTCCTTCTTTGCCTTCGTCCCGGGGCCGAGTTTTCCTTTCAGAAACCAACCCTTGGCCCCAGTAGGCTTCGACCCTGCTGGGCCCCTACGGTTTAATGGTAGCGTGACAATTGACAGGACAGAATGAAAGAAAAAAAACGTGTTGCGCCGACCCCAAAGATAAGGGCAGGAAGACTATGAGGATTTCATTAAGCTCTAGAATACTTGCTCACAAAACTATTTTGTTTTTTGGTTCATTGTCAAAAATATAAGAATGGGAGTTTCATCCTGTACAGCGGAAAGGATCGATATGAAGACACAAAGAAAGAATACCCAAATTAAACAAGAAGACAAAACCATTGAAGATTTTCATCACGTATGCTCTCTCCCAAGCGCCAATTTTCCAGTCCAATGTTAGCCTGATTAATTATGACCGTTTAATTTTCTTAGCTAGCTTTTTGAAGTAAAATATAGTGTAGTTACACGGTTTTATTATACTGTACGAGTAGTTAGCTGGTTTTATAATAATTAATAGGAACGACACTCGTGAATCCCGAACGAACTTATTTTCTCCTGATTTTGGAGTTTGTTTCTGGTAAAGGACGTGTTGGCTAATTTATCTCAGGCTCGAAATAATATAATGCTGTTCTGATATGTTTCAGTATGCTATATTTTTGTGTAAGTAAGTTCTATGTTTCAGTTGGCTTGTTTTTTTTTAGGTAGTGAAAAATACTCTGAGTGTCAGACTTTTATTGACTAAAACCCACCTGCGTTCCTTCAGTCGCCCTTTGCTTTCCAGGTCCGCGGTTAGCCCATAGCCCAGTTTGTTACTATTTACACAATTGTGCTAGGAAGTGGGAACGAGATGTTATAACAACACTCAATGGTTTTTCATTGCCGATCAAATCTAAAAAATAAAAGCTAATCGAAATTGAATCGAAGCATTCATACAAAATGATATCAGAACGGTATTCAAAAGAGATAAATAGCATTTTTGAATCCATCACAAAAAACCCTCTATTTTTATGAAAACAAAAAAGCATTTCCTTAAATGCTAAATGCCTTAATTGTGTGTAAATTTGGGATCACAGTCAAGCATTACTTTATACCATTAAAAACAAAAGACAAAATAGAAAATATTGGAATTTGACTATTATATCTTTGCTACTATAATATCTTCGAAAATATTCATTTAAATTACATGCTGTAATGGGCCATATTGATCTATATTAAATACACAATGTATTTAAGATACATAATTGGATAAGGATTAATGCTATATTGCTTAAAATCGCTTCGTAAATAAGCCATTATTTCTCGTATAAAGTAAAGGATAAAAAATGGTTATTGTGGGTTATCCCTAAGAGATAGACATATACTATCGTGGACTTTTTTGTAGACCTTTTTATGGTGTACAATACTATAAGTACATTATTTATATCCGTCTAGGGTTCAGCCAGCGTTTGCAATGTAAGCGGAAAAAATGTATTTATTTACGACATCACATTGGAAACCTCTAAAATTACCAGTATCCTTTCCTCTTGAATCACTCTATCTATTATAAAACGCATCAAAATCCGTTGCATAGTTTTAAAGATCTAAGCATTCATAGGTACAGACAGCGGGAAGTGACTTTGTTGTATACTATGTAATGATTACATTATACAGAATTCTGCTAGGGTACCCTAAAAATGCTTAATGTTTTTTGTAGTTATTGTTCAGCTGTCAACAGCATGACTCCTCAAATTATAAATGGCATTAGCAATTAAGCATGCACTTGCTAGAGAACTAAAAAAGTTGTAGCAATTAATATTGTACGTTCAATAACAATAATATTGCTGATTGAAGCTGTTTATAGTCGATGTCGAGTCCTCAGATACGATTAGATACGTTGATTTATTGACAACGATTGTATGTTAATGTACAGGCTTACATAAATGATCTAGCAATGTGACACGATTCAATTCATAGATTAAAATAGAATTCGCATAATAAGATAAACTCTTATTGTTAGCATATCTGGAATTTATTGTAATCAGAATCTTGTCAATGTCAACTCATGTTAATGCTCGTAGATAAGTAAAGTAGATGTATGTGTATGTGTGTGTGTGGTAGATGTTGAAGTATATACACATACACCCATACTATTCAATTAGTACCCGTTACTGATAATATTTGTGTAGTCAAAAGTAAAAAAAAAACAAAATCACAAAATTGTCCACAAGTCATAATTGGTAAATTCATGATTGAATCAATTATTCATAACAATTGCTACTAGAAAATACTACGAGCAGTGTTTTTGTATTTTTATCGCCATTTATCAAAAAAAAAATCATAAACCTGTAATAAAAATTTATAAATTGAGTGATATTTTGGAATTTAGACAAACGCTCATAACTTTGCTGTTTATGAATATTATTTATTAAGACTTTACTTATATAATAACAAGACCTAGCCCTGTACCATGAGGTTTAAAGTAAGATTGTTTCTTATTTCCAGAGTGGGTAAGAGATGGCGCTAGACAACCTGTATAGCTCTGTCTCTTACCCACACTGAAATAAGAATGAAACAATCTTACTTTGAACGTCATGGTAACCCCGCTGTTCTAATAAGCCCTTTAAGTATTTGTACTAATTAAAAAATAGTGGTGTATAAGCTTCGTAGGAAATGGTAATTCTGCCTGAGGTCTTGCTAAGAAACAACCAAGACGCGCAAAAAATATTTCCATCGCGTCAAAATCCAGGACCCAATATAGAATACAGAATTGAGAAATCATCGTCTACCTAGCCCTTTCCCGTCAGTCTTGCGGATGCTGTTCATTACCAGTAGGTACCTATGTTGTGGCAATGGGCAGGGCACTTTGCTCGCAGAACAGATGGCCGTTGGGGCCGAAAGGTTCTGGAGTTGCGACCGCGTACCGGGAGACGCAGTGTTGGAACGCCCCCTAAAAGGTGGACCGATGACCTGGTGAAGGTTGCGGGAATCCGATGGATGCGAGACGTACAGGACCGTTCATTGTGGCGACATTTGGGGGAGGCCTATGTCCAGCAGTGGACGTCTATCGGCTGAAATGATGATGATGATGATGACCGATGTCATGTTAAAAAAAAATTTTGAGTATGGAAAAATCATCCAATTACTTCTCGCGCTCCAGGGTGAAACGATAGGGCGCGTCCAGATGTGACCGGACGGCGAGTTACCCATTGCTTGTCGTCCGCAAGCCCGCACTACTGTGGCCTGCCGCCCTGCTTCTTTTTTATATTGAATTTGATTGTACCTGTATATTCTTTTTGTTGTTGCGAATTTAAATAGCTAAAAAGATTGCATTAACAATCTGTCGCAAAACTAAATGAGTTATAAAAATGTTGTTCGTTCGCAAAGAAAAGCATTAAACTTAACTCATTCTGAAAACAAGCTGTAAGAAACAGAAGTGCTGAAAAATCAAAACTGTCAGCGTAGCGGTGTTGTCGCAAGTTAAATTATCTTTCTACCCGCAACGAATTTAAACGTAAACCGACTCTTGATTTATAAGAAAAGTCTCCAGTTTCTTAACAACATTTACAGTTTTCTTAGCAATGGTGAAAACGACTAAATCCATACCAATATTACAAAGAAAGAAAAAATGTTTATTCTGAAAAAACACTTTCCCTGTCGGGTCATGTCCACACATGGCATATGTAACACAGTTATGCCCGGTCGACACCACACACACAGATCACATGTATTTTTGCAATAAATTTTACACAGACATACATACACGTTACCTTCGGCTTCCGATGAGGAACATATATTTTTTAATCTTTACACTTGTACGCTAGACCCCTACAGTTGTACTGACATCTCTTTGAGGTACGCGTGGAACACTACGCGCAGAAGAAAGGTACATCTAAATATTTAAACAAGTCAGGTACATATTTTGGCAATCTTTTTCTAAATAATTTAGATGTTTTACCATTAATCTCGATAGTCAAAACTGCTCAACACATTGTAAGGTACCTATCTATTGGTCTATAATTATAGCTTTTGAGAGGACGCTGACAACAAACAAATACCACACAAACGGTTTTATTTGTTACTGTACAATATTCTAGCATTCCTATATATTTAGATTGGATTATTTCTGTTTAGTCCTAATAGCAAAATAAGCATTAAATTTGCTGACTCATGCGCGAGAATTCTGAAAGCAAAATAATAATACGAGGTAGTTAGACTAGCAGATTGAAAATGCTTTTTTTTAATTTATATAAACTAGTGCTTGACTGCGATCCTACCTGATGATAAGCAGTGATGCAATCATTGATGGTGAGGCACACTAGTATAATAAGAGCCTATTCACTCTATTATTCCTCCAATCTAATCTAATATACCTACCAATGGAATCAAAAACAGAAGGAAAACCTATCTAACATACCACAAATTCCTCGTCTCTGACATAACTTTACCGTTGAATAAGTTCAGAACTGCGGACGATTTAATTGTAATAATAGAGAATACAAAAGTACAAACGCGAAGTTTTATACGATGTGAAGTCATGTAAAATAATGGTAACTATCCACCTTTCTTGGTAAAGAAGCCTAAAGAAAACCATTTCGAGAATTGTTAACTTTTATTGGGTAGGGACGTTGGTTTTGCAAGCGTTGTTCTTTTGCTTCCCGTAGTCGATTGCTCTCCTTATGAAAAGTATAAATAGAAATTTCTATTTTGTTTTTTTTTTTCGGTGTATAACTTCAAATGCTCTCACAGTAAATGAGGCAGCTAAAGTTTCTCTATCATAGAGCTTTCACAAAGGAATACAGTCCTAGTTTTTAATTACAGTTTCGCTTCGACGACACATCAAATGCTTTGAGCAACAACGCAACAATTTCTACTACTGATAGTTTCAATTTACCATGGAAAATTCAACTAAATTTTGCGCAAAATGCATGTAGTTTTCACATTTCCAATTAAACCTCTCCTCACTTTATCTTGTAACTGAGGGAACATGCTTTTGATATCACATTCACAAACTTTTCTCATAAAATATGAGTGCACGAGCGCGTCGCGACGTCAAACGTTTCACATATTTATACCATTGGAAAAGCAAGCAAAACCAGCGTAGAACGTAGTTCAGTAAATAAATAACATTTGCATGCAAATAGCAGTTCAAAGTATGATGTGACCGACAATATTTTATCTCGATCGCCAATATACAAAACCTTTTGTTTGGGCCATGAATAATATTATAGTGACTGCGTCAAGCTGAAAGGATTAAGAGACCCTACCATGGACTCTTAACGTGATTCGTTTTACGACCTAAAGTGAACTGTTAAAGAGATGGAGCTATAAACCTCTATTTTTTTATTAGTACAATAAAATTAGGGCTCTATCCGTACCCTTTACTGATCATATATGTGTAGTCAAAAGTAAAAAAAAAGAAATCCCAAAATTGGCCGGTCATAATTGGTAAACTCATCATTGGATCAATCATTCATAACAATTGCTACTAGAAAATACTGCGCGCAGTATTTTTCCATTTTTATCGCCATTCATTCATTCATAATCAATTATAGCCTGTACAATATTTCCATAAATTGAGTGACATTTTGGGACATAAACAAACCCTCATAATTTTGCTGTTTATGAATATTATTTATCGAGACTTTACTTAACTTCTTGAGTAGCGTAATTAGAGACACAATAGTAAGACAATAGCGCACGACCGCCGGCGTTCGTGCGGGGATCAACAGCTTAAATAATAACAAGACCTTTTCTAATAAGCCCTTTAAGTATTTGTACTAATTAAAAATTAGTGGTGTATTGTGTATATAATATATGGTATGACCATGACGTGTTAAAATCTAAATGTAAGGCCCCAGTCCCCCTAGCCAAGTTACAACCGTTCGCCTCGGGTCGGCCACGCCTCCGATTCCTTTGTTCTGACCACGTGACTGAGCATTGAGATAACGTCAGAACAAAGGAATTGGAGACGTGGCCGACCCGAGGCGGTCGAAGAAAAGAGAATAGAAACGAAACAGTTGTAACTTGGCTAGGGGGGCTGGGGTCTTATCATGACGTGTCACAATGTCAAGCGTGCGAGCGAGAAAGAGGGATGTATCTATATATATAAAAGCGAAATACCACTCACTAATTAATCACGAAATCTCAGAAACTATAACACCTACAAACTTAAAATTTGGCAGGTAGGTTCCATATAGGGTGTAGACATTCGCTAAGAACGGATTTTACAAATCTTCACCCCTAAAAGGATGAAACGGGGGTCCAAAATTTGTATGGAAAAACCTACATGCACGCGAGCGAAACCGCTGGCAGAAGCTATACAGGGTTATTTGCAAAACACCGGCAACCTCTTAGGACTGTGTTAAGAACATCATAAACAACAACTTTTGTTCTATGATTTTTAAAAATTTATCATACATTGGTTCACCAGATTTTCATACAAAAATAAAATATATTTAAATTGAACGTTCTAAATATTACGAAGGCTATGCGAAGCAAGCGATAGTACAATAGCGGAGGGGAGCGGGGATCGTGCACGGGAGGCGTAGGTGGGTATAGCAAACTTCAGAGTTGAAATATGTAAGATAGAACAACGAAATATTGAAGGTTTGTTTTTGGTAAACGTATTATGTTTTGTAAAAAGTCATAGAACAAAAGTTGGTGTTTATGATGTTAGTAATACAGTCCTGCAAGGTTGTTGGTGTTTTACAAATAACCCTGTATAGCTCCGTCCCTTTAACAGTTCAGTTTAGGTCGTAAAATGGATCGTGTTAAGAGCTCGTGGTAGGGCCTCAGATTTGCCAACAAACCACTGCGGATGGTTTTAAATGCAAATCGACGTCGATTTGTTGACAGCCGCCCGTCCAACATTTTATGGATTCATTTTTAGGTTTCTTTTTTCAACGAACCAAATAGACGGCTCCATAAACGGTGCGAGTTTATAAAATACCCAACACGGTTCGACAAGTTGACGTTTTTCAGCAATTTATGTATATATCCGAATCACACTAATGTCACACTTCACACTTTGCATTTATATGTTTGTTACTTATTCATGCTTGAACGGCTGAAACGATTTCGAAGAAACTTGGGATATGAGTAGACCCTAACCTGGAATACGACTTTTTAACCCGCATGTATTTTTTCTTGGGATAATTTTCTGATATGACACAGGCGAAACAGTCGGCAGTAGCTAGATTATAAAGACGAAAGTTTGTATGTGTGCATGTGTTTTATTTATGTTTGTTACTCATTCACGCTCAAACAGCTTAAGAGGGTCCTTTTTTACTCGTCAACATCGAGCATGATTTAAAAGTTTGTTACTTCATCTAACGCAATCTAACGCGATGTTTGACGAAAAGGCAATGCGAAAAAAGAGAGATAACGCCTGAAAACTCTGTTAGCATTCGGTAATTCCGTGATTTACTCGAATATTTTACAAAACTTGTTCTAGGAAATACGTGTTTTTTTTTAAATCCATAAAAGTTTTTGAAAAAAAATTATCATCATTCAGAATCTTAATTAAATTTGCAAGACTTCTATTGTTATACTTTTTGACTTTTTTAATTTTTGAGTAAATTATGAAATGTCAAAGTTCATACAAAATAGCAGATTTTCAGAAGTCTTAACTGGATTAGTTTTACACAAATTTATAAATTGATTTCAATAGAAGCCTAGATAACATCCACAAGATACTGTGTTTCTAAAATATCTAATGAAAAATGTGTAATAACGTCATAATCGCGTAAGAGCGGTTGTATGAAAAACAGTGAAAATGTATGTCGAGTTGCATCCCCTTAACGGATTTGGATGAAACTAGACAGACGGGTAGACTATGATAGGATATGGGAGTGTGTTTCCTTGGGATAGTTTTAAACTATATATTTTCAAGTCCATAGACGATTTGATTTGAAAAGCAAATTGTTATTTCAATGTTTCCTTTCAAACCAAAACAAAACAAAGGTTTAAAACAAGGAATTCTCAATTAAGTGTACAACAAAAAGTAATCCCATCTTAAGAGAAAACAGCTGAGCAATCCGAGGTGAAACAAGGAACAAAGATAATAAAGGAAATGAGAGAGTCGCCTCCGCAGCCGCTTGCAACCGTTATTGTTCTGCGCTCAAACAGAATCACTTTGATTTCCTTAATTCCAATCGCTTATTGAAAAGCCACAAATGAAATTCCTATAACCGACTTTTAATTCCGTGTTCTTTAGAACAAAGCGTATTTGTTCTGCAGTTTTAATCCGGGTTTAGGTAACTTACAAAGTTTAAACTTGCAATTTAATGTTCTTTGATTTTTCCAAGCTTTGCTTTTTCCATTTTTATTTTCATATCTGTTTAGGTAAAGAAAGCTACAATGTGGTTTCAAGGTTATCCTTGAAACCAATATTATTATTTTATCTTTATAGATAAAATAATAATATTAATAATATTCCACAATTACACACAACGCCATCTAAAATTATAAATTTGGGTTTATAATTTTAGATTTATTAATAATAATAATATTCCACAACTATCACACAACGCCGTCTAGCCCCAAGCTAAGCAGAGCTTGTGTAATGAGTAATATACAACTGATAAACATACTTATATATTTTTAAATACATACATAATAAAGACAAATTACACCAAGACACAGAACAAATAATCGTGCTCATCACACAAACATTTGTCGTAGGTGGGAATGGCACCCACGGCCTCCGGCATCGCAGTCAGGGTCACTAGACCAACAGGCCAGTTTAAATTATTCATAATTATGATTAGTAAGTTTTATATTCTATCAATTCAATACTCGCCTGGAATGCCTGGAGTCTGTGTTTCCTGATAGCTACAACCAGAGGATCTTTATGTCAAGAGTAAATAGGTTACTTCTAGGCAAGCGTGCTCCATCGTCAACCACATCAATGCTTTCCATCAGGTGAGATAGTGGTCGAGCACGAGTCTATCATGAACAAAAAAGTCTGCCTTTTCCCAACTATGTTGGGGTCGGCTTCCAGTCCAATCGAATGCAGCTGGATACCAGTATTTTACATTGAGCGACTGCTTATCTGACCTCCAAAAGTTTTCATTCGCCTGTCAGGTAAGGACCAAACCTGAGTCAACGGCTCATTTTTTTTTTTAGGTCGTAAAATCATCCAATGACATTTCTAGTCCTTGGGCGGAGCGCAAGGGTGTGTCAAAACTTTTACTGACTAAAAATCGACTCCTGTTCCTTCTTTGCCTTCATCCCAGAACCCCAAGTTTCACTTTCACACTACCCGTGTTCCCAGTTCCACGCGCGCCTCAGAGATGTCAGCAAATCGTAGGGGCCTAGCAGGGTCGAAGCCTACTGGGGCCGTGGGTAGTGTGAAAACGAAACCCGGGGCCCTGGGACGAAGGCAACAAAGGAACAGGAGTGGGTTTTAATTTTCCCACCTGAAAAAAAAAAAACCCGTGGTCCCAGTAGGCTTCGACCTTGCTGGGCCCCTACGGTTTGCTGACATCTCCGTGAGGAGCTCGTGGAACTATACGCACCGTCGACGACTTGGGCTCGGTCCGGACGGTTACCGGACGGTCGGTCGGCGAGCTACCCATTGCTCGCCATTCGCAAACCCGCTCCTACAAGCGACTGCCTGTCTGACCTCCAAAAGCTTGCCGTCCGCCTGTCCAGTAAGAACCAAACCCGAGTCAACGGCTCATAGTGTTCCACGCGCTCCTTAAAGTAATGTCAGCAAAACAGTAAGTCATTGGCCGTAGAACGTAAAGGGAACTGAAGAAAACCCACCGGTTTTAGTCAGAAAAAGTGTGACACGCCTTCTCGTTTCACCTTAGACCGGAAGTCGTTTTAAAAGTAATTGGGTCGTTAATACAGCAAGACTGGTGTAAGATTTTCTTGTTGCTGAGTATCCGACTGTCAAAGATCTAGAAGTGACAGCCAGTACCAACAGCTTAACGTGCTTTCCGAGACACGCAGTAATCTCTGAATACAACAAATAAACTATTTTATTGAAATACTAATCTTCTAACTTTATACACATGAATAAAAAGTTCCTCGTTACAATAAAATAAAATAATTACTTACAAACAAAAATATTTTTTTTAAATATTCATCCTTTATAATGAGTCTTCCAATAATAATTTATAAGGCGCTTCAACGCGGCACGAGACGGCTACAGCGAGCCAACAGTTTTATCGTTCACGATTTCCCGTTGCGAAATTAATTAAAATAAAATCCCCTTGTCCTTGATCATTATTAAGTATTAGATGCTTCGCTAACAAGATGCCATCTTCCGTTTCGTGCGAATATTAACTTTTAAAACCTTTTTTATCCGTTCGTTTCCGTTGTCAAATGATGCTAATGGTCAACCATGTTTGATGAATGGTCAGTTAAGGTACGAACGGATGCAGTGGTCACTTTATTGAAGTAACCAAAGGTTATTCTACATCTTAACTACTAAATATTATAACTTAATAAATATATACACAAACTGAAAATAATATATGTACAAACGGGTAGAAATAAAACTCATAGGGCATCAAAAAATTCGACACAAACCACATAGTGTACCTTTCTGTCCCCCAGCCACATCCCAAACATCCACATATTCGGAATCACTTTGGAAAACCTTATCGAAATTAAAAAATTCAACACCCATATTAAAGAGAGTTCCCCGGGGCGCGAGACGGTCCGTTGCGCTGAGTTTAGCGCGATGCGTCCGTTTTGCAACCCAGGAAAATACACAAAGTGCTTGGGAGGAACTACTTACCTTCCCTTATAGGATTCTGCATGTTCAAAAAAGTTTGGCTACAAAAAAATCATTAACAACCCAAATTAAAGACAACTGCAACAATTCGACTAATATTTTAGATCCAAATTTACCCGCTTTTAATAACGTTTCCCAGAAAGGTTTGTGCTCACATGTGGAATCCAAATTAAGTGAGGGTGACATTAGGGGAGCGGCTAGGTTACTGTTCAGCAGTGATGTGGTGGCGCCTTACTCTCCAGATACACTTTCAGCCCTGGAGAGTAAACACCCAGTGCCTGCGGATGACCTCACCTTCCCTGATCCTCCTGACACCTCTAATTCAGATTCATCTTTTTTTCAAATTTCAGCCCCCCAGTTACTTGCAGCCGTGAGCTCTTTCAGAAGCGGTTCCGCCGGTGGCCTCGACGGCCTGACTCCTCAGCACTTAAAGGATCTTTTAAGCTCAGGCGCCGGGGAAGCCGGTGAGTCGCTTTTGAAGGAACTTCTGGCTCTAGTTACCCTTATGCTCTCCGGCGGCGTGAACGATGCCGTCGTCGATGTCTTGTACGGGGCCAATCTATGTGCCCTGCGCAAGAAAGACGGTGGCATTCGTCCTATCGCTGTCGGGTGCACCTATAGGCGTACGGCAGCCAAAATCTGTTGTAAACTTTATAGCCACTCTCTTACTAACAAATTCCAGCCCCTACAGCTTGGCTTTGGTTCAAGAGGGGGCTGTGAGGCTGCCGTACATGCACTCGCTACCTTCCTAAATTCTAATAAGGGTGAAGTCATCCTCAAGGTTGACGTTAAAAACGCCTTTAACTCTATTAATAGGGACACTTTGTTGGCTGAAGCAAAAAAAGAACTTCCAGAAATTTTCGGCTTTTTGTGGCAATGCTATAGGCATCCATCAAAATTATTATATAAAGACAATGTTTTGGAATCTGCAGTTGGATGCCAACAAGGTGACCCTCTCGGGCCAGTCATTTTTAGTTTGGCTATTCATCCTATCATTCAACAATTAAATTCAAAATTTAACCTTTGGTATTTAGATGATGGAACCCTGGGAGGTGACGTAAATACTGTTTTAAATGATCTCCAATTTCTGAAGGAGCAGTTTCGATCCATCGGCCTTGACCTCAATCATTCTAAATGTGAAATTTTTGTTTCTGACAATACTGACAGACAATCGACACTTCAGAAATTCAGTGCAATAGCCCCAGAGATCAAAATTTTAGAAAAATGTTCACTGCGCCTCCTAGGTTCTCCAATTTTAGAAGACAGTTTTCCTTTATTCGTTGACGATAAAATTACACGTTTCAACGATATTTCAGATAGACTTTCAAAAATTAACTTACATTCGGCTTTCACCCTAATTAAATATTGCTGTTTTGCTCCAAATTTTATGTATTTCCTTCGCTCTTCCTCTTTATGGAAACAACCACATCTCTTGGACAAAATTGATCAAACCATTCGATCCGCTTTAACGTCCATCTTAAATGTGGCCCTGGATGACCGAGCGTGGGTACAAGCCACGTTACCCATCCGCTTTGGCGGGCTCGGCATCCGCAAAATTTCTAGTATAAGTCTACCGGCGTTTCTGTCTTCGGTCCACAGCACTCAACAGTTAGTCGAACATATCTTAACTCCATCACTGGTTGACTGTGAGGTGCCGTGCTTGACCGACGCCGTGAACGCCTGGAAAGTGGCTTGCCCGAACAAGGCGTTGCCCGAGAATCCATCTTCCCAGAGACAGTGGGATGAGCCGCTCTGCAGGCTGGTACGGAATAATCTTATTAATACGTCCACCAATACTGCTGAGCGCGCCCGCCTACTGGCTGTGGGTGAATGGGAGTCGGGCCTCTGGCTACAGGCTCTACCGTCACCTAACATAGGTACTATGCTGAGTGACACCACCTTCCGGATCGCTACATGCCTGCGTCTGGGTGCTCCTAGTGGAGCTCCACATCGATGTCAGTGCGGCGAAGCAGTCGACCGCCTCGGACACCATGGCCTATCATGCAGTAGAAGCGCTGGTCGGATAGCACGACATGCCAGTATTAATGACATCATCCGCCGAGCTCTTGTCACCGCCGGGGTGCCAGCTGTTTTAGAACCCAATGGCTTGGCACGTGACGATGGGAAGAGGCCAGACGGGATGACTATAATGCCTTGGAAATTGGGTAGGCCTTTGGTGTGGGATGCAACATGTGTCGACACCCTTGCGCCATCCCATCTTCTGAGTACGGCGGGCTGTGCTGGGGCGGCTGCTGCAGGTGCAGAAAACCTCAAACGGCGTAAATATAATAACCTCATCGGAGGTTATATATTTGAGCCGTTTGGGGTTGAAACACTAGGGCCATGGGGTCCGAGCGCTCATCGAGTTGTTCGGGATATCAGCAAACAGCTGGTCGACTCTTCACGTGACCAGAGGGCTGGGCTTTTCTTCGGTCAACGAATCAGCATTGCCATCCAGCGTGGTAATGCTGCCAGCGTTCTGGGCACATCTCCCATTGACATCGATGTGGACGAATTTTTTGATGCCCTATGAGTTTTATTTCTACCCGTTTGTACATATATTATTTTCAGTTTGTGTATATATTTATTAAGTTATAATATTTAGTAGTTAAGATGTATATATAAATTAATAAATATCTGTTGACTTATGCAAAAAAAAATAAAGGTTATTCTTGACTTATTTGACTTAATTTCCTAGCTGGTACAGAGCGCGTCTACAGTAGTCACCCATTGCGACCTGTCTTGAGTTTCACGCTTCACATTGCTCCATTTCAATAACCATATTGAAATGCATCACCTGGATTGCTGAGGAAGGCCAAGCTTCCTTTTCCTTTAAGGATTCTTATTCAATGACTGTTTATGTATGTGATCGGAATCCCTCTAAATTGGTCGTTCACTTCTTAATAGCTGAGACCATCATAACCACACAGACAGACAAGCACACAACAGTAGTACACAACACAGACAGTAACAGTAATTATCGGCAGACTTTAGAATATACTTGTATTATATACACTATACTTGTATTTGTTGTATACTTCCGCAAAATAACAATTCAGAGAATAACGAAAAAAGGTAATTGTTAGAAATATTATGTAGTTTTTCTTGAATCTTGAATCTTTGACCAATAGATAGTGTTGTTAGGTGAGCGCACAGCCTTAAAAATTCATTCTGTGTGGGGGTGATTTTCCGCGCTGTGACTACTACGTACTCTTTAAAAGTATAAAACATGTGACATAGTTTTAATGTCTTATCATCACCCTTGCTACGGTCGCGAGGGCTGCAGAAACAGTACGGAATAGTGAATATTTCAGTTCAGTCATAAAAAGAGATGAAAACAAAAGAAAAATATTAAATTTTCAAAAGTATTAAATACTTGACTATAGCATAAGCATAGCATAATCAGCCTTTTAATGTTCCCACTGCTGGGACTTATGCCTCCTCTCTTGGAGAGGGAAAGGGCCGTAATCCACCACGTGGGCCCAGTGCGGATAGGTAAATGTCACATATCTTCGAATTTTTGGTTCTACGACATGCCGGTTTCCTCACGATGTTTTACATACTTGAATATATTTGGCAATTTTATAAACTGTTACGTACTGAAACAATGCTACTGGTAAAACATTTTCCAAACTATTAGTGCCTTTGTTCTGTCGTTTCGAGTACTCCAAACGCTAGTCCTGCAGAGTCAAAGGCCTTTGGATGACCACTGTAAATATTCATTCGTGACAAGGTGCAACTCTCTTTTGTTTGTGCAAGTGACAGTTTAATTGAATCTGTCACAAGTACAGGGAGTATTGAAGCCTTCGTACATTCTGACAGAACACACACGTCAGCAATTATTTTACTGTGCGAGTTGTGAGTGTAAAAATCTTTACGCTAACAGAATACCAGCGTTGCGTTATTTATCGTTTTAAATATCGCAGCATATACTGATTTAGGCGCCTTTGTGGCCTCACACTGATCAGGTATAATTTGTTTTTACATTATTAATTTTTAGTTTATACGATTGTGAGAGGCACGAATAAACGTTTTTCTTTCTTTCTTTTTCTTTACACTGTATAAAAAAGTCGCTTGCCGCATATATCTGTTTATCCACTATCTCCTCTTAAACTATGTAACGGATTTTGATACAGTTTTCTCTAATAGAAAGAGCAATAAATAAGGAAGGTTTATGTCTACTCGTACAATTTCAACATCATTTCAGCTAAAAGACGTCCACTACTGGACATAGACCTCCTTCCAGTGGCACCACAACGAACGGTTCTGTGCGTCTTGCATCCATCGGACTCCCACGACCCTCACCAGGTCATCGGTTCACCTTATGGGAGGCCTCTCAACGCTATGTCTTCCGGTTTGCGAATATAATTTGCACCCGTTCGAAGCAGGGACTACAGCTCTTTTTCAAAAAAAAAAATACAATACTTTAAGATATCTATACAACATTATTTTTAGTCTAAGAATCCCTATTTCCCTCGGCATGTCATCACCCTCGAACGGCTAAACCAATTTCGCAAATTCTTTTTTTGTTGGGTTTGTTATTGTCCGGAGAAGGTTCTTATGAAAGAAAACATTGAGAAAGTTGCGCAGAAAGTTAGGAAATTTCAGAAAACTACGACGACTATTTAATGTTCGCGCGTTTGACATTTTCACAGCTAAGACAGGACAACAGTCACGCAGTATCTATCTAGTACCTATCTACCAAATAAAAAATCTGTTTCTCCCAACACGGAAACATGACCAATGCATATCCTAGGAAAAGTCGTGTCTCACAATAACGTCACAAAACGGATCAAGATAAATACAATAAAAATAAAAGAGATTTATGATAACAGTGAATGGTAGGAATAAAGCAAGGACAAAACGCACGTCAAAAAGAAATACGTCTTATTTGAACTGCGGCTAGTAATTGGTTTTGGAATCGACCTCCTGGTATTGACAAACCTGTCCCACCCAATCGGAGATTTGAGTTATTAGTTTTTTTTTTTATATACTTTCTGAGCGGTAATGGAACATTTATCGCGTGGCTGCAGTTTTCGATCTTCCTTTATATTTTCCTTTTTCCTGACAACTACCAATTTTCGTTTTTTTTTTTGAGAAGAATGCTTAAAAGAAATAAAATTCTACCGAGTAGGTTATTAAAATTATCTTTTGAGTTGCTCATCGCACTGCTGAAAGAAAGGGATTTTCTCATCACTCTAATTATATGAAGGCGATTGTTTGTGAGTGTGTGTGTTTGTTACTCCATCATGCTGAAACTGCAGAAGGGATTTGGATAAAATTTGGCACACAGTTATCCTGGAATAGCACATAGGATACTTTTTAACCCAGGAATATTTTCCCTTGGGAAAATCCTTCCTTTCACGCGAGCGAAGCCGCTGGCAGAAGTGTTATAAAGGCGAAAGTTTATGTGTATCTTTGTTACTTCTTCATGCTCGAACGGCTGAACGGATTTGGATAAAATTTTGCACACGGATGTCCTGGAATAATGCATAGGAAACTTCTTATTCTGGGAGTATGTTTTTTTTATTGTTGATAGGTACGCATAGCATAGTCGGCCTTATAATGTTCCCACTGTTGGGACTCAGGCCTCCTCTCTAGGAGAAGGAATGGGCCGTAATCCACCACGCGGGCCCAGTGCGGATTGGTGGGTGTCACATGTCTTCGAATTTTTGGTTCTGGTACATGCCGGTTTCCTCACGATGTTTTCCTTCACCGTTTTGAGAGCAGTGGTGATGAAATAAATTACACTAAGTAATGCACCTGGCTGGGTTTGAACCCGCAACCTACAACTCGTAAGTCGGAACCGTTACCACTCGGCCACCACTGCTCTCCTAGGGATAGGTACGCGCTTGACCGCTATCTCACCTGATGGAAAGCGACGATGCGGACGACGTTCCCTTGGAAAAAATTTCTACCTTCTCGAAAACGAACCCGCTGGGAGCAACTAGTTAAAATATATTAGCCAGTGTAGCCACAAGCAATTTACATTTATTGAACTAATTGTCTCCTTAACTGTTCTTCGCTCCCTTCGCCCAGGTAAATGCAGGAATGAGATAGCGAAAATAAAACCTACCCATTTGCATATATTTGCATACTTACTGCGAAATGGTTTTTAAAACCATTTAAGTTATAAGTTTAGTGTTTAACCCTCTCCTTTCTAACTTCGTACTTAACATGTTTATTGCATAGTGAGATAGCGAACATTTCGGATGTTAGCGTGAGTGGAGACCACATACAGCACTAAATCTTGGGTATAACGCTTTAGGAAAGGAATTTCTTCCGTCTCGCATAAACTGGTAACGAAAGAAATGATTTTATTTCTTTATTAGCTGAGTATTATGCTACTTACGTTGTTGGTAACCAGATAAAGGTCCGTTCAAAATTATGAAGACGTTTAGCCAAGGACTTTAGCATGGATGAAGTGAGAGAAATGCTAACTCAATTCATGCATGGTTTTACGGTAAAGACAAAAGGGCTTGAATATACTTGATTTTGTAAGCAGTGAGGCCAGAGTTGACGGAAGTTTCTTTTGAAGAAATTTCATTGTAAGATCTTTCCACAAGGTGGACTGATCTGTGGTGAGAGATGTGGGTGTCCGCTGGATGCAAAAAGCATAGCTAAAGCTAGTTGATGTGACAATGTTTGTAGAAAGCCTATATGTTGTCCTTTTTTTGAGGGAGGATATCATCTCATAACGTTTCAAGAGCGAGAGATATCAGATTTGTACTGGCTAAAACCTACCTGTATTCCTCCAGTTGCCTTTTGCGTTCTAGGGTAGGCCCTAGAACTAAGAACAACTAGAACTAGAGATAGGTCTCTTTCTAGCAACCCCGCAGCCCAGGCGAGTCCGAGTTTCGATTGCTTGGTGGAGATGACAGTTCAAATACATTTTCAGAAAAGGGAAATGAAACTCAAAGTTTCATTTCTCCCAAACATCCCTACCAAGTTGTGCAGCTTCGGCTACAATTTAATAGAATTTATTACGCACGGTACTAAATTACGAGTTTTTGTGTTAGATTTTTTTTGTAAAACTCTTCCATCGAATATTCCAATCACAGCCTTATAAATAACAATTTGTATTGAATGCTCTTGGGATTTGTTTGGTAAAGAAAGAAAAAAATGAAAATGTTGTTAACAAAGTTGGTTTCCATTTCCTTTGTATACAGTTTCATACATGTGTAGACTGTGCAATTGTCGTCCTATTCTCTTTTATGACAGCTATCTCCCTCCCTATATCCCAGACGCTTTCCCAATAAGCTGTTTATGTAGATCTGAAAATATAAAAGAACGGCATATCGTATCGTAGTGCCTTCGTCTGAGAATTTGTACCATTATTATGAACTTGCTAGCTCCTAGCGGCGTCGTCCGCGCGACAATAAAAAAAGTTCCCAAGGAGATTTACTCCCGAGATAAAAAGCACTCTATGTGCTATTTTTTTTATTATTATTTTTTTTATAAAAATATAAAAATAAAGCTTATACTTAATAATAATGGGCTATTTACTTATTATTAGGACATAGTCCATCCTGTGTATCACGTTGCATCCACATCTCTTCAACCGTTTGAGCGTGGCGAAGTATCAAACATACACACATATACACACCAAACTTTCGCCTTTATAATATAACTAGCTGACACGGCGAACTTCGTACCGCCTAATAGTAAGGATAACGCCATCTACAGGCATTACCACAACAACATAATTCATTTTATAATGACATTTTAGTTAGAGATGGCGTTGTATTCGATTTTTTTTTCGTGATTTTTTCCATTTTTTCTCACCGTTTAATTCATTAAACCCCAAGCGAACGCTTGTTCGCCCGCACATTGTCTTACTATTGTGTTTCTAATTACGGTATTCAAAAGGTTAAACCTTCCTTGGACTATCTCGAATATTTCAAGACCAAAATTTTCCAAATCGGTCCAGCCGCTTTTGAGTTATAGCGAGACTAACGAACAGCTGTTCATTTTAATTTAGGTAGATTAGTGCGATTACAGAGCACTTGAAAAATATTTTCTCTAATATGGACAGGCTCGCGTTTGATCACTATCATCTGATGGTAAGCGATAATGTAGTCACCAAAGGAGCACGCTTGCCTCGAAATAATCTTCTGACTTAAAGTTGGACCGCGAGCCAAGTAATTTGAGCTTAAAGACCCCAAGCATAAAATAGATAGGTACAGAAGTTAATCTCATATATGTACTTCACTTTTCATACCTACGCTCGGCGATCGCGTTAGAGTCAGCGCGAGAGACAGATAGACAGACAGACTGACAGACCGACAAACAGACGGACAACAAAGTCATCCTATAAGGGTTCCGTTTTTTCCTTTTGAGGTACTGAACCCTAAAAACGGAACCCTTATAGGATCACTTTTTTGTCCGTTTGTCTCTCTGTCTGTCAAGATCCTTTATCTTAGGAACGCGTGGAGATATCGAGTTGAAATTAAAACCATATACTCAAGACTGCGGCCCCTTAAAGCTGTGAAAAAGTCAGACTTCAAAGTTAACGAAAAAAACAAGATACGGCCATTTCTGTCGCAAAAAACGTGTATTTCGACACTCTCAAGGGAATCAAAACTCATAGGGTACTTCATGTTGACCTAGAATCCTAAAATCTGGCATAAAGCAAGGTCTCTCTCACTTTTTTTGCGATTCGGAAAAATCTTCGTAACTCAAATTCGGGGATTGAACTGTTTTCATAGGTAAGTTTGTACGGAACCCACAGTGCGCGAGTCCGACTCGCACTTGCCCCGGTTTTTTATAAGGTGGGTAATCATCTAATGACTTCTTCCACTCTAGGGTGGATCGCGAGGGCGTGTCAGACTTTTACTGACTAAAACTACACCTATGTTCTTTCTTTGCCTTTTGCGTTCCAGGACCACGGGTGTCCCTTTCAGAAGTTGTTTACATGGCCCCCAAGTCCAGACCTTAGAAGTGTTAACACTGTAAGGGTGAACATTCGCCGTACGTCGGGTTGTCCGATCGTAGAAAGCGCACACACTCCAAAATGCATCCTCTAAAATACCTTCCTATTTATTTTCATGAGTACACCTACTACAATTTCATTCAAATTCACAGCTCATTTTGCAATAAATAAACATGAGTTACGAAATGTTTTGCAACAGATACAATACGACGTAATTCTCTCACTATTTTCCCCTACTAGTGCAAACTGCAACCTCACCGGAGCAAGTATTAATTCGAATCCGACTAGTAAGCAAAAAAGCTTTTAAGTCCCACTGAAACTAAAACAATTCCTGGTTCTACTTTACTTTGGACAAACAGGAAATATTCCATTAACGTCGTCAACATTTTCAAAGAATTCTTATAAACTTACGTAAACATTTCTGTAATTCAAATGATTTATCTGGAATCGTGATGATATTCTAAGACTTAGGATCATTATAAATGCGTATCAAAACCAAGTGGCACCTTTGTTGCATTAACAATAGGCATGTGCAAAAAATCGTTGCGAAGCGTTAAATTTTTTGTCGCATTATAAAAGCATTGTCAACTTCATTACGAATAGAACACAGCATTAATTTGAAAACTTTTCTTTTTTGGGTCTCAATCTTAATTTTTTTTAACAAAGTTTTTGACGTGCCAAACTGGTAAAAACGCTCGTTGAACAATCACAGAAATTAAGCTGGTTGATTGCCTCATGATGTCTCATGATGTCTACCTCCAAACTTTTTGGTGTTAGCGTGTTCTATCCTCATCATCATCATCATTTCAGCCGCAGGACGTCCACTGTTGGACATAGTTCTCCCCCAAGTGTCGCCACAACGAATGGTTTTTGTTTTTTTTTTATTCTTGATAGGTTCGCGCTTGACCGCTAACTCACCTGATGGAAAGCGACGATGCGGTCGACGATGGATCGCGCTTACCTAGAAGTAACCTATTCACTCTTGACTTAAAGATTCCCGGGTTGTAGCCATCAGGAAAAACAGATTGTCCTGTGCGTCTCGCATCCATCGCATTGCCGCGACTCTCACCAGGTCACATTGTTGGATGCCTTCCAACGCTGTATCTTCCGGTGCGCGTCCGCCACTCTAGAACCTTTCGGCCACACCAACCATCCGTTCTACGAGCAATGTACCCTGTCCACCTGTTCTCTCCTTTAACTGCGCAAACCTCTTTCTCCACTCCTTTCATCTTTCACGGACTAGCAAATCTGTCCTGTTCGTCCCGTCACTACATATTATGTAAACTTGAACTATACTTAAAATTGATTTAAATACCTAATCTTAGATAATTCATAATTTATTCCCAAAAAAAAACCTAATCAGCTCATGATGCTGTACTTATTGTGCTCCATAAATATCCAATGAATATACACAAAGCTGTACCGTGTTGTCGGCATATAAATTCACTCGAAATTGAAGTCCTACGTAACGTGCTAAAATATGCAAGAAAGTTCTATCCCGATCTCGCCGGAATGAGCAGTTTTATTTTGTTGGTAATAGAAAAATCTGACCATTTCGCCGAAAAAACGATTTGCAATCTTCGAAATAGGATAACATAATTCAAAGCTTCAAGTAAATCGGATTGCTTTGGGTCGAATAAAGTTCGGACGAGAGTCACTTTGAGTTGAGGGACGCACCAAGTACATTAATTATATGAATATCTTCCAAAGTATACGCAAAGTATACGCAAAGTATAATATTTTTAAGAAAGAATATTTAATCTCTAATTAATGTTCCAAAAACTGCAGTTGCTATTACGATTCACCAACATTTTCATTAAGAACGCTATCTTGTAAAAGCACTTGGAAGCCAAACTTTCAAGAAGACTAAACTCCACTTTTATTAGCTAATTATTTTGTGTACTTTAAAAGTTGTAATTGTTATTCAGAGTCCTGGTACATTCAGTTAAATTCTTCCACAAAAGATAACAGTCGAGGACTATCAAGTAATAAAACTGGCAAAGAAGGTCGGATTCATTGCTCATAAAAAGCATTTACGGCATCGCATGTAAAGTTTGTATAGCTGTTTTGTCCAGAAGTATGGTGGATTTCTCCATCCGACCTCCATCGGTAAAGTTGTGGTATAAAGCGTTTTTATCAATATAAAGTTTGAGTGGGAACAAATGACCCGCTTTGGTCCTTAAAGTTAGACTACGAGTTGTGGAAAAGTTGGACGTATGCCGTGATTATTTTTTTTTTACACCATCTAAACCTGACGCTTTTAAACCGTTTAACAGGATTAGGAATGGCCTTGTATTACAAGTGAACGGCCTATTATAAGTACAGTGGAACCTGGGATAGTTTAGAGCGAATTTAGATTTTTTCATTATTTATGGAGGACTAGCTGTTGCCCGCGACTTCGTCTGCGTTAAGTTTGTAAAAACGTACAATCATTCTGAGCTTGCAATTCATTCTGAAAGCAACGCAATTATTTATTGTACTATAACATAAAACGGTTAAAAGTAAAAACGCAAATTACCTTCAGGAAACATGTTATGTACTCGTCCAGATCCAAATGTATGAATGTCAATGAATAGAAAGAGTATGTAAGGGTCGCAGCAGTTGGCATTTCTGCCTACCCCAAAAGAAAAGAAATTAGTTTATGTATGTTTCTGGTTTATGTTCTGGTGAAACAACATTGTATGATTTTAACCCCTCGCCACAGTGAGCACGTCACAATCGCAGCGGTAATGCCTGTCTTTGAAGAGTGTCTACAGAGGCGTCACGGCATCCTCTCTTTGTGCAGGACTCACCGGATGTGGGTGTTTTGGGAGGTATCTGTATCGAATTCAACGGGAAGAAACACTCGGGTATCACCATTGTGCGGATCGCCTGGAGAATACGATGGAGCATACGGTGGAAGTCGGTCCCGCTTGGTCGGAGCGCCAGCACCGCTGTGTCCTCATGGAGGCGATTGGTGGAGAAAATGTCAACCAGTAGCCTCCTTCAGTGAAGCACTACGATCGAAGAAGGTGGCTGAAACTATGAGGGATAGGACATTCTGACTCCTTAACTGCCGCTGCAAGTGATGCTCCGGGTGTTGAAAGCCGCAGGGCGATTACCAGCCATCGCAAACCGGGATTGCGGTGGTGTCGTCCGGCCGTCTGGTCAAAGCAATCCTGAATCGACGGCGCGCTGTATTCTGCACCGGACTCAAAGAGATGTCAGCAAATGGATAGGGCCCTCTAGGGCCGATGTCTGCGAGATTGTTCGAAAGAGTTACCTCCCGTAAAATTTTCGCCTCAATAATTTTTCACTGAAGAGTTTAAGCCGTTAGACAGCTTTGGTAGAGGTAAATGAAGGAGCATAATCGGGACACCGACCTTCAGCTGAATAAAGTGCACTGATAGTGCAAAGCCAAAAAGCCAGTGAATCCAAAAACTACCATCATCATCATCAACTATCTTCCTCCACAACAGTACTTATGAAGAGCTTGATGTGTATTTAACTGACGTCCCCGTTGAATGAATTTCGGCGAAATCGCGTCTTGATGGCCAAACCGAGAGGTCACTGTCACCGATTGCCTCTATGAGGACACGGCGGCTCACCCAAATGTGATAGACCTCCACCGCATGTTACACCGGATCCTCCGGGCGATTCACAAAATGGTAATATCAGGATACTTCCAACCGAATCCGGAACAGAAACCGCTCGAAACACCCTCAACAGTCCTGAGCTTGTGTATCCATAAAACAATAAAATTACGGTAAACAAATGTAGCAGCCGATTAGTGTTATCCCTGAGACTGGCCTCCCTCAGAGGGTTGTTCCAGTGTTGGTCACCACTCACTGCAAGGAGGTAACGTCCAGATGTCGACGTAAGGCTGCCAGGAATCTGAGATACATCAGTGATCAGGAACGTAAACCACTTTCGACCCCGTTTTATATGGAGCAGAAACTGCAAACAATAAATCACGCCATTATTAGGCCGCAAGGTGCCATCCCGGAGGACATAGTGGAGCATACAGAGGTGTGTCCCGCAAGGGCGAATCACCGCCGTGTCCTCGTGGAGGCAATCGGCGTCAGTCACCTCTCGCGCCGGGGCCTGGTTTGGGCTATAGTCCAGAGCGAGGAGGAATGGTAGGCGGTCGCCTCCTTCTGCAAAGCCGCAATGCTAGCGAAGGAGGAGGCCGCACGCGTGAGGGAACGAACGTCCTCACGCCGAGCCGAGATTCCGACCCCGACGACCAGACGACGCAGGCTTGCAGACATCGAACAATGGGTAGCTAGCCGTCCGGCCGTCCGGTAATTAACCGAACCGAGCCCAGTCGTAACAGCACGTAGTGATCCACGCGCTCCTCAAAGAGATGTTTCAAAGCGCAACTGAAGGGCACAAGTGTGGTTTTAGTCAGTAAAAGTTTGACACGCCCTCTCGCTCCAACCAGAGAAGTCATTGGATGATGTCCACTCTTAAAAAAAGACAAAAAAAGTACCATCATTATCATTATCTGGAGAGCGGATTGTAGAGCAGTGGTGGCCGAGTGGTAACGGCTCCGACTTACGAGTTGTAGGTCGCGGGTTCAAACCCAGCCAGGCGCATTACTTTGTGTAATTTATTTCATCAACACTGCTCTCAAAACGGTGAAGGAAAACATCGTGAGGAAACCGGCATGTCCTAGAACCAAAAATTCTAAAACATGTGACATCCACCAACCCGCACTGGGCCCGCGTGGTGGATTACGGCCCATTCCCTCTCCTAGAGAGGAGGCCTGAGTCCCAGCAGTGGGAACATTATAAGGCCGACTATGCTATGCTATTATCATTATCATTATCATGGACATAGGCCTCCCCAAGTGTCGCCATAATGACTGGTCCTGTGTGTCTCGCATCCATCGGATTCCCGCGACCCTCACCAGGTCATCGGTCTACCTGGGGGCCTTCCAACACAAGGTGCCATGCAACCCCTTCCGAAAATTTGGCCGTGTTATTTTAAAATCAATAATTAAATACATATACTTGTTTACTTTTATCGCCTTTTTTGGTTGGTATCCCTTGAATAATCATGGTCAATTATCTTGTTACAATCATGGGAAAAAAAAGCAGTAGGATTGTTAAAAATGACTCCGTCTAACACCAGTTTAACCATAACTATTTTCCTCCAATTTTGAACAATAGAACTGTCTGCAAACGTGGGCGATGGTCATTCTTCCGCCATTCAGAAAATTACGTAAAATACACAATGCCATCTATCAAATATGAAGTTCAACTGTCATTGTCATCATTATTTCTACTTTGAGTCTTTAGATGGCGTTGCGAGTATCTGAATTGCGTGTGGTGCCATATTTTACTAATTCGATTTTATTATGTGTTTTGATTAGTTTTTACAATATATTTAGAAGATATCGAATAGAAATGTCAATTTTATTTTGAAAAAATGGTAAAAGTTATTTTATTACAAAAAGAAGATAAAATAATGACAAAAATTTTAACTGTAGCTGGGAATCGAACTCGCGGCAAATGTCGTTCAACACTGATGTTTTGGATTATTGCTCACCCCCCATAGCAAATAGCGTGATAATTTATAGCCTAACAGATGCACTGACCTATAAGGATTATGTATGCAAAATTTGAACAGGATCGGTTCAGTAGTTTTTGCGCCAATTAATACCATCGCAAAATAATTTTACTGTTTTATTATATGTATAGATTTTCGTTTACATAGTGTTTCAGGTTCACAGTGTTATTATCATATTTACAAAGGGCTTCGAGTTTCGAGTGTCGTATGTTTGCTAACAACGTATCGCAATCTGTCCGGAGCAATATTAAAAATACTAAAGTACTAGCGTCAGCCAGCGACTTCACCCGAGTAGAAAAATATAACACCACAGTCGAAAATATATAGCATTTAACAACAGTGATAAAATAGCATTTAATTCTACTGGTAAAAGAAATTTTTAAATCGGTCCAGGAGTTTTTCAGGTTAATAATAAAAATTAATAATAAAATTATAATATAACTATAGCCTAGCCATTATTCAGTTATAGGCTAAAGATTAATTAATGCAAAATTTCTTTCTCACTCATATGGTTTGCTGTAAGAAAACCCAGTTGTGGGTTAAGCTCGCCTATGTACATCAACTGTCCTATTTATAATGTATGTATAAAATGGTGTGTACAATAAAGAATAAAGAAAGAAAGAATTAATTAATTGTCTCACTGAAGCTATTAAGCAAAAATATATCTCATTTATTGAGGCTTATTATTCTCTGTAACAGAGGAATTTCAACGCATTATACAGTTTCACTGTATAAGTAATCCTAATATAATTACTATCATAATCAAGATCGACACCCGTTCAATGCCAAGCACGTGCCTTCAAAAAGACCGCTACGATAATTATAGTGTAGTAGTATAGTAGACTTGACACGCACTTATTTAACTCGTTGAGTAGTGTAATTAGAGACACAATAGTAAGACAATGGCGCCCGAGAGCCGGCGTTCGTGCGGGGATCAACAGCTTAAACAAGCACTTCCCACTTCAATATCAATACCATTAAACAAAGTTTCATCACCCATTTTACGAAATGACCCGATAGAAACACTGTAATTAGCAGGCAGGAGATGGATCACAATAATTGCGCAAACAGAGATAGATCTGTAATTACCTGACGTACCTTCTACAATAGATCACGACTGGACTTAATCGATGTCTCAATGACGTGACCAGATTGACGAATGAAGATATAGTAGAACGGAGCAAATTGTATATTATGATCAGGTACAAAAACTACTAATGAAAGGTCCTTACAACTAAGATCCTCTCGGGTAATAATGTTATATGTTGTCCAAAAACCCAAGTAATGAGATTATAGCTTCAAAGTCTTGAGCATCGACGCTGAGTTGCTAGCCTGTCGGCTTTCTGTCGGTTGCATTTCGAGGAGTATGAATCGGAATTGCATAACTTAATTTCGACAAGCCCGATCAATCATCAGACCACCAGATGTACGGCGATGCGTAGGTACATGGTGGACATCGCACTCATATGAACAAAACGTTTTAGGAGTGCATTCGTTGTGCGAGCAGTTAAAGAGTGGAATTTCCTGCCGAAATCTGTGTTTCCTGATAGCTTCAACCTAGGAACATTTAACTCGAGAGTGAATAGGTTACTTCTAGGCAAACGTGTTCCATACTCGATCACATCATCGCTTACCATCAGGTGAGACAGTGGCCGAGTGCGAGCCTATCAAAAATAAAATTTGGAGCAAGGTTGAGTTACCACTTATGAAGACTATAAAGGCGTTATCCTAAGCCCATCAAAATCAATAATCAAAACACAATGAGATTATCAAGGAGCAAGTGGTGAATTCTATTATGAACCAAATGTATCAGAACATCAATCTGCACTGTCGATATCGATCAAATTACTTATCACGATCGTTTATTGTGTAATATGGCATTTTCGTCTCACGATTCAAGAGCAATTGTTGCAGTCATATCTGAGGAATGAGCATTTGTTGCAATAATATCTATCAAATTTTGTGGTCTTCAAAATTATATCCCGTACTATATCTAGTACAATTTTTTGCCTAACTGACATATCATGTACATGATGGCATTTATCCGCCTACTTGATGAGATATTGAAGATATTTCGTAAAGTTTGACATTCTATATAGTCCTTGCATATCTACTTGTATATTTCTTCATTCTGAATAATCCGTGGACAATATTATGGATTATAAGTTTATCTATTTATCTAAAAAAATATTTTTAATTGTTTTTTTGTAACTAATAAATAAAATCGATAATGGAACAATTTGCCGTCCGATTATAATTTAGGTGTCTTGACGACACCACCAGGCTAGAGTGAATAGGCTCTTAATAAACTAGTGCGCCTCACCATCAACAACTGCATCACTGCTTACCACCAGGTGGGTACCACTCAAGCACTGGTTTATATCAATTAAAAAAAAAACAAAAAACATAAGGCATAAACATAGTCTTCATTACAAAAGAAGAAAATCAGCCATATTTCTGTACCCAAATATTTAATGGCAAATATTGAAGCAAGCACTCACAAGTCAGTCCCTACTACATTAATATACCTAACGACCTCGACGACAACACAGTTATAATTTGTCATTTCCGCGCTCCATTTCTATTCCCACATTTCCCCTTATATTACATACCGAAATCCTCTGATAAAATACTTGCGCGCTTTCATGGTTGCCTGGTACATTACCATCTGTTACGTGGCCCTTATTGCGAACACATGTGTTGCTACTGTATACGTTTGTATGTGTTTTTTGTATAACTATGTCTTTATAAAAGATAGCTGTAGTAAAGCTATGGAAAATTGAAATATAATTGCAAATGGTGGGTCACTAAAAGTCTGACTCCTCGTTCTACCAAGAAGAGGAGGAGACATTTTATAATTACCTAGCAAAAAAAACTGTGATAACTGCAAAACTTAAAACTGGGACGTATTTATCAGCACCCGACTTCTAGTGATAGATCTGGTTGTTCCAGGCTAATGCAATAACATATACTGTGGGATAGTAATACAAAAATAAAAAAATAATAATAAGTGCCGTTTATGTAAGTACCTATCTAATGTTGAGTGAGAGAGAGAGAGAGAGAGAGAGATTGAATGTGTGTGTTTTGCATTTTATTTCAGTTAAAATGTCACTATGATAAACATAAGTGTATGTCTTATGAATAAGTTACTACTGAGAGTTTACGTTTATCGTTTGTGACTTGGCTAGGGGGGCTGTTCTAATGTTCTGAAATTTAGCGTTAGTAGTAATCGATGTGGATGATTTTGTACATATACCCCTGAGTTTGTTTCGGTGTTTCTTCTCAGGGTAGTCAGCTAGGAAACACCGGCTTCATCTAGTTTAAATTGACAAAAAAAAAATGACGTGTAAAAGTGTTTTAAAAAAACCTATTTGCAAAATAAATATCATTTATCATTTATATTGTTTTCTCTAACCCTTAGGTACTGTCCTGTTGCTGGGCTAAGGCCTTTCCCAACCAAGTCCTTCCAGATTTTCTTCTCCCGTGCCGTCTCAAACCAGTACTCGCGGTACGCGTTCAGATCATCCCACCACCGCTTTCTAGGCCGGCCTCGACGGCGCTTTCCCCCATGCAGCTGACGTGACCAGACCAATCCCATTTGAGCCTGGCAGCCTTTTTGCCTACGTCTGTTATGCCCGTTTTGGAGCGCAGCGTTACTATTATTTTATATACATTATTTTTCGAACATAGTAACCAACACATGTGTTCACAATAAGGGCCACGTAACAGATGGTAATGTACCAGGCAACCATGAAAACGCATCTATTAGTTCAGTTGTTTATAAGCATATTGTGGATAAGTAACTTAGCAATATTAGTCAATGCAAACATTCGATTCATTACTCTCACTATTAATCGAATGTTTGCAAGTGTGAGTGATATTCTTCTCTTCATAAAATAACCTAATAAGTTGTACACCTGCTTGCGGGTATTCGTTACCTACTCATATTGCTTGCGAAATAGCCGCTAACTGAAATATAACGGCTTCGCAGACGATCTATACCGGGAACACAAAGTTTACTTCTCTTGAAATAGTGCTTTGTTTACCGCATCGATTTGTTTTCGTTTGAAAAACCCACATCGTTTCTTATAAAAGAGGCCGATAGATTATTTATTTTTATAATGATTTGAATCCACTAACATTTTTTTCATAAATTCCTTTACTTTTGCAGAGCATTAGGGAATATACATGAACAAAATTTTGTTATCTAACCAGTTTAGTAAATATACAAAAATAGAATATTTACAATGAAAAAAATATCATAATTGGTGGAAAAGCAAATGAGATATAACGATTTTAAATAAATGGAACTGTATCTCTCGTCAAAATGCTGTTTTCTATGGCAGCCATATGGGCGTGATGAATTTTGACGTCAAAAACCACGTCGGACTTCTCTTTCTAATTAGCAGCTATGAATCTTTATAAGTTCAACTGTCTATCTTCTTCTATCTTCTATATGTATAAAAAATAATAGCTGTTCGTTAGTCTCGCTAAAACTTGAGAACAGCTGGACCGATTTGGCTAATTTTGATCTTGAAATATTCGAGATAGTACAGGGAAGGTTGAGTACCGTAATTAGAGACACAATAGAAAGACAATGAGCGAGCGAACGCGGACGTTCGCTTGGGGTTTAATGATGAATTAAACGGTGCGAAAAAATGGAAAAAATTCACGAATAAAAATTCGAATACAAAGCCATCTATAATTAAAATTATGTCATTATAAAATGAATTATGCTGTTCTGGTAATGCCAGTAGATGGCGTTATCCTTACTATTAGGCGGTACTAAGTTCGCCGAGTCAGTTAGTTGTTGATAAAAAATTAAAAAAAACATATTTGTTCATTATAGCTGAAAATTATTTAATTTAACAAATAAAGAAATTGCATGTGTATTCCCTGTTCTGGTAAGATGTCTTATGAGTGAAATGTCAGTATCTATCATAAACTAAAACACACACGTAAAGCTTTAGATTGACAACTTATTCATAAGACATACACTTATGTTTATCATAGTGACATTTTAACTGAAATAAAATGCAAAACACACACATTCAATCTCTCTCTCTCTCTCTCACTCAACATTAGATAGGTACTTACATATACGGCACTTATTATTATTTTTTTATTTTTGTATTACTATCCCACAGTATATGTTATTGCATTAGCCTGGAACAACCAGATCTATCACTAGAAGTCGGGTGCTGATAAAGAGAGAGATTGAATGTGTGTGTTTTGCATTTTATTTCAGTTAAAATGTCACTATGATAAACATAAGTGTATGTCTTATGAATAAGTTGTCAATCTAAAGCTTTACGTGTGTGTTTTAGTTTATGATAGATACTGACATTTCACTCATAAGACATCTTACCAGAACAGGGAATACACATGCAATTTCTTTATTTGTTAAATTAAATAATTTTCAGCTATAATGAACAAATATGTTTTTTTTAATTTTTTATCAACAACTAACTGACTCGGCGAACTTAGTACCGCCTAATAGTAAGGATAACGCCATCTACTGGCATTACCAGAACAGCATAATTCATTTTATAATGACATAATTTTAATTATAGATGGCTTTGTATTCGAATTTTTATTCGTGAATTTTTTCCATTTTTTCGCACCGTTTAATTCATCATTAAACCCCAAGCGAACGTCCGCGTTCGCTCGCTCATTGTCTTTCTATTGTGTCTCTAATTACGGTACTCAACCTTCCCTGTACTATCTCGAATATTTCAAGATCAAAATTAGCCAAATCGGTCCAGCTGTTCTCAAGTTTTAGCGAGACTAACGAACAGCTATTATTTTTTATACATATAGAAGATAGAAGAAGATAGACAGTTGAACTTATAAAGATTCATAGCTGCTAATTAGAAAGAGAAGTCCGACGTGGTTTTTGACGTCAAAATTCATCACGCCCATATGGCTGCCATAGAAAACAGCATTTTGACGAGAGATACAGTTCCATTTATTTAAAATCGTTATATCTCATTTGCTTTTCCACCAATTATGATATTTTTTTCATTGTAAATATTCTATTTTTGTATATTTTCTAAACTGGTTAGATAACAAATTTTTGTTCATGTATATTCCCTAATGCTCTGCAAAAGTAAAGGAATTTATGAAAAAAATGTTAGTGGATTCAAATCATTATAAAAATAAATAACCTATCGGCCTCTTTTATAAGAAACGATGTGGGTTTTTCAAACGAAAACAAATCGATGCGGTAAACAAAGCACTATTTCAAGAGAAGTAAACTTTGTGTTCCCGGTATAGATCGTCTGCGAAGCCGTTATATTTCAGTTAGCGGCTAGTTCGCAAACAACATGAGTAGGTAACGAATACCAGCAAACAGGTGTACAACTTATTAGGTTATTTTATGAAGAGAAGAATATCACTCACACGTGCAAACATTCAATTAATAGTTAGAGTAATGAATCGAATGTTTGCATTGACTAATATTGCTAAGTTACATATCCACAATATGCTTATAAACAACTGAACGAATAGATGCTCTTTCATGGTTACCTGATACATTACCATCTGTTACGTGGCCCTTATTGTGAACACATGTGTTGGTTACTATGTTCGAAATATAATATATATAAAATAATAATAACGCTGCGCTCCAAAACGGGCATAACAGACGTAGGCAAAAAGGCTGCCAGGCTCAAATGGGATTGGGCTGGTCACGTCAGCTGCATGGGGGAAAGCGCCGTCAAGGCCGGCCTAGAAAGCGGTGGTGGGATGATCTGAACGCGTACCGCGAGTACTGGTTTGAGACGGCACGGGAGAAGAAAATCTGGAAAGACTTGCTTGGGAAAGGCCTTAGCCCAGCAACAGGACAGTACCTAAGGGTTAGAGAAAACAATATAAATGATAAATGATATTTATTTTGCAAATAGGTTTTTTTAAAACACTTTTACACGTCAATTTTTTTTTTGTCAATTTAAACTAGATGAAGCCGGTGTTTCCTAGCTGACTACCCTGAGAAGAAACACCGAAACAAACTCAGGGGTATTATGTACAAAATCATCCACATCGATTACTACCTAACGATAAATTTCAGAACATTAGACCTGAACTCAAATATTATGTTACACAACAAAATACATTATCTGAGGAACTCGTGACTAAATAAAAACAGCCACACAGGTTAATCCTTAAGGTCAAGCAACCTTTACCGAGGTCGGTCTGTGGATGGGACGCCTCCTTCTGCGAAGCAGTATCAGAGAAGGAGGCGGCCACACATGTGAGGAAACGGACATCATCACGCCCCAGCCGTCAGAATCCAGACCTCATTTCCAGCCAACGTAGGCGTGGGCTTGCGGACGATGAGCAATGCGTAGCTCACCGTCCGGCCGTCCGTTAACCGTCCAGACAGAGCTCGAGTCGTCGACGGCGCGTAGTGTTTCAACCGTGTGTAAACCGTAGGGACCCAGCAGGGCCGATGCCAATTAAGAGCACTTATTCCTCGTATACCTACAATATAACGATGCTGCTGTGTAAGATATTGGAATTTACTTTATTGAGAGCCAATCACCTAACTAACCTTTTCCCAGCTAGCTTGGGGTCGGCTTCCAGTCTAATCTGATGCGGCTGAATACCCGTGTAAACATAGAGCGACTGCCTATCAAACCCCCACCCAGTTACTGGGCAACACGATACTTCCTGGATAGACTGATGGTCAGACTTCCTGGCGTCTGACTATCTGTAATGACCGTCAAAGATCTACGAATGACAACCGGGCCCAACGGCTTTACGTGCTTTCTGAGGCAAGGGCTGTCAGTAATATCCTAGATTAACTTAGAAAAGGTCTAAAAATTAATTGAAAAAATTACATTGGTACATGTATATGAGAGGCGGGTACCTTAACCACTGGGCCATCATGACACAAATAGAAAGAAAAAAGAAAGAAAGAAAAATATAAATACACTGTAAAATCCAAATTTAACACTGACACATGTGTGTCTCACGGCTGCGCCAAATAGGTCCAGTTTAGCAAAAATGCCAGACAACTACACGGTAGTCAGTGGTAGTTGCCTAAGGCTGGTTTTCAACTGAACCTTATTGCGCAACGGCAGTTATAAGAGAGTCAAATCAAGATTCAATACCTTCATATATTTCGTAGAAAATACTTTTATAATTTAGATACCGTAGCGGCTTCCTAATTGAACCTCTTTCCATATCTCATTATTTATTTGTCTCACGTCCAGTAAATCCTCGAAGGTAATATTAATGATATTTTCAAAACAGTTTCCCTTTTCATAATTCTGTAAGCGTTTACCTGAAATTCCGTTTGTAATTTAGTGAAATTTCGTAGCCATGCCAGTGCTACTTAATCAAGCATACCAGGTCGGACCCAACATTCTGAGCATTCACTTACCTACCTTAATGTAGCATCATAATTTGTGTTTCACAAAAGCATAACTCGAGACCCGTAGAAATAAATATAAGGACCCAGTCAGTACATTAACAAGAACTTAACATAATCAGCTTTATTATGTTCCCACTGCTGGGAATTAGATCTCCTCCCTAGAAGAGGGAATATTACCTACTTACGTAATTCACTACGTAAACCCTGTGTGGGTTGATGGATGTCACATGTCTGCGATTTATTTTTGTTCTAAGATATGTCGTTTTACTCATTTCCTTCACCGTTTTGAGAGCATAACATAATATATAACATACTCAGCCTTTCCCACTGCTGGGACTCGGACCTCTCTAGAAGGGGTTGATGAAACATTTTTCAAACGTTTTAATGTTTTCTTTCACCGTTTTGAGAGCAGTGGTGATGAAATAAATTACATAAAGGGTTTGAACCCATAACAAACAAAAAACACGTAAGTCGGGGCCGTTATGACTGAGCCACCATAGCTCACTGAAACAAAAATCAAGCGCAAATACTATCACTACAACAAATGTAAATTTCATTTAGATACTATCCTAAAATTGAAGAAACAATCCACATAACTGAGTGGTTCTAGCTTAAAATAGATTGAAATAGAACCAGAAGGAGGGTTATTTGCGAGACCACTCACACACAACAGTCTGTATTGCGCGTCTCTACCGTCAATTCAATCCAACATCTTCCTGCCTTTTTTTACAAATTTGTTTCGGGACGACGCAACAGGTCTTTTTCTGACTTTACACTAATATTATAAACGCAAGTTTATATGTATGTTTGTTACTGCTCCACGCTTAGACGGCCAAAATTTCGCACACGTGTTTAGATTATGTCCTATAATAGGACATAGAATATCTTTTTATCCCGAGAGTGTGTTCCTTTGGGACAATTTTTGTGTTTAACATGACGAAGCCGCTGGCAGAAGCTGGCCTTTCATATAATGTCGTTTACCAGCAAACAATCGGATCATAAAATTGAGGAATGTCATCACTACTCAAATACTCTTAAACAAATATTAATAAAACTGTTGATCCATAAAGTCCGTTCAAAGATCAATTTTTGTCTACCATAATATTTGGTTTGTCTAACATTAACCGCTTCGCAAAGACTGATATTGATTACCAAAGAGTATTACTCAAACAGTTTTTTAACAAATATGTCTGGTTTATTCAAGGTGACAGACCTTGAATAAACCAAACATATTTGTCTATGAATGAAATATGAATGAGCATACTACAATATCGTAAGCTTTTTTGCTTTTAATGCCCACCATGACAGTATACGACGTGAGTCATTATAATGCACAATGGTTGACTCGTCTGTCGCAGCGGCATTCAATATGCAAAACTGTAGTGATTCAGGTGTCTTCGTGTCAGAGGCAGGTGTGGCGAAGGTACTGTCATACACCTTATGCATTTATGATGTAATTTCATCCATCTCTGAAGGCAGGTTGAGTATCTGGAGGTAAGTAGGTTGTTTGTATCTGACGCTGGGCGTGATTATACTGTAGAGATAACTTGGTTGGTATTAGCCAGCTATTTTGTTGAACTTTGATCTGATCGGTCTATACATACACTTCCGTTGCTCATTTCCTAAGATCAAAGTGGATGAAACTTTAATCTTAAAAATCAATTAGTACAAAAAAATTCGTCCACTTTATTATTATTATTATCATATTTAAAGCCCTTACTAATTAACTCAAAATACCTAATAGAAAAATTGAGAAACTTAAATTTTCAAGCGTAAATACGATATTAAAATTCACATTTTTGTTTTCGCAGAGACAAGACAAGAGTACTACTTAAAATATAAACTCAAGGGAAATCCAAGTATTTAATTACTGCGGGCTTGTGGAAGGCAAGCAATGTATAGCTCGCCGTCCGATCATCCGGTAACCGTCCGGACCGAGCCCAAGTCGTCGACGGCGCGTACTGTTCCACGCGCGCCTCAATATGTCAGCAAACCATAGGGGCCCAGCAGGGTCGAAGCCTACTGGGGCCAAGGGTCTGCTTCTGAAAGGAAGACTCGGCCCTGGTATGAAAGGTAACACAGGAACAGGAGTGGGTTTTTAGTCAGTAAAAGTCTGACACACCCTCAAGCTCCGCCCAAGAGCAGGGGATGTTATTGGATGGTTTTCCCACAGAAAAAAAAAGTATTTAATTACGTTTAAGTCACTTTTCCAAAAATAAAGTCTAAACTCAAGAGAAACTTAAGTATAAGTAATTAAGTTTAAGTCACTCTTCCAAAAAATACAACGACGAGTGAAACTTTTTAAGTCTTCGAAGGTAAATAAAACAATCTAGGTACCACATAAATAATTGTTCTTTCGGTCTTCATTTCGTTAACTTCCACTTACACTTGTTTATAGCTTCATTTTAATCAAAAACTTAAATTATTTATTCTTCTTAAACTTTCCTGAAGAAGACCCATTATTATTGCGGTTATCATAATTAGTATATTAAATTAAGAAATACGGCACCTTCTGTACCCTTGGAAGTTTTTTTTTTACCTTTTATAGGCTCACGTTTGACCACTATCTAAGCTAATGGTAATCGATGACGTGGTCGACGATGGAGCAGACTGACCAAACAGTTACAATTATCTGGCTTATTCATCATCTTTCTGTCCTTGTCCCATTTTATTTAGGGTTGGCGCAACACGTATTTTTCTTCCATTCTGTCCTGTCACTCGTCACACTATCACTAACTCCCTTTTCTTTCATATCACTTCTCACACAATCTATCCATCTTTTCTTTGGCCTCCCTCTCCCTCTCTATCCATCCACATGTAAACTTATAACGATTCCCTTTCAAGTTTTCAGTCACTGGCGCCACTTTCAAACTTCCCCTAATATACCTACTCATTTCTCACTTTATCCATTCTCGTCACACCACACATCCATCTTAACATTCTCACCTCTGCTAAGTGAAATCTTTTTATTAATTATTTGACTTATTAATGACATATAATTATATTTTTTATGACTTATTAATAGTCTACCCTCAGAATTAAAAAAATGTATTAAGTACTCATAATAATATCAAATGTAAACTTAAGCAATATTACTTAAGTATTATTCCGATGGATGCGAGACGCACAAGACCGTTCATTGTGGCGACACTTGGGGGAGGCCTATGTCCAACAATGGACGTCTATCGGCTGAAATGATGATGATGAAAGATGTTATAAATTGTTATCGACGATAACGTACACATATAAAATACATTTTGTATAGTTCGATATTGAGATAGACTCATGCTATCGTGAGTAACACAACTACTACTAATACTATTGCAAGTAGTTGCAATAGAGAGAGAGAGAGTTGGTAGTTGTTGATGTTGTTGTAGTATTGTTGTACTATTACAAGTTCAAACCTTAATGGTGTTTGATTGCAATTTAATATAGATAATCCCGTATTCTTTTGTATAAATGACAAATAAAAAATAAAAAACTTTAGACTTAAAAAGCCTTAGGTTCGTACTTCGTAGGGTTATTGCACTAAACCCGACTATCGTCAACCTGGTCGGTTTAAAAGCTTGTTGATTAATCCAACGCAATGTTTGATAAAGAGGCAACGTAAAAAAGACAGATAATACCTTAATGCTCTGAGAGCAGTGGTGGCCGAGTGGTAACGGCCCCGACTTACGAGTTGTAGGTCGCGGGTTCAAACCCAGCCAGGCGCATTACTTTGTGTAATTTATTTCATCACCACTGCTCTCAAAACGGTGAAGGAAAACATCGTGAGGAAACCGGCATGTCCTAGAACCAAAAATTCGAAGACATGTGACATCCACCAACCCGCACTGGGCCCGCGTGGTGGATTATGGCCCATTCCCTCTCCTAGAGAGGAGGCCTGAGTCCCAACAGTGGGAACATTATAAGGCCGACTATGCTATGCTATGCTATGCTCTGTTAGCATTCGGTAATATCGTCATTCACTCGAATATTTCACAAAACTTGTTTCATGAAATAAATGTTTTTGTAAACACATAAAAAGTTTTTGGAAAAAAAAATCCTCACACAGAATTTTGATTAAATGTGCAATTTATAAATATAGGTATTATTTAACTTTTTAATATATGAGTACATTAATTAAGGGTCAAAGGTCACGCAAATAGCATATTTTTGGACTATACTGGATTAGTTTTACAGTTATGATTGGATTTCAATAAAAACTAGATAATATTCACAAGATATCTGTGCTACCAAAATATTTAGAGATAGATGTGTAATAACTTCATAATCACGTAAAAGCGGTTCGCGGGCGCTCTTAAACTACTTAATCAAATCGGCCCTCTGGGAGATTCTGAGACGTGCTGTAAAGGATTAAACTTTGCACCCCGAACGATGGTCGTGATACAATCACGTTGCGTTTCTGTGCAGAACTATTGTGAACTTACTCACTGCTGCTTACGCTTCATGCTAATCAAAACTTCTGTAGTTCAGAATAACTACAAGGAAATTCTCCTTTGTTTACCCAGAAATATTTGTCACTTTATATAGTGTGTCCACAAATAAAGGAAAACCAAAAACAAAGATTTTTGTCATTACATTAAAAACCTCGGCACGTATCTCTCGCTAGGTGGCACTCATAACTATGTGGGAAACCATACAGTTGTTCCATTTTGATATTCAATTTACGAGTCACGAACTATAACGGAGCGACACAACAAAGGCTGTCTTGTCGTATTTTAAAAAGAAGCCACGAGGTTTTTACATTTACAGGTACTTTCAGATTCCGTGAAATGGCCATACCGACCAGAAGGGGATTTTCAAAAAGTAGCTCCAATATTGGAAAACCAAACTGACGATTTTCTTTCTGTTTATTGTTGATAGTCTCGTGCTTCACCGCTATCTCCCTGATACCTGATGGTAAGCGATAATGTGGTCGACGATGGAGCACACTTGATTAAATTTAACCTATTCACTCTAGATTGTAGGTTGACCCCCAGGTTGTAGCTATCAGGAAACACAAAGTACGGCAACGAATTCCGCTCCTTAGCTGTACGCATAAAGAATGTGTTTCCAAATTGTTTTGTACGTTTAAGTAGAATGACCGCAATGCACCAATAGTGTATCACCGATACGAGGTGGACATCGTGTATTCGAAAGTAACATCCATGAGTTAATTTTTTTTTTGAGCTCATAACAGACTGGACATGTTTGATCTTGATCTGCATCAAATTGGTAAACAATTTTTTTCACCTCCACAACCTCAACTAAATACACCTGAAAGTATTTCTATATGAAAGTAATTCTGTTAGTTCCTAATGCATTATCTTAGTTAGCTATATCAATGAAAACTCAGTTCAAACGCCCACATCTCGGTTGCTCTGACTGAAAAATATAGCCACAATCAAGATTGGTAAGACGATAGCTGCCCATTAACGCTCAGTTGACGTATAGAACCAATATTTTCCCAGCTAACGAAGTTGGCGGCACTATGGCACTAGGTATACTTCGGTATAGCGCTGTCCACAAGTTATAATGCCAATATCTGACAAAATCACATTTTGAGTTATTTTTTAGGACATAGAAATCAAGGGAACTTAACGGTGATTTATTTACGTATTTCGGAAAGTGATGTTTCGACAAATCGATAGATAATTTTGGTTAATTACTGTGGCATCGTAAAACGAAAACCTGCCAAATGTCACTTAACGGCACTGTAGTTTAAAAACTGCAGTATAGAGGTAATACCGACTTTGAGCTTAAAAGTACTTGTACATTCCTAGCGGATATAATTATGTAAAGTTACATCCGCATCGTAATGAAAAAACAGGGCAAGTTCAAGTCGGACTCGCGCACTGCGAGTTCCGTACAATCTTACCTATGAAAACAGTTCGATTCCCGAATTGAGTTACAAAGATTTTTCCGAATTTTATAAAAAGTTTTTTTTGTGACGTAACTACAAATTTAGAGTTTTCAGATTTCAGTTCTATATCTATACTATAAGACCTTGCTTTATGCTAAATTTCAGGATTCTGGCTCAACGGAAAGTATATGAATTTTGATTTCCTCGAGAGGGTAACGTGTATTTCGATAGGTTTTTTGCGACATAAACGGTTGTATCTTTTTTTTTTCGTATGAAGTTTGATTTTTTCACAGCTTCAAGGGACCGCAGACTTGAGTATATGGTTTTAATTTCAACTCGATACCTCCACGCGTTCCCGAGATAAAGGGTCTTAACAGGCAGACAGATGGACGGACAACAAAGTGATCCTATAAGAGTTCCGTTTTTTTTCCTTTTGTGGTACGGTACCCTGAAAAATAAAAATTAAGAGAACTGTATTGTCTATTATTTCCCCTAAATGTTATCGATACTTGTCTTATGTTGAAGATTATCATCAAATCGCTATCTTTATTAAACCTACCTTGCAAAGCGTATCCTTCTAACTACAATCATCCTAAAAACAAAGTGACTGTATACTTTCTAAACTTGACACTTGCACAATGCGTACGAAGACGAAAGAAAAAAAGGTGCAAGATTATTTGTTTACTAGGGATAACTTCTGATTTTTTTTTAAATTATTGGTTGGCTTGCGTTTTACCACATCTCACCTGATGGTAAGTGATGATGCGAACGACGGTGGAGCACGCCTGCTTAAAAGTACTCTCACACAAATTGACTCTTGATTTCTATGATTAGGAAAATTCTGTCAGTGATAATAAACTGCACTATTGTTTAGTGCTTTGCTATTTCTTACCACGAAAAAAACAAAAGATTCCTGAGAGACAAACCACAGAAGTGACATCACGAGGAAAAAAAGTTTTAAACTAGTTTTATCAGCTTCAAAGTGAGAGCTGATGACTTTGCATCACCGTAGAGCTGAAACGCGAAGGGCAACTGAAAGAACACGGGTGAGTTTTGGTCAGTAAAAGCCTAACGACTCCTTCGCTCCACTCAGGGTGGAAGAAATTGAGCTGTTTTCCCACATAAAAAATGCTGATGACTAATTTAACGATGATCTGGTTCCGGATGATACAGAATGCCTAAACCAAATAAGCTGTCATCTTCCTTGAATCAACCGTGATTTGAAAAGGAAGTTTATTTCCAAGTAGGCATGAAGTGTGATGACGCCATTTAAAGTGGCGTCATGTATCTATGGGGATCACGTCATTGTTATTGCCTTGCACGTTTCATGATCTCATAAAAGCTCTTAACAATATGCTGAATAACTGAGTAAGAAGAACATAAGGACAGCTGTTAGGTTTTTATATTTCGTAGGAAGTAAGTAGGCACAAAGGAATCTTGATATTTTACGATTATATCCTATCTAAAGTCCGACCTCGGTAAGCGTTGCTTTGCTTAACCTTGGAGATTAACCCATGATGAGGTTATTCTTTTAATTAGCCACGACCTCTTCCTTTCTTCGAGTTCTTAGTCATCTTCATCATTTCAGCCGAAAGACGTCCTGTGCGTCTCACATCCATCGGATTCCCGCAATCATCACCAGGTCATCGGTCCACCTTGAGGGAGGCCTTCCAACGCTGCTCCTTTTTCAGTTCCTGCTTCTAAACCTTAGTATTAGCAACTAATTAGACTTCGTAATTAGTTTCTTCAGAAGACAGATCGTGAGGCGTTTCCCACGCAACTCAATTTGCACTTAGAAAGCAAGTCGCAAAGCTCTGGGCTTCCACGTTATTATGCTATAATCTATCTTTGTATACGAGAGGAATGTTTTATGAGGGTCTTGCTGAACTTAACAAAGGTTTCAGTAAACATAAGGTAAACCTACATGATAGTGAAAATAACTTATTTTTTCATTCATATCAACGTCGGTACGTAAATGTTCACTAATCATGTTCATACGGTCGGGTTGAAACATTAATGTGCAAACCGATTTGAAAGTTCATGAAAAGAACCTGAAATAGCATTTTATAAGTATACCAGCGGTCCTGATAAACGTTCTCCTGTCCGAAAGCTAGCTTTTCGTTAAAAAAAAGGAGAACCGCTGAGTACCTGATTGCAATGACATCTACCGGATCCAATTATATTTTCAAACTTTTCAGGGACCCGCTTAGATAGACACACAAAGTTTCATCCAAATTGGTCAAGTCATTTAGGAGGAGTTAGATGACAAACACACGTACAGAAGAGTTATGTATGTTACTGACAATCTGTATAATCCGGTATTCTATAAAATACCTAGGCAATGTATAAAATACCTAAAACGTGTAAAATAAATATTTCATACTTTGCCTAGGTATTCTATGCAATTCCGAATGCGCAACCGATAATTTGTGTAAAAGACGAAAGCAGGGAAGGAGGTGAAGTAATTTTAGGGCACCCCGACACGGATACGTTACCTTAGACCTGAATACTTTTAAGCAAATCACAATATTACCAGAAGAATTTTTAATTTCACGTTAATTTTATTATGTATCATAGTACTCAGGTCCAATTTCCGTCTGCGGGGTTTAAAATAAGGCTCCTGTTTCCAGGTGGTTATAAAAAAAATAACCACGAACCTGTCCGAGTCGGAGTGACCTAAAATTACACTGTGGAAGACAACGCTCCGTCGACTCGAGCCTGGTCTTTATCGAGCGTCAAGCTACCCATTACTCGTCGTCCGCAAACATTAAAAAATAATGAGAACGAGTAAAGCCAAAGGAGGGTTATGATTTTGACAGGCTATATATAGAGCAGTGGTGATGAAATAAATTACACAAAGTAATGCGCCTGGCTGGGTTTGACCCCGCGCCCTACTACTCGTAAGTCGAGGCTGTTCCTACTCGGCCACCACTGCTCTCTGTTTATTACAGCATCCTGAAAATCTTGTTTCATACTTTTTCAGCGTTGTTTTTTTTCTTGTCGTAGTCGGGTTTTAGATTTTTTACTTTTTTTAAAGATTATAGAATGAGTCAGCTTAATCACGCATCACCATAAACCATTAATTTCGTCGCACCCAGCACATTACAATGACTTTCCCCACTATTGAATCAACTAAAGCTATCAAAGCCAACGCAAGCTTGGCTTTATTTAAAGATCGAAAATTAAACAATGGTCATAAAGGCGTAACCACTCTCCTTTTATTTCCCCCCATAAAATATGTTGTTAATTCTTTATGTATTTAATTCGCGGAGATTACGGCACCAAACTTTTAGTTATGTGACCGCTATAAACAGCATCGTAAACCGTCCGTCACCACTCAGCAAGCCTTGACCTTCCTCGTAATGAAAATGAAAAATATAAAATAAAAACATAAAATGGGGATTAGCGACCTGACTGTACAGCTGAAATGGAAAATGAATCTTTTGAATGTTCTCAGAAACCATAATGGAGGGTGAGAAATGTTATTCGGTTGTTTAATTTAATGGAATCATCTTATTCAACAAGTATAATCTTTTTATTCTTGGTATAATTTTAAATAGGAATGTTTTGTATTGTGTTTTAGTTTAACTATGTAATTTAATTTTATATCCATGCATAGTCTAGTTTATAGTTTTAATGTAGAATTATTTATTTATTTCCAAATTTCTTCATTTATATTACTTTTTTTTTGCCTTACAACGAAAACCTCTCAGGGTGTATCTGTGTAATGGTCAGCCGCTCATTTAAAATGTAATAGTGATGTTATAAATGTAACAATAATTACCTGATTATACGTTAAACTTTTGTGTAAAGAAACGTTTTAATTTATACATAAAACTTTTCGAACTTGTTCTTTATAATGTCTGTAAATCTTCTGGAAGTTTATTAAGAAAGTAAGGCACTAAATATTTTACAACCCTCATCCCGTACACATTGTTGGCTTTTGGTAGATTTAATATCTAATTAATTTTCTAGCAGTAAGTACAGTACAGTTTCCACAGTACCTTTTATTTTAAGTTTTTATAGTTCATCCTAAGGTTGTCTGGTAGATATCGCTGTCAGCGATAAGACCGCCATTGTACGTAATGTACCCATAGATTTAAGTTTGAATAAAAGTTTGGTTACTATTTTGGTGTACAAAAAAAATTATTTTATTCTAGAAATGATATAACATATGACGCAAAAAACTTTTACACACGTAGGACTATGCTGGACCAGTCTGCCGCTGGCTGAACAAACTGTGGGCTAAAATAACTGTGCCCTAAGACAGTGAGATGTAGTCCCAGTTGACCACAGAGAAAAGGCAGGTCAGATGAACTATGAATCCTAACAGTTCCATCCTAAACAGGTTCGGGCTCACGATAGATGGAAAAGTCGAAGGATTGCCATCTTTCAGGCCTAGGGCAGAAAAGACTTGCTAAAAAATACATTCGTAAACTACACAGTAAACGAACTTGCATCCAAAACCCTGGAACGAGAAGTCACTGGATGATTTTCCATCTCAAAAAAATGGCGGTTTTTGGCATCACAGTTTTTATCCTGGTAGGTTTTTTTTAAGCCACCCTGACTTACTTCTTATTAATCGCAGGGTTTAGAAAATTTTAAAAATATTTGGCACTAGTTTCATCCGTAGCCTATGTTACGATTAATTCCTTACCTAATTCTTATTTTGTAACCTTTTTTACGTTACGGTTGCCAACTTTTTTTTAGAAGAAATATAGTATTTTTTAAATCATCACAAAAAATTTAGTACTTTTGAAAAGTTAAAAAAAAAATAATAGTTCTTACATTAACTTTTATCCCTATGAATTGAATAAGACAGTACAGTTACAGTTTTTGTAGTTTTCGTTGTAGAGTATTTTATCCTCTCTTTTTGAAAATGTAGCCCCCCTTCTCTCTAAACCACGTTTTGTTAACGTACGAGTATTTTAACTTGTATGGTTTTGTATGGAACATACAGGTATAATCTATATATACATTTTACAAAAAACAAAACTATCCCTAAGGGTACATATTTGAATTTCGAACATTGAAATACTTACGTGTAAAATGTCAACGTTCATAACATTGAAAATTTAAATATCGAATGACCGAAAATTAAAATAACGTAAGTTTATAATGTCGAATGGTTAGATTAGACCTACGTCCAATATATCTAAAATCTAATTATCTACAAAAGTGAGATCGAAATACCTAAATATCGAAAGTATCTACAGAGTACCTATCGAATGTCCTAAATATCGATATTTATTTATTATTTATGTCACAGGGTAATTTGATAATTCGGATATTGCGAAAACCCGGATAATTAGAAAATGGTGAAATAAAATCTGCGACCAACTTGGACGTAACGTTCGCCGGCCGCTACCGCGGCACTGCTCGCTTCGCTCGCTCGGCTCACGCGCGGTTGGTCACAGTTGTAATCTAACCTAACCTACTTCACCCAGTTCAAAATGATAATTCATACAATCTGCCTGCGACTAGATAATTAGACAATGGTGAAAACCTTTCTGCTGGAGATTGTAAGTATGATTCGTCATTTTGAACTGAGAGAAATAGGTTAGGTCAGGTTAGAACTGTGACCCACCGCGCTACTTCTCAAAATAAAACAGATTTGTACACATATCAAAAAATATATTTCTTGTTAGATATTTTAACGAGTAGGTATTTTTAACGTAAGTATAATGAACTTGGGTGTATTAAATGTTGACATTTTAAACTTTGGTATAATGACTACCTATCGATATTTTTAATCATTAGATATTTTTATCACTCGTCATTTCAATGTTAGCCATTTTAAGCTTAGGTATAACAATTTTCGATATTATGATACAATCGATTTGTCATCGTTCGTTGAAATTTTACCTGTAGGTATTTTAATGTTCGACATTCAAATATGTACCCATCCCTACTTCCAGTAAAAATACGGATTATAAAACCTTTTCTCTTTATATTCGCGACAACAGTAGTCTTCCAGTAATTAAGAAAGGGTAGCGCGTCATATAAATTAGTAGGGTACAAAAGTTAACAGGGGTGAGGCCGAGGACGCGCTAAACAAATAATGAACAATGATAAATTAGTATGATGTTGACTCACTGTAATGAACATTTATGATATACCAAGTTACCAACCTACCTACATTAGTATATTTTACTAGAACTGTTAATGTATTAGGGTTTTTGTGGGTATACGAAAACGACTTTTCATTCATTGTCAATTTGCTAAAAAAACCCTAAATTTGAAAAAAAACTTGTGTCATGCGAAATAAGAATTGAGTTAAAATATTGTCAAATAGAATTTTCAGGCAGCTTATGGTCCTTATAATCTAAAAGTACTTGAACACCACCGCTGGCGCAGTGGTTGAGTAGTTGACTGCTGTGCTGGGCGTCGCGGGTTCAATTCCCGCACGGAACAAATATTTGTATGGCGTACAGATAGTTGTTCCGGGTCTGGATATCTTGTGCATGAGATAATTAGTGTTTTTGCTTATACATAATGCAAATATTGTTTTAGTTTCCTGCAACAATATTCCAAAATCGATCTCTACAAAACTTGAAAGATCCAATAAAATTATTAAATTGCCAACTCCTAGGAAGGAATCCGAGGAAGTGCTAATTAATTTCCATCAGGCAGCTAGAAACGATTTGTTTTTAACGGTAAGCTGACATTCTTCGAGAATTCCGACGGATTTAAATAGAGTTGCACAGTTCCGACATTTGTTGTAGACCGGAACACCCCGAGTTTTGTCGAATGAATTTTCATTGCCGTAAAATAAGTTCTTTTAAAATTAACTTTTAGAATAAGTTCTTTTATCATTCATTGTTATTTACCAACTTCTTTGCAAAGGTTCAAAATTATTTTCGTTTGTTAATGGGGTTAGTTAAAACTTCTCTTCATATGGATGCTAATGCTTTGTCTGATTTACCTTGAATTCTTGACTTGAAATCTATATATGGTCTACAACTGTGTCATCTATGGTCATATGGTGCAACACAGTTTTGCCCGATTCACACATGGCCTGACAGTGAAACTGTTTTTTGTAATTAATTGTGTGTCTATTTAAGCAGAACAAACATGTTTTCTTTCATTCTTTCTAATTCGATTCATAATATTTAATTTCTAACAGCCCTACTCAGAAGCTAGTTTAGCGTTTTATAAGTGCCCATCGCTTATAAAACGCTAAACTACCTTCTGACTACACTGTTCCAATAGGGAGTTTCCTATGGAGAAGAACCGGCAAGAAACTCCACGATTACTCTTTTATTTTCTTACAATGTAATATTATATTTTTTTTATTATATTCCTTATTTCAGGATCGGTCGTTGTGGGGACGCTTGGGGGAAGCCTATGTCCAACAGTGGACGTCTTTCGGCTGAAATGATGATGATGATGATGATGATTCTTTATTTCACACGTCATAAAAACACGGAATAAATATTTATAAAAACAAGCATACAACAGGCGGTCTTATCGCACAGAGCAATCTCTTACAGGCAACCTTTGGATGGACTTAATAAAAGGAGATGGATATATATATGTATATATTTATAGGGATATTAATAGGTATGTGAGGACAGTGTAGACCAGTATCAACATAATACCTTTTTGGTACTTTGTTGACTGGTCTAAACTATCCTGTCCTGTACTGGGCATGTGCGAGTTGGACTCGCGCATTGAGGGTTTCGTACAAACTTACGTATATAGTTCAATTCCCGAATGGAGTCTCGAAGATTTTTTTTATGACGTAACAACAAATTTACTGTTTTCTGATTTTTGATTTTTTCTGATTCATGCCAAATTTCAAGATTCTGGGTCAACGGGAAGTACCCTATGAATTTTGATTCCCTTGAGACTTGAGAGTGTACGTTTTTTGCGACATAAAAGGCCGTATCTTTTTCTCGTTAACTTAGAAGTTTGATTTTTTTCGCAGCTTCAAGGAACTGTAGACCTGATTATAAGGTTTTAATTTCAACTCGACTCAACAGACGGACAACAAAGTGATCTTTTTGGGTTCCGTTTCTTTTCCTTTTGAGGTGCGGAACCCTGAAAAATAAATATAAAGAGAATTGCATTGTCTATTATTTCCCCAACATGTTATCGATAGTTGTCTAATGTTAAAGATTATCATCAAATCTTAAGACTCCTTTAAATGCTATCTTTACTAAACCTACCTTGCAAAGCGTATCCTTCTGTCGCCGAAAGAAATTCCATTTCCTGGCTTGCTTGTGCAAACATAGTGTTCCCGAAGGAAGACGACGACGGCATCGAGTTAACTCTTCCTATATGTTTGCTTTAGAATCGTACACTTACCAAACTAGTTCGTAGGTCGATTCGTAGGTACTTTGAGGGTTGCAGCTCTGGCACGAGGTGTAGGCTCCTGGGATCCGGAATTTATGAAGACAAACTCTGGGCGCAATACCTACTCCAATCTACACTAATATTGAATTAAATAAAGAGGTAGAGTTTATTTTTTTGTTTGTAGTAGGTGATCTCTGAAAGTCTGGTCTGATTGCTAAAATTTTTTCACCGATAGAAACCGCTGTAAAAAAACACTGAAAAGTGCAAAATAACTTTAATTTCGGAAGTCGGTGTTAAATAACGAAGAGACAAAACTATTATAGAAACACCGACTTCCAAAATTAAAGTTATTTTGCACTTTTCAGTGTTTTTTTACATAGAAGTCGGTTGTATTTTTTTTTGGAAAAACTTTTTTATAAATTATATATTCTATTTGTCCGACAAACCTGCATGCTAACAAGGCGTTTCTCATGCAATTTCCTTCGATCACAATGCTGACGAAAATATTAATGACATAACTTTTCCCACCTGTCTCCTCCCTGGGCACGCCACAATTATGGCGGTAAGTCCCTTCTTTGAGGCGTGGTTGGAAAGACCTCACGGCGTCCTCACCTTCCGCATGACGCAGGTTCTCACCGAACACGGGAAGTTCGGGAAGTTCCTGCACCGGATTCGTGCGGAAGCGACGCCCGGGTGTTGCCACTGTGTGGACCGCCCGGAGGACACGGTGGAGCACACGGTGGAGGTGTGCCCCGCTTGGGAAGAGCAACGCCGTGTCCTCGTGGGGGCGATCGGTGGCGGCGATCTCTCGCGCCGGGCCTTGGTACAGGCCATGGTCCGGAGCGAGGAGGAGTGGCAGGCGGTCGCCTCCTTCTGCGAAGCAGTAATGCTGGCAAAGGAGGCGGCCGATCGCGTGAGGCAACGGCAACGGTCCTCACGCCCCAGTCGCCGCCGGGATTCCGATCTTGATTTCCGGCCACCGTAGGCGCGGGCTTGCGGACGGCGGGCAATGGGTGGCCCGCCGTCCGACCGTCCGGTAACCATCCGGACCGAGCCCAAGTCGTCGACGGCGCGTATTGTTCCGCGCGCGCCTCAGGGAGATGTCAGCAAATCGTAGGGGCCCAGCAGGGTCGAAGCCTACTGGGGCCATGGGTAGTGTGAAAACGAAACCGGGGCCCTGGGACGAAGGCAACGAAGGAACAGGAGTGGGTTTTTAGTCAGTAAAAGTCTGACACTATCTCTCGCTCCGCCCAAGAGCGAGATTTGTCATAAGATGATTTTCCCGCCTATAAAAAAAAAAACCTGTCTCCTCCCGCTCTGGGTAGAGCAAGAAGGAGTATCAGGCTTTTACTGACTACCTACCTATTTCGGTTACCATTGCGGTTCTAGACCACGACAACTCTTTTGAACAACCTACCTTTTGTAAATCGAAACTCTGTAATGATATTGATGGATATTTTTCTCTGGTTACGAGAATCTCGGAACCGGTCGATATAGAGACGACTGGGGAAGGCCTATTATGATTTTTTACGAACAAAACAAACATTTTGTTTTCTATAACTACGAAATAAAACCATAATAATACATTTTAATACAAGTGGAAAAAGTTTGTCATTGCGACCTATGCAGAATTCCAAGTTGGAGCCGAGTGCTGCAGTGACATATTTCCACGTGTATAAAACGACGTTTTTCAATACATTTCCGAAGAAATAAATAAACGGAGGTTGACTGGCGACTGGTGGAGGCTGCGCGGCGCCCAGCCTGATACGATAAATATAATAAATTGTGGCGGGAGCGAGCTGGTGCACTTGTACACACTAGTGCGAAAAACAGCAAATTGCGTGACTAAAGGTGGTAACGGTAGGAGCGGGTTTCCGAGTAAATGTGCTGATGACAATATTTCACTCCATAGGTACATAATATGTACGTATTCGCTTTTCCGAACAACAGTTTTATAGAAGACAATTTTTACATTATGAAATGAAAGAACAATAGATCGCCTCCTTACAGAATTAAGAATGAAGATATTAGTTATTCCATACCAATTATATTATAAGACACAATAAAGCCCTTCAGAGCAAAACACAATACACGTGCAGATCTTCAGCAGACAAACAGATCTCTGTGGAGTAGAATATTACGATGAAATGCAATGCGAACCAGCGCGGTGGAAGGAACACGCTAATCCTATTAATTATGATGAACACCGCCTTACGAGTTCATGCGAGATAGGAATCTACAATTATATAGACGTCTAATATGCAGGAAACGCGTACTAAAGAGCTCATTTAATAAATCTGTGCGCGGTTGTTTGTATGTTAGTGTGGTTGACATTTTGATTCCGATATTACTTGAAAAATACTTTTGATTGATTGATTGACCATGGAGTTTCTTGCACATTCTTCTCCATAGAGATCTACGCTTTGGAATGTGCAATTGAATTAGCATCATTTTTTTTCCGGACTGACTGACTTCTTGACATTTCAAAAGTGCCTGTAAATGGTTTATTTGAAAATAAAATGCTTTTGATTTTGATTTTGATTAATAAGTCATGGTATTTGACCAAACCAACAATCGTGAAATAATAAAATCGTCTAAAACTAAGTATATAAATAGGTATGCATGTATATTATTACTATACCGGGTTTAAGGGACAGGTATCCGCAAACTTTAAGGCCTTGCTCAGTAGACGAAACTGAACCACCTTCCACAAGATTTTTTTTCAGGAAACGAAAAAAAACAACGGCCTCTCCATACAACCGATTATAATTTGTATCTTCAAGGCTAGAGTGAATAGGCTCTTAATTAACTAGTGCGCCTCACCATCAACGATTGCATCACTGCTTACCATTGGGTGGGATCGCAGTCAAGCACTAGTTTATATCAAATTTAAAAAAAAAACTGTCCAATCAAGTTTATAATTTTGTATGGAGAGGCCTCTTCATCAAACGTCGCGTTGGATTGCGTTGGATGAAGCAACAAGAAGGTTTAAACCATGCTCGAAATTGACAATAGGCGAGTGGAAAGGGCCCTCTTAAGTCCTTCTTTATACCGTTGTGTTACATGAAGATTAAATAAACAAAACACTCTCATTTCCTCGGTTTCATTACATATCGTCATACGGATCCTAGATACCATTGAATTACAATACATTTTGTTAGCCTCACAAAACAGGCACTTCATCGAAACATTCAACCCAAACAACGATAATAGGAGTAACCTTTTTTAATCAAGTGAAATCTCTGAAACAAAAGACGCGTAAACTAGATCTACAGTTGGTTGCTAATCGTAACACACAATTCAATTTTCAACTTGGAAGGAATAGAACACAGACTGACATAGAACAGTGCTCTAATTGAAGAAGATTATTCCATTGATCCACCACACATTAAATTAGGCTGTGGCAGAGTTACTCGGGTATATTCTCAAGGATTTCAAAGATTCTATTTCACATTCGGATTCATACAGAGGCGTCCCATTTAGTCCTTGTATAGTAAAATATTGGGGGGCCCTTTTTTACCTGCGGCAAAGCCCATCAGGGATATCGTTTTTATTACAAAATATACCTAAATAGCAAATGCTGCAAATGTTGAAAACGATTTTATGCTCATGTAAAAATCAGGGCCCCTAAAACCTTAGGGCCCCATATCATTGATACGATGGTAGCTACTAGCTACGCCTCTGGATTCATATCACAAAATGTCTAAGCTGCCTTTCCCTACTTCGCGTGGGATCCGTATTGAGCCCTTTTTAGCGGCCTATTCTATCGTATTGTGAGCCTGAAAGGTATGTGAAGAAAGCTGTTTCGTTTGATAAATAGGATGATTCTTGTAAAACTGCCTTTTGTGTATTTTTGGCGAGTGAATATGTAAGAATAAGATAGAAGCTTAGAGATCCTAATTTATTAGTTGCTTATTTGATATCTATCAGATTATTTTTTTTTATCATCGGGACAATTACAGGCTCATATAATTAACTTGTTATCACCGATAAACAAAGCATCTATGGCGAAAAACTAAATAACCTAACTATATTTATTATTGTATTTCTTTTCTATTTCTTTACCATTAAGCTGCACCTACCATGTTTAGTTTCTGCACCACCCTCAGGTCGACTGGTAGAAAATGCCGAAAGCATTAAGTCGGCCTTTGTACAGTGTTTATCACTAGTGCATAAAGTTTTAATAAATAAATAAAAACTATAGTATAAAATGTTTTTAAACCAATAAAAATTACAGTGTTCGTTTGTCTACACGCTCAGCTTTCAATACATTTCAAAGCAATCCAGAACAAAAATAAATACAAATTCATTTTTAGGTAACGAATTTGGTGTCTACTCGTATTTCACCAGTAGCACAGCCCACCTGAAATCCTATTCAAACAAATTCGAATCAGAAATAGCAAATAAAAAACGGTTACTTTTTATTTGTGCCATAAAACGTGACTTATCGTATGAGAGGTCCATTTTACAAACGCATCGTTAATGGAAAGGTCAATTGCTTCGATAAATTGCGTATATGATTGGCAAACATGCTTATTTTACCTTTTTTTTTGAGGTTGTAAATCATAAAATTAATGGCTGCTCCCGCTCTAGGGTGGAACGCGAAGTAGTGTCAGTCATTTACTGACAAAAGCCATGCCTATGTTTCTACAGTTGCTTTTTGCGTTGTAGGACCACGAATAACCCTTTCAAACTTTTTTCCATCGCCCTAGCAGGCATCCGACCTTGTGTCATGCGGAAGGACACCGTGGCGCTACCCCAGCAACTCCTCGACGAGGTGACCTACCGCCGCAATCGTTTTGTTTTTTTTTTGTGATGTGGGAAATCATCTAATGACTTCTACCGATCTAGGTTTACTGACTAAAACTCGCCTTTATTCCTTCAGGTGGTGGCTCTTTGCGGTCTAGGACCACGGCTTTCCTTTTTCGATGGCCCCCTATGGCTCTAGCGGGCTTCGGCCCAGCGCCCAGCTGGCCCCCAACCACCGGTTTTACTAACATATCTTTGAGGCGTGCGTGGAGCTACGCGTCCTTGACGATTCGGGCTCGGTCCTTATCAGACGGGTGAACGGCGAGCTACTGACTGCTCGTCGTCAAATGTCTTAAATTGGATTTGGATAAAATTTAACACACGGTTAGATAGAGCATATTCAGTGATGGGACATAGGATCCTTTATATCCCTGTCAAATGTTCCTTTGGGATATTTTTTACTTTTTTATATGTATAGATAGACTAGCTTCTGCCAGCGGATCTGCCCACTAGAAAGTTTTCTCCATAAACACTGGACACCCGTTTATCCCCTTAATGTGTGTGTGTATGTTTGTTACTTCTTTACGCTCGAACGGCTGAACGGATTTGGATGAAATTTGTCATACGTGTAAACCATGTCCTGGAATAGCACATAGGATATCTCGGGACGGGGGTGAATTTTGGAAAAACCTTTCTCATTCTTTGATCACAAAAGGAACCTCTGCGCTAAATTTTAGTGTTTGATTTGAGGTCCAAGGAGACTATTCGATGATGAGTCAGTGATTCAGGATTTTTCCTTTTATACCTAACTACAGATATTAGATTATGTAGCTGCAGAGTTCGTTTGTTTGAACGCGCTAATCTTAAGAACTACTGTTTCGAATTGAATAAATAGTTTAGCGTTGGAAAGCCCATTCATAGAGGAAGGCTAATTAATAACATCTCGCTACGATTCACGGGAGTGGTTTTGCTCCGTTCCAACTACCAAAGACGTGGGTGAATCCGTGGGGACACCTAATGAAATATTTCCATTCACAAAATCTTCACTTACCAACCACACTGCCACTTCAACAGTTCATTCGATTATCACGCATGTTAGACCTTCAACTATGAAACACTGATTAAATATTTCCATTCACACTTGGACTAATTCCAATCACACGATGAGCAGCGCCAGGTCAGATATATGCACGGCTATATACTGCATAGTATAAACTAGGGTTGTAACGCCATATTCCAAGTCAATTTGGAAGACCTCTACTCGACTCAGTTGCCATGACAACGAAAAATCCTTTCTCTACTAAATAAAAAGCTATCACTACAATTTGATTAATCGAAGTTGAGTCCAGTTGGAGGATATGATTTGAAACTTTATATTTAGTTTAAGTATTACTGTTTCCTATAATATTTGTGATGAGAGTGAAAATAAATATTATTATTATTATCCAAATCATTTCCCTCAACTGGACTCCATGGAATATAGGAAAAAATCGCCACCTCTGAAGGTGCATACCTTCGCATCCACTTCTGCCTCCTCATTTTATTAGCCGAGTGGTCCTGAAGATACATCCCGAAGTTTTAAATTCTATTCCTATATTCAGGACCTGGTACAAGTACTGGTCCATCGAGCCAAGGTCCATGCAAGCTGATCCATCCAAGTGAGATTAATAGAGCCTGATCATTTAAAGAGCCTCTACGAAATTGCCCAAAAGGTGACACAACGCTAAACAGGGTTTTTGTAAAATATAAGTACAAGGTGTTTCAGAAATAATTCACTTTTGTAGATGCATAAAAATTAATAAATATAATAACCTATACCTAAGCGTTAAATTACAAAATTAAAAACCGAAGACAGAAAAATTGCTTCCTGAAAGTAAATTTATTCAAATATCGTCCTTCGTGGCTCTGGCACTCATCAAAATGATCACTAACATTCACGAAAAGGCGCCTCAGAAGTTGAGTAGGAATATTGTTGATCTCTTGTCTTATTTTTTCCTTCCATTCAGATATATGGTTGATGAATTACTGTTGTACCTAAACCCTACTCTTCAGATAACTCGAGACTAAAATATCCGAAGGTGTGACATCTGGGTTGTGTTCGCGAAGGATGACATTTGAATAATGGTATTTTTTTAAAGTAATTTTCTCATGTCTTCACTTTCTGATTTTGTAAATTAATGCGTATTTATAAATGTATTTTTTATTTTTTCATGCATCTACTAAAGTGGATTATTTCTGAGACATCATAATTACCAGTAGATCGCTGTTATCTCTGAAATTTTTAAAGTAAATAGCTTTTTATTTCTTACTTCCTTGACCTCCGCCTCTGCTGAACGGCCTCCGTTATATTTCTATGGTTACATCCCTAGTTAGTGTGAACCTATTACCTATGTAGGTATGTATCGTAAATTGTGCTTTTAGCTACAATTCCGTTATGGGTCATAAATCACTGGTATCGGCGACATGTTTGGGTACTGACTAATATGTATTGTATTGGATTTAGGTAACTTGTAACGGCAAATCAGAAACTATTCAACTACGTACCTATTAACTTCTTGTAGGTAAATGTTACATTGACTACTCGATCTAATTATATTGCCCATTGTGTCAAATACAGGTATAAATTGTTTAGAAATCAAATACAGTTCTCTTAGTCGGACAAGACTTTAGAGGTATATGGAGCAGGGTGTAAAGTCACACAAACCTCCGTTAAGAAGGAAGGATCCTCCGACCAGACGGGCGTTGTTTCTAGTCCAGGCAACTGCCAGATAGTATGTTTCGGGCTGTTATGTGTGTTCTAATCGCGCTAAGAACTCTAATATCGCGATGCACGATTTTGTAGCTTAGTTCCTATGTGGGGACATAGATGTCACTAGAAGACATTGGCATAACATAGCATAATCAGCCTTATAATGTTCCCACTGCTGGGACTCAGACCTCCTCTCTAGGAGAGGGAATGGGCCGTAATCCACGCAGGCTCTGTGCGGATAGGTGGATGTCACATGTCTTCTAATATTTGGTTCTAGGTCATAATTTCCCCACGATGTTTCCTTTCAATGTTTTGAGAGCAGTGATCGAGGCCGGCTATACCTATAGTGCAGGGTGTATGGCGCACACGGGCGCAGGGGGCGCCCCTAGCGGCGCTCGCGACAGTGAAATAACTACAAATTTGTGCTTTTTTATGACGATCTCCGAGGTTAAGCAACTACTTGTCGAGGTCGGACTATGGATGGGTGACCATCTTAACAGATCGAGGTTCCTCCATGCCTCGGAAAAGTTAAGCCGTTGATCCCGGCTGCCATTTGTTGATTTTTGACAGTCATTACGGATCATGATCCAGGAAATTGAACACCAGTATTGCCAAGGCCTTAGGTAACTCCTAATTACTGTGTAGTGGAGGTCAGAGAGGCAGTCGCTCCTTGTACAATATTGATATTCAGCTGCATCTGGTTTGACTGGAACATGGCCAGCACCCGATTGCTGCGGTGGTGCTGGATGGATTGAAGATACAAATGAACCCGGTAGGTAGCTACCAGGTTCAATTGTATTTTCAAATCATCCAGGGACCCACTCAAATATACACACAAAGTGTCATCCAAATCAGTCAAGCCTTTTAGGAGGAGTTATGTAACAAACACTGGTACAGTAGAATGATGTGTATAAAATATAATTGAAAATATTAGAAGAGCATACCTTTAACAAAAGATCCACGGAACTATAACATTTAAACGTTGCAGTAACCTTGCAAAACTATTAGACGCATACTGAAAGTGTTTATGTCACTTTTATGAGCACTAACCCTGGAATTGTGTTCCTACACGTTAGATAGTAAGGTCAGTTCTTAAATGTGAAGGTACCTGTTCTAAGTATATTTTACAACTTGGTATTATGTACCCACTCTATAGTTAGAGCCATCTACGAAGACACCCCGCTTCTACCAATACTGTAACTGTGTAGTGTATTATGCGCAAGCGATGCGCCTCCATCATGCGCAGGGTACGCGTCAGCCCCAATATCATCCTGAAGACAATATAGCGGGCAGGTGAGGTGGAGCATTGGGTACGCCTGCATGCCCCTGTGATACTTAATACGTAAAAAATTGTTTCCAGTAGTTATAAGTACTAACACTAGTTTTTAAGTTCTTTGTATACTAACCAACTATGGACTTTGTCCGGAATATAAGATTTTTATTTTTTATTTATTTAATACACACACACGCGCGTACAGTGCAAGTCATGTCTTGCTGTACGTCAGGAGCGCAGTACGATTTCCTGCTACCATAGATGCGGCCTTGCAGACGACAAGCAATGAGTAGTCTGGTCCGAGCAACTGCAAGGTAGTTCATTTCGGGCAATTGTATATGTTCTTATGGCGTGGAGAACTTTAATACCGCATTCAAGATTTTGAATGTTGGTTCCTATGTGGCTTCCTCCTTGTCTGTGGCGCAGACCAGTTCCGGCTCCCTATAAAAATGTCCGTCTGTAGGAGAACCGCTGCGGTCCCCAGAGTCTTATGCCATTACGTCAAAATATAAGAGATAGAGAGAGAGAAGGTCCTCGCACAGACAGACATTGGTCGACGGACTCGGAGTGGGTACGGCTCCACAGTTGAGTTAATACATAATGTCGTTACACCTGATAGGGCTGCGCGAACCTTTGAAAAAGCATAGCTCTAGAACCCAAAGGCCAAACTTTTCGTAGGACGCCTATCCTCGCTCCACTCTAGAGTGAGAGACATCATTTGATGATTTCCTACCTCAAAAAAAAATGTTTTACCTTAGACAGAAGAGTGGGACGCGCCTTTTCGGATGACACAGTCTTAATCTGCTTAGTGTTGTATGTGACACAACTCTAATGACTAAACTTTTTAGTCCATATTCACAATTTGAAAACTTCTCAACCATATTCTGGTCACGATGGTGGCGGTTCTCATCAGAGATTAGTCGAGTACGCAGAAGATTCTCGTATTATATAATTAGTGTTGCAACAAAACTCGGCTTCCGATTCAGCAGAAGTTCCGCAAGCTTTTTCACTTCCGTTTCCGCTTCTGCTTCCGCAAAATTTATAACGGAAGAATACAGCAAGGAGCAAGGGGGTGGGGGCGCGTGAACGACTGGACACATCGGAATAGGCGCGGGGGGAGGTACACAAACGTGTCGCAACGAGTTTCTTTATTATTATATTGTTTTTGGTTCATTCTGCGCATCACCGCGCCTCGTGACGTGATTACGACGTTTACCTTCTGTTGTTTTTAAAATATAAAATTGTGCTTTTTCTTCGTAGTATTTATTTATTTTTTTATTTTTATTTATTTATTTATTTACTTCATCTTACATCTATCTTTACAGGTTTTTTTTTTTTCCCCCAATGCGATAAATGCGCTTATCCTAACTTATTACTACTAGCACCTATAACTAATTATAAACAATGCATTCCTTGTGAATTCACCCAAAGTACAACAAAATAAGTCCGTCTCATTAGCTATCAGGTTGAGCGTGTGAAGTGCGCGCGTAAGCGGCGCCTCCCTTAAAAGGTTTGTCCGGCCGCGCGGCTCAACCAGCAGGCGCGGTCGCCGTCGTCGCCACACGTACTTGTCGGGAACACACAGGCTCAGCTGTCCTAAAACGATTGGATTGTGCACCTTTCCTCTCAAAATTTTAAATATATATGATGTAAGTGCTAGATCCCTCCTAACCCTTAATTCGTTGTATCCTACCATACCCAAGATAAATAGAGTAGGATACATCAACGGATACATTGGGTAAACACCGTAATATCGCATATATAAATATCTAATAAATTTATTTTGTACCTTCTCCAGCATGAGACTATATTTAGTTTCATGCGGAGACCAGATGACTGCGTTACACTCTAGTTGGCTCCTAACCAGTGCGTTATATAATGCTATAATAGCTTTCAGATTCGTGAACCCTCGGACTGTACGAAGCATGAAACCCAGGTTCCTGAAGGCTCTTTTGCAGCACCTCGTGACGTGATCACGAAAAGTCAAGCTGGTGTTAAAACTTACTCCCAAGTCCTTGATTTCCGCGACTCGTACCATAGGCAAACCGTCAATATGGTAGCTGCATAAGATGGGATTATGTGCACGAGAGAAAGTGATTGTCACACACTTCGAGCTATTGAATTGCAAGAGATTTTCTTTGCTCCAGCTCACGACCCTGTCGATATCCCTCTGTAGCCTCACACAATCATCCTTGCTCCTCATTGTGAGAGATAATTTGAGATCGTCGGCAAACAACAAACAGTTAGCGTCCTGGACTACTTCTGGTAGGTCGTTTACTACCAGGAGGAACCCCAAAGGTCCCAGGTTACTGCCCTGACTCACTCCTGACCTCGTGAAATATGGATCTGACACTTGTCCCGCATATTCCACATATTGTCGCCTATCTCTCAAATAACTGGCAAAAAACTGGAGCGAATGTGGGGTGAAACCAACACCAGCTAACTTTGTAAGCAACACGTCATTATCGACTAAGTCAAATGCTTTTTTGAAATCAAAGTAAGCAGCATCCGTCTGCCCCCCACTATCCACTGTCGGCACCAGATGAGCCATGTGACAGAGAAGATTACTGGTGGTACTTCTTCCCGGTCGAAAGCCATGCTGAGCGTCTGTAAGCTGTGCGCTGACCTGTTGATATATGCTCTTGTGAATAGCAGTTTCCAGTACCTTTGCCGGCGTTGACAATACTGCAACCGGCCTAAACCCATCTACAGACTCAGCTGACCCCCCCTTCGGAACCGGAACTACGCGAGTAAGTTTCCACCTCTCCGGGAACATGGCAGCTTGTAGACACTGGTTATAAATATGAAGCAGCGGCTGTGCTAGCACCGACCGACAATCCTTAAAAATGTAAGGTGGAATGCCGTCAGGGCCTGCGGACCGCTTCGGCTTTAGGTCTTGAAGCGCCTGACATACGTCCACCAGCTTTAACTGATCCAAGTGCACTCGCGCCGCTCCGTTTCTACCACCAGCTCTAGATACGGCCGCGTCCACATCCAGCACAGGTGGCTCTGCCCTATAAACCGAGCTTTATTAACACTTCCGTTTCCGTTTCCGCTTCCGCATCCGCAAAGATTTACTTTTGACATCTGTTTCCGTTTCCGCTTCCATTAAGACGCTTCCGTTGCATCACTATATATAATGCAAAAGTTTGCGAGCAAACACAGGTGCACTCTCCATCATAGTCCCATGGGACGGCAATCTGGCACGACCGAGGAGGGCTCAGTCGGCTTTACTTGCTTTTCAAGACACGAGGCGAGGGAAGGCCACACCAACAAGTTCTAAACTTCGAGTTGCTACTGAGGACTTCCTCATGGAACAACCCAATAATATTATCGCAAATTAACAAAAAAATATACGAACTACTCATTTTTACTGCTGTCTTCACTGATACCTTTTTGGGTTCCGTACTTCAGTGGGTAAAAACGGTACCCTTATAGGATCACTTTGTTGTCCGTCTAACAAGACCCCGTTCGTCAGGAGCACGCAGTGGTGGATTAGCCATGTAGCAAGAGTAGCAAATGCTATAGGCCTCGTGCATTCGGGGGTCCCGCGTGTTCGGGGATCCTGCGCTAGAACGCAAAAAAAAAATAGTCAAAGTATAAATATTGAAATTCGAATACAGCTGATTATTTCATTGAATATTATAGTCCATCTCTTAGATTTCCCTTATTACCGTACTTTCTTGCCCAATCTTAAAATCCACCTGGCTATTGTTGATTGCGAATAACAACGAAAATAATAGGTCTAATTGATCCCCCTTGATCGAATTTATTACAGGCCCCGCGCTGGCTTAATCCGCCACTGGGAGCACGTGGTAGTAGCAAACTTAAATTAATATCAAATACTCAAGTTCCTTTGAAGCAGTGAAAAAATCTAAAATTCTAATTCAACGCAATTATAAACTTAAGTTTTTTTTTTGTATGGAACCCTCGGTGCGTGAGACCGACTTGCACTTAACCGGATTTTTGGTTACATGTTGAAAAACTGAAGCTTTCAAATATGTGCATAATTTCAACTGGAGCCATTCCAATTTAGTGCGGACTTTAAAATGCAATTCACTTTAGATAAGTGACAATTGCTAAACAACAACAACTAAGGTGGCAGTGGGCACATTGCTCGTAGAACGGATGGTCGATGAGGCCGAAAGGTTCTAGAGTGGCGACCCCGCACCGGAAAACGCAGCGTTGTGGAAGGCCTCCCACAGGGTGGACCGACGACGAGTCGCGGGAGTGCGGTGGATATTAGACGCACAGGATCGGACCTTGTGGCGACGCTTGGGGCAGGCCTATGTCCAACAGTGGACGTCTTTCGGCTGAAATGATGATGATGATGAAGTGAACAATTCTTTCCAAATTGCAGAATGTATTCTTTTGCACAACGCTTTGTTGGTACAAGGAATATATTCAATGTGCTTAGTGCGAATTTATTTTACGTAAACACGATCAACACGTGACGTTCGGCGCTCCGATTGGCCCGCTCCAAGCTCTTAACCAATCAGAGAGCGAAACGCGGTAAACGTTTCGATTGCGTTAATATAAAAACAACTCACACTCAGCGCACAGATCGTTTCAACAGAGATCTCATTATGCAGATTCAACTTTTAAACTTGTTCTAATGATAACTTTAATCAACAACCTAGTTACGGCTGAAAAACATAACTAACTTACCAACTTGCTAATGCCAAGTGCTGACGCCTATAAACTTTAATAGTCGTCAGCTTATTCAAACTCTCTTAGAGGTGTCACAGTGAAGCATTAAAGTACGGAACTAAAGTAGGGAGTTTATAATTATTATCCACTTGACATAACTGTCTAGAGAATTTTAAACAGTATCTCAGACTAGCTAGGAGTAAGAAGCACTTGAACATTATTCTGAATATTTTAATGTTAATAACCTTGCAGGCAATGGTTACTAATTTCTACTTTAGTTCATTTTAATTTATTTATGAAACATTAATCCGAGATCGTGGACGTCATTTTTTTAAGTGAGAAATTATTATTATTATCACATGACTTCTCGCGCTCTGGGTGGAGTGAGAGGGACTGTCAGACTTTTAGTGCCTAGTGTTCCTTTAGTTACCCTCCCTTTATTGCAATAAATCCTTCGACCCATCCGCAGCTCTAGCAAGCGTCGGCCCTAACTGGACTCTACGATTTTGCTGACATCTCTTTGAGGTTTTTTTTTTCATCTCTTTTAGGTGCGTGTGGAACACAACGTCTTTACCGGACGGCCGCGTGTTTGCGGACGGCGGACCATGGACTACCCATGGCTCGCCGCCCGCAAACCTGCGGTAGCAGTTAGTCGTAGGTCGTGGACGTCTAGAGACATACATGAAGTGTGTGTAAACACTTCATTTTCTTTAGGCGCTTCCTGCCGGAGGCTCTACGCAGGTATCGTTCGGTCCATGGCCCTTTATGGAGCGCCGGTATTGGCGCCGTCGCTACGAAAGCGACTGGTAGCCAAGCTGAACGCATGCCAGAGGGTCATGACAATCCGAATAGTACGGGGATACCGCACGATTTCCCGCGAAGCGCTGGCCTGCCACCATGGGATCTGGAGGCAAAAGTCCTTGCACGCATGCACGATTTGCGCGTGGAGATGCAACGCCGGGCCGAAACTCCGCTCGCGCCTCAAGGAAATGTCAGTAAAACCGTAGCCCCAGCAGGGCCGAAACTTACTGGGGCCATGGATTGATCGCTTCTGAAAGGAAAACCCGGGCCTGGAATGCAAGGCAACGAAGGAACATAGGAGTGGGTTTTAGTCAGTAAAAGTCTGACACGCCCTCCTGCTTTGCCCAAGGGCGAGAGAATTCATTGGGTGACTCCCACCTAAAAAAAAACCTTCGTTTTCTTTTATTCCGTCTTGACGTTTTAGTTCCAAAAATTGTACCTAACTCAAGAAATGAGACGGGAAAAGCTGCTGTCATGTTAATATTTACAGCGGACACAAGTTTTCTTTTTACTTTTTAATAAATATTTAAGTAGTCGGCCTTTATACTGTAACAAAAAATCTATCTTTCTTTGTAATACGTATATATACGAGTATATATATTAAAGTTTCAGAATAATATATAAAAAATGCCTAGTCATATGAAACGACTGAATTATTGGATGTCTTACAAATAGTTTGTATGGAGTTTAGGTGTTTTCAGAGTTCCGTACCTCAAAAGGAAAAAGGGGAACCCTTATAGGATCACTTTGTTGTCCGTCTGCCTACATACAGGCCAATATATATATTTATATAGCAGGCAAGACCCTATATCTCGGGAACGCGAGGAGGTACTTATCGAGTTGAAATCAAAACCATTATATAATCAGGTCTACGATCCCTTGAAGCTGTGAAAAAATTAAACTTCTGAGTTAACGAAATAAAAAAGATACGGCCGTTTATTTCGCAAAAACATGTGTTTTTCGACACTCTCAAGGGAATCAAAATTCATAGGGTACTTCCCGTTGACCTAGAATCCTGAAATTTGGCGTGAAGAAAAGTTTTATAGCACCAGTATAGGAAAAAATCTGAAAGTTGTAAATTACCTATACATAGTACCTATATATAAAATATTAAAAAAACATTTTGTGCACACCACACTTTTAAATTGCTACAAAAACCAGCATGAACGATAGCTTGCACAGCAAATATCGAAGTGACAAGCAATAGATTATAATACCTACTTGTGAAACTGTCTTCTTAAGTTCCCACAGAGTTTTATATAACAATATAGGGGAAGTTTTTCAATTCCCAGCACCGCAGACCCCGGTGAAACAGAATAGGGTTGTGGAAGCAATATTGCTCGCAAGTTAAACTCGCTTGACATCAATTCCATGTCGGACAGATTTTATTCGTTGACAGATATATTCTTTATAATTGAGATCTCAATCAATCAAAGCATTTATTTCAAATGAACCATTTACAGGCACTTTTGAATTGTCAAGAAGTCAGTCAGTCAGAAAAATGATGCTAAATGCACATTGAGACGAATGAGCAAGATACTCTATGTCTTTTAAATCAGATTACAGGTATATTACAGATATGCATATCAACGATCTGCTGATGCCCGGTATCTATGGGTATGCAAATGACAGCACAGTTGTAGAGAGATACCTGCCGGGTGCTCGGGCTAGCAAGGAGCTAATCCAGCCCGAAAGAGAGGCTAAGGTAGAGCGTATGAATGTCTCACTTCAGCCAGTCGGTGGGATTCAACGCTGCCAAAACACAAGCGTGTCTGTTCATCGCTAAAAGAAGCCCGTTCACCTTGGCTTCTGCTTTCCGGAATGTATTCCCTGGAGTGCACCGACTGCCTTCAGCTTTTGGGAGTTGAAGTTTCCTCAGACCTCACTTCCTCAGACTTTGGGTGGTTCATTGAGTCCAAAGCTAAGGTAACTGCTAAGAAACTTGGCGTTCTTGCAAAGGTCCAGCGGTACTTTACGCCGGGATAGCTTCTAATGTTATACAAAGCACAGGTCCGATCGTGTGTGGAGTACTGCAGCCACATATGGGCTGGTGCTGCAGAATGCCACCTAGCAGCTTTGGACTCAATGGAAAAGCGTGTGAAGAGGCTAATTGGTGATCCAGATTTGGTTAAGTCCAATCTGCAAAACCTGGAGCACAGGCATAGGGTAGCCTGCCTATCGCTATTTTACAGGATGCATTTTGAAGAGTGTGCACGGGTTGCATGACTTGATTCCGCCATCATCGCCAATTTGCCTGCTGCGGTCTTCCCGTCCGATTATACTCGTAATTTGGGTGTTTTCAAGGCTAGAGTGAATAGGCTCCTCATAAAGTAGTGCGCCTCACCACTCAACGATTGCATCACTGCTTATATCAGGTGGAAATGCAGTCAAGCACTAGTTTATATTATTAAAAAAAAAAATCTCGGTTACATATTTCTTGTCGCTTCTGTTACGTTTGAACAATGTGAATAAACTAAAACAATTCAAAATATTGAAATTAAGGAAAATCTTTCAATTAGATCTTTCAGTGAGTTCTGATTTTGTAACTTTTAACAATCAAAAGATTTAGAATTTCATGTTCATGTTTTCAATTACATCTCCTATCTGATGAAAATATAGAAACCTTAATAAAATTTATGGAGAATAAAAAATTTGGTATTTTATTTGGTAGTTTTTAGACTTACGAGTATTCTTCTTGTCTACATATTGAGTGTAGGTACTGTATGTTTTACGTAGGTACAGTCGACTCTCGTTAATTCGAAACTCGAGGGACTCTTAAAATATTACGAATTATCGAGTGTTCGAAATATCAAATGGTTCGAAACGAGAGTAACAGTAACTGAAACTTAACTAAACAAACAAATTCGTGCGGAAGTGTGTGTCAAACTAATCATTACAAAAACAAAGGTTCACGTACGATGGTACAAGTTTGAACTTGTCTCAAAATGTACTTACATAACTCTGCAAGTTCTGCAATCTTTCCCTCTCTTTCTCTCTGCAACTTTGAATTGTCGAGTGTTTGACGCCGATGGGTTCGAATTCGAATTAACGCGTCGTTTGGTTACGTAGCGATGATTTTTTCGTTCGGATTACCAAGTGCATAAAAATGTATTGATTTAGTTCGAAATATAAAGATATTTTCAAGGGAACTCGTGATAACTTTGAATTATAGAGAGGTTCGAATTATCGCAGGTTTGAATTAACGAGAGTTGACTGTATCTATTTTAGTATTATCTTTATAAGCTTATACTGTTTTCTTTCAACTAGGTATTTTATTTATTCTGCACCAAGTACAAACCCATTTTGTGTCCGGACAATCTCTGTTCATTCTAGGTTGCCTGGAAGAAATCACGGAATGCGACAACGTCGCCAACTGTATGTTTTATTTTTTTTAAGGTTCCCTTTGTAATATTTATTATCTTGATGTACAATAATAAAATATTTAAAAAATAAATAAAAGACCTATCAATTTTTAGGGTTACGTACCTCTAAAGGAAAAAACATAACCCTAATAGGATCACTTTGTTGTTTGACTGTCTGTCTGTAAAGACCCTTTATCTCGGGAACGCATGGACGTATCCAGTTAAAATTAAAACTATATAGTCAGATCTCTCCGGTCCCTTGAAGCTGTGAAAAAATCAAACTTCTGAGCTAACGAAAAAACAGATAATGGCATAAAGTCCGTTTATGTCGCAAAAAACGTATATTTCAACACTCCCAAGGGAATCAAAATTCATAGGGTACTTAGGTCCTGTTGACATAGAATCCTGAAATTTGGCATGAAGCAAGGTCTCATAGCACAAATATAGGAAGAAATCTGAAAACTGTAAATTTGTAGTTACGTCACAAAAAAAAAATTATTTTGCGATTCGGAAAAATCTTTGTAACTCAATTCGGGAATTTAACTGCTCTCAAAGGTAATTTTGTACGGAACCCTCAGTGCGTGAGTCTGACTCGCACTTGCCCTGTTTTTATCATAATAAATACAATCCTCTCAAGCATCTACGGTTGATACAGCATTGACACATCTTAGCCATATTCATTAAGTTTTTAGTTAACAATAAAATGACGTGGTCTTAACTTCAGGTATTCCGCATATGATCTCATTAGGCTACATTCTTAGTCAGCTAAGCCGAACATGACCTGTTGACTTATGATAATTAGTCTTACTCTGTAGAGGATTACGCGATAATCTTACTAAGAACAGGGGATAATATCTACAATAAGGCAAATCTTACAAAGTAAGGCTGCTGACAAAATAAAATGTAAGCAAAACTAATTAACACGCTCTGAAATCATAGCTTGAATCATCATGATAAAATGATGAATTCAATTTCTTGAAATTTAAGTCTACTGTAATTTAAAAAACTTTGTTTGAAATAGTTAACATTGATATTGATCAAGTATCTAACTTTAAAAGTAAATACAATATGCATAAAACGGACAACTAAAATTGCTGCAGGAAACGAGCCCTGAGCTCGCGAAGGACAGGGCTATTCCTGGCCACCACAGGCGTGGGCTCGCGGACGTCGAGTATTGGGTAGCTCACCGTCCAATAAGGACAGGAGGGCTTAGCAAAGAAAGAAAGAAAGAAAAACTTTTTATTTGCCGGAAAAGGCGCAAACTGAAAACTAACATATTGCAAACATTTTCCATGACAAAAACATAATTAAAAATAAAATATATGCACCACGTCCGAGCAAAACGGCCGTACGCTCAGCAAAATGCGACGAGTCCACAGCGCTGGTTTTCAGAGGTGACTAACAGACGTCGGCAACGGTATTGTGTACCAATAGATTTGAGTAAAATAAATAAAAATAAATTTTAGGACAAAGTCATAAATGGAAATAACAATAATAAATAAATAAAGAGGAAATACAATTATCTACATACGTATAAAGTGGCAACATTACGCAACGTCTTCAACAAGGGCGATGGCTTAAAGAACTTAGTATCCAGGTCAAAATCACTACAAAAAAAAATTAAAAAGGACGCGATGACGTATAGCGAAAAAGGATGTGACGCAGGTGACGCTTAGCAAAGTTAATAATCTACAATCGTTAATGTTAGTAGAAAACTTCAAATGTATGGGAGTGACATCAACTCAACGTTAAGTCACGTGGTCAGAACAGAAGAACCGGAGGCGTTACCGACTGTAGACAGAGATTGGAAACAAAACGGTCGTAACTTGGCTAGACCGGCAGCCCCAGGTCGAGAGCACGTTGTATTCAAACCGCACCTAAAAGAAATATTAGCGGGCCCCGCCAGTTCCCGCTAGGCGCGACACCTACCAGAGCTGCGGGATTTTTTGAAAAAAAAAAAACCGTAACCCAGGAACGCAAAGGGCAACAGACTGACACATGTAGGTTTTAGACAGTAAATCCCTGACACTCCCAACAAACTCAAAACGTAATGGACACGTATCGGTTAATCCAATCACAATCACTCTAGTCCAATATAGTTCACATAGGCTCTAGAATAAACTGGCCAGTTGAATTCATTCATTCGGCTTTTGTTTCCCAATGTTCGTCCAAACCGCTCACTCGTTGCAACTGAGTGCACATGCATGTTTCAAATTCGATGCGACCGCTTGCAAATTCGCTGAAGATTTTACGAAACATAGACCGCAACTATCTATTCAAACTTCACCTCTTTTATCACTTTCATGTCACGCTGTCTCAGAGATTATTTGATAATTCTAAAGAATTCTTCCTCTTGTTTTTGTGTCTTTTGTTTTTACTTCAACGCCTTCGAAGTTGTCAAGCCTTCGCTCTTGAAACTTTGGTGTTTTGTTTTTATTAATATGAATATTTTCCTTTGTTCCAGCGAGTACGAATTTAGTGGGCAAGTTTACGCAGAGCGTCCGTCGTATCGTACAAGATGTCAAGGATGAAGGTACTTCCAGTAAGTAGTCGACATTTGTTTCTTTATTATATCTTGAATTGCTCAATAATCATGATTGATATCTATCAATTCATCTCTATTGCGAACTCTTGATTGCAGTGATTGTATCTCAGAACCTTAAAATGATTAGATAATCATTTAGAATTTAGTTTGTGCTTTAAGCTTGTTTTTACTGCGTTCTGATTGGCTCTACAAAAGGTCTTTACTTCACACTAGGGATGAGATAGGTTTAAATAAATCAATAAAATTTGTAACTAATATTACAATTACTATTAACTGGTTTTTTACCTTCCTAATATTTTTGATATTGTTTTAATATACGACGTTATCTGAAGCACTGAGCAATAGACCATCACCATTAAAGTTATACCTACGATATTTTATGAATATGCAGCGTAGTTCTGGTAGACTCGGGAGCAAATGCGGGTAGGAGAAGATTAGTCTCGGAGACGGGCGGAATGTTAAGAGGCTGGCTCGCCGAACCGGTCATTGATTTGTGTAGCCAGTAGTCACGGCCTGCGTGGACTGTTAGAACGTATCTCATTTGTTATGGTCCCCGTTTGTCATTTGTTTAGCAGTCGATAGGTACAAGTAGTACTACTTGTGGTATGCATTACATATCAATACCGCTAGAAAACATACAAAACAATAATTCCATAAATATAGTTATTATCATATTATGGAAATAAACGGAGCACTGAATGCAAATTATTTAGTTTGTACAATTAGATTAGGTATTCATCAAATAAATTAATGCATCTCATATAATATTAAAGCGTTTAGTGGTCACAATAAAATTTTATTACTCGGCGGAACAAAACAATAATCCAACTACGTATTTATTTGAACGGGATAATGTAACTAACTATTAGTTTTAACGTTATTCACAGATTAGTTAAATAATAAGCTCTTCAAATGTGTTTGCAATTAATTCATTAATGGTAACTGCACAAATATTTCTCAAAATAGCATCACCCGTTATTTGAATAGTGCTTGCAAATGTGATTAACAATAAAACTGTGCATCATAATATAAATGTGTTTTTTAAAACAGGTTGCTTTGAAGTGTTATGCATATCTTTGGATTGACTTGGAATTATAAGTTCAAATAAACTTTATATTAAAGGTATACAACTTTAAATAAAGGTAAATCTTTTTTCGAAATGAGGTATTTATTGGTTTCTATGTATTTTGTATTTTCTGTAATACCGCAGTACTTATAACGATTTTTGTATAAAATCTAAGAAAATACGTACCTTTTTACAAAGTTTATTAGAACTTATATTTCCAAGTCAATCCAAAGATATTATAATACTTCAAAGCAACTCGTTTTAAAAAACTGCAATTTCATAGGTCTTGACCTATTATTTGCGATGTCATTGACCTATTATTTGCGATTGTAATAAAAGCAGAATATTTTTTTTTTTTAAATGATATAATCTATTGCTTGACAGCGATCCCAAATGATGGTAAGCAGTGATGCAATCGTTGATGGTTAATCGCACTATAGTTTATTAAGAGCCTATTCACTCTAGCCTTAAAGACACCTTAATTATAATCGGACGGGAAGACCGCTGCAGATAAATTGTTCATATCTTTCGATGTACGTGGTATAAACGACGAGGTGAAACGCTTAGTCCAGACCGTAGAGGTGTAAACAACGTAAGGGTGGACACTCGCCGTACGTCGGGTTGTCCGATGGTAGAAAGGTGATGGCGGAATCAAGTCATGTAATTCCTGTGCACACTCTCCACCCTGTGCCTACCCTACGCCCGTGCTCCAGACTTTGTAGTTAAATTCATATAAAGTAACATTACCCACGTAAAACATAGTTCAGTCAAAGAGTCACCATTGCACTTGAACGCAAAGGGCAACTGTAGAAACACGAGTGGCTTTTAGCCAATAAAATTCTGATATTCCCGTTTGCTCCACCCAGAGCAGGAGGAGTTAGTTTAATGATTCAGACACTCCAAAAAAAAAACATAGTTTCTACCAGTGTCACTGTCAAAAATTATTGTAAGGGAAATTACTCCCGAGACATAAAAAAAGAATGTATAAATCACCCGAAAATTGCAGACTTCGTATGATTGTAAAAAATCCTTATCAGATTAAAATTTCTCGTTATATTATGAATAAAATCGTTGTATATACGAGAAATCACATCCAAATTAATTCGTTTCCAACACAACGGTGTCGCATTTAGAAAAAATAGTTTACAACTTCTCGCGATAATATAATCTTACGGGGCGTTTGCAATGATCCGGTGACATATACAAGTACATTATAACGTCATTTATTTCCCATGAAATATTCGCCAAGATTTTCTTTGACATATTATTTATATCGCTCATGAAACATAAGAGGCTATTTCACAAGATTTTGGCAGTAACGCTGATTATATGAAAGCTGCCTGTTAGTTTCTCGATTTTCCTAATTCCTCTGGTTTATTAATGCTAAGTACTAGGTTTGAGCTTAATAAATTTTCACCTTTCTGTATGCCAGGCGGGCAGACGAAAGAAGAGGTGATAGAAACCAACGAGCGTCTGCGCGGAGTGCGCGTGCGCCTTGACGAGAACTATGACACGGCGAAGAAGGCGCTGGTCACACTCATGGCGCGCTACTCCGAGTCTAAGGCTCAGAGGAACGTGTTCACCAGATACGCAATGCTCAAGGCTATGATAAAGGTATGGTTTCTATAAGTATTTGTAACATATTGTAGGTACCTATATTTTACAAATCAAGTCAGCTATGGACAGGCTGGTATTCACGAATGTACCAGGATGTTAGTCAACAGGTAAAAGGGACAAATGATCTTTAGATACATCACATGATGACTCTAAAGATCATCACGTGGTGATAACGACCGCTCTATCAAAAGTGTGATAGCGAAGAAGATGAAGTTCGGAAAGTATGTCCTTCCTTCCAATCCAAAAACTTTTTTTTCCACTCCTCTCGAGCTTGGCCCAAGTAGTTATGGACCTTTCCCGAGATTTGGCCGAAAAATAAACAAATGGCCATTTTTAAGGTCGAACAAATTGAAACATGCTGAGCAGCAGAACTAGATGGCGCTGAACGTATTATTCAGCGACAACATGGCCACGTTTATGACTAGAAGCAGAAGGTTTCTTGATCCAATAAAAGATTAACGCGTTCTTCAGCCTGAGAGCAATAAATTGCTCTTTGCAATTCATCACTCTGATGGCTCGGAAAAGGCCAACACGCTTGTGTTGTTTGCCTTTATTTTTGTTCAATCGGACAATGCAGTTAGTCGCAGATGGCTTTTACCGCTTCGACAGGTGCGCTTACAAGCTTTCAGCAAAACGAACACCTACCTACGTGTGTTCGAATTTCGATGATCTGGAATGTATCGTCAACAGGAGAATTTAGGCTTTGTTGTTTTTGCAAGAGTGCACTCTTGCAAAAACAACAAAGCCTAAATTCTTACTACCGAAAGTTTGTATGAGTATGTATGTGTGAGTATGTTTGTTACTCCTTCACACTCAAATGGCTGATGGGTGGCTTATGTGACCTAGATTAACACATAAGCTATAATTTGTAAAGTCGAGAAGTACTAATTTCATGTAGGAACTCGCGGACGGCAGCTTGTACTTACAAACAGATCTAGAGTTGATCTTTCATCTTTGGATCTAGAGTACAAAGTAAAGAAATACTAACACAGTGTTTATTTATTGCATAAAATCTACACATACCTATATATGTAGTTGCAGATAAGTCTTTACAATATGGGTCCATGACCCTGTGGGGCACAAGGCGCAACATATTAAGTTAATTATGACTAATTTATGACTTACTCGTACTAGCTTCTGCTAGCGACGTAGAAAATTATCCTAATGAAACGTTCTCCAAACACACTCAAAGCCGTTTGAGCGTGAAATAGTAACAAATAGTAACAAAATATATACATATTAGCATTCGCCTATGTATATTCACTTATTATGTATATACATATTCGCATTCGCCTTTGTTATATTAGTGTGAACACTTTACACAATAGTTTTAAGTATACCTAATAGGGAAAGGGAGATATATTGGTGATATAAGTAATGTGGTGATATTTTTTTAAACACAAAACTATACAGCCTTGCTATTCTGAAAAGTTTATTTGCGAAATCACTTCTGAATCCGCAGTGAAATCATGTGAAATTAAAGTTTCGTATTCTGAAATGGAGTGAATTCGACACTGGCGCCACCGAGTGATGATCAAAGTGAGAGGAACTAAAACGGTTGAGTATTTTGACATTTATCTACAAATTTGTCTATAGGATTTGGTATTCTGAAATACAATTCGCTGAGTGTGACATTCGAGATGATTTGTGAAATGAGTTTCGAAATGATTTACCATTTACAGAATAGCACGGCAGTTTTCTATGCATGTTACTAGTATAAAGATATTTATCCTCCTCACGCTCGTAACAACTCGCTAGCGCTGTCTCATGAATGTGCTTGCTTGGAACTGTGTGGTATTCTGTTATAAAAAAAATATCACCACATCACTTATATCACCGATATATCTATCTCCCTTTACCATATACAAGTTTAAAACAAATATTTACATTTGGTAGATTTTAAGTTATGGATGTTTTGCCTGAAATAAATGGCATGCAAAAAATGTATCAGAAGGTACAAAGTCAGAAAATATATGCCTAAGAAAACATTTACCCGAAACCATTAAGGACCTCGGTAAATACAAAACAATCAGGTCTAGACAAACGATAGCCTCGCAAAATTAATTACCTACTAGAAAACTTTGCGAACTCGATCTATCCCGTTCTGGGCAATCTAGGACCGGCATTACTTTAAGACAAACACCTAAACAAAGTAACTACCTCTAGTTAACCTACCCTTGTAGATTTTGATTAGACACTTATTTATTTATGTATTAAGCACTATGAAAATGTACCTGATATAGTCTTGAATGGTACCTCTTTAAAAAGGGTTACTAAATTTAAGTATTTAGGTCATTGGGTCACTGATGATTTAAAGGACAGTACTGACATTGAGAGGGAGCGCAGGTCGCTGTCTGTTCGATGTAATATGCTGGCTCGCAGGTTTGCACGCAGTACAACACAAGTAAAGGTAACGCTTTTCAAGGCATACTGTCAATCCTTTTACACGTGCAGCCTGTGGGTTGGCTATGTGCAGAGAGCATATAGTGACCTGCGGGTGCAGTATAACAATGCGTTCAGGATGCTGATGGGACTGCCGCGGTATTGCAGTGCCTCCGGCATGTTTGCCGAGGCCAACGTTGACAGTTTTGCGACGATCATGCGTAAACGTTGCACCTCGACCTTAACTCGCATGCGAACTAGTTCCAACAGCATCTTGAGCGTATTGACGGACCGGTGGGATTCTCCGATGCTTGAGCGCTGGATACGACTGCACGCAGTGAATTACGAGTAGCATGTTGTGTGCGTTCTGGTATCGGATTCTCCTAAAATCTGTTTTATTTTGTTTTGTTCTTTTTTGTTTCATGTCATTTGTTTTGTTTTACTAACATTAGCTCTTAAGTATTTTCGTGTTACTAACAATTTATGGAGAAATCTGAAATAAATTATATTATTATTATTAAAACTTATACCGTACTAAGAAAAAGATAGCTTGAGCTCTGCGACAGCTGTCAGTAAAATCACGCCTATGAAGTTCTGAATTTAGTAGTACAGAGAGACGGTACCTGTCAATGTCATACTTTATGGGCATGCCGACCTAATTAGTGATGGGCGATGAATCATCGTGACTACAGACTATAAACTATCGATATTTTATATAATCCGGTTTCAGGCCCGGGCACAGTACCGTGACAGCTCTTCTTAAAGTGACTGACGATATTAGGCGGGGAATGGAAGACACTAAAGTTACTACTTTGGTGTTAATCGACTTCTCCAACGCTTTTAATACCGTCAGTCACGATGTCCTCTTGTCTATCCTGTCCTATCTTATGGTCTCTCCGGAGGTGCTGGAGTGGTTTTCGTCCTATCTTCGGGGTCGTCAGCAATCGGTTCGCGCTGGAGACTCTTCATCAAAGTGGTGTGACCTTACAGCTGGCGTCCCTTAAGGCGGTATTATATCTCCTCTTTTGTTTTCTGTTTTTATTAATCTTATAACCACTGAGCTTCAGTGTGCGTATCATCTCTACGCCGACAATCTGCAGCTCTACTGTCAGTCAGGTGTTGACAACATATCGGATGCGATCGAGAAGCTAAACCAGGACTTAAGAACAATAAAAAGCTGGTCTGACCGTTTTGGGGTGGCAGTTAACCCTTTAAAATGTCAGGCTATCGTTGTAGGGAGCCCCCATAATTTGAGAAAGCTTGATGGCCTAACTGTTCCACCTGTATTATTTGATGACACAGTGATTCCATTTAGCTCCAACGTTAAGGATCTGGGTCTGCATGTCGACACCTGTCTCGACTGGAGGAAGCAGGTTGGCAGTGTCAGTCAGAGAGTAACCGGAACGTTACGGTCGCTCTATTGACTAAAAAATCTTCTGCCAGCTCACATTAAAGCACTGCTTGTACAATCCCTAATTTTTCCTATAATTGACTATGGTGATGTGTGCTACTATGACCTGAATGCAGATCTCCTCAATAAACTTGACCGCCTTCTGAATAACTGCATTCGATTTGTCTTCAACCTTCGTAAGTATGATCATGTATCTGAGCAGCGTTCTCTTTTAAAATGGTTACCCATCCGACAGCGTAGAGCGCTAAGAGCCTTGACTACCTTGTTTTCTTTTCTGGATAAACCCTCTTCTCCTTCTTATTTGACTTCTCAAATCCAATTTCTTTGCTCTGGTCATAATAAAAATCTCCGTTCTACCAATAATCGTCTTCTACGATGTCCCACACACCGTTCTGGGTTTATCCAGTCCTCCTTCTTTGTCCAGGCGATCTTTCTTTGGAATGCGCTCCCGCTGAACATCAGGATGGCATCCAGTCGGTTCACTTTTAAGGTTATGGCACGTGAGCACATTCGCAGGAAATTGGTGTAATCATCACAGCGTTGATTTGTTGGATTCGTTTTTCATAATTACATTGTTAATTTGTATGTATATATCTAAGTATATATTTATTATTGTATTTCTTTTCTATTTCTTTACCATTAAGCTGCACCTACCATGTTTTGTTTCTGCACCACCCTAAGGTCGACTGGTAGAAAATGCCCAAGGCATTAAGTCCGCCTTTGTACAGTATTTATTACTAGTGCATTAAGTTTTAATAAATAAATAAATATAAAACTTAATTCAAAATTAATTTATCGTTTAATTTCAATTTTTATTTTAAAATCGTAACATTATTTACATGTGTACGTACTTGATCTAAAATAATAGTGGGCAAATAAAAGCCAATTTCTCACCTACTCATGTAACATTCCTTCCGACAACTTTGGGTTTCGGGAGAAGACACGCCGCCATCATGTTTGATATGAACCTCCATTCTCCTCCTAACTTTTGTAATTAAATTAAACCCAATTATATGTCACATTAGCATCGATAATAGTAAGAAACGTCGATAATTACTTTCGACATTTTTTTATATCCTGACAACCCTAGGAATGTCAGTTTGACATACGTCGCAGAGATCAAGCTATCTTTTATAAAGTATAATGCACTAGTAAATAACACTAAACAAAGGCGGACTTAATGCCTTAGGCATATTATAATTCTTGTTAGGTATGACAACGTATACCATGATTTTGTTGAGCGATTAGCTGCTACGCTGCATGTCGCAAATTCGATTCCCGCACGGATAAAATATTCATATTGCCTATATACAAATGGTTGTTGCGGGTCTGTACGTATGTAAGTTTATACAACATTAGTTTTAGTATATGCGAAACCCGAAACACGTGTCTAGTGTTTTTATGTAATGAATCTATGTACAAAATTTCATAACTGTATCATGAAAAATCACAAAGTTATAAGCTTATTGTGTTATCTGGTTGCCCGCACAAATACATAGGCCACCTGGGTGACTGAGGGGTTGTTATGCTCGTGCACCCAGCAGTGCGCTGGTTCCTAATGCCCGCTATGACCTGCCGTGACCTGTGTTGTACTAAGTGTCGGTGGTATCCAACTTGTGACCTTTTTTAAATATTTTTGGGAAAAAAAATAACATAGTGTAAAAATGATTGGAATCGACTCAGTTACTGATTCTGAACAATCGATATTCAGGTTTCGCATATACTAAAAATAATGTTGTATATTTGTGACTGCACTACGATACAGGAGCAATTCCGAGTGAAGGGCAATGTTTTTTTTATGTTTATATATATATAGGTATATATAGAGTGACTGGTAATTAGTGACCGAAACTTAAACACGTGATTGTACTCATGATTACAAACAACTTTCCCAAAAAAACTTTTTTTATATACTCACTAGTTTTATCACAATAACAAAACAGCTGTTTGAATCTAAGGCTGTTTGTATTGTAATACGTGCGCGCCTGCGACCGGCGACCGCTCAGCTGTTTTTAACCGTACCTACAATAGTGATAGAACACCCGCGGCTTGCAAACCCAACGGTGTACGTAATCAGTGTATGTACCGGATTCAAACAGCTGTTTTGTTATTGTGATAAAACTAATGAGAATATAAAAAAGTTTCTTTGGGAAAGTTGTTTGTAATCAAGAGTACAATTACGTGTTTGAGTATCGGTCACTAATTAACAGTCACCCTATATATGTCACAGTCAAAACTGTTAATTGGTCAAGCCCACTTTTAACTGCAAGATTTGGTCAAAAGTACTTTTGACTAATTAATACTACTTTGAAATTACTAGTTTTTACTCAAAACCCTGTTAAGTGGACAGGTTATTTTTGTGAATTTAGTGACTTATAACTAACTTGAACGTATCGTATTTTTTTAACAATAAAAATTTAACTTGTTAAGAGTTTTGACTAATTACCTAGCAGTAAGTATTTCTATAACATACACATTATAAAGGCCTTCACGATTTTGCTGCGAGGTCGCATTCCTCAGTTATGTGAAAGGTTACAGAGACATAATGTGCCTACTCTTATATAATCTACATTAACGATTAACTGTGCTAATATAATTATAATGACTAATCTACTCATATTAATAGAGACAGGGTCAGGTCAAGTATTTGTTGCTTTAGCATTTATCACCGTTAATTTCGTTCGATCCGGAATTACCAAAGTATACAATACTGGGGCCATTGGTAATTCGAAATCGAATCCCGGGCTCCTGGAACGCAAAGTCTGACACGCCCTCTCGCCCCACCCTAGAGCGCGAGAAGTCATTGGATGATTTCCCATCTTAAAAAAAAACCAGAGTATACAAGCGGACGTTGATTTTTCATGCCAAGTTTAAATAAAATTCGGCCGTATTTCACATCTTCCATAACTTGATGTGATTCACTTATTTTTAATACTAGCTGATCCGGCGAACTTCGTACCACCTAACAGTCAATGAATAGAATGTAGTGACACCTTTTTCTATGTATTTGGATATCTTTAAATGTGATTATTTTTAGTCAAGTTATTCTTCTATTGGGTCGGAAATGAATCCAACAAATCAAAGATCATCAAAATCGGTCCAGCCGTCCTCGAGTCATAAATAGTGTAACTAATCCTCCTTTTAAATCCGTTTTTACCCTTTGGATATGGAACCCTGAAAAAGAAAAAAGAAAGTGGTGATCATGGCAATAGATGACTTTTACAAGGGTGGAAAAAAAAACAGAGATATAACAAATGATACAAAACAAATGAAAATATTTATTTATTTCTTTATTGCACACCTTAACTTATTACAGGACAGACATTTATAAAAAATAAGTGTACAATAGGCGGTCTTATTAAACAGAGCAATATCTACCAGACAACCTTTGGATGGACTGAAATGAAAGGAAAAGATTTGGGGCTGTCAGTATACAACAACATAAATAATGTACAAAAAAAAGAAAAGATAATAAAAATACAATAAAATATAATGCATAAATAGGTACATTATCAAATAATAAACTAATAAATGTATTCATTACGCAGATGAATCCTGCGAAAACAAGACGTGAGACAGATAAATATGCCAGTACGAGTATAATTTATGAAACGAATACGCAACAAGTCGTACATTTGAATTCAATGCACTTTGAAATTACGCCGCTCAGACTCATTTAAATAGTTGGGAAGTGTAAGACGGCCTCATACATATATACATTGAAGAGGGATTAGTCTAGACTTAGGCATTTATACTGAGCTTAATGCTAATTTGGAGACGTAATCCTTATATTATAAAACTAGTGATCCATATCTAATATAATGTTTTCTCTCAAATAAATGTTTTCTTCCTTTCTTTCTTTTCTTTCTTTATATCAGCCTTGTAAGAGTGTCACAAAAAATATGCATGTATTATACACCTAAACTTTCCTCATGAATTTCTTTATTTATTGGTGAAAACTGCGTGAAAATCTGTTCAGTAATATTTGAGTTTATCGTAAAGAGACAGACAGAAAGACAGACGCGGCAGAGGTTTTTTTTTGTTAAAAATAGGTACTATGTGTATTGGAAGAAAAATTAAAGTTATGAGTTATGCACCTTCAGAATTTTTTTAACGTTGGTTGCGTTTAAGCACCGCTCATTAGCATGAATGCAAACGAATACTAAATTTTAGATTTTCCGATGACTTCAAGGATCTCATTCCTTCTGCGAAGCAGTAATGCTAGCAAAGGAGGCGGCCGATCGCGTGAGGCAACGGTCCTCACGCCCCAACCGCCGCCGGGATTCCGATCCAGATTTCCGGACACCGTAGGCGCAGGCTTGCGGACGGCGAGCAATGGATGGCTCGCCGTCCGACCGTCCGGTAACCGTCCGGACTGAGCCCAAGTCGTCGACGGCGCGTATTGTTCCACGCGCGCCTCAGGGAGATGTCGAAGCCTACTGGGGCCATGGGTAGTGTGAAAACGAAACCCGGGGCCCTGAGACGAAGGCAACGAAGGAACAGGAGTGGGTTTTAGTCAGTAAAAGTCTGACACTATCTCCCGCTCCGCCCAAGAGCGAGATTTGTCATTAGATGATTTTCCCACCTAAAAAAAGTCCCCTTTCTTCAACCGCCCACGACCTCGCGGTTCTATGCCCAAGAAAACTTCTTTAGTTTACTACACTCTAATGGATTACTTCGTCCGCAAGTTAATACTTAAAAATGCTCTCAAGTAAGGATACCTGTCACTTGCTTATAAAAATTCAACAGCGATCACTTGAGCTATTTGTCACCGTTGCTTGTTTAAACTTGCTGTATACTGAACAGCGGGTTTAAGAGCGGCCAACTCGAGATACATTTCCATACAACCACTCTTACGTGATTATAACGTTATTAAACATCTTTCTTCAGATATTTTGGATACACAGATATCTTGTGGACATTATCTAGGTTTCGATTGAAATTAAAACATATTTTTTTTGTAAAACTAATTCAGTAAAGACCTCTGAAAATCTGTTTTTTTTTTTGCGTGAATTGTGGCCCTTCATAATGTACTCATAAATTAAAAATGTAAAAAAAAATATATCTATAGAAACCTTGCTCATTTAATCGATATTCTGAATGACGAATTTCTTTTCCAAAAACTTTTAATATTAAAAAAAAACACGTATTTCCTATTGTAAAAAGCTTTTAAACTGTGCTCATATTGTCGATAGACGAGTGGGGAAAAGCCGTGGGAAAAGCCCTCTTAAGGACTTTGGAGTATTATTTTTACGTAAATATTGCTTATGGAAAGGGCTATGATCGGAATTTCCTTACGTGATCGAATCAAAAATAAAGATATCCGCAGGAGAACCAAGGTTGCCGACATAGCACGAAGAATCGCCAAACTTAAGTCGCAATGGGAAGGGCACATTGCTCGTAAAACAGATGGCCGTTGGGGCCGAAAGTTTCTGGAGTGGCGACCGCGTACCGGAAGACGCAGTGTTGGAAGGCCCCTACAAGGTGGACCGATGACCTGGTGAAGGTTGCGGGAATCCGATGGATGTGGCGACATTTGGGGGAGGCCTATGTCCAGCAGTAGACGTCTATCGGCTGAAATGATGATGATGATCAAATATTGCTTGCAGAATTTAATGCTACAAAACAACAAGGCTCTTCTGCATGCCAGGGCTGTAGGATTTTTTGTAAGAGTCACTATAGCCCTGGAACGCAAAGGGCTACTAAAGGAACACACGTGGGTTTTAGTCAGTAAAAGCCTGACACTCCCTCTCGCTCCAAACTTTACGCTTTTTTTCCATATATTATAATTTAAAACTTTTTATCCGACTGTACTGTGGTGTACGAAAAAAGAGACAGTTATCCGAATATATTGTGGCCGAATCGTCAGCAACTCTTTTTTATACAGTTCAATTATCGATAAAAAAGAACGTCTCCAAGTACGTTTTTCTTTCAATTCCATCTTATACCGTTCTTATACGGTGATAAATAGGCCAGCGTCAATCTATCTATCACTCAGCACTATAGAAAAAGTAAGATGTCCATTGCGTAACAATAACAACAGAGTTCAATAAACTTGCTTTCTTTCAGAAAAAAATGTTGTTTATTCGCCTTCTGAACAAGTTTTAATGAACCTGAAGCATTTTCTTTACCCTGAAAGTTAGCCCAGGGTTCAAACTTAATAGTTAAATATTCTTAGTATCCACTAATTAATATCTACTTTTTTTTGGTGGAAAATCATCCAATGACTTCTCCAGCTCTAGGGCGGAGCAGGAGAGCTTGTCAGAATATTACTGACTAAAACCCACTCCTATGTTCCTTCCTTGCCTTCGTTCCAGGACCCCGGGGTTCTCTTTCGCACAACCCATGGCCCCAGTAGACTTCGACCCAGCTGGGCTTCTACGGTTTTGCTGGCATCTCCTAAAAGTGCCTGTGGAACACTACGCGCGGTTGACGACTTGGGCTTGGTCCAGACGGTTATCGGACAGCCGGAAGGCGAGCTATCCATTGCTGGTCGTCCGCATGCCCACAGCTACGGTGGCTGGAAATCGGGGTCGGGATCCCGGCATCTGGGGCATGAGGAAGTCCGTTCCCTCGCACGTGCGGCCGCCATTCCTCCTCGCTCCGAATCAGTATCTACTGAAAACTAAACCAATTATCATCTTACCAATATCATCACACTAATATTATAAAGGCGAAAGTTTATATGTATGTGTGTAGTTTATTACTCTTTCACACTCAAACGGCTGAACGGATTTGGTTGCACATTTCTAAATACATACATAAATATTATGGATAAATTGTACCCAGACACAGAACAAATGAACTTGCTCATCACACAAATATTTGTCTTGGGTAAGAATCAAACCTACGATCTCCGGCATAGCAGTCATGGCCACTTACCACTAGACCAGGGATGGCGAAATAATTCGGGCACGCCAGTGACAGAAGTACAACATGTAGGTAATTTGAAAAATTAGTAATCACACCAGTTTTCTCTTTTATACATATAATTGAATACAACAACAAGCTACTGTAAACATTCCGATATACCTACGAATTTTTGACTGCTAATTAAAAGTTAATAACATTTAGTTTAAATATTTTGTTTATTAAATCGCTAAGCCAAGATTCTTTGGCAGCACGCAATGATATTTTTAGTGGTATGTTCTTATATAAAGGTTCGCCATCCCTACACTAGACCACCAGGCCAGTCGAGTTGTTTTTATTCCGGTAATATATTCCCTTGGGTAAGTTTGATACTGTCACGCGAGAGAAACCGCTAGCAATAGCAAAACCTTTCGGAAAAATGAAAACCATTATACGACATTATATTCCATTTCCAAATTATTTATAACGGTATTCTCGTTCCCATTTGTTAGCTTACGTGGGTGACTGAATAAGCAGAATTCTGTAGAATGTCGTTGTGTGTTCGCCAAGTTAAATTACACGGTCCTGCTTGCATCTGGGACCATTGTATAATTGCGTTTAGAAATTACCACCCTGCTACTGTGTTTGTCTTCATTATTTAAAGCCGTGTGCGGATTTAGAAGGAATGGGTTTCTTGGTTTTTAAGAAATTAGTTGAATTGTTAGACTCCCTTGTGTTGTTTTTGTTTACACCTGCTTTATAAACATGAGTATATGTAGGATATAATCCCACGGGGAATTCTGAAAGGGAAACCGTGGTCCTAGAACGCAAAGGGTAAGTAAAGAACACAGGTTTGGTTTTAGTCAGTGTATTGTACTGCTTATTGGAGTATTTTACGGCTCACCAACACCACGACACGCATATACACGGCCCAAGTCTGCTATTTTTATAAATTCGTCATTCCAACACGATCCCATTGCCATTCTGCTAAAAGTTCGTAATCTGCTAATTTATGATGATCGATCATTGATCGGTCAATGATCTCGTACTAGAGTTGTGGTAGAATGACAATATCGAGCTTATTAAAAGCAATAACTGCACAATGACGTTCTAATGGTAGGTCACTGATCAGAGGAACTGTTAAAATTTTGGCAGATTACCGCATACGTCAGATATTCATTTGTCAATATGTACGAGATTACCATTATATGCCACTTCTTTCAATGGAGTATCAGAGGTTGACCATTGAAAAGTTGTTGAAAAAAAAAACTTGTCAAAATCAACAATTTTGAAATCAATGATAGACCATTATGACACTATTGTAATAGCAGACTTGAGGCCCTGGTCGACCGCCGGATGGCGACTGATAAGTGTCAAATACTTACATCATGTCACTCAACATTTCCGCCAATCACTGACCTCTACTATTTACCACTTAATAGTACAGGTCAGTGCCGCCAATACACTACAGTCAGCAATAGTCTGATGCGCTCTGCCGCTCTACCTAGTACGGGGAGTCATTGGATGATTTCCCACCACCAAAAAAGTCAGGGTATAATATTTCAGTGGTAATATTTCAGTACATGTGGAGACACGCCTCCACACTGTGAGGGTGACTGGGTCGGTAATTCACCAAGTGGGGACAGCGCAGTTACTGTATGTTTTTTTAAGAGTTGCTTACCTGCCTTGGCAAAATCAGAACTTCTAAGTAGTTACCACTTTGATGTCTTTGAAGCAGTGAAAAAAATAAAACTTCAGGCAAGTCAGTCAGATTCAAGCCGTTTATGGCACATTTTTGACGCTCGCAAGGAAATCGAAACCTAATAATTAAAGGCAAGACAAAGTCATTAGGCAAGAAGTACAAGTAAAGGAAAAATCAAAAACCGTAAATCTGTAATTAGTAAATTATAAGCTTAAAGTACGGAACCCTTGATGTGCGAATTCGACTCATACTTGATCGGTTTTCTTTATTGTTATGGCTTCTTAAAAGAATTTAGTCAATCAAAACAGTATTAAGATTAAAAAGTACTTAAATTTTGATACAGAATACAGTCATTTGTTCCAATTTTGAAAATTGTGGAATTAACAAATTTTAATATTTAGTAGAAAATATATCGAGCCAGCTTTCTCGGTAAGTTTCGTTGACCCATTACTACAATAAAATTCTCAGCTCCATTTCATAGAGCTTGCGCCTGTTTTCAGGGCTCCATATATTGTCCAGATGCATAGACACTTCACATACAAAAAACTACAACAAGTTAACATAACAACATCCAGTGAGAACCAATTTGTGAATAATTAAACAGCCACTGAACTTCACTCGAAAAAAACTCGCCATAAAATCCCTAACTGGATGTTACCTATATGTTTTAAAACTTTCATCTAAAAAAATGAGGGGATGTGTTAGCTCATTAAAGGATTTAAAATTTCAGGACCACTCTCCCAAACAAATAATAAATATTTAAATTAGTCTAAGCATAAAATCAAGTTAACTCAGTAATCGTAAACCCAATGAAATTGTTGTTTGTCTTCTTTTTTCAAACAATACAAAATGATCGAAAACTTTTTTGTTCTATAATTATTACAGACAACCTTAATTGGGTGAAAAACATTGTAACTGAGTTAGCTGTATCGCGAAGAACGTGCCAAACTAAATTCACCCTTATTGTAAACACGTCACGTACCATACCTACTTATACTTACAACCTTAGCGATAGGGCTGCCCCGCCCAATTTCAAGGATTCATTACCTACCTACACTTTGTGCGGCCTGAATATGAAATAAGAAACAATTGGTTCGCTCTAATACATTTATTATCGTCAAATGATTATCAAAGCGTATCTTTTCTTACATTTTGGCATGTTACTAAGGTCATGTTTACCAGTATTCCACTTCTATTCAGCCTTATGTTCCCAATGTTGGGACTCAGGCTTCCTCTATAAAAGGAATGAGCCGTAATCCACCATGCCCGCCCAGTGCGGATTGGTGAATGTCACATGTCTTCAAATTTTTGGTTCTAGGACATGCCGGTTACCTCAAGATGTTTTCCTTCACCGTTTTGAGAGCAATGGTGATGAAATAAATTACACAAAGTAATGCACCTGGCTGGGATTGAACCCACGACATACACTCGTAAGTCGGGGCCAATAACATTTGACCACTACTGCCCGTATTAGACTTATAATTTGATAATCGTAACAAACAACCTTTTTTTGCGCGGGCTTGCGGACGGCGAACAATGGGTAGCTCGCCGTCCGACCGTCCGTTAACCGTCCGGACCAAGACCAAGTCGTCGACGGCGCGTACTGTTCCACGCGCGCCTCAAGGAAATGTCAGCAAACCGAAGGGGGCCAGCAGGGTCGAATCCTACTGGGGCCAAAGGTCTGATTCTGAAAGGAAAACTCGGCCCTGATACAAATGGCAACGAAGGAACAGGAGTGGGTTTTTAGTCAGTCAAAGTCTGACACTATCTCTCGCTCCGCCGAAGAGCGAGATTTGTCATTAGATGATTTTCCGACCTAGAAAAAAAAATAACCTTTGAAACTTTAAAGATTATTTATTTACAAGCTGAGATGTAGAAATAGAAATGCGACCGAGTTTAATTATAACAGAAACTCCAATATATTTTGTTTAAAAACTGTGAACAAGTTTAAGAACATTTTGAATTTGTGACCCTGTCTGAGCCTTATCTGGTAGTTAGGTGGCTTGTCAACAGGTGTTGGGCTTTTTAGGGTTCCGTAGTCCTAACAAGGAACCCTTATAGTTTCTTCATGTCCGTCTGTGTGTCAGAATATTTAGTTACAAGCTGAAATGTAGGAATAGAAAAGCAACCGAGCTTAATAATTCAAAACTAATGGAAATTCCAATATATTTTGTTTTAAAGCTGTGAACAAGTTTAAGAACATTTTCAATTTATGACCCTGTCTGAGCCTTACCTGGTAGTTAGGTGGCTTGTCAACAGGTGTTGGGCTTTAAGGGTAAAGGTTCTCAAGTCGTCTGAATGTTTTTTTGTTATTTTGTTCAGCAATATCTTCGTCAAATGTGAACTGATTTTGACCATCCTTTATTTTTTTTTTCTCTGCTTGGGGCTCATTTAAAGGTGAAGATCAGATAAAGAACTTCAGAGATAGACCAAGGAACACTTCAATAAATATTAGCAAATCTTCCCGGAAGATTCTTCTGGGATTGCTGCAATCGCATATTTATTTATTGTTAACACCATTTCATAACAAAACATCACGCCATTACGCTCTTAAGGGGTACTGCAGATTTGTAAAGTAAACATCAACTATGTTCAAATATTTTTAACTTATGAAGTACCTACCTAAGTGTTTTGTCAACAGTCAGTCAGAATGAATTTTGACAAATGAAGAGTCTTGACGGTAACAAATTCAGTGGTATTCAGTGTGTATGTATGTGTGTATGTTTGTTACTTCTTCACGCTCGAACGACTGAACTGACTACCCGTGTGCCACATTTTATTCAAATCCGTTTAGCTGAAACGGATTTGAATAAAATGTGGCACACGGGTAGACCATATCCTGCAATAGCAAAAAGGATACTTTTTATATCGGGAGTATGTTTCCTTGGAACTAATTTCTACTTTCACGCGGGCGATGCTGCTCACAGCAGCTAGTAACTCATATTTACTATGCAACGAACCCTTCCTTCTAGAAATTCGTTAACAGAAATATGCTTTTACTTTCACTTAGAACTGGTGTTTTATTAACGTGTAAAACATATATCATTTTAACCGAGACTCTTTCACCATAGTATAATACACCATCAATTTAGAATCTAGAAAGACTTAAAGAAGAAAAATGTAATTGTTGAGAGTGGGGTTACTGGGTTTTATTTAGAATTACTCTTGTGTAGCCCTGAGTTTGGAAGTTGATGGAGTGACACCCCCGTGCCTCGGAAAACCTCGCACGTAATGCCACCGGCCCGCCTGAACTCGTGGTATACACATTAAATGTAGACCAACTGAAGTGTGACGTCGTGGGCACTGTCGATCGAACCCCGAGAACGAGTAGACGTTATTCCCAAGCTGTGCCTTGCTTACTGATAATTTTGTTGTTTCATTTATAAACGCGAATCCCTAACCAGTGATTTTAGTGAACACCACACCGGTCATGTCAGATTACCGTCCCATCGGACTATGACAGTAAAGAAACAGAGAGTGTACCCGTGTTCGCACACACACTTGTGCACTATATCGATACTGGAAATATGAAATAGCGTAAGGGACATTTACCTAAAATGTACCTAACGATAATTGATGTAAGGGTATTTTACGCAAAACGTAAAAATGTCTCTTACGTTATTTCAAATTTCCAGTATCGATATATCTAGTTAATCTCTATTGAGATTGGCCATCGTGATCGAAATTCGGTTCGAAGGATTAACTTTTCTTTTTTTTACGTACATGTAAATAGTACACCACGAACTACGGCTGCGTTTTTTTTTTCTCCTGCTATGTCAAATCCATCCAAAGGTTATCTTTAAAAAAATGCTGTATCGCTCCAATATTTTAAGCTCCTACTATATATTTTTTTTATTTTATATCATACAATAAGGAGATACAATATTATCTATCAAAGATATTGCTTAATTTTTCTTGTAATGTAAGGATCTGAAGAACCATTGATAAGCAGAGATTTATAGAACCACTGAGGAGTCGTTTTACAGCATGGTAGTAACTAGAAAAGGCAATTTCGATATTTTAATGAAGCTTACAATATTTTGTATTTATTACTGATAAGCTCGCGCTTAGCCACAATCTCACCTGATGGAAAGCGACAATGTGGTTGACGATGGAGCACGCTTGCCTAGAAGTAACCTATTCACTATTAACTTAAAGATCCCCATGTTGTAGCTATTAGGAAACACAGACTCCGGCAGGGAATTCCACTCCTTAAGACTTGAGTCTTAAGGAGTCGAAAACACATTTGTTGTTGTTATTGTTAACTAGAACTAAAAACAAATCACGAAAACCATTAAAAGAAAACATTCAATAAGAACTCGAATTACTTTACAGAGAAATTTGCTCCAGAATCAAGAATCTGAAGAGGTTTTAATAAACCTAAGTGGTAGTTCCCGTCAATATTGGAAATGAAATTAAATCTCATACTGGTATATTAAACGAAAAGAATCGTATCACCTACAAAGGAATTTAATATTTGCGTTCCAATTCGGTGGCACAAAGATAATAATATCTACCTATATATTAATTTGATGATCCAAGCTTGTCTGAATTGCGGGAATGTTCGAAAAAGTTACGGTAGCTCTGGAACGCATATGGCAACTGAAGAAACAGGTGGGTTTTAGTCCGTAAAAGTCTAATACTCTCTCTCTCTCCACCTAGAGAGAGACAAATTATTTGATGATTTACCAACTCAAAGAAAAAAAATCTGAAAATGAGACCCGAAGAGAAAATCCGAGAACCACCTTCGATTTCCCAACGTAATAACTTGTAATATAATGCGAATTATTGAAGCATTCCAATCGTCTTAGGCCTATTCCTTACCTTTGAAACATAATCGGATTCTATGCCAAAATTTTCGTAATTGAACCGCACAGAAACGAACTAACAATAACAATCGTGACCCGCATCTGGAACAATAGAATCTTCGACTTACCTACTTTAATAAGGCAACAATCCACGACGAATGTTGACTCACGAAACCATCAATCATTCCTCGGTTATACATCACGATTTTACATCGACCACTGCATGTAGGACAACTTTATGAACTCAATACCCAAGAAAAAAAAAAGAAATTCCAGTGAACCTTCGAATTTATACAGAGGCATGAGAAAGTCGTAAATCAAAGTGAAAGCCCTAACAATAGGAATGGAGATGCCGAGGGAATAACTGAAAGCAATCTTCAGGTAATAACTTTTTTCTACCAATTTATTTTTATTGCAATTTTAGGGTCAAGTACTTTTAATTTGGTTCGTTCGTAGTAACTCAACGACTTCATATTTCAGCTCAAATATTGACTTGAACACGTCGATGTGATTGTTTTGTTATTTTGTTTTCAATGGCAACAAATTTAATTGAGCTCCGTATATTTGCAATACACTTAACGTAATTACTTCTCTGTTCTTGATTTAATCAAACATCGCACCTCGTTCGTGTGTTGACAGGGAAATAATATGCGTACTACGTAAGCTCAGCAATCTCCGGCATCATAACGTTGTACCACGTCGTCATGGAGTTCTCTCATAAATATGCAGTTTGTTCCTCGATGTGAGCTTTACTTTGTTCTTTTTGCTTTGCAGTTGATGCTAGTTTTAGAGATTGTTTTGTTGTAAATAAAGTGGTATACAAAAAGATTTTTTTAATGATATAAACTAGTGCTTGACTGCGATCCCACCTGATGGTAAGCATAAGCATAAGCATAATCAGCATTTTTAATGTTCCCTCTGCTGGGACTCAGGTCTCCTCTCCAGGGACTCAAACTGTAACCGTAATAAGTGTTTTTAACACTGTTTTTTAAAACAGTTTTAACAGAAAAACACTTTTAAATGTAACAGATACAATAATGTTACCGAATCAATCTGTAACCTTTTATATGTGTTAATAAGTGTTAATATGTGTAACTGAAATAATCAGTTTTAGTATAGCTTTAGGTATAAGTAATTGCACAGTGTGGCAACAACGCGTGGCCGTAACAGTGTAAGACGCGTGTTGTCAAAGCCTACGACGATCTACACTACCTACAACTACAACTGAACCGTCACTATGCAACGCATACTCCGAACATTTCCCACCACACTTCTCTGCAGTCAAACCTTTAGTTCCCGAATCCGAATCATTTCGTTCTTAGTTCGTTCGTTTCAATTTTTTCTGTATTATCTTCAAATATGTAAGACGCACAACTATTTTTTTAATGTTATAAACTAATGCTTGACTGCGATCCCACCTGTTGGTAAGTAGTGACGCACTAGTTTATTAAGAGCCTATTCACTCTAGCCTTGAAGACACCTAAATTATAATCGGACGGGAAGCAGCAGGCAAGTTGTTCCTGTCCCTCGATGTTCGCGGTATAAACGACGAGGCGAAACGCTTAGTCCGGACCGTAGAAGTTTCAACAACGTAAGGGTGGATACTCGCCGTTCGTCACGTTGTCCGATGGTAGAAATGAGATGGTGGAATCAAGTCATGCAATTCCCGCGCACACTTTCCAAAATGCGTCCTGTAAAACACCGAAAGGCCGGCTAACCTACGCCTGTGCTCAAGGATTTGTAAATTGGACTTAACCCGATCTGGATCACCAATTAGCCTCTTCGCACGCCTTTCCACCGAGTCCAAAGCTTCCAGGTGGCATTTTGCAGCACCAGCCTATATGTGGCTGCAGTACTCCACACACGAACGGACCTGTGCTTTGTATAACATTAAAAGCTGTCCCGGTGTGAAGTACCGCCGGACCTTTGCAAGAACGCCGAGTTTCCTAGCTTGGCTTTGAACTCGGATGAACCGCCCAAAGTTAAGGTCTGAGGAAATTTCAAATCCCAAGACCTGAAGGCGGTCGGTGTACTCCAGGGATACAATCTGAAAAGCAGGAGCCAAAGAGAACGGGCTCCTTTTAGCGGTGAACAGACAAACTTGTGTTTTGGCGGCGTTGAATCTCACCAGATTGGCTTCACCCCACTTGGAGACTGCTTGAAGTGAGACATTCGTACGCTGTACCATAGCTTTTCTCTCGGACCGGATTAGCTCCGGAACGTTTTAAGTTCCTTCATGACACACATTCTAGACACTTGAGATCATCGGAAAATTTGAAACTTTTAATGCCCTCACATTCCACCAAATTTAGTGACAAATCGTTCACGGTCCAAGCAGTGCGATTGTGGAACGCGTTGCCGATGCCAATTAGGCAAGCCCAGTCACTAGTTTCTTTTAAAAATTTAGTTAAGGATCATTTTCTTTCACAATAATTAATTCTGCTACTATCCAAATTCAGTTCTTTCCCTTCTTTTTTTTTTCTTTCTAGTCCTTTCACTTTTTTGTATTTATTTTTTTATTTTTTCTCTATTACTCTCTTTGAAATTGTGTAACATATAATATGTATGTATATATATATATAATATTCATGAGTTTGTTTTTTTGTCTTTTATATATAATAGCTATACAATATATTATAATTTTATATCTATGTATAGTCTTATATGTATTTTTAATTTAATTAAATTTTAATTTAATTTGCAGTACACCGCAGTCTAGCCCCCTTTTTTATATTAAGTTCTTACAGTCCATCCTAAGGTTGTCTGGTAGAAATCGCTGTTAGCGATAAGACCGCCATTGTACCCATAGATTAAGTTAGTTTATAAGTTTTTGTTACTATTTTGGTGTACAATAAAGTTTTATTCTATTCTATTCTATTCTATTCTAGCTCCTTACTAGCCCAAGCACTTGGCAGTTATCTCTCTACAACTGTGATATCATCTATCTGCATACCCATAGATACCGGGCATCAGCAGATCGTTGATATGCAGCAGGAAGAGAGTTGCAGAGAGAACAGACCCCTGAGGAACTCCGGCATTAGTCGTTATAGGCTCTGATGAGCACCCATCGACAACAACACGGAGAGATCGTTCACTCAGGAAGTCTTTTACCCAGTTAATCAGACTAACGAAAAGGCAATCGTTTCCCCATTCCTCTCGAGGGTCTCGCTCCAAAAGTGGGTGGCATAGTAGGTCCCCAGTAGACCGATTGTGGCGAAACCCATACTGTCGGTCACTGAGGCGATCTTTACCTTCCAGATATGCTACGAGGCGCGAGTTCAATACACGCCTCATAATCTTACATATTATGGAGTTTATTGAAATCGGCCGATAGTTGGCAGGATCGGCACGACTGCCCCTTTTGGGCACGGGTTGCACGTTGGCAAGCTTCCAGGACTTGGGCACTATACCAGTCCTAAATGAGAGGTGATACAAGCACGTCATTACAGGAAACAACTTGGGCGCACAAGCCTTGAGAACAATCGCTGGTATACCATCTGGCCCACTAGCCTTATTTACGTCTAGACAACACAGTGCTCTCAGAAACTCTTCGTTCCTTATGCGAACCTCGGGCATCGAAGTGTCGCATTGAGGCAGAGTCGGTGGAGTAGCACTGCTAGTGTCAAGACGAGAATTATGGGCGAAGAGAGATGCAAAGAGACCTACTTTCTCTCTCGCCGTATGAGCCAGTGCTCCGTCAGGTTTAACCAGCGGAGGCAATGAGGGCCGACTTGGCAAGGGACCAGAATGCTCTGCTACCGGACGGCTGTGCAGAGAGCTTTGTGCCAATATGAGTAATGCGGTCGAAGCGAGCCTTCCTTAGTGACTTTTTGTAGGACTTGGCAGCATGGTTGAAGGCTCTCTTCTTTGAGCTCAGATCCGGAGCTTTGTGGTCAAGAGCGTCAACCCAGGCGAGAAACGCCGAATACTTACGCTGTTCAGCTAGAACACAATTGGCGTTGAACCATGGGTGAGCTGAGCCATCGATGAGTACGTCGCGATAAGGGATGAAATACTCCATAGCTTGACGTATCACATCGGATATAGCATCTGCACGGCTCGACGGATTTTCAGAAGAGAAGCAGACCTGCTGCCAAGAAAAAGATGCAAAGAAGTGCCGAATCTCATCCCAGCCTGACTTGTAACGCCACATTCGCCGTTCGCCACGAGAGTCGCAGTCAGGTGGGGAGAAGGACGATACAGACTTCATCAGACAGTCGTCTGAAGTTCCAAGTGGTGAGCAAACTGTTACGATACATCTGTCCGGATCGGTGGTCAGCAGAAGGTCCAGACAATTTGCAGTATGATCAACTACATCAGGCACCCTTGTCGCTTGCTTTACCAACTGGGAGAGGCCCATCGACACTGCAAATAATCGCGCTTCTCTCCCAGCGTGATCGGTCCTCTGATATGGGAAAAGCCAGTCTTGGTGACGCGTTAAAATCCCCCAGAGCGACAAACTGCGCATTAGGGTGCCGATGCAGAGCCTTATCGGCGGCCACACTGAGGTGGCCAAACAGTTGAGTTGTCGTTTTTTGGTGATAGACAATTTTGCCCACACCGGTGTCCACCAACAACCACGACGTTGAGAAATTAGGGTCCTCAAGGTGACTGAGACGCTGGCAGCATATTTTTTTGCGCACGTACACACAGACCCCGGCACGCTGCAAGAAATGGTGCTCCAATGAGTAACCTGGGTAGTCGAGATACGCCGCTTCTGACGGACATCTGATCTGCGTCTCCGGCAAGAAAAGTAAGTGAGGCTTGTCAGTCTCAAGATGGTGGTGGACCGCATCGAGATTGGAGTGCAGTCCTCGAATGTTCGAGAGGTGCACTTGGAGTAAGAGGACGTGCATCCGCTGTACACACATACTTTTCTTTTTACCTTTCATTTTTGTTTTTAGATTTCGAGTGAATAGGGTTGGTGGAAGATGGCAGTTGAGCGAGGCGATGCAATGTAATTCCAACAATACGACCAGAGTTGCTGCGCCAATGGAGGTTTGATCTGGAGAATGCGGGGACGCCCGAACCCTCCCAGGGATCGCCATCGGGTCCTCTCACCCGGTCGCGAACCGGCACGATGGGGCTACCATGGGATTTTTCGTAGTTGGCGGGGCAGCCTTTTGTGTGTGGCTGGCACACTACTTGGGCCCCCAACTATTTGCGGTCGGCCAGCCGAGAATCGTGCTTCGGATCCCACTACCCTCCACGATCAAACGTCCGACATAACAACAGCTAGCGCATCATACTCGGTATACATCGCAACACAACTGCTCAAACCCATCTTTCACCATATGACTTCACCAGACATCACGCCGGAACACGACGGATCGCTTGGCGGCGTGGCTTTGTCTGGTAGGTACTTTTAAGCCGGCAGCCGACGCTGCTATGCCTACCACCACATTTACTGCTCGTTTAGCACTACCCAGGGGACACGTGTAGGGTGGTCAGAACTAAGTAAATTTTACGGACACGTGCAGTTCATCCCCCAAATTTCACCACTTCCTGTTGAAGTGGTAAATATCTAGATTTAGGATAATCTTCGTCCTTATCCAGACGGGTTTTTTTCTTATAAGAAAGGATTGATTGCGAATAATCCTCCGAATATACTTCTGGCTCTATCAAGATATCGGGACTATCAGGACGCACAACTTCTTGTTGAAGCGGTAAGCAGTCGATTTTAGGATGGTTGTCATCTTACGACACGAACGAGGATTTTTTTTAAAGAAGGGTTTGATTTGATTGATCCATTGCAGTCAAATAAACACAAAACTATTCAAATAAACTTGAAATTAAAATCACGAATATTTTCAATACTTCAGCGCAAGTGTTTTGCACGGATACAACAGACTGCGACTGGATTTCGGCTATCTAATGCTTATTAACCATAAATAAGTACATTGTAAATTTGGCAACGCTGCGTCCATCTGTATCACTTATTAACACTGTTAACACTTTTATATCTGTTACAGATATGTTACGGTTACACTTTTGTAAGTGTTTTGGGTTAACACATTGAAAACACATTTATAAGTGTTACATATTTGATTCTGTTATCAATTCAACATGTAACACTTATAATTCTGTAACCTTTATGAAGGTGTTTTTAAGTCCCTGCTCCTCTCTCTAGGAGAGGGAATGGGCCGTAATCCACCAAGCGGGCCCAGTGCGGGTTGGTGAATGTCACATGTCTTCGAATTTTTGGTTCTAGGACATGCCGGTTTCCTCACGATGTTTTCCTTTACCGTTTTGAGAGCAGTGGTGATGTAATAAATTACACAAAGTAATGCGCCTGGCTGGGCCACCACTGATCACTGCCTGATGGTAAGCAGTGATGCAATATATATATAGATGGTGAATCGCACTAGTTCGATCTACTTGAACCAATGAGTTTTGGTGATATCTAAATATCACCAACATAGACACCGCGGCCCTGGCACGCAAAGGGCAACTAAAGGAACACAGGTAGGTTTTAGTCGGTACAAAATTTGACACTCACTCGCTCCATCCAGAGCGTGAGAAGTAATTTGAGGACATATTACATATTATAACGCCTGAGGGAGGACGATGTCGTCGTGGTCCACTGCGGTGAAGGTGGTGTGACGATCTGATCATGTTCGCGGGGCAGAATTGACCAGAGATCGCCCAAAACTGAAAGGTTCCGAAGAAGAAGGAAGAGACCCTTGCGCAGCAGTGAAACACAATATAGGCAAATAAAAAAAAATACAAAGTCCCCCACTCCGTCTGTCTGTATGAACGCGATACCCTCAAAAACCACTGGATGGAGAATCATACAATTTTTACCATTGACTTTTACCATTGACTCACGAGGAAGGTTTAGGTGTATAATATATACATATTATAGCAGAGAAAAACCTAGAATTTCAAAGATTTTTAACACCCATGCGAAGCTGGGGCGGGTCGCTAGTTTTCAATATAACGCAATAATATAATTGAATAAATAAATATCAGTCTTTATAAAACATTATAATTAAATTGAACATTATTGCATAACATCATCAAACTAAATTCTTTAAATTGCTGCGTCATCGGCTTTTCTTACACAGAATTGATTTTTTCCATTTTCATTAAATAGCTAACGGTACAGAAATGTTGGTTTTAAGGTTGGTGCTCGACAGCCGGTGGGACTTTGGCCCTCACTTTCGGCGGCTGACGCCCAAGTTGATGGGCGCAGCAGGCGCGCTCGCAACGCTGCTTCCCAATCTAGGGGGCCCGAGCACTGCCTGTAGGCGGCTATACTTGGGGATCGTACGATCCATGGCCCTGTATGGGGCCCCGGTATGGGCTTCTGACCTGACGGCCGGCAGCATCGCAATCCTGCGAAGACCGCAGAGGGCGATGGCCGTCAGGGCTATCAGGGGGTATCGCACGATCTCCTACGAGGCGGGTTGTGCACTGGCCGGATCTCCGCCCTGGGAACTGCAGGCGAGAGTCCTCGCCTCACTGTACCGGTGGCGCGAGGAGATGAGGACGCGGGGTGGTGAACCGATGCAGCGCGAGGTCGAGCTGCGTCGGTCTCAGCTCCACGAGGTCATGGTGGCGGAATGGCGGGACAGGCTTCTGCGCCCTACCGCCGGCCTCGCCACCGTCGATGCGATCCGACCAGTGCTCGACGAATGGCTCGGGAGGAAACACGGCTCCCTGTCGTTTAGGGCGACGCAGGTGCTCTCGGGGCATGGCTGCTTCGGGAAGTACTTGTGTCGCATAAACAGGGAGCCGGACGCTCGGTGCCATCACTGCACCAACTGTCGGGAGGACACGGCGCAACACACACTGGCAGAGTGTGCCGCATGGGAGGAGCAGCGCCGTGCCCTTGTATCTGAAGTGGGCCCCGACCTGTCGCTGCCGGCCGTCGTTCGTTCGATGGTCGGGGGCGCCGAGTCGTGGGATGCGGTGATCTCCTTCTGTGAAGCCGTAATTTCGCAGAAGGAGGCTGCAGAGAGGGAGAGGGAGGCCGTGGCCACTCTCCCGTACGCAGCAGGCGAACCGGGCGTCGGCGGAGGGCAGACAACGCCCTCTTCCAGCCCCCATAAAGAGGTCCGGAGGGACGGCGGACTCGGGGTCGTCCACCGTCCCCCATCCAGCAAGACCCGAGGCGGCAGCGCGTGGTGTTCCACGCGCGCCTCTATTGGACGTCGCGGGGGGAGGATACCTCACACTCCCCCCGGCTTGAGGTGGCCCGCGTACGCGGGCCGGCACTAGCCGGGGATCATGGATGGCGTATCAGCTCCCACGATCTCCGGTCCAAGTGTGGGAGGGAACACCGAGGTTGTTTTTAGTCAGTAAGAGTCTGACAGACCCCTTCGCCTGCCCCAGGTGAAGGACATCCATGAGGATTTTCCACCCCGGCAACAAAAAAAAAAAAAAAAAAGGGGGGGAAAACGTAATTACGAAACTACTCACCTTTCCTTCGCAATTATTTGGTATTATTATACCAAAGACTACTACGACGCTACGATGTCAGTGCAGCGCTCTCCACCTACCTCCGAGCTGCAGTTTTCTACTCCTACACCGGGGAATTATTACAATTCGGATACAGCCCTCAATACAAAAGGAAATCAAGATTTTGAGGATCGCTATTTTGTCACAAAGCGTCTAAAGAGAGGTTTTGGTGACCTTGCAGAGCAACCTTCGTCCCCCATATCCGAAATAAAAACTATGTTTGTTGAGCTTAAAGCTCAGCAAGACCAAAAGTTTGAATTATTAAATGCCACCTTAAGTACGATAATTACGCAAAATCAAGAAATTCAAAAATCCGTTGAAACTATCACAACCCAGCATCAGGAACTTCTTTTAAAAGTGGATAGCTTGGAAAAATTAAATAGCCAATACGAAGACCGAATAAACCACCTTGAAAATCAAGTGGATATTTACGAGAAAAACATGCGTAGTACAACTATTGAAGTTCGTAACCTACCTAAATTAGTGGGCGAGAATAAGAAAGGCTTGTCTAATGTAATACAGAAGCTTGGCTTGACTTTGGGACTGGAAGGTCCTATTCAGGAGTCTGAGATACGTGACATCTTTCGCACTAAGTCCGAGGCTATTATAGTAGACTTTACTACCACCCTACGGAAAGAATCAATTATTTCCAAAGTTATATTATATAACAAATCTCAACGGGAAAAAAATGAACCGCAACTAAACACAGAACAACTCAAGCTTCCTGGTGATTTACGTTCTGTATTTATATCTGAGTACTTGACGGATAAAGCAAGAAAATTATTTTACTTAGCTCGCCAAAGCGTGAAAAATAAAAAACTCGTCGCAGCTTGGGCATCCTACGGAAAGATCTATGTGAGGAAAGAAGAGAGTTCTTCGCGTGTTCGTATTGATTCGGAGTCTGAATTAAAGAAAATTACTATGTGACTAGATGTACTAAAACTTTATTGCACTTACGAAAATATTTTTATACACTTTTTACCCTGTTTATGTATTAAATTTAGCTTACCCTCAACTAGGGTTACTTGCATCTATTACGAAACTACTTTCAAGCACTTTTTACCTTATTTATGTAATAACCTTAGCTTACCCTCAACTAGGCTTGATTATATCCGCTACGAGAATACTTTTAAACACTTTTTACCTTATTTATGTAATAGCTTTAGCTTACCCTCAACTAGGGTAAATTACACCTATTCTAATTCCAGAATTACATACATCTTAACACAATCACATATCCTACACAACATCCACAATACACAGTACACCTTATCAATGCGAGTTTTATCTATTAACACTTTTAATAATAACAGTGCACCCTCACGAATAGTCAAGTTTTGTCATAGGTCCATTCGCTTAGCTACATATGTACCAAGTCCAGGTTTACTCACTATTTATTATAACCTCAGTCGTCACGATCATTTCGTGACTCTGTCTAGATTATTATTTTCATGATGGTATTCATGATGCAAGATATTGAGGCATTAAACTTGGATTTGGACTCTCTACAAGTAGCTAAATCGATCTCCTGTGACATAACAGATGTAAAAAAACATGTTTCTACTCACAGCACACTCAATATTTTATCACAGAATATTCGGAGCATCACTTGTAACATGCCTAATCTATTAACGCTTCTTCAGAGGTCGGGAATCTCTTGGGATATTCTTGTCCTTACTGAATGTTGGCTTCCCTCAGCTAGGAATGTACCGACACTTGATAACTACAACCGTTCATATACAACCATTCACAAAACACAAAATGAGGGAGTTGTCATTTATTATAATAAACACCTTCCAGTAAAAATCGAAGAACCTTTGATAGATGACGCCAACTGTCTTCTCCTGAAACTCGGATCAGATATTTGTGTTATTGGAATATATCGCCCTCCGAGTCAATCTAATACCACCAATTTTATAAATTCATTAGACACTTTACTATATAAATTAACCAGCTTTAAAAGCATAATCCTCTGTGGTGATATAAATATCGACATAGGGCCGAACACCGTGGATAGGCGTGCTAATGAATATCTTAATGTTATGGCAAGTCATGGCATGCTCCCTGGTCACAATTCACCCACACATGGACGCACATGCCTAGACCATATTATAATTAAAACCAGCATGGATGCCACTTGCCTCACCTTTGAGTCATCAATAACTGATCACGAGAGTGTAGCTGTTAGTTTTAGTCGAGGTGCTCGCTTAGAATATCGCAATGTAACATCGCAATCTATAGACTTTGATTCCCTTGATTCTTCCCTGAAAAATATCAATTTTCAGCCTATCCTAGAGTGTACTGATGCCAATTTAGCAACGGACATACTTGTTACTTGTTTATCCTTAGCTATTAAAAGTAACACTCGCTTAGTTAAAATTCCAAAAAGGAAACGCATTAGCAAACCCTGGATTACTAAAGGATTGTTAAATTGCATGAGAAATAGAGACAACCTATATAAGAAACTGAAAAGGGATAGAGATAATGAGATTCTTAAGATAACATATAAACGTTATCGAAACTTTTGCAACTATCTAATAAAAAAAGTCAAAAGAGCATACGAGAAGAAAGAAATTGAGAATGCAAGAGGAAATAAGAAACAACTATGGGAGATTATTAAGAAAATAAATGGCACTAATACTGTTTCTGATCATTCACCCTGTCTCATAACTTCTGACAACCCTGAAACTAACATTAACGATGTCAACAGTTTCTTTGCTGATGTCGGTAAAAAGCTTGCTGAACAAATTACCCTTTCAGAAACTATGAATGAGCAGTCTTCCACTCCCCCACTAAATTCATTTGCACTTTTCCCTACCGATGAAGACGAAATTGTACAGCTTATTCTGGGCCTAAGGGATAACTGTGCCGTGGGAATTGACCATATATCTAGTAAAATAATTAAGAGATACGTGAACCTCCTTGCCCCGTATTTTACCCACATCTGTAACCTTGCTTTATCAACGGGAGTCTTTCCTAGAGCCTTTAAAATAGCTTTAATTAAGCCAATACACAAAGGTGGGGATAGAGACTGTGTTGATAACTACCGTCCTATATCTATTCTGCCATCTATGTCTAAGATCTTGGAGCGGCTGATCAATCGTCGCCTTACCAAATTCCTCGAAACCAACGGGCTCCTTTCATCAGCCCAGTTTGGCTTTCGAAGTAACAAATCTACCAATGATGCAGTACACGAACTATTGAATAACATCATTTCCAGCTTAGACGATAGAAAAAAATGCTTGGCGGTGTTCTTGGATCTGGCTAAAGCCTTCGACACAGTCTCTATTCCAAACTTACTGAAGAAGTTGGAGGCAATTGGCGTAAGAGGTGTACCCCTAAAACTACTGGAAGACTACCTAACTAATCGAAAACAAAGGACTAAAATTGACAACAGGCTAAGCGACGAGCGCTGTATAAAATTTGGTGTGCCACAGGGCAGCATACTTGGGCCTACCCTGTTCCTTATTTATATAAATAATCTTTGTGAAATCAAACTACAAAAGGGCCAAATTATAACGTTTGCTGATGATACTGCTCTACTGTTTAGTGGTGATAGTTGGGAAGAAGTATTTGGTATTGCACAGAAGGGGTTTAATAGTGTCAACGCATGGCTCAAAAGGAATATGTTAACCTTAAATGTTAGCAAAACAAAATATATAACTTTTGCTTTCAGAGCGAATCTTCTGCCTCCTGAGTCACTGGGCATTAAAGCTCATGCTTGTGGATCCGAGATATCCTTTGATGGCTGCACCTGTCCCACGCTACAAAGTACTGAAAATCTTAAGTACCTCGGGGTTAATATTGATCAATTTCTCACCTTCAAATTGCATATTAAGGCCTTAGTGTCTCGTCTGCGAAAGTTGATCTATATTTTTAGAACCTTAAGATACTCAGCAGATAGACAGACTATTAAAATGGTGTATTTTGCTTTAGGTCAATCATTGATTGACTATTGCATAATATCCTGGGGTGGTGCTGCGAAAACCCACATCATCGAGGTCGAACGGGCCCAACGTGCAATTCTTAAGGTGGGCGCTGGTCTCCCTTTCCGTTACCCGACTGTAGACCTCTACAAAGATTGGGATATTCTTACAGTCAGGCAATCTTTTATCCTTCAAACAGTGCTAAAAAATCATAAAATGATACATTACAACCCAGAAATACAAAAAGACAAGCGCCGTAAAGGTAACGTATGTGCAACAAAACCCTTGCGTTCAGCTCTGTCACATAATTTCTTCTGTTTTCTTGGCCCATATCTCTATAATAAGTTAAATAATAAGCTACTAATTTACCCACAATTGAAATCTAAGTGTAAAGCTGCTGTCTCTAAATACCTCAAAACCCTTGACTACTGTCAAACGGAAAATCTACTGGTCCCACTCAGATAGTTGTTAACCTTGTTTGCTGCATTCCAGAGTCAAAGCATGTTTTTTTTTTTTTTTTTTTTTTTTTCAAATAATCCATTTATAGGCGTTTTCTTTTCAGTCCTGTTATAAACCTGCATACATTTAAAACTTATACTCTGACACACGCACACACGCGCGCATCCAAACACATACATTTACACATACAGTTTATCACACGTTAACTTATGCATTCACACTCACACTTACATCCTGGAATTAATATAAAATATAAATTGTCTTTTTTTTTTTTAGATGTATTTTAAGATTATTTGTTTAAGATTTAGTTTTTTGTCTTTTTTTTATTTTAACTTAGCTTCCACCTTTGCTTGCTGTGAAATGCACACTACTCTTTCTAGCATACTAGCCGCGGGAGGGTCCTGGTGACCTGTAATACAGGTTGTTGTACATACCTACATCAGGCACCAGTCCCTCACAAAGTTAGCTCTAAATTGTAGCATTGTTAAAAAATAGCATAAGAAAACTTTGTGAAGGGAAAATAAATAAATAAATAATAATAATAATTATTTTCTATTATGATTCTGTTACAAATCCTATTCTCTTGTTCATCAAAAAACAATTTATCACTAATATACTCAGTATGTTTGTACGTAGAGCAGAAATTCAGGAGGCTTTACCCTCCTCAAATTCTATAGTAGACACTCGTGCTTTTATCTATATCTATATATATAAAAATGAAACCCGTTTTCCTTGGTCACGGCATCACGCGTGAATGGCTGGACCGATTTCACTAATTCTTTTTTTGTTGTATTTGTTATTATTAGGAAAAGGTTCTTATGAAAGAAAAAAAAATAATAAATTGGTAATAGGGTAGAGTAGGGTAGAGTGGGATAGAGTAGTCAGTTGACGGGAGCGAAGCCGCGGGCAAAAGCTAGTAATATATAAAAGGAGAAACTGACTGACTGACATATCAACGCACAGCCAAAACTACTGGGACTAGGAGCGTGAAATTTTGTGCAGGCTTTCTTTTATGACGTAGGCGAGCACTAAGAAAGGATTTTTCGAAATTCAGCCCCTAAGGGGATGAAACGGGGGTCTAAAGTTTGTATAGAGAAACCTACATTCACGCGGGCGAAGCCGCTGGCAGAAGCTAGTCTATACTAATATTATAAAGAGGAAATTTGTATTTTTGTTTGTAATGAATAAACTCAAAAACTACTGAACCAATTTTAAAAATTCTTTCATCAGTGGAAAGCTACTTTATCATGAAGTGACACAAGCTATGTTTTATTTTAAAAAACAATAGGGTTTCAACTAAAACTACAATAAGGTAAACCAAAGTGTAAATAAATGACCTATAAATTTATTTACATCGCGTGTGCTGTGAAAACTATTTATGATAGAACAAAATAATGTACTACGACTTTGTAGAGCATAATTCATTATCTACTAAAATTGTCGCAACACCATGTGTCTAACTGTTATATATATATTTATGTCACAATAACAGTTTTTTTTATTTAAAAACTGAATTTAAGCACTGTCTCTAGAAAAGGCCATTTTTTGTATCTTTACCATAATAAATTTATATTTAAGTCTGGTTCAGCGCCTGTATATTACTTTTTGCATGATTTTAAAAATGTATTAGAAAATAAATAAAACCGTTGAATTATGTTTAACCGGTCATATTATCAACAATTTATTAATAATTATAAAAATAAGCATGTTTGTCGACACAATTACTAAATACATGACATGTGTTTTTTGCTTTTTACTGCATATTAATTGGACGAATGGATAAAGAGATATTATAAGATTTAGCCCAGAACGCTTCGTCTAGCACTCTGGGCGAAAAAAACGCGCGATTGTCGCAGCTGTATGAACAACAGTCGAGCCATTTCATTAAAAAAAATTGTCGTCAATCTGAACTAATTTTACTAAAGAACTGATACCTTAAACGGTTAAGGATTTCGTGTTCTCTATTCATGTTATGGTTGCAAAGTCTGTTCTTAACTGGTGAGTCTCGAGTAAGGTTACTAAAAGTAAAGCTTCCTCTTCATCACTAAAATAAAATGCTGGTTATGACCACCAAAAAATCTGCTAATGGTTCGTCCAACCAATTGCACGATAAGCAAAGATAAAAAAAGTGGACGAAATTGATCATTGCAACCGAAGCGGGATTGACGTTATGGAGCGGAAAAAATCTTAAGTGCTGCCGAGAAAACTATTACCTATCTCCTTTTATTTTATTTTATTTAAAAACAAGTAGGTATCCTTATTATTGTTATCGTTATGAAACACTATAATAGTTACCTTTATACGCACATAAATGAGAGTGCTTCAAAGCGGGCAGTTGGCCAACTTACAGATGTTCCAGTTTGTGATACAATTATTTAAACTAAGTTGTAGCGGCGCCGGCACGCGGCGTGGAGGAAGTGTGGGGGAAGCGTAGAGGAAGCGTGGCGGCTCCCGGCTTCATACTTTTTGCTTCCGATCCAAACGATACCGGTTGATTTCTTTGTTTTACACCGCTTGCTCTACCTTGAGAATGAAACTTGTGGTTCAGTATTTTTATTTTTTAACGTGGATTCAATTTTCTTTTCCGGAGAGAAAGGTTATATAAAGGTGCGATTGGAAATGAAGCTGGAGCAAATGTTGAAATTTATTGCGAAATGTTTTAGGTATAATTGTTATTAAAGGAGTTTTAAGAGAATGAAGCAAGACAAGAGTTAGGATGTTTTTGTTTACCCTATCGGAGAAAAGGTAAAATAAATGGCCATCTCTATTACAATTCACGAATATTGCTTGGCATAAAGTGCTTTGCATTGCAAAAAGTGTCTTCAAAACAAGCATGCAAGGCGAGCTTAAAATAATAAAAAATACGGGATATAAAATGTTTTATGCAATTTCACATGTCGCCCTAGGAAGTAGGAAAAAGAACCAAAACTAGAATAAGTACCAGTAAGGAAACTGGTTCCGTTCAGCTCCGAGAAAAAATTAAATGAATTTTAATTTCCGTTCCCTCGCACTTGGTTGCTTTCAGTCGATAAATCAAAGAGTTTAATAATGCATCGAATGTTCTGGTTATATAAAAAAAACCTGCGTACATTTTACCCGTGAATATTAATTATTTAAACGCCACTTATCGCATTAAGGTTTCGGCTACTGACCTATAATGCATCTGAAGCCCGTGGCCATTGCAGGCATGAATATATTTAATTATTTCGTGTAAAACATTGATGTACAAATAAAAATAATAGCCGGCTCCCGCCTCGCGTGTGGCTTTTGTCATAAATTACATTTTCATCAACTTTTGTTGGAACATCCAGTGTAATCGAGTTGGGTGTTCCAAAAATCCGCTGTAACGAGCACATCAATTTTGACACAAGCTGCTGACAGAAAATAATAAGAATGGAGCTATGCATCATGTATTTTGTACACAGTCATATTGATTGGTTTGCTCACAAAATTGTTAATTAATGACTCAAATGATTTAACATCGGCGATTAAGCTGATCATTTTTCAAGTCACTATCTGAATTGTTCATGATAATATTCAGTCAATATTGTAAAGCCCTTTTAATTAAAAGGCACTCTTTATCAATATCACACTATTATTATAAAGGCGAAAGCCTGTGAGTGTATGCATGTTTATCACTTCTTCACGCTCGAATGACTGAATGGATTTGGGTGTAATTTGGCACACGGGTAGATCTTTTTACTTTCACGCGGGCGAAGCCACTGGTAGCAGCTAGTAATAGCTATACCTCAGTGGCAAAGCTGCATAATATATGCTGAGATAAGAGCCTTTTTGACCTCGCACAGTTTTTTTTTTGTTCTTTTTAAGTAAGCTATAGTTTTTTATCTTAGTTAATTTATGTATCATTTAACATTTTTATTTTATTCTGTTGTTTGTCCTGTATGAGTCTCAAATAAACATTTATATGAGCCTAAAACTTTCCATTAAATTCTCTTCACAATTTATCTCAAGCAGCAATATCATTTTTAAATGCATATTCCGGTAATATTGTCAGACAATCATATAGCTCTAAGCCCTGCAGCTATGAAAGAACCAAGAAAATGTTCTAGACAATGATAATATGGCTATCTTGGGTTAAATCTAAAGAAAAACTCCTCGTTTCCCTGGAGAATACGTAAGAAAAACCTCCAGGGAACAATAGTGATTCATACAGTCTTATTTTTTTGCTAGATTTTTCAATGGATACTTCTTACGAACTCTTACTTTTTATTAGTATAGTAAATAGAGAAAATATCATCATAACGATTTAGATATTTTTCCCTCGAGTTCTTTTACTGCTGACATCTGTATTACTACTAATGTATTGATATTTTATTACCGAATGGTAATTTTAATCTCTGTCCATTTTTTTATTCTAAACTGGTAATATTAATTATAGGTAAAAAATTAAATTAGTTTTTTTTAAGTGACTTTTTTTTCAATCAATGTAATATTTTATTGTTATTGTTATGTGTATTTTCAAAAGATGGCATATCGACTATTAAATCGCCATCCGAACATATTTACTCAATACCGTGTTTAAGCTATGGTTACCTGCAAATGAATATACATCATAATACATTTATTTTTTTTGGTGAAGATTTTGTTTTGTGTACTCGTAGACCGGTAATGATGACCACGACCACTCTGTCAAGAGTGATATCGACAAGGAAGAAGAAGAAGAGGCCGGTAATCAAGTTTTGCACTGCATTACATAAAGAAGTTTTCAATAAAAAATATTTTTTCATAGCAAGCTTTTATAGCGCGATTTATAGCTATATAATTAATACTCTTCAAGACCATTCCAAAAAGCTCAAACACGACAGGGTTATTTGAGTTCCTATGGCCACCTACCGGTTCCATCATTAGATCAGCTCCATGTCATGATAATTTTGCATTGTCATCTGATTTACAAACGCATGCAAAATTTCAGCTCAATCGGTAACCGGGAAGTGGATCAAATTTAATTTCCAAGATTTGATTACAGACAAGTAAACATCGGGAGAGATGAAACTTTGTAATGAATAAACTCAAAAACTACCGAACCGATTTTAAAAATTCTTTCACCAGAAGAATGCCACTTTATCACTGAGTGACATAGACATATATTCTCTAGTTTCACGTGGGCGCAGCCACTGTCAGAAGCTATTCTTAAATATACATAAACAAATTTAATAACATTTTTTTATCAATCCGTACGTAATCTTTTGGCTCAAGTGTAGTGTGTAAAATCAACCCGCTTAATCTTTTAAACCTATTTAATACGTTTAAGCCAAATATTATATATCTTCCTCCTACAATAACAAACCACACACCTACTTACTAACTGTATGGTGGTTGCCTACTACGAACCTCGTATACTCCATTTTTTTCACTAGGTACATTTATATTATTTGTGGTATTTTGTAGAATACCACTCGGTACTCATTTATATTAGTTGTGGTATTTTGTAAAATACTACTCGGTAGATACTCATTTATATTAGATGTGGTATTTTGTCAAATACCACTCGGTACTCATTTGTATAGTAATTGTGGTATTTTATAAAATACCATTAGGTACTCAAGTGACAGGGCAGAATGGAAGAAAAAAACGTGTTGTGCCGACCCCAAATAACACGGGACAAGGGCAGGAAGATGATGACTCATTTACATACGAGTTGTGATATTTTGTAAAATACCTCTTGGTATTCGTGGTATTCTCGCACTACACACTGGTCATACTCGCACGCCTCTTATAAGTACTACGCACTTTTCTGAAGAACATTACCAATAATGTCTGTATGTGTCTTTCTAGGGTGACCCATCCCGATGTTTCCTCTTACACCGGTTCGATGGCATAGTTGGCGCAGTGGTTGAGCGATTGGCTGATGCACTGCGTCTCGCAGATTTGATTCCGGCACAAGCATTTGTATGGGCTACAGATAGGTGTTCCGTGTTTGTGAACGCACACTCGATACAGTAGTTACGATTCCTAGTATGGGGCAACGTATAAAAAAAATAACAAATTTGTTAAAGATTTGATGGAAGAAGTCTATGAAGGTTTTGTATAAAATAAGCAGTTTTTTTACCCGCGTGGTGGATTACAGCCCATTTCCTCTCGTAGAGAGGAGGCCTGAGTCCCAGCAGTGGGAACATTATAAGGCCGACTATGCTATGCTATGCTAAGCAATTTTTTTACAAAACCTTCATAGACATAAATCAATCTGCCCTTTTCCCAATTATGCTTGGGTGGGCTTCCAGTCTAACCAGATGCAGCGGAGCACTAGTATTTTATAAGGAGCGACTCCTACAACCTGACCCCTACAACCTACTGCTATCGGATAACACGATGCCTACCCTAAGGCAAGACTGGCGACAGATATTTTACAGCTGGGACGAACGGATTCATGCTGTCCAAAATCACGGAAAAACCGCGATATGTTAAGATGGTCACCCATCCACGAATTGACCTCGGCAAGAGTTGCTTAACTTTGAAGATCGTCTTGTGCGACTGTTATTCTTTAGCCACTACGTTTACTAGCTCCTCACAAAATTTTCAAAGTCGTTCCCATTCAATTTCACATATTACCACCATAACCGCCAAGACCGCCATTGTACCCATAGATTAAGTTAGTTTATAAGTTTTTGTTACTATTTTGGTGTACAATAAAGTTTTATTCTATTCTATTCATAATTCATTATGAATATGTGAAATTGAATGGGAACGTTATATACATTGAAAACGTTGAACTTCTTTAAATAAGCTTTTCCACACTACTTTAATCCAAACTACATGGTGTAGTTGCACTCGAACATACAGTGGGTTCATTAGACAGGCCGTTACAAGACGGGATGAAGATCTTTATCGCCAGAATTGGCTCTGGCCCAGCGAAAACTTTAAACTTATCCGCTTTGAAATATCATGGCACACCGTCTGCTGAAAGTCGTTCCTGGAATTAACTTCGTAACGAAACTACATGCTAAAAAGTAAAATAGCAGATTGAGCAGTTAATTTTGGTGTTATAAGTACCTAACCCGTAAACGTTAGCATGAGAAATGAATGCAGAAAGATTTTTTTTATGAATTACGTTTAAATTTATAAGCGAAACTACCTTCTGCCAGCAGCTTCGCTCGCGTGAAAGAACATTTCTCCATACAAACTCTGGACCCCCGTTTCATGCCCTTAAGGGGTGAATTTTGGAATATCCTTTCTTAGTGCCCGCCTACGTCATAAAAGGAACCCTTGTGCAAAATTTCACGCTCCTAATCCCAGTAGTTTCAGCTGTGCTATGTCAGTCAGTCAGTTTCTCCTTTTATTTACATATAGATTAGAGAGTAGTGGTTACTATTCCGATGTAAATTAATTTATTATATACTTTTTGTACATACAAATACAAAATTCAATATAAATAAATACGAAGCAAAACCAATAACTAAAACACATATAATGGCCAGCCGTATCGCAGTCCGCAATCTCATCCATGCAAAATTTAATTATTACATTTTATTATGTAAATTATTACAACTAGCACACGTTTTAATTAATAAAATTGTAAATTAAGTTAAGCGCAACAAAGTCCAAAACATTTTACAAACCTCACTGCTTCCAATAAAAAACTCAAAAATTGAAAACTTGTAATTAAGACGCCATCGCTCGAAGCAAGAAAACATTTTAGTACAGAAACAAATATTTAGAGACGATGCAAAAACTTGTAGGTATTCGTTGAAGAGAAACAAACTAACTAGCCATGCTCAAGACAAAGAAAAACACTTTTCAATTCAGTTGTTCGTAATAATAGTTGCCTAGTTTGAAGTTGTAGTATCATGCCCGAGTTCCAAAGTTTTACAGTCAGCCTTACTGTAGAACTTTTTCTTTTGATAGGCTCAGTGTAAACCTATTTTACGGAGCCAACCAGTGTAGCTACGTATTTTTTTATTCGGACCGACTAACTAACTGTTTTGCGAATTAGGGCCTGAAACTGCGTAAATCACAGTAGACCCGCGCGGGCGCTCACTTTACGCAGTTTCAGGCCTTAGACCTTTCATTAATAGTAGGTTGTACTACTTGTATAAAAAAATACCTATACAACAATGGTGTTTTAACGTGCCCGCACTGTGCACGCACGTTTACAGCAAAGATAGGCTTTATTAGTCACATCAGAGCACATGATCGCAACCCGTAGTTGCAATAAAACGGAATCCAGTCACCGTAGCCGAAATCGGCTAGGGAGTATATATATATATATATATAAAAAAATATTGTATAAAAGTTTCGCTACTGGTATAAAATTTTATACAAGTAGTGAAACTTTGTCTTTGCGACCGAGGCGGAATTTGCCCGAACCGCACGCGAGAGTATTATGGAACCGAGTGCTGCAGTGACTTTCCAAGTGTATCATACGACTTTTTTCAATCCACTTACGAAGAAATAAATAAATGGGGACTGCTTGACGCTCAACCTAATACGATCAATGTAATCAATTGCAGTGGGGGCGAGCTGTCGCGCATTTACGCACTAGTTTCGAAAAACATGAACGATAGGAGTAGGAGCGGGTTTTCAAGTTGTATATAGAAAATATCATTTATAACCTCCGACGAAAAAAAATGGGGTGTTATACGACTAACCGCTATGTGTGCGTGTCTGTCTGTGGCACCATAGCGCTTTAACGGGTGGCCCGACTTGGATGCGATTTTTGAATTTGAAAGCATGTTTTTCGAGCGATGGTTCTTAGACATGTTTTATCAAAATTGGTTCAGCTACAAGTTATGGGTTGGGTGAAAACGGGTATGAACAATCGAATGTTTGCAATACGGCCAAGTGGGATATCAAATGATTTTTTTAAAAAAACAATATTAGTTCGGAGGATTTTTATAAAGCCAAAGCTGTGTTTAAAGTTTTAAGGTTATTTGTAGGTTCTATTAGAAAAGTTGTTATTAACATATTGACGTAAATACTTTTTAATTAGAAAAGGAAAAACTCCTTACTGCAAAAAACGTAAACTGTCGCTTACGATGTTCTTCCTGAAAAGGATCTATATGTTCTTCCCATCGTTATGCTGTACTTCACCAATCGATCGATCCGACTGACAGATTACTGTGGTCCCTTGATGGATTCTGATCAGTTCCCAATTTCCACATTACAGGACGTAATTCGGCTCGAGACTCAGTACTGGTCGTTGGTGGAGATACCTCGGCAGGAGAAAGCTGAGACAGTGCCGGCGTTCGTGCTGCGCGCATGTTCCATCATGGAGAAAACTCAGAAGTCGGGAGAAGGAGTCAAGACCTCCGCCAAGCTGGCTGAGGAAGCTGCTGATAAACGAGAAAGGATAGAAAGACTGAACGGTAATGTTGAACTTAGTACTAACTACCTCCAACGTCATTGGAGACTTTTTTAGACTATGTCCTTTTATACCAGAGGCCGTACCACGTGCTCTTAACGTGATCTATTTGTCTTCCTAAACTGACTGTTAAAGGGATGGGGCTATATAGAGTGTATAGCTCCATCTCACTTTCTCGCTCGCACGACGGACATTTTAACACGTTTTTGAAAGGCTCTCGCAATTCTCCCTCATATTTTATCTTTCTGGAGCTTTTTTTTTTCGGTGGCAAAATCATCCAATGATATCCCCCGCTCTTGGGCGAAGCGCGAGATAGTGTCAGACTTTTACTGACTAAAAAACCCACTCCCTTTCGTTGCCTTTGATACCAGGGCCTAGTCTTCCTTTCAGAATCAGCCCCTTGACCCCCGTAGGCTTCGACCCTGCTGTGCCCCTACGGTTGTTGACATCTCCTTGAGGCGCGCGTGGAACACCACGCGCCATCGACGATTTGGGCTCGGTCCGGACGGTCGGACGGCGAGCTACCCTTTGCTCGCCGTCGCAAGCCCACGCCTACGGTGGCCGGAAATCAGGATCGGAATCCCGGTGGATGGGGCGCGGGGGCCATCGCCTCGCGCATGCGTCCTCCTCCTTTGCTACCGTTACTGCTTCGCAGAACGAGGCGACCGCCTGCCACTCCTCCTCGCTCCGGATCATGGCCTGTACCAAGGCCCGGCGCGAGAGATCGCTGCCGCCGATCACCCCCAGGACACCGTGTTGCCTTTCCAGCCACTCCTCAAAAAGGGGACATACCGCCATAATTATGGCGTGCCCAATCTTTCTGGAGCTGGGTATCTTGTGTATGTGAGTTCACATGTTTGTGAAAGCACCCGTAATACAGGAGTAATTCCTAGTATGGGGCTCAGCTTTTTCTGTATATAAAAGGAGAAACTGACTGACTGACATATCAGCGCACAGCCGAAACTAAAGGGCCTAGGAGCGTGAAATTTTGCGTAAGGTTTCCTTTTATGGTGTAGGATTTCACTGAGAGAGGGTTTTTCAAAATTCACCCCTTAAGATGGTCCTTTTTCACTCGCCTATCGTCAACATCGAGCATGGTTTAAAAGCTTGTTACTTCATCTAACGCAATCCAACGCGATCAATCAATAGAATCCTAGATAATATCCACTAGATACTGTGTTTCCAAAATATCTAATGAAAAATGTGTAATACGTCATAATGGCGTAAGAGCGGTTGTATGAAAAACAGTGAAAATGTATGGACCAGTTGCATCCCCTTAAGGGAATGAAACGAGGATCCAAAGTTTTTATAGTGAAACCTACTTTTACGCGGGCAAAGATGCTGATAGAAGCTAGTTTTTAATTTTAAAAAATACCCGGCCTGGGGCGGATTACGTCCCTGTCACAGAAAAGGGAAGTGGAAACATTAGGTATAAATGGATTATACATTTGTTTATAACGTCCTGGAGCTCTAGACGAACTGATATTTAACTATTACCTACTCATAAATTAGGAGCCAGATAGTTTATGGGTACGGTGGACCTAGAGGAGGTACTGACAGCAACATGATGCAATCAAAAACATGTAGGTAACCGCCTTCACAAAACTCGAATCTCATGATGATCACATACTTACTCAAATAACGACACGGTGTCGATTTAGCTTTGAACTAAACCAAACAATTAAATTAGGAAAATAAACCAAAGCGTCCTCCTAACCATTGGCAGCTTGCCAAGTTTTCGGTCCACAGTGTTTCATTTCGCTGGATTTTTCAGCCTTTTCCTAGTGCTTAAAATCATTGGTTTCACGGCTGAAATGTTAGTCTAACATTACATTCGAAATCACATACTGAATAGATTTCTAATGTCATTTATGATAGCTGACAACGATTGTAATGTATGTACATGATTGATGTTAATTGGATGTGCAATATAGTGGCATTTTTGGTCGCATCTACTTGCCACACATCATTGTAATCGATTTTATAAAGCGAATTGTTAGAACCATTTCACGTGTTACATCATATTTCACCATTTCCATTCCAAAATAGGTAGGTAAACAAAAAAAAAAATCCCACATAGTCCAACGCATAACGTTAAAAGTTTTTTTAATATAATTCTCGTTAACAAAAACAGGCGTTCTGAGTCTATTTTAATTATAATATAGGTACGGATCATACATTTTCTTTGCAAAGTAAATTGGCGTCGGGGTTCTCGAAACCAAATTAAACGTGGCGTCGTGACCGTCCCGCAAACCCTGACCTACGCTCGAATTAAGCACAAACAATAAAACGGGCTTAGACCCAAATACACTCGGGACTGAATACGCATTCATGTATTCTATGTAATACTTGTAAATAGATATGTAGAACCAGTGTGTGAGAATGTGGTGTGGAGAATGCTCCAGGGCAACCCGCGTAATTAAAATTTTCTTAATCTTAATCTATTAAAAGTTTTTTGCATTTTGCAGGTCAGGTTTAAGTTCTTTAAAATATGATTTGCGACCGTTATACGTATTTATTTACGGAATTAAAATCATCAAAACAAACCTTTCAATTCAACTAACCCTATTGACTTAATTTGACTTTTGATTGAAGGGATATGCTCGGAGTTTCCTTGCGTGATCGCATAAAGAATGAAGATATCCGCAGGAGAACCAAGGTCGCCGACATAGCCTGAAGAATCGCCAAACTAAAGTGGCAGTGGGCAGGGTATATTGCTCGTAGAATGGATGGTCGATGGGGCCGAAAGGTTCTAGAGCGGCGACCTCGCACCGATAAACGCAGCGTTGGAAGACCTCCCACAAGGTGGACCGACGTCGCGACGACTTGATGAGAGTCGCGGGAGTGCGGTGGATGCGAGACGCACAGGAATGGTCGTTTTGGCGACTTGGGGGAGGCCTATGTCCAACAGTGGACGTCTTTCAGCTGAAATGATGATGATGAACCCTATTGAATGATTTCTTCGCCGTCACAAATAGCCGCTTAATAGGGTTAGGTGAACTGAGAGGGTAGTAATAATGATTTTAATGATTAATAGCTTCTGCCAGCGGTTTCGCTCGCGTAAAAGTTGAAAATACATTTCCTATATCACTCAGACATAAAGTAGCCTTCTATTGGAGAAAGAATTTTTAAAATCGGATTTTGAGTTTATTATATACAAAAATACAAAGTACATATATTTTCTCTTTATAATATTAGTTAAATAAATACGTGTTACAGTCGCAAATCAGACAGAAGGTTGGTACAGAGTAACCAACGAATTTCAAATTTCACACCGCATTCACCTTGAAATAAGATAAGAGAGAAGAGAATTATCATGACGATAATGATTTTTTTATTTATGATATATATATATATATTTATTTAATTTAATGCATTTTCAGACATGACCACAATTCAGATCGAGACGGAGAACACCCAGATGACAAATGATTTGTATCGTCTGCTGAAGAAATATACTGGTCTGCGGAATTTAATAAGAGAATTAAAGGTAATGCAAAAATAATTATTTATATCGTTAGAAACATTGCGATAATTGTGACACTTTTCGAATTCATACAGCATATATAGTTCTTTCAAAGAACGTTCGTTTTTACCTTTACGGTTCCAAATGTCAGAATGAAAAACGGTACCCTTAGAGGATCATTCGTACGTATGTCCGTCGGTCACAACCAATTTTCTCTGAACTAGCTGGACCGATTGGGTTAAAACTTGGTATACATGTTTATAATTATGTAACTCGATAACGAAAAATATAATAAAAAAAAAAAAACAAAAATAGTAATGAAAGTTATTTGAAAAAAAATAGCCAGTCAAAATCATAACCCTCCTTTGACTTTGCCGTAGTTGGGTAAAAAGTCTATGTATTTTAAAAATAAATGTTAAAAAAGGATTCATTCGACTCACACTCGGCCTGTTTTAACTTTAGTAACCGATTTTTTTTCACTTTCCAGTCAGACTACGTGAGTTCCAAGGTCTACCCGTTCTTTCCTCGCTACACGATGCTCAAAGACATGATCAAGGACATCATGCACGACCCCGACTACATGGAGGTGTGCCATGAAGTGGACCCATAGCGCGGGGTGCGCAAATAAATGAGGCACTCATTCACCGACCGACAGAGGTCGTTTCGTCGCTAGTTTCGCCAGGGGAGAGCTACAATTGGAAAGAAATGATGATCTTACGTCTGCCATCTTGAATTTGAGTGTCAACCGTCAATTTACATTTGAAAATGGAAATCGAGTTCCAAATTTAAAATAGTATTCCTTTAATTGACGGTTTTTGTCTTAATTCGAAGTGTAAATGAAGTTGGTTCCACTTCATCGTTGGTTCAAAGATGGTAGATCGAAGATAGGATGTGTTGGTGGAATTGGCGGCGAGTAGTGTGACGAGTACTCGTTTAATTTGCGCCACTTGGTTCATTGGACTATTTGTTAAGTGTAAGTTTAGATTTTAGTGTGTCTGTACTCGTCCTTATGTGTCCTTCAGTCGTAAACAATCCTTCATTTATTTATTAAAATCTATAATTTCCTTTACACAGTTTGAAACTGAAATGTATTGCATTGCAATTTCTAGTGTTACCTATCTTTTAAAATATCTAAGGCTGACTGTATTTCGCCAAAATTATATTCAATTGTTTCTAGACTTTGTACTTTAACGGTTTTATTTATTTCTGCTTCAACTACTACACTCCATTCACAATAAGGTTAGACATTTAAACAAACCTTTTTTTTTACCGTCCGTTCAACCAATTTTGACTTTTATTGCGATGGTGGCATGATAAATGGCGGCTGCAAGTATTGGTATTGTAACTTTTTTTTTGCTTTTAATGCCATCCTTATGCCTACGGCATAGAAGTCAAAATCGGTTGAAGGAACAGTAAAAAAAGGTTTGTTTCAATGTCTAACCTTATTGCGAATGGAGTATAAATAATCAAAAGTTGTATACATATCTTCGCTGTATTAATGTTGAGCTTCTGTGGACATAATCATTCTTCTTAACGATAAACATATCTTATCTTACTATTCACTTTATATATCCATATACTACATTCACTTATGTAATCATATCATATTCTATTAGAAATCTGGATTACAAAAATTAAAAAATTTGTACATAGGACAATCTCTTTTTAATAAAGCCAAAAATCTCTTACCAAACATATTTATTCCTTGCCATTCCGATTGTTATAGAATAGATGTGAATACTTATACAACATGTAGCATTAATAAACTCACACCCTGAAAATATGTAGGTAGTATTTATTTATTTTTTATTATTATTGATAGGCTCGCGTTTGACCACTATCTCACCTGATGGTAAGCAATGATGTGGCCGACGATGGAGCACGCTTGCCTAGAAGTAACCTATTCACTCTTGACTTAAAGACCCCTAGGTTGTAGCTATCAGGAAACACAGACTCCGGCAGGGAATTCCACTCCTTAGCTGTACGCATTACGAATGTGTTCCCAAAACGCTTTGTACGTATGTTCAGAATCAACAACTGAATCGATTTCAGCGACGATGCGGTCGACGATAGAGCACGCTTACCTAGAAGTAACCTATTCACTCTTGACTTAAAGATTCCCGGGTTGTAGCCATCAGGAAACGCAGATTTTTTTAAATAGGTAACCTACACTACCATCCTCCTTTCATCATCCCATAGGTACCTATTTTGATAATTATCTAATTACTTTATAAAGCTTAGTTGCGTCACTAGTGTGTTTGTATGTGCGTGCGTAGATACCAAAACCGATGTGCTACCAATGTAGTGCGTCAATGCCCATACTATTTGCCTATAATTAAGGTAACAAATTTCTTAAGAAAACAGTACCTAAGTGCATTTAAGTAAATTTTCAGTACTTAAATTATAATTGTAACTAAATTTTCTAATTGGGATGTATAAAGACGTGCATTATTCCCGTTACATGTTGTATAGTCACACTGCTTCATATGTTATCATAAATAAATAATAGTAATATTTATTTAAATGTAGGATAGCTAAATATATAAATAATGAATGTATGGGTGTTCTTGAATGTACATGAAGTAGTAATGCCATTATATGTGTTCAACAGTGTAATATTAATAAGTTATTTGCTGAAAATATGGATATTTATAGGATCATTCATAGTTTTGAAACATCAATTTTTATATTACATTACACCACCAATTTTTGTTCATATTTAATTTCATCACCAATTTTTATTTTCATATTTAATTTCATTACCAATTTTTATTTTCATATTTAATTTCATCACCAATATTTAATTTCAAAACCAATTTTTATTTTCAAATTTAATCGAACACTGCTCCATAAATTCTTACGCCATCTTTTATCATAGTATATTGATTGACTTCTAATAAACTAATCTGCTTATACCTACTATACCGACACTACTCATTCCTGTATATTATAGTATTTAATAACAAATATCCACATATATCATGTAATCAGAAAAAATAATACATTATATTTCCTCTCGTATAAGTAAAATTTTTAGTGTAATATAATGTGTTGTAACTACGAAGATATTTTTATTCGATTTTGTCTGTCTTTCAGAGAGGTTTGCTCCATTTGTACAATTTGTTTTTGTCTTGTTAAAAGCTCTTTAAACGTCATCTACAAAATAATGTTGAGAGTTATTTGGTGCGTTTGTGAATTTGTGCAAAAGATGAAATAGACAAATATGTGTGAAAAATATGTTATTTAATGTTAACTATGTTTTATACGCAAAGCATTGTAATTCTTTAATATGTTAAGCTTGTAAGTTATGAATTAAATGTGTAAATTAGGATATTTAAATTAGTATAATAATATTGGAGACAAATGCCAAAACATAATGTTTTAATATAAGGTTAATATAATATTGCTTAAAAGCAAAAATACGTCATTAAAATAGGCACATAATAATATTTATTATTATCAAAAACATCACGCATTTTTAACTTATATACATTCAATCAAAACTTTCAGCGTAATAAGAACAACGCGCTACGAATTTGCTACGAAACTACGAATGCTACGCAATTTGCTACGACGCGCGACGATCCTTTTAAAAACTTTTTTCAAATAATTTGAATAAAGTTTATGATTGTTTGAATTATTCAATCAATAAATAACAGTCAGCGTAATAGGAACAGCGCGCTACGAAATTGCATGAAACTACATGGAACTACAAATGCTACGCAATTTGATAAGATGCGCGACGCTCCTTTTAAAAAAAAAATCGGATGGAAACCTTCAAACGGCGCCTGGCCTCTTGGGGAAAAGACCAGGAAGTGTAGGATTTTTACCTCACTAAAACGACCCCGGTCATCATCCGGACTTGCAAAGGGCTCCGTGACCTCTTAAAGACCACTCGGAATCCCCTCTGTGCAACGACTATTCGGGCTCATCCCCGGAAAAACTGTAAAATGGCCTCTCCAAGGCCCCGCTCCTTTCAACAACCTACAATAAATGGTCTCTCCTTCAAAGTTCGGGATAAGCAACTTATCCCTCACTCGCTCACTTATCCTGATTACTTAGGTATCTATTCGATTATAAAGATGCCAAAAAATCACAAATAAAACTTTTTTTTTTCAGCTAAAAGACCAGATTTTGTGTTGCTTTTGGTAATGATAAAAAAGGATTCTGTCTGCGTGCAGCGCAGTAATTTTTCATCAATGTTCATTTCTCGATTCTTAGATAAATCACACTTATTTAATAAGCTAATTTTTATTTTGACCACTTAATCAATAATGAAGAATATTAAAATCGCTACAAATTATCGTAAATTTTAAGAAATACTCAGTGTCAGAAAGACGCCCTTTAATGTTAAGCCAAGTAGGCATATTATCTAGGTATTTGTAAGCTTTGTATGTTGTACTATTTATTAAATATGAAAGCAAATAGTGAGGTCAAAATGTTAGACTAGAAAAAAAATATAGATATATATAATTAAAACGTGAATCAAATACATTTTCTAGTTTTAGACCTACATTCGGTTTCTTTAGTCAATAAACTTTCTCCAAGTAAGGTGAAAACAAAATAATCTAAAAAATATTGAACTCAGCGCCATCTAACGAACACTTGTCCACACTCTGGCCCACATTACGTTCAACAAAGCGACAGAGCGAGATACCGCTATTTCATTGCTAACATTGCTAATTCAGACCAACAAAAAATATTGCTAAGCGCTGAAAAGAGAACACATGACATCTGACAGCCTGAAAAATGCCATCACCGAAAAATCAAATTCATGCTTAATCATGGAACTTCTCTATATCCTACCCTACGGACTATAGAAATTCCTTGTGTATATTATAATAGTTACGTTTGTGGAAATTATGTTATTAAACATTCCTATAATAATCTCATACTCTTCTAATCTATAATTATGTATACCTATGTAATACTAAATTAATAATAATTAATTAATCACTTGCCAATTTCCATTGGCTGAGGTGCGACTGTATGTACCTATAAAATGTTACTAAAGTAATAAAATATACTGCCATTGAATTAGGGTGGATAGTTAAATGTTATTGTTATAAAATAAGAGTAATATTTAGTAAATAAGCACAAACCTACGTACAGACAGCTGCATCAATGAGGGTGTTCAGAAAAATCACTCCACCAATAGGCGCCGCCTCATAGCCGTCAGGTCTTTTCCTTCGAAAACGTATCGTATACATGAAGTTGCGTTGACATCTAACGTTTGACGTTGACGTTGATGTCTAACTAATCTCATTAATTTATGCGTTTTAACCGGTGCCTGGGCCTGACGCCTCAGTGCTGGTGAACGCCATTTTAGAACACCCTCATTGGTTACCCCTCTTCAACGACCTTACAGCCACTAGTCGCTTCATGCTTGAACTAGCGCACCAAAACAATTCTGTCAACTAGCCGAGGTACGGGGCGCGGGGTACTACGTTCTGATTGGTTCTGATTAGTATGGAGGAGCGGGGTACTGCGTTCTATTTAGTCGAGACATCAGATCTATAATCATATGTGTTGACAGACATGCGTCGTCTGTTATTAGACGTCTAGTGGCTGTAAGGTCGTTGCCCCTCTCACATCAAAATACCTTAAAAAAGAGGATAACCAATTGATGAACCTGTCCGTATATTCAAATAGATATCTGTCATCAAATATTAAAGATATGATATGATATGATAGGTACATTACTCTCTTTAGCCACCGCAGTCGGGTGCAGGAAGGTAGTAAGTACAGTAATTCACTGTCACCAAACTTCTGAACTGCAAAGTCCAAGTCATTTAAAAATTTGTCCTACTTTGGTACTGGTACCAGTTATTCTATTTATGTAAATACTTACATGAATAAATTAAAAGAGAAACGAAATTCGGATAAATAATACAACAAAAACCAAAAGCCGAGACATGACGTTACATAAAAATCGTAAGTCTATCTTGTGCGTACTAACTATTATTACATCAGAACTAAAAGGACTTTAATAGAAAGGATATTTAAATAACTAGTCATAAAATAAGTATTAATCTATAAATGTCGCTCTACTTACACTAATTTGCAATAAAATTCCAAATTGTTAAATTAATTATGTATCGTATCTACTCTATTATGTAAATTATACTAAAATGGTTAACTCTAGTTTATTATGTAATAAGTAAAATAACGTAGTTTTCTGTTTTCTAGTAAATCTGATCAATCCAGGATTCTGTACCTACCGATCTAAATTTTGTAGATCTAGAACTTATGTACCCACCTGCAGTACCTGCTTATTTATTTTTACAGACATGATTATACATATTATAGAGACATAATAGTATTCGCTGTCTTCTTTGCAACAGTCGTATTTCGTTTTACAGTAACAATTACGCACCTATTTGAACTATTTTCTAAAAAAAGGTACCTTTGTATGTTACTATATTATGATATCTATGATAATGAATGCCAGGCATTACCTACGTTAAGTAGATTTATGTAGACGTGTATTCGGAATGTCACGCTATAACGCTTTGTTAAATAAAAATGTAATACATTATTTTTTGTGCTACTTGGACTTTCAATTAGAACCCTGTTGAGCTAAACAATACTTAAAAAGACACCACATACGAGTCTTATAGTAAGCATAATCCTTCTAAAATGTATACTATTAATCTAGAGTTTACCTAGATCGGACTTTCCTGTCTGCTGTTTTCGTTCAAAACAACACGCCGTTGTTGTATTTCAATCTGCGTGACAGCGCCATCTATGGCACTGGTAATAAACTAACTGAATTTTCGACAGTACTGTCATCTATTTAGCAGCCTTGTTTTATGTTCAGTTATGAATCACAAATCACTTCAACGGTTCTTATTTCTAGAGATAGATGGCGCGTTTTACGTTTTACGTTGTTAATGTTGCCATAACATTCTATAAATATTTACAATGTTTAAGGTAAAAAAGAAAATAACTATTTGGATTAGTGGTCTCGAATATCAAAATGCGAAATCGGTGATTTGCTAAATAAAGTCAGTGTATTTGGATCATAAATCAGTATTCAATCTAATCTGTTTATTTAAAACCGTAGGGTTAATTATTTCACAGTTGAATTTAAAAACCGCAAAATCGGTAGACTCGAGACAACTGGTTCCGATACTTTCACAGAGCACAACTACATCATTTAATCTTATAATAATTTTATTTTAGTTTGGACCGAATAATACGGTTTCCTATACTAAGAGGGCCTTTTATTTTTAACTTGACTAGTTAAAAATAAAAGGCCTTCCTAATTCTTTCAACTTACTCAATAACAAATAACATAATTATGAAACCTACCTGATAGTATGAAAAAAAAATACTATATTCATTGTAATGCCAATCTGCCTCTTAAATAAAGCAGCCTCCCTTGCCAAGTTATGACCGTTTCGTTTCGATTCTTTTGCGTCGAACGCCTCTAGTAGGCTACGCCTCCGATTCCTTTATTCTGACCACATGACTGAGCGTTGAGTTGACGTCAGAACAAAGGAATCGGAGGCGTGGCCTACTCGAGGCGTTCGACGCAAGAGAATCGAAACGAAACGGTCGTAACTTGGCTAGGGGAGCAGGTATGTCCTTCGTAATCGTTTAACCGGATTTGGTTTTCGTCCTGTCTAAATATAGTTTATCAGGGTTGAATTGAAACAAAAATTGGCAAGGGAGGCTCCTTGCCAAGTTATGACCGTTTCGTTTCGATTCTCTTGCGTCGAACGCCTCTAGTAGGCTACGCCTCCGATTCCTTTGTTCTGACCACATGACTGAGCGTTGAGTTGACGTCAGAACAAAGGAATCGGAGGCGTGGCCTACTCGAGGCGTTCGACGCAAGAGAATCGAAACGAAACGGTCGTAACTTGGCTAGGGGAGCAGGTATGTCCTTCGTAATCGTTTAACCGAATTCGGTTTTCGTCCTGTCTAAATATAGTTTATCAGGGTTGAATTGAAACAAAAATAGTAAAAAAGTATTGCTTTGTATAGATTTTAAATAAAAAGTACAGGACCGGTCGTTATGGCGACACTTGGGGGAGGCCTATGTCCAACAGTAGACGTATTTCGGCTGAAATGATGATAATGAATTAAAAGTTAAACACTGCTTTTAAATACTTTCTGATTACGCTTTTCTATCTGCAATGAAAAATTCAACAGAAATAATAGGATAGTACAAAGCGTTCTAAATAAGAATAGGAATGATTGTCATGTCGTGACGTCACGTCATACTGTCAAATCGAAGAAATTGGGTAGGATGAGCAAAACAAGAAATATTTAAAATTTAATATATTTACGAATCGTGAACGAAAAAAGTTTAATCAGAATCCAGTTCTTCAATTTTGCTTATCGCGTCACTGTGTGAAGTGTCTGAGTAGTGGCAAATGGAAGAAGAAGGCGAATTGTTCCTAACAATGAAAATAGTTTTTTTAACGAATAATGACTTAAAACAATATATTTAGCTAATTTATATTAAACAATAACATTTTTAGTTCATCTAGATTTAACTAAGACTTAGTAATACAAAGCAAAAAAAAAACCTTTATTGATACGCAAATAAGTTTTCTTTGCAAACCATACTTTTCACTCAACATTTGACAGATCGAGGTTATTGACTTTCCTATTCTTATTTGGACCGAATGCATAGTACAGCAACAACGATGGCAACACCGACCGCTTCATTCATTAAATTCATTTCATTCGGCCGATGGCAGCAGGTGTGGATTGTTGTGCGTTGCGTGGGTTTTGTTATGGCGGGCTTTCGTCAACATGAAGTTTTGTCAAACTTTTAAAACTTGAATCTATGAACTAAAACTAAGTTAAAATAATTAGAGCATAGCAAAAACTGCACGATACTGTTAAAAACCGCTAATAAGTGAAAGTTCACTGGTCAGGATGTCGGTTAATTCAAAGTGGCGGTTACCTGACGTTTTTTGTGTTGATGTGTTGAATGGATGTCGGAATTACGTTTAATTCGTGGCGCGGGGATGGGTGAGTAAGTGGTTCAAGGTGTTTTGGGACTTCTATCGAGATGCCTTTCGTGCAGCGTGCAGTGGAACCTAAGTTTTTATCGCGTACGAGCTTACGAGACAGCGATGGCAAGCCGAGAGTGTCGGATGAGGAGCTCCAGGCGGTCACGAACTGCACCCTGAGCAACGCGCTGCGGCAGCTGGCGTCGTTGGTGCTGCTAGCGGAGGATATCTTCAGCGAGCTGACCTCACAACTCCAAGATGTAACTGAGCGATCTAAAGTAGCGCAGACGAAGATCATTAAAATAAACGAACTCGTTGAACAATATGATCCGAAGAAAGTGCCAGTCCGTGAGTACCTATAACTTTTATTACAATTTGTATATCAACACTTATTGGAACTTTTACCTCGTTGTTTACATCCCGGTGTAATGGTTTTTCCGTCATAAAGGTTCACGCGATATCCCGGGCCGGAACTGACGATTACGTTTAGCTTTAGATATCTCTAAGACACCTACCTAATTGCTAATTAATATGCATCGGGCAACGATAGCTACTTTCTAGCTAACTATTCTGGGTACTAAAGGTGTAATCACCGAGCAATTAACATTAAAAGGTTAAGCCTTCATGGTCTGTTGAATTTGGAAAATCAGGTCACTGATGGTTTAAATTTCTCGATTTTTCACTTGTTATGTAGGTAAGCCTACCTAGATAACGTACTTACCTACGCATTTTGTTTGTTGACAAAACGTAATAGATACTTATGTAGGTACCTACAGTACATTGCTCAAAGATAGTCTAATTTGACATGATAACCCGTTTAGTTCATTCAAGTTATTGAATGAAATTAGTCCAATTAAATAATAATTAATCTGCGTAGGTATACGTAACATCTCAAATTATCTAATAACTATAAATTTTTCTAAATAATTCGTGTAACAAATAGAACGAGGTCTTTGCATAAAGTAGGTGCCTACTTAGCTACCTAGTTACCTACGTATCGGTAAATACTTGTAAAAATACATACCTATAATAAACCTAAGAGGTAAAGCTCTAAAGTAGTCAGTTGTCCAATGCAAAAGTTACATGCCTAGGTTAAATCTAGTTTAATACAGCAACCTACCTGCCTAAGTACCCATATTTAGGTATTGCATCTGTATAGAGATTAACCGACCAATTAAAAACATGCAAAGATTCGATATTCTTAGGACTCGCCTTTATGGAAAACTAATGGTCTTTTTGAGGTTATCTACTTTGTTTGATGCAAGCGTCCTTGGATGTAATTTCTTAAGGAAGATACGGGGAGTACCTACCAACCTATCATACCGGCTTTTAAGCAAATTGGGGCTATAACATCTTAGGGAGGTATATTTCTCAACTGAATTGACTCTTAAAACCACGTATAGCAAGCAGGTGGTTACCTCATAAACGACTGGTATGTAAGCTAGTAGCGTCCATCACATAGCACAGTGAGTAAAAAGACGTCCAGGCAAGTAATTGTAAATTAAGCTCATTGAAAGGACCGTTCCGAAACCTCATTACCTTGTCCTCCTTGAAATGCCGCCTTTACAAAAACGTAGCACGTTGATGCATTACTCTGAACGCTATCTAAAAACCTGTTTGAGCGTTCGAACGGACCCGCGATGGGAAAAAAACTCCCAGATTCCAATGCGAACCATAAAAACGTCTCGAGATAATTTCCAACCCATCCAATGCTTGCCCGCCGCTTGATGATTCTGACCGCTCAAGTATTTAACACTTGAATGAAGGAATTTCTCATTCTTTTATTTATAAACATCATCTAACTATTCATGATATACGTTCAACTATTATTTCGATCGACTGAAAAGATAATACCGACCTTTAATTACTATCGAACATTGGAACACTGCCGAAAATAGGTACACCCTTATCGAGATTTCTGTTACTTTGATTAATATTCGAGCTGATAACACGAAACGTTAAATTCCTTACAAAGCAAATCGTATTACACGTACCCAAGTGGGGACATTAATTTTGTGTAACCACGACTTTGCCGCAGACAGTCAACGGTGACACGAAAATCTCTATAAATGCATTTGTTACGGATAACAAAGCAAGAGATAAAGTAAAAAAAAAAGGAAAACAAAAGTAGCCATTGACTTAGTTGGTATTGTGGCCAGGTTAAACACTGCAATTCATTGGACAACCTTTCACCTGAACGATAAGCGCTAAGTGTTGTTTGAATGTCATCTCGTGGAGGTCTGCCCTTTTATGGTCTCGTTCATTTGTACTGTAAAGAATCCCTTGACTTTAAACACAGGCCGTATTCGGCACACACTTTCGTATAAAAAGCCAATTTGGCTGTCTGTTGCGTTCGATGCTGCAGTCCGAGTGCATTCTCATTTGTGGTAGCAGATAGATACATACTCTACTGCACATAGTTGTCTGTATACTAAGTATTAACGCTCGTTTGAATCTATTTCACAAAATTGAAGATACGAGCTATACAATTCATAGCATTAGTCAATGGCGAAGCGTAGACGGTGTGAATTACAATAATTGCCATCCCAAGAGTCCAGACCCGCCGTGCTATCATTTAAACTGGGCAATTATTTGACAAAGATTTAAGTGAAACGAGGGTTTTGTACGAATGAGAGGTCATACGTACAAAACGTTTTGAGAACATATATTTTTTGTGCGTACAACTAAGGTGTGAAATTCCCTGCCAGAGTCTGTTTCCTGATAAGTACAACTTAGGGGTCTTTAAGTCAAGAGTGAATAGGTTAGTACTAGGCAAGCGTGCTCCGTTGTCGATCACATCATCGCTTACCATCGGTTGAGATAGTGATCAAACGAGAGCCTATCGGTAATAAAAAAAATACATGTTTTCAACAACATTTACGTTCTACGATTCTCTTGTAATTCCTGCTAGTTAATACTGAGTACATATTGTAAGTCAGAGCAGTTACACGACGTGTTTCATAATTTATTGGCCGCACAACCTGGCCGGTTGCACAGATGCTATCGGTGAAACATGTAAAGTGAAGGGTATAATTACAATTACAGCATAAACTTTCTATGTTTCGAAGATGACTAATGTGTTATTACGAAGTAATTTTCATAACTTAGTTAAGGGGGAGAACACGAGATCCTGTTTCCTTGCACGTCTTTATCAAATGCTTTTCATTAAGTCTGTTATGTCAGCGATTAGCTTCTGCCAAGAGCTTCGCCCGTGTGACTTGAAGACATGACCAATAGTGACTAAAATCCAGTTCCCGTTACAAATAAGGCGCTAGTCAAGGGAGCAACGCGATTGGCTGTTGCTGCCATCACAGCAGCAAAAGCGTGTTTGACAATTTTCCACAATAACTTTCGTTGCAGAAACTATGTACACTTATAATGGCAGCGTCATCAACCCATTTTTTTTTAGTACATAATCAAATAACTCGTCCCGCTCTGATTGGAGCGAGATATTTCGTGAGTTTTAAGGCCACGATAACTCTTCTCAAGCCTGCAGACCGTCATCAAACCTGAGGTTTCCAACCCAATCTGTGGCTTGAATTGCAATGTCCTGAATAATGACCACAGACAATGCTTCCTAATCGAGCTCTAAACGCTCTACAATACTCCGTAAACACGAATGTAATACTAGAATTGATACATCTATGAATAGCACATTAACGTTACATAAGTCAGGTACACAATGGTCACTGTAACTCGACGTTTGTGCAATTGTTACAGAGTTCGTTGGCCGATAAAGCTCTTATCAGTTTTCTTTGTAACTAGGAAACGAAGTCGTGTCGCAAGAATTAATTAGGCAGTGGCGAATTACTGAGATAAGCTTTGCAATATATTGGTACAATAGTCTTTTAAATAACACTTAGTACTCAGTACTAAAATGCTGTAGTACTAAGTATTCAGACGTTGTAGGAAATGCGAAGTCTGCAAAGATCATCATGATTCGCCTTCGACATTCAGCCATACAAAGTCTATTTTGCATTTGCAAGCGATCAAATGTCATGGTGTCTAGACAAAGAGAGCTGTGGCACTTTGGCGTCGGTTTTTCCCATGCTTGATTTATCTACTGCGTGAGGAACATCCATTCAACCGTATGGACGCCGATGTTAGCTAAATGAACCCTGTTACGCAATAACAAACCTTATTTATAACCCACTGTAGAAACCAGTTTCATAGAAAACGTATCCTGAGAGTCGTGAACATCCAAATTGATTTGTTTTACTTAAAACTACTATTTCAAGGTGGCCTCGACTCGTTTTTAAGTCGTTAACTCCTATTACCGATGGCATGCGATCGGTATCAAATTTTAATACGGTTTATTTCTCAAAATCATCGAAAAAGGATCGAAATAATTCTATTTCGTTTCTTAACAGTGAAATAACGACGGGCCATGACAGTGTCCACATAAATCACTGATCTCATATATTGAATAGGAGGAAATTATAGGGAATGTTTCCGTTGCCCGCATCTCAGATAAGAAGATATTCCTCTAGTTAAACGATCAGATGGACTTGTGCGTTCCGTCCACTGCATCTGATCACATATAAATCTTATTAGATCCAGAGGGCAATTTGTTCCTTAAGTGCTTTAAGTTCCAGCAGATAATTGTATTAAGGATGTTAACCAAGTTGAAACAGCTGCGGAACTGTACAAACTAAACGAAATAAATAGTTCCGACTTGCCATAACGTTTTAATCAGGAAAAAGATAAGCCCACTCCCTTTAACCATCCCATCATTTCAGTTAATCTTTAATCTAATACTCGTTGTTAAAGTAGCGATAAAGTTCTTCATCATTATTTTTTACCACTTACATTTAATAAAACTAATAAAAGAAAGTAATTAAAATCTGACTTAAATAAACAAATTGAATGCGATATTTCCCTATGCAGTAGTGTTTATCTACGTAGCTTTCTATACCGGACACGATCTAATCTCGAAATAACCATAGTCGATAACCTGACTGGCTATTAAACAGCTAGATCGTGAGATTGGTACTCACACCACATTTCACACTAAGCTAATATGAATTCTGGGCAATCGCTTTAATAAGGTAAACCAACTCTTTATACGTCATCGAGGTTAAACAAAACTGTTTCATCAATGCTAGACAGGCGTTTAATCTTGACAGTGAAAGTTTGATCAATTTTGGTGACCCAGATTCTCCCAGACATGAAACTCTATCCAAAATTGTACTATATTGATAAATATTCATTACTCGTTTCTCAAGTCAGTCTGGACGTCGGAGCTGTCTATCATAATATACCATCTTGTTATCACATAGGGGTCCTGCGTGCTTAACAAGAGATCATAAACGGGCAGGCCATACAGACACACGCAAACTCGACTAGAGTACCTATCGGGAGTCTCGATGGTGCTATGACATCATCCTGGGATACTCTTTTGTAATATGTAAGTACATCGTTCGAGCACTCCAAGTTTGGACATAATGAATAGAAACTTTGGAGAGTATTTTTGCTGGCTGGTTTGTCGATTTCTTTATTAGGTTTGTACGCCAAATGACGGGGCCCACTAGGACTGATGCCTGCCACGGGATTGTTTCAAAGAGTTACCGTGGCTCTGGAATCGCAAAGAGTAACTGAAGGAATGTTCGTTCAGCCACCTGTGTAAGTGGATTTTAGTCAGTCTGACACCCTCTCGTAACACTCAAAGCGAAAGAAGTAATTCCATGATTTCCCACCTCATAAAAAGGTTTTTATGCCAAAGAATTCGTTTCAAAATCACAGAACTCTAAATGCAACTTATGAATTTGACAGAATCGAATGTTACTGGCCAGTATCAAATTGCAAGCTCACGAAACTGATGCATAAACGCAAGCCCCGCCTGGGAATGTCAGCAGTAATGAGAACCACTGCACAACGTACTAAACAATATTTCCATGCAATACCTAGTCACCTATAGATCTAATGCCACAGGCTTCGGTGTCACCTTTCGTCCCCGATAGTGCCTTTCCTCGGTGTTGTTTTGCAGGCTATTGAATGACTGCAGTCGGTCCGTATTAAGCAAGTCTTCGTCGCGTAATCTGAGCCCCAGCTTAAATCTAACGGCTTTGTACCTAATGCTTTATGCCTGAATAAATTACGAAAAATAATATCTTTTCGAAAGGAGGGTTGAGAATCCAAGCGGCTTTAATGTAACAGTGCCTCATGTACTGTAAGTGTAAGGATATCCGCTTACCACTGCAACTACAGCATTTTTGCAGCGTGTATTCTTTTATGAGAACGACCTCCTCGATTTTTTTTGTTTAGTCAAAACGTCAGTTGCGTTACAGTTTTATTATCGCACTCGACAAATGGGTGAGGGCACAAAAACCACACTTGAGAAATTCACCCCTCTCTTAAGACATTGTGGGAACTTTTAGAACCAACAGGGAAGCTGGGATTTTTTTTTGTGTTCTAAGAATGCGTCCCAGGTAGCCGGGTACTAATGCGAAGCTTTTGTATTCATAACTTGAGAGAAGATTTGCAATTGACCATCCCGTCAGCTTTATAAATGAAGCGCTTTGAATTTGTAAAATATTTATGGACCAATAATTATGTAAATAAATTAACTAAGTATTCATAACACGTTTTCGCCCTTAATTACGCAACTATCCACACCATAGCGTATCTAAAGCCAATAATTTGCATTTATTAAATTTTACTTCCTACTTGCCAATCATAATTATCTGTAATCAGAAAGGCAACTTTACGTGTACCAACAAACGTACCTGTCACGTCGCACGAATTTTATAACAATGATTAATGAAGCATAATCCACATTAAAATTTAGCGTTGCAAATATCGCGCATAAATATAGCTAATATATAAATATACCTGCCTAAGACTATATTAATTTAATTATACACATTTCTGCGACTTGTCCCTTAACCAAAACATGTGGTAGAAAACTCTGTTTAATGTTTCTCATGAAACGAAACCTATTTCAGTTGTGTACGAAACGAAACTTTCCCAGAATAATTAATCCGATCTTTGAATATAAACATTGTTTAGGTAATTACCTTTTGGAGTTATTGTTTACTAATCTTTTAACTGTCGTAGTCAGAGTAATTCCTGTGTTTCTAAGGAACGTTCGCATTCGCATCGTTGTCTCTGTCCATCTGTCAAAAAAAAATACGTCTAATTTCCCTGCATTTTGATAATTGAGACTGGCAACATCAGCCTGCGATGCCTTTATGTAACATCAGTATGGTACGTAAGGGCTAATCTTTAAATGATTATAGGCTAATCTACATATAATTACTTACTGAGATGATATTGCGACTTGAATTTCAATGTTTTTTAAGTACAAGAATTGGCTCTTCTAATCCCTAGCAGTATCGATAACAGAAGATGGAACCGTATTTATAAAATTAATTATATCGTATTTGTATAATGTGTCTGTAAAGTCTATTTTAAATCTGATTCCTGAATGCTGTGGGGCTGTGACAATGACCTTTAGGAACCCACGCTAATTATACACACATCGTCAACCGGTGCCAGACTAGTTCATGGCATAGCTCGTTTCAACATAGCTACACAACATAATAAAGTGCCTAATTTAACTTTTGATAGAAGATGCAACAAAACCAGTTTATAGCATTTAAGGATTTTGAGACAATTTATATCGAAACTTTAACTTTAAAATAACTAGATAAAACAATGAATAAATTCCAAGAAGGTAAATACGTTGAATTATCTCTCCAATGTGAGGATTAAATTAAATTAATTAGAGCCAGGAGTTGTTTGCCGTACACAGTTTAATTGGACGTACAGAAAAAGATTGAGAAGGAAGATTGAATTAACGCGCATCGATGCTTATGATGCAATAAGCGTACCGATTCAACGGCTATAAATTTTACGAACCCCTCCTGTTACCAGCATATGGTGCAATCGCTAATCTACTTAAACTTACCCGATGTTCTTACCGATTGTTGGGTTATGTACGATGCACGGATTGAGCTAGCTATAAACTCATTGTTACAATATGAAACATTTCCTGCTTGAGTCGGGTTCTTTCAACAACATGTTCCTGTTCGACAGCTGAAGTTGATCACACGTTAACTTCAATAAAGAATCGACGAAAACAAATATAGAAGGTCGTACTATACATATTGGTCATAGCTATAAAATCGAGAATAAGATAGGATGAAGTGGTTGACGCCTGGGACGCATAAAATTCTTTTACTAGCCCCTGAAGCTTGAAGGCAGAGAAATGAAATCATAAAAAAAAAACAGCTCGTAGTTTTGCTTCATTCGTTTTACGGTGTTTTTGTTAGTGTGTATTTTAATTTGATGCGGTTGTAACCACAGCAACTTACCATGGATCCTCTTTCCTTTCCCCTCCGACATTGTTACTATTGACGAGGGTTCGAGGTATTCCGCAAGGTTTAGATGCAATTTGTTTCAAGTTAATACGATACGGTCCATCAATATTTAATCGGATCGACTTTCATTAATCCTTTCACGTAATATTTGTTTATTCAGGACTTGCTCTCACCCTTGCTCCTGAGGTACAATTTTGTATTTGAGTTGTCAATGCACCACAGATTCAAAATAAATCAGTTCACGTAAAAATCAAAATGTAAGAAGAGCTTCCAAGAAATGCATTCCCATTAAAATAAGTAAAATAGACGTCCATACTTGACTCGGTACTATACATTTTAAATAAGAGAATTCCCATATTTTTTACTTATCTCTTGGCGTGACTTCGGCCAACTAAGCACCTAGTTAATATTAGATGAAGCCCGTAAAACGTGGGGGTGCCGATGCCGGCAGCTGATCGGAAGTCCTGCCCTTTGTTCGACTTTTCAACCACACTTTTTGTAGTTCAAGGAAGGAAGGAAGTCAGGAATTTTACCAAAATCGACCTGTTTTTTAACTTCAACGTAAGAAAAAATAACTTTTCGAATGATGGCAATGTAGATAGTAATTTTTCATGCTTCGTGCTTTTTATTTCCCTGCATGTCACGAATTTTGTGTGTTACGCTCCATTGTCCCTTATGAAATATCCGCATTTTTTATCCAGACAAAGAGGGAAAGCTTTCCATTATTCAGAATATTTCGGGTACAATAGTGGATCGCGCACGGCGCACGCGCAGCGTGTGATCCATTGCCGACAAGATCGATTGTTCGCGATATACAGGGAGGCGGTTATTTTAAATTGTCGGCTTTGTCAGACACAATGCGAATATAAACGAACTACACACCTAGACTATTTTTTACCTTTTATAAACTACATCCTGCCCTTCCCAGTATATTTCCGTTCATTAAATATTTTTTGTCTAATGATTTATTATAGTATCCTCTGTACTGGACTTGTGTAATCTCTTTGTAACATTTGTGCACCACCTGAGTTCCGTAGATATCTAAAGGTTGAAATTAATGATGATTAGATTCCGGCGTGGGGCCTTTAACCTGTATGAAGTCCGTAGACAGTATACTCTTTGTTATGCAAACTATTTCATCTGATACATATCAAATCTACGTGAAACCTGGTCACGTGTTTGCAGTTAATTAATTAATTGCTTTACCCCTGACTGAGTTGGTGTGGAAGTGGCACAACACGAGGCGTCTGTGCGCGACCCGACAGCAGTACCTCGGCAGTTTTGCGGCTTCTGCAAATAGCGTTTATAGTTCCTCACAAACTTGCTTTAACGGAAATATTGAAATAGGTATTTCTTAGAATCAATCTAGCGAATATTAATCAGAAATACGAAGACCTTGACTCATTTGCTTCCTTTGCAGTTATTAAAACTGCAAAGGAAGTTCTAAAGAATTGGTCGTTCTAACAGGTTTTAAAAAATCATTAAGTATGGTATTATCTAGATAAGTTCGTCTGCTAATACAATTATAAATTTATAATGGCACAGACAAATCTAGATAAATACATCCTGGAAAAATAAAAACATAAATATAATTAAGTATCATGTTAATGGACGTTAAAATGAAATAATATAAGCTCAACTTGAATAGATACAACAAAACGTTTTGGAACATTAATTTTTTGGTTCGAACATGTGGACAAAATCTGATTGTTGGTAATGCAACCACAGTTTCTGTTAATGGTCCATTGAAGTGAGCTCATGACGCAAGGCTACGTGGGAATATGATGCAATCGAACAAGGAAACGGGATATTATTAACATAATTATTCTTGCAATATCCTGTAGGTGGAGACGTTGAGCTTATTGATAGCTTTGAGATGTGTTCCGAGATGAAATGGGAGAGCTCTGAAACTTGGCGGAAAATAGAGGTGGAAACGTTTCAAAGCGCACTTTGAGACACGAAATCCTGTAGGTCCGTCTACGTGCTTGCTTACCTAATCGAAATGAGATTTGAACAGGGCTGAAGTTCTTTCAGTATTCAGAAAGTAATTTAAACTGAGCTTTCGCCTAGACAGACAACAAAAGGACAAAGGAGTGTGAACCCATTAAAAGTATAACTAAGCTAATAATATAATCAGACAAAATTTGCGAGATCACGATCCTGGTTTTACCGCGTTTGCACGCTTTTGATGTGGCTAAACGATCTTTCGTAATTTATAATGAAGCTTTGGGAATGGGAACCTAACCTTTCAATTCAAATACTTTATGTTTCTCATTGAGGTTAATGTACATAATTAATTATAATTTAATATTTCATCGAATGGAGCTTATTGACTCCTATTAGGTGCTTGTATTTTTTTTCTCTCCACTTATCAGTTTTTACTATCATTTTGCTATTAACGCGAGTCGTAGGTAATAAACGGGTTGTGATAGCATTAATCTTTGCTAAATGATGCAAATACTGTGACACCCTTTTATTGCGCTGTAAATTACTCATAATTACCATACAACAGAAACTATTCGCTGTTCGCACTCGTTGAAAAGAAGTTATGCTTTTTTCATGGAAGATAATAATTCCGAAATGGCGCTCATAATTTTATTACACCAGTAAGTTCTAGTAAACTATAAAAATGAACTCCACTTCAAAGAGGTGCATAATTATTATGTAAACCAGTCTCGGTTGCGGTTAATTACTTTCGTTGTTCATACACGAAGCGTGAGCACTGAGCAGCCCGCATTGATGTTCAAACGGCGAACGTACACGATACGCAAACACGGGGAACAGTTCTTGATAAACAAGAGCGTTTTAAGAGCAGGTCTCAAATCAATCATGTTAACCTTATCGACACGGTTCCGTTGCAAGCTCATTAGCGGTGCCGGTGTGTCCGCACATCACGTACCACGGTGCCACATACTGCCCAGGCAGAACGGGTACAGCCAATATGGGCGAAACAAGACCGCTCTCATCCATATTGCAGGTTCTCGTTCGATCAGTTCATTTATATTGCAAGCGGATGTTCTTTGCAACTTTCGTGAACTGCATCATTAGCTGGGCGTTTTCAAGATAGGTTACTGCCGAAAAAGAGATAAATTCCACTTTCATCAAAGATTACTTCACTTCATCCATACGTACAGTCATGGCGCTACAAGGCTGTGGAACGTTTAACAAATTGAATTGATTTCAAATGGTCCATCGTACTGGCACCTTTATTATGCGGCATGACTTGTCTGTTAACTGGACAGCCTCGACGTCATGTTTCATCTCGTGCTACATGGTATTCGAGACCCATGGGGAGTCTTTTTTTTAAATTGATTAAAAGAGTGTAGACATTGAAGACTGAATTACAATGGACAAGTTCCTCTACAAAGTACATATTGTTCAATTTCAAGAACTTTCATGTTCATGTCGTGGCCAGATCTTAGAATAAAAAAAACCGGCCAGATCGTTAAAACGCTAACATTTGATGAGATGTCAATCCTCGTTTGGTCGTATAATTCATGTAAGATTTCAATGATAATAAAAGGTCTAAAGAAAGTAGGCTAAACGAAGATTGAAATATCATCAAACTTTAACGTTAAAAACGATCTGGCCAGTTTTACTTGGCCATATCATGAAGTGATCAATTTCTAAGATCTGGCCCAGACATTCACACGACATTTATTGTCTCTAAACACTAGCATCAGTATTGTCGATAGATAAAAATGAAATGATTGCATGTGCATGATATTAATCCATTTGAAATACTCCTAATTGCGTTCGCTCCACAGCACAAATGGCTGACGTGAATCATACATACAGATAAAGCAGTGTTTCAGTCGGGTGACAGCATAAAAATAATGGTGAAAATAACTGATCGCCAACGTATTATTTAGATAAGGTAAGCACGTCCATGCGATAATGGCCGCTTATAAAGGTACGCTGTGATGCACCGACAAAGACCATTTTCCATTGCGATGAAAAATTATTTTATCTTTCAGCACTGTCATTTATCAAACGATTTTGACCTTTTTGTAGACTTTACAGGCTCATTCATATCAATGAATATAGTGCCATTCCGAATTAGTGGAAGAATGAGTGAATAGTTCAGTAATGAGAGATAACATTTTATGCACAAACGGAATAGTACAAGACCCAATAAGAAACTATGCAGGAGTTATCACTTACACTGTTACGGCATGCAGTCAGTAAATCAGGAAAGTGATTACAGTCATCGTAAGCATCGGGTAATTGCATCTGGAGCGGTAATTACAGTTTTGCCCGCAGTTACTGCAATCAAGCGCGTATTATAATAAGTTTTTATGAAGCGTTCAAATTGTGACAGATTTGCGATGTTTGCCCTAGGTACGCCTCATTAATTTGTTACGTCACCGGGTACCGGAGATCATGTAACAGATGATTTATTTCGCAGCGCAGTGGAAGCTAGCTGGGTTAGGTGAACGAACCCTGTCACCGCGCTACGTCGTATTACTGGTTTCGGCACTTCGGCAGAAGATTTTGTACCCGACGCGCATATTGACCGTTTATGGGCAAGAAACCTCATAGCACGTTCATTCATTACAAACCGGCTCAGATAAAATGACTAGGTAATACCCATAAAGGTACGATTGAATGGGATTCGAAGAGTGGATTGCATAAGCTGTGAATGCTGTGTGATATATTAAACCACAATTCGAAGTATCATGAATTCACACTTTGAACATGAACTGTTATAAATGACGATTAAACTGTAATTTATAGACTGCTTTGAAGTTCCATTTTCATGTTTTATACCTTTGATTGCCTGGCAATATGAATTGATGCGCGAGATTGCTTTACGACTTCAGATAGAATATTGATGAGCGTTTTAGTGACTGTATGCATAATCTCATTTTTGAACCGTTCTTTTATGGATCTTGTAGTATGTAAGTAAACATCACACATGCGTCCTAATCTTATCGTTTCCACACTTACCTTGGTTACTAAAAAACGTTATTTATACAGTTAATCCCTGTAACAACGAGCAGCTGCTAGTTCAACAATCAGTGCCAGCTTACCCACCAAATTATTAAAAGCCATAAAACGAGTCTTATAGAAGGGTGAGACACCCCTATTTGTCGATTTACGTGTCGTGTTTGGAACTCGCATGAGCGTTTATTATTTTGAGACAGGCGAGGTATTCCATCGATTTTTCAAATCGCATGCATGCGTTTCAATCACGTGCATCGTCAATTTTTAATAACCACCTTAACAACGTACCTATCGTATAAATATCAAATAAATATGGTAACCGTGATAGCTATATACCACATTATCTGTCTCTGGCACATAAAAAATAAACCCTACCGTCCTTAATTTCCGGTACAGCGAATTTTATGAAATTTTATTTTTGTTTTGTACTTAAAGGAGCGTAAAGTGTTTATTATTGATACGATCGCGATATCCAATGAATACTAATTGGTGCAGGAGTCTTTAGCAGTTGTATTTAAATCGATTCCTGACAACCCCTTGAATGTTACATCAGTGACCGTTAAAGGCAGGTTGGCGCGCAAACGGCGCAAATGTCCACGCTTGCTGAGACCTCGGCGTGTACTTTGTCGCTTGCAACCGGTTGCATTGTGTCGCGACCGTTAGTCGCCCACCTGCGGGAACGATGCCCACTGAGCCGAGAGCGACGTGTGTCGTGTGTCCAGACACGTGGACTTGAACCTTAATAGCACACGTTTGCATAATAACTTTAACTAGTTCTTAATAATTATTATGTACTCGAGCAGTATACCCGCGCGGCAATAATACTCGCCAAGATGTTACGATGTCTGTCTTTAATATCGTTGTTAATTTCGTAATTACTCCAATTTATCATTTTACAACAGCAGATGTCGGCACTATTTGCGCAATTATCAAGCTTTTTAGCAGCTGCGTTTGTTAAAAGTCAAATATTTGTTCACGCACTACGTTTTATAAATTAAGATTACGTAATGTCACTTTTAATTAAATATTTATAGAACGCGCTATTGCATCGCGTTGCATCCGCTATTTATCGTAAGTCAAACAGCATGTGAGATAAGCGATATCGATTGGTGACCGATCGCATTACGACACAGTCACTCGATACTCTGACACCTAGCCACCGGCTGCGAGTAGCGATTGTTTGTTTAACGATTATCTTATAAACTCTGTCTCGGTTTGACCCAGTTCCTAGTAGTGATGATTCGATACTGAACTACCGATAACCAAATTGTTTGAACTGTAACCGTTCCACCAAAATCGATTTAATTATGTTTGATTCTGCGACTGACAAATGGCAAGGGTCTTTGTTTTATCTGTCGTGTAACCCTTTATGTTAAATTGAAAAAGGAAATAAATGGACTCCGTTGAAGAATCAATCGTTTTGGGTATCTTTTTGCATGGATATTGCTCGCTACCTTTTGCAATTTGTAAATTCTATATCTACGGGTGTAAAAAAACTTCACCAGCCACTTATACGAGGTCCTAGCTAGTTTGTGAATCCATCCAGAACCATGTACCACCATAAAATATGTCCTAATAGTATTATTTTTACTTTCTCAGACTTTTTGATGAACTTTTAAGACTTCCATTTACCTACATATTTATTAAATGGCAAGGCTAGTAACGATCAGCTGTTTAAAACCTTGAAAGGAACACCTGCTGTAAAATACTTGGACCCTTCGCCTTCGGGCTTCGTTGGACTGCTACCGCTGCATCATTACTTTACTTGCCCCAGTATTTTCCAAAACATTAATATAATGTTTTCCTCTCGCTGCCTGCGCCCCTTATCTCGTCCTGTAAAAGTGAAGGAACGATTTCGACGACACTTTGGTTATGAATGTTTCCGAACATAAATTGTTGACTTGGTACAATGACCCGGAAGCATTTCAGCATTCCATTAGGTTTATATTTGCAAAAAGCAATTTAAGCGACACAAAAACTCGTAAAGACATTTAAGGTTTTTCTGGAACAATCGGACCACAGACAGCTTAATTATCATACTAACACTAACTGAATTTTCATAAACCGATCGGTACCGCCTAATTCCCTTAAAACCGACATACAACAAATTGCAGGAATATTTTATTGCAAGAACAAACAAACGCTCATACGAGTCGAATTTCAGTTAAGGAGTGTTGTTTCTGTTTCAATTCATTGTTATTTTTTTGCTTACCTCATATTTTGTAATAACCTACCGCATACGAAATTACGGATATAATGATTGTGATTTCATTGTATCTCTGAATCGTAATAAAAAGAAAATTATTACTGCGTATTTTCTTGCAAGTTTTTCCTGTTTTAGTTGGATAGCTTGCTCGGGAGCTCTCGAATGGGTACAGTGATGCTATAATGGCAAAGATAATAATTATGTTTTGTTCTATCACAATAGTCCATCTATTCTTAATCTATCTATACGAATATTATAAAACTGAAAAGTTTATTTAATCGTACTAATCTCAGGAACTGCTGGTTCGTACGGTACGACCAATAGGAGTGGAGCAGTAATCAAAGACGCAGGTAAAACCGTAGGGGATAGCTCTAATAATACATATCTAACTTTGAATAAAATAGTTGACATCATAGGCCATTGCTAGTTGAGCACGCCATAATTATTGCGGTAAGTCCCTCTTTGAGGAGTGGCTGGAAAGACCTCACGGCATCCTCACCTCCCGCATGACGCTGGTTCTCACCGGACATGGTAAGTTCGGGAGGTTCCTACACTGGATTCGTGCGGAAGAATCGGTCGGGGGTCACCACTGCATGGTGCCGCCCGGAGGACACGGTGGAGCATACGGTAGAGGTGTGCCCCGCTTGGGCAGAGCAACGCCGTGTCCTCATGGGGGCGATCGGCAGCAACGATCTCATCGCGAGAGCCTGCTTCTGCAAAGGAGTAATGCTAGCAAAGGAGGCGGCCGCACGCGCAAGGCAACGGCCCTCACGCCCCAGTCACTGTAGACGGCGAGCAATGGGTAGCTCGCCGTCCGACCGTCCGGTAACCGTCCGGACCGAGCCCAAATCGTCGACGGCCGTAGTGTTCCACGCGCATCAAGGATACGTCAGAAAAACCGTAGGGGCCCAGCAGGGTCGAAGCCTGCTGGGGCCATGGGTTTGCTTCTGAAAGGAAAACCCGGCCCTGGAATGCAAAGCAACGAAGGAACATAGGAGTGGGTTTTAGTCAGTAAAAGTCTGACACGCCCTCGCGCCCCGAGATGTCATTGGATGATTTCCTATCTAAAAAAAAAACACTTCACATTCCTGGTGATATGCACAGAAATCTGCGTTATTATTTTGGGTCAATTCCCTCTGAAAACTATCGATAGTCAAATACTGAAGGCACATTCTACAGAGATGACACGGCATTAAACTAAGCCGGCCAAGCCGTCTTATTGTGATGTAAATAAGTTTGATCGTCATGATACAATGGGGCGTGGGAGTGAGGGTGTGGGCAGACCGGCCCTTAGCTCAAATATAAACAGAACACAGCACCCTGTATCTCGGTCTACCGCTGTTCACGCCTCGTTAATACAAATACTCCATACCAATTTACGTACATGTATAAATTCGTCATTTACTAGTACAAAATGGTTATAATGGGGATAATAAAATTGTGCAGATTCTGTGTTTCAGTTGCCCTATTTCTTACAATTTAAAGTTGTTTAATATCTACCTAATCCACCGGTTTAGCTATCTCGGCTCTCGCTTAGGTGGCCGGTGTTACGTTACGAGCATGCATACAGCCAGTGAAAGCAAACATTCAGTCAGCGTTCCACATAATGCATCTGTAGGGAGCGACACTTGACACCTTGGCCTTCATTACAGATCTTGACTCATACGATGTAGCCGTCGGACTCGAACAAGAAAAATATTATTGTAATCATGACATTGCACGTGTGGGTGTTCTTACTAACGTAGTTTTACACTTGTCTGCTTTTAAAACAGATTAAAAAAAAACTAGGAAATAAATCCTAATTCTTCTCAAGCTGGATACAATAGGCCAGAAAAAAAAATTAAATTTGGTACTCACGTTTATTCAATTGTGTCTTGTTTTCTTATAAATTGATAACTGTACCTACATGATGGCTGAATACGTCTGATCGTTTTTGATTTGTATTCGCTTTTCAAAGTGCGCATCTCTTTGAATGCAGTACGTGAATAATAAATCAATGGAAATGGATGTCGGTGTCGGTCGATTCGAAATCATGGTCAAGTTCAGTAACCTCTTGCTGATCGTCATCATTATGGACAAATTGATCCTTCATGCGAACTTTATTGCCCGTAGGTACAAGATGCACCGATGAAAGAAAAAGTTATTTAATTTGCCTTCAATATGTTGTAACTCAAATGTAGGTGAAAGATTAGTATGGATATCTTATCACGAAAATGTGTTTGCTCAAGTATGTAACTAACAAGATTAGATAACTTCTTTATAAAGAAATATTTATCACAGTTAATGTTTAGTTTTTTCTTCAAAAGAAATGACACCGTCTGCATAAATATCCTTGTATGAGCTCACATGATAATGTGACAAATTTGGGGAAAGTTTTCACGCGTGACAAGGCAAGTGTTTACGAGGTGCCATACCGCTGTCCTTTTTTAACTTTTCGCCACTCCCTGTAGGTAAGTCTTAAAATGCTTTTACGTCATTACACTGCATTATAGGCCCATAACCGTCGCATCGTTTCAGATCAAGTTAGTCAGGTTTTCAGTTCGTCATTTAAGTTCATCATTACTTTTATATTGCTGCATATCATTATATTTTAAGTACTAAAACTGATCGCTGTATCGATTTTAATCACAGGTGGATTACATTGGCTCATTACTTTGTCCTTTGTCAGTATAGAACCGGCCTTATGAATAATGTAAGCTGTTCAAAATGACTTTATGATTCTAAATTGATGTATGATGGTTTATGAGAGTTTATCGGGTGGTTCTCGAATCACGTCTTATAAAAACGTTCATAGGGTTCGTGTGTACAATTACAAAGGTATTTTTAGTTTTAGTGTGGCGTATGTGTACAGTTATGTGCGTGGGCAACTTGAGGTCAGACGCATGTTGACGACCGCCCTATTCCGACGCTCCTACGCATGTTTTATAAAACACAAGCTGTCCCTCGCCTATGGGTTATATGAAAGTGAACCCCGGGGCCCTGGAACATATGCAAAGAAGGAACATGGGAGTGGGTTTTAGTCAGTAATTTACGCCCTCCGGCTCCGCCCAAGAGAGTGAGAAGTCATTGGATGATTTCCCACTTAAAAAAAAAGCTGTCCCTCACAGTTCCAGCTGCGTCTTTGGTTACTGCTCCGCTCCTATTCATTGTAGCGTGATGTGCATATAGCCTTTCTCGATAAATTGGCTATCTTTAAATTTTTATTTTTTAGAACCGGTAGTTCCTGAGACTAGCGCGTTCAAACAAACAAACAAACTCTTCAGCTTTGTAATATGTATAGAAGTAGGACGGTATAAATCCCTTCCGAGTTACGACTGTGAATTAAACAAAACTAAACTATTTGTTTTAGATTACGTCATAGTCGTCTCACCTCAAATTCCTGGAGGCCCGAAGAAACTCTCAGTATAACCACGAACCTTAGGCAACATTTTTCAAGCTTTAATTAGTGAACTGTTTAATGTAATGGGTGAACACCAAACGAAAGATTGTGTCAAGGATTTTATTATAATAATAACTGTTTATTATCCTATATAATCTTATATTATGTGAAACGTGTGATCCCAAGCAAGGCTAAAGGAATACAGTCACCTTAACCAAACAAGGGATTTCAGTCAAGTGGTGGCAAGGGGCTCTTATGGGCTAGAAAGAAAAAGACCATAATGTTGAAGTACTCGTAGAATAGAAACCGATTTGCAAGCATTGTATAGAATTATCAAGCTATCACTGAAAAATACAAAACAATTACAAACCTGTCAACATCCCGTCCAAACGTCCAATTTGTCTTAACTAGAAAACAGAACAGTTTGTTATAGAAACCAATCTCCCATGTTTATTTATAGATACCCCGTCAACATAATGGAAAGTGTAATTCCTTAGAAAAAGGTACAAAACTCGTGTGTGGCACCCCAAAATTTGAGTAAAAATAGCTTAAACACACTCCTTAAGGTAATCAAACCTCATAACATGACATTACACTACACGGGGAAGGTGTGAACCGAAGTAAAGCATACTTTCACGCCCTTCATTAAGACTCCTTTTATTTTTAGCTTAAAAACTATAAACATAACAATAAATACGTCTTTACTTTCTAATGAGAGAGTTACAAACAAATACATGCCATGTGCTTCTGTTAAAATTTTTCTTTCAAGGTGCACTTAAGGGATGTTATTACAAGTGAATGAACTACCTACATCGCTTATGGTTTAATTGAGATGCATGCATAGTTGTATTCTCTTTTAACTTTTAAAAGGGATGTAGTTTTTTTTATTATGGATAGGTTCACGTTTGACCACTATCTTACCGATGGAGGTAGATAGTGGCAGGTAAGCGATGATGTGGCTGATGAAAACGTCATCTTAAAATTCTAATGAGTTTTATATTTTTCATTGTTCTGGATTGGTCAGTTTCATAATTTAAAAACTCACCACACTCAAAGATCCAGACTCACTTTACGACATTTCCACTCAATAATTAGCAGATGTAAATCATGTTACGAGATTCAAAGATAAACAATCATATAAATTCACTCCTTCACATCGGAATAAAAATAAACGCCGGTCTGTTTGCATATTCCTTTATACACACGAAAATAGAAACTCCATTCATAATAAGAACTTCGTCGATAAGTATCCTGGTTTTGTTGTCCTAAAGACGCTTGGAGCGTTCGTAAATAAAATTCGATAAGACAAAAATATTTTAGGGCGCCTCCATCACTGAACAAGTCTACTTGGAGAGCAATCTAGAGTACACACGCCTACACGGGCCAAACCGGTATGGACTATGGGATTACTTCGACTTTCTGTCGAATTTTTGTACCGCGTTGCCTCTTGAACAACTCGGATATAGAAACCAGATACAGTGCGGCACTATTGAGGACTTAATAGTGGAATTAGATTATCTGGAAGGAATTGGGCGTGATTTGAATTTAAATATAATTCGCATTAACAAGCTCGCCTTTTTAGTGGGCTCAACTTATTAATTATTGAGGTGTGGTCGTGCACTATCAATTAAACGAAGGTTTACGATGACTACTCTGGTCTGTATAAGGACCTCTAAACATTTGTTGCTTGACTTTTATTGTTGCCTTGATTGCTTGTTTGAATGTTGTTGCATTGCTAGAACCAACCGAGGATTTTATATAAGTACATCATATGTTTATTATCTTGTGTCAGATTATCATAAAACGTCAGTTATGTTAATGTGATTCTGACTTTTAACATTCAATATTTTATGATTATTATAAACTTGACTGCACTAATAAAATCGATCGTTAATTAATAAAAATTTGAAATTCAAAATGGTTCATAAAATAATCTTTTGAGCTCCCATGCTGTTGCCGCCGCGCTCAAGTCACAATGTTTTGTAGCACTGCTGCCGTTTTCAGTAACAATATTTCCACGGTTTTATAATAGCACCTCTTGAAGCATAGACGCTGCCGGCGCCTGCGGCTCTCACGTCATAACAAAACAAACACCCACCGCGATCCTATCGTCTATCGTCCAAACGAACTTGAACCCAATGGTTCACTTAACCATTTAAGGCTAGACGCCGCATTCACATTGCAACACATTATCCTGTCACGTACTATCTAACTACTGACTATAAAACTTTTGTTTTCATACACACTTTTACTTTTTATTTTTAAACCAAATTGTGTCTGCATTTTGGGGAGCGATATGTGATACACCTTCAAACAGTTGTTCTATCTTGTCAGTGCTGAAAGAAGCTGGATCGTAATTTTTTAACGATGTTTTCATCTGCTACCCATTGTCATCTTTAACAATACAGAGTTTTTTTTTTTATATAATAAAACCTAAAGGCTAATAGTTTCAAACAAAGCAGGAAGCTAAGCACAGTGTCGTGCTGGTCTAACTCATAACTCAAACACGGAACAATAAAATACAGAGCATTAAAAGCACAAAAACAATGGCGTCTAGACTCACGTTCCGTGTCTAAATCGCGCCTTCCCTATGGCCTTTATTATATTAAATAAGTAATGCGGAATGTTTGTTTGCCGTCAAATATGATCCAACCGCGTACTGGTAATCTTACAGCCGGCTACGTAACGGTGACGTTGAGACACATTAGTCTGCGTTACTTGAACACGAAGACAAAGTGCACGTTTAACTTGCGTTTCGTGCTTTGAGTGAATAAGGTAAACTTAGTTTAACTTAGCTTTCGCTTGCCCTACGCGCTGCGGACTACAGCTACGGCACAAGGAAACAATATTATAACATCGAGCAACTTTACAACTCTTCCGCATTCACTTTTGTTTGCCAACATAACCATAACAGTGAATTATTAGAGATGAGGACTTGAGATAAATTGTTCTTCAAGTTCCCCTTTAAGTTAATTTATTTGTTTTTCCCATGCAAAGTGATGCGTTTTATGCGTTGTTAGCCACGGTTAATGGCATAGTAAAACTCAATCGACGGAAAGCTGGGGGCAAACATATTATCGGCGTCTTAATTAAATTTCTTACACTTTCAGTACCTCTTAAAATGCAGGTTGTAAAAACGGAAAATGAATTAGAAAAGGGAAATCAATACTCACGATTATTAGACCTGGCGATAATTTAAATCTATCCAGTAGTTAGTTGAAAATAAATTGATGTAGGTAGTCTATTCGGTGCGAATAACATCTCAAACTTTAATATCTTATAATATAAGTGACAGAAGTAACCACCCGGAAAATAAACACGGTCCTTTAAGATTCGAGGGACGAACCGCATTTGGGAGGTGGGGAGATGCGAAGCCAGAGGCAGTGAGTTGTCCCGGGATCTGCTATATTGAATTCAAGTTATGATTAGGAAAGTTTCTGCCCCGTTTCTTCAATAAATAAGTACAATATTACATTTAACAGTCGGATATCTACGTGACGTCATCTACCGTAATTTGGAAACTTCACCGATCCGGTCATATTGCCGGTACTGTTTGTATTAATTTTCCCGACCATTTGGTGTTCAGGTTCTCTATTTTAGCGATAATTAAGTGGTTAAACATTTAATTGACGTCCTTTGGTATCTGTGTGCGGATTAATCGAATTAATTTAGTTGCTACATTGATTGAAAGCGATTTATTGGTGTATATTTCTCGCATAAGATGAAGGTTAAGAGCTTACGTCATAAAACATGACAGATGGATAGATCAAATTGGAATAAAACGTAACGTAACATTTTTATAACCGTTTAAGAGATCACTCCAACACATGCCAGTTTCATTCATAGATCCATTGCGCTCACGCATATGGTTTGTAATTCCATGGTATTATTGTCGGCCCCTCGTAAAAATAGAAGATAATTATGAGATTGCATTTACGATTGCGATAAAATTGCATTGTTTGACAGTTAAATTAAAACTGTAAATCTATTTATAAGTGTATCATACAAATTTATGATACCTGAACGTGGTCTAATCAAGGACCCGCCATTAGTATTATTACCTACGTCATATTATGTATTTTAATTTAGATAAAAATATTGCTCGTAGCTGCGTAGCTCGTAGTATCGTAGCGCGTCCGCTCAAGCTACGACGATTTTTCGATCGTTTTTTTTTCACACTCATGTTTATTTATTTAGATGAATAAAAATCGCACAGTTTATTCAATGAATTTATTGTCCTGCAAATATGTAACGTTCATTCCTTTTTTGAATCTTGCATAATTTTGGGGTACTTTTGTATGTATCTACTTACAAATGGATGACCATATGTGTACATGAAACGCGATATAAAAGCATAATCCAAATTGTACTTTACCGACAGATGAGTTAGTGTATTGTGTTTAGCGAATAATACACCGATCCGTCGACACAATAACTTTTATATTTTGTCGCTTTTTATAACGACAGCTGCTCCAAACACGTGCTATGATTTCAGTGTAACAACATAAAATGTGAGCGCAGGGCATTAATTAATTAATTTAATACAGTTGGCGCTTTATAAATTTTAATACTCGTACGTCAAAACATTTAAGTAATTTTGAAAACGTTAGCTCGTTTCAAACATTAGAGCCTAATTATAAAAACACTCCAATTTATCATTACACGACTAATGCTATTAGAGTAGTTTAAAAGGACATTAATGCCATGGTTTTTTAAATTTAATTTAATGTATTCGTGATGTGCGGGCTCATCCTTGTTCACGCTCATCCGTTTCGGTCAGTTGGGCACGGTTGAAATTACCGATGACTTCACTGAGGCACTTAGTATCCACATTTTACCTCTATTTACTGTCCAGACGAGTTTTCGTAACCAGATTGTATCGTGAGTGAATGGATACTTTTTTTCTTGTACTCGACCATAAAAGTCTGTCTTACGAAAGTCATCACGTCCATTTCACTCGACCAAATATAAAATCGATGTGGTAGCAATTAAAATTCGTTTATTTTGACGACAATTTGCTTTGAACACGTGCCGGCAAAACCGCAGAAAGAAAACGTTTAGGATGTAATAATGGTCCTTTCATCCCGTAATCCCCCTTCTCGACTGTATACAATAGTAATCACGGCATAATGACTTTAATGTAATTGTAATTTAACGCACGGGGCGGTGCATTAGTGGTATGGATGGATGTTATCATGCTTATCATTTTAAAATAGCTTTTTGATATACGCCAGATGTCGTCTCACCTCCCCCATGCATGCACCATTAACGTCATTCTACAAAAGCGTGCATCATGAATAAGTTTCAAATACGTTATTTTTATAGTTGAACCGTACTTGGATTTTTTGTGTGTAATCCATTAGGCAGTTTTTGCTGTGGTGCGAGCGTTTATTTTTAATTTGAATATATTAAAGTGAAAAGCAGGTGAAGCGCACAAAGGCAAATCAGTATCAATGTCCAAATCTGTCACAGTTCGCAAGCATCTGCATCCAATGTGTGCGCGAACATCTGTTGAACAAAAGCGCGATCGCATCACGGGCCCTTAGCTTCGTGACCTACAGTGCGCCGGCCATTATTATCTAACAACGGCCCTCGTTTAATTAGGCCCTATTCACTTATCGTTGCATTCCTATTTCGATCGGTTTACATTTTCACGCCCGACTGCGCCAGCGCCACAATGCTCCATTGATAGATGATTAGAATTAAACGTAATTGTATTCTGGGCCCGCATTTTTATTGGATTGTCTGTTGTAAAACATTTCAATTACATAATCGAAAGTTTCTCATCGTAATTACACATTCTCTACGTCTTGAAATCCGGATCGTACATTACTACATCGTTTACATTGGCAAAAAAGAAAAGGCAAGTTTTAACTGCCAAAATAAGAATAACAGACCGCGGTATTTTAACCTCTCCCAATCGTAAATCATAAGAAATGTTCTCGCATGGTTTCACAATCGAATTTGTAAGCGTTTTTCAATTATCCGTTATTGACCACAATGGTCGATCTTATTGGCCTTTTCGTTGTCGTAAACAATTTGTACCGGGATCTAACATGTAATGTTCCAAGCGAAATTAGGCCCAATGTCAACGGAATAAGTAGCACGGAGGTAATCTTGAAAGCGATCCGGCAGCCTTTTGCATGTTGGGGTCAAACTACTTGAACATTTCGATTGTTGCCGCCTGCATACTGAAACAATTCGTGCAACCGCTAAAAATATAAAAAGGCTATTTATTTTAAGACCCTTCTTTTCTTTTGTATTTTGTGATGCTGACTTCTATTTTTATTTCTCCTCAACTATGTGGCTAATATAATTATTTTGTTTTCAGGTAAGTACACTCTGCTGATATATTTTTACCATCATATGGTAAGCGGTTAGGACTTAACTTTAAGGATAAAAACACACCCTATTTTGGAAGAACATAGTAAGCGACAGTTTCCGTTTTTTTTCAGGAATGGGATTTTCCTTCCATAATTGAAAAGTATTTATGATAATACAAGCTGCTGCCCGCGACTTCGCTCGCATGATAGTAAAAAAATATCCCAAGAAGTCCCAGAATAAAAAGTATCCTGTACACTATTCCAGGACATGGTCTACCCCTTGTACCAAATTTCATCCAAATTCGTTCAGCCATTCGAGCATGAAGAAGTAACAAACAAACACACAGACACAAACTTTCGCCTCTATAGTATTAGTGTTATCATTCTTAATAAAATATAACTTATTATCCTTATAACAGATCTTATACTAGACTTGCTATTCAAATATTTTTGTAAATAATTTTTAATTAGGGAAGAGGAATTCCATTCCTGCAAACAAAAATGGTTGCTTACGATGCTTTCTTCTTAAAAAAAGCTCGACATAATATGCAGCGCTACTGCGTAGATCTTCATCATCATCAGTGCTCCGACCTTTTTCCTTAAAAAAATGTGTTCTTTTGGAATACCCTCTCATTCATCATGCCTCGCTCATAAATACTGCCATCCATTCTCGTAATTTATTCAGGCGAAGCAAGTCTACAGTCTTACCGAGTACTCTCACAAATGTGACTTCATGAAGTTTTCTTACAACAACTTGAAGACTTCAGTAAACTAATAAGAAATGGGCAAAGTTTTGTAACATTTTTACTAGTAACAGTACGGTTTCTTAGCAGAAGTTCTTGATATTTTCTTAATAGGAACGAGCTGACTGGATTACGAATTCGTTGAGTTTAATTAAGGTCTGGCCATCTACTGACCTTTCATTTGTGCAGATGGGGCAAGACGACTTTATTGCGAAACAAATGGCCCCTTGCCGATCCTTGTTGGCTGCTTAGTGCGAGTGTTTTTCCCCAATGATTATTTATCCCCCCAAAACGATATTAGATGCCTTCTACTAAGGATTGTTTAGGGATAACGTAAAAACTACAAACAAAATCCACTATAGTCAACTTTAGCAAGGACTAGCGTCTGCCAGCGGTTTCGCTCGCGTGAAAGTAAAAAATATGTAGGCCAATTCACTCAGTGATAATTAATAAGCATTATGCTGGTGAAAGAATTTTTAAAATCGGTCCAGTAGTTTTTGCGTTTAATCATTATAAACAAAAGTACAAATCTTTTCTCTTTATAATAGCATAGCATAGACGGCCTTATAATGTTCCCACTGTTGGGACTCAGGCCTCCTCTCTAGGAGAGGGAATGGGCCGTATTCCACCACGCGGGCCCAGTGCGGGTTGGTGGATGTCACATGTCTTCGAATTTTTGGTTCTAGGACATGCCGGTTTCCTCACGATGTTTTTCTTCACCGTTTTGTCTTCTCTTTATAATATTACTATATATTTAGTGCTGCAAATTCACTTTGAAGCTCCACAAATCACTAAGACAGACGAGAAAATATTTGATATCTACGTAATATTTCTTACTCTTGAACTTGAAATAAATACTATAAAATATCGCTATATCTTACGAGATTCTAACAATCTCAGCTTTATTCTATTTTATCGTGGACCAGCAGTCCAAAGAATAAATTCCCCGTGTAAATAATATCGTAGGCTTATCTGAAAGCCACATCAAAGTCACGAGTGGCGGCGTGACTGAAAGCGCTCGGTCTAAGCGTCTGGTTATCTGTTACTGGATACTGAAGCACAATGTAAACAACACACTGCTGGCACTGACACTACCTAAATTAAATTTACTGAAACTTATATAAAAAAAAAACATACACAACAGATTAGAATGAGAACCTCTTGAACAAACAAAAAAGTTAAGCAACGTTAGATTTTAATTAAAAAAACCATTGTTCATTCTGACCTCGAGCTTGCTTTATGAATTCTCTTGTGAGCAGTGCCCCTCGATGATCAAATTTGTCGAATTTAATTATGAGCCATCGTGTAGACAGCAATACATTTAATGTAATATTACTTCCTCGTGTAACTGTAAATATTTAGAAGGTAACGGATTTTTAAATGAATTTGTTTGTACAGTTGGTAATTTCACTTCAAGATAACAAACCCTTCAGAGATTGCGTAAATAGGTACCCGTGATCTTTGAATCTGCGTAATAGCTCGTCAAGGCGAGACTGCTTCGCAAACACGCTTCTTAAACGATTTGTACGGAGACGGCCTCTTATTAAGATGATCTGGGACGACCTCGACGAGACATTACGTATAATCATTATAAACTGAATTTTGTTCCCAAGACTTTAATGAACAAGAGCTACTACAATGCAGTTTTTTTGTCGTATGTATACTTCAGGCAAGGCATTCAAATTCTCAATGGTTACCTATGTTCTAAGAAACTAAATCGAATCCTTTATAAAATTCGACGATCTCTAACCTTGGCTTTGCTATAGAACTGGTTTCCGTCACCTCTAAAAAAGAAATTGATTTGCAACATAAATCAAAGATTCAAATGGCATAATTATTACCAATTCATTTCATTTAAATTATGGATGTGTAATTTAAATTTCAGCTTAATTATCGTTATTAATGTGTCACTAACTTTGTAATTTCTGTGGGAACTGACACTAATACGAATTTAATTAATGGTTTATTCCGTCGTCCATTTGTTTGTCAAGTCATCGTTACTTAATTAGGAAGAAAGAAATTCGGGCAATAAGCAAAAACTTTTACGTTCAGGAATCGATTTTGTGTCGTAAAACCACGCGATTTCAATTTCAATTCTTTTGAAATTGCATCGTTTGAGTTCAAAAAGTTATTTCGTAATTCAATATCCAGAAGGCACCAGTGACCTAAGTTTGATTGTTCAGCTTCGTCATCACTCTTTGTCCAACATGGCCTCTTCCGGAACGCAAAGTGCCCTCAACTCCGGGATGTTGCCGAGCCGGATAAAGTTGAAACACGTAACTTCCTTTCATAATGTGACTTGATGAGACAGTTTAGTGTTATTCATGGAGATAATCTTACATACAGCGCATTTCGCAAATGTAGACATCATAATCATCAGGCTTTACTTTTTGTTTGGTTTTTCTAAAAAAACGAGGGATGACACGAATCCATCCATGTTCGCAATGCAGCAGATATTAAAGTAACGTCTTTAATCTCTAAATTAAACGACGCCTGTCCACTCCTCTCTTAAACAAAAACTTGGAATGGCCTCATTTCGCCAGCGATTGTCCACGGTCGAGGGTCCAATTATGCACATTAGTCTACAACGGCTCTCGTTGAAAAGGATTTTCCAATTAGGGGCTCTCGTGAATTAATGGCCAGCCTAACACCGATAGAACATTTCCTTTTCCCGGTATTTCATCTTCTCAAACACAAGGATAGAGGATAGACAAACTTTTTCCTCTAAGCTTCTTAACTCGAAGTCACATTTTGTTTGGAAAGTTATTTGATAATATCGGAACAAATCGCGTAGCTGATAGTTTGTCCCGAACATAATTTATTGAACATTCATACCTCTCTCTACACAAGTAGGTATGCAACCGAGCAAACTTGCAAACCATGAACACATAAATCACAGCATTGTTTTGGCGTATCCATATGACAAAGGGTAACGAACGCGAGGCTTCTCAAACATTTCCAACATATTGCGGAAATATATGGCCAATGTTTTGCGTACAAATGCGATTAGAATGAAATACAGGATTCCGGGTTAGCTAATATGAATCGGGGAATATTGTTTGAGAGTCATTAATAAAGTAGAAAGTTAAAATGATATGGTATAAGCTGGTGCAAAAGGAGTACTTTCAAGATAGACACCCCGCCATGCGGCAGGACGGCACTCGCTCGGCATTTAGAACAATAGGACCATAACTTAGGTAAGTGAAAAGCTAGCGTTGACAAGGGTAACGTCCTGAAGCTATTTGTGTTTCGCCTTTATCTGCTTCACAAGAGCGGAAAGTACCATATGGTAACATTCAGATGATGAAACCATCAGTTTTATTGTATTTGAATTACGGAAAGTGCCCTTTGACTGTTATACAAACCAAGACTCTTCTTACAAATTTTGCGTGGAAGTTCCCTTAAAGCGTTTAATATAAATACGGTTTAATACAAATGTTTTGATCCTCGATTTTTAATTGATCCTTAAGTAACAAAATGCTTTAGAACCTCTTCAAAATCAAACATAAAACTTTATTACATGGCAATTCTAATAAAATCCATAATAGATCTCTAGTAAACCCCTTAATGAGCTTCTAATTCTAAGCAAAGAGATTTGTACACGTGCCAAGAGTCTGTCGGTGTCATCATATTGAATTGCCCATTTAAATCAGTTTGAATGTTCTTGCGTCTGGAGTAATGTGAAAGAGGAGTAACAAAAAATGTCCCGGAACTTGGAATAAACATGATTGTTGAGTAAAGGCAGATAGTACAAATCATAAAAACCGTGACCAGTGTACGTGAAAGAATTTTGGACGTCTCGTCTCCGCCGGTTAATTTGGCCTGTAAGGTCAGCCGACTACGCTACTTATCTCGAGATGTTTTAATGAAACAAAAAAATCTTGAGTTTTTCGTTTTTCGTACCAACCTACTTTTTTATTATTCGAATGGGATATCCTGAAATGACACGAAACGCAAAAAACTTATTGTTGAAATAAAAAGTAAATCTACCAGGAAAATCTTTAATTTAATTTAGGTTCTCCTTTGAATAAATTGTACTTTGAAAAAAATAACCTGATAAAAATAACTTGATTAAATTAGGTAACTTTTAATTAGCTTTGAGATACCTAAGCCGTGATTTATATTGTTGAACTGAAGTAGTAATAGCTTAGCCGTCAGATCATAAGCGACTACATTTTTCCCAAGTTACTCAAGCACAGAAACGTGCCTAGAAAGTCCACCTGCTGAAATTACAATACAAACATTGTTTGTTTACTAAAACCGGGAGTCACGTTCTCCGCTCTACTACATACAAACATTGGGGGAATGTTTATCCTGCTTATATAAATAATGCGATATAAAATTTCAAGCCCAATTTTAACTTACCATATTTATAACGCCAACATTTTAACTGCCCCACTGCAGAGCAAAGATCATTTCTTTTAAAGTGAAGGTACAAACATTTATCAGTACGCTTGCTCAACGCGGATTAGCTTTTTTTTTAAGTCTAGATTACCTCACGATATTTTAGTTCTGTGGTCATAATAATCTAAGATAAAGTACATACGATTACCACATTTAAAAACTGTTAATGTTCACGAAGACTGCATAATTGTTAATTCTATCTTGCTCCTAATGAAAATGTACATAAAAGTTACATTAGGAAGATTTAACCAGTGTTTACGCCTTGCATAATACAACATAAAACAAAATAAGGTGCGCCATTTCCTGGTGTGACATGATATAGCGCGGCTTTGAATTACTGACTATTCCTGGAGCTATGTAAATCTCAGAATAGTGAGAAAACTAACAGAAGCTAATGTGCAGTGCAGCACAGCAATGCAATATAGGGACAATTTTCGCTGCAGAGGTTGACACTTTTCTTTAGAAAAAAAAAATAGTATAATTGTCTGTTCTAGAAATTAAGAGTAAGTGCCCTTAATTGTTTTACTTGATGTGAAACTAATATTTCGTTATTAAATAAAAATATCAGAAGAAATAAATTATTTCAGTGAAATACTAAAATGGCAGGATCATTCAAAACCAGAGTCAAACTAAGAAGAGGTTGAGAATATTAACGCGTAGCGTAGGTACTCTATTGCATTTATAGATTATAAAGTTCTCCTCCGCAAAATAAAGTGCAATACTTTATATTAGAGTACAGTTAGCAACCCTAGTTATGTCCACCATTGTTTTAACATACGAGAACACAAATGTGACAGCGGGAAATAATGCGCTGTGTAAGACTTTGGGTAGGTACAAATACTGTTTAAACATCTAAGTCTTTTACCCACAGTGCAGCGAGGCGTTAATTGCACACGCTTGTAATGTCATTCAACTACAGTTCGCAGAAATTATTATCTGATAGTATCGTTTTAATCACGGGATATAACTCATTTTCCTTCTTTGGCCTACCAAGACAGATAAAATGCAATCTGAACCCGCCAGCAACGCGTAAGAAAACTTCAATTTAGCTAGTCTCAGAGCAGTGGTGGCCCAATGGTAACGGACTTACGAGTTGTAGGTCAAAGGTTCAAACTCGGCCAGACGCTTTACTTTGTGTCATTTATTTCATCACCACTGCTGTCAAAACAGTGAAGGGAATTAGTTATCCGTCAGGAAAACGACATGTCCTAATAAAAATTCGAAGATATGTGACATCCACCAACCCGCACTGAGGGACCCTGAGTCCCAGCTATGGGAACATTAAAAAGGCTGATTATGCTATGCTAGTTAGTCTCATTAATTTATTAAAACTTCATGTATTACAAGTGCAAAGGTGAACTTAATACCTTAGGCATTCTCTACTAGTCGACCAAGGGTGGTGAAGAGATAAAATGACAGATGCATTAAAAACCTTACATTTAAGACTTTCCGAGAAATCTTTTTACTGAAGTATGAGTGTTTTTACTCCTTATCTGCTGTAGTCATTGAAACAACTTTTCTTATTCTGCTCAGCCCTTATCTCTATGGCTACAAAAACTCAAGAAAAAAGTGACCCTATTATGCAAATTGTACTAACTTACGAAAGGGCCTTACACAGTTATGACGTAAGTTGCCCTTACCTATTTTATGAGTTAAGAGATCGGTTTATGCGCACTTGGCGCTCTTCTAAAATTAGGCCTATGTATGTACACGCTCCGTATAGCAAAGTTTATTACTTCCTTTGCATGCACTTGTAAATTAAGTTTTCATTCATCGATTTTTATTAGTATTATATTAGCAATTCATTTTACAAACCACGTTCGTGATGTGTAAAATGACTGCTTTGCGTCAGGTTAATAACCTGCATGTCACGGGCAAAGAGAAGTTCATGCAGTTTTTGAATTTTCCAGTTCTGAAAATCTGTCGTAAAACTGATGGCGTTCTCTCAAAGCTAGACTTTTGTGTGAAATTAGATGTGATTTTATTTCAAAAGGTTCATGTTTATTGACTATTTTAAATCTCATCAAACCTCGCAACGCTTGTTAAGTTTTGCGTACGATCATATTTTTACGTTAACGTACGTAAGCAGAAAAAAAAACAACACGCAGTTAGTAACATAAACCGGTTGTGTGAATGTAAATACATAAAATAATAATTGGCGTAGTGCCAATAAAACTCATATTAAAATATTACAAGGTCGGTTTTTTTTTTCGGTTAAATGGCAGTCATAGTCTTGTTTTAAGTGGATCATATGCATTTTGATTTTAACTTGGATTATTTCCTAATATACTAATTACACAATTTTTAACACAATTTTATTTTACTTTTGTATAAATATAACTTATCATCCGGATCATTTCACTAAAGCCCGAAAACGTTTCAGTAGCTACAACAGCATGATGAATTAAGGTTGCTTGAAGAAGGATACGTCAGCCTTAATCTTTTAGGATCAGAATAATAATGAAGCAGTTTATGAGTTACAAATACAAGTTCAATTATGGATCTACAGAGCTTGTGCTGACCTTGGCATCGCTACGCCAAATGTTGGCCCAATGACCTCGCATGGATCAAGCCACGATGGTCTTTAGTCACGCCACTCGTGACAGCCAAGAATGCCAACTTGTAGAGTAGATAGGTAGGTATAGACTAGGAAGTCGGACTCTCAACCATTTTGTTATGGTAGTTACTTAATTGTTAAAGCTGTACTAATCGGCACTCCGAACCGGGTTCAAGAATTCGAAGAGGTTTATTGTATATTTTTTTCTTAGGCAGTAGCGTCGCAAACAACGGGAAATCATATCTTGTAAAGAAAAGGTTAAGTAATATCAATCTTAATGACATCAATAGGGTTGCCAACCATACTTTATAATAACGTATTTTTCTTTATTTTTTGGTAAATATACTTTATACTTTAGCATAAAAATAAAGTAAGTATATGAAAATACTCTATTTTCAATTTTGACTATGATGCGTAAAATAAAACACTAAATGCATAATTTATGAACTATTTATCGATACTTCTACATTAAAACACGAATACGTTCTGTTTTAAATCAAATTAAAAGGTTGTCTGTAAAAAATCGCTTTTAGCGATAAGACCGCCCATTGTGACACCCTATTAATTTTAAGTTCCTAATGTAATTTGTATTTTTGGTGTACAATAAAGAATATATCTATCTATCTAAAACAAATAACCCTGGAGTGCACCGACCGCCTTCAGCTCTTTGTCGAAGAAATTTCCTCAGACCTTAATTTTGGGCGGTTCATTGAGTCCAAAGCCAAGGTAGCTGCTAGGAAACTCGGCATTCTTGCAAAGGTCCGGCGGTACTTCACACCGCGGCAGCTTTTAATGTTATACAAAGCACAGGTCCGATCGTGTATGGAGTACTGCAGCCACATATGAGCTGGTGCTGCAAAATGCCACTTATCAGCTTTGGACTCAGTGGAAAGGCGTGCGAAGAGGCTAATTGGTGATCCAGATTTGGTTAAGTCTAATCTACGAAACCTTGAGCAAAGGCGTGGGGTAGCCAGCCTTTCGGTATTTTACTGGATGCATTTTGGAGAGTGTGCGTGGGAATTGCATGACTTGATTCCGTCATCTCATATCTACCATCGGACAAACCGACGTACGGCGAGTATCCCTTACGTTGTAGAAACCTCTACGGTCCGGACTAAGCGTTTCGCCTCGTCGTTTATACCGCGTAGTACATCAAAGGATTGTAACAATTTGCCTGCTGCGATCTTCCCGTCCGATTATAATTTGAGTATCTTCAAGGCTAGAGTGAATAGGCTCTTAATAAACTAGTGCGCCTCACCATCAACGATTGCATCACCGCTTACCATCAGGTGGGATCGCAGTCAAGCACAAGTTTATATCAAATAAAAAAAAGTTGATTTAGAAATGAGTGGTTGTTTATTTAAATTGAGAGTATTATATGTATTATTATATAGTTTCCAAAAATTTCAGGATAATGAAAATCTGTTACTGTGTGCTAGAGCACCATAGCACAGCACACAAAAATGTCATCAAGAGAAATAACAAATAAATAAATAAAATTCAATAATATAAATTAAAATTCTCTCAAATACTTTTTTTCCCTATTAAAAAAAAGCTATACGTTATTTTTCTTAAAAGTTAGTTGGCGACCCTAGATCTGTGAAAGCTAAGCATAAAAAAATTAATAAAACAATAGATAATATTCCATAAATATTATCTATTGTTTTATTAATTTTTAATTCGGAAATTGTAACTGTAAAGTATTTCAATTTCTACACATAATGAAAACCAATTAAAGTGCATTATGTTAACTTTCTATAAATGCCGACGTGAACGGTATGTAAGTCCGTTTATGGAATGTTGTCATCACAAAAAAATTGCCCGAAGAGAATTTTTAAATGGATTTATTTTGCAACCGTACAAAAAATAAGTTACTCGAAGAAAAAGTTTCTTGACGTTAATTGACAGTGATACTTACCTAAACTTATTGTTTATAGTAATTTATTTTAAAGTTAATGTTTCACCGTGAGACGAAAATAATGAAAAGAATAGCTGAGAATTCCGTTGAAAATTGCGTGAACATAAAAGATTTTATTTCACGAAATGGCACTGAAAACATTTGGGACAAATCCTGCGTTCGACTTATCTGCAAACCCACGCCCTGGATGAAGCCGTAAACAAAAAATGCTCGACAGATAAGCGTGAGCCACGCGATACTGGTATCCCACTTAATTGATTGGTAAATATATACTGTGATATAGATCTATGTACCAATTTATTTAAAGCCCCACTTTTATACAAAGTGCGCCACGACTTTAAGAGTCGTACGTCGTACGGGTTCAAACCCAGGAAGACGCTTTACTTTGTGTAATTTATTTTCATCGCCTCTGCTCTCAAAACGTTGAAGCAAATCATCGTGACCAAAACGACATGTCTTAGGACCAAAAAGTTTGTAGAAGTGTGACATCCAACCCGAACTGGGCCCGCGTTGTAGTATTTGGATTTCGTCGCTGCGGCCAGCGCTGCGCTCAAGGCTGTTTTCTTAGAGAATAGCATTGCTGGCCTCTTGTTTAGGAGGCTAGACAAGAGGACCTGAGTCCCAATAGTGTGAACATTATAAGGCTGATTATGCTACATACGGGTAGGGTATCTCATTTGTAGTCAGTGTTACTAATCGTGATTCGACTTGTATCATTTAATGGTAACGAGAAGCGCAGAATAAGGATCTCCAATATAACTCTTGTAATCAACCGGCAACTCATAAAAGTAAATTAATCCATGTTCTAGCCGACTCAACATGACCATCTCGCATAATCGTATCATGAGTTAGTCTTGTTAGGCTGAATATTGCAAATTAAAAACAAACTGTGCTTTGAACTTGGTCAAGCGTAAGTAGAATCAGCTTTGATCTTTTACTTGAAGTTTATAGCTATAGGCAGTGTTCCGCAGACATGTTTTCCGTTTTCCTTGCTGTTCTGTTGTAATTTCAGTACTGTTATTCATCATAATGAACACTGCGATATTGAAACCAATTAAGATATGATCCTAGACCACACAGCTAGTTACAGCTTCGCATAAAATTGTGCCTATTTTAGCACACAACGAAATTAGTTTATGAACCACTTCCCACAGAACACTTAGCCTATTAAAGGTCTATTCTACGGTGTGAAACCTTGAATCATGATCACTTGAACTGGCAAAGCACTAACTCAGTACACTAGTTGAATCCCACACGCGTATGACTCACGCACTTAGACGGTTCACAGACGAACAAACATGCAAACTTTATTTGCAAATAAGTGAGAATGGATATAACAAGCTGTATATATTATGTACAATCAATGTGTCTTCCACACAGACACATACAAACAAAATTATCTAATCACTGGGAACTGAGGCCATCAAATAATAGTTCATGCACCTTTGTACTGTACCTAGTTGTATATGAATTCATGATGATAATCTCATCGGAATATTTCGTCGAAAAACTAAGTCTGCATGTCAACTGGAAAGCTTGTAAAATCGTGAGATGAACAAGATTACAGTGAGCGTTACTGCCAGTAATAAGAACAAGTTGGCTGAGTTTGTACAAGATTGCCATCAAGCGGGCCCGCCGAGGATTGTCCTACATTACTAAATGCCTTTAATTTCCTGTACTAACAATTATCTCTTTAACATTTGACCGCTTTCTTTACGAGTACAAAGAGTAATTATGTAACTTCCCGTTTGTTTCCTCTGATGATGATGATTCATTAGCATTTCATTGTGATACCGTTATATTTCTATGTTGTAGATTTTTTTCCATAACCCATCGCAATAATAAGCCTGAACATATGCCGCATAAATATGTATGTAACCTCTGTTATGCCTCGTCAAGCATTAACTCTGACTGACGTACAATATTTCCACTTAAATAATTTCGTTGTACCTATGATAAGTTTAAGTGTGACTCGTGTGAGCACAGCATTCTTTGCCGTCACATTTTACACACCTGAACCGCCAAGTATTGTGTCCTAGAGCCGTCACTCCTCGTTAGACAAGCGTCCAGTCAACTGTGACTTATCGCAGGTTAATACTAATACAATCAGATTTAATCCTAAACCTGCTCATCATAAAGTTCAGAGTTTATAATCGGCTAAACCTGTGTAGTGCGTATCCAGACACTGCTTTGAGATATGCGTAATATTCTCAAACGGACAGCTGCAATGTAGCCGACAACCTCAAGGCTAGAACCCTGCCGCGAAGTAAATCGTATAACACATCGCTTCTCATACAACTTATAGATAACCGAGTTGACAGGCAAAAAGAACCTGTGGAGTCACCAACACTGTTGCAAACCAGCTTAATTTCTCATTTCAGTTCGATTCTGTCGACAGTACTGTTGGAAATTAATATTTCGCTATTCGGTTTCTGTTTTCGTTTCATTTGCATGGGCACACAATGGCAAGTCGTCACAGTGAATGAATTTTCAATTTTGAGCTAGATTACCAGAGTCGTGCTTTGCCTGTGAGAATCCACGGTTCGCCAATTCCTGGCAGCAATAAAGTCGTAGGTTTGTTATAATTTGAGAAATGCTTTCGTTATTACGGTTGACAGTATAAAGGCATAAGATGATAAGTATCTAAGAGCTTTCGAAATGAGCTCTGCTAAGCGGTCGGCTTCGTTAATTCAATCACGACTACAAATTAACTGCATGCCCCACCCGACCTACCTATTGAACCTGAATACATACATAATTACGCTGTACATCTGTACATTGTGGAAACGACAGACACAGACATTCCATTTCCATGACGTATTTCAATGATAGAAAGTTTCCCTTTCTTTACAACAGTGTTATTAATTAAGCACAGTAATTAATTGCTTCAGATGGGTTTAACAGTTTGTATAATTTATGGTATTTCGTTATTTATCTTTTACAAACACTGTCAACTTCAGCTTACTGAAACGTACACAACATTTGCGCATTCACTTATAAAACACAGTGTTATGTAAAAACACAAACACATTCCAATGTGCAGTAAAAAGAAAATTCCGAGGTGATTGTAAAACGCCTCCGGGCGGACAATGGGACTTTGAATACAATAGTCCAATAATAGCTGATTGTGAGAGTACTATCGCTTGGTTTTCATCTCGTAACCCCATAGAGAATTGAAAAAGCTATTGGAAGAGAAAAATAGCGTGAAGAAAATAAGAAGGGGTGGCAATGACAGCTATAGGACTTGGCTGTCGCTGCATTTTCTTCAGACTGAGGTAAACAGAGATTTTTCAGGATTTGTTGTTGGTGTATTTTTGCAAACAAATTGAAGTTGTTTTGTCTAAAAGGTTTCTACTTTATGTACAAGCAGTGTGTTCGCATTATGCTGATTGAATACGGTTTGTGCATTTTAGGTTGGTACCTCTAAAATACTTGTACTTTCTAAAAGCTTTGTTACGCTACGGCACATTTCACGCAGGTGTCAAACCCTAAAACTGAAATACCGTATTCGTTTGCACAGTTCGCATCCATAAGTGTCGCACTAGGAACAAAGGGGCTTTTCTACCGACAGCTCTTGACATGGAAAGGCTTTTTTGCTATTCGCGATAAGGAACAGTTACCGAGAGCCCGATATCGCAACGATTGACTGCTAGTGCCCCAACGGTTTGTTCCTTAAAAGCATACTCGGCGACTGACGCCTATTATTAACACAGTTTATCCTAGCGAATGCAAAGGGTTATAAAATACGCAAGTTTATTTGTGTGTTTGTAATCATTGCCGTTGTATTTGAAAGTCAGAATGGTGTACTTTATGAGACCTCACTTTATAGCTATTGTAGTAAAGTTTTGTTTAATATGTAGATTGTATGTATGGGCTAGATTTAATATCGCGTTCCAAGCTTTAGAACCAGTATCGTGCATTAGATGCCTCGTAGTAACTTTATTGGTAGCAATAGCATCATCTCTTGATTAGCATATTAGTAAAGTTTTCATATAAGTCTCCATTGAGCAATCAGTGCCTACTTAATTTATTTTCATGGACTGACAGCACGGAGCTACAAATATTAGCCATTAATTTACTTCTTGTTTTGATTTTTGTATCACATCTTGACTTTTAATTTAAATCAAAATGTTAGCTAGGTACTGTCAACGTTTATACACGGACTTTTATAATGAAGGATCTCTTACACAATTTAACAACAGCTGTGTATTTTGAAGGGGTTTGCTTGAGGCGGCTGACAAATTGCAGTTGCCCGTTCTCGTCGTCGTATACTTGGAACGAACGCGTGAAAATTCTATTTGCTAAAGTAGCATCGAGTGGAAGGTGAATTCTCCTCCAAGTTAACGTCATAAATTCTTATTTGAATTTCCCGTAATTCGTCTCATTTCAGTTGGTTGGTACAATTACATTGACCTAATGGCTTATTTATTCAGTCCGCAATTAAATGATAATTTTACAGACCAAAGTTTCATACACGTAAATCAAGCCGACCTCAAATTACTGTTCCATAAAACTGTCATGTTCACGTGCTGTTTATTCGTGATAGCGAACAATTTTCTTCACCGATGGCTTCATTCAACCGGTAGTATTGATTAAATATACCATTTATGCAAGCAGACAGACCACCGTTTACATGTATGTGAATATGTAGAACAGAGGTAAGGCACATAATTAAGTATTAACCTGCACAAACGCAGCGGCGGACCACACAGGTGACTCCTGACGCCTGAAGCTAGTCGTGAACTATAAGTCGCCGCGACCGCCTGCACTACAATAAAGACTTCTACTTCCAATCTCACTATAAAGCCATAAAACGATTTTATTTGTTTTTTCACTCATACCGCTCAATTCTTGCCAAACATTCAGTTACTATTCACATAATAATAGCTTAGCCGTTTGTAAAAAGAAAAATCCGTGCATATCTTCTTGACCCGTGTCATCCCTTTTCCCGGGTGATTGAACAGGGTTAAGAAATTGCAGCTCTAAACACAAATCCTTTGTGTAAATCAAACCTCAAATTCCTTTGCAACATTGTAACATTTTAATTTTGCCAAATTGAATCAAGTCTCAATTTGCACGGTTTAACATCTGATAGACATTTTACGCCGTTCCCACATACGTTATTATGAGTAATTGAATCGAAATGACGGATGCAATATATCACGTTACCTTAATACCAGTTCTTAGGTGTATCGCTTTCGGGAAACCTGTACTATATACTCGTACAGGGTCTTGCCGCTAGTTGCCGGAAGCTTGCACCTTGTGTGTATCGTGGTCACGAGATTGACAGCCCTAGCCGAAGGCGGACTTGGCGAATGCTCGACCGCATCCCTCGTGCCACTTCCTTGTGAAATACCACACTTCTCCGACGTTCTTGTCATTGTATGCAGGTGTGCACACGTATTTAGCATAAAGCTCTACCCATCGCTTCAACATTACGTTTTCTAAGCGACAGAATATGTAAATGTGAGGGGCAATGCGATGACACCTAAATAAATCATTGGATTGCTTTACCTTCTTGGTTAGTTTCCGTAACACCTGTTGCAGACGTCGTTTTGCTAAACTTTTATGAAAAATCAAGGTGCTGATAATGTAACACCTCTACGCGAATACGGTTCCATGGTGACTCCCCTTTATCTTATCATAGCCATGCTGCAGTAAAATTTTAATGAGGTGGACCCCAACCCGGAGTCAGTCCCGCTAATCGAACCAAAGCTTACAGTTACTTTGTGGATAGTGTGGATATAAAATGCAAACTAAATACATATTCAATGTTTGGTTACATTATAGAAAGGTATTCTAACGGGAGAATAAATAAGATGAATTCTATTCTTCTTAACTTATTCAAATAGGTAAGTTATCATTGTTTCGGCATCCGTGGAATTTCTGCAGCTTGGTTTAATTTCCTCTTCCTTTAACACAGATTAGTCTAGTAATGTGTTTTCAGTAAGTGCCTTAAGGATGTCATAAATCATTTATGTTGATTTTACAGTTCCACATTTGCTTTGTAGCTAATGTTTAGGTTCGCCCGTTATCGACACCTATTAAATCGGAATAAGGTTACCCTGGTATACCTTTTACTGCGACTACCTCGACTCGAGTCACTAAAATAAAAAGACTAAATCTTTTCTGCTGTTGACAATGAAGTGCAGTTTCTTTTTTTCTCTTTTAAAATAGGACCAGGCTATGAGACATTCGCGGAAATAAAACGTTCAATGTTTACGATTTTGTACTTGGACATTCTACGAACAAACGAATAGCTTTGAAATAGATTCAGTCGAAGTAATATCCGCAAGTACTACATAACTCTAAACTTGACTGGAAATTCAGTAACAGTCTATTTATATTCAACAGTAACATAATTTTAGTAGCCGTATCTCACCGTTTCAAGTGCGATGCAAATGCTCACCCACTACGCTAACTTTCGTCAATGAACTACAGCTTTTTCGAATGAAATAAATCGCTCTTCATACCGGTGTCCTGATTTGGCGAAGCGGCTACTGTAAGTGCTGTAACAGGCTCGTTACTTGGTGATTTATTAAAACATTGTATTCGGAACTACGGTTTGTATGAATGTGAATGCACCGTTGCACGCCGTGCCCAGTTATCCGTAATGTATTCGAAATAAAAGTTGAAAGAGATTGCTCTGTTGCTGAACAGAATGTCTATGAAAATGAACTGCGGAGTTCGTTTGGAACTTTTTGGAACAAGTCTTGTTAGACCATTGCCATTGTTATGAGGATAACAATTGAACAACTATTCCAATGTTCAAATTCGATAGTAACGACTAACAGAACACCTATTGTAAACTATTAAAATAATGTATGTACCTAATATTACACAAAAAACATGTCACGTATAAGATTAGTGGACTCGTAATCCTGAGTGACACTGAGCACCTCTGCCTAATAGGAACACAACATTTAATTTTGCAAGGTTCGTGTTTGGATACAAAATTCATTTCGCATTTATAATTAATTTTCCAGTCAGACATTTGCTAATGAAAATATATACTCGTGACCCCTGCAAAGTTAGCCCTTTCATTCAATCAACTTGTGTTTTCATCAGGAGTCTACTTAAATAATAATTTATTTATTTTTTTTAGTCGAAATTTGTTGCCAAATATCAGAATGTAAAGGTATTTATTCATTTTATATACATTTAAATATAATAATAACGTAATTAAAACTAACTTACAAAATAAAAATAAAAGCCATAAAGTACTAAAAAAAGCAATCTAAAGTACGGCGTCGAAAAACTCCTCCACATCGCTGTCGACTGGTAATGTACCCAAAAGACTGGCGGCATTGCCACGCTGAATGGCAATGCTTATCCTTTGTCCGAAGTAAAAGCCAGCCCTTAGGTCATGCGAAGTGTCAACAAGGCGTTTTGAAAGTTCTTTAAATAATTATAATGTATAATATTACATATATTATAGGTTATCAGTTGTCGGGAAAATAACTATAAACTTTATAATCCCGTTTACAAACTTATAAATATCTAAATTATCAGATGGTTCAATCGTGTACTTTTCGCTCCCTTGAGTTGTTGTTCCAAGAGCTAGATATTGCGGTATTTACTTGAACTTAGCTTATCTTTGAAACTTTCAGGATCATCTTAGTGTATTGAATCGATCACATTTCAAATATGTTTCAAGAAACGGAGCAAAACAGTGGCTAGACGCCCGTGGCTCTCAATTTTTCGTGCATTGATCTCTGAAAATTCAATCTGACTAGAAAATAACCAACAAAAAAGATGATTTTATATTATGACTAACTTGTACCAGCAGCTTCGCCCGTATCTCCATACCAATTTTGGACCTCCGCTTAACCCTCATGAATTTTGAATACTCCTTTCTTAGCGCATGCTTACCTCATAATAACTATCTGCGTGCCTTTCAGCGCAATCCGTTCAGTGGTTTGAGCTGTGTGTTGATAGATCCATCAGTCAGTAACCGTTGCTTTTTATATATACAGACTAACAGCCGAAATTTATAGGCATTAAAATGAAAGGGCAAAAAAGGTTACACAATTTCGATCAAACTGCTTTTGTGAATGAATACCAGCAAAACATAATGAATACGAGGAAGCCACACAGAGTGGTATCAGACCGTAACGCAAATGGGTTAACAACCTTGATTTGTATACTTGTTGAATGACTATGAGCTTGTTGCACAAACTTGTAATAACCACACGCTTGTGAAATATTGCCTTTACTGCTACCTATGATAGATTAAATGTCACTCAATCCACTATATAATGTAACTCTCCTTCTTTAGCTTGGTTTTACCTTATAAGGCTTCTGTTTATTCGCTAATTATTTATTTTAAGGAACGTCAGATCTTGTTGAAAGATAAACCCATACTTATATACCGGTAGATACAGTACGTCAATCATTGACCTATACGTATACAGAAATGTTAGCGTCGCATCAGTACGCAGAATATCTCCTAAACCTATTTACCTTATTCAAGTGGCGGTAAAGAAAACACGAGTGCTTGAATATCGGCTATAGGTTGACAGTTGACTTTATTTTCTTAGAAACTTGATAAACATAACAGATATAATATCGTTTATGTTTTTGTTGCCCAAAAAGGCACCAAACGATAATAACATTCGTATCGGAATTGGCAATTACATTTTGAAATCGTACTTCGGAAACTCAATATTATTTTGATTCTACAATCAAAGTATCAAACGATTGCTCCTTCAAACGGCTACGTTTTTCGATATCCTGGTGTAATCTTCCATAGGTGAATGACGCTGATTTAACGTTTCTTCACGCACGGTTGGGCAATGAAGCTATTTCACTTTGTACGGGCCACAAGACGATGACCATACATTGCACTCCTCTGCCATGTTTATGAGAAACATGCATCTTGTTCTGCGTTTTAATTAGTCCACAAAGTAAACGGTGCCGACATGATGAGGTCAATCGATGGCGATCAAACATTTTTCATGTGGTTTATTTTAAGAGTTCCTGTGCGTTTGATGTAATGCTTCATCGTTATTGTGTTACATCTGACAAATGCATTCAAACAGATAGACGTGTAGTAAATGTTACGACAGGCCGGTTATGAAGAGAGAAAGAAGAAAGCAAGTTTATTTTTCTTGGAAATAGAGGTTACCCAAAAATGTATTTGTGTTTTTATTATCCTCTTGGAAACTATCCTTTTCACATTCCCGAAGTGTCGTCGTTATTTTTTAACCTCTACAATAATATTTAACAAAACTTAAAAAGCAATGTTTTCCATGTGTGAAAGTTTCCCTTCGGAACAGTAAATACACGATAACAATTTCTCAATTTGTATCCAAACCCAAACATTGTACCAGACACACCGTTGAAGATGTTAAAAAGCGGAGGTGTTGAGTATATGAAGGTTCATTGTTTGGCCCTGTGTCAAACAACGTCTGCCATCGGCACTTCAAAGCGGCTAGTGTTTGGGTTGTTTAAACAGGCGATACCGCTAATGCAATGTTCGCGGTTCTGTGTCCAGCACGGAATATACTACCTAGATAGCGGGCCCTGTAAATTAGACATCGCACTACATTTTCCACGATGCTGGTAGGCGCTGTTATCTCACTGTGGCTTGCAGACTCACTTTTACTATCGCTAAACGAAGGCAGCTCAACAATACAGAGATGTTATCTTCTCCAGTCCTATTCCGCTTGCGTGATATTTTTCTTTGCCCGGTTCCTTGAGAATTTTCGTCGCACTAAAGTGCCAACAAATAATCGTAAAAGCAGTGAACAAACAGCTTTACGGTTCGTTTATGTTGCGGTTATCTGCACGAGGCTGTCTCCTTTAATGCCTTAGATATCTGGCCCTCGGTGTTTACCGCAACCTATGGCCCCATTCTAATAACTTTGTACAATCTCTTTCTTTGATTTTTCCACGTAGAACTTAAATTATCTATCAAAAAGTACTGCTACAATTTACCGTTTGTTTACTGTTCCTAAATTATAGACTAGACTAGTATGAAAGGAAATAAACTGTTTGACTTTTGGTTAAAGGTAACGTCATCATTTCGGTGCACACAATTTGGTCTGATGCGATAACGTGGGCTTGCGGCCGGCAAGCAATGAATAGCTCGCTCTCCATGTCCAGCCGTTCGAAAACTGACCGAGCTCAAGTCGTCGAAGGCGCGTAGTACCGTACTCCACGCGCGCCTCAAGGAGATTTTAGCAAAACCGTAGGGGCCCAGCAGGGTCAGTCTATGGGGGCCATGGGTTGTGCGAAAGTGTACCTTGTGGCCCTGGAACGAATGCAAAGAAGGAACAGGATTAGGTTTTAGTCAGTAAAGTCTGAGATGCCCTCTCGCTCCGCCCAATAGCGGATGAAGTCATCGGATGATTTCCTACCTAAAAAAAAATACCTTGCAAGGGAAATTATGAACCTATTTAGCCACAGGAATACAATTTTCCATTAAACTTGTAACAAATTGACATGATTTATGTATTGCAATTTTATAGATTCTATGAAATTTCTCAGTATCAGTAAACCCTTGGGACAGACGTCGTTGGCGATATGATACGTGTCGCACTGAAAGGTTTTACTGCATGCATGAGATATGAGGGATTTACACATGTCTAAAAGTTTATCCACGTGATAAAATAAAGTTGCAGTTGCGGACACAGATTCATAAGATTTATTTTACCAGAATCATCGCAAATCACGTTTAATTTCAAAACAGACGAAATACATTGCAGAAATTAATTAACTTAATTCAATTACACGAAACAATAACTCCCTGCTTCAAAATTGTATCTCTTTGTAAAACATTACTTAAACTTAACGCTATAACTATTAACGGCTTTGAGATGGAGTGAGCTATTAATTTGAGGTATAGACTTCCTGGAGAGAAAGGTCATCGACTCGGCACACCTCGTGGGATGTTGGCAAGCTAGCCGCACCAACCGTAGTTCCCAGACAACCGCGGAGATACGAAGAACAAACACTGGAAACACGCATTGAAGATAAATAAATAATAGAAACTAAATAAAAAATGATCGGTGTTAATTCAATCAACTATTCTCATGTAATCTAAAATGTTTTCTAAGTTGTGATAAACTTAAAAAACACTACAATGACTAAAATAAAACAACACAAACCAAACATAAAGAAACAAAAAGATACAATACATTAAGGAATATACAGATGAGAAAAAAAAATGGGAAACACAGAGTGTCAATTTCATATGTATAAATTTTAACAAGGGATGTATCGTGAAAAATTCGAGCTCATTCAATTTGGCTCGAAAGAAATAATATACAAAAAACTGGTAAATGTAGGTATGGTAAAAAGAAAATAACGAACTAGAAGAGCAATCAATTAATTTTTCACCGGAGAAGCACTTTGGTATAGTGCAGAATTTAAACATTTTACGTTTTTTCTAAGAATTCAATATTTCCACATTTTATATTTCACAGTTTTGCCGACCAGCTTTTCCATGGTCCTAAGCTTTGCTCGGACATGTCTCCAATTTTCTTAAACCCAAACAGCTACAGGAAAACCTGTATTTCCTTCAACTTTTAAACGGTAATCTTTTGCAGCTATCTTCAGATAAGCTGTTTTTAATTGCTGACGATATTTTAATTATTTTCCTTGTAAACTTTTTTGGTAATTCTTTTACGAAACCATTTTTATTTTATGAGGTTAATGTTCCACCTGCCAAAATTAGTTGTAATCAGCTGTTTGGTCACCTTAACGTATATTTCGTTACCTAACACAGCCTTTCCTTGGTCTTCTATTGTTCACTTCTAAATTACCAGCAACATTTAACTTGAGTTACGACACACTTAAATGTCGAAGTACAGAGATCTTCGTAACTTCAACTACATACTTATCTTTACTATTGCTATGTTTTATATCGTTTGCTTTCCTTAAATGACGCATTGTGTCTGTCGTGGCCAGATCTTAGAATTAATCACTTCATGTTATGGCCAACTAAAACTGATCAGGTCGTATAAACATTAACATTTGATAATATGTCAATCCTCGTTTGGCCATACCATTGATGTAGGATTTCTATGATAATAAAAGGTCTAAAGATAGTAGGCCAAACGAGGATTGACATATCATCAAACTTTAACGTTTAAACGATCTGGCCAGTTTTACTTGGCCATATCATGAAGTGATCATTTTCTAAGATCTGACCACGACATGTCTATTTTGTCTGAAGCGATCCCATCTTACTTTTTTTTTGATAGACTGAAACAATGAACTCTACCAAAGGATCCATGATACAAGGACAAAGTTTAAATTTCCTTAAAAGTTTAAGTTTAGTTTAATCCGTATTAGACACCACGCGTTCCGTTCAATAAAATCGACCAGACTGATGTGAAGCCAAAAGAAGTCTTTGTGGAGGGAGCCAAGCCAACTCCTTGTGTTGTTTTGATTTAGAAGGAAACAAAGTAGTCGTACATAATATACTCATATCATATAGAGTTGCGACCTAACTGGAGATACGAATTGTGACTTGCATCAACCGCAAAATAACAACTTATGAGTCGACAGATGGAAGCTATTTTACTTTCCTTTTGTCTTTCTTAACCACAATTACTTCAAGTCTATAAATGCAATGCAATAAATATTTTTATTGCCAGCCATCTTCAAGCATCATTACATGGCAGAAGTTGTTTGAACATTTGGATTCTCAGAACGTTAACCAGGTATGGTTTAGCTCCACCACACTACAACGGTACAAGCCTGTCTACTCCACACATTTCCTATTCATTTCAATCTATTCTCCGATGACGTGAATGCGGCGCACTGAAATAAGGACACGTCATTCAATACTATACCACAGAGCAATGTAAAGCAGCCTACTGAATGCACCCAACCGTATCTACTCTCAACTTTATTCTTAAGACAATACAAAAGTGGTAAGCAGCAAGGTAACTTTGTAGCTACTGTGATCGTGATTGCTATTATGCAAACCAATATTCTTTAGGGGGAAGCCGGACATTTACGCCTGCCGACTGGAAATTCAAATGCTTCGCCGCAAACAGGGCTGGTTTTACTTTTAACTATTTTTTTTTAACAGAATCTGAGAAGAACCAGAATACTTTCAGATATGGAATGCTACTGGTTGTAAAGATGTATTATGTTATTAAAGCAGTCGTATATTGCAGAAGCAGTTCCAACTTCAGCACAAGTAGAAAATATTACGAGTTTCAACCACGCCCTCCATTGTGGTGCAGGTCTCTAAAATTTATAACTTAAACGTTAACGAGCTGTCGATATTATCGCAGTGCGGGCTGCTGACTACTTAAATGCCAACAAAAACTCTCTAAACCGAGAAAAGCTTCTATTGGAATTTTGTATCAAATACTATAAAAGTTTTTTAAAAGTTGTACAACTTATTTAATGGTAATTTAATTCAAGCAAAGCATTAATTCCGCGTCATCAGCAAGGTAACGCAAAAAATAAATTAGGAAAAAATGATAAAAAAACAACAAGGGAACATTACCTCTCCCCTAATTCGGCTACGTAAAACTCGGCGATCCCTTTAATACCTGTTTACACATTTCTTGGTAATTTGTGTTTGGCTAATGTTGTACCATAGTCATTAGAACGCGTGGGTCGGGCCGCTCCGCGCATAATTATAATTCATTACCTTATTCCTTGTTATAACGCGTTTAACGTCGTTATTAAAATTTAATTTATTGAATGCGGATCACCGGTGAAGGCGCCATTAATTCTCTCATATGTGCAGATTAAATTACGAAAGTGTACCACTTCCTCTCAACAAGGCAAAGGCGTGGATAAGTAAATTTCACGCTCCTTGAACATCCGCATGCTAAAGGTAAGCTTTTAGACCATATGAGTCGGAGATCAGAGCTCTGCAAACTACAGCAGTTTGTCATTCGACTCGTATGGGTTGTGTTGTGTATACCACATAGTTATGTGAATAAATCAATTTTATACACGCTGGCGGATACCGCAGCGAATCACATTACATGCGGTCACTGACATCTTCCTGTATTGCATAAATTTTATAACGAAAACAGAAGGTTCAACCAGAAAATGTTTTAGTATAGGACCAAATGGTGTGTTGTTATCAGTGTTATTACTGCCGAAAACGTACGATGTATCTCCGTATCCGTATTTTCCCACATCATTTTCCTTTTTCATGTCTACATCACCAAAATACACGTTTTTATCGCTCGCTTCTCGTGAAATATCAGCCGTGAATATAGCATAGTTCTTTGGAAGTGACGAAATAAAGGTAAAACCTACATAATAATATTATGTGCCGCCGGACTTTGAGCATGTTGATGATGCGATTTATAGAGAGCCGCTTGCACGCGCAAAAACCGCAAACTTTCAGAATATTTTGCTCAAAGGGTTTATTTTCTCTACTATTATTATCAGGCGGCTTCAAGTCTATGTGAGCTATATGTATATACTACGGGTTAACACAATATAGGAAATATGAATCCTTAAGTCTGTACCTAAATCACTTTTTATAGTGCTCTAACATAGCTAAATGAAACAGGCTCAATACGGTTCTGTAGGTACTATTGAGTGTGGCCTATGTAGCGGTATTAAAAACAATACCATATTTGTCACAGTTGTATCTACTTTATCCGTCTCTTGTGAGGAGAATGTTCAGTTATCTGAAGTGATTAGTTTTTTCCCGGCGTTCCTATCCCCCAGTGCCGTCTTGAACCGGTCGTGCATGCTTCCTGCTATGATCCTTAAATGGCACCACCACATCGCGTGTAATTTTCTCCGTACTATATTTTTTGCGAATACTTTGAATGGTCGCAAAAGCGCTAATCTTTATCGTCGGCCACCATTGGTCAGTGAACTTAACATTGTTAAGTCCATTGAGTAATTTAGATAACACTGAAGCTCGATTATATTTCACTTATTTTATGAACCTATCTTTAATCTGAACGACGCCTTTCTTCGTCTTGTATAAGCAATATTTGCTTATGCGACTATATTATCGTAGTATTTGCATTTAACACTACTCATTTACATGGAAACGCATGCATTTTTAGTAGATTCCCATAATCGGCTTATCCTTTTTAGAAATACTTAAATGACATTATCGTAAATTGTAGCTTTATTTTTGGTACTCACTCATATTTCATTAAACACTTCACTTCATACCTAAGTACCGTTACAAAAATATCGAATTTTATTTTGAAAATATTATTATAGTTACTTACCGTAAAACGGGGTGAATAGAAACGCAGGGGTGAATAGAAACAAAACTTTGGTTTGGTTTTTCACTTTGATATCATATTATCGGCTTCTAACAAAGCATCGACTTTTTAGAATAACAGTTCTTTAATAAATTGATATAGTTAAATGCTGCAAAAAATATTCAAATATCGTGAAAATACCCTTTGAAGTTTTGTTTCTATTCACCCCATTTGACTGTACTACATTACCAAAATTAACTATTTACATTTATATTTTATACTAATACATAAAATACGTAATCGGCGAAACTTCATAAAATGCAGGAGGTAGCATGAGAATCCTTAATTTAAAGTAAGTCTCGGCTAGCTCATTCAGAATTCAGGAATGGGGCGTCATCTGGCGTCGTGATTTATACTTGGGACGCACTGAAAATCTATTCCCCGTGGTATCCTGTGCAAACCGTAAAAATGTTCAGCCATTACACATGGATTGTGCTCTGATTGGATTTCCGTGCCAAAAATGAACTCTCCCATTCATAATTTTTTCAATTTTGTACACGAATAAATGTAGGTGTCAACTTATTTACGTAGTTTAATCGTTTTAGCCTATGACACAATAAAATTGACGTTCGTGTTTATAACCAATTAAAAAATGGTTGGAGATGCAAGGTTGCCGTATCTTATCAACACCTATCTCAGACAAGATAATAATTGTTAACGTTCATTTAATGATCTTGATAAATTGCTTACAGTCAAGATCGACATATCGCACTTTATGTTACTCTTTAGAACTTGTACTTACCGGTATTTTATTACGTCATCTCTTCATACATCATAATCTTTCTACGATTCGCCCGCACGAACGCTGGATTACGTGAGTGGCGAAGCAATAACGTACTACCCATATTCTGAGAAACTTTTATTACTAACTTCAAACTTTTGCAGCATTTGGTATCACTGAAATCGATTTGATTCTATCTCAGTTAGTACCTCACTCGATTTGATTTAGGTAGTACGTTTTTTATCGAGCAATTCGATTATTAAGTTGTGGAATTTTATTGCGATCGAAAATCTATATCGTACGATATGTCGGTACCGAGTGTAATTATGGTGCATGTGGTATGCTATTTACTTAACCTTACTCTTATGTTATAAACATGACCAATAATGAACATGCAACAATAACTACGAATATCATCAATACTTGTATTTACAACGCTATTGCTATATAGTTCTGAGTTCACTAACAATAATATTTTAAATGTGCTGTGAAGGAATAAAATGGATTCTAAAGCCGGATCGCGGGGTAAATGCACCAATTGAAGGCCGCTTGAAGCACTAGTACTACCTACTGCACATTAAATCCTTACAGAGAACGCCGCGTACGCACTATGTAATATTTATTGCACTCACACTTCGTATCTAATAATTAAAACATATTTTAACGTTGCTGCCGCGGGCCGTAAAACGGAGGCTGAATATTACCTGTATTGTGAGGCTACTGTCTGTTTAGTAGCCGCAGAGAATATTGCTTCCTCAAGTAATTTCTATGCTGCATGAGATTGTGTTGAGGTCGCACTGTGTACCTTCAATATGAACTTTGTAATAGTTGTTGTATGTTTTAACGTTCAGCTTGTGGTGGTTTAGACATTTAGAGTCGGTAATTCTGTAAACCACTTTCTTACTTCATATACTGCCTCGAACTTCATCCATTATTAAACACTTCATTCGGTTGTCCATCAATGACAACCAAAATTGTTCGCGCCAACGAACTGTAAAAAAAATACAATCTTGAAATTTTCAAAGCCATTACCCTCGTACTATGCTGGTGAAACGAAAAAATGTCTGGGTCCAAGCCCCGATGCAATACTGTTGGGGGTGATCCCGACCAGCGATACGTGCAGTGTTTACAAACTCGGTTTTAACGCGAGTACACCTTCATTCCTTTTAAGTGGCATGTGGACTCGATGTCCCCAGGGATAAAAATACAAATCACCTCTTTATTGTTAAAACGTAATTATTTTATTCTTCTTTGCAATTTTGCGACTGAAATCTAAATGGGTTTTGTGTTGAAAGAATTGTTATATTTAAGTTTTTCATTATAAACTAGATAGGAGAAATTTATTAAGGCGAATGATGTAATCTGGATATCACCTAGACTGCTCGATAAAGGACTATTTGAAGTTAAAATAGAAAATGTAAAACTGGCGTTAAATCTCATATTTTCTTTTCATCTGAGACATAAACTTTTCAGTCGGAAACACCTGAATCTTTAATAAAAATGGAAACGGATTCCTCTTGTAAAAAATATTGCCTTCAAGATTCCATTGTATTTCTGCAGTTCACCATTACTTTTTAGTAGCATCCGTTTGAATTCATGTAAAGAAAGCCCGTTCGACTGTCGATGGCGAGAAACAGTTGGGTCCTGGTTTAATGTTCTCAAACGTGCCAATGGTATCCCCAGTCCCGTACTAAATCGTTGTGGCGGTAAAAATGTCGCATTTATTGCTTGCTAGTAATTTGTACTTATTTCACAAACAATAGTAAAACATTTTTCACGTATTCCAACTGTGAAACATCAACCGTAAAACTTTCTTGATCGTAAACTTTTATAGCAAGTTTCTTAAACGATTTGTTCTAAATTATCTTTACGTATTGCGCTGAAGTTTTGTAGCCCTTGGGGTGTATGGAAAGGGATGTGCGCAATATAGGGAAATGTGTAAATCGATGTAAAAGTTAAGTAGGCCCGGCTATTGTAAGGGAAAGCCTACATTTGTGGCTGTTATAACTCTCACATGTGACAAGTAATATTGGTATAAAACCCGACCCTCCCTTCCATCATAATAACGTATAATAATATGCGGTCAACTTTAGGGAGCTTTAACTTTATGTTCGTAAGGAATTGTTTGTTCCACATAGCGCACATGAAGCGTTTACCTCCGTCCTTTCTGAGGAAAGTTTACACAAGTTTTATCGCCATACTTTGAATTTAGAATCTAGAATTATGGATAGAGTACAATGGTGTCAGCAGTAGTTCAGAACCTCCGGAAGATTTTCAATTGAGTACCTAAATAAGAACTTGCGACCTTAAATTGCTCCCACTTACAGATAAGCTCTATGCCGCCGCCGTCCCTAAAAACTTTACATTGAATTGATAACAAGTATTTTTAACAAATGTTCTTTATGTCCGTATTACCATACTAGGGTCGGGGTTTATGGCGGGTCAAGATAAGTACACTCCAAATTTAAGGTTTGGAGACAACGTAGTGTCACAAGCAATTTTTTGCAGACACCAACCGGCTTTCTTGCACTTGTAGTAAAACCCGTTCCCTTATTCAAGACCCCTGCTTTGCCCCCAACATCATGACCAGATAAAAACAGTTTTTCTTAAGGAAGCTGAGCAGGAATGTCAGCTTATAAATTTATGCAACGTTCTTGTTTGCAAGAGAAACGCTATAGACTACAGCTGACATCAGCAATTCATGAAGCTCTCCCTTCTTCGATAAAGAAGTGAATATTTGTTTATTTGGAGCGTGATATTATTTATTGCCGAGTCGGCTTCCATCAAAAACTATAGTTTCAAACAGTAAAATTGATAAAATGAAATGGGGAGGTTCTCATTTCGAGAACAAGATTGATGTTTTTTTTATTTAATACTTTCTAATAAAACTACTATTATATGTCAAATAACTTGTCGGCAGTTTTGCCACTAACCGCTGGCGGTGTATTTCATTGACTGAAAGATTTATAATGAGACAAATGAGATGGGACTACTTGAGACGATCTGCATTTGTTGTGATTCCCAGACGATCCCGAAATAGGTATACATCAGTTACTTGGAATGAGTCATACATTATGTGATTGTATGGAAAATGATATCTCGGCTGATAATTGGAATTCTGTAGACAAATGTTTGACATTCATTCATACTAATATGCGACGTTTATGTATTAAATCATTTAGAAGGAAAGTTGCCTGGAGCATATACGTGGTTTTCAAGCAGATTCGAATTAGCTACGCACTCTCGCTTATAAAATCATTAGAATATTACTTCTACCTGGTTTAAGATGTAATAAAGCTTAATATTAACGCCCAGAGCTAGACGAAGCTTCCCCGGGAGGAAAACGCGCGATGCCGTAAAGATGAAAAAATAAAGTGGAGTCCTGTAAAATCTTGTACTTCTACTGTAATAAAAAAATAAATGGTGTTCTTACTTTGCCAGGTTTCATACGAAATGCACACTGCGTGGACGTAATTGGATACGCTGTATAAAAGCAAGTAGGCTTCAATTTAAATGAAAAAGGTTGCAATACCTTGCCCATGAAAATTTAATGCTTCTAAAGAAGCCTTGTCAGATTATAGCTCTTTAATCCCACACGTCCTCTACGTACCCTGTGGTTTTAATATTCAAGCCGTAGAAAGCCGTGATGAAATTGTTAAAAAAAAACTTTAAAAATAATACGACATAAATTCCCAAAGTGTAAGCTAAATTCCTGAACTTTGCAAATTGGCTATTAACAGTTGAAGCACTTCCTGTACAGTTATAAAATAACTAAATTACTCCTTGCACTCATGAATATTAAACCAGCAATAAATCAATGAACAGGACGGAATCGTTACAAAGCCAAAAACAAAGAAAGTGGGTTCTTTACAACACATCCGGTTTTATTTGAAGAGTTACGGATGAAGAAGAGTTCGTTTGCAGAAAATCGCGCCGTTTTGCAAGTTTTAGCCGATAAATTGTTACGGACGGTTGCGTGCGAATTACTTCTACCGAGTTCATGGACATTTTATTCGTCTTGAACTTGATCCACACTTTTCCTAGTAAAAACTAGAACATTTCTTAGATTTATGAACTGTTTACTTGATTCTGACTAGCGTTTTTTTCCTTAATATACCTACCTACCGTTTACTGAAAGACATTTTCTTTTCTCCAGAGTATTCTGCGCCCTTTTTTATGTGGGAAATCATTAAATAACTACTCCCGCTCTGGGTGGTGCGAAAGGGAGTGTCCGACTTTTGCTGATAAAACCCACCTGTATTTCTTCAGTTGCCTTTTGCGTCCTAGGGTCACGGTAACTCTTTCGAACAATCCCGCAGCCCAGAGTATCCTCCACGGGTAGTGTGAAAGCGAAGCCCGGGGCCCCGGGATGAAGGCAAAGAAGGAACAGGAGTGGGTTTTTAGTCAGTAAAAGTCTGACACTATCTCCCGCTCCGCCCTAGAGCGGGATTTGTCATTAGATGATTTCCTCACCTAAAAAAAAAAAGCCTAGAGTACCCTACGCCCTGGATGCACATTCCATACACATCATATTCCATTTTACGAAACCAGTTTTACAGAACAGGTTGCTTCTATACGCTGATAAAGCGCCCTTGCAAGACCTTCTCAAAGTCGTGACCTCATAGGACCTTGCCTTCAGCGCAGTTTCTATACCCACTGTAATAGTATTACGTATGATGCATTTAGCTCAAGTAGCAATGTTTTGCTTGCCTTTGTTGTCTGTTCAGTTATCTTATCTGCTGTTTTATGTCCCAGGGTTTGCTAATCCAAGTTTTTTTTCAACCAATCAGATCAAGGATATTAGATGACTCACACACGAAATTACTACTAGTTATTGGTCTCACCATATATATTGATGAAGTATAAGTTTGTATTTTTTTTATCAGTCAATCTCTCTCTCCCCATCATTCATCAGGCATAATTCCTAACATTGAAAACCCTTGATTTAAATAATCCATCGAACCGTAATCGATAAAGATTAAAATTACTTTCTTGGATCTGGCATTGAAATAAGCGGCTATAATTCGTAAAAAATATGAACTATCATCTTAGAGTATAAAATTACATTTCTTTTACCGGCAATCGTAAATATGTGGGCACCGGTACCCCCGCCACCCACGTAGTCCCTGCGCGCGCGCCGTCCCGCAGGGAGCCAAGGCCGGCTCACAATGGGCCCACTTTTGCAGCACTTATTGCGATCCAATACTATTCAATCTCACTATCTATTTTATATGGAACTAGTTTCCTGAGGCCATTTCCCTCATAGACTGCTGCTCACAGGGGTATTGAATTTGCAATAAGATCTTGACTTTCACTTGATAAGTCTTATTTATTGAGTCAAGATGTCTAGAAAGACGTAAGGCTATGCTGACGTTTCCATGGAATTGTGTAATGAATAATATTAAGCCCGAACAATACTATTGAAGATGATAAATTATGTGTTTCCCGGAACTGAAATGTACATATTTAGCTTTGGTTCTTTCTGTAAGCATATTTTACTCTGCTGTATAAAAGTAATGCAAGAGTTCAGACTTCACCTTTGTATGCGGCATACATTATCAGACTACAATGACCAATGTCAGGCCATATGCAAACGCGGTCGTATGTCCAAGATCCACCACAGTTGGAAATTTATTCTCTCCACTGGGAGTGCTACGGAATGTACGACATTGCTGTCTTTGACCGTGCCTACATGTAAATACCTCGGCAAACATTTCTACATACTTTAAAATACGAGCCCCAATTCCATATCAGACAAACAGGTTTCATGAGAATTTGCCTCTTTTTCGACAGTTATGGCACTTGTGAAACATTTTCAATTAACATCGATTGGAAGGCGGATTAAAAACAAATAAATGACTGGATACAAATTTGAGGGCACGCTAATAAAATCTTTGAATACATATAAAACGTTTAATAGTTATTCCGATCGACCTCAACTCATTTCAATTTCCTCTTTAGATAGGTACATAATATTTGTTTTATCTTCTAACTGTATCTCCGTTCTCTTCATATTTGTCGTTTTCTAATGTTCTAGTCAGACATTTTGAGTCAAAGTTCACATTGGCCAGGTTCATACCTTGAAATGCAATTAAGCTTTACTATTATCGTATTAGTAGTAAAATTTAATTGCATTGCTGTGCACACAGCGTTTCGTCTATTTCTATATATCTTAATGCTACATCGGCATGCAAGAAGCTTCGAACTGAATAAGTGGATTCATGATTTTACTGCGAAAAGCACAAATGCCTTCTTATCAAGTGATTCCCAACGAGAAACTCTTTGCCATAAGTAATGTTGATATATTCAGATATAACATATCCAGTAAAAGACGTAACTATTACCAATTAGAATCACGCGCATTTTATTCGATTGCATTCCCTATATTGATTACTTCATTTGTTCCCTTGTACCGCGGTACACCTTTGTACTCCGACTATCCATCCTGATGCCGATAAATAATATCATCCATTTTCTCCTATCGATAATTAGAAACTAAAATAGGTATGGTCATGTCACGATCTCCGAACACGATTCTATGCAAGGGCAATAACTCACTTGTCTCTCCCTGTATCCGCTTTTACATCGCTTCCTCCTTCTGTAATAAACCGCTCAGTAATCTAGACTGGATCACAGTTAATCAGCATTCTTCACTATCAAAACAAAATATGTTCACAATGTAATAAAACTACTGAACAGCCGTTTGTCGTCGTGCTTAATTTAGTCTGAAATATATTAGCTTGTGACAATGATTTGTTAAATGGAATAGAAGTTCCGAAAGGTCATGGTAGATCACATGACATGGTAGTAATGTGCTGAATAAGGTACAAATGCGAGTTAGGTGTAAGGCAATCAAGAAAAGGTGAAATGAGGTATCGTGAGGAGGACCGGTAACATTAATCCCGATAACCTGGGGGGCGAGCTCTTGACTAATGGCGGATTATTTGTCTGTTTCATGGAGTGTTGGGACTTGAAGCGGCCGTTTATTAGTTTGTAGACTAACTATCTTTTAATGATATGTTGTAAGTAGATAGGTACATATATGTTGGCTTTTCTTTGAACATGTTTCACATTTGATAGCCCTTGTATTTTTGTTATTATAGATAAGTTTATTTCTTTAAGGGCTGCCAACCCGAGATACATTACCATACAACCGCTCTTACGTGATTATGACGTTATTACACATCTTTCTCCAGATATTTTGGAAACACAGATATCTTGTGGATATTATCTAGGTTTCTATTGAAGTCAGAATATAAATATGTGTAAAACTAATTCAGTAAAGGCCATCATTTCAGCCGAAAGACGTCCACTGTTGGACATAGGCCTCCCCCAAGCGTCGCCACAAGGACCGATCCTGTGCGTCTCGCATCCACCACACTCCCGCGACTCTCACCAGGTCGTGGGTCCACCTTGTGGGAGGCCTTCCAACGCTGCATTTTCCAGTGCGCGGTCGCCACTCTAGAACCTTTCGGCCCCATCGACCATACGTTCTACGAGCAATGTGCCCTCCCCACTGCCACTTTAGTTTGGCGATTCTTCAGGCTATGTCGGCGACCTTGGTTGTCCTGCGGATATCGTCATTCTTTATGCGATCACGCAAGGAAACTCCGAGCATAGCCCTTTCCATTGCCCTTTGGGTGACTGTAAGCCTTCTGATGAGGCCCATTGTAAGCGAAAATCTACTATGTTGTGTGAACTTTGGCCCTTCATAATTTACCTACTCATAAATTAAAAATATATCTATAGCAACAGATTCTGAATGACGAATTTTATTTTCAAAATTTTCAAGGTTACTAAAGAAACATTTATTTAATGGATGAAGTATTTGGAAATTATAGAGTAAATGACGGAATTACCGAATGGCAATAGAACATTCAGGCGTTATCTTTTTTTTCGCGATACCTCTTTATTATCAAACATTGCTTTGGTTTGCGTTGGATGAAACAACAACCTTTTCAACACACTTGCTCAGAAAGTGACTCTTATTGCACTGCACTTAGGTATATAATGGCACTCGTTACCAAACTGTGACATTTTGATTACCATTACGCACTAGTGCTATAATGTAGTTAAAATCTTTTTGTTCAACCTCTTTGTTCGCAAAACAAATTTTGAATTCGAATGCGTTCAATAGTATATAAATTAGTGTCTTACTTACCTACTTATTTCATCCAATTTCAAAGTTAAAATGGACAAATTTAAATTGTACAAACGATTAAATTAATAAAAAACATTTAGTAAATAAATCGTACACTCAAATAAAATTTGTATTTTTTTTGTGGTCTATGGCCGCCATTTTAAGATGCGCGCGGTTTTTGGCGTGTTTTTTTTTTATTCCAGTGAAGTTCGGCTGTATTAATTAAATAAAATTAAATACTACAAAATCATAGGAAAATGTTACATCCGTATTCTATTGTCACCACGAAAGACATTATCGTAAAAAACTTGTCACGCAAGAAAAGATAAACGTAAGACTAGGCAGTATGATCAAAATACCTTAGCCTTCCTCTAGGGGTAAATTAAAAAAAAATGATGCGCGCCATTGTGATAACAAATTTTTACCGCCATGTCACAGAAAATTTTACTAGTCTTACCGTTGTTTTCTTCGCAAGTGTATTGAAAAACGTCGTATGACACACGTGAGTAATTAATGATTACCGTTCTTGGCTCTCTTAAGACCCTCGCCACGGCTCGGGTCACAATACCGCCTCGACGGTAATCACTAACATTACACACTTGTATCATAATGTACTATTAAACCATGTTCACGTTGGCCTCCTAATTACCTCCTAAGATAAATTTTCATTATTGAACATAGCATTTACATGCCCAGTAGTCCTGACCATTAACTTGCTGTATCGTGTTGTAGGTTAAGATCTGACTAAAATTATTACGACCATGGGATAGAATATTAGCATCTATATGTATGTAATTGCATAACTAGGCAGTATATTGCCCAGATATATGGCTACATTTATGGGCTTGAGCATAAACTACCGTAGTCCGTCGCAAGGTGATTCACTTGATTTAGTAGAGGACTATGACACTCAATTACGTTGACTTTTACACTAACGATGTGAAGAAACATTATTCAATTAAATATGGTCCGTCCAAAAAATATGGCTTCTTACATGAGAAGATAGAACTTACTTTCAATGCGAATTAACGTGAAAAGTTTTAGCAATCTAACAACATGTCGACAATTTTTAAAGAGATGTGTTCTAGCTTTTCAAAACTCGGGAAAATCTGAATCTAAGAATTCTAATTAGCACTATAGGCATCAAAGAGGCAACTGAGAGCGAATACGTGAGCTAGATGAAATGGCATTCGCCCAAAGACAAGCTAATGCTGCTACTAAAGGGGGCTCTTCAATTCATAGCAGAATTTGTGAATAGGTTCATAAAAAAAAACTCGTGTTGAAACTTAGCGATGAGCTTTTTAAATATTTTAATTCATAAAAATTATGAATACTAGCGACCCATCCCATCTTCGCAGATTTGTAACATCCTTGTGTTACAATTTTTTCATATTCTCAACTTTTCTCTACTATAATATGCACCTAAACCTGCCTCATTAATTACTGTCTATTGGTGAAAAGCGCATTAAAATCCGTTCAGTAGTTTTTGAGTTTATCGCGAACAGACGCGCTTGGGCGCTTTGTTTTTAACCGACTTCAAAAAAAGGAGGAGGTTATCAATTCGGTTGTATTTCTTTTATCATCATATTTTTTTTTTATGTTTGTTACCTCTGAACTCCGTCATTTATGGACCGATTTGCATATATTTTTTTTCCTTTTATAGGATATACTTCCAGATTGGTCCCATTTTTTTCAAAATCTAGTTCTGATGATGGGATCCATGAGGAATCGAGGGAACTCCTTAAATATTATAGGCAACCATATAGTGATTTTGGTATTTTCATCGAAAACTTAAGCATTTAAAGTCAAAAAGTAACATTTGATGAAGTGGAACTGATGAACAAGACCAGCAGAAATGGTCAACGGAACTTCATACTCACATAGATATCACAATGAATATAGTTAAGCGACTATGACAATACAAATAAATTAATGGTTCTGAATAGTTACGTTGAAAATGGTATCATCGAAGTGATCTGATGATGATGATGGAGCCGGAAGGTAGGCACAGGAACTCCGTAATTAATCAATGTATCCTAGCCGTGTTTGGGCTTATTAGAATTGTCATGAGATGCACTTTGGCTATGAGGTACTATCGAACTGATCTGATGATGGAGCCGGAAGGTGGAAGGTAGACTCAGAAACTTAATAAAACAATGTAACCTAGCATTATTTGGGTTAATTGGAATTGTCATGAGAAATAGGCACTCTGTTTATAAGTAAACAACGCAACCAAAAAGTGTGAAATAAAAACGTTATACAAAAAAAAAACGTGTTTCTCGGTATTGTTTGTTTCTTATTTAACACCAACTTCCGAAATTAAAGTTATTTTGATCCTATTAGTGTTTTTATTTTTTAGTGAAGTTGGTTATTTTTTTATTTTTTGTAAAAAGTTTTTATATAGTATGTAAAATAGTTTGCCTATGATTTATCCACATCCTGTGTTACCAACATATTTTAATTATTATATCTCGCTTTACTTTCAAAATTTTAACTTTGTATTTCTTATTGTTACAGCGGAGGGCAGCCTGTCAGACTTTGCAGCTCGCAAAGTCCAATACACGGCAAGTCATCCCCTCAAAAATGGTCTATTCACACCCGATTCAAGGTAAAATGCTAACTTTCTAAATGAATTATCGCTATCGAACATTAATGTACGCTAATGAAGGAAACTACTTGTATTGCATCTGTAGTTTAGGGCAGGAGTTACCAAATTGTACCTTGAGCACGATTCCTTTCGAAACGATTGATTAGTTAACATTTGAACTTTTATTACCAATTAGTACTGAAGCACTGAATTTCGCAATGGCTAATAAGGTTTTACAATGCGGAGAATTAATACAACGGTCACGTATTTAGTCCCAAATGGTTAGGCAATTGGTTTATTAACTGTAACACTGATTCCCAGATGACCAGTGAGGTAGGTCTGACAATTGTGTTATAAGTAGACAATAGGCATATATAACAGATCTAGACCATGAGCAATCTCCTTAGGTGACAGCGAGCAATCTATCTCACGGGCGCAAAAACGCACATTTCCGTAGAGCATTTTCCCGCTCCAACGTAGCAGGTTGAAATGTTCCTAAATTACCACCTTGGCGTAAAAAAGGGCGGCTGCGACGTTAAACTTACACGTACGATAAAAACAGGATTTTCCGCTCAAATTATTATCTTCATTCTTTAGTTCTATCTTAAAAAAAAAAAAAAAAAAATTTATTTCAAAGTATTCTTTTTTCAGACCGTCAAGTTTACGCAAGCTCTATGAAAAGGCGACGACAGACCGTCTATCCGCATCGATTCTCGACCAACTACGGAAGGATTCTCAACACTCACCATATTTACTGTGTACCCCAGTCCTTAGCACTAAACGAAGACGAATCTACCAGAAGGTCGATGTGGAAATCGAAACCCGCATTGTAAGTAAATTCTGTACCTACTACAATTAGCATATAGGTCGAGTCTTGTTTTTGAATTACTTAGAGAACATTATGTAAATATCACGATTGAGGCCCTATAACTCAAAGTTAATTACTTCTGATTCCGCCTTAGAACTTTGATAAGCAACTAACGAGAATATCCAACATTCTGGAAAAAACTTTTTAATTTATTAACTGACAAAAGTTCTTCATTTATTAGCTCAATAAACTTGTAAATTGCTATCATGTCAGCGCGTCAAAATTGCGCTCCAATGGAGTACAAAATCAGCATAATCCCGGTACTCAAAGTAATAACTGTGAAACATTTCCAATATTCGCTTTATTAAGCATTGAAACGCAACTCATTTCCAGCCGTCAGTCGTTGAGCAGCTACGGAAATGGACATCGAAAGAGGCAGTGGGTGACGTGACAGCCCTGCCGGACGCTTCTATGAGAATTGCAAGCAGCGTCACTTTGACACCAGACGAACTTTCGGAATGCGGATCCGGAGACGACGAGCCCATCGACCACAGGCTGCCCAGTCCCGATGAACAACTTAGGATCATTGCTTCCAAGTAATTATTCTTTTTGCCAACCCTGATTTTCGAATGTCTGTTTTAAATGCAACGGCTGTCGATCAGCTTCAACGATTGATATCCAATTTATACAGCAGCTTTATTGACAGACTCAATCTGAGGAGATATGATCAAACAACATTCGAAATGTGTGTTTATGTTGGTTTGTCCGACTGAAGTACCAGTTTGTATCTGCATTTATATCGAGTTGGTAACCCTGGCAAGTTTTTTAAGGAAAAATTGCTTCATTTTCATTTTACTCCCACGAAAACAAGGCTGCGGACCACGAAAGATCATAATGCACCTTAAAAGTCAATTTCGCGGTTCACCGTCCAAATAAGTGCCTCGTTAATTCATTTTTATTGTGTATCGCTATTTAATGCGGCTGCTTCATAAAATAATGTTGTAACTTTATTTAGTTTTATACAAAGTAATAATGTAAGGAAATTATATTTTTATCGTGCAATACTTGTTATCAATAAAATTAATGTCAAAACATGTAAAATGAGCAAAGGAATGATCAATAAATAAGGTCACTAATTAATTACGTTGCCAAAGATAACACACATATGTATAAAAGTGAAAATTTATGCATGTTTGACTTGTAATTTGACCTGGCGATATAATCAGTCTGCACTGGTTCTCAAGTTTTGCATTGAAAAAAATTACTTCCAACCTTTTTTTTTTCATTGATCAAAGAACTGGATTAGTAAGTGAAAGGTATATTAATAAAATATTTTTCATGTAACAGATTTCCCCCGGAGGTCATAGCTATCGACACGTCCGGGAAGTTCTTCGACAGAATGTGCAGCTCCCGCAAATCTCTCCACATAGAGAGCACGGCCGGTGAGACCGACACGGTGAAACGAAGGACCCGCACGAGGAAACCTCGCGGTAAAAGACGAAACACCATTTCGGGCACTGATCAAAAAGAGCTTAGAGAGGCTATAGCTGGGTAAGCTTCTAGTATGCACTGTATACACTCACACAGATTACATTATCTATCACTTATCAACACTTTATGTTTTTTGTTCATTGTTTTAATATACTTTCTCGTAGATAATGTAATCTCAAAGCGTCTCGATTAACGACAGTAACCGTTCAGCACAAGTCGTGTGGACAGCTTTGAAGATATACGATTCAAATCCTGAGCACACAATCTTAACAACTTGTTGATAATACTATCGTGCTTCTGTGAATACATTATGTTTAACATTGGGTGTCGTTGTTTGATTCAACGCTCTTATAACTCGGAAACAAAGACATCCAATCATTTGTGCACTTGATCACTAATAGTGCCATTTGTTCATTAGCTTCATGATTAATTTCATCTTTAAAGTGTTCTGCTGTAACAAGACGAAGCGGCACTCTTTAAAGATTATTCAACCATAGGTATGCATTTAGCGTGTGACTAATGCTTTGCTTGGTTTGTTCTATCGTAGCGATACATCAAACGCTGCGGCTTCTGAAGAAATCGAAGATAGCAATACAGTCATCAGGTCGAAGTCTAGTGATTTACTTAAGAAAAGTCCTATCGATCCGGTGACCAAGAAAGGACACTTCAACTCTCTAAAACAATGGGGCAAAAACAGATTAAGGTTAATCGGTAGATCTCCTAGTGCCAGTAGGGATAACTTTAAGGACACGTCCAAATGTGAGAAGCCTAAGGATTCAAAATCACCAACAAGACAAATAGAATTGGACCAGGATTCGGTGACCATGCGCAAGAAACGAACGGGGGATGAAGACAGGAGGACACATCAAAGATGTGCGTCTTATTCCTCTTCAGAGAAGAGTATAGGTGTTCCTACCACTGTTCAACCAAATATTGCGACTATTAATACCGGAGTTAAACTACGAGGGACATCAGTACAAAGAAGACTGAGACGTTCAGGAACTGCCAAAGATGAACCTCATTCCTCTAGTGGTAATTGGTCGGCAAGTTCCGAGTCTGGTCGTACAAGTATAGGTTCCGAAATAACTACCACAACAGTACCTCCAAAAAGTACAACTTCAGCTGCAACTTCTAATAATTCTTTGAATGCACACCACGGACCACCGAGTTCTATCATTAGTAGACGAAGGTTCCTTAATACCTCTGGCTCAGGCAGTGTAACAAGTGAAGGCACACTAACACCCGATATCATTCATGATTTGCATGAAGATTTGGAAACAAGCTCGGAATTCTCGTGCGATACCGAAGGTTACTACACATCATTCCATATGGATTCTGGCCTGAAGACTTTGAAGGAAGAGGAAATTACACCTAGCACACCAATGCATACAAGTAATGCACTGTCAAACTCGTCCAACAGTCAAACAATGACTGCGGAGAACGAATACGAATTATTCGGTAAAGGTTCCACTAGTACTACTACAAGTTCCGCAGGAACAGTTTGTACGACGCTAATGGCTGCCGGAAGCGATAGATCACTTGTAATCGGTCCAACCGTCCCGGAACGAAAGAGTTCGTTAGCTATAATGAGCAGAAATAGAAGCTCTAATGCACATAGCGCAAACGCTAGTCTAGACAGGAGTATAAATTCCTCGTTCTCAAAATCTCCGTTCGGCAGCCTAAGATTTAATCCAGTTAGACCATACACTGATAAACAAGGGTATAATCATTCGTCGCCGGAAATAAATGAAGCTCCTCCTCCAACAATCACTATAACCAGAAATGTTGGTAATCATAAAGAGATAACAGCAGTTGCTGAAGTGCATACAGAGACGGAGCTAGAAAGTGCAAAGAAAAGTACAGGAACGAGTTCCCCAGACTCGGGACACAACACATCTAGTTCACCTATCGAAGACTCCGTGTCGAGTGCACACGGGAAGAATAGCTTGTCCGAACAAGACTATTCAGAATCATCTGATCTCGAAGGCACAGAAAGAATAGAGAGGATAAGATACAAGACTACAATTAACAGCTCTAGAATTCCATCGATGTGTGTCATCACACCCTCTAACTCTGATGACGAAAGTGAAATTAGTCATAAAGATTCGGAAATGGCCATCAAAACTCAGACTGAATTATCAAAAGTAGCAAGTCGGCCTAAGTTAGACCTACCAGTTGATGAAAAGCCTAAAGAAGTGAAAACACCAACAGACTTAACAAAGCCAAGTAATAAAACAAGTCAAATTAAATCTTCATTACAGCCATTTAATAGTCTAATGTGCAAATTAAAAGGAGTTCTCCCTCATAAACTGTCCAATAAGAAATCGCCAGTCGCAAAAGAACCCGAATTAACTGAAGACTTTTACGATACTGGTGATTATGTTACAATAGCTGATGTGAAGAATAATAATCAGAAATTTAGTCTCAATAGAGGCATTTATGGTAACAGTGACGTAATTAAGAAAAACTTGCAGACTGTTCTCTCTGGGAAACTGCCTGAAACAGAATATGTTTCACTTAACGAATTGCCAAACTGCCTTAGTGGAAGTAAAGACTATTTAGAGCACAGCTTAGAAGATAAGCCGTCACCAGCATTAGATGATATTCAAATAAAAGGTGCCAAAGTTACTCTTGACTCGCAAGGACAAGTCATTTATTCATCTGACACTCTAAAGCGACGAAAAGGAGCACACACCACTTTCGAGCCCGGACCGTTCGTTCAAGAAATTAAGCCTACGACAACAGTCATCCAACGAGAAACTGCTGATATTGTACAAGTTATAGATGAAACTGATTTCCCTTATGAACCACCGCCACCATCAAGTAAGCCAACGTCGCCACAACTAGGAAAAATGATTATCAGAGCACCGATCGTTCCCGATGGGCCAATGACCACAGAATTCGTTACTTTACCGACACCTAAACCCAGTACAATTATTACTGCCACACCTATCACTGAAACACCTGTACTTAGCAATCAACAACACTCGAAAACAATCAAAAAACCACAAGACATACCGCGAGTAGTCGAAGCAATCACTAGGACCGGGGCTTATGTAAATATACACGACGCGGAGGGTGTCAGCTTATCTCCGACGAAAGACGATTTAGCAGGTAAGAATTTTTGCTCAAAGTCCATCTCAAGACAACTTTACGAAACAAAATTCCAAAATGTAGATGTCGTTGACCTAGCACCCCAAGTAAATGAACAAATAATTCCATTCGTTCCGAACTTCCAAACTCCCATAATGTTGCAAAATAAATTCGATAAACAGGAATTTAACAAGTCAGGCAGTAAAGTAGCCGAAGTTTTAAGAATGTTTACTAACAGAAACAATGCCAATAGTAATGGAGAATTATTAAGTCCCAGTAACACTAACGACGAACTTTCCGATAAATCAAATCTCAACAAAATAAAACGTAGCGATAGCTATAAATTGGCTAACTCTCCATTGATGCCCATCAAAAAGCTACTGAAACTCGAAAGTTTTGGCACAAATACCAAAAAAGTAGACTCGTTAGAAATGATTCAGGCCGAAATAGCTGCAGATTTATTGCGCGATCAAATTAACTACCCACCGACCGTATCCCCTAAACTGAGTCATAGAACTGCTATTGACGAATTGGAAAAGTGTGAATGTATGAACGATAACACTTCCTTTATTGACGATAAGTTTGAGAGGAAATTGTCAGCTTTGACGTTAAGTCCGTTTACTACTCCCATTCCTAAAAGGCACACAGTGGCTATAATTCCTGATAGGAGAGATACTTCTTTAGACATCCTGTCGGCAATTTTAGACGCTGACCCAGACGATGTCTGTATTCTCCACTCGCCACCCGCTTGCCCCCTCACTCCTAGCAAAGTCACTGTACCGGTTGATGGTTCTATGTACCGCGCTAGAATCTTATCAATTTCTGAATCCGACTATGGCACTGAAATCTGGTAACTTCAGAAACACTGTTTAAACTTTTATTTTTTTAGCTCATTTTTTATTTCCTACTCTCTAAAATAAGTACTTACTACGCATATTCCCTGTTACCGACACAAATCTACTAGAATAATGTTATTACGCTTACCTAACTCTCTCGAATCTCGAGATGTTTAGACAATGAATTAGTTTTATCGACGGTTTAGAATGTAGACTTAGAAATTATTATATATATAGTTAAAATTAAATCTATTAGGAACTAATCCGTCCAACGTACAATTAGTACCAAAATCGGTCTTCCCTGAATTTTATAAATTAATTGTGAATTCTGTGATAGTTTTTATTTTATGTAAGCGAATGTGAATTTTAATGATATTATGAATGAATTTTAAATTCTGTAGCTACATCGATGTATCAGTATTTTACTTTACATAATATAATGTTTTAGTGTTAAGTGTTAAATAATGCATGGTGGCTTTTTTCACCGCAGTGTGCACAGCTTACGAGTGGTTCATATTCTTCGTATGTAAGTGCATGGTGTGTTATTCTGTGTCCTTATGTTTTTATTGTAAATAATATTATTATAGAATTATTGTGAATTAACGCACTTATTTCATTTAATGTCACACCTTCAGCTATCACCCTCACTCTACTCATTATAGCACTGGGCTATGAATCTTTAACAAGTTCTGTTTATCAACTACACCAATTACTTTTGAACATCTCATTTTTTTTCCTGCTTAGTGAATAAAAATCTGATGTTCATCCACTTTTAATATTTATTTTTTTCCTTACAAAAATACTTATTTTTCATTTGAATACATTACGATAGACAGAACTTATTTTTAAAATATAAACCTACAAAATGAAATTTTGTAAATAATCCACTGAATCTATTTTCACATCACATCTCTGGGCGATAATAACCAATTGAACAGTACTAAATCTGAGAATTACAATAACATGACTAATTTGTGGAAAAGTGACCACGAAAGCAAAATGTTTAACAATGTTCGAAGATTAAAACATAGGTGTACAGTACTTTGCACTCATCTTACATCGCTTTGCACAGTGAAGGAGATTGCTTCCAATGTTTCGTCTTTAGCGACACCTCCTTAAAAGGTAAATTTTTGTGTTGCTTATTTGGCATGATGCATGGGAACTCAAAATTACTAACACAACTAAAAAAAATAACAAAAGCACTTAGTGGCCCACACTAAACAAAATTGTAATAATCTACTAAACATAAATTGGTCGAATGATGATAGGTTTAAGAATAAAATACCATGCACTTTATATACAGGGTCTCACATACCCATTATCAAAAAATTTTTAAACGTAGGTAATTTAAATGTGAACATCGAAATATAATATGTAATTGTTGAGCTATTTATGTATGAGTTACTAGTATATAATTTTAGCGTTGTGTTAGCCTTAGTAGCTTTGGGTTTGGTGTATTAGTGTATTGTTAATTGTTACCTATCTATTATTTTTGTTATGTATTTATAAGTAGTTACGTTGATGATTTGGTCTTATGTTTATATTTACTTCTTTTTCAATTAGCATGTTCTATTTTGAGAAGAATCTTTGTCCCATGTATTTTATTTCGAATTTTTCCTTTTATAATTTTTGTCTTTCTTAATATACAGGTAGGCTTTATTAGACTGAGTATTACTCGTAAATTGAGACCCCAGCAGGAAATTGCTATATAATGCAGGACAAATAAGCGTAATAGGTACCCGAATCCTTTGTAAATACAATTATTGTACGTTATTAGAAAAGACGATAACATATTTCCTGGTGTCTATTTTAACAATTGTCGAGTACTTTTACATTTTAAATGAGATATAAAATTACCGATGTCGTTCGGGGTCCTAATTTCCACCAGGTATAAAAAACTGTTACCATACGAGTATATTTATTATTTTATTTTCTACTACCTATGTATATTTTTTTTTTTTTTTATAATATTCCACAACTGTCACACAACGCCATCTAGTCTCAAGCTAAGCAGAGCTTGTGTTATGAGTACTAGACAACTGATAAACATACTTATATATTTCTAAATACATACATATTATAGATAATTTATATGTGTATGGAATGATATGGGATGGTTTTCAAAGGTTTTCATTATGTACATTATGTAGAAATACGCCGCACAGTACCGAACGCGCGTAGGTTTAGGGAGAAGTTGGGCGATGTAGGGAAAATACTCGCCAATAAGTATGTATATGGACCTTTTTTTTAATAAAAATGTATGTCATATTTGCAGACTATCGACATTCCAGTGCTGACAAGCCCTACTTGAACATACCGCCAAGTCTAATCCAAGACAAGGGACCAACTGTAGATCTGAATGCGATTAACCCCACCTTACATCGATATCATACTGCTCATCTACGTGGTAAGCACGGAATTGTCAATTACGAAAACTCTTCAAATGCAGCACAGAGAGAGCAACCAAAATTCTGGACCCTTCCTAAAAGAAGCAACTTAGAATCCAACGCGCCTCCAAGATCTGCCTCCAACTATGCTATGAAAACTGCACCTGGAAATCAAATTCCTCCAGACCAAAGGGTACAGAGTCCTACAAACAAAAACGAATCGATCAGAATTTCACCTATCGATCCCCGAACATCGGGACCCTTTAAATCCTCAACTCCATCCAATAAAGAAAATGTTGTTGACCTTAGTACTAAATTATTATCTCCAGTCAAATCAAGCATGACAAACGAGGAACTTTACGCTGTTATACATAAGAGTAAGAAGAAACTCAACATCAAAGATACCAACGAGAGATCAGAATCGCCCGCACTATCTACTATTAGCTTATCTCCAGTCAGTTCAGAAACATCTTTATATACGAAAGGTTCACAGCGCTATCCTGAAACAGGCTATTTAGGAGACCCACGTAACAGAATGAGCTGGTCGCCTTCTGAGAAACAAAATATACTTCCCCCTCCTGGTCCTATCTACGGCCTACAAAAGCAAGAAACAAATTGTGCCGATAGACATGGACCGATGTCTCAAACGTCGAGACTTGATTTCAAAAAGCTTTTGTTACAACACAGTGTTAAATTAAATACATTACCGCAAAATAAATCCAATAAGTTGTCAGCAGTAGAACAATTAAAATTGTCTAGAGAAAAGCCACAAACACTGCCTTCACAAGTTGCAAATAGATCACAAGTAAATATACTCGACTTGAGTGGGTCTCCTAAAACCTACACGCATAGAAAAGTTATAAAACCAAATGCTCAGCCAACGTCACCAGGGAGAACTGGAGCGCTCATAAAAGAACACAAGAATACGCCTAAAATTTTGCTTTCACCTAAGTCACAATGGCGTTTTGCCAGCCCAAGGTCCGACGTTTTATCTACTCCCATACCCGAAGCCTATAACGAGGATGAAAACTCCAATAGCTCTGGTGAAAAACACGACACGCTACCAGAAACCCCACCTTCAAAAACAGTTCCTATTGTAACAAACCAACACTTTGGAGCTCGGCGAAACTTAATTCCATTAAACGAAAACACTTTAGAAATCGAAAGAAACTTCCCTCAAGCCACAGATCAAGGAGTATTTCCTCTAAATAACGACTTCGTAAGGTCACAAGGTCTATCTAGAACAGAAATAATGCAAGCAAAGAGAGCAGAATTTTTCAATACTTGCCCTGATTCCTCCCCTCCCAAGTTGACTTCCTTCAAGAGTCCAACTGCGGCTGGTCCGTCTGTCAACTCTCGAAGCAAAACGTCGCCCGACCGAGGCAAGGTGTCGCCTACTACACTAGAAACTGCATTATGATGAAGCTGATAATGATGTTTCAAAGCGGTGCTTTAGAAATTCCAATCTCAAAGTTTGTAAACAAGGCAATGAAATTCATAGAAGCTTTAATCTAGTCTTTTCTTTCGCTTCAGTGCCACTTTTGCAGGCACTTTTTTCTTCGTATGACTACTTCGTAATTCGAGCTCAAATTAATAATTTTATTTTAATGCTCTATGGGGCCAATTTTGTTTTGTGTAAATGATATTTTCTACTCTACAATAGCAGGTTATAAAACTTAGTAAGTAAGTATTTATTGAGTACATATTGATAGGTACTATGTTAGTAGTGTTTTGAACTTTTTCAAAGTTTTTAAGTTATTCGGAATACAATTTTAAATAAAACGTGTTGAATTATGTTTTTGTATCATTTAGCCCTTTCTTAAATCATATGCCTAAATAGAAAGGCATTTAGAATGCTGCACTTACCTAATGTAATGATGATAATATAGTAATTCCCGTTCAGTTATCAGTAGTGAATAATGGAATACAATTTAGTAGAGATGTAAAGAGAGAGTACAGTATTGTTTTTTTATACTCTAGCTTGATCCTTATTGGCGACACCATTAGCTGTTGCTGTTTTTTATGGTGGAAAATTATCTAAGACTTCTCTCGCTCTTGGGCGGGGCGAGAGGAAGTGACTAAAACCTACTCCTGTTCCTTCTTTGCCTTTGTTCCAGGGCCCCGGGGTTCTCTTTCACTTAACTCATGACCGCAGTAGGCTTCGACCCTACGATTTCCTGACATCTTGAGGCGCCCGTGGAATACTATGCGCCGATGACGACTTGGGCTCGGTCCAGACAGTTACCGGACGACCGAACAGCGTGCTACCCATTGCTCGCCGTCCGCAAGCCTACGCCTCCGGTGGCTGGAAATCGGAATCGAGATCCCGGCGGCTGGGGCGTGAGGGCCATTCCCTCGCGCGTACAGCCGCCTCCTTCGCTAACATTACTGCTTCGCAGAAGGAGGTGACCGCCTGCCATTCCTCTTCGCTCCAGACCATGACCTCTATCAAAACCCCGACTTGGCGGTCCACACAATGGTGACAACCGGGCGTTTTTTCCGCATGAATCCGGTGCAGGAACCTCTCGAACTTACCATGTCCGGAGGAATTGGCTGGTGCTGTAGGCTGCTAATTAAATTATTTGTAAACTAGCTTCTGCCAGCGGCTTCACCCGCGTAAAAGAGGTTTCCCCATACAAACTTTGGACTAGGGGTCCAAAGTTTTTATCCCCTTAGGTGGCGAAATATTTCTTAGTGCTCGCCTACGTCTTAAAAGGAAACCTTGTGCAAAATTTCACGCTCTTAGTCCCAGTAGTTTCTGCCGTGCATTGATAAGTCAGTCGGGCAGTTTTTACTTTTAAATACCTACATACTTATAAACTAGCGGTCCCTGGTCTGCCCGAAAGCTGCCTTTCATTAGAAAAAAATTGAGAACCCGATTGCAGCGCCATCTACCGGGTCCAATTATATTTTCAAACCATCCAAGGACCCACTCAAATATAGGTACACAGAAAATTTCATGAAAACCGGTCAAGTCGTTTAGGAGGCGTTAGGTTAGGACAAACACGTACAGAATAATTATACATATAAGCTCATATAAAGATTAGTATTCTATATCCGAAATCAACAGGTTTAAATGCCAGCAAGTATTTTTTTTTTTTCATAAATCTAAAATAGCTGTCCTTATTGGGTTTTTAACATTGCCCTTTTTCTGCGCCAGTTAAGTAAAAAAAAGAAACTGTACCTAGTGGATTAACTCAAATCAAACCTATTTGTGAACCAACTTTTTGACGGCACGGTTGTTGCAGTGGTTGAACGATTGGCTGCTGCGATGCGAGTCACGGGTTCGATCCCCGCACGGAACAAATATTTGTATGGCCTACAGTTAAGTGTTCCGGTTCTGGGTGCCTTTTGTAGGTTGCTAAGTGAGTTTACATGTTTGTGAACGCACCCACGATACAAGAGTAATTCCTAGTATGGTGCAACATTTTTTTTTTAAATATACCTGATGATTCGGATCTAGAGATTGCACAAACAGCAAACTATTGCAAATATCTCTATTAGCATTTTTCTCCAGTGATACATTATATAATAAAACCAACCAAAAGACATGTAGGTACCTACCTACCGCTGGACATAGGGCTGCCCCGAGTATCACCACATGACCTGATCCTGTGCTTAGCGCATCCTGCGGTCTCCAGTGGCCCTCAGTGGAGGAGATCCAATGTTCCAACATTACTTGGTCGCACCTATTCCTGTTTATTACCAACGATTTTGTCACCACTGGTAAAAAAAATCCTGACTGTTGCCAGTGGGGCAATACCAATACCAAAGAGAAGTCATTGGGCAATATGATACATATCTACTAGTGACGTGCCGGATACTTAAAAATTTAGATCCGCAGATACGGATCCGGATATGACCGAAAATAGGCCCATTTTATACGAATCAGTGTCGTAATAGAGTTACACTGCAGTCGTATTAATCACTATTTGATCATGTAGTGGTCGTATAGATGTCATAAGGACTTCTTTTCGTCGAGTTATGGTGTTTATTGGCGCTGCTTTGCGGCATTTTATCGAATAACTAGTGTTCATCATGACTTTTAAGGAATTTTGATGTAAAGTGATGAGATAAAAGTAGTGAATTGAAACTTAAAAATCTATTAATCTTATACTGTGTAAGAATAATATATTTTTTTATCATTGAATGAGAAGTACAGCCTGCTCTTCTCAAGGTGGGCACACCTCTACCGTATGCTCCACCGTGTCCTCCGGGCGGTCCACACAGTGGTGACACCCGGATGTTACTTCCACACGAATCCGGTGCAGGAACTTCCCGAACTGACCCCGAACCATCCGTATGGCCATAATCCTCTGGCATGCGTTCAGCTGGGCTGCCGGTCGCTTTCGCAGCGACGGAACCCACACCGGCGCTCCACGGACCGAACGATGCCTGCGTAGAGCCTCCGGCAGGAGGCGTCTGGACCCCCTAGGTTGGGCAGGAGCCGCGATTTAGTTTGAGAGCCAGACGTCGGAAGTGCTCCTCGAAATTCCACCGGCTGTCGAGGACGAGTCCTAGGTAATCGTCGACTCGACGCCGATGTGAACTCCTCCTACCGTTCATTAAGGACCCCGTGGTGGCGCGCTCCAAGGGCCGTAAAAACACATGGCCTCGGACTTGTGCAGCGCCACCTCGAGTCCCAACTGCTGGATCCTCTCAACGACTGTCGCAACCCCGCGTGTCGCTAGTTCGACCGCCGCCGCCCGGTACGACTCTCCCTGCGGCAGGACCAGCGTGTCGTCTGCGTAACAGACCACGCTGACCCCGTCAGGAAGGTCGCCGTGCAGCACGTAGTCGTACCCGATGTTCCACAAGGGCGGTCCTAGTACCGATCCCTGCGGAACACCGCACGACATCTCGCCATTTCCACTCTCCCTGGTGACCAGGGTAGATGATGTACCTATCTGACAGGTAGGCCTCGATCACACGACAGAGGTAGTCTGGCACCCGGTGATCCGTCCACCGTGGTGCGTCCCCTGCGAAAGCCAAACTGGTCGTCCGCAAGATTCAGCACCAACCGTGCTAGGTGCACGACGAGACGGTCTGCAATTACTCTTTCAAAGAGCTTGCCCACCTCGTCAAGCCGCACAATGGGCCGATACGCGGATGGAGAGTCCGCTGGCTTTGTGATGAGGACCAGTTTCCCCCATCCTCTAGCGAAGTGAGAACTGGCCCCTCATGTAAGTTCAGATCAATAGGTATAAAATTAATATTTACGATTATTATTTAACATTACAATTGATTAAAATAATTATGTTATTTGCAGTGGTCAGTCATCGTTATAAATTAAAGAAGATGGATCAATGAACTGGATGGATTGATTTACACTTTGTCAAGATATAGGTAGTTAAGGAATGTACTAACAACTATTTTGTAAACTTGCAATAATTGTAAACAGGCAATAGATACATAATCTGGATTAACTTGACTTGTTTTCTTTAGTGGTGAAAACCACTTGGAAACATATTTTTCATATCTTCTTGCCACTGGCAACCATTAAGATTTTTATTCTTCATTTGTTACAGCGGTTTCAACAAATCCAGTGAAATAACTGAGAAAATAATATGTGTTTTATGTCCCGCCCTGGCAATCAGTGGTAACAACAGAGAATATACACTTTGTTCCCACTGCAGAACCTACCTACTTCAACAACCATCACATCTACTAGCAACGGGTCTTGCACAGTCTGGGCAGTGCTTGGGGCAACTTTGTTTACCTTTGGCACTTCTTTGAATCCATTCATTTGTGATTATAAAGGATACTTCATAGTTCTCTCCTTTTTGGGATACTTGTTTCTTCTAATGAGGCCGTGTGAGCAAAATTTTAGTGTCATGTCAACATACACTGGTCAAAGACTTGGTTATGAAATGGGACCATTTTACGGCTTTACAAACATTGCCCAGATAAGGATCTTTTTTAAATTAAGACAAACATCATAGTATATTGATGAATTATATCTAAAATCTTAGTAGATAAGAACTGGCTATTAAAAAGAAACAAAAAGTAACTTAATGACTATTTATTTTATATTAAACTTATAATAATATGCCACAAGCCAGGACATCATTATACAGTATAACTATGGCAGGTAGTAACAGTTATATTTATAAATGTAAATAATATTCAGAAAAGCTGGATTGTTGTAGTCAAGTATAGCATAGATATAGCATATCAATTTACTTACACAATAATTTTAACAGGTTGAGTTAGGTTTTATAATATCAGTGAATACCATCAATCTTATAAAGAAAGTAGGTTGAGTGAGCATTTTAAGACAACTCTACCAACAGATAACACTGATAAATCAAATTGATGGTCAGTGGGTAGCCTTAGGGGCGGATTTCTAATAACTAATTACAGTTACATTAAGAACATACAGTAAAACAAAGCACAAGTTGAGTCACTGACACAAAAACTGTTTCATAACCTCAAAGTTAATGATGAAAACACTTGATGTAACACGGGTTTGTGGCAACTATTTAATTATTCCCAGTCCTCTTCAATTAGTATAAACTGACACTATTTGTTCATAGGTGGACCATTCATTAATGGTGGTCGCATTTGACCCATGGGTCCCATAGGGCCCATTGGCCCCATTATTGGACCCATCATAGGTGGCCTCATTCCCATCATTGGGGGCATAGGGCCGTGTGGTCCCATCATCATTGGCGGAGCCATTGGTCCTCCAGGACCCATCGACGGTGGTGGCAGCATTCCAGGTGGGCCTCCAGGCGCAGGCACAGGTGGTCTAGGGCCTCCTGGACCCATAACACTGGGATCCCATGGCGGCGGAATAGCAGCTCCCTTGTTAAATGGATTTTGCGCTATTTTACCCGCTTTGAATGCCGCTGTTGTAGCATCGATGAGATGTTGAGCTTGTTCTTCCATCCACTTTTGATAGTAAAATTTTACGTTGTCTTTATGTTTTCTGCCCGTACAATGTGTTTTCCTGACGCTTGGTGAATCGTGCGTCAAATATGTATCGCAATAATCACAATAATACTTAGGCATTGTCGTATAAAATAGAAAATCACACACTATGACTATTTTTATTCACCAATGTTCACACAAATGACAGCAATTATTAATTGCCATGCCAAAACGAATGGCATCAATTGGCGTCTGCTCAGCAGTTCTCAGTCTTTCATTCAAAAATTCATTCGATTACACAGACGTTATTGAATGTATTGAATATATAAAGTTTGATACAAAGTCCTTTAAGCCATGAATAGTTAATTTAATCATGAATTTTAATAGTTAATACCATAAGAATATGGATGTACACATTCAAATGGTTTGGTAATATTTGACAGTAATTCAGTCATTTTATAATGTTAACCTTCTGGGCAAACTTTGCTGAGTTAGTGAATACTACAATAAAATTTTTAACTCCCATTTTACACAGATCGCGCCTCTTTGAATAATTGCACTTACTGTCCAGTTGCGTAGACACTTGAGATACAAAACTAATTTTTTTACATCACACAATATCTACTAGAGCTTGGCCATCGAAAGATGGCAACAAAAAGGAGACCGAATTAAAACAACATTTGAAGCAGTCCACCCTGACTGTACGCTGCTTAAACGGAGTTGATATTTTTGATTATTCATGAAAATAATATGCGATGCACGTTATTTAACAATTCATGAACAAAACCAAAAAATATTATTTTTTAAAGTTTATTTATGAAATAAAGCGTTTCTTACCTTTAAATTGAAATAAAAGAAATTGTGTGTGAGATATCATCGATTTTTTTCTATAAGTTTGAAAGATATATCAATGCCATATAGAAAACAGTAACAAAATTGCATTAGAACTCAACAGTACAAAAATTCAACAAATTGTAACCCTCAAATTACCTATGTTCAGAGTATATTGATTACTTGTTAAAGAAAAACCATATAGTGTATTTGGAAAGGATATTTTATGCAAATTGAGAAACAGTTATAAAATTAATTATAAAAGATAACTGTCATAATTATTAACATATAATGCTAGAAAGAAACGAAGGACGACGAGCAGGCTTCTCTTTAAGATGATTGATAAATTTAAAGACCAAAAAGTGAGATTAATCAGAAATCTGCAGAGAAAATGCGACGGCTGGGTACAATAATTTCATTTATAGGTATTTATAAAATCGTTCAAATGTCCGCCGCGGCTTTGCTGGGCAGCGCGCATCCTGAATGTCAAATTTTCCATGTGTGTGTGTGTCCATCAGGCTGATGTCCATATCATCCAATTCAGGCCTAATGTTGGTAATCATCTACTTATAACGCCCTTTTACGGACATAACGCATATATATGTCAGCACCACCAAACTCTACTATTTTGAAGGGAACCGAATTATCCAACACACGCGCCAGTGATTTCAAATGTCAAACTGAACAATTAGTGCGCCCCAGTGGTAGTGGAGCTAGACCAGAATTAAGTCAAGCATTTTTATCTTCAATAAAATCTCCCAACTTATAATATGCTTGCCTGCATAGTGGGAGTGCTCTTTCAAAACCAGAAAGTTATTATAAAGCGTTGGAATAAAAGATGGTGGATGACTGAAATACACCGTAACCGATCAACGTATGTTGTGTTGTTGTGCAAACAACTGAGTTCGGTGAGGACCTGCGTCTGGCGGAAAGTGTGGATGCCTGCGTAAGGCCTATCTAGCTCTGCTTGGGTGGTGCTAATGCTAACCTTGTTAAGGTTATAAAAGAAAAAATAAGGATTTATTATTATCTGCTAGATATTTTTTTGTTTGTAATGTTACATGTCTAATTGTTAAATATACTGGAATCATAGATGTATAGCATATTATTTTTATGAATTATACACAAGTATTAACTCCGTTTAAGCAGCGTATAGCCAGGGTGGACATCAAATTCTTCAGTTTTTTTTTAATTTGTCGCCTTTTTGTTAGGACAGTTTCTTCGTTTTCGTTGGCCAGACTCTCGTTTAGTTTTCTTTTCATGTTTGACCAGACAAATTTCAAGTTTTATTAATTTTTAATTAAATGTATACACATTGACCTACGAGAAGCTATTTAAAACCGATTTCTATTCCTACTCGTTCACTGCGCACGCGGTACGGTTGTGGAATTCACTACCGCCTGACATTAGGGGCTGCCAAACTATTGCAGTTTTTAAAAGAAGAGTGAAAGAACACTATCTTTCTATTTCGTCATAGTTGCATATTAGTATGTATTATTTTATTATATTATTTAGTATGTATTTTTGTGATATTTATTTTATTATGTGTATGTATATAATTATAATAGTATATCTTTTTTTCATTTTTATTTTTTGGATGTTATATGTATTTTGTATGTACCAATTTTCCTTTTACTTCTACACACAGTGTCTACATCTCTATTTTCTCCAACTCTCCTTTCGCAGGTATGCTGGAAGAGATTTCTTTAGAAATAAGCATCACCTTTGTACTATTCTTCTGTTTCCTTCTTCTTTTCTTGTATTTATTATTGTGTGTACATAAATTGTTAAATAAATAAATAAATAAAATAAAATAAAAACTTGTTGAATTTAGTAGAATAATAAATATATTACTAAAATTTATCGGATATACAAGACCTGTATATCCGAACGTGGCAGTACTAGTCCAAACTCAGAAATTGTAATCTGTCTGTGGTACAACGCTAGGTATTGCAAAAAATTGCAAATGGCGCGCAGCGTTTGTGATTGATGCACGTGCGACTGACATTTCAAATAATTTACTACATCGCGTTATATATATTTCAATAAATACTAAATGTACCAGAACAAAACTAATTAAACACGATACACGTGCTTCAAAAAATTATAATGCCGGACATGAAATATATTTTAGTTACCGGTGGAGTTATAAGTGGTGTAGGAAAAGGTGTGATCGCAAGCTCATTTGGCACAATTTTAAAAAGTTGTGGCATCGATGTGACTTCAATAAAAATTGATCCATATATTAATATAGATGCTGGAACTTTCTCTCCTTATGAGCATGGTAAGTTGAACAAGTCAGTTTTTGAATTAACCAAACTTCTGTTTTTTTCGCCGCGTGTTAGTGCTGCGTTAATTGCATGTGTCTATTTTTATTTTCTAGGTGAAGTTTACGTGCTCGATGACGGTGGTGAAGTTGACCTTGATCTTGGCAACTACGAGCGCTTCTTGGATATAACATTGCATAGAGACAATAATATCACTACTGGCAAGATATATCAGCAAGTTATTGAGCGTGAAAGGCGAGGAGACTACCTAGGCAAAACTGTTCAGGGTACATACACAAACAAATTTTGAGCTGGTCAAAGTCATATTCAAAACAGATTTCTATTCCAATAAATGCACAATTTTTCAATTTATACATCATTCAAATAAACATAGAAAAGTTCTTTCTGAGCATTCCTTAATTAAATTGAAAGATGAGTGAATTTAGATGATGGTAAAAACTTGAATTTAGCTTATTTTACTTTTAATCTTTGTAAACAGTAAAATTACTATATGTGCATGAATTTTTATCCATGTCAAGTAAGTTTGACAGCAACAACAATTTGCTTTATTTATTTCTAGTCATTCCACACATAACGGATGCTATACAAGAATGGGTGCAAAGAGTAGCTCATATACCTGTTACGCCAGATAATGCACCTCCTAGAGTCTGCATTATAGAACTTGGTGGGACAATAGGTGATATTGAAGGAATGTCATTTGTAGAAGCATTTAGACAGTTCCAATTCAGAGTAAAGAGGGAAAACTTCATCTGTGCACATGTGTCTTTAATTCCAATGGTAAGCTAAACTATTGTATGTTTTCATCTGAAATACCAACATGAATTTTCTTGTTTCTAATCTAAGAATGTCAAAACAATGTCTGTATTCAGAAATAGGAAACTTCAGAAATATTGGATACTAGCTGTTTCTGCGGCTTTGCCCGCATACAGAAAATATGGCCTATGTTACTCAGGAAAGAAACTGCTTAAGGTACATTAAGAAAATCACTTTCATGTGATCTGCAATTGGCTTATCTAGCCATCAAATGTGGTTTTAGTAGATTGTAAATATATATTTCAATGTATCATCATTGAGTAGTTGCAACAAATATAAATGTACAAGTACATGTACTACATCTAGTGGTTTAAGTGACCTTTTAGACAAAAAATGCCTGTGTTAGGGCACTTCGCTCTTCCGACACTTAAAGCAACATAAAGTATTATAATAATAACCATTCTTGAGTCTCTTTAATCCAGGCCCATTATTTCCCATTTGTTTAGATATGTTGTGGCCAATTTGGCCTTATGGCCATTACCTAAGGACCTCCAAAATATTGGTAATATTGAAGTTCTGAGACTATTCATTAGCGCAACCAAGTAGTCTCTTAAATTGCATACAGTTTCTGTTTATTTCATTCTTTATTATAGACATCTTTACATATTCATAGAGTTTAGAGAAGACTCAAATTATGAATAACATTTAACATTTTAGCCAAAATCTACAGGAGAGCCCAAAACAAAACCTACACAATCATCCGTCAGAGAGTTGCGTGGCTTGGGCTTGTCACCAGACTTAATATTGTGCCGGTCAGAGAAACCCATCAATCAACCTGTCAAAGAGAAGATTTCCAACTTTTGCCATGTTGGTCCCGAACAGGTAATATTTTTGTTCATCTTATCAGGGTTTTTGTAGAACTCTGTACTTACTTACATTATTTGATTTTTGTTGTTGCTTTACCAACATTTTGATAATTACTCGAGAGTTGTTTGATACATTAATCATTAAAACATATTTATTTAAAGATGGCCTTTGTAGGTCACTAGTTCAGTTATATTGATTGAATGCTTTTCTTCAACAAATGAATAAGTATTCTACTTATAAACGAAAGAAAAAGCTTATAACAAAAGTAAATGATTACTGATATGGTAAAATCAATAAGTTAAAAAAATTTAAGATTCATAACATGTTTCTTCAAACTTTTTTTTTTATTACTGTCAATTATTGTGCTAGCAGATTTCACTATCTATTCTTCTTTAATATCCGGTCTTCCATGGTTTACCCGCGTCTTTGGTTAATGCTCCGCTACCGAAGGTTAGCGTGATGTTAGCCTATACTTTTCGTCATGAACCTGGCTATTCCATACAATAAGATTTTTTCTCATCCTTCTGGTAGTTATCGAAATAACGCGTTTAAACAAACAAAAAAACTTCAGCTTTGTTATATTAGTATAAAGATTAAAACAATGTAGTTACTGAATACAGTGAGAGCTATTCTATGAGGTCAGTGCTTTGTGACCGAATTCTGACTCACGGATACAGAAATAAAGCTACGTACAGATAATGGTATCAACTGTATTTCTGAAAAGATTAAACTAGGTTAATATAAATATAAGCTGGTATTGAAGCCTAAAGTTATATTTTCTGGAAATGTGTTTTTCCTTTATGTTCAATTGAACATGACCAATCTGTTACAATATATATTTTTACAGTACGTAAATCGTATGTGGGGTTCTGTACTTATTATACGATGTTTAGGGTTCCGTACCCAAAGGGTGAAACAGGACCCTATTGCTAAGACTCCACTGTCCGTTTGTCTGTCACGAATGTCACGAAGCTGTATCTCATGAAACGTGATAACCAGACAGTTTATTAATTTATTATAAACTTTCACACATGATATATTTCTGTTGTCGCTATAACAACAAATACTAAAAAAAGAATACAATAAATATTAAAGTGGGCTCCCATACCGCTAATAGCTGCGACACAGTTTTATTTTAAACTAATGTAGCTGTTAACGAGCACTATATATTGTAAAAATTGTTATGTTCCAATAAATACATTTATTATTATTTATTATTATTATACAACAAATGTGATTTTTTTGCCCTTTTATTTGCTACGGACAGCACGGAAACCTTTGTGCCCCAGTCCGACTCGCACTTAGCCGGTTTTTTATACCCATGGGGTTCTACCTAAAAAGGTGCGTGTTTATATATGCATAAATAAGTGCTGATTGTGAAGGTTGGTGCAGCATTTTCAACATATGCCTGTTACAATAACAAATCAACTTGTGTTTGTAAACTATTGTTTGAATGAAACAACTATGCTTACTGTAAATAGAACTCTTCAAACATGTGCTCTGAACTGTATTATTAATCACTGCAATGACATATCAATCAATGCACTTTGCAGTAATAGATTGCTAAGAAATTATTATTTTGAACCTGACTTGTTAGTCACTACGCAGTAAGATTGATAAGGTATATCAAACACGCCTGTATTTACTGAAGGGACAGACCAGTGTATATTACACCAAAATGTCAGCATTTATTTCCCACATAAAAACCGTTAAGTATATTGCGATTAGGGAATCCTATCCCGCGATCATCATCATCATTATTATATTTTATAATTTATTTTTTAAATACATATGTACTTAAAATTTAAACAAAAAAGTATTAAAAAAATCTCAATCCCGCAAATATAATATAATATTCCACAACTATCACACAACGCCGTCAAGTCCCAAGCTAAGCAGAGTTTGTGTTATGGGTACTAGACAACTGATAAACATACTTATATATTTCTAAATACATATATAGATAAATTATACCCAGACACAGAACAAATGATCGTACTCATCACACAAACATTTGTCCTGGGTGGGAATCGAACCCACGACCTCCGGCATAGCAGTTAGGACCACTAACCACTAGACCAACAGGCCAGTCAGATCAGCCAATGGGATGGGCAAATCCCACGGGATTGATGACTTCAATCCCGCAAACTTGCAGGATAGGATTCCCTAATTGCGATCAACCAGGTACAGATCCAGGCTCAGGAGCCTGGATCTGTATTAATTCTTATTCTGCTGGACCAACAAAACAAATTAAAAATTAATCATGTGAATTCAGAACAGACATGAACAGTGATAGACCAGTGGTAACGGGCCCGACTTAGGAATCGTACGTCGCGGGTTCAAATCCAGGCGCTTTACTTTGTGTAATTTGTTTGCATCACCACTGCTCTCAAAATGGTGAAGGAAAACATCGTGAGGAACCCGGTAGGTATATCCTAGATCCAAAAATTCAAAGACATATATGTGACATCCACCAACCTGCACTGGGCCCGCATGGTGAATTATGGCCCATTCCCTCTCATAAAGAGGAGGCCTGAGTCACCATTATAAGGCTAATTATGCTTTTATTAAGCTTATGTGAATAACGTCACATTCCTTGTCTTTCTGCCTGATACATCTATCCTATGTGAAGTTCTGTCATAATAATATGCTTTAGAACATGCAATTCAGCTTCACTTTTTTGATTGACCGACATTTTGACAATACAAAAGTGCCTTTAAATGGTTTATTTGAAATAAATGTATTTGATTGATATGAAGTGCCTCGTCTGAAAAGAGTAATCCGTAAAATTATTTTTTTTGTTTTTATTCTTGGCATCTCTAGTTCGGCTGTCAGGTTTAGTACTAATCAAGAAGGATGAGGCACAAACTACAAAGTATAAGAACACCTAAAGTAGGTACGAACTCACGGTTAACTATGTACGAACTAATGAGATCAAAGATAGATAACAGTATTTACTGTAGTTTCTCGCAGTTCATTGGGTATCGAAATGACGACTGTCAGGTAGATTATCATTCTTCAAAAGAATTGTTGAAAAATAATAAACTGCATTTGGTTATAAATGCAATCACATATCTTTCCACCAACTTAATGTTAAAATTGCACCTAGTGACAGTGAAAGCCATTACTATCAATAAAACAAGTTTTCAAATGAGGCTCTAAGAAACTGAAAGTTTAGATGTCTTGTAGATTTCTATGTTAGTGTTTGCCTACTTTTTAATAAAAGATATGATTTAAATTGTAGCAGCAAATAAATTTTAAATTGTCAAGTGCTACTGTACCAAAGTTACCCCTTATAGCAGCTATAATAAACCATTATGTTTTTTTAAATTTATTGATGATTTATATTTTTTTATTAGCTGACCTGGCATGCGATGTTCTGGCATACAAAAACCGGGCAAGTGCGAGTCAGACTCGCGCACTGAGGGTTCCGCACAAACTTACAAGATGACAGTTCAATTCTCGAATTGAGTTACGAAAATTTTTTTCTATACTTGTGCTATGAGACCTTGCTTCATGCCAAACTTCAGCTTTGTAGGTCCCAACGGAAAGTACCCTATGAATTTTGATTCCCTTGAGAGTGTCAAAATATACGTTTTTTTGCGACATAAACGGCCGTATCTTTTTTTTTTCGTTAACTCAAAAGTTTGATTTTTTCACAGTTTCAAGTTTCCGCAAACCTGATGTTTTAATTTCAACTTTATACCTCCACGCGTTCTCGAGATAAAGGGTCTTGACAGACAGACGGGTTTATTTTTTTCCTTTTGAGATACGGAACCCTAAAAATTACGCAAAACGAAATGTTGCGATTTAAAAAATAGGGGTTGGGGTAGGAGAGCGAAAAATAGTTTACTACTTATTCTCAGACCTACCAAATATAAACAAAATAATTCATAAAAATCGGTCAAGCCGATTCGGAGGAGTTCGATAACAAACACTGTGACACGAGATTTTATATATTTGAAGATATTTTCTATAATTGGATTCCTACTTCGAAACATCTTGTGTTCACAGATCTTATAACTGACGGAGAGAAAATGGGCGAACGAGTTTCCATAAATACATTTTTAATAACGCCGTTTTTATTTACTTTCAGGTAATATGCATTCACGACTTGACATCTGTCTACCATGTACCACTACTGATGGAAGAGCAAGGAGTCGTACAATATTTAAATGAAAGGCTGCAGCTGAATATGTCTATGCCGCGTCCAGGAAAGTAAGTATATTATGTGTTTTAAAAATGTATATTGAATTTTATAATTTCACTTTAAACTAAGAACTGTCGCCTTACGTCAGTACACTTCTATACTATGTTTATAGAGGAAAGATTCGTATTTTTGTATGTTTTTATTTTTGTTTGTGTTTGTTTTTGTATATATGTATTTTATTATTATAAATAACTTATTTTTTAATTTTTTTTTCTCTTTGAAGTATCTGTTATTTGTTTATTGTGCAAACCTACCACAGTTGTCTTTTTTAACCCAAAGGTTGACTGGTAGAGAATGCCTTGTTGCATTAAGTCCGTCTATAGATGTACCACTACTGTACATGAAGTTTAAATAAACTCTAAAACTACTGGTTAAAAAGTCTCACCAGTAGAATGCTACTTTAATACTGAATGACATAGGGATGCGAGGGAAGCCGCTGGCAGAAGCTAGTTCACTATAAACCAAAGAGCTGAGACAGCAAGGTGAGCTTGACTCCTACAAAAGTATAGCAACAAACAGGGGTTAGAGTACTCGCAGTCGAAGTATGATTGTTTTAATACGGAAAAGAGTCATGTACCTGGAGTATGTATCTTTTTTCGAACGGCTCAAGTACCTATGTGCTAAAGATAGACAATACAGGTTATGCAAAACCTCAAGGAAAAATTTGTCTTACACAGAAATTATGAATTAATTATTTCTTTTAATCTATAAGTTATACATACCTAATGAACTCGTAAAGCTTAAAAGACGGTTATCGATTCGTCTAGAATAAAATCATAAAGATGTTTCTTATCTATGTAGGGTAAACTGAGGTATAACTGGCCACGTTCAATTATTGGCCACTATTCACTTTAACTGCATAAATTAAGAATTATTCTCATAGAACGCCATCTATTATTTATTTTCGGTATTACCTACTCAACTAGCTTTCATTATAGTAACAGTTTTTTCCAATATGAACACTAGCGCCAAAAATATCGGCCATTTTGTGACAGTACGCGAACGAGTTCCGACGTGAACGGTAAGTCTTTAAAAAAAATTTAACGTAATGATTGACATCAAAAGTGAATTTTGGGAAATTTCGTGTAGTAAACGTGAGTAGATTGTGTTTGTGGTGTTGTATAGATGGTAAGCGACCATTTCTTTAAGTTATGTTTTGTCAGTATCTATGTTTTAGCGAGATTAGTTGGGTGGCTAGTTTTTGATTGTAATTTTTGCATATTTTCATTTATTGGCCACCCATGCCAGTTACTGAGTTATACGCTAATATCCGAATTTAACGAAAAATTAAACGTATTTAGTAGGCTTATAAGGTACACTATCGCCTAAAAAAAAATCAAATAAAAATATACATGTTTATCAGTAACTGGCATGGGTGGCCAATTGCATTATAGTTGTATGGCCAGTTACTGACGGAATATTTTTTGTTGCACAGATTTTCTGAAATGTCGTTAAAAAAACGCCAATACTCTAAAGAGGCAATAGAAAACTGCTATTAAATTTATTGAAAACGATGAAGGTTCGATTCGTCAAGCAGCAAAAAAATTCGGCGTACCTCGAAGCAGTATCCAGTTCAAAATACGAAATCCGAACACAAAATTTAAGTCTGGACCTGATCCAGTGCTTACCGAAGGTGAAGAAAATGAGTTGTGTAACTTTATTATACAACAAGCTAAAAGAGGATTTCCCAGAAAGAAAGAAGATATACAGGTTTGTGTCCAGGATTTTTTGAAGAAAAATCCAAGACCTAATCCATTCCGGAATAACAAACCTGGAGATGTATGGTTCAAGGCATTCTTGAAACGTCATCCCAACATCTCGATTCGGACATCAGAGGGAGTCACTAACGCAAGTGCCTGTGTTTCGGAATTAGATATTAGGAAATGGTTCCAAGAAATAAAACAATACATTGACGATGAAGGTTTATCTCCTGTCATTCAAGACCCTGCCCGTGTGTTTAATGCTGACGAAAGTGGCTTTAATATTTGTCCAAAAACCGGCAAAGTTTTGGCAGAAAAAGGATGCAGAAATGTGTACGAAATTGAAAAATCATCTGCTAAGGAAAACATAACAGTGTTATTCACATTTTCTGCCGCCGGTCAAGTGTGCAATCCCATGATCATTTATCCCTACAAAAGAATCCCCGACCGAGTTACGTTGAGTGTGCCATCTGGATGGGGAATTGGCCGCAGCGACTCGGGCTGGATGACGGCTGCGGTCTTTTATGATTATATAGCTAACTGCTTCCACCAAGAACTAACGCAAAATAATATTCCTTTTCCAGTAATTTTGTTTGTTGATGGCCACAAAACGCATATAACATTAGAAGTATCTGAACTCTGCAGAACCTTACAAATCCATTTAATTGCACTCTACCCGAATGCAACGCGTATTTTGCAACCAGCAGATGTTGCAGCTTTTCGTCCGATAAAAGCTGGATGGAAAAAGATGTTGCGGGATTGGTACATTGCATGTAATTATCAAGAATCTCTCAACAAAGAATCTTTTGCTCCTTTACTAAAAAAAGTTGTAGATTCATGCGCAAAAAAAGAAACTTTGATAAATGGATTTAGGGTAACTGGCCTATACCCATTTGAAGCCGACAATGTTGACTACAGCAAGTGCTTGTCAATTAAAAAACCTGAAAATGATGCACCTACAATTATGAACACAACAAATGCTGAATGTGTACTGACTTACTCCGATTTTTGTGAGATTGTAGGTGAATCAATAATTCTCAAATGTCACACAGTTACATCATTAACGCAAGTAGATGTTGATGACAACTTTACAGCAATTTATAAACTTTGGCAGAAATTTAAAGCTGTTCCCGAAGAATTTATGTTTAGACAGGATTGGAATCAAAGTGTACACACTGATGAAAATGACTTGTTAACCAAAAGTAGCTGTGTAATAGATTTGAAGAAACCAAGCGAAGAAAGCAAAATGATTCTAAATGAATATACCGGTGAACTAACAATAAACAACGAAGATAATAAAAATGAGACACAGAACATACAAGTGGAAGAAAATAAAGGGGGTAGTCACCAGAAAATACTAACACATTTTCCAGATGTCTGTACTCCATTACCTATAACTACGATACCAACCCAAATAGAGATTCACGAACCAGACAGTTTTACCGACGACACTAGTAGTTTACAGCCTACCACATCAAAAGAAATAGAGATGCTAATATCAAACACTATAATAGAACCGCAACCTAGCACTTCGAAACAGATTAATCCAAATAAAACTGTTTCTGTTGTCTCAAATATACCTTTCTCGGAATATCTGAAACAAAAGTTACCCGATTTTCCCAAACGACAAGGAAAACGCCAAATTAACAGAAATCCATTCGCGTTGACATCTGACCTATATGTTGAAAAGATAAGAGAAAAACAATTAAAAAAGCAAGAAGAAGATGCTGCAAAAGAAGAAAGGAAGAGATTAAGAGAAGAGAAAAAAAGTCAAAAAGAGAATAATGTACCAAATAAGAAACCAAAGAATATAAAAAATAAGACTGCTACTAGCAAAACGATAAATAGTCAAGATGAGTCTAAGAAACTGTTAGAAAATAAGAAAAAACGATGTGTCGCTTGTTGTGACTATTGTTTAAATCCAATAACAAGAAGGGCGATTCTATGTAGTCTCTGTAATAAACAATTTCAGGAGAATTGTATACCATTACCTCACAAGATTCATATTCCTGAGGATGAATGTGATTCTTTTTTGTGCCATAATTGTTACAAAGAGAGTAACTCTACATCTGATGATGATGATGATGATGTAATTAATTTATTTAAACTTGTCAATAACTACAAATGAAAAGTTCCTCATTACCATATCTATGATTTAAGTACAAACGAACTGTGGTATACTGATCTCTTATAAAATTAAGCTAAAATATAGTTTTTTTTTTACGAATTAAGAAAAACATTGTTAGAATTTGTTTTGTTATGTTTTTGAAGTTTTTAATTTCTAATATAGTTACTATATTCTATATATTTTAATTGCTTTTGATTATTTTTTTTGTATGGCCAATTATTAGTATTATGGTGGTCAATATCTAATTTTTAATGGCCAGTTATTACTAAAAAAGCTACTTTTTCTTTCTAATAAAATATTTCTACATAATTCTATTTTATTTGAATTTTTTACACACCAATAACGATAAACGGATACTTGTTTTATCTAAAATTAACACAAGAATATTAATTTCTTGACACATTTTGTCATGGTACTGAAATTAACAACGCGCTGTTCTTAAGTGGCCAGTTACTGGTGAGTTTACCCTATATTAATCATTTAAATATCGGTCATGAACTGGTTTTGTAGTTTTTTTATAAGGTACCTATTTTATAGATTTGATTACGGCGCCTTTGTGCCCGTTTAATTTTTATAAAACAGGAAGTAGACACTAGGTAGAATTTTAATGCTTTATTTATCAGGTCTAAGAATAAACCATTAATAAAATACTTAACTACATTCATGATGTCATTTAGAATTCCACGTTACAAATCGTAATGGTAAATCACACTAGTATTATAGAGGCGAAAATTTGTTTGTATGTGTGTGTTTGTTACTCCTTCATCCTCGGAACGTCTGAACAGATTTGGCACACGGGTAGACTATTTCCTAGAATAGGACATAGGATACTTTTTGTCCTGGGAGAAAGTTCCCTTGGGATAATTTCGTACTTACACGCATGCAAGGCTGATGGCTGAAACTATATTCATAATGTTGTAATTCAATTACAGGTTTATGCGAAAGTGGCACAATCTTGCCAAACGTGTCGACAATCTTCGTAAAGAAGTCAACATCGCTCTAGTTGGAAAATACACTAAGTTGGAGGATAGCTACGCTAGCGTCACAAAAGCTCTGCAGCACGCGTGCATCGCTTCTAGCAGCAAACTTAATCTGACGTACATCGAAGCCGTGAATTTGGAGCGGCAGACTAAAGTAGATGATCCAGTCAGTTACCATAAAGCATGGCAGAATCTTTGCAAAAGCGAGTAAGTATTGGCTCTAAAATGTTTTTTCATTATACATATAGTGCAGAGAGTAATTCTAATTAAAAAAACAAACAGACAGACGGACAACAAAGTAACACTATAAGGATTCCGTTTTTTCCTTTTTAACACGCTTTTATTAGCTTCACTTGTAACTATGTATGTAAGAAAATCTTGGAATCTTAATTTGACCCACTTCCCGGTCTTCGATTAGGATGAAATTTTTAGGTGTGAAGCCCAAAAAAAGAAATAAGGCACGTCTTTTGAAGGGTTGTTCCCAGAGCAGCATGATTCTATTGTTCTTAATTTCCCAACGAGTCCATGAAAAAAAAAAAAAACAATTCCGAACGGGTCCACGAGATTTGTCCAAAGTACAGTCAGTAAAAACCATTTTTCTTGTGTGTCTTAATCAGTTTGTAAGCCTTGGGAAAAAGAAATAGTTAGTAACTTTTTTTTTGGGTGGGAAAATCATCTAATGACATCCCCCGCTCTTGGGCGGAGCGGGAGATAGTGTCAGACTTTTACTGACTAAAAACCCACTCCTGTTCCTTCTTTGCCATCGTTCAAGGGCCCTGGGGTTCTTTTTCGCATCACCCATGGCCCCAGTAGGTTTCGACCCTGCTGGGCCCCTACGGTTTTGCTGACATGTCCTTGAGGCGCGCGTGGAACACTACGCGCCGTCGAGAACTTGGGCTCGGTCCGGACGGTTACCGAATGATCGGACGGCGAGCTACCCATTGCTCGCCGTCCGCAAGCCAGCGCCTACGGTGGCTGAAAATGGGGATCGGGATCTCGGCGGCTGGGGCGTGAGGGCCGTTAACTCGCGCGTGTAGCCGCCTCCTTTGCTAGCATTACTGCTTTGCAGAAGGAGGCGACCGCCTGCCACTCCTCACTTCGGACCATGGCCTGTACCAAGGCCCGGTGCGAGTGATCGCTGCCGCCGATCGCCCCCACGAGGACACGGCGGTGCTCTGCCCAAGCGGGGCATACCTCTACCGTGTGCTCCACCGTGACCTCCGAGCGGTCCACACAATGGCGACACCCAGGCGTTTTTTCCGCACGAATCCGGTGCAGGAACCTCCCGAACTTACCATGTCCGGTGAGGACCTGCGTCATGAGGAAGGTAAGGACGCCGAGTTGTCTTTCCAGCCACTCCTCAAAGAGGGGACTTACCGCCATAATTGTGGCGTGCCCAAAATAGTTAATATGATTATTTTGATTATGACCATTCACCTCTTTGAAGACATGCATATAGAGTAATGTTTACCGTTCCATAAGTACTGCTTATGTGATATAAAAATATTCATTGTCTTTTATTTTATAGAAATAATAAACATTTATCCCATATCAAAGTTTTTACTACTGACTGTACCAAACATTCTCATGGACTCGTAGGGAAAGAAAATATTTAATGTTTTAAAATGGCTTGAACTCATTGTGAACTAATGTTCGAACATTTTTCCAGAACAATAGACTCGTGGATCTTTGGGAACACAACCCTTTTTGAACAGTCAGATTATTTTTTGGAAATGAGAGTAAATTTTTTATTAAAGATCTCTCTAATTATATTTCTCTTTCGTAATTCCAGTGGCGTCATAGTCCCCGGTGGGTTTGGTCAAAGAGGAATGGAAGGGAAAATAGAAGCTTGTCAATGGTGCCGTGAAACACAAAAGCCTATGCTTGGGATCTGTCTCGGTCTACAAGCTTCCGTCATAGAATTCGCTAGAAACGTGCTTGGACTCAAAGGTGCTAATACCACAGAGGTGGACCCCAACTGTGAAGACAAACTTGTGATAGATATGCCTGAGCACCATCCCGGAAACCTTGGAGGAACTATGCGGTTAGGGAAGAGGAAGACTTATTTGGAGTCCAGCATTATGAGTAAGCATTTTCAATAGCCATCTTGTGTCTAGAATTTTAAGCATTTTATTACGCGGTGTCCTCCGTAGGCGATTTAACGCAATCGCTAAGCGACGCGATGCGACCGGAACAAACAATTGATACTCTATAGTCTATTGTGGTAGCCTATGTGACCAACTGCTCGTGGGCGCGGAGCGGCGATAAGCGAAGCGAAGCGGTCGCGATAAGATTTTTTAATATTTTCGCGCGAACTCTTGTGGTGCGGTGACTGGTTTTATATAAATGGCGGCTAAAGCGGCTATTTCGCGCGCACGTAGGACGACGCCTCGCGTTGTATCGCTTACGTAGGACGCCGCGACCTGCTGTTAAACCCACTAATGGTATAGTTTTGTTTATAAAGCATTTCCCTCATCTTGATGAACTATAATAATCTGTTATTTTCTACAATCTTTACAATCAATAATCAGTCTTCAAATAACTTTTATGGAGTTTCCTACTGGTTCTTCGCCATAGGAAACGACCAATTGGAACCGTGCGCTAGCTTCTGACGTTTTATAAGTGCTCATGTAGGCCTATGTGAAATAAAATCATTTTGAGTTTGAGTTTTAAACTTCTCCCACTCTGGAGTGGGTGTGTCAGCCCAAACTAGTTGTCGTGTCCCAAACTTTTAAAATGGTCACTTCTTTATTTAAGTTAATGTTATTCTGAAAGTAATTTAATTTTCAGCTCAGCTATATAAGAAAGATATAATAGAGGAGCGTCACAGACACCGGTATGAAGTAAACCCGGAATATATAGAACGTCTAGAAGCGGCTGGTCTCCGCTTCGTAGGCAAAGACGAGTCTAAGACGAGAATGGAAGTCGCCGTAGTTGATAATCATCCTTATTACGTCACTGTGCAATTCCACCCGGAGTATTTATCACGACCACTGTCGCCTAGCCCACCTTTCTTAGGGTAAGTTTATCTTTCATTGTTATTTAAAAGTTGCCTTTTTCTTCGCCATGTTTGTGGAAGAGATTAGACATTTAATCCATCATGCATGTCTATTGCGGATTTCGCCAGAAGTGGTAAAAGAAAGCGCTGGCTCACGAAAGATGGAAGGAGCGGAGGGAGGACTTTGCCCAGGAGTGTGCGCCACAGACTTATCAAAAATAGGTTGCCAATTGAAAAAGTGCAAATTTAATATTGGGTATTGTACACCAAAGAAGAATCACCATACTTAAGAGGAGAGTCCTTTTTTACTCGCTTATCGTCAACATCGAGCATGGTCTAAAAGCTTGTTACTTCATCTAACGCAATCCAACGCGATGTTTGACGAAAAGGCAACGCGAAAAAAGAGAGATAACGCCTGAAAACTCCGTGATTTACTCGAATATTTTACAAAACTTATTCCAGGAAATACGTGTTTTTTTAACCCGTGTTTTGTTTTTGAAAAAAAATTGCCTTCTTTCAGAATCTTGATTAAATTTGCAAGGCTTCTATTGTTATACTTTTTTGACTTTTTTATTTTTTGAGTAAATTATGAAGTGTCAAAGTTCATGCAAAATAGCATTTTCAGAGGTCTTTACTGGATTAGTTTTACACAAATTTATAAATCTATTTCAATAGAAGCCTAATATCCACAAGATACTGTGTTTCCAAAATATCTAATGAAAAATGTGTAATAACGTCATAATCGCGTAAGAGCAGTTGTATGAAAAACATTTAAAATGTATGTCGAGTTGAGAAGTTATTCCTTTTTATTTCAGATTAATATTGGCATCTCTTGGAAAACTTAAGACCTACTTGTCGAAAGGCTGTCGGTTGAGTCCACGAAATCAGTCGGATGTTAGTTCAGGTTAGTAGCAGTAGGCTTTTTGTGAAATATACCTCTACTAAAAAGGTTCAAAGAAATAAAAAAAATTAGAGAACTGTTGTCTAGGAAAAATGTTTATAAATATCTAACATTTTTGTTTTCAGACGAGGACGATATATCAGTTTCTTCTCTAAGTATAGCTGATGAAAAGACAGTAATTGAGAATGGTATCGCCGTTAATGGAGTAAGCAAAAAACAAAATAATTAATGCTGCGTTTTTGACTAACATAATTCAATATTATTATTTTAAGTGATACTACTTATATTTCAATAATGTAATCAAATCGTAAGCTAACTGTCGTCGCATATATGTAATTGAAAAGGATGCATATTTTTATAGGGAAGGTATAAAAATGAAACAGTGAACAATTTTGTAAGTTTCGAATACCTATATTTAAGTTTATTATTTTATTTTAGAACTTCTAGTGTCTTCATTATACCTTTCTGCTAGTCTGTAAATGATTAAAGCATAATACAAACTGTATGTATGAAATAAAAATATAAATGATATAATTCTATAGACAAAGGCAATAGTCGAATAAAAAATCGACATTATTATGTCCATGAAACATACAAGTTATTGCAATGATTATTTTAAAAAATCATTTTTATTTACTCAACCTCTGTACATGACATAATTTCAGTTTTCCTACAATTTAGTTATAAGTGTTGATAGTGATAACAATAAGGATTGTTTGTTCAAATAATAGCTAAGTGTAATTTTTTTATGTTCTTTTTTTCTGGTATGATAACTTGTATGTTGATTTAATTTTTGGTCTCGAATATTTTTTTAAACACTGTATTTGTAACTCCTTTAAAACTTTATGAAATATTTACAAATTCTAGTAAGTGTGCGATACTATAAATCTTTGCAATTCGATGTTGCATTTTGTACGATCACTCAGTTGAATATTCAAATGAAGTTCAAGCCCTTATCGACACTGACCAATAATGAATGAAGACAAACAAAACCATCAAAGAAAATGAACTTTTTAAAAGTGGTTACCATGTCTTGTGTTTCAAAAGATTAATTAGACCGGTCCTAAATGGTGCATTGCAAACATAAATGAAGAAACTTATTTATTTTTTACAAAATGAGTATAGTATATTATTTTCGAAACCGTATATTAATTAAATAAGTACCAAAGTATGGTACACAATGATATTGTATGAATGAAGAACTGATTTGTCGGAAACAGACATAATATTTGGATGTTATCTCCTGAAGCCCCAAATGTTATATATTGTGATGTTAATTAAAATAACGCGAGGTGATGACATGGCTGTTGTATAACAAGTAAAATGTATATTTTATTATTGACAATTCATTAGGTTTAAAAGCCTATTTACTATGTAATCGTAAATTTGTAGAATTTTTCTCTCATATATTTTCAATAGAGTTTTCGAGCATCTAGTTTCAACTATTTATAAAAACTATGCAGGCAATAATAATTGAATAATTGAAGCATTCCATTACACTTTTTTGCAGTTGTAAACTTTCTCTATTCTAGTATTATTGTTATAATAAAAGCCAATAAAGTTTTCCCCTGTCTTAAGATGGTGTTTTTATTCATTCCTTGAATCAACCGACCCATTCAGTTGTCCATACTTCACTGCAAAGAGTATAGTAATTATAGTCTGTTGAACACAGTTAATCCCGGAACTCGTTTTTGTTGACACAAAAGTAACTCGAAAATCGAATTTGTTAGGAAGAGTCTAAAATTAAGATTATACAGTACGAGCTCCGGTAGAAGAAAAGAAATACCTTCCCACATCTCTGTTATTTGATTATGATAAAGATAATGCGTTTATTGACACATTGCGAATAGGTTGCATAGCTAAATGCTGATGTTGTTAAACAATAAAATTGTTATTACATTTTTTTCAGCAACTACCCTGATTTGTTATATGAAAGTCTAGCATCAGCTGAAAAAATGTGCCCTGGAACTGAAAAAATATAGGTTGCCTCCTTTTTTTGGTGGAGTTCCACCAAAAAAAGGAGGCAACCTATATTTTTTCATAGTTATGGGGGTTGCCTCATATAAAGATGTAAGTAAATGTTCATGATGATCATGTTTGTGTTGTGGTACTCATCTGTTATTCAATCGAAATATATATCAAATGAAAGGTTATTTTCCGTTCATTCCCAGTCGTCCCCACGGGTATTGTCACCGGAGGCAAATGGGAATAAAAAATCCCAGTCGCCACCGGCGTGACTGGGAAGTCATTGCCCTCACTTCAGTTTCGCTATACATTGCTTTCTCCATCGTAGAGAATAAAAGGATGAGACAACTTATCCTAAACCTCCTCTAATCTCTAAAAAAAAAGATAGATATAGAATATTTCAATGCACTGCATTGAAATATTTTTTTATTTTGATTTCGATATGAATAAACTTGTTAAAATTAAACATTTAAACTGGTATTTTGTATCACAGATAATCAGACTCTTAAAGACGCAAGTAGTATGAGTAGTGTCTAGTAGTAGTATGACAGTAGTGTGAAAATATTTAAAAAAATCCGAACGTATATGGAAAGACAGTGACTCAAAGAAGAGTTCATGAATGTATTGTTGTGCCAACCTTCTATATAATTTGAAGTTCGATGCTGTTGACCATATACACACCATATTCCATGATGATACGCACACAACAACTTCCCGAACTTACCATGTCCGGTGAGGACCTGCGTCATGCGGAAGGTAAGGACACCATGTTGCCTTTCCAGCCACTCCTCAAAGAGTGGACTTACCGCCATAATTATGGCGTGCCCATTAGAAATGTGCTTAGGATTTAGTGAACATTCTCAAAGAGTTGTGAAAGTTCATTTCATCATCAGATTTTGTGAAAGATTAAAAGATTGTGTGAAACAATGAAATGATGGTGTATCAGGGTGCACTATGTTGTACCTCTTTAGATCGTACTGGCCATGACCGGGTAAACAATCAAACAATAAACAGGTATGCGATTCCAAAAGAACCCTCATTTGCGGTAGGTAATTTATTGAAGCGTTCTGTTATCTATATCCGAAGTTCTTCATTCGATCTTCACCAAAGGGTAATCCCGTTTCTCGACCCCCGCATAATACCTATGCAAAAATGCATAGTCAAACAGAGAACTTCCGCCTTTTTTTAAGTCGGTTAAAAATAAAAGTGATCTCTAAGTACCTACTTAGACGCGATACTAAACCCATGACTGAAAATGCGAATTTAAAGTGAACTCAAGTTGTCTACTCGAGATAGTTATATCAGTTGTTGCTATACGCCTGTGAAAACAGTAAACAAATAATTGCCAAAGTTCACGCACTACTTAATGGCGCTACTACCCTAAAGAGCATTAGAAAAAGCATATCTTTACATTGCGATCGAAAGTACACAAACTGGTTATCATCATCATTTCAGCCGAAGGAGGCCTATGTCCAACAGTGGACAATGTTGGACACAGGCCTCTTGGACATAGTCACAACAGTCACTATATGACTGAAAAGTGATATTGATTGTGGTAAACATCCGATTTATCCGAAACAATGATCCGACCACAGAACACTATTCTAGCGGATCCGACTGACTCATACAAAGTACCCTGTGGATCCGACCGCACAGCTGAAGACACTGACCCACAGACTACAGAGAGATACTACCACAGAGTACCTTTTTATATTAATATATCCTCTACTATTTACAACACTGGACTGGTGGCTGTCAAAGTGCTTTTGTGCCCGTTTGATATTCGCCATTTTGGCGCTGTCAGCCGTAGCGAGTGTCTACGGTACAAACTAGTAATGTTTCGCCTTCAGAGTACTATTTTATAGCTGAAAGTCTCGCCACTTACAATGAACACATGACCTCATTTTTCTTAGGTCTTTTATAATTCATGAAGCAGGAATAACACCTAACCTACCAGTGTTGTCTTTTTTAACCCAAAGGTTGACTGGTAGAGAATGCCTTGTTGCATTAAGGCCGCCTATTGTATGTACCACTATTGTACATGAAGTTTAAATAAATAAATAACACGGAATTCGAATGAAATTTCGTTCAAAATGCAAAAATTCTGTAAATACTGTACACTTTATACCGCGTACATCGAAGGACTGGAACAATTTGCCTGCTGCGATCTTCCCGTCCAACTATAATTTAGGTGTCTTCAAGGCTAGAGTGAATAGGCTCTTGATAAACTAGTGCGCCTCACCATCAATGATTGCATCACTGCTTACCATCAGGTGGGATCGCAGTCAAGCGCTGGTTTATATCAATTAAAAAAAAAAAAAAAAAAAAAACTTCTCTACAGCCATTTGCATTATACATCAAAATTAGTTCTCTGGACGCTCGCGAGTGGCGCTTCAACTAGGCACAAAAAATTAGCTGTCATGTCAAACATAATATGGGTATGGAACAGCCTGTGCAGTGGTGGCAGTGGCAAAAAAAAGTACTCTGTGGTGGTAAATAATAGAGGTCGGTGGCTAAAGACAAGGTGATTTTGACACCACTGACGTTTGAATACAATGTTGCTTGCAGTTTTTTTTTACCGAATAACGGGTACTATTTTCCTCAAAAAGTGTTTTTCACAAAATTTTGCATTTCAAAGCATAAAGAGAACTTGAATTTTTTATTTAGTTATGCCATTATTTGCATAAGCAATGGAACTATATATATATTTTTTAATCAGAATTCAAGTTTCTATAACCTCATACCAATAGCATAAATTTTTTGGTTAAAAATTAAAAATTCAATGGAAGTCGTGAAGTGGTAAAGCGCCGAGTGAATCTTGGAACACTGGTATTTTGCGCTGCGGTTTGTGTTGAGCTCTGAAAATACTTTTTAATTTTTCAAATCAGTTTATCGCGCGTAATGATATCGAAGTCCGCTTTTATTTAAACATTTCTAAAAATTAATAAATACTGAATTGTATTGGTTAAAATTAAAGTAATAATGTGTTACGCCGGACCATGACATGAGTGACGAAAAAGATATTTTCATTAGTAAATAAGATAATCATAGTTCACGATGGTGTTCGAATCGATTGTGGTGGATGTGCTGAACAGATTCCTCGGGAGCTATGTGGAAAATCTGAACAGATCCCAGCTAAAGCTAGGAATATGGGGCGGTGAGTTTTTACGCCAAGGTGATGTCATAGTTGCCGCACTGCTTTGATTGCGGTTATTTATGTCTTCGGTTAATGTTTTGCAGGCGACGTCGTCCTGGAAAACCTCATACTGAAACAGAATGCCCTGGAGGAACTCAATGTTCCTGTCCAAACAGTTTATGGACACTTGGGTGAGCAATTTTTATAGCTTTTTTATTGGTCATAAAACATAAACATAAAAATAACATAAGCATAGGCATACTTGGTAAAAACTATTTTAAATTAAGTAGCTTCAGAAAAAAAAAATACCGAATTGAAGAGTCATGTGTTGTGAACTAGCTTGTGCTGCTTCATTCAACTATACGAATATCAGTTAACCTTGTGCAATATTTTAAGTTTTAACTGATTGCATGCAGGTCAGGGACTTTTGCTATATATTGTGTGAACAATATGGGTGATCTATGTGAGACAAAACTTAGAATGTAATCTTACCATTACTATACTTTGGAATTTATTATTGTTCCAATGTTTATCGTCTATATGATTTTTGTATAAACCAGGTCCTTGTCCTCCTGTTTAATAACAGGATAAACTTTAAACAAACAATATCAACCCGTTTCAGGAAGAATATTGTAAGCAACTGTTAGTGCTTTTTACAGGAATAAGTTAAATTTTCTCTCCTGATTAAAAACTGTTTTATGATAATATCTTTGTAAAATTTTTATGACTTGTTGTTCATACAACTATTGATCTATTAGAATAGTTCTCCACATATTATCATATAATTATGTAAGTAATGTATATGTATAAAATAAAAATTATCTCCAAGTTTAAGTCTGGAATATGTAATCCAAAAAAAAGTTGATTCTTAAATGTACAGTTATGAAACCTTTTTTCATGTTAGTTTAAATTAATCATAAACTTTTCCAATGCAGTTATCTGATATGGTATATAAGTATGTGACGGTTTCATTAATGAAAATGACATTTTAGTGTTTTGTTATCTAATCTCAATTTATAAACTATACCAGCACTTAAATACTAAATACCTAGTAGTGTTTGTTTTTGCACTTTAAAATAGAAGTACAAGTCCTGTCCATATCAAGGGCTGCAATATTGGTTGAAGTTACTATGGCCCAGAAGCGGAAAGGGTAACGAAGGATCACTGTGGGTTTAGACAGTAAAAGTCTTACACTCTCTCTCATTCCACCCAGAGGAAGAGAAGTCTTTTCATGATCTCCCACATAAAAAAAGTCTTCTTCTTCCTGCCCTTATCCCATATTACTTAGGGTCGGCGCAACACGTTTTTTTCTTCCCTGTCAAACTATCGCTAATTCCCTTTTCTTTCATATCACTCCTCAAGTCCTCACACAATCCATCCATCTTTTCTTTGACCTCCCTCTCCAATAAAGAAAGTACTTTCCATAAAATAAAAGCTATAGGCCCTGCATGGTGTACAAGTACAGTAGGCCCACATTGTTTTATTTATGTTTAAATCCTTTATTATAAAATCAAGTAAAGCCTTTTGTCACTAACAAAGACCCTACTGATACTTTGGGGTATTTAGAACTCTTATTCTTCTTCTTTTCGTGTTGGGGTGCTTGACAGGAGTCTCCTTGAGCGGCCTTAATTATCTAAATTCACATTCGGGACCCCTGGTACAGCTAGCATTCGGAAAAGCAGAGCCTAGCCGACTAATACCTTACCGCAACGACTCAAACTAATTAGAAATTTTTAACATATTTAGTATTTTCCTAAAAGTTAGGTCAAGTTAGAATTCATAAAAAAGAAGAACTTGCAAAGCTCTCTTAGATTTGACATTCAATTTACTGTTCAGACACCTTTAAAATCGGGCTCTATAACCATATTAATTCATGTCAGCGGGCATCCGTAGACTTATATGAATGTGGCACGCAAGACACTTGGGTTCAAAAAAAAAAAAAATTTGCTGTCAAGAAGAAAACCATATTAATTTAAAGGATAATGAATAAACAAATCTGTTGTTTACTGGCAAAATGTGGGTGAAAAATAGACACCAGTATGTAAACCTTTTTATATTTTATCTAAACCTTTGGGTAATCCTATTCCTATAATAGGTACTAATATTACAAATTAGCTATCCCCCGCGGTTTGACCCGCGTCTTTGGTTACTGTTCGCTTCCGTGGTTCGTAGCGTGATGTTATATAGCCTATACTATTCGTCATCAACCTGGCTATCCTATGCATATAGATTTTTTCCAATCCTGGTAATTCTAAAGATTGGTGTTTTAACAAACAAAAAACTCCTCCATATAAGTACCTATAGATGTGAGTTTTCAGCTAAGCTTGTGCATAAGTAATAACAGCCGGGCCTTTGCCCCACACTAGGAATTACTCCTGTATCGTAAGTGCGTTCACAATCATGTAAACTCTCAAGACACCCAGACCCGGAACACCTATCTGTAGATAGTACAAATATTTGTTCCGTGCGAAGATCGAACCTGCGACACGCAGAAAAGCAGTTAATCGCTCAACCATGGCTTCAAAGTGCCGTGAAATGTTATATTAAATCTCTGTTTAAATGCTCAAACCAAATAATAACTATGAAATCTATTTACAGATAGGCCACAGGCCAGCCTATCCAATTAGGCAAGGTTACCACACCAGTCACCACTTAGCATGCAACAAAGATACTGGCATCCCAGTTTGTAATTGTTACACAGTCATAAACCTCTGTCTGGGTGACATCATTCCATCAAATCGGTACTACTCTATTTGTGAAACATTCTGTCTCAAGGCCAATATTATGACCTTCAAATGTTACATACATACCTATATATTACCTAATTTCCCTTTGGGGAAAAATATTCTCGTTATATCTAATTATTTTTAACACTACATTCAATTAAGCTACATTGTTTTCCTTTTTGATAATGCAATGACTAAGTACGCATAGTTTTGGATTTTTGTAGTATAGGTAGCATAGCATAGTCGGCCTTATAATGTTCCCACTGCTGGGACTCAGGCCTCCTCTCTAGGAGAGGGAATGGGCCGTAATCCACCACGCGGGCCCAGTGCGGGTTGTTGGATGTCACATGTCTTCGAATTTTTGGTTCTAGGACATGCCGGTTTCCTCACGATGATTTCGTTCACCGTTTTGAGAGCAGTGGTGATGAAATAAATTACACAAAGTAATGCACCTGGCTGGGTTTGAACCCGCAACCTACAACTCGTAAGTCGGGGCCGTTACCACTTGGCCACTACTGCTCTCTGAAGAGTTAGTAAACATTTATTTTTAACATGACCCATAAATGAGTAATTATTAAGATTTTATTTGTTTTTAGAGGTATTAGGTATTGTATAATATTATGTACGTGTATTATGTGCTGTTCACATATTTATTTATTTTTTTATTTAAGTAAAGGTATTATTAGGTTTAGGCACAGTAGATAAATATACTGGTTATTCATTTTCGGTATTTAATAATAAAAATAAAGATTAAAACAAATAACAATATTTATATGAAAAAATCAACTTATCAGTCACCTCTGATAAGAACTCGATATAATGGAATAAAAATAATGAGTAATCTATAACAAACAATCAGTCATATATTATGGCGCCGAAAAATAAACTACGCCATGTTGCCTGGCGACCTTGCTGGAAAACTAGCTTTATTAAAATAAAGCCTAAGCGCCTTTGTTTATTATCAAACAAGAGATTATTTCTTTTAGACTAAAATAAGATTCAGGCATATCAATGAATCAATCTATGTCACAGTATATCAGTTTCCTATCATGTGTACTTATAAATTACCTTTTTATGGGTTTTTGTTCATGCTTATCTTTATTACTTTTAAATGGGCTTTTAGAATAAAGGTACTATTGTTAAATCTTGATATATATTGTATCATATTATTACACATTTAAGTGGCTATAAAACTAAATATTATATAATAAAAGTACCATAAAATATCTAGATCATGTGTAAATAAAATTAATGAAAAATATAAATGTAAAACATTGCCATGTTGACCTCAATAAACTAAAAATTAGCACATTGAGTTTTACAGGTGCTAAATAAGAACTTCAGTATTCTGTACATACAAATGTACCTAGTACCTATGATCTGAAAAGCATAATTTTATTATTGTGTTAGTAACTGAGATACTAACTTGAATGCCCTTACGTAATGGCTTTTATTAGTATTCTAATGCTTACCAAATTGTTAAACTAATGAGAGATAAATATTGTCAGATTGGATATTGTTATGACTACAACTTATCTAAAAGCGTGGGTACACAACGATATTACGAAATACTATTCGGCGCTCCTCAGTACTTAAAAAACTGGCTACAAGGCCACACAGGTTACTGTAGGTGTTTGACCTGATAAAAAGTTTACACGCAAAGCCATTGAAAATTAAAACAATTACAGTTTTGCTCCACTCCTTATTAATTAGTACGTTTGTATATTAGTTCGTTTTGGTCCCAATTTTCCGAATGGTACTATAAGAAATGATGATTTCAATTTCTTGGCTACTAAATACTAGAACACATTTTTGAACTCCAACCCGTAACTACTGAATAAGGCTGGGTTTGACCAGCAGTATCGGCTCCGCTCTCACTAATCACTATTTTACGTGCGGTGCCTCGTGCCGTCTTGTCAATATTTAAACTGGTTTGGTTAATCAATATCTCTACCGAATTAATTGCATGACTACGCCCAACTAATAAAATGGGCAAAACATGGCGTTTAATATAGTATTTCCATCAACTTTGCTTTGAAGTAACTATTAAATTAGGATTGAATAACAGAACTGTTTCTACGCCAAAATCTAGACTCTAAATTCTATAGTATTTCCTAATTTTATGTTGTCATGATACCGGTTTACGTGTTGTAATGTAATGCTATGGTGTAATACCATTATGCTAATATTTTTAAGTTAAGTGAGCCATTCTCACAAGGTGGTTGACATTTAAGTAGGTATTATTGTAAATCTAAACCAATGTTATAAATAGGTAACATCTTGATACTACTATCTGTTATAAAGCTGAAGAGTGTTTGTATGGTTCATCATCATCATCATCATTTCAGCCGAAAAACGTCCACTGCTGGACATAGGCCATTTATTTATTGGCATTTGTTGTATGGTTGAATGCGCTAATAGGTACAATAACTACTGGTTCGAATTGTAAAATCCATTTAATGTTGGATAGCCCATTTGCCGAGGAAAGCTATAGACAACACGTCACGCTGCGACCAATAGGAGTGGAGCAGTAACCAAAGATGCGGGTGAAACTGCGGGAGACAGCTATTTGTTTGTAAAGGGTTAATGTCTGGAAGCACTCATCAGATATAGATTGATAGATTTTTCACTGCTAGAACGCTACTTTATCGCCGAGCGCGATTCGTACAGGCAAATGTTTTGGAAATTGTGGAAAAACATACACAGTTCCCGTGGTATTAATCAGCTACAATATACATTAAATAAACACATACTTTATTACTCGTATTTTTTATACAGGGAAGCTGGTACTTAAAATACCCTGGAAGAATCTCTATGGCGCATCAGTGGAAGCTACGATTGAACGTTTATTTCTGATCGTGAATCCTGCTGTTGAAGTTAAATATGACCCTGAAAAGGAGGAGAAAATGGCACTGGCTGCCAAACAGGCAGAGCTGGCGAGGGTCGAAGAAGCCAAAAAACAAGAGGCAGAAAAAGGTACTATGCTTTTACTAAATTTATCTTTTTTAGAACCGCCAATACTGACATATTGCTGGGCAAAAGCTCTCGCCACGTCCTACCATAAACTCTTCTACCACGTCTCTTAGAACCAACCCTCCTCGTATGTGTTTAGGTTGATTCACCATCTTTTTCTGTTTCGGTCTCAACGTTATTGTACTGCGGGATCGTTCGAAAGAATTACCGTGGCTCTGGGACGCTAAGGCCAACTGAAGGAACATAGGTGAGTTATAGTCAGTGTAAGTCTGACTTCCTCTCACTCCACCCAGAGCGGGAGGAGTTATTTGATGATATCCCACCTCAAAAAAAGCGGCATTGTTTTATTTTTTTAGTTTTATCACCATCCTGTTACAATTACACTGTAACATGTTATCGTGCCTTATTTATTGGAAAAGCGATTGTGTTATAAAAATAGAATGAACTAATACCGCAAAATACGAGCTTAAAAGGATTTTATTTTTTATGTAATATGCATTTACAAGAAGGATACCAGATAAGTTTGACGACACACTAATGTAGTTGTATCAAAATAATAAATTCGAAGAGATTCACACATCTCTGTTTGTTCGTTTAATGCAAGGCTCGGATACCGGTTAAATTTTCAAACCGTTATTATGTACTTGGCAAAAAAACCTTTACATTAGGTTTCGTTCGCATAAACCGTTTTTTTTAAACCGGTTTTTGGAAGAGTATTTACATAAAGGTTTTTTCGAATTAAACGGCTTAGAGCAATAAAAACCGGTTAATACGCCCGGCGTACGATAAACAAACGTCCCGCGCTGTTCACAGTTTTTATTCAATGTGATCGTTCTTACTGAAATGTTACCAATACAAATAAATTAAGGAAAATAAGAGCGAAGTTTTATTTTAAATTCAGGAATCTACTACTAATCTGCACAAATAATTACAATTTTTCTCACGGTTCATTTGATATTTTTACCTGATGAGTGGTGCAATTAGCTCTTTGGTGCCGATTTTTAAAAGCAAAGGTGCAATGACGATGATGATGTTGTTGATGATGGTGGTGGTGGTGGTGGTGGTGCTTGAGTACAATAATTATAGAGGAATAAAGCTAATGTCACATACAAATATAAAGCCTGGGAGAAAATTATTGAAAGGCAATTGAGAGAAGAGAGTGAAATTTTACAGAACCAATTCGGTTTTATGCCGGGTCGGGGTACAGCGGATGCCATTTTTGCTATACGCCAGCTATGCGAAAAATACGGAGGTGCGCATAAAAACTTGCACATGGTATTCGTTGACCTCGAAAAGGCATACGACTGGGTACCTCGTGAGGTTCTTTGGTGGGCCCTTAAGGAGAAAGGTGTGCCTGGGAAGTAACTATGTGCAGTTGATCCGAGTGATGTACAGTCGATGCAGTACCCACGTGCGGTCTACAGTGGGCACCACTAGAAGCTTCAATGTGGCTGTCGGCTTACATCGAGGGTCGGCTCTCAGCCCTTACCTCTTCCTGATGATAATGGACGCTCTGACGTCGGACATTCAGGAAGAGGCTCCCTGGTGTATGCTGTTTGTCGATAACATTGTGTTGGTTGCCGAGAGTGGCCTAGAGGTCAAGAACAGATTGGAGGTGTGGTGGCACAGACTGGAGAGTGTTGGCCTGAAATTGAGTAGAACCAAAATGGAATACTTGTTCTGCGATTTCGGCGGTCTCTCCAATCCAGTGGCTTTAGCTCTCGCTAGAACGCCCATACCGATCTGCTCCGACTTTCGATACCTCGGGTCGCTCGTCTAAGGGGATGGTGAGGTAGACCGGGACGTAACACATCGGATCAACGCAGGATGGATGAAATGGCGACAGGTCACGGGAACAACATGTGACCTACGGATGCCCCTCAAATTGAAGGGTAAAATCTACAAGTCCGTGATAAGGCCTGTCATACTGTATGGATCAGAATGTTGGGCTGTGAAAAAGACGGATGAAAAAAGATTGCACGTAGCAGAGATGAGAATGTTGGATGGATGTGTGGTGTGACGAGAATGGATAAAGTGAGAAATGAGTATATGTATAAGGGGAAGTTTGAAAGTGGCGGCAGTCTCTAAAAAATTTAAAGGGAATCGTTTGTCTTGGTATAGTCATGTGAAGAGGAGGGATGAAACGCATGTTACTAAAAGAGTTATGAGTTTACATGTGGATGGATGGAGAAGAAGACCAAAGAAAAGATGGATGGATTGTGTGAGAAGTGATATGAAAAAAAAGGGAGTTAGTGATAGCGTGACGAGTGACAGGACAGAATGGAAGAAAAAAAACGTGTTGCGTTGACCCCGAATAAAACGGGACAAGGGCAGGAAGATGATGACAAATATTTGGAAAAAGAATAATTTAATGCTTTTCAATATATCAGTTTCAGTTTCCAGTTTATCAGTAATCAGTCTTCTAGTTTACATATTAAGTACAATTAGGTGGCTTAATTAAAAGTAATAGTAAAACTATACGTTAGTCTAGCTCAATAGTTTAATCGTTGAACAAGTGAGACATTTTTCCCAGTTGGTCCACTTGGTACAATTCCTTTTAACGTTTGAACTTCTGAGACAAAAAAGTTGAACTGTCCCAGGTAAACGTAGTCGTCCACAACTTCGAGTGTAGAGTCTCCGATCTTGATAGGAGTGGGTGCTACATGGATGGTTACCATGACTTTGGTTTTGTCCATGTTCATTTTAAGTCCCACTCTTTCGGAAGCTCTACTGAGGTCACCGAGCATTGTACTGAGCTCCTCCGTAGTCTCAGCCATGACTACTATGTCGTCGGCAAATCGATGGTGAGTGATGTGCTAGCCATTGACATTTATGCCTAGCCCTCACCACTCCAGAACCTTGAAGACATCCTCCATTGCGGCCGTGAACAGTTTCGGAGAAATGACGTCTCCTTGCCTCACACCCCGCTGCAAGAGGATAGGTTTCGAGGTCTGGTCCTGAAGTCGGACTGACATGGTGGCGTTTTTGTATAAGCACTTCAGCACTTCGATGTACCGATAGTCAATCTGGCACCGTTGAAGAGACTGCAGTACAGCCCAAGTCTCGATCGAATCAAAGGCTTTCTCGTAGTCCACAAACGCTAAGCAGAGAGGCTGATTATACTCCTCAGTCTTCTGTATAACCTGCCGCAGCGTATGTATGTGGTCCACGGTGCTGAAGCCTTTTCGAAATCCGGCTTGTTCGGGAGGCTGGAAGTCGTCGAACCTGCGCGCGAGACGGTTCGTGATGACTCTGGAAAACAGCTTGTAGACATGGCTCAGAAGTGAGATGGGCCTGTAATTCTTAAGCAGGGTATTGTCACCCTTCTTAAAGAAGAGTACCACCACACCTCTGCTCCATGCCTGTGGCGTTTTTCCCTCGAGTATGACGGAATCGAACAACTTTTGAAGTGCCTTTAGGACCGGTTTTCCACCCGCCTTCAGGAGCTCGGCCGTAATTCCGTCCTCACCCGACGCCTTGTTGTTCTTCAACTACTTCAGAGCCACCCTAATCTCGTACAGGCTGACGTCCGGGATATCTTCGGTATAGTGTCGAGTCAATCTAGCTCGTTGCGTAGGGTCGTTTGCTAGATTTGCAGTGGGTTCGGAGATTGACGTGTACAACTGTCCATAAAAAGCCTCGATCTCTCCCAGAAGTTTCGATTTGGCGGATATGACTCTGCCATCGTCGGTCTTCAGTTTCGTGAGCTGGCTCTGCCCAACAGACAGATCTCGTGCAAATACTTTAGAGTCCTTATTCCGCTCAATCGCATCCTTAATCCTCTCGGTATTAAATCGGCGAAGGTCGCGTTTCAGAGACTTTGAGATCAGTTTATTGAGCTGCCGATATGTGCACGCATCATCTGAAGACTGCAAAGTCATCTCACGCCTCTTCTTCATAAGCTCGAGAGTTTGATCTGACAGCTTCTTGTTCTTTTTTGTACAGTGAGCCTTGAAAAATTTAGACCTGACCGTATGGACAGTTCCCACGAACCCATCGTTATTTATATTCGTCCACGGAGCTTCCTAGGCACTCGAAACGATTGTGGAGTTCGAGCTGAAAGCTCTCGGAGTTTTGGATCTGGATCTGTGCTGGACGGAGCGTAGACTTCACCAGTCGAGACCTTTCAAGCTTAATATTGATATTCAATGTGCCTCTTACCATGCGGTGATCACTTCCAGTTTTCACCGCATTGATCACGGAGACATCATTGAATATTTGCTTCTTCGTCGACAGAATGAAGTCAATCTCATTTCTAGTTGCACCGTCGGGACTTTGCCAGGTCCACCTCCTATGCTCACGTTTTTTGAAGAAGGAGTTCATCATGTAGAGGCCTTCCTTCTCCATAAAACTAGCCAGTAGGTGTCCCCGGTGATTCCGACGTCCAAATCCAAATTGCCCCACTCTCAGCTCGTCACCATCTCGTTTGCCCAGTTTCGCTTTGAAGTCCCCCATGACCACGGTGAAGTGGGTCTTAAAACCATGCATGGCTCTGGATACATCCTCATACATGGTCTCTACTTCGTCGTCGGGGTGCGTCGAGGTCGGGGCGTAAACCTGTATGACCTTCAGCTAATATCTTGGCGATATTCTGAGTATAAGGTACGCCACCCTGGTCGACACACTCTCGATCTTCACCGATCAATATCGTAAATTCGTAAGTACGTCTACATACCACGCCGCTATACGCGGCATCCTTACAAGTAGTCACAAGTTGCAACGCGTTACCCGACATGCCGTTTGTCGAATAAACCGGTTAATTTAGGTTAAAATAAAGTTCTTAAAACGTTTACGTTCTTATGAAAAGTTCGGAGGAAAACCGAAATAAACCGGTATTAACCGGTATTTTTTAAACCGGTTCCGAGCCTTGGTTTAATGACTATGAATGCATAAACCTGGTTTTTGGAGAGTAGAATTTGATTCTCATATTATTCTTATTGCCTAGCTAATGGTGAATGGTAGCCGGTTTTATATTTGCTAGCGCTGGAACGATATGATGACTAATCCTATAAAAATAGTCTTTATATGTATACGTACAAAACCAGATACCAAACTGTATGTATACACCCCTATTTTTAATTTGTGCGAAAAAATGGGGCTCTATCCGTACCCGTTACTGATCATATTTTTGTAGTCAAAAGTAAAAAAAAACTACATCCCAAAGTCCACGAACATTTGTCATGATTGGTAGATTCATAATAGAATCAATGATGCATAACAATTGCTACTAGAAAATACAACGAGCAGTGTTTTTCCATTTTGATAGTAATTTATCAATTCATAAGCCTGTACAATATTTCCATAAATTAAGTGGCATTTTGGGATGTAAACAAACGCTAATAACTTTGCTGTTTATGATTATTATTTATTGAGACTTTACTTAAATGATAACAAGACCTTTTCTAATAAGCCCTTTAAATATTTGTACTAATTAAAAATTTGTGGTGTATTTAGGCAATGGGTTAAACCTGGTTAAACCGTATGCTTATTTTATTTTCCACGATGTATTATCACGATGATTTACGATTACAAGTGCACAAGTGTACAATTACCTACTATTCCGGTCGAATAAGTAGTAAAGGCTGTTTGATATTATCTTCAAGTGAAATGTTACGTGTATACGGGAAATGAATTGTTTAACATGATTGTGTTGTCTGATGTCTCATATTCATTAAGCCATCACAGTCATCACATATGGTGTGCTTGTTGTTCAGTGAAATAACCTGAGATCTGTTTGGAGAAGTAGGATACACTTTACTTATTTATTTTATAATTTATGTATACACTTATAACAGAAGAAGACACATCATTCACACACGCATTGTGCACATCGTTGTAATTCTTATTTTTCCTTATTATATTAAAAACTGGCCTTCCGCGTCTGTCTGTTTACCCGCTAACCAACCAACTGTTGATGCTTTGTTACTAGATAATAGAAAGAACAATTAATTAGGCAGGTTTATATATATATTATTTGCATCCTTGCGAAGCCGAGACGAATCAGAGTCATTTAGAAAGTGTCAATACCAAAACTCTCCTAAATGAACTAGAAAGTGTGTATACTGCTGGGACTCTGCCGGTAGAGAAATAACAGATGAAAAATGGAAACAGTCTCAAATACACCAAGAAATAAATGTATGCTTCTTACTTTCAAGCGTGGCTGTTCCATAATAACAAACTTTAACGCTGTGCTTATTTATTTTGATAAGCGAATCAGGAACAAAACGTGTCATATAGCTAGTATTAATCTTCTATCTTATTTATAGATCAAAACAAGCTCGACGAGACATTTGTCGAGAAACTGGTGACTCAGATAATCAAGAATGTGCAGCTGAAGATTACAGATATCCACATACGATATGAGGATAGCATAACGAATCCTAAAGCTCCATTCTCCTTTGGCATCACCCTGCATAACCTATCCGTCCACACTACTGACGAAAATTGGCGAAAGGCGGTTATCACTGAAGCAGTTACCAAGATTTTTAAGGTACTTTTTTTTAAACCTTGGCTCGCGTTAGAAATTACAATGCGTTCCAAATAAGAATAGGATCGATTTCCATGTTGTGACGTCACGTCATACTGTCAAATCGAAGAATTATTATGGTGAGCAAAACAAGAAATTTTTAAAATTCTATTTATTTACGAACTGTGAACGAAAAAAGTTTAATCAGAATCCAGTTCTTCAATTTTGCTCATCTTTGAGTTCTTCAATTTTGCCCAATTTCTTGCGATTTGACAGTATGACGTGACGTCACAACATGGCAATCGATCCTATTCTTATTTGGAACGCATTGTACTCCTGTATCGTGTGTGCTTTCACAAACCTCAACAAGACACCCAGATCCGGAACATCTGTCTGTAGGCCATACAAATATCGACCTGCAATATTCAATTTGCATTCTGCACTTTATGCAGCAAGAATATGATTGTAACTCAAAATTACCTTAAAATTAAGTCATTCCCTGCAGATGTCGATGTCGATTTTGTTCTTTGCGGGAATCGAACTTGCGACACGCAGCGCAGCAGCCAATTGCTCAATCACTGCGCCAACCGCGCTGTTCTATTATTCGGTTTGGGAAAGATTTAATTACATTTCATGGAACTTATTAAAGTTGAAGACTTGACTTTTAGTAGGTAAAGGTCAAAGTAGTTATGGTTGATAATTTAAAAAGTTTAAATTAAGAATCAAAAGGTCGTAAGTTTTATTAGTATTTATGGCATTATTTGGAAATGATTACATCCTAACCTTGTTACACGACTGCCCCAAAAAGGAGTGTTATGTTTTCAGGGTTCATGTATGTATGTATGTATGTATGTATGTGAGTTTCTTTATTCCACCATAACTTCTGAATGACTGAACTGATTTACATGTATGAGGTATCGTTAGAATCCTTGCATCGTCCCGAGTAACATAGGCTATTGAAAAAATGTAGAAATGCAATATGGTGGGTATGATAATTAAATGAACACCCACCCAATTTTTTTTTAATTTTTATTCTGTTAATGCATGTGATTATCATCTAGGATTTGACGAGTGGATTCCAAAAATATAAATATGTTATACTGTTAATCGAAACTATCGAGTACAAAAAAAACATTTTTGACAGTTGGTTACGAAACCCCAATTATTAATTAATTAATATAAGAAATCAGCAAAGTACAAGTCAGGGTTCATGTATGTATGTATGTATGTATGTATGTATGTATGTATGTATGTATGTGAGTTTATTCCACCATAACTTCTAAATGACTGAACTGATTTACATGTATGAGGTATCGTTAGAATCCTTGCATCGTCCCGAGTAACATAGGCTATTGAAAAAATGTAGAAATGCAATATGGTGGGTATGATAATTAAATGAACACCCCCCAATTAATTTTTAATCTGTTAATGCATGTGATTATCATCTAGGATTTGACGAGTGGATTCCAAAAATATAAATATGTTATACTGATCGAAACTATCGAGTACAAAAAAAAACATTTTTGACAGTTGGTTACGAAACCCCAACTAATATTATTAATTAATTAATATAAGAAATCAGCCAAGTACAAGTCGGTCATGTGCGTGAAAGATTTTCGAACCATTGTACAATGAACACTAAGTACATGTAAACAAGAACCAACTTTGTCGATTAAAAAAAAAATGATAACATAAACTATATACAATAATAGCCTACCGAGTGTTTGAAAGTTTAGTGAATCAATTGTACTTTATCTACTTAAACGTTGGTCACGGCTTAGTAAATGGCGCTATCCCACAAAGGGAACAACCAGGTATGGTACACGGATGGCTCTAAAATGAACACCGGTACAGGAGCGGGGGGTACACAGCGACAACTGCAATCTTAGCCTAAGCATGGGCAAAATGGCGACGGTCTTCCAAGCAGAGACCTATGCTATAATCGGGTGCGCGCAGGAAATACTAGACAGTGGCACCGAAAGGGACACTCTACATTTTAAGCGACAGCCAAGCAACACTTAAGGCACTCACATCCAATAGAGTGGATTCTGGGCTGATACTAAACTGTATTAAAAATATTAAACCGGATAGGAAGGCGCAACAAGGTCAGATTGATCTAGGTGCCAGGTCATACAGGAGTAGAAGGTAATGAAAGAGCCGACACTCTGGCAAGGAAAGGATCCGAGACACCCCTATACGGACCGGAACCCTTCATAGGACTTTCACCAAGGGTCATCAACCAAGGTTTGAAAAGGGCTGCGTTAGAGGTACACAGCACACACTGGCGCAATACAACAGGCCAGAAGCACGTAAAACTATTTCTCAATGACATAGATAAGGGCTGGACCCAAAAACTATGGAGGTACAGCAGATCACAGCTCCGAACAATCACAGGAGTCTTCAAGGGGCACTATGCCGCCAACAAACAGCTCCACAACATGGGACTAGCAAGCGACCCGACTTGCAGGATCGGTGGAGATGCAGAGGAGACAATGCTACACTTGCTGTGCGACTGTGCAGCACTAGGCTCCAAAAGACTAGAGTATCTGGGCCAACCATTTCCAAAACCAAGACCAAGACAAGACTACAGGCTCAGCCCCATCAAGGCCATACTGGGACTCATGAAGAATGTGTACGGAGGGATAGGGGTTGAGTAGACGGGAGGGGCATAACACAAAAGATCCAGAAGGGTCGAAGTGCTCTGGCCTAGGGCCAGCCCGAAAACAAGATAAGATAAGATAAATGGCGTTATGGTGATCGTTCGAAAATTCGAATGGCCATTGCTACTCCGTGACCAACTAGAACCAGAAGAATTACCACAAGCCGTCTTCGTAGAGTTCGACGACAAGTCAGTACGTGGCAACACTATCGGTATGGGTGTCAAAATTGAACAGTACAGTCGAATTTGACGGGCTAAGGAGTCATGGAACGCAGGTCCTCACCGGACATGGTAAGTTCGGGAGGTTCCTGCACCGGATTCGTGCGGAAGAAACGCCCGGTTGTCACCATTGTGTGGACCGCCCGGAGGACACGGTGGAGGTGTGTCCCGCTTGGGCAGAGCAACGCCGTGTCCTCGTGGGGGCGATCGGCGGCGGCGATCTCTCGCGCCGGGCCTTGGTACAGGCCATGGTCCGGAGCGAGGAGGAGTGGCAGGCGGTCGCCTCCTTCTACGAAGCAGTAATGCTAGCAAAGGAGGCGGCCGATCGCGTGAGGCAACGGTCCTCACGCCCCAATCGCCGCCGGGATTCCGATCCCGATTTCCGCACATCGTAGGCGCAGGCTTGCGGACGGCGAGCAATGGGTGGCTCGCCGTCCGACCGTCCGGTAACCGTCCGGACCGAGCCCAAGTCGTCGATGGCGCGTGCTGTTCCACGCGCGCCTCAAGATGTCAGCAACTGTAGGGGCCTAACAGGGTCGAAGTCTACTGGGGCCAAGGGTCTGATTTTGAAAGGAAGACTCGACCCTGGTGCGAAAGGCAACGAAGGAACAGGAGTGGGTTTTTAGTCAGTAAAAGTCTGACACTATCTTCCGCGCCCGCCCCGCCCTAGGGCGGGGGATGTCATAAGATGATTTTCCCACCGAAAAAAATAAAAAAAAGGAGTCATGGAAAAGTAGAGCGCCGCATGCTACCGCTTATATTATGTTGGGCCGTGACAGTCCACAAGTTACAATGGACAACACTGGACAGAGCTTTCGAGGACCTAGGCCCAAAAAATTTAGCCAAAGGGCAAGCTTATGTTGCGCTTAGTCGCGTGAGGCAACTAGAAGGTTTGGCAACCAGCGTTTTGGATCCACGTAAAGTGATTCACGAGCCACACGATAGGAAGTCTCTAATCTTCATCTCTTCTTGTGATCGTATAAATGCTTAGAAACTGTATTGTGAAGCATGACATGTTTTAAAATTAAACTTATCACTAAAAGGTTTAAAATAAAAATAAATAATTAAAAAAAATTAAAAAACACGACTGCCATGTCAAAAAAACGAACTAAAAAGCAAAAAACAAGATGGTAGTTAAACTATATATATAAAAATGAAAGTTGTCACTCATTCACTCACTGACTAAACACGATGTCTCGAAAGTACTTGATCTACAAAACAAAATTTTTCATCGCAGTCGGGGGACTTTTTATATAAGAAAGTATTCTACAGACTGGTCCCCCGACGGCGATGAAAAGTTTTGTTTTGTAGATCAAGTACTTTCGAGACATCGTGTTTAGTCAGTGAGTGAATGAGTGACAACTTTCATTTTTATATATATAGTTTAACTACCATCTTGTTTTTTGCTTTTTAGTTCGTTTTTTTGACATGGCAGTCGTGTTTTTTAATTTTTTTAAATTATTTATTTTTTTACCAAAATTGTTCTAGTTTTAATGATATTTATGGGAAAAGCCTGTATGATTTATTACGTTAAGCCGCGAAAATGTTTTAAAACAACACTTCTTTTATCAAAGATTTATTTTTATGGTCTAGTTTTCATGTTACATAGAAACTTTTTTCAAAAAGGAAATTAATATAAATTAAGGGATTTTTTGTTTAATGGAGCAATAAATTATCATAGACGTTCTTTTTCTTCAGTCTTAAGTAGTTTTGTTATTATTTTACAGATCCTTGATTTAGAGGGTTTAGCAATTTACTGGAATCCTGGAACTGAACTCTATTCAAGGTCAGAGCCCGCAGAGATAAAGGAGAGATTAGAAAATGAGATAGCAACAAAATCATCACAGCCGTCATTTTACCGATATGGTAAGTCTACTCTTCTAATATAAACCGATTTTATCGTGACTAAAAGGCCTAATCGATATTAATGTACTTCGATACAAGTACAAGATCTATTGGATAATTGAAATATAGCGCTAGCCCTTTAGTTTAGTGAATTGCAATAATTTGTGTTTTATAGCAGAAGCGGTTAGTATTCCAGTGTTTTTTTTTTAACTTCTCCTCACACTAGAAATGACTTGTATTGTGGGTGCGTTCGCAAACATATAAACTTACACAAGACACCCAGACTCGGAACAACTGTAAGTTATACAAATATTTGTTCCGTTCGGGGCTCGAACCCACGACACGCAGCACAGCAGCCAAGCCTTTAAATCAAGAGTGAATAGGTTGCTTCTAGGTAAGCGCGCTCCATCGTCGACCGCATCGTCGCTTTCCATTAGGTGAGAAAGCCAATCGCTCAACCACTTCGCCAACCGTCAAAGTTATTTTATTTTGCTTTTAGCTCTGGGTCCAATAAACGCTACAGCGAAATTAAAGCTAAACCCAAAACCGGAGAGCGACAATCCAAGATTTAGTATACCAAAAGTGATACTAAGTTTGCATATGGAGCAACTTTCCGTCAACCTAACAAAAGCCCAGTATCAAGATATGATGTTATTAGCGGACTCTATGGACAGAATGAACAAACAGGCGCCTTACAGGTACTTTGATTGATGTTAATTGTTCAACCATTGCTCTAAGACCTGTGAATCAGTTTTTTTACAAGTCTTTGTGTGAGTAAGGTTTTGTTGATTTGATTTAATATGTCCTCTTCGATTATGCATATTAAAGACCAGCTTCAGCTTGCTTATGGTTCCTCTCATTTTCATTCTCGGCCAAAAAATTAAGCAGTATTTTTTTTTTATACTTACAAAGTTCACACATTTACCTACTAATAAACTGGAAAACACTTTTATATATAAATAAACAGAAAGTTAAATTAACCATTTGAATTTTTCACAAGCTTTTCGCGAAATTGGATAGTTGACTCTGTTACATTGTGACGTCACCGCCATAGCGTAAACGATTAGTGGTATAATACTGCATTCTCATTACAGAAAGTACCGTCCACACGTACCTTCATACAAACACTATTACAAGCAATGGTGGAAGTTTGCATATAATTGCATATTAGAGGAAGAAGTCCGCAGACGACGCAACAACTGGGATTGGACGCATATGTTAGCTCACAGACAGCTTTGTAGAGATTATGAAGCCGTATATCAGTGCAAACTGACTAATAGAGGCAAAGTGAACCCGGAACAGTTGTGTCTGATAGAAAAGGCTGAGAAACAACTCGACTTGTTTAATCTCGTTGTTATTAGACAAAAGATTGAAATGGAGGTGTGTACTTCACGTCTTATAAATCTAGTAATATAATCTATAACCTTGTAAATCTTTTGTCGCGTAATGAGCTTGAAGTGTGATTACACCAACAGTAAATCTTCGGTGTATTGTGAATAAGGTTTCGCTACTTGGGTAAGATTAAATGGATCATCCGAGGTTGTTTACAGTTTTACAGGTCAAGTGCTTGATAATCCCTGAAAACACTTTTAGTGAACTTTGCATTGTAACCATTTTATTATTCAGGTTGAAAGGCTCGGTAAAATGGAAGAGGAAGCTAAAAAGGCAAGGGGCTGGTTTAGCGGTTGGTGGTATGGAGGTAGCTCTAGAGATGACGAAATGGCTGAAGGCACAGCTATTAGTAAGTAACATTGCAAATTATTGAATGATTTAAAATGGTAATGAAATATTAACGTTTTGTATTTACAAATGCTAGATACATTTTAACATTTTGTAACAATTTTTTAGTGAAACAATTCGAAAAAGCAATGACATCCGACGAGAAAGCGAAGTTATTCCGTGCCATAGATTATCAAGAGAACTCGGCGCCTCTACATTTGCCTGTAGAGTATGTGGCCATAGAGAGCTACTTCCAATTAGACCGGCTTCAACTGAATGTGACCGATGAGGTCGAGGTGTTGAAGGCTAGCGTCGATTTTGTTGAGGTTGATATGAAACAGCGACCTAGTGCTAATGCTTTACGGTAAGTAATGCAATCAATTGTTCGCACTAATAACTATGGCATCATAAGACCAGTAAGAAAACACGGAAAACTCTACAGCTCTCTGTCTTACGTCAATGACCGGCGTGAAATAATATCGACCTTGGGTACGTTGGAATAAAGTCGAAAATAAATCCTAAAATCCTTACGTGGGTGATGATCACCATCGATCACCTACTGCTGGGTACAGGTCGTCTGCGGTCGTGGTTATATTTATATATTATTTATTTTATACTTTATTTTAATGATTTCAAGGTACTTTTCCCTCGTGTTTAATTGATCTATTTGGGTGATTTCAGAGTGGAAGTACAAATGAAGGCTTTTAGCGTAACTGGTGTGCAGCAAGGCACATTTGAACCACAATTGGTCACCTCTAAAGAAGTGACTCAAGATATCAATTTATTGAATGTTATCTTCGAAACCAATCCTTTAGGTGAGACTTGGACTACTTATGACTTGTCTAATTTATTTTTGGTTAACATAACACGGCCAACAGCCAATGACATTAGTTAAAGACATGTTCTATTAAAAAAAAAACCCAGAATCTTCATTGATGTATTTTTTGAGATCAACTAGGTGTAGAATTAAGCTTTTAATTTTGTTTGTAAGATCATAACTTGCGATATCTTTGGTATTGTACATGTCTATTGGCAGCATTGTTCATTATTTGTTGCCAATAATCTGTCAAAAGTATAAAAATGAATCCTTAGATTATAAGCCCCTTTTCTTTTGCAGATGGCACCAGTAACCAAAGAGTTCAAGTGAAAGCTCGTCCATTACAAATTGTCTATGACGCACAAACTGTCATACAAATAGTTGACGTATTTAAACCAGAAACTGAATCTTCAGCTTTATCTACGTAAGTCTGTTTTTTTTTACTCCTGTTTACTGCTTACATCGTTGGTAAGCAGTAAAAAATATGATTTGAAAAAAATCCGGCCAAATACAGGTTGACTCTCGCAAATCATGTTTTTAAAATGTTTTTGAAAAACATTGACTTCTTATAAATTTTCCTTTAAACTAACTGTTAGAACTATTTTACTATTTTTTTTTTAAATATACACCACTATTTTTTAATTAGTACCAAAAAAGGGGCTCTATCCGTACCCGTTACAGATCTTATTTGTACAGTCAAAAGTAAAAAAAAAACAAAATCCCAAAATTGTCCACGAGAATTTGTCATAATTGGTAAATTCATATTTGAATCAATCGTTCATAACAATTGCTACTAGAAAATACTACACTCAGCGTTTTTCCATTTTGATCGCCATTCATTCAATCAATACCTTGTACAATATTTCCATTTTAGTGACTTTTGGAATATAAACAAACACTAATAACTTTGCTGTTTATGAATATTATTTATTGAGAATTTACTTAAATAATAACAAGACCATTTCTATTAAGCCCTATAAGTATTTGTAGGTACTAATTAAAAATTAGTGGCGTATACAGGAAAAGTTTTTAACCACTGCGTAAATTTTTTTTGGTGGCTCAGTGTAAGTAATAGTTCCCATTTTTAGTTTATAACTTTTTTTTTCTCATTTTTCCACCTTGTCCCATTTTGAAATAAGCATAACATGGATATAATTTAGTCGTAATACTATGAAATACCATGAATGAAAATGCGCTGGCCGCCGACGTACGAGACGGGGGTGCGGTGGGAAGGGGGCGGGGGTATGCAGCGCCGGCGGCGGCGTTTGATGTGCGGGCCTGCAGTACGTCACTTGCGGAAGCTGGGTCGGCGACACGCGGACGTTCGCTCGTATTCACCCTTGCGCGCGTGTGTGCCGCGTACTCGCGTCGTCACAATGTAAAATTTTACTCACCGCGAATATTACGAAATGGTGCAAGTGTATCTACTTAGCCACGAAAATTTACGAGCAGCACGAAGAAGGTATGAGAGGGAGAACGTACCTAGTATGCAAGCCCAAGGGATCCGTAATCCCACGGTACCTAATGAAAGGACAATTCTTGCAGCAAATCAAAGGCTGCTTGATCACGGCCAGTTCATAACCCCGAGCCATGATCTAGGGTCTAAGGAATCTTTTTGATTGGATATTGTTGTAAAAATAGGTAGTTGATTCCAATTTTTTAAATACCTACGCCAGAATGCAATTGTTTCCATTTAAATTGTATCATGTGTAAGTATCATACATACCTAAATGTTTTAATTTGAATGTAAAAATTATTACTTATTATGATTTATTTTCTGGATTTTGGTGGGAGGAATGGCCCTGAACTATTTTTTTTTAAATAGCTTTAATATTATAGAAATTATCCAGTTCAGGTCTTCACAATTTAATTGTTGCGTGGTACAGTTTATTTTTTTTTTTCCGTTTTGCTCTCCAACACTAAGAGTTTTGTGAGAGTTTAGTTTTTGGTCGTGAAAATTACTTTCGGTCTGCATTTAAAATTTACATTTTCAAATTTCTCGCGTAATTTGATGAAAGTGCAGAACGCAGTGGACGCCATATTTACTCAGCGGTCGTGACGTCAGTTGACTGTGTAAACAAATGCGCTGATGTTCACTCAGTACAGTACGGCCGTTGTAACTTGACGGCCCTGAACATAGGCTCTGCGAACTTTCGCGCATGTACACTCATAAAAAAAACTGTTATTGACATTAATTTTTTTGATAAATGATAAATGATGATAAATGATATTTATTTTGTAAATAGGTTTAACCTTCTGCAACTGAGGTGGGTTTCTTGTCAACATTCGACTGAGGTGTAGTCTGTCAGGCGTCACTATTATACAGCATTATTCGTTTATAACTTTTAGAAATAATAGGGCTCTAGTTTTGTTTTACTATTAATGGGTTTATGTATAATGAAATAAAAATGAATAAGCATGCTCAAAACAAAAAACGAGTTTATTATGGAATCATTTATTGAGATCAGTATTTTCGTTATATTAACGCTTAAACTTACAAAACTATTAAAATAAAAACTAAATAATAAAATTTCTTTAAAAATGTTAATATTAATCTTTTAAGCGTTATCTTATAGTTCTAAAACAAAAATCACAACGTGATATCACGGTTCAATTAGGCACAAATCAGTCTCAAAGTTAACCCTAAATCTAAAACTTAGGTTTACAGTCTTGACGTAGTGGAGAAGAACATTGTAGACAAATTGGCTTTTTGCATGCGCAACAATGGTACCTTGTTTGCCTCTTCAATTTACTGGGGCATATGCTGCATAGCTTCTTTCCAGCTGGACCTGGAAGCTGAGCCACGGGTGGAGGGGGAGGCAAATCATTGCCTAAAACTCGCGTTATAGTAAGACGGAGTTCTCCGGGCAGTCTGTCATTATAAACGAGTTCTTTTAAGCTAGAAAGAACCAACTCTCTTGCCAAAGATAGTAAAAAGTTCCCTCTTCGCAGCTTGGCACCTGGACAAGATTGGTATAAGACGAATGAATTAGTACCAGCTAAATCCAGAATTCTGTAAAATATCGTCATGGGCCAGCGGCGTGTTTTACGATTGCTTGAATAAATAGAACACTTTTTATCGATTTCGTCGACTCCACCTTTAGAATGGTTATAGTCGGCGATCATAGTTGCGTTTTATCATCTAAGCTTCTAATATGATGAGATGATGAAACCAATATTACGGCCTTATTTTTCAAGCCATTCCTCAATCTGCCCATCATCATTTGTATATCTTCCACTGCTGTCTCGTTTTGGTGGCCTACTATCTGTACTTTGAGTCGCCATCTAAAAAAATATGAATATTATAAGTTAAGGCAATTAAATATGAGGTTATATTTGAGAGACACTATGGTAGTATTAATATTTTACTGATGAAACGACTAACAGACACTATAAATCTAAAACGATATTGGTGAGGTGACGTCTATCAGAATCAACGTTTATTGCTGTACTTACGTCTGTGGGACACCGGCAGTCGAAAACTCCAAACGTGCACACCGCAGGGCCGCCCGTGCCTCACTGACCGTTAGCGCGAGCCGTTACAGGAAGGTACTGAGCGAGACAGAGCTACATCACGCCATGTTACGATCTGGCAACGTTTTTTGTGTTTGGTGGTGTCCGATAGACTACCACCTCAGTCGCAGAAGGTTAAAAAACACTTTTACACGTCAATTTTTTTTTTTTCGTCATTTTTAAACTAGATGAGGCCGGTGTTTCCTAGCTGACTACCCTGAGAAGAAACACCGAAACAAACTCAGGGGTCAAAGTCTCTTTTAAAGTCCATACAGTAAATATGTAATGGTCAAATCACATGAGAACCATGCAGATTTGTCTGAAATGGTCTTTTGAAGAAAGAACCATACAGATTTGAGTGGACCTGTCCAGTCAGTGCAAGCATTTGTCAGTATTCGTAAAGCTCAACTCAGGACTACTAAGGAGCTCAACGACTTGACGAACAATACCAAGGAAAGGACATTTGGTTAGGCCGCAGAAAATACTCAAATTGCCAGACACATCAAAAATTACTGAAAAGGAAAAAAAAAAAACAATCAACATAGTCCTCACGTTCACAATAATAAAAGGAAAAATATAGGTAGTTTACAAAATGTAATACTTTAGCAAAGTAAACATTTTTGTCAAAAATTAATAGAAGAAAAAAAAAAAGTTAAATTGCAAAGTAAAAATAATCTACAATATCGAATTGTAATAAATAATAAAAAGCACAATTGAAATAAAAACAAAAGAAAAAATAATAATAATAAGACAACAGTTGCAGTGCGTACCTACTGGAGCAGGTCAATCCCAAGCCTTTTGGTCCTCAACATAGTCCTTTATAGTGTAAAAAGCCTTTTGGCAAAGTTTTCTCTTTACAAATAATTTAAATTTATTAAGGCTTAGTTGTTGAATATGACTAGGAAGTTTATTATAGAAGTGTATACATTGGCATCTAAATGAGCCCCCTATTTTTTTCAGCCTGGTTGTAGGAACCACAAATTTGTGTTTGTTCCTAGTATTAAAATTATGAACATCACTGTATTTTTTAAACATGTTTATATTTTTATGTGCATACACAATATTCTCGTAAATATACTGTGAAGGTACAGTCATTATATTGATTTCTTTAAATTTATCTCTGAGGGAGTATCTGGGACTTAATTTGTAAATATAACGAATAGCCCTTTTTTGCAATACAAAAATTGACTGTATTTCGGCGGCATTTCCCCACAGTAGAATACCGTACGACATGACACTATGGAAATAGCTAAAGTAAACTAAACGGGCAGTCTCTACATCAGTTAAATTTCGAATCTGTCTAACAGCGTATGCTGCAGAGCTAAGTTTTTTTGATAATTTGTCTATATGTGGGCCCCACTGCAGCTTAGCATCTAGAGTTATGCCCAAGAACACTGTATTATCTTCAGGACTCAACTCTTTACCTTTTATTTGCATACTAGTTTCTACTTGCCTAACCTGAGGCATGGTAAACTTTATACATTTAGTTTTTTTTTCATTAAGTAGAAGGTTATTTACATCAAACCAGTGTACTATTTTTGAAAGTGCTATATTTATATCGTCAGTAACCGGCTGCTGACGTTTAAGTTTAAACAAAAGTGAAGTGTCGTCTGCAAACAACACTATGTTATGGTTATCCTTTATGAGGTAAGGTAAATCGTTTATATATATAAGAAACAAAAATGGGCCAAGAATTGAACCCTGAGGGACACCCATTTTTACTACAGATCCAGGAGATCTTTTTCCGTTTACATCAACTCTCTGAATCCTGTCACTCAGATAAGATGTAAGAAGATCCAGGGAGGAGTTCCGGATTCCGTAATGGTGTAGTTTCCTGATTAATGTTTCATGGAGAACGCAATCGAAGGCCTTTGACAAATCGCAAAAAATGCCCAGGGCATCGCATTTGTCTTCCCATGCATTATAAATATGTCCTAAAAGTTCAACACCGGCATCGGTTGTTGAACGACCCCTTGTAAAACCAAATTGTTTGGTATGCAATAATTTATGTCTGTTAAAAAATCTTTGTAGTTGCTCTAAAATAAGTTTCTCAAATATTTTACTAAAAGTGGGTAGCACTGAAATGGGTCTGTAATTCGTGGGGTCAGATGTACTACCCGTTTTGAACAATGGAATTATTTTACTATTCTTCATTAGATCAGGAAACTTACCGCGATCAATACAATTATTAAAAATAAAAGCTAAAGAAGGAGCTATAATGTGGATTATAGACTTAACAACGTCCACAGAATTACCCCATAAATCTGCAGTCTTTTTTACATTCAAGGAGTTAAACGTCTTAATAATATCTACATAAGTCACATGTTCGAAACTAAAATCAGAATCGCAAACTTTAACATTTTCTTTAAGCAGAGACTCTGCAGTAGTGGGTGACGAGTTCAGAGATTTTGTTGTTGATATGGGGATCTCTGAAAAGAAGTTCTCAAAAGCCGCGGCAACCTGTGAGTCCGATGTGATCACATTGTCATTAATTACAAGTTTATAGTCACTAGATGGTCTTGTAGACTTTCCAGTTTCACTATTTATAACATTCCAAGTAGTTTTAATTACATTATTACTGTTTTTAATTTTGGAACTCAAATAACGCGATTTCGCTATAGAACAAATTTTTTTAAATAATTTTGAATAATTTCGCACATATGAACTAAATTCAGCAGTATTAACAAGAACCCTTTCATCATACAATTCGTAAAGCCGAGTTCTACTTTTATGAATACCAGTGGTAGCCCATTCACAGAACGAAACGTTACTATTGACCGAAATAGTCTTAGGTATAAAAGTAGAATTAAATTGATTACAGTACATGTTAAAGAAACCTTCATATTGGTTATTGAGATCATCATATGTAGACAAGTCTGGTAAATTATTAACGAGTTTAGTTTTAAAAGTTTCTAAACGACTTGCAGTTTTAGGGTTAACAGTGATATTCTTTTTAGCCACTATGTTTTTTTGGTTTTGAAAAGTAATTAACTGTCCACAATGATCAGAATCTAATAAATTTATAATTTCTTTGTGAGTTGGTACAACATCCGTATAAATATTATCTATGCATGTGGCACTAGTAGGAGTTAATCTTGTGGCCTCCAAAAATAAGTTAACAAGATTGTAGGACTGAAATAGACTTAAAATTTTACTACGTAAACCTGAGTTTTCTAATAAATTAACATTAAAATCACCACAAGTGATTATGTACTTGTTTGAATTGGAAATCTTGTGGAAAACTTCATCCATTACCTTTTCAAAGCAGTCATCCAATCCAGTTTGTACACACTTAATATAATAAACTGCTCCAATTCAATACAGGCTATTTCAACTGACCGCTCAACAGATAGGCTCACAATATCCTTTCGTTCTTTGAACTTAAGGTTGTTGCTTACTAAAATGAATGAGCCACCACGTATGGCATTAATTCTACTAAACGAACTACCAACCTGGTGATTACTAAAATTGAAAATGAACTGATGGCTCTTAAGCCAATGTTCCGTTAAGCATAGAATATCAATATTATTGCAATTAAGGAATAAGTCTACTTCTAAATCCTTGTTCATAAGTCCTTGAATATTTTGATGTACCAGGTTGATACTATTTAATGATTTTAAAACTTGATTGGAAATATTTTTGTTCGTTAGTACATTCATGCTAGAGATTGTCTCTGTTGTCTTAATTTCTAATTTAACCTTTTGACGTGCGTAATTAGAGACACAATAGTAAGACAATGGCTTGCGGGCGCCGGCTACCGCCTGAGCGTTAATGAATTAAACGAATATCTATGTCAACATTTGGTGCCAATTTATTGGCAAAATCATGTAACATGTCATTGCATTGCTCAACAGGAGCAATTTGTTTAGCCAAGTTCTTGGCTGAAATAAAAAAATAATATGATAGCGACACAGCTATCTGTCTCCTATAAAACTTTGAAAGATAGTATCTATCTACAAGATACCTATCTTTTGTCAAATAAAAATTAGTGCCAACATAAATGTTGATGTCAATTAAATGAAACAGATCATTATTTAATATCACATTGTACAATGTCATATTAATCTTATATCTAATACGATTTTCTTCCTGTGGCAAACTCTGGCTGTATGGGAATGTGAACATCACAATTTTTCTTACACACAAGTTATTCAAAGTCCTATAATATTGGAGTAATTCTCCTTTGTTCACATTACCCCTATTTCCAACAAAAATTAAAAGTATGGCATCCTGGTTAAAATTACATTTAATTATTTTTTTCATTATATCAAATAAAGAACAGCCAGGCATACAGTTATTTATTATCGAGTGTCCCGGATATTCATTTGTCAAAAAGTGGCCTAAATCTTTTCCAATTTCATCACAAAAAATAACTATTTCCTTATTAATGAACTGTTGTGAAAAACAATCAGTAATTTCTACTGGCAAACTGACACTAGACTGGGGTAAGGGGGTATCACATATTGACAATGAATGATCCGGCGCAGATGCAACAGATGTTGGTTGACAATGCTCACAGTTGGTTTTTTGTGAGCTCACCAGCTCATTCATTGCCAATACATATTCCCTCATTTGGTTTTCAGAGGCTGTATATTTGATGGTCATTGAATCTAATTTGTGTTGTAGATGGTTTAGTTCACTCTGCAAGTCCTCAGTGTCAGTTTGGTATTTCCTTGTACTTTTTTCTAAGTTTGAAGAATACACATCTAATTGTTTCAGTAAATGTAATCTTTCCCTATTTAATTTAACATTTTTTATAAAAAACTTTTGTTTCTTAACCATTTTTTTGGTTTTCACTATATATTTGTTAATTTTTATATATTTTTTAAGTTTATTTTTACTAGTGACTACCCTCACTGTTTTACTTGATTTTGAGTCATCATCACTTCTCAAATCAATAGAATAAGAGGGGTTAATTTCTGAAACTAGTGATGGGGCAATAGGCACCAACTCGCTGAATAGACTTTGATTCATCGAGGCAGTGATGTTTAGATTTGTTGTCTCTAGTTGTAATATATGACTTTTTGCCTCTTGCAGCTGTTGTTGCAATAAATATTTGTGACTTAGAGCATGCTCATACTCTGTGCTACATTGGCTGAACCCGTCCACAACAAGTTGGAGCCTATCCCGGTCTTCTATGGCCTCAGTGAATTGAATGTATACCTGAGCCATTTCATTTTTTAACTTTCGATTATTTTCATTGGCTTCAAAGAGTATCTTTTCATTGTCATCCATTTCCTTAATCAGTTGGTCACAGTACTCTTTTGACGCCTTTAATTGGCTCAAAGCCAGACTGAGTTTGGACTCCTCCTGACGAGCATAGGCGCTACGAGTGGTAGGCATGATTATAAGGAATTGAAAAGAAAATAAAATAGACTAGGTAGGTTGAGATAGAAGTTTAAAAGATAGTTAGATAAAAGAAAATAAACTTAGAAAGTTAAATTCTGTCACCAACTAACTAAGGTTATGTTTACGTTTCAATTGTCATTCACAAACAATATTCATCCGAATAAAAGGAGATTCCAAGTATAATGAAGTTAATAGAACGCAAACAATAAAATAACAAGTCAAATGTGAAGTATTGTACCTGATAACAAGATGACAATGCAAAAATCACTGGTACCGGTAACCTCTACCTGTCAAAAAAGTTTATCGAATTTTTTACACTTATTTGCACGAATTTGATACAGAATACACTTCAATACCCTATTTACTTGATGAGTAATTGGAAATTGGCTTTAAAAACATAGAAAATTAACATTTAAAATTAAAATTACAAGGGACTAATTCAAATCAGCTGTTAGCTGTAGTGTTGCCACAGGAAAAAAAAAAAAAACCAAATTACGAATAAAAATTTACTAATTTAGGGACCAAGTACAAATAAAATAAATATTAAAACACTTTGAGACAGAAAGCTACAAAAATAACTTATGAATCAAAGAAACAAACCTAACACTACACGAAAATCTTAACAATATAATTATAACAACCAACGAAAACTTTTGTCACCGCCTGTGCTCAAGACAGAGACAGCGACACGAAAATAACACCAATGCTAACGTGTGAGCGAGACATATTACTGCGTACCAAACATTGCCGAATAAGTACGAAACTTTACGAAGTTACCGAAGAGAGATGTCCAATACGCGTGTCTGATGGTGTTGTTTAATCGATTTTTTTTCAAATCGATTTAAATTATGTTATAAAAATATATTTATATTCAATTTTCTATGGAGGTTTAAAATATTCTCAAACAATCGTTATTCTAGTAGTTTTTTATGAATAACTGATATTTAACAAAATCATGTCTTTCAACCAAGAAAATAAAATTTTATTCGTTTTTTTTTTTCATTAAAGTCGAAATCTTGTTTACAAATGACAACATTCACTTATAAATCTATTCCGTTCAATAATATAATAATGTTTATAAATCTATTCCGTTCAATATCTCATAGAAACAAAAATTAATAAATTCCAAATCGATAAAAATCGATTGCGATATTTGATCGAATAAAGGGTCGATTGTGTTTACATAGAGTCCATCTCTAGCCTAGACCTCCGCCCCGCGCACGTCGCCTCATGCCACCATTTTGTTCCTAAAAAACGTTCGTTTCTGCGCAAAGTTCGGGCTCGCCAAAATATAACGGCCGTACTATATGGCCGATCAGTTGACAGCTGTCACTTTAGTATACATAGCCAAATGACGTAATAACATGGTGGCTATTTCATAGTGTTAGAGGACAGATAAAAAAACTGAAAACTTTCAATTAAAATATTTTGTTATTTTATGCACTAAAACTAACACTTACCGACTGCTTTTTGCCTAAGCTATCTTAATAATATATTTTTAGATTTTTTCTCACATAGAGTAAAATACCCTAAAATTATTTTCTGATCTTAGGGCGACATTTCCATATCATACTTTGTCAATACAGCGCTTCTTTAACATGAGAGTATTTTTGTAGGAGAATAATGTTCATATTTGATAAAAAAACTTGAGTAGGCATTTCTACGACTTGATGACTACGACCTTAGTTTATAAGGGTTCAAATTTATATTACACGATAACTCCAAACTAAAGTCAAAATGCGATCTTTGTTGTCCTTATCTTAGCATTACGTTTATTTTAACTTCTATGGTTTACGGCTACTTTTGATCACGTTTTTCTTTTTTCAGTTTACAAGCGGCAGCAGAAAACAAACTATCTGACCTCAAAGAGAAGTCCGCATTAGGTATGCAGTACGCCGTACATCATCACACGTTCATAGACATCGACATTGATATCGCTGCTTCATACATTATAGTGCCAAAGACTGGTATCTATAAGGAGTAAGTATTTCAGTTAACCTTTACAAGTCTAGAGCTTCAAATAAAATTGAAAAAAGTAGTCTTCAAAAAGCATTTTAAACCGAAATTCTGATTGGCAGTTTCTCTCCTCTGACTTGTTTAGAAACCGCATCCTGCGCCCCTTAGGCCGAACGCTGCGTTACGCGGGCACCCGCGCGGTCCCATACAAAAGTGCTCCGTCGCGGGCAGCCGCGCCCCGCGCCCGTTTTCTACGTAATATCATATTAAAATTCTCCATCGACACGACTACATGCACACCGTTAAATGATTTGAGAAGAAAAGAAAAAGGTTCTTACTAACTAATTGACCTATTGACCGTTAAAGTTACACTAGCGACACTGCGCAGGTAATGATCCAGTTTCCGCAACGGGAACCGCCGCACACGATACACGCCCGACGTCATGCGACGCGCGACGCGCGCGTACTCCCGCTTAACGCAGCGTTGGTCGTTATGCTTCTCAAACGACATCATATTATGCTAAACATATTTGCCAGCTATTATGTTCCTGATATTGCAAATGTCCATTGGCAGTGGTCATTACTTATCATGACGTGGATCGCCTGCTTCTTTACTGTAGGGTTAATATACATTGTAGTAAAATTAGAAACAGGTGCAATGGTGTGTGTGCAAAGGCATTGGCTTGGTAATAAACCACTTTCTAGAAACGAGTGAATAATAAATTGCGCTACAACAGCTGAACGAATTTGAATTAAGCTGTTGATCCCTCTTACTATTGTGTCTCTAATTACGCACTCAAAAGGTTAACCTTGATTAGGACATATCTATAGTGTATTCGCGTTAAAGAAATAGTGACGCATCGTTGTTACTCAGCTTAGCCACGCCCCTTGAACAATTAGATCATAGTCAATTAGAAAGCCGTGTTCACGTTGACCAGTAAAAAAATAAGCCCTTAAGACAGCAGGAACGCATCTATTATCAATTTAAAAAACCGGCCAAGTGCGAGTAGGACTCGTGCACGTAGGGTTCAGTACCATCCGTAGCAAAAAACGAACAAAAAAATCACGTTTGTTGTAAGGGAGCCCCCTTAAATATTAATTTTATTCTGTTTTTTAGTATTTGTGGTTATAGCAGCAACAGAAATACATCATGTGTGAAAATTTCAACTGTCTAACTATTACGGTTCATGAAATACAACCTGGTGACAGACGGACAGACACAGTCGGACTTAGTAATAGGGTATTTTTGCCCTAGTATGAATACACCTTTAATTGGCAGTTGCATTGATGAGTCACTATTTTCTTAACGCGAATAGACTATGGTACGTACATCGAAGGACTGGAACAATTTGCCTGCTGCGGTCATCTCGTCCGATTATAATTTAGGATTTAGGTGTCTTCAAGGCTAGAGTGAATAGGCGTTTAATAAACTAGTGCACCTCACCATCAACGATTGCATCACTGCTTACCATCAGGTGGGATCGCAGTCAAGCACTAGTTTAACTATCGATTAAAAAAAAGAAACGTGGATAAATCTATACATATGTAAAAGGAGAAACGTGACTGGCTGACATATCAACGCATAGCCGAAACAACTGGGACTAGGATTGTGAAATTTTGGACAAGGTTTCCTTTTATGACGTAGGCGAGAGACGATTTCCAAAATTTACCCCCTAAAGGGATGAAACGGGGGTCCAAAGTTTGTAAGCAGAAACCTACTTTCACACGAGCGAAGCCACCGGGAGAAGCTAGTCTACAATTAGATGCACCTACAAAAAAAATATATATATTTTCAGAAACGAAGCATGTGCGGTAGTGAAACTCGGTGCCATAAAAGTGAAGTCGGCGCCTCGTTCTAAAGTGCTGGACGTTCATAAGTTATATAAGGAGGGTCTTGCTGATGAGGACATACTGGCCGAGATCACGCGCCATAGCTATGACAAGATAGGTCTCGAACTTACTGCGATGCAGGTTTGTTGTAGAAAGAAGAATGTTTTGTAATATTCGATTGTTTTTAAGCTTTAGCTCTATGGTATTGTGTCACCGTTTCTATTCTATTTTTTAATAAAAAAAATTGTACCAAGTATTGATAAAAGTAGCTTTTTCGCAAAGCGTTGCAAGGCTGCCGGCAGTCTTGCTGTAATACAATTGAATTTTTACACCACCTGCTCGATAATGCCCCTTTATATGTCATACAACCGTCACTTAAAGCAAGTCATTCTGTCCCTACGGAGATAATGCAGTATGGGCGATCCCTAGGGAATAATGAGATTTGAATTTGGAACGTCTAAAACCGTCAACATTAAGTGAATTAAATGTACGTGCATCAAACAAGTTAGTTCAAAATTCAAACTGGCCACTAACAAAAAAAAAAAAGTAATGAAACAGTTATAGAAAATTTAGTAACCAGCTTTATAGAAAATTAAAACTATAGAATCTAATAGTGAATTTTGTTTGTTTCAAATCTCTAAACATGTTGAGTGATAGTTAAAATTATCTTGTAAATAATACTTATATTTCTCTAATATATGATTTGTTTTGCTAAATTGTCTTTTAATTATCTCACAGATGGTGTAAAAAGTAGAGTATCCAACACGGGGATAAAGCTGTCTTTGTCTTGGGCGGTTTAAATTTCTCACTTCACTCAGGTTTCTTTATTAACTCCCTCGCATTGCTCGGGAGTTAATTATATAAATCTCTCACTGACGTTCGGGATTAAAATTAGCAACCTTCGTTTCGTTCGGAATTCAACATGCCGACCGCGACTTAAAGACACTGCTTTATCCCCTAGTCACATAATCTACTAGTATCTCAGTCGACGATCACAATGCTTCAAAATTCCATTATCAAATAATTTAATGATACAAAATCTCTTGTACAGGTTGTGATAGCACATCCCGATGAAGACTGGCAAAAAGCCATAGCATCGAAAGACGGAACACCTTTGCATCTACTCCAACCCACCAACTTAGTTATACAGATTCATAAGTGTTTGATCACTGATGACCCGCGCATGCCAAAACTCAGGGTAAGAGGAGAATTGCAGAAGATTGCCATCAGTGCTTCGGAAGATAGGTCAGTATGTTTCTTTTCTATTATTACGGTATGTGTAATCTATCTTGTTGCCTAGTGGCAACAACAAGTTGTGTAGAGTAGTCTCTATGTGTGCATTCTCCGTATAAAGCTGGCAGTTGTGCTGGTTTGCCATTCCGAATCGTTACAAATCGACACTGAACAAACCAGATGCGGGCTTGCCAGCGATTGTTGAAGTAGTTTTTTACCAGCCGACCTGACTGGTGCAACATAGCGCTGGGCAACCACCATCATCTTTCTATGTGAATGCACCCAAATACTGAGTGTTTCTTACACGCTAAAACGATTTAGTCTATTTTTCTGTCTCAGTTTGTGAAACAAGTCGCAAAATAGTTACGAGTTTTATTTTGAACAATGGGCACTGATCTAGGTCGAAAATTGTCATTGGACTAGCTATACTTTCGTTATTCAATTTCCGGCAGGGGTCAGCGAACGATGAAGTTTATTTACGAACACGTATATAGAGTGGCTAGATGACGTGGCAAACGTTGTTCTGCCATATATTGATTATAAAGAAATATCGTGATTTAAAATGGGGGGTTGGGCTATGAGGGTGAAAATTACTTTATGACTTCAGACCTACCAAAAATACACAAAAAAAAAATCATAAAAATCGGTTAAACCGTTTTGAAGGTGTTCGATACAACAAAAAACTATATACGATACGACAAACACTGTGTCATGATATTTTTAAATATTAGATTTACTTATAAACGATTTTTTTAGAAATAAAATATATATTTTTTTTTTTAGATTGTTGTCACTTTGCGAAATATTAGTGAGCATACCTCTACCAAAATCCGATGAAGTAACCCCACTCAAGGTTTGTATGACTTTCTTGGAATTATATAATTCTTTTGTTATGATTTTATTTGTTTATTAAATTGTTAAGCCTGATTTTATAGTAGTTAGATAAGTTTTATCTGAAGAATAAATATGGTGATTTGACTTATTTTTTATAACAACATAAACTTTATATTTATCTGATGAGGCGACTCGTAGACAGGATTCCGTACGATGAATATGTTGTCAACCAAGTTTACCACAAACAAACTTTATATTGTAGTTGAAAAACTTTACTCCAATACGTTCACTGCACCTACAAAGGATAAAAGTAGCATTTGCAGTTGTACGCATAATATTGACAGATATAACCATGTTACTTTAAAACCATAGACTTTATACAGGTTTTCCTATTTATAAGATAAAAATTATTTTCGTTTTTATTTTTAAAATTTTAGGCTCTGTGGTTTTGGAGATAAGGAGAGGGAAATGGTCTATTTCTTTATATATATTTAAAAAAAAACTATGTATTTAAAAATTTTCTCTTAGAACATGCCCTTTCGTTTTGATGTGTAGGTAAACTTATATTTTTTTTTAAATTTTCAAATTGCTTCTCAACAGTGACATATTTATAATTCATTTATTTGCCTTACACATAGGTATTAAAGTCACAGTTATTTAAGTGTATATAAAATTTCAACTCAATTTGTCCAGTAGATACGGAGCAAATTGGCTGTGACAGACGACTATACAGATTCTCTGCTTTGTTCTTTTAATTTGTCATTCTACCTACTTACCTTTATGCAATTGCTGTGCCCGACAGTGTCCATGTGCACTTGTTTAACTATATTTAAGATCTTATGAAACACATGTGATATAATAAAGAATTGAATTGAACTGATATAAGTTCTATAAGAGTTCGTTTTTTATCCTGACATACAGGACCCTAAAAATTGGTCTTTAATGTGTCCTTATTTTTGATAAAAAGACATATCTTCTTTTTGTACACTTTAACTGTTACTGCGCCAAATCTAACTGAGATTGTTATCAATGCACAGGAACAAAATTCTCAGGCTCAGAATCTGATATTGGTAACCTACTTTTGCCAACAGTAGATTTGTTTAATTTCACTTCCATTTTATTACAATTTCACTACTATTTTATTTAGAATTCACTTGATTGGTAAACATTAACTAAAGAATAATAGAGTAAATTGCGCAGGTTAGGTATGTCTGGTTGTTTAGTACAATCTATATTTATAAATAAATATTTAGTAATTTTGTTCATCTTAGATTAAATTTCAGTATGATTTTTCATTTAGTTTCATTCTAAGAAATCCTGACATGTATATTAAGCTTAGTACATATTTTAGCCTAGTGAATCAAAGGGATCGAGTTTATCGTTACTGAAATATTTGGATCCCGCGGAAAAACAAAGACGCGAGTCTTCACGCGCTAAAGAGAAGAAGAAAGATGAACAAACCGTTCAGTTGACTGAACTTGAAGCCTTCTTTATTATGAAAGGTAAGCACGTTTTCATATGTTATTTAAATATATCTTTGTTGCTCCAGGTAAAATACAGTTATCCAGCTGCATCCAGTTAGACTGGACGCCGACCCTAATTTAGTTGGGAAAAGGCTAGGCATATACTGTTACTAGCTACTAGCTGCTAAGTGATGCTGCTACTAGCGGCTTCACCCGCATGAAGATGGAAAACTGTCTCAAGATAACATACTTCCAGGATAAAACGTATCTATGTGCGATTCCAGGACATGGTCTACCCACGTGCCAAATTTCGCCCAAATCCGTTAAGCCATTCGAGCGAAGAAGAAGAAGTAATAAAAAACAAACACAAACTTTTATTAATATTATATAAACATATTGTATACTAGCTCGGCGAACTTCGTACCGCCTAACAGTCAATGAATATAGTATATCTTTCGTATAGTCAACCGATGGCGGTAAAACAAAGCCTAAGTAATATTAAGTTACGAGTACACGCAATTTTAATGTATAAAAGTTATCTACATCGATTTCGTACATTTTACGTGATGCGCGCACAACTAAAAACTTCTACAGATTTATTATATGTATAGATTATATAGGGTGACTGGCAATTAGTGTACGATACTTAAACACGTAATTGTGCTCATGATAACAAACAATTTTTATTATGGGAGCAAAGCCGAAATCGCGAAAAAAATATCAGCTGTTCAGTACATTAAGCAAACATAAATGTAGGTACTGAACAGCTGATTTTTTTTCGCGATTTCAGGTTTGTTCCTATAGTAAAAATTGTTTGTTATCATGAGCACAATCACGTGTTTAAGTATCGTACACTAATTGCCAGTCACCCTTTAAATAGTATATAAATAATACATAATCTTCCCACTCGATTTTCGATCACGGTGGTTAATTTCAACATAGATAGATAGTGCACAAGTGTGCGCATAAACACAGTTGCATTCTCTGTTCCTTTACATTCGTAGTCGTATGGTACGGTAATCCGACACGGCCGGAGAGAGAGCAGGCGCAGGACCAACGGTTTTATGTGCTTTCCGAGGTGCGTGACTGGCACATTTATAATTTCAGCTAAAAGTCGTACACTGCTAGACATAGGCCTCCCCCAAGTGTTGGCACAATAACTGGTCCTGTGTGTCTCGCAGCTATCGGAATTCCGCGTTTCTGACCAGGTCCCACCTTGAGGGAAGAATTCCGGCACGTGGTCGCCACTGCAGAACCTTGTGGCCCTATTGACCATGTGCCCTGCCCACTGTCACTTAATTCTAGCGATTCTTTAGGCTATGTCGATAACCTTGGTTCTCCTCCGATCTTCGTTTCTGATCCGATCACTTAAGGGAACATAGTAGCAACCACTTAAAAATAAATAATTTTCAGTTGTATTAACCATTCCATTTTCTTCAACAGAACTGGTCATCAGTATAAACAGAAAACCGGTAAAATTATCGAAAACGAAAACCTACGAGAAATTTCTTGTGTTCTCTCTATCGCTGTTAGAAATCACAGCTGTACAGAGGACGTTTACTCTAGAAGCAATCATTCGGCTGGGAGCAGTGAAACTGCAGCATCATAGGATCGGATACGGCCAACAACCACTGAATATCATTGAGACACCTGATATTGAAGTTGATGACGTTGACAAGCCTACTGATATCGCTACCATTAATCAAGACTTGAATCATAAGTATTTGTTTACTGTTACTTATAGGAACGTAAGTATTTTTTTTTGTAATTTATCAGTAGTTTTATGAACAATATTTTAGTTTAGAAAAAAAAAGGTAGCCTTACTTCCAGTTTTTGGAAATAAATTATTATCGACGCATTCCATAATCTGCCACATTGATTGTTGTTTTTCACTAAGCCTGGCAAAACAATTATAGTGCAGGCAAACTATTGTCTTATATAGAAATGAGGGTTAAGTAATATATGGTATTAATACAAAATCTCTGATATAAATTAAAAGATATAACAACTGAATCTATAATAATAATAGGGGTTAAAGTATGAAATTGCCGTTTTTTAAAACGGGTTGCTTTGAAGTGTTATGTCTTTGGATTGACTTGGAGTTATAAGTTCAAATAAACTTTATCTTAAAGGTACGTTATTCTTTTCCGAAATTAGGTATTTATTGGAATCTTTGTTTTGTATTTTCTGTAATATTGCAGTTCTTATAACCATGAAAGCTAATAAAAAAACGTATTTTTTCATATTAAGAGTTCCAACGTAGAAACTATGCATTTCAAAGGGCAAGCAATATCAATTACGTATACCTTCGACTTTCTTCTTACCTAACCTTCATACATGATCGCTTCGTTCGCTAATGGTCACTATTCTAACCTGACCTAATAATAATATTTTTTCAATAAGCCGCGCCAACTTGTAATACTAACAGTGTGTAAAGCTGCGACAAATATATATTTGAAACGATAGACTATACCGATATAACGATAGACGATTTTCGATGAAATAAACTTTATATCCAATAACGTTATAAGAAATAAGTTTTAGAGTATTTAAATTTTATATGCAAAGAAATTATATCAACAGTTTGTATATCTTACGTTTATTATATCTTGTGAATGTTATTGAAATGAAAATATATCGAATAACTTTATATGATATGAGACTCACCCAGAAATGAGAGTATAGTTACCTAAAATTGACATAGAGATTAAATTAAAGTGCATTACATTTTCCCATTGAATGCAACAACTTTCTTTGTTAGGTTTTTGTGGTAAAACTTTTTATAATTTTCAGGTTGATAAGAAATGTCCAGATTTCCGAGGCGCCTTTGGATCAGTTGAACAAATGATTGAGTTAAATTTTAGTGACTTGAGGGTTCTGCTTCATCTCCAAGGCTTGCGGGAGATTCTCATTATCGTCAATGAGTATCAGGTATGCTGATTTAGTACTTAGCTCCAAGGCGCTAACTCTACGAGCGAAACTCTCGGGGCGATATAATAACGTCCTACCATTTTTCAAGTTTTCTACCTGGCCAAACTATCGTAGCGAAACGAATGTATTGACGATCAGAATATCGAAGGATTCACCGCGTGCCCGCTTGTGTTTCGATTTGTAGTGGACATGCGGTAATCTGTCGCGACTCGTGACGAGTCGTTGCGGTCAAACGGCGATTCGTTCCGAGTCGCGATGATACGTTCCGAGTCGCGATGATGCGTTTCGAGTTGCGACGATACGTTCCGAGTCGCGACGATACGTTCCGAGTCGTGTCGTACGAATGCGGAAGAATATTCGTCTCGTGGATAGCACCCGACGTGACGATTGTAAGGCGGGCTTGTGGTGATCGATTCCCTTGCTCGTGAAGGGGGTGTCTAAGATTGCCTTTTTGACTAAAATTTTGTGATATAAACTCTTATTAAATAATGGTTATGAACAGAACATTTTATATCCGTGTCTTCTTGACTTGGCGTAAGTTTTCGTTATGATACTCTTTTCACGATGTATTTTTTGTTGCATTTATATTTTTCCTCTATTAATTCTCAGACACGATTACAAGCTATTCAGAGCGAAGTAGACCGGACAGCCGATGCTGGTCCATTGGAAACTATCCTTGAAGACGAAGAGTTCGTCGCGGCTAAGTCTAAAGGTAAGCTAACTTGCAAAAAAAGTAACAATTCAATTAATTTCATAAATGTACTGATCAAATGAAAGTTAATGATTTTTTTTATTTATAAGTAACTAAGCTTTTGCCTGCAGCTTCGCCCGCGTGCATAAAATATAGGCTATGTCACTAAGGAATAAAGCAGCTTTCTATCGGTGAAATTTTTTTAGCAATCGGACCAGTAGTTTCAGAGATTACCTCCTACAAACAAAAAAACAAAATTAAACTTTACCTCTTTGTAATATTAGTGTAGATGTCTTTCAAAAAGTATCGTCGTATGTTTTATAGCTAGTGTAACGAAGCCGTCTCGTTCGAAGCAAGTGGAGAGCATACAAATGAAAGTGAACTGTAAGATCGGGGCAATAGAGATAGTTTTCGCGACGGCAGACCGTCCGCTGTCCTTGGTGCAGCTTCAGGGTGCTACCGCCGGGCTCGTGCTTAAAGCCTCTTACACACAAGTCGATTGTACGATTGCCTCCATAAAAGTGGAAGATTTGAACCCTTACACCATTCATAAAGAGGTTAGTTATGTAACTATTTGTAGCGCATGTATTATTATTTACACCCGAAGAAGAAGAAGAAGGAAAAAAAGTGGGTTTTAGTACTGACTAAAACCCACTTTTTTCGTGTCAGACGTACTGACGTCTGACACGCTTTTTCGCTCTACTCAGAGCGGGAGAAATTATGTCAAGTATCATCTAAACGAGTTCAGCCGATGAGGCGTGTTTGATTATTATCAAACATACATCCTTTCACATTTATTCAATTAGTAGGAAGTATGGAAATATAAAATTTTTACACATTATATTCACAAATTAATCTTCTTCAGATACTCAAAGTACTCGGCGGTGACGTGATGAATGTGCAAGTAGTGATGTACAATTTGGATCAATTCCCGAATGTCAGTGAAGTGGACATGTCAATAGATTGCCAAGTCAGCTGCCTGCGTATCATATTCCTCAACTGGTTCGTCTCTTCAATGTTGGTAAGTGATTGAATTTTATGACTATTGGAATGAATTATCTATTTACCTACTCGTCGAAACTTTTTCAGAGTTCCGCACCCAAAGAGTAACTGTCCGTCTATCCGTCTGTTTATCAGTGGGCTGTATATCATGTATCTCATGAACCGTAATAGGCAAATAGTTGAAATTTTCGAAGGTTGTATGTTTCATTTGTATGACAACAAATAATAAAACTACACTAAAGGAAATAAAATTGATGAGTGATTTTCAGTTTATGGTACGGAACTCTTTGTGCGCAAGTCTGATTCGCACTTTGCTGTTTTTTCTTAAATAGATGATAGGTTGAAAGCAAAACACACCAGATTCACATGTCTAAAAAAGCATGTGCGGTTTCTGAGATCTCCAGGTCACAAGGTATCTCAGCCACATACTAAAGTGACTCTTTATGATAAAATAACACTTTTTTTTATAGGAATTCCTGAACAACTTCCAAACAGCTCAACAGGCGATTATAGACGCATCTTCACAAGCCGCGGACGCAGCGCGCGCTAACGTACAGAACGCATACACTAACTCAACCAAGTTATTACTAAAAGTGCGACTGGCAGCACCTATTATCATTATACCGGAGAATTCGAAGAGCTGCAACGCTATGCTCGTCGATTTAGGTCGCATGACTCTCAATAATAAGTTCGTGGATCTGAATGTCCTTGTAAGTATGAAATGTTTATTTATTTATTTTTATACACATATAGCTATCATTCTAGTAAATCAATACGAGTGTAGAAAAAAAATATAAATAACATACAGTTCATACTATTAAATTCTATTCTTAACATTTAGAATATTTAGAACTTAATACAATACAATTATAAAACTTAAAATTGGTAATGGGAGGAAAGCTTCAAAAGGCGCCTGGACTCTTGGGGAAAGATCAAGTGTGGGTGATTTTTACCTCGCTAAAATCACCCCGGTGATCACCATCAGCACATTTAAGTGACATGACCGTGACCTCTTAAAAGACCACACCGGGACCCCCTCAGTACAACGCTTGTTAGGGCACATCCCTGAGAGCCGCATTGCTGTTTCTACCTAACAGTAAAAATGACACATAGAGTTTTAGAAAAGTCAGGATACAAGTCACACAGACACAAGTCTGTAAAAATGTCTTTGTTAAGGTGAACGCACACTTATCTGAGCCGAACGCGTCGAACGAATCGAAGTCAAGAATGCCTCGTACACATATCCGCTCCGAAAGAATCGACCGCGCCGAAGAAATCTTTCCTATTTCCTTTACATCTGTCGCACTGAAATTGCATGTGAATTGTGATGGATTTTATACTAAGGGCATACTGAAAGTTTCTGGATTCTGATAAATATGGTAGATATAAGACTTACGATAAATTTATTAGTTTTTCAAAGTATATTCCCTCGCAATTGATGCATTTTTGCATCCGCTGAAACCATGTACAAAGCAGTTGGACCAGTCTTCTTTAGGGACCTTTTCAATGGCTTTACGGGACGCATTCACCGCCGATTCAGCGCTCGTAAAACGTGTGCCTCTAAGTGTGGCTTTAATACTTGGAAACAAATGAAAAAAGTCGCAGGGTGCGAGGTCCAGGCAGTAAGGCGGATGCGTCATTAGAGCCACATTTGAAGCCTTCAAATAGGCTTCTGTTACCTTAACGGAATGTGAGGATGCGTTATCGTGGTGGAGAAGTACATTGCTTCGAGGACGCTTTTCGCAAACCTTTTCTATGACTTTAAGCAAGCAAGTGTTGACGTACTAATCTGCAATCGTTGACCTTTAATCTTCAAGCGATACTGTAGTTTAATGTCCTGATTTGCCGAAAAAAGAAGCAATCATTTTTTTTTACCAACACTTGGACTTTTCTTAACTTTCGTTGGAAAATCTACAAAAGGATAGACCCATTTTGCCGACTGGCTATTTCGTTAGGTTTTAAAGAAGTACACCCAGGTTTCGTCACCTGTCACTGTACATATTATAGACAGCCAATGATTGTTCTTCATTAAACTTTTGTATCATTTTACGGCACCACTGGACACGCAGTCGTTTCTGGTCCTCAGTTAAGTCATGTGGTATCCATCGAGTGCAAAGCTTCCGAACCTTCAGATGCATAATATGTAAAATGTTTTGCACTTGGCTCATTACAATACCTAACAAAGAACGAATTTGCTGGAAAGTAATTTTTTTGTCAGTTTCAATAAGTTGTCGTCGTACGGTGTCAATATTCGAATCTGTAGCTGCAGTCGCCGGCCGACCTTCACGTATTTTGTCATAGAGATGATCACGTCCACGTCTAAATTCTCCAAACCACGAATACACAGAGCTGTGACATGGTGCTTCAACACCAAAAGCAAATTGAAGTCTCTGGCAACTTTCTTGTTGACTTAAGCCACAACGAAAATCATAAAAAATCATTGAACGAAAATGTTCACGAGTTAAATTTATTTTGATAGCAATCATAGGAAGGACGCCACAATGAAAGAACAAATGACAGTTTCGCAAATTAAAAAGATGTTACTTTTTAATTTGCGAAACTGTCAAACTGTTCGAAAAGAGTTCCATTTTCGAATTCTATAATTGTTTTTTTTTATTTTTTATTGTAGGTGGCCAGATCCAGAGACTTTCAATATGCCCCATGTATAAAGAATTCTAAAATCCTTTTCTTTCCATTCGTTCGATTCGTTCGTCGCGTTCGGCATACTGAATCGTGCGTATTATATTTTTTCATATATTTTTATAGGGTGTAAGCAACATCGTGACAGTTGACGAGTTGACTCTCGAACTAGAAAATATGAAAGTTTCGTGTGTGAAGCTCGAAGATGATTACAACGAGTGTGCCTATGAGAGGAAGTTGCTACGACCGACCAGCTTCAAACTGTTTGTTAAACGAAGCCTCTCACTTTGGTACGAATCGCTTCCCGACTTGGATGTATCTGGTAGAATGAATACTATTGCTGTAAGTAAGCGTATTTTTTTTTCGATAAACCTTGGTGCTATTAGTTCTACCGGAAGTTTAAATAAAATTATCTATTTCAGATCATAATAGGTCACAGTGACTATAAGAGTATCATGAAGATTCTCAATCAGAATTTACAAGAGGGCCAGAAAATCCAAGAGAAAGCACCTGCTAGCTTGACGAAATCATCTTCGAAAACTGCTGTTAGGCCTCAAAGCAGCAAGATGCAGATAAAGTCGTCGACGACCGCAGTATTGACACCTAAAGAGCCTGCAAAGAAACCTAGAACAACCATAAAATTCTCCTTCACTATGGACAGCCTCGTTATTGATCTTCAGAATACTGTTTCCGTAAGTAGATAGGTATATTTTTAGCGTTTATTTTGAACCCTTTGAAAACGAATGTATTACTGTTGTTGTTATTTATTTAATACAGAACAGTTTATTTGCGTTAAGAAAATAGTGACGTCATCATTGCAACTGCAAAGGTAAGGCGTATTAATACTGAGGAAAAAATTAGACCATTCATATTAAAGCAAACTTTTCACAACACAGTATATTCATATAATAATATTAAGTAATAGTTTTAAAATTTAATCAGAATTTTCAATTTTATCTTTAAGAATAGGTGAGGTATTCATTTTAAAAATTGAAATTGGGCATCCGTAATGACTGAAGCGCTTACTTCAACTAGTTATTGTGAACACAGCTTTTTATTTTACTATGATCTAATTGGTCAAGGGCCATGGCTAAGCTGAATGACAACGAGTCACACTTTTCTTAACGCGAATACACTATATCCGATGTTTTTGTGTTTTAGCTTTGAACTGTCAAACGCGCGAAGGGTTAAAAAGTGGTAGTTTTCTGAAATTTCGCAATTTTCTTAATTTTTCTTTCCTTGAACTTTTTACAAAGTATTAGAAAATTTAAAAAAAATGGTTTGAAATCGGTAAAGTCGTTCTCAAATTATGACGATACCAAGGGAAATAGAAATAGGGATTCATTTTGATATACACAGGGTGGATTTTTGAGACAGCGGGACAGTAAGGAGAGGTACCATAGCTGTTTTAGTTACAGAAAAACGTCCCTAGGAGACCATCCATAACTTTTTAATATATTTTGAACTGTATGCAAAATATCAAAAAAGAAATTCTATGTCTATCGATCCTATTTCATGTAGAGATCAAAAAATAGAAATCGCCAAAAATTTTGATGGATGATCTTCTAGGAACGTTTTACTGTAACTATTTATAACAGTTACGGTACCTGCCCTTACTGTCTTGTCTCAAAAATCCACCCTGTATATAGTTCTGAGCACGCCATAATTATGGCGATAAGGCCACTCCTCAAAGAGGGGACTCTTTGAGGAGTGGCTGGAAAGACCTCACGGCGTCCTTATCTACCGCATGACGCAGGTCCTCACCGGACATGGTAAGTTCGGGAAGTTCCTGCATCGGATTCGTGCAGAACGGCAGCGATCTCTCACGCCGGGCCTTGGTACAGGCCATGGTCCGGAGCGAGGAGGAGTGGCAGGCGGTCGCCTCCTTCTGCGAAACAGTAACGCTAGCAAAGGAGGCGGCCGATCGCGTGAGGCAACGGTCCTCACGCCCCAACCGCCGCCGGGATTCCGATCCCGATTTCCGGCCAACGTAGGCGCGGGCTTGCGGACGGCGAGCAATGGGTGGCTCGCCGTCCGATCGTCCGGTAACTGTCCGTACCGAGTCCAAGTCGTCGACGGCGCGTAGTGTTCCACGCGCCTCAAGGAGATGTCAGCAACCGTAGGGGCCCAGCAGGGTCGAGGCCTACTAGGGCCATGGGTGATGCGAAAGTGACCCCCGGGGCCCTGGAAAAAATGGCAAAGAAGGAACAGGAGTGGGTTTTTAGTCAGTAAAAGTCTGAGTCTGGTCAAGAGCGGGGGATGTCATTAGATGATTTTCCCACCCGAAAAAAAAAACCCTGTATATAGTTATATAATCAGAACGACCGCGACCCGAAGCCAGTACAAAGAGGGTTAAACGTTATAAAGCCTTTTAATAAACCACGAAACATCCTTCCGCGAACAGATTTACTTTTTTTTTGTGTTCTAGCTTCTGCTAGCGGCTCCGCCCGCGTGAAAGTAGAAAAAATTCTCAAAGGAACATTCCAAAAGAACTAAAGAATAAAAAGTGAAAATCCTAAGTGATATTCCAGGGCATGGTTTGCCCCTGTGTTAAATTTAATTAAAATGCCCTTAAAAAAAAACCCTTTAGCATTTTAAGCGTGAAGGAGTAACAAACGTACAAATATGTAGACACTCACAAATTTTCGCCTTTATAATATTAGTATGACAGATTAATTACGTAATACTTGTTGAGATAACATTGTAAAAGGCAACCATGTCGTTTCTTCTTCATAAGAAAATACCAATTAGGACTGTGTGACTTCACTTTAACGTTTCGTACGTGCCCATGTACATTTTTATTTGCTAGCCTATGTTGTCTCAATCCTGGGCAAACGCCGGAGGTCTTTCCATGTTTCCGTGAACTCGCGCTACCTCGTTCCTGTTTTGATAAAATCTGTCTATTTTGCTTAGGTTCATGTACTAGTCAAATATTTTGAACTTATAGAACACGGAGTCATCGATGTTCGTGCAAGACATAGAACTAGCGCGATTTTGTCTGGCGCTGCTGTCGGTGAAGGGCCGGATGCTGTCAGACAATTCGATGCAGACGTCTGTGCTACTTGTGGATTGTACGCTCGACGACACCAGACCTGGCAGAGGCACTAAGATGACTAGGTCAGTGTTCATACATTCTATTGCATTAAGGCCATAATATGAACTATTAAAGCTAGTGATGCAACGGAAGTAGCCGAAGCAGAAACTTAAACAGATGTCAAAGTAAATCTTAGCGGAAGCGGAACCGGAAGTGTTAATACTATGTAGAAAAAACACAAATTTATTTTTTAAGATTTGTTTAATTAAATTTGTATTTTGTACTTTACTTACTACAGTACTCGAAATGAAACAGAGGCAAATTATATTTAATAAAAACTAATTTGGCCGCTTTTACACTGTTGAGAATCTGTTTCGGTGTTCTTCATATATTAAACCGGCTCCGCTAAATAATTGCTCACTGGCTACACTTCTGGGGGAACTAATAAGTATTGGCGAACTATTGGCAACAGAAGAACAAAACAAACAACAAACATAAGAAAAAAACAACGAAGATTTACGCGCTTACGCTATCGCGCCTCGTGACGTTTCACGAGGCGCGGTGATGCGCAGAATGAACCAAAAAAAATATATAAAAAAATAATATATTATTATAAACAAAGAAAGTCACTGTGACACGTTTGTGTACCGCCCCCCCTCCCTCCACGCCTTTTCCGTCGTGTCCAGTCGTCTACGGGCCCCCCACCCCCGCGCTCCTCGTTGTATTCTTCTGTTAAGAGCTCTGTTATAAAGTTTACGGAACCGGAAACGAAAACGGAAGTGAAAAAGCTTGCGGAACTTCTGCAGAAGCGGAAGCTGAAGCAGAGTTCTGTTAAAACATCGGTGCTGGTGTTATTGTAATTTAAATCGTTTGTTTTATTTAGAAATCAATTTGTTTACTGTAACTTTGAAATCATGGCACCGATCGTTTATATACCATCATGGCTGACCGCATCTTTGCACGATCACTTAAAAAAAAAAAAAGTTTGTTTACGAAGTCTCAAAAAAATAATCCATTTTTTACGTTATAATAGAACAAGTCGACTATCCTGATGTCTTATCTTTAAGAGATAGACATATACCATCGAGACTTTTCTGTAGACCTTTTTAGGTTGTACAATACTGTAGTACATTATTTTGATATATCTCGTAGGGTTCAGCCAGCGTTTGCAAAATAAGCACAAAAAATGTGTTTATTTACGACATCACATTAGAAACCTCTAAAATTATCAGTGTTTCTCTACGTCATTATGCATGTATTATACATATAAACCTTTCTCTTGAATCACTTTACCTACTAAAAAAAAAACACATCAAAATCCGTTGAATAGTTTTAAAGATCTAAACATACATAGGGACAGACAGACAGCGGAAGCGACTTTGTTCTATACTATGTAGTGATCTAAATTTAGAAGTAAAAAATAAGTGTGGCACTCGGGGACTGCCGCGGTAAAACTATTGCATAGCATTTTGTATCAACTTATGCAATTATAATTATTTATTTATTTTATTTATGCAGTATTTCTTTTTCTTTGATATTAATTCAAGTTACACTTTTTGAGCGTGGTGACCGATAAGAAAACAATTTTTTTTCTTTCTTGTTTACTTCATAAATTGCTACAAGTATGTTCAGTTGTTATCATAGAACATTACTATAATCTATTATAATACAAAAAGACTATATTGTTTGACCGAGATTTGAACTCGAGGCACGATGATAACAAGGTAGAACGCTGTACCAATGCGCCACACAGGTCGTTAACGACTTTTCTAAAATAGGTGTTCGGTCTCTGTCGGCATTCAAGCCACACCTCCGTGCCCGTCGGAGTGGGGAGCGTGAGGTATATTTTTCGTTACGGAATTTCTGGATTCGGTCCCCGCGCTCAAGGCCCGCGATAGAAGCTATGCAATAGCTTAATTAGTTTATTAGTTGTCTAGTACTCATACCACAAGCTCTGTTTGGTTTGGGATTAGAAGGCGTTGTGTGCAAGTTGTGGAATAACAATATTTGTAGGGTCTACAGATAGTTGGTGTCTTTTGGATGTGAGTTTAAATGATTGTGAATGCATCCACGATAGAGGATAGTTATTAATCCTCTATCGTGAGTGCGTTTGCCAAGTTTTGGGAAACGTATAAAAACATATGATTATGTTGTTAGATACCTGGAGAGGCGACGCAATTATAAAATCGAACACAGCGAAGCCGAGGGCTCCGAGGAATCACAGACACAGGATAACAAGATACGAAGCATGATCGACATTACGTATACCATGAAAAATAATGACACATTCAGTAAGTTTTGTTCAGCAGTTTTGCAATCTATCTGTATTTATCTTAAGCTTATGCATATGAGTTTCAATTAATGTTATTGACAAACTGAGTGTTGTATTTTATAGTTTTTGAAATTTTATCAATACAAAACAGGTCTAAAAGAGGCTAATCGATAATTACTAATATTAGTTACTAGGTTCTGCCACAAGCTTCGCCCGCATGAAAATAGGTTTGTACATACAAACTTTGGAACCCTGTTTCATCCCTTTAGAGAGTGAATTTTGTAAAATCCTCTCTTAGTGCTCGCCTACGTCATAAAATGAAACTTTGTGTCATATTTCACGTTCCTAGGCCCTGTAGTTTCGGCTGTGCGTTGATATGACAGTCAGTCAGTTGCTCCTTTTATTTAGATAGATAAGCTATTTTAATTAGCAAAATGGACTACATTTTTGTTAGAAAACATTAAATAAATTAATCGGTATACCTCCTCAAATGTCGCATGACATAGCTTTGTGAGCAAAGAGAACACTCGTAATGTCATTTGAACACCTAAGTTCATGAGCAGTAGGTTCCAAGTTCAAAATACCTTGTCTCTTTTTTCGTTTTGTTTAAGGAAATATGTGCTTAACTTGGAATAAAATGCCCAAAAAATGTAGTGCTTTGTTAAAAAATAATGAGAGTTTGTCATGCTCACTCAAATGTCTCGATGATGGTGGCACCTGTCGTTGGGTCATTCGGTTCTCTTCAAAATGGTTGAGCTGAGTGAGGCTGATGCACGCGTCATGCTCGTGAACGGGTGCCGTCAGTTGAGACTGGTCATCTCTTAGCTGCCAATTGATAAATTTAATTTCTATCTTTTAATTAGTTTTATTTTTTTATTACTTATCTACATTGTGCTCACATAATAGAAGCAACAAGAAATATGTAACAAAGATTATATGTAACTCACAATATAATTTAAAAGAGTGTCCATGGAGTTTCTTCCACGTTCTTCTCCATAGAGATCTACGCTTTGGAACGTGCAATTTAAATTCACTTTTTTTTTTGGACTGACCTACATTTGACTATTCAAAAGTGCCTGTAAATGGTCTATTTGAAAGAAATAAATGCTTTTGACTTTTGTCTTTAATAAAACCTAATTATAACATCTTTTATTCAACTTGCAGTCGACATAAGGATATTTAGCTTCGACCTGATCCTAGCGATGGATTTCCTGAATAAGATCGCAGAGTTCATGACCACTGGATTAGCCGAGGATCCCGCAGTGAAAGATGACTTGTCAGTTATTAAGGCGGGGCCAGAAAAATCTGTTGACGCTATAGTGGTAAGCTTTAATATCAAGCATCTTCTGTATTAGATCGCAAATAAGAAAATATTTTTTTTTTTTAATATTATGGGAATTAGTAAACATGTAAAGAGAAAATTTGACACTAAAATATGTTCAATTTAAAAGTTTTTACATGACTGCCCGAAAAAAGGAGTTTCACATTTCATAAATAGCTAAACTTTGACGGCACAATTGGCGCAGCGGTTGAGCGATTGGCTGCTGCGCCTCGTGTCGCGAGTTCGATTTTCGCACGGAACAAATATTGTTATGGTCTACGGATAGTTGTTCCGGGTCTGGGTGACGTGTGTATATGAATTGACATGTTTGTGAACGAACATGCAGGTATCATTCCTAGTGTGGGGCAAAGATTTGAAAAATAAATGTTTGAAACATAAAACTTTTAGAGATGTTCTAAATTTCTAAATAATACAAGTTAAAAGGATATATATATACAACATTATTTTTAGTATATGCGAAACCTGAATAAAATATGTTCAGAATCAGGAACTGAATCGATTCCAATAAGTACACCATGTTAGATTTTTTCCCAAAAATATTTAAAAAAGGTCACAAGTTGGACACCACCGACACTAAGTACAACACAGGTCACAGCACGTCATAGCGGGTATTGGGCGCCAGCGCACAGCTAGCGGTGACCATGTATTTGTACGAACAATCAGGTAACATAACAAGTTTATAACTTTGTGATTTTTCATGATACAGTCATGAATTTTTATACATAGATTTTTTACATAAAAATTCTAGACACGTGTTTGGGTTTCGCATATACTAAAAACTAATGGTGTATAAACCTAATATAGCTCTTTTGTAAATTAGTATGTGTTACTTACAGAAGAGAAGATCAACAGCTGTGTCGACATCAACAAGTATCGAACCTCCCAAATTGTCGATGATGACGGTGAACATTAAGATTGAGCAGCCAGATATTATCCTCGTGGAGTCCCTCGAAACGAAGCATTGCGATGCTTTGGTGATGAACGTACGTATTCAAATGCAGATTTTTTTGACACTGCTTGTAAAGTTCAACAGTTGCATCAAACTAGCACATCGATAAAAAAAAAATCGGTTTAATTGATTTGCCTAATTACCACGTGCTGGTGGTATTATGGAAATGTTAAAAAACGTCGTGTTTTTTCCGAACAGTTTGACGTTAACGTACGCCATGCGTTGGCATGTGTTAAATACACATAATTCTGTTTTTGTAATCTTTAGTTTTGAGACGGCTTTGACTACAGTTTACTAACTTTACGATTAGGGTGGAAACTACGGGCCTGAGCTTGGCTATGTTCTGGCTAGAAGCGATGACCTCAATATTTTTTGTTTTTAGTGTATGGGAACGTTATTAAGTCAAGGAAATGTCATTTGCTAAAATTGGACATTTTACTTAATTGAACTCTGCCAAATTATTGCTGTATAATCCACCTGATTTTCGAGCGTTCTAATAATAAAAATGTTGAGTTAATGGCCATGTTCTAGTTAGGGTACTCCCTTTCTTCTCCTAAAATTGTTTGTCCGAAAATCATTATCCATAACACGTTTGCTATACACTTCTGTAACCATAATATTCAAAATCTCGAAATTTTGTTTAACATAATTAGTTCTAAAAGTATTCTGTCATAATATCGAGTACTATAATAATTTAATCTCCTAATTTTACATTACCTGAAGTCATATGTCATAAGTTTTGTGTTAAATAATGTGTATAATTCCGAATGTTCATTTATAATATTTTTTTTAGTCCTATAACATTTGCTAAAAATTAGGTTTTAGTGACAGAAACGAATCGCTGATTTACAGCGATTCGTTTCTGTCAGTAAAACCGACTCGACGCAGTCTTGTCTGCTCTACCCCTAGAGTGTAATTTAAAATCGCGTAGGCGTGGAGGGGCGAGGCGGCCCGCGAGTTGAGGAGCAGGTGGTTTTAACACTTTGTTGAGCGTTAAACCCATCTGCGACGATAAACTCGCATGGGACCGCCGGAGCCCCGCAGTGCCGGAGCCGTGACAGAAACCATGCCTGCTGCATGTTGTATGCTTGCTTGCTTACAAAAACCACATGTTCACAATCAACTGCTTTATTGAGTACATGTATAATATATTTATTTATGTATTAATAATATAATTTGTATATATGTATAATTTGTTCTAAGAATATTATTATTATAAGTAAACATTATGCAATTTGAATTTAGAACTTATAACTTTTATTGAAAACGGTTTTATGTCTTTTGTATATTATTGATTGTAATATTTATGACAAACGGATTTAGGACATATTATATTTAGGAATTTCAATTTTATGGCTTGTGATATTATGTGATATTAAATTCGGGTAATTTATCGTTCGGACAAATGATGATTAGGACAATAAAAGTTATGGCATAAACTGCCATAACTTTTTTATAATTTTATAATTATGCATAAAAAATTTAGGTAATACAATAGAGAACCTCTAGTTAGTGCTAGGTATCTAACTAGAACATGTTCACGCTCGGGCTCGTAGCTTTCACTTTAAGGGACTAGTCCCTACACCCGAACAGATCCAGTAACAGAAACCCGACGGGCTCGCACAATACGCTTCATTTTGGGCATGTTCCTGACACACCCAAAACGTTCGACGCTTGTCAAACGCTACAAGATGTCTGACACTTTTGTTGTAACTTTTGAACCTATAACATGTTCAGTGTTACTTTTACTTTTATTACTGATGGAGAGAAAACGACTATGAACTTGTGCGCATCGAGAGGCCCCCTTGGACGGCAGCACTTTATTTAATCGTTACATAGAAATTCAATTTTATTGAGCACCTAAAATGCAACGTACTGAGCGCGCGTCGTGCGCCTGGTCGAACTAGTTCCTAAGCGGACGTTAAGTGTAGTTAAAACAAGTCGTCCTAAGAAGATCGTTTCCAATGAGCTATCACATTTGTAGATGGAGGCGCGCTTCAAGCTGCGGAGCAGTGTAGAGCGCATGGTGGCAGACGGCGGCATCTCGGGGCTGCAGGTGGTGGTGCGCACGCTGCAGCACAGCACGGACGCGGGCGTCGCGGCGCGCAGCAAGCCGCGCTACCTGCTGGCGCCCACGCACTTGTCGCTGGCGCTGTCGCAGCCGCCCCTCAGCGGCATGCACATAGACCTCGCTATCACGGATATTGTTATCAATGTCTCGCCCGGTTAGTTTATCCATAGTTTAGTTTTTTTAAATAGGAAATTTTATGCTTACCATCAGGTGGGATCGCAGTCAAACACTGGTTTATTTCATTAAAAAAATATATATTTTACCTGTAAATATGGCCGAAGATTGTCACTGACTGGTCACCTGAGGGAAAACGTCGACGATTCTAACACGTTTGCGAGTCAAATTTGACCAGAGATCGTGCAACACGACAGAGTTTTGGAAAGAGAAAAAGAAGATTTTTGCTCAGCTGTGGGATATATTTTTTTTTATCGTTTTCACTAACACTAAACCTAATTTAATGCCTGCTGTTGATAATCCGGTTTTTAGTAATTCATGAAGGTATCGCCTAGTGTTAGTGTAAACAGTCATTTGTCTATGGCGGCAGGTTTATAATCAGTTGAATCCCGTAATTCTTACCTAATTTGCTATAATTATTTTGGTAAGTTATATAAATTAGTGTTTATGAGCGCTTTTAGAACGATGCCCGACGAAATCGCGGCAGACCCAACCGGAGATGGCGGGACGAAATAAATGGATATCGACAAGATGAGTCTACACTACCAAAACCAATAGGAATGGAAAGTAAAAACGGGGGGCCTTTGCCCTACAGTGGGACAGAACAGGCTGAATATAAAAAAAATTAAGCAAGAATTTAGCTTCTACGAAGTTATTTATTTTCCTGTGTCCTCGGTCTCCTTATTCAACTTTAAACTTCTATAATGCATATAAACTTCAGGGTAGGTAGGCTCTTATTAGTTTCAACACCTACGAAACTTGTCACCCTTGATTGATTTTATATAACTTTATATACTTGTATGCAAAGGGATTTAAAGAGATACAATAGAGCGGCTATCAGGAGAAATGTCTTAGTGCTCGGCCACAGTGGCAGCGCGGTGCGGGTAGCGACGCGGGAGCGGGAACGCGCGCGATTTGCGTGGCCACACTGGCAGCGCGGTGCGGGCAGCGGCGCGGGTGATAGTGCTTGTCCGAAGTACGCTTGTTGAAAAAATATCGATGTTTTTGTTTCGATATATCAAAATTTTTAGTCTATATATTTTGATCCGATACATCGATATATCGATACAAAATATTAAATATCCAAAATCATATCAAAAACGATTTTTTTTTTCAAAATTTATTTATCAGCAGAATATTGAAATGAATTCAAAGCCGTAAAAGATAGGAACGAACGGAAAAAAATGTATTGTCTATACTGTATTGTTATGTTTTTACTTTCGTTAAAATGCCTGAAACCATTAATTGATTTTAAAAATATTAGTATATTGTTATTTAGTTAGTTTTAATAAGATTACGTGTTGCGTCGATCCCAAGTAATATAGGACAAGGGCAGGAAGAAGAAGTTTTATACAGATTCTCATATATTAAAATAATGTGAATTTTGAATAGAAATTACTATGTTATTACCTATTATTGACTTGGACTGAATTAAATGAATTATTATTTTAAGGCCGAAAATCTCGGAAAGTTTGACCGATATATATCTTTTCCTCGATAAATCCAGGCCAATATTAATATTTTTATAAATATCGATACAAGGATATATGATCAATAACAATATTACTTCTAGCATGGCTCGAACTAGTTTGCCGCTTGCCGCCCGCGCACTCACTGTGGCCAGTTGTATGAACTCACTATGCAGTGGCGTGCCTAGGGTTTCAAAATAAGGCAAGCCCAATAAAATTTTAACCGATTTCAAAAAAAGAAAGTTCAGTTTTCGACTGAGTATGTAGGTACCTACGTATGTATCATCGCAATTTTCTCATAAACTACTGATTAGGTACAATAAATTAAAAGCCCAAAAAACAGTCATGAATTTCATTTTTATAATTATATCTGAGAATCAAGCACAGTTGTTTTCTATGACTAACATCGGGGGTTTCGTCAATAATAATTGAAACAAATTTTGTTTGCCTAACTTCGTAATCGATGCAAGTTTGCATCACATCGGCTACGGAATGAATAATATCGTTTTGAATTTTGTTAGATAAATAACTCGGCCCCGGTTTGTCACTTTCCTGATGCTGCTTATGCTTTTCTAAAACGACATCGTATTTTGAAATTAACGAGACCAGTTCTAAAAAATTGCCTTTATTTTTGAATATTTAATTTCGTTATTTTAAAAAGTCGCTAGTTTTTATTGTTGCTAAATCTTAAAAAAAGTCTCCAAACTCGTTAAAAATCTCCAAGATCTCACAACGTCGCTAAAACGGCAACACTGCAGAGTTGGCAAGGTGACAAGGTCACGCATACGCGAGCAACCGGAGCAACTTCATACGAATGCCCGGCTTAAATCTTCCATACTGATCGATTTGTGGACGCATAAGGTCCAAACTCGTTATACGGCACATCGCTATAAGTGCGAAAGTGACAGAGATAGTATTTGAAAACCCGGTAAAAGCCGGTACGTGTAAGCGAGATAGATATAGCTCTCGCGTAGATGCTGCTAATGCGAAACTCTGCGCGCGCTGTGTAGTAGTGCGGCATAGGATAGATACTTTGTGTTATTTTGATAAGAATTAAAGCGCGCGAACTTTTAAATAGTTCGGGTTTGATATTGATTCTCTATCGAGCATTTTAGTAAGGCATGCCTGGCTTTTCTGCTTGTATGAAGGTACCGCCTACTGTCACTATGGCGTGAGATGCCCGCGCGCGTTCCGCGTCTCGCAGTCCGCGCCGCTTCCCGCGCCCGCGTGCCCTCTGTGGACACTCAAAGGAACTTCTTGTGCTTGAGATTGCCGCGCCGCGCCCGCCTCGCACCCGCGCTTCCAGTGTGGCCGAGCACTTAAAATGCGTTTTATAATTCCAGATAATGATTTGAAATGTCAAACTCCAGAAATATGTTGCCTGCTTTTTGATAAAAGTGATGTCTCCAAATTTTTTTTATACCGGTTCTTTTAATAATACAACCTTTAAGGAAAGTAGGACCAAGATACGATAGTGTTTGTTTATAGTAGTCAAATATGAATTGAAGATTAAAATAATTAAAAATATTCAAAAATATTATCATATTTTTTACACTCGGACTTTTACTTATACTAAGAACTCACAAAATCGTTTTTACCCGCGTCCGCTACGGTTGCGAGCCCGCAGCTTCTGTAGAATGCTAGAGATATATATGTATCCCGCTCCCCGCTGCACCGGCGGGCAACTAGTAGAATCGTGCGGGCCACGGTCACCCGCAGCCTCGGCGGGTTGCGCTCGCACTCTCTGCAGTCGGTTAACACCCGCAGTGTCCTTCAGGGGTTTTTGTTTTAGGTGGGTAAATCATCCAATGACATCTCACGCTCTTGGGCGGCGCGTGAGGGCGTGTCAGACTTTTACTGACTAAAAACCCACTCCTGTTCCTTCTTTGGCTTCGTCCCAGGGCCGAGTTTTCCTTTCAGAAACAAACCCTTGGTCCCAGTAGGCTTCGACCCTGTTGGGCCCCTACTTTTTGCTGACATCTCCTTGAGGCGCGCGTGGAACAGTACGCGCCGTCAACGACTTGGGCTAGTTCCGGACGGTTACCGGACGGTCGAACGGCGAGCTACTCATATCTCGCCGTCCGGAAGCCCGCGCCTACGGTGGGCGGAAATCGGGATCCCAGCGGCTGGGGCGTGAGTGTCGCTCCCTCGCACGTGCACGTGCGGCCTCCTCCTTTGCTAGCATTACTGCTTCGCAGAAGGAGGCTACTGCCGGCGACCTTCAGGGGGTAGAGAAATCCGAAAATCGATTGATGCATCCAGAACTTTATAGACCTTCTTTTTTTAATTCTTCTGTGAAGTAAGTGTAACGCAACAGCTCGTTTCTGGTGTATGTCCATGACGGTCTGGAGCTCAACTGATAATTAACCGCCCGTCTTGCGATTATCATCTGCCAAGTTTGCGAGCGATAACCGCAACCGCAACCGCGACGGCTGTGTAACCACACAAAACTCCGGTCTCGTGAGTTTAGAAATAAAACAGCTGTTTCCTCCACCGTGGCTGGCGCGGTTTATAACTGCTTCATGAGTTCTTAGCTACTTCCTTTTACCAGGGTGCTCCAGCATATGGGCGTCCCAACACAATTTTATATCTTGTTTACAACAGCGAGACGAGGCAGTCGCAGTTTATGCTTTAGTTTAGAATTAAAAAAAGTTATCATCATTGGTCGTCAAGATTTTTTTCAAGATGGGAATTCATCCAATGACTTCTCCCGGTCAGGGCGGAGCAGGAGGGCGTGGCAGACTTTTACTGCCTAAAATCACATCGGCCCTACTGAGCCCATGACATCTCTTTGAGGAGCGCGTGGATCACTAACCGCTGTCGATGACTGGGGCTCAGTCTCGGCGATTGCCGGACTGCCGGACGGCAAGCTACCCATTGCTCGACGTTGGTATTGACATTGTGGTAGTCGGGGTTGGGGTCTTAGCGACTGGGGCGTAAAGATGTTCGTTCCCTCACTCGTGCAGCCTCCTCCTTCGCTAGCAGGGGCGCCGACTCCGTGGGTGCTCGGGGGCTCGAGCACCCATGAGAAATAAACTGTGGGTGCCGAACACCCCTGAGAATAGACATCAAGAAATAGATCAGTAATCGCCTTTTAGGGATGGGCGTTTTTTCATTACCCGACGACCCGTTTGACGCAGTGTTTTAGAGCGCGGGTTGACACGCAAGGGTCGCGGGTACGATTCCCGTACCAATACGTTGGGTCTAGGTGTTTGTGGTACTTTCGTTGTTGCTGGTTTCCATAGTACAAGGGAAAACCTTAGTTTGGGACCAGGACAATGTATATGATGTTTTCCCAATTTATTAAATTTATTTATTTGTCGGTCGATCAGTGTGCTTTTTTCTTCTCACACTTTGCCACTTTTTCGAGTCACCAAATGAGCATGAGCACCCATGAGGTTTTCTAAAAACCGGCGCCCCTGTTCGCTAGCATTACTGCTTCGCAGAAGGAGGCAACCCCCTGCCATTCCTCCTCACTCCAGACCATGGCCTGTACCAGGACTCAGCGCGAGAGGTCGCTGCCACCTATTGCCTTCACGAGGACACGGCGGTGCTCCGCCCAAGTGGGACACACCTCCACCGTATTCTCCATCGTGTCTTCCGGGCGGTCCACATAGTGGTGACCTCCTGAATCCGATGTAGGAACTTCCCGAACTGACCTTGTCCAGTGAGGACTTGCTTCATGCGGAAGGTGAGGACGCCGTCATGCCTCTCCCATTCCTCAAAGAGGGGACTGGCCATCATGATTATGGCGTGCCCATTGGTCGTGCAAGAAACCGACACTCGACTCGTTTATTGCTACAATTTTATAAGAGATCCATGCGAAAATAGTACAAAAAGAGGACTTATGATTGTTTAATTTTAACTATTATTAGTTTTCAAACCGAAGTCCTTATTAATACTACCTATTAGTAAAGTTGTAATAAAGTGTCAGCAAAAATATCACTTTGAGTAATTCTATATTTTTGTCATGGTTTGGTGATAAAAATCGAGACGAAAAAATAAAATGACGCAGCTTTTGCTAGTCTTTAAATTTTTAGGCTTAAATTAGGTATATTTTATTTTATGAGTTAGACATTTGCATCTATCAAATTACCTTCAGAAAATACAAAAACTGACCATAATTAGTTGCATAAACCTGGGGCTAGAGATGCCAAGCCATTCCACCAATTTTTATGACAAGTCGTTTACAGTTCAAGCAGTGCGGCTGTGGATTGCTTTGCCCGTGTCAGTAAGGCAAGCTCAAACACTCACGATTTTTAAAAATATGGTTAAGGATCACCACCTTTCCTCTTGAATGTCGTCATTACGTACATCATTTCTTTGCTTTCATAATTATATATTTAAATATATATATTGTTTGTATTATATGAAATTTATTAGTTTATGTATTGTATATATAAATAGTACACCACGAACTACCTGCGTATCTTTTTTCTCCTTCTCTGTCAAATCCATCCAAAGGTTGTCTGTAAAAAATCGCTTTTAGCGATAAGACCGCCCATTGCACTGACGTAGAAACCTATGGACTGGGCATACCTACAGAATTAGCGTGATACCTACAAAAATCTGGCGCATAAAATGGCTGCCTTTTTTATAGGGAAGTAATTTAGTGCAACATGCGCAGTTGATATCGATATTTTGAGCCAATATCAATTTGTTATTTCAATTATTCGAAAGTGTTTTATTTAGGTAGGTATTTTTAAAGGTACATGGCTGATTTTTCAATCGTCAGTTAACTTTTCTGAGGAATATAAATTTGACTGACAGCTTTATGGCTTCTATATAGATAGAAATAAAGTCAGCCCACCGTATTAATTCTTCGTTTATAATATTTAACGGTTGCAATACAACCGTTAATCTAAATGAACATACTTGTGTACTTACTACGCTTAGTAAAAAACTATTTTCTGTTATTTTTATTAACTCTGCTTCAGATTGACATAATATTTCTACCGCTAGACATAGGGCTTTCCAACTATGTATTACCACAAACTAAATCAACATCTTTTATATAGAATATAATCATTTTATTATGGCTTATTGGAACTGTCATGCTATGTAGGTACATAGGTATTATGACAATTCCAATAAGCCCACGGCTAGGATACATTAATTTATTACAGAGTTCCGGTGCTTACCTTCCGGCTTCATCATCAGATCAGTTAAAATTACCCCCTCACCATCTTCCTTCAGTCAGTTCATCAACTACATGCATAAACAAAGCAATTTTACTTGTTACGACAGTTTTGCTATGATTTTATGAGGAGTTCCGTTCCATATCTTCGAAGTTCATCATCAGATCATAACAATATTTCTATGGGACCAATTCGGGAGTATCTTTCAATTAAAAAAACATTTTTGCTAATATAACCTTCTTTTTTGAATTAGGTTAAAATTGAATTTCGTTACATATAGTTTCTGTAAGGGACTGATTGAAATAAAAGACCTTTCACGTTAAAAGAATATTTTTTTATTTATGCATAAAAAGAACATTTTAGAAACTTTAACAACAATTAAAGCATGATTCGTCGAAGTGCATTGAGCAGACATACCACATTTTATGTCGGGGGTTAATATTTTCATTGCCATTATCAGATAGCCACTTTTTCTTCAAAATTTCATTTACTGGGAATCTGTCGAACAAAAAACCATTGTAATATTTTACACAATAATTACATTAGATATTATCGATACTTCGACATCGCTGATTGTATGCGTGCATCACTAAGTTCATTAGGTATGTAAACAATACAATGAAATAAAGAAAATAACAACGCTAAAAGCTATACAAAACTGACACAGGTCTCAGTGAACTTTCCAAAGATCATCTCGTAACAAAACAATAAACAAAATTCGTAAAAAAGCAATGAAAACTTGTTACTAACCTGTGAATGGTCAATTCAGGCTGATTTTTGTTTTTCCTTGCACCACACTGTTTTATGCAACACGAAGGCATGATTAATTGTTTATAGCAAAGTCCAGTGCACCACAATACCTAGTTTTTAGCCATATTTTTCAATAAAACAACAAAAAATCTCCGACGCGCAACTGTTTGACAGTTGATGTACCACAAAACTCGGCGCAAAACATGGAGGAATCGGTCACGCATAGAAAAGCTTATGACGTCATATGAAAGTGTTGACAAAATAAGCACTTGACAAACTGTACTTGTCTTTCTTTTCTTATGCAGCTACAGCTTTATTAAAAAGAGACAACACTGTTTTTAACATATGTGTGTCGATTTTATAGACATTTGTATAACTATTCTTTCTATAGTAGAATATGCCGTCTCCATAGGTATTATATCTCAATCGCCCATTGTGACACCCTATTAATTTTAAGTTCCTAATGTAATTTGTATTTTTGGTGTACAATAAAGAATATATCTATCTATCTATCTATCTATCTATCTATCTATCTATCATAAATTTAAAACAAAATTATTTTCACGAATATTTTCGGTTTTTTGTTAAATATTGGTAGCGGTACCTCACTATTTATGAAATGGAAAAAACATGCAACATTCGAATTGTCAAATCATTATCTCTAATTAAAAAACAGATTTTAGAAAAACTGTTAGAAAAACTGTCATCCTATGCCTCAGTGACGCCATCTAGCCTTGAATAGCAAACACGCAAATTTTTGGCAAAATTCTAGCCTTGAATAGCAAACACGCGAATTTTTGGCAAAATTTATATAAATTTAACTATCGCTCGGTAGGTGGCCAGGGGCTACCATGATAATTATGTTAAAATTTCAGTCATACGAGCGAAAGAGTATAGCTCCATCCCTTTTAAAGTTCGGTTTAGGTCGTAGCCTAGGGAGGGTTAAGCTTTTCAGCAATAGATGGCGTTATCACAAAATCTGCAAATGTTCTAGAACTATTTTTGAAAATTATTGAATTAAATTAATTATAATTCAATTTTTTTTTTTAATACGGCGTAAATACCAAGCATATTTACGAAGATAAACTGAAATTAGGTCCAGTCATTTTACCATAACAAAATTTGCAATAGCGTAATGCGCAACTCGGCATATTTTCCCAGAAAATGATTTTCTTTTAGTGCTAGTGCATAAAACGGATACAAACACGACTTGACGTGTAGAGGTGTCATACTAGACTGAGCAACTTATGACCACTAGGTAATAAGTATCGGATTTCGATTTTGTTCGCTATGTCCTGTCTATTGGTAGTATATATTTAATGTCTTTGCTTGTATGACATAAAAACAAGTCTTTCTAACATATTTATTTTTGTCCATAGATATCATAGCTCTTCTGAATCGGGTGATGGCGACGATGACGAGCACCGAAGAGGATAACAAAATAGAAGAAGACAAGGCTATATTTTATGAGGGTCTTTGGGACATTACACCGTTCAAACCGAACTCTTATTGGTTCTTGAAAGCTGGTAATAATTTTTTTTTTTGTTGTTTTTACTGCTGTACGATTTATTGTTGTGTGGCCAAAATGGCTAGTTCAAGTTCCTTTTTTTACGTAGGAAATCATGAAATGACTTCTTTCGATCTAGGCGGACCGAAAGGGAGTGTCACAGGCTTAACCCCAGTAACTTTCGAACAATCGCGTGGCCTCTGTTCACGTTCCTGGTACGGTGATGGTATGATAGGGTGTAGGCAGACTCTTTAATGGTGCCATATTGTTTTACCTCCCCCCTGGCAATGACATTCAAGCGCCAAAAGATCATTCTAGCACTTTATTACTGTTGAATTGCATTGTAACCCAGAAATAGGCGCCATATTTGACTACACTTACTATATCTTATAGTATTTTAACAGATCAGTCGATATTTTATGTGGAATATGTGCAGCTAAACGAATATACAGGGTTATTTTTTATCAGGGGTAGTTTTATATGATCATGTATTTTTTTGTTGTGAAAGCTTAAAATATATATTTAATAAATAAATATACCTATAATTTTAAATACTTAAAAACTGTTTATACTTCTGTAACTCCAATATTCTTTTTCCACTGCCTCATTGATCTAGTGATCGCAAGCGAAAATGCTGAGAATGAGGATCTGTGTTCGATTTTTAGTTAAGGAAGTGTTATTAGGTTTTACATTCAGAATTTCATGCTAGCAGCTTTTAGCCTAACAGACTGCTCCTAAGAAGTTACTAGAATTGTGGCAGTTTGATGGCAATAGGCTTACCCATTGGCTATTATTACTAGGGACTTAAACAGAGCTGCTGAAATTGTGACTGTACTAATAGATTGGGTATACTTCCACCTAACCATTTAGGCGAGGCACTTAAGTAACTTTATGTTATATGCATATTTTCTAACTGAAACTGTTTTACCAACAGAGGAGGCCGAAGAAGCGATCGATTCCGAGACCTCCCAAGAAATAATGACCACCATTACTCCCGTCGGCGAGATTTGTTTGTTGTCGTGTCCGTCCATTATCACGTCGTTTGAAATGGAGATCGGTAATGAGACCATACCCGTACTGGTCATGCAAGCGTCATTAACTGGACAAGTTAAAGATTGGAGCTCAGACGTAAGTATATTACTTGTGTATTGTTGACTGCTTCGTTGGTCTCGAGGTCGCTAACGCGACTGCTGAGCGTGAGGTCCTGAGTTCGATTCCCGAGTCGGGCAAAAAGTGCTATTTTGTTTTTTCCATTAGGTATTCCTCTGTAGCTACCCGAAATTTGGAAGTAGGTGGTGTGACACCCCCGTACCTCGGTGCGCACGTAAAGTCTTTGGTCCTGCGCCTGATCTCTGTCCGGTTGTGTCGGATTGCCGTGCCATCGGACTATGAGAGTAAAGAAACAGAGAGTGCAGCTGTGTTTACGCACGCACTTGTTTACATCTCCTGCTTACTTGGCTAATCTCTGTTGAGATTGGCCACCGTGATCGAAATTTGGTCGGGAGTATTATTGTTGATAAATCGAAAAACACAAAAAACAAAATGAAATAGCTTTTTTTTTAAAAGAATTTTGAGTTTTAGCGTCAATGCCGAGTCATACAAATACCTAAGTTATTTTAAACAAATGGACAGATGGCCACCTTTGAAACTATAATAGTCGATTCAATAAATATGCACAAGAAAATAAATTGTAATATAGGTTTTTGTTTTTAAATGATATAAACCAGTGCTTGACTGCGATCTCCCCTGATGGTGGCAGGTACTATGTTGTTGAGATTATGTTACAGTGCCAAAGACAATGAAAGTAAATTATTATGAATTCTTTCTTTTTGTGAAATAAAGTTATTTTTTGATACAAATAATAATAAAAAATTAATCAAGTACAAAATTTTTTGTTTTTCTTTTTAGTTCTACGCTGAGTCTACATGGGCGATGCAAGTCTCGTACTATAACATTGAGCGCGCCGTTTGGGAGCCGCTCATCGAACCCGTAGAAGTACTTAAAGACTACCAGTACAAACACGTGCCTTGGGAACTCAAGTTGGAGGTTAGTGAATTTTTATTTGATTTAAATATTTTTTTTCTGATATTCTAATAGGAAAGCTACTATTAAGAATTTGTCAGAATAAATATTATTAATACAAAATTCAAAATCAATTATCTCTTGAAAATAACGACTATAACTTTCTTTATTCTTTATAGTACACACAACTTTTATCAAACAAACAAAATAGCGTTTAACAATTAGGTTTTCTTACAGCAAACCTTATATAAATCAGAGAGAAATTTTGCACTGGAGGATAATTGTAAATGTGCAACCAAAATTTACGCACATTAATTAAATTATACTTAAAACTAAAAAAAAATATACTAAACAAAATATAAATAGCACACACAATACATAAACATAAATTATACAATAAATAAAAACCTATACATACATATTTATGGGTCACGTTGATAGGAAATGTTCCCTAATTATTTCCCTGAAAACCTCCTACGAAGGGCTAGCCCTCAATGTGTGTGGAAGAGAATTCCAGAGACGCAGAGCACGAACGGTAACAGCTCGTTCACGATCCGCTCAGAGCGGGGCGGCGAGCGGCTCAAAAGTATGAAATTTGAAGCACGCCACGAGTCGCCGCTCATAGCGAAAACTCGTGCGGTTTTCTTAGAGCGAATCGCTACAGCGGCGAGCGGTGAGGTGAGCGGCGGGAACAAAAGTACCAGCGACTAAGTGCGACGCCACGAAACAGAGCGGCGCGAACAGCGGTGTAGGGGTGACGTACTCAGTGGCGAAGCAAAACAACAAAAATAATAGAAATGTTTTAAATATACTTCTATGTGCTGCAGAATATAATTAAAAGTTTTCACACTCATTCTTGTGTACTCATAAAACTTATCTGGATATATTCTGTAATCTTCGTATAGGTGACGAAATTCGCCATTTAAACACCGATCTTTATTCAGTTCATGCATTCCTTCTCTCATATTAAGAATACCTGGTTTTAAAAATATATTGCTTTCTAATTTTGATAACGCCATTATTTTGAGCATGTTCTGACTATTTTGGCCCAGTCATGTGCCTTCGTCCTTAGTGATAACTACTTTAATCATCATGGATTGTCGTGACGGGACTCCTACGTCCCTTCCACCGTCACCGCACATACCAGGTATTTCGCCGGTGGGATCTTTGGCGAGGTCGAATCAGATGTTACAGAAATCAACGTGAAGGGCAGGAACAAGAGGGGAGCCTTCGACGACCTCTGGGCCCGACGTCAGCCCTGACGGATTTGTGACGTGCAATTCGCCCCGCTTAGCGCCGCCGCGCCGCCCGCCGCGCCGCGAGCCACTAAGATCGGAGTCGTGAACAGGCCGGATCCACTGTAGCGACTTGAAGATTGGGGAAGAAAATGAAGGAGAAGAGAGGATGATGAGCGATAACTTTGAGAAATATAGGCTTCGAAAATACTTTATTCTTAACTTTTAGAAATTTGGTTGTAAAACTAAAAGACACGCTAACGTTGTATGAAATAGGTAGTGATGCACGCACAAGAGCCCGCTCCAGCGATCGACACGACGGACGAGGCTGCAAACTTGCAGGCCGTCGCGCACAGGCACGCCAGCAAGACCATCACCTTGTCCAGCAGTGAACCACTCGAGATCACCATCACTAGAACGGGCATGGAGGTGAGGTCACAACATGCATGGTCTTTTTGTCGAATTGAGACCCTATTGTTTTTGAAAAAGCTATAAAAGTAGTAACAACTCTCTTATTTCAGGTGCTAACTCTACTAGGCAACTCGTTTTCTACAGCTGTCGCTACCGAAAGCGGGAATGAGAGTGCAACTGTGATCAGATCTATACAGAAGGTAAGTGGGTAACTTACGTTTATTTAGTATTTTAGAGAAAATAATTATACATAAATTCTCCTTCCTTTTTTTTTAGCAAAGAGACACATACCACGGCGCGCCGTATGTTCTTCACAATTGCACCGGTCTGACTGCCAAGTTATTGTTGAACGCTAACCATGACTTCTCCGTTCTCCTCACTGAAGAATATGTTTCTTCTGACTACAGGTAAACCAAATTATTTGGCATTTGTTGGGAGGGAAATTAGTAATATAGACATATAAAGATTACCCCCCTCTCCCCTCTTCTAAATAAAGAACATGAAGTGTTTTTTTTTAAACTGCTTTAGCTATATCTATAAAGTAAGGTGTTCTTAACTCTAAATACTTAATTCAGAAGTCATCGTCATTGTGAACCTAAATCATAAAGTAGTCAAAACACAAAGCAACAAAAACTATCTTTTGACAAGATGGCAAACATCGAAATAGATTAAAAAAAAAATTTGTTTATTATTTTAGATCTTACGAAATTACTAAGGTGTTGTATTTTGTTTTAGGGAAGTGGTTTTAGAACCAGGTGCATGTGTTCCACTGCAGCTGAAACATGGTGGACTCAACTTGATGAAACTGAACGAACCACCCCCACCACTGAAATTGAATGTTAAGGTACAGTCTTACGTTACAGTACGGCCGACGTAAGTTGGCGAGCCTGAACATAGGCTCTGAACTTTAGCGCATGTACTCTCGTAAAAAAAACTGTTATTGAAATTATTTTTTTAAAACAAAATATTAATAAAAATTTACTAATACAGGGACCAAGCACAAATAAAATAAATATTAAAACACTGAGACAGAAAGCTACAAAAATAACTTATGAATTAAAACACAATAAACTTTACAATTTAATAATAACATCCAACGAAAACTTTTGTCACTGCCTGTGCTCAAGACAGAGACAGCGACACGAAAATAACACCAATGCTAACGTGTGAGTGAGACATATTTCTGCGTACCGAACATTGCCGAATATGTTATTTTATTTTCCCCCGTCAAGCTATAATATGGTAAACAATATATACTACATAGCTTAAAAATCCGTGACCAATAGACACGGATTTTTTTACACGTTAACAAAAATGAAAACGCGACAGTCTGTTGCTTTTGTACACTTTTTACATTTAAGTGACGTCACAAGTCCCCACTACTGAATTTTGAGACGCTTTATCTTTGTCATTTCTATTTGATTTGATAAAGTAAAAATAAATAATTTAACTTACTGACCAAATCGTCGGCTTACTGTAAGAACTCATTAACTAACAAATACAAAACTTTGAATACAGTCACTTTTAGTAAATAAAAGTTTCTTTATTCAAGGTTCACGTATATATCGTTAGCTGCCAGTTACTTACTAACTGACAAATACAAAACTTTGAGTAAAGCCACTTTTAGTAACTAAAAGTAGTTTTATTTAAAGTTTTGTATTTATCAGTTATGAGCGTTCACTTGAAATTACGCGCTATTTGGCCAAAAACCATGATTTTCAAACCCGTTTATATCCATTAATGATTTATTGTACAAACATGTGATTTACCAATAACATTAGGAAATATTCTTGTTTATATAGTTAAGTAGGATTTTATTTAAATTAATAGCACGCTTGTGAACTATATTCACATATTTAAATAGAGTTTTTTTAATTTTACTTTCAGAGTCAATTTCGAAGCTTGACAACTTCTACAGTTCTAATAGAATTAATACTTAAACAAAAAATACAAACCAGTAACTAACATCCTTAACAAAATAGTTATAAAAAAAATCATTGATTTAGTGTACTAATTAAGAATTTTTTTTTTTTAATTCATAAAATACCAGTGCTTGACTGCGATCCCACCTGATGGTAAGCAGCGATGCAATCATTGATGGTGAGGCGCACTAGTTTATTAAGAGCCTATTTACTCTAGCCTTGAAGACACCTAAATTATAGTTGGACGGGAAGACCGCAGCAGGCAAATTGTTCCAGTCCTTCGATGTATGCGGTATAAACGACGAAGCGAAACGCTTAGTCCGGACTGTTGAAGTTTCAACAACGTAAGGGTGGATACTCGCCGTACGTCGGGTTGTCCATTGGTAGAAAGGAGATGGCGGAATCAAGTCATGCAATTCCCGCGCACACTCTCCAAAATGCAACCTGTAAAATACCGATAGGCTGGCTACCCTGCGCTTGTGCTCGAGGCTTTGTAGATTGGACTTCAACGCGAAGAGGCTAATTGGGGAACCAAATCTGGATCCCCAATTAGCCTCTTCGCACGCCTTTCCACTGAGTCCAAAGCTGCTAGATGGCATTTTGCAGCACCAGCCCATATGTGACTGCAGTACTCCACACACGATCGGACCTGTGCTTTGTATAACGTTAGAAGCTGTCCCGGTGTGAAGTACCGTCGGACCTTTGCAAGAACGCCTAGTTTTCTAGCAGCTACCTTGGCTTTGGACTCAATGAACCGCCCAAAATTGAGGTCTGAGGAAATTTCAACTCCCAAGAGCTAAAGGCGGTCGGTGCACTCCAGAGATACATTCTGAAAAGCAGGAGCCAAGGCGAACCGGCTCCTTTTGGCGGTGAATAGACACGCTTGTGTTCTGGCGGCGTTGAATCCTACTAGATTGGTTTCGCCCCACATGGAGACTAGCTGAAGTGAGACATTCGTACGCTCTACCATAGCCTCTCGTTCGGACCGGATTAGCTCCTTACTAGCCCGAGCACCTGGCAGGTATTTCTCTACAACTGTGCTATCATCTGCATACCCATAGATACCGGGCATCAGCAGATCGTTAATATGCAGCAGGAAAAGAGTTGCAGAGAGAACTGACCCCTGAAAGACTCCGGCATTGGTCGTCATGGGCTCTGATGAGCATCCATCGACAACAACTCGGAGAGACCGTTCACTCAGGAAGTCTTTTACCCAGTTAATCAGACCAGGGGAAATGCCGTACGCTGGAAGCTTACTCAAAAGGCTGGCATGCCATACCCTGTCGAAGGCCTTCGAGACGTCTAAGGAGACAGCAATCGCTTCTCCATTCTTCTCAAGGGCCTCGCCCCACATGTGAGTGGTATACACTAGTAGGTCCCCAGTAGACCGATTGTGGCGAAACTCGTACTGTCGGTCACTGAGGAGATCGTTACCTTCCAGGTATGCCATGAGGCGCGAGTTCAATACACGCTCCATAATCTTGCAGTGTATGGAGGTTACTGAAATCGGCCGATAGTTGGCAGGATCGGCACGACTGCCCTTTTTGGGCACGGGTTGCACGTTGGCAAGCTTCCAGGACTTGGGCACTATACCAGTCCTAAATGAGAGGCGATACAAGCGCGTCAATACAGGAGACAACTCGGGCGCACATGCCTTGAGAACTATTGCTGGTATACCATTTGGTCCACTAGCTTTATTCACGTCTAGACGACACAGTGCTCTCTAAATTAAAATAAAAACATTAATGATTTATTGTACAAACATGTGATTTACCAATAACATTAGGAAATATTCTTGTTTATATAGTTAAGTAGGATTTTATTTAAATTAATAGCACGCTTGTGAACTATATTCACATATGTAAATAGAGTCTTTGAAATTTTACTTTCAGAGTCAATTTCGAAGCTTGACAACTTCTACAGTTCTAATAAAATTAATAAACAAAAAATACAAAACAGTAACTAGATTAACAAAATAGTTATAGAAAAAGATTCATTGATTTAGTTTACTAATTAAGAAAATTAAAATAAAAACATTGTCAAATTATTAAGAAATTATGAGTAAATAAAATGATCATCAGCACTGATTTAACTTCCTTTTATCATTAAAGTAATAGCATAATGTAATAGAAGGACATTTTTTTTTTTCAAAATACACAATTTGAAATTTGAATTAAAATAGCTTTATCAATTTTTAACAAATATTTTAAAAGGTCCATAAACATCGGCGCACGAGCGTCGCAAATTCAGTCGCCCAACAATATTCATCATCACGTTCGCGCGCCGAGATTTGTGATATTTATTAAAAATTGACAAAGCTATTTTAATTCAAATTTTATATAGTTAGTTTTGAAACACATCTTCTATTAGAATAAGCTATTATTATAATGATAAAATTAAGTTAAATCAGTGCAAATGATCATTTTATTTACCCATAATTTCTAAATAATTTGACAATGTTTTTATTTTAATTTTCTTAATTAGTAAACTAAATCAATGAATCTTTTTCTATAACTATTTTGTTAAGGATTCTAGTTACTGTTTTGTATTTTTTGTTTATTAATTTTATTAGAACTGTAGAAGTTGTCAAGCTTCGAAATTGACTCTGAAAGTAAAATTTCAAAGACTCTATTTACATATGTGAATATAGTTCACAAGCGTGCTATTAATTTAAATAAAATCCTACTTAACTATATAAACAAGAATATTTCCTAATGTTATTGGTAAATCACATGTTTGTACAATAAATCATTAATGGATATAAACGGGTTTGAAAATCATGGTTTTTGGTTAAATAGCGCGTAATTTCGAGTGAACGCTCGTAAGCTGTTGATTGCATTAACGCCGGCGTTCACGCGCCATTGTCTTACTATTGTGTCTCTAATTACGCACTCAAAAGGTTAATGAGTTCTTGCAATAAGCCGACGAAATACAATTATTGTTGTATTCATTTATTTTTTTTTTTGCAAAAAAATCTTACAGATTGTAGAAATAAACGATGACGTGCAAATCCCGGTGGACCGCGCAGACAAGCGATACTTCCCTCTGGGCCGCAAGCTACCGACCACCACGAATGACAAGAACGTGCCTCTTGCGGCCGCCGTGGAGCCGCGCGGTCTTATCTCCGACGTCGTCATGCAAGACGCCGCGCTGCACATATACCTGCGAAGTGTGGTACAGGTATGTAAGAGTTGTTTTGTTAAATAATTCGAATAGAGTATATTTTAGCACTTAAACAATGTTAGTGTTTTGACAAAATCTGTTGTGCCATATGACTGAGAACAAATTTTCAAGCATGTTGCAACTGCTGTGATTGTCTAAATTATCAACAACAAAAGTAGATATATCAAAATGAAACACATGTCAATATATCAAAATGAAACATATGTCAATTAATCCATACTTCACGTAATGGTACGGTACTAAGTTAAAATCTACCAATCCATTTGTCGCGGGTTCGATACCCACATGGAACAAATATTTGATTGTTGTTCCGGGTCCACCCAGACCCGGAATGTCAGTTTACATGTTTGGGAACGCACCGCATCCACGATACAGGAATAATTCCTAGTGTGAGGCAAAGATTTTCTTTAAAAAAACTAATACAGTTTATAAAAACGGTTTATTTTCGTGTTCAGGTAACGAACACCTTATCAGTGAACGTATCTGTCTACTACATGACTCTGAGCGGTAACGAAGTACGTCTTCTGGGCGAAGTGAAGCCTGGAGACATAATGCGCCTGCCTCTACAGGCCGTGCATACTCCTACTGCAGAGCTGTTCTTCTCTGTTGAAGGTATGTTGTACTATCAGTAATAAACAAAACGACTTACGTCTACTACGACTGTGTTCTTAGCAATATTAAAAATATCTCCGCAAATTAGTCGAGTGGTGTTGACGCAGAAAATAACAAACGAACATAGGTTACATAAGTAAAGATAGGAGCCGTCCGAATGTTTTCTCAGAACTACGATGTGTCGATGCGACGTTATCTTGTAAGAGCTACTGATATTGTCGAGAGTTAAAAGAAAAACCTTTAAATCTATGATAAACGCGCGCTGTTTCAAAGTTACGTTGCACAACCGGTAGGCGTGGCTTAGCCCGGCTTCCTCTCTGTCTAAGTACACGACTGCTCTCGAAGATTGCCGACCGCTCCCGACGTTGAACCATATTGATCAATATTTGGAACCAATAAAACCGCGCGGTCAATGCCGTCGATCTTTTTTTAAACTACATAGTAGTACCTATATAACAATCTTGGTTTTCCGTTTATATCCAGGTTTCACGGTATCGGTGTCACCGTTCATATGGCGTGAACTTCAACAAGAGCCGAACATAGCCAAACTGTTGCAGTGCGATTCTAAAGATAAGAACAGTGGAGAGAAGTTCTATCTGAAGGTATGATTATCAAAAAAAAAAAAATTATATCAAGTTAAACGTGTTTTTAATTGTTTCCTAGGGTCATTTTACACTACATATCAGTTTGGGCCATTCGTGATTCGCGCTTCTGATGATTTTTTGACTCGTAAGGTCAAGCAACCATAGGGCCATGACCTCCAAGAGCTTGGTAGATAACTGGACAGAGCGCAGTGACCGGTTTCCGAAATATGGAATTAGAGCTATGAACCCTACTTTAATGCCAAAGTCGACCGGCTAAAGTAGAGTTTAAGGAATACTATATTTCTAATTCTTAGTTCACAAGAGTCATTTTTCGATATCAATGTAAAGTGAGAAAAAAACAGACAGATTAATAATTCTATTTCAATCCAGGCCGTCGGCACAATGGAGCAGGTATTCTTCGAGCACACTAATCGCCACACGTTCGCGTCATCCTGCTACGATATCGTATTGAAGCCGGCTGTCAAGCTACAGAACTGTTTGCCTGTCGAGATCGTGGTCTCTCAGCTAGGACTGAAGAGGACGCAGGTGTTCCAACCAGGAGAAATGTTCCACCTGTCGCATCTGTCGCCTAATAGAGCTTCTATTGTTATTATGGTAAGTGCTATAATCTCAATAATACTTAATAGTTCATATTCGTATCCGTTAGAAAACGAAGGGTTGGGCTGTGAAAAAGACAGATGAAAAAAGATTGCACGTAGCGGAGATGAGAATGTTGAGTTGGATGTGTGGTGTGACAAGAATGGATAAAGTGAGAAATGATTATATTAGGGGAAGTTTGAAAGTGGCGCCAGTGACTGAAAAGTTGAAAGGGAATCGTTTGTCTTGGTATGGTCATGTGAAGAGGAGGGATGAAGCGCATGTTGCTAAAAGAGTTATAAATTTACATGTGGATGGATGGAGAGGGAGAGGGAGGCCAAAGAAAAGATGGATGGATTGTACCCCAAATAAAACGGGACAAGGGCAGGAAGATGATGATGATGATGATTCGTATCCGTTAGAAATCTGTTTGTTGGATTTTTTAAATGTCCAACACGGGTCGTCGGCATCTTAACCCACTCGCGTTACAGATTGCTTTCGCTTATTTATGCACATAAAATAAATAAGCGAAAGCAATCTGTAACGTGGTGTCTTATTTAGGCTACCCAACGGGAACGCGAAGCGAAGCGGTGCGAATGGAACAAACAATTGACACTCTATTGTGGTGGCTTAAGCGACCAACCGCACGTGGGTGCGGTGCAGCCACGAGCGAAGCGAAGCGGTTGAAGTGATTAGTTGGTTTGATATTTTCGCAAACTCGTGCGATGCGGTGGCTAGTTTTAAATAAATTGCAGCTGAAGCAGCGACTTCGCGCACGCGTAGGTCAAAGACGCCGCAACGCGTTGAATTCGCAAAAAATGAAAGCTACTTCTCAATCATGTGTTTATTTTATGTATGTTCAATGGAGCATTATTATTCTGTTACTGTGGGTCAAATAGACATTTTTTCTATACTTTCAGATTCAAAACTACCTCGACAAATGTTGGGTTTGTACAAAGAATCTGCCAGAATTCGAGTCAGAACTAACAGTATGGTCTTTCGAGTCGCACGACAGCCCGTCAGTAATGACATTGGACTTGGGTATGCATAGTGTGGACATGGAAGGCACGCAAGTCCTATCCCTCTATTGTCCATTCTGGATGCTCAACAAAACAGGCTTTACGCTTTGCTATAGGGTAAGTCCTCATTTTTATGTTCTTTTTATTTTTGTTTTTGAAGTGTTCTGAAATTTGTGGGTTTTGGCATTGAAACCTGGTTTTCTGTAAATGACGTGAGTGGCATTCAAGACATCATCGCTGCTGAACTTAATGAAATATTTTTGCACATAAATATTTTACCAGCCAGATATTTTACATGCCAGATATTTTACATAATTAATAAGTATGGGTTAAATTGATGTTGAAAGCTATGACAGTATGCTTCATCACCATTTTTTCGAAGCTATTACGTAAGAGTGGTACAGTAAGTAGAAATTGTAATAGGCTATTATACTGACTGTGTTTGTCTTGTCATCATACTAAGTCATCGACACCTTGTGATGTTGACATCATTCTTACTTCTTGAAGTAGGCTTGTAAATCTTATTGGCCATAAATACATTGCGTGGTTACAGAAATCAAAGAAACCAGAAAAAGACTCCAGCACACCCAACAAGGTATCTTTGAGATGATCTAACTGTGAATATTTTTAATAGATTTTTTTCCTTTCATCATTTTTATTAATCCTCGATTCGGTCGGTTACTGCTTCGTACGTCTAACAAGCTTCATCTCAAAGCGATAGTTTTAGGATTTTTTGGTTTCGATACTTATGATCATTGCCTTGTAATAATTGTTGTTATAGCATGCGTTTTCCAGTGGGGTCATAGCTTAATCCGAACGTAAACGTATATTAGAACGTTTGCCACCTATTTGTTACGATATATTTGATGTGATATGTTAGATATGTTTTATTTAGTTACATATTGTCATAGATTAATAAAACGAATATTGTATGGGTTATCCATTTTATGTAAATTGCAGATTAAGCATTCACCTTGCAGTAAATTTATTAGACGCCATACTTCTTGTTTGCCGGTAAGTGCAAACATTACTTTAGCACTTCTAAGAAATACATGGTTATATTATTTTGCTACTTATATTGAGCACTCTAAAGGGGTTTTGGTGGTAATTGTAATAAGTTTTAATTATATATGTGGTGGGATTTTTGTGTAAAACAGAAATGATTCCTCAATTGATACTGATTTTTTGATGCAGATAAGTCGACGAAACGTTAAAGGTTGGGCTCAGTTTATAGTCTTGTGTTGTTTTTATTAAACAGAAATGCACACATTGTAGCTTTGATTTTTGTGGATTACCATGACCCTACTGTATTTATTTTGCTTTTTAGCAGCATGTATTTTATATAAGTATATCTCATATAAGTTTTAATTGTTTACACACTAGTGACTTCAGTGTCATATTTTTTTCGTTGTAATTGCAATTCGTAGCATGATCTATGATGTACAGCATGATCACACACAAGTCTTCCATTCAATATCATCCATTGTAAGAGACTAATGCTGATACTACATTAGGCGTTATTTGGATAACACAAAATTAACTTTGGGTATATTTTGTTTTGACAAATACGCTAAGTGAAGTGTTGGCATCAAATTTTTAACTAGCTTTGCAGGGACGGTAAGCAAGCTTTATGGTATAGGATAATGCAAAATAATATTTGGCCCAGCACTGGCAACTTACAATTAAAAAAAAAAGTTAAAATCGAATATTTATTACGTCTTTTGTTTTCTAGAATGTGGATGAAACTGGCAACGTGATATTCCATCCTAAAGACTATAAGGAACCGATCTTGTTCTCGTTCCGAGCTAAGAACTTCTTTGGTAAGAAGAAGGCTGCTATAAGGCTGGAGTTTGGTGAATGGTCCGATAAATTCTCGTTGGATGTTCCCGGCAGTTCCGGTGTTATACAGTGTAAACATGAGGGTAGGACTTATGAGGTGAGTTTATTCAGTAAATGGAGCGAGCGATTTTAAAATGTTATGGTGGAATAGATCAGAAAAAGTAAGAGTAGATTTTTGTTTGTTTTACTTAATTTCTTTAAATATCGCGACATATGTACGCATAGGAGCCTTTTTGGCCTCGCACAGGTCTTTTTATCTTTTTAATGTTGTTATTGTTATATTTTTATTTGAAGTTATTCGATAGATAGAGAGTATTGTAACATTTTTTAGCTATATTATTGTCTGTCCTGAGCGAGTCTGAAATAACTTTTTCTTTCTTTCTAAAAAGAGACATTTATGAATGCGAATAATACTAACTTTATCCTTTATAATTTTTTATTTTAAACTCCAGTTGTTAAAATAAACTACTTTTTTTAGGTGGCAGTTACAAATCAGCTGACTTTCAACAGTTTAACTAAGATGGTGATATTCACACCGTACTTCTTGATAATCAACGAAGCGCCTTTTGCCATCCAATATCAGGAGTTGCACAGATCTGGCGACCCTTGGATCACGGTAAGTCAAGAACTTGATAAGACAAAAATTTCACGATTCGAATTGAGAAAATTTTGTTTTTATTCCTGGAGTATTGTGAAATGGGCGAATGACTGTCGTGTAGTGGACTATTTTATTTGTCTCGGAGCTATAAAAATTAAACCGAATACGACATTATTAATCAGATACAATAATTTAGGTGTAAACGCGATTTCCATGTATATGCATCCATATTCGGATAGCCTTACTTGACTGGTGGAGAGCGCCTAGGCATTCAGTCCTTCTTTATATTTTCTTCCATGAATAAAAGAATTAAAGAAAAGTGTAATGAAAATAGTACAGATCAATAAATATAATTGTTATTGTATGCGTTTTTGTATGTCTTTAAATTAGATGAATTGTTTCCCAGGTGGCAGAAAACTCCAGCGCGCCTCTATGGCCGGTCATAGAGAGAGACGATAAGTTACTGGTACTTCGCGCTGCTTGCTCGCCCGCCATAACTGCGCCGTTCCTATTCACCGAACATCATTCAGTCTGCTTGAAGCTCAACAATGAGGTTAGATTATTGTTATTTTTTTTACTATTGAATTTAGAGACCGACCGAAGGTTCGGTTTCGGCCAAAAATACTGGATTTGGTTTCGGCCAAAAAGTGCCCGAATGTTATTAGGATCAACCGAAACTAGCGTTTTGAAGCTGACGATTGTGATAGAGGCCTAAAAACTGACTGTCTCGTACGGCTATGTGTGTTATAATAATCTTCTACTGCTTTGTCCTTCTCATACTTCTGACTTTGTTCATTCTTCCTTTCATATACAGTCCATACTTCTGTGGAATGCGCTTCCTCTCGAGATCAGGACGGCCACCAGCCTATATGCATTTAAGCGGATGTTGCGAAATTACTTTCTGCACAAATAGTGAAGTCGTCTTAATAACCCCTTTCTTTTACTTTATATAAATATTTATGTATATATTATATTAAATTATATATGTATGTTTATTTTGTATATATAGGGTGACTGGTAATTAGTGACCGATACTTAAACACATGATTGTACTCATGATCACAAACAACTTTCCCAAAGAAACTTTTAGATAAACTTTTATATTCTCATTAGTTTTATCACAATATTAAAACAGCTGTTTAAATACGCGCGCGCGCCTGCGACCGGCGACCGCTCAGCTGCTAGCCCCGTGACGCCGTCGTACCTACAATAGTGGTAGAACACCCGCGCAGCTTGCAAACCCATAGGTGTACGTACCTAATCAGTGAATGTACCGAGTATATAACAAAAGTTTCTTTGGGAAAGTTGTTTGTAATCATGAGTACGATCACGTGTTTAAGTATCGGTCACTAATTACCAGTCACCCTATATATATTCTTTTGAACTATTATTTTCTTAATATTATTTTGTATTTTTATGCACCTGTCCGCCTTTGTACTTTTGTGTTGCATGAAGTTTTAATAAATAAATAAATAATTTTAGTGTAATCATGCAAATTATAAATATACATATAATTAAGCTTCACTATATCGAAACATTGTTGAGAATAACAAAATCGGAATATTACTTTAAGTTTTTGTCTGTTTTTTTCTGTTATCACTTCAGTTTTGTTTTCGTTTACGGCCGAAACTAGAAGAGGAGCCAAAACGGTTAAGGTTTCGTGTGAAAATCGTGTTTCGGTTGATCACTACTATTGATAGGTTCGCGAAGTGGTGAACGATGGAGCAAGCAAGTATTTGTATTGTAAATAAATAATAATAAACGCTTTATTTCGGACCTTTTCGTCCGTAGGTAACACTTACAGCATTTATACAACACACAATATTAAAACAAGACACAACGAAAAAAAAACAGCTTACAATACACAATTAAACAAAAAGAAACACATACAAAACAAAAACTACACACATTTAATGCGGTGAGGGGGAACTGTCCAAAGCTCACCGTGCAGCGTGCAAGCGTATCCAGGGGTTCAGCGCAGTGGGGAGTCCCGCCTGTCCGCAAACACATTCACAATACTGTTGCTACTGGTCCTAACACGGATCAGAAGTGACGCACATAGCTTCCTAATAAGGGCATGAAAGCCATCAGTGAAGGTTTATTTGAGAGACAGACGGGTTCTCTCTGCTATATAAAAATGATCATAGTAACAGTTAAAATTATGTCCAATATCGAAAGCTCCTCAATCAGCCATAATGGTTCGTATTCATTGCGGGATTGCTTGAATGAGTTACTATGGTTCTGTATCACAAAGGGCAACATATGCGTTTTAGCTAGTAAAAGTCTCACACTCCCTCTAGCTCCACCCAGAGCAGGAGGAGTTATTTGATTATTTACCTCAGACCAACAAAAAAAGAAAGACGGAGCACCACGAACTTCAAGAGTGAAGCCACATTTTTATCTATGTGTGATTAGAAGGGTTGCCATTTGTTAAATTTTTTCCCTAAAATTTGGGTAACAATATTGTGTAGGAAGAATAATATTTACAAGAGTGAAGACATTGTTGAGTATGGTATTGTATACATTATGGTATGGTATAGTATCGTACAATTGAAAAAGTAAACTATAAATTAAAGAGTATACAGATAAACAAAATATTTTTATTTCACATAGGCCTACATGGTAACTTATTAAACTTCAGAAGCTAGTGTACCACAGAATATAGAGAACACTAGAAGTAGCTTGAGAAAATGTTTGTACCAGAACCGGTGTCGCCAAACTCATACATTTACGATTTACTCTTACTGCAAACCGGAAGATACGATTGGCTAAAAAAAAAATAAGGGCGTAAACGAAATGCAAAAAAAATATTATACGAAATGCAACTTTAATATCAACAGCTTATAAATCAAATTGGCAAAAACAAGAAAGAAATACATATTGGACTACCAAGTACCGCCACTCGTCGCTAGATGGCACTGTTCAGTATGAACTGTAACTACGTAAAAATAAGGGTGGTATTTGAATGGCGTATCACTGACACGAATGCAGGTTGCTACTCAAATAGTGATGTAACCTAATTCGATCGAAATAATATTGATAGTACGAAAACGTCTTTAAAACATATAATGCGAAAAAAATATTGTATGCGGTAATGTGATAGTATCAAAATAATGAAATTGATATTTCGTAGGGCAATTTTTAAACGTATTAAAAAGAATATTTTTTTGCTCCCGGTAGCGTAGATCCATATCTCTTTACAAATTGGAACATTAGAAAAACTGAAATTATTAAGGAAGGAAAATAAAATCTAACAATTATCGTCAACTGCTGTGTTGTACTCTTACCTAACTCTTCAGGTAGATGTATTTAAAATTATATCACGAATATCATCCTACAATTTTTATTTTATTAATGTAATAATTATCTGTATTATAATTACTTACATACATATTTTTAAATACTTTTATTTTAAAAAGGCAACGTAATACATGTCGATTGATTTTGTCGATAAAGTCACGCACTATTTGGATAGCGTCAAAAGTATAAGTAGACAAGCGAATATTCCAGAAAGGCTAATAACCGGGTAAAGAAAATCAACTTTGTAGTCATGAAATTAAAGACAATTTTTGTTTGTATATCTTGTGCAATGTTTGACGAAATTTTATTTTTTCATTTTATTAAAATAAATCTGAAAATAATACTTCTCGTTGGTATGATACACCTCCATGAGTTGGACTTTTAGTCCGACTATGGTTTTTACAGTCCAATATGGCACAATAAGGCATTTTAATATTATTAAACTTAAATTGTACGTTGACGCAGTCTAGTTTGCGAATGAGAGCGCTTGAACAGCGAGTGCGTAATGCGGTACTGACTAGCGGCGACACTGTCACGCCTACTTACTATTTCCAGTGTTCTCTATATTCCGTGTAGTGTACGGATTTAATAGGTTGTTTCCTATGGAAAAGAACCAGTAAGAAACTCCATGCTTACTTTAAAAAAAAATGATTTTATAATATTTCCATAAACAATATTAATAATAGGTACGAGAAGACAGTGTAGACCAGTCAACATTGTACCCAAAAGCACGACAAAAATAATAATAATGAAAAGTATATCGACATAGAAAGTAATTTAAGAGTTCACAAAGTCTACAGTATTTAAAAAACGAGACAGAGAATGCACTTGGTAATGCACTATCGTCAATGGTTACATTAGACAAGTCTGGTACGCCCTTTAAAACAAAAAATACGAGTAATTGCAGCTTTTGATTAAAACCCTTTTAGGAAGATTAGAGTGAAGAATTAATAAATACTTGAACAATCGTAGAGGTTAAACTCTGTGAACAAAGGCCATTGGACGACGGAAATCACATCTAAAATATAAAAATAAAATTTTGGACAATAGTATTATAATTAGCTAGTCTAAGCTGATAAACTCACTCTAATCAGAAAAAAATACCTGTTTGTTGTGATAAAAAAAATATATTTTTAAATTATACGTAGGTACCTTTTTAGGATATCCGCTTTTGATCACACGGCGAAGTCCACGATTAGTAATGTAGAGGTCGTTGTTATCAAAATATTCGTAACAAACGACGCTGGATTTTGATGGCAGCCAGTCTGGATCATTCAGACTATTTCTTATAGCTACCAACCATTTTTTTTTGTTCCTTATCAGTTGGAAACCTTAAATATTAAATACGTAAAAAAGATAAAAAGTATATAGCTCGTAGTAAGAACTATTTATTTAATCGAATCGGTAAAATTTTAAATCATATTACGGCAACCCTCAAATTTTGTCACTAATGTCATTGTTTTCGTTTTTTGACGTTTGGACGTTTTTTGAATATAATAACCTTAAAGGCATAGTTTAAATAATAAAGAAACGATGTTATATCAAGAACTTATAAATGAAAAGTAATTACGTGAGATTTTTTATTTGATATAGTGTTGTTTTTACAACTTTTCACTACACACGAAGGCATAATACTATTTTTTAAATTGATGTTAACTAGATAACGACTCGTGCTTTACCACAGAGTACTTTGGTAATATACAGGAATAGAGAACAATCTTGTATGGTAAGAACGGATCACAGAAACTAGCGCCATCTGAAAGACGGTTTAAAAACTAAATCTTTGCTACGGATACCTGTAGTACGTGTGTGCGTGTATGTGTGCATGTGTGCGTGCGTGTAGGTACTGCTGTAGCTATATAAAAATTATTATTATTCTTTATTTTGTAGGCATGGTAGAATTAATGAAATACAATTTAGTTATCTTTACTGTTTATTTATAAAATTATGTTTATTACATGATTGGGTACATAAGAGATATTGTGGTTAGACATTTTATAATTCATTTGTAGTACAAAATTAGAGGAAAAAAACAATGAGTCCGATTTTGAGAATAACTATATCAATAGGTTTTTGAAAAGCCACTCTTAAGCCGGATATGGAAACTGGTTTACAGAATGTAAAAAAAACTAAAAGAAATTCTACTTTTTACAAACTTATTATGCGTTTATCACTAAGTATTTTCATAAGTAAACATTTATATTAATACAGTACTTATGGTATAATTTTGCAGAGTAACCGGTTTGATTACTGGCTGGAGTGGAGGTTTCAAAAATTACAATTTTGTTTCAGTTTTAGTACACTAATCAAAATTAGCCATAAATTGAATTTAACATTAATAAACATTAGACATGAATAGTTCTTTAATTAAGGATCGTTGCCTATTTGTATGGCCGAATTGCGATTAGAATTAGTCTTTAAAAAATACAGTGTGGACATAACTACATACAAAAAAAATCACAACCAAATATTAATTCAACAAAAGCAATTAACTTCTCCATACATTTATTTTATGTATGTTTGCATCACTCGACAAAATAATAATATTCCACAACGCCATCTAGTCCCAAACTAAGCAGAGCTTGTGGTGTGAGTACTAGAAAACTGATAAACATACTTATATTTTTCAAAATACATAGTAGTTATAGATAAATTACACCCAGACTGAACAAATGATCGTGCTCGTCACACAAACATTTGTCCTGGGTGGGAATGGAACCCACGACCTCCGGCATAGCAGTTAGGGCCACTGACCACTAGACTAACAAATCCGTCAAAAAAAATGTATGAAGCAACAGTTTTTATCGTTTAATACAGTCAAATGGGGTGAATAGAAACTCGAGGTGAATCGAAACAAAACTTCAAAGGGTATTTTCACAATATTTGAATATTTATTGCAGCATTTAACTATATAAATTTATTAATGAATTGTTATTCTAAATAGTCGATGCTTTGTTAGAAGCCGATAATATGGTATCAAAGTGAAAAACAAAACCAAAGTTTTATTTCTATTCACCCCGTTTTACGGTACCGGTTTTTGTGTAATATTGACATGTCAGAAATATTACAGACTAACATTGTATAATTCACGATAAATGTAAGTTTGCCTTTATACAATTGTTCAACAAAAATATAAAATTGTGAAAATTAATGTGCCTTTTATTAGCCAAATTATAATATTTATACAGCGTTACCTGTAAATGTGCTTATTCAATTAAAATGTTTGAGACCAATTATCATTTAGAGAGTTAAGTTGATAATTTTAATAATTACAAATGTGTAAATAAATTAATTAAGAATTTCGTATATGATTGATAGCGTCCATCCATACATACTAAAAAAATATATTATTATTTATTATACTGTCCCGCTGTTGGGCAAAGACGAGAGGTCCATTCCTTCAAAAAATATATCCAAACAAAAATTCAGCAAAAAAATAAAACAGGTGTTTTTGTTGAACTTTTGGTTAGGAATATTTTGTTGTATGTATGGATGCTATCCACCAAGTATACAAAATCCTTACAGTCAATTTTGAAACACTACGTTTTTTATTACCATACTGCTCGATGCTAACAAAAAGTTGGCAAAAAACCTAAGAATATTTGAATTTCACGGATTACCCTGGAGCTTTCACCTTAACTATTATAACTTTTTTTGTATGTTGTCAGGGTGGTGGTACAAATTAGGTTTTGTTGTATTTTATAATGTATCTTTCTACTGAATAATTCACTATTTGATACAACAACTGATTTCGAAGAAAAAAAAAAGTCAAAATACTTTGAAAAGTGACAAATTCTAAATTGATCATAAATAAAAATTGAGGGCTACATTTTTAACTATGCATTATTTAAAAAAACTTGTTATTATACACTTTCCAATAGTATACTAAATGTCGTAAAAGTGATTAAGTGTTCAAAATACGAGACATGACGTAGTTGGGGGTAAGAAAGGACATATTATGTGTTTTAGAGTTCCAGTGCCTACTTTCCAGTTTTGTTATCAGATTTTAAAAACTGATGATAGCTAAATAGGAAGTTAATTTGAGCGAGATTTGTAGGTAACTAAAAAATCTTAAACACAAATGTCTTTCTTATCCCGACTACATCACACCTCGTAATTTAAGTACATAATGTGACTTCTAGGACATTTAGCATACCGTTGGAAAGGGTATAAAACTAGAAATCAGAAATCAGTTTAATTTCTTTCTTTTTTCTTTCAGTAAAATAAAATAAAAAAAAATAAAAAATAAATAAATTGGAAAACAAAGTCCGAAAGCAGATGGCAGAAATAAAGGCAGCAAAAAAGATTGTTGCTAATCCTGCAGTACTGGACTATCTCAATAATTGCTCCAGTACAGCAAAATTGTTAATGCGGGTACAATGGCGAGAAGACAAAAAAAAGGTTAAAGGCCGCCGATTCACACTTCAAGAAAAAATTGCTGCACTTTCTATTTTGAAACAGAGTCCAAAGGCATATAGATTTTTAAGGAAAATATTTATTGCCCGCAACTCAAACACTTTCAAAAGTAATTCAGAAATGCAACCTGCGACCTGGACTGAATAAAAATATATTTTTGCAGTTAAAAAAGAAAGCTGAAAAGATGAAAATTACAGACCGATTGTGTGTTTTGCTGTTTGATGAAATATCATTAAAAGCACAAATAACATAAATAGTGAAAAGAAAGATAAAATCACAGGGGTTGTAGATAATGGCCAGCAAAGACAACCCGAATTTGCTGACCACGCCCAAGTCTTCATGGTGCGTGGTCTAATTAAAAATTTTAAACAAGCCGTTTTTTATACATTTTCAGCAAGTGCGACAAAAGGGCCTGAGTTGGCAACACAAATTAAAGCAGTGATAACTGAGGTGCAACAAGCAGGGTTTGTGGTGGTAGCATCAGTCTGCGACCAAGGGACAAATAATCGCCAGGCAATACGTTTGTTGATAAATGAGACCAGGGGGGTCTACCTACGAAGAGGGGAAACTCCCAAAAGAAATATTATATTAATAAATGACAAGGAAATCATTCCTATTTATGATTTTTTCTTATACCTTCTAAAAGGTATAAGAAATAATTTACTATCTAAAACATTAAATTATGAAAAAGATGGTGTGAAGAAAACAGCTAAATGGTCTCACTTATTACAACTCCTAAAAGAAAACCCTGGTTATAAAGGTATAAGATTAATACCAAAACTTACTGAATACCACATAAACCCCGAAAAAATTAATAAAATGAAAGTTAAATTCGCATCTCAGGTCTTAAATCGCACTGTGGCATCCAATATGGGATACCTAGCAGGTAATTTACATTTTGCTATTTTTTTTTTCAATTGATAATTGTTGTACAGTACAGACTAGTTGCTGGGAAGTTTTTTTTTATCATGGAATATTTACTTTGTACCCTAGATGAGTTTCGTTTTCGACTCTGTCAACGGAAGTCACAACAAAAATAAACATGCTAAGCCACTACTTGGTCCAGCTACGTCAACGTCTGCTCACAAAGAAACATGGCTAGAAGCAAAAAGAGTTTTTAACTCTATGGAGTTTGTGACTTCTGCTGGCAGAGTTGAAAATGTGCCTACGGTAAAAAATTGGGTGTGGACACTGGAGGGAATCGAAGTGTTACTTAAAAAATTACGTAATGAATACGGAGTCAGGTTTTGCCACTCTATTAATAAATAATTTAAATAGTATCCACACCCAAGGAAAAAATTGTGAAAATGATTTATGTGATGCCTTATGCTCCTTCGTACTCAACGAAAATACCGAAACCTCGTCGACCTGTACAGTTAATCTAAACAATATATTAGAAATAGAATTCGATAATATGGAAAATAAAGAAAAAGACCCCAGAATATCCGGTGGACCTGCGATCAGGACCTGCGTTTTTGCCGCTCCAGCCACTCAAAGAGGGGATTTACCGCCGTGATTATGGCGTGCCCACCGCCCGGAGGACACGGTGAAGCCTATTCGTCTACTGCGCGTAGTGATCCACGCGCGCCTCAAGGAGATGTCAGCGAACCGTAGGGGCCCAGCTAGGACCGCGGGGAATTTCTGGAAAGGAAACACGTAGTCCTAGAACTCAAGGGGCAACTGAAGGACACAGTCGTACGAGTTTTTACGAGTTGCGTTCCATAGTAAGTAAATGGTGTTGTTCGATTTATTTCGAAACTCCCTGATCAAAAAATGTATTTGTTGTCCTTTAATAGAAGAACACAACCATTCATATTTTTTTTAAATTACAATTTTTATTTTCAAGATCGTCCATCCGCTTATATGGCGACAAACCACTATACAAAGTGTGCCCTTCAAAATAGTGTGTCCTTCCACCAAACACCTGTATAAAATTTACTTTTTCCTTTTAAAACATTTTTTGTGATATTTTTTAGCTTTCATTTGTATTTTATCTTCTTCGTTGTCAACCTGTCTTCTCCCAGTTAAAATTTTATTAATTAATTTGCAATAATTAAAATTCATAAATCGAATGACCGTATTAATCAGATAGTCTACCATTCTTTTTTTATGTTTATTACAATTTATAAAATCGAAATCAATTAGAGCCATAATAGACGTTTTAATTATATCTTTTAAATAATATGCTTCTATGTTTGTTTCAAGGATGTGATTAATTATGTCTTGGAAATTCGATATAAGTTTTATTAAATTTTTACTGGGAGTACAAAGCCATCGTCGACCTGCATACTCTCTGTATCTTATATATTCAATTTCATCCTCACTGGTAAAATCGTTTTTGCACATACAACAATTTTTAAAAATTTTTGATTTTGATTTTTTCAAAAAGTATCCGCTAACATATTGCAGAGGTGCTAATATTCTGGGGTCTTTTTCTTTATTTTCTATATTATCGAATTCTATTTCTAATATATTGTTTAGATTAACTGTACAGGTCGACGAGGTTTCGGTATTTTCGTTGAGTACGAAGGAGCATAAGGCATCACATAAATCATTTTCACAATTTTTTCCTTGGGTGTGGACACTATTTAAATTATTTATTAATAGAGTGGCAAAACCTGACTCAAATTGGTCACATGTCGGGTTAACATTGCGGCACCCGTGACTTCTAATCGCCCCGAAGAAATTCTCCAAGGGATCTTGATTTAGGTGCCGCAACCAGACTGATGTGACTCCGTATTCATTACGTAATTTTTTAAGTAACACTTCGATTCCCTCCAGGGTCCACACCCAATTTTTTACCGTAGGCACATTTTCAACTCTGCCAGCAGAAGTCACAAACTCCATAGAGTTAAAAACTCTTTTTGCTTCTAGCCATGTTTCTTTGTGAGCAGACGTTGACGTAGCTGGACCAAGTAGTGGCTTAGCATGTTTATTTTTGTTGTGACTTCCGTTGACAGAGTCGAAAACGTTGTCCATAAACAACAGCAGATCTGCAGTTTCTCGGCATTCTTTGGGTAGAATTCCTTTATCTGAAAAGGAAAAGAAAATATGTTATTCATTCGTTCAGGACTCATCTAGGGTACAAAGTAAGTATTCCATGATAAAAAAAACTTCCCAGCAACTAGTCTGTACTGTACAACAATTATCAATTGAAAAAAAAAATAGCAAAATGTAAATTACCTGCTAGGTATCCCATATTGGATGCCACAGTGCGACTAAAGACCTGAGATGCGAATTTAACTTTCATTTTATTAATTTTTTCGGGGTTTATGTGGTATTCAGTAAGTTTTGGTATTAATCTTATACCTTTATAACCAGGGTTTTCTTTAAGGAGTTGTAATAAGTGAGACCATTTAGCTGTTTTCTTCACACCATCTTTTTCATAATTTAATGTTTTAGATAGTAAATTATTTCTTATACCTTTTAGAAGGTGAGGGGGGTCATAAATAGGAATGATTTCCTTGTCATTTATTAATATAATATTTCTTTTGGGAGTTTCCCCTCTTCGTAGGTAGACCCCCCTGGTCTCATTTATCAACAAACGTATTGCCTGGCGATTATTTGTCCCTTGGTCGCAGACTGATGCTACCACCACAAACCCTGCTTGTTGCACCTCAGTTATCACTGCTTTAATTTGTGTTGCCAACTCAGGCCCTTTTGTCGCACTTGCTGAAAATGTATAAAAAACGGCTTGTTTAAAATTTTTAATTAGACCACGCACCATGAAGACTTGGGCGTGGTCAGCAAATTCGGGTTGTCTTTGCTGGCCATTATCTACAACCCCTGTGATTTTATCTTTCTTTTCACTATATGTTATTTGTGCTTTTAATGATATTTCATCAAACAGCAAAACACACAATCGGTCTGTAATTTTCATCTTTTCAGCTTTCTTTTTTAACTGCAAAAATATATTTTTATTCAGTCCAGGTCGCAGGTTGCATTTCTGAATTACTTTTGAAAGTGTTTGAGTTGCGGGCAATATAAATATTTTCCTTAAAAATCTATATGCCTTTGGACTCTGTTTCAAAATAGAAAGTGCAGCAATTTTTTCTTGAAGTGTGAATCGGCGGCCTTTAACCTTTTTTTTGTCTTCTCGCCATTGTACCCGCATTAACAATTTTGCTGTACTGGAGCAATTATTGAGATAGTCCAGTACTGCAGGATTAGCAACAATCTTTTTTGCTGCCTTTATTTCTGCCATCTGCTTTCGGACTTTGTTTTCCAATTTATTTATTTTCCTTTTGGCAGTCATTAATTTATGTTGTAATTTTCTCTCGGCACTGGAGAGCCCTAGTGTCCTAACAGATACTTTTCTGCCTGAAAAATAGAAAATGAAATAAGTCAGTTGAGTCTCACTAAATTTTTTTGCTTGTGAATGGACATAATACTAATACATAATACATCTATGTACTTTTTACAAATCGCAAAAATGTTTTTTTTTGTGATGTAACAGTCCTATAAGACCTTGCTTTATGCCAACTTTCAGGATGCTGGGTCAACGGAAAGTACCCTATGAATTTTGATTCCCTTGTGAGTGTCGAAATATAAGTTTATTGGGACATAAAAGGCCGTATCCTATTTCTTTTCGTTAACTTGATGTTTTAAAACCATTCATTTCATTTAAAAAACTTGTGGTTTTAATTTCAACTCGATAGCTCCACGCATTCCCGATATAAAGGCATGTCTTGATAGACAGACAGTCGGACAACAAACTGATCCTATAAGGGTTCCGTTTTCGGAACAAACATATCTTCCGTTGCAACATATCCTGAGGTGTTTGAGGAGTAGAAAAGTATACCACGGCTATCAGGACCATCCAGGTAATAAGGTCAAGAGCCCTACTACTGGATTATACATACTTCACCTGAGCACTATTATTATTAAATACTTTATTGCACACCTTAACACAGGACAAACTTTACTTAACTAAAAAAATTACTAACACAAGTGGACAATAGGCGACGTATTAATCGGGAATCGCAAGATAAGAATCTAAAAAAAAACCAAAATGCTAAACCACATGAGGCCAGCTGCACCTAGTTGTAGCAGACTAAAACTAGGTGTAGCCGGCTTAAACTACGTGTAGCCGCACTTCTGCTATCAGCTGTACATTTACATTTAAATGTTATTTAATCATATAGGTACATAAGATCTTTTTTGAAATAAATTTTCTAACATAAAAAGATAAAAAGCTTACCTAAAGTTTTCTGAATAATCTTCTTGGGTTCATGAGGAGTTTGTGACTTATTCTGGCATATTGTGTCTGCAGTACTTTGAGAAGCAGGTGGTACTTGCTCACATGCAACTGTTTCTGGAGTTAAAATATTAATAAATGATTATCACTCAATGAAGATTCGAGTCCTGCCTATACACACACTAGCTTTTGCCCGCGGCTTCGCCCGCATACATAAAATATAGCCTATGTCACTCAGGAATAAAGCAGTTTTCTATCGATGAAAAAATATTAGCAATCGGACCAGTACCTTTAGAGATTACCTCCTACAAACAAAAAAACAAACTTTACCTCTTTATAATATTAGTGTAGATATGGGTTTAATAACTGTAGTATCAAGTTTTGAGCTTTTTCATGAGCACAAAGAAGTCAGCAACTCAATTTATCACACTACGCCACCAAGGGAAGTTGAGTAGCCCGGACTGTGTTGTGTGTATGTGTTCTTTTGTGTTTAGTTAACACAAAATGATAAAGATCTATAATTAACCAAAAACTACTTACCAATACTTTCTTCTACAATTGTTTCTTCTGTTAGGTTGGTAGATGTCACATACATTAACTGCTGAAGTGATTCAGGAGCTAAAATAAAGTATGAAGAAGCGTGAGTTAATTGCCTCATGGGAAGTTAATTTTCAAATCAGAATGATTATTCTATTTATCTAAATACCTGTAGATGTTGATGGCATTGGCAGATTTTCAAGTCCTCGCAATGGTTTTCTAACTGTTATTAAATTAAGTCCTGAAAAAATTATAAAAATTGAATTATGTACTTATATCGAAAACTTATTTTGCTCATATAACTTTATTTATGCAATTTTGCTATTGAATGAATCACATTCATTTTGAGTTATGATTATGAAAGATTATGAAAATTTAATCAAGGAATTGATTAAAAACTAGTATAATTTTAAATAACTACTGTTTTTATGAGATGTAAATATTTATATGAGTAATATATGAACAATTTGGGTGGTTTGTTTCAATTAATTTAAAATTTCAGTCAAATTTCAATATCAGTATTTAATTCTATTTATTTAAACTTCATGTACAGTAGTAGTACATAGGTGGGCTTAATGCAACAAAGCATTCTCTACCAGTCAATCAATGTCAGTAAATTTTATTGTAATATACATTATAACAATTTATGTTATAATGTATATTACAATAAAATTTACTTACAATTGTTTATTCTGTAAGGTTGGTAGATGTCACATACATTAACTGCTGAAGTGATTCAGGAGCTAAAATAAAGTATGAAGAAGCTTGAGTTAATTGCCTCATGGGAAGTTAATTTTCAAATCAGAATGATTATTCTATTTATCTAAATACCTGTAGATGTTGATGGCATTGGCAGATTTTCAAGTCCTCGCAATGGTTTTCTAACTGTTATTAAATTAAGTCCTGAAAAAATTATAAAAATTGAATTAGGTACTTATATCGAAAACTTATTTTGCTCATATAACTTTATTTATGCAATTTTGCTATTGAATGAATCACATTCATTTTGAGTTATGATTATGAAAGATTATGAAAATTTAATCAAGGAATTGATTAAAAACTAGTATAATTTTAAATAACTACTGTTTTTATGAGATGTAAATATTTATATGAGTAATATATGAACAATTTGGGTCATCATCATCATCATCATTTCAGCCGAAAGACGTCCACTGCTGGACATAGGCCTCCCCCAAGCGTCGCCACAACGAACGGTCCTGTGCGTCTCGCATCCATCGGACTCCCGCAATCGTTACCAAGTCATCGGTCCACCTTGTAGGAGGCCTTCCAACGCTACGTCTTCCGGTACGTGGTCGCCATTCCAGAACCTTTCGGCCCCAACGGCCATCTGTTCTGCGAGCAATGTGCCCTGCCCATTGCCACTTTAGTTTGGCGATTCTTCGTGCTATGTCGGCAACCTTGGTTCTCCTGCGGATATCCTCATTTCTTATTCGATCACGCAAGGAAACTCCGAGCATAGCCCTCTCCATTGCCCTTTGGGTGACTTTAAGCCTTCTAATGAGGCCCATTGTAAGCGACCACGAACAATTTGGGTGGTTTGTTTCAATTAATTTAAAATTTCAGTCAAATTTCAATATCAGTATTTAATTTTATTTATTTAAACTTCATGTACAGTAGTAGTACATAGGTGGGCTTAATGCAACAAAGCATTCTCTACCAGTCAACCAATGTCAGTAAATTTTATTGTAATATACATTATAACATAAATGTAATCAACTAACCTGGTAAATTTAATGTTGGAACTGCAATATTGCTCAGTCTGTTGTTGCGACACATATATTTATCCTGAAAGTGTAGGGAACACACTCGACGGTGCTTGAATATGTGTGCATTTTCAAGTCCCAAAATATCACCTCCAATAGAGTACAGCCAGGTATTGAATCGTACTCTATCTTTTTCAGGATTTGGGAATTTATGAAGAACTCCATGCTTGTCTAAAACAATTATCATGCATTTATTATGCAATATATTCCTATTACCTTTCCCATATTAGGTAATGAATTTACAATGTTAGAATACTCTGAAGATAAACAGAACTTTCAACTGAAAACAGACAAACTAAGAATTAAGAAATGTACCCACTGACAGGCTTTTGGATAAAAATTATGACCAGTTATTATGAACTCTGACAAAAATATCAGAAAATTAATGAAATATGATATATGTAAATTTTAACTTGTTTATACAATACCATGCCATCTTTTCGGATCGATCTAGTCAAAGTCTGGCTATTGAACAGGGGGCCATTATTATATTTATTTTCTTTTTTTATATTGACTAACGCGGAGGTGTTTATGGCTCACAAAAGTGGTAGAATCTAATAGAAATTGTAGTGTGGCGACCTGTATAAGACCTATAAGTCATATGTGTTGAGACATCGGTCGCCTGTTATGAGGCGTCTAAGGGCTGTATGGTCGTTGAGCTAGACTGACTAAAGAAAACCTATATTGGATGATCTGGCTCTGACAATATTACATACCTCTGCTGTTCTTGCACCCAGGAATACAGCAAAACCTATTCGATGGCATGATGCACTAAAGGAGTCCTATCTCAAACTTATCACTACACCGAGTCCTGTCTCAAAATCTTTTTACACTTCACAAAATAACTTTCTGGTCACAAATATGGTTTGGTGGCGAGGAACTTTCGCTCAACTCAACAATCAACGCACAACAACACAGAAAGATCGCAAAATAAACAAAATATCGCAATAACCGGCACAAATGTCAGCCATTTGCAGATATTTGTAAATATGTGATGGGGTTACCCGTTTATTGGTAATAAAACCACCAAGTGAATTCTACCAATTCTACTACCAGCCCAATGATATTTGCTAACTAAATTTATTCAAACTTTCAAAAACAATATGATAAATGTAATGAAAATCCATCGATGATAAATTAATTTCAAATTTTTATGCACATATGATAGATTTTGTTTAACGCCATCTATTCTAGTTTTTGTGAACATGGCGTCAAAACTGCCACCTGATAATTTGTTTAGGTACTAAGTACGATTATTATCCGGTAAAATTAAAAAACACACTGTTACATATTTTGTGCAGGGGCTATATATACTTCGTAATTTTGTATCATTGTACCCATCGCTGTTCCCAGTTTTTTGTACTGAGATTACAGCCCCTGTGCTTTACTAAGAGTGACTAGCTTGGTTGTAGTGTAGGAGTGTGCGTGAGCGTGTGTATTTATTTGGACCGGCTTGGTTTGTGTGGCATTACTTTTAAAGTTCGTGGTGCTCCGTCTTTCCTTTTTTGTTGGTCTGAGTTATTTACTATCTCAAAAAAAGGAGTTCGTATTTGTCTTGTCTTCCTCAATTTCCGGTTTACACGTCTAAAAGTACCAGGATGACTTAACTTCCTGTGTCCCCTGGATGGGGCAGAGGGCGTCCACAGTGCGCTGCCATCTCGTTCGATCTTGAGCTTCGCGCTTCATTTTGTTCCAGGTCTTCCCAATGTTCTTCGCTTCACCGTTCACCGTTCGTCGCCAGGTCTGCTTAAAGCGACCACGTTTACGTTTTACCAGTACAGCTTTAAAGTACCAGCATAGTATAGAGTGGAGCAGTGGTGACCGAGTGGTAACGGTCCCGACTTACGCGTTGTCTTGCGGGGTTTAAACCCGCGACCTACAGCTCTCGAAATGGTAAAGAAAAACATCGTGAGGAAACCGTCATGTCCGAGAACCAAAAATTCGAAAAGATGTGACGTCCACCAACCTGCACTAGGCCCGCGTGGTTGGTTACGGTCCATTCCTTCTTCTAGAGAGGTCTGAGCCCCAAAAGTGGGAACATTATAAGGCTGATGATTATGCTTACAGTATAGAGTACTGTTTATATTTGTGTAACAAATCGAAAGTGTTCATATTGATTGTGTTTTCCTCAGTTCGGTGGTTTACACGTAGAAGTTCAGCTGACAGAAGGCGGAACGTACATCACAATACGACAGTACCGCGACGGTCACGCGCCTGCCTTACTCGTCAACTACACGACGTACACCGTCACTATCTACGAAAAGGAGAATGTCAACACTAAGTGAGTTACTCTTTATTAATCTAATTTTTACAATCTTGGGATTTTGGGGTCCTGTACCTCTGCAGAGGCTCATTAGACTCTTCAAATGGGATGTGGCACTAAAAACGATTATATCTGTGTACACTATGTAATTGCATCCAAGAATATTTTAATAATGGAAACAAAATATATAAGGCTATGAATTTGAGTTGGATTGATAAACAATAGCTATGAAAGGAAAATGAGTTACTCGGCTTATTATTAAATAAAATCTTACTTCATTTTAATATTATAAAAGTGCTAAGCTGGATGTGTGGATGTTCGTTAATAAATGACGTCTCAACGACTGAAAGGATTTGAATGAAATGTGGCACACGGGTAGACCATGTTCTGGATTCTAATCCAGAACATGGTCTACCCGTGACCGTACCGTACCGTTCGATACTTCCGGCATAATAAGTATCTTATGTTCTAACATAAGATACTTATTATGCCGGAAGTATCGAACTAGTGTACACGCTACAGTTATTAGTCCCCATATAGTTGTTGGCTATTTCAACGTTGAAGACCTAAAATAAGCAATTACCTACCAGAATAGTACATTCAAAACTGCTTACTGATTAATGCAGTTTATTAGTTTGGTTTTTGACGTGACAACGTCTTATAATTCGATGGAGCCGGCTGCACGCACGAAAAAGTATGACGCATGCGGCGTTACCTCGCTCTGAGGCGTTCCATTTAAGGCTTGAAGTGCAAGCGAGAGCGCGTTCGGCAGTGTTCGACATCTGTCTCTCTCCTACTTGAGTGAGCGATGCGTCTGCGTCGTGACAACTGCTATAGAATAATACATTTTACATGTTTTCGTCAAGTATAAAGTGCAGTGAAAAGTGAATGTCGTGTTAATTGTTTATTTGTATTTATGCGTACAATTAAATGTAACACGTTGTCACGTTCAACTATCGTCAGTAAACCTTTTAGACTTTACAGACAACCGATTTTTTTTTCTGGTTATTGCTTATTTTAGGCTGTCTAAGTTGAAATGGCCAATAACTGTAAAGGGGCCAAAAACTCGCGTTAATTATTAACTCTATATCAAAGTTGATAAGGTTAGAACCACTTAACAAGTAAAATAGAAGTAGTTTATTAGCAATAAATAAACTTGTTTATATTTCCAGGACATTAGCATCAATGCATAAGATGCTGTATACGTGGGACAACCCTGCAGGGCCGCGCGTTCTAATAATCGAAAGTCACAAGAGGAGAGAGATAGAAAACGACCTCAGACAAGATGGTATTGGAGAATTCATGTAAGTATCGTAATTCGAAATTCACGTCATTTCCATTTAAAGAAATATCAACTTTACATTAGTCTAAATAAAGTTGATTTCTTAATGATTGGTAGTTTTTAAATACAGCTTATAAAACGTTGGGCACGCCACGATTATAGCGGTAAGTCCTCTCTTTGAGGAGTGGCTGGAAATAATAATAATAATAATAATAATATAATATTTTTTTTTTTTAATAAATGTATAAAAATAAATATAATAATAATTTTCTTTATTCTTCCAAAAAGTACACAAAACACAATGACTAGATAACATCACATTACACTGGTTAGTTCCAAAAGTGAGTCAACGACTCCCAAACTGAGCACTGCCCGTATCTTGGGTAGTCGGCGGTCCACCGTTTTATTAGTGCAGTCTGTTTTAGAAGGTATTATCCTATTCTGTTGGTGCATAATATGTAGGTATTTCTAATTAGGTATATCTTCTATGTTAGTGCATATTTTTTTAAATAATTAGGCCGAAAAAATAAAGAAAGTGGAAAGATGACATGGCGTCCTTACCTTCCGCATGACGCAGGTCCTCACCGGACATGGTAAGTTCGGGAGGTTCCTGCACCGAATTTGTGCGGAAGAAACGCCTGGGTGCCGCCATTGTGTGGACCGCCCGGAGGACACAGTGGAGCATACAGAGGTGTGCCCCGCCTGGGTAGAGCACCGCCGTGTCCTCGTGGGGGCGATCGGCGGCAGTGATCTCTCGCGCCGGGCCTTGGTACAGGCCATGGTCCGGAGCGACGAGGAGTGGCAGGCGGTCGCCTCCTTCTGCGAAGCAGTAATGCTAGCAAAGGAGGCGGCTGATCGCGTGAGGCAACGGTCCTCACGCCCCGACCGCCGCCGGGATTCCGATCCCGATTTCCGGCCACCGTAGGCGCGTGTTTGCGGACGGCGAGTAATGGGTGGCTCGCCGTCCGATCGTCCGGTAACGGTCCGGACCGAGCCCAAGTCGTCGACGGCGCGTATTGTTCCACGCGCGCCTCAGGGAGATGTCAGCAAATCGTAGGGGCCCAGCAGGGTCGAAGCCTACTGGGGCCACGGGTAGTGTGAAAGCGAAATCCGGGGCTCCGGGATGAAGGCAAAGAAGGAACAGGAGTGGGTTTTTAGTTAGTAAAAGTCTGACACTATCTCTCGCTCCGCCCAAGAGCGAGATTTGTCATTAGATGATTTTCCCACGTAAAAAAAAAACAGAATGATATTAAAAAGCTTAATTGTTATATTGAAACATCTTCGACGAATAGTAAAAAAAAATGGTGACTGAATGACAATGAAATTTAAAGTGTCACCTAACCATTTTTTTCAGATCCAGATACGCCATTTTGTAAAAATTACTTTATTTGCAGGGTCGACGAAACCACAGCAGTGTACTGGGTATCCTTCCTTGACGGGTTACAGCGAGTGATACTATTCACCGAAGACCCCATACTGGCTAGCGGTGCTCACACTATAGGCGAAGCAGAGTTGATTGACACTGAGCTGGTACTGTCCATGCACGGTATTGGACTGTCACTCGTCAACGACCCGGAGCAACTGGAGATCGTATACATCAGTATATCCAAGTATGTCGTCAAAAGAGTTTAAGGTGGAAGTTACGGGACCGTTCGTGGCACTATTCTCACTAGATGGCGCTGTACTCAATTTAGTTTTGTTTATTTTGGTTTTAATGTATAGGAGCATTAATTAGTTAAGGGAAATCGGACGATTCCCTTTATTGAACTTAATCAAATTTTTGCTTCAAAATCCATCGTATTCTGTGCTTGAATACAGCGCTATGCTTAAACACTGTGGTTCAGCATTCAGTTCAGCGCCATCTAACAACAACATGGCCACGTTGGGACTTTCACTTTAGGAAGTCATGGGTGCAGTAAAGAAACAGCTTAGTTAAGTAGTAAGTAATTTTTATCCCCTTCCAAATTTTTTTTTACGAAGTAGGTTTCATTCAAAGATTCAATTTTTAAAATAAAATTGGCAGGTAAAATTAAAAAAAAAAATAAGTAGACTTTCTGGAATTTCAAATTTGCGTCGTCACATACCGGCGGGGTGGTGCGGGGTCGCAGGGAGAGCCAGGGCGCGCGGCGCGCGCGCTCCTCGCTCCCCTCCCGACTCGATTCAGTCGACGTCACACGCTTGCAAGCGGCGCCTGTGTAATTCCTAGTTCCGCCCGCGTTCCCGTGAGTCGCACTCCGCCGCGCTACGGCGTCGTCCGCGTATACAATGTATTCGAATCGTGAATATTATGAAATGGTGCAGTGTAATAACACTGTAGTGCTCAATAAACAATGTGCAAAAACGTGCAAGACTCTGCTTAGAAAATAATGGTGGACATTTTGAACAATTGTTAAAATACTGTTAAAGTAGTGTTAATAGGATTGAGATGATTTGATTTACGTAAGTTGATTTTAGTTAAATTGTTGTAAATAAGTTGATTCAATTTTTTTAAATACGCCATTATGTAAAAGACATGATCTGGCTTTATTTTTTAAATTAGTTTTTAAATTGTATTAAAGAAATTACAAATTACTTTCTAATCACAGAGAACAGCATGACATGCCTTTTGCAAATAACGGGCCTAAGCCCGTAAAAGTATGAAGGGAAAATTTGCAACTTATGTTTTGATTGTTATCAATGCTTGGGGGCGGAGCCACGCGCGTACGACGACCGGTTTGTGTCTGACACGGCCCGCGCTGTGCATTTTGTCTATAAACATTGTCTTTTCGTGGACAATTTTGTAATGCCATATCTCAATTTTTTTTGTATTAAGTGATACTAAAAGAAAAAAACTTATGTTTCAATATTTTTCACAAAGATAAAATATCTTTAAATTACATTATACACATACACACATTACACATTACATTTATTTATTTACATTTTATTATTCTTTTGAGATATCTTTAAATTTGGAAGGGGATAAAAATTACTTACTGTATACGTATAGAAAATGAGAAACTGACTGATAGCTGAAACTACAGGGACTAGGAGCGTGAAACTTTGCACAAGGTTTCCTTTTATGACGTAGGTGAGCACTAAGAGAGGATTTTCCAAAATTCACCCCCTGAAGGGTTGAATCAGGGGTCCAAAGTTTGTATGGAGAAACCTATTTACACGAGGGCGAAGTCGCTGGCAGAAGCTAGTAGATTTATAAAGTTTTACACTAGTCTTGCCATGGAGTATCGTGTTACCCAATAGGGTATTTTACTCTATATGAGAAAAATCTAAAAATATATTATTAAGATGGCTTATGTAAATGCAGTCGGTAAGTGTTAGTTTTAGTTCATAAAATAACAAAATATATTTTTTTAAACTTCAAGTCAAAGTTTTCAGTTTTTATTATCTGTTCTTTATCGCCATGAAATAGTAGCCACCATGTCCATTACGTCATTCGGCTGTGTAAACTAAAGTGACAGCTGTCAACTGTCAACTGATCGGCCATACTGAGCGCATTTGTTTACACAGCCAACTGACGTCACGACCACTGAGTAAATGTGGCGTCCACTGCTTTCTACATTTTCGTTAAATTACGCGCAAAATTTGAAAATGTAAATTTTAAATGCATTTTTAGGGTACTTAGCGACTGAATAAAAATTTTGCGTTTTTTTTTGTGGTTTATTAGCACTACAGAATCTAAATGAGACACTTTTCAAAAATGAGTGTAATAAATACCCTATTACTAGGTTGAAAAGTTCCATATGGATTGACAGGAAGCCGATTGGGTAAAGGCTAAGGCAGATTGATATTATAAATATACTAATAATATACCTTCTTTCTTTTCAGCTCTGGTATAATATGGGAACAGTGCAAAGTAGGTGCACGCCGTTACAAAAAAATTGAAGGACCTAAACTGCTGCAATTAGAGGAATGCTACCAACGTTATCTGTCTGAAAAGTTGGTCAGCGACGACCCTATATCACCTAAAATCCAAATAGACGAGAAATTCGAGGTATACTATATAATCATTAGACTATCAGTTTTTTATTTATTTATTTATTATTATTACTGATACATACTCGTTTGACCACTATCTCACCTGATGGTAAGCGATGATGTGCCCGATGGTGTTTGTGTTTGTTTTAAATATATTTGATAAATAATTGTCAATTTTACATTTTTTTGATAACAGAGTACACATAAAATATAAAAGATTTCTTGGTTTGTTTGTTTGTAAAAAAATTAGTATATATCTTGTTTTTTTTTTTAAGTATGGTAGGTACAGAGACGGTGTAAGTCTTAAGCTTGTTTTTTTTTTAAGTATGGTAGTAGGACACAGAGACGGTGTAAGTCTTAAACTATTTGGATTTGTATTTCAAGATATTATATTGTTACATCTTTATTAGACATAAGAACAGAACTTAAAAAAAAAAACCTCTAACATTTTTTAGGAGTTTATGACCTGGTTACCGAGGTCAAATCTTTATTTTCATTAAATAGATACTTGGTTTACCATTAGAATACGGATGTAATACCTTCTAATATTTTTGTATTATTTGACAGTAAGTGTATCGAGTCAGCCTTCTTGACAAACTTCGCTGAGGTTGCCAACAGTACAATAAAATTCTTAGCTCCATTTTACCGACATCGCGCGTTTCAATGATTCTACGTCCAGTTTAGTACACACTGGAGATACAAAACTACACCAATTTTACATCACAATATCCACTTGGAACCAATTTGCGAATAATAAAAACAGCCACTGAACTTTACTCGAAATAATCCCGCCAAAAAATCGCTTACCATTGAAACTTGCAGGTTGACTTCGAAGAGATGCGTCAACTGAGACCATCAGCCCGTTTACTCCGGCGGACGCTCCAGCCCGGCCTGTGGGCGTCGTACGGCCTGACGCCTCACTCGCGGCGCCTGCACGCGCGGCTGCACCGACTGCAGATAGATCAGCAGCTGCCGCTGCCGACCTTCCCTGTTGCGCTAGCGCCTGTGCCGCCGCCGAGGTCTATTGCGAATGATGATCCTAGCGGTAAGTTGTTCTGTGATAATCATTTGAACATATTAAATAAATTTTATGGATTTAATAGTATTTTCTTCTTTCCTATTATTATCTATGCTTTTTATGTGATAGACATGTTCTTCTTCTTACTGAGTTGAAGATAAAATTTGCTAAAATTATGTTTTCAGTGAGGTATTTTAAGACTCGAAGCAGTGCAGTTTTGGTAAATACCATTACACAAATATGACCAATTACTCCAATTTAAAAGAACGGTTGTATGTTAGTCTGAAATATTAACTGCCATGAACATGTAGCGACATTTATAGCGCCAAATAAGAACTAAAAAATTCCTACATCGCGCAATTGAGTTCTCTGTGCGATTTGAGCATATTGTATATACTCAAATCTCATAAAAAACTGCTCGAAATCATCTATCGAGTAGTTGCCCGGACTGTACCCCGTATGTGGGACTTTACACTCTGTTTCGCATACCTCCAAAAACACAATATCCAACAAGGTATTTCAGTAATATGAACATGAAATTATTTACCTGAAATCCGCCAATTCCTGTATAATTTGATCACACTTTTCAGACATCTGAAATAAACCCGATCTTGTTCTACCTGCAGGACTTATTCTAAATTATACTTAATCTTTTTTGCATGACCATGGATTCAAAACATAGTGCCCAGAGGTACGAATAAAAGCTTGCTCTCTATCGCTGGACTTACGAGGCTATTCGCTTGCTCTATAACATTAATTGTCGATAGAACCAGCTCAACCATTCAACCATTTTTATGTCTCTACGCAAAAAGAGGGGTGTTATAAGTTTGACTGCTGTGTGTGTGTCTGTCTGTAGCACCGTAGCTGTTAAACGGGTAAACCGATTTGGATGCGGTTTTATTGGAAAACAGGTTTTCAAGCGATGGTTTTTAGACATGTTAAAATTGATTCGACAATTTACAAGTTATGGGGGATGAAAGTGGAAATAAACGACCAAATCATTACAAATGTGGTCAACGGATATCAAATGAAAGAGTGTAAGATGTAAATTACAAAGCTGTATGACAAATTCAAATCGGTTTAATTGTTTGAAATTATGGGGGGTGAAAGTGTATGATTCGTATGTTACGTTAATATGAAAAATGTGGTGGGGGGGTTAAGTTTTTAATTTATGTCAGTGTAAAAGTTTTATTACTATTTTGGTGTACAATAAAGTTGTTTATTGTATACGCTTTTTGCTTCGTTTACGGTCATACATAAGCTCACGCCTTTTTCTCATGGGTGTTGGCAGAAACTACAGAACACCTCCTACTACGATCTTTACATATTCCTATTGCTTTTTCGTACATACGGGTACATTTGGTCATTCATGCTGGTCGACAAAAAGTATCGATGCTAATTAATTGTTATATATTTTAGGTATGAAGCCGTTTATCGAAGTATCGATAGTCGAGCGTATCATGGAGCACAGTAAAGTTCGCCAGTACAAGTACTACAAAGTATTGATTCAAGAGTTCCATGTGAAGGTTGATATGGGACTAATCAATGCGCTCATGGGCATGTTCCCGCAACGATTGCTAACTGAACAAGAAGCGGTAAGTATTGGAGTTCTTTTGTATCTCCATTATTTAATTTGTAATGTATTACATTTTTGTAAAAAAAAAATACTGATAATGTGGGAACTAGTGGATTGTTTTTTTTTTCTTTTTAGTAATTCTAATGTATGTTTGACAGTTTGAGTACTTTCTGCAGCCTACCTTTGGTATTGTTGGTCAAGTCATTAAGCTCCTTAGTAGTCCTTGAGATGAGCTACACAAATACTGACAAAAGCTTGCACTGACTGGACAGACCCACTCATATCTGTGTGGTTCTTTCCTCAAAAGATCGTCTCGGACACTAATCTGCATGTTTCTCAAACGATTCGACCAATTTTAGCAGTATGGACTTTAAAATAGACTGACCTCTGAGTTTGTTTCGGCGTTTACTTCTACGCTTCTAGGGTAGTCAGCTAGAGAACACCACCCTCATCTAGTTTACATTGACGAATGGGTAAAAGTGTTTTTTAAAACCCATTTTCAAACTAAAATAATTTATCTATAACTAAAAAACAGATTTTTAAACTGCCAAACTCACTAGATTTTGACTGGTGTGTGTTGATAAAATATTTATTTTCTATTCATCAAATTTATTGGCTTTATCAATATTTTTGTGTATTTTTGCATATTTTTCTTTATATCGATACCTTTATAAGTTTAATATCAATTTTAATGGAATAAATATGCTTTTCATCTTGCAGCTGGACGCATTCCAACTAGATTTACAAAAGGCTGGACAACCATTAGAAGCTTTAGCAGCTATGGGGGTCGCATTAGATCTCAAGAATTTCTACGACAATCTACATTTGTCACCCCTCAAGGTAAATTAATAACAAAACAAAGTATTTTCATCATATTTGCTTTATTGGCATTCGAGTTTCAACTTTATTACCTTGTTTTTAGGTGCATGTTTCGTTCTCACTCGGTGGAGCGACTCAACTGCCATCGTTCGTTGGCACCATACTCCAGAGCATTGGTGTTACGTTGACGGATATGAACGACGTAGTATTCAAGTAAGATTGACTGCTAAAATATATTTCTGTTAGGTGTTGACAAAGATATTATGCAGCTGATTCTTAAGATAGAGGAAATAAGATAAAAACTAATATTTTAATTTTGTACCAAGATATATCATTAACCGGTTAACGTATTAGGCTAGGGCCGTAAAATTTAAGCTGCTTATAACATTGGGGATCACCAAGTCGCTTTTCAAGCTGGTGTTTCTTTTGATAAAATGACTGACAGAAAAACGCACAGAAAGGAAACACGTGCTAGCAAGCCACTAAATCGTCATGCAGCATTCAAGCGACGGCTGAATGTCCTATTACTAGCAAGATTTACGACTCTTTGCATTAAGTGGCAATAGAAAAATAAACAGTTCATCAAAATTACAAAATCGCCGACGCTGAAAGTAACATGACTTCTTTACTTTAAATCCTAATGGTACCCACAAACGTTCCAGTATACTTGAGCAAGTTAAGACTTGCACAAGTATACTATAAAGTGTGTTGGGAGTGTGATGAATCATAAACTTCAACCTTCAGTTATATAAATATTTTATTCACTTTGATCAACACAATTTCATATTTATCATTCTATTAGCAATCATTTTCAAATATACGGATTGGTAGGACATGTTCACTGTTCAACAGCTCAAAACCGACTGACTCTGTCCAGAATGACAGTTACAAACTCAATGTTTCCCCACCACAAACTTTCACAAACACTCAGTCCGACCAATCAGAGCAAAGTAAACAGTACGTAACATCATTTGACTAACTAACATATATATTAGGGTTTATCTATAATTAACTGCAAGTAAATATTTCATTTTAACAATTATGATATATTTATACAAAACAAATACATAAACTCTAATACTATAAATTATTACTTAATGTCTACAACGAATGCCTTAAGCTCAGACCAATAAAAAAGTATAGACAGAACATTGCGCTCCTAAAAGTGTGGCACGTAATATGAAGCCAATCGGCAATATGAAGCCAGCCGCTCGGTAGTCTGCCGCTAGCAAGCGAGTGCGCGTGATGTTGTTTTGTTGAGATAATAATTACGAAATTATGCCGTCCTGTGTCATAAACTGCTGCAAGAACAATTCCCTTTTTCAAAAAAAGGCTTCTGGGATTACTTTTCACAAGTAAATAACATTTTTGCTGTATAAATTAAATAAAATCGTAAAAATATCTGATATAATTTCTCGGAACACGCCATTGTGTCGGTGTTGCAAGTTAAGAACATTATTTATTCCCAAAAATAAGGGAAGTCGTAATTTTTTATGGACACTACAACAGTGTTTTTTTATTTACAAGTACCTACGGCGTCATCCAACATACGGTTACGCTGGATGACCCGCACCTAATCCGATAGTCGTTGGATATATATTATTATTATTATATGTAAGTTTTGAGTGTTTTTAAAATTAATTATTTCACTTAATATGAAAATAAATGATTTTCATTAAATGAAATTATCTTTCATTTCATAGAAACAAGATAAACACTATACTATCTACACAATAATAAAACTTAACCAAAGTATATCTCTCGCACTTGGGAGTCGCAGCGCAACGCTTGCAACATTTTTTCTCTAGCACACATGTGCAAATCTACGATGTCATACACCAAGTTACGCACACAAAGCCAAAACTAGTCCTCACTTATTTCGTCGCTTTTGTTTACGACGACTCCGTCTATACTTTTTTATTGGTCTGAGGCCTTAAGTTTATGTAACCAGTTAACCACTATCGCCATCTATCGCGTATAGATGAAAGTTGAACGATTTATGAATATTTTCTTTAAAAATCATTACATTCGGCCATCCGATATCGTGCGATCTCCTGACGCACGATTACAATTTCAATGATAGAATATATTCATAAAAATTATGAAACTTCATTTCAGTTCTACAAGAAAATGAGCCTTACATTCAAAATCATTACATTCGGCTTAGTGTTGATTTTAGATTTGCTTCCGGATCATTGGTTTTTCGTCACGTCATATGTTTATAACATTCATCACTAGAAGAATAGTGTTGCAAGGTTTTTTGTCAAAGGCTTTTCTATATATCTGGATTATAAAACGTCGGAGGAAAGTATGCTTTTAAATGTATTCCTCAGTTTCCCAAAACCGGGAATTCCAGTAATTTTATACTTAAAACTTTTGTATTTGAAATGGATCTATAGATTTTAAAATGAGGTAAATGTAATTTTACCCTCTTAGTTGCAATCAGATCTACTAATCTTAATCAGATCACCTATGCTGTAGGTGGTAACAGGGATTTTACTGGTAACATAAGTATACTTTTGCTTGTCTAACTCGGATATTAGAGCTCACCTCATCTCTTAAGCTTTGTAACGTGTTTCGTACTTCGTAATGTCGTCGTAGTTTATCATTTAAAGTATCTTTGATCCTAGTAGCTTTGTGGCAGTCTTTCTAGTGGAATAATTAACAGAATTAATAAGATGCCGGTGAATTTTCCAAGATAGGCGTATGTTTCATTGGTGTTCGTCATAGTAATTTTATTTTGCTAGGGCATTTAAAATAGTGGTAGTCATTTTAGCAAAACCGCGTTCATCCTAGGACAAGATACAGCGTTAGGAACAAGGTTAATACCATGACTATCGTAAGCGCTCTTGAGAGTAGATAAAGTATCTAAAAGAAATCCACGATTGCACTATTATTCGAGATAATAAACCAATGTTAAATATATTTTATAACCAACACTCAATCAGTCAAGACAATTGGTTAACTTTCTGTAAGTATAGGGTAAAAATGACCAGGTTTTTATCCGAAAGTATAGTCTTCATAATTTACGCACGCTGAATTCACAACTTAACATCATCATCATCATCTTCCTGCCCTTGTCCCGTGTTATTTGGGGTCGGCGCTACACGTTTTTTTCTTCCATTCTGCCCTGTCACTCGTCATACTATCACTAACTTCCTTTTCTTTCATATCACTCTTCACACAATCCATCCATCTTTTCTTTGGTCTCCCTCTCCCTCTTCATCCATCCACATGTAAACTCATAACTCTTTTAGTAACATGCGTTTTATCCCTCCTCTTCACATGACGATATCAAGACAAACGATTCCCTTTCAACTTTTCAGTCACTGGCGCCACTTTCAAACTTCCCCTAATATACTCATTTCTCACTTTATCCATTCTCGTCACACCACACATCCATCTTAACATTCTCATCTCTGCTACGTGCAATCTTTTTTCATCCGTCTTTTTCACAGCCCAACATTCTGATCCATACAGTATGACAGGCCTTATCACGGACTTGTAGATTTTACCCTTCAACTTGAGGGGTATCCGTGGGTCACAAGTTGTTCCCGTGACCTGTCGCCATTTCATCCATCCTGCGTTGATCCGATGTGTTTCGTCCCGGTCTACCTCACCATCCCCCTGAACGAGTGACAACTTAACATAATTATTTATATATACTTTATGTCATTAGGTTTTTCATCGGGTCCAGCCTTAAGAATTTTGAATCTAGGTCTAATATTTATAATGTTGATAATCAATTCTTAGTCTCTATTCGGAGCAATACAACCGAACAGCTAAGCACTTTTGCTTTCATGCATTTTTATAAAACTAGCAAAAGTATATATTTGGCCGTCGATCGCGTAACTCAAACCATACTAAAACCATTGAAACCATCTTTTAGATTAAATCAACTTAGCTTTCTTACTTATAGATATACAGGGTGTTTGGTGCATCGTGTGCCAAATTGAAATGGTCGACGGGAGGGGTCATCTGCTATCATCATTTCAGCCCCCTAAAAACTTCTCATGCCCTGTGGATTTTTTTTCACCGACTTTTTATTGTTTTATGAAAATAAGACCCAAATTTTTCATTCAAATACAAATTTAAAAAATATATAAGTCGTAGACTCTGAATTTTAATTTTATTTAGATGTGTATTGTATTAGAGTACTTTTAAATTTAAAATTAGTGACATTAGCTATCTAGTTTTTTTTAAATTGACTTGCAAAGTGTTGGACTTAAATGAAAGCTGTTCATGTTACAGCTATTTACATGTCTATAAAAAAAAAAAAAACAAAAGCGACCGGAGTCTTCCAACTTCCTCAAAAATTCTCTAGTTTATCCTTGCTAGTGATGTGCCAATGCCATAAAAATCTTTTTATAACTTTCTGAATTTGCTAGAATTGTGAATCGAGTCACTTAAGACTAATAATCTGCTTAAATTATACCTGAAAAACCTATTCAAAATGTTATCGCACTCTTATAAGGTAAAATCTGTCTCGTATCTCTCTTTTCGTGGGTTTTAGTAGAAAAAAATAAATAAATGAAATTGCATTTTTAACATTTATTTCATAATTTTTACAAATCCTGCCCAAATTGTTGGCCTCTGTTGTAAAGGCAGGCCCAACATCTGATTCGTATTTCGACAGTTGTTGTACGAAGTCTTATTTCCTCCCTTAATTGTATTGAAAGCCAATGTTTCAATGCGTTGTTTGCAAATTATTCTTTGTGAATCATTCACAATTCTAGCGAATAGCGCAACACGTAATCTTATTAAAACTAACTAAATAACAATATACTAATATTTTGAAGATCAATTAGTTTTTTCAGGCATTATATTGAAAGTAAAACATACCAGTACAATATAGACAATACAGTTTTTATTCCGTTCGTTCCTATCTTTTACGGGTTTGAATTCATTTAAATATTCTGCTGATAAATAAATTTTGAAAAAAAAAACAATCGTTTTTGGTACGATTTTCGATATCGAATATTTTGTATCGATATATCGATGTATCGGATCAAAATATATAGACTGAAAATTTTGATATATCGAAGCAAAAATATCGATATTTTTTCAACAAGCCTACTTCAGACAGGCACTATCACCCGCGCCCGCACCGCGCTGCTAGTGTGGTCACGCAAATTGCACGCGTTCCCGCTCCCGCGCCGCTATCGCACCGCGTTGCTACTGTGGCCGAGCACTAATACTATAAATTATTACTTAATGTCTACAACGAATGCCTTAAGTTCATGTAACCACTATCGCCATCTATCGCTTATAGATGGAAGTTGAACGATTTATAAATATTTTATTTAAAAATCATTACAGGAGATACTTGCGCAAATTTCTGACTTGTACAAGTTTTAAAAAAAGTACCAATTTTCGTTTCCCGACTTGTGCAAGCTTGTGTATGCGCAAGTTTACTTTAACGTATGTGGCAGTATTGTACAAGTTTCAATTGGATGAAAAAAAAAACTTTTACTATTCGCCTACACGTCGTACGCATGTTCTGCTATCGATTTTCCGCCAAAATCTGTGAGATCACTGAGAGGCATGGAACTCGCGAGATTTTGGTAAAATTTATTAATATGTATAGGAATGAACCATGTTTTTGACAAATAAACAATAAAGATTATCACAACAGAGACAAACACCCTGCTGCGTATAATTTTTTAATTTTTTTTCCTAACCGGTCTACTCCATATAGTTTGGTTTCTTTCGCATAAATAAAGCCAACCAATGCCAAAGCGTCATCCATACCACTAAACAGCACACCTGGGCGCTCAATTTGTCAAAAATGATATTTGTACAAGCATACTTGAGCAGTCCGTCATTTCAAAATAACGGGTCATTTTCAAATAACGTGTATTGTCTTAACTTGCGCAAGTACACTGGAACGTGTGAACCATAATACCAATGTCCCCAATTTTTCTCCAGGTTATCCTACTACGAGAGGAACTACGAGTTCTTATCTCAGAAGGAGTTAGTCAGTCAAGTACAGAGTCACTATACAGGCCAAGCACTAAAACAACTGTATGTGCTAGTACTTGGTCTAGATGTGATAGGAAACCCGTATGGACTCGTCGTCGGATTGAAGAAGGGTGTCGAAGATCTGTTTTACGAGCCGTTCCAGGTCAGTTACTAAACTTAATCTGCAGTTTTCATTGCATACTATTTTATGTTTTGTGGAACTTCGTTTAACGCTTACTCGTAGGAGGTGAATCAGGCTTATAGTTTCTTCAAAAATTCGATAAAGTTTACGTGTATGATATGAGTATGTTGACTGGAGAAGGAAGACAATACTGTTACGTATGGGAAAGCTGTTTGAGATTGACATTTAATCCTGGGTGATAAATAAACAAGTATATATATGGGGCTTTGGGGAGAAGGGACAAGTCTACGAGAAATTGTAAAAAAGGTACAAATTTGCGAGCATTTGGTGGGAAGGTTCAAGTCGGTGGGTATTTCGGAAAGGACAAACCAAAATACTGCAGGACGTATTTTCAACTCAAAATTCACATAAGAAATATTTGTGTGTCAGAGCCCTATTAGCGGCCCTGTACTTATTTACAGAGTTGACAAATACCTATTTTTTTTGCAGGGTGCAATCCAAGGTCCGGGTGAGTTTGCTGAGGGTCTGTTCCTAGGCGTGCGCTCACTAGTGGGACACACAGTGGGCGGCGCGGCCGGCGCGGTTTCGCGCATCACCGGCGCCATGGGACACGGGCTCGCCGCGCTCTCGCTGGACAAGGTAGCGTACTGACATTTCGTTGAGGATCGGTTTTACGATCATCATCATCATCATCATTTCCCTCAAGTATAGCCACAACGAACGGTTATGTGCGTCTCGCATCAATCGCATTCCCGCGACTCTCACCAGTTCATCGGCTCATCTTGTGGGAGGCCTTCCAACAGTACGTCTTCACGTTCCGCGGTGCGCTGTCGTCTCTCTAGAACCTTTCGGCCCCACCGACCATCCGTTCTACGTGCAACGTGCTCTGCCCACTGCTACTTAAGCTTGGCTATTCTTGGGGCTATGTCGGTGACCTTGCTTCTCCTGCGGATATCCTCATTCTTGATGCGATCTCGCAAGGAAACTCCGCCCTTAAGCCCTTTCCATTGCCCTTTGGGTTTTACGATATTTATCTTAAAATAAATCTACTCTCATAAACATCACAATCCTTTGATGTGTTTTAAGAAATGTGTGAAAAGAAGTTCAGTAATTAACTTTTTATATTTACTAGGATTATCAGCGACGTCGTCGAGACAATATTAATAAGCCGCCTGCGAACCTGCAAGAAGGTCTTGCGAGAAGCGGCAAAGGACTGGTCATGGTACGTATTTTTTTTTGGTCAATATGTACTTGAACACAGTTACTATAACATTGCCAAAACAGTCGTTAAAAGTTGCGTGTCTGGCTACCCAAAAAGTGCCATCAATATTTTTTTATAGAATCGATACAATATTCTAAATATATACCTAATAAAAAATGAGGGCAGGTTTTCATGTTATCAGATAACTTTTAACTGAAAAATGACTTTTATCTGGCGGTTTGATTTATTTTCCATAAAAAAACTGTAATACCGCAATTGACTGCCCTAAAAAGGCTCCAATAGAAGTATTTTTGTTTTGGCGATAAAAGATGGGAGCAAATGGTTTTAGTACTTAACTATAAGCAAACATTCTAAACAAACAGGGCGTGGTAGACGGCGTGACTGGCGTATTCACGAAGCCTATAGAGGGTGCGCGCGAGCAAGGGATCGGAGGTTTCTTCAGCGGGTTGGGCAAGGGCGCCGTGGGACTCGTGGCCAGGCCTACCGCCGGCGTCGTAGACTTCGCATCCGGCTCACTAGATGCCGTCAAGAGGTAGCATGAGAAAGAAGCCTGCATGTCATGCTTGTGTGTGAGCTGTGCTGTGCGGCTTTTGCCTTTGCGGATTCAGTCTTTTTGTTGCCATATATGATGCTCTTCTATTTTTTCGTATCCTGACGATAAGCTTGATGCATGCTTGCTCAAAATGCTGTGCGGCTTTTGTTTTTGATTACTGCATTGTCTTGCCATTTTTTATGCTCTTGTTTTCTCGTAACCTGAAAAGGCTTGATATTTTTTTTATTATTTTTTAAACCCTTATTTAATGTCAAATTTTGACAGGTTTTCGGGCTAAAGTAGAGTTTTGACAAATAGTCAAATACTTAATTTAGTAATCGGGAGTCAGGGGTTTATCCTTATGGTTGGGCTCTACTAGGGAATTATGACTGCTAGAACTGCGGAAATGATCGAAAAAGTTACCGTGGCCCTGGCACGCAAAGGGCAAGTGATATAGCTGGAGAATTATTTGATGATTTCTCACCTTAAATACGGAACCCTAAAAAGGGCCTTAACTTAACCTAATTTTTAACGCTATGTTAGCTAATAATAGCATACACGGCTTGACGAGATACACTTATCATTATTCGCTCATATTTATCCGAGTGACAGATTTTTTTCTTGTAATTGTTTAATGACTTAAAGGGTTTGGCGGCGATATGGGCAGCCATGGTCGCCATCGTGGGTAGGACATGGTTGAGGTTCGCGAAGGAACTTGGGGATTGGAACAAGAAAAGAGAGAGGCCTGTGCTCAGCATTGCGCGGAATGATGATGATAATCAAAATCATATCATTGCTAACCTTTGGATCACTCTGTTTACATATTTCCTGGACAGAGCGTAGCGGTGGACGGGGGTTTTGTGAAAGGCCTGGGCGCGCCTATTCACTCTTATGGAATGATCGGAGTAGGTACAGCTATTTTTTGTACTTGAGATAAGTTGTCTTAATATGGACACTGTTAGAATACTGGGATTTTAAATTTGTATTTTAAATTTTTTACAGACATTTAATAAATCAGTTAAAATTACTTTATAAAAAGCTATTGATGTCTTATGGAATTATAAATGATCACATATCCCGCTACTCCTCCGTCAGGTAATAAGACAAGTTTCACCTTAAAGAATTCAAATTTTGTGTAACAATTATGTATAGACAAGTAACAATAGCCGTTACAAAGTTATCCTAACTTTCTATAAGATCATATTACCTTACAAATTGTTAGAATCCCGGGGAAAGGCCATATTAACATCAACGTTTGCGGTCTTTGAGCTAAAAAAGGTCAACCTGCTCCGATCATTGCTCATATAGTAGGTATCTGCGTGATATCTTATCTAGACCAAGATCCCAGAGCTGGTCTTGTAACTTTGTAATAGTTACCTCAATATCATATTTAAAAATCAGACATGTAAAAATAAGTAAAATTCATTTTTTTTTGAGCTTTAAAGTGTCTGACAGAAGTTTTGGTCCAAGGAAAGTGTCAGACACTTATGATACTACTTTAGAACAATATTCTACAAAATATCTATAAAAATCAGCCATAAGAATTTAAGTTAAGTAACTCGTTATTTTTAGTTCCCTTTCTCACCTTGTACCTGCTCAGGGGCCCCAAGGGGGAGCTCCACAAGTAGGTACACAGGTATTTAAAGCACATGAGACGCTACTGAGAACCTAAGGTTTCATCCATGTGAAAATAAGTTATGTCTGACAACTCTGGGATCTATTTGCCTAACCACCGAATTTTTCGTGAGTAAAATTACTTAACCGAACGATCGCTATCTTCCGGGATCACTCTCTCTATTTCCTGAACATCAGGGCGTAGTGGACGGTGTCCGCGGCGTGTTGATCCGTCCTATCCAAGGGGCGCACGAGGGTGGTGCGGGGGGGTTCGTGAAGGGCCTGGGCCGCGGCGCCGTGGGTCTGGTGGTGCGGCCCGTCGGCGGGGTCATCGACTTCACCTCCGGACTCCTCACGTCAGTTTGGAGGTGGTGAGGTTACCGGACTTTGTAGATGTTTCATAGACGTAGGGTTTGAAAGGTGTAGCGTTAGTGTAGTAACCGTATTTGACTTATATTAGTTGCGATTTCTGTACTGAAATGTAAGGGCGAGAATAGGAATCATTTTATATTTTTTTACCATTCATTCGTCTTATGTATCGTTAATATGATGTGAAACGTTAGGGATCACACGTCAAGATTTCACTGTTCATGTTATAGTTAAAAATTGGTAAAAATGTTATGTATGTAAAATTATTGCCATGTGAACGGGGTTTTAGCGTATTTTATTTCTTAGATTGCTTAATAACTGTATGTTGTTACTAACGCTTTATTCGAACTGCTATAATTTTTGCTTTTGCTTCTCTCATAATGTACCTATTGTTTGTAACTAATGTATTACTAATTATACTATTGGTCGATAACAATAATAATGTAGTAAATGAAAAAAATATGTATCTCCTATACCATCAAAGTTGTCTATAGGGTTTTTATGGATTTCACCATTATTCTTGGATCTTTGCGTACCTATGTCGTTGTAATAAATAGCCTCTACTTACTATAAACTAATATTTACACCGGTCGTATGTCAATATAGAGCCGCAGATATGTCTGAAGAAGTGACGAAGCGTCGTCCGACGCGGTACATGGCTCCCGACTGCGGTGTGAGGCCCTACTCGAGGCTAAACGCAGAGGGCTACAAGATGCTCTTCGAGTTGGAAAAGGTTTGTTCCTATTATAACGTGTTTACGTAGAGATATATATAATTCTTCTGTACGTATGTTTGTCACCAAACTCCTCCTAAATAGCTTGACCGAGCTTGAGATTTTGATGAAACTTTGTGCGCATATTTGAGCGAGTCCCTGGATGGTTTGAAAATACAATTGGATGCGGTATGTGGTGCTGCAATTGGTTATTTAAGCTGGCTAATAGCCAGCTTTGGGGCAGGACAACGTCCGCCGGGACCGCTGGTAGAGATATATTTATTTATTTGGGGCTACTAGATGCATTTCGAGCTGTGGAAGATTTGTGTAACATATATATGTTGTAGAAGCCAATGGTTGTAGGCACTGTACATAACGGTGTACAGTGTAAATGTTCGTTTAGTTACGGAGTACACACAAAGAACCACAAGTTGAGTTTAAAGTTATATTCGAACGGAGATGGTTAACAAAGTATAATGGTAGCGATTCTTTCTCTTGACTAATAGTTAGTTCCAAAGTTATTGTCTGACTCGAGTTGCCGAATTAAAACGTTGTAATTATAGTGTAATATTTGTGACGCACGAAATCCAAGTAGGTTGGTGTTCGTAAAGTAAATGTAGGGTTGTTGAGACCGTACATTATGTTAAGACTGGCTTCTGCATCCGTTCAGCCTTTTGAACGTGAAAAAGTAATACACATACACACATAAATACACATATAAATACAAACTTTTACCTTTATAATATTAGTGTGATACCTGACTTAAAAACAAGTAATTACATACACATAGTGAATTTGAATTGCTGGACGGGGCTAGGACCTTAAACAAGACAAAGAAAATCTGTAGTGAAATTTTAAGTGGAATTGGGTCATACGTATGTCGCATGTTAGATGAGAAATAGGCTAAAATAACCATCGAATAGGCCTCATTAAATACCAGACGAAATTGCGGCAGACCAAGGCGAAGATAGCGGGAAGATTTTGACTCTTACAGAAAGGACTGGGACTAGCAGAAAGAATTTTGTGGAAAGGTGAAAAGGGCTTTCTCTTTCCCCTACAGAGGAACAATATAGGTTAGTTAGATAAGATACCTCTATAATGTAATGTGTAAATAAAAAATTAAATGCTTCACGCATTATCTACTTATTTAAGCCAACTACATATAAACCCATTGAATGCCGAAATTAGCTACATGGCCAGTCGGTTGACACCATATATTCGTCTATTTGCGGGGATATATCCGTGTATGGCATCAGCGAAAAAAAAACCCACACTGGGTGCCAGTTTACGGATATACACGTATATCGTACCCTTATTGCAAAAACCAACTAAATGCACCAACATTTTTGTATTAATATATTATGTTATTACTATTATATTCAATCAAAGCAGGTTATTTACTTTTTGTCGAAACTATCTTTGTAAATAAGTGTCGTAGCTAATAACCGGTTTTACCTGTAGATTCATCTTGATGAGACGAATGGATGAATGGATTGAACTTTAATTTGGGTAAACATTGCAGATAGTTTGTTTTTGCAGTAAGGGTACGATATGTATAATTACGTAGATTGGCCCATCCTTGGTACTTACCTGTCCCGCACACTTCCTCGTCTCTTGTGGAAGTCCTACGTATATACCTGTAGACGGCGTCTTGAATAGAAACCATATACGGATATATCCGCAGTCGGCATTAATGTATGTGTCGGTGTTAATGACGTTTATTCCTCACAGGGCAAGTATATCAGCACGGACAACTACGAGGCTCACGTGTGGGTGATCCACGGCAAAGAAGTTGTTTTGTGCACTGACAAGCGAATATTGTACATTGAGAAGAATAATGTGTTCGGCGGATGGCAGGTATGGAATCTAATATGTGTTTTTTACGTATTTGACAGTACGGCTGGCGTAGTGGTTGAGTGATTGGTTGCTGTGCTGCATGTCGCGGGTTCGATTCCCGCATGGAACTAATATTTGTATGTGGTTTATATGTTTATGAACGCACCGATGCAGGCACGATTAAGGAGTTATTCCTAATGTGGACCAATATCACTAAAAAAAACTTAATAATTATTTAAGTGGTAATGCAAAGAAAAAGAATTTCATACAAACAATCAAAGTGTGTTTAGTGACAAAAAGTATTCCCTATTATAAAGAAACGCGAGCAATTTATATGTTAGTAAAAGTAATGCAAAAATTATAAAGAGATTTTTACCCGACTTCGGTGAAGCCCAAAAGGAGTGGAGCCGAGGTCATGTTTAATTTATAGGAAACTGGCGTCTCTCATTCCGGCGCTAGTTCGTTTCCTATATCTACTAAATATTTCATGAATGCTCGGCAACGTACTTTGGAAAACATGTGTTCTCGTGAAGCCCGTTAAGTAACAATAATAACTTGCGAATGTTGTGCGTGTCTTCAAATATTAAAGATAAATCTGGAGATTCCTAAAAAAAGTTCATAAATTCGACATTGTAATCAAATCGATAACCCCAACATTTATTGATAAGAAACCCCAGCTGAAATGTTTATACAATGGAGCCAAAACATCCTAATGTTAATGATACTTTGTTCTATTTCGAATATAATAGGTCTTTACCTATGAAATTGCAGTTTTTTAAAACTGGTTGCTTTGAAGTGATCTTTGGATTGACTTTGGAATTATAAGTTCAAATAAACTTTATATTAAAGGTACGTTATTCTTTTTTCGTAATTAGGTATTTATTGGTTTCTGTGATTTGTAATTTCTGTAATATCGCAGTACTTATAACCATTTTTATATGAAATTTATGAAAACTCGCATTATTTTGTAATACGAGTTCTACCGTGGAAATAATGTGTTTCAAGCGGTATGCAATATTGATGATGTATACGGACTTAAAACTGCTAATGAATGGGATGTCTATTTTGGTTTCAATCACACTCACGTGGGAAATTTTATCTCACGAATAACTTTTCTTCTGAGGGCGGCTACAAGACAAAATTTCCAAAACGAAAGTTATTAAACCGAGAACACGAGAGTTCTTTTGTTACAAGAAAGTCGTAGGTATACGCATAAATGCATAGTTTCTTCGTTGGAACACTTAATATAAAAAACGTTTTCTTACTCAAACGTTATAAGTACTGAGATATTATAGAAATAAAAACTTTTTAGAAAAAAAAAATAACCGACTTCACTAAAAAAAACACTAAAAGGATCAAAATAACTTTAATTTCGGATGTCGGTGTTTCTCGGTATTGTTTGTTTCTTATTTAACACCGACTTCCGAAATTAAAGTTATTTTGATCCTTTTAGTGTTTTTTTTAGTGAAGTCGGTTATTTTTTTTTTCTAAAAAGTTTTTATTTCACACTTTTTAGTTGCGATACACTTATAAACAGAGTGCCTATTTCTAATGACAATTCCAATTAACCCAAATACTGCTAGGTTACATTGTTTTATTATAAAGTTGCTGTGCCTACCTTCTTCCTTCCGGCTCCATCATCAGATCAGTTCGATAGTACCTTATAGCCAAAGAGCATCTCACGACAATTCTAATAAGCCCAAACACGGCTAGGATACATTGATTAATTACGGAGTTCCTGTGCCTACCTTCCGGCTCCATCATCAGATCAGTTCGATAGTACCTTATAGCCAAAGTGCATCTCATGACAATTCTAATGAGTCCAAACACGGCTAGGTTACATTGATTAATTACGGAGTTCCAGTGCCTACCTTCCGGCTCCATCATCATCATCAGATCACTTCGATGATACCATTTTCAACGTAACTATTCAGAATCATTCATTTATTTGTATTGTCATAGTCGCTTAACTATATCTTCAATGTGATATCTATTTGAGTATGAAGTTCCGTTGACCATTTCTGGTCTTCTTCATCAGTTCCACTTCATCAAATGTTACTTTTTGACTGTAAATGCTTAAGTTCTTGATGAAAATACTAAAATTACCATAGGGTTGCCTATAATTTTTGAGGAGTTCCCTCGATTCCTCATGGATTCCATCATCAGAACTGGATTTTGAAAAAAATGGGACCAATCTGGAAGCATATCCTATAAAGGGAAAAAAAAATTTTGCAAATCGGTCCATAAACGACGGAGTTCTGAGGTAAAAAAAAAAAAAAAAAAAAAAAAAAAAAAAAAAATACAACCGAATTGATAACCTCCTCCTTTTTTTTGAAGTCGGTTAAATACAAAACACAAAGAAACCAATAAATACCTAATTTCGAAAAAAGAATAAAGTACCTTTAATATAAAGTTTATTTGAACTTATAATTCCAAGACAATCCAAAGATTTAACACTTCAAAGTTACCCGTTTTAAAAAACGACAATTTCATAAGTAAAGACCTATTAGTCACACAGTATAGTGTTTTTTAACACGCATGTTGATTAGTAGATAATGTCTTGTTACATTAAATCCGCCTATGTACCATTAACGTACAGAAAATTTTAAATGATTAAATAAACATCTACTCATCGGAAAAAGTTAGTTTTTCAAAGAAAAAAAATTATTCATCTGTCCTACAGATCTTATGGACCTACCTATGGACGGAGCTCCCTGATGTGCCAACAGCCGTCAACAAGGGCGTGTATGTACCCACAGCCAAGAGGAAGGTACTCGGAATGTTCCCCACCTCCGGCTCCGGCAAGGTGATATTCCTCTACGACGAGCAGCAGAAGAAGTACCTCGTCGCACAGTGCCAGAAACTCATGCAAGGGCGTTGACATGAGGCAGTAGAAAGGATGAAGCCCACCGAGTGGTTGGCGCAATTCTTTCTACTTATATTTGATTTTCGCACCGCATTGCTTACACTTGCCTATCACTTTAACATGCACCACCTCGCCCCCAAAGGCTTCCGCTGAACTCTTCTTTGCAGTGCGCAGTGCTTCATAAAGACTATCTATGTATTATATTTAGTGTATTGATGTTTATCTGTTTTGAGAACCGTGTGCTTGTTATATTTTTATAATACCTTTTTACCCGACTGCAAGAAGGGTTATTTTACGTGATGTTGTCAATGCATTTGGTATGCTGAGTACAATTATGGAATTAAATATCGTTGTAACGACTTTTGTGTATGTAGTTAGAGTTTTGATTCATTTTACATATGTACACCAGTTAGTAATGTACCGAACTCGTAAAGTATGAGAGAGACCTTGTAAATGACCTTGCAATTGACCGACGTTCTGACTACTTATAATTGTATTTCTCAATAAATGGACATAGCCTTATTAGAGAGTACAAATGTCATGTATTGAGCCTCGAAATCATTTCAACTATGTTACTCTACATATTTCCCTTTCTCTGTAACTTCATTTTTAATCATTAAACATTTTTTAAAGTACCTATATTAAAATATATCGCTATGCATTTACCTATTTAAGATTAATATTCTATAAGTTGTTACAAGATTTCAGTCTTCCTTTACGTACTTACCTCTTTATGGCATGTGTCGTTGAGTTTATTATACCGTTGGTACTATATTATATTTAACGTTCTACAAGAAAGAAAATTAACATGTAATCAACTCGAATAACTAATATCTTTTTGAAATACTCAGTTCATCAGTCTCTTGATAGTAGACTTAAAATATTCGAATATTTATTCATTATGTTATATACTTATAGACTATGTAACGATATTTACAATAATTATGTTGATATTGTTGTAAGTTTAATATTACGGAGACAAAATCAGTGAAGTAAGTCTGTTATTTCCGTATCATGTTTTCATACCGAAGCCTGACAGTACAAACGTTACGTTCAAAGAGTTGATTGTTTTATACATTGAGTTATTGGTTAAATGATAGCAAAGGAAAGACGTGGTGGCTTACAAGGCTGAGGCTTTTCTTATCAGTGCCTTATGATCAATGTTTAGAAAGCTGACGTTTTCTTTGCTCTTTAACATTTTATTAATGATTGTTTTAAGTTTTTAGTTACACTGAAAATAGTGTTTACAGAAACTAAGTTATGTTAGTTGAGTGCACAATCAAAATGTTTCTATTTGCTTCGCCTTTGTGCGCTAGCCCCTCCAGCGGCTTCGAGATGTAAAATTTTCTTAATTTGTATCATTTTTATTTGTTGAAACGTTTATGCGTAAATACGTTTAATTAGATCTAAAGTCAAGTTTGTTATTATTGCCTGTTGCACAATTTACTAATTTTGACTTTGTTTTGTCTTGTTCAAGCTTGTGTAAGAACATTTTCAATATAATATATATTATACAGAAACAATGTGTTTTCTTTTAATATCCAAAAGTTATTACTGTAGTATATCGCGTTAAGAAAATGATGACAAATCGGTGCAACTGCAAAATAAAGGCGTATTCATACTGGGGTAACAATTAAACCATTAAGGGCTGAAACTACGTAAAGCGGACGCTCGCGACAGACACCCGTCGCGTGACAATGGGCGTGTGTTCACGCGGACGGTCCCCGTCGCGGAAACCGGATTATTTCCTACGTAGTGTCGCTAGATCAACTTTAACAGTGTGCATGTAGTCGTGTCGAAGGAGAACTTAATATATTATTACGTAGCAAAACGGGCGCGGGGCCCGGCTCCCCGCGACGCCGACGGATGCCCGCGCGGCGAGTCGCACCGGAGCACCAATGTATATGGGACCGCGCGGGCGTCCGTTTTACGCAGTTTCGGCCCTAATATTAAAGCAAACTTCTTATTACACAATATTTTCAAATATTGTTATTAAGTTATTATTTTAAAATTTAATCATAATCGTTAGAATTTTCACCCTTATTTTTATGAATAGGTGAGGTAAGTATTCATTTTTAAAATTGACATAAGACGGGTCCGTACTGTCTGAAGGACTTACTTTAGCTAGTCAATGGGAACACAGCTTTCTAATTTACTATGATCTAATTAGTCAATGGGCGTGGCTAAGCTGAGTGAAACCGATGATTCACATTTTCCTAACGTAATATACTAGGCATAGTCAGTAAGTTTGCCGTTAAAAGTCTAGAATGCGACAGTAGCGCCATTTGCTAAAACAAAATATTACCAAAAGTCTTCATCTGTACGTAAAATACGCGTTTGGACGTTGAGTTACGGACACCAGCACGATAAACAATACGATGTCGGTATCCCTCCAATTGGCGGTTATTGCAAAGTCTAGGTACTCGCGTACCAATTTTTTGATAGATAGTCTTCGATATAGCCCAAATATGACAAATACATCAGAGTTTAAAGTGATACCTATCGATAACAAATGTACGGGCAATATTTGAGACATAAATCAAAACGGCAGAAGCGACGGCCGCGGCTAACAATGGGTAGGGTCACTGTAAGGTCTACACACGAAAATATTTTTTACTACCCAGCTACTTATTAGGTTTATAAAAGTATACACCGTTAACATATCAGTAGGTATCTTGTAACATGCTTTGGCGTCTACTCGCAAAATTGAAACCTCGACAACACTTGAATACCTACTCAACAAAATATGTGTGCCTAGTTTACACTTATATCTTTGAACCATCATCAGCAGTCAAGCAATAAACAGTCCAACCAGATATTTTAGTCGCTTTTGCCATCAGAGTTTAGAAAGGTAAAGTTTTGCACAACAAAACACAACTGGAAGGACTTTCCCAAGTTTTCCTTCGCAGCCATATGTATCTGCCTATTCTGTTCCTAAGTTGGGGCTGGCTTCCAGTGTAGCCGAATGTAGCTGAATACCAGAAGGATTTTTCATGGACCGACGACCTGGTGAAGGTCGCGGGAATCCAATGGATGCGAGACGCACAGGATCGGTCGTTGTGGAGGCCTATGTCCAGCTGTGGACGTCTTTCGGCTGAAATGATGATAATAACTACCTGTAAGTAATTGAAGGGTACCACGATACTAGCCAAGACTGGTGTTAGATTTCCTGGCTTCTGACTATCCGTAATTACCTATTAGGTATCAAAGAAATGACAGCCGAGCAGGACCAACGGCTTAATGTGCTTTGCGAGGCACAGACGAATCTCGATATGTTTAGATGGTCACCCATCCATAGACCGACCTCGGTAAGCGTTGCTTAACCTTGGAGACCGACCCGTGGGTTGGTGTTTGACGACCTTTTTTCTCCAACTCATGTGACCTTAATTATCGTAATGAGTTTTCGAGTAATACCAAACCTACACACAGGCAACGCAGGTATCTATGTGATTAATGAACCAGTTCAAAACACCGGTAACTCAATTTTATCTCCATGATTAATATGTAAAATTTCATCATAAACTCGATTCAAATGTGTTACAATCAAACGGAGTAATAATAACGGGCTTTATATTCAAACAATAAAACTGATATTCAAACGATGCTGCTTACGTCTTCAGAGTAATGACATCTTCACTTTACGGACGCTAAAATTTAGGAGATCCTCGTTTAACTTATATTACTGTTTGAATCGAACGTTCGGATGAAGGGTTTGGGCGTAAGTAGACCTAAACGTTTTATTATATGACGTCATAGGAGTTACAGCCTTGTTATGTCTGTTTACGATAAAAAGTGTCGATCTTAATTTCCTCTGTTAGTAGTTACGGAAACTTGTGAACAACACAACATCACAACACGCACGCATATCATTAAGACCTCAAAGGGAGAATATCTATGGGTTTTTTTTTTGAGGTTAGAAATCATCATATAAAACTGGTTCACTGCTAATAATCTAGTTCTAAATGGAAAAAAAACTAAATGATTTTCCTTATCGAATGACAAAAGTAGTAATTATGACATTTAACATCTCTTGCAGGACGGCTTAGATCAGCAATATACCTATGCTGTTAGGAAAATCCGCCAACTTACGGATGTTGATACCGCTAGACTAGTCTATTTTAGTTATTTTCATAGTAGATATCATGTCATACGGTATCTTACTATGAGAGCGGGCTGCAGACATTGACCAATTTTTATACTACTTTACTACGATTCTCGAAGGGAACTGTTTATTAAAGATATTAACATCATGACGGTGCCTTGTCAATATATCTATGAAAACATCATGTACGTTAGAAAAAATCTTCATCTTTTTAGCAAAAGAGGCGATAGACATAATTATGTTACAAGAAATAGGGACCAATTAGTTCAATCAGGTTTCAGACTGGTTAAAGTGGCATCTTCTTTCATGGGGTACTGGTAATGTTATAATGAAATACCTTCCCAAATATTAGAACTCAATGAAACGAAATTTAAATCTTGTATTAAACGCACACTATGCAGGCAAGCATATTATAAGTTGGAGGATTATATTCAAGATAAAAATGCTTGGCTCAATGCTGGTCCAGCTTCACTACCACTAGGGTGTACAAACTGATTTCAAAACATTATAGTATTGTATAATGTAGAAGCAATTTCTTCAAAGTTTGTAAATGTGAGTACCTACCATGGAGCTACGAGTATTTATGGTTTTAAGGTTAGGTACTATTGGACATGTTTGACAAAAAAGAGTTGAGAGTTTGCTTACTCAAATGTCTCACTGATGGTGGCATGTGTTAGATCATTCGGTTCCCTTCAAAATTGTTGAGCTGAGTAGTGCTAATATTCGCGTCATGTCTGTGAACGGGTGCTGTCAGTTGAGACTGGTCATCTCTTAGCTGCCAGTGACTATTTTAATATCTATACTTAGTTTTTATTTTTACTTCATTTACATTGTTCTCACATAATGGTAGCGACAAGAAACATGTAACAGAGATATTTGTAATAAGTACACATGATTGAAAAGAGTGGCCCTGGAGTTTCTTGCACATTCTTCTCCTAGAGATCTACGCTTTGGAATGTCCAATTAGCATCATTTTTCTGACTGACTGACTTTTTGACATTTCAATGTGCTTGTAAATGGTTTATTTGAAATAAAAAAATGCTTTGAATCAAATTGCTTCTCCCACTGTGACCTCCCTGAGTCCTTAAGTTACCCTTTACGTTCTAGGGTCATGGAAAAATCTTTCAAACATTCCCGCAGCCCTAGCAGGCATCGGCCTGGCCCCTTCAGTTTTGCTGACATCTTTTGAGGTGCACAGGGAACACAGTGCGCTGTTGCCTCGCGTTTGGCCCGTACCGAACGGCGAACTACCAGCGAGAATATCTGCTCCCTCACGGTTGCGGCCATCTCCTTTGATCACATTAGGTACTTCGGACCAAAGCCTGAACCAGACCTGGACGCAACAGGTCGCTGGCACCAATCGCCTCCGCGACGTGATGGTGGTACTCCACTCAACCGGGGTAGACTTTCAGCGTACGCTCCATCATGTCTTCCGGACGATCCGCGCATTGGTGATAATCGGACGTTTCTGGCCGTGGCCGTGTTGTCTTTCTAGCTACTCCTCAAAGAGGGTACTAATACTAACCGCTGTGATCGTGGCGTTCCCATAAGGTATAAATATGTGTGGTTATATACGGTACTTAGAAATAAATAAGAGACACCTATATTTCGACAGTTCCCATGTAAAAGGTATGCCTGATAGAACCCAAGACTACACTTTAGCCACTAGACTAATTACTACTACTAGGCAATAAACCTAGGAACGAACCCTGGACCTTAGAAAATAAGAACTTTGTATTTTTCTCTACATCGAATAGAGGTTTGCATTATTTAAAATTGTATCCTATAAATCTTTACTTATGCCAGTAAATTTCTTCCTGAGAAGGTCAGACCTACTTTTATTTATCTAGCTAATTAAATTACTCTAAAACTGGGCTTGCCCAAACAATTAACATAAATACATAAGTAGATAGAAGTTCGATATTCAGATGTAAGTAATTACTCGTAGTGTATCTGGTAGGTAAAGTAAGCCGCTGCGGCTGTACAATACCTTACCTTTTCTGGGAAGGAATACTTTATTGTTACAGTTTCCCTATATACTTATTTATTATTACAGTATTGAGCCGTTCATGGGCGCAACGCTTGAATTGCGTCCGAGTGTGTATTACCATTTCTTGCCGACTACGGACTAGGCGACTGACAATTATTGATCACGCAAATTATGTCCAAATAATTTGCGTGATCAATAATTGTTAGTGATTTAGTTATGTTGATAATTTGTAAAACACTATTAACCGATAGTGTTTAAGGTCTAGCCGGTTAGTTTAAGGTCACAGTAACAGATGCGGAATGCAAAATTAATTTAAAAAAAAAAATAGATACCTATAGGTATAATACAATTTTACTTCAAAATATGATACGACTTCATGCGTAGGAGGCATCGAGATAGTTTGTGCGGACTAAAAAATTAATTATTTACTGACCTACTTGTAAAACACAATATCTTCTTTAAACGCTCAAAGCAAATATTAAATTAATATTTTTTTCCTGGAATTAAATATAAATTAGATGTATTCTTTAAAAAAATGTGTACGCTGGGATTAAGTTTTCGCGGCTACTCCCTGTCTAAAGTCCAACAGGTTGAAAGCAAAAAATCACACCTACTTAACTAAGAATGATTGCAAAGTGAACATTATTTTTGGTGTAATTTCCCCGGACTATCTACAAATAATACAAACAATGACATAAAAGGAGAGAGCTTGGATAGTACGTTTGTGTGTATGTTTGTTATTTCTATACTCTCCCAAACGGCTGAACGTATTTGGATGAAATTTGGCTCACGGCTATACCATATTTATTTATTTATTTATTTATGGACACACAAACACTTAAAAATGAAAAGAACAAAAGCAGATAGAAGAGCACAAAGGTACTGCTTATTTCAAATGAAATTTCTTCCAGCAGACCTGCGACAGGAGAGTTGGATGACAGATGTAGACACAGTGTATACAAATAAGTTAGAAAATTAAAAATTTACTACCTATATTATCTAAATTAAATCATATACATAATTATATATATCAATAACAGTATATAAAACACCACCAGGCGCATTACTTTGTGTAATTTATTTCATCACTACTGCTCTCAAAACGGTGAAGGAAAACATCGTGAGGAAACCGGCATGTCCGAGAACCAAAAATTCGAAGACAAGTGACATCCACCCACCCGCACTGGGCCCGCGAGGTGGATTACAGCCCATTCCCTCTCCTAGAGAGGAGGCCTGAGTCCCAACAGTGGGAACATTATAAGGCCGACTGTGCTATATTAAACACAACCAACCATGAACCATGTCAGTATAGGACATAAAACACCGAATTTCAAGCGGGCGAACCTGCTGAAAGAAGCAAGTTTTAGGTAATTGTGAAGTCGTAAGAATCTCATCTACATACTTAAGTACCTAATTAGAGTCCTTGGTACTAAATTCTGAAAAAACAACAAAAAATGTTTTTCACCACCTGCTCGATAATGCCCTTTTATAATATGTCATACAACCATCACATAAAGCAAGTCATTCTGTCCCTAGCGAGATAATGTAGAATGGGCGATCCCAAGGGAATAATGAGATTTGAATTTGAAACGTCAAAAACCATCAAACAAGTTTATTCAAAATTAAAACTGGCCACTAACAAAAAAAAAGCAGAATAATATATAACGTGGACGAGTTTCTAAAAAAAAAGTAATGAAAGAGCGAGAACGTTATAGAAAATTAAAACTATAGAATCTTAGAGTAGCGAATTTTGTTTGTTTCAAATCTCAAAACATGTTGAGTGATAGTTTAATATTTATATTTTTCTAATATTTGATTTGTTTTACTAAATTGTCTTTTAATTATCTCACAGATGGTGTAAAAAGTAGAGTATCCAACACGGGGATAAAACTGTCTTTGCAAATCTTGATTATCCGAGCAATTATTTTTACCTAAGTTTCGGAACTGCACTACTGCAAAAGTATGTCCTAATAAAATCAGACCAAGAAAATTCTTCGTAGACAGGTGCATTTTCTTTAGCTTTTCTTTTGTTAATAAACAGCAAAAATACAGAGAATCTTTGCAGAACTACTTACAGATAATACAAAAATATGCTTGAATAGTCACATGAAAATTGAGAATCACACTGATATAGCGGGCTTAGTGCGTTGTTAGAAAATGCAAAACAAAACATGTCCATTAGAATGCTCATCGAGGACTGGGAACTGGCAAAGTTGGTGCGGGATAACAGTAACATCGGTGGTGACCACATGCATACCTGTATGTTTACAGGTAGGGTACCTAACCCATGTTTAAATATAAAGAATTCTGTTTTTTTTTACATACTGCTTTTATCCGGGGTCGCCCATTAATCACGAGATTTATTTTACCAATTTTGTAAACCCTTCTTCCTTTTGGTGTTATGTAGTGAGGTCAGGCTTTAAAATCACGTATTTTTTTTTTAGTACTAACTACAACATACGGCGCGGGAGAAGAAAGTGTGGAAGGACTTGGGGCTTTTCCCAGCAGTGGGAAAGTAAGGGCTAGATAAAAAGATAAAATACAACATACATAGCAATACGACATATAAATAACAACAATAACAAAAACATATGATTATAACATACATACTAAGTTCAGAATATTAAGCGATAATCTTTAGCGGGGATATTATTATCATATCACATTGAACACGTAGATTCGATTACATTTCGGGGAGTGTGCGTTGGAATTGCACAATTTAATTCCACCAAGTCCGTTCCATCATCGGACCACTAGACGTACGGCGTTGCGCCGTCGGTACATGGTAGACATCCCACCCATACGTACAAAGCGTTTTGGGAACACATTCATAATGCGTACAGCTAAGGAGTGGAATTCCCTGCCGGAGTCTGTGTTTCCTGATAGCTACAATCTAGGGGTCTTTAAGTCAAGAGTGAATAGGTTACTTCTAGGCAAGCGTGCTCCATCGTCGGCCACATCATCGCTTACCATCAGGTGAGATAGTGGTCAAACGCGAGCCTATCAATAATAAAAAAAAACGTACTCGCCTTCAATTAATACACATGATATCCCCCCTCCTTGTGATATTTCGCGATTTGCCCCTTACCCTATTTTTCCGAACGCTTGAAAGGTGGGGCTTTTGAGCCTCATGTGATTAATAGACGATCCCTTTAGGTTAAGGTAATTTTCTGAAAATTATCGTCCAATTTCGATTTCTGACAATGTTTGGACTGGTGGCAGAATATGTCCGGAATAATTGAGATGGTTGGCGACCCTATGCAGAGAACTTCTGCATACAAACTATAATCTTAATTTAATCCGAGTGCCTTACCACAGGAGCATGCATAACATTGATAGACTTTATACAAATATGAGTTTGTTTTAATTGGAGTTGAAACTTGAAACGCTGTTCAAGTTAGTAGTGTGAAGTTAATAGACATGACCTACATGTCTATTAACTAAAGTGAACTTTAATAAAGCATTTTGTTAAGTCGTTAATTAAGATTTAGTGAGATTGAGGTAGTAACACTAAAAGGTTGAGAAGCTTGCGAAGCAGCTTCAAGTTATGGCGAAGCCAACGTCATAACTTGAAGCTACTTCGAGTTATGAAATTGCAGCTATAGTCATTGGAATGATATTTGAGTTAGGTTGGTAGATATTATTCTATTACTAGCTTTTGCACGCGACTTCGTCCACGTAGAATTTATACATTTATATACTAGCTGCCTCGGCAAACCTTGTTGTGCCATATAAATTATCAAAGAAAAAAATAGTGGGTGGGATATGGGACATAGCAACTATGCACAAAAAAAGTCTCATGCCCTATTTCAGACTTTCAAAAAAATGTTTATTATACTTTTTTTTTTCAAACCTATTGACCTAGCCGTTACCGAGGCCTTCAGAAAGTCACTATAATAATAATAATAATAAGCGGCCGTTTTTGGGGGCCCATTTATTGAGTGTGCAAGTCACCCCCTGCCTTTTTTCGATGCATATTAATAACGTTGTTCAGGCAGGGGCCATAGTCTTGACATAGTTCCATGTTACCAGTCCACTTAAGATTCCAAAAACCATAGCCCTATTATCTTTGTTCTCCATATGTCGCAACAGTTTTTCAATAACCGGGGGTTGTCCTTGGGTGCACTAGCATAGCGCGTACAGGGATAATCGTCGGTTGGTATCATGTTCCATTATAATTATCTAAAGGGCCTCTGCGAGTTGGCTTCGGCTCCTTGTACGCCTCCCAAAGGTCCAGGACCTCAGGGTCCTGAGATAAATAAAATATATAATAATAATAATCATTTATTTGCTAATAATGTAGGTATACAGATAAGGTGTTATAATTGTTGATTGTCCCAATACATTTTGCCTTACGGCATGCAAAATATTCATAATTTATAGTAAATAAGGAGAATATAAAAAAAAAAGTTAAAAATTGTCAGCTCCTGAAACTGTTTTATAACGCTGCTCGGGAGCTAGAACCTTAAGTTTTTTTGTATTTTGCAGATCAGCATCTAACTCTATTGAATGACTAATTCACGAAAAAGTCATTTAATAGGGTTAGCTGAACAGGGTTTTTTTTCGGGCTTGAAAATCATCTAATGACATCCCCCGCTCTTGGGTGGAGTGAGAGATAGTGTCAGACTTTTACTGACTAAAAACCCGCTCCTGTTCCTAATTTGCCATTGTTCCAGGGCCCCGGGGATCTCTTTCGCATCACCCATGGCCCCAGTAGGCTTCGACCCTGCTGGGCTCCTACGGTTGCTGACATCTCCTTGAGGCGTGCGTGGAACACTACGCGCCGTCGACGACTTGGGTTCGGTCCAGACGGTTACCGGACGATCGGACGGCGAGCTACCCATTGCTCGCCATCCGCATGCTCGCGCCTACGGTGGCCGGAAATCAGGATCGGAATCCTGGCGGCTGGGGCATTGCCTCGCGCATGCACGTGCGGCCTCCTCCTTAGCTGAACAGGGTTATGTTGATGATTAAAATGATTATAATTCCGTAAATAAATATGTGTTACGGTCGTAAAATGATTTTTTTAATGAACATAGAACCTGCAAAACTCAAGAGAAATTGAATTTCGCGAGTTTTTGAATTTTAAAGCACGTCAATCTCGCCTGCTACCATTGAAACCACGCAGCGAGAAAAGCAACTAAGTAAACGAACCAAGAGAAAAAGAAGATTATTTATTTTACTTAAAACGCAGTTTCAAGACATTTTCATTAATTATATCTTTATGTAAACGGCACACAAGAATATTCAACAAGGAAAAAATTAGGCATTCAGTTAATTTCGTAGCAACAGAAAGGAAACGCGGAAAAACTTGGTAGAACTACCTAACTCAAAGAATTTTATTATTGCCCTGCACTCTTTCAATGGAACTTGACATTTAGACAACTAAATACAAAACAAATATGACTCCACCCCCGTGAAATTAGTATCTACTAGACGATTACCATACAAAATTACTAATTTTGAATTTAAAAAATTTTCAACTTTTGTTTTAAGCTGTTGATCCCCGCACTAACGCAATTCACGCGCCATTGTCTTACTATTGTGTCTCTAATTACGCACTCAAAAGGTTAAACACAACACACATAGCTGGTTCGAATACATAAAAAAAATATATCATCATAATTATGTTTGATTTCTTTTTCTACATTATAGAAGAAAAAATCAACGTAGTTAGTCTACTACTTAATTTCTTCCATACTTTTAAGACTGTACCTAATTTTCAATGAGAAATTGACTGTCGGGCCACGTGCAATGCAACAAATATGGCATAGCTAACGTTCGCCAGTTTGTGGTCAGCAGGGCTCGTGTGATTTGCGTGCTACCTCAACCATGCCTGCTAAAACATAACATGCAATACGTGTAACATCGTACAAGGTACCTAGACTGCGGTTCACAGCACGGTTTTTTTTTTAAATCTATACTTTAAAAGGTGTTAATGAAATAACCCAAAACCTGAAACTAGTTTGTTTAGAATCGGCAGCAAAATCGATTACAATAATTTTTAATATAGGTTATTTTTTTTCCAAAAAATAATTATTTGTCATGCCGCCTCTAATATTTTCAACGACGCTGTAGACTACTGTCCAACGCGATGTAAACAAACAGCGCGGGCGCTAGAGCTGGCGAGCCGGGCGATAGAGCTACGAATCTGTAAGAAGTAGCGCGACAACAACATTTACAAATATCTTTTACTATAATTTATAAAAATAAATAATTATATGTCATATCAATTTATTAATATAAAAATCGGTTGGGGTGTCCGAGGTTTTGGGTTATTTCATTAACACGTTGTATATTATTAATATTTTATATTATAAAGCTGCAGAGTTTGTTTGTTTGTTTGTTTGTTTGTTTGTTTGTTTGTTTGTTTGTTTGAACGCGCTAATCTCTGTAACTACTGGTCCGATTTGAATGATTCTTTCAGTGTTGGGTAGTCCATTTATCGAGGAAGGCTATAGGCTATGTTTTTTTTTTCAAGATTAGGGATCCGTAATAAAATAGCTATTTTGTAACACAAGGTGTAAAATCGAAAACCTATTTTTGCGTGCGCTGCAAAAACTATTGACAATAGAACAAAATGATGTACTACGGGTTTGTAGATCCCATTAAGACCTACAAAAAAGTCCGCGAGAACATATATCTAGCTATCATGGTTTAATCACAATAACCGATTTTGTGTTCAAAATAATTATTAAATCGTCTGAAGAAAAAAAAACTACGTTTAATATGTATCGTAATATTAATCTTTATCGAAATTAAGCATTATGTTATCAAGAGTATTTATGTAGAAGTAAAATACTTTTTGTTTCATCTCAATCGGATATTTCGTTTAAAAGTTATCACGTGTGTAAGATGTTAAGAGTTGGTACCTATTAATGAGTTATGGGCCATAGAGTTTTTTATCAACATAAAATCCTGTAATAATCTTTTTCGAAATACATTTGTTGATGAGATCAAGAAGATGCAGTCCATTATCCACAGGAATTTCTTAATTCTTTAAACCCGAGTGGCCTCCCCCCACATTCTCTCAAGTTAAAAATTGGTGCCCCAATTATTTTACTTAGAAATCTTAAGCCACCAAATTTATGTAACGGGACTCGACTTCAGGTTAAATTTCTTCGCAATAACGTGATCGTTGCAACAGTTTTGACTGGTCCAGCGGTTGGTCAAACAGTCCTTATACCTCGGATCCCAATGATTCCAAATGATTTGCCTTTTCATTTTAAAAGAGTCCAATTCCCAATTAAATTATCTTTTGCCGTAACGATAAATAAATCACAGGGGCAAACATTTAAATATGTAGGATTAGATTTACGGCAAGACTGTTTTTCGCACGGCCAACTATATGTCGCGTTGTCAAGATCAGGTTGTGGAAACAATCAATATATTCTTCTGCCACAAGAAAATAAAACGAAAAATATAATTTACTCAGAAGTACTTTAAAATAATATTTTAACCCGGTTTAAAGTGGACGGACACTCCCGCCTATAGTCGTAATTCTTATGTGTCTGGCTGAATGTCGAACAGATAGACAGCTATTGCCTGCGACTTATACAATTTAACTTAATCTATATTTTTCTTAATATTATAAAGCTGAAAAGTTTGGTTGTTTGTTATGAACGCGGTAATCTCGGGAAATACTGATCTGATATGAAAACTGTTTAAATATTCAATAGTCCATTTATTGAGGGAGGCTAAATTTATCTCGGTATTTCCACGGAAACGAGAAAAACGCGGGTGAAACCGCGGGGCACAGCTAGTATATATATAAAAAACAAGGGTTTTCCTTAAATTTAGAAAAAGGCACACAGTTGGACCCCGTTAGCGCAGTGGTTGAGCGATTGGCTACTACGCTGCGTGTCGCGAGCTCGATTTATGCATGGAACAAATATTTTTATAGCCTACAGAGTATCGTTTGTTTAGCGTTAACGCAATCGACACGTTTATGACGTTCGGCGCTCTGATTGGCTCGGTCCGAGCTCTTAAACAATCAGCCCCCTTAGCCAAGTTACAACCGTTTCGTTTTGATTCTCTTGCGTCGAAAGCCTCGAGTAGGCCACGCCTCCGATTCCTTTGTTGTGACCACGTGACTGAGCGTGGAGATGACGTCACAACAAAGGAATTGGAGGCGTGGCCTACTTGAGGCGTTCGACGCAAGAGAACCGTATCGAAACGGTCGTAACTTGTCTAGGGGGCAGAGGGCTTAGCCAAGTTGATAATCTACAATCGTTAACGCTAGTAGAAAACTTCAAATGTATAGGAATAACATTATCTCAATGTTAAGTCAAATAGTCAGAACAAAGGAATCGGAGGCGTTACCGACTGTAGTAAGAGATTCGAAACGAAACTGTCGTAACTTGGCTAGGCCTGCAGAGAGCCAAACGCGGTAAACATTTCGATAAACACTGATAGTTGTTCCGGGTCGGGTGTCTTGTGTATTTGAATTTACGTGTTTGTGAAAGCATCCACGATACTGGAGTAATAAATTCCTAGTAAGGGGCAAAGATTAAAAAAAAATTAGAGAGGTCTCTCATTCTTTCGTTCTTCGTTATATTCATCCCCCCGAGGCCACAAGAGATTAGATGGGCTACTATACTTTCATTGTTAATTTATTTTGGTGTTGAAGAAAGACGTTTCTCTCTGGTCCAACTGGATTGTTTGCAATGAAATTTACTTTATCTAATTAAAATCATTGTTTTAATTAGAAAGCTTCTATAACGAGCGCTGGCTGTGTAAATTAATACCGACGGAATATTTAAATCTTTCATCAAGTATTACACCTTCTGATTGTGTTGAATTCCGCTAAACAGATGCTGTGGGAATTTATTCATAAGGAGTAACTTGCTTTAGCGTACCTAATTAACAACAAAAACTTTGCCGTCGTTATTAAAAAGGGCATAACTAACATTTATTTTCGAAATTGAGTTGAATACATATTCGGGATCAGGTTTTTTTTTTGGTTCCGAATATGTACCTACCTATTTAACAAAAAGGGCACACTAATTTTTTTTTCAAAATTCATATTCGGAATCAGAAAAAAAAGTCAGATGACGGCAGCACTGTTTATAGGTTCAGATAAATAATATAATTGTACATGTCAGAGCTTTTCAACCCTGTTTATGGATTATTCCTGTTCATAGGTAAATAGGGTTAGCAAGCTGTGGCACAAATGTTCCTAAATAGAAAATAATCATGAACTATTTGTTGTTAGTACTAAAAATACTAAAATAAATGCAGAATTATAAAAGTTAAAATAATTTCTTACTGAAATAAATAAATAAAATCTGGGAAATAATACAAATAAACACTTAATCCGGAACCCAAATTCTATTCATTTGGTACTGCGTTCTTTTAATTTCTCCTTTCGCAGGTCTGCTGGAAAAAATTCTTTGAAAATAAGCAGTACCTTTGTACTATTTGTCTGCTTTGTATTGTCTTTTTCTGTTATTTGTGTGTACATAAATAGTAAAATAAATAAATAAAATGAAGCTAAAATTTACATAAAACACCCGTTAACATTTCTCAAGACACCAGGTATTTTTAAAAAATATCGAGGGGAAAATTGGAGGAGCGAGCGCACAAATTACATATCATAAAGTGAATCCTGTTAGCGAATAGGCTGCTCTCATTTTTCTGTAACACGTTTTTATATTAGAGACGAACGTAATTCTGACATCGCTGACGCTAATGCTATGGTGTGTACCGTTGAATGTATATAAGCATGTGTCGATTGCCGACACTCGTATCGCCGAGAGCACGTGTGCACAATTTGTTCCCATATATTTTATGAAGGTGCTACTATGGAGGCGGATGAGTTCAAACATGGTTGTACCAGGGATTTCGTATATCTAATATATTTTCCTTTGAAACTCTGTACTTGATGGACATCTTTGGTGCTAGTTATGCAAATAAAATATGCAAAAAAGGTTTCCTACGTTTTTTGGTTAGAGAAATTATTAAATAACTTCTCCCGCTCTGGGTGGAGTGAAAGGGAAAGTTAGTTTTTATTGATTAAAACTCACCTGCGTTCCTTCATTTGGCCATTGCATTCCAAGGCCGCAGTAGCTCTGTCAGACAATACAGCCCAGCGAGCCGCGTCAGTGTTGCTGACACTCTTTGAGGCTTGCGTGGAACACTGACCGTCGGTCGTCGGCCGCCGGACCGCCGGACGGTAAGGTAACAATTACTCACCGTCCGCCTCACCACTTGCAAGTCCGCGAGTGGGTATGGTGCAGCGGTGGACAAGAAACGCCTTGCAATTCTCGACTCCTTTGTCTACCACGAATCGTACGAGTCTACCTTCACCCACACAGAAACCATGTGCACGCCATTGTTAATGTACGCGTAAGGTATTATTATCTACGACACCGAATGCTCTGAGATTACTCGCACAGAATAAAAAAGTGTAAGTAACACACACAGACATCCAAGATAAAGAGAGAAAATCAAAAGTGACAACTAGGTGAGTTTTCGTAGTAATAGCATAGTTAGGACATCTGTTCTGTGGTTAGGACGGTTAGGACGAGTCTTGCGGTTCCGATGCAATGGGTGTGATTCTGGTAACATTTGCCGGCTGTTTGTTGACGATTTACTTTCCACAGGTTTCGTAAACAAAATGATATTACTTGGTAATAAAAATATGCACTAAATATTCTGAAGAACGCAGATTCTGTTGGAGCAGTGGACGTCTGAAACGGTGATTCTCTGTGTCCTTTTGTTTTTATACCTTCATATTTTTTTCAAATATATGTCATTGCATTAACATAATATCACGCTGTCATATAGTCGTATTCCCAGAAGGGATATCCATATCAAAATGAAAAATACATTGTGACAAAAAAATTTCGTCGTATTCATTTATTTCACGCTTTCAATGCACGGATTCTTTTGTTAAGTAAGTACCTACCTACTATTATTTTCACTTTCTTTGGATGTACCTAAAGTTAATTAATCCACTATTAACATACCTATAGAATTAATGGTTTATAAGTATATTATTATAATTAGTTAAGTATTTTATAAGTAGGTAATTATGTTAATAGAGGACTAATAAACTTTACATCCTAAGAAAGTATCTACGCCGCTGGCAAGCGGCTTTTTATACTGGATGAAAGTAAACACCTAACTCTTTTTTTGGGATAAAACCAACCTATTTGCTATTCCAGGACATGGTCACGGTAATATTATCTATACAGTATTCCAACTTCATACAAACGGACGAAACGCGAGCTATACCTACGCGCCTCGATCTCGAGGTGCGCTCGGGATGCAGACAGTCGCGTCTGTGCCGCGCGATTTTTTCAATAAAAATAAGTTCAAGTACATATTTATATATTTAATATGACGAGTAGGATATATTGTGCTGTTTTTGGTTGCATGAATTCTTCATTTAAAACCAAACATATAAATTGTAAAGTAGCTGCAGGGATCTATAACCAAGTAAAAGATATTCCTTTTTCTCCACCTTGTCCATGTTTCCCAAAACAATTTTTGATTAAGCTTTAGAATGCGGATTTTTGTACTTTAAAATTTAATAATAAAGCATTTCGTAGGTAAGTCTCAGTCGAGGCGCAAATATTTTTCGGTCGCAAATATTGAACACTTCCTATTCAATTCACAAAGTATTTTATTTGTGTATATAAAAAAAGTATATTTACAATCACAATACTAAATGGAAACACAAAGTAGGCAAATGTAATTAAAATGCTGGAGGCGGGCAGCCATAGTGCGAGCAGCCCTATCGCATGTTTACGTACCGCGCGGCTGTAGGCATTTATTTCAAAGATACGGCCGAGTTACACTACTGTATAGATAATATTACCGTGACATGGTCTATGCATGTACCAAGTTTCATACAGATGCTCTCGGTCATTGAGCGTGAAGGAGTAACCAACATACACACACATATATACGAGTATACCTACAGACTTTTGCCTTTTTTAGTGTGATTATGTTTCTGGATCTGAATAATTAATTCATACGCTAACCAAGAGAAAGATTTTGTCAATAAGTTTATTATTAATCGAATTACTTACAGTGCAGTAGACGTGAAGTACTCAGATTATATTAAATCAGCGATATGGAGCAGGTGTCGTACAGATCGATCTAGGAAGCATCGGTTGGATGCATCGGTTAGGGTTGACTTACAACAGATTTGTCTGCAGCAATTTTCGTACCGAGCAAGACTCTATGTTACGATTTTTAAAGGTTTGATCATATGAACCGTCCTATGAACATACTTATGTAAGTATTAACGAGTTTCATTGACGAGTATAACGTCACCTCGTGGCGTTTCACTCGCTCGTAGAGCTATTGCCAGATTAAAAAGTCAAAATAACTATTGTAATTTCTTCTTGGCCTTCATTTTTAACGGCTTTTCGCTGATCTGCCCCAGCTTCGCACGAATGAAAAAGAAATTCTCCGCTTTTCTCTATTGTAATATGTATGTATTCTACAAGTAAACCTTCCCCATGAATTACTCTGTATATTGGTGAAAACCGTATAAAAATCCGTTCAGTAGTTTTTGAGTTTATTGCGAACCGACAGACAGGTGCGGTGAAGGAATTTGTTTTGTAATATAAATCTAAATAAAAACTATTTCGTGTCATTTATTTTTTAATCAGGTCAAAGAAATGATTCAATTTATTTAGTGTCCTTAACTATCTTCTTCATCATCATCTTTCTAGCCTTTTCCCCGAACCCGAGTTTTAGTCTTAGTTAGTTATTTAGTCATGGAGCGACAGCCTATCAGACCTCCACAACCCAGTTACTGGGCAACACGATACTCCTTGGATAAATTGATGGTCAGACTTTCTGGCGTCTGACCTGTAACGACTATCAAAGATCTACGAATGACGACCGGGACGAACAGCTTTACGTAATTATCTCTTTCAGATCATCTCATTTCTAGTCATACATCATACATTACAGTATCACCCCATTTGTTTGCCATATTTATTTAATCTTCATGCAACAAAAGGTACAAAGGCGGACTTAATGCCTTAGGCATTCTCTACCAGTCAACCTAGGGTAGTGGAGAGACAATATGGCAGGTGCATAAAAAAAATGAAAACATTATTTAGACAACAAGCATTACAAAAATGATATATAAAACTAAAACTAAACATACATACATATTTAATAAAATATGTACCTATACATACATACATATAATTATATACGGTAAATATCACCTAGGTACACCATCCATCCATCCTTCCTTTAGTTCTCCCATTTTACGGTAGGAAATCATCATACAACTCCTCCTGCTTTGGATGGAGCGAAAAAGGGTCAGACTTTTAATAACTGAAACCCACATGTGTTCCTTCAGTTACCCTTTGCTTTTCAGGGCCGCGGTTTTACCTATTTCGAACCAATCCGCAACCCTTTAATCCTCCCTACTCTTATAGCCGCCTAAATTTAAACTAAGAAAATTCATTTTCCAAATCTTAGAAAATGTTGCTTTTGATAAGCACCACTTCTAGGCTGCCCTTTCATTTTGATACTTGACGTAGCAGCCCTAAGCAGGCCTATTAATAGAAGACCTTTGTCCACTTATTATTCTCCATCGATCCTGTCTACTGGCTCCGGAGTTTTATAACCTATTGAGTGACTCGCAACTTTTGTGGTTTATTATGATAAGCAAACTGATGCAGTGGTATGCCACTGTGTATCAGTGTAGCCTTATGTGAACTCAAAATGGTATTATGCATGTTCTTATAAGTTCTATAGATGGTCTGGAAGTTAGTTTTCCGTAAGTGAGTACAAGGCGTCACAGGTCTTATCAGAATACCAGCGCTGCGTTCTTTTTTTTTTTTTTTAATATAGGTACGAGGTATGCTGAGATAGAGCCTTTTTGGCAGGTCATTTTATTTAGTTTTTACATTGTAATTTTATATTATTTACTTAATTAGGTAATTATTTTTTCTAGTTTTTGCTGTGCGAGTCACAAATAATCTGTTTCTTTTTTTTATAATATCCTAAAATATTTAATTTTTAACTTACCTGAGTCAAGACAAAAAATGCGCCCTTATTAGCATACCTTTATGGTATCACCGAATGAAATGCCAGACAATCAAACTAATAACCTAAATAATTCTACCTTTTTTGTGGCAGGAAATCATCAAATAACTTTTCCCGCTTTAGTTGGACCGAGTGAGCGAGTCAGACTTTTACTGACTAATACACACCTATCTTACTTCCCACGGGTAGTGTGAAAGCGAAGCCCGGGGCCCCGGGATGAAGGCAAAGAAGGAACAGGAGTGGGTTTTTAGTCAGTAAAAGTCTGACACTATCTCTCGCTCCGCCCAAGAGCGGGATTTGTCATTACATGATTTTCCCAACTAAAAAAAAAAAACCTATCTTACTTCAGTTGCCCTATGCGTTCCATGGCCACGGTAACTCTTCAGAACAGCAGCCCTAGAGCCCTAGCAGGCATCTTGCCTTTCTGGTTCTCTTCAGGATTGCTGACATATCTTCGACTTGGACTTGGTCCCTACCGGATGGCTGGATGACGATATTGCTCGTCGTCCACAAACCCGTACCTACGGTGGCCGGGTGTCGCCCTGCCTCTCGATTCCCGGGGCATTTTTTTTTTTTTAATTGATATAAACCAGTGCTTGACTGCGATCCCACCTGATGGTAAGCAGTGATGCAATCATTGATGGTGAGGCGCACTAGTTTATTAAGAGCCTATTCACTCTAGCCTTGAATATACCTAAATTATAGTTGGTTGGTTAGTTGGTTGGATTTCCTGCGGCAGCGGCTGGAGCGTGAGGATATCCTCTTCTCACGGTTTCTACTTCCCATTTCCTCTCGCTCCGTACCATGGCCTGAACGGGACGGACGTGGGAGATCATCGCCGCCAATGACCTCAACGGTGGTGCTCCGCTCAAGCGGGGCAGAATGCCACCGTTTGCTCCACTGTGTTCTCCGGGCTATCCGCACAATAACACCCGACTACCCGAGCAGGTAATTCTACCTTCATAACTATGACGATTGCGTATGTTTATTAAAGCTCATTAGTAATTTGACCCAATATTGGTTTTAATGTATATTTGGAACCCGCTGCTGCAGACAGACACATTAACCTCCCATGTGAGATATTAATGCCTCCATATTTAATACTGATTCCTATTTTATTACAACATCGATATTTTCTATATCCATTGCTGACTGTGTTGGAGTACCAATCCTAAACCTGTTAAGAGAAAAGGTAATGGACTACAGCAATAATTTTGACACGTCAGTATCGGTAAGGTCTAACTTTAATGTGCCCATTTTATGGCTTCAGTGAAAGTGCCTATTAAGGGACCTGTTTTATGATCAGACTGATTTGTAAGTAAGTAAAATGCGAGTAGTTCAGCATTGATACCTACATATGTCACGGTCATAAGGACAGGATTATTAGTGTTTATAAACTAGTTCAAGCCGCAGGTTTGCCTCATATTTATTTAAGGTTCAGTAAAATGACGTAGGCTGCTTTTACAGTCCGTAGCATTTGACACTCTAAAGTAAGTATAGGTATTCAGCGCCAGTCGAATAATTAAAAAAAACTTTCAAAGCCATTATTTTGATTTTATTCCCTTAACAGTTTAAAGTTCACCCATCGCGGTCTTCCGACTCGTACCCAAGTACGAGTCGGAAGAATTTTCGAATGAATCATAATAATATTTAATTTTTTCACTTGAGAACTATTTAAGATAAGTATAGGTATTTTTCAAAATTTAAGCTCATTGGCGGAAAAGCTATTATGTAATTTAATTTATTGAACTATGTATTTAAGTACATACATAAAATGAAAGATAAGAAGAAAGTAACAGAACTACTACTACACTACTAACGCACTACTAATCCACGCACGTGGATACTTATTTCTATAGAAATCTCTTCCAGCATACCTGCAAAGAAGCGCGGAAAAAAGATATTTATTTATCTATAGATATCTTAAAGTTGAAAATATATTTTTTCAAACTTATTCGAAAACCTGTTAATGTAGTGTGTTTCACACAAGATTTTGGTACCAGGATAGCTTATAATCTTGGATTAATACATAGGCTTTAATTTATAAAGGCCAGTCACGCAGGTAGAGTCGCGGGCAGCAACTAATTTTTCATAGAATTATGGAGTCAGAGAATTCAATATGAATGAGTGGGTTCACCCCAAATTATTCCAACAAACTGGCCCACGCAATTTACTTGAGAGCTATAAGATAAGGAATCCAAAAGGATCAAAGAAAGACCAACTTTTGAATTTCTTGTATTCGGGAGAATGGCGTAGGACTCCTTATTACGTCTGTCATATTCATGTCCTTAACCTTCTAAGGTCTTTAATATTACTGATGTTACCGTGCGTGCTGGGTCAGATTTGACCCAGTATTAGAATAATACTGAAAAATTACTCAAAAATGAAGAATAGTTTCCTAATGAATTTAATTTACATTATTTTCATTTTTTTCAGAATCTCTATTTATAAATATTAATTACAATTTTATTTATATAAAATAAAACGATTTAACAACACGGTTAGATGTATTTTCATAACGAACAATTAAAAAATTAACGTAGGAGTAATTAATTTTTATTATGTTGTGTACATAAAATAATTGGATTTTAATGTTTTTTTGCACAATTTTTTTTAATAATTTACCCATTCACCGTGTTGTATTATCAGTTTCAGCACATAGTCTGCAACAACTTCTTTTGAGAGCTTTGCTAAACTACTTAGTAGTATTTATTTTCCACTTGCTAGGTCAAAGTTGATGGAGTCTATAAAATAATTAAAAATCTAGTGATTTTATCACTAGTTTTTTTTTCTATTGAAGTATGTGCCCCTGGTAATGATTTCAAATATTTTATATAAGAGGTAACTACGTATGCACTTCGGTACCTAGGTTTTTAAAATAGTGTCGTTGTTTTATTAAGCATCCTATCTTCCAGCTATCAGCAGTGCATTATACTGAAGCATTACATAATATGCTGATATGTACACCATGTTGCTAATGCTGCTTTATGCTACTTGAGGCCAACGAAGTCTGCCTTTGCAAGTGTAATAGGATACAGCATTTTCTAATGCATACACACCCCTTTGCATTTACTATAGTCTAAAATTATCACAGGTTTTTATATGCGCTCTTACTTATTTCTAAACTGTGATGCAATGTGCTAAGGAGAAACACTGACTTATTTTTTTCTAGAAATTAGGACACAAGTTTAGTATCTCTGAGAAAAGCAAAACATAATGGATATTAAGGTGTTTCCTTCGTTGCTACTACTTCTGGTGGTAATTTTCTACTGGAATTGCTTTTAGTAACTTTTTGTCTCTTTCAAAAAGTTAGACGATACATAAACAATTAGAGCGACAACCGGGGTCCTGTGTGCTTTTTATTACTCGAGGTCAATTCTGACCCGAAGACCGTTAGAGTAAAAAAGTTTATATCTTGAAAAATAAAAACATTTTTAACAAACATGTTTCAGTAATACGTTTATAAAAGCGATTCATTTAAAGTCATAAAATATTACACTCGTAAAATGCTTATTTGCAGAAAAAAATGATTTTTATTCCAAAATGGGTCAAAATTGACCCGAAGACCTTATGAAGGTTAACTATTCTTATTTTTTACATATAATATATCCGTCTTTGCGGAAAATTAGGAATGATGCCAGGGTTTCTATGAAATCTAGGCCCTTTTTCCAATAGTACCTAGGTCTCTTTCCTGACCTTATAAAAAAACGAGTAAAAAGTTTTTTTTTTTTTCACTTTTTGGGAAAGCTTACAGACTAATAACAACATAATGACAATAGTAAATAATTAAATTGCTAATTACAAGCTTCCGCATTATATTTAAGGACAAAAATATTCAAAGTTGGTTTCACAATATCACACCTCTCCTTTCGCAGGTATGCTGGAAGAGATTTCTTTAGTAATAAGCAGCACCTCTGTACCTATTTTTCTGTTTCCTTCTTCTAATATTTTATTTTGTGTGTGTACTTATATCGTTAAATAAATATCTTAAACTGATAATAACTTTAAGCAAACAATAATAATATATGGTTCAAGTGCAAATAGGTGCTTGTTGTTCAAAAAATGGCTTTGCAAAAAAACAAGCTATTTAATCACAAAAAACATTATCATTATTTTATATGTAAAAAAGAAGCATTTGTATAATTCTTAGTGGGTCCCATTAAACAAAAGGTGACATCGCGGCAGACCAAGACCAAGGTGGAGATGAGCTTAACAACTACCGGAGAGACTGGCCTGCAATGGCTGAGAAACGTACGTGCACGTGTGTGGAAAAGCGAGAGGGAGGCTTACGCCCAGCAGTTGGACTTAATAGGGTAACTAACTAACTTGAATAAATCTGAACGGACTAAAATTTGTAACTTGGTGCCATAGTAAGATGTAGCATAAGCATAGCATAATCAGCCTTTTTTAATGTTCCCACTGCTAGGACTCAGGCCTCCTTTCTAGGAGAGGGAATGGGCCGTAATCTACCACGCGGACCCAGTGCGGGTTGGTGAATGTCACATGTCATCGAAATTTTTGGTTTTAGGACATGCCGGTTTCCTCACGATGCTTTCCTTCACCGTTTTGAGAGCAGTGGTGATGAAATAAATTCCACAAAGTAATGCGCCTGGCTGGGTTTGAACCCGCTACCTACAACTCGTAAGTCGGGGCATATCTAAACAACGATTTATCACACATAGCTATCGGAAGGCTGGCCCAGGACTTGCTCGTCCTATGATTAAAATCCTGCCTCGGCGGTCGTAGGCCTTGGTCCAGACCTCGATTCCCAGGTCAGCCAAAGTTTTGATTTTTTTCTGGAATTTCAACTTCTGTCAAACGCTTCGGAGAGTACAAGCTGAACAATAATGCTATGTTGATTAAATTAAAAATAAGTTACTTAAGTGATTTTCACTACTTACATATAGTGGAATAATTTTGTTGCCATAATAGAACTGATAATAATCAGCTACCTACACTTTGCACTTAAACCAAGTATATTGAAAGTGTCTATGCACAGGCTATTTGCACAATTTACAGGCAATGTTCCTGAAAGCAGCTGTATAACTTATAAATGTTTCATGACATGTTAAAATAAAACCTCTCTAATATTTTATAATGTGGAAAACATCGTTGGAAAACAATATCGGGAAGATAGCAGTTTACTCCAAGCACCGACTGAGAATAGGAAAATTTTACATATTCTTCTACTGCGTGAGGGTTCATTCATCTGTTAAGAAAGATAAACTGCGTCAGATAGGCTTCCGTTTCAAAAACAACCTTATTCTGCAAAACACAAAGTTCAATTTTAGAAAGTGTTTCATCAAGTTTAGCTTTATCAAAAAAACCTCTCAAAGTTTTCGTATAAGCACAGTTTTATTTTCATTGGCAATTCTATCGTCACTTACGAGTGTCCCGAAGAACACTTTCTGTAGGTCACACGGTGCTCCTGATTGGATGGCTCATGGCAGAGTATGACGTAATCGAGGCGTAGGCTAAAGAAACAAAAGGGCTTTTGTCTGAGATTTTAGGGATCACATTACTGAACACTTTTTTTTAGAGGCGGGAAATTATCATGTTTTGTCAGAGTGTCATGTTTTTAGGTAGAGCATGAGGGCCTGTCACACTTTTACTGACTAAGATCCACCTACATTCCTTCGTTTGCGCTTTGCGTTCTAGGGCCACAGTAAGTCTTTCAAACGTTCCCACAACCCTGGTAGGCATCGGCCCTAATGGACCTCTTCGGTTTTACTGCTATCTCTTTGAGGCGCGCGTGGAGTACTACGCGCCGTCGACTCGTGCTCGGGCCTACCGGACGGCCAGACGGCAAGCTACTTATTGCTCGTCGTCCGCAAGCCCGTGCCTACGGTGGCCGGAAATTGCTTTGCGATTCTTGACGCTCAGAGCGTGTCCTGTGGTGGTGGCTGGGCGAAAAGGTGTCCGTTCCTTCACGTCACGGTTACAGCCATCTCCTTTACTCGCATTACTCTTTCGCAGGAGAAGGTGGCCGCCTCCTTCGCTATCATTACTGATTCACAGAAGGAGGCGACCGCCTGCCATTCCTCCTCAATCCGAACCATGGCCTGTACCAGGGCCCTGCGCGAGAGGTCGTTGCCGACGATCGCCCTCACGAGGCTCAAAACGGTGAAGGAAAACATCGTGAGGAAACCGGCATGTCCTAGAACTAAAAATTCGAAGACATGTGACATCCACCAACCCGCACTGGGCCCGCGTGGTGGATTACAGCCCATTCCCTCTCCTAGAGAGGAGGCCTGAGTCCCAACAGTGGGAACATTATAAGGCCGACTATGCTATGCTATGCTATGCCCTCACGAGGATACGGTGGTGCTCTGCCCAAGTGGGGCACACCTCTACCGTAAGCTCCACCGTGTCATCCAGGCTGTCCACACAATGGTGACATTCGGGCGTTTCTTCCGCACGAATGTGGTGCAGGAACCTCCCGAACTTACCATGTCTGGTGAGGACCTGCGTCTTGCGGAAGGGGAGGATGCCGTGACGTCTTTCCACTTCCACTCCTCAAAGTGGGGACTTACCGCCATAATTATGGCGTGCCCATTGAGGTGGGTAATTATCAAATTTTAATAACTTTTCCCGCTTTGGGTGGAGTGCGAGGGCGTGTCAGACTTTTTAGTTGCCTTTGCGTTCCAGGGCCACGGTAGCTCTCACGAATATTCCTGCAGCCCTAGCAGGCATCGGCTCTAGTGGGCTTCGTCCATAGTGATGTAACAAATATTCGCATTCGCATTCGCGAATATTCGCACATTTTTTGACATTCGCATTCGTATTCGTAAGAAACATGCGAAATTGCGAATGTTTAGCGAATGTTTATGACAAACAAAAGGAAATAATTATGTTATTTTAATGGGAATAGAATGAAAATACAACTGATACGTTTTTACTATTTTATATTTACTCTAATATTTTTCTATCACTCAACTTGGATTTCACATTTTTAGTATCACAAATTGTGAAACAACATGTTAGCGAAGTTTGGAGTCATAGTCATGTTTTTATATCACTTAAATTTAACAATACAGTAATACTAACTAACCACAAATCGTAATCTTTTCGAATGAACTTAATGCGATTAGCTTCGTTCAAACAGTCTGTACCGGCTCTGCTATGTTCTGTATAAAATTGGCTGACAGGAAAAGTCAAACCTGTATAACATGTTGCGAGCACTATATTTGAAAGTCAATATTCACATTCGCATTCGCGAATATTGAACTTGAATATTCGCATTCGCATTCGCGTATGTGAGAAATCAGACATTCGTTACATCACTATTCGTCCATGGCGGTGGAATATTGGCATAATTTATTCATTTTTTATTACACTCTGTTTATGTAAATAGGAAAATTTTAAAAGAACAATAAAAGGGTGTCAACGTATAGTTGTAACAACATCTATGACGCCACAAAGGAATTAAAAGTACAAATCTTGCATCAGTATCAGATCTCTCCGCGCGATTGGAACACAATTATACCACTGTCGGAAGTCGGTTATCGGGTACTTACCCAGACCAGATGTAACATCCGTCTGGTCGGAGGATCCTCTCTTTTCAACGCCAGTTTACGAGACTTTACACTCTGTTACGCTTACCTCTAAAAAGTTATCATCATCAAGTCATTTCAGCTGTAAGCTTCCCCTAAACGTCACCATGCGTCCTGTGCTGACGAGAGAAGTCATCAATTAACTGGCCTATCGGTCTAGTGGTTAGTGGCCCTGACTGCTATGCGGGAGGTCGTGGGTTCTATTCCCACCCAGGACAAAAGTTTGTGTGATGAGGACGATAATTTGTTCTGTGTCTGGTACACCCAGACACAGAACAAATGATCGTCCTCATCACATTTATCACATTTCTCGGGTCTCATCACATTTATCCGGTCCTCTTTGTGGGCGGCCTTCCAACGCTGCGTGATACACCTCAACATAAAATGCTCTCTACCAAGTTTTTACAATATTTTATTAGGCTAGACTTTCGGAAACCAAATGTACCTGCTCAGTTCTTACTCACTGGGTTACTGGGTAGTCTCCTACTCAAAAGTTTGTTGTAAACAAGCCGCCCCAAACAATTAAACTACTCATCTATTTAAAGTTCATTCACTTTAACCGTTGAGCACATATCCATAATGGCTTACGTTTATTTGTGTAATTGGAGCACATCAAACAGAAATCGTTTTTAATTGCTTTTTATGTAAACACAATATGTAATTATTGTTCTCGAGTGGTCCATAAATGATGGATTGCTGTATGAGTGTCATGACGCTATATCCCGGGGGGAAAACAAGGTTTGAGAGCTTTCCATAGACGTGGGATGGAATGTTTACAGTCTCTTATTGTAAACAATTATATAATTTGATTATTAAAATTTGAAATTTCGAACGATAATAAAACCCATTCCCCTGATTAAGGAAAACAACAGAGTAATGTTGTTATTATAGTATACTAATGAAACTAAATACCTAACATGATGAGTCATCTTTAGATATAAAAAAACTTTTTACAAAAAAACTACAACCGACTTCAAAGTAAAAAAAACACTGAAAAGTGCAAAATAACTTTAATTTCGGAAATCGGTGTTTCTATAATAGTTTTGTCTCATCGTTATTTAACACTGACTTCCGAAATTAAAGTTATTTTGCACTTTTCAGTGTTTTTTTTACTTTGAAGTCGGTTGTAGTTTTTTTGTAAAAAGTTTTTTATTTTATACTTTTTAAATATGGTACCACCACTAAAAAGTACCCCTCAGCCAAACTTAAATACCTTATAGCCAGAGTGCATCTCATGACAATTCTAATAATCCCAAACACGGTTAGATTACAATAATTTATTACAGAGTCCCGGTGCCTAACTTCAGGCTTCATCATCAGATCAGTTCGATATATTCCCCCTCAACTTTCAGTCAGTCATCGACTACACGTATAAACAAAGCAATTTTACTTGTTACGACGGTTCTGATGTGATCCTATGAGGAGTTCTGTTCCATATCTTTGAAGTTCATGATCAGATCATAACAATATTTCTATGGGACCAACTCGGAAGCATAACCTTTCAATCACAAAAAAATTTTTTTCAAAATCGGTCCACAATTGACCGAGAAATCGGTGAACATACATAAAAAAAAAAAACACATTCAACCGAACATATAACCTCCTCCTTTTTGAAGTCGGTTAAAAATGAGAAACTGACTGACTCATCAATGCACAGCCAAAACTATGGGAACTAGGAGCGTGAAATTTTGCACAAGGTTTTCTTTTATGACGTAGGCGAGCACTAAGAAAGGATTTTCCAAAATTCAGCCCCTAAAGGGATGAAGGGGGGTTTCCAAAGTTTGTATGGAGAAACCTACTTTCACGCGGGCGAAACCGCAGGCAGAAGCTAATTATTTCATAAACTAGCTTCGCCCACGTGACAGTAGATTCTTTTATGCAAACTTGAGTCTCGTTTCGGGTTCTTACGGGGTGAATTTTAGAACATTTTTTTTTTTTTTTTTTTTTTATTCTTGATAGGTTTGCGCTTGACCGCTAACTCACCTGATGGAAAGCGACGATGCGGTCGACGATGGAGCGCGCTTACCTAGAAGTAACCTATTCACTCTTGACTTAAAGATTCCCGGGTTGTAGCCATCAGGAAAAACAGATTCCGGCAAGGAATTCCACTCCTTAGCTGTACGCACTATGAATGTGTTCCCAAAACGTTTTGTGCGTATAGGAGGGATGTCCACCATGTACCGGTGGCGCATTGCCGTACGCCTGGTGGTCCGATGATGGAACGGGCTAGGCGGAATTAGGTTATGCAATTCCGACGCACACTCCCCGAAATGCAACCGGTAGAAAACCGACAGGCTAGCAACTCTGCGTCGATGCTCAAGACTTTGAAGCCTCGACTCAACGAGTGCATCATTGCCAATGATCCTCTTGGCTCGCCTCTCAATTGCCTCAAGTGCATCAAGCTGGTATCGGGCAGATCCGTCCCAAAGATGAGAGCAGTACTCCATACACGATCGAACTTGCGCTTGATAAAGTTTGAGCAGCTGTTCCGGCGTGAAGTACTGTCTGACCTTCGCGAGGATTCCCAGCTTTTTTGCTGCCAGTTGAGCCTTTGCTTCGATGTATGGCCCAAAGTTGAGTGTTGACGTCAGCGTAACACCAAGGAGATCAAGATGGTCGGTTATTGGCACGGTTACGCCCCGGAAAGTTGGAGCAGGGCTGAATTGGCTCCTTTTAGCGGAAAATAGACACGCCTGGGTTTTAGCAGCATTGAACTTGACCAAATTGGCATCGCCCCATTCAGAGACTGCCTCCAAGGACAAGTTCAAGCGCTCGACCATAGCCTCTCGTAGAGACTGGATCTGTGACCCACTAGCCTGCGCGCTGGATATGTAACTCTCAGCAACAGTGCTGTCGTCTGCATACCCAAAGGTACCGGGCTTAAGCAGATCATTTATGTGCAGCAAGAACAATGTTGCCGAGAGCACTGACCCCTGAGGGACCCCGGCATTAATGGCCATTTGACCGGACGAGCAACCATCGATGACCACTCGGATGGACCGGTCACTCAGGAAGTCTGCAATCCAAGCACACAAACCAGCAGGTAATCCGAAAGAAGGAAGCTTACTAATAAGGCTTTCGTGCCAGACCCTATCGAAAGCCTTCGAGATATCGAGGGAGACGGCAAGCGCTTCCCCGTGTTTCTCGATGGCCTCACTCCAGATGTGGATGGCATACGCTAGAAGATCACCAGTTGACCGATTTCGGCGAAAGCCGTATTGTCGGTCACTTAAGATGTCATTAGCTTCTAGGTATGCCAGGAGCTTACTGTTGAGTACACGTTCCATTGTCTTACAGAGAATGGACGTTACTGAGATTGGCCTGTAGTTAGCTGGGTCAGCCCGACTACCCTTTTTGGGCACGGGCTGTACGTTAGCTTGCTTCCATGCAATCGGCACTTTTCCAGCCTCAAATGCAAGCCGAAATAGGCGTGTCAGGATCGGAGACAGTTCAGGCGCACACGTTCTTAGAACAATTGCCGGTATCCCGTCTGGACCGCTAGCCTTGTTCACGTCAAGGTTACGCAGCACCCTACGGACGTCCTTCTGATGGATGCAAATATCCGACATACTCGTCTCGCAACCATCAGGATTAACAGGGGGCCGCGCGTCACCAGAATCTAGACGCGAAGATTCCGCGAAGAGAGAGGCAAACAAATTTGCTTTCTCCTCAGCGGTATGGGCCAGCGACCCGTCGGGTTTCAGCAGTGGTGGTAGTGAGGGACGGCAGAAGTTCGATTCAACCGACTTAGCCAGGGACCAAAACGCCTTACTACCAGCAGGGTATGATGCGAGTTTGTTCCCGATGCGGCTAATGTGGTCGAACCGAGACCTCCGCATCACCTTCTTGCAAGACTTGGCAGCTCTGTTGAAGGCTCTCTTCTTCTGACTTACGTCACTCGCCTTATGCATACGAGCGTCGGCCCATGCCCGGTATGCCGTGTGCTTAAGCGCGTTAGCGCGATCACACTCCGCACCAAACCAAGGGCGAGCATGGCCAGACATTGTTACGTCAGAGAATGGAATGTAATACTCCATCCCCCGCCGCAAAACATCTGTCACAGCATCTGCGCACGACGATGGATCATCCGAAGAAAAGCAAGTAGGCTGCGAAACATCTATTCTTATTCTTTACAAACACCATAAAAGGAACCTCTGTGCCAAATTTCAGCGTTCTAGGTCTAAGGGTACTGGGCGTTGATGAGTCAGTGTGTTAGTCAGTCAGTCAGTCAGCCTTATAAAAGTTAAACTCTAATAAGTTTTACTAAGAATTCTTTACAGAGTACCTAGTATGAGTCGAAGCTCCAAAGCCTTGGGCATCGCCGCCGAGTTGCTATCCTGTCGGTTTTCTATCGTTTACATTTCGGGGAGTGTGCACTGGAATTGCACAATCTAATTCCGCCAAGTCCGTTCCATCATCGGATCACTAGACGTACGGCGTTGCGCCACCGGTACATGGCAGACATCCCACCCATACGCACAAAGCGTTTTGTTAACACATTTATTGTGCGTACAGCCAAGGAGTGGAATTCCTTGCCGGAGTCTGTGTTTTCTGATAGCTACAAATTAGGGGTCTTTAAGTAAAGAGTGAATAGGCTACTTCTAGGCAAGCGTGCTCCATCGTCGACCACATCATCGCTTACCATCAAGTGAGATGGTGGTCAAACGCGAGGCTATCATTAATAATAAAAAAAGTATGCGATCAAGACAAAACTGTTACTAGTACTATAACTTCTGGAAGTCGAGAAGGCGCGGCATCGTCCGCAACTTATGTACCGACACCTGTAGATTGAGCTCCTTAGCTTTGAATAAATCGAAATTCTCTGTCAAACAACGTAATACGACAAAGACGTAACGTATTTATTTCTTGATTTTCTTCTTGGATGAAAGAAAATCCATCTGAGGTGTAGACACATAGCGGGATTGTTCGAAAGATTTACCATGGCCCTAGAGCAAAGAGCAACTGAACATAGGTGAGTTTTGGTCAATAAAAGTCTGACACTCCTTTCGCCTCAACCAAAGAGAAGTCATTTGATGATTTTCCACCAAAACAAGGAATCGAATGTGAATCATGGAAATATAGATACCAGTCTGTTACTAAAGATGCATTTGATAAGATTACGAAACGAGAATAAGTGACGTCTCTAGCTCTAACTTTGCTGACTGGCTAATCGTTTTACCACAGATAAAAGGAAAAGAATGAAACTAGTGTTTTTTACTTACTTATGATATTTACACGATAATTGGATTACAGCCTAATTTTTGTAGTGAGAAATCATCAAAGAAGTTCTCTCGCTCTGTGTTTCAGACTTGAATAAAACACACCTGTGTTCCTTCAGTTGCCCCCTTGTTCCAGGGCCACGGTAGCTATTTCGAACATTAATGCAGCTCTAGCAGGCATCGGACCTCTTGGGCCCTTTCAGTTTTGCTGACAACTCTTTCAGGCTCGCGTGCAACACAACGCACGCTGTCGACTCGGGCCTTACCGGACGGCCGGACAGCCGGACGGCGAGCTACCCATTGCTCATTATGGCCTAAAATACGGATGTATGGCATGGCATTTAAACAAACTTGGGCGTACTTATATTTTTTCCGATTAATTTAATTTACTCGTATTAAACAATGTAAGACACTGGCAACAAGTTTGACAGTAAATATAATACGACTTCATGCACAATTAATAACAGGGTATAAAACTGTGGTGTCTGTGCATTTACTCATTTTAATGTCTGTATTATCATACTATCATGTTGAGTGACATAAGGCAACTTTGTAAGAAACCATAAAATATTAGCAACGACACCCGAGTGTCTTAAAAAAGATTTTACTCTCGGTTTTCTCTTTTGCCATGTTTTTTCGTATTATGTAAAAAAAAGTAATTAGGCGCCAAAAATCCGCGATTTTATTTTTTAAAATTCTAACTACACCTCTAAAGTTACATGTTTATGAACACACCCACAATGCAGGAGTATTTCCTAATGTGCTCCAACGTTTTTTCTAAAAAGAAAGAAGAAAGAAACATAACCCTCCTTCTGACGCAGTTGGGTAAAACAAAACATTTAAAAGTAATGCCGGATAGTGTTCCTGCCCCCTAGCCAAGTTAATACCGTTTCGTTTCGATTCTGTTTTCGTTGATCGCCTCGAGTCGGCCACGCCTCCGATTCCTTTGTTCTGATTCCATCTCAACGCTCAGTCACGTGGCCAGAACAAAGGAATAGGAGGCGTGGCCGACTCGAGGCGATCAACGAAAAGAGAATCGAAACGTAACGGTTATATCTTGGCTGATCACAAAGCTCATCATGTTGTTTATGTTATTTAGTAGATTGATAGTCGTCTTTTTGTCATGTAAAATGTAAATACAACAGAGTACCTATATTCTCTCAATGTACTTTTTTTTAATGTGAAAGTGCTAGGGTAACCCGTGAAGTTAAAATTTTCTTAAGTTTTTGCATTTTGCAGGTTAGCGTTGTTGTATGTTGATTAAAATATGATTAGCGTGCGTAATATGTATTTATTTATGTAATTATAATCATTAAAATCGTAAATACAACTGACTCAAATCGTCTTACTCTATTAAATTACTTTTTTGTAAAATAGCCATATTAAAAAAAAAGAATTTCGCGAGCTACCATTGAGCGTCCCAATCTTTTACTAATCACCTGAAAATAGAAGAAAAGTTCGATAAAGAAATATGACCCAAGGTAGAGTTAAAATTATATAATAAATGATATAAATCAGTTATCAGCTCTTCTAACACTTATGAAGGTTTTGCTTGAAAATATTTTGATAATATACTGATTGTTTTAACTTTTATTAGAAAAGTCAAACCTTCAGTTTTCAAAATAATCCTTTAATTCCCTATAGGGTAAACCAGCCGGTAACGTGCCCTAGTCGGTAACGTGCCCCACTTGACAAATTAAGACACGCATTTAAAATTACATAAACTATACAATGCAAGTTAAACTTGCGTTGTATAGTTTACATCGCCGTCATACTTATAAGCTAATCAGATCGGCTCAAATAAGCATAGCATAATAGCATAATCAGCCTTTTAATGTTCCCACTGCTGGGACTCAGGCCTCCTCTCTCTAGGAGAGGGAATGGGCCGTAATCCACCACGCGGGCCCAGTGCGGATTGGTGAATGTCACATGTCTTCGAATTTATGGTTCTAGGACATGCCGGTTTCCTCACGATGTTTTCCTTCACCGTTTTGAGAGCAGTGGTGATGAAATAAATTACACAAAGTAATGCGCCTGGCTGGGTTTGAACCTGCGACCTAGAACTCGTAAGTCGGGGCCGTTACCACTCGGCCACCACTGCTCTACTCGGCCACCACTGCTCAAATAAGCACCAAATATTAAATAAATGTTAATAAGTGTTAATTTTGCAAGTGAGGCACATTTAACTAACATAACAAAATCCTGTGCAATGTTCAGCACAATTTTTAGTTCTACGTTTTATCTCACAATTTAGGCTTCAGTTTTTAACTCACTTTCATCTTTTTTTCTCTTTAAAATATAACATTTTATTTTTTTGTAATTTGTTGCAATCGGTCATCATCATCATTTCAACCGAAAGACATACACTACTGGACGTAGTCCTCCCCCAAGTGTCGCTATCCCCTCACCAGGTCGTCGGTCCACCTTGTGGGAGGTCTTCCAACGCTGAAACTCCAGAACATTTTGGCCCCGTCATCCATCTGTTGTACTCAACGATAAAAAGTAATATACATAAATATCTGAACTCCTGTCTCCAAGATACAGGCACCTCTTAGTTTGGGCAGCACCGTATTGAAGGTCGCTAATACTTACAGACCTAGACCTACAATAAGTCAATACAATTATAATGCAACAACTGCTTCGATGAAAATGATTATTATACTAGCTGCTGTTAGCAGCTTCACCTGTTTGATACTAGAAAATTATCCCAAGGAAACATATTCAAAGGATAAAAAGTATCCTACGTGCCATTCCTGGACATGGTCCACTCGTGTGCCAAATTTCATCCAAATCTATTCAGCCGTTCGAGCGGGAAGAAGTAACAAACATACATACACACACTTACAAACTTTTGCCTTTATAATATTAGTGTCATAAGGTTTTTCCGATTATATTATACGGGGTTTTATTCACAAATATATTTAGTTTGAGAACCAATCTATATATAGTGCAGATAAATACATTATGAAAGAGATTTTGTGGAAAATCCGTTTGGTTTGTATTACAATTTTTTCCTATTACAATTACGATTAGGTAAGGCGTTGCCTCCATTGGGGAATTGATGTTTTTTTATTGAAAACGAAACTCCATTTAGTTCAGTATTTTTTCCTCAATATCTTTGTTTTATTCAGCTTAATCAAAATGTTACCTACCTGCAAAGAAAGCCTTTTTTGTTCAATTTATTACTGTGTTTATTTAAACAACACTTTCATGTCAGAATTAACATAAATAGAGAAATTGAAGGGGACACGTAATTGACGAAGGTACGACGTATTTCCATATATTCCTTAAAGCAAATTATTGATGAATTTCATACGAATACTTCATAATATTCTCAAAATGTTCCTACCAAAATTTGTAAAACTAATAATGGAAATTTAATGGGAACTAACAAATTATAGGTGCATGAAAGACTTCAATATAACCTAACTACATATGTACACATGTATATGTATATATACATGTGTACATATATAGTTAGGTTATAAATTTAAAAAAAAACAGGCGTCGAAGTACCCTTTTTATATCGCTGTCTATTGTTTCTGTCTGTCTTTTGTTTTAAAATCGTTGCCCTATACTAGGAATTAGTCCTGCATCCGTGGGGTTCAAAAATAAGTAAACTCGAATACACATGACACGCAGATCGGAACAACTATTTGTATTTGTAGGCTATACAAATAATTATTTCATGCGGGAATCGAACCCGCAAATAATACCCGCCGTATGTTCTACCCGTGTGCCAACTTTCATCCAAATCAGTTCAATCGTTTGAGCGTGAAGGAGTAATAAACATAAACACATACAAACATTCGCCTTTATTTAATTTATAATATTAGTTTGATTTATTTTTTTATAAACTCTACCTAGTAAATAATTCAAACATAAATAACAAGTCTAAGAAAAAAAAAACACGCACGCTTGACGTTACGTTTCCCAAGATACGGTTCAAAAATTTCAAGATGTTCAAAAGTTACAAAGTCAACTTTAACTTGGGAAAAAGTTGTGGTTGCGTGAAGTTTTCCGCCTGAAGGCTGTAGCGCGCGTGTCGTCCCGCCCGGAGGCGGGCGGTGGGCGGGGCGGACACCTATATAAGCTTTTGCATGCCTGAAACTTTGTTATTGAATGCGCGCGATCATTTCGAAAACGTGATTCCAAGTATTCACTAGTGACGATAGAACGTTCCCGGTCTCGACACATAGAGCTCAGGTAAGTGACAACACATTGCTCCATCGTGCAGAAAAATATTCATGGAATTGTATGACTTAAATATCACGTACTTTATATGTGACGGGTTAGGTGTGACATGAATGTTAATATTTCCGATTATTTCTGAATTGATTTGGAACTTTCGTGCACACTCGTAAATATTAATGAGGTCTAAGTTTTTTTTTATAATAAACAACAGTAAAAAATTTGCACCAAAGAAATAATATTTAAAAAAGGCTACAAGGAAATATATCGTATGTTATTTAAGTTTGAGTTTTCTATTGTTTTAGTATAAGGAAATTGAAAGAAAAACTTACCATTACCTTCATAAATTACCGTAATGGTATGTCTAAAAACAAAGTTTGTAAAAACTTTTACGCAGTTCAAGAAAGTTTTAAAAGAATTTTTAAATGCTCATTGAATTATAAAATCATTGACTAAAAAAAACTCTTTCAATTTTATTAATCATATTTTATGACTGTGTTAAAACATGTACCTCAGACTTAACTTTCTAATACGTACTTGTGGACTAAATCCCACGGAGAAGTGACTTGAAAATTTCAAAGGAAAGGAGAAAAAAAATGACTTAATTTCGTAAATTAGATAAGATATTGTCATAAAAAAGTGTACAGTAGAGTGAGACCCTGAATCCTGTGCTAAGTGGGAACACAAGAAAATAAATGTCTAATAATGTGTCTTCTCCTAAACATTCTTTGAATTATAACAATACACTAAAATAAAGTAGTTTAATACAGAAAGTAATAAATTAATGAAATTAAAAAGAGAAAGTTCAACTATTTTGACTGTTATGAACACGACCGGCACTGGGTTGATAATCACATACTTTTTAAAACATTTTAGTTCCAGTTTAGTGCTCAAAAGTTTTATCTGTGATGTAGATGCACTTCTACAGAACGTGATAAACAAAAGCATAGAGAAATGGCATCGGTAACCATAGTCTCTAATCTTGTTAACTTTTCTGATCTGTGCAATGTCAACTTTGATTATTTCTTTCCCATGGCATTATTGATTAAAACCTAATTAAATTACCAGAGGCTTTATCTCTGCGCTTAAAGATTTTTGTTTTCGAAAATGAAAGTGCCGTAATTTTATGTTTTCCGGGTTTTATTAACAATTGCTAAGACGTAATAAGGCGGAAAATTATTGATAAATAAAATTTGAAAGCTTCACTGTTTTCTTGTTAGTGTAATTCTTGTGGTAGTGTCTGGAGACAGGTCTTTTATTCTTCTAAACATTACTTTAAAAAGTTTGACTTATTTATTTGAAAATTACGAGTATGTAGGTACATAAAGTGAAAAAAACTTTTATATTAGTACATGATTTTCTACAGGGGACTTTAATATTCACTATCATTGTAAAGGTCACAGGCTTAAATAAAATCCCCAAAAACAGAATAAAATTGGTATTAAAAAGCTACCCGCTGAGGTAATCGTATTTGTGTTTGCCACCTGTCCAAATAAACCTTCGGAAAATGAAACCTGATACTAAAATCAGCGTTATACAAGTATATTCTTTAGAAAATCAGTATTTAATAAAAGTGGCATTATTAGGTACCAGTGCCAAAAAGGTAAAGCATGAAAAGTTCCGAAATACACTATCAAGTACTTAATAATTCCATGCAAAGTTAAAGGAGGAACTCACTTTTTAATAATTATTTTCTTAAAAATCTTGGTTTACTTATGGTGAGGTTTTATAAAAGTGAAGTTTTAGCTGCAATGACTTCTGTAGCCGTGACATGACCGAAGCCCTGCTCAGTTGCTCACATTTTTAATTTCGAAAACAAAACCAATTCTTGGAATCTAAGCGTTGATTTGGTAGTTTTTCTGTTAAACAGCATCAAAAATAGAGACAGATTTTTCCATGACTATACGTACGATCACTAATTTGATTTAAATACTTTAGTAACAGATTTTCAGATTTTTGTCCTAAGAAAAAAGGTAGATTAGATAATAATAATAACAGGGTAGTATTGTGGCGAACTGTTGTGCATTAGCGACCTCTCGGACCCGATCTCCTGGGAGATGTCTTGTTCTTCATCTCCGGCTTACCTTTATTGGCCGGCCGTAGTGAACACTGATGAGGATCAGAGCTTCCACCTTTCTCTTGCCTTTATTGGCTGGCTTGAGTAGAGATTCGCAAGAGCAAACGTGCTCGGGAGAAGGATGTATAATCCAGTAAGGTGCTGGTAGGGATCTTGACCGTACTTCCGGGATTGTCCTGATAGCCTTAGTATACCTCTCCACTCTTCAAGCACCTCAGGATATGTTGCCTTCTTGTTGCTACGTCACTTCGTGCTAGCGACCGTTTTTGGGGGCTCATTAATGCTAGTGTGCAAGCCACCTTTCAGCCTTTTTATCGATGGAAATTAATAACAATGTTCAGGCAGGGGCCATAGTCTTAACATAGTTCCTAGTAACCAGTTCACTTAAGACTCCAAAAACCATAGCCATATCTTAGTCTTCCATATGTCGCAATAGTTTTCCACCAACCGGGCGGGGGTTGTCCTTGCATGCACTAGCATAGCGTGAACAGGGATAATCGCCGGTGGGTACCACGTTCCATTACAAGCGTCTAAGGCCATCCAAAGGTCCAGGACCCCAGGATTCTGAGTTATAATAACCCATAACTAAATCATCATCTTCCTGCCCTTGTCCCGTTTTATTAATAATAATTTATTTTAAATTTCTAGTTGTCACTTCCAGCAGACTTAACATTGAGAAATGTTTGCTTCATGTGTATTTTAAAACGATGTTATAAAATATCAACGAAATAATTGCACGTGAGCTCACATAATGGGTATCAATGGGCCTCAAATCAAATGAGGCCTTTCAATTGGATATTATTCGCGTGTATTTTTCAATACAATGAATTGGAAGAATTGTAATTGAAGAATCGTTAATTTGTGGTATTGTCGATCTTGATAGTAATAAAAATGTAACAGTTTAATTTCAACAAGTAAAATCGTTTTAATATTTTAACTAGGGTTCTGTGGAATGTCTTTTTTGTAAAAAACATTCAACCAAGCCCTAGCCCTCCGATTGAAAAATCGGATTATATTAGTTACCTATTATTTAGTGGATAAACCTAAATATCTTTTTTGAGATGAGATTTCATCAAATAACTTCTATCGAATCTTGATACCCTAAAGTAAACCCAACAAAGTTACTTTATCCTGAAATATTCACGTATGTATATTTAACTGTCCTGTCATATTTCAAGTGGCATCTAATATCGGTATGAATAATATCGCTAGGACGAAAATTCAGTAACGAGATAAGCAGTGTGCCGTATTTTTTCAATAAACATAATCCCATTAAAGTAAATTCGAACACGAAGAACGTGCATTGAAGCTTAATGAGAAATCGTACGTCGCAAACGCAATCACAAGCAAAGAGGTTTAATATACATTATATCTGTTCGTTCATTTTTAAATGAATGAATAATTCAAGCGTGTTCACATTTATCAAAAATTTAGATATAATACTGAAAGCTGCCGAACGAAATTCCATTGAGAACATTTAATTGCAAGTCATATTGATTGATTGTGTTTTCTCGATTACAGAGACTAATAAAAAAGTAATATTTATACAACGTATAACATAATAAACAGTTCAAAATCGGCTACTGAATTGACTTGACCTTTTTTCAAAATAGGTAATTTGTTATCCAAAAATAAATCGAGCGTTATTTTAGTATAAAAATTAGCTATTTTGATAAATTCTTGATAAATCTCAATTACGTTACTAGCATGTTTTTGTGTGTGTCGATCACACACATCATTATTGTGCGCAAATAATATGATAAACGACAACTGGTTTCTTAAAAAAACACTACCCGAGTGCATTTTAGTAACATTTCAGTGCTTGAATTTAATTGTAACTTAATTTTCTAATTGGGGTGTATAAAGATGTGCATTATTCCAGTTACATGTTGTATAAGATGTTTTTTTTCTGAATGGGAATTTCACATTTTTTTTTTCTTCTGAAAACACTATAACATTGCGTCAGCAACAAGTCAACAATATCTTTCACAAAAATCCTTCTAAACGAGAAAGCTAAGGAGACATTTCTTCATGAAACCGTAATCTGTCTGTTTCCATTTCAGTACCATTATTATTTGTTTAGTCATCTTAAACTCGCTGACATTAGCATGAATTAATATTTAAACCATCTTGCAAATCGTAAGATAAAACGCTAAGTGTCCATTTCAGCAGATATCACCCCACTACTTTGTGATTATGCTACGTCTTAGGCTTGCTAAGTTTCCCTTAAATATCCCTGAAAATATGGGATAAAGCAAATTTTATATTTTTCAGGGTGCAAGATTATTTGACAAAAATGTATACTAATGTATAAAAATAATTAGGATTCTTTATTCAAAATTTCCAAAATATCGTAACAAAATTCGATCCCAATTTAGGAAACAGTTTCTTTAATGGTAGCTGGTAACAAATACTTCCCACACACCATAAGACCCAGTCTCGTTGTAAAAATTGCTCTATGGCTTACGGAAATACGTCAGGAACTTCCAACGAACCAACTCAATTGTACTCAAATCTAAAACCGGCCAAGTGCGAGTGGGGAACCCATGCAGAACCCATTCTGAACGAATTTTATTTATTTTAGATTAAAAAAAAACAAAGGAATTAATAGGTTGGCTTGTAATTTATATGTAAGAAATTTCTATTCAATATTTTTTTTAAATTTTAGACTCAATGGCGTTGGAGATAAAATAGTAGATTTTCATCAATTTTCTTAAATAGTTTTAAAATTAATTATTATAGAAGTAAAAAAAACATTCTCCCAATATGCCATTTCGTTTGATCCATACACAAAAAACCATGTACCGGTTACGTACGCCTGGTACTTCGTTAATGGAATGGGTTCTGGTGAAATTAAACAATGCAATTCCGACGCACACTCCAAAATGCAACTGATAGAAAATCGATAGACTAGCAACTCGATGTCGATGCTCAAGACTTTGGAGTTGTGACTTGACGAGTGCATAATTTCCGACGATCTTCTTGGCTTATTCTTTAATTTAACTCAAGCGCATCAAGCTGAAATCTATCAGATCCGTCACAAAGATGAGAGCAGTACTCCATACGCGATCGAACTTACGCTTGATAAAGTTTGGGCGGCTGTTCCGGCATCAAGTACCGTCTTAAGGGTAGATCTCCCTACTCTTTAGTAGCCAGCTGAGCTTTCACCAAGAAGATCAAAATAATCAGTTATCGGCACAGTACACCTTGAATAATAATCGGAGTCGGGTGGATTTAGCTCGTGCGTCTAGTTTTAATAGATGCTTGCCTAAATTGGCATCACATCATTCAGAGACTGCCTGTAAGGACAAGTTCAAGCGGTCAACCATAGCATCACGGAGAGACTGGATCTATGATCTACTAAGCTCGTGCGTTGGACACGTAGGTACTCTCACTAACATTGCTTTTATCTGCGCACCCAAAGAATCCAAGTAACTTGTATAAAACGACGTCAGTCGCGTATAACCTACCTAACCTACGAGTATATATTCACAAAATAATAATACAGGGTGTACCGATGGTCATATTTTAAATACTGCTACTGCCCATAGACATGAGCAACTATTTTCAAGGAAGTAATAGACTATTCCCAAAAAAATAGGACTTTAAGTACAAAGTTATCATTAGCTGATCAAAGTTAGTATGATCAATTATTTTTTTTAAGAATGTTTATTATTATTATTATTGACAGGTTCGCGCTTGATCAGTATCTTACAAGATGGAAAAAGTTGGAAAGTATTTTATTTCTACCGACAGAAGCAGTATTTAAAATATAACACCCAGTTCTGTTACAAGTGCATATAGGTACTAGTTTTTTTTTTTAATTATGTTTTTACTTTGAGTAACCGTAGAAGTTACGTTGAAAATGATTTTGGTATACATTTACAAAGATTTGGTGATGACGTGAAACCATTTTCTTTCACACATATTTTGCATAAATTTTTCATCATCGGTGTATTGGTCTGCCAACTCAAAGGTTCCATAAATGTGCTGGCGCTAATTTTTAGGCATACCCACGACTTTAAGATGAGACATCAAGGTTACTCGTAGGCAGAAATTAAATGTTAGATTAAGGCTTGAAGGGTTGCAAAAAATACCTGACTCAACTAATTGTTCGCTCTTAAATAAATTAAGCTTATTTGTTATATTTGTTTTTTCTTAGTGTTTAGCACTATATTAATGAATGAATATTAACTTTGTTTCCGTGGAATTTTCAAGCACCTTGCTGATGGATGTCGTGCAATATATTTTAATAAAAAAAACTCTAAAGAGTTCTAGTTAATTAACTGACTTCAAAAAGGAGAAGGTTCATTTTTTCCTTGGAATATATTTTAATCAGCGTGTCCACCATCGTTTAAACTGAAATGAAAGTAGCCTTCTTTTATTTGTTGAGGAGTTTTGAAATTAGGAGAAAGCTTATGAGTGGAATTCCCTACCGGAGTCTGTGTTTCCTGATAGCTACATCTTAGGGGTCTTTAAGTCAAGAGTGAATAGGTTACTTCTAGGCAAGCGTGCTTCATCGTCGGCCACATTATCGCTTACCATCAGGTGAGATGGTGGTCAAACGCAAGGCTATCAATAATAATAATAAAAAACGGAAATATCACGATAGTAAAATTTTAATAATTACAAATATTGATTTTCTAATGATTCGGTTCTTGACATACAAACATCATACTAATATATAAAGGCAAATGTTTGTATGTGTGTGTATGAGCGTAGTACCTTCTATACCAATATACGTTCAAACGATTGCATCACTACTTACCATCAGGTGGGATCGCAGTCAAGCACTAGTTTATATCAATGAAAAAACTCTTTCAAGAATTCGATGTTTAGCACACGGATAGACTATTATTGTAATTTATATTTTTGACTACACTATCGCATTGGATTGGTCTGTAATGATAGCTGTATGTATGTCTAATAATAAATAAATAAATAATGTCCTGAAATCATCCAGGAAGTAAAAAGGAAAATGATCCCAAGGGTCCGGAAGTAAAAAAAAAAAGTGATCCCAAGGTTTTTCCCGCGGCCGAAGCCCCGAAGTTGGTAATTTATAAAAAAAAAAACAGCTCAATGCGAGTCGGACTCGCGCACGAAGCGTTCCGTACCATTATCTATAACGTCGCGCCCTAGCACAGGCCATGGTCTTCAAGACCTTCTGCGAAGCCGTAATGCTAGCGAAGGAGGTGGACGCACGCGTGAGGGAACGGTCCTCACGCCCCAGCCGCCGGGATCCCGATCCCGATTTCCTTTCAGCGCCGTCCGATCCGAGTCCGGTCGTCCGGTAACCGTCCGGACCGAGCTCGAGCCGTCGACGATGCGTAGAACACTACGCGCGCCTCAGAGAGATGTCAGCAAACCGTAGGGGCCCATCAGGGTCGAAGCCTACTGGGATCATGGGTTGTGTGAAATTGTACCCCGGGGCCCTGGAACGAAGGCAAAGAAGGAACAGGAGTGGAATTTAGCCAATAAAAGTCTGACACGCCGTCTCGCTCCGCCCAAGAGCGGGAGAAGTCATTGGATAATTTCCCACCTAAAAAAAACATTATCTATAAAAACGGCAAAAAAATCATGTCTGTGTATTGGAGCCCCACTTAAATATTTATTTTATTCTGTTTTTAGTATTTGTTGTTATAGCGGCAACAGAAATACATCATCTGTGAAATTTTCAACTGTCTAACTATCACGGTTCATGAGATACAGCTTGGTGACAGAGAGACAGACAGATGGACAGACAGAGGAGTCTTAACAATAGAGTCCCGTTTTACCCTTTGGGTACGGGACCCTAAAAAGTACATATTGTAAAGCAATTATTTTTTATCACACTCGCACTGCCAAGTTAAATTGCTTCAATAGTTTCTTATAAGCTTATTCATCCCAGTCTTTTTGTTAAACAGTTCCAAACAAAAACACTTAGGAAATCATTAAAGCAGGGTTTAACAGTTCCAATTGGTAAGGGTTCCTAATACAGAAACTTGTTCTTATAGTATAATAGAAATAAGGCAAACTTTGTCCATTACTTAATCGAATCCAATTAATGTCACACACGTACATACTTGAGAAACTTATCGAATATTTCGAGTAAATTACGCTGCAACATATTTTTGATACATAGCATAGCATAGTCGGCCTTATAATGTTCCCACTGTTGGGACTCAGGCCTCCTCTCCCGGAGGACACGGTGGAACATACGGTAGAGGTGTGCCCCGCCTGGGAAGAGCACCGCCGTGTCCTCGTGGAGGCGATCGACGGCAATGATCTCTCGCGCCGGGCCTTGGTGCAGGCCATGGTTCGGAGCGAGAAGGAGTGGTGGCCGGACGCGCGAGAGAACGGCCCTCACGGCCCAGCCGCCGGGATCCCGATCCCGATTTCCAGCCACGGTAGGCGCTGGTTTGCGGACGGCGAGCAATGGGTAGCTCGCCGAGCCCAAGTTTTCAACGGCGCGTAGTGTAGCGCAGCAAAACCGTAGGGGCCCAGCAGGGTCGAAGCCTACTGGGGCCATGGGTGATGCGAAAGAGAATCCCGGGGCCCTGGAATGAAGGCAAAGAAGGAATAGAAGTGGGTTTTTAGTCAGTAAAATCTGACACTATCTCACGCTCCGCCCAAGAGCGGGAGATGTCATTGGATGACTTTCCCACCGAAAAAAAGGCCTCCTCTCTAGGAGAGGGAATGGGCCGTAATCCACCACGCGGGCCCAGTGCGGGTTGATGGATGTCACATGTCTTCGAATTTTTGGTTCTAGGACATGCCGGTTTCCTCACGATGTTTTCCTTCACCATTTTGAGAGCAGTGGTGATGAAATAAATTAGACAAAGTAATGCACCTGGCTGGGTTTGAACCCGCAACCTACAACTCGTAATGTGAAATGGCCGTTCCACTCGGCTGCTCTTTGATACAAATAAATGATTTATTTAACTTCCTTCTTATTTGACCAACCTCAAATGATTACAAGTGTTGCTGATTAGCAGGAGATTCTAGATTCATTTCCTGATCGAGTTGGGCTGTAAGGATCTTCCATCAGGAATTAGTCAGAAACAGTCTTGAGTTATGCTGCTAGTTGATAGCAACAAGCTCGCCCCTTGAACCTAAAATAACGTATTGCACTCTGCCTTTCATTTTTGTTTTTTTTTTTGACGTTTGTAATAATTAATTAACTTCTCTTTAAACCCACCAGTCTTTCTTTTGCTGCCCTTTGCGTCCCAGCACTGCGGTAAATAAAAACAAATAAATTATTTATTTTAGACAAAAAATGTGATCCATTTTGTCAACCCACCAAACTGCGTAACAGTTTGTTGGCGGGATTGCCGGGTGGCGGGAATCTTTCAAACTATCCCGCAGCGCTGGCAAGTAGCGGCCAAGCGGGACCCGCCAATAAAGCTGGCATATTTTTAAGGTGCGCGTAGAACACAACACTTCGTCGACCTGGGCCTAGTCCTTTTTCAGACGGGGAGTTAACCCTTCGGAAAATACTGGCATGATGTTATATTGCTTATTTATTGATTCCTGAATAGTTTACTCATACCACAGTATAATATTTTAAGGCAGCATATTTGGTGGGTTCCCAACAAGTAATTAAAAATCACTCTTTCGTTTTGTGGGTATTCTATTTAAGTGAAGTGTATCAAAACATTTTATTTAATACATATTTGGACATTGGTCATTCATTAAAATACGTCACGCTTGTTAGAAATTGGAAGTACAATGTATTGTCGTCTTTAAGGGTAACAGAATGCGAAAAACTTGTAATCGAAAATTATGTAACAATTACCAAAATAAACTCAGAAAACAGATAGACATGTTGTCGACGCTAAACTCTGGCTATAAATCGGAACGTGCTCGTTTTAATTTATTTTTATTAAACGATAAACTATTTTAATAACCGTAAACTTTTATTAAATGCTATGATAGCTTCTGATCCCGAGCAGTCTAGACATTCTTGGCTAGAAGATTAGATTTTGAAGGGAAGACATTAAAATGCTACTATGCTTTTCAATAAGAACATATAAACGATGAGACTAAACCAAAACAAGTTTTTGCTTTATTTCATACTCGTTTTGTCTCACGGCTTGACTTTTGTGGCCGGCGTGGCGTCCACACAAATCGAGTATTTTTTCCGTGATCAAAAGAAGATATTTTAGGTATTATCATTCCATCAGTAAAATAATTCTAACAATCAAATTAGTCTTTTCAAATAAGTATTATCTTTTATAAACAACTGAACAAACAAGTTTAGGTACCTGTTTATTGTCAGGATATTTTTGATAAATGGAATCTTACAATTAGAAGGGTTGCTCCTAAGACCTCGCTTGAGATCACCCTGTATACATCTTCAACAGTGTAAATATACGTACGCAACACGATTCAGAATAAATTAACCCCTCTCTAATTACAGAGCGTTGATGTGCTCTAATTTAAAATTAGCACACCGAAATAGGCACAAAATATTCGAATATAAGCTAATCTAGAATATAATTTTCCGCCATTTACTTTTACATGTTTATTTCGTAAGATATGTAATTACTCAGATAAATTACTAATTACACAATTAACTTAATTACCTACTCGATTTAAGTCACTGGCGTCTTGTTGAAGTTAAATGTTTAGAGAGCAGTCTTGTAGGATGTAATCGCGTCGGTCTTGGAAGACACTTCTAACTTTTAAATTGTTGGATTATTTTTCCATTTCCAATGGATTAAGGCTGAAACGCAACACAAATCTCAGCTACATCTAAACAAAACAAAAAGGAATATATATTTCTTTCTCTGCATGCATCTCTCGTAAAACCAAAGCCTCACATTGAATTAGAAGACGAAGGCAAGTAATTATTTTCGTCTGACGTATATTCTGCCAAAATAATGTTATTAGGTAATCTGTGCAATAGCCACTTAATGTCTAAAGGTGTTCCACCTCGCATTAGTAACGGTCGACTAATTTTATTTGTCACCTTGTGGCCTTTATCAGAGTTTATAAACAAGAACCTATGTAGTAAACGTGTGTACCTACAAGTGGGGACTGTTTGATGAAATACTTGTTCAAGTAGTTAATTCTTTAATTAGAAATATGGTGAATTCAAAGACCTATATTTCAATGTTCTATGGTTATCATGATCATCTTTTTTTTTCGGTTTAGAGGATTTTGTTTAAAAATCAATATAAGTAAAAAAATAATAATTATAAACGATGTAATTTTATGCATCATTTTTTTTCAGTCATTAAATAACTCCTTCCGCTCTAGGTGGAGCAAGGGTAGTTTTAGACTTTTACTGACTGAAACCCGCCTGTGTTCCTTCAGGGTCTTTTGGCGTTCCAGGGTTATGGTAACTCTTTCATACCTCACATATCTTAAGTAGCTAAACCCAACCCGAAGTGATAATTATTTCTATTCGCTACGATTACTACTAAAAACTACTACTATAAAGTATGACTATGAATCCCCGTGGAGGCGATTGGCGGCGACAACCTCTTGCATCCGGTCTTTGTTCAGGCTATGATCAGAGCGAAAGGGAATGGGAAGCAGGCACCTCCTCCTGCAAAGCAGCATACGAGCGAAGGCGGTGTCGCAGAGCAAATCCCGGCCACCACAGGCGTGGGCTTGCGGACGGCGAGCTTTGGGTAGCTCGCTATCCGGCCGACCGCGCTTTGTATTCCACGCGTGCCTCAGAGAGAGATGGATTTTAGTCAGTAAAAGTCTGACACTCCTTCTCGCTTAAAGGGAGCCATACACGCTAGGGTGTACCTGACAAGATAGATAGATAGATAGATATATTCTTTATTGTACACCAAAAATACAAATTACATTAGGAACTTAAAATTAATAGGGTGTCACAATGGGCGGTCTTATCGCTAAAAGCGATTTTTTACAGACAACCTTTGGATGGATTTGACAGAGAAGGAGAAAAAAGATACGCAGGTAGTTCGTGGTGTACTATTTATATATATACAATACCTAAACTAATAAATTTCATATAATACAAACAATATATATATTTAAATATATAATTATGAAAGCAAAGAAATGATGTACGTAATGACGATATTCAAGAGGAAAGGTAGTGATCCTTATAAAAATCGTGAGTGTTTGAGCTTGACACGGGCAAAGCATTCCACAGCCGCACTGCTTGAACAAGTTAGCCTGCACAGTTACACCAGTCAGGTAAGCTTGTGTGGAAACCTGCACAGTTTTGCAAAATACACGGTCCGGTTTACCTGTAAAACTCAACTGTACAGACAAAGCTGTCAGGTATACCTTAGCATGTATACCGGCTACCTTTACCCAGATTTGAAGGAGTTATTTGATCATTTCCCACCTTAAAATAAATATGACTATGAAGGTAATGTCCTACGACTTCCTGGCACCTGTTCCGACTATTATCTGTATTTCATTAGTTCCTTTTTCGCTTCTATGTAGTATTAAGGTAGTTCGTACCTTCGCTTTGTTCACATGATCAATTAGGTTAATGTAATCCGAAGTAGTTAGTGATTGGGGCGATTGGTATGACCATTGTTTGGTAACTATTTTAATTCAGTAAAGTTGATTAGTTTGCCCTTAAAATGTAACTTCCTGGTTTTAAGGGCATGTCTTTCTTACACAATGATGGACGTTAAGTTTTGTGAAGTCCTGACAGCAAACTACAAAGCCATTTCAATAATTCAAAGTCATTGAAACCGAAATACATAATATAATTATATAACTAACTACTGCTAGCGACTTCGCTTGCGTGATACTAGAAAATTGTCGCAAGGGAACATAGTCCCGGGATAAAAAGTATCCTATGTGCTATTCTATGACATGGTCTACCTATGTATCAAGTTTCATCGAAATCTGTTCAGCAATTCGAGCGTGAAGAGTGTTACAAATATATATACATACATAAACAAACGTACACACACTTACAAACTTTCGCCTTTATAATAATAGTGTGATGTTCTTTATAACATCTGAGAAAGAGAGCTCATTTTGTGTGTTTGTTCCGAAGTTAAGAGTAATCTTCAGAACCACTACACCTATTTGAAAAATATCCATCAATGACTTTCAAATCATACCAACTTAAAATACAACCGACTTAAAAAGAAAATAAACAAAAAAATTGCAAAATATTTTTAGGTTCGTAAGTCGTTGTTTCTGGTACTGTGTCTTACTTTTTTTTAAGTTGTAAAAATCTTTTTTATTTTTCACTTTTTAGCTGTAGGAGCTAACACTAGATAATGAGCAAGTTCTTTGGTAAGTTATCTATAGATAACTTACCAAAGAGCATAAGAAGAGCAAAGAGCATATTTTCATAATAATTACGACTTGAGAACCTCCTCGTTTTTTTAGGAATCGGTTAAAAACTGTTTAAACTTCCTTTCTGTTTGCTGATTTTTTTTTGTGTTTAATCAGAAACTGTTTATTTTCTTATTTTAATAACTATAATAAAGTCAATTTACATACTTCGAGTATGATATACCGCGGTAAGTACAATAGTCACTGACGCTCAAGTTTTATAACAGGTCATCAACTATCAGTATCAACAAATTGTGTTTTCAATAAAACCTAATAATATTGTAGTTTAATCCTACGCTCATTGTAGTCTATAAAGTTTGTTCGTAACATTTCTAATAGACAATTGTTTTGTTACGCGGCCCGACAAAGATGTTGTAGTGTATATAAAGCCGATTACACCTTTTACGATTTAAACAAGTTCTGATATTAAATAAATATCAATAAGTACAAAAATCATCAACGACTCTCAAAATTAATGGATTTACACAAATTGTACGCTATTTATAATTGTCAGGTTAAAAATCTCGCCATGACTGCTCATTGTTTAAAAGAGCTACCGCGGCCCTTGCATAGTACAACTGAAGTAACACTTTGTAGGGGCCCAGCAGGGTCGAAGCCTACTGGGGCCACGGGTAGTGTGAAAGCAAAACTCGGGGCCCCGGAATGAAGGCAAAGAAGGAACAGGAGTGGGTTTTTAGTCAGTAAAAGTCTGACACTATCTCCCGCTCCACCCAAGAGCAGGATTTATCATTAGATGATTTACCCACCTAAAAAAAAATTAGGTAACACTGTGGGTTTTAGTCAATGAAAGTCTGGCACTCCCTCTTCTTCCACTCAGAGCATTTAGGCAATCTATTTGATGATTTTCAACATAAAAAAAATTAAATACCTCAATTGATTTATTTAAAACAGACAGAAATAACTGTCTGGAGTTGTGAAAATAATTATATACGATGGTCGTCCACGATCTAGCCCATACCTACATAATTTAAAGTAACTTCATGACTAACTGGTCAAACCACTGAAAAACAAAACTTTCAGGTGTCTGTGTGTAATTTGAATATTTGCCTAACGTAGTATCACTACGCGCACATTTGGCCGTCGTGTCAGTAAATACGATTTTTCGTGAAGAGTACATTACGAGCGGAATTGTGGATAAGACCACCTCTAGTAAAAATGTCGCGGAGTACCTCTGCGAATCTGATTTGTGGCTAGCGTCTCTACGCACCTATATTGACGTAGCATCGGTACGGACGAATTTTTGTGTAGAATTGAAAAAATTCTACACAAAAATTCGTCCAATGAAAAAATTCTACGTAACATGTTGTGAAAACAACTGAGTTCTAAGAAAAAAAAAATCCGCAGCCTGATAATATATAGACTAGACATAAAAGCTAGTTTATCTTTACAATTTTTCGACTTCCCCTTACACTTTTATAACCCCTCGCGCGTGGGGGGTATTATTATTACGTAATTACGCGTTTTTTTTAGTAAAATCACAAAAAAAACTACCTATTTCTGGTTTTTTCCAGGAAAAACGAAGATATAGAGACCAAAATTTTTGGTCGAATAGATTTCGTACACCCGTGTGAACAGTACGAAAATTAAGCGTTTTTCAAGGTCATTCAAGTTGTACAAACGTATGTCATGTACAATTGGTGTTCGAGGGGGAAATAATTATTTCTATTTAATTAAACACAGTAAATATTAAGTGGGTAGGTACAACTAGTTATTAACTGAGTGTGCAGGCTGCGGTCACATTTCACTTCATCCTCGCTTCTGTGGTACTCTGATGATCGCTATGCGATTCTCACTCATCCAAATATGAATTGTGTTCGCGATGGACATACTAACGCTTATTAAGTACGTGATGAGTACGCCACTCGTGCGAGCGAGCTTAGGTAATGTATCCCGCTTTAGTACTTTGTGGTTAGTTTGAGGTTGTTCACTGCTCAAAATAATTCCAAATACACAATACTCCATTCTTTTTCTAGTCTTATTATTATCAATTTGATTGTAAACGTATTTGTTGACTAAAAGTATCGACAATTTATTTTTGTCGGCAAATTCGTTCTTTTTTTTAAAAATATACCTCTTAAAAATGTCATTTACAAATTAAAAAGACACTTGAAAGGTTATAATAAAGTTAAAAACAAAAAAAGTTTTTTTTTTTCGTAATATTTTTGTCGGCCAATTTGTTCTTATTTTTTTAAATATACCTATTAAAAATGTCATTTACAAATTAAAAAGACACTTGAAAGGTTATAATAAAGTTAAAAACAAATAAAGTTTTTTTCAACTTTAAAATTTACTACTTGACATTGTCGCATGTAACACTAACAATAGCAAGAGTTTCTCCATTAATGCCCAGACTCTTTGCTTGAAGCTTTCATTTAATGCTCTGTTTGCCCACTAGTTGAATCCACTGTCTTATGCGGGCCACTCGGTTTGCCAGCCAAGACTACGGTTTAGACTCATAGGTCGCAATATTTTTGACTTTGCTGTGCTAAGTGAAGTAAGTCTTTCAAATTTCTAATAATATTTTAATATTTGTATATGCGAATGTGAAGCAGCGTTCCTCTCAATTAATTTTTAATGGAAACCTTCCAAGTTTAAAAAATTGGAAGGCCTGCCACAAAGTCAGCGAACGACCTGGTGAAGGCTTTGGGAATTCGCTGAATGCGATGGCACAGAACCGGACAATGTGGCGACGCAAGAGAGATCCATGTCCAGCAGCGGACGTCTTACTACTGAAATAGTAATGATGCTGATTAACGCTTAATAGATTAAGGTTCATAATTGACTTGCTAACTTTACTTACCGAAGCAAAGTCAAAGTACGCTCTACCAATCTTGCTACGAAGCTACGTCGTAGCATTCTCGTAGCACGTTTTAAATCTTCGTAGTTTAGCGTAGCAGCAACTTATTGAGCTAAACAAGTTAGTCTGTTGTTGCGTGAAGGTGTTTTAATAACCTGTAACGTACGTGTACCTTTTTTTTTAAAGTGAATATCACGTTCAACGTAAAGTGGATAGCAGTTTTCTAACTTTTTTTATGTAGACGTAGCTAACATGTTTAGGTTTAATGTGTCCTTGTACTTATAGCTTTTTCAAAATATTTTGTTTAATGGTAACAAGTTAAGTTTTCTGAAAACTTATGGTATTCAAAACACACGCGTATTTGTATTTAATCAGTACCTATATTGTTTGTATATATATTTTTGCCGGCAGCCTCTTATAAACAATAAAACTATATTTGTAAACATACGTGAACCCTTTTTTATTTCTCACAGAAAGTGTAAAAAATAAGATTTACCTTATGGCCAAGTTCCCAAGATTCCAAATATTTCAAAAGTATTCAGAGCTAGGGGCGAAAATTAAATTCCTTTGAGTGAAGATTCAAGGTAAAACACGTTACTTTGAGTAGGGCGACATCGACGTGAATCAAATAAAGAGTGTTCAGTGCCGATTGCGCCTCGTTCCCCATGCAAATTGATGCGGAGTGACAAACCCGATTGGATTATATTTAGGCAGTAGTTACATGAAATATTATGCGAACAGACCTGTTAAACTTTTGGGTTGTAAACAATCTGGAGCACGCCGAGGATTAACCATCAAGGTTATATCCTACTTCTACACTAATATTAGAAAGAGGTAAAGTTTTTTTTTTTTTGTTTGTTTGTAGGAGTTAATCTCTGGAAGTACTGGTCCGATTGCTAAAATTTTTTCACCGATAGAAAGCTGCTTTATTCCTGAGTTATATATAAGTGAGCCAGAGGCTATATTTTATGTACGCGGACGAAGCCGCGGGCAAAAACTAGTTACTAAATATAGACGTTTTGGTACTTAGTAGTCGCGTCTTCTGCACATGGCGCTTGTGATAAATAGATACTATAGTGCGTTGTTACTGTAGAAGTTTTTATTTCCATGTAAAATGATGGCGATATAAAAATATGAAGATTCTATTCGTGCACAGCGTTACGGCCGCAGTTTAGTAAACTGTAAAGAGTTGCCTTGTCGCCTATCATAAAACTCAGTTTTATGGTGAAATTATACGCTCCCGTGCCCCACCGGACGACAGTTAAGTTATTTTACAGTTTCATTGACGCTCAGACATTCTGATGACTCTTGTATGCATCCTGATATGCAGTTAAAAAAGCTTTTACTTGGATCACACTATTTCATTCATTATCATAAAATTGTAATGATATCTCATGTTGACGTCGGTTTGATTACTTAATGGGATCTTCGGTTTACGGCCCCGGAAAATGTGTTTTAGAGATTTTTGAAAATTAGGCTTTTAAAGGTCGCGTCGTCGTCGTGTTACTCATTTTTTTTTCTATCATGTTAATGTAAATAAGAGTATAAATATTTATGTTAATATAAGAGTAAATAAGACATTTTTTAGTGGTGGGGATCGCTATAATAACGTTAAGTACATAATCTCTCATCTGATTCTCCCTTACCCAAGCTTACGGGATGAGATAAGTTAAACAGTTCTTTTTTTTAGGTGGAAACTCATCCAATTACTTCTCTCGCTCTAGGGCGAAGCGAGAGGGCGTATCAATCAGCCTTTTACTGATTAAAACCCACTCCTATGTTTCTTCTTTGCCTTCGTTCCAGGGGTTTATAAGTTAAACAGTTCTAACAATATAAAAAATTAATACTGCAATTTTTAAATCGCATTACAAGATCAGGTGTAAAATACTACAGATTCAAGGTTTCATGAGACATTACAAAAATGACAACAATAAACAATGAATGAACGAACAACAATGTGATGAACAACAGGAGGAGAGTTTAAAAAGTTTTTCGTTAATTTGTAAAGAGTTGTTGACCAATGCACAAAACCAGATTAAAGAGTCACGTTCTTTATGTCATTTTAGCCGTGAGTCGCCGGAAAATTATTACTGAAAAGTTCCAAAACAAAATTACGCGACTCCACGTTTTTCTTATTCTTTGTTGTTTTGTAACTTGTTACTTAAAATTTATTATGTTCATCTTAGACGCCGCGACGCGAATTATAACAATAAAACAATTTAGAGGGCTCTCTCTTAATCAGGAAGAATAAAGGACTATGTTTGATAAGATTATTATGATTTGTTTTGTCTTTTTACTTTTTGGTAGTACTTTGTTTGAGAGACTTTTTCGCAAAATTCAAAGAAGATACAATGGAGACTCGGTTAGGTTAGCTTATGTTTTAAGTCCTCTTAATTTCAATTTTTGAAAAAGTTATTTAGCCATAAACAGCAATCGCCCGGGTGTCACTATTGTGTGAACCGCCCGGAGGACTCGGTGGAGCATACGGTAGAGGTGTGCCCCGCTTGGGCAGAGCACCGCCGTGTTCTTATGGAGGCGATCGGCGTCAACGATCTCTTGCTCCGGGCCTTGGTAAAGGCCATGGTCCGGTGCGAGGAGGAATAGCAGGCGGTTGCCTCCTTCTGCGAAGCAGTAATGCTAGAAAAGGAGGTGGCCGCATGCGCGAGGGAACAGTCCTCACGCCCCAGCCGTCGGGATCCCGATCCTGATTTCCAGCCATCGTAAGCACGGGCTTTCGGACGGCGAGCAATGGGTAGCTCGGAACCTGCCGGACCTAGCCCAAGTCGTCGACGGTGCGTAGTGTTCCACGCGGGCCTCAAGGAGATGTCAGCAAAATCGTAGGGGTTTTGCAAGGTCGAAGCCTACTGGGGAATGCAAGGCAACAGCAATTTACCAAACATTTTAGTCTATACTCGTATATTTTTTTTCCTTACTCATTACTGTCCCACTGCTGGGTTTTATTAAAGGACTTGGGGGGGCTTTTGCCACCCGCGTCCAGTGGAATTAGACAAGTGGCTTCTGTGCGTTCCCGGCAAATGCTAAGTACAAAATATATATGGCAATGACATTACCTGTCACGTCGCTTGCCACGTGACTTCTGCGCAGTGTAGTCTTTTTTAACCCAAAGGTTGACTGGTAGATAATACCTTGTTACAATAAGTCCACTTACTCGTATATACCACTACTGTACATAAAGTTTAAATAAGTAGGTTACTTTTCTAATGTTAATATGTAATAGAAAAATCACTTTTGATCACACATTCAGCTGCCGTGAGGCAACCAATGATATTTTTTTTTTAAATTGAGTTTTTTAAATATTTGTTCCTATATTGTGGGTGTCTAATAACAATGTTTCTTTATTTCTTATCTTTCAATTGTCCAAATAACTTACGAAAACAATTAATGCGGTTAATCGAATCTCCATTGTACCCACTCATAAACTATTTAAAAAAACATTCGCAGAAATAATAGCCAAAATAACAAACCTTACTAATATGATAATATCCCATGACCACTCAAACTATTCATTGCTCGAGAGAACGACTTCCACTAGACTTCAGGCAATAAAAGGGGCACGACAAAATCAGTACCTATACGTCCAAAGATAAACGTATATTAGAACGAATTCCATTGTTCGATGACACAGTTCCTCGTACTATCTACATTGAGACTTTAAGAGGTCCTATGGAGGCTTTAACAAAAGACGCCCGGCCTACACTCGACCGTAGGAGGATAACGAGAGACCGTGTTCGACAAACAGCTTTGTAGCTGAGACACTAGCCATGCCTTCGGGTGCGTCCGAGAAGCTCGGCCGCTCGCCCAATTGTTTGCCGAGATACTCAACTTCTTTAATGTTACTTGAGATAGTTTTTTAAAGCGGCTATTAAAGTTTATTGATGGTGCTTATAGATTTGAATCGTGTATGTGGGCCAGTAAATAATGTTATGAGGGGTTTTGAATAACCCAAATAGATTCGTGTTAAACTCCTTGTCCGTAAGATATGTTATCCTTTGCCTCCTAGCGATGTCTTAATATCGCCTTTTTTGTAAATGCCTATCATTACCACTGAGTGTTCTCACGCATTCGCATTTGTGAACAGCATTTAAAATAGTTCGTGTAGCCTCTAAATGACATATTAATAACTGTGCTATACAATCAGGCTAGATATTACATAGTTGTACAGTTCACAGTGAGTTCTAAGAACGCACTGTGTCAAAAGTAGGTTACGGAACAACAAAAATAGTACGGTCTTGTGGAATTGCTTGCAAACATTTTCAATGTCATACTTCGTTATAATGAAGGACATGATGGAATATTTTTAAATAGCCGAAGTGGACTATTCATAAAAATATTAATTTACATATTATTAACAAACAGTTTGGTGATCCATCATTTGGGAAGGTAAACGTTTATAGTATGTGGGTGTTCTTTTGTCCAATCGCCTACTTTTCTTCAGCGTTCAATGGTCAATATGTTCACGACAGGGCTTCTATTATGCAAGTTTACACTAAACGTCGTGTCGACACGTCCAGTTTCGTATCTTTGTTTGTGACAGTCATTGTGTGACGTGCTTCTGATCGATTTGCGGCGTGCCTCAATAGCCTGTCGGTTGTGGTCACGTCCAGCGAGCGCCGCGTCCGTCGCTGCCACATGTCGGACACACGGCGACGGAAATCTATGTGCCGTCATTTGTTACGGCGACTCCATCTTTTTTTCGCTGCGTCACCATTTGCTGTTAAGTTCTAATGGGTTATTATAACGTCATGGTTTTGACATTTTAAGCTTTATAGTGCTCGATTGGTCTTATTTAGTACTCGTTTATGTAATGAAGTGGCGATCAACTAAATGTGACGCGATTAACATAGTGACTCACTTAGATACGAATATATTTTTGGCTCTATGCACTGATAACTTAAACCGATAATAATAATGATCCGGTTAAAGTGCAACATCAGTTGATGATTTCCTCGAATATATTTTTTTTCATGTTGCCGAACATACCTACCTTTATTGGAAAAATGCCATAGCTTATAATCTGTTGCCAGCTGTTTATACTTATGCCTATAGATTCTATAACCGTGCCATGGATCGTACAACGTGCCGCCCACGACCCGAAGTGACTGCGTTTGACATTCTCAGCGCAAAGATATTTACAAAACAATACAATATTATATAATTTCCTATACATATACTTAAGAATTAATATAATGAAAAAGACAAGTTGTTTTATACGGTACCAATATTAAAATGTTTAGTGTGCTATATTCTGCTATTGCTATTTAATTCAAAATCTAGTCAGCAGTCAGTAGATACACTGGATAAACTAAATATCTTAGGGCTCAGGCTGTTCAAAGTTTAGAAGGCAACGTCTCACTTCTATCGATGATCTCTTTACGAAAATTTACTCTCTCCATGTTTAAACTTGTCCTAATATAACATTGGGACTTGTTTGCACATCGTAAAGTATTTCGCTAAGAGCCCGTGACGTGCCTGCGCGCAAATTTAACGGCCTACTGACATTCACACAGATTCTCGAAACTCCACCAGTCAAAATGTTTCTATGTTATTAACAATTAATCCTCATTCCTACGACTTGACCTCCCGTCATTGATTGATATTTTGAAGTTAGAAATGTATCTAATTAATATAGCTTATTAAAATATCCTCGTATATGTATAATATGTTTGTTTTATGAGCAAATCGTAAGGAATGTTTTCACCTTGACTTAGGCTATAGCTTATCTATTACAGGGGCTTTTGAGCGGAGGCGGACTATTATTTATTTATTCATTTATTATATAGATACTTTATTATACCAAGAAAATGAAACACAAGAAAGGAAAACTTATATCTAAAACAAATTCAATACAACTTTTCAACAATAATATCGACATTATACGAGACAATAAACGAGTATATATAGGTAAAGACGATATGTTAGTTAATGTGTGTTTAATATTTGGTTTTTATAATTTATTATTTGATTTTATAAATTGTCATTTTTTAGACTGCATACGGCAACTGAAGGACACAGGTGTGGTTTTAGTCAGTTCTGATACACCCTCGCGCTCCACCCAGAGCGCGACAAGTCATTTGATAATTTCCACCCTTAAAAAAAACCTATTTTACAAAATAAATAATAAATGATATTGATTGACAAATCAGTGAATGAAAAATGTCTCTAATACCATAAGGATATTTGACGTGAAAATATACTTCTTTTTCAGTTTTTTTTTTAAATATTATTTGGTATTTTTTTACATTTACGAATTCTTTGAATGCAGATAATAGTTTACAAAAATATTTCTTGAGAACGGTGAGATGTTTGGAGCTCGGACAAGGGAAAGTTGAAACAAAGCGAAGAGGTGACTCATTAGTGCTCATGAATAATCTACGATATTATGAGCCTGGATTATACGACGAAGTAAGGTACCGCTTAGGGCAAAAAAAAAAACTAAAATGAAGAATAACAACTTGACCAAAAAAAGTAAACGTTTTCAAGTCTCTTCCAGCGACAAGACCGCCTATTGTAAATTCTTTTTTAATACACTTACTCGAAAACCCGCTCTTATCCTTACTGCTTTTAGGCACGCAATTCACTGTTTTCCGCACTTGCGCGAAAAAGTGGGGGCGAGCACCAGTCGCTCCCACCACAATTAGTAGTATCTATCGTAACAGGCTAGGCGTTAAGCCCCACTACACTAAACGTCGTTTAATTATTTTAACACCCTCACCTACGGCTCGGCCGAATTCCACTTCGGTTGCAATGACGAACTTTATCCATTTGTATCAAAATACTATATTTCAACTTGTCCTTCAGTAAATAAAGGTGTTTTAAATACATATAAAATATTATCAATACTATCCCACCAAGATGTCGTGTTTGACGCCAAAGGCTACGTGGTTGTTATTTTCCTCAAAGACGACAAGCGAAGTTTGTTTCTTTAACACTGTTTCCGAGACAATTGTCATTGATTGATCTTATTAGAGAAGATTAATTCCAGAGATGGACTAATTTCTGTCGATAAAATATGAAAAAGAGTTCTATTTTGTTTATTTAACAATTCATGGACACTCACGATAAAAAGACAAGAAGAAGGAAACAGAAAAATACTCTCTTACAGCATACCTGCAAAAGGAGAGTTTTGATTTCCATCTGAAAAATTGATTTCGAGGAAGTATTATTTTTGCTATTCTTTGGCTGCATCTTAGCTATGGATTACGACTCAAGCAGGCCGGTTTTTATTGCGGGTGGGGAAATCATCAAAATCTCTCCTAATGTAGCGAGAGAGAGTGTCAGGCTTTTACTGACTAAACTAACCCATGTTCCTTGTCACCCTTTGCGTTCTATGGCCGCGGTGACTCTTTCAGGATGCGTGAGTCCCAGCTGTGGGACATTTTAAGCCTGATTATACTATGTTAACCTATGGAACTGAACAGCTGCAACTTTTCGACTTGTAAACGGAATACCGTCAAAGTGAAAATAAGGCCTGTGGGGTAAATAAATTAACTAGATTATCTGTTTCTATTCATCTTGATTCATATTTGCCGGAAATTTAAAACTCCTTGAGCATATTTACCCAAGTTCTATCTAACAATACGCTCATAAATCACTTGTTTTACAAGTTTTACGTTAATTGTGTTACAATAAAACACGAATATCATTACCGTTTCGTACCTTTCGTGTTATTACAATGTTCACACACATTTTTGGGTAAAAAGGCTCTCTCACCGACATCGAAGGTAAATAGAAAGTCATTTGAATTTACACAGTGATCAGAGCTTGTTGGCTTATTGTTCGTCATCCGGTGCGTCCGAACCTTTCCACCGTCCGACCGTCCGACCGCCTGTATCGCACTCAAAGGAAATTTAATATCATAGCTTCAACTCAATTTTTACCGGTCCTTTGATATATTTTGGACACAATCAGGCAGAATAATACTGATTTTGAAACAATCAAATTCATGAGCGAATGGGTATAATTTGCAAATGAGCTTGTTGAAGATAAAGTCAACTTTAGACATTAAAAATCTGGTTTACGAAACGATTTTCATGATCTGAAAATGTTAGTCTGTAATGTTTTATAGTCGGTACCTAATAGTACAACCAGTTGAAATGGTAACAAACTTTATTTTACACAGAAATCACTTCGTTAAAACTTTGTCCACCGCTTTCCGGTAATCATTTGGGTTTATTTATGACTAAAGCCTTTGGTGAATTTTTAATTTATGTTGTGGTAGAACTCTTTGAAAAAATGGGGAACTTTATCTACGGGACAAAAACAAGTTGCTCCGTAATTGAATTTATATTCATAACCAGCACGCCTCTAAGTCGACTCGAGTAGGAAAAATATGGTTTTCCTGAACAAAGATTTTAAGAATTTACTGCTGTCGTTTGGGCCATTAGATCAAAAGTGAAACAATAAATTCAAATAAAATAATAATACCAAGCAGAATTCCTTCCTTTTTATCGATGGAAATTAAAAACATTGTTCAGGCAGGGGCCATAGTCTTAACATAGTTCCTGGTAACCAGTCCATTTAATAATCCTAAAACCATAGCCCTATTGTTGTTGTTTTGCATATGTTGCAATAGTTTCCCACCAACCAGGGGTTGTCCAAGTGGATGCACTAGTACAGCGCGTACAGGGATAATCGCCGGTTGATACCACGTTCCATTAAAAGCGTCAAAGGGGCCTCTGCGAGTTGGTTTCGACTCCTCGCACGCCTTCCAAAGGTCCAGGACCCCAGGGTTCTGAGATATAATAACCCATAGCAAGCAGAAATGCAACACGAAGTTAAACTCACTTACTTTAACTTAGACTTTATGTAGGTACAGTTATGGTACAGTCAACCTTTGGGTTATAAAATACTACACTGTGGTAGGTCGCTTTTGTGAAGAGGAGGGATGAAGCGCACGTTGCTAAAAGAGTTATGAATTTACATGTGGATGGATGGATAGGGAGAGGGAGGCCAAAGAAAAGATGGATGGATTGTGTGAGAAGTGATATGAAAGAAAAGGGAGTTAGCATCGGGAGTTAGTGATAGCGTGATGAGTGACAGGACAGAATGGAAGAAAAAAACATGTTGTGCCGACCCCAAATAAAACGGGACAAGGGCAGGAAGATGATGATGATGACTGTGGTAGGTCGCCATCATCCTTTCAGCTGACAGACGTCCACTGTTGGACATAAGCCTCCCCAAGTTTCACCACAATGAACGGTTTTGTGCGTCTCGTATCCTTCGGATACCCGCAACCCTCACCAGGTCATCGGTCGGTAAGTCCCTTCTTTGAGGCGTGGTTGGAAAGACCTCACGGCGTCCTCACCTTCCGCATGACGCAGGTTCTCACCGAACACGGGAAGTTCGGGAAGTTCCTGCACCGGATTCGTGCGGAAGCGACGCCCGGGTGTCGCCACTGTGTGGACCGCCCGGAGGACACGGTGGAGCACACGGTGGAAGTGTGCCCCGCTTGGGAAGAGCAACGCCGTGTCCTCGTGGGGGCGATCGGCGGCGGCGATCTCTCGCGCCGGGCCTTGGTACAGGCCATGGTCCGGAGCGAGGAGGAGTGGCAGGCGGTCGCCTCCTTCTGCGAAGCAGTAATGCTAGCAAAAGAGGCGGCCGATCGCGTGAGGCAACGGCAACGGTCCTCACGCCCCAACCGCCGCCGGGATTCCGATCCCGATTTCCGGCCACCGTAGGCGCGGGCTTGCGGACGGCGGGCAATGGGTGGCCCGCCGTCCGACCATCCGGTAACCATCCGGACCTAGCCCAAGTCGTCGACGGCGCGTATTGTTCCGCGCGCGCCTCAGGGATCTCCCTGAGGCAGGTCAGCAAATCGTAGGGGCCCAGCAGGGTCGAAGCCTACTGGGGCGCCTGCCCTGGGACGAAGGCAACGAAGGAACAGGAGTGGGTTTTTAGTCAGTAAAAGTCTGACACTATCTCTCGCTCCGCCCAAGAGCGAGATTTGTCATAAGATGATTTTCCCACCTATAAAAAAAAAAAAAACCAGGTCATCGGTCCACCTTATCCAACGCTCCGTCTTTTGGTACGCGGTCACAGCTATTTAAGTTTGGCGATTCTTCGAGCTATGTTCTCTTCATTCCTGATTCTGTGGTAGGTGTGCACAATAAATAAATAACAAGAGATATTTAAAACAGAATACAGATATTTGATATTTTCATCCATACATGAGCATAATATAAAACAAACAAAAAACACTGGCAACAAATAAATTGAGCTCGTCACACACGAGGTCGCCAGGGCAGGACAGCAATACAATCGGCAAAACAAATAGGCCTTCAGCAAATTAAATTTAAGATGAGTCACCTTTGATTTACACAAATTAGTCGTTGATCCACCGCAGTCATTTAATACTTATGAATATTCAGATTTTAGATTGAATTCGAGCAAACATTTTGGATGGTGACATTTATAATTTTGTTCGACACATTTGGTGCTCAAATACTGAAATGATTTGATTTATTCGATTTAGTTTAATTCATAAGATTTTAAAGAAGTTTTGTACGTCGTGTGATATAAATAAAAGGAGAAACTGACTGACTGACATATCAACGCACAGCCAAAACTACTGGGACTATGAGCGTGAAATTTTGCACAAGACTTCCTTTTATGACGTAGGCGAGCACTAAGAAAGGGTTTTCCAATATTCAGCCCCTAAGGGGATGAAACGATCTAAAGTTTGTATGGAGAAACCTACTATCACGCGGGCTCATTTAAGCAAACAGGGTAGACTTCCACTATATGCACCGTGTCCACCGGGTGATCCGCAATAACAAAAACACCCAGGCGCTTCTTCCGTCTGAATCAGAAATAAGAGCCTCCCGAGTCGGCCTTGTCCGGTGAGGACCTGCGTCAAACGGAAGGTGAGGACGCCATAGTGCCTCTCTACCCACTTTTCAAAGAGAGGACTTACTGTCGATATTGTGGCGTGCCCATTCATATTATACTTACCTATAAGTAAAATATTTAATTAGGTACGTTTAAAGGGTTTCGTGAATTTAAATTGCTATGCTCACACTAAAAACCACGAATATATAGACGATAGATCAGTTTCTACTGAATAAAACAATAAGAAGGCCGGTTTCTTGGAAGTACGAGTCAGGCAAGCAAAGGGCAAACGAAAGTTCTTTGAAGTTTTCTTGTAATGTATATATTACAAAGAAGATAAAGGTAACAATTTTATCTTTTTTGTTAAATAATTTAAAACTATTTTCTTTACATTATTAAAAAAATATATTAAAAAAAAAATTCAGACCGTGGTCTATATTATGTTAGTAATCACACACCTTGAAAACTATGTTAGTAAAAGATAAAATAACAAAGAGAATTTATGACCCTTCAAATATTTATTCATTTAATTTAAATATTTTATCATTTTTCGATTCATCCATCAGATTCGGAATTAATTGACTGTGTTAGACGGAAATACAGACACAGTACACACTATAGTAATGCTATAGGGGTTGTTCATTCAGACATTCAGGATTTTTAAGAAATCTAAATTAGAATATGTCTTGCTTTACAATTTTATGTTGGCAACACCTCGTGTAATCTTAATGTAAGTTTCACACGAAATTGCTTCGAAGCGATCTCGAATTTAGACTACAAATCTACTTTCCACCACAAACTGCAGAAATTTCATATATTCTTAACAATTCCACGTATGAAATTAGTAATTAGAAGGTGAACTTACATATTATAAGCAAAAGGTTAATTTTGAATAAACTTGGGCGATAAAAGTGGTGGGACGTAACACCGAGTGTTCGTCTATTTCGAGCGAATGCAAACTAGAAATTACGGAATGAATGTAGGGATCTGTCTGTTAGATACGGATAAACCTCGCGTTCAACGCACAGCTTGATTAAAACTGAAAGATCTACCTATACACGGACACATAGCATAGCGTTAAGAGCTGGTCGACTGAGAGACTGAGGATTTAAGTTGGAATAGGTAATCCTTTTACCGCAATACGGAGTTTGATGAACGGTTTTTATTTCAGTGCCATTTTTATTAGATATGTTTCTAACCAAGCCATGTACCAGTTTGTTATCATGAAAACCGTTGTAAAACATATGTCAGGCAAATAAAAAGGGGTGGCTTTATAGCGAGTTAGTACACGAACGTGAAACATTCTTGACCTTTATCCAAAGAGAGGTCAAATAATTGGGGTAAAGGTAATCAAAATAGAATGTTTTTTGATACCTAGACAATTTTAGAGACCAGTATGAACAACATTTATCAAGAAGTTAGTCTTCGGGCATTTCTGTAAACTACTTATTATTTTGTTTATTTTATTTGGAGCACTTCAGAGAATACCTGTCCTTTATTATTTCATTTTAAATATATATTTTTTTCCCAATTTAATATAATGTCATGGGCACCGAATTGTTTTAACGATCGAGAGTCAAAATTAATAGGCATGAACTTTGGAAGTTGTCGAAGGTCATCGGAAACGTTTTGCCGCCTACGAGACAAGACATCGCATACACTCCACGGATTTTGATACTTTCACTTTGCATATTTCCAATTACAAGAAACTCGTATCATACCACTGTTTATATTAACAATTTTCTATAAAAATTATAATATAATAACTTAATTATACAATTATATACGGAATTTAATATTATGCTAAAAGGACAATGGTAATAGACACTTCGAAGGTTAGCGAAATTTCTTTAAACTGATTACGTGATTTTACATTTGTAACCCGCAAAGGTAACTTAAACAGCTGGAATTACGGTCGGAGAGTTCCGTGTCTAAGTTATCGTATAATTTTATTGAGTTATCGAAGATTCATTTTTAACTTAATATATCCGTTACGCAGATTATAATTAATTATTATGTTGGGTAATTTTCAAAATTTCATGAATAATGAAAACTTCAGCTTTTTATGAATCAGCTTTGTTTTAATTTTAGGAGATTTTTAAATAAATCTCCTAAAATTAAAACAAAGTGGTACTTAATTCGGTTTACGCTTTTTTAAAATGGGTAAATTGTCATAAAATCTAATAAGGTGTACTTACTTATTATAAGAGAAGAGCTTACACCTGATTTAACAAAAGATAATCAGGGTTCACATAACTGTTTACGTTCCTACGAATTCTATAATTACGCTTTTGTGCGTAATTTATATTAGAGTACAGAATAGGTACCTATATTATAGTATGAGTAAAAACTGAGTTAATTGAGCATATTCCCTAACTAGGTAGTGGGTGTTTAGTTGCCTACTTAACGTTGCAGAATTCCGAAGTGTAATTTTGTAGATACCATAAAATTAGCAATGTCCTTTAAGATCTTGATACAATAAACTTCAGGTTTAAATGAAGTTTACATAGGATTTTCCATTTAGTGGGTACATATGTGTACTAGATGTTTAACACCTTGAATCATAATTAGTTTCCCATTACCCGACCGGGACTTGATTTTATTAGGGCTGTATATCGTTAAAGATCATGTTAGCTCACCGTGGAATATTACATGGAGATACACCGATTTTGAACTGGTATTTTGCTTGTAGGATAACAATTTTATAAATTTTGATTGTGCCATTACAATACAGTTAGGACTTAGTTTTCAATGTAAAATTGTCTGAAAACAAAAGGTCTGTCTATTTTACTCTTAACTTCTTGAGTAGCGTAATTAGAGACACAATAGTAAGACAATGGCGCACGACCGCCGGCGTTCGTGCGGGGATCAACAGCTTACTCCAGATTAAGGTAGTTATAAACCAATTCTGTAAAACCTATATTATTGTTTGCCTACTTAACTACTTCAGTACTGAAGGTTGTTTCAGTAAAAACGGGAAGAGAAAATTTAATTTACGTTGCGTAGGTAATGAAGTGGCAACGATGTTATTGCCCTTGCCCTAAATGTGAGGAAATAATGGTGGCCATGAAATGGCGCGTAGGGAGAAGCATTATTATGAATGAAAAATATATAAATACCCTCCGAATCGGCTTATCAGGAACTTAAGTAGGATTGTAAGTACTTACGCCATATTGAGATAAATTGGTATATTTTAGAGTGTTGGTATTAATATTTGGAAATACGGTTTAAAATCTATATAAATATTATAGACTAAAACAGTCGATGAGTGAGCGCTTTCTACGTCACCGCGTCCCACGCTCTGTCATCTTTGACAATCGAACAGAGAATTATATATTCATCATCATCATCACCATCATCATTTCAGCCGAAAGACGTCCACTGTTGGACATAGGCCTCCCCCAAATGTCGCCACAATTATATATTATACGTGTTATACCTTTGAATAGTTTTGAAGAATGATTTATGTGTTAAAACTGCGTTTATCGTCAATAATATATAAGAAAAAAACTAACTAACTGACATCAACGCCCAGCCGAAACTAGTGGGACTATGAGTGTGAAATTTTTCCTTTTGTGACGTAGGCGAGAATTTTTTTTTTTTAGACCTCTGAGGTCTAAAGTTTGTATGGAGAAACTTACTTTTACGCGAGTGAAGCCACTAGCATACACTAGTATTTCAAGATTATCAGCTGACTAATTTATAAAACTGTTGTTTGCTTATTATGTACTCGTTCAATATATTGATCAGAAAAACGTTAGATATTTTTTAACAAACGTAATATTTGTGTTAATACTTCAATAATTCAAAATCGACTTTTCTTTGTTACAGATTGTCTAGCAGCAGCAAAAATACAAAGGTACGTCCATAATGTTAATTAGTACCATTTCATGTTAAAATCACATCTGTTATGGTATAAATGCGTGCTGTCCTTCAATTAGGAGGTAGGGCCCTGAGATATGTATATTCGTAGGTACATTTTATACCTCGTATAGGTAGTATACACTGATTTAATACTTTATATCGTAAACAGTCGTTTAGTTTAGTTAATTTCGCTTTGATGTTTAAATCAAAAACCTTTTGAGACAGACTTTGACCACTTTTGTGAACATATAAAGTTAAAAAAGATGGTGCGATTCCTAGCGATGATGTAATGTGACACTATAAGATAGATGAATAAATATTCCGCCATTTATTAACCAATTTTGGATCTGTTTGTATGGACATGCCGTTCATGGTATAACAGTGTGCCAAATTTCATCGAAATCTGTTCAGCCATTCAAGTGTGAAGAAATAACAAATATACACACACAAACTTTCGCCTATATAATATTAGTGTGACAAGAACCAAAGTTACATGATAACAGACAGACTCTCCATCTCTATGCAGGCTCATAGGACTTGAATCAATGTTATCATTTCGGCCCGTTAATGTGAAATGTCGCGCCATGACCGTAATTTCATTAAACGACCGAGGCTAGGAGTCGTGTTGCAGTAACATCGTTTGACAGACGGATCCCTTACCATCTGTTGATCAGATTATAACTGGAATGCATTGTGACGCCATTTCACTTGAGCCATTTCATTTGTGTTTTTGTCGGTGTTTCTTTTCCGTCAGTTAGGATAGTTTAAATTAACAAAAGAATTGACGTGTTAAATAATTTATAATCTACGTGCGAAATAAACATCATTTATCACCACGAGTTTTATCACGTTTCGTTAAATAACCGTACCTACTTAACATCAACGACTAAAATATACAGAGAAACCAAAATAATGGATATAAAACAACTACATATTTATAATACAGAAACATAACAACAGAAAAGTTCTAAACAAAAGCATAGATACATACCAATATCACACTAACCCAACATAAACAAGTTAGTCAACGAAGCACACGACGAGCAAGTTTATTAGTTCTACCAAAAACCAGGACCGATTCCGATCCCGATTTCCGGCCACCGTAGGCGCGAGCTTGCGGACGGCGAGCAATAGGTAGCTCGCCGTCCGACCGTCCGGTAACCGTCCGGACCGAGCCCAAGTCGTCGACGGCGCGTAGTGTTTCACGCGCGCCTCAAGGGGATGTCAGCTACCGTAGGGGCCCAGCAGGGTCGAAGCCTACTGGAGCCATGGGTGATGCGATAGAAATCCCCGGTGCCCTGGAACAATGGCAAAGAAGGAACAGGAGTGGGTTTTTAGTCAGTAAAAGTCTGACGCTATCTCCCGATCCGCCAAGAGCGTGGGATGTCATTAGATGATTTTCACACCCAAAAAAAAAACTGTGGCAAAAAAAATGCTTACATTTGCAGGAGCACAGCTACATAATAAAATACCCTCACTCATAAGAAACCTTCTCTCATTTAACGCATTCAAAACCCAGCTTAGTCATTAGTTAATCGCCAACCGGAAATTACTCGAAAAATGAATGCGTTGGGTGAATCAAGTTTCGGGTAGTTTTAATTGTTTTGTGACGGATGTTGTCGAACCTAAATTAGTATTAAAGTTATAATTATTGTTCTCAAGTAAGCGACATGTTTATTTATTTATTTATTAAATACTTTATGCACAAACGTACAGCGGCGGACTTAATGCCTTGGGCATTTTCTACCAGTCAACCTTAGGGTGATGCAGAGATAAATAGTGGTAGGTGCAATAAAAGAGAGAGAAAAGGCGAATAGGTACAAGAAAATATATACTAATAAACCATAAATATCATACAATATACAATACATACACAAATTAATAAACTATCTACATATATATCTTTATTATATCTACACTAATAAAGTCTGTTTTTTATATTTCTATGAATAAAGTCAAACAATTGGTTCAAATAGCCAATTTGAAAACATTAACGCTGTGATGACACTACTGCCAACTTCTTACGAATTACCTCGCGAACTTTGGTTTTGAATGTTAATCGATTTGTTGCCATCCTAATCTCCTGGGAGAGCGCATTCCAAAAAGAAATAGCATGTTATGTTTTTATTGAGAATAAAAATCTTTAAACCTAACAATTTTTTGGTATTTAGGGTACGTCGTCGAGATCACATTGCTAAAATTTGTTATATAGATCTCCTAGATAAACCTTTGTGACAGACAGACAAAAAGTATATTTATAAAGGCTCTCTATAAACTTAAAAAAGTAAATTAAACGCCCATGGCATGCAAATTAAATCAGTCATGAACGTATTGACACTCTTCTACATTTTTTTTTTTTTTTTTTTTTTTAGGTGGGAAAATCATCTTATGACAAATCCCGCTCTTGGGCGGAGCGAAAAGTAGTGTCAGACTTTTACTGACTAAAAACCCACTCCTGTTCCTTCTTTGCCTTCGTCCCAGGGCCCCGGGTTTCGCTTTCACACTACCCGTGGCCCCAGTAGGCTTCGACCCTGTTGGGCCCCTACGATTTGCTGACATCTCCCTGAGGCGCGCGTGGAACAATACCTTCTACATAGGAATTTTAGAGACTTTAGCGTTGGTCAACTGCAATTGCACTTTTGACTCCTGACTGTACATATAACATATTATCATCATAATTTTATCTTATAACGTACATATATTAGGGTCATTCAGTGCAATGTTTCAGTGTACCTACGTCTATATTTTAGCTGTCATATAGCTACCAGCAGAACAATAGACGTTTAGCAGGGCGTTCTAATGGCTGGTGAAGTGGAACCCTTTTAGAATGAACGCGCATCGGCGTGGGGTAACGTTGACAAAATCTGGTTGCGATGAGTGGATACAAAATAGCTATACATTTAGGTTTAGGTTTATTCATAAAAATCTCTGAACTGTTTTGCACCAGTAGAGCAGTTTTTTAGGGTTTACGGAACCCTAAAAAACTCAAAACGAAAAAACCTATAAGGGTTCCATAGGATCACTTTGTTGTTCGTCCGTCTGTCTGTTTATCAAGACCCTTTATCTCGGGAACACTTAGAGATACCGAGGAAATTAAAACTATATACTCAGATCTGTGGTTCCTTGGAGCTGTGAAAAAATCAAACTTCTGAGTAACAAAAAAACGTTACGGCGGTTTATGTCGCAAAAAACGTGTATTTCAACGCCCTCAAGGAAATCAAAATTCATAGGGTACTTCCCGTTGACCTACAATCCTGAAATTCGGTATGAAGCAAGGTCTCATAGCACAAAGTATAGGAAGAAAACTGTAAATTTGTAGTTACATCACAAAAAAAAAACCATTTTATGTGATTCGAAAAAATCTTCGTAACTCAATTCGGGAATTGAACTGTTTTCATAGGTAAGTTTGTACAGAACCCTCAGTGTGCGTGTCCGACTCACACTTGCCCGGATTTCTTATTTTACTTTGGCTGTTATGTATTTAGTCAGAATCAAGTTTAGCAAGTATTAAGTTTTCAGTCACTTTAATTAGTTTGAGTACCATCAAAATGTAATAAAAAATGTAAATGTAATGTATGTGTATGTGTAATGTAATATATTCTAATGTTTCTGAAGTAGGTATTTGGCAGTAAATGTATCGAGTCAGCCTTCTCGGTAAGCTTCACTGTGGTAGTCAATACTACAATAATTCTCAGATTCATTTTACCGAAATCGCGCTTGTTTCAATGATTCCACATATTGTCCAGCTGCGTAGACACTTGAGTAACAAAACTACACCAATTTTACAACACAATGTCCATTAGGAATCAATTTTCGAATAATTAAAGCCTGAAGCACAGGTTCCCCTAGTTCAGGCAAACAAGCAACTGTGTTCTTTTAAAAAATTTAATATACTTTATTGTAAATGTGTCCTATGTTATAAATAAACGATTTTATTATTATTATTCTTAATAATAATTAAAAAAGCCACGGAACTTTACTAGGAAAAATCCCGCCAAAAAACCGTAAAGCAGTTTCATAATGGTGGTTAGTGGCCCTGACTGCTATGCCTGAGGTCGTGGGGTCGATTCCCACCCAGGACAAATGTTTGTGTGATGAGCACGATCATTTGTTCTGTGTCTGGGTGTAATTTATCTATAACATGTATGTATTTAGAAATATATAGTATCAGTTGTTTAGTACTCATAACACAAGCTCTGCTTAGCTTGGACGGCGTTGTGTGATAGTTGTGGAATATTATTCCAAACCCGAATTTATGTTTTTTTTGCTGCCGGCAAATTGTTCCAATCCTTCGATGTACACAGTTCGCTATCAAATGGGAAGTAAATCCTCACCTCTGTCTTTTCTAAAAACGATATCAGGATGGCATAAATTTTTAAGCGAAACAGCGCTCAGCAGTCAGCTTTTCTATACCTAAATGGCTACTGAATAACAATCGTGGGTGCTTTATACAGCGCTGCAGCGGGACGAGCGCCTTTTGTGCCCTGGCGACTGTATGCATTTCACTCTTTGCATATAAAGGCTCCAGGATAAACGTACACGTACATCATTAAGTCGACTTCGAGGATTGCTACATCCCGCTTATTTTAAAGCCTTCTCTTGCCATGGATAATTTCTCTATACGTTGCTTTTGAAAATGCATAGTTCAATTTTTTTTTATTCTTAGATCTCTTAAAGATTTTGGAGAAAGTTTCCCGTTGCAGGTCAAAATTATATTTTAAGAACAGATAGGTTCTTCAAATTAGACTAGGTATGTTTTTTTTTATAATTTTGAAATGCTTCTTAAACTTTAATGCGTACTGATTTTAAAGATTATGTTATTTACAGCCTGATATGATAATAAAGATCCCACCAAGAGATCAAAGCCACGACAAGCGCGGGCTTGTGGACGATGAGTAATGGGTAGCTCGCCGTCCGGCCGACCAGTAATATCGATGTCGGCAAGACCGTAGAGTGGGCCGATGATTGCTAGGGTCTCGGGGAATACGCAAAGGGCAACTGAAGGATACAGTTGAGGTTTTGGTCAGTAAAAGTCTGACATGCCCTCTGCTCCACCCTAAAACGAGAGAAGTTGTTGGATGATTGGTCGCCTCAAAAAAAAACAACAAGAAATCAATGACTGATGCTCCTCTTCGTTAAGTTTTACGAGCAGCCTGCACATTATATAACGACCGTGCTTATGGTTTAGTACTTAAGATGGCTTAACGTCTTTACTATATAGTTCTACTGTTAATTTATCTCGCCTCAGAGACATACAATATTCATTATATCAAAGTGGGTGTGATTCATGGCACAGAAAGACTAAGCCGACCTATATTTTAAAACAAATGCTCCTATGATTAAAAGATTATGGCAAATGGGGACGTAATACCGATCTGAACATCGATAAATTAGCTTTTACAAATGATATGAAACATTTATAGGTAATTTTGTAAAAGTTACCGTGTGATAGGTACGTAGGTTTACTAGTGTGAACTAGTTATTACTCTTGTATTGTGGTTGCGTTTACAAACAGAAAGACACATGACACCCAGACCCGTAACAACTAGGTAGGCCATATTTGATTTGTGCAAGAATCGAACTAGGGGCCCAGCAGGCACGATGCCTACTGGGGCCACGGGTAGAGTGAAAGTAAAACCCGGGGCCCTGGGACGAAGGCAAAGATGGAGCAGGAGTGGGTTTTTAGTCAGTAAAAGTCTGACACTATCTCCTGTTCCGCCTAAGGGCGGTATTTGTCATTAGATGATATTCCCACCTAAAAAAAAACCCGCTATTCGTTAGTCTAACAACAAAGTACCGACATTGAGCATGAACTTAGATAAATAAATAATTTATTTGCCTCAACACAAAACATACCAAATCATAATTATAAAAACCTGCCAAGTGCGAGTCGGACTCGTTCACGAAGGGTTCCGTACTATTATCTATAAAAACGGCAAAAAAAAAAACATGTTTATTGTATGGGAGCCCCCGTAAATATTTATTTTATTCCGTTTTTTAGTATTTGTTGTTCTAGCGGCAACAGAAATACATCATGTGTGAAAATTTCAACTGTCTAACTATCACGTTTCATGAGATATAGCCTGGTGACAGACGGACAGACAGGCAGGCACAGGCAGACGGACAGCGGAGTCTTAGTAGTAGGGTCCCGTTTTGCTTTTGGGTACAGAACTCTAAAAACCAAGTACTTACACAAAAACAACCGAAAATAAAAAAAATAAACACATGCTCATCTATATATATAAAAATGAATAGCTGTTCGTTAGTCTCGCTAAAACTCAAAAACGGATGGACCGATTTGGCTAATTTTGGTCTTGAAATATTCGAGATAGTCCAGGTAAGGTTTAAACGATGAGAAGAAATGGAAAAAATCACGAAAAAAAAACGAATACAACTTCATCTCTAATTAAAATGTCATTATAAAATGAATTATGCTGTTCTGGTAATGCCAGTAGATGGCGTTATCCTTACAAGTTCGCTGGGTCAGCTAGTAGAAAATAAAAAGAAATACAAAGCCATAGTTGTATATTTCACACAATTGTAAACGAACAAATAATTTTTTCCTATATTTTTTAACACCTTCTTGAAGTAAATTGCCTAGCTGTACACCACGACATCACCATCCCTCTGCTATTGTGTGTCGATATAAATCGAGAGTGCTTATCAGTGCTGTATTAATATATGCGCCCTCAATAGAAAGGCAAGGCACTCGGTATCACTCACATCGAAGAGCCCATGTTTGTCGGTCCCGGCTTATGTAAACGATCTTAATAGCGCACTTCAGTTTTCTTTTTTTCACGTCATCGCTCACATATGTTCCATTATTTCTATCTCAGGCATCGATACTGGATCTGATAAGATCACTGAAAGAAACCTTATAAACTTTACTAAAGTATGGTAATTTGAATTTCGAATCCATTGCATACCAATTTTATGAAATTACATAAGTTAACTTCATTGTATTTGAATGTCAAATTATTTGACATTGAAGAGAATATGATCAATAAAATGATGATAAAAATAGAAAATTGTCTTTGATTTAATATCGCAAATCTGTCTGATAAACAAGCCACATACGAAGCCATAAACATGTTACTTCACAATCTTAAGATTTATTATGTTAGAGTATGAAATAGGTTTCAATTTTTCACTTTGAGTTTAAAGTCAACATTTATGTCTGGATGGAATTTGTCCAGTAAACAGGCTTGCTGCGACTTTTCAATGCATGTGCGCGTATCTTGTGTGCTAAACTTTCTTGGAAGTTTGCCAAATAAAATGCCTATAACGTTTGAGAATGAGTTTCTAGCTTCTTTGAGAGTTTTTTAATGCGCTGGGTCACAAAGGAAACAAACGAAATGAAGAATTGAATTGTAGATTCCAATGTTTTTGACGTTAAACTTTACCCTGAAATACAGGAATGTGTTATGATACGTTATGGAATTGTATCACAAAATATATCAATGTCACACACTAGTCAATAAAATGATATATGATTAGAAGCACATGTGTATAATTCTAACATTTTCATTAATACGTCGTTGGTATCCGAAGCCGTTCAATTAGCAACATGGCGGTTGATCGTTCATTGACCGACGTGTTTGCTCAACGACGCGGTTTACGGCTCCGTGCGTTATATTGTCGCCGATATTATTTTTATTTCTGTCTTTACATCGCTCACTTAGCTCGATCACATAAAGTGGGGGTTTGATGAAGTGGCTATACACCCTTATTATTGTTCTCATGGAAGTGTTACGTCTAAATTATTCGATTTATTCCATTTTAATACCAACAACTAATACCACTGGTATTTGTTTGGACTCCTATTTAAAATTTATTTTGATTAGGTTTGACTGAGCTGACTGTAACAAATCCAAGTGGTTGGTATTCGTTCGGAATGGTAAATAAATATGATTTCAAAAAAATACAAGTGGTATTAGTTTTTGGAATTAGAACGGAATAAATCAATTATTCTTAAGGAGCTAAAGATTCTATAAGATGTTTATCTTTCACTTCTATAGGTGCTTACAAAAAATGAATGAACGTAAAAGCATGGTCCAACATAAGTACTCCAGGGATAATCTGAAAGAGTCTATGTGGCCTTGGAACGCACAGGGTAACTAAAGGAACACTAGTGGATTTTAGTAAAAGTCTGACACTCACACTCACAAAAAAAGGATTAAAGGACGTAGGCTGTTTAAGTTCTGACGCAATTTTCAAATTGAAGGCTAAAAGCGCTTATTTAACATTTAAAAAATAAAAATTATTTCGCCTTATCATATTTAAAAAGCTTAAAAAGAACAGTGTTTTTTAAGCAAACAATGTTTAAAGATTAAAAGGAATTTCTGTACTCTTTGATACCTTATTCCATTTAACTGGTTACCTAATTCTTTTGAAACAAAGTCAACAAGCCCTACTCTTTGACATTGTATAATTTAATTAATACCATTTTTTACAAAGAAATGATCAAAACAGCTTCAAGGAAATGATCAAAGGTTTTTAAGTAATATCTTTGGTATCGTCAGAATATTTTAAACAAAAGTGAGGCTAGTTTTTACTTTAGATTCTTTAGAAGGATACTCAGATAACACGAACAAATAATTTTGTCCTTTATTTTTCTCGGAAAATTGAAAGAAATTGAACGACAAATTGTCGGGTTCCTCTTCAGTAATAGCCTATTTGTGACCTGCGTCCTTACTTTCAACTTACTCGTGTATTGAAGTTAAATAGCTGCTGCTGGGTCTTTATGAACAAAACAATTTGTAGCTAATATACGTGACTTAAAAAGGAAATCGTTTTCTTTTCGTATCTATGGTAAACTTCTTAAACTGTTTGGTCCCAGTAAGTACCACTCTACTAATTTAATTAAAAAAAATAAAACAATAAAAGGATTTAAGTTAAGTTTCAAACATGAACTATATGTATTTAGCTAACATAATCCACAACATATTATATCAAAATCTAGCAAATAAAGCCTGATATTTATATATGTGTCTATAACGTACCCATATAGGTACTTAATTCATAAGATCCACGTTTCAACGTAGACGTCAAAATGTACATTTATCTCTAACGAAGCTAAAATTATATTACGGAAACCCTCATTTCACTAGTAGCACTACGTAGAACTGCCGTGTCACTTGTAATTGTATGTTCAATCTGCAATAGTTTAATCAGTTTTGTTTGGTGCGAACTCCGGAAGAGAAATTGGGAGTAGGTCACCAAAGCTTTTTTTCTTATTGCTTTACAACAAGTTTAGAAAGCATTTAGTTTTTGATACAGAATACAGTCACTTAGTTTTCTATTAGAATGCGGATATAATATGTTCTAATATTTATTCAGTGTTAGGCAGCAAATGGATCGACTCAGCCTTCGCGATAAGCTTTGCTGAGGTAGTCAATACTATAATAAAAATCTCAGGTGCATTTTATCGAAATCGTGCCTGTTTCAATGTCCAGTTCAAAACAGATTGTCCAGTTGTGTAGATACTTGAGATACAAAACAAAACCAATTTACAATACAATTTTTAATTAAAAGAGAAATAATTTGCAAATAAATAAAACATCACAATTGGTCTTATAAAAATACGAATTTTTAGGTAAACAAGTACCTACTTACTTGCCCTTTTTAATATTTTAAGAACTTTAATTTAATTTGGCTACATCTTTTACAATTTGGAAGCAATTAGTATTGTATGAAAATAATGAAATACATTACGTTATTTGAGCACAAATATTTGAAAATAAATAGTCGAAACAATTATTAGGTATTAGTCTACGCTACTTCAGCTACAAAATTGTTTACCTTATATTTTCCAATCGAGACCTGTAGCAACCCTAGTAAATTGTTCACCGCCTTATGATGATCAATTACTCCGTGAAATTTTTACAAATAGCCCCAGGGTTTGTCTGGCAGCCCTGCCCCGTGAATCCCTGTTATTGCTTCGCATACACATCAACGCCGCCCGCCTCCTTAACTCTGTTAGGAAAATTTAATCCCGTCGGCCGCAGTATTGTGGCTTCTTGTAACTCTGAGGCAGCCCTAAGACAGAAATACGGAGGCCCGATGAGAATTAAAACGACATCGTTTATCATCTTGTAATGTATGGTGCACTGTATTTTATTTGTGAGTGGCTTGGCTGTGTTGTTAGCGGGAACTTCGGTGCGGACAGGAGTTGGAGGATAGAATTTCTGATTTTCATTGAGCGAGATATTTCTTGTTGACTTTATTTTTTCATTTCTGTCTAGAAACCAGATTTAAAAGTAAAGGTTACGAGAAATTCGGGGGATTAATAAATTGAATATCTATGGAATCATTACGTGACCAACATTTCATAAAAGAATTTAGCAAGTGCCATTAATGTTCCGATTAGGAGCCTTTACACCATCACGGTATTTCATAAAAACAGGCAAGCCTGGTAATTAATGAATAATTAAATAAAACTTGGTTCTTGTACGCAAAATACCTGGGGTAAAAAGTTAGTTACGAACATTTTCAAAAAAGAGTCCAGAGTAAAAGAAGGTATGATTTTTCACTTAATATAGAAAATTAAAAAATGTTTTGGTTCCATCGTCTCTCTCTCTCGAAGCTTTTTCAAATTTGTTAGTTACCAACTATTTAGATCTGGTTTCCTTCTGTCTACGCATCAAGATTCATTTAAATCGATTCATTCATTTCCAAGAATAGGCACTTGGCAGTTTTTATGAAACACCGTGAGCATTAAACATTCTTAAGTCTGAAGGCTTTAAGTCGTCTTCAGCGGTAGCTTTAAAAACATTCATAAAATAATGTTTCCTCATAAAATAACATTTCCATCTACTATGATTGCATAAGTAATGAAATCGCAACACCACACCACTATATATTTATAATTATGTTTATACACTTACCGTTGGCGCTGCCATCTACCTCGCATCGCATGTGAATTTATTTAAGACCACAATATATTTTACACATCGAAACGCTAACCCAACCAAAAATTTTTTTAACATTATCTCTAAAAAGATAAAACCGAAATCAAAGTTTCTCTGTGCTACTTAAATACAACAATCTAAAAGAATTTCTGCATAACAATTATTTATTTGCCTGCTGCAGTCTTCCCGTCAATTTATAATTAAGGTGTCTTCAAAGCTAGAGTGAATAGGCTCATAAACTTAGTGCGATTCACCATCAACAATTGCATCACTGCTTACCATCATGAGATCAAGCTAAAAGATATTTGAAAACATATCTGTATAGCCATTATTTAAACTGAACAAAAAATCAACAATTTATTTTACTTGTAATCCTGGTTGTTAACCGTACAATTCAGTTATATTAAATTTAAATGCTTGCATGTAACTTTGTGGCAGAATAATCGCATTCAAATAAGATTTCAGTGGAAAATGAAAGATGAAAGTATTATTCGGTCGTCTGTCCGGCAAAAGAGGTTCATTAAGAACAGTAGCGGATTCCTAACTGCAAGGGAACGACACAAATAATCCAATCTCTATTCCCTTTTCAATCTTTAAGACAATTATGATCACTAATATGATATTGATAGCTAATGCTGCAGAGTAAGTTATTTTCAATCTTCAAAGAACATCAGTTCAATAAACTCGCATTAAAGCAAACGAAGGAAGTACTAAAATAATACGAAGCGGCACATGCAAGCTGTTCCATGGTAATTTTATGAAAACCTCTTTTATAAAGGTCCCTTGTAAGCCGATATCGCTGTCAGATTTAATACTGCTACGTGCACTGACGATGATATTTCGGACAATTTGTGTGCAATTTGCGTCGGCTCTTGATGCATGCATGACATTATCGCACGAGGGGGTTAAAATGAAGGATTATCGTTCACTTTATCTACTTTAGTATACGAATCGCCAGTGACGGCCTTAGTGGGTGGCAACCAGGGCAGGCGCCCAGGGCCTCGCTTTTGTACGGGCCTCGTTCTTGTAGGGGCCCCGCGCAACAACTCAATTAGAAAAACAAATCTAATATTAGAAACTTTTACTTTTACCTTTACCTTTTACAGCAAAGTTTATATTAATAGCATGATAAATATCTAATTTCTCAAATTCGATGAAACATGATCGGTTTTCAGCTCTTGCTATCCTTGAAATGAAAATAACGTAGTCCATTTACTGTATTTTTGAAAAGCAGTAAACTTCATTGTCAAATCCCTGTGAAATATTTTAAGGCATTTAGTGCCTAGGTTTAATATCATTGTCATATTAATGATTGGTCATTTTTATAAATCGTATAAAATAATATTTTAAACTCGAAATTTCATTAGCACTTTTTTTATAAATTTTGCATTTCTCATCTATCATGAGAAATTCCCAGTTTTGATTTGCAAAACGGATAAGGGTTTCGCAAAGATCTGCCGCCATGCCAGGGGCCTCATCACGGTAAAGGCAGCCCTGCGAATCGGCAATAACCTTACTGAACGCTCTCGGAACGTTCGCATGTTGTTTTTTTTTTTTTCGTTTTTCTCCCTTCCTGCATGAAAGAGGTTCGTTACTGCATGTTTTCCGTAGCCGTGATTGGTGCGCTACTCATTCTAGCTTCACTCTTCAATTTTGGAAGCCGACGCTAAAACGATTTTAATTATGAAACGTGTTCATCTTATGACTTTGGAAAGATTATCGGAAGTAAACTTATGAAGTTTTCTCAAAGCTCACTTTCTTAAGAGAATTAGCCGAACAAACAGATTTCCGATTTGACCTTTGGTAACTTTTTAAGTAGGAGAAATAGGTGAGGTTGTCATTATAAGTTGTTGTGTCTCTAAGGATCTAACCAAAGTTATGATATTTTTTTAACAATGTATCATTAAATAGTTTACTGCCGTTATTTTTTTATCAGCCTATATTGTGTCTCACTGCTGGACTCAAGATCTCCCCCTTCTCCTTCCTAACCTCTACATTTGAATGATCTTCTGCTAGTATAAACTCTTCAAATGAATTTCACCCTAGACTAAATAGGTTTTCTAGTGATTAGCCGTCAGAAGCTGTGATTGCGGAAACAATTATAAACTTAGCCGGTAGTGCCCAAACCTCGTCCCTGTAACAATACCATAGTATGACATCTGTCTTCCAATGACATTCAGCAATCAGATTAATTGGGTTTTAAACACCTTTGAACTCACCATACACTAATCAAGTTAGCGTAGCATAGCATAATGAGCTTTTTAGATCGCCTCTCTAGGAGAGCTAATGGGCCTTAATCCACCAAACGGGCCCAGTGCGGGTTAGTGGATGTCACATATCTTCGAATTTTAGTTCTAGGACATGTCGGTTTCCTTACGATGTTTTCCTTCACCGTTTTGAGAACAGTGGTGACGAAATAAATTACACAAAGTAATGCGCCCGGCTGAGTTTGAACCCACGACCTACAACTCGTAAGTTGGGGCAAATACCACTGGGCCAACACTGTTAGAACTCCAAGAATTATGTTTTGTTTAAGTGTGGTATAAAATCTTTTTGTTCAGAATAAGAGTACCTACAAACTTTAATTCAATTAACAAATTGATAATAATGTTTTTTTTTTTAAACTCAATAAAGAACTGAGAACAATTTAAAACTGATTACAAGTTTCTCTCTTGATTGAACTAATAACAAAGTTTATCGTTCGATAGCCGACGAAGTGTCATGGAAAGATAAACGATTATACGCAGGTGTTTATAAGTATTTTAATCAGAGGATAGTGTTGATTCCATCATGATTGTAAAACTGTGGCGTGGAGTAGGTATAACACAGTACAATTGCACAAGACAGATGACATTTGGGCGGGAAATAGGGTAACATTTTTTCCCTTCAAATGTCAGGTGCACAAAATAGACAGGGACACTGACAAAATATGCGGGAAATGCAAAATTTTCGTTGCATTTTTGTGAAAGATAGCCAGCTTTGCATTTGATATTTAGCTCTGTTAGCCGACGACGGTGATGTTACAAGACTTAAAAATGTTATAAAATCCGAAACAACAAAGAGATTTTAGGTAAAGCGTAATGTTGTAAAAAATGTTACAAGAGAATTATATTGTAAACGAGTTTTCGTTACTGAATAGGGTGTAAGCGCATACAGTGTTAGGCTAGTGCACACCTGTAGCTTCGTGTCGAGTTCCAATTTAACGCTCGGATGATCAAAGACAGCCATGTATGGCTAATACCGTACGCGTACCGGCGTACCGCGCTCGTTAAATAACGTCAGTTGCCGATACCGAATCACGCGTCCCATGTTATGTTACAGGCTTTAATTTGTTTTTTTTTTATTTGCAGTTATCCTATAGGTACTTTGTCGAAATCTATGAGAGCATTGACCTAGAGTTGCAAACTAAAAAAAGAGGCCTGAGCACTTATCGACAGTATTTCATTTTTTAAACAGCCCAATGTTTCATTAAAATAAATACATATCTTCAACAAATTAATGATTTAACAGAGAAAATTATTAAAAGTACCTGCTTTAAAGACTACGTATGAGAAAACCTAAAAATATACATCTAGTAAGAGTTTTCTGCACTAGAGTTATTATTTAGGAAGAAATTAAAGACTTTGTCTATTAAATCACTGATACTAGTACTTCATACACTTCAATATAATATTAATTATCATTCTTGACATTTAAATTAAGTATAGGCAATTAAGCAGTGGGCTGAAGACAAAGATTTATTATTAACAGCCAATCAATATAGGTTTGAATTAATTAAAGTACTCGCTCTGAGTTTTTGGATAGATTGATGTATCAATCAAATTCACACATCTTTATACCTTCGGCCAAAATAATTGGGAGGAATCTAATAAATGTCATGGTGACAGAAAATAAATCGGTATAGATTGCTTGTAGACAGTATTGTATTCCGAACTCCTACGAGTAACAAAAGTATTGTCATTTCACGGTTTTTTATCAAAATAACTACAAAGGAAATACTTACAAAAGCGTCGCAAATCCTTAAAGTATTTGTAAGCTTATAAGTACTTTCACGATCTAGGATTAAGAATATGATACAAAAATATTACAAAGATAAGAATTGTATTCATGCGTGCTGTGATGAGTCGTGCAGTTTTCAAAGTTGATGCAAAGCGATTGAGTTATTTCTACGTGGTCATCCAATTGGACGTAAGCTGCCTTTAAAAAGGATATTTGAGCGAGGCGGTTGTTGGATTGAACCACCATACACATCTACTTATGTCTTTTTATCCAGAAGCCAAGCTGTAGCTGTATTCATAAATATGAAACATTTGTACTTCCTCGATAGACACTAACTATGGCGAATTATTGGACAGGATAACGAGAACTCGAAAGCTATGGCAGCTTATAAATATTTTTGGCATATTTATGAGATGGCGTATGGACCATTTTCACAAATAAAAAGTACCAACCGATTTAAAAAAAGGAGCAGGTTCTCAATTCGACTGAATGTTGACTTGGTCATTGATATCTTTGCCAAATGACATCTGATTTCGACGATTACATTTTGGTTAGTATGAGTATTATATAAGTGAAGACCTGTTGAAGTACGTCGCAGATTATGGAACTCTTCAATAAGTGATAGCAAATCTACCGGGATTACTGCATTCACATGTCACTCTAAAAGGTTAAGCTGACGTGTAAAGTCTCACCCTGGTATACCCCCATTTCACCAATTATTTTCAATTTATCAATTCGGGCTTAACTTTTTTGTCAATCTTAATGATTCTTTTTGTGTTGATTTAAGTTATAACTCCGTAGAAATCCTGTTACTTATAATATTACATTTTACACTTCATGATATGGCCAACTAAAACTGGCGACGACACTTAAAACTACACGATTATCTGTCGTCACGACAAAGAGGGAACGCGGCCTAAGGCATTGATTGAGTCAGCTTTTGTACAATGTTTCATTAGTGCATAAAGTTTTAATTAGATAAATTTATTTATAAAAAAATGTAAACCTTTAGCTTTTAGTTCGTGAAACAATGTAAACAAGATTTTTTTAAAAACAAAATTTAATTAAATGACGCTTATGAGTGAAAATATTTTAACTGTCCCTGTTGGCAGTTAGGTATTTTAATTTGAAACCACAAGGCTTGATGAAAAAAGTTATGTCTATTCGTGACCCAAGGGTCAAAAGCACGCGGGCCATATGCCACAGCCACAAACACCGTCACGAGAAGCTGAAGTGGCCGAAGATTTGTAGCGTGTGGCGGCCTCCGGCGTCAATCATATGCGGCCAGTCCATTTAAAATATATGAAAACTACAGGAAATATGATAATACCTGTACGTAAAAGATTTATTGTTATTTATTTCTTTGGTATATTTATTGAATGGTTTAAGTACATCCTTACTAGCCGATTAACGTTTTACTATCGACGACGGTTGACGCTGAAAATCAGTGCTGTGGCTCTGTCTTGTACACTAGCCCCAACATCCGCGCAAAACGGCCAGCGCTTAGCCAAATCTAAGCGCTGGCCGTTTTGCGCCGAGGTGACGCATGTCTTCTCAATATATTATAATGTTGTTATTGTTTTTTTTATAGTATGAGCCATGTTTGACGTAAATGAACTCTTTTTCTTTTCTTTCTTCCAGTGGCGGCGTTTTGTGATTAATGCCGGTGGCCTGTGTTCGACAACCCTAAGTTGACTGTGGACGATTTTGTCGGATACATTTTCTAAATTTGACTAGTTTTAGCTTAGTCTTACCCACTCTCAATCAAGAAACACCATTTTCTTTTAAACTTTGAAGTAATATCAAAAGTAGATGACAGTTTTATACAACTTGGTAGTACCTAATGATTATTACGGTACCACCAGATGCCATTTTCAATCAACAATCATGGTTCATCGGTCGAAATTTTGTACAGTCATGCAGGCGAAGCCGCTGACATCAGCTAGTGATAATATAATTATTTGTTTGACTTAATTAATAATTCTTGTTGTTTTGTTGTTTGATTCTCGTTACTGCTCCTTCAATATGGCACGAGTTTCATTAATTGCAGTAGAATTACTTTGTACCTTTCATAATGACCCTTTGCTTGTTAAATGTCCCATTATCCCTTTTAATTTAATTAAAAACATTTTTGTATTTTAACAAGAATTTTGATATGATTTGACATCAAGTTTTGAATCGTGTTGTATATAAAATTTCCCTTACCATGGGTTCATCACATAAAGGTATCTTTTAGAGATGGCGCGTGTGTATAAAATACTGTGGTGGTAGGTAATCGATGGATTTAGACGATTTACAGAATTCCAGATTGTGAGCCCTAAAACTGAGATTGTAATAATAATAATTTATTTAACGTACACAGATTTTACAAATTATTGAATCAACTTGATAGAAAATAAAACTAACAATGACCTTAAATATTTGCAACGGGTCCCAAACTAGCGCGCCTTATCTTGGTGACTCTAACATTAAAATACAGAGATAAGTATAAGCATAATCAGCCTTATAATGTTCCCACTGCTGGGACTCAGGCCTCCTTTCTAGGAGAGGGAATAGGAAGTCACATGTCTTCGAATTTTTGTTTCTAGGACAAGCCGATTTCCTCACGATGTTTTCCTTCACCGTTTTGAGAGCAGTGGTGATGATATAAATTACACAAAGTAATGCACCTGGCTGGGATTGAACACGCGACATACAACTCGTAAGTCGTGTCCTTTATCATTCGGCTACCACTGCTCTAAATACAAAGATATAATTAGATAATTCTTTTTTTTATCGTGCTTGTTTAGTGATCCTAAGTTTTCTACTATTTTTTCTGTTTCTACTCGTGAGAATCTGTAATTGGCTCAATGTCTCATATACAATTGTTGTCCATTTGTTAAATAGCTGTTGGTTTTCCTATGATTAAATAAATAGATAATTTATTTTTATTATTTAAGAACAGGCTAACCTGAAATATTGTGCCCTTAAGTGCTTAAGAGCACAATAAAAACTAACGACACAAAAAATCGATCACTATTCAACTTTAATAGAAGTTGTTTGATGAAAAACACCAGCCATACTTGGGTATACTAAAAAGGTGAGGGGAAAAACATTTGATTGATGAGCGGACATTATTTTATGATGACGTCACATCACGAGATAACGAATACCTATTACAGAATGGAGGGTGACCAGTGACCGCTTTATGAAAGAAACACCGTCACAAAAAGGGATACCGCAGCTTATAGGATTGGACCTTTTAACAAAATTGCATAGGGACATAATGCCTCTTTATCTATTGTCATAATTTAATCTGAATGTTTTGCTCCGATAAGATAGATTATTGAATCTTAGATCCCACTTTTATGTGCAAATGTTTATAAAGAACGAACGAGGGTCTACTTTAACTTTTAATTATGCAAGAAGATAATGTGGAGTCTGGAGAGTGGACGATCATTGTCATCATTTCAGCTGAAAAACATCCGCTGATGGACATAGGCCTCGCCCAAGTGTTGTCACAATGACCATCCATCGGATTACAGCGACCCTCACCAGATTATCGGTCCACCTTTTAGGAGGCCTACCAACTCAGCGTTATTGCCTTGATATCATTCATCTTTTTGATATCATTTAACTTTTTGATATCATGCATCTTTTTGATATCATTCATCTTTTTGATATCATTTAACTTTTTGATATCATTCATCTTTTTGATATCATTTAACTTTTTGATATCATGCATCTTTTTGATATCATTCATCTTTTTGTATCGTTCTCACATATATTTTTAACTAGCTTCTGCCAGCAGTTTAATCCGCGTGATAACAGAAAATTATCTCAAACGCACATACTCCCGGGATGAATAAGGATCCTATTTTCTATTCTAGGATATGGTCTACCCGCGTGTCAAATTTCATCCAAATTCATTCAGTCGTTTAAACGTGAAGGAGTTACTTATATACAAACTTTTGCCTTTATAATATTAATGTGATATTGTATTGTATTATATTTATATACTGTGATTTTTATAGTAACGAAGTGATCATAATATTGTAAGTCTTGTAACTATTTGAGAGTTTCCGTGGAATTTCTTGTACGATTTTCCATAGATATCTACGCTTTGGAACGTGCAAACAGCTTTATGTTTTTGTTTTTGACTGACCGACCTTGACAATTCAAAAGTAAATTTAAATGGTTTAATTGAAATAAATGTCTTCAGTCATAGAGTTTGAGTTGAGTTTGATGACGGCTTTATAAATCGATTCAGTTTACTTATTATTTGATTTCACAGAGTTAATATTGTATGTAGTATTAAATGATTCTTAAAAGTTACCTGGGACGTTCATGTTTTATCGTCAAGTAATCAGTACAAATAAGTGTGAAGAAGGTGTATTTTGTACGCTCTGTCACGCAAATTTAAAAATATAAATTAATTATTATTATCCAATTAAAAGTAAGTACTAAAATAATAGTTTTTTTTAGATGGGAATTCATTCAATGTCTTTTCTGGCTCTAGGGTGGAGTGGGAGGGCGTGTAAGACTTGTACTGACCACACCTATGTACCTTCTTTGCCTTTGTGTTCAGGACCACGGGTTCCCTTTCGGAAGTCAACCCAAGTATACTACCAGCTGATTCGGCCAATATTCTACCATAAAAAATTATGAATGAAAAAATGGGGGTGGGGGCAGGCGTGTAATAAATAATCTATGACCTATTCTCCGACCTACCAAATATACACAAAAAAAAATCGTTCGGACCGTTTCGGAAAAGTTCGATAACAAACACGATACGAGTGTGATACGAGATTTTTATATATTAGTTAGATATAATTTAAAACAAAAGATGATCTAAAAATCAAGCGTAAATATGATATTTAGGTACATATTTGTCAAGGAGACGAGCGGTTGTTGGTAAAACCTTTCTTTAAAAAAAACTCTCTCTCTCTCTCTCTGATAAAAAGAAGAAAGACGTACGGTTGTTCAGTTATACAAAAAATCCTAAAATCATAAGGGATTTGAAAGGCCTTGAAGATATTCCACTATTTGTACAACATGCGTGTCTGTAATATGCTTTAATAACCCGACTTTGGTCTTATTTCCTTTAGAAATGAAATAGATATTAAAATAACAAAAAGATTCCTTTTTTCCAAGAATTCGTATGAAAATGTAGCACGCAGTGTGAGTCTTTAGAGTATGCTGCGTTTCGAATCTTTACATTTTCAATAAATATTTTTTAATTGTCAATAGAACAGTTATGCTTATAAAAAAAACACATTTCTTTAAATAATTATGCGTCGGCCTGTTTATTCCAATTAATCTCCGAAAAAGCTGGACCAATTTTAATAAGACTTTTATTCGGAGATAGCTGATTTTATTATGAGTATCGAGGCCCAAACGAAGTATCAGACTAAAGCTAGTATAATAAAATCAAGTAAAATGTTTACACTTTTACAGTTGTAATATTCAGGGGTTGTGGCCACTTTCGATGATCTTTACCCGTCTGTGAAGTGGATGCGACCCCAACATACGACTCACTGATCTTAGCGAATATTATTTCTTTTGATGTTTACGCATGTTTTCTTACAACTTCAAATCCCGTGTATAACATAACACGTATGTACAGGTTTTTTTAAGTCGATCTGTTATGTTTTTTTTTTTTATTTAAGTCCTCTAAAGTTCGAGTGATACAATCGTACGTGTTAATTACAGATGATATCTCATTATTCGAGGATCAGTAGGTTTAACTGTAGTCCATTTTACATTGAGTAGTAGGTTGCGGGTTCAAACCTAGCCTAAATTTCTGTAATTTATTTCTTCACCACTGCTATCAAAACGGTGAAGGAAAACATCGTAAGGAAACCGGCTTGATCTAAAACCAGAAATTCGAAGACATGTGACATCCACCAACCCGCTTTGGGCCCGTGTGGTGGATTACGGTCTATTTCCTCTCCTAGAAAAGAGGCCTGAGTCCCAGCAGTGGGGACATTATAAGGCTGATTATGCTATGTTTGTGAATACAGGAATAATTGTTAAGAAAAAAAAAAACTGGGCAAGTGCGTGTCGGACTCGCGCCCTGAGGGTTCCGTTCAAACTTACATAAGTAAACAGTTCAATTCACGAATGGACTCTTGAAGATATTTCCGAATCGCAAAAAAAAAAATTTTTTTTTTTTACTTAACGACAATTTATAGTTTTCAGATTTATTCCCATATCTGTGCTATAAGATCTTGCTTTATGCCAAATTTTAGGATTCTGGGTCAACGAGAAGTACCCATTCCCTCGAGATAGTCAAAATATACGTTTTTTGCGACATAAAAGGCCCTATTTTTTTTCAGTTAAATTCAAAATCTGATTTTTTTACAGCTTTAAGAGACTTGAGTTGGTTTTAATTTCAAATCGATACCTCCACGCGTTCCCGAAATAAAGGGTCTTGACAGACAGATAGACAAACAGACAGATGGACGGATAACAAAGTGATCTTATAAGGGTTCCGATTTTTCCTTTTGAGGTACGAAACCCTAAAAAAATGGTCTAAAAATAAATACTGGAGATATTAGTCTAGACCTTTAATTCCAGTGCCCGTAATTGCTATGGACTAACTTTGTATCCACAAGTATAAAAGCAGCAACATCTCGATTGCAGCCGAAGTCGTAATTGAGTTACCATCAATTAAAAGTTGCTTAACATTTACAAATTGCATTTCTGTGAAGTTCGCTCTACTGAATGACAGTTTGATATGAACTTTGTAGATTTTTACTGTAACAGTTGAAGTTTAGTGTAAAAAAACACAAATACAAACAGATAAGCTGTGGTTCAGTGGTAATATTATTGTACTTGTATTTTAGTGTCACAGTAGTTTTGAATCTGTAAAGTGACAAAAAAAATGGTACCTAAAGTTACCTATATTGTAATACCATAAGACGGGGTGAATAGAAACGAAGGGGTGAATAAAAACGAAACTTTGGTTTGGTTTTTCACTTTGGGTTCTAACAAAGCATCGACTTTTTAGAATAACAATTCATTAATAAATTGATATAGTTAAATGCTGCAAATAATATTCAAATATCGTGAAGTTTTGTTTCTATTCACCCCTGTACTAGCTGTCCCCCGTGGTTTCACACGTGTCTTTGATTGGTTGCTACTGCGCTCCTGAGAGTGGTACCGTGATGTTACATAGCCTATACCTTCAATGGGCTATCTAACACAAAATTAACAATAATATTTTTTTAACTCGAACTAGAAACCTGAGATAAACTCTTCAGCTTCAGAAAAAAAAAATACAGAAGTTGCAGTTCCAATAATAATGTTACTAAAACAAATCAAATATCATAAAACCAAAAGTCATGTAATTCAACAAAATCCACTTTAATTTGTCTACATCTCAATAACAAGGAATATATAAAACATATATAATATATAGTGAGAATCGTGGTGTATCATTAATTGGTGACTATCATTAATTATATGCAGTGTAAGGTGACAGAAATAATGAGAGTCATCCCTTCACACGAGAGCAGAGGGCAGCTCGTGCTGCCTCGTTATGATATCTCAATTATTTTAATACTAGTTTCAGTTAGCGGCGTCGCCTGCTTTGAAGCTAAAACTGCCACGCGGGCATGTACAGCAGGGATTAAATAAAGCGGCAGGATTTTTTGTTTGTTTAACACGTTCAGTGCATTACGAGGTCTAATACGCCTCGTATGTTTTTTCTTGTGGTAAGGTTAAGAAAAACATAGACTGTAACTTAAAGGTTTAGTTTAAGAAATAGATAATATATATCTATGATGGCTTTTTAAAACAGAATGCAATAGTGTATCTACTTCAATAAGGGATCACTTTGACCTCGTGCCGCACTGAAGAAATAAAATTTTATGGTTTTAGTTTCTTAAAAGTTACGGGGTCTAATAAGCCCCTTACCACCATAATGATAGTTTTCAAACTAGGTCTTAAGCGCCTCGTACCGCAGGACTGGAAATAATACAAAAATGAGTGCCGTAAGTTGTCAACGTGTATGCGCTATTCTCTAGAACTACCAGTCGGATTGGAAAAAATCTTTATGTATAGGATAACCAGATTCATGACAAATAGGACTATATAACATCATGCTATGAAAGCTGAGTGGTAACCAAAAACGCGGGTGAAACCACGGGGAATGCTAGCCTTAGATATATCTTAATCCAAGCCATAGTCGGCACTTGTTCAAAATTTATAAATACAATTGTTTATAATATTAGCATGAATTAGCATTTTTTTGTAATGGTTCCTATTCCATCCCTCTCAACTGAAAAGAATAATTTATTACTACTTATGCAGTTAAGCAATAATGAAAGATCCGAAGATTCAGTAATAAAGTGTAGTAGAGATATCTATACTTTTGTTGCTAGATGTCATATTCTATGATGTGTAGCTTCATCCAGTAGCCAATTTTAATTACAGGTAGGATTAGAATGTCAAAATCTTCACAAATGGTAGAGTAAAAACTTTTGAAGACACTAAACAACCGAATTACTTTTTAGTATCTAATTCAAATTAATTTAAATGTTATTTTACGCCCAGTAAGTGCCTATTTCAAAATACTTTATATAACCATGTAATTACTTTCAAATATCTACACTAAAATTTTATTCGTAGCCATTTCGTAGCACCTGTGCTACGGCGTAGCAAGTACTATCAAAACCGTGTAATGTTAGTATTCGCGTGTAAGCGGCGTGTTAGTGGCGTGTGCGGTATGTGTAACGTGTCAGCACGTCACGTCGGTGGTGATAAGCGTGATTGATGACGTCACGGCGACATTCGTTTGCGGGGGAGGGTCGACGACATTAGCCTACTTGTTGAGCCTTCCGCCTTCCATCAGCATGTAATGACGGCTTGAGGGCCATATCCATGGCGTCAGCCCTATTGACAGACAGCTCATATATATATAGGTACTTATTTATATGCTCAGAATATTCCGTAAATGTCTGTTGTAATATTATGACTTATAAGTAATGATATTTCTATGAGAATTGGTGACGTATTTAACCTTTTGACGTGCGTAATTAGAGACACAATAGTAAGACAATGGCTTCCGGGCGCCGGTTACCGCCTGAGCGTTAATGAATTAAAATTAGGTTATGCGTAGGTAATTTTGATATAAAGTACAAAAAACGTTGGCTTTTCGATGTTAGAGAAATATTATAATTTACATAGACATTCAATTAAATGAAATTCAAATAGAAAGATACGTTCTACTTACTACTACGATCTTTATGTTCAATTAGTTAGGTCTTCAAGATACTGCTAAGCTAATATTTAATTAAAACAATTATGTATAAAACAAAGACAAAAAGAAGGGAACAGAAAAGAAAATAATAAATGGATGCTTATTTCTAAGGAAATCTCTTTCAGCATAACTGAAAGAAAAAAAAGATGTAGACACCGTGTGTAAGAAATATAAGTACCAAAAAAAAAAAAATTTGTGATGTTTTGAAGGTATACTATCACAATTATATACAGACTAGCTGACCCGGCGAACTATGTTCCGGTCATTGAATGTTGTGTTAGCTAAACTGTCAAAGGATAACGCCATCTATTGGTATTAGCAGCATAATTTAACTTAAAATGACATTTTAATTAGAGATGGCGTTGTATTAGGATTTTTTGTGAGTTTTTCCATATTTTCTCACCGTTTAAGCCCTCTCTGGACTATTACAAATATTTCAAGACCAAAATTGGCCAAATCGGTCCAGCCGTTCTCGAGTTTTAGCGAGACTAACGAACAGCTATTCATTTTTATATATATAGATATAATCAAAATGAATTTAAGAGAGTTTTAAATCCATCGTTTTCTTTACTTGCTTAAATAATCTTCAAACATCAAAACCCATATACACAAGCACCCTCAAACTATATAACATGGTTAGGAATAATATCTTCATCATACCATGAGGTCATGTCAGAAAAGGTTGCACATTTCAGATACGACACCCCCTCCAACTAAAAGGGGTTAATGCTAATATTCACATAATATCTGGTTATGCTTGGCAGAATGTGTGGGCAAATGGCAGATATACCCCGGATAATTCGGACGAATGAATACACCTCTCTAGCGGAATAAAAAGGATAAATATGAATGTGATAAATGGTTCGTACTTGCTGTGTTGAAAATATTAATACAACTTCTTACTCGTACATAGGGTGTCCCAAAATTAACGCAAGATTTGAATTAAATTGTGTTTTTTTTTTGGGGTTGCCAACACTTTATTGCACAAATGGCGGCAAATTCAAATCTTGCGTTAATTTTGGGACACCCTAGAAAAAAATAAAGAGAATTCCAACTAAAATTATTTAGTAAATAACTATAGTATTTGATAGTGAGTTAAATAATATTTGAAAAACAATGAGACTTTTTAAGTTAGTTAATTTTACTTAGCTTATATAATAAAATTATTATTACACAGTAATTAAGTAAAATACTAATCAGTCATTTAATTAAATAAATTAAAATTAATAAATACGGATTGTGTAAAAAAAAATAGTAAAAAGAGGTAGTAGGAAGAGAGACAGCTACATCAATTCGGTACCTAACCCTCTCACGTTAAAATACTATAAAAAAGGGGATAACCAGTTGATGACGCTGTCCGTACCTTCTGTTTACATACGTTTACCAAATCTAAATCTTTCGGAGAATACAAGCGTTTTTTTAGGCTGGTTGTAGCGACATCTATGGCATCACATAAGAACTAATCCTGCATCGCGCAAAAAGTTCTCCGCGCGATTAGAACATATAGAACAGCCTGAAATCATCTATCGGGCAGTAATGCCCAGTCCCAGTTTGGAACAGAGAGTAAAAGTCCCGCAAACCTCCGTTGAAAAGGGAGGGTCCTCCGGCCAGACGGGTGTTATGTCTGGTGGGCAACTGCCCGATAGATGATTTCGGGCTGTTCTATATGTTCTAATCGCGCGGAGAACTTTTTGCGTGATGCAGGATTAGTTCTTATGTGATGCCATAAATGTCGCTACAGGTAAATTATCAAATAACTTCTCCCACTTTGAGTCGAGCGAGAGGAGTATCTAATTTTTACTGTCTAAAACCTCCGGTTTTCATTTCAGTTAGCCTTTGCGTTCCAGGTCTGCGGTAACTGTCTCGAATAATCCCTCAACTCTGGAGTGACGCTATAATATGTTATAATCAGGGGTCGGAATTAGGTAGAGTTATTCATGTACTTGCATCGAAATGTTGATATTAATATGGATCTTCCCGGGATTTCTAATGAAAAATCCCGTGTGGCCAACAATATTACAAATAAATAATAATAAAAACCTCAGAGAAAGATAAGACAAATAAAACAAAGATATTTAACATACAGGTCGGGTTTCTGAATTGAATATTTTGAGTTAAGAATGTCTCAAACCATACTTAAATGTCAAATTTTGACAGGTGTTCAGGGTAAAGTAGAGTTTGAGTAATACTCAACTTCAAATGCTTAAATTAGAAATTAAGGGAACAATTTTTATTATTAATTTTCATTGAAAAAGATCTCTCTACGTCAACTGAGGTAAGGTTAACAGATTTATACACTTCCTCCTACTCGTCAATAATGCAGGAAGAATTGTTTCTGCTATATTTCTGATAGTGTCATAAAAAAAGTCTGCTCTTTAAAATTAATCTCGGGATTTGAGGCATATCCACTTTATTCTTTCGCTGTATGAAATCGGTGTAAGTACATGTTTAACTCTACCTAATTCCGACCTCTCTTTATAATTGAACAAAACAGGAACTTTGTTTAATTAGGTTGTTAGTACCAAGAGCAGTCACAGACAACGCTTCTGTCAAAGCAAAATTCAGTCATACGTTCTCTAATGGAGCAGACAATCGACTTCACAAACAATAAATATTATTTTAAAGTCGTGATATTTTTGAATGTAGTCAAGCGGCAACTTCGTTTATTTTGCTACACACGCGGTATTTATTGACAAGTCCGTTCCACAGAGTATGTTCATATTTGTTCATAGTTCTTGACAAATAGTTATTGGAACAAAATAACGATATCTGAAACACGAGAAACAATTGACTTCTATTGAAAACGGATTTTTTATCATTATTCTTATAGCATAATCATTTAATTCATTTAATTTTTCCACTGCTGGGACTCAGGCCTCCTCACTCTAGGAGAGAGAATGGACCGTAATCCACCACGCGGGCCCAGTGCGGGTTGGTAATATTATTCTTATAAAGTGGGTTAATAAGAGGACAAGAATCAAAAAAAGTATGAGATGATTTGTACTTTCTGAATTTATCTTGGACGTCATGGATATCGATTAGTGAAGGAAAAAATCGAGAGGGCTTTGCAAGAGTGCTCGTCTACCGTCAACGTGAGCATAGTTCAAAAAGCTTGTTGGTTCATTGTCATCCAATGCAATGTTTGATGAAGAAGCAACGCGAAAAAAGAGAGATAACATCTGAAAACTCTGTTGGGATTCGGTAATTCCGTCATTACTCGAATATTTCACAAATCTTGTTCCAGTGGTTTTATTTTAATCTTAAAAGTTTTTGTCAATCAGAAACCCGATTAAATGTGCAAGGTTTCTATAGATATTTTTCTTTAATATTTTTAAATGTTGAGTAATTATGGAGGGCCAAAGTTCACACAAAATAGCTGACTTTTAGATTTCTTTACTGGATTGGTTTTACACAAATTTATGTTTTGACTTCAATAGAAACCTATATAATATCCACAAGATATCTGTGTTTCCATAATATCTGGAGAAAGATGTGTAATAACGTCATAATCACGTAAGAGCGGTTGTATGGAAATGTATCTCGGGTTGGCCGCTCTTAATATATTATTATATAAGTCTGAAATCGCCAACCCGCCTTGAACAAGCCTGGTGATTAAAGCTCTTGCCTTCTGTATACGAGAAGAATTTGGCCCTCATTAGAACAGGTTACGCTTATTATTCTTATTCTTATGTTATTATTATTTCATTTAACTACAAGAAACTCAAATCATTTATTCCAATAAAACCAAACCAAACTGGTAATTGTCAAAAACGGTCAGTCAAACAAACTTCACGGACACTCTTTTAAATCAATAAATAGTTACAAAACTAACTGATGTTAAGGTAAAAATTACGACACACTAATAATAATATATAAACAAAAGTTTGTGTGTATGTGTCTATGACACGCACAAACGGTTAAACTGATTTGAATGAAATTAGGCACACGGGCAGACCATGTCCTGGAATAGCATATAGGATAACTTTATATCCCACGGGAAGTTCCCTTGATTATCCCAAGGGTATTTCCCGTTGGGAGTCTACTTTCACGCGGGCGAAGCCGCTGACAGAAGCTAGTTAAATGTGATAGTTATATGTGTAGAAAGACAAAGTACGCGACTACAATTTTATATAAATATTACCGGCTTAACCCGATTAAAAAAAAAAAGATAAAAAAAAGGTTAGAATGCTAACGCCGAAGTGGAGCGGAGTGGAGCTCCCGCCATAGCCTTCGTGGGTATTTTTTTATAACCACCCAGAAATAGGAGCCCTGCAGAGCAGGGCTCAGGGTCTGACCTAGGCAAAAGTAGTTCGTCCTAGAATAGGGTTTGGCCGGTAATATAATCATAATTTAGAATAGTAACTAAGTGTGGCTATTGTCGCACAATGGACCATCTAGAGTTCCATAGGCCAGACGAAACTCGTGGAAGTATAAGTTATTCATCAATTACCTAAAAGCGGAGCCTCTTTCAAACAGTCATGACACGTTCTAGGGTTTAATTCTATTTCATAATTAATGTGTCTCAATCTATTATTAGAATGTGATTGACTTTAATTATTTATTATGGTACCCGTCGCAAATCCTTACGAACCCCCTTATACACATGAGAACAACGCGACGAAATGTCGCTCTGCATCCATAGACACATAAATATTCGGTCACCATTAGTAGTTATATTTTTAAGGTTATTGTAAACTTTCAGTATTCTATAGGATGCATTTTGGAGAGTGCGCGCGGGAATTACATGACTTGACTCCGAAATCGCCTTTCTACCATCGGACAACCCGACGTACGGCGAGTGTCCACCCTTACATTGTTAACACTTCTACGGTCCGGACTGAGCATTTCGCCTCGTCGTTTATACCGCGTACATCGAAGGACTAGAACAATTTGCGTGTTGCGGTCTTCCCTTATGATTTTAATTTAAGTGTCTTCAAGGCTAGAGTGAATAGGCTCTTAATAAACTAGTGCGCTTCACCATCAACGATTGTATCACTGCTTACCATCAGGTGGGATCGCAGTCAAGCACTGGTTTAATATAATTTAAAAACAAAAGTGAAATCTTTACAAAAAATCAGTCTACCTTTTCTAGCCTTTTCTCAACTGTGTTGCGGTCGGCTTCTAGTGTAACCGGGTGCGGCTGAATGCCAGTCTCTTTTACATGGAGCGACTAACTTTTAGACTACAATCCAGTAATTGGATAATATGTGACCCGGATGAGTAAAACCTTTGCAAACAAAGATTAACAGTGTGTAAAAGTTTTAGTCATTCCTCTATGTAAGTGAACCAGTGACTTTCAGAATGAATGTAGATCATAATCTACTTTCATTCTGAAAGTCACACACAACAAAGAAATCATGCATGTCACTATATGTAGTGACATGCATGGTTTTTTTTTTGTTGTTTTATAATATTTCTATGGTTACGCAAAACTTATTGTAGCGGCTTACATATGAAAGAAGAATAAGTTATTTGTAGCCAAGTATATCTGATCTAATCAGAGTCGTAGCTACGGTGGTATCAACTGTATCAATGATACAGGGCCCCTTGGTATTACGGGCCCCGACTTATAAAAAAAAAAATTGTAAAATTTTGTCCACAAATTCAAATTCCTTGGTAGTTGGACCTGTTTCGTAATAAAAACAATATCCCTGGGCTTTTCCGATGTCGGGTAAAAAAGGGACCCCAAATTTTAAATATAATAATATGTACAAGCTACATTTGGGACTGGCTACGCCATAGAATCAAATGTAAATTGTTTTGGGATATCCTAACAATAGTTTTGTACTTGAGCAGACGCATATTCATGAAGTCGTCATGTGGTTAACTCTGTGGTTAGATCTAACAGTTTGTAATTACACAATAATATTAATATGCGCCACTGCTACGTTAGTGGCTAATAAGCATGGGAGTCTAGATCTGATTTCCGGGTTGGATAAGTGTGTTATTGGATTATTCTATCTGGAATATCGCAGTAGTAATCCAGAGACCGGAATTGAGCCCTGCTGGTGGCAATACGCCCGTTCCTTTTATATGGGACTTCCACATTTATAAAATGTGAGAGACCCTAGTATTATATGTAGGTGCACTTTTTATTTACCCTTTGGGGAAAGCAGACTTTTTTTAAGGTCATATATTAGCTAATAGCTTCTCATGCGCTAGGGTGGAGCGAAAGGGCGAGAGGGAGGAGTGTCCGACTTTTACTGACTAAAACCACACCTATGTTCCTTCAGATGCCTTTTGCATTCTAGGACCACGAGTATCCCTTTCATACTTTTCCCCATGGCGCTAGCAGGCATCACCCTTCTGTTTGCTGAAATCTCTTTGAAGCGCGCGTTAAATACTAGGCGCTGTCAACGACACGGGCTCGGTTCTTATAGAACAAGCGGACGGCGAGCTACCTATTGCTCGTCGTGGCCGGAGAACGCTCTGCGGTTCCCAACCACCGGGGCGTCTCCTGTCGCGGTGGTTGGGGCGTGAGGATGTACGTTCTCTCACTCTTGGCCGTCTCCTTCGCTAGCATTACTGCTTTGCAGAAGGACGCGGCCGCATCCCATTCCCTCTCGCTCCAGACCATGGAGAAAATAGGCGTGCTGTTACGTTATGTAATGTGTATTTCTTCTATTGTTTCAGTCATGTCTCCGAGTTTCATGTGTGCGCTGGCGCTTTGCGGGTTCGCGGCGATCTGCTCCTTGCCAGTAGCCAATGCACAGGCGCTTGTGTCTCCATATGAATGTAAGTAGACCAATAATAACTAAAGTAATAAAAAATAATTATTGATCTCGTAATTGCCTTTTGCATTTTATTTTGTGACGTGCAAAGGATAATTTGCATGCCATAAAATAAAGCGTCAAACTTTTTGCCAAAAGTGATACATGGCACGGTAAGTGATATTTATGAGTTCTACTAAACTTAGTAAAGGAATAAATTTGTGAAAGAAATCGGGCAAAATGTAACAAGAAACAAATGACGAAGTGTCGCCAAAACTGTTTCGATTCCCATCACTGTAATTTAAGTAAAACAAATGTGTTTACGCATATCATTCTAGGAATCAAACTTTCATATTGTATTGACATGCTTCGTTGCTCAGTTGCTCAGTCCCTATTACGTGAAACTTTACACCGAAAACAGTGGGAAGCAGGAAATATAAGTAGGTGGCTCTTCCACCTCACCTTTCATAGAGCCCTTGTGTGACAATTGTTGTTGTTGTGTAACTCAGCATAAACACCCTTATAATGTTCCCACTGCTGGGACTGAGGCCTCCTCCCTAGGAGAGACAATGGACCATAATCCACTACTCTGGTCCAGTGCGGGTAGGTGGATGTCACAAGTCTTCGAATTTCTGGCTCAAGGACTTGCCGTTTTCCTCATGTAGTTTTCTTCACCGTTTTGAAAGCAGCGGCGATGAAATAAATGACGCAAATTAAAGCGCCTACCTGGGTTTGAACCCACAAAGTACACCTCGTAAGTCAAGGCCGTTACAATTAGGTCACCACTGCTCTTGTTGTGTGACTTAGCAATAACTTAATACCGATACATATTAAATATCAACTTACCCAATACTTAGAATTAGGGTAGTATTATCAGGTTTTAGGAAAAAGCCATCCAATAACTGCGCAGATAATAAAATAGATATAATTTTAATACACAAAGCTTTTCTACGTGCCCAAACATATATTTAACATAACAAGTGAATAATTTGGAGGATTTATTAAGAATCCTTATTACACTCGTGTTACATCTTAGGCATTTTCCGGGACTAAATGTACCTACATATTTACTTCTCTGCTTGTACGTGTTTATTACATTTCGTTTAATTTTCTCTTCTCTGATATTATAAAACATGGCCAGTTTCGATGTCTGTGACTCGATTAGTGTTTCAGTTGAACGCATTTTAATTATCTCGGTTTAGTTAAGAGGGTGACAAGACTAGAGGTTGAGCGGATTAACATTTTTTTTTTAAACTGTCTTACCATCAAATAAAAGAAAAGATGCATGGATTGTGTGAGAAGTGATATGAAAGAAAGGGGAGTCAGTGATAGCGGGACGAGTGACAGGACAGAATGAAAGAAAAGACCGTGTTTCGCCGACCCCAAATAAAACGGGACAAGGGCAGGAAGAAGAAGAATCATCAAATAACTTCTCCCGCTCTAGGGTGGAGTGAGAGGGCGTGTCAAACTTTTACTGACTAAAACCCACCTATGTTCCATCATTTGCCCTTTGCTTTCTACGGCCATCGTAACTCTTTCAAACGTTCCCGCAGCCCAGCGGATTAACACTTAAATTACTTTTCATCGTATGATATGAGACGAGTGGATTTGTGACCTAGGTTTACTTTTACTTGTCAGCTTCAGAACCAACAGATCGAGTACCTCCTACGTTATGTTAAATTTTAAGATTTTATGGGACAAGAAAAAAAAGGTGTCGATTTGTTTATAAAAGTCATAAGCTTATTTAATTACTATAAATATATAATTACGTAACTATTATTAATAACAATTTCGTTTCATAATTCAATATAGATCGAAAGAGTTACCTTGACCTTGGAACGCAAAGGCCAACTCAAGGAACGCAGGTGGGTTTAGTCAGTATAAATCTGACACGCCCTCTTACTCCATTCCGAGTGGAGGAAGTTATTTGATATCTTCTACAATCTCAAAAAATTAATAAAAAGGAAATGCAAAGTTCAGATTTAGAAAAAAATTATAGGTAATTTCTTCGCACTCAATTGCAGAAAGCTTTTCAAATAATACTGTAATAAAAGCTGACCAATCCTAAATTGCTATTTGAATTTCAACTTTTATATTTTTATACTAAAATTAATCAGGTCAACACGAACGTAACTTATTTACGCCATGATCGAAATATTCGATAGTATACTCGTAAAACAAGAGGCAATATGTCAAGCTGTTAATAACATAATGTTTCTCGACAAGCGCGTGAGTAAACACGCCGGGTGTGAGCTTAAATCTGAAGTATGCGTCGATGTCACGTAATCTATTAACTGGCTCATCACTATTACTGTCAATTGGGCTTACTTAGTAAGGGAAACATTGTACAGGGTTTTGGAACACTGACAAATTATGCAAAAAAAAACTGAAATACTTTCTTGCAGAAAATGACCTTACACATTTTATTTATCTAAAGTTGAGCATATATATAAAGAAATAAATCGAACACTTCCAAAAAAAAAAACATCTAAATTATATAAGTTTCAGAAAGTCTTAGAAAGGTACTATAAATTAGCACTATCTTAAGTAAAAAAATCTAAGTTATGTATATTTGCATATTTGCAGTCGTAGACTTTATTTCCAAATAATGTTTCGTAAATTGAATCAAGCCAACTCACAAAATTAATCAAACCACCCGTAGGGATAACAGAGAGATTTGCATAATTTTAGCTCCTATTGTACATACAATAGGAGCTAAAACACAATTAACGAGCCAGATAATAAAAACATTTAATTTTATTAGCAACAGTTTGAATGCTTTTAGTAAAAAAAATAGTATTACTAACTGATAAAGCCCTTTAAATTATTTCAACTGTAAAACTGTCTATCTACAAATTGATAAAATATTACACAATTCAAAATCTAAAGCAAGTAACGAATAGCATTTTTTATTATTATAGATAGGCACGCGTTTGACCACTTCACCTCACCTGATGGTAAGCACCTGATGGTAAGCAATGATGTGGTCGACGATGGAGCATGCATGCCTAGAAGTAACGTTTTCAATCTTGACTTAAAGACCCCTATATTGTAATTATCAAGAAACACAGATTTCGGCAGGAAATTCCACTCCTTAGCTGTATGCACAATAAATGTGTGATGCGACGCCGTATTACTACTGGTCCGATGATGAAACGAGTTTGGCGGAATTATAGTACTTAATCTGTATTCAATTTTGTGATTTCATTCTTATTGACACTAAGCGACCACCGAATCTGACAAACAATTCAATCACGTAACACAAAAAAAACAACAACAAAATAACTGATTGGCATTCAAATAAATCTTCCACAAATTCATCAAACAAAAATACTCGTATCACGTATTCAAATATCGTACATTTCATAATTAAAACGTTACTCAATCTAAATAAAAATGTTACAAAGACGCATTGAATACTGATGTCAAATAAAATGGATGAAACTTATTAGATACGGTTCAGCGGATACGAGTAATAAATACATTTTAATAACTCCCCATGATTCTTGCTAAAGAATATAGGCGATATCCTACATACGTATATCGTGGTAGCTATGTTCTTAGAAGAATAGGCACTTCCCAGTAGCGGTACAACCTACGTTATATCGTAGTTGGGCACGCCACAATTATGGCGGTAAGTCCCCTCTTTGAGGCGTGGTTGGAAAGACCTCACGGCGTCCTCACCTTCCGTATGACGCAGGTTCTCACCGAACATGGTAAGTTTGGAAAGTTCCTGCATCGGATTCGTGCGGAAGCGACGCCCGGGTGTCGCCACTGTGTGGAACGCCCGGAGGACACGGTGGAGCACACGGTGGAGGTGTGCCCCGCTTGGGCAGAGCAACGCCGTGTCCTCGTGAGGGCGATCAGCGGCGGCGATCTCTCGCGCCGGGCCTTGGTACAGGCCATGGTCCGTGCGAGGAGGAGTGGCAGGCGGTCGCCTCCTTCTGCGAAGCAGTAATGCTAGCAAAGGAGGCGGCCGATCGCGTGAGGCAACGGTCCTCACGCCCTACTCGCCGCCGGGATTTCGATCCCGATTTCCGGCCACTGAGGCGCAAGCTTGCGGACGGCGAGCAATGGGTGGCTCGCCGTCCGACCGTCCGGTAACCGTCCGGACCGAGCCCAAGTTGTTGACGGCGCGTATTGTTCCACGCGCGCCTCAGAGTGATGTCTGCAAATCGTAGGGGCCCAGCAGGGTCGAAGCCTACTGGGGCCATGGGTAGTGTGAAAACGAAACCCGGGGCCCTGGGACGAAGGCAACGAAGGAACAGGAGTGGGTTTTTAGTCAGTAAAAGTCTGACACTATCTCCCGCTCCGCCCAAGAGCGGGATTTGTCATTAGATGATTTTCCCAAATTAAAAAAAAAAAACCTATATCGTAGTATTCTATCTAGAATCTGCCTGTATTTACTTAACCCCACTTTAACCCAAAAAGCCATAAGTGTCAAGATATTTTGAACCTTCTGCTTATGAACTTGCGGTGTTCAGCTGCAATTTCGAGCGTTTTTCTCTTATGAACCTATGTTGTGTCATGGCACATCTGAGAGGTAGAAAAGGTAACTAACTTTCAACGATAGCTCGTGTCAAAAAGTCCAAAATGTGTGGGATTGAAAAGTTGTGCCGTAATGTCAGACGATCAGTCGTTGTATCGCTGGTAGAATGTTATTCTGTCTATACTCTAGAACCACTTGGTACTAACGAAGCCAATCGTGGTAATAGTGACTTATTGTTCATCATTATGTTTAGTCTAATAAATCTATTTGTTTATTATATAATGTCAAAAAGGGTGAATAAAAACGCAGGGGTGTATAGAAACTAAATTTTGATGAGGATTTTAACGTTCACGTTCACGTTCAATTAATTATTGTAATGTTTATTAATACTATAGTGAAACTTAAAATATGGTCTCAAAGTAAAAATGACTTTATAGACCCGTCAGATACTCAATGTGAGTGGGGTGCCCCTGTTCAAAATATGAGGCACACGTTAGAGTACCCCAAGTGCCCTTACACCTGTACTCTGGAGAATTGAATGAGCGCTACCGTTGCTGCAGTTAACGTAGCCACCTACTGGACCCAAACGAGTTAACCATCGATTCGAAAAGAAAAAGAAAGAAAAATCCTACTCAAAGTTTTGTTTCTATTCACCTCTCTGTTTCTATTTGCCCCTTTTGACCGTACTTTATACACCTCACCACACAGGATAAAAAATTATAAAAAAGTGTACAATAGGCGGTATTATGTTGTCTTGTTCAATGAATAGCGATGTAAACATCAACATTCCGTCACCATGGTAAATCCGAGCCACCTTTCAAGTTTGTTAATCAAAATTGAAATGCAAGGTGTACACCTAGAATATTAACTAAGTTGAGCAGCCTTGTTAGTGCTTCGAATCAATTTCTTATCCTGGCTTATAAATTAATTATTTGCGAGGTGAAACTTAAAGTGTCTATTATAATTAGAATTACGAATAGTCATCGCCACCTTTACGGAAAAGACAAGACGGACAAATCTTTACTAAAAGCTTTTTCAATTTGTTTTTCTTTTCTCGTTTGTAAACATTTCTAAATCATTAAATTTAGAGGTACTATTGTAAACAAACAAAGAATTATCCGTCAAAGGTTCTAAACCTACTGTAATCTTCTAAAACATCCACAGTAAAGATGTTATTGTCTTTTATTGATTCTGACAAAATCAAATTGCCACGCTCCTGCCTAAGAAACGCCCTCCCAAACAACTAAAGTAACGTTGAGGAGACAACCAGAACAATTCCCTCGAGTAATTACTTTTCAATTCACGAAGGAATCCTTCTTTTTCAATGCAAACGTAATTTCAGTTGCGTGAAACATTGGGGTAATTACATATTACGTTAAACTTTGGAGTTATATCTCCGAGGAACAAACTTCAAGTGGCAAGGATGCACAAATTATTGGCACAGCAACGTTCCTAATTAATAGGGCTGTAGCAAACTAACTTGTGAACTAATCAGCACTAAGACCTGTGAACATTCCCGGGTTGACACGGATTATAAACTTGGAAGTTGTGTATCGCAAATGTAATTAGTGACATCGGACTTCCCCTTTGATGATCAGCGATACGTTACAGTTGATAACTTTGTTCCAATAAGAGATGAATTGGATGAATTAATTTATCATAAGTGTTCCGTATAATATTAGGGTCTGCACACAAAGTGAGATGGTCTGGTGGTAATTTTTCTCATGAAAACTTGGTCTTCAATATTTTAAAATAAACGCTACTAGTCGTAAACAACAATACCTAATGGACCTGCCTGTATGGATACCTAAATATATGGTAGCAAGTTTATTTCCTGACACTAGATCGTAAAATACGCCACAACAACTCTTTAAAAACCGAAGATATCGAATGACAAGCATCCATAAGTCTTTGTAATGGATGTAGGTACTAAAAGTGAAACATAATTTAGAATGCTGAGACTGTAGTCCATACTTAGGTACTTATCTATACGAGAACGTAGCCATACGTGTATTCATAGTTCAGTGAGTTACAAATTTAAGGCTACAAGCCTCCATTCCCTCGTATACTCTTATGTTTAGGCAGTTTATCTACCTATATTTTGGTCAATGCTGATCAGTTTATCTATACACATAATAAATCAGTAGAAGTTTTTAGTTGAGTGCGCATCACGTAAAATGTACGAAATCGATGTAGATAACTTATATACACCTACAATAAAAAATTGTGTCTAACTTGATATATAAACCGATTGCGATGAAACAAAGCTTGAGTAAGGCTTTGTTTCCCCGTAATCGGTTGACTATATCGAAAGATATACTACATTCATTGACCGTCACCTATAAGTCTAGGTGCCTACAAACCAAAATTTGTATGATCAAGTTTGACCTTTACAAACAAATTGGCACTGTGTCTTTTATATATTTAAAATGAGAAACTGACTGACTTACATATTAACGCACAGCCGAAACAACAGGGACTAGGAACATGAAATGTTGCACAAAGATTCCTTTTATGACGTAGGCGTGCACTAAGGACTTCTAAGTAATTGAACAATTAAGGGGGTGAAAAGAGGGAATTTCCTTTGTATGTAAAATCTTAATTCCTGTGCCAATATGTACTTGAAAGTTAGCACAAATAGTAACCTAAGTAAATAATAAAGTGTAAACAATACATTTACTACACAAGTAGCTACTTAATGATTTTCACCTCAAAATAATTAAAGGCCTTTTAATTTTTTTTTTGAGGTTGGAAATCATCAAATTACTTCTCCCGCTCTGAGTAGAGCGTAAGGCTTCTACTGACTAAAACCACCTGTCTTCCTTCAGTTGCCCTTTGAGTTCCAAGGCCTCGGTAACTCTAACAATCCTGCACCCCTACTACAGTAAGGTTAAGTTAATGTTGACATATACATAATATAGTCAAACAAAGTTTCTAGTACAATCTCCTAGAAATACGAGTCGACACAGTTTCGCAGACATCAGTAACGAAGCCATATGAAATGAGTCAAGGGCGGCCGCTTATAAAAATGTTGATGCTTGATATTTTTTCTCGTTAAAAGCCTATACGGGTTCTATAGGTCATTCTTAGTTACATCAAGCTTTCAAGATTAAAATACGAGTGCAATTGATGATTAAACTAAAGCTACGCCATTACCGAGTGCTCTTAATAAACTAGTGCCCATCACCATCAATGATTGCATCACTGCTTACCATCAGGTGGGATCGCAGACTAGCTCTAGTTTATACCGTTAAAAATAAAATATTACGCATGTCTTAATGAAGCTATTAGGAAGTTAACATGGTTAGTTTTAGTTATTTCCTCAACCGATAAAGTATATTTTCGAGCCGCTTATGCATCACTGCTTACCATCAGGTGGGATCGCAGACTAGCTCTAGTTTATACCATTAAAAAAAATATTACGCATGTTTTAATGAAGCCATTAAAAAGTGTACATACTTAGTCTTAGTTAAGAGGCGTTTGTGATTGAAATTTCGGATCGTGGGGTCCGAGTGCTCACAAATTGTATAAAGACATAGTGATCGCCTTGTTGACACTTTGTGTGACCTTGCTTTTACCTTGGACAGACGATACATAGTGCCTTACAGCGTGACAATGCCGCCAGACTTTTAGACTCATAAACAACCAGTCGACAGCGAATCAGAGAAGATTTTTGACGCCATATTTTAAATTATTTTTATATTATTTTATTATTCTTTTGTTTTAGTCTTTATGGTGGTTTTAGTTGATTCAACAAACAGTTTAATTAAATGAGTAATTGGTTTTAATTTATTATGTAGTTTACTTTACCGAAAATCAATTTTCAGATCAGACGATAGCCTTCCGTCTCGCCAATAAAGACACCTCATAAATAGCTGCGTACAATGTATCAATTTGGCCAATTTGACGCACAGTCAACTTTTAAAGGAAGACCATTTCCTAACAAAGAATCGGATGTCGAAAATAACTCACGTGCCTTTCATGACGACCTTCCAGGAATATTGACGAAGAATATTAAGGGAAATATATATCAATAGCATGATCTTCTTTTCGTACTATGACAAATCGATCATGTTTGGAAAATTTTAACAACCGCACGTGTTGATTTCCGAGATTTAACGTTTACCGAGGGCGGCCTGTGGATAGGTGATCATCTTAACATAGGTACCGAGATTCATCCGTGTCTCGGAAAGCACGTTAAGCCATTGGTCCCGGCAGTCGTTACAGAGAGACAGAAGCCAGGAAATTAACATGTTGTGAAAGTTAGACGGTACGATTGCCGCTGTGGTTAAGCGATTGTCTGCTGAACTGCTACGGAACAATTATATGTATGGCCTACAAATAGATGTCGGAACATCTACGAGAACTTATAAGTTTGTGAACTCACCAGCTATACAGGAATAATTACTAGTGTTGGGAAATGTTTTAAAAAAAAATAGTTAGTCACTCCATGTACTGGTTTTCAGCAGGATCCGGTTAGACTGGAAGCCAACGTAGTAGGGTAAAGACTGGGCAGATTGATTGGTTCTTGACTAAAACTGATAATTCCCTTGTATATCTGTTAGGGTACTCATCAGTATCACCTGATGAAATTATCTGGATGGCTGTCATCATCTCCCCAGATTTTTCCCAACTAGCTTGGTGTCGGCTATCCACTATCAGATTATTCTAATCTGAACATTCCATGTTTACTAGTCTATTTTTTAAACATGAAATTGTATTGCTAACAGGTACACTCAAAGGGGCCTTTATAAATATTTGTTAATAGTTCTTATGTAGTGATTTATTTGTCATCATGTAAGATCGAGGTCGAAAATAGGCCTCCTGACTGGGATAGGACAAATCTTCATTGAAAATGAGCTCGTTTCAAACTTTCATTGTGATCTTAAGTAGAGAAAACCAAAAAACGGTGAAGGAAAACATCATGACGAAACCCTATCCTAGAGCCAAAAAAATCAAAAACTCGAAGACATGTCCACCAACCCGCACTGGGCCCGTGTGGTGAATTACGACCCATTCCCTCTCCTAGAGAGGAGGCCTGAGTCCCAGCAGGTGGAACATTATAAGGCTGACTATACTTATCTATAGAAAGAATACTACTATTAATCGGTGCGAGATATACCATAGGTATAACACAGAAATATCCTATATATCGTCACTATTCATTATCTTATTGGTAAGATAATGAAATCTTACCAATAAGAGGATTTACAGTTGTGAACGTTATATGTTACGAATTTTTGCCGTTTGATGGGGCGTCTGCTACAGCGGTAGCTAAGCCCCTGTTTGCTAATAGGCTAATTATTTCCTGTTAAATTGTGGGGAATGGATATTTTAATTTAATTCTACACGTATTTAAGTCAGTAGCCTTGGGAGTATACCGATGTTAATATAATCAAATATATAAGTACCTAAATGTAGCCGAATTAACTTTACAAAATGGAGGTCAGTAAATAAATCCCTCTTCTTTTATAATAGTTACTTATAATAAATGAAGACGTGTCCGTGTAAATGTCACATCGATGTCGGGGTCGCCGGCCATGGCTGACTGCCCAGCGACCCTTAGACCGTCCTTCCTCGCTAAATCTTACTGAGATCTAATTTTATAATACATTGCGCCCGTGTTTACCGGAACCCTCGCAATGGAGGGTGATTGTGTTTAGTTTATGTGGACACCGTTTTTAGGGTTCCGTACCTCAAAACGAAAAAACGGAACCCTTATAGGATCACTTTGTTGTCCGTCCGTCTGTCTGTATGTTAAGACCCTTTATCTCAAGAACGCGTGGAGGTATCGAGTTGAAATTAAAACCATATACTCAAGTCTGCGGTCTCTTGAAGCTGTGAAAAAATCAAAAAATTAACGAAAAAAAAAGATACGGCCGCTTATGTCGCAAAAAAACGTATATTTCGACAAGGGAATCAAAATTCATAGGGACCGTTTGACCTAGAACCCTGAAATTTTGCATGAAACAAGATCTTATAGCACAAATACAGGAATAAATCTGAAAACTAAAGATTAGTAGTAAAGTAAAAAAAAATTTTTTTTGAAAAAATTAGTTGTTGGTACGGAAGTTAGTTGGTACACTCAGTATACGAGTCCGATTGGCACTTGCCCAGTTTTTTTATAGTTTTTGTTTTATATTGAAAAAATAAGTGAGAACATAGAATGTTAAAATTAAATAATAGATAATAATTTAAGCGTTAATAATCGAAATCTAAACATGTAGGTACCTGATTTACATAAGTAAACTAGCAGACCCAAACGTCGTTCTGCCACATAAATTATCAAAGAAAAAATAGGGGGTGGGGGTAGGAGGGTAAAAAATAGCCTACCACCTATTCTAAGATCTACCAAATACACACAAAAAAAATTATGATAATCGGTCTAGCCGTATAGGAGGAGTTCGATAACAAACACTTTTACAATATAAGGTTACAAACCCTGCAGAAAAGTATGTTTATAAACAACAGTTTGCATTTTAATTCAAATAAACACAAGCAAGGGGCAGGCCTCCCACAGGTGGATAATGGCCTGGTCAAGGTGGCGCGAATCTGATGGGTGCAAGACGCACAAGACCGGTCGTTAGGGCGACTCTTGGGGGATGCCTATGTCCAGATAATAGTGACGATCATGATAAAACAAAAGCATACTAAAAGCTGTTCACTAAATTGGACGACATCTAAATAATTCCAGATAAAGGAAACGTTTACAGGTGCTTCAAGACAACTTCAGAGTAAATTAAAAATAAAGAACTACAAGAAAAATATAGAGAACTGTCTTCAAAGAAAAGTACATTGTGTATTTTACTTTGACATCCAGATGGGTGAACTACTCTGAAAGAGGAAAAGGAAATGTCCTAAAATAAAACATTACACCTACACCTACCCTATTCAGGGAGCCGTGAGACAAAAGGTAAACAAACCATATATAGTACTTCTAAATTATAGACTACAGATACTGCACACATTTTACATTAAAATGTGACGTTTTGTGATCAGGCGGGTTATAATCCGCCAACTTTTTCACTATAGATACGAAAGTGCCGCTTTCAGATATTTTCGTTGAATTCTTGTTATTTCGTTGTTAATTTTGTTGTTTTCATTTAGTTTCTTGTTTTTTTTTTTTTTAAGTTTAAGTTACTGGTTAAATGATTTGTTTTTGGTGTATTGTCGTTTTCGTACTTAAAAAAACCCGTCGAAGAAACTTGGCCGAAGGTACCTACATTGTTTTCTTTGTTTACATTTTGTCTCCAGCCCAGATGAATACGGCATACACTTCGAGAATGGTTTAAAATATATCTTCCTTTATAAAGATGTGAATGAAACTTCGCCAAATTATTAGCATAGATTTCTGGGCAATGTTTTTTTTTTTTTCAAGAAACGTTATATTAATGTAGAATGGTAGAAAATCCTGAAAGAAAACCTAATAGAAAGTAACTAACAATAGAATAAGCTTGTTGAAAATTATATTTTCGAGCCGTTTGTGGTTGAAACTATCGGATAGTGAGGTGCGAGTGCTCAAATATTATATAGAGATCAGTCAACTTGTTGACACTTCGCGTGACCCAAGAGCTAGCCTTGGACAGAGGATAAGCATTGCCACGATGTATGCCAGTCTCTTGGGCACATTACCAGTCGACAGTGATGCGGAGCTTTTCGATGCCATATTATTTAGACTGTTTTAGTCAGTTTTAATCAGTTAAGGGTTTTCTTTTTGGATCATCAAACTTGACAAAGACCTGTAACCTGTACCTACTTTCTGTGCAAATAAAGATCTATTCTATTCTATTCTTTTATTGTAATTATAAATGTTATGATGTTTTGTTAGTTATAAATGTTTTTTTTTTATTTGTAAGTAGATATTAACACAGTGTCTCAAGACGAAAGACTATGACCATTGCGTGTTGCCAGTGATGACATATGGCTCTGAAACGTGGTCGCATACAATGGGCCTCATCAGAAGACTTAACCTTTTGACGTGCGTAATTAGAGACACAATAGTAAGACAATGGCTTCCGGGCGCCGGCTACCGCCTGAGCGTTAATGAATTAAAGTCACTCAGAGGACAATGGAAAGAGCTATGCTCGAAGTTTCCTTGTGTGATCACATCAGAAATGAAGATATCCGCAGGAGAACCAAGGTTACCGACTTAAGTGGCAGTGGGCAGGGCACATTGTTCTCAGAACAGATGGTCGATGTGGACGAAAGGTTCTGATGTGGCGACCACGTACCGGCAGATGCAGCGTTGGAAGGCCTCCCACAAGGTGGCGAGGGTCGCGGGAATCCGATGGATGATTGATGATGGAGACGCACAGGACCGTTCGTTTTCGGGGAGGCTAATGTCCAACAGTGGACGTCTTTCGGTTGAAATAATGATGATAAGTAATTATTTATTAATTACTTAATAAATACTTTTTGGTCCAAAATGAATTAGATTAATTACGGTGCTTAAGCCTGCGATTACCAGTCTCTGAAGTTCCAAAAAATGTTTGATCAACAGATTAGTTATGCTTCACACAGACACATAAGATAAATCTTTTAAATTAAGTTAACCTGTATGTACCACAGTTGAGTTGTAAAAACTTTTGTTTTGCCTCCCAAAAGGCTTGTCCCAATATAACTTGCTTACAACTTACATTACTTGATTAATAAGAAAAGTTGCGTGTGTCACGTGTGTGACGGTCTCTTTTAGTCATAAGAATTTCAGAGGCGTAGTATGTTTTATTATCTACCTACATACCACCAAATAGGACGGAGAGCTTAAGTCATCATATTATAATATACTAGCTGTCCCCAGCGAGTTCACCCGCGTCCTTAGTTACTGCTCCGCTCCCGTGGGTTGTAGTGTGATGATACATAGCCTATAGCCTTCCTTAATAAATGATCTATCTAACACTAAACGTACACGTTTGTGTAAGCAACCACAATACAGGGATAATTCCTAGTATAGGGCTAAATTTAAAGAAAGAAAAATGTTACACTATTATTATTTGACTGGCCTGCTAGTCTAGTGGTTAGTAGCCCTGACTGCTATGCCGGAGGTCGATTCCCACCCAGGACAAATGTTTGTGTGATGAGCATGATCATTTGTTCTGTGTCTGGGTGTAATTTATCTATAATATGTATGTATTTAGAAATATATAAGTATGTTTATCAGTTGTCTAGTACTCATAACACAAGCTCTGCTTAGCTTGGGACTAGACGGCGTTGTGTGATAGTTGTGGAATATTATTATTATTATTCAAATGTGGCTTTTTATCAGTATTTTTTTATATAATTATAACAAACAATTTCACAGTTTTGTGATATTAGTTTAAAAAATAAACACCAACATTGTGTTGATCAAATATCTCCAGAGCTACAGACACCATTTGTATGGTTGTTTACGCGATCCACACAGTTCTATGTTATGAATAGGACCGCAGATGAATCAATTCTAAACCAAGTCCTAGTATTCAAATGGGCGCTCAGAGGGGTATAATCTCTGAGACTGTAAGTAAACAACATGGTGGTCAGAGGCCATAATATATCACGAGCTTAACGCGATGCATTTGACGACTTAAAGTGAACTGTTAAATGGATGGAGTTATATAGGGTGTATACTAGTGTGGGCAGGGCACATTGCTCGCAGAATAGATGGTCAATGGGTTCGAAAGGTTCTGGAATGGCGACCACGTACCGGAAGACGCAGTGTTGGAAGGCCTCCCACAAGGTGGACCGATGACCTGCTGAGGGTCGCGGGAATCCGATGGATGCGAGACGCACAGGACCGGTCATTGTGGCGAAATTTGGGGGAGGCCTATGTCCAACAGTGGACGTCTTTCGGCTGTAATGATGATAATGATGATGACTAGTGTATAGCTCCATCCCTCTTTCTCTCTCGCACGTCTAACATTTTATCACTTCATGGTAAGGCCCCCGGATGGTTTACTTTCCTCCATAGAGCAACATATACTTTATTTCTGTACTAATTACTGCTAACAGTGGCTTTACTCGCGTGATAGTAGACGGGAACATACTCCGGGATAAAAAGTATTCCATGTGCTATTCCAGGGCATCGTCCATCCGCGTACCAAGTTTCATCGAAATCCATTCTGTCGTTTGAGGGTGAAGAAGTAACTTTTACTCGCGTGATAGTAAACGGGAACATACTCCCGGTATAAATAGTATTCCATGTGCTATTCCAGGGCATCGTCCATCCGTCTACCAAGTTTCATCGAAATCCATTCTGTCGTTTGAGGGTGAAGAAGTAACCTTTACTCGCGTGATAGTAAACGGGAACATACTCCCGGTATAAATAGTATTCCATGTGCTATTCCAGGGCATCGTCCATCCGTCTACCAAGTTTCATCGAAATCCATTCTGTCGTTTGAGGGTGAAGAAGTAACCTTTACTCGCGTGATAGTAAACGGGAACATACTCCCGGTATAAATAGTATTCCATGTGCTATTCCAGGGCATCGTCCATCCGTCTACCAAGTTTCATCGAAATCCATTCTGTCGTTTGAGGGTGAAGAAGTAACCTTTACTCGCGTGATAGTAAACGGGAACATACTCCCGGTATAAATAGTATTCCATGTGCTATTCCAGGGCATCGTCCATCCGTCTACCAAGTTTCATCGAAATCCATTCTGTCGTTCGAGGGTGAAGAAGTAACCTTTACTCGCATGATAGTAGACGGGAATATACTCCCGATATAAAAAGTATTCCATGTGCTATTCCAGGGCATCATCCGTCCGTGTACCAAGTTTCATCGAAATCCATTCTGTCGTTCGAGTGTGAAGAAGTAACAAATATAGATATTATACATACACACACTAACAAACTTTCACCTTTATAATATTAGTGTGATTTCTGTTAAGGTTTTCAAAAGAATTTTTCCCCGAAAACATTTTTTGTATTAAAGCCTATATCCTACCTGAATTTATTGTTGTTTTATTAATAGCGACAGGATTTAACGTTTACAGTGTATGAAGTTGAGGTTCTTATTTTGTCCTTGTGTTGAGATATTTCTTGCTGGGACCGAAATTGTGTTTGTAAATAATTATGTCAGAGGTTAAAAACAACATTTATTTTTAAGACCTCTCAAGTCTCATTTCACTCGTAGGTATTTATCTAACACAGCGGAAGCTTATTGCCAAATGGGTTTACGAAACAGCAAACAAATGATCCTAATAAAATTTTTTGAAGAGTAGTGTTAATACTCCTTCAGGCGCAGTCAGGTAAAAGCAGCGCATTTTTCTCTGAATTAAAAAACCATAAAATTAAAACTATTTTATTTTCACATAGGGCAACTTATAAAACGTCAACGTCACATGGTTATTTATGATCGTTAGAAGCTAGTACAAAGTTCCAATTGGTCAATCGGCAAGAAACTCCATTGTTATATTTAAAAAAATATATATTTTTTTACAATATTTGCATATTACAATATTAATAGGTATGAGAGGACAATGTAGGCCAGTCAACATTAAACCCAAAACCTCTTCTTGCCTTTGTCCCAAGTTATTTAGCGTCGGCGCAACAAGTGTTCTTCATTCACTCCTCTATCAGACATCAAGCTGAGAGGAGTTCTGTGAAAAAATAGGGAGTATTGACTCTCTATTTTTTCATGTCGTCAGGTCCTCCCACAACCCATTTAAGTATCATATTTGAACGACTTATTTAAACTATTGTATGTTTTGCAGCATCAGCAGCAGCAGACAGTCAGAACGGCTGGGGTGCACTCGGCGGGCTGTACGCGCTACTGGCCCAGCACGACGCACTCGGCGGGCATGCGCTGGCGCGTAAGTCCGTGCGCTCGCCGTCCCGCCGCCTGCGCTTCGGACGCCGATCAGACCCCGATATGCCTCCTCAAGCTCCTGTAAGTATAAAAACAAAAGAACTCAACAAGTTCTTAAGGCCGGGTGTGTAGAACTCACAACCGATGTACGTGTGAACGTAGACAAATCAAAAGGAGTAGGTACCTATAGTAAAACCGCAAATAGAAGAAGAAGCAAAACGATCTGTAGGTTCCGTTCACCCCCATAGAAAAACTATGGGGGTGAACGGAACCTACAGATCGATAGGCGATTTTTTTATGTAGAGGGTGGCCAGCCCGGACTTATCAACTTCAAATTACGATATATTTTTTCACAATGATATAATTTAAGCTGCCCCGAAACGTAAACTCTCAGTAGTCTTTAATCGATTTTCAACTTTATATTACTGGATATAAAGTTGAAAATCTATTGAAGATTACATAGTGTTTTCGTTCGTTCCGGTCGCTAACGCTCAGTAGTCTTTAATAGATTTTCAACTTTATGCTCTTAGGTATAAAGTTGAAAATCTATTGGAGATTACTAAGCGTTCACGTTTATCGTTTGCAACTTGGCTAGGGGGGCTGGTTCGAGACGGCGGCGCTGGAGAAGAATGCCTGGAAAGACTTGGGGAGGCCTTTGCGCAGCACTGGAACAGTAATGGCTAGGATAAAAAAAAGCTTGGCTAAAAAAAACCTTAGTTTTTAGTGTGTACCTATTTTACCAATATTTTGCTTACTTGATTAGGATACCTAATAAAATAAAACTTCCCATTCAATTAATCACGACTCATGCCTTGAATTAACCCAACAGAAAGTCAGGTTTTGTGGAAACTCGTCAGTTTGGGAGTAAATTGATACGTTACCCAAAAAAAAATATATATGTATAAAATGTTAATAATAGATCATTTTTCAGTTCACGTTAGAACTTCATTAATTGTGAAAACATCACAATTAATTAAGCTGATAATAGTGGTTATGGTCTTAAATACGACCCCAAATTAAAATGCAACCCTTTAACTAAAAATGGAAATAGAAAAACAGCAAAAATAGGAATGATGGCAAAAAGTTGTATAGGTCGAATTTGCTCACCTGTATTTATATATTATGTATGTATGTGTAACTAGAAAACATGGCGAAGAGGAATTATTTCAGTCTGATCCACAATCGGATTCGCTGCTTAATGATTAATGGTGTAGGGGACTAAGGCTCGATTTTTAGGGATTAATGTTGTTTGACAGCTTTTGTGTGAAAAATATGTCAAACAGCTATAGGTATATGATACAAGTTTACTGACTATAGAAAAAAAAACTCTGAAACGTAACTTAGTAACAGGAGGTACCCGGAAATAAAGAAAGAAAGAAAAGACGTCTATTCGTGCCTCACACAATCGTAAGTATAAACTAAAAATACATAATGAAAAAAGAAAGAAAATTAAAATCTGTGCAAGGCTAAAAAGACACCTAACTCAGCAAATGCTGCGATATTTTATTGAGTTATAAATAAAAACTGTTTCAGTCCAGAGACAAGACTATACAATCGTGTTCAAAGCTGAGTTTTGACTAATATTCGAAGTGCTATATTTTCTCCTCGGACGCCAAAAAGCGTTACCTCAAAATTCTGTTTCTTTTTTTACATCGACTAGCTTGAAACTTCCGCAACAAGTAAGCTCGTCGAAAAAACCGTAACTTTATTGAAACATTGAAAAACAAAACACTATTTATAGATATTTACTTAGGTAATTTATGAATGTGAAAGTAGGTAACTCTGTAAATTTGTTTCGAAAGTAGATCTGTACGTCTTAGCCGCTAAACCGAACTAGATGAAATTTAACGTAGATATAGCCTGTTACCTGAAAAAACACTTAAGATCTTTTTTTTCCATTTTGTTTCATACATTAGTAGCTATTTTTAAATATGGAAACAAAAATCATTTTTCTACAAAATCCCTGTTTTCTCGAAACTGACTTTGATTTAATTCCCGTTTTTTAGTTTCCGAGAGCAGTATTAACGACAGAGTAAAACAGTAAATAATGAAGATCCCTTTCAACAATTTCCTCACTTATTTAATCTATAGTTACGATTCATTGAGCCGTTCTTTTGTAAGTTCTTTGATTTAAAGAGATGTGTGAACAAAGAACCTTCTACAATTCAAAATGATTTAACTCTGGTCTATCTGTTTAATGAATTCAGAATCTAATAATAAACCTGACTGCACACAGGAAATCTTACAAATACAAATATTTTTTTTTTGTTAAACATAGGTGGGTTATTTATTTATTTATTATATTCTTTATTGTACACCACATAAACAAAAATAAGGACAAACATAATTAAAAATAAGTGTACAATGGGCGGTCTTATCGCACAGGGCAATTTCTTACAGACAACCTTTGGATGGACTGAAAGAGAGGAGATGGATTTAGGGCTGTCAGTGTACAACATCAGAAAAATACTAATAAGACAGAATAACACACATACAATATAAGAAAAAAAATATATAATAATAAATATTAAATATATAATTGAGCCAGGAGAAGAAAAAATGAAAGGTAATGCTCCTTCACCATTTTTTTAAACGTGGGTAGCATTTGAGCACGCCTCACTTCTAAGGGTAACGCATTCCACAAACGAGCTGCTTGAATTGTGAAAGATTTGTCAACGAAAGAAGTGGAATGCGTGCGAATACTTAATTTTAGGTTTTTCGATGATCTCAAGGACCTACTATGTGTGTCACTGAGAAACTGAAATCGTTCCTTAAGATAAAACGGGGTACAAGGATTAAATAGCACATTATAAAGCAAAGAAAGTATGTGGGCGTTCCGGCGAAGGCGAATAGGAAGCCATTTGAGCTTAGTACGAAATTCAGAAACGTGGTCATACTTGCGCAAGCCAAATATGAACCTGATACAGAGATTTTGAAGTCGCTCAAGCTTATCCAATTGGTCTTAGGTGAGATCAAGATAGCTGGCAGCAGCATAGTCCAGAATTGGAAGAAGAAGAGGTTAGGTACAGATGTTCTAATTATTAAGGAACGCTATGTCTAGCCGTCAACGGCGTACAAATATTATATGCATGCATGCTAATTACAACAAATTTTCAAACGTTAATAAGTCAATAAAATCAATATAAAAAATAATATTACATTTAAATCATTCAAAGTCAAAATGTCAAAACACAAAACAAACAAAAAAATAATATAACATTTAAATCATTCAAATTAAAAATTTCTTCTTCTACTAAAAGCTAGTAATCAGAAATCAGAAACGATAAGTCCAAATAAACCATTTATAGGCACTTTTAAATTGTCAAATTGTCGGTCAGTCAAAAAGTGAAACTAAATTGGACGTTCCAAAGCGTAAAAGAAAGTGCAAGAAACTCCATGGACATTAGAGGAAATCTAATCCCGCTTTTAGCAGTACCAAATATATCTAAACCACAATCAGACCATAGTCAAAGTCGAGAGACAGCAATCCGATTGAATCACTCTTATTTAGCAATTGTATTAATTTGAATACATCAGTAATCTGTCGGTAAGCGTTCCTGAAGCATTCGGCGGCAATCTAATAAACTCATATCTCTAGGAACCGCCGGCGCTGTCGTGAATTATCTCTAACAGATTCTCATATTTAAATCATCATCATCATCATCATTATTTTAGCCTAAAGACGTCCACTGTTGGACATAGGCCTCCCCCAAGTGTCGCCACAATGAACGGTCCTGTGCGACTCGCATCCATCGGATTCCCACAACCCTTACCAGGTCATCGGTCCACCTTGTAGGAGGTCTTCCAACGCTACGTCTTCCGATACGTGGTCGCCATTCCAGAACCTTTCGGCCCCAACGACCATCCGTTCTGCGAACAATGTGCCCTGCCCATTGCCACTTAAGGAATATGCATATTTAAATACCTACTTGGTATTAATTTACCGCGGTGACGTTTGCTTCTGGTATTTGTGGTATCTATCTACTCATACATACGAGGGTGGTCTGAAAAGTTTCTGACCTCTACGTGTGTGTCTTACCGGCAAATTAAAGCTTTGATGTAACGGGCTTCGAGAGTTCAACGGCCATCGTTGGCCCTTTAGATATTTGATTATTAGGAAATTTAATGTTATATCTCTCATTGTAAACTAAATGTCTTGTACTTATCTTTGTTACGACAGAAACTATGCAGACCATCTGTGTAATCATATTTAAGTACAAGTTTATAAATAACTAGCTGTCCCCTGCGTTTGTTAATACTTTTATAGTGCGTAGACGTAGCTGAGGAGTGGAACTCCCTGCCAGAGTTTGTCTTTCCTGGCAGATATAAACTGCTGGAGGTTTTTAGGTCTCGAATATAATTTTATGGAAATGCTCCATCGTCGAATGCATCATCACTTACCATCAGGTGAGATAGTGGTCTATCACGTGCCTATTAGTTACAAAAAGAAACAATACTTGGGTAGTTGACTCATTTTTGAGTTTCGTACCTCAAAAGGAAAAATCGGAACCCTTAAAGGAATCACTTGGTTGTCCGTCTGTCTTTCAGTCTGTCTGTCAAGACCCTTTGTCTCGGGAACGCGTGGAGGTATCGAGTTGAAATTAAAACCATATATTCAAGTCTGCAGTCCCTTGAAGCTGTGAAAAAATCAAATTTCTGAGTTACGAAAAAAAAAGATACGGTTGTTTAAAAAAACGTATATTTCGACACTCTCAAGGGAATTGAAATTCATAGATTCTGATTCATAGAATCTGATTGATCTGATTTATAGAATCTGAAATGTGACGTCACCGCCAATAGGTTACATGTTTACAAAAGAGAAAGCGAGATGTCCCCTCCACGCCCCTATTCTTCCTCGTACCAATATTTGAATTGCTAATTGCTGCTTCATTTAATAACTAATTTTGACACGGTTTTCTGAATAACATTTCTTTTTAGTGTTAGTTGTTGTTTAGTATAAAAATATTGTACTAAAGTAAACACACAATTGTAACGAAGTCTAAACGATCACATATAAGTGTAGCATATAATAGGTATTACCTATGCTAATGTGTACCGTACAGTCTTTAACCCTGTCCAGTGCAAATAGACTCATTTAAACGCTTATCCAACTTATGAAAGACGTGTAAATGAACCACCTTTGTTTGCATTGCAAAACGAGTGCGGATAAATACGAATACTTCTGACTCAATTTGGACATCCCACCCATACGCACAAAATTTTTTGGGAACACAGTCATCGTGCGTACAGCTAAGGAGTTGAATTCCCTGCGTTTCCTGATAGTTATAACAGGGGTCTTTATGTCAAGCGTGAATAGGTAGGTTACTTCTATGCAAACGAGCTCCATCGTCGACTACATCTTCGCTTATGATCAATGGTCAAACGCAAGTCTATCTATAATAATAGTATAAGCGTGTATTGTCAACGACACCACTGAACCCTACCACTGTGATTTAATTCACATTTTTTCTTTTGGTAACAATACCATCATAATTAAGTTAAAATGTACGCATTTATCGATTCACTATACGTGATGGCATATCACGTAGATTTTCGCAGGAGGCGCTCCACGGTGGACGCCATCATGCGCGTGCGAGCTCTCACGACGGGGGATGCGGTGTCCCAGGGCAGGTGTGTCGTGGCGGTGTCATTGGACATCGCTAACGCTTTCAATTCCCTGCCCTGGAGTAGCATTAGGAGGGCACTCCGGTATCACCGGGTGTCCGACTACCTCTGTCGTGTGATCGAGGCCTTCCTGTCGGACAGGTACATCATCTACCCTGGTCACCAGGGAGAGTGGAAACGGCGCGAGATGTCGTGCGGTGTTCCGCAGGGATCGGTACTAGGACCGCCCTTGTGGAACATCGGCTACGACTACGTGCTGCGCGGCGACCTCCCTGACGGGGTCAGCGTGGTCTGTTACGCAGACGACACGCTGGTCCTGGCGCAGGGAGAGTCGTACCAGGCGGCGGTCGAATTAGCGACACGCGGGGTTGCGATAATCGTTGATAGGATCCAGCAGTTGGGACTCGAGGTGGCGCTGCAAAAGTCCGAGGCCATGTGTTTTCACGGCCCTCGGAGCGCGCCGCCTCGGCGCTCCCAATTAACGGTAGGAGAAGTTCACATCGGCGTCGGGTCGACGATGAAGTACCTGGGACTCGTCCTCGACAGCCGGTGGAATTTCGAGGAGCACTTCTGACGTCTGGCTCCCAAACTGAATCGGACTGGGGCTGCCCTCAAGCGGCTCCTGCCCAACTTTGGGGGTCCAGACGCCTCCTGCCGGAGGCTCTACGCAGGCATCGTATAGTCCATGGCCCTTTATGGGGCGCCATCACTGCAAAAGCGACCGACGGCCCAGCTGAACGCGTGCCAGAGGGTCATGGCCATACGGATGGTGCGGGGATACCGCACGGTTTCCCGCGAAGTGGCGAGCCTCCTTGCTGGCCAGCCACCATGGGATCTGGTGGCAACAGGCCTTGCACGCATGCACGATCTGCGTGTGGAGATGCAACGTCGGGGCGAAACTCCGCTGCCACGACAAGTCGCGGCATGGCGGACAGAGCTCCGGCGGGGTCTCATGGCGGAATGGCGACAGCGACTATCGCAACCCAGTGCTGGGCACGCCATAATTATAGCGGTAAGTCCCCTCTTTGAGGAGTGGCTGGAAAGGCAACACGGCGTCCTTACCTTCCGCATGACGCAGGTCCTCACCGGACATGGTAAGTTCGGGAGGTTCCTGCACCGGATTCGTGCGGAAGAAACGCCCGGGTGTCACCATTGTGTGGACCACCCGGAGGACACGGTGGAGCACACGGTGGAGGTGTGTCCCGCTTGGGCAGAGCAACGCCGTGTCCTCGTGGGGGCTATCGGTGGCGGCGATCTCTCGCGCCGGGCCTTGGTACAGGCCATGGTCCGGAGCGAGGAGGAGTGGCAGGCGGTCGCCTCCTTCTGCGAAGCAGTAATGCTAGCAAAGGAGGCGGCCGATCGCGTGAGGCAACGGTCCTCACGCCCCAATCGCCGCCGGGATTCCGATCCCGGCCATCGTAGGTGCGGGCTTGCGGACGGCGAGCAATGGGTGGCTCGCCTTCCGACCGTCCGGTAACCGTCCGGACCGAGCCCAAGTCGTCGACGGCGCGTGCTGTTCCACGCGCGCCTCAAGGAGATGTCAGCAACTGTAGGGGCCTAGCAGGGTCGAAGCCTACTGGGGCCAAGGGTCTGATTCTGAAAGGAAGACTCGGCCCTGGTACGAAAGGCAATGAAGGAACAGGAGTGGGTTTTTAGTCAGTAAAAGTTTGACACTATCTCCCGCCCCGCCCAAGGGCGGGGGATGTCATAAGATGATTTTCCCACCGAAAAAAAAAATAAAATAATATATCACGTAGATTTGAAACTAAAAATACAGCTGTTCCTTAAAAAGATTTTAATAAAACTTTATTTATCAATCAAAACTAAAATGAAGCCAGGAAAAAAAACAAAAGCAAAAAATATTTAAAGCAAAATAAACTCCCGTAGTAAGTGCAGGTCCCCCCATGAAACCGCAACAGTTTTCTGACGGAGGCTCTAAGTGTTTCTCGAGTGGATAATGCATTATAATGTTCACCGACGACCAGATAATATTACACACAGCCAACCTACCCCTCCCCCTCTAGCCCCCCTAGCCAGTGGCGTAGCTAGGCGTGGGAGAAGCGGCTCCACGCCCACGAACTTACACTTAAAGAGACCTCGCGTGATGACGAGCGAGGGTTCTTTAAGTATGAGGTTTTAATTTCATGTAACCGACTATTACTAAAAAAAGTTTTTATATACTAGTTTTTTAACCGACTTCTAAAAAAGGAGGAGGTTCTCAATTCGGATGTTTGTATTTTTTATATTTACAAAAAGATGGCAAGATCACTGCATTTTTAACTCATAGTCTTTTCCAACTACCTTGGGTTCAGCTTCCAGTGTAATCGGATGCGGCTAATTACCCGGGTTTTACATGGAGCGACTGCTTATCAGACAAGGCAAAATGACAAGTACCTATTTTTTTTCCCAAGAACATTGATCTTGGGAAACAATAGATACTCAAAGAAAAGGACCTCGCTAATTCGTCTTCGCTTACATCTAGATTAGTCCACGCTACGCTTCTGCCTGTTACCTATACTCAGCGACGTAAAAGCTATCTCACGATCCTTTTCACTCCGACCACCAACGTTTTAAAACCAAAACAGGTACCCTGACTTAATTTAATTTAGCTTATTCATCTTTCACAAGTCTATTATTATACGAGTACCTTCCATGTTATCTTTTGCAAGGATCTTAATTGTTGAGTTGTCCCTAACATACGCCAGAGGCATACCTTTCATCTTTTCGGTAAATTATAATCTTAATTTCCTAAACCAGTGAATGCGCTGAGTAATACGATTTGTCATATCTGACTTATTCTGTATTATCTGTAGTAGGTACCTAACCCTATGCGTTAGTTTAATTTTTTTCGAGTGCAGTTCAGTAGTTGTTTTAATTACTTATTCGCAAAATGATTAACCTTTCGAATACCATAATTAGAGACACAATAGAAAGACAATGAGAGAGCGAACGCCGGTGTTCGCTTGGGGTTTAATGAATAATGAATTAATAGAGAATATTGTGACGTAAAATTGGTGTAATTTTCTATCTCATGTGTCTGCACAACTGGACAATATGTGGAATAATTGAAACCGGCGCGAAATCGGTAAAATGGTGCTGAGAATTTTAGTGTGGAACTACCTCAGCAAACCTTGCTAAGAAGGCTAACTCGAGACATTTACTGCCAAATACTGCGTCTGTTACATCCACAGGCTGATCTTTAAGGCGTATATTTGTACTGCCGCCTGCCTGCATAGAGCCCCGCTGACCTTTAAATCCATTTTCTTTGCGAAACATTGATTGATTTACATATGCTATGTACATACTGAAGAACACTTAACCAACAATTTCTTTGTGCACACTTAACCAGCAACTTACGAATTATCATCATTTCTCTATCCTTTTCCCAACTAGCTTGGGGTCGGCTTTAAGTCTAACACATTTTTTTTTATTTGATAAGTTCGCGGTTGACCGCTATCTCACCTGCCCCCCTAGCCAAGTTGCAAACGATAAACGTGAACGCTTAGTAATCTCCAATAGATTTTCAACTTTATACCTAAGAGCATAAAGTTGAAAATCTATTAAAGACTACTGAGCGCTAGCGACCGGAACGAACGAAAACACTATGTAATCTTCAATAGATTTTCAACTTTATATCCAATTGCATAAAGTTGAAAATCTATTAAAGACTACTGAGAGTTTACGTTTATCGTTGACGATCGTGACTTGGCTAGGGGGGCTGATGGAAAGCAACAATGCGGTCGACGATGGAGCGCGCTTACCTAGAAGTACCTAACCTATTCACTCTTGACTTAAAGATTCCCGGGTTGCAATACAATGCTGCTGAATACCTATGTTTTACTTGTACATGGGGCGACTGCCTATCAGGCCTCCACAACCAGTAACTGGACACCATGATACTCCTTGGATAGACTGATGGTCAGACTTTCTGGAGTCTGACCACCTGTAACCACCTTCAAAGATCTACGATTGACGCGAACAACGGCTTTACGTGCTTTCCGAGGCACGGAGTGTCAGTAATGCTTTAGATACAAACTTGGAAAAGTATATATAGTCAAATGGGGTGAATAGAAACTCAGGGGCGAATAGAATCAAAACTTCAAAGGGTATTTTCTCGATATTTGAATATTTTTTGCAGCATTTAACTGTATCAATATATTAATGAATTGTTATTCTAAAAAGTCGATGCTTTATTAGAAGCCGATAATATCGTATCAAAGTGAAAAACCAAACCAAAGTTTTGTTTCTATTCACCCCTGCGTTTCTATTCACCCCGTTTTACGGTATATGAATTGAAAAATTCATATTATGTAAGTGCCCAAAAAATTACTTGTAAACACGATTAGTATTCTAAATTTACAAGAGTTGCAATATGCGTGGACTGTAATGCAAAATACGGGACAACTGTCGAAGCTCTGGTTTCAAGTGGAGTATAGTAGGTACCGATAAATCAAAAACATTGTGTCTGCATTGCCGCTACAAGACTTTAGTTAACCTACATTTAAAAAAAAAACTGTATGCCCAACTTAATTTTAATTAAATAGGGACTTGATTGCCATTAAAACTTGGTCCGATAGATTTGGTGTTGCTGTAAACCCCAACAAGTGTCAGGCCGTCATCATTGGTAGTTCTCGAAGTATCGCCAAAGTGGATGTTACAACTTTGCCACAGTCATTTCTTTTAGCACTGACGTAAAGGATCTGGGCTTACTTATCGATAGTACTCTGAACTGGCGTACTCAAGTCGTTAGTGTCAGTCAGAGTGTTAACTGAACGCTGCGAGTCCTGTATCGTTTCAAATTTATTACCATCGATGATCGAACCCGAAGACAATGGTTGTGCAGACCCAAATTTTTTCAATCATCGATTATGGCAACGTGTGCTACTATGACCTGGACGCAGATCACCTCAACAAACTTGACCGTCTTCTAAATTACTGCATTCGATTTGTTTTCAATCTGCCCAAATATGATCATGTCTCTGCGTATCGGTCGTTATAAACTGGTTGCCCATACGCCGGCGCAGAAAGCAAAGGGCGCTTCCTTGTTCTAATTTTTAGTCTCTTTCAATTCTTCTAATTAGCCCTTTACTTCCAATACATTTGCGTCAATGACAACAAAAATCTACAGTCATCACATAACTTACTACTATTTCATTGTCCGTACGCACCATACCGACTTTATTTACTGTTCTTTTCATCTTCTAGCTATTTCTCTTTGGAATGTACTCCCCCAAGAAATTAAGATGACAACGAACCGATTGACTTTCAAAGTAAAGGTTCGCGAGTACATTCGTAAGAAGTTGGCAGTAGTATCGTCACAGCGATAATTTGTTTTCTTATTATTTGTTTGCACAAATTGTTTCAGTGTATTCGTGTATTTTATTCTTTCTCGATTGAGTACAAATTTTGTATTTATAGTTTATTGGTAACCTATAAAATAAAGTAAGTTTGTATAAATAAAGTGTGTTAAATGTTTGTGCCTAATATTGCACCTACCACAATTTGTCTCTGCATTACATAAAGATTGACTGGTATAAATTGCCGTAAGGCATTAAGTCTGCTTCTGAACTTTTGTGTGTAGGAAGAATTAAATAAATAAATAAAACTTAAGAGAGAAAAAACAAAGCAAGTCTGGCTTGTAATTTAACGAGCAGAAATTGTATAATCCCTTCATTAGTCTAAGTTCAGATAACAAGCGCTGGCGTTAACTTTGTCGTAATAAAACACGTGTAGAGCCGTGAACTTCTTATAAACAGTAGTTAGTAATCAATATCGTGACTTCATAAAACGGTTTAGTAAAGTAATAAAGCAGCAAGCTTATTTTGTAAAAGGTGAAATGTGTAAATTTAGTAAATATACACTTTGCGTTGGACGGGGTGTGAATGAAAATGTGAGGCTTTATTTAATGCTTAGTCGAAAATTAAAATGACAAGAAAATTAAAATGTGAAAATGACAAGAAAATTAAAATGTGAAATAACAAGCGGCCAGAACGGAGTCTAGGTTATTTTAGTCTATGCAAATATCAAATGCGTGTGCTTTCGCTGATACTCAAGAAAAACATTGTTAAGAAAACTGAACTTATAAATCGTGAGAAGTACTGTAGGTACTGTAAAAGTATCGTGATCAACGTGTCCATCTCTGTAGATATATTAGAAGAAGAGACCTATCGACAGGTCAATGTTATTTTTTAAGAACAAATTTCTTAATTACAATCTAGCCTAAAAGACTAACAAGCAATTAACTGTAACTGACGTCCTTTTACACAAGTCAGTAGCACTTTTTTATATTATATAATATTGATGAAACACTTTGTTCGTGTGCTATATATATATGCACAGCATTTATCGCTGTTATACACTAACTATAAACAATACGAGGATAATAACTCAAAAGGTTTAATTCACTTTTGTCTACGCACTAGGTCCTAGTTGTTTTTTATTTTATTTTTTATTTATGGGACAATAAACAACTACAATATACATATATTATACACTAAAAAAAATATTACAAACGACCGTTTACAATATTGCAGCCCGCTGTATTATTCACATATTACTGAATGCCGCTGAATAAATAAAGCTTGATTACCTCAAAATACACTACAGTGCCAGTCTTATGGTAAAAAAACCCATGGCTTTTTGTTGCAAAAAGAATCGTGGCTTTCTTAGCCACGATTCTTTTTAATAAATAGCCCCATTTACGTCACCCATGATCGTGCGCGTCACTTCAGCCCCAACGCATTTGTATAACTCAATTTTGTTAACTTATACACCCTTTCATCCCTAATTTTATGAAGCCCCGTCTTATCCCTCGCTCCATTAGATCCCCATATACGTATAATCAGGTGCCGGTTAATAGTTTTGCCCTTTAATATTAAGACAACTATAATATTAACGATAAAATTACACAGTTCAGTAAGTTTCGTGTTTTACGCTGCTTTATATATTAATATTTTGTTGGTAATCATAAGCCATTATGTCGTTAGTGGCCATCAAAATATGGGTAAGTTAGAAACGGTATTAAAGATGTAGGTAGCTATGTCTCCCACCTGTGTTCTTTGAAGATATTTTGGCAGTTTCCATAATAGGTCCAAAATTCTTCCATCTTCCTTTTACGCTGAAGACTTTTGTCGGAGAGAAAGTTTCAAGTTTGAAGTGCTCAAAATAAATTATCATGAAGGCTACTTTGTAAGTAGGCAGTACTTATTTGGTTTTGGGTATCTTAGTTGAGGTGCCCTAATGTTTAAAAAGGACATTCACAGACAAAGACACACATTAAAACGAGATTCACGACTTGTTTCCCCATGGTGGTCACACAAGCAAAGTCTTATTTTGAGTTTCGTTCAGTTTCCCTTTCAAATACATTTCTCGGAAAAACCAGCCGTTATCGCAAAAATAATGTTATTTTGTCATGGGGTGTCTTTTTCACAGAATTTGAAACGGCGATCTGATGACCTTCATCAGTTCAACAAGAGATGAGATGCACGTGTATTCGCTATGACGTCACTAAACCCTCCATCGTTTCAGCTGGACGAGATGAACGAGCTGCTCTCCCTCCGCGAGGTTCGCACCCCTGTGCGTCTGCGCTTCGGTCGTCGCTCTGAGGAACGCGCTGTACCCCACATCTTCCCTCAGGAGGTAACTATAAGCACCTAGTAACCCAGCATGTCTACTAAATCCATAGAAGAAAACAAAGAAGAAGAACACGAAGTATAATTTACTCTGAAGTTTTCTGAAGGTTCTAGATACAGAGACATTTTAAATTTCAGCCAAAACGATTAATTATAATTTATTAAAAGGCTAAAATACACTTAACAAATATTTTGAATTGACAATCATTGTCGGCTGATTATAGAATGCTTCCTTTCCCATGCCCTCAGATCACTACAAAACAAAAAAAAAACTGAGAAATACAGTTCATGACATTTTTTTTTAAACGTCATCTCACACTAAGAATTACTCCTGCATCGTAGGTGTGCATTCACAAACATGTAATCTCACATATACTTACAAAATACCCAGACCAGGAACTTGCCTATCTGTAGGTCATACAAATATTTGACTGGCCTGTTGGTCTAGTAGTTAGTGGCCCTGACTGCTATGCCGGAGGTCATGGGTTCGATTCCCACCCAGGACAATTAATGTTTGTGTGATGATCATTTGTTCTGTGTTTGGGTGTAATTTATCTATAATATGTATGTATTTAGCAATATATGAGTATGTTTATCAGTTGTCTAGTACTCATAACACAAGCTCTGCTTAGCTTGGGACTAGACGGCGTTGTGTGATAGTTGTGAAATATTATTATTATTAAAATATATTATTATTTATTCCGTTTACAGCAGCCAATCTCAACAATTGCGCCGTTACCGTGCCGTCGATTCCAGTCCCAAATGTTATTTGGTCCAATAAGTTAAATTTCAATACAACTTAAATAATTTCAGTACCTTCCCTGTGCGCACATAACATTCGACATGAATTAGGACACGTGACCTCCACAAATAAAAATAGCTACGAAAATTCAATACGGACTCACAGTACCCTACATAAAGGCTCGTAGAACTATAAATATCTTGTGAAAAGAGCCGTATCTACTCCAAGATACTATTGATTCGAGCATCGTAAAACCCTTGATGCCGTGTAAACCTCTGTAATGAAGTTATTCTCCCTAACAAGCCACTATAAGATCTTTTACGACAATTGACCACCTTTGTGTCCGACCTTTTTTGTAAAACAATCAGACTTTACCATTATTTGGAAAGCTTATTTATTAAATTTTGATCTTTATAATAATCCGATTATAACGATACATTTGATAGAGGCGATGCCAAGTATTTCAATCTACTTGTTTATCTCTAATTAGCTTCGCCCGTGTGAAAATAAGTTGCTCCACACAAACTTTGAACCCCGTTTCATCCTCTTAAGGGGTGAAATTTAGAAAATCCTCTGTTAGTGCTCACCTACGTTATAAAAAAGAAACTTTGTGCAAAATTTCACACTCCTAGTCCTAGTAATTTTGGCTGTGCGTTGATTATGTCAGTCAGTCAGTTTCTCATTTTATATATATCTATAGATATATAAAAATCACGATTTTATGATATTTTTTTTCTTTGATATTTATATGGCAGAACAAAGTTTGCCTGGTCAGCTTGTATACGTATAAAAAAGGCAACCGTTACTGACTGGCTGATCTACCAAAACACAGCTCAAACCACTGAACAGATTGCGCTGAAATTTATTATAGCTTATACACGCGCTAGAAAAAGATTTTTCCAAATTCACACCATAGGGGAATGAAACGAAGTTTCAAAGTTTATGTGGAGAAACCATACAGAACGTAATTTTAACATAAAAACCTTGCTTTGAAAGCTAAACAAGCTGTACAGGTTTGGCCAAAAACACCCACCCACTTTTAGAAATAAAATTGACTACACCTTATTAAGTCATACCGTACACGTCATGTCAATAAACAATACTTAATTCGCAAAATCATTAAGTGGGACGAAGAATACTGAGAATATTCATTCGACATACCTGTCATACTCGTATAAGTAAACAATGAACTAATTCAATCAATCAAGCGTTGCCCAAAAGGGTGAGGCGAATGGTGTTAGTATTTGTGCACCGCAGTCCTTCGGGAATACCGAGCTGTCAATAATTATGTTTCATGTTACATATTTGTTTAACATAGTTACTGAAAATACTGAATTATATGTCAGAGGTGATACAGTGAGGGGTTGTCACCAGTTTCTAAACGATTTCAACAGGATAAATCGTTCTACGATGCCATTTTTTTTTGGAAAATCACCAAATAACTTCTGCCAGTCTGGGTGGCGAGAGGGAGTGTTATACTAAATTGTTCCGTGTTTCTTCAGTTGTCCTTTGCGTTTCTGCAACTACTCGCAGTATCAACAATTATTTGAAAATAAATTCATTTGATTTTTAATTTTCCGAATAAAAAGGGTTTGATTGAGCAGAAATGTCAACATACAGAATAAAGCCAATTCAGCAATTTCCATTTCACGATTTATTTAGAAAATCTATTTCTTGGACAACGTTTTTATCATAAAAGATGTTATCAAATTATCAAATTATGTAGATTCATGCCACTCTGTCATTCTCGATCATTATTTGTGACTGAAATCTAAGAACATGATCTAAAATTAAGTCGACATTGACTGCCAAAGTCTGTATTTATGTACCTGCCCCCCTAGCCAAGTTGCAAACGATAAACGTGAACGCTTAGTAATCTCCAATAGATTTTCAACTTTATACCTAAGAGCATAAAGTTGAAAATCTATTAAAGACTACTGAGCGTTAGCGACCGGAACGAACGAAAACACTATGTAATCTTCAATAGATTTTCAACTTTATATCCAATAACATAAAGTTGAAAATCTATTAAAGACTACTGAGAGTTTACGTTTATCGTTTGTGACTTGGTTAGGGGGACTGTTTACACAAGTTTCTTTTTCCATGGTACAGTCAATAAAAGTGATACTGATAAGTGACCAAAGTCGTCAGATATACTTAGTTGAAGTTTTTATGGAATCCGACGAATGGATATTAATGAATTTTAATTTTATTATTGAGTTGATTATTTCTTATGAATTTAACTATGTTCCATTCCATTTGCTGCTCTCAAAACGGTTAAGAAAAACATCGTGAGGAAACCGGCATGTCCTAGAACCAAAAATACGAAGACGTGAATCATTAATCCGCATTGGGCCCGCATGGTAAATTAAGGCCCATTCCCTCTCCTAGAGAGGAGACCTGAGTCCCAGCAGTGGGAACATTATAAAGCTGATAATGCTTAATACTTAATGCAATCCATCCACGACCTTGATTATTTATCTCCTATATTGACTGTACATTAAGTGTGTTTAATAAATGAAATATAGTTTTTAACACAGGAACAAGACCGTGCCGTGCGCGCCCCGTCCATTCGCCTCCGGTTCGGACGCCGGTCGGACAACAACATGTTCTTACTCCCCTACGAAGTACGTACCCCATTTGTTAATGAACAAGTTAATTCTCGTAATGAGTTGTTTAAAGTTCTAAATTATTTAAGTCATTATAATTGCAAAATTATTGTGTTCCCGAATTTGAAAGTATTTCACAGCTTATACCAGATGTCTAATTACATAAAAGTCAGCAGTTAAAGTAACTTGTAACTGCTACGGTTTTTAAATGTAAATGTAACTCAACATTCTACAAGAAATCATGTTTTTTTTAATGAAGTAAGCTGTAGTGTTTAGATTAAACATGAAATTGGTACTAAATGTTTTGCTAGTCTACAAAGTTACAAGTACATTTCTCTAGACGGACATATACTTCCGTGAAGTGTTCAGACAGCCTGCATTACTAATGCTCTATAAATTGTTTCAGTCGGCTCTGCCCCAGGAAGTGAAAGCCAACGGCTCCGTGGAAGACGACAGACAACAAGAATAAACCCGCAACATATCCGTATACCAACATCTAAATAGAAATATTACCCGCCCCGTCAAACTTTTATTAACAAATCTTTATTAAGGACATTACGTCCTACCGTACATATGTGTCATAATTAAACAAATACAATCGATTCTTAGATGTTATTCAACTTAATTATAAGCTATGTGTACATAATAATCAGTTAGTACCTTGTATGTTGTTAACCGAAATGTTATTCGTATATATAATTATCATCACTCCTACTCTATCTCGAAATAGTATGACCTAAATAAATTTTTCAACTGTTAAAAACTTCCCACGTGATCATCAGGTAAAGTGTTATAAATGTTATAGATATCGATGATATTCTAGTCAATACTGAAGTAAGACTGTCTCCTTTATTTTGATCTCTATTTCCAATTAGATATATTATGTATATTATATATAAACTTGCCGCGAAGAGTTGTACATTTTTAGAGCTGGGCAAATGTAAAACTACTTCGCTTCTTGTAGGTACTACTTGATTTAATCTCTTGGTAACTAATAGAACAGTACAGTCGTAGTTCACTTTAGATCATTACGCAAATACATTATTTATTATATTAAGTGTAGTAAAACTATGTTTAGTTTTGTATGGATATTATAGTGCAATTGATGAGTTGAAAAATAAAAATATTTCCAAGGGATTTATTGTTGTTTTATTGTCTTTGTATTAAGAATATGATTCATATTTTATGAAATCAAATAGAATAGAATTATAGCGAAGTTGTCTTTATCTAAAAAGGCATTAAGGCTGAGAAGGAAAATTTCCCAGAAAAGCTTTATCGGGGATTATTTGTAAGTATGGATCCATTAATGTGAGAGTTAAAACAAAATAACATACGCAATATTACGCCTGAATTCCCCGAAGAATTAAGCTCACAAAAAAAAACAATGAATATTATCGAACAGTTTTCATAGCTTTCTGTAGAAATCCTCACAAAAAATTTCGGGTGCAGACGAGTACGAATAGAAAAGAAACATTGGCTCATTATTCACTCGTTGCATTGTTTGGTAACGACGTCGATGTCAAAGGAAAAGCTCAGTGTTTGTGCTAGTTTTCCCGCCTTAGTCTACTACAGGTACACATAACAGCTCTACCTACTAGCATTGATATTCTAGAAAGGTACTTCAGTTTGCTTTCTTTTTAGCTTAGCATTGTTGGAGCAATAACAGTTATCATCAATATCATCGTTTCAGCCGAAAGACGTCCGCTGTTCAAAGTCCCCCAAGTGTCGCTATAGTGACCGGTTCTATGCGTCTCACATCCATCGGATTCCCGTGACCCTCACCATGTCGTCGGTCCACCTTGTTGGGGTATATGTGGTCGCCGCTGCAAAACCTTTTAACCCCATCGACCATTTGCTCTGCGAGCAATGTGCCCTACACACTGCCACTTAAGTTTGGCGATTCTTCGGGCTATATCGGTAACCTTGGTCTTCCTACGGATATCTTCATTTCTAATCAAATCACACATGATAACTCTGAACATAGCCCTCTCTATACCTTTTGGGTAACTTTAAGGGGATGCAACTCGACATTCATTTTTACTGTTTTTCATACAACCGCTCTTACACGATTATTACGTTATTACACATATTTCACTTAATATTTTGGAAACACAGTATCGTGTGGATATTATCTGGGCTTCTATTGAAATCAATTTATAAATTTGTGTAAAACTAATCCAGAACGACCTCTGAAAATCTGCTACTTTGCATGAACTACTGCTACTTTGATACTTCATAATTTACTCAAAAATTAAAAAAGTTAAAAAAGTATAACAATAAAAGCCTTGCAAATTTAATCAAGATTCGAAATGACGACAATGTTTTTCAAAAACTTAAGTGTCAAAAAAACACGCATTTCTTGGAACTAGTTTTGTAAAATATTCGAGTAAATCACGAAATTACCGAATGCTAACAGAGTTTTCAGGCGTTATCTTTCTTCGCGTTGCCTTTTCGTCAAACATCGCGTTGGATTGCGTTAGATGAAGTAACAAGCTCGAGCATGGTTTGAAAACCATGCTCGATGTTGACGATAGGCAAGTGAAAAAGGACCCTCTTAAGAATTCTAATGAGGCCCATTTAGTCAGTGTCAAGTTAAAAACTGACAGCTAAGTTTTTGATAAAGAATACAGTCACTTTCTTTTACAATATTTGGCAGCAAATGTATCGAGTCAGTCTTCTCGACAAATTTTGGTGACGTAGTTAATACTTAACTCCCTTTTTCCGAGATTGCGCTTGTTACGGCCCCGACTTACGAGTTGTAGGTCGCGGGTTCAAACCCAGCCAGGCGCATTACTTTGTGTAATTTATTTCATCACCACTGCTCTCAAAACGGTGAAGGAAAACATCGGGAGGAAACCGGCATGTCCGAGAACCAAAAATTCGAGGACATGTGACATCCACCAACCAGCACTGGGCCCGCGTGGTGGCTTACAGCCTATTCCCTCTCCTAGAGAGGAGGCCTGAGTCCCAACAGTGGGAACATTATAAGGCCGACTATGCTATGCTATATGCGCTTGTTTCAATGATTTCACGTCAATACGCGGAATCCAATTGTGTAGACACTTGAGATAGAAAAGTACTACAATTTTACATAACAGTATCCACAAGAAATAAATTTGCGAATTATTAAAACATCTAATGAATTTCACTCGAAAACTTATCTCACCAAAAACCCCTACTAAAACTTATCGAGATTGTCATGAATGCTCTTTTTATTTGTTGGGGTACTTGGCTTATCTTCAAATAACTTCTCCCGCTCGAGAGAGCCTGATAGAATCTAATACTCCCTCTCACTCCGCAGCGAAAGAGAGTATCAGACTTTTACTGACTAATACCCACCCACATACCTTTACTTACCCTTTGCTCTCCAGGCCTGCGGTGACTCGTTCGAATAATCCGGCAGCTCTGGCAAACTCGATTATTTTCTTTTTTTTAAGTTGGATGTTTAAAATAATATTTCTAAGTTTATTTTGTAAGTCCTGCACACTCTTGTACTTGTTTCTGTAAACTAAATATTTTACATTATTGAATAATATTACTATTATATCTTATTATATCACTGCCAGGCATCCTTCCATACCTTCCATTATTTCCTATTCCTGGCTCTAAGCTACTTACACTTACACATTCTTAGTCGTCCCCGACCCCGTCGTGTTACAGGGCACCAATATTTACATTTTTAAAAAGCTAATGGGGTTACATCAGAGGAACTCAGAAGCTACCTGATTTGTCCATGACAGTCGATCCAGGAAGGAAAATATTAATTACGAAAATCCCTTTTCCTCCAGCCTGGAATATTATTATTCTCGCTCCTTAAAATCTCAAGTATTTTTAAGTATCTTTCTGTGTTCAGAAGCAATGGTTTCTGAAAGAATCCGCTAGATTAATGATCAAGTCTTCTGACTTGATCATTAGTCTCGCGGATTCGTAAGGGATTCTGTCTGGACCAAAAACGATTTGTATGTATCGATGTTGGTAAACATACATTTATTAACCGATGACCTTTCATTTAATACAGGCGAAGTGATATGCTAGGTCTTCGTAACGCTGCTGATAACCATGACACCATGAACAGACTAAGTCAAAAGACCCATTGATTCTGGACAAATCTACAGGCATGTTTTATTGGGAACAACTTAAAAAGTTAAGTTTTAGGAATACATTGATTTTGCGTACCGCTAACTAGTAGAATTCACTAACGGTATCTGTGTTTTCTGATAGCTGAAACCTGGGGGTCTTTAAGTCAAGAGTGACTAGGCCAGCGTGCTCCATCGTCGACCACATCATCGCTTATTACCTGCCCCCCTAGCCAAGTCACAAACGATAAACGTAAACTCTCAGTAGTCTTTAATAGATTTTCAACTTTATGTTATTCGATATAAAGTTGAAAATCTATTGAAGATTACATAGTGTTTTCGTTCGTTCCGGTCGCTAACGCTCAGTAGTCTTTAATAGATTTTCAACTTTATGATCTTAGGTATAAAGTTGAAAATCTATTGGAGATTACTAAGCGTTCACGTTTATCGTTTGCAACTTGGCTAGGGGGGCTGGTGAGATAGTGGTCAAGCTCGAGCCTAGTAATGCCGAGTCTAATAATAAAAAAGGTAAGTTCATCTCACTTAGGAAATCATCACAATCTGCTTCCTTCTGCGAAGTAGCAGGTAACACAAACAGACATTCCCACGCCCCAGCCGCCGCGTTCCACCCGCCCCTCAAATAGATGTCAACAAATCTTAGGGGTCCAGTAGAGCCGATACCCGCCAGGGCCTTGGGGAACTTCTAAAAACGAAAAACGTGGTCCTCGAACATAAAGTGCATCTGAAGAACACAGGTGTGGTTTCAGTCAGTAAATGTTTGACACGCCCTCTCGCACCATTCTAGAGAGAGAGAAAACATTAGATAACTTTACACCACGAAAAAAAAATAAACTCTAGAATAAGCAGAATAGACACGTGCAATGTGTGAAGCAAATCCTTAACCAGAATAGACAAAGAGCACAAGATTTAGTATAGTATTTTTCACTGAAAACCAATCGAATCAACGGAAAGCCACTCATGTATTCTCGTTTATATAGAGTACTAGCTTTTGCCCGCGGCTTTGCTCCCGTCAACTGACTATTATATCCTACTCTACGCAACTCTACCTTACTCTACCCTACTCTACCCTACTCTACCCTACTCTACCCTACTCTACCCTACTCTACCCTACTCTACCCTACTCTACCCTACTCTACCCTACTCTACCCTACTCTACCCTACTCTACCCTACTCTACCCTACTCTACCCTACTCTACCCTACTCTACCCTACTCTACCCTACTCTACCCTACTCTACCCTACTCTACCCTACTCTACCCTACTCTACCCTACTCTACCCTACTCTACCCTACTCTACCCTACTCTACCCTATTTTATCCAATGACTGTTATATTAATCAAGATGTTTTAAACAATAATTATAATTGAGAATTTAAATTATTTATTTCAAGCCATTATTTATTATCACTATTTTATTTTAATACAATTAACAGCTAATACTATGACTGAACTTCAATGGAACTACAGCCCTTTATAATGTCCCTGCAAAACTCGTATGGCAGGGGGGGCCTTTCGCATGGCAGGAGTGTGGTTTTAGCCGGTAGGAGTCCGCCACTGCCTTCATGAGACGCGATCTGGGCGTCCATGATGGATTTCCCATTCCTGCCACAAAAAAAAAAACCCTACTCTACCCTACTCTACCCTACTCTACCCTACTCTACCCTACTCTACCCTACTCTACCCTACTCTACCCTACTCTACCCTACTCTACCCTACTCTACACTAATAAAAAAAAAAATGTCCGTTTCCTGGTTCTAAGCTACCTCCCCACCAACTTTCAGCCAAATCGGTTCAGCCGTTCTTGAGTTATAAATAGTGTAACTAACACGACTTTCTTTTATACATATAGATTACGGGCATGCTGTTATAGTTTGTCTATTTACAGACCACGTGTGAACCAAAGCTATACATTTCAGTTTAAGTATCTGGGCCACTGGGTTTCCGATGACCTTAGAGACAACACAAACATTGAAAGAGCACGTAGGATGTTGGCTGTCCGGTGTAATATGTTGGCCCACAGGTTCGCACATAGCAGTAATCAAGTGAAAGTTACGCTTTTTGAGTCTTACTACCAAACACTTTACACGTGCAGCCTGTGGGCTAACTACACACTGGGAGCATATAGCGCCTTAAGTGTTCAATACAATAACGCGTTTAGGGTGTTGCTGGAGCTACTACAGTTCTGCAGTGCCTCCACCATGTTCGCTGAAGCGCACACTGATGGCTTTCATGCCCTTATTAGGAAGAAATGGGCGTCACTGATGAGCCGTGTTAGGACCAGTAGCAACAGTATTGTGAACGTGTTTGCGGATAGGTGAGACTCTCCATTGCTGCACCATTGGATACCTACGCTTGCACGCTGCACGGTGAGTACTGGACAGTTTCCCCTCACCGCACTAAATGTGTGTAGTTTTATTATTTTGTATGTGTTTCTTTTTGTTTAATTGTGTAAACTGTTTCTTTTTTTTCAGTTGTGTGTGGTTTTTAATATTGTGTGTGTTGTATAAATGCTGTAAGTGTTACCTATAGACGGAAAGGTCCGAAATAAACGTTTATTATTATTATTATTTATAAAAGGTGACTCAAAACGCAAGGAGCGTTTTCTTACAATGAAAATGACTGGGATTGTTTAAAACAGTTACCACGGCCCTGGAACACCAAGGGCAACCACCTCAGTTGCCCTTAGAAAAGTCTGACACACTTCCTCATTCCATCCAGAGAGAGGAACCTATTTGATGATTTCCCATCTAAAAAAAAAGAATGGATGTGACCTAAATTAAACATTTGTAATATCTGGATAAAGCTAGCAAGTGGAAATTAGCAAGAAAGTCTTCAAAACATACAATTTGATAGATTTGGGTAAAAAGTTTATCCCTCCCGTGTTACTTTTTAGGGTTCCGTAGCCAAATGGCAGAAAACGGAACCCTTTTGGATTCGGCATGTCTGTCTGTCTGCCCATCCATATGTCACAGGCACTTTTTCCGAAACCATAAGAACTATCCTATTGAATATTGGTAAGTAGATGTATTCTGTAAACCGCATTAAGATTTTTATATAAAAATAGAAAAAAAAACAATAAATTTTGGGGGTTCCCCATACTTAAAACAGAAACTCAAAAAAATTTTTTTCATCAAACCCATACGTGGTGGGGTATCTATGGATAGGTCTTCAAAAATGATATTGAGGTTTCTAATATAATTTCTTTCCAAACTGAATAGTTTGGGCGAGAGACACTTCCAAAGTGGTAAAATGTGTGTAAGAATTTACAGTGGGGAGAGGGCTGTAACTTCTAAAATAAGAGAATGATAAAACTAAAAAATATATATATGATGTACACTACCATGTAAACTTTCACCGAAAATTGGTTTGAACGAGATCTAGTAAGTAGTTTTTTTTTAAATACGTCATAAATCGTAAACCGCAATGTACCTTACCTACCTTAGTTTGTACGGAACCCTAAGTGCGCGAGTCCGTCTCGAACTTGCCCAGTTTTTTTAATTATAATTCTAGCTCTATTTCACCGCAAGGTTGTTGGGAATGCCATAATTGTGGAGGTAAGTTCCCTCTTTGAGGAGTGCCTGAAAAAACGTAACTGTGTCTTCCATCTTCCACATGACGCAGGTCCTCGCCGGAAATCGTAAGTTCGGGAGGTTCCAGCCCTCCTAGCCAAGTTACGATCGTTTCGTTTGCGTCGAACGCCTCGAGTAGGCCACGCCTCCGATTCCTTTGTTCTGACCACGTGACTGAGCGTTGAGAAGACGTCAGAACAAAGGAATCGGAGGCGTGGCCTACTCGAGGCGTTCGACACAAACGAAACGATCGTAACTTGGCTAGGGGGGCTGCACCGGATTCGTGCGAAAGAAACACCCGGAGGACACCGTTGTTTAGACCGCCCTGAGGACATGGCTGAGCATACGGTGGAGGTGTGCCACGCTTGGACGGAGCACTGCCGTGTCCTCGTAGGAGCGATCGCCGGCATTGACCTCTCGCACCGGGCCCTGGTGCAGGCCATGGTTCGGAGCGAGGAGAAGTCAGAAGTCTATGAAGCAATAATGCTAGCGAAGAAAGCGGCCGTACGCGTGAGGGAACGGGCTTCCTCACGCCCCAGCCGCCGGGAACCCGACTGCGATTTCCAGCCACCGTAAGCGTGGGCTTGCGGACAGCGAACCACAGGTAGCTCGCCGTCCGCAAGCCCACGTCGCAGTTCCACGCGCGCCTCAAGCAGATGTTAGCAAAACCGTAGGGGCCCAGTAGGGTCGAAGCCTACTGGGGAAATGGGTTCGGCTTTAATATGTATAATTTATTGTGTATAACTGTAAAGACATGCATTTCATTACTGCAAATGTAAATATTTTATTTCGCGGGCTAACCTGGAGCTTTTACCTTAAGGGATTTCGAAATTGATTAGCAGACAGACTGGCTGAAAGCATGAATCTATTGATAGCAATATAAACGCACTTATTCATCATAAACAGAGCGACACCTACTCTACCCGGATGGTTATTCAGTAAAAGTTCTTTTGATACCTATTGTGTTGGCCTGAAGGGAAAAGATTTGACTGGCCTTTTAGTCTAGTGGTTAGTGGCCCTGACTGCTATGCCAGAGGTCGTGGGTTCGAATCCCACCCAGGACAAATGTTTATGAGACGAGCACGATCATTTTTTCTGTGTCTGGATCTAATATATCTATAATATGTATTTATTTAGAAATATAAAAGTATGGTTATCAGTTGTCTAGAACTCATAACACAAGCTCTGCTTAGCTTGGGACTAGACGGCGTTGTGTGATAATTGTGGAAGATTATTATTATATTAACCAGGCTACAAGGTTAGGTTTTAAAGTAAGTAACATAATCTTCAACATGTTCTTTGTAGGTAATACAGTCGGCCACAGAGTGCTCTTTTGGTCAACGCTTTGTAGGTAATACTGTCGCCTTAAAAGAGCCAAAAGAGCACTCTGTGGCCGCGCATTATCGTAAAATATTCATCTGAAATGAGTCAAAGAACCGTTTCCGTAAATCCTCACAAACTCCATACGGCGACGCTCTAAAGATATATACCTAGTATAGTCATGAGATGCACTCTGACTTTAAGGTATTTAAGTATGACTGAGGGGTACTTTTCAGTGGTAGTACCATAACTAAAAAATGTAAAATGAAAAACTTTTTACATTAAAAAATACAACCGACTTCAATGTAAAAAAAAATACTGATAAGAGCAAAACAACTTTAATTTCGGAAGTCGGTGTTAAATAAAGAAGAGACAAAACTTTTATAGAAACACGGACTTCCGAAATTTAAGTTATTTTGCAGTTTTCAGTGTTTTTTTTTACATTGAAGTCGGTTGTATTTTTTTTGGTAAAAAGTTTTTTTTACTCAAAACACTAGGTCTAGATGATAACATTTTCTTTTCGGTCGTCTATTCCTGGCCTCCCATCGTGTACAAATCATCTAGACATAAACCTGGTCCAAACTTCATCTGTCCATCGGACGTATTCTTGAGGGACTGTAACCTGACAACTCCCATTTGCTGATCTTCTGATATTCATGCAGCCATGCAGGTCTATTGGAACTGCTAGCGAACTCGTTGGACCATAGATAATGATACTCCTACTATTCTAGCAGTAGGTATGTACTATACGCTAACTTCTACCTTCTTATAACTTCATATAGTTCAGTTTGAAACAAAAGCAGAAGAAAATCCGTCGTTGAAGCTGTAACTTGTGAAAATGAATCCTCTTTTGAGATTTATAATAAGCATTATCTTCTAATTTGTTAATAAAATATTATTTATACGAGCGATTTTTAAATCCGTCATTTTTCAGCCCAATGTACTCATATATATGGTGACTGGCAATTAGTGTACGATACTTAAACACGTGATTGTGCTCATGATAACAAACAATTTTTATTATGGGAGCAAAGCTGAAATCGCGAAAAAAATATCAGCTGTTCAGTACATTAGGCAAACATTTTTTTTTCGCGATTTCAGGTTTGTTCCCATAGTAAAAGTTGTTGGTTATCATGAGCACAATCACGTGTTTAAGTATCGTACGCTAATTACCAATCACCCTATACACATATTAATACCATTTCATGTATAGGTCTTGAAAATTGTACTTTTTAATTGTATTATTACCCTGAATTACCGTATAATAAAAAGTTTTACCACCAATATTGAATTACTTTTTCCGTAAAACGTCTTAGCCATTAATCACAACTCTTTATCGGCAAGAAACAAAAATGCTTCGAACGCAGAAAAGCGACGACACGCAAGCTTAAGAAAGCGAGGAAGTAAAGCTATCATTTTTATTTTATCAGATATAATTATATATACTAAAATTAACCTTTTAACAACCTATTAATGGTTCAGTTGACATTAGGTTCGGTAAGCTCTGATTATCAAAAGCAAGCAATTAGTAGGTATTTCCAAAAAATGATTAAGGGTGTGTTTACATTGGGCGTTTTTAAAGCGTTCCGGACGAAATTCCGCTGTACTCAATTTCGTAAGCCTCTCGTAGGGTATACATAGATGGACATCCATCTATGGGACCATAGACGGATAAAGTCTGATGTTAAATGTACTATTAATATCGTCAGCCTCCTTATTTCAGAGTGCATAACACCAAAAACAATTTTTTAAAGTTTTGATGCCATTTAATGAAAAATTTTAAAATGCAACCCAGGGAATTGTTCATATTTCCCGAGCATACAAATGTTAAATTTATTATTGGTTATTTCATTAATCGTAATTTTAAGAAAATCCGTTTTTGTTTCTCCAGTAAAGTTTGCTTTTATGGAGTTACGAATTCTGATAATGAGGCCGACGATATTTTACTTACCACGGCCAACGTAAGTTACTGATTGGATTCAAATATTTCTACTTACAAAGTAGATTCCAATGACGCTACAGTAGGGTTACTGGTGATCCTAGAATGCAAAATGCAACTGAAGGAATAATGGTGTGGTTTTAGTCAGTTAAAGAACTATGAGAGGAATAAGTCTGTAATTGATTGCCAATTTCCTATGAGACTTTAAACGTTGCGTTGTAACTTCACATTAGGCTTTTGGCAAAAAAAAACAGGTTCTAGCTGGATTTAAACACCGAACTTACAAAAATTGAGGAACGTCTCGATTGTTTAGTGAAATGCAAGGTCAGGTGATGTAAAAAGAAAGAAACAAAACATGTTTTGTATTTGGCGCACAGACACACACACAAAGCACAAAACTTAAATGAAAAGAAAAAAAAAGAACATTATAATTAAATTATTTTTTATAATAATGTATCTTCCTGTGTATATATGTATATGTACCTATATAATTTATAAAATAATTAAACATTGTATGTCTCAGGACTGCGCCCAATAGGTCCAGTTTAGCAAATGCCAATTGCCTGATGCTAATTTTCAACTGCACCCTTGTATGTGCAGATGCAAATCATTTAAACACAACTAATTGAATTAAGTTAAAAATCAGTGAAGTCTGAATTGGTAGCTGATAAACTTTGATCATTCGCGGCAATATTTTATCTCTCAAACATTTCCGTCTGTATTGTAAAACGTTGAGAGCCGTCAACGTCTACGCTGATAAAACGCTCAATGTGAAGTCACCCTTAAAGGCAACAAACCTCTTCGTGATTAAATTGTTACATAGTATCAAAGGTCCTCTCTATGAAGGGGTAAGGAACTCTCAAGTGTAGCTGACACTGGGCCATTGTGTTTAAAAGCCTCGATTAACATAAATTACAAGACTACCAATGAGTTCGTGCGCTTGTTTTTGGATTATCGTTACTAGCTATTGCCAGTGACGTCGCCTGCATGACAGAAGAAAATTATCCAAAGGGAACATACTCTATGATATATGAAAGTATGCTATGTGATATGCCAAGAAATAGTCTACCCGTATGCCAAGTTTCATCGATATCCGTTCAGCCGTTCGAGCGTGAAGAAATAACAAACATACACACCCACTTACAAACTTTCATTTTTATAAAATTAGTGTGACTGATGCTTTGACCTAAGAATGAGCTTCAGAAGTCACGTACTCGTACAGTCAATAGAAAAACTCAATGAATATTTTGAAATTTTGAGTTCGGTCTCATTGTGGACCCTTAATTTATTATTCTTAAAACGAATGGAAGTTCAATAGAATAATTATTTTAACACGAAGCTAAGATAAAATAAATGATTTTTTAAGGTTTTACCTGATGTTGATAGAACTTTGTCGTCTCTATGTAAAAAAATGTCCATCTTTTCCTGCAGCTAGTTCATCAGCCATTGTAGGTTACCTAATACCTATTTTGGTATCTTCCTAGCAGTCGCTACCTACTACCCTGGCAAAATTTTATAAACATTGTTGTTTATAAAATAGCGCAAAATAATTATTAAGTAGAATAATCCCTTCAATACCTCTGTTTTTAAATCTTTTAAAATTTCTTAGTAGTGAAATCGAAAATCTAGATGGAAACGGCTAATTTCTTGTTTTTTTTTTCGTAGGTGGGAAAATCATCTAATATCCCCCGCTCTTGGGCAGAGCAGGAGGGTGTGTCAGACTTTTACTGACTAAAACTCACTCCTGTTCCTTCTTTGTCTTGGTCCCAGGGTTTCACTTTCACACTACCCGTGGCCCAAGTAGGCTTCGACACTGCTGGCCCCTACGGTTTGCTGACATCTCCATGAGGCGCGCGTGGAACAACACGCGCCGTCGACAACTTGGGCTCGGTCCGGACGGTTACCGGACGGTCGGACGGCGAGCTACCCATTGCTCGCTGTACGCAAGCCCGCGCCTACAGTGGCCGAAAATCGGGATCGGGATCCCGGCGGCTGAGGCGTGAGGGCCGCTCCCTCGCGCGTGCACGTGCGGCCTCCTCCTTTGCTAGCATTACTGCTTCGCAGAAGGAGGCGACCGCCTGCTACTCCTCATCGCTCTGCTCTGCCCAAGCGGGGCACACCTTACGGTATGCTCCACCGTGTCCTCCGGACGGTCCACACAGTGGTAAAACCCGGGCGTTACTTTCACACAAATCCGGTGCAGGAACTTCCCAAACTGACCATGTTCGGTGAGAACCTGCATCATACGGAAGGTGAGGACGCCGTGAAGTCTTTCCAGCCACTCCTCAAAGAGGGGACTTACCGCCATAATTATGGCGTGCCCAAGCTAATTTCTTGGTGGGATTCCGAGCTAGGGCAATCCATAAACGGTTGAATTCAAAGGAATGTCGGGAACATCGTATCTATACTCTACGTCAGTTTTACGAAGTCGTCATTAGAATAAGGGAGCGGGTTTTTTTTTGAAGTTCAATATCTGTTTTAATTTTTCGTAAATTGAATTCTAACAGTTATTGTGATGTACGAGTAAAATTGGTTTATTTTTATCTCAAGTTTCTACAGCACTATACAATATCTGGAGTTCTCACTAGGTCATCGGTCCACTTTGTAGGAAGTCTTCCAACGCTGCATCTTCCGGTACTCCAGAACCTTTATCCAAACAATATAAAAATATAGGAATTATAATAATTGTTATATTATTTTCATATAATTATTTATATCGTAGGTAGACAGCCTAGACTATTTAAATATTTTTGCAGTACCTAATCGCCTTCCGCATTCTAGATAATGGAAAACAAATTGAATTTTGTATCAAAAACTACATGTATCAAAAAACAAAGGGAATGATTAAGTTAACAGTACTTATCACACATGTATAATGTAGTGAAATGATTCACGTTCCGCGGACACAAACCACAATAAGCGTGTGGACGCGCACCCACACCTCAGGATGCAGGCAGGAGAAATAACAAAAGGTCGATCGCAAGAACTGCCCGTTTCAAACTCAATTGTAGGGGCTGAGTATGTGCGATTGGGTTTTTACGATCTGGAATTTCCCAGCAACAATCGCAGTATAGATTTGACCCCCAGTTATGGCAATAGGCTTGAGATTACAGGTATCAGATAAACAAATAAACATACCTTAGGAAATGACATCTTCTATCTCTAACTCTTTGGCAAATGTCGTGATAATAGTCAATATGGTGTTAGAACTCCGTAATTCGTAATTAATAACAAACACATTCTCCTTAATCACAGGCCTTATCAGAATACCAGTACTGCCTTATTTTTTGGCCTAGTAAAGATTATATTTTTGTGTTTTTTAAATATTGTTATTATTGCTTTTATGTAAGTTAATTTATATTAAAGACTAATTAATATTTTTGTTTTATTCTGCGGTTTGTTCTGTGCGAATCTCAAATAAATAATGTAAATATATAAAAAGACACAAATATACAAAACAATGAATATTAGTCGAAGATACAATTTAGTCACCTACAATTGGATATGCTTGTGTCTGGTTGTGGAAAACCGCAGCTCTTCAATTGCTGGACGAAAGTTCCATAGACTGATTTATAGCCTGTGGAAGAATTACAAACACTAATACTTTTCCAAATCTTTTAATTTCTATAACACTACTTAAAATAAAATGTGCTCCTTAGCCGTCTGTAGCTTCTGGGCACGCCATAATTATGGCGGTAAGTCCCCTCTTTGAGGAGTGGCTGGAAAGGCAACACGGCGTCCTTACCTTCCGCATGACGCAGGTCCTCACCGGATATGGTAAGTTCGGGAGGTTCCTGCACCGGATTCGTGCGGAAGAAACGCCCGGGTGTCACCATTGTGTGGACCTCCCGGAGGACACGGTGGAGCACACGGTGGAGGTGTGCCTCGCTTGGGCAGAGCAACGCCGTGTCCTCGTGGGGGCGATCGGCGGCGGCGATCTCTCGCGCCGGGCCTTGGTACAGGTCATGGTCCGGAGCGAAGAGGAGTGGCAGGCGGTTGCCTCCTTCTGCGAAGCTGTAATGCTAGCAAAGGAGGCGGCCGATCGCGTGAGGCAACGGTCCTCACGCCCCAATCGCCGCCGGGATTCCGATCCCGGTTTCCGGCCATCGTAGGCGCAGGCTTACGGACGGCGAGCAATGGGTGGCTCGCCGTCCGACCGTCCGGTAACCGTCCGGACCGAGCCCAAGTCGTCGACGGCGCGTGCTGTTCCACGCGCGCCTCAAGGAGATGTCAGCAACTGTAGGGGCCTAGCAGGGTCGAAGCCTACCGGGGCCAAGGGTCTGATTCTGAAAGGAAGACTCGGCCCTGGTACGAAAGGCAACGAAGGAACAGGAGTGGGTTTTTAGTCAGTAAAAGTCTGACACTATCTCCCGCCCCGCCCAAGGGCGGGGGATGTCATAAGATGTCATAAGATGATTTTCCAACGGAAAAAAAAGCCGTCTGTAGCTTAGTATGAAATAGGGATGTTACGGAAGAGGTTATATCGCAACGGAATTCGGAAGTTGTCGGAATCGGAACAGGAATCAGAATGGAAATTTAAATCAGAACCTAAATTGGAACCGGAAATGGTTGTAGAGGCAGAAATGTCAAATGAAACACTACTAAAACTAATAAAAAATTCGGATTAATATAAAGGAAACGCGAACTTATAAGATGCCAAAACGAAACAAAACAGCAACTGAAAAAGTAAATGTCGGGAAGAGGGAGGTTCCCCGTGCGACAAGTGTAAACTTGTTTATACATGCCATTCGCGGCTGCCACAGCCGTTGTGCATCGACCTCCGATATAACTATTACAATTAATTGGAACCAAAATCGAAATTGATGGTGCAAAATCAATCGGATGATCCGAACTATCGAACCTCGGTAATGTCTCTGGTATGCTGTAGGACGAATCTATTTTTTTTTTCATGAGTGACCTCTCGTTGGTCAAGCTATGAGGCCGCTTAACTGGATTTGCAAGGATCTTGGGTTGCCACAAACATAAAACTAAATCAATACCAAAAATGAGTGTTAGCATTGTTAGCAAACCACAAAAAAAGAAATTAAAGTATTCGATTATGGTGAATGCCTGGCTCTTAGGTGCTAACATACCACTCAAAATCTAAATCTAATCTAATCTAACTAGCAACCAGAACAACCATCTATAATCTATATTAAAAGGAGAAACTGACTGACATATCAACGCATAGCCGTAACTACTGGGACTAGGAACCTGAAATTGTGTTACCGCTTAGGTATGACGTAGGCGAGCAATAAGAGGTGATTTTCCAAAATTCACTCCCTAAAAGGATGAAACGGGGTCCAAAATTTGAATGCAGAAACCTACTTTCACGCGGGCGGAGCCGCTGGCAGAGGCTAGTCAACCATAAAATAAAACACTGTGCACCTATTAAGAGATAGAACAGAAGAAACATTTCATCCCATTCTCAAGATCAAAATCAGAGCAAGTCAATAAGTTGTAGTTTCTGTTAACATTTTTTGCGTAAACATTAAAAAATTGTAAGTAGGCCACACGGGCGAATGTTTGCAACTAGTTAGTAGGTTATCAAAGCAATAATTTTTCATCTGTGTTTTTCGTTTAAAGTAGGATACACATCAAAATAAAACGAAACGAAGCGGAGCTTTTACAGCACACAGTAAACAAGCACGAAGTTTTTGCGTTAAAAAAACCTTATGAATCTAAACTTTATTACGATTCCGTGGTAAAATGTCAGCTTAAACCCCTGAAAATTTTGATTTAGAAACATTATTACATTAGCTTTTTAAAGTCCGGTATTCGTTCATGAAAATAAGACTTAAAAACAACTAAATAAAATTATTTGTATTTGAATGAAAAATTTGGGTCTTATTTTCATAAAACAATAAAAAGTCGATGAAAAAAAATCCACAGGGCATGAGAAGTTTTTAGGGGTCTGAAAGGATAGCAGATGACCCCTCCCGTCGACCATTTCAATTTGGCACACGATGCACCAAACACCCTGTATATCTCAGTACCTATAATAAGCAAAAAGTTTTATTTCGAAAACTGGCAGGCACTTCGACTATTTATGTAGAAGTTTATGATTATGATTCAGAAAAATCTTCGTAACTCAATTCCGGAATTGAACTATTTTCATAGGTAAGTTTGTACGAAACCCTCAGTGCGCGAGTCCGAGTCGCACTTGCCTGGATTTTTTTTTCATTTTGTCTGTCTGTCTGTTTCGGTTAATGTTAGAAACCGCTCGACCGATTTTCCCGGAACTTTCATTGACGGATAGCTGGACTACTTTTCATTTTCCCATGGGAACGTAATTTCAACGGAAACTTTTGAACGAAATTTGACGGGTGGCATATAGCTAATTTTATAATGGGTAACTTAAGCTACTTTTTATTTTTCCACGAGAGCGAGACTTAATTCTCGAGGGATCTTCGAAATGGATAATTTTCTTTTACACAATTACCACAGAAAACGACAATAATGTTCTTAAACTCCACGCGAACGAGGTTGCGAGTAAAGCTATGCGGAGGAGCATCTATCCTGGTTTTATTATGAGTGCCTACATTCCTAAACAAAAAAGATTTTAAATTAATTTACCATCTTCCGATCGACCTTTAAATGGGGGTTACACCGAATGCCAAATGACATTTAATTTACATATACTACAAAATCCTCTAGTCCTAGACAATATCCTAAGCGTTATTACGCAATATTCCAATGTCTTACAAGTGTAGGTATCGAGAGCATTTCAAGTGAGTTTGCAAGCAATCGCAGCAGGACTGCCTGCAGATAATATCTTGGAAGGAAGAACACTTGTCAATATGTCACCAACACACTCCTTCCTCTTCGAATCGATACGAACAATATTACCTGATAGTGTTTTGTTCGCAGCTCTGAAATATTAATTGTATTGTCACTGACAAATTATACTGATGAAATTATTTGACCGTTATTTACTTACCGACTTGTACGAGTGCTATATTTAGTTGGTGCTTATTTTTAGCACTTAAATGAAGGTCCTAAAGTTTACAGACTGTTTGAAGTAAACAGCGTAATGTTTTGGGTTTACGAGACAAGGATCAAACGATGTGGGAGCTACGGTCTTCTTTATACTCAGTGTGCAGTATAAGTAGCAGTATTTAAATTTGCTATGAAGATATTTTTCCACAAAACGGTGCATCAGACTTCTTTAGAGTGTACGTGATTCTCAATGTTTACGCGAAACAGTTTTTAACATCACGTAGCGTTTACGTGGCAGCCATCTTAAATTTTTAATATAACAAGAAATTTAATATTCCCGCAAAGTAGTTTTTTTTTTATTGATAGAATATGAAAAATAATTTATTTTGTGTAGTTTCTGCGTTAATAACTCGCTTTTACCTGCGGATTCGGTCGAGTGAATATCGACAATGATCCCTCAAGTCGAAGTGTAAAATCTACAGGTTCGTCAAATGCTGTATGAATCAGAACGTTGGGCTACGAAAAAAAAGGATGAAAATAGACTGTATGTAGCTAAGATAATTGTTGAGATGGATGGGTGGTGTGACTACTTTACAAAATAAATCATATTTTAATATAAATTTACTATAATCCAAAATTTGGCTATGATGGAGCGACATAGTCATTATTGACAAAGCTCCAAAATAAAGATTAAAAATAAAAATGGGTAGTGTGACGAGAATGGATAAAGTGAGAAATGAGTATATTAGAGGAAGTTTGAAAGTTGTTCGTTGTTCTTGGTATTTTTATTTATTTTATTTATCTAAAGAAAAACAAACAGTGGCACAATATGGGATATTTATAATAGTTTAAATATTACATAGTAAAACAATCATGCTACCCACTACGTTTTCCACAGATTACAATACCATATATTTAAAAATAGCTAGGTATGGTTATGAAAAGAGGAGAAATAAACGCAAATTACTAAAAAAGTTATAAGTAGATCTATACATGTGGATAGATGGAGAGGGAGAGGGAGGCCAAAGATAAGGTGGATGGATTTTATGAGGAGTAATACAAAAGAAAAAGGAGTTAGTCATAGCGTGACGGGTGACAGGATAGAATGGAAGAAAAATATGTATTGCGTTGACCCCAAATAACACGGGACAAGGGCAGGAAAGTGAGATAATGATACATCTAAACCTTCTTAATGAATCGCAATGTCTATTGGTGAAAACTGCATGAAAATCCGTTCAGTAGTTTTTGAGTTTATCACAACCACACAGACAGATAAAGATTATATCCAAGAAAGGAGGATAAGTGGTAGGGTAGTTAGATATCTATTTATTTTATAGAGGACTGGCTCGATCTTCGCCCAAAGAATTACAATGCTGCCAGTCTTCTGGCCACATTTCTGGATGATAGCGATTTGAAGTACCTACTTCGACGCCTGAGTGTACTATTTTTTATTATAGGTATGTACATAGAGGTTTAGTATAAACACTTAGTTTAGTTAATATTTAAGTTGCTTTTTTACATATAGAGGTAAGTAGATATTTGCTTTTTTTTAATTTCTAACTTGTAATGATTTATTTTGAACATAAATAGAACCAGAAAAATAAATATACTTAACTAATACATACATAGATTTAATAATTACCTATTATGTAAAATTCCATTTTATAGAATAATTATTCTGGTCATAAAACATCATGAGCTTTATGAAGTGACAAGAACTGAAATATAATATTAAAGGCACATTATACTACCCCTATGAGTAGCGTTGCCAGGCGTCCGGATAAAGCCGGACACGGTCAGGCTTTTTAGTTGCGTCTCCGGCCAAATTAGGCGGAATCCATCTTTATAAATTGTACCATTTTGTTTAGAATTGTCATTTGAGTTCTGCCTTACCTTGTATCGCTAGCACAAGCGGAGCGGACAATTAGTCTAGCAATTATATCACTAAATTTTCATTAGAATTTAAAGATTTTATCAATTTTATTGTTATTAAATAGCCATGTTAACTTAAAAAAAAAAATGTCGGCCTTTTTGCCCAAATGTCCGGCTAAATAGGATAGTCTGTCCGGCTTTTTGGTTTCAAGACCTGGCAACCCTACATATGAGTGTGCTATTAGTTAACATTAAAACTTAAGTGTTTAGGAACTGTAAAGTGTCAGTGTTCACTATTAATTAAAACAGAAGTTATCATTACACACGACTTATATGTATACGCCTCGGAATAAAACGTTTTACTATTGTGAGAAATACAAAAGTATTCTGTTTCATATGTTTATATCACACACATGCTATACACATGTCTACAAAAGAAGAGTATGAGATTGTGAGCGGGTTCAATGCACCTGTTTATTTCGTAAATAAAATACACAGGTGTGCAATTGTACGCAAATTATTGACTACAAAAAGTTTGAAATGTTTAGGGAAAAAATATACGACTGTTCAAGAAAATACAAAAAAAAACATAATTTATAGCCAGTTTCAACTCAACTTTATTAGTAAAAAACATAAATCTCTGCAAAAAAGCTCACTGAAATCAATCATGTTTTCAGTATTCGCGAAAAGATAAATAGTTGGCACATTATTTTTCTGCATATTTGAAAATAAGCGTATTTTTAACAGGTTCAACGACATGAAAGTCGTTGTTTGTCAACTAAATATTGATGAGAATCTCTTTAATTTACGTCAGTGATACGTAGGCAAAGACAGATTATTGAACTGTGACGAATAGCTTACAATATTATAATGACACCACACTATATTTTGATATTTTCAGAAATCGACACAAGACGAACCGCGTTGCGCCACCGGTACATGGTGGACATACCACCCATATGTAAATAGCGTTTTGGGAACACATTCATTGTGCGTACAGCTAAGGAGCGGAATTCCCTGCCGGAATCTGTGTTTCCTGATAGCTACAACCCAGGGGTCTTTAAGTCAAGAGTGAATAGGTTACTTCTAGGCAAGTATGTTCTATCGTCAGCCACATCATCACTTACATGAGATACTTACGTGAGATAGTGATTAAACGCGAGCCTATCCATAATAAAAAAAAAAACATGAAACTGGAGATGGCATTCAGGTATCCTGCATGCTGAAAAAAATACCTATAAATAATTCCAATCGACTTTGCTCTCACTGCAGCAGTCAATGGTAACATCTGCGTCATTAGAGAAAATCGTAAAAAGTTGGTAGACGCAGAATACTTAAGGAACACCTGATCGCCTATGATTGCATTGGAAAAATATTGGAAAAACTTCTAATACGATCGAGATTTTTTCAAGTATGTTCTCCGTAGAGTTATGCTAAGATGTCTGGTGCACTCACATTTCATCTACGGGGAATATACAGAGTTTAAAGTGGTAACGGCCCCGACTTACGAGTTGTAGCTCGCGGGTTCAAACCCAGCCAGGTGCATTAAGACATTGTATAATTTATTTCATCACCATCACTCTCGAAACGGTGAAAGAAAACATCATAAAGGACCCGGCATGAACTAGAATCAAAAATTCGAAGACATGTAACATCCACTAATTCGCCCTAGACCCGCCTGGTGGATTACGGCCCCTTCCCTCTCCTAGAGAGGAGGTCTGTGTCCCAGCAGTGGGAACATTATAAGGCTTTTTTTTGAGTTGGGAAATCATCCAATGACTTCTCCCGATCTTTGTATCAGACTTTTACTGACTAAAACCACACCTGTGTCCTTCATTTGCTTGATTCTAGGACTAAGGGTTTCCTTTTCAGAAATTCTCCATGGTCCTAGCGGGCATCTGCCCTGCTGAGCCTCTGGATCATTATTTTCCAAGTCACTTACAAACTTGGGATCGGCGCATCGCGTTTTCTTCGCGGCAGGAAAAACCTAACAATTTAAATCTTTGGGAAACCCGAACAAAACTCAAGTCAGTAACACGCCTGTCTTCGCTTGCATTAAAAGAAAGTGCAAACCATCCATCATGTCATCATTGCATCATAATAATTCATGAGACACGATCGTAATGCATCATACATCGACCTTGGATCCATTCCCCACGTAACAGATCTGTGACGTACATTACACCTGCCCAACTATTTGTACCTGGCTGAAAATAGAAAATTTTTCATTAGCGTTCATGAAAAAATGTGAAAGAAATAGAATGACTTTATTTTACTTCCTCTGTTTTTGTGAGTCTCAAATAGTCGTGATGAGGATAGTCTTGCAGCTTGCAGCTGTCTAAAATGCAAATTCTTTTTTTAGTAAGAAATTATTTAATGACTCCTCTCGCTCTGGGTGAAACGAGAGGGATTGTCAGACTTTTACTAACTAAAACTTTTTTTTAAAGTGGGAAATCATCAAATGGCTTCCCCCACTCTAGACGGAGTGGGAGGACGTGTCAGGTCGACGTGTAACTCTTTCGAAAAATCCCGCAGCCGCGGCAGGCATCGGCTCTAATTGGCCCGGAATGTCAATTGCTTTTTGAACTAAAATTCAGCAATAAAGCTGGTCTGAAAATTGTGCTTACTGATTAAAAGGTCGTCGTAGTCAGTCCTTCTTCATTGCATCCTAAAAATTATACAGTATAGTGAATAATAAGAAAACGTAACATCACACCTGTATCCTACATAGAGATAGCCAAATGCCTATGGTAGTGTAAAGTAAGTGTCTACAGTACTGCTACGTTATGGGGCGAACCACAGACTGCGTCTTCTACTGAAAGACTCCGAATGGAAATACCAACTTATATAATACACACAATAAAACTTTGCCCAGGGAAATAGATCACAGGATTAGTGAAATTAAGTTTTATAGATCCGCCTGATACCCAATGTGAATCCGGTGCCCTCGACCCTGGAAATGTATGGTAATGACATTACCTACGAAGAAGTCATGTGACAGGTAATGTCATTGCCATACATTTTGTACTTAGCCTTTGGCGGGAACGCTAATAGGAAATTTATTTGTCTAAGCCTGCCATTCAGAACATGACCCACACATTGAAGTACCCCAAGTGGCCATACCTCTGAACTATGGAGGACGTAATGAATACCACCGATATGCTGCAATTAACGTAGCCACCTACTGGACCCAAACTGTTTAAAGAGCATTGAATCAAAATCATAAGGAGACAACAATAGGTTCTCTATTATTTTCCATTGTCTTGCGGGAAAAGTCAATGTCTCGCTCTTGACCACATTTTTCCACAGTATGTTTGTCCATGACTCTGCTTATATTTAAACATTATTCTCTCGTCCAAGGCGAGACGCGGCCGCATGGAAACAATTACAATAAAACACAAAATAAACAGAGATATTAGACAGAACTAAATCCGGCTGAGTATCTTGGCTAGGACTGTGTCAAACTATAACTTTTAAAAATATACACTGTATTGACTTGACGATTTGCAGCGATGCACTACTAAGTGTACACAGTGTTACAGTAAAACCAATTTTAAATCATATTCACGTATGAAAATCTAGAACTCACAAACATAATAAGTCACTGGTGGTTGCCAGGGGCGGATGGATAACGATGGTCCTGGTGGCCTTGGACTCGTCCTCAACTTCGAGAACTTCGTGGAGCATTTCCGATGTTTGGCTCCCAGACTGGAGCGGGCCGGAGTTGCCTTCAAGTGACTTCAACACAATCTAAGGGATCAGAACGCCTCCTGCCGAAGGCTCTACGCAGAGATCTTGCGGTCCATAGCTCTTTATGAAGCTGAAAATTATTGCATCATGGATAAGCAATAATTATAGTGCTTGTCTCTAAAATAAATTGCATGATGGACATGAGGTTGCTACATCTCAAGTATTTCTGATACGTTTTATGTGCATGAGTGGGATGTCGAGCATAATATAAGTTATATTTAGGAGAACTAGTCCTAGGACATTCCCATCATAGTCTCAATCTGAAAAGAAAGCCCGTGTTCCTAAAACGCATAGGACAACTGAAGGACACAGGTGAGATTTTAGTCAGTAAAAGTATGACATAACCTCCCTCTCCACTCTAGAGTAGTAGAAGTCATTAGATAATACACTATTTCATAAAACAAAAACAATCTGTCAAAAATATCTAATTTCCCCTATATTTCTGCATTGATTGTCGCTAAGATGATAATGCGACTTAAATTTAGACGTTTTTTAAGTAGGGGAATTGGCATTCAGCCAATCGACCTCAATTAAGGTTGTAAGCATGCCTACCGTGCCTACAATGGTGTATCCGGCCTTGAAAATCGCAAGCGCAGCTTCACAATAATAGGGCCTGAGTTCATCCCCTAAATGCATGAAACACCTACATGTCGGGAGTTCAGTATGATTATCATAACCAACTGTCGTAATGTGGGTGTTATGTAGGTACCTTTGCCTCTACCAGTAGCTTTGGGGAATTCACACGTGATGATGTTATATTTGTGTATAATAGTCAAAAGAAAACGCACGGAAATATTTTTATTTGGGTACCGTGACACTGAAATCTCTGTGGGGGTACATACATACACCTTAAAAAAATTATTTATTCAATAACAGCGATACTGGAAATAGAAACATTTTTTTAATACACATTCGGTGTTTAATTGCCCTCCTGGGCAATACGCGAAAATATCAAAATATACTTGGAGCCACGCAAAATAACTAAAAGCGGGATTTTCTTTCATTTTTGTGACAAAAAGAGAAACTTACAAATGTTCTTAAAATGCATTGTAGTTACAAGTCATATTTTCCTGAATAATATTACTAGTTTATTATTACCTTGACGTCAAAGCGGTTTGCAGAATCTGAGAAAAAGTTTGATATCTGATATAGGAACAACAGGAGTAAATAATAGTGTAATATTATTACGTAGGTAATAAGACAATTTGGCTGATTTCCACAAGATCAAAGACCTTCACTAATCCTTACCTACTTCATAAAAATAAAATAAAATAAAAAAATAAAATAAAAATAGGGGAAAGAGTTATGAGTTTACACTAGTACTTGAACAGCTCTACAAATGCCGTGAAGCATCTTATGAACAGACAGATGAATTAGTCTAAAGCCCGAAAAAACTGTTGCTACAAGGTGAAAATACCTACTATCTCAATCAACTTTTTATCAATCCTCTGCACCTACCTAATGGGATAATAAATTAGGAGAATGTGGCAAAATATCAAATTAGTCAACAGAATAAAAACATTTAAATATTTTAATACTAAACATGAGCCTGAAATTATGTAACTACATTCTTGAATTAATATTTCAAACAAACATAAATTATTAGGACGTATACACATATTTTTAGGGTTCCGTACCTCTAAAGGAAAAAACGGAACCCATATAGGATCACTTTGTTGTCCGTCCGTCTGTCTGTCTGTCTGTCTATCTATCAAGACCCATTTTCTCGAGAACGCGTGGACGTATAGAGTTGAAATTAAAACCATATACTCCTGAGTTTTAATTTCAACTGCGGTCCTTTGAAACTGTGAAAAAATCAAATTTCTAAGTGAATGAAGTAAGGTCTCATAGCACAAGTAAGTATAGGAAAAAATCTGAAAACTGTAAATTTGTAGTTAGGGCACAAATATAAACTTTTTTTGCGATTCGGAAAAATTTTCGTAACTTAATTCAGGAATTGAACTGTTTTCATAGGTAAGTTTGTACGGAACTCTCAGGGCGCGAGTCCGACTCGCACTTGCCCAGTTTTTTACAAATAAGTACTTAAAAAAGCTATTTGCTTTTCCCGGTAAATTCAGTTCAATAGCCTAATAAATACTTTTAAATCATTCGCGTATATTTCATGGTTAGAGAGAACAGGGAATCTGGAAATTATAATAATTTATTCATCAAGTTTAATATAAGGCCGACTAAAAATAGTAGATGTAAACTAGATAAAATTCCGGAGTATGGCTAAGGAAAGCGGTTTCATTCGGTGGCTGGAAGCCGCGGGTATCAGTGTTCGCTACTGACTGTCAGTTTACCGTGATAAGTTCGAGTTCAAGGACTTGTGTGAACATTTGTTTGTTTATACCTTTAGAGAAGGTAAGCTAGTGATTATTTCATATAAAACAAAATATCAACAATGTAAAATATTAGACACGTTTACTGAATTCAGTTCGAAAACTTAGAAGATTTATTTAATTTAAAATCTTAAGTGTGTTTCGCTTTCAAAAAGTAAATCCAATCGGATACATAGCCACGTTTCCATAACGATCGCACATGTGCGCACTTATTTACGTCTGCGTTTAGCTTTTGCATATTGATTCATAAATCATATGTGCCGAAGTATGATTCACCCGATACCCTACAATTGGCAGAGACTTATACCCGTCGATATGATCATCAAACAACATAACCGTGATTGCTGAAACATTGCAGGTGAGGGCGGCCATTACAAGCGCACGCGCAGGCAGTGGGCGGGGCGGGCGCCGCGAGCGACTCAGTAAGAGACAGGCATCGACGCCGCTCGCACGAATCTGAACGCAAAAAGGTATAAATACTTAAAAACAACGCTTTTCATTGCTTCACATAACATTTGCACTAATAAACGCTTACAAATCTCTGTGTTTTTTTTTTCAACACTAATTACCTGCCGACCTCGACATCCATGACTAACTTCATGAAAAATGGTGTTCAGTTACAAAAATAATTCGCCGTGACTTCATGCGACTGAAATAACGTTTCTTTCAAGCGGTTGCTGTAATATTTTGGCTAGTCACGAGAATATTTTGTACGTCATTTCATCGACGAAGTTACTTTTAAATTTCTCCATAATTAAATTTTTATGAAACGGTTTCTTAAACAATTGATTACAAACACTATTTTACGATTCTTCCGATCTGTTTTAACGATTGTGACTGTTGAATCAGAATAGAATCTTATTCTTGTACCGCAGACACTCTGAATAATCCGAGAGGATTATTTTCAGCCTTGATGACGGTATTGTTAACCTCGTCCAAGCTATAAACATCTCGATTGACCTCACAGTCATTAAACTATCTCAATATTTTCAATGTTTACTGTCTCCGTCATGGACACCATAACATTGTTTCCGTGGAATAATTTATTACTGGTTTATCAGGATACAGTTATTTTCACAATGTATGTTCGTATACGGTATAGTCTACAAAATTCTAAACGGTTGAAGACAGTTATTTTATTTATGATATAATAAAAATATACCTAGTACAGGTAACACAGCATTTAATTGTTGTTTCGCTCTTGTAAAACATTTCCAGTTATCTTGAATGTGTAATTCCGAAAATAAGCGCGCAAATATTTATTACGCATGCGGGCAAGGAGTCCAGAACGAAAATAGCCGACACCTCTCGCTGTTCACATTAAATATCGCATCTTGAGCAGCATGGAGATAACGAACTATTTTTCCAACACCTACACACATTCTAACAAATATACATGAGATAGATATTGTTTGAAATGCATTCATAATTCTTAAAGTTTCATTAAACGTGTCAAAGTAACAGATTTTTTTTTCTAACAATCTTCTGAGATGTCGGAGAGTAGTTTTATGAGACTCGCGCACACAAACCTTGCACTTTTAAGACACATAAAAGTACTACTTATTCTAGTTTACTTTCTGGACATAAAACTGTATATAAAATGACAACTGTGTACCTAGTTGTTACACGTACATAATAATAAAAGAGTATATAACTCTTCCTCAATTTATTAGTTTTTTCTACTGCAAAATATGCCTTTGTTCCACCAAAAATACTAATTGTGCGTTAAAATACGCTCTTCTAGGAGGTTTAAAAAAGATAACCACAAAGGGGACTGCGGGGTCTGTGTCCGTTCGCTTCGCTCGCTCACTAGACTTCCGCCATCCCCTTCTAACCTAACCTGTCCGAGTCGGGGTGCCCCAAGTCCCTTAACAATTATTAAAAGTCCATTCTTGTATTTTTAGTGTAAAATACGATTTTTGTTTCACAATTAAAATATCCTATAAGAAAATAAACTAGTATCTATTTGTTATGACAGGTTAATCAATACGGCTACCGTCTCGTTAATTCCCAGATTACAGGCATAACATTTACATGTCAAATGCATCAGCACGTTGATTGTAAACGGATGCAGGGATCGAGTCAATTTTCATCATGCATCGATTTGTAATGGCTGACATACCTTTGATCTTCGCTTAAGCCAATCGCACTATTTTAACATGAATATTGCAACACATGCTCCGTGTTTATATACTCATTCCGAGTACAGTCACGAGCAATAACATATACACGGTGTCTTTGACATCGACGCACATACGATTACCACGGATCCAGTACATAATTCTGGACCCCCCAGTGGTGGAATATTTCGTCGACTTCTTCCTGACTTTAAAAATAAATCCTGTACTTACTTTTTTAAATTTAAACTGTAAAATCGAAGATATTATTAGTAAAAAAACAAAAAAAAATAAATTAAAAATTCATCGGGGTAGATAAAATCGTTATTCTAATCAAACCGATGACATTTTTAATTTTAAAAGTAATTCATTCTTTTTTTTTCACTAAAAATGGTAGATTTACGATTTTATACAGTATAAATTAAAAAACGTAAAGTTGTTTTTAAAAAAAAAATATATAACCGACGAAAAATTGCACCACTGGGGGGTCCAGAATCATGTACTGGATGCATGGTATTCGTTTGTGCGTCGATATCAAAGACACCCTGTATACAATGTCACATTTTCAATCTATCTTAATTTTTGTTATTTAGAAAATAAGTGTACGACAAATAGTTCTAAATTCCATAATCATCGAATATATAATTTAGAACCAATTGGCGTACATTATATTTCTTGAATGGCAGAAGTTAAGATAGATAGAAAATGTGTCACTGTATATATTTTATTGTTCGTGACTGTACAATACATTACAGTACAGGGTGTATGTGTTCGTGAATACTTATACAAGGTGTACTCAGATCATTGTTTTGATTCAATTTCTGTAACGATTTGTTCATTGTGTTAACTTAATTAAGTAAAAACTCATTTGTGATTATAGAATGTGGGGTTTAATCAATCACTTTACAGATGGATGTTATTCAAATGTTCTATGTTGATGAACCCTTGACAGTGACGATAGCGACTTTTTAGGAAAGAAGAAACAATCTACTACTACTACTACCAGCACTACACTACCACACTACTACTACCACTACCACCACTACTACCACTACTACTACCTACTACTGTTACTACTTTCTTATCTATTTTAAACATTGCCCCACACTATTCATTACTCCTGTGTCGTGGATGCGTTCACAAACACACACATACACAAGACACCCTGACACTGAAACACTTATCTGTAGGTCTGTAGGTAAATATTTGTTCCATGTGGGAATCAAACCCGCGACACGCAGCGTCAATCGATCTACCACTGTATCAACCTGCCGGTTAGTTGGATGTGAGCTGGTGTATTAGTAAAACACTAACGACATGGTATAAAATTTATTTTATTTTGATCATACGATATAACAAGAAAAATAAAAACACTTATTTATTTATTTATTTATTATATTCTTTATTGTACACCACTTAGACAAAAATAAGGACAAACATAATTAAAAATAAGTGTACAATGGGCGGTCTTATCGCACAGGGCAATTTCTTACAGACAACCTTTGGACTGAAAGAGAGGAGATGGATTTAGGGCTGTCAGTGTACAACATCAGAAAAATACTAATAAGACAGAATAACACAAATACATACATACAATATAAGAAAAAAAAAATACTAATAAATATTAAATATATAATTGAGCCAGGAGAAGAAAAAAATCAAAGTGAAAGTAGTAGTAGTTTTCACTTAACTAATTAAAATTACATAATATATACACAATAACTCCTACCTAAAATATTGCGTCAAAAAATTCATCCGCATCGCTGTCGACTGGAAGTGTGCCCAAAAGACTGGCAGCATTGCCACGTTGTATGGCAATGCTTAATCTCTGACCGAGGTAAAAGCCAGCCCTTTGGTCACGCGAAGTGTCAACTAGCCGTAACATGGTATAATAATTTAATTTAATGTAGGCTACGGTTTTAAGAAAGACAGAGAGCAGAGGGCAGAGAGCAGTGGTGGCCGAGAGGTAATAGCCCCGACTTACGAGTTGTAGGTCGTGGGTTCAAACCCAGCCAGGCGCATTACTTTGTGTTATTTATTTCATCACCACTGCTCTCAAAACGGTGAAGGAAAACATCGTGAGGAAACCGGCATGTCCTAGAACCGAAAATTCAAAACATGTGACATTCACCAATCCGCACTGGGTCCGCGTGGTGGATTACGGACAATTCCCTCTCCTAGAGAGAGGAGGCCTGAGTCCCAGCAGTGGGAACATTAAAAGGCTGATTATGCTTATGCTTTATGCTTACGGTTTTAAAATGATATAGATCTCTTATCATATACAGTTCAAAGTAAAAGAATATTTTTGTTTACTAATGAGATACTTAAATATTATGTTGTTTTCCACGATGCGGTAACATGGAACAGTCTAATTCTGGAGCAGAATGTGTCGGTGTTGGGAGTGTTCTTCCGTGTCCATTCCGCAATTACAACAACACTTTGTACACAAATAAATCCAACGACGATCGATTTTGTACGAGACGATAGATTAGTTGTTTTGTAACATTATTTTACGTTAATTGGGCATTAATTAGTGGAAGCGTAACTGATAAAGTTCATTGGAAAAGCAGATATCGGAAATTTCTGATTTCATATCATCATTATCATCGAAAGACGTCCACTGTTGGACATAGGCCTCCCTTAAGAGTCGCCATAACGAACGGTCTTATGCGTCTCGCATCGATCGCATTCCCGCGACCCCCACCAGGTCATCGGTCCACCTTGTGGGAGGCCTTCCAACACTGCGTCTTCCGGTACGTGTTCGCCAATCCAAAACCGTCTCCATCGACTTTCTGTTCTGCGAGCATATGAAAGTTCCTAATTTCAAACGAAATCCCTATTTCAATTGGAAATTCCTAGAAAAAACATAACTTCCTAGCAACAGTCAGTAGATAAAATATTCTAGGTTTTCCTTAACCGCTTTCCTCGTATATCAATAACAGAATATTCTGTCGCGAGGACGTAAGTATTGAAATCTTATTCGCACAAAGCTGGCTGTCTCCAGCACATTATTCGGAAAAAATATGATAGCCGTCGTTGGCGGTGGCTTGGCTAATAAAAACGCAATAACACGAGGTGCCTCAACGCCGACCCCGAGGCGTGAATCTTACGAGACTGTAATAAAATTATCTCATGAGAAGAATAAAATTTGTCATCCTAATTTTTTTGATACGCGTCCTGGGGTAAATAGTCGTATATTCTAAGCAAAGTTAGTTAGAACAACGCACTTGTTTTGACATGTTCGCTTAAAATCTAAAAGCCTTAATGTAAACACTAAATTTAATAGTGTAATAACATTGTTGACTAATAAAATTACTCTCAGAAAATTTGGATTATAATATTCAGTATATGTTTTTAGTGATACGACGAAGCTTTCAGTATAAATTCGTTTATTGATACTTCTAAGACACAAATACTTTTTTGTTTTTTATAGGTCTATATTGTGTCTCACAGCTGCAATGGCTTCTCCCTTCTCCTTCCAAACATGTCTTGAACGATTCCTGGCCAAGTTTGCCCAGCGAACATGATGAGAAGATCTGTGTCTGATCTAAGTCTGACACGCCCCCCACTCCACCCTAGAGCGTGAGAAGTCATTGGATAATTTCCCACCTCAAAACAAACCTTTGGTGTTATCGACCTCCACGACATTGACCACCTTGTAGGAGGGAGCGTCCAGTGAGTGACGATCTTCGCCCACCTGTCCAGCTGCATTCGCGCGACGTGGCCAGCCCACTCCACCTTCAGCCTAGCTGTTAATCGCCACAAAAACTATTAAAATTAAGTGATATGTTTAAAACAATATCTGTATCTGTTCTTGGGTCATAAACCAATGTAGATATCTTTGAATGTCTGCATGCGTCGTAAATTTTATTATGCTTTCAAGAGCGTAGTTAAAAATTCGAGCTGATTTAAAATTCGGTAGGTTTCAACATATCTACAACTGTTATGCTTTTATACATATTTGATTACAAGAAGTAATCAATCAGTATCATAAAAGAAAACCTCATACACTAACCGTTTTGTTCTTTTTGTTTTGTAACCAGAATTTTAAATTACAATACAATATTCCACAACTTTCACACAACGCCATCTGGTCCCAAACTAAGCAGAGCTTGTGGTATGAGTAATAGATAACTGATAAACATATAAATATATTTCAAAATACATAGATAAATTAAACCCACGCACAGAACAAAATGATCATGCTCATCACACAAACATTTGTCTTGGGTGGGAATCGAGCCCACGACCTCCGGCATAGCAGTCAGGGCCACTAACCACTAGACCAACAGGCCAGTCGAATTTGCGTAGTAGCCACAGCCAAAAATATGCCACCCCTAATTTTCCCGAGTGTTTCTCGTAAAAAGGGCAGCTAATTGATTCTCAGAACCTTTTTAACAATATTAATTATAATCGAACTAATACGAACAATATTTTGCAACATTCCAGCGCTGAACGAACGAATCAAAGATGGCCACCGGCCCAAAGATAGTGCACAAGCAGTTCAACTCGCCCATCGGACTGTATTCCCAGAAGAACATCAAGGAGACGCTCACCAAGCACATGCAGAACCTCGGCAATGGCACCGTCGGGTCAGTACAATATTTATTTGTATTTTTTACACACACCTTTTTTAGGGTTCCAACGGGACCCTATTACTAAGCCTTCGCTGTCCGTCCGACCGTCCGTCTGTCAGCGGTACGTATATCATAAACAGTAAGAGGTAGAGAGTTGAAATTTTCACAGTAACTATGTACCTATATTTCTATTGTGGTTACAACAAAACAACAAATAATAAAGTTAAAAATTAAAAGTGGTTTCCATACGAGATACGTTATTTTGTCAACGTTTTTTTGCTTGAATTTAATATTCGTTTAATATTTTAATATACGGAACTCTCCGTCTGCGAATCCGACTAGTACTTGTCAGTTTTTTTAAAATACACCGTGCATTCCGTTACACTGGAAACCGACTCCAATACCTTTGGGAATAAGATAAGCTGATTGACTAAAGAAACCTGAACGTCCTCTACTACGTCCTGAACTTTTGATGTCTTTTTAAGGATATCGTGTTACCCAGTAGACTGCAGGATCATCTCACGCCTCTCCTTCATGAGGTTAAAATTAGGCTCTGATCCTAGCCTCTCGTTTCTATTTGTACGACGAAGGCTTAAAGATCTTACTACCGTTTGGCCAATTTTCATGATTTCCCTTAATTATATCACAAAATATTTAAAATCTTAACTATATTTCTTACTTAAATATATTATTAAATTGTGATGAATAATTGCTATGCAAAAACAGTCATCGTAATTTCATCTCATGTTTTATTTAATTTTAACTGTGAGTAATTATCATGTTTATAAATTAATTATAACACAATAAAGCTTCTATAATTGAAAAATAATGAATACTGTACTTCATTAATGACGTTACATTATCCATTTAAAATGATTGAAGTTACGACAAACTAATTCAAGAAACATAATTGTATTGTCTCCTGCGCTTTACAAAGCTTTAAATTCTATTAAATATAACAAACTAGACATCTCGGTTAACTTGATAACTGTGCATTAACTAAATATTGTAGATATTAAGATAGTGTTTCGTATATGCCATTAAGAAGAAATATAGGTATCTGACATTAATTGGCAAGGAGTCTTATTCTTATAGAAGGGCGTAAATTAATACTATACGTATTAGGGTGATAACAAATTGATTACTCACGTCATAATTCGTGATCGTATTTAATTAATCCATTAAGACTTATTTTTTACGTTCTATTGGAGTAGATAAGTACTTATATAGAATCACTGAGAGGGTCAATAATCCGTTATTAGAGGCACCTTCTTCAATAAATCCGTGATTCGGAACCTTGACATTAATTCCGGGAAATGACTGTAAAAATATATTGACGATACAAGCGACTTGTTTCTCGAAATATAGAATTTTCATGTAATTTTCCTCGTGCAAAATATCAACCCCAATGCTTAAATGTTTGTGAAAAGGTCGGTGACTTTGAAGAGTGTCATATTATTTAATTGAGTAACTCGTATTGATTCTAGGCTTTACTTTCCGGTGATAGTATTTTCTTCTGGTTTCCCATTCATAGCTTTACCTCTGATTAACAATGATCATGACAGGTGAATACTACTACCCTCATCCATCATACTGATACGATCTCATTCGTCCTCAATAAAATAGAAATGTCTATTTTAATAAGAGACGAACACGTAAGTAAATAGCTAAAATGCGTGTTATGTTGAAATAGAAATATCCTACTCCACAAGTCTGGTAAGGTCCTCCAGAAACAACCCTTCAGTTTCTCGAAAACCAGTAAAAAACCAAGGATGTCCCCACCATTATACGTACTTTTATAATAATGAATATGTGCCTCCAAAAATAAGTTACCGAGGGCACGGTCACATCATCATCTCCCTACCCTTTTACCAACTAGCTTGGGGTCAGCTTCCAGTCTAACCTGATGCTGCTGAATACCTGTATTTTACATGAAGCGACTGCCAATCAGACCTCCACAACCTAGTTACTGGGCAACACTATACTCCTTGAATAGACTAATGGTCAGACTTTCTAGCGTCTGACTTACCTGTGACGACTGTCGAAGATCTACGGAAGACAACCGGGACTAACGGCTTTACGTGCTTTCCAAGGCACGGGGTGTCAGTAATGTCATAGATAAACTTATAAAAGTACATACCACGTCAGGATCAGAATAAAGAAAATAGTAAATTATGTGACTAGGGGATAAAGCAGTGTATTTAATTCTCGGGCGGCATGTTGAATTCCGAACGAAACGAAGGTTGCTAAGTTTTAATCCCGAACGTAAGTAGGGGATTTATATAATTAACTCCCGAGCATTGCGACTATTACTCATCATGTTTTGAGTTTTGAAACCAACAAAATTTACTTTTTTTTTTTTTTTTGTAGTGTGGCACTAGTTGTATCTTTGTCAAAATTTACTTCCCTATGATCTATAGTTTTAATTCTCTGTAACGCTCCCGCGCTTTCAATACTTTATTTTAGAGACTCGTCAGTAGACACATTTTATTTTTTTATAAGTGGCCAGTTTGATTTTTGAATAAACTTATTTGATGCACGTACATTTTAATGCACTTATTGTGTTTTTTTTTTTAATTTCTAATAATGGTTTTTGACGTTCCAAATTCAAATCTCATTATTCCCTAGGGATCATTCTTATTTGATGGTTGTATGACATTTAAAAGGACCATTATCGAGCAGGCGGTGTAAAAAAAAAATAAGGTGCTCTATCACATATTTGGTTCAAATTTCTGTAATCAATAAGACGGGAAACGAAGACAATGTATTAGCACCTGTTAACTTGATATATAAGGGTATCCTTGTAGTAAATAATACGCATTATCTGTCCAGTGTGATGGAAATGATTTCGTTAAAAAAAGGTCTGTTTTTTGGCAACTTGTTCACTCTGTCACCTTACAAACTGCTAAAAAACATAAAGCCGATGACTTTTAAAGTGTTTATTATACGTTTTCTTTAATTGTCTGTCTTTCAGGACAAACTATTTTTGAATACTTTGAAAGAGTGTTTTCTTTGAAACAAACTCTTTAAAATTATTGACAGGTCAAAACATGGAGTTGTTTTAAAGAATGTTAATTAAATTGCAGCATTTTGCTTGCACCGTTCTCTTGTTAAAAATAACTCAATGAATTACTCTTGTTTGCTTGTCAAGATTACTCAAGATGGTGTTTGTTTACTACTCATATTTCTGCTTTCACTATTGTAATGCAATGTTTTTTAACTATGTTCGTACGTTCAACTTATTCTAAATACAATCTGATAAATTGATAAACAACTTTCGATTAAATCGAAAGAGGAATGTTTTTTTTAAAATAATATAACCTAGCGATCCCACCTGATGGTAAGCAAGCAGTGATACAATCGTTGATGGTGAGATGCACTAGTTTATTAAGAGCCTATTCACTCTAGCCTTTAGGACACCTAAATGGTAATGAGACGGGAAAACCACCACGGGACGGGAAAACTCATTTTGTATAGTTTCGATGTTGAGATGGATTCATGATAGCACAAGTTTAAACCTTAGTGGTTTTTGGTTGCTATTTAACTTAGACTATCCTGTATTTTTTTGTATTAATAATAAAAAAAAAAAAAAAAAAAAAAAAAAACGACAAGGCAAAACGTTCGGACCGTAGAGATTTCAACAACGTAAGGGTGCATATTCACCGTACGTCGGGTTGACCGATGGTAGAGAGGTGAGTGCGGAATCAAGTCATGCAATTCCCGCGTACACTCTCCAAAATGCATCCTGTAAGTTGGGGACAAACAATGATCTTCTATATCAAAAAATACTGATTTTATATTGAGCAAGGTCTTTTTTACATGATCCGATACTTTAAATAAGTCATATAATTAATCTGTCTGTCTACCTAGCCTTTTCCCAACCATGCTGGGGTCGGATTCCAGTCTAACCGAACCCAGCTGAATATCAGTGTTTTACATGGATTGGCTGCCTAGGTATCTGACATCCGCAACCCAGTAATCGGGTTATAATATAGTGATTGGCAAGACTGGTGTCAGATTTTCTGACTTCTGACTATATAAGATTCTAATTAGTAATGTATAAAAATACAGTACAGTAAATACAGTATAAATCGGACTGCCAATTGTACAACAAATGAGAAAGTAATTGTTTCACGGGGTTTTGACCTTACACCAAGGCCATTACGTCTTATTGATACAATTGTCGGCTAATTAGTCAATAGATATTTCTAATAATAGAACACCCTTATGTTTAAGCTCTTTGTTACATATATTTTTTTAGAGTCGAATGAGACTTTACGCCTACGTATTTACGCAATCGACAATAATTACGAGCGTCATTTTTGTCTATAAAAACAGTTTTTTTTTTATTTTATTTTTTTGAAATTTTTTAAACTAAGTAGATAGACGAGAAAATTGCTATAAGACCACTAAATTCATAAATTTACTATTCCAGTTTTACCTACTTGAAAAGTGATAGATTTCCACTGTTTATTCCTCATATATATCAAACTCTCAAACAAAAATACTTAACATAATCGCATCTAATCGGAATGTAGACTGACTGCAGCGTGTTAAAAATAACAGCCGCGGTCTAAAAATACAGGCACGCACACACAGACACATAGGAAACAAAACAAAATGATAGACGTGCCAATAGGTGGGCTATGAGTCACACTCGACCCGAACGAATCGATACGATTACGTCGATATGAACGTTACGCGTATTCGTTGAATTTTTCGATAGGCTCACTCGGTAAACTGTGTCCAACAGTCGTATGCAGAGAAACAATTTTGTACCTGGGAAAATGCATTGTTTAGACTAAAAAAATATTTAATTATAGAAAAGTCTATAACTAGAAAATTCAAATACGCTTCTTGGTAGATGAACTGACTGTATTTGGTACCTGCGAAAATGCATTGTTTATGCTAAAAAAATATTTAATTGATAGATATTGATAAAAAAAGTCTGTAACTTTAAAATTCATATACGCTTCTTGGTAGAGGAAATTATTGTATTTGGTACCTGGGAAAATGCATTGTTTAGGCTAAAAAAATATTTAATTGATTGATATTGATACGAAAGTCTGTAACTTGAAAATTCAAATACGCTTCTTGGTAGATGAACTGATTTTAATGGTACCTGGGAAAATGCATTGTTTAGGTTAAAAAAATATTTAATTGATAAAAAAAGTCTTTAACTAAAAAATTCAAATAAGTACGCTTCTTTATAGATGAACTTATTTTTTAAACGTTACCGCATTGTACGAACCATGTGTGCAACTATTTGTTAGATATCCAAACAGGGGCCATACCATGACATGTTAAAGTGTCAAGCATGCGAGCGAGAAAAAGAGATGGGGCTGTACACCTTATATAGCTCCATCCCGTTTAGGTCGTAAAATGGTTCGCGTTAACAGCTCGTGGTAGGGCCTCAGGAATCGAAGTCAGTCAATCGCTAAAGCACCGCACCATCCATGTTGAAGTCAACGGACAAATTAGAAGGGCTTTCTTGAATATCTTATTTCCGAAGGCAGCGAGTATTATATGAAGAGAACTATGATAATTAATATGGGAGAAGCAGTAGGAGTACATTAGGGTGGGATCGCGTTACTACACGAACGCTGAGATACCGAGCTTCCCTTAACATTCAAGTATTTTTCGTCTGAGATACATTATAGTGGGTGTAGGCTACAATAATATTGGTCTTTATTATATCTACAAAAAAGTTTGCGATTATTATTACTTTATTATGTTTACACTTTACATATAAAACTATACACTATACGATATACTAAATAAAAATAAAAACCCCTAAGAACTATCTATAAGTACTCTAAAGTATGGCGTCGAAAAACTCATCCGCATCGCTGTCGACTGGTAATGTACCTAAAAGTCTGGCGGCATTGCCACACAGTATGGCAATGCTTATTCTTTATCCAAGGTAAAAGCCAGCCCTTAGGTGCAGGCTTGCGACAGCTTGCAAGTTCACTTCCATAAAAAAATTAAGACAAGTGTTTGTTACAAAGAATTTAGAATTTTTACGGAATTCGAAAGGTCAGTCTATCTATCCCTTTAGACATCACATCAGGCTCATGTCCTTGTCTCTTTTAGAAGTTTGCTCTTTAAGGGTCATTTCATACCGAGACGCGACGCGACGTGACGCTACGCGAAGAGCGGCTCAGAATGTAGCTTTATTTACGATCGAGATGCCTCGCGGTGCAACGCTGCGTGGTGCAACGTATTCTGAATTCTCACAATGAAATGTGTATCTTTTCTTGTAGTAAATAAAGGCATATTTTGAGTCGCCCTTCGCGCAGCGTCGTGTGTCAGTGTGAACTGACCCCTAAAAAGTTTTTTGCCTGTCACTGAAACTATGCTCTTGCTCACTCAAAATTGTCTCACTGATGGTGGCGCGTGTGTTGGATCATTCGGTTCCCTTCAAAATGGTTGAGCTGAGTGGTGCTAATATTGGCGTCATGTTCGTGAACGGGCGCTGTCAGTTGATACTGGTCATCTCTTAGCTGCCAGTTGCTATTTTAATATCTATATTTAATTTTTACTTTGACTTTATTGACATTGTTCTCACATGATAGCGACAAGAAACATGTAACACAGATATTTGTAATTACAAAACATGATTGAAAAGAGTGTCCATGGAGTTTCTTGCACATTCTTCTCCATAGAGATCTACGCTTTGGAATGTGCAATTAGCATCATTTTTTCTGACTGACTGACTTCTTGACGTTTCAAAAGTGCCTGTAAGTGGTTTATTTGAAATAAAATGCTTTGTCTTTGTCTATCTATGGTAAACTAACAAAATTGCAAATTGCGCATTGTTTAAAAGTAAACGTGTCAGTGTAAAGAAAGCCTAATAAATCTCCTGATCCATAATAGCTAACAGACATAATAGACCGAATATTATTTTACACCTCAATTATTCATTATTTTATAAATTGCATACATTTTATGGCCACCTATTAAGGTTGGAAACACCTTCCAGTTAATCTCTACCACGGCAGTAACATGATTTATATATTGTTGCCGCAGTTAGCATACCTCAGCCATGTTTTTTGTTAGGAGCGAAATGGCGACAGGCCAATTTGAAAGTGCAAGTCAGAAACAAACAAAAAAAAACACTTATACAGATGACGCCACTGTCTTTTAGAGAACAAAATACATGGTGTTTTTTAATGGAAGCAGATTTATGTTGTTTTGCCACTTTTAATTATTTGCTTGCTTTATTTATACTAATACGAAGTAGCCACTTTTGATGAATTGAATGCTTGGAGCTTTGTCTATACCAATATTAAAAGAGGAAATATTACAATGAATACACTCAAAAACTACAGGACTGAATTAAAAAAATATTTCATCAGTAGAATGTTACTTTGTCCTTGAGTGAAATAGGCATTGCATATTTTTTACACAGGTGAAGTCAATGGCAAAAACTCAAGTCAAAAAAAAAGTAAGAAAATCCTGTTGTGTATTATTTCAAGAATTTCTCAGGAGTTTGGTATATTCTCCGGTTTTCTGCTAACCTAAAATTTTATACTTACAAAGATCTTATCAACGATAAGATAAACGATTTTGAACGATACTCGTAAAAATGAAACGAAAAACTTTGGGTGTTTAGACTTTAAAAGAAAACAGTTTTTCATGAATAAATTAAAATTGTAGACGCAGTTCCTATAAATTGGCGATAAAATAGACAAGATGTCATTATGCCGTTGTTACCTAGTGACATTTAGGTCACCTAAGTTTAAAAGGCTGTAGACATGGACTACGACAATTACTCATCGTTCTCACTTTCGAGTTATATGATTTTGAAGCCACTTTGACTTCGTCGAACCTGCTTAATTTATGATAAACTAGCTGTTACCCGCGACTTTGTCTGCGTCAAGTTAGTAAAAATGCACAAACGTAATTAATAATTCTGTGCTTGTGATTCGTGCTAAAAACATCTAATTCATTTAACGGAAATTAATTTCAGTAAATATATTATGTAAAATGTATTTCTTATGTCCAGATATATAATTTATTTTATTTATTTGGCTCATCAGTAATAGAATACTCGTTCATGATATACATCAAATAAATTACTTATCATCATCAATAAACAGAAACAGACATGTTGAGGTCGAAGTAGTTGATAAACTGTGGTTCTGCCTACCCCTAAAAGGAAAAGGTGATAGTTTAAGTTTGTTTTTGGTTTATTCTATGATGAAACAACCCTGTATGATTTTAATATGATTGGTTCATTATAATAAACTAAAAGTGTATTAAACCGTTGTTTTCTTTTAACAACACTAAATAAATGTTATTTAACGTAGGCTATAAAAAAAAGTGGATAAAGTAGTTTTCAAAATGTTAAATGTTGCCAAAATGTATAAAGAGTCTGTACGGATCTTGTTCTGAGGTCAATACCCACAGTTTTTAGTGTCTGCACGTTTTACTTTTAGGAAGAAAATCATCAAATACCTTCCCCCGCTCTGGGTAAAGCGAGAGTTTGTGTCAGACTTTTACAGACTGAAACCGACCTGTGTTCCTTTAATTGCCCTTAGTGTTCTAGAGCTACGGTAACTTGAACGCGGCAGCAAATCTTCCTTCTTTGAGGAAGGGTTAGAAAGACATCACAGCGTCCTCTCTTTTCGCCTGACGAAGATCTCTAGGGCCAATTCCTGCTAGAGCTATGAGATTTTTCGAAAGATTTACCTCCCATAAGAATTTGCCTCGATGATATTTCTCTGCAGAGTTTTAGCCGGGTCCGTTATGCAACTTTAGCGGAGTTGAATTTCGAAGGAGCATAATCGGCTTCAGCCCATCTTCAGCTGGATAACGTGCACTGATAGTCCACTGCTGCTAGCGATTATTAAAATACTACAGAGTAACCTACGATGTCATCTTGCTCCACAACTGTACTTATAAAAAATTTGTGAAAAAATTGTTGCAGTTTGATGTTGACTTACATCACGTCGAATTTGAAACAGAAACCTCTCGAATAACCCTAATACCCCCTCATTACTCCGTGTTTGTGACTCCACAAAACTATAAAATGACAGCGAACAAATGTCGCAACCAATTGGGGCTGTGACTGACTCTGGCATCCGTCAGAATGTTGTCCCAGTGTTGATCACCACTCACTGACCACTCTTAAGGAGGTAACGTCCAGTTGTCGACTTAAGGCTGCAAGTAATGTAGGATACATCATACGTAATCAAACTATCTTCAGAAACGCAAACCACGTCGGGGCCTTGTGTGAAATATGTCTTCATGGGTTTTTCATGAAATTCTTAATGATCTTCAATTTTTGGAATCTTTGAAATTAGGTACTTGTTCCAAACAGTAGGTTGTGGTCAAGTCCGAGGGAGAGACTACTTGAAGTACTGGTAACCTTCACGAACTGCTCAAGAAGCATCTTTCTGTGATTAAGTACCTACCTATATTTGCTGGTTTTTTGGGGGTCCTTCCGAAACATCTACGTTCGATGAAGACCTGCGTCAGGCGGAAAGAGAGCCTTTTTAGACTTTCCTCAAAGAAGGTATTTGCTGCCGCAATTGTGGCGTGCAAGTTACCATAGCCCTGGAACGCTAAGGGCAACTAAAGGAACACAGGTGGGTTTCAGTCAGTAAAAGTCTGGTACTACCTCTCGCTTTACCTAGAGCGGGGAAAGGTATTTGATGATTTCCTACCTAAAAGCAAAAGGTGCACATACTAAAAACTGTGGGTATCGACCTCAGTATCAACTCCGTGACTCAGACTATTTATACATTTTGGCAACTGAAAACTACTTTATCCACTTTTTTTTGATAGCCTACGTTATATAACATTTATTTAGTGTTGTTAAAAGATAACTACGGTATAATATACTCTTAGTATATCTAATGAACCAATAATTTTAAAATCATACAGCGTTGTTTTATCATAACATAAACCAGAAAGAAACATACATAAAACCCACTCCTGTTCCTTCTTTGCCATTGTTCCAGGGCCCCGGGAATCTCTTTCGTATCACCCATGGCCCCAATAGGCTTCGACCTTGCTGGGCCCCTACGGTTGCTGACACCTCCTTGAGGCGCGCGTAGAACACTACGCGCCGTCAACGACTTGGGCTTGGTCCGGACGGTTACCGGACGGTCGGACGGTGAGCTACCCATTGCTCGCCGTCCACAAGCCCGCGCCTACGGTGGCCGGAAATCGGGATCGGAACCCCTCGGTTCGGATCGGCTGGGGCGCGAGGGTTATTGTCTCGCGCGTGTGGGAGCCTCCTTTGCTAGCATTACTGCTTCGCAGAAGGAGGCGACCGCCTGCCACTCCTCCTCGCTCCGGACCATGGCCTGTACCAAGGCCCAGCGCGCTTTACGCTATTACAAATCTTGTTATGATAAAATGACTGGACCTAACTGCGGTTTATTTTCGTAAATATTTTTGGCATTTACGAAGCAATTAATTAGAATTCAATATTTTTTATAAATAGGTCTAGAAACATTTGCTGATTTCGTGATAACGCCATCTATTGCTGAAAAGCTTAACCTTACCTTTATCACACACTGAGGCTCTACCACGAGCTCATAACGTGATCCATTTTACGACCTAAACCGGACTGTTAAAGGAACGCTCGTACGACTGACATTTTGACATTATCATGGTAAGGCCCCTGGCCACCTACCGAGCGATAGTTAAATATAATTATATATTTTGACAAATTTAATTCGTGTGTTTGCTATTCAAAGCCAGATGGCGTCACTGAGGCATAGGATGACAGTTTTTCTAAGACATTTTTTCTGATAGCCGCTCTATTGTATCTCTTTAGATCTCTTTGTAGACGTTTGAATGCATAACCACTGGATTTCTGTCATGTATAGTGAAGGTCAGTATAATCTGCCAAACTGCTTCGAAAGTGCTGATGTAGAAACCAGACTGTCGATAAAAATAATAGTAAGAACGCAAAAATATGTAAAAATTTCTTGTTTACAGTAAAATAAAACAAAACTATCACAAAAAGAAACAGAGTTTTGAACCACTATCCCTTTACGTGCCGATCTAATCCAGACACGACTGCACTACGGTGTCCGTTGACTCTTGTGTAAAATAGGTGTTCTTATATAAACGTCATCATTGTCTGCTTAACCCTTTGTCGATGATAGCGTGATGATTTTCATCTCAGATATTAAATTTGTAGCTAAATGAAAAAAAGAAATATTATTTTCGTTTTTCCACTTAGATTTTATTACATGTTTGATTACTTTTTACAAAAATATGGAGTAAACATTTTTATGATGTGTTAAAAATATGCTAAAAGTCCTATTATTATTGTAACCGAAGTACCATCGCATATTATATACAAAAAAGACGACAAAATACTCACAAAAATTATTACTGTAACTGGGGATCGAAGTCACGGCAAATCGTTCAATATCGACATTTTGGAATATTGCTCACCCCCCATAGCAAATAGCGTGATAATTTATAGCCTATGTCCTTTCTCAAGCTCTATTCTATCTTTGTACCAAATTTCGTCAAAATTGGTTCAGCGGTATAAGCGTGAAAGCGTAACAGACAGACAGACAGACAGACAGACAGACAGACAGAGATACTTTCGCATTTATAATATTAGTATGGATTAACTAATTAGAAGTGAGATCCTAAGTTTACTTGCTTGAACAATCTTTGATGTTGTTTTCAGTTTTTTTTTTAGTTATAGTGACATCAATGGCGCCAGATCATCCATCAGGTGAGATAGTGGTGAAATGTGAGCCTAACAATAATAAAAAAGAACATATGTTAAAAAATACCAAATCCTGCATCGCGCTAGTAGAATTCTCTGCGTGATTTGAACATACAACAGCCCGAAATCATCTATCGAGCAGTTGCCCGGATCAGACATAACACCCGTCTGGTAGGAGGATTCTTCTTTTTCGAAACTGAGGTTGACTGAAGTTACTAGGTACTAAAGAGCTTTCAGCATGTCACTAAGTTCATTGTAAATATGTAGAAGTATCCCTAACTTATTTTGGTGAGAAATCATCCAATAACTTTTCCCACTCTGAATGCAGTGACAGGGAGTGTCAGATTTTTACGACTAAAACCCAGCTCTGTTCCTTCAGTTGCCGTTCTGCCGTTCCGTCTGTTCCTTCAGTAATTCCTTCGAACAATCCCGAAAGTATCCCTAACCTACCTACTGGTCTCGTACTATAATATATTCTTAGTCTGTATAACATGTTATGCGTCCTGCCTGTGTAGTACATACAATGGCAGGTGCCCGTTGATCATCTGCTGATAGAATACTGAATACCCTTAGAAACGAGTTACGTTAAAAGGAGCTTTGACCGACGAAGTATAATTATTTACTTCAAGCGTAGTAGGACCTTCATCTGGCAATAAATTGTGCGTAGATATAGTAAGCATTTTATTACATCGAAAACTTTGCTCTAAAAGTCCTGTAACGAAATGTAGTAAAGACTATTGTATTTTTTTACCATGGTGACCTACCCATACACACACGTGTAAGCATGCTCTATCACCGACCACGTCATCGTTTACCATCAAAATATCATTGCAAAAGTGGTCAAATGGGAACCTAAAAAATTATTAAAAAATCATAAATGTCTTCACATTTTTTAAATATTTTTTACGCATCACCTAAGCCAAAAAGAGTTCCTTCTTTTACGAAGAGAACAAGAACGATTACAAGAACGATTTCCAAAAAAATATTTATTTATTTAAACTTCATGTACAGTAGTGGTACATAGGCGGACTTAATGCAACAAGGCATTCTCTACCAGTCAACCTTTGGGTTAAAAGAGACAACACTGTGGTAGGTGTGCACAATAAATAAATAACAGATAAATATCAAGTGGAATGTAGTATCATTAAATTAAGTTACAATAATAAAATACTTATATATACTAATATTATAAACTAATAAATACATTATAATTAGGAGAACTTAAAAATAACAATTATGACGAAGATCAAACTAAGGTTGAGAGGACTTCAAGTAGTAGTAGTCAAAATTCATCCTCTGAAGGATATAAACAGATAATAAAAAAGTTTAGATAGAAGTTCGTCATTTTTGCCGATGAGAAACCCCATCAGGCATCAAGTTCTTAATTTATTAAGACTACAACCTGTGTCTAAGGTACCTTCATCGAAGAGTGCGTCCAAAGATAAACTTTGAGCCGATTTGAATGCCGTTGACCGATCAATTATGGTGTATGCGCTCCACAGGGGCACTGACATTTACGCAGATGAAATTCAGCAGCGAGCCAACATAGTGGGCATTCCGCCGGGCAATACTGGGCATGTGGATCATCAAAGTAGCGCTAAAATATATCGGTGCAATACATGATACCTTTGTGTTCGAGCTGAAGCACGGATGGTAAATGTTTGCGCTCAATGTGCTAGCGATAGAGGCACTTAGTGTATTTGCATTGCCTGAGAGCTTTATCTGATGTAAGACAGATTGCGTGCGCTTGCGCCGAAGGTGTTTAGAAATATTTTCTAGACAGGAACTGGCTGTTTTGGACTGTTTGTTTTGATTTTGAAATTTAAGTTGACTATCAAAAGCTTTTTGGAAACTGTAACGTCGTAATAAGTCATCGAAACTTGAAAAAACTTATTTAACTGTAATGTACTGCATAATCAAATATCTTGTAAATTCATCATTAAGATTTGCTTTCTTTGGCGACAAAGCAAAAACTAGACAATAAACAAATCTACGATCTAGAAAGAAATGTTATTTAGTGCGAGCACTTTGAATGTTATTTCGTGCGTGTAATTGCTACCTGACGAAGAGTTTTATCTTCTATCTCGTTATTAATGGCAAAAAGCGACAAAAAGTGGAAATAAACAACAAATGAGGAAGAAGCCGCGAGCGCCGGCGCAGTCGCGACGCGACCGTAACCGCGCACTACACTGCCGCGCATGCGCGAATATACGAATTCCATATTCATAATTCAAAATTAATATTTCTATTATAAAATTGAAAATTTTACAAAAAAAGTACTTTAATAAAAAAGTAAATTAAATAAAAATATTTAGCTATTTTCCTGCGATTTGGATTTATTAAATTAATAATAATTTGATTTTTTGAAATTGAGCCAATTTATAATACTTACCTATTAAAATTGCAGATTAATTTGCCTGTATCAGTTGCATTGTCTGCAACAAATTTATCATAGTGATATCATAATCATAAAAATAGAAGTTACCCTGAAGCAAGGCAGACTCACCAGCGAGTCAGGATTTGGCATAAAACCAGGCGCACACTCATTGCAATATAAATAAAAATATACGTGAATTAAGACATTGTATAGCTAGTAAATTTATCCTAAAGTGTACCGCGAGTGCTTGTTAAAATGGGTACTGTCATCGAAACAAATGGGTAAGGAATATTCAGGTTACTTGACAGCATAGGTACTTTTTTATGGCACTATGTGTAATACGGACACTCATTGTGATTATCGAGTGATGTGCTGCAGACGTTTATTGGCATGTAATAATTACTTTCTTTACGATATTTGCATTAATTTTCTATTTGTATTTCAGACATGACTATTAAGAAGTATTCGCGTTGTTTTAATATTCATTCATTTACGTGTTCTGATTGATTAAATAATATGGTATGGAAACTTGTCACGGTTGTCGGTCCAGTTGCATGAATTTGATCAATTTTAATAAAATCACGTCATATATGCGTGACGCCAGTAATTTAATCGCAGACAGCTTAGAATTCGGCCACGAGATTGGCGCTCGAATCCAACTTCCTTTTTTTTAAATCTCATTCTCAAGCATTTGTTTTTTCTATGCCTGACAGAGTCCATGATTGTTTGTCCTTATTCATATTTATCACTAGTATGTATAGTTTATGGATTGTAATAAAGATTTGATATTTGAACTAACAAATAAGCTTAAGTTTTCTCAATTTTTTTTAATAATATTTGAAAAGAATGAAAGAAATAATATATTTTTTCCTCACTCAACTTATTAAAACCAAATAATATGTACAAAATATATTACAAAAAAAAAAAATAACAAAGTACAAAATAGCTCAAAAATATGTGTAACGCAAAAAAGGCACCCATCTTAGTTTAAGCTACAACATTTACATTTGGTGATACATACAAATACATTTACTTCAAATAATAACAATAACTATAAGACTTATAATATAAGACTTTATAACGCCATTTAATTCCCATTTCACGCACAGGGTGTTCATATATTTTTGTGCACCACACTGACATGTTCAGATACAATAAAGTGACATTGACATCTGACCACGTTACCAATAAAGGCGCAGTGAGGTGAATGTAAACTTGATTTCTTTATATGGCAGCTGTTTGTTATAGGCACGGTCATACATAGCCGATGAGAATTGTAGCACGAGAACCGTCGGAATATTTTTTGGTTTTATGAACTAGAGATGTTCGATTCCGATTCTGGAAGTTCGCAATTTCCAATTGATTTTGGCCGTTTTTAGTTCCGATATATTTTAATCGGAACTTACTGGTCGCACGGGGAACCTCCCTCCCCCGTGTCTTTTGTCCATTTCTATCAAACTGTCTTTTGTCAAAAGTGAGACACTTGACAAGCGCTATAATTTTTTATTTTTTTTTAAAGGAATGCGAAAAGTTTTTTTAAAATTACAATGTGGTTCACAAACAGTAGAGATGGCTTATTATTAATTATATTGATTTTTAACAAGTAATAGTAGTAGTTTTGTTTCGTATTTTGAATGTTGTGAATTCGTTTATTAGTTATAGTAGTGTTTCATTTGATGCTTCGCCTCCGCCACCGCCTCCGCCTACAATTTCGGTTCCGATTCCGTAATAATTTTTTATTTGATTCCGGTTCCGATACAACCACTTCTGTTACATCCGATTCACAAGCGACATATATTTTTCAAAGAACTTTTTACAAAATTATGAGACATCAGAAACTATATCAATTCGGTTTGTCTCTCTAATACGATTAATACAGTTTGGAGAAATAGGAAAATGTATGTCCGATTATAAATCGTTAAGTAAGTAGATAAAATGTGGAAATATTTAAAACAAATTAAAAAATATACTTGAACTGTAAATATAATTTTTTCCAGGTACAACGTTTGTATAACGACGTGTTATATATAATGTACTAGCTGTCTCTCGCGCCTTCACCCGTGTCTTTGGTTACTCCGCTTCCATTGCTCGAAGCATGATATAATTATATAGCCTACCTGATAAATAAACTATCAAGCACTAAATATATTTTTTCAGCAGTTCCTAACTTTAACGCGTTCAACAAAACAAACAAGGTCTTCAGCTTTTAAATATTATTATTATTATGTATAAATATGGTTTTAAGCGAAGTATTTCTGTTCCATTTTTAGTGTTAACAATTTTATTGCAGGTTAGCCTAATTAATAATTAAAATGAATTAGAAGAAAAAATAAATTGGCAACTTTTCAATTCATTTCATTGTCAACAGATAAAAACTAAATATAGGGGCCCAACAGGGTCGAAGCCCACTAGGGCCATGGGTTCGCTTCTGAAAGGAAAACCCGGCCCTGGTATGAAAGGCAACGAAGGAACTAAGAGTGGGTTTTAATCAGTAAAAGTCTGACATGACCTCCCGCCCCGCCCAAGGGCGGGAGACGTCATTGGATGATTTCGCACCTAAAAAAAAACCCTAGCCTATAGACAAAGGAGCATAGTGACCTACTATCAAGAGTAACGAATGTAGTAAGGTCAAAAATGTACCTAGGCATAGATTTTGCGTAATGCGGTACCAAAATGTCACGTGGGCAATACCAAATATTTTGGCATTTCGACAATCGCAATCATCGTTAGATCATCACATTCTCCAGAGCGCTGTCTTCACCCCGATCTTATATATGTCATCCATCCACACACACAACACAACACACATTCAGGCTCGTTATTTAGCCAGACGGCTGGGTTGGCGCAGTAGCTGATCGATTGGCTGCTGCGCTCAATGTCGTGAGTTCGATTCCCTCACGAATCTAATATTTACATGGTTGTAAAACTATCTGTAGTTGTACCGGGTCTGGGTGTCTTGTGTATGTAAGTTTATTACATGTTCTATTCTATTGTATGGTTTCTGCACTTAGTCCTATGTGGACCATTGTGCGTGGGCCATGGCGGCCATAACCTTAGGTGAGCTTATTCCAACCAGCATACCTCTCTCCAAAAACAGATAAGGCCTCTTAGGTTTTTCAGGGCATCAATAAGGGAGTTCGGGGATCCTAAGGTTCGTGTGCGTATTTCAGTGACACCTATGCAGTCTAGGAGTACATGTGCAATTGTCTCCTTTATTACATGTTTGTAAACGCACTGCCGAGTCAAGATCAATTCTTAAAATCTTAAAATGGGCAAAGTTTAAAAATACATAACTATATCCACTATCCACCATATTACTTAAGAACAAGTCTATTCCTGTTTTTATGCATGAAAACAGTTCTTTTCTACTCACTATACGTTGCCTTAATACACATAAAAGCATCATCCGTGAAATGTAATGAATGTCGGAGACTGAGTGGAATTCCTGTTTACACAGTTAGTAACTTTTAAAACCAAGTTGAAAATGGTGAATTACTTATAGAATTATATAATTATCTAGCTACATTGAAGGACTGGAACAATTTGCCTGCTGCGGTCTTCCCGTCCGATTATAATTTAAGTGTCTTCAAGGTTAGAGTGAATAGGCTCTTAATAAACTAGTGTGCCTCACCATCAACGATTGCATCACTGTTTACCTTCAGGTGGGATCGCAGTTAAGCGCTAGTTCATATTATTAAAAAAATAACCCAGCAAACATAGCTCTGCCATAAAAATTTTCAAAGAAAAAAAATTTCGGCAAGGGTAGGGGGGTAAAAAATAGCCTACGACCTTTTCTAAGACCTACCAAATTTACACAAAAATCTTCTCAAAAATCGGTCAAGCCGTTTCGGAAGAGTTTGATAACAAACACCGTGACACGAGATTTTTATATTAGATTGAAAAATCTCAGTTTTTATAAGTTCTTCAAGGAAGTTCTTCTAGGTAATTTAGTCATCATTACTCATCAGATTATTTGAAAAATCCAGCACTTCATAATACTACGAGGGCAATTCCTGTTATACATTAAATAGTCTCAAACATAAATTTTGTTCAATACAATAAATAAATGGCTAATGACTTACGAACGTGCCGTTTTCAAAATGTACAGTGATTTACCTACATATATTTTTACAAACTAAATATCCTTCGTCCAGGGAGTATTAGTCTATACTGAACTATTCTTTACTCTATTACGAGTGACTTTGGTTTATTTTCGTTCTACAACCACGTAGTTATTACTACATAGGAAAGCAATAAAATAAACAATGAAAAACAAAGTAATCAGGTCAAATCAAAAATTTTAATCAAATAATACTTGTTTGTTACCAAAAAACGGAACAACTAAGTAATTACACAAGCTTTAATAGCAAGAAAAACGTTCCTTGTATATTCTGTAAAGGGCGCAATATTTTATAATACTTGAGTCAATTACTCGTGGGCGTTAGACGATAAAATTCACGCTCTCATCAAGATTAAAAATAAGTATATAATGTAATCTTGAGGGTAATGAAGTGTGTTCGCCATGGCCCGCTGGCGTTAACTATCGTAGACCTACGTAAATTAGTAACCTAGCAACATTTTTATAATCTTATTATTAGGTCACAGAAATAATAACTCGACCGCGTGATTGGCAATAAGTTAGATCAAACTACGTGTGTAGCTTCGTCTGGGTTAAAGTAGAAAATTATCACAAGGAATAAAAAGTTTCCTTTATGCTATAGCAGGAGCTAGTCCATTCGTGTACTAAACTTCATTCAAATCTGTTTAGACGTTTAAGCTAAAGGATATACACACATAAATACAGATAGTGGCACGAATCTTGAGCGCTCGGCTAAAGAGCGGGGATCGCTTTGCGCATCGTACAACATCGGCGAGCCAATCACTGTACAAGGATTGCATTCCCCGCCCCCGCATCTCTTTTCATACCACTAGAGACCCGATATTTCACTTCTGCGTGCCTCTGCGCAAGTAGAACTGTAGAAGTCAGCGCTCAAGATCCGTGCCGGTAGGTATACAAATACTTTCGCCTTTATAATATTAGTGTGAAGTGTGATTTTTTATAAAACTACTTATTTTGCCAGCAAAATGTTGATTAAGTACACTACTAAGTACTTAGATAGTGCAAGTAATTTCGCTTTCCTTAAATTATTTGTCAATTTTGAATAACAATATTTTCCAAGACTCTCATGTTCTCAAAACACCTATAAAGATATATTAGGTATATGCCATGAAATAATCTTCATAACGAGAGAAAACGCACGATTTGGTAATGTAGATATTGATCACGAGCGCGAACTTTGTACGGCGGTAATGAAGTCGAGTGAAAGTGTATATAATAAACTTTCAATTGATTGCCTGCAGAGGAATTTAACAAAAAAGGTATCATGCAACAAAACAAACATGCGACATGCGACGCTGCCATGCATTGTTTGTATGTTTACATTCAATTGTTTCTTCAATCGACTCGACGCCAGACCCATCCTTTGTTCTCTATTTATTTTTACGACTTAAAGCTCATTTATTAAAAGAAAATGTTGGCACTGCTAACAACATTTTGATTAAATCTGTCGCTTTTGCCTAATGATGCATGCATTTGAGTATCTTAGAATCAGAGATGCCACTGTGAATTTCTCTGTCTACTGATTTAGTCGCTGAAAAATGTAACAGTAAAAGATCATTGCTCGCAGAACAGATGTTTATGGGGCCTAAAGGTTCTTGAGTGGCGAACACGTACTGGAAGAAGCAACGGGTGAGGGTCACGGGAATACGATGGATGCAAGACGCACAAGACCGGTCTTTGCGGTGACACTTGAGAGAGTCCTATGTCCAGCAGTGGACATCTTTCGGGTAAAATGATGATGATGATGATGTTGATGAAAAGCTCGACCAATTATTTATATTAGTAAAGGAGCTTTTGAAACTTTCAGATATGAAGTAATTTTAACAATATCAGTCATTTTTCCTTTAAAATTATTTATCTACCGTTAAGTAGACACGTTAATAGATTAGAAACGTAATCCGGTGACTAAGGTTTTAACTTACTATAAATAATAAGTAAAGTAAGAAGGCTTTATGATTAAGGTCAGATAACAGTTGTTTTTTGCTCGAAAAATTTAATAAAGAATTTTTCCATCAAAATCCGCAAACATAATTTATTTTAGATATACATGGCGTCCCGATCAGTTACAATAACAATCTAAAGAAGGTAACTGTCTTATCGGCTACCTCTGTACCTACTAAATGCTTACATACATAACTGTTGTAATTATATTTGTATGTAGGTATATATAACATAATTTTTAGTATATGCGAAACCTGATTATAGTTTCTTAAGAATCAGTAACTGAATTGATTCCAATAATTTTTACACGTGTTGCATTTTTTCTCAATTTTTTTTTTTAAATCACAAGTTGTACACCACCAACCCAAAGAACAACACAAGTCATAGCGGGCATTAGGCGCCAGGGTACGGGAGCAAAACCACCCCTCAGTCACCCGGATAACCCGGTGACCATGTATTTGTGCCGACAACCAGGTAACATAACAAGCTTAAAACTTTGTGATTTTTCATGATACAGTTATGAAATTTTGTACATAGATTCTTAAGAATGTTAACATAAAAATACTAGACACGTGTTTCTGGTTTCGCATATAGACGCCTGTACTAAAACTAATATTGTATAGTAAGGTATTTCAAAACATAAGGATATCTAGCTAGCTTTACAACGATGACCATGATAAAAAAAAACCTTGACTTTATGGCGTCACCTTCCTACATATTTTCTCACGACACGTTTCATTCTTCCACCCCGTCATGTTAACCGTCACGTTATCGCTGACTAGAGAGTCAGCAATCAATCTTTCCATTGGCGGAAGCCACCCTAAAAAGGAAGCATTTTTTAAGGTGGGAAGTCATGAAATAACTTCTCCCGATTGGGAGGAGCAACAGGGAGTGTTAGACTCTTACTGACTAAAACCCACCCATGTTCCGACAGTTGCTCTTTGCGTTCTGGAGCCACGATGACTCTTTGCGTTCTAGAGCCACGATGACTCTTTGCGTTCTAGAGCCACGATGACTCTTTGCGTTCTAGAGCCACGATGACTCTTTGCATTCTAGAGACACGATGACTCTTTGCGTTCTAGAGCCACGATGACTCTTTGCGTTCTAGAGCCACGATGACTCTTTGCGTTCTAGAGCCACGATGACTCTTTGCATTCTAGAGACACGATGACTCTTTGCGTTCTAGAGCCACGATGACTCTTTGCATTCTAGAGACACGATGACTCTTTGCGTTCTAGAGTCACGATGACTCTTTGCGTTCTAGAGTCACGATGACTCTTTGCGTTCTAGAGCCACGATGACTCTTTGCGTTCTAGAGCCACGATGACTCTTTCGAACAATGCCGCAGCCCTGGCAGGCATCGGTCCTAGCGGGCCCTGTCAATTATGCTGACAGTTCTTTGCTTGGCTGCTATCAGTGATGCAATCGTTGATAGTGAAGCGAACTTCTCCCTTACGCTTTCCGCCACCTTCCTCCAACGAAGATGGTGATTGCTTACCATCTTGCTTCCTACCAGAGTCTGAACAAAGGCCGGACCCGAGAGCTTGCCACCGCCGTTCGCCTCCACAAGGAAACGGTGGTGCTTCGCCCCAGCGTGTATTCTTTGGCCTATACGAATTTCCAGTCTTAAGCAGCTTTTTCCATACATAGATATAAAACCTAATCAGTCAAGAATCACGATGATTGTTGACTAAAAATGTACATAATAGGTAAACCAATGCCAAATCAAATTGAATAGGCTTTTATTAGAATGGCGATAGACAAGGAACTATAAAAATAGCTTATAAAGAAGCTTTTCATCTATTCAATGTATTAATTAATGGTCCCTAAAATTGTATTGTTTATGTAATAAAAACTTGTAACGCTTATAGGCTGGCACGGTTGTAAATGTTGAGGTTGATCGGCTAAACTCAGTAACACAATCAAGGTTGAGTAAATGCTTTGTCATCACTTCTTGTGTCAGTTCCCACGTAGTTTCCTGTGTTTGCTAATGTTTTTACATGACTTTCCGAATGACAATAATCGATTTAGTTTGAAAGCGAGTGAAAGTTGCGTAACACCGATTTTCGAATTCGGAGGAAATTAACGTCATTTATTTCACGTAAATGTCTATGATAAATAGAAGAGCGTCAGTCAACAAGAAGTTTGGTAGCCGTCAAGTGGTTTTAGGTTTAATCCTTTATTGAGGGGTTTTTACTACACTAATATTATAAAGGCTTAAGACTTATATTTATATAATATATTTTATGTACTAGTACAGTAAAGTAATGTTTCTCCATACAAATATTGATCCCCCGTTTCATCCCGTTAGGGGGTGAAATTTCGGAAAATCCTTTCTTATTCTTTGTAAACATCATAAAAAGAACCTCTGTACAAAATTTCAGCGTTTTGAGTCCTAGGGTTTGGTCTGGGCGTTGATGAGTCAGTGAGCGAGTCACAACTTTGCCTTTTATAATTATGTATAAACAGAAGATGTGCGTGTGTTCAGGGGCGCCGGCTTTTAGAAAACCTCATGGGTGCTCATATTCATTTGATGACTCGAAAAAGTGGCCAAGTGTGAAAAGAGAAATGTACACTGATCGACCGACAAATAAATAAATGTCCTACTTACGTACTGCGGAACAACGAAAGTAGGTACCACAAACATCCAGACCCAACACAAATATCTTTTTCATCAACAAACATTTGTGTTGGTGCGGGACTCGAACCCGCGACCCTTGTGTCTCAACCGGGTCGACTGTGCTAAATGGGTCGTCGGGTAATGAAAAAACACCAATCCCTAAAAGGCGATTACTGATCTGTTTCTTGATGTCTATTCTCAGGGGTGCTCAGCACCCACTGTTTATTTCTCATGGGTGCTCGAGCCCCCGAGTACCCACGGAGTCAGTGCCCCTGTGTGTGTTTGTTACTCCTTTACGCTCAAAAGGCAGAACGGATTTCCATGATAATTGGCAAACTGGATACCAGAATTTTATATGGCGACTGCCTGACCTTCATAACCCAGTAACTGAGTAGGTAGGTATTAATGGTAGCTCTTGGCACGATTAGTGTCAGATTTGATTGTTTCTGATTACCGTAACGACTGTCGATGATCTTATATTAATACATTCATAGTCTTTATTGTACACACAACTTTTATATACCTAACAATAAAAATAGGACAGCTGATGTACATAGGCGAGTGATCATCAAATGACAGTCGGGACCAACTGCTTAACATTATTTCCAAGGCACAGAGGCGTCTCAATATGTACCTAATCGTTGTTCACATCGGTCATCCATCCACGGACCTATTTCAGTAAGCAAGCTTAATACGACGAGAGCAGTGGTGGCCGAGTGGTAATGGCCCCGACTTACGAAGTTGTAGGTTGCGGGTTCAAACCCAGCCAGGCGCATTACTTTGTGTAATTTATTTCATCACCACTGCTCTCAAAACGGTGAAGGAAAACATCGTGAGGAAACCGGCATGTCCTAGAACAAAAAATTCGAAGACATGTGACATCCACCAACCCGAACTGGGCCCGCGTGGTGGATTACGGCCCATTCCCTCTCCTAGAGAGGAGGCCTGAGTCCCAACAGTGGGAACATTATAAGGCCGACTATGCTATGCTATGCGGAAGATCATCCTGCTCGGCTATTACTTTAGCCTTAAGCTCCTCGAAGAAACATACAGAAAAGGAAAATTTTAAAATATGTTTAGAAACTTACGTAACGTAACGGAAATGTGTGTCCATATAACACACGATATGACTTTTCGTACTTATAAGACGGCATTTATTGGGCATTGTTCTAATTTAAGAGGAAATAGCATCTAACCTTCACAATTTAATTAATCTAAGAGATTCCAGTAATTCATATCTTATTAATAAAGATAAAAGAAAACAAATTATATAATAAAAATCTTGTATGAAAATTAAAACAAATATCCGTGAAATTGAATCATTGGGTAAACAAAACTGTTTAGGTACTAATTCGCTAGAAAGTCAACTATAAACAAATGATTACCTATATTGTTTATTGAATCTCCAATTTTGTTGCCTTGTGAACATTGCGAGTTCCAGTTCCAAGGGTATTAAAGTACACAAACTTATAAAAACCTCAGTGCCCCATTTTAAATCGAACAGACAATAGTTATCAGACAGTTCTGTTGAAAAATTTTTTTTTACCACATTCGGAAACCCGCTCTCATCCCTACCACTTTTAGGCTCACATTTTACTGTTTTTAGTCTAGTGCAGAAAAGTGCGCGAGCTCGCTTTCGCCACAATTTATTACATTTATCGTATCAGGCTGGGCGCTGAGCAGAGACCCCCACGAGTCATACGTCAACCCCCGTTTATTTATATCTTCGTAAGTGTGTTAAAAAACGTCGTTTGATACACGAGGAAATTTGTCACTGCAGCACTCGGCTTCTTAACACTTCTGAAGAATTATTATTCATAATAATTCCACCTCGGTCACAATGAAAAACTTTCTCCACGTGTATCAAAATGTACCTACTATTTTTTGTTGGTATCGCAAATGGCTACCCTCAAAAAGTTTCTATAAAATAATTATTTTACACGCTTATAAGTAGGTACATACAAATTCTCAATAATTTCCACAGATTATATATATTTTTCATTTTTTGCAGAGGTTATCTACGCTTGGTCAGGCCTTTTCATTGCCAGGTGTTTACACGGATATCACTCAAAGTTCCACAAATAAAATAACTCCCGGAAAATATAATACAACGCTCTGTGACGTTCAAACATTTTATACTTTGTCATAAAATATGTTTGCGTATTATTTATTATCGTCGTGAACATTTTCACAGCCTGAAATAAAAAATAGCTTGTCAACTATAATTCGAGACGCAAAGTATAAATTGCAAATAGTTATATTTAAAGGGCCGTTGATTTTTGATATCCTCATTTGGATAGTTCTATGATTACCTAGTATTTTACAAAGATATATTTGATACGTTCAGTATTAGAAATATTGTATCCGGCTTTAATTTCCAGAGTTTAAAATAAGTATACTACTTTATTTTGTGGACAATGGGCCTCAACAGAAGACTTAAAGCCACCCAAAGGCCAATGGAAAGGGCTATGCTCGGAGTTTCCTTGCGGGATCGAATCAGGAATGAGGATATCCGCAGGAGAACCAAGGTCACCGACATAGCACGAAGAATCGCCAAACTTAAGTGGCAATGGGCAGGGCACATTGCTCGTAGAACGGATGGCCGTTGGGGCCGAAAGGTTCTGGAATGGCGACCGCGTACCGGAAGACGTAGCGATGGAAGGCCTCCTACAAGGTGGACCGATGACTTGGTAACGGTTACGGGAGTCCGATGGATGCGAGACGCACAGGACCGTTCATTGTGGCGACACTTGGGGGAGGCCTATGTCCAGCAGTGGACGTCTTTCGGCTGAAATGATGATGATGATGGGCAATGATTAGTTATATCTACGATTATTTATTTTGATACCACCATAATAATTAGCTATTATATTTTCACCTGTTCAATAGCAAGAAGATCGCGACGCGACTATTACCTACAGACGCGTAATAATTCGAGACTAGTCTTCTGGCATCAAACCAATTATTAATTAAAAAATCGCGCACCGTCGTTACACCTAATTAGATTCCATGTAATAAGGGGATATGATGAGACAATGATTGATAATTAACTTGTTTAGAAATCAAAATAGTTGCAGCTGAAGACTGACGAAATATCTGCATTCAATATAATGATGGTTAATTAGAAAATGTGATGTTTTCATTCAAGAGACACAAATAATGTTTTATCTTTAGACGAGCTTCATACAAAATTTATGTAACCATATGAGACCATTAACAAGGAAGATAATTAACTTAACGCGCTGATTAACATCTTAAGCAGATTTTTTATTGATAGTATTTTAGGTTCTTCAGTGCCTTCGAGATCATCAGTATGCATACCTACATAGGTACCGACATATATAGGTTACAGGCACTGTAGGTTGTACACCAACATTGGTTGATATTCTTCACTGTATGCTTTTCAAATTGTCGACAAAAAACAATTTCTGTTTCTTCGACTAAGATCTGGGTCCGTCGGTTCCATCTTTCTTCTAGTTCCTTGTTTAAACATCATGTTTTTGTTACAGGATTGACTTCAGCGACCCGACCACAGACAAGCCCGCGAACTTGGCAAACTCTGCCGTTCTGCGCATGCTGGAGGAGGAAGAGCACAACCGTAGGGGACGCTCTAGTGAGTACACTGCCTTGCTTTAACTTCTGCTAACCCAAGATACTCGTAAGCTGACTGATCAATGTACAATATAACGGAATTATATAACCAGAAATGTACTGACTTGAAAACTATTTATAGAGGACGAGATTTTGAACTCACTTAAAGATAAATAAGATTTTCCTAACAGAACAGATTGAAAACTATTCATTACTAGTTACTCTAAAATGTAGCAGTTGTAAATAGTTGCTTGCTTAAAGCAGACCGGCAAAAATAATAAGACAGACATGATGAATTAATTGGAATATTTCATTGTATATAATACAAGCAGTGAGCAGCACACCTAGCTGGCTGGAGCAGAATATTATTAAGTTCTCGTAGCCACACCTGATGCTTTCCTCTATTTTGTAGAGTTTCTATTCACGCTTGCTCAAAGAAAATGTATTGCTAAAGTTGGGAAAAGTGAATGCGTCTAAATCTTACTTCAGTTAGGTAGCTGTCCCTTCTTTGAAAATGGATCCTATTCTTGGGAGAGAAACCCGTCAAATCTTGAGTGGCAGCGTGTTTCGTGCAAGCGCATTTCACTCTTCTATTTTGGGTTCAGAAATCAATAAACATTTACAGGCATGCTTGGATTAATACAGGCATCCAATATCTCCACTAAACCTCCCACACAGTTGAAACAAACTAGAACTGTATAAGCTTGCTAATCCACTAATACTTTCCCACTGCTTTGTCAGAGTTAGACCCAAGCCAAGTCCGCGCGATCAAGGAGAACATGGTTTACATGTGCCATCCATTTGACCGCTACTGGCCACCGGACCGTTCCACAATGCGATCTGCTCGCAGCTGGGATGGTCAGCTCAACGCCACAGGGAATATATACTCAGATTTTATGAAGTCTACCAAAGGTACCAGCACGACCTGGTAGAGTAGATGCAGCTTTGACTGTGCAAATCTTGTACATATCTCATATACAGCAAGAGCTCATTAATTCGCTGATCAATCATTAACATACGTAGGATCATTGCAAAACTAAGAATTGAGTATCCATATACCTATTTTTTGGTATGCGCAGAACATGGTCTTGGTGTTTTTGCACAAAGATACCATCAAGTATCCACCGATAATAATTGTGATTAACAACATATTGCGTCGTGTACCTAAGCGCTCGTCTTGCATTCAAGTCGTCCACTTACTAAAGTTCAACTCATGCACAAAAGAGCCGCTACACTTGCTAATATTACACAGACAACTAACTGGTCCAACAGGAAACTCTGAGCTACCAGACATCATATGAAGCTTAGACGACACGCAGATGATTCATTGATCTCAATATAATGAATGAAACATTGTGGATGAGTGTAATGGCCTAACGTTCGGTTCCATCTATCTATCGTTTTGTTCGTCACCGTTTTGACTAAAACCGCCCACTAATGACAAAAAACGTTCATTAGTAGAAAGTATTTGGCAAAGATTGGAAGCTTCGCATAATGTGCTTTTATCTGTTATTCCTGTTAGTAGTGCACAGTCGACAACGAAAGAACACTAAAAGAAGATATGGCTGAAACAGTGTTTCTTGGTAAAGTGCTCATTGTTTAATCTAGTGCTAAAGTTGTTCCAGTGCCTAAAATTAAATTGTTTTGTTGTGAGATCGTAAACGAAAACAACATAAGGAGATATCCAGTTAGGGTGGTTCAGATGTGTTCCATACTCGTAACTAGAGTTTAACATGGATGTTATTGTTGTTTCATAGTCTAAGAACAGTCAGAACAGATTACAAAAAGATAACAATGTAGATCTGAGATCTGCTGTCTGTTTTCAAGGAAACTTGTTTATTTATCTATTCATTGAGAACTAAATAAAAAATAAAACCAGTGCCACTAAGACAAGTTATCGTTCTGTTCTAAGAAACAAACAGTAACAGATGGAGAGCGTCTATGGCGAAGTAAAAAATGTAACACTGCGAAGAGCCCATGAGCAATTATAATAATTGTGGCCGTGTTCCCGAAGAAGATTCTTGTACACACCGTTATAAATAGTCGAAGTGCTTTTTCTAGTTTGTGATCTTAATATGAAACGGAAACATAATTACATCTACAATGCATAAAACTTGTGTTTTAGTTTCCAAGAATTAATTCTTTGATCATTGATTAAACCGCATCTAAAAACTATAAGATCGAGCCACATACAAGAGCATTAAAATTTTCATAGAATGCGTTTTCTTCGTGTTTATTATCAAATGTCGACCTTCATTCCAGGATTAAAATCTATAAAAGTGTTGTTTGACGTCATAAGTAGACTATTTCTACGAATGTTGAGCCCAGTAGGCTCATGAATCAGAGTCTAATTTTAAAGCAGGTGCGAAAAGTTGCAAACGACACAGGTATCTTAGTTCATAAGAATCATACGTTTTCTCCAGGTGTGCACTATTCTGGGAGCAAGTTTTTGCATTTTTTACTGGCAATATGTTTGCCACAGTTGATTTTGACATCGAGATTATAATACAACACTTTAAAGACTGTCTAATAGGTAGGTAAAAATCTTAGGGCTATATTTCACCGGGACACCATGGCGGTGCGACCAGTTGCGCATGGTGTCCCGGTGAAATATAGCCCTAACATACTCTTTGGTGGGGGCGTCACTGGCGGCCGGACTGACGTCTGAGCTGGTCGCGCCACCAAATTGGTTGCGCAACCAAACGTACCCCAGGTGAGTAACTCTCCATAGAGCGTATACATTTTGTTGGTAGCGGCGACTGGTCGCGCTGCTATGGTGCCCCGGTGGATATAGCCCTTACTGTTCATTTGTTAGAGTACAGTTATTACTGTGGATTTCTTGTGCTTATATATTTATTGACGGCATTCGTAAATATACGCATGTGTGTTGACTCTTACAAAGACAACTTATCTACCCACGAAGTAACTTTTTTTTATAGGAGCCCGCTCTGGGTGGAGCGAGGAGTGCTATTTCGAACAATTCCGCAGCCCAAGTGACTCTGACTGACTTCTAATCACTATCTACTTATTCCTTCGTCCTTCCCATCAAACTGGTCTAGTGATGTTCAAGTACACTAAATCGCTCAAACAAGTTAATAACTTGCAAGGGGCCGACGACGGCCAACGGCTATGTAGACCGTTTGTAATTAATGTACGACTCATGGCCCAATGGATGAGTTAATTGCGACCATGTCCCATAATCTCAGATGGATCAGATCGCTGTACTAATTGCCTAAGCACCAATTTCCCTCATATAACTTCCCAGAAAACCGTTTATAACATACGATGCATCTACCTGCATCATTCCCGTTGATATGCAAGTTTCGCAACAGGTGAAATATATTTTCCGTCTTGCCATTTCGTTAGAATTTACGATCTCATTGTAGTGGGGTACGTAGCTAATGGAAATGGTTTTATGCTTCTATTTCAACTGCTATAAATTATAATTAGGTACGTTCAGGTGGGGTGCTGAAGGCTAGGTCATAGGTTTTAGTAGGTGTGTCCATTTTTCGGATGGTGTGCGTGTATGAGCGTGAGAGAGTTGGCGAATGGGTGTCCTAAAAATGTGCGTTCTCAAAATATAATATGCGGTAGATATTTGTGCACGTCGTACCTGCTCACTGGCCAGCTAGTCAAACGTTGTGATCAGTGGCCGGCCGGCGGTTGGCGCGTCTCACGTATTAAAACAAATTGATCAATTTAATTGTGAGTTCCTGTTTCACTAATCACTATTATCTCTTATTGTTTAATTTTCTTAATGGTTTTGTTTTTTTTTTATTTAAATTAATTCTGGATGCACACAGCGAATTTTCGGAGACATTATAACCTGGATTGTGGTTTGACCACATAGTAATTTATAAGTGTTATTGTGCCTTCTATTTAAGTAAGTAAAGCTCGCCACATAAAGTACCTACTTATAAACAAACCTTTATTTTGGTGAAACTAGCTAAGTTAGTTCCGCACAGTTGAGCATTGTTGAGGTTTCCTTAATCAGGAGTAAATTGAAACTCAATGGGTTCCGTAGGTACCTACATATTGCGGTTTGCAGTTGCGAACAATGTTGGGTAACGCAGGGAACGACAACTTTCATCGGCTGAAACATTGTTGTGGCTTGAAGCAATCTCGAACTGACGTCCAATCAGACCTTGAGAAAGTGAAACGCTTGAACCTACGCTCTGAAACTATGGACCAATTTAAGTAGTTGCTCTGCAGTTTTATGTTCATGTGTTCATGATCCACTGTGTTTATCTCTCTTTGTCTTTCGGTCATGTTTATAGAGATATATTAGTTGACACGACAAGTAATTAACACGTAATCCTTTTTATTTAGCTCCCATGACATTAACATATGGCTATTACTGTGAATCTATTAGATATAAATTATCTCTTCCAACACTGTTTTGATCACACCGAAACTTTTCCTGAAATCGATGTTTATCATCTGGCCGTTTCAATTAGGTAGGTACTGTTCCGTCGATAAATCTGCTTTCTTCCTCGTTGTTTCTCTCTCAATCTATAACTGTCTGATAGGTACTTGAACCCGGACGGTCGATTGAACTGGACCAATAATTCGATCCTACCCGAAAGGCTCACCTTTAGTTCCGCGACCTAGAATCTTAGAATATCTTCGTGACACTCTATTTCAGATTCCATGAAATCTGACTCAGTACTTACATTCAAATGTTCTTGTAAGAAATAGACCTGTTGACATTGCGAGTTTTCAACGTTAGCCGTGGGCTGTAGCTGTACCTACCTACTAAGGATGCATAGACATTTAACATGCAAGGCCGAGTTCTAGTTTAATTTGTTCTCTGGAATTTCTCTTTCAGCATCTGTTTACCGAAACTACAGAATTCCTAACCTACGCATTTTTCAGGTACAGAAACAGTTATCTACAGTTATTTAGATAGTGTGCTAACATGTCATTCATCGGGCATCCAATTCTCCACACTCTGAAACAAATTGCTTAAATCTCCCGGAATACGCAGGTTGAATCATAAATTCGTGGTCGCCTACAATAAAATGAACTTATATCCTAGAAACTTGTTTTTTCGATGGTCTGGCCCATTTCCAACTGCTTGGTGGCCGCGCTAATTTAAAGTGAGATGTGTCATAATAAGCGATACGTAGTGTTCAACACTGAAAGTCTCATGGTCTCCAAGATCATATCACCCGACGATTGAGATTGTACGCCCTGATTACACATATTTTCCAAGAAACACGTCTTTTTAAAAGATCGTAAACGTAACGCAAAAATCGAAAGTTACTTATATCTGGCACGATACGACAGCCACTTTTATGTAACACAGTGTTTTACGAATGAATTGCTTTGTTACAGGCCAGAAGAAAGTAGTGTGGCCACCGGTGCCCGAAACGAACGGATATCATCAACCACAGCAGGTAATTACGTACACATTCAATATAGTTAATATCACACAATCGATCAAAATTATAAATGTATATAGGGGTTGATTTAGATGCAAATGACATCACCGCTGCACATAGTAAATGCTTTACGGTGACGGAGCAACAATAATTGCATGCAAACCAAGCTATTACAAGTATTATGATATTATTATGTATTATAAGCTACATTATAAATCCCAACAGCAACAGACTCCTGCGTACTACAACAACGCGCAGCAGTCCCCAGCCTCTCCTCAGCCCCAGTACCAGTCCCAACAACAGCCTCAGTACCAACAACAGCCTCAGTACCAACAACAACCCCAATACCAACAGCAACCCCAATACCAACAGCAACCCCAATACCAACAGCAACCCCAATACCAACAGCAACCCCAGTACCAACAGCAGCCCCAGTACCAACAGCAACCCCAGTACCAACAACAGCCCCAGTACCGCCAGCAGCCCCAATCCCCACAGCCTCAGTACCAAGGTCCTGAGTCGGATCCTTCGTACAGTGAAGGCCGGCGACAGGAGCCCACAGGGCTGAGTAAGCTGATCCCCGTTGGTCCTGGCATAGCGTCCCCTGCATCCTACCGCCCAGGCCCGCCGTCGCCAGGCATCGCACCGCAGCCCTATCGCCCGGGACAAAGCCGCTGGGCACCAGTACCAGCCCCTCTTTCCCCTCAGGTATTAGGACACAATGAAGTTGGAACATCAACATCGTCGATTAGAATTTAGTTACATTACTGACTTGCACGTTTTCATTTTTACTAACATTCTCTTGGTAAGTAGATGTATGTGCAGATCGCTATTGTGTAACGAACGCTATGCCTTTGTCTTTTGGACACTACTTTCTAGTATGGAATCTATGATTATCTAATACTGAGTGATCTTTTTAGAACACGTAGTGACCACTTTGCAAAAATCTTCCTAAAAATTAATGAAGACATTAATCCAAATAGATTTTATGCGAAGTGGAAATGTAGTGTTGTTCTTTTAGTAACTCACTTGTACACATCGTACATGATTGTGATAATCAACTCTGTATCTGATTAACAAAGATGTTTATCTCCTTTGGCAAGTGCTTTATTAATATTGTTATGTGCAGACTCAAGGATCGCAGCCGGGTTACCCGTCGCAGCAGCAGCAACAGCTGTCACCCCAGCAGTACTCGCCACAGTCGCAGTACTCGCCGTCGTACTCAGAGCCTTCGTACCAGCAGGCTCCACAAAAAACCTTCGAGCCCCCACCATCAACGATCACTCTTCGTCAACAACAGCCAGTTCACCAGAAACCTCCACCGGTTTTCGCTAGTCAACCCGCTACAGCTTCATTTCAAGGTACCTACCTACCTAGATATTATTGTGTTGAAAGCTTGTTAGATGTTTTTAAAAATATTTCTTAATAAAAAAACTTCTGCGCAGACACAATAACTCAAAAAGAGTAGGTGGTAGTTTATTTCCTTGCTCTTTTAGTAATATTTATTACGAGAAACGCGTTTATTTCTGTTAAAATGAGAGTCTTCCTCGTTCAAATATTGGAGCGAATTGTTTTAATAGCTACTGCCAACGGCTTCGCCCGCGTGGAATTAGTAATAAGGTAGGTAGTTCCCCCATTATAAATTATAGACTATATGTTATTCTGCTATATTACTGTAAAGTTTCATCAAAAACCGTTAACTTTTTTTGCGTAACAAAGTAATAAACATCCCTATAACCATTAGTAAAATACGATAACAACGGTGAGAACATTTTATTTAACAAAGGCAATATCAAAGCGCATAAAGTAAATGCGTAGATACTTTGAAGACGACTTCGCAAACATAGTAATATATTCCACGTAGCTATATTGTTCATAGGATACCTAGCTTTTTTATGTCTTGATGTCGTTTTAGAAGTGACTTACGACACGTTAAGACTTCTACAGCAAACAGTCACAGCTCTTATTGTTTTCTTTATTATTTATTGGTCTAAGATTGTCACACGTGGTTTTAATGTAAAAATACTACTAGGTACTCCAGCTACATAGAAAAGAATTTCCCATTCCATATAAAAAGAAAAATCGTGCGTAATGTTACGCCCTTCGTCGTTGCGTAGGTTTGTGTACCTAAATATGATTTGAATTTCAAGTAATTAAGCTTATAGTGTTCTAGATTAGACAAGCAAGTAACTGTAAGATAAAGAGAAGACAACAGAGAACTAAGTACGTAATCCTCTGTCACTCCGCTTCTAGTCTAAAAGCTAAGCCGAGCACAAGGACTCAAACTGTTGGATGCCTAACTAACCATAAGTGCGTCGATGTTTCGGCACAAATACTCTAGGGGTGTCGCGCGCTCAATAGCACGACTTGCGGCCGAAGCCAAATTCATTCCGCATTACAGGTTAAAAATAAAACAATAACATTGTCGTGAAAGGTGACTAAAGGATTATGCCAAGCGGATCGACAGCGGCAGTTGTGGCTTGCTAACTAAATGACAATACCGCTATTACCAAAATGTTTGCCAACCGGTTGGTATTTTGGCAATTTTTCTTCAACACCGAACAGGTGAACCACATTTTCGGCGATGACATGAGAGTTTTGACCAGACATTACAAATAATGTAGAATGCAGAACGTTGATAATGCTATAGGAGTGCATTATAGATTCTACTAGCGGCTTCGCGCGCATTAGATTTCTCAATAGATACAAACTTTGGACCTTTGTTTCATCCCCTGGATGAATTTTGGAAAATAAACTTTTAGTGCTCGCCTATATCGTAAAAGGAAACAAAATTTCACGCTCCTAGTCCCGGTAGTTTCGGCTGTGTGTTGATATATGTCAGTCAGTCAGTTTCTCCTGTTATATAGGTACGCGTATACAGATAAATTAATCTCAAATCGAAATCAGGCCATTGTTAGAGGATGCAAACTTAGATGAGATAGAAAATAAGTATATTAACAGCTGGTACGGGTGATTACGATTCGGCAGGAGGCGTCAACATGCGTGGGGACCAGAAGTGGCCACCTCAGTCGGTGAAGGAGGCGGTTGCCGCAGAGAACGAGGCCAGGAGGCAACTGGCCAGGGGCCCAGCGTGCAGACCGCGCAAGGTAACGTCCTAACTATAAACTACTAACGTAACTACGGTAAAATAGGGTTAATTTAAGAATTAATAGAAAGCCCGTGTCATATTACATCTGAGATTCAGTCAAATTGATCTCTGGTCGAAAATATTAATTTAATAAATGTTTTGAACGGTGGCTCTACGATTTCTTATTAATCCTATTTTGATACCTTCCTTATACCTATGTATATTTTATTTTATTGTATAATTGCATCTAAGATTTCAGGAGAGAAATCCTTGGGGATGTGTTAACATGGTGTGAGCAGCCTCTAAATAAGTGCTAAAATATAAATAAAAGCTAAAAACATAACAAGCCCGCATGCTGTATTATAAGCGAGCACCAAAACTTTTATCTAATAACTTGATATTTTGGTCAAAATCTTAATTTTTCCAAAGTTGTTTTTTTTTGTCAATCTACAACTTTAGTTATTTTTGCACTTCAATAAACAAAACTACTTTGTAAACTCAATATTTACCTATGTAAATATATTTGATTATTAACTTTAACACAACCTGTACCTATATCTGTCACTTCAAATATTACAACGCCTACCACAAAACCTAATATAAAGCTCTCTATAACTTCTAGTTAAATAAAAAAGTAGTATCTAAACGAAATAAAATACATTTCTAAATGTGTAGTTTCTTAGACACACAGTAAACCACCTCTATAAGTAACTAATTAAATTTCAAATCTTCGAAAGGAAAAAATTAAAATTGGCAACTTCCACACCACGGATTGAATTCTCTAAAGTTACATTGTATAAACAGAACAGTCATCCTATAAATTTCTACAAATTGCTTATGACGTCAAACAGTCGTTTGGTACAACATAACTTAGAGAATTGATGGACTGAAAGTGCATAGTGTTGAACGAATCCGTTGTCTGTTTTAGCTGCGCCAATATTCGCTTGCCGAATTAGTTGCAATGAACGACGTGTAAGCGTCGATCGTTCCCCAGTCCGTACGTACCCGGACTTTGATACTGAAGGTGTAAGTGCAGTTTGGGTCACTAGTGCTATACTATGTTTGGACAAACTTTCCATTAACAGATCTCGGCACTTGGTGAAGGGAAAACCTAGTCGTCTTAGTCGCGAGCACCTAACTCGCGTTTAGTAGGCTTTGCAATATCTATCCTTTAGGTGTACGACTCTGGCAATGATTGATGTGAGCAAAAAATAATTTTAAATAGGCAATTTTTAAAACTATTGAGAGAGTTTAATTTCGAAATACATAAAATCCTATTTAAAAAAATACCAGTTACGCATTTCGTTTCATAATCCTTTTCCGTAAAAGCAAAAACAAAGATGAATAATTATTTAAAAGGTAGATACTAAAGTGTCACGATGTTGTCTTTGCCAAGCTTTGGATTTTGGAACCAGGAACAAGTAGGTTAGGCACTTCAGAGTGTCAGCCGCCCCAAGTTTAAGCACTAGCCTCTGCACTGAACTGGGTTCAAGCCTCAGATACCTACATTAGAGGACAGAATGTCCCCAACATGACGTGCAGTTGCAACGCTGTCAAATAGTCCAACAACAATATTTCCTGCATCACATGAATGCAAAAAAAAAATAAAAAAATATTAGGGGTGGACACTGCAACGTTGCAGCGTCACGTAGAATGAGCGTTGCGTGTAAGGAATCCAATCCTGCAAGCGCGAGATGCCGCTGCACCTTTTTTGTGGGATCAGAGATGCGGGATTACTCAAGCGGGATCACGCACGCTTGCGGGATTATTTTTTTTTTACGAAAAATAGGTTTACACGACGCGAGGTTTAGTGGGAAAATCATCAATAAAATAATGACAAATCTCGCTCTTGGGCGGAGCGAGAGATAGTGTCAGACTTTTACTGACTAAAAACCCACGCCTGTTCCTTTTTTGCCTTCGTCCCAGGGCCGGACGGTTACCGGACGGTCGGACGGCGAGCCACCCATCTATCTATCTATCTATGTTTGGTTTCCGCACTTAGTCCTATGTGGACCATTGTACATGGGTCATGGCGGCCATAACCTTAGGTGGGCTTATTCCAACCAGCCCACCTCTCTCCAAAAACATATAAGGCCTCTTAGGTTTTTCAGGACATCAATAAGGGAGTTCGGGGATCGTAAGGTTCGTGTGCGTATTTCAGAGACACCTGTGCAGTCCAGGAGCACATGTGCAATTGTCTCCTCCCCCTCCAAACATGCTCTGCACAGGGGACTGTCTGTGATGCCTATTGTGTGGAGGTGCTTATTCAGTGTGCAGTGTCCGGTGATGGTCCCCGTCACCAGGCGCAGGCCGCCTCTGTCCAATCTTATGAGTTTTTTGGTGAGGGCCTTATTGAGATGTGGCAGGCCTCCTTGGCCTGCCTGAATCCCGGTGTCGAGGACCACCAGCGCTCTGCTTGTATATGCGGGTGTTCACGTAGCCAACTACGCAGCTGACCAAAGGGGACCGGCACAATTGGTTCAGGCCCGAAGGTCACAGCTCCAGATCCTCTCCTGGCCAGTTCGTCCGCCGCGTCGTTGCCCAGTGAGCCGCTATGACCTTTAATCCACTGTAGTGTCACAGTATTGCGTTTCGGCACTGTGACACTTTCCAGTGCAGAGTGGCATTCTTGTATGATTTTCGAGGTGGTAGAGTTTTTGCCTAGGGATTGTAGGACTGAGGCACTATCGGAGAGTATCCGAATGTGTGTGTCCGTTACATTCCTAGTTTCTATGGCGTGGGCCGCTAAGATTATACCAACACATTCCGCCTGGTAGACGGTGTTGAATTTTCCTAGTGTTCTGGATATTCTGATATTGAGGTCATTGGAGAAGACTCCAACTCCCGTGCCAGTATCTGTCTTTGATCCATCCGTGTAGACTCTTAGTTCAGCTGGGCCTGAGTAATCGTGCTCTTCTTCTGTTAGTTGAATATTGAAATGCTTTTGGAAATGATACGCCTTTGGAGCTTTGTCGCTAGGTGCTGCCATCATAGGCTGTCGTTTAATAGCGTCTTCCATTCATGCGTATGTGTTTGATTCTAGAATCTTTACTTAGGGTGCCCGATGCGCTGAGCCTGAAGGCCGCTGAGGCCGCATCCTCCTGCACTATTAGATGCAGTGGGGGCAGTCCCAGCATCGCTTGCAGGGCAGGGCCACCCATTATTCGCCATCCGCAAGCCCGCGCCAATGGTGGCCGGAAATCGGGATCGGAATCCCGGCGGCGTTTGGGGCGTGAGGACCGTTGCTTCACGCGGTCGGCGGCCTCCTTTGCTAGCATTACTGCTTCGCAGAAGGAGGCGACCGCCTGCCACTCCTCCTCGCTCCGGACCATGGCCTGTACCAAGGCCCGGCGCGAGAGATCGCCGCCGCCGATCGCCCCCACGAGGACACGGCGTTGCTCTACCCAAGCGGGGCACACCTCCACCGTGTGCTCCACCGTGTCCTCCGGGCGGTCCACACAGTGGCGACACCCGGGCGTCGCTTTCGCACGAATCCGGTGCAGGAACTTCCCGAACTTACCGTGTTCGGTGAGAACCTGCGTCATGCGGAAGGTGAGGACGGGGTGAGGTCTTTCCAACCACACCTCAAAGAGGGGGCTTACCGCCATAATTGAGGCGTGCCCAGCACTGGGTCGCGACAGTCGCTGTCGCCATTTCACCATGAGAGCCCGCCGGAGCTCTGTCCACCATGCTGCGACTTGTCACGGCAGCGGAGTTTCGCCCGGCGTTGCATCCATGCGCAGATCGTGCATGCGTGCAAACGACGACTCGAGGTTCTGATTACCTATTAATTAGACCCAGCACAGCCTCAATAAGAAGTTTTCTGACGAATTTGTACAAGGAAAATAATTTTGTTTTAAATTTTTTATCTTACCACACAGCCAAATAAATTTTGAATTTCTATTTTGTGTTGTGCGAGTCCTAAATCCGAAGTGGAAAGGAATGTATTCAATTTCAGTTAAATCTTCCTAAATCTGAAATATTTTATTTTATCATTCCTGATATTATTTATTCCTCTGCGAAATTAAAATTGTCTTAAGTTTTTTTTTTTTGCATTTTGCAGTTCAGAGTGGCACTGTTACTCGCAACATTCAAAAAACTTAAGACATTTTTGAATATCATGGGCTACCTTTGAGCATGCCCTTTAAAATACAAAATATCCCAATCCCGCAAGTCCTGCGGGATTGCTGACTTCAATCCCGCAAGCCTGCGGGATTGGATTTCCTAGTTGCGTGTCATGTTAGAGACATTTGGTCCCCTAATGTATCCGAGACTTTATTGAAGCATCTTTATAAACACACCCAAACCAACTATTTGTAAACCACACAAATATCTGTACGGTGCCGGAATCGAAATCGCAACACGGAGCGCAGCTGCGCAGCACCCAATCGCTCAACCACTGCGCCAGACATTCCTTATTAGCTGTTTCATTTGAGTTAATAAAATGAGTGTATTAAGTATAATGCATTTCGATCCATAATCCGAATGTTAAAGTATAAAGCAAAATAGATGAAATATTATTTATATATATTTTTATTTCACATAGGCCTACATGGGTACTTATAAAACGTCAGAAGCTAGTGCACGGTTCCAGTTCCAAATACTTAATAAAAGATACTTACGTGTCAGGAATGTGAGGTGAAGATACCCAGCTCTGCGACCTGCACCATGATCACCGTATCAACACTTTGATACACTTGTACATAAAATCAGTACTAGGTACCAATTTTTTTATGTTTGAAAATTTATTTGGGTTATTCAAGACAGGTACCTACTTACTATTTTTTGTCGTATCAATATGACCAAATATTAGTAGGCAGGGCCATTAGGTAAGTACACCGTTTTTCGGCACGGATGTAATTTTTGCTTGTATTATACCTACTTCATTATCTTCACAACCGAGATGCATTAGCTTGAGAGTCGTACACCTATACCACCATACATTCATAAAATATAATGGACTAAAATCATTATTTTACACGGACATCTGGCATTCATTCTCTTCTATTTCTGCAAAGCTTTGCAATGTAGATGAGTTTAGTATCGACGATGCATGCCTAGAATAAGGTTCAAATATGTACCACAGGGTTTGAATTAGAAAACAATTTTTAAAATTTTACAATCGTAAAAGTTAAAATTTACCTGACAATCTCAATAGCAGAGACTTAAAACTGCAATTATTGCTTTTCAAAAGTAAACAAAATAAGCAACTTTTTTAATCTTTAATAAGTTCCTAAAGATCTGAAGATTTTCATCTTATTTGCTCTTATTATGTGTAGCTTGGTTCAAAGTAGCCTCATAAAGGATACCAGGCGTTGCAATCAATATGATAAATATAATAATTATACTATTTTGTACTCTAATTACAGGTAAAGAAGGACTATAAGCCCTTCTTCGCGCAGAATGCCCTGAACCACAACTACCCAGGATACCGCGCGCCCCCCGGCACACAACACTATGATGACAACTCGGGCCGATCCTCATACTAAACTAGACCATAATATCTAACATATCCATCATCCAAAAGGAATATTAGTCTGACATCAACCTTCAACTCGAACGCGTATTCTCTCTAAAGACCTTCAAGTTCGTTTTGATTAATTTTGTTGACATTACTCATGTCAATGTCTAGTGTCTACTTATCCAATTAATTGGGGGCATAACATTTTGTAATGTCAACAAAAATAGTAGGTATCATTTCATCAGTAAACATCAATCAATTTAATTGATTCGCTAAAAGCGAAATTGTCGGGATTTCGAGTACTTGTATAGGCTTTAAGTATTAAAGTCTTGAGGCATGTACGAATTGGGATTTCAATCAGTACTTAATCGTAGGTTTAATTTATTTTTAACCATTATTTATAATGTAAGTAAATATAAAAACATTAAAAAAATATATAAAAAAATCATTGTCATTTGTCACCTTCATGAATCGCTTTAAAAATTATCATCATCTATTGATTCCCATTGTTTTCTATGTAAAAGTGCGACTTATACATTGCGAACATATCCGAAGTTGCTTATAATGTAACTGTAAATAAAATACCTACTGCTCAACTATCAATATCATAAACAGATTTTTGGACTTTATCGCTATACAAATTAACTACTTAATTAAAATAGGCAAAAGTGAAAAAAATGTTTATGATTTTGTATATTTAAAATTCAACGCTTTCGCCAACGTATAATATTAACAATTGGCTAAGCTTATTGTACCTACCTAGTCATCGAGAGATTATCGAATATTTTGTATATAAAATTTTAAATGGTCTTATTGATTTGGTATTTCATTATGTAATTATATTTTAAATTAAATTAAATATATTAAATACCAACCAGCAGCTTTATTCTTGTAAATGACCTTAGCACACATTATATTATCTCAGATTTATGATAAATACCAAGATAAGGGATATAAATTTCATGAACTACAAAAGCCCGCGAAAAATAAAAGGCCAGAACTAAATGTGACAATTCCCCAATTCCGTCCAATAACCCACCCAATCTTCTCCAAAGTCCTCGAGAGTGTTGTTCAGAAGCAACTACCTTGTTATCATCCTCTAACAGTCTGCCGAATCCTTACCAATCTTTACAGACCTGGCCTTAGCACACATAGACGACATAAGATTGGCCATGGAAAATAAATGCTTAACAGTATTGGTTTTACTGGACTTCAGCAGCTTTCAACTCTGTTGACTTTGACATTCTCTTAGGCTACAAACTGCGTAAAGCGGATGCTCACGACGGGCAGCTGTCGCGTGACCAAGCGCGTGTGTTGTGCACACGGACGGACGGTCCCCGTCGCGGAAACCGGATTATTACTTTTATAGTATCGCTCTTAGTCAATTGAATGAATATTCGTAGTCAATGGAATCAATATTCGTTAGTAAGACATACCTACAAAAGACTGACTTAAAAGTATGGTGAGTAAATAATTTTTCAAAATAAAACGAATTTACGTATGAAAATATTATATTATCATACATTACATACATCGTGTACAAACCACGCCGAGTACCTAGGCTGAGGTGCTCAATAAATGCTTCAAAATAATAATAGCAATCTAGCCAAGCTACTTACCGTACAGTACCAATATGTACAACATGTACAGTTATAACAAAACAGTAACAATTATTACAAAAAGCCGTTGTATTGTCGCCGAATGTAACCCATGGCATACGTTTAATATCACAGAGGTAGCCAATTTATTTACAAAATCATGATGGCTACATGTATCTATCGTAATATTCGTAACCAATTGTAAAGATTGCCTTTTCTCCAAATATTTCTTATTGAGAACGTTGGAGAATGACCCAATGAGCATTATGTAAGGGTTGAGCTACACCTGTCAGCACCGAATCGCACTTTCCTATGCTTCTATCCTTTTCTGTCACTTAGACCCGTAATCATCAGAGCGAGAAAGAGAGCGGGAGTGCGATCGCACACGGCGGAATCAACGAGGCGGTCGGCAAGTGCTGACAGATGTAGCTTAACCCTGAGGCATCCCCACCTAATAGACAACTTTCTAGATTGCAAACAGCAGTCCTAGAACGCACTTTAAAACATGTACTACAGGCATTGTTAAACCACAGTATATTGACTACGAGACAGTAATACAACTCCCATACAAAATATTATCTATGACCCAAACTAAAGTACGTCAGTTAGGAACAAACTCTGCCCCCTAACCCCAATACGATTACGACTGTAAGGAGTAATAGGTAATCTGTGGTATAACAATAAATATGTAATAGAGACCCCTAGAATCGAAATAAAACTTTATTATACTGTATTTCCCTGTAGTCCAACATTGATTTGAGACTTTTATTTACCAAAAAAAACATACATTCAACCGAACATATAACCTCCTCCTTTTTGAAGTCGGTTAAAAAGGGTTAATTTAATCCTTTGGTAAATTCTTAAATCAAAAAATTTGAAAATGTCTTTGACAAAAAGACAAATTATAAATCAACAACCCCGGGGTAATTACGTAACACACAGTCAATGACAATGCCTTTAATTTAGTTAACTCAACAACATTCATTGCGTTATTTACGTTGTCAAGCAATCGTATTTTTCAATTACATGAAGCAATGGTTTAGGATTTTTCTACAAAAATCCTTCGGGCTGTGAATTTTTGATACAAAGTGAGTTACGCAATTGGGGTATCAATTTCGAAAATGTTATCCAATTTTATAAGATATTATGATTGGTAAAAAAAGCTTTCAGAAAAATGGGTGGTGTCGTGTCCAATTGTTTTCATAAAACAATAGAGTTGTGATTATTATGTAACGCACACAATAAGAAGACTAAAAAAATCACCAAGATTTGGAACAGAAATAAAGTTAAATAACAAAATTGTTGAGACTTGTGTAAATCTCAACGATTACGTCTCTGAAACTGAAACCATTGTTTCCTTTTAATATTATCAACGGATTCTAAATATTATGTGATCGAATTTAACTTGACAGTTTAAGATTCAATAATTTGTCTTATTTTGTCACTCTAGTGCGTGCTAGGCTTGTTGCACTACTTTTTCGGCATTTAACGACCTCAGAAAGTGCAACACATTGCAATTCATGTCATACATGAGCAGCAATGTGTCATGTCAGAATTCACCCAGACATCACATTACGCTATACAGCATCAATGTAAATGCAAATTGTCTTTATCTCGGAATCAATAAATTAAACATTCCCCTATATCAAAAGTAGCATATCATAACTGATTTATTACAATACAAAATATATATATATAAATATAAGTTATATCGATACATTTCTTGGAAAGGCACCGAGAGTATGCTAAAATCTGTCACTTAAACCAATTTATAAGACCAAAGCTATTTGACTGATTCGTTAAGTCGGATGAAACAGTTATATAATTCTCTAGTAAAATTATATTTTTGTTACATTCAACCAAGTATTATTTTTCTAATGGACTTTAAGCTAAAGCCAAGGTGTCGAATCCACATGTACTTTTAAATTTATCATAAATATATAAATACAAAATATGAGCTATAAATATTCTCACACATCAGACTGGAACCTCGACGGAACATTATTTTACTTAGCTCGTCAATTTTTATTGAAATACCCACACGACATCGATAATAAAGTTGTTCAAAATCAAACATTGGCTTTAAATGATTCTACGTATAAATACTCGCACGCTTCGCTGGACGATTTCTTATGATATATTTTAGATGCAACAGAGTCTTGCTTCCATTATTACGCTTTAAGCCCCAGCCTACGGTGCTAATCTCTATACACACAGAATACCAAAAAGATTGGTACTTGGTGTGCATAAAGCCGATATCATGTTAAAATTTCAATAGTCTTAATGCTACAGAATCAAACGAGTGAGAATCCCTGTGTTTGTTGGATAGCTTGGACGAGGTGGTACTTGAGCCGTTCCTTAGTTTTGTAACGCGGAAGATCTAAGAGGTTAAAACATGTGTGAGCTACCGGGAAGTATCTGTCATCGGCTACTGCCTGGATTCTTATCTACAACAAAAGAAAAAATAACATGAACAAATTGAAACCTGAAATATAGCGATGTACATCGCTATATGTATTTCAGGTTTAAAACAATTATTGTAGCTTCATACATTTCTTTTAACTAAATCAAGCCAAGCTAAAGCTACTCACTTTAATATCCCTCATTCCCTGGATAGGAACTCGGTCGCTGCCAGTCAAGAACAAAAGGAACTTTTTCTTATCTTCAAGTGGAAGCTCATGGAACGTTTCCCAAAACCATCTGAAAAACAAAAAAAAACATTAAAATCTTGTCTACTCTTTTTTTTTTAATTTTCATAATATAACATCATAGGCCACTATTCTTTGAAAGGTCAAGTAGGTGGGATAGCACAATTATGTGTTAATTGCTATCAACGAAGCACAAATACAAAGCAACCTGGAGTCGGGAGTCATCATCACCATTTCAGCCGAAAGACGTCCACTGTTGGACATAGGCCTTCCCCAAGTGTCGCCACAACGAACGAGCCTGAACGCCGCGCATCCATCAGATTCCAGCAACCCTCACCAGGTCATCGGTCCACCTTGTGGGAGGCCTCCAACGCTGCGCCTTCCGGTACGGAAATCTGAATCGTGGCTGCTACTGAGTAACTCCAGGTAGAAAAGTCCCAATTACAGTTCTCTTGAATCAAAGCAGGTTTATTTTTATCTTATTGTTTGAATTAGTGAAGAAATATTTCGTAGACTTACCTGACTTGTGGATCGGTAGAGGTATACCCGTTTTTATATTCACAGTTGCTTTCAAACACTTCCCAGTCATATTCTTCGTTGCCCATTACAACCGACATCATTTCGTGTGACCTGAATAATTTGATAATTCTACCGCCACAGACCTGTGAAATATTGAAAAGTAGTTTTATGAAATGGTATGAATTTATTAATATAGCCAATTCGCGTTATAAAAAAAGTTTAAATGGTGGATTAGCCATGTAGCAAGAGTAGCACATGCTACAGGCCCCAACCGGGGATCCTATAGATACTTAAATGATATATTTCAATATGATAGTCAATATACTTCAGGCTTTACTAAAAAAGACTTTCATAAAAGCCAACAGAATAGAAGATATCTTAGAATTCCCCCAATATCGTATTTTTCACGGACCTAACCCAATCTTAAAATCCACGGGGTTATTGGTGTCTGTTGTAATTTACAGATACACACAAAATATGTAGTTTTAATAATACCCCAAAATAACCTATTGAGAATAAGAATGAGAATAATGTACCAAATATGTACCCATCTACGAAAAAAAGTGGTAGAATTTGCTACACGTCCCGAGCTGGCTTAATCCACCACTGGTCAAGAGGCGTGGCTAAGCTGAGTGCCGACGATGAGTCACTATTTTCTTAACTCACTTTTACTAAGTCATAGTCATAGTCATAGTAATTTATTGGTAAGGGATTCTTACAAGTCATTTATATAATGTTACATAAAATATGAAAACAAATGATTATGTACATAACAATGTCAAATAATAAAAAATGTCAAACAAATAAGATAAAATACAAGAAATAAAAATAATAATAATCGAAGTCAAATTACAAATTAAAATAAAAGTCAAAATAATTTTCATTCAAATTAACATTCGCGTCAAAGTTAAATTAAATTAAATCATAAATTCGTCAAAAGAATAAAAAGCTTGCTCGATAAGCCATTTTTTCAAACGAGCTTAAAGAAGTTAATTCCAGGCTACCAATACTGCTATGCGGTCGGACACTCATCATATTCCTGCCATTTTCCCGTGCTATTTGGGGTCGGCGTAACACGTTTTTTTCTTCCATTTTGTCCTGTCACCCGTCACTAACTCCCTTTTTTTCATATTACTGCTATATGCTATGCGTTCGAACACTAAGGGAGCAAAATTTTCAATAAGTGTCAATATCTAAAGTCTTACCTTCTGAAAACCTTGATTGAAAGCTTTGAACTGATTTTCAACAGATTTATTGAGCAGGAAATCTACATACAGCTCAACATATTCCTGTTTGTTCTCGTGTGTAACGGGCACATTCTCGCCGTTCTCTTTCAAGGGGTGCACTTGTATCTGACCGAATACTTCTGTGTTTACTGCGAAACATAAGCTGAATACCTGTTGGAATATGAACATTAGTTAAGACTGAAATAAAATGTCAAATCAAGCATCGAAAATAGTCTATCTCTATAAGGGTGAGATTCAATATGCCAAACTTGGCTAAGTAAGGGCTTCATGAGAACATGACTATTATAGCAATAAGGTTCATATTCGTATGGAACGCTTAATCGTCCAAGCAGTCTGTGAACCTCTGAAAACATATAACAAGCCAATACTTAAACATAATTTTAGTTTTAAAAAAATTAATACTTTTTAGTTTATTTCAAATAAACAAAAACTTTCCGTACCTCTTCCACATCTTCATCAGGGTAGTCCAGCAAACTTTTAAGACTATTGGCGAGAGTAGGATATAAATCAGACAAGTCATCCAACATGACAACTTCTTCTAATAACTTCTTGTATAAAACTAGCGGGAAGGGAACGTAGATTATTATGGAATTGTATATAGCGAGACCATAAATGGCACCTGTAAAAAGAAATAAAAAACCTTTTTAGTAACAATTTCTGACTGTCTTAAAAAAGTGATTTCTCTAATAATGCAGGTTGAACACTTGATTGGAAAATAGACAAAGAAATAAAATAAAGTCGAGTTTATGGACAGCAGAAATAGCCTAGCGGCACTCAATACGACTGCGACAATCAGGCAAGGACGTAATTCTATGAATGCAGTCTTTCTTTCGAAAAAAAGTAGCGTAAACAAAATATTCTATGTCAATTCAGTCTTGATACAACCGCTATGATAATTACGTAGCGGCTTCTACAGGGGCAGATGTGATTTGCCTCACGATATATATATATTTTTTAATTGATATAAACTAGTGCTTGATTGCGATCCCACCTGATATTGCCACTTCTCCACAGTATAGATATATGGAACAGTACAACAGTGCGTATGTACGCATCGACGAGACTCCTAAGCGTTTCTCGCGGTCCTGTCAGTAGCGAATGCCGCTTAGGAGTATCGTTGATGCGTATGTTTGTGTGAGTGAGCCGTTTCGAACATTTGTAGGTAGTTTCCGTACTGTTCCATATATCTATACTGTGACTTCTCTCTGCCGCCCGACAACCTGGAGCATCGTATAAGGAACCACCTACAGCAGCCATAATTTGATCGATAATCATTTCGATTTGATAAATTTATTTCATGAATATCCACTTACCAATCAAATAATACATGACATCATCTTCAAACGGGTTATTAGAGAACCAAATCATATTAGTTTCTTCAGACTGCTTGAACATGCCATATACAGGGTCAAAGATTTCCTTTAGTAACAACAGGAAGAACTCTTTCTTTACCCCACCTGCATCTTCTGCTTCTTCACCAACGAATTCTACCTGAAAGAGCAATAAATGTAACGCGAATTGCATGTCATTGCAATCTATACCTTATTTTAATGTCACTAGAGTCTAGGGAACGTAAGTAATATTATAAACATTATAATAAATTACAAAAACTTCAAACATAATCAATTTTGAAAGTACTTACTCTAAGTGGTTTCTTCAACTGTGAAGTTTCATGATTACTGATTTGCGACATGGTATCTCTGACAATATGGTTCCTGGATACCGTAAGATTAAGGAACTGGTCTCTTTGGTATTCATATGTGGGATCCATGAATAATCGTGTGAATATCTGAGTGGCAGCTCGACTGATAGCTATCTGCATTTGTAGCTGTTGATCTATTTTTAGTAACAATGATTTGCACTGAACATCGAATAGGAATGCGTAGTTACACATATGAGGATTAGCAGACTGCAAAAAAGTTATTGTTGCATGTAGGTAGTGATGGCATATTAAAATTGATTGTTCACATTAGGGGTTGAATAACAAATAATTGATTATTGGAAGTATGATTGTCGGAAGAAAATATACTATGCCGATGATAATTTAGATAGTAGTAGTGTTCACAGAACAGATGAAAGAGGTTAGAATGGCCTTGTGGGCGGGGCAGGCGTGCCACAAAGTCATGATCATAGCTCAACTTGTGGTTCGACCGAATTTTGATTGACAGCGGCCGTCAATCGCGCTCATACTGTAACAGTGTACGAAGCTCCGTGAGAAACACGAGTTATGCCGTGTTGCGCTATTGCAACGTGTCGGCAAAGAAGCCAAGTGTGTAGCCCAAGAAGGGATTTCTTTTCACCGGTAAGTCTATACTCTGTTTAATAAATTAATTGTATTTATTTTTCATTTTTAGAAATCCATCGTATTGGTACACAGCCCGAAATTATAGCAATAACTAGTCGACAATTTTATCCGTTATTTTGAAATTTCATCGATATCAATAATCGTCCTTTTAGTCGCCCTAAATTGCATCTTGGCATGTGTGACACAACCAATAGCAACCTTGCGATCTAAGTGTGCGTGGTCTGTTAGTTTGCGTTATGCGCGTTCGTAAAGGTTTCTTGCTGTAGTGAATTTAAAGGGTGGGAGACAAGCGGCGACACTCGTTCTAGTACAAATCGTGAAGTATTTCCTTTCTTACCTCTTTTATCTGTTCTGTGGTAGTGTTAATACTGCAATTTTTTTTTAAATGAAAATACATCTTACTATATATCCTATTTTTATTCCGGGTGTTGTTAATTCTATACTTGAGAACTGACTACATGAGAACGAGTTATTAATACCCGAATTATGAGCCAGATACATAGAAACTGCGAAGGTTCTTAAATGTTGTTAGTAGTACTTACAGCATGATCTGAAAGCCAGGTAATGTAATCAGTAGCAATGTCCACATGATCGCACAAATCTTCAATATAAAAACATTCCGCTGGAATTTTCGGTTTCTTTGGATTTGTAAAGTTTATTTTGTTCAACGACGACAGAGTATTGAGTATTTGTATTATGCTGTGAGTAAAGTAAATTTTCTGCAACCAGAAAAAAAAAATCGGCCGTGACACTTTTAAGTTTGATTTGTACCCAAACAATTTGTATGGTGCCCTTTGAAATTTGTATGTACCTTGTTCGCGCGTACTGATGGCTGCATAAGTTCGTACACGATAACACTTTTAAATATATCGACTAGCATTTCAAAATATTCTGGTGTTTGAGCCTCCCACCATAGATTCACTATCCTTTGAGGATGGGTGGACAGATTGTTGAACGCCTCTGCGAACGGACCCTAGGGAAAGAATTTTTAATGTTTTAATATTACTTGTCAACACAAAATGGGCTGGAATGGAATATGTTTTCACTACACATATTCTTCTTTTTGTTATATTTACCATCAAACGCACGTCCTTCCAACTACAAGATGAATGTTAGAAAGTGTTGAGCCGTGACGTCAGTATTGATGACATCAATCGAAGGGCTAAGTTTATTCAATAAAGCAATGCATAATTATGGACAAAATATATTTAAGACTTAGAGGTAATCAGGTTTTTTGTTTGGTGCGAAATCATCAAATAACACCTCCCGTTCTAGGTAGAGCGAGAGGGAGAGGGAGTAGCCCTGCGTCTCCCGACACACAGAGCGTCTCCGGCGATCGTACAGGGACAGTTTATTTATTTATTTATGTACACACAAACACTAAAAAATGAAAATAACAAAAGCTGACAGAAGAGCACAAAGGTACTGCTTATTTCAAACAACACACAGACACACAGTCAAGTACACACAAAACAGTCAAGTCACAGTCAAGTTTACAGTTAAGTATGTTACCGATCAAATCATTTTAATAAGGTATACATTATAACATCATCATCTTCCTTCCTTCGTAACACATTTTTTTCTTCCATTCTATCCTGTTAACCGTCATGCTATCACTAACTTCCTTTTCTTTCATATCACTCCTCACACAATCAATTCATCTTTACTTTGGCCTCCCTCTCCCTCTCCATCCATCCACATGTACACTCATAACTCTTTTAGTAACATGCGTTTCATCTCTCCTCTTTACATGACCATACCAAGACAAACGATTCCCCTTCAACTTTTCAGTCACTGGCGCCACTTTCAAACTTCCTCTAATATACAAATTTCTCACTTTATCCATTCTCGTCACACCACACATTATAAAAATAAACACATAAGCAAGAAATCGCTTTCCATCAGGTGAGATAGTGGTCAAGCGCGAACCTATAAAGAATAAAAAAAAAATACAGCTACTTATACCTGTAATTCAACGTGTCGACGAGGATTACGCATTTCATGATACAGAGGTAAGATAAGGAACATTCTAAGAACCTCCGCGTCCGGCGGTGACACTTTCATCTTCTTTATTATATTATCTGTTAGGTGACTGAATATCTGAAAACGAATGGATTAGATATGTAAGCGAAAGTACTAAAACATATCGACAGTATTAATTATTATATTTTGTCTTCGTGAAGGCAGCACTGGACCAGTGTTTATGGTGATGTTTGGAGCAAACTTTTGTGAACCAAAATTATATACAATGCGTTCCAAATAAGAATAGGATCTATTGACAGGTAGTGACGTCACGTCATACTGTCAAATCGAAGAATTATTATGGTGAGCAAAACAAGAAAATTTTAAAATTTAATTTATTTACGAACTGTGAACGAAAATAGTTTAATCAGAATCCAGTTCTTCAATTTTGCCCAATTTCTTGCGATTTGACAGTATGACGTGACGTCACAACATGGCGTCGATCCTATCCTTATTTGGAACGCATTGTATGTGGTTTGATATCTGTTTGCATGGCCCGTTACCATGTAGTGCTTAGTGGTCCTGACTGCTATACTGGAGGTTGTGTGTTCGATTCCCACCCAAGTCAAATGTTTGTGTGATGAGTATGATCATTTGTTATGTGTCTGGGTGTAATTTATCCATAATATGTATGTATTTACAAATATATAAGTATGTTTATCAGTTTTACAAACTTATAGCACAAGATCTGCTTAGTTTGGGGCTAGATAACGTCGTGTGAAGGTTGTGGAATATTAATAATTATTAAAAAAAAATATAATATAAAACTCACAAGTTCTTTGATTGTGGTATTTTCGAATCGGCTAACTAACGTGAATGCTTCCTCCGCTTTGCTGAGGTCTACCCCAGGCACCTTAGTGTTGCAGCCGAAGTGGGCATTGCTCGGTGTTAGAAACGAACCGTTCACACACGCCAGAGAGCCGAATACCGTTTCCAAGTATGCTAGTATATCCTGTCAGGGTGAAAAATGCTGGTTTATTTATTTGTATCTTACAACTTGACCTTTAAGTTGTAAGTCAAGGCTAATAATGAGCGAAATTTTGTATACTTTATAGGTGTAGACTCTCAAGATTAGAACACTTAGTCACCTGCATGGTAAAGTTGCGAATCTGCCATTTGCGTAAACGGCAGATTCGCAATTTTATTTCCTGTATGGCAACTTTGCCATACAATTATTCTAATAGACTTCATACAATTATTTATTGCGTTTGTAGACGTATAAGATTTTTCCTGCAATTTTTTTTTTAAATTTTTACACACGGATCAAAGTTTATTTTTATCAACCAATTGGGTTAATTATTGTGTTAAATAACACTAAAAGGAATTTTGATAATAAAGCAGTAATTTTAGGGTGATTCTTTGAAACCGAGAGAATGTCTCATTCATCTGGCCTAGTTTTCGTACCTATTTTGTGTCGTTAGCCACTGGGCGCAAATGAGTGCCTTTGATACATTTAGTGATCCGGGAAAACTATAATGCAAAAGAAATCAAATTGTAAAGAAAAAACTAGGCCAGATGAATGAGACATTCTCTCGGTTTCAAAGAATCACCCTTTAGCATTTTAAATATTGGTGTGAGGATGAGTGGTGGGGACATCTTGCTATTTCTTTTGTATATGTCACCGTAAAATTGTAAATACCGTTAGATTATAATCTATCGCGTGAAATTGTAAACTATCGAAATATTGTGAACCGGAACATACTGCTTACAATTTATTGCATTATTTTTCGGTAGATCTATCGAGAGATAGAGTAAAATCTATCGAAGTGAAACTGGTAAATTGTAAAATGGTATAGAACGGAACGCATCTCGAGCGCTGATTGGTTGAACGCCACGTGCACCGCCATATTTGTTTGTTAATTCGTTTGTTATCGAATGTAAACAAACAGTGTTTTAGTGATTGTAAATTGATTTTTTGTTGAAAATAACTCACAGCTTTAAAATTAGTTATTATTGTTGTTGTGGAAGTAAAATGAATCTGTGATTAAACAAATACCTAAGTGCGGTTTGAATGAAAGTTAGTATTAGTCACCGAAAATAGCCAGCACAGTACATCCTACTGTAAGGACTACCAATCAGGGACAGCCTTTGAACAGTTGACTATTTAACGCGCAATAGATTGTAATTTAACAGTTTTACTTCGATAGATTATAATCTATCGAAAAATAATGCGTTAAATTTACAATCTTTCGATAGTTTACAATCTCGCGAGATAGATTATAATCTAACGGTATTTACAATACGGTGACATATACACACTTATTCTGTTACTTAGCCGTTTCCCCTTCGACTAGATTTGAAAGGTTTCCAACTTACTTAGATGAACCATTTTGTCAATTTTTGCGATTTTTATAAAGTCTCTTTTTTACAAATAATAAAATAAATTAGATACTTAAGTCAACTACCCAATTGATTATGCACATTTGATGTTCATTTGGAACTTAAGAAGAGGGAGAACTACTTTCACATAGCAAAAATATAAATGATTTGAATAATATATTTAGTTATTTACATGCAGCCTAGAATAGCATGACTACTGCTAATAACCGATGAACATTATTATCTCACCTGATTAACAACATCACAATCTTTAAAAACTTCGCAAGCAGCCAACTTAGGTATTGTCAAAGTTACAATTTGTTTCGTATGATCCTGAATACGGAAGTCAACCGGCCCAGATCTGTCATGGTCTATGATAAGAAAACTGTGGTCACCGCCTGCAAACACCTTTATAGGACCCTTGAAGATCTCTTGTGAAAACTGCAAACAATTGCACCTTTTGTTATTTTCATTTTTACAAGAGACAAGGTGGATATTTGTGTGTAAGAGAGTTTAAATAGGGTGATTTATTAATTCAATTTATAAAAATATTAAACTAAAAAAATGAATCATCTAAATTGGTTAACATTTGGCGAAGATATCGCTGAACAAGATACACAAAAAATAACATTCAAAAAGTTCATTAAAAAAAGTTTATTCTATTCTATTCTGACGACTTGAGAACCTCCTCCTTTTTTAGAAGACGGTCAAACGTTTTTATGTTAAAGAATTGAAAATAATATCACCTTCTTCAAACAGACTTAAACCTCAAATAAACACCCTGCGTTTATAATAAATTAAAATAATAATATATCATAATTATAACGTCATCATTACATTCATCACATGAAAATAAATTATAGTGCAAAAGCATTGACGTTGATCATAAATTTATATCAATGCACTGACATTAGACACATAACAAAGATTTATAAAACAAAAAAACGCGTTGAAAGAAAGCGGATTATGAAACGGTTAAAATGACTTTTGTTTTTTTTTTTAATAGGGATTCATTTATTACGTCATAGAACAACTGCGATAAATACTTTATAAATGTTTAAAATAAACCTGCTGCAAATGTGTTGCAAAAATATCTCAATTTGAAGTCTATGGGTTACGGAATTTAACATTACGCAACACACGTCTGACTACCGCAACTTGGTTTATTTGGAGAAGGACCGAATCGTTGGCGGCTCAAAAATCTGAGACCCCTTATTTTTACGTGAGCAATCTTCAAATAACTTTTCCTTCTCATGGTGGAGTGACTAAAACGAGCTGCCGTGATTAGTGTTAAGGTGGAAGAATTTTTCGCTAGTTCAATAAGAGGTTTGCTAATCAGGTTTTGGGGGCCCTCGAGGTTGGGGGCCCCGGGGCACTGCCCCACCCAGCCTTTCGGTAGCTACGCCAGTGGCCGTAACTCAAACTAAGTAAGACAAAACAAAATAGTATTTATTTTCGTGGAACCCCTAATACGCGGTATCTCGAATTATTTAGAATTTGTAACTTAAACAAAATGTTTTGATTAGTGGGGTTTTTATAATCCACAACTCGAATTTCAAACAGCAGACTCCATATCTATGTCGATGTTAGTAAAATATAACGACGCCCTACTACGAATTCCCCGAACTCATAGCAATCAAATCTAAAAGGGATGTTATTTATTAGGTGATTTTGTTAAACATTGTGTGTATTTTTTACACGTGTAATCAAGCAATGAATTAAACCATTCATTAAACTTTCTAAATAACACATCTGTGCACCTTGTTTATGCCCAGTGCTAAAAAAAATTAGGTCGTATCGGACACTAGGTTGGTACTAATTTTTCTCAGCAAAATAATCTTATGTATAAAATTTTATTGATGTTCGTTACTCTCGCTAAAACTCAAAAACGGCATGGCTGTCTTTAATAATGTTTAGTTTATTTTGTGTATGAATAAGAAATAACACAGAACAGCAATTATCACACTACGAACTAACGTTGAAAGAAGTAATGGTGTCGAGAATTATGTATTCTATTCATTATTTGAAGATGGAAAATAAACATTTATAAAAAAAACTGCTCCTTAAATCAAATGAAGACAACAAATTGTTTGTATACTTTGCTTCACCCATAAAACTTTAATTATTTTTTTCTTTCTCAATAAGTCTACAAAAATATAAGTTGGAAGTTGCATATCGAAATTCTTGATCCAATCTAAATTTTCAGCACTTCCACTCCACGAGTTGAGCGAGAGGGCGTGTCAAACTTGTACTGATTAAAACCCACCATGTTCTTTTATTTGCCCTTTACGTTCTAGGGCCGCGGAAACTCTTCCAAACGTTCAATGGATATCTCCACATGGGGATGTTTATTCGTGGGCAAAGAGATTTAAATATAGTCTTTGTTCGTGGGGGTTACCACGTATTGTGGGAATTGTATCGTAAACTCGTAAAGTATGTAATAATAGAACACGTGGTTGTCACGCGACCGCTCGACCGACGATAATGCACCCATATTCCGCTTCCTCTCGACCGCGCTATTTATAATTGAAATTTAATCACTTTATCTACTAACATTAAAGTTTATCATGCATAATCTAAAACATTTCTATAAAAAAAAAAGAAAATACATAGGTAACTAAAACAAAGATAAAATAGCCTAGCTACAAAATAGACCAATAAATAAAAATCTACAAAAATAATATTTTAAATAAATTGCAGCACATTAAAAATAATACTAATACATTTTTAAATATACAGATGACTCAACATTTATTTTGGAAACGCCCGCAGTGCTATTTCGAGCTATCGATGTCGCGGCCTCGACTTTCGGTTTCTTCTTAGGCTGAAGAACAATAGTTCATGTTAATAACCTACTTCAGGCTATTACTATGTCATTAAAAACGATGAGGGTGATGATAAAATTGTCATCGAGTATCGAGATTTTGCATGCACATTTAAAACGTTTTCAAAAATATTTCTAATAGAAAACCCCTTAGACATTCGCCACTTAGGGGGTTCGAACCCACGTTGAAGAGATATTCTTTCAGATTCCAACTATAATACTAAGTCAATAAGACCTCTATTACTTTTGTTGAGTCAAAAGAATAAAACAAGAAAACTCAGCAATTAGCATAAATCCATTTACGTAATGAATTCCTACATAAAACACTAACCACAGTCTATCAAAAAGCATCTCCACACAGTCAGTAATTGCATTGGCAAAACACTAGCAAGAGTTTTCACAATGCAATCGTCCGTTCGGAAACCAGTAGGCGATTAACGACTGTATAGAGAAGGTAGTACACTGTGCTAATTTTACGCTAAAAGTGTAAAAAGAAGAGAGAAGTGCAGAAAAGAAAGGAAACTACATCTAATACGGCCTTATTACTACGCAACATACTCATTTACCTTGCTTGCGCCAGGGTTTTCAGTCTGTATCGAAAACAATAGAATTGAATGTTATGAGTTGTGATAGAAAATTATTTTACTATTATTATTTACGACACAGTCTATGGTATTATTGTGGCAAACGAAACGGGCGTAGCAGCGGAAGTGCGATAACCTATGAAATAAAATATGAGGCTTTCTATTGAGCAAGCTGGTCAAAGGTCTAGTTTAACCATTTAATAGCATGACTAAAACTTGAAACCCAACAAACTTTTAGGTAAAGATAAACTCAAGGGTACCAACTTTCGTTGACTACTTCATCATTTCAATAAAATTGAAACGGGCGCATGTTACAATGAATATCTTATTCTTATCTTTTACCGAAGATGCTGATGATGTTACAAAACAGTGACCACTCACCGGCGACTCATCTGTAGAATTGAAAGCGACGGGTGTCGGGACTAGAGCGAAGGCCATATGTGGACAGCCAAGCTGGCCCCTCGCGCCATACCCACACGCTAGGATACGGTCACCGACCCGGCACAGAACGTGTCGGCGTCCGCAAACCACTTGCGTCACCGTGCTGCCCATTAACTCCATAACCTAGGAATTACAAGTGTATTGATGACTATTTTCATTGATTGATTGATATCGTGATTCATAGATTAAATTATTTATTAGATTTAGGACTTAGGATGTGATAATTCATATTATTAAGAATAAAATATAATTATGCCTTTAGAAAACCATCAGTAACTCAAAGCGCGAAATGTTAACCCATACTATATCCATACTAATAAACAGACAAACAGAAGAGTTACTTTCACATAACTACATAAGTGAAAGTAACTCCGTCTGTTTGTCTGTTACGCTTTCACGGTTAAACTACTGAACCGATTTTGATGAAATTTGTTAAGGAGGAAGCATGAACTCCAAGGTTGGACATAGGCTACTTTTATCCGTCTTCGACTTCGCGTCCACAATAACCAACATTCACGCGGACGATGTCGCTGGCAGAAGCTAATCTACACTAATACTAGCTGACCCGGCAAACGTTGTTATTTCACCGATAATAAACTGCTTTATTCCTGAGTGACATATTTTATGTATGCGGGCGAAGCCGCGGGCAAAAGCTAGTGCATAATAAATTCTAAAAATTACAAAGAAAAGTCTTGTCAGATGCAAACCAATTATTAAGAATACCGCTTTCACTGGTTTATTTGGTTACAATTTGATGCATACCTAATACTTATCATCGCAAACAAACATAATTATATGCACCTTGTATGACCTGACTATGCATTGTGATTATGTCAATTGAAATGGTAACGATTTTCAATAAAGAACAGTAAAAAATATTTATTCATTTTCTCTGATTTTCTGACTCTTACAACAGGGAAATATAAATAAGTGATAAATCTTGAAAATGTTGAAGTTTCTACTTTTTTATGAAATAAAATCATAAATAAATAAAATATTTTAAAAAACTGGGCAAAGTGCGACTCGGACTCACGCACTGAGGGTTCCGTACAAACTTACTGTAAATTTTATAGTTTAATTCCCGAATAGTCTCGAAGATTTTTCTGAATGGTTGTTTACAATATTTTCATATTACAGTATTAATAGATATTATGTAAGAACAGTGTAGACCAGTCAATATTGTACACAAAATCACAATAAAAATAATCATATTAAAAAAAAAGTGAGTCGTAATAGGAAGTAACCTAAGGTTTAAGCTTTTGAGGTACGGAAACCTAAAAATATGAAAGAATCATTAAAAAATCTCAACAATTGAAAAAGTTGTGGAACATCAAAGTTAGCGCAAGAATTACGCGCCCCTCCAGCGTGTGACGTCACACGACCCTTTCCCATTACGATGAAAATAAACACACACCAAATAAAAAATAAAAATAATTTCTCAGTCATCATTATGGATTGTTAAAATGTTCCTACTGATTTATTTGTTTTGATCTTTATTTTAATTCTATTGTGTTACGGCACGGTTGGCTCAGTAGTTGAACGATTGATAGGTCTGTAGCGTGTCGCGTGTTTGATTCCCGTTCGGAGCAAATATTTGTATGGTCTACAGATAGACGTTCCAGATTTGGGTGTCTTCTACCCACGATACATTACGATTAATTCCTAGTCTGATATATTTCTCCATTGAAGGGGGTTTTTAGCGCAGCATTAGCACAGCATTAACGCAGCATTCTTAAGCCATAAGTGAGGATGTAGCTAAGCGTAACTCATGGGTTCTCGGATTATAGGACTCTAATCCGAGAACCCACGCATATACGCCTTCTATACTCCATCTGTAGTAATTAACTAAATGTAAACAATTTTCACATGTCTTTTATCTAAAAATTGTTTAAAATTTTTATCTAAAAATGTTTACAATTTATTATTTACCTATACCGATGTTTGGTAATTAACTAAATTTAAATAATCTTTGTCTTTTATACGTTACTTTTTTTTTTTAAATAAAAAGACATTTCAAGATTGTTTACGTTTAGTTAACTACCTAAACAAACGGAGTATAGATTATTAAAATAATTTGCTCAAATTACTTTTCTAGGAACCAGCTCATCCTTCGTAGTCCCGTGCCCAGTCTGCCCATATTCACCAGTGCCGCATGTGAAGACACCACCATCTAATGTCAGGAACACGGTGAAGTCTTCTCCACATGCAATGTGACACACCTGGAAGTAATCTTGTGTTATACTAGTTTAATGAACAGGAAGTCTTGGCACAACAATTTCAACATTTCATTTGAAACATGACCACTATGTGCATATGCCTTTCCCAAGCATCATCACGGGTGTTACATGCCAATGCATGTAACATAATACAAGTCCAACTTACAATTAAGTTGGACTTATAGGTAACTTGAAACTTTAAAGTATAGTTCCTGCTGTTCCTGTTCATATGTATTTTTATTTCCTTTTTCTATCCTAATCTTTTTGTACACTGCACCGTCTTTATGTCGATACCGCCACCGGCCCACGCTGAAAACCAACGCTGTGAGCTCATCGCATTACGCGTGAAGCCGCAGCTTTATGCTGAGCGTTCAGCCGTTTTGCGCGGATGTGACGCATATCTTCCCTATCTAATGATTATGTTTAGTAGCTAGTTTTAAGATTGCGTCATTTCGCGTAAATAAACTGTTTTTCGTTTTTTTTTCTTTCTGCACGAGCCTGTCGTATAACATCTATGATTACATAAAATTAATAAAATCATACACAAATACAAGTTGTTCCATTTAAAATACTGGTACTCAGCTGCATCTAGTTTTTTTTTAGGTGGGATATCATCTAATGACTTCTCCCGCTCTAGAGTATAACGGGAGGGCGTGTCAAACTTTTACTAACTAAAACCCACTCCTATGTTCCTTCTTTGCTTTGCGTACCAGGACTCCGGGTTTCCTTTTCGGAAGCGAACCCATGGCCCCAGTAGACTTCGGCCCTGCTGAGCCCCTAGGGCTTTGCTGACATCTTTTTAAGGCGCAGAACACTACGCGCCGTCGACGACTCAGGTTCGGTCCGGATGGTTCCCGGACGGCTGGATGGCGAGTTACCCATTGCTCGCCGTAGCTGCATCTGGTTGGACTGGAAGTCGACCCCAACATAGTTGGTAAAAGGCTAGGCGGATTGACGAAAGGAAGTTATAACTATACATATTATGTTTAAATAGCTGTGAAGTAGTATCCTTGAATCAAGTTCCCCAAACTGATCCCATACTTCTGTTACAGAATTACCTTAACATTTCTCAAAGTCTTCAAGTGCGAGGGGAAACACTTATTCTCCCTATCTTGCAGTCCTAACTGGCCATGAGTATTTTTACCCCATCCGAAAACTGCACCGGATCTGCAAGAAGACGTTAATGTGTTATCTTTTGCGCCCAACAATATTTTTTATTTTTTTATTCCACAACTATCACACAACGCCGTCTAGTCCCAAGCTAAGCAGAGCTTGTGTTATGAGTACTAGACAACTTATAAACATAATTATATATTTCTAAATACATATATATATAGATAAATTACACCCCGACACAGAACAAATGATCGTGCTCACCCACGACCTCCGGCATAGCAGTCAGGGCCACTAACCACTAGACCAAAAGGCCAGTCATTTCACAATTCTCCCGACTAAATTTTGGCCGGCCAAGGCAAGTACACTGGAGATATTATTGTACTCTACTATACTAGTGTGCTTCTAATATAGTCCGATGGGACGGCAATACGATGCCGCTAGGGAAAGAAAGAACTATGATAAAGGGACAGGGAAGAGAGAATTAACGATATGTTAACCACGAGCGACAAAACGCATCGCGCCTTGCATGATACCGCAGTTATCGCGCGCATTTTATCGCATAGGTTTTGCTGTCAGTTTTGCCACAGTCAATGTTTTGATTGACGAAAAACCTACCGTCTAATGCGTTGATTACCGTTTGCATGGCGAAAAACTAATGGCGATAAAACCCCGTCATTCAAACATCATTCATGATTGATGGAATTGATTGACGCCTGCATGACCGTGTACTGGACGCCTTAAGATGGGTCTACGCTAAAGGAGCCGAGCAGGAGCGGAGCACGAGCCGAGCTCAAATTCGTATAGTGCCGCTCGTGCTCGGCTCCTCTAGTCGGTCCGCACTACACGAATTTGAGCTCGGCTCGTGCTCCGCTCCTGCTCGGCTCCTGCACCGCTCCTGATCGGCTCCTCTAGCGTAGACCCCCCTTAACACATTCGTGATCGCCATTCACTTCATCATTCGCCTCTTCGTTAGACGAAACATTCGTGAATAAAGTGCGCGAATCGAATAGAAAGGGCACTGTCTACACATTCGTAGTCGTAGTTGGCCTCGCCACTAGCGCGAATGTGTAAATTTGGCTTCACAATTATGTTAACCAATGTTTATCTAACCACAATGATAAAACTTTAGTAAAATAGGCACTTATCAAAACAAAAACATTCTGATATTAACTACTTCATATTTTCTGTAAATTTCTGGAACCAACTAGTTTATGGAAACTACTTCCCATAATAAATTTAAATAGGTTGTTTCTATTACAATTTATAGCACAATGAGATACAAGAGACTAAGGTAATTTACATTATTTATGTAGGTGATACATATTTCAGTATTTCTGGAATGTTGTATTAAGCTCAATGCCTCAAACCCTCTCAACAAACGGTAAACTTGATGCAAAAACTCAGGTTCTTTTTTACAGTTTTTAAATTACTACATTAATAAAAAATACTTACTTAGATAATGCAAAAGAATGGTTGCTGCCACATGCAATCATTGCAATAGGAACTCCAAGCAGAGAGGTTATTTGTTGTGGAACCATTTCTTTATTTGTCATTGTACCTAAACCACACTGACCAAAACTATTTGCACCCCAAGAAAATAGATCACCATCTAAAAGAAAACAAACAATAAAAAAAACTAGTAACATAAAACTGTGTAAGTAACACTTTAATCGTTTTAATAATTTTGAGTTTTCTACTAAAAAAGGAAACATGCTGTATATGTACAATCAGTAGTACTCTTAACTACCAGTAGTACTCCATGTTCACAAGATACAGGCTTAAAAGCCCACCCCCTCCTCTCCCACCTAACCTGCATTCTAGTCTATGAAGACTAGAAAGACCACTTCACATGCCATCCAAATATACATTTGAAGTATTTTGAACACACACACATTCACTCCCTCTAGCAATATTATAGTAACAAAACTTACTATTTGTCAGTGCTATGGAGTGATACGCTCCACACGTAACTTGTATAACATTTCTTGTTGCCAGATTCTTCACAAACTTGGGCTTGTCCTGGGCATGTGTGCCCAGATTGCTGCCCAGTTGACCCATGCTGTCTGAGCCCCAACTGAACAGCTGTCCCCATTCATCCAGAGCAACTGAATGCTGTATTCCACAAGCAACTGATGATACAGTGCAATCTTTGAATGTCTCAACTAGTGCTGGAAAATTAACCTTTATATATAAAATAGGAAATAAATAAACATGTAACTTGCCATGGATTGAAGTAGTCTAAATGGAAGAATACAGAGAGTGAGTAGCTGAGTTGCAGTTGTTTGAAGAGTACAATCTAAATACTAACAAATGAGAATGAAGGTATTTTTTAAAGATTTTAATTCATTAACGCTCAGGCGGTAGCCGGCGCCCGCAAGCCATTGTCTTACTATTGTGTCTCTAATTACGCACGTCAAAAGGTTAATATAAATTTTAGAGATAAGATATAATAGTCCACAGTAGTATTTGGGTAAACTGGAAAAGTTCATTTCCTTTAGTAACTAGAACAACATTGCTAAAACATAAGTAAAATAAAATACATAATCAAATCACTGAAATAGCATTCAAAATTATTGAATACATACTATGTACAATATAATATACTAATACTACAGGTTCTAATTGCTAAACATTTTACTGAAAACCATATCCTAGTCTACCAATCCTATTGTTTTTTTTTTTTTTTTTTGTAAGTCACGGTGTCAACATGACTGTGTATGAATAAATGCATTCATAATAATTGTGTTTTGTTTAGCTGTGTCACATCTCATCTGAATAACAGATAGGCCGAATGTAAGTCTGGATATATCTGTTATTCAGTGACAGTGTTTACATTTTTATCTAAGGTGGTAATCTGTTATCTTTAATTTACAGTCTGTGTATATCATTGCTTTAACATAATCATTATAACATGACTACACATTATTTACTATTAATACAAATCCGTGTAATTAGCAATTAATCATAATCACACTTTATTCTCAACTTTCACCTTATGGAATAATTAAAAATATTTCATCACATTGCAAATCTTGCTTGATGATTGATTTTATGTACAAATTGATTAGATAAGTCAAAAATCTAATCAATTTGTACATAAAATCATTTCCTTTAAACATCTATTAATTCATTAAACCCCAAGTGAACGCTCACTGTCTTTCTATTGTTCCTAGTTTCCAACCTTTTCTAAAAAGAGGGGAAAATACAATAGGTGAAACCTAACAGCCCCGTAAAAGTTGATTTAAAAGAAATTGTAACAATACCAGGAGTTTTTCCTTCTCTATTTTCAGTATGGCGGCCCAATTGTCCAACCTCATTGTTTCCACATGAATACAAATGGCCAGTGTTTGTAAGATACATTGTGTGGAACTCTCCAGCAGCCACTGCTTTTATACGGTTGCTTTCACGCCATTTTGATAACGTTGGTTTTATAACCTGTTATACAGAAAAATCAATACATAATTTTACATAATTTTATAAAAGAAAATTAAATACTTAAGTGTACATAAATGAAATACTATTTGTACAATAGGTACACAAAACATTAATATGGTAATATAGCAAGGTTATGTTGAAATTTATATTTTGGGGTAAAACATTCAATTATTGTGATCCCTCATCAATATTTCTAAACTGATATCACACGTCTTAAACGTCGCATACATTTATTGGTGTAAATTCTACTTAAGAAATAGTAATAACAACATACATTAATGTTTGCTTACTTAACATAATCGCTTTGTAAAACGTCACCAGGGTAGAATATGAAAGGATACTCACCAAATCAAGGGATTCCGGCCCTTCTATACACAATTCGTGATGAGTCGCATTACCCCAACAAAACATTTTGTGCTATTATTTTGCAATGACTTTTAAATTTTACAACTAATGTATAACCTCTACTTCCGATCCAGATCAGTCTGATTGAGAGGTAGTTTGGAATCTGATTATTCTAAGCCGGTGACTTTACACAGTTAATTTTATTTGCAACATAGTGGACGAAAATAATAAAAAAGCATTTTCAAAAAGTCGAGAACAATCTTCAACTTTAGCTGTCGTTCTATCTGTCAAATTTATGATACGTTCAGTAATCTAAAGAAATAACATACACTTTTAGTCGATTTATTCAAATAACTTTTATGTGTTCAGTGCTTTTTTCATATTGATTTTTAGAGAATATGATTATAAACACTATTTGATGACGATCTCTCTCTTTTTATTCTATTTATTTCATTATCTTCGATTATCTTTTTATTGCCTATGAGTATTGATCGTGTAGTGTAAATCGAGGCTACCCAAGTAGCAAACCCATTTGAATCAAGAATGTGCCAATATTTTCACCTAGTGATAGTCTTTTGAAAACAGATAGATTCCTTACAAAGACATTAAATATAAATCTCTTTGATTCCTTACAGTATAAAAAAAATTAACTGACGTAAAAAATAACAATAAGTGAAATTTTGAAATTCAAGGACATTTTTATGCTTGAAATACAATGTAAGAGCAATAAAATCACACAACGCTTGTAATTTAGTTTATGCTGATATTTTTCTTAAAATTTAAGGGACTTTTTAACAAATGCAAAAGATTTTCATTTAGAATATGTTTCGGTTTTTTTAATGATATTCTAGTATTATAAAAGTTGGATACATTTGCAAAGATATAATAGTGTCTTACTCTTATGTAAGTAAATCAGGAATCGTAAGAGAAATCTGATTCTAAATATTCTACTCCATTTATTGATTTATCAATCAAATTGAGCAGTGGTGGCCGAGTGGTAACGGCCCCGACTTACGAGTTGTAGGTCGCGGGTTCAAACCCAGCCAGGCGCATTACTTTGTGTAATTTATTTCATCACCACTGCTCTCAAAACGGTGAAGGAAAACATCGTGAGGAAACCGGCATGTCCTAGAACCAAAAATTCGAAGACATGTGACATCCCCCCAACCCGCACTGGGCCCGCGTGATGGATTACGGCCCATTCCCTCTCCTAGAGAGGAGGCCTGAGTCCCAACAGTGGGAACATTATAAGGCCGACTATGCTATGCTATGCAATCAAATTCTGTTGAAGTTTTACGCTTTTGCCTCCATCTCCGCCTCCAATTTTGGTTCCAATTCTGATAGAAAACCAATTATAAAAAATTGTTTCCGTTATTCAGCTTAAACTTAGAACCAAACCTTTTTCCCGAGCAGGATAGCTCTAGACCCAATAAGCCATATCCCAGCAAAGTTTTCGGGCTAGACATGCACAAAGAGGATGGTTATGAGACTCAAAAGGTCACAGGTGACATAGATGGGCACGCCTTAATTATGGCGGTACAATAAGTCCCCTCTTTGAGGAGTGGCTGGAAAGACCTCACGGTGTCCTCACCTTCCGCATGACCCAGGCTCTCACCGAACATGGTCAGTCCGGGAAGTTCTTGCACCGGATTCGTGCGAAAGCAACGCCCGAGTGTCACCACTGTGTGAACCGCCCGGAGGACACGATGGAGCACATGGTGCAGTGTGCCCAGCTTGGGCAGAGCACCGCCATGTCCTCATGGGGGAGACCAGTGGCAACGATCTCTCGCGCCGGGCCTTGTTACAGGCCATGATCAGAAGCGAGGAGGAGTGGCAGGCGATCGCCTCCTTCTGCGAAGCAGTAATGTTAGCAAAGGAGGAGGCCGCACGTGCACGCGTGAGGGCGCTGCCCTCAGGCCCTAGCCGCCGAAATTCCGATCTCGATTTCCGGCCACCGTAGGCGCGGGCTTGCAGACGGCGAGCAATGGGTAGCTCGCCGTCCGACCATCTGGTAACCGTCCGGACCGAGCCCAAGTCATTGACGGCGCGTACTGTTCCACGCGCGCCTCAAGGAGATATCAGCAAACCGTAGGGGCCCAAGAGGGTCGAAGCCTACTGGGGCCCAAGGGTCTGCTTCTGAAAGGAAGGCCCTGGTATGAAAGGCAACGAAGGAAGAGGAGTGGGTTATTAGTTAGTACAAGTCTAACACACCCTCTCGCACCGCCCGAGAGCGTGGGATGTCTTTGGACGATTATCCCACCGAAAAAAAAAACAGGTGACATAGAGCTATGGAATTTTTCGAACGAGTTACTGCGACCATGGAATGCAAAGGACAACTGAAGGAATAGGGGAGGGTTTTAGTCAAATTGCTTACTAATAAAATCTTTAAATGTCTGTGTTTAGGTAGGACCATCGAAAGATGGCAACGAATTATTTATTGAAGTTCATATTATGGCAGCATTTAAGGACTGTCAAAATTGTGTCATTGACGTTTCATACTTTGTTAATTGTTTCATACTTCATTCATCTTGTGTTTACAGATTCACGTAAACACAAGATGAATATATTTTCGTTTATTATTTTGTTATAAGTTTGTGTTTTGAATATCTAGTAAAACGGATTTACTGATAATTTTCGATTATTTATAACAAATTGCAATATTAAACACTGTTTAATATACTTTTTAGGAGATATCTACAATGAGCAGGTGAAACTTCAAATTACCGGAACGGTAAAAGCACTGAAAACTCTTGAAGAAATTTAAATATCAACTTCTGAAACACAATACATAGATTCATAGAAAAAAATATCTTCAATTACAGGTATTTTCTTCCATTCAGACATTTTAGATTAACAGTCATTTACTGTTGTTTATAGGAGACGTGTAAGAATGACTTAATTAAATAATATGCATATTGTTGTATTATATTAGGTATAGCATTTGATTGTTTTATTTGTGTTATTTTTAGTGGTATTGTTACGCCGTGAAACTTGAACACGCCATGTCTTCGATAGCGGTCACAGACGATAGAGTGCGATAGAGGGATATTTTTCGATGAGAGTAGGATCAAATAATTAAAACGCATTGCTGTACGAAAGTGCGTTTTTGATTCTAGAATGGAAGTACGTACCCAGGCCTGGCAATTTCTAGAAAAGTCTGACATGAAGTATCTACCACTATTATTATTAAATAAGGTAGGTAGATACGTAGGTAGATATGGGTATTCGTACCTTCCGTAATTAAAAATAGAGTTGAAATTCGCGTGAAAGGAGGGAGGTACAGGTACACGATTTGACGACAATTTTCTGGAAACGTTGGTGTCTAGAATGTTCCTGGCTTCGCATATAAATACGAGCTCCCGACCGGAAGTGAGTCATCTGACTCCACGTCCGGAACAGTTCGGGTTCCGCTCGGAACACAGTACGACGCTCCAGCTGTCGAGGGTACTGCATCTGCTCACCGCCTCGCTGAACAAAAAGGAGCGAGCGGTTGCAGTATTCCTCGACATGGAAAAGGCATTTGACCGGGTCTGGCACGATGGCCTGGTCTACAAGATTTCTCTCACCAGAGCGCCCCGTCGCGTTGTAAAGGTGGTCTCCTCCTTCCTCACGGATAGGACCTTTAAGATGGTGGTCGATGGCGCACTCTCGCGCGCCCGCCCGGTCGCGGCCGGCGTACCGCAGGGTAGCTGCGTCTCGCCGGCCTGCTACTCATGTTACACCGACGACATCCCCACGACGCAGGAAACCACGCTCGCGCTGTACGCCGACGATGCTGTGTACATCAGCTCCTCGCTTAACGCGAAGCACGCAGCCGTCAAAGTACAGCGCGTACTAGACCAGCTTCCCAACTGGCTGTCGAAGTGGAGGTTGTCGGTGAACGTGGGTAAGACCCAGGCGCTGCTCGTCGGGTCTGCCCGCCTCCCACCACCTCTCCAGCTGCATGGAGCCGACATCGCATGGTCGCCCCAGGTAAAGTACCTCCATCGACCATCGGCTCTCCATGAGAGGCCACGTCCGGCAGGTCACCGCCTAGAGCAGGCTGCAGGGCAGCCCGCGCACTGCTCCGCCCAGTGCTCTCCTCTCGCCTCCCGCTGCGTACCAAGCTGGGCGTGTACAAGACGTACATCCGCCCCATCATTACGTATGCCGCCCCAGCTTGGCTCGCCCTCACCAGCGAGTCCAGCAAAACCCGCCTCCGGGCGCAACAGAACCTCTCGCTCCGGACCATCGCGAACGCCCCCCCGCTGGTGAGGAACGACGTCATACAGCGGGACCTCGAGATGGAGAGCCTGGACCAATTTTGTGTCCGCCTCGCGTCCCATATTTTCTCGTTTGCCGACACATGAGCGGTGTAATACACAAATTCAATACCGCTCATACTCTCACTACGTCCCCTGAGCCTGAAGCGTGACCGGCTCGATCTGGAAGCGTAACAGGCGGGGGTCTACATCCTCAGTAGGGAGCGCCCCCAAAGCCGGCATTCTCGTCGCTGGTCGTCTCTCGCTGGGCTTCCTCCGGGTAACCGGGGGTTCCACCCGGCGGGGTCTGACCGCCGAGATGTCGTGAAAAAACGGCACTGCAGGAGCAGTGCCGAGGCGCTCCTACTAAACACAATGCAGTTACTCTTAGGCAAGCTGCGTAGTGCGCGCCTGCCTCGAGGTTGCCGCCTATAAGGCACCTCAACGCAGGTCCCGTATTTACAGGGCCCTACCCTGACACCGCGGGATAAAGGCTCTGCCTACACCCCGCCGCCGCGCCCCTTTGCGGGGACGCAGCGACTTCCACGGAGTGAAGTGAGTCAGTTTATTTTCGACTGCGAAACGAGTGCGATACCTAAGTGTGTGAAGTGATCTTAGCTAACGACCTGAGCGATATTTAAGGAAACTGTAGTGTTAATTGTGATTTGGATTATTGTAGATTGGACAAATTTGTTATTGTTTGTGGTGAATAAAGTTCTCTGATAATAAACCGGTATTTAATTACTCACGTTCGTAACAGTATTAAACTGTTTTGAAATAATTGTGATTTTTGTTTTCAGACGTAAGTGTCAGGACGCTGAAAGGAATATAAAAGAAGGGTCTATTAATCAAGGAAAGTGGAACACTCCCTCATTGTGCAATAGTTTCCAATTTGGATAATATTGATGTTTAGGCTATAAGAAATAAAATAACTGAATTAACTTTATATACTCTTCGATTAAATTTTATAATAAGAAAAAACAAACTTTCAGGACAGCTCATTGTGCAAGCTTCTTAGTGTTGGTTTCACTAAGAAGCTTGTACAATGTGCTGAGATATGCTATTTGATTTACTGAATGCCTTGAAACACTTAGGAAAATCTTACTCAACAAAGGATTTGCATTTTTATGCAATAAAAATGAACGTATTTATCTATCCAAGCGTTTTCCTATATTGGCCCCACGATAAAAACTACCCACGTCTTTAAGTATCACTGTCTATTGTCCTATTGTCACTTCTGGTGACGCCAATACCATGCTTTGAAAGAGCTTTAGAGAAACTATAGCTCCACAGAGTACTATAGCTCGCTTGGCAAACCTAGGCCAGTCCGCTGTCCATTCGTCCCCACTGCCGAGGCCCACCACGACGTCTCCGTTAATGTACGCATCCTTTACTCGAGCGGCTGGTTCATTGCGCTGAGTCAGTATTCAATATGACAGACCGTCTTTTTTCTCCTCTCCCTAACGTCGCCTTAAGCTCAGGCTCGTATCACACAAGGCATGCCATTAGCATGATTCGCTTAGTTTCAGGTTTTATAACAAAACCTACCTAGGGGTTTTAATTTTACTAAGAAAAGGGTTTATTATCGTTAGGTATAGACTGATTTGAGAAAAGAAACGCATTTAAATAAGTACGCACACAACGACTTCAGTTACGGCCAAGCTATGTCAAAAACATATTTTCGCGCCGCCCTGGCGCTGCACACAAATGAAATCTTTAGCAAGAATTAAGCTGTCAAAATCTGAAGCCAATTTACGCGAGCGGCGAGCGAGGCAAATGGCGAGGTGAGTAGTACATAAAAAGGTACTCTGTGGTGAGTAGTGAGCACACATGTGCAAACATCTCGCCCACTATTCGCCTCGCGTATTTCGTATACAAATCTTTCGTCGAACGATGAGGCGAAGGGTAGTCAAGTGGTAACACAGACGACAGAGAGATACTAAGTGGTAAGGCGAATCGCGAGCACGAATGTGTAAACGTGGTTTTAGTGCTGGAATATTCATTTTAATGAAATCGCCAGCGAATCGCCGGCGATTCACCATCTTATCGCATATCGTTGCCACGCACTTTACAAGTTTACCTCAGTTTAACCACTGCATAGCGCTTTAAAAATGTTTTATAGCAAAGTGTGTACTGTTAGAGCCGAAATATCTTGACTATTTCGAACTTTGAACAATTGCTTGATCAGTAATTCTTTTTAGGAATCATTTATAAGGCGAATGCGCATTGCGTATTTTTTCGAGTTTGCGCAATATTTCGGAACGCCTCGCCAACTTCAGAGAAGCCAAAAGGCCAAAAGTGTAAGATCTATAGTGGTCAACTTATTCAGAGTTATTCTGCTATATAATAAATGTTTCAGTCTTACAAAGCTTTAGCTTTACATACTCTTTGATTTATACGCATAATTTTAAGAAACATTTTTTTAGTAATTTTAAATTTAACAATTTAAGTTATTGTTTGATTCGATACTTGTTTACATTAGTCGATTATTGACGTAAAGAAATCTTTGTGTTATACATACAAGTTTATATAAGTAGTACTTATGTTGCAGATATTGGTACTATATGTAGTTATCTATCTATATAGATGGGACTGGGACGTTGTTCGGCCATATTTGTTATTGTGCTGATGGGATTTATATATTATATCGTTTGATTTAGACTAGAAAGTTTTACATTCTGTGATGTATTTTGTTTCATTATATTCTCCTTTTGAACATTTTTATCTTGTGACATAAAATCTCCAAAACACGATAGAGTTATGTTAATTCAGTGACCGTGCGTACCCCTTTGTGGTAAATCGCTGAAGCGATCCAGCGTATCATATTGAGAGATAATTCCCTTAAATCTCATTATCGTGGCGGGGTCATCAAATAATAATGGCAAAGGGGGCCGACAAGCCGCCCCAGTCGACGTGGGGTCTCCATTACTTGACTGGGAGGAGGCTGACCATTTTAGTTTCGAAGATTCTGAACGGTTCGAAGAAGATTCCCTGTGTAGCTGGAGTTCAGAGCCCGAAAGCCTATGCAACAATTGGCGAGGATGGAGGCGTCCAAATCTTCAGAACTCGTTTGGAAGCCGATCGACTAAAAAGAACATTCAAGGTAACTCTATACAGCTGATTCTTTGTTTCGAACTATCGAAATGATGACACTGTTTTACATTTCTTGACGAATCATACATTTACAGGCAATATTATGTTAATTTTATGTCATGAATTGTTTAAATATGTTTATTTAGCTCTTATTTTCAGTAATAAGTTTTGATGTCATGATCTATAGGTAATAATTGGAAGTACATTGTGCTTAGTGATACAAAGAACAGGTGCTAGAAGTCATTTACCTTTGAGTGAACTGGGCAGTACCAAAGGTATTGCCTTTGGTTTCAAATCCTTTTTTTTAATTGATGTGAATCTATTTTTATTGCTATAAATCCAAAGTGAATGGAAAGTTTTTGATTCTTGACAACTTTCTAACTTTCACTGTTTTTTTTTTGTATTATAATGTGGTTAAATAACATAAAATGTAATATGAGTATAGTAATATATTTATATCTAAATAGAGACTTCTACATCTTGTAAAATATGACATAAGTATGCTATTTTTAACATACTGATATTGGATATTTTAGTTTTGGAATTGTTTAACAAATAAGTACATACACAGTTAATTCTACATTTATTTCAGTAGTTTATGTATTTATCAATAAATATTAAATTATTTAATTTATTTGTTATTCCTTTGTTTATCATTAACATGTGAATTATATTTGTAATAAAATAAAAACACCACTAAAATATTAATATCTGTTGAAAAGATTATTTGGTTTGTAATAATATTCCTTAATTTATTGTCAAGGAAAAAGTAAAAAATAGAAAATTGTTTTCATTTATAACATCCTTAGTTTATCAATTTACTAAAAAGTTCAATTCAAGTTTTTACAGCAATTACAAGGAACAATATATATTAAACTTTACAGAAAAGACAGTTTCAACACTAAGTGAACTTGCAGCAAAATGCGTAGCATCTCACATACCGTTTGAATTAGTTGAACATGTCTATCCACCGGTGCCGGAGCAACTGCAACTTCAGATTGCGTTCTGGAGTTTTCCAGACAGTGAAGATGACATCAGGTTGTACTCCTGCCTTGCCAATGGCTCAGCTGATGAGTTCCAGAAAGGGGAACATTTGTTCAGAGATAGAGCAGTCAAGGATGTTTTACAAATTGGTACGTAATGTGGAATTACATGAATTCCATATAAGTAGGGAATTCAATAGCAATTTTGTAATAAAAACAACATAAATATTTTTTGTTGAAGGTTTTTGCAAAACTATACATTTTTACAAAACTTCAAAATGTTCCTAGGTTTCCACTTGTCTGCAACAGTAGTTGTACTAATGCCTCGGGCGCAGTTCAATGTGGCGGTCACATTTGACCGCCAAAGAATATCGTCATGTAACTGTACCTGCTCCTCAACGGCACACTGGTGTTCACACATTGTTGCTGTCTGCCTGTACAGGATACATCTTGTAAGTTTATTGGGAATTACTTAAATCCATATATTGAATTTGCAAAAGATATTTTTTTTTAAAATTAATAAATAAAATTTATAATAAATATATTATCCTATGATTTGATAATGAATGACAGATTTTTGTCTTGTTAATTTTATAACCCTTTTTCCCCAATGGTTATTTTAAATTGACTGCTCAAAACCGCAAATTTTTATGGCATTTTTAAGTACAGGAAACTATACAAAATATCATTATTTAGGTAGGTACTTCAAAACTGCACATATAAATGTAAATGCACATTTATATGTGCAGTTTTGAAGTATATGGTTAACATAGAACAAATTTTTTTGAACTTTTGACACAGTCAAAAGTTTCCCACATGTACTGTAGATCTGACTATTTATAGGTGAGATGTTACTCATCTGAAATGACTAACTAGGTAGTAACTTTATAGTTTGTATACCTTGCCAACTAGTTGAAGCAAAACTTTGGCAAAGCAGCAAGCAGGTTTTTTTTTGTTATTGAAAGGGCATTACTATTTCCTAACACTAAATAAATAATGACTATTTTAAATTTAAGAATAGAAAAGTAAAACTAGTTTGCTATCAGCTTGTTATAGTAGAGTTAATTATTCAGGAAACTTGAAGCATCCATTGTTACTTCAATAGCATGAATAATCAGCTAATTATAGAAGTGATGAAGTCCTGTATAAATATTGATAATAAAATATACATTAATTATTATTATCAATCAATTATTATTAACCACTAATAATCTCTTCTAGCCAACACAGGTATGCCTCAGGGCGCCAGTGTCAGAATCTCTGCAACGGCTGCGAAGAGATCAGCTGCAGAAGTTCGCACAGTACTTGATATCGGAGCTACCGCGGCAAGTGCTACCGACGGCCCAACGTATATTGGATGAGCTCTTGTCAGCTCAACCGAACTCAATCAACACAACGTGTGGAGCACCGGACCCCACTGCTGGCGCGTCGGCCTACGAGTACACATCCTGGTTCCTTGACGAGAAGACTTTGCACAATAATATCAACAAGATATTAGTCAAGTTTTGTGTTCCGACGCCTATTGTATTTAGGTAATTTGGTTTTCTTATTAAATAAAGATTTGCGTACAGTCTTCATAAAAACATTTAAGCAGACAACAAATGAATTATAAATAATAAACCCTATCTCCAATCCCTTAAATTTTTCTATCCATCTGCTGATTTGGATTTAAAAAGACAAAATCAAACTGAAACCTATTTCTTTTATTGTTTTCATTTCAGAAATGGTAGTCAAGTAGTTTCGTAACAAAGCCTTTCTGAGCTGTTTAAATTTACACCAATATAAAAGCTCTAATATTTCTTTGTTTACTAATTTAATCTCTTTGATTGACAACATTAAAAATTCTACAGTGACGTCAACTACCTAAGTACGAGTGCGCCTCCTGCTGCGGCAGAATGGTCGTCGTTACTAAGGCCACTTCGAGGCAGGGAGCCGGAAGGAATGTGGAACCTACTCTCCATTGTCAGAGAGATGTTCAAGAGGAACGATAGAAACGCCATACCTCTACTCGAAATAATTACCGAAGAGGTCATGGCTTGTGAACAGGTGAGATTTTAGGCTTATGGGTGGCCTATTTAAATATTTTTGAACATAATTACTTTAAACTGTTAGCATCAAAAATATAAGTATGAATAGACTAAAATACTGAGCAACCAGGAATTTGTTGTTAAAGTTCTGGTCAGTATTACTGTTGACGTAATCTGTGTTCATTCTAAAACAACCCTTTGTCTCATTCTGTAACACCCCTGTGTCATTCTAAAACAGCCTTGTGTCATTAAAATACGGTTAAATTTTTATAGTTGGGCTGACCATGTTGAAGTTTGTGCTGTGCATCTATAATTTTGATGCTGACTGACTGCCAGTTTTCTACAAATGAAAAGTTATTCTCTTCATACTTCCACAATCTTCAATATCTAGTTTTTGTTATACAGATCATAGTTTGGTGGTACACAACAAAGGCGGCTCTAGTGGCATGGGGTAGCACCGGTGGAGGCGGCAAGCACGGAGGCAGTGGAGGCAACTCGGCTGCCCAGCACGCATGTTCCTCACTATGTGATGAGGTAAAGAAGTAGTGCAATATAATAGGTTCCTGTTACTATAAATAAACCCTAACACAGAAGACAGAATCGATGGTAAACTCTTTAAACTGTTTGGGCCCAGTAAGTGCCCCTTACAGAACATGAACCACGTGTTAGAAGTGGCTTAATGAGTGCTACTTATGTTGTAGTTTTAGTCTGAAAATAAAACTTACACAATAACACACACGACGCTTCAACACGCGCTAACGCAGAGTGCAGATGACGGTAGCATGTGCACTAGTCTAGGGATATTTCTAACGAAATTAATGAATAGCAGATCATTGAATGTGGTAACAGACATTTTATAAATTTGTCCTGATATTCTTTCAGGATTAAATCTTTAATATGATAGTGACCTCATAATAATCTCTGCGAAAAAATAGGATGTACCCAAAATTCCGTGTTTCAAGTACAAAATAATACATGATCAACTATGTACCTATATTTCCATAGCGTGTACGTACGTCCCTACAGTTGCGCCGACAGAATGGTCAAAGATGTGCGTTTTGTTCTTTGAGTCTAAAAAAAGTCGCGATGGACTTTTATGTGCCACTGACTCCTTTGCACAAAAGTCTATCTTCTGGCGCTGGGTCTCGAGTTTGGACCATTGAAGTTGAAGTTTGCACTCACCGGTCGCCAGACCAGTTTACTTCAAGATTTGTCCAAGGATTATTTTTATCCATACTTAATATTATAAATGTGAAAGTAACTCTGTTACGGTTTCACGGTTAAACTACTGAACCGATTTAGATGAAATTTGATGCGGAAGCTTGAACTTCAAGGATGGACATAGGCTACTTTTTATCTGACTTCGACTCCGCGTCCGCAATAACCAACATTCACGCGGACGACATCGCTGACAGAAGCTATTTTTTTTTATATACAGGACATATTTCATCGCCTTTACAGTCGTATTTTTGGCATAAGTCATCATCAGAGGTCGGAATTAGGTAGAGTTAAACATGTAGGTACTTACACTGATATCATACAGCGAAAGAATAAAGTGGATATGCCTCAAATCTCGAGATTAATTTTAAAAGAGCACAATTTTTTTATGACACTCAGAAACAGCAGAAAAAATTTCTTCCTGCATTAATGACGAGGAGGAGGAAGTGTATAAATTTGTTAACCTTACCTCAATAAAAAATACTAAGTAATCAAAATTGTATGTTAATTATCTTTGTTTTATTTGTCTTAGGTTTTTATTATTATTATTTATTTGTAATATTGTTGGCCACACGGGATTTTTCGTTAGAAATCCCGGGAAGATCCATATTAATATCAACATTTCGATGCAAGTACATGGAATAACTCTACTTAATTCCAACCACGTAACCCCTGGTCGTCATAATTATAATATATATCGAGAAAAAAATATTTGATTTTCAAGTTTATTTCTTTTTCTAATAGGTCGTGGTGTTGTGGCGCTTAGCCGCCTTGAATCCTGCGCTAGCTCCTCACGAGCGCGATACCCTGCATGAGCAGTTCGCACAGTGGCACATGAAAGTACTTGATAAGGTAAGACTTACGCAGTGAACACAATACGCCATTTATTTCTGTTTCTTAACATAATGTTGACTTGTTAGGTTCGGTGTTTTATTGGAAAAACACTTAAAAGAAACCTTTTTTACCCTGAGATTAACTATGTAGTTCTTAAAACTCGCAAGTTCTCTACTGTAAAACACAAACAGATAACAGAATGATGTATTGCTTCAAACCTTGCAACTTAAAATTATATAATTATGTCCTAACAGGTGGCCAAGAACCGCAACAGCCACATCACAACAAGTTCGTCGTCACACACTCGGCATACGTCTCGTTCACACTCACATTCGCCATACATCAACGGTATCAGCGAGAATGAAGTCTTCCCAGGATTCCATCCTGCCATGGAGGCTTGCTTCCTAGAGTGGGACGACTATCAGATACCCGGAGTGACATACACAAAGGACTTGAACCCGTTGTATCATAGTCCTTTCACTATCTTCAGGCATGCTGACAAGCAAAATGATAGTGTGCATCAGGTATGTGGTTTTTGTGACTGCCTTGTTTAGAGACAGGCAGATTAAAAAAATTTTATAACCCACATATTTCTATGACTATCAATTGACACTTTAAGCGAAAAAAAACTTGTGCCCACATACAATTCATCTTAGCGTTTTTGTGTAATCACGAGACTGTTTCAGGTAAATTCGTCTAAAGCTGTGTTGAACAACGAGATGTCATTAAGCTACAGACTGACGAACCCAGATCCCGCACTTCATCGTATTCACAGGCACCTTACCGCCGACTTAGCTGTACCTGGGCCATCTAATCAGGTATTTGTATTCTGGAAAACAAGCATTCTATATTAATGTTTGAATATGATATTAAATTATATCATTTGTGTAGCCTTGTGGTGCTGAAGAAGGACCAAGTGATCCTCCGCGTGACGCAGGACCTAACGACGGTAACCATTCGAGTGTGTCGTCTGAAGGTAATTATTATATATGACTTCACTGTGACACGAATGCCGTGAAATAGTCGATAGTTACATGATGTTCTTGTTGCACGTAAGGTTTCTGCGAGAACGAGGAAGAGATTCTTCAGCAGAGCGGCGGAGAAACCGATTCTCAAGAGTCAAGTTCTCCCCCCATATCGTCTGACGACGCTCAGCGACGCGTGTCCAATGACGAGTCGGTGTCGGATGATGATTGTAACTTGTACTTCTACGACACTGCTGCCGCCAGGCGCGCGGTGGCCGGCGAAGGAACTAGCTCCGGGGCAGTTAGTGTAAGTTGTTTTATATTTCGTCTCACTCCGCTACTTATGTGTTACTCTGCGGGGACGCTCGTGTGTTACGCAACATCTCGTTATACAATTTAGATGATAATAATAATGATGTATTCCCGTCAGGCCATCGCGTCTGGCAGCGGGTGCACGGCAGGCTGGGCGTGCGGCTGGGAGGGCTCGTTCGCGCGAGCGGAGGGGCTGCACGCGCACGGGCACGCGCGCGAGGCGTGCTCGCTGGGCGCGCGGCTGGCGGCCGAGCTGCTGGCGCGGCCGCCCGCGCTGGGCGCCGCGCTGCTGGCGCCGGCGCTGGACCCGCGGCGGCCGCGGCGGCGCCACTCGCCCAGCCCGCGCCTGTGCGCCGCCTCGCACCGCCTCTCGTGCCTGGCCTCCGCCACGCTCGCCAAGTGCGCCTTCCTCTGCACCGTGAGTACACCTCGGTCTCTGTTAAATGCGTCGTGTTAGCGCGGCTGCTGGATCGAAGATTGGGCCCGCCAGCCCTAGACTGTGCACCGCCTTGCACCGCCTCTTGTGTGTGTCGTCCACCACGCTCGCAAATTGCACCTTCTACGACGTAAGTACCCAGCGAAAACATTTTCTCTTTCCTAAAACTTGTACCCATTTAGACGGTGGCGCGGCCTGGTTGCCTGAGCGGCTGGCAGCGCGGACCGTATGACCCGAGCCGGCCGAAAGTGCGGCATTCGTTCAGCCCTAGACTGGCCACACATCGCCTCTTATGTCTCGCTTCCGCCACGCTCTCGAAGTGCGCCTTCCTCGGCACTGTGAGTACATTTTCAGGGGGACAAGTTGTTACCATGAACTCTTACCACCAGGCAATGTTTAGTACTGGTTTTGTACTGTTCATTCGTACTAAACTATGTTAACGTTTTAACAGGTTGAAATGGTTCAATTTAAGTGCTGAAGTGGATGGTACTTTATGAGTTTTAAAAGTCCGTGGTAGAGTCCCAGAAGCACCCCTCATAATATTGTACACGTTGAAACTTTTAATAATCTAATATATGTACCCCATGTTACTAGGTGCTAGCAGAGTTCAGCGAACACCACGAGCTTGCGTTCCGCATAGGTCTGTTCGCTCTCGAGATGGCCCGACCGCCGGCTAGTACTAAGGCATTGGAGGTGAAACTCAACAATCAAGAGACGGAATTAGTTTCTCTGTTGAAGAAGCTTCCAACAGGTGCCGAACAGTTGGCGTTAGCTCGCGAAAAAGCGGAGCAATTGCGTGACGGTAAACTGAGGTTAGAAGTTCTAGATTATATTTTTCAAGTAAATATATTGCTTCTACTAATGTAATTTGGCTATATTAAGATATCAATCGCGGGCTTCTTGCCTTTAGAACTTATTCCCTTTTCATCAAGTGCATTTTCACTGTAATAAACATAATATATATATAAATTTTGATTTGTAGGAACCGTGGACCGGCGCTGTTACCTATTGCATTGGCGAGCTTCCTTTTCGATGTTCTCGTTTTATCAGCTACTGATAAAGAGAATAAACATCCTGTAAGTTTTCATCAATTACTTTTAAGACAGCTGTTAGTTAGTAATTATTGGTAAAATAAACTAATGTCGAAATCTTATCTTTTAGGCAAGATCGCCAAATGATGAGACGTTAGGCTTCGAAGCGGCCGTTGCCGCTTTAGGTTTAAAGGCTAATGTTTCTGAGGCAGAACATCCGTTACTGTGTGAGGGAACGAGACGGCAACGTGGAGAGTTGTCTCTCACTCTATTGTCCTTCTACAAGGATAACCCTGTAAACTTAGCCAGGATTATGAACAAAGTAAGTATTCACATAAGGTCACTAACAAACTTGTCAAACTATTGAGATCACGAAATACCTTGTACAAACAAAATTATGGACTATCTTAGCAGCTTCACTAGTGCGAAAGTCGAAAATTATCCCAAGGGAACTTACTCCTGGGATAAAAAAAAAATCCTATGACATTCTCTGAAGAACAATCTACCCTTATTTTAAATAAACATTCAACAAAATTGGTTTAACGGGTAAAGTGGTACTTTTCTCTTTATAATATTAAGTATGGAAGTAATCACTCAGTTGAGCACCTGAGTATAATGTTGGTAACTGAAATTCTTTGTCAGGAAAAACAAATGCTTAATTAAAAATGATGCTTGAAAAACTCAGATTTTATAAACCTCTTGATAACTAAACACTCGTGAAACAATATTAATATTTCACTATATTCTATTGCGATTTTCCCAGCTCCTCGACCGCGAGATCCATCAGCTGACAAAGAGTCCGATGGTGAGCCTGTACTACATGAACAACCCACGCTTGGCCGCGTACCGCGCCGACGTTGCAGCTCACACGGCCTACGCCCCTCACCCTCACCCGCAAGCAAGCAACCCCGTACCGCCGCAGGTCAGAACAAACAGTTCATTGTTACGGTACTGTCGGACAAAAAAGTGGTCTAATTTAATGGATTGCAAGGCGTTTTGAACCTTCAAAATAAAGTCTATTTTCGGAAATAAAGTTGATTGACATGACGGAACTGCGCCACAATTTCCTGCGCTTCTAAATCCTTTTAAGGATTGAACACGCTACACCATTGTTTACTGTGTTTCTAAAATTCGTTTGCTCGACAACTCGATTAACGTGATGTCTATTACTGAATTGTCTTAATGAAAATCATTGCCAGTGGCAACTTGCCATTGATTGTGTGTTTTGTTGTAATTACACCGCTGATTGCATTCGTCAATCTTAGTGATATTTTCATTATCTAAAAAGTATAAACTGATTGACCACTTTCTTGGCTGAACGTACACTGTAGTGAAACAGCTGCAAGAGGTTGCAAAAGTCAACGTAATAGTTTTCGTTCAATCAACGACGCGTCGATGACTAATGACAAGTTTCGCTCTGGGGCACTTGTAAGATTCGTGCGAATTAGGTAAGTTTCTGTGTGTGCATTAGTTGTTACATTATATGTTGTTTGTTTTCACAAAGTAAATTGGGAATTATATGTATTTATCCTAGACTGATGTCAACTTTATCGAAATCGATTATGATGGGAAACATAAGAAAATAGGTGCACTTTATTATTTATATCTGGACAAATAGCTCTTGTGTCTATTTAGTCGTAAGAGTGAAAGAATCATTCTATTGTGTGGCAAGTAAATGCTTATGCACCTATGTGTATTACAAGAAACGTAGCCCGCTTTACTAATTGATCAAGTGACGTCTGTAGATAAGCACGCATTTCGGAACGAATGACTGGCGTGTGCAGGCGGCGGGCTTGAGCGGGGATGTGGAGCGTCTGGTGGTGTCGGAGGGCGGAGCTTCGCCTCCCGCGCACGCGACGCACGCGCCGCACGCATCGCACGCCTCGCACGCGACGCATACGACACACACGTCCCACGCGCCGCATTCCGCGCCGCACGCTTCCTCCTCCCACACGCCCATCTCAAGGGCCAAGGATTCCAGGTTGGCTGCTTTCTGTTATCCTAATTTGACAAAGATTTATGTCATTGCGTTTATTTATATTTTTATTGGTTTTTATCTGGCATACATAGCATTATGATAACAATATTTGCTGATGCTTGGTAATGTAGCTTAAATTATAATTTGTTTTGAAGTGTTTTTCAAATTATTATTTTAGTAAAGCGAAATATCTAGTTACTCACCAACATACCATTCTTACATTCCATTGTAGATACAAAGGCAAGCGCCTGTATCCCTCGGTGCCGAACCAGCCTTCAGAAGCGTCAGCACACTTCATGTTTGAGCTTGCCAAGTCCGTGCTGTTCAAAGCAGGCGGCTCTTCGAGCACCAGCCTGTTCACACAGCCTTCATGTGCCAGGGAGCATCATGGACCGCATAGGTAAGACAGTTTGATGACTTGAGTGTTAAGATTCTAAAATGAAAATTGAACATTAAACTGAACTAAATGTTAGACCAAGATCAATCTAGTAAACTTTGTCACCCATGACAAGGATAACTGCGATTGAAACAAAAAAAAAAAACGTGGTTTTACGTAGTTTTTTTTTCTTCATTTTTAATTTTGTGTTGTGTCTAAGTGTTTGCTTGTACAAAATATTGCAGTCCAATAAATTATTATTATTTATTGTAAATCTTTCAGAGGGTTACATATGGCGGCATTTCAATTGGGACTTTATGCACTCGGTCTACATAACTGTGTTAGCGCGAACTGGCTGAGTCGTACTTATTCATCACACGTCAGCTGGATTACAGGCACGTTTTATCATAATTATAATCATATAAATTATTCTATTAACTGTAATTTCAAGTTTAGTGTGTAATATTGTTGTTTTTTTTTGTAGGTCAAGCCATGGATATTGGCGCACCTGCTATACTATTCCTTATTGACGCGTGGGAAGGGCATTTGACACCTCCCGAAGCTGCTAGTATTGCCGATAAGGTAAGAATATTTTATCTGACATAGGTTTGCAATTTTTTTAGTATTGGCAGGTTATAAATTGCCTAATTTTAAGGGTATAATTTTTTTGAAGCTCAATCATAATATTTTTAACCGAAAACTTGTACATATACGACAAACAATTATAAAAAAAATACCCAAAAGGAGATTCGCAATGGGTTTGTTTCTTATCTGACAGGGGTGAAGGTCAAATGAAAGATAATGTTTTTAAAGTATGTTTTGCATTCATCTTATTATTTCTACCAGGCATCCTCCGGTCGCGATGTACCAACCGTGCGAGCGGCGGCCGAGTTAGCGCTATCCGTGCTACCTCACGCCCACGCTCTCAACTACAACGAGATACAACGCGCCGTACTCCAGTGTAAAGAGCAGAGTGACGCCATGCTCGAGCGAGCCTGCCTCACTGTTGAAGCTGCGGCTAAAGGTATAGTGCAAGTTTATCTTCGACTTTTGTTGCGTTACTTGAGAAGGTACTTACAACGTATAAGGATAACTACAGAAATCCTTGCGACATCTAAACAATCTATACGGGACCCGGGTGGTGGACCTCAGCTCATTCACTCTCAAAGAGTTTGAGTGTTAGCGGTGCAGAAATCATAGGCTGATTTATGTTGTAAAGGGTGACATAAAATTGTTGAGTCCATTAAATTTAGAAATTATTTTGTATGTGAATAATTTCATTCCAAACCACACTAGAATTCTTGTTTACAATGCTTTGCCGTTCTAGGTGTAAAATGTACGAGCTTATGTTCGTCATTGTGAACATAAACTCGTACATTTTACTGTAAAGTAATATTTATATACTGCGTCGAGTATTGTTTTAGAATAGCAAATAAAATATTCGTTATCTTTCAAATGTCGATTGGTTCATAAGGGAAAACGCTCGAAATGTCAACCAAACACCGTAAGTTCATAAGAAGTAGGTTCAAAATACCTTGACACTTTTGGGATAAGTGGATAGTCTTTCGAGGGGTTAAGCAGCAAATATCGTCACGGCTTTATTATTCGAAGGGATGGGAAGAAGTGTTTTATCCATTGATAAATTAAATAGGGAATTTTTATGCAATTTTTTTATTTGCTCAAATATTTTTTAGCTCCAATTAACAAATGTGAAATCATTTTTTAAATATCTTCATCAACAACGAAGTTAGAAAGTATCAAAGCTGATAATAAGAAAGAGAAGGCTGACGTGGACTTTGACGTCATAGTCCATCACGTTCCACGCCCCACGCGCTCATATGTTGGTTTTCCTACCAATTTCAATATTGTTTTCACAGTTAAGATAGAACTACACTGCGCACACGTGTGCCACACACGGTTATCTGGGCGAGTCGGTCTCCATACATTTTATATGGAAACTACACTTGTAGAGCTACACTTGATCCACGCCACGCGACGTCGTTCTACGTACAAATCAGGCGTGTTACACGTGTGCGTCGGTCTAATGTAGTTCTAGCTTTAGTGTTCTATTTTTGTATAATTATTGATAAAGTAGAGATAACAAATACTTTTTTCATGCATTTTCCCTTTTCCAAAAATATTATATTTCAAACGTGATTCGTTATGTATAAGGCTATAAATGATGTTGGTTTCAGGTGGCGGCGTATACCCGGAAGTGCTGTACACGGTGGCGCGCTACTGGCACGAGCTGTACCTGCGCCAGGCCAACGAGGAGTCGGAGCCGCTCCTGGACGAGCCGCAGTACCGCGCCGCGCCGCCGCAGCTCGCCGTGCCCGTGCCCTACCCCATCGCCTACCCCTTTCCCTACCACCCTTACCCGCCCGCCATCTACCAGCTACCGGTGACTATACAACTAACTTCAACAGTATTAAGATTAGGCCGTGTTCATACCAAATAAATAGTCGAGCGTAATTCCTAAGTCGAATTTGTTTTTCAAACATGCGCTCTGGAATAAACACGGCCTTAAAGTTATGCGCCTTAGGAATCATTGTGTATTTTCAAAATTAAAAATTTTCGTAACTCACAGACCGAAAGTTAAAAGTATTAATTTCAGATTTTATAAGGTTGGCTGACCTAATATATAAGAAGCTTAACTTTTACTTATTACGTACTTATTCGAAAACACGAATGTTTTCGAGGAAGACGATTTTTATCGAAGTTCTGTACACATTGTATTCAAAACAAACGACTAATCGTCTTTATGTTATTTTACAGTATGCTGGAACAGGCCCTCCTCACCCGCCCCCACAGTATGCTCTCCCGCCGTATTTCGTGCGAGGCATAGTGGCGCCGCCCGGTGCACCGCCACTGCAACAACACCCTCAACATCAACAACACCCGACGCTCCAACAACACCCCCCGCTTCAACAACACCCGCCACTGCAACAACATCAGGCGCTGCAGCAACATCCCCAGCCATTGCAGCAACATCCACAACCTTTACAGCAACACCCCCAACCATTACAGCAACATCCGCAACCAATCCAACAACACCCGCAACCGATGCAACAACTCCCACAACCAATGCAGCAACATCCACAACCGATGCAGCAACATCCACAACCGATGCAGCAACATCCCCAGCCGATGCAACAGCATCCGCAACCATTGCAGCAGCATCCACAGCCTTTGCAGCAGCATCCGCAGCCGTTGCAGCAGCTTCCACAGCCGTTGCAGCAACATCAACAACCGATGCAACAACATCCTCAGCCAATGCAACAACATCCGCAACCATTGCAGCAACATCCGCAACCTATGCAGCATCCGCAACATCAACCGATGCAACATCCGGGGCTTGCGCAACATCCACCGATGGCTCAACATGTTTCGCATCCACAAGCTATTGCTGTCAATGCGACCGTGCATCAAGTTGTGAGTATTGGCTATTTGGCTATAAAATACCTCGTACTGACGTCGAGTATACTAAAATATGCATTAATTACATAATATCTTATCGATTTAGTCTTCTGTTTATTTTACCGAATGCACTAAAATCAGCGTTCAAGATCATGAACCAAAAATCTATATCTTTGAATGTTTTTTTCTACAGCATCAAGCTCCGATACCTCCTCCGTTGCCAGCTCCACAGCAGATAGTACAAGTAGGCGGGGTAACCGGCGCAGGTGTAAACGTGGGCAGTGTTGGCAGTGGAGTGAGCGCCGTGCCCAACGTGGGCGTGGGCAATGTTACCCAGCCCAGCGGGGCCGCCGCCGCGCCCGCCGTCAATCAGACACAGCTGCGGAGACTGCTGGCGGCTTATCGAGTGGGCATGCTTGCACTTGAGACACAGGCGAGAAGGGTGCATGATGACCGTCCTCAGAATAAGTTTGGCAGGTATGTCAAATTAAAATACTATAGTTTTGAATTGTGGTTCTGAAACAACTGCTTACAAAGGATACAAGTTAAACTTGTACGTTTATGTTTTGTGATGTCGTATAATATTTAGTTTTATCCATTTAATCCTATCTACCGATCTTAAGATGAATATATTATTTTAATTTTCATTAGATTCATTGAATCGTACCTGAAAAGCATTGATATTGTAGAAAAATTTAAAAGCATAATTTATTTTTGTGTTCACAGGAATCCACCGTACGGCGAACATGTAAAATGGCTTCTCCGCATCTCGAAGCGTCTGGGCGCGCAGTACCTGCACCAGTTCTGCGTGTGCGCGGTGAACTCGGTGGTGTCGCCGTTCGTGCTGTACGAGCTGTGCGTGGAGTCGGCGCACTGGCTGGCGCGCGGCGGGCCGCACCACCTCGTCATGCAGCACCTGCGCGGCACGCTGGCGCCGCTCGTGCAGAAGTGCCAGCAGATGTAACTAACTTCATGTATTATACGTTCGTGCTGTACGAGCTGTGCGTGGAGTCGGCGCACTGGCTGGCGCGCGGCGGGCCGCACCACCTCGTCATGCAGCACCTGCGCGGCACGCTGGCGCCGCTCGTGCAGAAGTGCCAGCAGATGTAACTAACTTCATGTATTATACGTTCGTGCTGTACGAGCTGTGCGTGGAGTCGGCGCACTGGCTGGCGCGCGGCGGGCCGCACCACCTCGTCATGCAGCACCTGCGCGGCACGCTGGCGCCGCTCGTGCAGAAGTGCCAGCAGATGTAACTAACTTCATGTATTATACGTTCGTGCTGTACGAGCTGTGCGTGGAGTCGGCGCACTGGCTGGCGCGCGGCGGGCCGCACCACCTCGTCATGCAGCACCTGCGCGGCACGCTGGCGCCGCTCGTGCAGAAGTGCCAGCAGATGTAACTAACTTCATTTATTATACGTTCGTGCTGTACGAGCTGTGCGTGGAGTCGGCGCACTGGCTGGCGTTATACGCGGCGGGCCACGCGTCTTCTAGGACCGGAGGAGTTTTTATTTTGAGATGGGAAATCATACTATGACTTCTCTCGGTGGTGGAGCAGGGAGGTGTGTCAGACTTTGACTGACCAAAACCACATCTGTATCTTTCTGTTGCCTTTTGGGTTTTAGGACTACGGGATTCCTTTTCAGAAAATCTCCGCGGCCCTAGCGGGCATTGGACCTGCTGGTCCCCTACGGTTTGCTGACATTTCTTTGAGGAGCACGTGGAATACTACGCGCTGTCGACGACTTGGGCTCTCCGGACGATTACCGAACGGCCGAATGACGAGTTATCCATTGCTTATGACCCGTAAGCCCGTGCCTACCGTGGCTGGTAGTCAGCATCGGGGTCGCGGCTGCTGGGGAGTGAAGATTTTCATTCCTTCACGCGTGTGGCCTTCTCCTTCGCTAACATTACTGCTTCGCAAAAGGAAGCGACTACCTGCCATTTCCTCCAGACTATGGTCTGAACCAGGGCCCGGCGCGAGATGTCACTGCCTCTGATTGCCTCCACGAGGACACGGCGGTGCTCCGCTCTAGCGGGGCACACCACCGAATGCTCTACTGTGTCCTCCGTCGGTCGGCACTATGATGACACCCGGGCATTTTTTCCGCCTGAATTTGGTGCAGGGAGGTTCCTGCACCAAATTCAGGCGGAAAAACTCAAACTCAAACTTACCATGTTCGGTGAGGACCTGTGTCATGCACAAGGTGAGGACGCCGTAACACCTCTCCAATAAACGTTGTATTTTGTATGCATTAATAATTGCAGCATTTTTTTTCCAACAAAGAGCAGTGTTGTATGTTCTAGACATTTCACACAAGATTGCTTTGAAAGTTCAATTTTTTTGGTTTAAAAAAGTCTCCTTTTAATAAGGTCTGTTTTATTGAAAAATCGAACTCATAATCACTTTATCGCAAACAAAGCCTTATACTACTAACTAGCTTCTGCCAGCGGCTTCGCCCGCGTGAAAGTAAGTTTTTCCAAACAAACTTTGGATTCCCGTTTCATATTCTTAAGGGGTGAATTTTGGAAAATCCTCTCTTAGTGCTCGGCTACGTCATAAAAGGAAACCTTATGCAAAATTTTACGCTCCTATTCCCAGTAGTTTTAGCTGTGCATTGATATGTCAGTCAGTTTCTCCTTTTATATATAAAGATAAGTCGAATAATTATCGATATCGATATTTTTTACATTACTTTTTTGGAATCCTAAAAATCTGTTGTCATTTGGTTGTCAATTCATCACCCAATCACAGCGGGCGAAGCTCAACTCTTTCCCCGCCGTTGTTTAGTGACTTTGAATTAGAACAAAAACGTACCTATGCTCACCACTGGTTATTTGCTTTATAAAATGTGGTCTTGCTTCTGCCAGAAAAGCCGCCCCTTCTCGGTGCGGAAGTAACGCCTGCTGCGACTTAGAGACATAATCGTCTGTTGTAAGTGAACCTTCGTGCTAGTGTAGCAAATATCAATTGCGCATATTGTTACTAAAAACTCGATGTAGATTAACACTGGGCGGACAGGCCGAGCGTTTTACAAGTGATTGAGAAATCTATGGTTTAAAAAAAACTTACCAGCAGCATATGACAAGAAATTTATTTTCATTTTTATTTTGTTCTCACAGGTACATCCAATGCATCCATCAGAAGCTTTACCACTTGACTACAGTGGAATATGAAGAGTTCGTGAGCATCGTGCTTTCGGCCCGCACCGCTTTTCAGCTCACGCCTGAAGGAAATACGCAATTTAAGGAGTGGCTCGCCTCATTGCGCAGGTCTGTAGTTCACATATGTAACTTCATATAATGTCATACTAACACCCCCATTATATTTTATTTATTTTTATTTACATAAATCAACATTAGATCATACATTAAAAATCATACATTACATTACTATAGTCTATTCGTTTTGAAAAGAATAGTGGATGAGCCACTATTTTTTTCATAAACAAGTGCAACTGCAAAGTAAAAGTGAATTCATACCGGAATAAAAATTAGACTATTAATATTAAAGCAAACTGTTTATTACACCGTATGTCTAAGGATCGTCGTCAAAATTTTCACTTTTCTTTTAATGAATTTTTAAAATTGATAATAGATCCTTCAGACAGTACAGACGCGTCTTCAATGTGAACACTGCTTTCTAATTTACTATAATTATGCTCAAATTGTTCAAGGGGCGTGGCTAAGCTGAGTCACAACGATGAAACAGTATTTTCTTGACGCGAGTACACTATAGTTAGAGATGTGATAATGTATAATATTTTATGTCAGTCATAAACATACTAAAAGTAAATTATTGTGGAAAGGTAGAATTTCATGATTTTTATCATATATCATCTTATCATCCCATCATCCAATATCATCTAGTCTATACTCCATTCACGATAGCAGTAGACAAAAGAGGTTCATAGAAGCAGGTGTGCACAACATTTAGTTTTCGAGATAAATTCAAACAATTTTAACAAATAATGGTTTCAATATAAAATTTTAACATTGCCTACTTAGACAATTTTCATTATTGTAAGGTAAGTACTAACATTTAGATAAGCAAATGAAAAGGATTTTTTAAAAAACAAACATTGCTTTATTACAATTTTACAATTTTTTTAAAATTGCGTATCAACAAGTTTCCTTCTTACAAAACATATGAATTGTACACAATACAAGGCAACAAGATCATTATTTAACATTCATACAAATAGAAATAACTGATATTATAAACCGTTTACATTTACAAATAAAATGAAGACTGGAAAACTTATTCCGGTTGTTCTTGTAGCTTTTGCCGTTGACAGTGATGGCTGATAATCTTCTTATTCAATCTCAATATCAATTTGAACCAATTTTCTAAATTATACGATGGAGGGGGCGATTTTTTTTCTTTAATTATATTATAAACAGTCGCACAAGATATATCTGTAAGAAAATATATGTTTAAGTATAACATAATGCATTATTACTTCGAGATACATTTATGATTATGATTTTACGATCCTTACCTGCAATTTCTGCAGTTTTTTTATTATCTGCGTTCTAAAAGCACGGCTGGTCATGACTCTTTATCGTGTTTGTAAATGTTCGTTACAGTGCACTTTTCTACAGAACGCAGTGGTGTTTGCTTCGATTTCTGTTTCTTCGGAGACATTTTGATGTACTCATGGTCAACCTTGGGACCACGTTTTCATCGACGTTTGCTCTGGGCAGCCTCAGAGGTTCAATCAATCACAGAGATGATGTTTTAGTTACGATAGCCCCGCAGGACTCTTTAACGTGTTTGTAAAAGTTCGTTACAGTGCACTTTTCTACAGAACGCAGTGGCGTTTGCTTCGATTTCTGTTTCTTCGGAGACATTTTGATGTTCTCATGGTCAACCTTGGGACCACGTTTTCGTCGACGTTTGCTCTGGGCAGCCTCAGAGGTTCAATCAATCACAGAGATGATGTTTTAGTTACGTATTTTGACGGAAGACATTATAAACCGGCAAAGTTAAAAATCCCTACTGCCACAACATATGAAGAGAATAGGAAACATTTTAGATTTGGTAGACTTATAGTATAATAAAAAACATTCCAGGTTCTGACCACCCAGCTTCTTTTAGGTTTTTAACATGGACACTAGTAGTATAAATAAGAAATAAATAAGTTAATTTAATTAAAAGCCTCATAAATTAAAAAGATAGATAGTTCAAATTAATTCATATAAGTACTACTCTGTCAAGAAAGTACCGGGAAAAGATCAATAATACACAAAATGTTTGTTATTCATCCAAATTTATTTTATCACCTTCAAACTATGCTCCTTCAGAAACGATACACTTACGCCAACGAATAATCCAATCATCAAAACATTTTTTAAATACTGTTTCCGGAATTGAGTTCAGTTCTCGCCGCGAATTCTTCTTTATGTCTTCTATCGATTGAAAACGGGTGCCACGAAGTGGTAATTTGAGTTTAGGAAAAGAAAGAAGTCGGCTGGAGCCATATCTGGTGAATATGGTGGTTGCTCGATGGTATTTGTTGAGTGTTTGATCAAAAATTCGTTCACAATGATGATAGCCTTGTGCGAAGGCGCATTATCGTGGTGCAAAATCCAAGAATTTTCTTTCCACAAATCTGGCCTTTTTCGTCGAATTTGCTCTCTTAAATGCCACATAACGCTTAAATAATATTCTTTATTTACCGTTTGACCTTCCGTTAAGAATTCCGAGAGCACAACACCGCGATAATCAAAGAAAACAGTCAACGTGACTTTGACTTTTGATCGACTTTGGCGTGGTTTTTTCGGTTTCGGTTCAGTTGGAAGGCGCCACTCCGAAGCTTGTTGACTAGTTTGCATGTCAAACTCGTAAACCCACGTCTCGTCACCAGTAACAATGCGTTTCATGAATGTTGGGTCGGAATTGACTTGTTCTAGCATGTCCTCAGCGACTCTCATGCGATTGAGTTTTTGGAGAAAATCCAGGTCTTTTGGGACTAGCCGAGCGGTAACATGTTTCATACCCAAATGATTAGTTAAAATGGTACGAATCGACTCGTGAGATACAGAAAGTTATACTAAGGCTATCTCTCTTAAAGTTGAATGAGGATTTTCAGTCACTATTTCCTTCACTTTTGCGATGTTAACTTCAGTTGAAGACGTTGATGGCCAAATGATGGACAAATCATAATGGATGATTTGTTTATGGTTCCAAATTCAAATTTTTGCTGTTGTTTATGCTGTTTTTACTTATATCATATCTAGTGTGTATTGCGAAATCCCGATACTTACTGAATGTATAACAAGTTGGTATATAAGTTGATTATAATAAATTCAGCATCAATCTTAACTGTAATAAAACACAATGTACATATAATGTACTTTTTTATTAGAAAGTGTAGCCTAAACAACATTTTTTATCTTCTGTCTAATCTTATCGCGAATGGAGTATAGTGTGTGACTTGATGATCAATAACACTTACATAGAAACAGTATCATTTTATCGCCTATTGGTAAAATACTAACCCATTTGCTTCTGTCTTCTCTTTTCTTCTTTTCGACGTGCATGGTGATGGTAAGCAGCTTAAACTTTTTTGTGTGGCAGGTTATTCAGCTTCATCACAACAGGTGTGAACTGATTTTACTTCTGTACTCGTGTATGTTCGTACGTCGTGCGCTCTTGGCTACAAATATACCATCAGACTCGAAACAAGATTTTAGAAACATTAACTATCGCTTCTAAATGATAAAATTTGCGTTAAACAAAATAGTGAGTTGTTTACTGGTAGTAAAAAAAGCAATGGTTTGTATAGTCTGCTGTTTTTATATGTTTGCGACGCTCTGTGATCGAAATAAGAAGAATTTTGTTATAATTTCCAGTCATGTTGTGTTTGGTTGTTATTGTGTTCGAAAACCTTGTTTTCTGTGAATGTGGTGGATGCTCTTAAGAAATTCACGTTTTCTCAGCAATTTTCAGGTACTCCATGTCTAAAGGTAGCCATACACGCTAGGGTGGGTATACCTGGCAGGATAACCTGCACAGTTGTACCTGTCAGGTAAGCCTGTGTGGAAACCTGCACAGTTGTGCAACATGCACGCTCCAGTTTATCTATATAACTCAATTGTACAGGCAAACCTGTCAGGTATACCCTAGCGTGTAGCGTGCGCCACGAGAAGCTAGAAGCGGCCACAAGCCACCGGCCGCAGTGTCATAATGGACTCTGTCGTACGATATTGCTTGCCCTTTAAAATGAAGTTTCTACGTTGGAACTCTTAATATGAAAAAAACTTTTTTTAATTAGCTTTCATGTTTATAAGTACTGCGATATTACAGAAATTACAAAACACAAAGAGACCAATAAATACCCAATTTCGAAAAAAGAATAACGTACCTTTAATATAAGGTTTATTTGAACTAATTCCAAGTCAATCCAAAGATATATAAAACACTTCAAAGCAACCCGTTTTAAAAAATGGCAATGTCATAGGTGACCTATAATAACATATCTTATATAAATATATAATATATATTTATCGTCTATAATATTTAATAATAATAATAATAATAATAATACGTTTAATTCGACCAACACAGGATCATATCACACACACAATAAAATAACAACAAAAAACAATAATATACAATTACAATTACAAAGACCACATACACAAAATAATCAGACACACGTAATACGTATTTACAGATTTCGATTGTTCAGTAAGTGAACCATACTGCAATGGTTCAGGTACCGACAATCGAACCTCTGCGCGAAAGCCCTCAGGATGCTATTGGAGCTAGCCCGAACCCTGCGCAGCAGGGATGTGCACCGTTTTCGCATAGTAGAATAGAAACAGTCGACTCGCGACTCGGCGAACATCCCCGATGCGCTACAGAATCGGGGCAGCCCCATCAGCACCCTGAATGCATTATTGTATTGTACGCGCAGGGCGCTGTACTGTCCGCGCGTGTATGAGACCCACAGGCTGCTCGTGTAGAAAGATGTACAGAATGCCTTGAACAAAGTTGTTTTCACTTCGGTGGTACAACGAACAAACCTGCGAGCAATCATATTCGCCCTTACAGACAACGCCCTGCGTTCTCGCTCTATGTCTGCATCGTCTTTCAGATCAGAGGACAGCATGTGTCCTAGATACTTAAAATGTTCCACCCTCGTCAGAGGTGTCCCACATAGTTTAATGTCAGGTATTGTTGTCGGACATTTTCCTCTGGCCTGAAAGACCATGCATTCACTTTTCTTGACGTTATAAATCAAGCCATGTTTGTAAGCGTACTTTTCACAGATGCCCAACAATTTTGAAAGGCCACACACAGAAGCGCTCAGCAACACCATGTCGTCCGCATAACTGATATTATTGAGACATACATCATCAATATGGCAGCCAACACGGGTGCCGCTAAGCTCCTCTATCAGTGCGTTGATGTAGAGATTGAAAAGCTTGGGCGAGGATAGCCCCCCCTGCCTCACCCCACATTCCAACCTGTACGGCTCAGAATATGCACTCGACCATCGCACGACATTGACCTGGTTATGATACCAAAATTTAAAGATCCTGATGAGTTCAGCTGGCAGAGATACATCTTTCAATTTTTGCCACAGGATATTGTAATTAACCAGGTCAAATGCCCTCGACAAATCGAGAAAACATGCATAAACAGGTGTTCGTCTGTCTGTATAGTACTTGATAGTTTGTTTCACACACAAGATGGCTGTCTCCGTGGAGAGTCTCGGTCTGAAACCGAACTGGTTGTCGCTAATGTTCAGGTATTTATCCAGTTGATTGTTAAGCAAACTATCAAGGACTTTCGCTACCGTAGTGGCAAGAGAAATCGGCCTGTAGTTAGATTTATCAGCAATATCACCAGTCTTATTTTTCACAATTGGCACCACCACAGTTTTCATAAGTGCAGGAGGTAAGTATGAATGTCCTATACATAGGGTATAGAACATCGCGAGCACTCTAGGCAGATGAGGGCCTGCGTGTTTGAGATTTTCGATGCTGATACCGTCATGGCCAGGGGACTTCCCATGCGACATTGTTTTAATTGCTCGTTTTACATCTTTAGCTTTAATTATAGCTCCAATCGTCTGACCATACGGCTCAACATCATTCACAAACTGTGATGGTCCCAATGGCGATTTAACAGTGAAGTGATCCTTAAACATATCAGCTATGGAACTATGATCATTGATCCCGTTTACGCTCACCGGGAGGCCAGGTTTACCATTGAATTTTTTGGTGGACTTCCAAAAGCTTCTGAAATTATGCTTCGAATGGTGCGATGCTAAAATGTCCATTTTTATTTGTTCGCTATGTTTTTGACACCATTTTAAGCGAGACTTAAAAACATTTCGACTAGCTTGCATTTCCTCAAAAACTCGGCCCGACTTTGGTTTTCCACACCACACCCACAACTGAAATTTACTTCTAGCCTCCCTATGAGAATCACTAACATGTCTGTTCCATCCAACTACAGGCTTCCTACTATTACGTCGTGTTGCGACAGCAAAACTGTCAGTGGCAGCCTTGCTTAAGATATAAACTAACTCATCATAAAGTTTATCAATGTGTTTTTTGTGATCTAAATTATTGCAAACATAGTCACTACAGTCGCGAAACACACTAGGAAAATCTACAAGTTTCAGTCTCTCATGACAAATCTCCGTATATAATGAAATCTGGTCTGGTTTTCTATCACCCCATAATACCTGATTAACAAACGACTCTTTACTACAAGATATTTTTGGCCTTATCACATCAAAATCACATTCTATAATTAGAGGGTAATGGTCCGACCACAAGACATCATAATTTATGTAAACATTTACTATGGATTGCAAAGCTGCATCAGTTGTTAGACAGTGGTCTAGCCAGCGTCTAGACCCATTTGCCTCACTAACAAAGCTAAACGTGTTCGACTCAAGACCTAATATCTTAACGTCCGCACATGTCCACTCTAATTCGCTACAAAAGTTAGTAAGCTCGTTGTAAAATAATTCATTAGGATGAGCGTTAAAATCACCCATTACATACACCGACTCAGTATCCTCACTAGAAACAATAGCACTCACCAAACTGAGACAATCCGTGAAATCCGTTAAGTTTGCTAACTTATCTGTAGGCAGGTAAACACTGAACACTAAGAACGACTTTAGACCCAACGTTATTTTAATCGCACACACTCGCGGGTTACTACACTGCACGACCGACACATTCTGAAAAACTGCTTTGTTCCAAAGAAGTGCAACCCCTCCATAGGGCCGGCCGCGGAGCATGCCGGCGGTGGTGTCCACCGCAGATGTACCGGTGCACCCGAAGTTGTCGTCGACTTCACTCAGAACGTGTAGGTCGCTGGGCAACAACCACGTTTCTTGTAATGCAATTATATATTATATATATTTATATTTAGTTTTTATTTTTACTTTATTTAAATTGTTCTCACATGATAGCGACAAGAAACATGTAACAGAGATATTTGTAATTACATAACATGATTGAAAAGAGTGTCCATGGAGTTTCTTGCACATTCTTCTCCATAGAGATCCTACGCTTTGGAATGTGCAATTAGCATATTTTTTTCTGAATGACTGACTTCTTGACATTTCAAAAGTGCCTGTAAATGGTTTATTTGAAATAAAATGCATTGAATCTTTTGAATCTTACACTGCAATAGTGGCGTCAACAGCGCAAAGTCAGATCCGACTGCAGATAACTGCATGCAGATGAACGGAATACATCGCAGCCTAAGGAAAATTAATGTTTTGTGTCGTATAATGGATGTGGTGTTCTGGATGTTTGTCGATGAAGAATGCGTGGATGGAATACACAAATTATATTGACGTGAATGTTGATAATATTGTTGATGTAACTTTAAAAACAGTCCTTCTATCAGACTTGACGCCTCTGAATTTCGTTATTACCCTTATATTAAGAAATCACGACGATAACATAAAAGAAATAAAGGGTGTAATATTCATTTGCAGATCGAAATCGTGCAAGAAAGACCTTTGGACGCAACTGAATGCAGCGCTGCAGACGAACGGCAAATGACGTCGGCAGCCGATAGTTTGTACAGTGCGGTGTACCGCGCGCAAACTGTCACAACACAGGCGGTGGTTGTCGCCGCGGTATCGGCTTGTATACCATCTACATACTATCTAGCTGTATATTACATTGTATTATTTGTAATTTAAGTACTTGTTCATCCTGAAGATGGCTAACAGTACTCGTACTGACTAACAGATTTACCTTCAAATGATTAACCCTTTAACTGCTTGCGGCAGATTGGTCCGACGATTGTTTTCGTGTCCTATTCACCAGGGTCGTGTGTTTGTGACTGGGGACTCCATCTCGTTTAGCTCTACAATCCTCTTAGGTGGAAGAACTGACGAGATGGAGTATTTGGCCGTCGATATATCCGATGTAGGTGGTTAAAAGGATTTAATTAGATTGTTGGACTTGACAGTTATCAAATTTTTGACATGAAATAATATAATATGATGTAAAACTTGGAAGAAAATCTTGTAAAAAAAAAACTTCGACCATGATAGAAAAACGCGTTGTGTACTGTTTGCGTATGTTTACTTAAATTACAAATAATATAATTTCAACTTGAGAAGGATATAACCTCTGTTAGTAATAGTAACACTCGACTTTGAGGGTAATCGATCTCAGTATATACACGAACGGAATGTATCGGTGATCACAGAATAATGTTGCTAACTCCTAATATATATTTAACATTTTAGCACATTCATACGATATTTTTGTATGGATCGTATAATTTGAACACGTTTTAACTTTCGCGATAATCGTCCGTTTTTGTGTCGTAGAAAATACAAGAGATTATTGAACATTCGTCAGTCTTACTTCATTGTTGTTTAAATTCACGTTACTAACATGAGAGGCAAGTTCAAGCTCATTTGAAGGTTGTGCTTTAAATAGTCTGAGATTTGGTTGTTATTGGAGTTTTATTATAAGACGAATTCTCATATTTGCACCATTGCTACTTAATTGATTGGGGAGTTTAGCAACATTTAATTTTGTTTTCTTTTCGACTGTGCAATGTGACTTCTAATGATGTTAACAACCTCGTCTTCTAAAGTGCTCGATGTATAAAGCATTGCACTAAGTCACAATCTGACTTCTTATTTGTCTTTTCCGTGAATTTTGAATATTCTTGACACACTTGAACTAGTCAGTGGTTTTGAGGATCCGTATTTGGTGAACCAGTGGAACTTCATAACTGTAGCTCATTTAGTTTTCTTTTCTTTGAATAGCGTAATGTAAGACACTAGTTTGATTTTAATGTATTTTTATGCATAGAGGCCTGTAGTGCCCTTCGAATGTACTCGCGTAAGAGGCATTAAATGATAACGATTTAATAAAGATTGTTAATCAGTAGCGGAAACTATTATCATTATTTAAATGAAAATTTTGAGAAATGTTTCAGTTATGATTAGCATTTTGTTTTTAGTTAATTCTACATGCTAGGTGGGCATCTGATAATATAGAAGAATTGACTATTTTTAAGAGAAATAGTAATGAGATTCATTGTTTAATTTCATGTTAATCTTCTAACCCGGTCATAGTGCTTGATCTAAGAGTTCATTTAACAAAATGGTTCAACGGATCCTGATCTATCAGAAGCATGAGAAGTCCTAAAATATGTCGTTGCATTATTTATCACTTGGTGTTGGCACGTTTTTGGGACTTCTATTTAAGATCGAGAAATTTTGGCGTTAATTACTTAATTTATAAATCAGTGTCCACTTAGCGGATTATCGTGAAGATCTCTATCATTTTGTAAGCTTTTAGAAAATAGTACGTCACTCATTTATTGTACGCGTTTCATCGTTTGTTTAGTGTAATGTGAGTTATACCACTTTCGTAGTAGATGTGAAAGATTACCGTGCGCTATGTTTGATTTATTTGTTTGAGTATAAATTGCGCTATATTGAATTCTAAGTTTGGTTTACTGTCGAGAACTACTTCTATGCATTATAAAGCGACTACAGTATATTTACTGTCTGTTTACTGAATATATTTTAGACATGTTAATCCTAAAATGTTCATATTACTGTAGTCGATTTATAAATCGCAATGTTTTTGGATGCGACTCAAAATATAATGACAAAAAAAAAATACGGAATTTCAAAATTTGTAACCATAGTCCATATTATAATGTGAATTGGCTTAAGATGTTTCAAGTGACCTAAATAGCGTCATTAGACTCAAGAATATTAGACAGAATGTAGACGATGACCGTCGATACACTATTTTTGATATTCTCTTGTCGAAATTTGCAGTTTCATGAATGTTTAACTAACGTCTTGCGGAGATAAATGTAGACGTGCGTTCTATTAACTATAGTAACTTTATTTACACGTTTTTATTACATTTATGTATAAATATATTGTAATGCATAGTAGCGTTGAGCCTCTGAAATATATCTGAATAATGTGTAAGACGCAGGTGCTGGCAACAAATATTAAAACGACATCAATGACGATGACATTCGTGTTATTGCTAAGTCTGACTTATTACACGGTTGTCTATTTCAAGAATTACGCTACTATGATCAAGTAAGTTGACTAAAACTCTGATTGCACTAAATTTGAATAAATCTCAGTACCTAATTCATAGCATTATTAACTTACCATTCCACAGTCAGATACTAATATCAAAGTAAACAATATAGGCGGAAAATCATAATAAAAGTGTACTATAAATGGTAAGTCACACGGTTATATAATTGTGTATAATATATTAAATGTAATAAGCGAGACTATCTCCTAATACTAAAGCAATACTGAAATATCATTTTATAAATTGTATGACATTTAGAAATTTATATACTGTGTAACCAATCTCAAAAGTATTACAATATTTGATGTGGTACATTAAGTATTAATAAAAAAAAATGAGTGTTCAGTAAAACAATATGTACTGACATACTGTAAGTTTCGCATATTTGTCTCTATTTACGATTATTATGCTTTAGTATAAATTGCTCAATCAAAAATAATGGAGGTTCAGCAAGTAACCGTATCATGTAATTGTCCTGAATGTACTGAGAAACGAACAAGAAGCTGCTTACATATATAGCTCACATTCATAACAGCCCATCATGATGTTCGCAAACAATGACGGCTTTCGACAGAAAGCAAAAAACGCATGTAATTAAAAATATTATGACTTTTCGTTACGATTCTGAACGAAGTAAGATGAAATCTTGAATAATGTTATTGGAAGTTCCAACAGCAATAGCACTCGTGTCAAACGTCTATTTCTGTTGAAGCTGTGGTGTCGCGATTTCTTTTTCACCAACGCGCTATCATTAGGATCTAAAGATGGATTTCTGCGATGCTTCTCGTTGCAAACTTGCTAGAGGCCGAGTACAAGATATTTATAGATTAAAGAATACAAGTCTGACAGTGGAATGGGATTTGTTGCCAGCCTAAGCATCAAGTAGGTTTAGTTCAATATCTTTATAAAATTAGATGTTTATGTGCATTCATTAAGTGTGGATGTTTTCAGCATTCAAGTAGATAGTAAATTTTTAGAATGCTAGTTAGTATAAATTAAAGGTCATAAAAATTGGATCAAAAATATATGATTTAAAATGTCTTCATAGTAACTTTCAAAATGTATCAGAAGAACGGTTGTATAATATTTCCTGAATAGAATGTTGTCAGTTTTTGGTATTCATGTAATAATTAACTTCAGCACAAATATGTTTGCTGTTACCAACTCGTTAATAATGCACTTTGAGTTTCCGGTTTTGTCTGTGTGAGTGTTAGGGGATAGCATTTCGTACCGTCTTATTTGATTAGATTATTATATAGGTACATAAATAGAATTTAAGGGTTGTACTGTAAAGATACCACCAACTGAAATCACTGTGCTAAGAAAAGAACTGGAACTACAAATAAAATACCTGTACGATAATACTATGTAGGAATCTTTGCAGTATCTCTCAATCGCGTCCAATTTTATCTACTCAGACTCACATTATTATTTTGATAAATTTTATTTATTTTGACTACCTCCTTAATCAGACTTAAAAATCTAGCAAGAGTTTATAGTCATTAGGTTAAAACACGTCAGAGAAGTCTTTTTCATAAATCGTGAAATAATACTTTCTAATTATTATTATTATTTCTGATTACTACGCTGCGTTATTTTTAAATTACAGTTTCTATACTTGAATTCAGAATTTTAGCAATTTTTTATTTGTTGCATGATACTCGACCATCTACTTTAGCATTATGTAGACTAAGTTGAGTTCTTAGTTTCCATTTTTTAATGAATAGGTTCTAAATAAATCTTGGTTGCAATGAAATTCGAATGTGGTCATGTATGTATGACAGAGCTGTTTCCAAAATTTGATAATAAATATAAAATTCTGAATTAATGTGTAGTAAATTTCGTGATGTGAATGGCACTTGACTTGCCACATCACGAAATCCTATTCTTTCAATGCATCAACAACAAAACATAATATTTGGAAAGACATTAGTCGTCATAGATATTTGCCGTCCATAAATTAATTTGCAATTCTGTAAAACTATAGTCTTTATTTCATGACATCTTCCTATTAAGAATTAAAAATTTACTACGTAAATAATTATATTTCATAATATAAACAAATTATTATCGTGTACTGCTCGTCGGGCATTATTAACATTTTCTGGTATTCATTAGTCGAAAAGCATCTTTCTTTCGCAATTGGCATTAAGGAGCGCTTTGACATTTTTGTCTCAAAAGAACTATTTTTACACTATAAAGCGTATTTAAATTGAAAAAAAAAAAGATTAAATATATCGTTAGTTTCGTAAATATAGAATGTTAGTACGGAGCATATTTTAATTAGTCGTTTAATGCATGTTCATAGATTTAATTCGCCCAATGTCTGGCAAGTTTGCGAGGTGTTCCATAGGTGTTGCGGTATCCCATTGCTTTGCAGTTATCGATACCACATATCAGTTCAGTCGTACTTTCCTTCGGAACATGTTGTACTGGCACGACGTCAGAACAACCATATACATTTTCTTGAACGAGCATAATTTAACTAAATCACAATTAAATTATTGTATTGTAGCGTCGAATGTTAAATTAACTTACTAAGTCATAGGCATAATGTGGATTGGACATACTTTTGATCGGTTTGGAAAAGAACAATGCCAGGTTTGTTGTTTCGTCTGTCGGTTTAGCAGCCAATGAAGGCGTAAAACCATCAGTGCCTGTACCTAATAGAACAGATACCCGTAATGATTTAGATCTAGAGGATACCGTATGTCTTTTCCACAGTATTGGTCTGCAACCTTAGAGTGGTAGGGCACTACTACTAAAGCATATTGATGGTTCAGGATCGTAGGCAATGGCTCGTTAGCTGCAACAATTGCACAGAGTTTTGTTCTGTAATACTCATGGCAGTGTATGCATGTCGAACTACGTCACATCACAAGTCAGTTAGAAGTATTGAGGATTACAGTCTAGCAAGTTTGTTTAGTTCTAAATCAAAGATGCATAATTATTTTATACATCTGGATTTGTAGTTTAATTATTGCACTTTGTAAGTGTGGTGTCTCCGCCTATTAAAGTATTTAACCATTTACAGAGTTCGAATGGCTACTTATTAGCGTACGTAATAAATTTATATAATGATGATATTTTTATTGTTCATATCGCATGTTTACTTATTTGAAGAGTGTAGTTTGCAAAACAAAGTTCTGTTCGACGATTAACGGGTTAAAAGTACTTACTTAAATAAATATCGACTATCATAAGAATACTAGTGAAAGTCATATTCAGTTGTTGACATCATTATCGTAAATTTATTGTCACATTGAATTACGTTCATTGTTTTGCGTCTATACTTTTCAAGTGCAATACTATGGAGGAACAGTGAAGAGCAAACAGAACACTTACCGAAGTATCCATGTTAAATATTGTTCAGCTCGTAATACATTATAGCATTCTTTGCGAAAATATCAAACGAACTGTTTAATTTTTGTGCCACGATCGTTTCAAAACTGTCCACCATGTTTACTTGCAGGACGTAAGACTGACAAGAACATTGAAATAGTCGAATGTGGAGACTTTGATATAACTCGGGATGTCTAAAAACGAAATTTTTGTCATGTCTTGTATGTTTTATTTGGTTAATATTTTGCTTAGACGTTTATTTTGTGATGTTAAACAAATTGTTTGAAGACATCCTGCATAATTATAGAAAGTGCCCATACATATAGTATTTATGAAATATATAGCACTAGACATTTTGCTCCGTTGTCGCAAATGGTTGTAATTATAAAAGTATAGTTAATATTAATTAGTAAAATGATAGACTGTTTTTGCACGACTTCTGGTTTGACCGTGTCAACTTTTCCTCACGGTGTCACTTCTCAAGCAAACAATCGTTGTTTGAACACTTTGTGATGACAAGTTCTGCTCTGAAGTTTGCTGGAGACAACCTACAATGTTTTCGATATTCGGTACATAAACCTACTTGTAATATCACCCCACTATAAACTGTATGTTTCTACTCAAACTCGAAATATTTTGACCTCTTCAACGTTTTATTATTACTTTTACGGTTACACTGTAAGTCTTTTTTGGCAACATATTTGAAGTAATATTATTTAATTATTCAATATACTTATCTATAATAAGACTTGTGTGTTTTATTTGTTGAAATATTTTAAACCCTCTTGTAGTTTTTTTATTACAAAATATTACTCTTAGCATTTAGTTTTTTTAATACTGCCTCTGACCTTAAAAGTTGAAACCTAAAGCTGATATTGGCGATACTTTGAACAACTCGGAGGCGATTGTTTGTGCACAACTAAATTTTCTATTCGTTATCAGAACACTCGACCTCTTAATCTACATAAGTGTTTCCTATTTGACTCAACATTGATGTGCAATATTGTGCAGTTGTACATAACTGATAAATAAGAAGCATAAACGGAAGTTATTATACTATATTTACATAGACCCGTAGTGCAAGTTGATATTTATGGGTGAACTAGATTCTGACAGCGGTTTCACCCGCGTAAAAGTAGATTTCTGCATACAAACTGGACCCCCGTTTCAACCCTTTAGGGGGTGAATTTTATAAAATCCTCTCTTAGTGCTGTCCTACGTCATAAAAGGAAACCTTATGCCAAATATCACGCTGCTACTCGGTAATTTTGGCTGTGCGTTGATATGTCAGTCAGTCAGTTTCTCCTTTTTATATATATCGATAAAGACTTGCAATGATTTTATTCATTTACCAGCCATGGCTGGTACCTGGGCTTGCGGACGGACCGAGTCCAAGTCGCCGACATTTTGACGACTTGAGCCCGCTGATCCACGAGATCCGCGATCCTAGAGCTGTCAGCAAACCGTAGGGGCCCTGGCCGATGCCCGCTACAGATGCGGGGATTTTCTGAAAAGGAAACCCATGGTCTTAGAACGCTAAGGGTAACTGAAAGGACACAGGTTTGATTTTAGTCAGTAAAAGTCTGACACGCCCTCCCGTTCCACCCAGAGCGAGAGAAGTTATTGGATGATTTCCCACTTAAAAATAGCTACCAATTACTGATTTAATTTCAGTTCATCAAGGCAATTAACTTATGTAAACATGTAGGTCAACGGGCCAGGGTAGCAACAAGCGTTCCATATTAGATTTATTCTTGCGTTATCACTTTATCACTAGACGCGTTTACTCAATAACTACAAGCGGAGATATCTGGATGAAACAATTGCTAAACGATCATAATATTGCTTGTTCTGTAGATAACACTGGATCAAATCGCTATCTAGCTATATACCTAATTATTTTGAAATCTTGTTAGCAATAATTTATATTAGGTAATCAGATTTGATGAGCCCACCTATCTAGTCGAATCGCAAGTAGATAGGTATCCTACCTACTCTATGCAGATAAGAACAAGCATGCACAAAGATCTCTAATAAAGATAATCAGTAGATTCTTAAAATATATCTTGTGTCTTAGAGGGGTTATCTAAAAGCGTTGCGTTGGTGTTTAGATGTTCACATAGGAAATGCCTTTATCTGTTTGTCTCCCTACTGTAATCTCACCTTTGTCCAAAGATGTTTGCTAGGTATGCAGAGATAACAACAGCCAATAGTTTATCCGTTAACGATAAACAAAATTAGAAAAATATTTGCTGCCATTGTAAAATAAACTTGTAACCTATATTATAGATACTTTTCATTCCATATAGTAGGTAAGTAAGTATACACTGAGCGCCGGCTTTAGCTTGTACTATTTCTTATTCTGTGCTTTAGGGAAAGGCGACCCAGGTGGTCGCCCAAGGCACCGGGACTTACAGGGAGCCACACGCACCACTAACTTCACCACCTTTTTTATTTTATTTTTTTGATGTGGGGAAACTTCCACAAAGACTTTTCCAGCTCTAGAGTGGGCGTGTCAGATTTTTCCTCACTAAAACTCACCTGTGTCCTTCGGTTGCATTTTACGTTCCAGGACCACAGTATACCTTTCAGAAATTCCCTGAGGCCCTAGCGGGCGTCGGCCCTGCCCTACCATTGGTTTTGCTCACATCTTTAAGGTGCGTGAGGAACACAATACACCGTTGTCCCGGGCTCAGTTCTTACCAAAGGACGAGCTACCCATTATTGCATTGCTTGCCGTCTGCAAGCCCGCGTCTACAATGGCCAGGGATCGCCCTGAGGCTCCCGATCCCTCCCGATGCCCGGGGCGTCTCCAGTGGCGGCGGCTGGAGTGAGGATGCCCATTCCCTCACAGTTGAGGCCATTACCTTCGGTAGCATTAGGTACTACTTTGCGAAGGAGGCAATCGCATTCCATTCCCTCTCGCTCCGGACCATGCGCGAGAGGTTACCGCCGCCGATTGCCTTTATGAGGACACGGTGGTCCTCCGCGTAGGGTTCTTGGTCTTCAAAAAAAAAAAATATCAGACAGACCAGCCAATTTAGCCGGACCATAGAAATATAAAAAACAGCTCCTTTCTTATATATATCTAGTTATGAGCCGAATATTTGAGTAAAATAGCCGACTATTTTTTTAAAGTCAAACTACTTTTTATTGTACACTCCTATTTTTTAATTAGTACTACGGTAAAAAAACGAAATCGCAAAATTGACCACGATTTGTCATAATTGTTAAATTCATAATAGAATCAATCATTCATAACAATTGCTACTAGGAAATACTACGCGCAGTGTTTTTCCATTTTGATAGTCATTTATTCATTCATAATCAATAGCCTGTACAATATTTCCATAAATTGAGTGACATTTTGGAAATATATAAACGCTAATACCTAAATTTGTTATTTATGAATATTATTTATTGAGACTTTACCATAATAATAACAAGACCTTTTTTAATAAACTGTTTAAGTATTACCACTCGGCCACCACTGCTCTAAAAACGGTGAAGGAAAACATCGTGAGGAAACCGGCATGTCCTAGAACCAAAAATTCGAAGACATGTGACATCCACCAACCCGCACTGGGCCCGCGTGGTAGATTACGGCCCATTTCCTCTCTTAGAGAGGAGGCCTAAGTCCCAACAGTGGGAACATTATAACGCCGACTATGATATATGCTATGCTTTAGATAAGTGTACCTATTTGTACTAATTAAAAATTAGTAGTGGTAACCCTAAAAATGGGTTCCGTACCTCAAAAGAAAAAAAACGGAACCCTTATAGGATCACTTTGTTATCCGTCCGTCCGTCTGTCTGTTTGTCTGTCAAGATCCTTTATCTTGAGAATGCGTGGAGGTATAGAGTTGAAATTAAAACCATATATTCAGGTCTGTGGTAGTGATGCAAAGGAAGTGTCTTAACGGAAACAGATGTCAATAGTAAATCTATGCGGAAGCGGAAACGGAAGCGGAACTGTTAATACTATGAAGAAAGAGCACAATGTAATTTTTTTTTAACTACAGAAGGTTTACGTCGTAATCACGTCACGAGGCGCGGTCTTGCGCAGAATGAACCAAAAACAATGTACCTAATAATAAAGAAACTCGTTGCGACAAGTTTGTGTAGCCCCCCCCCCCCGCGCCTTTTTCGATGTGTCCAGTCGTCCACGTGCTCCCCACCTCCGCACTCCTCGCTGTATTCTTTCGTTTAGAGTTCTATTATAAATTTTGCGGAAGCTGAAGCGGAAACGGAAGTGAAAAAGCTTGCGGAACGTCTGCAGAAGCGGAAGCGGAAGCAGAGTTCTGTTGCATCACTAGTCTGCGGTCTCTTGAAGCTGTGAAAAATTCAAACTTCTAAGTTTACGAAAAAAAAGGATACGGCCGTTTATGTCGCAAAAAACTTGTATATCGACACTCACGGGTATCAAAATTCATAGGGTACTTCCCATTGGCCTAGAATCCTGAAATTTGGCATGAAGCAAGGTCTTATAGCACAAGTATAGGAAAAAATCTGAAAACTGTAAATTTGTAGTTAAGTCACAAAAAAAAAACTTTTCTTGCGATTCGGAAAAATCTTCGAAACTCCATTCGGGAATTGATCGTAGGTAAGTTTGTACGGAACCCTCAGTGCGCGAGTCCAACTCGCACTTGCCCAGTTTTTTAATTCTAATGCAACAACAATAAAATTGGCTGCTATAATTGCTAGTCCGCTCTGCTTACGCTAGTGATACAAGATAAAGTAGAAGACATGACAAATCTAAAAAAAACAGTTTAATTTAAAAACCTAACAAAAGCCGGACAGGCCGGACTCCGCTTAATTTGGCCGAACACGCAACTAAAAAGCCTGACCCTGTTTGGCTTTATCTGGACGCCTGGCAACGCTACCTCCGCCCAAGCGGGGCAGACCTCCGCCTGAATCTGAAAGAGGAACCTCCCGAACTTACCATTTCCGGCGAGGATCTGCGTCATGCGGAAGATGAGTAAGCCGTGGCGTCTCTCCACACCACAATGAGGGGACTTACCACCGCGATTGAGGCGCTACTCAGCACTGCGATGCTACAATCGCTGTCTTCATACTGCTATGAGATCCCACCGGGACTCTACCCGGCATGCCGATGCGGAGTTTCGCCCCGGTGCACGGTGTTGCATCTCCATGCGCAGGACATGCATATGTGCAAGTACTGTTGCCTCCAAATCCCATGGCGGCATGCCGGCAAGGAGGCTCGGTGCTTCGCGGAAGACCGTGCATTACCCACACCATCCGGATGGCCATGAATCTCTGGGACGCGTTCAGCTTAGCGGCCGTCGCTTCCACAGCGACGGTGCCCACACCGGTGTCCCTAAAGGGCCATGGACCGCACGATGTCTGTTTAGAGCATCCGGCAGAAAGCGTCTAGCTAGACCCTTTGATTGGGCAAGTTCCGCTTGAGGGGCCCGGCCCGCCACGCCGCTCACGTTTGCGAGCCAGACGGAAGTGCTCCAAGAAATTCCACCGGCTCTCGAGGAAAAGGCTAATACTTCGTCGTCGCACCCCCCCTGCCGTTATCTGATAACCCGGTTGTGGCGTGATCCGACGGCCACGAAAACACATAGCCTCGGACTTGCGCATGGCCAAATCGAGTCCCAACTACCGGATCCCCCCACCCCCACGATTCAACTGACGCAACCCCGTGTTTCGCTAGTTCGGCCTCTTGTGGACTGGACTTTGGTTTTGCATTTGAAGTGGCCTACTTATCAGTACTGTTATCCAATGTTAATCGCTTTATTTCGTTTTTATTCCATCTGAACCCGACTATCTTTGTTGCTTCGGTAATTACATTAGGCATATCTTAAAATTATGATAACCGCGACTGATCCACAGAATGTCGGGCATACGATTACTTACGTAGGAACCCGTTTGGTAGGGTTCCTTTTTTAAGTTAATGACAAAAATTTTAATCCTGAAGTATGAATCAATGCTGCAATAAGAATGTATCATCAGGAATAACGTAAACAAACTACAACAACGATAAACCGGTATCGGGACACGGTGTTCAATGAAAAGTAAAGGGTGGATGTCCGTCCACTATCGTCAATCGCTTCCATTTATTTTATAAATAATTAGTACTTACTCAATAGGTACTATTTAGTATCCGAATAAAATGATAAGTAAGTACCTTAGTAGTTTTAAGTTATGTTAGTTAGCTAATTATTTTGTTCCTATTTAGTCCTAACCTAACAATTGAGTAGGCACTAATTACTTACTATATACCTATTTAAACTCTATAAATATTAGTAAAATAAAAAAATCTTTTTGTAATATCGAAATATATTTAATTTTATAAATTGCATTTTTTACCGGAAGACCGGCTGGTAGTCGGTTTCGGGGGTCGCAGCGGCTGGGGCGTGAGGATATGCGGTCTTTCACGCGTGCTGCCGTCTACTTCGCTAGCATTACTGATTTACTGCTTCGCAAAAGGAGGCCGCCATTCCTTTCTCTCTCGCTCCAGACCATGGACTGAACCACGGCCCGTCGAGAGCGGTCGCCGCCTTCGATCGCCTCCACGAGGACACTTTCATAATTACGTCTGAAAGTAGTTTCAATACTTATAACAATTTATATGCAATTTTGAAAAAAGTGGTCTGTGTGTCTGTCTGTTTTGCTCCGGCTAATCTCGGAAAAGACTGGACCGATTTACCCGGTAGAGAACACTAATGTTCTTAAATTCCACACGAACAAAGTCGCGATCAACAGTTGTTACAGTAACAGAACAGCGGTGGGCGGTCAAAGCAAAAAGCAAATAAAATAATCGGTCAACTGCGATATGGATTAGACTTCAATTAATACAAAGCTGTAAAAAAGACCTGAGACCTTACCACGAGTTCTTAACGCGATCCATTTGACGACCTAAACTGAACTGTTAAATACACCCTATATAGCTCCATCCCTCTTTCTCGCTCGCTCGCTTGACATTTTGACACGTCCTGGTAAGGCCCCAGACAAAGAGAAGTCATTGGCCCCAGATACACTCATTGAACTTTCTAATTGTGCCTGAATGGACACTGCTAGTGATGAGTTTTGACGAAAGGTTCTAGAATGGCGACCACGTACCGGAAGACGCAGCGTTGGAAGGCCTCCCACAAGGTTGACCGATGACCTGGTGAGGGTCGCGGGAATCCGATGGATGCGAGACGCACAGGACCGGTCATTATGGCGACATTTGGGGGAGGCCTATGTCCAACAGTGGACGTCTTTCGGCTGAAATGATGATGATGATGAATCAAAATTAATTGGAACAGAAAATATCTCTTAGACCTGTTTCACACCTATTAGTTTATCAAGCATAATGAAAATTGTTGTTGTGTTGTTGTTTGTTGTATCGGTAAGTAAACCTATAGGTACTAACGGACACATTGTTGTTTCTTTTGGTAACAAAATCGTTGTTTGAAATTTCTATTGCAAAAACAAAAAACGTTAGTTCCCTTCGGTGAGGTTCGTGGAAGAATATATTCACTAATGTTTTTGTTTTTCAGTACGGAACACTACAGTTTAAGTGTGCGATTGGAACGTGGTAAGGTGGAGCACCGATAAGAGCATCGTCAGCAGCGCGTCAGCCAGTGGAACGCATGGCATACACAGCGGCAGGCGTGATTCACACGTGCGTAAGAACCGACAGCAAAAAACATGAAAACATTTTATCTTTTACGAGTTAACACCACTACACTATTTACTGATTGTTGTAGCTGATGTTGTAGAGACATGATATTTACAGAAAACAAGTTCAATGAGTTGTTATATAAACTAACTGATATAATATGTGTTATTTTTCCAAAACAAGAAGATAAAACTATTATTACATAGTTTATCTACTTAACATCATGTTCATTACGTTTCACTGGAAGTTAAATATAAACTAAAGAAATTTTCCGATGTTTAGTTTCTAAGTAGGTACAAATAGGAAACTTCCTACCAATTTCCACAGAATAGCTATTTCCTATTTGTACGGGTCTTTTATTCCGGCGGGTTCTCATGGTGAAATGGCGACAGCGACTGTCGCAACCCAGTGCTGGGCACGCCACAATTATGGCGGTAAGTCCCCTCTTTGAGGCGTGGTTGGAAAGACCTCACGGCGTCCTCACCTTTCGCATGACGCAGGTTCTCACCGAACACGGTAAGTTCGGTAAGTTCCTGCACCGGATTCGTGCGGAAGCGACGCCCGGGTGTCGCCACTGTGTGGACCGCCCGGAGGACACGGTGGAGCACACGGTTGAGGTGTGCCCCGCTTGGGCAGAGCAACGCCGTGTCCTTGTGGGGGCGATCGGCGGCGGCGATCTCTCGCGCCGGGCCTTGGTACAGGCCATGGTTCGGAGCGAGGAAGAGTGGCAGGCGGTCGCCTCCTTCTGTGAAGCAGTAATGCTAGCAAAGGAGGCGGCCGATCGCGTGAGGCAACGGTCCTCACGCCCTTACCGCCGCCGGGATTCCGATCCCGATTTCCGGCCACCGTAGGCGCGGGCTTGCGGACGGCGAGCAATGGGTGGCTCGCCGTCGGACCGTCCGGTAACCGTCCGGACCGAGCCAAGTCGTCGACGGCGCGTATTGTTCCACACGCGCCTCAGGGAGATGTCAGCAAATCGTAGGGGCCCAGCAGGGTCGAAGCCTACTGGGGCCATGGGTAGTGTGAAAACGAAACTCGGGGCCCTGGGACGAAGGCAACGAAGGAACAGGAGTGGGTTTTTAGTCAGTAAAAGTCTGACACTATCTCTCGCTCCGCCCAAGAGCGGGATTTGTCATTAGATGATTTTCCCACCGAAAAAAAAAAAAAAAAGACTGGTCTTTTATTAAAACTAGATCAATAGTCAATATGTATTTATTGAAACTTCATGCAACACAAACGTACAAAGGCGTACTTAATGCCTTATGCAATATAATGTAGACAAGGAAGTTAATACCTATCTAGAAAATAGCAGTTTCTCGTGATACGCACAATATTACAGCATTAATGAATAATAGTCTATTTATACCGATATATGTAGATACAAAGAGATTATGATGGCAATGCCTACATTGTTCGCATTTACTATCAATTTCCGACTTAATGACTGGTAGGCATGTTTTCGCATAGTTTAATAAACACGAGAGATTACTACGGAGGGTGTGCGTACGATATTAAGAAATTTTTCAACGTCGTAACAGCATGAGTCGCATATCATATTAGGCAAAAACAGGGAAATGGAATATTTGGAAGCTTTCATTTCACTTCGTAGTAATCTACCTGCTTAGGTACCTACCTAAAATTTGCGAAGTTTGCATCGAATACCGAACCTACTCCTTAAGTAGGTAATACTTGGGTATTAATGATGCTGTTAGGGCAGTAAGATAGTCCGGAAGAGTTACTGGGCTCTGATACGCAATGGGCAACTGACGGAACACTGGTGGATTTAGTCAGTAAAAACGAGAAATAATTGATTTAATTAAATTAAAAATTTGCCATTTAACACAGATTAACGACCTCAGGCACCCAAGCTAAGATTAAACTTGTGTTTAGGGTGCCAGGGCTCATTTCATTAATATTCCAATTTGTGCAAACATGTTTGATTATTCAATTTAATTATATATTTCAATTAATCCTTTAAAATTATCCATAATATTGAAAGTTGAAACTATTAAATCCAATTATTTAATTAGGCAGGTACCTATTAAAAACAACATTGTTTTTCTCAATTCAGTTCAAATAATTCGATGTAATACTAGTAATGCAATTAAATAAAAACAAATATTCAATTAATTAAATAAAAGTTAAAGTAAAGCTTAGCATCCACCGCGTCGGAATCGGAGCGTACGCAGTGTACGAGCCGTCGCGTCGTCGGTATTTACAAAATGCCAATGCTTAATCCGAATGCAGTAGACGCACCCTGCGTCTACTGCATTCGGATTAAGCATCGGCAATTTCGGTATTTTCAAAGCAATCGAGTTCGTCTGTGCACGTGTATTCTCGTTATGGAGGATAGTGACGAGGATATTGTAATCATTAGTTGTTTATTATTATCAGCAGAGAAGAAGAAAAACAAAAGGAAACGATAGGTGTGGGTTCTTAAAATAAAACTTCTTCGTTCATCGTGAATCGTCGCAACAAACACGTCAGAATTCGATTGACCGCGTGCAGTTGTATCCACTGCCCCAAGATCGGAGTCCCATCTGTCAGCCAGCATTCTGAGAATGGTATTGGGGCTGGCGTGTACTCGGCATAGCAAGAGACACACCTTTTGCGTATAATGCACGAGAAACTGTCGACGTTTACGTCTGCAAACATGCCGGACGCACTACAATAAGCAGCAGCCCCAGCAACACTCGGAACGTCTTGTTATATTGGACACGCAGGTCGCTGTATGCCTTCTGCATAAAGCTCGCCCACAAGCTGCACGTGTAAAAGGATTGGCAGTAAGCTTTGAAAAGCGTTACCTTCACTTGCGTCGGACAACGTGCAAACCTGTGGGCCAACATGCCACATCGAACAGCCAGCGACCTGCGCTCCCTCTCCACTTCCGTGTTGGCCCTCAAATCGTCTGAGACCCAGTGACCCAAATATTTAAATATTGCAACTCTTTTTAGCGATGTACCGCACAACACAACTGGTGGTACACTGGTATAGCATTTACTGCCTGCTTTAAAAACCATGAAGTAATGCCGATCCAGTGCACGCTGTACCATACAAAGCAACGAATGCGACCGCTCCGTACGCTCCGATCCCGACACAGTGGACGCTTAGCTTAAAAATCACACTCCCTCGCGCTGCACCCGGATCGGGAGGAAATAAATAAATAGGTGTATATTAGTAATGTAGTACTTATCGCATTTTTCCGATTCACGATTCAGTTTCGATTTCACTAGCAAACGCTATATTTAGGAGTAATTTATTCTAACTACATGTGGAAAAGTCATTTGGCAAGTTAAAAGTTTCCTGGACAATTACTTAGTTGTTTATAGCGCCTAATAAATATTGATTGTTTTTAGTTGCCTGTGTAACGTTGAGATTTATTATAGTATTTCTAATCTTAAACGTAGTAAGTAAAGTCTGTAAATGAAAATTGTATTTACATAATAATTTTATATGATTACTATTTTGCGTTATATATGTAGTGCTAGTCACTTTGTCCGCGACTTCACTCGCGGTAATATTTTTATAAAAACTTTAACATCCCCTAAACCGTACTTTGAAAGTAGTTTTGAAAAAAAAACATACATTCAACCGAACATATAACCTCCTCCTTTTTGAAGTCGGTTAAAAACTAATAATGACTATTATCATTCACTTTGGTTACAGGATTTGCGATTTTTTAAGTTTATTAACCCAAGAAATAAATATCCTCCATTCAAACCTCCAAATCTCCTAAATTGTTCTATTGGGGGGGTAGTTTTGAAAAACAAATAATGACAACCTTTCCCTTAGTGGTAGTTCTCAACTTTGTAGGTACCAAGACAAACTAGTTGAAGGTAGTTATAATTTTCAAAAAGGGTTTCTTTTTTACTAATAGTTTCAATTGGGGTTAGCATTTTATTAAATTTTAACCGCCACAGGCATATGTAAATGACAAAGCAAAATATATATTCAGCAGGCCATGTTCACGACTAGATGACAGATTAAAAGAAGAAATCGAAGTTTATTTATTTCTCCTTCTTTTTAAGGGTTCCGTACCTCAAAAGGATAAAACAGAACCCTTATAAGATCACTTTGTTGCCCGTTTGTCTGTCTGTCAAGACCCTTTATCTCAGGAACGAGTGGAGTTATCAAGTTGAAATTAAAATCATATACTCAGGTCTACGGTCCCTTGAAACTGTGAAAAAATCAAGCTTCTGAATTAACGATAAAAAAAGATACGGCCGTTTACGTCGCAAAAAAACGTAATTAGACACTCAAGGGAATCAAAATTCATATGGTACTTCCCGTTGACCTAGAATCCTGAAATTTGGCATGAAACAGGGTCTCATAGCACAAGTATAGGAAAAAAATTGAAAACTGTGAATTTGTAGTTACGTCACAAAAAAAACTGTTTTTGAGATTCGAAAAAATAATCGTAACTTAATTCGGGAATTGAACTGTTTTCATAGGTAAGTTTGTACGGAACCTTCAGTGCGCGAGTCCGACTCGCACTTGGTCGGTTTTTTTTTTAACTTTTATTTTAACTTGGTTTAATTATGATATGAAAATAAGTATTTTATAAAAAGAACTAATAACGTTAGTTTATTCTGTGAAGTGGGAAATTATCCTTTTACTGACTAAAACCACACCTCTTTCACTTGCCCTTTGCGTTCTGGACCATGGGTTTACTTTTCAGAAATGCCCCGTGGTCCTAGCGGGCATCGGTCCTGCTGGGCCCCTACGGTTCTGCAGACATTTTTTTGAGGAACGCTGCGCGTCGTGGACTACCCGGGCTCGGTCTTTACCGGATGGGTGGACGGCGAGCTGCCCATTGCTCGTCGCTCGCAAACCCGTGCCTACTGGCCGGAGATTGGTGTTTTAATGGGTTATGGTAGGTATAATTTTCTTCGTAGTATATCTAGCATATATATTATGAAAGAACATGCGTATAACCGAATCTATGTAAATATATCCCATAAAAAATAAAGTAAAAAACTAAAACCCGTCTACGACAAAAAAAAACGACGCTGAAAAAGAATGAAACAAGATTTTCATACTTCGAACAGAACAAAAAGAAAAGCCGCAGTCACACGATACAGGTACAAACCGAAACACTTTAATAACGTGTGACTACGGTTTTTCTTTTTGTTCTGTTCGAAGTATGAAAATCTTGTTTCATACTTTTTCAGCGTCGTTTTTTTTTGTCGTAGTCGGGTTTTAGTTTTTTACTTTATTTTTATTTAAACAATTTTGGTGTTAAACTTAACACATGACTTTTTGTCCGCTAGAGGGCGTCACTTTAAATTTGAGCAATATTTTCGAAATTTACAAATGTAGCCCTTTCAAATGATACCAAACACGGCGTATTTATCTCCATTTTTATTTTTTAACACATACTTTTTGTCCGCTAGAGGGCGCCATGTCGAGTTTTGTGACACGTCACGTAGCCTATGTTCAGCGGACAATGAAGACGGTTCTAACGATACCTCATATGTCGAGTTCCGATTGGTAGGTTAGGAGCTATGAGGGAACAGATGAACATACTCACATACATACATAGCCTGTCAAAATCATAACCACGGTAATATTATCTATACAGTATTATAACTCGGCCGTATCTTTGAAATAAATGCCTACAGCCGTGCGGTACGTAAACATGCGATAGGGCTGCCCGCACTATGGCTGCCCGCCTCCACCATTTTAATTACATTTGCCTACTTTGTGTTTCCATTTAGTTTTGTGATTGTAAAAATCCTTTTTTTGTATAAACAAATAAAATACTTTGTGAATTGAATAGGAAGTGCTCAATATTTGCGACCGAAAAATATTTGCGCCTCGACTGAGACGTACCTACGAAATGCAATATTATTAAATTGTAAAGTACAAAAATCCGCATTCTTAAGCTGTTTTGGGAAACATGGACAAGGTGGAGAAAAAGGAATATCTTTTACTTGGTTATAGATACCTGCAGCTACTTTACAATTTATATGTTTGGTTTTAAATGAAGAATTCATGCAACCAAAAACAGCACAATATATCCTACTCGTCATATTAAATATATAAATATGTACTTGAACTTATTTTTATTGAAAAAATCGCGCGGCACAGACGCGACTGTCTGCATCCCGAGCGCACCTCGAGATCGAGGCGCTTAGGTATAGCTCGCGTTTCGACCGTTTGTATGAAGTTGGAATACTGTATAGATAATATTACCCTGTCATAACCCTCTGTAGTCGGGTAAAAACAGAAGGTAGCTAATGTCCTTGCTTTCTAACGTTAGGTGCTATTATTAGTTGTTTTCATAAACTGTACCTACCTAATGTAAATAATCAGACGTATTTAACTAGTTTATTTGTGTTGGTTAGGTATTTACCATTTGACGTAGTATTTATTAATCGCTTTAGGTACATATTACGACTATTAGCTGTAGTAAACATCAGTACCATTAATAAACTATATTTAAGTGCAGTTTATATTAAAAAATAATTAAACAGTTCAGAGTCTGGCTTAATATAGTTAATATGTATTTAAGGTGATGCAATCAAACCGTAGTGTAGTTTTCTGTTATTACAAAATATTAGGTACTCTCCCTCATGGCCTGGCACGCGACGATGGTAAGATACCGGACGGTATGTCTTTATTTCTATGGAAGATGGGTAGACCTTTAGTGTGGGACGCTACCTGTGTCGACACTCTTGCGCCATCCCATCTTCCTGGCTCATCGTGCTGTGCTGGTGCTGCCGATGCGGCTGCGGGGAACTTCAAGCGGCGGAAATATAACAACCTCGTCGGCAGTTATATTTTTGAGCCGTTTGGGGTTGAAACTCTTGGGCCGTGGGGTCCGAGTGCTCATACGCTTTTTAAAGAACTATCCAAACGCTTAGTTGACACTTCGCGTGACCCAAGGGCTGGCTTTTACCTCGGTCAGAGATTAAGCATTGCCATACAACGTGGCAATGCCGCCAGCCTTTTGGGAACTTCCAGTCGACAGCGATGCGGAGGAGTTTTATGACGTCATATTTTAGTTAGGAGTAGCCTTTAGTATCTATATACATATAGGTATAGTATTACTTAATTAGTTAAGTGTTTTTGATATAATCGTGTAATAAATATTGTACATGAAATCTTACTTAAGCGAATAAACTTATCTACAGTAGGTAGTGCGTATAATGTTCCAACAATTTATTTTATTGCACTCATATGTGGGCCAAGTGTTTTGTTTTTCAAACATTAGGTATGCATGCTTTTGCTAGTGTTCATTGTACCCTTTAGTATCTATATACATATAGGTATAGTATTACTTAATTAGTTAAGTGTTTTTGATATAATCGTGTAATAAATATTGTACATGAAATCTTACTTAAGCGAATAAACTTATCTACAGTAGGTAGTGCGTATAATGTTCCAACAATTTATTTTATTGCACTCATATGTGGGCCAAGTGTTTTGTTTTTCAAACATTAGGTATGCATGCTTTTGCTAGTGTTCATTGTACGTTAAGATCCTAATTAAGGCCTAATGACTTGACCGATAGAAATAGGTAGACTGATCTCGATGAATGAGTTTAATAATTAGGTAATTTTTGCGTAATTATACCTACGTGTTTACGTCACTTTAAAGTGATGCATACAATTTAAAATATTTAAAACTCTGTAGATTCTTAATTTTCTTATAAAATGTTCATTATTTTAAAAAGTCTATTTTGGAATAGGTACTTTGACGTCGAAAATTTTTATTATTGATAAAGGTCCAACTTATTTATTATATATTTGGCTTCTGTAGGTAAGTAGATGTTTAATTTCCTAAACCATTCCACTATATTTTATTTGCGGCTGTTACAGTAATTGAAAATAAACGATAAATTACAAAAACTCGGGAAAAACAAAAACAAGTCCAAAACCAAAAGTTTTTACGCGTTAAAACTCCATTTCATGTTTTCATTTCCGAACGGATGTTCACGAAATGTGTAAGTGCGTATTTTAAATTAAAAAAAGCAACACGCTGTGTAAGATGTTTAATGTGTAAATGGAAAATCCCGCTGAAATAACCTTTTCATACGAATATAGGTGTTTATTATGTAACGTTTAACTAATATTACTTAACGATACCGTCGCTACAGTGTGTGCACTATCAACAATGTTTATATTTTTAAAGGGGTGACCAGATGGTTGCAAACCAACGTCCCAACCAAGGTAACATTGCTAGTTTCAATCCGTGTAGACAGCAGTTGTAAACCATGACCTTCAACGCCCTTGGTTGGGAGGCGCGTTTTCTCAACTACCGAACGTGTTGGCTCGTGGTTTACATCCATGTAGCCGCAACACAAATCAAACACATAAACCAAGGCGATCTTGGTTGGAACGCTAGTTTGCAACTGTCTGGTCACCCCTTAACACAATATGTAACGTTGAAAAAAAAGGAAGTAACTAAATGTTTCTATTAAAATTCGAACATTTTTTTTTATCCGGGAATGTCTTTTATCTACTTATCAAGTTACGCTGCGGAAAAATGTATTTGAAAGAGTTAACATGGCACTGGAACACAAAGAGTAACTAAAAGACTCAGGTGGGTTTTAGTCACTTTTCGTTAGTGAAAGTCTTACACAGCCTCTCTCTTCATCCTAGAGCGAAGTCATTTGATGATTTCCCATCTCAAAAAAAGATCTCACTACAAATACAAAGACGTCTTCGTAAGTACTTAGGTACCAACCTAGGTAAGTAGGTAGGTTTTTTTTTTTTTTTGCTTTTTTTTTTATTCTAGATAGGTTCGTTTCAGTTATGTGTATTCAAAGTGATTTATGCAGTTGCTATAAAACAAAACAATGATCGCTGTAGAATTTGACTTTGATTTGCTTTTTCTTTAGATGGTATTTAAGATAATAATCAAATAACATATTTTTAGATAGAAGATTGCCTTGTTTGATCGACGATAAAGTTTGTGAAGATCTAAATTACTTATACATTACTAGGTGTGTTATTTGACCACTATAACATACCATGACCATGCTAAGAACGTAAATCTTTTTATTGAAAAGTATGAGACATAGAGCACTAGACCGTTCGGTCACCGACCAACACCGTCACATGCCATGCACGGAATGTATCGGCACCGGCAATATATTATTTTCCGATACGGTCGGTGACGGAATGGTGTAGTAGGATTGTCAGTATTGTGTTTTTTGTAGAGACCGACCGAAGATTCGGTTCCGGTTTCGGTTTTGGCTGAGGTTTTGGTTTCGGCCAGAGTGACCAAATATTCGGCTTAAGAGTGGCCGAATATTCGGCTCGACCGAAATAAGCATTTTGAAGCTGAAGATTGTGATAGAGGCTTAAAAACTGACTGTTTTGTACGTCTCTGTGTTATAATTTTTGTGTAATCGTCGGCTTATTTATTTATTTAATATTTGAAGAACTGGTATCTTACCAGTATAAAATTAAGCATCACTATATCGAAACATAGTTACGAATATATGTAAGTATATTATTTTGAGTTTTCGTCTGTTTTTCTGTTACCACAACAGTTTCGGTTTCGGTTACCGCCGAAACTAAGAGGAGCGGAACATTTGGTTACGGATTCGGCGAAAATCTTGTTTCGATCGCTCACCAATTCTTTCCTTGTTTGCGTCGTTCCTAGCACGGGCATATAGTAGATTATGGTGTAGTCGGCAGATTCCTATAAGCGTGTCTAATTTGAACTATCACTTGCACAAATTAAGCTTATCCATATAAATGTAATAAGTATGTATATAAAAATCTTGTAGTTGTGACACAGTGTTTGCTTTTTTTTCACAATTCCTCCGAAACGGCTTGACCGATTATTATTTTTTTGTGTATTGTTGGTAGGTAGGTCTTTGAATAAGTCGTAGGCTATTTATTGCCCTCCTACCTCCTTCCCCATTTTTTTCTTTGATAATTTATATAGCAGAATAATATTTTCTGAGTTGGCTAGTATTTATTTATTTATTAAAACTTCATGCAACACAAAAGTACAAAGGGGGACTTAATGCCTTAGGCATTCTCTACCAGTCAACCTAGGGTGGTGAAGAGAAGATATGGCAGGTGCATAAAAATATAAAAGATTATTAAGAAAATAAGGGTTCAAAAGTATATATTTTATACAAAATAAACATACATATATGTATAATTTAATATAATATATACATATATATCCATACTAATATTATAAATGCGAAAGTAACTCTGTCTGTCTGTCTGTCTGTCTGTTACGCTTTCACGCTTATACCGCTGAACCAATTTTGATGAAATTTGGTACAAAGATAGAATAGAGCTTGAGAAAGGACATAGGCTATAAATTATCACGCTATTTGCTATGGGGGGTGAGCAATATTCCATAATGTCGGTATTGAACGATTTGCCGTGACTTCGATCCCCAGTTATAGTAATCATTTTTGTGAGTATTTTGTCGTCTTTTTTGTATATAATATGCGATGGTACTTCGATTACAATAATAATAGGACTTTTAGCATATTTTTAACACATCTTAGACATTTTTACTCCATATTTTTGTAAAAAGTAATCAAACATGTAATAAAATCTAAGTGGAAAAACGAAAATAATATTTCTTTTTTTCATTTAGCTACAAATTTAATATCTGAGACCAAAATCATCACGCTATCATCGACAAAGGGTTAAGCAGACAATGATAACGTTTATATAAGAACACCTATTTTACACAAAAGTCAACGAACACCGTAGTGCGGTCGTGTCTGGATTAGATCGGCATGTAAGGGGATAGTGGTTCAAAACTCAGTTTCTTTTTTGTGATAGTTTTGTTTTATTTTATTGTAAACAAGAAATTTTTACATATTTTTGCGTTCTTACTATTATTTTTATCGACAGTCTGGTTTCTACATCAGCACTTTCGAAGCAGTTTGGCAGATTATACTGACCTTCACTATAGAAGACAGAAATCCAGCGGTTATGCATTCAAACGTCTACAAAGAGATATAAAAATGTCTTAGAAAAACTGTCATCCTATGCCTCAGTGACGCCATCTGGCATTGAATAGCAAACACACGAATTAAATTTGTCAAACTATTTATTTAACTATCGCTCGGTAGGTGGCCAGGGGCCTTACCATGATAATGTCAAAATGTCAGACGTACGAGCGAAAAAGAGTGATGGAGCTATACACCCTATATAGCTCCATCCCTTTAACAGACCGGTTTAGGTCGTAAAATGGATCACGTTATGAGCTCGTGGTAGAGCCTCAGTGTGTGATAAAGGTAAGGTTAAGCTTTTCAGCAATAGATGGCGTTATCACGAAATCAGCAAATGTTTCTAGACCTATTTATAAAAATTATTGAATTCTAATTAATTGCTTCGTAAATGCCAAAAATATTTACGAAAATAAACCGCAGTTAGGTCCAGTCATTTTATCATAACAAGATTTGTAATAGCGTAAAGCGCGGTGGGCCTTGGGCGCGGTCGCCTCCTTCTGCGAAGCAGTAATGCTAGCAAAGGAGGCGGCCGCACGCGCGAGACAATAACCCTCGCGACCCAGCCGATCCGAACCGAGGGGTTCCGATCCCGATTTCCGGCCACCGTAGGCGCGGGCTTGTGGACGGCGAGCAATGGGCAGCTCACCGTCTGCCCGTCCGGTAACCGTCCGGACCGAGCCCAAGTCGTTGACGGCGCGTAGTGTTCCACGCGCGCCTCAAGGAGGTGTCAGCAACCGTAGGGGCCCAGCAAGGTCGTAGGCCTATTGGGGCCATGGGTGATACGAAAGAGATTCCCGGGGCCCTGGAACAATGGCAAAGAAGGAACAGGAGTGGGTTTTATGTATGTTTCTTTCTGGTTTATGTTATGATAAAACAACGCTGTATGATTTTAAAATTATTGGTTCATTAGATATACTAAAGTATATTATACCGTAGAATTATCTTTTTTACAACACTAAATAAATGTTATTTAACGTAGGCTATCAAAAAAAAAGTGGATAAAGTAGTTTTCAGTTGCCAAAATGTATAAATAGTCTGAGTCACGGAGTTAATACTGAGGTCGATACCCACAGTTTTTAGTGTGTGCACCTTTTGCTTTTAGGTAGGAAATCATCAAATACCTTCCCGCGCTCTGGGTAAAGCGAGAGGTAGTACCAGACTTTTACTGACTGAAACCCACCTGTGTTCCTTTAGTTGCCCTTAGCGTTCCAGGGCTATGGTAACTTGCACGCCACAATTGCGGCAGCAAATACCTTCTTTGAGGAAAGTCTAAAAAGGCTCTCTTTCCGCCTGACGCAGGTCTTCATCGAACGTAGATGTTTCGGAAGGACCCCCAAAAAACCAGCAAATATAGGTAGGTACTTAATCACAGAAAGATGCTTCTTGAGCAGTTCGTGAAGGTTACCAGTCCTTCAAGTAGAGACTACTTGAAGTACTGGTCCCTCGGACTTGACCACAACCTACTGTTTGGAACAAGTACCTAATTTCAAAGATTCCAAAAATTGAAGATTATTAAGAATTTCATGTAAAACCCATGAAGACATATTTCACACAAGGCCTCGACGTGGTTTGCGTTCCTGAAGATAGTTTGATTACGTATGATGTATCCTACATTACTTGCAGCCTTAAGTCGACAACTGGACGTTACCTCCTTAAGAGTGGTCAGTGAGTGGTGATCAACACTGGGACAACATTCTGACGGATGCCAGAGTCAGTCACAGCCCCAATTGGTTGCGACATTTGTTCGCTGTCATTTTATAGTTTTGTGGAGTCACAAACACGCAGTAATGAGGGGGTATTAGGGTGTTTCGAGAGGTTTCTGTTTCAAATTCGACGTAATGTAAGTCAACATCAAACTGCAACATTTTTTTCACAAATTCTTTATAAGTACAGTTGTGGAGCAAGATGACATCGTAGGTTACTTTGTAGTATTTTAATAATCGCTAGCAGCAGTGGACTATCAGTGCACGTTATCCAGCTGAAGATGGGCTGAAGCCGATTATGCTCCTTCGAAATTCACCTCTGCCAAAGTTGCATAACGGACCCGGCTAAAAGTCTGCAGAGAAATATCATCGAGGCAAATTCTTATGGGGGGTAATTCTTTCGAAAAATCTCATAGCTCTAGCAGGCATTGGCCCTTGAGATCTTCGTCAGGCGAAAAGAGAGGACGCTGTGGTGTCTTTAGAAAGACACCACAGCGTCCTCTCTTTTCCTCAAAGAAGGAAGATTTGCTGCCGCGTGCAAGATACCGTAGCTCTAGAACACTAAGGGCAATTAAAGGAACACAGGTCGGTTTCAGTCTGTAAAAGTCTGACACAAACTCTCGCTTTACCCAGAGCGGGGGAAGGTATTTGATGATTTTCTTCCTAAAAGTAAAACGTGCAGACACTAAAAACTGTGGGTATTGACCTCAGAACAAGATCCGTACAGACTCTATACATTTTGGCAACATTTAACATTTTGAAAACTACTTTATCCACTTTTTTTATAGCCTACGTTAAATAACATTTATTTAGTGTTGTTAAAAGAAAACAACGGTTTAATACATTTTTAGTCTATTATAATGAACCAATCATATTAAAATCATACAGCGTTGTTTCATCATAGAATAAACCAAAAACAAACTTAAACTATCACCTTTTCCTTTTAGGGGTAGGCAGAACCACAGTTTATCAACTACTTCGACCTCAACATGTCTGTTTCTGTTTATTGATGATGATATAGTAGATTATGTGACTAGGGGATAAAGCAGTGTCTTTAAGTCGCGGGCGGCATGTTGAATTCCGAACGAAACGAAGGTTGCTAATTTTAATCCCGAACGTTAGTGAGGGATTTATATAATTAACTCCCGAGCACTGCAAGGGAGTTAATAAAGAAACCTGAGTGAAGTGAGGAATTTAAGCCGCCCTAGACAAAGACAGCTTTATCCCCGTGTTGGATACTCTACTTTTTACACCATCTGTGAGATAATTAAAAGACAATTTAGTAAAACAAATCATATAATAGAGAAATATAAGTATTATTTACGAGTTAATCTTAACTATCACTCTAAATGTTTTGAGATTTGAAACAAACAAAATTCACTACTCAAAGATTCTATAGTTTAAATTTTCTATAACGTCCCGCTTGTTCATTACTTTTTTTAGAAACTTTTTGTATTGTTTTTTTTTTGTTAGTGGCCAGTTTGAAATTTGAATAAACTTGTTTGATGCACTACATTTTAATTCACATAATGCTGACGGTTTTTCACGTTCCAAATTCATATCTCATTATTCCCTAGGGATCGCCCATACTGCATTATCTCCCTAGGGACATAATGACTTGCTTTAAGTGATGGTTCTATGACGTATAAAAGGGCATTATCGAGCAGGTGGTGTAAAAATTACTTTTTACACCACCTGCTCGATAATGCCCTTTAAATGATGGAATAATGAGATTTGAATTTGGAACGTGAAAAACCGTCAGCATTATGTGAATTAAAATGTAGTGCATCAAACAAGTTTATTCAAATTTCAAACTGGCCACTAACAAAAAAAAACAGAATAAAAAAGTTTCTAAAAAAAAAGTAATGAACAAGCGGGAGCGTCATTTAAACTATAGAATCTTTGAGTAGTGAATTTTGTTTGTTTCAAATCTCAAAACATTTTGAGTGATAGTTAAGATTAACTCGTAAATAATACTTATATTTCTCTATTATATGATTTGTTTTACTAAATTGTCTTTTAATTATCTCACAGATAGTGTAAAAAGTAGAGTATCCAACACGGGGATAAAGCTGTCTTTGTCTTGGGCGGCTTGAATTCCTCACTTAACTCAGGTTTCTTTATTAACTCCCTCGCAGTGCTCGGGAGTTAATTATGTAAATCCCTCACTGACGTTCGGGATTAAAATTAGCAACCTTCGTTTCGTTCGGAATTCAACATGCCGCCCGCGACTTAAAGACACTGCTTTATCCCCTAGTCACATAATCTACTATTATTTGATGTATATCATGAACGAGTATTCTATTACTGGTGAGCCAAATAAATAAAATAAATTATATATCTGGACATAAGAAATACATTTTACATAATATATTTACTGAAATTTGAATTAGATGTTTTAAGCACGAATCACATTTTTACTAACTTGACGCAGACAAAGTCGCGGGTAACAGCTAGTATTTATATAAAGTAAAAGAAAGGGGTTACTACTTCACTACTTCACTATTTGTGCAAAAAATAATTTCGCAACATCCGCGACTGGTGGCCGTCCTTCGAGAGGAAGCGCTTTCCACAGAAGTATGGATATGGACTGTATATTATGAAAGGAAGAATGAATGAAATCAGAATATGAGAAGGACATAATTATAATATTTTAATAACTATTCTTTATATTTACTTGGGTACTTATTTGTGAAAAAAAAAATACTCGAAAGCATGCAATATTCTATTTAGCTATGCGTATATATTTCATGCTTTTTTATTTTATTTTAAGACAGCTTAATTAAGTTAATTAATTGTGTTATAATTTGAAGTTAACCCATTTGCAACTAAATACGGACTAAGATACCCAAGTTAGGTAGTAAGTAGGTACCTATAGTTATCGTTATTGTGAATTAATGGAACATGTACGATAAACAATGGTTGCACAGTAACTTCTTGGAATTAAGTAGATTCTCTTTTATTTTTCAACTAGGTACTTGTTGAATTTTCAGGAAGGTTGTTTTGAAGAAAAAATTGAGAAATTGCACGGAAACCCGTAAAAAAAACACATTTTTCTTTATAACATTCGAACTGATCCTAGCTGTCAATATTAGGGTTAACTGTCAATCCCTTTATCCGTAGATTTGTCATTTTTTCTTTTTATCTATAGGTACTAATATTATAAAGGGAAAGGATTTGTATTTTTATATTTTTGTTTGTAACAAATATACTCACAAACTGCTAGGGCCATTTTAAAAATTCATTCACCAGTAGAATGCTCCTTTATCACTGAGTGACATAGGCTATATATTTTCTACTCTCACACGGCCAAAGTCGTTGGCAGAAGCTAAGCTTAAGTTTTCTTGGTTGTACGAGTATAAATAATTTCTTCACTTGCCTAGTTATTTATCTATTAGTTTATCCTTATTATTTATGTATTGTAATAGTTTTTAAGATAATGACGTCTATCGGGTCCGCTAGTTTTGAATAATATTTATTTTAATGGTGACACAGTGGTCTTCGCCTTAAGTGCTCATGCGCCCGTCCTATGACAGCATGACGCTAGCCGCGTGGTCGGTGACTTTTGTCATCATGTATCCTTATCTCGACGCTACTGCACTGATAATACGAGCGCTATTATTTTCATTGGCTGCGCGGAGGGCGTGCGCGCCCCCGCCTGCCTCTATAAAATCGACATACATCAAAATAGTTCTACATTTATTAATCTCGCGCCGCGCTTGACGCGTCACGTTTGTCTAACAAACGTAACATTAACACACCTTTTAATTAGTTTTAATTTTTAGTTTTTTTTTTTATCGGTAAGTTTAATATTATTGTGTAACTATTCAATTCATTTTCGTTTTTATTTTAATGAATTGAAGAGTTACCTGCTGATATTTTTTTTTACCAAACTTTTCATCTGGCAGAATATTATTTGCATTTCAATGAAAACAGTTCTGACTGTTGCAAATTACACTGGTCAATAGGACAGATCAGGTATCCGGGCCATAAGGCTGACTTGTCTGTGCTCACAAGGACAAGGACCGTGATCCCGATTAAAAAAGAATTGTGGCACCTATTGCAGTATCTGCATTTATAACTTGATCTCGAACTATATCAGCAGCGTTGTGTATCGAGTGATAATGCACGAGATAAAATTATTTGCATTTTGCACTTGCACTGTCATACGTAGCTAAAATTCAGAAAATAAATCTAGGTAGGAAGGTACTTTCGACAATCTCAGACATTAATCTGCATGGTTCTCAAACTTCTCATAATGATTTGACCGTTACATGTTTGCTGTAGATATAGACTTTAAAATACACTGACCTCTGAGTTAGTTTCGGTGTTTCTTCTCAGGGTAGTCAGCTAGGAAACATCGGCCTCATCTAGCAAAAGCTTTTTTTAAAACCTATTTGCAAAAAAAAAAAAAATACAACCGACTTCAATGCAAAAAAAAACACTAAAAAGTGCAAAATAACTTTACACTACATTGAAGTCGGTTGTATTTTTTTTTTGCAAATAGGTTTTAATTTTTTTTTTGCAATTAAGTAGTTTTATTTTTTTGTAAAAAGTTGTTTATTTTACACTTTTTAGTTGCGGTACCACAACTAAAAAGTACCTACCCCTCAGTCAAACTTAAAGTCATCGCGTATACGCATCAACAAAGCAATTTTACTTGTTACGACTTTTCTGTTGTGATCATATGAGGAGTTCCGATCCATATTTTCGAAGTTCATCATCAGATCATAACAATATTTCCTTCTTTTTGAAGTCGATTACATAAAATATTATCATTTATGAAACAATAAAAATCAATTTCTGCAGGGATCGATTCAATCATGTACTTTAAAAAAGATACTCTTCCTGTTTACTGATAATATAATTTTGGCATCGTTTGGTAAACATTGTGATAAACATCACATAAAATCCATTTTACAATAATTATTTCCTCATTAGAATAGTTAGCAAGCGAGTTCGTTAGTATGGAATTATGGATTTTAAGGAATATGAGTCATCGTACTTACTAATGAGTGATTGAATCTAATTGCAATCTATTTGTAATTATGGGGTTTTCTTGTAATTAAAAAAATAAGGTTAAATATTCATAATGCTTTTGTAATTCATTCAGCGTTTTTATTTGGCCCCGATACTAATTAACTGGCGTGCTTAAGTACTGTACTTAGTAAATCATCATGACATATAAAAATCCTTGATAACACTGATCACACTGCTTTTCGGAGTAGTTCTGTTTGAATAGTCGATCTTCACGTGCCAACGGAATATATTTTTTTTCGGCCTTTACATAATAAAGGTGACTGCTACATTTTCGGCCTATCCCGGATACCTTTGAGGGGAACTGCTAGGTCCAATCAATAGACATTAATTTTAGTTATTTAACATTTGTTACAGATTAAAATAGAATAAAAAAATGGCTTATTTGCAGTCGATGCCTAAATCTGAAACCATCAGGCTTCGTGAAAAATATGTTGGGTAAGTTATTTCTGGACTTAATTTTTTTTTATTTATTCTTCTTTAGTTACCAATTAGTTAAATCGTGCTTACTTTATTCACAACTAGCTGGTGCAAGCGATTTCATCCGAATCAAACTAAAAAAAAAAAACACAGTACCATGCCATTTGGTCAAAATTTCAAGAAGCATTTTTTTTGCGCCAAACCCTATTTTTTTTTATAATAATAGCCTAAAGTACTCCTTAAAACATTAGCTATCGACCAGTAAAAGTCCCGTCAAAAATCGGTCCAACCGTGACGGAGATTAATCGGAACAAAAAGACTTTCAGATAGACAAACGAATAAAATTTTTGGAAATTGCATTATTTTATAGGTACCAAATATACACTTCAATTTTATTTATATGTGTGTAGATGTAGGTAATGAGTTAATTTTTGTTACAGAGACGCGTGCCAATTATTCTTCCGTTCGTCTCCTTTGAAAATTGTACGCGGTGTTGCTCAGTACATGTATGATGAGACGGGCGAAAGATATCTCGACTGCATCAACAATGTTGCACACGGTAGGTATTGTTGTTATCTATATTTTGCGCAATATGCATTATTAAAGCCACTTAAGGTCATTTAAAACCAGTGTAGACCAGATGTTATCTGGCTGAAATATATTTTCAGGACGATATTATAAAGTCAATGATAACCCTAGCCCGTAGCCGACTGAATTTTTCAACAGTGCCCAGATCTTTTAGGGGCAATTATTATGTATTGGGCAAGGTTTTTCACGGTATGGCGAATTAAGCTACTTGGCTACATAATCTACACTAAAATATCCCGATTAGATCGATACTTGGTTGACGTCGCTGATTCATTGTTTATTTTGCAGTTGGCCATTGTCACCCACATGTGGTGGAAGCTGGCAGAAACCAAATGTCGTTAATATCGACTAACAATCGTTATCTTCACGACGAGCTTGTTATTCTTGCCGAAAGGCTCGTCAAGACCTTGCCAGAACCATTGTCGGTTTGTTTCTTCGTTAACTCCGGCTCGGAAGCTAACGATCTTGCCTTGAGGCTTGCCAGGATCCACACCAAAAACAAGGATGTCATTACACTAGACCAGTGAGTATTTTTTATTTTCGAAAACAATCTTATTCTAATTTTCGGGGATATTTATCTCTTGGGGTTACTCAGGACTTATCGGCATTTAACTTTATGGGACTTAAGGCCTTGTTTGTAAATTATTCAGTAATTGAGGAAAAGAGTCACTCTGCAGTCGGTACGATTAATATTATACTATTCAGTACAATTTTGATGCCATAAATCTGTATATATACTCGTATAATAACATATATTCATTAAGAAAAAGATAGTGATCGCGACATGAATACCGTAAGGTGCATTGAAGTGAGCACTATCCTTTAAAATTATTGGAGTGAAACGATCCTTCATTACACTGAATACAGACTTGCTTAAGGTCATTCTAATGTTCAGTCATCTAATAATCATGCTAGATAAGTTAACTGTTTTGGAATAAATGTCATTTGCCCACTGCGACGAACAAATGTTCAAGATAGATCGCCCCCTTCGTTCTTTTGTCGATACTTCGAGCTAGTCGAAGCGTTATTAGGGTGCTACTAGCGCCTGTTTGTTACAGCGCGTATCATGGTCATCTTACATCTATGATTGATGTGTCTCCCTACAAATTTAACCTACCCGGAGGGCCAGACAAGCCAGAATGGGTTCATGTGGTAAGTTACACATATTGACTGGGTTGCACAGGTCCCGTAGTTGCATTAGTTTATAGGTCACGCTTTATCTTTATTTTTATCTCTAAACTATATTTGGATGTTCTTACATAATTTTAAAGATAGTTAGTTATTGGTAATGATAAAAATAATCTCTGTACCTAACTTGTAATGTAAAGATATTACGTTTGATGATGATTCATATTTATGAGTGATGTCTTTCTTTAACTGATTAGGTAACAATTAAGTTAATTGTAATTAAAAATTAGTGGTTTCGTTATCACCTAAATTGCTATATGTTTATTGAATTAGAAAAGGTAGATTTGTAAACATCAATAAAAATTTTAAGTCGTTTAAAAAGTAGCTAATAGTACCAACATTAACAGTGGCAGTGGTAGTGCCAGTAGTAGTAGCAGTTTAGTAGGTAGTAGTAATAGTAGGTGTGGAGGTAGTAGTAGTAGTGGTGGTGGTAGTAGTGGTGGTAGTAGTGGTGGTAGTGTAGTATTTAGTAGTAGTAGGTAATAGTTCCTAATGTACTGAATTTGTATTTCTGGTGTACAATAAAGAATATATCTATCTATCTAATAGACACTGTAATCTGCTTTTTTATATCACTTCAGTAAAGAGATTTAACTGCAGCTTCCCATTTAAATACATAATTGAATACGCATATTTTGATATAAGTGATTAAATTGCCTAATCATGATTAATTACCTCAAACAGGCACCAGTTCCTGATATATACAGAGGAAAGTACGTATATCCCAACGACTCTCAAAATGAAGAAGAGTTAGGGAAATTGTACGCTGATGAAATTGGCGAAATCTGCAAAGAGAGCAAACGTAAAAATGGTGGTGTTTGCGCATTTATTGCGGAAAGCCTCCAAAGTTGCGGTGGTCAAATCATTCCACCTGATGGATATCTGAAAAGAGTCTTCCAGTAAGTAGTGTACAACTTTTTATTTTATTCTTTCCAATTTTGAATCTTAAATCAAGGCACTATTTTGCAAAATTAATCGTCTTTTAAGTAGAGGATTTGGTGTACTTACTTTATTATACAATAAAGTATCGCACTAATATTATAAAGGCGAAATGTGTGTGTGTGTGTTTGTTATTTCTTCACGCTCGAAAGGCTGAATAGATTTGGATGAAATTTAGCGTACGAGTAGGCCATCTCACAGAATAACACATAGGATATTTTTATCCCGGGATAATGTTCTCGGGACGATGTTCTACTTTTACGCGGGCGAAGCCGCTGCCAGCAGCTAGTGAATAATTAAGAATAGTCTAGCTCTAGTAAAAAATTCGAGAGATTCGAAGAAGGCCACCAACCCGCACTGGGCCCACGTGGTGGATTACAGCCCATTCCCTCTCGTAGAGAGGAGGCCTGAGTCCCAACAGTGGGAACATTATAAGGCCGACTATGCTATGCTATGCTAGCTCTAGTTTGCAAGTAAGCAAAACGCGAACAACTATCGATTGTAGTTAAAATAAGATTTCAATAATTGTTTATCTATTTGGCCTTGTGTTATTTACATGTAGGTACGCTCGTTTAATACATAGATAGGGACAATTGATACAATTGCCCTTTGATACCTAATAATGCTGTGGAAGATATTGCTGGTTCTTATTTATTTGTTTTATACTTTTATGAGACTTTTAATTTTTTTTCTTTAAAAAACGTTGCTCCACTCCATTAGGAATTTCTCCTGTATTGTGGATGCGTTCAAAAACATGTAAACTCACATACACAAGACACCCAGACCAGAAACACCTTACAAATATTTGTTCCGAGCGGGAATCGAATCCACGACACGCAGCGTAGCAGTCAAACGCTCAACCACTGCGCCAACCGTGCGGTCATGTATCATATTGTCTTCGATGGCCGAATTATCCAACGCTATTTGGGAAACTTTGTTCAGACTCTCGAAATGATAGGTACGCGAAACAATTCACTTGTGATGTTGCAGCAAGAAATTCCTAGGTATAGATAAAGGAGAGAGAACACTTTTATACTTGTACGTAATCCAGATTTAAAAAATCTAAAACATAATTTCAGTCATGTTCGCGAAGCTGACGGTGTGTGTATAGCTGATGAAGTCCAAGTTGGTTTCGGTCGTGTGGGCACGCATATGTGGGCATTTCAGACGCAAGACGTCGTGCCCGATATCGTGACTATGGGCAAACCCATGGGCAATGGGCATCCTGTCGCTGCTGTTATTACTACACCTGAGATTGCGAAGAGCTTCGCTGATACTGGAGTGGAGTACTTCAACACGGTAAATATTTAATTGAATGTTTTAAAAGGAAAATCAAAACCATTTATTTCTAATAAACCATTTACAGGGACTTTTGAATTGTCAAGATTTCGGTCAGTCGGCAAAATGATGCTAACTGCACATTCCAAAGCGTAGATCCCTATGGAGAAGAATTTACAAGAAACATATTTTCAGTTACATATTTCTTGTTACTTTTATTATGTTAGAACCATGTAAATAAATAAAGTAAAAAAAAACCAATTCGAAATACAGAAATTAAAACAAGCCACTGGCAGTTAAGAGATGATCAGTCTCAACTGACAGCGCAGCGTGCGTTCACGGACATGGCGCTTATATTAAGCAACACTAAAGGAAACCGAATGATTCAATCCAGGCGTCGCGTCACCATCAGTGAAACATTTGAGTGAGCATGACAAAGTCAACTGCCATGCATTTATGTCAAATATTATTTAACCTACAATATTGGTAATTGAATTGAAGAGATTTAATATGCTTGTAGATGTTCCTTGCATTAAAAAACGCCTTGTTACTTTAGAATTTTCCAAATGGAAAATAACAACAGACTTGCGCAGAAACGTGTTTTTCTCATTAGTTGTTAATAATAAGCAAGAAGTTTAAAACAGAGTATCGTATCTGCGCTAATCGTTTGATGCAACACCTGTTTTTATTATATATCTGCTAAATGTTTGGCAAAACAATCTGATATGATATAGTTATAGGTTTATTTATATACCTACGCTATCTGACGCGTATTCAAAGTGACCTATCTCTACTTTGCTCGTAGATAGGAAGCTATTTATACAAACATCTGAAAATCTGTTTTTAAAATTCGGTATTCTTTTGCGCCCTTAAGAAGTCCTTATCAAGGTGAATGCTCCAGCCCGCGAAATTCAAATTTTAGAAAGTTTTTTTGTAATTACAATTTGCCGCTAAATACGAAAGTACCTAGTAGTACAGTAGTAAAACGTCAAGTTTTTATTAAAATGGCACATTTTAGCTCTTTTCTAAGTTAAATGATTTTAATCATTTTAATAGTATAAATACATATATGTAATTGCCGCAAATATTTTTTTTTTACCTTGCTGTACGATATTGAATTGCAAATTGCAAAAACGCACGAACATTTGAATTTTACGGGTTATCGTGGATCATGTAGGTAAATCGTACTATTCAATTTCCATTGATTGTGGCTATTTATAACAAATTGTTTTATTTACTTACAGTACGGTGGGAATCCTGTTTCCTGCGCAATCGCAAATGCTGTCCTCGATGTGATCGAAGAAGAGCGTCTGATGGAGCGTGCGAATCGTGTCGGCAATCACTTGCTAAACCGTTGTCAACAGCTGAAGCACAAACATAGCTTAATTGGCGACGTTCGAGGAAGGGGACTGTTTGTAGGAGTAGAACTAGTTACTGACAGGGAGACTAGGACTCCAGCGACGGCAGAAGCCAAACATGTTGTTAATAGGTACGTACCAAAAACGACACCTATCAGTCTATACTGACTAAAAACTTACCATTCTTCCTTCTTTGCCGTCGTCCCAGGACCCCGGGTTTCACTTTCGCACTACCCGTGGCCCCAGAAGGCTTCGACCTTGCTGGGGCCCAACGGTTTGCTGATATCTCCTTGAGGCGCGCGTCGAACAAAACGCGCTGTCGACGACTTGGGCTCGGTCCGGACGGTCGGACGGCAAGCAAACCATTGCTCGCCGTCCGCAAGCCCGGTTTCATACCCTTAAGGGATGAATTTCGGAAAATCCTCTCCTGGTGCTTGCAGGCACGTCATAAAAGGAAACCTGCAAAATTTCACGCTCCTAGTCCTAGTAGTTTTGGCTGTGTGTTGATATGTCAGTCAGTCAGTTTCACCTTTTATACATACCTAGATATAGTTTAGGCTCTAAATTCCTGGGCAAAGGCCTCCCTCCTCTCCTTCCGTGTTATGCGGGCCCACGCTTCTTCCTTCCAGTTCTGGTGAAATCTATCTAATTCGACCCGCCAGTACCTCTCTGGTCTACCGCAACCTCGTCGCACTGTTTCGGGGCACCAATTTTGTGCTATTGGCCCACAGTTTGTCGGGTATGCGGCAGACATATCCTGCTCAGTCCCAAATAAATTAATTTTAATTAAAATCTGTTTATTTACAGGATGAGGGAGGAGAAGATTCTCATAAGTCGCGACGGTCCAGACAGTAACGTGTTGAAATTTAAGCCACCTATGGTGTTCTCGACACAAGACGCTGATCGGCTCATCGAAACGTTGGACAGGGTTCTAGAAGAGCTGGACGGAACAAGGACATCCGTCACCAACATCAAGCTACAGGTAATAATATATTTTATTTATAATTTTATTTTTAGGCTTATAGATTGTACTAGATTTTTTTTTTTTTTAATTGATATAAACCAGCGCTTGACTGCGATCCCACCTGATGGTAAGCAGTGATGCAATCATTGATGGTGAGGCGCACTAGTTTATTAAAAAATAAAAAAATATTTTTAGATCATAGAACTTAAGACTGGTTTTGAAAACGGGTGGATTTTAGTTAGTAAAAATCTGACACGTCGCTCGCTTCACCCAAAGCGAGAGAAGTTATTTGAAGATTTTGTACCTAAAAAAAGCTGTTATCAATTTTCTAAATATACATTGAATAAGGAAAATTAAAAAAAATCTTATCTCTTCATAATAATAATTTCACCATCAAAACAGCAACTTTTTAATAAATCAAGACTGAAGGTAATGGTAATCCTCGTATACTCACAGATTCGTTATTTATTTACAGGTCCTGGTAACCCCAATTGATGAAACGAAAAATGAGGCAGCTTTAAATACCACCGTTAAGCAGAGCATCAAAAGTTCGTGACCAGAATAATAATGCGAAATGTAAAATAATAAGTATTAATCGAATATTAAGGATGTAAATATAGATAGATGTATTTAGGATAATTTTACTCTTAAAACTTTATATGTAAGGAGCAAAGCAATAATATTTGTAAATGAATAATTATAAAAGGTTTTGTTTAAACTTTAAAGTACTTTTTATTTTTTATCACAAGCAGTCATAAATTTTTGCGAAAACGTGAATTTACTGAATATAGAAGAACATTATTCTTGTGTGTTTATAAAATTTATAATAAATTTACAAGATGCACAGTTATGGATAAAATAGTACTACTTATTAATCTTAGTTTGGCACAGTAATCATAAAACAAAAATAAAAAGCAAAATAGGTTTAGTATTCACATTTTAGAAAATAATCTCGGAACTACTGGGAAACGCACCTCTAGTGCGTTTGTTATAATCAACATTTTTATATAATTGCCGGTAATTCTCCTTAGTAACAAGCTGTATTGGTTTATGACAAGGTTCTATTTCTGTTTTGGTATCATGCAAAATTTCATACTGTATAGATCCAGGGGCAGCAATACAGTCTTTGTAACTGGCTGTGTGCTCTTTGCTACAGTTAGCACATTTTGGTGGTTCCTCATCTGAAATCCTGTCACACTTTTTGGTAAAATGCTCTCCAGCACATTTCACACAAGTCACAGTACCTTGGCAGTAACGCTGAGAGTGACCCCACTTTTGACAGCGATGACAATGCCTTGGTTTTGTAATTGGAGGCTCCAGTTTTACATTATTTCCCAATATCTCAGTTACTTTTAAAATAGCTTTTCCTTCATCATCATAAGGCACTACAGCTAGAACTAGTATGGTGTTGTCCTTTCTCTCTACCTTAGTGTACATTTTATGCACTCTTATTATGGGAATCGAAACTGATTTCAAAGCCTCTTTAATTTTATTCAAATCTGTATCTTTTGGTAATCCTCTGAAGACTACTTTCATTTTTCTCTTCAATGGATCTCCAAAAGTGTGAAATGGTAATTTAAGATCTTCAAAATATTGTATCATCTGTCTGTGGTCATTGTTGTTTACGCAAGTTATTTTAGTGTAGTTTCTACCAAGGTGGGGTTGATAAAATTTGATTCCCATCCATAGTAGCTTTTTGACATGTACTTCAAAGTCGGTTGGTTTATGTAAGAATATCGGTGGAATTTTCAATTTAAGTTTTGGCCATTTCGCGAGAAGTTCGGGATTTACATCTTGATCTAAAATAATGCTAACTGCCGATGCTGTTGATGCAGGATTTGGCTCAGTTGAAACTTGGCTTTCTTTGTTTAATTCATTTGCAGGTTTATCAACGTTAACATTCTTAGCTTTCTGCCTTCGTTTTCTGGCCATTTTAGAACTCTGAAAAACAATACATTCACTAAGTTCCTGTACATTCAGGGTATAACAATAGATTAAAATATTATTGAAAATACAGTTAAAAAAAAAATACCACATGGAATATTTACACTATCATAAAATTCAAGTTCTAATAGTTTTCGAGAAACTGGCAATGATAGGTATTGTTTCTATTAGAAAGATAAATGTAATTTATTCACGTTATCTACTTATTTGAAATAGGCTCGATAGAAATACAAAACTTCCAGACTTACGTTTTAAATACGATAACAGAACACCAGAAATACAATGGATAGAAGATGTTTTCACAAACTAGCTATGTTGGAAATTATAAAAAAAAAGTAGTCTACCCTCCAAATTCTAACTTTGAAAAATATGTTCCTATTTTTTTTTGTAATGTTTTTGGCTTGGGTACTAAGTTCTTGCCATGTCTTCGTATGAATAGTTAATTTGTTTACCGTTAGAATATATGTACACTAGGGAATGCAAAAACGGACAAAATTAAAAAACGGTTTTTTTCGGGTTTCCTAGAAAAGAAACCCGGTTTTCTTGATAACCGGTTTGAAAATAGGTTATTTTTATTGTTTGTGTAAATGATATTTTTAAATTGATTGTGAAATTCGGGCTGCCTAAAACTTGCATATTTTTAATAATTATTTAGAAACTTATAATTCAAAAGAAATTGTATACCTAATATGGCCATAAATTCTGTTACAAATAAAAAAAATATTTATTTCATAAAAGCGAATGTCTTAAAATGATGTCGAACATAGATAATCTAAACCAGAAATACGAAACTGAAACTAGCAGCTAGCATCCGCCAGGGACGGATCTTGAGAAAAGAGCCCGAGGAAACAAAATATTTATAAAGTAAAAGTCATCTAAAATTGATCAATTTACGAAGATGAGAAGAAAGATTACACAGATTACAGTTTAATAAAACTTTACATTAACAATTTTGAACTGGAATTTTAAATCGAATATTTTAACTTTGATTCTAAATACTCGAATCGATCCAAACTCGGTCCAACGTCTACTTGGAGTGGCCTTGAGGTCTGATATTATTTTCAAGAGGGATACTCCATCCCTTAATTTTTTTTTTAAATTTATGAATTTGGGTTTTTATGATAACTATTCTGTAACTTTAGTCCTGAACACTCGAATCAATCCAAACTCGGTCCAACGTCTACTAGGAGTGTCCTTGAGGTCTGATATTATTTTCAAGAGGGATACTCCATCCCTTAATTTTTTTATTTTTTTATTAATTTGGGTTTTTATGATAACTATTCTGTAACTATAGTCCTGAACACTCGAATCAATCCAAACTCGGTCCAACGTCTACTTAGAGTGTCATTGAGCTCTGTTATTATTTTCAAGAGGGATACTCAATCTCTTATTTATTTTTTTTATGTATTAATTTATGAATTTGGATTTTTATGATAACTCTTCTGTAACTTTAGTTCTGAACACTCTAATCTGTTAAAACTTAGTTCAACGCCTACTTGGAGTGTCTTTGAGGTTTGATATTATTTTCAAGAGGGATACTCTTTCCCTTCATTTTTTTTTAAATGTATTATGTTACGAATTTTGACTTTTATCATAACTCTTCTGTAACTTTAGTTCTAAACACTCGAATCTGTTCAAACTTAGTTCAACGTCTACTTAAAGTGTCTTTGAGGTTTGATATTATTTTCAAGAGGGATACTCAATCTCTTCTATTTTTTTATAATTTATTAATTTGGATTTTTATGATAACTCTTCTGTAACTTTAGTTCTGAACCACGAATCTGTTCGAACTTAGTTCAACGTCTACTTAGAGTATCTTTGAGGCCTGATATTATGTTCAAGAGGGATACTCCATCCTTTCTATTTTTTTTTTAAATTTATTAATTTATGAATTTGGATTTTTATGATAACTCTTCTGTAACTTTAGTCCTGAATACTCGAATCAATCCAAACTCGGTCCAACGTCTACTTAGAGTGTCATTGAGCTCTGTTATTATTTTCAAGAGGGATACTCAATCTCTTAATTATTTTTTTAAATGTATTAATTTATGAATTTGGATTTTTATGATAACTCTTCTGTAACTTTAGTTCTGAACACTCTAATCTGTTAAAACTTAGTTCAACGCCTACTTGGAGTGTCTTTGAGGTCTGATATTATTTTCAAGAGGGATACTCTTTCCTTTTAATTTTTTAAAAATTTTATTATGTTACGAATTTTGACTTTTATCATAACTCTTCTGTAACTTTAGTTCTGAACACTCGAATCTGTTCAAACTTAGTTCAACGTCTATTTAAAGTGTCTTTGAGGTTTGATATTATTTTGAAGAGGGATACTCAATCCCTTCAATTTTTTTTTTTAAATTATGTTACGAATTTTGACTTTTATCATTTATTAATTTGGATTTTTATGATAACTCTTCTGTAACTTAAGTTCTGAACACACGAATGTGTTCAAACTTAGTTTAACGTCTACTTAGAGCATCTTTGAGGTCTGATATTATTTTCAAGAGGGATACTCGTACCCTTCTATTTTTTTTAAATTTATTAATTTATGAATTTGGATTTTTATGATAACTCTTCTGTAACTCTAGTCCTGAACACTCGAATCGATCCAAACTCAATCCAACGTCTACTTAGAGTGTCACTAAGCTCTGATATTATTTTCAAGAGGGATACTCAATCCCTTCTACTTTTTTTTATGTATTAATTTATAAATTTGGATTTTTATGATAACTCTTCTGTAACTTTAGTTCTGAACACTCGAATCTGTTCAAACTTAGTTCAACGTCTACTTAGAGTGTTTTTGAGGTCTGAAATTATTTTCAAGAGGGATACTCAAACCCTTCTATTTTTTTTTAAATTTATTAATTTATGATTTTGTATTTTTACGATAACTCTTCTGTAGTCCTGAACACTCGAATCGTTCCAAACTCGGTCCAACGTCTACTTAGAGTGTCATTAAGCTCTGATATTATTTTCAAGAGGGATACTCAATTCCTTCTATTTTTTTATAATTTATTATGTTACGAATTTTGACTTATATCTTAACTCTTCTGTAATTTTAGTTCTGAACACTCAAATCGGTTCAAACTTAGTTTAACGTCTACTTAGAGTATCAATGAACTATGATATTATTTTTAAGAGGGATACTCAAACCCTGAAAGTTTTTTTTTTAAATTTATCATAAAAATCCAAATTTATAAATTAAAAAAAGTTTAAAGGGATCGAGTATCCCTCTTGAAAATAATATCAGACCTCAATGACACTCTAAGTATACGTTGGACCGAGTTTGGATCGATTCGAGTGTTCAGAACTAAAGTTACAGAGGAGTAATTATCATAAAAATCCAAATTCATAAATTAATAATAAAAAAAAAAATTAACAGATGGAGTATCCCTCTTGAAAATAATATGGAGTTCCTGTGCCTACCTTCCGGCTCCATCATCAGATCAGTTCGATAGTACCTTATAGCCAAAGTCACCACATGACAATTCTAATAAGTCCAAACACGGCTTTTTTTTGAGGTGGGAAATCGTCAAAATGACTTCTCGCGCTCTGGGTGGAGCTTGAGGGCGTGTCAGACTTTTACTGACTAAAACCACACCTGTATCCTTCAATTACCCTTTGCAATCTAGGGCTACGGGTTTCCCTTTCAGAAATTCTCCGCGGTCCTAGCTAGCGGGCATCGGCCTTGCTGGGCCCCTACGGTTTGCTGACATCTCTATGAGGAGCGCGAGGATCACTACGCGCTGTTGACGACTGGGCTCGGTCCAATTAATTACCGAACAGCCGGATGGCGAGCTACCCAGTGCTCGACGTCCGCAAGCCCGCGTCTACCGTTGCTGGTAGTGGGGATCGGAATTACGGCGGCTAGGGCGTGAGGATCTTCGTTCCCTCACACGTGCAGCCTCCTCCTTCGCTAGCATTACTGCTTCGCAGAGAAGGCGACCGCCTGCCATTCCTCCTCGCTCCGGACCATAGCCTGAACCAGAGCCCGACGCGAAAGGTCGCTGCCGCCAATTGCCTCCACGAGGACACGGCGGTGCTCCGCCCAAGCGGGGCACACCTCCACCGTATGCTCTACCGTGTCCTCTGGGTGGTCCGCACAATGATGACACCCGGGCGTTGCTTCCGCCTGAATCCGATGCAGGAACCTTCCGAACTTGCCATGTCCGGTGAGGACCTGCGTCATGCGGTAGGTGAGGACGCCATATTGCCGCTCCAGCCACTCCTCAAAGAGGGGACTTACCGCTATAATTGTAGCGTGCCCAGCACTGGGTTGCGACAGTCGCCGTCGCCATTCCACCATGAGATCCCGCCGGAACTCTGTCCGCAATACCGCGACTTGGCGCGGCAGCGGAGTTTCGCCCCGGCGTTGCATCTCCACGCGCAAATCGTGCATGCATGCAAGGACTGTTGCCTCCAAATTCCATGGTGGCAGGCCAGCAAGGAGGCTCGCCGCTTCGCGGGAAATCGTGCGATATCCCCGTACCATCCGGATGGCCATGACCCTCTGGCAAGCGTTCAGCATGGCTGCCGGTCGCTTTTGCAGCGACGGCGAAGTCCAAACACGGCTAGGTTACATTGATTAATTATGGAGTTCCAGTGCCTACCTTTCGGCTCCATCATTTTCATCAGATCACTTCGATGATACCATTTTGAACGGAACTATTCAGAACCATTCATTTATTTGTATTGTCATAGTCGCTTAACTATCTTCATTGTGATATCATTCTATATGAGTATGAAGTTCCGTTGACCATTTTTGGTCTTCGTCATCAGTTCCACTTTATCAAATGTTACATTTTGACTTAAGCATTTACTGCTTAAGTTCTCGATGAAAATACCAAAATCACTATATGGTTGCTTATAATATTTGACAAGTTCCCTCGATTCCTTATAGATTTTCCCCATTATCAGAACGGGATTTTGAAAACAATGGGACAAATTTGGAAGCATATCCTATAAGGGAAAAAAATTTTGCAAATCAGTCCATAAACGACGGAGTTCTGAGGTAACAAACATAAAAATATACAACCGAATTGATAACCTCCTCCTTTTTTTGAAGTAGGTTAAAAAAATAGTGCCATTTGAAAGTAATAAAAAACTCGAAAAAAACCGGAAACCTGAAAATAAAATCCGGGATTTTTAATAATTAAATATGTGCCAAAAAACCGGTTTTTCGGTTTTCGTTTAAACCGGTTTGCATTCACTAATGTACACGTTCTAATGTTTTTGGCAGCAAATGTATCAAGGCAACCTTCTCGGCAAGCTTAGTGGTAAAATTTTGTTACACTTATAATCTTTTTTCTTTCTTGAGGCAATTTTATTTTAATATATTTACTGTACAATTTCAACGTATTTCGGTGTGTTTAGTATTTCCCGCTATTTCTAATACCTAAATTGAAAAGGAGTGGGGTATTTAAAGAAAACTGATTACTCTGCGTAAAGTGGGAATAGAACCTGCATCAATTTTCAACACGCTGCTGAAGCATAGCATAGCATAATCAGCCTTTTAATGTTCCCACTGCTGGGACTTAGACCTCCTCTAGGAGAGGGGATGGGCCGTAATCTACCAGCGGGCCCAGTCCGTTTGCTGAAGGTCGTGTATTTCTTTATCGTACTATAGATAGACCAACACTTTTTCTGTTGATAAAAAAGATCAGGCTGGCGTGACTTGTGAGGACTCAGTATCTAGGCAAAGAATACTGTTAGTGCCAGAATTAGTCGAAATTCCTTGAAGAAACCAAAAATGTTTTAAATTCGCTAGAATTATGAATGATTCACATAAGACTAACTTTCAAACAACGCATTGAAACGGCTTTCAATACAATTAAGAAGGAAATACAACTTCGTACAACAACTGTCGAAATACGAATCAGATGTTGGGCCTGCATTTACAACAGAGGTCAACAATTTGGGCAGGATTTGTAAAAAATATGAAATAAATGTTAAAAATGCAATTTCATTTTCTTTTATTTCTACTAAAACCCACGAAAAGAGAGATACGAGACAGATTTTACCTTATAAGAGTGAGATAACATTTTTTTCACTCAAGAGTTTTCCCTTTGCCAAATCTTCAATAGATAGATTAGATATTTACTATGATTTATTATGAAAGAAAGCGTGGAGCGTTTTGTCCAAAAAGAGTAAAGATTACATAAACGCTCCACGCTTTCTTTCATCTATCTATTGAAGATTTGGCAAAGGGAAAACTCTTGAGTCATCAAACTAAATGTCCGAATTATTTTGTAATTTTTAGTGCGTGCTAAAAGCGTGTTTTTTAGTTTTTTAAACTATTATTTTTATTTTATACTTTTTAGTCTTCCTATTATTCAAACTAAACCCTTCCATTTTATACCTAAATCATAGGGCTGCATTTCAGATAGCCAATCCGCCACCTTGGGACGGCCGCCATGTTGGATTTAGGTCACGTGATTATTTTTTTCGTATCCCATTCAGCAAACCCTTTCATTTAATACCCATATCATGGGGGTGCATTTCAAATAGCCAATCCGCCATCTTGGATGTCCGCCATGTTGGATTTAAGTCACGTGACTATTTTTTTCGTATTTCTGACAGCAAACCCTTTCATTTGATACCCATATCATGGAGGTAGATTTCAAACAGCCAGTCCGCCATCTTGGGGAGGCCGCCATATTGGATTTGTAATAACGTTTCTTAGCTAGTCATGTATTGTCATCAGAACTAAGAGTGTGTGCAAAATTTCATCCTAATCGAAGACCGGGAAGTGGGTCAAATTAAGATTCCAAGATTTTCTTACATAGTTACAAGTGAAGCTAATATAAAAAACTTTTTACAAAAAAAAATACAACCGACTTCAAAGTAAAAAAAAAACACTGAAAAGTGCAAAAAACTTTAATTTCGGAAGTCGGTGTTTCTATAATAGTTTTGTCTCTTCGTTAGTCAACACCGACTTCCGAAATTAAAGTTATTTTGCACTTTTCAGTGTTTTTTTTTACTTTGAAGTCGGTTGTATTTTTTTTTGTAAAAAGTTTTTTATTTTACACTTTTTAGTTTTGGTACCACCACTAAAAAGTACCACTCAGCCAAACTTAAATACCTTATAGCCAGAGTGCATCTCATGACAATTCTAATAATCCCAAACACGGTTAGATTACATTAATTTATTACAGAGTTCCGGTGCCTAACTTCAGGCTTCATCATCAGATCATTTCGATATATTCCCCCTCTACTTTTACTCAGTCATCAACTACACGTATAAACAAAGCAATTTTACTTGTTACGACGGTTCTGCTGTGATCCTATGTGGAGTTCTGTTCCATATCTTCGAAGTTCATGATCAGATCATAACAATATTTCTATGGGACCAACTCGGAACCATAACCTTTCAATCAAAAAAAAAAATTTACAAAATTGTTCCACAATTGACCGAAAAATCGGTGAACATACATAAAAATAAAAAATAAAAAACATAAACATTCAATCGAACATATAACCTCCTCCTTTTTGAACTCGGTTAAAAAGCGTGTTAAAAATAGATAGATTTGTAATTCTATTATTATGAGGCTACTAGGTAGCTACTACCTACTTAATAATAAAAAGAATAATCGGCGGAAAAGTGCGGAGCGGACACAAAGGGTTTCACCGTAATTTTATTTTTTTATTATAGTGTCAATAGAAATATACACTACACTATGTCTAAATGTCAATTGTCTGCCTATTACAGTTCATGATATACAACCCGCTAACAAACAGACTTTCGGGTACGGAACCCTACAATATCGTAACCTTTCTATTCCTACATACAACGACTAGAAAGGAATTACCCTAGCATTTAGGTGCATTGTGTATGGGGACACAATATTATTTACTTCCCTCTACAAATTGCAGCTGTGCCCATTACTACGTAGGTTTGGTATCTACGCACGCACACACAATCACGCTAGTGATACAATTATGATTTAAAAAGAATTTATGATTATTTTGGATAAAAAATTACCTACTCTGAAAAGACTGAAATCGATTCAGTAGCGGAACGAATCTGAACATACCTACTAATTTCAGGATAATATGCGTTTATATATATTTATTATATATATACATTTTGTATAGACAGTTCAGTTTGAATTTATTGTGGTGCATGCTTAAAACCAATGATATTATAAGTAAAAAGGTGCTTAAAACACAAACCAACATTCTAGGCATTATAAAGAAGTTGTGATGTGGTTTGAGATATGTTAATCTCATAAGAATTACATTATTCACTTTTATGAGAATATTAAAAACTAGATGAATAAAAAATATGGTACGTATTACAAAACTATAATATATCGAATATAATATTTTTTGAGGGTAGTTTAAAAAATAATGGACAAAGGTTTGTTCGGTATGAATTCAAATGTCGAGCTAAATAAACCATTTAACGTACTTTAACTTGTTTACTACTTGTATATGACTTTAAAAAAACTGGGCAAGTGCCAGTCGGACTTGCGCCCTGAGGGTTCCGTACAAACATACATATGTAAACAATTCAATTCCCGAATGAAGTCTTGAAGATTTTTCCGAATTGCAATTTTTTATTTTGTCGTGACGTAACAACATATTTACAGTTTTCAGATTTATTCACATATATGTGCTATAAGACCTTGCTTTATGCCAAATTTCAGGATTCTGGGTCAACGGGAATTACTCTATGAATTTTGATTCCCTCGAGATTGTCGAAATATACGTTTTTTGCGACATAAACGGCCGTATCTTTTTTTTTTAGTTAACTTAGAAATCTGAATTTTTACAGCTTTAAGAGACCGCAGACGTGAGTATATGGTTTTAATTTCAACTCGATACTTCTACGCGTTCCCGAGATAAAGGGCCTTGATAGACAGATAGACAGACAGACGGACGGACAACAAAGTAATCCTATAAGGGTTCTTTTTTTTCCTTTTGAGGTACGGAACCCTAAAAATGAAAGTGTATGCTTGTTTTTGGTTTGCACTTATCATGGATATACTTAAGAGTAAGTTTATAGTTAATCCCGCCGAAGCTCGGCGTTGCACACCGTGCGTATGTGCAAGGCTGTTGCCTCCAGATTCAACCCTTTGACACGCATTCTACTGGCGAATCTCTTCCGCAGCGTACGCGCCCACTACGAAGTTAAAGGGCCTAGGACCACATGTCTCCTGTATAGAAACTCGGGTAGAAGGCATTTGCTGCTAGGGGGATCTCTAGGTAGAAACCGCTTAAAGGCAGCTCCAGCCTGCTTCAGTCTGGGATTAAAACGTCGGAAGTTTTTCACAAAGTTCCACCAGCTGACGAGGTGGTGGTTGTGGGCTGTGGTGGTAGTCGTGGCCACTCGTGGTGGTAGGTAGTGGTGTTGGTGTCGACGATGAAGTACCTGGGATACCAGTTCCTGGTATTTCATCGTAGACTCAAAGCCGATGTGAATCTCTTGGTCACGAGAATCATGAAAACACAAATGTGATCGAAAACTTAAATAGCCTGAAGACCGTAGGTATTATTTTAGTAAATCTTTTGAACTCGAGTACGACTTGAATTTATAAATACACTCTTTAAAAAAAACTTATGTTGATCAAATAAAAGTTTCTGTTTGGGTATTAGGGCATCGAATATACCTATTGACATGATATTTACTTTATTATGTTACCATCCGAGAGAAAAACCAAAAATTTAATTACTGCTCAAAGCAATCAACAGCTCTAACGAAGTAACTACTGAAAACGCACCCAAACTAGGTTAGATATAAGCTTTAGATTCAGTTCACATAGATAGTAACCATCTAAAATTTGGAACACGTACCTACAAAAAAAGTTCCCTGTCGCATGCCTATTTCCGAGTCAGCTTTTGCGATTGCCAAATCTACGACTCCGTTGGTTCTAAAGCTCGAAAGCATATTTATTTTATAAGCGAACAAAAACATAAATCACAAAATCTTCCGCTCCAAATATTGTCAATGCCGTGTACTCTTTCCGACAAAGAAATCAGACCTTTCCAACTGTCTTTATCATTGAGCCATCTATTGAGCAAACCGACTTTACTGGCTCTATAAAAAATATACAATAACTTTCGACGTAGAATGTACTGTCGCGGGCACATGGTTTCGCTTACGATGCTGTAAGAGTAATGATCGTTTTGATTTTTATGAGAACGTAACATTAGGTTTTGTTATAGCATGTTTGAGTAAGTATTGCGATGTACCACAATAAAATAACAAGTAGGTATTTACAGTACTTACCTACTCTGAGTGCTATACTTCATCTGTTTATGTAATTAACTAAATGTAAACAATCTTGACATGTCTTTTATCTAAAAGTTGTCTAAATTTTTTATCTAAAAATGTTTACAATTTGTTATTTACCTATGTCGACGATGTTTGATAATTAACTAAATTTAAATAATTTTTGAATGTCTTTTATACTATTTTGTTTTGATAAAAAGACATATCAAGATTGTTTACGTTTAGTTAACTACCTAAACAGATGGAGTATAGTTGTTTTTATGTGAACGAGTTTGTTTTACGTTAACACGATCGATACGTTTACGACGTTCGGCGCTCCGATTGGTCCGCTCTAAGCTCTTAACCAATCAGAGAGCCAAACACAGTAAACGTTTCTATCGCATTAACGTAAAAACGACTCGCACTCAGCGCACTGTACTTACTTAGGTAAATTAAACTAAAATCCTTATCAGCCATTATTGTCGGGGTCTGGGTTTGACTTCAATGTCAATATTATGTGTTATCGGTTAAAGTTTTCGCACCCTTTTAGTAAAGCTTAAATTTTATCAAACCAGTATAAAGATCATTTTAGTCGTGATCACTACATTTTTTACGGAACCACTTTCTGTGTGCCTAATTCTCGAAATCTTCGCCGGGTCCGTTGAACCTTATTTTTTATTGTATTACCGAGTATAAAAATAAATAGTGTTATCAGTACCGATATTATACAAAGAACCCATAGCCGTATTCTTTATGTTTGGTCTAATATTTTTTATGTTACAGCCAAGACGCGGCGCAGCCGGCCCAAGCACGTGCGCAAACTTGCCACCGACCGTTACATCAATCTTGTCTACCTTGGTATGTTTTGTGCAAGCTTTTCTTGTACGGACCCTTTAAAATTCAATTCTTAGTCCCTTGCTTTTGAATAAAAAATGTTTGTGCTCGTTGTAGCGGTTAGGACGTTATGTCACCGGTAGTTCCGGCACCTTCTGTAGACAATGAAGGCATTCAACGTCTGGACAATGCGAGAGGATCCCGTGCTGCAGCGATTAGCCGGATTTATTTAACGGTTGTGATCTCAAGGATGACCTCACAGATATCGAGGCGTACCTAAGGAGTCTCCGTATATATTTAACGTGCGAAGGGTTGGGGTGATCATGGGATAACGTCTTTTGCGTTTGTGTGGCGGTTTCTTTTATTTTTTGTTAACTGTCCTCGTAACTGTGAGATACACGTAAAGTTTGAATAAGTTATACCAGTCTTCTTTTCATGGAGGTCTTGACACAAGGTCAACTTAAGAGCGTCCTTTTCGAGGTACATTTTCATACAACCGCTCTTACGTGATTGTGATGCTATTACACATTTTTCTCTAGATATTTTGGGTACACAGCAATCTTGTAGATATTGTCTAGGCTTCTATACAAATCAAAACATGAATTTGTGTAAAACTAATCTAGTAAATACCTGGCAGGCGGTCGCCTCCTTCTGCAAAGCAGTAATGCTAGCAAAGGAGGCGGCCGCACGCGCGAGGCAATGGCCCTCGCGCTCAAGCCGCCGGGATTCCGATCCCGATTTCCGGCCGCCGTAGGTGCGGGCTTTCGGTCGGACGGCGAGCTACCCATTGCTCGCCGTCCGACCATCCGGACCGAACCCAGGCACGAACCCAGGCGCGCGTGGAACACTACGCGCCGTCGACGCGCGTCTTAAGGAGATGTCAGCAACCGTAGGGGCCCCTACGGTTGCTGACATCTCCTTAAGACGCGCAGTGTCGAAGCCTACTGGGGCCATGGGTGATGCGAAAGAGATGCCCAGGGCCCTGAAACAATGGCAAAGAAGGAACAGGAGTGGGTTTTTATCCAGTAAAAGTCTGACACGCCCTCTCGCCCCGCCCAAGAGCGGGGATGTCATTACACGATTTTACAACCAAAAAAAAAACGTCAAATCGCAAAAAATACATGTAATTCGTGTCGTTTCCGTTTACATTACGTAAATTATTTAGTTCAACTAACTTTTGATCGAAAGTCGCGAACTATCTATCATTCTAGTCGTGTGAGTTTCAAAACATTCGTACATTATAAAGTGATAGGGGAGCAATTATGTTGGGAAACGATTAACGAAAGTGGTTTGGCACGCGCGCCGCCCGCATGCGACATGTGATGGCACATGTCGTGTGACGTCAGCCTATCTCGCGGCCCAACTACACATCCTAAAATCAAAGCGGTGTAGCACCTCGTAGCATTGTAGGCATCGTAGCGCACTGTAACACGCCGCCTGAAACCTAACAAGGTACATCTAAATTGAATGATAGATGGGTTTGTAGATATTTACTGCTGTTGTTCACAAAGATTGAAGCTTCCTTGCTTGGTTCCTATGCACCTAAAAGTATCTAGGTTTCTGATATACCTACTTAATTGTATTTTTTGTAGGACTACTAATCTATTTAGATTTTTATGCCATTTTCATTTGCTACGTACATATTGGAGTTTGTAGTTAGTCTCACCCATGTTACAACATTTCTATTTTCTTTCGTCTAGTATATAGTTGTGTAACTTTTTTGGTGTTTAATAAAGTTTATTCTAGTCCTGAAACTTAAACTATTAAGTTCTTCGTTGTTACATATATGTATTACTATGATTTCTATAATATTATTATTATAACTTTCTTTTTTAATTCTTTATTGTACACAAAAATATACATAGTACACGGTGATACATACAGCTTTATAATACCATTATATAATAATTCATATATTAATTAATTATTTATTATTATTAATTAATTATTAATATCATTATTATATCATTATATCTAGCTTATACTGTCTCATTACAGGGCAAAGGCCTCCTTCCATTCCTTCCAGTGTTCTCGGCTCTGTTTCTGTATGATGATGAAATATCCAAACTATTCAACTTCAGTCAACTTCAGATCGATATAGTAAGAATTAAAAAACGTGTGAATCTACGGCAGAACTTTGATGTCGGCGACAAATTCTGTGGGCATGCGGGCGGCACGCGTCCACTATGCATTGACATCTGATTAATATTTTGATTCAGAATGTTTTGCAGAAATTAAGTTCAGCTTATTAAAATACAAAGAATAACTTCATGATAATACTGCCAATCAGTATCCCGCACGCAGAAAATGAAAAAAGCTTTTTGAAAGAATTGGATATTTGCGGCAGGTGACGGTATTTCCTGAAAATCCTTTTTTGTATTAATACATAAATCTTTCCGTCATTCCCTCGGTTTGCAAGTAATGACACTATCAGTATCTAATTCAAGTAGCCGAGCATTCGTCACACTTTACGGCTAGGGCGATCCCTTGCCGCCTTGCCCTAATACCTACGTCATAGCGATCTATGACGCGGGTATCAAGAGGATTGTCAATCATTCTACAGAGATCCGGAAAGTAGGTAGTTGCAGCGAAGGACCAGATGACAGACACCTCGGCCGCCCCCGACTGACATATTGCTCTAAGCGTCCGTCGCGATCCCCAACATTTATATTCCTGTCCCGAACTCTCGATCCCAGATAATGCGTTTACAATAACGATCTCGAGATGACGACGAATTCGATTTCAATACTGAACACAGTCCTACAGACACCTATTTATTATGATAATTTACGTTTGAAATTCTTATGTTCAAATTTAAAACAGCCGTGAAATAGTTTTAAAAAAGTGATTTGAACACAATGGGATATTAATTATGTAACGTTTGAACTTGGTGATCTGTTTAACGATAGGAAATTCGAAGAACTATGGTAGATATTTATAGAAACTGAGGTAAAAATGCGTTGAAGTTCAATTTGAATATTAATGAAGTGCAAGCATTAAGTTTTTACTGTAATTAAAAAGAGTTTTAAAATCAAGGATGTCCGCGGTGATATATCGGCATTACGTAGTGTAAAAGAAGCATAAAAATCGTTTTTGCTTAAAATGCAGCGCCGAAATCGTGCAATTTTGTTCGAGTCGTTGCCAGCTGGTTGAATAAAAAGCAAATTTTAGATACACCTTGCGCCTTCGCTGTGCTTTCCCACGATATCAGTACGAACTCCTTCGTTAGGGTACCGGAGCCGACCGTCTGTAAAGCAGATTCAATAGTACGAGAGAAACTAATGAAAACATTTAGCTGCACTTTGGCATTGTCGCTGCAAATTTATGTTTTAATTGTTCCGTGAGGAATTAAATTAAAATTAGAACAAATTGTAGTATAACAATTGCGTGCTTTGTGCAAGTTTTATTTTGAATTTCCGGATTTATGACAAGTTTGCATTGCAATGTTTAATGAGATAATTTATGGCAGTAGGTATTCGTGCTTATGTATTCCACTGTAAACGGGTTTACATAACTGTGTTCTTAGATAAGGATCCCCAAATAGTAAATACGAATACATTTTGTTATTTATTTCTTGTAGCTCTTATAAAAAAGACTTATATTAAATACGCTTCCTTATCAACCTTAATTTTGGAAAAAGAAATCTGAATAAAAACTTGATAAACAATAAAAGCTCGGAAAATAAGGTTAGGCAAGGTAATTTTGAGGAGCAAGCTTTTTACATAAAAATAAGTATTTCTATTACGACAGTTCTGTCTCCTAAAATATCTCGAGCTTATTCGCTTGCGATAATGGATGGCGTGTCCCGAAATTTCGTATCAAATAGTTTAACGGCGGGCGACCTCAATATAACATGGGGCTATGGGGATATCTGAAGAATAGTACGTCTCAATATGCAATAAAACGGGAAAACGTATGCGACCTCAGTTCGGGAGGATTTTTCGAGAGCACACCTGAACTAGATTACTGTATCCGCGCTATAAAAAACCTACGTTCAATCGGGCGCACAGAGTAAGGGTGAATTTGAAAAGGACTCCAGGTTATTCCGCAGCGGTATATCAAACAGGGGAGAGAACGGCACGGACGTACCGAGTTTTTTCATTCACATAAACAGTTTTACATGGGAGTACGGTGATAAAAAGAATCCCGTTTACTGCTACTCGTATTGACTGTGGAATGACTTCCCTGTAAAGTCTTGAGTAGTCCATCAAATCATGTCATTCAATTGTTGCTTTTGTGAAGATCTTGGTTTTGGTAATGTACCTATGTGCTCAGGCTTATTTCTGCACACCTGCTTGAACTGTATGGATTTTGTTATATTCGTGAACACAGCTGCTGTGTCTTTGTTAACTTACAAAGTTATAATAACATATAGCTTAATCTAGTTTTGAACTGATTTTAATTAGTGGAGTCCTAATTTTACTTGGCTTTTTTTTTTCAAATGTTATAAACTAATGTTTGACTGCGATCCCACCTGATGGTAAGCAGTGATGTGTTCGTTGTAGGCGTGTGTAACTCTTTACTGAACCGACTCATTGTTCCGAAACATTTTAGTAATCCGAAAGATTGGAACATCAGTAATGTTTTAAATGCATCATTTGGAACAATGGAACACTGAAACACTCTTTACTTTAAGTGACCAGCAGTCTTTTTAAAATTCAAATTATAACGTAAATAGTGTAAATTTTACTCTTTATTTATTCTCAAATTAAAATTCAATTAAACAAAACTTTAAGTGTATATGACGCAACGTAACAGATCACGATTTATAACAGTCAGTGTCTGTATGTATCTTTTGAGCCGTTGTTCCAAATGTTCCGTTTGTATATTGTGAGCCGATGTTTCAAATGATCTTTTTGTATCTTTTGAGCCGATGTTCCAAATGTTCCGTTTGTATCTTGTGAGCCGATGTTTTAAATGTTCCAAATGATACATATCACTGTTTCGGAACATTTCAGTGATTTAGATGCAAATGTTCCAATCGCAAAGATCACTTTTCCCACGCCTAATTCGTTGATGGCAAATCGCACTAGTTTATTAAGAGCTTATTCACTCTAGCCTTGAAGACACTTAAATTATAATCAGACGGGAAAACCGCTGCAGGCAAATTGTTCCAGTCCTTTGATTGGAAGGAGAGTTATGTTTTTATAATCTATGTTTGATGTTAAATTACACCGTTTATGAGACCCGAGGAAAGGACTTTTTTCTTATTGTCCATTACTTACACTTACTTTGAAAAGTCTCCGTTACACTTAGTGCAAAAGTATGTTTACACACGAACCAAACCAGAATGTTTGGATCGATCCTTTTATTTCCGGAACACTTGCACGGGTGTAAAACAAAAATACCTCGTGTTATAGAAGAATGCTAACAGCGCGATGTCGCCTGGCTATAATAGCGTTATAGGTGTACGTATTTAGTCTTTTGCATGTGACGGCTTCGCGTAATAAAGTTGGCCTGGCGCGTTCTGGGCGCTTAATATTAAAGGCTTTGGTACAGCTCACCTCACATCCTTACCTGTACTCTACATACTTAGGTATGTCCTTTGCAATCTTTCCGTTGTTGCCACGACTTGAATCCGCTTTTGTCCCACATGAAAAGAACGGGGGCCAGAAAGCGAGTGTGTGCGTAAATAATTGAGGAGAGGCGCTCCGCCTTGTGAGGAGATGTATTAAACAAAACTCATTGGGAAGTGCGCCACGCTGCTTGCACGGGCTCGCTTCAGCACCTAAAGTTACGTATTCAATCAGGGTAACTTTGCTTTGTTAAAGATTTAGCTAGTGTGAAACTTTCCTTCAACAAAGTTACTGTATCAACTTATATAAAAATGTCTTTAAGTGTACAAAGAAACACAAAAAAAAACCTGGCCGTTGCGAGTCGGACATGCGCACGAAGGATTCCGTACCGTTCGTAGCAAGAAACGACAAAACATTACGTTTCTTGTATGCCCCATTTAAATATTTATTTTAATCTGTTTTTAGTATTTATATTGTTATAGCGGCAACGGAGATAAATCATCTGTGAAAATTTTAACAGTCTAGCTATTTCATGAGATACAGCCTGGTGACAGACAGACGGACAGCGGAGTGATAGCAATAGGGTCCCGTTTTTACCCTTTGGGTACGGAACCCTAAAAAAGATTCACATTAATCAATTTTGAATGTTCTTATTCCCGCCGTTCACCGGGATCTGTTTTCGGAAAGGATTTGGCAGTGAAGCGGGTTATGATAATCGGCTGCCACCATTCCCGAAGTTCCCGTGTCCCCGTCTTAGATAAATCCTACCAATCTCCTACATAAAACTTTGTAAGATATACGATCATGAAATATATTATATTATGATCTTGAACACGTAGAACAATTTGAAAGATGAAATGATAACAAAGTAGACTTAGCGTTTCAATAGATTTTTCGTTTGCTTGGTGAAATTAATTTTCATTTTATAATTAGGTTCCTAGATAGTTAGATAAAGCACTGGTTACAGTATTTCGGGAAATTTGAAGAAAGGAAAGGTACTACTGTCAGTTTCATTCAGTATAGTGACTTCTGCAGATCCCGTTGCAATATTATGAGATCATTAGGAAGCAATTTTGGTGTCGATATCGTCGTAGACGGTTTTTTTTGAGGTGGGTTATCATCACATGCCTTCTTTCGCTCTAGGGTGAAACGAGAGGGCGTGTCAGACTTTTATTGACTAAAACCCACGTTTGTTCCTCTATGCTCTTTGCGTTTTACGGCCGCGGTACATAACTCTTTAATTTTTAAACATTTCCGCAAGCATAGCAGACATCAGCCTTACTGGGCCCCTTCAAACGTCATAGAAACATACACACAATCTGAGTGTCTTTTCAAAAACCGGACAAGTGCGAGTCGGACTCGCGCACTCGGTTCCGTACAAATTTATCTATGAAAACAGTTCAATTCCCGATTTGAGTTACGAAGATTTTTCCGAATCGCAAAAATTTTTTTTTGTGATGAATCTACAAATTTACAGTTTTCAGATATACTTACTTGTGCTGTGAGACCTTGCTTCATGCCAAATTTCAGGATTCTAGGTCAACGGGAAGTACCCTATGAATTTTGATTTCCTTGAAAGTGTCAAAATATACGTTTTTTTGCGACTTAAACGGCTGTATCTTTTTTTTTTATTAACTTACAAGTTTGATTTTTGCACAGCTTCAAGGGAACGCAGATCTTAGTGTATGATTTTAATTTCAACTCAATACCTCCACACGTTTCCGAGATAAACGGTCTTGACAGACAGACGGACAACAAAGTGATTCTAGGGTTTCGTTTTTTCCTTTTGAGGTACAGAACGCTAAAAAGGATACTGCATGTTTTCTTATTTTTCAGAAAATAGTAAAAACTGATTGTAGAAAAATACCCTCTAGTTCGGATAGACAGAGAAAATATTCAGTTTTGTCTCGTACACGCTTTTTCAAATCCTATTTGCTTGGTAGAATATCCTTTTTGTATTCGTTCAAAGCGTACAATGATATAAATTATGGTTAGCATAAGTAAGAATACTTACTTATCTCACAGTTAAAAAAAAAATGGAAATCTCATTATACTTTTGGAAAAAATACTCCTCATCAGACAACAACAACAACAACCAGAGATACATTTTTATTATTTTCATACTACCGCTCCTACATGATTAAAAATGTTATTACACATCTTTCTCTATATATTTTGGAAACATAGATATCTTGTGGATAATATTTAGGTTTCTATTGAAATCAAAAAACTGAAGCAAATAGTCGCAATTTAAATGCTACGCGGCAAAATGTGACACATTGAACGGTCCTGTGCGTCTCGCATCCATCGGATTCCCGCAACCCTTACCAGGTCATCGGTTCACCTTGTAGGAGCCTAGGAGGCCTTCCAACGCAACGTCTTCCGGTACGTGGTCGCCATTCCAGAACCTTTCGACTCCAACTGCCATCCCTTTTGCGAGCAATGTGCCCTGCCCATTACCATTTAAAAAAAATTGCCAATAAAGTCTAAAAATAAATAAAGTTATGTAGGTATTCTGTATTCTTCTAAAATACATAGGCACACATTTGTATCACTTTTCCTTAGCATCTTTTCCCAACAGTAAAACTTTTCAAGTCTGCGAAAAATTGTAGAATTTACGTGCTGACTATAAAATATTATGTGACTGTAACACATTTTATTTATTATGTAAGTACTTTGTGTCGTATAATTTGTTCGTATTTCGCTCGATATTTCTTTAAATTCTAGTGCTTTGATTTCCTTCTTTCGAAATCGTCTTTTCGCACAATCATGTTTCATTTTACAAAGCTAGTAGGTACGTTTACTACGTATTTACGCGTTAGCTACTATACCTAAGGGTACTAACCAGAGGTCGGAATTAGGTAGAGTTATTCATGTACTTGCATTGCAATCCTAATCAAAAATTCTGTGTGACCAACAATATTACAAATAAATAATAATAAAAACCTCAGAAATAGATAAGATAAATAAAACAAAGATAATTAACATACAATTTTTATTAGTATTTTTCATTGAAAAAGATCTCTCTACGTCATCTGAGGTAAGATTAACTTTATACACTTCTTCCTCCTCGTCATTAATGCAGGAAGAAATTTTTTCTGCTATATTTCTGATAGTGTCATAAAAAAAATCTGCTCTTTAAAATTAATCTCGGGATTGAGGCATACCAACTTTATTCTTTTGGTGTATGAAATCGGTATAAGTACATGAATAACTCTACCTAATTCCGACCTGTGGTAACAACATTTTTTATTTTATTTAGGTAACCAACAGCGATACACAAAGTATGTTACAAAGTAAGTGCTTATAGTAAACTATGGCTAATAACAGGTTTCTCTTCCTAACTGGGATAATTCTATGTATAACATGCGAACGGACTAATAAGAAAAATTTTAACAAAAATGTAGTTCCAATTTTGCTTGAAATTAATTTTGGAATAAAAATCAGAAAAGAAAATACCCCACCCCAGCATCTAGTCCCCACCGACCATCTGTTCTGCGAGCAATGTGCCCTGCCCACTGCCACTTAAGTTTGGCGATTCTTCGGGCTATGTCTGTAACCTTGGTTGGTAGACGCAGCGTTGGAAGGCCTCCCACAATGTGGACCGATGACCTGGTGAGGGACGCAGGAATCCGATGGATGCGAGACGCACAGGACCGGTCATTGTGGCGACATTTGGGGGAGGCCTATGTCCAACAGTGGACGTCTTTCGGCTGAAATGATGATGATGACGATGATGATTAAAATCATAAAGGCGAAAGTTTATATGTATGTGTTTGTTATTCCTTCATGCGAAAATAGCTGATCGGATTTGGATGGCAGACGGGTAGACCATGTTCTTGAATTGCACATAGGATAACTTTTTATCCTCGGAGTATATTCCCTTGGAATAATTTATTACTTTAACGCAGGCGAAGCCGCTTGAAGATAGTACTTAATAAGCTTCATACTTCCACTTTTTTATCGCGAGTAATAATATAGATACATTCTCTTTAGTATATTTTAGTCCATCAGCTGACTAGCTAAAATTACAACAATGATTTTTACATAAATTATTTCAGACAAGGTTGTCGCTAATTATGCCAAGTAAGAGATGGATAACGATGCATAATGTTGTAGAAATTATTATCAGGTTTTTTGTTAGGTAGGCTGCGGCAATACACGAAAGAGTAATCCTGGAACACAACGGGCCACTAAAGGAACATAGGTGGGTTTTGTCATAAAGTAAAGTCAGTAAAAATCAGACATGTCCTCCCGCTCCATCCAGCGCAGAAGAAGTTGATGTTTTCTCACCTCAAAAAAAGTTATTTAATAATTATATTACATTAAAAAAAGGTTGATTATGCTTTATGCTTAATAATTATATTATATTTTTTTAAAGACAACAATATAATTATTATATATTATTATTAATTTTTTGTTAGGTACCTCATCATCTTCCTGCCCTTGTCCCGTGTTATTTGGGGTCGGCGCAACACGTTTTTTTTCTTCCATTCTGCCCTGTCACTCGTCATACTATCACTAACTTCCTTTTCTTTCATATCACTCTTCACACAATCCATCCATCTTTTCTTTGGTCTCCCTCTCCCTCTCCATCCATCCACATGTAAACTCATAACTCTTTTAGTAACATGCGTTTCATCTCTCCTCTTCACATGACCATACCAAGACAAACGATTCCCTTTCAACTTTTCAGTCACTGGCGCCACTTTCAAACTTCCCTTAATATACTCATTTCTCACTTTATCCATTCTCGTCACACCACACATCCATCTTAACATTCTCATCTCCCCTACGTGCAATCTTTTTTCATCCGTCTTTTTCACAGCCCAACATTCTGATCCATACAGTATGACAGGCCTTATCACGGACTTGTAGATTTTACCCTTCAACTTGAGGGGCATCCGTGGGTCACAAGTTGTTCCCGTGACCTGTCGCCATTTCATCCATCCTGCGTTGATCCGATGTGTTACGTCCCGGTCTACCTCACCATCCCCTTGGACGAGGTACCGAAAGTCGGAGCAGATCGGTATGGGTGTTCCAGCGAGAGATAAAGGCACTGGATTGGAGAGACGGCCGAAATCGCAGAACAAGTATTCCATTTTGGTTCTACTCAATTTCAGGCCAACACTCTCCAGTCTGTGCCACCACACCTACAATCTGTTCTGGACCTCTAGGCCACTCTCGGCAACCAACACAATGTTATCGACAAACAGCATACACCAGGGAGCCTCTTCCTGAATGTCCGACGTCAGAGCATCCATTATCATCAGGAAGAGGTATTGGATATTTATTGACCTTATTATTTATATACCTATTGGATATTTATTGACGTCATCAATATGAAACTTGCATATTATCAGTTTTTGAAGAAATTAAAACACTATTTTCCAGCAATTGGAACATACTAACAAGATTCTATGTAGGGTACCTAATTAATTATATTATTGATAGATACATTTATTAACATTCTCTATTGTTAGGAATTTAGCAATAACAACATTCGTACGAAATAAACAAGTAACGAAACAATTAGCATATATATTAATTGCAATAAGATTAACTTGAGCCGTAATTGTTAATTAATCGTAAATGTATTCTAACGTTATTACGATTAATGGTAACAAGTTTTGGAAGTAACGTTAACCATTTAATATTAATGACTACTAAGAGCGGATTATTACGGAAACTAAACTAAGCTGGTTAAATAAGTTAGTTATTAAATCCACAATAATAATCCGTAATAAGCCATGTCACAGTGAAACTTCAATTTAAAATTATGTGCGCTGAATTTTGAGTATCAAAAATCTGAAGAGTTACTTACGATTTAGATAATAAAGGAATCTTTACTTAATAAAGGTTTTTTTATGAGGGTGTGTCAGACTTTTACTGACTAAAACACACGCCTATGTTCTTTCTATGCCTTGCATTCCAGGTCCCCGGGTTTTCCTTTCAGAAGCGAACCCATGGCGCCAGTAGGATTTGACCCTGATGGGCCCTGTTACTACGGTTGCTGATATCTCCTTGAGACGCACGTAGAACACTACGCACTTTCGATCGAATCGGGCTCAGTCTGGACGGTTACTGGACGGACGGGCGGCGAACTACCCATTGCTCGCCGTCTGCAAGCTCACGCCTACGGTGTACTTAGTATAGGTAAAACCTAGCCGCGAATTTTGATGCAATTTTTCACCCTCCCACCCCCCACCCCCATTTTTTTCTATGATAATTTAAAATATGGCAGAATAACGTATGTCAGGTCAGCTAGTTAATCTACAAAATAAGTGGTAGCTTTTGTTAACTTAAGTACGACACGGTTGTTTTTTTTTCATTATAGCAATTAGTAATTACGATTATATTTAAGACGCACGTATACGTCTTTCTGCGACAAACATTGAACTCGTACTGCTAACCCGGAAGTGCCCACCTTAATTTCACCTTGTTAGCAAATAAAAATCACGTACACAAAAGATGGTAAACAAGAGGAATAATAAATGCACGAAGGTATTACAAATTGACCCCGAGTAGGATCTCATTGTCTTTGTAGCCCACGTGCATTTCCCCCGGGGTGGACGTCTGAATCGCCCGCCTTCCTGTAACTGGACCTAACATGCGCATTTATAGGTAAAACATATGCAACTTCGGGACAAAGACGATCTTTTGTTAGGACTTCAATAAATTGGTATGTGAAGCTACTTTGTTCGCAAGAAGGGTTGATTCTGGGAACGGGAACAAGTTTGTGTTGAAGATACTTTAGATGTAAGCTTTTGAACACACTGTATTTAATCTTTCCACGGTGGGGAAGGCGATCTACAAAAGATCGCGAATAGCAAACGAACCCGGCTGGTCTTCTCATTATTAATGTTAATTCATGAGGAAAGAGGGTATTTTTTCCACGGCGTACGTTTTTCTAGAAAATAAAGGTGAACCTTCGCGTAAAATTAGACTTTTTTACACTTAAAACTCCTTTAACATAAAAAACGTTTCTGAAGTTTGTTTAACGACTCCCAAGTTGGACATAACAGAAAATTAAGTATTACCAAGTCCTGTATATTTACCTTTACTGTCCAAACGGTGAAGTGAATGTATTGATAACTGGACGTAGATTGAAGACAGGCATAGGGTACCGACAAAGCAGAATACTGCGCAAGGCTAGGAAAATAATTCCCGGTGGAAACATAGCAAATAGACGGCACACAGCATAAACCGAGTGCATAGCCACAGTTCGATTGGTTCGGGGAAGAGAGGGACATGTTCGCCCGCAGACAAATAAGGGAAAATTTATACTGGGTCACACGTTTTCACGACCGATTTTCAGTAAAAGTTCTACCTTTCAGCAAAGTGGATCGAGGTTAAGGATCTCAGGGTATTAGTATTGGATTCTACACAAATATATAGGTACTTACTCATAGATTTCACATTACTAAACTTAATGATTGAACAACGTATCGAAAGATATTAAAGTAGGCGAGCGCTCCTACTCTCTGAAAACATCGTAAAGGAAACAAAGACATTTTGCAGATGAAGATCAGCTCCCTGTTTCGGTAATAACGTGCTGCAGCAGACATCAACTCGTGTATCGATTTTCTGAACTAAATAGGTATCCAGAACGATTAAGGGGTTCTGAGATTAAGAGCTCCAACAAAAACTGTAATGCGATGCGACACAACACCGCATCGCAGAAACCTGCGATGCGAATTGCTGCGATGCAATTTCGACCATACAATATGCAGTGCGAATCAATTCGCAGTTCTTGCGATGCATCGTGCGAGCTCGCAGATTTTTACGATGCGATGTCGCATCGCAGTTTTGTGTTTGGGCTCTAAAAGCTTTTTAGAGGAGGTTCCATACTCGAAACAATCAAAATAAAATAATCGCTTACGTAGTTACATTGTGTATGACGTTGTTCATAATGAAGCTTTTCCACCTGCGTCGATTGATAAAGAGCTTAACACTCATTATTTCATATCCATGTCGGTTGCAAAAGAACATAAATATTTATTGGTCAGTTTAATGCATGCGTTGTTTTGTTTGTGTTGTGTGATGTGGAGTAGTAATTATGAAAACTAATGGATTCAATTTGATTTAAAAAGGTAATCTGTACGTAAAATTGAAGTATACACATGAGGAAAGCTACTTTTTTTCATTGTTAATAGGCTTGCGTTTGACCACCTGATGGTAAGCGATGATGTGGTCGACGTTGGAGCACGTTTGCCTAAACGTATAACCTATTGACTATTCACTGAAAGACCCCCAGGTTGTAGCTATCAAGAAATACAGAGTCCAGTATAGAATTCCACTTCTTAGCTATCCACACAATGAATGTTCCAAAGTTCTAACGTGATGCAACATATTCAATGTGCCTTTTTTTAGTTTTGTAGCATTAAATTGGAAACTAATATTGCTTTTACTATGAAATTCCATTTGAAATAGAACGATTAAAATATTTTACTAGTCGAGCTACAAAGCAAAGCTCAAGTACAAAATAGTACTACCAATCAGCTCGGCATAACGCTGCTTAATTTGAACCAAAATTTAGGAAATATGTAGTTCAAATCTGACGTGTAATCGTAACGGAGCATTATGTTACAATCGATATATCGGTTATTTTGGAGTGTAACATGTTTTCCATAGTGCAGTAATGTGTTTGTACTTGTGCAAGCGTGAGAAAGCTTGACGGTATTGCGGGTAGATAACGCGCACCTGGTCGCTTCCGCAAGGATATCGATTTGTATCCTATCCACCTTTAATAGATATGAAGTGAAACAGATCTGTTAGGTTGAACTTTCAAGTTATTTGCTTCAAGTTAAAGGGTTGCTGAAAATATCTGCAATTATCTTCAGAATTTATTTTGAACATATCTTCATGCGATGCGCAAAATAAAGCTTTCGATAAACATGAACATTTGTACTCACAATTAAGTTGATTCTGTATAACTTCTGAAATAAGGCTTCCCTTTAAGCCGATCTAGGCTATAAGCTTACAAGTTACGGAGTCCGTTTAAAAGTTTCGGGCGCTGTCCAAAAGATCTCCAAACTGTCGATCCCGAATACTTTACAAAATATCTTAACGTTACAGACCCATCCACTTAGACGGGACTTTTTCTAAGTGTAGCGTCCGAGTCTGATTAATTGTTCAGATTAAAGTCTTTGAGGGACACTCAAATTAATTACATCACAGACTAAACGAAAATTCTTTATACGAATATTGAATCTCTTCCTCATTATAATGTTTTACGAGTGATTTATAGTCTTCAGTTTAAGTTCCTTATAAAGTTAACAACCAATTTAAATACTGCAGTAATTTCCACACAATAAACTAAGTATTTTAAAGTTGGTCTGGACAACTTAAAGTCAAAGAATCATTGCATTACCTAACCTCTTTTACCTTAATAAAATAAAGGCCTCATTATATTAAGCAAAGCACGTTCTCGGGTATCGCTGAAAGGATCTTTTGTTCGGCAGCAAAACACTTGGGGCGAGTCAATCGTGGCGCGAGGCCCGCTAAGCTTTGTGGCAGTCTGCGAATTAATGACTAGCTAGTAGGTACTGGGCCTTACCAAGATGTGTTCAAAATGTCAATCGTACGAGTGAAAAAGAGGGATGGAGCTATACTTCCTATATAGCTCCATCCCTTTAACAGTCCAGTTAAGGTCGAAAAATGGATAACGTTAAGATTTCGTGGTAGGGCCTCCGAGTCGCATACGCAGTCTAAAGTTTCACCTCTTGTTCTCACCCTATTAGATTTTTGTAGGCTTTCACTTGCTCGTAATTATTACGTACTGCTAGTTCTGAATCCGAGTAATTGAGCTTTGATTTCGATGCTAGTAAAACCTGATGTAAAATACGCTGAACAGTTTCCGAGCACCGTTGCCGTACTTGAAAAACTTTGTATGAAAATGTTTCATACTATGTTATGCTTACGATCATAGTTACAATGTTAAACTACAGCTTTCGGGAAAACAGCTATTATTTTATGTAACAAAATGTGTTTAACTTTAACTAAACTGTTAATAAGTACCTAATTTCTAGAATGCAAAAGTTTATTGTCAGTTTTTCACTTTGATGAAATTGGTTTTATTGTAAAAAAAACTTAACAAAAATAAATTATCTGGCAGACAAAGCTCAGTTTAAACGTTGGGTCCAGAAACGTGAAGTTTTGCACAAAAACTGCTTATAATTATGACGAAAATACTATTTTTATGGTGGGAAATCGTTGACTTCTCCCACTCTGGGTGAAGCGAGAAGGAATGTCAGACTTTTACTGACTAAAACATATTTTACCGCGATGAGAAGTTTCATCGGGTACACTGTAAAAGTGTACATTGTGGAAAATGAAAATGTTACTTTGAAAAACCTCAAAAGTAATGAAGTCGGTTAAAAACGGAACCCTTATAGGAACACTTTGTTTTTCGTCTGTCTGTCTGTCAAGACCCTTTATCTCGGAAACGCGTGAAGATATTGAGAGAAATTGAAACCATATACTCAAGTATGCAGTCCTTTGAAGCTGTGTAAAAATCAAACTTCTAAGTTAACGAATAAAAAAGATACGGCCGTTTATGTCGCAATAAACGTATATTTCGATACTCTCAAAGGAATCAAAATTTATAGGGTACTTCCCGTTGACCCAGAATCCAGAAAATTTGGCATAAAGCAAGGTCTCATAGCATAGGTATAGGAATAAATCTGAAAACAGTAAATTTGTTGTTACCTACGTCACAAAAACAATTTTTTTTTTTGCAATTCGGGAAAATCTTCGAGACTCTATTCGGGAATTAAACTATTTACATAGGTAAGTCTGTACGGAACCCTCAGTGCGTTTTGTTTTCATTGCCTTGCATCTGTTTCGTAAACCAGAGAGTACCTAGATTTAATTTAAGGTTTAAACTGCTATGCCGTTTCCAGCTAATATTTAAGAATATTTATATTGAGAAGCCGGTGTTACGTATCGCGATTTAAGCAATATTGCTGAAGCGGGTGTTGTACAGCACCAGCACTAAACATGTTATGTAGAGACCTGAACTTTGTCGATTAGCTCTGAATATTGCAAGTGAGCAGCCTGCATCAACAGGGTGGCATTACATGTATGGTAATTACTGTTAACTTAATTAGTATTAGGGAAGTACATAGATATAGCTAGGTACATAGTAACGGCAAATTTTGACACTACGATCGTTAATTCTAAAACCATTTTGCATAACAATAGTCCGTACCGTGTGAAAGTATAAGCCAACCCTCTTATAAATTCGTGTGATTATCGTCTACAATAATTCAATTTCAGTTACGATTACATATTTCCCACCGGGCAGGATTTCTCCCCTAAAGTACAGGTAACAGATAGAAGGTAAGACGTTCGAGGGGACGAAATCAATGCATTTAAAGAATAGGGAGCCATTGTGTGCGCTTACGCAAGGAGCCCACGTGCGCGCGCGCTCCCACGGTCCAACGGGGAGGGATTTCGGGAATCAAATAAAAGGGCCAAAAATCTGCTAGTTGAATCACATTCGAACAGAGAGCGCTACAGTGTACAGCTCCGGGGGATCGCGCCACCGCGCCCCCGGTGGTGCTCGGGGAACTTCCAGTCAAAGTTATCAGTTCGTCAATTAAAAGTTCAAAATAAGTTGTGTTAATTTACGTTTAATTAACAGTAAAACTGTGAATAATGAGAGAACTCTTCAAAACTGAAGTTCAGAGCAGTTCCACGAATACGAAAAGTAAGTTACATAAAGCAAGTTTTGCGTTAATTTTCTTTTCTGTGTCGTGTTCAGGCTAGTTCATAGTTCAAAATTCTGCGAACTTAACGACCGCGAATATTGTTCAAGTGTACTTAAATTAAATGTTTATTTACTTTTTATTGTTACAGATGTGGACTAAAGGAAACAGAGTGAGGAAGGAGAGATTTTCCGAAAGAAATTCAGAAATGACCAACTTGACCAAATTCCAATATCGATTTATGGATCAACTGTGAAGCAGCACTTCTTGTTACCATTGGCTGCGAGCAGTATCAACTAACAAACCAAAGGAGACCGCTTGAGGTGAATACTAATCATCATTTCTAGACTCCCCAAAGATAGGATAGGAATACTTAGAACTTAAGGCTTTCGTGTGGCTTAGGGAAATAAGTGAATACCTATAAGGTACTGTCTTCAACACATGTACATTAAAATTGTTTAGTGTAAATTCCATTGAAATATCTTCAATAACTAGGTTAGGATAGACGTAAGATAAAGTACTTGAAGCAAATTTAAGAGCATAGCGGTTCACGTTGAACCAAAAGTGCCTTAATGATCGGTGTTGTTGTCAAAACTTGGTTACGTTACATGTTTTGTTTGCACCCGTTCCAATTGTTCACGTTTTGGACATGTTTTTGCATCTGTTGTTACATTTGTTGTATTCCACAAAAGTTGTTGTTTTCCGTTAATTTCGGCTTTAGATTAAAATGTTATATTTGCACATGCAGTTGTTATTTTCAGTAATATTTGACAATTGATTTTGTACAGACATGTTGGCTTACTATTCGAGTAAAAGTTCTACAGTTGTAAGTGCCTGCTAAAGTTCTACAGTTTTTCTTTCCTATGAAAACCTCAGTTTCATTAATCATGGAATTGTGTTCATGTTTCTTGTTTTAATTGTTGATTTTTTGTTTTAATTTACAACGAAACAGCTGGTCTGGAACCTCGTTGATTGTTCATGTTCATTCAATATGTCAATTAGTTTAGTTTTTGTTTCGATACTGTTGATTTTTTGTTTTTCAATAGAAAACCCAAAATACTTTAGATATCTTTTTTGATAACTTAAAAACAACCTAATTACTTTTGGTTGAAAACGATTGAATTTTTCTTTCGTTAAATGATTTCAAACTATTTCATTCCTGTTGAAAGATCCGTTCAAGTACATGGAATCCCGTTATTTGTTGATTTAAGTTTTTGTTTGTAATCTGTTGATTTTTTGTTTTTTCAATAGAAAGCCCAAAAGACTTTCGATAACTTTTTGGAGAATTCGAAAGCAGCCAAGTCAATTAAGCTTTGGTTTGCACCGATTAATTTTTGTTTTATGAATGTAAATGGACTCAAAACTGGTAATTTTTTAATTGTTGTAATACCCGTTCAAGCCAATGGAAACCCGTTATTTGTTGATTTAAGTTTTTGTTTGGAATCTGTTGATTTTTTGTTTTTGTCATAGAAAGCATAAAACACTTTCGATAACTTTTGACTTATTCGAAAACAACCAAGTCTGTTATTAACCTTAAACAATTGAATTCAATACTGTTTAATTTTTTGTTGTAAGTTCAATTAGTTGTAAGGCTGTAAGATTTGTTGATTTTTTGTTTGACACTCTTGGACTTTTTTGTTACCAAATCGTTGATTTTACTGTTGACAAGTTAAGTTTTTGTTTTGTTTTGCTATCACTTAATCTTTCGGTAAAATCAACCACATAAATATCACCTAAATTACTTCTGACATCGATTTAGTTAAAGTTTTTTGTTATAACTTAATACATACTCTGTTTCGTTAATTTGATTGTTGCTTTCGTTAAGTTTACATTTGTTTTGCGTAACCATTTTCAATTTCAGTATAATAATTTCCTACTTATGCTTATACTTATCTAGCTAAAACACATTATCATAAACTTTCTTTTGTCAACTTGTTAAAATTCTGGCAGTTTTTAATTAATGTTTTAGTATTATTTGCATTCAAAATTGGAAATGGTTATATCTACTTCGGGACCAAATACTTTTTCAGTTAAATCAAATCATTCTTTACTTATTAGACAGTTTTGTTAAGTTTTTGTTAAAATGTAGTACTAAGTATTTGATTTGACTGTTGATTTCAGGTTATGTTTTTGTTTTGTTTTTAATTGTCCTGTTAACGTTAAATTTTAAAATAACCATCTCGTGCCTAAAGACCTTTTCTGAATAGTTCTTTAATACATAGGTACTATTTAATATTTTTCTGTTTCCAGTTTGACTTACTTCACCAAAACTATTGATGTATCTTCTAACTGATCCACTTCAATTTAGTTTGGTTATTTGTATTCAACTCGCACTTGACACCTCTCTAATCAATACCGTTTTAAACACTTCTTTCCGAGTTTATTTTTTTCTTTTAAGTTTTCTTTAAGTTTGAACCCAATAGTTGATTTGACTGTTACACTCGAGTTAATTTTTTGTTTTGTTTTTATTTGTCCGCACTAAAAGCTCTTCAATGGCTTCCCTTATCACCTCGTTTCGAGTTGTTAGAAATGTTTTTGTTCATATCCACTTATCGAATCCATAATTTAAAATTGTCTTTTTGTTTTTCACTAAATGACAGCAGCCACATTTTTGAACCGTGTGATATATTTATGTTCTTGCCTTTCTCAGGTATTAAACACAACTGTAGTTTTACCAACTGGTATTTTGCATCGCATTTGCATAATATATTGTTCAGAGTTTCAAGTATGATGTCCATAAAGTCTAAGCCGTTCCACCGAAGAATTAAAGGTAGTTTGTTGAGTTTTTGTTTAGTCCTTCACGTTGATCTTTCTTGTTGATTTGACTGTTGATTCTAAGTTTAGATTTTGTTTTATTTTTATTTTCCACCTCAAAATTTCACCTTTGTCTCCTTTCCTTTTGAAATAGCGTTTGTGTTCTTCTTTCTTATCTCCAAATTCCAATGTTCATCTCCTTCCTACAGTTTACCCTTGTTTCTTCACATTATTATTAAGTTCTTTGAAACAATCACATTGTGCCTTATTACCGTAATGTGCCTGATATTGTTTCATCTTATGTGTTGTTCGCCTTCTTATAGGGTTTTGATAGCTTACTCTTCGGAATCCTATAAGGACGCTCAAATTTTTTTCACTATCATGCATTGTGACTGTTGCCATTTTCAATCAACCCACTACAATAGTAGATATCGTTTTGTCTAAGTATTATTACAATAATAATATCTTCTAGACATGTGACTTGGATCTAATTATTGTAACAGTGTAAAATGAAATGGCACTATTAATACCTCAGTTACAATCACGATAGATGTTTTAGATTAATGTCTGTTATAATAATATGTTTCTAGCCTAATGACTGTTTTTTCCCCTTAATAGATTTATTTTGGGCAAAACATTTTTACTTCCTACACACAATATGGTTAATTTCCTCAAATAACTGAGCACCACAGTATAATGTGTTGTTAAATTATAATAAAATTAAAAACCTATCTACCAATAGTTATCATAGTAATTAAGAATAAAAGATTTAAACGGGGATAAAATTGTCATTACGCACTTATTGTTTTTACCATTTGGTATAATTTTGTTGACCAATTAATATTGTTAATGTTACATAGTTTTAAGCGTTGAATTGTTGTTAAGTTTGAATTGTGATATTATTGTTAATTTATGAATCATGGCTGTGTTTGTTAATTTTATGTTAAGTTTTCGTTTTAACCATTATTGTTCATTGTTCTTTGCCGACATTAAGGCCACCGATAACACCAAAGTAACTGTAGTTTAACATTGTAGTATATGTTTGTATTTAAGATTAACCTTAGTAACTACTGTATGTACGAAACTGGTAATTAAAACCTAAGCTTTGTATAAAATTAACAAATAGGTTAGTTAGGGTAGATATTAGAGATGTATGACAGTTCGTGTGTTTGTGTGAATTAAATAGATACAAAATCAACTAACAATGTGTTTTATTTATTAAACTTTACGGGATGTATAATTTTAAAACGTTAAAGGAAGCGATTGGAGTTGAGCCAACTGTTTTGCCACATACGACGAAGTCTAGTACGCGTAACTGGGTAGTGCGCGAGTGTGGTCGCAAAACAATGTTTCTGTACGATTTAGATAGCAGATACATGGATCTAGCGTAATGAAGATAGTTTTCAGTAAGGAAAACAAGAAGTTCGTCTGATGCAATCTCACAGCTTAGTTTCTTCTTAATTGCTTAACTTTAAACCAGAGCTGGTTGTTGGTGTCGCGGCGTTATTTTATTTTTCTGAGCTTCATAGGCACCAGTCACTTATGTCCTCTTCCTCTGCTTGTGGGCATCGTCTAGTTGCCTGAAACGAAGACCCATTATATAAGCAATTGCGGAGTTGTTTTTTTTTATTGTTATAAACTAGTGCTTGACTGCGATCCCACCTGATGGTAAGAAGTGATGCAATCGTTGATGGTAAGGCGCACTAGTTTATTAAGAGCCTATTCACTCTAGCCTTGAAGACACCAAAATTACGTTCTAAAGAGTTACCGTGGCCCCCTAGAACGCAATGGGTAGGTAACTGAAGGAACACAGGTGGGTTTTTGTCAGTAAAATTCTGACAGTCCCTATTGCTCCACTCAGAGCTGGAGGAGATATTTGATGACCTCAAAAAAAAAGCTAAAAATACTTGCTTAATTTATATATTATGAATACCAACATATACTATTAAAGTGTAGCTGTCTTTAGCTATACATAACTAGGTACATCAAATAGCTCCTCATTTAAACAACGCTTGGAAAACCAATAGTCTATAAACTAAATAGTCTATAGTATAAAAACTTGTAGTTACTAGGTAAGAGGTACCTATATCCTAGTCTCCAAGCGATTAGTCGTAGGTAAGAGCTATTTCAATATTGCTTTTTTATTTTTAGGGTTCTGTATCTGAATCGACCAAAATGGAACCCATATAGGATCACTTTGTTGTCCGTCTGTTAAGAGCGTCCTTTTCGAGGTACATTTTCATACAACCGCTATTACGTCATTATGATGTTATTACACATTATCTTTCTCTAGACATTTTGGATACACAGCTATTTTGTGGATATAATATAAGCTTCTGTAGAAATTAAAACAAAAATTTGTATAAAACTAATGTAAAATAAAGACCTCTGAAAATCTGCTATTTTACGTGAACTTTGCCCCCATAATGTACTCATATATTAAAAATATGAAAAAGTACATCAATAGAAGCCTTGCACATTTAATCGAGATTCTGAAAGACGACAATATATCTGTAAAACTTTTAAGTGTTTAAAAAAACACGTATTTCCTGGAACAAGTTTTGTGAAATATTCGAGTAAATCAAGGAATTACCGAATGCCAACAGAGTTTTCAGCCGTTATCTCTTATTTTGCATTGCCTTTTCATCAAACATCGCGTTGGATTGCATTAGATGAAGCAACAAGGTTTTAACCTCTTAAGGACCCTTTTTCTCATGAACGAGTAGAGGTAACAAGCTGAAATTATATCAGATACTCAGATCTGCTACCCCTTGGAACAGTGAAAAAATCAAACATCCAAATCAACACAAACTAAAGACAAGGCCGATAAACGGTGTTGTCGCTCCGTTTATGGCACATACTTTGATATTTTTACCTTTACGGGATTTCCCATTTACACTAGTATCAGGAAAGTAGCAAAAAACAATGCCATGAAACACAAGTAATCGAAAAAAACCGAAAACTGAGTTACATCACAAAAAAAATACTATTTTGCGATTAAGCTGTTGATCCCCGCATTAACGCCGGCGTTCACGCGCCATTGTCTTACTATTGTGTCTCTAATTACGCACTCAAAAGGTTAAAATCTAGCTTGTAAGGAACCTTTCGGTATTTTTTTCTGCTTTTGATAGGTAAAAGACTTCACTATGTAGCGTTTATTGGCCCATATAACCAACCTTTAATAACTATAATTTAACAAAACTAGCGACCAATAAAAGAACATAAAGACCTTCCGTTTCCTACTTGTTATTGGAGTTTTTCTTCCAATAGTCCGCTCTTGCAGTAAATGCAGGAAGCGAAAATTCTCCACTATCTCACACAAGTGCGTCTAATCGGTTTTTGAGGTTGTTTGCCTTATTATTATGGTCAGACAAATCACTAAGTTACAGGGTTTTTTATTACTTCCTCGTGCCATAACACTGTAACAGTCTTTAAGCATGGTCCATTTTCTATTTAAAGGTACTGCTGGTCCATCTTTAGTACATTACTTGATTAGTATTAGAATTTGGAAATTACTTTCCTTTTAAGTTTAATAACATTATTGTAGTATTGTATAATGTAGAAGCATTTTTTTTTGGGTACCATGGAGCAATAGTATACCTATGTTTATTGTCTACTACTTGACTTATTTGACATAAATGTGAGTGGCAGTTGAGTTTGTCATGCCCACTTAAATGTTTCAGCGATGGTGGCGTATATGTTGGATCATTACCTTCCTTTCAAAATTGTTGAGCTGAGTGGTGCTGTTATAGGTACGCGTCATGTTCGTGAACGGACCTTGTCAACTGAGAATTGTCATAAATCTCTTGACTGCCAGTAACTTATTTTGATATCAATATTTTGAATTATATATGTAACCGCCATACATATATACATCTTTGTCATATATAAAATGAATTGAAATAATGTAAATGAAGATTCTCGCACATTCTTCTCCATAGAGATTAACGCTTTGGAATGTGCAATTAGCATCAGTTTTCTGACTTCTTGACAATTCAAGTGCCTGTAAATGGTTTATTTGAAATAAATGACCCACGGGAGCAGAGAAGTAGTCAAATACGTGGGTAAAACTGGGGGGAACAGCAATTTAAGGAAGATTTTCAAAGTTTTCAATTAAGGACTAAGCGTTTCGCTTCGTCGTTTATACCGCGTATATCGAAGGACTGGAACAATTTGCCTGCTGCGGTCTTCCCGTCCAACTATAATTTAGGAGTCTTCAAGGCTAGAGTGAATAGGCTCTTAATAAACTAGTGCGCCTCACCATCAATGATCGCAGTCAAGCACTGGTTTATATCAAGTAAAAAAAAAAAGTTTTCAATTAGCTGTTACGCTTTTCCGTATCAACCAATCAGATGGTAGATATTTTCTTTTAAATCTACTTAGTATATAGGTACTTGGGCTGGTATTATAATTCTATTCATGCTCACATGCCCGTTTCATATTTCTAACTTCAGCAGAACAAGTTATATTTGAACGCGATAGTTTAATCTCGTTCTGCTACGATTTTTCACACCTCGCAATTTGCTACCATATTTTATGTTTCGCTTATCGATATTCTTATACTTTCTTATACTAACTAAAACAAAAAATGCTTTAGTACTGCAGTACTAAAGCATTTTTTTTTTTTTTGAGTAAAAGGTCTAGGCTTGTTACAGTAAAGGCTCATTTAGACGGATTTTTAATTAATAATTTATTCATTACTCTTATTACTGTGACTGTTAAGTATTACATGTTGGTTTGTTCATACATAAGTCGTGTCTGTTGTGTTGTTGTGGTGTACGTAATTGTAAGCTACAGTAAAAAGTGGAACAACAAATGAAAAATGTTATTGACTACAATAGTGATAGTGATGAAATTCCTTATAAAGAGCATAAAACATTTAATTAAAATTGATTGATTAAAAGTGCTCTAAAAAGAACTACTATTTTTTCTTCAAAACGTTTCTTGAACCTATACTTATAGTATGCAAAATCGTCGCTATTCAATTCAGACGAATTCCCATGATAACAATGTCTATAAGATCACCGAGACGATTCCAAAATATTCAAAACTTCCAGATCGATCAAGTCAATCATATTGATATCCATTTTTAACGATTTTTATGTGGAATAACACACAATAATAATCAAAGTTACCCTTAAATATACATATTAGTATCGAAATTGGTACCATAGTTAAACTAGGGGTTTCGGCGGTTTAATTTTACTACCATAATATCAGAAACTAGTGATAAACTTCATTTTTTAGTAACGTTTTATTTAGTCATGGTACTAAACCTAGTAATAATTCCGGAACTACACTACAATTAGATCGCGCATAAGGCGGTAAAGGTCTAATACTCTCTCTCGCTCCACCCAGAGAGGACCTATTTGATGATATCTCAAAAAAAGGCGGGTTCAAACCCAGCCAAGCGCATTACTTTGTGTAATTTATTTCATCACCACTGCTCTCAAAACGGTGAAGGAAAACATTGTGAAAAAACCGGCATGTCCTGGAACCAAAAATTCGAAGACATGTGACATCCACCAACCCGCACTGGGCCCGCGTGGTGGATTACGGCCCATTCATTCCCCCAGAGAAGAGGCCTGAGTCCCAGCAGTGGGAACATTATAAGGCCGACTATGCTATTGTTGATAGGCTTGCGCTTGACCAATATCTCACATGATAGAAATTGTCTAGAAGTAACCTACTCTTGACTTGACTTAAAGACCCCCAGAATGTAGTTATCAGGAAACACAGACTCCGGCAGGGAATCCCACATCATACTCCTTAGCTGTACGCACAATATAATGAACGTGTTCCCAAAACGTCTAGTAGTCCGATATCTCAAGTATCAAGATAAGGCATTAATTTCCACGCTTGCTCAAGGTTGGCTGCCGATATCAAATTCAATATATTGGTAACAATACTAATAACAAAATTAATCAAAAATCTAATTCTGCTTCGTGACGCAAATATCCTATTCACGAAGCTACATTTATGTTCACAAAGTATCGGAATGAGTCAACTTAGAGGTACAAGTATTTCAACAACAAGAAACTTTAAATAAGTTTGTTGGAAGTCAAGGAAACAGATAAAACTCTTTGGGTACTTATTTTGTTCTCACTTGCGTAACTTTATTGTGCAGACGTTTGAAACGGAAAATTCACAAATTCGAATTTGATAAAATAGACTAGTGAACTTGTTAGCAGTTTGAGGAGGTGTTTTGTAGTTCTGTTATGTATTGTAGTTTGAAATTGTATTTTGATCTCATTGCCTTCGCAAGCAGTGGTGGCCTTACTATGATGTGTTAAGCGTGCGAGCGAAATAGAGGGTTGGAGCTCTACACCCAGCTTCATCCCTTTAACAGTTCAGTTTAGGTCTACGGCCTCGACCATACTAGTTGTACGTCGTAGGTTCAAATCTAGGCAGGCGCTTTACTATATGTTATATATTTCATTCGCACTTCTCTCAAAACAGTGAAGAAAAAAGTCGTGAGGAAACCAGTGTATCTTTACCGGTACCTATATTCTAGAACCAAATCTTCAAATACATGTGACATCCATCAACAGGCAGCACATAGTAGTAATAATAATAATATTTTTATTGACATTTCAAGACACAGTTATCAGTGTAGCTCTGACTCTTGTACTAGGAGTTTCTGTATCACAAGACCCAGACCTCTCAATATACAGGATACATAACAGATAAGTACAATAGACAAGGTCAAAGGGCAATTGCAGGATTACAGAATTAGAAAAAGAAGTAATTTTTATTAAAAATATAAGAAAAAGAGAATAAAATATATAAATAAGAATAAAAAACATAGTGAATCGATATTTTGTAATTAACACCATGTATCATAACATTATAGGTCCAAACAGTACTGGGCCAGCGAGGTTGATATGGCCCCATTCCCTTTTTTAGATAGGAGGCCGTCCTAGCGTTGGGAACACTATAAGATAAGGCTGATTTATGTTAAAATGCTATTATTTATTTAAACTTCATTCAACACAAAGTCGGATTCTTATTACGCCTACTTAAGTTCTGTTAGAAATATAATAGCTATCTTACTGTGCCGACTTATTTATCCATAAAGTATTATTTTCTTTTTTATCTGAAAACTGTCTCTTGGTCTGAGTTTTACGTCCGACGTAGTGTAAAAGATAAAATATGAAAGGTATTCGCTTTAGCAAACACTGACTCGCCTTCGATCCAAATATCTGAACGAGAAGCTGAAAATATAACGGGACTACAAGCGACAGAATTTTTGCCGTCCAATGTTGAAAATAAGTTTGTATTTGTGGATACGGGCTCTGATGCAACCGAGTTATTGAGGCGAAAAATTAGTCATGGTTTAGTTTTTACGTTCTCTCTCGTCTGATCGATCTTTGTCAGTCATAACGGGTAGTCAGAAGCCAGAAATCTGACACCAATCTTTTAAAGAGGGAGGGGACGGGTCGTCGATAGGGTTGTCAAATGTACTCTAAAATAGAGTATTGTACTCATTGTCAGTCATGTATTGTATCATGTAGGCCCTATTATCTCTATAACCTATAACACTAATAAAGGACGCTAAAATAAACATTTTTACACAATGTTTACTACACTAGTGCCAGTTACGCATATATGATGCATAGGTACCTATTATCATAACCAAAAAAGTCGACTTTACTGAGAGAGACTTTACGGCCATGAATGTGAAGTGGCGGGAAGAGAAGAACAGGGCTTCATTGAAATTTATTAAAAATGAGCTCCTGGTCTATGTAAACTTACGTGTTAGAATGTTTGAAGTCGTACAGTTCTTTTAAAAACCATGAAAAATTGTTATGTGCTGCAAAAAGATAAAAAAGATACCTACCTTTTTAAAAATAAATAAATTGTAAGTCCGTACTCTTTACTGTCCTTGTAAATCAGATATACTCTATTTCTTCTAATAAAAGTTAGCAACCCTAGTTGTGGATGTTAAATAGGTAATCGCTCCTCGTAAAACACTGGTATCAATCTCAGAAAACAGGACAGGAAACCAACTGTATTATAGCTGTGGTTTTAGTCAGTAAAAGTCTGACACGCCCTCCTCCTCTACTCTAGAGCGCGAGAAGCCATTAGATGATTTCCCACCTAAAAAATCATAGTAGGGAAAAGATTAGTCAGATAGAATTAGCTTACATTCCAGGTACTCCTTGGTCTTGTTTCAACAAAGTAGCTTGTTAGGGTAGATAGTTGGTTCTGGTCGTTCGTGGACAGCGCGCCTCGGATGCCGGTCACCACACGTCTGCACTCCTCGCTCCTTTTCAGCTGCTTCTCTGTCCTCTCCTGCTGCGACATCAGCCTCCTCTGGTCCAGCTGCACATGCCTCACTTTCTTTCTTATTAAATTTATATAATAGTCAATCTGACGTTGATAGTGATCCACGGACCAATAAAATTTCAAGTCAGCAAGAATCATTAACAGAACAGCGGCATATAAACTAGCCAATACAATTCCAAAGTAGTACAGATTTGGATCTTCAGTTGAAAAGAATGGACAATCTTTCGAGAGGGTGAGACATCCCCAAAAGTAGGATTGTGGTAGTAGAACAGTAGCTTCAGGTATACGATTCATGCTGCCGTTACATGAATCTCACTTTATTTTTTATTTACATTTACATTATCCTAACACGTTTCACGTAACATGACTGCTGCCAAACTAAGTATTTTTGATAGCATTGTCAAACTGTCTGTCATGTTCCTACACCACTGGCCATCACTGAAACTCTTCTGAAACCATAGATATAGTTCAGTTTAAAAAAGGATTTTATTCTGGTCTCTCAGTCCGTAGAATTTCGGGTCTAGAAAGTAACATAAGTTAGGTACTACTTGCAACCTAATGCTAGAACACACTAATTCCATTTCTCATAGAAATGTTTCTCATGCAATTTACTCTCAGTCAGTCGTATCACAAGAAAATGGGAAAATCTTTATTATCTAAAACATCAGAATTTCAATCCTTTTTACGTCTAAGTGTTTTTTAAAGAAAGAATACGATACCGCAATCATCCAAGCACGACGAAGTGGCATCGCTCACACTGACAATAGCGAATAAAAGTGCACAATGCTGCTAGAACGCTTCACTTGAGGCAATATCGAATTCCCGTGGACGTTCGCCGAGACACCACCCGTCTCTTGAACCAACAAAACAGCGCCATGACAACTAGTCTGCCGGCCAATGCCTCAAATATTCAGCTGCCTTTTGAACAAAGTAACTCGACAACCTAAAAGGAATATTGGATACTTTCATACCATTATATAGATAAGGGATTTTTCGTGGGGTATTAAGAACTGTAAAATAAGTTACTCGTATAACACAACAAGTAACACAAAGTTAAAACTAAAACCAGACTAAAGAATTATTATTCCTATTAAAATTGTATTATATGACCTTGGTATATATATTTTTATAATCGCCTTTGAATTCGTATCCTCGATAGTTTGGTTAAATATTTTTATTAACGACTTACAATTTAGTGCCAAAAACGCGCCATTTTCATTTTCTTTTTCAAACATTTAACAGGGTTTTTAAGCCGAATCTCATGATGGTTTAACTATCAATATCCTTGCATCCGTTTTTCCAAACGGATGCAAGGATATTGATGATTTGAGGTAATAAAGAAATTTACAAACTTACGTAGAACACGAAAACACATAAGATACGTGCGAAAAATACTCTTCCTTAGCAGTCGGGTTAATAACAAATCTCCTCATACTTAACTAAAGTTTTTAGGTAATATGAATAAAGAGTATCTGGTTAAGTTTTGCTCAAAACTTGAGTGTTCACAAAGTCGCCAATATTCGATATTTTCAATACAAACTGTTTTTGAATGCTATTTGTACAACTTCTGCTGATATTTCATAGCCAAAGTTTTGTGTGCAAAAGATTAGATTCTGAGCCAACGTCAATGTGATTTATTATATTTGATACAATGTGTTTAAAAATCTTTGTTATTTTATTCTTGGCAGCAATACAAAAACATGAAATAGAATATTAAAATGAATGACACAGTATGTATTATTGAAAATTCAAAAACTATATCTACAAAAATGTTATTATTCACCTGAACCACTCTAGTACTATTAAATGGGGTGGATAGGGATACCAAGGTGAATAGAAATAAAACTTTAAATGATTTTCACGTTATTTAAATATTGTTTACAGCATTAAAGTATTAAATTAAAAAAAAATGTTTTTTTTTGTGTGAAGCTAAAAGGCGTGTCAGACTTTTACTGACAAAACCCACCTGTGTAGTTCAGTCGCCTTTTTCTTTCCAGGGCCACGTGAGGCATGCGATGTAAGTACATTACGCACTGTTGACAATTCAGGCGCGGGTTCTTACCGGAAGCCTGGTTGCGCCGTCCAGAAAGGACCCGCGCCTACAGTGGCCTGGAGTCGCCCTGTATCTCCCGACGCTTTTCACAGAAGGAGGTGACTGCTTCGAATTCCCTCTCGCCCCGGGCCATGGCCTGAACACCCCCCCCTCCTACATTCGTATTCACCTTGTTAATCACTTGTATTTTGTACATTAGGTAAATTTAACACCTTCTACACAAAAAGTGTGTTACTTATATGCGTAATGCTACTCAACTGTCGGCAGGCGCCAGCAGCAGTTTCCACCTTGTCGAACTACAGTTGCATTTACCTAGATATTTTACAATAACCATGAATACCTAAGTAATTAGGTTTATACTAATACTAGTTTCTGCCAGTGGCTTCGCCCGTGTGAAATTAGGTTTCTCCATATAAACTTTGAACCCCTGTTGCGTTCCCTCAGAGGTTGAGTTTTAGAAAATCTCCTCTTATAAAAAAACCTCAGGTTAGGGCTGGGCGTTGATGAGTTGGCGAGTGAGTTAGGACTTTGCCTATTATATAAGATACAGGTAAAGTATTCATTAATCTGTTAACCGGGTTTAAATAAGCCTAATGTGATCCTATCGTAAAAACAATAATCAATCTAGGTATAGTAATGAAACACGTTATCAAATACCATTAAATTATGTATTCTGGATATACACTTCAACCATACAAGGCCACATTGAAAATACAGTGAAGTTTACTCAATCGAGTGATTTATTTGAGACCAACCAACCTCTCTGAAACCTCCCAAAGTTTACGTGCTAAATTTTTATCTTCAGCAAGGGTCGTCAGGACTTTGGTCTCTTTGCAGTCGGCAAAATACTTTCCACTCACGCCGTCTACTTCACGCGATACGGCAAGATATATAGAAGTCTGAGCTCCTTCCCAAGAATCTTTGAAAAAATACTTCATCAGAGGTAACAGCATTCTAACCCAGCGTGATTTCAGTTGTAATATTTCGGTCTCCACAACTCCCGGATGTAAACTATTCGCTGTGACTCCTGTTCCTTCTAATCTCTTTTTTAATTCAACGGTCATTAGAATATTAAACAATTTTGTATTAGCATACCAATTCAGAAAACTGTACGATTCTTTAGTTTCTTTTTCCGCGTTGAGATTATCGAATTCCACTTTTCCATTCTTGTGAGCTTCTGATGATACGTTGACGATTCTACTCGGTGCAGATGTTTTGAGCAGTGGCAACAGCAAGTTAGTCAAAAGGAAAGGTCCAAAATGATTCGTCTGCACAGCAAGTGACAGCCCATCTTCTGTTTTTAGGTTATCAACCTCAAAAACACCGGCATTGTTGATAAGTATGTCGAGGCGCTTCTCAGTCTTGATTACACCATCAGCGAACTCTCTTACGGAAGCCAGAGAGGACAGATCGAGGTGTCGATAGTGAACATCGGCATTACCCGTGGCTTTGATGATTTGATCCCTCGCGGCTATGCCAAGTCCCTCGTTTCTGCACGCTACTATAACACGAGCTCCTCTTTCAGCCAAATTCTTAGCAGTTTCGTAACCAATTCCTTTGTTTCCACCTGTAACTATGGTCACTTTACCAACTAAATGATTACTACACTTACATATTCCCGTTTTTAGTTTACAATAAACTTTTATAATAAAAATAATTAATAAAACGAGAACAAGAGAAATAATAAACATCGTGTTGGATGGAGTAACAACATTAGCTGCACTAAATCGACATGCATACATAAATGTAGATAAGATAAGAGCGACAGCAGATACTGTTGGTCACTGTTACATGACAAAAACATACTACCTACTGATTAGCAAAGTGATTGAAAGGCTAGCGACAGATACAAAGATCAAAAGCAAGATAATAGAGATAAAGATGCAGATTACTATCAAAACTGTTGAAAAATATTAAAATAAATCTGCGTGTAAAATAAATAATAATAAATTTGAATGTTATGGCTTATAATAATAATAATAATAACCCCATCGCCGTATCTCTACGTTGACGTCGTGGTGGGGTTTGCGTGGTCCAATATACCTTAGGTCTGTATCGGTAAAGTTTGTTTTGCCGTAATATGCCTAGGGTGAGGGGCCAGACTAAGAGAGATACAACCCGCAGCGCAGTTTTGTGGCGAACTGTTGGGCATTAGCGACCCCACGGACCCGATCTCCCGAGAGAATTCTTGTTCTTCATCTCCGGCTTGCCTTTATTGGCCGGCCGTAGTGAACACTGACGAGGAACTGAGCTCCCACCTCTCTCTTGCCTTTATTGGCTGGCTTGAGTGGAGATTCGCAAGAGCAAACGTGCTCGGGAGAAGGATGTATAATCCAGTAAGGTGCTGGTAGGGATCTTGACTGTACTTCCGGGATTGTCCTGATAGCCGTGGTATACCTCTCCACTCCTCAAGCACCTCAGGATATGTTGCCCTCTTGTTGCTACGTCACTTCGTGCTAGCGGCCGTTTTTGGGGGCCCATTTATTGAGTGTGCAAGTCACCCCCTGCCTTTTTTCGATGCATATTAATAACGTTTTCAGGCAGGGGCCATAGTCTTGACATAATTCCATGTTACCAGTCCACTTAAGACTCCAAAAACCATAGCCCTATTATCTTTGTTCTTCATATGTCGCAACAGTTTTTCAATAAGCGGGGGTTGTCCTTGGGTGCACTAGCATAGCGCGTACTGGGATAATCGTCGGTTGGTATCATGTTCCATTATAATTATCTAAAGGGCCTCTGCGAGTTGGCTTCGGCTCCTCGTACGCCTCCCAAAGGTCCAGGACCTCAGGGTCCTGAGATAAATAAAATATATAAAAATAATAATAATAACCCATCGCCGTATCTCTACGTTGACGTCGTGGTGCTCCAATATACCCTAGGTCTGTATCGGTAAAGTTTGCTTTGCCGTAATATGCCTAGAGTGAGGGGCCAGACTAAGAGAGATACAATCCGCAGTGCAGTTTTGTGGCGAACTGTTGGGCATTAGCGACCCCACGGACCCGATCTCCCGGGAGAATTCTTGTTCTTCAATTCCGGCTTGCCTTTATTGGCCGGCCGTAGTCAACACTGACGAGGAACTGAGCTCCCACCTCTCTCTTGCCTTTATTGGCTGGCTTGAGTGAAGATTCGCAAGAGTAAACGTGCTCGGGAGAAGGATGTATAATCCAGTAAGGTGCTGGTAGGGATCTTGACCGTACTTCCGGGATTGTCCTGATAGCCGTGGTATACCTATCCACTCCTCAAGCACCTCAGGATATGTTGCCCTCTTGTTGCTACGTCACTTCGTGCTAGCGGCCGTTTTTGGGGGCCCATTTATTGAGTGTGCAAGTCACCCCCTGCTTTTTTTCGATGGATATTAATAACGTTGTTCAGGCAGGGGCCATAGTCTTAACATAGTTTCATGTTACCAGTCCACTTAAAACTCCAAAAACCATAGCCCTTATCTTTGTTCTCCATATGTCGCAACAGTTTTTCAATAACCGGGGGTTGTCCTTGGATGCACTAGCATAGTGCATACAGGGATAATCACCGGTTTGTACCACTTTCCATTAAAAGTGTCTAAAAGGGCCTCTGCGATCCGGTTTCGGCTCCTCGTACGCCTTCCAAAGGTCCAGGACCTTAGGGTGCTGAGATAAATAAATATAATAATAATAAAATGTGCAGTTATGCATGTAAAGAGAGGGGAGATTGTGGAATCCGTGGGTACCCAACTCTCGGATTCCATAAACTTGAGATCTCTCTCTTCAACCGAAACCTATAAGTATTTGGGTATGTCGGAAGCGTTAGGCATCAATGCTATTGACATGAGGCAAACGTTGAGGGAGCGTTTCTTACGACGCCTGAAGAAGGTATTCAATAGCCTTCTTTCAGGCGGAAACAAGGTGCGCGCCTTCGACGGTTGGGTCATGCCGGTATTGATGTACTCTTTCGGCGTACTCAAATGGACTCAAACGGAACTTGATGCCCTGGATAGGCGGGTCCGTACACTGCTGAATGCATACCGAATGCATCGCCCACGATCGTCGGTCATGAGACTGTATATCCCGCGGAAGTGTGGAGGTCGAGGCTTTTTAAATGCTAAGACCCTGCACAATCGAGAGGTATGCAGTCTCAGGGAATATTTCCTAGCCGCCGACGTGGGTATGCATCGTGATGTAGTGGCAGTGGACAAGGGACTCACCCCGCTCTCCTTGGCTAATGAGAGCTGGCGCAAACCTGTAGTGCTTGACACTAACGATCGCAGGGAAGTATGGCAGATTAAGGAACTCCACGGACGCTTTTTCCGGGCCCTTCATGGGCCCAATGTAGATCAACTAGCGTCCGTAGCCTGGCTGCGTGTCGGTGACCTCTTTGGAGAAACCGAAGGTTTTGTCTGTGCAATTATGGACGAAGTTATCATGACGAATAACTACCGGAGATTTATTGTGAAGGACGGCACGGTTGACATTTGTCGGGCATGTCACCGACCGGGTGAATCAATCCGCCACATTATCTCTGGTTGTTCTCGTCTAGCTAACGGGGAATACTTGCATAGACACAACCTTGTAGCTAGGATTATCCATCAGCAACTTGCTCTGAATTACTCTCTTGTGGAATCGGAGGTGCCATACTACAGGTATGTGCCCGACCCAGTTCTCGATAATGGCGATATCACGCTGTACTGGGACCGGTCCATCGTCACTGACAGGACTATTGTAGCCAATAAGCCTGATATAGTGGTGGTGGGCCGAAGAGAGAGGCGTACAATGATTGTTGACATATCCGTGCCGCATAACGAGAACCTCGTGAAAGCCGAGAAAGACAAACAAATCAAGTATATTGATTTGGCTCGCGAGGTTGTCGACATGTGGAATGTAGATTCGGCGATCATTGTACCGATAGTCGTGTCAGCCAATGGCTTAATAGCCAAGAGCCTCGACCAACACCTTAGGAGGCTCGCGTTAGGCGGTTGGATCAAGGGCTTGATCCAGAAAGCGGTACTCCTGGACACGGCTCGTATTGTAAGGAGGTTCCTTTCTCTGGAGCCCTGACCGCCGGTAGCTTGGACCCTGTTCCCGATACCGGTGGGACACTGTTTTTTTATATTTTTAAATGTTTTTTTTTAATTTTTTTAAAGAAATATTTTAAAATATAATTTACATGTTAGAACAATGAATAAACGAATAATAATAACGGGTATTTCGGGTAAAATCCATAACTAGCAAGCCATTTAAAACATATAAATAAAAAGGATTAAACTTTGTATAAAAACCTACTATCCTACTTATAGTAAAATTAAATATTAAATCCTTGTTGAAGAAATTACGTGAATACAACTGCTGACGCCTGACGACAATTTAATAGCAATTTGCTAATATATAGCGCGCCATATTATAACAGACGGCGCTATAAAACATAATATTAGACGTCTTGTTACACGCAGATTTATTTAATAGTTTTGAACAGTTTTGATAGTAATCTATATGTTCACGTTTGTTATCTTGCTTTTTATCTTTGTATCTGTCCCTAGCCCTTCAAACACTTTGCTAATCAGCAGGTAGTGTATTTTTGTCATGTAACAGTGACCAACAGTATCTATTGTCGCTTTTATCTTATCTACATTTATGTGTGAATGTCGATTTAGTGTAGCTAATGTTGTTACTCCAACATGATGTTTATTATTTCTCTTGTTCTCGTTAATTTATTCATTCTTTTTATTATAAAAGTTTACTATAAACTAGCAACGGGAATATGTAAGTGTAGTAATCATTTAGTGGGTAAAGTGACCATAGTTACAGGTGGAAACAAAGGAATTGGTTACGAAACTGCTAAGAATTTGGCTGAAAGAGGAGCTCGTGTTATACTAGCATGCAGAAACGAGGGACTTGGCATACCCGCGAGGGATCAAATCATCAAAGCCACGGGTAATGCTGACGTTCACTATCGACACCTCGATCTGTCCTCTTTGGCTTCCGTAAGAGCGTTCGCTGATGGTGTAATCAAGACTGAGAAGCGCCTCGACATACTTATCAACAACGCCGGTGTTTATGAGGTTGATAATCTAAAAACGGAAGATAAGCTGTCACTTGCTGTGCAGACGAATCATTTTGGACCTTTCCTTTTGACCAACTTGCTATTGCCGCTGCTCAAAACATCTGCACCGAGTAGAATAGTCAACGTGGCATCAGGAGCTCACAGGAATGGAAAAGTGCAATTCGATAATCTCAACGCGGAAAAGGAAACTAAAGAATCCTACAGTATGTTTAATGTGTATTGTAATACAAAATTGTTTAATATTCTAATGACCGTTGAGTTAGCAAAGAGATTAGAAGGAACAGGAGTCACAGCGAATAGTTTACATCCGGGAGTTGTGGAGACCGAAATATTACAACTGAAATCACTCTGGGTAAGAATGCTGTTACCTTTGGCGAGGTATTTTTTTAAAGATTCTTGGGAAGGAGCTCAGACTTCTATATATCTTGCCGTATCGCGTGAAGTGGACGGCGTGAGTGGAAAGTATTTTGCCGACTGCAAAGAGACCAAAGTCCTGACGACCCTTGTTGAAGATAAAAATTTAGCACGTAAACTTTGGGAGGTTTCAGAGAGGTTGGTTGGTCTCAAATAAATCACTCGATTGAGTAAACTACACTGTATTTTTAATCTGGCCTTGTAGGTTGAAGTGTATATCTAGAATACATAATTTGATGGCATTTGATAACGTGTTTCATTACTATACCTAGATTGATTACTTTTTTACGATAGACTCACATTAGGTACCTTATCTTAAATCCTGTTAACAGATTAATGAATACTTTACCTGTGTCCTGACTCATTCACCAACTCATCAACGCCCAGCCCTAACCTGAGGTTAAGAATAAGAAAGGATTTTCCTAAATTCACTCTCCTTGGGGATGCAACAGGGGTCCAAAATTAAATAGAGAAAATTAATTTCACACGAGCGAAGCCACTGGCAGAAGCTAGTATCAGTCTAAACCTAATGACTGTTCTTGTAAAATACGCAGGTAAATGGAACTGTAGTTGGACAAACAACGCGGAAACTGCTGCTGTCGCCTGCTGACAGTTGAGTAGCATGACGCATTAATGTAACACACTTTTTGTGTAGAAGGCGTTAAAGTTACTTAATCTACAAAAAAACTTTTTACAAAAAAATACAACCGACTTCAAAGTAAAAAAATACACTGAAAAGTGCAAAATAACTTTAATGTCGGAAGTCGGTGTTTCTATAATAGTTTTGTCTCTTCGTTATTTAACACCGACTTCCGAAATTAAAGTTATTTTGCACTTTTCAGTGTATTTTTTTACTTTGAAGTCGGTTGTATTTTTTTGTAAAAAGTTTTTTATTTTACACTTTTTAGTTATGGTACCACCACTAAAAAGTACCCCTCAGCCAAACTTAAATACCTTATAGCCAGAGTGCATCTCTTGACAATTCTAATAATCCCAAACACGGTTAGATTACATTAATTTATTACAGAGTTCCGGTGCCAAACTTCAGGCTTCATCATCAGATCAGTTCGATATATTCCCCCTCTACTTTCAGTCAGTCATCGACTACACGTATAGACAAAGCAATTTTACTTGTTACGACGATTCTGCTGTGATCCTATGAGGAGTTCTGTTCCATATCTTCGAAGTTCATGATCAGATCATAACAATATTTTTATGGGACCGACTCGGAAGCATAACCTTTGATTTAAAAAAAAATTTTTCAAAATCGGTCCACAATTGACCGAGAAATCGGTGAACATACATAAAAAAAAAATAAACAACATACATTCAACCGAACATATAACCTCCTCCTTTTTGAAGTCGGTTAAAAATACCCGTAAACAGGATGAATAAGAATGTAGGGGTGAATTGAAATCGTGGCGGTAAGTTTTCTCTTTGAGAAGTGGCTAGAGAGGCACTACTGCATCTTTATCTTCAAACTGATACATACCCTTATCTCATGGCTAGTTCAGGAGGTTCCTGTTTCGGATTCAGGCGGAAGACGCTCGTGTGTCACCATTGTGCGGATCGCCAGGAGGACACGGTACACTATTTTTACCGTAGAACAAGAGCTGACTTTTTTGTAAATGTAGTAAATTGCACATCTTTTTAGACTATTTTTTTTTTCATAAAGAAGCATACTATTATATGCAATTTGTGTTTTATCAGGGCAGGCTGGACATAGGCATTTTCTACCAGTCAATCTAAGGGTAGTGCAGAAAATGATAGGTACAACTTGATAAATAGACAAACAGAGAAATGTAGGTATGTACCTACATATGGTATCGGTAAAATACAAAAAAAAAAACTGCATGCAATAGTCCAGAATAGACAAATTAACAAATTTTGATCCAGTACACTGTTCGGGATCAAAACTTAAAATATTTTTGAAGCAATTCATAAAAATGGCAGTGTAAGCAATCGTAAAACATTACAGATTTGTTTTATAGTGCAACAATTACAGAGTGCATTGTAAAATCGCTTTTATTCTGGCAGTAATTGCCGTCAAGAAATTACACGAGCTCCAAAGTTCGACAATAAGACTTTAACAGGGCCGTAAAACGAGGCCACCCTCGCCGAGGTATATACCGGTCGCTTGCCACGATTTTGTTGGATGGTTAATTAGGTGAGTAGATCTTAATTAATTTATGACAAGATTTTATACTTCACCAAGCGATTTATCAGTGTTCGAGGAAGTTTTTATTATACTACTCCTCTGAGTAAAACAAAACCATGTCTCCAAAGAAAACTGAGTTTGAAACAAAGAGTGTCTTGGTATATTTTAGGGTTCTGTAGCCGAAAGTACCAATTACCATGCCTCGACTATCCGTCGGTCTGTTGTCTGTCCCTCCGTCCATCTCTCAGCACCCCTGTGGGCTGTATCTCGTGAACCGTAAGTGATAGAAAGTTGAAATTTTCACAGAATGTGTATGTCTATTGCCGCTACAAGAACAAATAATAAAATTAAAATAAAGCCAAAAATTAATACAAGAAACTTTATTTTGACGGAATCCTTCAAGTGCGAGTCCGAGTCGACCTTGGCCAGTTATTTTTATTTATCAGCTCTAGACATAACATGTCTCACGTTCATGTTACTCCTATCGTTAAACAGATAAAAAGGTTATTGTAATGATGACTATATTTATATTCCAAAGTACACGATAAAGTAAAATGTTACCAAGTAATGAGCCACGTGGACGTTTACACACGTGACATTTATCATGAAAATCAAATTCAAGGACTGTTTTTGATAAAAAAATCGGATATTCATTTTATGAATAGTTTTAGGTACGAGTGTAGTATTGATTGGTAACCCAATAAAATCAATTCTTTTAAATCATGGAACGGCAATATATTTTGAATCGATTCAATTTTCAGTTCATCAATCTCAGAAAATATGCATTATATTATGCTGTATACTTATTAGTATATATGATTTTTTTTTTACTTTACTCTTGTAGTCTCTGGAAGGTTAGGTAAAGGTAAAAAAAAAGTGGAGGTGAATCTCCAGATTTGCCAAACTATAAAGTTACATTATACAAGGTCAACGCAAAGGACATCAAACGTCATTTTTTCAACCGAAGGATGGCAACTGCTGGGCATACATATTTCTCCCTACGGTGTCTCCACTCGGTCTGTCCTGAGCGATTTGAATTCAGCTGACACCTGCAGTCATCGGTCCGTCTTGTGGAAGGCCCTCCAAGGCTGAGTCTTCCGGTACGTGGCCGCCACTCCAACACTTGTCGGCTCCATCAGCTATCCAATCTGCGAGCAATTCTTATGGTTATATTGGCTACCTTGGTACTCCAGTGAATCTCTGCATTTCTGATGTTTCACTTTCTTAATTTTGACATGTTACATTTTGATATTGATTTATTTTTCAAATTAAGTATATACCATTACCATTTTGGGGGATGAAGTTGCTCACGTCCGTAGGATTTACCATCTTTTCCTAGACCCACCCTACACGTGTCCCCTGGGTGGTGCTAAACGAGCAACAACGCCGATCAACGGGCGGCGGTCAAGTAACCTGTCCCTGGGTACCACAAACCATGAGGAACTAAATCCCCTCTAAAAATTGTGGACCGACTAAATGGCGGTATAACCATAACCCCAGCTGAGAAGAGGTTAGAGCGAGCCTTGGGAGAAAAATAACCCCTAAAATGCCTTGAAGAATGAGTTGGAAGGTAATAAATATGGAAGCGAGATTAAAAACTAATTTACCCCAGGAGGGTACCGGTACAACCGGAGAATCCCTCCCCGAGTCAAACTCGGGCTGCCCCACCGTATCTGGGGGGGGCATAATGTCGCAAACATTTGAAAGGAACCAGACAAAGGAAACTGACGAGACCAGTTATTCACCAGTGAGTTCTGGTAGCAAAGCACTTGTACAGCAAGCGCTTCATCCTGGCCTGTTCATCACAAGGCCAAGATCTTCGTCTCTAGGGCGCAGCCCAGCACAGCCACCCAGAACAGGGAATAAAAATCAAGAGGCTATAAAACCTAGTACCTCAAGTAACTTACCAGGACCTCCGCCATGGCAAAGAGTACCTACCAAGAGGAATAAAAAGAGAAAACTATCAGCAAGCCCCCGAGAAGATAAAGAGACTTCAATATCAAATAGCTTTGCTGGATTACCGATAGATCTAACTGATGACACTGACAAACCGATAATACCAAACAAACCGCCACCAATAATTTTATATGGTGTTGAAGACCTCAATAAACTTACTGAGCTTCTGGAAACATCGGTGGAAAAAGATCAATTTACATACAGAATCGTAAATAAAAACCAATTAAGAATTAGCGCAATAAATGCAGAGGTCCATAAAAGACTTGTCTCAATAGTTAGAGACAATGGTTTAATAGGACACACTTTTATCAGGAAAGAGAATAGATGTTTCAGGATTGTCATAAAAAATTTGCATCACTCAACACCTTTAAACATAATTAAAGAGGACATAGAATCCACTGGGAACACTGTTATCGGTGAAATAATAAACGCTAGGTATGGCCCGGAAAAAAAGCCTACATCGACTTTTTTCGTTAATCTCGCTGCTGGCCCCAACAATAAGTGCATTAAAGACCTCAAGTATATCTACCATCAGTCTATCTCCATAGAGGAACCAAAGAAAAGAAAGACTATGGTCCAATGTCAGCGCTGCCAACAATATGGCCACACAAAGAATTACTGCATGCGTCCCTATAGATGCGTTAAATGTGGGAAATCTCATAAGACATCTGAGTGTCAGAAACGTGACCGCAATACCCCCGCAATGTGCGCACTGTGCAGTGGACCTCATCCAGCTAACTACAAGGGATGCGAGGTTTATAAGGAAATTCTAGCTAGGAAAACAAATAAAAACACCATAACATCTGCTGTTAGAAATCGCACAACACCAACCACTTCCCAGAATAATCATGTCACAGAAAATCCTGTGCTATCTAAGCAAGGACAGAAACTATTGTATGCCGATACCCTAAGACAAATTCCCTCAAATAACTGCATTAATCAAAGTAATTCCAACACCAACAACGAAGGACAACTAAGCCGAACACTAGAAGACATACTCATAAAGCAAACTGCAAAATATGATATTATCCTACAACAAATGAGCACTCTTATGAATCTCATAGCTCAACTAGTCGACAAACTATCAAAATGACTGCATTACGAATAGGAACCTGGAACATCAACGGGCTAACTCCGAATAAGCAGGATGTGGAGCTGCTAATGAGCCAACATAAACTTGACATTCTACTCATATCAGAGGCACACTGCAATGCTACAACAATGGTGAAATTTTCTGACTATCTGTGCTATGTCACAAACCACCCTGATGGAACGGCTCATGCTGGAACTGCAGTGATTGTAAAAAAGACAATCAAGCATCATCCAATGCCACACTATAAAACTGCTCACATCCAAGCCACTACCATTGCAGTGCAAGACAGGACTGGCGAAATCATTATTTCAGCAGTGTACTGCCCTCCAAAACATAAAATTATCGAGCCTATGTTTTCTGATTTCTTTGGTACCCTGGGTCATCGCTTTATTGCGGGAGGAGACTGGAATGCCAAGAACGAACATTGGGGTTCCAGATTGACAACTACCAGAGGACGCCAATTAAAAACTAGCATAGATAGAAATAACCTGACAACTTTTTCGTCTTGTGAACCAACCTATTGGCCTACTGATCCCCAGAAAATTCCTGATCTTTTGGATTTCTTTATTGCTAAGGGTTTCTGTAAGCACTATATTAAAACCGAATCCTGTTATGATGGCTCCTCGGACCACACTCCTGTCTTGTTAACGATCAGCACAATGTTAGTCGAGTCCACAGATCCAGAAAAATTATATAATAAATATACGGATTGGGTGGCATTTCAGGAGCTTCTTGAACAAAGGGTGCAATTGAGAACAGCTCTCAAAACAAACGAAGACATTGAGAATGCCACCAAAGAAATTACAACGTTAATTCAAGAAGCCTGCTGGCTTAGCACACCTGCTATAGACACTCAAATAAGGCATACTAATTATCCTTGTAGGGACACATATTAATATTATATATATACATATGTAAGTATCTATTTTATGCTGAGAGCGCACCTTAGTGGCGGCTGTGCCCGCCTCATAAGTTTTAGCGCCAGTCGCAAATATACGGAGTTAACATCAAGTCGTGTATCATTTCTCCACACTAATTACCCAACACACCTATATTGGTGACCGCGACGTGATTCGTGATAATTCGTGAGTGTTGTGGTAATTAAAAATTGTGGCAATGAATCCATCTCATCATCCTGGTACCGCAGCGGCGGGTGCACAGCCCAAGGTCGAAGGGGAAACCGCCTTAGCCAGCATCACTGTTTCGTCAAGGATACCCGAATTTTGGGCAGACCAACCGCGACTCTGGTTTGTCCAATTCGAGGCCGCCGTAGACAGTCAGCGATTGGGCGACGCTACCAAGCAAAATTTGGTGGTTACCAAATTGAACAAGGCCGCTATTCAACAGGTCAGCGACTTATTGCTCACTCCTCCTGAGACGCAGAAGTATCAGACCTTGAAGGAAAGGCTACTACAAGTTTTTGAGGAATCGGAGACGCGTCAGTTCCAAAAATTATTAAGCGAGATGGAGCTTGGAACTCAAAAGCCATCTCAACTACTACGCCGAATGAGGGACTTGGCACGTGGGAAAATTCCCGATCAGACGCTGAAGATAATGTGGAACAGCCATCTTCCGTCTGCAGTGCAGGCTGTTTTGGCAGTAACGGAGGTGGAGGACTTGGAAAATTTGGCTATAGTAGCGGACAAGGTGATGGAAGCGACGTGTCCAGCGGAAGTAGCAGCCGTAGCGACGGTAGCGACACCCAAGGACGCTGATGCCACCGGCGATTTGGCATCCATCGTCGCCAAGCTGAGAGTCGAGGTCGCAGAGTTGCGACGTTCGCGGCAACCACAGCGAGGCGGAGGAACATACAGAGGAGGTAACCGTTTCAGATCGAAATCTCGCAGCAGGGACGATAGCAAAAAACGTCGCGATCCGAAGTGGCTGTGTTTCTACCATTATCGTTACGGGGCGAAAGCAGCGAAGTGCGTCGAACCCTGTAACTGGAAGGCGGCACCACCTGCTCCTTCGGAAAACTAGCGAGGACGCAAGCAGTGACGGAGGTTTGTGTCGATTTTACTAAAAACCGTCTATGCGTTGTTGATAAAAATAGCAGATTAAATTTTTTGATAGACACCGGTGCTAATGTGTCAGTGATTCCCGTCTCTAAAAAGTATGTGTCGAAAAATATCGCGAGTGATACGTACAAACTATATGCGGCAAATGGCACGGAAATTAAAACATACGGAATATGCAATTTAGTATTAGATCTTAATTTAAGAAGAGCTTTTAGATGGCCATTCATCATAGCAGCGGTTAAACAACCTATAATAGGCGCAGATTTTTTGAGCCATTATAAGTTGTTGGTGGATTTAAACGCGCGGAAACTGAGAGATCAAGTTACAAATTTAAATGTCGTAACATCTTTTATCAAGCACGATGAGCGCGAGTTATCAATTAAAACTATAAACTGCAATGATAAGTGGCAAGATTTATTGTTCAAATATCCTGATGTAACTAAGCCGATTTCATATAAAGAAATCCCCAAACACGCTGTATGCCATTATATAGAAACTTCGGGACCCCCGGTATATACGAAAGCTCGACCTCTTTCCCCGAAATGGTACTCGAAGGTCAAAGAAGAGTTTCGGATTATGACTGAATTGGGTATTTGTCGTCCATCTAAGTCCCCTTGGGCAAGCCCGTTACACGTGGTACCCAAGAAGGACGGCGGGATAAGGCCATGCGGTGATTATAGGCGTTTAAACGCTATCACCAAACCGGACCGCTACCCAATTCCGCGGTTACAAGATTTTAAATATGTTTTAGCAGGAAAAAAAACAATTTTTACTAGGTTAGATTTAAACCGCGCTTATCATTTTATACCAGTGGCCCCGAACGATATTGAGAAAACTGCAATTATAACGCCTTTTGGATTATATGAATTTCCAAGGATGACATTCGGTCTGAGGAACGCTGCACAAACGTTCCAACGTTTTATGGATACAATTGTATTGCAAGGTTTCGATTTTTTATTTAATTTTATCGATGATGTCATCATAGCAAGTGAAAATGAATCATCTCACAAAGAGCATTTAAATGCAGTTTTCAAAAGGTTTAACGAATATGGCATTACTATTAATTTGTCAAAATGTGTTTTTGGTGTGTCTAAATTAGAATTTTTAGGTTTTGAGGTCTCCACGGACGGTGTTCGCCCATTAGAGGGCAAGGTACAAGCTGTTGTAAATTTTCCGAAGCCCGAAACAGTAGAACAATTGCGCCGTTTCTTAGGCATGGTCAATTTCTACCGCTCTCATATTCCGAAAGCTGTAGAATACCAAATCGAATTAAACAAGTATCTGCATAATTCTAAGAAACGCGATAAGACGCTTATATTATGGACAGATAAGGCAAATCAGGCATTTGAGAAGTGTAAGGAAAGCTTGCAAAGCGCCGCTACACTATCTTACCCTTTGCCAGACAGTAATTTAGCCCTGATGACAGACGCTTCAAACACTAGCGTCGGTGCAGTCTTACAGCAGAAGGTTGAGAATATTTGGCAGCCAATTGGATATTTTTCCAAAAAATTAACGGATACGGAAATGAAATATTCGACTTACGATAGGGAATTGTTAGCAGTCTTTATGGCCGTTAAACATTTTAAGCATTTATTAGAAGGTAGAGTTTTAACCATTTTTACGGACCATAAACCGCTCGAATTTGCATTCACTAAAATCAATAGCGATAAAGAAAGCCCAAGGCGTATTCGCCAACTTTCTTTTATCAGCGAATTTTGTACAGACATACGTCATATTAAAGGTAGTGATAACTTAGTAGCGGATGCACTTTCGAGAATCGAAACGATAAGCTGTCCCACGGTGCTCGACTTCGCAGAAATAGCAGACAAACAAAGTAACGACGAGTACCTAATGCAAGCGTTGCAGGTATCACATAACAAATTCAAACAAATGTTATTGTCGGATTGTGATAAACATATTTTTTGTGATATTTCCACTAAAAATGTTAGACCGTACTTACCTAAAGAATTCAGAGAATTAGCTTTTAAATCTGTGCATAATCTTAGTCATCCAGGCATAAAAACTAGTAAAAACTTGATGAAGCAAAAATTTTTTTGGCCTGATATGGATAGGGACATTGCGAGATGGGCAAGGGCATGTCCGCAATGCCAACGTGTAAAAATTACCAGGCATACGATATCAGGCGTAGGAGAGTTTGAACATGCTGATCGATTCCAGCATTTACATATCGATATAATCGGCCAGTTGCCTATCTCAGCCGACGGGTATAGATACTGTGTAACAATGATAGATCGTTTCACAGGGTGGCCAGAGGCCTACCCCGTTCAAAACATTACGGCGGAGACCGTAGCGAGAGTAGTATTTGAAGGTTGGATTGCTCGTTTTGGATGTCCTGCGAAGCTTACAAGCGACCAGGGCAGACAATTTGAGAGCGAATTATTCGCTAAGTTAATGAAATATTTGGGCATACATAAAATACGTACAACTCCTTATCATCCGCAAAGTAACGCTATGATCGAACGTTGGCATAGGGCACTTAAAGTGGCCCTGATGGCTCGTTTGCAAAGCAACAATAGTAATTGGGTCGATGAGTTGCCGATCGTATTATTAGGATTACGGACGGCTACTAGGAGCGACAGCGGTGTGAGCGCGGCGGAATTAACTTACGGCAAGACTATTCGTTTGCCAGGAGATTTTTATGACGATGCTAAAATTAGTGATTCGGATTCGGAATATTTGCATAAGCTGAGAGATACCATCAGCAAATATAAGCCTCGACCGAAATATCATAGTAAATCGTACTCTTTATTCGTTCCAGATAGTTTAAATTCTTGTAAAAGTGTTTTTGTAAGGAATGATGCAATGCGCAGGTCTTTGCAACCGCCGTATGAAGGCCCATATATAGTTATAAGTAGAAATAAAAAATATTTTATAATAAAAATTGGTGATAGAGAAATTTCCGTATCGATAGATAGGCTCAAACCCGCCTACACTATCGATATAGATACCTCTACAGGAAGTAGTCTCCAATGCAACCATAATGGTAACGTAAATTTAAATTTAACTAAAGATAGCATTCCCCAAGATGTTATAAGTCATAAAACAACACGAACCGGTCGCGTTATCAGACCACCGGTACGTTTTGCTTAGTCGACAATGGAATTTTCTAGGTAATGTTATATGTACTAAGTATTGTCGTACGATATTATTAATATGTAATGCAACTTTGCTATATTTTTATTGTGAATTTTAAGTGCAATTGTGCATTTATATTAAATTAATGTAATACATTATAAAATTTTGTCAATTTTACAATTATTTTTAGGTTGCACACAACTATAAAAATTTATTGTAATTTGTTTATACACACATACATTATTTTTTAAGATATATAACAGTATTGGTATTTACGCGTCAAACCAATTTTCGTAGTCAAGTACTTAGTGTTACTGTGCTTATTCAGAAGTCAGTGCAAGAAACGCGTACGCGCCTGGTTGCGTAAGGAAGCAGCAATTGTTGGTGTATCTCCACCGGTGGTCAAGGTTCACTCAGTCCAACCACCCACGGTGGCGCACCACACCGATAATAATTATTAAACAAGTAGTGTGATGTGTGTGAAAGCAAACCATGTATTTATATATATTATATTTTTAGATATGGGGTAAACATTTTTTTGTGAGGGGGGCTACTGTAGGGACACATATTAATATTATATATATACATATGTAAGTATCTATTTTATGCTGAGAGCGCACCTTAGTGGCGGCTGTGCCCGCCTCATAAGTTTTAGCGCCAGTCGCAAATATACGGAGTTAACATCAAGTCGTGTATCATTTCTCCACACTAATTACCCAACACACCTATAATCCTTTTGAAGTAAAAAAGGCTGTCCTCGAGAAGCGTAGGCTGAGGCGGATTTGGCAGCAAACTAGACTGAGTGAAGATAGAGCGCACTTCACAAAAGCGGCTGAACAATTGAAGAATATGCTATCCAATTGGCACAATGACACTCTCGAATCGCAGCTAGAATCACTTACAGCCACTGCCTCGACCAATTATTCACTGTGGAAGTTTACAAAAAATTATGACAGACCACAAACAGCCAAACCTCCTTTAAAAATAAACGGAGGATGGGCGCGTACATCACAAGACAAGGCAGAAACATTTGCCCAGTTCCTGGCAAATGTATTTTGCCCAAATGAGGCTAGTGACACGGACACTGAAAAACAAGTGGATGATATTATTGATCAAGACCTGCAAATGTCGCCACCGCCAATCCCAATTACTGTGCGCCAGGTCTGGAGAGCAATCAACAAAGAACTTAAGGACAAGAAGGCTCCCGGATTTGACCTTATCACGAAGGAAATACTACTTCATCTCCCAAAGAAAGCTGTAGTATTCATTACAATGCTCTTTAATGGCATATTAAGAACACAGTACTTTCCCAAACTCTGGAAGGTATCACAGATCCTAATGATCCACAAAATGGGAAAACCGGCTAACGAAGTCACCTCTTACAGACCTATTAGCTTGCTGCCAATCCTATCTAAGGTGTTCGAGAAACTATTACTACACAGAATCCTACCTGAACTTAAGAAAAATAATATAATTCCGCACCACCAGTTTGGCTTTAGGCAGCAACACTCAACTGTAGAGCAAGTTCACAGAGTAGTAGATAAGATAAGAAAAACATTAGAGGAGAAAGAGTATTGCTCTTCAGCCTTCTTGGACGTGCAACAGGCTTTTGATAGAGTCTGGCACAGGGGCCTGCTTTGCAAAATCAAGAAGACCTTACCTCATAGCTACTATTTACTATTTGAGTCCTACCTCTCTGAAAGAATATTCCAAGTGAAAGAAACTGAGTCCACCTCTAAGTTCTACCAAATACAAGCAGGTGTGCCACAGGGTTCAGTACTCGGACCTGTGCTATATGTAATATACACGTCTGACCTACCAGAGGAGGAGGATGTAACTACCGCCACATTCGCCGACGATACCGCCATCTTAGCTAGCGACAAGGACCCTAAAACAGCAACACAAAAACTACAAAAAAGTCTTGACAACATCACTAAGTGGCTTAAGCAATGGAGAATAAAGGCCAGCGCATCAAAATCTGTACATGTAACCTTCACACTGCGCACAGGAAATTGTCCTGCTGTACAAATGGAAAACTACACGCTTCCTCACCATGACAACATACGTTATCTTGGCCTCCACTTAGATCGACGTTTAACATGGAGTCACCATATCAAAACCAAGAGGCAAGAACTCAAAATTCGATACAACCATCTGTCATGGCTACTGGGTCGAAACAGTAAGCTATCTGTGGATAACAAATTACTCATATACAAGAGTATACTAAAACCTGTCTGGATGTATGGCTTACAGCTCTGGGGCAGTGCTAGCGACTCCAACATTCTAATAATTCAACGAATGCAGAACATGATCCTTAGGAACCTTTGCAATGTCTCATGGTTCATCACCAATACTGAAATTCACCAACATCTCAGGATGAGCACTGTGAAGGAGGAAATTCACAGAGCTGGGGAAGTATACCTCGGGAGGCTTGAAAGACATCCCAATGCATTAGCTGTAAGGCTGACAACTCGAAGCTACAAAAAAAGGCTAAAGAGGAAAGACATTTTGACCGTATAGATTAATATGGCCCACTGAAGAGGAGATGCCTTTACTGAAAGACACACTCAAAGCGACAACATCTCACAACACATCTGCTTATAGCAACAGCTGATTGCAGATAAAAGAGAAGAAAAAAAAAAAAAAAAAAAATTAAGTATATACCAAGTAAAAAAATTTTTTTAGTGCCTACTCAAAACATTTGTACGCCATAGTATGTGGCAAATACGTCTGAACCAATTTTTATTTCATAATGACATCCTACATGCACTTTTCTTGTATTGTATGTGTACACATGTTTGAGCAATATCTTATCTGGTTCGGTCACGCCGACCAACTCCATGTAGGTACAGCTCTTCCCATGACTCTTTTGGTAACTCTTTCCATGAGTCTTTTAGTATAGTCTTTCAATCAGAAGCCTATTGTTAGCGACTACGATTTAGACTGATATAAGTATCATCAGAAAATATGTGATAAAACTGCAGAAACTGCAGATTATGCTGGTGACACTTTACTTTGCGTTTATTGATAAGTAGGCTAAAACTTGGTTTATAAAATTAATTTTAGATGAAAAATGAACGGCCTAAGGTTGTCTCAACAATAAACATGTATCTCGTAGGTGCACAATGCATTCTAAGTTGGAATACTGACTTGATAAGAAAGACAACAACAAAATCTTGATATTACTTAAATTAAGTACTACTTTTCTCTAAAATGCGTTATGCATAGAATAAATGAAAACAGGCAAACTATACAAGTCTAACAAACTAGGGGCCCGGTCATAAGGCGTATGTCGATACCTCAGCGCTAACAGGAAACCCTGGTAATGAGGTCGTTTGACGTGATTTGACGCGACAAATTGCTCAGCAATTGCAGGTGAAACGCCTTTGACACTTTAGTTAAGTGACATAGCGTCTCATATAAACCCAGACAGCTCCTTTAATTTGCATGTTGTGTTAACGTTACGTTAACGTCAAGAAGTTACATTGACTGGCATTTAAACGCTGTTTAATTTGAATTTTAACGAAACATTTAAAATAATAATTATATTCAACTCATAAGGATGTCAAGTTCTCAAGTGATTGAAAGTCTGAACTATGTCATATTATTTTTCAGGTAATAATAATCAAAATAATTATGATAAAAAAATAGTCATCTAATAGGTATGCAAAAAAGGTGTATAAAAATCGTACTTGCTAATCTTAGTATACTTAGCTAACTAATAAAAAAAAATAGTGCAAACAATTTTTATTTCAGTACAACTAATAACTTTTTTGTATCTTCATATGTTAAGATATAAATTAAAACAGGCGAACAGATTGACAATAAATAAATAATTATGTTTTTATGAGAATTTCAATAACCACATTACAGATTTGATATTATATAAACAGAGATAGAAACGTGGTTTGGGCTGTAAGTCAAATAGAGGAGTTTCAAAGACATTCGCCGTTATTATAGAAAGTTTCACGATATAAATTTATACTTATACATGATATACTTACCCCTGGTTGATTTCAGCTATGGTGACTGATATCTGAGCAACTATGGGTTGGAATTAAGTTATGCTCTAACATGGCAAATGCAGCTTATCTTTGATGTGATAGTGCACAGTTCGGACACGTTAAGATGGCCCTTCCCGATGCGTGTATTGTTAACGTGAGCATGGATTAAGAGCTTGTTGTTTCATCCAACGCAATTTGTTAAAGAGGTTACGTAAAAAAGAGAGATAACGCCTGAATGCTCTGTTGGCATTCAGTAATTCCGTCACTCTCTCGAATATTTCACAAAATTTGCTCCAGGAAATACGTGTTTTTAAAAATCTCAAAAGTTTTTGGAAATTCGATTAAATGTGCAAGGTTTCTATAGATATATTTGCTTTATTTTATTAATTTATGAGTACATTATGAAGGGCCAAAATTCGCAGGCAAAATAACAGATTTTTACTGGATTAGGTTTACCCAAGTATAAGTTTTGAATTTAGTAGAAACCTAGATAATATCCACAAGATAGATAAAAAAAAAAACAAAATATCTAGAAAAAGATGTGTAATAATGTCATATTGACGTAAGAGCAACGATCATATGTTGTTTGAAAAGTGGTTGTATGGAAATGTATTTCAGGTAGAACATTTTATAATATGTCGTGGGCAGATCTTAGAATTTATCACTTCATGATGTGATTGGTCATATCATGAAATGGCGGCATTTCATGATATAGAACCTCGTCCGCTGGCCATATTATGATATGGGCAAGCCAAATCAATGAACACTCTGCGATTAACGATATGAACGGCTAAACGCATGATTATTTAATGATATGGCCAAACGTGGCTGATCATATCGTAAAATAGTTACGTTATCAACCGTTAGAGGCGCTGATATTGTTTTGTTTTTGTTAAGAATCATGGCGGCGGACGGTTATTCTTATGGTTATTCTGATAAAACTGCTAGTAATAATGTGTCAATTGATAATAATGATAGTCTTTATTGTAAAGGTATTATTAGATGTTGCAGGGCGACATATTTCTGATGATATCTCGCCTGGTGTCGAGATCTGTCTTTCGCTGGTCTTCAAAAGTATAGATATTTGGTTTTTATAAACGTCTCCAATCAAATCTATCATTTTCCACTTTCTCCAAGCGAAAGGGGTCAATATCGGATAGTTCAATACTATCACAAAACTAATAAAAGTTTAATTACAAAATGCTTTAAAATTCTCAATTATGCGTCAGCAATATTTAAATTGCAATGAAAGTCATGTGTAAAATATTCGTAATGTAGCTTTGCTCTGATAAATAATAATATGATTTAATGTAATTGCATTATAAATATTTATTTTAAGACATTTCGATGTTATTTTTAAACTAAAATATAATGTAGTCTCTTCATTTTTCTACCCTTTTACAAATTTATGAGGAGTCGGCGCAAGACTTACGGATTTTCTGTCATATCAGTTACATCTCAGTGTATTTCATTATCATTCACATAATAGGTTAGACGGATTTAATTTTATTATTTGTATAAAAAAATAACTTTATACAAAATCGCAAATAGGTATGAAGAATTTTTTAAATCCGTTCTGTATTAAGTAAGTTAGAAAACTTTCAAATCTGCTTGAAGAGAAAACTGTCAAGTAACAGAATATGCATCCTGCATTGAAATTAGGTTACACGTTCAATTAGTTTACGTGTAATCTAATTGCAATGTATCCTTATTCTGTACACTCACGCACGCCCCCTCTCTTCCCTATTCCATTTGCAATAGTATTTGCTGCTTCTTTTGATCCTTTTTTTCAAATTTCTTTTTAATGTTGTTTAATATAAAATATTGTACAAAAATTAGCATAGGATAAGTAACCAATTGAATATATTATTTGTTTGAGCGTAATCACGTGTTATTTTATTACTGTTTTCTGTTATTAGTTTTTTTTTTGCTTGTTACCATTATAAATATATTCATGATACTTACCTAGTTCAAATAAAATTCGATTCAAAATATTTTATTTCACATACCTAAGCGTTACGATACATGGACACTGATAAAAAGTCAGAATTTAGCTCTTCTCATTCCTCCGAATCACAATTCATCTAACGATATTTAAATAAAAGATAATTCAGAACCAACTTATCATCATCGTCATCATTTCAGCCAAAAGACGTCCACTGTTGGACAACGGCCTGCTCCAAGTGTCGCCACAACGAACGGTCCTGCACGTCTCGAATCTATCGGATTCCGACGACTCTCACCTGGACATCGGTCTACCTTGTGGGAGGCCTTCCAACGATTCATCTTCCGGTGCGTGGTCGCCAACCAACCAAATAAACAGAAACCAATTTATAGTGTTTAGTATTTGTGGCAACTTAGTCCTCATCAGACACGTAAGTGAATGTTTTGAAGCGAAATTTGTAGTGATTTACTCGTACCAATAATTCATTTTCTATTCACAGAATTTTTTGTAAACTACAAATAAATTAAGTACATATTTATATTATGGATTATTATATGTTTGATATCTTTATTTTCCCACGCGTTTTCAACTGCGTCTTTGGTTATTGCTTCAGTCCCGTGTGTTGTAGCGGGATATTATATAGCCTTCCTTGATAAATGGGTTATGCAAGTTGAACCTGAGATTAGCGCAAACGAACTCTTTAGCTTTATAATATTAGTATAGTGTCGGCGGCCGCTGTGCTCTCTTAGCAAGGCTAAGGGTGATTGGTATGATGGACGGCGGTGTTGGAGTGTTGGTGACGTCACGGGATCGGCATGGTGGTCGATGGCGACGTTGAAGTGCATACTCAAGGAGCAAGAATACTTTAGCTAGATCAGTGTTTCCAAGACATTATATTCTTAACTTTTGTGTAAGACAGTCATTGTGATTTGTATTAATATAGTCTTTGTTCATGACCAAAGTTGTTTTATATATATTTAAAAAATAGATTTCAATATATTGGAGAATTTTAAAGGGAGTGATAAGTTTAATTAAAGTTAGAGTGTAGGTAATAATATGCTCAAATTTTAATTAAATGTACTTCCTTCAAAATCCTCAAACCTCAAAACATACGTAACTTAAATGTTCAGCACAAGTTCAGTAAACTGTATTGTACCGCTAAAGTTTAATTTCAGTGAACATATCCAATGTCAGATTAGCGGCGACAGGCATTTTGTCTAATGGAACGGATCCCAATTATGTTTAGTGATCCAAGTTGTTATGATGTAGAGTAATGGCGACAACAAAACTGAATGTAGCCCTATGGGGAGCCTCTTATGTTAACTTTACGATGAGCTTACCGTATGTTTGCTTAGAAACATCGAATTACCCAGCATAATTTACTTAGTGCAGTTATCTCTGCAATTTATTCCTATGTTTCTTCCATATTTTTCCAGAATGTACGTTCCAAGCTACTTTTATGACAGTAAAACATTAATTGCCTACTCGTAAACAACTTTCTTTGAGACATAATGTGCTCAATATAAAGGATATTACTGAACACATTATTATTGTAATAAAGTAAGGAATTGAGTTTAGCTGCTACATTCCCATGATTAAAATAATATAACGAGAGCAGTCATGCCGTGTAGATTCGTTTGAATAGTTTCTTGATGGGAATGCAATAAGATATTGCTGTATAATTTGGTTCTGAAGTCTGGTAGTTTCCACAAGAAGTTATGAGGTCGGATCTGAAAGATCTTAGTGTCCGTCTTCGAAGAACTGATTAACTTTTGTGTAAATGGCGCAAGGTGTAGACGCTGTAGCTGCTTAGGACTTAATTATTATAGTCGTATGTAATCTCCAACAATAAAACACGATCAGAACAAGAGAGAGACTTCCCTTTACAAATGCGTAAGTAATCAACATTAAAACAATATTTCATCAAAGAATACTGAATAGTGTAAATGTGTTTGTGTTTTTATAAATCCAAGGTGATATTAGTTTAGAACGAGCAGCACTAAACTCAATGACATAGTTATAATAGTTATGTAACGTCGTCGCCGGCGCGCGACGCACCGGCGCGTACGCACGTTTGGCAACTAGTGTAGTTAGGAATACGGCCATGAGTGGAGTGTAGCTAGTCAAGACGTCTAAAAATGTAGTCATATATACGAACACTTTATCAACGATAAACGCGCTGATACTGCCGTCGCGTCCGATGATTGAGGTTACTTCACATGACCCCCTTCACTGATTACCTACTTATCGACACAACTTAGTTGGATGAACGTTCCCAGCCGTAAAGTATATCAATAATTTAATCAGAAAAATGATTTTGTGGGCAATATTCGGCGTCATAATATTGTTAGTGTTTATAGTGAAGGTGTACCAAAAACTTACAGTGGGAATATGTCGGACCAGTGCTCATATGGTGGGTAAAGTAGTGATAGTGACCGGTGGAAACAGTGGACTGGGATTGGAGACGTGTAAGGACTTGGCGAGTCGCGGTGCAAAGGTGATATTGGCTTGCAGGAGTGTTCGACGTGCCAACGAGGCTAAGGAAGAAATCATCAAATTCAGTGGCAACCCTGATGTCCACTTCCGGGAACTAGATTTAGCTTCACTTCGCTCAGTCAAGGACTTCTGCGCTCAGATATACAAAACCGAGAAGCGTGTCGATGTCCTCATCAACAATGCCGGCGCAGGCGGGCTCGGTAACGGTAAAACAGCAGATGGACTTCACATTGGAATGCAAGTCAATTATTTTGCTCCATTCCTTTTGACTTGCCTCTTGGTGCCTTTAATGAAAACTTCTGCTCCGAGCCGCATTATAAATGTTTCTTCCATGATACACAAATACGGAGAGTTAGACTTTGACAATTTGAATATGGAGAAATATTGGAGCGACTATATAGTATATGCTAATAGTAAGCTTTTCCTGAATTTAATGACATTAGAATTAAGTTCAAGACTGAAAGGTACGGGTGTAACAGTAAACGCTCTGCATCCAGGAGTGGCTGCAACGAATATATTTAGGAACATTCCTAGCAATATTATTAGAAATATAGTAGAAAAATGTATAGGATTCACGTTCCAAACTCCTTGGGAGGCTGCACAAACTTCGATATATTTGGCAGTGTCTCCAGAAGTTGAAGGTGTGACTGGTAAATACTTTAGTGATTGCCGTGAAAAACAACCTTCGAATTGTTCATTAAACGCTGAATTAGCCAAGAGGCTGTGGTTAGAATCGGAGAAATTAGTCAAATTTAGTTTACCAGACAATTAGTACTTAACAGATAGATATATAATTTTGTGTATACTAGAAAATTCTGTATTTAAAAGAGTTTATTTACATAAATGTTATATTTTACGATCCATTGTATTTTTATTTACTAAATGTTTCCTTGTAAACGTTGAGTTACAATCACTGTTAGATAAAATTTAATTTTATCTAAAAGCAACATATTTTGAAAGATATATAAGGTACTGACTGAAAGTGTAGCTGTCACCTGTATTCTCATAAATATCACGTCATATATGTGAGTTCACTAAGGTTGACCATTTAAAAAAAAGCATTGTCTACTAGGTCACGGTTTGGTATGTTTGATAGTGCGTGCAACAACTACGTTACATTAGGTACTGATTGCAACATTGAATAAGTAATGTTATGAACTAAATTCAAATACAATTTGTTTCTTTGATTTATAGTTATGGCATTATTAACTATAAATTTTGTAGTCATCATCACAACGTCGGCATCATTGACGTCCACTGCTGGATATAGGCTTCCCCCAAGTGTTGCCACAGCGACTAGTCCTGTATATCTGTGCATCCATCGGATTCCCATGACCCTCCCCAGTTTTATAGTCAGTGTAAGAAAATATAAAATATTTATATCAACTACCGAAAAGAACATCTATTATTACTGAATGAAAATATTACAACATGTATATAACTATGCTAGTCATGGAATGGGCGTGCTGTGAAGCGTATCGTCGGAAGATCTCCCATGAACCATAAAGTGAACCTATTACTTGGTGAAGGTCGCAGGAATGCATTGGATGCGAGAAGCAAAGGACCTGTTGATGAGGACGTCTATCCGCTGTGATGACGATGATTGAAATTTATGTATTATTGCACGCTTACGTTGCGAAAGTTATAGGTTAATATTCCACTAAAATCTGGTCTATTACCACTTAGCTACTTAAGGCTATTACAGTGGATTGCCTTAAATATCATACAATAAAGGTTTTCCAGTGTGGAAATAGAGATAATCAAAATCTCATTTGATGACAGCTAGATATGTAGTTGTCTAGACATCTTGTTGTCTCATCTAATTACGACCGTTTTGCAGTAATCACGTAATATTGTCACAATCATTGCGCTTGTTAAGCCAGACCTAGATATATGGCTTCAATCCTTGAAACACTTCTATATAAAATACTAAAATTAATCACCAACCGGGGGTTGTCCTTGGATGCACTAGCATAGCACGTACAGGGATAATATCCGGTTGGTAACAAGTTCCATTAAAAGCGTCCAAAAGGGCCTCTGCGAGTTGGTTTCGGCTCCTCGTACGCCTTCCAAAGGTCCAGGACCTCAGGTTCCTGAGATAAATATATGTATAATAATAATAGGGGTTAAAGTATGAAATTGCCGTTTTATTGTAATATGTACTTCGAATTGACATAGAACCTTTCTTATAAAAAATGTGCAACATTCGACTATCGACTTTCAGTTGTTTTTTTTAATCAACTTAGACAAGAAAGATGAATACTTCGAGAATACGAGTTCCGACGCGGAACTAACGCGGCATAAACAGCTTGCAATATCAATGTTGCGTTTTGAGAGCTTTCGTGATGGAAACTTTGATTTGAAGAACGAACCACGTGGAAGACCGTCCACACAGGTGAATGACAATGAATTGAAAGAGATGGTGGAAGCCGATCCGAGCCAAACTATCCAGGAATTAGCGGCATGGATTAACGTTGACTCATTTGCGTCAAATCAATAAAATAAAAAAAATATGCAAAATGGGTGCCTCATGATTTGACTGATCTGCAGAAAGAAACGCGTTTTGAAACTTGTGTAGCCTTGTTGAATAGTTACAGAAATGAAGGAATATTGGATCGAATTGTGACATGTGATGAAAAGTGGATTTCCTTACGATAACCATAAATGCAATGGCTGACCCTAGGTCAAATGCCGCAACAGTGTCCTAAAGCAAAGTTTACCAATAAAAAGGCAATGGTAACTGTTTGATGGTCTCAGCAAGCAATAACGGCACGGTCTACTGTGCCGAACTCCGAACAATGATAGCAACATGATTGCTCCATGATGACGCGAGACCTCATACAGCACGAGAAACCGTGTTCACTCTACAGGAACTGCAATTAGAAAACATTCGTCACCGTTTTCGTGATTTGGACAATTTTCTACGTGATACAAAGTTTTCTTGTCAGGAGGCAATACAAAAGCTTTCACACAGTTTGTCGAATCTAGATCACCAGAGTTCTATCGCAAAGGCATAAATGACCTTCCTATTAGATGGCAGCAATGTATAGATAATAATGGTAATTATTTTGATTAAGTAAATAGGTTAAATAAAAAAAAAACGAATTTCAATTTTTTTGTACAAATCGGCATATTTCATACTTTAACCCCTAATATTCCACAACTATTACACAAGGCCGTCTAGTCGTAGTAGTCTAAGCAGAGCTTGTGTTGTGAAACAACTGATAAACATGCTTATATATTTCTAAATACATACATATATAGATAAATTATACCCAGACACAGAACAAATGATCATGCTCATCACATAAACATTTGTCCTGGGTGGGAATCGAACTCACGACCTCCGGCATAGCAGTCAGGGCCACTAACCACTAGACCAACAGGTCAGTCAAAATACTTTTTCAATAAGTGAGATATTTAGACTATTCAACACCAGTACTGTATAATAGGTCTATACCTATGAAATTGCCGTTTTTTTAAAACAGGTTGCTTTGGAGTGTTATATCTTTGGATTGACTTGGAATTATAAGTTCAAAGAAACGTTTCTTTATGTTTTGTATTTTCTGTAATATCGCAGTACTTAAAACCATGAATGCTAATAAAAAAATGCGAGTTTTCTAAGATTTCATACAAAAAAAGTACCTATAAGTACTTTTTTTTTTCGGTAGGAAAATCATCCAATGGCATCGCTCGCTCTTGGGCGGAGCGCGAGATAGTGTCAGACTTTTACTGACTAAAACCCACTCCTGTTCCTTCGTTGCCTTTCATACCAGGGCCGAGTCTTCCTTTCAGAATCAGACCCTTGGCCTCAGTATGCTTCAACCCTGCTGGGCCTCTACGGTTGCTGACATCTCCTTGAGGCGAGCGTGGAACACTACGCGCCGTCGACGACTGGGGCTGTACAGTGACGGGGTAAGACGGAATACTCATGTCATATAACTTAATATTTTTTTTTAGATTCTTGTCTATAATTTGTTCCAATTATAACCGTAGCGGTATATAAGGGCTGTTTTTTTAGAGGCGGATAATTTTAAATTGAAATAAAGAACAGAATAATGTTTACATGTCATAAAATCATCTCTCAAATAAAAGCAATTTCATGCATATTATAAAAAAAAAAACTGTTCTTTATTTTAATTTAGAGTTCTCCACCTCTAAAAAGACACCCTTTAGTTACTTGGTAGATATTTAAGTAGTCGAAGGCGAATCGAAGTACTATTGCACTACAGTTAACAGAGTTAACGGAATAAGTATGTTGTTACGTTATGACGAAGTATCTTATTCTACGGACAGAAAACCGTAGTACCTAGTAAACATTACCCTTGACTACTAATAAGGAAGACTTTGGTCTTCCTTCCAAATATCTTTATTCTAATTAGTAGCCTTCATATTAAGGCATTTCTGATTAAGTTATCATTACCTTCGTAATATATTATAATTCACCGCAAAAATATGTTATCAAGGTGTTATCCATTAACATATCAAACAGATCTACAAGGAAAAGATTCGGTTAATATAATATTATGTTAGTTCTGCATACATTTTGAGTGGTATAATCTTCTGTTAAAGTAAGACATTAATAGATACATATATACTGTATTATTATTAGGGGTTTAAAGTATGAAATTGCCAATTTGTACTGAAAAATTGAAATTCGTTTTCTAGTTAACATATTTATTTAATGAAAATAATTACCATTATTATCTATACATTGCTGCCATCTAATAGGAAGGTCATTTGTGCCTTTGCGATAGAACTCTAGTGATCTAGATTTGAAAAACTGTGTGAAAGCATTCTGTACTGCCTCCTGAGAAGAAAACTTTTTATCACGTAGAAAATGACCCAAATCACGAAAAAAAATGGTAGTCCGTTGGAGCAAGGTCTGGCAAATACGGAGGGTGACGAATGGTTTCTAATTGCAGTTCCTGTAGAGTTAAAACGGTTTCTCGTGCTGTATGAGGTCTTGCGTTATCATGGAGCAATAATGGTGAAGATCGATTCATGAGTCGGGACTGTTTCACTGCTAGTTTTGCTATCATTGTTCGGAGTTCGGTACAGTAGACATCTGCCGTTATTGCTTGACCAGATGGGAGAAAGCTATATTGAATAACACCATGCTGAGACCACCTAACAGTTACCATTACCTTTATAAAGGTAAGCTTTGCTTTAGGACACTGTTGCGGCGTTTGACATGGGGTCAGCCATTGCATTTTTCGCTTAAGGTTATCGTAAAGAATTCACTTTTCATCACATGTCACAATTCGATCCAATATTACTTCATTTCTGTATCGATTCAACAAGGCAAAACAAGTTTCAACACGCGTTTCTTTCTGCAGATCAGTCAAATCATGAGGCACCCATTTTTTATATTTTATTAATTTGACGCAAATGAGTCAATATTGTTGATGAGGTAACGTTAAACCATGCCGCTAATTCCTGGGTGGTTTGGCTTGAATCGGCTTCCACCATCTCTTTCAATTCATTGTTATTCACCTGTGTGGGGGTCTTCCACGATGTTCGTTCTTCAAATCAAAGTTTCCATCACGAAAGCGTTTAAACCAAAATCGCACGGTGCATTCATTAGCAGTCCCCTCTCCAGCCGCAACATTGATATTGCGAGTTGTTTCTGCCGCGTTAGTTCCGCGTCGGAACTCGTATTCAAAAATCCCTCGGATTTTCGAAGATTATCCATCTTTCTTGTCTAAGCTGAATAAAAAAAACAACAGAAAGTCGATAATCGGATGTTGCACATTTTTTAAAGAAGAACTTCATAGATAGGACCATCTGAAAAAAGTTTCAATCAAAAATCTCAAACCATGAAGGTTCTGTCACTTCGAAGTACCTATTACAATAAAACGGCAATTTCATACTTTAACCCCTATTATAAACAGTAGTTACAGTGATTACTTTTGAGCTAGGATAGACCTATGAAAAGAATGAAAATATAAGTAATAAAATCTTATTTTTTGACCAGGGATGTTTCACTGGTTTATTATTTGTATGTAAATTGTGGTTATGCTCTGATCTATTGAATGGTTATGGCTTTTTATCATTTCTACTGTACTGATTCTACTTCTAATAATTGTATTGTTGTTTCTTTTGGTACTGATTCTACCTCTTCTCTTTTTGGTAGTAACAAAATTAAAAAATCAAATATTTTTATTTCACATAGGCCTACTGGGCACTTATTATAAAGCGTCAGAAGCTAGTGCACGTTTCCAAATTGGTGGTTCCATGGTTACTTTTTTTTAAAAAAGTGGTTGATATTACAATATTTTCATATTACAGTATTAATAGATGTTATGTAAGAACAGTGTAGATCCAGTCAATATTGTACCCAAAAGCACAATAAAATTAATCCGATTAATAATACGATTATTTTTAAAACAAAGATGGAGCAGTTAATAGATACAATATTATGGAGTTACCAGGGGACCACATGTGCAGAAGTAGTCATTGCCAAACAAGCGTGTCTTCGACATAGTCTTTAACCTTATAATACGCTTTTTTGGTTACGACACGCTTAATATGAGTTTTTAATTTTCCCTCGCTAAGTTCAGTTACCCCTTTTTGCAGCTCGTTATAAAAGCGTATGCTGTTTACTAAGAATTACTTGCTGGTCTTAGCTAATCTTCATTTTTGTAATACAATTTCGTGTTTACTACGCCTATTTTTGTTGTGAAAATCGCTTCCAATTTCAAAGTCCTAAGTTTTTACGAACATACAAAATGTTTTTAAGATATAAAGAGAAGGCAGAGTCAGTATATCGATTTCTTTGAATTTATTTCTGAGGGATTCGCAAGGACTCATTTTATAAATAGCCCGGATTGCTCTCTTTTGTAATATGAAAATTGAGTCTACATCAGCTGCAGATCCCCACAGTAAAATGCCATAAGACATAATACTGTGGAAATAAACATAGTAAACTAACCTGGCTGTGGCTACATCTGTCAATTGCCTTATTTTACTTACTGCATATGCAGCTGAGCTTAATCTTCCCGAGAGAGTTCTAATATGAGCGCCCCACTGCAGTTTAGAATCGATAGTTATACCCAAGAACACAGTTTCCGTAATTACATCAAGTTTTTTTGCCGTCAAGAATTAGATTGACGCCAACTTGAGGGACATTCGGTAATGAAAATATTTATACATTTATTTTTATTCGCATATAATAAGAAATTCTTAGCTGCAAACCATTTCAAAAGAACACAGAAGTTGACATGCAAGACATCCCCATCTTTTCTATCTAATTTAAAAATAAGAGAAGTGTCGTCAGTAAATAGAATTATATCGAATAAATTAGCCATCATGTAAGGAAGGTCATTAATATAAACTAGAAAAAGGAAAGGGCCAAGAATTGAACCCTAAGGTACGCCCATATTTACTAAAGACCCCGAGGACGTCGCCCCATTAATGGATACTTTTTGCTGCCTGTATAAATAGGAAAAACAAGATCAGCAGCTCGTCCGACGGTCCCATGCCGTCTACTCTACGTCAACAGTCTTTGCACACATGCACGACTTGGGCATGGAGATGCAACGTCAGGACTAACCTCCGTCGCCACGACATATCGCGGTATGATGGACAGATTCCGGCGGGATTTTACGGTTGTATGGAGACAGCGATTGTCGCCACCCATAACTAGGTACGCCACAATTGGGGTGGTAAGTCCCGTCTTTAATGGCACAGTGGTTAAGCGATTGGCTGCTGCATTGCGTGTCGTGGGTTCGACTCCTGCATGGAACAAATATTTTTATGGCCTACAGATAGTTGTTCCGAGTCTGGCTGTCCTGTGTGTTTGAGTTTGCATGTTTATGCTAGCGCCCAGGACACAAGAGTAATTACCAGTGTGGGGCAACAATTGAAAAAAAAGGCCTGGCTTTCCTTCGAGACGGATAATATATCTAAAAGTAATTCGGTGTACAAAAAAAAATATACATCTGAACCTTCCTCTCATGAATCACTTTATCTATTAATAGGTACCATGAAAATCCATTTAGTACGTTTTGAATTTATCACGAATAGATAGACAGACCATAAGGGAGGTTTTGTTTTATAATGCCTATGCAATATGTAATTTTATAGTATGTTAGGAAGTACCTACCTAGTGAATTGAATGGTTGTAACTTAAGACGATGTTTCTGCATTTACATCACTATTACATTTGCATAGTTACTATTTACGTTGTTTTTACGATTTCCAGTCAGTGTAGCAGGCAATCATAATTTTATTGCATATTTAATACTTCACTTGGCAAACAAGTGTTCACAACTAAATCTGAAGACCATAAAAATAAAAATGTTACTTATTGTGGTTCAATCTAATCCATTATTTTTAACTTAACGGTACATAATATTTACAATGGCTTGCGTATCAGGGCAAATTTTATTTGCATATGTTTATGTTTATGTACTTTACAGTAAATGCATATTTGTCACGCACACGTGAATATAAAAGCTGTCTTTTTCTGTGTTGTACTACAATATTCAAAATCATCAGTATCATCGTCTCAGCCGAAAGATGTCCACTGTTGGACATAGGCCTCCTCCAAATGTCACCACATTGAACTGAACTGTATATATCAGCTGGTTTTCAGTCCACCTTGTGGAAGGTCTACCAGTACGCGGTCGCCACTCCAGAACCTTTCGGCCCTATCGATCATCTGTTTCGCGTGCAATGTACCCTTACCCATTGCCGCTTAAGTTTGGCGATTCTTCAAGCTATGTTGTGCAAAATATGTAGGTATAGGTATACGATAAATTATAGGTGCTTACGATAACTTCATTCCTTTTCTTAAATATTCCTTAGATACACTTGTTTTTATGCCTTTTATGCTTAAGTAATAATTATGTTATGTTACTGTCTGTTTTTGTATCACATTATGATTTTGTTTACTTTTGGTTGACATGATGTGGTCAATATGAACGTATGTTCTGTTAGGTATAGAGAGGAAGCTACACTGGGCCTTCTCCTGCTCCTCTGCTGGCCTCTGAAGGCCACACCGGGCCTGCTTCTTTTGTACTATCCTCTATCTATCCTCCATGTTAACTTTTATATTTATTATTTAGTTTACCTCACACGGATTGTGATTATAATATTAATGATTTTTTATCTGCTATTCATCTGTCCTCCCTTGACTATATAAGCAAGCCTTAAATTACGAGGTAAGCGGTGTTATGTGCAAACCAGAATATGTACTTAGGGTAAGTACAAGGTAGGTAAGTGTAGGTCTGCTAAGAGACGGATGTAGGTAATTATGATCGGTTAGTTCTGGTGCAGCGATTATTCAAACGATGCTGATCACCGTTGTGGTTTTAAGATCGATATTTTCTTAGTACTTTGTTAACACTCGTTGTTTTTTTAATTTATATCGAGTATTCTACGTCTGGTGATAATGAAATGTCTGCAATGAAGCGGCAATTCATTAAAAAAAAAGTGTGATAAATTAATTAACAATAAGTATTTCGAGGTATTTTCGAAGCTATTTTTACGTTAACGCGATCGAAACGTTTACCGCGTTTGCCTCTGTGATTGGTTAAGAACTTGGAGTGGGCCAATTGTTGCGTTGAACGTCTAAAACGTGTCGATCGTGTTAACGTTAAACAAACTCCCCCTAGACACTCTAAGGGAGGTAATGAGTTTAGTAGTAGATATAATATAAGCAAACGAATGAAATCACTTGATGTAATCTTTAATATATTCACTGAAAGTTTACAAATTACAGGGCCATCATCAAAAACCCTTTAATTTGATCACGACGCGAAATTGACTATAGGGCGCAGTATGTAATTTTCGATTATCACGAGTTAATTAGTGGACACTAACGAGAGTACCAATAGTTTGTACTGTGTACACTTAACATTAATTTATCGTACGTAGTTGGCGTTAAATTGAAATTATTCCGTGCGATGGGCGGGAGTCGCTGCGGTCGTTTTATTTGCTCATAAATCTCCGGCGCGGTACATCTGATTTACAGTAGTGCTCTTTGTGCTTGCTCACCTCACTGTTTGCGCAGCTTTGCGGCGATACACTCACACAATTTCGGTTTATACAAACTTTCATTTATTAGTCTAAATCCTATAAAAAATAACACTATTCACAAATCCTAGTTGTTTTAGAGATTAGCCGGATTACAGCGACTAACATATTTTATATTATATGTGTCGCATTTTAACTCAGCATTAATAACATCTCGCGACCTCAGTTTAAATTATCGTTTTTCGTATTGAAATATTACTCAGGCACACACCCGAACTCTATTGAATATCGTTCACAATTTGCGTAATATTTTATGTAAATTCATAAAGTAGTTATAAAATGAGATGGATTTATTAAAGTTTTATCGACGCTTGAAAGGCAAAATGTATGAACGACCATTTCACAAATTGTTCAATAAATGGATTTGAAATTCTACTTTTCACAAAAAAAAATCATAGTAAATTAACTAATAGAGCATTTTTGTTGATACTCAGAATAGTTATTATTTAATATATTTGTTATTTAATTGCTGTGTCAAAACAAAATTATAAGACCTTTTTGATAGATTTTCAGGAGATAATACAAGGCTGTGAATAATCTTGGTTAGGTAAAATTGACTTAACTCACAATATTAACATTAGAGGTCCTGTAAAAAATGTTTTAACGATCGAATAGCTACATACAACCTACAACTAAAGTGTCTTACGTTCTTTTCGGTAAACTTTTATAATCCAATAAAATGTTTCATCAGGCCAGGTTGTTCAACCATGGAAAACCAAAATATCTAATCTTACTCATAAAACTGAGTTCCGTCTAGAATAAAGGTATTATATCCCAATATTATTATATTTTTAGCGATAAGTAAAAAATAAAATAAAAAATAAAGAAGAATAATAAATTTAATTACTTCACAAATTATCACAAAAACATAAAACTTGTTTATATTTAAAAAAAATATAAAACAAAACAAAACTAAACAAATTATATGTACTTTTATAATTAAACAATAAAACTACTTGAGATCAATCAATCCTATGAAACATAAACTGACGTAGAAAACGATTAAATATTATAGTTTTTTCTTTTTTTCAATTCTTTAGTTTATAATTATAAGCTTATAACTCAATAGATCATAAACTATGCGTCGACTCTGTAGAAAGAAACGATTGAATAGAAAGTAAAGCCATTTAAAAAATTATCGAATAAAAAAATTATCCGCTGTGTTCAATTGAGAAACGGATAGGGAAATAAAATCAGGAAAAACATATATTTTTTTTTTGAAATACCGAACCACAGAAGTATTTAGTACCTTCCTAACTTCAATCGTCGACGTCTTCTACACGACGTCTTTCGCGTTGCAAGTAGTACCAGGAGCCCCGATTTGCGCGGAACGTCCCGATATTTAGGGGTCTAGGGACGCGTCCCGATTAGCACCTGATCGGGACGCTAAATGTGCCGATAAATAAATAAAAAATATTAAAGTCATTATTATTACAATAAAACAACCTGTATCGCATTCGCATCACTATGTTAAGTGCGTTACAAATGACACACGACGCATCACTGGCTAGTTGTCTCTCGGTCTTCGTCCGTCACACGTGACCATAATGTCTTCTGCTTTACTCCACATAATTATAAGTAATCTGTGACTCAATCGATCTTAGCTCATCCTTTCCATTCATATGCAGTAAAATGTAACCAACATTTACTATAAAAATATTTGAACTTTTAAAACAGCGGTAATCATTTATAACATTTTTTTTTTTCGTTTTTGTCTTTATTAACACGGTGGAGCTCACGGTGGAAGTGTGCCCTACTTGGGCGGAGCACCGCCGTGTCCTCGTGGCGGCGTTTGGTAGCGGTTCGCTCTAGCGCCGGGTCCTGGTTCTGGCCATGGTCCAGAGCGAGAGGGTATAGGAAGCGGTCATCTCCTTCTGCGAAAATGAGTTGACCTCTACCGTGAATCAACGGATACCGTCATGCCCCAGTCGTCCCAGAAGATGTCCCGGGCGTCGAGTGTCGCACTTCGATTTCCGGCTACAGTAGGCAAGGATTTGCAAGCGACGAGCAATGGGTAGCTTGATGTTCACCCATCCAATAAAGACCAGGCCCGAGTCGATGGCGCGTCGTGTTGCACATTCTCCTCAAAGAGATACCCTCAAAGAGATGCCGCTCCAGTAGGGCCGATGCCTGCTAGGGCTGCGGGAATGTTTGAAATAGTGACCATGGCCTTGGAACGCAAAGAGCGTCTGAAGAAGTTTGGGTTTTAGTCAGTAAAATTCTGACACGCCCTCTCGTTCCACTCTAGAGCAGGAGAAGGAATTGGATGAATTACCTCCTCAAAAAAAAATCATAATTAAAAAAAAAATATCCCGATTTAAAACCCTCAATCCCGATTGGTTTTACCATCCATCCCGATTTTTATCCAATCGGACCTGGCAACACTAGTTGCAAGTTTGCAAATTAAGGCCAGGTTTTACTACTTTTGAACTTTTTTGAACCTCTGGAAATCCACAAATATAATAGTGAAACCATGAAAAATTATTTTATTAAAATTGATCATAAAACATGACCAACTACTGGGTAAAAATAAAAACATGAATTAAATTAGTTGTCTTGATAAAAAAATCACGAATCTGACCCTAACTTACGATTTCAAATGTGTATAATATCTACGAGATTACGTCACGGAAATATTTGAAATTTCCACAAAAATATTAAAGCTTGTTTTTTAAAAGGGTCTGGTAAAACAAAAATCTTGAATAGTTACTATGGTTTCTACACTAATATTAAAAAAGAGGTAAAGTTTTTTTTTTTTTTGTTTTTGTTTATAGTAATCTCTGAAAGTACTGGTCCGATTTCAAAAATTTTTTCACCGATAGAAAGGTGCTTTATTCTTGAGTGACATATATTTTATATAGTTTTTTATAAAAAATAAAATCGCTGTTACGGGGCCGCGAAGTCAACACGAGACGGATTCCGTGTTGATTTGTAGGCACTGACACGCAACCGTCTCTTAAAGTACTCCTCATGATATCTACGTGGGATAGCAAAGGTTTTACAAAGCTTTACCAAATCAGCATATTTTTGTTTAGGAATAGGAAGTTTGTTTTTATACAAATTATCTCCTGGACGCCTGTTCTTACCAATAACTTCAACTTTTTCCGTAGCTGCTGTGTCATCCATGCTGTATTTTATATAAATATTATCTGAATCCTTTATTCTTTATTCTGAGTTTACTAATTTTGCCAACAAGATTGTTATTAAAGTATTTATCGGACATAGAATCCCAAGCCTTAAAATCTTGGTGACACATTATCTCTATATTGTAGAGTTTTGAATTTTTTCTGGCCATTCAAATATGAAGGATCAACTGAGCGTTGCGTGGTTGACTGAAGCACCCACGCAACGCTCAGACCATCACGCAGCGGTTCGTGCGTATAAAATGCGCTCCTTGAGTACAGCTTATCCACCACTTCTTCAACCAATAAAGATTTTTTATGTAGGTTTAACTCACTAACACAAAAAACTTTGCTTCAATTAAAGTATATTAAATGCTAACGGTTGGTCAAAATCGTTTCAGGTAAAAATGTATGATCGACCAACTTGTTATTAAACATTGACGACAAAATGCGCTTAACGTCCGAGTGATTGTAAAATGTTTTAACGGACAATAGTCAAAAAATTATACACAGATAAATCGTTTTATTTCCGAAATTGGAAAAAGTGACCAACTTGTAAAACGTTTTATTGATTAAAAAAAATAAAAAGTGATTTGGTAAAATGTTTTAATTTCAAATCTTTATTATAACAAAAAAGGCAAAATGAATTATGGCCGATTTTCAAAAGTTATTTACGGTTTATGAAACAAATGTCAAAAATGGGTTGGATTTAAAACAAAATACAATGCGAAAATGACTGAAATCACCGTTGTATTAACGACCATAAAAGTGCTCAGATTTGTCTGAAACCTAGACCATTCGAAAGAGAAAAATCTGCCGATTCCAACGATATAAATAACTCAATTTTGACCAAAGTGGTCGTTCATACATTTTGCCTTTCAAGCGTCGTTATAATTTTAATGACTTAATAGTAATATCCTTTCCTTGCCAGAGTCTGTATTTCCTGATAACCTATATATACTTCTAGACAAGCGTGCTCCATCGTCGACCACATCATCGCTTACCATGAGATGACTTATTGGTAAAACGCGAGCCCATACATAATAAAATATACCTATATGAGGCTAAAGAGTGTAAGTGATTTGATATGGGTAGCTTTATAGGCTAGAAAATAGGCGGTTAGCCGGCGGAAGTGCGGACAATATTAATGTGTTCCATAAGTCAGTAGCAGTGCTCGTATTTTTCTCTGGCAGTGGTCCGGAAGACAGCAGCCGCCACTAATTAACAGTATTAGCATATTCCCTTGAGCACGCCTTTTTGGTGACTAAAAAATAAATGGTCGTAACATGGCTCTACGCTGGGATTTTTGCTTAATTTCCGTGTCGGACGCAAATTAACTTATTTGCATGGGTTTTATTACTCGTTTTCGGACAATAATTTGTTTTGCGTTTATATTGTTTTTATTTTTAATGTGTCCTTCATAAATGTGGAGCTAATAATAGAAATAATTGCTTTTGAATTATGTTTTTGCTACTATCAATTATGATTAGGTATGAATTGAATAATTTATTTTTGTGATGGAAATAATAACTAATTAGTTTCAGAGGTTTAGAGTTCTTGATGATTTATCCATTGCCTTTTAGATAAAAACAGTACTTCTGGAACCCTTGTTTTGATGTTTAACAAGTTATAAACTTCACAAGAGTTTTCGCGGAAAGGAAAGTAGGTAAGTCAATTAGAACGCTCCTTAAACGTTTTTCCGACGTTTACTTAGAGTTCCTTTGTAAGATTACGTAGTTCATAAGAAACTAGGCTTTGTGAGTAACACCGTTGTTTAACTTTTTTTCTGGTTATAATATAAACTGAGCAACAGAGAGTCATTTCACATTTTGTAATGAACTTCTTTTGTTTTGTAGTTGTATACACGTATTTTTTGTAACTTGCAGATTACTTTTCCTGAAACATGCTTACCTATATTCGTAAAAGATATTTTCTGTCAATAGATAAATAATATAATTATTACCTAATATTAGTTCGTATAGTTCGTGGTGATTAGGATTAATTTGTTCTAATCATTTTCCTTATAATTATGATTACTGGTAGCACAGGTGCAAAGAAAAAGATTATTTTCTGATAACAACGTCATTAGACTTAAATGTTGTCAATCAGAATGAATGTACCAAATATTTCAAGGTTGTGATGGAGTAATAATATTATGAAGAATTACTGCCACTGTGGTGAAGTTGTCAACCGCCTCGGTGACCACGGCCTGTCATGCAGTCGCAGCGCGGGACGCATCGGCACGCATAGCGCGGCACGCATCGGCGTTCCGTCTGTTTTGGAACCTCATGGCCTGGCACGCGACGATGGTAATAGACCGGACGGTATGTCTTTATTTCCGTGGAAGATGGGTAGGCCTTTAGTTTAGGACGTGTGTCGACACTATTGCACCATCCCATCTTCCTAGCTCATCATGCTGTGCTGGTGCTGCTGCTGCGGCTGCGGAGAACCTCTAGCGGTGAATATGTAACAACCTTGTTGGCAGTTATATTTTTGAGCAGTTTGGGGTTGAAACTCTTGGGCCGTGGGGTCCGAGTGATTTTAGATAATTCTATATAAAGCGTTTTTTAAAGAATTATCCAAACGTTTAGTTGACACTTCGCGTGAATTAATGGCCGGCTTTTACCTCGGTCAGAGATTAAGCATTGCCATACAACATGGCAATGCCGGCAGTTTTTTGGGCACACTTCCAGTCGTCCGCGATGCGGAGTAGTTCTAACCGCCATACTTTAGCTAGGAGTTACTGTCTTCAGTGTATATGTCATGGCCAGATCTTAGAAATTAATCACTTCATGATATGGCCAAGTAAAACTGGCCAGATCGTTTTAAACGTTAAAGTTTGATGATATGACAATACTCGTTTGGCCTATAACTTTCTTTAGACCTTTTATTATCATAGATATCCTACATCAATGATATGGCCAAACGAGGATTGATATATCATCAAATGTTACCTAACGTTTAAACTATCTGGCCAGTTTTGGTTGGCCATATCATGAAGTGATCAATTGTAAGACCTGGCCACGACATATATATAGTTTTAATTAGTTAAGTGTTTGTATTTTTCTTATTTTAGTACTTTATGTATCAAATAAAACTTGTAAGTTCTTTGTAGAATTATAACGGAACAGTTCAACTGAATTTCTGTATTATATCTATGTACTTAATTATGGTATGCCCACCATTTTATTAGTAATGGTAGGGTTCCATGTAAAGGCCAAAGATGACGAGCAATGAGTAGCTCACAGTTCACCCGTCCGGTAACTGTCCGGACCGAGCACAAGCCGTCGACGGTGCGTAGTGTTCCAGGCGCGCCTCAAGCAGACGTCAGCAAACCGTAGTGGCCCAACAGAGTCGAAGCCTATTGGGGCTGTGGATTCGCTTTTGAAAGGAAAACCTGGGGTCCTGAAACGCAACCCAAAGAAAGAACATAGGAGTGGGTTTTAGTCAGTCAAATTTGACACGCCATCCCACCCCGCCCTAGAGTGCGAAAAGCCATTGGGTGATTTCCCACTTAAAAAAACTGGGTAAGTGCGAGTCGGACTCGTGTACTGAGGGTCCCGTACAAACGTACCTATGTAAATAGTTCAACTCCCGAATGGAGTCCCGAAGATTTATCCGATTTGCTAAAAAGTTTTTTTTTGTGACGTAGGTAACAACAAATTTCCTGTTTTTCAGATTTATTCCTATATCTGTGCTATGAGACGTTGCTTTATGCCAAATTTCAGGTTTCTGGGTCAACGGGAAGTACCCAATGAATTTTGACTCTATCGAAATATACGTTTTTTGCGACATATTAAACGGCCGTATCTTTTTTATTCGTTAACTTAGAAGTTTGATTTTTTCACAGCTTCAAGAGACTGCAGACCTGAGTATATGGTTTTAATTTCAACTCGATACCCCCACGCGTTCCCAAAATAAAGTGTCTTGACAAACAGACGTTAGTCGGGGCCGGTACCACTCGGCCACCACTGCTCTGGATATACAATAATACATTAATCGATCCGAGTCTCAAGTATCAAGTATTTGCTACCAGCCAAAAACGAGATGCCCAGAATCGTTTACAGCAGTCGGTCTCATAATATTATTCCTAATATCAACAGTCGAAGTCATAGTTACCGAAACTATCCGGCCGAAGTCTAAACCTCGGCAAGTCGGCAGCTGGGTTTAGGCTTCGGCCAAATGTGAACATTGATAAATGGTATTGCTGTTAGTTCTTGTGACGTGCTGCCGGAATTAGGACGACGTCGTCGCCTGAATTGTACGAGTGTTCCCGTATTGGCCATGCTATACGAAAACTGTTTCAACGTGTGCGACGATTTTCTGTTTTTTTTTTATGTTCTTTATTTGTTAGGGCCCCAACACTTCGACTATTAACTATAAATCTATATAAATAAATAAAATTGGAGTGTCTGTTTGTAACATAATAATATTTTTTTTTTTACTAAATGCATATATGAATGTATATTCGATATCTATAATAAAAATGTTTTTTTTTTAGTTTGTTTCTGTCGGTTTTATGAGTCTAACGCGAACGAAGTCGTAGGCACGAGCTACTTTGCAATGCAAATAAATTAAGTTTTAATACTTGCAGGGTAAGCCAAATTACCTTGAAATTTAATTTTATTTTTTTGCATAAGTTTTACCTTTCTACTTTTACGAATACAATCCATACGGAAGTGTTGAACATCTTCTAGTTTGTTACAAACATTAGAATAAGGTGGAAGGGTTTTTTTTCAATAAAAAGACCTACTTCTTTAGCGGTAGGTACTCGTATATGTCCAGATCAGATTCTAAAACACAGTTTTAAGTAATTATTATACCTATTTTAACGTCGGTAAACCACGGTATCCGAGGAGGATCATATTGCATTTTCTGATTATTATTGCAATAACTCGCTCAAAATATCATATTCCACGCAACAGCAAATAAAAGAGTTAAACAGTCATAATCGCTTTATTTTTTGCCCTTTTACGCATTTGAAAAAAGATTTGCCGTGTTGTGGAATGTAATAGTTTTAGTTACAGCAATTATCATAAAACTGCAAAATTACCAATAACTTGTCACATTGTACCCGTCTATAAGCTGACGATTTACTGAAACCCAGGACTTGAAGGTGCACTATGGTCAAATTATTCGTATTAGTTAATTCAACAAGTAGACGGACATTAGGCATACATAGACAAGCAACGCTTTCACTTGGCATTTGTTTGGTGGTGTAACACTTGTTCTTTATTTTTATTCTTATGTTTATAACTTTCTAATGTTTGTCTATATAAATATGTAGGAAAAGATGACATTAGGAGATTATTTAGCCGTTTTTATGTGTGCGAAAGTGGTATCCTATCCAGGACAAATGTTTGTGTGATGAGCACGATTATTTGTTCTGTGTCTGGGTGTGATTTATCTATAACATGTATGTATTTAGAAATGTATAATGTTTATCAGTTGTCTAGTATTCATAATACAAGCTCTGCTTAACTTGAGATTAGACGGCGTTGTGTGATAGTTGTGGACAAGAAAAAAAAAATTAATGTACACTGACTGTACCTACAGTATTACAGATAGTTAATTCAAGATTCTATATCAATATGACCTTTCATCATATTATATATTATGTATTTATCGTGCATCTTGTGTAATTGAAGTATCCTGGGTTTAGTAGGTTTTTTTTTTTTTTCTTTTTTTATAGGTGGGAAAATCATCTTATGACAAATCTCGATCTTGGGCGGAGCGAGAGATAGTGTCAGACTTTTACTGACTAAAAACCCACTCCTGTTCCTTCGTTGCCTTCGTCCCAGGGCCCCGGTTTCGTTTTCACACTACCCATGGCCCCAGTAGGCTTCGACCCTGCTGGGCCCCTACGATTTGCTGACATCTCCCTGAGGCGCGCGCGGAACAATACGCGCCGTCGACGACTTGGGCTCGGTCCGGATGGTTACCGGACGGTCGGACGGCGGGCCACCCATTGCCCGCCGTCCGCAAGCCCGCGCCTACGGTGGCCGGAAATCAGGATCGGAATCCCGGCGGCGGCTGGGGCGTGAGGACCGTTGCCGTTGCCAAACGCGATCGGCCGCCTCCTTTGCCAGCATTACTGCTTCGCAGAAGGAGGCAACCGCCTGCCACTCCTCCTCGCTCCGGACCATGGCCTGTACCAAGGCCCGGCGCGAGAGATCGCCGCCGCCGATCGCCCCCACGAGGACACGGCGTTGCTCTTCCCAAGCGGGGCACACCTCCACCGTGTGCTCCACCGTGTCCTCCGGGCGGTCCACACAGTGGCGACACCCGGGCGTCGCTTCCGCACGAATCCGGTGCAGGAACTTCCCGAACTTCCCGTGTTCGGTGAGAACCTGCGTCATGCGGAAGGTGAGGACGCCGTGAGGTCTTTCCAACCACGCCTCAAAGAAGGGACTTACCGGGGTTTAGTAGGTAGGTATATTATGCCGTTATTATTTCGTTTTGACTTTTATTTTAGGTTTTAACTTTAGACTTTCGGCTATAACTAATCTTGGAGACCCTTTTTTAGGGTTTCGTACCTCAAAAAGAAAAAACGGAACCCTTATAGGATCACTTTGTTGTCCGTCTGTCTGTCTGTCTGTCTGTCAAGACCCTTTGTCTCGGGAACGCGAGGAGGTATTGAGTTGAAATTAAAACCATAATTAAGTCTGCGGTTCCTTGAAGCTGTGAAAAAAACAAACTTCTAAGCTAACTAAAAAAAAGATACGGTCGTTTATGTTGCAAAAAACGTATATTTCGACACTCTCAAGGGAATCAAAATTCATAGGGTACTTCCCGTTGACCCAGTATCCTAAAATTTGGCTTAAAGCTTTTATAGCACAGGTAAGTATAGGAATAAATCTGAAAATAGTAAATTTGTTGTTACGTTTTTTTGCGATTCGAAAAATCTTCGATATTCCATTCGGGAATATTTATTACATATGTAAGTTTGTACGGAACCTTCAGTGCGCGAATCCGACTCGCACACTCGCCCAGTTTTTTTAGTTGGGAAAACACCAAATAACTTCTCAGACTTTCACTGACTAAAACCCACCTGTGTTTCTTCAGCTGCCTTTTGCATTCCAAGGCCACGGTGAAAGTGAAAGTGGTATATCCTATCCAGGACAAATGTTTGTGTGATGAGCACGATTATTTGTTCTGTGTCGGGGTGTAATATATCTATAATATGTAAGTATTTAGAAATATATTAAAAGTTTGTTTATCAGTTGTCTAGTACTCATATCACAAGCTTTGCTTAGATTGGGACTAGATAGCATTGTGTGAAAGTTGTAAAATATATATTATAAATTATAAAAATCCCTATCAAATCAATTCCAATCATATCAATAGCCATAATAATATCGGTATCGGTAGGTTCGTAGGTGGTCAACCTGTTTTCCTCGCGCCTCTGGGGGGCAGGAGAGACGATCTGGCGTCGGAAGCTGCAGGGCGACTCCCGGCCACCATAGACGCGGGCTTGCGGACGGCAAGCAGTGGATAGCTCGCTGTCCGGTATGGACCACGCTCGGGTCAATGCTGATGGCGCGTCTTGTTTCACGCGCGCGTCATAGAGATGTCAGCACGGACGGGACCGGCCAGGGCTGTAGGATTGACCCAAATAGTTACCGCGGCCCTGAAACGCAAAGGGTAACTAAAAGAACACAAGTGCGTTTTAATCAATAAGTTAGCCACTCACTCTCGCTCTACTCAGAACGGGAGATGTTAATTGTTGATTTTCCACCTCAGCCCCCCCCCTCCCCCACCTCTCTTTCTTTCAAAAACGTCAGCTACAAACCACTTCTCATTGATTTCGCGCTGATAACTGAAATACAGGCTTTGCTTAGTTCGGTTACAGATGCTTGATTCATTTGTTAGTTTTTAGAAATATATTGTCAAACTAGCTGTGGCCCGCGACTTCGTCTGCGTTAAGTTTGTAAAAACGTACAACCATTCTGAGCTTGCAATTCATTCTGAAAGCAACACAATTATTTATTATACTTTCACATAAAACGGTTAAAAGTAAAAACGCAAATTACCTTCAGGAAACATGTTATGTACTCGTCCAGATCCAAATGTATGAATGTCAATGAATAGAAAGAGTATGTAAGGGTCGTAGCAGTTGGCATTTCTGCCTACCCCAAAAGAAAAGAAAGTAGTTTATGTATGTTTCTGGTTTATGTTCTGGTGAAACAACATTGTATGATTTTAACCCCTCGCCACAGTGAGCACGTCATAATCGCAGCGGTAATGCCTGTCTTTGAAGAGTGTCTACAGAGGCGTCACGGCATCCTCTCTTTGTGCAGGACTCACCGGATGTGGGTGTTTTGGGAGGTATCTGTATCGAATTCAACGGGAAGAAACACTCGGGTATCACCATTGTGCGGATCGCCTGGAGAATACGATGGAGCATACGGTCGAAGTCGGTCCCGCTTGGTCGGAGCGCCAGCACCGCTGTGTCCTCATGGAGGCGATTGGTGGAGAAAATGTCAACCAGTAGCCTCCTTCAGTGAAGCACTACGATCGACGAAGGTGGCTGAAACTATGAGGGACATTCTGACTCCTTAACTGTCGCTGCAAGTGATGCTCCGGGTGTTGAAAGCCACAGGGCGATTACCAGCCATCGCAAACCGGGATTGCGGTGGTGCCATCCAGCCGTCTCGTCAAAGCAATCCTGAATCGACGGCGCGTTGTATTCTACACCGGACTCAAAGAGATGTCAGCAAATGGATAGGGCCCTCTAGGGCCGATGTCTGCGAGATTGTTCGAAAGAGTTACCTCCCGTAAAATTTTCACCTCAATAATTTTTCACTGAAGAGTTTAAGCCGTTAGACAGCTTTGGTAGAGGTAAATGAAGGAGCATAATCGGGACACCGACCTTCAGCTGAATAACGTGCACTGATAGTGCAAAGCCAAAAAGCCTGTGAATCCAAAAACTACCATCTTCATCATCAACTATCTTCCTCCACAACAGTACTTATGAAGAATTTGCGAGAGCATGCTTGCATTGATTGTTGCAGCTTGCTCATTTTGGGCGTAAAAATTACTTGTTCATTTACCTAGGATTTTTTGGTGTGTATTTAACTGACGTCCCCGTTGAATGAATTTCGGCAAAATCTTGAGCGCGTGTATCCCCGCCCAATCAAACTCGCATATTGATGGCCAAACCGAGAGGTCACTGTCACCGACTGCCTCTATGAGGACACGGCGGTTCACCCAAATGTGATAGACCTCCACCGCATGTTACACCGGGTCCTCCGGGCGATTCGCAAAATGGTAATATCAGGATACTTCCAACCGAATCCGGAACAGAAACCGCTCGAAACACCCTCAACAGTCCTGAGCTTGTGTATCCATAAAACAATGAAATTACGGTAAACAAATGTAGCAGCCGATTAGTGTTATCCCTGAGACTGGCCTCCCTCAGAGGGTTGTTCCAGTGTTGGTCACCACTCACTGTAAGGAGGTAACGTCCAGATGTCGACGCAAGGCTGCCAGGAATCTGAGATACATCAGTGATCAGGAACGTAAACCACTTTCGACCCCGTTTTATATGGAGCAGAAACTGCAAACAATAAATCACGCCATTATTAGGCCGCAAGGTGCCATCTTGGAGGACATAGTGGAGCATGCAGAGGTGTGCCCCGCAAGGGCGGATCACTGCCGTGTCCTCGTGGAGGCAATCGGCGTCAGTCACCTCTCGCGCCGGGGCCTGGTTTGGGCTATAGTCCAGAGCGAGGAGGAATGGTAGGCGGTCGCCTCCTTCTGCAAAGCCGCAATGCTAGCGAAGGAGGAGGCCGCACGCGTGAGGGAACGAACGTCCTCACGCCGAGCCGAGATTCCGACCCCGACGACCAGCCACGGTAGACGCAGGCTTGCAGACATCGAACAATGGGTAGCTAGCCCTCCGGCCGTTCGGTAATTAACCGAACCGAGCCCAGTCGTCAACAGCACGTAGTGATCCACGCGCTCCTCAAAGAGATGTTTCAAAGCGCAACTGAAGGACACAAGTGTGGTTTTAGTCAGTAAAAGTTTGATACGCCCTCTCGCTCCAACCAGAGAAGTCATTGGATGATTTCCACTCTTAAAAAAAGAAAAAAAAAGTACCATCATTATCATTATCATTATCATGGACGTAGGCCTCCCCAAGTGTCGCCATAATGATTGGTCCTGTGTGTCTCGCATCCATCGGATTCCCGCGACCCTCACCAGGTCATCGGTCTACCTGGGGGCCTTCCAACACAAGGTGCCATGCAACCCCTTCCGAAAATTTGGCCGTGTTATTTTAAAATCAATAATTAAATACATATACTTGTTTACTTTTATCGCCTTTTTTGGTTCGTATCCCTTGAATAATCATGGTCAATTATTTTGTTACAATCATGGAAAAAAAAGCAGTAGGATTGTTAAAAATGCCTCCGTTTAACACCAGTTTAACCATAACTATTTTCCTCCAATTTTGAACAATAGAACTGTCTGCAAACGTGGGCGATGGTCATTCTTCCGCCTTTCAGAAATTACGTAAAATACACAATGCCATCTATCAAATATAAAGTTCAACTGTCATTGTCATCATTATTTCTACTTTGAGTCTTTAGATGGCGTTGCGAGTATCTGAATTGCGTGTGGTGCCATATTTGACTAATTCGATTTTATTATGTGTTTTGATTAGTTTTTACAATATATTTAGAAGATATCGAATAGAAATGTCAATTTTATTTTGAAAAAATGGTAAAAGTTATTTTATTACAAAAAAGAAGATAAAATAATGACAAAAATTTTAACTGTAGCTGGGAATCGAACTCGCGGCAAATGTCGTTCAACACGGACGTTTTGGATTATTGCTCACCCCCCATAGCAAATAGCGTGATAATTTATAGCCTAACAGATGCACTGACCTATAAGGATTATGTATGCAAAATTTGAACAGGATCGGTTCAGTAGTTTTTGCGCCAATTAATACCATCGCAAAACAATTTTACTGTTTTATTATATGTAATAGATGAAATGTGATCCGCCTCGTCGCGCACCTAACACGGGTGGGGCCGGATCTGGCGGACGGCCAGTTCGGTTTTCGCAGGAGGCGCTCCACGGTGGACGCCATCATGCGCGTGCGAGCTCTCACGACGGGGGATGCGGTGGCCCAGGGCAGGTGTGTCGTGGCGGTGTCTCTGGACATCGCCAACGCCTTTAACTCCCTGCCTTGGAGTAGCACTCCGATATCATCGGACGCCCGACTACCTCTGTCGTGTGGTCCTGTCGGACAGGTACATCATCTACCCTGGTCACCAGGGAGAGTGGGAACGTCGAGAGATGTCGTGCGGTGTTCCGCAGGGATCGGTACTAGGGCCGCCCTTGTGGAACATCGGATACGACTACGTGCTGCGCGGCGACCTCCCTGACGGGGTCAGCGTAGTCTGCTACGCAGACACGCTGGTCCTGGCGCGGGGAGAGTCGTACCAGGCGGCGGTCGAACTAGCGACACGCGGGGTTGCGACAGTCGTGGGCAGGATCCAGGAGTTGGGACTCGAGGTGGCATTGCACAAGTCCGAGGCCATGTGCTTTCACGGCCCTCGGAACGCGCCACCACGGGGTTCCCAACTAACGGTAGGAGGAGTCCACATCGGCGTCGGGTCGACGATGAAGTACCTGGGACTCGTTCTCGACAGCCGATGGGATTTCGGGGAGCGTTTCCGACGTCTGGCTCCCAAACTAAATCGGACTGGAGCTGCCCTCGTGCGGCTCCTGCCCAACCTCGGTCCAGACGCCTCCTGCCGGAGGCTTTACGCGGGAATCGTTCGGTCCATGGCCCTTTATGGCGCACCGGTATGGGCGCCGACGCTGCGGAAGCAGCCGGCAGCCCGGCTAAACGCATGCCAGAGGGTCATGGCCATACGGATGGTGCGAGGATACCGGACGATTTCCCGCGAAGCGGCGAGCCTCCTTGCTGGCCAGCCACCATGGGATCTGGAGGCAACAGTCCTTGCACACATGCACGATCTGCGCATGGAGATGCAACGCCGGGGCGAAACTCCGCTGCCGCGACAAGTCGCAGCATGGCGGACAGAGCTCCGGCGGGTTCTCATGGAAAAATGGCGACAGCGACTGTCGCAACCCAGTGCTGGGCACGCCACAATTATGGCGGTAAGTCCCCTCTTTGAGGCGTGGTTGGAAAGACCTCACGGCGTCCTCACCTTTCGCATGACGCAGGTTCTCACCGAACACGGTAAGTTCGGGAAGTTCCTGCACCGGATTCATGGGGAAGCGACGCCCGGGTGTCGCCACTGTGTGGACCGCCCGGAGGACACGGTGGAGCACACGGTGGAGGTGTGCCCCGCTTGGGCAGAGCAACGCCGTGTCCTCGTGGGGGCGATCGGCGGCGGCGATCTCTCGCGCCGGGCTTTGGTACAGGTCATGGTCCGGAGCGAGGAGGAGTGGCAGGCGGTCGCCTCCTTCTGCGAAGCAGTAATGCTAGCAAAGGAGGCGGCCGATCGCGTGAGGCAACGGTCCTCACGCCCCAATCGCCGCCGGGATTCCGATCCCGATTTCCGGTCACCGTAGGCGCGGGCTTGCGGGCGGCGAGCAATGGGTAGCCCGCCGTCCGACCGTCCGGTAACCGTCCGGACCGAGCCCAAGTCGCGCGCCTCAGGGAGATGTCAGCAAATCGTAGGGGCCCAGCAGGGTCGAAGCCTACTGGGGTCATGGGTAGTGTGAAAACGAAACCCGGGGCCCTGGGACAGGAGCCCTGGGACAGGAGTGGGTTTTTAGTCAGTAAAAGTCTGACACTATCTCCTGCTCCACCCAAGAGCGGGATTTGTCATTAGATGATTTTCCCACCTAAAAAAAAAAAAGAAATGTGATATAGTACTAAGCTTTTTTTGGAAATATAACCCTTTGGCTATATGATTGGTATCGGTTAAAAGCTAGTCTACTCTCTACCTAAGAACCACGCAGTCTCGCGTGTTGAATGTGATTTAAATAACATGTTATCGTGAAGATCAAGGTTAAAGACTAAAGGTCAATTAGTTAGGTGAGTCATCTCCAACAGATTACTTGTAGGTACATATTTTAGAAGCATGTGTATTAAGGCTCCAGCAGACAAGCGAGGGGTGACAATGATGTAGCGATGCTTTTTAGGGTTCCGTACCTGAGTTTGCAAAAACGGAACCCTTATAAGATCACTTTGCTGTCCATCTGGCCGTCTATCCGTCTCTCAACACTCTTTTTCTCAAGAACCTATGGAAGTATGAAGCTGAAATTTATATCAAATACTCAGGTCTGCTACCCCTGGCATAGTAGCATAGTCGGCCTTATAATGTTCCCACTGTTGTGACTCAGGCCTCCTCTCTAGGAGAGGGAATGGGCTGTAATCCACCACGCGGGCCCAGTGCGTGTTGATGGATGTCACATGTCTTCGATTTTTTGGTTCTAGGACCATTTTCACTGTTTTGAGAGCAGTGGTGATGAAATAAATTACAAAAAGTAATGCGCCTGGCTGGATTTGAACCCGGAACCTACAACTCGTAAGTCGGGGCCGTTACCACTCGGCCACCACTGATCGCTACCCCTTGAAATAGTGAATAAATCAAACTTTTAAGTCAACGCAATCTAAAGATAAAGGCCTTTTAGGCTATATTTAGGCACTTATTTTGACACTAGCAATGAAGTCAAAATCTAGGCACTTTCCGTTGACATAAAATCCTGAAATTTGACACGAAGCAAAGTCTCATAGTGCAAGTAAAGGAAAAATTCTGAAAACTCGAAATTTATAGTTGCGTCATATGAAAATTACTTTTTTTGCGATTCAGAAAAATCTTCGAGACTCGATTCGGAAACTGAACTATTTACATAAGTAAGTTTGTATGGAATCCTCAGTGCACGAGGCCTACCCGCATTAGACCAGTATTTTTCTATGTGAAGAACAAAGAATGTTTGTAAAATTTTGTCACGTCGCGGTTGTCTATGGGGGCCTTTAAGTAGATTATCACTACGAACATACACAGATTTTAAACTCACGATTTGCAAACCGTAGTTTGCTAGTCATATGCATATTAAAGACTATATTAAGTCGAAATTAGTCCGAGTCCAATTAGGCGCAGTTGGCACCTCATAGTCGAGCAATACAAAAGGAGAGAGTGCACAGAATTTGTGTTTTTGTTCACAGTACACGCCGGGCAACAATGACCGCGGTAAGCCACTGAATTGCTGGTTTTATAGTGAACATGGTCAACGAAAATGTGGAGCGAATCCTTTATGGTATTGGCAAAGCTCCGTACTGATACTATACTTGTATGTACGAGTAAATCACCTCGGTGGGCAGTGTCGTTTTGTGTCTACGAGCCAGTTTTTAGGTTTATGGTCTACACGTTTTGTTCATAACTACTTAAACCAGGGATATTATAGATATGAAATTTTGTATCTGGATAAGGATAAAGAAATAACATTACACCAGTTTTGGAAAGGTTCGGATATGGTTATGGATATCATATTATTTTGGATTATCCGCTAGTTTCGGATAGTTTTGGTTACGGATATTAGAATTTTAGAAATGAACGCTACTAAGACAAAGATAATAACAAATAGCAATAAAAAGCCCATTACTGTAAGAGGAAATACAATAGAATATGTCGACAGCTACATCTATCTAGGTAAACAAGTATCTTTCAATAGAACAAATAATGAAGACGAAATTCAAAGAAGAGCAAATATTACGTGGAAGAAATTCTGGTCACTCAAGGAAATCTTAAAAGGAGACTACTCGTTAAACATGAAGAAAATTATATTAGATACTTGCATACTGCCCTGCCTGCTGTACGGCTGCCCATCTTGGGTATTTACGACAAGAGCCAAACAAAAGATCGAAACAACACAAGGAGCCATGGAGAGAAGTATATTAAATATAAGGAAAATACACAAAATATGAAGTGAAGTCATTAGACAAAAAACCAAAGTACTTAACTGATGCCCTCACGCAAGCCCTAAAATTGAAATGGCAATAGGCTGGCCACATATCACGCTACAAAGACGGTAGGTGGACAGCCAAAACTACAGTGTGGAAAGGGCCTGAAGGGAAAAGAAGAGTAGGCAGACCAAAAAGAAGGTGGGCTGACGATATAATTGATACAGCAGGAAATGATTGGCAAAAATAGCAAGTGACAGGAACTGGAGGAGGCCTTCACCCGTGGAGGGGCCCATATCCCAATGAACTTACTAACTTAGATAATAAAGAAAAACTTCTAACAAATTAGAAATAAAAATAGTACTTAGATTTAAACTTTATAATATTATGTTAAGGGTAATGGGAAATAAAGGCTTTTTTATTTTATTTTTATTTTATTATATTAGAATTTTAAAATTTAAAAGTAAAATACAAATAGGAATATTTGACTTTTGTTTCTTTGGCTGAGCAAACCAAACTAAAACCTGTTGTAACCTGTCATTTAGACTACGATTTTATCCGAAACTATCCGAAACTTTTATATCGGTTTCGGTTGCGGTTACGGATATTTTTAGGGTTCCGTACCTCAAAAGGAAAAAGCGGAACCCTTACAGGACCACTTAGTTGGTATCGCGTGAAGGTATAGAGTTTAAATTAAAACCATATACTTGAGTCTGCGGTCGCTTGAAGCTGTAAAAAATCAAACTTTTGAATTAACGAAAACAAAAAGGGGAAATGGCGAGTCAGACTCGCGCACTGAGGGTTCCGTAAAAACAGGTTTACTGGTAATGATTTAGTATTAAATGAAAAAAAAAAAACTAAGTGCATAAGATTTGCGTTACCGAATGTTAAAAGTAATTACTCCGACATAGTATTGAACAAGGAGAAACTCGAATTCGTCGAAAACACGGTTTTCCTGGGGATCACGCTTGAGTCAAGGCTGCAATGGGGTCCTCATTTAACATCTCTGGCAGGTCGGCTTAATTCAGCAGTTTATGCTGTCAGAAAAATTCGTCAATTTACTGATGTAGATACTGCGAGATTAGTCTATTTTAGTTACTTTCATAGTATCATTCATGTCTTACGGTATTTTGCTATGGGGACGGGCTGCAGACATTGAGTCTATTTTTATTCTGCAGAAAAGAGCTATCAGAGCCATATATAATCTTCGCAGGCACGATTCTCTTAAGGATTTCTATTTAAGGAATCTATTCTATTTAAGGAAATAAACATCCTGACGGTCCCTTGTCAATACATTTATGAAAACATTATGTATGTTCGGAAAAATATTCATCTTTTTACTAAGATAAGTGACAGACACAAAAATTGTGTACTAGGAATAGGAACAAATTTGATCAACCTCGGTTCAGATTGGCTAAAGTACATAGATCTTTTATGGGGTACTGTGTAAAATTTTATAATAAAATACCATTTGAGATTCTACAACTAAATGAGTATAAATTTAAAACATGCATTAAACGCACACTATGTAGCATATTATAAGTTGGAAGACAATATCCTTAAAAAAAATGACGGGTTGCACCCTGGGAGTGCCGGCAGAAGTGAAAACTTAAGTATTAACGTTGTGCGTTTTGGATCGTCTTACGAATTTTCGATCAGGTCACGTGTCCTGACGCGAGTTTAACATTTTTTACCCATTACAAAAAAAGTGTACAACGCCGATCGTCTTACGAATTTTCGATCAGGTCACGTGTCCTGACGCGAGTTTAACATTTTTTACCCATTACAAAAAAAGTGTACAACGCCGCTAAAGAAGTTTTCACTTCAAAAATGCTTGACTAAATGCCGGTCCTGCTATACAGCCACAGCCACTTTTACCTACAAATTAGTTTTATATATATATATATATATACAAGTGGTAAGTTGAGAATATGCATTGATCCAAGAGCACTAAATAAATTTGTATTACAACCAAAATATGCGTTGCCAACTGTGGATGAGATTAAAAGTAAAGTGCAACATGCTAAAGTATTTGCATTGTTGGATGCTTCTAATGGCTCCTGTATTTATAAATTTTATAAATATTGGAAGAGATACTATTCCCCTTTTTGTATTGTTGTTTTCGAAATGTTTTTTTTTTTTAAATTAAAATAAGAAACAATAGCATTGTATAATGTAGAAGCACTTTTTTTCAAGTTTTGTGAATGTTAAAGTACTATAGAGCATTTTTATTAGGTTACAACTTGTTTGACATTACAAGCATGGCAGTTGACAGTTTGGCAAGCTCACTCAAATGGCACGTGATATTGGGTCATTCAGTTCCCTTCAAAATGGTTGAGCTGAGTGGGACTGATGCACGCGTCATGTTCGTGAACGGGTGTCGTCAGTTGAGACTGGTCATCTCTCTTAGCTGCCAGTGGCTTAATTCAATTTCTATATTTTAATTAGTTTTTTGTATTATTAATATTATTACTTATCTACATTGTGCTCACATATTAGGAGCGACAAGAAATATGTAACCAAGATTTATGTAACTCATAATATGATTTAAAAGAGTGTCCATGGAGTTTCTTGCACGTTCTTCTCCATAGAGATCTACGCTTTGGAACGTGCAATTTAGCTTCACTTGTTTTGACTGACCGACATTTTTACAATTCGAAAGTGCCTGTAATTGGTCTATTTGAAACAAACGTGCCTAATTTCTGACTTACCTAAGCAAATAGTTCAATTCCTGAATGAATTCTCGAAGATTTTTCCGAATCGTAAAAATTTTTTTTTTTTGTGACGGTAACAAAAAATTTACTATTTTCAGATTTATTCCTATATCTATGCTATAAGACCTTGTTTTATGCCAAATTTCAGGATTCTGGGTCAAAGGGAAGTACCCTATGAATTTTGATTCCCTTGAGTGTCAAAATATACGTTTTTTTGCGACATAAACGGCCGTGTCTTTTTAGTTAACTTAGAAGTTTGATTTTTTCACTGAGTATATGGTTTTAATTTCAACTCGATACCTCGACGCGTTCCCAAGATAAGGGGTCTTGACAGACAAACAGACAGACAGATGGACAACAAAGTGATCCCTAAAAAGATACGGCCATTTATGTTGCAAAAAACGTGTATTTCGACCATTTCAAGGGAATCATAATTCATAGGGTACTTTCTGTTAACCTAGAAGCATGAAATTTGTCATAAAACAAGGTTTCATAGCACAAGTATAGGAAAAAAATCTGGAAACTGTAAATTTGTAGTTACGTCACAAAAAACACAGTTTATAGCGATTCGGAAAAATCTTCGTAACTCATTTCGGGAATTGAACTGTTTTCATAGGTAGGTTTGTACGGAACGCTAAGTGCCCGAGTCCGACTCGCACTAGCCTGGTTTTTTTTTAATTTCTCATATCTGATAGTTTCGGTTACGGATACGGAGCTCCATAACAACTCCGATATAAACTGTTGGGTACAAGTAATTGTACGATCGTCGTCATCGTTTTTGAGCACTAGCTGATCCGTATCCACTTTGCTGGGCGTCAAACATTTTTGGCAAGTAACATGGGAAGGAAGATGATGACGTCTCGCATAACAAACTTGCGAACTTTACTTCTATGACAAAATCGACGGTACGTAGTGTTCCATGCACGCCTCAAAGAGATGTCAGCAAACCCGTGGGGGCACAACTAGGCCAAAGCCACTGGGGCCATGGGTTGATTTCTGAAAGAGAAAGCCGTGGCAAAAGGGTAACTGAATTAACATAGGTTTTTTTTTAGGTGGAAAATCATCCAATGACTTCTCCCGCTCTGGGCGGGGCGAGAGGGCGTGTCAGACTTTTACTGACTAAAAACACACCTGTGTCCATCAGTTGCCCTTTGCGTTCTAGAACTACGGGTTTCCTTTACAGAAATTCTCCGCGGTCCTAGCTAGCGGGCATCGGCCCTGCTGAGCCCCTACGGTTTGCTGACATCTCTTTGAGGAGCGCGAGAATCACTACGCGTTGTTGACATTGGAAGGAACATATGTATGGTTTTAGTCAGTTAAAGTGATTATACTTTACGCCCTCTCGCACCGCCCTAGAGCAGGAGAAGTCATTAGATGATTTCTCACCTCAAAAAACCTCTATGACAATATTAATAAATGTATATTACTTCGCCCGCGTGGAAGTATAAGATATATAACCGATGTCACTGTTTTATAAGTAGTAGCATTCTGCTGGCAAAAGAATTTTAGAATCGGTTTAGTAGTTCCAGAGTTTCCGCAGTTTCCCCCTATATAAAAACTTACAAATTCTATCTCTTTATAATATTAAGTATATATGTAAGTGTAGATTAAAGAGATCTTGCGATGTCATCAAATGAATAACTTATTTAGTATATTGTATTGCACGTAGCACGTCTATCGATTTTGTTTTTATACAATGAAATAGTGTACATTGTATTGTATTACGTATGTACTTAGGTTAGTAAACAAGTGACCCAGTGTTGGTATACTCGTAAGTCTTATTTCCGCGTTTAACTGCATACCAATGGTGTATGTATTAAGTCCTCGAGATTATTAAGGGTACCAGAAATACCAGACCAGTAATTCTATGTGCTATACAACGTTGCTATGCATGCTTTATGGGATATAAGGATGCATTTAATATCTACCAGTCATATTCATTGGTCCATAGAGCATAGCACTTGTGGAAACTGGTTCAACTAAGCTATAACTAGTTATTTTTTTATTGGATGAATGCGTGCTTTGGGTAGTCACGAGTGGTGTGTAGCTATGTATGTGCCGAGCACACACAGCTATCTCGCGACTTCATAGCACATCTTCCTCACCCTGCTACAATATAGCTTGGCATCAGTGTAAACGGTCACATAGTTTCGTAGTTTAACTTTCACATCATCGAAACATGGCTGCATAGCACATCTCTGTCGGAAAAACACCCAAAGCACCTTCGTGATTTGATCAAATCACTTATGGAATTTACCAAATGTCGGTTTTTATCATATCCCTGCGACATATATATATTGCGTAATATCACGGGAAACCTACTATTTGATTAATATTCAGGTAACCTAATATATGAGATTCGCGTAACATCAAAATACGAATATTATAAGTGCTTGTATTATATTAGGTATACCTAATATGAATATTCGTCACACCACTACTTAGAATGAAGATGATTTAATTGTGTACAATATCTCCTTTGCACGTAGGTAAGTGCCTGAGCTGAGTTAGTTTGTTTTCAGTTGTGACTGTCTTCAGGGTCCTCATCAAATTCAAAGTTCTTTTACGGCAAATCTTCCCGAAATCTGAAATGAATGAATAAATACACTTAAATATTTAATCCCGGAATCTAATTTGCGCCTTTTACAGGGCTGTAGCGTGTAAAATCATACGATTCGAACCTTTTACGATGCTAAAATATTCCGTTGCTTCTGATGAAAATATTTTTATAAAGGTATTTTCGTGATAAATGTCGAGAAATTCAGAAAGCAATCTGTGATATAACAGAGTATGGTATTGACACACCTAAGGAAAACCATTAACATACGTCCCTGCAGTAGTGATGGCGGAAAATTACTTACCTACACGTTTTTGATATTTCATGAAATATTTATCTTGTGATTATGTTATTTACAGAATACCAGTTACAGTCATTTTGCTCAATTGCTCAGAAAACTGACAATATAATAATTACATGACCTCCTTACATATTATAAAACAATATACTCTACGTTTTTCTGTTCGTGTTGAACTCAAAAACTACTGAACGGGTTTTCATGCGGTTTCCAACAGACAGAGTGATTAACTCAATCTTCTTCTTCCTGCCCTTATCCCATATTCCTTAGGGTCGGCGCAACACGTTTTTTTCTTCCATTCTGTTCTGTTACCCATCACACTATCACTGACTCCCTTTTCTTTCATATCACTCCTCACACAATCCATCCATCTTTTCTTTGGCCTCCCTCTCCCTCTCCATCCATCTACATGTATACTCAGAACTCTTTTACTAACATGCGTTTCATCCCTCCTCTTCACAAACGATTTCCTTTCAAGTTTTCAGTCAAAGAGATTAACTCCATCACTGTTTTAATTTCATTTTATACATATATAGGTATCTAACTATACCAATATACTTTTATTCATGACATTATTTTTGCAACGTTTTTTTACTTAAATACTGTAACCACCAATAATTTTATTATTGTTATACAATTAAGTTATTTAAATTATTAATTGGTTTATTTTAATTTTATTTTTATAATATTCCGGAAGTTAAACTAATGAACAAATGAAAATTATCAAATGCATCGTATTAGTTCATTATCACCTCATACGATCCATTTGATAATTTTATTTGTTCATTAGGTTAACTTACGTTTGACGAAGTTTAAACTGATATTTTTATAATTCTCATTCGTTCGTTTTACTCATTGGATTGTGTAGGTGGTCCTGTACTTTTAAGTATAGGAGTCGAACCAAAATGTACGCACCGGGACTTACAGTATAGTACGGCCGTTATTCCAAATTCGTACAGTGTGGCTAAGCTTCAAACAAATGAGCCTGGTAGGTATGAGTTACCTAAGACCCTACTGATTGCAAGCTAGCCCTATAGTAACTACCTAGAACCCTAATAACTCTAATGCCCTGACCTATCATACAAACCACACCAAACGTGAGATACGTTGGTTTTGCGTGCGGGAAGTCTGTTACCAGGAAACCTAAGGTAACAGACGGAAGTGAGGTAGGAATAGGAGTTTGTGTACGTCGTGCAATGTACACAGGAAATGGTTTTCTCACTGCCGATCCCACAGACTCATAGGATCGATGATGGCTAAAGGTGTCTCGGCCACAGTGGGAGGAGGTGTGTAAGATGAATCAAACTCGAATCCAGGTAAATGACTAAAACTGTACTTGTATGTCTGTAATCTCACGAATTATGAAGAAATTTATTTATTTAATTTTTTATGCACATAAAATACAGAGCCGGACTAAAATATATTTTATTTCGACTTTTGTAGGCGTTAGAAAATATCGGCAAAAATGCATTCTATAAACTGTAGCGCTCCTGAGTAATTTCATATCCTGCAAAACTCATTATTAGTAAATCCTTTTGTTTTTAGTTTCATACCTGTACAAAAAAATATTGGGATCCTAAAAATAAAAGGACATGCGAGGTAGTGGCATTCATTATTGAATGAAACAATTATATGTAGGACTTTTTTTAAACAAATACTCCCAATGGGTAAACGATTTGTTTGCGATACTGAGACTGGCCATTAACTTGATTTGATTTAACGTAGTAAATTATTTTGCCAGTATATATCACGGTGATTTAAGTAGACATTTAATAATTTCATCAACAATTTCCTCGCCGTTGTTCTTTAGGAGAATGCCGATGAAAATTGCCACTACTGGAGGATCCTGAATCATGTACTGAATCCATGATACCTCATTATGCGTCGATGTCTAAAACACGGTGTATAGAAATTGTTATTTTATATTTTCTACGTTGTTGGTTTTTATTACAACAGATGTAGGCCGTTTCTTGACAAAATTAGACCAACTCTATTACGTAACGCGGAAAATTTTAAACATAATGAAGGAGGGTCCACCTCGGGCCGTAGCATTTTCCTTCCCTTTGCCTTACCTTTCTTAATTATTACAAGGCCCTGGCTCTGTATCTTACGTGCAAAACGTAGACCGTAGGGTAAAATATGAATGTTTTATTATATTAAAATATTCCCATTAGTATGTGTTTTAATTTATATTTTAATTGTCACTCTATTTGTTAGTTTTGATAAGAACCCTTATTTAGGAGTATGTGGAACAGAGAGTAAAGCCCCACATACCTCCGTTGAAAAGGGAGGATCCTCCAACCAGACGGGTGTTATGTCTGGCGGGCTACTGCCCGATAGATGATTTCGGGCTGTTCTATATGTTCTAATCGCGTGGAGAACTTTGATTGCGCGAAGCAGGATTAGTTCTTATGTGACGCCATAGATGTCGCTACATCACTCCCCTCCGGAGATCGGAGATCGATGGTTCTTGATGCTTCTTGATGCGTGCCAGGCCAGTGGTAGGTTGGTTCCAGTGGGTCGGAACCGAATGCCGCATAGTTCTCGGTGAGTCGGAACTGTCTGCGGTGATGCCCCAGGGAGTCGGGGTGGTGCTATCCCAGTGAGTCGGGATGATGCTGCAGGCTCCAGTGAGTCGGAGTAGTGCTGCTGGCACCAGTGAGTCGAAGCAGTGCTGTGCGACGTAGTGGCTTGATTGCTGGCGTCGACCAGGAGAGGTTCTTCGTGTCTCTTCATGTGACTGGCCGAAGGTGCAGTGTGCTTCGCCAAGGTCGCTGATGAGACTGAGGGTGATGACCAGGTATGACCAGGTAGCCATGCTGGTAGTCAGGATACCCTTTAAAGCCGTGGGTGCTGGCTGTATGGCTCGCTGCTCTAAAGCTTGAGGAAGTGATGATGACGTCACGAAGTAGTAGCTGCACGAAGGCTGCGCTGACGTTCATTGTCGAGGGTCACCAGTTTAGAGGTATGTGGAACAGAGAGTAAAGCCCCACATACCTCCGTTGAAAAGGGAGGATCCTCCAACCAGACAGGTGTTATGTCTGGTGGGCTACTGCCCGATAGATGGTTTCGGGCTGTTCTATATGTTCTAATCGCGCGGAGAACTTTGATTGCGCGATGCAGGATTAGTTCTTATGTGACGCCATAGAAGTCGCTACATCACTCCCCTCCGGAGATCGGAGATCGATGGTTCTTGATGCTTCTTGATGCGTGCCAGGCCAGTGGTAGGTTGATTCCAGTGGGTCGGAACCGAATGCCGCATAGTTCTCGGTGAGTCGGAACTGTCTGCGGTGATGCCCCAGGGAGTCGGGGTGGTGCTATCCCAGTGAGTCGGGATGATGCTGCAGGCTCCAGTGAGTCGGAGTAGTGCTGCTGGCTCCAGTGAGTCGGAGTGGTGCTGTGCGACGTAGTGGCTTGATTGCTGGCGTCGACCAGGAGAGGTTCTTCGTGTCTCTTCATGTGACTGGCCGAAGGTGCAGTGTGCTTCGCCAAGGTCGCTGATGAGACTGAGGGTGATGACGAGGTATGACCAAGTAGCCATGCTGGTAGTCAGGATACCCTTTAAAGCCGTGGGTGCTGGCTGTATGGCTCGCTGCTCTAAAGCTTGAGGAAGTGATGATGACGTCACGAAGTAGTAGCTGCACGAAGGCTGCGCTGACGTTCATTGTCGAGGGTCACCAGTTTAGAGGTATGTGGAACAGAGAGTAAAGCCCCACATACCTCCGTTGAAAAGGGAGGATCCTCCAACCAGACGGGTGTTATGTCTGGTGGGCTACTGCCCGATAGATGGTTTCGGGCTGTTCTATATGTTCTAATCGCGCGGAGAACTTTGATTGCGCGATGCAGGATTAGTTCTTATGTGACGCCATAGATGTCGCTACACTTATGATCAAAATTTTAATAAATGCAAAGTACCTATTCCTCAAGGCTACTTACCAAATAACTAAACCCAACATTGATTGTGTGATTGAAACCATTTCTTTTTCGGAAGGGCCTTCAGTGGCTCAGAAGCTAGCCTTTCATTCATAGGGGGTACGCGGGTATTCATCTGCCCAGAGTTCTAGCACTGTTCTTTAACTGTTGTGTATCGCATGCTTATCTGCCAAAGGATATGATGAGAACTATTGTCGTTCCAATTGTGAAAAATAAAACCAGTGACATATCTGACAAAGGGAACTATAGGCCAATCTCTTTAGCCACGATTGTAGCTAAAGTATTTGATTGTCTGTTGAATAAAGTTTTGAAAAACCATATCAAATTGCACGATGCGCAACATGGCTTTAGAGAGGGCCTATCTACTGAGACGGCAGTTTTGTGTCTTAAAAAGACTGTAAATTATTATACAGGCAATCAAACTCCTGTTTTTGCCTGTTTCTTAGATATGTCAAAGGCATTTGACATGGTGTCTTATGACAAGTTGTGGTCTAAGCTCTGTGACGCTAATGTACCTAACGAGGTGATACATATTTTTAAATATTGGTACTCGCATCAAGTTAATTGTGTTAGGTGGGCAAATGTCCTGTCAGATGAGTATGTTATGGAATGTGGAGTTAGGCAGGGTGGGTTAACATCCCCCATCCTGTTTAATTTATATATAAATGACCTCATTGTCGAGCTTAGTAGTCTGCATGCCGGCTGTTACATAGATGGGGTTGCTTTTAATAACATTAGTTACGCCGATGACATGGCGCTGCTGAGTCCGTCTATGGCTGGCCTTAGAAAGTTGTTGAGAGTTTGTGAGTGTTATGCCGAGGGACACGGTTTGAGATTTAACACGAATAAGAGTGAGTTACTCATCTTTAAAGCGGGTCTCAAGTCTGCTGACAGCTACCCAACTGTCTATTTAAACGGTGGTGTCTTAAACCGTGTTCGTCAATTTAAATACTTTGGGCATATTGTGACAGAGGATTTGAAGGACAATCTGGACGTGGACAGGGAGCGAAGAGCGTTGGCGGTGAGATGTAATATGTTGATACGGAGGTTCTCACGCTGCACGGCTTCAGTTAAAATCACCCTTTTCAGAGCATACTGTCAAGTATTTTACACGTGTAGCCTTTGGACTAACTACACTCTGAAAGCCGTTAATGCTCTTCGCGTCCAGTACAACAATGCATTCAGGATGCTGTTGGGGCTGCCTCGCTTCTGTAGTGCCTCAGGGATGTTCGCGGATGCCCAGACTGACGGCTTCGCTGCGGTCAGGCGCAAGCGAGCAGCATCTTTGTTGCGAAGGGTGCGGGCCAGTACCAATGGCCACCTGAGTGTCATTGCCAATAAGCTGGATTGTCCTATTATCTGGTCCTTAAGCCAACTTCATGCACCTGTAAATACTGTCTACTAACATAGTTGTTAAGTTTTTTGTATTACTAACATCTGGTATTTCTGTTGTGTGTTGTTTTTGATAATGTTGTGTAAATGCTGTATGTGTTACCTATGGACGGAAAGGTCCGAAATAAATGTTTATTATTATTTATTTATTTATTTATAGGAGTGAGGTCAAGACGTTATTTTAGTTGAAAGAATATCGTTTTTACACCACTTGCCTTAATTATTTTTCCAAAGATTTTTTTTTTATTGTTATAAACCAGTGCTTGACTTGATGCACTCATAAAAAAATGAAATAAAAATAAATTGGCATAAACAAAAGTATTGCTTATTGTAATTTCTTTAAAACATTAAATAACGAAATATTTCGTAGATGATTTCTTCTTAAATGCCACTTACGAGAAAACTCGTAGTGTATATCCTTTCGAGTGGTCACTAATGAAAGTATTAATATTTCTGTTGCCTAAGTACGATGTATCTTGATAATAACTTGATTAATAGAGACGTCACCTACGATATTTCTCGTATAGGCTGACGATGTACGGTGAGATCTAAATTTGACTTCTTGAAATTCTTGGCATTCAATGTTTTAAGTCACAATTGTCAATTTGTGATCAAAGCCCATAAATACTATCCACCTTTAGCCTCTACTTAAAATTGAAAGATTATGAAATTGTATTGATAACAGCAGACTGAGTGCTCAACTGTACATACTGGGACGCTGATCGATGGGTCACCTGTCAACCCACCAGAGCTTCATATTCTTTTGCCATGTCAATATTCTGTGAACCTTTGGAGATCAAAATCTTGAAACGCGTTTTTGTCGAAATTGCAGCTTTGTGGGATGACATTGGTGGAGTTACAGCAGGATCTCATGGCGATGTGCCGACATCTGCGGTAAGTCCCCTCTTTGAGTAGTGGCTCGAATGGCGCCACAGCATCCTCTCCTTCCATTTGACTTTGGTCCTGAGTTTCAGTTTCATCACTGATATTACTTGCAGGCTATTTTTTTCCGCCATGAATTAAAACTTACTTACACGACGAAATGTCCGTACAGTGACTGTAAACTCTTTGATAAAATGTTTAGGTCCGGGTTTACTTCAAAGTGCAGAGTTGGTATTAGCATGTTCAACATACTTCGTCCCTTGTAGAATCTATGGACACGACGTTTTTCATAGTTACAAGTGACGACGGAGTGCTAACTTTTGCTAACACGATACGTGCGCGATACAAGCGTAGTTTGGCGTCATATGGTATTTATCTTTGTATATAAACATTGTGGAACTGTGTTTGCATGCATAAAATACGAGTTCCAATAAGTTAGCGACTTCCAGCCATCGCAGGCGTGGGTTTGCGGATGGCGAGTAATGTGTAGCTCGTCGTCCACCCATCCGGTTAAAACTAGTCCCGAGTCGATGAGCAACTAGTGTCTGCCTAGGACAATGTGGTAATTCACTCAAACAAATGGTAAAAAAAATCCGTTCAAAATTAAGCAAGTTATGAACCTTTCAAATCTGGTGGAACAGAAAAAAGATGTACAATCTATAAAGTGACGTCATCGCCATTAGGTGACGCGCGTAGAAAAGAGATAGCGAAGTATACGCAATTTTAAGAGCGGGTACCGATGAGCAAATAGTTACAAAATATTCGACTAAATACCTTCAGGCTTTCAGTAAATTCTGCTTCAGAGGTCTAAGTTCCCCAAGCACCGCTGAAAAATGTTCACTAATTACCGCTACGCTGTATCCAGAATATTGATTGCGGCCGATCACTTTAATTTGAGGCAATTATTATTTAGGTCACCCAACTTAGCTCACATCTGATGGTATAGATTTAGCACTCAATACTTTGTTCAATTTAAATGTGCACAGTAAAATTGACTACAACTGTCTGTACAGAAATGTGTCATGATATTGCGTACCTACGTAAGATCATTATGGACAAGACTGTAAGGAAGGTAATGCAAAAAAGTGTACACAACTCTTTTGCTCCTTAATATACGTCACAATTTTCAATAGCAGCGATGTAGGATGCCCGTTAAAGAGAACCGCAAATCCACTGACAGATTACGTTCAGCCGGTCTGCTGCCATCATGCCAGAGGAACCTTGTTTGCCGGACTTATTCGAACGGATTCTGTCTGTTTTGTTAATGATATACGGGAACTAGGTCCCACCTATATGTTGCAGAGACTTTACTCTGCTTAGGGACGATGTTAGGTTTAGACAACAAATTTGTGTTTCAGTATTTGTGTTGTCTGGGAGTTATATGGCTGTATTTGCGACTGAGTCCTTTTCTCTGTTGTATTACGAGTATGTTTGTAGGTAAGAGTTTTATTTACCTAATCGTCAAAAGGAATTTGAATGTTGTGTTAAGATTTTTATGTTTGTTTATAAAGCAGATAGAAGTGACAGAATATAATAATCTCTAACGCGGTGTTCTACGTGGGCGATCCGATACAGTTCACGCGAATTGGACGCGACGCGGGGGCTACGTCATTTATATAAAGCAAATCAAACTATCTAATCGCATCCGCTTCGTTTCGCTCGTCGCCGCACCGCACCCACGTGCGATTGGTCACATATGTTGTCAAAATAGGGTATCAATTGTTTGTCCCATTTGCGCCGCATCGCTTCGCGTTTCCATTCACGTAGGATACTGCGTACAGCTACGCAGGGTTCCAAGGAAGCCGCTACCAGATTTATTTATTGTTAGAAGTCATAAAAAGCTATGAGGCTGGAAAGCCAGCAAGTTCTAAGCGGATTCAGAGTGAGCCGGACATGAAAACGGAAAAAAAATTACGTCAGTCGTTGACGAAACAGAAAACTACTAAACGCTATACACGCTAGTTAAATTGAATCTGGAGTTCTAACGTTGGTTTACCAGCGAATGGGCCTTTTAATGTGTCGAGATAACTTCGTTTGCCAATTTAAGTGGCATTCTCACGTTGAAATTGCTGCTTTCTGTGTTCATTGTTTCTAACCTAGATAATTATCATGTTATTTTTACCGTTTTCTCGCTGTTGTGGCACCTTGTAGTTTGATATTTTTTGTTACGCAGAAGTGCATGAAAATATTGTTGCTCTTAACTTTTGAGAAGGCGTTTAGGAATGTCTGAGGAATGTCTGCTCTAAAGAGGTTAGTTTGGCAGCTTGTATGCAAGGTATGGATGATGGAATATGAATCTTTGAAGCCCAGAATTTTTTTTGAACCAGTAGTTCCTGAGATTATCTCAGGAACTACTGGTTCGAATTGAAAAATTATTTTAGTAATTGATAGCTCATTTATCGAGGAAGGCTATACCGCTACAGGAATATAGCATCATGTGCCTACTGGCTGTGCGTGGCTATTATAATAATATGTGCCTGCGTGTTGTAGCGTGATATAGATAGGATAGTAGGTATATAATATCACTCTACGACGGGCAGGAGCGGAGCAGTAGTCAAAGACGCGGATAAAACTGCATGGGACAGCTAGTTTTTAATAAGACCGTTCGCTGACAGTCTGAGGGCGAAACATTGACAATTAAAGTATGTTTACTTTACACAATTTCTAAACATTTTCGCATTCACATCACAATATGAGGCGTGCCAAGGAAACCCCAACAAAGTTTGTTAGGAAGTAAAAAAGAAGGAAAACAGGAATGTACTGCAATATTGAGATTTTACGAGTTTAGAAACATATTTCTATGTGTTGGTCACGTTCTTGCAACTTGCTGGGAAAGCAGTGATTTAAGTGGTGTTTACTTGGACATTAGGAGAGCTATGTTCAGTACCAGCAGTATCTATTCTGTAGTAAGTATGGCTGTCATTTATATTAACTGATGATGAGTTATGTAGAGCAATGGATAGGACTATCTCGAAGTTTCCTTAAGTTACTGATATAACCCAAAGAATCGCTAGAAATGAAACCTAAGTTATATGTTAGAGGCTAATACGAGGATTCAATAGAAAAAAGAACCAGGTTTTTAAACCGTAACCGAACAAAGATACGTATAGAAGCAATGCTAGTATATTTTTGTCAGGCGTTACCTATTTTCGTTATATTGTAATGAAATGGAAATATAATTCGTGATATTTTGAGGTTTCCATTTATACAATAGATTGAATTGGTTATTACTGTTATATTTTTTTCATACTCGCAGTTTTTCATCACTCAAACTAGTAAAAAAATAAGTGATAAAGAAACCGAAAAGATACGCGTTAGTGTTGTGATAGTGGTTGACACTATTTAATGCGTACTCACCATAAAAACCGAAACTAAAACTATATTTAACAATGGGAAACTTAAAATATCAGACTTACAGTATTTTTATTTAAGAAAAATAACGCCTGATAACAAACTATAGCAATATACTAAATTGTCTCTAACTTCGTTTGGTTACGGTTGGTAGACATAATTCTTTTTGCGGATTTATCATACAGTCCTTTAAGATATGGCCTAGGTTTCACTTTTGTCGAAAAGAAAAAATATTACATGCCAGCAATGTATGGGAAAAGTTTCATTCTCCTTTAAGTGGCAGTGAGCAGGGCAAATGTGCCCTGCAACTCCAGAACCTTTAGGCTCCATCGTGAGCAATGGCTCGCGATGGAGCCTAAAGGTTCTGGAGTGACGATCACGTACCGGAAGACGCAACATTGGAAGGCCTGCCATAAGTTGGACCGGTGAGGTTTCGAGAATCCGATGGATGCGAGACACACAGACCGGTCATTGTGGTGACACTTGGTCCAGGCTTAAGTTCACCTGTGGACGTCTTTAGGCTAAAGTGATGATGATGGTCATGATGATAAATGTAATGTATGTTTTGAATAGAAAAGTGTATCGAAAAAATTACCAGTATCTCCATGTCTGAATTTTATTGTCTGGTTATTAATTGGCTATCTTTTAGGTATATCACTAAAAAAAAAAGATTTTCTTTTATGATCTTATTAATAAAAAAAAAAAACGTTGCCCCACTCTAGTAATTACTTCCGTACCATGGGTACGTTCACAAACATGTAATCTCACATATTATACAAGACACCCAGATCCAGAACAACAATCAACCAGAGCCCGACGCGAAAGGTCGCTGCCACCAATTGCCTCCACGGGGACACGGCGGTGCTCCGCCCAAGTGGGGCACACCTCCACCGTATGCTCCACCGTGTCCTCCGGGCGGTCCACACAATGGTGACACCCGGGCGTTTCTTCCGCCTGAATCCGACGCAGGAACCTCCCGAACTTGCCATGTCCGGTGAGGACCATGCGGAAAGTGAGGACGCCGTGTTGCCGCTCCAGCCACTCCTCAAAGAGTTTACTTACAGCCGTGATTATGGCGTGCCCATTCATTAGTAAGGTAGACACTAGTACTGGGAGGTCTACATTGAACGATCTTTAAGGTCATTGACTTGAAGCATTAGTGAACTGAATTCCTCACTTCACTCAGGTTTCTATATTAACTCCCTCGCAATGCTCGGGAGTTAGTTATAATAATATATAAATGAATCCCTCATTGCGTTCGGGATTAAAACAGCAACCTTCATTTCGTTCGGAATTCAAGACACTGCTTCATCCCCTAGTCACATAATCTATAGCTATTTAAGTTTTTTGTGTATTGTATGTACGGTATACGTATTGAACCTTGTCAAAATAAACCAAATAAAGTTTTTATTTATTTATTTATTAAATGGTCAATGATAAAAAAAATAATAAATAGAATTTCAAATTTAGGTAACAAACAAGTCTAGTTCACCGTGTCAATAATGACCAGTGTTCCAACATGTTTGCGTACACCCAACGGACTAATTATTTTCCGAATTTCCCCTGTATGACTTTAACTTGCTACAAAGTTGATACCCCGTACAATGCCGGTTTCATAGATTCAGCTTTGCATGTGAAGCTCAAAGGTAAATTGGATGGCGACCACAACGGGTTGAGCGCACAACACTCATCGACTTTAGGTATACAAAACTGGTTTGTAGTCGATTTTCTATTTACAACCGCCTACATATTTAACCCTTTAAAAATCGCATTTCTTTCAACTCGAAAGAAACATTAGTAAATTAAAAAGAATTGTAAATAAAGAACAAAAGGCAATTCAAAAATGAAATAATGAACCACCACTGCCTTTCTTAATCAAGTATTATTATTACTTATTAATTTGTTTCTTCTTGTTTAATAAATTGCTCCATATTTCTGACAGGATCTCTTTTACCGAAATAAGCCCTCGGGGATATCGTTTCATTGAAAAGCTCCTACTTAAAAATATTAAGCAGTCGTAATTAGTGATCTTGAATAAAATATCAAGTTCGTTCATTTTAATAAGATTACTCTAAAGCCTTCTGCTCAGCTCGCTACAAACAACTACCGAATATACTTCATCAAATATTTATGCCCTTGTGGAATTACTGTGCAAGTAATAATGCTTAAGTCGCTCATTAGGTTTTTTTAAAAAAGTTGTTTAATTTTCGTATTGCTTTATTTTTTCGTTTAGATGGAATGAATATTTGATTTCAGCCTACTTTTTCTGCTAGTAGTTCGTGCGACCCGAAAACGTGTGGCACGCAACACGCCGGTGCTAACACACGGTATTGGAATTTTTGTCGCTGCTCGCCGCCTACAGTACGGCTCTTTCAGGAGCGCCGGAGATAGGGTTGCCCGTAGAAATAATTGTGGACCTCTTTTATAGCGGTATGTGGGCGACACCTATCCGTTTTTATTAACGTTACCGTATACCGACAAATCGGCACAAAGGATTTTCAGATGGTTGGCTACCTACATAAAATTATATAGTTTTTTTTTGGTAAGGGCTTCCTTGATAGCAAAAATGTTACGACCAACATTAAGTTGGATAACTAAACGACATTAGACTAGATTACTAGAATATTTATATTGCGAGTTAAATGTTTCTTAGCGTGACTCCATGCCATTAATTATAGCATTTACTAGTGTCCCTAGTAAATTATGCTAGTTGTCCTTTAGTAAATTAAATGGGGGTTGCCAACAGTCATTCCAGTTATACCATATTTTATGGAAATGACATGTCCTACTTCATTTGATTGTTGTGATTGAACTTAATTATTAGTGCGTTCGTGTGGCTAACTGGAATTTCGTATGCTAGGTGTAATAATGACGACATAAAAAGGTTTACTTCGTTGCTCGAACCCACTGTCTAACTCGTTTAAAACTAGTCGTCCTTTCGGGAGGACATAGAAAATTCAATTTACATATTACAAGAGCCGGCTGACTGGACACCTCATTATCCCATATAATGGTCGTCGCTGGGTTGCACTCCCACAAGACTTAATTACCCCTAATCTGGCATTCCGTGAATCTAACAGAAACCTCGCCCGAGTAATTACGGTCAACTGTTCTAAAGCTAATGGACTCGTTTATTTATCTGCTAATTGTACGTAATCCGCGAATCAAGATGGAGATATCTTTGACCGTATACTTGTGTTATGATATCCAACAAAACTAACTTCACGTTTGTTCTTGACAGACACTGTATTCAGAATCTCGGGCGTTTCATAAACGGTGAGCTGTGAATAGGAAAGTTTGAAGCCGCGTCTCAAAAATGGCGTGGTTTTTTGTTAACGTTCAGAAATAAGAGGATAAGTAACGCCTCGTCGTGAAAATAGTTAAGTAACTTTTATGAAGTAGTTTTGGACCGGAAAGTTTGCCGTGGTATAAGGAAAAGCCCACACGTCGGAAAACTGGTATAAAATCCGGAACTGACTTTTAACGACTATATTCTTTTTCTTACAGACGTATGGGTTAGTAAAATTTCTGGGGCGTATCGGGAGTGCATGTATACAGAATGTATCGCCTACGTTCTGAAACGAGAGGCTTCATAAACCTCGCGGCAGTCTCGTTTAAAAGTCGTGTGTAAATGTTATGATATCGCCACGACTTGCTTACGTACACTCGTCGCACTTTGCCTGCCCCTTAATTGGAGGGGTTGGCATATTTCAACACGCGACTGTGTACACATGCAAACAAAAATAGACTCTCATGCCGTACACCACAGAGTAATATCCGAGAGTTTTGTAAACACCAACGACTGCATGAGGTTAGCGATTTTAGACTGAAATAGTTCATGAAAAAGTACTTTGGTTATGTTAATGTGTAATAATAATAACAACGCGAGCTCTAAATCATTTACCGAAAGTACATGCTTTATAAAATATACCTAATGTAGAAATCACAATAGAGTATACGAAGTTTTAAAATTAAATCTGTTTTATGTAGGGAGAGATAAAAGTAGATTGGATTGGTTTCGAGCAGCGGGCACAGCATTAGACGAAGTCAATAGAAATGAATGCACTTTGATTTGAAGATAGTAAACTTTTTGTACTGTAGCAAATTGAATTCATTACTTTTAATATTTCACTCTATGATTGGAGAATATTGTATAACAGAAATGGCGTTTCATTCATAAATTGTTTGCAGAGTGGTGGGTCGGTGTTTACTTCATTAAAATTATAATGAAAGCCTATTGATACAACGTGGTAAAATCACAGTATTTCAAGAGTAAAGAAAAAATATAATAAAATAAAACTTTACCTGTGTTTTCTCATATTTGGTTTCTCATACTTTACATAACGAAGTTACCCACGATATTAAAAAAAAAATACAGGAATGCAGAGTCTATTACGTGAATATTTCAGATATTTAATCTGAAATTGCGTGTTTCGTCGAGACAAGGGTAGAGGTACTTGAAGGGCTACGGGTCGGACGATGCACTTTGAAAATTTAATGTTGCTTAGTAACCGTTGGGCTCCGAATTTTCACTGAATACAATAATAATAACGGTTTCCTTTGTGAAACTGAACAGTAAAATCCACAAAGGAAAACGTTTTCAGTGTTTTTTTTTTAGAATGCCTTAAGAGTTCCTCGGATATTGTCAATGAGGTTCAAATTTAAACCGTATTGTGCTCTGTTTCTGCACATTACACTTCCAATTACATCTATTAGTATTACCTACCCTTAACTTAAATGATTGCTCCGTTCTAGACATTCCGTACCATCAAAATTGAACGCTTGACTTAAATACGCAATTACGTCTGGGGATCACAAGGTAGTTAGATCACAAGAGGTAATATGAAATTGCTTATTCTTGGATAAAGCTGAGTTGAGCATTTTCGATGTCAAGAAACTACATATTCATTCTACTTATTTATTCTTCTAGCTGTCCTGACAGACGTTGTCCTGTCTGAAAGTTGGCTTTTTGTTAGAATAAAAATCTGAAAACACAATTGCTGCGCCACCTACCGGGTTCATTTGTATTTTTAACCGACTTCAAAAAAAAGGAGGAGGTTATCAATTCGTTTGTGTTTTTTTTATATTTGTAACCTCAGAACTCCGTCGTTTATGGACCGATTTGCAATTTTCTTTTCCTCTTAGAGGAGTTGCTTTCCGATTAGTCCCATTTTTTTCGGAATACAGTTCTGATTATGGGATCCATGAAGAATCGAGGGAACTCCTCAAATATTATAGGCAACCATATGGTGATTTTGGTATTTTCATCGAGAACTTAAGTATTTACAGTCAAAAAGTAACATTTGATGAAGTGGAACTGTTGAAGAAGACCAGAAATGGCCAACGGAACTTCATACTCACATAGATATCACAATGAAGATAGTTAAGCGAATATGACAATACAAATAAATAAATGGTTCTGAATAGTTACGTTGAAAATGGTATCATCGAAGTGAATTGATGATGATGATGGAGCCGGAAGATAGGCACTGGAACTCCGTAATTAATCAATGTAACATAGCCGTGTTTGGGCTTATTAGAATTGTCATGAGATGCACTTTGGTTGTAAGGTACTATTAAACAGATCTGATGATAGAGCCGGAAGGTAGGCACAGGTAGGTACTCCGTAATTAATCAATGTGTCCTGGCCGTGTTTGGGCTTATTAGAATTGTCATGAGATGTACTTTGGCTATAAGGTACTACCGAACTGATCTGATGATGGAGCCGGAAGGTGGAAGGTAGATACAAGAACTACATAATAAAACAATGTAACCTAGCAGTGTTTGGGTTAATTCAAATTGTCATGAGAAATAGGCACTCTGGTTATAAGTGTATCGCAACCCGCAATTGCACTGATGATAACAAAAATCAGTCACCGTACCCGAAATCGGCTAGGGTATCTATACTAGATAGATCTTTATTATAATTCAAAACATAATTTATAATAATTCTGCACATGTGTTTATCACGTAACTTTCCTAAATAGCTTGAACGATTTGGATGAAATTTTATGTGTATATTTGTATGGGTCTCTGGATAGTTTAAAAAAAACTTTTTACAAAAAAAAAATAACCGACTTCACTAAAAAAAACACTAAAAGGATCAAAATAACTTTAATTTTGGAAGTCGGTGGTAAATATGAAACAAATAATACCGAGAAACAGGGTTAGGGGGGGTTAGGTTAGAACTGTGACCGTTAAAGATCACAGATCCCTTCTAATGTTAGTGGATCATTTGGGTTAGGTTAAGTTAAAAGTCATTATTTATTTATAATATGTATGTAGTTAGAAATATATGTATAAGTATGTTTATCAGTTGTCTAGTACTCATAACACAAGCTCTGCTTAGCTTGAGTCTAGACGGCGTTGTGTGATAGTTGTGGAATATTATATTATTATTATTTATCTAATTCTACATTTATAGTATTTAAACATTTTTCCATTATATGAACAAATGATTTTATTTATTATATCTCAGATTTTGTCAAGCTGTCAGGATCCAAACTGTAGTATAGTTTGGAACCAGGACGCGCGCATAGGTACACGTTACAAACTACGCGCAAGACCAGTGCGCAGACTTCGTGTATACATAGTAATTGCAGATTTAAAAATAGCAATACAAAGTATACTCAAGCAGTTTCCTATGGCTGCGTTCAGGCCATGTACAGAATGGAAATACGCCATCGCGGGTAGGGCGAGAAAGAGTGTCAGACTTTTACCAACTAACACAAAAATTCTGTTAATTTAGTTACTCTTCGTTGCCACGGTAACTCCTTCAACGCAGCTCTGAGGGCTTAGCCAAGTTTATAAACAACAATCGTTAACGCTAGTAGAAAACTATTCAAATGTATGGGAATGACATCATCTCAACGTTAAGTCACGTGGTCGGAACAAACAAATAGGAGGAGTTACCGATTGTAGAAAGAGATTCGACACGAAACGATCGTGACTTGGCTAGGCCTGCTGCTCTTTTAACTGTTACACAGCGAATAAAATGTGGTGTTGTTTGTTTGTTTTGATAACGAGATTAGTCGTAACAAATCTACTTATTCAGGTACATACATCAATATGGTAAATATATGTATTACTATTTATTGATAACTTGATAGAGAGATGATTAATAAATTATAATAATTTTATAAAAAATAATTTGTTGTGCAAAAAAAAAAGTTCATATTCGCAATGAAATATAAATCCAAGACCCCACACTTAGATTTTCTGTGTCGCGGGGTCTAGTCTCATTCAGTCTGAAAACAGAGCTACATAAACGTAATAGTAGTAATCAAAATAAACGGAACTCTTCGTGCTCGAGTTCGACTCGCATTTGGCCAGTTTTTATACTGGTAATATGGCAGTGGTTTGAAATATTTATATTTAACTCCAACCCCATCAATTTGATAAAAACCCAAACATTTCTTATAGGCATATCTCTCATCAAAAGCTCAGAAGCTAAACCAACAATCCCTTCTCTTTTCCTAGAACGATCTTTTTAAAAAGAAAACTGTGAGTGAAATCGTCATTATCTTTTATTAAACCATCGATAACGAACTGAGCGTCGACCTCTTGGCGTCTTTTCTCTTTTTTTGTATTGTCCCCTAATCGCCACTTTGTTATTCAATTTGGAATGTTGCCAGCCAACTGCCTATTAAATAATACCGCGCTGAATCGGAAGATTCGCCAAGCTACGCACGGTAGATATATAATAGTTTGCTTCCTGATAAAATTTAAACGAAATATTCTTATATTTAGTACCAGGAGGTGTCATTTTAAAATACTTTAAAAAAAAAAAACCGAAAACTTTTCCGACTTTTAGTAATATTTTTCTAAGTAGGTACCGTAAAGTGAGGTTTCTTTGGCCCTTGAGTATAACTTTGTAACAAGCTTATTAACCAATAGGAATATGAGAAACTGTGTTTACTATATTTCTATTGGTTAATAAGCTTGTGCCGAAGTTAAACCCCAGGGCCAATTTATTCTGTGTTTGGCTAACTGTAAAGTTAATTTTTACACCACCTGCTCGATAATGCCCGTTTATATGTCATACAACCATCACTTAAAGTAAGTCATTCTATCCCTAGGGAGATAATGCAGTATGGGCGATCCCTAGGGAATAATGAGATTTGAATTTGGAACGTGAAAAACCGTCAGCATTATGTGAATTAAAATGTAGTGCATCAAACAAGTTTATTCAAAATTCAAACTGGCCACTAACAATAAAACGTGGTTACGGACGAGTTTCTAAAAAAAGGAGCATAATAGAAAATTTAAACTATAGAATCTTAGAGTAGTGAATAGTGTAGTGAATTTTGTTTGTTTCAAATCTCAAAACATGTTGTTGAGTTACTTATTTACAAGTAACTTGTAAATAATACTTATATTTCTCTAATATATGATTTACTAAATTGTCTTTTAATTATCTCACAGATGGTGTAAAAAGTAGAGTATCCAACACGGGGATAAAGCTGTCTTTGTCTAGGGGCGGCTTAAATTCCTCACTTCACTCAGGTTTCTTTATTAACTCCCTCGCAGTGCTCGGGAGTTAATTATATAAATCCCTCACTGACGTTCGGGATTAAAATTAGCAACCTTCGTTTCGTTCGGAATTCAACATGCCGCCCGCGACTTAAAGACACTGCTTTATCCCCTAGTCACATAATCTACTATTTCTTTATTGTTTATGGTTTTTATGGTGGGCTATGGGACGCACAGAGAATTGATTGAGGTGATAATTTAGCCACCATTTTAACCTAAACATCAAGGTTAAAATGGTGGCTTAATTATCACCTTTTTCATTATTATTATCTCTACGTTCTATACATGTATCTGAATTTATTTGAATTTCTGTATTAACGCAATTCAGTTGTCATTTTCGGTCAGCATTACTGATTAAGCAGTGTTGTTATGCGAATGTGAGTACCAATACAAACCAATTTTGGTATAATGGTACAAAAGAAACCAAAACTGTAAAAAGACTGTATTTATGGAACAATAAAAAAAACCTGACCGATTGACGAGTTATATACGTCGTATCTAAATCAGGCAGGCATTTTATTTTGTTGGTGTTCTTCATCACCATTGCTCTAAAAACGGTGAATGAAAACATCGTGAATAAACCGTCAATTCCTAGAGTTAAAATTGAAAAACGAAAGACGTACAGGAAGTAATTTTAATAAAAAATTTTTCCTCGTGTTTGTAATAATGAGGAAAAATAAATCAAAGTTTACTAAAGAAATCTCTTGGGCCGTGGGGTCCGAGTGCTCTTGCCCTTTTTAAAGAATTATCTAAACGGCTAGTTGACACTTCGCGTGACCAAAGGGCTGGCTTTTACCTCGGTCAGAGATTAAGCATTGCCATACAACGTGGCAATGCCGCCAGTCTTTTGGGCACACTTCCAGTCGACAGCGATGTGGAGGAATTTTTTGACGCCATATTTTAGATAGGAGTTATTGTGTATATATTATGTAATTTTAATTAGTTAAGTGTTTTTATTTTTCAAGAAATCCATATTTTTATTTGGTCCCAATCTAACTAATTCTGCCGTATATGGCGAAAAGTAATGAAACGTGCCATACGGACCATACCAGCGGTATTAATCGCAAAAGTGCAGTGAGGGATTCATTGTTTGAAATGTTTCAAGGAATGGAAATTTCGATCGAAATTTGGCACGTACATTCTATGAAACCGCATGTCAAATAGATGATGGATGTGTGGAACTGGTTTTCAAATCAGTGAAATACTCTTGAAACATAAATAGATAACAGGATTGAATTTGTAATTTGACTTTTGGGGTCTCGAGAGGTTATTGACACATTGTGATTCTATAATATACATAGAACGGTACGCCTTTGTACTTTTGTGTTGCAAAAGTACAAAGTGGTGGAAGTTTTAATAAATAAATAATAATAAGTAAACGGTGATAGAACGTGTGTTGTTTAATGTTTTTTTGTTGTTATTTTTTGTTTGTTGTATTTCTCATTTTATGTGTAACTAATATATTATAAAGATATATAATTGATATACAGTAAAGAAATAAAATATTATAAAAAAACTGGGCAAGTGCGAGTCGGAGTCGCGCACTGAGGGTTCCGTACAAACTTGAAAGGTAAATTGCGGTTTACGATTTATGACGTATTAAATAAAAACTACTTACTAGATCTCGTTCAAACCAATTTTCGGTGGAAGTTTATAAGGTAATGTATCATATACAAGGTGCAGTTTTGAAGCTGCAAAAAATTTCAGGAGGTAATTATGTTAGTGATTCTCGACCCGAATCAATAATAAAATGAGTAGGTTTTTTTTTTTTTAAATCGGTACGTGTGAACTACCTTTTTTAAAACGCGGCCAGTCTGTTACTCATCTTATAACCGCGCTTTCACACACAAAAACACGCAAACAATAATTTCATTGATCCAAAGCAACTACTATCCCCCGCACAACACCCCTCTCTCCCAATAGCCACACCCCCGCGGCCATCGATCAATCGATTTAGTGTGATTGATGTCGCCGGCGTGTGCATACGCTTGCAATATCCACCCCTCAGGTGCGCCTTCGGTTTACGGTTTTTTTTTTTTTTTTTTTTTTTTCGGTGGGAAAATCATCTTATGACATCCCCCGCCCTTGGGCGGGGCGGGAGATAGTGTCAGACTTTTACTGACTAAAAACCCACTCCTGTTCCTTCATTGCCTTTCGTACCAGGGCCGAGTCTTCCTTTCAGAATCAGACCCTTGGCCCCAGTAGGCTTCGACCCTGCTAGGCCCCTACAGTAGCTGACATCTCCTTGAGGCGCGCGTGGAACAGCACGCGCCGTCGACGACCTGGGCTCGGTCCGGACGGTTACCGGACGGTCGGAAGGCGAGCCACCCATTGCTCGCCGTCCGCAAGCCCGCGCCTACGATGGCCGGAAATCGGGATCGGAATCCCGGCGGCGATTGGGGCGTGAGGACCGTTGCCTCACGCGATCGGCCGCCTCCTTTGCTAGCATTACTGCTTCGCAGAAGGAGGCGACCGCCTGCCACTCCTCCTCGCTCCGGACCATGGCCTGTACCAAGGCCCGGCGCGAGAGATCGCCGCCACCGATAGCCCCCACGAGGACACGGCGTTGCTCTGCCCAAGCGGGACACACCTCCACCGTGTGCTCCACCGTGTCCTCCGGGTGGTCCACACAATGGTGACACCCGGGCGTTTCTTCCGCACGAATCCGGTGCAGGAACCTCCCGAACTTACCATGTCCGGTGAGGACCTGCGTCATGCGGAAGGTAAGGACGCCGTGTTGCCTTTCCAGCCACTCCTCAAAGAGGGGACTTACCGCCATAATTATGGCGTGCCCAGCACTGGGTTGCGATAGTCGCTGTTTCGGTTTACGGTTGCGATATCTAGTGATAAAGATGACGGACCAATACTCCAATGTAGAGTTGGTAGAGATGGTCCGCTTGTATGCTATCAGTGGAGACAGCGTATCTCGAGCTATCGAAATGTTTATTGAACTATTCCCCAATCGGCAACGTCCGTCTCAAAGGGTAATGCTGGCTGCTACGTAGAGACTCCGCGAGTTTCGGCAATTCGACGTTCCCAGGTATGCTGACGGTCGCGGCAACGAAGGCCTGCCTGTCGCCTTGCAGGATATCTCCGTGTTGCAGGGTATCTGGCCCGTGGGCCAGCACGCGGGATGCTGGCCGACGGTTTGGAGTGCACCATTCCACTATGTGGCAGCTACTGAATAAAGAACTGCAGCATCCGCTTCATTACTGCAAAGTACAGGACCTCCACGAAGCCGATAACGCCGCGCGAGTTACATTTTTCGCGCTCTAACGAGTTTGCACTCGTAGCATACAGACGTGCTCAGTAGCAATATTTAATTTCATAAAATAATATCAGTGACCTTGTTTTTGCAGTAATTTTTGCCTAGTGTGTAGTTTAGTAAATACAATGGAAACCTAGAATAAGTGAACTAGTTTTGTATAAAATGGACAACAGCCCCTTCTCAAGAGATCGAGTGAATCTCTCCGCATCTCCAGCGAAGACGATGCCGCAAAATCCAGCCCAATCTGATCTCTCAATCGAAGCTGTTTCAACACCCGAGATACAAAGATGGATGTCAACCATTGAGCAGCATCTAAACGAGGTTTGTTCTATTGCCTCGGATGGCAAACTCAACTCGGAGCAGAAATTGAAAATTTCAACCTTGTGCCGTAAAATAGGATCTGGCACCTCACAGATGGCAGTCCTATATCAATCGCTAAAGCAGAAAGCAGTCCAAGCGCGCATCCTCAATGAAGATCTAATGGAAAAATGCAACTTGACGGACCACATCTTGGACCTCACAAAGACGATTAAGGACTCTGGCACTGTTTCGTTTGCCGACATGGTGAAGAAGGGGTCAAATGATTTCGTTCGACCATCCAATTTGAACTCCGTGGCCATATATCCCAACAACAAATTAAAGTCCAGTGACGAAACAAAAGTCCTTGTGCAAAAGATGATACGACCAGATCAAGTTAAGCTGCATATACGTGGTGTCCGTAAGACTAAAAACGGAGGCGTTATAATCAGTACAGAGACAAAGGATGACGCGGATAAAATCAAGTACGCAGTCCAGCAATCTGCATCCGGCCTTACCGCCGACGAACCCAGCAAGCGCAAACCCCGGATCGTGGTTGTAGGAGTGCCATCCTCTTTGGCTGAAACTGAAGTCTTCAGGTGCATTTACGAACAAAATGTAGCCGAAAAATTCCAACGATTTCCATGGAGTCCTTTTTGACCATGGTTAAATTAAGTCATAAATCGGGGAAAAAAGATTCGCAGACTTGTAACTACGTGGTTGAAGTTCCAGCCAACATACGAAGAGCTCTAATTTCCCAGTCAAGGATTTTCATAAATTGGACTTCCTGCCCAGTCAGGGACTTCACCCTGGTTACGAGATGCTATAAATGCCAGCAGTATGGACATGCAGCAAAAACCTGTAGAGAGGTCAATTCGACGTGTGGCCACTGTGGTGAGACAGGACACTCGATGTCCGAGTGCTTAAAGAAAGCGGACTCACCGAAATGTGCAACTTGCTCTCGCTTCAAAAAGCCCTCCAACCATAAAACGGGAGACGCTGAGTGTCCTGCTAGGAAAATTTAAATTATATTTTCCTCTATTTAGAGACTGAATGTTAAATATTGTTATGAATTTTATTGTCCTACAAAACCATAGTGTAAGAACATAACCCGCGCGTGACTAAGCGGCACTCGTTCCAAGTCAGGTTCAGCCTAAATGTGTGGGCTGGCATAATACGGGACCAACTGCTTGGACCCTATTTTATCGACGGTCACCTCACCAGTGCCACATACCTGGAGCTGTTGCAACACGTCGTCGAGGAGATGTTGGACGAGGTTCCCCTGTCACTTCATCACAACTTGTTCTATCAGCAGGACGGTGCACCTCCTTACTACGGTCGGCAAGTACGTGAGTACTTAAGTGAAAGGTTTGGCACACACTGGATTGGCCGCGATGGTCCAGTGGCTTGGCTTCCGCGTTCTCCGGATCTCACACCCCTTGACTTTTATTTGTGGGGAGATTTGAAAAGACTAGTGTACACAGAGGAAATCACCAGTGTTACACAATTACGTGAAAAGGTGATCAGTGCTTTCGACACTTTAAAAACGAATGTGTTTGTGCTACGTAAATTAAAAGAAAATCAGCAACGTCGTGCTAGATTGTGCCAGGAGTGTGAAGGTGGAAACTTTTAACAATACCTCCAGATAACTTAAGTAGGTAATTTATTTATTTTATTTTAGCCGAATCAATTTGATTAGTGTACTTAAATAAATTGATTTAAAATTTTTAACTACGCCAAAAATACCTACCTATCAGGCAAGATTAAATCACTTAAAAACCCTAACACATACCTACTTAACTAGCACCAATTATCTTGAGGTATTTTTGTCGGTCCTCAGCCCGTTAAAAGTAGGAAGGAAAATTTCATATCAACCAACTTAATCCCTCTAAAAACGAAATTATTAGGTACGAAAAACTGACCTTGGGAATGAATTTACCTACAGCGCGTTGACTGTGCTTGAATCAACGGACGGACAGACAGACACATGACGAATCTATAAGGTTTCCGTTTTTTGCCATTTGGCTACGGAACCCTAAAAAGATGATGATATTATAGATATGTTTATATAATAGACGTATTATGTTTTTTTTGTTTGTAGAAGGTAATCTCTGAAAGTACTGGGCCGATTGCAAAATTTTTTACAGCGATAGAAACTTTATTGCTTTATTTCTGAGTCACATAGGCTATATTTTATGTAATAAAATAGCTCTCTTCAGTAGGTAAGTATAAAATAAAATATTTATTTCAAATAAACCATTTACAGGCACCCTTGATATGTCAAGAAGTCAGTCAAATGATGCAAATTGCACACTCCAAAGGGTCAATAACTATGGTGAAGAATGTACAAGATATGTCGGTTACATATTTCTTGTCGCTACAAAAATGCAAGAGACAAATTGTGCGTCTGATCTCAACGACCGCCAGTTGAACAAGAGAGCTGTCACCCGCCATTATGCTACATTGACAGCTTTACTACCGACACAATTAGTCGATTGCAATAAATAATTGAATACGAAATAAATTAAATAATATTCTTGGCTAAAAAAAAGCAAATAATCTGATTAGGTATGTATTAAAACCTAACACTCGTCCATGCTGACAACGTGTATATCCTCATAAATCGAGTAGATATTAAAACCGTAGATATTAAAATACGGCATAATACATTAAACAACTATAAATACTCGAGTCAATTGCATATCAAGTGAATTAAAAAATCAAGTAAATTATAAATCAAGCGAATTACAAATCAAGTGAATTACAAATGAAGTGAGGTACAAATCAACTAAATTACAAAACAAGTGAATTACAAATGAAGTCATTTACAAATTATGTGAGCTACAAATCAAGTGAATTACAAATCAAGTGAATTACAAATCAAGTCAATTACAAAACAAGTCAATTACAAATAAAGTCAATTATAAATCAAGTCAATTACAAAACAAGTCAATTACAATTCAAGTCAATTACAAATCAAGTCAGTAGCAATTCAAGTCAATTACAATTTAAGTCAATTACAAATCAAGTCAATTACAAATCAAGTCAATTACAAATCAATCAATTATAGGATGCTCAATACATATCTTCTAAACAAAAGTCACCAACTTTTGAAGTTCTCTATGCTTCAGTCTCCCATAGGCCTCCAACTTTTTTAGTGCCTTAAGCTGTCCTATACGTATCCAACTTTTAGAGCCCTCCAACTTTTGGAGTTCCCTATGCTCCAAATTTTGGAGTCTTAAAATTTTTGTAGTTTCCTAAGCTCTTCCCACACGTCTCCAATTTTTGGAGTTCTCTAAGCTCTTCCCACACGTCTCCAATTTTTGGAGTTCTCTAAGCTCTTCCCATACGTCTCCAACTTTTGGAGTTCCCTAAGCTCTTTCCACTCTTCTCCAACTTTTTAAGTTCTCTAAGCTCTCCCTATTTGTCTCCAACTTTTGAAGTTCTCCAACTTTTGCCGTCTCCTTGTCTCGTCTCCCCTCAAGTTATCAAAGATAGATCATACTTTTTAGAGCCAGTTACTGCGGTTAAGTACCCCCGGTACAGTGGATGTACTTAGTGCCTACTATCAACAAAGCATGACGCTCGAAGCTCTTATGACTTTAAGCCTATCGGCATTTGCTTTCATAGATGAATTTCGAGTTTTTCAAGTACGGCACTTATTTGTGTGCCGTCCGCATATTCAATTTAGAAGTCAATAGCTGCAAAAACAATATTGTTACCACGATTTTCGAAGCACTTTATATGACATCTAAGTATTTTATTATTGTAAATTGAAATCTGTTATCTATTTGACATTTTTATTTTTAATGACCCGAATCTGACATTTTATTATTTATCGATCTGAATCTGGCATTGTATTATCTATTTACTAAATCTGACATTTTGTTATTTATTGATCTAAATCTGACATTGTATTATTAATTTTAAATTTTTCAAATTGTATTGTAATAGTAACTATGAGTATTCCAAGCCTGAAATAAATGAATTATTATTATTATAGCCGTTTTGTTAAAATATCTTTTGGTTTTTCTTGTTATGTAATTCCTATAATTCTGTATTAAAAAAAGTATAGCTATGGAAAAGTGGTGGTTGCAGCGCTAACATCGACCCGCCAATATAGCGTGACCGCTGTAATCGTGTACACACGACATGTTGTTTAGACTGTGATTTTTCTATCGTAAAACAACAACAACTACATTATTGGAACGCGGCTCAATAATTGATAGAATTAGTTGGTAATAATGCTTAATAGGTAAACTATTGAGCGTAGAAGTATCTTTACAAATTGTAGGTTAAAAGGTTCCTAATTGACGTGGATTGATGGTATTTGAATATTAGTATCTAATAATATGTTTAGCGGTCAAAATCATAATCTAATATTATCTATTAACAGACGTTGTCCTGCCCGAAAGCTGGCTATTCGTCAGATAAAAAATTGAGAATCCAATTGTAGCCCCACCTACCGGGTTTAATTAACAATTAAATTTTTAAACCAACCAGGGACTCGCTCAATATTTCACTCAAAACTTCATCGGTCAAGCTAAGTTTAGGAGGAGTTAAGTGACAAACAAACGTACAGAAGAATCTTATATATAAAGATAAAGAAGATTATAAAGAGGAATATTTGTATTTTTGTTTGTAATGAATAAACTCAAAAATACTAGACCAATTTTAAACATTCTTTCACCATTTTCATTGTGACATAGACTACATATCTATATATGTTGTGTTGTCACATATCTGTATATGTGTTTCTATAATAGTTTTGTCTCTTCGTTATTTAACACCGACTTTCGATATTAAAGTTTTTTTGCACTTTTCAGTGTTTTTTTTTACATTGAAGTCGGTTGTATTTTTTTTGTAAAAGTTTTTTATTTTACACTTTTTAGTTATGGTACCACCACTAAAAAGTACCCCTCAGCCAAACCTAAATACCTTATAGCCAGAGTGCATCTCATGACAATTCTAATAATCCCAAACACGGTTAGATTACATTAATTTATTACAGAGTTCCGGTGCCTAACCTCAGGCTTCATCATCAGATCAGTTCGATATATTCCCCCTCTACTTTCAGTCAGTCATCGACTACACCTATAAACAATGCAATTTTACTTGGTACAACGGTTCTGCTGTGATCCTATGAGGAGTTCTGTTCCATATCTTCGAAGTTCATGATCAGATCATAACAATATTTCTCTGGGACCAACTCGGAAGCATAAAAGGAGACAATTTTTTTTGTTTGGGGAATGGGCCCACCACAGATTGTGGCGTATAGCAATGAAATGCACGTTAGTTTATTCCTTATAATCTCTAGATTACATTGGTAATCTTAGCAAAACTTTATGTAACTGGACTACCGTGAAATACGACAGTCAAAACATGGCTCTCATAACAAAATCTCACAAGAGCGATCTAATGAGTGGATAGGTTAAAATAGTGCACTGTTCAATAATATACAGTATAATAAAACAAAGTAAAATAAAATTGTAAAAACGTCTGTACTACGTGACAGACTTTGATGTGATTTACACGATTTGATAGACTTATTCATGAAAATGCGTAGATGTATTCATTTCGAAATAGCGCGGCTTTTGCCGGCCATTGACTGTAGATATAAAATAATAAGGTGATGTGTTTAATGCTGGTTGTGTAAGAAGAAAAAAAAACCACATTATAGGTAGGTACATCACAAGTATTTATTACTGTTCATCATCATTATTTTCAAAGTCATCTCTTAAAAGCAGTATTTCATCTAAAAAAGATGCAGGTGGCTCAACCTCACCTTGATGCCGCGCCCAAGATAAAAACCACACTATACACATCACATATGCACTACAACAACAGTGCGTCTGCCCACTAAACAATTACAACAGTATCCAGCAAGAGCAGTATTCAACATTCCGTTGAAATCGAGCTGCACAATTGATACAACGGCTTTGTGGATTAAGCATGTATCTACAGATGCCATTTTCATAAAATCTTTCGAATAAAAATACGAAAAGAACAGAAGAAACATGCAACTATCTAGTAATCGAAAACAATAATAATGTTGTCTGTAGCGGTGGGCGCTTCAACGACGAACAGTTTTCAAAGACCGTTTTTTGTTCTGCAACGTAACAACCGTTTTCCATCCTGCGACCAGTCTTCGTTGCACAAACCAGTCTTCGAATTACTGTATGCGAATTGTTATCTTAGTTTTAAGAAAATAAGGTCGAAAATCCATTGCTTCAACTATCACACTCGTCGCGTCGTCGTTTTTAAAACCAGTTATTGCAATGAAAAATGAATTTTATGTTTATAGTTATAAAGTTCATTTTTCATTGTAATAACTGGTTTTGAAACGACGACGCGACGAGTACGGAATTTATTACCGTCCTCAAACTAGTTGCGACAACGAACGTTTTCTGCAACTACTTCACTCAACGATAGTTTCGTCTTCAAACCAGTTGCGACGACAACCGTTTTCTGCAACCGTTTTTGTCGTCGCCAAAACGGTTACGTCTCGTCCGTCTAAAATTCGACAACGACCCACCACTAGTTGTCTGTCAGTGTCAAACTGATTGAAACTGGACCACAGAGCATCTGCAACGGGCTATTCATTATGTTTCGTTCCACGGTGATTTTTAAAGTACGTTACTTGATATTTGTGTTAACCGTTAATAACAGCATTAAAAACAAGTTCGCTGTACCAATTAATTATTATCTCTTGAAACGCATTTAAATCCGATGTCACCGCTGCGCACTGTAGTAACATATTTTTTTTCACGTTAAAATAAACTTGAAAACGCTCCTAAACAAGCATTTTTTGCCGTAACACTTTTTTACTATTATTTCATTATTCCGGTTAGATTTCTATATAATTTTTGATCTGTTAATTATAATAAGATGATCGCTTTTTCCATATGTAATATGATTAATAAACGTAACCGTTAAATAGTGGGCCCAAAAAAAATTGTCTCCTTTCAATCAAGAAACCATTTTTCAAAATCGGTCCACAATTGACCGAGAAATCGGTGAACATACATAAAAAAAAACATACATTCAACCGAACATATTATAACTTCCTCCTTTTTGAAGTCGGTTAAAAAGGAGAAACTGACTGACTGACATATCAACGCACAGCCAAAACTACTGGGACTAGAAACCTGAAATTTTGCACAAGGCTTCCTCTTATGACGTAGGCGAGCACTAAGAGAGTATTTTCCAAAATTCACCTCCTAAAGGGATGAAACGGGGGTCTAAAGTTTGTATGGAGAAACCTACTTTCACGCGGGCGAAGCCGCTGGCAGAAGCTAGTTTTGTACATAGAAATGGAACGCGGTCGCCTCCTGCGAAGCAGTAATGCTAGCGAAGGAGATGGCCGCAAATGTAGGGGAACGGACATCCTCACGCCGCAGTGGCGCCCCATGAGACGGACGCCCCATGAGACGGACGCCCCATGAAAGCCCAGCGGGCTTACGGATGACGACCAATGAGTTGCTCGCGGTCTGCCCATCCGGTAAAGACCAAGCCTCAGTCGTCAATGGCGCGTAGTGTTCCACTCGCAACTCAAAGAGATGTCAACAAATCGTAGTCTGCGGGTCACGGGGAATTTCTAAAAAGGAAACCCGTAGCCCTAGAACACAAAAGGCAACTGAAGGACACAGGTGTGGTTTTATTCAGTAAGTCTGACACGCCTTCTTGCTTCACCCTAGAGCGAAAGAAGTTATTGGACGATTTCCCACCTCAAAAAAAAAACCCATTAATAATAATTAAAAAAAAAATCGTATCATATGTTAGGTAGGTACTGTCTGCAGTTTGTTAATATTTAATCCTCTATCGGCCTGAATAGATTCACAGGGTTGCGGAAGTCGGTTCACTCTATACACATAAAACTTGTAATGTAACTGCACCTAGTTTGACTGAAAGCTACTCCAAAAACTTCGAAACATCGTGAATGGAAAATATTGAATGAGGTTGCAGTGTTTTAGGGTTCCGTGCCCAAAGGGTAAAACGGGACCCTATTACTTAGACTCCGCTGTCCGTCCGTCTGTCTGTCACCAGGCTGTATCTCATGATCCGTGATAGCTAGACAGTTGAAAGGAGAAGGGGACTTCTGGGCCCAGCAGTTAACTAGTTGAAATGTGTATTAAAAAAACCGTTATATTTTTCTAAAGGAAATCACAAAGTATGGTACCATTTTTCTACCCAGGAAGCGAGAAAACTTAAATTGAGTTAATGAAAGTAAATAATCGATTAAATAATTCCTGAATTACTACTAATCGATTATGAATAAATCGGTAAAATATGAGAATATGTATGAAAATCGAGTGACAAGTGCATATCAAGCTTTCGTGGAACCGATTGAACAGATTCATAGTGATATTTTTACTTCTGACAACACTTGTGCCTGACATCCGTCAGTCACTGACTGACAGATGCACTCGTTCGTTTTCTTCAAAGACATTAAATATATACTACCAATAGACAGGACATAGCGAACAAAATCGTGCTCCGATACTTATAACCTAGTGGTTATAAGTCGCTCAGTCTAGTATGACGCCCCTACATGTCAAGTCGTGTTTGTATCCGCTCTATGCATTAAAAGAAAATAATTTTCTGAGAAAATATGCCAAACTGCGCATTACGCTATTGCAAATCTTGTTATGATAAAATGACTGGACCTAACTTCGGTTTATTTTCGTAAATATTTTTGGTATTTACGAAGTAATTAATTAAAATTCAATAATTTTGTGAAATAATTCTAGAACATTTGCTGGTTTTGTGATAACGCCATCTATTGCTGAAAAGCTTAACCTTACCTTTATCACACACTGAGGCTCTACCACGAGCTCATAATGTGATCCATTTTACGACCTAAACCGAACTGTTAAAGGGATGGAGAGCTCCATCACTCTTTTTCTCTCATACGACTGACATTTTAACATTATCATGGTAAGGCCCCTGGCCACTTACCGAGCGATAGTTAAATAATTATAAATTTTGACAAATTTAATTCGCGTGTTTGCTATTCAAAGCCAGATGGCGTCACTGAGACATAGGATGACAGTTTTTCTAAGATATTTGTTCTGATAGCCGCTCTATTTTATCTCTTTAAATCTCTTTGGTTTTCTTTCGTTCTGAGTGAGCCTGAGCACGTATTTTCCATCTTTTATTGTTTAACCCCAGGACCTCGGCTTTGCACATTATAACGGACTATTTGAAGGATCTTGCTACTCTAAATTACATGGCTCGCTATTTTGGACAACTGTTTACGCCTATCGATTGGATATTGACGACATGGATCGCTGTGTAAATTGTACGATTGCGACTGGTCGCAGTAACTCTATTGGTAGAAAAGTCTTTGAAGATGACGCGATTTTATCAGTTATTCGTCAGTGGCATGCATCTCAGCCTGTAAGTTTTTACCCATTTTTTTACCTATTCAAATCGTGCTTTTAGCCTATCAAGCCATGTTGGCGTCATGTCTGATAGTTGTCTTTTTATTGGACAGCATGATATATTATATACCAAGAAAATATCGTACCTCCTCCACAATTTTTAGATGATATTCTCATAATTATTGAAGATGAATAATAAATACATGTTTTATACATATATTGGTGTTTTATTTTACTTCCTCTTATCCCTTTTTTAGTTTATAAAAGGTTGGTGCCTACTGCTTCTACGTTACAGGATATTGGATGTAGAAACTTGTCTTCGACTGTAGCGACTGCCCAGGACGCGGGAGAGCCAAACGTGTCAGATGTTCGACACGTCACACGCTCCATACATAAAACCATTACACAACCGAAGCCATTCAAAGTATTTCGTAAATAACATAAAAAACCACAATATTATAATATAACCTCACTTTTATTGTAATTCATATAACTTGGTTCCTGGATAGCCAAATTTCACCAAATTTTCAGTGAGGCCTTGTTATTATATCCTCTTACAAATAAGGCTAGTTTGATTCAGTTAACACCTGGGCCCAGGAATCTATGGAGTCGTTCCCTTCTCCTTTTCACAGATGATGTATTTTTGTTGCCGCTATAACAACATATACCTACTAAAACAGAATAAAATAAATATTTAAGTGGGGATCTCATACAACAATCGTGATTTTTTTTGCCATTTTTTGCTACGGACGTCACAGAAATTCGTTCGCGAGTCCGACTCGCCCTTGGCCCGTTTTCTGTAAATGGAATAGGTACAAATGACATTAGGTGGATCGATCTTTATATCTTCTTCGGAAGCATGTTATTTCATTAGGTTTACTTTGAAAGGGTGGTGTTATTGCATAGGCATTCATTCGGGGGGTGACTTTACAACTTATACTATGGGATCAACTCTTTTTTTAGGGTTCCGTATTTCAAAGGAAAAAAACGGAACCCGGATTATAGGATCACTTTGTTGTCTATCTGTCTGTCTGTCAAGACCCTTTATCTCGGGAATACGTGGAGGTACCAAGTTTAAATTAAAACCATATACTTAGGCCTGCGGTCTCTTGAAGCTGTAAAAAATATCAAACTTCTAAATTAGTGAAAAAAAAGATACGGCCGTTTATGTCGCAAAAAACGAATATTTAGACACTCTCAAGGGAATCAAAATTCATAGGGTACCGTAGGTAGGTCCCGTCCCATTTGGCACAAAGCTGGGTCTTATAGCACAGGTATAGGAATAAATCTGAAAACAGTAAATTTATTGTTGTACGTCACAAAAAAAAAAAACTATTTTTGCGATTCGGAAATATCTTCAAGACTTCATTCGGGAATTAAACTATTCCAACTCGCATTTGCCCAGTTTTTTCTTCATAAGTCCGCTCCTTATACGATCTTGCCTGATGGTAAGCTTCTAGTCTGTCTGTTCGCATTCACGATTAAGCTACATAGTCCATTTTGACGAAGTCAGGTAAGAAGTAAGCTTGAACCCAAGGAAGGAGGCTACTTTTTATTTGGCTTTGACTTCGCGTGCGCAATAACCAACATACACGCGGATGAAGTCGAAGGCAAAAGTTCGTTTTCAATATAGGAACTTTCACTCCTTGAAAGAATAAACCACTGAATTGAAATTCAGCCTGTATACTTACAGTTTTTTTTTTATTATGCATAGGTTCGCGTTTGACCACTATCTCACCTGATGGTAAGCGATGAGCACGCTTGCCTAGAAGTAACCTATTCACTCTTGACTTAAAGACTTCTAAGTTATAGCTATCAAGAAACACAGACTCCGGCAGGGAATTCCACTCCTTAGCTGTACGCATAATGAATGTGTTCCCAAAACGCTTTGTACGTACGGGTGGGATTTTTTTTATTTGATATAAACTAGTGCTTGACTGCGATTCTACCTGATGGTAAGCAGTGATGCAATCGTTGTTCGTGAGGTGCACAACTAATGCGTTATTAAGAGCATATTCACTCTAGCCTTGAAGACACCCAAATTATAATCAGATGGGAAGACTGCAGCAATCAAATTGTTCCAGTCCTTCGATGTACGTGGTATAAACGACGAAACGAAACGATTAGTTCGGATCTTAGAGGTTTCAACAACGTAAGGGTGGATACTGGCCGTACGTCGGGTTGTCCGATGGTAGAAATGAGATGGCGGAATCAAGTCATGCAATTCCCGCACACACTCTCCAAAATGCAACCTGTAAAACACCAAAAGGCTGGCTATCCTACGCCTGTGTGTGTGTTTTAAATATTTTGCATAAGTTTTAAATATGTTGCATGTGGTTATTGAGTGTTACTTTATTGAGTCTTACCTTCGATCTGTTACTACGTATAAACTGTACAATGACGTATTGAAACCTTATCGTTTAATAATAAATAGTGATCGTGTACCGGGAACGTGTTACCGGCTCCACCTGTCAGAGAACACGAACGTTGCGCGTTGCACTGTCGTGTCTGAACATAAATGTTCAACATTTAACATGACCGCTAACATTGCCACTCTCTATGGGAGCAAGATTGTTTGTTATTGGGTTTTATAATGAGATTTGGGAGGCTGATTACTTATGGATATGTCGGAGATATCATTCAGTGGACCTGAGGAAACGAAATCGCGGCTGGTTCGGAATTTGAATAAATAAAACCTTTACTTTATTTATTTATATATAAACGAGTTATTTATAATGTATTAGCTGCTGCTAGCGGTTTCGCTCGCGTAATAGTAGACTGACCTAGGGTTCTAGAAAATATATAGCCTATGACGTATTCTCAGATCTACCAATTATACACTACGGTGAAGCCGTTTCGGAAGAATTCAGTAACATGTGATTTTGATATATTATATAACAAGATTTTGATATATAATAAATAAAAAAGCCTTTTATTTCTTGCATTAAGTACAAATTATTAAAAAAGTAGGAAAAAGAAAAATTATATACTTAGTTAATGTTATTTACAGTATTGTTTTTTTTTACTTAACACTAAATTATTATAAAATTTATCGTAAGTTAATATAACGAAGTCTAATTAAAGCAGCTTCAATAATTTGAATCCTATTCATTTGCAAGAACCCCTCCTCAGGCGAGGGTGAAGGCCTTCTCTAAAGAATTCCATTTATCTCTATCCTGGGCTATTTCCGTCCAGCAGGGCCCAGCTATTTTTATTATTTCGTCTGCCCATCTCGAATGTGGTCTACCTTTGAGACGTTTGCCGTATGGACCCTTCCACTTTGTTATTGATATATAATACTCGTATAATAAGATTTAAAAGAGTGTACATGGACTTTCTGGCACATTCCTCTCCATAGAAATTTACGCTTTGAAATGTGCAATTAGCATCATTTTTCTGACTGACTGAATTCTTGCCAATTCAAAAGTGCGTTTTTTAACGTGGGAAATCATCCAATGTCTTCTCTTCGCTTTGGGGCGGTGCAGGAGGGCGTGTCAGACTTTTACTGACTAAAACCTACCCCTATGTTCCTTCTTGGCCTTCGTTCTTGGGCCCCGGGGTTCTCTTTCGCACAACCCATGGCCCCAGTAGGCTTCGACCATGCTAGGCCCCTACGCTTTTGCTGACATCTCCTTGAGGCGTCCGTGTAAACATTACGCGCCGTCGACGACTCGAGCTCAGTCCGGACTTCAAAAGTGCCTATAAATAATTTAATTAAATAAATGAAAGAAAAATAGAAAAAGTGTAAACATATTTATTCTGTTCGAATAGACACACAATAAATTACAAATGATTACTTATCACTAAATAAAATAATCAAAAACCAGTTTCATCGTCGGGCCAGTGAACAGGCATTAACTATGACTCCTGTTGCACCATAGACAAACCAGAACACAATTGTCTCGGCTGTCTATTGCACTTCTATTCCGATACCGACTGACAGTGACAATATAACAAAATAAACATTAGAAGAAAAAACATAATTTTAACAAATAATAAAGCTGTGCGTCGCATTAACAAAGAATAGGCCGTTGCTCAGCATATACCGTGACGCTGGTTTTCAGCAACCACCTTTTGAATGACTTTATGGCGTCCCCTCTGTGAGTAAACATAAATCCAATAAGACAGGTTAGTACACACTCCTTTTACAACAATTAAATACATACATGATTAATATATATTTCTTTTAATTTTATTATTTGCTTTCGTACTGGCAATATACACATACAATACAATACAATATACACATTCCGTGAAAATTTCAGCTCTCTACCTCTTACAGTTTATGAGACTGTATCTCACCTCCCACTGACAGACGGATGGACAGAGAGATAGACACGAGAGAGACAGATAGCGGAGGCTTTACATAGGCTTGCAATAGGGTCCCGTTTGCACTTTTCGGGTACTGAAATCTGACAACAATTTTAATTCAATATGTTTACATATGATTCTCCCGACCGAATTTCGATCACGGTGGCCAATCTTAACATCGAATAGCCAAGTACGCAGAAGATATAATAGTGCACAAGTGCGTGCGCAAACACAGGTGCACTCTCTGTTTCTTTACTCTCATAGTCCGAAGGGACGCCAATCCGTCACGACCGGAGAGAGATCAGGTGCAGGTCCAACGGTTTCAAGTGCTTTCCGGGTATAACACCACCAACTTCAAAACTCCGGGCAGCTACATAGTAATTCCTAATGGAAAAACCCAATCAGAAATCAGAAACGCTTATTTCAAATAGACCAATTACAGGCTCTTTTGAATTGTCAAAATGTCGGTCAGTCAAAAAAAAACAAATGAAGCTAAATTACACGTTCCAAAGCGTAGATCTCTATGGAGAAGAACGTGCAAGAAACTCCATGGACACTCTTTTAAATCATATTATGAGTTACATAAATCTTGGTTACATATTTCTTGTCGCTTATAGGTAATATGTGAGCAAAATATAGATAAGTAATAATAATTAAAAAAAAAAAGAATTAAAAAATAGAAATTAAATTAGGCCAATGGCAGCTAAGAGATGACCAGTCTCAACTGACGGCACCCGTTCACGAGCATGACGCGTGCATCAGCCCCATAATAATACTTTTTTCCCGACCCGGGAATAGAATACAGGACCCCACGCTCAGCAGTCGCGCTTGCCACCACGAGACCAACGAGAATATATTATGGATTTAGTATACATATTTCATAGTAATTACGTTCATTTCCCACATATCACAAAAGTTTCTTTCTAAAAAGTCTTTATGCGGCTCACACGTAACTACTTGGAAAAATAGACGAACAAATATGGCCGCCGCTGGCAGTCCGCTACTACAGAATCGTATTCGTTAGCGCTGTTTTTTTGTCATTAGCAGTCTTTTTTATTACTAAATCTTTCCTTTTTATTTCATCTTAGAATTTAGCTTTTTAGACTTCATTTTCGTAACAGGCTTGTATTTTTTGTTGGATAGGTAAGTACTAGGTGAGAACGGTTTTTAAGGTTCAACTCGATATACATTTTCACTGTTTTTCACTCTTACGCGATTATGACGTTATTATACATATTTCATTAGATATTTTTGAAGGGAACACCCAAATACTCCGAAATATTTTATTCCGAATTTCGATGTTCCGATTATCAAAAGTCAGAATTTCATAATACCTAAAAATTTTAATGTCTATTATTAAAAGTCACGAAATTTATTTTACCGAAAGTCGTAAATGCGATTTCTTAATTTTCCGATTTTCATACGTTCGAAGAATCAAATGCTCGAAGGGTTCTCGGTCCGAAAAATGATTTTCCGATTTTCAATACTTCGAATAAACTAAAAGTTTAGCAAAATTTAGTGACAGAAACGAATCGCTGCAAAACCGACTTCACGCAGTCTTGTTTGCCCTACCCCTAGAGTGTAATTTAAACCCGCGTAGGCGCGGAGGGATAGGGCGGCCCGCGAGCTGAGGAGCAGGTGGTGAGCGTTAAAACCATCTGCAACGATAAGCTCGCATGGGGCCGCCCAAACCCCGCAGCGCTGGAGCCGTGACAGAAACAATACTTGCTGCATTTTGCATGCCTGCTTGCATGTTGCATGCTTGCTTGCATGTTGCATGCCTGCTTGCATGTCACATGCTTGCTTGCATGCTGCATGTCTGCTTGCACGCTGCATGCCTGCTTGCATGCTGCCATAAATCCCCTGCATGCTGGAAAACGCATCTGTCATTAGTTTTTTAATTCTACCCCCTCATACTACGACCTCTGACGAGCATTTATATGTTTATTTGTCTTGCTATACAGTTTTATGAGGCGTTTTAATTTCGGAATTTTATTAATCGGTATTTTAATAATCGGAATTCGTATTTTTGACGTTTCGAATTATCATTAAGTCGGACTTTTCATTATTCGATCTATTGAAACTAGGTATTTTGAGGATAGTAATTATAAAAGTTAGGAAAATTTAAATTTAGGAATGATAAAAATAGGAGTAATGATAAGTCGGAGTTGTTATATTCGGAATTTTGAACCATTCGGAATTATGAAAATCGGTATTTTGAAATTCGTATTTGTGACTGTCGGAATAAAGTTTTTCGTATATAAGTAGTGTACCCATTTTTGAAATACAGTATCTTGTGGATATTATCTAAGCTTCTATTGAAATTAATTTATAAATTTGTGTAAAATTAATCCAGTAGACCTCTGAAAATCTGCTATTTTGCATGAACTTTGGCACTTCATAATTTACTCAAAAATTAAAAAAGTCAAAAAATTATAAAAATAGAAGCCTTGCAAATTTAACCAAGATTCTAAATGATGACAATTTATTTGAAAAACTTTAGGTGTTAAAAAAAAAAACCACGTATTTCCTGGAACAAGTTTTGTAAAATATTCGAGTAAATCTCGGAATTACCGAATGATAATAGAGTTTTCAGGCGTTAACTCTTTTTTTCGCGTTGCCTTTTCGTCAAAAATCGCGTTGGATTGCGTTAGATGAAGTAACAAGCTTTTAAACCATGCTCGATGTTGACGATAGGCGAGTGAAAATGGACCCTCTGAAGAACTGTAGGTATTGAAATGGAATCAGCGTAATGTTCTTCAAGAAGCTCAGTTATCAGTGCCTTGTAGTTTTTTATTTAGAAATATCATTCATAACCTACACATTGCAGCTCTCCTATCAAGATTGGAGACTCTATACTCGAAGTTGTGGACGATTACGTTTACCTTGGACAGACAGTCCAGTTGGCTAGATCTAATTTCGAGAAAGAGGTCAACCGTCGAATCCGACTCAGCTGGGCAGCATTCGGAAAGCTGCGCGGTATCTTCTCATCCAATATACCACAGCGTCTCAAAACGAAAGTTATGACCAGTGCGTGTTGCCAGTGATGACATATGGTTCGCTCACAATGGGCCTCATTAGAAGGCTCAAAGGCACCCAAAGGGCAATGGAAAGGGCTATGCTCGGAGTTTCCTTGCGTGATCGAATCAGAAATGAAGATATCCGCAGGAGAACCAAGGTTGCCGACATAGCACGAAGAATCGCCGAACTTATGTGGCAATGGGCAGGGCACATTGCTCGCAGAACAAATGGCCGTTGGGGCCGAAAGGTTCTAGAGTAGCGACCGCGTACCGAAAGACGCAGTGTTGGAAGGCCCCCTACAAGGTGGACCGATGACATGGTGAAGGTTGCGGGAATCCGATGGATGCGAGACGCACAGGACCGTTTTTTGTGGCGACATTTGGGGGAGGCCTATGTCCAGCACTGGACGTCTATCGGCTGAATTGATGATGATGACACATTGCTGGACTTGGGAACGAAATAAGCATTGCCATACAGCGTGGCAATGCCGCCAGACTTTTGTGTACATTATCTGTCGACAGCGATGTGGAGGAGTTTTTTGACGCCATGTTTTAGTTTGATTTAGTTAGTTGTAATTAGTTTACCAACCACCAACCCGCACTGGGCCCGCGTGGTGGATTACAGCCAATTCCCTCTCGTAGAGAGGAGGCCTGAGCCCCAACAGTGGGAACATTATAAGGCCGACTATGCAATGCTATGCTATGCTGATTAGTTTAGGGTTTTTATTATTATTTTTTGATTTTACTGTAATTATAGTTAGTTAAGTATTTTTTAAATGAAAATACTACAATGAATGCTACTTTTGGAAAGAAATAAGCACAAAAAGTCGTGCTGGTGTTCACAGGTGTGATGTTCTCTTCTATTTTTTTAAACGTTGCCCCACACTGGGAATTACTCCTGTATCGTGGGTGCATTCACAAACATGTATAATCACAATTACACATGACACCCACACCCCGTCGAACTACCTGTAGGCTATACAAATATTTGTTCCGTGCGAGAATCGAACTCACGACACGCAGTGCAGCAGCCAATATCGCAACCACTGAGCCAACCGTAACGACAATAATGTTGTAGATTATTTTCACATCAATTCCATTATTTTCTATCATACACAATTGGTTTCTTGAGTGAAATTTTTGTTTGTATCAAAAAAAGTACCTTTATCCATAATCACAAATAGAACGAAATTTTCAAATTCGTTCAATATTAATCAAGTTAGAAACCTTCCAAATCCGTTGGAAGGGGAAACTGTCAAATAACAGTTTAGGAATACACATATTGAAATGTGACGTCACCGCCATTAGGTTACGTGTGCTCAAAAGAGATAGCGATATATTTCCACCACGCCCCCACTCTTACTCAAACCAATATTTGGAATGCTAATTACTGCTTCATTTAATAACCAATTTTGATGCTGTTTTTAGAAAAAAATGTTGTTATTATTATTTGTTATTTAGTATAAAATATTGCAATATTGCCTACAAAAATAAGCAAATACCCAATTACGTAAATATGTATGCAGTTTTCCTACGTTTCAATCACATAGTAGTTCCAATCTACTAATGACTACTAGTAACTTTTGTCAAGAGCGGAAAACAATTAATTTCCCAGGCTTACTTATAACATAGTCCAGTACGACGTGCATGTTAGCAAAAGTTAGATTTTGCATCATACGCGAAGTAAGTCATAAGTTTGAAGTAACAACTCATTGCTTATCACGTCTGCTATGCGCCGGCCAGATGTGGGTCACAGTGCTCATAGTTAGAGGCAGACTATTAACGATCTGTGCCTGTGTGTGTAGGACACAGATTACATCACACTGTTACACTGTGACCAGCTCATTAGCTGTACATTGAAGTGACAAGGACGAAACTGGACATATGTTACCGCTGTAGGTACTTGTAGCACATAGTGATGATATGTTATAATTTCTTAGAAGATTAAAAATACTTATATGAAAAAATAATACTTTCAATTATAGATTTTAGCCAGGCAATCCACCAGATGCTATGCAAAATGATTTTATATTAACAAAGAACGTCAATACTTAACCTTATGTACAAAATATATTAGGAACACTTTAATCTAACCTTCAGCTTCTAACGCACAGAATAACTGCTAGCTATAATACGAGTATAAACATACCTATGTAAGTACATAAATAATTCAATTCCCGAATCAAATCTCGAAGACTTTTCTAAATTGCAAAAAAGTAATAAATTTGTTATTACTAATTTACGGTTTTCGGATTTTCTCCTTAAATTGTGCTTCATGGGATTGTTTCTTGCATTTCATGATAACAGATAACTTTAATGAAACTATTTTTTTTTTCGGTGGGAAAATCATCCAATGACATCCTTCGCCCTTGGGCGGAGCGGGAGATAGTGTCAGACTTTTACTGACTAAAAAGCCACTACTGTTCATTCGTTGCCTTTCCAGTAGGCTTCGACCCAGCTGGGCCCCTACGGTTGCTGACAACTCCTTGAGGCACGCGTGGAACACTACGCGCCGTCGACGACTTGGGCTCGGTCCGGACGGTTACCGGACGGTCGGACGGTGAGCTACCCATTGCTCGCCGTCCGACATAAGCCTTCGCCTACGGTCCGGGATCGGAATCCGGCTGGGGCGCGGGGGCCATAGCCTCGCGCGTGCACGTGCGGCCTCCTCCTTTGCTAGCATTACTGCTTCGCAGAAGGAGGCGACCGCCTGTTCATGTTCAACCTATAGGATTTGATTCTCTTGCGAGCATCAATATACGCATGAGAATGTAAACGGACCATTAATTAACACCGTTTATACTCCGTTTAGCTTTTGATTGCGTTGTCTTAGAAGTTTGATTTTTTCACTGCTCCAAGCCCTCAGAATTTGATAATTTCAGCTTGAAACTTCTAACGTTTCTCGCTCTAGGCATCAGGAGTCGCGGAGCGATACCCGGTCACAGTAGGCGCGGGCTTGTGGACGACAAGTAATGGGTAGCTCACCTTGCGCCCGTCCAGCAAGAACCAAACCCGAGTCATCGTCGCGTAGTATTCCACGTGAGCTTCAAAAATTTTCAGTAAAACCGTAAGCCGATCAAAGTCAAAATCAAAGTCGAAGTCAAAGTCAAAGTCAAAGTCAAAGTCAAAGTCAAAGTCAAAGTCAAAGTCAAAGTCAACGTCAAAGTCAAAGTCAAAAGTTTTTTATTTCACATAGGCCTACATGGGCACTTATAAAACGTCAGAAGCTAGTGCACGATTCCAAATTGAAGCCGATGCCTACTATAGCCACAGGGAATTTCTGAAAAGAAAACCTGTGGTCTTAGAACGCCTTCCTGCGTTTTCCACTCTTTTATCTTATGAAGCTTAATATTGTATTGGATCACAAGCACTGTAAAGTCGGTCAATAATCATAATATAACCTTGAAGAACCTTAAACTTTTTAAATGGATACATCTCTACGAACGGAGTCAACGATCTCGTTAACTTAGGAGTGTTCAATTAAATAAACGTAATTCGATTTAAGAGCCGAATCAACAGGCTGTGATTTGTTTGATATAACTTCTGAATATTGCCAAGCCCCGCCTTTGAAGCTTGTAAATAACAATTAGTTTTAATATGTTGATTAATTACACTGGGCCGCAAAAACAATGGGTCACTTAGAAGAACTGTGATATCTCCCAAAGTTATTAACGTAGTTTACTATTAGAATATAATATTATGACGAGATTAGAAATGCTTATTGTAAATCAAAAGAGGTTTCAATTGTACAAGTTACGCGGCCCAATGTGTAAAATGATTGATAAAGTGAGTTACCCTTTTTTTGAGGTGGGAAATCGTCAAAATTAAATTACTTTTCTCGCTCTAGGGTGGATCGAGAAAGCGTCTTAGACTTTGTCAGAAGAACGAAGTCAGCACCGAGCGACCTCCCTATAGCTAATCTGATATGAAAAGTAGGTATCTAGTGGAAATGCCATCGCTGACGAATCTGCATCTATTCTGTTATAGTCTACAGTAAGGATGTAACGAAAGTGGTTATAACCGAACGGAACTAAATTCGGAAATGGAGTTTTTAAATTTGGTTTGTCGCAATCAGAACTGAAATCGAAGGCGGAGGCTGCGTCAAATGAAACACTACTAAAACTAATAAAAAATTTGGATAAATAGGAAGAATCGAAAAGTCGGAAGAGCGAATTCTAATACGAAACCAAACAACAGGTCAAAGAGTAATCGATAGAAGGCACAGGGGAGGGAAGTTCCATGCGCGACAAGAGTAAACTTGTTTGTACCGCCGCTGATATAAGTTCCGATTCAAAATCAGAAGCGAAATCGGAATCGAAAGTGCTGAAACAATTTAAAGTTCTGAACTTTGGTCTATAGTACTGTTACTGTAGCAAGGAATAAGAATCCCTTAATCGAAGACGTCGTTCAAAGTATTTCTAAAAAAAAACCATTAAAAATCGCTTGTCTTTCTAAGCTTAGCGATGTAATTGATAGTCACAGTGACACGAGACATTGGATGTTTATTTTTGATTAAAAAGCGAATCTTATTTCGTTTAAAGTTAGAATTCGATCAAAATAATTGGAATGGCATGTCACTCAATAAAAACTTGGGGCGCAGCCGCTCGAGACCAATTAAATAAAACAAGTTTACGAAATCAATTAGTTGCAATGTTGGCTTTACACAAGTTGTTATTGAGTTTGCCAACTCCTGATATGTCCTACGTTAGGTTTTATGTATACTTTTAAATTTAATTTAACTTTTGGTAAATGAACTTTGTCACGCTACCATGTGGCTTTACTTTTCGGCAATAGTTCGCTTTTATTCCTTCTGTTCTTGTTAAAGAGTTACGTTTTGGGTTTTAAATGTTTTATTTGAACAATTAAAACTTTCTGTTATGAGAATGTAGATCGTAAACTTTTTATTGAGCAAATTGACTTGCATTACGTAACTTTTGTTTCTTAAGTGGCTGAAAATGGTGTACGCACATACTTACTTGTTCTTTGTTATTAATGGTTGTTTTCTTGCCATGTAGACTGTTCATAGCCGTGTGAATTGTAAGTTTTATTAAAAATAATATTGTTGTTAATATTGTTAGACGATAGCGTTCTAAAAACAGTACCTTTTTCCATCGTTAACTTAACTTTATAGTTTTCTTCTTTTCGCTTCCTTTTATAAAATGTGTCCATAAGAAAATAAATCTACCGACCGAATTTCGATCACGCTGGCCAATCTCAACAGAATTCAGCCATATACACAGGAGACATTATAGTGCTTATAGTGTATTCACAAACACAGGTGCACTCTCTGTTCCTTTACCTTCATAGTCTGATAGGATGGCACTCCGGCACGGTCGGAGAACGATCAGGCGCAGGACCAATAGCTTTACGCGCTCTCCGGGATACGGGAGTGTCATACCACCAATTTCCAATCTCCGAGCTTCTACAGAGAAATACCTAATAGAAAAACCCAATAGAACTTATTGTCCGACCCGGTAATCGAACTCAGGACCCCACGCTCAGTAGTCACGCTTGCGATCACGAGACTAACGAGGCAGTAAATCGCATCCATATCGTATAATACGCCGTTTTACATATGGACGCGCCGGATTGCAAAACGTTATGTAATGCGTGTAACTATAATATAATAATATCATCTATAATATAATCAGCCAACTAAACCTATAATTCGTATTTTGAAATGTAAAGAGCAAAATGTTTAATGTGACCCAGTAAAATCATATATCATTCTATAACATCAGTAATTACATAAAAACAAATCAAATGGGTTTTGGTTTGTGGTTTATATCGTTTGTACCCGGAATGATATGCACCACAAATCATTCTGTTCAAAAAACCACTCATGAATATAGTTCGTTTTCAGCACTGAAAATGTTTGAAAATGTTTTTTTCTTTGTTTATCGAGGATCTTCCTGGATACATTCGTTTGAATCATTTTTGATTTATTATTAGTACTGGTTGTACGTCGAATTTCGGATTTTGAGCAGGGACCGAGTAACGAAACCAATCTATGGCTGAACGCTATCGATTCCGTGTGTGAAACCATGTGTTGATACAAATGGGAGCTGGTGAGGCCAAGGCTTCATTAATTTGAGATGCTCTCGGAACTCCCCTGGACTGAGAGGATGTCAGAGTTCCAACAGTGTGAAAATTTAAGGTGCCATGCTCAAGCTTTTTATAAGAAAAGCTTGCATGGTACCTGAAATGTAGGTATTCGGTGGGAACGGCCCTCACGCCCCAGCCACCGGGATTCCGATCCCGATTTCCGACCACCGTAGGCGCGGCCTTACGGACGACGAGCAATGGGTAGCTCGCCGTCCGACCGTCCGGTAACCGTCCGGACCGAGCCAAGTCGTTGAACTTTTTTTATAAACTAGTGCTTAACTGCGATCCCACCTGATGGTAAGCAGTGATAGGTGGCTTTTACTCAATAAAAGTCTAATGAAAAGAAAATTCTCGATCTGGACGGTTACTGGACGGTCAGACGGCGAGCTACTTATTGCTCGTCGTCCGAAAGCAGTCGCGGTTGCAGCGGCTGGGGCGTGAGGATGTCCGTTCCCTCACGAGTTCGGCCGTCTCCTTCGCTAGCATTACTGCTTCGCAGAAGGAGGCCTCCCATTCCCTCTGACTCTGGACGGTGGTTTAAACCATTAACGAAACTATATTTCTATTATAGTCCAAGGATATAAAGTATATCCCATTCCTGGCCACACATATATATTATTATAATCAGCCATTTGAATGTGAAAGAGTAAGAAACACACACATAGGTACACAAACATACACACATACATATATATAAAATTTTCCCTTTATGAAATAATATATTGGTGTGATTAATTTTTGATCAATATACAAAAAAAAAAAAAATCTGTATTTCAAACTTAAATTTTACTTTTCAAATCCAGCAGTTTTCAAAATTTCCAAACCTTCTTATAAAGACAAAAGTTGTGGCCGAGCCGTTGTTTATAATTTAAAGTTAATTAAGTACGAATAAAAGCAACCTAGAATTAACTGCTTAGAAACCCTGTTTAATTCAAATACTTAAGAAATAGTTCAAGTAGAACAGTTTTCAAGTTACACGAACAATTTATATTGAATTTATTTTATGAACTTTTATATTTATTTTTTATATTTTATTTAGTCGCTTTCCAGATATAATTTATCAGTCTCAGCATACTTTTCTTTAATGATCTTAATTAGATATTAGAACTTCCTCAAAGAAAATATCCTGTAACATAATTAATTTGATCGATGGAATGGTATTTTCTTTCTTGCTTATATTTATAAAAGATTTACAAAATGTTGGGGTATTAAAATAATAATACAGGATAATTATTCAGAAAAATAAAAGCTTCAGACGCGTCTTTTAATCTTGGAGTTTATAATAATTGGTACATTTTTAGTTATCATTATTCTATGTATTACAAGGTTATGACCACGGTCCACCCGCATGAACTTAGAAAATTATCCCCAGAAAAAATAATCCTGTGTTAAAAGCTATCTTATGTTCCAGGGCATTGTCTACCCGTGTGCTAAATTTCGTCTTAATCCGTACAGCCCTTTGGGTGTGAAGGAGGTAAGAAACATAGACACTCATTTATACAAACTTTCGCCTTAAAGTATTAGTGAGGTATAAGTGACACATCACCACAGATTGATAACAAAACTTGATTGGTTCCTGTATTCTGAAATTACTGATACTCGCCACTAAAGACGCATTAAAAAACTCATCATCAGTCCGATTTGATTCAATTTAAAAAAAAAAAACAAATTGCATTCTATATCTAAAACGAGTTCCATGTCGCCCATTTAGAGGCGTGCGAGATCCTCCGGTCGACACTCCACAGAGCCGCGATTCCATACTTATTTGCATGTGAAAGAGCGTCGGTTGTACGTTTGTATGTACCTACTTTTGTATGAAGGCGGATGAGTAGACAGGCTACAGTAATAAATTGTATACATTTCCACTTTTCACTGCCTTCATTGACTACGGAACAATCGCTCTGGTTTCCAGTAGATGAAGCGGTTCTTTTTTTCGAGTAGCTATACAACTTACCCTATTTACGAAAGGAAGCAGTTTTATTAGGGGTCCTGCCTTTTGCACTATTTAATTTATGACTGTAGTAATTAATTGAGTCTTAAAACTAATAATTACGTTTAAAGTTTATTAAGAATCTGAATATTGAAAAAAAAAGTTCGTGTATTTATTTTTATTTTATAGGTAGGTACATATTTGAATGTAAAACGAATTTCCAAAAGTAAACATTTTTTTTTCGTATATTTCATCTCGCTAAATCATTTTGTTCTGACCCATAATACCTACACTGTTGCTTCAAAACAGTCCATTCAATTTATAACAAGACTAAGCTCGAAATGGTTTGCCATGTTGTTCTAAAGTCTGGGGACCTGGAATGTCACCCGTGTTGAGATCCCAAAGGAGATTGTTACTAAAGCCGACATGAAAACCAAATGGTCTTCTCAGAATGCACTCCGAGTTGGAAAATAAGTAACTGACTGACAGAAAAATCTAGTCGATGAAAATGATACGCGGTCTTTGATTATTTTCTTTAATTAATCATTACATTAAGAAGAGGATTCTATACACCACTAATTTTTAATTAGTACAAATACTTAAAGGGCTTATTAGAAAAGGTCTTGTTATTATTTAAGGTCTTGTTTTTTTAAGTAAAGTCTCAATAAATAATATCCGCATAATAATATAAAACGCTAATAACTTTGCTGTTTATGCAAAGTTATTAGCATTTGTTTGTATCCCAAAATGTCACTCAATTTATGGAAATATTGTACAGGCTATTGATTATGAATGAATAAATGACGATCGAAATGGAAAAACACTGCGCGTAGTATTTTCTAGTAGCAATTGTTATGATTGATTGATTCTGTTATGAATTTACCAGTTATGACAAATTTTCGTGGACAATTTTGGGATTTCGTTTTTTTTTACTTTTGACTACAAAAATATGATCAGAAACGGGTATGGATAGAGCCCCATTTTTTTTGTACTTATTGCTGGTAGGGACGTCCAAGGGCGGATCCAGCTTTGGCGCCAGGGGGGGGGGTCACGGCACGTCATGGTCAAGTCATAAGAAGTTATGATTTAATTTTGATAATAATAGATACGGGTAAAAATACATACATCAATAAAATACCTACTATTTTATCGATGTATGTACTGTGCATAAAAATACCTATATTTAAATAACAAAATCAATTTTTCTTTTATGTCTCCCGAAACGCGTTATCACTCCATCTACTGTATCTCCACTCCATCTAATGGTAATGAGAAAAGCAAGTGGCGAACACAAAAAAAATGGACTGCCACAAGGTAGTATTCTAGCCCCCTTGCTGTTTAACGTTTACACCAATGACCAACCGGTGAGCCCTAACACAACCCGTTTTCTGTATGCAGACGAACTAGCATTAACTTGCCAAGCCACTGATTTTGAGGAGATTGAGGCCAATCTTACCACAGAGTTTCTCAGATCTTAGCCAGTATTATACTGCTAATGCATTTAAAGCAAATCCCTCAAAAATGTGCGTCTTTCACCTTTGTAACAGACAAGCGGGTTGAATGCTCAATATCTCATGGCAGGAGGTATCAATCATTCATAACCCCCATCCAAGATATCTCTTCATCACTCTGGATAGATCTCTCAACTACAGAAAGAATTGCGAGAACGTTAAGCGGAAGGTGCATACGAGAAACAACCTGCTACGTCGCCTAACATCCACTAGATGGGGGGAGTCTCCCCAAGTTCTGCGAACAGCTGGATGGCGCTCCTCTTCTCCGCTGGTGAATATGCCTGTCCAGTATGGAGCCGCTCCGCCCACTCTAACATAGTGGATACATCACTTAATGAGATGTGCCAAAGTGTCACTGGTTGCCTTACTCCGTTACGAATGCTGTATCCACTAATCGGCATTGCACCCCTAGAAATTCGCAGGACCGTGGCTAGCCGCATAGAAAGAACGAAACAATAAAACGACCCACGCCATTCTATGCACTATTACAGCTTGGTGCCCCTGAGACTTAAAAGTCGTAAAAGTTTTGTTGTAAGCGTGAGCCCATCTCAAAGTAAAACCATATGGCTTTACTTTGAGATGGGAGTGATGCTCTCTCCTGGACACAAGTTGCCATGGCCAATCTGGAAAACTCAACAGACTCCGCACGCAGGTTGGGCGCAGCAAAGACAATCTCCACAGATGGGGGTTCCTGAACGGTACCGACCTTCAGTATTTGTGCAGTGTCTCTCCACAGACCATGTCCCACCTTCCATCCTGAATGACGTGCCCTGTTACCTGTTCATGTAGGGATCTTATGACAGTATCAGTGGACGACATTGCCGTGGCCGAATACTGGGCCAGGCAAGGAATTTTATTAGTTTTACCATCGACACGCTAAGAACGTACGACACTCTACGTTTTTATGGACAGGACGAAGTGCCAGTCCGGTTAGACATTCGAACATTGAAGTTTCTAGTCATAATTTGATTTTTCGTAACGAGAGAGATCTTCCCGCAGTCGCTACACTAACATGTAGTGTAGCCATAATACATAAAAAAATTCTTATAGATACGTCTCAAAATCACAATTTAAAATAAGGTCAGAAAACTTCTATTGATAAAATATTATTATTAAATCTTTTCAAAGAACTCTGCACTAGCCTTTATATAAAGTTTCATGCGTCTAAAACAATTTTCGAAACATTTTTCCCAGTCCGCTGCAGACACCTCTTACACGGCCTTCTTGAACGCTGCTAGCGCGTCTCCCGGCGATGAAAACTGTATCCGTTTCGGCAGATTTTTTATTTTAGGGAATAAAAAAAAGTCACACGGTGCCAGATCAGAGAGGTGTCCAGGAAGTCCCTCGTTTTGAGCGCTAAGTGCGCGGGCGCGTTGTCATGGTGAAACAGTACCCTGCGGAGCCCGGTATTCGGTCGCTTGTTGCTCATTGCAGACAAAACTTCTGGCAGGCATTTTGTGGTATACCATTCGGCGTTGACGCTGCTTTGGTCTCGTAATGGAATTGAAATCAGATACCCCGTCAAAGTGAAGAAATTAGTGATCAAAATTTTCCCTGCGCTGTTTCTGTTTCGTTTTGAAACAGCCATACTGTCAACTGACGCTTTGTTTCTGGATCGTATTGATAAATACAGGATTCGTCACCTGTCACAATGACGTAAACGCGGCGAGACGAGCCGTTTCAAATTTTTGAATCATATCACGGCACCACTCCACACGGGCTTGCTTCTGAGCTTCGGTGAGGTTGTGCGACACCCAGCGGCAAACTATCCTCCTCACACGAAGGTGCTCGTGTAGAATCTTGTGAACGCATCCCGAACCAATCTGCAGTGTAGGCTGAATCTCTTCGTATATAATCCGTCTGTTTTCTTGAATTATTTTTTTACTGCCAGCACACTTTCTTCCGTCACAGCTGTCGTAGGACGACCACTTCTTTGTTCATCCCCCAAAGTAAGGCGACCGCGCTCGAACTCGCTATACCAGCGGTAGATGGTTGCTTTTGAAGGTCTTTCATCCATAAAAGCAATTTGAAGTCGATCAAATGACTCATCAGGTTTTAGGCCACAATTAAAATCATAGAAAATCATCGCATGAAAATGGCTTCCATAGATGTACTTTTTATATTTTTATATATTAAAAAGCGTACATTATGAAGGACTAAAATTCACGCGCAAGTTCGATCGTGTATGGAGTACTGCTCTCATCTTTGGGACGGATCTGCCCGATACCAGCTTGATGCACTTGAGGCAATTGAGAGGCAAGCCAGGAGGATCATCGGCAATGATGCACTCGTTGAGTCGTTGCTTCAAAGTCTTGAGCATCGACGCCGAGTTGCTAGCCTGTCGGTTTTCTACCGGTTGCATTTCGGGGAGTGTGGAATTGCATAACCTAATTCCGCCTAGCCCGTTCCATCATCGGACCACCAGGCGTACGGCAATGCGCCACCGGTACATGGTGGACATCCCACGTATACGCACAAAACGTTTTGGGAACACATTCATAGTGCGTACAGCTAAGGAGTGGAATTCCTTGCCGGAATCTGTATTTCCTGATGGCTATAACCCGGGAATCTTTAAGTCAAGAGTGAATAGGTTACTTCTAGGTAAGCGCGCTCCATCGTCGACCGCATCGTCGCTTTCCATCAGGTGAGTTAGCGGTCAAACGCGAACCTATCAAGAATAAAAAAAAAAACGTAAAATAGCAAATTTTCAGAGTCTTTAGTAGATTAGTTTTACACAAGTTTATGTTTTGATTTTTATAGAAGCCTAGATAATATCCACAAGATATCTGTGTATCCAAAATATCTGGAGAAAGAAAATATACCTCGGGTTGGCCGCTCTTAAATTAATTAAATATTGAAAGTGCATACATAAAATCTATATTGTGACAAAAAATTACATAAAAATATTATGTTTAACAAGTTTAGTCAGTGGTCCACCTAGGTCCTGGACCCAGCCCAGGGGGGGGTCATGACCCCCATGACCCCCCCCCCTGGATCCGCCCTTGGGGACGTCCCCATGGGTCGGATTAAGAGTCCGAGCCACACGTTGGGGGCCTCGAATTTGGCTCGCCTTATCTCCGCTCGGCGGGTGCGCTTTGCCTCTCTGTATCTTTCGTACAGCTCCGCCTCTCTGGCCTCCGCATCCGATGGACGGATGCGGCGCCGGGTGTATAGTGGTGAGACAAGTGTCAACAAAAAATGAACTGGCGACTTGTCAAGACGTGATCGCACTTTGTCGAGTTATAGGTTAGATGGATTGTAAAATGCACAGATTGGTTGCCAGTTCGAGCGACTCGATGATTTTAAAGTGTGGTATTTTGATGCCAATTGTTCTAAAATGTTGAAATGTTCTGTTCACAATTTGCGTAGAATTTATAATAGCTCGATATATTTTATAAACTTACGGTTCTTGTAATAATCCAGTGACAGTAGCATAGGTTGGTAGATATAAAGGAAAATATGAAATGATTTTATTTGTATCGATGTGAACATTCTCATTGAGCAGGACAAAGCCATTGGAAAATGGTTGTAGAAATAAAAACATCGGATATTTTTTATTTGGCATTGTATTTTATTTTTCCAATGAAAGCTTTACAGGTGAGTTTTGCGTATTAATTTTCTTTATTTGAATATATCTACTGCTAAAAAAGATTTCGGTGAAAATAATTTTAAATGAAAACCAAATAATAAAGAATTAATTTATTTTGTTTCTGTACCTTATTGTGTGGAAATTGACTGCGAACAGTCAAGTAGATAATACTGAAAAGCTATTAGATTCTCAAAACAACATACCTCGTTTGTGTTTGCAAGATGACTTTTAGTTTATGTTTGAAAAAAAATACGCCTATGCAAATTCGTAAAATCATTTCTAAAAAACTAAACAACTAAATAACGTCTAAATATTATAGAGAATCTGACTTTAAAAAAATCTCTTATCATAGTGATTGTCAGCGAACTCTTTCAAAATAGCTTGACCAATTTTATGTTTTTTTTTTTGTGTAGGTTTGATAGGAGAGAATGATTCGTAGGCTATTTTTTACTTTTCTGACTCCACCACCCATTATTTATTTTTTTCCACGGGTAGTGTGAAAGCGAAGCCCGGGGCCCCGGGATAGCAAAGAAGGAACAGGAGAGGGTTTTTAGCCAGTAAAAGTCTGACACTATCTCTCGCTCCGCCCAAGAGCGAGATTTGTCATTAGATGATTTTCCCACCTAAAAAAAAAAACACCCATTATTTTCTTTGATACTTTATTTGGCAGAACAACGTTTGTCAAGTCAACTAGAAGGTATATAAGAGTTTATTTTTGGTTAAAATATCGATATCGGTTCGCTTTATCAAATTGAGGTATGAATTTCCTGAAAATGATAAATCTTTCATATTTTCAATTTTCCTACCAGAAGAAAATTCAGGAGTTCATCATTATTTCATAAAGCCACGGAAAATATCGCTTGACAATCTATTATTCAATTTTAATTGAAAGGTATATTTTGTAACGGTATTGCTTAGTCCATTTTGTATCTCTATTTAGTTTGAAGGCAACACAAAACAGAATGTAACATTATAAATATGAAAGTTACTCTGTCTGTCTGTAACGCTTTCACGGTTATACTATTGAACCGATTTTGATGCAATTTGGTACAGAGGAAGTTTGAACTCCAAAGATAAACATAGTGTACTTTTTATCCGTATTCCACATCCACTTCACGTCCGCGATAACCAACTTTCACGCGGACGAAGTCGCTAGTAGAAGCTAGGAAGTCCATAATTATGAAGTATCCAGTGTCTATAAATTCGGCAAGGTGTGACCCAGATTCAAACACTTGCATGTCATTTGGGGCACTAGCGTTACATTTATGACCAGTTGCTAATAAGCATAATGACGCGGAATAATTTATTACTAGCCGTTTAGAATGAGGCCGCGACTGTGCTTATATGAAACATCATTTGTATGTGTCATCATAATGAGTATGGATGAGAGGGGTGGGTATACTGTTCATCCTGTTCCTGCTCCATTTTCTACAATTCTACTTGAAATTAATAAGTCGAACCAGTAGCAATAGCCAACAAAGCATCCGCTCTCAAGCAGTGAAGGGAAAAATCGTGAGAAAACCAGCACGCCCTAGAACTAAAAAATCGAAGACGTGACAGCCCGTACTGGGATCATATAGTCGATTATAGCCCGCAATAGCGCACAGAGAGAAGACATGTCTCCCAGCAGTGGTAACATTACTGTCTGACTATGCAATACTTAGTTTTGATATTCAAAGTGGTTTGAAACATGGCATTATTAAAAATCTGTGATGAAGGCCAATTTGTTGACACTTTTATTTAAATAAGAAGGGCTTAAAAAATGTGCCTGCTGGGGTCTTCCCGTCCGATTATAACTTAGGTGTTTTCAAGGTTAGAGTGAATAGGCTCTTAATACACTAGTGCGCTTCACTATCAACGATTGCATCACTGCAGCTTACTATCAAGTCAAGCTTTAGTTTATAACACTTAAAAAAAACATCATCATCATTTCAACCGAAAGACGTCCACTGTTGGACATAGGCCTGTCCCAAGTGTTGCCTCAATGAACGGTCCTGTGCGTCTCGCATACCCGCGACTCACCAGGTCATCGGCCCACCTTGTGAGAGGCCTTCCTGCGTCTTCCGGAGCGCGGTCGCTAAATATCTAACTGAAAAAGCTGTGATTACCAATATTCCACAAACAGAATTGCTTCTCAAGTTTAAGGTTACCATTATCTCATCAGGACATGATCATGTTCCCTTTATTCGCAAATACCGATTCCCTATGTCTGTAGTTTTTCGGTAATGTCGGTAACTTATCGCGGCGATAACCTGGAGAGCAGCTATAAAAGTATGCAAAATCTTTGGAATAATTATGCAAATGGAACATTCCCGCGACCGCCATTCACATTCAAGCAGGTACTTAGGTGCCCAGCGTATTGCAAAGATTAAAGGTGTGTAGGCACACGGACTCGACATTAAATAGTGAATTTGTGTAATTTATTTGAAACGGATTTTTCTAAAGACAGTTTAAATCCAGTTTGTATATAAACCTTCAGACTTATCTACGTCATAGGATTGGGATTCAGTATTTTAGAACAATGTTAGATACTCTACGACGAGCAATGGGTAGCTCACCGTCTGCCCGACAAATAACCGTCCGGACCGAGCCCAAGTCGTCGACGGTGTGTAGTTATTCCACGCATACCTCAAAAAGATGTCAGCAATACTTTAGGATCCCAGCAATACTGTAGGATCCCAGCTGGGCCGACGCCTACTGGGGCCATGGCTTGACTTCCGAAAGAGAAACCTCGGCATCCTGGAACGCACAGCAAAGAAGGAACATAGGTGTGGTTTTAGTCAGTAAAAGTCTGACAAGCCCACACGCTCCGCCTTAGAGCCGTAGAAGTAAATGGTTGATTTCCCACTTAAAAAAAAAGTCTGAATATTGTTTTGTGGTCCCACCTCTCTTGCATGAGCTTGCGGGTTCGAAACCAGGCAAGTGTCTTTATAGGAGACAGAAAGTCTAACCATCATTCTGTTCAAGGAGTATCATCCAGTACCTGGGTTGTGTGGGTTTGATATGTAGTCGCTCCATGTAAAACACAGGTATTTAGCTGCATCCAGTTAGATTGGAAACCGACCCCAAGCTATGTGGGGAAAAAGCTGGGGAGATGATGAGAGGTGATTTATGTCTGATCTTTTTGTTAGATCAATGTTGATAACTTCTTATTTCTTTTAATATTAAACAAATATATTTTTAATTCTGACCCCTAAACGACCCTCACAACCAACGGTCAATTTTTCGAGAGTCTGTACAGGCCAAAATCACCATACAAGACTTTCAAGAATCAAATTGAAATATTAAGAAATCTATGCTGAAGTATTCAAGAGACTGTCTGCAAGAAAATAATACTCCAGGATAAGTTCATTTATGAGAATAGCAATATTGATTTTTCGATTGAATAAGCGGCTCGTTGGCTCTATAAAAATTCGAGTTTTAATTCTCTATTGTCGGTCGCGGCGAGGGCGTAATGGAATCAAGGGGTCGGGTCACGTCTTGGGCCCTCAAACGGCTGACGGTGGAAGATAAACTTTACCTTCATTGTCAATTTCCTCAAGTCTTGAGGGCACTCCGCACGGCCGGAAACAATGAAAGAAAAGTACTTTCAACGAGTTTCTGTTGACTTTTTAAATGGTGCGTTAGTCTAACGCAGCCTATTAAGTCGTTTCGATTGCGGTAACGACCTAACGATTTGCTCTAATACTGAGAATGAACGTACTTGCTAGTCACATTATTACTGTGGTAGCGTGTCGATCGATGGCCTGTACCTACATACATATGTAAGTACCCGCTGTGTAATGTTATTAGAACTGTCAATGAGTACAGGTTTAACACGGAGACCTGCATTAAATTTAATGATCTAGTCCACATTAATCCGCAACCGATTAAAAGGGACAGGCTTAATTATGTAGCATGTTAATTTAGAATCGAAATTGGTACGCACCACTCGTAAACTTTCGTATTATTTCACACTACTAATAACTTAATTAATATACGAGGGTTTAAAACCGAAATAGGGGATGAAACTTTAATATTAGTTTGTGTCGTTACCAAAACGCAGGTACATAGGCAATATATATGGTTAGTTCCGTTCGCGTTTTTAGGATAGTAAATTGAAACGGTTATTTATGTGCTGTCCGATGAGAATTGATGTTGATAAGGATTGAAATCCCAGATAGGGCAGAAAGGTACAAAATACGATGGATAACTTCTTTAGATAGGTTTTTTTGCGACTTTTTTACGATAAGGGAACGCGAACGGAGTAAGCATAAAGCTGACGGTCGAATGGCGCGATGTGAGGAGAGAATGGATCTTTTGTTTTAGACGAAATTTGAATTTGAATACCAATGTAAACGTCTCGATGTTATTACCAAAATCAAAGTTGGTTAATACAATATTATCTTGATTGTAATCAAAGTTAAGTTTGTATAAATTAATTCTGATAGATGTTTGTTACATCAGATTGTATACAAGTCGTGGAGTTCGGAAAAGTTTTAGCGGTATTTACGAGGATTATCTTGTTTTCTTTTTGTTCTCTCCATATTTTAAAACGTAGATGTAGGTGTTTTTGTAATAACGTCCTTTTTATAAATATCAGAACAGGGCCCGCATAATTTGCCCGTAATAATTTTTGCAAAGTAAGTATCGTATCGTGTCGTCGCCGCTTCGCTCTCGTGTTGGTTAATGTGGAAACACGCATTAGTAATTAAGTAGGCACCTTTTATTATGTTTACACACAAAACACAATTAAACTAAGCTTGGTCGGGCGCGTGGCTTACCCCGGGAACAGACATGTAACACGCTACGCCACACACGCGCATTAAGCTTGCTCATTGGATACTTTATCATCTCGTGGGGCCATCTTCCGTGAGCCAGCCAATAATTGCGAATAGTGGTGTTGTTAGTGCTCAGTGTTGTAAGTGTGTCGAGCCATTAAGAGCCGGTCCACACGGCGCGCTGCGTCAGTGTCAGCGACGAATCGGCGGGCACACGAGTGACGCCACCCCGCTCGTACGGCCCGTCGATTCGTCGAAATATATGCGGTGCGGCGCCGCAACGCTGACGCAGCGCGCCGTGATGACCGGCTCTTACTCTAGTATTTTTGAGCATCGCATCAGAGTGCCTAGTGTGAGTTTGTTTTACGTTAACGCTATCAACACGTTTATGACGTTCAACGCTCCGATTGGTCCGCTCCAAGCTCTTAACCAATCAGAGAGCCAAATGTTGTAAACGTTTCCAACTGGCACTTAGCACACAGGTCAGATATCTGCAACTCTGCAAATGATTAATATCTATTGCTGTTAATGTTTGATTGGTTTTACTTTTTTGAGTGCATGCTTTATTTATGGCTTGTTGTTGGCCGTTACCATAGATAGGTTTTGATTTTTATTGTGAATGTGCAGTATGTAGGTATATACGTTGCCCGAGTTTAATAAAAAAATTAACATAAAAAAATTGGTTAAATAAACTTTTAACTTTACCTCAAAGCAAAACCGATGAAAAAAACAGTCCAGAGTAGGTATGTCCTTTTTTCAGTACAGCACAAAAAAAAAAAATGATTGAAAAACTCAAAGTGCCAGCGTGAAAATTATTTACAGCGCTCTAGTGCACACTGAATGCCTAACGCTTGTGCCTGTAGGATGTAGGATTGTAGCCGTGTTCATCCTACGGGGAAAACTCATCCTACGAGCAACTCTGTATCGCACGATGTCACTCGGTTGACGACACGGATGGACGTTGTCAGAGAATGGCATCGATTACTGTCGGTGTTCGTTTTATCTTTTTATCATCATCTTCCTGCCCTTGTCCCGTTTTATTTGGAGTCAGCGCAACACGTTTTTTTCTTCCATTCTGTCCTGTCACTTGTCACGCTATCACTAACTCTCTTTTCTTTCATATCACTTCTCACACAATCCATCCATCTTTTCTTTGGCCACCCTCTCCCTCTCCATCCATCCACATGTAAATTCATAACTCTTTTAGCAACATGCGCTTCATCCCTCCTCTTCACATGACCATGCCAAGATAAACGATTCCCTTTCAACTTTTCAGTCACTGGCGCCACTTTCAAACTTCCGCTAATATACTCATTTCTCACTTTATCTATTCTTGTCACACCACACATCCATCTTAACATTCTCATCTCCGCTACGTGCAATCTTTTTTCATCCGTCTTTTTCACAGCCCAACATTCTGATCCATTCAGTATGACAGGCCTTATCACGGACGTTTTATCTTTTTATACAACTGATAATAATTATACTGATAGTGTATAATGCTTAAGGGCAATGGAAAGGGCTATGCTCGGAGTTTCCTTGCGTGATCGCGTCAGAAATGAAGATATCCGCAGGAGAACCAAGGTTACAGACATAGCCCGAAGAATCGCCAAACTAAAGTGGCAGTGGGCACGGCACATTGCTCACAGAACAGATGGTCGATGGGGACGAAAGGTTCTGGAATGGCGACCACGTACCGGAAGACGCAACGTTGGAAGGCCTCCCACAAGGTGGACCGATGACCTGGTGAGGGTCGCGGGAATCCGATGGATGCGAGACGCACAGGACCGGTCATTGTGGCGACATTTGGGGGAGGCCTATGTCCAACAGTGGACGTCTTTCGGCTGAAATTATGATGATGATGATGATAATGCTTAACCAGTATTTTTGTTTATTCATGTAGTATCATCCCATTTACTTGTTTTCAGTGGCACGGTTGGTGCAGTGGTTGAGAGACTGGCTGCTTCGCTGCGTGTCTCGGGTTCGATTCCCGTACGTAACAAATATTTGTATGGCTTACAGATAGTTCTTCTGGGTCTGGGAGTCTTGTGTTAATGAGCTTAAATGTTTGTGAACGCATCCACGTTATAGGAGTAATTTCTAGCGAGAGGCAACGATAAAAAAAATTTCTTGGTAGAATTTTGTTATAATACCTTCCGATTTTTATTCAGTCTAAGATTTTTTTTTAAATAATGTAAACTAGTGCTTGACTACAATCCCACCTGATGGTAAGTGGTAATGCAATCGTTGATGGTGAGGCGCACTAATTAACTCAACTTAAGGAGCTTATTAACTCTAGCCTTGAATACTCCTAAATTATAGTCGGACTGGAAGATCGCAGCATCAGGCAAATTGTTCCAAATCATTCATTCACAAATCAATTTTAATACCAAAATAAAAATATAATTTTATATATCCTTCGGTATGTGAAAAGAACACGTGTGTTAAAAGTAAACATCGTGTTTATTCTCACAGTTCCACCCAAGGAAGCTCACACGACCCAAATCTAATCGCTTCCCTTGTAAAGCGCCTCGGACATATAAATATCAGTTCCGTTGTACGGCTGGCTTCGCCTGGCCGGAGTGAATCGTAAACAGGCGCGGTGTCACAGCGATAGATCACTGAACATCGTGTAACTTACATATTAGGCCCATATGTTAGCTGCCTCACTGACAAAAACCAGTCACACGTCCCGTTATGTTAAACTACGAATTGATTTCCTGAAGGAGTTTCTTTGAGACGCTACTGATTTTTAACGCCAGATTCGCAAACATGTGTGTCTTGCGACATATTGCTTTTTTCATTCGTTTTCTGTCTCTTGTTTTCGCTTTGGTAGACCGTCGATATTGGGCTTTTTCGTGTTCTATGACGAATGCCACGCGTTTTTGTACTCGTCTTATTACGTGTGAGATAAAATGATTGTGGTTATCCGAGTGTGAATGGGTTTGTTACGTCATTTATAAATAAATGTTATTGTCTATACTCTATAGGTAGGTGTTAATATTATAAAGAAGAAATATTTGTATTTTTATTTGTAAGGAATGAATTCGAAAAGTACTGGACCGATTTTTTTTTAATCTTTCGTCAATAAATGCTACTTTTTAACCGACTTCAAAAAGGAGGAGGTTATATGTTCGGTTGAATGTATGTTTTTTTTTTTTTTTTTTTATGTATGTTCACCGATTTCTCGGTCAATTGTGGACCGATTTTGAAAAATTTTTTTTTGATAGAAAGGTTATACTTCCGAGTTGGTCCCATAGAAATATTGTTATGATCTGATCATGAACTTCGAAGATATGGAACAGAACTCCTCATAGGATCACAGCAGAACCGTCGTAAAAAGTATAATTGCTTTGTTTATACGTGTAGTTGATGACTGACTAAAAGTAGAGGGGGAATATATCGAACTGATCTGATGATGAAGCCTGAAGTTAGGCACCGGAACTCTGTAATAAACTAATGTAATCTAACCGTGTTTGGGATTATTAGAATTGTCATGAGATGCACTCTGGCTATAAGGTATTTAAGTTTGGCTGAGTGGTACTTTTTAGTGGTGGTACCATAACTAAAAAGTGTAAAATAAAAAACTTTTTACAAAAAAAAAATACAACCGACTTCAATGTAAAAAAAACACTGAAAAGTGCAAAATAACTTTAATTTTGGAAGTCGGTGTTAAATAACGAAGAGACAAAACTATTATAGAAACACCGACTTCCCAAATTAAAGTTATTTTGCACTTTTCAGTGTTTTTTTTACATTGAAGTCGGTTGTATTTTTTTTTGTAAAAAGTTTTTTTATTTATTTATTTATTAAAACTTCATGCAACACAAAAGTACAAAGGCGGACTTAATGCTTTAGGCATTCTCTACCAGTCAACCTAGGGTGGTGAAGAGAAAATATGGCAGGTGCATAAAAATATAAAAGATTATTAAGAAAACAAGGGTTCAAAAGTATGTATATATATAAAATAAACACTTTCACGCAGGCAAAGTCGCTGGCAAAAACTAGTAACTTGTAACTTGAGCTTTTGAACTTGGAGTATTGATAAACCTGTACAAAATATTAACTCATTAAACCCCAAGCGAAGCCCTGGCGTTCGCTCTCTCATTGTCTTTCTATTGTGTCTCTAATTACGGTATTCAAAAGGTTAAATAATAATAATAATAAATAAATTCAAAATTTTGAAATTTCTAACCATATTGTTTTAATTTAATCAAATTGATATAAAAATAACCGCCGTTAAACACTCCAATTAAAAGTTAAGCACCATTAATACGGAATCAAGTTGAAACCGTAACATCGTAACTTGAAACTCATAATCTCAATCAGAAGTTGGAAGCGGTCACAGAAATGCGATAAATCATTAAATGCTGAGCCTTATTGACAGCCTACGTTACATTTAAGAGAACTCTTGAAATCAATTTCCTCGCCGAGTTAAGAGGAAAATCTGATATGGCGGATGTACCTACGTTCGGCTTTCGGCTCTTGACGTCGTCGATTCGGCTCTCGTCGTTCGGTCGCAGGAATCACTGCACCATGCACTAGCTCCAACCTTCGGACAACCTGAAAATTAGATTGTAGCTGCAGCTGACACATGCTTCGACCATTACACTCTTATAAGCTTAGAACGAATGTTTCCGGTTCCTATGTCCAATGTCCGGGGCACATTATAAATTGTAGGTACTTGGATTTAAAAAAAGTTTGATTTTAGAATTAGGTATTTGACGTGGTCATAAGTACCTAACAAAGGACGCACTTAGAAACATAATATCTCAATTTACGACATAATATTTTGTATTAAAAATAAACAAAGAATTTCTCAAAAAAATTGCCCATCACCAAGTCCGTTAAATTCTGATAACGATAATGTGAAAGCGAAACGTTAGTCAGCACCATAATTTGCAAGCATTTCCCTAAACAAGACATTTTCACCATGACAGGCAATAACAGCTTGGCCTTATCTTAAACAGAAAAAAAATAACGCGACGTTTATTACGTGTACTTGTCCTCAAGTGTAATCAGATAACAAATTCACCCGGGGAGTGTAAAAATGACGTACTAGTGTACTAGCAATGTTGTGGAATGTTCGATGTTCGGGCAACCGACGGCTTAGCTCCGTGTTAAGTGCCACCATAAACAAGGGTCTCTTAACACGTCACTTGCTACAAATGGACTCTTTATGTCCCCGTCAAATATAAACGTCCTCGATTTCCTTAGGAGCGAGCTTTCTTGTACTGCGGATTTGCGTAATTATATTTATTGGGGTTTCTGTGTCAGCCGTCTTTGAGAGATGATCTCTCTTCTTGTAGAGTTTTGGTAAAATATTCCTTTCAGTTTTGTAGGCCTAGAAAGTCTACAATTTAATGCTTGAATACTTGACATAACAACAAACAGAGACACAAACGTTTGCGTACGTCATTCTTGTATTAACCACATTTCAGAACAATCTACCAAACCACAGTATTATTATTAGCTGGTTACTTCTAATAATAATATTGTGGTTTTTGGTGCATTTGGTAACCACTAAAAGTACCAAAAGCTAGATTTAACTTTGTAAAGGTTTTACCGCCCATAAAGCACTCAAATATTTGTGCTAACGGTTTTTGCGAGAGATTTCCGTAAACACAAAAAACTATTAAACGTGCACATTTATCTATCGCGAAATTACATCGCATAAAAATTGAAACACGGTTGGTACAATGAAACGTTTTTTTAAAGTTCACTGCACCGAGCAATCCAGCAGCAGGGTTTGTTTTTGTCGGGCTTCATAGTTTTTGATATATGGAATGGATAAAAAACGCATAATAGACAAATGTTTGTGCATTCTCGGTAGAGTGGAGCTGGGTTGAGGCCTGAGTACATGATAAAAATCCGCGGCAGTTTGTCAGGAGTTTTGGCGCATGGCAGCGTGTCAAGAAGTGCTGACAGGAGCGCACTCACGCTGCGATGTTCCAGCCCGCCAGCGCCGTGCCGTTAGTCCGCTACACACCGCTTTTTTTTCTTCCGTCGGTACACAGCGGTTTGCAATTCAACGCTCGTTTTTCGTTTACTTCCCTTCAACGTTTGCATTGTTTGTAATCGGACAGACGCTGCTTTGTAACGTATGTGTGTTCTGTAAGCGCCGGCTATTTTTTCGATTTGTTTAACGCTATGTTGGATCCGGTTTCACAGCTAAAGTCGTGGCCTTCCGCTCTGCCGCCGCCGCGGCCGATGTGAACAGAAATGAGGCAATTCATAAAAGAAATTAATGTATAAGTGGTTAAGCTCCAGCTATCATTCAAAATAAGTGAGCTCCATAAAACTCGTTTTAATACTTTATTTCAGCTTAAACTTCCGTAGCTTTTAAATTATTTGTCCGTGGAGGCTGGAGCAATTCCAAATTAAATTATACGCAGAAAATGTTCGGTCACATTGCAAAATTCATTATGATTTCTGTTCTGGGCGATACGTTTAACGGAGTCGTTTTTACTTAATTCCTTGCCAAGTTGTCCGCTTACAGCAAGTGAAGCATTTAAATTGAATTTAGGATGACAACTCCAATTCGTGTAATAAGAGTTTGGTTGTTTGGAACAATTGTACTAATCCGGCAATAATTGGCGACAAGTTTCGTGTCCTCCATGGAGATGTTAACGAAACATAAACGTGCCAATACTGCTAAGTCTGAATAAAGGACGAAATTTTGAGCTTACTTTTTGTTGCTTCTGTGTTGACTTGTGTTTTGCTTCGCATAAATCCAACATCATGGTAGGCTATTAAAATTATTATGAATGCCAGCCATGCCTTTCATTCCCCCTATAATCCTCTTATTGGTGAAATATTATGACGGTATTCATCCAAATTTACATGGAAACGTTTTCACCAATTTTACTTACGAGTATATTCGAATTAATCAATGCGATACTATGTAGCCGGATGGTTGAAACGCAATCATGTCCTGATGTTTTGCTAGTCCGCCGATGCAAAGTAGCTATGTATTTGTAGATATGTATTAAATTGAAACTTCCCCAGGTTTTTTAAAATAATACCATTCTTTTTCTTCTTCTTCTCGTGTCGATCTGACTTAAATTTGTCCGACCAATATTTAGCCACCTGGACAGCTCTGTCATTGGCCTCGTATAAGTCGTAGAAAGTGCGGTAGTAGATGCACTACTACCGCACTTTCTGGCTGGAAAGGAAGTGATGCATATCATGTGAAGGGGCTCCACACTGGCACTGTATCTGCGATAGGTCAAGTCAGCAGCCAACCTGAGCCTGCAGTCGGTTCAGATTGGCAGATTGGCCACTGCAGTTTGTGTCCCAGTGGCAGACGTTCTGCCGGAGAGATGAAGTTTGGAGGGGATATCTTTTCCACCACAGTTCGAGCCTCTGATCCAAGCCGGTGTTCTCCAAGGAGATCGTAAATATTAAAAATCTTACGACTCTTTAAGCGCACATATAAGAGTTGCTGCCCGTGTAATACCACTATTTCATTAAGTCACAAGTGAAGCTTTGGGGATGTGAAGAACTTGGGGGTTTTTATCAACCGCTCTCTTTCCTGGATAAAACAACTGCAGGAAGTCGTTGTAAGCTATTTGCTTTAGCGGGCTCCCAAAGACGCCTTTGTAATTTTCTCCTCATCACTACTAAAACTGTGTTAGCTCAATTTCTTGTTCTTCCAATCCTGGACTATACTGCTGCCAAACCGCATAGTTTCTTTGCTTTATAATGTGCTATTTTATCCTTGTTTTATCTTAAAGAAAGCTTTCAGTTTCTCTGTAACTGTGATCATTGGAAAATCTAAAATTAAGTATTCGCATGCATTCCACTTCGTTGACAAATCTTTCACAATTCAAGCTTCTGCTCGTTTGTGAAATGCATTAAGTACCTACCTATAGAAGTGAGGTGTGCTCAAATGTTATTAATATTAAAAAAAATGGTGAAGGCGCATTACCTTTCACTCTGATTTTTCTTCTCCTTACTCAATTATATATTTGAAAAAAATCAAGCCAAAGTCCAAAGTTCAAAGTTTGTATGGAGATACCTACCTTCACGCGAGTGTTGCCGCTTTCGGAGGCTAGTTGTATATATAATAATAAACACGTACCAAGCAGAACATGTTTATAACTAATATTCATTCGCTTATTATTATCGCGTATCTTATTTCCCGCAGGGTAAGCCAGAAGTGTACCCTGGTGTCCAGTTGCTGCAGGATCGTTCAAAAGAGTCACTGCGGTCTTGGAACACAAAGTGTAACAAAGGAAGAAGGGTGGGTTTAAAAAACAGTAAAATTCTGATGCTCCGTCTCGCTCCACCCTGAGCGGGAGAAGTTATTTGATGACATCCCACCTCAAAAAAACAGTACTTGTAGTACCTGGGCCCATATTTCACCAGAATAGGCGATTATAAAATTAATAGACAAGTTATAGATAAGCCATACTCCATCTATGTAAGTATATAAAAGGAGAAACTGACTGACTGACATATCAACGCACACACAGCCGGAACTACTGGGACTAGGAACATAAAATTTTGCACCAGGCTTCCTTTTATGACGTAGGCGAGCACTAAGAAGGGGTTTTTGGTAATTCAACCTATAAGGGAGTTAAAAGGGGGAAATTCGTTTATATATAAAATCTCATTCTGTGTACAGTATACTTGTAAGTTAGCACAAATAGTAACCTAAGCGAATAATAGAGATTGTCATTATTTGTTTTTGGAATTACCCCAACAGATTGAACTATTAAGGGGTTTTAAAGATTGTACAAAGGATTCTTATTTCTTGTAAATTAATATTTAAGGGGTGATTTTTGAAAAACTAATAAAAACATTCTTTAAGGGGTTACCAGACGGTTGCAAACCAACGTCCCAACCAAGGTGACCTTGCTAGTTTTAATCCGTGTAGACAGCAGTTGTAATCCATGACCTTCAACGCCCTTGGTTGGGAGGCGCATTTTCCCAACCACCGAACGTGTTGGCGCGTGGTTTACATCCAAGCACATAAACCAAGGTCACCTTGGTTGGAACGCTAGTTTGCAACCGTCTGGTAAACCCATAAATAATATTTTTATTAGTTTTTCAAAAATACCCTCTAAATATTGTTTGATGACTGTTAAACTGTGTTTATGAAAGCAAAGTGCTAGTTACTGATATTTCTAGACGGATAAACTTCATAACACTTAGAGAACTAGGTACCTACTAACGGTGTTGGGAAAAGCTTCTTCCTTAGTGTTATAAAAGTAATGGATTTCTCGTCACAGCAGCTTTATAGAATAATACCTGCCTGAGGTGTGAAAGACGTTTGAGTGGTTAAATCTTATATCATTCGCAATAAAAATCCTTTCAGCTTGTTCCAGTAATCCTCTGAAAAAAAGTTAAACACAGATTTACGTTTGTTACCTTGACGTGTAATCTAAAACACGTTGCGACAACGCTAAACCACAAAAATAGAAAATACTTCGACGATATGCTTGTTTGCTGAGAATTTTCAGTCAGAAACTGCGGCTAGTCTAAACTGGAGGTAGAAATGAGAATCTCTGAAACAGCGTTTTCAATGTAGTACCTATAACTTTTACATCCAAAAATCCAATACTCAGATATCATGCAGGTATGGCAAAATTGTTCGTTGTTTCATATTTCGTGAGCTGTCCTGAAAACTGATTATAGGTACATGAATGTTTGAAAATTGTATAAGCATAATAAGCTCTTTAATGTTCCCACTGCTGGGACTCAGGCCTCCTCTCTAGGAGAGTGAATGGGCCGTAATCCACCACGCGGGTCCAGTGCGGGTTGGTGAATGCCACATGTCTTCGAATTTAATTGAAAATTATAATGCACAAGCATAAATCTCGTTAACAGCAGTTCAATGGAAATCAATTTGTGTTTTTTGATCAACTCAATTGGTATGTTCGTGAGATGAGCGGATGGGGGAGTCGATATGCCACAACTAGCGACCGCAAGCGCTCGCGACCGGTCGCAGCTGCGGTCGCAGATTGTTTTGGAACACATAAATATCATCATACCAAACAATCATCTACTGCGATATTAATGAATTGTTGATTGGCACGTCACGAGCAAACGCTGATAAAATATTTGATGTGCTATTGCGGTTGTAATATAAGCTTTAGTGAGGTCAACGTGCTCACTATAATATTTTCAACTAGCGTGTTCGTCAACTATTAACGCGAAGAAGGAAATTACGTTTTAGTATTAAATTGATTTTTCTTACTTATTTTGTAACAGAATCTGAAACATGGTTAACATTGAAATAGTAGTAACTCAGAAAAAGACCATTTATTGTTATGTTTTATTTTGTAGCAAATAAGGAAAAATAGGGTAAATGGCGTCCTGAAAAACGTTTCATTATTCCAACAGCTATATAGATTGTATTAAGTAAACATGCAAAGTTAATTAGCTTAAATACAGACGACAATGTTTACACATTCACTGACTTTACTAAGGAATAAGCTTTCTGTTGTTCCGTTTTTCTACAGAACAGCGGAAAAACAATTTAAGTTAACAAGTAAAAGTATTAATCACGACGAGAAAGAAGATATCGGAAACAAAAGTGAGTGCCTTCTCACAGAAATCACGTAGCACTTACATAAAAAGTGGTTTCGAACGGGGAACGTAACCACTTAACTTTTAAACCTAATACGTGATTCAATTTAGGAGTTGTATCTCTAGACGCTGCGAACCCGAAAACTGTCTCTGAAATCCATTCAACTTTTCTTTCATATTCTGAAAAGAATGCCTCTCTCCCCTCTGTTTGCAAACAAATCTCGAACTATCAGTAAGAAAAGAATTTGTGCATTTATTCATTTTGCGTACATATTAAATCCGTATTTAATCATTTCTTTGTTCGAAAGAGTTATCGTGGCCCTGGAATGTAAAGGGCAACTGAAGGAACACAAAGCGAGTAGAATAACAGTAGAATAAGTATAATTAATATGTTAAAATAAATTTTACTGCAATCACCACCACGCCACCGCAGGCCGCAGGTGCGACCACCTGAGTGTCATTGCCAATAAGCTGGTCCTTAAGCCAACTACATGCTCCTGTAAATACTGTCTACTAACATAGTTGTTAAGTTTTTTGTCTTACTAACATCTATTATTTCTGTTGTATGTTGTTTTTAATAATGTTGTGTAATGCTGTATGTGTTACCTATGGACGGAAAGGTCTGAAATAAATGTTTATTATTTTTTAATAAAAATTAGAAAATAAAAACCAAATAGGCACAAGCATAAAATGGGAGTCTCACCCTTAGGAAAGAAAGAAGATGCATGACAGAAAAATACAGTATGCGGAATGAAAGTGTGAGAACTGGCATGAAAGGGGGTCTTATACATAATAGGCTCCAATTATGTTGGACGAAGTTGGTAGAAAAACAAAACACAAAGCGGAGGAGTTATTTGATGACCTCCTAATTAATAAAACGAGTCGGACTCACGCATCGAGGGTTCCGTACAAATTTACCTATGAAAACAGTTCAATTCCAGAATTGAGTTACGATGATTTTTCCGAATTGCAAAATTACAGAAAAGGGTCTCGACAGATAGACAGACAGACAGACGGACGGACAACAAAGTGATTCTATAAGGGTTCCGCTTTTGCCTTTTGAGGTACGGAACCCTAAAAATCGTTTAATGAATAGTATAAACTAACTTGCTTTCTGTATTTTCGACGATTTTGAAATATATTCTCAATATACAACTCAATACCTATCAGTGAAACGAAGATAACCTTCAGCTAAATTAAAAATAGGATACCGTGAGTTTATTTGTATTGTAGTATGTTTTTAAGGTGAGAAATCATCCAATGACTTCTCCCGCCTTAGGGCGGAGCAGGAGGACGTGTCAAACTTTTACTGACTAAAACCACCATACTTATGTAGGCTTCGGCCCTGCTGGGCCCTACGGTATTATAGTATTAAAGGACATAACGAGAAAACTGTAATATTCTAAGTTTCACGTAATTGATAAGGAGCTTATTAATTTCACAAGATAAAATATGGAACATTTAGTGGTGACGGCTTCTTAAATTCCTTTGCAAGTAGCGCGAGCTTATTGAGGGATTACTGGAGAACCCGGCTATCGGATATCTTCGATAATAATAAAGCTCTGATGAGTTATGCTTTTCCAGTTTTGAAGTATTGCAAAGTTTTCTGTAGGTAATGATTGCATAGTAGTAAAGTTAGCGCCAGTAGAGTGTGTTTCGCCGGAATTACGTTGCATTGATTGGTTTCTTGCAACATACCTACTTTTGCAAAGTCAAATCGTTTAAATATCAATCAATCAATCAATCAATCAATTTTATTTACATAAAACATGGTGTACAAAGATGTTTTGGCAGAAATCATTAGAGCATACACGTTTTGCTTATAACACAGCAAGCAAATCCATATTATACATAGTTTACATTACAAAATTACTATTATGTCAAATAATTATTATGTATCAAAAAAAAATATTATATGTCAAAAAAAATTATTACATTTCAAAAATCATTACATGTCAAAAAAATCTTTTAAGCAGTAAAAATTATGAGTACTTAACCATGTATGTAGTTTTTTTTAAACAATCTAAAATCTAAAGTTTTTATGTTATTTGAAATTTCAATTATCTTTTTTAGAAGTGGGAGTAAAATCCACCTGTATTCCTTCTGTTGCCTGTTGTGTTCGAGGGCCACGGTAAAGGTAGAACTTCATTGGGCCCACGTGGGCCCGTACGCCGATCTGGGCGCGTCGGTTTCCATATATTTTATATGGCATTAAGGGCCAACGCTGCGTTAAGCAGGCGCCCGCGTGGGTACCCGTCCCGTGTGTCGTGTGCGGCGGTCCTCGTAGCGGAAACCGGATTATTACCTGCGCAGTGTTGCTAGTTCAACTTTAACGGTGTGCATGTAGTCGTGTCGATGGAGAACTTTAATGTATTATTACGTAGCAAAACGAGTGCGGGGTGCGACTGCCCGCGACGGGTGCCCGCGCGGCGAACCACGACGGGTGCCCACGCGGCGAGCAGCGACGGAGCACTTTTGTATGGGACCGCGCGGGCGCCCGCTTAACGCACCGTCGGCCTTATAACTTGTAGAGCTACATTAGACCCACGCCACGCGACGCACCACTACGTACAACTCAGGCGTCGCCCACGTGTGCGGCGTTGGTCTAATGTAGTTCTTGCTTAACTCTATCGCACAATCCTGTTTTTGGTTTGAGATGGGACATCATCAAATGACTCTTTTGAGGAGCGAGACGGGGTGTCAGACTTTTACTGACTAAAATTCTCAGCGTTCCTTCAGTTGCTTTATGCGAAGGCCAGGGTCTTTAGAACAATCCAAAGCCTTGGCAGGCATCGGCCTTAACTGGCCCCGTCAATCTTGCTGACATCTCTTTGAAGTGCACGTGGAAAATTACGTGACGTCGACTAGGGCATGACAACGAGCTATCAAATAGACCCCTAAATGGCACTTTTGAATGTCGAAAATGTATTGTAAAATAATTATTGTAATCGTCCATTCGCAAAAGTAGGAGACGAATGAACAAGAAAATCTGTATTCATTTTAGGAAGAGCCTTAAGACATTTTGACAACTTTGACCTTTTTTATTCAGAATAACTGAAAACATTCGACAACTTTGAGTTATTGAATGTTGGAAAATAGTTATTCGTATACCTATTTTCAGCGGATTCGCTTTTCGCATTTTTGTTACCTATTTATTTAAAACCACAATTTCGAAGCAAGTTTTACATTAAGCGGCACTTTTTCGAATTTGCGGGCTGATTTATAAGAAAATGAAGTGAAATATACCTACATAATAATATCTGTTAAATAGTTTAATAGTTCATAGCGGCCTCGGATTTTTTATGTGTATGGAAAATCAAGAAAATTTCATTCAAAATCATAAAACTATTAAATATAAAATTATAAATTACAATTGTAAAAATCTATATTAAATAGATATAAGAAAGGAGAAATTTCTATGGTAAAAATCCTTTATTATGCATTTGCAATGCATTTTTCGTTTAACATTTGAGTATTTGAAAGAATTTTGTGATAGCGTTTTAAGACCCTATATATCCGGCTTGTAGACACTATAATTGCTCCCTTCGTCTTTATATCTAATTCAGCCCGTTTGTATTTATTTACGATTCACCACCAATCGATGTTCATCTTATGTTTTTATCTATGCCCGCTTAAGAGCGCCCAATCCGAGACACATTTTCATGCTATTACGTGACTATGACGTCACGTTATTTCTTTAGATATTTTGAAAACACAGATATCTTGTGGATATTATCTAGGTTTCTATTGAAATCAAAACTCTTTACTGGATTGGAACTAATCCAGTAAAGACTTTTGAAAATTTGCTGTTTGGCTATTTATAATGTACTCAATAAATTAAAAAGCAAAGAAAATATGTTTACAGAAACCTTATACATTTAATCGAAATTCTGAATAACGTTTCAATAAACATGTATTTCCTGGAACGAATTTTGTGAAATATTCGAGTGAGTGACGGAATTACCGAATGCCAACTGAGCGTTCGGGCGTTATCTCTTTTTTTTCGTGTTGCCTTTTTATCAAACATTGCATTAGTTTGCGTTGCACCACCACCAACACCAAACACCAAGCTTTTAAACTATGGTCACGTCGACGATAGACGGATTGAGAAGGCCCCTCTTAAGGAATAATTGCCGAGGACAAGTCCCAGATTCGTACCGAGGCCCGTGGAATTAGACAGCTTCGGAGTTTGCCAAAGCTACCTCGAGCCCCAACGGCCTGCGCGATCCCTGCAGTGTCCAATAGGGCCGTGCGTTTGCTCTCGAGCTATACTAAAGCGTCATTAGCATAACAGATCATTTAAACACTGTGTAAAAGAGCACAGTGCAGAACCCAGTCGTAATCAATGTTCAACAGCGCGGTGGCCCCAGGATCGAGTCGAGACCACTAAAGCGAATGGGTATTGTGGCTAGCAGCCACAATCATCCAGGGCTTCTATCTGATGTATGTTTATTCTGTTAGTACTTATTTTCTATTTGACTGCCATAGTTTGTGGCGGACCGGAGCCGGCATGCAAGGTAGATAAATAGGTTTTATTTTTAATTATACAAGCTAGTGATAGACTGCGATCCCGCCTGACGGTAAGCAGTGATGCAACCGTTGATGGTGAATCACACTAGTTTATTAAAACCCTATTCAATCTAACCTTGAAGACATCTAAATTATAATTGAGCGTGAAGACCGAAGTAGGAAAATTGTTCCAGTCCTTCGATGTTTTCCTCTAGTTACAAGGTAAAACAAAACTAATTCGAGAAAAAATTAATCCCTTACGGTGAACATGTAGCATAAATTTTGCTGACTGGCTAGCAGAGTAGCACGTAGCCCAGGAGATAGGTACTGAGGTAGTAGCAGTCTTAGTCTCTATCCAAGTCTAGAACCTGCTCAATTAAGTCAGGTTTAAAGCAAAAAAAAAACTAGTTATTTTGACGTATGAAGTGCGTACTCAGTACGTACCCATGAAAACAGGAGATTGAATAATGTTTGTTTTAGATGTATATATACCTTGAGTTTTGGGTATTAAAATTTCTTCACGTAGCGATAATATTCTTCACGTAGCGTCATATTCGAGGGAAAAACACCACAGGCATGGAGCGGAAGTGTGGTGGTACTCTTCTTTAAGAAGGGCGACAAGGCCCTGCTCAAGAATTATAGGCCCATCTCACTTCTGAGCCATATCTACAAGCTGTTTTCCAGAGTCATCACGAACCATCTCGCGCGCAGGTTCGACGACTTCCAGCCTCCCGAACAAGCCGGATTCCGAAAAGGCTTTAGCACCATAGACCACATACACACGCTACGGCAGGTTATACAGAAGACCGAGGAGTATAATCTGCCTCTCTGCTTAGCGTTTGTGGATTACGAGAAAGCCTTTGATTCGATCGAGACTTGGGCTGTGCTGCAGTCTCTGCAACGGTGCCAGATTGACTATCGGTACATCGAGGTGCTGAGGTGTTTGTACGAAAACGCCACTATGTCAGTCAGACTGCAGGACCAGACCTCGAAACCTATCCTCCTGCAGCGGGGTGTGAGGCAGGGAGACGTCATTTCTCCGAAACTGTTCACGGCCGCAATGGAAGATGTCTTCAAGGTTCTGGACTGGAGTGGATTGGGCATTAATGTCAATGGCGAGTACATCACTCATCTTCGGTTTGCCGACGACATAGTAGTCATGGCTGAGACTACGGAAGAGCTCAGAACAATGCTCAATGACCTCAGTAGAGCTTCCGAAAGAGTGGGTCTTAAAATGAACATGGACAAAACCAAAGTCATGGTAAATAACCATGTAGCACCCACTCCGATCAAGATCGGAGACTCTGCACTCGAAGTTGTGGACGATTACGTCTACCTTGGACAGACAGTCCAGTTGGGTAGATCTAATTTCGAGAAAGAGGTCAACCGTCGAATCCAACTCGGCTGGGCAGCGTTCGGGAAGCTGCGCGGTATCTTCTCATCCAATATACCACAGTGTCTCAAGACGAAAGTCTATGACCAGTGCGTGTTGCCAGTGATGACTTATGGTTCCGAAACGTGGACGCTCACAATGGGCCTCATCAGAAGGCTCAAAGTCACCCAAAGGGCAATGGAAAGGGCTATGCTCGGAGTTTCCTTGCGTGATCGAATCAGAAATGAAGATATCCGCAGGAGAACCAAGGTTGCCGACATAGCGCGAAGAATCGCCAAACTAAAGTGGCAATGGGCAGGGCACATTGCTCGCAGAACGGATGGCCGTTGGGGCCGAAAGGTTCTGGAGTGGCGACCGCGTACCGGAAGACGCAGTGTCGGAAGGCCCCCTACAAGGTGGACCGATGACCTGGTGAAGGTTGCGGGAATCCGATGGATGCGAGAAGCACAGGATCGTTCGTTGTGGCGACGTTTGGGGGAGGCCTATGTCCAGCAGTGGACGTCTGTCGGCTGAAATGATGAGCGATAATAAAATTGAAATAAAAAAAGACAGTAAATCAAATAGCAGTATTTTTATTTATTTGTTAAAACAATAACCCGAGTGGCCTCCCCCCACATTCTCTCAAGTTAAAAATTGGTGCCCCAATTATTTTACTTAGAAATCTTAAGCCACCAAATTTATGTAACGTGCATATAATCACAAGATGTTTCGCCTCGTTTTTTAGGGTTCCGTACCTCAAAAGGAAAAAACGGAACCCTTCGGATCACTTTGTCATCAGTTTGTCTGTCTCTCTGCCTGTCAAGACCCTTAATTTCGGGAACGCGTGGAGGTATGGGGTTGAAATTAAAACCATATGCTTAGATTTGTAGTCCCTTGAAGCTGTGAAAAAAGCAAACTTCTGAATTAACGAAAAAAAAAATACTACTAAATATATCGCAAAAACGTGTATTTCGACACTCTCAAGGGAATCAAAATTCATAGGGTACTTTCCGTTGACTCAGAATCCTGAAATTTGGCATGAAGCAAGGTCTCATAGTACAAGTATAGGAAAAAATCTGAAAACTGTAAATTTGTAGCTAAGCCACAAAAAAAACTTTTTTGCGATTGCGAAAAATCTTCGTAATTCAATTCGAGAATTCAACTCTTTTCATAGGTAAGTTTGTACGGAACCCTCAGAGCGCGAGTCCGACTCGCACTTGCCCAGTTTTTTTTGTTTTTTTATTCGCCATTTCATTTTTTTTTGTACTCAGTGCAGCAGTGATTAAAAAAAATAAATGATGCAGTCCAAGCCCTAGCCAAGTTTCGCAGGACTCTGAACGCGAGCTGATCCACAATTTCGAGGTTTATTTTAAAAGCCTGTTAAAACTTATTTTGAGGGTTATGATGAAATTACACTCCTAAATATGATCACATCCTTCAACCCTTCAAGTACATGCTTTTTCCATATTGTTTTGTGATGTAAAATGATTTTTGAATTAACACCGTTTAATTTTTTTTGTCGTAAACACACAATAAACGTATTGGTGCGTTAATTTTACAAAAATAGCAATATATATTCTGTGATATACATGTTTTTTCTAGACTTCAATGCACTATTTGAACATATCCTTGATGGATTTTAAAGGAGCCAAAATTGCCGTTAACAATATTTTATACCGATGCAAGATGCAAAGAAAGAACTCATTTTTTTTAGGCATTCCTTTGGCGCGTTTTCTTTTATCTGTCCACACCTTTATTAAGCAAGTAATTCAGGTCGATACTTTTATAGTTTCGCAGGAGATTGGAATGGCTTTTTCTGTTACCAAAGAGTGGGTCGTGATTGGAAGTGTGGCCAATTAATGGGAATAGGCTTGCCCCTGTCACGCAGCGTGAAGTAATACCATCCAACTATGGATGTGGGGCACAAGCCACCCCTTTCAGCTTATTATATTTTCGAACGCAGGCTGTTTTTATACGGCAGGACGTCTCTATTTACTGGTGTTTTGATGATGATTTGTAAGTCCCATATGCTTAATTCACAATGAAGTCATAAGTCAATCGTTCATTTTATTGTCACTTTAACTAATGACTCATAATGTAGTGTATTTCGCAATACAGAAAATTAAATTTTATTGCCACAATTTATTAAACTGTTTTTTTATCAGGCTGCTCGTCAGGCAGCCTCTAACAAAGTGCACAAAAAAATCCGCAAGTTATTTCTCTCAATAATTTCTAATGAACTGGTGAAGAAGTTTTAAATATTATTTTTGATACATGTGGGCAATATATTTTTTAATATTTTTATTTCATAGATCATAATTATCATTATGTAGATACCTAATAGTAAAAAATATACAACGTCAAAAAAGTAATTAAACGTAATTAAAAAAAAAATGTTAAAAAAAAGATAACCGACACGGGAAGAAACCTCCGCCATATTGGCGCGCTTGTTGTGACGTCAAAGTCTATTATGACAACAAACTATTAACTTCAAGTCTTTAACTCGTCATTAATGGCATTTGTGGAAAAGACACCACAATTTTGCCAATAACACGTGCAAATTATTAATAGACCATCAAAAGCTGAAAAGTATTTAGCGTGAATTAACAGTAAAATAAATATATATCTCTAAACATAAAAGTTCAAAATAAAAAAAATTCTTTGCAGACTCAGACCGACATTATGACCAGACTACAGATTATGACTATGTAAGTACATGACAGAAACTCGTAAGAGTGAAACAGAGAGAAAAAAAGAAAAAAAAAGTATGTAGTTACAATAGTTACAACTTAATTTTATTAATTTCACAACAAACTATCAAGCGGACAGATTACACTGAAACTATACGCACTCGGTGATATGACGTTTGCTGTCATAGACTTTGCCGTCACTTTTCCTCTGATCGAAAAATTGGAAAGCGATGCCACTCGCTTAAAAAAAAAAACATTTCTCGCTGGTGCTCGCTATTTTTAATTATAATGTAATTAAGTTTATTAAAAATATTTGAACCTTATTTAAATCATATACATAATATATTCCGTATTGTTATTGCTGTCTCTTAGCTACGAACCGGGGTCGGGCGTCTAATCCATCTCGATCATTTTTTGAGGCGATAAATCATCTAATAACTTCTCTCACTCTGGTGGAGTGGGACAGTGTGTCAGACTTTAACTGACTAAACTCACCTGTGTTATTTCAGTTGCCTTTTGCTTTTCAGGACCACGAAAATTCTTTAGCACAATTCCGCAGCCTTAGCAGGCATCGGCCCTACTACGCCTTTTCAGTTTTTCTGACAGCTCTTTGCTGACGTCCTTACCGCAACGCCCGACAGCAAGCAACCTATTGCTCATGGTTTCAGCCACCTCCTTTACTCGTATTAGGTACTGCATTGCAGAAAGAGGTGACCGCTACCTATACCCTCGCGCTCCGTACCATGGCCTGAACCAGGGTCGGGCACTCGTGGAGGCAATCGTCGCCGGTAAACGGGGTAGACTTCCACCGTATGCTCCACCGTTTCTCCTGCGTGATCCATACAATGGTGACAACCGGGCGTTACTTCCCACCGAATCTGAAACTGATACATTCCGAGAACAGGTACCGCCTCGGCTGTAATAACAAAGTTTTCTCACTTGCATCTAAATGTTTTATTTTGAATAAGAATGAGCCTACAAAAAATAAATTACCACTTGAGAGCAAAATATTGTTACTGAACAATGTCTAGATCTAATTTAATCCAATGGATCTCCCGAGACATCGGTAATGCGTGATAATTTGTAACATGCCTGTTTCATGGCAGTGGGAATATGAACTCTGGATTCATAAACTAATTTAATAAGCCATTAAAGCTATCTGGACCAGGAGTAGCCATGGTGATTTATAGCAATATGAGAACATTAAAAACGCATTACGAAAACATGACTTTAGGCGGAAAATTTAACAGCGCCATATATAACGTGGAACGGATGTTTTGTATTTGGCGGATATTAAAAAAAATGCCATAATTAAAAATACCGAGATTGCTTGTTTACATAACATGCTACTTTATTAGGGGACAGCGCTGGTGGGCGTCAACTTTGCTTATGTTTAGGAATTTTCTTTACAAGTTATTTGCAGAAACATTTTTTTTACTTGGAAAAAATTGCTTTCAATAGGTACGACAATGGAATGAAGGGAGATTGGAAATATTGAAGGGGAGGCATTTCTCGTACAGAAATACTTCACTAGAATCACACTGGTATTAAAAATGTGAAAGTTTGTGAGTGCGTGTGCATGTGTGTATGTTTGTCTTCACGCTCGATGGCTGAACGAATTTCGAGAAAACTTAGTATACGGGTTTTTTTTTCGGTGGAAAAACATCTAATGACATCCCTCGCTCTTTTGTGTCAGACTTTTACTGACTAAAAACCCACTCCTGTTCCTTCGTTACCTTTCATACCAGGGTTGAGTCTTCCTTTCAGAAGCAGACCCATGGCACCAGTAGGCTTCGACCCTGCTGGGCCCCTACGGTTTGCTGACATCTCCTTGAGGCGCGCGTGGAACAATACGCGTCGTCGATGACTTGGGCTCGGTCCGGACGGTTACCGGACAGTCGGACGGCAAGCTACCCATTGCTCGCCATCCCCAAGCCCGTGGCTACGGTGACCGGAAATTGGGATCGGGATCCCAGCAGCTGGACCTACGCTGGATACGGGTTAACCATGTCCTAGAATAGCACATAGCATAATTTTTTATCCCTAGAGTATGTTATGTTCTCTTGGGACAATTTTCTACTTTTACGCTTGCGAAGTTGCTGGTAGCATCTAGTATAAGTACTAATTGCTTACTTGATGCAGACGTGATGTGAAGTTTAGACGTGTTGTGCGGTCTCCAAGTAACATGGGACTAAGACAGGAAGATGATTTATTTATTTGTTAAAATTTAATGCAACACAAAAGTACAAAGGCGGACTTAATGCCTTAGGCATTCTCTACCAGTCAATCTAGAGTGGTGAAGAGAAAATGTGGCAGGTGATGGGTGGTGTGGTGGGTGTGTGGTGGTGTTTAAGATGATCCGTTCAGACTTTATATTAGGGCTTGAAAACTAAGTACACATATGAACCTATACATATATTTATTTATGTCACTGCTAACAAAACTGATGAGGCCTATTGTGGGTCATTGGGCCTCATCAGAAGGTTTAAAGTTACCCAAAGGTTAATGGAAAGGCCTTTGCTCGCAGTTTCCGTGCGCGATTGCATTAGGTATGATGATTCGCGGAGAACCAAGATTTCATTTCATTTAATCTTCATGCAAAGTACAAAGGCGGACTTAATGCCTTAGGCTTTCTCTACCAGTCAACTTAGGGTGGTGAAGAGACAATATGGTAGGTGCATAAAAAAAAATGTTATTTAGAGTAAAAGTATACATATAGTTAGAAAAAACATACATATTTATTTTATATATATATATATACAAGCTATAAGGTTGCCGATATAATCCAAAAAATCGTGAAACTTAAGTGGTAATGGGCACGGCACATTACTCATAGAAAAGATGGTCTATAGGGCCGAAAGGTGCTGGAGCGACGACTGCACACCGGAAGACGTACCTAGCGTTGGAAGGCCTCTCATTAAGTGGACCGATGACCTAGTGAGAGTTGCGGGAATCTGATGGATGCGAGACACACAGGACAGTTCGTTGTGGCGACACTTGGGTGAGCCCTATTTCTAACAGTGAACTTTTGGCTGGAATAATGATGATGAACAAGACTGCTTTGTATTCGATCGTACACTCAAAATAAGGTTCAGTTGAAAACCAGCGTCAGGTAACTGTCACGTAGTTGGCTTGATTTAATCTTCTAGATATTTGTTTTTACGTTCTGTGTATCTGAGTGTATCAATGCCAAATAAACATGTTTTCTTTCTTTCTTTCCATATACAAAATTATTTTTAGTATATGCGAAACCTGAATATAGTATGTTCAGAATCAGTATGTAACTAAATCGATTCTAATAATTTTTACACCATGTTATATTTTTTCCCAAAAATATATAATAAAGGTCACAAGTTGTACACCACCGACACTAAGTACAGCATAGGTCACGGCAGGTCATAGCGGGCATTAGGCGCCAGCGCACAGCTAGGTGCAGGAGCAAAACAACCCCCCAGTCACCCGGGTGGCCCGGTGACCATGTATTTGTGCAGACAACCGGATAACATAACAAGCTTATAACTTCGTGATTTTTCATGATACAGTTATGAAATTTTGTACATAGCTTATTTACATAAAAATACTAGTCACGTGTTTCGGGTTTCACATATACTAAAATTAATGTTGTGTAATAAGAAGTATTTATTTAAATACTAGCTTTTGCCCGCGGCTTCGCTTCCGTCAACTGACTACTATATCCAACTCTATCCTACTCTACCTTACTCTACCCTACTCTACCCTACTCTACCCTACTCTACCCTACTCTACCCTACTCTACCCTACTCTACCCTACTCTACCCTACTCTACCCTACTCTACCCTACTCTATCCTACTCTATCCTACTCTACCCTACTCTACCCTACTCTACCCTACTCTACCCTACTCTACCCTACTCTACCCTACTCTACCCTACTCTACCCTACTCTACCCTACTCTACCCTACTCTACCCTACTCTACCCTACTCTACCCTACTCTACCCTACTCTACCCTACTCTACCCTACTCTACCCTACTCTACCCTACTCTACCCTACTCTACCCTACTCTACCCTACTCTACCCTACTCAAAAAAAAAAAGTATCCTATGTCCGTCTCCTGGTTCTAAGCTACCTCCCCACCAACTTTCAGCCAAATCGGTTCAGCCGTTCTTGAGTTATAAATAGTGTAACTAACGCGACTTTCTTTTATATATATAGACTACTTGATTTACCTCCGAAAAACTACGTCTGTAGATGAGTAGATAAGATTCGCATCGTGAAACATCCGTTTCTACTCTCCAGTGCCTACAATTCCGTAGCATTGACCTACGCCGTATATTCCCGGAAAATAATGGCTGCCCCGGCGCGATGCATAGCTCCACGAAGTTGTAAAGGTGACTACAGAGTAATGTCAAGAGGGCGGTCAGGCACTCAGAGGTCAGTAAAGTACAACTTACAGAACTGTGGTCAACAATCCTTTAGACAATTTTGGTGTGGTATTGTAGGTACTGTTGCAAAGTTTTTTTTCTTTTGTCTTTGCGCGGTTTGTGTATTTGGCCAGTGTTAAGTTTAGAAAATATTTAAACAAATCTTTTTACCGTCCGTTAGAACGATTTTGACTTCTATTGCGTTGGTGCCATAACAAATGGCAGCTGCAGTAAATGTTGGTATTGTAACCACTTTATTTGGGTTCCGTACCTCAAAAGGAAAAAACGGAATCCTTATAGGATCACATTGTTGTCCATCCGTCTGTCTGTCTGTCAAGACCATTTATCTCGAGAACGCGTGGAGGTATCAAGTTGAAATTAAAACCATATAGGTACTCAAGTCTGCGGTCCCTTGAAGCTATGAAAAATTAAACTTCTAAGTTAACAAAAAAAAAAGATACGGCCATTTATGTCGCAAAAATCGTAAATTTGACACTCCTAAGGAAATCGAAATTCACAGGGTACATCCCGTTGATCTAGAACCCTGAAATTTGGCGTGAAGCAAGTTCTTATAGCACAAGTATAGGAATAAATCTGAAAACTGAAAATTTGTAGTTACGTCACAAAAAAAAAAACTTTTTTCTATTCCGAAAAATCTTCGCAACTCGATTTGGGAATTGAACTATTTACATAAGTTAGTTTGTACGGAACCCTCAGTGTGCGAGTCCGAATCGCACTTGCCCAGTTTTTACTTTTAATGCCATCCTTCATCATAATCATCATTTCAGCCGAAAGAAGTTCACTGTTGGACATAGGCCTCCCCAAGTGTTGCCACAATGAACGGTCCTGTGCGTCTCGCATCCATAGGATTCCCGCAACTTTTACCAGGTCATCGGTCCAGCTGCTGGGATCCCGATCCCAATTTCCGGTCACCGTAGCCACGGGCTTGGGGATGGCGAGCAATGGGTAGCTTGCCGTCCGACTGTCCGGTAACCGTCCGGACCGAGCCCAAGTCATCGACGACGCGTATCGTTCCACGCGCGCCTCAAGGAGATGTCAGCAAACCGTAGGGGTCCAGCAGAGTCGAAGCCTACTGGGGCCAAGGGTCTGCTTCTGAAAGGAAGACTCGGCCCTGGTATGAAAGACAACGAAGGAACAGGAGTGGGTTTTTAGTCAGTAAAAGTATGACACACTCTGATTTTCCCACCGAGAAAAAAAAACAGGTCATTGGTCCACCTTGTAGTTGGCCTTCCATCTCTGCGCCTATAGAATGCCATCCTCATGTCTATTGAATAGAAGTCAAGATCGGTTGAACAGACAGTAAAAAGGTTTATTTAAATGTCTGATCTTAATGAGAATGGAGTAGAGTTACATGACAGATATTCCTTCCATCAGATTTGAAAGGTTTCCACTTACTTAATATTGTTAAAAAAATCTTTCTATTTGAAATTTAGCATAAAGATACTTTTTGACAAAAAATAAATTTGTCAACTAACCAATTCAATCAATTCTTAAATTACGCCTCACGAATTTATACAAATTCAATCACGAATATTGACACCATTTTCCTCGATTCCTAGATTCTACTTTCTAATTTCCTTAACAAGATTACAAAATCTTGTGATCATGATGAGAAAACCACAAGGTAACCTCAACAAAATGCAAACTTAGGCACCAAACTTATCACGCGCTTCCCTTCAAACACATTCCCCAAACGTAAGCCACCTCCACACATTTGATATGCCATCATAGTGCTCAAATAGGTAACCGATCTAACAACTTTAATTAATAATGTTCCCGAACTAAACCAGGGACATAACTTGTTAAAATATTACGTGAGTTAATTCGCAAGTTTGTCACGGCTTTATGACGTATTTACCTGATGTTCATGTCGCAGCCAACTAGCGTAATTCGCCATTCAATTTACAGCCTAGCCTTTTTACTGAACTACTAACTGCTCGAAAGATATTCAGCCATTCAGTCAAACATTTAGGCAAATGCATTCAGTCGGCAATATGCTGACGACGATCATAAGTAAAATAAACTGACGGAGCCCCACTGAGTGGGACTTCAACTTCTGTCGGCAGAGTTTATAGAAACCTATCATAGGGCTTCATTTGCTCGCTTTGCTCCCTCATTTTAGCCTCCGTCATCTCCGCATGGAGATGCAACGCCGGTGCAAAACTCCACTGCCGTGACAAGTCGTAGCATGGCGGACAGTTTCGGCTGAATGTCATGTTGATATGGCGACAGCGACTGTCGCAATCGTTAGGTTGCGACAGTCAGTTATGGAGTGTCAGTTATGGAGTAATCATGGCGGTAAGTCCCCTATTTCAGAAATGGCTGGAGAAGCGTGATCATCGTCATTGAAGACGTGTGATGTTCCACGCGCACCTAAAAGAGGTGTTAGCAAAACTGTAGGGCCCCAGCAGGGTCGATGCTTGTTAAGGCCATGGAGAATTTATGAAAAGGAAGCCCGTGGTCCTAGAACACAATATAGGTAACTGAAGGACACGGTGTGGTTTTAGCCTTTTGGTCCACCCTAGAGCGAGTCATTGGATGATTTTTCTACTCAAAAAAAGACCCCTTCATCTTTTTCGAACCTAAGCTGTCCGTCTCGGCCTGCTCCAAGTCTATTTCTAGTTTTATTTTTTCTTTTTTACTTGGTCATCTTATTATTTGAATGGCCTGAGCATTACCAAGCCAGTACATTAAATGTTGTTGTTACGTATCGGCTGAATATAATTCGAGCCGCTAGTGGAACGGAGCCGTTTTACTTTCAAGCTAGGTTATTAACCGAATGGCGAATTAAGTGGCTGCGACATTCATATCGATGATAAACTATGTTTGGTGTAATGGAGCCTGTGCATGTGGTCTGTCGGTGAAGGTGTTACTTGCTCTTAAACTTTTAAGCGTCGACATCATTTGTTATAATTATATGTAAATACTTGTGGGTTGTGATTAATATTATCTACTTTCGTGTTGTAACTAGCCTCCGTCATCTCCTTCAAACCTAAGCTATCTGTGTCAGGATGCCCCATCTTTTTCCGTTACATGATCAATCTATTGTATGAATGCTCTCAGAATTCGCCAGCCAGTTCATTAAATATTGTATTAGACGCATCGGCTGAATATAATTCAAGTCGATAGTGGAACGAAGACGCTATCAGGCTGGGCTATTAACTGAAAAGCGAAATAAGTGAGTTAGCGATATTAATGTATTCGATGGTAAACTATATTTTACGTAATGGAGCATATGGTGTGTCGGTGAAGGAATTACTAGCTCATAAACATTCTAGTATTGACGTCGCTTGTGATAATTGTATGTACTTTTGTGTTGTAATTAAATATTATCTACCTGCATGTTGTGACTTTAGCCCCCATCTCCTTTGAACCTAAGCTGTCCGTGTCAGGGTGCCCTAAATCTTTTTCCGTTACATGGTACATAAATGGCCTAAGCATTAGCCAGCCAACTCATTAAATGTTATATTAGACGCATCGGCTAAATATAATTCAATCTGCTAAGGGAACGAAGGCGTTTAGCTAGGCTATTAACTGAATGGCGAATTAAGTTAGTTGGATGCGATATTTACATGAAAAAAAAAAAAAACTAAAATTTTTAAACTTTATTATACGTAATGGAGTCTACTGTGCATGTTGTCTGTCGGTGTCTGTGTTACTTGTGTATAAACTTTCGAGCGTCGATGTCGCGTATGATAATTTTATGTACTTATGTGTCATGATTAATTATTATTATTGTATTTCTCAGTAGCAGCCCAAAGTCTGGCTTTGAGCTCGGTTGACAATAGGCTTGCCGTATTATATGGGGCTTAAACTGGTGAAATGTGGGTGTACCGCCAAGCCTTCGCAGAATACAGATGTACCTATATAATATCAAGCCAAAAGTTCAGAGAACGCAGGAGCCATGTTTCTTATTTTATGTAATTAATTACGATTGGATTTAAGAGATGGATTATTTTTACCAAAATAAGTGACAGAATTAATCTTAAGTAGGTAATCCGGGAGATTTTCTCTTCTAAATATTCTGTGTTCCATTTGGCGTACCTAAATTGATTCGTGGTTTTAATTTGTTTTCTCATTTGCAAACATCTACAGTTGTATGCTTAGGACTCTATAAATACGAGGAAGTAATGATTTATTTATTTAGAAAGACCATCGTATGTGATTTTATGAATTTACACTTCAGAAATAGAAGTTAATGTTAGGTAGGTCATTTTTGACTTTTTTTTTATAAATGATGGAAATGTGAGAAATATAAGCGTCTATAATATTTTGTTTTTATTGTTTTAGATATATTGTGATCAGTGTCTATGTTTGTTACTACTTCATGCTCGAACAGTTGAATGGATTCGGATGTTTGGCACACAGTTAGACCATATCCTAGAATAAATAGGGGTGGGGGGTGGGTGGTAAAGGGAGATATATTGATGATATAAGTAATGTGGTGATATTTTTTTAAAAACAATAGTATACTCTATTCCTATGCATAATATAATATGTTACTAGTATGAAAATATTTATCCTCCTCAAGCTCGTAACAACTCGCTAGCGCTTTCTCATGAATGTACTTGCTTGGAACTGTGTGGTATTCTGTTTTTTTTTTTTTTAAATTTCACCATATTACATAAATTCAATATATCTCCCTTTACCATACATAGACTTTTTATCCCCGAAAGTATATTCTCATGGGACAATTTTCTACTTTTGCGCGAGCAAAACTGTTGGCAGCGACAATTCGGTTCTTAGAATCAAATAAATAACCTAATTTAAAATTCAAATAAATACAAAACATGTTTTAAGCACAAAATCAAATTACACCTGCAAATTACCGAAGAAATTCAATATTATATCGGACGAAAATAGTCCGAATTTGGCTGCGGTAATCGAAGCTGTTAAATGCCTAACTTCCTTTGATGTTTGCCTAAACCGCCATCAGAGTTGGCGGCTAAATCTCGCCATATGAAAGCGGAGAGCAATTTAGTGATGTGAGTTAGTTATAGCTCGCTTTGAAGATTGTTTTTGGTAAAATTGCTTAATAGGTACACGACGTATTTACCTTACCTTAGTTCCTGGAAACAAGTTAAAATTTGCGTGCCCTATATAAGATATTAAAAAACCTAATTAACCTCTCAGGTACCAGTGTACCGAATACTATCTATATACTATTACGTAAAAATAAGGTTTAAGTTAGCTGGTACCGAGGTGTACCGAATTCGGTACACTGGTGTCTGAGAGGTTAAAATATAGGATCATTGGCATTAATTGATGTCAATCCACGCATTGACATACTTTTTTACGTAGGAATTCATCAAATGTCTTCTCTCGTTCTGGAAGGAGAGTGAGTGACAGGTTACTGACTAAAAGTCACAGTGTTTCTTCAGTTTGCACTTCAGGGAACGGTAATTCTTTCGAACAATCGGCAGCCTTACCAGCCCCCCTAGCCAAGTTACAATCGTTTCGTTCGCGCTGAACGCCTCGAGTAGGCCACGCCTCCGATTCCTTTGTTCTGACCACGTGACTGAGCGTTGAGATGACGTCAGAACCAAGGAATCGGAGGCGTGGCGTACTCGAGGCGTTCGACGCGAACGATACGATTATAACTTGGCTAGGGGGGCAGGCATCGACCTTATTTGACCCCGCCAATCTTGATGACATCTCTTTGAGGCGCGCGTGGTGTCAACCTGGACTTAGTCCTTACCGAAAGGCGAGCTACCCAATGCTCGGCATCCGCAAGCCTGCGCCTCCAGCCCAGCCAGCCCCGCCAGCGGGGCAGACCTCCGCCGTGTTCTCCGGGCGATCCACACAATTTTGACACCCGGGTGTTTTTTGCCGCTGAATCAGACAATGGAACGTTCCAAAACAACCGTCTCCGGTGAGGATCTGCGTCAGGCAGAAAGTCCGTCAATCATGCTGACATCTCTTTGAGGCGCGCGTGGAAAACAACGCGCCGTTGGGCGTTGACCCGGACAGTCACACTAGGCTAATGAGTCTTGCTAGAGTAAATACCTATTTATGTTTTTACTGTACCATTTTTGCTGAATATTTCGTTTTATAAATTTCTAATTATATTTTGCGGTGGGAAATTATCTAATGGCTTCATCCTCTCTAGGGCAGAATAGGAGGATTTGTACTGACAACAACCACACCTATGTTTCTTCAGTTTCCTTTTGCGTTTTAGAACCCAAGGTTACCACATTCATAACTTCTGGAAAGCACTTTTACATCTGACGTATGACCGCCCCAGATATTTTATTATTGTGTTATATTTATGTTAATTTTGTATGTGCGTCTGCAGACTACTGTATTTTGGTAGTAGCTTAGTTATTTATCTAAAGAAAAGAGTAATTTAAAATGCCACAGAATTTTTTTTTTTAAACTTTGAAATGTATAGGTACGTTAAAAAATATTTAAATATTAACTAAACAATTGCAAAACCAGCTTGAGGATTTCACAACTGTTTTAGACATCTCTATGCTTCCCCGTTATTTGAGTTGGCTGTGCGGCGTAATTGAGAATCAATGCATGCAAGGGAACAGGCAATTGTGTGTGTTTAATAGCTTCATTATTGCATCTTATGTCCAATATCGTACACAAATCGGACATGGATGTCCGTAACGAAGTGACTGATAACTTCTTTGGCTAAATAGTGAGGGTCCGATTATTAGAGAAGTATGAATAAGAATTTTTCTATTTAGAAGTATTGGCTTACGGTGAAAGGAAATACTGGAAAAGCGGCCTAGCTAGACGTAATTGCAGTTTCCAATCTCATATATATTAGGTACAGTCACGAGCAATAAGATATATACATTGTCACATTTTCTATCTATCTTAACTTCTGACAAGAAATAAGTGTACGACAATTTGTTCTTAATTACTTGTTTGATGGTTAAATAGTCGTTCAGTTATTTCTTGAACGGTGGAAGTTAAAGTAGATAGAAAATGTATATCCGTGTGCTAAATTTCATCCAAATCCCTTCAGCAGTTTCAGCGTAAAGGGGTAACAAACATACGCAAACACACATATTGGAACTTTTGCCTTTATAATATATTATTAGTATGATAAATACGTTTTGGTATTACAAAATAAGAATTTTTTTTGCAGAGATTGTTCACCAAACTAAGCAGTGTATGAATGGAGGAGCTTTTGTCTAGGAAAAAGAATTGCCGTGAACTTTTATTAATCTAAAACATTGTAACAAAAATTGTATTAAACTCAAGTTTATTACAATTTTTACCACTGATATCATAATTACCATCATCATCATTTCGCCCGAAAACGTTCACACCTGGACATAGGATCCCCAAGCGTCGCCATAATAACCGGTCTTGTGCGTCTCACATCCGTCATATTCCCGCGACCCTCACCAGGTCGTCGGTCCTCCTTGTGGGAGACCGCTGATATAATCATCATCATTTCAGCCGAAAGACGTCTACTGTTGGACATTGGCTTCCCCCAAGTGTCGCCACTATGACCGGTCCCATGCGTCTCGCATCCATCGGATTTCCGCGACCCACACCAGGTCATCGGTCCACCTTGTGGGAGGCCTTCCAACGCTGCGTCTTTCGGTACGTGGTCGCCACTCCAGAACCTTTCGTCTCGACCATCAGTTCTGCGAGCAATGTGCCCTGCCCACTGCTTAAGTTTGACGATTATTCGAGCTAAGTCAGTAACCTTGGTTCTCCTGCGGATATCTTCATTTCTCTCCGAACATAGCTCTTTCCATTGTTCTGATTTCTCGCTGATATAATAAAATGTATCTTTGTTGCCCCAGTTCAACAAGGCTTAAAGCTCAATCCTATTTCTTCTCAAATATCGAACAGTACAGATATAATTACAATACCACATTACAATTACGGTTATAAATTGAACATGATTGAAATTTCTAATTAATTGTTCATTTGACGTCGGCTTAATGAACACCGTAGGACCTATTAACGCCAGCAATCGGGTATTTCTGGTGCATACCTACTATAGTGTATGTTATGCGACGAGAATGCCTGATTGTTTGCCCGTTACGTGTTAATGACGTGCTCGTAGTTTTTCTATAGCCTTGTCTGAAAAGTTGAAGTGAAATTCAAAAGTGAGTTATTCATAGTTTCTATGGAAATTATGGGATATTGTTAGTTAAGCTGAAGCTAGTGATCTTGTGCCAGCGGCTTTGCCTACGTGAGTGTAGAAAATATAATATAGCCTAAGTCACTCAGGTCATATCACATATGTTAAGAGATAAAAATGAAAAATGGACGAGATTAATAACAGAGTGGTAACCAAGAGATGGAAAAAGAAATGAAGGACGTCAGACGACACGATGGGAAGACGAAATAAAAAAGTAGGTGGTCCAGAATGGACAAGAATAACAAAAGACCGAGGAGAATGGAAAGCTTTAGAGGAGGCCTTTGTCGAAGGACAAGCTAAACCGGTTGCCGAAAAATAAATAAGTAAATAAATAGAAAATAAGTTAAAAATAAAATGTTAGGAAATAGAACCTTTTAAATTATAAACTAGTTTTAAGGCATGTAAATATTCATTGTAAGTATTAGGAAAAGAAAAGCAATAAAGGCAATTTTTTTATTTATTTATTTTAAGTCACTCAGGCCTACTATCCACGGGCGCGTAGATTCATAGACGCGTATTCATTATTATATATACGCTTGGTGTACGTTTGCTCGAAGCTTACATACTAAACTATGAAACTCTGTTGTCGGATCGGCAACGTCGTACCGTCGTGTCGTACGTAAGCTGTGAGCAGGCGTACACTAAGCGTATAATGACGAATACGCGTCTACGAAGCTACGCGTCCGTGGACTACTGTCCACGGACGCGTAGCTGACGCTATCACTGAGACCTACTGGCCTCAGTGATAACAGGTTACACATGATCACTACACAGTCGGTACCTGAATATAGGGGTGTCGTCAGCGAGGTAAGCCTAAAAAATCAATTACATTTTTTATTTTATATAAACTAGTGCTTGAATGCGATCCCATCTTATGGTAAGCAGTGATGCAATCGTTGATGGTGAGGCGTACTAGTTTACATGCCAGTAGATTTCGATTTAATCAAAATTCCCAAGCCCTCCATAATTATTGTAGTCGAGTGAAATTTAGACACTATTATTTAGTATCTATAGACACTATATTTCATTGCCGGCACGCTTGGCGCGGTGGTTGAGCGATTGGCTGCTGCGCTGCGTGTCTTGGGTTCGATTTCCGCACGGAACAAACTAGAAAAAGAAGAAGAGAAACTAGTTCCGGGTCTGGGCCGGAACTAGATTCTGAGATGTACTGTGTATGTGAGTTAACATGTTTGAGAACGCTCCCACGACACAGGAGTAGTAAATCCTGGTAGAAGCAAGATTTTTTCACATCACTACATTTTATTTTTCCATTTTCAAACCAATGCATCCCTTCTCAACAGCGGAAAAAAAATTAAGCCATTTTATTAACCTACCAATCAGTAATTATTTTGGCATATTCAGTGGTACACGTGACACGTTCGTTTCTTCGTGTAACGAATATTCATGTACCGTTTGTACGTTGTAAGGAGGATTAGTTGTTCCCCAAGGAATCTTGAGACATTTATTAGGTAAAACCACGATCGATCAAAGTCTTTCTACTTCATTAATCATGCTCATCAAGCAACACTGCTGTTAGTATATTTTCTTCAAGATATTCACATTTTCCTTATTTCGTTAATGTTATATTTCGTTTTATAATCAATGTTAAGCTGGATATCGTGACGTTGTTTTGAAACTGCTTAACGTAATGAAGATCCGGGCGTATATTTTATGTAAGACGTTATTTTTTCAGGCAGTGTTGTGGCAAAAGCTTGATGGTTACAGGTCAGAGGCCAATGATACCTACATTAATCGTCTATTATTACCTTCAAAAGAAAATAGATTTAAAAAATGGAGAATTGGGGTACATATATATCCATCAAGCAGGAGTTTAAGCATCGGTCACATTTACCACTATTCACCAGGGCGCCATGTTTTTTTTTTTTTTTTTTTTATTTATTGATAGGCTCGCGTTTGTCCACTATCTAACCTGATGGTAAGCGATGATGTGGCCGACGATAGAGCACGCTTGCCTAGAAGTAACCTATTCACTCTTGACTTAAAGACTGCTAGGTTGTAGCTATCAGGAAACTCAGACTCCGGCAGGGAATTCCACTCCTTAGCTGTACGTGTAATGAATGTGTTCCCAAAACGCTTTGTATGTATGGGTGGGATTTCCATTATGTACCGATGGCGCAACGCCGTACGTCTAGTGGTCCGATGATGGAACGGACTTGGTGGAATTAAATTGTGCAATTCCAATGCACAGTCCCCGAAATGTAATCGATAGAAATGTTTGAGGATATCTTATTGACTAGTATCAGTGTGTGGCTATCAAAGTTTAGTATTCCATGTTGGAACTGAAGTAAGTACCTTGGTAACCACAGACTTAGTTCCAAGCGTAGCTATGCGAAGCCCTATCGTAGGGCTATTCGCTATTTCTATTGATAAGATAAATAATTACATCGTGATGTCACATTCGTTAAAGGCTATAAATTTTTATTTTTTTATTTATTTAACGATTTATGTACACACACAAAATAAAAGATTAGAAGAAGGAAACAGTAAAATAGGTACAGGGGTGATGCTTATTTCTAAAGAAATCTCTTCCAGCACACCTGCGATAGAAGAGTTGGAAGAAAATAGAGATGTAGACACATGATATTTATTTGGCAAATAGGTTCTAAAAACACTTTTACGCGTCTATTTTAGATGAGTCAGACTAGATGAGGCCAGTGTCTAGTCGTCTCTCATGCCCCGGGTAGTGGGTTCAAATACAAATGTTTTTGCTAAGTTTATATAATTATGGAGTTATTGACCACGTATTGACTGAAAGAAAACAGTGTGGGTATAAAAGCGTACAGTAACATGTTGGCATTGTTATATGACGAGGATATAAAGTAAGTATATATTAAGGTTTAGGTACTTTGTTCCATCCGAAATACGTTGTAGAAGAAAATGGTGTAATGGCCATTTTTAGTAATGCGTAAGTGACGCATAAAAGAATTTATAGGTATATAATGTTACGGATACTAGGCACTCGTATGTTTGTTTTCTGGTAGGAAATCATCAAATGGCTCCTCTCGCTCTGGGTGGAGCGAGAGGGAGCATCGGACTTTTACTGACTAAAACCCACTAGTGTTCCTTCAGTCAGTTACTTTTTGCGTTCCAGGGCCACGGTAACTCCTTCAAATAATACCGTAGCCCCCTCAAAAGTTGGTCTGAGTTAATTTAAGAATAGTACCCGATTTATAATGATACCTACTATTCAATAATTATATGTATACACTTGTGTTATTATAATTTCAGCTATTTTCATGTGTTGACAGTTAAAATAGCTCCAAATAAATTTCAAAGTTCTTCAAGATAATATTATTATCCATTGCTATGTTATTATAATACCTACTTTACCTGTTTACTTAGAAAACATTTCATTTTAATATTCAAGTTGTTTGTTAGTATCAAAACGGTAAACCCGGTAGTTTTGGTAGATATAAGAGTCAATGAAAACCTTCTATTTTGATAACAAACAAACAATTAATCTAAAAGCAGGACGAAATAAAATAATATTCATATACAATATCTAATCGAATTTTTGTTTTAATGATTTCTAAGTAATTCTAAAAGCAGCCAAATACTTATTTGGCAGCAATTATCAAGATAAACAAAACATAAATAAAATGAAATGTCAATAAAAAAAAACACATTAAGAGGTGTACAATAAAGTATATATAAATAAATAACATTGTGTGTGTGCCTCACGACTGCGCCAAAAAGGTTCATTCATATTCTGCAAATACTTTGGTGATTAAAAAAACCCTTGTCATCTAGAAAAATATACAATAGTCATTAGGAGAGTGTTTTCAAGTGTTATGTCTCCTGTGCGCTCTCTGGCTTGTCTCTGGTATCGACAAATGATGTTGGTGCTTTGGGCGTCTTTGGTTATTATAAGCATAATTAGTATTTTTTAATGTTCTTGCTGCTTGCTGGGACTCAAAACTCGTCTCTAGGAGAGGGAATGCCGTAATCCACCACGCGAGCCCAGTGCGGGTTGGTGGATGTCACATGTCTTCGAATTTTTGGTTCTAGGACACTAGTTTTCTAAGTGGTGATTTACACAAAATAATGCGCCTGACTGGGTTTGAACTCGCGACCTACAACTCGTAAGTTGGTACCGTTACTACAGGGCCACCATTGCTCCTACTGTTGCTGTTTTCGGCTAATGGCTCACTAATGTACATGTCGGCGTTTTTTTTTTATTTGGTGGGAAAATCATGCAATGACATCCCCCACTCTTGGGCGGAGCGAGAGATAGTGTCAGACTAAGTCGGCGTATGATCGCCATCGGTGTCGACATCACACAAAATATACAGTCACAGTAATATAGAAATGCCATAATTTACAGTGTTTATTCTATGGGCAGCGAAAGAGTGCCCTTTTAATCACATTACATCGTTTTTTATACACAGAAAGTGACAAGCATAAAATTAACAAATTAAGGTAGAAAAATATTTAAAATAAATAAATAGAACGGAAGTTTTCACAGTAAATTCTTATTTAAATGACCGGATGCTCTGATATTTTAAAGAAATAAAAAGGAGGTCAGGTTAAATCCTCACAGAATGTTGCAATATTTTAAATATTCGAAAGGGAAGTTATCAATTATAATCCTTATATAAATTCAACATGATGTTGCAATATTAAAAGAAATACACAGGAAATAATCAAATTAAATCCTTATCAAATAATGGTTTTGCACCCATATACACTGTTTTTAAATATTGACTTGACATTTACACATACACATTTTAAGTCACACTTTTATGTGTTAAGTCGATTTTATCTTCCCATGTCTGTTTTTTTTTCCATTGCAAGTTCCGTAAGTATGTCCGTGGCATAAAAGTAGGCCCTACCAATTCTGGTATTCACCAGCCCTAAAATTACGTCAATTCCTTCCATGCTCTCATCTTTTACACACATTGATTTTAAGTATTAAAACATGTTTTATTTACCCATCATTTTATTAAACATCGGTTAACATTAACAAAAATAGACCAAAATTAATTTATTTTACACATTGCCGGTGGACTAGCAGGTACTCTATACAATCCCCTGGAATTGTATACATTACCTAGGTAAAGTATGTATGGGACAATTTTTGGACGCCCAAGTTATTCTATACATTGCCTAGGTATTGTATAAATACCTGAATTATACAGATTGCCGGTAACATAGAGAAGAAGAGAATAAGGTAATTCACCCCTTTAGGGGCTGAAATGGGGGCTTAAAGTTTTTATGGAAAAACCTACTTTTACGTGGGCGAAGCCGCTGGCAGAATTTAGTTTGATTATAAATATAAGTTAGTGTAGTGTGGTTTACTTCGTAAGAGGTCGTTGAAGTATGCGATATATTCTTCCTGTCTTTCCTCTACTGCTACTTCGAATGAACTGTTTGAAGAAGGAACTGACTTATTTTTGTTCCGTAACGTAACATTGTTCGTGTGAATCTCAGCATTTGTAGTGATAGGATTATTAAATTGTCTTGAGTTTTCTGCCATCCTGCTTTCTAAATAACAATACTTCCTATAATACACTTATTGAATATTATACAAATGAAGGTTTTCTAAAATGATGTTCACCAGATGGCAGCATTGAATCGTCAGGTCACTGACCTCTACTATTTACCACACTGTGCTGGCGGCCGTCAAAGTGCTTTTGTGCCCGTTTGATATTCGCCATTTTGGCGCTGTCGGCCGTAGTGAGTGTTGGCGAGTATATACGGTACTAAAATTAATAATGTCACGCCACTTACAATATACACATGACCTCATTTTTCATAAGTTTTATATAATTCGTGAAGCAGGAATAACACGGAATTCGAACGAAATTAATTCAAAATGCAAAAATACTTCAGACTACTTGTACACTTCTCTGCAGCCATTTGCATGTAAGTCAAAATTAGTTCTCTGGACGCTCGCAAGTGGCGCTTCAAATAGGCACAAAAAATTAGCTGTCTAACATATGGAACAGCCTGACCAGTGGTATAGTCAGGTCCAGGCACCTGTCAAAACGCTCATGTTAATGACATTAGTTAAACTGACGTCAGCGTCATGTATACGTTTTCAAACGTAGAAGACCTCTCGGCTAAGTGGTGCCAACTGGTGTGAATTTTCCTGAAATTCTTCATTGAAAAAGTACAATAGTTTGTGGGTACTACTCGACCAATCGTATTTATCATTTGTGATCAATGGATTACTTTGGTTTGTGTGTTTATTATTTTAATATGTAGATCTCTCATTATTTTATTAAATTTTGTATGTTATCTCGGTATAATTTTAATGATTTGTACTATCACAATAACTAACAGTTTATTTTACAAGAAATTCAAGTATTTAGGTACGTTAACACACTCGCAGGTTTTAAAATTCAGGATTATTAGTTCCGAACAAATAACTGCTGGCTAGAAAAATTTGCTTGCAGAGTTTTTGACTGTCGCTTTTTATTTTTAGTCTAAATGCTGTGTTGAGTCACCGAGTTGCTAGCTGGTCGGTTTTCTATCGTTTATTTATTTTGGGGATTGTGCACTGGAATTGCACAATCTAATTCCGCCAAGTCCGTTCCATCATCGAACCACTAGACGTACGGCGTTGCACCACCGGTACATGGGAGACATCCCCCCATACGCACAAAGCGTTTTGGGAACACATTTATTGTGCGTACAGCCAAGGAGTGGAATTCCCTGCCGGAGTCTGTGTTTCCTGATAGCTATAACTTACTTCTAGGCAAGCGTGCTCCATCGTCGACCAAATCATCGCTTACCATCTCCGCATTACAAAAGGTCAGGTTTTACGCCTATTTTTCCGCATCCGCCTCCGATTAAAACTTCTTTATATACATATTCGTTTGAGGTTCAAGTTCAAGCAGTGCGGCTGTGGAATACTTTGCCCGTGTCAGTAGGGCAAGCTCAAACACTCACAATTTAAAAAAAAATATGGTTAAGGATCACTATCTCTCCTCTTAAACGTTATTAAATACATTATTTATCTGCTTTCATATACATGTATATATATATTATATATTGTTTGTATTAAATGTATTTTATTACGTATGTTTTGTATATATATATCTATAAATAGTACACCACGCACTACCTGCGTATCTTTTTCTCCTTCTCTGACAAATCCATCCAAAGGTTGTCTGTAAAAAAAAAAAATACAGTCTTGAGCATCGACGCAGAGTTGCTAGCCTGTCGGTTTTCTACCGGTTGCATTTCGGGGAGTGTGCGTCGGAATTGCATAACCTAATTCCGCCTAGCCCGTTCCAGCATCGGACCACCAGACGTACGGCAATGCGCCACCGGTACATAGTGGACATCCCACCTATACGCACAAAACGTTTTGGGAACACATTCATAGTGCGTACAGCTAAGGAGTGGAATTCCTTGCCGGAATCTGTTTTTCCTGATGGCTACAACCCGGGAATCTTTAAATCAAGAGTGACTAGGTTACTTCTAGGTAAGCGCGCTCCATCGTCGACCGCATCGTCGCTTTCCATCAGGTGAGTTAGCGGTCAAGCGCGAACCTATCAAGAATAAAAAAAAAAAAAATACAACCGACTTCAAAGTAAAAAAAAAACACTGAAAAGTGCAAAATAACTTTGATTTCGGAAGTCGGTGTTTCTATAATAGTTTTGTCTTTTATTTGTTATTTAACACCTTTAACGAAATTAAAGTTATTTTGCACTTTTCAGTGTTTTTTTACTTTGAAGTCGGTTGTATTTTTTTTCTGTAATTTTTATTTTATTTTACACTGTTTAGTTATGGTACCACCACTAAAAAGAACCCCTCAGCCAAACTTAAATACCTTATAGCCAGAGTGGATCTCATGACAATTCTAATAATCCCAAACACGGTTAGATTACATTAATTTATTACAGAGTTCCGGTGCCTAACTTCAGGCTTCATCATCAGATCAGTTCGATATATTCCCCCTCTACTTTCAGTCAGGCATCGACTACACGTATAAACAAAGCAATTTTACTTGTTACGACGGTTCTGCTGTGATCCTATGAGGAGTTCTGTTCCATATCTTCAAAGTTCATGATCAGATCATAACAATATTTCTATGGGACCAACTCGGAAGTATAACCTTCCATCAAAAAAAATATGTCAAAATCGGTCCACAATTGACCGAGAAATCGGTGAACATACATAAAAAATAAAAATAAAAAACATACATTCAACCGAACATATAACCTCCTCCTTTTTGAAGTCGGTTAAAAAATCGCTTTTAGTGATAAGACCGCCCATTGTGACACCCTATTAATTTTAAGTTCCTATTGTAATTTTATTATAGGTGTACAATAAAGAATATATCTATCTATCTATATCCCTGAAATTTCAATACTCCATAATATTTCATTTATTGCAGTAGCACATTGAGAAATCACACGTTTTCTTCAATTTAGAAATACACAAAATGACCTTTTATGACTGTGTTTGTTTATTTTTAAGGAAGTCAAAAAAGTTTTTAAGCTTTCTTAGGAAAAATACCCACATCCGGAAGAACTGAAAAAAACATACCTAAACATTTTGCTGACAACAACGTCATATCATCTACAAAATTAAATAAATGGTACTCTGCACAATCTCAGCAATTTTTAATAAAGAAAATAATAACACCTAGGATTCTTTCTCGAGCATTTTTTAAAAATACCCTCACGTAATAAGAGGCAAGGATCGTCACGGGTCATTTTAGTCCGATATGATGGCTTGAGGATTTCAATATGCGGCGTATTTGAAATATCTCCGGGCGACGGCGTTCCTGGACGGAACGTCTACGGGGAAACCACGGTAATCAATTAAATTTCTCGAATAAAATATGAAATTAAATTCCTTTCTTTGTTGTCGTGCCATTTTTAGGAAGTATATTCTTGCAGTCGTCATTTTAAGTTTTGTGACATATTTAACTACGAAAATAAAAAATTATTTAATTTTACTGCCATATAACACGCCGTTTTTCAAACGTGAGTACGCCACGCAAATTTCTGTCACATATTTTTCATATATATGTTGCTAAACTTAGGTTTTGAACAGGCGTTATTGCGAGGCTGCACGAGCGTTTCGCATCTGTTTTTTCTAATTGGATTTCAGGTCACCTAAAGGGAAAAATCCTTTGACCTCGTTAAGCAGGCTAATGGAGACCAGCCTCATCACTCGAGAGACGTTTTTAATTAAGTTTTCCGCACCCAACCATGTATTTGTTGACTTAAATATTGGACAGAAGAGTTTTACCATTGACTAAATAACGTACGTACACTCTGGTAGTAGTAGTAGTTAGCCTATTATGTCCCACTACTGGACAAAGTCCTCCCTCTCCCTTTTTTCACACACGTCTGTCCTCGGCCACTGTGGGCCAGTCCCTCCGGTAATAATTGTTCTGGTAGTTATTTTTTTTTATTCAAATAAAATAATGCGAGAATTTTCCTTAATCGTCACTTAACGATACATGAATGTGGCTTATATCCTTAAACAAAGACATCCTGAGTAACGTAAGTCAAGTTTTCCCTGGTCACAGAAAACAGCATGGTAAGGCTTCAGAATTTTTATGATTGTTGTTGTTGTATAGCAGAGCTTCTAACGCACAATTTGCTGAATCAGAGTCAATGTTGGTCTAGAAGATTAACCGGCTAATAAGCTAAGATAAACTTTACGTTCAAGAGGGCTAATTTCTATATGAAGCCAAGTAAATACATAAAAGCTAGTAATGCGACAAGTTAAGTAAGTAGCCGACCAGTGTGCCGTGGCGAACGCTTCCAAGTGGCTTCGTGTGGCTATAGTTAGTTCCAGTAAACAAACACACAAGTCGCTGCAATCGTGATGTGACCATCGCCCAGATGCTGTAGTCTGGACCAGGATGTAGAGTCACCGGAAGCGGCTTCTAAATATCCCATATATTACAACAAATTAAATTAGATCCAAAACGCACCAATTCTAAAATTGTCAAATAATATTGTGGGCAGAATATTTTTTAAACTCGGACCTTAAACAAAGATTCCTACTAGTTGGTTTAGAATCAAGTTGAGAAAATGATCTTTTACCGGTTTTGGTTCCAGACTTCTGAATAAAGAAGTCAAACTCTGGACTGAAATTCTGTCAAAGTGTTTTCCATTAAAGTAGGGATTGACACGGTGTTAATTTCCGGCCACCGTAGGCGCGGGCTTGCGGACGGCGAACAATGGGTAGCTCGCCGTCCGATCGACCGGTAACCGTCCGGACCGAGTCCAAGTCGTCGACGGCGCGTAGTGTTCCACGCGCGCCTCAAGGAGATGTCAGCAACCGTAGGGGCCCAGCAGGGTCGAAGCCTACTTGGGGCCATGGGTGATGCGAAAGAGATCGAGGTCCTTACTCATCTTGTGCCATAGAGATCGCGACAAAGTCGAAGTAGGGACATAACTACCTATAAGAGAAAATATCGATTTTTTTGAAGTGCTTATGAATTTTAAGTTAACACGACCTTTAATATAATCGTAGTTCTCGTAATAATGACACATTCTATTTATTGCATTCTTTTTCAATCTTATAATTTGACTAGGAAAAGTTAGAATGACGTAGAGTTTTCCGTTTATATAATTAATAATCAAAAATGTCCACTGCAGCTGGATATAGGCCTCCCCTAAGCGTCGCGACAGTGACTGGTTCTGTGTATCACTAGGTCATCGATATAATGGAATTTTAGTATTAATGCACTAATTATTTGGGAGAAGACACTGATTCCTGTAACACAGGTGTTTCCACCTAGCACAGGTGTCAGGGCCTCATTATATCTGTACATGTTTGTTTTATGCTAATAAATTTATCTTATCTTATCACTTTGTGAGAGGCCTTCGCGTTCTCCACTCCAGAACCTTTCGTCTCCATCGATTATTTAGTTTGCGGGCAATGTGCCCTGCTCAATGCCACTTATTTAATTGAAAGCTGGTAGCTGGCTGCTGGTGGTTGGTGGTAGTGGTTGGTATATATTATATACCTCAAAAAATATTCAGTTATTCAGTATACCTATATATCAATACATATAATACTGAACTTATGATCATTTCGGCCGCAATATTTATATGTTAAACGTTTTCATTTCAGAAAGTATCTAACTTAATTCTTATCTACAAAGCGTTTACGATTGAATGGATTACAAAAGGTAATCTAATCATGAGATACCTAATAAAGTAGGCTGTTCTTTATACTTCATTAATGTTCATCAAAGCAAGTATTCATTTCCCTTGAGCTTTTTGTTGCGAGATTATCAGATGCATGTAAAATATTTTATACTAGTGAGCTGCCCCGCCTTTGCCCGGGTGTAAATTATTACAAACCTATACATAAAATTTCCTCATCTCTTTCTTTCTATTAATGAAAACCGCATCGAAATCCGTTGCGTGTTTTATACTACGTAAAGATTATAGTATACGTATAGATTATTTACGATTGCAAAAGTGTTCTTTGATAAATGAAGACGTTAATTTACACACTTGCAAAAATTTGGCTTTAAGCAGTTTACCCGCATAGTTGACACCAATGACAAGACTGGAAACCAATCCCTACATAGAACAGAAAATGCTGGATTATCATGGGAGGACTGGCTGTAAATGGCTAGGTTAGGTAATTATCATAAGGCTACACTAACCAGGGCCTCTCATCAGGCACTCTCATTCGCCGATAAATGATTGTGAAAATACCATCGGAAAATACTAAGATGTTTGTGATTGACACAAACATTTACAAACGGGGTCTGCTAATGAGTTGCGCGATAGTTCGGAAGACTTACTGTTGCCAAGAAACGCAAAGGGCAACTGAAGGAATGTGAGGCTTAAATCAGTAAAAATTCAAAATCGGTTCACAATTGACCGAGAAATCGGTGAACATACATAAAAAAAATACATTCAGCCGAACATAGAACCTCCTCCTTTTTGAAGTCGGTTAAAAAGGGTTGCCAGCGAGCAATAGATCGAAGTATTCTCGAAGTCAAAACCTCATAAGGAATAGTATACTTCGTTTTGAAATACAAATCGCAGATGTACATAGGTAACTCAGCCGCCAAACTAAAATGGAACTTTACTGGGTAGGCCATATCTGCCGTATGTCGCAACAAAATTGGGTGAAGGCCACCAGTGTCTGGATCTCGAACAACAGGAACCGGCGACGCGGTATATCCAAATGGAAATAGCGTAACGAGTTGGACTTCTACCTGCGCGTATAGGGGTATTAAGTATAACGTAATTGCGCATTTTTACGTAAAATCACCAAAAAGATATACAAAACTTTTTCTGGATTTTTCTAGGAAAAAAAAAAACCAAAATTCTCTACCGAATAAAGGAGACAATTTTTTTTGGGCCCACTATTAAACGGTTACGTTTATTAATCATATTACACATAGAAAAAGCGATCATCTTATTATAATTAACAGACCAAAAATTATATAGAAATCTAACCGGAATAATGAAATAATAGTAAAAAAGTGTTACGGCAAAAAATGCTTGTTTAGGAGCGTTTTCAACTTTATTTTAACGTGAAAAAAAATATGTTACTACAGTGCGCAGCGGTGACATCGGATTTAAATGCGTTTCAAGAGATAATAATTAATTGGTACAGCGAACTTGTTTTAATGCTGTTATTAACGGTTAGCACAAATATCAAGTAACGTAGGTACTTTAAAAATCACCGTGGAACGAAACGTAATTAATAGCCCGTTGCCGATGCTCTGTGGTCCAGTTTCAATCAGTTTGACACTGACAGACAACTAGTGGTGGGTCGTTGTCGAATTTTAGACGGACGAGACGTAACCGTTTTGGCGACGACAAAAACGGTTTCAGAAAACGGTCGTCGTCGCAACTGGTTTGAAGACGAAACTATCGTTGAGTGAAGTAGTTGCAGAAAACGTTCGTTGTCGCAACTAGTTTGAGGTCTGGGCACGCCACAATTAAGGCGGTAAGTCCCCTCTTTAAGGAGTGGCTGGAAAGACCACATGGCGTCCTTACCTACCGCATGACGCAGGTCCTCACCGGACATGGTAAGTTCGGGAGGTTCCTGCACCGAATTCGTGCGGAAGAAACGCCAGGGTGCCGCCATTGTGTGGACCGTCCGGAGGACACGGTGGAGCATACGGTAGAGGTGTGCCCCGCCTGGGCAGAGCAACGCCGTGTCCTCGTGGAGTGATCTCTCGCGCCGGGCATTGGTACAGGCCGTGGTCCGGAGTGAGGAGGAGTGGCAGGCGGTCGCCTCCTTCTGCGAAGCAGTAATGCTAGCAAAGGAGGCGGCCGATCGCGTGAGGCAACGGTCCTCACGCCCTAACCGCCGCCGGGATTACGATCCCGATTTCCGGCCACCGTAGGCGCGGGCTTGCGGACGGCGAGTAATGGGTGGCTCGCCGTCCGATCGTCCGGTAACTGTCCGGACCGAGCCCAAGTCGTCGACGGCGCGTATTGTTCCACGCGCGCCTCAGGGAAATGTCAGCAAATCGTAGGGGCCCAGCAGGGCCGAAGCCTACTGGGGCCACGGGTAGTTTGAAAGCGAAGCCCGGGGCCCCGGGATGAAGGCAAAGAAGGAACAGGAGTGGGTTTTTAGTCAGTAAAAGTCTGACACTATCTCTCGCTCCGCCCAAGAGCGGGATTTGTCATTAGATTATTTTTCCACCTAAAAAAAAAAAAAAACCTAATAAAAAACTAGTTTGAGGACGGTAATAAATTCTGTACTCGTCGCGTCGTCATTTCAAAACCAGTTATTACAATGAAAAATGAACTTTATGACTTTAATCATAAAATTCATTTTTCATTGCAATAACTGGTTTTAAGAACGACGACGCGACGAGTGTGATAGTTGAAGCAATGGATTTTCGACCTTATTTTCATAACAATAAGATAACAATTTGCAAACAGTAATTCGAAGACTGGTTTGTGCAACGAAGACTGTTTGGTCGCAGGATGGAAAACGGTTGTTACGTTGCAGAACAAAAAAACGGTCTTTGGAAACTGTTCGTCGTTGAAACGCCCACCGCTACAGACAACATTATTATTGTTTCCGATTACTAGATAGTTGCATGTTTCTTCTGTTCTTTTCGTATTTTTATTCGAAAGATTTTATGAAAATGGCATCTTGTAGATACATGCATAATCCACAAAGCCGTTGTATCAATTGTGCAGCACGATTTCAACGGAATGTTGAATACTGCTCTTGCTGGATACTGTTGTAATTGTTTAGTGGGCAGACGCAGTGTTGGCTGCTGTGCATATGTGATGTGTACACTGTGGTTTTTATCTTGGGCGCGGCATCAAGGTGAGGTTGAGCCACCTGCATCTTTTTTAGATGAAATACTGCTTTTAAGAGATGACTTTGAAAATGATGATGATGAACAGTAATAAATACTTGTGATGTACCTATAAGGTGTTTTTTTTTTCTCCTTACACAACCAGCATAAAACACATCACCTTATTATTTTATATCTACAGTCAATGGCCGGCAAAAGCCGCGCTATTTCGAAATGAATACATCTACGCATTTTCATGAATAAGTCTATCAAATCGTGTAAATCACATCAAAGTCTGTCGCGTAGTACAGACGTGACTTTGTTTTATACTGTATATTACTGAACAGTGCACTATTTTAACTTAAAATACCAAGGAGACCTATCCACTCATTAGACAATCGCTCTTGTGAGATTTTAGGTTATTATGAGAGTCATGTTTTGACTGTCGTATTTCACGGTACTCCAGTTACTTAAAGTTTTGCTAATATTACCAATGTAATCTAGAGATTATAAGGAATAAACTAACGTGCATTTCATTGCTATACGCGACAATTTGTGGTGGGCCTATTCCCCAAACAAAAAAAAATGTCTCCTTTCGTACACCCGTGTGTAGAGTACGACAATTAAACGTTTTTCGAGGTCACCCAAGTTGTACAGACGTCGGCGCTCGAGGGGTTGCATTGGCTAGATTTAGCTAAGTATAGAAAAAAGTGGCAGAAAAGAAAGGAAGTCTCTACCAAGCAGCTGTGGTAAACAACAAGCTCACAGTAAGAACGTGAAGATTCGGCAACGTATTTTTGACTTTTCTGCAATCGATGTCCACTGTTGGAGACAGGCCTCTCCCAAATATTGCCACAACGACTGCTCCTATGCGTTAAAGAAGAAGGACTCAGAAGGGTATTACTTCGTTGTCTTATCCAGTCCCTTTACATCAGTGCTCTAAAGCAGTGCTGTAACTGTATCTTGTACAATAAAATACCGTTTACATTTCTGCTTTGTTGTTCACTTGTTTGCTGGCGACCGTCCTCCCAACCCGTGAGGATAGCCACGTTATTTATTCAAGAAATTCCTTATTTGCATACCTATTTAGATATGTTGTATAATTTAACCGACGTAATGTGAAGTAATAAAATGGGCTGGTTGCTATTCCGGTGGAAAATGGTACTTTTTGCTCAAGTTTACCGAGTTTTTTTTACTACTGTTTTGGACTTTGACTGTCCATAAATAAACTTTCAGACAGTACATATTCTAGGGCTAGGGAATGTTATAAAAAGTTACCATGGCACTGGAACACAATGGGCCACTGAAGGAACACAGGTAGGTTTTAGTCAGTAAAAATCTGACAGTCTCTTTCACTCCAGCCAGAGCAGCCATTTAATGATTTCCCACAAAAAGACGTTCCATATTATTCCCCCTGATGGTTAATAGGCCTTCTTTCTTGTGTAGAGAGAGCTATTGACTGTAATCTAGCACACGGATTGGTAGATGTCATATGTCTTTAAATTTTTTGTAGGCAGTGGTAATATAATCAAGAATGAAATTTACAAATATACTTAACCAATTTTCATAAATTCATGTATTTTTTTTTTTTTTTTAATATTTGAATACCTGTAGCTTAGTTTAAATATGTCTTAATCTATAACTATCACTTTGTAGACTCATATAGCATATTTATTGCAAATAAAGGATTAGTGATTGATTGAAAATAAATTACACAAACTGTACGTTCAGTATAGTACGTTTCCCATATAAAAATAATAAATATCTACAAACCTCGCTGCAATTGTTGCTCTTAATCAAAACCTAGAGTTAAACTAATCAATTCACATATTAATTTGAACTAAATCAAACCTATATAATTTACTCAATTACCAGATCAATCAGTTTCATAACAGTATCAAAACCACAGATCACTCCAACGTTATAAATACTCGAACAATTACAAATTGATTATACCGAATTGAGCTTATTACACGGAGCGCTTAACAAACTAAAGTTGGTTTAAACTATTTCATTCAACGTATAATGTTAGTTCGGAACTTCCGGGGCAAATTCTTGGGTACGCCAACGCTTTAAATTGTACCATTCGATACATTGCAAATAACGTTTAATGAGTTTTTGACTTGTCTTTATCAACTATTTTGCCCAAAATGTTTTATTCACAACTATTTCTTAACTGGCCGCCGATTTTCGGATGGTAATTGCACGTAATAATGAGTTTGCTGACGACCACTGTTTGCCAAACTTATGGTAGTTTGACTCTAATTGAATGGATAGACAACTATTTTAATAGCTGCTATTAATACTTCTGGGAAGGCTCTATTCTGCCCACAAGAACTTTGGTGGTTTATTCTTCATTAAGTTTCGGGTTTCAGTTAGCAACAGAGAAAAATTTGAGTATGGTTTTCACCCACGTCCGCATGTGAAAACAACATCTTTTACATAAAAAAATGCAAGGCCATCAGTCGGTCAACATGCTCCACATTTTTCTATTCCGGCAGAGCCCGCTTGCACCTTTGCAGCGCCAGTGTTCATACAGTCATATTTTGTGCAAACACCAGCCATTTCGGTGCAGTGTACGAAATAAAATTCTGTGTGGGTGACGGCCGCAATCAACACAAACGTGTCTAAAAATGTCCGTGTACGGAGAAGGTCTGTTTAGTCAACAATTTGAGGTCGGATCGGCACATCAAAGCGTTTTTGAATTTCAAAGTCAGTTTCACGCTTTGGCTTTAGGTCGCTCCATTTGTCGATGTATTTTAGCTCGTTTTGTTGGATAGCTGTGGGAGCACATTCGTAAATGCATTTGTGAGACTTGCAATGCACAGTTTAGGTTCTTCAAGTAGGTAAGTAAAAAAACCTGAAAATACAAAACCAAATGAAAATATTATAATGCCTAACTTCTGCAATTGGTTTTTCCCGCGTGATAGTGGAAAATTATCTCAAGGGAAAAGTATTCTAGAAAGAAAGAAAGAAAGAAAGTAAACATTTATTTGAGACTATATTCTATGTACAGTTTAAGGCCATAGTCTACCCGTGTACCAAAACATTAACGAAATTCATTCAATCGTTTAAACATTTTTTTTCGAGGTTATAATCACTCAATGACTTCTTACGGGTGGAGCAAGAAGGCGTTTCAGACTTTTACTCACTAAAACCACACCTATCACCTGTTCAGTTGCCCTTTTACCTTCTAGGACCATAGGTTTCCATTTTAGAAATTCTCCGTGGTTTTTGCGGGCATCGACCTAGCTGGGACCCCACGATTTTGCTGACATATCTTTGAGGTCCACGTGGAACACTACGCGCCGTCGACTACTTGCTCGTTCTTTACAAGATGAGTGGACGGCGTGCTACCCATCACTCGTCGTCCGCTAGCCCGCGAGCCGTTTGAACGTAAAAAAGTGATAAACATACACACACACAATCATACAAACTTTCGCCTTTATAATGTTAATGTGATTATGGACTAACTACAAAGCTATGATAATACTGTGGCGACCTTCATGGTCACACTAATATTACTAAGATTGCAAACTGGCATGTTATACTTTTAAGGTTTATGTTATAAAAAGTTTAGGTTTGATTATTGACGATCTATGAGATGTTCAAAGAATAAAAACACAAACTCAACAAAACTCATTGCTGACTTAAGCTCGCCTTTGTAGGTACATGAACTGTCTGTATCTCCATTTACTATGTTATGTTTTTTTTTTGGTGAACAATATAGAATTAAAGAATAGATAGGGAGACGTCAATAAAAATTGAGACGAAATTTTTATATATAAAATGTATTAGAAAGTGCTTAATACAATACAGTATCAGTATAATTCAACAAGAAAGCCTTTCATTTGCGTCTCACCTATCTACTACTATCCTTTATAATATTAATGTGATTATGAACTAACTACGAAGCTATGATAATACCTACTAAACTTCAAGGCGACGTAAGAGGAAATAGTTTGCTTAGGACAAACACTATGCACTATGCTCGTAACTTAGAGACTATAAAATTTAATGGATCTGCAGCTATTGTGGCTAAAGTATTTATGTAAAGACACACTCGATCAAATTGGGTTTAACGAAAATCTCTTTTGAACGCAAACACGACGGTTTGGCGAGTTTGCCTTCAAATAGCTGTGCTAGCAGATTTAACGTGCCTGAGGAAACAAAGCGAATAACCACGGTCCGCGCCCATTGAGTGTTTTTGGCATTGTACGCTTACATCAGCGGAATTTTATCTATATTTTTCAGGAAAAAATAATGGAATTTATCACTCGCTAAAACAATAAATGCTCTTGTAGGTATTTTTTCTAACTACACAGAGAGTTCAACAATATTTTGCTTAATAAAATATTGTTGTGGGTAACGGTTTTATATTTAGAGCTAGTGTTGTCGATAGAATTGTGTTCCCCTAGTGTCCATTTTATTACTGTTGCATTTTTGTTATTTTCAGCAATTCGGTTCAATTTAACAATTTAAAATGTAAACAATGTAAGCGTCATCGTGTTTTTTTTTTAGATGGGAAAATCATCTAATGATAAATCCCGCTCTTGGGCGGAGCGGGAGATAGTGTCAGACTTTTACTGACTAAAAACCCACTCCTGTTCCTTCGTTGCCTTCGTCCCAGGGCCCCGGGTTTCGTTTTCACACTACCCATGGCCCCAGTAGGCTTCGACCCTGCTGGGCCCCTACGATTTGCTGACATCCCCCTGAGGCGCGCGTGGAACAATACGCGTCGTCGACGGCTTGGGCTCGGTCCGGACGATTACCGGATGGTCGGACGACGAGCTACCCATTGCTCGCCGTCCGCAAGCCCGCGCCTATGGTGGCCGGAAATCGGAATCGGAATCCCGGCGGAGGTTGGGGCGTGAGGACCAAGCGTCATCGTACGATTATTCACAAAGCATAAAACGACTAACTTATAGTAGAAAAAAATATACCTACAGAACTAGCTTTTGCCCTCGACTTCGTCCGTGTGTATGTCGGATATAGTGGACGCAAAGTCGAAGCCAGATAAAAAGTATCCTATGTCCTTCGTTGGGGTTCAAGCTTACTTTATACAAAATTTCTGCAAAATGGTTCAGTAGTTTAATCGTGGATGCGTAACAGACAGACACAGAGTTACTTTCATATTTAGAGAATTAGTAAGGGATATGAAAAACGCCACTGTAATTCTATAGCCAGCATAGGTAGCTAACTCAATTCAGTTTAACCGTAGGCAGGTATGAATGTATCAGACATTTGTGAGTTCTCGCAGGTGCTCAGCAGGACGATCCTTCAATTATTCAAGTGCAACATCCTCCCTGACGTAGCAAACACAAACGGAGGTACGGATTTATTCTCCAAATTGCTGGAAGCTTCTATACTACAGCGTGATTTACGTTCTAAGATTTAGCACTTCCACTTGTATCGAAACGTTAAAACATTTGTTACTAACTCGAAATCTACAACCGTACTGTTTGAGAAAATGTCCGTTTCGGCAAGATTTCTTACTCTCACGTCGCAAGCGAAAATATGTCGGGAAAGCGGGAAATGAGAATGTTTTCCACTTTTAATTAAGTCTTATTTTTGTTGAGACTCCCCTCTTAATCTTGTGATTCGTGACCGACACACAAACTAGGTTTAGCGTTGCTACTTGATATTGCACGAACACCTGGACCACTTTGTGATAACATCTGTTTCTAGAAATGTTTGCTGTTTAAAATAATGCCTATAAAACTGTCATATTGTCAACCCTTGGTGTGTTTAATATTACCATAATGTACCTACCGACATGTTTGTATTATAAATTGTACAATTAAATGCGAACGTAGAGATAAATTGCAAAGTAAGTAGCCTAGACTCTTTCTTTTTATCTTACCTTTGAACAGGATAAGCTGCTCTGTAAAAAAAAAAACGAACGATTGTAGTTTACACAAAGCTGCTGCACGTAGTGGCAAGAGCAATGGTAGAAGTAACAAAGTGTTATAGCCGGCTTTAGTTTACAACATGAGAAAATAAAACATAATAACTGAGACCCACTCAACACTTTTATCATTATATGTACGTGTGAGGGTACCGAGGGCGATTCATTTTATTTTGAGGCATCGTTATTGTCTCCGCTAATAAAGTGGGTCGACTAATTATCTTGTCATGGACCGAGAATAATTTAATTATATTTGGTTGGTACGTGGCTTTATTTGATTCGCAAAAGTCGTTAATTAGGCGTTTGTGTATTATACAAACGACAATAAATTCACGAAAGAAATACGAGTGTGTATCGTAATGTTTTGTAAAGGAAATCCTTTATGTGGTTGAAGCTTTTATGGTAGTAAAATGTTAAGCAGACCTTTACTTTTATGTGAGTCGGCTATTCTATTATTTAAAGGACACGCCGCCAGCAAATTCGAAATCTGGCGGGATTCCAAATTGAATTAAACGTGAGAGCGTGGCCGGCCTACTGCGAACTTTGATCGTACGGCAATATGTCGCCGGCTCCTTACACTTCTTATCCTTTTAACGACTGCTGCTTTTTTTTTCGGTGGGTAAATCATCTAATGACATCCCCCGCTTTTGGGCGGAGCGGGAGATAGTGTCAGACTTTTACTGACATTAACAACCACTCCTGTTCCGTCGTTGCCCTTCGTACCAGGGCCGAGTCTTCCTTTCAGAAGCAGACTCTTGGCCCCAGTAGACTTCGACCCTACTGGGCCCCTACGGTTTGCTGACATCTCCTTGAGGCACGCGTGGAACAGTACGCGCCGTCGACGACTTGGGCTCGGTCCGGACGGTTACCGGACGGTCGGACGGCGAGCTACCCATTGCTCGCCGTCCGCAAGCCCGCGCCTACTACGGTGGCCGGAAATCGGGATCGGAATCCCGACGGCTGGGGCGCGAGAACCATTGCCTCGCGCGTGCACGTGCGCCCTCCTCCTTTGCTAGAATTACTGCTTCACAGAAGGAGGTGACCGCCTGCCACTCCTCCTCGCTCCGGACCATGGCCTATACCAAGGTCCGGCGCGAGAGCTCGCCGCCGCCGATCGCCCCCACGAGGACACGGCGGTGCTCTGCCCAAGCGGGGCAAACCTCCACCGTATGCTCCACCGTGTCCTTCGGGCTTTAACGACTGCTGCTGAGAAAATTTACAACAATAAATTAAGCTATTTGTTACTGTCAGTTTACTTTTCAGAGTTAAGCTCGCTCTCACCCAACTTGATACACATTATCACAACATTTTGAAAAGCAAAATGTTCTTAACAGCTGATAACATCTCTCTTTATATGTCAACTTTGTCTTATCAAGCTACACTTGATCTATCTTGTTTTTTATTGTGCCATCTTGTAAGTTGTATTACACTAAACCCACAGGGTATTTCAAACCGATAAGTTTATTCTCAGCAGGGTACAAAAGAAGTTTCTGGGACTAACCCGTTCTTTGTTGTGGGCACAATGCAAAGGTTACTTATAGAAATGAAATATTCAGACTTCTTCTTGGAATATTCACTTTATTTAATTAACAAAGTTCATTCAATTCTGGTCAAAAACATTGTACCTAACAAGATGAAACGGAGTGAATGATAACACCTAATGAATTACATGAAATAGCGAGCTTTTCTTATTCATTTTGACCAATATAACAGAAACCTTTGTAGGAGGCAAATGGATGTTAATTTAATAAATAGTCCTTCCGGAAAAATAAATTGCCGTAATTGCGACCGAGTACCGTTTGGCAGGAGAGTTGGGCGTCACTCGTTAGCACAAAATATAGATAGGTTTAAAAATGGAAGAGACGCTTTCATTTATTTAGTGCCTTAGGGCATTACCTCATTTTCAGATCCAGATAAAGTCCAGCAAAAAGTTTGTTAAAAAATATTAATAACAAAGAAGTACCTACCCATTTCGAAATAAGCGGTGAACTCATTACGAGTTGAGGTTTACAGAACTGTTGACTTACCTACCAGCTACCAGCGTACCAGTATTGCGGGAAACTTTGCCGTACACCTATTTCAAGCGATTGGCAAAAAAGAAATAACCGCGCAAACGATCATTTGGGTTCCGATAAAATTATTCGTTTCATGTTTCCATTAATTTTTATTTTTACGATTACTGCGTCGGTTTCCTCTTTCGATGCATTTTAGTTTACGTTGCTTTTAATATTCATCGTCTGTGGTTCGTAAATGAGGACGCAAAATGTTTCAGCAGCTACTTTTCTTAGTTCTGAACTTTAAATAGTCAATTAAGAGAAACTAGTTGCTGGTAAATGATGAACTTGCTCGCTCAGTGTTTGCTCCTGGTTTCTGGAATAAATTGAGGCCATTTGCAATTGCTCGGTTTGTTTTGACTTATCGTTTCGTTTTAGTACATGAGGCTTTTTGTTTTTTTAAGTGTAAGACTGTGGGTAAGTATTTATTTATTAAAATTAGATGCTAAAAAAACAGGTGTACTTAAATGTAAAAAATACTTATTTACAATAAGTATTTAACTTTAGATCAAACAACCGATATACTTTGTATTACACTAATTATTAAATTATTTCCGGTATTTTTTAGAAAAAAACATCCTGCTATAATTAGATTTTAATTGAAAAATTGTTTTCAGGATTTTAGAAAAAAGGTGAACTTTTTTTTCAAAAAGTTTGTTAAAGACATGAAAGAAACGTATAAAACTTTTAGTTTTTAATACAGGCCGTGTTCATAAATTCCCTTCGGTACATTTTCCGATACAGGTTTAAAGTAATAAATAGGTAGACGTAATGGATGACCCCGAAACAGCTGAACGTCGGGTGTTTGTTATCAGCCAGCATCAGTTACAGTGCGGAACTGTAACTTAACTCATTTAGTAATCGCCACTATTGCGACTCGCACCCGCGGTTTCAATTAAATATGGAACAGTACAGAATTAAAAGTTGAGACAATGTAATGTAACGTGTTCCATAGTTAAAAAGCGGTGATTCGCTTCTCATCAGGAGAAATATTAGTCAAACACGAGCTGCTCGGTGCTCGTCCACAAGCCGGTGCCTACGGTAGCCGAGAATCACCCGGAGATCACGGCCTGAACCAGGGCGTTGGCTGGAGTTAGCTGCCACCGATCGCCTCCACGAGTACAAGCTGGTTCTCCGCCCAAGCGGTGTAGTCCTCCACCGAATGCTCCATCGTATTCTCCGGGCGGTACGTACAATGGTGACAGCCGGGCGTTTCTTCTACCCAAATCCGAAGCAGGAACCTCCCGAACATGCCATGTCCGGTGAGAACCTGCGTCAGGCGGAAGGTGAGGACGCCGTGTTTGCGTGCAAGGACTGTTGCCTCCAGATCCCACGGTTGCAGGCCCGCAAGGAGGCTCGCCGCTTCGCGGGAGACCGTGCGGTATCCCCGCACCATTCGGATGGCCATGACCCTCTGGCAAGCATTCAGCATGGTCGCCGGTTACTTTTGCAGCAACGGCGCCCCGTAAAGGGCCATGGACCGAATGATCCCCGCGTAGAGCCTCCAGCAGGAGGCGTCTGGAGCCTCGAGGTTGGGCAGGAGCCGCTTGAGGGCAGCCCCGGTCCGTTCCAGTTTAGGAGTCAGACGTCGAAAGTGCTCCACGAAGTTCTACCGACTGTCGAGGACGAGTCCCAGGTACTTTATCGTCGACCCGACTTCGATGTGAACCCCTCTTACCGTTATTTGGGAACCCGATGGTGGCGCATTCTGAGGGCCATGAAAACACATGGCTTCGGACTTGTGCAGTACCACCTCGAATCCCAACTGCTAGATCCTCTCAACGACTGTCGTAACCCCGCGTGTCGCTTGCCCGCACAGGGGTGACTTTAATTTATGTTTTTAAAAGAATGGTCAGATACAAAAGTCACACAGTGTAGACACTGTATATCAAATAATGAGATTTAATAAATGGTCAATTACCAAGTGTGGATTGTTCGGAAGAGTTTCCGCGTCTCTGGTGTTACAGGGCTACCGAAGGAACATAGGTGGGTTATAGTCAGTAAAAGTTTGGCACTACCTATCGCTACACCCAGAACAGGAGAAGTAACTTGATGATTTCCCACCTAAAAAAACTGGGCAAGTGCGAGTCGGACTTGCGCACCGAGGGTTCCGTACAAACTTACCTACATATGTAAGTAGTTCCATTCCTGAATGGAGTCTCGAAGATATATCCGAATTGAAAAAGAAAAAAAAAATTTTTGTGACGTAACAAGAAATTTACTGTTTTCAGTTTTATTTCTATACCTGTGCTATAAGACTTTGCTTTATGCCAAATTTCAGGATTCTGGGTCATCGGGAAGTACCCTATGAGTTTTGATTGAAGAGTGTCGAAATATACGTTTTTTGCGACATAAAAGGTCGTATCTTTGTTTTCGTTAACTTTGAAGTTTGGTTTTTTACAGTTTCCACGAACTGCAAATGTGAGTATATGGTTTTAATTTTAACTCGATACCTTCACGTGTTCCCAAGATAAAGGGTCTTGACAGACAGACAACAAAGTAATCTTATAAGGGTTCTGTTTTTTCACTTTGAGGTACGGAACCCTAACCCTTCCGCGAGCATTGGCAAAATAATTGCCAAATCACTTTTTAAAAGTTGCGCCAAAATATATGAAGAAAACAAGGCATTGGCAATTAAATATAAAAAAATGACAAATTCTAACTGGGCATTGGCAATTAATTTGCCAAATAAAAAGTCACAAACGGGTATTGGCAAAGATATTGCCGTAGCCCAAAAAAAAGGGGGAGGGGGAAATCTAATAGTATTGTTTTACAAATGTCATTTCACAATGTTTAGAATAAATAAAACCAAAATCGGAGGTGTAAATAGTATTGCTCGCGAAAGGGCTAAAAAGGTAGCCATACCTCCCACGATGCTTGAAGAGCGTATCTGTCGGGTCTACCTTATAGTCTGTGGCAGTAGTTACAAGCGGTCAGAAGCCAGTAAAGTGAGAACTTAGATGGTCTAACTTGAAGATATCGGTAGCCTTCCCCTTAGTTTAGCAGCCGTGGTCAGACTGCAGTAGTTTCCTTGAAAGTGATACGACTCACTCGTAAAACTATCAGCTGACTTCGGCAAGGCTTGGTACAAATACTTACAAGTCTTCTAAAGTTTTCCATATGTAGGGTGGCCAAATGCAACTTTTTTTTTTGGCAGCAATTCGATTTGAAGCCAATTTTTGTCAATCAATTTTTTAGGTTTGAGTTACAATTTTGTTTTCGATAGTTTTTTAACCACTGTTATAACTTAATAATTGAAAATTCTATCATGAATTTATTTACCGTTTTTTCAAATTTTCAACCAAATTTTTTACCAGTTTTTTTGCGGGTAACGATTTGCTTGAGCTCACGAGATTCAACGACTATTATCTAAGGGACGTGTTGGGGTCAATCTTGACCAGAATATTTTTGCACTTTGATAATAATACATAATAAAGTATCTGAAAATTTTATGGTAGACATAATAAAAGCTTACCCGTTTTTGGTCAATAATTGCGAAACCTGAATAATATAATATTATTAAGAAATTGCCGACATAGCACAAAGAATCCCCAAACTTAAGTGCCAATGGGCAGGGCACATTGCTCGCAGAACAGATGGGCGTTGGGGCGGAAAGGTTCTGGAGTGGCGACCATGTACCGGAAGACGCATTGTTACAAGGTGGACCGATGACCACCGACCGATGATGACCGATGGTGGTGGTGGCTGGTGAAGGTTGCGGGAATCCGATGGATGCGAGACGCACAGGACCGTTCATTGTGGCGTTCATTTGGGGGAGGCCTATGTCCAGCAGTGGACGTCTATCGGCTGAAATGATGATGATGATGAATAAGAAATATATCTTTATAATATATTTAAGTTATCTTAATTTAGAGTTGTCCACCTAGTGGCCACCTTTTTTGAGAAGGGAAATCATCAAATAATTGCTGCTCTGGGTGAAATTACAGAGAGTTTTAATGACTAAAACCCACCTGTGTTTCTCCAATTGCTCTATGCGTTCGAAAGCCACGATAACTGTTTCGACCAATCCCGCAACCTTGGCAGAGTTGATCACTCTGTACCTAAAACAGACCAGAATATAAGAAGTGCATAGTTGGCCTTATAATGTTCCCACTTGTTGGGGACTTAGGCCTCGTCTCTCTAGGAGAGGGAATGGGCCGTAATCACACTATGTCACATGTCTTCAAATTTGTGGTTGTAGGACATGCCGGTTTCCTCACGATGTTCTCCTTCACCGTTTTGAGAACAGTGGTGATGAAATAAATTACAAAAAGCAATGCACCTGGCTGAGTTTGATCTCGCGACCTACAACTCGTAAGTCGGGGTCGTTACCACTCGGCCACCATTGCTCTCCTATATATTATTATGAGAAGTGCATATTCAATACATGTGAGTAAGGCAAGCTGAGTAATTAATACACCGTCTGATTTATTAAGATTCCATGAAAAGTGAGTGAGATATTAATTTATATGGGTCAGTATCAGTAAATTAACATCTGTATTCATTCAATAGCAATTCGCCGCAGTCATAGGGTTCCTCGAGCATCATTTAGAGGGCCCTTCTCGACCCGATTTTATTTTTAGATGGGATCCAATGACTTCTCCCGTCCTAGGGTGGAGCTGAAGGGCGTGTCAGACTTTTACTGACTAAAATCCACTCCTCTATTCCTTCTTTGCCTTGCATTCCAAGACCCCGGGTTTTCCATTTCGGAAGCCAACCCATGGCCCCTGTGGGACTCGGCCCAGCTGGGCCTCTACGGTTTTGCTGACATCTCTTTTTTATCTTTCGCGTGGAACACTACGCGCCGTCGGCCACGGCTGGATGGCGAGTTACCCATTGCTCGTCGTCCACAAGCCCACCTTCCCGGCCCATCTGTCGTCATCCTAGTTCATCCAGCGCAATCCAACGCCATGTTTAATAAAGTGGCAACGCGAAAAAAGAGAGATAAGACTTAGGTTTTATCTCTCTTTAGAATTATCAAATGATAACAGAATGTTTAGACGTTCTGTTATCATTCGATAATTCTGTCATTTATTTGAATATTTCACAATACTTGTTCTAGGAATTATGTGCTTTTTTAAACTTTAAAGTTTTAGGAAAAAAATGATTTAATGTGCAAGATTTCTATTATAAATATATTTTTTTGATTTTTTATGACAATATTAAGGGCCAAAGCTCACGCCAAATATAGCAAATTTTCAGAGGTTTTTACTGGATTAGTTCTAAAATTTATGATTTGATCTATATTCTATATTGAAACCCAAATAATATTTACAATATATCTGTTTCCAAAATATCTAGAGAAAGATGTGTAATAGCGTCATAATCACGTAAGAGGGTTGTGTCAAAATGAGTCTCGGGTTGAACGCTCTTAGGGCATCTTTGCGAGTGTATGATGAATGGATACAGTGGATTATTTTACTATACTACAATTTTTTGCCTGATGGGTGCTGAAATCAACGTCACAAATTGTTTGCGATAATCTTGACGTATTCATCTAACGACCTAACAACAGTATAGCGATATAGATAAGTATACATTAATTGCAACGGTTCGCACTCAACGTTTTGATAAAGATGAAAAATTGTTTTCTCTGGCTTAGAGGGTTTCTTCCGACGATTAATCTTTCCGCAAACCTATTGTTGAACTCGGCGGGAGCAACTTTTGTGTCCGAACTCCGACTGAGATCAAAAGGTTGCGATGGTACAAACCACTATGATTTTTAGAAACCATTTCTACTTAAATACAAGTAAGGGATCGCGAGCGAGGCCGCCAGAAATATAAATTGCTTTTAGCGGACAATTGAAGACGGCAAGATGCATTTTTATGGAAGTTTTTTTTGGTGTCACGTCTACACAATTTGCCTTGGAAGTCGTTTGCTTTCTATAGCAATTGTTGTAGGTGCTGAGTCATCCGTAGTCGCACCTCTACGCCAGAGCAAAGGTTAAAGGCAACAAGGGACCATTAGTGTTATTATTGTTTGGCTTTAACAATATCTGTGAACAATTCTCATAAATAACAAACAATTCATCTCTGACTGACTGTACTCTCGGTCTTTCAGTTGTAAAAATGAGAAAAATATTTTTATAACATCGGCTCATAGGTACACTAGTGCACTCAAGTACACTTGAGCTTTAGTGGCCCTACATTCATGCAACTGTGAAGGGAAAACATCATTAAAACTGTTACAGAATCTTGTCAAAGAAAAAAAGAGTAAAATTTCCTGATTAATAGAACTACTTAACAAGCTTTAAAGTTACACAAATAAACTGTTACATGAAGACTCGAACTGAATACTTCATCTAAATGTGAATAGTCATTACACATTATCCACGCCCGGGATCGTGATGGTCTAGTAATTTACAAATACGCACGTCAATTTACAAATTAACCCGCGTCTGTAAAGCGAGAGCATTTTAATGTGTCGGACATGATGCACAATATTAGTAAAATGAAACGAGTTCATTAGCCGCTGCAGCTGGGCGCCATATTTCACTACTCTACAATTTCCGCCCTGACATTTTTGCTGCATGTGAAATTTATACATAAAAAAATTCAACATTTATTCAAAAGTACTGCGGATGGATTTCGCATTTAGTACGCTTGGGCGTAAATAATTTGGTTTATGTATCACCTTTTTCGGTTTGCGAAATCTGGTGTCCATTTTATTATTACGTTTAAAACCACACTTGACACTCGATGTTTGAAAAGGCTAATTATATTATTTCGTTTTAAAGAAACATGAAGATTAAAATTTTGTTGTAACCCTGACGCTGGCAAGCAGTTTACGACTTTATTATTGCTGACAACAAGGTCCTTTCTAATAGAATTTTTAAATATTTGCGGTACACGGCACAATTGTACAAATGAAGGGAAGATTAATGCGTTGTGACCCCTATATATTTGTGTAGGGACGTTTTAGCGAGATCCGCACATCCGAAATTTATTTATAGGTTCATATAAATGACACACGTTTACGTGTTTCATTGGATCTACAATTTATGTTCGTTGAAAATGACATATTGCAGTAAAACAATTTTTAATACCCAATCGCGTCAACACGATAGATTACGCCTTGTTTCGAAATCCTGACATCCTGCGGGTAGTCAGTCACTGAAAATAAAGTACTGTGCAAAAATATTATTTTTTATTAAAAGGTAGATAGCGAGGTGGCAGCGCTCACAAACAAATTATATTTTTGGGCTCAAACTACGTTGAACTTTTTATGCGTTCGCGTGGGCTTCAATTAAAATAAAACATCGTACATTTTCAGCTACTGTATATTCATTTTACTTCATGAATACCAAGTTCGTAAAGTTCTTGGGCCTCGCAGTGGATCAGTGTAGGTGGATCAGCCCCAAGCTGAATGACTTGGAAGACCGTAATATGAGCAGGGCGTGGGTAAATGCTGATGATATAGGACGAATTATGTAAAGTGCAAAATCACTCTTAGATTTCTAGATATGCAGTATTGAAAAACATAGCGTTAAGAAAACATACAATCCTAATTTTAAATACCTATATAGAATTCTTTACATTTTGAAACCAAGAAAGTCATTTATTAATCTAAACTCAGAAGTAATTTTGCCGGGTAATGAAACATTTTGAGAAAGGAAGTACCGTAATTATTACATAATAGTGAGCTAACATTAAATATATAAGACATATAACCTCGTTATAAATCTGCGCAGTTTTCGTATTCCAAGACTTTCCTTTGTGTTCGATTATTAATTATTATTCCCAAGTGGCCTTTGTTCCAACCGGGCCTTTTATTCAGTCCTTGGCTGAGTTCGCAAGTAGTTACCACTTTCTGAATTAAAGTTACCGTTGGCGTATCGAAGGCGACATTTTATATCGAAAACCCTTGACTAGTCCAGACGGTATAAATGGTGTTATAAATCATTATTATATTTATAGGAGGGCATAAAATCGCGGCGCGCCCTTATCGTTTAAGTTGAAAAATTTCATAGCGTAGAAAGGAAAATCAGTTGAAGGAGGCCATCTATCATGTTGGTGGGTATCCCGGTCCAAGGAAGTTGTACGTCCGAGATACAAAATAATACCGCCATCATCTCAGAGGTAAAATATTGGATTCGGTAAGTGATAGCGGTCTAATTTTTATACGGAAACTGGAAAATACTCGAGAAGTTTTAATGGTTTTTTTTTTCAGGATCCCGGGACATGCAATCTAAATGATTGTTTATCACGAATAGGGGTGGGTCTAAAATGAGCGTTATATGAGCTGTGTATTGTGCACAAACTGATATATATGTATAATAAAGCCCAGTAATATTTTTTTTTAAATTTTAAATACTTATTATTTATTTTCTAATATGGGTATCACTTACCGAATATTTTTAATAACATAAAGTTATTAAAAAATATAGCACAGTCCAATCATGTTACATTTTAAGGCATGCAAATCATAAGCTTTATTATTGTAACAATGAAACATAACAAATTAAGCGAATAATAATGTCACAAGAAGAATTAAAGTTTAAAATGTCATATATCAAATTAAAGGTAGAACTACATTGCGCCCACGTGGACCACGTACGCCGATTTGGGTACGTCGGTCTCAATACATTTTATATAGCAATTAAACTTTTAGAGCTACATTAGACCCACACAACGCGACGCCACGCGAATCGAACTCAGACGTCGCTCGCCTACGATCGGGTGCGTCGGTCTAATGTAGCTCCCACTTAATGTTTAAAATATCATTTGAGCGATTCACATTCTTAGGAGTAAATTTCCAAAAGTTCCTCTGACTCCTCCCTAACTTTCAAGGAAACGTGCAAAAAATTATTACATAGTTCGTCTGCGCGAACCTTTACAACAATATTAGATGATACATCGATTAATCTTGCAAAAATTAATTAGCAGACGGGCAGCGCCGAGTGACGCGTGAACGGGAACAATGGATGCCGTTAATAAATACCATTCATTATAAAATGTTCATATAGTACAGTTTTAATTATTATGAGGTAAAAGTGCCTTTACAGCGTCAGACGCTGCTTTCGCGCCGCGTGTAGTTACGGTCCTTTTTTCAATTAATTAATTAATTTCAGATACCGTATAACCCATGTAAGAAATAATACAAATTTACAGATTAAGTAAATACGAATTAAGGAAAAAACATTGCAACATACAATACATTCAAATTATTATAATTATCCAATAAATTAAAATTTCAAAATTCAAAAATTTAAAATCAAAACAAAAAGTCAATAAATTAAAAATCGTTAGTCAGATATTTATGGTACTTTGACGCGGTGTAAGCGAGACTTTTTCGTAGCGTATACGTACGGAACATCATCACGCAGCACGACACGTGTATCTTAAAATATTCTTGTAGCTAACAAGATCTACAAAAGAGAGAGAGATGCTACAAAATCGTGTTTATCAGATTTTCTATAAATAGAGAATACATACACATTATATTTTTATAGTACCAACAAGTCTCAAAGTCAGTCGGTCATCAGAAGGCTCAAAGTCACCCAAAGGGCAATAGAAAGGGCTATGCTCGGAGTTTCCTTGCGTGATCGAATCAGAAATGAAGATATCCGCAGGAGAACCAAGGTTGCCGTCATAGCACGAAGAATCGCAAACTTAAGTGGTAATGGGCAGGACACATTGCTCGCAGAACAGATGGCCGTTGGGGCCGAAAGGCTCTGGAGTGGCGACCGCGTATCGGAAGATGCAGTGTTGGAAGGCCCCCTACAAGGTGGACCGATGATCTGGTAAAGGTTGCCGGAATCCGATGGATGCGGACCGTTTGTTGTGGCGACATTTGGGGAGGCCTATGTCCAGCAGAGGACGTCTATCGGCTGAAATGATGATGATGATGATGACCAACAATTCTTTATAACTCTACCGGAAGGGCTGATTCAAGAAGGCTCGAGAAAAAAATACATGGATTATTATGGGAATCGCTTTTCCCCAGCAGCGGAAAAGCATTGCCAAATAAAAACAAATCTGTTTAATGTGTGTTGTTTTCTATAGTATAAGAAGTAGAAAGCTCACTAAACAGTTCACTAAACGCTGAAAGAGTCGGCAAATAATTTCGTTACCGATCTATCACTTCGCTCGTTTTCTCTTTTTATTCAGCCCGCATTACCCTGAAAGGTCTTTCATGTAAAGAACTAATAAGGTTTCACTTCTGTTGAGAAGGCTGCGGGCAACGTGAAGAGAAGGGTTATTATTCTGGAACATTATTATTCGTAAGTACGCCTCGATAAGTCTAAAATATATTGAAATAATTTTAAAATGGTTTCGCACGTGAGAAACATATTTAAACTGTCTTTTGTACTCTCGAGTGGACTAAATACGTTAGCGTTAAAGTTAAATAAACACCAGAACAAAATAATTCATAAACTAACTTCTGTCGAGTGATTAACTAGTTGTTTGGAGAGTTTACGTTTTCGGAAACTTTTAGAGTGAAAATTGCTTCCTGAAATAGCTTTTAGTGCGACAAATAATATTGATTGCTTGTTTTAAATCCGATCAACATATGACCATTTATTTCTAGATGTTTTCTTTGTATAACTTGGCAAAATCGACGATATTTTTAAGGGTCGCAGGTATCACTAAACACAAAGAAAAGGGAAAGAACGTTAAAAACCGAGAAATATAACGCAAAATGTTTCTGAATAAAACTGTGTCAGCTTTAAAAAGCTTAAAACAGTATAATGCGCTGTTTTCACCACTGGCGGAATGCCCAGAGGCCAAGGTCAGCGGCAAAAGAAAGCCTGCTTATGAAGGCTGAACACAGTACAAAATAAAAATAAAATCATCGTCTATTTTACTTTAGGCAGTAACGAAACTCCAAACCAAACACTCAATGATATCACTTATGCTACACGGAACGCTTAGCAACAAATACGAGTTAATTATAAAACATTTCAATTATAATCAAAGCATAATCTCCTTCCTAATTACGTGTCGTTATTTAAATTAAAACTTTTACGTTCGAACTTCTCATTTCAGGAGCCATTACTCAAACGTGTAGGTTCACTCACAAATGAGATTTCATAATTAACGTAAGCCAGGTCGGGCCGTCAAGTGCATGTGAAAATTTAACGAGAAGAGCCGAGGCTGGTGCTTCAGACCTATCTCAACCGTCATGGCAGCCAGTAGTCCGTGGCTTTGACGTGAAAAACACTCGTGTAAAAAGGAGTGTTTTTTACATTAGTGAGATGTAATTAATTCGTTCGATGCGATTTGTTGAGTTGATGGCTGCTGTGGAGGTAAGTATCTGTGACAAAGGGAAACATTGGATTTGGTGAAGTCTTTGAATAATATGAAGTTTTGGTATTTTGTTATGTACGTAAAGTTCAGATGAATTTAGAACTTATACAAAGTTTAGAATTATCTCATTAGAATTGCCTTTGATGTGTCTTCTGCACATAACGGAGTTTCAATAATTGTTACATTTGTAGCTTCATTAGCATAAGTCATGAGCCCATCCTCCGTAACCCTAGGTAGGTTTTTTTTTATGTCGGAAAATCATCTAATGACAAATCCCGCCCTTGGGCGGAGCGGGAGATAGTGTCAGACTTTTACTGACTAAAACGCACTCCTGTTCCTTCTTTGCCTTCATCCCAGGGCCCCGGGTTTCACTTTCACACTACTCGTGGTCCCAGTAGGCTTCGATCCTGCTGGGCCCCTAAGATTTGCTGACATCTCCCTGAGGCGCACGTGGAACAGTACGCGCCGTCGACGACTTGGACTCAGTCCGGACGGTTACCGGATGGTCGGACGGCGAGCCACCCATTACTCGCCGTTCGCAAGCCCGCGCCTACGGTAGCCGGTAATCGGGATCGGAATCCCGGCGGCGGTTGGGGCGTGAGGACCGTTGCCTCACGCGATCGGCGCCTCCTTTGCTAGCATTACTGCTTCGCAGAAGGAGGCGACCGCCTGCCACTCCTCCTCGGTAGGTAAGGACATATATTGTAAACCTATCTATATGTCAAAGTTTTTCCCTAAAAAGGTATCTTAGTTAAACGGAAATGATTAATATCGTTCCGGGATGCCAAAAGTATTTTTATGTTAGTGCGAATATTTTATACATCTACGACTGCTTGTTTAAAATTAAATGTTGACTTCTTCAGTAACGTGAAAGTTTCCTGAAAGTAGCGAGATTATTTTCAGTAGCTACTGTGATTTTTGCACAGTTTATGTTGACATTTGAGAACGGTAAATCCAGGTTCTTATTATGATCGGGTTGAGAATTGGATGTTGAATAAAAATAACATGGTTTATTTTGTTTTGATTTACTATTCATAGACTAGAAAGTAGTAGTCGCTGCGAAAGCGACCGGCGGCCAAGCTGAACGCTTGCCAGAGAGTCTTGGCCATCCGGATGGTGCGGGGTTACCGCACGGTTTCCCGCGAAGCGACGAGCCTCCTTGCTGGCCTGCCACCATGAGATTTGGAGTACAACAAACAACAGTCCTTGCACGCAAAACCGTGCATGCGTGCAAGGAGAACGCATGCACAATTTGCGCATGGGGATGCAACACCGGGGTGAAACTACGCTGCCGCGCCAAGTCGCGGCATGGCGGACAGAGTTCCAGCGGGACCTCTTGGTGGAATGGCGACAACGACTGTCGCAAACCAGTGCTGGGCACGCCATAATAATAAGTGGCTGGAAAGACAACACGTGTCCTTACCTTCCCTATGACGCAGGTCCTCACCGGACATGATTAGTTCGGGAGGTTTCTGCACCGGATTCGTGTGGAAGAAATGCCTGGGTGTCACCATTGTGTGGACCACCCGGAGGACACGGTGGAGCATACAGTAGAGGTGTGCCCCGACTGGGCAGAGCACCGCCGTGTCCTCGTGGGGCAATCGGCGGCAGCGATTTCTCGCGCCGAGCCTTGGTACAGGCCACGGTCCGGAGCGAGGAGGAGTGGCAGTTGAATCCTTCTGCGAAGCAGTAATGTTAGCAAAGCCAAATTTCAACTGTCTGTCACGGTTCATGAGATACAGCCTGGTGACAGACGGACGGACAGTGGAGTCTTAGTAATAGGGTCCCGTTTTACCCTGTGGGTACGAAACCATAAAAAACAGTGTTTAATTAAGTCCAATTAAGTATATCTATATTTTATGTGTAGTTCAATCCGCTCCGACAGACTGGGGCTTTCGTATAATTAGTCCGGATTTATCTCCTCAGCTCGGGCTAAAATCGTTCCGTTAACAAATTGCATTATAAGCCTTCTTACAGAGTATTATTTTAATACCTTATTATCTGCGGCGCTGTAATTCTACTAGCCCTTTTGCTAGGAATACCAGTCCAGTTTATTTTAGTTTTTATTTTATTTTGTTCAGGGAAAGTTAAAAGTAGGTTATCCTTCGCAATTATATTCTTCAAGGCTTTCGCAGCCAGGTGCAATGAATGAATTCCACAACCATTTCTTGTACGATTTCTTCTACTCGTTTACCCATTACTTACCCATACAATAATTCCTACGAAAAATGGTCGTCACGTCACTGTCACATTATCGCGTCGCGTTTCTCTTACTGGCCCTCTTTTGGGACAAGCCATTGAATAAGTTCTGCCGCTCTGGGTGAAATGAGATGGACGTATTAGACTTTTACTGACACCTACTCGTGTTCCTTTGGTTGGCCTTTGCGTTTCATTGCCACGGAGACTCATTCGAACAATCCTGCAGCTCGGTCTTAACCGACGTCCAGCTGAAATCTACAGAATAGTTACGAACGAGATTATGCTTGCATACACATTCTCAACATAGCTTAAAGTGCTATTTTGCTAACTTAAATCGGTGTAGACGTCTGACATTCTATGATGCTACCATCATCTAAGCCCTTGAAGAAATTGCTACGTCTACCTATGCCTGGGCACGCCACAATTATGGCGGTAAGTCCCCTCTTTGAGGCGTGGTTGGAAAGACCTCACGGCGTCCTCATCTTCCGCATGACGCAGGTTCTCACCGAACACGGTAAGTTCGGGAAGTTCCTGCACCGGATTCGTGCGGAAGCGACGTTGGGTGTCGCCACTGTGTGGACCACCCGGAGGACACGGTAGAGCACATGGTGGAGGTGTGCCCCGCTTGGGCAGAGCAACGCCATGTCCTCGTGGGGGCGATTGGCGGCGGCGATCTCTCGCGCTGGGTCTTGGTACAGGCCATGGTCTGGAGCGAGGAGGAGTGGCAGGCGGTCGCCTCCTTCTGCGAAGCAGTAATGCTAACAAAGGAGGCGGCCGATCCCGTGAGGCAACGGTCCTCACGCCCCAACCGCCGGCGGGATTCCGATCCCGATTTCCGGTCACCGTAGGCGCAGGCTTGCGGACGGTGAGCAATGGGTAGCCCGCCGTCCGACCGTCCGGTAACCGTCCGGACCGAGCCCAAGTCGTCGACGGTGTGTATTGTTCCACGCGCGCCTCAGGGAGATGTCAGCAAATCGTAGGAGTCCAGCAGGGTCGAAGCCTACTGGCGCCATGGGTAGTGTGAAAACGAAACCCGGGGCCCTGGGACGAAGGCAACGAAGGAACAGGAGTGGGTTTTTAGTCAGTAAAAGTCTGACACTATCTCTCGCTCTACCCAAGAGCGCGATTTGTAATTAGATGATTTTCCCACCTAAAAAAAAAGTCTACCTATGCCAAAACAAAACTTCGCTCAGGTTTCGCGGGTCAGCAAACTTTAAACAAATGTAAGGAAATGAAGGGAAGGATTTCTCTAGTTAAAATAAACGAGGCCCATAACTCGGCCACAATTACTAACGTTCCTCAACAGATGCGTCGCCGGGGCGGCTAATTAAACAGCACAATGTTTTTTGGTGTAAAAAATATTTGAAATACTATTATTATTTCGCCCAAATATTACGCTTTCCGCGTATTGTGTCACCAATTGTTTTTCACCAATCTCTGCTGGAGTTTTGCACGGTGATTGTATTGAAAACAGAATTTGTGACAAAACAAAACAAAATAATATTGTTTTTATTACTGTTGCGCGTTGAATATTAATGAATTATTCTTTTTGTGTTCAAATAAAATCATTTGTACCTGAATAAAAGCCCAATTCCATCCAATTTTGTTATATCTTCTCCATATTAAATAAAACACAATAATACTCAACAATAAATCCAGCAATTATATTAATACTGGTACATTAAATTGTGAGTGATTTTTATAATAATAAATGTTCCTCACCCATACAGCGGAGATATTACGAGGAACAATTTTTGTGACAAATTGGGGGATCCTTACAATTAGTGCCATCTTTGCGTCTTTCAAAGAAGTGTCGTATTCAACTAGACTAATGAATGTCATAAATTCAGTGGAGGAGCTCTTCAAACAATTTCGGAGACTTATCACGATGGATCTATTCAACTTTAAGTTTTAAGTGAAATATTGGCTATATTGTATTTTTATCGCTCTTGTTTCAGAATGGAAATATATTTTGGTATAAAGGGTTATAATAGAAAACCATAAAAGATATTAAATTCATTTTGTTTTGTTCAATTTATTCAAATCTTAGAGACGAGACGTCTCCAACCGTACTTGTCTATAGTAATTGTATTGTCATTTGTTTATTTGACGTCATTCTAAGTTTGCTGCGGTTTAATATTACAGATCAAATAAAGTACAAAATTAGACTGAGCCAGACATACCTATACAGTTTTATCATTATAAATTTTCGGTATTACACTAAATTACCTTAATGAGAAATAAGCTAATTATAACAATTTTTTTTTATCCTACCTACATAGAAGAAAAAAAAACAGTGTTTATGAGATATGGCATTCTAACTCATGCCGAATTTTAGATTTGAAGTAAAGTACAAAATTAGACTGTGCCAGACATACATTAATGTTATCACTATGTTTAGGTGTTACTTTAATGAAAAATAAACTAAATAACATTTTTTTTATATCCTATCTACTTATTAAAAAAAAAAAACTGATGTTTAAGAGATATGGCAATCGAACTCATGGCGAATTTTCGGTTCGTAAACTGCAGTGTCTTAAACGTCTACATACTATCTGCACTTGCTTTGTCATTCAGTGTTCAATACAACAACGGTTTTTATATACAAAAAAAAAAAATACGGAGATGTCAGCAACCGTAGGGGCCCAGCAGGGTCGAAGCCTACTGGGATCATGGGTGATGCGAAAGAGATCCCCGGAGCCCTGGAAAAAATGGCAAAGAAGGAACAGGAGTGGGTTTTTAGTCAGTAAAAAAAAAGCTAAACCGAACATTTGAGCATCACACTATATAAGATGCAGATTCAAATTTCAGAAGGCAATTAAGTTACTAATTCACAACCCAAATCAACAATATAACGGGTAGGTATTTTTAGGGTTCCGTACCTCAAAAGGAAAAAACGGTACCCTTATAGGATCACTCTGTTTTCCGTCCGTCAGTCTGTCTGTCTGTGAAGACCCTTTATCTTGAGAACGCGTGGAGGTATCGAGTTGAAATTAAAATCATATACTAAAAAGCTGTGAAAAAATCAACGAAAACAAAATTAACAAATAAAAAAGATACAGCCGTTTATATCGCAATAAACGTATATTTCGATAAATTAATTAGGATTATATCATTGATCAGGTATTGTATTTTGTATCATTATTGACGAGTTTCATAACAACCTCCTGAAATTTTGTGTAGATTCAAAACTGCATCTTATTTATATCTCTAGTAAAGGCGAAAGTTTACGTCAATGTTTGTTACTTCTTAACGCTTGAACAGCTGTACGGATTTGGATGAAACTTGGCACACGAGTACACGAACATGTTCTGAAATAGCGCATAGGATAGTTTTTATCCTGGGCGTACGTTCCTTTGAGACAATTTTCTACTTTCAGATCAGCTTGATATTCCATAATATTAGATCGCCCAAAATAGTTACGAAAATCAATAATATTCTGTCTTTCAAACTGAACCCAGTTAGTTTACCAAGCTCTAAACCTCTAAACTGTATTAGGTAATTTGCGTGCCAACCGTCTATAAATTGGGCTTCAATAAAATATGTGTACTCCGTGACCTAAGTCCTGGAATAGCTCGACGCCGCATTATCGAACCTCCAATCTGCTTAATACATACGACATAGCAGTGTCAAGGTACACAAATTAATATTCAGCCTGTATATCAGTCCACACACCTGGTGTGTTGATTCAGTCCACGTTATCTATCGTAGTGGGTTCTACGATGCATTAGTGCATTACTTGGCTAAATACGCGTGCACTAAGTGCTGTCCACGCATGGAAGATTTACATGTACAGAGTACACGTTTGTATACGGTAATACGTTAGTAATCTTGCTAAACGTTGGTGTATTAATTCATGAAGTTTAGCTGTGTTACAATGGGTGATTTTTTACTTGGTGATTTCAATTTTGATTTTAATAAAAAATTTTTCATTGGTGAGGCAATTCTGTAAAGCTAAAGACTCGTAAGCCCTATTTTGGCAAGGGGAAATATCAAATACCCCCCTCCCGCTCTGGGTGGAGCGAACGGGAGTGCCAGACTTTTACTGACTCACCCGCGCCTTTCAGTTGTCTTTTGCGTTTCAGAGCTACGCTAACTCTTTCAAAAAATTCCGTAGTCCTAGCGGGCATCGGCCTGGGCCCCTACGGTTTGGTGAGATCTCTTTCACTTCTCTTCTCTTGGACTCAGGCTCGGACCTTACCAGACGGCTAGACGGCAAGCTACCCATTGCTTGTCATCTGCAGGCCCGCGCCTACTATGGGCGGAGATCACTCTGCAACTGTCGATGCCCAGGGCACTCTCCTTCGCTAGCATTAGAATAGAATAGAATACAATACAATTTATTCGACGAAGGCAATACAATACTTCGTTTATTCCTGAACAATTTTCTGTTATGAAACAGTCTGTAAATTATTCGTAGATTGCAAAAATCACAACAAAAACTGGCAACTCGCAGCTAGTGTGTTGTTATTTTGCTTTACAATCCAAAGCCGCCCCGGGCGCCGCCACCGGGGCGCTACCCGAAAATATTTGACCGTACCTTTATGGTTAAAACACGCAAGAGTTAATTAGACCATCTATGATTTTAAAATAATAGTATTTTTAATTAATCTTTTTAAATAATTAGGTAAGTCTGTTCTTTTTGGGTCTTTTATTGTAACTTATGACTCACTTACTGTCTTGAGGTAATTGAGTATCTTCAAAACTTGTTGTTTTAATAAACGGTATTCCATATCCAAAAATACCTTTTCTGTCGTAACTAAACGCTTCCGTGTATAAGCAATAAGTACATATTGCTCCGATCAAACACAAACATAGCTTCTTTATTTGTTTCCGTTATTGATGTTAATTTCATGAGATCATTTATTTTTAGACGATTAATGTGTACGCAAATACCTACCAGGCGGCTCAAGAGAAATATTGTCTTTGTGCGTTTTGTTTTGTTCTCATTTGCGGAAACAGGGTGGTTGCTTTAATTTGCCTCTTGCGATAAGGAATTCAACAATACAAGGTGTTTACTTGACGCACTTTCCTCGGCGAATGTTTTGTGAGACGTTTTATGAGTTGCCATTAAAGAGAATGATTGCCATTGTTCAAGATCTAGCGGTTCAACTTCATTTTCAACGAGCTCACCGACTCTCGGTGATTTTACTTCTACACGACTCTCGGTGATTTTATTAGGTTAGTCTGATTAGTTCGCCGGGATTAGGTATTTTGAGATACTGTTAGATAGAAGTATAGAAATCCTACATGGTTCTGTTATGATTTGCTGCGAATATAATATACACATGCGGCCTATGTGACTGGGATCCACAGAAAGGCTTGAGACAGAATTCAGCAAAATGTTTTTGACTTATAAAATGGTAAGTTAAGGTTATCTACTGACCTCTAGCATTATAGATATTAAAGTGAAAAGGAGTTTTTGACTCTAAATAAAGATATCGTTGTGTCGGCAATAATGGTTGACCGGATTTAGATGAAACTTCACAATAGTATATATAGCTTATACAGGAGAATAACATTAGTCTATTTTTATTTTTTTTATTTGGTATAAACTAGTGCTTGACATTTTCATTGCATCCCATCTCTTCCCGAGGGTGTCGTAAGAAGCGACTAAGGGACATACCAGAGAATGGGCAGCAGCATCCTCTGTGCATTACAACAACCAAACTGCGATCGCCAACCCGTCTGCCAAGCGTGGCGATTATGGCAACCCCCCCCAACATGAAAAACAGAAGGAAAAAATGGCCCCTAGTGCCCGGCAGCCCGTCTACCCTTGACTCCGGTAGCGGTCAAGGCCACGACGAGGCAAGGGGTGCGAAGAATCTCCGGATGAGATTTGGCTACCCATCTATTAAACGACTCGACCTGGCAACTTTCAACACGCGTACACTGAGGACTGACGAGAAGATCACCGAACTGGAGGAGGAATTAAGCAGGTTGCGATGGAGTATTGTGGGATTGTCTGAAGTCCGAAGACAGGGGGAGGATACGATAATTCTCAAATCCGGTAACCTGCTCTATTTCCGGGAGGGTGACCAGCAGTCCCAGGGTGGTGTCGGGTTTATCGTCCACAAGTCCCTTGTGAACAATGTCGTGAGGATCGAGAGTGTGTCGACCAGAGTGGCGTACCTTATACTCAGAATATCATCAAGATATTCGCTGAAGGTCATACAGGTCTACGCCCCGACCTCGACACATCCCGACGACGAAGTAGAATCCATGTATGAGGATATATCAAGAGCCATGCATGGTTCTAAGACTCACTTCACCGTGGTCATAGGGGACTTTAACGCGAAACTGGGCAAACGAGACGGTGACGAGCTGCGAGTGGGGCAATTTGGATTTGGACGTCGGAATCACCGGGGACACCTACTGGCTAGCTTTATGGAGAAGGAGGGCCTCTATATGATGAATTCCTTCTTCAAAAAGCGTGAGCATAGAGGGTGGACCTGGCAAAGTCCTGACGGTGCAACTAGAAATGAGATTGACTTCATCCTGTCGACGAAAAAGCAAATATTCAATGATGTCTCTGTGATCAACGCGGTGAAAACTGGAAGTGATCACCGCGTCGTAAGAGGCACATTGAATATTAACATTAAGCTTGAAAGGTCTCGACTGATGAAGTCTACGCTCCGTCCAGCACAGATCCAGATCCAAAACCCCGAGAGCTTTCAGCTCGAACTCCACAATCGTTTCGAGTGCCTAGGAAGCTCCGTGGATGAATATAACGATGGGTTCGTGGAAACTGTCCATACGGTCGGGTCTAAGTTTTTCAAGACTCACCGTACAAATAAAAACAAGAAGCTCTCCGATCCGACCCTCGAGCTAATGAAGAAGAGGCGTGAGATGATTCTGCAGTCTGAAGACGATGCGTGCATATACCGGCAGCTCAATAGACAAATCTCGAAGTCCCTGAAACGTGACCTTCGCCGCTTTAATACCGCAAGGATTAAGGATGCGATTGAGCGGAATAAGGGCTCTAAAGTATTTGCACGAGATCTGTCTATTGGGCAAAGCCAGCTCACGAAACTGAAGACCGACGATGGCAGAGTCATATCCGCCAAATCGGAGCTTCTGGGAGAGATCGAGGCTTTTTATGGACAGTTATACACGTCTACCGCTAAACCCGCTGTAAATCTAGTAAACGACCCAAGAGCTAGATTGACTCGACACTATACCGAAGATATCCCGGATGTCAGCCTGTACGAGATTAGGATGGCTCTGAAGCAGCTGAAAAACAACAAGGCGTCGGGTGAGGACGGAATTACGGCCGAACTCCTGAAGGCGGGTGGAAAACCGGTCCTTAAGGCCCTTCAGAAGCTATTTGATTCCGTCATACTCGAGGGGAAAACGCCACAGGCGTGGAGCAGAGGCGTGGTGGTACTCTTCTTTAAGAAGGGCGATAATGCCCTGCTTAAGAATTATAGGCCCATCTCGCTTCTGAGCCATGTCTACAAGCTGTTTTCCAGAGTCATCACGAATCGTCTCGCGCGCAGGTTCGGCGACTTCCAGCCTCCCGAACAAGCCGGATTTCGAAAAGGCTTCAGCACCGTGGACCACATACATACGCTGCGGCAGGTTATACAGAAGACTGAGGAGTATAACCAGCCTCTCTGCTTAGCGTTTGTGGACTACGAGAAAGCCTTTGATTCGATTGAAACTTGGGCTGTACTGCAGTCTCTCCAACGGTGCCAAATTGACTATCGGTATATCGAAGTGCTGAAGTGTTTGTACAAAAACGCCACTATGTCAGTCCGACTACAAGACCAGACCTCGAAACCTATCCTCTTGCAGCGGGGTGTGAGGCAGGGAGACGTTATTTCTCCGAAACTGTTCACGGCAGCAATGGAGGATGTCTTGAAGGTTTTGGAATGGAGAGGGCTAGGCATTAATGTCAATGGCGAGTACATCACTCACCTTCGGTTTGCCGACGACATAGTAGTCATGGCTGAGACTACGGAGGAGCTCAGTACAATGCTTGGTGACCTCAGTAGAGCTTCCGAAAGAGTGGGACTTAAAATGAACATGGACAAAACCAAAGTCATGGTAAACAGCCATGTAGCACCCACTCCTATCAAGGTCGGGGACTCTACACTCGAAGTTGTAGACGACTACGTTTACCTGGGACAGACGGTCCAGTTGGGAAGGTCTAACTTCGAGAAAGAGATCAATCGTCGAATCCGACTCGGCTGGGCAGCGTTCGGGAAGCTGCGCGGTGTCTTCTCGTCCAATATACCACAGTGTCTCAAGACGAAAGTCTATGACCAGTGCGTGTTGCCAGTGATGACATATGGCTCCGAAACGTGGTCGCTTACAATGGGCCTCATTAGAAGGCTTAAAGTCACCCAAAGGGCAATGGAGAGGGCTATGCTCGGAGTTTCCTTGCGTGATCGAATCAGGAATGAGGATATCCGCAGGAGAACCAAGGTTGCCGACATAGCACGAAGAATCGCCAAACTAAAGTGGCAATGGGCAGGGCACATTGCTCGCAGAACAGATGGCCGTTGGGGCCGAAAGGTTCTGGAATGGCGACCACGTACCGGAAGACGTAGCGTTGGAAGGCCTCCTACAAGGTGGACCAATGACTTGGTAACGGTTGCGGGGGTCCGATGGATGCGAGACGCACAGGACCGTTCGCTGTGGCGACGCTTGGGGGAGGCCTATGTCCAGCAGTGGACGTCTTTCGGCTGAAATGATGATGATGATGAGTGCTTGACTGTGATCCCACCTGATGGTAAGTAGTAATGCAATCGTTGATGGTGAGGCGCACTAATTTATTGAGAGCCTATTCACTCTAGCCTTGAAGAGACCTAAATTATAATCGGACGGGAAAAACGCAGCAGGCAAATTATTTCAGTCCCTCGATGTAAGTGGTATAAACGACGAGGCGAAACGCTTGGTCCGGACCGTAGAGGTTTCAACAACGTAAGGGTGGATACTCGCCGTTCGTCGGCTTGTCCAATGGTAGAAATGAGATGATGGAATCAAGTCATGCAATTCCTGCGCACACTCTCCAAAATGCATCCTGTGAAACACCGAAAGGCTGGCTACCCTATGCCTGTGCTCAAGACTTTGTTGATTGGAATTAACCAGATCTGTATCACCAATTAGGCTCTTTGCACGCCCTTCCACCGAGTCCAAAGCTGCCAGGTGGCATTTTGCAGCACCAGCCCATATGTGGCTGCAGTACTCCACACACGAACGGACCTGTGCTTTGTATAACATTAAAAGCAGTCCTGGTGTGAAGTACCGCCGGACCTTTGCAAGTACGCCAAGTTTCCTAGCAATCTATAATTTATAATGGGGTGAGTACTAGGCGGGTGTAGCCACTGGCAAAATCTAGTCACACTAATATTACAAAGCTTTGTAATATTAGTGTGACTAATATTACAAAGTTGGCACACGGGTAGGTCATGTTTTGCCGCTTTTTATGTTTAAATTTTCTACTTTCACGCGGGCGAAGCCGCTAGTAGCAGTAAGTATAAAGAAATAATTTTTAGGTTGACATTTTTTAATGAACAATAATCATCAAATAACTCCGCCTGCTCGGGGTGGAGCGAGTGGGAGTGTCAGATTTTTACTGATTAAGCCACCTGTACCTTCAGTGGTCCTTAAGGTAGCATTCGGTTCTTAGCGACCACGATACGCGACTGCGACCACTATGATGGTCGCATGTCGCCAGTCGTGGGGCAACCTCTAGCTTTTCTATGTCAGCGATGACGACATCGCCACTCTTCTCGCAGTTTTTATGAGTGACGGTTGTGTTCTATTGCAGTACGATATGTCGGACAATTTATCTGCAGCTAGAAAGTTTTTCAGCAATGCCTTGCCAATTACCAAATATTGTCCCTCACAATGTTGTCTTTATAAGATGCGAGCCTTACATCATTAAAGGTGGGTTTAATTTACTAATTCTATCAACTTCTCGTCCTCGTTTGGTGGAAATGCTGCCATTTTGATATGCTTCTCGCCTGCGTCGCGCGACAGCACTGCCTACGATGCGACCGGGTCGCGGTCGCCACGCCACTCTTTAGCCACGTGATGGGTCGCGCGACCTTCGTGGTCGCGGGTCGCGGTCGCTAAGAACCGATTGCTACCTTTAGCGTTCCGAGGCTACGGTAACTATTTGGAACAATCCCGCAGCTCTATTAGATAGTCATTTGTCTTTTCATGTTCATAATCATAAATAATGTGAGGTCTTTTAAACAGTAAAGCTGAATGTCTCCACAGTAGACCGCTGAGCGAGCCAATGCGCCGCTATAAAGTACGATCTAGGGCAGATAAAACCATAATGACCACGCTTAGTAGCCGGATTAGTACCCACGATAATAATAATTATACCTATATTTTACTCCTGCTAGTGATACAGTAATTAACAGCTGATTTTCAGTCGATTTTTCAGTGATTTAGTGTACTTTTGGGTGAAAGCCGGTCTCTTTTAGAAAATGCGGTACCTAGATAAAATTATCGGGTTGCCAATGGCAAGGTTGAACATTAATATTGCTACTAAGAGAAGGAGGAGAATACCTGGTTGGACATGGGGAGGTCTTTGCCCAGCAGTGGGACAAAATCTGTAAAACTCAGTATAAAGCTCACCTAACCTTTTAGACAAAGTTACATTCTAAGAACGATGACGATTGTTGCACGTGGGCATGCATTTGAGGCATGCGTGGTACACTAGGCGCCATCGACGACCCGGGGTCGGTCCTTACCGGATAGACGGCGGGCTACACATTGCTCGTCGTCTGCAAGCCCGCGCCGTCTGTGGCCGAGGATCGCCCTGCAGCTCCCGATGCCCGGAGCGTCTTATTTTGCAGCGGCTTCGCTAGAATTGCTGTTTTGCAGAAGGAGGTGCCGGTGGTGTCACGCCCAAGCGAGGCGCACCTCCACTGTATGCTCCACCGTGTTAGCTATTATACTAATGGATCACAATTTAGTCCAGAATTGGCTACTTTCCGATATCATGTATGCAGTGAAGTAGTTTACATCAAAGGTATGGCGCGGTGGAGGGTCATGGCTATCGCCGATGAAAGAGGGCCTTGTAGGTACCTATATCTGCACTGTCAGGTCTCAATGTTTTCTAAATGCTCTGTTTTCAAAACAGAAATGAGCTCAATACTTCGGTTTTACAAAATAGCACGTCTGTTTCCATGGAAATAATAAATTATTACCTTGACTCGAGGAAATAAAAATTTTTCGCCATTTATAAAGTAGATTCAAAATCTTATTCAATTAAGCTTAGCCAACAAAGCTGGGGCACGGCTAAACACAAAAGGCGATATTTGTTTGACAATGCTGTTTCGGTATTGTCCAATAAAAGTCGCAAACGAAGTATGTTCCTATGTACGTACCTATAGTAAACGTAATGTAATACTGTCTGACACGGCAAACGTTGCTCTGCCATATAAATTATTAAAGAAAAAAATGGGGGGTGAGAGTGGGAGGGTAAAAAGTAAAAAATAGTTTAAATCCTATTATCAGACCTACTAATATACACACAAAATTTAATAATAATCAGTCAAGCTATTTCTGAGGAGTTTTGTTACAAACACTGTGACAGGAAAATTAGAATATCGTAAATACCGATAAATCATGTGACTGGTATTTTCAAGCAGTCTTACCCTTAATATCGTGCTCGTGTCATGTACTCCACTCGTGGTACTGTAGTAATCTGTTTGCTTGATAGTTTGCGACGTACACAGAGCGCTGTTTCGACACTCCTCGGTTGGTATACACCTTAATTCTCTAAATAATATTGTTTGCGTTCACTCTAGACGTCAAGCCGATGTTACTTTGTTGCTTTTATATTTTGATGCTTTTGACTCGCGGCTTCGCTTTGCTGAAGGCTAACTGTGCGCATTTCTGACTGCTCGGCTTGTACAAATCTTTCTTTATTCATAGAATTATGATGTTCAGTTTTAGTTTTATGTAAATCTGCATTTCTGTGGGAATGCAAATTGGTGGATGATTGCAGTGTTGTGTTGGTTTGTTATTTTCTGATCAAAGGATTGAAATACTCACCCTCGTAATAAACAATATGTCATTGTCATTACTGTTTATGGTTCCGTACCTCAAAAAGAAAAAACGGAACCCTTATAGGATAACTTTGTTGTCCGTCTGTCTGTCTGTCTGTCAAGACCCTTTATCTCAGGAACGCGTGAAGATATCGTGTTGAAATTAAAACCATATACGCAGCGTTGGAAGGCCTCCCACAAGGTGGACCGACGACCTGGTGAGAGTCGCGGGAATGCGGTGAATGCGAGACGCACAGGATCGGTCGTTGTGGACACGCTTGGGGGAGGCCTATGTCCAACAGTAGACGTCTTTCGGCTGAAATGATGATGATGATACTCAAGTGTGCGGTCCCTAGAAGTTGTAAAAAAATCAAACTTCTGAGTTAACGAAAAAATAGATACGGCCGTTTATCTCGCAAAAAAGTGTTTTTCGACACTCTCAAGGGAATCAAATTCATAGGGTACTTCCCGTTGACCTAGAATCCTGAAATTTGGCATGAAGCAAGGTCTTACAGCACAAGTATAGGAAGAAATCTGAAAACTGTAAATTTGTAGTTACGTCACAAACAAAAAACTTTTTTGCGATTCGGAAAAATCTTCTTAACTCAATTCGGGAATTGAACTGTTTTCATAGGTATTACGTATAGATTATACGGAACCCTCAGTGTGCGAGTCCGACTCACACTTGCCCCGTTTTTTCAGTTGTAAAAAGTCTACTGCTGGACATAGGTCTTCCCCGATCTTTGATACATCGATCGTATATAGAAACTGCTACCCAAAAAGTCACTTAAATCCTGATTTTTTTTTAAATCTTTTAACTCCTGCTCTTACTTTAAAACTTGTTAACCAAGGGTACAAGAGAGTTACGGCCTTGAAGGAACGCAGGTGGGTTCTAGTCAGTTCAAGTCTAACTGCTTGTCATTCCACCCAGAGCGGTATGGATTCCAAGTGTAACAATCAGACAGGGATTTCTGATTGTCACAGCTCAAAACAAGACAAATAAAATACATTGTAAATTCTTAACTAAAATGAAACAGTAGATGCGTGAAGCTCGTGTTTAGTAACGCAAGACAAAGAGCTCAGTTTAATTACTGAGCGTTTGGGATAGCGAGTGAATTCTGCGGTAATTGGTCAGCATACACAACAATCATAAAACAATAGATACACACAATACTATTATTGAAGGCTTGATATTTCCCGTCAGTCGCCCCCGGGCCGTAAACGGTCGGTTTGGACCGATGCCAGTTTTTTTCGTTCCCTTTTTCTTTGACAAAAACCCGTTGTATGGTCTCTTTTACTGATAAAATTAATCAGTTTAATGGGTATTACAATTGCAAAGTTTATGTTTATTCTCCATAAATGTAAGTTGTAAATCTTCATTTGTATTCACTTATGCTTGCTGTTTTGTTTTGCATTGTTCATGAATATTTATGGCACAAATGCAAGCTATTACTCTAAATATTTTGGATTACAATATTATCACCAGAGAAAATAATATTATCACCTTATAATAGCTAATAACTATTCAGTTTGAGAGTTAAACCCATCTAACTATAAATAATGAGACTCATATAAATCAGGATTCGAAGCTATTCGAATTCGTGTATTATGATTTTGGTTTGAAAACTGCGATTATGAAAATTTATTTTAAAAGTTAATTGTATAACTAGGTACCACAACTTACTGCAATTATAGTTAAAACTAATTTTAGTTAATATTAGTAATTGCCGATACTTTATCCAGTAACATTAAAGTTAGATAAATGACTGAGCGTTTATTGGCTCAGTGGATAAACTCTGAAAGTTTGCCAGATATTTCACTTACTAATCGATAGGATACTTAAAGTTGCCCACTACCCTCTCTTAGTTCCATAGGCATGTCGGAACATATGTGTACATAGAGATTATGACGGGATCCTCGCTTAACCGTAGCTTTAGGAGGTGGAATTACATCGCCGAATTGTTAAGTGAGCTTGCATTTCTTTTTGGGATTATTTTTTTCAGCAATAGTCAAAAATCCACTGAAGAAAAAAGATTGGGCACGCCACAATTATGGCGGTAAGTCCCCTCTTTGAGGCGTGGTTGGAAAGACCTCACGGCGTCCTCACCTTCCGCATGCCGCAGGTTCTCACCGAACATGGTAAGTTCGGGAAGTTCATGCACCGGATTCATGCGGAAGCGACGCCCGGGTGTCGCCACTCTGTGGACCGCCTGGAGGACACGGTGGAGCACACGGTGGAGGTGTGCCCCGCTTGGGCAGAGCAACGCCGTGTCCTCGTGGGGGCTTTGGTACAGGCCATGGTCCGGAGCGAGGAGAAGTGGCAGGCAGTCGCCTCCTTCTGCGAAGCAGTAATGCGGCCGATCGCGTGAGGCAACGGTCCTCACGCCCCAACCGCCGCCGGGATTCCGATCCCGATTTCCGGCCACCGTAGGCGCGGGCTTGTGGACGGCGAGCAATGGGTAGCCCGAGGTAGACCGAGCCCAAGTCGTCGACGGCGCGTATTGTTCCACGCGCGCCTCAGGGAGATGTCAGCAAATCGTAGGGGCCCAGCAGGGTCGAAGCCTACTAGGGCCATGGGTAGACTGAAAACGAAACCCGGGGCCCTGGCACGAAGGCAACAAAGGAACAGGAGTGGGTTTTTAGTAATTTACTGTCTGACACTATCTCCCGCTCCGCTCAAGAGCGAGATTTGTCATTAGAAGATTTCCCCACCTAAAAAAAAAACTGAAGAAAAAAGATATCTGCTCGTAAAAACAGAACAATCAAATGCATCAAATTCTAAATATTATTATAGGTATATATTGATGTGTACTATGTATCTACCTCTAATAGAGAGGAGGCCTGATTACGCTTATGCTATGCTACGTATCTATTATATCTAACGTTTTACTACCAGAAAGAATGAATCATCATTTCAGTTTTTATTACCCAGTACGCCATTTTTTTTCTTAACTCGTCACATCATTAGTGTGACCTTTAACCTATGAAATAAATGACTTCTGCAGAATACACTGTCACTATTTCAAAATCGGATGTTTCTGAATACAAAACTGAAGTTAGATAGGCGATGAGAATCACACAACGCAGTAACAGTATGAATGATCATCAAAATTGCTTTGTTCTGTCGTCAATGTCTAGGTAACTAGCAAGGTTGCCGGGCGCGCTTAGTGTCGACTCCCGGAGAGGTCTATGAGCGACGCAACTGAGCACAGCAGTCCCAGCAATTAGTCGTCGGCGCCAGTTGGTAAATATTAACACTGGTAATTGTACGTTGAACGTCAGCTCCCTCGATGTTCGTTACAGTGCCTACTAGCAACCTGAATACAAATGAATCCATTATGCGAAAGTGCGCAGATAGCACATCGACACCAATATCACGTAACCATGTATGCTGAAGTACCTACTAACGTGTTTTTGCAAACAGTCTACTCTTTTATTGATTTGTTTCCCATTTTTGTAGCTTTTGTTACTGAAATAACTCTATAAGCAACTATCATTTTTACGGATTCCTAAAAAAACCGGTCGAGTGCGAGTCGGGCTCACGCACTGAGGGTTCCGTACAAACTTATCTATGAAAACAGGTCCGGACAACGAAGATTTTTCCGAATCGCAAAAAAGTTTTTTTTTGTGACGTAACTATAAATTTACAGTTTTTAGATTTTTTCCTATATTTGTGCTATGAGACCTTGCTTCATGCCAAATTTCAGGATTCTAGTTCAACGGGAAGTACCCTATGAATTTTGATTCCCTTGAGAGTGTCAATCAAAATACACGTTTTTTGCGACATAAAGGGCGGTATCTTTTTTTTTTAACACAGAGGTTTGGTTTCGTTTTTCGCTTTTGAGGTACGGAACCCTAAAAATGAAGACGCTCATGTCTTCTATGAATAGGATCTCAGAAACCTCATCTATAAATCAAAATATAAAATTTACTAGTTTCTTCCAGCGGTTCCACCCGCGTGAAAGTGGGTTTATTTATAAAAATTTTGGACCCTCGTTTCATCCCTTTAGGGGGTGAATTTCGGAAAATCCTTACTTGTTCTTTATGTAAATCACAAAAAGAACCTCTGTGCAATATTTCAGTGTTCTAGGTCCGTTGATGAGTTAGTATGTGAGTCAGGACTTTGGTTTTTATATCATACAAATGAGAAAATAAAAAAGTCGTCCCAACAAGGTATTTCTAATCAACATTATTCTATAATGTGCACATGACTTTTAAAAATAAATCAATAAATACAGGACAGCTGATGTACTCACAGGGAAGTATAACTCACAATTGGTTTTTTCCTATCATAAATCCCTATCTTCAAAATACAAAATTGTAAACATAACTTACCATCTTAAACGAAAAAGAGGTTTAGGTATTATAACTTCAGCATCCAAATTACAGAAGTATCTTTGTATTCTTGTTGACAAGTGGTTCCTTGAGTGAATCGCGTTGAACAACACAACAACTGTAAACAAGCATGTTTTGTGTGTAAGAAAAAAATATTGGAACAAGTTGTCGACGGCTTCCTTTCAATTTCGTGTTCTTCATTGTTTATTTATGTTTTTTTTCCCTTTGTATCCAAGTATCTTTGTTAGACATTTTAGAAAGGAAAGGTCTGAAAACACCTCGTGTAATTGGAGCATTTTTTGTGTGATGTTATATGGACATACCATATAACAAATAGGCGCTCATTTTACATCTACAATATTGCTCATAGGTTATAGAAAATATGAGTTGTGTTCATTGCTTTTAATATCTGCCTTAGAAAGTGGAAAAAAGTGGTGCAGAACCAAGAACGATGGAAAGAATGAAGGGAATTCTTTGCCCAGCGGTGGGACAGAACTAGCTAGCCCTCACATTAATATACATATATAAGTAATACTATCTGACCTTCAAAGGTTGTTCTGCCTTATCTTATGATCAGAGATAAAATAGAGGGGGATGGTAAAAAATAGCCTACTAACTATTCTGAGACCTACCAAATATACACATAAAAATCAGTCAAGCCGTTTCAGAGGAGTTCGAACACAAACATTGTGACACGAAATTTATATACAACATTAGTTTTATTATATGCGAAACCCGAAACACGTGTCTAGTATTTTTGTGTGAAAATCTGTGTACAAAATTTCATAACTAATCTATCATGAAAAATCACGAAGTTATAAGTTTGTTATGTTACCTGTACAATATATTTTGCTTTCACACCCAGCTCTGTGTTGGCGTCTAATGCCCGCTATGACCTGCCGTGACCTGTGTTGTACTCAGTGTTAGTAGTGACTTGTGACCTTTTTAAAATATTTTTGGGAAAAAAATTAAAATGGTGTAAAAATTTGTGTAATTATTGGAATCGATTCAGGTAATGTTTCAGAACAAACTATATTCAGGTTTCGCATACAGTAAAAATAATTTCGTATATTAGATTATATAATGTATGTAAAGGCGAAAGTTTGTAAGTGTGTGTGTGTATGTTGGTTGCTTCTCCACGCTCAAACCGTTGAATGGATTAGGATGAAATTTGGCACACGATTGGACAATGTCTTTGGATAGCAGATAGAATAGGAATTTTTATTCCGGGACTATGGTCCCTTGGGATAATATTCTACTTACACGACTCCGCTGGCAGCAGCTACTAATAAATTATATTTGCTTCTGAAAATGTACCTTTTTTTTTATAATATTCGACGACTGTCACACAACGCCGTCTATTCCCAAGCTAAGCAGAGCTTGTGTTATGAGTACTAGACAACTTATAAACATACTTATAATATTTCTAAATATATACATATTATAATATAAATTACACCCAGACACAGAACAAATGATCGTGGTCATCACACAAACATTTGTCCTGGGTGGGAATCGAACTCATGACCTCCGGCATATGGTAGCAGTCAGGGCCATTAATCACTAGACCAACAGGTCAGTCAAGCATTTTAATTCAATTAACATTTTAAAAGTTATAAAATTTGTCCTGAACAATAGTTCCAAATAATAATTAAACCTGTGAACGTGCACTGATAAACACGGCATAAGAGAGAATAATAAATGCTGAACCACTATTGTCACAGTAACAACGCGTTGCGTAATGAACAGTAACATTTATCCCAATCATTGAAACTTTCCCTAAATGTCCGGGATAATTAAACCGTAATTTTACAATTCGAGCATTATGCTTAATTTAATTCACGTCCAATATATTTAACATATTCAGCCATTCAACAAAGGATTTATTCGCAAAATACTCTCGTGTGTTACGTAGATTTATCGATTCATCCAACTACGTTAACGTAACAGTCTATAAACACAATAAGCCGAACTTCGACCCAACTAAATAACATGGTGGGTCCAACCCGCACGCATGAGGGAACGACCCTCACGCCCCAGCCACCGTGGTCTCGACCCCGATTTCCAGTCACCGTAGACGTGGGCTTGCAGAAGACGAGCAATGAGTAGCTCGCCGTCCGGGCGTTCGGTAACCGTCCCAACTAAACCCGAGTCGTCGACGGCGCGCCTCAAGGAGATGTCAGCAAAACCGTAGGGGCCCAGCAGGGTCGAAGCCTACTGGGGCCATGGGTTGTGCGAAAGAGAACCCCGGGGCCCTGGAACGAAGGCATAGAAGAAACAGGAGTGGGTTTTAGTCAGTAAAAGTCTTGCACGCCCTCGCGCTTCGCCCTAGTGCGCGAAAAGTCTTTGGATGATTTACCACCTAAAAATAAATAAAAAAAAGGGTCCAACCAAATATCAATGTCGTCATTAAAAATTACGTATTGCTAACAAAGATCCCTCTCAATAAGGAATAGAGATGGGGCAGAGTAGTTATTTATTTTGAGAGCTGGATTTATTTGCGGAAATGGGTTCGACCCACATTACTCAAGGGAGATTTTGCTGAATAGGACTGTAAAGTATGCCGTTCGAATTGAGATAATTTATTGTGTTTTGTACGGATTTCGTTCGTAATATTTTTGTATTGTGATTTTTTTTGGCCGATTGGCTGAATTGGGATTAGGCTTTTTAAAACCAAATGAAAATGGTTTTACCAAACCGAGGTATTTATTCAGTATTTTTGGGGTTCCGTATCTCAGTCGCCAAAAACAGAACCTTATAGAATCACTTTGTTCTCCGTCTGTCGGTCTGTCAAGACTCTTCTTCTCAGGAACCCAAGGAGGTATCAAGCTAAAATGAATATCGAATACTAAAGTCTACAACCTCTTGGAGTAGTGAAAAAATCATTCTAAGTCAACGCAATCTATAGATAAGGCATATTTTGGAATGGGCTAGGGAATCAAAACCTATAGGAAATTTCCCGTTGACCTAGAACCATGAAAGGCAACATAGCACAAATAAAAATAAATTATTTTGAGCTACTTACCTATGTAAGTTTGTACAGAACACTTGGTACGTGACTCCGACTCGCACTTGACCGGTTTTTATGGAATACGGACTATATTTTTATTTCTTTAAATTACCTAATATTATTTTGAGTACGTACCTACTGAGTGTATAAAAAATAAAAAATAATAGTCAATCTTTTCATTTCAAGGTAATCCTTAGGATCGACCCAGTTTATTATTCTAAAGAAACGCTCATTTAGCGTTTTCATTATTTAAACGTTAACTTTATATGAAAGTGGAGGTACATTAACGTTTAAATAAACATGAAAAGTTTTGCTCGAATTATAATTAGACATCAAACCAGCTCGGAGGTTGCCCCGAGAGGTTACAAAAACGGGTCAAGTATAGTTTTCATAACGCACTACTAACACGCAACGAATGTTCAACTTAAAACGGAATAAAAAGAAATTATTTTGTTTCAACCCTTTGCTTTCAGGCACCGTTTCAGTGTACCCGTGGTAATAGCAAGAATATCACGTTTGAGCTATATTTTTTGTTGCTTAGCTTTGTTCCTTGCTTCCATATTTTCGCAAAAGATTTACGCTTTTGAAGACACGAGTATTTTCGTATCATGAATTTTACACGAAACGTGCTAATAAAAATGCTTTCGTTATCAGAAATGGCAGAAGGACTATCTTGATGTATATGGAAAAGAATGCAGCACAGTCAAATAAATATTATTTTGTAGCAATAGAAATCCTCAAGGATGTCCTCCACCCCTGTGCGGGCGCAGGGGTCTGTCAGACTTCGTTCACCGTCCGGCCGTCCGGTAAAGAAAGGAAGAAAAGAAAGAAAGACAATACGTAAGGATCAAGCCCGAGTCGACGGGCGACGTCATGATCCACGTGCGCCTCAAAGAGATAAACTAAACTAAAGACGCCTAGTAGGGCCTGTCAAGGCTGAGGGAAGGTTTGAAAGAGTTACTACGGCCCTAAAATGTAAAGAGCAAATTAAGGACTGTATCTTTTGTTTTTGTTAACTTAGAAGTTAGAATTTTTTACAGCTTCAAGGGACCGCAGACCTGAGTATATATTTTTAATTTCAACTCGATCCCTCCACGTGTTTTTGAGATAAAGGGTATAGACAGACAGACAGAGAGACAGAGACAGAGAGACAGACAAACGGACAACAAAGTGATCCTATATAAGGGTTCCGTTTTTCCTTTTGAGGAACGGAACCCTAAAAACAATAAGGGTCTGTTCTACCGTTCTACTGTTTCTAAGGGTTCCGTTTACTGACTAAATAGTAGCGCTGGAGAGCTTGAGTTTCAACACACACTCTCGACCAGGTATTGACCCGCATAAATTCACGCGGTCCCCGTCACCCTTTGCGGTCGCGTACGACCGTAATTCCTCAAGAAAGGCACGTGCGGAACAAGGCACAGCGCCATCTCGGGCCTGTCATTGTTCATGCAACAGCCTCCCAAAGTCTGTTACCTTAGGGCCACACCTTATGGCGGAGATCGTTCTGCGTTCTTCGTGCGTTTACAATACTTACGTTATTAATAAACCTCATATTCCAAATTCAATGAAAATTAAGGACGTGGACTCAATTAATTTACATAATTATATTTTTAAAATCAGTAATACGTCGATTAATCGAATTGGAAGTCATTCCGTTATTTTAATTTATTCAAGGACCAAGACCACGGTCCTTGAGGAAAATAAGATAACAGAAAGTCTTTAAAATGTAAATATGGAATGAAAGGACGGTCTCCCGATTTTTCCAATTTACTTTATGGCCGATGGAGATATTGATTGTAAATCGATTGTTCATATTCGTTGGACGGACAGAATGGAGTATTGTGTTATAAATAAAGAAAAATCTTAGTCCGTGATTTGGAAAACATTTTCAGTATTAATTTCTGCTCAACCAATATAACTTGATAATACAATAATACCGACGTGATGTAGAGATCTGTCAAGTAATCTCGGTGGATTTCATTTTAGTGGGCGAATTAAATCCTTATGAATATTTCATGTAGGACTTTGTGTGAATAAATAAACTTATATTTTGTGTCGGCGCATAACATTGCCTTGATTATGTAGTCGTTATTATAAATATGTTGTTCAACCCTAATTTATCATAGGACAAAATAGTAACTATTATATTTCGCAAGAATAATATTGTAGTTTTAAACGTATCAAGGTCACATTTCCCTTGAAATGTAGCATAGAAAGAATAAATCAAATAATAAAATGTACTTTTACGTAATACAAAAGTTCTATAAGCCAATTTATAGGTCTGCTTCCGTGGGTTCCGCAGTTCATTAAATGTTTGTGAGTTCATTTCAAATTTATTTCACGTATTAAACAGCTTTACCTTTTTATCAAGATTACAGCAGCAGCACGCAAATCCTGCTTCATTTACTTTTCTTTTCTAATTTTCTGTGCCATATTCATAATTTGGGCCTTCGTATAAAGAGGTTTACGAAAATATATACACCGGATTAATCTATTTTCCTCCTCATTTGAGTTTCAGAGGAAACAAAAATGACCCAATTTGCCGACGTTCTTGGTTAGATTTCAGTTACGTTTTGGGTTATTAGAACTGGTAATTAATTTGCTGATTTAAGAAATATACTGATTTTGTAACTTGAATTAAGCAGAGATTTTCTTTTACTACTAACTTTTGCCCAGGACTTCGTTCTCATGATTATCGGTTATAGCGGATGCGAAATCGAAGCTAGATAAAAAGTAACCTATGTCATGTATTCCTTCAGTTTAAAGCTTACTCAATACCAAATATCATCAAAATCGGTTTAGTAGTTTAACCGTGATAGCATAACAGATAAACTTACTTTCAAATGTATTATATTAGTACCTATGGGTAAAAACTGACCAAAAAATGTTACCAAAGAAAAAACACGATTTAATATTGTTATTATTATTTTTTATGCATTAATACATCTCAGGATCCTGAGGTCCTGGACTTTTGACCGAAGCCAACTCGCAGAGACCCTTTAGATAATTTTAATGGAACTTGATACCAACCGACGATTATCCCTGTACGCGCTATGCTAGTGCACGCAAGGACAACCCCCGGTTGGTGAAAAACTATTGCGACATAGGCAATCAAAGATAATAGGGCTATGGTTTTTGGAGTCTTAAGTGGATTGGTAACCTGGAACTATGTTAAGGCTGTGGCTCCTGCCTGAGCAATGTTATTAATATCCAACGATATAAAGGCAGGGGATGACCTGCCTTTATATCGTTGCCGCCCTGCGGATTGTATTTCTCTTAGTCTGGCCCCTCTTTCTAGGTATGTTACGGCAAAGCAAACGCTACCGAAACAGACTTAGGGTTTCTTGGAGCACGCAAGCCCCACCACGACAACGCCAACGTAGATGAGATAAGACGATGGGGTTGTTATTATTATTATTATGATTATCACAATGGAAAAACACAAAATTTACATACAAAATTATCCATTGTTAGGTAATGAATTGAAAACAAACAAGTTATTCAATACAAGTAACTTTATATGAAGACCTCGATACGAGTACAGACAACAGTCGTATAATCAAGAAACAAATTTAGAGACGCGAGTTTACTCGATTGTTGCTTGATTAGTTTACGCCTGTTCGAATTTGTCGAACTAATGTCAAGTCAATTTGCGTTCGGCAGTACCAACCTTACAGTTCATTTGAGGATCCATAATAAGATAGTATAATACGTCACAATACCTTTGTCTTGGAGCGTCAAAGAGCTCGTCTCCTTGAAAATTAATAGAACTTCCACATTGATCAGGTAGTTCTCAAGTTATTGCGAGGGTTGAGTATTCACCAATGCTATGATTAAAGCTTCGAAACTCGGACTGTTAGCTCCAGTTTAATTATAACACAGGAATTGTATTTGTTCCAGTTCATACCAACCTGGATTGAAACAGAAAAATGTACTATATCAACGTATAGGCTGTGTGCTGCACAAAATTTTTTTTTTAAGCAATACTTTTCAATGATTGTTGGAAGTTTTATTATCTACTTATTTTTTTTCGTATTTAATGTATAGAATTATTTAGACTTTGAAGAGTTTGTGGTTTTGCGCAATAGTTCACTTTCTTTAACCTAAAAATGCCTTCTACGAAGCGAACGTAGCACTGCGCTACGGCGTAGGCACTGCGTAGACTCTCTACGAGGGTCGCGTAGCAGTAAATGTTTAAAAATTTACGTCATTTTGACGCCGTTTTTGTATCACATAAATGCAGCGTATATGCTCAAAACTTCCCAGTACTAATCGTGAAGGGTGCGTAACACTGTTGACCTTTGTCACCAAACAATCCATAGCCGTGTAATTAGTTGAGCAGATAATTATCAGACCATTCCCTCGACGGCTCCACTACGCGGAGGACATGGGCGTCAATATTGTACAGGAACATTAGCTCATTTCTCCCGGGCCAATCACATACTTGACAATTAGATAACAATCAGTCTAAGTGACGTGCACGATTTTGATCCAATAGTCACGCTTTAATGATTATTTAGTTAATATTATACGGGTGTTATGACTTAGAAACCCCGCAAACTGTAGAATTTTGATCGACCGATAGTTTGGTTGGTTGTTTAATTAGTACGAAAGCTGTATATAAGTGCGCATATTAAAACGATTCAGTATAGGCCGACAAAATAGTTTGATAGGCTGCATGATTGCCTTCAAAAAAGCTTCAAACTAAGCAGTCGGCCAACTATCGGCCGACTGCTAATCGATATTTCATTTTTTCCGAGCTTTGGTACCGGACGGTCATGTTGTGATGGCGCTGTCCAGTTCTTCGCCCTCGCTACTTGTTGATGTGTTGATCGTAAATTTGATAGAAGTAGAAAAATGGTATATCTAATAATAAAATCTATCACTGTAGATAGGATGTACCTACCCAATATTTTCGATTTCTTTTCTAGAACTTTCTCCTGTGTTGTAAGCAATAATAATATTTTTGGAGAATTTTGTAAGTTTCATAATGCAACCATTCTCGTCAAAAGCCTATTTCAAACTAGCGAGCAAATCGTTCGAGAGGTGTCGGCCGATGGTTATCTAGTACGCATACTCACCACAAACCCGGCTGTTTAGTCGGGTCAGTGTGTGCACTTAGCAGCCTAACTAGACTAAACTGTCGGTCGGTCGAAAGTCTACAGTTTGTGGGATCTCTTAATAAGATCTCAGCACCGTCGAAGATTATTGAGGCCATGAGTTGACTTCCGAAAGGAAAACCCGAGCTCCTGGAATGAAAGGCAAAGAAGGAACATAGAAGTGCGTTTTAGTCAGTAAAAGTTTGACATATCCTCGTGCTCCGCTCTAGAGCGTGAAAAGCCCTAAAACAATTAGATATGCTAATGATGTTGGTTGAAATGACCCTTAGATAGTACTTTTCAAAGGGCACGCGGTAACTTTGGCTGTGTACAAAGGCTAAGTTAAGTTGTAGCTGTCAAAGGAATTTGACCAAAATATTTAGTTTTCACATTTGACTGTGAAACGATGCATGATTCGTCAACGTGTTAATATGATTAATATTTAGTTTACACCTAACATTCTTTGCGCACCGTTCAATTCCTCTATACTTCACTATCCATCAAGTTCGTGTGACTTAACACCGGTCAACTATTTATTGTACGGCGACGTGAAATCTATTCCGACAAACCACAGACAATTGTCGGCGTAAAAGTCAACATAACTCTGTTTTAAAAAATTGGGTCCATTTATCCGAAGTAGTCATCCAAAACTGTTCCACTAGAATGCGCGATTACAGCAAAGCCGTGGCAGCCTTTTACCCGTAGTTATATTTCACACAAAATGTTATCGAATGTAAAGAAAATAAAAAAAATTGTGGCATGATGAAATCCTTGTTTTTAGGGTTAAGTAGCCAAATGGCAAAAAACGGAACCCTTATGGATTCGTCATGTCTGTCTGTCTGTCCGTCTGTATATCACAGCCACTTTTTTTCGAAAGTATAAGAACTATACTGTTGAAACTTGGTAAGTAGATGTATTCTGTAAACCGCATTAAGATTTTTACACAAAAATAGAAAAAAAAAAACAATAAATTTTAGGGGTTCCCCATACTTAGAACTGAAACTCAAATTCTTTTTATCAAACCCATACGTGTGGATAGATCTTCAAAAATAATATTGAGGTTTCTAATATCATTTTTTTAAAACTGAATAGTTTGCGCGGGAGACACTTCCAAAGTGTTAAAATGTGTCCATCCCCCCCTGTAACTTCTAAAATAAGAGAATGATAAAACTAAAAAAAAAACATATGATGTACATTACCATGCAAACTTCCACCGAAAATTGGTTTGAACGAGATCTAGTAAGTAGTTTTTTTTTTTAATACGTCATAAATCGTAAATCGCAATTTACCTTTCAAGTTTGTACGGAACCCTCAGTGCGCGAGTCCGACTCGCACTTGCCCAGTTTTTTTTTTTTATTAAAGATGCTTCCCTACACTAGAAATTACTCATGTATTATGGGTGCGTTCTCAAACATTAAACCCATACATACAAGAAACCAAAAGCCGGAACAAATATTTGTAGGCCATACGAATATTTTTTTCGTGCGGATATCGAATCTGCGACACACACCGCTGCAGCCAATCGCTCAATCATTGCGCCAACTATTGCATCAATATCTGCCCCCCTAGCCAAATTACAACCATTTCGTTTCGATTCTCTTTTCGTCGATCGCCTCGAGTCGGCCACGCCTCCGGTTCCTTTGTTCTCACGTCATCTCAACGCTCAGTCACGTGATCATAACAAAGGATTAGGAGGCGTGGCCGACTGGAGGCGATCAACGAAAAGAGAATCAAAACGAAACGGTTGTAACTTGGCTAGGGGCTCTTAAAATACACATCCCAGACCCAAGGTCTACCAGAGCTACTCGTAGCCTTCCACAATATCTACAGGGTGCATTTTTCAAGTGGTGAAGATTTTGTTTTCATCATAATCGGCCTCAAGACCCTTTGACTATTTTTTGCTATTTCTCTTACTTTCAGATTTGGCTATTTACGCCCACTTAGAGAAATCAAAATCGTATGGCAGACGCATTGTCTCGAGTCGTCATAACATCTAAAGATTTGCGAGACATGCATGAAAGCATGATGAATGTGATGACGCGAGCACAGAAAAGTAAGTTAGTTCCTACACAAGATCCGCTGGGAACGTATAAAACAGTTACCGTGGTCACCAGTTTATCTGGGCTACGGAAACGTTTGAAAGTGTTACCGTGGCCCTGGAACACAAGGGGTATCTTAAGTACACAGGTGGGTTTTAGTCAGTGAGAATCTGACTAAAACCCACTCCCTCCACTCTATACTCCATTCACGTTAAGATTAGACATTTAAACCAACCTTTTTTGCTGTCCGATCAAGTGATTTTGACTTCTATTCCGTAGGCATAAGGATCGCATTAAAAGCTAAAAAAAACTGGGCAAGTGCGAGTCGGACTCACGCCCTGAGGGTTCCGTACAAACTTGAGGTTTGAGATATTTTTATTTGCCATAACAATTTACAATTTACTTACGTGAGAAAACTTAAAAATTAATTTATAAACGTTATTGGTAGCGTACCGTAACAGTTTTGACTTAATTACAATTGAAAGAGAAGTAATCAAAAAGTGTAGGGTAGTCGATAAATACTTGCATAGTTAAATCTTACCTATGTAAAAGTTCAATTCCCGAATGCAGTCTCGAAGATTTTCCCGAATCACAAATTTTTTTTTTGTTACGTACAACAAATTTATTGTTTTTTGATTCATTCCTATACCTGTGCTATAAGACCTTGCTTCATGCCAAATTTAAGGATTCTGGGTCAACGGGAAGTACCCTATGAATTTTGATTCCCTTGAGAATGTCGAAATATATATGTTTTTGCGACATAAACGGCCGTACCTTTTTCGTTCGTTAACTTAGCAGTTTGATTTTTTCATAGCTTCAAGGAACTGTAGACTTGAGTATATACTTTAATTTCAACTCTATACTTTCACGCGTTCCCGAGATGAAGGGTCTTGACAGACAGACAGACAGAAAGTGATCCTATAAGGGTTCCGTTTTTTCCTTTTGAAGTACGGAACCCTATAAACTACTTACAATACCAACTATTTACTGCAGCCGGCATTTGTCATACCACCAACGCAATAAAAGTTAAAATCGATTGAATGGACAGTAAAAAAGTTTTGTTTATATGTCTAATCTTAACGCGAATGGAGTATATTTATTTATTTATTATTTTTTTTATTAAAACTTCATGCAACACGAAAGTACAAAGGCGGACTTAATGCCTTAGGCATTCTCTACCAGTCAACCAAGGGTAGTGAAGAGAAAAAATGGTAGGTGCATAAAAAAAAAGAAAAGATTAAGAAAGCAAGGGATCAAATGTATATAATAATATATATAAAATAAACATACATAAATATTTAATATAATATAAACCTACATATATAAAAATATATATTATTTATATAAGGAAAAATGAAAGGATTTTTGAGACTACTCCGCTATTTGATATTTTTTTTGGTATATAGCGAGAGAAGTAATTTGATGATTTCCCATCTCAAAAAAAAACATGTACTGAAAACTGTGTAGGTATCAGCTTTAGTTTGTAACATTCAAAGAGCTCCATTTCCCTTTAAATTATTTTGAAAGCTCCGTGTTAGTGTAAACAGTTCAAGGGCTTATTACGTCCGGTCGATATTTACTAAGAGGCCAGACGTACTACCTCCTATTTATAGTTTAAACTTGTACTTACTTATAATTATTACTTCAATACCGGACTGCTTACTTTAATGTTTGAAACCAAGTAAAATTGAATTGATTTGATTCCACTTTGTAAGTGCTATAGGTAAAAGTAATCTTTTTTTGTTGAGGTAGGTTATCATCAAATTAGTTCTCCTGCTCTAGAATGGTGTGAGAGAACGTGTCAGACTTTTAGTGACTAAAAACCATCGACTCGGGTTCGGTTGTTACCGAACGGCCGGACTGCGAGCGATCTATTGCTCGTCGACCATGGCCGCGCCTGCCCGCGTATATGCTAGCCGGGAATTGCCCTACGACGCCCGGGCGTCTCCTGTGGTGACGGCTGGGACGCGAGGATGTCCGTTCATAGGTAAAAGTAATCTAAGCTTGTATAACCCAGGCCGCCCCAGCTTTGTATTGGTGCAAAAAATATAAATAAACCATTCACATTGAAAACCGGTTCAAAATCCGTTGCGTGGTTTAGGAGGAGTTAACGAATAAACAGACAGACGCGGAAGGTGACTTTGTTTTAAACTAAGTAAAGAAAATAAAGAGGTGAAAATATATGTTGGTTTGTTGAAGGTAATCTCAAGAAGTTTCGAAAGAATCTGATCAGATTACGAAATAGATATTCTTATAGAAAACTAAACTATTATATTGTTGTTGCTGAAAGCCTTTGTTGAGCTCTTTTGAACCTTTTTTCATTTTAGGGGGAGAAGGGGGGTGTTCTCGCGCTTGGGTGGAGCGGGATCCCGGAAGTATCATATTTTTACTGACTAAAACGCTGGTCCGTTCACTCAATTCCCCAATTTCTTTCCAGCCCCCCTAGCCAAGTCACAAACGATAAACGTAAACTCTCAGTAGTCTTTAATAGATTTTCAACTTTATGTTATTGGATATAAAGTTGAAAATCTATTGAAGATTACATATAGTGTTTTCGTTCGTTCCGGTCGCTAACGCTCAGTAGTCTTTAATAGATTTTCAACTTTATGCTCTTAGGTATAAAGTTGAAAATCTATTGGAGATTACTAAGCGTTCACGTTTATCGTTTGCAACTTGGCTAGGGGGGCAGGTCCACTGACTTTTTCGAACAAACCAACAGACCTACTTTTATCCCCTCAAAGGCCCATTGTACTTACGTCTGTACAACTTGAATGACCTTGAAAAACGTTTAATTGTCGTTTTGTACATACGTTTATACGAATTTTTTTTGCCGAAAATTTTGATTTCTATATCTTTGCTTTTCCTAGAAAAATCCAGAAAAAGTTTTTTTTTTGGTGATTTACGTAAAAACGCACAATTACGTAATAAAAATATCCCGGGGCGCCCAAGGGCGATACTTGATAAAGGATAGACCACTGAAGCAAAGACAACGTGCAAAAAAACGATACTAATGTCGGCTGTATATGGTTTGCACTTACAGCTCATAGCGTCACACTATGGATCGACAGAAATAAACATAGGTAGGTTATAACAGTTAGTTTTTATTGAAACTCCTTCCAAGAATCGTAAAGTAAAAGGATTTTTTTTAAGCTATTTACCATAAATATTTTAGTTACATAGTGGTTTCTTGCGGTTAGTGCCAAATGTTTAACTACACAAGATAATGCTTTTAGTATCAAGACCGAGGACTTGAAAAAGTATGTTGCTTCTATGTAATAACATTGTTACGTTCCCAGTATTAATAGAAAAGAAAATAATATTTTTAAAAATGTGTCACAAAATTATTAAAATGCCATAGGTAAATTTATAAAAATATGGATTAATAGTTCTTGATACGTTGTTAACAGAATGGTATTTGGAATCATTCTGTGACACATACCTCTATTTTTTATCATGTGGAAAAATTTGGATGTGGGGACATCCATCATTAGACATCAATCTGGGGTAGGCGAAGGGGCTTGTCAGACTCTTGCTGACTAATACCACACGATGTTTTGGTACTTTTGGCCGGGGCGTTGAAGTGCTTGCGCATTTCGTCACGCTGCCTGGGTTAGGTATATAGAAGGCTCGCATGAATTTATGCGGAAGCCGCCGCCATCACTATCCAATTCAGCTAGAGTGGCGCGCGCAGAACACGGTGCGCCGTCCTCTCGCGATTGTTCAGGTTCTCGGGCGATTGTTCAGGTATCAGACTCCACAAGACTTTTACCTGCATTCCACATCCTATGGCAACTGGATATTTTTTCATACCCTCTGGCACTTCGTGCGTATGCTACGGATGAGGAAGGAGGTTGCATCCTTCCGCTTCCTTTCCACCGCCTCCTTTACTACCACCACTTCCTCGCAGGAGGCTACGGCATCTCAAGCATTCTCGCTTCTGACCATGTACTGGATCATGATCGGAAGTCAAATCTTCCGCAGCATCAACCGCTCAGTATTTTTCACCTTTAGTAGATACCTAAGCAATTTTGAGAAAAGATTTTATGAAACCGAAAAATATGTGCCATAATACCTACGTAGGAAATAGCATATCCAAAATATCAACTTTTATAAACCGGTAGATTCAACAGAATTTAAATAAAAATTTAAAAATGTTGATTCATAATGAGCTCTGGAATTTAAATGGATTTCCTAAAACAATGTTTGCTCAATAAAATATTCTTACTCTTCAACAAGAGCTCACTTACATAAATTAATTTGATTTTCTAAGGCCACGTCCTCAAAACGTACTTCAAAGGCGGGCTTGCTTCCCTCAATGGCTCTTGATAATCGAGACACAGTTATAAGAAAAAGAAACTTCTCTAAATACAAAATGCTTTTTGAGAACTTTTATTAACTCATTTCCCACTTCCTAACGGAGGATCTCGAGCTCGTGAAACGGCTAAATTCCTTTTATTATCTTTTCGAAACATTTATTAATTTACTTTCACTTCCATAACTTTTATGCATTTATAAGATTTTGTTTAAAATTTTCTATTTGTTGCTTATGGTAAAAATAAAACTCATATCGTAACTGATAACCATGCCAACAGTTTTATTTCATAGTTAAGATTCTAAGTCTAGGCTACATACCCAATATGTTTTAAAGTTACAATTTTCCTACTATGTAGGCACTACGATCTACCTCTAAGTATCTAGCTATCATAAGCGAACAGTCGTAAAATTAAGCATCTATTAACAATATAAATATTTTACTAATTATATCGAATTTAGAATTTTATTGTTCACTTCAAAGGTATACTTCCTACCTATCTCTAAAATCTATGGTTACTTTAAATGATCTAATGAAAGTTTACGATTTTTTGCCATACCCAACAAAATGTTGTCAGTCGATGCTGTAATGGAACTTTGTAAAATATCGTCTTTACTAGCCATTGAATGATAATCGTTCATTTCAGACCAAGCTGGGTCAGATTTTGCAATTCTTTTTCTTTCTTTAATTTTTGTGTACAACAAAATGGAAACCATGATGAAAAACACAACGAACCCTAACGAGCAGCCGACTATTAAACCCATTCGGCGATTTAAAATTAACGATATATCACATTTTTTACTCGGTTTGGATTTTACAATTGCCGGCTTCCTAAATGTATTAAATGAAATGCATTCGCTGGAAGGAGATCGCATGAGTATTGCTGCTGCCACATCCTGAGTTATTCGGGCAGTTGTATTAGCACTATCATCTATTGTTTTATTGACTTCAGCTACTATTATCTCATCCTCGTAGTCCATTGGTTCCTCAGATAGAGTGATGACACACACTACGTAGTTAACATTTGGCTCTAAGTCTCTAATATGAACAGAAACTTCACTTTTTTCAAGGTATTTTGACTTCACCTGTAAGAAACACACCCTCAATACCTTGTGTAGCATTCAAAACCTTATTGCTAGTTATTATTCATAGTTTAATACTTACGTCAGTGTTTCCTTCTTCACCATAATATAAAATCTGTAAAGCTTTGATAGCTGTACGATTTCTTATGAACCACGATACTGATACAGAGTTATCTCTATGTCTGTCTACAGACAGCTGTGATATTACTGGAACGTCGCATTTCTCTTTTGGATACTCATCGTTGTAGCAAGTTATGGAATTGGACTTAATAACTTTGGGATGATCCTGAATCCACACCCAGGCATTATCTTTTTGGCAGCTGCATAGAATCACATTATCTGTAAAGTAATACATATTTTCATTTACATAACTATCTTTGTACAGTTATTTTCAAATTATAACGATACGTGCTTAACTACAAACCTTTTATAGAAATATCTTGTATGTAATTTTCGACTGAAGTTAATAAGTCAATAGGTATAGTCTGAAGCTTGTTGTGCTCTAAATCAATCTTTATTATTTTATTCAAGTTCTTGAACGCCGTAACTGATATATACTTGATATTGTTGTAGCTCAAATGCAATACCGTTAACTCTTTCAAGTTTATAAGGTCTTCATTAAGAATGTTTTGCAACTTGTTGTGCGAAAGATCCAAAAGTTTCAAATTACTCAACTCTTCAGCGAAGGATTCTATTGATTCGATGTTATTATTTGATAAACACAATGTTCTCAACTTAGTTAGTCCACGGAAATTGCTGGTTTTCAGCTGAGAAATCCTATTATAGCTTAAGTCTAAACTTTCTAAAAAAGATAATTTGGAAAATGGGCTCACAGACAGACGTCTTATTTTATTGAATTTAAGATAAAGATGTTGTAGACTAGAGAATAGTTCAAATGTGATATCGTCTATGTTCGTCATGTTCGTGGCACATATGTGTAATTCGTACAGATTCGCTATAAGTGTATTATTATTAATTCTATTGGATGCAGACCAGGACACTTCGGGATTTTTACTCAAATCAATATTGATAAGTGAAACACCAAATTTTCTATAAGTCAACAAGAAATCAAATCTCACAATCTCGTTGTACGAGACGTTAACATTTTGTATGTTTGGAAATATATCGAAAACGAAAAGTGGTAGGTTATCTAATTTATTGTAACTAATGTCAAAAAGTACTAGATGAGGGTATTCTATTTTCTTACTCGCTGTTATAGTTCTTATTTCGTTTTTCCTTACGATCAGGTATTTTAATTTAGTTAATTTTTCAAAGCCACATAACTCAATTCTTGGTATTAGGTTATCTGCTAGATCTAAACTCTCAACATGTGTGAAATTTTGGAACGTATTATATGGCACAAAATCTAAAAAATTATTACTTATGTTAAATTCTGAAACTGAGTTTTGTGAGTCAAACAATATAGATGGAATAGTACTGATTATGTTTTGTGCCAAGTTCAGTCTCAATAAATTTTTATTATGTCTGAAAGTGCCCTCAAAAATGTGGTCAATATTACAGTGTTCCATATATATAACTTCTAAAAGTGGAAGCTGAGTAAACGTTTCTACTGGGAGATAATCCAGGACGTTGAACGATAAAGTTAAGTATTTCAATCCGGGAATATTAATGGATAGTAAGTCTCTAGCTTTTAAGGAATTATTTTTAAGAGAAAGTAATTTTAAATTGTTTAATCCTAGAAATGTACCGTTTTCTATGAATTGTATTTCACAGTTATCTAAGTATAACGAACTGAGTGGCAACCCTTGCTGAAAAACATGCTTGTGGAGTATTTTCAGTGGATTAAACGAAAGATTTAGACTACGTAGTTTTTTCAGAGTGTCAAATGCCATATCGAAAATAAACATTATAGAATTGTGTGAGATATCCAAGTCTTCAATTTCGCTTAAACCGAAAAATGTATAATTAGTAATGTTACTCAGCAAATTGTATTGTAAATCTATGTAGCGTGCGGAGCTTAAGTGCTGTAATGAGAAATCCTCTATAACAGAAATGTCGTTATGATTCAATTCCAGCCTCGTTACAAGACTCAAATTTCGAAACGTATTTTTTGTCAAGAACTTTAAGCGATTATTTTTTAAACTTAAGTAATTTAATTTTTCTTGTGATTGCAACATAAAGTTACCTATTAAAGATAATGAATTAGATTCCAAGTGTAGCGTGACTAAATTAGAACTTAATTTTGGCAAAACATCATTTAAAACTATGATATAATTAAAATGTAGACTGAGATATTTTAAATCAGTCATTTCTAAAAAAGTCCCTGGTTCTATAAAAGTAATCTCGTTGTGGTCCAAGTAAATTTCTTCTAGTTTCATAGAATTTATAAAATAATTCTTTGTTACGACTTTAATCTCGTTGTTATTTAATCTAATCTCTTTTACGTTTGCTAAGGGTCCTAGAGTGTCATTATTAAATTCTGAAAAATTGTTATTGTCTAATCTTAGTTTCAATATATTCTTATTATTTATAAAAATATTATGTGGCACTTGATTTAAATAATTAAATTCTAGACTAAGCTTATCAAGGTTCTCTAAGTTACTAAAGCTCTCACTATGAATGTTGCTTATACAATTCTTATCTAAATGTATTGCGTTAATTTTCTTTGAATTAAGAAACGAGTCTATTGGCACATCCAAAATATTATTATGACTTAAAATTACTTCTGTGAGTGATGGCAAGTTACAAAACAAACCGTGAATGTGGTGCAAATGATTGTGACTTAGATCTACATATTCTAAATATTTGTTGTTCTGAAACAAATTGGGGTTCAATATTTTTATCCTATTATGACTTATATCAAGAGACTTTAAATTAACTAAAGAGTAAAATGCTCTATAGTGTATAGTGTTGATGAAATTAAAATGAAATGACAATGTTATTAGGGACGGACAAAATTTAAGGCAGTCTTCTGAAATAAATTCAAAATTATTGGAACTTAAATCTAAGTGTTCTAACGATATCAAATCAGAATTTTCGGCTATAGGAAAAGATGACATTTCATTCCATGCTAGTCGTAAAGACCGAAGGTGCCTTAATTTTGCGAAAGCTTCTATAGGGAACGTCGTGAGGTTGTTTTCGCTCAAATCAATTTCCAAGAGAGTTAGCTCGAGACTTGAGAAAGCAGATTCCGATATTTCACGAATAACATTTCCTTTTATGTTTAGTTTCATAAGTGGAAGACCATAAAAGCCGTAGCTTGGTATGTCTTCGATATAATTAGACGTAAAGTCGATTGATATCAGTTTCAGCATGCCGGATAAAGCTTTCTGGGGAATAATTTTGATTTTGCTCGATACGACGCTTAACGTTTCAAGGCACTTTCTGAGCGGCATAAACGTATCATCGCCGATGTCTTTAATACTTGTTCTTGACATATGAATATGCTTTATACAAACGCCTTGAGGTATAAAATGAGGTCCCAGAGCTTCTTCGTTGTCGTCGAGGTCGTAAACGGAAAGTGAGTGTATGTCAGACACACTTTTAAGAGCATTTTTTACGTCTTTGGTGGCAGTATCCTGACAATCAAGAAACAAACCTGAAAATAAATCCCTGATTAATAAAACGTTCACGTCACAAACGATTCACAAACAGGCAACATTCTTACCGTCTTCAAATGTATAGCAAGAACATTTGTTAGTTTTTATTAAATCGGGACAGCCCACGGTATTCTGAGCTCGCAAAACGGAGGGTAGAACCAGCAGTAACGAAACAATTTGCAAAACGTCGCACTCATTTTTCCTTGTCTTGAAGAATAAAACTTTTTTCATAGTTACATTATAATGATTTTTTTTTACATTTTATTTCTCCTTTGTTATTCTACCTGTAACAAACATAAAGGTATTGTCATGTCCACATCAAAGACAATGACTCAATGCCGTACAATGTGTTATCAATTATATGTCTATTATGTTGTTTACTCAACGTAATGAATAGATCAAAGACTCATGATGTGTAATCAGAACGCACGAGTGGTTCGGGAAGGCTCGACTGTGCAGTAACATAAATAAAGTACATTGTTGCCTGTATATATTATTATGAATTACTTATTGGTAGTTCTAACTCCTAGTCTGTAGATGGGAAATCCTTGTACGATAACTATTGTATACCAACATGCAGCGTTTAAGTAGATTACACGGATGAAGTTACTTGAGACCACAGATTCAGTTTCAGTGTAGATATTGTTCGATTCAGTAAATGGAGATTGTCTCCATAATGTTGTAATACTCGGCTTAGTAGAGTAGCAGCTAATAGTATTTGAAGATTATGTCTATAGAAAGCACTTCTAGTATTTCAGAATTAACGTTATTATTACTATCATTCTAGTGCACAGGTTTAGTACTGTTGTTGATTAATTTATTGTAAATAATCAAAGAAAAACACTACTTTAAATATAATTCAACACGGGTAAATAATAATAAAAAACCGATTATATAATAAGAAAATCTGAAGGTTCTATAGTATAAAAGAAGGACTTGTTTAAATAATATCCCAAACAAAAAAGAAATTATTTAAGCTCTACATACAAAACAAATAACATGCGGTACAAAGAGTTTCATTTCAGTTAAAAGACACAATATAAGCAAAAACACGCGACAAACTTAGACATAATGTCTACATTGTTCTATTAGGTAACTAGTTTCGATAAAAGTTGTGATGAAATATTTATGTTGGTACTCACCCAGCTAGGTTTCCTTTGCTGACACACACAACTCGCGGTTAATTACAAAACGGTGTTATCCTGGAGGACATAGAGTCCATTTTCGCGTCCTGTCCCCGTCGGCGGGCCGAGGGTGGAAGTGCGCCTGTCTGCCGTAGTGGAGCGTACTACGCGTGAAACAAGCTGAATTTCAATCCAGTTCAAGTTTTTATCGGTTCTATTGGGGTAGAGTGTGCCTTAACGCGCAACACAGAACGCCTGGGGTCATTAGAAAGCTCGACAGAAGACTGCCGCGGCGGCGCGCGCTGGGTAGGTCACCGCCGTTGTTGCGGCACCCCCGACCCACTATTATTATACTTTTATGACGAATCGGATTTTGCTACCGAACAACCAGCTTTTTGTAGTGACGTGATCGTGTAAGTGTTTATCGTATCATGACGTATACACTTTCGTGTTGCGGTATCATGTTTTGTATGTAAAAAATAACATTTTGTATGTTTGTTTCATTTGGGATGCTAAAGTTGTTTTTGTGGCCTATAATATTTATTATGCAACAAAATTATAATAGTAAAAGTATATTTAATAAACAAACAGTAAAATACACACAAAAATAATAATTTCGTTAGTAACGTTTCAAATCTTAATTTCCTTTATGAAGTAAAAAAAAAAACAAAAAAACTTCGGGTAAGAAAAATTGAATAAAATAAAAATGTGAGAGTTTCGATCCCAGCCTTGAGGTTTGATGTTGCACTGTCGAAAAGTTGGCAGTAAATTCAGTGCTATACACTGCCAGAACTTTCACAAAATCTAGGTCACGAAGCAACTTATGAATATTCGGAAAAAAAGCCATGAGAAATAAATTAGAGCCTAACCCCATATTATGTCGAGAGGGAGAAAGTGGGAGCATGGTCGAATATGAAACAATCTTCCTGAATTATTTTGCTTTTGTACATTTTTGGAGATATTTATCATTTTGAAATTGAGCTTAGAAACGATTGTGTAAGGTTTCTTTTGGAATGTACTATAGTGAGTACTCTACTTTCGGTTAGGCAGCTCTTGGTCATGTATGAGTACTTTTCGAAAGCAATGGTCATTTTATTTTTCTAGTTTTTATTTACATCGCTTTTTATTTCGTACCTATCTTTTCTAGAATCCTTTGTATTTTCCACTTTGAAAGCGATGTATGAAAATTAAATGTTCTTTAAAACGGATTTTTTCCACATTCAGAAAATATGTATATTAATTTTGTTGCTTGCTTTTAAATAGAAATGTTTGTAGATTTTCCGAGCGAATTATTAAAGCTTTTGAAGATAAATGAGTTGCGAATGGTTTAAATGACCGATCGTTTATTTTATTTTATAAATTATTTCTTTATTTTTATTCTCTAGAGAATTTTCCTTTTCATGTTGCCGACCAAAGATACAATCAATTTCCCAGTACTCGGAAAAATAATTTCATTTGGATTTCTAGCCTTTTTGCCAAAACATACAACAGAACATTACCCTACTTTGCCAGTGTCAAAGAAATCAGGACGTGACACAAAAATCATATTGACTGGATGTACTTAGGAATGAGTTAGGATATCATTGCTGAAGTGTAATGCTTCCGAAAAAGGCTTATACAGGATGACTTTGAATTCATTGGTAATATTTTAGGGGTGAAAGTATCCATGAATATGAACAACTTTCATTATGAGCCAAGCCGGAAGTCACAAAAAATCTGGTGTTCCTGAAATTGTATCGAGTTTTGCAAACACAAGGGTACTGAACATTTCTTGATTTTTCAGTGTAGTAGGTAACACAGAAAAAAACAGCTTGATAAAAGTTGAATCTCTATTCGCTGAAAGTTTGCCAATTCATTGAAAGCCCTCATTAAATATCCTCGGCAGCAACGATCTGTCGCGCCTGGCCCTGGTACAAGCCATGGTCTGGAATGAGGAGGAATGGCAGGCGTTCACCCCTTACTGCGAAGCAGTAATGCTAGCGAAGGAGGCGTCTGCACGCGTGAGGGAACCGCCTTCCTCACACCACAGCCGCCGGGATCCCGACCACGATATCCAGCCTCTGTAGGCGTGGGCTTGCGGACGGCGAGCAATAATTAGCTCGCCGTCCGGCAGTCCAGTAACAATCCAGACCGAGCTCGAGTCGTCGACGGCGCGTAGCGTTCAACGCATGCTTCAAGATGTCAGCAAAACTGTGGGGGCCCGGAAGGGTCGAAGCTTGCTGAGACCATGGTTTGTGTGAAAGAGAACCCCGGGGTCCTGGAACGTAGGCAAAGAAGGAACATAGGAATGGGTTTTAGTCAGTAAAAGTCTGCCAAACAAAAAAAACATGCCCTCGCGCTCCGCCTTAGAGCAGGAGAAGTCATTGGATGTTTTCCTACCTAAGTAAAAGAAAAAAAAGCCCTCATTGCATTAAGAATATATTCATAAGCAAAACCCAGGAGCATGACTGCAAGTGGTAGGTTTTCAATTCAAAACTCAGTAAAAACAACTGGTTCTTGCGTGAAAGGAATCCCGTTATCATGAAGTTCCCTATTTATAAGTTGTGAACTACACTACAACTCAAAGCAAAAACCGACATTGTGCAAGCAAAATCTGTGCATTTTGCCGACAGCTTTGCTTATTATTTATTTATTTAAATTTTAGGATTATAATTTATTGAATATTGAGATTTTTGTTTTTTAATGTTTATAATTATTTTTATTTAGTTTATTTTGTAATCATTTTAATTTATTGAATTTCGTATTTGTTTAATCTTTTAAATGTGAATGATTTCTTATATGGTATTTATTTCAGGTACAAATACCTAAAATAAATGTTTAAAAAAATTAAATATAGGTACTTTACAACTTAATTACATTTGTTCGCTAGCCCATAATCGAATGCTCCAAAAACTTTATTCGAAGGCAGACACCCGTATGCCAGGTGCCCGAATTCGAGTAACCGAAACGATGAAGCTCAACTAGATCGTGCAACGACAGGCGCTCTCGACCTCGTCCATTTACACTTGATCGTTTGCCCAAATTCCATAGATAATCGAATTCGAGCAAATGATTAAATGTCATTATGACATTACGTTTTGAAAATTCGCATTACCAATACAGATGTTATAATAAATCTCTTTAATTTCGTCAATGTACAAGTAAATTCTCGGCTTTACCAACCTGCAACACAAAAATTACTAGTCAGGGAAAATTACCTTTCTATTTGCATCTGCAGTGTAGGAGCAGAAAATATATAAAAAGAGCTCGCGCTGGCCGGGTCACGTCATCACAGGCCATCTGCCTTGAATATGATTATCCTCGTTTTATGAACTAAGTGTTTTACACACGGAAGGTCAGTAATTAGAGCGCTCTAGTTCGTTCGGTATCACTTTGAACTTTGCCTCGAGTTGAGGAAGAAGTTAAAAACTAACGAACATTTTCTAAACTTCATCTATAGGGGGGTTGTAAAGAAAACAATGATCGATAAAGAACGGTATTGTTCGTGATTTTGATCTTTTAAGCCTTAGGTAAATACGCGGCATATGTTTTGTGGAGTGTGCCCTTCATTGCTTTGCATAATAATCTGCTTACAATCTCGGTGTTAGGGTTTTCAAAATAAAAGATGACTGTTTCGAAAAACTCTTTATTTTTTATATGTCACATGCATTTTGTATTTATCGAAAAGTATGACCAGCCACAATCCATAGTCATATGTTTATGCGAACCTGATATTTCGGTCTCTCCAGACTTCAGATAAGTTTTGATTCAGGGTCCAATTAAATACAAATGAGAAAACCAATTTCCCGTTGCAAGGCAAAGTTTTAGTTAAAGCTACCTACATACATAGGTTTTCCAAACAAAGCTGTTTATATAACAGACCAGTAAACTATAATATCAGCGAGAATTTCTCACTGTAGGGTATCCGAGTGGCCTAAAGTTGCAAACTGGACGATAGTCTGACACTTTGGCGAAGCTTGTAAATTTAGCTCGTTGCCCCAACCCCAGAAAGCATTTAGGTCAATATGCTATGTTCAGGGTTGCCAACCGTTCCGAATGTGCTGAGACATACGGTTTCTTTATAGCATCCCGTATGAAGTACGACATTTTTGTGTTGAATACGGTACACGTTCTATTTACATTCTGCTTTCAAACTCAGGCAAATTTTTCCTCTACTAGATATATTGAATAGGAAAACAATATAAAAAAAGTATATTTCTGGGGGTGGTAATTACACGGGTGAGATAATTCGAAGAGGATTTGGTAGGATTCTTTTTTATAATGTCAATGATCTATGTCGATTTTGTAATCCATTTGGCCAGTGCTTAGGTGAAATTAGCGAGAAATAATGTAACGTATAAATTACATTAAAAGAAAATGGTCCCATTTTGAGGTTAAAGTAGCTTTTGGAAAATACAATAACCATTCACGTACATTCAATTCATAAGTTGTCATTTTAATAAAAAGTACTTTACAATGCGTACACTATAAATACAGAATGTGTCCCATAAATAAATCGTGTCAAGGATACACATACACGTCATGGAAAAACTAAGTTGTACTTGTATAAAGTTCTTTGGGGAAAGGTTTTTTCCATAGCTGTCTTCCGTCTGTTAGTGTCCCATTACACATTCCCCCACATGTTGTTACTATCTACTTATAAAAACTAGGCTAAAACCTACTGCATATTTAGAATTGCTAATTGCTATGCAACTTTTCCACTTTCGCTGTCACGCGATTGAAATATTACCTTGTGTGCTATGAATACGTTTTTATGAGTGGTTTAATCCACTAACGTTGTGTTAAAGTCATGTGGCAGGTTTTAATTATGTTTTTTGTTAATAGTCTTTTGTTTTTGAAGTTTAGTTTCAACAAAATGTGGTGATTAGGAGACAGTTTATACGGAAGTGTTGATTAAATATTGATGAGTAAAAAGGTTTATGTTTACTTAGTAGATTCGTATGTAATTGGGTATTAAGTTAGAAAGCAGGTTTTTTTAGGTGAGAAATCATCCAATGACATCTCACGCCCTTGGGCAGAGCGAGAGGGCGTGCCAGACTTTTACTGACTAAAATCCGCTACAACTGTAGTGTAGTGAAACACTACGCGCCGTCGACGACTTGGGCTTGGTCCGAACGGTCGGACGGCGAGCTACCCATTGCTCGCCGACCGCAAACCCGCGCCTACGGTGGCCGGAAATCTGGATCGGGATCCCGGCGGCTGGGGCGTGAGGGCCGTGCCCTCACGAGTGCGGCCACTTCCTTTGTTAGCATTACTGATATTCTCGATGCAAAATTTTCTTAGGATTTGGCTTCCTTGTTCCTTGTTTTATTATGGCGAAGAAAAAAACGGTAGTGCAAAAAGTAGAACAACAAATCAGAAGATCCAATACCTCTAGGTCTGTTTTGTATCATAGTTTTTATTTCCTTTCCGGGACATTTCTGTAGGGGTCAGATTTTGATGTTTTCCTTATTTTTCCCCGTTCTTTAGGTCGCAAAGAGCATTCTTATGAGGCGTTGCCATTGCTGATACGCCGCCATTTGTTCTTATTTACTGTTTGAGATTGCGCTCCCCCACCTTCTATACAAGGCCTTCTGTACAAAAGAAAGAGGGAAGGTAATAAAGTGAATTTCTAGCGCACGGCCTGGAAGACTTCAAGTACCCATCTACTTTTCTAACATAATAGCCACTGTCATACACAAATTTTCCTACGAATATGTATGTTGCATATAAAGTTGTAAAACAAGTAGAAGATTGCATATAACAAAACGTGAAAATCTTTGGGCCTATCACACTAATATTTTAAAGGCGAAAAATTTGTGTGTGTTTATGTTTGTTACTTCTTCACGCAGAAACTGCTGAAAGGATTTCGATGTTTGCCACACTGGTAGACGATGTCCTTTTTATTCTGGAAGTGTGTCCCCTTGGGATAACGCGTGCCATGCCGCTGGCAGCAGCATCACTGTACTTGGAGGACCAAGTAACTTAGATACCTCTTACCCTAAAAGAGGTACTTATGAAAAAACTCTTTTTACAAGAAATAGAACCGACTTCCAAAAAGACACAAAAAAATACAAAATAACTTTAATCTCACAAGTCGATGCTAAAAAAAAAACTAGTTAGTTTGCAATTGTCTGTTTTTACTTGACCCATAACTAAAACTAACAGTGAACTAGTTCAATGATAAGGTAATGTCAACACACATAAACAGTAAACAATACATAGACACGATCGCAGCGACCGCGGCTCATTTGCAACAGTAAATAGATAAGCCATTGACAATGGAACTCTTCAGTAACTAACAAGTTGTTCCTTTGTTCATTTCCAAAGATCTTCATCAGATCTCAATCTATACTATACCTAATATAATAAAGCGGAAGGGTTTTTTAACTTTTTATTTGTTTTAACGCGTTTATCTCTGGAACAAACAGTCGGATTAGAAAAAATCTTTCTGTATGGGATTGCCAAGTTCATGATAAATAGTAACCGGTAACCTTACGGATCGAGCCCGAGTCGCCGACAGCGCGTGATGTACCAAGCAAAACTGATGTACCAAGAAATATCAGCAAAACCATAGGGGCACAGCAGCGCCGAAGCCTACTGGAGCCATACCCATGGCTCCAGTAGGCTTCGGCGTCCGAAAGGGAACCCCGGTGTTATGGGACGCTATGCAAAAAATAACATTACCACACTGGCTTTTACCTCGGTCAGAGATTAAGCATTACCATACAACGTGGCAATGCCACCAGCCTTTTGGCCCCACTTCCTGTCGACAGCGAAGCGGAGGAGTTTCACGACGCCATATTTTATTTAGGAGAAGTCTTTAGTGTATATATGTATACACCCCTAATTTTTAATTAGTACAAATACTTTAAGGGCTTATTAGAAAAGGTCTTGTTATTATTTAAGAAAAGTCTCAAAAAATTATGCTCATAAACAGCAAAGTTATTAGCGTTTTTTTATATCCCAGGATGTCACTCAACTTATGAAAATATTGTACAGGCTATTGATTTATTAATAAATAAATAACGATTAAAATGGAAAAACACTGCGCGTAGTATTTTCTAGTAGCAATTGTTATGAATGTTGATTCTATTATGAATTTACCAGTTATGAAAAAACTCTGTGGACAATTTTAAGATTTTATTTTTTACTTTTGACTACACAAATATGATCAGTAACGGGTACGGATATAGCCCTATTTTTTTTGTGCGTGCAAGGTCTTTTGCTTGCAAATCCCACGGTGGTTGGCCAGCAAGGAGGCTCGCTGCTTCGCGGGAAATCGTGCGATATCCCCGCACCATCCGGATGGCCATGACCCTCTGGCATGCGTTCAGCTTGGCCGCCGGTCGCTTTCGCAGTGACGGCGCCCATACCGGCGCCCCATAAAGGGCCATGGACCTAACGATTCCTGCGTAGAGCCTCCGGCAGGAGGCGTCTGGACCCCCTAGGTTAGGCAGAAGCCGCTTAAGAGCAGCCCCAGTCCGATCCAGTTTGGGAGCCAGACGTCGGAAGTGCTCCTCGAAATTCCATCGACTGTCGAGGACGAGTCCCAGGTACTTCATCGTCGACCCGACGCCGATGTGAACTCCTCCTACCGTTATTTGGGAACCCGGTGGTGGCGCATTCCGAGGGCCGTGAAAGCACATGGCCTCAGACTTGTGCAGTGCCACCTCGAGTCCCAACTGCTGGATCCTCTCCACGACTATCGCAACCCCGCGTGTCGCTAGTTCGACCGCCGCCTGGTACGACTCTCCCTGCGCCAGAACCAGCGTGTCGTCTGCGTAACAGACCACGCTGACCCCATCAGGGAGGTCGCCGCGCAACACGTAGTCGTACCCGATGTTCCACAAGGGCGGTCCTAGTACCGATCCCACGATCTGCGCATGGAGATGCAACGCCGGGGCAAAACTCCGCTGCCGCGCCAAATCGCGGCATGGCGGGAAGACTTCCGGCGAGATCTCATGGTGGAATGGGGACAGCGACTGTTGCAACCCAGTGCTGGGCACGCCATAATTATGGCGATAAGTCCCCTCTTTGAGGAGTGGCTGGAAAGACCTCACGGCGTCCTTAACTACCGCATGACGCAGGTCCTCACCGGACATGGTAAGTTCGGGAGGTTCCTGCACCGGATTCGTGCAGAAGAGACGCCCGGGTGCCACCATTGTGTGGACCGCCCGGAGGACACGGTGGAGCATACGGTAGAGGTGTGCCCCGCTTGGGCAGAGCACCGCCGTGTCCTCGTGGGGGCGATCGGCGGCAGCGATCTCTCGCGCCGGGCCTTGGTACAGGCCATGGTCCGGAGCGAGGAGGAGTGGCAGGCGGTTGCCTCCTTCTGCGAAGCAGTAATGCTAGCAAAAGAGGCGGCCGATCGCGTGAGGCAACGGTCCTCACGCCCCAACCGCCGCCGGGATTCCGATCCCGATTTCCGGCCACCGTAGGCGCGGGTTTGCGGACGGCGAGCAATGGGTGGCTCGCCGTCCGATCGTCCGGTGACTGTCCGGACCGAGCCCAAGTCGTCGACGGCGCGTAGTGTTCCACGCGCGCCTCAAGGAGATGTCAGCAACCGTAGGAGCCCAGCAGGGTCGAGGCCTACTGGGGCCATGGGTGATGCGAAAGTGACCCCCGGGGCCCTGGAAAAAATGGCAAAGAAGGAACAGGAGTGGGTTTTTAGTCAGTAAAAGTCTGACACTATCTCTCGCTCCGCCCAAGAGCGGGGGATGTCATTAGATGATTTTCCCACCCGAAAAAAAAAAACCCTTTTTTTGTACTAATTAAAAACTCGGGGTGTATAGTTTTGATTAGTTAAGTATTTTTTAAATAATCGTGTAATTATATTTTTGAACTAAAATTAAAAAAAAAACAACACCGATCCACTCTAGAGCGCGAGAAATCATTGGATGATTTCCCACCTAAAAAAAAGTGTCTAGTGCGAGTTTTAAGTTAACACGATTGACACGTTTATGGCGTACGGTGCTCCGATTGGCCCACTCTGACCTCATAATCAATCAGAGATCCAACCACAGTAAACGTTTCGATCACGTTAACGTAAAAATAAGTCGCACTCAGCGCACAAAACCTCTTCTACTTTTCAAACTTAGTACGTAACTAAAACGTATTTCTGTAAATAGGTGTGCAAACAAGGTCAGTGACCAAGTTATCTGCTTTGCAGCGTATTGATCGAGACGAAGCGATCAAGTTCCAATCTGGTCTCAAAATCAGTACTTCCGAGGCAGGTTGAAGGATACTGACCTTTTCTATACATCATCAGACCGAAATCTATTGATCGTGCAAGGCTCATTTATAAAACGGCCAGCGCATATGTCACCGAACGTTTAGAAATTTCATACCAAATCACGCTTTTGGCAGTTTTCAAAATGTGGTGAAGATTAGAGGTCTCCCCACGAGCTCTTAACACAATTCATTCTACGACCTAAAGTGAACTGTTTAAGGGATGGAGCTATAAATGGTGTATAGCTCCATCCCATTTTCTTGCTCGCCTGCCCCCCTAGCCAAGTTACAACTGTTTCGTTTCTATTCTCTTTTCGTCGACCGCCTCGAGTCGGCCACGCCTCCGATTCCTTTGTTCTGACGTCATCTCAACGCTCAATCACGTGGTCAGAAAAAAGGAATAGGAGGCGTGGCCAACTCCAGGCGATCATCGAAACGAAACGGTTGTAACTTGGCTAGCCTAGGGGGGCTGACATTTTAATACGCCCCTGTAGGTGAAGTCCTATTCAGTATGATGAAGTGCTGTTTTACTATACGTAAGATAAGCAAAGATGTTTATTTTATTTAACGTGGGGCCGCATTATAAATGGTTTACACCGTGCATACCAATAATCGTAAGTGTTATTTATTATTTGCGGTTAATACATTACACAGTACGTGCGTACGTTTGCGTTCCTGAGGACAGTTGATGACGTCCCACATTTCATTGAACGACGTTCAGACGTTACCTCGTTATTGGTGAGTTGTGACTGACACTGGAAAATGAGGGAATATGTATTGGCAATGAATGAGCTGGTGAGCTCACAAAAAACCAACTGTGAGCATTGTCAACCAACATCTATTGCATCTGCGCCGGATCATTCATTGTCAATATGTGATACCCCTTTACCCCAGTCTAGTGTCAGTTTGCCAGTAGAAATTACTGATTGTTTTTCACAACAGTTCATAAATAAGGAAATAGTTATTTTTTGTGATGAAATTGGAAAAGATTTAGGCCACTTTTTGACAAATGAATATCCGGGACACTCGATAATAAATAACTGTATGCCTGGCTGTTCTTTATTTGATATAATGAAAAAAATAATTAAATGTAATTTTAACCAGGATGCCATACTTTTAATTTTTGTTGGAAATAGGGGAAATGTGAACAAAGGAGAATTACTCCAATATTATAGGACTTTGAATAAATTGTGTGTAAGAAAAATTGTGATGTTCACATTCCCATACAGCCAGAGTTTGCCACAGGAAGAAAATCGTATTAGATATAAGATTAATATGACATTGTACAATGTGATATTAAATAATGATCTGTTTCATTTAATTGACATCAACAATTATGTTGCCACTAATTTTTATTTGACAAAAGATAGGTATCTTGTAGATAGATACTATCTTTCAAACTTTTATAGGAGACAGATAGCTGTGTCGCTATCATATTATTTTTTTATTTCAGCCAAGAACTTGGCTAAACAAATTGCTCCTGTTGAGCAATGCAATGACATGTTATATGATTTTGCCAATAAATTGGCACCAAATGTTGACATAGATATTCGTTTAAATTAGAAATTAAGACAACAGAGACATTCTCTAGCATGAATGTACTAACGAACAAAAATATTTCCAATTAAGTTTTAAAATCATTAAATAGTATCAACCTGGTACATCAAAATATTCAAGGACTTATGAACAAGGATTTAGAAGTAGACTTATTCCTTAATTGCAATAATATTGATATTCTATGCTTAACGGAACATTGGCTTAAGAGCCATCAGTTCATTTTCAATTTTAGTAATCACCAGGTTGGTAGTTCGTTTAGTAGAATTAATGCCATACGTGGTGGCTCATTAATTTTAGTAAGCAACCTTAAGTTCAAAGAACGAAAGGATATTGTGAGCCTATCTGTTGAGCGGTCAGTTGAAATAGCCTGTATTGAATTGGAGCAGTTTATTATATTAAGTGTGTACAAACCCCCTTCTGGATTGTATGACTGCTTTGAAAAGGTAATGGATGAAGTTTTCCACAAGATTTCCAATTCAAACAAGTACATAATCACTTGTGGTGATTTTAATGTTAATTTATTAGAAAACTCAGGTTTACGTAGTAAAATTTTAAGTCTATTTCAGTCCTACAATCTTGTTAACTTATTTTTGGAGCCCACAAGATTAACTCCTACTAGTGTCACATGCATAGATAATATTTATACGGATGTTGTACCAACTCACAAAGAAATTATAAATTTATTAGATTCTGATCATTGTGGACAGTTAATTACTTTTCAAAACCAAAAAAACATAGTGGCTAAAAAGAATATCACTGTTAACCCTAAAACTGCAAGTCGTTTAGAAACTTTTAAAACTAAACTCATTAATAATTTACCAGACTTGTCTACATATGATGATCTCAATAACCAATATGAAGGTTTCTTTAACATGTACTGTAATCAATTTAATTCAACTTTTATACCTAAGACTATTTCGGTCAATAGTAACGTTTCGTTCTGTGAATGGGCTACCACTGGTATTCATAAAAGTAGAACTCGGCTTTACGAATTGTATGATGAAAGGGTTCTTGTTAATACTGCTGAATTTAGTGCATATGTGCGAAATTATTCAAAATCATTAAAAAAAATTTGTTCTATAGCGAAATCGCGTTATTTGAGTTCCAAAATTAAAAACAGTAATAATATAATTAAAACTACTTGGAATGTTATAAATAGTGAAACTGGAAAGTCTACAAGACCATCTAATGACTATAAACTTGTAATTAATGACAATGTGATCACATCGGACTCACAGGTTGCCGCGGCTTTTGAGAACTTCTTTTCAGAGATCCCCATATCAACAACAAAATCTCTGAACTCGTCACCCACTGCTGCAGAGTCTCTGCTTAAAGAAAATGTTAAAGTTTGCGATTCTGATTTTAATTTCGAACATGTGACTTATGTAGATATTATTAAGACGTTTAACTCCTTGAATGTAAAAGAGACTGCAGATTTATGGGGTAATTCTGTGGACGTTGTTAAGTCTATAATCCACATTATAGCTCCTTCTTTAGCTTTTATTTTTAATAATTGTATTGATCGCGGTGAGTTTCTTGATCTAATGAAGAATAGTAAAATAATTCCATTGTTCAAAACGGGTAGTACATCTGACCCCACGAATTACAGACCCATTTCAGTGCTACCCACTTTTAGTAAAATATTTGAGAAACTTATTTTAGAGCAACTACAAAGATTTTTTAACAGACATAAATTATTGCATACCAAACAATTTGGTTTTACAAGGGGTCGTTCAACAACCGATGCCGGTGTTGAACTTTTAGGACATATTTATAATGAATGGGAAGACAAATGCGATGCCCTGGGCATTTTTTGCGATTTGTCAAAGGCCTTCGATTGCGTTCTCCATGAAACTTTAATCAGAAAACTACACCATTACGGAATCCGGAACTCCTCCCTGGATCTTCTTACATCTTATCTGAGTGAAAGGATTCAGAGAGTTGATGTAAACGGAAAAAGATCTCCTGGATCTGTAGTAAAAATGGGTGTCCCTCAGGGTTCAATTCTTGGCCCATTTTTGTTTCTTATATATATAAACGATTTACCTTACCTTATAAAGGATAACCATAACATAGTGTTGTTTGCAGACGACACTTCACTTTTGTTTAAACTTAAACGTCAGCAGCCGGTTACTGACGATATAAATATAGCACTTTCAAAAATAGTACACTGGTTTGATGTAAATAACCTTCTTCTTAATGAAAAAAAAACTAAATGTATAAAGTTTACCATGCCTCATGTTAGGCAAGTAGAAACTAGTGTGCTAATAAAAGGTAAAGAGTTGAGTCCTGAAGATAATACAGTGTTCTTGGGCATAACTCTAGATGCTAAGCTGCAGTGGGGCCCACATATAGACAAATTATCAAAAAAACTTAGCTCTGCAGCATACGCTGTTAGACAGATTCGAAATTTAACTGATGTAGAGACTGCCCGTTTAGTTTACTTTAGCTATTTCCATAGTGTCATGTCGTACGGTATTCTAATGTGGGGAAATGCCGCCGAAATACAGTCAATTTTTGTATTGCAAAAAAGGGCTATTCGTTCAATTTATAAATTAAGTCCCAGATACTCCCTCAGAGATAAATTTAAAGAAATCAATATATTGACTGTACCTTCACAGTATATTTACGAGAACATTTTGTATGTACATAAAAATATAAACATGTTTAAAAAATACATAGTGATGTTCATAATTTTAATACTAGGAACAAACACAAATTTGTGGTTCCTACAACCAGGCTGAAAAAAATAGGGGGCTCATTTAGATGCCAATGTATACACTTCTATAATAAACTTCCTAGTCATATTCAACAACTAAGCCTTAATAAATTCAAATTATTTGTAAAGCGAAAACTTTGCCAAAAGGCTTTTTACACTATAAAGGACTATGTTGAGGACCAAAAGGCTTGGGATTGACCTGCTCCAGTACGCACTGCAACTGTTGTCTTATTATTATTATTTTTTCTTTTGTTTTTATTTTTAATTGTGTTTTTTATTATTTATTACAATTCGATATTGTAGATTATTTTTATTTTGCAATTTGACTTTTTTTTTCTATTAATTTTTGACAAAAATGTTTACTTTGCTAAAGTATTACATTTTGTAAACTATATTTTTCCTTTTATTATTGTGAACGTGAGGACTATGTTGATTGTTTTTTTTTTTTTCCTTTTCAGTAATTTTAATGTATGTCTGGCAATTTGAGTATTTTCTGCGGCTTACCCAAATGTCCTTTCCTTGGTATTGTTCGTCAAGTCGTTGAGCTCCTTAGTAGTCCTGAGTTGAGCTTTACGAATACTGACAAATGCTTGCACTGACTGGACAGGTCCACTCAAATCTGTATGGTTCTTTCTTCAAAAGACCATTTCAGACAAATCTGCATGGTTCTCATGTGATTTGACCATTACATATTTACTGTATGGACTTTAAAAGAGACTTTGACCCCTGAGTTTGTTTCGGTGTTTCTTCTCAGGGTAGTCAGCTAGGAAACACCGGCCTCATCTAGTTTAAAAATGACGAAAAAAAAATTGACGTGTAAAAGTGTTTTTTAAACCTATTTACAAAATAAATATCATTTATCATTTATCACTGAGAAGACAATCTGACGGAGGCCAGCGTCAGTGTCAGCCCCAGTCTGCTGAAGGATTTATTTTCCGTCATTTTTGGATGTATTTGACACCTGCATCTGCAATTACTGTGAAGCTCTCTTGTCAATAGCCTCTGTCACCACGGCCTGTCATGCAGCTGAAGCGTGGGTCGCATAGCGCGGCCCGCGAATCTTAACGACATTATCCGACGAGCTCTTGTTACCGTCGGCGTTCCGGCTGTATTAGTACCCCATGACCTGGCACGCGACAATGACAAGGGACCGGTCGGCATGTCTTTATTTTCGTGGAATATTAACTCTTTAGTGACGCTATTTGTATCGATAATCTTGTGCCATTCCATTTTTCCAGTTCATCGTGCTGTGCTGGAGCTGATGTTGTGGTTGCGTAGACCTTAATCGGCAGAAATATAACAACCTGTCGTCGGTAGTTACATTGTCGAGCAGTTAGGAGTTGTAACTTTTGGGCAGTGGAAATCAATTGCTCATACACTATTTGAAGATCTAAACGAACGCCTAGTTAACACTTTGCGTAACCCGTGGGCTGGCTTTTTTTTACCTTTTTTAGGGTTCCGTGCCTCAAAAGGAAAAAGACGGAAGCCTTGTAGGATCACTTTGTAGTCCGTCTGTCTGTGTCAAGACCCTTTACCTTGGGAACACGTAAGGGTATCGAGTTGAAATAATACCATAACTCAGGTTTGCGGCCCCTTGAAGTTGTGAAAAAATCAAACTACTAAGTTAAGGAAAAAAAAATACGGCCGTTTATGTCGTATAAAAACGTATATTTCGACGCTCTCAAGAGAATCAAAATTCAAAGGGTACTTTTCGTTGACCAAAATCCTGAAATTTGGCATAAAGCAAGGTCTTATAGCACAGATATAGGAATAAATCTGAAAACCGTAAATGTTTTGTTATGTCACAAAAAAAAACTTTTTTTGCGATTTGGAAAAATCTTCGAGACTTCATTCAGGAATTGAACTATTTGCTTAGGTAAGTTTGTACGGAACCCTTAACCTACTTTAACGCGGGCAAAGCCGCTGGTACAGGCTAGTACTCGTATATTTAGTTAACTATTTTAACAATGGACGTCTTTTGGAAATGATGATGATGATCATCATCATTTCAGCTGAAAGACGTCCACTGTTGGACATAGGCCGCCCCCAACTGTCGCCACGATGAACGGTCCTGTGTGTCTCGCATCCATCGGATTCCCGCAACCTTTACCAGGTCATCGGTCCACCTTGTAGGAGGCCTTCCACCACTGCATCTTCCAGTACGCGGTCGCCACTCCAAAACCTTTCGGCCCCAAGGGCCACCTGTTCTGCGAGCAATGTGCCCTGCCCATTGCCAATGAAGTTTGGCCATTCTTCGTGCTATGTCGGCAACCTTGGTTCTCCTACGGATATCTTCATTGCTGATTCGATCACTCATGGAAACTCCGAGCATAGCCCTTTCCGTTGCCCTTTGGGTGACTTTAAGCCTTCTGATGAGCTCCATTATGAGCGGCCACGTTTCAGAGCCATATGTACCGGCCCACACTGAAAACCACCGCTGTGGGCTCGTCGCATTTTGCGTGTGGATACGGCATTATGCTGAGCGTACGGCCATTTTGCTCGGACGTGGCGCATATATTTTATTTATTTAAACTTCATGTACAGTAGTGGTACAAACAAGTGGTGTAAACATCGTGAGGAAACCGGCATGTCCTAGAACCAAAAATTCGAAGACATGTGACATCCACCAACCCGCACTGGGCCCGCGTGGTGGATTACGGCCCATTCCCTCTCCTAGAGAGAGGAGGCCTGAGTCCCAGCAGTGGGAACATTAAAAGGCTGAATATGTATGTATGTATGTATGTACAGTAGTGGTACATATGCGGACTTAATACAACAAGGAATTGTCTACCAGTCAACCTTTGATTTATTTTTTGTCATGGAAAATGTTTGTAATACGTTAGTCTTAAGTTTGCGCCTTTTTATTTATTTATTTATTTATTTATTTATTTATTTAGGTTCTCCAACAAAGGATGTACACAATATCTGTATCTTATAACTAGTGGTTCCGGTATCTTGTTGGTGTACTCCTTCACTTATAGGAGACCACAGCATGCACAAAAATAATTTAAGCAACTAAGCTAACAAGAATAAAATTAAATGTACATTACAAACATGATATAAATGAATAAAGATAATTATACTGAAAATTGATTGAATAATAAATTATTATGATAAAATTGGAATTATAATAACAATTAATAAAAAATAATAAAATTAATCTATTATAAGTACATTAAATTAAATTAAATTAAATTAAATCTTGTAAACATTTCTTATACTTTGGCAGTGACTCGCAGATGTCTAAGCTTGTAGTTTTAGCCAATGCGTTATATTGCCTACAAAGTCTTGGCACAGCGGCGTAATGACCCAGGTTGGTTTTAGATCCAGGAGTACAAAATAATTCGTAGGTGTTATGCCTGGGGATACAAAATGGAATTTTTATAGCTAAAGAGCTCAAGAGTTCGTTGCAGTCTATTACTCCACTAAGGATTTTGTGGAGGGTGATGCAGTCTTGCTTCTTCCTACGATTGGTTAGCGTATCCATGTGATAGTGCTTTAGCCTGGCGGCGTAACTAGTCAATTTTTTAGCTAACTTATCATTGTAACAGAGATGATAAAGGAACCGCTTTTGAACACTCTCTAATCGCTTGGAGTAGACTTCGTAATGCGGATTCCATATCACAGAACTGTATTCTAGGATTGGACGAACCAAGGTGTTGAAGAGCCTTATTTTTGTAGCTGGACTTTTAAAATCCTTACTATTTCGTAGTACAAATCCTAGTGTCTTGAAAGATCTTGAGACAGTATTCAATATATGCACATCGAACCTAAGCGCCTGATCGAGTTGAACTCCTAGGTCGCGTATATTGATCGCTTTCTTTATTTCAGCACCCTCTATGTAGTATTTATTCTCTAGTACTTTTTTGTTACGAGTGAACTGGATGTAATGACACTTACCGATGTTTAAAAGCATCTTGTTTTGTTTACACCAAGCCGAAAGTCGGTCGAGATCATCCTGTAGCATTTTAGAGTCTGATTTTATCTGAATTGGCCTCATAAACTTTAAATCATCAGCAAACAAATAGTAACTGGAGTGTTTGAAGCACTCAGTTACGTCATTGATAAAAACGTTAAAAAGAATTGGTCCCAGATGCGATCCTTGAGGTATTCCAGAGGTAGCCAGATAACTATCTGAAAAGTGACCGTTCACTACCACCTTTGATTCTCTCTTTTCCAAGTAAGATTTAAACCACCCTATCAACGTTCCGCCCACACCGAGTTGAGCCAGCTTGTTAATGAGAAGGCAGTGATCCACCTTGTCAAATGCTTTGCTAAAATCAGTGTAGATTGCATCCACTGGAACACGATTGTCAAGGCACTTAGATAAAGCTGACGTAAAGCACAATAGGTTGGTGTTAGTAGATCTAGATCTTACAAAACCATGCTGAAATTCACTAATGTGTTGTTTAAGGTACCACATCAGATGTTTGCTGACAAGTTTCTCGAATACCTTTCCAAACGTAACCAGCCTTTTCCGGCAAATAAAAAGATTTTTTTTTCTTTCTTATATATCATCACTGGCAACACATACTGGTCATAGACTTTCATTTTGAGACACTGTGGTATGTTGGACAAGAAGATACCGCGCAGCTTCCCGAACGCTGCCCAGCCGAGTCGGATTGGACAGTTGACCTCTTTCTCGAAATTAGATCTACCCAACTGAACTGTCTGTCCGAGATAGATGTATTCGTCCACAACTTCAAGTGTACAGTTGATGTTGATAAGAGTGGGTGCTACACGGTTGTTTATCATGACTTTGGTTTTGTCCATATTCATTTTAGTCCAACTCTTTTGAAAGCTCTACTGAGGTCATTGAGCATTGTGCTGAGTCCTCCGTAGTCTCAGCCATGACTACTATGTCATCGGCAAACCAAAGGTGAGTGATGTACTCACCTTTGGTTTCTCATATTAATGCCTAGTCCACTCCAGTCCAGAACCTTGAAGACATCCTCCATTGCGGCGGATGATGATGATGATGTTTAATGTAGTATTGTAACGTAAGTAAATTATGTATTATTATGATATAGCAAAACATAATTAATCAGCGCTAGATTTTTATTAAACACAGATTCGTTTGGAATATTTTTATGCCTTGTCACCCTGTCACAGTCGCACAGTTCTCTATCGTTTTTCAACTAACTTATTCATGTCTAAAATGGCATCGGATTGCAACTTTAAATTTAGCGTATTGGGAACAGTCTAGACAAACTAGGTCAGGCCTTGATTGCTACCGGAGGGACTATTTAGGCTTTCTCTTTAGCTTGAAACATTTTACTGTTCTTTGTTTAAGACTAAAGATGATGCCGATTGTATTATGAGAGTGTTGTCTTTCGAATTCTGGTCTAATAAAAAATTAAATTTGTAAAGAGAAGGAAAATATCTTGGAATTTTTTCGCAATTATTGTTAAATTAATGAGCACTTTCTTTCATAATTGACGTAATATAACACTAATTTATGAATAATATTTAATATTTTCATACCTATATTAGACTTCGAATGTCATCTCTATCACTCACGGTTTGCTGAGGAAATTTCATTGTTAAACTCGTCTTTGTACATTAATTGTCAACTCACTGTGTACTATGTTAAATATTAGTGCACAATTAATGATTGAGAGCGGTGGTGGCCGAGTGGTTACGGGCCCGACTTACGAGTTGTAGATCGCGGGTTCAAAACCCAGCTAGGCGCATTACTTTGTGTAATTTATTTCATCACCACCGCTCTCAAAACGGTGAAGGATAACATCGTGAGGAAACCGGTATGTCCTAGACCCAAAAATTCGAAGACATGTGATATCCACCAACCCGCACTGGGCCCGCGTGGTAGATTATGGTCCATTCCCTCTCCTAGAGAAGAGGCCTGTGTCCCAACATTGGGAACATTATAAGGCCGACTATGCTATGTTAATTAATGATTAAGAGTTAATTTCCTAATTTATATATAGTACATATACCAACGGTGGCCTAGTGGCCCCGACCCCGGCCCCGACCTACAAGTTATACGACGTGGGTTTCAACCTAGGCAGGCGTTTTACTCTGTGTAATTTATTTCATCACCATTACTCTCATTACCGTAAAGGTAAACATATGAGGAAACCGCATATTCTAGTTAGAACCAACATGTGACATCCACAAACCGCATTAGGCCCGCGTGGTGGATTATGGACTCTGATTTTCTGGCTACGCCTGCATAGCTACGAATCAGGACATCAGGGAATCTTTTTTTTAGGGTTCCATACACCAAAAGGAAAAAACGGAACCCTTATAGGATCACTTTGTTGTCAAGACCCTTTATCTCGGGAACGCGTGGAGGTATCCAGTTCAAATTAAAACCATATAGCCAAGTCTGAGGTCCCTTGATGCTGTGAAAAAATCAAACTTCTAAATTAACGAAAAAAAAAAGATACTTCGGTTTATGTGGCAAAAAACGTACATTTCGACGCTCTCGAGGAAATCAAAATTCATAGGGTACTTCCCGTTGACCCAGAATCTTGAAATTTAGCATAAAGCAAGGTATTATAGTACAGATGTAGGAATAAATCTGAAAACAGTAAAGTTAAAGTTGCGTCACAAAAAAAAAAATTAACGATTCGGAAAAATCTTCGAAACTCCATTCAAGAATTGAACTGTTTACATAGGTATGTATAGGTTTGTATGGAACCCTCAGTGCGCGAGTCCGACTCGCACTTGCCCAGTTTTTTTTTTATAATCCTGATTATTTTATTCTACCTATTTGCTTCAATACCAGTTCATATTTTCATTTGTAGTCTACTGGACGTTGTAAAAGATATTAAGTACCTATGTTTTCCATGACTATTGAACCATGCAGCGTTGGAGTAATTTGGCGACCCTAAACAAACTTGTTTTTTTGCGAATTAATTGTTTCTAATAACCTATCATAATCGAATTTCTATTTCATGCAGTTCGTACCAATTTTAAATTCGTTTAAAATAATGAAACGCAGTCGCAATCGCATTGAATAGAAGCGGTTTTTGTCCGTTGCGCTATCCAGGGGGAAATAAGCTTTTTCACAGAAATGGTTTGGAATTAGATACCTACTGTTAGTAAAACGAGACCATCTCTGATAAATGAAAACTAGTGGAGCCTGTTTTTATCGTTTTTAAAGGAAAAGTTTTACTATTTATTAATTAAGTTATTTATGAGATGTTATTAAAATAACCAAATCTTTGCATTGTAATTTACTACAGTCAAATCCCTATTCGTAGGCTACTTACAGCACCACTAATATTACTTAATAAACATTTATGCATAGAACTGAGCTATTTTCAATCCAAACAAGGTAGTTACCCAGCATCGACACATCACGCAGGGCTCATCGATTGTTGATACAAACGAGTTGTCGCGTTCGATCTGAGTGAAAGGAGGTTGATATGTACGCGCTGTCACGGTCCCGGTATTAAAGAGATATTGCGCGGCATAAATTTGCCAGTCGGATCTGTATTAAGTGGGCTTTTATTTGTTGCGTCACGTGCCACGCCGAGGCTTCAGGTCCCACGCCTTTTTAGGCCGCCATAAACTTTTCAGGTTTCCGTTGTCGTTGAAAGGGGACTAATAATAACGCAAAACGTCCCGACACAAGCGTTGGCCGTTCCTTATATTATGTGGATAAATAAAACACATTTTGTGTTATCCGCTCGCGCAGTTTTTCTGCGGCCTCCGGCGCTTTTCATTTGCCAGAAGCCACAAGGTAAAGGGTTCACACGCTCTCCGTGCCGTGGTTGCAATTTCCTTTTGTGGCGGTCATTCGTTAAATTTTCATCGGTCGGCAGGGTCAAGTGCGCACACACTGCCCGCGCCCGCTCGACGCTCGAACGCTTCATAATTTAATTCTAGCCGGACATTTGGAGCTCATAAATAACACAAACCAAACTAAATTTGCGTTATATTTATAATTCACGAGGTAGACTCAAAGCGCGGTTTATAGTTAATAATTAAACTGGATTCAAACGATTTAAACATCCCTTGTTTCAATAAATCATATTTTCCTGGAAGTGATAGACAGGAAATTAATTGTGTCAAACGTTCGGTGCCGGTAAATTGTCTACAAAATCGGTTTATTTTATTGGATGTAATATTTTTATTTAGCAAAATCTCCTCTGTTTTTACTCCGAATTGCTTTTCAGCCAAAGTTGTATCTATAACGTATTGTGATTGTTGATAACTGCATGCAATGAAAACTTTTGAGGACTTGTTTTTATTTATCCATGGCTATCTTGCTAAAAAGACGACTATGCCTGTTACGTAAACGTAAAGAATTCTTGGAAATACTGGCAGAGATATTTAGAGATTTGCATTCACTGTGAGTCAAAACTTAATTAAATAATTCCATAAATTCATTATTCACTCAACAACACGCTCGTCATGCCGAGCTACTCATTCGCAATACAATTCATTTAAAGTTAAATCCATTTCAAAATGCTCTATTTATCTTTACCCCGAATCCTTTTAGTAATAAAAACAAAACTTACGTGTGTTGTGTACGTACGGAACTTATTGTGTACAAGGGTTAATCTGACGGTGCAAAGGATTAAAATGAAATTACAGTATTAGGAAGCAGAGCGCGGGTCTCTGTTGATTGCTTCGCCCGTTTCGAGTCGAGTCACGGCAGAGGTGTAGGCAATTTTGCAAAAAGGGGTGATTTTAGAGTAGTATTCGAGAAAAGTCGGTCTGTCGGGCCGAGATCGCGGCTCGCGGACACGAAGGAGTTACTAAATGAGTTAACTTTTCCCATTTATGCTCACATTATTCCTATTAACTTCGTCACCGTTCGCAGTATGTACCGCCTTGAGAGCTCCTGCTAATTACAGGTACTCCAATTAACGAGTTATATCGTTCGGTTGTAATCTCATCAGTGAGTTGAACTTGTTAAGAGATCTTTACAATTAAATAGTTATTTTAAGATCGTTTTGGAGGTGAAACTTGGTGTGTACTTGGTCTTGTGTTAGCGTAAGCTTAATTAATAAGATGATAGCTTTTATAGAGTTAGGTTTAGATAGAGGTTATTTCAATTATGAATGTGTGTTTATTTAAGAGATGTAAGTAGTGATAATATTTTGAAAAGCTATAGGTATTGTGATATCAAAAGAGGTCGCATGCTGCTATTGCTCTTATTAACTTGTAAACTGGCAAGATAATAATACTTTTTGCTTTCGAATTTGATAGGAAGAAAAGACAAAAAACAATCCTTTTGGTAATGTCAGATAAGTCAGGACAGCTGTCAAGCCGCCAGGCGGAAAAATATTTCTGTAAATATAATATAAAGTGCTTCTAGCAATAAATCCTAATGAGTTGGAACACAGAAGCCTTTCTTTATTTTTCTGCCTTTACGATATTCAATTCAAAATACTTTATTTCATTTAGGCCTTCGACATTTATAAAACGTCAGGACTACGGTTCCAATCGGTGGTTTCCTATGGATAAAAACCGGCAAGAAACTCCATTGTTACTTTTTTGAAAAAAAATATGGATTTTACAATATTTCCATATGGAACACAGTATACTGTCTCTTTTATCTCATATGACAATATTAATAGGTAAAAGATAAGAAAAAAGTCTATACTGTCCAGTGTAGACTGGTCTACACTGTCCTCTCAGCATTGTATGTAAGTACCTTTACCTAATATCGCAGCATATGCTGAGATAGGAGCCTTTTTGGCCTCGCACAGGTCTTGTAATTTTATCTTTTAATATTGTTTTCTATTATTTTTAAGTTAAGTATTTATAGATTAAGTAGTTACTTTTTATTTTATTGTTGTTTGTCCTGTGCGAGTCTCAAATAAATGTTTTCTTTCTTTCTTTCTTTCTTATAGGCCTACATCGACGAGGGAGTAAAACCGCGGTCTCATGGCTCGTCGGTAAAGTTCGCCGGTGTATCATTGCAATACCGCGGTTTTGTGAGTTGACGAGCCTGGCTAACGGCGACTGACCGACATTTTGTCAATTCGAAAGAGCCAGTAAATGATCTATTTCAAATAAACATTTCTGATTTCTGACTTGAGAAATAAATGGTAATTATTTCTATTATGAGAACAATACTGACTCACTAAGCCAAAAAGCGGTATCTCAATGAAGGTGCAATGAGTTTCCAGAAAAAGGATTTTGTAAAGACGATTGCCGTCATCTTTGTGACGTATACTAAATAAAAGCTTCTGTCCTCAGCTTCACCGGCTTGGTATGTTGATAAAAATATCTCGAGTCCTTTTCCACAATTATCCTAGAATATGTCCCAAGTTAAATTACATTAAGATCGGTTTAGAGGCTCAGGTATGAAAACGTAACAAACAATCAGATTTACTTTCGGATTTATAAGTGAGTACCTAAGGATTGTTTTTATTTTTTTGTATTACGGAATACGGGTTTTTAATTTAATTTAATTTAATTCAAGATAAGACAACAATATGGTCCACTTTGTTAGTAAAATATCTTAAAATTAGTGTTAGTATTACATAAACAAAAAATAAAATAATAAAAATATACAGTGAAGTGTGAATCTGAGGCAAGATGTGCAGAGAACGATATGGCAAGAAGCAAACTATCTGACCATTCTTTCCACATAGTGCCTCAGAATAGGGAAGTAAGGACTCTCAACCACTGTTTTCTATTTTTTTTTGGAATAGCCCAAGCGTTTGAAGCATTGCGATGCAAATGAATTATCAAAAAAATAAGAGACACGTACCGCTTTTGGATTAATCGGGTAGAATAATTTTCTCTAAAAAAAGCTACAATATCTTATACGGTGTTAGTGATGACCTAACATTTTAATAAACATACATTTTAAATTAAAATATTTCAGTCTAAACCCAGCTACGGTTAGCAAAATATTCGCTTGTTTTTGCACTTGTACGCAGTACGGTCGGGGTATAAAAGACACGTGAACTAACCTATGAATATTAATCATATGGACGAAAAAGGGCAAAAACATTATGCCTTTACGCTTAATTATCGTGTTGCGTGTTTTTCGTTATTTCATTGAAACCATGCCTTTATTTTATGAGGAAAATGGGTAATTTTCGCACAGTTTAGGTAATGATAGCGTAATAGGCACTTGACAGTACGCCTACTTAGTGCAAATTCTGAAATAGGATAGAAAGAAAGAAAAACATTTTATTTGGCGGAACAAGGCGGAAATTTAAAACTAACAAATTACAAGTATATTATGTGAAAAATATGCGCCACATCCGCGCAAAACGGCTGAACGCTCAGCATAATGTCATGACCGCACGCAAAATCCGACGAGTCTACGGCGCTGGTTTTCAGCGTGGGCCGGTAACGGTATCGTCATAAAGACGTCGGCACGGTATTGTGTGCTAATAGATTTGAATAAGATAGATAAATAAAAATAATGTTTTGGGGGAGAAATAAAAAACAATAAATAAATAAAGAGGAAATACGATATCATTTTATGTAGTGACAACATTACGTTGCGTCTATGCCAAAGGACGCGATTCTGTTTACAGTGTATAGTCTATGGACGCTATGACGTAAAGAAAGCGTATAAAGGATATGATGCATGCCATGATGCTCGTTACGCCAATAAGACGAGTGTTTTTACGGAAATGGAAATTCAAAATTTCAAAAAGATTCGATGCGTGATCGTTGAGTATGTTTGTGTTTTATTGTTTTGTACAGTGTTTGCGATGAAATATGAATCAGATAGACTAATGAGAAGTCGACCTCGGGGCAGATATTATGTGATTTAATGTTTATCCGATGGCTTCATCTTGTGGAAACAATTTCCCAGAACTGAGGGCATAAAAATTAATCGAAAAAGTGAATAAAACAGGTATTGTTGTGAAGATCTACAAATATAAGAGAGAGATAGAGATAAGAAAGAAAACAGAGAGATAACATAGAGATTATACGAGAGATTATAAGATCTTCGGGCTATCTAGATTTAAATATATCACCCGGGAACACCCAAATACTCCGAAATATTTTATTCCGAATTTCGATATTCCGATTTTCAAAAGTCCGAATTTCATAATACTTACCTAAAAATTATAATGTCTATTATTAAAAATCACGAAATTATTTTACCGAAAGTCGTAAATGCGATTTGTTAGTTTTCCGATTTTCATACGTTCGAAGAATCAAATGCTCGAAGGGTTCTCGGTCCGAAAAACGATATTCCGATTTTCAATACTTCGAATAAACTAAAAGTCAACATGTTGTACTACAAAATTTAGTGTCAGAAACGAATCGCTGCAAAACCAACTTCACGCAGTCTTGTTTGCCTACCCCTAGAGTGTAATTTAAACCCGCATAGGCGCGGAGGGGTAAGCTCGCGTGGGGCCGCCCAAACCCCGCAGCGCCGGAGCCGTGACAGAATCAATGCTTGCAGCATTTTGCATGCCTGCTTGCATGCTACATGCCTGCTTTCATGCTGCATGCCTGCTTGCATGTTGCATGCTTGCTTGCATGTTGCATGCCTGCTTGCATGTTGCTTGCTTGCATGCTGCATGTCTGCTTGCACGCTGCATGCCTGCTTGCATGCTGCAATAAATTCCCTGCATGCTGGAAAACGCATCTGTCATTAGTTTTTTAATTCTTCCCCCTCATACTACGACCTCTGACGAGCATTTATGTGTTTATTTGTCTTGCTATACAGTTTTATGAGGCGTTTTTATTTCGAAATTTTATTAATCGGTATTTTAATAATCGGAATTCGTATTTTTGATGTTTCGAATTATCATTAAGTCGGACTTTTCATTATTCGATCTATTGAAACTCGGTATTTTGAGAATAGTAATAATTATAAAAATAGGAGTAATGATAAGTCGGAGTTTTTATATTCGGAATTTTGAACCATTCGGAATTATGAAAATCGGTATTTTGAAATTCGTATTTGTGACTGTCGGAATAAAGTTTTTCGTATTTATGTAGTGTACCCATATCACCCGAAGAATGGCCAAAATTAAGTGGCAGTGGGCAGTGCACATTGCTTGCATAACAGCATCGCACACACACACACAGCACACATTGCACAGCGTGGGTCAATAGAATCGAAAGGTTCTGGCGTGGCGATCACGTAACAGAATGCAATGTTGGAAGGCCTCCTACAAGGTGGATTGACGACCTGGTGAGGGTCATGGGAATCCGATGAATGTGATGTTATACGAGTAACAGGACATGATTCAACCGTGTGCCAAATTTCTTTCAAATCCGTTCGGTATTCGAGCGTGTAAACGTAACAAATATACACAAAAAGTTTTGCCGAAGTTATAATTTGGGCGTTTAGGGGTGATTCTTTGAAACCGAGAGGGCGTCTCATTCATCTGGCCTAGCTTTTTTATACAAATTGATATTTTTATTTGCATATTAGTTTACTCCGATCATTAAATGTATCAAAGGCACTCATTTGCGCCCAGTGGCTTATGACACAAAATAGATTGGTACGAAAGCTAGGCCAGATGAGAGGTTTTCTCGGTTTCAAAGAATCGCCGCGCCGCTGGTTACGTCCATAGCCGGCCGGTTGCAGTACGTTAACAGTCCGACAACAAACGCCTATATTGAAAACGTATCTGAAAAGATATGCCAGTGATGCGATATCAATCAGTCAAGCCATGGACTCTGACGAAGAAACAAGACTGTTAGTGCTCTTGTTGAACTGCGCGGCGATCTACCTGACGGGGTCAGCGTGGTCTGCTATGCAGATGATACGCTGGTTCTGGCGCGGGGAGAGTCGTACCAGGCGGCGGTCGAACTAGTGACACGCGGGGTTGCGACAGTCGTGGAGAGGATCCAAGAGTTGGGACTCGAGGTGGCATTGCACAAGTCCGAGGCCATGTGCTTCCACGACCCTCGGAACGCGCCACCATCGGGTTCCCAACTAACGGTAGGAGGAGTTCACATTGACGTCGAGTCGACGATGAAGTACCTTGGACTTGTCCTCGACAGCCGGTGGAATTTCGAGGAGCATTTCCGACGTCTGGCTCCCAAACTGGATCGTACAGGGGCTGCTCTCAAGCGGCTCCTGCCCAACCTAGGGGGTCCAGACGCCTCCTGCCGGAGGCTCAATGCGGAATCGTTCGGTCCATGGCCCTTTATGGGGCGCCGGTATGGGCGCCGTCGCTTCGAAAGCGACCGGCGGCCAAGCTGAACGCAAGCCAGAGGGTCATGGCGATCCGGATGGTGCGGGGATACCGCACGATTTCCCGCGAAGCAGCGAGCCTCCTTGCTGGCCAACTACCGTGGGATTTGGAGGCAAAAGATCTCGCACGCATGCACGATCTGCGCATGGAGATGCAACGCCGGGGCGAAACTCCGGTGCCGCGCCAAGTCGCGGCATGGCGGAAAGACTCCCGGCGCGATCTCATGGTAGAATGGCGACAACGACTGTCGCAACCCAGTGCTGGGCACGTCATAATTATGGCGATAAGTCCCCTCTTTCAGGAGTGGCTGGAAAGACCTCACGGCGTCCTTACCTACCGCATGACGCAGGTCCTCACCGGACATGGTAAGTTCGGGAGGTTCCTGCATCGGATTCGTGCAGAAGAGACGCCCGGGTGCCAACATTGTGTGGACCGCCCGGAGGACACGGTGGAGCATACGGTAGAGGTGTGCCCCGCTTGGGCAGAGCACCGCCGTGTCCTCGTGGGGGCGATCGGTGGCAGCGATCTTTCGCGCCGGGCCTTGGTACAGGCCATGGTCCGGAGCGAGGAGGAGTGGCAGGCAGTTGCCTCCTTCTGCGAAGCAGCAATGCTAGCAAAGGAGGCGGCCGATCGCGTGAGGTAACGGTCCTCACGCCCCAACCGCCGCCGGGATTCCGATCCCGATTTCCGGCCACCGTAGGCGCGGGCTTGCGGACGGTGAGCAATGGGTGGCTCGCCGTCCGATCGTCCGGTAACCGTCCGGACCGAGCCCAAGTCGTTGACGGCGCGTAGTGTTCCACGCGCGCCTCAAGGAGATGTCAGCAACCGTAGGGGCCCAGCAGGGTCGAAGCCTACTGGGGCCATGGGTGATGCGAAAGTGACCCCCGGGGCCCTGGAAAAAAATGGCAAAGAAGGAACAGGAGTGGGTTTTTAGTCAGTAAAAGTCTGACACTATCTCACGCTCCGCCCAAGAGCGCGGGATGTCATTAGATGATTTTCCCAGCCGAAAAAAAAAAAAAAAGTGCTCTTGTTGAAAGTCATCAAAGAGAAACCAAAACGACGCTCCCGTAAAAGAGTAGCACCGATGCTTTCGTTAACATTTAATTCTGGTGTTTTCCATAATCTTTACTCTGGGTTAAAACAAGATCCAAGATTATTTTTTTTAAATTTTCTGGGAATGTTGCTACGAATTACTTGAATTAGTTAAAAGTTAAATTCAGCAAACTACTTACATTTTATATTTAGGATATTATTTATTACTACAATATTATTATAATAGTAATTTTTAAATAAAATCTATTAATAAAAACATAATAATAAGAAGTATCAACTTTCCAAGAAAAGTAAATTTTTTTTTGTAATTTGACAGAGGTTTCCACAATGTTTGTTTGCAGAGTGCAGAGTAATTTCCCAAAATTGTGTCCCCTTTGGTGTGGGTCAACTTTTAACTTTTTCACCCTGTAGTTTAATGATGAAAATTTTATGAAATTAGCTCTGTGGATTATAATTCACCGCTCTATTCAACACCGAATTGAGCACGTGGTGTTTGTGACGTTACCGTCCTGTTGTCGGGTGTTCGCGGTACCGGCGCCGCCCCCGCACTGTTGCTGCACCGCGCACTTTGTATGAAAAATGTGATTGTCCGTACGCAGTAAGACTAAGGGCCTTCGCCTACGGCGACGTTTGGTAGCGATGCTGTAGCGCGTTCCCATCGATACAGTCGCGATGCTGTAGAGCGTTAGTAGCGCGTTGGAATTTTTTCTATAGCGCTTGCAAATGCGACTAACGCGCGTTAGTAGCGATGATATCGCGCGCTTGCGAAACACGCGTCAGCATCGCTACAAAAAGTCGTCGTGGGCGAGGGGCCTAATGCACCGCATCGGCACCGCAGCAGGCCGTCAAAAAAACGCATAAATTGTAAGCGCCCTAAGTGTGAATAGCTGCTGCCAGCAGCTTTGCTCGCGTGATGGCAGAAAAATATCCCATAGGATTCTCCCGGCTCCCCGGTTAACTTATCCTGTGCTTCAGGACATTGTTTACACAAGTATCAAGTTTCATCGAAATTCGTTCAACCATTCGAGCTTCAAGAAGTAACAAACATACACACTTTTTGCCTTTATAATACTAAGTGTGATATATAGCGTGCTCACCTATCCTTTAAAAGTATATTTATCTAATCAATCCGTAAGTTCATAAGAACAATTTTTTATGCAATCTCCTTCGATATCACGATATATCAGGCGATTATTAATTTAATATCCGGCCTCATCTAATTTAAACTGACGAAAAAAATTTACGTGTAAAAGTGTTTTTTTAGTCTATTTGCACAATAAATATCATTTAATAGGTCCATTTACTTGAATTTAAAGTAACGTCTACCCTGAGCGACAATGATATAGTATTTCATGTCCTGTGCAGCCCCAGTACAAAATCTATGAAACTTACAATGCTGACGTCTATCACCTGTTAGCAGTCACATTAAATTATTAACCCCACTCACATTCAAACAGCATTTTATAAGCACCCCGCAAAGTGCTTCACCGAGGTGGTTCTACATGAATTTAAAATGCGAAAAAGCCCGAACAACCACGATAAACCACGAAAAATCACAAAGTTGGGTGTCTGTCAAAGCACGTGTCCAAAGAATGCCACTGAGGTACTGACACAGAACGGTGAGTCGCACTTTACGAGCCACCCAGCATTCACTGTCGCTAGATAGCCACTGAACTCATAAAATCTTTGAGAAGACGTACTCTTCGGAACTATTTTATTCTTATTGTGTCTTTATCAGTACTGTAATATTTCTTTGCAGCTTATTAAACTGTTGGAACTGAATCGTTGAGAACTTTTTGTATTTTCTTTAATGTAGATAGTCTTTCTTTTGATTAGCGTTCTCTTGGCGTAAGATGTTCTATTTTATAAGGAATGTCAAATTAAACATGGATGTTCTTGCTTCTTTTTTTGTGACTTTGTGTGAACTATCTCTGTATTTAATCGCTGAGGATTTTAAAGACACAGTTTCTTTACATGTTTACATGTCTAGTGTCCTTGTCAAAGACTATTTCCTTTCTCTTTAATACTTTCTGGTTCTACCTAATTTTATTTCTTCCATCACTTACCCACCTTTTTGTTTCTCTATTCTTTTTCGCTTCCTTTTATTACATAATTGCGTAACAAATAGTTATGTGTATATATTTCCTAAATAATTATATTTATTATCTTTAATATGTATTCCTATATAATTTTCTATTCATGTATTTTTAAATGTAAAATATCATATTTGCTAGCAGTACACTGCAGACTACCCCCTATTTTAGTTTAAGTTCTTAAACTCCATCCTAAGGGTTTCTGGTAAATATCTATCTACGTTTCTATTTTGGAGTACAATAAAGTTTATTCTATTCTGTTCTATTGGTTCCTCATTGGATAAATTCCTTACTTTTCTAGTAAATTTTATCGATTCAATTTTCTTTTAGTCGATAAGCTTAATTAAAATTCTCAGACTGTTGCTGGCTAACAAAAAGAACCCACGTGCACAACAGCACATTGTCCCATTGTGCTGCAACTCTTTTGATCTTTAACCCGCCACAGCCACAGTAAGTGGGTTGAGCAGTGCCAAGGCCAGCTTAATTGAGCTGGCGTCACACAAGGTGAAGCGCAGATCAGAGTGAAGTAGTTAATATGACGTGTTTGTTTGGTTATAAAACATGGAAAAAGTGTACAAGTGTTCAAAATGCTTTATTCTTTACATTTTTTAACCTTTGTTTAACTTATATTCGATATTTACAGACTACTTGAAAAAGTTTGATTATTTACGTTATTGGATAAATTTTCAACAAATAGAACGCGTAATATTTTATAATCTACGGTGTAGACTGGCTAGATCAATATTATGTATCTATTATATATCATATGTATGTATCTGTGTATCTACTCGTATTATAATATATTGTAATAATTGTGGTGTTGGTGCTTTTTGTCAAACTAATGACAGACCCATATAATGCTCTGGTAATTAGTGTCAATTCCAGGTTGCCTGGAAAAGATTGTGAGATGTGATAAGGTCGCCCATTGTAGGTATGTGTTTTAGATATAAGTTTTTATTTCTTATGTGGAACAGGAGAGGATAAAGAAGAAGATGTTTCTTGGAGTAAATAATAATGTTTATAATAGAATAGAATATAAATTCGATATTTAATAAAATATCTATTGCCATTGTACTACGATGGCAGCGGCGTAGCTAGTGTAGCTGTAGTTAATGTGAGATATAATAAGCCAAAATCGTTGTCCTCAAAAATCTCCGAAAAAGCGAAACAATAATCACTAGACAGTTATTTTCTTTTTGAGTTGCAAATCACCAAATAACTTCTCCCTTTCTAGGTGGAGTGAGAGGGAATAATTTGCCATCAGTTGCTCGATGCGTACTAGAGTAATGAATCTTTCGAACAATCCCCCGCCTTGGAGATATAGATAGATATTCTATTAGCGAATACAATTATGAATATGCCATGATTTAAGGGATTGACCTTGTGTCGTTCCAGTAGCAATAGACAGCGCCCGTTCGGTAAGGAGTCCCGAGCCTACGTACTTGTTCACGATGGAACGCGCGGGTGCGGTAGCGGGCGCGGTAGCGGGCGCGGTAGCGGGCGCGGTCGCGAAGACGTGGCGTGGCGCGGCGGGTGTGACGTGAACATCACTAATAAATTCTTCTAAAGTCATAATGAAAACACTTGCTACCGTTTCTAGCGACAAGTTCATACTGTTTCAACTTACTGACTTAGCGGGAGGATCGCGCGCTCCGCCGCTAGTTCGATGTGAACACAGAAACATCTCAAGCATTTGATACAGCCGCGAGCGCGACGCGTGCGCCAGTCGCTAGCTTGCCCGCTACTTAGACCGCACGTGCGTTTCGTACGTGAACACTTCGATATTACGCCATATGTTTGATATTTCGTGACCGCGCCCGCCACCGTGCCCGCGATTCAACGTGAATGTGTACTACGGCGCGTTATGTTTCACGCGCGCCTTAAAGAAGTGTCAGGAAAACTGAAGAAGTTCAGTAAAACCGATGCCTGCTGGGGCTGCGGAGACGTTTGAAAGGTGACCGTGGCTCTAGAACACAAAGAGTAACTATAAGATGCAGATGGGTTTTAGTCGCTAAAAGTTTGAAACACCCGTTCACTCCATCCTTGAGCAGGAAAACACATTGGATGATTTCCCAACAAAAAAAACTTGCTCATTTCACTTTTTCTATAGCCCAAGATATTTTGATTATTTTCAAAGAAACCTACCCAAAAAGTATCATTCTACTATTATTCTAGGCTTACATCGAGAAAATGAAGTCATTATTACTATAGGGAAGCGAGCATTCGAATATTTCAAAAACAAAAGACGATAGAGATGTCAAAAAATGATTTTTCTTATTCGTGTGCCCAAAGCCCCTTGTACCTGGAGGTTGGCCAAGCCGTAAGTCTGGTTCCAATTCTAAGCTAGTTTTAAAATTGAACGGTGGTGCATCGACGTTATTCTCTTAAGTACATATAGATACACGAAGCTTTTACGTTTACCTTCAGCGTTTTATTCAGTAACAGTTTTTATGAGAATATTTTTCCCCGAATTCGGATAAGACTCGAAAAATCGGATCCTATATAAATTCATTGTGATTTTATTACTAAAAAACCGTTCATTATTACCAATTCATTTAAGTTCCATTTATTATTTAAAAGGTTTTTTGTGGAAACGACTTGTATAAAAGTACCTACCTAAATATTAAAAGTATTTATCTAAAATCTAGAAATTGTAACCTTAATGACAATGTATAATGGGATTTTCATGTATAACATTAATTTATAGAAAATAATATCACTATATGTTTATCACTATTTTGTATTCACGCCTTAAGCTGTTGATTTAAATATGTATAAACCCGAAATACAGTAATGGTATATTTTTTTAGGCATTCAAAATAGTTCAAAGACAAGAACATAGTAAGTGCGAAACTCAATACAATAATACGCTTAATTCAAATTCTAAGCAGGTAATAAATCCTGAGTAGTTCACGTTATGTTATATTGCTTTTTATAAAACAATTTTCAATTTTAAAGCTCCGTATAGATATTTTAAAATTCTCGTCTGAAATCCAGTCTGCTTTAGGTCCATATGTCTCATGAATTATTCAGCCTGAGTCGCGGCTTGTCCCACCCGGTGACACATATATATGTGTTATATACATATAACACACCCACGTATTAACTACGTATGTATATGCCGAACAAGACTGCAACCTGTCCTTTATTTATTTACTTAGAGATGCCTCTCACGGCTAAATGGATGTCTTCAGATTGCCCCGGGGAAAAAACGAGGGATCGAACTTGAATTCCGTTTCCCAACAACTGTGTTTTGAAGGCAAAGCTGTTTTCTTTGATCAAGATACATAAGTAAACATAGAAACGAATGTATTACGTTTTGGTTGTATATTTAGACGATAAAATAGTTTTGTAACTTATTGATGGGATCATACAATAGGGTATTATACCAATTTTTGAAAAGTGACTCAATACAATCTCAAGAGGCTAATAATTTTTATACAATCGATTAGTGGCATATTTTCACGCGTAATTTGACGAAAACGCTGGATATTATGTAAACAAATGAACTGACATTATAAATTAAAATAACATTCATATAGACGTCAGTTCACCAGTTGACATTTTTTAATTAACTTGACGCTACTGTTTCGCATAATAAAAAACAGATTATAAAATGAAAACTTTGGAATAAATAAAATTAATAGTGACATTTTATGAACTAAAATAAATAGGTATTTACCTACTGCTTATTACTTATCTCAATAGTATACTTTTTGATTTTTTTCTTATGCAGTAAAATACTTTATTATCTCAAATCTTTGTTGTAATCCTTAATGTGTAAAAAAAATGTAAACAACAACCCAGTCGGGCACAGCAATATTTAAATAGTAAGAGAAAGGAAGAGCACTTATATTATTAATATAAATTAACACTCAAAGCTTTATTAATCTACAATACAGTTTGGAGCTAGCAAACAAATAAAAACTGGGCAAGTGCGAGTCGGACTTGCGCACTGAGGGTTCCGTACAAACTTGAAAGGTAAATTGCGGTTTACGATTTATAACGTATAAAAAAAAAACTACTTACTAGATCTTGTTCAAACCAATTTTCGGTGGAAGTTTGTATGGTAATGTACATCATATCTTTTTTTTGTTTTATCATTCTCTTATTTTAGAAGTTACACGGACACACACACACACACACACACATTTTACCACTTTGTAAATGTCTGTCGCGCAAACTATTCAGTTTAGAAAAAATGATATTAGAAACCTCAATATCATTTTTGAAGACCTATCCATAGATACTCCACAAGTACAGGTTTGACGAAAAAAAAAAATTTGAGTTTCAGTTCTAAGTATGGGGAAGCCCCAAAATTTATTGTTTATTTTTCTATTTTTGTGTAAAAATCTTAATGCGTTTCACAGAATATATCTACTTACCAAGTTTTAACAGTATGTTCTTATAGTTTCGGAAAAAAGTGACTGTGACAAACAGACATGACAAATCTATAAGGGTTCCGTTTTTTGCCATTTGGCTACGGGACCCTAAAAATGAAAGTAGGTACTAACAACCCGCCAGCTGCAAGCTTAGTACGGGAGTTACAAATCACTCTTTATCTCTCTGTCTATTGGTGAAATCCGCATAACAGTCCGTTCAGTAATTTTTGAGTTTATCGCGAACAGACAAATAGCTAAGGAGACTTTGTTTTTTAATATGTAAATGTAAGGGTAGGGATAAAGAAGGCTGAAAAAATATTCATATTAAATTCCATGTGTGACGAACACCCGTTGAAAGGTAGCCGTCGTGTGAGGTGTAAACCTTCGACACGGTATCGGTGCCGATGCACGACGAGGTATAAAGCGAATCGTATTGATTGACACTCGATTACCTTACAAGGAGTATATCTGATATTTGTGTTCACTGCCTCAGGGGAAATTGAGTTTTGGTTCGTAATCAGTTCAACGGATCGAACTTCATTCAAATAACGATGCGTGTCTAATTTTATCAAGTTATCCTGAGCTTGGAAGGTGTTCCTGAGTTAAGCCGTAGGTATTTGTGTTGGTATTCTATCATATTACATGTATTATCGCATATTGATATCTTATAGGTTTATTTTGTGGAGATGGACTTTTATGAGTTCAAGTTGCATCTTATGAAACGTCTAGTGGTCTTAAAAATTACGACAGTTTCATTTCAGTAAAGTTTAGCTTAAAATAAGAAGGTGCCAATTACAGAAATCATCATCATTTCAGTTGAATGTCGTCCACTTCTTATACAATGGCTTACCCCAAGCGTCGCTTCATCGCCCCGTCCTGTGCTTCTCGCATAGATATGTAGATAATAATAAACTTTATTATCACACCAGAGATCCATAGTTTCAGTTTTATATTAAACTAGCTGTGCCCCGCGGTTTCACCCGCGTTTTTCTCGTTTCCGTGGAAATACCGAGATAAATATAGCCTCCCTCAATAAATGGACTATTGAATATTTAAACAGTTTTCATATCAGATCAGTATTTCCCGAGATTACCGCGTTCATAACAAACAACCAAACTTTTCAGCTTTATAATATTAAGAAAAATATAGATTAAGTTAAATTGTATAAGTCGCAGGCAATAGCTGTCTATCTGTTCGACATTCAGCCAGACGCATAAGAATTACGACTATAGGCGGGAATGTCCGTCCACTTTAAACCGGGTTAAAATATTATTTTAAAGTACTTCTGAGTAAATTATATTTTTCGTTTTATTTTCTTGTGGCAGAAGAATATATTGATTGTTTCCGCAACCTGATCTTGACAACGCGACATATAGTTGGCCGTGCGAAAAACAGTCTTGCCGTAAATCTAATCCTACATATTTAAATGTTTGCCCCTGTGATTTATTTATCGTTACGGCAAAAGATAATTTAATTGGGAATTGGACTAACTCTTTTAAAATGAAAAGGCAAATCATTTGGAATCATTGGGATCCGAGGTATAAGTACTGTTTGACCAACTGCTGGACCAGTCAAAACTGTTGCAACGATCACGTTATTGCGAAGAAATTTAACCTGAAGTCGAGTTCCGTTACATAAATTTGGTGGCTTAAGATTTCTAAGTAAAATAATTGGGGCACCAATTTTTAACTTGAGAGAATGTGGGGGGAGGCCACTCGGGTTTAAAGAATTAAGAAATTCCTGTGGATAATGGACTGCATCTTCTTATCAATAGAAGACACACATACACAACAATCAACACACAACACACAACACACAACATCGATCATTACATTATCAATAGAAGTGTAGGTGACTATATCCCCTGGAAGTTTAGTTAAAATTAAATCGTTAATTTCGTCAACACTACTGTTTCTCGCCGCCAATATTGCTCGTTGACACATCCATTGATAATCTTTATTTTCTATTTTGACGATATCTGGGTAGTTTAGAAATGTATTTATTATACTCTTCGAAGATCTTATACTTACAATCATCAACAAATATATTTCGAAAAAGATTATTACAGGATTTTATGTTGATAAAAAACTCTATGGTCCATAACTCATTAATAGGTACCAACTCTTAACATCTTACACACGTGATAACTTTTAAACGAAATATCCGATTGAGATGAAACAAAAAGTATTTTACTTCTACATAAATACTCTTGATAACATAATGCTTAATTTCGATAAAGATTAATATTACGATACATATTTAAGGTAGGTTTTTTTTCTTCAGACGATTTAATAATTATTTTGAACACAAAATCGGTAATTGTGATTAAACCATGATAGCTAGATATATGTTCTCGCAACCTTTTTTGTAGGTCTTAATGGGATCTACAAACCCGTAGTACATCATTTTGTTCTATTGTCAATAGTTTTTGCAGCGCACGCAAAAATAGGTTTTCGATTTTACACCTTGTGTTACAAAATAGCAATTTTATTACGGATCCCTAATTTTGAAAAAAACAAAACATAGCCTATAGCCTTCCTCGATAAATGGACTACCCAACACTGAAAGAATCATTCAAATCGGACCAGTAGTTCCAGAGATTAGCGCGTTCAAACAAACAAACAAACAAACAAACAAACACTGCAGCTTTATAATATTAGTATAGATTGATACTTACGAAATAAAAACAAAAAGACATACATAAGACTACTTCACATACCTGAAAGACGGTCTGTGTACCGCCATTCAGTGAGACACCAATAGGCCATCCACCCTGCCGGATACAGTAGCCACGAGGCTATATGTATGTACTTATTTAACACTTTATACCGGGTATCTTTGACATGGATCCGGTACATGATTCTTGGACCAGTGGTGGAATTTCTTGCCGGTTTTTTCCTAATTAAAAAAAAATACGTTTTTTAATTTAAACTGTAAAAAATCGTTATTCTAACGTTTATGGTGAAAAATGAAAGAATTGCTTTTAAAATTAATAATGTCATCGGATAATGACATCGAAAAAAAATACAAATTTAAACTAACCAAAATATGTGAACCTCCTATGTGCTACGTCGCCAAATTTTATCAGAATCTGTACGGCAGTTTGAACATTAAAGAGTGTCAAGCTTATATACATACATACAAACATTCGCCAGTATGGTATAGTGTGATACTATACGAACAAAAATAATATTATAATATTTTTAAACGTATATGGTCATGTCAAAATTCAACAGTCCTGAATTTCAGACTCAGATTGTTTGTTTCATGGATTGAAATAGTGCGAGTGCGAGACCTTTGGAAAAAAAACTTTTTTTTTCATTCATTCAGGCTGGTTGGGTTTAAAAGGATTTTTTTAATAGATTCTAAGTCAAAGTCAAAGTAAAAAAGTTTTTATTTCACATAGGCCTACATGGGCACTTATAAAACGTCAGAAGCTAGTGCAAATTGGTCGTTTCCTATGGAGAAGAACCGGCAAGAAACACCATGGTTACTCTTTTAAAAAACTGGTTGTTTACAATATTTTCATATTACAGTATAATAGACATTATGTAGGTAAGAACCAGTCAGGTAGACCAGTCGATACTGTACCCAAAAGCACAATAAAAATAATCATACTAAAAAAAAAGTGAGTCGTAATAGGAAGTAACTTAAGAATTCGCGGAGTCTACAGTGTTCTCACATTCACATTATAAAAAAGAGGCTATTGTGGAGCAGGTAATAGATAAATTTACACAATATTATGAGTTACCAGGGGGCCACATGTGCAGAAGCAGTCATTGCCACACAAGCGTGTCTTCGACAAAGTGATGCCAGAATTACAAGGTTTAACCTTGTAATTCAAGTGTATTGTGTATTGTTGGTGTATTAATTGTCATACGGCATCGCACTATCCTCACAAGCCATAATTCAGAAAACTACCATCATGACCATACATATTTTTAGTTTATTTTTAAAATCATCACCATTATCGGCTATTTTTAACCACATTATATCCTATTCCTATTCCATAAAAGAGGAACCAGTAACAATTTTTAAAAAGAATTTAACTTCACTTCTATTAAACAAAAGTTACTACTCCGTATCAGATTTTCTTGCTGATAAATTTTAATTGTGTATAAATTTTATATGTTTGATGATAAACTTGCATCAATGCTTGCATGCCAAAATGGTAGAATGTACATACAAAAAAATGTACTTAAGAATGAACATAAAGAATGAATGAAAAAATAATGAAAAAAATATGAATGAATGTACATAAAGTATCTTTATACTTTAATATTATTTTATCACCTTATTGTAAATACCTGCATTCTGAGTAAATAAATCAATAGTCTATTCTATTCTATTCTATTCTATTCTACTCTATTCTATTCTATTATATTCTATTATATTCTATTCTATTCTATTCTATTCTATTCTATTCTATTCTATTCTATTGTATTCTATTCTATTCTATTCTATTCTATTCTATTCTATTCTATTCTATTCTATTCTATTCCATTCTATTCTATTCTATTCTATTCTATTCCATTATATTCTATTCTATTCTATTCCATTCCATTCCATTCCATTCCATTCTATTCTATTCTATTCTATTCTATTCTATTCTATTCTATTCTATTCTATTCTATTCTATTCTATTCTATTCTATTCTATTCTATTCTATTCTATTCTATTCTATTCTATTCTATTCTATTCTATTCTATTCTATTCTATTCTATTCTATTCTATTCTATTCTATCCAGTCATATCCTATCCTATCCTATCCTATTCTATCATCTTTTCATCCGAAAGAAATCCACTGCTGGAATTGCAAGAACCTTTCTGCCCAATCGACCATATGTTCTACGAGCAATGTGCCCTGCCTACTGCCATTTTAGTTTGGCGATTATAAATAAACAAATAAATACAAACTTACAAATCTTAAGCCAAAGGGATTCCATCTCTTGCCTTCACCATTTGATCAAAACACGACAAGATACAGTATGCACTGTTTCTACATGCATTGTCACAGAGTTGAATAGGTCCCCAGGGTACACAAATAGCGTATGTCAATCGTTAGTGAAGGAGAGAATCCAGCGTAATGCTCCACATAGCTATGATATAGCGTAAAATCTTGCAATAGTTCATCGTCTAACCATAAGATAGGACTTGAACAAGGTCAAAGGTTTTGAGATTACATTGCACGACTAGCAGTTTTGGAGAGTAGTAGGTATAATAGACCCTGCTAAGGCTGTGGGATTGTTCAAAAGAATTACAGCAAAGGATAATTGAAGGAAAACAGGTGGGTTTTCTATACTAATACAGGATGCCTCAGAAATAATTCACTTTAGTAGATGCATGTTGTTGATTTCTTGTATAATGTTTACAATCATCCTCCTCACAGAGCGCAGAACACGGGCTTGTGGACGACGAGCAATAAGTAGTTCGCCTTAGTAGAAGCGGAAAAAAATATTTGATGATTTCATAACTGAAAAAATAATACCAGGCAAGTGCGAGTCGGACTCGGACATTGAGGATTCGTACAAACTTACCAATGATAACAGTTCAATTACCGAAACGATTTACGAAAATTTTTCCGAATCGCAAAACAAAGTTTTTTTTTGTGACGTAAATACAAATTTACAGTTTTCAGATTTTTTTCTAATTTCAGGTCAACGGGATATGAATTTTGATTCCTTTGAGAGTGTCGAAATACACGTTTTTAGCGACATAAACGGCCGTATTTTTTTTCTCAATAACTTAAAAGTTTAATTTTTTCACAGCTTCAAGGGACCGCAGACTTGAGTATATGGATTTAATTTCAACTCGATACCTTCACGCGTTGCCTAGATAAAGGGTCTTGACAGACAGACAGACAGACAGACGGACGGACAACAAAGTGATCCTATACGGGTTCCGTTTTTCCTTTTGAGGTACGGAACCCTAAAAAAGAAATAGTTATACAGGGAGGCAAGTCGCAAAAAACTGATATTTGGATATTACATCATATTTGTGGTGTAAAGATCCAGATTACCTACTTAACATTTGATGTGGATTATGAGCTCCCTCCACGTTTCACTTGGATTACAAATTATTGAGAACAAAAATTAAAGTGTAATTTATAATCATCATCATAATCATCATTTCAGCCGAAAGACGTCCACTGTTGGACATAGGCCTCCCCCAAATGTCACCACAATGACCGGTCCTGTGCGACTCGCATCCATCGGATTCCCGCGACCCTCACCAGGTCATCGGTCCACCTTGTGGGAAGCCTTCCAACGCTGCGTAATTTATAATAAAGATTTATTATTTATAGACAACGTTCCCATAGGCTTGGAAGTAAGGGTAGTTAGATTGGGACTATACTTACTAAATAAGCTATCCGGTTTCTTTATCTATACTAATATTATAAAAAGAAAAAATTTATATTTTTTAACCGACTTCAAAAAGGAGGAGGTTATATGTTCGGTTGAATATATGTTTTTTTTTTTTATGTATGTTCACCGATTTCTCGGTCAATTGTGGACCAATTCTTAAAAATTTTTTTTTTGATTGAAAGGTTATGCTTCCGAATTGGTCCCATAGAAATATTGTTATGATCTGATCATGAACTTCGAAGATATGGAACAGAACTCCTCATAGGATCACAGCAGAACCGTCGTAACAAGTAAAATTGCTTTGTTTATACATGTAGTCGATGACTGACTGAAAGTAGAGGGGGAATATATCGAACTGATGTGATGATGAAGCCTGAAGTTAGGCACCGGAACTCTGTAATAAATTAATGTAATCTAACCGTGTTTGGGATTATTAGAATTGTCATGAGATGCACTCTGGCTATAAGGTATTTAAGTTTGGCTGAGGGGTACTTTTTAGTGGTGGTACCATAACTAAAAAGTGTAAAATAAAAATCTTTTTACAAAAAAAATACAACCGACTTCAAAGTAAAAAAAAAACACTGAAAAGTGCAAAATAATAAATAACTTTAATTTCGGAAGTCGGTGTTAAATAACGAAGAGACAAAACTATTATAGAAACACCGACTTCCGAAATTAAAGTTATTTATTATTTTGCACTTTTCAGTGTTTTTTTTTACTTTGAAGTCGGTTGTTTTTTTTTTGTAAAAAGATTTTTTATGTTTGTGTTTTTGTTTGTAATAGGTAAATTCAAAAACTACCGAACGATACGATTTTAAGACATTCTTTCACCAGTAGAATGCTACTTTATCACTGAGTGACAAAGGTTAAATATTTTTTTCTTCCACACAAGTGAAACCAGTGGCAAAAGCTGGTCTAAAAATATGAATGAAAACAGGAAGTTGGTTAACGTTGCATTTCTCCCTCAACTGATCTCGTAGGGATGAGATCGACGGAATAATATCCGCTCTGAATGCATCTTTGTTCTGTAGATAAGTTTATCCACGTGCATGCAATACAACATCACTTTGTTTTAATACCCTTTGTGTCAGTTTTTCGATATATAGGATAGGAGTCACTGCTATTGCAATTGAAGATCTTATAGATAAGATCTTCAGAGCCAAATAATAGAGGTTTGACTTAAAAAAGGGCCTATAATAATAATAATGTTTTTATTGACTTATAGAGACTGATACATATTTAAGCCCTGACTCCTAAGCTAGGTGGTACTTGTGTTACAGGAGTCAGTGTCTTCACACGTTTGTGGAACATTAACAATTTACGCAACAAAAATATAATTAAAATGTATACAACTAGTGCAAACTTTCTCTTGTGTGATAAGTGTATGTGTATAATGTATTGTGTATATGTGTGAGTGTGATGGTGTGTGGTGATGTGAAGGTGCGTGTTTGATGGTGTGCTTCTCTGTGTAATGGTGTGAATGTTCTACGTTTGAGTATTTTTTTTCTCCTATCCTTTTTTTAAACATTACCCACACTAAGAATTACTCCTGTATCGACAGTGTGTAAGTTTGAGTTGATAAATATGTAAACTCGCATAATAATAAGAACACACCCAGACCCGGAATTTTATCTTTTTATCATACAAGTATTTGTTCAGTGTGGGAATCGAAACCGCGACACGCAGCGTAGCAGCCAATCGTATCACTATTTTACACTTTTCTTCTCACTCACATTCTACAACTATTTTTGTAGATTTATCCTGGTACAATAAACAAGTGCACTCAAATAAAAATGATACTATAGAACATATTTATGATACTTAGCAAAATTTATAAAATATATAGATGTAATGGGACACAACGGGCTCATAATAATAATAATAAGATGTAATGATACGACTGCGTGTTCTAAAGTTCTATTTTGTTAGGATAAATAAATAAGCTTACATACTATTAAAATACACTAGTCAGCAGACATACACACTCACGATTAACATAAATTATAACACTATAATAAAATATCGAGAGCAGTGGTGGCCGAGTGGTAACGGCCCCGACTTACGACTTGTAAGTTGCGGGTTCAAACCCATCCAGGCGCATTACTTTGTGTAATTTATTTCATCATCACTGCTCTCAAAACGGTGAAGGAAAACATCGTGAGGAAACCGGCATGTCCTAGAACCAAAAATTCGAAGACATGTGACATCCATCAACCCGCACTGGGCCCGCGTGGTGGATTACGGCCCATTCCCTCTCCTAGAGAGGAGGCCTGAGTCCCAACAGTGGGAACATTATAAGGCCGACTATGCTATGCTATGCTATGCTAATAAAATATCTGGGGCGATCGTACGACAGAGGTAAAAGTACTGACAATAGGTATCTAAAAATCATTGTTGTTCGTTAGTCTCGCTAAAACTCGAAAACAACTGGACCAATTAGATTTTTTTTTTTGTTTTGTTCGCCCTAATTCAGGGTAGGTTTAAAAGAAAAAAAAGACCGGCAGTTAGTGTATTCATAAATACTATATTTCTTAAAGTTAAACATTACCTAAATTATAAAACAACAGACATACCTACTCTAAACTAACTCCACAACTTAATTATCCCTATAAGATGACTCTGGATGTAACCAGAGTGAAGTCGTTCAATAAGCATGAAAAGAGATTTAATATGCGTGCACAAAAGTAATAAAATGATCCGCCGACGGCTCACACATTACGGAACACGTGACTGAATATTACTGAGGATCCCCAAATTTGAAAGGTCACTTCCCAAGACCTGGAACAAATACGTGGCGAGTCCCTGTTCAATTTCGACCATGTCAAATAAGGTTTTATATAGCAGTGGATATCACTCCATATAACTTATATGAGCATAAACATAATCAGCCTTTTAATGTTTCCACTGCTGGGACACAGAACTATCTCCCGCTCCGCCCAAGAGCGCGATTTGTCATAAGATGATTTTCCCACCTATAAAAAAAAAAAAAAGATCTTCTTTCTAGAAGATGGAATGGGCTGCAATCCATCACGCTGGCCCAGTGCGGGTTGGTGGTTATCACATGTCTTCGAACTTTGGGTTCGCGAGGACATACCGGTTTCCTCGCGATGTTTTCCTTAACCGTTTTAAGAGCAGTGTTAATGAAATAAATTACACTAAGTAATATGCCTGGCTGGGTTTGAACTCGTGATCGACAACGTTGCTACTGGGTTATCACTGCTTTAAAGGTTAAACTTATACATTACTTTACTAAAATGTCTTATATACATAAACCTAATATATTTGTTTTGTAATCCCCTCTGACATTGTACTGTATTTAATAAAATATTTTAGATAAACTCAATAGCCCAAACTATTGAGGACACCTAAATAGTGATAAATTGCCTATCACACACACATACCGTACCCGTTGTATCCAGCGACCCTAAACCGATAGCGGCAATTTTAGATATAAATTATTAACGTGCCCAGTTTTTAGTGGTATAAAATTATTATTTTATGAACATTGGTGCACACAGTCATATATATTTCTGGATACGTTTATTCAATATCGAATTCAATTGGAACCAAAACTTTTATACCAACTGGAAGGTTCGAACGTCATTCTTCATAAGTCAATATTAAACTGAGCCCAGTGTATTTTTCTCCGTGTACTTTATCGTGTGTGTACACATGTACCTTGTAAAATATGTATTATCAAGACCGCAACGATGCATAAACTCAACATTTTACAGCTTTTTTACTATGAGGCTGTATATGGTTATTTTTAGAGAAAACTCGCTTATTATGTATCATTTTCGGGAGTAGTAAACTCAAACGGTTTATAAAAAACAGACTAAGCCGTAGTTGTGTAGTAAAAATATGTTTTTAAATAAGTGTGTGCATGCTTTGAGAAGAACGGTGTGCCATGCTAAAAAAGTTTAAAACAGAATTGTGTGAACTGACGAAAAGTTAAAGAGCCTAGAAGGTCATAATATGAGGATTACAAGAATTTATGTGCGGTCCTTCATCATGGGTGCAGGTGCTGATTGGGCACACCACATTTATTTATTTATTTATTTATTAAAACTTCATGCAACATAAAGGTACAAAGGCGGACTTAATGCCTTAGGCATTCTCTACCAGTCAACCAAGGGTAGTGAAGAGAAAACATGGTAGGTGCATAAAAAAAAAAAAAAAAGAATAATACGAAAACAAGGGATCAAATGTATAAATACATAAAATAAACATACACAAATATTTAATATAATATAAACCTACATATATATATGCAAAAATAAATATTATTTATATAAGGAATAATGAAAGGATTTTTGAGACTACTCCGCTATTTGTATAGAAAATAAAGCCGCAATTTCCGCTTAAATGCATATTGACTGGTGGCCGTCCTGATGTCAAGAGGAAGCGCATTCCACAGAAGTATGGACTGTATATGAAAGGAAGAATGAACAAAGTCAGAAGTATGAGAAGGACAAAGCAGTAGAAGATTGTTAGAAGAACGTAGATTCTTAGCATGGGAAGAAGATAGATATTGAAAGTGTGATATGAGATAAGAAGGAGGGGTGGGAGAGTTGAGCAGAGAGAAAAGTGTAGTCAGTGCGCGCAAACCTCTTCTCTGGCGAATGGGCAACCATTTGAGCTCGGATCTATAACTAGAAATATGGTCATATTTTCTTAAGTTAAATACAAACCGGATGCAGTTGTTGAGGAGCCTGTCAAGCTTGTCTAGCAACACCGCATTCAGGTCAAAGTAGCACACGTCACCATAGTCGATTACAGGAAAAATTAAAGTCTGCACAAGCATTGTCTTCGTTTTCGCAGGCAAAAAGTCACATTCGCGGCCGTAAGTCCCCAAGTCTTTGAGAAGTGGCTATAAAGGTGCCACGACATCCTCACCTTCCCCTTGATACGAAGCCTCACTGGACATGACTAGTTTGGGAGGTTCCTGTTTCGGATTCAGGTGCAAGAAAAGCCCGGGTGTCATCGTTGTGCGGATCGCCCGGAGGACACGGTGGAATATCAGTACAAGTCTGCCCTTTTTAAACGGAGGTAATCTCTCGTGCCCGGTCATGGTTCGGAGCGAGAGGGAATGGAAAGCAATCACTTCCTTCTGCGAAACAATAATGCAAGCTAAGGAGATGGCCGCAACCGTGAGAGAACGGACATCCTCAGGCTGTAGCTGCCGCCACAGGAGACGCCCCGGGCGCCAGAAGTCGCGGGGCAATTCTCAGCCACCGTAGGTGCGAGCTTGCGGACGAGCAATGGGTATAGTTCACCATCCGGCCGTTCAGTAAGGACTAAGCCCGAGTCGCCGAAGACGTGTAGTGTGTTTCATTCGCGCCTCAAAGGAATGTCTGCAAAACCTAGGGGTTATGTAAGGCCGATGCCAACTAGGGGACACGTCCTCTCGCTCCACCCTAGAGCCAGGAGAAGAATATTTATTATTATTAATAATAATAATCAGTATTACAATATGGACAATTCTTCATGGTCGTGATACGACCGTTTATGTCGCAAAAAACGTGTATTTCGATACTCTCAAGGGTATTAAAATTCTGGCATGAAGCAAGGTCTCATAGCATAAGTATAGGGAAAAATCTGAAAACTGTAAATTTTTAGTTACGTCACAAAAAGAAAACATTTTTTTGCGTTTCGGAAAAATCTTCGTAATTCGATTCGGGAATTGAACTGTTTTCAAAGGTAAGTTTGTACGGAACCCTCAGTGCGCGAGTCTGACTTGCACTTGCCCAGTTTTTTCATGATACGTTTCACCGGAGGGTGGGAGTCACAGTTGAAGTCTGCGTGGAATGTACGTACTAATTAGTAAGCGAACGCCGACTGCCTAAGTTTGCTTATTGCTTTTGAAGTTTGCAATTAGATTTCAAACCAGAACTAAATACTAATTTGAAGTTAAAGCCTTTTCATGCTTTGGAAGAAAATGCTGATAGGTTAGTTCTTTATCAAATAATATAACATTTGTCTGTCTTGATCACACGAAAATATATACAATCACTAACGACCAGACCCAGTTTTACGCGGGTGTTAAATATCTTTAAAATTCTTGGCTTTTTTTTACTATATAATAAACTACTACTTACTTACTATATAAATATATACGTTTCTTATACATCTAAACCATTTCTCATGAAACACTCTGTCCTCTGGTGAAAACCATATGAAAATCTGTTATGTAGTTTTTGAGTTTATCGCGACGAAGAGATAGACAGACGCAGGGGCGACGAAGAGATAGACAGACGCAGGGGCGACGAAGAGATAGACGCAGATGTCTTTGTTTCATAATCTATATATTTATGCAATCTGTGTTGAAGACTTTAATCTTGACCTGGATTTTGGCGAAATCAACACTAAATATGACCATTTGCCAAACATTGCATACGTAATGCATTTTTTCTCCACCTTCGTCTTTACAAATAACGTATTCCATCATATACAAGAGATATGATAAATTTCATAACAAAACAAAGAAAAACAAAAAATAAATCATAATGTTATCTTGAAGTATTCAACATAAGTTACGAAACTGAAACTCACGAGCGAACAATAAGAAAACTTTATATTATTACTGTATAAACTTAATAAAGAATACATTGGCATTGGTTTAACACAAGAGGAATATTTCATTGAGTGTTAGTAGGTATGTTCGGGTACCTTCGGCCACTCGGCAATCTTCGGCTGCTATCGAAAGACATCGGAAGGCGGTTGAGCGGTGGCGAGCGGTGGGAGGTGCGGCGTGCGTGACACAGGCTTTCAGAACACTTCGCTACCGATCTCTGAAGACGACGCGCGCGCACTCCAAACGCTTACCAACATCGAACACTATTATTGTACTTATTCTGATTTATATTAATTTTAAATTACATTCATTTTTAAATTACATACAAGGTACCTACCAGAAATCAATAACTAAACAGTTATTTTGATACAGTGTTGGGTTATTCATTGTAGTTAAATAATGTTGTGAATTTGAGACGAGACTTCAAAAGCATAAAGCGACTTATTAAACAAACTACCTTCTGCCATCGGTTTCGCCCACGTGAAAGTTAGTTTTTCCATACAAACTTTGGTCCCCCATTTCAATTTTGGAAATTCCTTTCTTAGCACAATAATTATAAACGTACCAAATTTCAGCGCAATCCTTTCAAGGGTTTGAGCTGTGTGTTAATCAGTCAGTCAGTAACGGTTACTTTTTACATAAAAAGAAATCCAAACAATTTAAAAATATAACTTTACGCACTTATTAATTTCAAAGTCCAACGAAAGAATATCGATATCCGAACCGTCAGTTAGACGAGTCCAAATCAAATCTTTTATTGTTTGTTGTTTTTTTTTGTATGTTTTTATCTTTTGTTGTTTTATGAGGATAATGATGACATTATCATCATTTCAGCTGAATGTCCACTCCTGAATGGCGGCTTACACCCAAGTGTCGCCATAATGACGGGTACTGTGCAGGTCGCATCCAACGTATTCCCCCGGCCCTCACCAGGTCATCGAGCCACCTTTTGGGTGGTCTTCAAACGCTTTGTTCTCTGGTACGCGGTGATCATTCCAGAACCTTTCAGCTCCATCAACCATCTGTTCTGCGAACAATGTGCTCAAGTCAGGAAGCTGTGACAGTAACTTTGGTTCTCCTGCGGATATCATCATTCCTTATTCGATTATGCAAGGAAACTTCGAGCATTATAGCCCTTTTATTGTGCACTTGAGTAAAACCGTATACACTCATTTGCCCCAAAGGATAGTGTAACGGTAGAGATCGTAGGTAAACGTAACGTAAACCACAAAGTGCGCATTAAACAGAGCTGTGAGAGAAACGGTTCGTAGCTCTTTGCTACGAAAGCCTACGACGTAGCCACGTAGGCCATCGTAGCAATCATTGAAACACAAAACCTTAGTTTAGTGAAAGTATTGCTTGAGCATTATAAGTAGCGTATTAAGCTTTGCTGATAGTGGCCAGAACTTTGAATTGAACGTTTCATGATGTTTTCATGAAATGGTCATATTTCATAGTAAGGACCTTGCCACTGACTAAATTATAATGTTGGCTAGCCAAATCAATGAACACTCTGCGTTTAATGATATGACCATCTAAACGCATGATTATTTCATGATATGATCAATCATGAGTGGTCATAATAATATCCAAAAATAGTCATGTTATCCACCGGTAGAGTTGCTGATTTTGCTTTGTTTTTGTGACGTAACATGGCGGCAGAAAATTATTCTTTAGCGAACACTATAATAATAAAAGTGCAGTAAAATATAATTACGGTATAGATTTTTTAAATTTTATTTTTTTAGTTTATTTTGGTTCTTACAAAAGCAACACATTAGTTTCTGCATTATTTAGACCTTTTATTGTCATTGAAATCTTACATGAATCACCTAGTCAAACTTAGATTGACATATCTTCAAATGTTAACATTCAAACCACTTGGCAAGTTTTAGTTGGCTATATCATGAAATGCAACCATTTCATGAAATGGCCGGTCACATCATGAAGTGATCAATTCTAAGAATGAATGAGAATGGATTAAATTTTGAAACACGGGATATGAAATTTCGGATCTGGACACGGATTTAGAAATATATTACACCGATTTCGGATACGGATATAATTGTATTATATATACGAGGAAATAATTTCATATTTCAGATTATCTGCCAGATTCGGATAGTTTTGGTTACGGATATTAGAATTTTAAAACAATTAAAATACAAATAGCAAGATTTGACTTTTATTTCTCGTCTAAAAATTGAGAAACTTGTCCTAATCTGTTATATCGGTTTCGGATATTTTTTTAGGTTCGTATATCCGATAGTTTCGGTTACTGTTACGGAGCTGCATAACAACGCTAGTACGAATATAATTTTCGATTTTCATGTCGGCCAAGACACTGGCAAAAGATAGTCGATTAGTATAGCCTGTACTTTGATAAATTGATTCTTTATTCTTTTATATTTATCATACCATCATCATCATTTTAGTCGACAGACGTCCACGGCTGGACATAAGCCTTCTTCAAGTGTCGCTACAATGAATGGTCTTGTGCATCTCGCATCCATCGGATTCCCGCAACCCTCACCAGGTCAGCGGTCCACCTTGTAGGAGGCCTCCCAACGCTGCGTCTTCCGGTATGCAATCACTACTCCAACATACAAGGATAAAGAATCAATTTATTAAAATAGCATCAATAGTAATATCGAGTAGCAACCACGACAGTTAGCACGATAAAAGACTACCACTGCCACACACTGTTAACTGTCACTGCCCACGAAATACAATAAACATGAACCATGTTTGTAATAAAATTTACAGACAATGCAATGAAATTAAAAATCCTCGATATTATTTAAAGAAATAACGTAACAACACTCGCCAGTGTACACAATGAAATTTATTGTACCTACCCTTTTATTGAAATTGTTGACAAGTACCGAATGTTTATCTCCATTTTACAGTAAGTGAGTCCATATTTGTGTTAAATAATTCATAGAATAAATTCAATTTTTAAGGTAAAGTCAACTGCACGTATGTGGCGTCATTTGACTTTGGCTTACCGTAGTTCGAAGATTCAATAGAATCTGAGGCCAGATTATAAAATTAAATTAAAAATGTAGGGAGGTTCTACTTTTCTTAAAGTCTGTTAAAAATCTAATTGCAAGTTTTGTATATGTACTTATTTCTAATCTAAATGATGATAAAATGTTATATGCGGGTGTTCAGCAATTTATGGCTAGGCCTAAGCCCACCATCCTTTATGATAAACAATCCGTCATCATGTGAACATTATTATGAAAATTGTATTGCTTAACAAGTTTCGGCAGTTATTGATTAATGGCATATGGGCACGCAGCAATTTAGGCAGGTGCTGTGATGTCGGTAAATTGATAATTTAATATGGTTGCCTTGAAGCTTGTGTGGCCTGGTCCAGAGTGAATACACGGTGATTAGGGCTGAAGCGGGCGCGTTTAGGTGGCCACGATGCATCACAAAATATAGTAGTAGACAATAGCGTCTGAGTTACCGTGGCTCTGGAACGCAAAGGGTAACTGAAAAAAAACATAACACTGACGTCGTCGTCGTCGTCGACCGCATCGTCGCTTTCCATCAGGTGAGATAGTGGTCAAGCGCGAACCTATCAAGAATAAAAAATAAAAAAAAAACATTAAGAGGGTCCTTTTTCACTCGCCTATTGTCAACATCGAGCATGGTTTAAAAGCTTGTTAGTTCATCTAACGTAATCCAACGCGATGTTTGACGAAAAGGTAACGCGAAAAAAGAAAGATAACGCCTCAAAACTCTGTTAGCATTCGGTAATTCCGTGATGAGTAAATATTTTACAAAACTTGTTCCAGGAAATACGTGTTTTTTTAACCCTTAAAAGTTTTTGAAAAACATTGTCGTCATTTAGAATCTTGATTAAGCTGTTGATCCGGCACGAACGCCGGCTTTCGTGCGCCATTGTCTTACTATTGTGTCTCTAATTACACTACTCAACGAGTTAAATTTGCAAATTGTAATTCTATTGTTATAATTTTTTGACTTTTTGAGTAAATTATGAAGTGTCAAAGTTCATGCAAAATAGCAGATTTTCAGAGGTCTTTACTGGATTAGTTTTACACAAATTTAAAAATTGATTTCAATAGAAGCCTAGATAACATCCACAAGATACTGTGTTTCCAAAACATCAAATGAAAAATGTGTAATAAAGTCATAATCGCGTAAGAGCGGTTTTATGAATAAAAAACTTTTTACAAAAACAAAATACAACCGACTTCAAAGTAAAAAAAAACACTGAAAAGTGCAAAATAACTTTAATTTCGGAAGTCGGTGTTTCTATAATAGTTTTGTCTCTTCGTTATTTAACACCGACTTCCGAAATTAAAGTTATTTTGCAGTTTTCAGTGTTTTTTTTACTTTGAAGTCGGTTGTCGGACTTTCCTACCCCAAAAAGAATTTAATAGAGTCTAAGACGTATTTCCTCAGGGTGAAATGATAAACGATCGCTTGTTAAAGCTTCGATGTTTTGATCGGAACGCACAATGGTGCGGTATGCGATACCGGACTCTTCACAGCTGACTCAGACTGCGGTGCAAGGAAAGAGCATTGTTGACGTTGTTCATATGACTTGTCTGCACCGCATATTACAGCGTTACATCTCACCATTGCCATGCTCGCTTCACTATGAGTACGAGTAAATAATAATAAGCATAGCGCGTACAGGGTTAATCGTCGGTTGGTACCACGTTCCACTAAAATTGACAAAAGGGTCTCTGCGAGTTGGTTTCGGCCCCTCGTATGCCTTTCAAAGGTCCAGGATCCCCCGGATTCTGGGAAATAGTAACTTATAATAATAATAATACATTTATTTCAGGCAACAGTGTCCATATCATAAAAACCTTATAGACTAACATACATAACTACTTATATTAAATCAAGATTGATTGTTACGTTCGAAAATCCGCACCCGCCGGCGCTACTGCGCTAGATCCTCACCCTGATCTAGGCCTATGAGTTTGAACCGCGGTGCAGCCCGAGATATATGGCAGGATAAACTGGCCCACTGGCCCACCATGTTAGGAGATTACCAGCGCGACGTATGGGGACGTTTCAAATGCGCAATACGGATCCGATTGAAAATGATAGAGTTTCCCAAGGATAAAATAGGTAATTCGGTCCATTTGGAGATGATTCCGTTCTATTACGTTAATGGATTAAGTTCAGTTTATAGCCTACGAGGTTTATAGATCTGCCTATATTGTGTTAGTATCTAATTGTTTAGATGGGATTCTGGATTGCGCTGTCATTTGTTGCCGTGCATGACAGATGTTACTTTGAGGTTAGAAATGTCTGACGTCTTCTATCACTTGATGGCGTTAGTTTTAATATGTTTACGATCCTTATTTTTTTCTCAAATATTGATTTTACATTTAAATATGTTGATATGTTTATTACTTTATCCAAGTTCCAACAATACAGTTTATTTCCTTTTAAAGTTATATGACGAGCAATATTTCTGAAATGCGTCTAATCTCGACAGGCGCCAAAGGAACAAGAAGGCTTTTTAAATTCGTCGCCATAAATTCAACTTTTGGGTGTCGCCAGCACAATTAGTCAATTGCAATAAATAATCGAATACAAAATAAATTAAATAAAAATTACAAAAACATAGTTAATAATCTGATTACGTATCAGAACTTAACACTTTATAAACCCATAATTCGTTCAATCGATTGTATAAATAAGTTGGTTGATTGCAAATCCTTCCTAGAATTGAATTGAAGCAAATGAATAAAATTAAACCACATTAAACTAAGCTTCGTTAATATTTAAACTACATACAGTAAACCGAATAAACGTTATAATTTAAATGTTGATTTATGTAGTCATTTCATAATTAAATACAAAATGTAACCCGGGCTCGTTTGAAATGCAACGTTATTGTGTATTTGAGTAGGTTTATTATTTATTTGTATACGGGTGATTTAAGACAGTAAATATAAGGGAAATAGAAGTAAATACCATTTAAGAATAACGGATACGGATAACATCTCATTTGTGATTGTAAGTGACAAAATAAGCGAAAGGAGCACACTCTACTCCCCTAAGTAATTCTAAACAGAAGATAGCAATTCCTAGTTGCGTTGCATACGCATTGATTTTACGAGTTTTCAAACATCTCAGAATACTGAACACCGTTATAACAAAATTCGTATCCAGATACTAGAGAATATCTTCTTATATAGAAAATACGTAAAAATTCACACCCACGCCGTTAAATCCATGCATAAAATATTAAAGATTTCTACCACAAAGTTCAAGAATATTTCATATAAAAAGTAAAATTCATTTTAAAAGTAGCCCAGGCCCAGCCCGCGGCTACAAATCTGGCCCCGAACCAGGTCGTTACTCTTTGCCTCAAAGAGGTCGATACAAAAAGCCTCTCACAGGAACCTATTCATTTTGTTTCTCTATTATTAAGTTTTCTTGAATTCAAAAGTAGCAAGAAACTTTTTAATGACATACAATACTTCGGTCCTTTTGTACCAGTTTTAATTTTAAGCTATACAAATACCTGTTATATGAAATGAATAATTTAAATATAAAACCATTAATCATGCACAATAACCTGATCCAATTAAAATTAGAATGGTATAGACCTATTCAATTATTAAATTGATAATAATAAAACACAGGGCGTTCTGTCGTGTCATTGTACAAAATTAATGGAAAACCTACGTACCTACACAATTAATTGCTTAGAAAATATTTCTGGTATGTTTTGTGCTAAATATTGTCGGGTATTAGGTATTTTTGCGCACAGTATCTGCGTATTATTTGCAAACAAGTTGACAATGGCGCGGCACATTCCTCTTCGTCGCGCCGAGGTTGCCACTGAGATGAGACACGGGAACTTTGAGAGTAATTCATGGTCTGCGGTTTCAATGAATAGCTGCACCTCCGGAGTGGTTTCGCTAATACATTGTACTGCGATCTATAGGCCTGAGATGTTACACAATGAAAAATGTTGTGCGAACGTCGTGTTTATTTAACAAGGTTTGGCGTAGGCCTGCGTAATTTATTAGCACAGATAAATTTTAGCCCTAAACGGCGGGGAGTGGGCGCAAAACATATTGCCGCTATTGACGATAACGAAGTGTAAGCTCTTATGTATTGGAACGAGTTTTATCAAATCTATGTAAGTTTGTTACTGAAGTCTCATCTGGACAAAGTTTATGTAGTGTTAACAGCTCTTCCGGGTGACTTGGGTATTGGTAAATATATCGTTTGGTCCTCCTAAGCTTATTCATCATCTTTCTGCCCTTATCTCGTTTTATTTGGGGTCAGCGCAATATATTTTTTTCTTCCATTCTGTCCTGTCACCCGTCACGCTATCACTAATAGTCCTTTTTCTTTCAATCACTTCTCACACAATCCATCTATCTTTTCTTTGGTCTCCCTCTCCCTCTCCATCCATCCACATAAATACTCATAACTCTTTTAGTAACATGCGTTTCATCCCTCCTCTTTACATGGCCATACCAAGACAAACGATTCCCTTTCAACTTTTCAGTCACTGGCGCCACTTTCAAACTTCCTCTAATATCTTTCTATACTCATTTCTCACTTTATCCATTCTCGTCACACCGCACATCCATCTCAACATTCTCGTCTCCACTACAAGCAATCTTTTTTCATCCGTCTTTTTCACAACCCTACATTCTGATCAATATAGTATGACAGGCCTTATCACGGTCTTGTAGATTTTATCCTTCAACTTGAGGGGCATCCGTGGGTCACAAATTGTTCCAGTGACCTGTCACCATTTCATCCATCCTGAGTCGATCTATTTTTCATTCCATTTGCTGCTATTCTGACTTCATCCATACTAACCATTCTCACTAACCCCACATTCACTGGTTTATTCTCTAAAACCCCACTCCAATTATTTTCCTCATTCATCAGTCTTTCAAAATAGTCCTTCCACCTCTCTTTGATTTTTTCATCACGCGATAGAACCAGTTTCATCTCTTACACATCTTACCTGGCAAACATCTCTGGCCTTTCTCTCTCTTTTTCTAGTAAGCCGATATAGCTATTTTTGACCTGCAGAACTGTCTAGTGTATCATACAGTTTGTACTGGGCTTTTACTTTCGCTATTGCCACTGTTTTTTTTTTTACTTTTTTCTTTAAAACATCTTCATTCTTTTTTTCAGCTTTTAAACTACCATTTTCTGGTTCTACATGCTGCCATTCCTTGAACTTTCTCTTCTGTTCTTTCAATATATTCTGAATTTCTGTCGACCGCCACCACGTATCACTATCTATTGTGCCATTTCCTCTCGTCTCTCCCAAAACATCTTTTGCTGCATGTTTGACACACCCAGCTATCTCTTTCCAGCGTTCATTTATACTTCGATCATTCATGTCTCCCATCTCTATCATTTTGTGCACCACTCGCTCTCTAAATTTCTTCACACACTCACTCTTCTCTAGCATATGACATTTAATTTTAGGGGGAGCTTTTTTTGTTCTATATCTTGAACACTAACACCATAACCAGGAGCCTGTGCTGTGAGACTATGACTTCTTCTGGCAGAATTTTGCAGTCTTTGACGTGCTTTAAGTGGTGGGCCTAACCAGGAAGTAATCAATTCGGGTGTTGCGGTTACCACTTTTCTAACCCTTCATGTACTCTTTCATAAACATCTCTCATTCTTCCCACATGTCCATTAAAATCACCTCCAATAATCAATTACCCATGTATTGATTGTTAGAGGTGGGAGGGATGGCCATTAAAGCCGCATCAAAATCCTCCCAAAACTTCACTTTCACCAGTTCATCACATCCTGCTTGTGGTGCATACACACTAACTACATTCAATAGCACATTTTCTAACATAACCTTCAACCATAAATCTATCATCAATTATTTGTATTTCCATCACGCTTGCTTTTTAATTTGCTGTCTAACACTATTCCTACATCATTTCTTTTACCATCACTTCCACATTAGTAAAACTTATATCCCTCACCAATTTCTCTCGCTTTTGTTCCTCTCTATTTAGTTTCTTGTAAGCACGCTACGTTTATTTGTCTTCTTTTTAATACGTCCGCTAAGTCTCTCGCCCTTCCAGTCATAGTCCCAAAATTCCAACTTGCATACCTCAGTCTCATTTCTCAAGCTAGCTTCATGGTGGTGCAATCGCCCTGGTCCTCTTTTAAGGTTATTGAAGATATGGAATTATAATTCAAAGAAATTATGTACATATACGGTGCTATTGTTAGAAATGTAGGAATCCTATTTATTGAATAGGCAGCTCCTTCAACCAAGGTAAAGATCTCCTTCTTAAGTTACGTTTCGTATAAAAACTTACTTTTTAATTTTAAATTTTCTTTTTAATATCTGTCTTTTCCTTTGTAGTGTTTTGCTGATTTCTATCTTTTTCTTTAATTCTGTATTTCTTCTACTATTCTTATACACTTCGTTTGATTAAGGGTAATCTGAAAAACTACAAGGTATTGTCGGTCATGTTACAAGCTTGTATGGTATCGCGCTTGAAGGACATATAATGTTATAAGAAAATACTTGAATATGCATCATGCCGATAATATAAATAAAGATTGACAGTAATCTGCTGCAATATCTAAAATAGGATATATTTATTTACCGGAATGTAGCAAAATGGACAAGGCCTAATAAAAATGTTATAAGCCACGATTAAGAAAACTTTACACATATCTAACAAATTCACATGTGTTACATTGTGTAGCTTCAACGTTCCGTGTACAGCGACACTCAGTGTCGTACGAGGGAAATTACTTGAACGCTTCAACACTTTAAGGTATTTTTAAGCTCCCCTGAAACGTGTTATGTAGCCGTTTGGAATGACAGCATTACTTTGACTTAATAATTTTGCCGTGTAGTACATATGCGTAGGTACTTAAGTAATTTCATGTTCCTTTTATCCGACTTTGTACTAACTTCAGATGTTATTGTTTCGTTAAAGAGGTGCTCCCACGTATTTCAAACGCTTATTGTGAGATCAAATAACTTTATTACGGCTGAAACCCAACAGGCTGATTCTAATCTGTGGTTACACAACCCTATGGAATATTTCCCACAGCAATCGTTGCGATTAACTTAACAATTAACGATAATGTATGCGAATTTGCGTTTAATATTTATTCGTACGGATTTGTATTAGTGGGAATAAATTGGCCGCAGGTTCCCGAAATTGTGGTTGCATTAGCGATTAGTGTGTGTGGAAGGTAGTTACTTGTCGTGCCTTCAGGGTTGGTTGGCTGACAGACACCACCACCTGTGCAATGTGGATACGCTTTGTTGTAACTATATTTCTCGGTGATTGACATCTAATTAACCATCGCGTTTACATCCCTGGGGGTACGTGGTAGAGCATTCTCAATTACCTACGTAACAAACATGAATATAGCTCTAGAATTGCGCCCAAATTGAGGAATTTGATGTTTTGATTCATACACGATTACAAACGTTATGATCAGCAAGTAGTAAAGATAAAAACGCAATTTCCACTTTCAGATTGGCTCATGTTTTCTACAACGTTCATATCAAAAGAAATCAAATCAACTGATGTAGGTATGTACATACATTATCCCAGCCACACATTCTTTAATTACATTACTTCTGCTGTAAGGTATCCTAAAACCACATAATTCATTAAAATAACTATGGCATTATAAAATTCAGCAAAAATTCAGATGAAAGCTCAGTTGTGAATGTAATAGGATGGGCAAGTGTGTACAAAGGGACCCTTTTAAACGAAAGTGAAGCATGCGAAAACGTAATTAAGAACACAGTGGGTTAATTCCCCTTTCTCGTGCCTATATGAATTAGCAGAGTTACCGAGCTGTATTGGATACACGGGTCTCTCCCGGACAATCTCAAACTATGGAATATTAAAGGATAATATGTAATTATAAAGCGACATTATCATGCCATTAAAATTTTACACGTCATTGATTTTGTGCGAGAACTAGTTCGGAAGGACGCACCCTTGTGTATTGGATGAGCACGCAATATCGAGAATGTTTCGGAATTTCGGAAAAGAGATAACTAGCGTGTTCAATTTATTACGAAGTCCAAAAGATAAATAAAAAAGGTTAATAAGATCGGAACATGTTTATTATAAAGTGAGTTATGATGGGATGTGAAATTGAACGTGAAGTTTATCTATTTTGTCTCAATCTGTGCTATTATTCAACATGTCTGGTTTTCCTGTTTTACCCTCCTTAAAAGTTATGGCTTTTGGTTGAGAAAATCAGGGCCGGGTTCATCTGTCAAACTTTTAAAAATCATTAAGGCAATTACAATTTTACTTTCATTTTTTTTTTTAATTTATTTTAATATTAAAGTATAAATTTGTAGCATACCTATAGTTATTAGGTACTTGTATGGGGCATGCAGTACTAATATTTACAGGGATTTCAACGATAACCATATATAAGGTATATAAGGTAAGTTGAAATTAAATCCATATACTCAGGTCTGCGGTTCCTTGAAGTTGTGAAAAAATCAAACTTCTGAATTAACCAAAAAAAAAAAAGTTACGGCAGTATAGGAAGCAAAAATCGTGTATTTCGACATTCTCAAGATAATCAAATTTCATAGGGTACTTTCCGTTGACCTAGAATCCTGAAATTTGGTATGAAACAAGGTCTCATAGCACAAGTATAGTAAAAAGTCTGAAAACTGTAATTTTGTAGTTGAGTCACAAAAAAAAAATTTTTTCTTGATTCGGAAAAATCTTAATAACTCAATTCGGGAATTGAACTGTTCTCATAGGTAAGTTTGTACGGAAAGTGTACACGAGTCCGACTCGCACTTGTCCGGTTTTTTATATTTACTAGTACCATCGGACAACCTGACGTACGGCGAGTATCCACCCTTACGTTGTTGAAACCTCTACGGTCCGGACTAAGCGTTTCGCCTCGTCGTTTATACCGCGTACATCGAAGGACTGGATCAATTTGCCTGCTGCGGTCTTCCCATCCGATTATAATTTGGGTGTCTTCAAGGCTAGAATGAATAGGCTCTTAATAAACTAGTGCGCCTCACCATCAACTCTTCAGAAAGATTTGCAAGGTAGCAAAGGCCCTGTACATTAGCAATAAGATCAAATCGGCAGACAATAAAATAAAGACTGTGTGGAAAGTTATTAATAATGAAACTGGTAGGAATAAAGTGCGCAATACGGATTTTTCGTTGGAGACTTCACATGGTCCCAAAAGCTCTAACATAGAAGTAGCCCAAGAGTTTGTGAATTATTTCACCGATATACCTCTTAGGACAACGGAAGCTCTAAATTCCTCCCCTGAAGATTCAGTTGCTTTATTGAAAGCAAACTTGCCAGGCTGTCCGGTTGAATTTCAATTCAAACATATAAACCCTTTGACAGTCATAAAGGCTTTCCGGCAAATAAAAGTCAAATTAACCGAAGACCTATGGGGAATGTCTGTTAAAGTATGCACATCTATAATTGAGACCATAGCACCGTACTTAGCTTTAATATTTAATTTGTGTGTGGACCAAGGAGTCTTTCCAGATATAATGAAGTACAGTAAGGTTATACCACTTTTTAAATCCGGTGACCATAATGACACTAATAATTACAGACCTGTATCAGTATTGCCGGTTTTCAGTAAGGTGTTTGAAAAAGTTATGCTTAATCAAATGCCACTACACTTTCCGTACAAACTTACCTATGAGAACAGTTCAATTCCCGAATTGAGTTATTAAGATTTTAACAGCAATAAAATCTTTCATGATCAGCAGTATGGTTTCACCAAAGGACGTTGTACGACTGACGCTGGTGTCACTTTATTAAAACATATATTTGCAGCGTGGGAAGAAGCCCAAGATGCGATAGGAATTTTTTGTGACCTCTCAAAGGCTTTTGATTGTGTTAATCACGAAACCTTGCTTTTAAAGCTAGAACATTATGGACTAGGTAAACTTGCACTCAGCTTGGTGAAATCTTATTTAATTGACAGGCAACAGCAAGTTCAGATAAATGGTGTCAATTCTCCGGGTTTGAAAGTCAAAATGGGTGTACCACAAGGCTCAATATTAGGTCCTTTCCTCTTTTTAGTATATATAAATGATCTACCGCATCTATTAAAAAAACAACCACATATTGTATTGTTTGCTGACGATACGTCGTTAATTTTTAAGATCGATAGACGTTCCACTAATCTTGATGACGTAAACGATGCTTTACAGCAAGTCCAAAACTGGTTTACTGTTAATAATTTAGTGTTAAATGGAAAAAAAACTAAGTGCATAAGATTTGCGTCACCGAATGTTAAAAGTAATTACTCCGACATAGTATTGAACAAGGAGAAACTTGAATTCGTCGAGAATACGGTTTTCCTAGGGATCACGCTTGACTCGAGGCTACAATGGGGTCCTCATTTAACATCTCTGGCAGGTCGGCTTAGTACAGCAGCATATGCTGTTAGAAAAATCCGTCAATTTACTGATGTGGATACTGCGCGGCTAGTTTATTTTAGTTACTTTCATAGTATCATGTCTTACGGTATTTTGCTATGAGGACGGGCTGCAGATATAGAGTCTATTTTTATTCTGCAGAAAAGAGCTATCAGAGCCATATATAATCTTCGCAGACGCGATTCTCTTAGGGAACTATTTAAGGAAATAAACATCCTGACGGTCCCTTGTCAATACATTTATGAAAACATTATGTATGTTCGGAAAAAATATTCATCTTTTTACTAAGATAAGTGACAGGCACAATTTTAATACTAGGAACAGGAACAAATTAGATCAACCTCGGTTCAGATTGGCTAAAGTACATAGTTCTTTCATGGGGTACTGTGTAAAATTTTATAATAAAATACCAGTTGAGATTCTACAACTAAATGAGTCCAAATTTAAAGCATGCATTAAACGCACACTATGTAGACAAGCGTATTATAAACTGGAAGATTATATCCTTGATAAAAGCGCTTGGCTAAATGCCGGTCCTGCTCCGCAGCCACAGCCACTTTTACCTTCAAATTAGTTTTTTTTTTAATAATTTTGGAAGAGATACTGTTCCCCTTTTCGTATTGTTGTTTTAGAAATGTTTTTTTTTTATTTTATTTTATTTCAATAGAGCTTATGATAATTTATTATCTTTTGTATTTGGAAACAGTAGCATTGTATAATGTAGAAGCACTTTGTTTTTCAAGTTTTGTGAATGTGAAGTACCATGGAGCATTTTTATTAGGTTACAACTTGTTTGACATTACGAGCATGGCAGTTGAGAGTTTGTCATGCTCACTCAAATGTCTCGCTGATGGTGGCACGTGTTATTGGGTCATTCGGTTCCCTTAAAAATGGTTGAGTTGAGTGGGGCTGATGCACGCGTCATGCTCGTGAACGGGTGCCGTCAGTTGAGACTGGTCATCTCTTAGCTGCCAGTGACTTAATTCAATTTCTATTTTTTTTTTAATTAGTCTTTTTTAAGTATATTTTTTTTATTTTAATTATTATTACTTATCTACATTGTGCTCACATATTAGAAGCGACAAGAAATATGTAACCAAGATTTATGTAACTCATAACATGATTTAAAAGAGTGTCCATGGAGTTTCTTGCACGTTCTTCTCCATAGAGATCTACGCTTTGGAACGTGCAATTTAGCTTCACTTGTTTTTTTTTGACTGACTGACATTTTGACAATTCAAAAGTGCCTGTAATTGGTCTATTTGAAATAAACGTTTCTGATTTCTGATTTCTGATTTCAACGATTGCATGACTGTTTACAATCAAGTGGGATCGCAGTGAAGCACTAGTTTATATCACATAAAAAAAAATTGTAAGTTGAATAATAGTTCAACATTGCTGTTGAGATTTACGGAAAGCTAAACTAGAAATTTGAAAGTAAAGTAGTCTTTCTCATTTGTGGAGGAAACTAATATTAAAGGGGAATGTATACCGGGAGTATACGGTCAACGATCATCAACGATCTAGAGTTAACAAGATGTGGCTTGAGAATTCGCTAGTGGCTAGAGTAGATGCCTAAATAAAATACCTAGATTCTGTTGAGAGAAAATGAGAAGCGGTCACCTCGCGTGAGCGAATGGACATCCTCACACCCATGCTGCCGTCGATGGAGACGCCTAGGGCAACGGGAGTCGCAGATTGATTTCAGGCCACTATAGGCGTGGGCTTGTGGAAGATGAGCAATGGGTAGCTTGTCGTCCGCCCGTCCGGTAAGAATCAGGCCTGAATCGTCGGCGCATAGTGTCCTATGCGCGCCTCAAGGAGACGTCAGTAAAACTGGAAGGGCCCAGCAAGGCCGATGCCTGCTAGGATTGCGGAAACATTTGAAAAATTAACCATTACATTTGTATGTACTAATCTTTCTTAATTCTTTATTGTACAGTAAAACTTAGCATAGTACACAGTGATTTGACATTATTTTCATGTACAAAGGCGAGTTTAACTCAACAATAAGTTTTCTTCCAGCAAACCGTTGAGTGACAGAGAAAAATCACATTCGATGGTAGGATCTAGTGTACAATTAAACCCACAAAAATAAGATATAAAAATATGCTACAATGGGTTCAATATTATGTCAATTAAGAAAGGAAGTGCTCTTTAATTTTCCTTTTAAAAACATCCAAAGAAGGGTTGCCCGAAGGGAGTGTGGGAAAGAGTTCCAGAGACGCACTGCAATTACGGAAAAGGAGCCATCTTAGCGGTTGGAAGTGTGATGCAGATTAAATTTGACGAAAAAGAAGAACTGGTAATACGATAGGGTTTACTTCCCGGAGCGAGGTATTCAAAGCATTTGAAGGTATTGAGGGGGGGGGGGGCATTTGGAATTATGCATTATAGTTTTTTTTTCGGTGGGAAAATCATCCAATGACATCCCCCGCTCTTGGGTGGAGCGAGAGATAGTGTCAGACTTTTACTGACTAAAAACCCATTCCTGTTCCTTCGTTGCCTTTCATACCAGGGCCGAGTCTTCCTTTCAGAATCAGACCCTTGGCCTGTACTAAGGTCTGGCGCGACAGATCGCTGCCACCGATCACCCCCATGAGGACACGGCGGTGCTCTGCCCAGGCGGGGCACACCTCTAACGTATGCTCCACCGGGTCCTCCAGGTGGTCCACACAATGGTGACACCCGGGCGTTTCTTCCGCACGAATCCGGTGCAGGAACCTCCCGAACTTACCAAATCCGGTGAAGACCTGAGTCATGCGGAAGGTGAGGACGCCGTGAGATCTTTCCAACCACGCCTCAAAGAGGGGACTTACCGCCATAATTGTGGCGTGCCCAGCACTGGGTCGCGACAGTCGCTGTCGCCATTTCTCCATGAAAACCCGCCGGAGCTCTGTCCGCCATGCTGCGACTTGTCGCGGCAGCGGAGTTTCGCCCCGGCGTTGCATCTCCATGCGCAGATCGTGCATGTGACCCAGCACTGGGTTGCGATAGTCGCTGTCGCCCTTCTACCATGAGATCCCGCCGGAACTCTGTCCGTCATGCCGCGACTTGTAGCAGCAGTGGAGTTTCGCCTCGGCGTGCATGCGTGCAAGGACTGTTGCCTCCAGATCCCATGATGGTAGGCCAGCAAGGAAGCTCGCCGCTTCGCGGAAAACCGTGCGGTATCCCCGCACCATCCGTATGGCCATGACCCTCTGGCACGCGTTCAGCTAGGCCGCCGATAGCTTTCGCAATGACGGCGCCCTCACCGGCGCCCCATAAAGGGCCATGGACCGAACGACGCCTGCGTAGAGCCTGCAGTATAGTTTAGTTTCTTTTTGTCTGATTTTATTTATTCACTATACGTAATATTTACATGCTAGAAAAAATTTACGAAATCTTATAATTACAATATTACTGCCCACAATTTCAACTCAGAAAGGTTAAAATTATACCAGCAAAAACAATTTAACAAAAAGTATCAAAACCAGCCTTTAACTTCGAAATATGTATAGGCAATCTTGGTATATACGTACATATATTCCACTCATTTCTTCAATCACACATAACGAGTCTCCCAATCTCAAATACTTTTGCATGACAAGATGTTTCTTTGACGAATTAATTATCCAATAATTATATTAAGCCGACCCCAACCATCCGCCTTCTGTTCTTCTCAAGGTCGGTTCTCTGTGTTTCCATATCAGGGCAAATATTTGTGTCCCCTACATATTTGCTCACAGACTAGATGTTTGATTAGGTGATTTGTGTGTTCAGTTACACCCACACATATATATGTCCGTAATCTAAACTTTCATTCTATATTTCGACAGTAAAAAAACATAAAATAAAATTTGATTACGCAGTTAAATAAAGTTATTCTGAGAAGACTTCGGAAAAACAGACGAGAAAATCCATAACGCTATGTAACTTCAGGACTTTCATAAAGAATAAACTTTCATTAAAACTAGACATTACATGAATACAAAAGCGTCAAACAGAATATTAATTCAGAGTGAAATTTCCTTGGAAATCCCTCCATAAACCTATCATTAGCTATAAACGGGAACAGTTAAAATAAAAACGTTAACGACGTTATTAAAAAGAATAACAGTGAAATCTGTTGCTGGGAATTCTGCGCACTCCTTTGTAACGGCTTACAATGAAACACTGGTGTCGGTGAGCATTTGGCTTTAATTGTTCGAAGCTGGAACGAGCCACAATCTGTTGGCGGGGGGTGCCGATCCGCATAGCGGTACTCGGGAGCAAGCGAAACAAACTTTCCTTGTCCACGAAATATCGCCTGTTTACGGCTGCCTTCGCGACGACGTGATCCGATTGAGAATCGGACAATTAGTGACACGTGACTACCGATGTTTACGAATATTTCGTGATAAACCAGTGTTGCTTCAATGTCAAAGTCATATTTTCGGAATTAGTCCAGGTTATTACTCGGACGGACCCGTACATTCAGATGTGTTTATTAGTTGGTATTAGTTAGATGTGGCGTCATGTTTCATGTTGGTTTCGAAGGTCATGGAATATCCAAGTCGTAGCTATCTTAAGCAACAACAAAATAACCTTCCTTACATGTTATGAAATAAAGTCCCCCACTGCGCCTGTCTGTCTGTTTGAACGCGATAAACTCAAAAACTACTTAACGAATTTTCATGCAATTTTTACCAATAGAGGTTTAGGTGTGTAAATCATGCATATTATAAAAGAGAAAAGATTTGTAACTCTTGTGCGAAAAGGGGCGGGAGGCTAGTTATAAATATAACAACCAAGTATTTTTTAAATTTCGCTCCCTGCCTTATTTTACTGAAACCGTACGTGTTTTCGTATATTAACCGATTCTGTGTTGTGTATTTGTCGATAAAAGAGTTTTCATAATCAGATCAGCATTTGCAGAGATTACCTTTTACAAACAAACGCTTCTAAATATTAGTTTAAAAGTTAAGATTTCAAAAATGTGAATTATCTACTAATACCTAGGTACACCTTAGCCTTCGCCCTTTACGGAAAACAAGCGTGATTTTTCGGTATTAAAACATAAATCATACCTAGAAGTAGAACTTTAAATGTAAATAACAATAAAAACTTCATGAAACAACGCTTTTATCAATAAATCTTGTAAAGGTTTTGGAGAAATATTTTCGATTGCTGTAAACAAGGGATTGTTGAAAAAAGCTGTCATTACGATCAAATGTACTTAATCTAGAGAACGGAGCACACGGACTCAATAAAAAGATCTCAATTCTTTCAATTCTACCTTCTTTTAAGGAAAATACGCATTTGACTAGTAAACAAACAACGTTATAGTATTGAACAACCTTGTGATTTAAATACAAATTGTGTTCTAGACAGAGACGAGAAATATACTCTCTATATATTTATAAATAAGTACAAATTTATTGTGCATGAAACATGAACAAACAAAAAACACAAAATACAACATCTGTATGATCGCACAAGTATATTAAAAGTTAGATAAATTACTTTCAAAGCAAGCACAGTAAGCAGCGATTCTCCGCCAAACGGTAGTGTGCGATACATTTTCCTTATAAAAATATTCCCAGCAAAGCGGAGTTTTTCTTTATTCACGGTCCGCGCACCTGCCGTCTAGAGATGCAATGAAAATTTGTCGTCTTCTTGCCAAATTTGAACTTATTCTTTGCAGAAGCAACGATGTTTTAGCTCCTTTCCTCATATTTTGACGATGAATACTTGAGAAGTGCTGTTTCATAAAGTTTCTTGTGACCGAAATGAAACTGTACAAGCAACGGCGAATGACAAAGCAGCTTATAAGGATGCGCTCTGTTTTCAGTAAATATATCTGCATAATCTTAAAATTAAAGTTTGCACAAGTTTTGATGGCATGCATCCAGTTTTGAATTCGCCATTTTTCAGTTTGTTTAAGTATTGTATGGTGTTTACTGTAAGTGCTGCTTGTTATGTAGATGAATGGTTTTTATGTTCCACTTTACGCTTAACGCTCTTTGATTGATTGAGGTTGTGTGATGGTGCACGTTTCGATATTAACGAAATTAATCATACAAGAGGCATGTTTGTTGGCTGTGCGTTGTGTTTAGAAATTAATGTGTATGACAGGCTTGATAAAAGTCCAGATATAATCGACGATAACACACGGTACTTATTTCTTGACCAAAATAAAGATTTATTATTTTAAAACAAAAACATATTTATTCAGCAACGATAAAATAGTCCACAAATCAAGAAACGTGTAAAAAAGAATCCACCGTTATTGAGATGGAAACACGGCAAAGGCGGCGACGTCCTGCCTTATTCATGAGCCAGGGGTTTCCACACCTTGACTCCTATGCGGAACTAACGTTGGCCATTTCCACCACAAATTTTTCGAACACTTACAAACTCTTACAAAACTTTAATAGAATTGCGGTCTCTTTAAGGTAACGTTCTTTTTATCTTCGGCAACGCTGGCATTTGCAAATTGTAATTTTGATTGCGTCGGCGAAGTGGAACGATGATTTGTTTGTTGAATGAATTTGTTACTTTCTTTGACTTTCGAATTGGATCGGGTTGAATTAATAGAATACGCTTCGAGTGCTCTTGATACTGGGATTGCGTTTTGATATTCATAAGTTAATTATCGCGTACTTGTAATTTATATTTATTCTTTTTTTTCGCTTAACATATTTGACTTTAACCAAAGATGAAATAAGTTCAGGGTTACAAAGTTACAACACAAAACGTAGTAGATTTAGTAAACACACTGAACAATTGAAGTCCAAATAAAATGAACTAAATCTTGATCACGTAGCTCCGATATCAAAGTGTACGCCAAGAATCTGAAACTTAATGAGAATCCAGCACTAATTGGAATGCTCGTTTCGTCCCGGCTTGTGATAGGGGATTAAAACTTTATTATTTACTGAACGATCTTTACGTGACACACGCCGATCTTTATTAAATGCGTTACTTTGTACTTAACAATAGCGTATCGCAGCAAATTACTCTATCCAATAATATGCAAAAGTGATGTGTATGCGTAATTGCGTAGGTGGTACATGTGCGTACCTGCATCGCCATAGTTTTAGATGTTGTTTCCTTAAACAGTAATAAACTAGCATCCAATTGCGATGGTGGTTTCATTTGATAGCTGACATATCACTGGCGACCAGTTAAAGTTCGTAAAATGACGAATATAATTGTTATGCTCACGATGCCGAAGAGTCGGCTAGGTCAATTGCTATGATCAGTGAACAGATCAGTTTCGTTAAAAAGTTATTTCATTTTCAAAGCAAAAACGGAACATTTGCCCTACAGTGAGACAGAACAGATGTAAATAAATAATCTAGTTAATATAATTTTTTAAAACATTTTTGGCTCTAATTTTTGGCTTTAAAGCTTTACTTGGCGGGTAATGCCGCCGGGCTTGTTTTACGTCTATCTTACCGTGGCTAGCCTGCCGGTAATAACCCGCCGGGTGAAACCGGCCGCCGGGCCGGCTTTGGTGTGTAGAGGCCTTTAGACATACCCAAGGGTGTGTTAGTGGTCCAGAGGTCCCTTGGTAAAGCACCAATCCGGGCGATTATGAAACACGCTTGCCACACACAAATACTGTACCTTATATAGTAACAATCAGGAAACACAGGCTCTGGCAGGGACTTTCACTCCTTAGTAGTTACTGAAATTATCTGTACTGAACCCGAATTCACCTGATGAAAAGTCAGCCCATAACCCATCTAGGTGAAGCGATCGGTGAAAAGAATGCATACACACAACTAGCATAGCTTAAGTATAATCAACCTACATGTTACCACTGCTGGGACGCCGACCTCTTCTCTTTGAGAGTGAATGGGTCGGTTAAGTGAGTGGGCCATGTTGGAAATGTCACATTTCTTAAAACTTTTGTTTTTAAATCGTGCCGGTTTCTTCAAGATGACCATTTCAGTACAGTGCTAGAGCAATGGCAAACGAAAATTTATTAAGCAAAAACTTGCTTTGCTTCCTGCAATTTCGCGCTATATTTAACAGCTGCACTTTAGAATTAGGTTAAATGCTATAAATTACGCCACCACATTTTCCTATTTCTATTAACAATAGCCGGCTCAGCTCTCCAAACGCATTTGCAACCATTGAATTGTGTACAGTCAGTAATGTGCAAATCTCTATAATATTTCAGCTTCAGCACCGGAGAGTAATAGCAGGATATTGCACCAAGATTTACAATACCGCTCGGCGCCAACGCAGTTCCTGCAGTCGCCCCATGATAAATATCAAGGGGTGTTTTTCACAAAAAATGACCCTAGCAAAATCGGACTGTCCCACAACTTGAAACATTTTTATTTTTATTTTTTTATATGGCACATGTGGAAGTGAAATTTTGTATGATTTAGGTAAATATTTCATTATACCATTAAATTAATAAGTACCATAAAAAGCAGATAGTTATTTTTATATTAAAAAAAAAACCAAAAGAGGACGTAAAAATATCATGTGTCCCACGGTGCTCTTGGAGATTTCAAATACATCTAACTTGTAGAATATTAGTCTTTAGGTATGTTTAAGTTTTTGAACATAGTCTCTGTATTTCTATAAGCGTATTTTCAATTTTTATGGGATAAATTTATAGTTATTTTAAGAAATATCATTATTTTAATGTTGTCCTACGAAAATCGTAGTACCGGAAAATCCGATTTCGTCACGGTGAATTCGATATCGTACACAAGACAAAATCTACTAATTTGTATTTTTTCTGCCTTCCTGGCAACATTATGATCGTATTAGGATACCGCCATTGTTGTTTTAAAGTCAGTTGCGACAAAAACTGAGACGAAAGTGTTGGTATCATCGGCGCGCAGAATTTTTTTTCTGGAGAGTGACAGTATTTAAAAGGTAAATAAACTGTTTTCTTTACTTTATGATATTTTATATAACACAATAAACTAACCTATATTAGATAAGTATAGCTAGAAACAAGTTAATTTAACTAAATATGAGTTATTTTCAATTTTAAAAGTATCGTGGAATGAAAACGTCACCTCCTGTGCGTCATGTTACATACTACCGGAACAAAATCGTGACGAACTTGAATTGTAAAGCTTAGTGTACAATGAAATATTTTAAAACATTGATTTAATTACCCGACTACGGCGAAGTAAAAAGAAGGGTTATGAATTTTTACCCGCCATAGACGAAGCAAACTGGAACGTTAAGATTTTGACCGGTAATGTATGTATGTATTGTTCATCTATTTCCACATAACTTATGAACTACGTTGGAAGTGTCTTAATGTCCGCGCGTGTGTTAGGTATCAAACGAAAAGGCTTAAAAAGCACATTTCATCGGCTTTGTTTGCATGCACCTGATAATTGAAAATAACTTCAAAAAAACTTCATTATTAAATATTTATTAAATGCATTAAAATAAATAAGGTGTTAGCTGTTTTTTGAATAGGCAACAAATATCGAACGGTTCGTAGGAACATAACAATTTCAGACGAGAATATTATCTTGTTTTTATACTTTTTAGAGCATGATTTTTCAGTAGTCGGGTTATTGTTTTGAACTTATTTTTCATGTACTTACGTGTTACCTTTTATAAAGAAGTAAAATTGGTATTGTGTGTTACTACGTAGGTACTCACCATAATAGGTACTCATAGATAAAAAAAAAATTAAAATTAAAAAAATAAAGCTCTCCATTATTGCTGAATGCTAAGAATAGATTACTTTTCACTTAATTTTAATACGGCATTTGATGTTGGTTCGTATTATTTAAAGAGATATAGCCGTAGGACCTTTTTTTGTTTCAGATTAAAGTTCGCATTTAGCATGCTTACACGTATGGATGATCATTCTGCTAGCAGCTATGGTAGTCTATTGGGACGTTGACAAAATCCTAACATATTTTGATTTAAAAAATAAAACAACGAAAAATATGGAGAGATGAAAAGAGAAAACTAAAACTAAAAAAATGTAATAAAGAAAACGTAAAGCCGACAAAAGAACCTTTGAAAACTAAAACTATAAGTCACTGGCGATAACTTTCAAAATTTTACTTTCATCTCTCTCAAATTGATAATTTTATATCTTTTAATAATTTTATGTGTAAAACCAAAGGTTTAATGAATCGAAAAGTTCAGTAAGTTAGTGCTTTATTCTTTGTAATTGTGTTTTTAAAACGGCAGTGTGGACATTGCTCAAATTATTCCTGTTCGTCACGCAATTTTCGTAATAGTCACTGTCCCATATTATGAATGGTACAAAAATGGTTTTAAAATATCTATTTTTAATTTTATTACATTTATTTGGTCATCATCAATATTTTGTTATTATCGAAAATTTCTCACTCTGGTTGATTTTTGAATTTGTAACACGTATCATTAGTAATGACAACTTTTCTAGTGCTATGTGTCCGAGAAGTGACGAACATGAAACTATTTAGCTGATTATTTAATAATCTAATAGAATTATGCTACCCTTTTGTTAATTTTTTTAAAGATTTTAAGCATATATTTATGCCAATATAAGTTGATTTTGTTTCAATACTTGGTTGTTTGATTTCCGATTGATTATATTTTGTGACGTACAGGAATACTTTGCATCATATGCTAACAGAAAAACTTGAATATTTCTTAAAATTATGGTATAATTTTAATTTAAATAGCATATTTAGCTAATTAACAATATATTCTTTAATATCAGAGTAAATATAGAACATTTCATGAAATACCAAAATTATATTTCCTGTCCGTCACAGGGTCAATTTTTCTGAAAATCACCCCAAGACATCGTTTACTTTTATTAAAGTGTTTTCTTTAAGCAAAATAGACACTAAGGATGAGACCAAGCAGTTGCAACTTGCCATAATTTACAATACCTACTTTACTTTTTTTTGGTGTTTTTGGTGAGAAATCATTCATCATCAAATGACTAGGGGCTTTGGGACTTTTACTGACTAAAACCGGTGTTCATTTAGCTGTCTTTTGTGTTGCAGAGCCGCGGTAAGTCTTACGTAGCCCTAGATGCCTTTTGGAAGGATAAAAATATGTAGTTGGAAGTTTACTTGCAGCAAGCATAGTGGTTTGCGGGCACCGTATGCGGGAAGAATGCCCGCACTACAACAGTAGAAACTGCAAAGAATAGCTGTATATATTCATCACGTCTACGTAAGTAGATGATGCATTTTTAGCCATCTAAATATCAATTTAAGACTCGGCTATCACTTTCTAACCGCCCGGAGGACACGGTGGAGCACACGGTGGAGATGTGCCCCGCTTGGGCAGAGCAACGCCGTGTCCTCGTGGGGGCGATCGGCGGCGCGGCGGCGATCTCTCGCGCCGGGCCTTGGTACAGGCCATGGCCCGTAGCGAGGAGGAGTGGCAGGCGGTCGCCTCCTTCTGTGAAGCAGTAATGCTAGCAAAGGAAGCGGCCGATTGCGTGAGGCAACGGTCCTCACGCCCTAACCGCTGCCGGGATTCCGATCCCGATTTCCAGCCACCGTAGGCGCGGGCTTGCGGACGACGAGCAATGGGTGGCTCGCCGTCCGACCATACGGTAACCGTCCGGACCGAGCCCAAGTCGTCGACGGCGCGTATTATTCCACGCGCGCCTCAGGGAGATGTCAGCAAATCGTTGGGGCCCAGCAGGGTCGAAGCCTACTGGGGCCATGGGTAGTGTGAAAACGAAACCCGGGGCCCTGGGACGAAGGCAACGAAGGAATAGGAGTGGGTTTTTAGTCAGTAAAAGTCTGACACTATCTCCCGCTCCGCCCAAGAGCGAGATTTGTCATTAGATGACTTTCCCACCTAAAAACAAAGCTATCACTTTCTAAGCTTTACAAATCTGGTCTTTTTAAAATCTGGCAAATTGAAACTGTTCTGCTGAATGACAGACTAACGTAACTAGCATTCTAAAACTCTTCTCTGAAAACGAGTCTCGTGATCTACTTATTTAATGTATTCCTTGTACAAAGAAACCTTAAATTGTATTTTTCTAGAGAGAACATCCGCTACGCTCATTGTGTCCATGCTGCTCACTACCCGAGCGTTAACGAGAATCTTTCGTTTTAAACCGAACAAGGGGCTTAATAAATTGTTTGCACCAGCTTTCTTTCCAATAGAAAACCTACTTTATCAAAAACAAATCAATTGCTCGTTTAGCTATTGAAAGGGTCAGAATCAATTGCCTGAAATATATTGTTAAAGTGAATTGATTTAATTAACGTTTCTAACTCTATTTATTTTATAAAAACAAAATTGGTTATGGAAATTAAAAACTAATTAGGCTTCGACTAACGACCTTTTTACAAAAGAATATTAAATATGAATTTATAAAACTTTGTGGATAGATCACAAAACTGACTTTCTAACTATATTGATTGTATTAATTATTCACCTTAATAAAATGTTTCCAGTGAGCTATAATTATGTAGAAAATACTATAAGCTATAAATTTTTGTACTGAAACAATTAGTAGACATCTCCAAATAAATGTAAAAAAAAACAAAGTTCGAAAAAAGAGAGTTGAACTCTTAAATTCATTATGAATTTTAGATTGATTTACTTTTTTATTCATTATGATTTAGTTGAAATCTCTTTTTTATTTTAGATTTCAACTCTCTTTTTTCGAATTTTGTTTTTTTTTATGAACGCTGTTCTTGCGTGTTTTTAGATTTTATACTTTTTTTTTTTAATATTGTGTTTATGAAGCTTAAGTGTACTCCTAAAGGAGATGTTATTAATGATTTTCGATGTCGGTACAATCTAGCTTCAATCAAGCTCGATATGTTCCATTATTCATTCCACATTACGCCGAACATAAACAACAAAGTGGCACGTCTCAGGCGCTTAAAATATTTTCTGACATGAAGGCATAATAAAAAATAGCTTGCATAAGCCACCCGTGATCGCCAGCAAAGCGGAATGTCAACGGCTTCGGCATCAATCACTTGCGATGCCGGGGATTACTCAAAACGGAGCGTCATCCTCCAGCGTGGAGGCGACGCAAATTTACATAAATAAGCTCATCTGTATTCAACATGCAAGCTGAGAGGAGCCCATGCAACAACATGTGGCATTCAACTTGCAGACCTCTATTATTAATTGAGGACAACTGACGCGGGGGAGCCGTTCCGCAGACTGGTCTCACCGACCACGACCCCGTTGTTTCTACTTTAATGAAAGTGCCTGAGCGCTTAAACTTCCACATTGTTTATTGATCCATATTTGCACAGATTAACCCTCAATTATTTACCTATGTTTACATTACAAGGGTCGCTCAACGTTCATTTTATTTAAAACACAACGCAACAAAAGTGGAAGCTTTTAAATCGTACGCAAACGCTGAAAAAGTTTTCTTGTACGGGCAATTAATAACTCGGAACGCTCCAGAGTAACACCGGCCCAAGTAAACGTGTAAGAGCGCTTCATAATAATACAGTTTAACAACAGAATTAACCCCGAAGGTTGCTATTAAACAAGTTGGTCGTAGATTTAAATTTTGAGCTCGTAAATTAACCCTTCATCCTTTTGAAATAGCAAAGGGATTGGGACCTAATGGTCTATTTGTGAAACGTAATGGGCCGGCCTGGCCGAGCGTATTAGACAATTTGGACATATTCTGACTTCACCCTGTTCACGTAGAGCCTTTATACTGGATCTTTATATAAAAGGTCGCGGGATACAAAGGATTAAAATAACTATCGTAATAAACTTTCTTTCTGTTTTATTATGTTTTCAACTGTGTATTTTAACTGAAATGTTAGTTGTAATTTTACTTGTAAGTGCTTATTTAATTAACCTTTTCAGTTTGTAATGTTGTTGAAATGTTCGTCTGAAACGTTTCAATGTTTTTATTTAGAATAGCGAAAGGTATTTTACAAGATCCATTCATCACCAGAGGTCGGTATAGGTAAAGTATATTTACCTAACGTTCGTGGAAATAAGTAACATTGAGTTGATAATACCACCTCTAAAATTCTGTAATAATAAACATGATAATTAAATCTCGGGATTGAAGAATTTTACTTGGAAGTGTTTATTTAACAGTCCATCCAAAGGTTGTTTGTAAGAGATTGCCCTGTGCGATATGACCGCCCATTGTACACTTAGTTTTTGTAAATATTTATCCTGTCCATATTATTAGATGTAGGTACAATAAAGTATATAATAAAAAATAACGAACCTTTTCAGTTTCTAATGTTGTTGCAATGTTCGTCTGAAACATTTAAATGTTTTATTTAGAATTGCAAAAGGTATTTTAAGACAAGATCATTCGTCATCAGAGGTCGGAATAGGTAGAGTATATTCACCTAAAGTTTTTGGAAGTAAGTAACATAGAGTTGATAATACCTCCTATAAAATCCCTTAATCATAAACATCACGATTAAATCGTGGGATTTAATTTTTCGATGTGGTTGACGTGCTTACTTAAAAGTAGCCTATTCACACTTGACTTAAAGATCCCCAGGTTGTAGCTATCAGGAAAGACTCACTCCGGCAGAGAATTTCACTCCTTAGCTGTACGCACTATGAACATATACATATATATATATACATTTTACATTGAAGAATTTTATTATTCATGCTACGTCGTTGCGAATTAATTATTATGTTTCACAATTACTTGCTAAAACTGTTAGATTAAAACAAAGATCTTTAATTTAACAGTTTTAGTATAGAACCCTAAAAACGTAATTATATTCTTCAATATAATAATTTAGATCAAATGTATGCAATTACTCAATTGTAACTCAGACTCAGTTGTAAGCCACTTAGATATAATAGATCTTTATGTTGTATGAAATCGTCGTTTTTAAAACTGCACACTTTGGACTGATAGCTTTTGATTGATTTGGAATTATAAGTTCAAATACCATAATTGAAAAAAAAACCTTAAACAACAGACGATTAACAAATTAGAAAACAGGAATAACATGCCTTAAATATAAAGTTAATTTAAAAAGAAAAAAACAAAATTGCATTTTAATGAATCCCGGGATTTATAAGTAATGTTTATGATTCCGGGATTTTAGAGGAGGTATTATCAACTCTATGTTACTCACTTCCACGGACTTTAGGTAAATATACTCTACCTGTTCCCACCTCTGTTCATCACAGAAAGCTTTGCACAATTTCTTCATAATATGTATTCAGGAGTGGGTTTTTAGTCAGTAAAAGTCTGACACTATCTCACGCTCCGCCCAAGAGCAGGGGATGTCATAAGATGATTTTCCCACCGAAAAAAATAAAAGCGCAATAAGTAAATATCAATTTAATAAATCCCGGGAATCATTAGTCGTGTTTATGACTCCGGGATTTTAGATGAGGTAGGTATTATCAACTCTAAATTACTTAGTTTCACGAACTTTAGGTAAATATAAGTATTCTACCTACTTCGACCTCTGTTCATCACAGAAAGCTTTTCAAAATTCCTACCTACACCAGGATAGGTTACATCATTAGGTACCTACACATTACATGTTCTCAAATGGCAAACTTTGATTTCCAGATATAAGGTTCCTCTGTAATTATTTTCTGTGCCAGTCCTGTTCAAGTATTTCTATTGAAAGCCTAGTTACGAGACATTTCCTTTACAATGAAAAGCCTTATTAAAAGTACTTTTGGTAGAGTTAGGTATATTCACGTTCATGTATAACATTAGGAACTTATAAAAGGCGAGTGAAGTAGGCATATGATCATTTATATATGGGATAGCGCAGCATTACGAAAGTACGAGGTTTTAATCAATTCTTCAAAAGAGTAGGGGGAGTCCGGGAGAGTATACCCGCCGACCACTAAAATGCTCATAAATCTTACTTTACTTACAAATCGCTATTTTTTGTAAATTGTATCTTAAGCTGCATTATTTAGCTATATTTTCTTTTAAGAAAGTTTAACATATCATTATCAATTTATGAGTAATTAAAGATTTCTACCAAAGTGACATTCGGTTAATATCTCCCGCCTGGGTGGGTGCCTTTACCCGGGTTTTAAATCAGCAAGATAATAATTACAAATTGTAATTCTATGAGGAATTTAATCATAAAAATATGGCACATAGTATTAAGTAGTAAATAAATGAGAACACGATGAAGGTACTTTGAGTATCTTTGAGATAAGTGAGGGATTAACTAGTATCACAATTATATTTCTTAACATAGTTACTTTTACAATAATGAGAGTAAAACTATTTTTGGTTTTTATATACCCTCACATACACAATTATTTTATTATAAACAGAACATTTCAAATAATATAATGAATCAATCTAATCTGAATTCTGTAGTTAACAATACACTTGTTAGCAAATTCTTTCTTCTTTACAAGGAAAAAGTTTACAATCTCACGCGATTTATTATAAACATAAGGTGTTTGTAAAAAATCGGTGACTGATACAACGCTAAATCTATTTTACAATAACACTACATTACAATAACGTTGTGGCTTATCCAACATACTATTAGACTTTTGGCCTAAATATATGTTTTAGTAGATACAACTTCCATATTAACCTCAATAAGTGTGTGGAGCCGCGAGCAAGTCTTTTCAGGCCAGTATTACGAACAACAATTTCTAGAGTATTACAGCGTTAAGACCAACTTTTAGTCAAAGGCCTCACACTTGCGCTGAGCAGTCTTCTTCAAACGCTGAAGTTTTTCTTTCCTTTTGGTCCTTCTATTTTCAGCTGAGAAATCATCATTGGACTGCTTTCGCTCTAGGGTGCAGCGAGAGGACGATTTAGACTTTTAATGACTAAAACCAGTTTTTCAAACGTTCCTGCATCCCTAGTAGGCATCAGTCTGGGTCTTCGGTTTTGCTGACATCTCTTTGAGGCGCGCGTGGAACAATACGTGTTGTCGACTCAATCTTGGCCAAGATGGCAAGCTACTCATTGCCTTCATTGCTCTTCTCTTAGCTTTGGTTTGTACAGAGGGTGAAATTATAGGCTCCAATAGTTTAAGCTTTGGCGCTTACATACATTTTATAACTATACGGCACAAGAGTACTTTCTTCGCATCCACGTAATTGACTTAATCCAATCCGCCTAGCTTTTTCCCAACGATTTTGGGGACGGCCTCTAGTCTAACCGAATGCAGTTGGATAGCATTATTTCACATGGAGTGGCTACCTACCTGACCTTCACAACTCAGCAATGGAGTAACAAGATAAGCCTAGACAAGTGTGGTGTCAGATTTCTTAGCTACTGACTATCCGTAACGACTGTCAAATATCTACAATTGACTGCTGAGATCAACGGCTCAAAGTACTTTCCGACGCACTGAGCAATCTCTATATGTTAAGATGGTCACCCTTGTGCTTAACATTAGAGATCCACCCGAGTGACTCGTAAATTTAGCCATGACCTCCTTGCAAACACGTAATGTTAATTATAATTATTGCATGTGTCTTTAATGCCATATTATTAATTTCATATTACCTTTTTCAAAGAGACTTCAAGGCTAGAATGAATAGGCTCTTAATAAACTAGTGCGATTCACCATCAACGATTGCATCACTGCTCACCATCAGGTGGGATCGCAGTTAAGCAGTAGTCTATATTATTAAAAAAAAAACCGACGATTAAAGTTATTAGAAACTCTAGCTAAGACGAAAATATTTCAATAAGAACCATTCATAATAAGATATACTTTTCAAGTAATAGGATTACCTAAGTAAATTGTTTCAGATGTTCCAATAGCGTCAAAAACAAAATTAATCATTTAACCCTACTTAATAAATGTACAATTTAAAGGCATGAAAAGGTACACCTGCCCAACGCACACAGGTGCAATTCATTAAATTTGTGTAAAAATAATTTATTTTGTAAACCGAATGGTGTTCTGTGGCCTCTCCCAAACACATTTTGTAACCTGATCTAAATACGGTAAATTAGGAATGACAAACTCGATTAAACGGACCGCCAGGTTTTGGTAAAGCTTAATTAAGGATTACGTTACCAAAAAGGACACAAATTATATCGACGTTGTATTCAGAGGTCGAAGGGTTATATAGACTGCAGAAAAAAAAGATAAAATCAATGTAAACGATCTTACCTGTTGGATTTCAGCAGGGCCGAAGCCTACTAGGGGCCATCGCTTGTCTTTCGAAAGGGAAACCCGGTGTCCCGGAATGCAAGGCAAAGAAGGAAGGTAGGTACATTCTTCTTCTCTTGCTCCATACACACTATGGTCTACATTTCTTTTAATTTCTCCTTTCGCAGGCTTGCTTGAGGAATTTCTTTGGAAATAAGCAGTACCTTTGTACTCTTGTCTACTTTGTATTGTCTTTTTCTGTTTTTGTGTGTACATAAATAGTAAAATAAATAAATAAATAGGTGTGGCTTTAGTCAGTAAACGTTTAACACGTCTTCTGGCTCCACCCCAGAGCGGGAGAAGACATTGGATGATTTCCTACATTAAAAAAAAAAACTTGTTGGATTTAATTTTGGATATAACGAAAATCATTTCCAGGATGCCGTCTTGATTTTCCTCAATTAAGATGGTGTTAATTATTTTATTTCCCGAGGTGAAAAAAAAATTCAGAATAATGTTAAATAAATTCACGATCTTCCTTAAAAGAATAACGAAAACGACTGCAAGAATTTATGTGTTATTAATGTCTACGTTTAACATTTATTCTGAAACACGACCACCTTTTAAAAATAGGTCTTAATACTCTGCTGTGGACCTTAACGAGGCTACATTATATTCTCCACTTCTCAGTAATAAATCAGAACACTCAAATGAAGCAGCAATTCTACAAAAGTAGCAACAAATCATTACGACGTTCCGTACATCTACGTCCCTAAATAAAAATCCGTTGAAGCGCACGTTGGCAACATTCGACTCGTTTATGTAAATCTTGTTGGTGCGTGCTCATGTATTCACGCCTTCTGATTTTTATCGCTGAGTATTTGATTCACTGAGGTGTATGATATATTTACATTTTATCTTCTCATATGATATTATTTGAATGAAAGGAATCGGAATAGCGAAACGATTTGCCAATAGAATGTTTTGTTGCCTACTTGTAGTGTAATTATTATTATTATTTATTTTTAAGGTGGGAAATCATCCAATGACAACTCCCGCCCTTGGGCGGGGCGCGAGGGCTTGTCAGACTTTTACTACAAAAAACCCACTCCTGTTTATTCTTTGCCTTCGTTCCAGGGCCCTGGGGTTCTCTTTCGCATCACCCATGGCTCCAGAAAGCTTCGACCTTGCTGGGCCCCTACGGTTGCTGACATCTCCTTGAGGCGTGGAACACTACGCGTGGTCGACGACTTGGACTCGGTCCGGACGGTTACCGGATGGTCGGACGGCGAGCTACTCATTGCTCGCCGTCCGCAAGCCTATGCCTACGGTGGCCGGAAATCGGGTTCGGAATCCCGGTGGCTGGGGCGTGGGGCGGGGCCATTGCCTCACATGTGCAGCCACCTCCTTTGCTAGCATTACTGCTTCACAGAAGGAGGCGACCGCCTGCCACTCCTCCTGGCTTCGGACCATGGCCTGTACCAAGGCCCAGCAGCGCAAGAGATAGCGGTGGTGCTCTGCCCAAGCGGGGCACACCTCAACCGTATACTCCACTGTGTCCTCAGGGCGATCCACACAATGGTGACACCCGGGCGTTTCTTCCGCACGAATCCGGTGCAGGAATGTAGTGTAATTATTAACTTTTTGTTTTATGTTGATGTTGTTTTAAATTCTGATTGCTTTGTTTTGATCGATTATGTTTCGATACCTCAGTTCCAAAATTCAAAAACCAATTATCATTTTCAAAAGGTAACAAGTTGAGTTGTTACAGTATGAATCGAAAATTATATTAAAACTATCTGACCCGGCAAACGTTTTTGTGTCATAAATTATTGAAAAAATGGGGGTTAAAAATAGCCTACGACCTATTCACAGAACTACTAAATATAAACAGAATATTTCATAAGAATCAGTCAAGCCGTGTCATAGTATTTGCTATCGAACTCTTCCGAAAGAAGAAAGAAGAGAAAGAAAAGAAAAAAGAAAGAAAGAAAGAAGAGTTCGATAGCAAATACTGTGACACGAGATTTTTATATATTAGACAAGATATTTGTCTTAAAATATATTGTATGTAATAATAAATATTATATTGCTTCTACTCATCGACTTGTTACTCTTTGGAATTTGTGTGTAATCGTATAGAAAACAATTTGTAATAAGTAGGTACTTATCTCATTTCCTCTGAATTTCTAGATATACTTACTACAATTTGGAACCGAGGTATCGATTTGAATGTTGGTTCCGAATGCCTCGCCAGCTGCCGATGCATGAATTTTTGCAGTAACACTTTTGTATGTATGTAAATGAATAAAAGCCTGCTACCGAAGCGGAGTGGGTTGATTTCATTCAATAATAAAGTACACGGTGTACGCGAGCTTTTTACGTTATCTATCAGAATAATAAATCGCTTTCCCGCCTTCCAACGAAATTATTATTCTACTTTTATTTGTAAATTATAACGATTGTGCATTTAAAGAACCGAGTGAAGATACTCGTATTTTAGTACTCGTTTGTCTAGTACACCCTGGTATCCTTATTTTAGTTGAGAAGTCATCAAATAACTTCTCCCGCTCTAGGTGAAGCGAGAGGTCGTGTCAAACTTTAACTGACTAAAACCATATTTATGTCCCTTCAGTTACTTTTTGCGTTCTAGGACCTCGAGTATTCTTGTCAAGTACACTCTAGCGTCCTTATTGTAGGTGGTACGCGCGCGAAGTGATTAGGTTTAGGGTGTATAAGGATGTGCATTATTTCAGTTACATGTTGTATAAGCTACATAAATGTATAAACACATATATTCTGTCTCACATAACTGTATATTGTATCTATTATTAGTAACGTACGTATAGGTACATGTTACCAAAACAACAGCAGGCTGATACCGATGTTCAAATAGAATTAAATATCATTAATTGAAGAATTCCTTTTTTTCTATTGAACTTCCCGGATGGAGTAATTGATTAAAGTAAACAGTAATTAATTAATAAATACAATTACTTCTTCGTTTATAAAATTTTATAGACGTCTGGGAGTGCTTAAATAATTAATTTAATTTTCTTTTCTTTATTCTTTTATTACAGGAAGTTCAATTTGTAGTTGAAAAAACCAGTAATGAATACAAAGTATTTTATTTTTATTTAGTTAGATGGAGAATTCCTTTCAATTTTTAATGGGCTTCGAAGGAAGCTACATAAATATTAATAAAAAAAACACTACACGATATTATATTTGTTAACAAAATATTTTATTTCATTCTATCAATATTATATATAGCTATATATGTATATATACATTTATATAGATGTATTGACTGCGATCCCACCTGATGGTAAGCAGTGATGCAATCATTGATGGTTGGGCGTACTAGTTTATTAAGAGCCTATTCACTCTAGCCTTAAAGACACCTAAATTATAGTTGGCCGGATGACCCCAGCAAGCAAATTGTTCCAGTCCTTCGACTTCATGTTTGCTTAAAAATAACATACATAAGTTATTGGATGTGTGACTCACTCCTAATTATCATATCATCTATCAGAATATCTATATATATTTACATTATAAATATATATAAAATGAGAAACTGACTGACTGACATATTACCGCACACCCAAAAGTACTGGGATTGGGAACGTAAAAAGATTTTCTTTTATTCACCCCTTAAGGACATGAAACGAGGGTCCAAAGATTGTATGCAGAAACCTTCGTTCGCGCGGGAGAAGCCGCTGGCAGAAGCTAGCCTATATATAATATATAAAAGCAGAAACTGACTGACTGACATATCAACTGACTGACTGACACATCAACTGACTGACTGACATATGAACTGACTGATTGACATATCAACTGATTGACTGTGATATCAACTGACTGACTGGCATATTAACGCACAGCCGAAACTGGGACTAGGAATATGAAATTTTGCGCAAGACTTCTTTTTGTATCGTAGGCGAGTGATAAGAAAGGGTTTTTGGAAAATAATCTTTAAAGGAGTGAAAAGGGGGAATTTTATTTGTATGCAAAGTCTTATTCCGTGGTTATGCTTGAAACTTAGCACCTAAGTAAATAGTAAAGGTACTACTTCTATTCCAAATCGTAAAAAAAATTGCTGTCGAGCAAAGCCGGTGCGGGGAGCTAGTGATATTATAACCAACTTTGGAATATAAATTAGTCGGTAATAATATAGTATGATGATGTCCATCTGCGTGATATGATCCTGTGAACTCTTTTAAATCCCCCGGGTGTTGATGTGGGTAATAAGGGTTAGTTATGTAAGGGAGGGTAGTGAATTTTATAGTTAGTTGGTGTTCTAGTTTCCGTACTCTTACTATTTTATATAAAATATTTAGCACATTTAGTAGGTTAAACAAAACATTTTGGTGAATATTTAGAAAAGTGATAAATCACTTAAGGAAAATATAATTGATATTTAATTTTAGTATACCTAAGAATACTGTCACTTCATCTATACATTGAGCGTATAACTATGGTGTAAAATTTCTTGCCAGAATCAATGTTTCCTGATAGTTACTAGGTAAGCATGCTCCATCGTCGACCACATTATCGCTTACTAGATGAGATAGTGGTCAAACGCAAGCCTTTCCATTATTATTAAATTAGCACGCATTAATTATTTTCAAATATATTCGTACTTAATGGATAAGCTAACTTTAGTTTTTTAACCGACTTTAAAAAAAAGCGGAGGTTATCAATTCGGTTGTAATTTTTTTTTTATGTTTGTTACTCAGAACTCCGTCGTTTATGGACCGATTTGTAAAAAGATTTTTCCCTCAGATTGGTCCCATTTATTTCAAAATCCATTTCTGATAATGTGATCCATGAGGAATCGAGGGAACTTCTCAAATATTACAGGCAACCATATAGTGATTTTGGTATTTTCATCGAGGACTTAAGCATCAAATGTTACTTTTTGTATGTAAATGATATTTTTATTTTATCAACCGGCTGCGTAAATCTTAAACCCCACTTTCTCCAGGAGCAAGATATTTTGTACTAGAGTTTCAAGAATTTTTCGTCGTCATAATAATATTTTAAGACATTAAGTAAATGTTTGTTATAAGTATATATAACCAGTATCGTTTGTTCAGTTCTTTTTTTATGTTATTACGAACGTGTCCAAGCTTTTTAGTTAGCATAATCAGCCTTTTAATGTTCCCACTGCTGGGACTCAGGCCTCCTCTCTCTAGGAGAGGGAATGGGCCGTAATCCACCATGCGGGCCGAGTGCTGGCCGTTACCACTCGGCCACCACTGCTCTAGTTTCTGCACTGGTTTTTAGTTAATAAAGGTTCATTTAATTTTTCTAAAATGTGAAGTTGCCCCACTCTAGGAATTACTCCAGTATCGTGGGTGCATTCAAAAACATGTAAACTCACATACATGATACCTAGCCGGAACATTATCTGTAAGCCATACAAATATTGGTTCCGTACTGGAATCGAACACACAACGCAGCAGCCAACCGCTAAACTACAGCGCTAATCGTGCCGTTAAATTGGGGATGAAAATTTAAATCGAGAATTGTTATTTTCAAAATCCCATCGGGGACAAAGCTCACACACAGATACAATCCGCTCAAATTCGCATTAAATTGATACTAATGTAATAAAATATACATACTACAGTAAAAAATAACACAGCAATCAATGCCAACCGGTCTGTAAAAAAATGCAGATTAATCCACCTTTAACTAACCGACGTAGCGAACGAGGTTTTAAATTATGTTTCGGCTTTCGTCACTAATTGTGACTCGGTTTACCTTGTTATAGATTACAAGGGTATTATGTGCGTATGTTTGTTTTGTTGTAATTCAATTAAACGCATGAAACCTTTAGTTTATATTACTGTATGGAGGATTATAATATTCTCCAATTATTGTAGGTATTGGAGAGCAGTGGTGACCGAGTGGTAACGGCCCCGACTTACAAGTTGTAGGTCGCCGGTTCAAACCCAGCCAAGCACATTACTTTGTGTAATTTATTTCATCACCACTGCTCTCAAAACGGTAAAGGAAAACATCGCGAGGAAACTGGCATATCCTAGAACCAAAAATTCGAAGACATGTGACATTCACTAACCCGCACTGGGCCCGCGTGGTGGATTACGGCGCATTCCCTCTCCTGGAGAGGAGGCCTTAGTCCCAGCAGTGGGAACATTAAAAGGCTGATTATGCTATGCTATTGTAGGTAAGAGTTGGGCAACTATGAGAATGAGTGTCAGACTTTTACTGACTAAAACCTAACGGTGTTCCTTCAGTTGCAGTTGGTTTGAATCTAATATCTCTGCATAGGTGTACCCGAGAAATAAAACAATGAACTGTTTTTTTAAGGATCACGCTATAGTGATCCTTTACTTTTTAATAATAAACATCTATATGTTTAGTCGAAAATTGACATCTATCATACTGCTACATATATAGCTACTTTTATGTCTTTTTTTCATAGTTTAAATTAAGAGTGTCAATAAATGTAGGAAAGTCAATGACCGATATTTCAAATTTATCTGGCACCTTAAACCATCTTATCTTCTATTAATAATATAATCAATAATCCAAAACTACCAATAAAATTACTTACAATTGACTTTACAATCACCGTCACTGTAATCACCATATTTGTCTAACAAAGTGGTGATATTAAAATTGAACGGAATAGCTACTAAGCATTTTCGATCAAAGTACTTAAAGCCAAGAACGGTTAAGTACTGGTTGTTATAATAACTCGTTATATATTCGTTTCTTCACCGATATATATTCGTAATTAAAGCAAATCCCAAACTCAAATTTATTGACAGCTGGAAGAAAATTATATTTTAATAAGTTGCTATTTAACGTGCGGTAAAATTGTTTCACGACGGATTTTCTACTTTACAAAGATTAAATTTACAAGGGTCTTTCATTAGCAAACTTGAATTGCGTAGCAGAAGAAATATGATCCAACTTCGATCATTGAATCGAAGACGCCCGAACGCCTTTGAATAGAATTTATACAGAAAAACCTGTCAAATACGAAAAGCGAGTTAAGGATAATTGTTCCGTAAGTTACTTTATTTCTTCACTTTTCCTTGAGTTACAAAAATAAATTAGAGTGAAAAGAGGCGTAGGACAAGTAAAATATAAAACAATCAACAGTTGACAAAAAAAGAGACGGATTGGTACCTACTTTTGTAATAAATTATAGTTAGATCATAAGCTCCTTATAATTCTATTTATGGTCGTGACAGCCGCCACACCCGTCAAGTCTTTCTGGGGCTATGGGTGATGCGAAAGAAATTCCCGGGGCCCTGGAACAATGGCAAAGAAGGAACAGGAGTGGATTTTTAGTCAGTAAAAGTCTGACACTCTCTCACGCTCCGCCTAAGAGCGGGGGATGTCATTAGACGATTTTCGCACGCGAAAAAAAAACCGTCAAGTCTTTACAAATTACAATAAAATAAGCCCACACTCTATTTTATCCAGGAAAATTCTAACTTAGCTCCTACTTAAGTTAAATTAATATTAAAATGCTATATTAAGCAGTGCTTAGATATTTAGAATGTTTAATTTATAATTTCAATCAAAATCGATAACTTAAACAAGATAAACTATCTGAAAAGAATATTTCCTAGTAAAAGAGTTTGTTTATTGAATCATTTCATTGATATCGGATTTTTCAATCCATTTTCTACTGGGAAATATTGTAGTCTGTCGTTTTTAGGGTTCCGTACCTCAAAAGGAAAAAACGGAACCCTTATAGGATCACTTTGATGTCCGTCTGTCTGCTCGTCTGTCCGTCAAAACCCTTTATCTTCAGAACGCGTAGAGGTATCGAGTTTAAATTAAAACATGTGTGGTCCTTTAAAGCTGTGAAAAATTCAAACTTTTGAAATAAAAAAGATGCGGCCGTTTATGTCGCAAAAAACGTATATTTCGACACTCTCAAGGGAATCAAAATTTATAGAGTACTTCCCGTTAACCTAGAATCCTGAAATTTGGCATGAAGCAAGGTCTCATAGCACTATATAGGTAAAAAAAACTGAAAACTGTAAATTTGTAGTTACATCACAAAAAAAAACTTTTTTTGGGATTCGCAAAAATCTTATAGGTAAATTTGTACGGAACCCTCAGTGCGCGAGTCCAACTCGCACTTGCCTGGTTTTTTTCTCGTTGTCCGTGTCTTTTTTACTTCTACGCATATTTTATTTTGTAAAAGTCTTTTGTGCCAATAGTTTTATCGTATTACCAATTACATGGCAAACTAAACATTAAACGATCTACCTACTTGGTAAATCGCATTTCTTTCGATATGACTTTCAAAATTAAGTTTCAAAATCCATTGACTGATCTTGACGCATTGTTTAAAGGCGTGTTTATTGCCCATGACCCACAAATATTACTTAGGCATGTATTAATTAAGTTTTATTGTTTTTCGTTTTAATTAAGTAAGGCCAAATATAAATGTAATTATTTTCAATGATTGACAGGCACTTTGCGGTATTAGATAGAGAAATCATTTTCTACAGTCACATTCGTTCCACATGTTTTATTTTTTAATGTTCTTTTACTAATATTGACTAAATAGAGATAGATGGATGTTTACAAAAGATTCCAATCATCAACGTACAGCGGTCTTTCCTGGTATAGATGGAGCTGGAGGGGGGGGGGGTGTCAGACTTTTACTGACTAAAACCGACAGGGTTTTTTCAGTTGGTGTCGTGGGGAACGTACATAGACGCTTGATTCACTGAAGTTAATATCCGTTGGATGTTTAAAGTACAGAGTCTGGTAGATGTGACGATAATTGGAGCATGCCTAATGCTTTCTTAAGTATTGGCGTTTGTAAACAAACTAACCCTTTATCCTTTTTCGGGCAACATAAAATGGTGTCTTTCACCGGTCCGCATCAAAATTAGTTTTACAGTTCAAGAACGTCAACTAAACCAAAAAAAAATATGTTTCTTGCATAAGAAAACCCATTGCAGCTTTCCGCTAATCTCACGTATGTCAATCAATACTTGTTTTATCATTATTTCTAAGAAGTTAACAAAGGAGGCCAAGTCAACCTATAAAATACAGTACAAATACACTCTTATACACTTATCTCAAGCTTTAAAGTACAAGTAAAAACTACAAACCCTGACACAGTTAGTGTCTTAACGATAGCTGTAAATGTCAATCGAGCACGATGGTACAGTCAAACACATTCGGTGCGTGCCGTTAAAAGTAAATCGTAAATTGTAGTAAAGGTAAACACACATGTGTGCAATTTTGGCAGCGACCACAGACGATAAATCACGGGAACATTGACAAACACGACTGGGCTGCAATCGCGGATGTCCCTGTCTACACTTCCGCGTTGCGATGAGTAATATCCCAGTCCGTGGTACGGAAACATCTACACTTGGATGCTGCGACCAATAAACACGTGCTGGAAAAATTGTTATGGCAAATAGAAATTATTGTGATGGAAAAATATGTTTTTAAATTCGATCATTGATCCACCAGTATGGTGTTTTTGAGGTAAGAAATCATATACCTTTTTAGTTTGGATAGGTAACAGGGTGTTAAATCCCACAAAGCTTCATTGAAAAGGGAGGATCCTCCGACCAGACAAGTGTTGTTTCTAGTCCAGGCAACAATCCGATAGTTAATTTCGGGCATTTGTATACATTCTAATCGCGCGAGGAACTATGATACCGTGATACAAAATAAAGAAAGAAAGAAAAAACTTTTTGCCGAAAAAGCCGCAAAATTAAAACTAACATATTGCAAACATTTTGCATGCCAAAACATAATTAAAAATAACATAATATGCACCACGTCCAAACAAAACGGCAGTAGGTATGCCCAGCATTTTAAAGTTTAGTTCCTATGTGCCGTCATAGATGTAGCTACAACCAAATGACTTCTTCCGCTCTCGGGTGGAACACGAGGGCGTGTCAGAGTTTTACCGACTAAATCCCACCTGTGTTTTTCTGTTGCCCTTTGCGTTCTAGAACCACGGTCACTCCTTCAAATGTTCCTGCATATGTATTTTTTTCTTTTTTAATGTGGGAAATCTACTAGTACAACTTACGCTTTGGATGAAGCGAGAGGGCGTGTCAGACTTTTCTGACTAAAACCTACCTATGTTTCTTCATTTGATTTTTGCGTTCCAGATCCACAGCAACTCTTTCAAAAGTTCCTGATATGGTTTGTTTTTAAGTACGAAATCATCTAATGACTTTTTCCGTTCCAATATGAAGGAAATAAATGGATGAATTGTGCATTTGTGTGGAATAGAAATGATGTGAAAGAAAAAGGAGGGAATAGCGTGATAATTGACTGAGGCAAACAAGAAGAAAACGTGTTGCAGCGACCGCAAATGACAAAAGAATAAAAGGTAATGATGATAATCGATATAACTACCAGTATCTATTTGGAAAGTCAGTTTGTTAAGTCAAAGCTGAGACAATAGAAAGGCAAGACCATTGTTAAATACCGGATTCTGTCTAGGTTCACCTAGCGAGAGGCATAATTCAGAATATTTTATGCAAGGGGCTGGTCTATGAATGTCTTTGTTAAAATCATAAATACACTTCACCCGACATTTAAAAGGCAACACACAATTTAGCAAAGCGACGGTCGATCACATGTTAACTGTTGCATTTCGACAGTTTGACATAAGTATGACAATATGTTAGCAATTTTTGCATCATGCATATTTTTATTTACTTTACCACTGATGAGCTCTCTAACAACTAAAGTTTCATTGGAAGACCAGCTTCAGAGAGTATTTTTCTGTCTGACAACATTGCTGAAATGAACCTTTTTGGCGTAGCCGTGAGGCACACTAATATTATATTTTTTCTTTCTTTAATCTTTCTTTCTTTTTTCTTTATTTCTTTCTACTAACTTCTTCCAGGTTTTCTGTTTTCGAGCCACCTCGAACCATACCTTGCGGTAGGCATCTAAGTCATCACGCCACCTCATCCCAGGTTGGCTTGTTAGTTATACACATTGTCAATCAACCACTAGTTCATTATGATAGGTAATTAAGTCAACCATTCGTGTATAATAAGTTAATAGGTAATGCCCTATTCCTTTGTCTAACCGACCGTGATAATTAGTTAAAACTAACATGCTGTTATCTGGGTCAATATATACGCGAACACTTCAGAGTTTAGCATAGTGGATTGGTTCATTATTTAATAGTGCTTACATACGGAGGCCAATGGTTTTAGAATCGGTTATATTTTTAGTTAAAAAATGTACGAGCCTTTCAATGAAAATATATATTCCTATGCTGTGCATATTTTATTGTTACATAAAAGTTTTATTGCTGATTTTTAGAAATCTCTTTACAAATTATAAAACAAAGTCCGCCACCGCGTCTATCGGTCTGTATGAAAGCGATAAACTTAAAAACGATTGAACGGCTCTCATAATTCATGTAGTTTTCACCAGTAGACAGAGTGATTTATAGGGAAGATTTAAGTGTATAATAGATGCACATAACACCCGTATGAAGCTGAGACAGGTTGCTAGTGAAAAAATAAATAAAAGCTAAATTAGCAAAACGCTTACATTTTGGGCACAGGAACTGAACATAAGTCATCGCTTTCATTCCCCACGGCACAAAAGGAGTGGCGATACTTAAAGCAACAGGAAGCAACGTGGGAATACAGAGCGAATGCTTAGAGAAATATTGGCCGAGTAGTCGTGTCAAATCTCTGCAATCCACGTGCTATTTACCGAATCAACCTCCGAAATGTACTGCACGTATAATCCGGTTCGTAATGCTCTAACCACACGGTCTAATTTTGTTAATATTTGTATTAGGGAATAGGGGCACACCGAACACGTCAGGCGTAGGGCGAACGGGTTGTCCAGCCAATTAATACTCTGTCGCATCCCGGTGAACCTCTCTCCTTCCTCAGCGGTTAATTAAAGGCTCACACGATACAGTTTAAAGGTATGAAGCTGTTATAACTTTACATAGATTCTAAATTAACTATCTGGGTGGATCAATATGCTACCTAGGACAGCATATTAAATACAGCGTAACTTTCAACTAAAATTACATTTTCCTATCAAAGCAAATGTTTGCGTTGTGTAAATATAGTGTAATGTGTACCTTCCCCTTTGATTTTATTACAGATAAATTGTGTAGAGAACTTTACAAAAAGAGATGTTATAAAATTAATAAGTTTTGCTTATTTTATGAAATAAGCAAATATGTCTGTTTTATTCCAGACATTTTTATAGTTTTATTCCACAATGCAATTGCTTAATAGCAACTTATTCGAATGCATACCTTTCAGGTACTAGAGAACAAATATATTATTATGTATAATAAAGTTACATGAATAAACAGAATTAACAGAAGGCTAGAGTGAATAGGCTCTTAATAAACTAGTGCGCTTCACCATCAATGATTGCATCGCTGCTTACCATCAGGTGGGATCGCAGTCAAGCACTGGTATATATGAATAAAAAAATTAAAAAATTACGATTATGATACCAAAATAAATAATATTCTACTTAACACCATGTATTACATTAGGTACCTAATGAAAGATATTTTTTAAATTTTTGACCAGAACTTAAAAGTTACGAAAATAATGATAAACACTATAATATTATATACTGCTGCGACTGGAGTCCAACTAAAGTTCTTTAGTCCGGCACCCATTCTTCTGCATTTATTTAGCACAAAAGATTTCTAAGCCGCCATTTTGGTTGGGTATCCCATTACGCATGCCAGGAAGTATGAGAGCACAAAGGGAACGAAGGAACGGTGTGGGATGGTCCTCCTTTATTTATTCAGGACCTCGCAGAGGAAAGTAATTCATGCGTGTTTATTAAAAAGCTGAGTGGTTTTATCGACCGAATAAATTAAAACACAACGTTACGTACCGTTTGGTATATTAAAATTCATTTCGTATCCGCTTATAACGCGTCGGTTATGATGGCGTAAATTGCTAAAATGCTTAATATGAAGACATAATTTGAATACGTAAAAAGTAAATGTATTGGAAATATGTAAACTGGATATTTTATGTACATATGAAGCGGTAGCGAGTGCATTACCGAGAGGTACCTTATTATTAAAGCGCCTGCTTTGCTTACGTTTAATAATTTCTTAATTCTACACAAAAACATACATACACGGTGATACATACAGTTTATGTACAAAGGCGAGCTTAACTCAACAATGAGTTTTCTCCCAGCAAATCTTTGAGTTACAAAGAGTCAACACATTCGAGGGTAGGATCCAGCACACAATATAAACCTTACATAACTAAATCTTATATATAATTATATTATACATAAGTCTAATATATAATTATAATATACATACTGATATATAATATTATGTCAATAATGAAAGGTAGTGCTCTTTAAGTTTCCTCTTGAAGACATCCAGAGAAGGGCTGTCGCGAAGGGAGTGTGTCAGAGAGTTCCAGAGACGCACTGCAGTTACAGAAAAGGAACCGCCATAGCGACTGGAAGTGTGACGCGTCGTACGAAGAAGAAGAGAAGAGGTAGTGCGACAGAATTTACCCCTAGGGACGAGATACTCAAAGCGTTCACGAAGGTATTGAGGAGCATTAGGATTATGCAAGATAGTGTAGAGAAGACATAGTATATGTGTATCTCGCCGACGCCGAAACGGCAGCCACTTTAATCTGGTCCGAAACTCCGACACGTGGTCGTATTTGTGGAGGCCAAAAATAAAGCGGATGCACAAATTCTGCAGTCGTTCAAGTATTTTATTTTAATACAGTATTTTGCGAACACGTATTTAAAACTATTTAATTATCTGGTATTGTGTCCTTTTTATTTTCGTTTGAACACTAAATTATGTATTGATCATACTTTTTACTGTAATGGCATGTATTAAGAGTTCGCAAATATATTGAATTTCAATTTTATATTATGTGAAAAATGTTGTTGGAAGTTCATTAATCTCATTTATTGAATTGTATAATTTACTGTAAAATTGTAATGTGTAACCGTTGGTTTTCCTAAATAAATAAAATATAGGATCTAGTACAAGGACTTGCGTTAAATGACTGGGTAGATTCACTAATGTTTTACTAAAACTGCACTAACCAATTCATTGTTGATACCAACGTTTCGTATGCAATGTAGCAACAAGCAATTCATTCTGTAAATGTTTTATTATATAAACACTCGCTTTATAAATACATATTTATTTGGCAAGCTTCTCTTTACAAATGTTTTGAATGATAATTATTTAATCATTTATACATTTTCCATTTAATATTTAGATTATTTTGAAAAAATCGCGTTTACACTAAATATTATAGAAACTCTTTAATAATAATCATCATCTTCCTACCCTTGTCCCGTTTTATTTGGGGTCGGCACAACACGTTTTTTTCTTCCATTCTGTCCTGTCACTCGTCACGCTATCACTAACTCCCTTTTCTTTCATATCACTCTTCACACAATCCATCCATCTTTTCTTTGGCCTCCCTCTCCCTCTCCATCCATCCACATGTAAATTCATAACTCTTTTAGCAACATGCGCTTCATCCCTCCTCTTCACATGACCATACCAAGATAAACGATTCCCTTTCAACTTTTCAGTCACTGGCGCCACTTTCAAACTTCCCCTAATATACTCATTTCTCACTTTATCCATTCTTGTCACACCACACATCCATCTTAACATTCTCATCTCCGCTACGTGCAATCTTTTTTCATCCGTCTTTTTTTTATAATAGTATTTTTAGTAATAAACTTTAATAATAATAGTATTTTTATATATAAACTAGTTGTTTCTGACTTTCTTAAAACTAATTAACCTATAGCCTACAAAACATATATTTTTTTAATATTCTAAACGATGTTTTATGAGATAAAATGAATAAAAAATGAATCGTTCGACAAATAACACGCTAATAAACAAAAGTTTCTCTGGTAATTATTATGTAAGGAGAATTATTTGAAAAATGTATTGTTGTATAATGATGAAGTGAGAAATCATGTTTTTGCCAATCGTTGCTTTGTTAAGTATTTATCTATCTTTTGATGGACTGAGAGGGTATCGAATGGATATTATTAGAAGTATTAGGTATATTCGCATAAAAATGTAGTAACTTACTGTAGGAATTATTGTCTGGCTTTCGGTGATCCGCAAGATACAGCAATGCGTTTACCTTTTTATAAGTCCTTTGACCATCAATAATCCTATCTGAACCAAGTATCAAGGTTGCCAACATAGCACGAAGAATCGCCAAACTTAAGTGGCAATGGGCAGGGCACATTGCTCGCAGAACAGATAGTCGTTGGGGCCGAAAGGTTCTGGAGTGGCGACCGCGTACCGGAAGACGCAGTGTTGAAAGGCCGTACAAGGTGGACCGATGACTTGGTGAAGGTGGCGGGAGGCCGATGGATGCGAGACGCACAGGATCGTTCATTGTGGCGACATTTGGGGAGGCCTATGTCCAGCAGTGGACGTCTATCGGCTAAAATGATGATGATGATGATAAATCCTATCTGCCAAGGTAAACTTGCCTAAAAATATTATGTTACTAAGTCAGTTTACCTGTTCGTTTAGAGGTAGAGTTTCCCTACAAAGGGTAACATAAAAAAGTAGATATACGGATATACGGTTTTCCGATATTGCGACATAAGTACGACGTCGTTACACGGATATGGATAGCCATTTGTCATGATTTGCCATAACATCGATTCGCGGCAAAAATATAATGGTTTCTAATCTACGAGAATAATTGATGGCGGGTTTGAAGTGTCAATGCAATTTTACGGTTAAACACGTTTTTCTTGCTTATGTAGGTCAGGTAGGGTATTTAAATATTGCTATTTCGATTAAATTATTCATTTCTTTATTGGTCGATTGATCTGCAATGTTTTTGATGGCGCGGCTGGCGCAGTGGTTGAGCGATTGGCTACTACATTGCTCGTCGCGGGTTCGATTCCTGAACGGAACAAATATTTGTAAGACCTGCAAATTGTTGTTACGGGTCGAGTGTTAAGTGTATGTTAATTTACATGTCAGTGAACGCACCCGCGATACAGGAGGTAGTTCCTGGAGTAGAACAACGTTTTTTTTTTAAAAAAAATCTATGAACGAATTATTCAAAAAAGTTAAGTGTTAATTTGTCATTTCAACTAAAGACAAATGAACACTTGCGTTATTTCAACTAAAGACACAGAAGCTAGAACAGGAACTTCATGAAACTACATTTACACTGTTTTTCTGTGTGATACTTTTGAAAACTCGCCAAGTGCGAGTCGGATTCGGGCACGGAAAGGTTCCGTACCGTCCGTAGCAACCGTAGGCGCGGGCTTGCGGATGGTGAGCAATGGGTGGCTCGCCGTCCGATCGTCCGGTATCTGTCCGGACTGAGCCCAAGTCGTCGATGGCGCGTAGTGCTCCACGCGCGCCTCAAGGATATGTCAGCAACCGTAGGGGCCCAGCAGGGTCGAGGCCTACTGGGGCCATGGGTGATGCGAAAGTGATCCCCGGGGCCCTGGAAAAATGGCAAAGAAGGAACAGGAGTGGGTTTTTAGTCAGTAAAAGTCTGACACTATCTTCCGCTCCGCCCAAGAGTGGGGGATGTCATTAGATGATTTTCCTACCCGAAAAAACAAAAACCGTCCGTAGCAAAAAATGGCCCGAAAATCCCACTTAAATATTTATTTTATTCTGTTTTTAGCGTTTGTTGTTATAGCGACAATAGAAATACGTCATCTGTGAAAATTTCAAATATCTAGCTATCACAGGTGATAGATAGCGGAGTGATAGCAACAGGGTCCCATTTTTATCAAAGTTAATAGATCATACCTACTCAGTTATCATATCCGTAACAGAAACCAAACAGTTTTTCTTAGATCCAAAAAGGAATTTTAATTACAGAAAGGAAATAAAATTAATTAGTAGGTATTTATCGATGAGCCTTTGATTAAACTCCGTCCGACATTCGCAGCGCTTCCTTAATTAATAGTAAAAATGTTTTTTTTTTCTGTGAAGTAATTAACGCTCTTATAATTCTTTTTTGTAGATGAATTAAACCCTTTAAAAAAGGGCAAAAGTATGGCTCGCCTTTTTAAATTAAAAATGTTTTTACTCTTAAAATAGCAATGTGGGCTAACAAGACGTTTAATGTTGCGAACAAAGTTTTCAAGAACGACATTTCAAGGCAATTATGTTTAATAGTTTAACCTGTTTTAATCTTAGCAATTTGAACAGACATTTGAGTTAGTTAAGAAGTAATTTGTTAAGCGTAGGTGTGACGGGAGCATGCGACAACGGCATTTGTACTTTACTAGATAAACTTTTGCAAGAGATGTCTTGTTTTATTAGTGTTACTACAAAATGTGCTACAGAATGTGTCTATAAAGAACCGCAGACATATTAATGTTTTGCAATATAATAGCATAATCAGCCTTTTTAATGTTCTCACTGCTGGGACTCAGGCCTCCTCTCTAGCAGAGGGAATGGGCCGTAATCCACCACGAGGGCCCAGTGCGGGTTGGTGAATATCACATGTCTTCGAATTTTTTGGTTCTAGGACATGCCGGTTTCCTCACGATGTTTTTCTTCACCGTTTTGAGAGAGTAGTGGTGATGAAATAAATTACACAAAGTAATGCGCCTGGCTGGGTTTGAACCTGCGACCTACAAATCGTGCTGTTTCACTGCTCTATGTTTTGCGAAAACTCAACTAACTATGCTTTCTGAGTTTTACTATCTCATGCGGGATTTTTACAAAGAGTTACCGTGAACTTGGAACGAAAAGGGCGACTGAATGAACACAAATGGTTTTTATAAATTATCGTTATCAAAACAAAATTTGATCGTTCGTTCGTTGTTTTGTTCATTCGAGCATGAAGAAGTAACAAACATACATACACATAAACACACCTACTCACAAACTTTTGCCTTTATAAAATTACTAGCCTCTGCCAGCGGCTTCGCCCATTTGGTTTCTCCATACAAACTTTAGACCCCCGTTTTACCCCCTTAGGGGTGGAGTTTCGTAAAATCCGTTCTTTGCAGATGTCTACACCCTATAAGGATCCTACCTGCCAAATTTTAAGTTTGTAGGTGTTATAGTTTCTGGGATATCGTGATTAATCCGTGAGTTGTATTTCGTTTTTAACCGACTTCAAAAAGGAGGAGGTTCTATGTTTGGCTGAATGTATGTTTTTTTATATATAGATAAGTTAGTATAAGTCGGACGCTCTCTCTCACTCCTCCCGAAGTGGGAGGTGTTATTGAGGATTTCTTACCCAAAAAAAAATGGTTTTACTATCTCAATATCGAAAGGGATAAAAAAATCAGGATTTCCCTTAAAAAAAAATGAAAAAACTCAATCTGAAAGTATTATAAAAATAACTTTAAGGTTAACGAAACAATATTTCCAGGGCACGCGTGTAGTCGTGGGATCTAATCCATAAAGGTAAAGTTCTAGGTACCAACTGCGTAAGAAAATTGAAACGGGTAAAATCTATTTATTTAGCAAATTTTCTCATTCTGAAGTTATTTAGAATAATAATAGAATTCACATTTGTTTCGTTTATTCATCATCATTACATGTTTTATACATTTTGCTAGCATCAGGAACAGGGTCCAAGTTGCAAAGACAGGACTCCAGAGACAGAAACTTTCTAACAATACGGGGCATGTCCACAAGTACCACTTTCTGAATTGGCGTAGCCCTTTATCCAGTCGCCTAAAAAGAGTTTCCCAAGGAGTTGGTTGAGACGAGCCTCAGGCTACAAATCCATTGGCTGACTCAACTGTCGATACAATGATTGCTGAGTACACATTCCACATGTCGACAACCGTATGAGCCAAGTCAAGATAGTTGATTTGCTTATCTTTCTCAGCTCGATTTGTGGAGGATCTTTTTAGATTTAGCTAATCGATAGACTGCATAAGCTACATCTTGAGGACTTCTAGTAAGTGCTCCCATTTCTGGTATTAGAACGCACGCGCGCTCGTCTTCTTAAGTCCAATCACCCTCGGTATGGCTGACGGTACTGACTAGATGCTGCACCGGAACGAACTCATTGCGTCTTCAGTCAGCAGGTGAGTGTCAGTCATACCCTGGTCCGGTCGCTCCCATTCTCTATAGATACACCTTTTATAATTCTGAAAAGTACGATTCTGGGTCTACTGCTTAACTCGCTGCTTATATCTTAAGCTTTAGGAAGTCAAAGCGCTATACTGTCGTAAAGCAAGACAATAGTCTCGAGGGTTGACAATAGTCACTATCACTTTGAGACGAATGTTACACTCCTTAAAGCAAAAAGCTCAATCAAGCCAAGCAAAACGTTACGACTGGTTTCGATCATGTAGCTCTGTCATATAGTATTACCTATAGTAGCATTTTGTGAGAAAATAAGATAGTATAACATACTTAGCTGAGATCACTATAAGTTAGCGCCGTTATAGTTTTGCTCAAGGCTCTTTTAAATCTAATAGTACTTAATAAGAGTGCTGTTTGATCAAACAAGCTTATTAGCTACTAGATCAATAACTTTATTAGTAAACGTCAGCCATTTTGTTGAGATTCAGTTTTACCCCTTCACTTGAGAAAATAAGTTAGACATGAATTTAAGCGATTGGAAACGATTGAAAAGGAGTGGTGGGTACAGGAGAAAAAGTAAATTTAGCATTAGCAGGCATAATTCAGGAGAACCCTTAATTATTTTTAAATGGTGGCGAGTTATCTGGAATGAAACTCTTCCAAGTATTCATTTACCTATATTGGTTCTATAAAGTACTTGATGAAAAGTAATTTCAAAACATGGTGAATAATGTGAAAATTCATTAGAATTGATAGAATATTTCATTTACAACAATTTACTAATGTGCTATTTTTCGGAGGTGATTGTGAAATTAACTAAATTGGGGTACACATTTACAGTAAAAATGACTACCCCACGAGTTCCTACAGTATATTTACAATATATATTAGTATCTAATTAATGTTCTTCAATAATATAAAATTATAGTAATAGAAATTTACGTTTTTATTAAGTATTTAACACAAAACAACCGGAACCATCAGCCGAAGCAACAACAAAGATGACATCTATCAAAATATACTTAAAACTAATAATAGTTATAAGTATATTTACAGTTATAAGTATTACTACATGGAAATTTTCGTTAGAAATCCCGGAAAGATCCACATTAATATCAACATTTTGATGCAAGTACATGTTTAACTAAAACACTGATTCCGACCTCTGCTAATAACTAAGTACATTACTAGTGCATTATAAACAAGATAGCTTTAGTAAGATACTTATGTCAGATACTAACAAGAGCATTTGTGCTTGTAATTGTGTAATCTCATAAAATTATAGAAGCTATTGCGCTTCGTCAAGTATATTATTGGGCTTAATAACATTTAAAAAGTTGATTATAACATTGTTATATAAATAAACGCTCCTATAACAGCGCCTAATCCAGCTTTGTAGTATGATACAAGTTCTTATAAGTGAAAATAAAAGTATTCTTGAGATCGTTTTGAGTACTGATTTTGTTAGTTGAGGTGTTGTATATTATTGTGTGTGTGCGAATCTAGAGTAGCTACCAGCGCTCTAATGCATGGACAAATGCATGCTATGTTATGCGTGGTCTAAATTCCGATGGCATGCAGCGATATTTCAGAACAGCATACCCTAAAGCAATCCTCAATTCTTCATTGCACTGGGTACCTACTAACATTTGTAACCCTGTCATTTACATAATAATTATTGCTTACTAAAGAAAACTTGGAAAGTTTATTCGGAGCAATTACCTACGTAGAATAGACGCTAACAGAATTTACTAAAACTTTTTACTGTTATTGTGAGCACATAACCGTTGTAGTACTTGTAGAAAGTATTGGAAAAAGAACTTGTAACAAAAATATGAGAGCGAGCATATGAGTATAAAGATACATTTGTATCCACCTGGCTAATTCCAATATTATTATCGTTTTAGATTAGTTACCTTACTCACAACCCTCGTCGTGTGAAAGTGACATTTGATTTAAGGATATTCTGAATAAAAACGTAAACGGGGAATCCTCAACAAAAAAAAGTGTTCTACATCAAAATTAAGGTATATTTTGACACATACGTAGTCGCATTTGTCACGCAAGTATGTGTGAAATATAAAAATGTGAAAGAGAAACTACTTTCTTAAGATAAGCTTAGGATATTTATAAAAATCCTAAACAACGTTTACTCTATTCATTCATCTCCTTTACCACTTTTTGTCACCATTATTCCCAACGACTTCTTTTATTTATTTTATCTAAACCTTTTTATTTTAGTAATGTTCGTAAAAAAAAATAATTTACAAAGTATAAATTTATTGATGGAATGCCGATTTTCCTTTCATTTATTTCACTACATTATACTATAGATATTTTTCAAAGGAACAGAATACTCATTTCACGCGCCCGGAAGCTATTCTTCAATAAATTCATTGACATTGCTTTAGAACATTTTATGAAATGCATATGAATTTGAACACATACCAAATTCTCTCAGTTCTAAATAAGGCTCTAAGGTACATATGGAGATAATAATATTAAATTAATATTAATTTCTTAGTTCTGCTACCCCTTGAGCAGTGAACAAACCAAATTTCTAAGTCAACGCAATCTAAAAGGTCGTCTAAGCTCCGTTCAGGTGAATAAATTGAAACAACTCAAGGAAATCAAAACCTATAGGGTACTTCCCGATGACCTAGAATTCCGAAACGAAAAAATACAACCTTTAACCAAAATAAGAAACTGATGAATGAAGTCCTTAGGCGGTTTAAAATAGAATAAAATTAACTTTATTGTACACCAAAAAAAGTAACACAACTTAAACATAAACTTAAATCTGTAAAGCATAACTTAAATGGGTACAATGGCGGTCTTATCGCTGGCAGCGATATTTACCAGACAACCTTAGGGTAGATCGTAAGAACTTAAAATAATACAGAGGGTAGTCTGCCGTGTACTGCTTATAATATTATTATTACGTGTATTTTTTTTCATCAAATCTTGCGTGGGCGTCGAGCGTAGACGAAACGAATTTTCATCCTCACGATTAATCAACAAATTAAACCTGGTACCAACGTTAAGTGCATCGTTGATGATGAAAATGAGTTTCATGCAATCGTATTTCCTCCAATTTATATATTGTAGTATTATTATTATATACATAAGCTAACCAATCAGGCAGTTCCGTGGTGAGTAAAGCCATATCCCTCCGGAACGACCCACTATAAAGTCGATAAAAGAGAGCCGCGTTCTGCACTGGACATTTATGAACTCAAGCCATTGAAAAATGGTGTGTCAATTGTTCACTGTAACTATTGGAAATACGTGCCTATGGCTACTTTAATATACTGACTTAGAACGGGAGAATTACTCCGCTTTGATATATAGATCTGAGACTGCCGCATTTTAGATGAACACTGGCAGAAATAGAATAGGTGTTTCAGTAAATATCAACCATCTGGGATTAGGATTCTGGGATCAAATCAAAAAGTAAATGATTGTCGATTATTTGACCATACCTCTTGTACTGTCTAATAATATCACCTTCTTTTTCTTTCTTTTTAGGGCTCAAAAGGAAAAAAACGGAACCCTTGTAGGATCACTTTGTTGTCCGTCCGACTGTTTGACTGTCTGTCAAGACCCTTTATCTCAGTAACGCGTGAAAGTATCGAGTTGAAAGGATCATGACCAACGATGTATGGAAATCCGTCTTAAGTTGAAGCACAATAAATGTTTATTTAATATAGACTACGCTTTATATACTATTAAATAAAAGTGTTCATTTTCACACAAACACCCGAGTTTTAAAGTAATTAAACAAAAACGGAGATAACCTACAAATTATGTCTAACCAACTCGCAACTTGTAAAATGACCACAGATCACTCATGTAGGTACAAAACAACATTGTTAGTTATCATCCGTCTGTCATCTGGCTTGACAGCTGCATCTGCGTGAGACGAAGCACAAAATAAATATTATATTATCGGAACGATAAAATACATATACAGTACGTTATGGTATTACTAATTACTTAGCTATTTAAGATATTGATATCATTTTTGTGATGTTTTTGTCTAAAGGTTCATACTTACGTACAAAGAGTATAGTAATATATAGCTTACGTAACTCGTACAAATGAAGAGAACGAAACGTCAATCATGACTGGAAATGTACCTAGCAATCGTTAATTTACTGTTTATCTTAAAATCATAATTCCGGATACGAAAACAGAATTCCTGAAGTGAAAAGCTGTAAAAAAATAAGCAAATAATTTCTATATTAATTTGATTTTCGTTCACGCATCTTTGCTAGACTGCTTTTGGTCAATTTCCTTTATATCATATACTCGATTGCCCTCCCTTGAAGCTGTGAAAAAATCAAACTTCTAAGTTAAAGATACGGTGATTTATGTCGCAAAAAACGTATATTTCGACACTCTCAAGGTAATCAAAATTCATAGGGTACTTCCCGTTGACCTAAAATTTTGAAATTTGGCATAAAGCAAAGTCACATAACACAAATATAGGAAAAAAACTGAAAGCTGTAAATTTCTATTTACATCACAAAAAAGAACTTTTTTGCAATTCGGAAAAATCTTCGTAACTCAATTCGGGAATTGAACTGTTTTCATAGGTAAGTTAATACGGAACCCTCAGTGCGCGAGTCCGACTCGCACTTGCTCGGTTTTTTTATACGTTGCCCCACTCTAAGAATACATACACAAGATACCCGGACCCGGAATGACTGCTGCAACTACTAAGCATATAGCCAATCAAACTGTGTCAAGTTTAGAAAGTAAAGAAAACATTTACTTTGTTATCCATTGGAATGCAGATGTAGCACATTCTAATGATTTTGAAGTATTTGGCTGCAAATATATACGGCAAGCTTCGCTGAGGTAATCAATACTACAATAAAATTCTCAGTTCGATTTTGGCATGATCGCACCTGTTTCAATGTTTCCATTGTGCAGACAATTAAGATACAAAACTACATAAATTTTACATCACAATATCCACTCCGATCCAATTGACGAACAATTAAAACAGTCATTGAACTTTACTTGTTTAATGTAAATCCGGTTTTTTAGAGGGAGTGTTAGACTTTTACAAAAAGAAGCCACCCTGGTGTTCCTTCTAGTTGCCCTTTGCCATGTTCCAAGACCACGGTAGTTCTTTCTACTCATTTCACAGCCCTATTGTAATACTGCGAAATGTTTCACATTACATCATGTCCCAAGTTTTTTCCCAACTAGCTTGGGCTTTCATTCTACCCGGCTGCGGCTGAATACCCGTGTTTACATGGAGCGACTGCCATCAGGCCCCCACAACCCAGTTACTGGGCAACACGATACTCCTTGGATAGACTGATGCGATGGTGAGACTTTCTGATGTCTACGACTACCTATAACAAGTGTCAAAGATCTACGTATGACAACCGGGACTAACAGCCTTACATGCTTTCCGAGGCATGGGGTGTCAATAATGTCCTTGATAAACTTAGAAAAGTACATCATCAACTTCCTGCCCTTGTCCCGTGTTATTTGGGGTCGGCGCAACACGTTTTTTTCTTCCATTCTGCCCTGTCACTCGTCATACTATCACTAGCTTCCTTTTCTTTCATATCACTCTTCACACAATCCATCCATCTTTTCTTTGGTCTCCCTCTCCCTCTCCATCCATCCACGTGTAAACTCATAACTCTTTTAGTAACATGCGTTTCATCCCTCCTCTTCACATGACCATACCAAGACAAACGATTCCCTTTCAAATAAAAAATTAACATTGCAACCTCTTGCATGAGAGGCACTCGGCCTTAACCATTGGGCCATCATGACAATGTGTTTCATGTTACATATGTTCCTAATTCAAAACTAGGAAACCATCAGCAGTCATAACATTGGTTCGCGCTTAAATACACATGGTAGCAGTCAACATAATATCTTTCAACGTAGATATAGTTTACGCTTTCCGATTTCTCTTTGGCTCAGCAAACCGAACTGTTACAGACGAAATATTGATTGCAAAGGTCAGACAGTTCATTTGTTATTCCAGTGGATTCTACTCCAATGTAAACGATCTGCCGAAGGGCGAATCGAATTGCAAGTTTGTTATAAAAATATCCGTATTTTGCAAGCTGTATCTACAGGAAATTTTGAATAACTTTCCCAGTTGTTTTATCGTATTATTCAAATGAGTAGGTAGATTGATGAAGGTAATTTTTATGTATATTTGTGTATGGTGAGACTTTGTAGTGGCCGTAGAAGGTACTGATCAAGATTACAACTACGATTAACACCTCATCCGTTTTGTTTTTGGTGGGAATTTATCAAATAACTCCTCCCGCTCTGGGTGGAGCGAGAGAGAATGTCAGATTTTTACTGACTTAAATCCACCTGTGTTTTTTCAGTTACCTTTTATTTTCCAGGACTGCGGTAACTCTTTCAAACAATTCCGTAACCTTAATTACCTATCCTACGTACTAATTTACCTGAACGGTTGAGTACCATTTTTTTTTAAATATCCACCGCGTTTCAGAGATCGATGTACATATGTGTACTATTGATCCATTACATGATTCTGGAACCCCGGTGGTGGAAGCTTTCTATTTTTTTAACCCTTTAGGTTTATCGTAAAGTAATCCTAATCAACCCCAATGATATTTTTATTTAATCAGTAATTAACTATTTTTTTTAATTAAAAAACACAATGCATCTAATATAACTAAAAGGCTGCACAGCTAAGCTCACATGCTCAAGTAAAAACGTGAATTACTTCCTTTTCAATTAAAAATATTACTGGATTTGATTAGAATAACGTTTTTAAATAGTTGAAAACAAAAATTAACTTTTTTATCAGGAAAATGTCCACAAAACATTCCTCACTGGGGATTCCAGGATCATGTAAGTACCAAATCAATAGTACACGTTTGTGTATCGATGTCTAAGGCACGGTGTAACTATATCTATCGTATTATATGTCGTTATATCAATCAAAAAACTCTTCAACAAGACGAATATAATGTAAACAAAACTATATATTCCCATAATAAGTAAAATTTTATGAGAACCACGAAATGACATGTGGGACGCAAACTGCTGGCACAACGTGGCGGCCAGGCGTGCCAAGCAATTACTGCTTTGCTTATCTTGCACATCATACTCGTTATATTAAACATTCTAAACATGAAGTTTTTGTGCTGACTTAAGTCCAGGATTAACAGTCTAGTGCCAGTGGTTTCGCCCGCGTCAAAGTCGAAATTATTCCAAGGAAACATTCTGCCGGGGATGTGGTAAGATTTTTTATTTTGGGTAGGTACACGGTGATACAAAATAATAAATTAAGAGAACATCCATATTTTGCCAATGACAAGGTATGGAAAAGTACAGAGTTTTAAACGTTTTTAACAATTAATTACAAATATACATTAACACCTCATCCATACCTGTACCGGCAAGTCCCCTCTTTGAGGCGTCGTTGGAAAGACCTCACGGCGTCCTCACCTTCCGCATGACGCAGGTTCTCACCGAACACGGTAAGTTCGGGAAGTTCCTGCACCAGATTCGTGCGGAAGCGACGCCCGGGTGTCGCCACTGCGTGGACCGCCCGGAGGACACGGTGGAGCACACGGTGGTGTGCCCCGCTTGGGCAGATCAACACCGTGTCCTCGTGGGGGCGATCGGCGGCGGCGATCGTTCGCGCCGGGCCTTGGTACAGGCCATGGTTCGGAGCGAGGAGGAGTGGCAGGTGGTCGCCTCCTTCTGCGAAGCAGTAATGCTAGCAAAGGAGGCGGCCGATCGTTTGAGGCAACGGTCCTCACGCTCCAACCGCCGCCGGAATTCGGATCCCGATTTCCGGCCGCCGTAGGCGCAGGCTTGCGGACGGCGAGCAATGGGTAGCCCGCCATTCGGCCGTCCGGTAACCGTGCGGACCGAGCCCAAGGCGTCGACGGCGCGTACTGTTCCACACGCGCCTCAAGGAGATGTCAGCAAACCGTAGGGGCCCAGCAGGGTCGAAGCCTACTGGGACCAAGGGTCTGATTCTGAAAGGAAGACTCGGGCCCAGGTACGAAAGGCAACGAAGGAACAGGAGTGGGTTTTTAGTCAGTAAAAGTCTGACGCTATCACGCGCTCCGCCCAAGAGCGGGGGATGTCATTGGATTATTTTCCCTTCTACAAAAAAAAAAAATACCTGTATCCTATAATCTATTCTATAACATGGTCTATCTGAGAGCCAAGTTTTTTTTCCAAATCTGTCTAAACATAAAGAGAACAAACAGGCAAGAGTTACTTTTGCATTTATGAAATTAGTAGGGACATGGATAATATGGTTTCTAAACATGGTTATTTTCTGCTGAGTCATGTCCGAGATTAAAGCATTACCTACTAAGGTAGTTTCTCCGACACTAATAAGTTGGAGCGTAAATTGCGAAAGTTGAACAGTGACCTAATCGACTGGTGCTCTACAAAGAATGAAAGTTTTATTCTTAGTAATCTTCGTTGAAAAGTATGGTGGACAGATGTTTCTTCTTAATTAGTATTTTGTTATGAGGTCAGAGATTTCGATTAGGTTTGTAAAAATATAATGTTTTTGTTCCGTGAAACAGCGTCTTTCTTTTTTGGTGCTTCAAATATCAATTCCTAATATTTGTCCTCGTCATTTGCGTAGTGAAACAGCTCAGCAGCAATCGTGACTTATTCGAAATGTATATTATTTTTATTGATATAAACTAGTGCTTGACTGCGTTCCCACCTGATGGTAAGCAGTGATGCAATCGTTGATGGTGAGGCGCGCTAGTTTGTTTATTAAGAGCCTGTTCACTCTAGCCTTGAAGATACCTAAATTATAATCTGACGGGAAGACCGCAGCAAGTAAATTGTTCCAGTCCTCCAAAAATGGTGATCCATTCACAAATAGACCACTATGTGAGAATGGATTACCATTTTTCATCCAATATGCTTTCTCTTCGGTCAGTACCGCATTCCCCGGAGCTTTAACTTTAGTTATCAGTTGTCTTAAATCTAAAAGATTGTTGGGAAACGGCAAATTTCCAAAACCAGCATTATAATAGATTTACGTTTTTTTTTATTTTTGTGATGTGGTGCGAAGTCATCTTATGACACTTCTCCCACACTAGGGTGGAGCGAGAGGACGTTTCAGACGTATGTTCCAACCACACCTATGTTCCTTTAGTTGTCTTTTGCGTTCCAAGACCATAAATATATCCTTTTCAGAACTGATCCCATGGCTCTAGTAGACATCGGCCCTGCTGGGCCCCTACGGTTTGCTGACTTTTCTTTGAGGCGGGCGTGGAATACTACGCGCTGTTAACGACTCGAGCTCGGTCCTTAAAGGAAGAGCTGACGGGGAGCTACCTATTACTCGTCGTCTCCAAACCCGTACTTGCGGTGACTGATAAGACGTGCACAAAAATCGGTTTAACTCTATTTTAAACTTCGCTTTCCCCTTTTCTCTAAACTCAACTTGGTTTGGCCCGCCTCATATTCCTTGTTCTCATAAATTATAAACGAACATTCCAACAAAGCTTGTAACAGTGCGACATTCAGAAGGATACGATGTTAAACACAGATTGTTGCCGCTGATAATGTTGCGAGTAATGAATGAACTGCTCACATAATGTGTGTACGGCACTATACTGTTTAGTTTATAAACTAAAGTGCTGTGTTGTTTCTATGTCTGGGAATTATTGTTTTGAATGGAATATAAATATGAAAAATGTGTGTTGAGTACTTAAAAGTAGTAGGTAATATTTGTGGGTATCATAAGTAGGTTTCAATATGCCCCGCTTGGGCGGAGCACTGCCCTTTCCTCGTGGCGACGGCGAGTTCTTGCACCAGGCTCTGGTAAAGGCAGGTGGCCGCCTCGGTAGCGAAGGAGACGGCCGCACGCGTGTGGGCGCCCCCGCCGCCGGCAGCCGCCTTCAGGAGTTCGGCCGCAATTCCGTCATCACCAGGCGCCTTGTTGTTATTAAGCTGCTTCAGAGCCATTCTAATCTCGTACAGGCTAACGTCCGGGATACCTTCAGTATAGTGTCGGGTCAATCTATCTGTTAGGTCGTTTGCTAGATTCGCAGTGGGTTTGGTAATTGACGACATTGACGTGTACAACTGTCTATAAAAAGCCTCGATCTCTTCCAGAAGCTTCGATTTGGCGGATATGACTTTGCCATCTTCGGTCTTCAATTTCGTGAGCTGGCTCTGCCCAATAGACAGATCTCTTGCAAATACCTTGGAGCCAGTGATGACATATGATTCCGAAACGGGGTCGCTCACAATGGACCTCATAGGAAGGCTTATGGTCACCCAAAGAGCAATGGAAAGGGTTATGCTCGGAGTTTCCTTGCGTGATCGAATCAGGAATGAAAATATCCGCAGGAGAACCAAGGTTGCCGATAAAGCACGAAGAATCGCCAAACTTAAGTGGCAATGGGCAGAGAATATTGCTCGCAGGACAGATGGCCGTTGGGGCCGAAAGGTTCTGGAATGGCGACTACCTACCGGAAGACGCAGTGTTAGAAGGCCTCCTACAAGGTGGACCGATGACCTGGTAAGGGTTGCGGGGATCCGATGGATGCGAGATGCACCGAACTGTTAATTGTGGTGACACTTGGTAGAGGCTTATGTCCAACAGTGGACGTCTTTCGGCTGAAATGATGATGATAATGACTCTCCGATAATATTGGACTACGAAATGTCTTTATTGATATAAAACTGACCTGTTACTGATTGCCATAAATGGCAAAATGCATGGATACTACTATGGTATAGAATATGAGAGCGAAGCCAATAGAAATGTAACTAATCAATAAACAATTCGTTAACAGTAAGAAGAAAGAAAGAAAGAAGAAAGAAAAACATTTTATTTGCCGGAAAAGGCGCAAACTTATAACTAAACATATTGCAAACATTTTACAAGACAAAAACATAAATTAATCAAAAAAAACATATATGCGCCACATCCGAGCAAAACGGCCGTACGCTCAGCATAATGCCGTGTCCACAACGCAAAAATGCGACGAGTCCACAGCGCTGGTTTTCAGCACCGTCGTTGCTTTGCCTGAAATACAAAACAAATTTAGAATTGCAACAACCAAACTAGTTGGTCTCAAGGACACTAACGACTGCAATAACCGTGAATGCACAATTCAAATTTAATTGCTACAGGTTGTACATAAACAGTTCAACTTCAATAATACGACCTAGATAAGCTGGTTCAGTCACAGGGTAGAGAAGTGGAGAAGGTCAGCTCCGTATCACGAGAGAAAATACACCATACATAGATGCACTCGCGACATGTCAAGTAGCTTAAAATCTTTAGGCATTTATAAACTGACGGTTTTTGCAACAAACCGCTTACATTGATTTACATTTTATTAATCAATTATATCTTATGATTTTCATTTCGACGATTCAAAAACATGTATTTAATTTTTGATCTTGCCTAGTAGATGAATTGTTCAAGAGTCACGCTAAGGGTTAGGAGTTTTGTGCAGAACTTTACATCACAATCTGATACAAAAGTTTATTATGAAATTTGGTTAATCTACTCGCGTTAGTATTCCTCTCTTCTTTGTACAAATAAAAGGTCATACTAGAATTGTGCAGCGTGATATGTCGCCGAGTGAGTAGTTAGTGCACTCGCAACTGGTATTCGTTTAAGGCCCTAGCTCCCGAGCAGTGCCATAAAACAGTGACTTTCTGAAGCCTACTCCTCGGAAACGGCTAACTTAATAGGTTTGAAAAAAAATATAATGTTTATTATAGATTCATGTACAACATTATTAACATATGACTTTTTCGTATGACTAAAACTTTTGCAAAAAAAAAAAAAATATCAACATGTATTTTTTTCATTCTCCTTCAAACAGCTTTGATCTTTACAAATATGTTTACACAAAAAAAAAATAGCTGGTTAAGTGTTCTTCAGAATGTACATAGCATAATTATGTAAATCAATCAATATTTCGCAAAGAAAATGGTTTTAAAGGTCAGCGGGGCTCTATGCAGGCAGGCGGCAGTACAAGTATGTATGCATTTAACTCCAGCCAGATGTTCAAGGGACTATACGCCTTAAGATCTAATTGATTCGGTTATTGAGGTTTTGCAGTGAGTCCGCAATATTTGCTGAAGCGCGTACGGATGACTTTTACGTAATAAGATGCAAGCGGTTTCATCATTGTTAGGGAGAGTACGCGCAATGACATTCTCAAGATAATAATTATTTAATAAATACATTGATATTTCGGTAAAGGTCCGATACGGTCACTCGGGGTAAGCGTTGTAAGGGGCGGTTAAATAACATGCTCTCTCTTTCCCTCGAGCGCTGATTGTACATACGTCTGTATAACTTGAATGACCTCGAAAAATGCTTAGTTGTCGTTTTGTACACACGTTTGTACGATTTTTTTTTAATTTTTTGGTGATTTACGTAAAAACGCGCAATTACGTAATAATAATACCCCCCCGCGCTCGAGGGGATGCGTTTTGTAAATGTATATTGTATCTATTTTGTACCTACTAACATAGTTTATAAGTACCGTTTGTTATAAACCGTTATAGATCATTGATCTTCATATCTGATTTAAATTACATTATTATTTACCTACTAACTTCTGGCAGCGGCTTCGTCCGCATGAATGTTGGTTATTGCGACACGAAGCCGAAGTGAAAGACGGATAGAAAGTAGCCTATGTTTATCCTTGGAGTTCAAGCCTTACCAAATTTCATCAAAATCGGTTTAGTAGTTTAACCGTGAAAGCGTAACAGACAGACAGAGTTACTTTCACATTTATAATATTAGTGTTGATACTTCGCTACGCGTCCGTAAGCTTGTCTTCCTTCGTTGTTTAAAGTTGGCCTTCTGTACCTGTCTATCTAATGGTTCAATGTTGCTTCCTAATGGAATCGTGTCGTCGGGCGCAACACCATTCGAGATTAACTTTAATTAAGTGGATGTTATTTGGAACTTCAGCTGGGAGGAAATTTATCCTGTTACATAAACCTATGTACGGGGTAGATACCACTGCATTCTTATTTGAGTGGTTACTTGGATTGGACTTGGCTTAATTGATAGAGCGGACATTTATCATTGAATCACACAAATATTATAAAGGCAAAAGTTTGTATATGTGTGTGTGTATGTGTATTTGTTACTCCACGATGGTGGAAAGGATTCGGATGAACACGGGTAGATGTGCTTGTGTGCCATGTCCTTTAATAACACATAGGATATACCTACTTTTTATTTTGGAAGTATGTTCCGTTGTAAGAAATATGAGTAAAATCATTGACAAGCGCTTTTGTTCAAATATCATAGTTTTTTTTTTTAGGTGGAAAAATCATCTAATGACAAATCCCGCTCTTGGGCGGAGATAGTGTCAGACTTTTACTGACTGCCCAAGCGGGGCATACCTCTACCGTGTGCTCCACCGTGTCCTCCAGGCGGTCCACACAGTGGCGACACCCGGGCGTTGCTTCCGCACGAATCCGGTGCAGGAACTTCCAGAACTTACCGTGTTCGGTGAGAACCTGCGTCATGCGGAAGGTGAGGATGCCGTGAGGTCTTTCCAACCACGCTTCAAAGAGGGGACTTACCGCCATAATTGTGGCGTGCCCAAAATATCTTAGTTAAAATACACCATTTAACCCATTAAAGATAAATATGAAGATAATTGTTATTTATTAATATCGATAAAATAATTTAAACACACGTCACTAGTAACCAAATATAATTTACCATTATCAATACCAATTCACAAAGGAAAATGTAATTAAATACTTATTAACAGAATAATTCCTGTGGTGTAGTTTATTAAATTCCCCACCAATAACGGGGTTGTATCAAAATTGATTTGCTGCACGGACTTCCAAGTGAACATTTTACAAACAAATTCATGCACGTATTCAAATTTGGCAATTTCAATAGATACAAGTTGAGTAATTTGAAATGAAAATCGACGCTATCCGGAACTAAATGGCTGAGTGGTTTACCGTGTAGGTGTCTAATTAAAATCGCCTTTAGAAAGTGTTCGAGTTTTAATCGAACACTAAGCGAAAATGCATAATTGCATCGAATGCAAGTATGCACATTCGCTCGTTCACCAAAATGTGGACTAGTTCGCGTTCGGATCTCGTTAGAGCTACACGCACTCAAAACCAGTACCATTTTACCATTACCGTTACCATTTTACCATTTTATCTGTCTAGTAACTAAGTGTTGTAGTGATTCAGTGTAATATAGTTATTTTCCTTACAATTTGAGACTTTAACTTACCACACAAACCATATCCTACCATCAATACGCGAAAAGAGTGTTAGGTCACCATAGCGCCAAGCACTACTTTTTACATGGTCCTTCGAGCATTTATTTACCAGTGACTACCAAGTGAAACAGTGCCACGCGAACCAGAAGATCGCTGCAGTTTCGAGAACCTTGGATTGCAGTCGGTCGGTTGAAGCTATAAGGTCAGATCAAACCATTTATTTATACTTAATAATATCAAATAATTTCTTACCAACTTAATTATGGAGTCCGATACTTTGTTCATCAACCAAACGGAACTTTATGAAATCCTGAGCAAGTTTTTAGCCAACATAAAGAAAGATGGATCCGAAAGGAAAACCGTCGACAATTACAAGCGCAAGGCTCAAATGTTAGAAGCATACTGGCATGATTATCAAGAAAACCATAGGAAAATGTGCGAGTTTGCGGATTTTGACCACATTTACTTCAAAAAAGGTTGTTTCGAAACAGCCCAGGAAGTTTATTTAAAAATCAAGGAGATTATTGACAAAACCATGAGCCAATTAGGCGCGAAGCAGCTGAAAGATGAAAGCCCCCGTAGAGTCGAAGCGGAAGAGGTACAACCATTGCCAGGTAACCGGGCTAAGCAGCAGCTAGACGCGGAATATAGACGACAGGAAGCTGAGGCGGCACAGCCACAACCAGGTACATCGTCTCGCTATGAGGAGTTCCCACAGCGAGAGCATTCACTTTATAAAGACAGAGGCTCCAGCATGCTGAACGGGTTAATAAAGAAGCAGAACATTAACTTCAAAGCGTTCATGAGAACCGTGAGTAATATACAAGTAGACAAGTTCGAAAATCAATGGCAATTCGAGAACGCTCTAAAATCGTTGGATAGCCGATGGAGTGAGATCGACAAGCTTCATTGGGAAATTGAAGGAGAGGAAGGAGGCGACGATATCACGTACCAAATAGAATTCTGCAAGCACGAGGAAAAGTACAGCGAGTTGACAAACGAAATCAACAAAAAGATGTGGGCAGTGCGGCACCGCGAAAAATCAGCTCCAAAAATGGACATCCCCGTATTCAATGGGACCTATAACCAATGGGTTCCGTTCAAAGACTTGTTCAGCGAAACTGTCGACAAAAACCCGTCGATGTCTAATGCACAAAAGATGCAGTTTTTGAAGAGTAAGGTGACTGGAGAAGCAGAGCGCCTGATCCACCATTTACAGATTAGCTCTGACAATTATCATGTATGTTGGAAGATTTTGAACCACAGGTATGGCAACAAGAAGTTAATTTTCACGTCCCATATTAATATACTGCTCGGACTTCCCAGCATACAACAGCAGTCACTAGCCACGATAAAGAAGCTGCATGACGTAACCAAGGAGACGTTGCACGCTATACAGAATCTGGGAGTTGATATAACAACTTGGGATCCACTTTTAGTGCACCTACTAGCGCAAAAGCTTGATGACGACACCTTCACCGAATATATAGAATCAGTCAAGAACCCTAGAGAGCTACCTGAGCTGCAGGAGTTCCTGGAATTCTTGGAAACAAAATTTACAGCGCTAGAAGCGTCTCGACGCAAGCAGGAACCAGCTAACCAAAAAACCACGCCACATCAATCAAGCAAAAACCATAACCAAAACCAGAAGAAAAGTTTTCATCGCAATAACCATCTATCAGGCAACAAAGACAATTCCAAGTCTAACATGAATGCGTTACATGTGTCGCGGTCAATAACCTGTGCATTGTGCAATTCTGAACACGGGTTGTGGCGTTGCCCTGAATTTTTGCAAATGACGCACGACCAAAAGGCAAACAAAATTGAGCTATTAAATTACTGTAAAAACTGTCTATGCAGTCATAACAATAAACCGTGTCAATCGAGCAAACGATGTCGCAAATGCTTAGGTACACACAACACTCTGCTTCACGAAGCATTAGGAAAACAAAGTCCAACTGAGTCAGCAGAAGAAACCTCTAACAAGAGTGTAGCAACCAAAAGAAGCACACCTAGGTCAGCTCACGTGTCTTGGGATGACATTTCTGAAGTACTTTTAGCCACCGCAATCATAAAAGTAAAGGGAGTTGATGGAACACAGCACAAGATGAGAGCCTTAATTGACCAGGGTTCTCAACTGTCGTTAATCACCGAAAACGCAGCTCAAACATTGGGATTAAAAAGGGATCATTTTAAAGGTCAAATTTACGGTGTCGGTGAAAAAGAAAACAACGCGAAGGGAATTTTACAAGTAACGCTGCAGTCAGCAAATAGCGAATTTACTTGTGACACGAACGTCATTGTCATGAACAACTTGATCAAGCGACTGCCAAATAATACGTTTACCAAACCAACAACGTGGAACCATATCCACGGGATACAATTAGCCGATCCAGAGTTTCATATAAGCAGACCCGTAGACATGCTTCTAGGCGCAGATGTTTATAGCAAGATTGTGTTAGGAGGAATCTTAAGAGGAGACAATGACAAACAACCAATCGCCCAACAGACGCAACTAGGATGGCTACTCTGTGGATCCATGAAAACACACTACCAATGCAACGTAGTTCTCAACAACACAGAAGACCTTCTGAAATATTGGGAGAACGAAGACATTAACCAGAAGATAGAAATGTCCAACGACGACCATGAGTGTTTACAGTTCTTTATCAAAACCACTAAGAGGCTTGAAGACGGAAGGTATGAAGTACGATTACCGTTTAAGCCAGAACACAAAGACAAATTAGGTCAAACTAAACCACAGGCATTAGCTCAATTTCGGAACTTAGAGAAGAAATTTGAGAAGAACAGCGAATTGAAATCAGATTACAAAAAATTCATGGACGAATATTTTGCATTAAATCACATGACACCATGCAGCAATAACCAGGAGCCTGAATGTTACTTACCACACCATGCAGTCATTCGGGCAGAATCTACCACTACCAAACTTAGAGTAGTTTTCAATGCCTCGGCAAAGTCTTCATCAGGGTACAGTCTAAATGACGTCATGTACAGGGGTCCAAATATACAGAAGGATCTTCAAGAGCTTATCTTGGAATGGAGACAATTTCAATTTGTATATACTTCCGATATCGAGAAGATGTACAGAATGATCCGAGTGCACCATGAAGATCAAGCTTACCAAAAAGTACTTTGGCGAGAATCAAACAACCAACCTATAAAAGCCTTTCAACTCGTCACGCTAACATATGGAACCAAACCAGCCGGCTTCTTAGCGATGATGTGCCTAAAGCAGCTAGCATCTGATGAGAGACAAAGCTTTCCGGACGCAGCAAAAGAATTAGAAGAAAGTTTCTACATGGACGATTTTTGCGGAGGGCGTCATTCAATGGAAGCAGCAAACAAACTGAAATCAGATCTCATCAAATTATGCCGATTGGGAGGATTTAATCTAAGAAAATGGACTTCGAACAAACCAGAGCTATTAACCGATTTAGAGAGAGAGCAATGTGACCAGTCAACATACGAGTTCAAGCAAAACGACTCTACCAAAACATTAGGTCTCCGTTGGAACCCACAGAAAGATAATTTCACCTTCAACTCGAAGATAGAACCTGAATCACCTACAATTATAACCAAAAGAGCTTTACTTTCGGACGTTTCCAAGCTGTTCGATCCATTAGGGTGGTTAACCCCCTTGAGCACTACCATGAAACTCCTGTTTCAAAATGTCTGGTTGTCAAACATAAAATGGGATGATGCCCTACCAGAGGCAATGAACTCGGAATGGGCTAAATTAAAGCAAGAATTTCCGGAAATAAACAGTATAGAAGTCAACAGATGGTTAGGAATGGGACAAAACCAAAATATAGAATTATACGGGTTCTGCGACGCCTCCAACAAGGCATACGCGTGTGTAATCTACTGTAAGGTAAAGAATGAAGAAAAGACAACCATTACATTAGTTGCCGGGAAGGCCAGGTTAGCACCCATAAGCAAAGCCTTATCAATACCGAGACTAGAGCTAATGGGCGCTCATCTGTTAGCACAACTTATGCAAAAAGTCAGAGGCTGTTTATCAGATTACCCTACGGATGTCTACTGCTGGACTGATTCAACTGCAGTCCTAGGATGGATACAAGGAGATCCCGCCCGATGGAAACCATTCGTAGCAAATCGGGTAGCAACAATCACCAAAACCATACCATCAAAACATTGGCAATATGTGAAGACGACAGACAATCCAGCGGACTGTGCAAGCCGTGGTTTGACTGTCCAGCAACTTAAGGACCACAAATTATGGTGGCAAGGACCATCGTGGCTATCATCATACACAAACCAAGAAAACCATCATACCATTTATGAGACGAATTTAGAAGTAAAGCCGTCCTTCTTAAAACGAACCAACGCGGTAGTCATTGAACAACCAACAGAATCCCTGACCACCGCAATTATTAAACATTTGATCAGCAATTACAGCTCCATTACAAAAATCATACGTATTTTTGCATGGATACTGCGATTGCCTACTTTGAATAAACAAGACCGCCGACCCTACCTCGAATTACATGAACTTCGTCGCGCTAAACAGCTGATAATAAAAAACGTTCAGCAAGCAGAATTTGCAAACGACATAGATTCATTGAATAAACACGGAAGAGTGCACTCCAAAAGCAAGATTTTGAGTTTAAACCCAACCATAGATGAACGCGGAATGTTACGTGTGGGCGGGAGACTGGAAAACGCCCATATGAGTCCGGAGATGAAACATCCTATCATCTTACCTCACGATCATCAGCTAACCACATTGCTCATCGATCAAGCTCATAAACTGACCTTCCATGGCGGAGCGCGTTTAACATTAGCAAATCTGCGACAACAGTACTGGATAATTGGCGGATACATGGCCACAAAAAAGTTCATAAGAAAATGTGTCACATGCAGGAAACAAAATCCCTTGCGGCAACACCAGCTTATGGGAGACTTACCAGAACCAAGAGTGAATCCAGAACAAGCATTTCTTCACTGTGGCGTAGATTACACCGGCTTCGTAGAGGTCAAGGCAAACAAAGGACGGGGAATTAAAACCACAAAGGGGTACATTGCAGTTTTTGTATGTATGGTCACGAAAGCGGTTCACCTAGAACTCGTGTCAGACCTGACCAGCTCTGCCTTCTTGGCAGCCCTAACCAGAATGGCAGCCAGAAAAGGGGCTCCGCGACATATGTACAGTGACAATGGCACTAACTTCGTAGGAGCAAACAGGATGATACAGGAAGAATTCAACCAACTTCGCAAAGGGTTCAGTGAAAGTTTCATGACCGAGATAGCAGAGATGGGAATAGAATGGCACTTTAATGTGCCTAGCTGGCCTAATGCCGGTGGGCTATGGGAGCGAGCAGTACGTAGTTTAAAACATCATCTCAAGAGAGTTATCGGTCAACAAAGACTAACCTTCGAGGAGTACACCACACTATTAGCTAGACTAGAAGCGTGCCTCAACTCGCGACCTCTTTGCGCGTTATCCGAGGATCCTGACGACGTGAACTTCCTAACACCAGCTCATTTCTTATCTGGAAGACCAGGAACAACTGTAATAGAAACAGAGCAAGATGCTAGAACTAGATGGCATCTAACCAGCAAATTATTCCAAGACCTTTGGAAACGATGGAAGACTGAATACTTGGTACAACTCTCATCGAGAAGCAAATGGATGGAACCACAAAAAAACATCGAAATTGGAGATCTAGTGGTAATTCACGATGAGAATCTACCTCCAGGAAAATGGGCTCTTGGACGGGTGATCGACACACACCCAGGAAATGACGGTCTAACCAGAGCGGTTTCATTAAAAACCAAAAATGGAGTCATGAAACGTCCTATTGTGAAACTCTCAGTTTTGCCTGTAAACCAAAACAACGTACTCGTAACGACACCAGAACCAGATGTAAAACCAATAACCAAATTGACAAAAAGGAATAGAAAACCGAGATCAAAAATCGCAACTGTAGCAACTGTTTTATTGTATTTTTTCATGCTGATTCTTCCATCTTACGGTTTACACGACGTCAAACCATTTCCAAACAACCAGACACTTTATTTTGATCCTATTTCAAAGGTACAACTAATTAGGGACAAATGGGCATTAGTCATGTACTACGACATGAGACCTTATTGGGCAGGCATAACCACCTATAACAAAATAGCGGACTATCAAGAACGATTGTGCGCAAAGATTGAATCACAAAGTCATTGTAATACGATCGTGCAGCAAGCCCGTCACAACTACCAGGAACTGGAGTACTACAATGAACTTTTGCTAACACAGCATTTTGATGTCCACGCCAGACAGCGACGCACCGCAGGGAAGACGGCGCGGCACAGACGAGGTCTAATCAACGGTATCGGATATCTAGCGAATGACTTATTCGGTGTGTTGGACTCACGTTTCGCTGACCAATATGAAAAGGACATTGAAACCATACATCGCAATGAGAAACACCTGTCCAATCTATGGAAAAACCAAACTTCCATAATCGAAGCAGAGTTCAACCTCATGAAGAGGATGGAAATCACTGTAAACAAACAGCACAAACTGATAAACAAGAAGCTTTTGGATTTGCAAGAAAACGCGAGCACTCTCCAACGCGAAATACAAAACATTTCATACGTCAATGACTTCACATTGTCAGCGATGTCTGGAAACAGCTTGCTACAAGGATTGAGACGACTTCAAGACACATTGCTCGACGCATTAACAGATATTTATCACGGGCAAATAAGTATACATTTACTGCCACCAACGCAACTTAAACGGGAACTCCAAACCATATATAGCCAGATGCCAAGCGAACTCACACTACCAATCACCAATTTAGACACAGATCTTCAGTACCTTTATAAACTACTGAAAGTCAAAGCTAGAGCGACTCAAAAGTTTGTTATAATTGAAGTTACTTTTCCGCTAGTATCCAGAGAAAGTTTCAAATTGTACAAGATAATACCTGTACCGCATCAAACAAACACCATTAAGACCACAATCATACCAGTATCCGAATACGTAGCTGTCAACCTAAAGAAGGATTCCTTCTTTAGCATGTCCACACAAGAGCTCACGGCATGCCTACACCATGGAACAACCTTTATGTGTCAGCTGCTAAAACCAATAACAGATCTTCAAAATGACGAAAGTTTTTGCGACAAGAACACGGAAACCAACAAATGTAAAGTAAAACAAACCAAGTGCACAAACGTATGGCTTGAATTACATTTGACTTCTCAGCACTTTTACTTTTGTTGTGACACCTACACAATAAAAATAATATGCGGCGACCATGTTACAGTCCGTCAGCTGAGCCAAGCCGGGGTCATTGGCATAGGTCAAGAGTGCGTCATCAAAGGAAAGGATTTCGCATTATACTCAATACGCCATCAGTCCAACCAAATGAACGTTTCGCCAACCATGTATATGCCTGAATTTGATCAAATTAATCACTTGGTTAACATCAAGATCCCAGACGAAAGACAGACTGATGACGGTAACCTAACCATATCCATGACCAGTTTGGGGGAGGCGATAGAAAAACTGAAGAAAAGCGATTCAGAAATAGACGACATATCGCCACATGATATCCACCAATACGTAATTTGTTACGTGTTGATGTCAATCGCTATATGCGTAGCAGCTGCCTGGTTGTGGCGGACCGGGCGATGTCGCCTGTGTCGAGGGGCCGCAGCTGGACACCGTGGCGATGAATCTCACCAGCACCTGACCACGGTGACCGCACCGCCTCCAAAACCACGACGCCACAGCGAGAGTTGCTGCCAGCAGGAGTTTGCAGCGGCTTCACTGACACCGAATCCAGCCAGAAGACACGAATCATATTATAGTGAAGTGCTCAGTGCCAAAGATCTAAAGGATAAAAGTGAAATCGGTTTTCGTTTACACGATTGTGCCAAACGGTGGCCTAGTGCGAGCTATAGTGCTATCAAACGTGGCAAAAATACGAACACACGCAATCGAAATATTGATTTAACTTTGGAAGACTCTATAGTGTAACTTCAAATCGGTGTCAATGTATTTAATAATTTATGATTATATAAGTAGACTAATAAGCTTATACTGTACTTACTCATAATTTTTGTACTTACCAGTTAAGATTATCTGTTAGAATCGAATTTGATTATCATACTGTAGTTTTTAGCAATCATCCCGCATTTCTTCTCGCTCTCGGGAATATGTTCGAGTTTTAATCGAACACTAAGCGAAAATGCATAATTGCATCGAATGCAAGTATGCACATTCGCTCGTTCACCAAAATGTGGACTAGTTCGCGTTCGGATCTCGTTAGAGCTACACGCACTCAAAACCAGTACCATTTTACCATTACCGTTACCATTTTACCATTTTATCTGTCTAGTAACTAAGTGTTGTAGTGATTCAGTGTAATATAGTTATTTTCCTTACAATTTGAGACTTTAACTTACCACACAAACCATATCCTACCATCAATACGCGAAAAGAGTGTTAGGTCACCATAGCGCCAAGCACTACTTTTTACAGAAAGCTCTCGCCAGTTAATTATTTAACCTGATAACAGACGGCTGCTTTGTTGTATTCGAAAATTTTCAAGTTTTCATTTCTTCTAATTAATTTACCTATTTCCTCCACGGTTAAATTGGATGGTTAAAATAAACGAAATAATTTGTTCGAATTGATCAATGCTATACCAACATTCATTATAGTTTCAGTTCAGCTTCGTTAAAATGAACAACCATTTTTGCGCCGAAATTTTTCATAGATTATAAAGATATCTGGAGCAGCAACAGGACCATTAAAGGCTTATCTAAACCAATTATCTTAGACCGATAAGGGATAAAATTAATTGCAGAGCCGAAGCGAAATTTTTGGGAAAAGTTGTTACTCCTAAATTACGGTTGGTCACATTAGATGTAAATGAGTAACACGTTCAAGTTATCTCACCCTGCAAATTCACTTTGGCCAGGCTCATAAAAATGATACATTGCCATACTTGGGTGGAGCTTTGGGGGCTTTAGACGCTCAGTGCGACGTCCTAAGGGAACGCGTGTACCATAAACATAATCGGTCTCATCAGCTGCTGCCTCTATCGATGGGAGATCGCGCGCACATTTTTATGGTGTCCCGTTTACGAGCCGCCAAAGAATTTGTTTTCATATAAACTTTTATGAGACGTTGATTGTGTTCTGCAGTGAAAAATGTTCTGAGAATGTTAGCTGTAAAAAAACCGAGTTGTTTTTTCTCTCTATTAGGGTTCAGATTGACTTAATATTATGTTTGAAGCTTTCATTAAATCAGGAATTCTTCTAACAAATGCTAAGTTGAAGATACTTAAGCGACTTTGGTTTTCGATAAAAATAGATAGGCTGCCTTCGTTTATAAGAAACACGGGTAACAAGGGGAGGATCTGCAAGCCAGAAAGTAGCTGAGGTAGGGCACAGGCGGGCGTGCGCGATATTGCACAAACTTTTTTGACGTTCTAACAATCTTTTCTATATACCTATTTTTCTTAGACAGAAAAAATCACAGTAAACTCTCTCGGAAATTGAGCTTCTCGTGCCTCCAACATATTATCCCTATAAATTTACCTGACATCCTCAATATTTCAGGCGTTTTCACCGACCTGACCTCTTTTAATAAATCCCTATGTATATCTACACGTGAATGGAATGTCTGTATAGGCTTCCTCTTTTTGTATTGTATGAACGATACAATTGGTATTATTATAGATCTGCCCGTTTATCCCTCTTGTCCACATTAGGTATGCGGTTTTACGGAGATTTATTTATTTACATATTCAAGCGTTGAGTGTTCGAGGTAGGAAATGAAACCCCGTAACATCTGTTTGGGCTACAAAATAAAACAATGTCGAAGGTTGAACCCAAATCCTGAAAGTTTATAAGCCAGAACTAAATTGTTTCAGTGTGACTGATTTGGGCAACAACAACTAACATAAATATCTATACTAATATTATAAAGAGGAAAGATTAGGTAGAGAGTTGAACACCAAATATTTAATACTTTATTAGCTAACTTGGCAAACGTTGTTTTGCCATATAAATTAACAAAAAAAAATGGGAGTGGGGGTAAGAAAGTAAAAACCTACTACCAGATCTACTTTCAGATCTAACAAATATACACAAAAAAATGCATAAAAAACGGTCAAGCCGTTTCGAAGGTCTAGCGGACCCAACAGACATCGTACTGTTCTATTAGCAGAACATATTATAATTAACTAGCTTTTGCCCACAGGTTTGCCCGCGTACATAAAATATATCTTATGTCACTCAGGAATAAAGCAGCTTTCTATTGGTGAAAAAATTTACCAAACGGAATCAGACCAGTACTTTCAGAGATTACCTCCTACAAGCAAAGAAAAAACAAACTTTACCTGTTTATAATATTAGTACGGATTTTGACTTAACAAATAATACTACATCTATATCCCTGTCTTGTTCCAATTTACCCCGTCTTGCGTCGACTTGTCTTCGCTTTGTTCCTTATTATCCGGTCTTATTCCGTTTTGTATAGTTTTCTACTGTCTTGTCCCGCCACGTCACGTTTTGTCCCGCATTGTCCCATCTTATCCGGTTTTGTCCCGTCTTGCCTTGTCTCGTCCAGCTAAATGACGTAATTTTGGACATAACCTTTTTTTATTTGTTATTATTAGAAGGATTCAGAATTTATTGTTAGGCCCGGAGATAAAGAAAAGGCTTATGCGCGTTAAAATGTTGAATTTATTCCCACATACATGTTTGTGTCACATAAATGCATGTGTATCAAATTCAATTTGATCAGTGCCGTGGATTCAGTGTAATTTGGCTGTGATAGACCGACAGAGTGATTCTATATGGGCTCTATATTTTTTATTTGGGAGCCCTTAAAACGATCACCCTAGAACCTTTAATAAAAAGACTAACATAGAATAACACTTTCATCTTTTTTATAATATCTTTTCATCAATAAAAGATAAAGGTTACCTAATAAAAAAATAAGCTGAAAAAGTAAGTAAAGTATTTCTACCAGACAGCAGTGATGGCCCCGATGGTTAACGGGCCCAACTTACGAGTCATCTTCGCATCGTGAGTTCAAACCTAGGCATACGCCTTAATTTGTGGAATTTATTTCATTACCCATACTCCCAAAATGGTGAAGGAAAACATCGTTAGAAAACTGGCATGTCCTGGAACCAAAAATTCGAAGACATGTGCCATTCACCAACCCACACTAGGCTCGCATGGTGGATTACGGCCCGTTCCTTCTCTTAGAGAGAAAGTCTGAGTCCCAGCAGCGGGAACAATATAACGCCGATTAGGCTTTTAAGCTTACAGTTATAAAAAAAAAAATAAGTAAAAGAATTAAAAGAATATTCCTTGTATACAGATTTTAATTAATGTTATGCATCATAAATGTTTGTATGCAAAGTTTAGTGACCGCCTACCGGAGATGACCGACCTCCATGAAAATTACAACAGTTTGTTTACACAGCTAAATAATTGACTAGTAATTATTGGATTGTGGTTAATTAAACACTCGGGAAATTACAGGCCCTTTTAACACTTTAAATCAAACCTTTGATGAAAATTTTTCATGAAAAACTTTTCAGATTTTTCGAAAAGGGTTGCAACTACGCCACACTAGACTTTGAAACAGTGTGTGTGGCATAATCATTAACCGACTTAAAAAATGAGGAGGTCCTATGTTCGGCTGAATGTTAAAATTATTGTATTTTTAACGTCAACGTTATTTTAGCATATATATATATTTTTCCTTCTTTTTTATTTGTCATCTGGGCCTCAGGTCTCCTCTCTAGGAGTAGGAATGGGTTACAATCCACCACGTAGACCCAATCGGTGGCAGTGACCTCTCGCGTCGGGTCCTGGTTCGGGCTATGGTCCGAATCAAGGAGGAATGGCAGGCGGTCGCCTCCTTCTGCGAAGCAGTAATAGCCGAGGAGGCCGCATGCGTGAGGAAACGAATGTCCTCACACCCCAGTCGCCGAGATTCTAACCCCGACTACCAGCCACGGTAGACGCGGGCTTGCGGACGTCGTGCTATGGGTAGCTTGCCGTCCGGCCGTCCGGTAATTGACCGGAACGAGCTCAGTCGTCAACAGCGCGTAGTGATCCACGCGCTCCTCAAAGAGATGTCAGCAAACCGTAGGGGCCCAGCAGGGCCGATGCCCACTAGCTATAGGACCGCGGGGAATTTCTGAAAAGGAAACCCGTAGTCCTAGAACGCAAAGGGCAACTGAAGGACACAGGTGTGGTTTTAGTCAGAAATAGTATGACACGCCCTTTCGCTCCGCCCAGTGCGAGAGAAGTCATCGGATGATTTCCACACTTAAAAAAAACCCACGTAGACCCAGTATACATTGATCAAGGTCACAAAATGTCTTCGAAGTTTTAGTTTTAGGATATGCAGGTTTCCTCACTCTGTTTTCCTTCATCGTTTTTATATTATCTACTATTTACACTTCTTTTAAAAAACGTGATTAACATATCATCATAACATATATTGTGTGATTTAACTCAAAATAAAACAAAAATCACTCCACCTACTCCTTGCAGTATAAAAAAGAACTGTTTTTTCTTTGGTAGATAATAGTCATGATCACAATGCAAGTAGATTTTTCCAAGAGATGAATACCAAAGACTTATTCAGCATTATATCAACTTTTCAGAATCGCAGATCTTTTGCTATAATTAAATTAATCCTTTCTTCAGCCTTTTTATGAGAACCTTTTCCATTCTTGCAATTAGTCGCTAAGTGAACAGTTTCTTAGAAGCGCAATGGCTGCATAAAAACTTTCTTTGGCAAACTTCTTTTCGTGGTAAGCAAACAATAGCTTGTTTTATTTAATTTACTAATAGACTTGGACAAATATTTTAGGTCATCCATGACATGAGGACATTAGATATGATAAAGGGATAATATAAATACATCAAGTGATCTATATGTAGAACGCATCCAGACAGACAGGTCAGAGCCGTTACGGTGTTTTTTTTGGCGGGAAATCATCCATTGACGTCTCCTGCTTTAGGCGGGGCGAGAGGGCGTGTCAGACTTTTAATGACTAAAACCCACTCCTAGTCCTTTCGTTGCCTTTCATACCAGGGCCGGGTTTTCCATTCAGAAGCGAACCCATGGCCCCAGAAGGCTTCGACCCTGCTGGGCCCCTACTGTTTGCTGACATCTCCTTGAGGCACGCGTGGAACAATACGCGCCGTCGACGACTTGGGCTCGGTCTGGACAGTTACCGGACGGTCGGACAGCGAGCTACCCATTGCTCGCCGTCCGCAAGCCCGCGACCATGGTGGCTGGAAATCGGGATCGGGATCGTAAAACATACTTTGCTAGCATTACTGATTCGCAGAAGGAGGCGACCGCCTGCCACTCCTCCTTGCTTCAGACCACGACCTGTACCAAGGTCCGGCGCGAGATATCGTTGCCGCCGATCGCCCCCACGAGGACACGGCGGTGCTCTACTCAAGCATACCTCTACCATATGTGTGGACAAGATGGAGCTTGTCCTCCGGGCGGTCCACACAGTGGTGACACCCGGGCGATTCTTCCGCACGAATCCGGTGCAGGAACCTCCTGAACTGACCATGTCCGGTGAGAACCTGCGTCATGCGGAAGGTGAGAACGCCGTGAGGTCTTTCCAATCACGCCTCAAAGAGGAGACTTTCCGCCATAATTAAGGCGTGCCCAGCATTGGGTTGCGACAGTCGCTGTCGCCATTCCGCGACTTGTCGCGGCAACGGAGTTTCGCCCCGGCCGTAGCATCTCCACGCGCAAATCGTGCATGCGTGAAAGGACTGGCGTCGTGCGTTGAAGGATCTCATGGTGGCAGGCCAGCAAGGAGGCTCGCCACTTCGTGGGAAACCGTGTGATGCCTGGGTAGAGCCTCCGGTAGGAGGTGTCTGGATCCCCTAAGTTGGGCAGGAGCCGATTGAGAAGAACCGACAAGAAACTCTTTCAGAAAATCTTTAACCAAAGGGTTTTGTGACTTTGCCTTGTCGTGCATTTTCATGACGCGGCACCGAACCATCAACTCAACACATCCCTGCACCGTATATCGCAATGCCACAGTCAGGCATTGCACCATGGGAATAGAAGCATTTACAACTTCAGAGAAGGTCATAAGCCTTCTACTCCTCCTAGTACCAGTAACTAACCTAACCATAGGTTGGGTTTATTATTGCAAACATTTTATTTATTGATATTTTTTTATATATAGCCTCATTTACACAATTTGAATTTGAGAACACTGTAGACTCCGTAGCTTCATGAATTACTTTCTATTTCGATCCATTTTTTTTTATTTTTATTTATTGTGATACAAAGTTGACTGGCTTACACTGTCCTCTCATACCAATTAATATTGTAATATGAAAATATTGTAAAATCAATCATTCTTTTAAAAGAGTAAACATGTAGTTTCTTGCCGGTTTTTTCCTTATGAAACGACTAATTGAAACCGTGTACTAGTTTCTGCCGTTTTATAAGTGATCATGTGATGAAATAAAAATATTATGACTATGAAGGAGATCTTTGTCGTGTAGTTGGAGAATATGAGTTAGCAAAAAGAAATATAATTAATATAATTGCAAAGAATACAATAGAACAAGTCTGTATGAACAAAGACAATCTTTTAAGTTTTAACAAAGTTGTTATTCTTGGGCTAATAATATCGTAACGTATTGTAATGTTTGTGGTGGTATGGAATAACAAAAACATTACCGTTTTCTTTTTACATAATACAATAGGTACTTATGAAACAATACGTTGATAGCGGAACAGTTAATATACTCGTATAACATAAAATCGGTAAATAGATGTCTTATAAGCTTCACAAGTAAACACTAATAAATATATTTTTATCGAAATTGCCAATATAAACGTTATTTTCCGAATTTATGTAGACATGATTCAAAATTATTATGATCAAGATCTTCATTTCAAACTAGCTTCAGTTAGCGGCTTCATCCGTGTGAAAGCAGATAATTATCCCAAGAATAAAAATTATCCTATGTGTTAATCCAGGATATTGTCTAGGTAAACCTTTTAGTCTCTCGTCTCTCTTATAGGTTGGCTAAGAACTTTGAAGAGTGAGTACAGAGGCGCCACGGCGCTACACTTTCCACCTGACACAGTTTTGGGAGGTTCCCGTGTTGGATTTAGCGGCAAGAAACGCCTGGGTGTCATCATTGTGCCGATCGCCAGGAGACACGGTAGAGCATACGGTGGAACTGACCTTGTCACTTCTTTCTGAAAAGTGCGAATAAGAGCAAAGGAGGTGGCGGAAACCGTAAAGCGGCCTGGCTCACGCTGGAGACGAAACGGGAATCGGGAGTCGCAGAGTGATTTCCAGCCACCGTAGGCACAGGCTTACGGATGGCGAGCTTTGACGGATTGTACGAAAGACTTACCGTGGTCTTCGCAAAGAACAATTAAAGGAACACTGTGGAAGAAGGATATTTTATATATCTATTTTCTGGCAAATAAATCAATTTTATTTCATTTCAAATGAATAAACATTTCACATAACTCGTTAGTATTGATTGGTCTAAAATTCATAATAATGATCGTACAATGCGACATTGATAGGTAAGCTACAAATAAGTTAGATAGCAGTATTATGACCCATCATTATCTACAATAATCGAAGTAATTTTGGTTCATCGAATAATAACACCACATTTTGTCGTTAGACGCAACATCATAATCAATTGTGTCACGGTATTTTTACCAAAGAACATGTTTACGAAAACATCACGAGAAGCCATGATAGTGATATCAATAAAGAGAGTAAATTATAAGTGGCTCACACAAGTCAATATCAATAGATACATAACAAAGGCCAAGGAATCGTTACCGAAGGGCTGGCGATCGGTCGTGTGATGGATGGCGTCCCAAGGGCCTCGGGACGTCACTCAATGTCATCGAACTTTGGCTGCGGATTTATACCTATTACTAACAGTATCGAATGATTAATAAAAGGAAATAATGCTTCGTTAAAAATGTTGGAAGAATTGTTTACTTTTTGAGGCTATAATATAATACTGTTGTAGCAAGTGTGAGCGCCATCTTTTTTTTCTCCTTCCAGCAGATACTGATAGGTTTTTCAAAATGTATTTAAAAAAAAAATCTTCTAGTATAATTTTCTTTACATTTTAATTTTTAGTCTTATAAAGTCGTTTAAAGCTTTAGGATCAATCTACAAGGTTAAGCAATGCTTGCCAAGGTTAGGGATGGGTGACCATATTAATATACCGAGATTCTTCTCTGCCCCATAAAGCACGTTAAGCAGTAGGTCCCGGCTGTTAGCTATTTGTAGATCGTGTGACAATTGTTACATCTGTAACAAAAAACCTGACACCAGACTTACCAAGGTATGTATGTAATTACACAACCCAGTAATTAGGTATTGTGGAGGTCAATTAGGCAGTCGCTACATATAAAATATCGTATTCAGCTGAACTTTTCCAACAATGTAGGAGAAAATAAATCAATGAATGGGCAGGGTGCACATTGCTCGCAAAACACATGGCAGTTGGGGCCGAAAGGTTCTGGAGTGGCGACCGCGCACCGGAAGACGCAGGGTTAGAAGGCCTCCTGTAAGGTGGCCCAATGACGACCGACTAACTACAAATACAAATGGGGTTTCTAATTGGGCGGAGGTTTCTAGAAAATTGTCATAAAAGATCATAATAGTGATCCCTCTAACACGTATTAAGAATCTGTTTTATCAAAATCATCATCTAATTAGAAAACCATATTTGTATGGATTATATATACCTTTACATAAGGAATCTATTTGTACCAGACACAGGTTCTACTTTCGTCTTAGAATAAAAAAAACCGGATTTTATGAAACTATTTTTTTGTGGATTCTGTTATCATTTTTGATAAAATAAAAACAGGATAAAATTTTCCTAGAATTGCTTCATAAACCTCCAATACAAAAATAGCTCGCTTATCAAAAACAAAACACTGTGTATCGTCAGGGTTTAAAACCACTGTAATATTCGAACAGGAAAGTTCCTATAGGGTTTTAATAATAATAATTTATAATAATATTAATAATAATTTTCCTTGTGTAAAAATTTTACGGCACTTACACGTGGAAGAGCTAGAGCTACCATCAGAAAGTTTTAATCAATTCTATTTTATTTAACTTCGATTGATGAACGAAACAAACTTAAGAACCGGACATTACCCACGAAACTCAATCTGACTTCGACTCGTGAAAGTACAGCGAAATTTCATAAATATACGAGTACCTATAGACTGGCTATAATCAATTATAACCTGTTCAATAAAGTTATGCCTCCGCCATTTTCTTGCCGTATCACGGTGACGTTAATAAAAATAATAGCTTTCGAGAATTCTCCATGAATGGTGAAGATATATCTATTTACGAAATAAGGTCGGCACGAAAGTAGGTAACCAAATATATACCTATTTAACCTTTCACAAATATATTTCTGAACACGGATACCATCATCATCATTTCAGCTGAAAGACGTCCACTGTTGGATACAGGCGTCCTCCAAATGTAACCACATCGACTGATCCTGTGCGTCATGCGTCCATCGGACTCCCGCAACCTGCACCAGATCAATGGTCTACCATGCGGGGCCTGCGTTACTGATACGTGGCCCCCATAATCTCGCTATAATAATATTGTTCTATTTCAGAACATGTTGTACCTATGTGCCAAACATCCAAATCTATTCTGTTTATGGCGGTAAGTCCCCTCTTTGAGGGGTGGTTGGAAAGACCTCACGGCGTCCTCACCTTCCGCATGACGCAAGTTCTCAGCGAACACGGTAAGTTCAGGAAGTTCCTGCACCGGATTCGTGCGGAAGCGACGCCCGGGTGTCGCCACTGTGTGGACCGCCCGGAGGACACGGTGGAGCACACGGTGGAGGTGTGCCCCGCTTGGGCAGAGCAACGCCGTGTTCTCGTGGGGGCGATCGGCGGCGGCGATCTCTCGCGCCGGGCCTTGGTACAGGCCGTGGTTCGGAGCGTGGAGGAGTGGCAGGCGGTCGCCTCCCTCTGCGAAGAAGTAATGCTAGCAAAGGAGGCGGCCGATCGCGTGAAGTAACGGTCCTCACGGCCTAACCACCGCTGGGATTCCAATCCCGATTTCCGGCCACCGTAGGCGCGGGCTTGCAGACGGCGAGTAATGGGTGGCTCGCCGTCCGGACCGAGCCCGAGTCATCGACGGCGCGTATTGTTCCACGCGCGCCTCAGGGAGATGTCAGCAATACGTAGGGGCCCAGCAGGGTCGAAGCCATGGGTAGTGTGAAAACGAAACCCGGGGCCCTGGGACGAAGGCAACGAAGGAACAGGAGTGGGTTTTTAGTCAGTAAAAGTCTGACACTATCTCCCACTCCGTCCAAGGGCGAGCTTTGTCATTAGATGATTTTCCCACATAAAAAAAAACTGTTCTGTCACTTGAGCATGAAAGAGTGGCAAACATACACAACAACACGCATACCTACTTCCGCCCTTACGATATTAGTGTGATAGTGTGATTTCCTGGGTAAGTCCCAGGCCTGCCGTCGTGGTAATGTGCCTCGGGGATTTGTTACATTACTCGCAGCCTCTAGATTATAACTCGTGTAGGACATTAAATAGATGAAGTAGGTAGCAGCTCTAAGAAAGTGTTTGGTCTCTAACGTATACATAGAGAATGGATTGAGCTTTCCCTATTCAAATGTGAAGTGAATACAGTCATTTTTTTTATTTGATTTGTCTCTCCCAGGTTAACTAATGAGGTTTTGGTCTATTTAACTTTAATTATCTGTAGCAGCCTTAACAAATTAAAGCCTCAAGCCAGGACTATCCAAAAGAACTTAAAACTAAACGAATATACGCCAAGGGCACCCCATGTGGGACTCGGACTTCGCCACACGGAGATTCTGGGGGTAGGATAGCAAGAGACAGGCTGGATCAAAATAATATACATAGATTATTATTTACGGTTGTATTTTAAATACGGCGCGAGGTAGCTCGAGCAAAGGACGGAATGTACATTGACGGAAACGTAGCAGCGGGCCTCACGACGAGGACGGGAAGACGGTGGTCTGTGTTTGAGAAGAGTGCTGGTTTCTCTTGAATACTGGCAGGCAGGTATGGAAGAGCTACAGCGATCGTCGTCGTCTAGTTGTCTACTTGTAGAATTCTGATTTGGCCACGTAGACTTGTAGTGTCACATTCGTTACTACGATCTACAGAAAAAAAAGAGACAGAGTTATTAACGAAAACTGTCTCTTTCTACAATATGTATGAAGAATTATTTATTTACTTGTAACTGACTTATTTACTATAAGAGTAAATAAGTCAGTTGCAAGTAAATAACCTAAGTATAAAACACTAGTGTTTTATTCAATACTAGCTGACCCGGCAAACTTCGTACCGCCTTCAATGAATGTTGTGTATGTGTTAGATAAACTGTCAAAGGATAACGCCATCTACAGGCATTACCAGAATGGCATTATTCAATTTATAATGACATTTTAATTATAGATTATAGAGATAGGCGTTGTATTCGAATTTCTTTTTCGTGATTTTTTCCATTTTTTCTCACCATTTAAACTTTCCCTGGACTAGCTCGAATATTTCAAGACGAAAATTAGCCAAATCGGTCCTGTCGTTTTTGAGTTTTAGCGTGACTAACGAACAGTTATTCATTTATAGATTATTCTCAATTCTTTATTGTATAAAAAAACTTATTATAATACACAGTGACAAATCATGTACAAAAGCGAGCTTAACAGTAAGTTTTCTCTTAGCAAACCAGTGTACAAAAGCTACATAAATAATCCACCTACACAATTATTTATAAATAAATAAGTGGTTTTTGTTGTATCGCTCAGTCTCTACACTCTCTACTCTATTTCTAAAGACAGATAATGTGTGAGGTGACTAAGGCGTTACGATATTAGAGCAATAACATTAACAAAAATATTATAATGGTTATAAGTTATTTGTCCCCTGAACATTAGGTAATCACGCTATAATAACATACTAATATTATAAAGGCGAATATTTGTATGTATGAGTGTGTGTATGTTTGTTACTCCTTCATGCTGAAACTGCTAAAGGGATTTGATGAAATTGAAACACGGATAGACCATGTCTTCGAATAGCATACTGGACACTTTTGATCCTGGGAGTATGTTCCCTCATTGCAGGCTATGGTCTACCCTTGTGCCAAATCCTTTCAGCCGTTCAAGCGTAAAGACGTAGCATACATATTGGCCAGATCTTAGAATTGATCACTTCATAATATGGCCAAATAAAACTGGCCAGATCGTTTAAGCGTTAACATTAGAAGATATAATGTCAATCGTCGTTTGGCCATATCATTGATGTAGGATTTCTATAATAATAAAAGGTCTAAAGAAAATAGGCCAAACGATTGATATATCATCAAACTTTAACGTTTAAAACGATCTGGCCAGTTTTACTTGACCATTTCATGAAATGATAAATTTTTAAGATCTGGTCACGACACATATATCACAAATACACAATCGCCTTTATAATGAATATTTAATAATAGTGTGAAATGTGGTGTATCGAGTTTATATAACTTACAACTACTAGGGCAGAAAAAAATATCTTGGATTTTTTAAGATCCTTTTGCTATTTGACTGAGGGGAGAAGAGGCTTCTCAATTACAACTACCAATTATTAGAATAGAACAAGCTCGATAAAAACGTGATATCACTTTTGAATATTACGTTTTAGAACCTAACGCGTAACTCTAGTAGAAACGATAGGATTTCTTTTCAAAAACTAAAAATGACTAAATCGAAAGATATACTAAAATCCGTAAAAAGGCGTACAAAGATGTATTTGATGTTGTAATTACCCGTGTTTTTTCAGCTAGAAAATTGCTGAGTCCGTTGAGAGATCAGGTTGAAAATCAAACTACGCATCATCAATCTTTGTATTAAGTCTTTCAAAATTCTTTCATATGCCTTGGGAAATCTGACGCAGATGAGGCCGATGATATTTATTTTAAATAAAAACGAGAGGTCGAATAAAGAAAAATAAAAACCGGCGCTTCTTTTATAAATATTAAAATTTCTTCTGACGAGTCTCCAAAGGCCGTCCAAAAGGTAGATCGATGACCTGGTGAGGGTCGCGGAATCCCGATGGATGCTAGATGCACAGGATCGGTAGTTGTGTTGAAACTCGAGGGCGGCCTATGTCCAATAGTAGAAGTCTTTCAACTGAAATGTTTTTATTTTTTAGGTGGGAAATCATCCAATGACTTCTCTCTCTCTAGGGCGTTGCGTGAGGGCATGTCAGACTTTTACTGACTAAAACTCAATTCTATGTTTCTTCTTTGCCTTACGTTCCAGGACCCTGGATTTTCCTTTCAGAAGCGAACCCATGGCCCCGGTAGGCTTCGACCCAGCAGGGTCGTAGCCAAACCCTAGGGGCCCCTAGGGTTTGCGAAGGACGACTGTCTTTTGGAGGAGTTATACAACGTCTATACTAATAATAAAAAACTGGGCAAGTGCGAGTCGGACTCGCGCACTGAGGGTTCCGTACAAACTTACATACGAATATGTAAACAGTTTAATTTCTGAATGAAGACTCGAAGATTTTTCCGAATCGCAAAAAAAAAAATGAATTGTGACATAACAACAAATTTACTGTTTTAAGATTTATTTCTATATTTTTGCTATAAGACCTTGATTTATGCCAAATTTCAAGATTATGGGTCAACGGGAAGTACCCTATGAATTTTGATTCCCTTGAGAGTGTCGAAATATACGTTTTTTATGACATAAACGACCGCATCTTTTTTTTTCGTTAACTTAGATGTTTGATTTTTTCACAGCTTCAAGGGACCTCAGACTTGAGTATATGGTTTTAATTTCAACTCAATACCTCCACGCGTTCCCGAGATAAAGGGTTTTGACAGACAGACAGACAGACCGACAGACAGACAGACGGACAACGAAGTGATCCTATAAGGGTATCGTTTTTCCTTTTGAGGTACAGATCCACGCCTACGATTTCAACTGAAATGATGAGTCTCCGAAAATAGCCTACTTACAAACGGTTGATTTTAGAGTTATATAAGCTAGTTTTCCATTAACACTTCTAAAGATAAATTCTAGTTAAATCACCAACCATGTTTTTCAGGGCTCATTTTAGGTATACTTTATTTGCAAAAAATATCATGAGTTATTGAAATATGTTAAACGTCTTAAAAACCACACGAAACCTTTGTCAGCCGTATAATTTATGTTATTTTTATCTCTATGTTTTTGGCTAGGACCGCGCTTATTTTATTTGAACAAAAATATTTGCGGTTGTGACCCAGAATAACTTAATAAAATACTTTGGTATCGTTTTAAATATTTTGGAGCTGTAACACGAACGTGACTATAAAGACCATGTATAACAGTAGGTACTGTAAGCATTTGTCACAGGGGTAGCATTTTCGCAGTATCTGCTAGGTAGTATGACATTTACGACAAAACCAACAGTCGATTATTCTAAAAAATCTCCTGCGCATCAGAATTCACATTGAGTTAACCTTTTGAGTGCGTAATTAGAGACACAATAGTAAGACGCGCGCGTGAACGCCGGCGTTAATGCGGGGATCAACAGCTTACGACAACAATTTACCTACTCACGTGTGTCATACGACGTTTTTCAATACACTTGTGAAGAAAACAACAGTAAAACTAGTAAAATTTTCTGTGACATGGCGGTGAAAATCTGTTTTCATAAGCGCGAGCATATTTTTTTTTTATTTACCCCTAGAGGAAGGCTAAGGTATTTTGATCATACTGCCTAGTCTTATGTTTATGTTTTCTTGCGTGAAAAGAAACGATGTCTTTCGTAGTGACAATAGAATACGGATGTAACATTTTCTAATGATTTTATAGTATTTAATTTTATTTAATTAATAAAGCCAGTGAACTTACTTAAAATGGCGGCCATAGACCACAAATTAAAACAAATTTTTAACCGACTTCAAAAAGGAGGAGGTTATATGTTCGGTTGAATGTATGTTTTTTATTTTTTTTTTTATGTATGTTCACCGATTTCTCGGTCAATGGTGGACCGATTTTGAAAATTTTTTTTTTGATTGAATAGATATGCTTCCGAATTGGTCCCATAGAAATATTGTTATGATCTGATCATGAACTTCGAAGATATGGAACAGAACTCCTCATAGGATCACAGCAGAACCGTCGTAACAAGCAAAATTACGTTGTTTATACGTGTAGTCGATGACTGACTGAAAGTAGAGGGGGAATATATCGAACTGATCTGATGATGAAGCCTGAAGTTAGGCACCGGAACTCTGTAATAAATTAATGTAATCTAACCGTGTTTGGGATTATTAGAATTGTCATGAGATGCACTCTGGCTATAAGGTATTTAAGTTTGGCTGAGGGGTACTTTTTAGTGGTGGTACCATAACTAAAAAGTGTAAAATAAAAAAACTTTTTACAAAAAAAAATACAACCGACTTCAAAGTAAAAAAAACACTGAAAAGTGCAAAATAACTAATTTCGGAAGTCGGTGTTAAATAACGAAGAGACAAAACTATTATAGAAACACCGACTTCCGAAATTAGTTATTTTGCACTTTTCAGTGTTTTTTTTTACTTTGAAGTCGGTTGTATTTTTTTTGTAAAAAGTTTTTTTATATTTGAATGTACGATTTATTTATTAAATGTTTTTATTAAAAAAAATCGTTTGTACAAGTTAAATTTGTCCATTTTAACTTGTAAATTGGATGAAATAAGTAAGTAAGACATTAATTTATATACTATTGAACGCAATAACATAATGGGAATTTTATTCGAATTCAAAATTTGTTTTGCGAACAAAGAGGTTTAACAAAAAGGTTTTAACTACATTATAGCACTAGTGCGTAATGGTAATCAAAATGTCACAGTTTGGTAACGAGTGCTGCGGTCACTTTCTGAGCAAGTGTTTTGAAAATGATATAACGAGTGTAATATTTCCAAATTACTAATTACAAGCCTCCACAAAACGGTAAAAAGAAAGTACATACAAGTCAATTAATTAGTAATATAACACCTCTGTTAGTTATCATTGAAAAATGTTTGTGCCATTTGCCGTCGTAAGGTAGCCGCACTGGTGCAGAACAAGTCGATATTAATGTCCCTAGGCAGTCTATTAAAATCAAGCGCACTTCTTATAGAAAAAAAAAAACAAATATACGTAGTTGGTCAATGCGAACGGTACACATAATATTGGTCGCTGAATACTTCATAATTTTTAATAATTTAATTTATGAATGCAAGTAACGTGTATTGATTAACTAAGCCTTAGATTACATTGGGAATGCATAATGTACACGTCAGCTTGCCTTCTGCTCAATATGCCACTGAACATTGAATTGCGATCAAGAAGCAGATGTTACATTATACAAACGAGATCGGCAAGCATGGGTAATAGTAGACCATTAAAGAAGACATTAGACGCAATTTAGGGAATCCCTAATTAAATACTAGGATTTGAAAGCGGTTGGGCCTGTGTGGAAAGGGTATTATATTAGTTAACTAGCTGCTGTCAGTGGCTTTGCCCGCATGAAGAAAATTGTCCCAAGGGCACATATTCCCAAGATAAAAAGTCCTCTGTGCTATTCCAGATCATGGTCTACTCGTGTGTAAATTTTCATCCAAATCCGGTCAGCCATTCAAGCGTGAAGTAGTTACAAACATGATGGGAACAAAAGTATCACATGCCTTAATACAGAGGCTTTACCACGACATCTTAACTTAATATTTAAAACTTCTTAGGGGTATCATCAAAATCGTATCGTAGAGCACTGTAAATACCTAAGTAAACAAGTTTCGTTTAGAAAAACGAGACACAAAGATGAAGTTGATAGGAGAATAAACGCGACCTGGAAAACAGTTCTGGAATATGAAGGAAGTACTAAAGGCTAAGCTACCTACAGAACTAAAGAATAAGGTAATGGACTCTTGCTTGCTTCCTGGTCTTACCTACGGTTCACAAACTTGGATATTCAATAACCAAACCAGAAATAAGATCCAAAAAAGTCAAAGGGCTATGGAGAGGAGCATCTTCAACATCAAACTGAAACACAAGAAAAGAAATAAAGATATAAGAAGTGAAACGAATGTCATAGATGCTCAAATCATGCCCAACGTCTGAAATAGAAATGGGCAGGACATCTCGCCCATCTTCCTGATGATAGGTGGAAAAAACGAACCACATCATGGCCAGGCCCAGGTGGACACCGGAGCAGAGGTTGCCCATATGAACGCCGGTCCGATCTGACTGGATTAACAAGGCCAGGGACAGATCCAACCGGAAAACCTTGGAAGTGGCCTATACCCGAAAGGGACCTTAACAATTTGGAATCATATTTACCCGTTTTTATTATTACTTACTATTATTTGTTATTTTATTGTTTAGATTATCTTTTATTTACCTTTACAAAATAATATTACAAATGTTAAGCAAAAAAAGACTATATTATTATAATTATCATCAAAATATAACTTCTTTCGCTCTAGGTGATGCGAGAAGGATTGTCACACTTTTACTGACTATAACCCACAGTATTCCTTCAGTTGCCTTTTGCGACCCACGGTAACTCTTTCGAATCCTTAGCTCTGGCAGGCATCGGCTCTAACTGGACCCGTCAATCTTGCTGACATTTTATTGAGGCGCGAGTGGAACACCACGCGCCGCCAAACCGGGCTTAGTCCTTACCTACCGGTCGGTCGGATGACAAGCTACCCATTGCTCGCCGTCTGATAGTCCGCGTGTCAAGTTATCTAAATCATACTCCATCCGGCTGTTAATAAGTGCAAACGTAACAGAGAGGCTCTCTTTTGCTTTAATATTATTGAGTAGTTAATAATATGTATTTTTAGTACCTAGATATAAAAGTATACACGAAGGAGATGGCAGGATGATCTGGACAGATTTCGCCAGAACTGGAAGGAGGAAGCGTGTTAATGTGTGAGAGTACAGTCAAAAATAGAAAATCTGTGAATCAGCGGAGTCTACAGTATTCTCACATTCATACTAATGTATTTTTTTTTTTAGTTTGTAAGTTTCTGTACAACACCTTGGACTTCATCCGTAACGTTGTAAAAGTGCTTGTAAATAAATAAATACTATAAAAAGAGACTATTCAAAAATAAAAATAAAGTAAAATAGACAGTTTTTCGACTTTCTTCGAATATCTACCTACAACAGCGAAGTAGGTTTACTAACGTGATAATTTTATCAATGGTCCCAAAATCAACAAGTTCAAATGCAAATGTCGTTCAAAGTGTTTGCGATGTAGTTACTCTCTGAGTAAAACTTGATGTTATAGTGTGACCCAGTAACCGTACATACAGCTCGGCTCTTAAACTTAACGCTACGAGTTCAGCGCCGTCGCATTTTTCAAACCATTTGCACCCAGTTATGACATAAACATTGCCACATTTTCTTGAAAGACTGTGTAGTGTCTATAGATTTTATACCAGCGAAAGGCTAATGCTTTTTCAATTATCTATGTTTGATTCTATTTCTAGTTTTGCTAGGACTCATGTTGTTGCTATAAGCTTAATGTGTGTCTATAGAATCTGGCGTTTATCGAATCTGACATTTGTAGAATCTGACATTTATCGACTAAACCGAAATTATTATAATAGAATTGTAACAAAAATGTGACATTAATAGAATCTGGCAATTATAGAATCGGGCATTTATAGAATCTGGCGTTTATAGAATCTGACATTTATAGAATCTGGCATTTGTAGAATCTGGCATTCATAGAATCTGGCATTTTAAACTCGTCTGACATTTGTAGAATCTGACATTTATCGACTAAACCAAAACTTGGTTGGCAAAATTTTGATGTAAGTACAATAAAATATTGCTGAAAGGGTACACTGAGGTACACTGTAATGTACCTTCAGCCACTACAGACGTAACGTCCGTGTCTATCTATCGCGTCTATGTTTGCGATAAACTCAAAAAAATTATGAACGGATTTTCATACGGGTACCAATAGACAGAGTGATGAGGTAGTTTTAAATGGATATGCCTATTATAGTGGAGAAAAACCGAGAATTACAAAGACTTGTAACACCCGTGTGAAGCTGTTAGTTCAGTCGGTAGTTTTATTTAATAAAAGTATATACACAGTGGGTATAAAAATTCAGAATAATGTGAAATATGCAGAAAAAGTATCTACTTTTTTCTGCATTTTCACATAACATTTTAATATTTATCTATAACTGACGATTGTAAAATCTCTTTAGAATAGTCAGTTATAGATAAATAGAGATATTTATAAAGCAGACCGATTGCCAGACTGAGACCACCGTCCTAAGTATAACCAATAAATATGATACTTACGTTAGGCCGCTCTTGGAATGAAATGACCAATAACAATTGACAGCGGCAACCCTACTTATGCCACTGAACAATCTGTGCAAGAAAACCCTAAAAGACCGAAGGAACCGTAATAATATTATCGTGTCCGTAATCTGAGATATTTAATAGAAGTGGACGGTGACTCGATGCATCCACGTTGCAGTTGTAAAACGTGCCCAGCGTACAAGATGCCGCCGGAACTTCCAGCTTCTTAGCGTTTTAAAGCTTTAACAAGACAAATTCTTCTTAAATCGATTTATAGGTAATGCTAACATTGATAGCATGGTGGTCATCCCACCCATACTCAAAAAACGTTTCGGGAACACATTCATCGTGCGTACAGCTAAGGAGTGGAATGCCCTGCCGGAGTCTGTGTTTCCTGATAGCTATTATAAGTCAAAAGTTTATAAGTTACTTCTAGGCAAGCTTGCTCCATTGTCGACCACATCGTAACTTACCTTCAGGTGAGGTAGTGGTCAAACGCGAGCCTATTATTAATAATAATAATAAAACAATAACCCACCTGCTCCATAAGTCAGGTAGTACTGCGGAGCCTAAAAATTATAGACCGATCACGTGTTTGCCGACGGTCTATAAAGTTCTTACATCCATACTGAGAAGCAAAATTAATAGTCATATTGACAAAAATTTAATCATGTCACCTTCTCAGAATGGATGTAGGAACGGGTCCCGCGGTACTAAGGAGCTGCTCCTCATTGATATGACCATTAGCCAACAGGTTCGACGTTCCCGAAAGGATCTGTCGACATGTTGGATAGATTATAAGAAGGCCTATGACTCTGTTCCTCATACATGGCTCATGAGGGTGCTGGAATTGTATAAAATAGATACAACACTACGCACCTTCCTGATGTCGTGTATGAGGCAATGGAGTACGGTCCTCCGCTATCCAGGATGTCGACATACCCAGAGGAATAGCGAACCTGTAAGGATCGAGCGAGGTATATTCCAGGGAGATAGTTTGAGTCCACTTTGGTTTTGCCTAGCCTTGAATCCTCTAAGCACACTGCTGGAGAATTCAGGTCTAGGCTATCGGTTGAAGAGAGGTGGTCAGGTAATATCTCACCTACTTTACATGGATGACCTGAAACTTTTTGCCCCCAACAATCTGCAACTGATGGAGCTACTGAAGGTAACTGAAACCTTCAGTAGTGCCATCAGAATGGAGTTTGGTGTGGACAAATGTGCGGTCATGCATGTAAAGCGAGGGGAGGTTGTGGAATCCGTGGGCACTCAACTCACGGATTCCATAAACCTGAGATCCCTCTCTCCAACCGAAACCTATAAGTATTTGGGTATGTCGGAAGCTCTAGGCATCAATATCACTGACATGAAGCAATCGTTGAAGGAGCGTTTTTTTGGACGCCTGAAGAAGGTATTCAATAGCCTTCTTTCAGGCGGAAACAAGGTGCGCGCCTTCAACGGTTGGGTCATGCCGGTATTGATGTACTCTTTCGGCGTACTCAAATGGACTCAAACGGAACTTGACGCCCTGGATAGAAGGGTCCGCACACTGCTGACTGCATACCGAATGCATCACCCACGATCGTCGGTGATGAGACTGTATATCCCGCGGAAGTGTGGGGGTCGAGGCTTTTTAAATGCTAAGACCCTACACAACCGCGAGGTATGCAGTCTCAGGGAATATTTCCTAGCTGCCGACGTGAGTATGCATCGAGATGTAGTGGCAGTGGACAAGGGACTCACCCCGCTCTCCCTGGCTAATGAGAACTGGCGCAAACCGGTAGTGCTTGACACTAACGATCGCAGGGAAGTATGGCAGAGCAAAGAACTTCACGGACGCTTTTTCCGGGCCCTTCACGGGCCCGATGTAGACCAATTGGCGTCCGTAGCCTGGCTGCGTTCCGGTGACCTCTTTGGGGAAACCGAAGGTTTTGTCTGTGCCATTATGGACGAAGTTATCATGACGAATAACTACCGGAGATTTATTGTGAAGGACGGCACGGTTGACATCTGTCGGGCATGTCACCGTTCGGGAGAATCAATTCGTCACATTATCTCTGGTTGTTCTCGTCTAGCTAACGGAGAGTACTTGCATAGACACAACCTTGTAGCCAGGATTATCCATCAGCAACTTGCTCTGAAATACTCTCTTGTGGAATCGGAAGTGCCGTACTATAGGTACGAGCCCGATCCAGTTCTTGATAATGGTCATAATATCACTTTGTACTGGGATCGGTCTATCATCACTGACAGGACTATTGTAGCCAATAAGCCTGATATAGTGGTGGTGGACCGAAGCGAGAGGCGTGCAATGATTGTTGACATATCCGTTCCGCATAACGAGAACCTCGTGAAAGCCGAGAAAGATAAACAAATCAAGTATATTGACTTGGCTCGCGAGGTTGTCGACATGTGGGATGTGGACTCGGCGATCATTGTACCGATAGTCGTGTCGGGCAATGGCTTAATAGCCAAGAGCCTCGACCAACACCTTAGGAGGCTCGCGTTAGGCGGCTGGATCAAGGGCTTGATTCAGAAAGCAGTACTCCTGGACACGGCTCGCATTGTTAGGAGGTTCCTCTCTCTGGAGCCCTGACCGCCGGTAGCTTGGACCCTGTTCCCGATACCGGTGGGGTACTATTTTTTATATTTTTAAATGTTTTTTTTGTATGATTTTGTTTAAAAAAATATTTAAAAATGTAATTTATATGGTATTTACAATCAATAAAGAGAATAATAAAACAATAAGCAAGTTTTTACAGTATTTTTGAACCTATTTAATAGCTTCAGAAATACTGTAAAAACTTAAAGGGTATTCGGTAATTGGAAGTAATAATTATTAAACTCCAGATGAACTCCAGGATCCAATCGAGTGTTGATTCCCAAAATCAATTAACTCACTACTACAATGAAAACAATAACAATACGGATTACCTTTGTCACAAAACTATAGTCCTGCCTCCCAATAATTATTTCGGAAACAGTAAAAAGATTAACCTTTTTCAGAAAAGAAACACTACTGGAAAAGAAACCGCTTTGAAAGACGAACATATCACGAAATGTGGAAATATGTATGCTTGAAGATTATACCTACGTAACGAACCTACCAAAATATTTATATACTGGCCTTTGCCCGGTTTCATTCACGAGGCCTTCGGGATCGCGAAAAATGTTTTCCTACTGTTATGTAGGGATATTATACATTCTGTTAGGCTGTAAGAGATTTAAATATTATAGTAGTACCTACACTTTAGCAATAAATTATATCTCCATTATACTTTAATCTGGGAAAGAGTCCCAACAATAAGGACAGTACCTTCTTTATTTAAGTAATTTTTTTAAGCTTATTGTGCTAGCGGTCATAGCAGATATTTCGTAGTTTTTTTAGAGCCACCGATCAATATAATGCAATTTCACTTTTTTGATTGACTGACGTTTTGACAATTCGAAAGTGCCTGTAAATGGTTTATGGGTTTCGATTTCTATGGGTATATTTCTGTAACCAACTAACAAAACAGCATGTATTTTTTAATTTGTACAGATTAGCTTTATCCCTTACTGGGACAAATGACATCTTTAAAATAATTGCTGTCTAAGTGCAAAATAAAAATATTTGAAGATTGTTCTCCTGATTCATATAGCGCGTCCGTTTGCCATTATCCGAAACAAAAAATGGTCGATGAAGTATTTTCCTTTTGATACATCAATATAAATTATAATTATATCGAAAGGACATGAATTGTCCTCTAATAAAAAAATGTGTTTTAGTTAAAAGAAGTGTCCTTTGTGTTTCTAAAAAAAAAAGAAGTGTTTGGCGTATAATACTGATTAATATGACGTAAGCTGCGCTTGACTGTACTTGGTTGGGTGATGATAATAAGAGTCTGGCTCCCCACGCGGGGGTAAGCCAAGCCAGTCGTTCAACGGACGAGCTAGAAGGCAAACGTGCGACTGGTTGGGTCAAATCCCAGTGTTACGAAGGTAAATATCATATATGTTTGGTTCAAGTAGCATACTGATTACAATGCCAACTTTATAAAATTTATTTTATTGTTTTAAAACTTCAATCTTTGTTTCGTGTGATGCTTTTGGTTTATAGATTCGTGTAGAAAAATAACAATAATTAAGTCTATATGTATGATGAGTTATGCATGATTGTAGGCAAAATCCTGATTTATATGTGCCTGAATCATATGGTTAAAACTTCATATGAATCATTAAATACGTTTGTTTTTCCTTTCTTCAGCTTGAAAAAAGCGCTTTTGTTATATAATTTATCTATAGTATGTATTTATTTAGAAATATATGTTTATCAGTTATCTAGTACTTACACCACAAGCACTGTTTAGTTTAGGACTATGTGGCGTTATGTGAAAGTTGTGGAATATTATTATATTATAATTATTCTCTTTATCCGTTTTTTTACCGTGTACAACTCAGTAGTGCATAAACTGCACTTCAATGCCCCTAGATATCGATTAGATTTAATCCGCCTATCTCCATTTATTTTTCTTCTTCTAACTATTAGCGAAATTCATACATGGTACGAGCGAGATTTAATATTCTTTGAAAAGAGTTCTAATCTGACCTGTTCGGCACGCACTCAGCTGAATGCTGACTTTTTAAAAAGTGCATAAAGCTAATTGTATTATTTAATTATATTAAATAATACAATAATACAAATTATATTTAATTATATTGTGATATTTAATTATATTCTTTTTCTTGTCGTGCTTGTTAGTGGTCTTAAGTTTTCTACTTTTTCTTTTTCTACCTGTGAGAACCTGTAATTGGCTCAATGTCTCATATATTATTATTGTATCCAGTTTTTATAGCTGTAGGTTTTCCTACGTTTAAATAAATAAATGCATTTTCTGTATAAGTAAAATTCTCTATCTAATTTCTGTTACTTTAATATTGCAGTTAACAACAATGTCACTCACTGAAGACCAAAAGAAGGCGAAAAGAAGACTTGCAGAAGTAGTAGTTGAGCTGTACATGGAAAAAATAAACAGATAAAATAATATAAAGCAGCATTATAATAACTATCTAGTATCTAACAGAATGTATTGTTGTATTAAAAATTTCTTTTATATAACAATATGCTCGCTTTCTCATATAATACAATTATATACTAAAGTTTCAAAACTGTTTTACAAGAATTATTGAATTCACCAGATTTTTTCCATGATATCACTGATATATAATTTTATTTATAAAGACACATTATTGTTGTTGTTAAAATATGATTATTTTTTTAATACAGAGTCAATCTACATAAAGTTTTTCATTTTTATTTTTGTTTTTGATTCATCAATAAAAAAGGTTTGAACGTCGATATCTTGAAACCTACTTTGTAAAAACGAGTCCCTTATTCAAATATATGTTATTTAGTATACCTATTTTCATATGAACACAGAGCTGAAAGTGGAATTAAATTTTGGCCATATGAATCAGTCAAAGAATCAAATTTCGAAGAACGGTACGTACGGAATAAGGGTACTTATTTGAAATATAATATGTTTTTGATTTATTGACGAACAGGCTTATGCTTTAGTCTTCAAGCTACTTCTTCGGTTTTTGAATTAGCTATGCTTTCTACAGTAGTAACTTCTAGTGTCCGAATTTCTTGAGATACTATTTAAACCTTTATTTTACTGTACGTAATATATAAAGAACTCAATTTCATATGAAGCTGACAGCTACATATGAAATTACGTTCCTTAAATTGAAAGCTATACGAGCGAAGTCACATTCAAAAGCAAATATTAATTTCATTTTAAACATGTGCCAAAGGATGGTTTTAGCAAATAGACAGATTGCGGTTGTCCCTGTTTGTTTTTACGAGGGAATAGTTTTCTGAGTTGATTCCAGTTTATACGTTTTGCGTCTGGGATTCAAGGATTCAGAGAACTTGTGAAATGTTCAAGCATTAATAAAACCGCTGCTTTGGAAGATATTTTATATTAACCTATTGAATAAAACGTAATTGAATCTTGGGTTGTCCCTCACATCCTAGACGTTAAGTACTTTTCTCAATAAAATACTTTTACTACTAGCTTCTGCCACAGGTTTCACCCGGTTAATGTGGTCAAACTAAGACCTTCGTATCACCTTCTTGCTGGATTTGGCAACCCTATTGTATGCTCTCTTCTTTTGACTCACTTCATTTGCCTTACGCATACGAGCATGACACATTCGGTTTACCGCGTGTTTCAGTGCTTCAGCACGATTTATTCGGCGCCAAACCAAGGTCAAGCTTCACCAGATATTGTTACATCAGAGAATGGAATGTAATATTCCATCCCATATTACATGTATATTAAAATGTTTTATAATTGAAGTACTGATTGTATCTAAGTAATAATAATAACATTTATTTATTATCAAAAATACAAATTTGACAGAAAATAAAAAACCTGTATTACAATAGTTAATTTAAAACTTTAAACCCTGACTCCTAAACTAGGAAGAACCTGGGAGGCAGTGTTGAGTGACGAACAAATCATGAGCGTACAGCATAGTAGATTCGGAGATTGTAGACAAGATGTAGACTAAAAAGATAAGAAATATAAAAGTACATATTATATATATGACGGCGCTTTTGTATTTAAGTTAGTTTTCAAAAGATACCAGAGATGGGGCTAGTTGTTTAGAGCGGCGCTAGTGGTTTAGAGTGACGTGTATCACGTGACTGGCCACGACACTGACACAACACTGGGTGCTAGTAGGATGTAGGTCGACGGCGGGGCGCAGTATTAACTGAGCCCCGGTCGGACACACATGTATCCACTATGCGTTCAGTGGATTATCTTAATTGTGTTGCTGTATCTTTTTTTTTCGTTAACTTACAAGTTTGATTTTTTCACAGCTTCAAGGGGCCGCAAGCTTGAGTATATGGTTTTAATTTCAATTCGATGCCTCCACGCGTTCCCGAGATAAAGGGTCTTGACAGACAGACAGACAGACAGATAGACAGACCGACAAACAGACAGACAGAAGGACAACGAAGTGAGACTATAAGGGTATCGTTTTTTCCTTTTGAGGTACAGAACCCTAAAAACGCTCCGACCTTAAAGGTATTATTACAACACATACGAGATACTCGTACATGCTTATAAACGGTATTTAAATCTATGTAATTATCATCATTTTGATTGTGCAAAAGAGAACCCCAGGGTCCTAGAACGAAGACAAAGAAAGAAAAAAGGAGTTGGTTTTAGCCAGTAAAAGTCTGACACGCCGCCTTAGAGCGAGAGAAGTCATTGGATGATTTACCATCTAGGAAAATAAGGTGAAAATGTGTGCGTATTATGAAAATTACCTCTTTCAACTTTTTGAATCATTATATCTCAAAATCAGTGGCTCTTAGGAAAAGAAGTATGTAGTTAGAAATTTTTGTAGATAATATCTGATCTATAATTTTTGTCTGAACTAATTTTATGTTAAAACTTAATGTTTTGCTGAAAATGACGTGAAAAACTCGTTTTTGTGGCCTTTGACACCAAGTATTTATTTTTCAGGTGTCAGATCGATGAGGACTTTTTAGGTTTCATTTATGATAGTGTTTTAAACCATTCTACCAATCTTCAGCTGGGTGCGATTTTTTGTAACCTTGAATGTCTAAATTGACCGGACTCATTAATTTAATATCATCGATTAGTAATCAATCAATAAAAGTCACAATCAATAAAATCGATTCGTGTTTTTCTCTGAACAGAATAAAAAGTTCTTTTGTTTGTTTCTAGTGGCAAAGTTTCACAAAAGTTCCCCACTTTAATAAATGTTTTTATTAAGAGGGTGTTGAAATGATGTTCTTAGACAATAGTGCAGTGAAGGAACAAAGGCGAAATTCTGAAGTGGCGTAAGTGTACATAGGTCAATCCGTGCCGCCCGCTGAGTAAGGATGATTAATCGTCGTGGGGAGTCCACAACGAGAAAATAACTATTTCTCATCTTTTGAAAAGGCTGTCCGAGCAAAACTGCCACATGCAGACCGTGTCACGCTAAGTACTCACACATCGATCCTTGAATGCTGATTTTATTACGTATATTGCGTTTTGACATGCACCCGTCTCGCGAGCCTCGGTTGTGTAAAAATATTTCTTTCTTTTTATGATTTCGGAAACGTTGACGGAGATTAATTTGAAACGGTAAAGGTCTTTGAATAATATTCGTACTTATTTTTTTCCTTATTTTATTCTCCACTTGCCGAATCACGCGATTACGTTCCAATGTATGATTTTTTTCTTTCAAAAGGCGGTCAAAGAGATGATGAAATACTTTTCCCACGATACAAAATGTTGCAAATACTTTTTTGATGTCAGATCATCCTTGAATATCAAGAAAAATGCTACGAAAGTCGTAAATTTTTATCTCAAAAGCCATAAAAACGGGCAAGATTGCAGTAAATTGACATCGTATAATCGCATCTCCTACCGTAAAAAAGCGATCAATTGCTAAAATATGCAATAGAGATAACAATATTTTATACTGAAGCCTATTGATTTGTGATCAACTGATTTTGCAATATTTGCTCTTAACAAAACAAATACACCGGATTAATGTAATTGTGAAAACAAACATGGACCAAACTAAATTTGGAATTGGTATATAAATGCCAATAATGATTTGCTAATTAGTAACTTTATGGCCTAAAGCCGGTTAACGTAGATTCCACAACTTACCTATCTAATTATTGTATTAACCATGACATACCCTGTTTTGTAAAGAGGATGCAAAAAATGCAAAAAAAAAACATAATGCTAGCAAAGGAGGCGGCCGATCGCGTGAGGCAACGGTCCTCACGCCCCAAACGCCACCGGGATTCCAATCCCGATTTCCGGCCACCGTGCCGCGAGCTTGCGGACGGCGAACAATGGGTAGCTCGCCGTCCGACCGTCCGGTAACCGTCCGGACCGAGCCCAAGTCGTCGACGGCGCGTACTGTTCCACGCGCGCCTCAAGGAGATGTCAGCAAGCCGTAGGGGGCCAGCAGGGTCGAAGCATACTGGGGCCAAGGGTCTGATTCTAAAAGGAAGACTCGGCCCTGTTACGAAAGGCAACGAAGGAACAGGAGTGGGTTTTTAGTCAGTAAAAGTCTGACAGTATCTCTCGCTCCGCCCAAGAGTCGGATTTGTCATTAGATGATTTTCCCACTTAAAAAAAAGTGGAAATTAAAATGGCTGTAGATAAATAACTTTTTTGTGTGTTCTTATTTTCCTGTTACTCTTACACACGGTGTCTACGTGTCTTTTTTGCCAACTCTCCTTTTGCAGGTATTCTAAAGTAATTTCTGTAGAAATAAACGTCACCTTTGTACCTATTTTTCTGTTTCCTTCTACTTGTCTTTTTATTTTATGTGTGTACTTTAAATTGTTAAATAAATAGCACAAAGTAAAACACAAAATATTTGACTCAATACCATTCGTATGAAAGGATTACATACCTTCTATGTTTACCCATCGTCCACTATCATCTAGATATAACAAAATAATGATGTACCTACCAACAACAATCTATCCGGTCTCTAACCAATACACTTATGTACCCAGTACTCCTAGCAAATTGCGCATAAAAGTATTTCTAGTAAGTATTCATCACCCCTGTATTCAAAATAGCTCACCGTAATGAAAACGAGTCAGCTTCGATATTCCAGCACTCGGTTCTATTCGTTAACTAAAGGTACCGCATTATTAATGCGAAATGTTTTAATGGAATCGTCTCGGGGCAAATCGGCTTATTTCCAAAGAGCCAACACGCGCTGACTCGGCTACAAGCAAATAATATGCAGACTGGCGCAGCTGTGCGGCTAATTCTGCATAGACAAGCTTCATAGGACACGACAGATGTGATATTAATATTGGTAATACACAATTGTTTGACTAATCAATTTCGCCAATTGAAATAGTTTCCAAATTGGCAGCGTTGTGGGACAACCGCAGCAATTTAGTTTCATGTTCCTCGTCTCTTCTAAGATACAACGTTAATTTAATATTCCATACATATATTTCAGATTGGAGCAAGTTGTTTTCGGGTTTCTGGTTATCGTAGTAAGATCTACGTATATATGTAGTATGTCACAATTTTATTTACGATACTGAGCCATAGCGGACCCGACACGCTGTAAATTGGCACCGTATGAGGCGGCATGCAATCGTAACGTATTGGATTTAGTGCAAACGTAACATGTAGCCGATCTGCAGCTTGCATGCAATAAAAGGCATAATTTATCGATATGCTGAAACATCGACACACCATTCTACCTACGAGTAACTCAGTCGTTGATACGCAAAAGGTTCTACAGTGGTATACGAACTTTAATAACCTTTTACGTCGTATATGTTGATGTGAGGAGCGAACCTTTTGCATTTATTGGGCACAAATCTAATTCCAGATTTGCTAGAAATAAATTCGGTAAAATCGGTAAGAAATGGGATTACCTACATCATTATTTTATACTTCGTGTCTAATCTTACTTCAATAGAAATGATCTTTAGTCAAAAAATAATCATGTTAAGAATTAGCTGTCCCGAAGGCAGTTTTTTTTACTTATTGCCCAATGCTGGGCAAAGGCCTCCCCCCTAGGTTCTTTCCGACGTTCTTCTCCCGCGCCATCTCAAACCAGTTCTCGTGGTACGCGTCCAGATCATCTTGCCACTTCTTACTAAACCGGCCTCGACATCGCTTTCCCTCTGAACGAACCCGCTGCGTGATGACGCTAGCATAGCCTGTGTGCATGCAGCTGACGTGACCCGCCCAATCCCATTTAATACTGGCACCCTTTTTACCCACGTCTTTTATGCCCATATTTTGGAGCTCAAAGTGTCATTCCGTACAGGGTCAGCGCGGTCTGTTAAGCAGAGGTCCTGGCGCAGGGAGAGTCATACCAGGTGGCGGTCAAACTAGCGACACGCGGGGTTGTGACAGAAAGGATCCAGCAGCTGGGACTCGAGGTGGGACTGCACAAGTCCAAGGCTATCGCCACCGGGTTTCCAAATAACAATGGGAGGGGTTCACATCGGCGTCGAGCCAACGATGAAGTACCTGGGACTCGTCCTCGACAGCCGGTGGAATTTCGAGAACTTTCGACGTCTAGCTCCCAAATTGGATCGGAATGGGGCTACCCTCAAGCAGTTTCTGCCCAATATATAGGGCGACTGGCGGCCAAGCCGACCGCTTGGCAGAGAAATTTCTCAATCTCCTTCTTTCCATAAGAACTTTCTACAAAGTATTAGAAAACACTAAAAAAAAAGATGAATGTATTCCCAAGTTATGGCGTGATCAAGAGAAATAGGGATTCATTTTTAAATGTAAATTATTATGGATCCGCCCCAAATTTGCACGGATGTTACAAATCTTTGAAATCATCGACTTTTCTCTACTATAATATGTATTATATTATACAAAACCTAAATCTTCCTCAAGAGTCACTCTGTCTATTGTCAAAAATTGCATGAAGATCCGTTCAGTAGTTTTTGAGATTTTCGCGCGGTTTTACAGACAGATGCAGTGAGAGATTTTGTTTCATAATATGTAAGGAAGATTATTCTAGAATCCACTGATCCGTCACATGAAGCATCTATGTTAAATAACCCCTGACGGGTTATATCGTCACAACCTAAGCTTATAAGCTCAGTTGATTCCATGTTTATTTAGTCTGACCTCCATATTCACTACAGTCTAGTTGTGTAAATTACAAGATTATTCCCGACGACCACTGTCTAGTAAAATGTAAGTACCTACATGAATAAACAGTATTCCCAGTAGTTTGATTCAGAAGGTTCGTTTGTTCAGTCTTTGGGGTCGTTGAACTTGTGACTAGTGTTCACAACATAAGTTGTACGTAATTTTGCAAGTTGGTTACAAATTATGACTCATGACTTTCGTAATTAAAAAGAAAAATAATAAAGGTGTTTATATAATTTACAAGAGCATCGTGAACCTTAGTAACTTGCTAGCTTTTTTAAATTTTAACTATAGGTAGTGATCTCTCAATCAATTTGCTATTATTGTGTTCCCGGTATAATTAAAGATATTGTTATTATAAATCAGAGACTTCATTACTTTAATCGTTTAAGTTGTAACTTAATCGTCCTTTGTAATTTAAATATATGTGAATTTGGTATTTATTTACATTCTTGTAATCTAATTGTTTTATTTTATTTTGTTTGATTTAATTAGTAGATAATATTATTTGAACTGTGATTTTATGCAATTACAGGTAAGTACTGTCTCTCGATCTGTGAATGATGAACATGCTTGTTTGATTTGTTTACACAAGACCATAATTTCTGAATGTTTTGGGTAGAATTTAGCTTAAATTAAATGCTTCCAGAAGCAGAGTGCGATGCAGTGATGCGATAACTTTTTTTTTTGCGAAGTTGTATATCATTAGGTACCTACCGTACCTACCTAATGATAATGTAAAAGGAAAGATTTGTATATTCTGCTTGTAGTGAATAAACTCAAAAACTACTAGAACCTTTTTCAAAATTATTTCACCAGAAGAAAGTTTCTACATCATTAAGAGGTATATATTTTCTACTTTTATAAGAGCGAAGCATCGTGCAGAAGCGAATATAGGTATATAATAATACTGTCTGTAGTGCAATTTTAGACAATTTCTATGAAATCACGTTGTGTTTTTTTCTCTATCGATTAATTAAATCTTTGTCATTATGAATAGTCACGCTATTAGATTTTTCCCAATTCCTAAAATTATTTAATCGTATTTCACTGTACCATTAAACAATCGTGTAAGTTGCCCTATATAAATGCATAATCAGCCTTTTAATGTTCCCACTGCTGGGACTCAGGTCTCCTCTCTCTCGGAGAGGGAATGGACCGTAATCCACCACGCGGGCCCAGTGCGGATTGGTGAATGTCACATGTCTTCGAAATTTTTTTTTTTGGTTCTAGGACATGCCGGTTTCCTCACGATATTTTACTTCACCGTTTTGAGAGCAATGGTGATGAAATAAATTACACAAAGTAATGCGCCTGGCTGGGTTTGAACCCGCGACCTACAACTCATAAGTCGGGGCCGTTACCACTCGGCCACCACTGCTCTTGCCCAATGGATAATATGAAGGCTGACTACACCCATGCAGTACTCATTATTAGGGTTAATCTTTCACAAATTTGTACCCACATGTTCTCAGCATTTGCAATTGGAAGCTTATTATGAAGAAAAAAAATTGGATTCTCTCCAAGTCGACCCATGAAAAGAAGTTAGCTGAAATAAATTTAACAATCAGAGTCATTTGCCGGTTTTTTGTAGAAAAAACGATTGCTGTAAGTAGCAAAAAAAAAAACTGTTTTTTGGAGTTGGATAAGTAGAGGACAAATATACTTATGTAGAATAAGGATCTAAACACAAAAAAGTTGGATGTGTCTGAGATTGTAGATAATATCGACATATTTTAGAAGGAACATCAGAAGTCGCTTCCGAAATTTAAAAAAAAAGTTTACTTTTTTTCAGGTGTGGGTTTTCCTTTTCATAAATTAAAAATATTAATAAAAGTACATTTATAGCAATACTTTAATGTATAATCACTCTTGATTTAAAAACTCCCAGGTTGTAGCTATCAGGAAACACAAACTCCGGTGGGACCTCTGTTTAGCTGTACGTACAATCAATGTGTTCCTAAAACGTTACCTTTTTAAAGCGTATATGCAAACAATTTTGCCTTTTGTATATATTCCTATTAAGTTATTAATAAAAATAAAAAAAAGTATTAAAAAAAATTGCCTTTAACATAAGTTTAGAAAAATTATCACCCTTGCGAGTCAATTTTATCTCACACTAGGAATTTATTCTGTAGACCATGGAACAACTATCTGTAGGCAGGTTATAGAACTCCGTCCCGCACAAACCCGTGACATGCAGCGAAGTAGCCAATGATCAATCAAGATTTAATCGGTCAGATATGTACCTATACATAATAGGTACGTTACCTTAAACATCTGCATAATTATTATCTATTTTGCATCATAAAATATTTTAACTCCCCCCATACATAATACGAGTACTTATATTTCAAATTCAAGAACTTTCCTTACACTTAACAACATATTCAGTTCTGTAGACCAGTACTTAAATAATATCTACAGGGTACTAATACTGTGTTGGGCGAACGAACGTTAAGTTTCCCGAACTTGTCTTATATTTCAAGGACTTCAAGAAACTACTTACTAGATCTTTGAAGGAAATAATGAAAACGCTGTTTGTTATACATATGATTTACTCTATAGTAAAATACACCAAAATTATAGTAACACAACACATTTACATAAAACCACACCATAATTAATCCTCTATCAAAATTAATCTCGGGCCGTCCGGACCGAGCCCAAGTCGTCGACGGCGCGTATTGTTCCACGCGCGCCTCAGGGAGATGTCAGCAAATCGTAGGGGCCCAGTAGGGTCGAAGCCTATAACTGGGGCCATGGGTAGTGTGAAAACGAAACTCGGGGCCCTGGGACGAAGGCAACGAAGGAACGGGAGTGGGTTTTTAGTCAGTAAAAGTCTAACACTATCTCCCGCTCCGCCCAAGATTTGTCATTAGATAATTTTCCCACCTAAAAAAAAAACATAATAAATCTTATTACGTACCCACTGCTGGGACTCGGGCCTCCTCTCTAAGAGATGGAATGGGCCGTAATCTATCACACAAGCCCAGTTTAGGTTGATGGATATCTGCACATGTCTTTGATTTTTCGGTTCTAGGACATGCCGGTTTCCTAACCGTGTTTTCCTTTACCGTTTTAAGAGCAGTGGAGATGAAACAAATTACACTACGTAAAATGCCTGCCTCGGTTTGAACCTACGACGTACAACTCAAAATTCGGGCCCGTTACCACTAGGCTCACTCTTTTAAAATATTCTTGATTCTGTGGGTACAATAGCGGAATCGAACTAACTAAACAGAAAATAAAAATCGGGCAAGTGCGAGTCGGACTCGCGCACTGAGGGTTCTGTACAAACTTACCTATGAAAACAGAAAAAATCTTCGTAACTCAATTCCCGAATTGAATAACGTAGATTTTTTCGAATCGCAAAAAAATGTTTTTTTTTGTAACCTAAAGCTTCATGCCAAATTTCAGAATTCTAGGTCAACGGAAAGTACCCTATGAATATGATTCCATTGAGAGTGTCCAAATATACGTTTTTTGCCACATAAATGGTCGTATCTTTTTTTTCATAATTTAGTACTTTGTTTTTCAAGGGACCACATAGTATATGGATTTAATATCAACACGATACCTGCACGCGTTCCCGATATAAAGGGTCTTGACAGACACACAGACAGACAGACGGACAGCAAAGTGAGGCTTCCGTTTTTTTTTTTTTGAGGTACGGAATCCTAAAAATGCGATAGTCTGTGGTGGCATTATTAAAATACATATAATATACGAAATATATTTTATTTTTATTTATTTATTTGTTTCAGATACAAGATCCATATTTTTTTAGTAGGCACTTAAAATTATGTTAATAACAAAATGTATATAAACAAATACAAACAAACATTACCATATATACCAATCAAATTACACAAAAAATGTCAAAAATTTAAATTAAATAAAAATAAAATTAATCATGAAATTATTATGTCACATTATTATATGTAATGCAAAAAATTCAATATTATATTAATTTAAATAAAAGAAATAATTAAAAATCATTAACATTGCAATAAAATTAAAAGATTATAGAGATTTAGGACAGGACTTAGTTTCCTTAAAAATTATATTGGACTGGACAATTAAATTAAATAATCAAAGAAAAATTAAAATTATGATTAATCAATTAAGCATTCCTCTCGACATGTAATTGAATACAATGCCACAATATTGGGCATTCTATTCGACCCGCCACAACGCCAAGGATACCATTGCTACTGCCACGAACACGACTTAGCAGTGACGCAGCTCTTTTTCGCAGGATTGCATGAAAACCATCGACACGCGCGCCTGCAAACATGCCAGATGCACTACAATGCCGCGGCAGCCGCATCAGCATCCTAAAAGCGTTGTTATATTGAACGCGCAGGGCGTTGATTGTCTTCTGCGTATAATTGACCCATAGACTGCACGTGTAGAAGGATTGGCAAAACGCCCGAAACAGTGTTACTTTTACAGCCTTGCTACAGCGTGCAAATCTACGGGCCAACATGTTGCATCGGACAGCCAACGCCCGGCGCTCTCTCTCAATATCCTCGCCATCGGAAAGGTCATCCGAGACCCAGTGGCCCAGATACTTGAATCGAGAAACTCTTGGTAATGCCACACCATTAATGAATACTGGTGGTACATACCTGACCTTCTGGCCTGGTGATTGGAACACCAAAAGCTCGCTCTTCTTCACATTATACCTGAGCCCATGAGCCCCGGCATAATCCTCACACACAGCGAGTAGCTTTCTAACAGCGCTTATGGAAGGACCCAACAACACCATATCGTCCGCGTAACTAATGTTATTGACGTATTTTCCGTCTATAGAACATCCGACTTTAGTGCTGCTGAGCCTCTCGATGAGTCCGTTTACGTAAAGATTGAAGAGACGAGGCGAGGTTAAACCTCCTTGCCTTACACCACACCTCAATCTGTACGCATCGGAGGTCACGCCTGCCCACCTTACAACGTTAATTTGGTTGTTGTACCAATAATCAAAGATTTTCACAACTTCTTCAGGGAGGCTGGTTTCCGTCCTCATTTTGTGCCATAGCACATCATAGGACACCAGATCGAAAGCTTTCGACAGGTCTAGAAAACAGGCGTAAACAGGAGTTTTCCTATCGGTGTAGTACCGAACAGTCTGCTTGAGGCATAGAATAGCAGTTTCTGTCGACAGCCCCTGCCTAAAACCGAACTGGGCATCGTTAAGCTTTATGTGACTATTCAATATACGATCAAGCAGACTGTCCAGCACCTTCGCCACGGTCGTAGCTAAGGAGATGGGCCTATAATTGCTATTATCTGATGCATCGCCTGTTTTATTTTTGATTATTGGTACAACCACGGTCTTCATACACTCGTCCGGTAGGTAGGAGTGTCTCAGGCAAAATGTATAAAACATTGCGAGAACCCTAGGCAGATGAGCCCCCGCATGCCGCAGATGCTCAATACTAATTCCATCATGCCCTGGCGATTTACCCCTGGTCATGCTCGAAATAACGGCAGATACATCCCTAGCCGTAAAAGATGGTACTACTGCTGATCCCAATGCGTTTTGCCTGATGTCTTTAGCATTGAGCATCCCCGGCCCGCTGGCAGGCTCCATATCGAAAAGATTCATAAACATGTTCGCAATGTCACGTGGCTCGGTTACTCCGTTAACATTAAGAGGGACAGTGGCTTTGCAGTTTAATCGATTCGTACCTTTCCAAAAATTTTTGAAATTTTTATCTGCGTGTTGTGCTGCGAGGATATCCATCTTAATCTGCTCGGCGTTATTTTGACACCATTTTAGTTTTGATTTAAACCGTCGCCGAGACTTCACCATGGCATTGTATATAGGTCCATTAACAGGCCTACCATATTGTAACCAAGTTTGAAAATCTAGCCTGGCAACCTCATGAGCACCACGAACATGCTTATTCCAGCCCAACACATTACACTTTCTTTTTAGCGTTTTGCCTCTAGGATGTGAGCTAGCCTCAGCCGCTACACACAAAATCGAAACAATATCCTTATACATCCTGTCAATTACTACTTTATGCTCTACATTATGGCATAAGCTGTCACAGCACTGAGACAATTCTGATGGAAAATCAACGGACTTGAAAAGATCATTACATATTCCGGTATACAGCTGTATTTGTTGCTCGTCCCTATTGGCCCACAATATGCCGTTAGGAGCACTTTCCGCTAATGTAAACTGTGGCTTCATTACAGCAATGTTACAAAGCACTTCTAGGGCACAGTGGTCCGACCAGGTACAGTCATAGATCACCCTTACATCCATCACCGACTGCCACGCAGACTCCGTTACCACACAGTGGTCAAGCCAACTTGTGCTGCCATGGGCATCGCTAACGAATGTAAAGGTGCCCGACGAACTTCCTAGTTTTTCCACATCCGCACATATCCATTGTTGGTCGCTACAAAATTTTAAAAGCTCTTTACCAAACAACGCACAAGGACTAGCATTAAAGTCTCCCAAAATGTACACATTCGAAACTTCAGTGTTGTCAATTATAGCGCTTATCTCACTTAGGCAGTCAGTAAATTCAATTAAATTTTCAATGGAGTTCACAGGCATGTATACAGAGAAAACCATGAAAGAGCGATCGCACACCACCACTTTAACGGCCGCGAGTCGCACACTAGTGCACGGAATCACTGTAACCGAATTAAACGCACTTTTACGCCAGAGCAACGCAACACCGCCATATGGTCTGCCTCGCACTAGGCCAGCAGACGAGTCGATGGCCGATCTGCCGCAGAAGTCAAAGTCTGAGTCGACTGTTCCGAGGAATGGCAGGTCGTGTGGGAACAACCAAGTCTCCTGTAGGGCTACCAAATCTGCTCGACGACACAGGTTTCTCACATAATCAATTGATCGTACTAGCGACTTACAGTTATAAGTAATAAAATTACTTTGTAGGTGTTTTCCTGATAAGTGACTGTCCATTTTGATTATTATTATAATTTCTTCTATTTCTAAAGTCTATAAAACGACGGAAAGATATTCCTTCCGGCCATACACGGTCGTCCATGAAAATATTTAACTTTTGCCGAGGGACCAATATCTTATAAGCGTCGTATTCTTTATGTTGCCTCATTATTATTTTTTCTAATGTAACACAAACGTGTGTTTTTGTCATGATATAACTCGCAATGTCTGCAGGTGAGGTTCCTTTGTCAACATTATTTATAAACAAAGGGATTTTGACATCTGCAGCCTTAAACTTACATTGTGGTGTAGTAACAGCCACGCCTTTTTGTCCTATAAATCTATTTTTATATCTATTTCTCCGTACCTCCGTCCATTCACCATCATTCGCTGGCTGTTTCCAGTCACCCGGCGCACGTGCAATTTCTGCAAACGAGTGATAAGACTCCGGCAAACAGCTGTTATCGGCCGCCTCAGCTATCGTTACATTCATATTGCTAGCGGGCTTCGATACATCAACACACACCTGCCGCTCTGTCTCACTCGCACCCCCCGCTTTCGATAACTCACAGGTAAAATTTTTATCAATCACTTGCCGCGATTGTTGTTCATAGGGCGCAAACAAAACAGGATTATCACACTCAGCCACAACATCAATGTTATTTCGCAATGTGGATGGTCGAACACATTCATACTTCTCAGACTGTTCATTCGTAGTATCATTTACTTTGTTTGGAGAAGTCAGTGATATTGACGACATGTGCGGCAGGCCCATAGGGCCGCTATCATAGGCAAAACTCGCTTGCAAACATGAAGCACCTCTCCTTAAGTTAATGTTTCTATATTCATTCTGTACAATGGTTTCATTTAAACTACCAACGGTCACGTCGCGAACACCGCGAACATCACCGTTATCGTTACTGTTCACTTTTAATAACTCCTGCTTAGTATGTAACAGCTGATCCACAGTCACATACGTACTTTTAAACAGTTTGATCTCGTTTTGTAAGATCACGATATCTTTCAAAAGCCTACTGACATCGACATGGTCGAACGTTATTGGGGGTAGTTTATTCAAATCGTGAGCTACGAAAATTGGGATCTTCTCAGGGTCTACATTCTTTATAACTTCTATGATATCAAATAAATCTTTCTTACTCTTTCCTTCCTTGTTTTTACGCTTTATTTGACGTATATCAGTAGAAACAGATTGAAACAATAATGACTTAGCTTTTTCGATGTCCTCCGTAGAAAAAGCAGAACTGCATATCCTCACAAGGCTTTCACTGTCCATCACTTCATGTTTATGTTGCACAAACGTTAACAACTCATTCACTACGAGATTACAGTTATTACATTTAAGCACATTATTATCCGACGGCATTTTTAACAACTCATTAAAACTACAACATCTGCACGCATCGGACGCTCAGCGGAGACTCGATATACAAAGCAAAGTGTTGTCACATTTTTTTCGAGGTGGAAAAGCATCAAATAACTCTTTCCGCTCTGGGTAGAGCGAGAAGGAGTGTCAGACTTGCATTGAATAAAAGCCACCCGTGTTACTTCAGTTGCCGTTCCATGGCCACGGTGACTTTAAGGAACAAACCCTCAACATGGAAAATAGATGTGGGATAGTATACCTACTCTCAACTCTCGTGTATCGAAAGGTTCTTTTTCTAAAGGTGGGAAATCATTCAATGACTTCTTTCTATCTGGGTAGAGCGCGGGGGCGTTTCCAACTTTTAGTGACTAAAACCACACCTGTATCCTTTTGCCCTTTGCGTTCTAGGGCTACGGATTTTTTTTTTCAGAAAAACCCCGCGGTACTAGCGGGCACCGGCCTTGCACGGTTTGCTGACATTTCTTTGAGGAGAGCAATCACTGCGCGCTGTCGACAATTGGGGCTCGATCCGGTCATTTACCGGTCTGCCGGACGGCGAGCAACCCATTGCTCGACGTACGCAAGCCCTGGTCAACCGTGGCTGGTAGTCGGGGTCGGGGTCTTGGCTTCTGGGGCGTGAGGATGTTTGTTCCCTCCTCCTTCGCTAGCATTACAGCTTCGCAGAAGGAGACGACCGCCTGCCATTCCTTCTTGCTCCGGACCATAGCCTGAACCAGGGCCCGGCGCGAGAGGACGCTGCCTGCTGCACCTATTTGTACCGAAAGGTTTTGGATTTACGACTACATACCGGAAGGTGAAGCACTGGAAGGCCTCCCACAAGGTGGACCGATGACCTGATGAGTGTCGCGGGAATCCGATGGATGCGAGACGCACAGGATCCGTCGTTATGGTGACTCTTGGGGGAGGCCTATGCCGAACAGTGGACGTCTTTCGGCTGAAATGATGATGAGTGTACTCTCAACTACGTATCGATAATATTTTTTAAGTCTCACCGTAGCAAAAGCAAACAGGTAACCTTACATATTAATGAGTTACTTATAAACTTAAGCGTACTACACACATACAAACATGTGCTAAGCCCAAGTTTCGCACAGTTTGTGGATGTACCACCGCTTGTTATAAACAAAGCCAGCGTGTATTAACTTTACAAGTCACATTAACTCGTTAAACTTGTCACTCTGTATATAACAAATCCTTCACTTTGACAAATCTGATGTGTATCCGTTCATTGTTTGTGACAATACCAAGTCATCAAAACTTTGGGCGCGCGGCGTGTTTACATACAAATATTGGGTAAGGGTCACACCTGATAGAATATCGGAGAGGGTCGAAACACATTTTGCAAAGAAATAAAGGAATCTGGCATTTGTATCATCTGTTGGTTTCTGTGTGGATGTTGTAACTGTTCTGGGGGCTTACAATGATGTGATAAAATGTCAGTCTTGCGAGCGAAAAAGAGGGATGGGGCTGTACTACAACCTATACAAGGTGTAAGGTCCAGGTCTCCACAAACTTTAAGGGCTTACTTACTAGACAAAACTGAACAACCTTCCACAAGATTTTTTTCCGGAAACGAAAAAACAATCGGACTCTCCATACAAACTGTCCAATCAAGTTTGTAGCGACCTCTATAACACATAAGAACTAATCCTGCATCGCGCAATTAAAGTTCTCCGCGCGATTAGAACATATAGAACAGCCCGAAATCATCTATCGGGCAGTAGCCCGGGCAGTTGTCCACCAGACATAACAGCCGTCTGGTCGGAGGATCCTCCCTTTTCAACGGAGGTTTGCGGGACTTGACTCTCTGTTCCGCATACCTCCAAAAGTTCATAATTTTGCATGGAGAGGCCGATTTTTTTTTATTTTCCGGAAAAAACATCTTGTGGAAGGTTGTTCAGTTTCGTCTACTGAGCAAGCCCTTAAAGTTTGCGGAGAACCACGGCAACTCTTTCAAACATTCCCGCAGCCCTGAATTGATGTTGAACAAAATATTATGATTAATTATTTCAGACATTTTAGAAGTTAATCAAAGTAAGACAACAAAGTTTTACTCATTTGAATCCTAGCTTACTAAAATGAAAAACAAAGACATTTCAAACATAATGTAAATTAAGTTAAAATAATTAAATATTTGTTTAAAATGTAAATGTTACAGTCAATATTGTTAATATTGATTTGAGTCAAAACTCTTATTACTCTTATTACGTTAAAACGTGTTTAAATCTAGAATCACAACAAAAAATGATTTTAAAATGGTGTCAAAAAACCTATCAACCTAACAGGTTTTTATGTAAATGTTAGTAATTTTAAAGTAGTTTGAAATTGTCAAAAGTACTTCTAACGCGGCATCCTCACGCTCCAGCCATCGGGATCCCGACCGTAATTTCCAGCCACCGTAGGCATGGGCTTGCTGATGAAGAGCAATGGGTAGCTCGCCGTCCGGCCTTCCGGTAACTGTCCGCGTCGAGCCCGAGTCGTAGACTGCGCATAGCATTCCACGCACGCCTCAAAGAGGTGTCAGAAAAAGCAGGGCCGAAGCCTACGGGGGCCATGGGTTGACTTCCGAAAGCGAAGCCCAGAGTCCTGGAACTCAAGGCAAAGAAGGAACATTGGTGAATTGGTGTAGTTTTAGCATCACTTCTAACACTCCGCCCTAGAGCGGGATAAGTGATTGGATTCCCATCTTAAAAAAAAACGCGGCATCCTTTATGGCCGATTCACGCAAATTCGATTGCGAAGCGATCCGATACGGTTCATGCGAATTTAACGCGACGCGGTAGCAGGCACGTCAGTCACGCAGACTACCGCAATACAATTGTTTTTGTTCAATTCGCGCCGCTTCGCTTCGTGACCGCGTTCACGTTGAACACCGCGTTACTGATTCTTGCAGTTATAAGTAGTTTTGACCAATTAACAGTTTTGACTGTGACATACAATACAATGTTCATATTTGCTAAGCTTAATGGCTTTGTACAACAAACAAACATCGCAGAACAACAATAGAACTAAATATAATAGAAAAGTTTTTACTGCAAACATTAACGGAGTATTTAAATGTTCAGAGTGTAGATTTATTAGGAAAGGTTGGACGAGGTCATGATTCCTATGATTCTGAAATTTTCAAAACTGTCTGGAAGTATTAATATTGTGATAAATAGTTTTTAAAAAACTTGCTGGCCCTTGCGGTTTTACCCGCGTCTTTAGTTACTGTTCCGCTCCTAATAGTCGTAGCGTGATGTTATAATTAGCATAGCATAGCATAGTCAGCCTTATAATGTTCCCACTGTTGGGACTCAGGCCTCCTCTCTAGGAGAGGGAATGGGCCGTAATCCACCACGCGGGCCCAGTGCGGGTTGGTGGATGTCACATGTCTTCGAATTTTTGGTTCTAGGACATGCCGGTTTCCTCACGATGTTTTCCTTCACCGTTTTTAGAGCAGTGATGATGTAATAAATTACACAAAGTAATGCGCCTGGCTGGGTTTGAACTCGCGACCTACAACTCGTAAGTCGGGGCCGTTACCACTCGGCTACCACTGCTCTTATAATGATGATGTTATAATTATAATAATATAACCTATAACCTTTTTAGGGTTCCGTAGCCAAACGGCAAAAAACGGAACCCTTATGGATTCGTTATGACTGTTTGTCTGTCCGTCCGTATGTCACAGCCACTTTTTTCCGAAACTATAAGAACTATATTGTTGAAACTTGGCAAGTAGACGTATTCTATGAACCGCATTAAGATTTTCACACAAAAATTTAAAAAACAAACAATAAATTTTGGGGGTTCCCCAACTTAGTTACTGAAACTCAAAATTTTTTTTTTCCTCATACCCATACGTGTGGGGGTATCTATGGATAGGTCTTCAAAAATGATATTGAGGTTTCTAATATCATTTTTTTGTAAACTGAATAGTTTGCGCGAGAGACACTTCCAAAGTGGGAAAATGTGCCCCCCCCCCCACTATAACTTCTAAAATAAGAGAATGATAAAACTAAAAAAAATATATGATGTACATAACCATGCAACCTTCCACCGAAAATTAGTTTGAACGAGATCTACGAGTAGTAAGTAGTTTTTTTTTCGTAAATTGCAATTTACCTTTCAAGTTTGTACGGAACCCTCAGTGCGCGAGTCCGACTCGCACCTACCCAGTTTTTTGGTAAATGGGCTATCTAACTCTTGTTTCTCATTTGAACCACAAGTTTCTTAGATCAGTGCGTTCAATCTTCAGTTTTATAATGTGATGGATTGATTATATTTGCAAAACCAAGCCTGTAATTATTTTTGATCTAGTTAATTTTATTGCACGCGGTTTCACTCGCATGAAATAACCTTTCGAGAAATCAGCTTTCTACATCCAAGGGCTTAAGACTGGGCGTTGATGAGTTAGTAAGTCAGGCCTTTTCTTTCTATATACTTAATAGAAGTTGGAATTATAAGTTCAAATATATATAGAAGAAAGTCGTAGATATACGTCATTGATATAGCTTGCCCTTTGAAAAGCATAGTTTCTACGTTGGAACTCTTAATATGAAAAATCATTTTTTATTAGCTTCCTGGTTATAGTACTGCAATATTACAAAAAAATACAAAACACAACGAAACCAATAAAAACCTAATTTCGAAAATAGAATAACGTACCTTTAATATAAAATTTATTTGAACTTATAATTCCAAGTCAATCCAAAGATATAAGACTTCAAAGCAACTTAAAAACGGCACTTTCATAGGTAAAGACCTATTTTGTATAAAAAATCACAACACAACTGCCATAACTTTTAACAAAAGGGCAAACCTTGTGACTACGTATACAATACGAAAACCTGATCAATTCAGTCATCTAAACACCAGCTATTTTCCTTCTATTAGTTTAAATTATAGTTCAAACTGCAAACTGCTCTATGTATAAAATCATTGGCAGTCGTTGCTTGAGCAATCCATCAACACTATGAGTATCAGTTGCATCGCAGTTAAAATTAATTTGTGTGTAAACGTTCGTAATCGCCCATTAGCACATAGAACTCCTCAAAGCCACAAAGTGGATTAGGTACAGAAGGGAAGGATAGTTAACCAATGTACTGATGGACATGAACCTCCTACAAAACTGGCGATGCTTGAAGGAGGTCTACGACCAGGGGATCAATTCGGGAGTCATACTGATCGTAAGTTTTTTGGCTCCAGCGCATTTTCACCACCTTGTAGGTCGACTCCTTCTCACGTTGCGGCTTTTGCCACTTTGTTGTCATTCTAGAACCTTTCAACCTTATCATGTATTTTGCAAGCAATATTAAGGTTGCAAGAATTATCAATAGCCTCCTAAGGGCGGAATTTACCAATAAAACTAATCGCGTTTTAACGTTTGACTCAAACTTTGGTTCCCCTGTAAAATCCTTGCATTTTCTTTTTGTGTGGAAATCATGATCGGTATCCTTTATCGGGGTAAATCAGAGGGTTATGTACGATTTCTACCTACCTTACAGTTTCTATCACGTCCACAAGGCCCAGGTTACAATAGTATGTGCACGCGGGGTGCGTGTGGTGGATCTTCTGTAACAGCCTTTCTTACGCCAAAGCATACCACAGGTAATACATAATGCAGTCGGTCATTATTCATCGACCGATGTTTTATTCAACGCCTCGTAGTTGCTAGCAGTTATCTGAGTTTATTTGAACACTTTGATTTTTAAATGGATAACTTTGAAGCCTGTAAGTAATGGCCTGTGGTTAAAACTGATGGATGTTCAAAGAGATAATGCTTAAAATATTAATTTTCTTTTGAATTTAATGGACTTGGTCTTTCATTCAAACTCAATATTTGTTTCCAGCAATACCACTTAATGTTAATTATACAAAATATTTTTAAGTATGAATATTGGATAATATTTAAAAGCAATTATTATTACACTTAAATGAAATTGCTCACAATCTTGATGTTTGGAGATAAGATAAATTAATTTAAATTCAGTTTTTTTCTAATGACGTATAAAATAGGATAAACTGATTAAAAATAATATCGGAACAGTCTAGTTACCTGTCTTTTACAAGTTTTTCTTCTAATGATACTCCAGATTGAATAGCAACAATAAGTAAGGTACAGGAAGTTTCTATGTGTGTTTCTATATAAAACATAATAATAATAATAATATTCCACAACCATCACACAACGCCGTCTAGTCCCAAGCTAAGCAGAGCTTGTGTTATGGGCACTAGACAACTGATAATAAATTACACCCAGACAAAGAATAAATGATCATGCTCATCACACAAACATTTATCCTGGGTGGGAATCGAACCCACGACCTCCGGCATAGCAGTCAGGGCCACTAACCACTAGACCAACAGGCCAGTCAACACAAATAGGTTGTTTTTTCACCCGGAACTCCATAACTTTCCATCTCTTCACTCTTCATCTTATATAAAAAATGTAACCTTATTTATAAGAATTATTATCATAATATGAAGACATTACCATTCTTTTTCCGAATATGTAATGTGAGAGCGATAAATTTGAATTTTGTCATAACGTTCACACATTTTATCGTTTTTATGTATTCGCAAGAAGTCAGATTAGATGTGTACCATGAGGACGTTTTTATGCCTTATTTAGCTACTTACATATTTCTGCTGAGTTTTTACAGTTCCAAGTACTCGATCTTATATGATTCTTACAAGCCATTTTTGGGACAAAATGGTTTGAGCATGAATCTGTTTGAGTGGTGGAATAAAATAAATCGGCGGAACGATAGAGCTTGTTCAAATGTTTTATTATTGGTAATGCCCGTTATTTCTAACCGGCTTGATGCTCAAGTAGTCTGTCAATTTAGTACTATTAGTTGATAAATAGATAAATCACGATGAACCTATGACTAGACGGCCAATAGGATAGCTTAAAAACTAATTCCCACTTGTTACTACTAACCTATATAACGCCAAGAATTGAGTGTTGAATCTACCCGCCTTTATGTGTTTAATGTTTTAAAGATCGTCTCACGTTACTATAATAAGACTTTTCTTATTATAGTAACGTGAGACGATCTTCTAACCCCTTCTACAGAGTGCATCTTCTATTTGTCATAGGGCGTGTATTGCAATAGAGGTTAAAGTATGAAACTGCCGTTTTATTGTAATAGGTACTTCGAATTGACATAAAACCTTTACGGTTTGAGATTTTTGAGTGAAACTTTTTTCACATGGTACCTATAAAGTTTTTCTTTTAAAAAGTTGCAACATTCGATTATCGACTTTCAGTTGTTTTTTTTTATTCAGCTTAGACAAGAAAGATGGATACTTCGAAAATTCGAATAATTTTTGAATACAAGTTCCGACGCGGAACTAACGAGGCAGAAACAGCTCGCAATATCAATATTGCGTTTGGAAAGGGGACTGCTAATGAACGCACCGTGCGATTTTGGTTTAAACGCTTTCGTGATAGAAACTGATTTAAAGAACGAACCACGTGGAAGACCGCCCACACAGGTGAATAACAATGAATTGAAAGAGATGGTTTTTTTTTTTTTTTTTTTATTCTTGATAGGTTTGCGCTTGACCGCTAACTCACCTGATGGAAAGCGACGATGCGGTCGACGATGGAACGCGCTTACCTAGAAGTAACCTATTCACTCTTGACTTAAAGATTCCCGGGTTGTAGCCATCAGGAAAAACAGATTCCGGCAAGGAATTCCACTCCTTAGCTGTACGCACTATGAATGTGTTCCCAAAACGTTTTGTGCGTATAGGTGGGATGTCCACCATGTACCGGTGGTGCATTGCCGTACGCCTGGTGGTCCGATGATGGAACGGGCTAGGCGGAATTAGGTTATGCAATTCCGACGCACACTCCCCGAAATGCAACCGGTAGAAAACCGACAGGCTAGCAACTCTGCGTCAATGCTCAAGACTTTGAAGCCTCGGCTCAACGAGTGCATCATTGCCAATGATCCTCTTGGCTCGCCTCTCAATTGCCTCAAGTGCATCAAGCTGGTATCGGGCAGATCCGTCCCAAAGATGAGAGCAGTACTCCATACACGATCGAACTTGCGCTTGATAAAGTTTGAGCAGCTGTTCCGGCGTGAAGTACTGTCTGACCTTCGCGAGGATTCCCAGCTTTTTTGCTGCCAGTTGAGCCTTTGCTTCGATGTATGGCCCAAAGTTGAGTGTTGACGTCAGCGTAACACCAAGGAGATCAAGATGGTCGGTTATTGGCACGGTTACGCCCCGGAAAGTTGGAGCAGGGCTGAATTGGCTCCTTTTAGCGGAAAATAGACACGCCTGGGTTTTAGCAGCATTGAACTTGACCAAATTGGCATCGCCCCATTCAGAGACTGCCTCCAAGGACAAGTTCAAGCGCTCGACCATAGCCTCTCGTAGAGACTGGATCTGTGACCCACTAGCCTGCGCGCTGGATATGTAACTCTCAGCAACAGTGCTGTCGTCTGCATACCCAAAGGTACCGGGCTTAAGCAGATCATTTATGTGCAGCAAGAACAATGTTGCCGAGAGCACTGACCCCTGAGGGACCCCGGCATTAATGGCCATTTGACCGGACGAGCAACCATCGATGACCACTCGGATGGACCGGTCACTCAGGAAGTCTGCAATCCAAGCACACAAACCAGCAGGTAATCCGAAAGAAGGAAGCTTACTAATAAGGCTTTCGTGCCAGACCCTATCGAAAGCCTTCGAGATATCGAGGGAGACGGCAAGCGCTTCCCCGTGTTTCTCGATGGCCTCACTCCAGATGTGGATGGCATACGCTAGAAGATCACCAGTTGACCGATTTCGGCGAAAGCCGTATTGTCGGTCACTTAAGATGTCATTAGCTTCTAGGTATGCCAGGAGCTTACTGTTGAGTACACGTTCCATTGTCTTACAGAGAATGGACGTTACTGAGATTGGCCTGTAGTTAGCTGGGTCAGCCCGACTACCCTTTTTGGGCACGGACTGTACGTTAGCTTGCTTCCATGCAATCGGCACTTTTCCAGCCTCAAATGAAAGCCGAAATAGGCATGTCAGGATCGGAGACAGTTCAGGCGCACACGTTCTTAGAACAATTACCGGTATCCCGTCTGGACCGCTAGCCTTGTTCACGTCAAGGTTACGCAGCACCCTACGGACGTCCTTCTGATGGATGCAAATATCCGACATACTCGTCTCGCAACCATCAGGATTAACAGGGGGCCGCGCGTCACCAGAATCTAGACGCGAAGATTCCGCGAAGAGAGAGGCAAACAAATTTTCTCCTCAGCGGTATGGGCCAGCGACCCGTCGGGTTTCAGCAGTGGCGGTAGTGAGGGACGGCAGAAGTTCGATTCAACCGACTTAGCCAGGGACCAAAACGCCTTACTACCAGCAGGGTATGATGCGAGTTTGTTCCCGATGCGGCTAATGTGGTCGAACCGAGACCTCCGCATCACCTTCTTGCAAGACTTGGCAGCTCTGTTGAAGGCTCTCTTCTTCTGACTTACGTCACTCGCCTTATGCATACGAGCGTCGGCCCATGCCCGGTATGCCGTGTGCTTAAGCGCGTTAGCGCGATCACACTTCGCACCAAACCAAGGGCGAGCATGGCCAGACATTGATTGGTGGAGGCCGATCCGAGCCAAACTACCCAGGAATTAGCGGCATGGTTTAACGATACCTTACCAACAATATTGCAAATGCAACGCAAATGAGTCAATCATTTGCGTCAAATCAATACAATAAAAAAATTAAAAATGGGTGCCTCATGATTTGATTGATCTGCAGAAAGAAACGCGTTTTGAAACTGGTGTTACATTGTTGAATCGATATAGAAATGAAGGAATATTGGATCGAATTGTGACATGTGATGAAAAATTGATTCTTTACTATTAACCGTAAACCATTCGCGGGTAGGTGTTAAAAGAGTACAGACGTCTGAAATGATGATGAGTGTACTCTCAACTACGTATCGATAATATTTTTTAAGTCTCACCGTAGCAAAAGCAAACAGGTAACCTTACATATTAATGAGTTACTTATAAACTTAAGCGTACTACACACATACAAACATGTGCTAAGCCCAAGTTTCGCACAGTTTGTGGATGTACCACCGCTTGTTATAAACAAAGCCAGCGTGTATTAACTTTACAAGTCACATTAACTCGTTAAACTTGTCACTCTGTATATAACAAATCCTTCACTTTGACAAATCTGATGTGTATCCGTTCATTGTTTGTGACAATACCAAGTCATCAAAACTTTGGGCGCGCGGCGTGTTTACATACAAATATTGGGTAAGGGTCACACCTGATAGAATATCGGAGAGGGTCGAAACACATTTTGCAAAGAAATAAAGGAATCTGGCATTTGTATCATCTGTTGGTTTCTGTGTGGATGTTGTAACTGTTCTGGGGGCTTACAATGATGTGATAAAATGTCAGTCTTGCGAGCGAAAAAGAGGGATGGGGCTGTACTACAACCTATACAAGGTGTAAGGTCCAGGTCTCCACAAACTTTAAGGGCTTACTTACTAGACAAAACTGAACAACCTTCCACAAGATTTTTTTCCGGAAACGAAAAAACAATCGGACTCTCCATACAAACTGTCCAATCAAGTTTGTAGCGACCTCTATAACACATAAGAACTAATCCTGCATCGCGCAATTAAAGTTCTCCGCGCGATTAGAACATATAGAACAGCCCGAAATCATCTATCGGGCAGTAGCCCGGGCAGTTGTCCACCAGACATAACAGCCGTCTGGTCGGAGGATCCTCCCTTTTCAACGGAGGTTTGCGGGACTTGACTCTCTGTTCCGCATACCTCCAAAAGTTCATAATTTTGCATGGAGAGGCCGATTTTTTTTTATTTTCCGGAAAAAACATCTTGTGGAAGGTTGTTCAGTTTCGTCTACTGAGCAAGCCCTTAAAGTTTGCGGAGAACCACGGCAACTCTTTCAAACATTCCCGCAGCCCTGAATTGATGTTGAACAAAATATTATGATTAATTATTTCAGACATTTTAGAAGTTAATCAAAGTAAGACAACAAAGTTTTACTCATTTGAATCCTAGCTTACTAAAATGAAAAACAAAGACATTTCAAACATAATGTAAATTAAGTTAAAATAATTAAATATTTGTTTAAAATGTAAATGTTACAGTCAATATTGTTAATATTGATTTGAGTCAAAACTCTTATTACTCTTATTACGTTAAAACGTGTTTAAATCTAGAATCACAACAAAAAATGATTTTAAAATGGTGTCAAAAAACCTATCAACCTAACAGGTTTTTATGTAAATGTTAGTAATTTTAAAGTAGTTTGAAATTGTCAAAAGTACTTCTAACGCGGCATCCTCACGCTCCAGCCATCGGGATCCCGACCGTAATTTCCAGCCACCGTAGGCATGGGCTTGCTGATGAAGAGCAATGGGTAGCTCGCCGTCCGGCCTTCCGGTAACTGTCCGCGTCGAGCCCGAGTCGTAGACTGCGCATAGCATTCCACGCACGCCTCAAAGAGGTGTCAGAAAAAGCAGGGCCGAAGCCTACGGGGGCCATGGGTTGACTTCCGAAAGCGAAGCCCAGAGTCCTGGAACTCAAGGCAAAGAAGGAACATTGGTGAATTGGTGTAGTTTTAGCATCACTTCTAACACTCCGCCCTAGAGCGGGATAAGTGATTGGATTCCCATCTTAAAAAAAAACGCGGCATCCTTTATGGCCGATTCACGCAAATTCGATTGCGAAGCGATCCGATACGGTTCATGCGAATTTAACGCGACGCGGTAGCAGGCACGTCAGTCACGCAGACTACCGCAATACAATTGTTTTTGTTCAATTCGCGCCGCTTCGCTTCGTGACCGCGTTCACGTTGAACACCGCGTTACTGATTCTTGCAGTTATAAGTAGTTTTGACCAATTAACAGTTTTGACTGTGACATACAATACAATGTTCATATTTGCTAAGCTTAATGGCTTTGTACAACAAACAAACATCGCAGAACAACAATAGAACTAAATATAATAGAAAAGTTTTTACTGCAAACATTAACGGAGTATTTAAATGTTCAGAGTGTAGATTTATTAGGAAAGGTTGGACGAGGTCATGATTCCTATGATTCTGAAATTTTCAAAACTGTCTGGAAGTATTAATATTGTGATAAATAGTTTTTAAAAAACTTGCTGGCCCTTGCGGTTTTACCCGCGTCTTTAGTTACTGTTCCGCTCCTAATAGTCGTAGCGTGATGTTATAATTAGCATAGCATAGCATAGTCAGCCTTATAATGTTCCCACTGTTGGGACTCAGGCCTCCTCTCTAGGAGAGGGAATGGGCCGTAATCCACCACGCGGGCCCAGTGCGGGTTGGTGGATGTCACATGTCTTCGAATTTTTGGTTCTAGGACATGCCGGTTTCCTCACGATGTTTTCCTTCACCGTTTTTAGAGCAGTGATGATGTAATAAATTACACAAAGTAATGCGCCTGGCTGGGTTTGAACTCGCGACCTACAACTCGTAAGTCGGGGCCGTTACCACTCGGCTACCACTGCTCTTATAATGATGATGTTATAATTATAATAATATAACCTATAACCTTTTTAGGGTTCCGTAGCCAAACGGCAAAAAACGGAACCCTTATGGATTCGTTATGACTGTTTGTCTGTCCGTCCGTATGTCACAGCCACTTTTTTCCGAAACTATAAGAACTATATTGTTGAAACTTGGCAAGTAGACGTATTCTATGAACCGCATTAAGATTTTCACACAAAAATTTAAAAAACAAACAATAAATTTTGGGGGTTCCCCAACTTAGTTACTGAAACTCAAAATTTTTTTTTTCCTCATACCCATACGTGTGGGGGTATCTATGGATAGGTCTTCAAAAATGATATTGAGGTTTCTAATATCATTTTTTTGTAAACTGAATAGTTTGCGCGAGAGACACTTCCAAAGTGGGAAAATGTGCCCCCCCCCCCACTATAACTTCTAAAATAAGAGAATGATAAAACTAAAAAAAATATATGATGTACATAACCATGCAACCTTCCACCGAAAATTAGTTTGAACGAGATCTACGAGTAGTAAGTAGTTTTTTTTTCGTAAATTGCAATTTACCTTTCAAGTTTGTACGGAACCCTCAGTGCGCGAGTCCGACTCGCACCTACCCAGTTTTTTGGTAAATGGGCTATCTAACTCTTGTTTCTCATTTGAACCACAAGTTTCTTAGATCAGTGCGTTCAATCTTCAGTTTTATAATGTGATGGATTGATTATATTTGCAAAACCAAGCCTGTAATTATTTTTGATCTAGTTAATTTTATTGCACGCGGTTTCACTCGCATGAAATAACCTTTCGAGAAATCAGCTTTCTACATCCAAGGGCTTAAGACTGGGCGTTGATGAGTTAGTAAGTCAGGCCTTTTCTTTCTATATACTTAATAGAAGTTGGAATTATAAGTTCAAATATATATAGAAGAAAGTCGTAGATATACGTCATTGATATAGCTTGCCCTTTGAAAAGCATAGTTTCTACGTTGGAACTCTTAATATGAAAAATCATTTTTTATTAGCTTCCTGGTTATAGTACTGCAATATTACAAAAAAATACAAAACACAACGAAACCAATAAAAACCTAATTTCGAAAATAGAATAACGTACCTTTAATATAAAATTTATTTGAACTTATAATTCCAAGTCAATCCAAAGATATAAGACTTCAAAGCAACTTAAAAACGGCACTTTCATAGGTAAAGACCTATTTTGTATAAAAAATCACAACACAACTGCCATAACTTTTAACAAAAGGGCAAACCTTGTGACTACGTATACAATACGAAAACCTGATCAATTCAGTCATCTAAACACCAGCTATTTTCCTTCTATTAGTTTAAATTATAGTTCAAACTGCAAACTGCTCTATGTATAAAATCATTGGCAGTCGTTGCTTGAGCAATCCATCAACACTATGAGTATCAGTTGCATCGCAGTTAAAATTAATTTGTGTGTAAACGTTCGTAATCGCCCATTAGCACATAGAACTCCTCAAAGCCACAAAGTGGATTAGGTACAGAAGGGAAGGATAGTTAACCAATGTACTGATGGACATGAACCTCCTACAAAACTGGCGATGCTTGAAGGAGGTCTACGACCAGGGGATCAATTCGGGAGTCATACTGATCGTAAGTTTTTTGGCTCCAGCGCATTTTCACCACCTTGTAGGTCGACTCCTTCTCACGTTGCGGCTTTTGCCACTTTGTTGTCATTCTAGAACCTTTCAACCTTATCATGTATTTTGCAAGCAATATTAAGGTTGCAAGAATTATCAATAGCCTCCTAAGGGCGGAATTTACCAATAAAACTAATCGCGTTTTAACGTTTGACTCAAACTTTGGTTCCCCTGTAAAATCCTTGCATTTTCTTTTTGTGTGGAAATCATGATCGGTATCCTTTATCGGGGTAAATCAGAGGGTTATGTACGATTTCTACCTACCTTACAGTTTCTATCACGTCCACAAGGCCCAGGTTACAATAGTATGTGCACGCGGGGTGCGTGTGGTGGATCTTCTGTAACAGCCTTTCTTACGCCAAAGCATACCACAGGTAATACATAATGCAGTCGGTCATTATTCATCGACCGATGTTTTATTCAACGCCTCGTAGTTGCTAGCAGTTATCTGAGTTTATTTGAACACTTTGATTTTTAAATGGATAACTTTGAAGCCTGTAAGTAATGGCCTGTGGTTAAAACTGATGGATGTTCAAAGAGATAATGCTTAAAATATTAATTTTCTTTTGAATTTAATGGACTTGGTCTTTCATTCAAACTCAATATTTGTTTCCAGCAATACCACTTAATGTTAATTATACAAAATATTTTTAAGTATGAATATTGGATAATATTTAAAAGCAATTATTATTACACTTAAATGAAATTGCTCACAATCTTGATGTTTGGAGATAAGATAAATTAATTTAAATTCAGTTTTTTTCTAATGACGTATAAAATAGGATAAACTGATTAAAAATAATATCGGAACAGTCTAGTTACCTGTCTTTTACAAGTTTTTCTTCTAATGATACTCCAGATTGAATAGCAACAATAAGTAAGGTACAGGAAGTTTCTATGTGTGTTTCTATATAAAACATAATAATAATAATAATATTCCACAACCATCACACAACGCCGTCTAGTCCCAAGCTAAGCAGAGCTTGTGTTATGGGCACTAGACAACTGATAATAAATTACACCCAGACAAAGAATAAATGATCATGCTCATCACACAAACATTTATCCTGGGTGGGAATCGAACCCACGACCTCCGGCATAGCAGTCAGGGCCACTAACCACTAGACCAACAGGCCAGTCAACACAAATAGGTTGTTTTTTCACCCGGAACTCCATAACTTTCCATCTCTTCACTCTTCATCTTATATAAAAAATGTAACCTTATTTATAAGAATTATTATCATAATATGAAGACATTACCATTCTTTTTCCGAATATGTAATGTGAGAGCGATAAATTTGAATTTTGTCATAACGTTCACACATTTTATCGTTTTTATGTATTCGCAAGAAGTCAGATTAGATGTGTACCATGAGGACGTTTTTATGCCTTATTTAGCTACTTACATATTTCTGCTGAGTTTTTACAGTTCCAAGTACTCGATCTTATATGATTCTTACAAGCCATTTTTGGGACAAAATGGTTTGAGCATGAATCTGTTTGAGTGGTGGAATAAAATAAATCGGCGGAACGATAGAGCTTGTTCAAATGTTTTATTATTGGTAATGCCCGTTATTTCTAACCGGCTTGATGCTCAAGTAGTCTGTCAATTTAGTACTATTAGTTGATAAATAGATAAATCACGATGAACCTATGACTAGACGGCCAATAGGATAGCTTAAAAACTAATTCCCACTTGTTACTACTAACCTATATAACGCCAAGAATTGAGTGTTGAATCTACCCGCCTTTATGTGTTTAATGTTTTAAAGATCGTCTCACGTTACTATAATAAGACTTTTCTTATTATAGTAACGTGAGACGATCTTCTAACCCCTTCTACAGAGTGCATCTTCTATTTGTCATAGGGCGTGTATTGCAATAGAGGTTAAAGTATGAAACTGCCGTTTTATTGTAATAGGTACTTCGAATTGACATAAAACCTTTACGGTTTGAGATTTTTGAGTGAAACTTTTTTCACATGGTACCTATAAAGTTTTTCTTTTAAAAAGTTGCAACATTCGATTATCGACTTTCAGTTGTTTTTTTTTATTCAGCTTAGACAAGAAAGATGGATACTTCGAAAATTCGAATAATTTTTGAATACAAGTTCCGACGCGGAACTAACGAGGCAGAAACAGCTCGCAATATCAATATTGCGTTTGGAAAGGGGACTGCTAATGAACGCACCGTGCGATTTTGGTTTAAACGCTTTCGTGATAGAAACTGATTTAAAGAACGAACCACGTGGAAGACCGCCCACACAGGTGAATAACAATGAATTGAAAGAGATGGTTTTTTTTTTTTTTTTTTTATTCTTGATAGGTTTGCGCTTGACCGCTAACTCACCTGATGGAAAGCGACGATGCGGTCGACGATGGAACGCGCTTACCTAGAAGTAACCTATTCACTCTTGACTTAAAGATTCCCGGGTTGTAGCCATCAGGAAAAACAGATTCCGGCAAGGAATTCCACTCCTTAGCTGTACGCACTATGAATGTGTTCCCAAAACGTTTTGTGCGTATAGGTGGGATGTCCACCATGTACCGGTGGTGCATTGCCGTACGCCTGGTGGTCCGATGATGGAACGGGCTAGGCGGAATTAGGTTATGCAATTCCGACGCACACTCCCCGAAATGCAACCGGTAGAAAACCGACAGGCTAGCAACTCTGCGTCAATGCTCAAGACTTTGAAGCCTCGGCTCAACGAGTGCATCATTGCCAATGATCCTCTTGGCTCGCCTCTCAATTGCCTCAAGTGCATCAAGCTGGTATCGGGCAGATCCGTCCCAAAGATGAGAGCAGTACTCCATACACGATCGAACTTGCGCTTGATAAAGTTTGAGCAGCTGTTCCGGCGTGAAGTACTGTCTGACCTTCGCGAGGATTCCCAGCTTTTTTGCTGCCAGTTGAGCCTTTGCTTCGATGTATGGCCCAAAGTTGAGTGTTGACGTCAGCGTAACACCAAGGAGATCAAGATGGTCGGTTATTGGCACGGTTACGCCCCGGAAAGTTGGAGCAGGGCTGAATTGGCTCCTTTTAGCGGAAAATAGACACGCCTGGGTTTTAGCAGCATTGAACTTGACCAAATTGGCATCGCCCCATTCAGAGACTGCCTCCAAGGACAAGTTCAAGCGCTCGACCATAGCCTCTCGTAGAGACTGGATCTGTGACCCACTAGCCTGCGCGCTGGATATGTAACTCTCAGCAACAGTGCTGTCGTCTGCATACCCAAAGGTACCGGGCTTAAGCAGATCATTTATGTGCAGCAAGAACAATGTTGCCGAGAGCACTGACCCCTGAGGGACCCCGGCATTAATGGCCATTTGACCGGACGAGCAACCATCGATGACCACTCGGATGGACCGGTCACTCAGGAAGTCTGCAATCCAAGCACACAAACCAGCAGGTAATCCGAAAGAAGGAAGCTTACTAATAAGGCTTTCGTGCCAGACCCTATCGAAAGCCTTCGAGATATCGAGGGAGACGGCAAGCGCTTCCCCGTGTTTCTCGATGGCCTCACTCCAGATGTGGATGGCATACGCTAGAAGATCACCAGTTGACCGATTTCGGCGAAAGCCGTATTGTCGGTCACTTAAGATGTCATTAGCTTCTAGGTATGCCAGGAGCTTACTGTTGAGTACACGTTCCATTGTCTTACAGAGAATGGACGTTACTGAGATTGGCCTGTAGTTAGCTGGGTCAGCCCGACTACCCTTTTTGGGCACGGACTGTACGTTAGCTTGCTTCCATGCAATCGGCACTTTTCCAGCCTCAAATGAAAGCCGAAATAGGCATGTCAGGATCGGAGACAGTTCAGGCGCACACGTTCTTAGAACAATTACCGGTATCCCGTCTGGACCGCTAGCCTTGTTCACGTCAAGGTTACGCAGCACCCTACGGACGTCCTTCTGATGGATGCAAATATCCGACATACTCGTCTCGCAACCATCAGGATTAACAGGGGGCCGCGCGTCACCAGAATCTAGACGCGAAGATTCCGCGAAGAGAGAGGCAAACAAATTTTCTCCTCAGCGGTATGGGCCAGCGACCCGTCGGGTTTCAGCAGTGGCGGTAGTGAGGGACGGCAGAAGTTCGATTCAACCGACTTAGCCAGGGACCAAAACGCCTTACTACCAGCAGGGTATGATGCGAGTTTGTTCCCGATGCGGCTAATGTGGTCGAACCGAGACCTCCGCATCACCTTCTTGCAAGACTTGGCAGCTCTGTTGAAGGCTCTCTTCTTCTGACTTACGTCACTCGCCTTATGCATACGAGCGTCGGCCCATGCCCGGTATGCCGTGTGCTTAAGCGCGTTAGCGCGATCACACTTCGCACCAAACCAAGGGCGAGCATGGCCAGACATTGATTGGTGGAGGCCGATCCGAGCCAAACTACCCAGGAATTAGCGGCATGGTTTAACGATACCTTACCAACAATATTGCAAATGCAACGCAAATGAGTCAATCATTTGCGTCAAATCAATACAATAAAAAAAATTAAAAATGGGTGCCTCATGATTTGATTGATCTGCAGAAAGAAACGCGTTTTGAAACTGGTGTTACATTGTTGAATCGATATAGAAATGAAGGAATATTGGATCGAATTGTGACATGTGATGAAAAATTGATTCTTTACTATTAACCGTAAACCATTCGCGGGTAGGTGTTAAAAGAGTACAGACGTCGGTTTTTTTTTCGGAATTTTATTTTTAATATATTTACAGTAAAATCCTGATTAATTTACAATTTTTCTTAGTATACATCAGTTCTAATCATAGTACTCACGTTTGTTGCACTTTTATGTAAATATAAACACTAAGTGAACACCACCTGCCAGCTGATCACTGCACTGTCATTAATCAGCACTTCAAAAAAACACAATGTCTCAGTTTGCGGAGGTTCTTGCTGCCCAGAAGACCCTTGAGGAGAATTTCTTGAAGAAGATGGGTGAGCTAGAAACTCAGATCCAGAGTGCCGGACCTGCTAAAGCAGCCACAGTGGCAAAGATAGCCGACGAGTTTCGCACATTCCGGGAGCTCATATTTTCCATGCTTGGAGTTTGGACTACTACGAAGCCAAATCTATGAGTGTGCCAAACAAATAGATGGTTTGGAAACCAGGCACCGACGGAAAGCACTGGTTTTCCAGGGACTGGCTGAAGTGGAGAACGAAGATTGCGTTGCTGTAATCCTGGATGTGCTCCGTACAAAGCTTGCCCTCAAGACTCTTACAGATTCATCTATAAAAGCCTGTCACAGACTTGGGGCCCCCAGCAACGAGCATCACAGGTCCATTCTTGTAAGGTTCACCAGTGTGGACATCAGGGCTTCGGTTTGGAAGGCAAAAACAGGACTAAAAGGCTCCAATGTATCAATCAAGGAATTCTTGACCAGGGCGAGGCAGTCTGTCTTTGCTAAGGCGCGTGAGAACTTTGGCATGCGGTCGTGCTGGACTCAAGACGGCGTCATCCACATCAAGGCCCCTGACGGAAGTCGGCACAGGTTAACTTCCACAGATGAGCTGAAACCCTTGGTACTTAAGTACCCGAAGGTGCCGGCCACGATTCCATCCACGAGTGGTAGGAGTGCGGACGCTGCCGGGAACCTGAAACACCGTAAATAGTTTAATCTTTTTTGTTGTTGTGAATGTCTTATCATTAATTCGAACTCAAGTCGATACTAACCGTTGTGTTGTGTTCCCGTCTCATAGTTATTCCTCTTTTGTATTGTAGTCCCAACTATTTACCTGTGCCTGTTTTAATTATGGATTTGTATTTGTTATTTATCTTGTTAGTTTATTCAATACCCACAACTGTCAACACTTTTTAAGTTCATTTTCTGTAAAGTTGTCAAAGTCAGACTGACGTAAACGTATTGACATTCTCAGCACTCGTTCAGAAACTATTTGATCGAGGTTGTGAAATTGGTTTTCTATCGGCTTCTTGTTTCTTTTTGTTTAAGTAGCTGTATCATGTTTTTATAATTTATTGTATTAGTGTTAGTTTAGCTGGCGGGTGGTGCAAAGCTTTAGTTGTTCTGTGTTTAGTAACTGTAGTCTTTGGTATATTTAATTACATATTATATACATATATATATATATATATATATTTTTCTTTTTTTAACTTCTATTTATGTCAGACAATGAGTCTTTCTTTTCTGCTAATGAATCTGCTGCCTCTTCAAGCGACACTAGTTATTGTTCTCTCGGTGACACGCTTGGTGACTTCGTGCTTCGTAGCTTTGGTGATGAGTCTAGTCGGTTGCTGAATGTGTGTCATATTAACGCTCAAAGCGTTGCCAGTCACTACAGCGAGTTGTACAACATATTTAATAACAGCAACGTTCATGCCATCCTGGTATCTGAATCATGGCTCAAACCACATCTCCTGTCCACCACATACCCTCTCACTGGTTTCGTTCTTATACGAAATGATCGGATTGGTAGGGGAGGGGGAGGTGTGGCCATATATCTCCGAAGTGAATTTTCTTACAAAGTAATAGCTTCTTCCTCTTCCAACTATTCTGCCTCAGCTGAATTCCTTTTCCTCGAGGTTAGCGTCAGTGGAGCCAAAACCATTGTTGGTGTTGTCTACTGTCCTCCCGCTGTTGATTACTTCACTGAATTCGAATCGGTACTTGAATCGGTGGGTTCAGAGTATGCACATCACATCATAATGGGTGACTTCAACACAAATCTCCTTGCCCAAAACTCCCCTCGGTCCCGTAAGCTCCTCCATCTTGTAGAGTCAGCGAGTTTGCATGTATTGCCGCTCCAACCCACTCACCATAACACTGCGGGTGATGACACTTGGCTTGACTTGATCCTCACCTCAAATCCCTCCCTCGTCTCTTTCCACGGTCAACACGACGCTCCTGGTTTCTCTCATCACGACATGATTTTCCTTTCCTATATCCTTAAACCTCCTAAACCTAAACCCAAGGTTCTGTACAGGCGTTGTTTTGCGGGGATGGACGTGGAAAAACTCAATAAGGATGCATCTATGGTTGATTGGGAGTGTATGACGGAGGCCTCTTCAGTTGACGACAAGGTATTGATTTTTAATGATATTGTGGTCAATCTTTACAACATCCACGCCCCTATCAGAAAGGTAAAATTGAAACGTCCTCCTGCACCGTGGATGACAAAAGAAATACAGATGGCTATGCGACGCAGGGACCGCGCATTTCGCAAGCATAAAAGGGATCGTACTGACGAGAGCTGGATTCTATTTAAGTCTTCAAGAAATAAATGTAACCAGATGATACGCAATGCTAAACGCCGCCATATTCTCAAAAATATTTCTTCTTCCTCTTCTGCCGATATTTGGAAATTCCTTGGAACACTAGGTATCGGCAAACCGCAACATTTAGACCTTCCAAATTCTATTGACTTAGATGATCTTAACCGTCATTAATTCTCCACTGTGCCTACCTTGGATCATCTGACTAAACTACAAACTCTGTCTCATATCTGTGGTCTAACGCGTCCTCAAATTAATCCTTTTCGTTTCATTCCAGCTGAACCGGAAGAGATCAAAAAAATCATTCTTTCCATCAAATCCAAGGCGGTAGGATGTGATAACATCTCTCGTGTTATGATCGTAACGATCCTCGATCACCTCCTACCTGCCATCTCCCACATTGTAAATTTTTCCCTGTATTCCGGAGTTTTTCCCTCCTTATGGCGTAGAGCCTATGTTCGTCCACTACCCAAAGTTTCCAATCCTACTCTTCCAACCCATTTCCGCCCAATTTCTATCCTTCCTTTCCTATCCAAAGTGCTTGAGGCCTGTGTCCACAAACAACTCTCCAGTTTTGTGAGGTATAATTCACTCATAAGCCCTTTGCAATCTGGATTCAGACCGGGGCGTAGCACTGTTACCGCCCTCCTTAAAGTGACTGGCGATATAAGGGCAGGACTTGAAGACACCAAAGTCACTGTACTAGTGTTGGTCGATTTCTCGAACGCCTTTAATACCGTCAGTCACGAAATCCTCTTAGCCATTCTGTCCTATATTATGGTCTCTCCCGAAGCGCTGGAGTGGTTCTCTTCCTATCTTCAGGAGCGTCAGCAGTCGGTTCACGTCGGAGATTCTTCATCTCGCTGGTGTGGTTTGGAAACTGGCGTTCCTCAAGGCGGTATCCTTTCTCCTCTTCTGTTTTCTATTTTTATTAATATCATTACTACCGAACTTCAGTGTTCGTATCATCTGTATGCAGATGACTTGCAGTTGTACTGTCAAGGGAAAGTCGACGAAATATCTGCCGCTATCGATCTATTAAATAGGGACTTAACAGCCATAAAAGCCTGGTCCGATAGGTTTGGTGTTGCAGTAAACCCCAATAAATGCCAGGCTATCATCATTGGGAGTCATCGAAGCATCGCTAAAGTGGATAGTGCAACTTTGCCACCAGTTCGTTTCGACGGTACGATCGTCCCATTTAGCACCGATGTAAAGGATCTGGGCTTGCGCATCGATAGTACTATGAACTGGCGTACACAAGTGGCTAGTGTTAGTCAGAAGGTTACAGGAACGTTGCGGGCTCTGTTTCGGTTGAAAAATCTGCTACCATCGAGTACGAAGACAATGCTTGTGCAGACCTTGATTTTTCCTATCATCGATTATGGTGACGTGTGCTACTATGACCTGAATGCAGATCTCCTCAACAAGCTTGACCGTCTTCTAAATTACTGCATTCGATTCGTTTACAATCTACGTAAATATGATCATGTTTCAGCGCATCGGTCGCTTCTAAAGTGGTTACCCATACGTCAGCGCAGAGAGCAAAGGGCGCTCACTACCTTGTTTTCATTTCTTGATTCTCCTAATTCCCCTAGTTATTTAGCCCCTCACTTTCAATACATTTGCGCCAACCACAATAGAAATCTGCGCTCATCTCATAACCGCCTACTTCAATGTCCCACTCATCGTACTGACTTTCTTCACTGTTCTTTCTTTGTTCAAGCTATTTCTTTGTGGAATGCGCTCCCCCAGGAGATTAGGATGGCAACAAATCGATTAACATTCAAAACCAAAGTTCGCGAGCTAATTCGTAAGAAGTTGGCAGTAGTGTCATCACAGCGTTAATCTTTTCAAATTGTCGATTAGAACTAATTGTTTGACTTTATTAGTGTAGATATATATGTAGATAGTTTATTAATTTGTGTATGTATTGTATAATTGTATAATATTTATGGTTTATTAGTATATCTTTTCTTGTACCTATTCGCCTTTTCTCTCTCTTTTATTGCACCTACCACTATTTATCTCTGCATCACCCTAAGGTTGACTGGTAGAAAATGCCTAAGGCATTAAGTCCGCCGCTGTACGTTTGTGCATAAAGTATTTAATAAATAAATAAATAATAAATAAATAATAAACCGTAAGCAAAAAATGCAATAGCTGACCCCAGGTCAAACGCCGCAACAGTGTCCTAAAGCAAAGCTTACCAATAAAAAAAACAGTATCTAAGTGCAATTAAGTAGAATTTCAGTGCTTTATCTTAACTAAAATTATGGATATAACAAACCTTTTTCCAACTACCCGCACCGCTACTTTTGCTACTCGACACTAGATGGCGCTCTCGCGTAACGTCATATTTCTGAATCGCGATGTTAAGATTTTCCGTGAGTTAATGACCTCCCCTATAGTTTTAAATTTTGTGTGACTCAACTAGTGTTGCATCGGTGGACTACGTCCTAGTTGGAATAGCCTCACGGGACCTCACTAGTTCAGTTTGTTCAAATATTTCTCTTTTGGATTAGAGGATAGCTTCCGCCGCCTTCGTCCAAGCGGACTTGGCTGTGCTGGACTGCGCCTACAGTTATAACTTCCATCTCATTCTCATCATTTTCTTCATCATCTAACTTCTTCTGTTCTTTTCACTACCACGGGTGACGTCACGGAGAGACCTTCTACAATCTGGCGACCAACGGTGGGCACGACAACAAACCGAGATACGTCACTCGTTCCGGCCGTATCACTACGACTTCAGTGAAAAGGAGGAAAGCAGACATGTCCGTCACCTTGACCGACGCACAATTCGAAGCGCTGTTGGCAAAATTATCACCAGCGAGACACGGGACGTTTACAACTTGCCACGCGGAATATAATGGCACCAGGGATCCCGAGGTGCTGGAGGCATTTCTGGCAGCAGCGAGCGTGTTCAAAAATATAGAAAACATAAACGATGAAGAAGCACTTGCGGGGATACCACTACTACTTAAGGGTGAAGCTGCAGTATGGTGGCAAGGTATTAAGCAGCAGGTGAAAACCTGGGAAGAGTTCATGGGACGTCTTCGCCACGCCTTTGCACCTAAAAAGCCAGCGTATATACTATACCAGGAAATAGTTGAGCAGAAGCAGGATAAGGAAACCTCAACAGAAAGTTTTATCGCCCATAAGAGGATGTTGTTTGCACAACTTCCGGCTCCTGAACAGCCAGAGTCACATCAATTGGACATGGTGTATGGCCAGCTGAGACATAGACTGCAAGAGAAGATTCCGCGCAACTCAATCAGCAGTTATGACGAGTTGCTGGAAGCTGCTCGAGCCATCGAGCAATTGTGGGTGGACAAACCTAAAGATAGGGAATCCAGTGGCTCGGACACCAAACAGAAGCCGCGGGACAAACCAAAAACCAAATGCGGATTCTGTCACTTCACAGGACACAGCACAGAGCAATGCAGAAAGCTGAAACGCAAGCAGACAGAGTTAGGAGTGCCAGGGACAAGCCAAGCCTCTGAGTCGCAACCGGCGACTACTGCACCTACAAAAACAACTCAGGCTCCATCTCCATCGACACCCAGAGTATCTTGTTACGGTTGTGGCACACCGGGTGTAGTTCGCAGTAGCTGCCCTACTTGTACAGGGAGAAAGGAACGATCGCTACAAGCGCAACCAACGACCGACCTCAAATTCTGCTCTCTTAACGTTCCCATGGATGCAAGAGCAAGACCGGTCGTCTTTATAGAAATTGATGGGGTGAGAGGATCGGCATTCATCGACACTTGCGCGAAGACAAGTGTTGCCTCTTATCAGTTATACCAACAACTGAAAGCAAAAGGCCACAACTTCGTAGAAGAAAATGCTCGCATTACACTTGCAGACGGGATACCCAAACAGCAACGCGTGCTACGGACAGTGGTGCCGGTGAAACTTGAAGGGCAGACAATACCAACGGCATTCGTCGTACTGCCCGAGTCCCGGGATAATCGTACCCTACTGGGCATCGGTTTCATACAGGACGCCAGGATGATCCTCAACTTGCCACAATTTACGTGGAACTACCTAGGGAACTCCCTGACCTACGAGTTATTTGAGGAAGATTTTATAACGTTCACCGACACAACAAGCAATTCTATAAACCTGCACCCGATGAACATCGATGTCGGACCTGCAGTACAACGGCAGGTTTCAGAGAAAACCACAACTCTACCCTATAAACTAGTTCCGATAGACCTGTCGCCGGCAAAGAAACCCAAGACGGTCTTCGACGGGTACGCACCACATTTCGCAGAATTCATGATGCGGGACGCGGAACGAAACGTCAGAGAAGCAGAGGTTACTCTACTACCTCAGGAACTGGAACTGTTTCCCAGTCCAGCTCATTCCGAGCGCGCCATTAGTCCCCATTCCGATTCGATCGATATCTGCAGCATAGGTATCAATGACTGTCAAACGATGGAACATGAAGTTGCTTATAACCCTTTAAGACAAAGCGATGAAACCAAGCCCTACATTTTGAAGACTGACGCCAGTAATTATACTCTCGGAGCAGTTCACGTCCAGGGGGAGAAGGAAAATAAACACCCCGTTGAAAATAGGTTACTCACGGCAGCTGAAAGAAACTATTCGACCACCGAGCGTGAAGCGTTAGCCGTGGGCCTTAAACAAATTCCGATTCGTAGAAGAGTGCGACCCAAGAAGAAGCTGGTGACTCAGACTTCGTCACTGGTTGGGAAACGTGGACGTACAAAGAAACAACAATGACCCACTATCCAGTCCCTCACGCCGAGACGTCTTTGAGGACTGAGGGGGAGATTGTAACAAACCTTTTTCCAACTACCCGCACCGCTACTTTTGCTACTCGACACTAGATGGCGCTCTCGCGTAACGTCATATTTCTGAATCGCGATGTTAAGATTTTCCGTGAGTTAATGACCTCCCCTATAGTTTTAAATTTTGTGTGACTCAACTAGTGTTGCATCGGTGGACTACGTCCTAGTTGGAATAGCCTCACGGGACCTCACTAGTTCAGTTTGTTCAAATATTTCTCTTTTGGATTAGAGGATAGCTTCCGCCGCCTTCGTCCAAGCGGACTTGGCTGTGCTGGACTGCGCCTACAGTTATAACTTCCATCTCATTCTCATCATTTTCTTCATCATCTAACTTCTTCTGTTCTTTTCACTACCACGGGTGACGTCACGGAGAGACCTTCTACAACTTATATTTTGAATAAGGTTGTGTATTATTAAAGTTACATGTTGTTAATATCTTGATAATTACGCTAATTACCTGTTGATATCCTGAAAACGGCTAACAAGCTCATAACGGTGAATGTACGTGATTTCAGATACGATGTAAACTGTTCATGAATTAATAAACCTCTGAGGGAAATCAATAATGTCGGTATGTACATAAATCATAGATCAACTAACTGTCTATCTAACGGGAATACTGTTCGGTACACTGGCTAAATTACTTGTATTCGAACTGTATGTAAACGGATAAGCACTAAATAATCTTAGTCTAATTCTAGCATAATCATACATACAACATTTTAGATAGGTACCTGATTACCTAGATTAATATTTTAGGGCTTTTCTGATTCTCGTATTTCAGACCTGGTTCTTGAAACTTCAATCAAAGATAACGGTTACCGAGGTTCTTGTGGCTTCATCGTATCCTTTTTTTTTTGAGGTGGAAAATCATCAAATGACATCTTTCGCTCTAGAGTGGACTGACAGGGCGAGTCACACTTTTTATGACTAAAATCCACCTGTATCCTTCAGTAGCCCTTTGCATTCTATGACCACGGTAACAATTTCAAAAATTCCCACTGTTCAAGTGGGTATCGACCGTACTGAGCCACTATAAATAGTATATTTCCAGTACCTACCGTTGCGGACGGCGAGCAATGGGTAGCTCACCGTCCGATCGTTCGGCAACCGTTCGGATCGAGCCCAAGTCGTCGACGGCGCGTACTGTTCCACGCGCGCCCCAAGGAGATGTCAGCAAACCGTAGAGGCCCAGCAGGGTCGAAGCCTACTGGGGCCAAAGGTCTGCTTCTGAAAGGAAGACTCGGCCCTAGTATGAAAGGCAAAGAAGGAACGGGAGTGGGTATTTAGTCAGTAAAAGTCTGATACATCCTCCCGCTCCCGCTTGGGTAATTTTCCCACCGAAAAAAAAGTACCTAAGGTGTGTAGCAAAAGGCTCTTGACTTTTTGAAACCTGTTAAACACCTCGCCGTGCTGCATCAAAGTTTTTAATGAGTAAGACACCTACATGATTGAAGTTAGCAATTCTCTTTACTATAATTAAGTGAATCTAGTTTCTCATCAAATTAAACTTGTGAGTGTGTTTCGAGACGGATGAGCCAATCACGATGATGACGTTATCATAATCAGCAAGATTGACAAACGGATTGTTAATATCAGTATATTGTTAATTCGTATCATAATGCGTGAATAGTTAGTTGGTATGAGCGAGTGTGTGTCCATAATCATCATTTCAGTCAAAAGACGTCTATAGATGGTCGTGGGGCTTACGTCGCTACTATGCATCTCACATCCAGATCATCAGTCCACCTTTTGGAAGTCCTTTTAATGCTGTATCTTTCGGTAGGTGGTCGCCAGTCCAAAACCTTTTAGCCAAGCCCGGGTCGAAGGCACGTTGTGTTCCACCCGCGTCTCAAAGACATGTCAGCAAAATTGAGGGGGCCCATTAGAGTCGACGCCGGCCAGGGTTGCGGATTGTTCGAAGGAGTTACCGTTGAGCTCGTAAGAAGAGCAACAGAAGGAACACTGTGGGATTTTGTCAGTAAAAGTCTGACACAAAGAGTGGGTAAGATATTTGATGATTCCCTTTTCACTGTGCGTCTACGCACATTGGTCTTAGAGCAGGCCGTCGATAGAGCTAAAGACAGGGGTCAAAGAATTTAATAAATAATTCTTTGGTATAAATAAATTGAAACTGTCTCTAATAAAAAATAAAGTTATTTTCGCCTTGTTTACTTTTATTTTCTAGACCTTAATAAAGTTTAAAATCCAATTTCGATTTCCAGAAGATTTACTGCTCAGTATTGAATAGAAAGCGATTAAACTCATCGCAAATCTAACCACAAAACCATACTAGGTATATCAACAAACTCCAATATCAGAATCTATGTACTAATCAAACACTGAAATCAGCCTAGAGCGATCCGAAAACCGTTCAGATCAAAAATAACAAATATCTAAGTATAAACAGTCATTAAAGGTCGGACGGTTTATCGTTTACACATCGCGTACACTCATAAATGTTTTCCTGTATTGAGGCGAACATCTCATATGTGTCTAATTATTTTTGGAACCAGTGCCCTACTATTGGTACCCACCTTAACTCGCCATCTTGATAAACACGCCTCGAGAAACGGAAACGAAGTACCCTTTAAATATACAAGACGGCAGCGCAAAGTTTTCTACTTTTCTTTTATGTGGTTGAGAAACACTGCTTACCTTGTGAGTGAGACTTACGCTATCGAGAACATAACGTAAACAAATGGTAGCGCCGGTTCAGTAACCCCGACATGCGGTAGATACTGGAACGTTCATTCTGCAAAGCAAAACCAATGGATGTGAAGGCGGAAGATACTAATTGAAACAACAGTAGATATGTGGTTTTAACTTCAAGCGTATTGCTAGCGTGTTTTGCTTCGTTTGCGTAGGTATTCGCATCTGCACTTTGTGGGTAATAGGCGAGGTTAGATTGAATGGTGTACAGATTAGATAAAATTAACAATAAAATCTCTGTTTGAGTTACAACAAAGTACAATATATAATACCCAATTTTCGGTATGAAAATTTTCGCATAATGACTGCTACTGGTCGTTGTGATTATTAGAACTAAAACTTGTAATTTTAGGGTTTTTTTTTAAGAGATTAATCTGTTAGCTGTTGTTGTGCCCCACTTGGACAGAGCACCGCTGTGTCCTCGTGGAGACAATCGGCGGCAACGATCTCTCGCGCCGGGCCCTGGTACAGGCCGTGGTCCGGAGCGAGGAGGAATGGCAGGCGGTCGCCTCCTTCTGCAAAGCAGTAATGCTAGCGAAGGAGGCGGACGCACGCCTGAGGGAACGGACTTCTTCATGCCCCAACCGCCGGGATCGCGACCCCGATTTCCAACCACCGTAGGCGTGGGCTTGCGGACGGCGAGCAATGTGCTGCTCGCCGTCCGGCCGTCTGATAGTCAGTAAAAATCTGACCCGTCCAAGAGCTGAATGATGATGATTTCCCACCTAAAAAAAAGACATATAAATGAAATAAAAAAAAATATTTTGATATTACAAACAAACACTAAGTCTATTTGTGGTATCAAAATATATATTTTTTTAAACTAAAAACCAATACCTATATTCGATACCAAATAATAATAACCCTTCTTACAGTCGGGTAAAAATGCAAATTTAAAAATTTTGGTCTGGTTGGACCACTTTTGACGGGCTTTTCACCGTTAGATAGCTAATGTTATAAGAAGTAAAGGCTACTTTCATCATCATCTTTGCAGCCGAAAAACGTCCACTGTCGGACATAGAAACCCCAAGTGTCACACATGACCACAAAGTGGTCATGTGCACCACTTTTATTTTAAAAATAATTAGGGATCAGAGAAAAAAAATTGCAAAATTGTGACTAAATGTCATTGTGTTATTTTACAAGTCTAACATGGACGAAAATCTCGACTATTATATACAACTCAACACACAGACGTTGTGAACGTTGAATTTTTTACATGTTTTCATCAAAGATTTTGTGTGCGATGGAATTTTTTCCAATGCGCATATTTCAGTTTTCCTGCTTGACCAATTTCTGTTTTCAGCGGCCTCGATACCGTTACTGTTTTTGACAGATTCTGGAATCGGACTCATAAGTAAATACATGTTCGTAACGTGAGTGAGTCGGAACAAAGTTAACATGTTCAGTTCATTTGTGTTTACAATTCGTATCGAAAGAAGTAATAGTCTTTTTTTTATTTTTGCTAAAAACATCCAGTAATGATTTTTTAGATTTGTACGTTTCTTTACATATTATAAAACTAGCTGTTGCCCGCGACTTCGTCCGCGTTAAGTTCGTAAAACTGTACAATCATTCTATGCTTGCAATACATTCCGGAACAAACGGTTAAAGGTAAAAACGCAAGTTTCCTTCAAGAAACATGTTATGTACTCGTCCAGATCCAGATGTATGAACGTCAATGAATAGAAAGAGTATGTATGGGTCGTAGCAGTTGGTATTTCTGCCTACCCCAAGGGAAAAGGCATTAGTTTATGTATGTTTCTGGTTTATGTTCTGGTAAAACAACATTGTATGATTTTAACCCCTCGCCACAGTGAGCACGTCACAATCGAAGCGGTAATACCTGTCTTTGAGGAGTGACTACAGAGGCGTCACGGCATCCTCTCTTTGTGCATGACTTACCGGATGTGGGTGGAGGTATTTGTATCAAATTCAGCGGGAAGAAACACTCGGGTCTCACGGGAGAATACGATGGAGCATACGGTGGAAGTCAGTCCCGTTTGGTCGGAGCGCCGGTGCCGCCGTGTCCTCATGGAGGCGATTGGTGGAGAAAATGTTAACCAGTAGCCTCCTTCAGTGAAGCACTACGATCGAAGAAGGTGGCTGAAACTATGAGGGATAGTACATCGTGACTCCTCAGCTGTCGTTGCAAGTGACGCTCCGGGTGTTGAAAGCTGCAGGGAGATTACCAGCTAGCGCAAACACGGGATTTCGGTAGTGCCGTCCGGCCGTCTGGTCAAAGCAATCCTGAATCGATGGCGCGTTGTATTCTACACGCGACTCAAAGAGATGTCAGCAAATGGATAGGGCCCTCTAGAGTCGATGTCTGCTAGGGCTGCGAGATTGTTCGAAAGAGTTACCTCCCGTAAAATTTTCGCCTCAATAACGTTTCACTGAAGAGTTTAAGTCGTCAGACAGTTTTGGTAGAGGTAAACGAAGGAGCATAATCGGGACACCGAGCGTCAGCTGGATAACGTGCGCTGATAGTGCAAAGCCAATAAGCCAGTGAATCCAAAAACTACCACCATCATCATCAACTATCTTCCTCCACAACAGTACTTATGAAGAATTTGCGAGAGCATGCTTGCATTGATTGTTGCAGCTTGATCATTTTGGGCGTAAAAAATACTTGTTCATTTACCTAGGATTTTTTGGTGTGTATGTAACTGACGTCCCCGTTGAATGAATTTCGGCGAAATCTTGAGCGCGTGTATCCCCGCCCAATCAAACTCGCATATTGATGGCCAAACCGAGAGGTCACTGTCACCATTTGCCTCTATGAGGACACGGCGGTTCACCCAAGTGGGATAGACTTCCACCGCATACTACACCGGGTCCTTCGAGCGATTCGCAAAATGGTAATCAGGGTACTTCCAACCGAATCCGGAACAGAAACCGCTCGAAACACCCTCAACAGTCCTGAGCTTGTGTATCCATAAAACAATGAAATTACGGTAAACAAATGTAGCAGCCGATTAGTGTTATACCTGAGACTGGCCTCCCTCAGAGGGTTGTTCGAGTGTTGATCACCACTCACTGGAAGGAGGTAACGTCCAGATGTCAACGTAAGGCTGCAAGGAATCTGAGATACATCATACGTTGTCGAACTGTGATTAGAAACGCAAACCACTTTCGACCCCGTTTTATATGAAGTAGTGACTGCAAATAATAAAACACGCCATTATTAGACTGAAAGGACCCCGGAGGACATAGTGGAGCATACAGAGGTGTATCCCGCAAGGGCGGAGCACCGCCGTGTCCTCGTATAGGCAATCGGCGTCAGTCACCTCTCGCACCAGGCCCTGGTTCGGGCTATGGTCCAGAGCGAGGAGGAATGGCAGGCGGTCGCCTCCTTCTGCAAAGCCGTAATGCTAGCGAAGGAGCAGGCCGTACGCGTGAGGTAACGAACGTCCTCACGCCGAGCCGAGATTTCGACCCCGACGACCAGCCACGGTAGACGCGGGCTTGCGAACATCGAGCAATGGGTAGCTAGCCGCCCGGCCGTCCGGTAATTGACCGGACTGAGCCCAGTCGTCAACAGCGCTTAGTGATCCAGGCGCTCCTCAAAGAGATGTTGCAAAGGATAACTGAAGGACTCAGGTGCGGTTTTAGTCAGAAAAGTTTGAAACGCCCTCCCGCTCCAACCAGAGAAGTCATTGGATAATTACCACCATTAAAAAAAGAAAAAAGATACCATCGTTATCATTATCATTTCAGCTGAAAGACGTCCACTGTTGGACATAGGCCTCCCGAAGTGTCGGCATAATGACCAGTCCGGTGTGCGTCTGGCATCCATCTGATTCCCGCGACCCTCACCAGGTCTTCGGTCCACCTGGGGGCCTTCCAACACAAGGTGCCATACAATCCCTTCCAAAAATTTGGCCGTGTTATTTTAAAGTCAATAATTAAATACATATAAGTATTTACTTTTATCGCCTTTGGTTGGTATCCCTTAAATAATCACGGTCAATTAGCTTGTTACAACCACGGGGGAAAAAAGCAGGAGGATTGTTAAAAATGCCTCCGTCTAACACCAGTTTAACCATTATTATCGTCCAATTTTATAGAATAAAACTGTCTGCAAACGTGGGCGATGGTCATTCTTCCGCCATTTAGAAAATTACGTTAAATACACAATGCCATCTATCAAATATGAAGTTCAACTGTCATTGTCATCATTATTTCTACTTTGAGTCTTTAGATGGCGTTGCGAGTATCTGAATAATGTAACATTATAGTACGTGGTTTTTGTCGCCGCTTTGATTTTATTATGTGTTTTGATTAGTTTTTACAAAATATTTAGAAGATATCGAATAGAAATGTCGATTTTATTTTGAAAAAATGGTAAAAGTTATTTTATTACAAAAAAGAAGACAAAATAATGACAAAATTTTAACTGTAGCTGGGGATAGAACTCGCGGCAAATGTCGTTTAACACCGACATTTTGGTTTATTGCTCACCCCCCATAGCAAATAGCGTGATAATTTATAGCCTAACAGATGCACCGACCTATAAGGATTATGTATGCAAAATTTGAACAGGATCGGTTCAGTAGTTTTTGCGCCAACTAATACCATCGCAAAATAATTTTACTGTTTTATTATATGTATAGATAAAATCCGTATGTTTGTGATAAACTCAAAAACTGAGTAAAGTTTAATTGTATAATACATGCATACATAGTAAAAAAAAAACGAGAATTTCAAAGATTTCTAACACTGTATAAAACTTCCCAGTTATGAAGTCACAAAAATGAACCTAATTTCAAAGTATTGAAGTCCTCAAAGGGTTCGTGTTTATAGATTGATTCTGTCTTCCTAACCGCTTATAAATGTCAAAAAGTTTTCCTTTTACCAGATACCGACATTGTTTCTTTAATCGTCCCCTTTCCTTTCATTCGGAAGGGGTTTATCACCACAAAAGGACGGGAAAGGAAGGAACAGCGGTTTCCCGCTCCGTTCAAATTCATTCACTAAACATAAAACTCAGAAATTAAAGTAGACTAGACAATAATGTTTTAAACAATTACGGTCGTCCTGAATACTTGAAAACATCCTATAATTAAATTGTTAACAATAAGCGTATAATAATCCGCGAAGTGAATTTATTTGAGAGCGAATGTCATATAACTGTGAAGTAAACTTTGAAACTACAAATTTTATACCGCATTCGAATGTCCTTAAGATGAGAGATGCAGCACAACAAAACTTATACATTTTAACACAATAACAAATGCTGTTCATATTATAAACAAGGAAATCCTGTTTCTGCGGAGCGTGAAGTATATTTGTCTAGGTAAGATTTCAAGGCACTAAATGGGAGGACGTCACGTCGCCCGCACTTGTCCTCAAGTTTGCAAGGCACTAGAGTTCCACATCGTGTCTACAACTTTTCACATAAACTGCACAACTTTACACGGCGCCACTTATAACAAATTGCCGTTTTCTATTCAACATATTGAAATTTTTGTAAAGTTCGCGTGTTTCAACGAATCCTCTTATTAGTTTTAGTTGGTGTCCGAAAAGTGCAATTCTCCATTTTTGTTTCCAACGCAACTTGTGCCTGGCCCGGTGATAGTTGGCCGGGGTACCAGGAGTTCATTACGTAGCAAAACGTCACAGTTTGAATAGATGCTTGTTCGCTATTCTCTGCTAGCAAAACCAAGCAACGTGAGGTTTAAAAAGTGCGTTCAAATTCGTGATTACACAAACAACGTAGACTTTGACTATCCAGATGTGTTTTCACAGTGACTAATTCAGCTACAACAACATTTTCATCATTAGCAGTGTGTTGTGTAACTCAGTGCAGTTAAGATATGCTAATTTAAAACCTCAAATTGTGTACAAGCCTCGTACAGTGGAGTGTTGTGGCTTTGGTGTCGGCGGTGCGTTTGTAGTTGTGGCCTATTCAAGAGCTGATGCGATGCGTAATAAGGCATTTGGTTCGCTTGACTGGTGTGTGAGATGCATACCTGGATGTTTATCTCCCGGGATATTGTGTGTTGTATGTTCGTATGTGTTAACTTATGTTGCAAACATTATTGAACGCATGCTCTTGTCGTATTTGTGTAAAACAGTTGTAACTCAATCACGTTGCTCCAAGTTTTTAAATTTTAATATCTATTGCATGCAATGAAACAGAATTTTCGGTTTCGGAAAGCGAAGTGATCAAGAATTTTGGCAACAGGTGAAACATTTCCCAGTGAAGTCTGCAAGGTTGTTTGATAGAGTGACTGTGGCCCTGCAACACAAAAAGTCTACTGAAGTGGTGTTAATCAGTAAAAGTGTAAGGAACAGGAGTGGGTTTTTAGTCAGTAAAAGTCTGACCCTATCTCCCGCTCCGCCCAAGTGCGGGATTTGTCATAAGATAATTTTCCCACCTAAAAAAAAAACTCCCTCTCACACCACCCAGAGCGAAAGGGTTTATTGGATGAAGGGCTTACCTTCCGGCTCCATCATCAAATCACTTTGATGATACCATTTTAAACATATCTATTTAGAACCATTTATTTATTTGTTTTGTCGAAGTATTCCTCTTTCGGCACCATTTTTTTTTTGGTTTCAGTACCTAAGCTATTCTACTTTTAGCGCCAATAGGTATATTAGTTTGGTGCCGAATGTGTAACAAAAAAAAAATATACTTCATTCCTAATTCGGCACCTACGCTAGTTTCTAGTGATGGGATGTGTAGGTAATGTACAAAGTTCTTAAATAATTATAAAAATCAGTTATATTTTTATTAACCTATCTAATAGCGTAATTAGAGACACAATAGAAAGACAATGGCGCGTTAACGCCGGCGTTATTGCGGGGATCAACAGCTTAAGGTAACCACTATAGTGATTGCCAACATTAAGAAGCAATACGTTTTTTGGTAAAATTTTAAAGAGACTAGTATAAATTGAATAACCATAGATGGTGCTACTATTTATATAGTAGCATTTTAAATTTCAATAACTGGCAACATTTTATTTTTTAAGTGTCATAACTGATTTCGATGTATAGGGTGTGAAGCTCGTCAAAAAATAAAGGAAGTTTCTTGTGATTTTTCTTAAGGATAGTAGTTTCATATTTGCATTATTTGTTAGTTTTTTCTGTGTTAAGTGTTTTGTGATTAATGTTATTCGATAAAAAAGATATTTAAGTACCTATCTAACTACTTGTTAAAACGGTTATTTTTTTCGTAAAGTTTTAAAAGGAGGTGGGCAATCAATGTATCAAAATTCTAATAATTTTATGGAGTTATTGCCATACCATTATTTAGCTATTGCCACTGACAATAGATACAGCTATTGCCCGGTCAAATAGTTAATAATTATCCTTTTCTTATTTTTCTAATTTTTCTATCATTTCTTTCAGCATGCCAAAGGTGCCTAAATCAAAATACTCTCAAGAAAACTTTCAGAACGCAATAGCTAAAGTTCAAAATAATGAACAGCAATTGTCAGGTCGCCAAATTTCTCAAAAGTGCGGTATACCAAGGTCAACATTTCGGTTTTACAAACGTAACCCGGGCCATAAAACTCTCAATTTTATTGATAATACAGCTAAATCTCCAACTATTTTGAATTTCAACAATCGAATTGCTGAAATATTAGGTGCAGAACGAGTTATATGTATACCCAGTTGAACTCCCTCCATCAGAATTAAGCAGCATCCCTGCACATCCAAAACTAAGTAAACCCAACTCACTCATCACATACTCATCACATCACTCATCTCATCATCATCAGTCTACCTGGAATATCTAATTGTGACCAAAATATTTTTCTGGCGGATCACTCTGAAATTCATACTCCTGCTACCTTGAGAGTTCAAAGTTGGTAAAAGTAAAATACGCTTTTAGAGAAAATCTATTATATCCAAAAACCCCAATAAGAAAAGGAAAACGACAAGTAGAGCAACCGCCGATTGCTATAACATCACAAAAAATCAAATTAGCAGTAAAAGAAAAGCAGACAGACAAGGAAAATCAATTGAAAGAAATAGAACAGAAAAAAATAATAGTTTAAAAAACTAAAAAACACGCTTTTAGCATGCACTAAAAATTACAAAATAATTCAGACATTTAGTTCATGACTCAAGAGTTTTCCCTTTGCCAAATCTTCATTAGATCGCAGGTAAACATAAACAATTTCAGTTCGTGATGAACGATAAATAATTACCTATGCGAAATGTAGGTAATCATCTTTATTGAATATTTACTATGATTTATTATGAAAGAAAGCGTGGAGCGTTTTGTTCAAAAAGAGTAAAGATTAAATAAACGCTCCACGCTTTCTTTCATAATAAATCATAGTATTTTTTAGTTTTTTAAACTATTATTTTTATTGTATACTTTTAGTCTTTTTTTTTTTTTTCGTATTCCTGACAGCAAACCCTTTCATTTGATACCCATATCATGGGGGTGCATTTCAAATAGCCAATCCGCCATCTTGGATGTCCGCCATGTTGGATTTAAGTCACGTGACTATTTTTTTCTTATTCCTGACAGCAAACCCTTTCATTTGATACCCATATCATGGGGGTGCATTTCAAATAGCCAATCCGCCATCTTGGATGTCCGCCATGTTGGATTTAAGTCACGTGACTATTTTTTCGTATTCCTGACAGCAAACCCTTTCATTTGATACCCATATCATGGGGGTGCATTTCAAATAGCCTGTCCGCCATCTTGGACGTCCGCCATATTGGATTTAAGTCACGTGACTATTTTTTTTGTTTTCCTGACAGCAAACCCTTTCATTTGATACACATATCATGGGGGTGGATTTCAAACAGCCAGTCCACCATCTTGGGGAGGCCATATTGGATTTGTAATGACGTTTCTTAGCTAGTCATGTATTGTCATCAGAACTCAGAGCGTGTGCAAAATGTCATCCTAATCGAAGACCGGGAAGTGGGTCAAATTAAGATTCAAAGATTTTCTTACATACATAGTTACAAGTGAAGCTAATAAAAGCGTGTTAAAAATTGGAGAGAAGTGAAGAAGAATGTGAAAAATAAAAAAGAATGTAATGAATTCCAAAACAAATATAAATTAAAAACTCAAACAACAAGAAGAGAACCTAACAATGATATTGATAATGATGTCCATGATAGTGGTAGTGTATTCCCAGATTCGATAAGAATCACTGCTTTAAAAGAAGTCCTGGTGAAGTCCAGTGACATATTATGTGCAATATGCAAACACATTATTTTAAAAAACAAAATCGAATGCAGTAGCTATCACCAGTCATTCCATTCACGATGCATTCCAGAACACGATAAAAGTAACATCCCTGATGATGCTGATGTTGCTATTTTTTTGTCATTTTCGTTATAATATTAATGATTCTGACGATGATACGAATTCAGATGGCGAAGAATAATATTTAAATATTCAAAAGGCTCGAAGAGATCTACTTCTTTTAATTATTTGTATACGAATAAGACGTTAATTAATAATAACTGCTGCGTGGACAATAACTGTTGTATGACAATTACTATAACATGTCTACTGGGAAATTATTTTAGAGGTTTTGCTGTGGTTGATTTTTTATTATTTTATTTCCAAAGATATAGAAACAAATGACTGATTTTCTTATATAAAAATATGGTAAAATTACATGAAAACAACTATTTTACTTGATTTCATTATTAATAAACATAACAATAAGAAGAAACAACTATCAATCCCTTATCCAAGCAATAAAAAAATTTGCAAATCGGTCCATAAACGACAGAGTTCTGAGGTAATAAACATAAAACAAAAAAATGAAATAATGCTACCGAATTCTGAACCTCCTCCTTTTTTTGAAGTTGGTTAAAAATCAACTAAACTTAGATCGAAAAAAAATTACACCCGGATCTGACAGAGTAAAAACTCTTATGTGCTTCTATTCTATTTGATCGACTTCAAAAAGGAGGAGATTATATTAATGTTCGACTGTATTTTTTTTTACCGATTTTGAAAATTTATTTTTCATTGACAGGTACTTTCGAGTTGATCCGATAGAAATATTGCTAAGATCTGATAATGAATTTTAAAGATATGGAACAGAACTCCTCATAGGATCACAGCAGAACTGCTATGTAACAAGTAAAAATGCTTTGTTTATACGTGTAATCTATGACTTGCTCTTGTTTTTATGTTTTCACAAGTCATTCCTACTCACACAAAAAACATTGGTCCAATGGATTAAGGAGCTTTTCTGAAGACCAGAGTGTGAGTAATATCCTAGATAAACTTATATATGCATTAAAAAACTAGTTGCCCGGTATCGAACAATTGTAAATGCTCAATGCCCTGACAGACGACAAAGCAAACAAATGACCGAAAATCCATTATATTAATTTATTCGAAAGACAATACTTATTATCCTATTACAAAAGTAAATGAAGAAATTTGAAGCCTGCATCCCAATAATTTGTTCCTTCTCTTCCAATTACACAAAAGCAATGAAAATAGATATCAAAGTACAAAATGTCTCGGAATTTCGGGTTATTGTTTGGAACTTAATTTTGTATTTGTTTAAATAAGAAAACTATAAGTGAAAGTGGCTCAAAAGGGTGCCCAACTTTAGATAAAACTGATCAGGATATGTCTGCCGCATGTAAGGCAAACTTTGGCCCGAAGTAGCACTGAGTTGGTACTATGTGGCAGTGATTTGTTGCCTAGAAGAGATCGCGGAATGCGATAAGACCGCCAATTGTATGTTTTTAAATATATGGCTCAAGGGTATCATTTATTATCTTGGTTTACAATAAAGTATATATAAATAAACAGAGTCTCGGCAGACCACGAAGGAGATGGTGGAATTAATTGGACAGGTTTCATCAGAATTGGAAGCAAGAAGCGAAAGCTTGCTAAAGATGGAAGGAATGGGGGAGGCCTGTGTCCCATGGGACAGAAATAGCTACAAAATAATAATAATAAGAAAGTATTTATAGCAACTACGCTGATAAAAATACACAATATTAATGGTTCTAAGCTAAAGTTGTTAAAGCTCGCAACTTAAAATCCTATTTAAAACACAAAAAAACAATTCTACCTATGTCCATAATAGAATTTTAAACCATGCAAGCGATGTGGCCGACATAGCCCAAAGAATCGCCAAAGTTAAGTGGCAGTGGGCAGGGCACATTGCTCGTAGAACGTATGGTCGATGGGGCCGAAAGGTTCTAGAGTGGCGACCGCGCACCGGAAAACGCAGCGTTGGAAGGCGTCCCACAAGGTGGACCAATGACCTGGTGAGAGTCGCGGAAATGCGGTGGATGCAAGACGGACAGGATCGTTCGTTGTGGCGACACTTAGGGGACACCTATGTCCAACAGTGAAGACGAAGCGATGTGCCCCAAACCGGTTTCGTTACAACAGCAACAATGCAAAGATGGTTTCAAAGCATTAAAAAAACTGGTCAAGTGCAAGTCAGATTTACGCACCAAGGGTTTCTCCAAAATTACCTATATATAGTTTGATTTCCAAACCGGGTCTCGAAGATTTTTCAAATCGCAAAAAGTAATTATTTTGTGATGTTACCACACGGTTGTACTATGAGACCCCGCTTTTTGTCTTTCAGAATAATAGATCAATGGGAACTAGCCGTAGGTTTTGATTTCCTTGCCGAGTATCAAAATATGTGCCTAAACGAAGTTTAAGCGGTCTTATCTTAAATTGCGTTGACATAAAAGTTTGATTATTTCACTACTCCAAGCAGAAGAGTACTTATTTGATATTAATTTTAACTTAAGAGCGTCCAACCTGAGATACATTTCCATGCAACCGCTTTTACGTGATTATGACGTTATTATTCATCTTTCTCCAGATATTTTGGAAACACAGATATCTTGTGGATATTATTTAGGTTTCTATTGAAATCAAAACATAAGTTTGTGTGAAACTAATCTAGTAGACCTCTGAAACCGTAGACGGGGCTTACGGCGAGCAATAGGTAGGCAAAGAAGGAACACAGGAGTGGTTAATCAAGATTCTGAATCACGCCATGCTTTTCTAAAAACCTTTACAGTTTTAAAAAAACACGTATTATCTGGAACAAGTTCTGTGAAATATGCGAGTGAGTAATGGAATTATCGAACACCAACAGGGCGTTTAGAGGTTATCTCTTTTTATTAAACATTGCGTTGGATTGCTTTGGATAAAACAACAAGTTTTTAAACTATGTAAACGTTAACGATAGACTATCGATAGGGAAGGGTCCACTTAATACCTCCGAGCGTTCCTGAGAGAAAGGGTTGTGACAGATGGACAAAGTGATTCTATAAGGAATTCCATTTGGTTCTTAGTGCAAAAACCAATATCTAAACAATCAAATATATAACGTCAAATCGACATACAATTAATCAAAACAATCCAAACAGGCTTAATTCATATCTAGCATGTCTAGTGGCCATAGACACGCTTTCAGAATATTATCCGATATTACACTTAACAACGTCTTGTTTCTGCCCAGATTATTGGAGGTAATCCATTACCTACCCGACCTGAACTAAGCTTCCAATAACCCGAAATAATTTATTTTGATAGATAGTTTAAGTGTTTACCGTAACAAGATTTGCTTACATTCAATACTTGCTTTTATTAAGACAATAGTAAATTAGCATAATCAGCCTGATAATGCTCCCAGTGCTGGGACTTAGGCCTCCTCTCTAGGAGAGAGAACGGACCATAAACCACCACGTGGGTGGGCTCAGCGCGGGTTGGTTTCATTTCTTTGTGTTTACCAATCGATTACAATTTTACAAAATATATTATACATATGTTACTGTAAAGAACTGTGTATTGGTATATTTTAGATTTACTAGTAAATCTTAGGATATACTACTGTCTTTATCTAAGTACACGAAACACTACCACAACCCAACACAATACCACAAAATAGATAGGTACAGAAGTCAATCTACATACAGCGCGCTCGAGCAACACGATATCTCGGCTCAATTCAGCTCAATGCAAGCTCGAGTATAGCACTCCGTTGTCCGTTTGAGACACGCGTCTATGAACTTTTTTGTGGAAAAATGGACCAACAAAAAAAAAACCTTATTTTAACTGTTCAGGTGACTGTTGTTTAAATTCAACATTAAACAGTGAATTGTCGTTTTTTAGGCTACCAGTTGTGTCACAGAGGTAAGTAGATATTTGATTGTATTTTGATGGTTTGTTTTAACGTAACACAGAACAGGCCCCGCGCCGAGAAAGAAAAGACGATTTTGTGGCCATGTAATATTTTTACAATTCAGATTAGGTAGGCATTTATCACCGCGCCCGGTCGTACTCGGACCTAGCGCGATCGCCGAGCGTAGGTATAAAAAGTGAACTACATACATGAGATTGACTTCTGTACCTATATTTATTTTGTGACAACACCCTTTCTCACTAGGTGTCAAATGTTAGAATTTTATATAAGAGAGATTATTTTTCGGGCTTTTCAGTTCCATCCTAACCTAACGAAAGTAATATTAAATACTAAAAGACGCTTGCATTGAAAACTGTTCGTTATCAATAAGTTCGATTATTCGATAATTTTAAAAGATAATTTGTGAAAAGTCGCAACACTACGGTAACGGACCTTGACTTTGAAACGAAGTTTAGACAAAAAGCTGTCTCGTGTATTTATTTGTTATTAATATATAATCTTTTAAACATAGCAAATGTTTGAAAGATTAAAAATTATACATGTCGTGGCCAGATCTTAGAAATATATCACTTCATCATACGACCAAGTAAAACTGGCCAGATCATTTTAAACGTTAAAGTTTGATGATAATATGTCAATTTTTGTTTGACCTTTTATTGTCCGAAAAAAAATGGAGTATTCCTAAATCAATAATATGGCCAAACGAGGATTGGCATATCATCAAACTTTACCGTTTAAACGATCTGGCCAGTTTAAAAAAAGAAAGAGTAAATATATAATATGGCCAGATCTTAGAATTGATCACTCCATGATATTGATGATCTGGCCACGACTTATATAAATAGTATTGTGAATTTTGTGATAAAATAAAAATAGCTTCATAACTTTATAACCACGGTCACAGTTTACGGAAAAGATAATATTGAGATTGGATAAGTTATGCATAAACGTACAAAGTAGTTTCAGTTTGAAGAGTACGAAACTTCTAATGGTACTTCTTAGATTTGATAGACTATAGTGCTCCCAGAAAAATGCTCTCAGTGCTTTTTAGGGAACAGAGTGTTAGAGAATGAGTAAGAGCATATTGCAATGTATTTCAACTCACATTCTTCACTATGAATCGTTATCTCAGTAGTCAGCACATTTAGCACATTAATATTTTTTTTTGGTCTCGCCTAAACGGAGCCTACAAGGCCTTTATTTCGGTAGGAAGATCATCTAACGACAACCCCCGCTCTTGGGCGAAGCGCGATATAGTGTCAGACTTTTACTGACTAAAAACCCACTCCTGGTCCTTTGTTTCTTTTCGTACCTGGGCCGAGTCTTCCTTTCAGAAGAAGACCCTTGGCCCCAGTAGGCTTCGACCCTGCTGAGCTCCTACGGTTTGTTGACATCTCCTTGAGGCGCGCGTGGAACAGTACGCGCCGTCGACGACTTGGGCTTGGTCCAGACGGTTACCGGACGGTCGGACGGTGTGCTACCCATGGCTCGCCGTCCGCAAGCCCGCGCCTACGGTGGCCGGAAATCGGGATCAGAACCCCGGCGGCGGTTGGAGCGTGAGGACCGTTGCCTCACGCGTGCAGCCGTCTCCTTTGCTAGCATTACTGCTTCGCAGAAGGAGGCGACCGCCTGCCACTCCTCCTCGCTCCGGACCAAGGTCCGGCGTTGCTCTGCCCAGGTGGGGCACACCTCCACCGTGTGCTCCACCATGTCCTCCGGGCGGTCTATACAATGGTGACACCCAGGCGTTTCTTCCGCACGAATCCGGTGCAGGAACTTCCCGAACTTACCATGTCCGGTGAAGACCTGTGTCATGCGGGAGGTAAGGACGCCGTGAGGTCTTTCTAGCCACGCCTCAAAGAGAGGACTTACCGCCATAATTATGGAGTGCCCAGCACTGTTTCCATTTCACCATGAGATCCCGTCGGAACTCTGTCCGCCATGCCGCAACTTTTCGCGGCAGCGGAGTTTCGCCCCGGCGTTGCATCTCCGCGCGCAAATCGTGCATGCGTGCAAGGACGGTTGCCTCCAGATCCCATGGTTGCTGGCCAGCAAGGAGGCTCGCCGCTTCGCGGGAAATCGTCCGGTCTCCCCGTACCATCCGTATGGCCATGATTCTCTGGCATGCGTTCAGCTGGGCCGCCGCCTGCTTCCGCAGCGCCGGCGCCCACACCGGTGCGCAATAAAGGGCCATGGACCGAACAATTCCTGCGTAGAGCCTCCGGTAGGAGGCGGTCTGGACCCCTAGGTTGGGCAGGAGCCGCTTGAGGGCATCCCCAGTCCGATTCAGTTTGGGAGCCAGACGTCGCGCGTCGGAAGTGCTCCTCAAAATTCTATCGGCTGTCGAGAACAAGTCCCAGGTACTTCATCGTCGACCCGACGCCGATGTGAACTCCTTCTACCGTTAGTTGGGAACCCGGTGGTGGCGCGTTCCGAGAGCCGTGAAAGCACATGGCCTCGGACATGTGCAATGCCACCTCGAGTCCCAAATCTTGGATCGTGTCCACGACAGTCACAACCCCGCGTGTCTCTAGTTCGACCGCTGCCTGGCACGACTCTTCCTGCGCCAGGACCAGCGTCTCGTCTGCGTAGCATACCACGCTGACCCTGTCAGAGAGGTCGTCGCACAGCACGTAGTCGTACCCGATGTTCCACAAGGGCGGCCCTAGTACCGATCCCTGCGGAACACCGCACGACATCTCTCGCCGTATCCACTCTCCCTGGTGACCGGGGTAGATTATGTACCTGTCCGACAGGTAGGCCTCGACCACACAACAGAGGTAGTCGGGCGTCCGGTCCAATGCTATTCCAAGGCAGGGAATTAAAGACGTTGGCGTTGTCCAAAGACACCGCCAAGATACACCTGCCTTGGGACACCGCATTCCCCGTCGTGAGAGCTCGCAGGCACATGATGGCGTCCACCATGTTGCGCCTCCTGCGAAAGCCGAACTGGCCGTCCGCCAGATCCGGCCCCACCCGTGCTAGGTGCGCGACGAGGCGATCTGCAATCAATCTAAGGGCTCACTTTTGACCTATCTTCAATCTTCAATCCATCTAGATTGACACCAAAATAAAGATCAAATGTGTAGTTACAGAAAGCCTATTGAAAGATCGACACTGAATCTAAATCAATCTATCTAGGCTGTTTCCAAATACATTAGAATCGGCGTCCAGTCTAAGCGGACGCAGATGGATAACAGGATTTTACTGAGACTGCCCATCTGACCTCCATAATTCAGTTACTGGTAACACGATACGCATTAGTTAGACTGGTTGCCGTCAGTAGCTCGAAAGTCTGATTGAAGTAACGTGACGTACCGATTTACACTATCCTAACAAAATCTACAATTAAATGACGGTTGGAAAATCAGGGATGAGATGGAAATAGGCATTAATAGTATTGTTTCACATACTCGTACTTTAGTACTAAAATTGACATCTCGATGGTGCAATAGTTTTTTTTTTAGGTGGGAAAATCATCTAATGACAAATCTCGCTCTTGGGCGGAGCGCGAGGTAGTGTCAGACTTTTACTGACTAAAAACCCACTCCTGTTCCTTCTTTGCCTTCATCCCGGGACCCCGGGCTTTGCTTTCACACTACCCGTGGATGGTGCAATATGGTGTAGTGCTAATTCGTTTTAACAGTTTTGTTTAAAAAAAAAAACACTTTTTTACTTCTTTGAATTTAAAAATGTTCAAATTCTCGAAAAAAAAATCGGTTTGAGTAAATAATTGACTTCGACAGTTAGGAGTATTTGGCTCTTCTGCGTCCAGATGTATTTATCTAATATTTAGTTCAGTCAAATACAATCTTAATTTAATACCGAAAGCTGAGTGTGTACATGACGCTTGTTTGTAACACGTCCGAAGTTTGACCAGTTGAAATGCACTCAGCTTTTCTCGTGAGTATTATAATTATATTTGTTCTAATTGCTGCAAAGTGCTACGAATCATTACGTGAATATTTTAATGAAAATACTATGTTCTAACTTAGTATTTTATTAATCGAAATCATTTCAACTACCCATTTCTACCCATCTGATCAATACCTTTTTTACGTGCGATATCTTCAAATGACTTCTCTCGCTCTGGGTGGAGCGAGAGGTGTCACACTTTTACTGACTAAAACACATAGTTTTTTCAGTTGGCCTTTGCGAGAGTCACGGTAAGTTTTTCGAACAAACCGCATTTTTTGCAGGCATCGGCCTTAACTGGTCCCGTTAATCTTGCGTAGATCTTTTTAAAGCGCCCGCGTGGAACGCAAGTCGCCGTCGACCCGGGTTTAGTCCTTACCCGATGGCCGGACGGCAAGCTACCTATTGCTCACTGTCCTTAAGCTTTCGGTGGCCTGGAATCGCCCTGCGAGTCCTGACTCTCGGGGCATCTCCTGCGGCGATCATCAATACCTAAGGACTAAAAGTCATTATCAACGATAGTAATTGCTGATTAAATGTCACATTGCCTAGAGCCCAGTGTTACTTGTGATAAAGAATCTAATTAATGAAATCATGACTTTGTGTGTTTAAAATAAAAATAAATGATTATAAATGATATTTATTCTGCAAATAGATTTAAAAAGCAAATTTACACGTCAATTTTTTTTTCGTCATTTTAAACTAGATGAGGCCGGTGTTTTCTACCTGACTACCCTGAGAAGAAACACCGAAACCAACTCAGGGGTCAAAGTCTCTTTTAGAGTCCATACAGTAATAAAATAATATAATATGATTTTATAATATATTGATATGAATAATATAATAATTAAAAAAAAACTGTAATAAAAAATAAATAAGGCTTATTTTTTTTTATTTTTTATTATAGTATTTTTTACCGACTGTAATTTTTTTTCGATATTATTTTATGTGGGCATCAAAAGATTTTTAAACCACGTACTAGAAATGATAATAATTGCCAAAAAATAATCCTATACCCACGCATAGGCAACTTCTAGTAACTATATACTATAATCCATCAAAAAGACATTCGAAAAGATAATTGAAAGATAGATAGATGCGTCTGATCACAAAATAAAAAAACCAGCAGGCGATGGCGCGTGCTGTTTTCCATCTATTACCCATATCAATTAACAAGGCCCATATTTCAATAGTAATATTCAAACAGGTTAGAAACACCGTCACATATGTAGGTACGGTAAGTTGGTTGCGGTGTAACAAAGTTACGCAATTACTGGCAGCAACAGATTTGGGAGCGGTCCCGAAGCCGCAGGTACACTGCCGGCGACGGCCGTTGCCACCTTCGCGCCAGCATCACTATTTACTCACATCATTAGCACATTAACTAAGGGTTGGTTGCTCAAAACTTCTTAGAAACATCCTAATGTTATGGATACAGTTTTTAGCAGGTCATTTTAAGTTACTGTTACTGATATCATCGTCAAATTAGCGGGGACACCGAGGAGTCGGCTGACCAAAAAGCTCAAAGCGTATATGGGATTCACATATTTATATGTACCAATATTGTAAAAAAAATTGTATTTTTGAATTTTTGTTCGTAATAAATAAACCCATAAACTACTGGAACGATTTAAAAAAATCTTTCACAAGTAGAATGCTACTTTATCACTGAGTGACGTAGGCTATAATTATATTAATAATAAAAATAATATTTTAAATGTTTTTTTTTATGTTTTAAAGATATTTAAAAATGTATAAAATATGTACAAAAAAAAGGAAATAATGTAATAACATTCCACAACTTTCACACAACGCCATCTAGTCCCAAACTAAGCAGAGCTTGCGCTATGAGTACTAGATAACTAATAAACATATATATATATACACCCCTATTTTATAATTAGTACAAAACAAAATGGGGCTCTATCCGTACCCGTTACTGATCATATTTTTGTATTCAAAAGTAAAAAAAAAACGAAATCCCAAAGTTGTCCACGAAAATTCGTCATAATCGGTAAGTTCATAATAGAATCAATCCTTCATAACAATTGCTACTAGAAAATACTACACGCAGTGTTTTTCCATTTTGATCGTCATTTATTCATTCATAATCACTAGCCTGTACAATATTTCCATAAATTGATTGACACTTTGGGATATAAACAAACGCTAATAACTTTGCTGATTATGAATATTATTTATTGAGACTTTACATAAATAAAACAAGATCTTTTCTAATAAGCCCTTTAAATATTTATAATAATTAAAAATTAGTGGTGTATATTTCTAAATATATACCTACATATGTATTATAGATATTGTCTACATCCACGCGGGTGAATTTGCTGGCAGAAGTTAATTTTATTATAGACTTGCTTCAGCCGATGGCTTCACTTGCATCCCTATGTCAATAAGACGTGATAAAATAGGTTTCTGTTGGTAAAAGAACTTTCAAAATCGGTCCTGTAGTTTTTTGATTTTATTCAATACAAACAAAAATGCTAACATACAAATCTTTCCTTTTTACATAAATTAAGAATAAGATATATAGATTGACAGCCCGAAAAATCGCCAAACTAAAGTGGCAGTGGGCAGGCACATTGCTCGTAGAATGGATGTTCGATGGGGCCAAAAGGTTCTAGAGTGGCGACCGCACACCGAAAAACGCAGCGTTGGAAGGCCTCCCACAAGGTGGACCGACGACCTGGTGAGAGTCGCGGGAATGCGGTGGATGCGAGACGCACAAGATAAGTCGTTGTGGCGACACTTGTGGGAGCCCTATGTCTAACAGTGGACGTCTTTCGGCTGAAATGATGATGATGATGATAATATGTAGATTGACATGTATGAACAGAGGCCCTACCACGAGCTCTTAACGTGATCCATTTGAAGACATACACTAAACTGTTAAAGGGATGGCACTACATAGGGTGTATAGATCCATCCCTCTTTCTGGCTCGCATGCTTGACATTTTAACACGTCATGCCCTGATATGTGATCATAATCAGCCTTTTAATGTTCCCACTGCTGGGACTCAGGCCTCCCCTCTAGGAGAGGGAATGGGCCGTAATCCACCACGCGGACCCAGTGCGAGTTGGTGGATGTCACATGTGTTCGAATTTTTTGGTTCTAGGACATGCCGGTTTCCTCACGATGTTTTCCTTTACCGTTTTGAGAGCAGTGGTGATGGAATAAATTACACAAAGTATTGCGCCTGGCTGGGTTTGAAGCTGTGACCTACAACTCGTAAGTCGGGGCCGTTACCACTCAACCACGACTGCTCGATATGTGATCAATCTCTTACAATTTAACATTTCGACAAAGAGACAATGTATGGAGATACTATCACTGATACTTTGTAGTATCTCGAAAATATGCCCCTTTGTTGAGGTCCCCCTCTGGCTGAAAAGTATTGGCGAATAGACTGCACACGTAGAAATACCTATTCGTATGCAAAGTTAATAGTCGTCCTTTATATTTTAAATAGGCACCGAAAATAACTGAGATTTAAAAAAAAAAAAACAAAGAAAGAAAGAAAAAAAAAAAAGAAAAATCTCTTTGTTTTCTTTCTTTTGTTCATTTTTTTTACTACTCTTTTTGTGCTGATTGTATAAAGTTTATTCTATTCTATTGTAAGAAAGTTTTGAACAACTAATATCTACCAATAGTAAAAAGATAAGCCACTCAGCAATTTTAGTAGCGGAACTGACGGCCCTGGAGTGTCGGACGTATGTTTAGAATTATGATCGTTACTTCCGGCACATCTTTCGATGACCTCAAATTAAAAACAAAATGAGTGCTGGAAATGGTTTTTTCTTTACTCAAACAATTACATTGATGAAATGGTTTGTTGTTCTTTCATTTAGATGGCGATTAATCCATTACCTACTGTTTGTTATGAGCTAAAACTGCTTGTAATGTACGTAGGAGAACATGCTTTTTTTTTAGGTGCGAAAATCATCCAATGACATCTCTCGCTCTTGGGTGAAGTGAGAGGATGTGTTAGACTTTTGCTGTCTAAAAACCCACTCTTGTTCCTTCTTTGCCTTCGTCCCAGGACCCCGGGTTTCACGTTCACACTACCCGTGACCCCAGTAGGCTTCGACCCGACATCTCCTTGAGGCGCGCGTTGAACAATGCGCGCTGTCGATGACTTGGGCTCGGTCCGGACGGTTACCGGACGGTTAGACGGCAAGCTACCCATTGCTCGCCGTCCGTAAGGTTTATAATTCTTTAGAGGTATGCGGAACAGGTTGTAGTCCCGCAAATCTCCGTTAAAAAGAAAGGATCCTCCGACCAGACGGATGTTGTGTCTGGTTTGGACAACTGCCCAATAGTTGTATATGTTCTAGCGATGCAGGAAACTAGAGTTTCAGGTATTAGAATACCGCGATGTAGAATCTTCATTTATACTTCGTATGTGGCCTCATAGATGTCGCTACATCACTCGGTTCAGTTGCTCTTTGCGTTCCAGAGCCACGATAACTCTTTTATTTTATTTTTTATATTGTTTGGCACACCAACAATTTGTTCACAAAATAAAATTCTAGATTGAGTGTTCAGAGTATGGTACTGTGATACGCGGGGAGACGCAAATGGAAACTTCTGGTTCAATTATACTGTTATTATATTGTATAAAGCACTTTCTAATACATTTTATATATAAAGTTACGTCTAGATTTTTCCTCAAGGAGATGTCAGCAACTGTAGGGGCCCAGCAGGGTCGAAGCCTACTGGGGCCAAGGATCTGATTCTGAAAGGAAGACTCGGCCCTGGTACGAAAGGTAACGAAGGAACAGGAGTAGGTTTTTAGTCAGTAAAAGTCTGGCACTATCTCCCGCTCCGCCCAAGAGCGAGGGATGTCATAAGATGAGTTTACCACCAAAAAAAACGTCTATATTGTTTTTTCATCTATCAATCCTAAACTTTTTAAAACATAAAAATTAAAAGTATATCTTGCCAGTTTGCAAGTTAGTAATATTAATGTGACCTCCATGGTCGCCACAGTATTGTGTAAACAAATGAATTAAAGGCATGCACATCATTCACAGTGGTTGATTAAAATTACAAAATCATATATTATATATGTTACGCCGTTACGGCTAATAGCTGAAGTACGGCTACACCTAGTTTTAGCCGGTTACAACTAGGTGCAGCCGGCTACGTGCGGTTAAACTTAGGTGTATCCTACTTATCTTCAGTTAGACCCAGGTTTAGCCTTCATCATAGCGCCTAGTACTAGGTGCAGCCACACACCGGTGGTTAAACTTAGGTGTATCCTATTTATCATCGGCTAGGTCCTAGCCGATGATAAATAGGATACACCTAAGTTACTGAACACCTTGTCCTAGCCGCTAGGACAAGGTGTTCAGTGCAGCAAAGTATTTTGGTTTTTTTATGAGATTCTGATCTTGCGTTTCCCAATTGATTCGATTATATTGAAAAATAAAAGACAAGGATACTGAAGTGACAGTTTACAAGTTGAATGATATAATATAAGTAAGTAATTAGTAAAACTCAATATATCATAAATCTTCTCTTCAGAAGTAAAAGAACAAGACATTTTATGCTCAAAGACGAGATATTCAAACATAAAAACACTGGGCAAGTGCGAGTCGGACTCACGCACTGATGGTTCCGTACAAACTAACTTATGTAAATAGTTCAATTCCAGAATCGAGTCTCGAAGATTTTTCCGAATAGAAAAAAGTATTTTTTTGTGACGTAAGTGAAAATTTTCAGTTTTCAGATTTATTCCTATACTTGTGCTATAAGACCTTGCTTCATGCCAAATTTCAGGGTTCTAGGTCAACGGGAAGAACCCTATGAATTTGATTGACCGCAGACTTGAGTACCTATATGGTTTTAAGTTCAATTTGATACCTCCACGCGTTCTCGAGATAAAGTGTCTTGAAAAAAGAAACAAAAAAGTGATCCTATAATTTTTTTCCTTTTGAGGTACGAAAACCTAAAAATAAAGTTTTACTTCTTAACTATGGAAAAATCAACGACTCTTTGTACTCTTCTCTTATATTTTTATGGTAAAACCTCGAATAAGACAACTTTTTGACTCATTTTTAATTATAAAAAAAAAACAATCAACAAACTCTTCATGTGATAGATAGTATTTTGCAAAAATATGTATTACTTATTTGAAAAAGATAAACTTGAATGACATTTAGAGTTACACAAAACACGGGCTGCTTTACCTGGACACTGTAGCGTGTATTTAGTTTTTACCACAGAGGAATTCTACATGAAAATACACTATGTTAATTTCAATTCGCAATTTCATTTCAACTCATGTTTCGGACAGGCTTGTCTGGTGTAAGATGTTTAGTCTACGACGGTGATATGAAATCGAATCAATTGGGAAACGCAAGATCAGAACCTCAAAACAAAACCAAAATGGTTAACTGCACAGTCGATGTTAAATAGGATACACCTAAGTTTAACCACCGGTGTATGGCTGCACCTAGTTTTAGCTACTATGATGAAGGCTAAACCTAGGTCTAACCGAAGATAAGAAGGATACACCTAAGTTTAACCGCACGTGGCCGGCTGCACCTAGTCGTAGCCGGCCGGCGTAAAAGTAGGTGTAGCCGCACTTCGGCTATTAGCCGTAACATATATAAATTAAAATTAAATTAAAAGAGATGGATCGATTAATTTAAAAATTACAATAATTCAAATATCAATATAAAAAAAAAATAGAAAAGACAAAACATCGAATATAAAACAAATAAATTATAAAGGGAATAAAATTATTATAGTAAATTCATTCTATGATCATTGTAGACATACATATCCTATATTCGTCTATTTAAATATCGAATAGAATAAAAGAATGTCATTCGAAATCAGGGTGGGCAAAACTACGGATCAATCAGGTTGATTTTCGACTTGGACTGAGCAAAAGAGTCGAAGATGTCAATATCCCCGTTGTTACAACAGACCTTATCGTACGTGGTCATGAACCTATTTAGAGAACTCTTTCTAACATTGTCGCAGCCCTAAAACAGTTGTATTTTTTCTATTGTGCTAAACACATACCGTACATAAATATGAAAGAAGAATTCTACGTTTGCAGAAAAAAAAATGTTTGATGTTAGGTCAACCACACGAACTTTTAAACGGATTCAATTTTTTTTTCTCTGTATTCTAGTGAGTTTTAGCAACTGGATGATATTTTATGTACTGGTGCTAACATGGGCTTTACGCGGAATAGTTGGTAACCGACGCATGTAAAAGCATTTATTTATTTCAATTATTTTAGAATTTAACACTTCGATAGAACCCTGAATTGGTTAAGCTGTTTTTAGCGAGCGTTTACTATGTGAGTATGAGTAGTATAATAGTTTTTAGCGTGACAATATTGCTCACAATACATTATAATAGGCACGTGCATTTAGTGCTACAATTGTATAAGTTTAGACCAAACTAGCTTCGTGTGAACTGAAAGTATAAAATTAATTAAGTATGGAAAAGTGGGGCATAGTGGGAACATCTAGCTGTCTCGTTTGTACATAAGTAACTTAATGGCAGTGACGTCACATGTCAGTCTATGCGGTTTTGAAAAATTCTTTCTAGTTTAGACTGTAGATAAAGTTATATTTTGATTATCTAATTACAAGAAATATGAGTCAAATAACCTCATTTTAACATTGCAGCCAAAAAACGTCCACTGTTGGACAGATGTCTGACTCCAAGTGTCGCCACAACGAAAGATCTCGGATTCATCGCATTCCCGCGACCCTCAGCAGGCCATCAGTCCACCTTGTGGGAGGCCTTCTGCATCTTAAAATCCGCGCTCGCTGCTCCAGAATCTTTCCTTATGCGATTACGCAAGGCAACTCCAAGCATAAACCTTTCTATTGGGTTACTTTAAGCCTTCTAATGAAGCCCAGGTTTCAGAGCCATATGTCATCACTGGCAACACGTACCTGTTATAGACTTTCGTCTTGAGACACTGTGGTATAATAAACGAGAATAACCTATTGTAGGAATATTGCCAATACCCAAAAACCTGCATAGACCTAATTGGATACATCGTCACTTTCGAGAAAGCCCTGTTTCTATGTAATACCGGAAAGCTTCAGGATGAATTGATTGATTGAATAGACATTACGAATTCCGTTCCGCCGCCTATCAATCGCTCCGTGTCACGTGAATAGTGAACTGCGTCATTACCCTGCTTTAGCTAGCATTGTTTCCTAACAATTCTAGCTTAATCGACTATTTGCATTATTGTCCTTGTATTTATTTATTAGAATCGTTATCATTACTGGGACTGGGAACTTATAGGTACACTAACTACTGCCAGTGGCTATGCCCGCGTAAAATAGGTTTCTCCATAAAAAACTTTATTTTAAAAATATAATCGTGAAGGATTTACTGAAATCGGTTTATTTACTATTAAAATTTAGGCAAAGCTTTTACTGTTTCGATTTTAAGAGTTTAAATTGCCACTTATCATTAGTAAAAGAAAATTCAGTACCTTTATTAAATAAAGTAATGTTGTGGCGAAAAGGATTACAAAATAAAAACTAGAACGATGTTTAAACTTTTTATTTTTTCAAATTCAACGTTTAACCTACAATTTCACGCCTTTGTCCTAGATTCAAAAACTACAGAGCATCTTAAGCAATTATTATTATTATTTGGTAAGACACACTAGCAGCTATTAGCTGATGCGTGTGTTTCATATAGTTTGGAGATTTTTAGTCTGTTTAACCAATTTTAAAAAGCAGTTCAATGTGGGAGCTTTCACAACACTTTCCGGGAGCTTGTTCCATGCCGTTACAACTCGGTTAGGCAGAAATTGCTTCAAAGGCTTGATTGCTTCAATGAACCACGTCTTATACTTATTGCTTCTTCAACTTTTGGATTCATTCCGAAACATGTTTTAAATTATCATGAGTGGGTTAGCGATTGACAGCTGCACTTCGTATCGCGGGTTCTATTCCCACATGGAACAAATATTTGTACGGCCCATTGATAGATGTTGGTATGTGTAGTTGGCATATCCTGGAACAAAAAATTCAAAGTAATGTGCCATCCACCAAGCCGCACTAGGCCCGTTTGCTGGATCATGGACCATTTTCTTTTTCTAGAGAGGAAGGAGGCCTAAGTCTATCTGGTAGTTTCATGTGCGTATGAGTTTATGAGTAAATCATGCAGATTAGTCGCGTATCTTTTTTGCATAACCGCGCTTTTGGTCATGGCACAATCTTAACGGTAACGATAATATCAATACATCAAACAGTCAAGACAATGCGCAACTACTGCTAAATTCAGTTGCTTTTTAGGGTTCCGTACCTTAAAAAGAAAAACGGAACCCTTATAGGATCACTTTGTTGTCCGTATGTCTGTCGCCTGTCTGTCTGTCTGACAAGACCCTTTATCTCGGGAACGCGTAGAGGTATCGAGTTGAAATTAAAACCATGTATTCAAGTCTGCAGTCCCTTGAAGATGTGAAAAAAATCAAACTTTCAAGCTAACGAAACAATAAGATACGGCTGTTTATGTCGCAAAAAACGTATATTTCGAAATTCTAAAGGGAATCAAAATTCATAGGGTACTTCCCGTTAACCTAGAATTCTGAAATTTGGCATAAAGTAAGGTCATATAGCACAGATATAGAAATAAATATGAAAAATAACAAAAATAAATCTCGAAAAAACAATCAATTCGGAAAAATCTTGGAGACTTCATTCGGGAATTGAACTATTCACATAGGTAATTTTGTACGGAACCCTCAGTGCTCGAGTCCGACTCGCAATGGCCCAGTTTTTTCAGTAAATAATGTCGTTACGTCCCGGATACGAACAAGGCGCCGGAGTTTAGATTTTTTTCTAAACGTTCACGCAATTAGCGCTGTTCACTTTTACGAGGTTTACGAACAATTTGGTGATCTTATATTTTGTTATCGTGATGGTTTATCTTGAGGTTCTACTTATAATCAAGAAGAAAACTGCTCAGCTTGCCGTCTCATAATCATATAATTTTTACAAGATTTATTCTTTTTTGCGTGTCGTACCTTTCATTTCTGAAAAATTTATGGAGTCTGTGGGTTTCATGGAAGCGAAGTTGCAGAAAAAGCTAGTCGTCTGTGTAGTTCGATAATTGTTTGTAGTAATAGTTTTTTTTTTTATTTAACGTTTTAATAATCATCTTGCTATTTCATAATATCCCCTCGAGCGCCGATTGTACATACGTCTGTACAACTTGAATGACCTTGAAAAACGCTTAATTGTCGTTTTGTACACAAGTTTGTACGATTTTTTTTTAGCTTAAAACTTTTGTTTCTATATCTTTGTCTTTCCTAGAAAAATCCAATTTTTTTTTTGTTTTTTACGTAAAAACACGCAATTACGTAATAATAATACCCCGGGGCGAACGAGGGGACATTGACTACATCCTTATCTAATTTTTAGGAAGTATCCCAGTAAACAGTAGTATACTATTAGTGAAAGAGGTAAACATCTAATGCTGAGAGATATTATTATATTATGAGATATATATGAGATAAATATCTAATGCTTCTTTCATTGATGATATTTTATGGCCTCGACCAAATGGTATTCTAATGTAATAATGCAACTTCCTTATCTTGGAAAATTTCGCGGTTCATAGGAGACAGGCAAAGTGAGTGAGGGATCAGGAAAAAACTATTCTTACAGATCTTATACAAAGACATAAGTAAATAGGTGGACTGAATTGAAGCTTGATAATTATTAGTTCGGTAAATATTATGAGTAACAGTTCTATTAATGTTAGGTTTTATTTATTTCTGAATGTTATATAATCATTTAGACGCTTCATCGTTCCCGGATTATATTTCTTGGAAATCTCCCAGTAAACAGTATTACTCAGAAAAGGGCACTACATACCTACTAGTCTAGACCAAAAATTTATCTTCGTGTTTCATCGTGCTCACTATTTTTGGAGTTTATTTCAAGGAAGTCTCCCCATAAGCAGTAGTGTATTACACAGAAAAAAACACTGCATAGTAGTCTAGACCAAAAAATTGCAGGTTTCGTTTCTCCAGCCACATTGAGCTTCCAATTTGCCGACGATACTACTGCCTCGGCTTGATTGGACCGTGAATGCTAACAGTATCGAACTCGTCATTTGGCTATGGATTTATAAAGTTCCCATTCAATTATTGCTGGTTTCTCCATGTAGATACAACATTGTGTTTTATGGAAAGCCTTAGAATCTAATTGACAACGTACATATTATTTTATATACCTAAGTGGTTTCTTTGTGTCAAATTTTAAATAAAATAAAAGGCCTTTTATTTCATTACTAGATACTACATTGTTTAAATTGCTTAATTAATTTACTACCATTAACCGTTAATTCAATACATTTAATTAAATATATCACTGTAGGCCTCCTCCAAAGATGCTCAATTGTTTCTGTCTTGTGCGTTCTTTTCCAGTTAGGACCAGCGGTCTTTTTAACTTAATCTTCCCAGCGTGTTAATGGCCTTCTTTCTATTATCACACTAATATTATAAAGCTGTAAATTTGTATGTTTGTTACTTCTTCACTCTCGAACGGCTGAACGGATTTCGATGAAACTTGGTGCACGGGTAGAACATAATCCTGAAAAAGTAAATAGGATATTTTTTATCTCGCCATTATGTTTCCTTGGGATAATATTCTAGTATCACGCTGGCGAAGGCGCTGACAGTAGCTAGTCACGCTAATTATAAAGGTAACATATTGTGAATGTGTATATTTATAGTAATAAACGTTTATTTCGGACCTTTCCGTCCATATAGACGGAAAAACTATGTAACACTAACAACATTTATACAACTATAATTAAACAAAAAGAAACACATACAAAACTACACACATTTAGTGCAGTGAGGGGGAACAGTCCAGTGTTCACCGTGCAGCGTGCAAGCGGATTCAGTAGTGCAGCAGTGGAGAGTCCCACCTATCCGCAAACACGTTCACAATACTGTTAATGTTTTTTACTGTTTATTACTTCTAAACACTCGAACGGCTAAACGGATGTGGATGAAATTTGGAACTCGAACCTTGAAAATGTGTACAATGTGTAATGACTATAATAATTATATGTTTAACACTAAAATGAATGATTAGTGAAGGGGCTTCTTTAAACGGATGTAGGTAAATTATATATGTTGCAGTCAAAACTCTTAACCAGTCAAAAGTACTATTGACTAGCAAAATCAGTCAGAAGTACTTTTGACTGAACAGGTTGGTCAAAAGTGGTTTTGACTGAAAATTATTGGTTATTAGTACTTTTGACTGCAAATTTGCGGTTAAAAGTACTTTTGACTGACGCTCTTCGTCAAAAGTAGTTTTAACTGCAATAATGCATCAGTCAAAAGTACTATTAGCATTAGTAGTTATTAGTGTTTTCTTTTCATCAAATTTCGCGTCTTCCACATCCATTGCAAACTTTTTAAATTTTTCTTATGTCATCACATTGAAATGACTATCTTTCATATCTTCTATCGCTAAAATTCTTTGCAAAAAGCGTTCTTTCTTTTCGTAGTCACTCATTTTTGTTCTAATATCAGCGCGTTCTCCACTAATAATGAGTAATATAAAAGTTTATATGTGCGTTTGTCGTTATTTTTATCGACCACCTTAACTTTTTAAGAGTTTTGACTGATACGACCAGTCAAAACCACTTTTGACGGAATCACTTCGTCAAAAGTACTTTTAACCAGCTCCATTGGGCAAAAGTACTTTTAACTGTTATTTTAGTCAAAAGTATTATTGACTAAAGCATACGGTCAAAAGTACTTTTGACTGATTTTGCTAGTCAATAGTACTTATTACTGGTTAAGAGTTTTGACTGCAACATATACATAAACCTTCCTTTTTCACCATTCTTGCTATCAGTGAGAACCACATCAAAATCTGTTGCGTGATTTAGAAGGAGTTAGCAGACATAAGATAGACATGGAAAGCTCGTTAATTTAAAAAAAAAATACAATAAAATGCAAAATAGAACAAATAGATTTGATAACAACTAAAACTATTATCTATCAAGTAGCGCTTTCCCAATATTGAAATTTAAAAAAAAAAAACTGTCTGCCTGTCTGTCAAGACCCTTTATCTCGGGAATGCGTAGAGGTATCTAGTTGAAACTAAAACCATATGCTCAAATCAGCGATCCCTTGAAGCTGTGAAAAAATCAAATTTCTGAGTTAACGAAAAAAAAGATACGGCCGTTTATGTTGCAAAAAACGTGTATTTTGACACTCTCAAGGAAATAAAAATTCATAGGGTACTCCCGGTTGACCTAGAATCCTAAATTTGGCATGAAGCAAAGACTTATAGCATAAGTATAGGAAAAAATCTGAAAACTGTTAATTTGTAGTTACTTCACAAAAAAATAAATATTATTATTTAATTATTCGGGAATCGAACTGTTTTCATAGGTAAATTTATACAGAACCATCAGTGCGCGAGTCCGACTCGCACTTGCCCTGTTTTTTTTTTAAACATTGCACCATACTAGGTTCCTGTATCGTGGGTGCGTTCGCAAACATGTAATTTCACATACACAAGACACCTAGAACTGGAATAACTAGGTACCTAGTTGTTTCATCAAACAAACATTTGTTCCATTAGAGTATCGAACCCGTGATACGTAACACAGCAGCAAATCACTCAACCACTGCGCCAACTGTGCAGTCAAATATTTATACCTGAGCTTATTTTAAAAATGTTACCACGTCGTTGTTAGATTTTTCCTGTTTGTATTTATAGAAATAAAACGAATGCAATTAATCGTTTAACTTTTATGAAAACCAATAGCTAAAATCAGCCGCAAATAGAAAACCAGCTCACTTTCTAATATTTAAAAGATAAATTTTAAATATTTATTTATTAATTATTACCTATGAAATTACCGTTTTTTAAAACGGGTTGCTTTGAAGTGAAGATATCTTTGGATTGCCTTGGAATTATAACTTAATAAACTTTATATTAGAGATAAGTTATTCTTTTTTCGAAATTAGGTATTTATTGTTTTTTTTTTATATTATTATTATTAATAGGCTCGCGTTTGACCACTATCTCACCTGATGGTAAGCGATGATGTGGCCGACGATGGAGCACGCTTGCCTAGAAGTAACCTATTCACTCTTGACTCAAAGACCCCTAGGTTGTAGCTATCAGGAAACACAGACTCCGGCAGGGAATTCCACTCCTTAGCTGTACGCTTAATGAATGTGTTCCCAAAATGCTTTGTACGTATGGGTGGGGATGTCCACCATGTACCGATGGCACAACGCCGTACGTCTAGTGGTCCGATGATGGAACGGACGGAAGGTTTCTTTGTTTTTTGTATTTTTATTATCATAAAAATATCAGAAAATGTATGACAGTTTAATAAAATGTATTTACAATATTGGTTTTGCCGTAGCATAGGTAGATTTTAAATCTTGAACTCATACAAAATGAACCGAAAATAATAACGCCAGTAGCCGTGCCTATCCAAACTTTGTGTATTGGAAAAATCTTATTTAACAATGGCTAATTAACTTCCAATAAAATTCAGCGGGTTTCGAAAAAACTTTCCAACCATTTATTTCACGAAAACAGCCAGAATTCGATTAAGCCCGATTAAGGGATAGCTGCAAACTTCAATTTTGCTGAAAAAAATCCTTTTTATAGAGGCAGCATTATGAAGACGGTAGGTGAAAAGAGTAAATGGTGCGAAATAATCCGAACTCTTAGTTCCCCGTTGCTGAAAAAGAATTTATTGCCCCTCGATACTCATACAGGCGGGTTTTATTGACACCTTTAATAACAAACCGATGGAAATATGTATACGGCAGATGCCAATACTGCGTTAAATATCTTCTATTGTACAGACTGCGTCGACATTCGTCCGCATTTTGTACGAGTTTGTATTATACAGTGCGATATTTTGTGTGTTCAATTTTGTTTTTCATTTGCGTCATTTGCATATCATATTCGAGATTCCGGTGCCTGACAAAAACGCGTGTAACAGCTGTTTGTTATGGTTGTGGTCGCCGAAGGCTAGGCTCGTTTGCGCTATTTGTGCCTTAACTTAGGGTGGGTGAACCTCGAAGTTGTATAGAGTTCGTGTAACAATGCCTGTCATTAGAAACCACATTGGTCGGTAACCACACGAAAACCAATATACGGTCGTATTGACACACTCGCTCTAGATGAAATGAGAGGGCTACTGAAGGAACATGGGTTGGGTTTAGGCAGTAAAAGTTAGCCTTTTGCGTTCCAGGGATAAGGTCACTCTTAGGAACAATCATGCAGCCTATGAATTAGGTTAATTAGGTGGGAAATAATTAAATAACCTTTCCTGCTCTGGGTGAAGCGAGAAGACGTATCAGATTTTTACTAACCACAATCCACCTGTGTTCCTTCAGTTGCATTTTGCGTTCCAGAGTCGAGGTAACTCTTTCGAATATTCAGCAGGCAACGGCTTTTCTGGGCCCCTTCAGTTCTACTGACATCTCTTTGATTCGTCGACTCGGTATGAATTAGGACCCTAATGTCTTAATTCGGTGACATCGATAAACTAAAGAGAGAGAACAGATAAATAAATACACATTAAATAAAATAACAGGTAGAAAGTTGCTGTGTTATTTCAGGAACAGAAACCCAAAAAGCAACAAACAATGCTTCCATGTCAAGCTTAAATAAATAACCATTGAACAGAAATGTTTTAAATCCTCGAACACGCATGTTTGCGACAAGAAGAAAATCACATAAAATGTAAAAAAAGAGAATCCCAAACTAGGTTTCCGTCCTGACAGAAATTCACGAAAAAACCATGAAAAAATCACAGTGTTGTTAAAACTTGCACGTAAAACTGAACGGACTTTTGGTGTATTCGTTAGTCGGTTACCATGCATAACGGAAGCTCTGCAAAACATGTCTGACGAAAGTTGTGTATTTTCGTATTTCCAAACAGGTAGATGACATTTCTCTTTTATTTAACCAATGAGTCATACAGTTGCATGCATTCATGTGTTTTTGAAATATTTTTGTATAGGGTTATCGCAAATATTTTTTGATTGATAAAATTGTTCCTTTAAGTAAAAGGCAATGACAAAAGTTCTGACTCACTCACTGACATATCAATGCCCAAGTCAAACCTTTAGACCTAGAACGCTGAAATTTTGCACAGGGGTGCCTTTAATGATGCATACAAAGAAAAACAAAGGATTTCTCAAAATTCACCCTCTAAGGGGATGAAACGGGAGTCCAAAGTTTTTGTTGAAAAAGCTTCTTTTACGCGAAGCTAGTATTATAAATAAAACTACACTTTTGTTTGACATAAAAGCAGAGAATAGCGCACAATCTATTGCGGTGATTAGCATATTTTAATAAAAACAACATTTTATTGTTTTATTCAACATCATGATGAAAAGTCTTTTAAATTCACATAATTTAATTATAAACAATTATAATAAAATGGTCAACCGTAAAACGAGCAGACCAATTAATCCTCAATGAATTAAAATGATGTTTTATTCAGCCACAACAATAATGATCAAGTTTCATGAAAAATGGTAAGCATCAAGTTAGTATACAATAAAATAAACGAGTTCCCTATTGTTGTAATGGTGAAAAGAAATATTATAAAACTATTAGTTTTCCGCGCTTGTAAACGTCGTGGATAAATTGAAACCATTTTGAAATAACAAATGGGCGATCGAGTATTCCTGTTTTTGTTTTCCTTATGTACAAAATACACAATGAGAAAATAGAAAATGCGATCAAGCTCTTTCCAGTAATGACTTCTTCTCAAGGGCTATATATTTTTGGTTACCGTCATTCTGTCCTCCACCGCCGCTACATCATTTGCAATTGCTTAAATTATCTATGCAGTTATTAGGTTTTTTTTTTTATTATCTTTTATACATTTAGGGACTTATGGTCACAGTAAGACCATGCCAGCCCCATCGTAACCTAATTCAAGTAAAAAGAATTTTTCGACTATTAGGGCTCTAAAACTTTACTAACTAATTTGTAAAGAGCGATACTACGTTAGAGAGGGGTTCGGACAGTGTACTCTGAATAAAACCAACATGTACAAAATACACAATGAGAAAATAGAAAATGCGATCAAGCTCTTTCCAGTAATGACTTCTTCTCAAGGGCTATATATTTCTGGTTACCATCATTCTGTCCACCACCGGCCGCTACATCATTTGCAATTGATTAAATTATCTATGCAGTTATTAGGTATTACCGGAAACTTTAATTAAATTTCCAGAATGAAAATAAGTATTTCTTTTCTAGTGTCACAATCCCACTTCATTTGTGGCAGTATTCTTCGAGCACGCAGTTTTTTTTTTAAAAAAAGGTCGCAGGGAGGTATGCCCAGAAAGGTAAGTACAAGTAACTCTGTTTAAATGAAATTGGGTCAGAGCCCCACTTTTGTCCAAACCACGTAAAATAAATGCAACTAGAGGAAGTTGACTTAAACCGCTTGAGGCAACGAATAAATTTGCTTGAAAATCATTTCAGAACACGTTTATTTTTCAAAAAGGAAATGTAAACAAAGCCGAACTATGTACCTTCCACTTTAAAAATGTTTTATTCAATAGAAGAGAGTTAGGTGGTGGCAAACGTTTCATTATTCTAATGCCTGTGGTGGGCGGCGCCTAGATAGCCCAGGTGTTGCTGAGTAAATGTAAATATTTTATTGTGGAGGTACAAACGGCGCCTGAGAGATCAATAAAATTTGTTTGTTTTGTAAAATGCTCTCTGTTGTCTGCTTTATAGATTGTGAACATGAATAATTCAAACATACGAATGGAAGAGTACCCACCAGTCCATTTGTTTTAATGTTACGCCTGATGAAACGTATAACTTTCGCCCTTTTTTCGTCAATACCATGTTATGTGTATTATGATATGATTAATTTCGAACTTCGCCAACGTTTGATCATTCGCGACCTTTTCCTGCCAGCCAATTATATGATCATTCATTATTGGATATACAGGATTTTGTCATTATTATATGTGAATATTCATTTGGGTTATCCATTATGGAAATGGGACAGCTAATTATCTAAAGCACGAACTTTGATTTCATTGATTGCCTTTTGTTTGGGTGTAACTCTCATTTGTTCAAGATATCAACAGGACTAATTAAACACAGCAGCGCAGTTTTTATAGGTACCTAGTTCAAGTAGAATTAAATTTTATACCTTTAGTATAAGGCCATAATTTATAAGTAAATAAAATAATTCAATAGACATATATTATTATTAACAATGACGATACTTTAATGTAAAATAGAAATATTTAATAATTTTACTTTATTTACACAGGTTTCCAACAGAAGTATGTCACCACATGAAAAAGCAATCACGATACGAAAAAAAATATTATATCGAATCCTTTCCGTAGGCTCGAATAAATCCAATCTGCAACCACAGATGTAACTTAATCAAATCCAGACAGACGGCAGTAAAAAACAAGCTGAGTGTCATTTCCGAGATTCTTGATAAACCCTTAACCATACTGTTATGGGTAATCGGGATACGTCGGGTTACAGGCAAGTTACAGGCATGCTTAGGTACGTCGGGCAAATATAACGGCGTGAGCTCGAAAACTCAATTACTGACGCCGTTTCCACAGTAACTACGTACCTATAGGTATTGTAGGGTTACCGCGCCGTATCAATCTCATTGTTTACTGGGATTCGATGTGGATATAGTACCTATCTATTTATGTCGTTTTTCATTCTAAATTACCGTTAGTGCTCGAAAGGGTGATATAATTTATAAGTTACAATTTTAATATATGATTCACTTAAAAAATTCAAGTCAGTGAAGTGGGATACTTAATTAAAAATTTTAAAATACCTATAATTATATTTCTGTTGGACCATACTATTATTTATTCAAAATACTTAATTGGACTACTGGATTGTGAAGATACGTGAGTGAGTTTTAGTCAGTAAAAGTCTGACATTTCTTCTCGCTCTTCCTAGAGCGGCAAAAGTCATTTGATCATTTCCCGCCTCAAAAAAGACTGTTTGATGATATTTGTTAAAGATGATCTTGACACTATGTTCATATTTATTTATTTTTTTGATAGTCTCGCGTTTCAACACTATCTCGCCTGATGGAAAGCGAAGATGTGGTCGACGTTGATGCACGCTTGCCTAAAAGCAACCTTTTCACTTTTGACTTAAAGATCACCAGGTTGTAGCTATCAGGAAACACAGACTTTGGCAAGGAATTTCGGTTCTTAGCTGTATATTTCATTTTTACTCGCGTGAATTACTTTGTTGGTAAAAAGTAACTCGCCAAAATTCTCACACGAACTAAATCAACATACAGAACCAAGCCTGCACATTTGAAACAGCCCTACGCGCATAAATTCTTAGTTTAGATCATTTCTGCCTCTCCCATTATATCTCACGGCATTGTGTGTGATAGGTAAGCAAAGTGTAATAACGTAAATATGTTTACATGAAGACCTTTAGGGCGTCGCTCGTCGCTCGAAGACTTTGTAAACTATGCTATATGTAAACGTGCATATGACTCTGTAATGCGAAGATGTTACTTCATTTGTAATAGACATTTGCCACTTTTTTTTTTTCGGTGGGAAAATCATCTTATGACATCCCCCGCCCTTGGGCGGGGCGGGAGATAGTGTCAGACTTTTACTGACTAAAAACCCACTCCTGTTCCTTCGTTGCCTTTCGTACCAGGGCCGAGTCTTCCTTTCAGAATCAGACCCGTGGCCCCAGTAGGCTTCGACCCTGCTGGGCCCCTACAGTTGTAATACACATTTGCCACTTAATTTTCGATTAGCTACAAGTGGTTTTGTAAATTCCAATTTACAAAGTAATCATAACAATATAATGTTCCACAACTATCACACAACGCCGCCTAGCCCCAAGCTAAGCAGAGCTTGTGTTATGAGTACTAGACAACTCATAAACATACTTATATATTTCTAAATACATATATATTATAGAAAAATAACACCCAGACACAGAACAAATGATCGTTCTCATCACACAAACATTTGTCCTGGGTGGGAATCGAACCCACGACCTCCGGCATAGCAGTCAGGGCCACTAACCACTAGACAAATAGGCCAATAATAAAATGAAATTACATCAAAGTCCCAAGACTTGACAAATAAATTAGCCTTTAACTTTTAAACGCCAAAATTAGTGGAGCCAAACTAAAGTAAGTACTTTAGTTTGGATCAACTAATTTTGAAAATTGCACCGAGATTTATAGACGTGCTAGAAAAATAATTGTAGTCATCATTTTATGATTTTTATAATATTTTGATTCACCATGTTCAAATATACATTAACATTCTTTTGCTCTAATTGATGCTGGCCAGTGTGATGTTTACTCATTCACACATCTTATTCTGGGACTTCAGGTACTCCAGATAATTCAACTTACAAGATTTTTTATTTTTCGTCCCCGAACCTATCGCACTCAGTCGGTCGGTTGATTAGCCGTCACATGTTATGTATTGTTAAGAATAACAATGCAGCCGTAGATATTATAACAAAACAAAGTCCTCCATTGCGTCTGTCTATCTGTCCGTTCGCGATAAACTTAAAAAGTACAGAACGAATTTTTCAGTAATTTTCACCAATAGACAATGATTCATGAGAATGTGTGTGTAAATTATAGTAGAGGAAAAATTGAGTATCTCAAAGATTTGCGAAGCCGGGATTGGTCGCTTATAGTTTTAGTTAAAAGTAATATAGAGCTCAAATGGGGTTGGCCAGGACATATGGCAACGCGTGAAACGTCAGCAAAATTGATGGGGCTAGGGCTGACGTCTGCCAGGGCTGCAGATTGTTGTTTGAAAGAGTTATAAAGGGTAACTAAAAGAACACGGTGGATTTTAGTCACTAATAGTTAGATACTCCCTCCCGCTTTCCCCTAGAAGTTATTTTATGATTACTTCCCATTAAAAAAATAACTGGGCAAGTAGTAATAGTTAGATATTCCCTCCCGCTTCCCCCTAGAAGTTATTTAATGATTTCCCATTTAAAAAACTGGGCAAGTGTGAGTCGGACTCGCGCCCTGAGGGTTCCGTACAAAGTTACCTATGTAAATAGTTCAATTCCATAATTTATTTTTATTATATTATAATTAAAATAAATTAATACATTATTATTATTACATTACATTATTATTATTAATACATTATTATTATTATATTATTATTTTATAGTTTTCAGATTTATTCCTATACTTGTGCTTAAAGACCTTGCTTGATGCCAAAGTTCAGGGTTCCGGGTCAACGGGAAGTACCCTATGAATTATGATTTCCTCGAGTCTGTCGAAATGTACGTTTTTTGCCACATAAACCGAAGTATCTTTTTTTCTCATTAACTTACAAGCTGATTTTTTTACAGCTTCAAGAGTTCGCAGACCTGAGTATATGGTTTTAATTTCAACTCGATACCTCCGCGCGTTCCTGAGATAAAGGGTATTGACAGACAGACAGTCAGACGGACAACAAAGTGATCCTATAAGGGTTCCGCTTTTTCCTTTTTAGGCACGGAACCCTAAAAAAGGCAGAACCTGGATAAGGCTGGTACAGATACATGCGGCAATCCCCACGTTTCTGTGACACGACAAAAGAGACATAGCCCAGCAGTGGACGAAGTCAGGTTGTAGATGATAATGATGAAAGGCGGTATTTCTGTGGGAGGGGGTATTACAGGTAACTTTACCCTCTCCTCATGAAATGACGCCGAAACTGTTCTAAAGCACTAGATTTTTCCACGAAAATAATATTGCATTTAGATTTCAATGTAAGCAGAAATTAAAACCACAAAGTCAACCACGTCCGCCCGTTACAGTAAATGAGCTAGTTACTTTTATCTAGTTGGTGTAATCTATGAGCCACTCCGCTTTATATCTGTAGTTTCCAGCTAAGAATAAGCCGTCCCATTCCTTTCCATTCCCATGGGTACCGCGGTGCGGCGATTAAGAGATCATATTAGGTAAATACTCTCTCGTGGGTCGCTTAGTTGCGGGTGGGGATGATACGGGTAGGCATAATGCCCCTTTTTTGGGGTGGGATCTCATCAGCTAACTCCTCACGCACTGGGTGGAGCGAGAGGGATCAGTGTCAGACTTTTACTAACTAAAGCCCACCACTTCAGTTGCCCTTTGCGTTCTAGGGGCGCGGTAACTATTTCGAAAAATCTCGCGGCCCAGGTATATTGTCCTGGGTTTCGTCCTACAAACAGGGTAATATAAGTATACTAATGGTCCCGGCAGACGTTGTTCCGCCCGAAAACTGGCTTTTCGTTAGACAAAAAATTGAGAACCCGATTGCAGCGCCACCTACCGATCTTAATTTTATGTTTTAGTACATTATCTCCCTAGGGACAGAATGACTTGCTTTAAGTGATTGTTGTATGACATATAAAAGGGCATTATCGAGCAATTGGTACTACGAGTGCCTAAAAGCGATGAGGTAGGAGCCAGTTTTCGAACAAGTATGTTGAAAATCATATTCCAATCCCCTTATTACAGCTCCTTCTACAGTTTAGGCAATATTATTAAAAAGCAACTGGTTGTCATGAAAATAAAACCGTTTTATTTGCAGTCGTGCGAAAATAAATGCGTTGGATTTTCTTAAAATTTCACTTTTGGCTCGTTGGACGGGCCGAGTCTGCGAGGATGACGTTGCATTATGCATTTTGCTAACGAACGCGTGCTGTGAGAGCCGCGTACGGAAAATTTGAATAGAAAATGTTAAACTGAGCAAAAGTTTTCATGCTTTAACTTAAAGAGCTTCTAAAAGAAACAAGCATGGAAGCTAAGTTGGATGAGGACCGTTCAACATGGTTTCAGTACTATAACACATTATTGTACTCTATGAACACATACACTCCCCATACAGAAAATATACAAAGTATTGCCAAAACCCCGCTCAAAATATATTTAAAACTTGGACGAAAAACACTGATGAATTCGCGAAGTATCTGGGGACTCATGAAAAGCAATAAATTGCGCCAACTATAACGCTAGGTAAATACTGTGGTCGCGATATAACAATGATATGTAGTAATGCAGAGGATGAAACATTATTATGCGCTGCACTCCACGCATTTACTGATCAATGTATTTTCATCTCGTGAAACTAAGTTGCTGTTATTCATTCGGCTTTTATGCGTGGGGATTGTGAAAATTCTATAGTATTGTTGTTCTGGAAAGTCTATGGTCAGCTGTGGTGTGCACGCCAAAATGGAACTAAAGCTAAATATACAGAGCATAATTGACAGGACCCATAATAAGGGCCGATGCCTGCCAGGGCATTGGATTGTTGGAAAGAATCCCCACGAATCTGGAACGCAAAGGGCAACTGAAGAAACACGGGTAAAACCCGCCCGTCCAGTCCCCACTAGTCAGTAAAAGTGCGCCACCTAATCTCGCTCCACCAAGGTATGATTTCCAGTGGAATGTCATGGTGGAATGGCGACACCGACTATAGCAACCCAGTGCTGGGCACGCCATAATTATGACGGTAAGTCTCTTTGATGAGTTGTCCTCACCTGCCGCATGACGCAGGTTCTCAACGAACATGGTCAGATCGTAAAGTTCCTGCACCGTATTCGTGCGGAAGTAACGCCCGGGTTTCACCACTGTGTGGACCACCTGGAGGATACGGTGGAGATCACAGTAGAGGTGTGCCCCGTTTGGGCAGAGCACCGCCGTGTCCTCGAAGGGGAGATCGGCGGTGGATCTCTCGCGCTGGGCCTTAGTACCTTAGTAGTAGAGGCCCAGCAGGGTCGAAGCCTATTGGCGCCAATGGTCTGCTTCTGAAAGGAAGAGTCGGCCCTGGTATGAAAGGTAACGAAGGAACAGGAGTAGGTTTTTAGTCAGTAAAAGTCTGACACACCCTGCCTCTCCACCCAAGGGCGGGGGATGTCATTGGATGATTTTCCCACCGAAAAAGAAAACCCAAGTATGATGATTTCCAACCAAAAATAAAACACACTAGCTAAAGAAACAGACATTGCTTGCACAGACCGCTTGCTAAATAGATACTGATGTGTCATAAGAAGCAAGATTGTTTTTTATACCAGATTAACACCAAAATTTAAAACAAAAATGTAAACTTACACCTATTAAAATAATAAACAAATGACTGATAATATAAAATATTGGATACAGTACAATATAATAAAAAAAAATAGAAAGGGAAAAATGTAAATACTTATTTAGTACTTAGTAAGGAAAATTACTAAAGCAAAGCTCTTTCTTCTTTCTATTTCCATTTATCCAGAAATATTTATAGATTGTGATTAAACATATCTAACAAAAAAACGTCCAACACTTACGCTCAGCACCCACAACGGTACTAAGATGAATGACTGGACAATAATTCGAAACGACAGCATAATTACACCAGAGACCGGATAAATCTTAGCCCTCCCTAGAATAGTATCGGTCATCGAGATAGGCGAATAGGTTCTAAGTGAAAGTGATGTATTGAGCAGTCGCTTCAGATGGGCACTTTGATTCAACGGGATTACCTTCTGGGAATTCTGATCAATGTGTAGGACGCGGAATATATTTATTATAATATCATTAATTCGTTTCAGAGGAAGATGCTCGTATCAATCGGTGGTAGATATTTATGGGTACTCGACATGCAGGCAGGTGTATGTATCGCGGCCAGATCTTAGAAATTGATCACTTCATGATATGGCCAAGAAAAATTGGCCAGATCGTTTTAAACGTTAAAGTTTGATGATATGTCAATCCTCTTTTGACCTACTTTCTTTAGGCCTTTTATTACCACAGAAATCCTACATCAATGATATGGCCAAACAAGGATTGACATATCATCAAATGTTAACGTTTATACGATCTGGCCACTTTAAATTGCTAGCTACAAAGTCAGGAGGCCCAGGCGTCTTCACAGTGAGGTTTTATGAAACTCGATATAAAAATTATAGATAGTGATTATCGAAATACTCAAATCTTTGGGATCGATCACGTAATATTTCGGTACCAAGCACACGATTTTTTTTTACCTTTTTTACTTTTGTTTTTTTTTTTTAAATTGATATAAACTAGTGGTGGGATGGAGGGGGAGGGTGTGTCAGACTTTTACTGACTAAAAACCAACTAATTACTTTTTGATAAATAATCATTAACACTAATAGAAGGTCTATGTAATCGTAGTATCTTACTGCACAGTTCTATCGAATGGTATTACCTACAAAATGCCCTTCATAATCCTAGTCTTTACGGCCGAACAGTCTCTTTGTTCGCCTAAACTAACTGAGCAGGTAGTCTAGCCTACAGTGTTGCACTAGCAGAATATTATTTCAGCGGTCCAAAGACCGTTTCTATCGATGATTACACTGCAATCGAAGATCAATGGTGAATAAAGGTGTGTGGTTTTTGTTTTTTTTTGTGAATCTTCATTTTTTGTTCTATTACTCTCATTTGCTAGATTCTGGACTATAAGAATGTTCACACAAACTACAAACGCTACTCGGAGTGCGATACGTCACGGTGCGACAAAAATCTCTAGACAACTTGTCATACCGTCATGTTTTTGTCAATTTTTGCTTGATTTTTAATCTACGACTTTGACTTTTTTGTCTTTGATCATGGGAGCGTTTATGAATGAAATATAAACAATAAACGAATTAAATATGATTATTAATTTAATATGAATGATTTTTTTAATAGTGTAATAATTATGTGTCCTATATATCTAATGAAAATAGTCCTAAAAATTCATTAACTTCCCTATTGGCTAATCATCACATCTCGCTGAAAATTTTCACTTCACTATTCTGATCAAAACCAAATTATTCTTCTTTCCAATAAACAGAACAAATTCTCAGCAAAGTAAACAATTGCAATCTTATCGAGACCAGGAACTTACTAGAAGATAGTTTACCTGTTCCAAGAACTCTCAAGATACGTCCCAATATTTTCCCGCTAGCATCGGAATATTCGTCCCATTCGTGCGGTATGTCCTGCGACTTACGTGACCACTGCCACTTCACTTTACCGAATCTTCGAGTTATATTAGAGACCTCAATTTTCCTTCGGTTCTCATTGTCTCGACTCGTATTCGTTAGAATAATAGAGATTTACGAGCACAATGCTTTCTGATATTTGTTCAAACCTGCTTTATGTTATAAATGCGAGAGTGAGGTTGTGTTTATATTAGAATCATATAATAAGCTGTTTTTGACAAAAAGATCTACCTTAGATTCATGACGGATATAAAAATTAAAGCTGCCGCTTTTGATATTACGTTTATTTTATAAATTATTTTATTTAAATATTGCAAAGCATGCTCGCTTTAAATATAGAGTAAAATATTTTGAATTCCAGTTTGTTAAAGTGCTTGAAAATATTTCAATCTTTTTTTTTAATGAGCATTTTTCAAATTCGGTTTTAATATAATAGCCGTAATTTCAACTACAAACTTTATGTGATCTGCAATCGGTTTATTTAGCCATTGGCAGATGTGGTTTTGTTCATTTGTATCGTTTTTGACGTGTTGTTGTTTGATCATTTAGGAGGTTCTTAGCCTATTTATTAGCATGTCCAAGTTATTTATTCTTATATTGCGTACAGTTTTTTCTTCTTAGTGTTTATACTTCTAACATTGTAACAATTAGGTTCTCTTTCTCATATGATCGTGTAATCAATTCTGCATTACATTCTACAAAGTCAAATACGTAGGTATTAGTTGTAAAAAAGGTTTTGACAACTTCCATAGAATACCGGGATCAGGACTCAAAAATTTTAATGGAACTAGCTGCCAAGTTTATTTCCAAAAAAACCTCTATCTTATTTTATCGATGAACTGAACGATTATTAAATTACATAAAATGAATACGACGTTTAAGCAAAGCTATTTTCGGTCGTAAACTTTAGAGATTGTTGGTAGTTTAACTAAAAGGTCCAGTTATGTGTAGGTATGTACATTACGAACAAGTTTTGTACACGAATAGTTTACACATGTTCCTATTCCCAACCCTTCGTTTGGAAAACAAAACTCAGTGGTACAATCCGCGGGACTCCCTAAAATTATTTACCTTTCATTTCGTTCACTAAATGAGTAGGTTTATTGGATTAAGTCCAGAAAGCTTTGCCCTTAATTGGGGCTTTCTGACAAATAACTTTTCTGTTTTCTCAAACTCGGACAGCTCTTAAATAATGTTCTTAATTAAATTTGTGCACAGAATGAAAATAGCTTATGATAATTACTTATACGAAGTTGAACTATAATAGAGACAGGTTTTGATTGTTTTCATGAATGTGATGTACCGATCCCTAATTAAGCGAATTAACATTTTGTTTTTCATATAACTACTTGGAACTTTTGTCATTTAAGAGACAATTCTATTCAAAATTCTGTTTATGTCGTGTAGGTGATTTTTTCCCTAGACGGGATTTCCTTGAATTAACGTCGTCACGTCTTGTTTTTGTTGAGTAATTACTACACGTGGTCCATTTTCAAAATAGACGAGTGTTTTTTTTATCTCAGCTAAAAAATGCTATCTAATTTTGTCTTGTAGTTTTATGAATATTCAAACTAGGCATCATAACAACTATTTACTTTTATCAACAAACTAGCTGCCCGCCCCGGCTTCATTTGGGTGCAATTTTTTTTTATTGTTGTCAATTTTTTTTCAAATAAACCTTGTTGTGACAATTACGAACACAAAAAATAAATAATTACATGTTAAACATCATCTAATGGTTTTAGTTAATTTCTAGTACATCTTTAAAATTATGATATCTTCGTAATGGAATGTTAGAATTGAATAAACTTTTTTTATTAAGTTTATTTTGATAAGAAATAATACCAAGGACCAAAAAAGTGCATTTTCTAGAGGCGGCGAATAAATTCATTTTTTATATAGAATAAAGTAGTTATTGTGACATAACTATAATAGTTACCTATACATATGGTATTGCAACATTTTTTGTAGATAATGATGTGTTTCACAAAATTGTAGTGCATTATATTGGTCTATCATAAATAGTTTTTGCAGCGCACGCGATGTAAGGTAATTTATAGGCAATTTATTCACACTTTGGATATTGTAATTTTAGTAGAGAACCTTACGGTTTTCTAATATACCTGAGTATTTACTTGTACTTGTAAATTGCATATCTATGTTACTCAGTAATAAAATAGCTTTCTAGTATCGGAAGAATTTTTTTGTGTTTATTCATTACAAACAAATATTTCCTCTTTTTAATATTCGTATAGATTAATATTAATTTGTGTTTCAAATAAAAACATTCAAGTTTTATATTTTTAATATTTAGCTGTTTAGCTAGCATAAACAGACAAATTTAATATTAAAAAAAATTGATAAAGAAAGTTTATTTATTTTTTCAAGTGTGTTGAAAACAGTCGTTTGATACATGTGGGCATTTTTTATTACAGTCTCTCGGCTCCATAACCACCTCACCTTTGACTCGAAAACATATTCCGCCTTGGCTGCAATGATAGAATTTGCCCACTTGTTTCAAAATGTACTATTTTCCTCGTTACTGGAGGTCCAGTAACCAGAGAACCAAGACATATAGGCATATGCACCCTAACCTGCCTTAACTAAAGCCATTTACTCCGTCAAATTAGATAAATGAAGAATGATTCAATTGTCTGCAGAATTGCTTACATCCTTCTTGTAATAAAGACTGACGTGAACTGCTTCCAATAGAATAATTATTGAATGTCTATATGAACCAAGTGTTCAAATATACTGAGACTGCATACTTTTCAGTGGGGCATGTTAACCGTATAATAATAATAATAATAATATAAGTTCCCGCCACCGCAACAAAATCATATAAAAAAATAAAAAATGTTTTTATGATTTTGTTTAAAAAAAAAAACGAAATGAATAAAGGAGATAATGATATTAATATTTATTAAAAAAAAACATGTATACACATTAGATAATTGCTTATAATCTACTTATAACAACTAAATAATACAATCAATTGTGTCTAACACTTAGCATCTGCTGCCGAACTAGGTTTATGGCCTGTATTTCAGCATTTAAACATTGTATTGATTTCATTGTTTGTTAATGGAGCTGAGGATTGTTAAAGGTTGTTTGTACATAATTAGATACTGTATACAATAACTGTGTAATCTAATTACACACGTAATTGAATAGTACAAATGCGGCGGCTATTCGGAGCTTAGAAGCGAAAAGCTTTTAGTGCGTACAAAACTACTTATACTCACCTTCCACTTGCTTCACAAAATGAATTTTATCGAGTTAACCCGCTAAGAGCTTTAGGGCCAATTTAATCATTTGCTCCAAATGGGATTCGTTATTGGTAAATAAGAAATCGTTAAGAGATCGTGAATCTAATATACTATCGCGTAGATCAGGCCATCTTAGTACACAGTGAAGTATAAATAGGTATATCTTATGTATAACAAAAAAAAATTTTATTGAAATTTCATAAGTATTTTATTTTATTTTGATTTTTATGACGTTTTATTTCTTCATTTTTTTTTATATTTAATTTTAATTCATTTGACATTTTTAATTTTTGGTTTTATTTGATTTTTTATTTTATGACATTTTTAATTTTTGCGTTGTGTAATTTTTATGAAATATTTAATGTACCTCAGAATATCCAGTGTAGTTTTTACTTTTGCATGCCTTCTGGTTAAATATGGCTGATGCTTATTATATTTTTATGTCACCGTTTTTTTGTACCCATATTTGCAAAATAAATATCTTATCTTATCTTATAGCTAGTAGTACTAGGTGTAATAGTATTAGGTGACTCGTATAAATGAGAAAGTATACCCTGAGTACCCGTAAGACATGTAGATGATAAGGTGATAAGCATTTAAAAAACGTGCAATGTTATCATATAAATATGTAGGTAACAGACATTTATAAATGAAAAAAACTAGGCAAGTACGAGTCGGACTCGCGCACTGAGTGAGGGTTTTGTACAGACTTACCTATGTAAATCGTTTAATTCCCGAATGGAGTCTCGAAGATTTCTCCGCATTGCAAAAAAAGTTTTTTTTTGTGACATAACAATAAATTTACTATTTTCAGATTTATTCCTACACCATAAGACATTGCTTTATGCCAAATTTCAGGATTCTGGGTCAACGGGAAGTACCTTATGAATTTTGATTCCCTTGAGAGTGTCAAAATACACGTTTTATGTGACAAAAACGGCCGTATCTTTTTTTTCGTTAACTTAGAAGTTTGTTTTTTTCACAGCTTTAAGGGACTGCAGACTTGAGTATATGGTTTTAATTTCAACTCGATACCTCCACGCGTTCCCAAGATAAATAGTTTTGACAGATAGACATACAGACAGACAGACGGACAACAAAGTGATCCTATAAGGGTTCCGTTTTTTCCTTTTGAGGTACGGAGCCCTAAAAATAAAAATAAATTCTGGTTATTTGAAAAGCGTTTTTAATTAGTACTTACTAGCTTTTGCCCGCGGCTTCGCTCCCGTCAACTAACTACTCTATTCTACTCTACCCAACTCTACCCTACCCTACTCTACCCCACTCTACCCTACTTCACCCTACTCCAACCTATTCCATCCTACTCTACCCTACCCCACCCTACTCCACTCTACTCTACGCTACCCTACCCATCTCTACCCTACTCTACCCAACTCTACCTTACTCTACCCTACTTTACTCTACTCTACCCTACCCTACTCTACTCTACTCTACTCTACCCTACCCATCCACCTACCCTACAACCTTCCCTATATGCTAGTAAAAAAAACAAAAAAGAATTATTAAAATTGTTCTAGCAGTTCTTAAGTTATAGCGTGACCTGGAGAAAAAGGGGTTCATTTTTATGTATATAGCTATAAATAATATTCTAAGTTCATATTTTACATGTTTTTTTGAATATAAAATAATTCGTTTATTTTATAAACAAAATGTTCTAATTCTTACCATCGAACTTTTGATACATCTTACTTTTTTAAGAGGGTCCTTTTTCACTCGCATATCGTCAACATCGAGCATGGTTTAAAAGCTAGTTACTTCATTTAACGCAATCCAACGCGATGTTTGACGAAAAGGCTTCGCGAAAAAAATGAGATAACGCCTGAAAACTCTGTTAGCATTCGGTAGTTCCGTGATTTACTCGAATATTTTACAAAAACAGGAAATACGTGTTTTTTTTTAATCCCTTAAAAGTTTTCGAAAAAAATTGTACTCATTCAGAATCTTGATTAAATTTGCATGGCTTCTATTGTTATACTTTTTTTAATTTTTTAAATTTTGAGTTAATTATGAAGTGTCATGTCATGTTCATGCAAAATAGCAGATTTTCAGAAGTCTTCGCCGGATTAGTTTTACATAAATTGATTTCAATAGAAGCCTAGATAATATCCACAAGATACTCTGTTACCAAAATATCTAATGGAAAATGAGTAATAACGTCATAATCGTGTAAGAGTGGTTGCATAAAAACAGTGAAAAAGTATGTCGAGTTGGATAACCTTAGGAATATTTGCATTGCACCAAGCTTTTATGTGAGTTCAACCTTTTTCGAATAAAATCAGATTGAGACTTCAAACATATGTCAAAATAAAAATGTAATCTAAATCAAAAGAACTAAGGAGTATTGATATCAACTTCGAAGCAAATCAACCCCAAAAGGAGTTTTTGGCGGGATTTCTTCGAGTGAAGTTCAGTGGCTGTTTTAATTATTCGCAAATTGATTCTTAGTGGATATTGTGATGTAAAATTGGTGTTGTTTTGTATCTCAAGTGTCTGCGCAACTGGAATAATAATTATGTGAAATCATTAAAATAGGCGCGGTCTCGGTAAAATGGAGCTGAGAATTTTGTTGTAGTTTTAGCTACCTCTGCGAAGTTTGCTGAGAAGGCTGAATCGAAAACAAAAAGAAGCAACTATTACGGAAGACTTATTACGCAAGAAAACATAGACGAAAGACTAGGCGATATGGTCAAAGAACTATAGCCTTCCCTAAGGGGTAAACAGAAAAAAAAACAACCCCAAAATAACTTTCTACCCCTTTTTAACCCCGTCAGGGGATGAATTTTAATAAAATACGTATCTCGTCTTCCACTAATCCTATTAAAGAATGTTCATTCAAAAAATTGAAGTAGATTGGACCAAGGAATCACATTGTCCCATACAAACTTTGCCACCCTTTTTCACCCTGTTAGAGGTAGAATTTTAAAAAGTTCTTTCTTATCGGATGCCTACGTCATACAAAGAATATACACTCCAACTTTCAGGTACTTACGATCAGCGGTTTAGGCTGTGCGTTGATCCGTCAGACATTCAGGACAAAGCATTTTATATGTATAGATAGATAGATTACAGTAGGTATTCATTAATAATGTGTGTACTGTGATGACTATGAAGGTCACAACTATTATTAACTTGCAAAACTGGCATGTTAGACTTTTAAGGTTTACGTTATAAAAAGTTTAGTTTGATGGATGTTCAATGAATAAGAAGGAAAACGTCTAAAGAATGTCGATATATATTTTATATAGAAAATATGATATGAAAGGCTTTATATGTTCTTGAGAGTATTATTATATAGATTTAAGCACTTTCATCTATTACTCAATATTGTTCAGTAGGCGTAATAATACCTATTTTATTAATATTTGTATGCCACTTACTGTGGCAGAACACAGATACATTTATACAAGACATTTATAACAGCTTCTGCCAGTGGCTTCGCCCGCGTGAAAGTCGGTTTCTCTATACAAAAATTTGAACCACCGTGTCATACCCTTAGGGATGAATTTCGGAAAATCCGTTCTTAGCGGATATCTACACCCTATAAGGAACCTACCTGCGAAATTTTAAGTTTGTAGGTGTTATAGTTTCTGAGATTTCGTGATTAATCTGTGGCTAGTATTTTGCTTTTATATATATAGAAGATTTGTAACATCTAAATCGTACTTGTGTGCACAAATAAATCTATCAATCAATCAATACGGTACCGTAAATTTGAACCACCGTGTCATACCCTTAGGGATGAATTTCGGAAAATCCGTTCTTAGCGGATATCTACACCCTATAAGGAACCTACCTGCGAAATTTTAAGTTTGTAGGTGTTATAGTTTCTGAGATTTCGTGATTAATCTGTGGCTAGTATTTTGCTTTACTTGTGTGCACAAATAAATCTATCAATCAATCAATACGGTACCGTAAACTTTTTGTATTTGTAGCCATGTATAAAAATAGTTTGCTTGCTAACGATGGTTGAACATTAAGCCTCAGACACTTGAAGCTAAAATATCCCTTAACACAACGTTGCCCAGTATCCCGCAACTTGCCACCTAATATCTTACGATGCATTCTCGTGACGCGGGACTAGAGGGGTTACCATGACGTTTAAAGTAAGATTGTTTTATTCTTATTCCATTGTGGGTAAAAGATGGCGCTAGACTACCTGTATAGCTCTGTCTCTTACCCACACTGAAATAAGAATGAAACAATCTTACTTTGAACGTCATGGTAACCCAGATGGTGTTGGACAATTTGACAGCGTTGTGCATCATGTTTTGGGACATTTTGTCCCTTAATGTGTCTGAGACTTTAAAACAAAAAACAAAAAAAAAGTAAAACAAATTACAGGAAACAAGCATGTACCAGCGGCTTCACCCTCGGGATTGTCGAATATTATCCGAAGGAAACATACTCCCGGGATAAATAAAAAGAAAATCTCTTATGTTCTATTTCTGGACGTGGTCTACCCGTGTGCTAATTTTAATTCTAATCGTTTCAGCCGTTTATGCGTGAAGGAGTACACAGTACACACACATAGAAATTTTCACCTCTATAATATTAGTGGGACGTTTTGATTACTAAGTTAGGTATTTGAATTTCGAATCCCTGGATTTACGTCTCTTTATATATAAATTTGTTAGTTACAGACAACAGCAATTTGCCTGTCAACGACTTTGACGAGAACACAAAGCCTTAATAATGGAATTACGATTATTTTGGACGCCATTTTATGCTTGAAACATCATAAGGAAATATAATTTGTTAGGCAATCATGTATTTTGGATAAGGAAGTGGGGTTTGCGACTACCGGGTAGATCAATCGTCCGGGAGTCGTACGATAAACGTGGGATGAGTGACGGTTCATTGAGTTGAAACATTCACATTGTGACCTTTTCGTGCCTGGCCTTGGAAAAGGGGGTAAGTGTTAGACTAACGTTCCGAAATTCTGAAACATATATACGTATGTACAAAGATATGTGTTTCACAGTTGAGTTGTTACGGTTTAAAATCGGGCTGTGGGATTGTTCGAAAGAGTTAACGTGGCCCTAGAACGCCAAGGTCAACTGAAGGAACACAGGTAGATTTTAGTCAGTAAAAGTCTGAAACGCCCCTCACGCTCCACTCAGAGCTTGATTTACTTGATGATTTCACATCAAAAAAAGTAAAAACCTACTAATTTTAAAGCTACCAACAAAAAGGAAAGTGGTTTCTGAATCAGAAAACTCAAGGTTGATGAAGATGAGAAAATTTATAAAGTCACCATATAAATTTAAAAGTCAAAGTTAATATTATGAATCTATTAGCTAACAGTATGATCAAAGAAGAAGACCCTGGCAGCAAGCCAACAGAAGTAACCTACCTAAGTTGTAAATGTCAGTTCAGGAAGCTGCATATAAAAGATGAGTTAGCTACTTGTCACTATTGGGCGATGCCGCGATGGTTTAGTGCACTTTTGTTGGTCCGATCGTATCGGTCTACGATTCCGCCAACTAAAAATAGGTCACTGACGGAATCTCGATTCGAATTGTTCCGTTTGATGTTTCCGGTCTCCGACAATCCGTCAGCATGCGCCGGAACGGTAGGTTTTTTTGTAGGTACCTGATTTGTGTGTACTGTAGTGCGTTTTTGTCCACAAAAGGCTGCCCCCGGATATTGTTGTTCGGTTGCGATCTACACACGGTTTTAGATAGTGAAGATTTTTGCGCAACGATACGATATTGGATTTGATTGAGTGATATTGACCCATTTCACGGCTCAGACGTTTGTTACCGGTCTAGTCTTGTTAACAGTAACAAAAATTCTCTCGTCTTTGTGCAATACATTCACGATTTTTTACATTTTCTACACATTTCAGTTACGAATCTGCAGTGTCATCACTATGAATGTCACTTCGCCTAATTTCTTTTCCCAAACTTTCTACCACTCAGCAGTCTAACAGGAAAATACAGGTGTATCTCAGCAGGCGTTGTGAAATCTTATTAAACTTATTCAATGAAGCGAAGCAGTATTACCCCATTGTATGCGGTAAAGACCATTCACGGGAACATTCCCAGAGGTTCTTATATAAGTTTTTGTAAAGTTGTACGTAGTCTTAGGTAGTAGGTGTAGGTATATAGTGCAGTTATACGACACTGGTGCGCCAATCGTCGCTGATAAAAAGTTCTTGCTAGCTGCACAAACATCCGGGCAGGGCACACTCAATTACTGGAGTTTGTAGCACAAGGAATTTCCCACATCCACGTGCTTTCTCGTTTCATTTCCCCCGTAACAGCTTATTAACCTCTTTTCAAGATTGAAACTAATATTTACGCGGAGTAAACGATGTCAAACACTTTAAAATTAACAGTCTATTGGTCGTTCTCTTTTAGAAAAACACCTTGAGTTGTTTTAGAGTAAGAGGTGAAAGAAATTTACTTTTGAATTTATTTTTTTTTGGGCTTTAGATTTTTGTTGTTTTGATGTGAGAAAAAAAACGGACATTAGGGATTCGAATTAGTCTTATTTACCATTTTTCACAGCTGGGTAAAGATCTTTCACGTTCTTCAAGACAAGTCCTTCAAGTCAAGTCCTTCTAGACATTTTTCTCCCTTGTTGACCCAAGCCAGTCTGGCAGTCATTAATCTGTAGAACAATTAATGATTCAACGACATACAAGTAAAAATTTTAATTAAATTTGATCTGCATCTTGTGCATAAGAGATGATTTGTTTGTTTATCTTTTGTTCCATTTACTTCTATCTAAAGTCTGCGGTATCGGAAGGCCATGACCCTGGAGCCATGTCTCTCGCCATGCGGCGAGCCTCCTTACCAGTCCTTACACATATGTATGACTTGCGCATGAGAGGTAACGCCGGGACAGAACTCCACTGCCGCGACAAATCACTCATTGGTGGACAGATTTACGGTGGTATCTCATGGCGGTATGGAGACAGCGACTGTCGCAACTCATCGCAAGGCACACCATAATCGCGGTGGTAAATCTTCTCTTTAAGGAGTATCTAAAAAGGTGCTATGGCGTTCTCACCTTCCGCCTGAGCCAGGTCGTCACCGGACGAGAGCAAGCGGAAGTTTGGGAAGTTTCTGTTTCGGATCCAGAAAGAAACGCCTGGGTGTCAACTTTGTGCAAATCGCCCGGAGGACACAATGTATTACACGGCGGAAATCTACCCTGCTTGAATGGAAACTGTCGTGTCCTCGTTCAGGCGATTGGCGTGGGCGACCTCCCATATTCGGCCCTGGTACAGGCCATGATCCGGACTAAGAAGCAATGCGTCCGACCGTTGAAGGCACGTAGTGGTCCACGCACGCTTGAAAGAGAGGTCGAGTAAGGTTGATGCCTGTTAGGGTTGCAGGCACGTACAAAAGAGTTTAGTGTCCCTTGAACGTAAGGGCAACTAAAGGACACAAGTGGGTTTTAGTCAGTAAAATTCTGGCACGCCCCCACTCCAACCTACAACGGGAGAAGCCATTTGATGAATTCTCAAAAACACAGCATTCATTCCGATCTTAACATACATTCCATCCAAATGCATGTGTTCCGCAATTCTCGTCTAAAAATAGATCATTTCTTCACAGGAAATCGTGTGTGGTGTTAGAATCAAATATAGCATCATATCTGCATTGTAATGTGCTGCTGACGTATTGTTTGTTGAAGATAAATCTGCTTGTACCTAATCAACGTAGCGTGATGTTGTTTTTTTTTTCAAAGCATTTTATTTCAAATAAACCACTTACAGCCACTTTTTAAAATGTGAAGAAGTCAGTCAGTCAGAAAAATGGTGCTAGTAGCTCATTCCAAAGCGGAAAAAAATGTGCAAGAAACTCCATGGACACTCTTTTCAATCATGTTTATGTATTACAAATATCTCAGTTACATGTTTCTTGTCGCTACTATTATATGAGAACATGAAAATGAAGAAAAAAATATCTACAGCTGGCAGCTAAAAGATGACCACTCTCAACTGACAGCGCCTGTTCACAGACATGACGCGTATATTAGCTCCGCTCAGCTCAACCATTTTGAAGGGAACCGAATGATCCAACACACGCGCCACCATCAGTGAGACATTTGAGTGAGCATGACAAACTCTCAACTTTCATGCTAATTTATGTCAAACAAGTCCAATAGTAACCTACAAACCATAAATAGTCGATGGTACTCTCATTTACAAACTTTGAAAAAATTAACGCTTCTGTAGTGGAGCTGGACCAGTATTGAGCCAAGCATTTTTATCTTAAATATAATCCACCAACTTATAATATGCTTGCCTGCAATGGTGCGCGTTTAACACTAGATTTAAATTTCGTTTCATTGAGTTCTATTATGTGGGGAGGTATTTTATTAAAACATTTTTAGAAGTTGTAGCTAGCAGGACACAAAGATTCCGACAGGGAATTCCACTCCTTAGCTATGCGCACAATGAATGAACTTTTAGTGCGAATGAGTGGGATCCACCATGTACTGGTGGCGCATCGCCTTACGCCTGATGGTCCGATAATAGTTTTACCGGCCGCATACATGAATTGTCATTTTTTAAGAATTTTTATGTTTTATTTATGGCCAGTAAAATCATGAAAAAATAAAATCACAATTTGTAATCAAACTGCTTTTTTCAATATTTTACAAAAAACATTTTCTTCACAAGCCATAAAAAACTTAAGCACATCCCCAATCCATAAGTATTTTATATCCACATTTTGTTTTATAACATTATTCGAACGAATACATTCTGTACTGTTTCAGGGCTACGAATACCTTCGCCAATATCGGTACAAACTTATGTCCTCTATAACTTGACTCATCTCAAGGGAAATAAGAAAAGGCAGGAAATACGCTTGAGAACTCGCACAAAATATGTCCCCATCTTTTATTATTTACGTTATACATGAAACTTTAATCCTGATACGTTTATCTCTTGATAGTTAACAGAAATTGCCTGTTACTGTAATAGAGAGCGTATTCTTGGAGCAAAACCACGTGACCTATTAATTTGAACGTTGTTATCCTTCGTGTAATTATAATGAAAACGAATTTGGGATCTAAATTAACCCCAACCTAATATGAATTTAATGTGATCAATATTTATTGAGAATACCGGCAAGCGAAACTCGGCGGAAGATCTTTTAGTTCGTTATTTTCGTCGCTGTATATTTAGCCTTCGACTGAGCTTGTCTGTCGTAGATGCAGCATCGGCATGTGTATTTTCCTATACAAACACTTTAATGCAAATTGTTTAAAAAAAATATGTGCAATTATGTGTGTGTTACTTTTTTGTTTATACAATAAAATTTATTCTATTCTGTTCTATCACATTTTATTGGCACCTATTTAGCGTCCCATTTATCAATAAGATATTGAATTACCCTTCAGATCAAATTAAATGGAATAAAATATGAACAAGCAAATCATTTCTTATACACAGGATGCAGATGAAATTGAGTATACCAAAATTATTTATATTATTATAGTACTTGTAAATCGGCGTATCATTAATTAATGATAACTGGATCGGGACGGTGCGGGAAAAGAATACTTGGAAGGATTTGGGGGAGATATTTGCCCAGCAATGCGAAAAAATGGTAAATGAGAATAATTCGATTCCCTAAACTAACTAAACAGCATTGATTCAAATGAATGCTGTTTGGTCAGTGACCCTATGAATATCTCCATTTTTGATACAACTGATTGCTTTGTTTCTATTGTAACATCGATAAAATAAACGTGTCCTAATGATCACTCTTACTTTGAAGGAAAGTAGAAGATAGAAACATATGGAGCGATTTAGGAGAGGCCTACACCACAGAGGCGACTGCTACGAATAGCCAAGATGGCAAAGAATAACAGAACAAAGAAAACGTAGGACACATCCCTCGCTCTTGGGCGGAGCGAGAGATAGTGTCAGACTTTTACTGACTAAAAACCCACTCCTGTTCCTTCATTGCCTTCATCCCAGGGTCCCGCGTTTCACTTTCACACTACCCGTGGCCCCAGTAGGCTTCGACCCTGCTGGGCCCCTACGGTTTGCTGACATCTCCCTGAGGCGCGCCTGGAACAATACGCGCCGTCGACGACCTGGGCTCGAGAAAAGAGTTGAAGATTTGTATTTATTTCATACCCAGTGAAGGTTTTTTTTAAATTAAATGTAGTGGAATATAGATAATTTTTATTTTATATATATGTAGTAGAAAAACATGTTGTGCCGACCCCAAATAAGATGGGACAAGGGCAGGAAGATGATGATGATGATATATGTAGTAGACAAACACAGATGCTGGCTTTATAAAAAAAAAATCCTGTGATTATATTTTTTTCTTCAAATTAAGGAAAAAGATCATTTCAAGATGACTTAGCGATTCGATGATGGAGAACATTAAGTGTCGAGAACACTGCTACATAATCTGTTATTAGATGAGCCAGTTGCGTGTAAAGAAATTGCGATGTTGTTGATGATTACGATGATTAGGTTTTCATTAATTTCGGACATTTAATACAAACAAATTATAATGATTTACTAAAATAAAATAATAGAACCTGTTGTATCCTCATGTTTTAAAGTCTCCAAATACTTTAGATCTAAGGAAATAAAGTACAGATATGTCCACTGACTCTAGCTTAACAGCTCTTATGAAATTAAAAAAGATATATGAACTAAACAGAGGAGAAAATATTTTCTCAAAAAACTCATGCCCGTCTAATAACGCTAAGCTGTTTCATTAATACTAAATTCTCAAAGTTTCTCTTGTGGCAGTCTTGTACTATTGTGGTTCGCGACTGCACAGTTTTATTAGTCCTCAGTTCCACCTGCTCCAACATCCCACCTGTGACTGCTTCGTTTGCATATTATTGATAATTAGCAGTGATTGTTTATGTAAAACAATAAATATATCCTGTCAAACATTTCAATACTACTTGATTAACTGATTGTATACGTACCTACCTACGTGATAATTAAAGCTATCTGTAGTCTATGTAGGTATCTTATTTAATATTTGTGATAAAAAGCTTTCTGTGTTTTAAGTAAATATTAAGCTTAAACAGAATATACATACATGTACTAAATACAAATTTTTAAAGAGGTTTCTTATAAAAAAAATTGAATTTTTCCGAACAAAGATATCATCAGCTGATCAATTATTATTTTTTTGTAAATTCCTGTGCTTGAAAGCGATCCCACCTGATGGTGAGCAGTGATGCAATCGTTGATGGTGAGGCGCACTAGTTTATTAAAATTAGTATGGATGTGTGTGTGTGATGGATAATTTTTATTTTCGGTATTGACTAGGACTTTCTTGAAACTTGGTCATTGCTGTAGGTAAGTAGTATTAAAAATACGACCACCCAATCCCGTTATGCCTTGTTTAATAACGATATTATGGACTGTCTGAACAACGCGTCGAAAATTCGAAATATTTGAACATAGGACCAAAATTCACGAAAATCTACCAACGTACGGAGCTATGCTTAGGCAACAAAGCTAATGCCAATAGTCAAAGGGTTCATTCATATTCTCAGTTATAATCATACGCTTGACGATACGTCGGCAAGTGACGACATATTCGATTCAACCAATCTATGGATTGTATAACCATTGTGTGTTCGTCTGTTCGGCTTGTAGTACCTTTGTGTCTGGAATTAGGGTTTTTTTAATACAATTAAGTACACATCAGCGTGTTAGGGCCTGGCCACATTACCACGCCAGCGTCTTTAACGTGAAAAGGCGCAGCAGCTGACTGCAGCAGGTTGCCATCGAGCAGTTATGCGGTGCCATAAAGAGTGGATGCGTGGACGTTGCCAGTGCCACGTCGTGTATATACAATGGGTTGTTTTTGATATCCCATAACTTAACGTTTATATTCTCTAAGGAAAAATAATACTAAAAATCCTAGAATTTGTGGTCCAAAAATGAATGGTTTTGAAGATATCATCAATCATAATAAATTTAGTTCAAAAATTTACACCCGTATGACAAATCTTTACTTTTATGACGTTGTCAGTCATCAATGAAAAGATAATTGAAAACTAATTCATATGCCAGTTGATTCTTTAATATATTATGGTCTCATTCATATGCTAGATTTACGGGATATAAAAAAAAACACGTCATAGGTAGTATCGGATCATTGCAAACACCGCGCGCCGTAAGATTTTAAAATATCGCGAGCAGTTGTGAACTATTTTTTCTAAATAAAGCTCAGTTATGTTGAAAACTAATGAATTTGGATGTGATCTATCGAATATAAAAAGATTTTTTCATAATATATCGAGAAATTATAATACGAGTAGTAATAAGGATCATGCGGCGTCTGCAATTTTCCAGTGACATATACAATACTAGCCCCAGTCAGTAGCTTCGCCCGCGTGAATATAGAAAACATGTAGCGTATGTCACTTAGTGATAAAATACATTCTACTGATGAGAGAGTTTTTAAAATAGGTCCAGTACTTTTTGAATATATTCGTCACAAACAATACAAAAAATACAAATATTTTCTCTTTATAATATCATTAGAAATAATTAATTATAGATTAGTAAAAACAAGGCAACGTCACAAAATCCTTTAGTTTTTGACGAAGCAACACCAGCTGAACAACACAGTGTCGTGATACGATGCGCTTCCGTACCGAGCACCGTATGGCGTATTGGTATGTGCACGACGTGACTACACATCGCATTCAGCTACCACCGACAACACACCCTGGTAATGTGGTCAGTTCCTTAACTGCTGCTGTACATTTTGATACAAGTACAGAAAGTTTGTCATCGCAATCGAGGCGGGATTCTCACGAGCCGTAGGCGAGTGTGTTTTGGAGCCGAGGGCTGCAGTGACAAATTTGCACGTTTATCAAACGACGCGACGTTTTTTAATACACTTACGAAGAAAAATAATACGCAAGTATTTCTAACAATAAAATATTTAATTATTGAAAAAGTACTGAATTATTGAAGGTGCAGTTATAAAAATGATACACAGAAGATTTTGTTGGCATTTTCACGGTTGGTGAAATGTTATTGTTAACAATTTCATTAATTTCACTGTTTTGTGTGTTAGTGAATATTGGAGATGATGGAATTTAAGAGGTGGAATGTTCTATTTGCTCTTCAGTAGCTTTATGAGACACCAAATCGTTATTGGTATATGAAGGTTGCGGTTCAAGGCAAAACTTCTTAGGAGCTGACTCCAAATTTATTGCTTGTGTTGTCTTGGTACTAATATTTGTCTTGTTATGTATCGAGTCTTCAATATAAGATTCAGCTACTGTGTTAGACCTCCATCCGCCATAACGTTTTAGAGTCAATATGTCGGCTCCAGCATTAGCCAGCAATGTAGCTGAAGTTCTTCTGAAGCTATGCCCGGTGTAGAAATCAGCATCTGGTAAACCTAAAAACCTGACGATTTCCTTTGGCATAGCACCAAAGGAGAAGGGGACTTCTGGGCCCAGCAGTTAACTAGTTGAAATGTGTATTAAAAAAACCGTTATATTTTTCTAAAGGATATACCAAAGTATGGTACCATGTTTCTACCCAGGAAGCGAGAAAACTTGAATTAAGTTAATGAAAGTAAATAATCGATTAAATAATTCCTGAATTACTACTAATCGATTATAAATAAATCGGTAAAATATAAGAGTGACAAGTGTATATCAAGCTTTCGTGGAATCGATTGAATAGATTCATAGTGAAGTTTTTCTTCTGGCAACACTTGTGCCTGACATCCGTCAGTCACTGACTGACAGATGCACTCGTTCCACAGAGTACTTTGGTAACTCGTTCGTTTTCTTTCGTTCTGAGTGCGCACGTATTTTCCTTGTTTAATTGTTTAACCCCACGACCTCGGCTTTGGCAATTATAACGGACTATTTGACGGATCTTGCTACTCTAAATTACCAGGTTCTCTATTTTGGACAACTGTTTACGCCTATCGATTGGATATTGACGACATGAATCGCTGTGTAAATTGTACGATTGCGACTGGTCGCAGTAACTCTATTGGTAGAAGAGTCTTGGAAGATGACGCGATTTTATCAGTTATTCGTCAGTGGCATGCATCTCAGCCTGTAAGTTTTACCCATTTTTTTACCTATTCAAATCATGCTTTTAGCCCACCAAGCCATGTTGGCGTCATGTCTGTTAGTTGTCTTTTTATTGGACAGCATAACATATTAAATCAATATACCAAGAAAATATCGTACCTCCTGCCCAATTTTTAGATGATATTCTCATAATTATTGAAGATGAATAATAAATACATGTTTTATACATATATTGGTGTTTTATTTTACTTCCTCTTATCGTTTATTTAGTTTTTAAAAGGTTGGTACCTACTGCTTCTAGGTTACAGGATATTGGATGTAGAAACTTGTCTTCGACTGTAGCGACTGACCAGGGCGCGGGAGAGCCAAACGTGTCAGACGTTCGACACGTCACACGCTTCATTCAAAGTATTTCGTAAATAACATAAAAAACTACAATGTTATAATATAACCTCACTTTTACTGTAATTCATATAACTTGGTTCCTGGATAGCCAAATTTCACCAAATTTTCAGTGAGGCCTTGTTTTTATATCCTCTTACAAATAAGGCTAGTTTGATTCAGTTAACACCTGGGCCCAGGAATCTATGGAGTCGTTCCCTTCTCCTTTGTTCACACCAATAGGTTCAGCCGTGCATTTACCCTTTTGGTAGAAACGATCATGTATTGCTTTTGTGGAACGTAGAGCTTGATATACTATATCATAAAATGGACCGTGAATTGTGAATGATCGAGGAATATTGTTTTTTGTGTTTGTGATTTGAACTAATAGTAAAGGAGAAGGGAACGACTCCATAGATTCCTGGGCCCAGGTGTTAACTGAATCAAACTAGCCTTATTTGTAAGAGGATATAAAAACAAGGCCTCACTGAAAATTTGGTGAAATTTGGCTATCCAGGAACCAAGTTATATGAATTACAGTAAAAGTGAGGTTATATTATAACATTGTAGTTTTTTATGTTATTTACGAAATACTTTGAATGAAGCGTGTGACGTGTCGAACGTCTGACACGTTTGGCTCTCCCGCGCCCTGGTCAGTCGCTACAGTCGAAGACAAGTTTCTACATCCAATATCCTGTAACCTAGAAGCAGTAGGTACCAACCTTTTAAAAACTAAATAAACGATAAGAGGAAGTAAAATAAAACACCAATATATGTATAAAACATGTATTTATTATTCATCTTCAATAATTATGAGAATATCATCTAAAAATTGGGCAGGAGGTACGATATTTTCTTGGTATATTGATTTAATATGTTATGCTGTCCAATAAAAAGACAACTAACAGACATGACGCCAACATGGCTTGGTGGGCTAAAAGCATGATTTGAATAGGTAAAAAAATGGGTAAAACTTACAGGCTGAGATGCATGCCACTGACGAATAACTGATAAAATCGCGTCATCTTCCAAGACTCTTCTACCAATAGAGTTACTGCGACCAGTCGCAATCGTACAATTTACACAGCGATTCATGTCGTCAATATCCAATCGATAGGCGTAAACAGTTGTCCAAAATAGAGAACCTGGTAATTTAGAGTAGCAAGATCCGTCAAATAGTCCGTTATAATTGCCAAAGCCGAGGTCGTGGGGTTAAACAATTAAACAAGGAAAATACGTGCGCACTCAGAACGAAAGAAAACGAACGAGTTACCAAAGTACTCTGTGGAACGAGTGCATCTGTCAGTCAGTGACTGACGGATGTCAGGCACAAGTGTTGCCAGAAGAAAAACTTCACTATGAATCTATTCAATCGATTCCACGAAAGCTTGATATACACTTGTCACTCTTATATTTTACCGATTTATTTATAATCGATTAGTAGTAATTCAGGAATTATTTAATCGATTATTTACTTTCATTAACTTAATTCAAGTTTTCTCGCTTCCTGGGTAGAAACATGGTACCATACTTTGGTATATCCTTTAGAAAAATATAACGGTTTTTTTAATACACATTTCAACTAGTTAACTGCTGGGCCCAGAAGTCCCCTTCTCCTTTCCATGATTTTCAACATATTTTGTTGTTATTTGACTTGGCTCTTGACGTCTATATGCACCATTTACCCCGAATATTAACGCGACCCGGAAATAAATAAAACACTGCTTAGATAGCTATAGGTTGTTGAGCGTGCGGTCGTAGCCCGTAGGCTAGGTATAATATATATTAATTAAATTACTGACCTTTGTTGCGTATCCGGAGCCTCTTTCAAAAACTTTTCAACGTCATTTGGTAACAATACCTTTGATTTTTGTGCAATATAACCGACTGAGCGTCTTTTTAGAAACGCAGTTAGGTTTGATTAAGTTTTGATGTCCACGCCATGTTTTTGCAGAACCCTGCTTTTTAACATCGAATGTATACTCCATAGCGTGTTAGGCTTATATTTAATGGCAAGTTCATTGAAGTATGCCAAAAATACTTGTTCTGAAAATGGTGACGCGTTTTTGTTAATTTTCCACTGAAGAAAATTATCCAAAGTTGCCATATATTTCCGTTTAGATTTAGATGGCAACAAGCTATCGCAAGCATTTTGTGCCTCAATCACAATATCTGGAGGCGTAACATCTAAATAATTGTCTTCAAAACTTAAATTCGCCATTTTTTTCACCAAATCACCATTATGCGATTTAATTTACTTTTTTTTCCCGCGCTTAACCATCGCAGGTTAAAGGAGAAGCAAAGGTATAAGCCGATATACATCCTAATATTAAAAATTAAAAATTCAAATATTTTAGAATTTAGAACACGGATAAATGTTAATTTGTTGGTAATAACCAAATATTATGTAAGTAATCATTTTTATTTATATTATTCTGATCAAAAACACAATTAAAATTTTCATTAGATATTAAAACCTTACAAATATCCGCCTCTGGATAAAAAAAAACAATAATCACCGTTGACCGTGACGAAATAGGAATGAAAAAAGCCCTTGTGATAAATTAAAAAAAAAACACGAGGGTGATAAACATGGCATGTTGAACCTAATCGTAGAGCGATAAGAGCCAGTTTTCGAGTATTGAAAAGTACTTATTTAACCATTTTTATAGGTGACAGGGACACAATAAAATAAAAAGATGTCAGGTCGACTTGTAGTATCTTTGTGTCCAGAATTGAAGATTTTTCATTTGAAGATGTTTAGCGCAGTGATATTAATAGCTGACTGCAAATAAATTGAGTTTAAATGGTTATACTTACCTGGCTGTAGTGCTAGAGTTACTCTAGTATGCTATATTGGTAATGTAATAATAATATAATATTCCACAATTATCACACAACGCCGTCTAGTCCCAAGCTAAGCAGAGCTTGTGTTATGGGTACTAGACAACTGATAAACATACTTATATATTTCTAAATACATACATATATAGATAAATTACACCCAGACTCAGAACAAATGATCGTGTTCATCACACAAACATTTGTCCTGGGTGGGAATCGAACCCACGACCTCCGGCATAGCAGTCAGGGCCACTAACTACTAGACCAACAGGCCAGTCAGATTTAACTTAAGTACCTAGGTATATTTGCTAAGTATTGTTTAAAAAAGTCACCGCGTTAGATAGATAGATAGATATATTCTTTGTTGTACACCAAAAATGAAAATTACATTAGGAACTTAAAATTAATAGGATGTCACAATGGGCGGTCTATCGCTAAAAGCGATTTTTTACAGACAACCTTTGGATGAATTTGACGGAAAGGAGAAAAAGATACGCAGGTAGTTCGTGGCGTTCGCGATTTCAGTGATAAAGATTATATTACAATAAGTTGACGACACAGTTGGCGCAGTAGTTGAGCGATAGGCTGCTACGCTGTAGGTCGCGGGTTATATCCCCACAGGGAACAAATATTTGTATGGACTACAAATGGATGTTCCGGGTCTAGGTGTCTTGTGTATGTGAGATTACGTGTTTGTGAATGCTCCTTTAGGAGTAATTCTTAGTGTGGAGCAACAGTTTTTATAAAATAAAAATAAATAAATAGGTTATATACCAGTTATATTTATGTGCTAAATCAAATATTAAAAAGAAAATAAAGAATTTTAAAATAACTTCCTCAACGACAATAAAAAAAAAGTCGGAATGAATTCTGAAGTCGAAATCCATGACGACCATAAGGCCTCCACATAAAAAGCATTTGAAATATTTAATATAAATTGTTATATAATCTCTTTTGCTTTTCGATTAATTTTGATTTTGTTTTCACTGTTCATATTCTATATTTGTATATCTATACATAATTTATTGAAAGGAAAGATTTGTATGTTTTGATTTGTATTTATAAATTTTTATTATAATTTATTTATACACATCTTAACTATTAAATATTACAACTTAATAGGTATTTGAACAAACTGAAAATAGTATGTACAAACGGGTAGAAAAAGAACTAATAGGGCGTCATGAGTTCTTTTTCTAACCGTTTGTTTGAATTTTTGTTTGTAATAAATAAACTCAAAAACTACGGGACGGATTTATAGAATTCTTTCAGTATTAGAATGCAACTTTATCACTGACTAGCATAGACTATATAATTAGTTTCTACTTTCACGCGTGCGAGGCCACTGGCAGAAACTAGTTTACTAAAACAACGTGATGTTAATTTTGGGACATATTGTCCTTATGTCCCGCTGTCAAATTGAAACCGTTTCACATCTAGTCTTAATTGCTTAACTGAAATACGACAGAACTAAAATAGACTTTAATTTGGGTTTCTAAAACACAGTTGCCGCAAACAAGAACATTGTCTTCTTCGAAAGACCTTTACAGAAGTCCTTTTCGATTAGTTAAATCGAATACCACGACCACGAGACGCGCTAAAAGAAAGTTCTTATTTGCTCTCGCACGTCTCTCTGTAGCCGTACCCGGCGGCCGCTGCCCGGAAGAGCAACGCAAATAACCCGTTTTGCATTATGAAAATAGAATAGATGAAACAAAAACATGAACCAAAATGTTTGTTCAAAACGCCATCTCATTCATAAGACCGGTTATCCCAGCTTTTAATTAACATTACTGGAATAATAACAACATACCAAATGTTGGCTTCATGAGTTCGGAAATTGATGCTTGTTGACATTTGCTAGTATTGTGATTTATTGGGAAATCTTTGAATGTTAAATAGGAAAGGCGTTAATTTTATAATCTTATTTTTTTGCTGTATTATTCGACTGTTGATAGGTAGTTTCAGTTCAAAATATTTAATTTTACTTTAAGAACGCTTGGCCAAGAAATAAAGTGAAATTAGCTATATTTCCAATTTTAATAACCTATAAAGAAAAAGCAAATTTATAGTGGTCTCAAAAATTAAACGTTCTGGCATTTTTTTTTCTGTTCTATAATCACTACAAAATAAAAAGAACAATAAAATAAGCACGTGTTTTTCCCTCACAAAAGCAATCTTTTTCAGAGAGTTATGTATTTCGGCACCCCTTGACCCCTTCAGACGGAGAAGGAATATCAATCAGCAGTGAAACTTGCTAACTGTGTATGTACGTATGTACACAAACCACAATCGAGCATCAGACATTTTATTTACATCGATATTTATTAGACATCTGGTTATATGCACTATCAAAATACCAAAATATAAATGCAAATAGATGCTAAAAATTTGAATTTGCATTTATTTTCATACAATTTATATTTTTATTAAAATTTAGTTTTATATCTTATGTTTAGTGTTAAGCGTTTATTATAAGAGCAGTAGGCCCCGACCTACGTGTTGAAGGTCGCATTGAAATTGAAAGACATGTGACATCGACCAACCCGCACTGGGCCCGCGTGGTGGAATACGGCCCATTCCCTCTCCTAGAGAGGAGGCCGGAGCCCCAGCCGTGGGAATATTATAAGGCTGATCATAGCTTATATTTATATACCTAATACCATTTATTTATTATATAAATGAGTTGTAAATTTTGTACCCATATACAATCAATCAATCTTGTTAATAAAAAAACATATATTTCTATATTTTCTGCAGCTCGTCAAACACGCGTGGCACGTCACTATCAGCAGCTCTCCACCATACCCGCATAAAAAAATAATGCCTGACACATTAACTATTGAAATAAGCACTATTCATAAACATGTAGGTAGGTACTAAAATACGCAATAACACTGTAAAAATAGCGTTTTATTCATTTACATATGCAAACATGCGAATGCATTTATTCCGATGCTTAGTTATTACAAAAAAGTTATATTAGGTATATAAAAGGAGAAGCATGTTTTAAAAGCTTCAGGTAGTAAGGTAGTTGTAAAAAGTTAAAATGCTGAAAGAATTTTGCATCAAAAGTTCCATTATTCTGTTTTAACGTTAACTTAAAAGTAAATAACCTAGTAAAGGAGCTTAACATTTTTAAAGTGCACCAGCAAGTTAATACTGAAACTACAAAGAGTTATAAGATATCAGCTTCACGACTCCGAATAGCACTCAATGGCGATACTGAGAGAGTAATTTACAGCGCGGTACAAAATAAAAAGCGACCATAAACGTATCAAGTTATCGAGTGAACTAAACGGTGGCGATGTTCAAAAGCCGCTGTGGTGCGTGTTTAACACATTAGCGGCTGACTTCAAACTAATCAAGAGCACAGTGCCGTTTTCGTTACGCGTATACGATGTTCGTAATTTATTAGCGTTTATTCCCATATAGCAATCTGTAGGGATGCCGTTCTATTACGCAGACTCCGTCGAGATCCGTGCTCCAGTCGGCGACGAGAGTGGGGACGCACTGGTCGCTCCCGACCCGACCCGGCCGCTCCCGACCCTCACAACTCGTCTCGCGCACCTTCCACGTTCGAGCTAGTGTGTTTACTCGCAAACTTGCTGATTTGTTTGCGAGGTGATTGCATAACGAACCACGGATTTGATGTGTATTTGAACAATTTTTGTGTGAACGGAACTATGGATATTGAAATTACCTGAAAGTTTTATAACTTTCTAAAGGTGAGTATCATCCGATTTTCTTGAGTGCTACTTTGTCGTTACGATTGGGAATTCAAACTTTCGTTTCAACTAAATAAAATTTAATCTTGTTCATCAAAGTTAGTTACCTGTTCGTGAACGGTAATGAATCCTCGGTCCGCCGTCCATTCAGTTCAGGTCGGCGAGGCAAACTTTTCATCCGCTATTTAACTAAGTTTCTCGGAATCGTTATCCGTTAGACATTTACTTTTTGGACTGATTGAATTTTAAAACCGTATTTTTTTTTTTAATTTGTTAATTTAAAAAAAACTCTGTCGATGTTAATCTAATTTAAAAATGAAACGGTTTGAATATTTGAAATGGCAAAATATTAATATTTCTAATAACGGGTCAAACAATACGTATTATTCAAATTGAACTCAACAATACGCGTCCTATCCTTTGTCCAAATCGACATGGGTTCCATATTTCCATAGAACTATTTCAGGACAGAAATGACGCGCTTAACAAATTCTATTTTCGATATGACATAATGGAGCGTGTTATGTGTCGTAACTCGCAGTACAGTACCGCAATAAGTCTAAAATAAATCCTCGTAAAATTCAAAACTGTAAAGAGCAGATGGCGATGAGGGCGATAGGTGTAACGTAAGTACGAGTGTAGTTGGGATGACAAGCTTTGACACCCGACACTCGTCAGCGCCCCTATCTCGAGAGTGACAGATAAGTACCATTTGTAAGCCCGGAGCGGAGTGCTCGGCGCTGAAACCGGTGAAAAATCTCGTTCAAGCGTGCTCGTTATTGGGGAAATTAATTTCTATCATTATACTAGCTTTGACCGCCCTCGTTCTATTAAATTGATTTGAAACTCCATCTTTTACAGCGTTCATCTTCTTTATATTTTGTTTTATTATTATTTATTTGTCCCAGATATAAAAAATCCATATTTTTGTTAATAGCTGTAATTAAAATTATGTCAATAGCCCAAATTACATAAAAAGAAGAGTAAACAAGAAATTCAGTAAATTAATTTAAATAATTAAACCCTTTAAATTCCAATTACTACTTCATTATATCGCTCACAAACAGAAATCCATTTTAAATGTAGGTCGTGACGGCCTCGTTTCAATTTATTTTTGATAAAAATAAAACGATAGTGGTCCATTTGTCCAAGCGTGCAGCACAACAACAAACCATTGTTTTAGCTTCTAAAGTACCAAAACAATGCTGGTGACATGTTATTAACGCAGATTCACTTACACAGAGATACGACCACTATTTTACATGCTACCATGACAGTGGGACCGGTTTGTGATTGCCACGAATGTCATCCGCGAATTTCCCCTTCGTGGCTTTAGAATTATTAGGCTTTATTGGCATTTTAACCTCATTAGACTTCTACGTCCACTATCCCAGGAGACTTTTACAATAAAAAAGCTTAAAGGGTTGACATCCTATACGTACCTACTGACTTAAGGCCGCAAAGACATATGTCACTGTAAGAAACTGCATCCCTCTTATTATAAAACGTGGTCTTAAAAAAGTACCGGGTTTAGTACTAGGTTTAAACCATGACCTTGAATAAACGTTATTATAAAAAGAAGTTTATCGCTAGTCCTAGAACTATCTATGGTACCAAAGTTAGACCATCGTGACCCCTAGTTTAACTATGGTACTAAATTGTTACACGTCAAATTCTTAATTTTGAGGTTAGCTTTCGGATATTATTATTTTGTGATTTTAACCAAAAATGGATATTGACATGATTGATATAGTTGATTTGGAAGTTTTGTTGTTGTGGGACACTTGAGAGTGCCCGGGGATGTAACAGAGTTCGCGTTCGAGTAGAATAAGCTGACGCAGTATATCCTAGAATGAAATTAATGGAAGTAGTGTGGCTTATGTACATAGTTTAGTGCATCAAAAAAACTGTGTGTACGTAATCTATGTCCGTTATCACTAACCTTTTCTTCTGGAGTCCAATTAACACCCCTTTTTTTCTTTGGTTGTTCCATTTTCTTAAAACGATGCACACACGATCTCACTCACCACAAAGTGCCCAAAGAACTGTGCCTTTATTTAGATTATTAATCTTGATGTGAAACCGGACATCTAGTTTACTTTTAAGTTGTAACATAAACATTTCGATAACATTACTCGAATTACGCGCGCTGTCAAGTTCACTTCGTTATACGGTTATCTCGATAGTTGATCCAAACCAGAACAATTAAATTGTGAACATGCATTCAAAAAATTAAAAGTCAGATTATTTAACTACCTTTATATAGCAAAACTTTATATTTTACCACTACAAATAGCAATTTATTGAATATTTTTTCGTTCAATTACGTAACAACATTTTGTAAAAAGGAACGGCGCATAGAACGCTGAACGAATGATTGAATAGTTTAAATATTTTGTTGCTTATAATCTGTGGATAATGTTTAGACCAGGGACTATCTTTGGTACTAAGTAGTCCTTTGTTGGTCTACGATTTGTAATACGAATGACAGAATTAACGTTAGTACCGTAACAAACCTAGACCTTTTAGTCCTGGTTTAAACCTGGTACTTACGGAAGTTTTATAATAAGACGGCATGGGTTTATCCTGGTAGATTCTTATGATTCGTGATATGGATCAAATACGTTGGCGTAGTCGCTTTGGTAACCTCTTTGAGGAAATTGGAGTTTGTCTTTGCAATTATGGACGACGTTACCAGGAAAAATACTCCCTGAAAAAACAAGGAAAATATGTCCAAGAAGCCATCTTCTGTGACACTTTTGAGCCTTTACACCTGTGAGCTTAACATTGTCGGAAAATCCAAATCCATCAATCAGAAACGAAGTTTTTAAAATGTTGCAAGAAGTTACGGGTCCGTATTTTACAACGATACTTGATCACGAATCAATCTCGTTTTAAAACTAGATGTGCTTTAAAATTCGAACGGAAACAGTCGGCCAGTCTGCTAGAATAGTTATGTTGTGTAAAGCTACTCCTTCGGAAATGAATAAATTGTAGAAGGACTCAGAGTGAGTTTAAAATCTATACTTATATATACTTATACTTATAATATTATAAAGCTGCAGAGTTTGTTTGTTTGTTTGTTTGTTTGAACGCGCTAATCTCTGGAACTACTGGTCCGATTTGAATGTTTCTTTCAGTGTTGGGTAGTCCATTTATTGAGAATGGCTATAGGCTATGTTTTTTTTTTTCAAAATTAGGGATCCGTAATAAAATTGCTATTTTGTAACACAAGGTGTAAAATCGAAAACCTATTTTTGCGTGCGCTGCAAAAACTATTGACAATAGAACAAAATGATGTACTACGGGTTTGTAGATCCCATTAAGACCTACAAAAAAGTCCGCGAGAACATATATCTAGCTATCATGGTTTAATCACAATAACCGATTTTGTGTTCAAAATAATTATTAAATCGTCTGAAGAAAAAAAAACTACGTTAAATATGTATCGTAATATTAATCTTTATCGAAATTAAGCATTATGTTATCAAGAGTATTTATGTAGAAGTAAAATACTTTTTGTTTCATCTCAATCGGATATTTCGTTTAAAAGTTATCACGTGTGTAAGATGTTAAGAGTTGGTACCTATTAATGAGTTATGGGCCATAGAGTTTTTTATCAACATAAAATCCTGTAATAATCTTTTTCGAAATATATTTGTTGATGAGATCAAGAAGATGCATTCCATTATCCACAGGAATTTCTTAATTCTTTAAACCCGAGTGGCCTCCCCCCACATTCTCTCAAGTTAAAAATTGGTGCCCCAATTATTTTACTTAGAAATCTTAAGCCACCAAATTTATGTAACGGGACTCGACTTCAGATTAAATTTCTTCGCAATAACGTGATCGTTGCAACAGTTTTGACTGGTCCAGCGGTTGGTCAAACAGTACTTATACCTCGGATCCCAATGATTCCAAATGATTTGCCTTTTCATTTTAAAAGAGTCCAATTCCCAATTAAATTATCTTTTGCCGTAACGATAAATAAATCACAGGGGCAAACATTTAAATATGTAGGATTAGATTTACGGCAAGACTGTTCTTCGCACGGCCAACTATATGTCGTGTTGTCAAGATCAGGTTGCGGAAACAATCAATATATTCTTCTGCCACAAGAAAATAAAACGAAAAATATAATTTACTCAGAAGTACTTTAAAATAATATTTTAACCCGGTTTAAAGTGGACGGACACTCCCGCCTATAGTCGTAATTCTTATGTGTCTGGCTGAATGTCGAACAGATAGACAGCTATTGCCTGCGACTTATACAATTTAACTTAATTTATATTTTTCTTAATATTATAAAGCTGAAAAGTTTGATTGTTTGTTATGAACGCGGTAATCTCGGGAAATACTGATCTGATATGAAAACTGTTTAAATATTCAATAGTCCATTTATTGAGGGAGGCTATATTTATCTCGGTATTTCCACGGAAACGAGAAAAACGCGAGTGAAACCGCGGGGCACAGCTAGTAATTTAATAAATTAACGTCACTGTTCTGAAATATACATTATTTTTATTCGTTCAATATACATATTAATTAAATTTTTAAATATTTTTTTAACAAAATCATATAAAAAAAAAACATTTAAAAATATAAAAAATAGTAGTCCGCCGGTATCGAGACAGGGTCCAAGCTACCGGTGGTTAGGGCTCCAAAGACAGGAACCTCCTCACGATGCGAGCCGTATCGAGGAGTACTGCCTTCTGTATCAGGCCCTTGATCCAACCGCGCAATGACAGCTTCGACAGATGGTCGTCGAAGCTTTTGGCTATAAGGCCGTTGGCGGTCACGACAATCGGCACAATGACAGCCGAGTCTACATTCCACATGTCAACAACCTCGTGTGCTAAGTCGAGATATTTAATTTGTTTCTCTTTCTCAGCTTTCACGAGATTCTCGTCATGTGGGATGGTGACATCGACTATCATTACGCGGCGCGCTAATCGGTCTATCACTACTATATCCGGCTTATTGGCTACAATAGTCCGGTCAGTAATGATAGACCGATCCCAGTACAAGGTGACATGGTCATTTTCGAGAACTGGGTCGGGCACATACCTGTAATACGGTACCTCATAATCCACTAGGTTGTATTTCAAAGCAAGTTGCTGGTGAATAATCCTGGCTACTTGGTTATGCCTGTGCAAGTACTCGCCGTTAGCCAGACGAGAACAACCAGAGATAATATGTCTGATAGACTCACCCGGACGATGGCATGCCCGACACACGTCAACCGTCCCGTCCTTCATTATATATCTCCGGTAGTTATTCGTCAAGATGACTTCGTCCATAATTGCACAGATAAAACCTTCAGTTTCCCCGAAGAGGTTGCTGAAACGTAGCCAGGCTACGGACGCTGCAAAATCTATATCAGACTCATGAAGAGCCCGATAAAAGCGCCCGTGGAGCTCCTTACTTTTCCATACTTCCTTGCGGTCATCAGTTGTAAGTACCACAGGTTTGCGCCAGTTCTCTTTAGCCATGGACAACGGGGTGAGTCCCTTGTCCACTGCGACCACATCTCGGTGCATACCCACATCGGTTTTGTGAAAGTATTCTCTGAGGCTGCACACCTCGCGGTTGTGCAGGGTCTTCGCGTTTAAAAAACCTCGACCTCCACACTTCCGCGGGATGTACAGTCTCATCACCGACGACCGTGGGTGATGCATCCGGTTTGCGGTCAGCAGTGTACGGACCCGCCTATCCACAGCGTCTAGCTCGGTCTGAGTCCATTTGAGTATGCCGAAAGAGTACATTAAGACCGGCATGACCCAGCCATTGAAGGCGCGCACCTTATTTCCACCTGACAGAAGGCTGTTTAATACCTTCTTCAGGCGGCCAAAGAAGCGCTCCTTCAACGATTGCTTCATGTCAGCAACGTTAATGCCTAACGCTTCCGACATACCCAAATACTTATAGGTTTCGGTCGAGGAGAGGGATCTAAAGTGTATGGAATCTGAGAGTTGAATCCCCTCAGATTCCATAATCTCCCCTCGCTTTACATGCATGACTGCACATTTATCCACACCAAATTCCATCCTGATGGCACTACTGAAGGTTTCAGTTACCTTCAGTAGTTCCATCAGTCGTAACTTGTTGGGGGCAATGAGTTTCAGATCATCCATGTAAAGAAGGTGTGATAGAACCTGACCACCTCTTCTCAACCGATAGCCCAAGCCTGATTCCTCCAGCAATGTGCTTAGAGGATTCAGGGCTAAGCAGAACCAAAGTGGACTCAGACTGTCGCCCTGGAATATTCCCCGTTTAATCCATATAGGCTCATCGTCCCTCCGAATCGATCGACATCCAGGATAGCGAAGAACTGTGTTCCATTGCCCCATACATGACTCAAGGAAGGTGCGTAGAGTTGCATCTATTTTATACAACTCCAACACCCTCATGAGCCATGTATGTGGCACAGAGTCATAGGCCTTCTTATAAACTATCCAACATGTCGACAGATCCTTGCGAGATCGACGAACCTGTTGGCTTATGGCCATGTCTATGAGGAGTAGCTCCTTAGTACCGCGAGACCCGTTCCTACGTCCATTCTGAGAGGCAGACATAATTGAGTTGCTATCAATATGCTTGTTAATTTTCGTTCTCAGAATGGACGTAAGAAGTTTATAGACCGTTGACAAGCATGTTATCGGTCTATAATTCTTGGGTTCCGCAGTACTACCTGTCTTATGGAGCAGATGGGTAACGCCAGTTGTTAGAAACTGAGGTAGCGACCCAGACTCTAAGGATGACTGGAATTGAGATGCCAGGAGCGCGTGTGAGCTGCTATACCATTTTAGCCAGAAATTTTGAAGTCCGTCCGGTCCTGGAGACTTCCAATTCGGTAACGGACGGACTGCTCTGGCTACATCTATTGTTATTTTTATTATTATTAATTTAACTACTTTTTTTCTAGAAAAAGGGTTCAACAGAAATATATAAATATTGTTATAAACGTTATAAATTAAGGCTATAAACAAACGATAGTACAAGTAGATCGATGGTCAATTTCATTTGACCACGTCAAAGATTTGAAAAATCACAGATCGAAAATTCAAAAATTTGCTACGCGCAAAGCGGCACCGAAAGGTGCATGAAATGCATATAATCTTAAGCGCCGTGTGTGGTACAATAGCTCGCGTGAGCACCAGCCCTTCAGTTCCATTTAGTTTCATAAAATATACTTTAAGTGTTTTCTCCCATACGAAAAAAAACTTCAATTTTTTTTCTCACGCGTGGTGCTACTAATGCTATCCATACGTTAATATTATGTAAAGGTTTACCAGAGACATTGCAATTTTTAGTTTTTATTTTCCAGACTTTAAGTTTCTATGAGTATGGGGCTCGATTTTCAGACCACTGTGCAGCGGGATTTTTCGAAAGAATTAATGCAAAGGGTAACTGAAGAAACACGAGTGGGCTTTAGTCAATAAAAATCTGACGCTCCCTTTTGCTCCACCTAGAGCAGGAGATGTTATTTGACAATTACCCACGGCAAAAAGATAAATAAAACATTGTACGTAATAAGAGGACAGGTTAATTAGCAAATGTAAACATTGACATCAATAAGTCAGTATTGCATATGTCAGTACACTGAACAAGGCCTGTTAACGAAACTGTAACTACTGCAATCAACAAAGATAAAACAATATACTGAAAAGCTCTTCCATATTACCTAGATCAAGAGTAAAGAAAGTTCTAAGTGAAAACAAGGTATCGTGTAGTGAGCATTTCCTGGTACTCATAGTAATCTTAAATTTTATGAAAAACCTCTTCAAATAATAAACTTTTTGCTAGCACGTGTCAAGTTTTCCTGTTTTTGGACTTTGTGAATACAGAATATTTGTATATATTTGCCTATCTTTATGATAATACACTCAGATGAAATGGAACAACAAGAAACATTTTGATTGTGTGAATTGAATCTCACTCCCAGTGTAATTCAGTTCCAATTGTAACGTAATCAAATTTATCACACAACTAATTTGCGCTGTAGACGTGTGCGAAATTAATAGTAATATAATAATATCAATAAAGATTACGTTAAATATCCAATTTAAGAGTAAAGGCGGTCATTCAGGATTTACTGGTCCGTTTAATGTTCTTGTTAATAAGGGCAATCGGATGCCGTATTCATTTAGGTGAACAGCTATATTTTCAGAGATTTATGAAAATCTGATGTTTGTATAATTGAATGGACATTTAGTTAAGATCCAATGAAAGAAAATTCTTCATCCAATGAGTCTCAAATGCATTGACGCTTTTTTATGAAAATGCCCTGAATACCAAGTTGACGTCTTTATGAGAGCGAGGAGTTGAAGCCAGTTTTATTTTAAACTTTATGTTACAAAAACTTGTTTTATGTTTGTTCTAGTTCTATATTACGTTAAACAACATTTTGCTTGAAAATACGTTTCAAGCGTTTTCATTTGACGAACTAGAACAAACAGATTTCTTAATCAGAAGATATGAGGTGCCGAAAAATAGAGGTTATGGTGCCTGATGACATGTTTGTGTGTAACACTGCGTCGTAAACATATACATATTGTTAGAACAAAAGTAAATGTACATTCCAGCTATGTTTAGTGTGCCCATTTATCAGGCAACACTGATTTACTTTTCATAAAACACCTCTATTTAGTTGTATGAGACTTGATATACATCAGAGACCATATATCGAAACTTTTAAGAATAACCTCTTATGCGATAGTTTTGCATTTTTTGCTGAATTGGGTCTATTCTTTCATAATTAAAAAAATAATATATGATATTACTAGCTTCACCCGCGTGATAGTTTTTTTTTTTAGGTGGGAAAAACATCTAATGACAAATCGCGCTCTTGGGCGGAGCGGGAGATAGTGTCAGACTTTTACTGACTAAAAAGCCACTCCTGTTCCTTCGTTGCCTTCGTCCCAGAGCCCAAAATTCTCCCAAGGGAACATATTCCCGGGATAAAAAGAGACCTATGTGCTTTTCCAGGACTTGGTCTACCCAGGTACCAGTTTCATTGGATTCCGTTCAGCCGTTCGAGCGTAAGGAAGTAGAAAACATACACACACATACCCATACACTCACAAACTTTCACCTTTATAATATTAGTGTGATTATTCTAAAAAAAATAAAACTTATTATTCATATAAACTACTGATCTAATAGAATAGTTACAATTTACAATTTTGTTTATTCATAAATAGTTTTTAAATACCTGGCTCCTGGATTCTGGGGGAGATCCCTAGCCGTGCCGCAGTAAATTTATACAGGAATATTATCAGGTCAGGGAGAATTAAAAATGAAACCAGTACACCTACTTGCGTGCAATTACAAAATTTATTTCACATCACCCAATGTGTGGGTACATAGGAAGAAAAGCCCAAGAAACGCAAATTGTCTTCCTATAAAGGCTCGTTATAGTCAGAGTAAGTAGTATAGTTAGTAATGAGATATGTATGGATAGATAGTAAGTGAGGACTAACAGAGTAAGTAGTATAGAGATGAGGAAGACGTGTTGCGCAGACTTCAAATAAATTGACATTAAGAGGCAAGAGAGTAATAATGATAACCTCACTTAGTTCTCAAGACTTTTTTAATCTGTTTGATAATTTAATTTTGTACTAGCTTTAGCCCATGGCTTTGCCCGCGTACACAAAATGTAGCCTATGTCACTCATGAATAAAGCAGCTTTCTGTCGGTGAAAAATTTTTAGCAAACGGACCAGTAAAAAGAGAAACTTTACCTCTTTATAATAATAGGTCTTTACCTATGAAAATGCCGTTACCTTTCATGGTTATAAGTACAGCGTTATTACAGAAAATACAAGACAAAAATAAACCAATAATACATAATTACGAAAAAAAAATAACGTACCTTTAATATAAAGTTTATTTGAAATTATAATTTCAAGCCAATCCAAGATATAAGACTTTGCTTCCGTGAAATAATGTGCCTACGTCATTTAGTGATACAGTACCATTCTATTTGTGAAAGAATTTTTAAAATCGTATCAGTAGTTTTTGATATTATTCATTACAAACAAAAATACACTTCTTTATACTATATTTCGAATAAAATGTTTTGCCTGCAATAAACGATTATTATTAATATTGATTGATTGACTCTTGAGTCACATTTTTTTTTAAAATATTTATTGTTGATAGGCTCGTTCTTGATTGACCTCTATCTCACCTGACGGTATGCTAAGATGTAATCGACGATGAAGCACGCTTGCCTCGTAATAACCTATTAACTTTAGACTTAAAAGCGTTTAATCCTGACGGTGTTTCATACAAACTGGCAAGTCCTTATTCTTGGAAATGGATGAACCTAGATCTAAATAGTTGGTAACAAACATATTCGAAAAAACTTCTAGACAAACGGTGAAAGCAATTTTAAGTTTTTTTTTATAGAAAGTGAAAAACTATCCTCTCTTTTTTTCTGGAGTTCTTTTTTTAATTTTCTTAACTAACTTTTAGACTCAGGTACCTAAATCGGTTAATTAATTTCGTCAAATAAGGACTTGCCTGTGTATGAAATACCCTGAAAATTAAACGCTCTTAGCATAGCATAGCATAGTCGGCCTTATAATGTTCCCACTGTTGGGACTCAGGCCTCCTCTCTAGGAGAGGGAATGGGCCGTAATCCACCACCCGGGCCCAGTGCGGGTTGGTGGATGTCACATGTCTTCGAATTTTTGGTTCTAGGCCATGCCGGTTTCCTCACGATGTGAAACGCTCTTAATTTTAGAGTTAATAGGTTATTACTATCCATCCTGCACTTCTCAGGATCTATACGAAGTCAATAACAAAGCTGTACCTATATGTTGTCAAATACTGGTCAGAAAAAATTTTGTTTGAATACATCGACACGAAAAGAAGATTAAGTTGTTGTTATCGAGAAACACAGATTTCGGCAGGGAATCCTACTCCTTAGCTGTAAGCACAATGAATCCCTAGTGTCTCCGCTCTGTGTAGGTATAATCCATCTCACAAGGTCCTAATGATGAGGTCCGCAAAGGTTAACCGTCCTTAAATCATAAAAACTCTGTAAAAACTCAAATAAAAAAATTATCTACTTAGCAATTTGCTTTATCTGCTCCCGTTTTTTTGTCTTTGCCTCAGCTGGTGAACCCTTCCGAGTTCTTTATAATGGGTTTTGGGGTTTTAGCCAGAGAGCAAGAAATATGTTTGACTAAGTAAAAGCGCGTGAGCTTTTAAATAAAAAGAGTAATGTTAGGTACTTTAGTAGACCGGTATTGTTTTCATTGCTTTTAGCTTTTATGCTCTCTGATTGTAGACTCGTTATAACAATGTAACTGTTCTTAAAAAAAAAAGTATAATTACGCCTATATTTCCCTGAAAGTGTAGGCAGTAGGTATTGTTAGTAGATTTTGTTTTTGTCAATTTTCACAGTTTGTTACGCTTCCCAATAGTGTAGATCGAATCTTTGATATTGTCTCCAGCTGACACGCGCCGCTTAGAACATGACAAAACAAAAAACTGGTTCCAGTGAAATTGAACGAACGAAACGGTTTCCCGTTTATATTTTCGTGGAACTTTATTAACTGTTCCACGGGTGGTAAAAAAAAATATGCATTCAAAAATATATAAACCTGCCTATATTAAACACTTGCAGCTGGATTTTCATGTTGCACATGAATTGAATAAAATATTATTGGGCAATGAAAATGGGAACCGAAATTGCAGATAACATGAAAATGCAACTGGGTTATTGACTGCTTATTAACACAATTAATGAACGTTGCTTGAAATTGATCTAAATTACTTAGTCGCCGATTGACACAATCACAATATCAATGAATATTGAAGATAAAAAAAACCTAATCATAATTATTACAATTTAAATCTTCAAGAGAGATGTAGCGAATACCAACATTCATAATTGTGGCTCATTCAAATTTCCTACATTCGCATCGAGAGACTACTTATAATGAAGCAAATAAACTTAGTAGCATTACTGTTGTGAAAGAGAAATTCCAACTTTACATCCCCAATAAATGTAGCTTTATGAAAGAAAGGACATGCATAAATTCTGATGAGTTAAATAAAAAGGAACTCAATGTAGTTAGTAGTTAGGCCACGAATAAATTGGACCGAGGCACTTATAAGATTTTCGCGCAAAGAAGAACAAAAGGAGGTTTAATAACAGACGTCATATATGGTCATGTCAGTCTCAGGGGAAAGTGCAGAAATGATTTCGGCATTAATTTAGGAGACAATTAATTGGACAACATTCGCCAGTAGATAAGTGACCCGGTCCTCGAGGGACGAGCCATTTGTCAACGTAATCATCTTTTCATGAGAACTAGTGAGGGACTATCGCAAACGCACATTCTGTAATCGCACTATTAACTAAAATTATGGACCTATATCAGTGTTCGACGAAATTGGGCTGAATCATTTATTTTCGGCTCCTTCCGAAGGCGCCAACATGTCTGTTTTGGTTACAAAGGAATAAATTAACGCAGCATAGCTGATTGCAATCGATTTGGTATAAGTTAAATGGTGGATATGAAAGAAAATTAACTTTTAACTCGTGAATTTTATGAATGAACCCTTCTTCTTCTCCTCTAATTGATGGTTTACTATTTCCTCGGAGTATTTGGTCGCAGTAGGTGGTCAGTTTTATAGCGGCGTCAGTAGCGTTTTTAAGGTCCTCCAAAGAGCAGGTGTAGGGAACTTTGGCCACTCTAGTAAGTGGGCTATCGTCTGGTAAGAAAAAATAATAAATGAATAAATCCTTAAAAGAGTATTGTTATGTTTGTGTATAGTCAGCTCATATCTTCATGGATATAATTATGTATATTAACGAAGATAATGCTTGTGCTGACATATTCTTATTGCGATACGCAGACACTATAAAACGCTACCTAATATGACCATTTATTTTTTTGTCGTGGGAAATCTTCATTTAACTTCTCCCGTTCTGGAAGGAGCGGAGGGAGTGTCAGACTTTTCCTGACTTATATCCAACAAACTTCTTTCAGTATCCCTTAGCGTTCCAGGGTCATGGTAACTCTTTGGAACATTCGCGCAGCCCTGCAGACATCGGCCCTAGTGGGCCCCGTCCATTTTTTTGACATCTCTTTGAGGCACGCGTGGAATACAACGCACTGTAACTCAAGTTTGGTCCTTACCGGATGGACGACCAGTTACCTATTACTCGCCGTCCGCAAACCCACGCCCTCTGTGAATCCTGACGGTCGAAGCGTCTCCTGCGGGGGATTTAATACGTTCATATGCCCTTAACCACGGCAGATATCCGTATTTTTTTAAACCAGTCCAGTTATAGCATTCGGAATTGGTTGCTCAATACAAACAAATGCTCTAATTATTTAAAATCAAATATTGTCTGTTCGTTTTCAATCTTGTAAGTAGTGCCTCCATAGATGGCTAAATAATAGAGTGGCAGTAGCTTGCTCGTACACTCACTACTCAGAGTTGCGGCGCTGGCAGTATTCTCGTCATGACAGGTGGCTCAGTTTATCGCCATTCTGAGATGTGTCTCAGGATAGACAACATGTTTAGATTTCTTAAACATTTGTATTAAATGGCCACTTTAAGCTAAAATTACTGTATTTTGAGTGGACATCGTAACATAAAAAAAGAAATGACGACACATGTTCCGACTACAGATTTAAATCAAATCAAATCACTCAAAGGGATGGCTCTTTCCATTGGGAAAGGGCTATGCTCGGAGTTTCCTTGCACACCTTGCTCACATCAAAAATGAAGATATCCGCAGGAGATCCAAGGTTACAGACATAGCCAGAAGAATCGCCAAACTTAAGTGGCAGTGGGCGGCACATAGTTCGCAGAACAGATGGTCGATGGAGACGAAAGGTCTGGAATGGTGACCACGTAGCTACCGGAAGACGCAGCGTTGGAAGACCTCCCACAAGGTGGACCGATGATATGGTGAGGGTCGCGGTAATCCGATGGATTCAAGACGCACAGGACCGGTCATTATGGCGACACTTCGGGGAGGCCTATGTCCAACAGTTGACATCTTTCGGCTGAAATTATGATTCTTTTAAATCTGAAACAACATGATTATGTTATAAATTACAAATATCTCGTTTACATATTTCTTATCGCTTCTACTGCATGAAATCAATGTAAATAAATAAGATAAAAAAAACTATTGAGACTACTTCGACTGGCCTATTGGTCTAGTGGTTAGTGACCCTGACTGCTATGCCGGAGGTCGTGGGTTCGATTCCCACCCAGGTTAAATGTTTATGTGATGAGCACAATCATTTGTTCTGTGTCTGGGTGAAATTTATCTATAATATGTATGTATTTAGAAATATTTAAGTATGTTTATCAGTTGACTAGTAGGTACTCATAACACAAGCTCTGCTTAGCTTGAGACTAGACGGCGTTGTATGATAGTTGTATGAATATTATATTCATCATTCATCATTTCAGCCGAAAGACGTCCACTGCTGGACATAGGCCTCCCCCAAGTGTCGCCGCAATGAACGGTCCTGTGCGTCTCGCATCCATCGGACTCCCGCAACCGTTACCAAGTCATCAGTCCACCTTGTAGGAGGCCTTCCAACGCTACGTCTTCCGGTACGTGGCCGCCATTCCAGAACCTTTCGGCCCCAACGGCCATCTGTTCTGCGAGCAATGTGCCCTGCCCATTGCCACTTTAGTTTGGCGATTCTTCGTGCTATGTCGGTAACCTTGGTTCTCCTGCGGATATCCTCATTCCTGATTCGATCACGCAAGGAAACTCTGAGCATAGCCCTTTCCATTGCCTTTTGGGTGAGTTTAAGTCTTCTGATGAGGCCCATTGTAAGCGACTACGTTTCGGAGCCATATGTCATCACTGGCAACACGCACTGGTCATAGACTTTCGTCTTGAGACACTGTGGTATATTGGACGAGAAGATACCGCGCAGCTTCCCGAACGCTGCCCAGCCGAGTCGGATTCGACGATTGATCTCTTTCTCGAAGTTAGACCTTCCCAACTGGACCGTCTGTCCCAGGTAAACGTAGTCGTCTACAACTTCGAGTGTAGAGTTCCCGATCTTGATAGGAGTGGGTGCTACATGGCTGTATGCTTTTGAATATTATATTATATATATTATATTACTTCTCTCAACATGGCCTCGCGCTGGCGGTAGTGACACACCACATAGACCAGTCTTAACTGACAGCGTCCGATCATAAATATGCCACGTACGAGTACAGCAGTATCAGCTTAACCATTTTGAAGGGAACCGAACGAACACAACCGACACACGCACCACCATCAGAGAGACATTTGAGTGAGTATGACTACTCTCAACTGCCATGCTCAATTATGTCAAATTAGTAAAGTAGTAACCCAAAAACAAACATTGCTTCGTTGGACTCATATTTACTAAATTTGAAAAATAAAATGCTTCTGCTTTATACAATACGCTATTTTCATTAATAAAACGGAGTCTCGGTATTTTCACATTTCAAAAGAAAATTAATTTCAAGTTTTCCCAATTCGTCCCTGTATCGAACCATCTGACAAAAATCAAACATTATTTCTGTTTGATTGTGTGAGTGTGTGATGACCAAAACAATTGAAAATGTACCTAAATTTTCTTTATTTTTTACCCGCATTCACTGTTATTAAGTACCAATGTAAAGTAAGTTTATCTAGGACGTTACTGACACCTCGTGCCTCGGAAAGCAAGTAATTGCCATTCGTAGATCTCATGCCAGACAGTCTACCCAAGGAGTTTTGTGTTGACCAGTAAGAGGGATGTGGAGCTCTGATAGGCAGTCGCTCTATTTAAAACACGGATATTCAGCCGCATCCCGTTAGACTGGAAGCCGACCCCAAACCAGTTTGGAAAAGGCTAGGGAGATGAGATTTATATATGAAGTCGCCGTTTTATAAAACGGGTCACTTTAATCTATGATAAAAAAAATCGTTTTACGGTAGGTATAATTATGTCATTGACATTGCGTACCTTTTGGAACGAGTTGTCTATAGTTTTTAGAAACTTCATGGTAATAAATATGGCGATATTACAGAAAAAACAAAACCAAAAGAAACGAAGGAATAAGTTTATTTAAAGTTATATTTCCAAGTCAGTCTGTCGTTATGACAGCCCAAAGAGGTTGACAGTTTTTGGAACGGGTCAACCATTTTATAAAAGGAACCTGACAGCTTAGGAAAATTTCTAAGAATTTCTCTGTATCCAAGTTCTATTTCCTGGGAAACGGGAAGTTAATATACTGATACATATTTGAACTTCATGTTGGTACGGTAGTAATAAAGTTGTAACTCTATATATAGGTACGTTTTATCCAATAATAATTGCTTAGAGACAAATCGAACAAATACAAATTTATAAAAGGAAATGTAATATTTTATGACAAACGAAATAAAGGTGAATAACGTTAATACTTGATACAGATATGTATTTTATATTGTTCGTATATGTCTACTAATTAAGTTGCTTACAAAATTATTTATTAGAAATAAAACGTTGTATCTTAAAGAATATATGTAAAATGAATCATTTGTACACGATAAAGTTGAACAACTTTATCAAATTATTTGTTTCAAGATTTCAATAATTATATGGACAATAAAATTTTTCAAACCTGTAAAACAAATTTAATATTATTTTGCGGGTTTTGAGTGGCAGTTTTGGCGTCGCATTTACGCAGCATTTCTTTCATACAAAAGTCCCTGAGAGCCGGTTCTCGTATTTTTAAGGAACTTTCGCATTGGCATCGCAGCCGCAATCTGTCAAAAAGTCCTCTAATTTCTTTACATTTTGACAAGTTTTTGACATTGCTTGTCGCTAACTTGAATGACGGCGATTTGGTTTTGACGCGTCTTTTGTTTATGCCACACAGCGGCGGTGACGACTGAATGAGTTAACTCACAAAACTATGTTGGTTCGACCTCACGCTAACTACCTGAATTAACTTTCTGTAGATCACCTGCGCTCCAATAAACATATCGTTGACGTGGCTTAGAAGGCTGTCCAGTTTAAGTGGGACTCGGCCGGACATGTTTTTGTTGCACATGTTTGCTCATGCAGATCAAACGATAAGCTCGTAAAACAAAAATTGGTGCTCCGAAATTGCACGACGTGGTCGCGGCAGATCATGAAAGAGACAGTGAGACAACCTAGATGTATTCTTTAGGAATTGGCAAGAAGTGGCTCAGAGTCGGGAACAATGGAAGGCATGGAGAGCGGCAGTATATGCTACATACAATAATATTAAAATAAAGAGCAGTGGTGGCCAAGTGGTATCGGCCCCGACTTACTAGTTGTAGGTTGCGGGTTCAAACCCAGCCAGGCGCATTACTTTGTGTAATTTATTTCATCACCACTGCTCTCAAAACGGTGAAGGAAAACATCGTGAGGAAACCGGCATGTCCTAGAACCAAAAATTCGAAGACATGTGACATCCACCACCCCGCACTGGGCCCGCGTGGTGGATTACGGCCCATTCCCTCTTCTAGAGAGAAGGTCTGAGTCCTAACAGTGGGAACATTATAAGGCCGACTATGCTATAATAATATTACGTAATAACCTATCCAAAAATAACCTTTCAATAATATTAAAAAACATTGCCAGTGTCAGAATAACATTCAATATTGAATGAGGAAAAAGGTCTGTAACGCCTGAAGCGATTGATGTTTCTTAGTACCAACAAAAGATTATAATATTAACGTTATGAATACGACTACGTTAATTATATTCCTATTACATAATGAGGGTACTGGGTAGTTTTTCCCTGTGGAAAGTCTATCTGCATATTATAATTTCTATGCATATTTAATTTTTTAATGTAAGCTACTCGACAGCTTTAAATTTTACTATGTATTCTTGTATATACTGTATAACTGACTTAATTTATAATCCCGAAAAATGCTATTTCTTTTTTTTTCTTTTTTTACCCATAGGTATAATGTAGTGTAAAAAAACTTTCCACAGAATCGATGGACGTAAGTGCATCATTAAACTAACTTCAGCAAGTGGTTTTTCCTGCATAAAAAATAGAAAAGTATCCCAAGGGAACCTCTATCCAGTATAAAAAGTATCCTATGTCCTATTTCAGGATTTGGTTTGCCCATTTGCCGAATTTCATCCAAATTCGTTTAGTCGATTGAGCGTGAAGGAGTATCAAACACAAAAACACACATACACATGCAAATTTTCACATTTATACAAAAAAAAAATATGATTTTGCAGCCCTAAAATCATAAATTTTGTTCCCAATAGCCAAATTCTTTTTAAAATATATAGGCTATTTGAAAACGTATTAATCACTAATTTAGTAATGGAAAATATTATAAATAAAGAATTTTGGTGGTTTGAAATACATTTCGACAGTCGTGTATTTTTCTAGACTATGTTCAATAAGGTAAAGTGGCTGGCACAGGGTGAATCACTAAATTACTTCTCACGCTCTGGTTGGAACGAGAAGTGTGAAACTTTTACTGACTAAAATCCATCTTTATTCCTTCAGTTGCCCTTGGCGTTCCAGGTCCACGGTACCTCTTTTGAAAATTCCCGCAGCCCCGAACGTTACAGATGCACATTTAATAATAATTAAAATATTTAAAAATGTAAATAAGATAAATAAAGGAAATAATAACAATGTAATTAAATTATAAGTTCTAAAGCGAATGAACAAAAATAAATTTTAAGCTGTTTTTAATTTTCAATTTTCCACAATTAAAACACCATAAAAATCGAAAAAGAGTCCTTTTACTATATATTTATATACACATAAGTCCCTTTCCAGTTAAGCCGAAAGGAAAACCTGGTTAAAAATAAATTCTTATCTGCATGATCTCAACTAAGAATAGAGCACCCCATCACTTCCCCGAGGTGTTGTAAGAAGCAATTAAGTATTTTTATGAGGTGAACGTGAGGCGGAATCCTTAACCCGGCTGCCAAGTCGCGGCATGTTTACGGCGAGATGTTATATGATAAACTTGTGCTAACCCTATTTATGTTCAACGCACTTCGAGTTTTCATGATCTTAAACAGGAGTTAGTGGAGGTCAGTACAGTATATCGTTATTATAAATATGAAAGTTTGTGAATCCTCAAATCCATTATGAATCTTCCATCCGCGTGTATGAATTTTTATCATTCTTTCACACAAAAACATTGAACGGATTTTTATAAAAGTTAGTTTTTGTACTTCAGAATACATACACACTATTGTTTGGTTTGTTAGTCCTTCATGCTCAAACGGATTAGGATGAAATTTGGTGCTTGGTAAGACTATAAAAAAAAATAAAAATAAAATAAAAGTCTTTTATTCTCAGGCATCGAAGGCCCATAGGGTGTTAGTATTACCAAAACAACTTAAAAAACTATGTTAGTAACAACTGTAGTACAATTTAGGCACACATAAGTACAGAAATAAAATAAAATAAAAAACAGCATTCAAATTTGAGGAGGATTTATCAAGCGGCATGTCTGACATGTAGCTTGATAAACTATGCCCTGGAATAGGACATAACGATACTGAAAATATGATATAACGTAAGTGACATTTGCCTAACATGTAAAAATATACCTTACGATGATTGATGTAAGGGTATTTTACGCAAAACGTGAAAATGACCCTTACGTTATTTCATATTTCCAGTATTGATACCTTTTGTCCTGGGTGGATGTTCTCTTAGAATAATTTTCTAGATTCAAAAGCTAGTATCATCATCGTCTCCTTAGTCTTTTCCCAGCTAACTTAGGGTTGGTTTCCAGTCTATCCGGAGGCTGCTGAATATTTTCCCCCCTAGCCAAGTTACAACTGTTTCGTTTCGATTCTCCTTTCGTTGATTGCCTTGAGTCGGCCACGCCTCCTATTCCTTTGTTCTGACTATGTGACTGAACGTTGAGATGACGTCAGAACAAAGGAATCGGAGGCGTGGCCTACTCGAGGCAATCAACGACGAAAAGAGAATCGAAACGAAACGGTTGTAACTTAGCTAGGGGAGCTGTACTTTACATGGAGTTATTATCATCATTTAAGCCGAAAGACGCCGACTGTTGGACACAGACCTACCCCAAGTGTCACCACAATGAACGGTCCTGTGCGTCTCGCATCCATCGGATTCCCGCAACCCTTACCAGGTCATCAGTCCTTATAGGAGGCCTTTCAACGCTACGTCTTCCGGTACGTGGTCTTCATTCCAGAACCTATCGGCCCCAACGGCCATCCGTTCTGCGAGCAATGTACCCTGCCCATTGCCACTTAAGTTTGGAGATTCTTCGTGCGTGCAATATCCTACATAGAGTGGCCTATCAGAACTCTACAACCCAGTTTCTTTTCTTTTTAACCGACTAACATAGACCGACGAGGTTCTATGTTCGGTTGAATGTATGTTTTTTTTTTATGTATGTTCACCGATTTCTCGGTCAATTGTGGACCGATTTTGATATTTTTTTTATTGGAAGGTTATGCTTCCGAGTTGGTCCCATAGAAATATTGTTATGATCTGATCATGAACTTCGAAGATATGGAACAGAACTCCTCATAGGATCACAGCAGAACCGTCGTAACAAGTAAAATTGCTTTGTTTATACTTGTAGTCGATGACTGACTGAAAGTAGAGGGGGAATATATCGAACTGATCTGATGATGAAGCCTAAAGTTAGGCACCGGAACTCTGAAATAAAATAAATGTAATCTACCCGTGTTTGGGATTATTAGAATTGTCATGAGATGCACTCTGGCTATAAGGTGTTTAAGTTTGGCTGAGGGTTACTTTTTAGTGGTGGTACCATAACTAAAAAGTGTAAAATAAAAAACATTTTTACAAAAAAAAATACAACCGACTTCAAAGTAAAAAAAAAACACTGAAAAGTGCAAAATAACTTTAATTTCGGAAGTCGGTGTTAAATAACGAAGAGACAAAACTATTATAGAAACACCGACTTCCGAAATTAAAGTTATTTTGCACTTTTCAGTGTTTTTTTTTTTACTTTGAAGTCGGTTGTATTTTTTTTTTGTAAAAAGGTTTTTATTCAGTTAAAAATTCAAAGTTCTAAAATATTAAAAATGCGATTGTGAGTTTGTTTTCAAGTAGGAACCGTAACAAGCTTTCACGCCTTAACAGCTGAATGAATTTAAACGAAACTTCGTACTTGGGTAGACCGTGTCCTACATTAGAACATTATCTCGGAAGTTTATTCCATTGGGATAATATCTGACTTGCATTCGGACAAGCCTCTGACAAAATCTAGTTTGGACATAATTTCTTATTATAAGACACATAGCATATTCAGCATATTCAGCCTTTTAATGTTCCCACTGCTGGGACTCAGGCCTCCTCTCTCTAGGAGATATTATAAGACACAATTATGTAATTACTTGTTATTATACTGAGATGACATTGCAAGATCTCCCAAACGTTATTAGTACGAAATTGTGCCTGTAAATCCATAAATAAATTGATTTCAGCTAAACCCACTTCCCAAAAGAGGCTATAAGTATTGCAAAACGAAGCCACCAATAAATTAACAGAATAACTGATCACCGCAGTTTCTTTACTGAAAAAAAAACTGTGCAAGTGCGAGTCGGACTCGCGCACTGAATCCCCAGTGCGCGAGTCCGTACAAACTTACCTATGTAAATAATTCAATTCCCAAATAGAGTCTCGAAGATTATTCCGAATAACATTTTTTTTTGTGACGTAATAAGAAATTTACTGTTTTCAGATTTATTCCTATATCTGTGCTATAAGACCTTGCTTTATGCCATATTTCAGGATTCTGAGTCGACGGGAAGTACTCTATGAATTGATTTCCTTGAGAGTGTCGAAATATACGTTTTTTGCGATATAAACGGCCGTATCTTTTTTTTTCGTTCACTTATAAGTTTTGTTTTTTCACAGTTTCAAGGGACCGCAAACCTGAGTATATGGTTATAATTTCAACTCGATACTTCTACGCGTTCCCGAGATAAAGGGTCTTGACAGACAGACAGATGGACGGACAGACAACAAAGTGATCCTATAAGGGTTCCGTTTATTCCTTTTGAGGTACGGAACCCTAAAAAAGACGATACAAGTAAACTATTTACCCTCTGATTGCAGTGCCCACGTGATGTTTGCTCTCTCTTTAACGCTTGGCAATCAGATACTGCTATCTCACTCTTTCAACCCCTATCTTAAGACTGCTGCTACTAAATACATAATTGACCTGTGGTAAGATATAGGAACCCGTATCCACGTCTGTATTTTCTTAATGAACGGGAACTAAGTGGCTGCAACGTAAAGCAACGTTGGCACCACTTAAGCGGTAAATGCACTCGGTGGATAGGCAGTTAGTGCGTTATTTGCCAATTTGGAGACCAGTTTGGAAGATGGATGAAGCTTTAGATAATGAAGATACTTGACATGCACTTTAAACTTCAATATCAGCACTGATTGAGGGAGCACATTTTCCAGCCAAGGCTGAAGGGTTCGGAAGAGTTACCGCGGCTCTGAAAGAACGGAGATGCGTTTTAGTTCATAAAATACTGAAACTCTCTCTCGCTGCACCAAGAGCAGAAGGATCTATTTGATGATTTCCTACCCCAATAAAATAAGGCGTCAAGAGTGCGAGCGAGAGAGAGAGAGAGAACAATACACCCTATATAGCTCCATCTCTTTAACAGTTCAGATTTACGCGTTAGGAACTCGTGGTAAAACCGATAAAACTTTAGGACGATTAAAATGAAATGTAAGACACCGTTATAACACGAGTTCACATACAAGAATAATATTTACGAGTGTACTGGCACTTGGAACATGTGGACCATGCTAACGATGACGTGTCGTTCTTAGATTATTATAAAATGCTGTCTCTATATGCATGTCCGTATCGAGCGTCTAGCACTCGAGAGTAGTTGTTAGATGTCTGTTTGTTTTTATTCGTAGAATGTCCAGTCTAGGTGTTAGTATATGTACGAGTCGTGTGCACGGATTTCTTATCGGGAAAATCGAATTTAAAATTTTTATTCAATTCTTCTCCTTTCTAAATCGATGGTTTTCTTTCCTTTAAAATATATGGGCACAGTGGGTTTAAAGCGGCATCAGTGGCGTTTTTAAGGTCCTCCAAAGTTCAGGTGTAGGGACACTTAATTAAGTGGGCCACCGCCTGTTCAGAAGAATTGAAAACTAAGGGTCCTTTTTCACTCGCCTATCGTCAACATCGAGCATGGTTTAAAAGCTTGTTACTTTATCTAACGCAATCCAACGCGATGTTTGACGAAAAGGAAACGCGAAAAAAGAGAGATATTGCCTGAAAACTCTGTTAGCATTCGGTAATTCCGATTTTGTCGAATATTTTACAAAACTTGTGCCAAGAAATACGTGTTTTTTTTTTTTTTTTTTTTTTTACTTTTAAAGACCTCCCCCAAGTGTCGCCACAATGAATGGTCCTATGCGTCTCGCATTCATCGGATTCCTGACCGACGACCTGGTAAGGGTTGTGGGAGCAATCCTTACCAGGTCATCAGTCCACCTTTTAGGAGGCCTTCCAACGCTGCGTTACGGTACGCGGTCGCCACTCCAGAAACTTTCGACCCCAATGGCCATCTGTTCTGAGAGCAATGTGCCCAGATCATTGCCACTTAAGGCGATTTTTCATGCATGCGGATCCACTAAAGGATAAAGCTTCCTTTAAATACAGGGTTTTTCAATAGGTACGCTCGAACTTTGATTATGTACCTACAGCGATTATTTTATTTTAATTATAATACATTCAGTAGGTACCTATACCTACTTATTTAGTCTTCACATTTGACCGTGGAACGATGCACGTTGAAACTGTTACATACATCGCATTGAAACTGTTAAAATTTAGTTTAAACTCAATGTTCTGTTCCATCTGTTCGCCTAACATTTCGTGCGCAATGTTCGCCTTCAATTCCACTAAAGCTCCATTCACTGTCCATCGAGATTGTGCCACTAAACGCCGCTCGACTATGTTCTGTGAGGCTACGTGAAATCTGTGGTCTATTCTGACAAACCACAAATGATTGGCACCTTAAAAGCCAACAAAACGCATGTTTTTTCAAGAATCTGTACTAATTTATGTGAAGATGTCATCCAGAAGACCACAAAGATACACAATTACCGCAGCTCTGTTTTCCTGAAATTATATTCAACGTAAAATGTCATCGTATGCACAAAAAACAAAAGTGGCAACTTAAAAAATGTCCTTCTTTGAGAAGTGTATAGAGAGGCACTAAGGCATCCTCACCTTCCAGCTGACGCGGTTCCTCACCGGGCATATGAAATCCGGGAGGTTCCTAATTCGGATTAAGGCGGAAGAAACACCTGGGTGTCACCATTGAGCGAATTACCCGGAGGACATGGTGAAGCGTTTAATGGATGTCTACCGCTGTTCACGCATCAAACGCGTGAGCATACGGACTGACGTCACCGACGGCTGAGGCGGCGGGCGCGGGGCAGAGCACCGCCGGTGCGCAGCGGACGGCGAGCGGCGCGACACTTCTCGATCTGACAGCTTCCGAGGCAAAAACACGTCTCTCTATCGACCCCTCACTGTAAAGCTACTTATTCAATTATCATTACTCGAATATACCTTCAAATACAGTCCACTTATTTTATTCATCTCCCTGAGATCCTGAACAACCGCCATGTCCTCGTGGAGGCAATAGCGTCCAGAGTGACACGGAATGTGATGCAGCTACGACCTTCTGCGAAGCAGTAATGCGAGTGAAGAAGATGGCCGCAACCGTAAAGGACTAGACATTCTCAAGCCCCAGCCGGCGCCGCTTCAGAAGGCGTCCCGGGCAACTAAAGGAGTCAGTAAAAGTCTGACAAAACCATATACATGCAGAAAATGTTCAAGAATAAATGTAGAACGTACCATGATAAAGGTCTTCTTATAGGTACAGACAAATCACGAGCAATGATATCCGTGTTCATCACAACTATCTAGAAAGAAATAAAGCAAGTGCTTAAAATTTTCCTGACCATAGCCCAGTTAATTTAATCCAGTTTTGGCCATCGCGTAATACGAAAACGCTGTCCAATACGTTATCTCGGTTAAAGCGGGGTTACTAAACGCCGGTTAGACAACATAATAGTCGAGTAAACAAACTGCCAGGCCAGTGCCCGCGAGTGCAATAATAATGCGTCTACCGCAATTAAGTCTTGCTGCTAGTTTCAAATGAGGAACAAGAAGTTTTCTTTTATTTAAATTGTAGAAGGGAACCAAAAATAAAGAAAAACAAAAATTATGTAATATAGCTTCTGTTAACGGCTCCACTCGCGTGAGAGTGATAAATTATAACGCCCGTGTAATAATTTACGAAGAGAACCGAATGATGCAAAACACGCGCCACCATCAGTGAGACATTTGAGTAAGCATGACAAACTCTCAACTGCTATGCTCATTTATATCAAACAAGTCAAATTGAAATGTTGTTGAAATGTCCTATTTCAATACATGTTCTACCCGTGAGCCAAATTTTATCCAAATCCATTCAACCACTTGAGAGTAAAGGAGTAACAAACATACAAACACTCATACATAAATAACTAGCTACTGCCAGCGGCTTCGCCCGGGTAATAGTAGAAAATTATGCCAAGGGCTGCTCCCAGGATGAAAATCCTATGCGCTATTCCAGGATGTGGTCTTCCCTTGGACTAAGTTTCATCGAAATCCGTTCAGCTAATCATTGACCGTAAAGAAGTAACTAACATACAAGTACAAAATTTCATCTTTTATAATTTTAGTGTGATATAAATAATATTATTATAATAGAATCTCACCTTCTGTTATAACCAGAGGTCGGAATTAGATAGAGTTAAACATGTACTTACACTGATTTCATACAGCGATAGAATTAAGTGGATATGCCTCATATCCCGAGATTCATTTTAAAGAGCAGATTTTTTTTATGACACTATCAGAAATACTGCAAAAAAAAAATTCTTCCTGCATTAATGACGAGAAGGAGGAAATGTATTTTTTTAGCCTTACCTCAGTTGACTTAGAGAGATCTTTTCAATGAAAAATACTAATACAAATTGTATGTTAATTATCTTTATTTTATTTGTCTTAACTATCTCTGAGGTTTTTATTATTATTTATTTGTAATATTGTTGGCCAAACAGGATTTTTCATTAGAAATCCTGGGAAGATCCATTTTAATATCAACATTTCGATGCAAGTACATGAATAACTCTACCTAATTCCGACGCCTGGTTATAACAGAAGTGAAGTAAGATGAAGGAATTAAGCCCTGCTCACTGCTACTAAGTTTTGCGATGCTTCGGGTTATATCCGTTACCGAGTGGTTCTCCTTTGGATATCTTTATTTCTGATTCATTCGATAATGCAAGGAGAGAGAACGGAAAGAGCTTCCTCTCCGTCCTCTCTCTCTCTTCTCTATCTTATAAGATTTTCATTATTTTATTTATATATTTTTATTTTATTTTTTATCTGGGAAAAATATACAATTGTACCTACAATATGTATTACAGTAGGTATATATGGTATGAGAAATGGGTAATTTTACTTACAATTCACGTTTCCACATAATTATTACTAGTGTACATAATTGAATAGGTAGGTAAGTACCTACAATTACACTTAAATACTATATTAGCACCTAAGACCTAAAACAAAAACAAAATAAAATGTGATTAGTACCTACACACTAACCACATTTGACATCTATCAATAATTAATTTCTTAAATTGCTATTATCACACCACACTACATTTGGAGGTGTGCCCCGCTTGGGCAGAGCAACGCCATGTCCTCGTGGGGGCGATCGGCGGCGGCGATCTCTCGCGCCGGGCCTTGGTACAGGCCATGGTCCGAAACGAGGAGGAGTGGCAAGCAGTAATGCTAGCAAAGGAGGCGGCCGATCGCGTGAGGCAACGGTCCTCACGCCCCAACCGCCGCCGGGCTTCCGATCTCAATTTCCGGCCACCGTAGGCACGGGCTTGCGGACGGCGAGCAATGGGTGGCTCGCCGTCCGACCGTCCGGTAACCGTCCGGACCGAGCCCAAGTCGTCGACGGCGCGTACTGTTCCACGCGCGCCTCAGGGAGGTGTCAGCAAATCGTAGGTGCCCAGCAGGGTCGAAGCCTACTGGGGCCACGGGTAGTGTGAAAGTGAAACCCGGGGCCCTGGGACGAAGGCAAAGAAGGAGCAGGAGTGGGTTTTTAGTCAGTAAAACTCTGACACTATCTCGCGCTCCGCCCAAGAGCGAGATTGTGTGAACCCACCCAATAAAAAAAAAACCATATTACATTTTTCTTCCACAGTTCTTATTTTAAGATCTCTAAAATACTTGAAAAGCTAATCGTTTTGTAATCCTTACGTCATAACGTTTACCCACGACGTAGATAACATTATTTATTCACAAAATGCTGTATAATAATAATCTCCTTGATCCTGAGCTTTCCTTGTAAATCTGCAAAACCATAACAAAGTATTCGAGCCCGCAAAATGTTTGTAAGATTGAGTGAATGCCGAGTATATATGTACCTACCTATAAATAATTCATTTATTTCAATATTGTTCATCCAATGAATAAAATAAACTGTGTGTTTTTGTTTCTCGATATTTTTTTACGCTGAACGTCAGTAAATAAAACTGGAAAAATCTAGGTAGAATTTTAAATAAAGAATGGAAAACTGTGTCTATTTTTATGTACAAGTATAAAACCTACAATCCCGGGCACCTGAATATCTTATAATGGATAAGTAGTTGTGTAGATATGTTCCTTTTGTACAACAGATTTGATATTTGTGTTAACATATGCATGCACAAAGTAAAGTAAATATTTGATAAGTAAACGATGAACAAAGAGCTAAATTAACTCTTTGTTTGTAGGACAACACTGCATTTATCCCATGTTTGTAATCACACTAATTTTATAAAGGTAATAGTTTGTATATGTGTGTGTAAATTTGTTGGGTGATCTTTCATGCTCATTTCACGCACGGATTTGAATGGAATTTGGTACGAAGATAGCTGACATTCTAAATTAATACATAGGCTATATTTTTTAATGCGAAGTACTTATTACACGCGCTCGAAGCTACAGTCCAAGGCTAATAGTATATTTAATTAATAAAATTTAATATTGCTTTGTGGTCCCAATTTAATTATTTACTCTGAACATTGACTTTACTTTGAGGTTTCATCAACAAACCAATCTGTCTGTAAAAGTTGCATGTGGCTGCACCCGTCAAATGTCTCGTGCAGTTGGAGCGTGCCGCTGCGCTCAGAAGTGGTGCAGCGGTGGCTGGCAATCTGTCACCGCTTAAGCGCTGAATAAAGCAAGAAATAAATACACAGCAGTTTCCTATAAGTGGGCAACAATTCGTTGTGTTAAACGTTCTTTGTAGCGTCGCCAAAACTATTTGGCGCCGTTAATTTGCTGACAGTGCTGAAGCATCAAGAAATAAATGGGTCACTCAATTTGTCTGAACAACTTTACTGCTAGTTCCATATACTGCTAAAACTAATATCATCGGGGAAATATGGCCAATAAAATTTAATTATGGAACATTAGCAATGATGAATCGCCAGCTACGAGGGGCATTTAGCGTAATTATATTGTGATTTCAGAATAATCGCATGATGAATAGGCGCATACCAACTTCTATATCTATCAGATTGCTGTTTCATTAATTCAGCTCGTGACTAATAGCTTTGTAGGAATGGCTTAATCCAACTTTGTCTTATAGTTTACAGCTATGATTTTTAATTTTGATATAAAAATGGAAATAAAATGACGGCACAAAATCTACACTTATAAAAAGGCAATTTTTATGAGTTTGTATGCAGTAATCTTTTAAACTACTGAACTGATTTTGAAAATTCTATTCACCAGTAAAAAGCTACATTATTTATTTCTAAGTGACATAGACTAAATAAAAATTATTGACGCCTAGCGACCACTTCGCCATACCACACAGATCACCTACTATAATATAACAAAGTGGTATAAAAAGTCTAGAAATGCTAGAAATTGTATTTTAATCCGTGTTGTTGACCCGTTGCAACTATACTGCTCGTTTATCTCTTCTTAAAATCACACGGAGATAATTTATAAGCTAGAAACTTTTGTAATGGTGAAAACTACACTTTGTATAGGTTGCTAACAAAGTCGTTAACTGTACACATATACAATTTAGCTAACTGGAACAAAATTCTACGGATGAAGTGAAAATATGAAACCGTATCCATGAGATATTTTCTTTTGGCAAACTTGCTAGCTTAGGATTGGCTTTGAGAAAAGTTAAGCTGGCAAGGTAATTTCGGTCTTTATTATTTTTTACAGTAGCAACACCAAAGAGACGCTTTGTCGAAAATAAACGTAACGGGAATAAATCGATTTTTAATTTAGTCTTCTACTGAAGTTTGTTGTACTTAGTTTTATTAATTCCTTCTGTAACTAATGAGTTTCTGAAGTAATAAAGATTTTTCGGTTACTCATAATTTTATTACATTTATAAAGTATTCAAATGAATAAAGTTAGCTTTATTAAGTCGACTCTATTAAATCTACAGGCTGCGGAGGTAATAACGGATTATGAGATCGAATAACAGGTTATTTTAAACGCTATTAAAGTTTATAAGGGACAAAGAGTAGACCAGAATAAAATAATTCCTTGAATTACATTGTTTTTTTTTTAATTCTTTTTACCCGAATGCAATAAGGGTTATGGTTTTCGCACGTATCTTGTATGTATGTATGTATTATTCTTTATTAGGTCATATCTTCCAAACCGGTGGACGGATTTATATAATTAAGATATCATTAGATTCATTTTAATAACCCAAGTGTTCTCAGATAGGTGACGTTAAAAAAAAACAACATAACGACTGTGAAACTAAAAATTTTTTTTTTTTTTTTTGTATGCCTACTGCAATAGGGCTAAGGATTTCAAAATGGTATATCATGACCATATTGATGTCTGTGGTAGGTTCTTTATTAATATTTATATATACATCTTAACTATTAAATATTATAACTTAATAGGTATTTAAACAAACTGAAAATAATAATAAGTACAAACTGGAAGAACAAGAACTCATAGAGCATCAAAAAATTCGTCCACATCGATGTCAATGGGAAAAGTGCCTAGGGCGCTGGCAGCATTGCCACGCTGGATGGCAATGCTGATTCGTTGACCGAAGAGAAATCCAGCCCTCTGGTCACGCGAAGAGTCGATCAGCTGTTTGCTGATATCCCAAACTACTCGATGAGCGCTCGGACCCCATGGCCCAAGTATTTCAACCCTAAACGGCTCAAACATATAACCTCCGATGAGGTTATATGTTTAAAAATGCAATAGAAAATATGTTATTTATTATCTACTAGGTGTTACTCGCGACTTCTTATAACATTAGCTACATCCTAATGAAAGTTCCGTCTTTTATTCAACCATGTCGAATATGCTTCCCCCTTCCGGGAATCAAGATGTTCCCCTACCGCTGGAAGTAAGTCCCGCAGGAATATAAAAATGTAGCCTAAGGTTCTCATTATAATATTAGCTATATCCCAATTGGGCACACGCATACCTTAATCATGGCGGTGAGTCACCTCTTTTAGGAGTGGCAGGAGAGGCGTCACGGCGTCCCTGGCTTCTGCATGACGCAAGTCCTCACCGGACATGGAGTTCTGGAGGTTACTGCACCGGATTCAGGCAGAATAAACACCCCGATGCAACTATTGTGTGGACCGCACGGAGGATTCAGTGGAGGTGTGTCTCGCTTAGGTGAATTCGACCACCGCCATGTCTTCGTGGAGTAGATCGGCGGCGGTGATCTCTCAGGCCAAGCCGTACTATATAGGCCCCCAGGCCATAGCCATAGTCCCATGGTTTTAGTCAATAAAAATTTGACACACCCTCTCACTCCACTCTAGGGCGCGAGAAATCATTAAAGGATTTTTCACGTCAAAAGAAAAAAAACTATATCCCAATGAAAGTGCCATCAAATTTTGTTTAACCGTTTCGAAGACTTATCCCATATTGAAATCCCGTTCCCGCAGGGAAATGAAAAGTAGCCTAAGTTACTGCTTGTAACATTTGATCACCGTCAGTAAATGTCCCGCCAAAATCGGTCTAGCTGTTTAGGATATTAGCCGGCACAAACCAAAAAATAACCAAAAATTTCAAAAGACATATTTTTGTTATAGGTATCGAATACAGTTTGATATAAATTTATTAAGGTGATGTTTTATTGATATTATAGACAAACACATCAATTTTATTTGAGATACAAAAAAAGCGAGGCAGATGACTAGTTAGGTTTGGACTTCTAAGTGTAGGTACGCATAACATAGAGTGAATAAATAGTAATATTAGATTATAATAACTAAAAAGTATAATAAAATAAAATATTGTAAAATCATTCCATCCAATATGGGTTCTATACTGCAACAGTCGGGCTGTTGCAGTCAATATGTTCCTTAGTAGAATTTATTATTTGTTTTATTTTATGTGTGTAAATGAATTGGTTTCTACACTACTGGACTGAATTTGTTTTTTTTTTCTTTTCAGTTTTTATTTAAAGTTATTTTTTGCGCAGTGTGGATTTTTAATTTTTTGTTTTGTTTATACAGGCAACGAAGGAACAGGAGTGGGTTTTTAGTCAGTAAAAGTCTGACACTATCTCCTGCTCCACCCAAGAGCGGGATTTGTCATTTAGATGATTTTCCCACCTAAAAAAAAAAAAATCTATGTATACTTTGTTTTTATTTATTAGAGATGAGATAACATCAAATAATTTCTCTCGCTCGGAGTTTTAGACTTCTGTCAAAAATGCTCACGTTAAAGCTTGCATAATCAATATTTGAAAATCAAAGGACCTTTGGTCTGGTTTTTTTTTCTGATGGAAAGCGACAAAGTAGTCGACGATAGAACACGCTTACCTAGAAAAAAATCATGGGGAGGTTTTGCAATGATCATTAAGTTTTCAAAAAAACACGTTATAAGTGCTTGGAAAATAGGGTAATAATATCCAGGTTATAATGACTATAGAGGAGGGAGAAGAGAGGGAGGATTTATCTGAAATCATCAGATAACTCCTCCGTCATTGGGTGGAGTGAGAGAGAGCGTTAGAATTTTGCTGACTAAAACCCACCCATGTTTCTTTAATTGCCCTTTGCTTTCTGGGACTGCGATGACTCATTTGAACAATTCCACAGCCCTGGCATCGGTTTTTGCGGGCCCTGTCAATCATGCTGACTGCTGTTTGATGAATGTATACTATGTTATAGTTAAAGTTATTGTTAAACGCTTTTTTCCTATTTGTTACCTAATTGCTACCTCGCAGCCAAGTAATAAACTTGTGAAGGATTCTATGCGAAACAGAAACCCAATTAAACTCTAAGTGAGCGCCGGCGCGTGATATCACGCCATTCTGTCAAACACCAAGCGGACGCCGGCGTCCGCATGGATTGTAAAATATTTTGCGTTCTATTTGTAGGAAATTTATCCAAGAACGTAATAGAAGTTCTTCATAAAATAGTCTGTAAATATCGAAAGTTAAGTCTACAATGAAGTGTGAAAGAGCGGACGCCGCGAAATGCTTGGCGATCAAAAGGGAGGACAACCTCAGTCAGGTCAGATAGACAGTCACTCTATTAAAAACACAATAAAATAAACCGCTTGAAAACCAAACCAAAACTTTAAAGGCACATCTTGACTACTAAAACTTAAGTTAGCAAAAGATAAAACGGAGGTTTGAACAAAAGACTGGAGCGTGTCATGTTGCTCTTAACATTTAGAAACGGACTCCGAGACACGGAGATCCGATGTAAGACCAAGTTGGAAGAATGTACTGTACTGTGAAGCTCTGAAGTAAATGTCCGTAGGAAACTGGAAAAGCTAAAATAAAGCTCTCGTTAAACATAAAAATGTATATAAAGTTTTGCTTTTTCTCTCAAAAACACTAACTTATGTTTAACAATTCCTCCATTTAAAAATAATTAACCCTAAGGTTAACAGAGAGGGCTATGCTCGGAGTTTCCTTCGTGTTCGTATCAGGAATGAAGATATTATCTGCATGTGAACCAAGCTGGTTATCGACATAGTCTGAAGAATCTTCAAATTAAGCGGCAACAAACTGGGCATAATGCTTGCAGAACAGATGGTCGATGGGGCTGCAATGTTCTGGAGTAGTGACGAGTAGTTGCGGGAATCCGAGGGATGCAAGACCAGTCGTTGTGGCGAGACTTGAGGGAAACCTATGTCTAACAGTAGACGTTTTTCGGCTGAAACGATGATGAACTGTAATTATAAAAAGACACTGAAACAAAAAACCCTTAACTAATTAAAACTAGCAAAAAACAGTCTAAAATAGAAAAGTGTCAACTGTACTATACCTACTAAAAAACCTTATTTTTTAGAGTCAACTCACGCTAAAATAAAATGTTCTGTTAAAGTTTTCTCTAAATCATTATAATTAAGTAGGTATTTTTGGAAACTTTGATAGCAGTATACGATCATTCATTATTATTTTTATCAGATTTGAGCATCTTACGCTACTGAAAGATAATTACAATTTATTCGACTCAAGATATCTTGTATTTGATATTTATAACAGCCACTAATGATTTCAAAAATATCTTTTGTATTTGACTTATATTATTTTTTTATTTTCTAGAAAGAATATCCTCTTCTTTGGATTCCGGATGCACGATGCTATTGAAATGACGTCACAACACCATGGGCGTTATCACTCTTCTGTCTCGCCTGAAATGCGGCGTATTTGCATTTCTAATCATTATCCACATACCAATTCTGCAAGGAGAAGAACAATCTCAATGTCCAAGCTTAGCAGAGAACCCAATTTGTCCCTGTTATAATTTTAAAGAAGGTAAGTTTTGGAGCTCTCTCACTAAATGCTCTTTAGAATAAATCGGTGTCATTAATGGATACATTTATTTCAGGATTATTTTTGGAGTGCCCCAGCGCCACCCCCGGGGCCGTTAAAAATGTGCTGTCCAAGATAAGAGGAACCATCCAGTCGCTATCAATATATGACTTAGAAATCTCAACGACAGAACTGAACGCAGACATCTTCCCATCAAAAATAAAAATAACCAATCTACAGATCTCTCAGTCGGGGATAAATAAGATAAGCTCTAACGCATTTACATCGCTACGTGACTCGTTAGGATCTTTGAGCATAATTTCCAGTAAATTAAACAAAATTCCGCATGAATCATTTTTAGAACTTTACAATGTTGAAGCAATTGATTTACAGCTCAACGACATCAAAGATATTCAAGCAAACACTTTCAGAAATCTTAAGCTGAAGAAAATCAATTTGAAAGGGAATAAAATAGCCAATATATCAGAAAATGCATTTTACAACTTAGAAGAATCTCTTACAGAACTGGATATCAGTGAAAATTTTCTTACTGTATTTCCTTTGAAACCTCTGGGCAAATTGAATAAACTCAGCAATTTAAGACTTGCTTGGAACAAAATAAATTCTATACCTGACGACATAGATGTAGCAGTGCCAAATTTGCTGACTTTGGATTTAAATTCAAACTATTTTACAAAAATTGACAGACACTGGTTTAGATGTATGCCTAAAATAAAAACCTTAACATTTTTTAGTAACCAAATTCAGCAAATAGACGAAGAAGCATTTTACTCTTTAGAAAAACTCGAAACTGTGGATTTGAGTCGTAATAAAATAACATCGCTTGCCAAGAATATATTTCAGAAGAACCCCAAAATACGCACAATAGATTTGAGCCACAACCATCTCCACCATATAAACGGAGTTTTCTCAAACCTTCATGAGCTCTCAGAAATATTCCTTTCAGAAAATAATATTCTGGAAATATCTGACGACGCGTTTGACAATGCTTTTGGATTAACAGTTCTTAATTTAGAACACAATGCCATACAAAAATTACATCCGAACTGTTTTTCGTCTCTACAAAATTTAACGCAACTACATATGGGAACAAACTTTTTAAATAAACTTCCTCGTAGCGTATTTCACAAAAATCGTAAACTAGTAACTTTAAGTCTAGATAATAATGAAATTAATGAATTAGACGAATTAATATTTGAGAAATTAGATGAATTGAAAGAAATACGTTTGCAAAATAATAAATTAAGTCAAATCAAAAGAAACGTATTTAGTCCTCTGCCTGGGCTATTAGAACTACATTTGCAAAATAATCTTGTACAAACCATAGACTCACATGCATTTATTACCCTGAAAAGTCTTCAGCACATTAATTTGCAGGGTAACCGTTTAACAACTATCGGAGATGTATTTCCTAACAGGAACTCATCCTTGGTTTCTATTCAACTTGGTGCAAATTATTTATCAATGTTAAAAAATAGCTCTCTAAGAGGGCAAATGAATGTGCAAATTATGTGGCTTAGCCAAAATAACATAAAAATGTTAACATCCAATCTTTTCAATGATTTGTTAAATATTCAAAGGCTGTATCTAAAAAATAATAGTATTGTACATATAGAAAATAGAACATTTATGCACTTGAGAAAAATTAAGTTTTTAGAATTAAGTAATAATAAGCTTATTAAGTTAAGTAATGAGACATTTTATAAACTTGTAACGTTGGAAGAACTGTACCTTCAAAATAATCATATAAATCAAGTCACCAAAGACACATTTCATTTTTTAATAAAGTTAAAAATTCTAGATTTATCTCACAATGACATTGTAATATTTAATTTCGATATTTCTTCATTGCCAATCAAACAGCTTCGACTAAGTAAAAATTCGATAGCAATAATCGAAGTAGATTCTCTCAAAAGTTTACCAAACTTAAGTGATCTAGAAATGAATAACAATGACTTGACTTGGGAAGATATTATACAGATACAGATACCTGGACTGAAATCATTAATAATATCAGAAAATAACTTCACATTGTTAGAAAACAAGACATTTGCGCATCTCCCTTCATTACAAACTCTGTCACTGGAGCTGTCAAATATATCGCAACTACCACCGACGACATTCATTAAAAATCAGAATCTGCTGAGAATAAATTTAGCTTATAATAATCTGCGAGACTTACATAAAGACGTATTTGCATACACAACAATATTACAAGACCTCAACTTAAAAGGTAACAATTTTACAGATTTCCCTCACCACGCACTTTTCAATGTTACTTCATTAGAGATTTTAGATTTGTGTAGTAATCAATTACACAGCGTTGATTTTTTTAAATTTATCGGTTTACAGAATTTACGGTCCCTAAATTTATGTAATAATCGTATTTCTATGTTGAACGGTTTTAATTCTCCCTCCCTTAAAAATCTGGTTACATTAAATCTAAGTAATAATATGTTAACAGTTCTTCCACCGAACTTTTTCCAGCATTCTGTAGGCCTGAAAGAGATTGACTTATCACATAATCTATTTAAAAATATACCCAGCAACGGTTTATCAGAAGCAGTACTTCCTGCGCTAACAACATTAAACATGTCTTCAAATTCTTTAGTGCAATTATTGCAAACATATCCTTCAAAATTGTTTCCGCTACTAGAGGAATTAGTTGTAACTAATACAAACCTAACAATAATTACAAGCAAAGACTTTGAAAATTTTCCATCACTGAAGAGATTGATGCTGTCTCAGAACTCCATAATTCGTTTATCTCCGGGAGCTTTCTCCAAGTTACATAACTTAGAAATGCTTGATTTAAGTCAAAATAAATTAGAAAACATTCCAAGAGAAAGGCTTCAAGGATTGTATTCAACGCGCGTCCTGAACATGTCTCAAAACGTCATCAGAGAACTGGAAGATTTCACATCAGATTTACACAGTCTGCAAAAGTTAGATATTTCATTTAATCATATAACTAGAATAAATAGAGACGTATTCCGAGGACTCCAAAGTCTGACTGAATTGCATTTAAGTGGAAACTGGTTATCAGCTATATCTGCAGACGCATTTCGAAACTTGAATAAGATTTCATTTATTGACTTGAGCCGAAATTACTTTGAAGTAATACAGATGAAAATGCTCTTAGTACTAGAAACACAAATCAAAACTCTATCCTTTAATGGTAAGATATTAAATCTTTGGTGTTATTTGAATACTCCAGTTTTATTCCCAACATTCATATATATTATTACTTACAGAGAATCCACTAACATGCAATTGTGAAACACAAGAGGTTTGGCGATGGATGAAAGAACACTATAAAATTGTCATCAAAGGCAGTCGTAATTTGCGTTGTGAACATCCGGAAGATCTACACGGTTATAGCTTCATCGAATTACCATCCCAGAAACTTTGCGATATACCCATCGTCATCCGTATTGCTATACAAGATATTCAGACATATTCGATCATTGTATCTTGGCAGAGCCGTAACCAAACTGGTTTGAATGCATATCAAGTAGCTTATTTTAGCGAGGATCATCCGACCACGGTGAGTAAAACTATGAAAATCCGAAAATATTTTACTTTATGATAGTTTTATGTTAATATTTTCACCTGCGTAACTAAAAGCTTATAATTTTGAGTAAAACGTTGAATAAAACGTGCGAGGTAACCGCTACAACAAACATTTGAATACAAAGGCTGTGTATCACCTCAATGGACCATAAAAAATATTTATGTTTCTCGCCTGTGGATGTTCGACTGTGCTGTGAATCCATTTTAAATCTTTCTTTTTACAATGGCTCATAGGTGCTCAAAACTTTTAGTACTCAATTCAAGAGTCGATTTTGATTTATTAAAACAGCTTTGATGGCTATTTTTCTGAAATTTCATTCTCTTCGCAGATACGTGGAAAAATTCTCAACGCTACAGCCAGAACAACGAGACTCAATAACTTGACACCCGGATCCCGATATACGGTCTGTGTGATAGCAGTCGGCAACTTCGGTACTTCAACATCTACAGGATTTTCCGTGCCCGACGCACGGATTGCTCTCTCACCTGAGAATACAAGCATGAATAATTTATACTCGGACGAACAAATGTTTAACCATCTCCGTCCTTATATGAACGATTCTTTGAGCAGTAAATGTACAAGTGTAAGTACTATCGAAATATTCGGAGCGGCGATAGACAGTCCATTCTCCAATACCTATATGGACATTGCCGATATATTAACGAGGAGACTAAGCTTGGTTGTGGGCTGTTGTATTGGATTTATAGTGTTCGTTGTGTTAGTGTCCGCTTTAGGGTACATTAAAACCAAGAAGCGCCAGGTTATCGTCAAAGCTGAAGTGCAGCAAGCTCCTCAGTACATTTCCTATGACAATTTCAATACTCCCGGTGTAGAGGTTCAGACTACCGACATGGATATTAATACCATCACGGACAAAACGAAAGTACAATGCAAACATGATGGGAATCCAATGTAAATACTGTTCATAATGTGTAATATTGTGTTCAAGTTGGAGAACTTAAAGAGCGGTAAGGTATTGGATATTTTCCAATTTGATTCCCCTATGAGTAAGATGCCACTCATGCTGGAACCTTTCATACCGTCATCGCCTTTGAGGTCTCTTCAGGAAGTTTGGCAGACAGGAATGAATTATTACAACTACGAGCTATCAATAACGAAATGTGTGATAATCGAAAAAGTTTTACGTCATCAGGGTACTTTTTTTTCTTGCAGTAATATATTTTATATCTTATTTCGTGTTCGAGAAGGTTGGAACGGTTTCTTTCTAATTATTATTTACTTATATAAAGTTGTATTTATTACCAGACTGTTTTAGTTAACCAACTTCATGATAACTACATAATCTGTTCTAGTTCATCTTCTGTTAGTGTCTTCAATAATATTTTACGAAAGTCTATACTAAAGTAAACCCTGGAGTTTATTTTTGTTTTGATTACTTTGTGTGAAAGTCTTTGAGAGGTCATAGCTAGCACTGTGCACTGTATGATTATAAATGTTTATTAAAAGATCGCAGTTCAGTTTAATATTATGATTTTGAAGAATATTATGATAAGTAACGGACTAAAGCAAAATGTATATAAACGTTAGATGAAAGAACATGTAAATTAAAGAAATTACTATTTTAAGTTTTGACTTAACGTTTAACGTTATCTTCGGTTGAAAATATAATAATTTCTATTGTGATTATTATCATAGATATAAGCATTAAAGTTAAGGTTTAGAATAAATTTTAAAATATGTTGTGTATAATAAATTCAAATGAGTTACTACTCTGATAGTTATAATGACAGTGTTAAGAGAAAAAAAAACATTAACGGTCTCATATGGTGTAATAAGTAAAAACGAATATTTATACTCACACATTTCTAAATATCCATAGTTATAACTACTAGATAATGTACCGATAGATTTAAATAACGACTATATAATAAATAAACGAAGATATCAGACTCAATTTAGCGTTATCAAAATAACTGTACCAACCTTTGTTGATATCTGTTTTAAATTCATCACAATCCATTTGAAACTAGTGTAAAGACTGTAGAATTGGTAATAAAACTTTGAAAATATTATTATAAATCTCGTTTTCTATTTTACTAAGCCCTAATTAATCTACACGATTTGTCTACAATTGTAGAACTTTGTGAAAGGATTTTCAGAAGTTGTTTTTTAGTACTATTTTCAACTAAAATTGGAATACAGAAAAAAGCTTACTTCTATTCTAAAATATGTAGCACTGGGTACTTACATGATTGCAAAAAGACATCACAGTATTGAAGGGAATGTAGGTACTAGCATCACATATCCCTATAAATTTAAAAGGAGATACATATACAGAAAAAGCGTCGTCTACCCACGACACATCTCTCTCAAATATTGTTTCGTCTCTTGGAATATACAAGCATATACATGAGAAGCCAATCTAATCTTGAGATAGCATTTCAAGGGTAAATAACCCCGTTATTGACAGCTATTGGGACGCAATCGAATCTTTTTTTATTGTGTACATAACTATAGCATAATATAAATCTCGTCGAAGGAGTTAACTGTCTGTCCACCTCGAATGCTCTGTCCCTATTAAATGAATTACATGAATAATTCAGCGACAAGAGACGCGAACGAGACATTCTTTGTGGGACTTTTGTTCTTGCCTGCTTTGTGGCATTTAAATGATACAAAATACTTCGGCAATAAAGAGGATTCCAACAAAATACTTGAAATTTCACATTAATTAACGCCTAATTCGTTAGACTTGTAGTATTGTTAGCAAATTGTATCAGTTTCAGTTGCTTTTTAGTGCTTATCAGTTAGAATGGTTTAGTTGGAGTTACTTGGGATTTTTATTTTATTTCAGTTTAGATATTGAGAGAAAAAAATAACTCAAGGATAAAGCTGAGCGAAAACACGAACTTGAGAAAGATATAACTTAAGTTCTGGTAAGTATCTAATCAAAACGTGATTTTCCTACACAATAAGAAATCCTTTGTAACAGAAAAAAAAATGGATAGGTATAATAAACAAGACAAATTACGCTTCCAATTGTGTTACATTTAACAGTCTTCTGAATTTCAAGAAATGTATAAAGATATTCAAAGTGTGGGCGTCTAATGTTTTTATAATGGATGGGTACATCTGTAAAGTTCCCGTGCCGTGCACCGGCAGCGCTTACATCCGTTATCCATTAGCTTTACCTAAAAGCGCTAACAGGGCTCCGTGGTGTGTAGCCGTTCAGCCATGAAAAACGAAACACTACGTTCAAACTAAATGACTTGGAACATGGAATCGAGATTTTATATATTGTGGGGTGACTAAAACCTTGCCATCGATCTGATCATCAACGTTATCCGTATGTATATGGTAAGTAAGTATCTTGTAGGCTTCGGTATCCGATCGGTAGAATCTTGCCATATGGCCGTCTGTCGAGATTATATTTTTAAGTGAGGGAACATTATGTGAGTACGGTGAGGTAACCAAACTCTTTTGCGGTGTTCATTTAAGTAGAACAATGGCAGCCAAGGCCACCCACAAGGTGAACCGATGACATGAAGGAGGCCGCAGTAATATAACGGAAGGGCGACACTCGGACCTATATCTAACAATCGCCAAAAGACCGCCTTTTGGTTGTTGATGATGAAAGTAAGTATTCTACGTATCAATTTAGCCACAACAATAAGACAAAGATAGCTCCTGTCATTTAAAGCCTCTAAAGTTCTTTATTCATTATTATACACACAATTATAAACAGACAATAAAAATAGGACAGTTGATGTACATAGGTGAGCTTAACCCACAACTGGGTTTTCTTACAGCAAAACATAAATATGAGTGCGAAAGAAATTTTGCATTAATTTGAGGAACTTTAAATGTACAACAAAAATTAAACACATAAATTAAATCTAACTTAAAACTAAAAATATACTAAACAGACATGTACAGCACACTATACATAAACATAATATATACAATAAATAAATACCTATAAACATACATATTTACAGGTCATGTTGATAAAAAATGATCCTTAATTCTTCCCCTGAAAGTTCATATCTATATCTATGTAGCTGAAACGTATAATGTGCCGAATCTTTTTTGAACTATCCTATGAGGACTGTACGAATGCATATAATCAACATAACTTGCCACTGGTGAATGCAGATTCGTTTTATTTCGAAATATTTTTTGCTGGCTCTAGCCGGATGAATCGGTGTTTGCAAGCACGCTCAAATGGTGGATACATGACCCTCGCTTTGAACTTTATCAATACCCCGTTATTCCATGCAGGATTCGATTTTTTTTAATGCTGTTATCAAACGAAAAGGAAATCAGTGTTGTAAGGTATCCATAAATTATTTTCAGCTTTGAAATGAAAAATATTTTTTTAAACTCTGTTATATATTTATATTTATCCCCTCGGGTGCCCCGGGGTATTATTATTAAGTAATGGCGCGTTTTTACGTAAATCATCAAAAATATTAATAAAAAAAACTTTTTCTGGATTTTTCAAGGGAAAAAAAAAATAGAAACCTAAATTTTCGGGTAAAAAAATTTCGTACAAAACGACAATTAAGCATTTTTCAGGCTCATTCAAGTTGTACAGACGTATGTACAATCGGCGCTCGAGGGGGTATAATTATAAAAAGTCGCGTTAAAAGTTCATCTTGATATTTGAAATATATATTTCTGAAAACTTTGTTGTTTGCAAAACACGTTTAAATACAAAATTCTCGATTTGCTATTTATAGATCGTCACACTTACAAAACTTTTAAAAAAGATACAACTCTCCTAGTTGTACCTTTGTAAAGCTTTTTCCTGTATTAATAAGGCAATTACCTACATGAGGAGATAAAAATAATATTATAACAAAAATTCATCGAATTTTGATACAGAGTTTTTAACCTACTTCAAAAAGGAGGAGATTATAGAAAAAAGTAAAATAAAATTCAATGTTGAAAAATTTATAAATCGAGTTGTTTTTTTCTATATAGTTCGACAATGACTTAAATTATTGTAATTCAGTTTTCAGTTAAAGCACTTAAATTGTAATTCAGTTTTCTATTACAAGAATTGTTTTTATCCTATTATCATTACATAGAGAGTATTAATTTAAAGTTTTATTTAACGAGAGTTGAATGAAAAAAATAACCTATATAGTTTCACTCGTGTGTCTGTCTGTCACAACCATGTTGCTACGGATCTACTGGGTCAACACAGTTGATATTTGGTACACATATGAACTTTTATGACCTAAACACGACTGCGTAACGTAAATAAATTTTCGTGTCAACTATGTAGCACAAAATTTTAAAAAGAATTTTTTCCAAACTATTACTTTTTGCCCTATAAAATAAAAGAGCTTATTGTGGGAGTTTCAAAAATATTGTATTCATTTCATTATTCTAAATTAAAAAATTTTAAAGTTATTTAAGAAAATTGTCAAAAAGACGGTTATCTCTATAATCACAGAAATTATATGAAAAAAAAAAATTAAAAAGTCTGTGGATTAAAAGATACATGTTAAAAATATATTTTATTTGCAACCCTTTGCGACCTCATTAGGAAACTTGCGTCACACTGGGCCAGATTTTGTATATGTATATTATATATGTATATTCTCAAAGCCCAAAGATATGTGTATGTTTAGGAATTTGGATAAGTGTCACTTGATTTAAAATCAATCACGACTTCACGTGTGATGTTCGATACCCTAATGCTATCAGATAACAGGTTTGTATACCAATCGGATAAGCTGTCTTGTATTATATTTTCTAGTTCACGTAGTCCTCCCGTAGACGAACACGGAATGTCGCTATTCACGTCTCCGAATCAATCTCATTTTTGAAACTACGCTTAAGGCTTTCACAGACATGCGTGACGTAACAGTGCGACAACGAAATTTATTGATTTATCAATATAGCAATGCTAAAGGTACCTAACTGAAGGAACACGGGTTATTTTTAGTCAGTAAGTTTTTTTTGAGGTGGTACATCATCCAAAAACTTCTCTCACTCTACGGTGGTTTAATGTAATCCTTTTCAGATATTCCCCGTAGCCCTAGCAGGCATCGGCTCTGCTGGACCCCTACAGTTTTGCTGACATCTCTCTGAGGCGCGTGTGAAACACTATGCGCCGTCGACTACTTGCGCTCTGTCCGGACGGTTACCAGACGGCCGGACAGCAAGCTATCCATCGTATATAATAGCAACTATCTGACATTCCTTTTCACTCTACCCAGAGCGCGAAAAGTAATCTTTTATGATTTTCTACCCTCAAGAAAAGGAGTCCACTGTATGTGTGTCGATAACTACAACCTGGCTATATTTAAATCAATAGTGAATGGGTTACTGGTTGCGCCGATATCGATCAGTAATTGCAGCGTAAAGATTAGTGTTGAAATTGACCGTATTTTTGCAACAATTCCGCGATGTGTTGTTTGACACCTTGCACATACGAGTATCCTGTCTTTTATGCCGCTTCCGCACTTTCCTTCTTTATTTTATAGATTTGAATGCCTTTATAGACTTATAACGCTAACAGTTTGTGTGTGGGAAGTGTGTAGTGCAGGGAGCCCGACATTTCATCGCCTCTCAAACCAGAAACAGCCAGAAAAACCCAGTACCGTCAGTGCATTTTTCCCTTCCAATTTGAGTGGTTTTCGGCCCATCCTATACCGTCAACAGCTCGAAATACGATCCGTAAAATATTGCAAAGTGTCCCACATCTACACATATTTAGATAACAATACATACATCTACATCTACACGTATTTAGATAACAATCTCGCAAATACAGTACACAACCCTTTGTAGTTAGTCCATCGCGCAACCAGTTACTTCTAGGTAAGTGTACTCCATCGTCGACCGCAGCTATGCTTACCATGAGGTGAGATATTGGTGAAGAAGATTATTTGGAAAACTAGTCGTCTCATCGTTATTACATTATGCCACCTGTCTTAGAGAGCCTTAACTCTTCTCAAGTATTTCAATTCTTTCTCCGCGACTGTGTTCGCGAATGTTTTCATAAAAACTTTAACACCCTTTAAATCCATATTTAGAAGGGACTTTTAAAAAGCGAAGAATGACAGTGTTTATTATTCATTTTAGTTAGAATTTGTGCGAAGTTACAAGTTTATTAACCCAAAAAATAAGGTTTAGTTCTCTCTCTTTAAGGTTTAATTTCCAAAACCTCTTCTTAGTGCTCTACATCATAAAATAGCTTTGTGTAAAATTTCACGTTCTTAGTCCCAGTAGTTTTAGTTGTACGTTGATATGTCTGTAAGTCAGACTCTCCTTTTAAATTTATAGATTAGTTTTTACTTATTATCCCAAAGGAACATACCGCCGCACCTGCCGGGATAAAACATATTCTATATATATATTTCAAGACCAGACATAGTTTACCCGTGCCTTTTTGCACATAAACTTTCGCCTTTAGACAGTTGTTAGCGTGTGTGATGGTATGTGTGTGTATGTGATATTTATTCAGATAATAGATTTATGTAAGTCTAGATAAAATATTAGCAGAGATTAGTATCTCTGGATTGCTATCATCTCATTTGGTTAAACTTGCTACGCATTGCTTCTACTTAATAATATATGCCCCATTTACAGTACACTAACACACACTACTACGTATAACACACATTTACTTTACCTACTGAGACCGGAACAATGATACGCATTATTGAAACAAAGACGCATTCAGGCGAAGACCCAAATCTCGGCCGGAGTGACCTCGGCAATCACATCACGGGGGTATGGTTATATTAGGTTAAGCTTTGTACACACTGTAATATACGGCACTTACCTACATATCACAAATTAAAAAAAAAGAAAGTCATAAAAGTCATCATAAACATTGCATAAATTGTGTTTGTCTGTAAAGAGTGATAGCAGAGTCTCGAACAAAATTTTGCTGGCATATTTTTTAGCGTCAAGTGATGAAAAATATACAAAAGTATAAGGATTAAATCTTAGAACAATTTTGTCTTAGACATTACTATTAATAGAATCCTTGTACTAAAGATATTCTAGTTTAAAGTCGGTGAGATTACGTATATTGTGTCAATAATACCTACGTACCTACCTCCTTATGAATTTTAAAAAGCAATAAACGCAGTTTTGAACGAACGACAAGATGTCATGTCACAATGTCGTTTTTTTAGAGTTCCGTACCTCAAAAGGAAAAAAAAAACGGAACCCTTATAGGATCCACTTTGTTGTCCGTCCGTCTGTATGTCTGTTTGTCAAGAACCTTTATCTCGAGAACGCGTGGAGGTATTGAGATGAAATTAAAACCATCACTCAAATTTGAGGTCTCTTGAAGTTGTGAAAAAATCAAATTTCAAGTTAACGAAAAAAAAAAAGATACGGCCGTTTATGTCTCAAAAAACGTATATTTCGATACTTTTGAGGAAATCAAAATTCATAGAATTACCCTATGAATTTTCCCGTTGATCCAGAATCCTGTAATTTTGCATAAAGCAAGGTCTTATAGCACAGGTACAGGAATAAATCTGAAAACTGTAAATTTATTGTTACGTCATAACAAAAAAAAAATGCGATTCGGAAAAAAAATTAAACTCCATTCAGGAATGGAACTGTTTATATAGGTAAGTTTGTAAGGAACCCTCAGAGCGCGAGTCCAACTCGCACTTGCCCAGTTTTTTTTATAAGTCATTTGGCTGGATGACAGTAGAAATGTCTTAATACCATGATTTTTTTCTGGTGATGTTGCTATACTGGAATTTTATTACGATGTCATATGTGTCATTATAACCACTATATTCTAAGCAGTTATATTTATTTTTATGTATATTATCTAATGCGGAAATGTATTTCCTAAGTATATTAGTGCTATACATAAACCAACATTAAAAGTGCAGTTTAGCCAAGTCATAAAGTCAAGCCAGCAAAAAGAAAAACAAAGACATGATTATTTACTATCGTACAAAAAGTAGTCAATTCATTTTCCAATTATGACTATTTTTTGCGAAACTTAGGCTTTCCATTACCTTAATTTGACAACACTTACTAATTTATTTCACCGGTATATATAATGGTGGCATATGTAGACACTTAATAATTTCATCAACAATTTCCTCGCCGTTGTTCTTTCGTTTCATCCATACTAATATTATCGGCACCGAGCAAGCCTACGCCTACGGTGGCTGGAAATCGGGATCGGGATCCCAGCAGCTGGGCCGTGAGAGCCGTTCCCTCACTCGTGCGGCCGCCTCTTTCACTAGCATTACTGCTTGACAGAAGGAGGCGACCGCCTGCCATTCCTCCTCGCTCCGGACCATGACCTGTACCAAGGCCGGGCACCAGAGATCGTTGCCGCCGATCACCCCCACAAGGAGACGGCGGTGCTCTGCTCAAGTGGGGCATACCTCTACCGTATGCTCCACAGTGTCCTCCGGGCGGACTAAATAATGCTGCGCGTTTATTCCGCACGAATCCAGTGCAGGAACCTCCTGAACTTACCATATCTGTTGAGGACATGCGTCATGCGGAAGTTGAGGACGTCGTGACGTCTTGCCAACCACTCCTCAAAGAGGAATTATGGCGTTGGGCACGCTTTCACGGTTAAACTACTGAACCGATTTTAATAAAATTTGGTGAGGACTAACCTCAAAGCTCAAGAAAGGACAAGGCCTGTTTTGGGGAATAGGCTCTTAATAAACTAACACTAGTTTAGACCATTTAACAAACAAAATAAACAACTTCGATTTCGTCTCCGCAATAACCGACATTCACACGGGCGAAGTCGCGAGCAAAAGCTTGTTTAAAATAAAATATGTGTTCTGTACTTATTACAAAACAAAGTCGCTTTCTACGTTTGTCTGTTCATCCACAAACTCCTAAACCACGCAACGCATTTTGATGCCTAATAGAAAAAGCAATGAAAGAAGACGGTCTTTGTATGTGATTTGCGCATGTGCGAAACCGAACCAGATCACTAGTACATGGTAAGAATGGTTTATTCTAAACACCGTTTTCTGATATGCGTAGGACATAGGTATTTATTTCTTCTTAGAGTGTCAAATTTAAATTAACCCAAAATAAATCTAATCTAATATTATGTACAAAGCGTAGTTTTGACTCTACACAAAATTTTAGGAGGTTGTTACAAAAAAAAAAACAAGTGTTGTAGCAATTTGTGTTGGTGGTCGTAAATAATCGTATAAAATATGATACCTGGTCAATTATAATCAATAATACTTGTTAGTTTAGTTTCTTTTTTAATTTTGAATGATATTCAGAATAACTCTCATAATAAACCTGTTCAAAAAAACAGAATCGTCATAATACTGTGCGACACCCTGTACGAGGCTCCACCCATTTACTCTATGAAACGCTTTTTACCGATTTCCGTAAAAAAGAATAAAAAAATACCTACCTATTCAATTGTTGATTCGGGCCTAGAATCACTAACATAATTGCCTCCTGCAATTTTTTGCAGTTTCTAAACTGCACCTAGCATAAATATCTCATATCATAGTGTTTATGATCACACTGCTCCGAAAAGGCTCAAATAGATAGATAGATTTTAATACTTTTTTTGTATTTTTGGTTGGTATGAGAATAGGTAGAAAAGTATTTTTCACCTCCCTACCCTTACTCCCAATTTTCTATAGTGATTTAAGTAAGGGCGGAATTCACCAATAAAACTAATCGCGTTTTAACGTTTGGCTCGCATAATCGCGTTTAGCCGCTTGTCACTAGTGTCACTTGTCTGTATTTTTCTTTTGTTGTGTTTTTACAAGTTACACTAGTGACAGCGGCTAAACGCGATTATGCGAGCCAAACGTTAAAACGTGATTAGTATTATTGGTGAATTCCGCCCTAGGTATTTTAGATTAACATTTGATTTCATTGAACATTTATATTACTAAACAACGCTTGCCAGTTTAGCTAGTTATTTTATAAAAGCCACTTAGAAAACGTTAAAAGTAAGTGCACAGTTTGGATTTGTCGTTCCTTGTGATGTTCACTCTAATCACTAATAAGGGCTTCGGGTTTATAATTATACAACCATTTTGACAGTAAGCAGACATGACCCAAGAGTAACGTCTAGTCGTCACCTGGGACCGATCGGGACTACCCAAGGCGCTACCTCTTGAGTTGTAAGCTTAGCAGCTGCTTTGCTGCTTAGCTTGTTGTTGTTTGGCTTTGGCTTAGCTTGCTTATGTATTAGTTTATTATTTTGTAAGATTATTTGTGTATTTTTTCTATGGGCCCTTAGTTGCCTGATAATAAAGGATTATTATTATTATTATTATTATTAGCATAATCAGCCCTAAAATGTTCCCACTGCTGCCTGTTCTCTAGGAGCGGGAATAGGCTGTAATGTACCACGCAGGCCCATTGCAGATTGGTGGATGTCACAAGTCCTCCTAACGTTGTTTTCTTGCGCCGTTTTGAGAGCAGTGGAGATGAAATAAATTAAACAAAGTACCCGCGACCTCAACAACTCGTAAGTCGGGACCGCCACTGCTCTTAATATTTACTGGTTGCAAAATCATACTTAGCTACTGATAGTGATGCTTATAGCTAATTTGTAGCCATTTCAATGAGAAACAGTTTTTCATAATCACGTTCTTACTTTTAGGTATGTACCAACATTCTGAGTGGCAAGTCACGATGCCTTTAATAATAATACAGGTAATTGATTTCAGTTCTCAAAAAAAGTCCGTTAATAAGAAGGCCGTAAGAATTTTGTAAACGGCTATGCAAGTGTGGGCTGGGCTTTAAGTATATATTTAGTGATATTCAAGAAATAACACATCTACCACAGGGTGGGAGACTGTTTTTTTGAGACTATTGTCTCTCACACTCTTTTATGAGATTGAGCGAAGATATCCCTTGAGTAGGTTAACTATGTAATCTGAAGAATCACCAAACTTAAGTGGCAATGGTTAGGTTACATTGCTCGCAGAACAGATAGTCGATGGGGCGGAAAAGTTCTGGAGTGGCGACCGCGCACCGGCAGACGTAGCGTTTGCAGGCCTCCCACAAGGTGGATCGATGACCCAGTGAGGGTTGCGATAATCCAACGGATGCTAGACGGAGGCCTATGTCCAACAGTGGACATTTTTTGGACCTAATGATGACGATAAAGTAAACTTTTACAACGATATTCATTAAAGTACCGAGTTTATTTTTTAATAAAATGGCGTGGTTGTTTCCTTACCGAATATTTGTGAAAAGAAAACTGCTTTTAGGTCGAAGGAGCAAACAGGTAGGTATCTTTTTAAACCCACACATTATGGTGGGATCGTGTGAATATAACAATGCAGGGCAAAGGCTGAAAAAGTTGCTTCAAGAAAGACTTGCCGCTCATATCTGAGAATGAATACTAATTTATAAAAACTAAGGAACATTTTAATAAAAAATCAAGTCATTTTTTTTCAGAATTTTTTGTTGGCAAGGATATTATAAATTAATAACTTATGGATCTCTTCTTCACGATCAATTAAAAATTTCTAATTAAAATTGACTAAAACAGTAAGAGTTCCTCCCAGTCTTGTTTCTAAGAAGTAGTAAAGTTATTAGTAACACTATTGTGTGTAACAGCAAGTGTTATTAGTATCAGATAATCTAGATCTGATTAGATGTACTGATTTTAAATCCCACTCATATTAAAAAGTCTTGCTAACAACTCTTTTTGCCTTATTCTCCTTCTTCATTGAATTGAATGCTAGGTACCTAAGTCAGTTGTCTGTCTGAGGGAGTGTTAGATTATTACTGATAAAACCCATCAGTGCTTCTTTAGTTGCCTTTTGCGTTACAGGGCCGCGGTGACACTTTCAAATAATCCACCAAGGTATGTCACCTGAGAAAATGAACGCCATCAACATATCTTTTTTTTTAATGATATAATCCAGCGCTTGTCTGCGATCCCACCTGATGGTAAGCAGTGATTCAAACGTTGATGGTGAATCGCACTAGTATATTAAGGGCTCTTAATATACTAGTGCGAGTCTAATGTGAATAGGCTTATTCACATTAGACTTGAAGACACCTAAATTATAATCGGACGGGAAGACCGCAGCCGGCAAATTGTTCCAATCCTTCGATATACGCGGTATAAACGAGGCGAAACGCTAATCTGAACCACGTTCAAGAGTGATCGGTGTCATTATTGTCAGGGAATGTTTGGCAGTTCTTGAATGCTATTTAAATTTTCTAATCGATGATGATGATGATAATGACACTAATAAATGAAAATGGAAATTTAGTCTATAAATGAAGTCACTAATGATGTTAATCAGTGGTCTAAATAATTAAAAATCATTGCGAAAACAAGGTCAAAAATCTTCTTAAAAACACAAAAAAAAAATCCTACCTACGTCCGAAATAGACTTACAAACCATTCATTCGATGTGCCCCAAATCAGAGAGCAGTGGTGGCCGAGTGGTAACGGCCCCGACTTATGAGTTGTAGGTCGCGGGTTCAAACCCAGCCAGGCGCATTACTTTGTGTAATTATTTCATCACCACTGCTCTCAAAACGGTGAAGGAAAATATCGTGAGGAAACCGGCGTTAGGGCATGCCGGTTTCCTCACCAAAAATTCGAAGACATGTGACATTCACCAACTCGCACTGGGCCCGCGTGATCTATTATGGCCTATTCCCTCTCCTAGAGAGGAGGCCTGAGTCCCAACAGTGGGAACATTATAAGGCTGACTATGTTATGCTATGCTATATGCCCCAAATCAGTTTCCTTAGAAAGGCAATAATGAGAAGACAATTTTAGATAATTAAAGCAATGCATTTAAAAAAATGTAATTTTACTGTTTTTCCAACAAATTAAACAAAGAATATTTCTTTTTTAGCGTAGTAACACATGAAAATAAAAAAGATAAAGCATTCAATAAACGTTTACACGATAATACAGTACAAAGTAAACATCACATGCAGGTTCTGCGCGCTATTAGATAATTATAGTAAGCATAAAAGCAGCATAAAATTGTGTTGTTTACAGTAATAGAGGTATATTAAACTTTTAAATCCCATTTATAAAATTAATTGAATGTATTTTTAAAACAAATGCTTTGATTTAAATATGATTTTGGCAACGAAGTGATTTTGATGTGACGATAAAAAGAATACAATCAGCCTCTTGTCATTCAACCTTGGCCTCCTTTGTCTCATATCCTCGAAAGACCATTCAACAAAATCAGACAACTCGTAATTATAGAAGTCGTAAAACAGAAATATGTACGAGAATTAGGCCAACTTTAAACGATAAACATCAGAAAGGACTTCGCCAAACGAAGCACTGTTGAAGTTTTCTCGAACATCTTTGTAAATGCAAATTGGGCTTATTACGGACTAGTTGAGATTCTTTCCACAATGACATTCTTAGTTTTTTGTGGGTAATCATCAAATGACTCCTATCATTGTGGGTGAAGCGAGAGGGCAAATAAAGAAAAAACTCACCTGTGTTTCTTTAGTTGCCCTCTGCGTTCCAGGGTCACGGTAACTCTTACAAACAATCTCGCAGTCAGCTACCCTAGCGAGCCCCGTCGATAAATATTGTAACAGAATTCACCTAGGTACATAGATACCTAGAGGTTAATCAGCAACTTTCTCTAAATGTGGGATATAGGTACATGCTCATAATACACATACATTTAAACAGTTATCTTAACCTTCCACGACGTATTGCAGATTATATTCAGTTCCCACGCAGATAACATTAAATGTAACAAACAATATTAGCATGCCAGCCAATGAGCTAAGTAAGAGGAGCTAATGGAACACATCTCGGTTTGCTCAGTCCACCACTCGTAATACAATATGGACCCCTCATCGTATATGGGTCAAGTGGTCCCTGATGATGTCAGGATACGGCTATTAAAGCTCCACGCCTACACCGCCCCGCTTTATATTTAATTTAAATGCTGCGAATGCCGTATTTTTAATTAATCTGTTTGTAATACAATTGATGAGGAATACCAGTGAATTCCGTAGTTATTTAAATCTCTTCCGTATTTTACGCAAATTATTCAACCGATATGAGTTTTGCTAATGGCGTTGTTGCAACTGATTTAACTTTTGTACAATAAAAAGTTTTCATTATTTTGAGAGTTTTTTTTTTTGACATAGTGTTAAATCTTATTTATACGCTATATAAATAACTAGCTTTTGCCGATGACTTCGCCCGCGTGAATGTACAAAATTATCCCAAGAGAACATATTCCCGAAATAAAAAACAGGATACGGTCTATCCGTATCCCAAATATTATCCAAATCTGATAAGCCGTTTGAGCGTGAAGGAGTAACAAACATACAAAGCCGCACATACATACAAACATTCGCCTTTATAATATTAGTAACTACATGTGGTGTTCACTAAAATCACTAGTTAGGGGTTCGGGTTTATAAATGAAACAACCAAATTATCAATAAGCAGTCACAACTTGGGAATGACGTCTACTCGTTCTCGGGGTCCGATTGAAAGTGCCCACGACGTCATACTTCAGTTGGTCTACATTTAATGTTTATACCACATTACTTAAGATAAATTGATCTAGAAACCTTTTGAGCTGTTCTAATCCTCGATAAACCCAAACATGTATTTGAATAAAGTACAAGGATAACATACTTATACAACATGCGAACATAGTTATAAATCCTCTGAAAATTTACTCAAAGAAGGTAACTAGCATATTCCAATCTATATTTCACCTAGTTAAAGATTCCCGGAACCTTGTCTTGGCTAAATCGACCTAGGTACTGTAAGGATTGGAGATAATCAAAAGGTGTATTATTGTAGGATTTACACCAACGAAATTACTCTTTAACATTAATGTATATGTCGTGGCCAGATCATAGAAATTGATCACTTTATGTTATATGGCAAGGTCGTTTTAAACGTTAAACTTTGATGATATGTCAATCCTCGTTTGGCCTACTTTCTCTAGACTTTTCATTATCATAGAAATCCTAAGCCTGATTATACAGCCGTCCTAAATCTGACAATCTTTTTTTATTTTAAAGGTTTTGTAATGCTAGAGGTACTGCTGCAAGAGGTTTTGTAGTACTACCAAATAACGTATCGTCGTGGTACCTACAATCTGTTTTTTAAATGGAGATAATGATTTGACAATTCGAATGTTGCATGTTTTTTCCATGTCATAAATAGTGAGTACCGCAACCGATATTGAACAAAAAACCGAAAATATTCGTAAAAATAATTTCTTTTGGATGCAACTATTATGGTTAGTTTTTATATTTTCTGAAGGTAATTTGATAGACGCAAATGTGGAACTTATAAATTAAAATATAATTTAAGCCTTAGAATTGCAGGACTAGAAAAAGCTAAGATATTTTATTTTTTCGTCTCAATTTGTTATCACCGAACCCAAACAAAAATATAGAATTACTCCAAGTGATATTTTTTCTGACACTTTATTACAACTTTACTATTAGGTAGTGTTACTAAGGACTTCGGTTTTAAAACTAATAAATAGTTAAAATTAAACAATCATAAGTCCTCTTTTTGTACTATTTTCACATGGATCACTTATAAAATTGTAGCGATAAACGAATCGAGTGTCGGTTTCTTGCAATGCAGACATGTGAATTCACAGCTTGCCGACCTATACAATGGGCACGCCATAGTCATGACGGTCAGTCCCCTCTTTGAGGAGTGGCTGGAGAGGCGTAACGGCGTCCTCAACTTCCGCATGAAGCAAGTTCTCACCGGACATAGTCTGTTCGAGACCCCAACCCCGACGTCGAGCAATGGGTAGCTTGCCGTCCGGCAGTCCGGTAATCGCCGGGACTGAGCCCCAGTCGTGGACAGCGCTTAGTGATCCACGCGCTCCTCAAGATGTCAGCAAACTGTAGGGACTCAGTAGGGCCGATGTGGTTTTAGGCAGTAAAAGTCCGGGGGAAGTCAATGGATGAATACCCATAATGAAAAAAATCTGGACGACCAATGATGATAACTTTTTTTAATTTTAAAGCATAAACTGCGACTGTCTCGTCCCGTTCTTGTAAACAAGATATAAAATTGTGTTGGGACGCCCATATACTGGAGCTACCTGGTAAAAGGAAGTAGCTTTCTCTCTCTCAAGAACTCATGAAGCGGTTTTCAACTGCGCCCGCCACGGTGGAGAAAACAGCTGTTTTATATCTAAACTCACGAGACCGGAGTTGTGTGAGTCGTCCGCACGCGCAAGGCACGCGCAAGGCCCTCGCGCCCCAGTCGCCGGGATTCCGATCCCGATTTCCGGCCACCGTAGGCGCGGGCTTGCGGACGGTTAGCAATGAGTAGCTCGCCGTCCAACCGTTCGGTAACCGTCCGGACCGAGCTCAAGCCGTCGACGGCGCGCAGTGTTCCACACGTGCCTCAAAGAGATGTCAGCAACCGTACGGCCCAGCAGGGTCGAAGACTGGAGCCATGGGTGATGCGAAAGAGATGCCCGGGGCGGGAAAAGGAGTGGGTTTTTAGTCAGTGAAAGTCTGACACGCCCTCGCGCTCCGCCCAAATGCGAGGGATGTCATTAGATGATTTTCCCACCTAAAAAAAATGTTTGTGCCTTTATATCTCACTAATATTACAAAGGCGAAAGTTTGTGATTGTGTGTGTGTATATTTGTTGTTTCTTCACGCTCGAACGGCTGAACGGATTTCAATGAAACTTGGTACGTGGGTAGACGTCTTGGAAATAGCACACAGGATACTTTTTATCCCGACTGTATGTTCACTTGGGACAATTTTCCACTTTCACGTGGACGAAGCCGGTGGCAGCAATATTTTTGTTTTTAAAGAAACCTCTTTAGAGTAGCTCAGATATTATGATTTATTGTAAATGTGAAGCTCTGAGTATTTGGATGTTTGTCAACAATTTCGTTTAGCGGCTGGACTGATTTAGATGACACTTGCCACACAGATCCTAGATTTAGAAATATAGTACTTTTATTTAGATACCCTCCCTCCCTTTTAACGCATGTTACTAAAAGAGTTATGAGTATACATGTGGATGGGTGGAGAGGGAGAGGGAGGCCAAAGAAAAGATGGATGGATTGTGTGAACAGTGATATGAAAGAAAAGGATGTTAGTGATAGCATGACGGTTGACAGGATAGAATGGACTTCTCTCTCTCTCTCTTATTTGGGGTTGTGCCGACCCCAAATAAGATGAGACAAGGGCAGGAAGATGATGATGCGCGAAGCGGGCGAGTGACGCAGAAACCCCAATCGAGTATAAAATTGGGGCTCCTGCATCACGAACCGAGCGAAGCGAAGCGAGTGATGCAGAAGCCCCAATTTTACCCTACTGATGATGATTTAGATCTTCCAATAATCACGCGAGTATAGCCGCTAATAGTAGCTAGTTATGCTCTATAATATTTTCATTTGCTCTATTATATGACACAGCATTTTCCCAATGCTTACCTTTGTAAGATGAGTCTTGATGAAAATTTAATTTCGCTGCAATCAAGTCTTGGTCTTATTTACAAAGAACAAATTTTATGGATGGGCGCACGAGTTCTGAGCTCGTGTCTAAAGTTTTAAGTTTATATTTCACAGCTTGGTGACGTAGTGTCTCACAAATTTTTAACATGAATGCAGCAAAGTTTGAAAAATAAAAAAGAAAGAATATATATAATTCTTTACTTCTTTGATGAAGATAAAAATGACTCATCTTTACAAAATATCTCTTTCAAACTGTTTAGTCATAGCTTGATCTTGTATTGCAAAAATTTAAGACTCATATGTTGATTTAATCGGTGTTTTTTTTAGCCAATTAAAAGAGTATTTTCAATCTAAGTTTTCTTTTTCTAATATTCCTTTACAAAACTGCTCATCTAGCGACTTGAACCTCCATTTCTCTATCGCTTCTTGTGTAGTTGCCGTTTTTAACCGACTTCAAAAAAAGGAGGAGGTTATCAATTCGGTTGTATGTTTTTTTTATGTTTGTTACCTCAGAACTCCGTCGTTTATGGACCGATTTGCAATTTTTTTTTTCCTGTTATATGATATGCTTCCAGATTGGTCCCATTTATTTCAAAATCCAGTTCTGAGGATCCATGAGGAATCGAAGGAACTCCTCAAATATTATAGGCAACTGTATAGTGATTTTGGTATTTTCATCGAGAATTTAAGCACTTACAGTCAAAAAGTAACATTTGATGAAGTGGAACTGATGAAGAAGACCAGAAATGGTCAACGGAACTTCATACTCACATAGATATCACAATGAAGATAGTTAAGCGACTATCACAATACAAATAAATAAACGGTTCTGAATAGTTACGTTGAAAATGGTATTATCGAAGTGATCTGATGATGATGGAGCCGGAAGGTAGGCACTGGAACTCCGTAATTAATCAATGTAACCTAGCCGTGTTTGGACTTATTAGAATTGTCATGAGATGCACTTTGGCTATAAGGTACTATCGAACTGATCTGATGATGAAGCCAAGTTCCTGTGTCTATCTGGAAGATAGACACAGGAACTTCATAATAAAACAATGTAACCTAGCAGTGTTTGGGTTAAATGGAATTGTCATGAGAAATAAGCACTCTGTTTATAAGTGTCATCATCATCATTTCAGCCGATAGACGTCCACTGCTGGACATAGGTATTCCCTAAATGTCGCCACAACGAACTGTCCTGTGCGTCTCGCATCCATCGGATTCCCGCAACCTTCACCAGGTCATCAGTCCACCTTGTAGGGGGCCTTCCAACACTGCGTCTTCCGGTATGCGGTCGCCACTCCAGAACCTTTCGGCCCCAACGGCCATCTGTTCTGCGAGCAATGTGCCCTGCCCATTGTCACTTTAGTTTGGCGATTCTTCGTGCTATGTCGGCAACCTTAGTTCTCCTGCGGATATCTTCATTTCTGATTCGATCACGCAAGGAAACTCCGAGCATAGCCCTTTCCGTTGCCCTTTGGGTGACTTTGAGCCTTCTGATGAGGCCCATTGTGAGCGACCACGTTTCGGAACTATATGTCATCACTGGCAACACACACTGGTCATAGACTTTCGTCTTGAGACACTGTGGTATATTGGATGAGAACATACCGCGCAGCTTCCCAAACGCTGCCCAGCCGAGTTGGATTCGACGGTTGACCTCTTTCTCGAAATTAGATGTACCCAACTGGACTTTCTGTCCAAGGTAGACGTAATCGTCCACAACTTCGAGTATAGAGTCTCCAATCTTGATAGGAGTGGGTGCTACATGGTTGTTGTGGCTGGAAAGGCCTCACGGCGTCCTTACCTACCGCATGACGCAGGTCCTCACCGGACATGGTAAGTTCGGGAGGTTCCTGCACCGGATTCGTGCAGAAGAGACGCCCGGGTGCCACCATTGTGTGGACCGCCCGGAGGACACGGTGGAGCATACGGTAGAGGTGTGCCCTGCTTGGGCAGAGCACCGCCGTGTCCTCGTGGGGGCGATCGGCGGCGGCGATCTCTCGCGCCGGGCCTTGGTACAGGCCATGGTCTGGAGTGAGGAGGAATGGCAGGCGGTTGCCTCCTTCTGCGAAGCAGTAATGCTAGCAAAGGAGGCGGCCGATCGCGTGAGGCAACGGTCCTCACGCCCCAACCGCTGCCGGGATTCCGATCCTGATTTCCGGCCACCGTAGGCGCGGGCTTGCGGACGGCGAGCAATGGGTGGCTCGTTGTCCGAACGTCCGGTAACTGTCCGGACCGAGCCCAAATTGTCGACGGCGCGTAGTGTTCCACGCGCACCTCAGGGAGATGTCAGCAACCGTAGGGGCCCAGCAGGGTCGTGGCCTACTGGGGCCATGGGTGATGCGAAAGTGATCCCCGGGGCCCTGGAAAAATGGCAAAGAAGGAACAGGAGTGGGTTTTTAGTCAGTAAAAGTCTGACACTATCTCTCGCTCCGCCCAAGAGCGGGGGATGTCATTAGATGATTTTCCCACCCGAAAAAAAATAAAATCCTTTTAGTGTTTTTTTAGTGTAGTCGGTTTTTTTTTGTAAAAAGTTTTTTTATTGCTTTATATGGCTGGTTATATAATGCTTTGCGCTAATCCATCCTTTTTTTAATTAGTACAAAAATAAAGTTCAGCTCTATCCGTACCCGTTAATGATCATATTTTTGTAGTCAAAAGTAAAAACACGAAATCCCAAAATAGTCCACGAAAATTTGCCATAATTGGTAAATTCATATTAGAATCAATCATTCATAACAATTGCTACTAGAAAATAATACGCGCAGTGGTTTTCCATTTTGATCGTCATTTATTCATTCGTTCAATAGCCTGTACAATATTTCCATAAATAGAGTGACATTTGGGATATAAACAAACGCTAATAACTTTGATGTTTATGAAAATTATTCATTGAGACTTTACTTAAATAATAACAAGACCTTTTCTAATAAGCCCTGTAAGTATTTGTACTATTTAAAAATTAGTGGAGTATTTATTTTTACCTCTATCATGCCTAACTATTGTTTTAACTATATCATCCTGCTCATTATCATTATTAGTCATTTCGGTACTACTATTATTATTACCATTAAAAGGTTTTTAAATTATTATAAAATTATACTTATATTAATTGGGTATATTGTGTGTGTATTTTTCTGAAATAAACTATTCTGAAATCGTTATCCATAGAACAATTTGAATGAAGAAGTGTTTTTACGTGTCGTTGTGATTAGACTAGTCTTAAAGAATAGTATACGAGTTAATTCCTTCACAAACTAACTAGTGACTACGATAAGGCTGTTTTGCTTAGCTGTTTTGTTTATTTTACCTGCTCTCCGGTGCTTTGAAGAACGCTCACCCATCCTCGAACAGCCCTCCTTTCTACCAGATTATTCCTGTTATTTAACCAGAAGCTCGTTCAAATCACGTCCATTAATCACTTTCGAAGTCAACAGTAGATCGCCTGTCTTCGTCTCGGCCACGCGGAAGAATTCTCAACGTCTCGAGGTCTAGAACTGTTGCCTCTGACGTTTGACCTCATTAAATACATTAAGGAACACAATCTCGTACAGGCTTCTTAGTTATTTTGTTTGTGCATAATATTTAATAAATGCTTGGAGATTTTTTTTACTTTCTGTGGAAGAATGTTTTTGACAAAACTTTGGGTATTGCTAAATTTATAAGCTCTCGTGGGTAGATGCGGATATGACATCGATGCTGCTGCAATGTTTTTAGGTTTCGTATCTCTAAAGGAAAAAACGGAACCCTTAGAGGATCACTTGGTTGTCCGTCTGTGTGTCTGTCTGTTAAGACCCTTTATCTCGGAAACGTGTGGTGGTATCGAGTTGAAATTAAAACCATATGGTCTAAGGTCTGCAGTCCCTTGAAGTTGTGAAAAAATCAAACTTCTAAGTTAACGAAAAAAAAGATACGGCCGTTTATTTCGCAAAAAACGAGCATTTCGACACTCTCAAAGGAATCAAAATTCATAGGGCACTTCTCGTTGACCTAGAATTCTGAAATTTGGCATAAAGCAAGGTCATATAGTATAAATATAGGAATAAATCTGAAAACAAAAAATTTGTTGTTACGTCACACAAAAAAACCTTTTTTGCGTTTCGAAAAATCTTCGACACTCCAATCGGGAATTGAACTACTCACATATGTAAGTTTGTACGATACCCTCAGTGCGCGAGTCTGACTCGCAAATGCCCAGTTTTTTTTCATAGAATTTTTTTAGGCATTCAACAAAAAAAAAATTGTTATCGAATTACCGCGTCGTGTTTATCTGAAGGAGCCTTCATTCGATGAGACTGACAAGATAGTATCATTACTTTAAGTAGGTATGTCCGACGCGATCTGGGGTCCAAGAGTTAGTTTTTGCCTTGGGCAGAGCCAGCGATTGCCATTCAGCACGGTAATGTTGGCAGTCTTTTGGGTACATTACTAGTTGATAGCGATACCGAGGAGATTTCTGACGCCTCAGCGCTGTATTTTAGATTGTTTTAAGCTTTAATTAATCATGTTTTTTTTCTTTATTTACTATAAGTATATTTTTTTTAAATTATTAAAGTTTTGTAACAAACATAAAAATATTATTTTCTCTGTTTTATACTCTGATGATATCAAAGTATAAAACAGAGAAAATAATATTTTCTTGCCTGACAAAAATAAAAAATACTGAATAATTTATTTTAAATGATAGATACCTGAGCAGTAATGGTCTCTTATATAGGAAACTTTACCGTAGCCCTGGAACGGTGTTACCGAGGCGCCCCGGAACGAAGTCAACTAGACCCTCGAATGAAATTTACGCGACCCTGGAATGTAGATACCGTGCCTCTTAAACGGAATTACTGTGGCCCTAGAACAGAGTTGCCTAGGCTCTAGAACGGAGTTGCCGAGGCCTTAGAATGGAATGTCCGAGGCCCTGGAACAGAGTTACCCCAAAAAAAAAAATTACAAAGTACTTTATCTATTTCTAACTTAATTAATTAAATTGCTCTGGCGACTGGGTACTGGGTATAATGCGTACATAGAATAGCTTTTTGGAAGACACGTTACGTGACAGCACTTCGGCGCAAGAAAAAAAGATTCTAGATTCATTTATAATGTTATTTAGTATGTCCAGACATTACAAAGTGGGTCTCGAACTTCACTTTTCGCAAACAAATAAAGATGATTAGTTTCCCAACTTAAATTAAGTAGATCCTACCAACTACAAAGTATTTTAGCAGGCATATTTTTAATTGAATGTAATAAAAACTTTTCCACTTTCATATAAATGATTGTGTCCGACTCAGTTCTGGATACGAAATTAAAAACATGAAGCGTAGCAGCCGGGTACCTGAGCGTAAAACATAAAAGTTAAACGAGGGAACACGACACTTTGACGTATACATAGAAATATGTTGGCATATAAAAATGTCAGTTTGACACTATTCATGCTTACCTTTTGGAGCGTTTTTGCACGATAACCATTAGGCATGAAAACTCATGAGTATAAAATCCTTCTAAAGAATATACGTACGTTTTCAAAAAAAAAACATAATACTAGCTGACCCGGAAAACGTTGTTGTGTCATATAAATTATCAAAGAAAAAATATGGAGTGCGTGTAGGAGAGTAAATAATAATCTACGACCTATTCTCAGACTTATACATAAAAAACCGGGCAAGTGCGCACTTAGGGTTCCGTACAAACTTAACTATGAAAACCGTTCAATTCCCTAATTGAGTTACGAAGATTTTTCCGAATCACAAAAAAAGTTTTTTTTGTGGTGTAACTACAAATTTTCAGTTTTCAGATTTTTTTTTTCCTATACTTGTGCTATGAGACTTAACTTAATTATTAAGAAACAACATCAGAAGTATAGGAAGGACAAAGCAATAGAAAATTGTTAGAAGAACGTAGGTTCATAGCGTGGGAAGAACCTAAATATTGAAAGTTGGAAGAACGGAGATTCTCAGTGTGGGATGAAAATAGATATACCTAGAAAGGGATTGATTGAACGATAGATAAGAATTATTATCGTTTTGAATTATTTTTGTATTACAGAATTAGTGCCCTGATACAGCGCGTGGGAACACGGCAAACCACGAAGCAGCTGGCGAGACGACCGGTATGAGTTGCTTATGAATTGGGAAAAAAATCGTTGGAAGAAATAGAGTTACCGTTGGAAGAAATAGAGTTACCGTTGGAAGGAATAGAGTTAGTGTGGGACAATGACTTAATTAATTTAAGATGCTATGACTCCTAGCTGGGGCAGAGAGCGTCCACAGTAGTCACCCGTCGTGACTGGTCGCTTCAACAAATAATTAGGTACCCAAAAACAATGTTATATATTAATTTATTTTAATTTATTACACACAAAATAATATTTTAATGTAAAATTATGCGATGTTAGATCGCACCCTCGTCGTGCAATGTACAGAATGACGCTATCTAAAATGCTGAAATACGTTACGAAAACACATTTACATATCGTATATTTTAATCTCTATACACAAAACCATTTATCTTGACGCATTTATAAATCAAATTAAGCTACAAGCCTGAAAAAGAGTTTATTTTTTAAGAGTTTATAAAAATATTGAGTAATTAAGATACCATTAAACTTTAAAATTGAATCCTCAAGATATCAACTATATTAACTGAGCAGTTTTCTCAGAATAAAAAATATTAGTTTTTATAATTTATTAACTTTAAAAAAAGTATGCAAAAGCTGTGATCAAAGCCAGACTTTTCAGGTGAAACACTTGGCGGTCAGACTAAAAATACTTAAAACGTAATTCAATCATGGCCGCCATCGACGCGTCGGTTGACGATTCAAACGGTACTCATTCATCAGAAAGTGATCCCAGAACGCTGCTTTATCTACGACGACTTGCAGGCGAGGCAGTGTGTCATGACGGAGCGGAGGTGTCAGATTCATATTTAGTTGCATACAAGACGCGGCAAACACTCATTGCTAATATCCCCGTCATTTGCCCGATTTCGCTGTAATGTGCGGATCTTATTGCCTCAGCATCTGTGCTTTCCTCATTTATCGTCGAGTTGGGAAACACATCACACTAATAGCCCATATTTTATTAAGGCTATTACATAAATTTTATTTAGGTTTGCGTCAAATTAATTTATAGGTCGTTATTTTAACGCTGTGTAGACGATGTTAAAATTCCTTAACTGTGTTATGCTGATGCAAACGTCGCTATGTCGTGCATAAGAAATAGACGTGAGAAAAAATATGTGCCTCCTACATTGAGCACATGAAATTTCAGTTTCATACCATTTATAACGCTATTGTCTTTGTCAGTCGTAGAAAAATAAAAGGACACAAAGAACGTGCCTACGTAGATACCTAGATGTCATTTGATGTAGGTACAGCTGAGAACATCGTTACTATAAAATTCTGAGAGCAAACATCACCAAGGCTGGATAAAATATTTTCTTTGTTACTTTAGTCTATAGTAAAAAAACAATTGGAGGAAAAAAAACAAAAGTAGCTCGTTCACAAAACAAAGGATAGACGGTTAGAAGCGCCGCGAGAGTGTACACACCTCTCAGGTACTTCCTCATCTAAATAAAAGGTGGTGTGGAAACGGTTATCCTGAATACGAAGCTCTTTTTGACCGCGACCGAAAACAAATAAATCAGTGTGGTTTATTTTGCCAGTCGCGTGTCCAATTTGTTTTTCGTGAACTAATTCGATAACATTTTATGTTGAATGAGTAACCAATACGAAACACCGCAATATTTGCGAGACCATTTTGTTTAAAAATTATAAATTCTGTGTTTCAAAATTAAATTAAAAACAAACGTGTAACATAAAATTGACACAGCCCCGTTTACGTTACCTATACAATTTTAGGTGACCGCAATTTAAAGTTTTAATGAGTTAGTTACCCTTAACGCGAAGACGGGATACTGTCGGCATATTAATCATGTTTATTTAGAAACATGTTAGGGACTATGTAATACTCTCACGTCGAGTAAACAGTCTGTAAAAGTAATAACTTCACCTAGTGACACAAAAATGATTTCGTTTATGAAAACATTTAATACTTGTAGATTACAAGTGGTATTTATATCTGAAATATAAATACCACTTGTATTCCACAAGGCCGAATCGAAAAGTAAAATTAATAAGTAACTTATTTTATCCTACGTACTTAATATCTTGTTGTTAGGGGCTTAAAACCAATACTATTAAGGTTCAATTTACCATTTTAATTATTGAGAAAATATTTCTTAGAAGGTGTACCTCATCCTGGGTCTCGTGAGTTTACTTCTAAAGTAGTATGGATAACAAACGCACATTTATAGCTTCTGTACCTCACGAGGATAGTATATCCTTCAATGTTCATCCATCGTGACGTTCGATGCCCGGCCCCTCGTATTTTAACTATCCCTTAGGACAGGAACATCAAAGTTGAAACTAACGGCAAAAATTCGTTACACAAACTTTGGGAGAAACTAAAAGCAAAAATAGGATAAGAAATCAAAATGTACCCCATGGAATCAATGGCTATGGAAAAGCTAACATGAGTTCGGTTAAAATCCGTATGATCTTTTAAACAGTACTCTATACATATTTAAGGGCGTCGCTGGGAGATGGTTTTAAAAAGGTCTCCACGACTCTAGTACGCAAAAGGCAATGGCAGGAATACGGTATGTTTTAGTCAATAACAATCTGACACTCCCTCTCGCATCACTCAGAGCAAGAAAAGCTGTTTGATGATTTCCTACCCACAAAACAGAAAAATACCGCAAGGGAACTGCGGTTTAAAGTCAGGTCATCAAAACCAAGGATGACAAGTGTTTGTCATGAAATAACATATAATATATGTATGACATTGGCGCTGAAAGGATACGGAAGTTTTGTTTTTATTCACTGACAAGGTTTTTAGGGAGGGGTGGCGTTATAGAAACATCTGAATGTGACTTCTTCGATTCATGAGCATTCTCTTTTGAATATTCTTCTTTGGTATTTTTACATGTACCTACGAACCAAAGCTAAGCAAAGCTCAAGGTTCCAAAGTTCAAAGTTTTGTACACTAAAAAAAAATTTAAAAAAGTGTGTTTATTATCTTAAAAATCTATACAATTAAGTTGCCGGGGCTTCCCAGAAAGTAATCCGAAGATACTTGTGATGGGATAAACCTCGCTCTTCCTCTATTAATTAACAATTGTTTCGTTGTGCTAATTAGGTATAAGTTACACATTTTTTATAAAACCATTAAAAAGAAAAATGAAAAATGAAAATCGTGTTTATGGCAATGTGTGAAAACTAGAGTGTGTTTTGTATAAATGTGTGTTTATAGATGTGTTTATGAGTGTGTGAATGTATATTTTGTGTGTGTGTGTATGAATGGGTGTGTGTGTGTGAGTGGGCGTGTGTGTGTGTATGAATGGGGGTGTGTTGGAGTATGTGTGCGTGTGTGTGTGTGTATCTGTTGGAGTGTGTGTGTGTGTATGTCTGTATGCATGTCGTTTAACACGGAGTCGGCAAAATATCTTCCACGGCATCATAATTAAGTGTGAAGAGCCATTCCGTCAATGTCTTCTTACACTCATACAGCTGCATAGGGTAAATGTTAAGTATGCGATTGAACGTGCTGAGTATGTAGGGGCTACTATATCACACCGTCTTTTTTTAAGTTTGGCATGGTTAAAGGGTAGAATTTTGTGATATCTTAGTACCATGTGTAGTATGTGGAATTTTCTAACAGAGAGCAGCTTAGAGGTTGCGTATAGAGTTTCAGTAGGGAACCTGTAGGGCTTACAGTACATGACCTTAATCAAGGATCTCTGTGCCCTCTCTAGATCTATAAAATACGACTTAGCTGCTCTACCCCATACCGAGATACAATATATGATTACAGATTGGGCCAGTGCGATATAGATTTTATTCTGTAGTTCTGTATTCATAACATGTCTCAAAGATTTGAAAATCCATATGAGTTTTCTTACCCTCCCTATAGTTAGTTCGAGGTGTGGGTACCAGCTTAACCTTTGATCTACAACAATACCTAGGTACTTGACGGAATTTACCTTTTGAATTACAGGGCAACTGCAGGTAGATTGGGTTGGGGTATGACAAGAGTGTATTCTAATGTTAAAGTCAGGCGCAGGCTGAGAGTTTGCGTATTTAGTGAAGTAGACATAGTTGGTTTTTTGGGTATTTAGCGTAAGAAGATTCTCACATAGCCAATCACTAACTCTAGCCAGACCCCTCTCCGTCATCCGCGTAGGACAGTATCCTCGCACCGTTGATAATAAGGTTACAGAGTTCATTAATATAAATCAAAAAGAGCGTCGGGCCGAGGACACTGCCCTGCAGGATGCCATACGTAAAATAATAACAATTTTAGACTTTAGAAAACTTAAATCCATGGGTACAATTGTAATCTTATCGCTGACAGCAATATCTACCAGGCAACCTTAGGATGGACTATAAGAACTTAAAAGGGAAAATATTTTCAGCTTAAATTATTCTATAATACAAGATGATATTTATTGTATATGTCGGTGAAGTCAATAGTACGGAAGCTTGAGAACGAATGAACGAGCTAAGTGAAAAGTGGCACATGTCACTTTGACAGAATCCGCGCTGACGTTTGCACGAACCGAGTAGATAAAAGGGCCGACCGCAGAGGTCCGTGGCTCATTCCTCTGTCGGCAGCTGTGCGTACAACGTCTTAGTGTCGGGGACTGTCTCACTGCCCGTTGTGTAAAGTGAATACCTAAAGCTTGCATCATAATAAATCAGTTGTGTGATCTAAAATAGTTTGTTTATTGCTCGTTACCCAGCCATCGCCCACAAGACATAGTCTCTGGACAGAGCTTCAATGATGATCGGCATCCTGCGCCGACATCAGAATTGGGATTCCGAGCAAATAAACAAGAGCAGCACGAAGGTTACGTAACGCCGGTCACGAAGAAAATAGCAAGAGCCAAGACAAGTAGCGGTCATTATTTGAAATGAAAAATTAGAAAGTGAAGACCTGGAATAAAGCACTGGACCGAATAAGATTCAAAGTTCCGTTAATGAATGTCATTATCAGTTTTGGTCTGATTAGGTTTTTTCTGGGGTTTTTCCCTAATCCTGAGCAACGAATGTTGGACCATGATGACATTGTTTCCCCAGAAAGAAATAGGAACTGACTAAATCACCGTGTACTACCCAGATTGTGACCGGGACAAGACCGACGCAAATGCATGTTCACGATGTACCATTTTCCGGTACGTGCTTTGCTGATAATCCGAAGTCACCAGTGATTACAGCAAGAATTACAAACTTTTAGTTACCTGAAGTGTAAAATGCAAAGTGCAGTGCGTGTGTGTGTGTGCATGCCTGAGATGCAGTGTGTCAAGTGCGCTACCCGATCAGAAAATATTTGACACAAAACGTATGAAGACATCTCAAACGTCACCTGTCAAATGTTTCCACTGTGGAAAAATTGGACGAAGCAGGCTGTGTTTTCATAAGCAAGAAACAGTAGGAAACCGACAGAATAACGTGATATTCAAGCTTCAAGACTCAATCCCATGGTCAGCCACATCGTATGCTGCAAATGTGGAGAACAAGGTCACATCTCCTTCCGGTGTCCTGATGAAAGTGACGCAGCGGTGACGGTGACGCCAAGGCATCACGTAGCGAGCGAGAGGTTGACTGACGGGTGTTGTCGATCCTACGCCAGGAACAAGGTCAGGTATTCACATTCCATTTCAATTCTGGTGCTGAGTGTTGTCTCTCTCTCACTTTAAAGTCTGTCATCACTATTTCACGGCAAACGTAAACACAGTATTGTTACATTGAAGGGTCAGTTCAGTGTGTTCAGATCTATTTGCGAAGTGATATTTGGGCCGTGAAATATTGTTGCAAGGGTTCAGTTCAAATAGTAAAAATTGCTAAAGTTCACGACGTAAACAATTGTAATTACAACTACCCTCATTAGATCCAGTAGATACCGTTTCGATTTTTTTATGACAGTGATAATTCCTCCATAGATAATTTTGACTTTATTGACACTGACGTGTGACGTGTGTCGGTATGCTACAAACGCGTGTTGTACAAAGTAAACTTATCCGTTTGATTGACTCCTATTTGACTTTATAAAGATGACCATAGCGGTCTAGCGCGGAAAAATTAATAATGCGTGAGCGGGTAGATGATTGTTGCTGGTAAATATTATTCGACCGAGTAATTCGGTGTTTGTTAGCTCTTTTGACCTAAAAAACTCGACCGGTCAGATATAATGAGCAAAGATTACTGTAAACCAAATAACAATGTGCCTAACCGAGATACCACTCACCTTAGACAAAATAACTCGTTTAAATAGTGCGCGTTATTTTACAAAATTAGATTGTGTATCAGGCTTTCAGTAGTATGATAGCGGACAGCCGGTAGAAATATTTGACCATGCCAATCAGTTTCAAAATGCGATCTGAGTTTTCCAACGGACGATTGTTGTTGTTCTAGGCGAATCGGTAAATGCCTACGTCGTAGTTTGAGTTGTCAATATTTTGATTATTTAGGAAACTATTAAGAGGGATGTCGGGAGACTTAATGTAGTTTTACAAACGTTGACTAAAGCCGGATTTTCATTAAATTTGAGAAAAATGGTTGTTTTTGATAATGCAACTCAAGTTACTAGGGTATGAAATTAAGTCAAGTAGTGAAGTTAGGAGGAATAGGACCTAATAGCAGAAAGCAGGTCACGTACATTCGACTCTGCCTCCACCGTTTATCTTAGCTCGGTTAGGGCAGTTTATAGGTCTAGTAGCTTACTTCGGGCGGTTTGTGCCTAAGTTTACTCCTGTTATGGGTCCGTTCTAAAGATTTGATGTGTAGTAAAGTTTCTTTTTCTTGGCAACAGCGCCACGAAGACATTGATTAAGAAATAATTTCAATTCTTATGAAAGAGTCGGTTTTAATGATTTAAGCCTCTCAAATACGTAGTAGAATTGCATACTAATGTCAGTGAAACCATAAGATAAGGCTGGATTCAAAGCAGGAGATGCCCTGTAGTAGTACCATACGTGAGTTATCGCGAAACTATCTCCCATTGCTTGATCATAAAGATAATTTACAGTCGGTTTATAGTCGGTTAGAAGGTAAAGCTAAAAAGAACTCTCTGGTAATTAGTTACGTGCTGAACAAACAAAAACAAGACTACGAAACTTTTAAGGTTCTGATTAAAATAAATGGTAGTTAAAAGAATTTAGAGTTCTGTGATTCAATTAACATTATCTTACACTTGGTCGCGACGGGATTTTCACGTGTGATAAACGTGTGATGTTCGTGTTAGAACCAATGCTAATAACGACTGTAGAGACAAAAAAACCGTTTGTGGTAGGGTTCATTAGGCGAAGTCTAACTCGTGATTAATTGTTCAGTTACGGACGCTAAACCAAACGACGAAGGCAGGTGGTCCCTTAGCACTGTTAATTGACAAGGCTGCGTTTTCTCTACCGTTGATGACAAAAGACGATGTAGACTCAGAGTTAAATTTTAGTAGGTACCGTGAGAAATGATGCGTTACGCCATATAGAGAGTGCCTAGCAACCTATGAAAAGTGTAAGTTTAATCTGACGAAGGCGGAAGTTGATAAATTTTTGATAAGAGACTTTTTCATATACGAGCAGAGCAAGTAAACTGAGTAAGATCCATTTAAAGATTAATTTGAAGTAATAGAGAGAGAAAGAAAATCAGCGCATAACTGATAAAATTGGGGTAGAGTAAAGTAGTAGAGATAATGAGATTATTAAGTTTACATGATGATCGGACTATACCAGATTTGATTTGTAGCCGTAGCTTAGTAGAAATCGGTATCTAGTGGTCACAGTAGTCCGTGAGTACGCGGTATTGCGATCAAACCTGGGACGTAATGTGGGAAACCATTAAGTCGTGAGAGACTTGGCAATCCTGGAGGGATGCGCAGGAATGGTTGAGTGACTAGAGGTTACTGGGCTATAAATAGCCAGAGATCACGTGCAGAGATTAATGATTAGTGTTTTGGATTAGTTTGATTGATTTGGTGGAGAAGTTACCATGATAATTAATTCACGGTTATGCTCTAAATATTCTGATTATTGATTTTGATATTGAAACGATATAGAAATTTTGATGTTAATTTATTTTCTTTAATTGAACTTAGCAGTACTATGAACAGTAGTGAGAATTAGCAGGTTAGTTAAAAGAAATTTAGAGTTTCGATACATCTCGAGTTTTGTTGAACCTTCATAATTTACGGTTGACGCAGTGGTTGAGCGATTGACTGCTGCGCTGCGCGTTGCGGGTTCGATTCCCGCAGGGGGCTGACGTTGTTATGGCCTACAGAGAGAGGGATAATAGAATATGAGGTTCCGGTTGAATTAGATGTATAGGAAGTAGGTGGGGAAAGTGATCATGGCACTATTTAATCACTGCTGCCTTAGAATTAAGGAACGATTAGTGAGTTATCCTCGTTTACGTTGGTGCGTAAACGAGATGAGTCGTTGTAGCGACGCAATTAGTGAGTTATCCTCGTTTACGTTGATGCGTAAACGAGATGAGTCGTTGTAGCGACGCCTGTAGTGAGTTATCCTCGTTTACGTTGGTGCGTAAACGAGATGAGTCGTTGTAGCGACGCAATTAGTGAGTTACCCTCGTTTACGTTGGTGCGTAAACGAGATGAGTCGTTGTAGCGACGCCTATAGTGAGTTATACTCGTTTACGTTGGTGCGTAAACGAGATGAGTCGTTGTAGCGACGCCTGTAGTGAGTTATCCTTGTTTACGTTGGTGCGTAAACGAGAGGAGTCGTTGGTGCGACGCCTGTAGCGAGTTAACCACGTTTGCGTTGGTGCGTAAACGATTTGGATTTATGGTTAGATTGGGAATTTCATTATACATAGTCACTCATGATCAGGATGTCTAGTGTGTGTGAGAGTTTACATGTTTGGGAGCGCACTCACGGTGCGAGAGTAATTCCTGATGTTTGTCAGGAGTGACCGAGCTATATGATACTGCGAGATGTATTTTGTTTCAGATCAACACACAGAGACCGACGCCTTGTTTGGAAGTCTCGTCGTAGACCGTCTTCTGGCTGAGGTGGTGAACTGGTGGTGATGAACACAGCGATGGATGTCTTGTTGGGACGTCTCGTCAATGGATATCATCCAGCTGAGGTGACGATGATGACTAACACACAGGGACGTGTGTTCCGCAGGATGGCCGTGTCGGTGAAGTCAATAGTACGGAAGCTTGAGAACGAATGAACGAGCTAAGTGAAAAGTGGCACATGTCACTTTGACAGAATCCGCGCTGACGTTTGCACGAACCGAGTAGATAAAAGGGCCGACCGCAGAGGTCCGTGGCTCATTCCTCTGTCGGCAGCTGTGCGTACAACGTCTTAGTGTCGGGGACTGTCTCACTGCCCGTTGTGTAAAGTGAATACCTAAAGCTTGCATCATAATAAATCAGTTGTGTGATCTAAAATAGTTTGTTTATTGCTCGTTACCCAGCCATCGCCCACAAGACATAGTCTCTGGACAGAGCTTCAATGATGATCGGCATCCTGCGCCGACATATATAAAAATATTAAGAAATTGTAGCACACAGTCACGCGTAAGCGTATAAAAGTTTTTTCATACTTTAAATTTTATTATACACGTTTACACGAAGCTTATATTCAATTTAGCTCAGAAAATTAAGTTAATTTGTTATTTTGCGTGAGCGATGACGTCATTAGCGTAAACAATAAATTATTGAAGCCATTACACGAGTCAGGGGCTGAGCCTATTCTTAGTAAGTAAATACAATAACAAGCATGGAGGACGAGGTCGACACTGGCGAAGTTTTGTTTCGCGACTCACTGGCCATCCCTTCGCTAACTGAATAACAGCAATAAGAGAGAGCCTTTCCTCCGGTGAAAGAGGAACTAACTACATACAATCTAATAAGAAATCGGCGATAAGGAAAACGTTTCATTGACAAAGAATAAATAGACTGCTCAGTTCTTTTGCCGCGATAAACATATTACAAACGTTAGGGACCTAATAGACGCACATAACCTAAATGTGACATTTATTTTGTGGTATATTGTCCTGTCAGAACAATATTATATTATGTTTTCTTGGTTTTATTAACAATGTTGAGTTGTATTAGTGTTTGCTCGGGTCTAAGTGATTTATGTCAGTATTCTAGAATAGCAAACCTTGCTTATGAAACAATATTTATAAGTACCTTATTATAAATAAATGTAACTGTGTTCATCATTCTCATCACGACGTCCACTGTTGGACATAGGCCTTCCCCAAGTATCGCCACAACGTACGGTCCTGTGCGTCTCGCGACCCTCACCAGGTCGTCGGTCCACCTTGTGGAAGGCCATTCAACGCTGCGTCGTTCGATACACGGTCGCTACACCAGAACCTTTTGGCCCCAATGACCATCTGTTCTGCGAGCAATGTGCTCTGCCCATTGCCACTTAAAGAACAACGGTGATGAAATTGTTGATGAAATTATTAAGTGTCTACATATGATATATACCGGAACAATAATTTACTACGTTTTATCAAATCAAGTTAATGGCCAGTCTCTTAAAAGGCCCTAATTTTTTATAGAAATAAAAAAGAATGGCCAGTCTCAGTATCGCAAAAAATCGTCTTAATTAGATACTGAATTGGATATTGAGTCCAAATTTAAAACATGCATTAAACGCACACTATGTAGACAAGCGTATTATAAACTGGAAGATTATATCCTTGACAAAAACGCTTGGCTAAATGCCGGTCCTGCTCCACAGCCACAGCCTTCAAATTAGTTTTAGTTTTTTTTTTAAATATAAATATTGGAAGAGATACTTACTATTCCCCTTTTTGTATTATTGTTTTCGAAATGTTTCTTTTTTTATTTTATTTGTTTATTTTAATAGAGCTTATGATCATTTATTGCCTTTTGCATTTGGAAACAATAGCATTGTATAATGTAGAAGCACTTTTTTTCAAGTTTTGTAAATGAGAAGTACCATGGAGCATTTTTATTAGGTTACAACTTGTTTGACATTACGAGCATGGCTGTTGAGAGTTTGTCATGCTCACTCAAATGTCTCGCTGATGGTGGCACGTGTTATTGGGTCATTCAGTTCCCTTCAAAATGGTTGAGCTGAGTGAGGCTGATGCACGCGTCATGTTCGTGAACGGGTGCCGTCAGTTGAGACTGGTCATATCTTAGCTGCCAGTGGCTTAATTCAATTTCTATGTTTTTAATTAGTTTTTATTCTTACTTATCTACATTGTGCTCACATATTAGAAGCGACAAGAAATATGTAACCAAGATTTATGTAACTCATAATATGATTTAAAAGAGTGTCCATGGAGTTTCTTGCACGTTCTTCTCCATGGAGATCTACGCTTTGGAACGTGCAATTTAGCTTTACTTCTTTTCTTTTTTTGACTGACCGACATTTTTACAATTCAAAAGTGCCTGTAATTGGTCTATTTGAAATAAACGTTTCTGATTTCTGATTTCTGAATTGGCTAGATTTTTTACGATAGTAAATAATCATGACACGACATTATCATATGACATCTTGTCGTTCGTTCAAAAATGCGTTTATTGATTTTTAAAATTCATAAGGAGGTACGTAAGTATTATTGACATAATATACGTAATTTACCAACTTTAAACTGGAATATCTTTAATACGTGGATTCCATTAATAGTAATGTGTAAGACAAGATGGTTTAGAAAATAAACTATATACTTTTATATATTTTTCATCACTTGACGCTATAAGAAATACGTCAGCAAAATTTCGTTCGAGTCTGCCATCATAGGTGGATTCATTGGGTTATGTCGATAACCTTGGTTTTCCTGCAGATATCTTCAATCTGTATTCCTTTTATCTAAATCAAATATATAATTAGTAATAAACCTTAATGTTAATTTATATGTAACCAAAAATGTACGAGTATATACAGGGTTTTTGGTGCATCGTGTGCCAAATTGAAATGGTCGACGGAATGGGTCATCTGCTATCCTTTCAGACCTCTAAACACTTCTCATGCCCTGTGGATTTTTTTCATCGACTTTTTATTGTTTTATGAAAATAAGGCCCAAATTTTTCATTCAAATACAAATTTTAAAAAATATATATGGCGTAGACTCTGAATTTTAATTTTATTTAGATGTGTATTGCATTATAGTACTTTTAAATTTAAAATTAGTGACATTAGCTATCTAGTTTTTTTTTTTTTATTTACTTGAAAAGTTTTGGACTTGAATTAGAGCTGTCCATGTTACAGCTATTTACTTGGCGATAAAAAAAAAACCAAAAGCGATCGGATTGTTCCAACTTCCTCAAAAATTCTCTAGTTTATCCTCTTGCTAGTGATGTGCCACATGCCATAAAAAATTTTGTGAATTCGCTAGATTTGTGAATCGACTCACTTATGATTCACTCACGAGTTACTTACTATACTAATATTCAAAATTATGATTTAAAAAATATTTTTGCTTAAATGGTACCTGAAAAACCTATTAAAAATGTTATCTCACTCTTATAAGGTAAAATCTGTCTCGTATCTCGTAGGAGGTAATACGAGTTCTTACAATAACTGTCGAAATACGAAACAGATGTTGAGCCTGCATTCACAACAACGGCCAACAATTTGAGCAGGATTTGTAAAAATTATGAAATAAATGTTAAAAATGCAATTTAATTTTTTTTATTTCTATTAAAACCCAGGAAAAGAGATATATCACTAGGTGATATGTGTATTAGACATATCACTAGGTTTTGTAAACTTTTGTGAAAGCAGTAAGTAATGTTTACACATAATGACCTAGTGATATGTCTAATACACATGTCACTAGGTGATATGTGTATTAGAGGTAGACCCATTGCATACATACTGTGTATGCTCTGGGTCTCTTAAACTGACGGAGCACACGTAAAATAGCCATTTGCAAAATTACAATTTGAGTTATTTAGTGTATCCTTGATCTCAATAAATAAATATATCATATACCTTCTACTTACTGTTGTTATTGAATTTATAAAATTACAACACTTATATATACAAAAAATTGACAGTACAAGGTGTAAAGCAACAATAAATATAAGTAAAACAATGCACGAAAATGAAATATTAACTCAAAAACAAGAACGCTTAAGGAAAACATTTTCTTAAGTTAACGGCTGTTAATTTACGCGAAAAATTGACCATTATTTTTAAGAACGAAATATTTTCCTGCACTCAGGTTATTAATTGAAATTTTCTTTGCAGGATTAGAAGGATCTAACGGGAAAATTATAAGGAGTTCTTTACTTTTCTTTAACAATTTAAGTCCGTAGTTCGACTAATTCTAATAAATAAGGGTACTTGGAGCATGTTTTGATCCTCTAAAGCCCGAGGTTAGCTACACTAGTCCCGTAAGTACGGCCAATCGAATTCACCAATAAAATCTGGCCATTACACCACACTTTCCGACCGCCATTCATTGGTTAATCGCGCATACGGGCTCTGACAAGATTTATTTTCAATCTTCCTCGTGCTAACTAGATGGTTACGATTTCTTGTTTCCAACTTCTTTGATTTGTGTATCTATTAAAGAAAAGCATAGTCCGACGACTAAAAGAAGTAAGTCATAAGGGACAACTATACAGTAATTGACTACAATTTAAGGCTCAATATAGCTGATTACAAATGGGTTCCGAGAAATCAAATTACTAGGAAACTTATTTATGATAAATGATATTTTGCAAATAAGTTTAATAAAAAAAACACTTTTCTCGTCAATTTTTTTTTCGTCAGTTTAAACTAGATGAGATTTTTTTTTCTTTTTTTTTAGGTGGGAAAATCATCTTATGATAAATCCCGCCCTTGGGCGGAGCGAGAAATAGTGTCAGACTTTTACTGACTAAAAATCCACTCCTGTTCCTTCTTTGCCTTCGTCCCACGGCCCCGGGTTTCACTTTCACTCTACCCCTGGCCCCAGTAGGCTAGATGAGGTCGGTGTTTCCTAGCTGACTACCCTAGAAGAAACACCGAAACAAACTCAGGGGTCAAAGTCTCTTTTAACGTCCATACAGTAAACATGTAATGGTCAAATCATATGAGAACCATGCAGATAAGTGTCTCAGATGGTCTTTTAAAGAAAAAATCACACAGCTTTGAGTGGACCTATTCAGTCAGTGCAAGCATTTGTCAGTATTCGTGTAGCTCAAACTTGGGACTAGTTGGGACTACTAATTTAACTAACTATTCAACGTAACGTCACAAAGCATCACACTTTTATTTCAAGAGGCGCTTCTAGCAGTGGCTTCACACGCGTAAAAGTATAAAATATATAATATGTCACTCAGCCATAAAGCAGCATTGTACTGTTGAAATATTTTTAAGATCTTTCCGTTTTTAAATTTATTAATTACAAACGTAAATATAAATCTTTTCCCTTTATAATATTACAAGCTGGCTCAGCAAACATTATTCTACCATATAAATAAATCAAAGATGAAATGAGGGTGTGGGAATGGGACAGCAAGAAACAATATACAGCTCATTTTCAGACCTACCAAATATACACAAAAAAATTAATAAAAATCGGTCAAGCCGTTTCGGGGGAGTTCAATAACGAACACTGTGACTCGAGATTTTTATATATTAGATTATTAGGTATAGATTGAAGAAGAAAAAAAGTAACATCGACATTTTGTCAATTATATAAGTATAACGAAGTCGCTGTGGCGATGTCATGTTAGGTATAAAGAGCGAATAAATAAAATTAACGGTCCGGGAAGTGGCTACTTCTGTTAACAAAATTGTATTTTTGTCTGCTTGAAAAAGTCATGAAGAACGCTTAAAACATTTTCAGTTACTCTTTATACTTATCTACTTAACAAAAACCATTCCAACATCTGTACAATCACCAACAAAAAGTCGACCGCTCACGTCAAAAGAAAAACAATTTCAACGAACGTCTTAATCGAATCTATACTGAATCTCGTTTACGATGTACAAAATCGTCTTTTTCCGTTCTTTATAGCAAAGCAGTTTAGTGATTTAATAGAATTAAAGGCGTACTGTTCTCGTAAGTACGTCAGTACAAAACCCAATCAGGCTGGGCTGTTTCTGAGCGCGCTTGATTTGGTTATTGTCGACAATGGGTTTACAGCCAACGAACGACTGCAGTAACATCGTTAGCGATAAAAGTCGTTTGTCAAATAAAACTGTATCGCTTTTAATTTTGTTCGTGATAGTATTATTTGCGTTGAATGGTAGGTTCGAATAGGAACTGTTTTGTGGATGTTCGTTATATACGTTTGTAGTGTTAGTGGAAAACGTATTGTATGAACAATGTGGAGGAGCTTTTTAGGCCAGAGGGTGCTGTTCTTTATTTCATAAATTATTGTCGATTACAAGACACACTATAACGATTCATATATTTTTTGATATAAATATTTTGTAAATATATATTAAATAATATATAAAATAATGTTTTATATATTAGGAACTAACTTCTGCCAGTGGCTTCGCCTACGTGAAAGTAGATAATAATATATTCAATGTCACTCAGTGATAAAGTAACATTCTAATGGGGAAACAATTATAGAATTCGGACCTTAACCTTTACCTTTTTTTTGGTTTATTAACCTTTTGAGTGTAATAAAAAAAAACGCGAATCTTTCCTCTTTGTAAATGACTAACTAGCTTCTGCCAGCGGCATCGCCCGCGTCCCCATGTCACTCAGTTATACGGTAAATAATAATAATGGCGAAAGAATTTTTAAAATCGGTTCTTTTTTTAACCGACTTCAAAAAGAAAGTTATATGTATATGTATATTTATATCGTATGTATATTAATCTATATCTCTATGTATATTTTTTTATGTATGTTCACTGATTTCTCGGTCAATTGTGGACCGATTTTGAATTTTTTTTTTTTATTGAATGGGTTTTTTTTTTCGGTGGGAAAATCATCTTATGACATCCCCCGCTCTTGGGCGGAGCGTGAGATAGTATCAGACTTTTACTGACTAAAAACCCACTCCTGTTCCTTCGTTGCCTTTCGTACCAGGCCCGAGTCTTCCTTTCAGAATCAGACCCTTGGCCCCAGTAGGCTTCGACCCTGATGGCCCCTACAATTGCTGACATCTCCTTGAGGCACGCGTGAAACAGTACGCGCCATCGACGACTTGGGCTCGGTCCGGACGGTTACCGGACGGTCGGACGGCGACCCACCCATTGCTCGCCGTCCACAAGCCCGCGCCTACGGTGGCCGGAAATCGGGATCGGAATCCCGGCGGCGGTTGGGGCGTGAGGACCGTTGCCTCACGCAATCGGCTGCCTCCTTTGCTAGCATTACTGCTTCGCAGAAGGAGGCGACCGCCTGCCACTCCTCCTCGCTCCGGACCATGGCCTGTACCAAGGCCTGGCGCGAGAGATCACCGCCGCCGATCGCTTCCACGAGGACACGGCGTTGCTCTTCCCAAGCGGGGCACACTTCCACCGTGTGCTCCACCGTGTCCTCCGGGCGGTCCACGCAATGGTGACACCCGGGCGTTTCTTCCGCACGAATCCGGTGTTGATTGAATGGGTATGCTTCCGACTTGGTCCCATAAAAATATTGATATGATCTGACAATGAACCTAGAAAATATGGAACGGAACTCCTCATATAGTAGGATCACAGCAGAACTGTCGTAACAAGTAAAATTGCTTTGTTTATACTTGTATTCCGAACTGATCTGATGATGAAACCGGAAGGTAGGCACCGGAACTCCGTAATAAATCAATGTAACCTAATCGTGTTTGGGATTATTAGAATTTTCATGAGATGCACTCTGGCTATAAGGTACCATCAAGCTAATCTGATGATGGAAGGTAGGCACGAAAACACCATAATAAAAAATGTAGCCTAGCCGTGACTTGGCTTATTGGAATTGTCATGCAATGTTTTAATGATTAAATACTATAGAAGTTACATACTATTCAAGTTTGGCTGATAGGTAGGTGCGTAAAATAAAAAAACATTTAAAAAAAATACAACCTACTTCAATGTAAATTTTTACAAAAAAATACAACCGACTTCAACGTAAAAAAAAACACTAAAAACTGCCAAATAACTTTAATTTCAGAAGTCGGTGTTAAATAACGAAGAGACAACTATTATAGAAACACCGACTACCGAAATTAAAGTTATTTTGCCCTTTTTAGTGTATTTATTTTAAATTAAAGTCAGTTGTATTCTTTTGTAAAAAGTTTTTTTATGAATTCATTCATTACAAACCAAAAATACAAATCTATCCTATTTATAAAATTATTTCTATTATTAGACTATATTATAGCATAGAAATATAAATAGATTCATAACCCTACTCTTCTGTGGATAAAATAAATATATTAATTAAATATTCTTCAAAAAAGTCAAATTTCCTATACTTCAAATCCCACTTAACTTTATATTTTTATACCCTTTTATTTAATCAAGTTACATGTACGATGCAACATTACACTTCAGCAAACTTAAAGATATCGTGAGCTCCATGTGCACGGTTTAGAACAATATGGTCAAAGTTTGGTCGTTTATTATGGCAGGCTGTGTAAACTGCGTTCAACATGAAAATTCTTTTAGATGGTAGAGATTAAGCAGAGTCAGTGACGAGAGTACACTTTTATTCATATAAATTAGGCATATTTGTTTTTAAAGGGACTTTATTTTCACTTTGCGAGTATATTTCCTAAATGTAATTCATAACTTTGCAATACCCAGTACCTAATTGTACCATTCATACAAACTGCAAGCTGAATGGTACAAATTAACACGATTTTAGCAAAATATTTTTGTTAACATGATTTAGTATTTCAAATTATTTTATTCATAGTTTAAAACTCGCTACCGCCTCATCCCCCATCAATTTACATTTCGTTTGCAACTACAGCTGAATCACAAATAGGTAAGTGGAAATGTGAGGTAGAGACCACATTTAAAATTAGCGTGATGTATATTTTGGCTAAATTAGTTAGCACTGGAAAATAATTGCAATTAAAAGTGAAAAATTCAAGGATTTTATTATATTTATAATGTTTAAAGAAAGAAGATCAATAACTTAGTGAGGGCCGATGGATAAAAGAAGCACAGAATCTGTCGATGTGTGTGACAAAAATATACATGCAATGGACTACCTATACATGTATTACAATACATTCATAATACAAGACAGACTGACAAGACAATTGGCATAAGTAGTAGGACCTTTGATGTAAAGTGGTCCTAGACTCACACCGTAGCCACCAACAGGTTAGCGGAGTGATATAGACTGAAGTGATAACTTTATGAAAGACAGATGCTTACCTAACTGGGGAAAAATATCTGCAGTATAGAACACCAACCCGACTGTTGAGTCGGGTCCTGGGTTCGATACCCAGGTCGAGCACGAAGTGCTATTGTGTTTTTCTATCAGAAATTATTCTGTAGTTGCCCGGAGTTTGGAAGTTGGCGGTGTGATAACCCTGTGCCTCGAAAAGCACGTAATGCCGTTGGTCCAGCGCCTGCCCCCCTAGCCAAGTTGCAAACGATAAACGTGAACGCTTAGTAATCTCCAATAGATTTTCAACTTTATACCTAAGAGCATAAAGTTGAAAATCTATTAAAGACTAGTGAGCGTTTGCGACCGGAACGAACGAAAACACTATGTAATCTTCAATAGATTTTCAACTTTATATACAATAATATAAAGTTGAAAATCTATTAAAGACTACTGAGAGTTTACGTTTATCGTTTGTGACTTGGCTAGGGGGGCTGATCTGTCCCATGATCGAAATTCGGTCTGGAGGAATATTACTATATCAAAAGTGAAGCTAAAGCCTTGCAATTAGCTTAATGGTACCTTTTATTTTAATATTAATGGAAAGTCCAACGTTCAGGATATAAAATAATTCGCTTTCCGTTACATTTTTATTAACATTTTCTTTTGCCCTTTTTTGACAGGAAGTTTTTCCAACTTAATTATAAACCTTTTAAGGCTTTATTTATATCAATCAGAATAGCGTTTTTCTTTTCGGTGATAAACATTTAAAGAACCTCGTGTTTGTTAATATACCGGATGGGCCACAAATTAGAAGGCTCACTAATGGAATTTTATAGGTATAATTTAGTAGAAGTACTCGTAAAAGGCTTTCAAATGCAATTACTTAAATTAAATGCGGAACGAATGAACTTAAATATGAAAAACGACATACGACCGTAGGACTACGTAAATTCAAACTTAAATTGCCAAGAACTTAAGTAAACCACACATGATAGAAAACATAACACTAAAAGCACTTCCACAGGCGTTCTGAACTGCAGTGACTATTCTGGAAATCTCTGAACTGACCCAGGTTGGCCGCTATGTAGAAACAATCTATCCAAATGGAGTATCTTAGACCCATCCCGAACTCAGTCCCAGCTCCCAGTATGAAACCCCTTGACCGATATGCATCACCTTCTTTCTTACTCAGCATGCACAGTCGCTTACATCTTTTATAACTTAAATGAAGCCTACGACAGAAGCTACAATACTATCCAGGTGTCTACATATTGGTCGGACAGAATTTGAGTCGAATCGACACGAAGAAGAAGAACTACTTTCACGAATGGGATGGGTTCTTATTTACTACACAGGTTCAAAGTATAAAGCTACATCTCTACCTTGTAATTAAACGCAAACAACTTCTAAGCACTACTTAATTAAAAACATTTCGTTTCTGGCACCCTTTGTGCAATCAGGGAAACGGATTGTTTAGCAAATTGAATATCAACTTCAATTGTCCGTGCATTCAAATCACAACTGTTTGTATGCTGGAAAATGCATTTCTCTGCCGTAGTAACCCAATTTATTTTTCGTCAGTGCAGCATTGTTTCTTTATTGCATACATGTCGGTCTCGTGGTCACAGGTGTGACTACTGAGCATGGGGTCCTGGGTTCCACTCTCTGGGTATTTTCATTACTCTGTAGCAGCCCGGAGTTAGTGGTGTAACACCCTCGTGCCTCGGAAAGCACGCAAAGCTGTTGGACCTACGCTTGATCTCTCTCCGATTGTGTTGGATGGTCGTCCCATAGAACTATGAGAGCAAAGAGACTGCATCTGTGTTTACGTAGGCGTGGGCGAAGCCGCCACTCGCCTAAGGCCTCGCACTCGAAGGGACCTCGCACAAGGGACGGTTCTTTAAAAGCGAGGGTTAGGTACATTTCATGTACCTATATTTTTCGAATTTATTAGAGAAAAAGGCCTTTGCCCACGTCTGTATTAGTTCATACTTGAGCACTATAAAATTTCTGTTGAGATTAGCCACCATTATCGAAATTTGATCGGAAGGTTTATTTACACGTTTCTCTCAACCGTCATCTCAGTTGTACAATCTTTTTAGCCATATAATCTTCCTGCCATTGCCACGGCATTGTTTGAAAGAGTCACACAGAAAATCAAACAGACAATAAATAATAAAGTACCAATAGTTTAGTATAGTATTTATAAAATTAGTATTAATGAAAATTTCGTACTAAACATAAAATATATTATTATTATAAAATATAGTTTTGAAATAGCATTTTCATTCAACGAGAAGCTGAAAAGCGTGGTTGGCAAGACTTTATTAGTATGAGTGGCAGTTTCAGTCATCGTATCAAATCAGATCTTAGAAGCAAACTCGGAACTCTGTCTGTTATAGTCGATTCTAATTAGAAACTTCTAGTTACCAACTCTGCTCTAATGCTTTCCCATATTAAAAATAAAAGCCATTTCATCTTCCACACACCACATCTATCTTTTTCTCGATTTCCCACTACTCATATAATGTCATATTAATACTTTGTAGTGCACAAACTCTGCTATTACAAAATCTGTATGTAAATCCTCAAAATCCGGCTCGAAGGACCATCAAATAATAACGGCGCCTAACAATAATTTCTTCGGGCCGCCAGGGGCATGCTCAAACATTGATATTACTTACACTATCAACTTACAAATAAAAAGATCTGAATGCATTCAAAGCGTTGCAAAATTTATTCGTATCAATTCCTATGTGGGCGGTGTTTGATCTCATACCGTGTAAATTCTGCACGGTTGCAAAGTGTGCGGGGCGACACAGAAGCGCAGTAATCCATTGTTGCCTACCGGCCCACAATGGATTCAAGTTTAGTCGATTAAACCCGGCACCAAACACTCGCCACCTACGGAAAAATGTGCCCGCGCACAATAGGAATGCTATGCTAGGATTTGTAAGAGCGAAGAATTGTTGCTAGCACTTTGAGATGCTGCCATTGTAACGTATTTATTTATTACACATTCAATATCCCAAGAAAAGGCAATAAAGCAATACTATCCCAACTAGATTAATAGGTACTAGTAAATTAATTCCAACAGTATCTGAGTCTTCTTCTTCCTGCTCTTATCCCATATTACTTGGGGTCGGCGCAACACGTTTTTTTCTTCTATTCTTTCCTATCACCCGTCACACTATCACTAACTCCCTTTTCTTTCATATCAGTCCTCACACAATCCATTAAATCCCATTACTTCCTGTGGGTGTCGTAAGAGGCGACTAAGAGACATTTTGAGACCGTGAGTACTATAAAGCACCGAAGGTCACCGCATGGTGGTGCGTAAGCCACCAACAATAGCATTCCCAAAGAGAGTTGGTGTCAGGCTGGCGGCCGACTATAAAAACGTTGCCAAATCCTTAGCAACAGTATCTAAGTAAGCGGATTAATTAAACACTAAGAGAAAACGCTTTTTGTTCTAATTTATAGAAAAACAATATAACAAAGCATTGTATAATCTGGTTCTAAGAAATTAAGAGGAAAATCAGTCAGAAAATGTAAAGCAAAATTTTCAGTAATATTAAGGTAACCAATATATAACGAAGTATTGAATAAAGTTTATTCGAAAGCTTCTGACAAAGCGTTAGTCTAATAAGAGGAATGTAGGAGGTAGATTTCTACTCGTTGCACTTTTGACCTCTACATCACCTGAAAGTTGAACCACATACTCTTCGGAATTACAAAAAAGTAGAAAGTACCAAATATGATCAACAACATATACATATGTACCTCCTAAATAAATTGCCTCTAGATTTAAAAAATACTCCTTTAAAAATCCACGTAAAGTTATCAATTGAATAAGTACGAGTATCACATCTTCACACCACCTGCTCGCAAACAAATTATACAATAATAATAAATCATTTAATTGCGTAAAACATGGTATAAAATGGTGTTATATAACATAGAAATAGCACAATGACAAACAAATTGGGTATGTTATGCAAACTTAGCAAGTCATAAATGCCCTAGTCTCTAGCCGGGCAGTACCTAATATTATATTTAATTTGATTACTGCCCGCTACGCTGGGCAATAATGTGATTTGAATTTGGACCCTTAAATAAAAATTAGTATGATAAATTTAAACATAGACCTATGAAATAAATTAAAAGAAAAAAAAAACTAAAAAAATACCGCATTTAATAAAAAGCGCTAAATAACGCCTTTATACAATTTATCTACACTTCTACACTTATAGAAAGAAGTAAAGTTTTTATTTTTTTATCTTTTTGTTTTCTTCTTTGTAGGAGGTAATCTCTGAAAGTACTGGTCTAATTGCTAACATTTTTTCACAGATAGAAAGCTGCTTTATTCCTGAGTGAGATAGGATGTTTTTTTTACCTGATTGATATAAACCAGTGCTTGACTGCAATCCCACCTGATAGTAAGCAGTGATGCAATCGTTGATGGTGAAGCGCACCAGTGTATTAAGAGTCTAATTTACTCCAGCCTTGAAGACACCCAAATTGTAATTGGACGGGAAAACCGCAGCGGGCAAATTATTCCAGTCCTTCGTTGTACGCGGTACATAGGATGAAGTGAAACGCTTAGTCCGGACCGTAGAATTTTCAACAACGTAAGGGTGGATACTCGCCGTACGTCGGGTTGTCCGATGGTAGAAAGGAGATGGCGGAATCCAAAGAGAAGTGTAGTCAAAGGCGAAATCAAGTCATGCAATTCCCGCGCACACTCTCCAAAATGCATCCTGTAAAATAGGTACCGAAAGGTTGGTTAGCCTACGCCTGTGCTCAAGGCTTTGTAGATTGGACTTAACCAAATCTGGATCACTAATTGGCCTCTACGCACGTCTTTCCACCGAGTCCCGAGTCCAAAGCTGCTGCTTGTCACGCGATTTAAATACTCGGACTTACTTAGTTTAAAAATATTTAAAATTAAAATCTTTCTGATCAAGTTGTAGTCATATAGATCTAGATCAAGATCTAGTTATTTAATTTATTTGTTTGTCTACATAGGTAATCTGCTGTGCTGCGTATCGCGGGTTGAAACATTTGTTTGGCCTACAAATAGGTATTCCGGGTCTGAGTGTTTTGTGTAGGTATATGAGTTTACATGTTCGTGAATGCACTCACGTTGGCCCACACTAGGAATGATTCCTGTTACTTAGTGTGGCCCAACGTTTTAAACAAAAAGAAAGAAAGATAAGATTATATGCTATGATTTGATACTATTGGTTTCTGATTTTCTTAAAGTAGGTGTAAAAAGTAGAGTACTCTCCTCGGGGATAAAGGTGCCTTTGTCTTGGGCTAACTTGATTCCCTCGCTACACTCAGGATTCTTAGCTTAACTTCTCGGAATTTAACCTCCAGCATCGTTCGTGACACTCGGGTTTCAATAAGCCCATGACATAAGGTACTGCTTTATCCCGTTGGTGAATAATATAATCTCTTAATATACTATTGAAGATCTTCAAGAAAAATAAATTTTATTCATGTTGTGTCTATGCATTATTGTAGCATTTAACATGTTTGTAAATTCGTACTTGAATAAATGACTATAATATACATCCGTATCATAAAATAAAGTCCTGCACCGCATCTCTCTGTCTGTTGGGATAAGTCGCCAGTGATAAAATAAATGTAACCAATTAGTTAATGAAAACCAATTCGTTGTTCACCGTTCAGAAACAGTGCTTGATTTCAGACTATTTGCAGACATTGTTAACGACCAAAAAAATACAGTCATGTTGCCTAAAAGTTAACAATTTCAATATCTAAGTTTTGTAGCTACACATTCAGCGATCAAAAACAAGTAACCCAGTTCGGGCATGTTCTATACGATTTTTTGTTAGTCAGCAATTGTCAACGCAATGGCTATTCACATCGTTTCGATTTACCGGAAACACAAATTCTTTTCAGGATAGCATTGTTTGCACTATGCATTTTTGTTCCAGAATTTGATTTATATTCCACGTTTTATAAGAGCATCCAATTAAAAAAGTTTCTTCATAAAAGATAAGAATCAGAACAACTAGAAATTTAAGCGCAATGCCGCCTTGTGTTTGCTTGAATGCGAAACGCTTTTCCCCAAAAAAAGTACATTCGTTTTCCTTTCAGGAGTGTTGTTTTGTATGGAGTTAATTTATAAAGCGGTACAGTCGGGGAGGTTTGTTCATAATTAAAGACTTAACTCTTATTCATTCTCTTACAAAAGGCCATAAAATTAAACCTGCATATTCGTATACGTCCCCTATTTTTACACGGTACGTGCCCAACGTCATAAATTAGATGTACAAAAAGGGAACATTATGAGCCGCGACGCCAGAGGCTCACCTTTTCTCATTATTCCACATTTTCAGCCCCAAATACGAATAGGAAGTTGGACCTTGTTAAACACAACTTATTAGTATGCATTCAATAATAACAATGAGTTAATAGGGTAAGCCTGAATGGGATAAATGGTGCTTACAAGAGCAAATAATTAAAAAAAACTCATGATATCCACACAAAGCTTTTGGCCTTAGTTACTACCAAGTTATTTTATTGTTAAAAGTCGAAGTAATAAGAATTCGTGACAATAAGCTCTCCGGAGAAAGTCTATATTATGCACAAAAAAGTTGTTATACAAACAAAATTTTATTTTCTCTCCAGTATAATAATAACTCAGTATCAAAACTTAATAAAGTCCGTCAATTATAATGGCATTACAAAGTTTTTTCCTTCAGCATTTTGTTACATGAGAATCTCTCATTAAATTTTTTTAGAAGAAAATATCTGATGGTCTTTAATAAAAATACTCGTGCAGATAAATTTATTGGTCGTCGTCGTCCCACCGGGAGTTACTATGAAGCCATTTTTATGTTAATTATAATTTTGAATATTTTGATGTAGCTTTTTCAGATTTTTTGTCCTTTCAAAATTGTGTTTAATTCGATATAAATTGAAGTGATTCTGTTTGACTAGTCTTCTCTAGTTCTGGTCGTTGCGTAGTACCTTTTGTTTTGGGTTAGCAATTATTAAATTACTTCTACCGCTCTCGCTGGGTATAACGAGAGGAGTGTCAGCCATATACTGACTAAAACCCACCCGTGTTCCTTCAATTGCCCTCTGCATAGCAAGGCCATCGTGACTCTTTCGAACGATCTCGCGCCGATCTAAAACTAGAGTTGCACATTGTCAACAACTGCATATTCCAATATGTCAGTTTTTTTTGGTGGGAAAATCATCCAATGACAGATTGGGATTGAATGATTGGATTTTGGGCAGAGCGAGAGAGTGTGTCAGACTTTTACTACCTAACTAAAAACGCACCCCAGTTCCTTCGTTGCCTTTCATGCCAGGGCCGAGTCTTTCTTTCAGAAGCAGACATTTGGCCCCAGTAGGCTTCGCCCCTGCTGGGCCCCTACGGTCTGCTGACATCTGCGAGGTGCGCGTGGAACAGTACGCGCTGTCGACGACTTGGGCGCGGTCCGGACGATTACCGGATGGTCGGACGGCGAGCTACCAATTGCGAACGTCCGCAAACCCACACCTACGGTGACCGGAAATCGGGATCAAGATCCCGGCAGCTGAGGCCTCCTCCTTTGCTAACATTACTGCTTCGCAGAAGGACACGATCGCCTGCCGCTTCTCCTCGCTTCGGACCATGGCCTGTACCAAGGCCCTGCGCGAGAGATCGCTGCCGCCGATCTCCAGACCACGAGGACACGGCGGTGCTCTGCCCAAGCGGGGCACACCTCTACCGTGTGCTCTACTTTGTCCTCCGGGCGGTCCACAGAGTGGTGACACCCGGGCGTTACTTCCGCACGAATCCGGTGCAGGAACTTCCCGAACTGACCACGTTCGGTGAGAAAAAAACAGCAATTTCATAGGTAAAGACCTGTTTTAATCTGTACTAATATTTTAAAAAGAAAAGATCTGTATTTCGTTTGTAATAAAAAAAGTGTAAAAAAACATACAGCCGAACATAGAACCTCCTTCTTTTTAAAGTCGGTTAAAAATTCAAGAATCTATTGGACCAATTTTCGATATTATTTCACCAGTAGAATGCTACTTTATCACTGAGTAACATAAGCTTTATATTTACTATTTTCACGCGGGCGAAGCCCGAAGAAGATATTATAGAAATACATTCAGCCGAACATAGAACCTCATTTTTGAAGTAGGTTAAAAAGGGAAGATTTGTATTTTTGTTTGTAATGAATAAACTCAAAAACTACTGGACGGTTTTTAATCATTTTTAAATAAAGAACTTTAGTTGTCTGCCTAACATTTGCCGCAAGGACAACAATATTTCCCCGAGATTTTACAATTTTGAACGACCAGCGATTGCCCTAAAAAATCTTTAGAAGATAAAAAAGCCATAACATTAAAATATTAGCTGATACCGAACCGAGTAACGGTTACCTGTTAAAATCGTTACAAAATAACAGAGATTTAACCTTATCTTAAAATGGGGTCTGGATTAAAAAGCTCACCAGAGAAAAAAGCGACGTTTTAATAAGCTGAAAACAAAGTTTTGGTATTAAAATTTCTTCGCTTAAGCAACGCCAGTTAATTCCTGAGATTATTCTTCGGGAAGAAAAAGTTTGCGGGCGCCCGGTATCTCTACCGGCCGTTGCATCTGCTTACCTAACGTAACATACTATTATGACTTTGGAACTAGTTAGTCATTTTATTAGTTTTTCTGGTTTGTTAGTGTTACGGTTATGGTTTCGAGGAAATATTGGACTTTTAGTATAACTTCTTGGCGTTTATAGAAATTATAAGTACCGAGCGGTAGATGTGTGCGTTGAAAGGCCTCCCGCAAGGTTTACCTGGTGATGGCCGGTGTATTCCCTGTAAGGGAGAAGCACAGGAGCGTGTCCAGCAATGGACATCTTTCGGCTAAAATAATGATGCTAACAAAATATATATATCTATATTATAATAAATATTAATAATATTCCACAACTTTCTCACAACGCCATCTAGTCCCAAACTAAGCAGAGCTTGTGGTATGAGTACTAGATAGCTGATAAACATACTTATAATATATTTTTAAATACATACATATTATAGATAAATGGCACCCACTTTGCAGTTTAAAAGAAAAGAAAAGAAAGAAAGAAAAGTTGACTGGTAGAAAATCCCTTGTTGCATTAAATCCAAATAATATATATATATATATACAATTGTGCGCCTCACGGCTGCGCCAAAATAGGTCCAGTTCAGCATGATTGCCAGACAACTAGTGCCTGACGCTGATTTTCAACTGAACCTCAGGTGGTGACGTAACGGACACAAAATATTTTTGTAGTGTAATATAATAATCATAATAGAATGTTGATAATTAGAGAAATGTGTTAAGTGTCTTTACAATTATATACTATTGAGTAATAAAATCTCCATTCACAAAAAGCACAAACAATGTTAAATTAATTTCATTACAATAAATTAATGAGTAGAAAATACTCCATTCGTACAATACAGAATATCTTACAATTCTAGTACAAACAATAAAGAATACGAAAGCGAACTAAATAAGCTGCAAAACGTAGCAAACTGAGGGTCTTGTGAGCTCTTGAATGTAGCAGGCAGGGCATCTATCTCCTGCTTGACGGCTTCAATAAATATGTGGTTATTTTCAAAGACGGCAAATATAGCGTGCTCCATTTAAAAAAAATGAAAATTTTCAAAAAATTTAACTGCAAATGCATCTGAAAAGTTCCTAATGCAGTTTTTAGAATTCAATCATTGGTTTGACTAAAATAAATTCCATCAACCGCATCAGACTGCTTATAAAGTGACTTGTTTGGAAATTTTTAGATATTTTTTGGTAATCGGGTTTTCTTTTTTATTATCAACATTTTTGAAGCACATTACTCGTAATTAGCCCATATCGTCTTATAATAAAAAAAGGAAAAAAAAACCCGACTACGACAAAAAAAAACGACGCTGAAAAAGTATGAAACAAGAATTGTTGTTTTGTGTGTGTCGTTGTTAATGCATTTCGGTTGGTAGGTACCTATAACGTGTAACTGCGGCTTTTCTTTTTGTTCTGTTCTTGTTTTTCCAGTTACCTTGTTTATTTCAGCATCCTGAAACTCTTGTTTCATACTTTTTCAGCGTCGTTTTTTTTTGTAGTCAGGTTTAGTTTTTTTTACTTTTATATTTGAACAATTTTGGTGTTAAATTTAACACATGACTTTTTGTCCGCTACAGGGCGTCACTTTAAATTTGAGCAATATTTTGGAAATGTACAAGTGAAGCCCTTTCAAATGATACCAAACACGGCGTCTTTATCTATCTATATTATAATCATCTAATGACAAATCGCGCTCTTGGGCGGAGCGAGAGATAGTGTCAGACTTTTACTGACTAAAAACCCACTCCTGTTCCTTCTTTGCCTTCGTCCCAGGGCCCCGGGTTTCGCTTTCACACTACCCGTGGGCCCCTTGGCCCCAGTAGGCTTCGACCTTGCTAGGCCCATACGATTTGCTGACATATCTGCGAGGCGCGCGTGGAACAATTCGCGCCGTCAACGAATTGGGCTCGGTCCGGACGGTTACCTGACGGTTGGACAGTGAGCTACCCATTGCTCGCTGTCCACAAGCCTGCGCCTACGGTGGCCGGTAATCGGGATCGGAATCCCAGTGGCTGGTGCGAGACGACCGTTGCCTCTAGCGGTCGGCCTTCTCCTTTGCTAGCATTACTGCTTCGCAGATAACTTCAGAACTTAAGACTTGTTTAACTATTCTTAAAGAATTGAATTGAATTGACCACCACCTGTGGTATTATTCAGAAAATATGGAATTTCAGAATAGCACATCAAAACTGCTAGCTGGTTTTCGGCCCACGCTGAAAACCAGCGCTGTGAACTCATCGCGTATTGCGTGTGGCCACAGCTTTATGCTGGGCGTTCGGCCGTTTTGCGCGGATGTGACGCATATCTGACGCATATCAATTGATCATGTTTGTTTGCTAGTTTTAAAATTGCGTCATTTCGCGCGAATAAACAGTTTTTCTTTTCTTTCTTTCTATCACAAGCTTTTTATTTCAGAGTGAATTCATCAAATGACTCTTCTTCTGCTCTGGGCAGGGCGAAAGTTTCAGACGTTTACTGCCTCAAACTCACCTGTGTTAACCTTTGCATTTCAGGTCCACGGTAATGGTCCCGCATTCCTGGCAAGAAAATACTACATTGTGGCACTCAGCAATAATGTACGGTCAACCAAGGATATAAGTAACCAGAGTCGTCAGATACAGTCGAAGTTTGCACCGTTGTGCTGCAGATAACTGTCCCGAATAAAAGTATTTCTATTCTATTCATGGAAAGCGATGGATAAATAAAACATAATTAATTTCATAGTAAATAAACAATCCATTACTAATACCCATCCATCGGTTTACCTTTTACCATGATAATCTTTGTTGGCTGTACATTTTTATCAATAGAACAATCGTCATAGGGCAAGAACTATACAAAACTAGCTTCTGCCAACAGCTTCACCCACGTAAAAGTAGGTGTATCCATACTTTGGATCCCCATTTCATCCTCTTAGGAGGCGAATTTTGGAAAATCCACTCTTAGTCTCGCCTAATACGTCTTAAAAAGAAACTTTGTGCAAAATTTCACAGTCCTAGTCTCAGTAATTTCGGTTTTTTTTAAGGTGGTAAATCATCCAATGACATCTCAGTGCCATTTTTGAGCTCCGCGCGCTAACCGCACGCTCCTTCCTTTTGTGTCAAAATTTTATATGTGTCATTTTTATGATAAATATAAATTGCTGTGCAACAAGTCTGCGTTTGATTCACTACATTGGTCAATCGAGCCGAATCATTAATGTACCACACGCCACCGCAGAACAAGATGGCCAACACGCGCAGCACCACACAAAAACGACGTCAGCTGAAATGCGAGGAGCAACCATCGGCCAAAGAGGATGATGTGGCCAAGCCCAACTTGATCGAGCCTGCGAAAGTAGAAGAAGCAGGTGACCTTGCGTCACAAAAGTCAAAATGTTCAAGACCGTCACAACGAACATCAAGATCGTCGGTAGTTGCACAAAAGAAAAAACTCGAACTGGAAGCGGCGAAAGCGAAAGCTCAAATCCAAATGGAACTCATAAACAAACAGTCAGCTGCAATTATTGATTCGCAGAAAGAGGCGACCGCCTGCCACTGCTTCTCGCTCCGCACCATGGCCTGTACCAAGGCCCGGCGCGAGAGATCGCTGCCGCAGTAATTTCGGGTGCGAGTTGATATATATCAGTCAGTCAGTTTCTCCTTTTATCTATAAAAGCGAATTACCACTTACTGATTAATCACGAAATCTCAGAAAGTATAACACCTACAAATTTATAATTTGGCAGGTAGATTCCTTAAAGGGTTTAGACATCCGCTAAGAACGGATTTTCCAAAATTCACCCCCTAACGGGATGAAACGGGGGTCCAAAGTTTGAATGGAGAAACAGACTTTCAGGCGAAGCCGCTGGCAGAAGCTAGTATATTAAATAAATAAATAAATAAAACCTCCATACTTATTTGCTCAGCGCGTAGCGATAATATTAATTTAAAACAAACAGTGTTGTGGGACGCAACCACAAAACTGTCATAAAAAGCGCCCAGATTGAGCTATTTTCGTTTATTGTTATCGTTGCTTTGAAACCTAAGAAGTAATATTTTTTTTCAATAAGCTGCCGCGGGTTCCATACAAGTGCTCGTACTCTTTCCCCAAAGCTTACCTATATCCTTAGGGCGTTTGCTCTGCCTTTTAAGATTGTGTTTTTATACCGTCCTCCACATAAATACGACCCCTGACAATCTAGTTTATTTTATACTGAATTCAGTGAAATTGAATTCTACTCTTTATCCAATGCCAATGCATAAACTCTACTTGGAAATTCTAATAAAAATGTTTACGAAAACGGGTTTAAGCTGTTTACTTTTCCATACATACATAATACTTAATAACTCGTCTATATAGCTGTGAAATATTAATATACTTGTTCTATCTCATAAAAATAAATTTATATTGAATAGCTAATGAAATTCTCGGCTTTTTGTCTAATATAATAAACTCGCGAAATCGTGTAATCTTTTTGTTTTGTGTATTATAATATTGGTACACAATAAAGTATACTTATATTAATAAACTGGCGGGCCCGACAAATGAGTGAATAGGCTACTTCTAGGCAAGCGTGCTCCATCGTCGACCACATCATCGCTTACCATCAGGTGAGATGGTGGTCAAACGCGAACCTATCATTAATATAAAAAAAAAAGTGAAAGGAACGGAATGCCAGATATTCCGTCAGAAAAAATCATGAGAACCTGATTGCAGCACCATCTACCGGGTCAAATTTTTTTTTCAGACCTTTTAGAAACCCACTCAAATATACACACGAAATTTCATCAAGTTCGGTCAACCCGTTTAGGAGGAGACAGGTGACAAACATACGTACCTACAGAATAATTATAAAGATAAATGAATCACACAGTCTATTGGTGAAAACCAGATGGAAATCCATCCAGGACTTTTCGAGTTTATTGCCAAAAAACGAGACGCGGCGAGGTACTTAGTTTTATATTATGCATTTATATGTGCATATGTAAGGATGGATAAGGATAAGAAAATAAAAATAAGGAAGTTCAATGTTTTTCTATTTTCTTGCGATCAAAAACGTGAAGGATTTTTATCCGTTATCTATATATGTATATATAAAAGGAGAAACTGATATATTAACGCACAGCCAAAACTATTGGGCCTAGGAACGTGAAATTTTACACAAAGCTTCCTTTTATGATATAGGCCAGCACTAAGAAGGGGTTTTTGTAAATTCAACTTGGTGAAAAGGGGGAAAATTTGTATGCAAAATTTTACTCTTTAGACCCATATTCCTGAAACTAAGCATAAATACCTAAATAAATAAAAAAGATTATTTATTTATTTTATAATTTATGTACACACATAAATACAAAAGAAGATACATTATTATAAAAATTGTACCCCTTTAATAAAATTTGAGGGATGTTAAAGGTTATATCGGAGAATCTTATTCCTTGGGTTAATAAACTTGAAACTTGGTACAAATTCTAATCAAAATGTATAAATAAAGACTGTCGTTGTTAGTTTTTCAAAACTACCCTCGATATATGGTTTCAGGGGTGTTAAAGATTTTATGAAATCTTTCCCGCGACCGAAGTCGATGGAAAAGTGCTAGTTTTATTAATATGACACATTTCAATTTTCAACAACCTTTGCTATTAAATCGCTCAAAGATTAAAATATAAAAGCATGGTTAGCTCACGTCTCCACCCGCGTGAAAGAAAAAAACTGGGCAAGTGCGAATCGGACTCGCACACTGAGGCTTCCGTACAAACCTACCTATGTAAAAAAATCAATTCCTGAATGGAATTTCGAAGATTTTCCCGAATCGCAAAAAAAAAAAATTTTTTCTGACGTAACAACAATTTTACTGTTTTCAGATTTATTCCTATATCTATACTATTAGACCTTGCTTTATGCCAAATTTCAGGATTCTGGATCAACGGGAACTACCCTATGAATTTTGATTTCCTTGAGAGTGTCAAAATATACGTTTTTTTGCGACATAAACGACCGTATCTTTTTTTCGTTAACTTAGAAGTTTGATTTTTTCACAGCATCAAGGGACCGCAGATTTGACTATGTGGTTTTAATTTCAACTCGATACCTCCACGCGTTTTCGAGATTAAGGGAAGACAGACGGATAGACAGACAGACAGACAGACAGGCAGACGGACGGACAACAAAGTGATCCTATAAGCGTTCCGTTTTTTCCTTTTGAGGTACGAAACCCTAAAAAACTTTATTTTATTATTACGGGAATATACTCCCGGGATAAAAAGTATCCTATGTGATATTTTAAGAGACTCAGCAAACTGCAGACTTTCGATCAGTTGATAGTTTTGTTGGTTGCTTAATCAGTACGCACACAAAACGATTTAGAATCGGTCGACAAAGTAAAATTAGCTTTATACTGGTTAAGCAACCGACCAAACTATCGACCGATCGAAATTTTACAGTTTGGTCTTCAGCTTTTACAGTTTTCTCTATCTAACACATCTCTAATCCTGTGCCAAAATTCATTCAAATCCATTTCAAGTCAAGTCAAGTCAAGTCAAAAGTTTTTATTTCACATAGGCCTACATGGGCACTTATAAAACGTCAGAAAATTTTATATTCAATCCATATAATTTTACATTCATCCGTTTGTGCGTAAAGGAGTAACAAACACACACACATACATTTACACTTTCGCCTTTATAATATTAGTGTGATTATGTTATTTTATAAATGTAGTTAGATAGAGATCATCACAAATGAAAGGGCTCATTATTCTTTAAGAATCGATTATACCATTGAAAGGAATTGCTGATCTACGCAGACAATGGTTATGTCTAGCAGAAGCCAAAGAATAAACGCTGACGACAGCCGATAAACCTAGAACTACATTAGACCGACGCACACGCGGACCACGCCTGATTTGTACGTAGAACGACGTCGCGTGGCGTTGCGTGGCGTGAATCGAATGTGGCTCTGCAAGTCTAGTTGCCATAAAAAATGTATGGAGACCTACGTGCCCAGATCGGTGTACGTGGCACACGTGTCTGCAGTGTACCTTAACAAACTTGTGAACGGAATCACTTGTGATATTGGGTCGTCCACAATCACGAGACTTTTTTTGGGAATTTTAAATAAATAAAAATAAAATAATAAATAAAATAATAAAATTTATTCAAATTATACAGTAAATCAGTGAATAACGATTTTCTTAAATCTATAACAAGTTCTCAACGTGTTTTATGCCTGAACTAGGTCATCCTGTGTTTCAGGCGAGAAAAATAAAACATTATGAATAAATAATCACAGTAATTTACATAACAAAAAGGTAAAATAGTCATCAAGTAGGTAAGCAAGTAAAAAAAGTGTATACATTACAAAAAATCTTACTTGCTAATAAAATCTTACTATACTAACTTAGCTAACTAATCAAAATAAATAGTGCAAGCAATCTTTATTTTCACCATTAATAAAGAAATTATTTGCTATGTTAGCAGATGTCAGCTGTGACGAGTGCGCTTGTAATAAACTTGAAGATGACTCATTTTGTTTTGATGAAAAAGTTGCATTTTTAATGTATTTCCATATCATTTTACTATTTGTTCCAGCCTTACCCAATTCAGTTTTATCGTAATTGTTTTTAACTTTAAAATTACGATATCTTTTGTACGATAGCTGTAGGACTGTATTCTCTGGATGAGATTTAGATTTCATGTGCAGTTTATCTCTGTGTTTCATACAGCGGATCAGACCTGTTGTGATCCAGGGTTTTATGTTGCAATTTTTGTTGCTAAACTGTTTTCGAGACTACGCGAGTGTTTTGTTTAGGTAAATTACAATTTAGGGTTAGTAGGACAGCATTATGATCTGTTATTGTAGAGTTAATAACAAGTGCAAGTGAAAGGAAATTTGTTTTAAGTATGATATGGTCCAAGCAAGAGCCACTATGATGTGTAGGAAAACTATGTGCGGGAAGCAAGCCATGATATGCGCATACGTTGAGGTAGTCCTGAGCAGATGCGTCAGCACTTCCTGGAAGAATATTAATATTAACATCTCCAATTACTATCGTGTTTTTAAAAGGTGATAGGTTTTGCAAGACATCATTCAGAGAGTCAGTAAAATTGTTACTATTTTTGAAAGAGGGATGGCGATATAATGCCACTATCGCAAATTCTGATCCAATATTCACTACTAAACTGTTACAGTCTTGCATATTTGGTTCCTCAACAGAGACCTTCAGATGATCTCTTACGTAAGCTATCACCCCATCATTTTGATTGTAATTCCTATCACTTTTGTACATCTTATACCCTGTAATTAGTGGTATATTATATTGTTTGGCAAGCCAGCATTCTGTTAAAACAATAATGTCACAGTTAATGTTGAGCCGTTGTTGAAATACGCTAAAGCTGTCAAAATTCTTAAAAATACTGCGAATATTTTGTGAAAGTATGGTTAATGGTGTTTTGTAGCCGGAAATATATTGTTTGCAGCTTTCAGCTTCACAAAGTTTAGACTCGGATACAGAATAATTATCTAAATCATTAATTAAATGGTTTATCATAATAACAAAAAATAAATAAAACTTTACAATAAAACTGAAAAAGGTCTTAAATAAATAACTTATTAACGGTGCTCTTAGGCACCTTCATAATCTATTGTGTTGATATACCTTTTTTCGGCCATCATTTTCGCCGGGCAGCCAGCTGCGCCTGTGTTATGCTTGTCTGGCTTTTTGAAATGCAAGCAAGTAGCGCATTTTGGCTCATCTGACCTCTTTGGACATTCTTTGATCGAGTGGCCTTGCTCGCCACAGTGACCACAGGTGTAGAACGTCTGCCAACATGATTTGGCAGCACTTATAACATCGTGTGACCAAGGTAAAATCTCTTACAGGGCATGATGACCAATTTACAAACACTCGTTCTTTTGACATTAGGGCTCTGCGTATGACTGCCGATACTTCTACGACATAGTTGCAATTGTCAGCGTCTCTCTTACCCGACTTATGGCTTAACTTGATTGAGGTCAAAAACGTCTGAAGGCTGCAGTCCTGAAGCTTCTCGGCGAGATTTTGGTGGTACAAACACGTAAAAACCTCGTTTTCTGACATGGATGTCGGAACTCCTATAATTACAACCCTAGGCTTCCTTTTATAAGGTTCGTCGACTGTTAGACCTGATTTTGTTAGCTGCTCCGATTGTCTCAGCTTCTCGATGTCGTCTTTCGTCTCAGTGCTTATGATAACACCGCCGTTTTTGGTCTTGCGCAGGCCTCTAACATGCAGCTTCATCTGTTCGGGGCAAATAATTTTTTGGACGAGAGATTTCGTCTCATCACTAGACTTTAATTTGTCCTTCGGATAAATGGCCACAGAACTTACGTTTATCGGCTGGATGTAATTGTTGGCTCCTTTTTTGACCATGTTAGCAAAAGAAGCTCCCAGGGCAGGTTTCGATTTTTCTTCGACACTCAACTTGAGTTCCTTTAGTTGCTGTGAAAGGTCGAGTTGGGTTTCAAGAGCTTTGGCAGCATTGTGGGATTGGAAAGCTTTTGCTTTCATGTACTGGTACTGTACCGCCAATTGCGATGTGCCATTACCGACTTTCCGGCATAGGGCATTGATGTGCAATTTTTGGTCCATATTCAGCTTGCCTTCCGCTGCGATAGCGCACACCTCCTGCAGGCTCTGGTCGATGGTCGTCATCCAGCTCTGAATTTCCGACGTCGTAATAGCTTCAAGAGTTTCATTCCTTTGCTGCGGCGCTTGAGGGGGAGGAGCGGAGACTGCTACGGGTGTAGGCGGCGGGGAGCGAGCACACCTACTTCTTGGGCTGAAGGGACTATCCTCCATCGTAAAGTAGACTATTTATGAATTAATCAGTGATCATTTTTATAGGAAAACACCTCAAACCTAATATATGACTCAATTTACTTTATTAACAGCAGTTTAATAAAAACTAGGTCACGATTTCGCAAGTGATTATTTGTTTATACTAATATTGTTCGATACGTCTGTTCACTACGATCGTCAAATAATCAATCCCCATAATAATATTCCACGACTATCACACAAAGTCCCGAACTAAGCAGAACTTGTGCAATGAGAACTAGACGACTGACAAACATAATTATGTATTTCTAAATACTTACATATTATAGACTATACTCTGTTCGCGATAACATCAGACAGAAATTAAAAAGGGTTGTTTTAGGGTACACTTTGTAACAAAAGTACAATATATGTATATTGTGATTTATTACAGTTAAGATTGATGCTGAATTTATTATAATCAACTTATATACCAACTGTCATACTTAAATGAATTCATTTGAACAATCCGTCTTCTGAATTTATGGGACTTTTAATTATATAAATTATTTAGTTCTTACTTTAGTGTCCATGTTAAAAACCTAAAAAAAGCAGGGGTTGTCAGTACCTGAAACGTTTTTCATTATACTATATAATATTTGTGTATGGATGTTAAATAATCATATTGTTACCTTGATTGTGTACAATTCATATGTTTTGTAAGGAGGAAACTTGTTGATACGCCATTTAAAAAAAATATATAATTGTTTGAAATAAAGTTATGTTTATTTAAAAATAATCCATTTCATTTACTTATATAAGTGCTTAGTACTTACAATAATAAAATTTATCTATGTAGGTATAGTTAAAATTTTATATTAAAAACATTATTTATTAAAATTGTTTGAATTTATCTCGAAAAATAAATGTTGTGCACACCTGCTTCTATGAACCTCTTTTGTCTAATGCTATAGTGAATGGCGTATAGCTACTGCCAGCAGCTTCTCTCGTGTGAAAGTAGGTTTCTCGATACAAACTTTGGAACCCTATTTCATCCCTTTAAGGTCAGGTTTTACCAATTTTGAACTTTTTTAAACCTCTGGAAATCCACAAATATAAAAGAGAACCACGTGAAAAATTACTTTAATAAAATTGACCATTGACAAACCGCTGGGTAACAATCAAAACATGATATATGTTAGTTTGTTTAATAAAAAAAAATCACAAATCTGACCTTAACTTACGATATCAAACGTGTATATCTACGAGATTACGTCACGGAAATGTTTGAAAATTACACGAAATAATAAAGCTTGTTTTTTAAAAGGGTCTGGCAAAAACAAAAATTTTGAATAGTTACTATGTTTTTTTAATAAAATTAACATCGCTGTTACGGGGCCGCAAGACAAGAGATTCGACAAGAGATCCGGTATGGTGCCTACAAAATATTGTGTGACTACAACCGGCTCTAAATAGGTCGATTTTAGAAAATCCCCCTTCCCTCATTTAACATTTTGTGATTTTTCTCCAAAGCCCTTCGACACGAAAGGCCTTTCAAGCCTTGCTTGATTAATGGACGATTCCTATGATAGTTGTATTATGATGTTCCTCAAAAAGATGTCAACAAAACTAAAGGGGCCCAATAAAGCCGATGCCTGCAAGAGTTACGGGAACATTTAATAAAGTGACTGTACCGGAAAGGGCATCTAAACGACACTGGGTTTTAGTCAGTAAAAGTCTGATTTCCCACCTCAAAAACAAATCTAATTATTTATTTATTTTATAATTTTTGTACACGAAGAATATAAAAATTTGCAACTGCTTATTTCTAAAAGAAATTTCTAAGATAAGTAGAAATGTAGACAATAGTGCGTAGAAATAAGAAAAGAAGAGTTTGTGAAATCTTAAATTAAAGTAATAAATAGATACTTATATATCTAAAAATAAATACATAATATATATACATAAATAATTATCACACTAGAGAGGAAAGATAGTGCTCTTTTTCTTTTACGTTTTAAAGAGCGAAATAGTTTTCAAATCTCCAATGCAAGGCGGAGATCTATGTATTATTTTACTTTTGTATATATCTTAGTTATATTGTTACTAACCTGCAACAGGTGTGTGAAGTGATATTCAAGCGTCTAGAAATCCAAAACGTCGCTTTAGCCAACGTTCACCTGTCTGGCAAGCTGCATTGATTTCGACTGCATTTTCAAGTTAAAAGCTTGAGATATCAGGATTACGCTATGACATAAAACTCGACGTTCAAGTAATCTAGTACCTTGAGAAGAATAACTTACAGAATAATTGAATACTATTCACGACTGCTCTTATTCTTTTCTAGGAATATTATTTATTTAAATTAAGAATTCGTGCACAAAGTTTCTAGTAGTAAATTCTCCGCTCTGGGTGGATTGAGGGAAAGTGTCAAACTTGTCCCACTAACAAAAGTCCACCTTCGCCTCCTTCTGCGACGCAGTATTGCTAGCAAAGGAGGAGGCCGCATACGTGAGGGAGCGTACATCCTCACGCCCCAGCCGCCAGGATCCCAACCCCGATTTCCAGCCACCGTAGGCGTGGGTTTGCGGACGACGAGCAAAAGGTAGCTCCCGCGTCGTCGAGCTCGGTCCTGTCGAGAGCGCGTAATGTTCCACGCGCGTCTCAATGAGATGTCAGCTAAACCGTAGGGGCCTAGCAGGGCCGAAGCCTACTGGGGCCATGAGTTCGCTTCTGAAAGGAAAACCCGGGGTCCTGGAATGTAAGATAAACAAGGAACATAGTAGTGGGTTTCTGTCACTAAAAGTCTGACACGCCCTTCCGCTTCGCCCGAAAACGGGTCATTAGATGATCCCAAATAAAAAAAATCTAAGTAGATGGTAGGTATGGATGGATGGTACTCGTAGGACTCATTTTTAGGTTCTACTCTATTTTGACATTTATCTGTAAAGTTTATTAGCACCGCCATGAGCTGTAAAACATTTTATACTTAAATAAGATCAATCTTAGTTTTTATTAATGACAGAGTTGCTAGAAAACTTTTATCTAAAGTCAAGTGAAAGTTTGAAAGGCCCGTAAAATAAGCATGATTTTTCATCTTGTTGCCCTAGTTTATTTTTTAATTAATATAGAGGCAGCTCTTCAGCATGAAACTTCACTTCGTTTCGGAAACAACCAAGATCTCAAAAGTATAGTCAAGTTTTATATATATTTTTAAGGAACCTCAAACTAAATAAATTGCTTTTTTTTACATAACTAGCAATTTTTTTTTCGGGTGGGAAGATCATCTAATGATATCCCCCGCTCTTGGGCGGAGCGGGAGATAGTGTCAGACTTTTACTGACTAAAAACCCTGTTCCTTCTTTGCCATTTTTCCAGGGCCCCGGGGATCTCTTTCGCATCACCCATGGCCCCAGTAGGCTTCGACCCCGCTGGGCCCCTACGGTTGCTGACATCTCCTTGAGGCGCGCGTGGAACACTACGCGCCGTCGACAACTTGGGCTTGGTCCGGACGGTTACCGGACGATCGAACGGCGAGCCACCCATTGCTCGCCGTCCGCAAGCCCGCACCTACGGTGGCCGGTAATCGGGATCGGAATCCCGGCGGCGATTGGGGCGTGAGGACCTTTGCCTCACGCGATCGGCCGCCTCCTTTGCTAGCATTACTGCTTCGCAGAAGGAGGCAACCGCCTGCCACTCCTCCTCGCTCCGGACCATGGCCTATACCAAGGCCCGGCGTAAGAGATCACTGCCGCCGATCGCCCCCACAAGGACATGGCGGTGCTCTGCCCAGGCGGGGCACACCTCTACCATATGCTCTACTGTGTCCTCCGGGCGGTCCACACAATGGTGGCACCCGGACTTTTCGTCCGCACGAATTAGGTGCAGGAACCTCCCGAACTTACCATGTCCAGTGAGGACATACGTCATGCGGTAGGTAAGGACGCCGTGAGGTCTTTCCAGTCACTCCTCAAAGAGGGGACTTATCGCCATAATTATGGTGTACCCAGCACTGGGTTGCAACAGTCGCTGTCGCCATTCCACCATGAGATCCCGCCGGAGGTCTTCCCACCATGCCGCGACTTGGCGCGGCAGCGGAGTTTCGCCCCGGCGTTGCATCTCCATGCGCAGATCGTGCTTGCGTGGAAGGACTGTTGCCTCCAAATTCCACGGTGGTTTGCCAGCAAGGAGGCTCGTAATCGTGCGGTATCCCCGCACCATCCGGATGGCCATGACCCTCTGGCTTGCGTTCAGCTTGGCCACCGGTCGCTTTCGTAGCGACGGCGCCGATACCGGCGCCCCATAAATGAATTTGTCAATGACAAATTTAAACAGTACCAAGTTGGCCGCCAATATACCCAAGTTGGGCGCCAATAAGCCCAAGTTGGGTGCCAATAAACCCAAGTTACCAAAGTCCCGGGAATCTTTAAGCCCAGAGTGAATGGGTTACTTCTAGGTAAGCGCGCTCCTTTGTCGACCGCATCTTCGCTTTCCATGAGGTGAGATAGCAGTCAAGCGCAAACCTATCAACGAAAAAAAAGTAAGATGTCAAGAAACCGAAGATTCCAAACTACATATTTTCAGGTAACAAAGGAACAGGAGTGAGTTTTTAGTCAGTAAAAGTCTGACACTATCTCCCGTTCCGCCCAAGATCATTGGATGATTTTCCCACCGAAAAAAAAAGCTATCCATAGCCTGCTTCCCAAAATTATCAATCTTTATAACATAGACAGCTTAACTTGGATATCTTGTGGCAAGGTGTAAATTTGGTGCAGCGAAAATATGCGGGACTCTACTGAATACGTACACCGATCATGTGGTGACTAGTGTAGAAACATATCCAGCAATAGTTTAATCAATATGATTTGTTTTATTTTATTTTCTGTTTGACTTATAGATATTTGTATAGTAAGTTTGATTTGAACTGCAATAACAATATCTGAACTACAAATCAACCTACAGAAGTCTGACTAACCCCCAATTCTTCAAAACGCTTCTATTATAATAAAGCCGTTAAATCAGTGGAGTACAACAAACAATCACAGGAACGGTAGTCGCTTCATCGTCCTGCCACTACCCTCATCTTCGCGACTCGACGACAGATCGCTCGAATCAATTTGCACTTCGCTTTTCACATCCATTTCAATATTGCTTTAAACTTTGTTTGATTCATTTCAGTGAGGAAACTTGGTGATTTATTTTTTGTAACGTATTTCTCAAATTAATGTTTTAATTTCTTTTATTGGAAAAAATATTTTGAAAATTAAAAATGATTTTTTTCATCTTGGCTATATTTACTCATAATAAATAGAGTGCATTTATTTAATCAATAATGATGATCACGAAAGACGCAGAATGAAGGTCTCCCACAAGGTGGACCGATGACTAGGTGAGAGTCGCTGGAATACGATGGTCGCGAGACGTACAGGACCATTCGTTGTGATGACACTTTTTTCTTTTTTTTTTTTTTTTTTCGGTGGGAAAATCATCTTATGACATCCCCCGCTCTTGGGCGAGGCGGGAGATAGTGTCAGACTTTTACTGACTAAAAACCCACTCCTGTTCCTTCGTTGCCTTTCGTACCAGGGCCGAGTCTTCCTTTCAGAATCAGATCCTTGGCCCCGGTAGGCTTCGACCCTGCTGGGCCCCTACAGTTGCTGACAACTCCTTGAGGCACGCGTGGAACAACACGCGCCGACGACGACTTGGGCTCGGTCCAGACGGTTACCGGACGGTCGGACGGCGAGCCACCCATTGCTCGCCGTCCGCAAGCCCGCGCCTACGGTGGCCGGAAATCGGGATCGGAATCCCGGCGGCGGTTGGGGCGTGAGGACCGTTGCCTCACGCGATCGGCCGCCTTCTTCGCTAGCATTACTGCTTCGCAGAAGGAGGCGACCGCCTGCCACTCCTCCTCGCTCCGGACCATGGCCTGTACCAAGGCCCGGCGCGAGAGATCGCCGCTGTCGATCGCCCCCACGAGGACACGGCGTTGCTCTGCCCAAGCGGGGCACACCTTCACCGTATGCTCCACCGATGACACTTGGGGGAGGGCCTATGTCCAGTCCTTCGGCTGAAATGGAGATGATGATTGAGGTCACAGATGTCGTTTTAATAAATAGAATTATTTTAATTAAATACGAAGTATTATCGCGACAAGTTAAGTAGGTATTTAAAATTAAGTGAGGTAAACACTTAACTATTCTACCAGAAAATCTGAGTCCTAATCCCAAATTCTACATGAAATACGTTGGTTTTATTTTGACGTTACGTTAGATTGTATTATAACTTTGTTTAGCTTTGGCTGTTGAGTTTGAAATTGAAAATTCCTGACCGCTCGCAAGTCTTACAAAACTTGAAATGGACATGAAATATTTTGCGATATCGCTGGGTGTCACAAAAATGAATTGGAACCTCTGAACAATGCCGCAATAGAGATACAAAGTAAACATAATTTTGATTTATTTATTTTCTAGCATTTAAGAATATCTATTTCAAATAATATTTACAAAAGAACAATTTCCATCTCTAGTCAGTCTGAAAAATTATTTCGATAGCATCGATACAAAATAACAATTTTTCTTTCGCAAGCAAAATATACCTCTAGGTTTAAACGAGACACGGACAGGACTGCTTCGAAATAAAATACAGCTTATTCAGTAAACGTAAAAAAATAAATAACGTTTTCACAACAAAAAACCACGATACCAATCTTTAATTGGGTTAGATCTGGGAACAAAGAACGACGTAATTACATTCGCTAGAAATATCGCAAAACAAATAACTACTTCAATGTCAAATTTAGATTGAACCTTCGCTCCCAAGCGACACAAAAGCCTTGGACTTTATTCTTTATAAAAGTCGGAATAATTTTCCTTTAAAAAATAAACTACGACTTTTATTAAACTAAATATATATTGGGAGTGTCCTCGGAAGACACGGGGCAGGTTGGTTTTTCAAAAGCGATTTAATTTGCATGAACAATTAAATAAAAAACATTTGTCCGTTGGTTTCGGGGAAATTGGGATTTCCTTTGACTGATTTAATTAGTTCAATTTTGGTTTTGTAAGTATAATTAATTCGTGTAGTTTGTAACATCGTCGCGCCGAGAATGAATTTATAAGATATCTGCTCAATCTCGACTTTTCGAAACAAATGTCAATCTGAACTAGATACTCTTATCTTATTTAGATAAAAAATAGCAAAGAAGCAGACGTTTTTCTTAGAAAATCTAATTAAGAATGTTGTTTTCATTTAAATCCATCAGGAAAAGCCTGGCAGCATGATTGGTTTACATACGAATTTCAAGAAAATAATCGAGAAAATCTAATCGAATAATCTCAGTGGTGGCCAAGTGGTAACGGCCCCGACTTACGGTCGCGGGTTCAAACCCACCCAGCGGCATTACTTTGTGTAATTTATTTCATCACCACTGCTCTTAAAACGGTGAAGGAAAACATCATGAGGAAACATGTCCTACAACCAAAAATGTGAAGACAAACAACCCGCACTGGGCCCATGTGGTGGATTACGGCCCATTCCCTCTCCTAGAGAGAGGAGGCCTGAGTCCCAGCAGTGGGAAGGCTGATTATGCTTATGCTTGTTATATTAATCGAGAAACTTAAGTTCGTTTAATTTCGATAAAAGAGGGGGGGGGGGGGGTAACAAGGCTTTAAAGTATTTATTCACGGACCATTCAATAATAATAATAGTATCGCATATCGACGTTTCCGAGGAAAGTTACGCGACACCACGCCGAAAACACGACGCCACTGTTACGTGTATAATTACAGTTTATTATTTAACCGCAACATTAATTGTTTAATAATATTTTTAATATGTATTAGTTTGTTGTTTTGTAAGAATGTAATATTATGTGTTTTATCTATGGGCCTTTGTTGTCTGAAAAGAAATAAGTAATAGGGAATAATAAATCCACGTGCACTATTAAAACTCTGTACAAAGGCGGACGGAAGCCAAAAAAAAAAAAAATTGTATGGCCTATAGATAGTGATCCCAGATCCAGATATGTGTCTGAATACACTCACGATCCAGGAGTAATTTCTATCTAGAGTAGGGAAACGTTTTTTTAAATATAAATAAACCATAAAATAAAGTGATAGAACGTATTTCTTCGTTTCGATCGCCAACAGAAGGAATTAAAAAGCTATTACAGAGCTTTCAGGAATAAATCATTCGGTTTCCGTTGCAACACTCGCTCAGATGGTTTAATTTACATGGAGGGCGAGCTCCGTTTAATTCCCGATCTGAGCTAAATTTAACGAGTTGTTGACTGCAGGCCTGTGCTTTAGGAATTATGCTCAGGCAGAATATAGCAACAGTACTAAATTATCACAATAATTCTAAATCAGAAATCAGATCATAAACAGTATTGAAAATTCATTGTTTGTGTTAACGGTAGCATAACATATCTATCTTCTCTTCTCGTCCAACATACCACAGTATCTCAAAACGAAAGTCTATGACCAGTGCGTGTTGCCAGTGATGACATATGGCACTGAAACATGCTCGCTTACAATGGGCCTCATCAGAAGGCTTACAGTCACCCAAAAGGCAATGGAAAGGGCTATGCTCGGAGTTTCCTTGCGTGATCGCACAAAGAATGAAGATCCGCAGAAGAACCAAGGTCGCTGACATAGCCCGAAGAATCGCCTAACTAAAGTGGCAGTGGGCAGGGCACATTGCTCGTAGAACGGATGGTCGATGGGGCCGAAAGGTTCTAGAGTGGCGACCGCGCGCTGGAAAACGCAACGTTGAAAGGCCTCCCACAAGGTGGACCGACGACCTGGTGAGAGTCGCGGGAGTACGGTGGATGCAAGACGCACAGGATCGGCCGTTGTGGCGATGCTTGGGGGAGGCCTAAGTCCAACAGTGGACGTCTTTCGGCTGAAATGATGATGATGATAGCATAACATAAACAATGAATTTTCAATATAATACTGTTGATAATTTAGTATACCGTAGGCGCAGGCTTGCGGAAGGCAAGAACCATAGCTCGCCGTCCGACCGTCCGGTAACCGTCCGGACCGAGCCCAAGTCGTCGACGGTGTTCCACGTGCGCCTAAAGGAGATGTCAGCAACTGTAGGGCCCAGCAGGGTCGAAGCCCATGGGTGCAAAGGGTCTGATTCTGAAAGGAAGACTCGGCCCTGGTATGAAAGGCAACGTAGGAACAGGAGAGGGTTTTTAGTCAGTCCAGTCATTTTTCCAACTAGCTTGGGGTCGACTTCCAGTCTTACCGGATGCGGCTGTATACCAGTGTTTTACATGGAGCGACTGCCTATCAGACCTCCACAACCCAGTTCCAGTAACTGGGTTGTAGAAGTCAGAAGGCAGTCGATACTCCTTGGATATTCTGATGGTCAAACTTTCTGCCGTCTGACGACCTGTAATGAGTATCAAAGATCTACGAATGACAAGCGGGACTAAAGGCTTTACTCTGGCTTTCTGAGGCACGAGGTATCAGTAATGTCATAGAAACTTACAAAAATTCATGTGAATTGAAAAATTCACATTGGTACTTACTAGGTTTCGATCCTGCAACCTCATGCATGAGAGGTGGGTACCACTGGTCCATTACGACAATTTATCACACAAATAAAAAAGCAGGTAAAATAAAACCATAACAATAAAACCAGACCAGAGCGATATATTACTATTATTCAATACAAAAAAGTTTAACCGTAGGTAATATAGAATCGACATGAATGCCGAAACAGTAAAAATTTCGTTGGAAAAATAACGGTCACATTGGAAAACTCGAAACAAAACAAATCCTCGGGAACGGAACCGATGGCAATACCTTGTATACAATATCCTAACGAATGATTTTTTACTGTTTTATTGTGTTAATTGATTAGGGTCTTAAATATAGAATAAGCATAAGCATAATCAGCCTTTTTTTAAATGTTCCCAATACTGGGACTCAGGCCTCCTCTCTAGGAGAGGGAATGGGCCATAATCCACCACGCGGGCCCAGTGCGGGTTGGTGAATGTCACATTTTTGGTACATACCGGTTTCCTCACGATGTTTTCCTTCACCGTTTTGAGAGCAGTGGTGATGAAATAAATTGACACTGCTTTAATACAGAATACCTTGTAAGAAAGTAAAAATTGACGAAAGGATCACGCAACGTGTGTTTGTCTTTGCTCAAAAAGCAAAACCTACACAAGTCCCTAAAATAATATCTCAACTATAAGCACAATATTATCTTAAATCCCCAATAGAATATATTTCCTTCACATCCCATTTTTCATAGGACCGCTAGGGGAATACTTACAAACAAAATGTTCAATCTCTTTACCCGTATAAATCAAAGTAAACGGGAAACGCTAAACGCAAATTGACAACTCAACTGTCGTCTGCGATGAGGGTCAGGGGCGCCGCACTTGTGAGGGAATCCGGTGGACTTAGTTACTTATCACACAAGATTATCCTTTTAACATTATGCGGTGAATAATCTCTGTGATATGATGGTGAATCTATATATACAAATATAAAAGCGAAACACCGCTCAGTGATTAAACAAGAAATCTCAGAAACTATAGCACCTACAAACTAAAAATTTTTCAGGTAGGTATATAGGGTGTGGATATCCGCTAAGAACGGATTTTCTGAAATTCACCCCCTAAGGGGATGAAACGGGGTCCGAAGTTTGTATGGAAAATCCTACTTTCACGCAAGCCAAGCCGCTGGCAGAAGCTAGTGTTAAATATAAATTAGGTGGATGTTTATGATACACGATTACAGGACTTACAATGCTGTGCCAATACCATCATGTGCTAGATGTTCTGGAAGCACTTTGCTACTGCGCGACGGACAGCAGACGCTTGGTGATTGTGAAGGCCGCTGGCCCGCTCTCTTAGACGTGCCGTCAGGTAGGACTGACCTAAAGTTTCCCCATTTTCACAAGCCATACGTATTATTAATAATATAGCACAATTTGAGGACATATTTTGCCAACACTTACCGAAATTTGATAAAGTGGTTCTAATAAATTATTGAAAAAGTTCTGGATTTATCTATCTACGTATATAAAAGGAGAAACTGACTGACTGATATCAACACACAGCCGAAACTACTGGGACTAGAAGTGCACAAGATTTCCTTTTATGACATAGAGCACTAAGAGAGGATTTCCCAAAATTCACTCCTTAAAGAGATGAAACAGGGTTCCAAAGTTTTTACGTGAGAAAATTACTACCAGTCGGGCGAAGCCGCTGGCAGAAACTAGTAATTTATATTCATAATTAATTTAATAACATTTCAATTATGTTTTTTAAGTATTATTTATAACATCACCTTGGACGCGTCTATAAGTGTGTTATAATATAATTTAATAAATAAGTCAAATTCCGTTGAGAAACAGAAATAGTCCTATTAGTCGTGTATATTTCCATTTCTCTATCACAACGAATTATGGCATTGACACGTCATAGTACACGAATCGTGACTGCAGCTAAAAAAACGTACAAAACCAGACCGTATTTGAAAAATAAATTCATTAATTAGGCGTATGTGGTTGATATGGAAATCACTAAATAAGTTGCGCATCCAAGTAGGCCACTGCAAACACAACCTTGCAAAATGGGATTTACAGACCCGTTGGATACTCAATGTCGGTGCTCCTGTTCAGAACATGAGCCACACGTTGGAGTGCCCCAAGTACACCTGCACTTTGGAGGACTAAATGTGTGTCATCGATGCTGCACCTGGTAGGTCTAAACAGTTTAACGAGTTTACCATCGATTCGAAAAGAAGAAGAACTAGGCGTGGCCACTTAAAAATGTCGGAAAAGCTAAAGTATGTACGAGTATTAAAGTGGCGTAGTGATTAGCCACATGACCCATAGACTTGCTACAGTCATACTTATTATGGCTATACCAAATCTATGTGGCGTGCATACATATTGTTAAAAGGTATAAATGAGGTATTATTGCGCAAACATTATATATTAAAAAAAATTAAATAATTTATGGAAATTGGGTACTTTCCTGTTTTACTCTAGTATAATATTTTATACTAAACGACAAATAACACTAAACCATATCTTTTTCTGAAAACTGTATCAAAATTGATTGTTAATTGAAGCAGCAATTGGCATTTCAAATATTGGTAAGAGAAACAGGAGGGGCGTGGTGGGGACATCTCCCTATCTTTTGTACACATATAACCAAATGGCAGTGATGTCACATTTCAGTGTCTGCATCCTTATTCTGTTACATGACTGTTTCCCCTTACAACAGATTTGAAAGGTTTTTAACTTATTAATATTAAATGGATTTTTAAAATCCTTTCAATTTGCATAAAGTTACTTGTAAACACAAATAATAATAAAAGATTAGCCAACTACCCAATTACAAAATAATAAGAAAAGTAACTGACATCGTGGCAGAGCCATGACATGGCACTGGCCCAAACATTTTGACAGCTAATTAAAATGCGAATTAGATTGAGGGAAATCTGTACAAGGACAGTAGGCACATAAATACTTGCATAATAATGACCTATCCTAATAAAGCCCTGAGTCCCAACGTCGTTTACAAAAACCTTTCACATTATCCTTAAATACACATAAAAATATTTAAGCCACTAACAAGATGTCACAGAGGCATATTGACCTATTTGACTTCGAAAATATCCGATACGCTAATATTGCGTCGCTCCCCAAAAGTATCGGATTATGAAGTCTGCCAAATGTTGGTACGTGTAGGTATTGTTATGTAATGATAGTTTAGGATGACGTGTTGTTTGTGAGTGTACACTGTATATTGTGTTTATCATAGGTAACACTTTACTATAGAAGTACATAACGATAACCTGAGCTCTATTTATTATAAATGATAACGCAACAGAACTAGTCTTTTTTAAGAAGAACATCATAAGCGACAATACGGCCATTTTTGCAGGAAGGTGTTTTTCTTTTCTAAATAAAAAAATATTAATGATAATATTCCTATCCCTATAATACTAGATCTTTTAGATATATTATGAATAAGTCTATGTCTATGGTCAACCGTCAAGATGACATATCAAAATTTTCCGTATTTTTCAATTTAAATCAATTTTCTTTGTAAAAACTCATCGAAAGAGCGTCGACATTTCAAAATGTGTTCGATATGGGATTTGATGCATGTGGAATCCTGGAGGAGCGATGGCCTGATGCTGCGTAAGCGAGCGACGTGACCCTCCACCATGCCGCTCCTTTGATGACTACCATTCCACTGCGCACACGATGTTGGAAAATAGCAGATTTTGGACTAATTGTGCTCCATTGGTGTAATTGCTGCAAGGCGTTCCGATGTGAGGATAAAAATGAATAAATAAATAAATAAACATTTTTAAAATGATAATGTTATATGGTTACGGTTTAAAAATAAATTTTAAACAACTATTACAAATTGCCTCAAATCGAAATAGTGGTAAACAATAGACAATTATGATGATGGCTTTAATGAGTATAGCCGTGTAAATAGCACATGTCGTTACCGAAAATATATTTTTTTGTTACCATACTATCCGTTATGGAGCTGCAAATTGAAAAACACTTTCGAAAATTTGAATTTCGACGGCTACCCTGGAGCATTCACCTTAACTGTATTGACTGTGACATGTATGTACATACAATTAGGCCCTCCTATGCAATTTGGCCCCACTATTTAATCTACGTTTCTATAACAGAATAACAAAGTGCTTAGCCAGATGTGTACCTACATATGCCTCATCTAGTTTAAACGGACAAAAAATTGACGTTTAAAGGTATTTTTTGAAACTTATTTGCAAAATAAATATCATTTAAATACACACTCTCATTTCGTCATTATTTTATTTTTAAGACGATCCTATTACCATTACCCAAACATAAATCTAACCTCCGGGCTACAATTAAGAAAATCCAAATGAATAAAACCAAAAACAGTTTGCTTGATCCAGAAGTCGACCACTACACCGACGAGGCAGTGCAGGGCAAAAAATTACGTTAATTTTATTCATCCAGAAATCACGAATTGATACGTAGGTATAAGCATAGAACAGTTACATCACAAAGGACATGTTGGATTAGTATAACAAATACCACATTGTAATGAGTATCTATTCAGGCCTTCCTGGAACAGATTATATTCGCTCCGAGTATCGGCATGCCAGACGGTACTTTGCGATACCTGTCACGAACATTGTATGAGATGGTATTAAGTGTACTGTGATTGACATAAATGTATGATATTGTACCAAATACACGAGTTTCTTATTGAAGGTGCCTGATGGTTCCTTTATTACAATATAATAATAATATAAGTACTCATTAACAACAATAAAAGACAAAGGTGCTATCGCTCAGATTTATATTTAGAAGCTACATTTAATCCCAATATCTTTCAGACATTTTAAAAAAGGTGTCACAATTGTTGATATATCAGCGATCGTTAGAGCCATTATCGCAACTGCGGCTCATTCGAATTGTGTGAACGCGAGAATGTATGGCCGGGTGACAGACACCAGTTCGTTTGCAACGAATCATTAGCTTCACCGATAGCTTATCGCGACTCACACACCCACCGTCACCGTCTACCCATAATACATCATCCGTGATAACAGCGACGTCACGTCGCCTAACAGTCTCTTCGAAGCCTCGCCGGCGCGTCTAGTCTTTAAAACAATCGTAATTAAGTCTGTAATTTACGACTCGTTACGATTTGACGTAAATTTTATCTTATACAATGACAAGTGATTCGGTGTGTAATTATGCTTTATGTTTCCATTTTATGTATCTGTTTCATCCTATACTCGTACGCTCAGCAGCAATGACATAAAAGAGGTAATGAGTTCAATTGGGAGTGAGAACGCCACTTTTATCTTATTAAGTCTTTTGTCGAAGGAAATCTCACGAATCCGCGCTTTTCATGCCAGTAATAACATTTACTTCGAAAGAAAACAGTTATCCTACTATAAAAAAGGAAACACAATCGTTTTAGGCAAATACATTTTTATTTACCTAGAACGATTGTACTGAATGGCTTGCTTCTGTTGCGAAATAATGACATCGTCAGCAGGGAGATAACTGGATGACACCATAAGAATCGTGTAGTCACGTTCTTAGCGGAGTCTTCCGACACGTGATGACGTAATGCAGGCTCGACAGGGATCGTCACGACATCTGCTACGTCATTCCGCCAAATGTCACGCCCGTGACGACGCTTGTTCGGCACGACAGCCGGCAATTATCTAGAGAGTTTTGGATTTTAGGGCTGCTGTAGTTTAAGGGCAATGTTTTAATGGATAGCTTTACAGAACATAATAAAATATGATAACTATGTTTTTTTAAATATTAAATCAACCAATGACTTCTCCCGTCTTGGGTGGAGCGTGAGTGCGTGACTTTTACCGACTAAAACTACAGCTATGTCCTTCAGATCATGGGTTTCCGAAAGGGAACCCCGGGATCCTGGAACGCAAGGCAAAGAAGGAACATAGGAGTGGGTTTTTTTAGTCATTAAAAGTTTGATACGCTCTCCCGCTCCGCCATAGAGCAAGAGAAGTCATTGGATGAATTCGCACCTGAATGAAAATGTCCTTCAGATGCTGCGTTCTAGGACCACGGATTACCTCCCAGAAATTCTCTGTGGCCTTAGTGAGCATCGGCCCTGGTCCTTACGAAATTACAGTTAAACGCTAGTTTGAATAAGACATAAAGTACCTATACTCGTTAAAAAATAAAAGGCCCGTTTTGACTTTTGAGAAATACCGTAGAATCTAACTTGGAACGAAAGTGAAAGAAATAATAAAATAATAGATAATTAATTACTAAAGTGTTTTAAAAAAATACATACATATTTTTGGAGCGTTAAATAATATGATAGAATATATTGCGAGAATTTTTTTTTTTGCGTATTTAAGTATTCGTTTTGACAGATGTCAAAACGGACCTTTTATTTTTTGACAATTTTAACTAACTTCAATTGTATGCCACAAAGTACCCAAATACCAATGACAAATATCGAAGCTTCTGCCAGCGCTGGAGAATTGTTCGAAAGAGTCACCGCGACTTTGGAATGCAAAGGGCAACTGAAGGAACACGGGTGGGTTATAATCAATAAAAGTCTGACACCCCCTCTCGCCTCACCTAAAGTGAAAGAAGTTATGATGAATTCCAACTCCAAAAAAAAAAGTATCGGGGCTTTCGTTAAGGCGTGAAAACATCATCTCATTCGTACAATAAGGATTAGAACTCACTATGGGTAATGAACTAAAACTTTCCAGACGGTCTTGCAAGTAACAACTTATCGAGAAAGGAATCCTGTACAGTTTTCTTTCAATCTATCTCTTTTATATATTTATCAGAAATAACCAAAGTTCTGTCAATATTTAAACACATAACATACAGTGATAACGACCTAATATTCATGAGGTATAAATATTATCTATCTTATACCGCCATAATTATTCGCTTCAGTGCTCTATGGGGAAACTCATTAAAACCAAATTGAACAGTACATAAAACAACACTGTAGGGACCATTAAAACTTAAACAATATCACATATACCAGGAAATCCGCTCGAAATTGGAGATAAAGACAAATAAAGTCAGTTATTGGAACAAGTTTATGCTAATCCCTTAAAGGGTCGAATTAGATAAAGTTGGTTATCGTGGTATAAACGGACAGTCTTGACACTATCGGCCACATGATCCCGCGGATTACAACGGGATTATTATCAAGCACTGCATATGAGAAGTACTAATTAATAGGTACTCTACCGCGAAAACTTTCGCTAAATTGAATTGCGCTCTTGGAGGTTGAGTAATGCTAACGGATTGTGAGATTAGATCGATTGAACTCGATTAATTCACCAAGTTGTACGTAATGTTGGTTAGTCTGAGTTATTGCTGAACCAAAATGGAGGCGCTTGGATGTATTCGGCGGTCTTATTAAATTAGAGGTAGGGCTGCTAACTTTACAGTTCGTTTACATTTTGGCGTCTTTTAAACTCCAACCCATGTCAACGTGGAGCTGTGGGAATGTTCGAAAGAGATACCGTGGCTCTAGTACGCAAAGGGCAACTAAAGGAACACAGAGTTTTAGTCAGTAAAAGTCTGACACAAACGCTAAGTACAAAATACATGTCAATGACATTACCTGCTGAGAAGTCACATGACAAGTGACGTGACATTTGGCGGTGGTTAAGTGGTTAGCATTTGGCGGGAACGCTAAAAGAAAAGTAATTTGTCTAAAGGTAAACGTAAAAAGCTGTTTGATGACTTCCCTCACCTCAAAAAAATTACAAAGTATCAACGTGGAGATGGTGGAATATATTTTTTGTTTTTCTTTGTTTTGACGGTTTCTGTATCATGTACATCGTACTTTAAATACTACTAGGTGCTTTACTTACGTGGCTGCTTAGCACTATAAAATGCTCGAATTCCCAAGTTCTGTTCCGTCCCCCTTTCAGTTGCGCAGCTTATCAACAGAAAACGCGGCGTTTGGTTTAATTAAAGTGCTAAATATGTACGGAATCCCGTTCTTATAACACCTAAACCGTATTTATTTATTTTTGTGAAACAAAAAAATAAAATATGTGCATTTTAACGATACTTTGACAGAAAGCTGAACGTGGCGAGCCAGGCAGGCGCTCGCGACTTTTGTCGCTGAATTATTCATTTAATCCTTTCAATATCGCCGTCTCAACGTATCTAAGTATGAAAGAGTCTTAGCTGATGCTTTTTTTTTTCATTCTTGTCGTATTGGTTATGCGGTATGCCACTTTAACGGGATCACAGAACTGAGTTTTTAAACTTTCTTTGCAGTTCATCTTACTCACAAAAGATTTATTCAACTTATCAAGTACGTAAATTATAGCTGGCTTTAAATGCTCGGTCTTTCATGTGGTTTCTCTTCAATGTTTTAAGACTCTGTAATACCATTCAACTTCTTGTCGACTGCAGATACTTTGGCATATTTCTAAAATCAAGTAAAGACCAGCCAATCAATAAAACATACCTAACCATTATTTAAATTCCACATCAGAACTACGGGTAGACAAAGCAAATACAATAAAACAGTTATGTATTGGTTTTTCACTTATTCCCAAAACACATTTTCCAAGCGTCTCTATTTACGATTCGAAGCACATATTTTATTAGGTGTGTAAACTTTTGTCTGGCCGTTGTCTTTCAACCTTTATTTAAAGTACCTATAAAGGAGTTTGCTTACTACACCATGTCACACCATAATCGTACTAGGAAAGTCTTAAGCACGGAAAGAAACACGACATGGAAAACTAATATGTATTATTATCTGATACGGTGTTGGTCGCAGACGGAACAGTGTAATGGGCATCGGCAACTTTCAATACAATTTTTATTTTTTTGCCTAATACATTCCTAGCACGGTCATAGCATGATACGGAGTAGAGAGCAGTCACCTTAACTCTGTATGTGCTGGCTGTGATGGGAAACAAGCCGGTGACTTCAATATGTAGGTTACGGAATAATATATTTTGAACTGAAACAGCGAGTCGTTCAATAGAATATTCTGTTCTGTTTTCTCAGAGATCTAAAGCAAGCCTGTGTGTCTGTATGTACATGACACTGTTTGTAAGTTTTGAAACAGAATGGATTTTATTTTACTTGTTACTAAGAAAATGATATGAGTGACGTTCCATTCCGTGTAACTAAAACGTACACTTTGGGTGAAAGCTTAATTAATTTTTGGGGGAAAGAGGAAGAAAAGAAATCATTCAGGAGATGGGAAGATGACCAAAACAGCTGGAAAAAACTTGAACTAGACTTGCGCAGAAGAGATAGAAATGAAAAATTTTAGTCTGTGTACCTTTTGGCAAAAGCCTTTTAGTAGCGTATTCTGAAAGTAGAATATTAATAAAATAAATAAAATAAAAATGAGGGACTTTCCACTCCGTGAACTAAAACGTAAACTTTGGGTATAGTACAATTAAACAGCTATTTTATTCTTCTTCTTCTTAGTCGGGCACTCTTGTTGGAGTGTTCGTGGCTGTTGATGATGGACAGGACTGCTGCGCGCCGCCGTCGTTTGCCTCCAAGGCTGCGGCATGTCGTGCGATATCTCTCTATTTCTGGCGGTTGTTGACATTACGCACACACTGTACTGCAGTCGACTTCGTAGCCCTAGTGACAAGATCGATCCAGCGAGTCGGAGATCGACCGCGGGCTCTCTTGCCTTCAACGCGACCGTGAACCACAAAGTCTTTCCATCGAATCCTCGTTTCTGGAGATGTGCCCAAATAACTTCAGTATTCGTAACAGCACAATCAACGAAAGTCTATCCCGTATGTGAAGCTCTTTGAGGATGGAGTTATTGGTGCGAAATGCTGTCTACGGTATTTTCAACATCCGTCTCCAACACCACATCTCTAAGGCATCGATTTTATTACAAAATGATTTATTCATTGATGTTATTTTTACATCTTTTCCGATAAAACGTCCATTGCTTTGAAGTCATTATATCTTTTAAAATAAACTCGACATGGATTTCATCATAAAGAACTACAGAGAAGGAACAAACAGGAAAAGCCTCATCTAAAAACAGACTGCCTCGCGAGCTGACGTGGCACTAAGCAAAAATAAAAAAATAAGGGTATCTTAAGGCCTTATCGTATTATTATGATAACGAGAAACCTTTTCCAAGCAAGTATGTGCTCGCCATAAAAAGTTGTCAACGACATCTACTCGGGAACATTACAATTATCATATTTTTGCACATAAAATATAGTCGTATGACAGGCTTCTATTTTTTTTTCTAAGGTGGGAAGTTATCCAATGACTTCTCGCGCTCTGCGGTGGAACGACAGGGCGGGTTAAATTACTGACTAACCACCTGTATCCTTCAGTTGCCTTTCGCGTTCTAGGGCCATGTTCACTTTTTCAGACATTCCCGCACCGTAGCGGGCCGATGCCTGCTAGGGTGCTAGGGGGCCGAATCTCTATGAGGCGGGCGTGATACACTACGCGCCGCGCCGTCGATTCGGGACTGGTCAAGATAGGCACCTATGTCGTGAAGATGCCTTGGTTCTCGATATGTAAAGATTCATTTCTACATTATGTTTGTGTGCGTAAGCAGTTCAGCAGCTCCGAGTTTACGCACATGGAAAAGAAATGTACCTATTCGTTCGTGAACCTACACACATTGCAATAGTGAGTAGAGTCTTGCGATTTGTAACCTCTAACCGTAACTAGATATCTAAATATTGTTCGGGATGGAGAGTAATTAAAGACTATTGTGCATCTATCAGGTTTATTCCTAGAAAAACTAAACTTTGTCGTTTTATTTTTACAATCATTCAATCCATTCAATCCATAGCGGCTTGACAGCCGTCTTACCTCATCTGACTTAAAAGACAAATAATTTATTATACCTATCAAATTCAAACACCTATTCTATATTTAAATAACCTTTAGTGCAAATAGATCATGCAATCTCCTTTGATATCATAATAGAGGACTTGTCAAAGTTGTACTAACTAAAATCCATACATGTAGAAAAGAAGGATCATTTACTTTTTGCGTTCTAGGGCCACGGAAACGCATGTTACTAAAAGAGTAATTCTGAGTATACATTTAGATGGATGAAGAGGGAGGCCAAAGAAAAGGTGGATGGATTGTGTGAGGAGTGATGTGAAAGAAAAGGGAGTAAGTTTTAGTGTGACGGGTGACAGGACAGAATGGAAGAAAATGTAGCGACATCTATGGCATCACATACGAACTAATCCTGCATCGCGCAATTAAAGTTCTCCGCGCGATTTGAACATAAATATAAAACAGCCCAAAATCATCTATCGGAAAGTTGCCCACCAGACATTACACCCATCTGGTCCGAGGATCCTCCCTTTTCACGGTATGTGGGACTTTTCACTCCGTTCCGCATACCTCAAAACTGGTGACCCTCGACAAAGAACGTCAGCGCAGCCTTCGTGCAGCCACTACTTCGTGACGTCATCATCACTTCCTCAAGCTTTTGAACAACGAGCCATACAGCCAGCACCCACGGCTATAAAGGGTATCCTGACTACCAGAATGCCTACCTGGTCATACCTAGTCATCACCCACAGCATCATCGGTGACCTTGGCTAAGCACACTGCACCTTCGGCCAGTCACATGAAGAGTCATGAAGAACCTCTCCCAGTCGACGCCAGCAGTCAAGCCACTACGTCGCACAGCATCGCTCCGACTCACTGGAGCCAGCAGCACTACTCCAATTCACTGGAGCCTGCAACATCATCCTGACTCACTGGGACATCATCACGCCGACTCATTGGGGCATCATCCAGACTCACTAGGACAGCACCACCCCGACTCACTGGGGCATCACCGCAGACAGTTCCGACTCACCGAAAACTGTGCGGCATTCAGTTTCAACCCACTGGAACCAACCTACCACTGGCCTGGCACGCATCAAGGAGCATCAAAAACCATCGATCTCCGATCTCCGGAGAGGAGTGATGTAGCGACATCTATTACTAGTATCTACGAGCATCTATTGCTATCGGGCAGTTGCTCACCAGACATAACACCCGTCTGGTCGGAGGATCCTCCCTTTTCAACGGAGGTTTGCGGGACTTTACTCTCTGTTCCGACCACCTCCAAAAAAAACGTATTGCACCGACCCCTAGTAATATGGGGCAAGGGCAGGAAGAAGTAGTTCTAGGGCCACGGTAACTCTTTCCAATATTCCCGCAGATATCTGAATACCTAATGTCCATCTATCAATTATCCCTAAGTGATTTCTTAGAGCTTTTAATAATTTTATTCCTATAAGAAGAAGGAATCTTTAAACGAAAGGGTTGGAAAACAATAATTTTGAGCCCATCAAACTTCATTGTTGTTAACTACACAACAGTTGTTGGCTTAATTGTATTTGTTAATTTAGATTTATTTGATCAGTATTCCGTTCACAAACATTGATTAACTTTTCATTCACAAATAAACAGAAATGTGATTTATCTGTTATTATTGAATTATTCTGTGTGATTTTGTATCATTGCATGGGCAATGGCAGCATAAGTATTTATTACTGCTTTTGTTGAGTGAAAAGTATCTCATTGTGACATTTTTCTTTAGATTATCTCCAATGCTCAAGATGAATTTTCTGTTCACCGTCATTTTCATGGGACCTTTCACCCTTATCGGCAAACTGTGGGTATACCTACGTCTGTACACCTTTATAACCTTCGGAGAATTTGGGGATTTCTGTACCCTTTATCGAAAGATACAATAAAATGAAAATAAATAAATACCTTGGCGATTTAGTCGTGTTAGTATATTTGTAAATGTTTATATCGTGTCGCGTACAAAGAGATGTAAAAAAGTAATGATTTCTTTTTCAACGTTGCCTCATGTATTTTGGGTTGGCCACGCCATAATCAAGGCGGTAAATCCCCTCTTTGAAAAGTGGCTGGAGAGGCATCATGACATCCTCACCTTTCGCATAACGCTGGTCCTCACTGGTCATAATAAGTTCGGAAGGTTCCTGCACCGGATTCAGGCTGGTAAAAAGTTCTGGAGTCCATTGTGCAGACCGCCCGGACGGTACGGTGGAGCATGCGGTGGAGGTTTACCTTAATTGGGTAGGGCACCGCTGTGTATTCGTGAGGGCTATCGGCGGCAGTGACTTCTCGCGCCGGGCTCTGGTTCAAGCCATGGTCCGGAGCGAAGGGGAATGGGTGGCGGCCGCGTCCTTCTGCGAAGCAGTAATAATAGCGAAGGATACGACTGCACGCGTGAAGGAACGACTATTCTCACGCCCCAGGCGCCGGAACTCCGACCCTGACTACCAGCCACCGTAGGCGCGGGCTTGCGGACGGCAAGTAATGGGTAACTCGCCATCCGGCCGTTCGGTGACCGTCCGGACCAAGCGTAGTAGTGTTTCACGCGCGTCTCAAACAGATGAATGTCATGATACAATGGCAATGGGGCTAAAAGTTTCTGGAGTGGCAACCACGGAGTAGTACCGGAAGAATTCGATGGGTGCGAGAGGCAAAGGACCGGTCGTTGTGGCGACACTTGGGAAAGGTCTATGTAAAATAGCCACACTTTCGCGGAGTAGGTAATATAATTTACTTTTCATACAAAAAAAATACGATTTCTGTGAAATAAGCCAAGCCAAGCGGCGGCGAAAAAAACTTGCTATATTGGTACTATAGTGGTTGGTAGAGGCAGTTTTGTTTTGGTATCGAGAAATATTTTTCCCTTTGATTCCCCATGAACTTTTATTACAACCACTACAGAATAACGAGTACATTTTCAATACTTTAAATTCACTATTTCTCTTCGTGTACGCAGGTTATGTATCAAGTGGGCGTAAAACCAGAGCCCTCTGGTGTGTTCGTAAGTTCTGGCGTGTAATGCGGTGCCGTTATGCAGTAGCACTCGTAACCGTAATTATGTCAACAAAAACAAACGTAAATTGACGCAAACTGTACTGTTTGTGTTATTATGTTTTAAAATTGGCTGGCTACATCGGCAAAAATGGCTAATTTGGTGATAAGCTTAGTGTACATACGATTGTGTGTTAATCAAACATCTCTTAAATCAGTATTATTTTAAATATTGCATGGTAGGTTTTGGCAAGATTTTTTCGAGTGAAGTTTAGTGACTGTTTTAATTATTTATTTATTTAAACTTCATGTACAGTAGTGGTACATAGGTGGACATAATGCAACAAGGCATTCTCTACCAGTCAGGTTTGCACAATAAACAAATAACAGATACTTCAAACAGAAAATATAATAAAAAATAAGTTATTTATAATAATAAAATACATATATATGCTAAAATTATACACTAATAAATACTAAGAAAAATATCAAATCATTAAGAGAACTTAATAATAATTCCGACGAAGACCGAATTAAGGTTGAGAAGACTTCAAGTAGTATTTCCGAATTTTACGCTTGAAGGAAAATTTACTTTCAGCTTTCAATTAGATATTTTAATGTAAAATTGGTATAGTTATGTAACTAAAGTGTCAACACAATTAGACAATATATGTGGAATTAGTGGAACAGGCGCGATTTTATTTAAAATAATGAAACTGAGAATTAAATTTCAGTATTGGGTACCTCAGCAAAGCTTGCCGAGAAGATGGACTCGATGCATTCGCTGCTAGATACTTTAAAAATATGTGAAACATCTGCATTCTAATGAAAAACAAAGTGATTGTATGACGTATCAAAAAAAACTTTTTTCTAAATTTGACATTGTGTAAATACAAAAACCGTGTGAAAGCAAAAGAAAAAAAAAATTGCATGAAAATAAACGAAACATAGCCTATATTACCCAAACAAAGTACAACAGAAATGTAAAGTATCTATTTATTTAAAAACTTTGGATTCATCCAATGTTTACATAAACAAATGTATAACTGAATAAGAACCTCAAATCGTCTACAAAAAAAAAATATTACTTACCCTTTTAAAGATGTCTTTAACAAGCCCATTTCCCTCGACAATGAAAACTTGTAGCCAAAACAATAAATCAAGTGGTCCAACGCGAGACAAACTTGTATTATCTTTGATATTTTTGTGTACCATATTACCGAAACTTTTCAGTTCCCTGTAACAAGTTCCACTGTCCCAGACTAAATACTCAAGAGACATTTAAATCTAAGTCAAGTTTTTCTCTGACTTCGAACAATTTAATGTTCAGACTGTCCCGGAACGAAAAACTTTATGTAATTGACGTTATTAATGTTATTTACTCCGTTCCCACTTATTTACTCTCTTTAACGTATCTTCTACGCTTTGGCCAAAAGAAAAATATTTACTGTTTAATTAGAAATTAAATAAAGCCTTAATAGTAAAATTACTAGGAAATGAAAATTGTAAAAAAGTATACATATATTTACTAGCATATGCAAGTGAACATAAGTTGGGTAGTTTGAGAGGTGTCTTTAAAGCAGACTTTTTTGAAATGGGTTGAATATCTTTAAATTTTCAGGTAATAAGTAGGTGTCAGCAGACTTCCTTTGAGCACTGACGACAATCATAATCAGCCTTTTAATATTCCCACTGCTGGGACTCAGGCCTCCTCTCTAAGAGAAGGAACGGGCCGTAATCCACCACGTGCGCCCAGTGCAGGTTGATGGATTACTGGAACACTAACAACAAAATTTTAATAACACTGCACGGTCAATTTCTTATGAACTTATAATACTAACTATGAATCTACGAATCGTAACAAACAGAATTTAAATTTAGCTAACGGTATATTACAGAAAATGTATTTAAATGCAATATTTTCATCAATAGCTAATCATATTATATTCGACTTAATAATACCTTTTTACGACACTCAATTTCGAATTATTAGTTTCACATTACCACCGCGTTAAAATGCATATTAATGATACTGGGAAAGTGGTAATCAACGCCCATTTAATTATGTATGTATTACCAGCAATATTAATATTTGATACTTTAAAACAGATATAATGTGAAGTCACAATATTTCGGCACAAAACTCCAAGCAGAACTGTTTCGTAAGAGAAAGTAGCGATAACAATATAAAATACTGAATTTTTGAGTGAAACCCATTTGAGTAGCTGCACGATACCGTTCTCAGCTCAGCCCCTAAGGGATAACATTAAATGTTATAGCTCCAAAGCTTCCTTAAAGAATAAGCTTTCGAACTGGGGAAACTCCATCAAAGTCAGTTCACGGGATTAGTTTACACAAGCTCATGTAGCAGCCTTCGTTGCATTATACTGTGAGGAAAAACTGAGATAAATATGTTGTTTTATTCGTAAGTTAACCATAACCACCCCCTTCCTCACGTCATCATAATATATTAATATGTATTGAAAGTGTCGGAGCCGCACAGAAAATTCCGATCACGCATCTTGTAAACGTACGTAATACACCTCGCGATCGGACCAGAGTTATGTATGTGAATTTATACACCTTCATAAAATAAAACCGTTGGCACATATGCGTCATATGCTGGTAAAGTTGCACCGAAACAAAGTTTAGAGGAAATGCAAAGTTGAGAAGTCCGCACAATAAAAAAGCGTGCCCCGTCAAAGCTTGCCAACAACAGCGGGAAGTACAAAATCCGATACAAAACAACAAGTCCAAGTTACGTGGCGTAAAGTATGTCCCTCAGGACATATCCGCGAACCAAACTCTAAAATCGCGTCGATATCTTTGAGCAAAAACAAACCGGGCAGCCAGGGGCGGGAGTTGTCATGGAGCCGCGTAGTCAGCGAGAAATGGAGTAACCCATTTTAAACTAGAATGAATTGCACGTCGTGGACTGCAGGTTCGCTGGAATTCTGCCCACTGACAATACTTTACGTATCGACACACAGATTCGCCAACCTGTTGGCCGTACAGGAGCAAGTTGAATAAAAGCTCATTTAAGTACTTTTATAAAAAAAATGTTTTACAAACTGACGCCCAGCAAATGCTGAGGTGGTCACCTTTTCGGTACGGACACGCTCGGCACATTATGTACTTTGTTCTTTTTTTTTACTTTGTGTTTGTGTTTGTCTGTTCCGAATATAAGTATTTCTATTCGATTCTATTCTAAACTAAGAACTTTTGTTTTCTGAGTCCTGAAAAATAATACTTCAACTTTTTCAAGTTGTAATAAGTGTCAGTTGCCGACCCTTTGCCAACATGCTAAGTAAACTCATGACTTTACAGTGAGATTAACGAATCAATGACCAGCTGATATAGGTACCTTATATTGTTTATCTTCAGCTCAATATTACTCCAAAGTCAACATAATATCAGCCATAAACGAGTGAGAGTGTTGCATCATATAGATATTATGTTGCTGAATTAATTAGTGGTCATATTAACCAGCTGACATCACTGTCAGTTATTAGCTACAGAAACCTTAAGAGGAGAGTCCTCTTGCAGTTTCAAAATTTCTAAAAAATACAACGTACTGAATTACACAAAAAAAAATTAAAAACCTAAATAGATGTGCCAACAGTTTCACCGCGAGATATTTGCAAACCTGTCCTTAATTCCGACAAAAAAAAAATTGTTCATATAGAATAGAATAGAATAGAATAAAACTTTATTGTACACCAAAATAGTAACAAAAACTTATAAACTAACTCCAGAAAACAGCAAAATCAACCTTTTCCATTTGCAGGATTTAGTAAATTAAAAAAGAAAATTATGAGCAATTTTTTTTTCTCGGAATTAAGAATAGGTTTTGCAAATGTCTCGCGGAGAAACTGTTGGCACATCTATTTAGGTTCTTCTTTTTTTGTGTAATTAAGTGCAGTGTATTTTTAGAAATTATGAAAACTGTAAGTGCTTTTTTAGGTGTTTTTCAGAAATCAGAAACTTTATTTCAAATAGACCAATAACAGGCACTTTTGAATTGTCAAAATATCGCTCAGTAAAAAAAAAACGTGAAGCTAAATTGCACGTTCCAAAGCGTAGATCTCTATGGAGAAGAACTTGCAAGAAACTCCATGGACACTCTTTTAAATCATGTTATGAGTTTCTTAAGAACTCTTCTCTTAAAAACATCTTACACAAGCTTTTCGCGGAGCAATACTTTAATTTTTATTTGTGAATTTTTGTATTGTGTCAGTTCTGGACTACAGCAACTATCTTTTACAAACATATATTTAGTGTTAGCTTCTGCCAGCGGTTTCGCCCGCGTAAAGGGAACTTACTCCGAGGATAAAAAGTATTCTATGTCCTATGCGCGTGCGAAATTTTTATCTAAATCCTTACAGACGTTTGAGCATAAAGGTGAAGCTAAGATACACTTACATACAAACTTTTGCATTTATAATATTAGAGTGATTCTAATTAATATAATATAATAATATAATATTCCACAACTATCACACAACGCCGTCTAGTCCCAAGCTAGCAGAGCTGGTGTTATGAGTACTAGACAACTGATATACATACTTATATATTTCTAAATACATACTTATTACAGACAAATTACACCCAGACACAGAACATATGATCGTGCTCATCACACAAACATTTGTCCTGGGTGAGAATCGAACCCACGACCTCCGGCATAGCAGTCAGGGCCACTAACCACTAGACCAACAGGCCAGTCACATAAACATAAACACAAATTCGTATAAATCTTTTAACTGAACCTGTTAAACAGAATCTTAATTGAATTCTCTTGAGAGAATTTTGCAAATAACTTAGCATAGCATAGCATAGTCGGCCTTATAATGTTCCCACTGTTGGGACTCAGGCCTCCTCTCTAGGAGAGTGAATGGGCCGTAATCCACCACGCGGGCCCAGTGCGGGTTGGTGAATGTCACATGTCTTCGAATTTTTGGTTCTAGGACATGCCGGTTTCCTCACGATGTTTTCCTTCACCGTTTTGAGAGCAGTGGTGATGAAATAAATTACACAAAGAAATGCGCCTGGCTGGGTTTGAACCCTCGACCTACAACTCGTAAGTCGGGACCGTTACCACTCCACTAATATTATGTTACACTCCAAATAACTTGATGTAACTGAATTATTTATTAGTTTAGATTAGTTAGACGAACGTGAAACCCGTGTGTATACCGCAGAGCGGTAGCAGACACGCCCCGGTAACTGGGCACAAACTACCGCACCAATATTGACTTTTGCTCCTTGAAACTTCCTCATTGTGTCCCTAATTACAATTTTTATTCATACTTCTCTCTACCGGATTATCATCGCATTATTGGCTACAGATGAAATTCATAAAACTGACTTTGGGAGATATCGCAGTTTTCCTATGTGATCCGTGTTTTTTTTTTTTGTGGCCCCTTGTACAATGTTATACATTCAAAAGTGCTAACTGCTGCACAGATTTTAATGAAACTTAGTTACCTGTAGAGTAGTAGTAGATGAATAGACCTGGAGCCTTTGTAATAAAGTTAGACAGTTTTTGACAATTATGTCGCTTTGTAATTTATACTAAATAGAGCTCTTTTGAGGTAGGAAATCATCAAATAACCTCCCACTCGAGGTGGAGTGCCAGGAAGTGTCAAACTATTACCTACTGACTAAAACCAACCTGTTCCTTCAGGGAGTGTCGAACTTTTACTGAATAAAAGCCACCTGTACTTCTTTAGTTACCCCAGGGCCACGGTAAGTTTTCCGAACAATCCCATAGCCTTGGCAGACATCAGCCCTAATGGGCTCCGTCAATTTTGATGACATCTCTTTGAAGCGCGTGCGGAACGCAACGCGCCGTAGACTCGAGCCTAGTCCATATCGGACGGCAAGCTATCCATAGTTCGCCGTCCGCAAACCGGTGCCTATGGTGGCCGTGGATCTGATGAAGTGATCCTAGATTAGATTTTGTCCTGGTTGTTCTACCAGGACAAAATCTCTTCCCTTAGAATGATATTAGACATTTGAAAACGCTAGACCATATCACGGTTGTAGATATTCGCACACAATTAGAACTAAATTTCTAATAAGGTTTGTTTGGCGTTCGATGCAAATTTGTAATAATACAATTTGAATCCAATGCAAACTTACTCTGCTTCCGAGTAATAGACGCTTCCAAAGCAATTAGAATATTATTAAACTAAAATATAAGGCTAAACCTTTGTTTAATCAAATTGTAGTATTGGTTTAGGTGGAATTTGGCCGAGTTTAGTACGTATTTTGCGTTCGAAATTGGCGCATGAACTTGAAAGTTCGCCTAAAATTAGAAAATAAGTTTATTCCTTACATTTTATAAAACAAAGTTTCCTACCGCGTCTATGTGTGCTATTGAACAGATGTCCATATCGTTTTCAGTAATAGATAGAGAGATTCATAAGTAATCTTTAAATTATAATACATACATATTTATAGTAGCTAAAAACCGTGAATTTAAAATTAGATTTGTAACACCCGTGTAAAGCTGGGGAACGATGCGGGTACTCTACAAGTACTTTTTTAGCCGTTATATCTGTTATCTATACGAACAGCATGTTGTAATCAATAGTTGAAACATACAGAATTCAACATTAATCAAAATGAGATTCCATTGTATAAACTGCTATCAACCAAAATAGGACATTCCAGCTTTGGACGGTTACTGATGTTACTATGTAGGAACAGTAGGTATACTCGTTTGTTTAACAACCGTATCATTTAACTACTTCCTCCAACAATTTGTGTAAACGATGCCCACGCGCAAACCAGACGTCATTGCGTCGCATTACGGCCAGTTAACGCATCCCGCTACCATTTTATAACAGCTAATACATATGTACAAACAATCGCCAAACTTAAGTGGCTGTGGGCAGAGCACATTGCTCGCAGAACAGATGGTCGATAAGGTAAAAGGGTCTGGAGTGGCGACCACCGAACGAAAGATGCAGCGTTTGGAAGCCTTCCATAAAGTAGACCACCGCGACCTGATAAGGGTCGCGGGCATCCGATGAATTCTACACACACAGGACCGATCATTATGGTGACCCTTAGGCTCCCCAAGTCCCAACCAGTGGACGTCTTTTCTTTTAAAATGGATTCCGCGTAAAAATTACATCGCAAAAAATTATCATTTGTTGACTGGCCTGTTGGTTTAGTTGTCAGTGATCCTGACTGCTATGCCGGAGATCGTGGGTTCGGTTACCCTTCTCGGTCTAGGGCCACGGTCCGGAGGCTCTACGCGGAGATCGTTCAGTACATGGCCCTTTAGGGGGCGCCGCGCGCCGATGTGGTTTCCGTCGCTGCAAAGTGACCTGTGGCTAAGCTGAACGCGTACCGCACGGTCTCTCGTGAAGCGGCGACCCTCCTTGCCAGCCTGCCGAGAGGGAAACCCGGGGTCCAGGAACGCAAGCCCATTACCTTGCGTTCAAGGACCTCGATTTTCCAGGGACATAGGGGTGGTTTTATTCAGTAAAAGTCTGACACTCCCTCCAAGTCAGATGAATAGCGGGAGAAGATATTGAATAATTTCCCACCTTAAAAAAAGGCCACGGTAACTCCTTCAGACAATCCCGCAGCCTATAAATACACTTTTGACCTCTGACTGTATATTCGCCTTAACCACTGTTCCAGGGTGTCCGTGACATTATGTCTGAAAACTTCGAACACAATGGACCCCGAATGCTTTCTTGTGCGGTTCGAAGCTAACGATTAATGAATGAACCCGGAACTTAATCTATCTGATCTCCGAGTGTGCTGACATCGCTTTGAACTAAAGCCAATTTAGGTATTGGTTTTGCATTTTTGATGAAAATGGTTTTGTACCCAGTAAATTTGTTAGTAGTTTTGTTGTTTTTCGAAAACAAGTACGCTTCTTAATCGGATCCAAATAATGACAGTTCCTATAAAAGCATTTTCGTAGGTTTCATAAAATGAAAAGTGATGTAGCAGTGCGGGCTTAGATTTCTGAAACTGAGAGATGAAATTTTTATCCAAAAAAACTGGTTGAAATACATACGTATACGTAAATAATTTTAACTTTATCTATAATATGTATTTATTTAGAAATATAAGTATGTTTATCAGTTGTCTAGTACTGTAGATAGATAAGATTTGATTTTTTTAAATATTATCATAAAAACATTTTAAAAAATCAAATCCCTCAAAAAAGACGGATCCAAAAACCGACAGTGAACCAATGTATCCAATCTAATATATAATACTAACAACAAATAAACCGAATATTCGATACATTCCCCAATAATAATTACGCACGCCTCGTCTGCACGCTAATCACCAAATATTAAGTTGTACGAAAATAATATCCGAGCACAGCAATGTATCAAATCATGTAATCGCATCTATCTTCAATAGTAAGTAACAATCACTCCAGTAGTCCATTTGATTGATTCTCACCGAATTGGTATCCGGCTTGAGCCAGAAAAGATCTTTTTGCCAATTGGAGGGATCAAGGAGCGACCGGAATGTCGGGGACCGGGCAACATTCAACGCCGCAACTGGATTCTCATTATTAGCTTTACATTTGTTCTTCGAACAAGAATACCCTATCATATTAAAGAGCTATAAACTTGTAAACAATCAACTAATAAAATTTAGAATTTTATTCAACCACAAAACCAAAGTATGCAGTGTATTTACGATAAAAACAGGAACACTTCTAAATGGAAATTCCGGAGTAGGTTCGTTAACAACCCAACTTTATTCATTAGCGTGTATTGTCTACCGAATTTATTCGTCAGGTCGAACACGGCCTAACTCTGACAACATTTTCTGCTCCTTGAGACTTCACTAAATATTTTCATCGTATTTTGTTTATCTTGCAGACACAGAATGTTAACTTTACTCGTAATTTAACACGAGCTTAATAACTCTTGTTTGTGTACGTATCAGACACGGTCTGTTAGACGATTTTTCTTTATTGATGCTACAATTTTACAAAATGTTATTTAGCTTGTAATGGTTGACAAAATTAAACCCTATATATATACATAAGCATGGTGTTCGTAATAATAAGCAACGTAAAACTCTTTGTCGAGGTTCGCTCATTCGCATTAATACCGATTTAATAAACGCTGGCTTTCTGCGGACACAAAATTTGACAACCCTTTGGGTTTTTTTAAATCACAAAGTCTCGTTTTATAACATCGTATTTTATATTTAAAATCTGTATAACATTTATTGCCTTTTGAGGCCTTTTCTTTAATAAAGGGAATAATGGGTGACAGATACAAAATCATTTCTTTCTTTTCATGTTTTTATGATGTAATCTTTCTCTGTTCAATTGTAGCTAGTAGACCTCACTAATAAGTAACTACCCAAATTATCATTTAGTAGGATTCATATTTAGCAGTGTTGGCCCAGTGATAACGCCCTAACTTACGAGTTGTAGATTGTGGGTTCAAACCCAGCCAGGTGCATTATATTGTTTAATTTATTTCATCACCACTGCTCTCGAGACGGTGAAGGAAAACATCGTGAGGAAACCGGCATGTTCTAGAAACAAGTCCGTTCCAACATCGGACCGCTAGACGTACGGGTTGTGCCACCGGTACATGATTGACATCCCGCCCAAAGGAACTCATGCGTACAGCTAAGGAATGGAATTCTCTGCCGAAGTCTGTGTTTTCTGATAGCTATAACCTAGTTTATTAAGTCCTATTTAAGTAAAGAATGAATAGGTTACTTCTATCTAGCTTCTAGGCAAGCGTGCTCCATCGTCGACTACATTATCGCTTACATTCAGGTGCGATAGAGGTCAAAGTCGAGCCTATGCATAATAAAAAAAAAAAAAATAAAGATATGTGACATCCCGCACTGGGCCCGTGTGGTGGATTACGACCCATTCCATCTCGTAAAAAGCAGTGATATTTTGAACCTCCGTGAACCTACTGAAATAATCGAGTATCCGAAATAAAAAAATATCCGTAACTGAAACCGACATAAAAGTTTCGGATAAAGGTCTAAATAAGTCTAAATAACAGTTATGTTTTGTTTGTCTTTCCCAGCTAAACAAATGATAATTTAGACTAGAAACACTAGAAATAAAAGTCGAATCTTGCCATTTGTATTTTACTTATATCATATTTAAATTCCAATATCCGTAACCAACACTATAAACCAGCAATATAATTATTTTATTTAAGAAAGGAGATACATTTGGGGGCGGTCAATGTACCAATATCATAAATAATAATAATTAGACATAATAATAAAAATACATATTTTATATGCAATATCAATTAATATACTAATAAATATCAAATATAAAATTGATAACAGGAATAAAAAATATTATATTGAAAGTTAATGCTCCTTCGCCATTGTTTTAAAGGTGGGTAGCGTTTGAGCTCGCCTTACTTCTATGGGTAATATCCAGATCCAAAATTTCATATACATATCATCCCTGCTAGAGAAGAGGCTTGAGTCCCAGCACTGGGAACGTTATACGGCTGATTATGCTTATGCTATGCTAAGTTTTATTAACACTCGTGCCACCTGCGTTTTAAATTCATTTTATGAAGGCGCTGGTTGAATAAGAATTGCATTGTTGGAATACAGCACATTTCAGCGTGACATCTATCTATACATATAATAAAACAGTAAAATGGTGGAGCGTTGGTATTAGTTGGCGAAAAAACTACTGAACCAATCCTGTTCAAATTTTGCATACATAATCCTTATAGGCCGGGTCAACTGTTAGGCTACATATTATCACACTATTTGCTATGGGGGGTGAGCAATAATCCAAAATGTCGACATTGAACGACATTTGCCACGTTCGATCCCCAGCTACAGTTAAAAATTTTGTCATTATTTTATCTTCTTTTTTGTAATAAAATAACTTTTACCATTTTTTCAAAATAAAATTGACATTTCTATTCGATATCTTCTAAATATTTTGTAAAAACTAATCAAAACACATAATAAAATCAAAGCGGCGAGTAAAATCACGTAAGTACTAAAATGTAAATATGGCACAACGCCATCTAAAGACTGAAAGTAGAAATAATGATGACAATGATAGTTGAACGTCATATTTGATAGATGGCATTGTGTATTTTACGTAATTTTCTGAGTGGCGGAAGAATGACCATCGCCCAAGTTTGCAGACGGTTTTATTGTTTAAAATTGGGCGAAAACCGTTATGATTAAACTGGAGTTAGACGGAGACATTTTTAATCCTACTGCTTTTTTTCCCCGTGGTTGTAACAAACTAATTGACCGTGATTATTCAAGGGATACCAACCAAAGGCGATAACAGTAAATACTTATATGTATTTAATTATTGCCTTTAAAATAACATGGCCAAATTTTCGGAAGGGGTAGCATGGCACCTTGCGTTGGAAGGCCCCCAGGTAAACCTGGTGAGGGTCGCGGGAATCCGATGGATGCGAGACGCACAGGACCGGTAATTATGGTGACACTTGGGGAGGCCTATGTCCAACAGTGGACGTCTTTCGGCTGAAATGATAATGATAATGATGGCACCTTTATTTTTCTTTTTTTAAGGGTGGAAGTCATCCAATGACTTCTCCCACTCTGGTTGGAGCGGGAAGGCGTGTCAAACTTTTACTGACTAAAACCACACCTGTATCCTTCAGTTGCCCTTTGCGACATCTCTTTGAGGAGCGCGTGGATCACTACGCGCTGTTGACGACTGGGCTCGGTCCGGTCAATTACCGGACGGCCGGACGGCTGTGGACGACCGATTGCTGGATGTCCGCAAGCCCGCGTTTACCGTGGCTGGTCGTCGGGGTCAGAATCTCGGCTCGGCGTGAGGACGTTCATTCCCTCACGCGTCCTCCTCCTTCACTAGCATTACGGCTTTGCAGAAGGTGGCGACCGCCTGCCATTCCTCCCTGTGACTGACGCCGATTGCCTCCACGAGGACAACACACACCTCTGTGTGCTCCACTGTGTACTCCGGGATGATGGCACCTTGCGGCCTAATAATGGTGTGTTTTATTATTAGCAGTCACTGCTTCATATAAAACTGGGTCGAAAGGTTTGCGTTCCTGATCACAGTTCGACAACGTATGATGTATCTCAGATTCCTTGCAGCCTTACGTCGACATCCGTACGTTACCTCCTTGCAGTGAGTGGTGACCAACACTGGAACCACCCTCTGAGGGAGGCCAGTCTCAGGGATAACACTAATCGGCTGCTACATTTGTTTACCGGAATTTAATTGTTTTATGGGTACACAAGCTCAGGACTGTTGAGGGTGTTTCACGCGGTTTCTGTTCCGGATTCGTTTGGAAGTACTCTGATATTACCATTTTACAAATCGCCCGGAGGACCCGTTGTAGCATGCGGTGGAGGTCTATCCTGCTTGAGTGAACCGCCGTGTCTTCATAGAGGCAATCGGCGTCAGTGACCTCTCGGTTTGGCCATCAATATGCGAGTTCGATTGGACAGGGATACACGCGTTCAAGATTTCACCGAAATTCATCCAAAAGTTGGAGACTCTTCATAGGGTAGTTCCCACTATGGAATAACATTTGTCTGATATACGAGGACGTCAGTCAAATACACATAAAAAAATCCTAGATAAATGAACAAGTAATTTTTACGCCCCAAATGATCAAGCTGCAACAATCAATTCAAGCATGCTCTCGCAAATTCTTCATAAGTACTGTTGTGGAGGAAGATAGTTGATGATGATGGTAATTTTTGGATTTACTGGCTTTTTGGCTTTGCACCATCTGTGCAAACGTTATCCAGCTGAAGGTCGGTGTCCCGATTATGTTCCTTCGTTTACCTCTACCAAAGCTGTCTGACGGCTTAAACTCTTCAGTGAAACATTATTGAGGCGAAAATTTTACAGGAGGTAACTCTTTCGAACAATCTCGCAGCCTTAGCAGACATTGGCCCTAGAGGGCCCTATCCATTTGCTGACATCATTATGAGTCGCGCGTAGATTACTACGCGCCGTCGATTCAGGATTGCTTTGACCAGATAACCGGACGGCTCCACCGCAATCGCCCTGCGGCTTTCAACACCTGGAGCATCACTTCCCTCATCATCCCTCATAGTTTCAGCCACCTTCTTCGATCGTAGTGCTTCACTGAAGGTGGCTACAGGTTGGCATTTTTTCCACTAATCGCCTCCATGAGGACACGGCGGCGCCGGCGCTCCTACCAAGCGGGACTGACTTCCACCGTAAGTTCCATCGTATTCTCCGGGCGATCCGCACAATGGTGAGACTCGAGTGTTTCTTTTTACTGAATTCGATACAGATACCTCCCGAAACACCCACATCCGGTGAGTCCTGCACAAAGAGAGGATGCCGTGACGCCTCTGTAGCCACTCCTCAAAGACAGGCATTACCGCTGCGATTGTGACGTGCTCACTGTGACAATGTTGGTTTACCGGAACATAAACCAGAAACATACATAAACTAGTGCCTTTTCCCTTGGGGTAGGCAGAAATGCCAACTGCTACGACCCTTACATACTCTTTCTATTCATTGACGTTCATACATCTGGATCTGGACGAGTACATAACATGTATCCTGAAGGTAATTTGCGTTTTTACCTTTAACAGTTTTATGTGAAAGTACAATAAATAATTACGATGCTTTCAGAATGAATTGCAAGCACAGAATGATTGTACAGTTTTACCAACTTAACGTAGACGAAGTCGCGGGCAACAGCTAGTTTTCTAAATACGTTCCTTACTCGCTCGTTTGAAAAGCGAGCCGACGACACCGTTAATCCTGAAATCTTGATAAACTTGGAATGCTGTGGTCGCAATAAAATAATACAATGGAATTTTTGTAAGTTTAATACGTTAAAATAAGTTAGTAAATTTATAGATTTGTTACTTTTTTTATTTTTGTCTGTCCTGTACGAGTCATAAAAAACTGTTCGTCTTTCTTTCTTTCCTTTTAATTTTTTAAAATGGTTTATTTTGATATTATTATTTATTACAAACTTAAGCAAGAGTACTTACTATCGTATTGCGTGACGAAGGTAAACAAAGTTAAAGCCTACCTTTTATTGATCTTAACAGTCATGTTTAGTTTGTATCATTTTAAAACATAACTTCAAATTCGCTGCCAACCGCTGCCGGAACGACTTATTTCCCCCTATTCGTACTACAAAGACGGTTGGTACTCTTAGCTACAAATATAAACAACCCCATAATTAAACCCAATAGGAAACCACCACATAATTTATTGAGGGTCTGCACATTATCGCTCGACCTGTATGCAGCATCTTTTTCTAGCGACCACAACATAACACAAAATTACTCTTCACAGTCAGTCTCAGTGACGTTTCAGACAAAATACGTCAAATAGTAAAGGCCCTTGCTCACATTTAGTGCTATACAACAGTAGGTACAACAATAACTTTCTGAAGCCTCATCTTGATGTGGGGCTGGCCCTAGGCCAGAGCACTTCGACCCTTCTGGATATTTTGTGTTTTCAGAAGCGATGTATTTGTATGAAAAAATAAACACATTAATTTTCACAATTTTTTTTTTATTACCTAAATACCCTATATATTTTAACAACCAAATTAAATGTATTGTATTTTGTGGATAGGAATGACAGGACATGTATCCCATGTCTGTTGGAGGGTAGTTGCGACAGTTCTTTGATTAAGCCAAACACTAAACTATACCGATGTGTTACCTTCTTCGGACACAGTGTCCGATTTGAAATTTTCTATTTTTAATATCACCTTATTTAAGCTGTTTTAGTACAGCCAGATATATTTTTTTTTAAAGTTACCGCTTTAAATTCACCCTAGTATAGTTTCGGCAACGATTTTTTTCCCCATATATTAAGTTTTTAAACTTTTTATCTGACTGTACTAAACAGTGTGTTTCCGAATCGTCAGTGAAAAATATATTGAAATAAAACTGTGCCAATTTGGACACTATGTCCGAATATATTGTGTCCGAATCGGCAGCAACTGCCTACTTCGGCCAATATCTCCTAACCGCTTTAAAGTTGTCACGCAAGCGTTTCCATATAGCAAGTCCAATCCCACTTTTACCGAGCAAACTTATGGCTCTCTTCGGCAAATTCTGTTATATGAGCGTATCTAAAATAAAGATTGTATTCTTATACTCATATTATTAATAAATCTTTATTATTATACTTTTGTATTATAAAGCTGAAAAGTTGGTTTGTTTGAACGCGCTGATCTCAGTAACTACTCGATCGAATGAAAAATTATTTTAGTGTCAGACAGCCCAATTATCGAGATACACTATAGACTATATAACATCACGCTACGACTTACGGGAGCGGAGCAGTAACCAAAGACGTGCGTGAAACCGCGGGGGACAGCTTATTATAATATAAAAAAAGTAACTCTGTCTGTCTGTCGTTCACCTTTCGACGTCTTAACAAATTTGACTGAAACTTGGTACACAGGTAGGTTATGTTTTGAACTTGTTGGAAATTCGTTTTGTTTGGATAACTTTTGACAATCTGCGGGCAAAAGTTAGATGTTAATAAAATATGACTATAAATTGAAAATTACCTACTTATGTACAATAAAGTAGCGTTAAGTGTCATCAAACACGACACGAACGACATAACACGTCATGTCGTATCCGATAACATATCGAAAAAGTTGTTGAGACCCACCAAGTTCACATCGCAGCGATGTTCACGAGAAATTCGTCAATGCGTCTTTTAAACTTAAGAATGCCAACTTTGCAAACTTTTTGAGTATTTTATGAATTATTTATTATTTTTCGAAGAAATTAAAGTTGAAAAGCTTGGCGTAGATATTTCTCTTTGTCTTTCATTTATACATAGATAAATGCTAATATCTTAGTTTGCGAGTTACTATATGAATTTTGAAATTACAAAAACTTACTAAACTAAAATAGGTACAGAACATAATAATTTTCAATTGATGTTAAACTAAATTATCATTTTTGTATTTTTCTCTTCTTTCTTATTGAATATATTTGATTTAATATTTTTTTTCAAATTTATTGTAATCATGGTTATTTTGTTAAATATTACTTAATGTGTTTAATTAATTGCTATGTAAATGTTGTGCACGTTTGTTATCTTCTTGTTAGAGACTTCAATGTAAAAAAAAAACACTAAAAAGTGTAAAATAACTTTTATTTCGGAAGTCGATGTTTCTATAAGAGTTTGGTATCTTTGTTATTTAACACCGACTTCCGAAATTAAAAAAGTTTTCTATTTTACACTTTTTAATTATGGTACCACCACTGAAAAGTACCCCTCGCCATACTTAATTCATTAAACCCCAAGCAAACGCCGGCGTTCGCACTCTCATTGTCTTTCCCTTCTTTGAGGCGTGGTTGGAAAAACCTCACGGCGTCCTCATCTTCCGCATGACGCAGGTTCTCACCGAACACGGGAAGTTCGGGAAGTTCCTGCACCGGATTCGTGCGGAAGCGACGCCCGGATGTCGCCACTGTGTGGACCGCCCGGAGGACACGGTGGAGCACACGGTGGAAGTGTGCCCCGCTTGGGAAGAGCAACGCCGTGTCCTCGTGGGGGCGATCGGCGGCGGTGATCTCTCGCGCCGGGCTTTGGTACAGGCCATGGTCCGGAGCGAGGAGGAGTGGCAGGCGGTCGCCTCCTTCTGCGAAGCAGTAATGCTAGCAAAAGAGGCGGCCGATCGCGTGAGGCAACGGCAACGGTCCTCACGCCCCAACCGCCGCCGGGATTCCGATCCCGATTTCCGGCCACCGTAGGCGCGGGCTTGCGGACGGCGGGCAATGGGTGGCCCGCCGTCCGACCGTCCGGTAACCATCCGGACCGAGCCCAAGTCGTCGACGGCGCGTATTGTTCCGCGCGCGCCTCAGGGAGATGTCAGCAAATCGTAGGGGCCCAGCAGGGTCGAAGCCTACTGGGGCCATGGGTAGTGTGAAAACGAAACCGTGGCCCTGGGACGAAGGCAACGAAGGAACAGGAGTGGGTTTTTAGTCAGTAAAAGTCTGACACTATCTCTCGCTCCGCCCAAGAGCGGGATTTGTCATAAGATGATTTTCCCACCTATATAAAAAAAAAAAAAACTCTCATTGTCTTTATATTGTGTCTCTAATTACGGTATCCGAAAGGTAATACCTTATAGCCAGAGTACATCTCATGACAATTCTAATAATCCCAGACACGTTTAGATTACATTAATTTATTACACAGTTCCGGTGCCTACCTTCCGGCTTTATCATCAGATCAGTTCGATATATCTCTACCCCTCTTCTTTCAGTCAGTCATCGACTACACGTTTAAACAAAGCAATTTTACTAGTTACGACAGTTCTGCTGTGATCCTATGAGGAGATCTGTTCCATATCTTCGAAGTTCATGATCAGATCATAACAATATTTCTATGGGACCAACTTGGAAGCATAAACTTTCAATCAAAAAAATAATTTTCAAAATTGGGCCACAATTGACCGAGAAATCGGTGAAAATACATTAAAAAAAAATTGCCGAACATAGAACCTCCTTCGTTTTGAAGTCGGTTAAAAAAATACTAATTCTAGTTTCAATGCGGAAAAAGACGTCATGGCAATTTAGGAAGGCTGTCAGGTCAAAAGCCGCGAGTGTTTTTTAACCGACTTCAAAAAGGAGGAGGTTCTATGTTCGACTGAAAGTATGTTTATTTATATTAAGAGGCTGGTTCCACTCGCCTATCGTCAACATCGAGCATGGTTTAAAAGCTTGTTGCTTCATTTAACGCAATCCAACGCGATTTTTGATAAAGTGACAATGCAAAAAAAAGAGAGATAACGCCTGAAAACTCTGTTGACATTCGGTAATTCGTGATTTACTCGAATATTGCACAAAACTGCTTCCACGATATATGTGTTTTTTTTAATCCTTAAAATTATGTGAAAAAAATTTTCGTCATTCAGAATCTTGATTAAATTTGCAAGGCTTCTATTGTTATACTTTTTTGACTTTTTTAATTTTTTAGTAAATTATGAAGTGTCAAAATTTATGCCAAATAGCAGATTTTCAGAGGTCTTTACTGGTTTAGTTTTACACCAATTTATAAATTGATTTCAATTGAAGCCAAATTGAAAATTATTCAATGTAAATTATTCGTGTAAATAAATAACGTGTAAAAGTAAAATTGAAGCCTTGATAATATCCACAAGATACTATGTTTCCAAAATAACTAATGAAAAATGTGTAATAACGTCATAATCGCGTAGAAGCGGTTGTATAAAAAACAGTGAAAATGTATGTCGAGTTGCATCCCCTTATTGTAAAAGAATAATTTCGAACGAATAAATCTTAAACTGACGCGCGAATAAGCCTTTTATTGTCTCGGATTCTAACTATTTCAACTTGTTGATTTTTTTTTCTGAAAGCCTTAGTTCCAAACTCAAATACGGGCTACATCATTTAAAGATCTAAATATGCTAATAGAACTAAAGTTTATTTCTTCTTTACTTTTCTTTTTCTTAAGCAGCTTCCATTTTGCGTAACTTTAAAAAGAAACTCCGTGATTTTTCTGTTCAAATTACTTAAAGATAACCAGTAAGGAGCCTAATAATAACTTTTAGTAATAAAACTGAATGAAAAGACGTTCGGAATTGAAGCAAGTTCCTTTGATGCGCCGCCGTCAGATCTGCCGCGCTTCATTGCGCAATATCCCGACAATTGAACCGTGAAAAGCATCGAGAATTTTAAAATTTTCACTATGCGCTTTTATTTAAGACCTGCTAATTACTTGATTAATTACTACAGACTTTATTTTAATAACACAAGCAATATTAAATTTCTCGGTAAAATGGTCCGGGAATTTCCAAAGGTATTGTTTACACCCCGGCTGTTCTAGTACCTACATAAAATGTATAATAAGTATCCTAAAACAACATTACTTAGCTTTTAGAATTCAAGTTTCTAGTTTGCGTTACAACTTTCTGTAATAGTTAATTATAGTGCCTGTTGTCTGACAGCCCAAGACTAATTAGACAACTACAAGATAGATTTTCGATAAGAAATAAGCTATATAACTTTGAAAACTAAATTCAGTCACATCTGATTACCACCGTAGCCACGTGCCTAGCGAAGTTGCCACCAAAACCGTAGGGGCCCAGCAGGGTTGAAGCCTACTGGGGCCATGGGTTATGTGAAAGTGAACCCCGGGGCCGTGGAACGAAGGCTAATAAGGAACATAGGAGTAGGTTTTAGTCAGTAAATGTCTGACACGCAATCTAGTTCCGCCCAAGCGCGGGAAAAGTCATTGAATGATTTTCAACCTAAAAATAAGTCACATCTGATTAAGTTGAAAGCTGGCTCTAATGTAGTTAGAATTTCATAACTAAATAAAACCTAGACTAACGCGGGTTTGAAGAAAAAGCAATAAAGTTATATAACTCCATTTTATTTATATAAAGGGACAATAAAAGTGGGTCACTTCAACGCACGAAGAGCAGTCGCTGATATTAGATTTCTTAAAAAAGCACTTAAGAAAGACTTGACGGATCGACCAATAATATTGTAGGAGCCATCTCACTGTTTTATAACATTGTAAGTCCACATTACCTAACCGATATTAAAACGTGAAGATAGACATAAAGACGGTTTTATTTGATATTATTTGATGAGATATGCATGAATGCGTTATTCATAAGATATGATTCATGAGAGTATCATCATCATCATCATTTGAGCCAAAAGGCGTCCACTGTCGGACCATAGGCTTCCCTCAAGCGGTGCCAGAATGACCAGTCCCGTGCGTCTCGCATTCATTGGATTCCCGCGACCCTCATTGGTCCACCTTATGGGAGGCCTTCCAACGCTGCGTATTCCCGTACGCGGTCGCCACTCCAGAACCTAAAAAACCACAGAATATTAGAGGTTACTTTGTATGCAAATGCAAAAATGTAAGAAAGTAATTTACTAACAATTTAAGTTACCGCTTCATTTCCACACAAGGATTTGCAGACTAAGAAGTCTTCTAAAAGGGTAAAATATACTACGCCTGTTGTGGCCTTACGTCTTTGTATAAGATAGTATCTTTACTTTAATACCAAATAAAGGTAGAAAAGTACCTTGCCGTTTAAAAAGCACAACCAAACCGACAACAAGTTTTTAACATTGACAAAATTGAGCTCAAGTGTCACACCAACGAACGTTGATTGAATACGGTTTCAATACTGCTCGTGGTATAAGCACGCTTTTGTTTCCGTGCAGAGGGTGAGTATATGTCCAAACTACGCAAATATAAGCCGAATTGCTTGTGGTAACTGTAGCTACAAACTGCGATAACATTTTAGATAACTGGACTTATTTAATACCACTTTACATTGCATCATATTGCTACTCGATTCAAAAACATTTAAAGTCAATTTTCAGGGTTTCCTCAAAACGGAATATACCATTTGTCTTATTTTAGCCAAACAAATATTTACTACATTAATAGAACTGAACTGTGTATTGTATATGTTCCCCGTGTTGTAGGTCCAAAAGCCCAAACTCAAGGTTAAAAACGAGCAATGAAGCGAAGTAAGGCTGCCCAACTTAAATGGAACTGGGCAGGACATGCCACTTGCTTGGCCAACTGTGGGCCATATTAGCACCGACGTGCCTTGAAACAGTGAGACTGGGTCACGGTAGACCACAAAGAATATGGTGGGACAAACTGAACAGATTTTGTCAGAACTGGAATGAAGCGCGGTCTGGCGAAAGATGAAAGGAGTAGAGAAAAGTCTTTGCCCGAAAAGAGGACGGAACTGAAAAATATACGTATTTTCGCTCGTGTCTTCGTACAGTATTAAGCATGAATAAGCATATTGAGATAGATGATCACGTACATTGAAAATGATGTAGACAGTGAGAAGAAACGAATGAAATATCTACACCTTCGTGAAATTGTCTTTAAATTTAAATAATTCAAACCCCAAATCGAGTCTCGAAAATTTTTCCGAATCATAAAAAAAGTTTTCTTTTTGTGACTTTACTACAAATTAACAGTTTTCAGATTTTTTTCTATACTTGTGCTATAAGACCTTGCTTCATGCCAAATTTCAAAATTCTAGGTCAACTGGAAGCACCCTATAGATTTTAATTTCCTAGCGAGTGTCAAAATATACACCTGAACGGAGCATAAACAGCCTCACCTTTAGATTGCGTTGACTTAGAAGCTTGATTTTTTCACTGCTACTTGGAGTAGCCGACCTGAGTATTAGGTATTCATTTCAGCTTTGAACTTCCATGAGTTCTTGAGAAAAAAAGACTTGACAGAAGGACAGATGGACAGACAGACAGACGAACAACAAAATGATCCTATAAGGGTTCCGTTTTCGCCGACTTATGTACGGAACCTAACCTAACCTTTACATGAGAAGAAATCTTTCGTAAAATATACGTAACTTCAATAACAAGAAGGTATATGATATCGATAGGTCTAGCTCTTAAATTCAGGTAATATCAATATTTCGAGCAGATCAAGGACCGTTTGACCTTCTCATCTGTCGGACCTCTGGGTATAAGATCAGGAATATTTGCATGAAGGGTTAACTTAGGTCCGACACGATTTCTTACATATGTGCTCTTGAAAGTACAGACGTCATAGATTTGTAAATTGGGGTCAATCATTCAAAACTATAAAGCCTTAACAACGTTTTTTACCTCTCTATCAATAAACAGGATTTTATTTATTATCATCTTTCTGGCTACGTGACTTGGAATCGGAACAACACGTAATTCTTCCAGTCCCTTTGACAGCGTCTTGCTGGCATGTCATTGACTCTTCTTTCATAATCATTTTTTAAACTCACTCACCATTTGCACTCACCATGACTGCCCTGTGGTCACTAGATCAACAGGGCAGTCACACGACCTCTGGCAAAGCAGTTAGGGCTAGTAACCTAGTGGTTACTAGCCCTTACTGCTTTGCCGGAAGTCGTGGGTTCGATTCCCACCCAGCAAAAATGTTTGTGTGATGAGGACGATCATTTTTTCTATGTCTGGGTGTAATTTATCCATAATATAACCCAGATATGTATTTAGAAATATATAAGTATGTTTATCAGCTGTCTAGTACTCATAACACAAGCTCTGCTTAGCTTGGGACTAAACGGCGTTGTTTGATAGTTGTGGAATATTATCATTATTTATCACCATCAGCACTATTTTTAGAAAACTTTAAACACATCTTTATAAACTTAATCTGGAATAAAATCTCCGATTGGTATATAGCAGTGGTTTCCAACCAGGTTTTGTAATAGATTTTTCGTTGGGACCAGAGGCCCTACCACGAGATCTAAAAGCGATCCATTTAACAACCTAAACTGAACTGTTAAAGGGATGAAGCTATACATATAGGGTGTATACTTGTATAGCTCCAACCGTCTTTCTTGTTCACACGCCCCAGAAGTACAAAAAAAAATTTAGCTGGATATGTTAATCCAAAACAACAAAATCCTAATTTAAAACTTGCAGCACATCTACGTGTTTTTTTTTTTAATTAAAAACTACCGAGTATTGTCATAGCGAACTTAAAATTTTAATATAAGCTTAAAATCAGTTTGCTGCAAAAATTTCAAATTGTCGAACTAAAAATTAAGATTAATTACTTTTCAGTTCGACAATTTGAAATTTTGAGCTTTTTGCGGACCATATTTTAACTCTTACGGACCACCAGTGGACCAAGGTTATTACAAATATACACAGTTTCCAATTAAACTCACACGAACCGTGTAACCAATCCAACTTCCACAAAAACACATATCTCATACAGTTATTGGAGCCACAAGAAAGATCGTATCGTTAATATGAAGACGTAAAACTGTCGACGGCAAGGATCACAAACAAACAACGTTGAATAAAATTTGGCAAAGCACACTTACAAAGTAAAGGATAATACTAGACAATGTTTTAGGCTAAACTACATGGACTACTGAATACTACAATGCGACAAAGGTCGCATTTTATTTTACTGTCATTTCTAAAAAATATTTATTTAGGGTCTCCAACAAGGAATGTACACAATACGTATCTTATAATTAGCAGTTCCGATATCTTGTTGGTGTACTCCTTCACTTATAGGAGACCACAGCATGCGTAAAAACAATTTAAACAACTAAGTTAACAAAAATAAAATTACAAATAGATTAAAACGTAATATAAATTAATAAAGATAAAATATTGAAAGTAGATTGAATAACAACCACATTGATATAATTGGAATTCTAATAACAATAAAAATGCTGTAACCGCGAATTTCTATAAAATAGGGATGTCACACCTTTACTCAATAGCCTATAATTTATCGAAAAACAAAATTGTAATAACAACAGATATACGGCTTGGGGTTAGTACAAACGAGCATTAAATTCTTTTAATGCCTGATTGACTTAAAACTAACATTGTCTAAATTGTTGACACAAAAAGTTTTTGTTTACTAACTTAGTACCTATATCTAACACATGATGTTTTCCCTTACCGTTTTGAGAGCAGGGGTGAGCAGTATAGAAAAACATCATAAGGAAACCGACATATCCTAGAACCAATTTCAAAGACATATGATGGATATCCACCATCCCGCACAGGTTGATTATGCTACATACATATCTAACACAAACTTTGCAAATTGTAGGTTTTTTTTTTTTTAGGTGGGAAAATCATCTAATGACAAATCTCGCTCTTGGGCGGAGCGGGAGATAGTGTCAGACTTTTACTAACTAAAAACCCACTCCTGTTCCTTCGTTGCCTTTCGTGCCAAGGCCGAGTCTTCCTTTCAGAATCAGACCCTTGACCCCAGTAGGCTTCGACCCTGCTGGGCCCCTACGGTTTGTTGACATCTCCTTGAGGCGCGCGTGGAACAGTACGCGCCTCGTCAACGACTTGGGTTCGGTCCGGACGGTTACCGGACGGTCGGACGGCGAGCTACCCATTGTTCGCCGTCCGCAAGCCCGCGCCCACGGTGGACGGAAATCGCGATCGGAATCCCGGCCCACGGTGGCCGGAAATCGCGATCGGAATCCCGGCGGCGGTTGGGGCGTGAGGACCGTTGCGTCACGCGATAGGCAGCCTCCTTTGCTAGCATTACTGCTTCGCAGAAGGAGGCGACCGCCTGCCACTCATCCTCGCTACGGACCATGGCTTGTACCAAGGCCCGGCGCGAGAGATCGCCGCCGCCGATCACCCCCACAAGGACACGGCGTTGCTCTGCCCAAGCGGGGCACCCCTCCACCGTGTGCTCCACCGTGTCCTCCGGGCTGTCCACGCAGTGGCGACACCCGGGCGTTTCTTCCGCACGAATCTGGAGCAGGAACCTCCCGAGCTTACTATGTCCGGTAAAGACCTGCGTCATGCGGAAGGTGAGGACGCCGTGAGATCTTTCCAGCCACGCCTCACAGAGGGGACTTACCGCCATAATTGTGGCGTGCCCAGCACAGGGTCGCAATAGCCGCTGTCTCCATTTCACCATGAGATCTCGCTGGAGCCCTGTCTGCCATGCCGCAACTTGTCGCGGAGTTTCGCCCCGGCGTTGCATCTCCACGCGCAAATCGTGCATGCGTGCAAGGACTGTTGCCTCCAGATCCCATGGTGGCAGGCCAGCAAGGAGGCTGGCCGCTTAGCGGAAAATCGTCCGGTATTCCCGCACCATCCGTATGGCCATGATCCTCTGGCATGCGTTCAGCCGGGCCGCTGGCTGCTTTTGCAACGCCGGCGCCCACACCGGTGCGCCATAAAGGGCCATGGACCGAACGATTCCCGCGTAGAGCCTCCGGCAGGAAGCGTCTGGACCCCTCAGGTTGGGCAGAAGCCGCTGGAGGGCAGCCCCAATCGGATTCGGTTTGGGAGCCAGACGTCGGAAGTGCTACTCTCGAAGAAAAAATTGTAGGTACTTCAATATTAACTCATTTTGGAAGATTTGAAATCGCTTGTCCAACTTAGACGCCATTTGTTTATATCTTTGGATTGACTTGGATTTATAAGTTCAAATAAACTTTATATTAATTCATTAAACCCCAAGCGAACTCTCTCATTATCTTTCTATTGTGTCTCTAATTACGATACTCGAAAGGTACATTAATTACTACGGGTACGTTATTCTTTTTTCGAAATTAGGTATTTATTGGTTTCTTTGTGTTTTGTATTTTCTGTAATATCGCAGTATTTATAACCATTTTTGTATGAAATCTAAGAAAACTCGCTTTATTTTGTAATATAAGTTCTACCCTGGAAACAATGTGTCTCAAGCGGTATGTAGTAGTCTCTCGCTCTAGGTGAGGCGTGTGAGAAGGTCCGACTTTGACTGACCCAAAACCTACCTGTATTCCTTCAGTTGCCTTTTGTAAGGGTGACTCACAAACGGTAACCCTTTGGAACCAACCTGCTGATCCAGAATATCTAACTAAATAACAAAGTTCCTAGACTACTATAACAATAATGGGTTTATGGCTTTCATAAGTGTCATTTTTATTTGTATTAAAATGAGTTCCAATAGATTTTGAACATAATCATCATCATCTTTGAAACTGAATTAGTTGTTCCAAAGTTAAAGCCCAAGTATTAGTATAAACTCACATACTTGACATCACTCCATCACACACACACACACATTCATACACACGCCGTCACACCATCGGCATCGTGCACTCACACACCACCATTCACTGTAGATTCACTAACTCACCTGGAACTAAGTGGCATTTTCGTTTTTGCTGGATCTACTTATCAATTCAAGAGATTATGATCAGTAAATTCTATCCGTTTTACTATATATTAATAATAATATTGATGTGTCATCCCTGTTTACTCGTGGGGCGAGGACCTGGTGATTTGTAACACAGGTTAACACCTATAACAGACACCAGCTCCGCACATTCACTTGACTGAAAAAAGGTTCCTGTATGTTAATTGAATTAATAGAATTATGTATAATCATAAGGTCATGTTTTGTGAGGAGAAATAAACGAAACTATTGTTATTATAGTATAACGGGTCATGTAATTTCATCCCAAATTTATGTGTACATATGGCAAAAACAAAAACATAATTACGAGTATGTTTGTTGTTGTAAACGAGGAACCCAACTTTGACAGCCGAGATAACCTTTTAGCCGTTTCTATTCGGAAACAAACCTATCTTAGTTCCTGAACGACGTAAATAAAGTGTCTATACCGACCCTACGGTGGTGTCATGGGTTTATGACGTCATAAACCCTGTTTCACGGAAGTGAGTTCACCTGTCTTTGCTAAGCTTTAGGCGCAACAGTGTTTTGTGGGATCCTTATAATAAATTATTGTAATCTATGCTGTTGGGAAAGTCTTGATATTTTTTAGTCTGAATGTTCGTGAATGGTTAACTCTTTGCAAAACAAACAGTTAACGACTAAAATAAGAAATAATGCCATAACTTTTGTAACGGAAAAGAGAGTGTTTTAAAACATTTATTGAGTTGCAGCATATTGGAACAGAAGATTTGTTGAGCTAATGAGAATGTTCCTGAATGAAAGCAAAAAGCAGTAACAACCTGCTGACAACAACAAAATTATAAATTCCACTGATAAACTTGCAAATGTGCTCTAAAAGTGACGAGCAATGAGTAGCTCGCCGTCTGGTCGTCCGGTTAAGACCAAGCCCGAGTCGACGGCGCGTTGTGTTCCACGTACGGCTCAAAGAGATATTTGCAAAACTAATAGAGCCCCTTCGTTGCCTTTCGTACCAGGGCCGAGTCTTCCTTTCAGAATCAGACCCTTGGCCCCAGTAGGATTCGACCTCTTGAGGCGCACGTGGAACAATACGCGCCGTCAACGACTTGGGCTCGGTCCGGACGGTTACCGGACGGTCGGACGGCGCCTACGGTGGCCGGAAATCGGAATCGGAATTTCGGTGGCGGTTGGGGCGTGAGGACCGTTGCCTCACGCGATCGGCCGCCTCCTTTGCTAGCATTACTGCTTCGCAGAAGGAGGCGACCGCCTGCCACTCCTTCTCACTCGGGACCATGGCCTGTACCAAGGCCCAGCGCTAGAGATCGCCGCTGCCGATTGCCCTCACGAGGACACGGCGTTGCTCTGCCCAAGCGGGGCACATCTCCACCGTGTGCTCCACCGTGTCCTCCGGGCGGTCCACACAATGGTGACACCCGGGCGTTTCTTCTGCAGGAATCCGGTGCAGGAACCTCCCGAACTTACTATGTCCGGTGAGGACCTGCGTCATGCAGAAGGTAAGGACGCCGTGTTGCCTTTCCAGCCACTCCTCAAATAGGAGAGGGCCGATGCCTGCTAGAACTGCGGGGATAATTGAAAAAGTCACTGCGGCCGTGGAACGCCAAGGGCAATTGAAGGAATACAAGTGAATTTTAGTCAGTGAAAGTCAGTCACGTCGTCTCGCTCCACCCTAAGAGAAATAAGGTAAGGGATTTCCCATTTCAAATTAATATGTAGCGACATCTATCGCGCCACATATGAACTAAACTATGAAATACTGCATCGTGCAATACAAAATGCAAAACACCGTAGACAGTACCAACTCACCGAGAACTATGCGGCTTTCGGTTCATCATCTCATCATGATGCATTAAGAACCATCGATTTCCGACCTCCGGAGGGAAGTGATGGAATTAGAGTTCTCCGCGCGATTAGAAAATAATACAACAGTCCGAAATCATATCTCGGGCAGTTGCCCTTATCAAACAAAACATGCGTCTAGTCAGAGGATCCTCCCTTTTCAACGGAGGTTTACGGGACTCTACACTCTGTTCTGCATACCTCTAAAAATATTATATAGACGTGTATGCATAGTACGAATTAGATTATGTCTATCAGAATGATTTCTAACAAATAATTCCTTAAACCTGGACGATACCGCTGATATAGCGACTACAGAAACCGTATAAACGTAAATCAATAAGAATGACACAGCTGATCGTAAAAGTAAACATTAACAATAACCCCAACCTTAGCGCACGCACTATCATATAATTTTATTAGTCATGATTTATATGGTCTATTGCATGAAAACACCATTGTGTAACATGAATTAAAATATATCTACATCTATATATATAAAAGCGAATACCACTCCAGTGAGTGGTATTCGCTTTTATTAACCAGTATTAATCACTAAATCTTAGAAACTATAACACCTACAAACATAAAATTTGGCAGGTAGGTTCCTTATAGGGTAGACCTCCGCTAAGAAACTCTTCCCCTGAGGGCATAAAATGGGGGTCCAAAGTTTGTATGGAGAAACCTGCTTTCACGTAGTACATATTTTTAGGCGTAGGTATCTAATACTAGCTTGCTGTTCGGTAAGGATCAAACCCAAGTGCACAGCGCGAAGTGTTCCACGCGCGCCTCAAAGATATGTCAGCAAAACTGAAAGGGGCTCAGTAGGGCTGCAAGAACTATTGAAAAAGTTACCACGGTCTTAAAACGCAAAGGGCTAATAACAAGTCGTCGACGGCAAGTAGTGTTCCACGCGCGCCTCAAGATGTCAGCAAACTGTAGGGGCCCAGCAGGGTCGAAGCCGGCGAGCCATTACTCGCCGTCCGCAAGCCCGCGCCTACGGTGGCCGGAAATCGTTGCCTCACGCGATCGGCCGCCTCCTTAGCTAGCATTACTGCTTCGCAGAAGGAGGCGACCGCCTGCCACTCCTCCTCACTCTGGACCATGGCCTGTACCAAGGCCCGGCGCGAGAGATCACTGCCGCCGATCGCCCCCACGAGGACTTTGTCTCCGTAACGGAACTGGTCGCGCCGCCATTGTGTCCCGGTGAAATATAGCCTCTAAAGCGAAAAAAGTCATTTGATGATGATTTCCCACCTCAAGAAAAAAAGTACCTGATTCGGTGGTATAACTGCAAGGCTAAACTTTACGCCAAGGACAACTGAAGAAACAGGTGGATTTTAGTCAGTAAAAGTCTGACACTTCCTTTTGTGGAACGAGAGGAGTTATTTGATGATTACTCACCTCGAAAAAGGGGCTCTAATCTTATCTTCCGAGTTTGGTTGTTTTCTTTCTTTCTTCTTTTTTTCTAGTTTATTCAAGATGTCTAGGAGGGAATTCACTTATCCTATTTTTCGCATGCGTATTTCGGTGACGCCTGTGCACTTAATGAAACACAATATTTGTGAGGCCTATGGCTCTCGCACTCAGCATCCCTAGATTTCGCATCCTATATTATAAAGGCGAAAGTTTGTATGTGTATGTGTGTATGTTTGTTACTTCTTCACGTTCGAACAGCTGAAAGGGTTTGGATGATATTTGGCACATGGGCAGACCATGTCCTGAAGTAGCACATAACATAGCTTTTTATCCCAGGAGTAAATTCTCTTGGGACCATTTTCTACTAACACGCGGGCGAAGCCGCTAGCAGAAGCTAGTCTGAAATAATTTCATCGAATTGTCTGATTATGCAACCACACGAGAGTACCGAAACGAAGACTGTGTCATCCAAAATTAAAATCTCTACGGTTGTAACTGTAAATGGGATAATCCCGATCAGCCATGCGGCCTATCTGAGGGGTTTGGAAAATGGATTAATTCAGGCTGTAATGCACAAACTTATGCTTGCTTACTTAGAAACGCTTCCCGGAAAAACACATTTGTGTCAACTTAAGTGTAGTAATGGAAATTCCGCGGTAACTTCCGAGGTTAACCAGACGAAAACAGACGCGGGCGAAAACTGTGCTTTATAATATGTAGCGACTAGCTTCTGTCAACGGCTTCGCCCGCGTAAAAGTAGGTTTCTCTGTACAAACTTAGGACCCCCGTTTTATCCCTTTAGGGGGTGAGTTTCGGAAAATCCTTTCTTATTCTTATTATGAGGTGTAAAATATCAGCGTTTTAGGTCCAAGGGCTTGGGCTGGGCGTTGAAGAGTCAGTGAACGAGTCAGGACTTTGCCTTTTATATATACAGATAAGCGACTGATGTATTAAGGCTATATTTTCCTTCTACTTCCAGTTCAATAAGGAAAATCGCTTTACTGAACAGCGGCTACATATGTTGTATAATAACTACGCCAAAGGGTTCTATTTTGTCAAAGAATGAATCTCGTATGACGACTTGTTTTGTTTCTGTTAATTAATTTGAAACATTTCATGTATTCACTCAGTTTTTCTCATCACTTTCTCAGCCAACAAAGAAACAATCTCTTAGTACAACCGATTGCTCCCAAATCTAGCAGATGGAACGATTTTTTTCTTTGTTTATACGACGAGCATCATGTTGTTTGTCGTGAAAATATAGTAACAATCTACTTTTATAAGAAAACTTCTGCGACTCTCCTAATTGAACGATGTGCTCTTATATACAGATCCCTACTTCTTAAGTTCTTGTACCTATTGTGTAGCTACCGTTTTCTTTCATTCATGTCGCAAATCAAGGTTGTACTGAAAGTACGATTGTTAAGTACAATTTCCGTAAAACATAATAATGTCAACGAATATTTACGGTTTTACCAGCGTATACTTATTTGGATAGCCCGGTTATTTAATTACCTACGTAAGTTTTGTTCATCATACCTAGTAGATACAAAAATAAATACTTGTAAATGGTCGAATGAATAAGCATATATAGCATATGCAAATTAAATTCAATCTAAATATTACAAAGCTGCAGATTTGTTTGTTTGTAAAGCGCTAATCTCAGGAAGTACTGGTTCGAATTGAAAAATCCTATTAGTTTTGGATAGCCCATTTATCGAAAGAGTCTATAGGCTGTTATTTTACGGTACGACCGATAATAGTGGAGTAGAAACCAAAGACGCGGGTGAAACCGCGGGCGACAGCTAGAATCTACTATGTTTTCAGCAGCGCCGATTAGCGATAAAAGAACATTTTTTTTTTTATTCAAGGATTATTACAGATAGCGGCACGAGTCTTGAGCGCTCGGCAAAAGAGCGGGGATCGTTTTACGCATCATACAATATCGGCGAGCCAATCACTGTTCAAGGATTTCACTCCCCGCCCCCGCATCTATCTTTATACCACTAAAGAAACCCGATATTTCACTTCTGCGTGCTTCTGCGCAAGTAGAACTGTAGAAGTCAGCGCTCAAGATCTGTGCCGGTATATCTACACATTAAAGTCAAACATGCTTAGTTTATTTGATTCATGCCCACTTGATATTGATCTCATTTGGAATGATTGTAATAAAATTCGATTCTCTAACCACAATTTCTTTTGAATATTGCCATAGTCAATCTATTTTATGTAACACAATCTGATCCAGACATAATAATATTTACATAATATTGATTTAGTATTATAATACGAACGATTTGTTGATGTTATTGAAATTAGATTTATCGAAGAGCAAACAGTTTTCCATTTTGGTAGTTAGAGTCACTATTGTCTACATTTCATTTAATTTTTCCTTTCGCAAGTCTGCTGGAAGAAATTTCTTTGAAAAGAAGCAGTACCTTTGTAGTATTGTCTATTTTTAACCGACTTCAAAAAGGAGGAGGTTATATGTTCGGTTGAATGTATGTTTTTTATTTTTATTTTTTATGTATGTTCACCGATTTCTCAGTCAATTGTGGACAGATTTAAGAAATTTCTTTTTTGATTGACAGGTTATGCTTCCGAGTTGGTCCCATAGAAATATTGTTATGATCTGATCATGAACTTCGAAGATATGGAACAGAACTCCTCATAGGATCACAGCAGAACCGTCGTAACAAGTAAAATTGCTTTGTTTATACGTGTAGTCGATGACTGACTGAAAGTAGAGGGGGAATATATCGAACTGATCTGATGATGAAGCCTGAAGTTAGGCACCGGAACTCTGTAATAAATTAATGTAATCGAACCGTGTTTGGGATTATTAGAATTGTCATGAAATGCACTCTGGCTATAAGGTATTTAAGTTTAGCTGAGGGGTTCTTTTTAGTAGTGGTACCATAACTAAAAAGTGCAAAATAAAAACTTTTTACAAAAAAAAATACAACCGACTTCAAAGTAAAAAAAAAACACTGAAAAGTGCAAAATAACTTTAATTTCGGAAGTCGGTGTTAAATAACGAAGAGACAAAACTATTATAGAAACACCGACTTCCGAAATTAAAGTTATTTTGCACTTTTCAGTGTTTTTTTTTTACTTTGAAGTCGGTTGTATTTTTTTTTTGTAAAAAGTCTTTATATATTGTCTTTTTCTGATTTTTTTTTTTTTGTGTACATAAATAGTAAAATAAATAAACATTATTCATTACTGAAAATAAACGTGTTTCACTATTCCAATACAAACCAGTGCGCCTCACCATCAACATTACATCACTGCTTACCATCAGGTGGAATTGCAATCAAGCACTAGTTCATATCAATAAAAAAAAACTCCGTTACTCATTATTCCTCTCTCGTTTCCAATCTTTTAATTGTCTTTTGTTTCCAATTAGTCTGTTTTCTTAACTCTACTAAAATTAAAACCAGTCACAGCAATTGACTCAATAATTAAAGTACCGATAACCTGCTAAGTACATGATGCTTCTTCGATCAAGCGAAACCTATACTGCCGTCGTAATTAAAAAGGGCACAACATTTTTATTTTTTTTTTCGTTTAAAACAAAAGTTAGTTGTGCCCATTTTACTTACGACGGCAGAATAGCAACCCAGTCAACAGCTTACTGCAGCTGGCTTCACCTCCGAATATATCAAACACCAGACAACAGCACACAGTTCAAATCGATCGGCCACGTGCCGCCATTTATCTGCATAAGCTTTCACAAACACTGTGACGTTGAGAAACGTGCCGTCAATTTGCGCCCAAAGTCGTCCTCTGACAACTAGCTAAGCACTTAACGTGAGCTAGAGATTAACTCGGTAATACAACACGTGTAAGCCCCGTAAACAAAACTTTTCACCACCGCGTGAGTTGTGACAAACAAACCACCCGTTCAACGTTAACCTTTAATCATAACTACGTGATCTGTCGGGATCAGCCGCCCACTAAAGTTCTCTCTTCGACCCTTTGCCCCGCCGACAATAGGTACTTAATCGATTAAGGTCATTGTACAGCCACAACGAAATTCAGTTTACCCGCAAAAATAGAAATATATTCTTTCTTGACCATTTCTTATATTTGGAATAATCTCCGTTTACCCGATACAAAGACATAACAACGCTATTTGATAAATGTCCGCTTATCTATTTTGCTTTATATATTTTAGTACCTACTACGAATTGGGTAGTTACTGTGTTGGCGGATTAAACAATTAAAAGATTTATTAATCGACAAAATCTTTATATTATACTAGCTTCTGCCCGCGGCTTCGCTCGCGTAAACGTAGGTTTCTCCATACAAACTTTGGACACCCACTCCATCCCTTTAGGGAGTGAATTTTGGAAAATCCTTTCTTAGTGCTCGCCTACGTCATAAAAAGAAACCTTGTGCCAAATTTCACGCTCCTAATCCCAGTAGTTTTGGCTGTGCGTTGATATGTCAGTCAGTCAGTTTCCCCTTTTATATATATAGATAGAGATATAATTCTTCTGTACGTGTGTTTGTCACCTAACTCCACGTAAACGGCTTGACCGATTTGAATGATATTTTGTGTGTATATTTGGGTAGGTCCCTGTATGGATTGAAAATAAAATTGAACCCGCTGTAATGGGGTTGTCAATTTTTCATCGGATGAAAAACCAGATTGCGGGCAAGAGAGCGTCTACCGTGACTAGTATGCATATAGTATAATACAATGGTCGCAATCTGAACAAACATTATCAAGTTTTAATCTAAAAAAAGGGTATCAAATAGACTGCGCTGGTATTGTGACCTGAGAACTGATTGGCTTGCCTCCATTACTTAGAAATGAAGCCATGCAATAGAGTCAAGTGAAATCGCTTTATACTTACTTCATGGAATTCACAATTTTACTTAGAAAGAAAAGAAACTTAAATAAAAAATAATAACATTGTGTGTCTCACGGCTTCGCCGACAAGTCCAGTTCAGCTTAACGTAGATTCTAGACAACATAGCAGTTGCCTGACGCTGGTTTTGATCTTACTTTGAGTGTACCGGATACGGATTGGAATCAATTTTGTCAGGTGTGAGATCAATAAATACAGGTATATATTATATTATTATATGTTATAAGTAATAAGTGAGTATTTAGTGTACAGGCTACAAATGTTATCAAATTTTAACGGTCATTTACTTGCACTTAATTTTCTTTGATACATTCTTTCATTAGATTATTTATTTTCCACGGCATCACTGTTGTGGCCAAATTAGGTCTTAATCAAGAGTGAATAGGTTACTTTTAGGCAAGCATGCTCCATCGTCGACCACATCATCGCTTACCGTCAGTGGTCAAACGCTAGCCTATCTATAATGAAAAAAGTGCCGCAGAAATCAAACATTATTTGAAAAAAGTACCTAGTCTATGCAAAAGTAGTATACAACATTTAACATAATAAACACATACCCTGAAGAAAAAAAAAAACAAAGTACTATGTTCAAAATCGACTACTGAATCGATTTCAGCAATTTTTTATTTATCCAATACCAATGCCAAATGCGCCACCAGTGAAGAGCATCGATTCCCATTTTATTCGCCTACAATTAAAATAACTAATTGTCTTAAATAAACCAGACTTATCTATGAAAACAGTTCAATTTCCAAATTGAGTTACGAAGATTTTTCCGGATCGCAAGAAAGTTTATTTTTGTGACGTAACTACAAATTTACAGTTTTCAGATTTTTTCCTATATATTATATATTATTATAAGACCTTGCTTCATGCCAAATTTCAGGATTCTAGGTTAACGGAAAGATTGTTGAGAGTGTCGAAATACACATTTTTTGCGACATAAACGTCCGTATTTTTAACTCAGAAGTTTGATTTTTTCACAGCTTCAAGGGACCGCAGACCTCAGTGTTAATGTTCAAGTTGAAATTATGATTTTAATTTCAACTCGATACCTCTACGCGTTCCCGAGATAAAGGGTCTTGACAGACAGACAGACTGACAATAAAGTGATCCTATAACGGTTCCGTTTTTTCCTTGAGGTACGGAACCCTAAAAAACCCTAAACCGACCAAAATAACTTTAATTTCGGAAGTCGATGTTAAATAAGAAACAATCCCAAGAAACACCGACTTCCGAAATTAAAGTTAGTTTGATCGTTTTAGTGTTTTTTTCTTTTTAGTGAAGTCGGATATTTTTTTTTTGTAAAATGTGTTTTGTCTAGATATTTTTAATATAGGTACCTATTTATACACAAAGACACGATAAATTATATTCCTCCAATAAAATTATACAACACTGTTAATGTAGTTACGTTTGCTTTTTATTGCCATACATAAATTCATGTGTATTACCCATACATAAATTTCAACGAATTCATTTGTACCGATGACTGTGCCACGCATAAACTGTCTGACAAAAAAACAACACAGCATCGTTTGCATTTTGTCAATGTAAACTGATAAAGGTGGTTATGCACGGCTGATTGAATTTTCCTTATTTTGAGCAACGGTCATAAGCAGTCGGATGAACTGACAGCTTGCTCACTAGACGCTGAAATAGTGTTCCATGATTTTCAAACAAAGACAGGCCCTGACTGCTATGCCAGAGGTCGTGGGTTCGATTTCGACCCAAAACAAATGTTTGTGTGATGAGCACGATCATTTGTTCTGTGTCTGGGTGAAATTTATCTATAATATGTATGTATTTAGAAAGTATGTTTATCAGTTGTCTAGTACTCATAACACATGCTCTGCTTAGCTTGGGACTAGACGGCGTTGTGTGATGACTTACTTGACTTAATGTCCTATGTCCCCTAGATGGGGCAGAGGGCGTCCACAGTAATTCTCCATCGCGAACGGTCTTGAGCTTCACGCTTCACCTCGCTCCACGTCATTCCGTTGCTTGCCGCTTCTGCCAATACGGTGCGACGCCAGGTTTGACGGGGACGGCCACGCTTTCTTTTTCCTTGCGGATTCCAGTCCAAAGCTTGCTTGGGTATGTGATCGGAATTCCTTCGAAGCGTGTGACCAATCCACCTCCACTTGCGACGCTTGATCTGGCGGTCGATCGGGCTCTCGTGGCATTTTTCCAGCAGTTCCACGTTGGATATCGTCTCGGGCCAGTAAATTCCGAGGATGCGACGGAGACAGCGGTTGACGAAAACTTGGATTTGGCGTGAGATGTCCTTTGTGACCTTCCATGTTTCGCACCCGTAGAGCAGTACAGATTTGACATTTGACCCGAAGATTTTAAGTTTTATCCGTCGGGTCAATTTCCGCGACTGCCAAACGGGTCTCAGCTGTGCGAAGGTTGCTCGAGCTTTGGCGATCCGTGAAGTGATGTCCTCTTCACTACCTCCGGTTTCTGAAATATATAAAGAAAAAGTAAATTAGTTAGCGTTAGCTTTTGTCAACTAAATGGATAAAAGGCAGAAACATTCACCTACCACCCTAGTTTGACTGGATGCCTAAAGCATTAACGCTTTAGGTATGCCCTACCGCACAACGGGCTTAAGCCCGCCTTTGTACCTTTGATTGCATGAAGATTAAATAAACAAATAAATAAACGTTGTCTATTAGGTACACCTAAAGTAAGTACACAATAAAAAATTATTTCATGGCTATTACAACCAAAAGACCTTATTTTCCTAAAAACTTTAACGAATTAAAGATAACTTGAAACAATTTTTCTCAATAATTGTTGAGATACCAATGCTAGCGACCCGTCCCAGCTTCAACTGGAGGTTATTTTTTTTTTATTATTCTCAGCTTTTCTTTACTAAAGTACGCATGTACGCACTTAAACCTTCCTCATGAATAACTGTTTATTGGTGTAACTGCTTAAAAATCCGTTCAGTAGTTTTTGAGTTTAACATCGCGTCTGTATAGACGCGGTGAGGAGACTTTATTTTAAAACTATGTAGGAGTATCAAGGTTTAAAATACTATTTTATTTTTCATTTAAAATTGCACTGATTCCGGTGTAAGACAACCTTTACCTATATTTTGTTTGCAAATTCGACGTGATGAAATATTCATGTCACATTTGCACGCAGATCTGGGCGATCAGTCAACCGTGAAATAATGCAAACACGATAAACTTATGGTTACTTCGGGGTCTCGGATATGGTCTCACTTGTCACTTATTTAGTTCATCTCGATTTGGTTTCTTGGCGACCATTTTATAAAACTATCTGAGACAAAAAATACAATAACACTAAAGATATACACTGAAATTGAAAGTGGCTTCTGAAGTGGAAAACTTAGGTAGAAAATTAATTAATATATCTACTGTTCAAAGTTTTAATTCCTGCCGGTCAAAAACAGGTACATACAAGGTTGGTCTAACCTTTAGGTTGACTGGCTAATTTTGTAAATAGCACAAATACAGTCATCATTTCATTTTTTTTAATATTTTTAATACACATATATTTTTAATACAATGCGAGCCGTATCAAGGAGTACTGCCTTCTGTATCAGGCCCTTGATCCAACCGCGCAGCGACAGCTTCGACGGATGGTTGTCGAAGCTTTTGGCCATCAAGCCATTGGCAGTCACAACAATTATTATTATTATTATTATTTCTGCCGTAAGACGACCACTTCTGGAGGTATACCTTCCCCAGGTATCGCCATAACGACTGGTCATAATGAAAGAAGACGTGTCTCGCATGCATCGGATTCTCGCGACACTCACCAGGTTATCGGTCCACCTTATGGAAGGCATTCCAAAGCTGCGTCTTCCGGTACTTAGTCGCCGCTCCAGAAGCTTTCAGCCCCATCGACCATCACAGTACTGAGCACCAAACTCCTCGGAGGCTAGGTACTACGAAATAGCACTGTCAAAGCTTTCCATAGGAAATAAGTATTGTAGACACTTGAGATTCAAAACTACACTAATTTTACATCACAGTATCTACTTATAGGAAACAAGTTGTGAAAATTTAAAATAGCAACTGAATTTCACTCGAAAAAATCCCGCTAAAACCTAATCAATGATTGTTGAAGAGTGTGGTGACAGTAAACAAACATAGTACGTAGATTACGAGTAAGGGTGATTACTGACTGGCGGTATTCTTTTTATAGGTTTCAATAAAATCACAGACATTGTGTCTACGACCTAACACAATCGAATGTCACTGTTTTCAATAAAGTTCGATACACTGCACCGGCGAGGTACTAGGAATTGATATAAATAAATTGATAGTAATAAATATATAAGAAAAGGTACCAGAATGGTGACATTCAATGACCTGGACTGTTTCTGGAATCATTGAAAAAGGCGCGATGTCTGTAAAATGGAACTGAGAATGTTAATTTAGTACTTGACTACCTCACTGAAGCTTGACGAGAAGACTGACTCGATGACATTTGCTCCCAAATACTGCAAAAACATTAGAATGTGTTACATACTAATGGAAAACATACTTATTATAATCTATAGGTAGCAAAAACTATAGACTTTCGAAACATGTCACGGGCTAAATACGCAAAATTATAAATATTAATAATTATGCAAAATTATATTATATAATACATTTATGTCGAAAGAAAAAGAAAAACCATTGATTAAGGCGTATAGTCCCTTGAACATCTGGCTGAAGTTAAATGTACACATACTTGTACTGCACTAAACCAGCATTTTTTTTGTGTATATTTTTAAAGATCAAAGAGAAAGGAATAGGGAAAACAAGCGAAAAAATATCATGTTGTTATTTTTTTTTTTTTGATAATAGTATTAGTCATACGACAAAATCATATATTGATAATGTCATTATTATATGAATCTTTAGTAAATATATTTTATTATCAAATCTATTAACTCAGCCGTCATCGAGGAGTAGGCTTTAGAAAGTCACTGTTAAACCTTAAGTAGGCTAGCTATTTGATGGGCCTAAAAAAAACTAAAGGCTTTTCTGGTCTTCCTACGCTACAGATAAAAACCGTTCAAGAAAGAAGACATCATTCCGCCTATCCTTTTCTTAACCTTTTGAGTGCGTAATTAGAGACACAATAGTAAGAGAATGGCGCGTGAACGCCGGCGTTAATGCGGGGATCAACAGCTTAACTATATTGGAACCTGTTTCCAATCTATGCATGTAGATAAAGCTGAGTGTTTTTCATAAAACGACTGCCTCTCAGACCTTCACAACCCAGTAACTGAATAACACGGTGCCCCTTTGGCCAGGCGGCGTCTGAAGATCCCTAACAACTGTCGAAGATTTACAAAATACTGTTAGGATCATCAGATTAACAAGCTTTCTGAGGCACGAAGGAGTCTCGGTATCTCCCATCCACAAACCAACCTCAAAAAGCGGTGCATAACCTGGAAGGTCAAACCGTACGGATCTTACCAGAAAGAAAATTAATGAACAATATATCTATATATATAAAAAGAGAAACTGACAGACTGACATATCAACGCACAGCAAAAACTACTGGGACTAGAAGCGTGAAATTTTGCACAAGGTTTCCTTTTATGATTTAAGTGAGCATTAAGAGAGGGTTTTTCAAAATTCACCCCGTAAAGGAATAAAAGGGGGTTAAAAGTTTGTATGGAGATACCCTTCACGAAGGCGAAGCTGCTGGCAGAAGCTAGTTCATTCATAAATGTATACTTTTAATTTATCAAACTAGATTTTACAGCAACTGAAAGGGTAAACCTGGCTTTACGAGTATATTACTCAAATGAACTTACTTGGTCTTTTCTGATGTAGGAAATCAGCCAATGCCTTCTCCTGTTCTAGGGTGGGGTGAGAGGGCGTGTCAGACTTTTACTGACTAAAACCACAACTGTGTACTATCCTCTGCGTTCTAGGATCACGAGTTTTTTTTTTTTCAGAACATCCCAGTGTTTCTAGCAGGCAACGGCCCTGCTAGTACCTACTGTTTACTGACATCTTTTTGATGAGCGAGCGAGAACTACTTGGACTTGGTCCGGACAGTTACCGGATGACGGAACGGCGAGTTACCTATTACTCGTCGTCCGCAAGCCTGCCTCTAACGAGGCTGGTCGGGGTGGAGTATAAGGAAGTGTCAGACTTTTACTAACTAAAACCGAGCTGTGTTGCCTTAGTTGCCATTTGCGTTCTAGGGCCGCGGTATCTCTTTGAAATAATCCCGCCCCGCAACTTGTAACAAAACGTCTAATATGCGGTTTACCGCTTACATTAGATAGGTTGACCACCTCACTCTTGTAGTAGGTACATCTAGCTACATAGAATCCCGTATAATGACAGTATCTCGTTTATGCACAGCCACTAACCCCAATATAGGCGACAGTCAATATGAACACGATATATGTACCTTGAGACATATAACTACGCCAAAGGCACAATACCTTCTCAAGACTACTAACTACGGCCAAACATTTCCATGGTGCACACACAATGGCCCAAGCTGGACACTGGAATGGGCATTGTTCTATTTCACAACGCATAATTTGGAAATAAATTCCTTCACGATTTAGCAAGTAAAAATTCAAAAGCAGTAGCAGGAATGTTTTTTTTATGAAATAAACTAGTGTTTCACTGCGATTCCACCTGATGGTAAGCGGTAATGCAATCATTGAGGGTGAAGCGCACTAGTTTATTGAAAGCATATGCACTCTAGTCTTGAAGAAACCTAAATTATCATCCGAATGCATGTTCGTTAGAGTTACCGTGGCCCTGAAATGGGAAGGGCAATTGAAAAAACGCAGGTGGGTTTTAGTACTCGTAAGTAAAAGTCTGACACGTCCTCTCATTCAACTTTGAGCAGGAGATGTTATTTGAATATAACCCACTCAAAAAAAAAACCACATATTATTATTATTTATTCATTTTCTTTAATACAATAAAATCAGGACAGCTTCTGTACACGGTCAAACCCTCGATAAGGTTTTTTTATTGCAAACCTTATGTTATATATGTTGTCCTTTTGTGTTATAGTTAACAAAACTCAAACTTACATTAATTAAATCCTTAAGTCCGCACTTTGAGTAGTGACTGGAAAGACAACACGGCGTCCTTACCTTCCGCATGACGCAGGTCCTCACCGGATATAGTAAGTTCTGGAGGTTCCTGCACCGGATTCGTGCGGAAGAAACGCCCGGGTTTTACCACTGTGTGGACCGCCCGGAGAACACAATGGAGCTTACGGTAGAGGTGTGCCCCGCTTGGGCAGAGCATTGGCGTGTCCTCGTGGGGGCGATCGGCGGCAACGACCTCTAGCACCGGGCCCTGGTACAGGCAACGATCCGGAGCGTAGAGGAATGGCAGGCGGTCGCCTCCTTCTGCGGAGCAAGGTAGCAAGTAATGCTAGCGAAGGAGGCGGCCGCACGCGCGAGGGAACGGCCTTCACGCCCCAGCCGCCGGGATCCCGATCCCGATTTCTAGCCACCGTAGGCGTGGGCTTGCGGACGGCGAGCATTGGGTAGCACGCCATCCGATCATTTGTTAACTGTCCGCACCGAGCCCAAGTCATCAACGGCGCGCATCAAGGAGATGTCAGCAAATCGTAGGGGCCCAGCAGGGTCAAAGCCTACTGGGGCCATGGGTTCAGTAAAAGTGAACCCCGGGGCCCTGGAAAGGCAAAGAAGGAATAGGAGTGGGTTTTAGTCAGTAAAAGTCTGACAAGCCCTCGCGCCCAGCCCAAGAGCGGGAGAAGTCATTGGATGATTTCCCACCATAAAAAGAAACATTAATTATATCCTACTCCACTAACACGTTTTGTCATGAATCAGCAACTTTATCTTTTTGCTCTTCCTGTAAATACATTAGCAAGATCTCATCAATTTATACTTCCTCCTTTTTCGTAAAGATACGAATATGTAAAATAGCTGTGCCAATGTCAATGACATGAAAATATATCTATGTGGTCCCGAAACGCGTTTGCGAAAAATTTAACTATAAAAATAAATAAAATAAAACAATGCAGTTGATCGACAATGCTACAATGCATATTTATGTTGTTGACAGTGTGAACGATAATTTGGAATCGGACAAAAAAACATAATAAAGAAATCAATGAATTTTTCAGAGCAGGTGAATGTGAATTGTAAATAAGTTATGTATTTCAGAATATTAATATTGTTGTAACTCTTCTAGAGTTATGTATATCAGATAGAGCTCTCATTTTGTCTTATGAGTCTAATCATAATCTTACTTAGATATTTGCCATAACACAAAAAAGAAAAAGATTTCCAAGAGGAACAGCATCAAAATTGGTTATTAATTGCAGTAACAATTAGCATTTAAAAAGTTGGTGTAAGGAAGAGTATTGGATACTAATGGCGGAGACATTTCAGTATATGAATCCTTATTCTGCTACTTGACAGTTTCCCTTTTCACTAAATTTAAAAAGTTTCTAACTTATTTAATACTAGCTTTTGCCCACGGCTTCGCCCACGTACATAAAATATAGCCTATGGCATAGCATAGCATATAGCATAATCAGCCTTTTAATGTTCCCACTGCTGGGACTCAGGCCTCCTCTCTAGGAGACGGAATGGGCCGTAATCCACCACGCGGGCCCAGTGCGGATTGATGAATGTCACATGTGTTCGAATTTTTGGGTTTTTCCTTCACCGTTTTGAGAGCAGTGGTGATGAAAGAAATTACACAAAGTAACGCGCCTGGCTGGGTTTGAACCCGCGACCTACAACTCGTAAGTCGGGGCCGTTACCACTCGGCCAACACTGCTCTGAAATTCTAGGCTATGGATGGCACTCAGGAATAAAGCCTACAAACAAAAAATCAAACTTTACCTCTTTATAATATTAGTGTAGATTCAAAGCATTTGAATAATTCTTTCTATTTACGATTTTGAATAAACTTACTTTTTGATGAAAATTATTTAAAATAACTTAGTCAACCACCCAATTATTGCAGTCGAAAAAGCGGTACACGTCTTGTACTGCTTGCATCTTTCGGATTCCAGCAGCATTCACCAAGTCATAAGACCACAGTAGTAGGTACTCACTGATCAAATGAATTCAATTAATAAATTCATCCAATCTATAAAATTAATATATTCAAAGAAATGCATCCTCAAGTCCCAGTATAAACGTTTTTTCCGCTCACATCCATCATACTGTTTACTTCAGGTAGCTACAGAGTACGCGGCGTCGTAAAGAAATGTCTTCCCATTTCAGGAGTTAGTTTCCTTTTTACGGAAATACAAGACGTGATCTGTTTGGCCTTAATCCAGTTCTTGCCTTTGGGTGAAACTGTTGTTTTTCCTTATACAATTATACCCATAGAGGATATAGGGAGCTTGGGTAACTTATTATGTTCTTATCGAACTATTTCATTGTAACTTTCCTAAGATATTGGCATTTATGTAGAGGTCTTTTGTCAGGTAAATTAATAGAGGTAACAACTTAGTTGCCTTACGAAAATCTTTTTCGTGATATCTTCTGTATTATCTATTTGTTACCTATCCAATGAGTACAAAAATATTAGAAAATACTTAGTTTGATTCTACTGTCATCGTACAACTTCATTAAGATCACAATCCCAATAAAGCTTTCTCGCAACAGGAATGTATCAACAAGCCCTTGTTACTTAATACCCCCGTCTCTGATACGTAAGTAGGTACTCTTAACAATGATTTCCGCGTCCGTTATCAAACGCAACAACGTAACGTACCAATCTAAATTAACGCTTAGTTTCGGAGCTAACTAATCAGCTTTACTGCCAGTAACTCGGTCCCTTCGTCGGTCGGTAACGACTGCTGTAATTTAATTTTTGCCATGATAGCTTGAGCGTAAATCGCCAGTCTCTTGTTGCCGATAAAAAAGTTTCGACTCGCATTTAGAGCGAGTCAATACTTGTTTCGATGTTCATTGAGATAAATTTTCTATTCCTCCTTTATTACTCCATTGTGATTTATTTTTTATAAATATGAGTTCCTTCAAACCTAATTTCACTCGTACAGAGTACAAGACAGCCGCTTTTCAGATTTTCCTATAACAGAAATCTAATGTACACTCGAAATTGCTTGATAAACAATTCAGAATACCATTATCAATTCATGCCTACCTACTTATTTTAGACAACATCCACTCCCGGTTACTGATAGCCTGTTCAATTTTCTCATCAGTGAATCTGTTGTAAAATCTCATTTCGCCGGTTAGAATTGGTTTCGCAAAATATCAACAGCCAATAGTATAATTTGACATGAGATATTGCGATAGATTAAAGGGCGTTCGGTTCTCGGGGGTTAGTAGATAACTAAAATGTGATTTGGTATCTAAAATCTACCGAGGACACAAATAGAATTAATCTTACAGATGAAATAATTAAATAGAATAGAATAGAATAAACTTTATTGTACACCAAAAAAGTAACACAATTTATACATAAACTTAAATCTATGGGTACAATGGCGGTCTTATCGCTGATAGCGATATCTACCAGACAACCTTAGGATGGATCGTAAGAACTTAAAATAATACAGGGGGTGGTCTGCGGTGTACTGCTAACAAATTAATCAATCTCTATATAAAACACAATACATAACTATAAATATATACATACATATTATAATATGTTACACAATTTCATTAAAAAAGGGACAAAAAGAAGAAAAAGAGAAAAAAAAGAATAAAGTAGGGTTGGTGGAAGAAACATAACATAATTACGCAACAAGATCTCAGCTTATTACTAAACATACCCAAATACAGCATCCCATATCACTAATAAGAAAAATCCCTTAAGATTCGCTATGAACAAAAGGTATTTACTCAAAGAGATGCTAGTGAAGCCCCTCATTCATTGACATGCGTGACAATAAGGGATAAGACAAATTAGTGTTGGGAGAGGAGCGGACCGTAATGGATGGTAAAGGCGCCATTCTCATGCAGGTTGCGACGCGAAAGCTCCTTGTTAATTTTCCACGTTCCCCTTAATGGTAAAGTAACACACAAAGTTTCCCGCTTGAATCAAAGACGGCAACACTGATTGGGGCGAGGCAGCCGAGCGCATTACATTCTAAACATTGGTATGTCTTTGTCTTGTTGATTAAATGAAAATAATTAAAGGAGTTCTTTGCCTTTATTTAGTCCCAGAGCGCGTGACGTAATCCTTAATCCAATATATCATTTATTGTGTCCATATATGACGTAAGTAAATAGGTCCTGAAGCCATTTCAATGCCCAATAATGCAATATATTTCACGTCAACAAAGTCTCCGTCGTTTCTTACATACTTGTGTTCACCGGCACCGTAGTGATTGCCATCTTAACAACTGTTGTAAATGCCGTTCGTGGAGTCCAGACTTAAGACGTGCCAATACACTCGCAATTGTTGTAGCAAAATTTAACAGCCTTAATTAACTCTACTTTGACGTGTCTTGTCATAAGGACTTTAAGAGATCCATGAGTGGTACATAATAAATGTGTTCACTTGAAATATAAGATATTTATAAATTAATAAGTTGCGTCTAGTTTGCCATAGATCTTGTGAAACTTGCTTATGGGCTTCCAAGGATTTTTCAAAGGTACAATCAACAACGGAAATAAGATAAGTAACCAGGTTCGTCAGTTAAAATTAAATTCAAAGTAAATAAACAAATTCATTATCACAATTAATTCATATCCATCCATCGATTTCCATGAAAATTTCAACTATATCTGAGGGCCCTGGTTACATCTCCTTTGTTGACTATACCAACAAAGTAGGTAGGATATTGGTCTCCATAAATTTCTAAGAAGGGCTTCTTTTACCAATAGAATAGAATAGAATAAAACTTTATTGTACACCATAATAGTAACATAACTTTTAAACTAACTTAATCTATGGATACTATGGCGGTCAATCGCTTAATTGTAAAAAAAAAAAAACTGTAAATTATTGCAAGCCCTGAAAATATGCTCTTTTATGTTTTAAGTAAAGATAATAATGTATTAGTCTTACATTAATTAAAAAGAACGTAATTGACCTGTGTAATTGCCGTTACGTCCAACGAACCTCGAACGCTGTGTTTGTATGTTTTATTTAGTCAGCTTGGGACCTACTCTCCTCCGCACACGTTTCAAATCAAGCGAAGTTAACTCGACCTGTAATTAGCCGAGTCCAACTGCTAACAGTTAGCCCCTAACTGCTACGCTTTCAATCTTTTTTGTTGTGATTGAATTACCCATCGACCAACAAATCAAAGAAAGTTTTAAGACAGAAGATCTTCTTAGTTAAATTTTATCAATTCTACGCCAATTTATTGACAGAAATCGGCTGCTTTGGCTTTTATGAGTAAGTTTTTGATAAATATGATTTCCACATTGAAAAGTTTTTCTATAGATACCTAAATTTGTTTCCTGAATTAATGAAATCCAAGGAAATTTGATTTGAAATGCCCTGTTATCCGCCTACAGAGCGTAAAGATTTATGAATAATAAACTAAAACTGCAGCCCTTCGGCGCTACTCCTACAATTTATTTCACTGCTTAAGTCCGGTCGTAGCTTGACTATCAAACAAAACGACTGACAGATTGCCTTTATAAACAAATTCACTGGCTTGTATTAATGTTGAAAGAGTCACAAACCGTCCCGGTTAGTAGTTAGTTAACAACACCCGGAAACTGTCTTCGTAAAACAAGCCCAATCCACCATATTTACATTGAAAGTTTTGAATTAGAATATTCCGCTCGAACTTTGTTTAAAATATAAGCTGGAGGAGGAATAATGTAAAACCGATCGTGATAAAACGGAAACTTCTGAAATGCTAGGCACACGTGGCTGATTAGGTATTTACAAACAATTTGAAATGTTTCCAATCATTTGTTGTATAATAACTGTGTTGTTATTTGAGTTAACTGATTTGTAAAATGGGTTTTTGAGTTAAAAACACTCAACTAATTAAAACTATATATACACTAAAGGCTACTCCTAACTGAAATATGGCGTCATAAAACTCCTCCGCATCGCTGTTGACTGGAAGTGTGCCGTTTTTGAAATAATCGTGTAAAATATATTGTACTTACATAAATAAAAGTAGTAAAAACTGTGGGTTTTTGAGTTTGGTATTGTGAATATGAATACTACTGTACTATTGGTAAGAGGTTTTTTCTTGGTGGGAAATCATAGAACGGCTCCTCCCGCTTGGGGTGCAATGAGAGGGAGTATCAGACTTTTACTAACTATAAAGAGGCCTGTCCATTGACGCGGAGCGAGACCACGAAATGATGCGGAGCTGAGTAGCGGAATGTGTCTGTCCATTGATGCAGAGCGAAGCAGTGCTGAGCTAGGCCGAGTACACGCAAGTCCTCGCAGCTGCAATACAACGCAGCCAGTTTACCTCTTCCCGGCTCCACTTTTCCACTCTGCTTTTCCGATCCGCTTCCCCGCACCGCTTCTCGGTTTTCTATGAATTTGGAAACTATTTCGCAAAACATTGTCCACTAAAATGGTGCGGAGATTTCATGCAATTCTATTGCTCTACTTCTCTCCACTCCAGAGGAAAGGCAGTCAAAACCACTGAAGGAACACCTGTGTTCCTTCAGTGGCTCTTTGCGTTTCAGGTCCACGGTAACTCTTTCAAATATTTTATTGTGAATACCAAATCATGACACGTTGAATGACATGAGGCTACGTATGTGCGGCGCATACATACATACATATGAATGTTTTCAGAACAAATTAATGGGATATGATGTCAAGTATTACCACTTCAAAAGAACAAAATATTGCTTACATAATTAATTTTTGGTTGACGAAAAAATACCGAGAACAGAAACATTGTGAATCCAATGTATGTTAATTGAATTCATTTCATTTTATACACTAGTTGATCGGACTCTTACAACTGTTATAATACTGTTTTTTATACTGGACGAAGTATTTCGCAATAATACGGATTTCAATTTCAGATAACGCTAGGAAATGCTTGTAATTGTGTATTCAATGTATGGTCGAAGCAATGTTTGGCACAAGCACTGTAGACTGTAAAATTTCAATAAATTCTGGGAGTTTTTTCTTGATCTAAAAAGTTTGTCCGTGACCTTTAATGCTCTTTGGTCTATGTTACAAAGTAAATAGAATAACAGCGTTTAAAATATTCCTCAGTTGTTCGATAAAGTTGGCACAGACCTAGAACGCAAAGGGCAACTACAGGAACATGGTGTGTTTTAGTAAGTAAAAGTCTAATACTCTTTCTCGCTCCATTCTGAACGGGAGCAATGATTTTATGATTTCCCACCAAAAAGAGGTTCTATCAAAGAATAAGTATAATAAAGAAAACTCAGGTTTAATTAAGACATCCGCAGACAGTTGTGACGCTACAATGTGACCAATTGTTCCCAAAGAAATTTCGATACGGATTACAACAAATTCGATGAAACTGCGATGTCACATGACCACGTAGCACCCGCCTTTACATCGTTATTAGCTGCGGTGTTTAAGTACTATCGATAAGCATACATTGTAAGTTGATGTAGTTTCAGGCCGGCCAATAACTCGTTGTAATAAAGGAAGCCTGAACAATTTTAACGACTTTATAACCACGACATAAAGCTCTTCAAACGCGTCTGGTGAATACTCCGGCCATGTCCTGATAATACTTTAAATAAATTGAGCAATTTAAAACTTTTCTCCGTAATTTAATTTATGTGCTGCCCTTAATTTAAATAACGATCCATCTACGGGTTATGTACTTGACATTATGAAATAATGTCGGAGACGTTGTGTTTTATGAAGGTCGACCTACATTATGTAGTGTTTTACGTTTTTGCTGCACATTATATCGGATTGAGACTTTCGTGAGCTTTTATTTTTAAGTAAAATACTTGACGTTACAGAGTGCACTACAAACCTACATCAAATTAATTGGTTCTCATAGGTAATCACGGTAATTTCGGTAAAAATTCCCACAGGATCCCTATTTCTCATGCTTTACTGCTGCAACCCATGGATCACGCCCCGGGGGCTGCATACCTTAAACGGTCAACCATGGATAGTTCGCCGTCCAGCCATCCGATAAGGACCAAGACCCTGTCGACGACGCGTTATATTCCACAAGCACCTCAATGAGATGTCAGAAAAATTGTAGGCGCTAGTCAAGGCCGACGCCAGCCAGGGCTGTGGATTGTTCGAACGAGTTACCACAGCCCTCGCAATAAAGGGCAAATGAAGGAACACTGGATTTTACTCAGTAAAAGTTTGACACTCCTTCCCGCTCCATCCGTATCCGTAAAAAAGGGGCTGCGCACGTTGTGCATACGCGAGCCTCGAAGAGCTATCAGCATGATGGAAAAGGCACGCTAGAGACGATGCATGCCAGGGCTGACGGAATGTTCGAAAGAGTCACCACGGCCCTAGAACGGCAACTGAAGGAACATGGGTTTTTTTTTTATAGGTGGGAAAATCATCTTATGACAAATCCCGCTCTTGGGCGGAGCGGGAGATAGTGTCAGACTTTTACTGACTAAAAACCCACTCCTGTTCCTTCGTTGCCTTCGTCCCAGGGCCACGGTTTCGTTTTCACACTACCCATGGCCCCAGTAGGCTTCGACCCTGCTGGGCCCCTACGATTTGCTGACATTTCCCTGAGGCGCGCGCGGAACAATACGCGCCGTCGACGACTTGGGCTCGGTCCGGATGGTTACCGGACGGTCGGACGGCGGGCCACCCATTGCCCGCCGTCCGCAAGCCCGCGCCTACGGTGGCCGGAAATCGGGATCAGAATCCCGGCGGCGGTTGGGGCATGAGGACCGTTGCCGTTGCCTCACGCGATCGGCCGCCTCCTTTGCTAGCATTACTGCTTCGCAGAAGGAGGCGACCGGAAGGAACATGGGTGTGTTTTGGTTAGTAAAAGCCTGACACGCCTTCTCGCTCCATCCAGAGCGAGAGAAGTTATTAGGTGATTTCCAGCCCTAAAAAAATAGCTTCGTACAACGTGGGCCCATAACTTACGTAAGTTCTGCGGCAATTATCTAGATTCCGAAGTACAATATAACAGCTTGAAGCTACACATACCTACATAAACATCACGCAAGCTACCAACAAAGGCGGTCTCGAGAAAGTATTAAGAAACCATTAAAAGCAAACAGAGAAAGAGCTTTAAGAGAAATGCCTTCGGTAAATATTACGACATTTCTCTTGAGTGTTGTAAAATACTCGAAGATATCACTTCCAATGTCACGTCTCCCAAAGCTAGTACACTGTCATTACGGGGTTGTAATGAGCAGTATTTGAATATTTAAAGCAGAAAGTTTGCGTTCTGGAATTCAGGTTGCTTTAAATATTAAAGTGTAAAAGAGAAAGCATAATAAAGGAGTCCAGCGCAAATTGCAGAATCTCATGCAAGTTAATTAGAACCTGTTGTTTTCAGCGTACAATCGCCCTTATATGAGTCGCGAAACTCGCAAATAATTTAAACGAAGCTGGGAGACGGCAACGGGCGCTCCTCTCTAAGTAAGACTGGATATATTTAGAAAAACCATATCTGTAGCGAATCCACTTTAGATATTTCCTCCGAACACTCTCAATACAGTTGACTGCGTGAGACAATGTCATTGAATAGTATTCCAATATATTGCTAAGCAGAATGGTAAAATAAAACGTAGCTTCGTGACTGTTTATAGCATTTTATGAACTGAATTTTATTAAAGATGCAAGTGTGGTAGCATTTTAAAAGACTATTCTCATTTGTGTTGGAATTGGCTCAGTGGACAAATGACTTAATCATTTAATTTTAGAAAATTTAGTACAGCACTTATTTCGCGGACTACTATAGAGTATAGACCTTAAGGTTTGGAGCGCAGTATACTAGGTGTTAAACTAACGGATCTTGTTCGAAACATTATACTGCGCTCCAAAACATAGGTCATTGACGTGGCCCTGAATGCTATCCAGCTTAAGTGAGCCTAGGCTGGACATGTCTACCGCATACACATCGAGCGGTGGGCCCATAAAATACAAATTTGGTGGTCTGAAATCGCACGACGGGGTCGCGGCAGACGACGAAAGAGATGACTAAACGACTTAGGTGTGTTAGGTGTACCTTGAGAATTGACAAGAAGAGTCTCAGAGCCGGGATTAATGCAAGAAATGGGGGGAAGCCTTTGCCCAGCATTGGGATAGACATTGACGAACTGACAGACAGGGAGTGGACACTGGAGCTAGATATAATCTAATATATAAAATTCTCGTGTCACAGTCTTAGTTATCGAACTTCTTCGAAACGGCTGAACGAATTTTTATGAAATTTTTTGTGAGGTCTATTTGATAGGTCTAAGAATAGGTCGGGCTATTTTTTATCCTTCTACTCTAATCCCCTATATTTTTGTTTGATTGTTAATTTATATAGCAGAACAAAGTTTGCCGAGTTAGCTATTAACAATATAAGCGTGTACAAGAACAATGGCCGGTTGGTACCACGATCAATGAAAAGTGTATGAGGAGCCTCTACGAGTTGGCTTCGGCCCCTTGTACGCCTTCCAAAAGTGCATGATCCGAGGGACCCGAAATATACAAGTACAAAAAATTTTTTTGGGAACAATAAACTCTATTTTAAAAATACAAGGTTCAAATTCCATTGCATCTCATACTTTTAGCCAAGTGTCACCACAACGCCTGTCCAACAGTGGACGTCTTTCGCCTGAAATGATGATGATGATGATGGGACATCCCTAAAATATACATTTGAGGTGGTAGCTATGGATTCAAGTTATCTCGAATAATGACTTGAAGTAAGTGTACACGTATGTCTAAACAGTTTCTAGACAGGTCATGAACCTTTGAGCACTATGTTGTTTCATATACGTATGTAGTTAGTTTATTAATTGTACTTTGTGTCAGAGTTTCAGTGGCTATTATTTCCACGTCAGATCTAATGTTTTCATCTACCAACTTCACAGTTTTATTATTTATATCTCAGTTATGAAAGCTGTTTCAGCTTCAGTTGTTTATAAAAGTTATTACTATTAGGAAGTTAGTGCATGAATAAATATAGAAGTACAATGCACAAGATAACCTATAATATTTATGAAGAAGTTAGTACCTAAGATTTTATTAGTAAGTTTGATATCAGAAATTCAGAAACATCTATTAGATTATTTCAAAGAGTCACCATGACCGTAGAACGCAAAGGACAACGAACACGTAGGTTTAAGTCAGTAAAATTCTAACACTTTCTCTTCCACCCAGCGGGAGAAGTTATATGACATTTTACCACCCCTAAAAATTTTGCATTAAAAATGTATGTAAAATCTTACCGACAAAACGAAATCAAGTTTGCAAAACGACACTTTGTCTGCAAGCAACTTAACGTCAACTGATATTACAGAACTCAATGCATGTGCCTTCATTAGGACACCATTCAAGCGTCTTCACATAGGATGCATTTGCCGAAAACATCTAAACGTCTCGTAACAAGTTTGAAGTTCCAATCCGAAATGAAACGATAAAGCGTTCCAGGTAGATAGGTAATTAGATTAGGTGTGGAGCGAGCGAACACATAAGAAGTAATGACATCGGCCCGGCTCCACCCCACTTAGCACTTATCCGGTTTCGATTCATGAATGAGTTTCATCTTCGTAGCTACATTTTCCTTATACTTCTTCGTTGCACATCCCTGCTTTTGAACTTATTGAAAGAAACAACGAAACGTGTTTTTGATATTGATAAAATATCAAAACAAACCGAATCGTGAATGCACAGTTGTTTTTAATGTTTCGTGCCTCAAAAGGAAAAAACGGAACCCTTATAAGATCAGCTTGTTGTCCGTCCGTCTGTCTGTCTGTTAAGACCCTTTGTCTCGGGAACGCGTAGAGGTATCGAGTTGAAATTAAAACCATATACTCAAATCTGCAGTCTCTTGATGATGTGAAAAAATTAAACTTTTAAGTTAACGGAAAAAAAAGATACGGCCGTTTATGTTGCAAAAATCGTATAGGTATTTCGACACTCAAGGGAATCAAAATTCATAGGGTACTTCCCGTTGTCCTAGAATCCTAAAATTTGCCCTGAAACAAGGAACATAGCATAAGTTAAGGAAAAAATATGAAAACTGTAAATTTGTAGTTACTTATGTCACAAGAAAATAATTTTTTTTGCGATTCGAAAAAATCTTTGAGACCAGATCCGGAAATTGGTCGGTTTTCATAGGTAAGTTTGTACAGAACCTTCAGTGCGCGAGTCCGACTCGTACTTGCTGGGTTTTTTTTTTCAGGTCGGATATCGTCAATCAAATGACTTCTCGTGCTCTACGGTGGAGCGAGAGGGCGTGTCAGACTTTTAGTTACTAAAACTCACCTGTGTCCTTCAGTGACCTTTTGCATTCTAGGGTCACGGTAACTCTTTCAAAAATCCCATGGCCTTACCGGGTATCGGTACCGCTGAGCCCCTATGGTTTTACTGACATGTCTTTGAGACGAGAATGTAACACTACGTGCCATCGACGATTTAGTCTTGGTCCTTACCAGACGGCTGGACGGCGAGTTACCTATTGCTCATCGTCCGTAAGCCTGCGCCTTCAGTAACCGGGGATCGTCCTGCGACTCCCTTCGCTCAAAGCGTTTTCTGTGAGGGTGTGAGAGTGTCCGCTCCCTCACGATTGCGGCTCTTTCCTTCGCACTGCTTCGCAGAAGAAGGCGACCGCTTCCCATTCTCTCTTGCTCCGGACCATAGCCTGAACCAGAGCCGGGCGCGAGAGATTAGTATCCGTCCCTGAATAAAATGTTTATTACATTTTATATATAAACACTTCACTTCTACTTAATCCTGCGGAAAATACATGCGTGTATAGGTACTTATTTTAATAACAATCAAATACGACTGCATCTTACATCCACGCTGATCTAGTCATATAAGACAAGTACCTATTCAAGCAAAAGCTGTTAGTCATCCAGAGCAAGCCGTAAAAGTCGGCTTAAGGAAAGGGTTACGGCTGTAATAATAATAACAGTTCTCCTAGTCGTATTCCGGAGCGTCGCGGCGTCGACAGCTTCAGCGACACCTATAATCATTTCCCTTGATGAGCTGACTTCACTCGTGAAACCAAACTTTATTTTGACACCCACAGTGAGCTCAATCGAAGGCCTTTTTAATGAATCTTTAATTTGATGTTTTAGGATGCTCTTTGTCTATAGCGATACGAACTTGTCTGAAAGGACCAAATGACCCATATTGTCAGAGCAATGATTTTTGTTTCCACAAACAAGTTACATTTTTGCTATTCAGTCAGTCAATAGTTAGGTATTTTTTTGGCTCTTACATGTCAGATTTTCACTCACTAAAACCACACCTGTGCCTTTCAGTTAAAGGGCAACTGCGTTCTAGGACTGCGGGAATTTCCTTTTCAGGCCGCAATAGGTAGGAAGAATAAGGTACCTATTAAATTCATCAGGCATATAGGAACTTGGAAGTCATTTAGTAATTTCCTGTCTTCAAAGAAAAAAAGAAAAGTAAACCACTTTGCTTTTCTTCGTAATAATTTTTCTCTGGGTAAAATAAGGTAGCGCAATAATAGCCTACCTATGATGTTCTAGGGTTCAAGAGGGAAGGAAAACCACCAGTTCTCCATTCCTATATCTTTCTCTAATCAGTAGTTTTTAATTTCAGCGTATTATAGTTTATTTAGGTTTTTTACTAGCTTTTACCCACGACCTAGATAAATTTCGGTTATAGCTGACACGAAGTTCAAGTCAAAGCCAGATATGTAAATCTATGTCCTTTGTTGGGATTCAAGCTTACTCCGTATTAAATTTTATCAAAATCGGTTTAATAGTTTCAACGTGAAAACATAATAGACAGACAGAGAAAGTTACTTTCAGAGATTTTTATATATCTACTAATATATAAAACTTGTCATTGTTTGTTATCGAACTCCTCCGAAACGGCTTGCCCGATTTATATGATTTTTTTAATGTATATTTGCTAGATGTAAGAATAGGTTGTAGGATATGTTTTACCCTCCTACCCCATCCCCTTGTTGAACAATGAAAAGTACAAATACAGATAGAAGAGCACAAAGGTACTGCTTATTTCAAATGAAATTTCTTCCAGCAGACCTGTGACAGGAGAGTTGGATGAGAGATGTAGACACAGTATATACAAATAACAATAACAACAACAATATAACAATATATTTTTATGACAAAAAAACTTTTTTTATTTTTTATTAACATGAATTTGTTTTTACAAAACATATATTTTTGCGTGATAAAATAAAATATGTTTTTGTTTGCTAATATCTAGTAAGCTAGGTACCGTTCCTGTCCTGTGATTGACACGTCAATTACTTTTGATTGGATTCGTTGGAGTTTAATTGATATTTTTAGGCTTTGTACGTGTATGGTGGCGTGAATTGCTTTATTTTCTGTGAACCCACTTAATTGGTCTGATCGCGAAAGCACTAGGCCCTACATATTTTTCATTCTCTCTTCTTTTTAGGGTTCCGTACCTCAAAAGGAAAAAAAGGAACCCTTATAGGATCACTATGTTGTCCGTCCGTCTATCTGTCTGTCTGTCAATACCCTTTATCTCGGGAACGCGTGAAGGTATCGAGTTGAAATTATAACCATATACTTGGTCTGCGGTCCCTTGAAGCCGTGAAAAAAATCAAACTTCTAAGTTAACAAAAAAAAAGATACGGCCGTGTATTTCGCAAAAAACGTGTATGTCGACACTCTCAATGGAATCAAAATTCATTGGGTACTTCCCGTTGTCCTGGAATTCTGAAATTTGGCATAAAGCAAGGTCTCATAGCACAATAATAGGAAAAAATCTGAAAATGTAAATTTGTAATCACGTCACAAAAAAATCATTTTTGCGATTCTTCGAAAAAAATGTTTTTTTTTAAAGAGAAAAATCTTCGTAACTCAATTCGGGAATTGAACTGTTTTCATAGATACCTAAGTATGTACGGAACCCTCAGTGCGCGAGTCCGACTCGCACTTGCCCGGGTTTTTTTTATGTTTTGAGCCAAACGCACATTTCAAGGTTTAGTTCTTTACACATCAGTTGAAATAACAAATCTTATCAAAATTAGATGACTGCTGCCGACAGCTGGATATAGACCTGTCAAATTGCACGCCATACACCTTGATTTAGACAACTCTTCTACAGCAAGCACAAAAGTACAAGCTACGGGGTAAGACCGTCACTCCATCTAGCCCGAGGGCACCTTACGAATGAGTTGTCAATCTGCCTAGTAGGGGTCGACTTTCAATTAAAGTGGATGCAGCTGTACATTAGTATCGTTAGTATAATAATATGGCGTGCTCAAGCACGCCATCACATCACCTTCCGCATGACGCAAGTCCTCACCGGACATGGTAAGTTCGGGAGGTCCCTGCACCGGATTTAGGTAGAAGAACGCCTGGGTGTCGCCCTATGCGGAGCGCCCGGTGAAACAAACGGTGGAGGTGTGCCCTGAAACACCGCCGTGTCCTTGTGGGGGCGATGATTGACCCTGGATCAGGCTATAGTCCGGAACGAGGGATCTTCTGGTTTCTGACTATCCGTAACGACTATTAAAGGACCAGAAATGACAGCCGAGACCAACGGCTAAATGTACTTTCCGAGGCACGGAAAAGTCTCAATATGTTAAAATGGTCACCCATCGACAACCCGACCTCGGCAAGCATTGCTTAACCTCGGATCTCAACTCGTGTAGCAGTCATTATTCTAGTCACCAACTCCACAACCAGTTTTAAGTCTGTTGACAAAACTAAAGACAAGCGAAGAAACAATGAATCAACATAGAAGCGTTCTGAAATCTGACACTTTTTTCAATGTTGATAGGTAACACGCAAGTTTAAAGTCACTTGCACCATCTCTCAAAGCTGTTTTCACGTCGTAAGTGCAGTGCATTAGTTGGTATAAAATAACGCTGGTTGCATAAAGCTGAATATTATTAATGCGCATAATATCGCCGCGCACACTCAGCTTTGTCTCTTATTACGGCCGGATATTGTTGCCAAAATTTTGCATTTTATTCATATACAGTAATGTATTAGTACATTACTGTGAAGCAAATGTCGTGCCTGTGTGCTTTATTGTGAGAAATTGTTTTTGGGATTGAAATTTTCGTGTTATTTGCCGTAATAGTCGCAGCACTTAAGGTAATGAACATTATAACATTTTTACGTGTATAAGGCGGGTGCAGGATTATTTGATAAAATTACCATAGCCCGGGAACACAGGTAGGTTTTAGTCTTTAAAAGTCTGATACCCTTGCTCCATCTAGATCGTGAGAAGTTACTACAAAAATAACTTGAAAGTGCTCAATTCAGATGAAGTTTGTGTTTGCGCATGTATTTCAAAACAATTATTGTTTCTGGAGTACTCGCATGCAAAGCTCATGTTGGCTTACCCGACTCTCCAACTAACTTAACCAACATCTAAAGCAAAGTTTATTCATTTAAAAACCCACGAACAGCTAATTAGCTCAGAACTTGGGCCTACTAAAGTTGCCAGTGATCCTGCGGCGTGTACATGCACAGGCGCAAAGTTATTGCACAGTATCGGAACAAACTATGTGCAGAATTTTGTTCATGCGGAACCTGTGGACGTACATCGTACAATGGACGCGATACGGCGCCGGTTTTACAGGAAATGCTGCCAGTGCTGCGCTTCAGCGAGAACTGCGACCGGGACGCGACGTGGGAGGTGATAACGACCACTCCTGTGCGGTGCATTAACAACTCCTTCAACAATAGTTAGTTTAAGTAGCTTTAGTTTTGTTTACTGTTGATTCTCCGCTTTAGTGATACTGTGGCTGTGGGAAAATGTTGATGGCTTTTTCTCCAAGATAATTTTTAAAATATCGTTTCAACGTTGACTGTTCACATTGGCAACGTTTCTGTGTAGATGACTTGTATGAAGAGTATGTGATCAAAATTATGTAGATACTTACTTGTACCTACCTCCATACTTGGAATTTTCCAAGAATCACCTAATTACATACACAAGGAAAATTTAAATTAGAGATTTTCCATAAATAGACGTGCTTGAAAACTTTCTAGACAAAATGTCTGAAATGCCGAGTTCTAAAATATTTTATCTGAAAAGACCTCAGGTTTCAGAGAGATTTAGAAAGTAGTGACTTTACTTTGTCGTAAAATTGGGACATTGTGTTAGAAACAAACGCATATAAAGTGACGAGCTTTCTTCAGTCACGAGGAGAATTAAGGCTGCTTAGGTAATGACGTCTTTACCTAGACATGTCTCTGGTTGTTACCTAAAGGCCTTTGTTATCCAGCCAAACATTTACAAGTCTAAAGATAGTCTGCAGTCCTAGTTTTCCTTCAAAATCTGCTCTAATAAAAAAACATAGTTTTACCAGACTAAGGCTGCTTGTCCACCGGAGCGGAGCGAGGCTGCGGAGCGGAGAAACTGAGAAAAATTTCAATAGGATTGCACAAAACCTCCGCTCCTCTTCAGTGGACACAGAGTAAGAACTAGTTTTAAAATTCATACAAAATCGGGAAGCGGAGTGGGGTAACGGAACGGGGAAGCGGAGTGAGGAAGCAGAGAAGGGAAACGGAGAGGAGAAACGAGTGCAGGCGCGGCTTCAGTCAGGGAGAGAAGTTCATGAAAAGTATATCGTGAAACTCTATGAGAATTTTCGTAAGTTAAGCAGTTTGGAAAAAAGTAAAATATTCACTGTATTCTGTACGATGCCTGATATGATTTCCTAACCATTATCTAAGTTACCAAAAGAATTATGAGTTTACATGTGGATGGATGGAGAGGGAGAGGGAGACCAAAGAAAAGATGGATGGATTGTGTGAATACTGATATGAAAGAAAACGAAGTTAGTGATAGCATGACGAGTGACAGGGCAGAATGGAAGAAAAAACGTGTTGCGCCGACCCCAAATAACACGGGACAAGGCCAGGAAGATGATGATATCTAAGTTTCTATAAAGAATTGTTCTTATGGTATACAGTAATTAATTTGTTTTTTTCTGACTCCAACTCTTCTTCCTCGAGCAATGTGAAGTAATAACGTATTAAATTTTTCGATAACATTTATTTATTTAATCTTCATGCATCAAAAGGTACAAAGGCGGACTTAATGCTTTAGGCATTTTCTACCAGTCAACCTAGGGTAGTGGAGAGACAATATGGCAGGTGCATACAAAAAGAAAAGAAAATATTATTTAGACAACAAGTAATACAAAAATTATATATAAAACTAAACATACATACATATTTAATAAAATATAAACCTATACATACATACATATATAAACAGTAAAGGAGTTTTGAGATGATTCTGCTATTTGTGTAGAAAGTAATTCCGCAACTTTCGCTTAAATGCATACTTGAATATTGTCTGCTGTCAGTGAAATTTTGCATAAAACTAAATCAAACTAAGCCGAGCTCCCGCCGCCGAGAGCTCAAAATGACTCGTGCTCGACACCTAGCCCCGCATACTGAAAAAAAAAAACAGTCTCCGCTCCGCATTACTTTCTCACTCCGCTCCGCAGCCTCGCTCCACTCTGGTGGATAGACACAGTCCGCATTACTTCTTTTCTACGATCCGCTACCTCGCTGCACACTGATGGACAGGCAGTCTTAAGCGGATTAGATTTCCAGTTTAAAGCGCCTATTACACCACTCGACATTCAGTCTTAGTCTATGTTTATCTATTTATCTCATAGTTCTGTTTCATTCCTTTACACGACATTGGCGTTAGTTGCTCTTTTTCTTGTGTAACGCTACATAGACTAAGACTGTCTGAATATCGAGTGGTGTAACAGGCGTTTGAATTTGTATTATTAGAAGATTATTATTCCAATATACTTATCTCAATCTGGCTTTAGACCAGTTCCTGAAGCGGAAATTATAGCAAAATTTATGTGACAACGCTTCACTTCACACTCTTTTTTCGTTATGACTGACTTCTCCCACTCTGGGTGAAGCGAGAGGGAGTGTCAGATTTTTTACTGACTTAAACCCACCTCTGCTCGTTCTGGGCACGCCACAATTATGGCGGTAAGTCCCCTCTTTGAGGCGTGGTTGGAAAGACCTCACGGCGTCCTCACCTTCCGCATGACGCAGGTTCTCACCGAACACGGTAAGTTCGGGAAGTTCCTGCACCGAATTCGTGCGGAAGAGACGCCCGGGTGTCGCCACTGTGCGGACCGCCCGGAGGACACGGTGGAGCACACGGTGGAGGTGTGCCCCGCTTGGGCAGAGCAACGCCGTGTCCTCGTGGGGGCGATCGGCGGCGGCGATCTCTCGCGCCGGGCCTTGGTACAGGCCATGGTCCGGAGCGAGGAAGAGTGGCAGGCGGTCGCCTCCTTCTGCGAAGCAGTAATGCTAGCAAAGGAGGCGGCCGATCGCGTGAGGCAACGGTCCTCACGCCCCAACCACCGCCGGGATTCCAATCCCGATTTCCGGCCACCGTAGGCGAGGGCTTGCGGACGGCGAGCAATGGGTGGCTCGCCGTCCGATCGTCCGGTAACCGTCCGGACCAAGCCCAAGTCGTCGACGGCGCGTATTGTTCCACGCGCGCCTCAGGGAGATGTCAGCAAATCGTAGGGGCCCAACAGGGTCGAAGCCTACTGGGGCCACGGGTAGTGTGAAAGCGAAACCCGGGGCCCTGGGACGAAGGCAAAGAAGGAACAGGAGTGGGTTTTTAGTCAGTAAAAGTCTGACACTACTTTCCGCTCCGCCCAAGAGCGGGATTTGTCATAAGATGATTTTCCCACCTTAAAAAAAAAAAACCTCTGCTCCTTCAGTTACCCTTTGCTTTTCAAGACCACAGTAACTATTCGGAACAATCCCACAACCCTGGTAAGCATCGTCCCTAGCGGGCCCAGTCAATGTTGCTAACAGCACTATGAAGCGCGCGTGGAATACAAAACCGGGCTTAGTACTTATCGGATAGCGGGCTACCCATTGTTCGCCGTCCGAAGCTCATTGGCCGGGAATCGCTTTGCGAATCCCAACGCCCGGGGCGTCTCCAACTCCTACAAGCCAATAGCTTCACTTGACTTGCGTTTAACTTGTAGCACGTCGAAAACTTCTTTCCAGGAACGGGATCGGGTCCTGTTCGATATTTGTGTTCTGGTAGAAATTCAATATGGTCGACTGACTTAACTGTCCATTTGTGCACAAACAATATTTGTGCAATCGAAAACCCGAAGCAGTTAGCTAGTGCTCTAGCTTTGATTGAATATTGATTCCACAGTCAAAGCTTTCAGACGTTTTCAAGTGAGCCATTTGTTGCTGGAATACAGAAACTCCTTTACGTGTATTAAGAAGTAAAGTTATTATTACAGGCTGTACTGTCTACTGTGTGTTTTTCTCCAATTTTTTTTTATTTTTTGTCGACCTTACATTTTAAAGTTACAAACACAAACGCACTCGCACACTCGTGTGTGTGGCGATACACAGTCTTATGACTGTGTATCGAGGTCACTTTACATATTTGTTTATTCTTAAACTATTTTTACAATTCAAATAACATTTACCTATAGTTGTTCTATCCCACCAAAATGGGTTGATCTTGGATGGGAAAAAAAAAATTGTGACCATGCAGGTCACTATCAAGACCAACGCGCCTATGTGAAATAGAATATAGAATCTATGTGTTCTTAAATTTCCTGAAAAATATCATATTTTAAACAATTCTGGATTATTTTTTTGCCCAAATCATGCGCGAGTTATTTTTGACTTAAACATAAATAAATATTTTTTTTATTCAAAAGGTATTTAATTAGCACGCAGCATAAAGAGTAGTCGTGTAAGAAAGAAAAACCAGTAAAACAAATACAAAATGACATAGGTAGAAACTAATCTAGGTAAAAAATCTGTCTGTATCTTAAGAGTATCCAATTAAAAGGAGTTTTATTGCGGTTACAAAATATTCGTACGTGCAGTGCGCGAACATAGTACTTATATTGTATTACGTGTATAGTTTGACTGGCCTATTGGTCTAATGGTTAGTGGCCCTGACTGCTATACCGGAGGTCGTGGGTTTGATTCCCACCCAGGACAAATGTTTGTGTGATGAGCATGATCATTTGTTCTGTGTCTGGGTGTAATTTATCTATAGTGTGAATGTATTTAGAAATATATAAGTATATTTATCAGTTGTCTAGTACTCAAAGCACAAGCTCTGCTTAGTTTGGGACTAGATGGCGTTGTGTGATAGTTGTAGAATATTATATTATATTATAGTGTGTGTACGGTCGTGAGTGTATGAGAGTGAGTATGGTTGTTAGTTTTTAAGCCTATAGTATGTCTAATCATTAAATTAAACATTATACTAACTACCAAAAGTCACATAATACGCTCGTAGTTTGCAAAGACTATACCTTCACTGTAGTAATGGCCATCTTCACACGTCTAAAAAGCATTTTATCGAAACACATGCAGTCACGTATTTCTTTAAAAGTATTGAATAGAATATGTGCGTCTTCAAAGAATTGCTCGAAGCCTCAAAGGTACAAGACTAACCTTTCTCGTGGCTCACAGTTCTCTATTTTTTGGTGTGGACGTGATTTTCTTCTTAGTATTTTTTTTTTGTATTAAAATACTAATAGTCGCATATGTACCTATAGGTTCATTCATCAAATATTTTCGTTGTCGATTTGATAAATTATCCATTTAGATCAATTTTACTTGTAAGGGGCCTGATAGAAGTCAATAAAAGAACATTTTACAATATGGTAGCTACAAGACAGTTTTACCTAAGAAAAGATTTTTCATCATGGCTCCTAAAGTATATAATAAAATACATGATATTATAATATTATAAAAAAAATTATCCAATACCAATGTTTAAAAAAAAATGGCAGCCCTATATCTTGATAAGTGGTATTATTCAATTAATGTTTTTTTTTTAATTATACTAATAAAGTGATTTACTTTTGAGATCATATAAATATTTGCTTATTACGTCCACTGTAAATTCCATTCTCCATATTATTTTTTGTCTCGATTCAAATTTTAGACAATATTACACGCAATTTTATATAGATTGTACCAGGATCACAACTTTTTAAACTACTTATTTTATGTACCTACTTTCTTTCTTTCGATTATTGTTATAGAGTCTGTGTTTCCTGATAGCTACAACTTAGGGGTCTTTAAATCAAGAGTGAATAGGCTACTTCTAGGTAAGCGTGCTCCATCGTCGACCACATCATCGCTTACAATCAGGTGAGATGGTGGTCAAACGCGAGCCTATCATTAATAAAGACTTAGGTAGTTTTCCAAAATCTACCATATTTTTGTTTTTTTTTTTTAATAGAGGTGTTGTTACAGTAACTCCTACTATAATCTAATCCAATGATAGCATAATTTTACCAGTTTTTCTTTTCGCATTTACAGTCCATAGTGCCACAACTACAAAAAATGGCGTCCTCATCCCAAACTTGTGTAGGTATTCCGTCGCAGGGAATTCACCTTTGACAGTAAGCATTCCGAAATCGAAAACGTATGCGACACTAAAATGAAATCCTATGAACTACGTGATGTGTTTGTTGCAGCCCGATCTGAGAGCGGGGCTTGTCTGAGCAGATAGGTAAGTATCAATGTCTGCGTGTATCACGAAATTATATACATAGTTAGATATATATTCTTGAGCTACGGGATTGTTCATATTGCTTGAGGACATGTACCATCAGAGGGAACCGTAGGGGCCCAGCAGGGTCGAAGCCTACTGGGGCCACGGGTGGTATGAAAGTGAAACCCGAGTTGGTTTTTAATCAGTAAAAGTCTGACACGCCCTCGCGCTCCGCCCAAGAGCGAGGTATATCATTGGATGATTTTCCCACCTAAAAAAAACCCCATCAGAAGGAAAAGAAAAATATATATAAAGCAAAATCAATGACTTACATTTTATTATACATTTAAATATATATATTTTTAAATAATTCATAGAAATTGTAAAACCTACTGTTTGAATAAAAGGCTTATCATATTATATACGGGATTGCTCAAAAGAGCTACCGCGGCCCTGGAACACTAAGAACAAATGAAACACAGGTGTTTTTTTTTAGGTGGGAAAATCATCTATGATATGACAAATCCCGCACTTGGGCGGAGCGCGAGATAGTGTTAGACTTTTACTGACTAAAAACCCACTCCTGTTCCTTCGTTGCCTGAAGGAACGAAACCCGAACGAAACCCATGGCCCCAGTAGGCTTCGACCCTGCTGGGCCCCTACGATTTGCTGACATCTTCCTGAGGCGCGCGTGGAACAATACGCGCCGTCGACGACTTGGGCTTGGTCCGGACGGTTACCGGACGGTCGGACGGCGGGCTACCTATTGCTCGCCGTCCGCAAGCCCGCGCCTACTGTGGCCGGAAATCGGGATCGGAATCCCGGCGGCGGTTGGGGCGTGAAGACCGTTGCCTCACGCGATCGGCCGCCTCCTTTGCTAGCATTACTGCTTCGCAGAAGGAGGCAACCGCCTGCCACTCCTCCTCGCTCCGGACCATGGCCTGTACCAAGGCCCGGCGCGAGAGATCGCCGCCGCCGATCGCCCCCACAAGGATACGGCGTTGCTCGGCCCAAGCGGGGCACACCTCCACCGTGTGCTCCACCGTGTCCTCCGGGCGTTCCACACAGTGGCAACACACGGGCGTCGCTTCCGCACGAATCCGGTGAAGGAACATCCCGAACTTACCGTGTTCGAGGCCGTGAGGTCTTTCCAACCACGCCTCAAACTCACTTTAAAAAGGTATAACCTGTATATTGATTAGGTTTTTTTTACATCAAATTTTCTTTAGCACTTGTAACGTGTTATTCTCAAAACTCAATGATTATCTCAAAGCTTGGACATGAATTTCGCACAAACATTTTAAATATTGATTATGCAAGCTTTTATGTCAAACATTTCTGACAGCCGACGTGCGAGTGATCTTATACGATTTCTTTCCTTTTTGAAGCACAGCGATCTAAAAATGTTTACGTTTCAATCAATTCACGTTTGCACAAAAGAATTCAATATTGAATGGGTGAAACGATTTTAAACACGATTCACAATAAGCTACAAAGGGGAATGATGCTGATTCTGATTCAGTGAACAAAATCCGTAATCCATGTAGCAAAAACTAACAGCATATTGTGATATAAGTCCTTATCTGTGATCTAGTTGTGCGTTATTCAAGGCCGTTTTGGGGCAAAAGGATTTTACGATCCAACGGCCTACGTGGGGCGCCTACTAAAGAATAAAGACGTACAGGATTTTGTACTATCCACATTACGCTAAATGAGAAGGGATGATACGACTACTTTCTGTAACTGACAAGATGAGGATCATCACATGATTTATTACTGCAAATGCTACATAATGTTGTGGGTTCGGTCGGTTTTCCCTCTATTTCTTGATTTGGATTCAGCAGCGGATGTTTAAAGACATTGTAGGGTTATGTAGGTTTTTTTGCAATTGGCAATTGATAAGTTCATAGCAAGACTGGATTCATGTTTTGATTAAACATTAAGAGCCATTTCGTATGTTGTAACACTCAGATACGTCGTAAGACAATAATATCTCTGAATGTAACAATTATATCATGTTACTAAAACTTGCAAGAGTGCTAACGTTCATATTATTTAATAAGGCAAAAAGTTCTCTAAATACCGTATACTAAAACCGCATTCCTTTTAACTCTTTTACAACCTACATAAAAACGTGTAGGATGATGCCTAGATCAAATAAAGCAGGGCAGAAATAAAATAGGCCGAGAATACATTACCGTAAAGAAAAACCAAAGTAAAATAAATAAAATCCTATCCTTCCCACGTAATCACAAGCCTTAGCCTGAGATAGCAAGGCGGGCACTTGAAAGCTCAAGACACGTATCGGTGTGTTCTAGACTCTAGATTACATAAACTATACATGGTCTAGATTCCTATAATCTCCTACTAGTTCCATGTGTAAACAGCTTTGTGGACTTGCTTGTCTCTAATAGTTTAAAATATATGTCACTGAGTACTTTTACTTTAGAGGCCCAACAGCTATCGATGACCACTTGAATGGACCAATTACTAAGGAAGCCTGCACTCCAACCACACAATCCAGCAAGTAGACCAAAGAAAGGAAGCTTACCAATAAGGCTTACGTGCTAGACTGCCAAAAGCCTTTGATTAGGACGAAACACAACATTACTGCGAAGAAAATTAGTGGAAAATCCACTTTACGATGCTATGTATGCTCCTAAGTGTAACAATTGTTATGTACCATATTAACGCTGCATTCGAGTATCATAATTTAAGTTAAATATACTATTTGATGTGTCCGGTACGAATGCTCTGCAAGTTAAGGTAGTGCAATCATGTTACACTTAGGTGGAACTGGACTGGTCGACTGATTCCGTGAACAGTGAATATTACAAAACTACTAAACACTTTCATCATGCGTACAGATAAGAAGTGGAATTCCTTGCCAGAGTCTGTGTTTCCTTTTGAGGTTCTTTAAGCTGTTGATCCCCGCATTAACGCCGGCGTTAACGCGCCATTGTCTTTCTATTGTGTCTCTAATTACGCACTCAAAAGGTTAAATTAATAGTTAATAGGTTACTTCTAGGCAAGCAAGCTCCATCATTGACCACTTCATTGCTTACCATCAGGTGAGATAGTAGTCAAATGCGAGTTTATCTGTTTCAAAAATAAAAACCGGTCAAGTGCGAGTCGGACTCGCGCACTGAGGGTGCCTAGCAAGCTTACCTAGGAAAACAGTTCAATTCCCGAAAATTAGTTACGAAGATCTGATTCGCAATTTTTTTTGTGACGTAAATTTACAGTTTTCAGATTTTTGCCTATACTTGTGCTATGAGACCTTGCTTCATACCAAAGTTAAGGATTCTAGGTCAACGGGAAGTACCCTGTAAATTTTGATTCCCTTGTGAGTGTCGAAATACGCGTTTTTTGCAACATAAACGGCCGTATCTTTTTTTTCGTTAACTCAGAAGTTTGATTTTTTTACAACTTCAAAAGACCGCAGACCTAAGTATAAGGTTTTAATTTCAACTCGTTACCTCCACGCGTTTCTGAGATAAAGGATCTTGACAGACAGACAGACGGACAACAAAGTGATCCTATAAGGGTTCCGTTTTTTTCCTTTTGAAGTGCGGAACCCTAAAAAAATATATTTTCATGCTATTACTAATTCACAAGCTTTAATAAGTTTTTCTCCACTTTGAAAAACAAGTCCAGGGTCCTTCAAAAACCTGGACTTTGCCGATTGGATAAGTAAAATTGAATTTATTTTTGAGTGACTCAATTTTCTTGGAAAAACATCCGAAAGCTAAGCCGTATTACCAGAAATGGCAATTACTTTTCAGAGATCACTTTTTCGTTTTTCCCCTATAACTTGCAGAGGGTATTAAACCTTGAAGAATTTATTATAACGATGCATTAATATGTCTAATTGTGAAGTACCTCGTGCTTGAACATCTTGGAAGTCGAACTTTCCAAGGAAGTGAAGCGTTGAACAAATGTTTGCGTGGTATATCATGTTATTTGGTTCAAAATTAATTCGAACTGAGTATTCATCTTGTTATGAAATCGGATAATTCAAAATGAGTTATGTTCAATTTCCTACCGCCCGAGTTAACTGAGCCTCGCATCGCACACCAGTACATGTACGTAGTCGTGAAATTTATCTTCTAATTAAAAGTGTTTGCTCATATTTTCATAATTACAGAGATATTGCTTCACGATATGATTTATCACATAATGCGTCCGTATCAATTTGTCTTGTATATTGTCCCATCATTATCTAGATACGTTAGCACACAATAGTTCCGTTAGTACCTGACGTATGCTGTACATGACATAATAACTCAAAGCAATATTGTAATAACGGTATGAAACTAAAACTACAAACTTGTGTTTCGCGGGGAAGTTTCGAAAATGAAAGGATTTCGCAAAGATTTTTGGATTAAAGTGAGGGTTAATTTCAGCAGGAAAAGTTTCACATCCCGAAACAGGGCAAAGTTTCTGACTTGGAGGAGTGTACAGATAATAGTTGAGTAGCGAGTTTAATTACTTGTAGTTTTCAAGAGCGACGCCGACCGCTGACGGGCTCAGCCGTGGCGGGATGTCAGCCACGGGCAATGGCGGTGTGCACTGAGCGGTGAGTCGGACACAGAACATTTGCTTTACACAGAACTACTTCCTGCAACATGCATGTGGCCTAATTCACTACAAATGTACGAAATAGTACGTAGGTACGCATAAGTGATTTTAGTTCTGCATTTGTTACATAAATGGAATAAATGTGAACTTAGGACTGCCGCCGAGTGCCGCATTAGTGTAGAGGCAGATTTTTAAACATGAGGTCTTGGTTCCTAGTCAATAGCCAGAAATCTGCATTTATGAAATATAGACTCGGCTATTTATCTATACCAATACCATAATACTGAAGAGTTTATTTGAACACACTGATCTCAAGAACGAATGGTTGGAATTGAAAAAAAAACATAAGGTGGGTCTACTCTAGAGGAACCGAGCTCAAATTCGTGTAGTGTCACTCGTGCTCGGCTCCTCTAGAGTCAGCCCACACTACATGAATTTGAGCTCGGCTCGTGCTCCGCTCGTGTTCGGCTTCTCTAGAGTCGGCCCACACTACATGAACTTGAGCTCGGCTCGTGCTCCGCTCGTGCTCGGCTTCTCTAGAGTCGGCCCACACTACATGAACTTGAGCTCGGCTCGTGCTCCGCTCGTGCTCGGCTTCTCTAGAGTCGGCCCACACTACATGAACTTGAGCTCGGCTCGTGCTCCGCTCGTGCTCGGCTTCTCTAGCGTAGACCCACCTTTATAGTGCAGGATAACCCGTTTATCGAGGTAGTATATAACATCACACTACAACCAAAAAGAGTGAACCGTAACCCAAGACGCGATGAACACCGAAGGGGACACCTGGTATAGAATATGGTCAAAGAAATGTAGGTGTAGATACAATTCATCTGTCCATACCCCTTTAGCGATTACAGGCATTATAATGAGATATTACATAATTTATAAACGAGTTTTTAGATAACATTGCCTATGTTTTTCAGAAAATTGTGTCATTAGGTACCGCGTTTCATTAGAATTCGTAGAAAACAAGGTTTGGTCTAGACTCCTTTGTAACCGTAATTCTCAGACATAATTTTAAAATTAAGTACTCGACACGTGTCGGATGTTTTGCTAATGTTAAAAAAAAAAACTCTTTTTTAAATACATAATTTATTAGAAACGGTTTTTTCATTTGTTAGTTGTTCACACAAAGGCATACTTATTGTTTGCTGTCTGAAAGTATTTCAATAATTCACCTTATAAGAAGAATGGATTAGCAGTCCCTTAGAAAGGCTATTTCTGGGCCAGTTTTGGTCCTATAATAGCCTTTGACTTTTATCTTTTCATTTTCGTCCTTGATACTTATTTAGAACTTAAACAAAATTGTAGCCTGACTAAATGTCAAGCCAGAGATATCGTTTTACCGCGGTCGCTACCGTTTTTCTATAAATAACTATAATTAACTGTAAACTTCACATTACATTTTTAAATGTTTATTTATTTATTTAATCTTCATGCCACACAAAGTACAAAGGCGGACTTAATGCCTTAGGCATTCTCTACCAGTCAACCTAGGGTGATGAAGAGACAATATGGTAAAAATGTCATTTAACGTATATTATATATATATATATATACATATGGTGACTGGTACAGATACTTGAACACGTGATTGTACTCATGATCACAAACAACTTTCCCAAAGAATCTCTTTTTAGACTCATTAGGTTTATGATAATAACAAAACAGCTGTTTGAAATTCGCGTGCGCTCGGGAAAGGGCAATGTACTAGTAGAGCGCCTAACGATATACATATATATATATATATATATTAATATAAGTTAAGGAAAGAAGTTTTTGAGACAATTCTGCTATTCGTGGAGAAAATAATTCCGTAGCTTCCGCTTAAATACATACCGACTTTCGGCCGTCCTGATATCGACAATGACATGACATGTTCCACGGACAAAATGTGTTATTAAAAATTTTGTCACTGATATGTTACATACAAACGAACATGTTGCGGGAACAATGTTGTGCAACTTTACCTTGTTCGTTTTTTTACAGGAAATAACATTGGTCCGAAGTTTTGATCTGGTTATGAAGAGGATAGAAAACTATACTATCACCAAGTGCCACAAGCTGCTTTCTAGCCTGGATAAATACGTCAGTGTGGGGTGCCAGCCAAAAATCAGCGCTGGGTGTCTGACGCCCAGCAATTGCTGAGTTGGCGAACCTTTCGGTTCGGGCACGCTCAGCGCAACTGTATTGTATTTCTGTACTCCCTTATTTTATTATTTTTAGGGTTCCATACCTCAAAAGGCAAAAACCAATCCCTTATAAGGATCACTTTGTTGTCATTCACGTTTTTATTGTTAGATTTTTATTATTTTTTATTCTTGATTGGTTCGCGCTTGACCGCTATCTCACCTGATGGAAGGCGACGATGCGGTCGACGATGGAGCGCGCTTACCTAGAAGTAACCTATTCACTCTTGACTTAAAGATTCCCGGGTTGTAGCCAACAGGAAACACAGATTCCGGCAAGGAATTCCACTCCTTAGCTGTACGCACAATGAATATGTTCCCAAAACGTTTCCTGCAAATGGGCGGGATGTCCGCCATTGCTGTGCCGACGTGACGCCTAGTGGTCCGATGATGGAACGGGCTAGGTGGAATTAGGTTATGCAATTCCGACGCACACTCTCCGAAATGCAACCGGTAGAAAACCGACAGGCTAGCAGCTCGGCGTCGATGCTCAAGACTTTGTATTTCTTTTTTACTATATATTCTATTCCTTTAGATAGGCCAAAGGAATGAAGCTTCATGTTAGAACTAGTATAAAATAACATAACAGAGCAATTTGAAACATAGGTATAGGCAGCTACTACTCATACTCCTTATCTATCCACGCACTATCACACTTCCGCCTATCTTTCCGAATTTGAAATCAATTTCATATTATAAAAAAAAAGTACTCTTTCTTCTTAGTTAAGAAGAAATCTTTCTTCTTAACTGTGATATAATCGTTATTTGTATGTATATAATTCGACACCCGCATCGAACAAGGCAGTTTCTCGGATTACAGTCCAAACAAAATTCAAACATAGCACTATCACTTTTTGGATCATTTTAAAAAATGAATGAATTAATGTTATAACCTTGTTCGTTGCGGGTGTCGATGTACTAGCACTTTGCCAGCGACTTTGTTCGCGAAAATGTTTCCATAATATAAAAACTTTAATAGCCCTTAAACTATGTTTGGAGGGTAGTTTTGAAAAACTATTTTATTAATTTTGTTTAGAAATGGTGCCAAGTTTCTAGTTTATCAACTCAATGAATGAGAACCTTACAACCTTTAAAACACCCCTTACATCTTCCTATAGGGGTAGTTTTGAAAAACAAATAAAGAAAACATTTTTTATTTATTTAGATAGACACTTCACGTGAAGCCCTCAGTCAGAGATTAAGATTGCCATACAACGTGGCAATGCCGCCAGTCTTTTGGGCACATTTCCAGTCGACAGCGATGCGGAGGAATTTTTTGACGCGATATTTTAGATAGGAGTTATTGTGTATATATTATGTAATTTTAATTAGTTAAGTGTTTTTATTTTTCATGTATAAATAATCATGTTTTTTAGATTACTATTTATGCTAAGTTTCAAGTATATAGGCTAAGGAATAAACATATTGCCCCCTTTTAACCCCCTAGAAAAGGTGAATTTTCAAAAACCCACTTTTAGTGCTCACCTACATGAAAGACTTATGCAAAATTTCACGTTTCTAGACCCAATACTTTCGGCTGTGCGTTCATATGTCAGTCAAATAGTTTCTTCTTTTATATATATAGATTTATATGTATATATTTCTAGTATTAGGTATGTATGTATGGTTATACAAACATTTATTAATGTTTAAATTATAATTACATGGGTTAATTTGATATTTTAGTTTAAAATTTCATATACTCGTCTTGTTTTTACTCAATATTGTCTACATTCCTTTTAATCCCTAGAAGCAAAAAAAGTAATTCCTTCGTACTCATATTTATAGTACCTGAATAATAAAATAATTGCGCAACAAAATAATAATAATTGATGGTTAACCTAAACGGTTTCATATGCGTGAAACCAGTGATCCGACGTGTACTTGAGTACCCCTGGCTTTGATATACGGTAGGTCGGAATTGTATTTAGCTGCCTACACAGTCGACCAATCAGAATCTGATACGTCACGCGAAGCTCGACAATCCACTACATCAAAGCATCTACTCGACCATCAATTACACCTACTTAATAATTTCCAAAACAGCTCAATTGTTGTATTATAAGCTTTATGTCTATTGGCGTAGAGTATATAATTATTTTAATCTAAAATCACCTTTTTTGAAACAGGTTTCCTTTTTATTCTGGAGAGAAATATTTTGCTACTCGTATCAACGGCCAGTAACCTCTGCCAGGTAACCTACTTCGTCTAATATAATTTTAGTAAGCCCATAAATTTAAGATAGGTATCTTATATTGTTTTTTATACATTTATTTCTAAAAAATGGTCAGGTTTCGCTTAGACGGACAACTAGTAATTTATTGTACGCCAAGATAATAAATGATACAATTAGAGCCTTGAATTTAAAAACATAGAATTAGCAGCCTTATCGCATTCCGCGATCTCTTCCAAGCAACCTGGAATGGACAGAAATTGCCTAGACATAAAATGGGATTTCACTGGAGCATCACAATTGGTGAAAAAACAAAGTATATGTATACGTATAGTCAAGAAAACAAGTGACAACTACAATTAATACAGCTAAAAACGAAATATATAAGGACAAGTAATATTCCTTCACAAGTGTTTTGAATATATGAAGTGATTGCGCGCGTTTTATTGACACTGGAATGCATTCCACAAACGAGTGGCCTGAACAGTAAAAAACTTATCAATTATGTAACATAACATTAGGAGGATAAAATCCTTAAATCGCAAGAACTTCCTGACAGGTTGCTTTTAGTATTTAATTAATATTAATTTACTCAAGTTCTGTAAACATTATCATTATGAAATTTCCTTTGCATATGTACTGTATTAAATTTATCCATTAATTGCAGGACCTTTCGCTCCCACAGACAGATTTGGGTATTCGGATTAGGTATATTTTATGGTGCATGCGACAAAACGTCAATGCGTTTACGAGTATGCCGTAATTGTGCTAATATTGCTTCTACAGATAGAAAAAAAATCCTGGAAACGGGTTGTCCCATAATTGACACATTGTCCTTACGTGCCAGCTATTATGGTTTTTATTTCAAAACTAGTTATCGGCCCCGGCTCTACACAGGTGCGAATTATATATCTACATCACCTAGTTTAATTCTCTTTCTAGTAAAAACCGCATCAAAGGTTTACGAGAAGTCAGCGGATAAACAGAGATGCAGAAAGCGACTTTATTTCATACTGTGTAATGCTATGAACCAAACATTTAAAAGCTGGTAAACTAATACTAGTAACTTTGACACCGAGTCCTCCCATATGGATGGGAAGGATATCTTGAGGTCAAACTCGGTCGTCCTTCACCACATTTAAAAATGCATGTCCATTTTTTTTAAAAGAGATTAGAAATATGAAGGAAATATGTTAATTTAGGGCAAACAGCAGAAACGAATGATGGTGATCCAAACGAGGTGGTGGCCGAATGTATGTTAATTATAATTTTATCAATTTTCAATTAATTAGCGAAGGAAGGCCTTGCACATAGTGAACTGGTTACTAATGAAGGAAACAGGAATGGGAACTTCTAGCGTCCACCGGGATGCTAGAAGTATAAGCCCGGTCAATGCCACGTTGCGAGTAGGCCTATGCTAATAGTGGATGCCTTTTGGCTGAAATAATGATAAATAATATTTCACAACTTTAACACAACGCCATCTAGTCCCAAACTAAGCAGAGCTTGTGGTATGGGTACTAGACAACTGATAAACATACTTATATATTTCTAAATACGTACACATTATGGATAAATTATACCCAGACATAGAACACATGATCGTGCTCATCACACAAACATTTGTCCTGGGATTGATGATGAATTGGAGAATCCTCTAAACTGGCAATAGTTGGTGCAATATTCTTCAGTAATATTCAATTCTCATTTACTGTTGTTTACAACACTGGAAAACACGGACAATTAGCCATCGCTTGTATTAAATTAACTAGGCGCTCTGCCTAACTACTAACTAGCGAATTCGTTACGCAAATTGACCGCGACCTACTACAACATCTGAATAGAAATTACCTATTTAGCCGATAACCGAACTAGAATGAAGTGATATGAGTTTTTATTGTCAAATTGAGATTTGGGAACTTGTTTATTACTTTAGTACGTTTAGCTTTATATATTATTACTAGTTACTAGTTGCTGCCAGCCGGTTCGCCCGCGTGAATGTAGGTTTCGCCATACAAACTTTAAACCCCCTTTTCATCCCGTTAGGGGGCTGAATTTTGGAAAATTCTTCCTTAGTGCTCGCCTACGTCATAAAAGGAAGCCTTGCGCAAAATTTCACGCTCCTAGTCCCAGTAGTTTTGCTGTGCGTTAATATGTCAGTCAATCAGTTTCTCCTTTTATATATAAAGATTATATACCTACTAGTACTAGTGGACCCAGCAGACGTCGGGCTGTTCCTGTTCGTTTTGCGTGCCTTTTTTTAGTGAAACATAAATAGTTTTGACTTAGAATGTTTATATATATAATTTTTTGTACGTGTGCTTGTCACAACCTCCTAAAGTGCTTGACCGGTTTGGATCAAATTGTTTGAGTATATTTGAGTGAGTCCCTGGATGGTTTGAAAATACAATTGAACCGGTAGGTTCGTCATGATCGCGTGCAATAAGTCTATTTAAATTGTTGACTCAATAAAAAGGGGTTATGTCCAAAATTATGTCATTCAGCCAGATGAGACCAGACAAAATGGTAAAAGATGGAACAAAGCGTGATATAGCGGGACAAGGTGAGGCAAGACGGGGAAGATGGAACAAGCCGGGATATATGACATTGTTTATTATATTTTAACTATTTGTGTTCCCCTAAAAAAAGGCAAACGTAAACGAACTGGAACAGCCCAACGTCTGCTAGGTCCACTAGCATTATAATATTTAAAGCGTTTTTTGTTTTATTATTATTGATAGGTTCACGCTTGACCCCTATCTTACCTGATGGAAAGCGACGATGCGGTCGATGAACCGGAACGCGCTTACCTAGAAATAACCTATTCACTCCTGACTAGAAATAAATAGTACGTAGCAATTGTTAAATAAAATGTGTTAGGTAAGTTGGATTTAAAAGAAAATGTTAAATATTTATATAGTTAGCTTATTATAAATGTTATTAACGATTCGAAAATGTAAAACGGTTTGCATTGAGAAAATTGGTAAGCTGCGCTTTTACACTTTACCAATTTTCACAACGTACTAAAATAAAGTTCAGACAACATTTTTTATCATTTCGCTTTTAGAATTTCAAAACAAAAATATTTACGTTGAAACGGAGCATGGAGCATAACACCGCCTAATATGAGCGGGCATTCCGTCCGACCGAGGTATATTCATGCTAACGAATTTACCTGCCATATCGTGCGACAATCCACCATTGAATTGTTCGCCGATGCATCTCTGATACAAATATGATACTAGGAAATGTTGACACTGTCAGGACAACATCCGCTCAGGATATGTTCAGTCGCATGCCTGAAGGTAAGTACAGTAAACGAAAGGGATATGTGTTCTGGCGAAAATATTCATTTATTCGTCACACTGCAGCTGCACTCAATTTTCCGTGTACAGATCAGATTTTTTGACACACTTTTAAAAGTGCTGGTTAGAGACTTTACAAGTCATCAGACTCGCAACATTGTTTAAAGTAGTAGCTCGTTAGACCTTACTACTTATTGCTTTGTTAGGCTGTACATTCTTGTTGAACACTCACGCAACCTCGACAAATATTAAATCATCGTCGGTTAGTCCTTTATTGTTCTGATCATTTGTTTGCTAGAGCTGCCGGCTTCGGCAGCTAATAATTACTCGGTTTGGTTCAATCTCGCTTAGGTCCCGAACAATGGTTTCTGATATTAGTTCGCGGAACTGAAGTTATCGTTCCGTTCTATAGTCGGTAAATAGAATCTTAATAATATTCATGGATGACATGAATATTATTGATATTCATGTATGTATAAATATGCATACATACATGTATTTCAGGTATTAAAGGTAATTTAAAAATAAATACGTGTAAAATTTTGTATTTATTGTTATTGACCGACATATTTAACAATGAAATACCAGGAATATTTTAAAATCTAAATACTGGTAAAGGTTTAGTGTGTTCTTCTAAAAACATTAGACAAAGTAAGTGCAGATAGATGCTGGAGTTTCAATATTATTCCGTGCAAATTACACCATTAAGTTTTGGGGTGCCGGCAGAAAAGAGGACAAGTCGAAATGAAGTCAGTGCGTCCAATTGGTTAGCATATTTTAATAGCGTCTGGCGTCGAGCCACTGTCGACGGCACGCCTTAATGTTTTCCTGTTTCCCCCTAATGTGCCTACTTAACGAACTAAACTTTCTTATCGAACAAACCGACAACTCTCTGCCGAGTTTCAAAGTTTATAAAATATCTATGACCTTTTGTTACGTCCCCGTCGTTCGAGAGAAAATGCAGCGAAAGAATTTAGTCAAATTATTAAACTTAAATTCTATTGACATGGTACGATTAGCTTTACTAGACGTTTTCCTAATTTGAAAACATAAAAGCAAGTTTTACGGAGCTTAAGTTTTATACCTGCCTTAAATATAAGTAGAACGCCTTTAGCAGTACATGCCTGTGGGCTTTAGGTCTAAAAAAAAATGTGGCTACAAAGGCCCAAATCTTACTTTGTAGGTACGTCACCCTTAGCTATTAACAAAATATATTTGAATAGTTTTTACATCCAAGTCTTCTTTAATCACTAAAAGTTTTTCTACATTTTTTTTACTAACAATAAAATGCCAAAAGTTCGTTCATTCATTATGAACATGGAGATTTAAAGGTATTTCGCATAATAAAAACCCTCTACTTACAGCATCGACCTCCGTCTATACAATAAGACAGCTTGATGGATGTGATCACGATGTTTTGTTAAATTCCGCCGAACCTAACGACCAACGACGCAATTTTATTTATTAAAACGCCGAACGAATAAAAAAAAATAAGCTAAGAACCCACTTGGGACTAGAGAATGAAGAAAGATTGCATATCTTAAATGATTGATGAGTCAAATTTCGATAAAGATTCACAAACAAAGATGCAAAATGAAAAACAATTATTTGAAAATCAAATTTATTTTTTTAACCTTAATATTTTCTAACCAACCAAGAAGGAGATAGCGGGACGAACTGGACAATTTTTGTCACAACTGGAAGGAGGAAGCGTGGGCTCTCGGAAGATGGAAGGAGTGAAGTTTTGCCACAACTTGAAGGAGGAACCGTGGGCTCTCGGAAGATGGGAGGAGTGAAGATTTGTCACAACTGGAAGGAGAAAGCGTGGGCTCTAAAAGATGGGAGGAGTGAAGATTTGCCACAACTGGAAGTGGGAAGCGTGGGCTCTCGAAAGGTGGAAGGAGTGAAGTTTTGTAACAACTGGAAGGAGGAAGCGTGGGCTCTCGGAAGATGGAAGGAGTGAAGTTTTGCCCAGGAGTGGGATAGACGAGGCTAGACAAAAAAGTGACTCATTAATTTGATGTAGATATGAAATCATCAGCATTAATACTTTGATTGTTTACACAAATTAGGTACTTTCTGTTTACTTATATACATTATACAACGTGTACCGGAAGGCGTAGCGTTGAAAGGCCTCCTACAAGGTGGACCAATGACCTGGTAAGGGTTGCAGGAATCCGATGAATGCGAGACGCACAGGACCCGTTCATTGTGGCGATACTTGGGGGAGGCCTATGTCCAACAGTGTCGTGTGCAGTGCGTCTTTCGACTGAAATGATGATGATGATGATGACACAACGTGTAACGTAATAAATCATCATCTTAAAATTAGTAGAATCAGAATTGGCTACTAAGTCAATTTCAGCTATTTAAAAAAAAAAAGTATTTTTCATTCCTAAAATTACCTATTTCGATAAATTCTTGATTGCTTCACTAGCGTGATTGCGCACTGCACTGGTAGCGCATCCATGCCAAATATTGCAGCAGTTACAGATACTAAAGCAATAATTGTTTATATTTACAAGCATTTAAATTGCAGACTATTATTATACAATATATATATTTTATAAGTATTTGCAGCTTAAAATGCTTTCAAAATATGTGAGTGTGCTTGTGTGTATCAGAAGTGGTTTGATTCTTTTGTTCGATTTTAAATCTAAAGCCGAGAAACTCTAAACAGGTTTCTTTCTGTAAACACTTCATTAGAAAATCCTTTGTTACCCCGTACGTGCAGCATTTTACTGTCGCAGCATTTTAAAGTAATTGAGTGCAAACAGAAACGTTTAGTTACGCAAAATGAATTAGCAAAAAAAAATACTAAAGTGCATAAAACAAACACATTACCGCTATGCTCATCACGGCTACATTGTGCCAGGCAATTTTCTGAGGGACTTATATCACCGAGTTACGAGTGTGTTATTCAGTAATGTATGGATTTCATTTGGTTAAAAGCTTTATACATTTGCCGTTCCAAACGCATTTTCAGTGGTGATGGCGCCATCATTAAAATTATTCTGTCACGAATAATAAAATTATCAATAAAATCCAACTTCAATAAATGCGATTAAAGCGACGAACGCTTTTAAAATATTAAAGTGAAATTAAATTTGTCTCTCTCATGTCGTCACTACGGGGAATTGGTATTGATATCTTCTTATAACGACCCATTATTGATATTACATTCATTTTAGATCTCGCTACTTTGATGTAGTAAGAAAAAGTGCCGTTTAAGCTGTTGATCCCCGCATTAACGCCGGCGTTCACGCGCCATTGTCTTACTATTGTGTCTCTAATTACGCACTCAAAAGGTTAAGTTGAGGATTCTGTGTGGCTCTTATATCCAATCATAACCCAGCATTTTCTGAGATTTAGTTTCATTTTTGGTTTGCGAGGCACTAAGCTTAAACCAATTATTGGCAAAACAAACAAAGGAACCAGCCCACTAGCAGATACAGCAGTGTGTGGATGTTTGTTAATCTCTATTCTTGTTACAATACTAATTAAATACTATTCGAGCTAATGTGATTAATAGTCATTATTTTCTCGTAAAGCCACAGAGATGGCTTTTTGTATATTATTATACTCGACTGAATATAATATTTTATATTAATAGTAGCGGTCCCGACAGAAGATGTCTGAAAGCTTGCATATTGTGAGAAAAAAAATAAGAATCCGCAGCAGCACCTACCGGTTCCAAATGTGTTTTCAAACTATCTAGGAACCCATTCAAATATACACAAAAATCATCCAAATCGGTTAAGCAGTCTAGGAGAAGTTAGGTGACAAACACATGTACAGAAAAATTATATATATAAAGATAGTAACAATATAAAGATAGTAATAAATATTTACTACCAACAAGATCTTTTTTTTAAGGGTGGAAATCATCCAATGACTTCTCGCGCTCAAGGTGGAGTGGGAGGGAGGTGGATGTTAGACATTTACTGACTGAAACCACACTTTCAAAGTCAAATTTTTGTTCCGTATTTTAAAATTAATTTTAATTAGTATTTAAGTAAAAATAAGGTGTAATTGTTAATTTAATCGTAAGATAACTGCATAAATATACAGGATTATTGTTTTCCTGTCAATAGACCAAGTAAAATACGATATTTAGTACCGGCGGCTGTCAACGGTAACCTAGAATCATCTGACGTCCAAATTAAGGAATAAAACGGGGAAGTATTGTTTACTTTATTTACTATTTCTAACAATAACACACATTCATGTACCTTATATCAGTTACACGTCGTACTAACTAATTTCTACATACTATTTACGGCAATTTAGAATTTTGCGTTTGTTCTAAAACGCTTTGTTTACATTGTGCAAATGGTCATAATTTCTTATTTCTGTTAGTTTAGATCTAATTTTCTTCAATAATATACGTCAATAATATAACTTCCGATCGTTATTTTGCACTGTATTAGTTGTAAATCATCAAACAAAGTTTATTTTATGATCTGGACATCCTACCCACTTTTACAAAATTATAATCTTTAGGTCAGCAAAAGCTAAAAAATTCATTATTCAATAGCTTTTTCAATTCATATCGATTCAGCAGCTTACCTCGAATTTCCACATAAGTAACTGCACTAACTTTTCTCATTCATTTCCTCTCCTTTTTTTTTACTTTGTCTACCCTTTGATTCTTACTGTTTCTTCGTTTCTATTTTCAGTCACTAATCCTGAAACCATGTCTGTGATGACCCGTAAGGCTACTGCAAAGGATATGGAGCTGAAATTGAAAACGGCCCTCGAAGGACATAAAGAATCGAAACAACAGTGTGAACAATTATTGTTGGAGAGGGATGAAAGTGAGGCCGAAATTAAGAACATTATTTAAAAAAACACAAGCCTTAAACGGGAGCTCGTAGACCAAGCTCAGCAATATCAAGATGTTGTTGATGAGTGCGACAAACTGCGGGTGATCACGGATGGTTTTAGGGACTGTAGTAATTTATATGAGGAGGCTTTATGCAAAGTTAGGGATCTCCAGGATGAATTAAATTATGCCAACAGTAAAATTGTCACATTGCAAAAAGAAAAAGAAAGTACTCAGGCTAGGGAAACTAACCATTTATATAATGAATTATTAAGCTCCAATTGTAACCCCCATCCCATGCTTACTATCGACCTAACTGAGGATTCCTTATTGAATCATAACAATAGTTTAACAGTTAGTCACAAAAAATTAAAAAAATATGCAAAACTAAAACGAATAATTAAAAAATGTCACCAATTCAAAAAACAACATAAACGCTTTTCCAAATATATTCCACTTAGGAAAGAACGTGTTGACTTAATAAATAAATTAAATAATTATCAGATTAAATTGGAAGACAGCAAGAAGATTTATGAAATAGATACACAGCAATTACAGTCGGAAATAAAAGTACTTGAAAATTCACTCAGTTCTCTTTACAGTAAGTATGTACAATCTCAGAACCAAATTAAAGAACACATTCTTGCTGCAAATGAATTAGTTATGAGTCAGTGCACATGTCAGACCGTCTCAGACTTAGAGGCTGGCCAGCCTGAGGCAACGGAGGACCCGTCCCAGGCTGAGAGTTCTTCTCAAGACTGTGTTGCTGAACAAGGTTTACCTGATTGTGGACAGGAATTATCCCAGGTTAACCAGGCTGAGTTTGGTGATTTCCAATGCTGTAATAGTCAGGATTATAATCATTCAGTTGTGTTCTCAGATAGTATGGGAAGAGGTTTAGGCAAATTAATAAACAACAACCTTACCTATTCTACTCAGAATTATTGTGTACCTGGGTCAACATACAAGCATATTATGGAATTAATAATTGGAAAAACATATAATTATGCTACTAATTTAACTGTGTGTATAGGCAATAGTTTAAAGGTACAAAAGGAAGATATCACAGACTATGTAACTAAGATGTTAAAATTAAAATGTAAAAAAATAATATTGTGTGCTTTTCCATATTTTGAACAATTGTCAAATAGACAAAATAATTATATTCATATGCTTAACAAACATATGTACTTTTTAGTTAGTCACTATAGTGACAAGTTTATGTTTTTTGACACCAACATTTTTGTTGACCATTTAAAGTCGACCAGGGGTACAACGTATCTGCCAATTAGTTATAGACACACAATAGCACGGCTATTAGCTTATTATATTAACACAGACATAAGTAGTACGTCGAAGTCTTGTATAATTGACACCACAATGTTTAGTAATCATACTAATAATCATGTGGTGGACCAAATTAACGGTAGCACAATTGCTATGAATACTTTTATGAATTGTACGAAGGAGGTTCCAAGTATCACTTTGGAAAATTCTTTATTTAACGTAGAGGCTATAATTAGTTGCAACTCACTGCCAGGTGATAATATTATAGATTTGAAACAAACTCCGGATCATTTAAACTAGTTCATAAGACAACAGAGGGTACCAGAAACACCGTAGTTATACCAACCATCAATAAGGTATCTTCTTGCTCTCAAATAGTTAAGCAGCAAAAGGGGTCTCAGCAGCATGAATTGAAATTGTTTCATCAAAATATTCAAGGTATCTCTTCTAAATTATTAGAAATTGAAATGTTATTAGAAAGAACAATGTTTGACATTGTATGTCTTAGTGAACATTGGTTGAAGGACTACCAGGGGCTACTCAGTTATGAAAATTATACTGTGGGTAGTTGTTTTAACCGTAAATCAATGCTGCGTGGTGGTTCCCTAATCTTAATAAAAAAAATGCTTAAAATTTAAGCAACGTAATGACATAGTTAACTTGTCAACGGAACATTGCATTGAACTGTCCTGTGTTGAGCTGGATAAGCATGTTATAGTGTGCGTGTACAGACCCCCGAACCCTCAGAACTTTAGTCTTTTTGAATCAACAATGGAAGATATTTTAGCCAAACTTGCAGATAGTAACAAATCCGTAATTATTTGTGGTGATTTTAATATTAATATTTTGGAGAATAATTCAAATAGCAGCAGATTTTTAAGCCTCTTTAAATCATTTAATTTGACTAATGTCTTTAAAGAGCCAACTAGAGTAACTCCAACATCTGCTACTTGTATTGATAATGTTTTCTGCAATTGTGACTATTTAGATAAAGCCATAGTAAATTATCTTCCGTCTGATCATAGTGGACAAACGGTAGCTTTTAAGTCTCACGCAGCCTTGGAAAAAACTTTTATTCAATTTAGGCCAATTACAATTGGCAAATTAACAAAATTTAATAGTAACTTAGAAAATAAGTTAAATGTTCTGGGCCATGATATTGATGATGCAAATAAATTTTATGATAATTTCTTTTCAGTGGTACTCAATGAATTTAACACAGCTTTTGAAAAGAAGTCGAAAAATATTTTCCCTAAGTTTGTATTTAGTGACTGGGCGACTACAGGTATTAGGGTAAGTAGGGAAAAACTATATTTGCTGTACGGCCTTAAGCCATTCTTCAACACTGAAACCTTTAATAAATATGTAAATAGATATTCTAAACTTTTCAGAAAGATTTGCAAGGTAGCGAAAGCCCTGTACATTAGCAATAAAATCAAAACGGCAGACAATAAAATAAAGACTGTGTGGAAAGTTATTAATAGTGAAACTGGTAGGAATAAAGTACGCAATACGGATTTTTTATTGGAGACTTCACATGGTCCCAAAAGCTCTAACATAGAAGTAGCCCAAGAGTTTGTGAATTATTTCACCGATATACCTCTTAGGACTACGGAAGCTCTAAATTCCTCCCCTGAAGCTTCAGTTGCTTTATTGAAAGCAAACTTGCCAGGCTGTCCGGTTGAATTTCAATTCAAACATATAAACCCTTTGACAGTCATAAAGGCTTTCCGGCAAATAAAAGTCAAATTAACCGAAGACCTATGGGGAATGTCTGTTAAAGTACGCGCATCTATAATAGAGACCATAGCACCGTACTTAGCTTTAATATTTAATTTGTGTGTGGACCAAGGAGTCTTTCCAGATATAATGAAGTACAGTAAAGTTATACCACTTTTTAAATCTGGTGACCATAATGACACTAATAATTACAGACCTGTATCAGTATTGCCAGTTTTCAGTAAGGTGTTTGAAAAAGTTATGCTTAATCAAATGCTTTACCATTTTAACAGCAATAAAATCTTTCATGATCAGCAGTATGGTTTCACCAAAGGACGTTGTACGACTGACGCTGGAGTCACTTTATTGAAACATATATTTGCAGCGTGGGAAGAAGCCCAAGATGCGATAGGAATTTTTTGTGACCTCTCAAAGGCTTTTGATTGTGTTAATCACGAAACCTTGCTTTTAAAGCTAGAACATTATGGACTAGGTAAACTTGCACTCAGCTTGGTGAAATATTATTTAATTGACAGGCAACAGCAAGTTCAGATAAACGGTGTCAATTCACCGGGTTTGAAAGTCAAAATGGGTGTACCACAAGGCTCAATATTAGGTCCTTTCCTCTTTTTAGTATATATAAATGATCTACTGTATCTATTAAAAAAACAACCACATATTGTATTGTTTGCTGACGATACGTCGTTAATTTTTAAGATCAATAGACGTTCCAATAATCTTGATGACGTAAACGATGCTTTACAGCAAGTCCAAAACTGGTTTACTGTTAATAATTTAGTATTAAATGGAAAAAAAACGAAGTGCATAAGATTTGCGTTACCGAATGTTAAAAGTAATTACTCCGACATAGTATTGAACAGGGAGAAACTTGAATTCGTCGAGAATACGGTTTCCCTAGGGATCACGCTTGACTCGAGGCTACAATGGGGTCCTCATTTAACATCTCTGGCAGGTCGGCTTAGTTCAGCAGCATATGCAGTCAGAAAAATCCGTCAATTTACTGATGTGGATACTGCGCGACTAGTTTATTTTAGTTACTTTCATAGTATCATGTCTTACGGTATTTTGCTATGGGGACGGGCTGCAGATATAGAGTCTATTTTTATTCTGCAGAAAAGAGCTATCAGAGCCATATATAATCTTCGCAGACGCGATTCTCTTAGGGAACTATTTAAGGAAATAAACATCCTGACGGTCCCTTGTCAATACATTTATGAAAACATTATGTATGTTCGGAAAAATATTCATCTTTTTACTAAGATAAGTGACAGGCACAATTTTAATACTAGGAACAGGAACAAATTAGATCAACCTCGGTTCAGATTGGCTAAAGTACATAGTTCTTTCATGGGGTACTGTGTAAAATTTTATAATAAAATACCAGTTGAGATTCTACAACTAAATGAATCCAAATTTAAAGCATACATTAAACGCACACTATGTAGACAAGCGTATTATAAACTGGAAGATTATATCCTCGATAAAAACGCTTGGCTGCGGAGCAGGACCGGCATTTATGCCGGTCCTGCTCCGCAGCCACAGCCACTTTTACCTTCAAATTAGTTTTTTTTTTACAGTTTTGGAAGAGATACTGTTCCCCTTTTTGTATTGTTATTTTCGAAATGTTTTTTTATTTTATTTTATTTGTTTATTTCAATAGAGCTTATGATAATTTATTGCCTTTTATATTTGGAAACAATAGCATTGTATAATGTAGAAGCACTTTGTTTTTCAAGTTTTGTGAATGTGAAGTACCATGGAGCATTTTTATTAGGTTACAACTTGTTTGTCATTACGAGCATGGCAGTTGAGAGTTTGTCATGCTCACTCAAATGTCTCGATGATGGTGGCACGTGTTATTGGGTCATTCGGTTCCCTTCAAAATGGTTGAACTGAGTGGGGCTGATGCACGCGTCATGCTCGTGAACGGGTGCCGTCAGTTGAGACTGGTCATCTCTTAGCTGCCAATGACTTAATTCAATTTCTATTTTTTTTTAAATTAGATTTTATTTTATTCTTTTAATTATTTATCTACATTGTGCTCACATATTAGAAGCGACAAGAAATATGTAACCAAGATTTATGTAACTCATAATATGATTTAAAAGAGTGTCCATGGAGTTTCTTGCACGTTCTTCTCCATAGAGATCTACGCTTTGGAACGTGCAATTTAGCTTCACTTGTATTTTTTTTTTTTTTTGACTGACCGACATTTTGACAATTCAAAAGTGCCTGTAATTGGTCTATTTGAAATAAACGTTTCTGATTTCTGACTTGTGTCCTTCAGTTCCCCTTTGCATTCTAGAAATACGAGTTTCCTTTTCAGAAATTCCTTGCGGTCCTGGCTAGCGGGCATCAGCCCTGCTGGGCCTCTACGGTTTGCTGACATCTCTTTGAGGAGCGAGTGCATCACTACGCGTTGTTGACGATTGGGCTCGGTCCGGTAAATTACCGGACTGCCGGACGGCGAACTACCCATTGCTCTACGTCCGCAAGCCCGCGTCTACCGTGGCTGGTAATCGGGGTCTGAATCTCGATGGCTTGGACGTGAGGACGTTCGTTCCCTCACTTGTGCGGCCTCCTCGTTCGCTAGCATTACTGCTTCGCAAAAGGAGGCGACCGTCTTCCATTCCTCCTCGCTTCGGCCTGTAACCCGAAGCAGGGTCCGGCACGAACGGTCGCTGCCGCTGATTGCCTCCACGAGGACACGCCGGTGCTCCGCCCAAGCGGGGCACACCAATATTTCCCATCTAAAAAAAGGTATATCTGGTAACGCTATTTTTAGCAATTGTGTGAATAAACATTTATTATTAAAAAATATTTGTTTCTAATTTGAGTATCACTTAAGGCTTTCTTTTCTTTTTTTTCTGTAAAAATACTTACGGAATTGTCTCTGTTTGCTATTGTACAAAATATTCGCCCCATATCACAGGCCTAATGTCGTTTCTGGTGAACTATGACTGTACGTGGTACGAATGCACAGTGTTTGCCTCTCCGAACGATTTGGAGACTTAATGGATGCTATAGTAGTAGCTCGCCATGACATTGTTTTGTGTTTAATTTACCAACGTAGAACAAAACTATAAACCTTACAATTGCTGTCGAATAGAAGTTTTGTCATAACATGTATTGAGAAAACGATACTTTTTATTTCTAACAATGTGTTATGTCAGTGACTAAGGCACCATACATCAAAATGTATAGAGAAGAATTCACAAGTTATAAATCATGAAGTTGTCGAGATATTCGAAGTTGTTTCAAAGCGATGCTTTCAATCTGTCAAGTTTCAAGCAGTATTTCAATCTTTGTGCTCTTGCAACAATACATAGAATGTTTTAAAATTTATTATCTGTTTTACAAAATAGTTATATTTTTCTAATACGGTTTCTGTATCTACATTAATAAATATTCATTAGGTGATCCAGAACTTCATCCAATATTCATGCACTTTTTGGACACGAGGAATTTAAAGGCGAATATAAATGTCACCTTCAAGCGTTAAGAGTGAATTTTGCTTATATTTGTTAAAAGCTTCATGAACCTTTCTTTTATACCTATGTTAATATTTTTCGTACAGGTACATGTCACAAATATTGACTGCCAAAGGTTTATTATGTTCAGAAAATGCAGTAGCTAATAATAATAAAATAATAAAAGCAGACTAAAAATTGACTTTGTAAGCCGAAACATAATGTTCTTGCTAGATTAAAGCGGTTTGGCTTTGTGTCGCCAAACTTTTATGAGTAAAGGCTTATAAAATGACAAACACTCACAATTTTCAAATTATTTTTAAAATTGACTTCAAAGCACACGATTATCAAATTAGATTCAAGTATTTCAGTGTCAACGCTTGTTCGAAACAAAAGATATCACTCGAACTGAAACAATCCTGAAGTTGGATTGTTAAAATTAAACAGACCATAAACGAATCTTTTAGAAGTCTAAACAAAGTGAAACATATTGGAAATTACATGTTTCTATCCATGCGATGTCCCATAAAACTAATCAATGGAACCTTTGAGCATTTACACTTCACTTTTCCATCGCCAGTCGGCGGAGTAATTTTGGCTCTTTGATAAACAACATCCGACTGCCAATTTAGTGGAACGCCGCAAAATTTCCGTTTCCCGCGTATAGGTACATACATTATTAACATTTGTGATGGCACAGAATAAGGAAAAAATAGGGCAGATATTAAATATGCCATTTAATATTTCTCTCTGATCTCTGAGCAACAATTTTGAGTGTGTCGCCCGCATGTGTCGCATGATTGACGCGTGCCACGCTGCGAACACAAAAATATCGAATATCGATGATAATTTTCGAACACAATATACGATTGAATGCGGAAAAACGCTTATAAAGTAAATGTGTAACAAATACTCAGCAATATGTGATTATGTACATCATGTTTTGTATTGGCTTAGAAAAGTTTTTGATGTGAATAATATACGCATTATACACACACAAGAGCAATGTGCACGTGTGTCTACACACAGATCCAACTATCTGTTTACTACCTGTACCTAACTATCTACTGTGACCCTAGGAAATGAGAACGAATAAATACATTTTCAACATTATCTACTTTCGAGAAGCTGATCGGTTGATACGAATATTGAAATTACTTTTCTGCGAAAAGACGTAAGTACTTAATGGAATTTCGTTAGAATATTTTTATTTCAAACTCAACTCAAGCGACATTTTCAGGACAAATTATTTTTAACAAACTTTATGATAAACTCACACAATTGTGAAAGTAGATCGTCGAGATCTACTTTCACAATTGTGTCACATTTAAAGTTTAGTTCTGTGGGCGCTAGCGTCCTGCCCAATTTTTGAACCAGAATTTTTTTAATTAGTCACGCACGAGCGGCCAGAGCTAATTTCAGTCGCGCAAACGTGTTGTCAAAACCCGGAAGAAAAGCGAACAAAACCAACAGAGATGTCGGTACCTACAAAGCGTGGGTAGATAGATACCGTCTACTAAAAACGTTATTTATAAACAACACTTATTTTGTTAGGTTGTTGTTTCCCAGCTGACTACTATCGGAAGAAAAATTAAAACAAACGGAAAAGTGAAAAAGTCTTTAGATACATCTACACACAAATTCAGTGAAGGACAATCGGAGCCGCTCGTAGGTGAAATGTCTGAAGTGTTTTCAGTGGATCTGTCCAGATAATCGTGTATTGTGTAGTTATTATCTACTGACGAATAATGTCTACCAAAGTATAGAAATTCATTTTATTACATGTTACACAATCATGAATTATCCATACATACCTACCGAGCTACTTCAATTCAACCTCAACACGTTTAGGATTTTTTTTTTTTTCGGTGGGAAAATCATCTTATGACATCCCCGCTCTTGGGCGAGGCGGGAGATAGTGTCAGACTTTTACTGACTAAAAACCCACTCCTGTTCCTTCGTTGCCTTCGTCCCAGGGCCCCGGGTTTCGTTTTCACACTACCCATGGCCCCAGTAGGCTTCGACCCTGCTGGGCCCCTACGATTTGCTGACATCTCCCTGAGGCGCGCGTGGAACAATACGCGCCGTCGACGACTTGGGCTCGGTCCGGACGGTTACCGGACGGTCGGACGGCGAGCCACCCATTGCTCGCCGTCCGCAAGCCCGCGCCTACGGTGGCCGGAAATCGGGATCGGAATCCCGGCGGCGAACACGTTTAGGATACGTAAGGGAACGGACAACCTCACGCCCCAGCCGCAGCCACTGGAGAGCGATCCCTGGCCACAGTAGGCGTGGGCTTGTGGACGACGATCATTGGGTAGCTCGCCGTCAACCCGTTCGGTAAGGACCGTGCTCGAATCAAAGAAAGGTCAGCAAAACCGTAGGGGCCACCAATAGGGTCGTTGGCCGCTAGGGCCACGGGGAATTTTTGAAAAGGAAACCTGTGGTCCTAGAACGTAAAGGACAGCTAAGTAAAAGTCTGACACGCCCTCTCGCTCGGGCGGGAGAAGTCATTGGCTGATTTTTATTTACCAACTCAAAAATAAAAACTAAAGCAGGATGTAAAACTATTCGTGAAGCAAATAATGCCGGTCTCATGTTCTTATATGTAAACTTGAGACACACATTTTTACTCAGGTACTTGTATTTTGTATGCCAGCGTTGTATAAGAATATGAACCATCTCACTCAAGCATGCGCAGGTCCCTAGGTGATTTAAATTGTTTATTTGGGAACCCTTGTATTTTGTACTATTTTTTCAAGGCAAAATACGTATAAGTTATGTAGTTATGTAGTAAGAAAAAACGTTGGTGAACTTAAATTTTATAGCCCCACAGAGCCTCAAAAGTCGTTGTCTCATCAAATAAGAATATAACTATTTGAGAGAAAAGAAACGAATTTAAATAAACAAGTTTGCTCTAATGAGATGATCTCTTTCTTTCTTTTTATTTTTTTTCTTTTGACGACAGACCAAAAAGGTTACTTGTATATTACTTAGTTAGGGAAATCTTGGATGTTTTTAAAACAAAAATACCAAAAAACAACGTGGGTAACGTTGTTTTTTTTGGTATTTTTGTTTTGAATTAATCGCATACAATTAATAAGTTTATTTAACACAAACTCAGTTAAACGTTCATTTAAAAATAATCGTCAATAGTCAGTTATGAAACCAATAAGTATTTTATGAGTGATCACGAACGCTCTAAGAAGGAAAAACATATATTTCTGTAAATTCCCTTTCAAGTTAGCGCAGATAATTTGAAAAGTATCTACAGGAGTAAGTACATAATGCATAGCTCTGCAGAACTGCAAATCCAATTTCCATTCAGGGTGCCGGGGAATCGAATCTAGACGCCGATTGCGGCCAGGTAAAAGCGAGTTAAATCGGATTTTCACTTTGCCTACATTCTTTCTGGCTAGATAAACTATAAATCTGACCAATTTAGACGTGACCTAGTAACGACACTCATACCTTGTTTTTTTTTTTAGTTTTCACCCTAAATGAACTCGGTTGTCGTTATATATGATTCTTGTTTCTTTCTTGTATTAAGTATTAAAATTAACGCAAAGAAGTCTTGGAAAAATATAGGTTTACGCAAGTCGAGCCTTCAAGTTACACCGTAGGCGCGGGCTTGCGGACAGCGAGCAATGGGTAGCTCACTGTCCTACCGTCCGGAAATCGTCCGGACCGAGCCCAAGTCGTCGACGGCGCGTATTGTTCTACGCACGCCTCAGGGAGATATCAGCAAATCGTAGGGGCCTAACAGGGTCGAAGCCTACTGGGGCCACGGGTAGTGTGAAAACGAAACTCGGAGCCCTGGGACGAAGAAAACAAAGAAGGAACAGGAGTGGGTTTCAGTCAGTAAAAGTCTAACACTATCTCTCGCTCCGCCCAAGAGCGAGATTTGTAATTAGATGATTTTCCCAACTTAAAAAAAAAAGTCTTCAAAATAACTTGTATTTTGAAGGCTGCCTAGTTTGGGGAACATTAATGAAATGACTATATGTATAGTATTTTAAATTTTACCAGTTGCTGTTAGAATATAAACTAGTGCGCCTCACCATCAATGATTGCATCGCTGCTTACCATCAGGTGGGATCGCAGTCAAGCACTGGTTTATATGAATTAAAAAAAAAATATATTATAAATTTTGTATTAAGATAAGATTTGTTACAATAGCCTAATACATTTATTATTATATTATATTTCAGTTCCGTTAGTAAAAATCATTTTTCTCATTTCGTTCTTAAGTCCGTTTTAGTGGGTAGAATAAATATTCATATATTATGCAATCTTAGGCACGCCTCAAGGGTTCTAATCCTCCAAAACGATTCTTTAATAAGCTTCAAAGAAGTTTCTCTCTTAAAAGGCCGTTCGTTAAATGAATCTGACTTTCTTTGTGGCAAGAAAAGGGGGTCCCGAAAAAAGTCTCGGCCATTCAGAACGGTTGGTTTACTCTGGGGAGCCAAAAAGTTACCCACGCCCCAAAATCTTCGGGTTGTCATGAAAAAGCAGCTAAATTCGATTTCTATCTTCATGAAAATGGCTTATTCGATTTCAATGCACGAGAAAAGTTTTGTAACGTGAAAGTGTCCATAGACAGACAGAGCTTTAGACTACTTGAATAGCGATGGCGCGGAGGGTCGCATAAAGTTAGCTTGTGTTATACTTAATTAACAATGACAACGTAATACGGAGATAATACTAAAATTGACTTTAGCGTACACACTAACTTTGTGCAGTATAAACAAGTTAACCACCCCCGGTGGTTATAATATTGAGTGACAAAATTTTGCATTAAGCAGAGTAGTACCTACATGTTTCAGAATATATTTTCTCGATTGTGAATTTAGATCCACCATTGAGTTACCACCCACTGTTTTACTTGTAAAAGTCTGTTAGGTATTCAACATTGACCATCTATTAATTGTCCATAATGAGTAGTTAATCATTGTTTTGTATCGAGCTAAATGTGGCATTTATTATTATTATTAGAATCTCGAGAGATGTTACTACACTAAATTCACATATGATTGATTTCATCAAGTTACACATTTTTGGGTTAAATTTTAACGTAGAGAAAGGAGTTAACTCGTTGAGTAGTGTAATTAGAGACACAATAGTAAGACAATGGCGCCCGAAAGCCGGCGTTCGTGCGGGGATCAACAGCTTACACAATGTGATCCTCTCTCACCTGATCAAATTTTTCAAAGTTCAACATATTATATCACACACTGCAAGACGTTTTAAGCATCTTGCCTGATTCATGGCAGTTACCAGGCAAAAAATTCTCCACATCACCTTCAGAACTTGAAGAAATGCTCCAAGATCTGAACACAAATCTTGAAGTTAAACTTTCAATGAACAGATCCAAAACCCAGGTCAGGACCAACAGCAGGGAAAGTATTGTCGAAGTAGATGGACAAAATGTCGATGAATCTGACATAGGCGAGATTGTATCTTTTAAAAATTAACAACACAAAGAAGGCCTCTGCCTAGCAGTTGTGGGACACAAAATAGTAAACAAATTTCTTAAAACCACTTTACGTTTTAATAGTGAAATGGTATAACAGGCAGGTCTGTTTACAAACGGAACATGTGCAAGCATCTAACGACACAATAATGCGTTCATTACAGTACATTCTATATTTGGAGCACACAATTATTCGTACAAATGGCTCACTCAACCAGTACTGATTCTCATTTGATACAGCCGTTAGAGAATCAATAACCCATGAAATAAACGTTTGTGTTGCCTACTGAGCATTTTGAAGAGTCCATAATGGAGTCAGTGTGCTAACAGTATCTTCATTACAACTACATTTGTATCGACCACAATAACCAACATGTGTTTGGTGCAAATATCAAAATAATTGAACAAACCATTACGATAAAAAATATACATAATTAAAAACACTTTAGTTCAAAACTGGACAATACGTAATGTACCTAAAAATTTCACATTTTGTTATGTTGTAAGTACTCTTTTATTGGTATGAAAAAAAATCCGGCCAAGTGCGAGTCGGACTCGCGCACAAGGGTTCCGTACCGCCCGTAGCAAAAAAAGGCATAAAAAATCACGTTAAATATTTATTTTATTCTGTTTTTATGATTTATTGTTATAGCGGCAACTGAAATACATAATCTGCGATAACTGTCTAAATATCACGGTTGATTAGATACAGCCTGGTGAGAGATGGACAGACGGACAGACAGACAGACGGATGGACAGCGGAGTCTTAGTAATAGGGTCCCGTTTTACCCTTTGGGTACGGAACCCTAAAAATCATCCAATGGCTCCTCCCGCTCCGGATGGAGCAAGACCGAGTGACAGACGTTTACTAACTGAAACTCGCTCGTATTTCCACAGTTGCTCTTCGCGTTCCAGCCTACAGTATCCTAGTTTGTACCGCATCAAATGCCTTCATCAAAATAATTATTAGCTCCGTATTGATTGTTTCTTTTTATTTATTATACACTATCTAATAAAACACTTGTAAGTGCTTTTCTTAATTCTCGTACCAAAAGAAAACCAACTCAAATTAGAGTGTTTCTTTCTTTCTTCTTTACAAAAGACAATTTAATTCCTAAAATCGATACGCCCACTCTTCACCAATTGATAAGTCAACACTCCTGAATTCACGTAACAGTTATTTCAAGGTAAAAATAGAAACGTAACCAAATCGCAAATTACAATCTAGTAACGAAATATAAAATTACTTTTTTATCGAAACAATCTGAAATTACTTCATAAGATTCCTTTTCCCATCAATTTGAGTAAACACAGTCGTGTCAAAAATGACACGTGCCAACTTTGTGTCAAAACAAGCATTTGACTTTCTTCAGTGGGTAATTTATTTTGGAACGATTTGGAAAAAAAAGGAAAGCTATAATCTAATAAAAGGGAAAAGTCTCCGCGAAAATGGGCCGCGAGGTGTTTGAGGGACCGAACGAAATCAGGTGACTGTCATAAATAAAGGAGAGGCGATTTTATCGATGTATCCAATAAATATTAAGTTAAGTTGTATGTGTAAGTATATTATCTGTGACTGTTTTATGTTTACAGCTTTATTCTTTTATAATACGAACGTAAAAAGAAAGAGCTTCAATAAATTTTATTGGGTCACAGTTTTCCTTTGAATAAATAATCTTTGAATCTTTGCTTCGAAAAATTGTACGTTGCTAGTTAATCTGGGATAACGGTGTCGTGTGATCAGAGTGCCCTTAAGCTGTGGTCGTGTTTCGTGTCATTAGGTGAGCTCGATATTGATCTTTAAATCTAGCTCGTTACTACAAGCAGGTTTGGAGGCTGTTAACTCGAAGGCAATTTCTGCTTCAGGCTGTACAGACATATTCATACACAGAAGAATGAAAATACGCCTCACATGAAATTGGAAAACAATAGATATTATGTCGATAAGTGCAAATATGCATACCTTCCCACAAAAAAAAATCAGTTAAATATAATACGAAGTTAGACAAAATATAAATACTTGCTCTAGCTCTAAAACACTGTTATTGACATCTATTTTAGATACTCAAATCAATTTCCACTAACGTTATTTCACTGGAACAAGATAAAGTAATATGAAAGTTATTCCAGCAAAGACCCTACTTACCTATTTCAAAGTTAATTATTCCCTTTATAGTCTTACAAACCAAGTTTGACATTTAAAAGCATATCACCGTAAACGTGCTTACAAACTAAAGTCGTTTTGTCAACCGAGAAAATATTTTGTAAGGTCCTTTTATGAGTGAAGGAGTAAAGTAGATAAAAGTGGAATGGGCGAGTGATGCGGAGGCACCGAAAGGGTTTAATCAAAGCGAGACTGCCCCTACGACCGGGGATATAGTAAATAGTCTATTCTGAAATCCACACTCCCGAACAAATACCTATAGCTTACATGTGGCCACGATCTTTTTTTGTTTTTCATTTAATATAGTGTCTTCGTTGACTATAAACAAGATAGACGTTTTATGGGGCTATTTTAAATTGAATAAAATTTTTAGAATATACTTGATGTCTCCAGATTAATTATTACCCTTTTTTTTGTTCTTTATTTATTATTTATTTATTTATTATATTCTTTATTGTACACCACATAAACAAAAATAAGGACAAACATAATTAAAAATAAGTTCTTTGCACGGTTTGTGCATTTAACCAGAGTGTCAAGTTTAGAAAGTATTTAGTTTATGATACAGAATACCATATTTTATCCCATTACATTATATACATTGCGGATGCATTTGAATGTTTTTACTGTATTTGACAGTACCTAAATATATCAATTCAGCCTTTTCAGCAATCGTCGCCGAGGTAGTCAATACTGCAATAAAATTCTCAACTCCATTTTACTGGGATTCATATCTAACTGAATGACTATTTCAGTTCAATGAAGGAGATGCAATGTCGAGATTCTTTGAGATATGTGCTGGTGTTCCTCAGAGTTTCATTCTGGAACCTGTGCTGTATATCATATTCACAGCTGACTTACTAGTAGCAGATAACACCACAATTGCAACGTTTGCAGATGATACCGCCATTTTAGCCAGCGACAAGGATCCGAGTGCTGCTTCAAAATACCTGCAGACAGCAAAACAACCAAATGGTTACAGGACTGGCAAATTAAAGTCAATGCATTAAAATCTATTCAAGTTACCTTTACATTACATTTACATTTACCATCTTACCACACCAAAACAGTGTCCGTCGGAGCTAGAGAAGCATCCGAATACATTGGCAACAAGCTCACGATGCGTAACTACGTGAAGCGTCTCAAACGAAAGAACGTCATATAGATAGACGATGAGACGATCCCAATGGGAGAGGCACGCTAATTTACACAGTGCACTCACCAAATTTGCTCATTCTGTCAAACACTGTTCGCAGATTACTCTGCACACAGAAGAAAAAAATACCAGGATAGCGCCTGTTTCAATAATTTCAAATAGTATTGTCCAGTTGTGTAGACACCTGAGATGCGTAACTAAACCGATTTTACATCGGGCACGCCATAATTATGGCGGTACCTAGGCTAAGTCCCCTCTTTGAAGAGTGGCTGGAAAGACCTAACGGCGTTCTCAATTTCCGCATGACGCAGGTTCTCACCGAACATGGTCAGTTTGGGAAGTTCCTGCACCGGATTTGTGCGGAAGTAATGCCCGGGTGTCACCTCTGTGTGGACCGCCCGGAGCACACGGTGGAGCATACGGTTGAGGTGTGCCCCGCTTGGGCAGAGCACCACCGTGTCCTCGTGGGGGCGATCGGCGGCAACGATCTCTCACACCAGGCCTTGGTACAGATCATGGTCCGGAGTGAGGAGTGGCAGGCGGTCGCCTCCTTCTGCGAAGCAGTAATGCTAGCAAAGGAAGAGGCCGCACGTGTACGCGCGAGGGAGTGGCGAGCAATAGGTAGCTCACCGTCCGAACGTCCGGTAACCGTTCGGACCGAACCCAAGTCGTCGACGGCGCGTATTGTTCCACGTGCCTCTCAAGGAGATGTCAGCAAACCGTAGGGTCCCAGCAGGGTTGGGCACGCTACAATTGTGGCGGTAAGTCCCCTCTTTGAGGAGTGGCTGGAGTGGCAACACGGCGTCCTCACCTTCCGCATGACGCAGGTCCTCACCGGACATGGCAAATTCGGGGGTTTCTGCATCGGATTCAGGCGAAAGAAACGCCCGGTTGTCATCATTGTGTGGACCACCCGGAGGACACGGTGGAGCATACGGTGGAGTTGTGCCCCGCTTGGGCGGAGCATCGTCGTGTCCTCGTGGAGGCAATTGGCAGCACCGACCTCTCACGTCGGGCCCTGGTTCGGGTTATGGTCCGAAGCGAGGAGGAATGGCAGGCGGTGACCTTCTTCTGCGAAGCAGTAATGCTAGAGAAGGAGGAGGCCGCACGCGTAAGAGAAGGAATGTCCTCACGCCCCAGCCGCCGAGATTCTGACCCCGACTACCAGCCACGGTAGACGCGGGCTTGCGGACGTCGAGCAATGGGTAGCTTGCCGTCTGGCCGTCTGGTAATTGACCGGGCCGAGCCCAGTCGTCAACAGCGCTCACAGCGATCCACGCGCTCCTCAAGGAGAGCTAGCTAGGCCTGCGTGGAATTTTAGAAAAGGAAACCCGTAGTCCTAGAACACAAAGGGCAACTGAAGGACACCGGTGTGATTTTAGTCAGTAAAAATCAGACACGCCCTCCCGCCCCGCCCAGAGCGCGAGAAGTCATTAGATGATTTGCACGCTTAAAAAAAAGGGGCCCAGCAGGGTCGAAGCCTACTGGAGCCACGGGTAGTGTGAAAGTGAAACGCGGGGCCCTGATACAAAGGCTAAGAAGGAACTGGAGTTGGTTTTTAGTCAGTAAAAGTCTGACACCCTTGCGCTCCACCTAAGATCGTGAGATGTCATTGGATGATCTATGTACCTTCTAATGTGATAAAATTGCTGACTTCAGTATACAATAATATATTTATTACTCAATCCTTTGAATTATCAAGAACTCAGTCAGTGACAAAAATTAAGCTAATTGCACATTCCGAAGCTTTGTCTCATGGAGAAAAATAAAATAAAGAAAGATAAGAAAAATAAAAATATGCAAGAAACTGCATGGACACTTTTTTTAAATTATGTTCTTACGTATTTCTTAACGCTATAACAATGCAAGAGACAAATGCGTCTTACCTCAACGGTTGCCGATTGAACAAGAGAGCTGTCACCCGCCATTATGCTACATCGACAGCTTTACCACAGATTATCACAAATACGATTCGATGTTGCCAGCACAATTAGTCAAATGCAATTAATATAATCAAATACAAAATAAATAAAATAATGTTCTTGGTTACAAAAACAGAGTAAATAATCTGATTACGTATCAAAAATTGATCCCTAGTGTTATGTACACTAGGGATCAATTTTCAAAAATTAAAATAACAACTGTGCTTCACTTGAAAAAACCACTGAAAATTTCCCAATTATCTGAAGTTAAGTATTTGACAGGCACTACTTTAGCCTTAAAATCAGACTTTGACGCTAAAGTCAGGATTTACCCCTTCATCCACCAAATTCTTAATTTAAAAACCGGCCTGTTATGACAGACATTCTAAGTTGAAATAAAATTCACATCAAATATAAATTTAATAAATGTGTTACGTTAAAAATATGTAAATTATTTAAAAATATAATATCCCTCTGTAAACACAAAAAAAAAATCATATCCGATTCTCTGAAAATGTTCTGGAGCTTATAAATATTTACGAGAGTCGGCGAGTGATCCGCTAATCCTTCGAGTAGGTAGTATTAATCCGCTATCAATATATTCTCCATGAAACATTTCATTTGTATCCGATAAGTGGCTTACCGTCATCGGATATCAGACGGATATGACATCACGCGAACGTGAGTGAATGAGATTCAGATATAGGATTGGCTGATATCTCCACGTGTGTTCCGCGGTTGTTACCGTTGGCGATCAATAGGGCTATACTACAAGACATTTTCCTAAAAATAATTAAAGAAAGAAAGAAAAACAATTTATTTGCGCGAAATGATGAAATCTCAAGAATAATCTTTTAATCACATTCATTGTATGGGAAAAATATGCGTCACATCCGCGCAAAACGGCAGAACGCTCAGCATAAAGCCATGGCCCCATGTATAATGCGATGAGACTACAGAGCTGGTTTTCAGCGTGGGCAGTGGCGACACAAATACTTCGGAACGGTATAGTGCATCAATAGATTTGTGTACAATAAGAAAAAAAAACATAACCCTTCTTGCAGTCGGGTAAAAAGAAAAGGTATTAATTTGAGGCAGGCATATGAAAAATCGCCAACCAATAGATGTGTTGTCGAGGTTGACCATGGCGAAAGTGGTGTAAAGATTTGATCATGTTCACGGGGCAAACTTGGCCAGAGATCGCTCAAGACAGAAAGGTGAGGCTTTTTCCCAGCAGTGGAATACATTATAGGCTAAAAAAAAACACTAGCTTCCTGTAAACAGTGAAATTGGTACATTTTGAGTTAAAAACCCAAGTCACACAATTAAATAGGAAAGAAAAACAAATGTTCAATTGTAATAACTGCAGAAAATCAAACAAACTCTATAAAGCACTATAGAATGGAATATATGAACATGAAGGTTCTACAATGTGCAAGGTAAGAGCTATGATTAAAAGAACTTTACTTTTATAAGGAAAGCCGCTATGAAAACCTTGGCATTCTATCACAATTATGTTTTTGATATAACATAAAACTTCTCATTAAAAACTGAGCTATTTCGTACATTTACGTACAAAACAAAAGTGCGGTAGAAAAATAAACTGTTTAAATTTATTATTTTATTTGGCTTTGCATTTGGCCAATGTTAAATTAAAATAGCACATTATGATATAAGTGTGAAATGTCGATGATTACCGCTAATGTGGTATTTAGACCCTAACCGAAGCGGCGGGCGGCTATACTCTATAACCGCCCGCTAGCTAAACTGTTTTAATAAAAATAAGAAGAGGTCTACAAAGAAAAACAAATTTTATTTGAATGAACCATTAATTTATGAAAACATTTACAAATTAAAATGATTTATTTAAAAACTAAATTGCATGAAATAAGCAAATAAGACACAAATTTTTAATATTGAACGCAATAACCAAATGTGATTTTTTTTCGTATTAAAAATTTGTTTTGAGAACAAAGAGGTTTAACAAAAAGTTTTTTTTTTAACTACATTATCGCACTAGTGCGTTATGGTAATCAAAAATTCACTGTTTGGGTTTAAGCGCCATTATATACCTACCTAAGTATAGTGTAATTATAGTCACTGTGTTGATAAAGTATTTATTATTTTTATACATAATACAGTCACTATTTTCCAATAAAATGTCAATGTAATATATTATAATATATAATATTATTATGTTATATATGTGTTTTTTTGTTTGGTAAAGGCCGGTTTAGTATGACGATTCAGCCCCCAAATGGAAACCTGTATCGAAACTTATTTTCCAATATCGGCTTGATGAGTAAACAATTTATGTAAATATTTCGGTCAGCTTTCGCTTTGACCTTGAGTTATGAGAAAAAATACCTGTACGCATTACCTATTCAAAGTAATATAGGTATCTCAAAAACTAATTATGCTAAACGAATGAAACCAATGCAAGGCTTCAGGTTACATTACTGAGTACATTTTACATTTTTTTGTTTTATATTTAGTATAATTTATTGTATAAAAAATACGTCACACAATACAATAATGAAATGTAAATCACTTTTTTTTCGAAGTTTTGCACCAATTTTTTTCACGCGCATTTTTTATGTGTAATAGTGCATGTAAAAGAGCATAGCATATATTATTTTCGTGACTGTAAGTTTCAGAGAACATGAAAAAAAAAATGTTTTTTTTTATATATATAATAAATTATACTAAAAGTTTAAAAAATGTATATAATATACTCTGTATTGTAACCTGATGCTTTGCATTGGTTTTATTCGTTTAACTTAATTAGTTTTCGAGATATATTACTTTAAACAATCTCGCGAAGAACCGCTCGCGTCTTATAGTGGCGGCTATAGACCAGCTAGATTGTTTTAATAAAAATAAAGTGAATGAGGAGGTTGCATATGTACAAAGAAGTTCATTAAAAAATCTTGCTTAATGAACAATTTATTTATTAAACATGTGCAAGTAAGACACTAATTTTTACTATTGAACATGTTTGAGAACAAAAAGGTTCTAACTACAGTATTACATTAGTGCATAATGCTACTTAATAAAAAGGCACAGTTTGGTTACAAGCGCTATTATATACCTAAGTACGGTGCAATTATAGTCGTTTTCCGAGCAAATGTATTGAAAAGTATATTCTATTGAAAACCACCTAGCAGACACAAAGTACATAGCAGCCTTACGTTTATTGCTACAACGACGGCATTGTGCCGTGTCCAAATACCGTTAACATTCGCGACGGCACAGTGCCCAGCCGCTTTGTGTGCACAAGCACCTGCATTCATGACGTCCACTTCACACTGGTTACTTTGTATACTGCGAAAAACTCAAGGTGTAAAATTAACGAACCGGGTGAGATTTACGACGTGAATTCTCCCTGTGACTTTCTAGCCGTAAACGGCCATGTTCCATTCAAATCATATTTAACTTTATCCAAATCCATTTCTCTTCCTACAGCTGTCTATCTGCTTTATTTGGAAATTGAGATGGTAACGTCCATATAAACGCGTGTTTGGTTTTCAGTTAGCCCTAGGTGAGATAATATAGAATGATGTTTTTAGAAATAATTGGTATCGTTTACTTCACAATCAGTACCGTAGCTAAACGTGGGCGAAGCCGCCCCTCGCCCACGGCCTCGCACTTAAAGGGGCTTTTTAAGAGCGAGGTTACCCAACTATTATTAAAAATTACAAGGTTTTATAACATAACATTTTACTATTAAATTAACAGAATTGAAAAAAATCAAGTGATTCACTACGTGGACTTTCTAGTTGTGATTGTAATTTTTTTGCTTTTTCTGACCAATCCGTCAGGTACGAATTCCATATAATCATGGCAACAGTCCTCAAGCCTGCTTCATGACGACGCCCGTCTTTAGACACCCACTGCGTGATGTCATACAAGTATTTAATTTAAGAGTATTAAAACATTACAAGAAACTCCACCAATTAATTGCTCTCAAAGTGATGTAGCGTCATTAAACACGAAACAAAAAATCGATTTCTGAAAAGACTTCAATAATGTTAAACCATTCGATTAATAGCAGAACCCTTAGGATCTATGCTGAAAACCTCATTAACCCCCGTGTTATATTGGCAGTCTTTGAAAACACGCGCACAAATAAACCAAAATAATTGCTTTGGCTTCCACTCATTGCTCTCTTTTCGCTGTATTTTATCGATGTTTCAGTTAGGGTGTGAACCCACGTAATGACCTATAATACCTTTGGCATCTCGATAAATGACAAAATAATTTGAACCTCTGATACTTAAAAGGCAAGAAGTGGCATAGAGCCAGAAATAGTAGAACTAATGTAGGGAAATCTTAGCCCAGCCGTGGGACGGTATAGGCTAAATGTAATAATAATATATTGACTCTTAAAAATAAAGTGTCTTGCACGGGCTTTACAAAATACAATAGGAAAATATGTAACTTGAATAGGTATACGCTTTCTAAGTTTTTTTTTTAATATGTAGGTAAGCTGGTATAAAAGAAGCTGATAAATAAATATTCATATGAATTTATCTCAACAAAGTTATAATGTTATCACAAAACTCATTATATTCTTATGCTTGAATACTTCATAACTTTGACTGAAAGCAAATATGGATCCGGTTAGATAATTACCATAAAACATTTTACTCATCTTGTCGTGATTTTTATTGTTATCCAAAAATTCACGATGATACACGATATCAAGATGTACCAAGAAAAGGTAAACTTAATTTAATAATTAAACAACATAAATCGCTGGAAGTGGATCATTGGTTCTCGAATTATAACTATAGTCGCACTATTCTTGAGATGGTAACACATCAAATAACTCCTCCCATCCCCCAGGGTGGATTGAGAGGGAGTGTCTGATTTTTACTAACTAAAACCCACCTTTGTTCCTTCAGTCGCGCTTTGCGTTCCAGGGCCACGGTGATCCCGCAGCCCTAAGTTCAATCGTACTTAAAAACAGAAAAAATATATTTAATTGAAATAAAAAAAATAAAGAAAGTGAAAAATAAAAATTATATTTATATGAAAAAAATAAATTTGTTCTAATAAGTTTAATTAATCCATCTCGATTATTTAATATGCGTACAAATTAAAAGCATTGTATGCTTTAGCAAACAAAGTCTTTAATGTCATCAATGTAATTATCTCCAATTATTCATAGTAATTTAAATAGACATTCCATTACTATAAAACTTTTTGAAGAAAATAAAATAGAATTTTCTTAATCACTCGTAATGGATAACACTCAAATGATATTTAAATAAATTTTCGATAGATAAGTATTTTCATTTCAACACTGATTAAAACTGAAAATAATGAAGTAATGGAATAAACCAATTTTTACCTCAAAGAATCCATTAATAAGAAAGAAAAAGATAATTATTGGATCAAACAACATCTAAACACACTTCAACAAATACATTAATATTAAATTAATGTAAGACTTGATTTCAAAATTTCCGAAAGGCAATGGGAATCATTCATGGAGAAGGCTTCGCCTCGTCGTTTATACCGCGAACATCGAAGGACTGGGACAATTTGTCTGCTGCGGTCTGCCCATCCGATACAGACTGACAGATTATGTGGGTTTTTTTTATGAATGTATGAATATAACGAATTAATGAAAAATAAATTAATGAAAATTTACAGAACACAACTAGAAAACTAAACTTACTTCATCGCCATCATCATAATATTAGCTGATGGACATAGGCCTCCCTCAAGTGTCGCCATAACACCCGAGCCTGCACATCTCGCATCCATCGGATTTCCGTAACCCTCGCCAGGTCATCGGTCTACCCTGTGGAAAGCCTTCCAACGCAGCATCTTCCGATACGTGGTCGCCACTCTCCTATCGGCTCCATCGACCATCTGTTCAGCGAGCAATGTGTCCTGCCCACTGCCACTTAAGTCTGGCGATTCTTTGGGCTGTGTCGGTAACCTTGGTTCTCCTGCGGACCAAATATATCTGAAATAAAAATTTTTTTTTAGTGCTACCTTTACCACATAATATAGACCAAACTTAAAAAATACTAACTATAAATTAGTAAACCAGAGTGACGTCATTAAGGATTCCAGAGAGCCTGAACCTGAGGCGAACGAAACGTAATCCCGTAACAAACATCCCGTGCCGGTGGCCGCGCCGTGTACGTAAACACGGAAGTACAGTACACTTAGTAAGCGTCACTACGGTCGTAAGCCATACCAGGCTGTAGTACCGAAGTGCCCTAGCGCACTATTATGCAATATCGGATAAGTGTACCGATGTCAACGGGTTTTAATACCGTGTGCGTAAACATCTAATTAATTTTTATTTATTTTTTAAATGAAATAAACCTTATGGTTAGCAATGATGCAATTTTAGAAATGCATATGGAATAATTTATATGTTTTATTTCTGATTTGGATGGTAACACGTATAGACCATCACCTTAAATCTGGACTTTATTTAATTAGTATAGGTACAGCCTTTTTTCCTGTCACCCGTCACGCTATCACTAACTCCCTTTTCTTCCATATCACTCCTCACACAATCCATCCATCTTTTCTTTGGCCTCCCTCTCCCTCTCCATCTCCATCTATTTAGGTACATGTATACTCTTTTAGTAACATTCATATCAACCCTTCTCTTCACATGGCCATACCAAAACAAATGATTTCCTTTCAACTTTTCAATCGCTGGCGTCACTTTCAAACTTCCTCTAGACCATTGCTTTCAATCTTAATCTGATAAGATGAAAATTTTGATCAAATGAGTTCAAATTTTTAACATCTGGGCCGCTCCTTAGTATATTACTGTAACCGCCTCAAACATTAGTGTACATAAATTTTTCACACACCTTGTACATAGTTCATAGCGTTATTGCCTCGCCTCCCCAGAATTCGTTACACACATCTCCCAAAGGACTTGTACAAATCTTGCCACATTCCGACGACGTAAGAATTCCTTTACCGACACGAATCATTTTGGCACAGAAACGTTTTTATGTTCAATCGGTGAGAACGTATTCGAAGGGAAGCGTGAAGATGTTGTATAAACAGCTGTAAAACTCTATACCTACCAACGATCCCACACTCCACAGTAATCTACATTATAATATGTGTTTTCACATTTGTGCAAACATTGAGCTTTTATAGCAAATGTTCCTTTATGTGAACATATAAAAATATTGATATCTGAACACAAAACCAACCAAGTAGTAAAAGACAAGTCATAACAAATCTTCAATGTTGACTTTCCCGGTAAAACCTTTTAAGATCTTTGATGTTTTATAAATCTCTCATTCTCGCAAATCTTAATGTTTTCTAATAATACCTTAAAATGAAGAATCGGAAGATGTCAGAATACACTTCATATAATCCTATGCCACTTATCGTCTGTTTGAAGCAATAAATCATCAGACGAAAATAATTCGGACCCGATCGGATGGAAGTGGCTGTCGTTTTGTTTACACGTGAAATTGAGTTTTTCGCTAAATAAAATTTGTTCGTTTATTAACTAACTTAGGTACTTAAGCAAACACCGGGCTCGTCAACTACTCTAGCGGGTTATTGTTTACAAAAATAGCTTCATTTTTTAAACGCCGTCTGCGAGGGGCACGAATATAAATTTGGGAATAAACGAGTCAAGAACGTGAAAAGAATATTATATAAGAATTGTAGTACATTATTTACCCCAAACGATACGTTAAGCTAAATAAACTGGATATTTTACTTTATGATATAAATATAATTTTCTTAATAAATTTAGCTCCGCAATTCACATAAACAGACTTTGTTATATCGGTAAAATGTAAACAGAACAACGGTCGATAATTCACAGAGCTGATAACCTCAGGCAGGATATCATTGGCCACGACATGACGTAACTCTCCCTCGATTGAACTCCAGACGAGTGAATCTCGCAGTACCCAACATCCCGCGACGCGCCCTCCAACAAAAGTGATATTTTGTAAGAAGGCAATCATTCAACCGTTTTATTCTCAGTTTGACTGTCTCTTTTACGATTTCTCTTCTACGTTTCCGTCAATAATGATACTTTTTCGAATCACATACACATTTTTATTGAATGGTTACAAAGATGAAATCAACGGTGAATTCATATAACATTTTTGGTAAAAGCTTATTTCACAATTACAGGGGCTTTTATATTTTATGTGCTTACAAATCATACAATTGACACACAATTTTTAATAGACTGTTAGGCAAATCATGAGCCATATATAAGGAGAATATCCTGCCCTGCCCTGAGGCATACCAGATGGTTTAAGGGAATACTTATGTCAAGACAAACGAAACTTAGATCTCACTAATAGTACAAATAAAAACTATTAACCAATTGACGTTCATGACACCATTTACGCTGGAGCTTCCAGTCTAACCGACGCGACTGCCTCCATAACCAGTAATTTGGTAGTTCTCAAAGCCAAGCAATTTTGAATAAGCTGTAGGCGATCTAAAGCTCTGACGCGACAATACATAGGTATATACTCGTAACCAAGGCCCAATATCTATAGCAGGAATTGAAGCGGTCAGCCTGCGTGCACCGTTGCTTTAGTATGAATTGGTAACTCGTAGTTAATCTATTTTGAGGTAACACGCCTACCACATCCCAAACTGTTTCCTCTTATCCAGCATTGCCTTACCAATTAAATATTAGAGCTGTGGCTATCTCGTTAGTATAGTGGTCAGAAACGCTACTGCTGCTGCTGCCGAGATCGAGGTCCTGGAGTCTTTCATTACGTGTTAAAATGTCACTACGGCAAGTTGACGCATCTTGCAGCTATACGGTGCCCAGCATTGATGAGTGTGGAACTCAATATATTGCCATGTCGTAATACGACACCGTGTTATTCAAGCACTGTGTCATTCAAAATTTCGCTTTCAGCCTTCAACTAAAGGATTTTCCGACGTTGTCTTGTCTTGATGTTGCGCAATGGTAATATGTCCAGGCCTTTAACCATAAAGGTGTAGTGCAGGTGATCCTAATACAAATCGAGGATCACAAGCTAACACAAGCTACATTTTTATGTTTTGGTTGTGTGTTATTGAGGATCTCCAAAATACAAAATTTCTCCTTATCAAGATGTTTTCACTTCCATTTAGTCAAATTATCGCAATGTCGTAGACAGAATCTCAATTGGCCTGCCGGCCGTGGACACTAAATTCGAAATGAAGAGAAGACAAACTCCTTCAAACATAATAGGCGACTTAAGAGGAGCGAAGTTATTTCAACTGTTAAAATATTTAAGAGCAAAATATTTCATAGAAAAGGTTGTGATCCCAGTAACTAAAGGTGAGTCCAGACCTAGCAAATGCGCCACTCGCGAGCCACTTGTGAACTGCGCGCGTGCATTTCATGTTCATACGAAGCCCCTGCGCCGCCCGCACGTCGTACTCGAGCGGCACATAGTTCAAACGCGAAAGAAGCTACGTGCGCACGAGCTGCGTGTGCGCTGCATGCGACTAAACTTAGGCTGTAACAGCACGCGAGCTATATACGTGCAGTTCGCAAGCGGCCCGCGAGCAGCGCACTCGCCAGGTCTGGACACACCTTAATGAAACTACAGCAAAGTTAGGACTAACCAGACGTCCTAGTACCATTGAATTTTAATGTGACAATGTCAGTCTAGTGTACTGCGGGATTGTTCGAAAGAGTTACCGCAGCCCTGGAACGCAAAGAGCAACTGAAGGAACACAGGTGGATTTTGGTTAATAAAAGTCTAACACTCCCTCTTGCTCTGCCCAGACCGGTAGAAGAAGAAAAATGTCAGTTTAGTGGACTGCGGCATTGTTCCAAAAAGTTACTACCACGGCCCTGGATGCAAAGGGCAACTAAAGGAACACAGGTTGGTTTTGGTTAATAAAAGTTTGACACTCCATCTCGCTCCGTGTAAACCGGGATAAGTTACCTGATAGTTACCTCAAAAAAAAACATTTACAAGAGCGAGTCGGACTAGCACACTGAGGGTTCCGTACAAACTTACCTATGAATACAGTTCAATTTCCGAATTGAGTTACGAAGATTTTTCTGAATCACAAAAAGTTTTTTTTTGTATCGTAACTACAAATTTACAGTTTTCAGATTTTTTCCTATACTTGTGCTATAAGACTTTTAACGGGAAGTAACCTATGAATTTTGATTCCGTTAACCTGTAAATGTTTTTTTACGACATAAACGTAATACATAAAACATAACGTAACATAAGACATAATGTTTTTTTTTTGTTAACTTAGAAGTTCAATTCTTTCACAATTTCAAGGGACCGCAGACCTAAGTACTCGTATATAGTTTTAATTTTAATTCGATACCTTTACGCGTTCCCGATATAAAGGGTCTTGACAGACAGACAGACGGACAACAAAGTGTTCCTATAAGGGTTCCGTTCTTTCCTTTTGAGGTACGGAACCGTAAAAATGAAATTAAAAAACTTTTTACAAAAAAAAAATAGTAAAAAAACACTGAATAGTGCAAAATAACTTTAATTTCAGAAGTCGGTGTTTCTATAATAGTTTTGTCTCTTGGTTATTTAACACCGACTTCCGAAATTAAAATTATTTTGCACTTTTCAGTGTTTTTTTACTTTGGAGTTCTGTTGTATTTTTTTTTGTAAAAAGTTTTTTATTTTACACTTTTTAGTTATGGTACCACCACTAAAAAGTACCCCTCAGCCAAATTTAAATACCTTATAGCCAGAGTGCATCTCATGACAATTCTAATAATCCCAAACACGGTTAGATTACATTAATTTATTACAGAGTTCCGGTGCCTAACTACAGGCTTCATAATCAGATCAGTTCGATATATTCCCCCTCTACTTTCAGTCAGTATACGTACTCGTATAAACAAAGCAATTTTACTTGTTACGACGGTTCTGCTGTGATTCTATGAGGAGTTCTGTTAGTCCATATCTTCGAAATTCATGATCAGATCAAAGCAATATTTCTAAACCAACTCGGAAGCATAACCTTTCAATCAAAAAAAAATAATTCAAAATCGGTCAACAATTGACCGAGAAATCGGTGAACATACATTAAAAAAAAAACATACATTCAACTGAACATAGAACCTCCTCCTTTTTGAAGTCGGCTAAAATGTAACTTTCCATTTCGTCGCTCATCGAACAACACCGTTCAAGTCAAAGCGGTTTTTAGTTTTGAAAGATATTGAATAGAACACTTAGTCACGGATCGACCCACGTACTCGTATTACACTTTAGGCCATCATCCATACACAGGCTAGTATTCAAATTATTGTCACAGCACGTCACTACATTTGTTACAATAAATTATTTAGTTTTTTTAGTCCGCTGTAAAGTTAATTAAGATTACGTGTTCGGTAAGTGACGACTTTCACAGACTTTGTTTTTTCCTAGAGCTTTAAATTGTTTAAGTAACTTTGTCGATGAAATTTATATCAATTAGGAATCCTAAATCATATTGGTTGAAAAACTCCCCAACGTATATAAGATGAGATCATGGCATGCGATTAACACTTTCTTTCCGTAATAAAAGGGGAAAGAATTCGATAAGCCCTCGAATATGTCAAATCATTGGCGGAAACATTTTTGCGCACGGAATATCAATAAAACAACTAAAAATAACAACTAAATCGAAATTTTGTATTTTTTCAATAACTGGTGTTAGCAAATGAAGGAATCGATCTTCCTAGCCTATTCCCAACTGTATTGGGGTTAGCTTCCAGTCAAATCGAATGAAGCTTTTTTTAAGGTGGGAAGTCATCCAAGAACTTCTGCCCCTCTGAAGTTGAGTGGGAGGGTGTGTCAGACTTTTACTGACTAAAACCATACCTATGTTCCATCTTGACCTAGCGTTCCAGGACCCCAGGTTTCCCTTTCCACAGCCAACCCATGGTCCCAGTAAGCTTCGGCCCTGCTAGGCCCCTACGGTTTTGCTGACATCTCTTTGAGGCGCGCGTGGAACACTACGCGCTGTCGACAACTCCACCTCGGTCCGGACGTTTACATTCCTCGTCGTCCGCAAGCCCACGCCCACTGTTGTTGGAAATCGGTGTCGGGATCCCGGTGGCTGAGGCGTGAGAAAGTCCATTCCCTCATGCGTGCGGCCGCCTCCGATAATTTAATTTATTTTCCTATATTAAGATGGTCACCCATCCACAGATCAACCTCTACTAGCGTTGCTTAACATTCGGGACTGACCCGTGCGGTATTACTTAGCAATTGAAGGAATGTGAACTTTAAATTTTATTCACTCGTAACAAATTCCACAGAAAAAATCTGCCCGTATAAAATACGGGCAGATTTTTTCTGTGAATGTGGAATCGATAGTCAAAAAACAAAAACAGAACAGACTTCTATTTCACAATGAAAAACATTTATAATATCTGCTGAAACAAAAAGAATTACCATAACTACGTTTACTTTTTTCTATTCTTTTAAAAAATTACCTATCTACTACTGGATACGCCGTTCATTTGAAACTAAAAATAAAACATAAATTTATGAAAAAACAACGTAAAACAAGTAAAAAGAAAACTGCTCGACGGCAAAGGAAAACACGGTACGCCGAGCAAATTGATTCCCGCAAACTTCGACCATAAGTACGCACTTACTTAATTTAGTTATTTTTTATTAAGAAAGTGGGCAATTGGGCAATCAAAAATCTCTCGGTTTTGTTGTTTATATGCCAAATTCTTGAAAGAAACCCGTCGTGTATTAATAAATCGCTCAAATACAAGAGGTAATTGTCCGCTTCACGATAATAATAGAAACACTCCAAATAAGTAAATAGAATGAGTATTGGCAACTACCCAACGAGCGTAGCCTTTCCGTAGCAACCTTTCTACGCCGTAGCAAAAGTAGACGCCTACGCCGTAGCAACTAAAGATGCCTACGCCGTAACAACGAAAGACTCCTACGCCGTAGAATTTAATTATTGCTACCGCAGTTCAAATAGAGACTCTCATCATTTATCAATTTCTTTTCTAATTGCCATTTCAGCCATCATAGCTTTCATCAGGCTGAAATGCCAATAAGGAATGTGCTGTGAATGTGTGTGAGAAATTTGATAACTAACCAATTTATCAACACAAAAACAGAATACTAATTGTGAAAACACTATCAAAATTAAATAGTAGAAATAGAAAGTAAACGAGATATAACAATTTTAAACAAATATGTCTGTCTCTCTCACCGAGATGCCATTTTCTATTGCAGCCGTTCGTGTGGCATAGTGTCATGGCTGTTGACGTCATGGACCAAATCAGAGTTCTCTTTCATAATAGCAGCTTAGAGGCTGTATAACTTCGTTGTCGATGAAGACATTTTAATATCTTTTTCATATTTGTTTCATTATCATCATGTCAGCTGAAAGACGGCCACTGCTGGACATAGGCCTCCCCCAAGTGTCGCCACACCGAACAGTCCTGTGCGTCTCGCAGCCATCTCATTCCCACGACTCTCACCAGGTCATCGGTCCACCTCGCCTTCCAACGCTGCGCAGTAGCCACTCCAGAACCTTTCGGCCCCATCGACCATCTGTTCTACAAGCAATGTGCCCTACCCACTGCCACTTAAGTTCGGCGATTCTTCGGGCTGTGTCGGCGACCTTGGTACTTCTGCGGATATCTTCATTTCTGACGCGATCACACAAGGAAACTCCGAGCATAACCCTTTCCATTGCCCTTTGGGTGACTTTAAGCCTTCGTGTTTGTTTACCAGAGCTCATCGTCTTCCTGCCCTTGTCCCGTGTTATTTGGGGTTGGCGCAACACGTTTTCTTCTTCCATTCTGCCCTGTCACTCGTCATGCTATCACTAACTTCCTTTTCTTTCATATCACTCTTCACACAATCCATCCATCTTTTCTTTGGTCCCCTCTCCATTCATCCACATGTACACTCATAACTCTTTTAGTAACATGCGTTTCATCCCTCCTCTTCTCGTGACCATACTAAGACAAACGATTAAAAAATATTTAATTTTGCAAATAAAAAAAAGCATGTATAATATTCCCTATCGTCGGAAAAAAACTGAGTGCCAAAACGGCGCCAATTTCCTTTAAATCACAAAACTAAAAAATAGCTTCTAAATTGAAACACAAGTTGACACTTAGTTTATTAAATAATAAAATCCGAACAATATGGGACGATCTCCAAAACGCTGGTAATTTAATAGCTTTATATCTTAGTTCAATTTTCTGTTAGCGTTACATTAGACTTACATAAGATTTTACGGCGCTCTACTAAAAACTGTCATAAAAACTTCTACTGTCAATGCGCTATAAAATAACAGTAAATTTCGACTACTTTCTTTTATCCTTATTAGTCTTTCACGACAATGAAAACATGAAGCTTGCCGCGACCGGACATTATGTTTGTATATAAATTCGAATCTTTAATACCGTTAAACTCCCTTTTTCTACACGATTTTTGTGCTATTGTGGACTTGATTAAGAGCCCTATGACATTCATACCGTGATTTTTGCAAGAAATGGCCAAGTTTAGCGTTCCTATTCAAAGAAACTGAAAAACTTCGATAACTGTGAAGTTACTGAATAGTGGTGAATAGTTATTAATATAATTCATAGCAGCCTCACCTTTAGCAATTTTGTCATAACTATTTATTCAAATGCTAGAGCATGTTTTTAATAGAATGTGTGACTGTTTTTTTTTTTTCGAGCTCTTAAATTGAACTACTGTACTGAGCAAACGAAATTAAATTTACATAATAGTGTCTCCTCAATAGTTATTTAGTTTATACAAACCTCCGTTTGTCTTTTTGATGTTCCGCGCGCGCCTCAGGGAGATGTCAGCAAATCGTAGGGGCCCAGCAGGGTGGAAGCCTACTGGGGCCATGGGTAGTGTGAAAACGAAACCGTGGCCCTGGGACGAAGGCAACGAAGGAACAGGAGTGGGTTTTTAGTCAGTAAAAGTCTGACACTATCTCTCGCTCCACCCAAGAGCGAGATTTGTCATAAGATGATTTTCCCACCTATAAAAAAAAAAATAAAAAAAAAACCTCGTAATTTTTATATATAGAATATCAAGAAGATAGTTTATAAAAATTACAAGGCTCCCTTGCCTACTTTCCGGTTTCATCATCAGATCAATTCGATGTTACCTTATAGGAAGAGTTCATCTCATGACAATTGTAATAAACCCAAACACGGCGTGGATACACTGTTTTATTACGAAGTTCCCGTGCCTACCTTCCGGTTTCATCATCAAATTAGTTCGATGATACCTTGTAGCCAGTCCATGTCATGACAGTTCTTATAAGCCTAAACACGGCAAGGGTACATAGCTTTATTATGGAGTTCCCGTGCCTACCTTCCAGCTTTGTCATCAGATCAGTTTGATGGTACCTTTTAGCCAGAGCGCATTTCATGTCAATTTTTATAAGCCTCAACACGGCTAGGATACATTGTTTTACAAAGGAGTTCCCGTGCCTACCTTCCGGCTTTATCATCACATTAGTTCGATGTACGTTATAGCAAAAGTACGCCTCATGATAATTATAATAAGCCCAAACACATCAAAGGTACTTTTTTTATTACGGAGTTACTGTACCTACCTTCAGGCTTCCTCATCAGATCAATTTGATGGTACCGACCTTATAGCCAGAACGCATTTCATGATGATTCTGATAAGTTGAAACACGGCCAAGGTAAATTTCTTTATTACTGAGTTCCCGTGCCTAACTCCCGGATTCATCATCAGATTAGTTCGATGGAACATTTTTTATCAGATCCATTTATTCAAAACTTGCTTCATCATAGTCGCTTAACTGTCTCAATAGAGATATCTTATGGAAATCAGTGGAATACTTATAATTGAAAACCTCCTCCTTTTTTTGAAGTCGTTTAAAAACACATTTAATATACTCTCAGTATTGACTGTAAATTTCTCCTTACTATATTAATATTATTACAAACAATGTTTACCAGAATAGATGTTACTTCATAAGAAATTTCAACACGTATTATTATTTTTTTAATATGATCAAATATTTTGAATGTACTAAAGAACGCCCCTTAAGTTGTTTTCTTAATTTATGACACTTTGTTAAAATATAACTGCCAAAACAGATGGCTTCTATGACCATAAACTCGGGTTGATTCTCTTAATTACTTGTGGCTTAATTTACGTCTTTTTTAAACTCATTTAAGTACGATAACATGATAAGGAAGCCTCCACGGATTGTTTTATGAGGGCTTTAAAATTCTCATTAACCATAAAGAAATTGATAAAGTCATAACTCATAGGTAACGGCTGACGATGACGAAATGCTTCCAAGCTTGTAAGCAAATTTTAATAAAATTCCGTAGTAAGTAATCATAGTAGCTGAATGGATAAGGATAGGGAGAAAAGAACGCACGTGGATAATTGATCACGTCTTAATGGTGAGGAGGTCCCGGCCGACACGCACCCGCCCGCGCCGCTCCCGCTCCACAGCCGCCCCGCAGCCGCACCGCTACACGTTCCGCACGCTTCACCAGATTAAACTGATCTGTTATTATTTTCACGACATGTTTCACTTAGTCCGCTATAACAAAGCGAAGCATATTTTTTCGTGTTTAAATACCGACACAAATGAAATAACGATTTCGTTTTTGTTGTTATAGTTGAAAACAGATTATACAATTTATATTTTTTTTATTAAAATAAAACTGTCTACTTATCATTTATTTTTTAATATTTATAAACGTATAGAATTTTAAATGTAGTTTGGTATTTGCGTTTCAACAATACATTAAGTATATACAAGTATTTTCAGAGGTAGTTTACGGTGAAGAATTACAATAATCAACAAAAACTTATTTCTTGTGGATCTTGTCATTCTACTGTGAATCTCGATGTAATAAGATGATCAACCATCCTCAAATCGACCTCTGCAAGAGTTGCTTAACCTTGGAGATTGACCAGTTCATCTGTTGGTATTTTAGCCTCGAGCTCCTACGAGAGTAAACCTTTCAGAATGCATTTCACTAAATTAAATCCCAATAGGATTCGAACAGAAAGTCAATAATAGGAGCTAGCTAAAGGTTTGGACAGTCAGCCTATTGCACGTGATTCGGCGGAAACCGTTCTGTAATTAATTACTGGGAGGACTAGTAAGGGGTCGAACACACCCTACAACCAAACATGAAAACTAAACTAGTCTGAATATGCCTAAATTCCTTTTGATACAGAAACGCACATTACGCAAGCTCAATTTACTAAACATTAGCAATTTATCAGAGCTGTCAAGTTAGTATATATATATATATATTTTAGGAAAACATGAAGTCCGATTATATTATAAACAAAATTATATACGGAAGTTCGTGAACTAAGTGTTTAGTCAGAAATATATCGGTAAATTATAGAAATTGATTTTATGTTGGTATTGATTAGCATTTGAGGTAATTACAATATTGTATATATCACTGAAAAATTGCTAATACCGTAAGATTATAAAATATTGCGGGAAATTTTAAACATTTTTTTTCTAAATAAGACAACGTAAAGAACCACGACAACAAGAACGACGAACGACGTAAGAGACGTTTACCTATGTCGGAAACTAATGAATTTAGATGTGATTTATAGTAAACAATATTATTTTTTCATGATATATCGAGAAATTATAATCTAATAAAGATTTATTGCAATCATGCGGAGTCTGTAATTTTTCGGTGACATATACATATATTTATACCAAAAACATAAATATCAAAAATAATCATTCAAAATAATTTCCGCCTCCATTAGCGATTTTTCTGTTCTTAATAACTTCAAGGTCAGTTAGCTTGAAGTTATTGTCGTCTCTGTCATCATCACAATCTGTGACAGACTCTTTCGAAAGCACACTGCGCAATGGTAACGCCCACGCAACTATAAGTATTTTAACATAATTAGCCTGGGTCCCAGGGCTTTTCTCTAAGACAGAGTCTAGGTAGGTCGTATCCACTACGCACTAGCATTATTGCTTCGCAGAAGGAGGCGACCGCCTGCCACTACTCCTCGCTTCGGACCATGGCCTGAACCAAGGCCCGGCGCGAGAAATCGTAGTGACGCCCGGGCGTTACTTTCCCACGAATTCGGTGCAGGAACTTCAAGAACTGACCATGTTCGGTGAGGACCTGCGTCATGCGGAAGGTGAGGACGCCGTGAGGTCTTTCCAGCCACTCCTCAAAGAGGGGACTTACTGCCATAATTATGGCGTGCCCTGCACTGGGTTGCGACAGTCGCAGTCGCCATTTCACCATGAGATCCCGCCGGAACTCTGTCCGCCATACCGCGACTTGTCGCGGCAGCGGTGTTTCGCCCCGGCGTTTCATCTCCACGTGCAAGTCGTGCAAACTTACAATTACTGTTGCCTTCAGATCCCATGGTGGCAGGTCAGCAAGGAGGCTCACCGCTTTGCAGGAAACCGTGCGGTATCCCCGCACCATCCGTATGGTCATGACCCTCTGGCATGCGTTCAGCTGGGCCGCCGCCGGTCGTTTCGCAGCGACGGCGCCCACACTGGTGCTCCATAAAAGGCCATGGACCGAACGATGCCTGCGTAAAGCCACCGGCTGGAGTCATCTGGACCCCCTAGATTAGGCAGAAACCGCTTGATGGCAGCCCCAGTCCGATTCAGTTTGGGAGCCAGACATCGGAAGTGCTCCTCAAAATTCCAGCGGCTAAGTCTTTGAATGTTTGGTTCTAGGACATGCCGGATTCCTCACGTTCGATGTATTTCTTCACCGTTTTGAGAGCAGTAGTGATAGAAAAATAAAAAAAGTGTCTGGGCTCGCTGGGTTAACTGTAAGTATACATACTTAATAACCTCATGCAACTCTTATAGCAAAGTCCAATAGACCAGTGTGTAAACAGTCTTACGTACCAGTGACCACCGCCCGACAGCCAACGATAATGCCTCGACAAACTTACTGATTAAATTTCCGCACTAACCGATTTTAACTATAACTACCCAAACACATCAACCCTTACAACTAATTTCATAAATAAACTCTACTAAATACAGATAGGACAACAAATCCATGCCATGTATATTGTACGAGTACCTACAATGTATGCATGTGTAGCTATGTTGCTCTCGACCCGAAACTATTACGAGCTGTCAAAACCACTGTATTCGTGTCTCTTTGATAAAACTTGTTGATGTTACCCTAAGCAATCTCAGTAATCGAATATAAACAGCATTCTTTAAATTGCTTTATATATTAATCGATTGTGAATCTGATGTCGGATAGAATTAAAAGAAAATTAGAAATGCGACTTAATTTTTTTTTTCATTATTTATGTTAAAAATTAACTTCATCCAAACTAAAACACAGGATGAATTTTGCAAATCTATTCTAAATTAGGTAACTTAGACACCTTGCAAATCTGGAGGAAGTAGAAACGGTCTGTAACAGAAAAAGGATAAACAAACTGAAATGTGACGCATACAAAAGAGATAGCGAGGTGTTCCACTACGCCCCCACTTTTCCTCACACCAATATTTGAAATACTCATTACATTCATTTAATAACCAATTTTAAAGCTGTTTTCTAAAAAAAAAAACATTTTAACAAATATAAACACGGAAAATCACCCAATAGTGCAACAGTCAGTCAGTAATTAACCAACAATAATTACGTGCACTTTAATTACAGTGTTTCATCATCATCATCGTCATTATTTCAGCTCAACAACGTCCACTGTTGGACATAGGCCTCCCCCAAGTGTCGCCACAACAAACGGTCCCATGCGTCTCTCATCCACCCGCATTCCCGCGACTCTCACCAGGTCATCGGTCCACCTTGTGGCCTTCCATAGCAGCGTTTTCCGGTGCGCGGTCGACTCTCTAGAATCTTTCTGCCCCATCGACCATCCGTTCTACGAGCAATGTGCCCTGCTCACTGCCATTAAGTATTACAGTGTTTAATGAAAGTAAAATTTTAATTAAAATACAGCACATTATGTAACAATAACAATATTAATTGCAAATTGCAAGCAACATTATATTGATTCTCTACAGGGCCCAAGAGACGTTTCCAACGAATCAAGATTCATTTCGCGTTGCGAAGCCATTGAAGTTTGCTTTCAGCAACCGTTCGCAAACGTTGACAAATATTGTACATCTGTCAAACGACAAAAATATACGGGCAACAATGCAGGCTTGCTGGGGACAGAAACTGTAACCGCGAATTGAATCACAGATTTCAATAAATATAAGGTTCGAACTCAAATGATTTATTTGCTTGAATAGGAGTTTTAGATTCTTGAGCTCTGAATTTGATTGGGAAGTAGGGAAAGCTTGGAAGCGAAAGGGCTTTTAAAACGTCAACAAAGTGAAATGCTCTATAGCTTGATCGACTTTGTTTGCATTTGCGAAATACAAATCATGTTGCCAGAAATCAAATGTTAATTTGATTTAGAAGCGCTATTTATTAATATTTGCTTACCAATTATATTACTAATTTTACCCAGAAGTTTCGTTTTTTTGAATCTATTCTAGTTTATTTGTTCAATTTTACCTTGCTAGTTTATTTTTTAAATAAATATAAACAAACGACTACCTTTTTTTTCAAAGGCCACGCTTTGACTGTGATCTTTCTAACACTCCTTCCGAAGTTTAACAGTAATTGTTAAGCTTTTTGCTCTTTACTGATAAATCTTAATTTAATGGCTTTACTAATTTGTGGCAATAATCAAATCACTCTAGACATTTAATGTGAATTTAAGTAAGGTATAGATAATTATACAAACGATAACCTAATCTGTATAAAAATATAAAAAAATACAGTTATAAAAATAATATTAAATTAGCGTGACAGGGAAAAATAAAAGAAGACCTCGTATTTCGCCGACCCGAAGTAAATAAATAACATGGTACAAGGCCGGGAAAATTATTATGAAATTCAAACAATCCAATCCAATTATTTAACTCGTACTATGCTGGTACTTAAACTAAATGTACATATGTATTATCAATGATACAACCCTATAATTTAGTTTTCAGCCAATACATTTGAAGCCTTCAATATTTTAGAAACCTTCGAAACAATTTCGATCACTGGAATAATTTTGTGATACTTGTGTCATGGAAATGGAAAATTTTAGTTTTAACTATCACATAAAGATTATATAAGAACTACGGTTACAATATCAGCCAGCGAGTAAAGAGCTAAACGGGCTGACTGTCCAGTTTGCGCAAGATGTAAGTATCTACCGTAACAACTATATGTACATGCAGAAAGCAGGTGCACTTACTAAATGCAACATGCAACCCAAAGCTAAACTTATTACGTGTATCGCCTCACCACAAAGCACCTCCGGGAAATGTCTAGTCATTCAGTCAATCAGATTAATGAAAAAAACCAAATAAAGCAAGTCATGACATTTCTCACATCTGAGATTGATTGAAAAATAATGCAATTGCCTGACAGTCAGACTCTTAGGCCTGCAATGCACTCTAATTTAAGCAGAACGGATTAAAATTTATGTGTAGTCTAGTATCCTGCGGTAGTTCTTAATCCTAGGATTAAACAGTATATGTATGCGATGTCTAGATAATCTTCCATCCAAGCTCCTTTGCCCTTCCTGTACTAATTTGAGTATGCTAGAGCGAATATTTTTTTAAAAATAAATACGCAGAAACTTGTGTCCAACTGTGTGATGTTATAGAAAACAATAGAAATTACTAGTTTTCCACTTTGATAACTGGTCACATTTCTGGAAGTCAATCAACATACTGTGACACAAATCAAAGCTATAGGTATGTACGTATTTGTCTATTGTATTTGGCCACACGCCCACCATGTTTTGAATTTCACAAATAACTAACTTTCAAGTTTGCCACTGGCATGGAGGGTCGCGGTCGGATGTCCTTGTAGAAAACGCAATAATATAAATTAAAGCCATTGTTTGTATTTGTACAACAACATTGAATGACATTGTCTGTGATTCATTGTCTACAATCAGTTGGAATACAAGTTTAAAATAAGTAAAAGGAATTAAATTAATTATTATTCTAGATGGTAGTAGATTACTATTGCTAAATTGGTCTTTAATCAATTTGAATTAACGTATCGACAGAATTAATTAATTACCAGTTAATCGTTTATGCCTATCTGACATTAAAACATGCAGAACCAAAATACATATAATTTGAAATAACACACGTATAATTATTAATTAGTGGCTTAAAACCATAACCCGCACAGAACAATAAACATTTTCACACAACATAATCCAGATTGATTAAACGTTAAAATATCCAGGATTAGTACAATGAGAGGGGCAATTGTTTAGATAGCAAAGGTAAGTATTTGCAGCATTTAACTGTCAGAGAAACTTGACTAATGAAAAAGCACCTGAAGTAGTGCTCACACCGAGGAATTTATTGCAAGCACTTAGCAACCCCCGCGAACACGCGTTAAGTCAGATAGTAAAGTGCCCTCTTGCTTGAACCAACACTTAAAATATTTCTTCTTTATGTCCACGCCGAGCTAAACGATTAAGCGTAATAAAATTTAGACCAATATTTTCTAGGTGTGGCATTACACACGAATGTGAACAAAAAATATAAAACTTAGTTTATGAATATGTCACAGATAACTGATACACTATAGTCAACGAATCTAATTTTCAAAACTGTACCGTACATGCCAACTTTTTCATTACTGTTATCATAGTCTGTATAGTAGAATTATGCTGAAACGATTGACAGTCTCGTATCATTTTAGTATAATAAATCAAGTTTTCGTATTAGCATATTTTATTTCTATTTTCGTTTATCAAAAAATATAAATCATGAATACTTTCACAGAATATTGAATAAATTATGTTTAATATTAATATTAGCTACGCCAAAATCCTTTGGGTGTTAAGTCAAGATACATTGAACATTCTCGAATCAATTTACATAATACACGTAGCGTGTACTTGAATTTAAAAATCAGCGACGCAAGAAGAGATTGTGAGATAAAGTTATCCCGGGTTTCATCCCGGTTTTATCCCGTATTCGCCGCTCATATGCAAAGTGACGGCCAAGCAGAGCCTGAATCTGACATAAAATGCACGCTAAAGGGCGTACACTAGCAAATATTGTACTTACCTATTCGCAAAGACAACGTAAAATGTTTGCATTTCAGACGGTACTCGTCTTAAATATTCTTTTAAGTATGTTTATCGTGTTTTAGAGCGAAACGTTTTGATGTAAGATTTGATTTAATCTGAACGATGTCAAGAAATATGTTTTCTATATTAGATGAAGTTTCTCAAAGATTATTGACATTACGTAAATATAAAGTTCTTCCAACGATACATACGTAAAGGTATAGCTTTAAAAGCCCTACCTGCTTTTATTTTATAGATGTTTATAATGTTCTACAAACATGTTTGTCTTCTTGGAGTTTTTGAGGTTGGCTTTCAGTTCATGAGGGTTTCAATTAATACATGCGAGTTTATTACATTGATCTGCAGAATATTTTTTTAATAGCCTATTTTATGTCCCACTGCTGGGCAAAGGCCTCCCCTTTTACCTTCCAAACTTCTCTGTCTAGGGCGATCTATGGCCAAGTTTGCCCCTCTTTTGAAAGTTGACTAGTCGTTAAAAAATTTTGTTAGCGCTGATTTTCAATTACATTAAAATATTTTTATGCTTTTAATCTAATATAGTTCAAAAAAAATGTTGTAACAATAAAAACTATAATTTATCTATATTTTTATGTAAAGTCGTAAAGACGAAATACTTCACAAAAAAATACAAAATACCGATGAAGGCAAAAAAAAATAATTTAAAACTCGTGCACCAAAATTTCAAGTGGCTCGTACACGGCTAGGTACACACTTGCTACAAGTGTACAGGTACAAAGTATTTCTTTTTCTCTCATAAATGTAGTTAGATTTTATTATTACAGCCGGATTGCTCTTAAAAGCTCTTCGGAAAACGTAAAGTTGTTAACTAGATGCCGAGCTCAGTATGCAGGCACCCTAATGTTACTTTTTTGCTATTCAATACAGTGATTCATGTATACAATATTGAAAGCTGGCAGGTCGTAAACAATTTTTGTTAGGGATTTAACACAACTCGCTACATTTAAATGTAATAGTCGTGTTAAAATATTTTTTTGCAAACCATACTCTGCGTACTCCATTTTTTTATTTAAACTTCATGTACAGTAGTGGTACAAAGGTGGACCTAATGCAACAAGGCATTTTCTACCAGTCCACCTTTGGGTTAAAAAAGACTACACTGTAGTAGGAGTGCACAATAAATTATTATAGATATTTCAAATAGCATTCTATCAAGTAAGTATCATTAATTATGTTCCTTATCATACTAAAATACTAGACATGCTAAAATTACAAATTAATAAATATAATAAAGAATAATATTTTTTTAGGTATTTCTTTCGAGTAAGCTGTTGATCCCCGCATTAACGACGGCGTTCACACGCCATTGTGTCTCTAATTACGCACTCAAAAGGTTAATGACGATAATTCATACATTCATTAGTAGAAACAAAAAATCTATGGCGAACTTGATGCGGAGAGCGGGGAACTGGGTTTCTTAAAGCAACTCCAATTATGCTCAAATCTTATAATATGATTACCGTGGCCCTGGAACACAAAGGACAACTGTAGGGACACAGGTGGGTTTTAGGTAGTAAGTCTGATACTTGCTCTCACTCTTCGCAGACCGGTAGAAGTTATTTTATTATCAATAACACTCAAAAATAAAACTTAGAATATGATAAGCCCCATGTCATCAGTTTCTGATAGCTTTAATCTGTAACAGTAGAGGTAGAGTAGATATCTATCACCATTTATAGCAATACTCGTCAATAACAACGCATTAATACCGCGCTTTTGATGATTTGGTTACCTACTGCAGACAAGCATCGACGTAATTGACAATGTATTATCCGCCATATTGACAGCTAAATTAATTCAATATAATACATAGAACGAGAAATGGCAAATAAAAGACATTCCTACAAATTTCTAGCCATTTCTGGAGCAGTCCAAAACTTGTATTCCTGAGATGGTAGGAAAATAACGCGTTCGTGTTCCACGCTTCTGCAATGGCGGAAAACGAAAAGCATTCCAGACGTCCACCAGACAGAAAAAGAAAATTTAACCAAAAGTAAATCTCTTGGTAAGTTCAATTTCGCTCTTAAAGTTGCGTGAGAACGAAAATCGCACTAGAACTTACTGAAGATTAGATACATAGATATTCATTCCTTTTGCTTTTATATCGATTCTGCATTGCTCCCATATTTTGTAACCAGGATGTCAGAACTCGCTAGATTGTTCAGACGTTTATTCTCCAGCGCATTTCAAGTGTTCACTTTAATTAAATATTGCAATCAGACACCACTGGATTGTTTGCTCCGTTCCAGAATACGCTACAGTACGTGAAGCTTAGTCGTAAACACGAACAAGGGAAAGCTAACATATTCTGTTTTCTTTCGCTCGCAGATCAGCGGGGAAGCAATATGTGTATCTGTAATTACAGTTCCAAAGTAACGTCACTACGTAGTGAGTTGTGCTTTCCGCCGACGAATGCGGTTAAGCGAAATTATGTGTTGTACGTGTCCCGCTCCCTGTCGCTTAGACAGAACTAATTCTAGATATCCGTTTTTGTTGCTTTGTGTAAACAATTCTCCTTTAAACTCGACCATTGTTTGCTGCAAGTGAACTTGACGGGATTATTTTGCTAGAAATTGTTTCAAGTTTTAATCTGCAGTTCTCAATTAAGGATTTCGTGTTCGAAATACGGAAACAATTTAAAGACAAATTGAATACCGATTTTGTATGCAGTTCGTTCATTTGTTAGTGTACTTATTGCAAACCTATTCCATTAATTCCTTATTTATGTTGCTTGCTACACACCTACAATGAAATGGGATGAAAGGTATATGTTACTTTTATTGCTTTAAAAATTAATATCTGTATGAAGGATATGTTACATTGATCATGACATAAGTCTCTGTTTCTGATGCTACGCTTGTTTTATTGCAATCTACCGGTGGCGCCGGGCGCTAGGCGTCCGGCGGCAGCTGCGCGAGCTCGCTAGGCGCCGGCAACACTCCGTAAGGCACGTTATCCACCTTCGCGGTGCAAGAACATTTCTCTCCAACGTTTTATTTCCCGGCTTCGCTGCAATATCGGGGATAATCCCCGTTTCTGCAACTTGTGTCGGCATTTTCTTTTTTCCGGGAAACCGCACGCTACTACCTACATATCGATTAAATGTGAAATAAACACAGAATTAGCCGAACGTTGAACTTGCACGCAACTTTTCTCATGTCACGTCTGTAAACGTTACGAAAGGATAACAACAACTATATTTTGGAAAGAATGCTCTGTCCCCTAATAAAAATTCCCTTTATGTACCATACCAAAACCCTTTAAGGCAAAAATGGAAGTAAAAACACGTAGACTCATAAATATGTGACCGCAGTGTCCGAGTGTAGTTGTTTAAAGTTACAGCCAGACCAGAAACATAATTATTAAGTTGAAACTACACTTCTTTAGGGACGCGGACGGGCTGGGACAAAATCTTCAGAGCAATAAAGATATCTTGGAGTGAGATAGTATCGTAACGACTTAAAAACTATGTACAGTAAACACTTAATCTTAATTTAAATACATAGTCCAGAGAGTTGGAGGGAATCATCGTGGATAAATACTACTACTTTTCCGTTTAAGAGAATCCAGTTTCGTCTTCTGGCTGACGTGATTAATCTCGGCTTTGGTTCGCTTTCAGAACAAGCTAAGGAAATAATTTACTTGGATTGAGTTTTAACATATAAATTAATACTTCCTATCCCTTTTATGAAAACATTTTAAATTGAGTCTATATAGGTCACACATTTAATTTGTATTAGATATAAGTAAAATAGATTCAATATAACATTAACCAAACCAAACTAGATTTGGTTTCAATTAGGAATGAGCAACTGATATATCAGGCTTATTAATCATATTGTCGAAACGACTGATATAATTTATGAATGAATACCTACTGTTAATTAGTAATACCTTAAGTATTTTTTATTTTAACCATAACATACATCCAGTTTTCAAATGGTAATTAATTAATTCCTATATAGACCAGTCCATATATGTAATGGATCTAAAAGAAAATAATTTTGAATTTTTCTTTGTTTACTAGAGAACTGCTACGTATTATCTAGGCATCGTATTAAGGGTGTTATAAATCTGCAGGTAATAAGACGCATTAACACAATCATAAACACAAGCAAAGCAATCATCAACACCCGCGCCAAGTCGCGGCATGGCGGGCAGAGTTCCGGCGGGATCTCATGGTGGAATAGCGACTGTCGCAACCCAGTCCAGAGCATGCCACAATTATGGCGGTAAGTCCCTCTTTGAGGAGTGGCTGAAAAGGCAACACGGCGACATTACCTTCCACATGACGCAGGTCCTCACCGGCGCCGTCGCTGCAAAAGCGACCGGCGGCAATGCTGAACGCTTGCCAGAGGGTCATGGCCATCCGGATGGTACGGGGATACCGCACGATTTCCCGCGAAGCGGCGAGCCTCCTTGCTGGCCTGCAACCATGGGATTTGGAGGCAACAGTCCTTGCATGCATGCACGATTTGCGCGTGGAGATGCAACGCCGGAGCGAAACTCCGCTGCCGCGCCAAGTCGCGACATGGCGGACAGCGTTCCGGCGGGATCTCATGGTGGAATGGCGACGGCGACTGTCGCAACCCAGTGCTGGGCACGCTACAATTATGGTGGTAACTCCCCCTTTGAGGAGTGGCTGGAGCGGCAACACGGCGTCCTCACCTTCCGCATGACGCAGGTCCTCACCGGACATGGCAAGTTCGGGAGGTTCCAGCATCGGATTCAGGCGGAGGCAACGCCCGAGTGTCATCACTGTGCGGACCACCCAGAAGACACGGTGGAGCATACGGTGGAGGTGTGCCCCGCTTGTGCGGAGCACCGCCGTGTCCTCGTGGAGGCAATTGGCGGCAGCGACCTTTCGCGTCGGGCCCTGGTTCAGGCTATGGTCCGAAGCGAGGAGGAATGGCAGGCGGTCGCCTCCTTCTGCGAAGCAGTAATGCTAGCGAAGGAGGAGGCTGCACGCGTGAGGGAACGAAGGTCCTCACGCCCTAGCCGCCGTAATTCCGACCCCGACTACCAGCTCCGGTAGACGCGGGCTTGCGGATGTCGAACACTGGGTAGCTCGCCGTCCGGCTGTTCGGTAATTAACCGAATCGAGCCCAGTCGTCAACAGCGCGTAGTGATCCTCGCGCTCCTCAAAGAGATGTCAGCAAACCGTAGGGGCCCAGCAGGGCCAATGCCCGGTAGCTAGGACCGCGGAGAATTTCTGAAAGGGAAACCCGTAGTCCTAGAACGCAAAGGGTAATTGAAGGATACAGGTGTGGTTTTAGTTAGTAAAAGTCTGACACGAAGACCGCGAGAAGTCATTTTGATGAATTACCACCTAAAAAAAAAAAATAATGGGACCTCCTGGGATTCCAATCCCGATTTCCAGCCTCCGTAGGCGCAGGCTTGCGGACAACATGCTATGGGTAGCGCGAATGTTCCATGCGCGCCTAAAGGAGCTGGTGGGGCCAAAGGTTGTGCGAAAGTGAATCCCGGGGCCCTGGAACGAAGGCAAAAAAGGAACAGGAGTGGGTTTTAGTCAGCAAAAGTCTGACACGCCCTCCAGCTCCGCTCAAGGGCGCGAGATGTCATTAGATGATTTCCCACCTAAAAAAAAGCAAAGCAATCATCAACATTGGTACGGTGATGCGCCACCAGCGTCACCGATGCGGCTACGTGTGCGTACAGATGGACATCCCACCCATACATACAAAATATTTTGGGAACACATTAATTGTGCGCACAGCTAAAGAGTACAAGAGTATCGCTACAACCTGCAGGTTTAGAGTGAATAGGTTACTTCTAAGCAAGCGAGCTCCATCGTCGATCACATCATCGCTTAGCATCAGGTGTGATAAAAGTCAATAATATGTCATTTTAGGGTTCCGTACCTCAAAAAGAAAAACGAAACCCTTATAGGACCACTTTGGTTTTCGTCTGTCGTTTGTCTGTCAAGACCCTTTATCTCGGGAACGCGTGGAGGTATCAAGTTGAAATTAAAACATCCACACTAGATTAATTTTTTTTTATTTTTTGTTTCTAGTAGTTTCATTTTTTTTTTCTTTTTTGAGTCTATATAATAATATATAGGCTAAGACTTGAAATTTATGTTAATGCTGTGCACACTTGTAAGTGACAAATTCACTCTAGATTTTAAGTTTGATTGTTGTATATAAAAATGTACTAGTGAATAAGTCGTTGGCGTGCCATAAATAAATAAATAAATAAATAAATAAAACCATACACTCATTTCTGGTCGGTCCCTTGAAGCTGTGAAAAAAACAAACTTCTAAGTTAACGAAGTTTGTACTACCCTCAGTGCGCGAGTCCGACTCGCAATTGCTCAGTTTTTTATAAGTGAGTTAACAATGACATCGGTCACTATACCTATTTGGCACAGCCGTGAGACACACAATGTTGTTGTTTAATTATTATTATTTTTATTATGTTTTTACTGTACTTGTTTCTCCATTGTGTGTCTGTGTGCATATATGTATTTTTTTTCTTAATACTAATTACAGCATTTACTGAAAAAAACGTTTCAAAATATACAACAAGAGAAGTATAATTTGCTTTGCTGGCACCCAAGTCTCGCCGCCCTCGTCACAGAAAGTTGTCTGTTTATGATATGCTGAATAAGAACATAAAAAAATGGTACGTCTGCGTGTGACGTTAGAATTGCAACTGCAATAAAAATGTGTATTCGTCTTGTGAGCTGAACATTGCATAAGAAAGGACGCTTTTATATTTTCAGTGAGTCGGTGCGCCTCGTGCCCGAGACATGGCCCCACTCTACCTAGAATTTTAAGGCTTGTTGTTACATTCGCTTTATGCATTCACTTTTATACAAGACGTGAATTTGAACCACAGTTACACTGACGTGAATGTGAGACGAATTTTGAACAAGCAAACAACTTAAATCGAGCCTTTTGTTTTTGTGAGTGACTTCTTTGTTTTATGTCTGTCAAAGTTGATATACTGTTCGGGTTATGCTCGTGCAAGATTTCAACTTAAATTATACTAAACTGGTAAATGGTTTGTTTGAAGGAAGTATTCGCTTGGATTTTTTTTTCTAATTATAAAAATGCTTCACTATTACATATTTATGTATATACAATTTAGATTTATATTTTTTGATAGTTTAATTCTCCCAATTTTATGTATTTTTATTTAATACTAGCTCTCCCCCTAGGTTTCACTCGCATCTTTGGTTATATAGATATTTTCCAATTTGACTGGTAGTTACAGAGATTAGCGCGTTTAAACAAGTAATAAACTCTTCGACTCTCCTTATTATATCAATATATATATATTTTGTTATATCAAAGGGATTGCATGAGTTTATTGTTCTTAATAACTTGCAAACTAGCAAGATAATAATACTTTTTAAGGTTTATAAGCTTTATATAGGGTGTCCGAATTTAATAAGAAGAAAAGGAGATTGTTTTCTAAAGTTTGACTTGAATTGAATTCAGAGAAGGTCGGCTGTCAAAACGCTAGGCGGAAATAATGTTTTTATAAATTGCTTCTAAGAAATAAACCTTACAAGTAGATGCAGAAAAGTATTTCATTGATGGCCGCCTCCCATAAAACTTATGAATATATATGTATATAAAGTATACAAGATGTAAAGGGCAGGTTTCCGCAAACTTTAAGGGCTTGCTCAGTAAACGTCGTCTACTGAGCAAGCCCTTACACCCTTTAGATTCATCATCATCATCATTTCAGCCGAAAGACGTCCACTGCTGGACGTAGGCCTCCCCCAAGCGTCTCCACAACGACCGATCCTTTGCGTCTCGCATCCACCGCACTCCCGCGACTCTCACCAGGTCGTCGGTCCACCTTGTGGAAGGCCTTTAGATTAATTTATTTATATATGTTTTTCTGTATTTTTTTTATAACATTCATTTAGTACATTGAATTTATTTACGTGCTGCAAACTGCTCTTGAATTCTAATATATATGGAAGAATTCATTGGCTCCTGAAATACAGGCACCCAGCAGAGTCAGCGTTTTACTTATTTATAAACCAGTGTTGTGCCAGTTTTTTTCTTTTGGTTTCGCATGGTTTGTGCATTTAGCCAGTATCAAGTTTAGAAAATATTTCGTTTCTGTTAGAACAATAATAAAGAAATATTGTTTTTTATTAGAACGTGGCTGTAAAATATTCTAATGTTTTTCGTATCGTAATCGAATCAGCGTTCTCGGCAAGCTTCGCTAAAGTAGTCAACACTTCAATAAAATTCTTAGCTCCATTTCACTTGGAGGTGTGCCCCGCTTGGGCAGAGCAACGCCGTGTCCTCATGGGGGCGATCGGCGGCGGCGATCTCTCGCGCAGGAGTGGCAGGCGGTCGCCTCCTTCTACGAAGCAGTAATGCTAGCAAAGGAGGCAACGGTCCTCACGCCCCAACCGCCGCCGCCGCCGAGATTCCGATCCCGATTTCCGGCCACCGTAGGCGCGTGCTTGCGGACGGCGAGCAATGGGTAGCCCGCCGTCCAGCAATGCAATGACCGAGCCCAAGTTGTCGACGGCGCGTACTGTTCCACGTGCGCCTCAGAGAGATGTCAGCAAATCGTAGAGGCCCAGCAGGGTCGAAGCCTACTGGGGCCATGGGTAGTGTGAAAACGAAACCCGGGGCCCTGGGACGAAGGCAACGAAGGAACATGAGTGGGTTTTTAGTCCATAAAAGTCTGACACTATCTTCCTGGATTTGTCATTAGATTTCTTTCCCACCTAAAAAAAAAAAACTCCATTTCACTGAGATCGCACCCGTTTCAACGATTCGACATATTGTGTAGTTGTACAAAATTATACTAATTTTACATCATAATTTCCACTAAAAATCAATTTGCGAATGATTAAAACAGCCACTGAACTTTATTCGAAAAAATCACGCCGAAATCCCTATTTATTTATTTATCATTTAGGTAGTGTTAAGAGGGGTAGAAACTGGTACATGATCACAATACGAAATAAGAAAATGACAATTAAATTAATGATAAAAGATATAAACACAAGAAATAAGATTGTTGGATAAGATTAGGACGAGTGACAAGCAGATAAGCGCGAGTTCGATATAATTAATGTAAAATAATTCGATTATGTAAAATAGTAGTTTGTTAGGAATAAATCCTACAATTTAACTCGCATAAACCTTTCCTTTATCTTTTATTCTAACAATAGTTTATCCTAGTAAAATAATCCAGGAGAATAACCAGGGGAGCGAAATAATCGTTAAAGGCTAGTTTTATAAGTAACTAGCTGTTACCCGCGACTTCATTTGCGTGGTGTTTAAGAATATTACTCACCTTTTTTGGGACAATCGTGCAAAAAGAACTATATTTAAGTTCCGGATGGTGAGGAGGGGACTCCCGGAACTTAAACCTTGATCCTGTGGGAAAATAAACAGTAGCTTAAGTTAAATACTCATTATATAATTAGCTATATTCCAGCGAAAATTCCGTCATATTTCGTTCAACCGTATCAAGTAGTTTAAAACCCCGTTTCTGTGGGAAAATAAAAAGTAGCCTTAACTTCTTCTGACTGACGGATAGCTCCTACAACGTAATATCAGATAAACATCAATGAAAGTCCACTCAAATTTGGTATAGCTGTTTCGGAGATTAGCCGAAACAAACATACAGACCGATAAAACTTGATAAATCTCATACAACAAGACGTTTAAAAATTTCATTTTTCTTAAAGGAATCGAATACCTATATAGGTACTTTCATTTGCATTTAGTAAAAAAATATTGTGTTGATATTACAAACAGGCACTTCAATTTTATTAATAATAATATATAGATTCCGTACTGGCAAAATAAACTTAACCTTGCAAGATCATAGCTACCCTTAAAACAATAAATCAGAAATAATTTAATGATATTCCCGTCTAACCTATTAAGACACTTTATTATTATAAATACTAAAGTTTTATTTGTTAATTTACACTAGAATAATAGCAATTAATTAAATTTGTTTTGACATTATTTTAAATGTACAATATTCTTACATTATACAGCTTCAACCTTCATTTTCTCGGAACTTAAATGTTGGCATAAGGCCAAAGCTTTACTTCAAAATAATAAATTAAATTATTTGGTGAATTAGCACTGTTTGTAAAGGCTTCACGAGCGTATTCTCATTTTTGTAGAGCGAAGTTTTCATAGTCGTTTAATTTCTAATTTAAATGTTATTTATGTTTGTAAACAATTTTATAATAATGTTGGTAAAAATAAAAAGTATTCTTATTTTTAAAAAAGAAACATGTTAAGAATATTGGGCTATAATAACGATAATAACAAACCAAATAACCACTAATTAGTATCTTCCTAATTTAAAATGTTCTATGGAAAGTTTGAATTCAGAATCCGCTAATCAGCATTTAAGCATATGGTTAGCGAGTTTCAAAATAAATCTGAATAAGAGTAGGTCAAAACTGATTAGTAGATTCAAAATTCAAATTACGAATGAAAGTAATGAAATTTTATTTTTTTAGATTATTTTTTGTTATCTATTAACTTTTGATTAAAGAATTCAAAATGACCAATCACATTTATCTCGTTTCGTTCATTTAGATATATTTTTTGGTAAATATTAAAAATCCATTACCAGGAGCATGTTAGTTCGGGAAGATGTTAGATAGACTCATTTGTCAGCTAGGGCGATGCAGCCGCTCTGCCATGTAGGAATTCTAATTAAACTTACACAACATTTAGACGAACTTACATAGTGTGGAGCGATGAGCTCGCTGAACTTTGACCGGGTTACTTCATACACGTACATATACTACCCATGCCAATACGGGATCGTGTCAATACATTGAATATTTGACAAGTTCCGAACCTTAGCCAAATTATATACACATTACTGCAACTATAAAATATGATTTACAAGAAAATGAGAAGCTAAGTTATAAGAAAATAAATTTTAATGTTATTATAGTTGCGAAAGTTTGGACGTATACAACTGAAATATACTGGACTAGTTTAGAAGATGCTATCAAATATCAATAACTAGAACGTATATAAGACAAATGAAAACCTCTTTTAAGTGGTTGGGTACTAAAAAGTTCTTTAGAGTAAAAAAAAAAGAAATAATATTCAAACAAATAGTTTACTTTAATCTAGATTAAGAACATAAACATTTACTAAAAGACGGAAAATGAACGAGGACAATAAGAACATTCACACTTTAAATTAAATGAAAATGCAGTCGGGACCGCTTTCAAAGCTTTTTATAATATTGCTAGGATGCCCTCAACTTTTTTCCTTTATAATTTAAAATGTGAAGTTTCTTGTTGAACCCTTTAATTTTCTACTTTTTACTCAACGTTTATATTGCGGCAACACGTTTTGCATTTAATCCAAATAAAGTTTACTTAAGCGCCGTTATTTTATCATACGTTTATTTTGAATCAAAACGCTGCTAAGAATGTTTACTTTATATATTTAAAATAGGTGGGTATCAAAAGTGTAGACAGGCAAAAAATAAGTCACGCCAAAACAATAACTTTCCATTCTTCCGCACCGCAGTCGCCAGTCGGTTGAAAATCTGTAAAGAATGTAAAAGCAGGGAAGACAACTTTGGAAATATTCGCGACTTATCTGTCACTTTCACATCATTGCACCGAATAGCCCTAGCTTTGCGATTGATTTTCCACTCGGCTAGAGCGGAAACTGGAAAAACTAAAATTTCATAATATTTCCTCGAGACATTTTTGATGATTTCAGGAACGATAAAGGAATGCAAATATAATTTGACATCATGCTTTATTTATGATTTTGTGAATTTGTTTTACAAAATTATGTTTGTGTACAGATATTGTATATGCAGATATTTTATAAAAAAGCATAAAATATCAACTACTGAAAAAAACAAATTGTATCGTTTGCGATACAATCTGGTTTTTTTCAGTAAATCTCAGTAGATCAATTTCAGTAGATCTACGACATATTTAATTTCACCTACTTTGATCTGTAACGGAAATGCATTAGGTACATTTATACAAAAAGAACATTTTATGTAAATCTGTAGGTATTATGTACACATATATTGTAATGTTAATGTATTCGCGATAGAATCGAATTTTCCCTTTTCCCCGTTAAAATTCGTTTCATGAATAAAGCTGCGTGTCCCGGGGGACAGTCATCGGATTCGACTTCTAAATTGGATCGGAGTTTTCTTAGTAGCGATACTTCACCGACTCGCCGAGGCGCCGTCCGCTTCGATACGACGGCGTGAGTGGCGTGCCACGCATCGCTTGCCGCGTCTCTACTCATATTACTCGAATAAAAGTGAATAGCCACAAACACTGTCTATGGCTGAGTTGTCTGTGCGACAACCGTGAATTTCGCCTGATTGCTACATCCAATATTTTGAGGACAGGACATAAAACAAAAATAATCCTCCCGACCGAATTTCGATCATTGTGGCCAATCTCAACGAAGATTAGCCAAATACAGAGGAGATATTATAGTGCTCAAGCGTGTGCGGAATCATAAGTATACTTTCTGTTCCTTTACTCTCATAGTTGAATGTGACGGTAATCCGACACAACTGGGAAGAGTTCAGGCGCAGGTCAGACATCGGCAGAGTAATTCCTAATTGTAAAACTCAATATTACCGTTTTACTCGACCTGGGAATCGAAACCAGGACCTCAGGCTCATCAATCGCGCTTGTAGCCACAAGCCCAACGAGGTAGCAAGGACAGAACATGTCCACTATGGATATATTCATTAAAAGCGATATCAAAATAGTTTAGGTTTCTATAATTTAACTCCAACATTATGCTTTATAGCGCGTAGGTATCCATATTAATTCTATTTGAGATATCTCGCAGCGGCATGCAGTTTGCGTCATTATCAAAGCTGTTTAACGATTGCGCCATTTTGAAGCCACGGACTGTGAAGCTATCGCATAGTTATCAACTATTTTGGAAGCTTGTGAAGCGACAAGCGAGATAACTATGTATATGTACAGGATGTACTCGCATCACGTTAAGTAGGTCGCTACTCAAGTTTTAATTAAACTAAACACTTGATGTAAGAGGTCTGCAGGTATTATCGCGAGCCAGAAAGTTATACGTCTTTTAAGAAAGTAAATCTAATAGGGAAGGAAGATTTCTTTCTTTGTTTACCCACTCTCCTGTTATCAACCTTTGTTATTTTTCTCTGAAGCCCTGCCTTTATACGTAACTTGAAGATTTTGGTTAAAGAAATGGAGCTTCCCATGGAGTCCCTTTGTCTGATAAAGTTAGTTAATGAAATGGCAAAGTAATTTCTCTCTCTTTTGATATATTGTGTCCGTGTTGCTCACAAAAATAACTACGTAAGTATAATTATACCTAATCGTTTTTCTTCCCGTTAGTATTATCACGTTGACGAGTTACATTTTTTATGACCAATCGCACTGTTTTTTTTTTTCCGGTGGGAAAATCATCTAATGACATCCCCCGCTCTTGGGCGGAGCGCGAGATAGTGTCAGACTTTTACTGACTATAAACCCACTCCTGTTCCTTCTTTGCCATTTTTCCAGGACCCCGGGGATCACTTCCGCATCACCCATGGCCCCAGTAGGCCGAGACCCTGCTGGGCCCCTACGGTTGCTGACATCTCCCTGAGGCGCGCGTGGAACACTACGCGCCGTCGACGACTTGGGCTCGGTCCGGACAGTTACCGGACGATCGGACGACGAGCCACCCATTGCTCGCCGTCCGCAAGCCCGCGCCTACGGTGGCCGGAAATCGGGATCGGAATCCCGGCGGCGGTTGGGGCGTGAGGACCGTTGCCTCACGCGATCGGCCGCCTCCTTTGCTAGCATTACTGCTTCGCAGAAGGAGGCAACCGCCTGCCACTCCTCCTCACTCCGGACCATGGCCTGTACCACATGCCATGTCATGGCGGTCCACACAATGGTGGCACCCGGGCGTCTCTTCTGCACGAATCCGGTGCAGGAACCTCCCGAACTTACCGTGTCCGGTGAGGACCTGCGTCATGCGGTAGGTAAGGACGCGGTGAGGTCTTTCCAGCCACTCCTCAAAGAGGGGACTTATCGCCATAATTATGGCGTGCCCATCCAATCGCACTGGTGACGTGGCGATGTAGAATGAACGTTGCTTATTATTTTAATTTGGTCGAATGTTAAAAAATCGTTTAGGCCTGGTTTTAAACACGCCTAAACGATTTTTTTATTGGTTTAAAAAAACTCAATAAAAAAAATTTGTTGAAGCTTGATCCATAGAGCATCGCAGCTTAGGTGAACTAACTACTCAAACATACCTTGCACAATGGGTCGCGTGTGTCCGTGCATAACGAATAAAACCTCTTTTTTTGCTTTTTAAAATTGACGTGTGTTTGATGCCTGATCATGATGCTTTTCGTATTTTTTTTCTCGTTGCCCAAGTTCGAAGCACGCAGTGCTACAGTATGCTTCGAACTTGGGAAATATCTTGTTAAATAAAAACTTAAATGTTATTCTTAGAAACTCCAATAATTGCACAGCCTCTGGCAGTAATAAGTCTTTAAAAATTTTTAATGATCACATGAACGTATCAATAGATTAAAACAGAAATACACACAGCTCTCCTACTCATGAACCTCCTTTAGTTAGAACAAAAAAAAACTTATTTTAAACAAGACACGTTATTCAACTACGCACGTTCTATATAATATTACACATTAGAGGTTTAAATAAATTATGAAACTACAATCCTACTAAATTCAGCTGAATACGACCAATATTTGTTCAGTCGCGCCTTCCACGATATTACAGACCCATAAGTAAGTTCAACTTAAACAATATACAAAACTTTTGCTAATAGGGAGTCCCAATAATAACAGTAAAAGGTCTCGTAGCTTATCTAGATGGCATATTTGGAGGATATCCAAGCCATTTAGCACAACGCGACAGAAATACCACTTTAGACCCAAAAGCAAATGACGTGAAAACATAGATATTTATGTCCGTCCGTCCGTAGATTACTGTGAACCACTGGTCTGGTTAGCGCTGCGTTTTAAAGGATTTTTTTAAAGTAATGGAAAGTATTTTTTCGGATTAAAATTATTCTTCACTTTATTGGCTTAAGGACAGAATGACTTTATATTGCAAGCACTCAAAGTATTGTCTTCTTACAGCCAGCGATTTGTACCGTACCCGATGAATAGAATTCTTTCTTGCTCCACCCACATTTCATCATCCAATGAAGATGTCATTGGTTGATTTCTCGCGCCCTCTATCTCTATGGAGAATTGGGAGGGCGTGCCGGACTTTTACTGACTAAAACCCACTCCTATAATCCTTTCTTTGCCTTTTCTGTTTCAAGACCCCGAGTTTTCTTTTCAGAAGTGAACCCATGGCCCCAGCAGGCTTCAACCCTGCTGGGCCCCTACGGTTTTGCTGACATCTCCTTGAGGCGCCCGTGGAACTCTACGCTTCGTCGACGACTCGGACTCAGTCCAGACAGTTACCGGACGGCCGGACGGCGAGATACCCATTGCTCGCCGTCTGCAAGCCCACGCCTGCGGAGGTTCGAAATTGGGGTCGGGATCCTGGCGGCTGATGCGTGACGTAGTCTGTTCCCTCACGCATGCGGCCGCCTCTTTCGCTAGCATTACTGCTTCGCAGAAGGAGGCGATGCGATGAGGCTGCCATTCCTCCTCACTCCGGACAATAGCCTGCACCAGGGCTTGGCGCAAGAGGTCGTGGTCGCCAATCGCCCCCGCGAGGACACGGCGGTACTCTGCCCAAGTGGGGCATACTTCCACCGTATGCTCCACCGTGTCCTCCGAGCTGTCTACACAATGGTGATACTCGGGCGCTTCTTCCACGCGAATCCGGTGCAGGAATCTCCCGAACTTACCATGTCCAGTGAGGACCTGGGTCATGCATAAGGTGAGGACGCCGTGACGTCTTTCCAGTCACTCCTCAAATAGAGGACTTACCGCCATAATTATGGCGTGCCCTTCTCCATCCACGTTTGGATCCAATACCACCATTAGTAAAATTTTTGTTTCGTTTTGATAGTATAGAAACCAATCATGTGCGAGTCAGACTCGCGCACAGAGGAATCCGTACATACTTACCTACGAAAATAGTTTGATTCCTGAATCGAGCCTTGAAGATTTTTCCGAATCGCAAAATAATAATTATTTTGGGATGTAATGGTCTTCGGATTTTTTTTTACTTATGCAAGCTATTATGACATTGCTTCTTGACAAATTGCATGATTCTAGGTCAACAATAAGACCCCTATAAGTTTTGATTCCCTTGCGAGCGTCAAATTATACGCAATAAACGGAGCATAAACGGCCTTATCTTTAGATTGCGTTGAATTAGAATTGAAAATGATTTTTTCATTTCTCCAAGAGGTAGTAGATCTGAGTATTCGGTCTTGACAGACGGACAAACTGTCACACGGGCAACAAATTGATCCTATAAGGGATCCGTGTTTGCAGACTGAGGTGCAGAACCTTAAATAAATGAAATATGACCAGGACCTCTGTACCCACATAAACGCAGTTAATACCACTGCGGTACATTATACGTTAGAAATAAAACTGGCCAAAGAACGTTCTTAATAACGAAGTCTTTTTGAGCAGAAAATATTATACTTTAAACCGTCAGATGTTTATACCGTATGACAAGGGCGCCGGCGACGCTGCCTCCCCAGGGGTTGATTAGTTGTTGGGGGTTCCACCTGACGAGATTAGCATACTGAAATTATACGAAAAAGCCTATTGCTTTAACATGAAATTTTGGTAATAAAGTTAAGAGTATATTGCACGTTACACGCTGAGTATGAAAAGGCAATTTATATAGTGATTGAAGTTTTTTTCTTTGTTCAATGTTAACAGAGCTGTGTACGTCAATTTCGGAATCATATTTATTTAGTTACTAAGTATCTTATACTTTCGAAAGAGTTAGCATGGTCCTGGACCCCAACGGTAACTGAAAAAATAATATAAGTGACTTAAAAAATTTAGAAGGAAAATAGCTTTATTTTCCATCTACATTTTTTTTGTTCCTTACTTGACTATTGAAGTTTTGAGTATCTTTTAATAATTTTTAGTGTCGTTTTTGTAACTTTATTTTAACAGCTAGTAATTATATAGGGTGACTGGTAATTAGTGACCGATACTCAAACACGTGATTGTACTCATGATCACAAACAACTTTCCCTAAGAAACTTTTTTTTTAGACTCATTAGTTTTATGACAATAACAAAACAGCTGTTTGAAATTCGCGTGCGTGCGCTTGCAACCGCTCAGCTGTTAGCCGCGTAAGGCCGTTGTCTCATGAGTATATAAAAAAGTTTCTTTAGGAAAGTTGTTTGTAATCATGAAGACAATCACGTGTTTAAGTATAGGTCACTAATTACTAGTCAACCTATATATTTGGTCAGTACAAGGACCGCTAGACAGCGGTAAAAGCCTCCTCCAGTCGTTTCCACTTTGATCTTTCTTGGGCCACTCTGCTGCATGTTTTTCCTGCTGTTTTTTTTATATATAAGGGACTTACCGTGACGTAATAAAATGTTAAAGGGATGCAGCTATACACCCTATATAGCTCCATCCCTTTAACAGTTCAGTATAGGTCGTAAAATGGATCCCGTTAAGAGCTAGTAGTACTACAGGTGAGTTTTAGTCAGTAAAAGCCTGACTCTCCCCTCGTTCCACCCGGTGCGGGAGTAGTCTCTTGATTGTTTCCCACTTTAAAACAGTATCTTGTATTTAATTAAAAATATATTTCATAATGTCTGTAAAAAATCAATAAAATAAGGTTTATTTACTATAAAAAAATAATTAAGTAAGATTTATTGTAAAATCCTTTTTTTTTTAAATGATAAAAACCAGTGCTTAACTGCGGTCCCACCTAATGGTAAACAGTGATGAAATCGTTGATAGTGAGGCGCACTTGTTTATTATGAGCTTTTTTTTCACAATAGGCCTTTTTTTAGTTTTCTACAGTGTGTGTTGCGTGTCAAATTTTTTTTTTCTTGGTTTCTTTCTTTCTATTCTTTCCTTGAAGACACCTAAATTGTAATCGGACGGGAAGACCGCGGAAGGCAAATTGTTCCAGTCCTTCGATGTACGCGGTGTAAACGACGACGCAAAACGCGTAGTCCGGACCGTAGAAGTTTCAACAACGCAAAGGTGGATACTCGCCGTACGTAGGGTTGGCCGATGGTAGAAAGGAGATGGCGGAGTCAAGTCATACAATTCCCTCGCACAATCTCCAAAATACATTCTGTAAAACACCGAAAGGCTGGCTACCCTACGCCTGTGCTCGAGGTTTTGAAGATTGGACTTAACCAAATCTGGATTACCAATTAGCCTCTTCGCACGCCTTTGCACCGAGTCCAAAGCTGCTAGATTGCATTTTGCAACACCAGCTCACATGTGGCTGCAGTACTCCACACACGATCGGATCTGTGCTTTGTATAACATTAGAAGCTGTCCTGGTGTGAAGTACCGCCGGAACTTTGCAAGAACGCCTAGTCTCCTAGCAGCTACCTTTGCTTTGGACTCAATTAACGGCCCAAAATTGAGGTCTGAGGAAATGCTAAAGTACCTACTTAGTAGGTATTATGTGATTAAATTAATTAATATAATTTTTTTTAAAAATTGTATGTAGAAGAAATCGAATAAATTATTTATTTAAATTAAACTGTTACCTATTTTTTCCAAATAAAAATACTGTGTTGTTGAAAAATGTTGCATTAAATATAAAAGATTTTTTTATTTATTAGCTGATTATAATGGCTAAAAACGCATTAATTTAAACCATTGATATTTTCTCCACAGAGACGTGTAAGGACGGGCAACTTATCAGAATACTTGAGCATAAAGGTAAAAGGTATTTTCCTCTTGTTACTAATACCAATAGCCTATACCTGATAATATTATATGTAAATACATTACAATTTAAAATTATTTCATAAATAAAATTATCATGTTTTCCAATTATGCAACTCATTTAGAATTACCTATTTTCCTTTTGTTAATAGTATTTAAATAAAAGCTTTGACCTAGCTAATCTGTAAAGCATTTATTCACATATATGAACATAATTTGTACTCGTATGAGTACGATTAGAGAGCTACGCTACATAATTTGACTTACCTCGTTACCTGGGATCAAAGCGCTCGGTCATCCTTGCAGGAGAGCTATACAACATTAAATATTCCATGTGTAGCTACATACCTATGGCATTGTAATATGATCATCCTCCCGACCGAATTTCGATCACGATGACCAATATCAACGGCGATTAGCCAAGTACGCAGGAAGTATTATAATGCACAAGCCACTAGCATGTGCTGCTCTCTCTTCTCTATCCCTACACTTTATTCTTTTTCTCTGACACTCTCTGTCTCTCTCTACGCTCTCTCTCTTTCTCCCTCCCTTTTTTTTTTCTCTAGCTCTCTCTCTCCTTCCCTCTTCTTTTCTCTTTATCTGTTTTCTCTTCCCCACTCTCTCTTCTTTTCTCTCTTTCGGTCTCCATTTAACATAGTATGCACTTGACTCATACACTTTTAAATTACTCTTTGCAGTAAAATGATGACACTTATCATCATCATTTTAGCCAAAAGACGTCCACAGCTGGATGTAAGCCTTGCTAAGCCTCACCACAACGAGTCCGTACCGGAGGCACCCGATTTATTTTTATCTTGATAAACTCAAATAAAACTCACTTTAGCTTAAAAGTACCATCAGCAGAAGATGTTAAACAAAATTTTATTACTAGTTTACTAAAATTCATCTTCCTGCCCTTGTCCCGTTTTATTTGGGGTCGGCACAACACGTTTTTTTCTTCCATTCTGTCCTGTCACTCGTCACTAGTTTACTAAAATTATTATACTTTAAAGTTAAGAAAAAATATAGTTTTGCTTGATTAAGGTACTTAAATATTATAATTAGAGAATACAATATCGACTGTCCTAGACCAATTACAGGTTTTAATTATTATCACAATAGTTCCTTTTTCAATACAGAAATACAAATTAACTACTCTACGTGGAATATTTTTTTAATGCAGCATAATAAATAGATAACTCTAAAATAAACTTTAACGTGCAAAATTAGTTACACTTTTTTTTACATCACTTGTAAATCAAAAATGCTTATTAAAGGATTATATTATCAACTTTTAAGTTTCAAAACATGCAAAAATCAACTATAAAAATAATCACCAGTAGTAATAAAAGTAAAAGTTTTTAGTCAGTCTTTTCAAAAAACATACAAAATCGTCAATATTGTAAAACTAGTTAGAAAAATGATATAATAATTAACTTTAAACATAGTGTCACAAACATCATAGACCGTACAAATTTAAACTAATAGAAAAAAATAAATGTTATTATATTTATCGCATTCGGGGTCTTCAGGGACGGGGCCCTCAGGGAATAACCCACCACATGTATCGGTGCATATTCTTCTCACATCGAGCATATTCCCGTAGCCTTCACCAGGTCCCCGATCCACCTTGTGGAAGACCTTCCGACGCTTTATTTGGCGCTACTCCTGAATCTTAAAAGAAGAATGCCCATACCCCGTACCATATTGCGTCACAAGTATATTAATACCAAAAATAATGTTTTATTTATATGTACAATGTACTGATTTTTCACCACTTTTTTTAACCACATTAAAAAATATCGTAAAAATGATATTAAATGATTAACAATTCCTACTTCCGAAGAAAATAACGTCATTTCAGAAATCTTTACGTTCCGATTACAGTTGTCAGTTATTTTCGTAATCTGACCAAAGAGTATGTAAAGCTAACGCTTTTAATCTGACAATTCTCATAAATAAATGGTTCGCCTAATTAATTTTATCTGCTATCTAAGTAAATAAGATCTTATAGTAGAAAATAATTAAACTGCTAAAAATGAATTCTGTTAAATTATTTTATTTTAGCTCACCATTTTATAAAGTAAACATTGCGTATATTAGAACTGAAAACTTGACACTGTCAATTTGGTTATGACATTTTGGTATTTTGTTGTTATACTAACGTTTTTAACGTTTGATGTTTTTGTACTGCATTTGAGTAGTTCTGGTAGTTTTATTGAATAATAATTAATTCAATACGTCTATAATAACTATTGACAGTATTGAGATAGTGACTCATAGTGTTGCAAGTGGCAAGGTTTGTAAGATGGGCGCGCGCAGCGCACGTTAGGGGCGCGCAATTCGCGCGCATGCATTTCCATTTGCTTTCTGCGGCGCGCGGTTTGGCACCGTTCGCGCATGGCGCAAAACTGGCGTGCGAAGGGCACGATGATGGCATGGGCACGGCGCGTTAACTTGAAATGCACGCACGCAGCTCGCTAGCGGCGTATTCGCCAGATGTGAACACGCCCAAAGAGTTATACATAGAATATACCCAAAGAATAAACACGTGAAGATGGAAAGGAAGGCTAAAGAAAAGTCGGATAAATCTATCACAATCGTGTGAAGTAAACGGAGTTAGTGATTACGTGACGGTTGACAGGATACAATGGAAGAAAAAAATGTTTTGGGCGTACCTCAAGTAACATGGGCCAAGGGCAGGAAGATCACGATGATTTGATACTATGTACCCTAAAACTAAATGTTTTATCTGACTAACACTTACAAATTCTTTATTTGTGTTACCTTGTTAAGTACCTACGAGTATGTTCACGCGAGAAAGTGGCAGTGAAGCCGGATTGACGTCAATATTAGTTATTTGTCACTAAAATAATTCGACTAGGTACATCAGTTTTTTCACACAAATGCATTAATAACGAATGTAAATAGATTAATATAAATACTATTTAAATATGTAATAAAGTACGCTACGAGCAACGCTGTTTCATTACGACGAGACCACCGACTCCTCTCACTGTTACTGCGCCTATATATGGTTGCCGATAGCTCTGGCCTTATCCGGCCTTAGTTATTGGTCGGTCCGTGAGATTGCGGATCGGCAATGATAAAATCCCGTCCTATACACCCTTCATTCTTCCCACCTTCCGTCTGTTGCCTTAGGTCTCAGGCAACAGGCTTCCCGCACTATTATTTATATACGTATATATTGTGGCTATATTGTTAGGGTTAGGTTGTTAGGTGCAGCTAAGGGTGATGATAGGCTATTACAGTCAACCCCTTTACTGTACATTTCGGTAGCTGAATGTAGAACCCACATCCTGTAAGGGAAGTATTGCGTTTTTTGATTTGAGAAATCAAACTAAAACACGTAGTAAGTTTGTTTAGGTCTTGATAACTTTATAAATAAATAAGTAATTATAAGACTAAACCATTACGACTTTTAACAGTCTTAGGCCTAGGTATAGCGTAAAGATATTTCCCATGCGCGACAAAAGCCTGAGCGTAGGTAAATAACGCCAGGAGCGAAGGAATCCGGGCCCTAACTTATCGCATATATATCAATAATAATGCATTACACTACACAGCAATTTGGCCTAAAACGCATACCTATAGTATAGAATGCAAATGATAATAATCACTACGGTTAAAAATTGCTATGAAATATGATCAGGCGTTTTCGAACTATTTTTAATATCTCAAAAATGTGGTTAAATATTAACAAAAAAATTTTAGATAGTGAAAATTTAAATAATAACTATACTCTTGAGAGTAAATTTGGTTTGACGCAAGTTGGTACGGATCCACATACAAATTTGGGCAATCTCTTTTACTAGCTTCTAGCAGCGCCTTGAACCAACAAGATACATATTCATATGTTCTATTCCAGGACATGGTTCAGCAAATGAGCGTGAAAGAGTTACAAACATACACACACACATATACATACAAACTTTTGCCTTTATAATAATAATAATGAAACCTCTTTATTTCCATAAAGAACTAATCTAACATTACAATTATCATTACTCTAACATTTCATTTGATAATTTTATTAAATAAATGCATGCCTTTATAACATATGAATGTGATACGTGAAGTGAGAAGAATAATTAATTTTAAATTATTCTTCTTACTTTACTAGCAACTTCTTGACTCTTTTCCAGTCGCAAGATTTTTGCAACTGAACCAAGTAATACGAATAAATACAACTCCTTAAACTAACTTGCTACCGCAAAGTTGCGGGATTCTTCAGACTGTTGTGACAGCCGTTTAGGTATTCGTTCAAACCCATGAATAGTGAATTAGTTTGTTTTGTTTGGGGTCTTGATATGGAATTATTGATTAATAAGCATCTGCGCTGCTACAGATAGTGTACCTTTAAAGATAATTTAATAATTGTCCTAATTTATCATAAAAAAATCTATCTACAAAAAAAAAATACAACCGATTTCAAAGTAATTACACTGAAAAGTGCAAAATAACTTTAATTCCAGTCGGTGTTTCTATAATAGTTTTGTCTCATAGTTATTTAACACCGACTTCCGAAATTAAAGTTATTTTTCACTTTTCAGTATTTTTTTTTTACTTTGTCGGTTGTATTTTTTTTGTGCAGTTTTTTATTTTACACTTTTTAGTTATGGTACCACCACTAAAAAGTACCCCTCAGCCAAACTTAAATACTTTATAGCCAGAGTGCATCTCATGACAATTCTAATAATCCCAAACGGTTAGATTACATTAATTTATTACAGAGTTCCGGTGCCTAACTTCAGGCTTCATCATCAAATCAGTTCGATATATTCCCCCTCTTCTTTCAGTCAGTCATCAACTACACGTGTAAACAGAGCAATTTTACTTGTTACGACGGTTTCGCTGTGATTCTATGATATGTTCCATATCTTCGAAGTTCATGATCAGATCATAACAATATTTCTATGGGACCAACTCGGAAGCATAACCTTTCAATCAAAGATAATATTTTCAAAATCGGTCCACAATTGACAGAGAAATCGATGGACATACTAAAAAAATAATAATAATAAAAATACATTCAGCCGAACATAGGACCTCCTCCAGTTTGAAGTCGGTTAAAAAGAGCTCTTTCTCGTCTACTTTTGTATTTTTTGCATTTTAGAACAATTTTAACGGAGTATCAGTGACATAATTCTGCACCAGATAAATGGGTATTTTTAACGTTGGACTGCCGGATTGTTCGAAAGAACAATACTGCAAAGAGCAATCCGCGGCCCTAGAACACAAGGGGCAACTGAAAGAACACAAGTGGGTTTTAGTTAGTAAAAGTCTAGCACTGGGATCTCGCTCCATCCAAAGTGCGAGGGATTATTTAATTATTTTCCTCGCTTTTATTGCATAATACGCATTCAAACCCGGCCAAATATTTATAACTTCCCACGAGTAAACAAAATTGTTCATAAGATTATAACGGTAAACCGTAAAGTTTCAAACCCCAACCATTCAAATATGTATTCCCAAGGTCACTTTTGTCCTAGTACTTAGGTACTTACATAACCCGGGCACAACTTCCTAAACGGCGCCTTGATATCATGATTGGTATAAGTTATCGGAATCTCGGATCCCCGTAGGCTCCGAACTCGCTGGATCCCGGGGACGACCAACTTCGCAGTATGATCCGCCATACTTCAGATATAGTGAATACTTGTTAAGTATTCAGGAGGTAATCCCTCTAACCTCATTTTATAAACGCTGTTCTATGTACGTGATCGTCTAATAGCGCAAATTTAATAGACTTGACGACTGAATTATGGAGAATGTTAGTTGGGGAACTGCATAATTAGTTTTGCATTTGTGTTTGAAGACAAACATGCAGAACTTTCGTTTTAGCATGAAAGCTGCAAGTATTTTGGGTGAAATTTCAACTTTTATCTTGGGATTTAACCCATAAACGTATAATTATAACACACACGTGCTGCATGAAAATTCTACCTATATTTTATGGAAATTGTAAGGGCAGACCTAAGGTAGGTACTTTTAAAAATATGTCACTAGCTCACCCGACAGACATTGTAAATGATAAATGATATTTATTTTGCAAATAGGTTTTTATAAACACTTTTACACGTCAATTTCTTCGTCAATTTAAACTAGATGAAGCCGGTGTTTCCTGGCTAACTACCCTGATAAGAAACACCGAAACAAACTCAGGGGTCAAAGTCTCTTTTAAAGTCATACAGCAAACATTCGTTCTGTCAAAAGTTATTGAACTCAAGGATTTTGTATATCCTACGGACTACCAAACTAAAGATTGACAGTTAGTCATAAAATTGGTAGCTAGGGACAGTTTGGATGTAATGAAGAAAAATGTGTTTTTTATAGTTCTCTTGGAGACTTTAATATATAGTTTAAAAAAAGATTGGGTGTTTTTTATGTGAAGACGTGTACCTATGTAACGGGTAATATTTTCTATAGGGTAAAAGCCGAATATTTCCCCATTTTTCAAAAAATCTCTATTAGAATAAAATTTGTACTTAAGAAGAATAATTCAACATGTATGTCAAAACATAGGTCTTCGATTTATAATAGTAGCCTGTTTTTGTAAACATAATTAATAATAGTTTCGAGTAAATCCTGTTTTACTTGACGTCTCAAAAAAAGAATAGTTGCCTACACTAGCGGATAGTTGCTTAACGTAAAAAATACTTCGGAGGATACTTGCCTCGTGCGGAGATAGACGCCTCACGATGATTTTTTAAAATAAAAAACAAATTTATATCAAATGATTTTTTTAAATAAAAATATAAAAAATAGCCTTAACATTTTTGTTCGATAACTTATTAATAAAATATTATTATTTGTAATTCGACATTCGAATTCGAAAGACATTTGACACATCTCAAACTGAAATAATCATTAGCGGAAATGTTTTTCTTTTCGTAGCGTCATCGAGGATATTCCGTACGTTTGCGATATTTTGTTGATTCCTTTTTGTTGCTATCCAACCGTTTGAACACAAGTGCTAAGTCTGTCCAGCTTATATGGTGCAGCACTACGCCTGATTTACGCCGATACTTGCGAGACATTTAGCTCACCAGGAAATGAATGCATAAAACAGTTAAGTATTTATTTTATTCAAGCTATAAGTTAAAGAAGCTATAAGTTAAAGAGTTAAAAAAAAACACATAAGATAAAAAAACTGTCTTTGCTCATGAAAGAATTTGCAACTATCCGCACAAGTAACTGAGGTGACTATCCTTTTTGACACGGATACTTGCCCTTTTTATTTGCAAAATGAATAAAAAACTATTTAGCAATAAAATGTAATAAACAGTGTAATTTAAACTCTAATTCATACAAAGAAATAAAAAGTAGATTGAAACCACAATCAGTAATAAAGCTATTCAATAGAAATTACTTACCAATACATTTTAAACGCCTGTCGAACTATCACCGCGAAAGATTTTCGCTCGCACAGACGAAACGTGTGAGTATAAACTGACGGTTTCTGTGACACTGAGGTCTGCGGGAGGGGTACTTACTATTATGGTAAAACAATAACGGCACTAACGTGCCTTGCATAGTGTATTCACAACTGGGGCAAGTATCCGGCTTTTACCCTATAAAATATACTATTTTGTGCATGTCATAATCCACACAAATCCAGCTGCATATGTACTGGCACACGACGGTAACCTTTCGCGCCGATCCGGAACGATAGGGAATGGGATGCAGTCGCCTCCTTCTGCGAAGCAGTAATGCTAGCGAAAGAGATGGCCGCAAGCGCGAGAGAATAAACATCTTCACGCACTAACCGCTGTGACAGAAGACGTCACGGGCGCCCATCTGGAACCGCAGGGCGATACCCGACGACCGTAGGCAGGAGCTTGCGGATGACGAGCAATCAGTAGCTCGCCGTCTGCCCGTCCAGTAAAGACCAAGCCTGAGTTGTCAGCGGCAAGAAGTGTTCCACGCGCGCCTCAAAGATGTGTATGTCAGCAAAACCGTAGGGGCCCAGCAGGGCCGATGCGATATCCGCTAATCTATTTTTCAGAAATTCCCTGTGGCCCGGGAATTTCTGAAAAATAGACCTGTGGTCCTACAACGTAAAACATCTGAAGGAATACAGGTGGGTTTTAGCCAATAAAAGTCTGCCACGTCCTCTCGCTCCACTATAGAGCGAATAGAGTCAATGATTGAAATGATTTCTTTTTTTTTTCTCAAAAATGATTTCCCACCTCAAAACAAGAAGAAGATGTACTGTCCCCGTCGTTGATCCGCCCAGCTGCATTCATCCTTTTACGCTCCCGGCACTACTTCACTCGATCATTCGATTGCTTTTGAGAAGCATGTATTTTTAGGGTTCCGTACCTCAAAAGGTAAAAACGGAACCCTTATAGGATCACTTTGTTGTCCGTCTGTCTGTCTGTCTGTCTGTCTGTCTGTCTGTCAAGACCTTTTTTCTCAGGAACGCGTGGAGGTATCAAGCTGAAATTCATATCAAATACTCAAGTCTATGGTCTCTTGGAGCTGTGAAAAAATCAAACTTCTAAGTCAACGCGATCAAAAGATACTCCCGTTTATGCCGCAAATTTTCGACACTCGCAAGGGAATCAAAACCTACAGGGTACTTCCCGTGAACTCAGAATCTTGAAATTTGGTATGAAGCAACGTCTTATAGCAGAGATATAGGAAAAATTACGAAAAGTATACATTTTTAGTTATATCATATAATAAAAATATTTTTAATAATTTTAAACTTACTACCCCTTTCCTCATGAACGCGTAGTGGTATTATATTGAAATTCATATCAAATACTCAAATCTATAATACCTTTAAGCTGTAACAAAATCAAACTTCTATGTCAACGCAATCAAAAGAAACAGGAATTAAAACCGCATATTTTGAAACTCGCCACTACTCGCAAGGGAATCAAAACCTACAGGGTACTTCCCGTGAACTCAGAATCTTGAAATTTGGTACGAAGCAACGTCTTATAACACAGATAAAGGAAAAATTGCGAAAAGCATAAATTTTTAGTTACATCATATAATAAAAATATTTTTAATAATTTTAAACTTATTACCCCTTTACTCATGAACGCGTAGTGGTATTATATTGAAATTCTTAACAAATACTCAAGTCTATAATATCTTTAAGCTGTAACAAAATCAAACTTCTACGTCAACGCAATCAAAAGATACAGCAATTAAAGCCGCATATTTTGAAACTCGCAACTACTCGCAAGGGAATCAAAACCTAAAGGATACTTCCAGACGACCTGGAATCTTGAAATTTGGCATGAAGCAACGTTATAAAGTACACATATAGGAAAAATTCCGAAAATCTTAAATTTTTAGTTACATCACATAGTATATTTTTTTTAATAATCATAAACTTACTAGCTGACCCAGCAAACGTTGTTCAGCGATTAAAAAAAAAAAACAGATGTTGGCCGATTCTCAGACCTACCCGATATGCACACAAAATTTCATGCAAATCGGTTCAGCCGTTTCGGAGGAGTTTGGAAACAAACACCGCAACACGAGAATTTTATATATTAGACTTGCTGACCCAGCAAACGTTGTTATGCGATTAACAAAAAAAAATAAAAAAATAGATTTTGGCCGATTCTCAGACCTACCCGATATGCACACAAAATTTCATGCAAATTGGTTCAGCCATTTCGGAGGAGTTTGGAAACAAACACCGCGACACGAGAATTTTGCTTCCCATTCCCTCTCGCTCCACACCATGGTCTGAACCAGGGGCCCGGCCCTACGAGAGGTCGCTGCCGCCGATCGCCTCCACGAGGACACGGCGATGCTCCGCCCAAGCGGGGCAGACCTCCACCGTATGCTCCACCGTGTCCTCTGGGCGATCCGCACAGTGGTGACACCCTGGCGTGTCCTCCCGCCTGATCCTGAACGGGAACCTCCCGAAACACCCGTGTCCGGTGAGGACCTGCGTCAGGCGGAACTCACGGTCACTCCTCAAAGAGGGGCACTACCGCCGCAATGGTGAAAACGGGTAGACCTACTTTTATTTATTTATTTATTTATTTAACACTTCATGCACACAAGTACAGAGGCGGACTTAATGCCAGCCTCTTTTAATTCCAGCATACGGGATGATAGCTCTAAAGAGTTTAGAAACTCCACGGGGTAGCTCGTACAATCTTCGAATGACATGACTGTATCGATGGAGTGGTACGTTGATGTATCGCTCGCTATTTCATCCAAGAGTCTTCGCGTTATCACAATGGCTTACTGCGTTGCGTCAAGTCAATGTTATCGTGATAACTTTTGAACGATTAGTCAAAATTACTTAGTGTAAAAGACAAAGTTTATCTATATTAAATACTTAAAACGACCATTTTATCAATTTTTATAAGAATTTGACAGATATTCTAAAATGTGCATGGTAAAAAATGTATCCAATTTAATTGTATTCATGGCTCAGTATTTTGCATATAGTGGCTACCACATAAGAGATAGATATATGCTATCGCGGACTTTTATTTAGAACTATTTAAGATAAACAAACTTACAGTACATTAACTTCATGTAACTCCAACGGTATAGGCAGCGCACGCCAAGATAGCTCTCAGGGAGCAAGAAATTTTCAGACTTACCTAATACTTATCGTTATATTAGACCAAAAATACACAAAACCTTTATAAATTGTAGCCTATATGTTATTCTGATGTATAATCTGTATTCATGTAAAGTTTCATCTAAATCAGTTCTGTCGTTTAGGCGTGAAAGAGCCACAAACATACATACCAACATTTATCCATCCTCAAAAACTTTCACATTTATAATATTAGTAAGATATATATATGTATATATATATAGGTAAGTAAGAAGTAAGATTGTTGGTTATTATCATAGATTATACATATTATACGGTTATTATCAAACAGCTTGCTTGTATTGTTTTTACTGGCGAAGTGGGATGGGATGGGACGCTTGATGGCGCGTGAGTCACGCGGGCCGCGGGCGCGGGCGCGGGGACAGGCGGTTAGCCAAGGGAAGGGGTACCGAGGTACAGCGAGCGGCAACCGTGCGCCATACGCACGAGCGCCCGGATGCTGTGCGCACGTGTACCGAAATAAGTAAAATTTGCAACAATTTCTCGTTGATTTTGTTTTTGTTGTTTTGTTTTGTTCGTTGGTTTTGTTGTTTTGTTGTTTTGTTTGTTGTTTGTTGGTGCTCGTTGTTGTTGTTGTTTTGTTTCTGCTTTGATTTTCAATTACAAAACTTTGTAAAGATATAATTATGGCTACAGTTGCATTAATCGTCAACGAAAATACTATTTTACATAATATAATACCTATGCCTCCCGATGGAAGTTGTTTATTTCATGCAATAGCGTTTTCTATTTACAATTCCATTAATTTTGATCAAACACAATTACTAAGAACTACAATAGTTAATTATATTTATAATAACTGGGACGAGTTTAATTTGTATACAAGCAATGCACGGGGAGATCCTTTCTCTTCACGACAAGAGTACAAAGCTACGATGCTCCGATCTACCAGTTATGGCGGTACTGCTGAGGTGAAGGCAGCAGGATTTTTGTATCCAGCGAAGTTCGAAGTTTATGAACGTAATACGGGTATTCTGAGGGGTGTATTTGGCAGAGAAGGATATGCAATAAAGCGTTTACTTCTTTCAGGTAATTTATCATCGGGTCATTATGATTTTTGTTCACCAATAGGGTCCGAAGGATTAATAAATAATACATACGATAATACGCAGGAAAGCTTGGTAAATAAAACAAAAGATTCAAAGGTTGGTCGTCCAAGACGTAATAAAGGTGGTCGTCCAAAAAAGTCTGAAAAGTCCCGCTCAGAACAAGTACTTGAAGCTAAACAGAAACATAAGCAAACTCAACCTAAAATTAATAGGCCAGCTGTGGCGAATCATACGGCGATGGACCTCGAGGAATCTCAAGGCCAGCATCTTCGGGTCAATAACGAACTCGTAATCCCTGCTACCTCAGTGTGCTCTATGACCTATACATCTAAATCACTTACGCCAATATCCATGACGTATACTCCTAAACATGCTGAGTCTTTAGTAGCTTCTAAGTCTGGTGATACAGTTTCTCAAAAAAATCTTTCTGTTCCTCGTAAACGAAAATCGTCAGAAGAGCTTAAAAAATATAACAAAGAGAAAAAACGTGTATCGAGAAAAAAAGAAGACGTTGAAATTAAGGAGAGAATAAGAAACAGACTGTCAAAGAGATTACAAAGGTCACAAAAATCTACAAGAATACGTGACAATATACGTGCTCGTGACACGGCTGCTCATCGTTTTTTACGCAAGGACTCTCTATACAGAGAAAATGAACGAGCTCGTGATACTGCTGCTCATCGTGTGTTACGCGAGGACCCTGTATACAGAGAAATGAACGAGCTCGTGACACTGCTACTCATCGTGTGTTACGCGAGGACTCTGTATACAGAGAAAATGAACGAGCTCGTGACACTGCTACTCATCGTGTGTTACGCGAGGACTCTGTATACAGAGAAAATGAACAAGCTCGTGATACTGCTACTCATCGTGTATTACGCGAGGACTCTGTATACAGAGAAAATGAACGAGCTCGTGACACTGCTGCTCATCGTGTGTTACGCGAGGATTCAATATACAGGGATGAAGAGCAAGTTCATAATACAATTGAACATCAATTAAATAGGCAGGATTCAGATTATGTTGAACGTGAGAAAGAGACGCGTAATTTTAGAAAAAATACTTATCTACGTGATTGGATGGCCATACGTCAAAATTTTTTTGATAATATCGCAGATGGTCACACGAATGTCTGTTCCTGTTGCGGTCGTTTGTGGCACAAAAATTCGCTTAGAGTTATGAGAAAAGATCAGTTGCCTAAAACATTTTCAGATCAAAACCTAAATGATTTATTTCTAATCAATACATCTGGTGACTGTGGTTCATTTTGTTACACGTGTCAAAAATATCTAAAAGAAGGCAAAATACCACGGCTTTCCATGTATAATGGTTTAACTTATCCTGTAATTCCAGATGTTCTGCAACAACTTACTCCACTTGAGGAACGTATTGTATCACCTCGACATATATTCCTTAAAATAGTTAGGCGAGGTCAAGGTCTCGGTTTTCAACATGGATTGGTAGGGAATGTAGTGAACGTTCCAGTCGATGTTAACACTATGGTCTCAGCGTTACCAAGGCATGCATCTGATAGTCATATAATAACACTTGTTTTGAAGCGAAAAATGTGCTACAAACACGGTCGTCAAGAGCGTATTCGTCCTGCAATAGTGAGAGAAGCTGCAAAATATTTAGTCCAGACAGAATTATTTAAAGAATTAAAAATTACATATGATGATAACTGGGCATACGACGACGAAGTTGACGCTGATGATGATCGTATAGATAACAATGAATGCACATGTGAACCTGATGAGTTAATAGATGAACCTGTAAATCCCGGTAATGCTGAAACTTTACTTGATAATGAGCACGATGTCGTCATAACAATGGCACCCGGTGAGGGTAAGTACCCGCTGTCACTACTGTATGACGATTTTCTTGAAGAATTAGCTTTCATTAAGGTTCATGGTGGCATTAAAAGGCAGTTTAAAATAAAACTAAGTTCATCTGAGATAATGAAATCCGAAATAAGTCGGCATGATAGAAGGGCTATGCGGTCAGATTATTTGTTTACTTTATTAAAGAAACAACAGATGACCCAAATAGGTGGACACATAGCTACTTGTCTTCGAAAGAAAACCGTCAACGGCGCTCCTATTTTAGTAAACAACCTTCTTAATAACGACTACCTACAGAACCTCATTCAGCATGATGATGGATATAGAATTCTTAGTAGTGTGAGAAATTCCCCAGCACACTGGGAAGAAGAAAAGAAAAAATTGTTAGCAATGATTCGGCAGTTCGGTGTCCCCACATTGTTTATGACGATATCAGCAGCTGAAACACAATGGCCTCATTTAATAAAACAGCTTAAAAGCACAGTTGACAAAGAGGAAGTCTCTGTTGAGGAATCACAAAATATTCCATACGCAGAAAAAGTGCGACTCATTCAGTCCGACCCATTTATATGTGCTACTTTTTTCGAAACACGTTATAAAGAATTAAAAAGAACATGGCTGTCTCCCGTTGGGCCTTTTGGTGACCGTAAAATAAACCATCAATACCATCGAATAGAATTCCAAAACAGAGGTTCTCCTCATGCCCATATGATGTTGTGGATAGAAGATGCGCCTATCTTCATTCCTGGAGATCAATCATCAACTGAAAGGGTTATAATGTTTGTTGACCAAATCATATCCTGCAATAGTGAAGAATTAGATGAAGACTTAGTTAAGCTACAAACTCACAAACACACACATTCATGTCATCCCAAGCCAAGTCGCCCTTGTAGGTTTGGAATACCTTTTTTTCCAATGGATAAGACACGTCTTCTAACACCCCTGGAAGAAGATAATCCAAGACTAAAAGAATGGAAAGAAATATCTAAAAAGTTAAAGGACGACTTGGTGAATATTCCGCCACATTTAACATTTGATGAGTACTTAGCATCGACAGAATTAAATATCGAAAAATACATATGCGCAGTTAGATCAACACTTAAACGGCCCAAAATATATCTACAGAGACGCCCAAAAGACGTCATGGTTAATCCATTTTGCAAAAAAGTATTGGAATTACAGCGAGCTAATATGGATTGCCAATTTATACTAGATCCATTTGCCTGTTCCGTTTATATTGTCGATTATATTAACAAAGCTGATCGAGGCATGTCAAATTTACTAAGAGCGGCGGTGGAAGAGGCCAAAAGTGGCAATAGTAGCATAAGAGACTCTCTACGCGCTATATCAAAAGTATTTCTAAATTCTTCAGAAATTTCTGCCCAAGAGGCAATTTACTGTCTGGCGGGACTTCCCATGTCACAAGCCTCTGAGAGCGATGTTTACATAAACACAGGACACCCCAATGAACGAGTGGGTATTTTAAAATCTTTAATAGATTTGCAGTCCTTGGATCCATCGTCCACAGACATATTTAAAAAAAAATTACTGGATTATTATGAAAATCGGCCACGTGATCAAACGTTTGATACAATGAGTTTAGCTTACTTTGCTGCGTATTATACTTTTTCAACTAAAATCTCGTGTACACATGAAGGTGAAAACACTGACCATGAATGTATAGGAAATTGGATTGAGTTGTTAAATAACGATGGATATGTGCGAAAAAGAAGAAAACCCAGGGTCATACGTTTCCGAAGATATAATAGAGCTCAAGATCCTGATAATTTCTACAGGGAGCAGCTAATGTTATACACAAACTGGAGGGATGAAATTACTGAATTGGTCAACGACATTATAAACCTCGAACAGAAATTTATTGAACTTAGTGATGAAATCCGTTCTGAAAATCTTCAATTTAATCGCTTGGGGGGGCCAGATGAGTTTGAGGCATTGTTGGATGCAATTCGTAACGTAGATAAAGATGAAGAGGATGAGGATAGTGCAGTGAAAGAAAAAGCTCGTCCTTTAGATGATTATGAATTAGAAACACAAGAAGGTGATCCAGATCATTGTCTACAGTTACATGGAAATCAATCGGATTTAGTAGGAGGAGCGATTGCTCAACCAGCAGTATTGTGTGAAGATGATGTATTGAGTTTAGTTAGAATATTTAATTGTGATCAAAGACATTTTGTATTACATGTAGGACATATTTTCACTCAAGAATCACCACCACCTTTTTATTATTTTGTTAGTGGTGGAGCTGGCGTGGGCAAAAGTTTGTTAATTAAGGGCTTGTATCAATATTTAATGCTTATGTTCAATAGAGTTCCGGGTGTAAATCCTGATGATGCTAGAATTTTACTTTGTGCATACACGGGAAAAGCTGCTTTTGGAATCGGTGGTCAAACTGTACACAGTACGTTTGGACTTCCAGTATCCCAGTGTGGCCAAACAATGCCCGAATTATCAGCAAGCACCGCGAATACCTTAGCATGTAAACTTGCAAAAGTAAGATTAATTATTTTGGATGAAATATCTATGCTAGGGAGTAGAACTCTGAACCAAATTAAGCTGTTGATCCCCGCACGAACGCCGGCTCTCGGGCGCCATTGTCTTACTATTGTGTCTCTAATTACACTACTCAACGAGTTATTAGGAGATTGCAGCAAATATTTCACACAGATACGCTATTTGCTGGTATGTCTATTATAAGCGTCGGGGACTTCAATCAGTTACCACCGGTAGGAGACAACTGGGTTTTTCAGCCAAACAGTAGTCGAAATCCATTGGCACCCCTTGCTGGCGCTCCGTTGTGGGAACCATTCCGTCTCTTTATGATGACTAAAATAATACGGCAAAGAGATGATCTGGCATTTGCAATAGCCTTAAACAATATGGCTGTCGGTCGGATGACTTCTATGGATATAGAGTTAATAAATTCTAGATGTCACAGTATTAATACTTTACCTATTGAGGCACATGGAGCGATACACTTATTTGCAACCAACAATGAAGTCGACAAATACAATAATCAAGTATTGTCTCTAATGAACACTGAAGGGTCCTCGGTTAAAGCACTTGATGTGGTTTCTGGAGCACCAAATCCGCAAGCTGCTAGAAAAGCCTTGCAATCTGTAAATGCTCTAGCTACAATGCAGACCTATGGTCTTCCTAAGAACTTGTTTTTACGAGTAGGTGCACGTTATATGATAACTGTGAATATTGACACTACGGATGGCCTTGTGAATGGTACTACCGGAATATTGAAGGCTATAGATTACGGTCGACACAAGGAGACAAGTGAAAAGCGGCCTTTACGTATTTGGGTTCTGTTCGATAAAAGTACGGGAATAGCTACAAGAAGTAAATGTCAAGTAACTTCTCGGAAACATCGTCAATATCTCAATTCGTATTGGACGCCATTAGATGCTGTCACTTATACTGTGAAAAGGTGGAAATCGTCAAATCTTATAGTGCAGCGTACTCAGTTTCCAATAGTACCAGCAGAAGGTATTACAATTCATAAGTCGCAAGGTGCAACCTTAGAAAAACTTGTGATTCATATTTCTAAAAATGTAAAAAGATCGATGTTGTATGTAGCTTGTTCTAGAGCAACGTCATCGTCTGGACTATTTTTAGTCGTGAATTCAGGTGGATTCAAACCTCCCTCTGAAATATCAGAATCGAGTGCTGTAAGTATAGAAATGAAACGACTAGAGCAAAACAAATTGGTTCCATATTTTAATTTTTTGCAAACACCTGAAGATAATGCAGTTCAAATTGTATTTCATAACGTGCAGTCATTACGCAAACATTTTTCAGACGTCATCGTAGATCCGATTATTCATTCCTCCCATGCAGCATTGTTTGTTGAAACCTGGGGATGTCGTAGAGACACTTTTGAACTTGATGGTTTTTATGAGGTCTGCAGAGTAGATGGTCCAGCTATATCTAATGCAAATCCAGGTTGGGGATCTATCGCGTATGTACGTCGCAATCTTAAGGATGCCGTGACAGATGGATCATGTAAAAGATATTATTTAAATAACCCAGGCGATGCCAACGGCCATTGTGAATGCTTGCATTTTGAAATGTTTAATGTCAGAGTGATAACTGTATATAGGTCACCACAATGTCAAATTAATGTTGCAATAGAATGCATAAATACAACAATATACGGCAGCAACCTCAATAGGTATACTTCATGTTCTCGTTTGATAGTTGTGGGAGACTTCAATATCAATTTTAGAATGAATCCCCAAAATGGAATTTCCACATATTTTTCATCCATAAACATGTTTCCGTTAATAAACACTAGCACTACACGAAGTAGTACAACTATAGATAACGTTTTTTCGAACTTCAATGTTCAATGTGGTACTATTCATACCTTTTTCAGTCACCATTTACAGATCTGGTTCAAATTTAATACTTAATTATTAGTATTTTTGAACTAGATTTCTAAATAGTGACTAAAAAACTTTATAAATAAATAACTTTGATAAAATAATTTTTACAAGGCTAGTGTTACGTATTTCATTTATATTAAAAAAAAAAGAAAAAATAATAAAAAAAAATATTAATAAATACCTATATGTTAATACAAAATAAAGGATTACTGAGAGACCTTTGTCTTACATTTTATGCTCCTCCAGCTCAAACTCAAACTCAAAGCATTTATTTCAAATAAACCATTTACAGGCACTTTTGAATTGTCAATAAGTCGGTCAGTCAGAAAAAGGAAGCTAGTTGCACATTCCAAGGAGTAGATCTCGATGGAGAAGAACGTGCAAGAAACTCCATGGACACTCTTTTAAACCATGATTATGTATTACAGAAATTCTGGTTACATGTCTTATTACTTCTAATATATGAGAACAATGCTAATTAAAAATTACATTAACAATAAAATTAAAATAAGCTAGTGGCAGTTGAGAGATGACCAGTCTCAACTGATGGCACCCGTTCACGAACATGACGCGTGGATCAGCACTACTCAGCTCAACCATATTGAAGGGAACCGAATGACCCAACACACGTGCCACCATCAGCGAGACATTTGAGTGAGCATGACAAACTCTCAATTGCCATGCTCGACAATGTCAAAAAAAAAAAACAAAAACAGTTACATTACAGTTACTCATATTTACAAAATAAATAAAAAATGCTTCGAAGTTATACAATACTATAACTTTTCAAAAGTTAAAAATAAAAAGATTAAACATTTACTCCAAAAAAAAAAAAATACGATTTAAAAAAAAAAAAAAAAACAATGTTTATAAAAATAAAAGGGAGAGCATCTCTTCCAAATATAAAATAAAAGAAAACTAATTAGTGGACCCAAGTGGCTGTGACTGTGGAGCAGGACCAGCATTAAGCCAAGCTTTTTTATCAAGGATATAATCCTCTAATTTATAATATGCTTGTCTACATAGTGTGCGTTTTATGCATGTTTTAAATTTTGTCTCGTTCAGTTGTAGAATCCGCAGTGGTATTTTATTATAAAATTTTACACAATTCCCCATAAAAGAATTTCGTACCTTAGCCAATCTAAACCGAGATTGATCCAAATTGTGCCTATTTCTAGAATTAAAATTATGTCTATCACTTCTCTTCTTAAAGAGATGAAGATTTTTCCGAACATACATAATGTTTTCATATATGTATTGACAAGGTACCGTCAGCTTTCCACATTGTTATGTTATGGATTTCATTTAGCAATAAAAATACCATAACTTTTACTTATATACCTACAGGTTTGTACGGAACCCTCGGTGCGCGAGTCTGACTCGCACTTGGCCGGTTTTTTTTTATTTTAACATTAACTATTTTACATTAATGTATGCAATCAATAGATATTGATGAGATCTAAAGAACGAACATTGCAGCTTCTCTAAGTCAAAAGGCGCTGCCCCTCCAAATAGCGCGATGCGTCATTGTCCTCCATTGTTTGATCCTTTAGCTATCTTGTGGTATAATTAAATTTTTGATAGAGATGGTAGAACTGTAGCAGCAACACCAAACTGTATCCCCCGATGTTGTTATCATTCGTTTATTTAATTGCCTCCAACCATAAAAGCAATTTTAAAGATGTACATTCACGTCAATAAGTTCATCCAAATTGATCGATATAGATGGCTTATGCTATCCGTCCAATAGTGTTTGTACTGTTTTAGTTATTAATAATCTCTTATATGGCTTAAAATTCTCTTAATATCATGGTTGTTAAAAATATTTGTTTTAGATGACTCCGATTTCATCCTGACGTTTCCAGTTCTTCCTTGAATGTTGTACAGTATTTTATTCCCTCGTAGAGTGAGAACAGCTGAACCGGTTTTGATAAATGAGGTATCATTGAATTCGTATCAGCGTCGCAAGTATCATTGCATTTGTATCAATGTCGAAGTCACTGGGGAAAACTTTAGCAAGAAGAACATTTCCTACAAATATAAACATGAGAAAACGCTTGTGAAAATATGTACCTCTTCTGTTGCTTTTATATGTACCTAAATCGATCCTCTACGCATTTACAGGTAAGATAAACAGTGCATTTATTCAGGAGAGAGAAGCCGTTTTTGTAATTTTTAATGATATACATAAGTAATTTGTGAAACACTTTTAACAGATGATTTCGTATTATGTAATCAGTTTAAGATCACAGTACTAGACGCTGGATGTATACCTACCCTAGCTTGGACCGTACTTTTTACTTTTTAATTGATATAATCCAGTGCTTGACTGCGATCCCACGTTCCGATAACAGTAGAATATTTTTTTTTAAATATATGTTGTTGCTTTTTTATTGAAATTTTTAAACATATAATTTATCTGTACATCGAAATGAATTATAAACTTGATAATGTAATTATTTTATTTCTACTAGCAGAAAACTAACCAGTATAGAAAAAAGAGACAAAAACAGATAATATTTTTTGGTTAATAAACTCCGTGCAAAGGAAGGACTACTTATTTCGAAAAATTCATCAAATACCAAAATACATTCTTTAAATTATGTACATAAGGTAAAATTTTTCTTAATCCCGGAAATGAATTGAATACCTTCGGGTCGCAGGCGTGCTCCAATTATTTGGTCCTGTCATACGATTTATCATTTTTGGAATAAATTTCCTGTTTCTCATCATAAATATTACAATATAATGGCAGAATTAAATCTTCCTATTATCTCAAACATCATATAATGGATCTGATACTGTTCAAAATAATTAAAAATTATTCAGAACAACGATCAAATTAGGAAGATAGACAAATAAATATAATAAGTGTAGTTGTCATTTTTATTTTAACCGAAAATAAAATAAAAAAGTGTGACGAAGGCGTAGGTATTTCGTCCACTCTATCACGTAAATAAAAAATTATATAAAATATTACCCAATTTAATGTCCTTGAATAATAATCGTAGTACCAATGTATTGTACTGTCTTTATACATAAAATTCTTCTGTATGTGTGTTTGTCACCTAACTCTTAGTAAAAATTGGTCCAGCTGCTAAAGAAGAGATCAGTAACTTACACATGTACTGAAGAATTATATTAGTATATATAAATATATTCAAATTGACGGCATGGTTAACGCTATACCTAAGCGATCTGCACATGTACACTACGTTTAGCCAGTTCGATTTTCGCAAGAATAAAGTACTTACACCCAGAGTCGAAACGGCGACGGCGTATCTTTAAGCCATACAATGTATGGCTTAAAGATACGCCGTTTCGACTCTGGGTGTCTTGTGTATATGACTTTACATGTAATAGGAATTACTCTTGTATTTTGCCCAGTTTTTAGGGTTCCGTAGCCAAATGGCAAAAAACGGAACCCCTTATGGATTCGTGATGTCTGTCTGTCCGTCCGTATGTCACAGCCACTTTTTTCCAAAACTATAAGAACTATGCTGTTGAAACTTGGTAAGTAGATGTATTCTGTAAACCGCATTATGATTTTCACACAAAAATAGAAAAAAAAACAATAAATTTTGGGGGTTTCCCTACTTAGAACTGAAACTCAAAAAATTTTTTTCATCAAAGCCGTGTGGGGTATCTACGGATAGGCCTTCAAAAATAATATTGAGGTTTCTAATATAATTTTATTTCTAAATTGAATAGTTTACGCGGGAGTCACTTCCAAAGTGGTAAAATGTGTCGTCGCCCCCCCTCCCTGTAACTTCTAAAATAAGAAAATGATAAAACTAAAAAAATATATGATGTACATTACCATGCAAACTTCCACCGAAAATGAGTTTGAACGAGAGTAAGTAGTTGTTGCTAAAAACTGGGCAAGTGCGAGTCAGACTTGCGCACTGAGGGTTCCGTACAAACTTGAAAGGTGAATTGCGGTTTACGATTTATGACGTAGCTGTTGATCCCCGCATTAACGCCGGCGTTCACGCGCCATTGTCTTTCTATTGTGTCTCTAATTACGCTAATCAAAAGGTTAAAAAAAACTACTTACTAGATCTCGTCCAAACTAATTTTCGGTATGAGTGCAGAAAGTTTGTCATTGCAACCAAGGCAGAATTCGCACAAGCCGTAGGCGAGTGTGTTATGGAGCCCAGGGCTGCTGTGATAAATTAGCACATGTTTCAAACGATTTTTTTCAATACACTTACGAAGAAATGAATAAACAGGGGTTGGCCGGCGACTAGACGGGGTCGACGCGCATCCAACCTGATACAATAAATGTAATAAAATTGTGGCGGGGGAGAGCATGCGCACTTTTCTGCACTAGTGCGGAAAAATTATTTAAGCACTTCTTTCCTGAGCAAAGTTATAGAACGTTTAAACTCTGACGTTTAAATAAATCATATCAGCATTATACAATCAAAAAAATGGGAATAAAATACAGAATTCAATTTTAATATACTCGTGAGTAAGTTGAATGGAGAAAATGATACATAAGTCAACCATTTTCTATACGAGATTGAGTTAAACCGATTGCATTAAGCTTTAGCGTTTCTATCTCCAGTAAGCTCCAGCAGTTTGCATTTAGCTTGTTAACTAGCCAGCCATCCTGATCCCAAGCTAAGCTGTATATCGATCAAACGCCTTACTTGTGGGCTACTAGACTCCAACATTACCAATCTACACAACTGCCACGAAACCTGAATACTACTTACAACTATGGAAAGCAATTACAACTTGCTGCGCGTGATGTAGCACACACAAGCCAGAATTTACTCGAACCAAAGCGAAATTATACATCTTAATAATACTCTCAAACTTACAATGTCTACAATTATTAGGTAACTACTTACAATAAAGTAATCAACTTTTCACAAAACGCTTAAAGTGTTCTTACTTTCGAACCAATTAGCATTCGTCTAATTTATATAATTGGAGAGTTCCAAAAGTTAATTTAATTAACGAACAAATAAGTGCTAAACATTTGCTTACATGACGATAGCTGAAACTTTTCCTTGTTCAAAGATGTCATTATGTATAATTAGTTAAAAGCCGGTCGCTTCTGAATTTTAATAAGAAACTTTCGAGCTGTCGTAGTTGTTATAACTTCAGCGTATGCCGTTAAATAGTTCTTTCTCATTTTTCAAAGGAAGTTATTAAACAAGTTCAGATAGCGAACTTAATCTTAAGTATTCTCATTGGTTATGAAACTTGGGAGCTACTTAAAGTAAACTTAAAAGTCTAAAAGCACCTTTATAAGTACCCGAGGGCTTGGAAAGTTTATTTCCTGTGTGACATCAGCCATAAGTGTATGAGGTGAGGTGCTGGAAACAAATCTTACATTTTAGGCCTGTAAAGTGGAAACCTCTTTGCCCTTTTAAGGCTCGCACACCCGTCGCCTTTGGAGTTCCATTTTCTTTTTATATGACGTAATTACTTTATGTAGATACCTACCCTCCAGTTATACACAAGTACGCAAAATTACTTGTATTTCTAAATTTTTCTTCCAGTAAGTATATGTCGGCGTATGATCGCCATCGGTGTCGACGTCACACAAAATACACAGTCACAATAATATAGATTGGCAGGAAGTGATAATAAAGAAATACCTTACTCCAGTTCAAGGTGTTTATTCCATGGGCGGCGAAAGAGTGCCTTTCTAATCACATTACATCGGTTTTTATACACAGAAATTGACAAGCATAAAAATTCACTATGAAGGTAGAAAAATATTTAAAATAAATAAACGAAACGGAAATTGTCACAATAAATTCTTATTTAAATGTGACCGGATGCTCTGATATTTTAAAGAAATAAAAAGGAAGTGGTCAGGTTAAATCCTCACAAGCTTAACCGGATGCTACAATATTTTTAAGAATTAGAAAGGAAGTCGTCATTTAATTTGACATAAATTGAACAGGATGTTGCAATATTTAAAGTAATTCGAAAGGAAGTTATCAATTGAAATCCTTGTATAAATTCAACAGGATGTCGTAATATTTTAAATAATCGAAAGGGAAGTTATCAAATTAAATCCTTAAATACATTCAACAGGATGTTGCAATATTAAAATAAATAAACAGGAAGTGATCAAATTAAACACTTATCAAATAATGGTTTTGCGCCCATACGGCCATTCTGATCTCAGCGCGCTCTCTGCGCTGTACAGGAATTTTCATCAATTCAGATCACTCACATTAGGTTTAATCTTCATTATAGAGCATCCGATATTCAGAAATAAGAAACGTTTACTTCAAACCGATCAATTACAGGCACCCTTGAACTGTCAGTCAAAAAAAACAAGTGAATCTAAATCGCACGTTCCAAAGCGTAGATCTCTATGGAGAAGAACGTGCAAGAAACTCCATGGACACTCTTTTAAATCATATTATGAGTTACATAAATCCTGGTTACAACTTTGTCGCTTCTAATATGTGAGCACAATGTAGATAAGTAATAATAATTAAAAAAACGAATTAAAAAAATAGAAATTAAACTAAGAAAAAGGCAGCTAAGAGATGACTAGTCTCAACTGACGGCACCCGTTCACGAGCATGACGCGTGCCCCACTCAGCTCAACCATTTTGAAGATAACTGAATGACCCAATAACACGTGCCACCATCAGCGAGACATTTGAGTGAACATGACAAACTCTCAACTGCACTGCTCATAAAGTCAAACAGTTGTAACCTAATAAAAATGCTTCATTGTACTTCACATTCACAAAACTTGAAAAAGTGCTTCTACATTCTATAATCATTTTACATAAAATCGGCGTCACCCATATCAGGTTAGCCATAAAATTACACAGCATCAAACATTTTATCGGCGTCACCCATATAGGGTTAGCCCAAAATCAATCAGTATCAAACATCTTATCGGCGTCACCCACATAGGGTTAGCCCAAAATTACACAGCATCCAACATTTTATTGGCGTCACCCATATAGGGTTAGCCCAAAATCAATCAGTATCAAACATCTTATCGGCGTCACCCACATAGGGTTAGCCCAAAATTACACAGCATCAAACATCTTATCGGCGTCACCCACATAGGGTTAGCCCAAAATTACACAGCATCAAACATTTTATCAGCGTCACCCACATAGGGTTAGCCAAAAATTACAGTATCAAACATTTTATCAGCGTCACCCACATAGGGTTAGCCAAAAATTACAGTATCAAATATTTGGTGTGAATTGGCTGATTGGCATTACACGGCATCAGTCGCCTTCTAGCCCTAATTCGGCATCACCCGCCTAGGATCTAGCCATACCAAATGGCATCACCCGCTTGGATATAGCCCCCTAACTAGCATCACCCGCCTTGGATCTAGCCATACCTCATGGCATCACCCGCATTGGATCAGCTCTTAGACAGGGAAAAAGGATACGCATGGTGGCCAGCCAGCGTAATAGGTGGGAAAGGGACTAATTAATCTAATAAATCTAAGATCGCGCTTAAAGAATGGTTAATGGTTTGAATAGATTCGAATAAGAAATCAATATAATTTATTTCATAGCAATTAGCCAATTCACATTTAAAAAAACCTATCTACGGCATCACCCGCCTTGGATCTAGCCATATTCCTTCATGGCATCACCCGCATAGGATATAGCCCCCCTAACAGCATCACCCGCCTTGGATCTAGCCATCTCTTATGGCATCACCCGCATAGGATCAGCTCTAGACCGGGAAAAAGGATACGCTGGTGATCATTCAACGTAATAGGTGGGAAAAGGGACTAGTTAATGCGATAAATCTAATTCACAAATTCTCCGCCCATACGGTCGGTTCATTATAATCTAAAACTCAGATTCATGAACAGCGATTTTTCGGAACATCTTAAATAATAACTGTAACCATGCTTCACTTTATAGCACTATTTAGCAATACTTGTAAAATTTTAATAGAAACTTCTAAATCTTTGATCAAATTTTGCCATTGTCTTTCGTGCCGATACAGTAAGACATCCTTTTTCAAAATATCTCATTTCATCTTTGTTCGTATCAAATCTTAACTTGCCTCGAAATTATCGCTCGTCCATCCTTAATTTACATGAAAGCTTAAAACACAGTGGCAATACGTTAAAGCAACACAAACATGGGAAACTCACGTACTTTTTGACGTAAAATAAGTATAGTCAACTGCAAATCTCTAATTGCCACTGTTTATGAAGCTCTTCAAATGTCAACCTGACAGTTTGCCCGACCAGCATCGTTAGCTATTTATTAGATGTGTGGATTGTGATAATCAATACCCGGGAGGGTCTTTTTTAATTTAATCGGACTAATTTGGTCTGATTATAACTATATAGTTATCAACACCAATTCAAACGATTACCGTTTATTTGTAAGGTTTACCGTTACTTTTTCTAATATTATTTCGTTTAGAAGGCTATATATTTAACTAATATTGAAGATGTGACGATTTGAATTTTATCAAAGCGCAACGCAATTACCAATCCTATCAACAAAACTAAGTTGCTCAATTGTGTCCAGCTCTTGTTTTATGAGATGCCAGCCGTTATGATTAATCGTAGAATTACTTTTGGAACAAGATATCAACTTATTGCAACAGGATATCCTCATTATAAATTTAACAGGGACTTGCACTTTACCAGCGACTTCATTCGCGAGAAAACCTTAACAACCCTTAAACCGTATTTTGAGGGTAGTTTTAAAGAACTAATAATTACAGTCTTTACTATTAATTTTGATTAGAATTTGTGCTAAGTTTTAAGTTTATTAACCCAAAGAGCAAGATTCACCCACACAACCTTTGACATCTCCCAAATCGTTTTATGGGATAGTTTTGAAAAACGAATAACGAAACCTTTTTAGCTAAGATTCCTCCTTAGTACGACGCAAGGCAGAGGAGGATCAACGGTGTACTCTGTTCCTGTTTGAAAGAACTATACAAGAAGTGGCCCAAATGTTATGTGTTTCACAATTGGATTTTTTTAAAAATTTGCTTCAGAAAAATAGAGGTTTTAAACGTTTGCAAATTAATATTGATTTTAGACTCGATTCAATTGCTCTAACAATTGATCCAACAATTGATCCAACCCCAACAATCAACCCAACAATCCATTCAGTCGATCCTACAACCCAACAATGTTTGAATCGAACTATCAAACCCAGTACTTACAAAAAAAAATTTACACAGGATTGAAATCAATTCAATTTTGACAGATGTTTTTACAAAAAACTCAAAATTTCACTTTCAGGTGGTTGATTTCAATCTTTCGTTATTTCGTTTATGAAAACAAGAATTCTTTCTAGCAATATTTAAAATCGACTAATTTGCGGTTTTTCGGAGCCGTCTCCGTGAAAACTTTGCGGAAATACTACGTTCAGAAGCATTGAAAACGAATGGAACACTGACCCGACGAGTCAGGACTAAGAATGTCATTTTCAAATGACAGTTACAAAAACGACAACGACAGCTATTAAAAACAATAATGACAGCTACTAAAAAACGACAATGACAGCTACTAAAATCGACAATGACAGCTACCAAAATCGACAATGACAGCTACTAAAATCGACAATGACAGCTACTAAAATCGACAACAATACCTACTATAAACGAAGGTTTTTTGGTTTAAATAATTTATGTTTGTACCGTTAGTTTTTGATTGGTTACGTTTACGGAAAGTTTTGAAAATGGAGACTAGTGTGGGCAAAGAGTCAGGAGTGTTAAACTACAATACACATTTCATAAAATCAGGATAAATACCAGTGACAAGAGAAACAATTACCTCACCAGCTGTTGCTTCTAGCTGCACTCACTTGAAGAGCGTCCATACCTTGGTTGCGTAAACCGCGTGGCTGCTCGCCTGCTCCAACGTGCAGTCGCGCCACCACTGGACGTCGTCAGCATACCGGAACTCTTCGCCAAACGTCTGAATCAGGTCCTGCTTGACTTGCTCCCATGTGGTATATTGCAGAGACCACGTGTTAGCCCAGGTCTTCGGTCTTCCTTTCAGTATGCCAATAGTTGTAATGATTTCGTCAACATTGGCACACCAGTCCTTGATGTGAGCGCCCACCTCGGAATCCAATGGCAGTAGGTAGGAATTGCCATAATCCCGAGAAGGCACAAGGGTAGCGGACAGTGCTGCAGTCACGGCACTTGACCCGGAATCCAGAGGACTTCAGTAGGAGCGGGCTGGATCCCACCGCTGCTGTCGGCGTATGATCGCCATCGGTGTCGACGTCACACAAAATACACAGTCACAATAATATAGATTGGCAGGAAGTGATAATAAAGAAATACCTTACTCCAGTTCAAGGTGTTTATTCCATGGGCGGCGAAAGAGTGCCTTTCTAATCACATTACATCGGTTTTTATACACAGAAATTGACAAGCATAAAAATTCACTATGAAGGTAGAAAAATATTTAAAATAAATAAACGAAACGGAAATTGTCACAATAAATTCTTATTTAAATGTGACCGGATGCTCTGATATTTTAAAGAAATAAAAAGGAAGTGGTCAGGTTAAATCCTCACAAGCTTAACCGGATGCTACAATATTTTTAAGAATTAGAAAGGAAGTCGTCATTTAATTTGACATAAATTGAACAGGATGTTGCAATATTTAAAGTAATTCGAAAGGAAGTTATCAATTGAAATCCTTGTATAAATTCAACAGGATGTCGTAATATTTTAAATAATCGAAAGGGAAGTTATCAAATTAAATCCTTAAATACATTCAACAGGATGTTGCAATATTAAAATAAATAAACAGGAAGTGATCAAATTAAACACTTATCAAATAATGGTTTTGCGCCCATATATACATCCCCAATGTTGATATGTCTTGAACAGATTTCAGAGGCCAAAACGTTTTCTAAAGACATTTCATATATTCTATTTAAGTCTATTTTACAGTGTGATCATAATAAACTAGAATTTCTGTGAAAGCATCTACGAGAAAAATATATGGTCCAATGTATAAAAGAAATTGAATTACTATGGCGCTTATAAATGATAGATATGCAATATCCAGCACGCGGAGTTTATTTTATGATGGTCCTAGATATAACAAAAAATGCGCTTCGCTTACTTAATAAAGAATAAATGCGATACATTAATACTAAAGTAGTTTGGAGTACCTTCCTCACTACTTTTTGAACAAGGTTTTTTTTTTAATTACCAAGTTTAATGCTAGCGCTTCTATATTATAAAAGTGAAAGTTTGTGAATGTGTATGTTTGTTACTTCGTCACGCTCGAACGGCTGAACCAATTTCGATTAAACATGATTAGACATGATTAAACCGTGTACCAATACACGGTTTAATCATGTCCTAGAATAGCATATAGGATACTTTTTATCCCGCCCTTATAACAATTTTTCATTTTCACCCGGGTGAAACCGCTGACAGCAGCTAGTTTTTTATGATAGAGGGTGGCGGTACGAAGGCTAAATGCCAAAAATACCGCCTCAGGACCCGACGGCTTGCCTGGAAAAGCCTGGTTCCAGGCCATGGAGGAACTCGGGCCTCGACTAAGAGGACTCGACTTCGCTGGAAGACGGGGAAACTAGTCCTCATTCCGAAGCCAGGGTACACCGTCCGCGTACCAGCCCATTGTGCTGCTCGATGAGGTGGGCAAGCTCTTTGAAAGAGTTATTGCAGACCGCCTCGTCACGCACTTGTTATAGGTGGGACCGGATCTTGCGGACGGCCAGTTCGGCTTTCGCAGGGGGCGCTCCACGGTGGACGCCATCAAGCGCGTGCGTGCCCTCACGATGGGGGATGCGGTGTTCCGGGGCGGTGTCTTTGGTCATTGCCAACGCCTTCAATTCCTTGCCCTGGAGTAGCATTAGAAGGGCACTCCGGTATCACTAGGTGCCCGACTACCTCTGTCGTATGATCGAGGCCTACTTGACGGACAAGTACATCATCTACCCCGGTTACCAGGGAGAATGAAAATGGCGAGAGATGTCTTGCGGTGTTTCGCAGGGATCGGTACTAGGACCGTCCTTGTGAAACATCGGGTACAACTACGTCCTGCGCGGCGACCTCCCTGACGGAGTCAGCGTGATCTGTTTGTTACGCAGCCGATACGCTGGTCCTGGCACAGGGAGAGTCGTACCAGGCGGCGGTCGAACTAGCAACACGTGTGTTTGCGATAGTCGTGGAGAAGATCCAGCAGTTGAGACTCGAGGTGGCACTGCACAAGTCCGAGGCCATGTGTTTTCATGGCCCTCGGAGTGCGCCGCAACCGAGTTCCCAAATAACGGTAGGAGAGGAGAAGATCACATCGGCGTCGAGTTGACGATGAAGTACCTGGGACTCGTCCTCGACAGCCGATGGGATTTCGAGGAGCAGTTCCGACGTCTGGCTCCCAAACTGGATCAGACTGGGGACTGGAGCTCCGGTATAGGCACCGTCGCTACGAAAGTGACCAGCGGCCAAGCTGAACGCATGCCAAAGGGTCATGGTCATCCTGATGATAGACCACCCGGAGGACACGGTGGAGCATACGGTAGAGGTGTGCTCCGCTTGGTCAGAGCACCGCCGTGTCCTCGTGAGGACGATCGGTGGCAACGATCTCTCGCGCTGTACTTGGTCCGGAGCGAGGAAGAGTGGCAGGCGGTCGCCTCCTTCTGCGAAGCAGTAATGCTAGCAAAGAAGGCGGCTGCACGTGCAAGGAAACGGCCCTCACACCCCAACCGCCAGGATCCCGATCCCAATTTCCAGTCACCGTAGGCGTAGGCTTGTGGACGGCGAGCAATGGGTCGCCGTCCACCCGTCCGTCCGGACCGAGCCCAAGTCGTCGACAGGCACTACACGCGCGTTTCAAGGAGATGTCAGCAAAACCGTAGGGGCCCAGCAGTGTTGAAACCTACTGAGGCCGTGGGTTGTGCGAAAGAAAACCCTGGGAGCCCGGAACAAAGGCAAAGAAGGAAAAAAAAGCTAGTTTTTCATAAATGCAACGTAGCGAGGAGTAAAATTCTATCTATGAAGTAACAAAGGTTTCAAATACATATTGGGCAGTTATAATCTACTGTGTACAGTATGGAATTATTTGGCTACCCCCCACACTATGGCTGTCGCGAACATCCCTAATTTGTTTAATAAGGCATCTAAATAGCGCGTAGTTTCACGCGTGGGGGCTTTGTCCGCTGTATTGGGCCTTAATGCTCGCTCGTTAACATCGCATTAAGCCATGAAACACAGCCCTCATTACGATGAAAGCTACCGATCTTTGTATCCTGGCTTTCACTGCCCACCGCTGTCTAAAACTGCTCACTTTTATTCATCTCTACCAGTATTCCGATACATCCTTTTATAAATTCTCTTTAGCTAATTCTGAGCGCATTCATGGGCGTAATTTACAGTGAAATGCTTTCCAACCCATCAGAGTAATTAAAATGTACGTTTTTGTTTGACCTCTCTGATTATTTTATTTATGGCTATTGCTAATTTAATTTGTGTCACGTGTTTTGATATTAGCTTAGGGCTCAAACACATAAACACATTACGACGACGCTACTTGCCACGACACGACACGTTGTCGGGACGTAAAATCTCACGGTGCACTAATGCAGCATATTCTTTGTATCTGTTTCTTCTTTATCCGTCTTCTTAATATTAGTAGAAGGAGAACACGTCTAATCTACAAATGCAACACCAGCGGCTTCAATGCGACGTAGTTCTACGTGACACGTTGCGTTGTGTTTCATGACATATATACTAGAAAGCTAGAACAACATATAAAAGAATTAGACACATTGAACGGCGATGAGAGTGTCCAGATCCTGTATAACAAAATAGAACATATCATTAAAAAAAAGTATGGCAAAGAAACAGAAAGATAAAAAAAACTTTTTACAAAAAAAAATACAACCGACTTCAAAGTAAAAAAAACACTGAAAAGTGCAAAATAACTTTAATTTCGGAAGTCGGTGTTTCTATAATAGTTTTGTCTCTTCGTTATTTAACACCGACTTCCGAAATTAAAGTTATTTTGCACTTTTCAGTGTTTTTTTTACTTTGAAGTCGGTTGTATTTTTTTTTGTAAAAAGTTTTTTATTTTACACTTTTTAGTTATGGTACCACCACTAAAAAGTACCCCTCAGCCAAACTTAAATACCTTATAGCCAGAGTGCATCTCATGACAATTCTAATAATCCCAAACACGGTTATATTACATTAATTTATTACCGAGTTCCGGTGCCTAACTTCAGGCTTCATCATCAGATCAGTTCGATATATTCCCCCTCTACTTTCAGTCAGTCATCGACTACACGTATAAACAAAGCAATTTTACTTGTTACGACGGTTCTGCTGTGATCCTATGAGGAGTTCTGTTCCATATCTTCGAAGTTCATGATCAGATCATAACAATATTTCTATGGGACCAACTCGGAAGTATAACCTTCCAATCAAAAAAAAAATATTTCTAAATCGGTCCACAATTGACCGAGAAATCGGTGAACATACATAAAAATAAAAAAAAACATACATTCAACCGAACATATTACCTCCTCCTTTTTGAAGTCGGTTAAAAACAGAAGAATGAGAACAAAATATTAACGAAACCTACACTGGAACTAATGTCAAGACGCTCAAAACTTATGAAAACACAACAGAAAACAAAGGAAATGAAGGAAGAGTTAAAAAGACTATTCAAAAAAACTACCAAGGCCATCAAACAGGACTACTTGGACTACAGAAAACAGGTCATAGAACCTAACATAAAACAATACAGGAGCACAAAAAGAGCATTTGAACAACTTGCCACTCATAAAAACTGGATACAAAATTTAAAAACAACTACCGGAACAAACACGAGGAAAGATATTATAGACTGCGCTACAGAATTTTACAAGGAGCTATACAAACACAACGTTGAAACTTATAGCTGTACAAATAAGCACAGATCTGTAATTTAGAGCAATACCGAACATACACCTGTAAAAGTCGATACGATGGAGGTAGTAAGGTTCATAAAGAAACTTAAACCAGAAAAAAGCCCAGGACCAGATTGTATACCGAATGAGGCTTTAAAAATCGGAATTACTATGCTGGCACAGCCACTATCTCACCTATTCAGCAAAGTTATAAACACAGGACAAGCACCTGAACAATGTAAGAAATCGGATATAATTTTGCTATATAAAAAAGGTGACCCTCAAGATATTAGTAATTATCGGCCAATAAGCCTTCTCTCTAGCACTTATAAACTGTTTGCACTGATAAACCTCCATATTACTAAACAGAATCAGCGCCAATATTGAACATCTTCAACCTATAGAACAAGCGGGGTTCCGATCAGGGTTCTCAACTATAGATCATTTACTGTCATGCAACAAACAATGGAAAAATACAAAGAATTCAACAGACCATTATATTTAGCGTTCGTCGATATAGTCCTCTTCGCTGAAAATGGTAGAAATTTAGAAATAATGATAAACCAATTAAATGAACACAGTGCTAGAGTAGGTCTTCTGATGAATAAATATAAAACAAAAATTATGACAAACAGTCATAGGTGTTCAATAAAGCTTGAAGGAAAAAATTTAGAATACGTAAACAAATATATTTATCTGGGAAAGGAAATATCATTTCAAGACAAAAACGAAGAAGAAGAAGGTAGAACGCCGAATCAATATGAGTTGGAAAAAATACTGACCCCTTAAAGAAATAACAAAAGGTGACTATCCACTCCACCTAAAAAGAACAGTTATGGATACATGCATTCTGCCAACTCTCTCATATGGATGCCAGACGAGGACCTACAACACTAAAATAAAAACAAAACTAGTGAGCTGCCAAAAAGCGATGGAAAGAAGTCTTTTAAAAATAAGTAAAATACAAAAAATAAGAAGCGTATTCATACGTAAGACCAAACTAATTAACGTTCTACACTACTGTCTAAGTTTGAAATGGCGATGGGCTGGCCATGTGGCACGTTACAATGATAAACGATGGTTAGCAGAAGTAACGAGATGGAAAGGACCTAGCGGAAAAAGGCGGAAAGGACGACCGTCGACGCGGTGGATTGGAACCGGCAAGGATTGGAGTAAGCAAGCTGAAGACAGAGACAAGTGGAGAAAACTGGAGGAGGCCTATTATACCCAAAGTGAGGTTTCTATCCAATAAAACGACAAAAAGAGAAATTTAAATTTATGTACATACATGTAACTCTTAGGTGATGGAAAATAAAGAGGTTTTATTATTATTATTTATTAATTGTGCTGGCAACACTGAAACGTATTTGTGATAATCTGTAGTAAAGCTGTCGATGTAGCATAATGGCAGATGACAACTTTTGTGTCTTGCAATATTGTAGCGACAATAAATATGTAACCGAGACAGTTTCTTGCACATTTTTCTCCATGAGATCTATGCTTTGGAACGTGCAATTAGCATCAATTGACTGACTGACTTCTTGACAATTCAAGGCTGCCTGTAAACTGTATATTTGAAATAAATATAGCATTTCATACTGAAGTGAGCTGTTTTATTACTATTATTTGTTTAGGGAAAATCTTGTAAATTAATTTTGAAACAGTTACTCCAAATAGACTGAGCTGAAATTTTGTAGACATATTATTATGATTAACTAATCATCCAAACTGAATAATAAATAATGTCACTTATAATGAATGATGTTACTTATTTAAGTGGCATCATTCTAAATCCTGGCGGACTAGTTATTTTTTATGCACTTGGGTATAAATTAAAAAGGTACATGTTCAACGAAAACTAAAAAATTAAATTATTAGATTTTTTATTGAAGCATTTTTTATATTATACAATTTATATGATATAAAAGCTTGCCGGGAGAATCTTTGTTCATTTACGCAGTAACGATAAGCTTAGTATTGCATGAACATTTCAGTAGTTTTCCTAGTTTCTCAATCCAGTAGAGTAGCTTTATTTGTAAGGGTATTTTAAAAAATTAAAGATAATACCTGATTAGTTCAATTATATTTTATACAATAGAAAATACATAGCCTATGTCATTTAGTGACAAAGTGTCATTCTACTGGTGGAAGTATTTTTAAAATCGGTCCCATAGTTTTTGAGTTTATTCATTACAAACAAAAAGATAAAAATACAAATCTTTACTCTTTATAGTATATAATTTATATTCAGTAAAATTAATTTATTAGATATACAAAGGCTGTTGTACTTTCAAAAAGTTACAAAATTAACAGGTTACAAAAATAACGTACTTTAAACATTAAAATTCATATTAATAAACCTGATCATTTTTAGCTCGTCTGTTCAAATAACTAAGCAGCGATAAATGATAAATCAAAATCCACTGCATGAATGCAGTGGATTTTGATAAAATACACTGTTATGAAAACAGTGTATTTTATTTCACCGTCACGAATGCAGTGGGTTTTGATTTGAATAATGTTGAATAAGTGACCAATGTCTTCCAAGAAAAAAAGCCAACATTAATACGGACAAACATCCTATATCATATTTTTATAAATAAACTGAACCACAGATTTAAATAGTCGGGCCATCCGAACATTTGCTTACACGCGTTCACCACACAAGAAGCACTAGCGCCATTTCTTAGAACGACACTTCGACGTAACCTTGTAAGTGCGGCTGCATATTAATACAGGCTTTAAGGAAAAAGCTTATAAAATCATCTCAACACGCGGCCCGCTTCAGAGTAACGTCGCCAGCCGTTGGGCGTGGCATAGCCTGGCTTCATCTTTTACAGAATATACAACTGATCTCGAAGACTGCAGACCGCTCCCGATGTTTACTAATTGTGCCTATATTATAAACAGGCAGAATAAACATGTTTTCTTTCTTTCTTTTTCTTTCTATATAATAATGCGCTGTCAGCCCTATCCTTTCTACGTCAATAGTAGTTAGATATTAAAATCGTTGGATCGGTTCTGTACCTGCGACTTTTCGAAATCCGGGTGCACCTTACCGTGTGGTGGGATCTAATCTCAAATTCACTAAAGATCTTAAAACGTCTTAAAAGAAAATCGTCGTTTTTAAAAGAAAATTCAATAATTGTGAGTGTGGTAGGATCTAATCTTAGAAGCGGGAACAACCTGATATAAATTCTGCATTTTGTCGCAGGTGGGACAAAACCACTCCTCTTCGGGCGGCGTGGTGATCCCAACGCAAGAGAAGTGGTACCACTGCAGGTGACAGCTGGGCACGTCGCACGTCGCACGTCGCACCCAATCATCAAGGCATCAGCGACATACTTCTCGCAAGAACAGAAATCGATCTCCCTTTTTGAATTATCGGGAGAGAGCTCCGAGTTCAAATTGTTAATTGTCTCCAAAGATTACGTTATTTATCGGTAGCACTTGGCACACGCGAGCGACGTGTTGCCACCGCTTCACCAAAAACTGTTTACACCAAAAACTCTCGGATCCATGGCACCAATATAGATATTCTAACAAATTGTAATCTAAGTACAACATTAAGCTCTGGCAGCATGTGAAATAAACTACTAAGCTATCATTACTGTAACTACTAAAATCTTCATAGGACACTAATTGTGTGAATATTTCAGTAATTTTCCTTGTTTCTCAATTCAGTGAGATATTTCTAAGGGTACCGAATGATGTTCAAAAATTAAAGACTGTAACTGATTTCATCAATTTTATTTTTTACAACATTTTTGCTTACAGTCACTAAAATTAATCTATTACTACAAACAAAGGCTAGTGTAGTTTAGAAAAATTACAGAATTTAAATATAACGTGTGTTTTAACATTAATATGTTTATTAATAAACATGAATATTTTTAGGTCTACACATAATTCAACAACCATGAATGGTATGTCAAAGTCAGTAAATAGACTTTGACATTTACAATAACGAAATACAAATATGTAAGAACTATGTTCCTACAAAATAAGCTTTAACACTAAAATTAATTAATCACATATACAAACAAAGGCTGTTATAGTTTAAAAAAGTTACGGAATACAAGCAAAACGTGTATTCTTATATTATTTTTTTATCAATAAACATGAATAGTATATCAAAGTCAGTAAGTAGACTTTGACATTTATAAAAAGTGGAAAAGTGGTACCACAGATACCGCAGGTGACAGCTGGGCACGTCGCACCCAACCATATGGGCATCAGCAATATACTTTCCTAGAAGAAGAATTCGGTCTCCCTCTTTGAATTATCAGGAGAGTGTTTCGAATTCAAATCGTTGTCTTCAAAGATTTCGTTATTTATCGGCAGCGCATGGCACATGTGAACGGCGTATTGCCACCGCTTCACCGAATACTGTTTCAGTCCCTGTCCATAACAAATATGTTTCAGTACATAAACCTGCAAGTGTAAAATATTTCATCAAACATACGACCTTATTAAATTATTTAAAAGCATTAGACATTCGAGTACCAGTTTAACAATTTAAAAACAAAGAATCCTATCATTATTTTTATGAAATGCCACTACGATTCTGGTTATTTCAGTTACGTCTATGAAAAACTCAACGGTCTGTCAATTCAGACCCTTTTTTGCGTAAATTACTAAATGATTTTTGTTTTATCTTTAATGAATTTTAAAAAGGTTTCAATATTTGTGAGTGTAGTGGAATCTAATCTTTAAAGCGGGAATTACCTGATTGATGTTTTGCGTTTTGTCACAGGTGGGACAAAACCACTTCCCTTCGGGCGACGGCGGCGTGATGAATCCGACGCAAGAGAAGTGGTACCACTGTATATGGCAATTGGGCCCGTCGCACCCAATCGTCGGGTCGTCAGCGATAAACTTTCTGCAAGAACAGAAATCAGTCTCCTCCTCCGAATTATCAGGAGAGTCTTCTGAAGACATATCGTCGTTATCGAAGTTTTCATATAACGGCAGCACATGGCACACATGAGCGGCGTAATGCCACTGCTTCACAGAGCACTTCTTACACCAAACACTTTCGGTGCCATGGCGCCAATATAGGTGCTCTAGCAAGTGTTTATAGTCCAGGTACATCATGGAGCACCGGCCGCATGTGAAAGTGGACTTTACTCGAGAAATTATGGAAGTTCTCATTTTCAAGTTTATGGCGGAAGTTAAATAATACTAATCCAGGAGTTACCTGTTACCTGTTAAAGTTTTATTCTATTCTATTCTATTCTACATGGCATACATGTGGGGCGTACTGCCACCGCTTCACCGAGCACTTTTTACACCAAACACTTTCGTTCTAGCAAATGTTTATAGTCTAAGGACAGCATGGACCACCGGCCGCACGTTAACGTGGATTTTACATGGAAAATTATGGAAGTTATCGTTTTCAAGTTTATGGCAGAAGTTTAGTAATCTTAAACAACGAGCTACCTTTTGTAACTATTTCACACTAATGATTTTTTTATGCAATTGATAGATTTTGACGAGAGCTGACGATTAAAACGTAAACGAACGTCGTAGCTTCTCCGAGTCCTTTCAGCAATCGCTGCGTCCCTGTCAAGGGGCGCGGCAGGCCAAATCGAGGCTTCGCCCCCTGCTCGGTGCGCAAGGTGGTACCCGCAATGTAAAATAAAACAGTAATAATTGCAACCATGTTTTATTAACGAATCTCGTCTACAGAAATCAGCAGAATGGATGAATGAAAACAGTGCTATCCCTCAAGTAGTGATGTACTACTTTTTACATCTCCCTTACTTCATTAACAAAAAATATTGTACTTAAATTTAAACTTATATTACTAACGTACTTCAAAATCCTTAAGGTATTTCGGTTTGTTCACTATCCTACCTGATCTAGTAGTATACTCTGTCCTGTCATTTACATTGTCACTAACTCTAAAACTATTGTCTAATACACTCAATTGATTGGTGTTATCTGTCCTGTCATTTACATCATCATTAACTGTACAACTATTGTCCATAACATTATTTTCATTTGTACTGTACTCTTGTGCTTACATACTATCCTCACTTCATAAATTATTACTGACTTCAAACTTTGTATGTGGAGAACCTCTGTAAATATTGTATCTATTTCTAATTACTGTTTCTCCATGTTCTAATTTAACTTTGTAAGCTATTGGATTTTCGGCTTTGTTTATAATCTGTCTTTTAACATTATTATTTTTATTGTCTCTCTTGTGTTTTTTTTATTGATCGAGTACTCTGCTCCCTTTTTTATATTTTCTATCATGATACAATTTATAATTTCTCTTATCCTTATAGATCCTTCATCTGTATATAATTTTTATGGAATACCCCAACGAGAGAAAACAGTTTACAGAGCTTGTATATGACTTTCAGCAGTCTGATCTCTTAATTCAATAACTTCTACATATTTATTTATCTATATATGTATGTATTTAGAAATATATAAGTATGTTTATCAGTTGTCTAGCACCCATAACACAAGCTCTGCTTAGCTTGGGACTAGTCAGCGTTGTGTGATAGTTGTGGAATATTATTATTTGGTAAAATAATCAACTATCAATAAAAATATCTTTTATTGAAATAAAAACCTATCAGCTGCAATAACTTGCCATGGTTTATCAGGAAATTCTCTTAACTTCAAAGTTTCATGTGTATGTGAGTTTTGAAATCTCAGACATGTTTCACAATTAGAAATCACATCATTTAACTCTTTAAAAATAAATGACGATTATAAATACTTTTAACTCTGTTTTTACATATTTCATAGTCAAAATGATTGTAGTGAATTAAATCAAGCATTTGTTTTCTGGGTGACTTTGGAACTAATATTGCTGAATTTTAAAAATTAAATTGTCCTGAACATTCAGATCATCTTTAATAGAATGATAAAATTTTAGATCTAATGGTATCTCAGAGCTAGTTGGCCAACCATTTTGTACATATTACAACAATAAACTAATTTGACTGTTAAATTCAGTTTATTTCCTAAAGATACTCAACATTTCTTTGCTAACATTTCTTTGCTGATCTCTAATTAGTCCATCTCTCAAGTTTATTCTATCACTGAGTTATTATTTCGATACTATAGTTATTCGAACTCGGCCGCAGCGCCATGTAAATGCTTTATGTAAAATAAAACAGTAATAATTGCAACCATGTTTTATTAACGAACCTCGTCTACAGAAATCAGCAGAATGGATGAATGACAATAGTGCTGTCCCTCAAGTAGTGATGTACTACTTCTTACATGCAACTACGGGTGCTTCACTTGATGGCCTTTGATGGTATGAGTGTTTCTGTTTCGGTCCAGCAGGAGCGCTGGTATTTCACGACACCTCGGCGGTCAGTCCCCGCCAGGTGAGACCCCCGGCCAACCGGAGGAAGCCTAGCGAGAAACGACCAGCGACGAGGGTGCCGACTTTATTGGCGATTCCTACTGTAGGAGAGTGACCCCCGTCTGTTACGCTTCCAAATCAAGCCGGTCACATTCCAGACTAAAAGTTCTTGTAGGTATGAGTGTGAGCGGTACTGTGTGTGTAACACCGCTCATGTTAGCCGAGAGTGTATCCGCGCCGCGCACTAAACGCATGAGTTCATGTGTGTGTGGATTTATGAATGTCTGCGATGCGGCGTGCAATCCGGGCGTAAGGTGACTGGATCCACTCAAGTTGCAGACCCCGTCTGTTGTAGATTACCCTGCAAGTGTAAAATTATCCATATTTTATCAAAAACATTCAAGACCTTATTAAATTACATATTTAAAAGCATTAGGCATTCAAAGAATCCTATTCAGAGCAACGAGGAATCGCTCCGATCATTCTTTTTGTTAAATGTCACTTCGGCTCTGGTTATTCAAATTACGTGTATGAAAAACTCAACGATCTGTCAATTCAGACCAATTTCTTGCGTAGATTATTAAATGAAAATCGTTTTATCTTTAATGAATTTTAAAAAGGTTTCAATATTTGTGAGTGTAGTGGAATCTAATCTTGAAAGCGGGAATCACCTGATTTACCTTTTGAGTTTTGTCGCAGGTGGGACAAAACCAATTCCCTTCGGGTGGCGTGGTGACTCCGACGCAAGAGAAGTGGTACCACTGTATCTGGCAGTTGGGCCCGTCGCACCCAATCATCGGGGCGTCAGCGATAAACTTTCTGCAAGAACAGAAATCAGTCTCCTCCTCCGAATTATCAGGAGAGTCTTCTGAAGACATATCGTCGTTATCGAAGTTTTCATATATCGGCAGCACATGGCACACATGAGCGGCGTAATGCCACTGCTTCACAGAGCACTTCTTACACCAAACACTTTCGGTGCCATGGCGCCAATATAGGTGCTCTAGCAAGTGTTTATAGTCCAGGTACATCATGGAGCACCGGCCGCATTTGAAAGTGGACTTTACTCGAGAAATTATGGAAGTTCTCATTTTCAAGTTTATGGCGGAAGTTAAATAATACTAATCCAGGAGTTACCTGCCCGACAAAGTAACGAGCGAGCTACTTAAAACAAGACTTGCACCAACGATACTAACACTAACAACACTGTAGTGTGAATAATAAAACGCTTCCGAACTCTTTCATTTTATTCACGTCAAAGACATGATATGGAGAGAAGGGGGACAATTAATGCACCCTCATTACTGGTAAGAGCCTAAATGACAGTCGTTATCGATTAAGTATAATAGAAGCTAATTAGTTAAGGTTTAAAATACACAGAACTGCTATGATAAATGCTAATTAATATTATTTGCTAATTAGTAAATTCAATTTCCTCGCAGCGTCAGAAAAATAATAAATAGCCTACTTCCAGATAACAGAAATGGAGTTATTATTATGTTGTATCAAAACATTAATGTAGCTCTGTAAGTACGTAAAATACAGCAGGAAATAGGGACTATTTCTTAGTTCAAATATTCAAGCAAAACAGTAAACCTATCCTTTATGATATTTCTCGTATTTTCGAAAGGAAACTAAGGAAATAATTTATTTTCGTTTAATGCCACGGTTTTTAATATTCCGAGTTGGCTATGCTATGTAATATTCACAGGTTACCTTTTCACTAGCAATGGCTTCCTAATTGAAAGTAGCTGTTCTTTATAGAGACGTTCTGGCTATCATTTTAAATAGAAAGGACTCAAAGAATCGAATGTAAGGGATAGTGTCCACTCGCAGCGGCAGGTAATCTTTAATCTTTAGCTGTAGAATTGTCTGTACCAGCACAAAACGCACGGTATCTACGATAAAGACCGAAAAGTTGAATAATCTGAAGTGGGGGAGCTTTTTAATGATTTCTTAACCTGAAAGACATCAAATCTTCGAAAGTAATACTATGATACGTCAAGCAAATACGACTAGTTTTCGAATATGATACTCTAGTTGAAAAAAAACTGTAATTTTGAGCCATTTTACATAATTCCATCGCCTCGCAGCCAGAGAGTGAGTGGGTGCTACCTCTCAATGGCACTTAGATAGAATAAAGCACTGACAAATGAAATAAAAATGTAATAATAATAATAAAAACTGGCATTTAACATAAGGGAAATGAATAGCCCCTAATTCCATCGCCTCGCTGCCAGTCAGTCAGTGGGCTCTGCCCCTTACAACGGCACTTAGATAACAGACGGTCTTTTCAATCGAGGCGGGAGCTTCCTTGTATGTATAGCGTTCATCCCGGCTTTGTCAAAGATATGAATAAGAATAATCTATAACACTTGAATAGCTTTTCAGGTTTAAGGAAAGTATTGGGTTCGAAGAATTTTAATAAAATTACTTTTAACGAAACTTGTATTTACGCTGTGGTTTGGGGCTTTTTAGTTTTAAGTCATTATTCTAACAAGCTTAGTTGATCCATTTAGGATCAAATAAGCTTGTTAGAATAATGACTGTATGTATGTAGTCTATATGTTTTCATCATATTTTTTTGTATGTTATTTATTTATTATCATAATTATTTATTCATGTATTTAAAAATAAAAATTTGTAACAACACCCTAACAGCTAACGATAATACCTAATACAAGAATTTATACAAATTAAAAAATGACAATAATAATAAAATAAAAACGTATGTAGGATCATTAAGTGTACAAAACAATCTAATATATATTTTATCATTTCCCTACACGTTTGTGTTACGTCAAGTCCCAAACGTCCGGCTTCTGACGCAAATGTCCAGCTTAATTAACTGCGCTATCTAATTTTTGATCTGACAACCCTACGCGGATTCACCAGCTGCATTTAATGGTTTCTGCTCACAATGGCCAGTGTTAACCACACCTCCATATCCGCTGATAGAACTACTTTTATGAACCTTTTGAGAACGAATGAATGAAGCTGAGGAACCAACACGTATTTACTGTCGTTGAAGAGCTGTGAGCCCTTTTTATAATTTTGTAAATCATTGCTCATGATATTATTATTCATGCAATAAACAGTCAGGGTTTTCGATGATGAAAAAATTAAATCAAAATGAAAAAAAATTAAATGATGATGGTCAAATTGAAAGTAGGTATATTCATGTCACAAGTTATTGTTATTTCTCTTTTTTTCTTTATCGATTGCGTGAATTGACGATAAGACTGACAATTTACGTTGAAAACTTTATAAATTTCCATGAGTGTACCTACATTGTAATGTATATGCGTGTCTATCCAATAGAGGGATAATCAGACGGTCGCAAACTAGCGTTCCAACCAAGGTGACCTTGGTTTATGTGTTTGGTTTGTGTTGCGGCTACATGGATGTAAACCACGCGCCAACACGTTCGGTGGTTGGGAAAACGCGCCTCCCAACCAAGGGTGTTGAAGGTCATGGATTACAACTGCTGTCTACACGGATTGAAACTAGTAAGGTCTCCTTGGTTGGGACGTTGGTTTGCAACCGTCTGGCCACCCTTTAAACGGGACGAGAACGTACCTAACCTGATGCCATAGACCAAGTAAACATATCTCTAAAACAATACGGTCTGCATATTCATACCCGAATGGAATGGGGTTTCAATTTTGAAACGATGATGTGTAGCAATATCTATTGGCTAACATTAGACTGCCACTAAATAGATTTCAAAGAGAATTGCATTCTTCGTGAAATACTGACTACCTACTAGGAAATATACCTACTACGAATAATTCATCTTTACCACACATTCATAATGATTGTCTCAAGTCATTAATACTACTTGTTTGTTACATTATTTATAGTTTTGGGCTACAGCTTCAACGCACATCTCATTATTTAAGGCCCTCACAGACCGCCACGATACAATAAAGCAACAAAAAAGAGACAACTAATTTTTATTTATTTTTTTCTTTTTCTGTAAAAATGCATTGTCGTATTCTCGCGTCATATCAATCTGTGTGGACTTTCAATTTTTCATTGTGCGTACAGGTAAGAACTAGCATTCCCTGCCGGAGTCTGTATTTTCTGATAACTAGATATAACCTGGGGATCTTTAAGTCAATGAGTGAATAGGTTACTTCTAGGCGAGCGCGCTCTATCGTCGACCACATCGTCGCTTTCCATCAGGTATCTCTCCTGATGGAAAGCGACGATGTGGGGTCAAGCGCAAGCCGATCAACAGTATGAAAAAATCTAATTAATTTTTCATTTTCAATCTCTAAGAGTGCAATTGATCTGAAAAAAATAAGAAAAAAAGGTAAAACCAGTTTAATATGCGGTAACTGTGAGAAACGACAAAAATGTAGTATAACATATGCAGGTGCGAGGGCCAAAGCCGGCGGTTCTCAGCCCGCCGGTCACTGACAACGTAAGAATACATATGTATGTAAATTTGCTTGCAAATTTTTAACTTTACCACGGGCTTTGTTCTACCTTCTGTTGGGTTTTTTACTTATCTTTTCGAGGCAGCGAAGTCACACTGAAAGCAATTTTTAATATGACAAAACTAAGAATTTAATACTGTTATTTATTATTATTATTAGCCTATACTGCTCCACTACTAGGCAAAAGCCTCGCTCCATTTCGCCCATTATTCCCTGCTCTGAGCCATTTATTGCCAATTCTTAAGGAAGATATCTTAGTAGTCCCGCCATCTACTTGCGATTTCAAAGCATCAATTTTGTATTTCTCGGGCCCACCGCTCGATCAGCATGCGGCAGACATGTCCAGCCTAGCACCTCTTAAACTGGGCAGACTTCTGAGCCACGTAAACGACCTGTATTTTGTAATGTTATTTTAATAACCTTGAGTCATTTTTTTTTTGTAGAAATAATGTATACCTACATGTGTATGAGTGTATTACATGTGTGACTATATCATAAATATATGTATAATAGCCGCTCTGCGTGAGACAATTCTTCAGCAGACAAAAGGAAAAACAGGAAAACCTTGTAAGAGATCTCGAAGCAATATCAGTTTAGTAACGACAGGACATATCGTCGCGACTGTAAAAACAGTGCGCAAACGGCTGGCCCAACACGCCTCGACATTTGCCTTGAATACGAATATATCAGCGTCTGACCTCATTCAATATCCTTTTTCCAAGCGAACAGTTTTATCGTCTTTGTTATTTCCACCCAATGAACACTAACCCCTCGAAGGGAATGATTGTGACGTGCACACAAAATCTTTTACATCTTAAACCTTAAACTCGGATACCCATCGGGATTTCTTTTTACTTTGAAAAGTTTTACGACCTCTACGTTAAATTATTAGCTATTTAATTATAAGTTTATTGAACTTCATTCAAACGAAACGCGTTCTCCAAAATAATACTGAAAGAAAAGAATGACAGCAATATATGTGATGTTTCGATAAAAACTACAAACCTTTATAACGTAATAAATGGGAATCGAATGAGCCTCAATGGCAGTAACGTGATCAGATTCGTAATATGAAAACTATGAGCAACGAATTTCTTCACAGTGAAATGCAGCCATTCAGGGACGTGACTCAATATTATCCTCTTAAGTCGATGGATAAATTTATTCACCCCATATTTTACCAATACTAGAATTTTCATTCAAATAGTGATACTATAATATAGGTATATTGATACACTCGAAACTGCCCTGAACGGGCACGTAGTAACGTGGAAGATATTAATCCCGTATTTCGTCAGAGAGACATCCGAGAAATCATTTTATGGCCATTACAGCTCAATCGGAGTGCGGTAACAATGAATTGCAAATCAATTGCAAAACAGACTAGTTGTATACCGTCATAGAGGAATATGCAAGCATGTTATTTTAATGTTTCAGAGTTCTATCGGTAGATTTGTGCAGCTTAGTTCACAATAACAGAGCGTCGCCTGGAAACTTAGGTTCTTGGAACTTCTCACTACGGGTATATTTTATAGAGCTATTCGCGTCGAACAGCTTGTTAAGCAAAGTTAACAACAGTTTATGTCGACTGAATAAGAAAAAGCTGTCGCAACGTCTCCAATGTATTCAGAAAAAAACCTGTTATGTTATTTTACAGTCGACTGCTCTCTTTCGCAGTAGATGCGGCGCGAGCATTCTTCCCGAAGTTGTCGAGAACTTGTGGAGTTCTACACAATTCATCGACATCACTTCGCCTTACTTTGGATTAAGTTTACAAAATTTTGTGTTCGCTCGGTCGATCGTGATTTATTGTTGACTCCGCCGGACTAGCACGTCCGCCCTCATAAACATGACGCTACTTGACATTTTTTAAAGGTGCTGTAATATTTTGAATACAAGCTATCTGTAAACAAAAAAAAAACCAGTTCAATGTCCCGTAAAGAAACGGATGACACATATTGTATATTGGTGTAGGTACATAATTAGCTAATGACGGTTAGTAGAAATTGTAATTAAATAATTATTTACTAATTGATTTATGGTATAGATCGTTTGTCACAATCATTAGGTGAATCATTTATAATTACAATTAATAATAGATATTTTTATTAATGGTACCTAATTATAATTGGGTCTGATGAAATACATGGAAAAAAATATTTGTTCACTAATTAGCGATAATTTATTTTGTTGAATGGACTTGGAACGAGGCTACTGTGGATTAGATTTTGTATTGGAACGATATCGCACATCCGAAGTTCCATATTAGGCCTACACGTCCCTACACGTCCAATTCCGATCATAGGAGTCGGAATGGCCACTACAATGTACGGTCACTTTCAATTAGAAGCAATACTAGGTGTTGCTAATCCAAGCCTAAAGGCAATTTACCTTTCATCGGCTTTCACTTGTTATCGAGCCTTGGGAAACTATTTACCAGTTCGTAATCCGCTGATGAAAGCGGGCCTCCTTACTGATCGCTATAATTGACAGGAACACTTCCCCTTTGCAAACGAATCGATAACAAATGATTTATCATTATGAAGATATTAGTTAACAAAGGATGATTCTCCTGACCATTCTCTGATTAGAATCCTCGGTACCCCTCGGAATAATTGTTGGTCACTAGAAAATTATAGTAATTGTATCTAAATGTGCATAATTTAAATCATGCCACTAAAAATGTCATCGACAACAGTTCATCATCATCATCATCATCTCCCTGCCCTTGTCCCGTTTTTTTTGGGATCGGCGCAACACGTTTTTTTCTTCCATTCTGTCCTGTCACTTGTCACGCTAACACTAAGCATAAGCATATCGCTATCACTAACTCCCTTTTATTTCATATCACTTCGAAAAAAAAAACCTGCCACTAAAAATGTCATCGACATCAGTTAATTTTTTGAATTTAATATTCAAATGAACTGTAAATTAGTTTATATTTTACAGTAAAACTAACAGCTAAATTTGAAAGACTTTATGTCTATAAGTTTGATAGTAATCAATAACGCCTCAACGGTTAGGTTGATTTTAATGAAACTTGGAAAACAGGTAGATTATCCACCTAGATTAAGACGTAGGAAACTTCTTATCCCGGGAGTACGTTTTTCTAAGCTAATTTTCAACTTTCACGCGGATGCCACCGCTGGCTACGGCTATTATGATTTATAAGACGAGCCGAAGCAACATTTTTTTGAATACCTCATATCTGGATTGGAATAACAACAATAATTTAAAACAATATTTAATTTCGATTATATCTGACGATCGGGCTTGTATATTCAGCAGTGGACGTATATTGGATTAAAATCGCAGAAAACAAAGTCTCAGCTGAACGCAATCCACTGAAATAGCCTATAAAAGCCACCGACAAACCCCTTTAAAATAAATATTTATGTTAAAGTATAAGGAAACGTTTTTATAATAGAGCTCTGACTTTTCATTCAATAAATTTTATAACTGTAGCGGTACAAGAGATTACATTAAAAATAAATTGCTGTTTGTGTTTAGTGGGTAAGCAGACTTTTTTACTGTTTTTTGCTTTGGCTGCAAATTGTTCGTAGTGGAGAGTAGTACTTCACATTCAAAACACTCTTGAGACTAAATCTTGTCCAGGAAAATGAGCACATATAAAATTAATATTTAACTAATGCGAAGCTTCCAATAATTATGCTCATATTTAATGTTATAAATCTCCAGTCATGATAAAACCACAGAACACAGAACCTTATTCCTTGCCTACAAAAACAGCATCCTATAGTTAACTTTCACGTTCACACAAACATGAATAGTTTCCATGGGAAGATTTACGTCAAGATATTTTAACTACTTATCCGGCAGCCGATATTCCACTTTCACCCAAGTGCTACATAAGAAAGCTTCTTACTTCTTTATCCGAAAATATAATATAAATGAGATTAACCCGTTAGTGCTGAGGTACCGAGGCAGAGCCCTGAGCCGATGAAATCTCCGCCGCCGGCGCGTAAACGGCATATAAATAACGTTTTATGACATATTAAATTCCGCTAAACGTTAAATATGCCATTCTCATGTTTGAAGTGTTCTCGACGAGAAAAATATTAATTTTCAAAGTACTGAACATACGTTTAAACGACAATTGCAAACCTCCCCCTCGTGTGTGAAAATTCAGAGAACGCGGAACGGTCCAATCTTCATAAAAACTTTATGTTGGCAGTGATTGTTTAAATTATTAATAACCGTAACCGTAACGTGGCCAGATTAAGCAGGCGTGTACTTCTGTTCATTAGGACTTTACTGATGATGTTATTATGCCCCAAATGATGGGGGCGAGAGCAACTACTCAGAAATACCACACGGAAAAACTACGAAAAGAAACCGCAATAAAGGCTAACTGAAGGAACGCTGTGGGTTTTAGTCTGTAAAAGTCTGACACTCCCTCTCGCACCACTCGGAACGGGAGAAGTTATTTGATAATTTCCCAAGTAAAAAAAAAAGGTTTGATCCAGTAGGTTCGGCGTTTTATTTGATTCCGACTTTCGCTAACCGAATGAGCGCTGTTTTACTAACTTAATCTGTAACTTGTTTTATTCGATTCCCAAATAACACAAACCAAAGAACGAATGCTTTTAGCAATCCCGATAAGACTTGGCCAAAAAGTGCAGGCTTATTTTAAAAAACCACGTTCCACACTAATATTCTTTCCACATTTATTTTAATATGCGGATTACTGTGTAACAGCGCGATAACCCACGTGTGAATCTTCGTAACGACGAATCCATTACCTCTGTGACTACGCTATAGAAATCTCATTAAATTGCGATTACAGTAACACTCGTCTCGTCTAGCATATGTAGACTGTATAATATAATAGGCACTTCTCTCCCACGAGGCCTTCAAATTCCCTTTTTTCGTACATCGTAAACCGAAAAATCCGACATTGAATATTTTAAGTAAACCTCCTCTCACGTCAAATCAAAAATCCTTAAAATGCTAGAGCTATAACAATTTTATGATGCTGCACTTTTATTGTTATTGCCGCCTCCACGACAAATTGGTTTTGTATGAGAAATATTTATCTCCACGTTTGCAGTACTGAAAACGTAGATATGGGAATAATTTAACGAACCCACTTAGTTGGAATGCTGATCTGGTGAAAAGGGTACATCGTCGAGAGTACAAATTGTTTTTATCGTCCCGCCCTTGTCATTAAAATCTGTACCAGTTAGGTCTAGGTATAGTAACGGGAGGTAGGTATTGTAAGCCCAGGCAGGTAACTAACCTGGGAGGGAAGCGACCCCTATTACTAATCACCAATAGAGCGTTCACTTCTACATAACATTCTACAATGCGGTCGTGCTGGCTCGATAGACGAGACCTTAACACTATTCTGTAACTAATTTCATAAAAATAATGTTTTTCAGGTTTCTAAAGTTTAAATATTTCGTTTATCCAAATTAGTTACACTGGAATTCTTTGTTGTAAGGTAATTTTCTACAATGATTATAAAGTAAAAACAGGTGTTTATTGTTAAAGCCAGAACAGCCGATCGAGGTAAAACGTCGGTATATTTTTTCAGGGTACGCCTATAACTTTGAGAAGGCGCGGCCGCAATGTTTAGAAGTGTTCAAGATAATGCCTCGGGTGATTGAAACTTTACTGGAAACACAGGTAGCCTACCCGTGTAGCAAATCTTCACAGGTAGGGCCATATTTCAAGATACTCGTACCCACCAGTTTTATTTTTGTCTGCGTCATCGGTATAGGGGAGATGAAAATCCGAGAAAATCCTTCAGGGACGCCAACATTAGCATATTTATTAGTATCATCCGCGCCGCGTCCGCGCCACACCACGGATCTGTTATCAATAATGACTTACGCGGAATTACAATAAAATTTATATTGACTTACGGCCGTTATTAAAACCGCCTCGAATCGACTCGTTATATGGAAATCAGAGTAAACTCAGCAGATACCTAGAAAACGCTTACAATTTAATTACCTATTCCAAAGTGAGATGATAAATGATATATTAACATAAATATAGCGTTATACACCCGTAGGTAAGTCTGCTTTACGTGGGTAAAATAAACATGGTTTTAAAGTAGACGTTGTGCGAGTGTTCTGTTATGTAATAATATAAGCGAGGTATTATAGAATAATTTGCATCTGCTAATAGTAGAAGCTGTGACGTTGTTCCGGCTTTATTAGAGACATATACAGTGGGAGCAGCCTGGCTGGGCGCTCCGGAGTCCCGGCACGTCCTGCCCTACGAGCAGATGTATCTATTATTTTACATAGGTCTTACTAGCGTAATTATATTCTGTCTAGTTCCGTCATCCCGGCAACAACAAGTCTCACGACTTGCCCAATAATTCTAGACATAATATATCGTGAGCGTGACACGTGATGACAATATGATACGTCACAAGACTATGAATTGGACGTACTCATCAGGAGTTATACCTAGTAGTAGGTGTTAGCAATATTACACAGCTGCATATTTCGCGTCTGCATCACTCTACGAAGGTTGAGGAAGTCGTGGAATATATGGAGATGAAGAGCAACTGGACTCTGGGGGTCGAAAGACTGGATTCGCGCCACGACACCATCTTCAAGTCGTTCATGATACGAGTTCCATGGTGGGTTGGAACAGTTGGTTGCTACAGACCTTTTTGAGAGAGGACTTTTAGCCGAAAGGTGTCGTGTATCGACGTTTCCGAGGACAGTTACGCGACACCACGCAGCGAAACACGACGCCGACTTTACGTGTATAATTATAGTTTATTATTTGTAATATTTTTAATATGAATTAGTTTATTATGTATTTTATAAAATTGTAATATTATGTATTTTACATATATTTCACAAACCAATAGGTTTGTAAATAATTAATATAAAGCAGAGACATATTAAAAATGATTACATTTATAATGATCTTCAACTGAAAAGTCGACGTTAATAAATATTGCCGGAGAGGTGTACTTTCACAATGTAGATTATTATGTAAGTTCTATGCATATGCAAGGTATCTTATGCATTAAAGTTATTATGCAAATATCATGAGCCGGTGCAACGGATGAGCACTTATCCTCTCTTTACCAGACCCGCCCACTTTTCAACGCACCAGTTAAGATTACCCTTTGAAAATGTAGCTTGAAATTACGATGAATTTTAAATTAAATCTCCTAGAACGTTAATTTACTCATAATTATGAGAAACAAGAGCTTTTAGGCGTCAGTTTTTGTTTTCAAAGTAACATATATTGTTAGTAGGGGCTTACGTTCAGGTTTCATGTACATACTTACAGAATACAATTAAATATATATGAATAGTCGCCTAACAATCAACATAGCTTTAGAAAAATAAGTTCATTAGTAATCAATTGTCTTGAATAGAAAGCGTTGCTAATAAAATATTAAAATAGAAGTAGGTAATCATAACTAAGTACCGACTGAGTGTGCGAAAGTATTAAGGTATTAATAGCACTCTTTTCCTGCAAGCGAGATAGTTTCGTGTAGTTTGTAACAACATTGATTTTAGGACTTCCCACAGACTAAATAAAGAATGCCACTAGTATACACTAGTGGCGTTAATAGAAATAGCAATTTTAGGGTAACCTGAAATTGCTATTTCTTTGGTAATTTAAATTCATTTGGTAATTTAACAATACTTATAGAAGTGGATCTGCCAAAGGATACAATTCCATCGCAAACACACTCATGTCATTTTTTAGCGCAACTCTGATTGTTTAGCTGGTTGGTAGTTCATTTAGCCATTCGATTTAGAGCCTTAAAGTAACTCCGTTGACTTCACCTTTTGTCCGGTGGCCGGTGTCATTGTGGGAGCAAGAGGTGGTCGTATGCAAATATAATTGCGGACCGATGCAGCGGACGGGCGCGCATTAGTAGCGCTTTGTGCGGGAATGACTCGCTCCATTTCACACCGCTCGACGCAAATTAGCCGCTTTCGAGTCTACTGTTAGATACACCTAGTCGTATTTCCCTGTGAGGAACGGGTACTGGAGGGATCATAGTAAAATCATTTTCGTATGCGTACCGAATAGTTATTGCTTCTGAATGTTGGTACTGTTTTGTCGGCCAGCTTGAATGAATTTTTAAAAAAATCTAATATACATATGTACGAGGCATAGGCATAGGCATAGGTACTCCTAGTGAGCACACATTAACCCCAGACAAATTTTCGTTTTTTTTTTACTTAAAAGATAATCCTGGGTAAAAATGGCGCCTAAATAAGTAGATGGATGAAACATGATGTTACCTATACTCTATTTGTTTAGGTAGTTAACTAAATGTAAACAATTTTAACATGTCTATTATTTAAAAAAATGTCTAAAAATGTTATCTAAAAATGTTTACAATTAGGTATTTTCTTAAACCGATGTTAGGTAATTAACTAAATTTAAATAATCTTTGTGTGTCTTTTATACGATTTATTTTAAATAAAAAAACATATCAAGATTGTTTACGTTTAGTTAAGTAGGTACCTAAACAGATGGAGTATAAATGTATTTTTTTATTTAAATTAAATAATCATTGTATCGGTGACATAGTATCTAATGCATTAAAACAATTAACAACAGCACATACTTACTACAAACATTTACTTCTTAAAAATCAACGAATTCTGTATTCGTTTTTTTTTTTTTAATTTGCCTGTGTGCTGCCGAGTTTCGGCTGCGAGTGCTACCGCGACCTGCAGCAGCAGCCGATCGCAGACCAGCAGTGCTGCGGCTGCAAGTCGATGCGCGCGTAGTTACGTCGCACCAACCAGCCCCCCTAGCCAAGTTACGATCGTTTCGTTTGCGTCGAACGACTCGAGTAGGCCACGCCTCCGATTCCTTTGTTCTGACATCATCTCAACGCTCAGTCACGTGGTCAGAACAAAGGAATAGGAGGCGTGGTCTACTCGAGGCGTTCGACGCAAACGAAACGCTCGTAACTTGGCTAGGGTGACTGTTTAGACAAGTCCGAAATAATCGCTACTCGGAGCCGATAGCGCTCATATTGGATTGAATCGTAGATTTGCGACTGGCAGCACGTGCAGCCAGCCTCGGAATCCAGGCAACGGCTGCGTGTCATGCGTGTGCTACCTGCATTCGCAGCCTTCATGCGCAGCCTGCAGCCGAGGTTCGAATGGTACTTTAATGCGTCATTTTGACTCACATGGTTGGAGATTTATCATGTGACATATACGCCATTAGGGAGTTCCACCACTGGCATGTCCTAAACACAATACCTACCTGTGATTCTCTTTATTTAGAGAGATAGACCAATAATCCGTAAACATGCATGCGTTAATTATGCGCAGATTGCCTTTCTAGGGTTAAAATTATTCTTACCCTTGAGATTTAAAGCAATGCATAAAGCTGACTAAAATCATGTTCGTTAAAAAATAAACTGAACGTCGAATGATGAAGGAAGTCAAAAGCAAATCAAAGGCAAGTAAAGTTTGTCAGTTTTTCAGCTCTGATCCACTGGAAAATAAACCCCCAGAGGAATTTATTCATGCAGAAATATCATTAACGCTTATGCGAGTCAAACGCGGATCATTTTCCGCGCGAGTGCCGGCCGCTGCATACAAACAGAATCACAGAGTGCGCGCTAAATACGCCCGTGTTCCAATTAACTTTGTCGTACAAAAAATGCGGAATTAGGAACACAACTCACTCTTTGCATTCAACAGAATGTGAATGCGACCATACGAGTACCACCGCGCGATTTCCGAACCAACTTAGTTTAAAATTTGTTCTAAATTCAAACGAAGTCGGTCTTTGTAGTTCCCTGTGGACGCGAGATAAGGCTATTTCGGAGGTAAATTCTGTACTCGTATAAGTATCGCTTCATTGGTTTTGAATTAAAGATACTTTGTTTTCTGAACATTCGTTACTATTAGAATCACGTACAGCTACTGAACTTTGGTTTGGAAAACTTTGAGAAACGCAAAATAAAATTGAAAACTCGCGTTAATCTTATTAGCATTCACATTTGTTCTACCTCACGAGTTACAAAGATGCTTGATTAATTTCAGTTTAATCCTTTAGAATTAAATACCAGCGCAAGTAAGTAAATAGTTTAAGCTCTTAAAGTATTTCTTATGGAGGCTTTAAAGGTGTCTCTTATCTTGGTAGAACGTCCTGGGTAGCAAGTGTTAGGTAAATATTTAGCAAAAGCTTGTAATCCTTAGGGTTTTTGCTTGTTGGTTGTCGGCGCGTCGGCGTTGTCGGCGCGACCCGCGGCATTCCATTGTCCTGCGCTTAGTGAGGACAAGCCGTCTTATCATCACGCTTTGTGCGCAATGATAAATTGTTACCGCAACTTCGCTATTTTACCGTTCTTTCTTTAAAACTGTTAAGTTTTACAGAATATGGACATTATAATATTTTGATTGTAGTTACATTGTAGTTGTAGTTATGGATCTACATAGTTACTCGACTCATCTACAAACGTCATCATCATTTTTCCACACTTATCCCATGTTTCTTCCCGCTAGGGCCATGGGGTATTTCTGAAAAGGAAACCCATCGCCCTAGTACGCAAAGGGCAACTGAAGGAACATAGGTGGGTTTTAATCAGTAAAAGTCTGACACGCCCTTTCTAATATATATATTAATATTCACACAACGCCGTCTAGTCCCAAGCTAAGCAGAGCTTGTGTTATAAGTACTAGACAACTGATAAACATACTTAAATACATTTGTCCTGGGTGCCAATCGAACCCACGAGCTCCGGTATAGCAGTCAGGGCTACTAACCACTAGACCAACAGGCCAGTCGATGAATGTCTAATACTTTTAAATAATTTGATTTAATGACTTCTCCACCCTAGAGCCGGAGAAGTAATTAGATGACAGTGGCGTAGCTAGGCGTGGGCGAAGTAGGCCCTCGCCAAGGGCCTCGCACCCAAAGGGACCTCACACAAGCGAGAGCTCTTTAAGAACGAGGGTTTTTTATAATTGACTGATCTATATTTCACCTGATGGTAAGCGACGATGTGGTCAAACACTGGGTTGCGACAGTCGCTGTCTCGTTTTCGAATTTATGAAAGAAAATAAAAATTAAAAAAATTAAAAACCCGTCTGCGTAAAAAATAACTTTAAATAAAAACTGAAAATAAAAAAACAAGTTCAGTCCAGTAGTGTAGAAACCAATTTAATTGAATTAATATAAACACATAAAATAAAACAAATAATAAATTCTAATACGGAACAATGTGTTGCAATCAATACTTATGTATGTATTGTAACAGTATTGACCCATTAAAATAATCTAGACTAAAATCACCCCATCTAATAATAAATTAATGCAATTAAATTGTTTTTTTCGCTACTGGACTGAACTTGTTTTTTTCTTTTCAGTTTTTATTTAAAGTTATTTTTTACGCAGTCGGGTTTTATTATTTTTCAAATTATTATTTTTTATTTTACACTTTTTAGTTATTATAATCTAATATTACTATTTATTCACTCTATTTTAGGTGTACATTTATCACTTTAAAGTTCAAAAACCTACCTAGTCATCCGCCTCGCTTATTTTGTTTCTTAAATAAAATTGAAGTGTCTGTTTGTAGTATCAAAAAAAAACATTTGTTTAGTAAATATAAATCAAAGTGTATTCGATAGGTACTTATAACAAAAATGTGAATTGTGAAATTTTTGGTCATCTGTCTATTTGTTCCGACTAATATCCGAAACGGCTAGACCGATTTTGATTTTGATTGGGTACCTATTCACTGACGGAAAGCAAATGTTACAAGCAGTTACTTAGGCTACTTTTCATTTCTTTTTAGGGTATTTTGGATTTCTTAATACGGGATAAGTCTTCCAAACAGTTAGACAAAATTTGACGTAACTTTCAATGTGGGATGTAGCTAATGTTATAACAAGTACCTTAATCCACTTTTTACATTACATGAGATATAAAATCGTGACATCTTAAGTCCCAGGGAGAATGTACATCTCCGAAACTATTGGACCGATTTTGGCGGCACTTTCACTGACGGATATCCAATATTAAAGGGGTGATTTACTTTTCATTTTTCCGTGGGAACGGGGTATTATAATACGGGATAAGTCTTCAAAACGGTTGAACTTTAACGGGACTTTGATTGAGATATAGCTAATGTTATAATAAGTAACTTAATCTACTTTTTATAATTCCGCGGGATGGGACTTAATTCTCGAGGGCGGAGGTATCTTAATTCTCGGGGCAGGGAGTTTATCTTAGTATCCGGGGATAGGGGACATCACCGAAACGGCTGGACTGACTTTGAGGGACTTTCACTAACTGGTAGCTAATGTTACAACGATTAACTTAGGCTTCTTTTAAATTTACCGAATGGGGTTTCAAAATACGGGATACATCTGTGAAACGGTTAAACAAAAGTTGACGGGACTTTCATCGGAAAATAGCTAATATTATAATGAGTACCTTAAGCTACTTTTTATATTCTCGCGGAAACGGGACTTAATTCCGGCGGTGGGGGGGATATCCTGATTTCCGGGGAGAAGACATCCTCGAGACGGCAGGACCGATTGTCTCGGGAAAGCTTTTTTTCATGTTGGCGCCGGATAATATCCGGACGGCCTGACTGCGAGCTACACATTGCACGTCGTCCGAAAGCCCGTGCCTACGGTGGTTGCTAGTCGGAGTTACGGCTGTCTCCATCACTAGCATTGCTGCATCGCAGAAGGATTCGCCACCCATTTCCCCTCGCTCCGGAACATGTCCTGGAACAAGGCCCGGCGCGAGAGGTCACCGCCGTCGATTGCCCCCACGAGGATACGACGGTGCTCTGTCCATGCAGGGATTACCTCCACCGTAAGCTCCACCGTATCCTCCGGCCAGTCCGCACAACGGCGACACCCCCGAGCATTTCTTCCACCTGAATCCGGTGCAGGAACTTCCCGAACTTACCATTTTCGGTGAGGACCTGCGTCATGCAGAAGGTGAGGACGCCGTGACGTCTCTCCAGCCACTCCTCCGGGACTTACCACCTTTATTATGGCGTGCCCAGCTGACGGATAGTTGATGTTACAAGGAGTAACTTAGGCTAATTTTCATTTTCCCGCGGGAACAGGACTTAGTTCCAAAATAACATTTTTCCTATTGTATTTTTTTTTAATATGGTCATAATACCATTTTAAAATCCTCATGATGACTGCCCTTTAATTTGATACCCATATTGGAAAATTATGTAAATCTGTTCCTATTATGATGTGTATCCGTTTGGAAGATATGAGGTAATAAAGATTATTACATACATACATACTTTTTTTTTTATTGTTATAAACTAGTGCTTGACTACGATCCCACCTGATGGTAAGTAGTGATGCAATCGTTGATGGTGAGGCCCACTAGTTTATTAAGAGCCTATTCACTCTAGCCTTGAAGACACCTAAATTATAATCGGACAGGAAGACCGCAGCAGGCAAGTTGTTCCAGTCCTTCGATGTACGCGGTATAAACGACGAGGCGAAACGCATGGTCCGGACCGTAGAGGTTTCAACAACGTAAGGGTGGATACTCGCCGTTCGTCGGGTTGTCCGATGGTAGAAATGAGATAGTGGAATCAAGTCATGCAATTCCCGCGCACATTCTCCAAAATGCATCCTGTAAAACACCGAAAGGCTGGCTACCCTACGCCTGTGCTCAAGGCTTTGTAGATTGACATACATACATACAAGATATGCGTGAAAAACTTAACCCTGCTTTTCTTGTAGTCGGGTAAAAATGCATTGCTGATGTGCCTACGCTTATGTCTAAATTTAGTGAACGCTACGCATCTGTTAGATGATTTCCCGCCTCCAAAAATAAAATAAAAGTACCCTTCCTCCCTCCTTGGGGTCGGCATAACACAATTTTTTCTTCCATTCTGTCCTACTAATTGTCACATGTTCAATGACTTCCTTTTCTTTCACATTTATCCCTCACACAATTGTGTGAGGGATAAAATCCATTCATATTCCCTTTGGCCTCCCTCTTTCTGTCCACCCATCAAAATTTCAATCATTCGGCTCATCTAAGTATCAGAAAGTTTAATACTAACCCGGTATCTTATAACCTATAGGATATAATATAAATCCTATAACGGGCAGGGAAAGCCACGTACAACACTACAGGTACATACTGTACACCGTTCTCGTCGATTGGATCCACAGGCAACGTATCAGATAAGATGCAAAAATTACAGGCGGATTTCTTCCTGAATAGCTCGATGTTATTAAACTGAATTGAGCTAAAGCTCGTAAAAGTTTACCAACTACTAAAAAGCATTTGGAATTTCATCATTCAAGTTTTCGTCGTAAACGGTAATGGGGGATAATTTCTGGGTCCTTCAAAACACCTATATGACATGTTATACGTATGTTTATGTATATCACTAGAATCGTAGTTAAATCGTCTTTATTGATAATAAAAAAATACAGTCGGAGCTTAATGGGTGTTCTTATTACAAAAATACAGTCGGAACTTATTACTAAAAGAGATTTTTTTACAGACAACCTTTGGATGGTATTGACTGAGAAGGAGAAAGATACGCAGGTAGTCCGTGGTGTGAGTATGATTTACTTATAGATAATAATAATAATAATATATTTATTCAGAGTTACAATTTGGTAAAATAGTTACATAAAATCTTAGGAATACTTAATTACAAAGGTATAGATATACAATTCATAACCAATAAAACACATACACGCATGTACTCGTATATACTACTTGTTCTAGAGCAAAATACCTAACTCATCTTTTTCAAAACCCCAAAAACAGAATGGGACCTATCCATCGCGGAAACCGCTAGTTCTACCAACTCCAGCAAATTAAACGCTGACTTATTAAAGCAACACGAACTCCCAACTCAATTTGGGCAATGTAAAATATGTCTAATGCTAGTCATAAAATATTATAACCTAACCGCGCCAATCTAGCGGAGTTTGGAAGTTTCATCAATTAGCTGGAGCCAACTAGGTCAATCGATCTATCACGAATTGATCTGCGCCTTATAGGCTCATCTGGAACAGAAGTGTCTAATGAATCAACTGCCGCAGTTTGTAGCGAAGCAATATATTGGATTTATTATTAATTTCGTGAAAGTGAGAGGCTTTTCGTTTATGCTAACCAAGGTTTTCTGGGTTCAGTACCTAAAGGATAATCAATGGAACCCAATTACTACTCTGCTGTTCGTCCGTCTGACTGTCTGTCAGCTGGCTGTATCTTATGAACCATAATTGGTAGAAAGTTGAAATTTTCACAGAAAGTGTATTTCTATTGCCAATATATCAAAAAGTAATTAAAACTGGTTAAGACCGACTCGTTCTCACGCAGCAAGGGTTATTAATGCTGCATTTTTCTACATTCGCAAAAAGTATTGTGTAATCTTGAAATTGCACAAGAAGCAAGGTCTCCCAATGTTACGGAACTTTTCTTAAGTCATGCTAGTAGTACATGACCGGTTTTATTTATATTCCAGGTCGAGCCGAGAGATCTTTGGCCAATTTTCCCACGTGGGACTGAAGACATTTCCAGCAACTAGCGATAAAATCGAGTCCTCTGACGCGGGGATGGACCCTTCTTGGGACCATTAGCACGAGACTCAGAAGCGTCAAACGTTGACAAATGTACTGCTGATAAAGCAACCCTGAACAAAATACCTACAGCTCATCCATAACTCAACTTTTTAACATAATTCCTTGGTCGTCCTTATTCAAGTACCAAGAGAAGAAAGCCGCTGGCAGGATATAAACAAATAAACATCCGAATTAGTTGTTTGACAGGATGAACAATTTTACGAGCGGAAAATCTGTAGTAGCAAATCTCAGGGAGCTGTGGAGACGTTGTTGTGTGAAAGTGAAAATTTATCCGGAGGGATATCAAAAGCGCTTTTATCTCGCGAGATGACGTAACATTATCGCAATATCCGTGCGTCGGCGCTGTCCCGCGCCCTGAGAATATCAAGAAGATATATTTTCACGGAACAATGCCTCTCCGGTATCTCAATTTTCATTTCCCCTCGGCGGGACATCCGGTGTGATTTGTAGCACGAGATAATATACAAAACGGTGGCTTCGCGGGACGTCCCGACTCCCGACACTGCGTCAGCGGAAAATCTAGGCCCTATCTTTATCTTTAATACTTTAACCGGCTTTATCGAACATCAAGCTGATCCTTTTTCACAACCAATACACAAATATCTTCTTCTTTTACAGTATATAGTATGAAACCGTAAGCATTCAGCATTTAAAATGTTCGTTTTCGGAGATTTACCACCCAGTATTTTTTGCATACATTAAGTAGATATCTACCTATTAAAATAACTGCAAATTCAGCTTCCATTCGAATTCAGTAAATTTTAAAATAGTTACTTGCAGCCATTTTTCCGATAGGTATACTATTCACAAAATGAACGGTGAAATGAATTAAATTAGTAATAATTCTGTTTTTCATGAACGTTCATGACTTACTTTCGTTATAATTTTCAAAATGTCATCATGTAACTGTAGGATACTTATATTTTAATACGGAAAAATTAAATAAACTAGTGCTTGACTGCGATCCCACCTGATGGTAAGCAGTAATGCAATCGTTGATGATGAAGCGCGCTGGTCTATTAAGAGCCTGTTTACTCTAACCATGAAGACAACTAAATTATAATCGTCTTTCGATTTATAAAACTGTACATTTTTCAGTGTGTCTGGTACGTACCTAGGTTAAGGAACAATGTAACACTATCACAGACATAGAGCGTCGTATCACTGTAGGTAGCTTTAAAACCATAACTGACCTTTTTGTGATCATTCATATACCTACTTGTACAACCTGACCCAGCAAACGTTGTTCGGCCATATAAATTATCAAAGAAAAAAATGGGGAGTGGGGGTAGCAGGGTAAAAAATACTATACGACCTATTCTCAGACCTACAGTCCTGTCGGTCAAGCCGTTTCGGAGGAGATCGACAACAAACACTGTGACATAAGATTTTTATATTTATTAGAAGATAAGAATTTGAAGATAAATATAAAAATCGAAGCTTGCAGGAAAAAAGAACATTCGTTAGTAGGTTAATTCTAGGCAAGTAAGCTCTATCATAGACCACATCATCGCTTTCCATCAGTGAGATAGCGGTCAAGCGCGAGCCTATCAATAATATTAAAAAAAAAAGTCTTAGTAGGCTCGTCGACAAATAACGTAGTTTTTTTTACAAAAAAAAAAAAAATTCAGCCTTCCGTCAAAAGCCAATCAAGAAAGGAAAAGAATAGACAAAGTTTCCATTGTTATAGGAAATCTATAAATACTTACTCGAAAGTTAAGTCCTACTTACCAATAGGCAATGTTGAGGAAAATTTTGTAAAAGGTAATTATGTAACTTAAGCTTTTAATCCCCTTACAAAGGCAATGTTTCGAAGTTTGTAATTTCCAAATGAAGCTATGTAGTTAACTCGGAGAAAATCGAGAAAACATAATGAGTTCTTACATTTTAATGAAGATAATATTAGAAAGGTGAAAGTTTTTATATATGTATTTATGTGCGTGCGTGTGTCTGTATGTTTGTTACTTCTTTACGTTAAAACAGCTGAACGGATTTAGAAATTTATGAAATTTGGTACACGCGTAGACCATGCCCCGGAATAAAACATAAGACAGGCATGACTTTTTGATACTTTGTATCTCGGGAGTAGGTTCCTTGCCACGTACAATGTTCCACATATGACTAAGTGCGGAAACCATACCTAAATAGAATAGAATAGAATATTAGGTTCCTTTGGAGTAATTAACTACTTTCACGCGGACGAAGCCACTGGCAGAAGCTAGTTTAAAAATAAAACGTTGTTAAATGAACCTCCTTGCAGAAAGTACCTCGGCCTCATTACTTTTGTATTATTTGAGTTACCGCAGAGCTAATAAAGCGAACAGTGGAGGAGTTGAAAGCAAAGACGCAAGTACGTACTAAAAGACGAGTAATAGCCACAGAAGTATCTATAACCATACCTACCTTTGTAGTAAAAATAGACTTCTAGCAGATTCTACCTTGTTTTACTTGTTCAAATCTTTATTTCACCTCCCCACAGGCCCCTTACCACCAGTTCGATACGTTTTAATTCCATTGAGAGCTATTTTTAAACGTTTGAAAGACTATACGCATGGATACAACTCTGGATGTTGAAAATGTGCCATCTCCGGCCTTTGTATGCGAAATAGAGATAAGTTCCACATCAAAGACGTAACGGGAACTATTGAGTCCGTTTCTGCCGTAACCAAAGTCGTTACTATCAAAGGTTTTTAGGACTGATTTTATCCAAACTTTATGCTAGAGTAAAGGACTACTTATATTCTGTTTGTTTTTTTTTTAATTTGATTGAATTTCCACAGCTTTTTATTTATCAGCATTCTAATTTTACTTGAATAAAACGGGCGCTTCTGGAAGTCTCAAAAATGACTTCTCATTCGGCAAAATCATTGCTTTAAAATACATTGTCGTAGGATCTACTTATACAGGTACTCTGGGTAGGGTCGACCGAGGCCCCCAGCGGGGACTTCCTATTTCTAACAGCGGGCGTTTAAAGTAACCTAATACGAAGAATCCCTTTCAAACCTAAACTATCCGTGTTGGAGTGCCCTAAAATTACGAGCTCGCTTCGCTCGCTCTTGGACTACCTACGAATAGATATTGTAACTAATTATGGGTTATATACTTATCGTGGATTGATGGCGCAAGGGTGCGACGGACAGCGCCATCTAACAATTAGTTTCGTAAACTAATAATATCGTCACCGGAAACGCAAGCGGCACCCTACCGCTTGGACACGATCGTCGGTAGAAGGGATGCAGTGAGGAATGGAGGGAAGTCTGAGAAGTGCGGCATTTTACCTCGGACAGCCTCGGCATACGCTCAGTGCCAACGCACGTGTTTGTTTCCTTTTGTAAAACCGTTATCAAAAATAATTAATTTATTAATAATTTAAAAAAAATAATTCTGATTCAAATTATCTTTCGTTCGAGTACCCAAGTCAGTGCCCACACTTACCAAGAACTATGTCGGATCGTGATGAAGACCCGATATTTCGCATCTCGGCCACCCTTGATGCGACATACTTATAGATTTTTGATTAGACTTCTGAAGTAATAGGTGACAAATTATAATCAGAGAGGTTTTAATCACCCTACCCCATAGGTGATAAGCGTGAGATAAGTATATGTATGTCGTGGCTAGATCTTAGAAAATGATCACATATGGCCAAGTAAAATTGGCCAGATCGTTTTAAACGTTAAAGTTTAATGATATTTCAATCTTAGTTTTGACCTACTTTCTTTAGACCTTTTATTATCTTTGAAATCCTACTCCTCCTCCCTCCTCTTATTATCATCTCTCCTCTTATTATTATCTGCCTTCTCTTATCCTTTTATTATAATTGATGTCCAAACGAGAATTGACATATCATCAAATGTTAGCGTTTTAACGATCTGCCAACCTAGCCAAGTTACGAGCGTTTCGTTTGCATCGAGCGCCTCGAGTAGGCCACGCCTCTGATTCCTTTGTTCTGACAAAGATGACGTCAGAACAAAGGAATCAGAGGCGTGGCCTACTCGAGGCGGTGACGCGAATGAAATGATCGTAACTTGGGTAGGGGGGCCGGCAAGTTTTAGTTGGCCCTATCATGAAGTGATCAATTCTAAGATCTGGCCACGACATATACATATAATGCCCGGACGATTTGATTATTTCAATAGTTTTTATCACGTTGCCCTCATTGGCTATTTTTTAAACAAATTTTTTTTTTTTGTTAACTGTGTAATCACTTGGTCCATAACATACTTAATATATAAAAAAAGATTATGGTGAAAATACAATTCTCGGGATTTCAACTTGCCATGTACGGAGAGTAGCATCTCGTTTGCTATGGTTGCGTCTAAATACGCCTGTCTTACCAAGATATACGAACAAAACTTGGTGACGACTGTTCCAGCATAAATACATAAATAAACTTTATCTACGCTTACGGCTGGGCTCTTGCAACCACACCTGGGCCCTCACAACTATTCCATTTCGCTCTGCAACAGAAACAAATCTCCTTTACCGCAGTCCATAATACATAAGAAAACCGCACATCTCCTATCTGTGTCGAAAAATGTCTATAAAAGTATTTTCGTTGGTCGTAAACACTACAATAAAGTTTAGTGGCCACTTACGAGTATGAACGTTTGCAGCGTTGTTGTGACTTCCTCCTAACACCACAGTCCACTTTTAATTTATCTAATGTGTCCCCTCCCCCCCCCCCCCCAACATAACACAGCCAGGCTTTCCGAAGAAATTAATGTTTAATACGACTTCCGTTCATCTTTTGAGGACCTCAGAACTTACTGTTACCATCGAAATATAATTGAAATAGTAGAAAAAGAAAATAAAAATAAACCTTTCCAATAGATAAAATCACTTCCTACATGTTTTTTAGGGTTCCGTACCTCAAAAAGAAAAAACGGAACCCTTATAGGATCACTTTGTTGTCCGTCTGTCTTTCTGTCTGTTTGTCAAGTTTGCGGTCCCTTGAAGCTGTGAAAAAATTAGACTTCCGAGTTAACGAAAAAAAAAGGTGCGGCCGTTTATGTCACAAAAAAGTATGTTTCGACACTCTCAAGGGAATCAAAATTCATAGGGCACTTCCCGTTGACCTAGAATACTGAAATTTGGCATGAAGAAAGGTCTTACAGCACAAGTATAGGCAAAAATCTGAAAACTGTAAACTTTTTTTGCGATTCGGAAAAATCTTCGAAACTCAATTTGGAAATTGAACTGTTTTCATAGGTAAGTTTGTACGGAACCTTCAGTGCACGAGTCCGACTCGCACTTGCCCAGGTTTTTTTTTCTAATATTATTTATAGGCTCGCGCTAGATCAGTGTCCCATCTGATGGCAAGCTTTGGTGTGATCGATGATAGACCACGTTTGAAGACCCCCAGGTTTTATCAAGAAACACAGACTTCGGCAGGACATATCAATTTAAAAATAAAACCACTTCTTATCTGTATTTTCCATATAACATTTATTATATTTAATCGAATGTATTTCCCGTGTACAACCAATTCCCTTTTTTATCTCAAGCTGTCTCGTCAATCCATCCACTCCACGATCTATTTATAATTGGATGTCTGCGAGCATATCTCACGACATACCATCATAATTCATCTCTAATATTATACATAAATGTACATAAAACGTACATTACGGTCGTCCTCCGTATCCCTTACGTGGAGTTATCTCGAATAAATCTTTGTATTAATGATAAGCGTTATCATTTAGCTCATAATTTATAGCTACCTAATAGGGGAACATACGCCCAAAATTCGACGTAGATACATCGTTGTATAATCAAATAAATATGAAGGAGCCTATTCCCAGCAATAAGATAAAATGCTCGATCTCCCTTCGTTCGATAATATTCCTCATGGATGGACCGCGCATATTTAGTATGTCAGTCGGTTATTTATACTGCGGACAGGGAAGAGATTGCGTTCAGCTGAGCGTTTCAGCCGATTCAGATCGTCACGCTATGTAAAGGTTAAAATCTAAATTAGATAAAGCAGGAATTTAATCAAACTATCCTATTTACGTTTAAATACTTAAATTAGAGAATGCTAAGTTTGTAAGAGGTTAGTTTGGGGCCTTAAAGTTAAAAGTTTCGCCTAGGACATTTAGTTAGTAGTATCCAGCAGCACTGGCGGCTCGCTATTATAAACCTGCCAGTATCTAGCCGCAATCTAAGTTTCAATTCTATTTCTGTACAGATCTGAATATAAATTGAATTTGCAGCCACAATGGAGCGAGCATATTGTCCTCCGCAGGACTTTGCTCGCAGAGAACATTTGTGCTCGACAAATTGATTTATTAACCTGGACCGAAATTGCAGACGAAAAATCTATTCGTTTAGCAATAACGAGGTAATAAACCCGCTTGTATAAATTATGAACTGCATGGCTTTAAATGGGCTTCTCATTATTTTAAGCTAAATTATGGCATTGTGTGGAACTACTTAAAGCACTATGCGTATTTATCGGACAGGAATTAATGTAGATGGATTTCTGATGAGATCTGAAGTATTAGTATCTATATAAATCATTTATTCTGAAATGAGACAAGAAAAAATTATTGAAACCGTAAATATTCCAGATAAATACAAGACTTATGTATTTACCAAAAATATACATTAGTGTTGTAAATTAGTAGGTATAAGTAAGACATTGTTAAATGATAAATGATATTTATTTTGTAAATAGGTTTATAAAAACACTTTTACACGTCAATTTTTTTTCGTCATTTTTAAACTAGATGAAGCCGGTGTTTCCTAGCTGACTACCCTGAGAAGAAACACCGAAACAAACTCAGGGGTCAAAGTCTCTTTTAAAGTCCATACAGTAAATATGTAATGGTCAAATCACATGAGAACTATGCAGATTTGTCTGAAAAGGTCTTTTGAAGAAAGAACCATACAGATTTGAGTGGACCTGTCCAGTCAGTGCAAGCATTTGTCAGTATTCGCAAAGCTCAACTCAGGACTACTAAGGAGCTCAACGACTTGACGAACAATATCAAGGAAAGGTCATTTGGGTAGGCCGCAGAAAATACTCAAATTGCCAGACATACGTTAAAATTACTGAAAAGGAAAAAAAAAATCAATCAACATAGTCCTCACGTTCACAATAATAAAAGGAAAAATATAGTTTACAAAATGTAATACTTAGTAAAGTAAACATTGATGTCAAAAATTAATAGAGAAGAAAAAAATTACAAATTGCAAAATAAAAATAATCTACAATATCAAATTGTAAAATAATAATAATAATAAAAAGCACAATTGAAAATAAAAACAAAAAATAAATAATAATAATAAGACAACAGTTGTAGTGCGTACTGGAGCAAGTCAATCCCAAGCCTTTTGGTCCTCAACATAGTCCTTTATAGTGTAAAAAGCCTTTTGGCAAAGTTTTCGCTTTACAAATAATTTGAATTTATTAAGGCTTAGTTGTTGAATATGACTAGGAAGTTTATTATAGAAGTGTATAACATTGGCATCTAAATGAGCCCCCTATTTTTTTCAGCCTGGTTGTAGGAACCACAAATGTGTTTGTTCCTAGTATTAAAATTATGAACATCACTCTATTTTTTAAACACGTTTATATTTTTATGTACATACAAAATATTCTCGTAAATATACTGTGACGGTACAGTCATTATATTGATTTCTTTAAATTTATCTCTGAGGGAGTATCTGGGACTTAATTTATAGATCGAACGAATAGCCCTTTTTTGCATTTCCCCACAGTAGAATACCATACGACATGACACTATGGAAATAACTAAAGTAAACTAAACGGGCAGTCTCTACATTAGTTAAATTTCGAATTTGTCTAACAGCGTATGCTGCAGAGCTAAGTTTTTTTGTTAATTTATCTATATGTGGGCCCCACTGAATCTTAGCATCTAGAGTTATGCCCAAGAACACTATATTATCTTCAGGACTCAACTCTTTACCTTTTATTAGCACACTAGTTTCTACTTGCCTAACATGAGGCATGGTAAACTTTATACATTTAGTTTTTTTTTCATTAAGAAGAAGGTTATTTACATCAAACCAGTGTACTATTTTTGAAAGAGCTATATTTATATCGTCAGTAACCGGCTGCTGACGTTTAAGTTTAAACAAAAGTGAAGTGTCGTCTGCAAACAACACTATGTTATGGTTATCCTTTATGAGGTAAGGTAAATCGTTTATATATATAAGAAACAAAAATGAGTCAAGAATTGAGCCCTGGGGGACACCCATTTTTACTACAGATCCGAGAGATCTTTTTCAGTTTACATCAACTCTCTGAATCCTTTCACTCAGATAAGATGTAAGAAGATCCAGGGAGGAGTTCCGGATTCCGTAATGGTGTAGTTTCCTGATTAATGTTTCATGGAGAACGCAATCGAAGGCCTTTGACAAATCGCAAAAAATGCCCAGGGCATCGCATTTGTCTTCCCATGCATTATAAATATGTCCTAAAAGTTCAACACCGGCATCGGTTGTTGAACGACCCCTTGTAAAACCAAATTGTTTGGTATGCAATAAGATGTAGCGACATCTATGGCGTCACATAAGAACTAATCCTGCATCGCGCAATCAAAGTTCTCCGCGCGATTATAATAGATACGACAGCCCGAAATCATCTAAAGGGCAACTGCCCACCAGACATGACAGCCGTCTGGACGGAGGATCCTCCCTTTTCAACGGAGGTTTGCAGGACTTTACTCTCTGTTCCGCCTACCTCCAGGCAGGGTATCCTGACCACCAGCATGCCTATCTGGTCATACCTTGTCATCACCCTCAGCCTCATCGGCGACCTTGGCGAAGCATACTGTACCTTCGGCCAGTCACATGAAGAGCCACGAAGAACCTCTCCTGGTCGACGCCAGCAGTCAAGCCTCTACGTCGCTCAGCACCGCTCCGACTCACTGGAGCCAGCAGCACTACTCCGACTCACTGGAGCCTGCAGCATTATCCCGACTCACTAGGACATCATCATCCCGACTCACTGGGACAGCACAACCCCGACTCACTGGGGCATCACCGCAGACAGTTCCGACTCACCGAGAACTATGCGGCATTCGGTTCCGACCCACTGGAACCAACCTACCACTGGCCTGGCACGCATCAAGAAGCATCAAGAACCATCGATCTCCGATCACCGGAGGGGAGTGGTGTAGCGACATCTATGGCGTCACATAAGAACTAATCCTGCATCGCGCAATCAAAATTCTCCGCGCGATTATAATAGATACGACAGCCCGAAATCATCTAACGGGCAGTAGCCCACCAGACAAAACACCCGTCTGGTCGGAGGATCCTCCCTTTTCAAAGGAGGTTTGCGGGACTTTACTCTCTGTTCCGCCTACCTCCAAAAATTTATGTCTGTTAAAAAATCTTTGTAGTTGCTCTAAAATAAGTTTCTCAAATATTTTACTAAAAGTGGGTAGCACTGAAATGGATCTGTAATTCGTGGGGTCAGATGTACTACCCGTTTTGAACAATGGAATTATTTTACTATTCTTCATTATTATGTTATTTAGGAGGAATCAATGGACTTCCAAAATACAGGCATTCCTTGCCTAGTTTAGAGTTCTAATGGTCAGGCCATAAAAATACCACCACTAAAAAAAACAGGGCAAGTGCGAGTCGGATTCGCGCACTGAGGGTTCCGCACAAACTTACATATGAAAACAGTTCAATTCCCGAATTGAGTTACGAAGATTTTTCCGAATTATAAAAAAAGATTTTTTGTGACATAACTACAAATTTACAGTTTTTAGATTTATTCCTATAACTATCTATACTATAAGACCTTGCTTTATAAAAAATTTCAGGATTCTTGGTCAACGGGAAGTACCCTATGAATTTTGATTCCTTTGAGAGTGTTGAAATGTACGTTTTTGCGACATAATCGGCCATATCTTTTTTTCGTTAACTTAGAAGTTTGATTTTTTTACAGCTTCAAGGGACCGCAGATTTGAGTATACAGTTTTAATTTCAACTTGATGCCTCCACGCGTTTCTGAGATAAAGGGTCTTGACAGACAGACAGACTGAGAGACAACAAAGTGGTCTTATAAGGATTCCGTTTTTCCTTTTGAGGTACGGAACCCTAAAAATACCTAGATAACCTGATAAACTCTAGAAGGTTGACAAAACGAGAAAACCTGACATGAAGACGAAAGTCAGGTGTAAAAATAGAATATCGAAAATAAGACCGAATAAGTTAATAAAACAAGAGAGGAATACGCAATTTCAATATAGAAAGAATTCAAGTCGGCCTTATGAGTTGCGCAGAAATCATTCATGGGCAATAACACCCATTTCTGCTGGGCGCCACCTCAGTTATTGCCCCGGGATAGGATTATTGGCAAATTGTTCCGTTCGCATTCCGGCCCGACTCGCACATGAAATATTAAGCACCTATGTACCGATATCGAAAGCCTACGTAGTACCAAGTAGTGCGACGTGTGTGTAGGTACCGACACATCTCACACACATAATATGTTCGGAATGATGTTTGTCCTTGTACAAAACGCTACAGAAACCTCTTATTTCCTTGAATATTTTATCGACATGTTATAGCGATAAGTCTTTCTTTATATTTCAATAGAGATTTTATTGGACCTGTTAAGAGGGCCCGTCCATACGGACTTTTACCATGCTCACGTTGACCATGGATGACATGAGCATGGATGGATTTCATTCAACGCAATCCAACGCAATTTTTGATAAAGCGGCAACGCAAATGAGATATAACGCTAGAACGCTCAGTTAGCATACGATATTTTCTTATTCCGTCATTTATCCGAATATTTCACAAAACTTGTACCCGGAAAAAAGCGTTTTATTTTTTTTAAACTTAAGTTTTTGAAAAAAATGTTCATCATTCAGAATCTCGATTAAATGTGCAAGATTTTCTTATATATTTTTTAATACTTTTAATTCATGAGTACCAACATTACGAAAGGCCAAAGTTCACGCAAAATCGCAGATTTTCAGAGATCTTTACTAAAATTAATTTATGTTTTGATTTCAGTAGAAACCTAGATATCCACAAGATATCTGTGTTTCCAAAATATTTAGAGAAAGATTTGTAATAACATCCTAATCACGTAAGAGCGGTTGTATGGAAATTATCTCGAGTTGGCCGCTCTTAAGGTAAATAAATCTACACAAAAATTGTAGGCAGGCAGGTACTTGGTTCTCCAGTTTCGCACAACATTAGAACCTAAGTAGCTAAGAAACAGTTCACTTGACGGAGAGGAATTTTATAGTTCTATTAAACCTAATCGACAATCATTATGAAGCAGCGCACAACAACAGCAGCAGAGGTGCTAAAGATAAAACACAGGTACCTTCTGTTGTACGTACTATGTAGTACGTCCCTCGTAGAAGATAAAGCCGAGATTGTACTGGAGAATATTTAAATACGAGCTGAATATTTGCTCTAACTAGGTTGTAACGGTCGATTCCTGCCTCGCGAACGGATGCTAGCGCCCATAAACTGAGAGATAAGGCCCTCGCCGCGGATGCTGCGAGCTACCTATACTCTAACTGACACATTAATGCGTGAAAATCAATTTTCATACGATTTTATACGTTGTAACACCAACCCAGGTATTGTACTGACCGTTATTACGTGATATTGCACATAAAAGTTCCCGTCGCCCGAATTCTTCAACCTTCCCAGCATTTATGGATTTCTTCCTATACAAAAATTATGTCTTAGAGAAAAAAAACTCATATTCTCAGACGTATAACGTAACAGTAACCGTGAGTGTAGCAGGAAGAACGCAGAAGTTTGTTTGCTTCCAAAATTTCCACGTGTGAGTCGGAAATTACAATTTTCCATGTTCACTTATTATGGTTTCATATCAAACGAATTTGACGCAATATAGGTCAAAGTTTTTGCTAGAGCAAGAATATAGGTAAATGTACATAAAACTAATATGTATTATGTTATAATGTAGACTTTGCTAATACTGTGATTCTCGTCAAAGTATATCCATCATTTTCTAATACCCAAAAATAAGAGGCGACCGCAGTTTATAGAGTCCACTTGCTTCAGTAACGTATAGATTAACTTTCATACTAATCCTTTTTGCACCTCTAAAATCTAAACAAAATACCTAAGCGTAACGAATAAAATGAATGTTCTACATTTGAAACTCCCAACTACAATCTCTGGCTGAACAATGCTGCGTTACGTTTGGAAGTTACATGAAACACACACTAAAACGAAATTAGGTAACCAAGCACATAATTTCCTAAACAGAAATTGTATATCAGGCACACAAAGCTTGTATGTTTTAAACCAAAAATATAGACAATACGGAGAGAGCAACTCCCATTGTGGCGTCACGTCTTTGTTCACCTATCTATGAATCCTATCGCCTCTCCTTATTACATTTGGGCGTACATTCTGCGGATTCAATGGCCACGGTTTGCCGGGGATGGTACTCAATACAAAATATGCCTTTACCCTTACGATGACACTGTTTTTACGATTTCAGGAACATATTCGAAGGACTGAAATTTGGTTTTGAAATGAAAAGAGTAGGTACTCTGAAAAACAAAATCTCTGAAGAGTAGGTACTACTCTTCTCTTTCCAAAACCAAATTTCGTATCGTATCGTTTTCGTTCGTACCTAGTTACTTATTCCTGAAAGTTTATTCTCGGCATTCAAGTTGAAATCAATTAGTTTTTAGTAAACAGACTGTTTTGTTTGCCCATAAGTGTAAACAATACAAGTCTGTTAATTTGAACAAATTAATCGAAGAAAAACAAAAATATTACAATGTTCTCTCAAGAATCTTGTAACAACGAAGTAAAAGGAAATGAAAGTCATAAGTCGGACCATACGAGTGTGGAGTTCGTTACCGGGACCCCATCAGTTCCGGCCATGTTACGAGCCTTCGAATTTGCGTGCAAATAAAATAGCCAGCCACATCGGTATCGAACCGGACTGGACTACCGAGAGACGGACGTAAAGCGGGCTAGGATATAAAATGTGGACTCGCCCAAGTCATCTCCTGCGGATGTTTGCAAGTAGGGACGTGGACGTATAAATAACCTTATTTGCCGTTAGGACCGAGATTTTTGTAAATAGTTTTGTGTACAAAAAGTTGGCCTTTGGTATGTATAACTTTATTGTATACCTACCTTCTACAACTCAGGGTTTTTTCAATAACGGGACACTGTTTTTGTAGTTGAATTTGTAGCTAGTGCAATTTAATCAGGTAATAATTTATTTGTCATTTTCCTAAGTTTCTCCCTTCACAATTAATTAACTAATTGACGTGACGAATGTACAAAACATAGTTAACAGGTAAATATGTATTTTATACTTTGCACAATCATTTTGAATAGGGAAAAGTTGGAGCTGAAATTCTAAAAATACATACCAAGTGTTGATATTAACAACAAACAAACCGAGTCGTAAACTCTTCAATAGGTTGAAGAAAGGTAAAGAAAATAAAGTCCTGAAATACAAGCTGTTCTCCATTGAACAATACTACCTACCAATTGCGATAATATCTATTCGCCAGTCATACTTCTAGCTGGCGGCGATTTTGCGTGGTCGCGGCAGCAGATTTTATAAGGCATAAAGCCTGAGATAGCGGCAGTAAAACTTGGAACTGAGGCAATATGCCAGCTCCCTATTGCGACTTCCATTGCTTTGTTTTAAACTGACTAGGAGGGCGATATCTATAGCCACGGTACATGCCTCAGTAGACTTTGAACAAATACGGTGAATTGCATTCTAATGTAAAATCAACGTTCATCTTTTGTTTATCGACAACATCAATATTCGGTCACGCATTTGTGAAAGCGTTTTGCTGACGCTAGTAGAACCTGAGTAAACAACACATATTGAATAATTCCGTGCCGCTTGTTTATATTTTTATTACAAAAGCAAGTAGCGTACGAATAAAAGTAACTAATGTTATAAATGTGTCAGCTGAAATATTTATTCCTAACTATAAAAAATAAGAAATTATTATCAAAGGCGAGAGGCTACCAGGGAAAGCATTATTTGTTCGTAATATTTTGATACCGCAAATATGATATCATAACTTTTTATGGCAAAACCAAATAGTGTCGTCAGTTTCCTGAATGGTCCTAAAGAAGTATCACTCTATTAGGGCGGAATAATGCCAACCCTCCCAAATCCGTTTATCGTACAGTGGTAAGACTCTCTGGCGGTTCAGCCTGTTTAGATACAGTGCACTCGATATTCTTGGTTCAAATTGCGAATTTCGGCTCTCTTCGTGCAATATCATACCGATACCGAGACAAAAATGAACACTGATAATGTTTAACAGAAACCAAACTCTGGGGAAATTGTTTTATACTTACGAGTTACGAATTTTGACCCCTTAGATATTTAGCGTTAGTGGTTTTCTTTCTCTTTTATGGGCTGGAAAACTTTTTTACTCCCCTATTTTACACGGTAAGTTCTATCTTCAAGTTTCCAACAAAACATAAACTAATCAAGAAATAGCCACAGTGCAAAGACGAATAAAAACTCCGGTATTGGCGAGTATTCGTAACAAATAGTAAGTAATGTATATTGGTTGAAATATAAATGCACAATATACGAAGCGTGACGACAACGATACTAACTCCGGGCTATGTGCGCTCGTAAATTGAGGAAGTAACCGACCACTAGCGTTCGAGCCGCGGCGGGCCTTTGGATTTGGGTACAAATAAAACGAACGTTTTATCAACCGCAGAATGAAATGGCCGACTAGTGAATAAATATGGAAGAATGGTGATAAGTTTTGAGCCAATCGGATGCTAATTAGCCATATTGTTTGTTAAAGAAAATTTTATAGGTGTAGGACTCTAAATAAAGATCTATTAGAAAGTGATTTATAAAACTAAAACAATACATAAGAAGGCTTCTTCTTAAGAATGATCTTTATATCTGACCTGTTGGTCTAGTGGTTAGTGAGCCCGACTGCTATGCCGGAGGTACGACCTCCGGTTCGATTCCCACCCAGGACATATGTTTATGTGATGAGCACGATCAATTAGTCACAAGCTCTGCTTAGCTTGAGACTAGACGGCGTTGTGTGATGGTTGTGGAATATTGTATTATTGTATTGTATTTGTTCTGGGTCTGGGTGTAATTTATCTATAATACCTATGTATATATTTAGAAACGTATAAGTATGTTTATCAGTTGTCTATTACTAAGTAAGTAATAAGTAACAGGTAATATAAGTTATACATTTTTACAGTTTTGAGCCGTTTGGGGTCGAAACGCTTGGGTCATGGGGTCCGAATGCGCGTATCCTTTTCAAGGACATTATCACACGCCGCCACGCCGACTGATCGACACTTAGCGTGACTAGAGGGCTGGCTAGTTCTTCGCCCAAAGAATTAGCATTGCCATTCAACGTGGCAATGCTGCCAGCCTTCTGGGCACATTTACGGATGACAGCGATGTGGAGGAGTACTTCGATGCCTGAGTTTATTTTGTGTTCTTGTACTATATGTACTAACCTAACTATGTACATAAGTTTGGTATGAAAGTATTAATAGTTAATATTTAAGTTTGCTATGTAGTTTTTTAAATCAATTTATAAAATTAAAATATGATTATATTGTAATCAAATAATAAAAGTTATATATTATAATTATAACAGATCATGTTCGAAATACTACACTAAGCTCCAAAATGCAAATCGTTGATGGGGCTCAAAAAACTGCCCAATTTAAATGGGACTGGGCAAGACATGTCTGCTGTATTCTGGCAATTACCACACAGGATTAGTGCCCTGACACAGCGACACGGGGCCGTGGCAGACCACGAAATAGATGGCGGCCTAGCGGGACGACCTGGATGCCTTCCTTAAGAATTGGAAAGAGGAAGCGAGGAATCGTGATCTTTGGAAGGAATGGAGGGAAACTTTTGACCAGCAGTGGGACAATACGGGTAATAATTAATAATAATAATAAAAAATATAGTAATAATGTTTCACTAAACGTTGGTTTTTCAGATTACAAACATCCACTTTTAACGCCAAAGCCTGTACATATTATGGGTTGACTGGTCGAAAATCTAATATTATTACCAAAATCAAATAACAAAATAACCAAACTCACATAGAAATATTGTTACTGGGCAATACATGAACAAAGGTGTTTGAAAGGGTTTGGTTGAACAAAAATTACTTGTTAAACAAATTACGAAACCTATGAAAATTTAATTTGAATTTAGAACATTAACAGTAGGATTTGAAAACCTCATATTATTCACTATTAAACGACATTTGACATATTATTCCTAAAAATAGGTACACATTTTTCTGATAATCCTTACAAAACATAAACTTGCAAGATGTTTCGATTTTTCTGATGAGAAGTGTATAAAACTTTCTTCGGATAGGTACTTAATCGGTGCAAATAGGTCACAATATCACATTCCGCCGGGAATATGTCGAACTCTATACCTACAGTTTATTCTTAAAAAAACCTGTTGTGCGTTATCAAACATGTGACTCACTTACTCAATAGAATTGTATATAGTGAACTTAGAATTGAAGCAGCTGGACTTTGTTTTACTGTCTGTCATCCTAGCAAGATCCTTTCTTCAGATTTTTCCCTCTGGCAGATATCTACCAACACCCAACACACATCATGCCTGTATTCGCTGAAGAGTCAGGCAAAGGCGTAGGTGTATAATACAGTGATATTTCGCCAATAAATCCCATTTAGTGAAGGGCGGTCCTATTACCATCACCTCGGCACAGCTCTAGACTCCAGGCTGCTGCTGAGAAGTTCCAGATAGAAAAACGCAATAATATTTTTCCCGACTCGAAAACAAGCCTTGGTCCTCATACTTGGCAGCAGTGACCACTAGACCTAGAGTAGCTGGCTACAAACCTATTAGGTATAAGTTATGTAGGTACCTACTATAATAATAATTTTATAGGTCAAAGTTACACAAATAGGTAGGTACTTTAGAATAAGCCACATCGCTCACCTTGAAAAAAAAACATGTTCTTCAACCCCATTTATTACATAAATTCATATCATAAACCCCATTTATATTATAAATTGGGTTGAAGGGAGCCGTACGTTCTTCGCCTCACAAACTCAAATAAAGAAATTTGTGATGGAACGCTCTGAATCCTAGTGAGTGGATCCACTTGGGAAGCTCTGCATACAAATCTTGATATATCTGAGTATCTACGGATTAGATAGCAGTGCTTACGCAGGTAGGTACCTAATACTTAAATAGAACTGTACCTATATTTAGTCTTAAATTGGGTAGAAAAATGGATCAACCGATTCATGTCCTCGTAGAGAAAAATAAAAACGCAGAATAAGATGTGAAGTGCCGAATTATAGGGTCGTTCAAATATTATAAGCTCGATTAGTTTTATGGCATTAGGGAATATGATTTATTCGGCTATAAGTTGTTGGACTTATCTAACTATTTTGTTCCGGCCGCCAGAGCCCACTTTACTTCCACGTAAAACTCGGATCTATACGATTAAAGATTTCATCCTTCGATATTGGACGATCGTAATATTTTAACGATGGCCGACCCTGCAGCTACTCCTTTGTTTTACTGCCCTTATTTTATTATTTATCGAAACATTTGATATAAAAGAGCCATTATCTACAATTTTATGTGATAATTTATCACCCTAACTGCAAATAACAGTTGTTGTAGTAGCGCTTTTTAAAAAGTGCAAAACATCGTGTAGTGCGTGGAATAAACTTTTAAACTTCCAAGAATTAGTATCTACAAAATTAACAGTCTTAAAAAAAATAGCGGGTCTGTACGTTCATTTGAAGTCGATATTTTAAAATGTTGAGTTAATTTTAGGACGGAATCTGTACCATCCAATATTGTTATACTTATGTACATAATATCTGTCTATTAGCTTCTGCCTGCGTGATATGTTCGTAAGTCCTATGGAAAAGACACACGATTCAGTTTCGGCGCTCATAAAATTAGAATCAAGACTTCGCTTAACAGGTAAGCTCGTTTGATTCCCAATTATACCTTTTAACAGAGATACATCAGACCTCAGCGCCTTCTCCAACTGCAGGATTGTTAGAACGAATCACCGCCGCCCTGAAACGCAAAGGGCAACTGAAGGAACACGGATAGGTTTGAGTCAATAAAATTCTGATACTCCCTCACTCGAGAGAGAAGTAATTTGATGGTTTTGAACCCAATCTCGAAAACTGGTTCAGCTGTTGAAGCCTGGAAATGTAACGAACACACAGAGTTACTTTCACATTTGGACTATCACAAAAGACTGCAAAATAAAGCTACATTAGACCGACGCAAACATGTAACACGCCTGATTTGTACGTAGAACGACGTCGCGTGGTGTGGATCAAGTGTAGCTCTACAAGTCTAGTTTACGCCCAGATCGGCGTGTGTGGAACACGTGTGTGCAGTGTAGTTCTAGCTTAAAGGTCCACTGAATACTAAACATAATTATCTAGGCCTACCGCTGGCAGCTGTCTTACTAACATTTATTCAACAAATAAATATCTACTACAATAACATAAATACCAATACAAGAATAACATTGTCATTTGTATACCTACCAGTTTATTGTAGTTATAACATCCAATATTATATGTACGTGACCTGTGAGAGAAATTCCGTACGAAACCGGAAGACACGTCTTAATACATTCACAATGACTCAGGGTATCTATTCACTATGCCCTGTATTCCGACAATGTTGGAATTTATTTTTTTCTTTCTGCTTACTTTGCTGTTGCTACAAATAAGCCGCTACAAAAAACTTTTTACAAAAAAAAATAACCGAATTTACTAAAAAAAAACGATCAAAACAACTTTAATTTCGAAAGTCGGTGTTAAATAAGAAACAAACAATACCGAGAAACATCGACTTCCGAAATTAAAGTTATTTTGATTGTTTTAGTGTATTTAGGGTTCCGTACCTCAAAAGGAAAAAAACGGAACCCTTATAGGATCACTTTGTTGTCCATCCGTCTGTCTGTCTGTCGCGTGGAGGTATTGAGTTGAAATTAAAACCATATACTCAAGTTTGCAGTCTTTTGAAGTTGTGAAAAAAAAACAAATTTCTAAGTTAACGAAAAAAAAGATACGGCCGTTTGTGGCTCAAAAAATGTATATTTCGACACTCGAGAAAATCAAAATTCATAGGGTACTTCCCGTTGATCCAGAATCCTGAAATTTTGCATAAAGCAAGGTCTTATAGCGCAGGTATAGGAATAAATCAGGAAACTATAAATTTGTTGCTACGTCACAATAAAAAAAAAATGCGATTCGAAAAAATCTTCGAGACTCCATTCGAAAATTGAACTGTTTATATAGGTAACTTTGTACGGAATCCTCAGGGCGCGAGTCCGACTCGCACTTGCCCAGTTTTTATTAGTGAAGATGGTTATTTTTTTTTTTGTAAATAGTTTTTTATTTCACACTTTTTAGTTGCGATACACTTAAAGCCAGAGTAAATAGGTACCTATTTTTTTCATGACAATTTCAATTAACCCAAACACTGCTAGGATACATTATTTTATTATGAAGTTCCCGTGTCCACCTTCCACCTTCCGGCTCCATCATCAGATCAGTTCGATAGTACCTTATAGCCACGACACACCTTATAACACGGCTAGGATACATTAATTAATTACGGAGTTCCGGTGCCTATCTTCCGGCTCCATCATCATCATCAGATCATTTCGATAATACTGTTTTCAACGTAACTATTCAGAACCATTCATTTATTTGTATTGTCACTATCTTCATTGTGATATCTATGTGAGTACGAAGTTCCGTTAGCCATTTCTGGTCTTCTTCATCAATTCCACTTCATCAAATATTACTTTTTGACTGTAAATGCTTAAGTTTTCGATGAAAATACCAAAATCACTATATGGTTGCCTATAATATTTGAGGATTTCCCTCGATTCCTCATGGATCCCATCATCAGAACTGGATTTTGAAAAAAATGGGACCAATCTGGACACATATCCTTTTAGGGAAAAAAAAATTTTGAATAAACGACGGATGATGAAAAAAAAAATATAATAAAAAAAATATACAACCGAATTGATAACCTCCTCCTTTTTTTGAAGTCGGTTAAAAACGAAATTTAAGTACCTATTCAGATTCAAAATATTTTAATGATTAAAACAAATGTGTGGTGGTGGTCTTTATCTACTTTTTGCTGACTGTTGCCCAGATCTTTTTTGAAATGAGAAATCATCAAATAACTTCACTCGCTCTGGGTCGGGCGAGAGGGAGTCTCAGACTTTTACTGACTAAAACACAGTCTATTTCTTCATTTGCCCTTTGCGTTTAAGGGCTACGGTAACTCTTTCGAAAAATCCCACGGTGTTGCAAAAATGATTACCAAGTAACGAATGCCTATCGATTTGCAACTTACTTGAACAGCCATCAAAGTGTATGGAAATATTGATTCGATGGCTGTTTTACCTTTGTGCAATCATAAATATTGTATTATGGCGGCCCGTCCCAGCTTTGTAAGAGAACCAACCCCCGATGATATTTAGTAAAACAAAAAAGAAAAATTAAAAAGTCATCGGGGTAGATAAAATCGTTATTCTAATCAATCCCGATGACATTTTTAATTTTAAAAGTAATTCATTCATATTTTTCACTAAGAATGTTAGAATAACGATTTTATACAGATTAAATTTAAAAAAAAACTTAAAGATTTTTTTTATTAGGAAAAAAGCGAATAATTCCACCACTGGGAGGGTCTAGAATCATGTACCGGATCCATGGTATTCGTTTATGCGTCGATGTTAAAGACACCCTGTATACCTTTGCACTATAAGTATTATTGGCATATTTTTTTGTTTTTCATATGCTTTCAATGACATTTTATGTGCGTAATATAATTTGGGCAAAAAGCAGCCGCGGCTCCACTGTAGGCAGCGCATCCTAGTGGACTAATTTTAGATGACAACGCACGAATAGGGAACAATATCGTGAAGCCCGCAAGTTACGTTGGCCTTCAGGGCAGCAATCGTGTGGTTTGTCTGCATATACAAGAGAATAAAAAGAGCAGTGGTGGCCGAGTGGTAACGGCCCCGACTTACGAATTGTAGGTCGAGGGTTCAAACCCAACCAGGCGCATTAAGTACTTTGTGTAATTTATTTCATCACCACTGCTCTCAAAACGGTGAAGGAAAACATCGTGAGGAAACCGGCATGTCCTAAAACTAAAAATTCGAAGACAGGTGACATCCAGCAACCCGCACTAGGCCCGCATGGTGGATTACGGCCCATTCCCTCTCCTAGAGAGAGGAGGCCTGAGTCCCAGCTGTGGGAACATTAAAAGACTGATTATGCTTTATAAGAGAATACACGAAGCCCCACAAAAAAGTTGATTGGCGTAAGTCACACGATGTGTAGGAACGTATAGTAGGAATTAGACGCATCGCATCCTGAACGTAAGGCGAACCGAGTCTTGCTTTTGAAGTCGCGATCCGTGTCCAATAATGAAGAATACTTTATTCCCGCCAAAGACAGCTGTAGCTAAACCAAGACGGTTGCTAGATACTGTTAAAGTTCCAGCGTGGATTATAGCTATTGAAACCCTATAAGTTGGCTTTGATTATATAATAACAGATACCTAATACTTAGTATATACATATAATAATATACGACGTTCATATTAATACATGAACGTGCAGAATATACGATTAAAATCACGTAATAACTGAACGACAAAGTATAATATAAGCAGGTAAAGGAAAAGTGCAATTAATATAAAACGCGTTGCTGCTTCAGCATTTATTGAAGAAGTTTATAAATATGAGTGTATCGTAAGGACTGCACGTATCTAATGAACTAAGTATAGCTCGAGTTGTCGCGAAAATGACAGAAAATGGAAATCCGAAGATGGCACTACTATATTATTTTTAATTGTGTTGTTATAAAATGTAAGTGTTATGTAAGTGACCGACTTAAGTGATTTAAAAAAATATTTAATTTAAAAAAAAATGTTTTCTTCAGATCTGGAAGCTAAAACGATTTCATTGAACGACGTGATCACAGCCGAGTCGCAGCAAAAGGAAGCGTTCGAGACTACACTTCCGCAAAGATCAGCAGGTACCAAAATTGCAAACATTTGAGTGGTGGTGTCCGCAAAAAAAACTAAATGCAAGCTATTATCGCATCTCAATCACAGATTGTGTTCAATATTACAAAATTTCAGAAAAAAAAGTTATTTTTTTATGAGCGCTTATAGTTGAAAAGTACAGGCGCGAGCGGATAGATGAGAAGCGGTAAGTTCGAATTCTAGGCAAATGCTGTAGGCAAAATATCTGTTGCATTCCCACTAATTTAGGCTGTTTATGCTCTCTATTTCTTTTTTTTTAGTTTCAGGAAACTTAAAAAAAAAATCACAAATAGTCCCGTGATACGTGCTACGATAGTGCTACGGAGCACCATCGTAGCACGAAGCGTAGCTCTAGGTTGCACTCAAATATCTACTAAGGTCTTTTTTACATAGCATGAGTAGGATGACAGCAGGACGAAAATATGCATTTTTAAGATGAGAGAAGAGGATTTGTAGCTATATTGTATGAATCCGACAGCAGTCACTTCCCGTAAATATTTTCCGTTCGATTCTCATATTAAGCTCTAATTTTGCTAACAGTGTGGTTTATTCTTAAGATTTTAATTAATTGAATGAAAAAGATTTATCTGGATAACCTTCGTTGGTCTATATGGAATACCAAAAAATATGTACAAACCTAGTACCTATCTCTCTAGCTAAGCCAATTCAATCATTTATTTTTTTAACGCTCATTCATCACGTAAAATCCCTGTGGTCTTTATTTAATTAATTGACGATGGCGATAACAAAATCGGCTCGAGGCGTAGGCCCTGTGGGCGCTGGCGCTGTTGCTTCGTAGCAACAGAATGAATGATTGGTTTCTGCAGCGTTATACATAGATCGCCAGACAAGGACTGTCACCTCTAATATTGCATATCTTCAAGAATTCATCTCTTAGAGTTCGAGCTCTATGTTTCATTTGAACCGTCTGGGGAGGGGCGAGCCACTATGCCCTCCCCCCTGGATCAGCCCTTACTTAGCTTAGTTGCCTTTATGGCACGTACGGTTAGGGGTCCTACATCACAAGGCGGGCTACTCTTAGATGTAACATACTAAATATGAACGTGCCTGTATATATTTTCTTACTTCCTCGTTTTCAGCAAGTAGCAGTAAACGCTACTCCCTAATCCAACGCCTGAGGACGAGTCCTTCGAGGATTAAAAAAATTTTTCGAGGATTAGAATCAGGTTTCTTACGAGGTAGATTTATTTTGTAGTGGAAACTAGTGTCATATCATTAATATTTCATATCTATGGCATTTTATTTATACTTTGTGTTTTTATTTGCAGATCATACACTCCTAGGTGGAAATATCCTATCACCACTTACATATAAAAAGACATATTTGATCAAAAGCCCACTGAAACCTAGAAAGCTAAAATTCTTACAAAAATCAAGATACAAACGTAAGAATCAGTCAAGGAAACGCGAAATTAATGGAAATGAGGAGCTCAAACAAAAATATATCCCACTTCTTAAAAGTCTTAGTTTGTTGTTTGATAATCTTCTCAATACAGACTCGAGCGAGTCTTACGAAGTCAAAACAAAGAAATATAAGCGAAATCGATTCTACTCTGAAGATACTTTCGAAGTCCCTGGTAGAACACATCAGTCCGATACTGAATTCGCAGAATCGAAATCGCAAGAAGAGACAGTTACTTTTTCCCCGCCTATCACCACTGCGCTCTCGATTGCTACCGAGACTCCCACCACTACCGAGGCTTCCTCCACCACAGCCAATATTATTACCACTCGTGACTTCAGCACTTTCCGACAGCATAAGAACATACCCGTATTACTTCCAAGAAATACCTTTAGCGGTCGGGGAGACGATCATGGAATCGGTGAGAGAAGCGGCGCCACACATCACGGAAACATTGAAGGAAATATCACCAGGCATCATGGAGATCATGAACATGCTACCGGATGCGGAGAGAATGAGTCCTGTGCAGAAAATGATGAAGAGAATACCGACGGTACTGCACGAGACAGTTCAAGAGGCTTTCGACTCCCAAGACCAACCGGAACTCGAAATAATACCGGATTATTTCCGAGAGGAAATAAAACCGATACTGAAATCACCTCGGAAACAGAAACACCCGATGACCACGATCGAGAAAATCAATTCAAAACTGGAAGAAACGAAACAAAAAGCGGAAGAATTCTACAAGAACCTCTTCGAAGATTACGAGGATTCATACCCGAAGATGTCAACGAAATCACAGAGTCTGTACAGTCCAAAGAAGTACGTGAAGAAAGCGTCGTCAATGTCACACACGATAACGCCGGTTATCAACGAATCACTGACAGAGGTAGCCCAATTGCCGAAGAAAATCAAAAAGTTCGTACAGGAAATGAAGCAATGACGACAGTGAATAACTTGAACTTCACAACAAGTCAGTTGAACACCCCAAAGAAAAAGTCACCAGTTATGATGATATTTGATGGGTACAGCATAGTGAAACACAAAAATGGTCAGAACAAATTTGCAGAAAAATCTGTTCGCATACATTCTTAGTACTAGTGCGCGCAAACACGAGTTTTGGACGTGGTTTAAATTTTAAAATTCTTAGTGTTAAATTACTTTGTGATTTCCAAAGACATTTTTTTGTGAAAATGTATATTAGAAGTAGATAAGTATTTTGTACAAATAGTTAATTTTGTAATAAACAATTAAAATTATCGGCGTCCTTTTTTCCCCTTTCCCTTTTGGCTTGCTTGTGCTGCCTGTGGCTGTTGATCCGCTGGTCTGAAAAAAAATATATACATGAGAAGTTATGGTAGTTCCATTATAGTGATCTGATCTGGCTTTCCCTGATAGAAAACTACAATATGCTGAATGTCTTAGGTTACTTTTGGAAACAAAGATGCCAGTATAGCTTAGTATAATAGCTTAACGCTGGAATTAATCATCCAAGAATTCATTTGCTGATGAAAAGCTTTGTTTATAAAAAAAATAAAAATATTGCCCCACAATGCAAATTACTCCTGTATGTGTGCAGTGTATGTAGTGCTCATAAACATGTAAACTCTCATAACCCAAACCACAGAACAATATTTCACCTACAGGCAAAATATTTCTTATGTGCAGGAATCGAAACTGCAACATTCAGCTCAGCAGCCATTGACTCAACCATTGTGCTGTCAACATAATTAGCTATACTATTGCCATGTGCTAAAAGGTGTATTTGACTTACACATGTATGAAATAGTGGACAAAAGCTAGACATTTTCAACCTTTCCGCTTTTGTGGTAAAAAACATTACTTCAAACTAGTTTGTTGACTGCAAATATTTTGATAATCACCTGTTTTGTCTTGTTTTCAGTTTGGGTATTGATTCTCCAATATGCTTCATTACAGCTTCACGAGTAGGGAGTTCTGGTTTGACGGGCGAGCCATCATCATTCTTTAACTGTACTCTAATTCTTCCTCTGAACAAAATTTCCTGAAGGTAATTAAAAGAAATTGGGTATAAACAAAAGGATGAATTTCTGATAAGACAAAAAATTTAAATCATAAAAATTATTTATAGAAGATAGCATTACAAAAGGTTTAGGGTTAGCTTAGGTAAGGTTAGGTTAGATTAGCTATGATGTTAACTATGGTGATATGATGGTAAATAAAAAAATGTGCTAGGAAACACCACAAAAATTCTATTAATCAAATTAGGTGGCAATAAAATATAGATAGGTTTCAAGTTATGTACATTAATATTATTATTCTTAATGCATATTTCTATTCCTGATGTATTCAAAAAATAAAAAAACCTTATAAAACAAGGGGAGCACAAAACATTACCTTGCTTGGCTCCCTAGGATATAGTTTGTTCTCAACTCCCACCCTGAGTCCAGCTGCTACCAAAACATCTCTGATTTCCTGGTGAGTGGGGTTCTCCACACAGTGCGACTTGGACAGCTTGCGACCCTGTGCGAGCGTCTTCTTGCTATTCAAGTATGCAGGGTAAATACATATCCATCTGTGAAATTAAATGCTCCTTTTTGATACTAATTTGAACGAATAATAAATGAATTAATCATATAAGTGAGCCAAAAGGATTTCAATGGACACTAAACAAGTCACCGTTTTCGGTATAGGCACAATAAATATAGATATTAGAACAAATCTATGATAGCCTCAGGTAACTTACCTTTCCACATCGCTGTGTTTCTTTTCTGGATTCCAAGAACTTATCATAGCAGCCATGATTTATTTCTCTTAAAGCTCGTCACGACTCAAGTGTTTCTTGTTTGTTAACACAGTTTCTTTGAATTATCATGAAATAGGAATCAGATTTTTAGCAGAAATAAACACGAAGACTAAGAACTGAATGACAGTGACATTTAATTCACGTTCCACGTTAGGCTTTTTGACATTCGGAAGACTCGTTCAGAAATTATTTTTATAATCTTCAATTCTATCGATATTTAACAATCAGGTTGTAATAAAAAATTGATGAATTAAATTAATAGAAGGCAAAACTTTAGTAAACAATTTTTTTGATTTGCTGGATCCCTGCCTAAAATCATTTCGTTTCACTTCACACCTTCATTCACACTTACCAAAGTACTCTGTGATTCACACTATCACACAAGTGTCAAATAGTCACAAATGTCACCATTGTAACACACTTTATTTAAAAAAAAAAAAACTAACCTGCAAAAAGTTTGTAAGATAAATTAAATCATTGTTTGTTTGTGCCTTGGAGAATCAAATCGAACTAAAAGTGTAATAAGCTTAAAAGTTTAACCCAAAATAATGTCTCTTTTAGTGGCAACCGACAAATATATTGTGGTAGCAAAAGAACTTCATGTGGATTTATATGACTATTCAAATCATAAAATTATTGATATCCCGCTAATTCCCAAGCAACCTGAAAGAGATTATATATCTGATATTGCAATTTCTAACGACTCCAGTTATATTGCTGTCGTAACAGCAACATCAAAGCAACTGTTAGTTTATGATGTACTTCAACTAGAACGTGAACAAACTTTTAATATACCTAGAAGTGCTAGCAAAATAAGATTCACAGTTGATAATTCACAGATTTTAGTGGCAGATAAAAGTGGTGATGTGCTTATATATGACGTAAAGAAAGAAAATTCTGGCACAAAACTTCTGGGTCACTTGAGTTTACTCTTGGATGTTTTACAGTCGAATGATACAAAGTGTGTCATATCATGTGACAGAGACGAAAAAATTAGAGTTTCTTGCTTTCCCAACACCTACAACATTCAAACATATTGCTTGGGACACAAAGAATTTGTGAACCATATAGAATTTCTGCCACACAGTGATAAATTCTTGACAAGCTCCTCAGGGGATGGTACTATAAAAATGTGGGACTACAGTGAAGGCAGACTAATTCATACAATAGACACCAGTAATGATGTTAATGATGATCAATTGAAGCAAAATTTTATAAATATTATGGATGAAGGTGGTATTGAAGTTACTACCTTACCAATTGTACACTATACAACATCTAAAATAGACAACAGTACTAGTGTATTGGCTGCAACGGTGCACATGTTCAATGCAGTCCTCATTTATACTGTAAATAATATAGAAAATCAATTTAACCACAAGCTAGAAGAAAAACTAATATTGCAAAGATTCCCAAGCGCAATAAAACTTCACAAAAACACACTTTATGTATATGATGACACAGAGTGCATAATCACTGTATACAAATTAGAAAAAACAAATGAAACAATTTCTGTTCAGGAGAGTAACAAAATAAAAATGTTTGAAAATAAAAATATAGGCAATGAAACTGATGAAAGTCAATTAGAGTCCATCAAAGTTTTGTACAAAAGGAAGTTTGATAATGTTCAAGAATACCAAGAAAGAAAGAAACAAAGGTTGGAGAAAACTTCAAAATAAACATTTTAACTATTATTATTTTGTTTTATTAAAATAATAATTGATGCCTTTGAATTGGTACCGTGTACAGTGCCGTTCTTCTACATGAGACCAACATTTTAGTGTTGCACTCCTGACTCCTTATCTTTTTAGAAGATAAACATCTTCATATACACTGAATTTCCATGCAGGCCAATATATTCTATGTTGTGACAGTCAAGTTTCATGCACTCCAACAAATTCTGTTTTGGTAGTCAAGTTTCATGCCTGCCAATGAATTTGTTGTGGTAGTCAAGTTTCATGCATGCCAACGAATTCTATGTTGTGGCAGTCAAGTTTCATGCATGCCAACAAATTCTATGTTGTTGCAGTCGGGTTTCATGCATGCCAACAAAATCTATGTTGTGGAAGTCAAGTTTCATACATGCCAAACAAATTCTATGTAGTGACAGTCCAGTTTCATGCACGGCAACAAAGTCTATATTGTGGCAATCAAGTTTCCTCCCACAATCACTATTTCTATATAAATAATATGGAAATACACGCCATAATCATGCTCTTTTAGGAGTGGCTGGAGAGGCGTCATGCCACAATTTACATTTCCGCATGACACAGGTGAGGACGCCATATCCGGTGAGGACCGGACATGGTAAGTTGGGACGTTTCCAGCATCAGATTCAGGCGTAAGAAACGCCCGGGTGTCACCATCGAGTGAACCGTCCGGAGGATACGGTGGAGGTGTACCCCGCTTGGGCGGAGCACCGCTGTGTTCTCGTGGAAGCGATTGGTGGCTCCGACCTCTCGCGAGCGAGGAGGAATGGCAGGCGGTCGCCTTCTGCGAAGGAGACGGTCGCACGCGTGAAGGAACGGACATGGCGCCCCAACCGCCACGACCCCGACCCCGACTACCAACCACAGTAGGTGCGAGCTTACGGACGACGAGCAATGACTAGCTCGCCTTCCGGTCGTCCAGTAACCATCCATATCGAGCCCAAGTCGTCGACAGCGCGTAGTGTTTCACGCGCTCCTCAAAGAGTTGTCAGCAAACCGTAGGGGCCCAGCCGGGCTGGGCTGCCGTCATTTTCTTCGGGTAGACGCTGCGTTAAGCATGCACCCGCGACGGGCACCCGTTGCGTGACGTCGCGCGTGTGTCGTGGGTGGCGGTCCCCGTCACAGAAACCAGATTATTTCCGTTACGAGTTCCGATTTCAACTTAAACGGTGTGTATGTAATCATGTCGATAGAGAACTTTAATGTATTATTAACGTAGCAAAAAGGTCGCGGGCCGCAGCTCCCCGCGACGGGTGCCCCCGGGGCGAGCCGCGACGAAGCACTTTTGGCGATGGCGACCGCATAACCCAGTTTCGGCCCTTAGAACGCAAAGGGAAACTGAAGAACACAAGTGTGGTTTTAGTCAGTAAAAGTCTGACACGCCCTCTCGCTCCAAAGCCGGAGAAATCACTGCATGATTTCCCGACTTAAAAAAGGGGGTTCAGCAGTAGGTATTTCGGTTAGACTGGGCACAAATGCAAACAGCTGCCTACCTACTACAAGAACAATTGGGTAGGTATACGGGATCACTTCGAGCCTTTTCAGGAAGAACATCGTAAGTGACAATTCGCACTTTTTCAAGGGGTTTTTGTTTTCGTGATTTTTTTTAAATACTATTTAACTAATTGTTCATACTGTAAAAGTGTCGTGATAGCCCAGGTTGAGAGTTCAAAACCGGGCAAGTACCAAAGTTAATTCGTGAATTCATGTAGGTACTTTTCTAAGTTCGTCTAGGATGTTACTGACACCCCGTCAAAGAGTATAGTAAATATATGCACCCTGTGCCTCGGAAAGCATGTAAAGCCGTTGGTCCCGGTTTTCATTCGTACTTACATAGATCTTTATCGCTTACCATCAGGTGAGATGGTGGTCAAACGCGAGCCTATCAATAATAATAATAATAAAAAAAAAAAAAAAAAATCTTTGTCAGTCGTTGATCTGACAGGTAGTCAGCAGAAAGTCTTTCTAAGGAGTATCGTGTTGCCCCGTAACTGGGTGGTAGAGGTCTGATAGTCAGCCGCTTATTAAAACATGGGTATTTAGCCGCATCCAGTTTGACTAGAAGCCGAATCCAATCTTGTTGGGAAAAGGCTATGGAGATGATTGTTTATACTGCTACTAATCTATTAGAATATCATAAATGCTTTTTCATTACAAAAGAAAAGAACCTCTCCTGTAAAAAGTGCAATCTGGCACATACGATGTTCTTCCTGAAAAAGATAGACTTGTTGAAGTCTTCTACCAAATAAATTGGAGATGAAATAATAAGAACAGGGACAGATACGTTAACCATACCATGGCCTACGAAAAACTGTCCTTACATTTTTCCGAAAAAAAGTTTTTCGATCAAATCTCCTTATTTTGCTGTCTGCACATCCTCAAAATCTGTGAATGCAGTTAGAATTTATTTCTCAAAAAACTGGGCAAGTGCGAGTCGAACTCGCACACTGAGGGTTCCGTACAAACTTACCTATGTAAATAGTTCAATTCCCGAATGGAATGAAATACTTAAAGTATTTTTTGTGACTTACTAAAAATTTTTACTGTTTTCAGATTTATTCCTATACCTATTATGCTATAAGACCTTGCTTTATGCCAAATTTCATTCTTGATAGTGTCGAAATATAAGTTTTTTGCGACATAAAGTTTGATTTTTTCACATCTTCAAGTATATGGTTTTAATTTCAACTCGATACCTCCACGCGTTCCCGAAATAAAAGGTCTTGACAGACGGACAACAAAGTGATCCGAACGGAACCTTAATAGGTTCCGTTTTTCCTTTTGAGGTACGGAACCCTAAAATTAACGAGTGTCCTTAGACAAGGCTCGGATACCGGTTAAATTTTCAAACCGTTATTATGTACTTGACGAAAAAACCTTTACATTAGGTTTCGTTCGCATAAACCGTTTTTTTTTAACCGGTTTTTGGAAGAGTATTTACATAAAGGTTTTTTCGGATTAAACGGTTTAGAGTAATAAAAACCGGTTAATACGGGCGCACGATAAACAAACGTCCAGCGCTGTTCACAGTTTTTATTCAGTAGTAAGTATTTTTTGTTTTGGGTCGGGGTACAGCGGATGCCATTTTTGCTATACGCCAGCTATGCGAAAAATACGGCGGTGCGCATAAAAACTTGCACATGGTATTCGTTGACCTCGAAAAGGCATACGACCGGGTACCTCGTGAGGTTCTGTGGTGGGCCCTTAAGGAGAAATTTGTGCCTGGGAAATATGTGCAGTTGATCCGAGCGATGTACAGTCGATGCAGTACCCACGTGCGGTCTCCAGTGGAAACCACTAGCAGCTTCAATGTGGCTGTCGGCTTACATCGATGGTCGGCTCTCAGCCCTTACCTCTTCCTGATGATAATGGACGCTCTGACGTCGGACATTCAGGAAGAGGCTCCCTGGTGTATGCTGTTTGTCGATAACATTGTGTTGGTTGCCGAGAGTGGCCTAGAGGTCAAGAACAGATTGGAGGTGTGGTGGCAAAGACTGGAAAGTGTTGGCCTGAAATTGAGTAGAACCAAAATGGAATACTTGTTCTACGATTTCGGCGGTCTCTCCAATCCAGTGGCTTTAGCTCTCGCTAGAACGCCCATACCGCTCTGCTCCGACTTTCGATACCTCGGGTCGCTCGTCTAAGGGTATGGTGAGGTAGACCGGGACGTAACACATCGGATCAACGCAGGATGGATGAAATGGCGGCAGGTCACGGGAACAACATGTGACCTACGGATGCCCCTCAAATTGAAGGGTAAAATCTACAAGTCCGTGATAAGGCCTGTCATACTGTATGGATCAGAATGTTGGGCTGTGAAAAAGACGGATGAAAAAAGATTGCACGTAGCAGAGATGAGAATGTTGGATGGATGTGTGGTGTGACGAGAATGGATAAAGTGAGAAATGAGTATATAAGGGGAAGTTTGAAAGTGGCGGCAGTGACTAAAAAATTTAAAGGGAATCGTTTGTCTTGGTATAGTCATGTGAAGAGGAGGGATGAAACGCATGTTACTAAAAGAGTTATGAGTTTACATGTGGATGGATGGAGAGGAAGACCAAAGAAAAGATGGATGGATTGTGTGAGAAGTGATATGAAAGAAAAGGGAGTTAGTGATAGCGTGACGAGTGACAGGACAGAATGGAAGAAAAAAAACGTGTTGCGTTGACCCCAAATAAAACGGGACAAGGGCAGGAAGATGATGATGATGACAAATATTTGGAAAAAGAAAAATTTTATGCTTTTCATTATATCAGTTTCAGTTTCCAGTTTATCAGTAATCAGTCTTCTAGTTTATTAGGTACAATTAGGTGGCTTAATTAAAAGAAATAGTAAAACTATACGCTAGTCTAGCTCAATAGTTTAATCGTTGAACAAGTGAGACATTTTTCCCAGTTGGTCCACTTGGTACAATTCCTTTTAACGCTTGAACTTCTGAGACAAAAAAGTTGAACTGTCCTAGGTAAACGTAGTCGTCCACAACTTCGAGTGTAGAGTCTCCGATCTTGATAGGAGTGGGTGCTACATGGATGTTTACCATGACTTTGGTTTTGTCCATGTTCATTTTAAGTCCCATTCTTTCGGAAGCTCTACTGAGGTCACCGAGCATTGTACTGAGCTCCTCCGTAGTCTCAGCCATGACTACTATGTCGTCGGCAAATCGAAGGTGAGTGATGTGCTCGCAATTGACATTTATGCCTAGCCCTCTCCACTCCAGAACCTTGAAGACATCCTCCATTGCGGCCGTGAACAGTTTCGGAGAAATGACGTCTCCTTGCCTCACACCCCGCTGCAAGAGGATAGGTTCGGTCTGGTCCTGAAGTCGGACTGACATGGTGGCGTTTTTGTATAAACACTTCAGCACATCGATGTACCAATAGTCAATCTGGCACCGTTGAAGAGACTGCAGTACAGCCCAAGTCTCGATCGAATCAAAGGCTTTCTCGTAGTCCACAAACGCTAAGCAGAGAGGCTGATTATACTCCTCAGTCTTCTGTATAACCAGCCGCAGCGTATGTATGTGGTCCACGCTGCTGAAGCCTTTTCGAAATCCGGCTTGTTCGGGAGGCTGGAAGTCGTCGAACCTGCGCGCGAAACGGTTCGTGTTGACTCTGGAAAACAGCTTGTAGACATGGCTCAGAAGTGAGATGGGCCTGTAATTCTTAAGCAGGGTATTGTCACCCTTCTTAAAGAAGAGTACCACCACACCTCTGCTCCATGCCTGTGGCGTTTTTCCCTCGAGTATGACGGAATCGAACAACTTCTGAAGTGCCTTTAGGACCGGTTTTCCACCCGCCTTCAGGAGCTCGGCCGTAATTCCGTTCTCACCCGACGCCTTGTTGTTCTTCAACTGCTTCAGAGCCACCCTAATCTCGTATAGGCTGACGTCCGGGATATCTTCGGTATAATGTCGAGTCAATCTAGCTCTTGGGTCGTTTGCTAGATTTGCAGTGGGTTCGGAGATTGACGTGTACAACTGTCCATAAAAAGCCTCGATCTCTCCCAGAAGCTCCGATTTGGCGGATATGACTCTGCCATCGTCGGTCTTCTGTTTCGTGAGCTGGCTCTGCCCAATAGACAGATCTCGTGCAAATACTTTAGAGCCCTTATTCCGCTCAATCGCATCCTTAATCCTCTCGTATTAAATCGGCGAAGGTCGCGTTTCAGAGACTTTGAGATCCGTTTATTGAGCTGCCGATATGTGCACGCATCATCTGAAGACTGCAAAGTCATCTCACGCCTCTTCTTCATAAGCTCGAGAGTTTAATCTGACAGCTTCTTGTTCTTTTTTGTACAGTGAGCCTTGAAAAATTTAGACCCGACCGTATGGACAGTTCCCACGAACCCATCGTTATATTCGTCCACGGAGCTTCCTAGGCACTCGAAACGATTGTGGAGTTCGAGCTGAAAGCTCTCGGAGTTTTGGATCTGGATCTGTGCTGGACGGAGCGTAGACTTCACCAGTCGAGACCTTTCAAGCTTAATATTGATATTCAATGTGTCTCTTACCATGCGGTGATCACTTCCAGTTTTCACCGCATTGATCACGGAGACATTATTGAATATTTGCTTCTTCGTCGACAGAATGAAGTCAATCTCATTTCTAGTCGCACCGTCGGGACTTTGCCAGGTCCACCGCCTATGCTCACGTTTTTTGAAGAAGGAGTTCATCATGTAGAGGCCTTCCTTCTCCATATAACTAGCCAGTAGGTGTCCCCGGAGATTCCGACGTCCAAATCCAAATTGCCCCACTCTCAGCTCGTCACCATCTCGTTTGCCCAGTTTCGCGTTGAAGTCCCCCATGACCACGGTGAAGTGGGTCTTAAAACCATGCATGGCTCTGGATACATCCTCATACATGGTCTTTACTTCGTCGTCGGGGTGCGTCGAGGTCGGGGCGTAAACCTGTATGACCTTCAGCGAATATCTTGGCGATATTCTGAGTATAAGGTACGCCACCCTGGTCGACACACTCTCGATCTTCACCGATCAATATCGTAAATTCGTAAGTATGTCTACATACCGCGCCGCTATGCGCGGCATCCTTACAAGTAGTCACAAGTTGCAACGCGTTACCCGACATGCCGTTCGTCGAATAAACCGGTTAATTTAGGTTAAAATAAAGTTCTTAAAACGTTTACGTTCTTATGAAAAGTTCGGATGAAAACCGAAATAAACCGGTATTAACCGGTATTTTTCAAACCGGTTCCGAGCCTTGTCCTTAGAACATTTTTCTTGAAGTTGTAATCTTTAAGGTACCTGGCCTTACTGACCCCATCTCAAAAATCCAACCTGCAAAGGAATTGTATATTTTATAAAAAACTTTTTACAAATAAAAAATAACCGACTTCACTAAAAAAAAACAATAAAAGGATCAAAATAACTTTAATTTCGGAAGTCGGTGTTTCTCAGTATTGTATGATTCTCTTCTTATACACTAACTTCCGAAATTAAAGATATTTTGATCCTTAGGTATAGTGCTTTTTTTAGTGAAGTCAGTTTTTTTTTTTGTGTTGGTCACTTTTTAGTTGCACATATAACCAGAGCGACTATTTCTTATAACAATTCCAAATAACCCAAACACTGCTAGGATACATTGTTTTATTATGAAGTTCCCGTGTCTCCCTTCCACCTTCCGGCTCCATCATCAGACAGTTTGATAGTAGGTACCTTATAGCCAAAGTGCATCTCATGACAATTCTAATAAGCCAAAACACGGCTAGGATACATTGATTAATTACGGAGTTCCGGTGCCTATCTTCCGCCTCCATCATCATCATCAGGTCACTTCGATGATACCATTTTCAACATAACTATTCAGAACCATTTATTTATTTGTATTGTCATAGTCACTGAACTCTCTTTCTTCATTGTGATATCTATGTGAGTATGAAGTTCCGTTGGCCATTCTGATCTTCTTCATCAGTTCCACTTCATCAAATGTTACTTTTAGACTGTAAACGCTTAAGTTCTCGATGAAAATACCAAAATCACAATATGGTTCCTATAATATTTGAGGAGTTCCCTCGATTCCTCAACGATTCCATCATGAGAATTTTGAAAAAGATGGGACTAATCTTGAAGCATATCCATAGGAAAAAAAAAAGTGCGAATCGGTCCATAAACGACGGAGTTCTGAGGTTAACAAACATAAAAAAATACAACTGAATTGATAACCTCCTCCTTTTTAGAAGTTGGTTAAAAATGAAACGCACAAGTCAACCAGGTAATTGTTTATTATCTTTGTTACGATTCAAACAAGAAATGTGAAATGTGCAAGTCTTATGAGGTTTTATAAAAATAAATGAAACCTAAGTATATTTCAACATTAGTTAAGCTAACAAGTTAATCTAAGCCAATTTCATTACAAAAACAGGAAACCTAAAAAATCACAATATCACATTTTAACTAAACACAACAAGGCATGTTATAACTAAGTTATAAGATTCTGGTATTTTTAATACTTATTGCTTTTTGAGAAGAGCAAAGTTCAACCTGGCAAAAGATTCAAGAAGTTCATCGAACTTTGATATATTTGTATCACTATAATAATACATATTTAGGTATCTAGTTTTTACAATCGCCATTATATCTAAATGCAATAAATACATACAATCTGGATCGTTACGTAATTTACCTAGATTTAAGCACATTAGCAAAGTTGCGGAGCTGAGAGCCAAGATTGTCGATTTCATTCAACACACTATCAACTTCATTTTTCAGTTCCATTAAATCAGGCAAATTGTTACAATCCGGTACATTTAGTAGCGTTGTAAATATCTTGTCCCATAAACCAACCTTCATGTACCTAAAAAAAAATATTTAGTTAGTTACAATTTAATCTAATGTGTGTGTACGGTGAACCCGCAACATTCGTATAATTAAGTAGGTTATGCAACTGCAGCGTTTGCACACGCGCGACCATTTAGTATAATAGTTACTAAGTAAAATAAATCAGTGATTTTTCTACACTCAACACGGGCGGTTTTATTATCATCCCCGGTTTCTATCATTTTACCATAAGTGTGCAGACTATCGTCGTACAGTGTGTGTAATTTTAAAATTTAATTCAATGTACAATTTTAATTTAATATTATTCGACAAATTGTAATAGTAATGATTTGATAAATAGTATAAATATTTATTTATCCAGCGGCATTTACTGCCGGCAATCTTACGCGCCAATATATGGATAATGAAGTTGGCTGCAATATTGTACTGTTTTTTTTTTATATCTAGCTGTTTATTGTGCCACAAATAAATAAAATAAAATAATGTTTGTAATATTATAATTATAATATAATACAATGCGTTCCAAATAAGAATAGGATCGACGCCATGTTGTGACGTCACGTTATACTGTCAAATCGCAAGAAATTGGGCAAAATTGAAGAATTGAAGAACTGGATTCTGATTAAACTATTTTCGTTCACAGTTCGTAAATAAATTAAATTTTAAAATTTTCTTGTTTTGCTCACCATAATAATTCTTCGATTTGACAGTATGACGTGACGTCACTACCTGTCAATCGATCCTATTCTTATTTGGAACGCATTGTAGTCCGGTCAATTTAGACATCCAAAGTTACAATAATTCGCACCCAGCAAAAAATTGGTAGGATTGTTCAAAACACCATGATAAATGAAACCTAAAAAGTAAGGACTTTTTAGGTTTCATTTATCATGGTGTTTGATTGGTAAGGACCAATCCGACACCTGGAAAAAAAATACTCGGGGTCAAAGGTCACAAAAACGAGTTTTCGCGATTTTCAGCAAAACGGCAAGTTTTATCATAAAATTAGCTCAGACAAAAATTGATCAGATAATTATCTACAAAAATATCTCAATACTTTTTTTCCTAAGAGCATTTTTGAGATATAATGATTCAAAAAGTTGAAAGAGGTCATCGTCATAATATGCACACATTTTCACGCCACCTTCGAGGTAATGTACTTAGCACGTTTTTAGGGTTCCATACCTCAAAAGGATAAAACGGAACCCTTATAGAATCACTTTGTTGTCCGTTTTTCTGTCTGTGTCTGTTTGTCAGTCTGCCTGTCTGTCTGTCTGTCACCCTTTATCTTAAGAACGCGTGGAGTTATCGAGTTGAAATTAAAACCATATACTCAAGTCTGCGTTCCCTTAAAGCTGTGAAAAAATCAAACTTGCAAGATCATGAAAAAAAAAAATACGGCCACATTTTCGTAGATTTCTGATCTAAAATTTTTGTGTGAACTAATTTTATGATAAAACTTACCATTTTGCTGAAAATCGTTTTTGTGACCTTTGACCTCGTGTATATTTTTTTTGCATGTCGGATCAATGAGGACTTTTTAAATTGAATTTATGATGGTGTTTTGGACAATCCTACCAATTTTCAGCTGGATGCGACTTATACCTTACCCCTATTTTTCGGTCTAATTTGACTGAACTAGTAGCCATTTGTTCTTTTTTCAATTTCAATGAAAACAAAATAATGAACTCACCTTGGAAGTTTTTTATCAATATTCCATTGTCCTAAGCGATTAGCTACTTTCATATAACTGCCCATTAAGATTACATGAATAGTGCCAGCTAAACAGTACAGATCAGTTTGATAAGTCCAAGGCTTTCCTTCCCTCATCTCAGTGCAAGTGAAGCCTTCTGTTGAGATTAACTAAAACAGAAAAAGACAGATTGTTAAATGATGTTTTATATTTTAGAATGATACTCATTTGAATCTTTCTGGTTTTTGAAAACTAACCTCCCTAAATGTAGTCCCTTCAGGAAACAATGACATATCTATAGCACAACCTAGATCAATTAGTTGTAAAGATGGAGTTCTCCATTCCTGCGTAGGTCTGTAAATAATAAATAGTTATTTGACAAGTCCCAAAACTGGTACCAATTTCAACCACTATTAATTTTTCAATATTACTTTATTAATCTAACACTTCATGATATCATAATATGATTAGTAATAGGTGACTATCTCATGGTAGCTATACTTACATTTTCATCAACAAAAAGTTATCAGGCTTGATGTCAGCATGAATGATTTGTGCTTTATGGAGATAATGAATTATCGACAACATCTCTGATGTCAGTAAGATGACGATAAATTCATTTATACATTTAGAGGTAGCAGCCCTGATTTTGTTAGCAACATCTAACAGAGATCCATACTTGGAATATTCTGACACAAATAAACTTGCATTATCTCCTATGAAGGCCGTTGTTATGTCCATGTACCCTGGAAGCTGTATTAAACATATTAGAAAAAAAATCACATGAAAACAATGTATTACTGATAACAACCAAAAAATATTACCATGAATGGGTCTTTTATCCTTGCTTTTATTTCCTGGCAAATGTAGAATTCCCAAGGTCGACTTGGCTTTTGATATTTCGCAGCTACAGATTTATTACTATGTAAATCAAGACAAAGGAAAACTGCACCATAATTTCCTTTGCCAAGCTGCTTGTCAATAGATAATCTACTATGTCCAATACTTATAACAGTTGCCAGTTGTAGTTTAGGAACAGACCTTACTTCAACATATCCCTCTGCATGAGTTTTATTTGGGAATTTAACATATTCTAGCAAAGAATTCAGAAGTTTTTTACTGAATGGGTCAATTAATGCTGGGAATTCAATATCAGCTGGCCTAGGTATGTCACTGGTTTCCACTAAGGATATAGAATGAGTAGATTTAAATGCAGCACACTCCATGGAATTTTCACTATCCACATCCATTCCATATCCATCAGACTGCAAGTCTGAATGTCTGGAATAAACTGCCGAGATCCTACTCTCTTTACTGACAGAATCTCTGCTGTCCTCAGACTGCAAATCAACTCTATGCTCAAAGTCCAGCTGCCTCTTTGAAATATCCTTTTGTTTATCAACAACATGGGACACCTTAGCAGACTGAATTGGTGTGCCTGTTTGTGCCGTCATACCATCTTTACTATCAGAATCAGACAAACCAGAAGAGGGTGGTATCTGAGCCTGCTCAGGACTGGATACATACAAGTTTTTATGCATCTTTTGAGAAATACTTGGGCTGTTTGTGAACTTAGGAGTATTGGCATTATCTTTGGGTTCATTTCTATTTGAAATGAAGTTAAGATACTGGTTTGAAAAACCAATATCTGGTGAATTCTGGCCAATTTTCACTGGGTTTGGTTGGTCATGCCTTATATTTCTTAGTGCAGATGTAGGACTCTTGAGCGTTTGTGCATTTTTAGACATACTATTATTTTTACTTGATACACTTTGATCTGCTGCTGCATTTTCTGGTCTCAAGTGCATGTCAGAGGCCTCTTGTGGGACGTTTGCTCCATGCGCCGCTGGACTACGGTAATTGTTTTGAGGAGCCTGAGGACTTTGATATATTTGGTATGACTGATTGTTTGGAGCGCCATACCCAGCTGGAGAATTCTCAACCATTTGCTTTGGATGCTGCCTGTATGGATTTTGCATTGCATTGAAGCTTTGGTTGCTTGAATGGTTAGGATACATGTTAGAATTGTTGTATTGATTATGCATGTTGTGATAGCCCTGTTGGTTGTAGCCTTGAGCAGATGGTGCAGCTATTGGGCTGGGTCTCTGATAGTACTGTGCATTTTGATATTGAGGCTGATGTGGAGGACTTTGGAAAACTGCTGGCTGCTGCTGGTGTTGTTGTTGCTGGTGTTGCTGCTGCTGGTGTTGTTGCTGCTGGTGCTGTTGCTGCTGGTGCTGTTGCTGTTGCTGCTGGTGTTGTTGTTGCTGGTGTTGCTGCTGCTGGTGTTGTTGTTGCTGCTGCTGTTGTTGCTGTTGATGTTGTTGCTGCTGCTGCTGATGTTGCTGCTGCTGGTGCTGATTTACATAAATATGCTGTCTATCAGTTTGACCAGGATAATGATAATCCTGACGGCCAGTATAGCTCTGTTGAGGGCTCATCATTGCATGTCCTGGACTATGATAACCTACTTGATTAGAGTAAGTTGGACTCTGAAATCCAGGCGGAATGGCATGAGGACTTTGCATGCCAGTGTGTTGTGGACTATGGTAAGCATTAGAACTAGGACTGACATATCCCTGTTGTGGCTGCTGATTCATCATCTGGTTATTGGAATAGTTCTGCTGATAACTATAATTTTGTTGGTAATGTGCTGCTGCATGCATTGACCGTTGCTGTGGAGAGTACCCATTGTAGTTCGGCGGCGTAGGCTTCTGGTACTGATGGTCGTGCGATGGGTACGGCGCCGACGTGGACGCGGCAGCGCCTTTGTTTTCCGACATCTCTCGCTTTTGCGGGAGAATTCTGGCAAACTGTCCATTCAGCAGTCTAGGCTGAGAAGACATTGAACTCCTTTTTGATGTCGTGGGTTGCTGTGATGGGTCATTATTATTGTACATTGAGTCATAGTTTGTTGTGTAGGCTGTGAAGTTGGTTCTTGTTGACTGCCCTGAAGAACTAGATCCCGATTTACTGAAATAAGTGAAAGCAGTCATTCAAATTTTATTGTTTTATTATAAAAATAATTTGAGATTGAAGAATCATTCATACCTGTTATATTCTCTCGTAGCTTCCATGATTACAGAGAGGCCAGCTCCTTGATTGTCTACAGTGGCATGCTGATCAGTTGCATGCTGTCTAGATATTTCTTCCCTCTTTGCAAGTCCTTGAGGGTCATGCTGTTCTATGACACTCTCATCCATACAAAATTTTGGCACAGATGGAAATTTACTAGACTGATCGATGCAGGAGGATGGTTTCTTGAATTGAGACATATTTGGAGTACTAGCATCCTTTATATTAAAATTGAAAACTTGTGTACAGGAAGGCTCTTCATAATAAGCAGTTTTGTTAATCTGTAAGTGGATATTAAAGATCACATAATTTATAAAATCATACATAGTTAAATAACATACATGCATATGATGAACATACATTTTGCTGTCCAGCAGCTATAGGCGCTTGAAATTTAGACGCATTTTCTTTATCATGAGGCACAGTTTTCATTTCAGTAAGCTCTGTCTTCTTCTTAGTATTTATGGCCATTGTCATAGATCTGTCTTCATGAATGTCGAAATTAGGAACTTCAAATTGCTGTACTACAGCTGGTTGCACTATTGATGGATCTGAAACATAAAAAATTATAGTTAATCTTAGTTCTAAATATATCATGTAATGTATAATGTTCTATCAAAACAAAATTACTAAGTCTTCATTACCACTGTCATTGAACAGGTTTCTTAGTTCCCATCTGGCTTCTTTGGTGTTTACCGTAACAGAATCACCAAGGAGATTACCCATCAAACTCCTATTGAATTCCTCCATTAAATTGTTTTTGCCATAATTTGGTACAGCATTTTCATTACCATAATTATTACTTGATGTGAGCATTTCATTTTCTTTATCAGACATGCTTGAAGCTGGCTTATAATTCTCATCAACTTTCTTAGTCGTCAGTTCACTAAATTCTTGTGAATCCAAATTCACTAACACTTTGGGTTCACCAGGTGAGTGCATGTTAGTTACTTTTGTGATGTTTTGTAATGTAGGCATGGTCAAAGGCATCAGTTGTCCTAAATGATCTTGTTCCGTGTCCAGAGCACAATTTGCTAATGTTTCTAAAGCGCTGCATTGAGCCAGTGTCTCATTAATGTTTTCATACTTTTGTGGAACTTCAACAACTTCAGGTTTTTCTTCAGTTCTTTCAGTCTTCACTTTTTTCTCTAAATTATATTTTCTAGATCTTATTTCTTCTAAACTGTATTCTTGGTCATTGACATACACCTACAAAACATGTTGTCATTAATAAAATTGTTTATAAAATGGATATGAATTGTATGCATGTATGTATAATGAATTGGATAACAATGAAATCAGAATGCCAACCTGTGACTTATTATAACAAGGAATTTTCGTTGAATCTGGGGGATCAGGTACACATAGAGGCACAGTAAATGATAAGTCGTCCATGCAATAAGGCATGTGATTGGCTGGAAGCCTTAAGACATCATCTTCATCTTCATATGCTGAAAAAAGAACTCAAATTACATTTTTTTGCAAAGTTAAATAAATATTTTTTAAATACTTTTCGTCTAAATTATATCTATAAGGTAACAAGAAAAACAACTTACGAGTAAAAGGTAAAGGTTGATGTGGTACAACATTAGTATGTACCATTTTAGTTTTGGGATTGGTCCATATCCCAACTTCTTTTTGATTTTCAACATTACTGCAAGCCTGAACCAAGGATGCAGGGCCTGGGTCTTCAGTAATAGGGATAGCAGCTTGTGATGTTGATGGAGCATCCTATACAAAAAAAAAATACAGAACTTTAACATAATCAAGATTGAAGTATACACCATGTAATACACTATTGGAAAAATAAATAATAATGATATTCAACCTATTTTAGTAAAACAGATTAGAAAAGACTTACCTCATAAATGTTGACCATCACATTAGAGTTGGGTAGCCTGTTGTCATAGTTGCCTGCCTGTTGTCTTACCACTCCAGGAACAGAGCTCCTAACACTATCCCCAACCCTCTGAATAGGCACATTGGCGATGTTACGCCGCTTGAACGACTTCAATGATGTTAGAGCCATCCTAGTCTCAGCCAGAGCCGATGCTGCTTTCCTTTTGGTTGGGGAGTCATCATGTAACATTCTTTGAGCAAAGAATAATTGAAAGTTCCTAAAAACAATGTTATGTTGAGTGACTAATAGAAATTAAAGAGCTGATAACACATTCTTGTTCAATACAATGTAAATGTTTGGTTACCAGTTTTTACATCACAGTTGAAATTGTAAAAAGAATACTGAATACATCTAATGACCCTGGCTTGTTGCCAATATTCTGAATTACATTTATTTGCTAGAGCCTTGTGGGAAAACTGAACTATTTGAGTTCACTGCTAAGGTTTTAGTCTGGTGTTAGCATGATAGTAAGGTCAAAGGAGGTCACAACAAAAGTAAGTAGTTAGCAGATTAGCTTAAAACCAATGAACATGTATGCAGCAACATTCTCATCAATCAGTTACATGTTTAGTTTGATTTAACAAGTGTAACTTATGCTAAATTTCTCTATATACTTTGCCATAAAACTGACAATTCAATAATTTTGAGTACCTTTTTGGAAGGTAAGCCAAAACTAGCATGATGTTAATATACCCCCCTTTGTTTAAGTATTACATATTATTAATATTCTTGTGACAAAAATGGCATAAATGCTGCTTAAAATGGCACCTCATATTACATAATATTTAAACATAACACTCACATATGTGCCTGCTCCAGTTCATCCAATGGTTGGGCTTTAGCCTGAAGACCTAACATGTACACCTGATTGGCTTTCTTATAGTCTCCAGACTCCTCGCAATAGCATGCCCAGGCACGGTAGAATTCTGAACATTCTACTCCAATACCAGTATTATAAAGTCTTTGATATATCTCTAAAGGGTTGGACAGACAATCTACCTGCAAATAAAACATCATATTACAGTGGAAATAGTAAAAAAAACATAGTAGTATGATGAGCTAGTACGCCGCTGGAAAAGTAATCCTTTAAATCTGTTTGTATATAATTACAAATAAATATAATGACAAAGCAATAATTTTGTTTAAAATATAAAATCAATACTAAGCTTTAATCAGATTAAGTTGCAAATACAGAACATTTCTTTATGGAAATGGCCATATTAGCAACAATGGTTCATATCTATTTTTTCTATTGATAAGGAGGTTCATCTAGATAGTAAAAGGTATGTAACAGAATAATGCATGGTAATGATAAATTATTGTGCTAGTATTTAACATAAATACAAGAGCTGAAGAACTTAACAGTAGGTAAAAATAATGTTCTGGCACTTACATATTTTATCCATAACTTTACAAATCTCCTATCCTGATAGTATTTTTTTTCATTCTCAAACAACTGTAGACAGTCTTTTATTAACTTATCCATATGCCCTTCATGTCCATGTTTGGGAAAACACTGCTCAACCCACTGTATGTAGTTGAACCAGGGATCCAAAGGATCTGTGCCCTGATAGAGTCTAATAGCTGCTTCATGTTCCCTGTTGGTGCATCAAAGGAATAAGTAGTTACTTACGATGGAAATCAAATCTTAATGCTGACATGCACACGAAATATCACCAAAAAATACGCAATTTGACAAATGGTGTTTTTTTTTTACAAATGAAGACACTGGATAAAAAACTGCATTTACATTCGTGAGTACATAAAATGGGAAATATACGTATAAGTTTATAAATAAGTTATAAAAAACATTACTCTTTTTGCAATTGCAGCTGTCTCTGAGCCTCGACATCCGACTGAGCTTGCAACGCTGTACCCAACTGCACAAGGTTTCTACCGCCTCTCAGCGGTTGAATGTTTTCTTTACTAACGTCGATGTCCATTGTAGAACTAAAATAGCGCTGAAATATCACAGCATGAGGGATAAACACAGCACACAGAACCACAAATAAGTGATCATAAAAAATTGGGGTCCGAGCCCGGTTTATTAGTTTTTATTGTTGCACCGCGTAGATGATAGAAGTAAACTTATTTTATAAATAGATTAAACATTAAACTACAAGCAATTGTAAATTATTTAAAGTTTTTAGCTTTGAAAATCTGAAAAAAATTGGCGACTACCAACTGAAGCACCAAAAACTAACCCGAAATTGACATCAGTCTATAGACTTTTAGCGTTTATGACAGCATTTGAATTTTCTCAAAAAAAGTCCGTTACAGTACGTGACTTGCTCACCAGCAAGAGAGTCGAGTCGAGAAGAGACAAATAAAAGTAATGTATTTTTATTTTCTAAGCATCGTCTGTTCTATTTATTATTAGGTCTCTCAAATTACAAAATAATGCGAGTTTTCTTATATTTCATACAAAAACAGTTACAAGTACTGCGATATTGCAGAAAATACAAAACACATAGAAACCAATAATTACCTAGTTTTGAAAAAAGAATATCGTACCTCTAATATAAAGTTTATTGGAACTTTTATTTCCAAGTTAATCCAAAGATATAACACTTTATAGCAACTCGTTTTGAAAAACGGCAATTTCATACTTTAACCCTTATTATTAACGTAGTTTTGTTTATTTATTGATAAAATAGTAGAACATTAACATCCTGTTTTTGAAAACGTAAGCACCTGTGCGTCTCAAATTAAATCACGCTGCATCGATCGCAATCATAATCAGTTTAGGGTAAAACTTTGATAAAAGATTCTTAATATTAAGGGGCCAGCCGGGACAGGCGGCACTTTTGAGCTGCTACTCTATTGGCAATCAAATTCTAAATTACTAATGCCGAATGCAGAACAAGCAAAAGAAACCAAATCATGGACGCTTGGCTGAATAGACAGAGACCTATGAACCCCAAAGAAATGCTTTTTTCTGTAATACCGCACTCGGACACGCTATTCGCCTCGTTGCGACGTAGTAGACTTTTTGAAAAAAAATCTTTACATCGATATTTTGTTTCGATATATCGATATTTTAATCTGATGCAACGATATATCGATTCAAAATATCGAGAATCGTATCAAAAACGATGTTTTTTTTCGTCATTCGACGAAATCTTTTTATACAAAATGCGCGAGACACATTCGCCTCGCCAGACGCACAAATGTGAAAATGCGGGGATGCTTCAAAACTATTTTTTTTTTACCGAATTCATAATCGAAATGGTCTGTGATCAAAGTAGCTGAATTACTATCTCACACCTCCCACACACACCTTTAATGAATTTGTGTGCCTTTACAATATTATATTTTATTTAAAAAAAATAAAATAAATTGTATCTATTGCACACAACCCGAGATACTATTTTCATAATTATCTACATCCACATCCACTCTTATATCTCTAGATATTATGAAAACACAGATATAGCGGATATCATCTAGGTTCCAATCTATAAGAGATAGAATCCATATAGATTAAAGGTTTCTATCTAAATATATGCCTCCTTTTATTACGTTGATGAGCAATAAGGAATTTTTGGATTTTATGAATATTTCAACTAGTGACTTCGCTGGCAAAGTACTTGATGAAATGTAGTGTAAAACTCTCTCTCTCTCTCTCTCTCTCTCTGTTATTATTATTATGCTAGCCCTTCATATTATGTTTAAAAAATTTAAAAGCAAAGAAAATATATTTAAGCAAACCTTGCAAAAATCAAGATTCTGAATGATGATTATCTCCACAAACTTCTTGTAAAGTTTTTTACAAGACACGTATTTCCTGGAATAAGTTTTATGAAATATTTTAGTGAATGACGGAAGCTACCGAATGCCAACCGAGCGTTCAAGTGTTATCTCTCTTCACGTTGCTTTTTGATCAAACATTGCATAGAATGAAACCACCAGCTTTTAAACCATACTCACTTTGACGATTAACGGCATACTATCCGTGTTGAACTTGTATTGTACTTGTAAGATTTTTTAATCTGCCGCTATTTTTCAAAATATTCTACTCACTGGTCAGTCAGACTAGAAAATGTTTTGTACGTATAGCGGTAAATATACAACGTGGCGCCGACAATACGACAGTAAATTAAAATACTTGTAGTACTAATCCATAGGAATATTATTATTAAACTACTAAAAAAATCCTAAAATCGAAATATAAAAATGTTTTTTTTAGAACCTAGTAGACCTTATGACTTTCAAAATTTAAACACCGAGTTTTATTATGTGTTCCGTTTGACGTCCGAAGTCCATTAAGAGAATACATCGTCTTTTTTCCACGTTTATTCGCTAGATAGTCCGACTTCCACTACGTAAATCGACCTCAGCGCCACCCGCGACCGCACCTGGAACTAACTAACAGCCCAGAGCAAGCCACCATTCCTTTATCATTGTTGCGTCGTTTTTCATACCGCGCTCATGCCACTAGATTTAGAATTAGAAAACATACAAACCTCCATTTTGTTTTTTTTATTATTTTTTATTAAAATACCTACTTGTTTTAACTTTCGAGAGAGTAGAAAGTTACCGCTTTTATTTTTCCCGTTACGTAAAATTATTGAGTTCGTTTTTAAAATGGACGACCGTTAACAACTTCGTGAGCGTTAAGTAGTCAGTAATCATTCATTACTACTCGGCTCGGTTATGTAGAAGTGTTAATGTACGCGTGAATGCGTCTATTTAGTAAAGTTCATCAGATTTGAATTCAAGTTCGAGTGAAGATGATGAAGCCTCCGTTAAACGGCGCCGGACCCGATCACAAAATAGGTTTGAAGTCAATATCTGGTAAGTCATTTTACTACTTTATTTTGGCCGAATATTCCTTGTTCAAGTATGGCGCCTGCAAATGTTATTGCCGAGCAATTCGTATCTTTCGAGGTTCATATATCATCATCATATAGCTTCAATGGAAACAGTTGACTCTTTGGATTAGATTGGAGAGTAATATCTTGCCATTCCGATGTATACATTGCAGGAATTAGATGAGGATATGAGAATCCTTGGACAATTTATTTGTTCTAAGTTTTTGATTTTTTTTTTTCTGTTTACCTGCTAAAATTTTTAAAACGACATAGTTTTAAAATAAAGAAGTTGTAGTACCTCTCAACTACATAAAAACACTCTTCTTTTTGCAATAAAAATAGCCCAGGAAGAATCATCTAATCTCGCAACTTTTGATGATCAAAAGAAAGGGGAGAGCCAAAAATGTACAATTACCAGAAGTAAGCTCAGTGAGCCTTATTCGGGCAAACTAAAATTAATGTCAAATTGATTTCTATGCCTTTGGCTTTATCCTCTATCACCACTTTTAATTTTTAACAAAAACCAGTGAAAGCTACGCCTCATTTTCACAAATGTGCTGAGAGGTTGAGCTTGATCCAAGCCTATCATGAGATGCGAATTTCACAAAGAACACTGTCTTTTCTTCGCATAAGTTAAGAAAGTTAACTGCTACAAATTACATGTCTTCCATTTGGTCATGCCATGGCGCTGGAAGAGTTTCCGCCAGTTCCAAACTGACGTGTAACGCAGTGCTTGTGCTGCGTAACATTAAATACCTCTGTACCTGGGCTAACTGGTCATTGCCTGGTCCTATTTTAAGACGAATATACTTAATAATTCTCCAAGCAAGGAGTCCTTAAATCTCATGTAAAGTTATCACCATAAACCGGGAACTACATTGGAACGAAGCATACGTCGGCGACGCCTGAGTGGTACGTAGCGTCACGTCGGGTGGCGTCGTGTGGCATGGGTCTGATGTAGCTCTACAAGTCTGGTTGTCATATATTAGCATCCCAAGTTTTTAAAAATCGTTAGTGCTAAGATTTTCTTTGCAGCTGGCAGATGGATTCTCAAACGGGCGCAAAGTCTTTAAGGGTATCTCTACTTTATGACCTTCCCTTGGGGAAGGTTGGAATGCCGTAGCTCGCAGGAGTTTGCCTCCAAACAAAACTTTGAATTATCTGTATTGACATTTTGACTTTCTTAGTAACTGACAGTCGGACCCTCAATTAGGCGCAACGCCTCAAAGGAATATTTACTTTGTGACCATCATCACCCCTTGGGGAAGGTTGCATTGTCATAGCTTGCATTTAGTTCCTGGAAATTGACTTTATCCAGCTCTAAGAGTTTGCCTCCAGATAAAGTTTTGAATTATCAGTCTATACCTATTGACTTTCTTAGAAGCTGGCAGTCAGACCCTTGAGCAGGTGCAACGCCTCTAGTGTAACTTACTTTGAAACCTTCATCACCTCTTGGGGAAGGTTGCATTGTCGTAGCTTGCATTTAGTTCCTGGATATTGAAGCTATTTAGCTCCAAGAGTTTGTCTCCAGACTTAGCTTTGCATGATCCGTCTGTGCCAATTCATTTGCTTAGCAGCTGGCAGTTGAACCTTCAAGCAGGCCAAGCCTCTTAGGGTACGTCAACTTTGCGACCTTCATCACCCACCGGAGAAGGTTGCTTGTCGTATCATGCATTAAGCTTCTGGAAATTTCTATAAGACACGTAGTCTATTTCCGAGAGTTGGCCTCCAGACAATGTTTTTGCATTATCCTTCATTGCCTATGGACTTGCTCAGCAACTGGCAGTTGGTCCCTAGAACAGGCGTAACGCCTCTCGGTTTTCATCAACTTTGTGTCGTTCATCACCGCCTGGGAAAGTTTACATTATCGAACCTTGTATGAAATTCCTGAAGATTGTGACACTCAAACCAACTCAACTGTAAGGGGTTAACTCAGTATCCATCAGAGCCTAATGATTCGCGAAACAGTCGGCAGTTGTTCTCAAACAGGTGAAACACCTTTCTAAGGTACTTATGTCAACTTTGTGACTTTCATCACCCCTCGTAGAAAGTTGCATTGTCATACCTTGTGTAGGTTTTCAGAAAATTTAGGACACGCAATCCAACATCAATAAGAAGAAAGACCGTGTTTGAGATTCGCTTAGCAGCCGGCAGTTGATCCCTCAAGCAGGCCAAGCCTCTTAGGGTATTTCAACTTTGCGACCTTCATCACCCTCCGGGGAAGGTTGCTTGCCGTATGTAGCAACAGCGATTCGCTTAGCAGCAGGCAGTTGATCCTTCAAGCAGGCCAAGCCTCTTAGGGTATCTCAACTTTGCGACCTTCATCACCCTCACAGGAAGGTTGCTTGCCGTACGTAGCTACAGCAATCGTCTTGGGAGAGGTTCAAGTCATACGACACAGTTTGCAGACGAGTTACGCGGACTACTACATTGGCGAGAAAGAAATCCTGAGGACAAAACTGTAAGTAACACCAACGGGCCGTCTGATATCTGTCTCCATGTATTGGGACTGTAAAATACAGAACGAGATCTGCTGAGCGACGTGACTACACTGCACTAACTCTTTTGCTATTTGTGTTACGTCACCACCGCGCATCTAGGTGAAGTTCATGGCCTATAGCTGGAAACCTGACCAGTTCGGTTACGACTCCAGACAGAAATGCTATATTTTTGTAAAGAACATTAATAGATGATTAACAAAATATCAAAGTTTCCCAGAAAAAATATTTTTCACCTACAACCGAGTCTCGTCAAACTACTAGTAGATAAAACACTGTTTCCGGTACTTACCAATGTGGGTCAGCAGTTTCACCACGTAACTGTTACGTAGCCCGTTAATATACATAATATTCAAACTAAAGTTTACAAAAACAAAAAATAGATTCAGCAGAACATAGAACCTCGTTCTTTTTAAATCGGTTAAAGAATTATTACGTTCTTAAGTTATAGCGTGACCAAGAGAAATAGGGGTTCATTTTTATATATTATTCATTATTTTAGCGCATTATACCCACTAGAAACCGGTTTCGAAAAAGAATCTTTGGCTGTGATTGAACTTCTAAAGCTGCATTTACATATTCACTCGAGTGGCGAGGCGAATGGCGAGCACGCATGTTGTGTATTTGTGAGCGCGCTCGCCAAGAATATTTTAGAGAAAACTCTCTAGTAGTGTTCTATATAATATTACAATTACAATTAAGGGCCTATTACACTACTCGATATTCAGTCAGTCTTAGTCGATGTCGCGTAGTGTAATAGGCCCTTTAATATTTCGTCGAACTAGCCAGTATACTATAGTAAAGTCAAGTAGTCTTTGCGTCGAAAGATGAGGCAAATTGACTGTACAATAATATGCGGAATTATTGAAACAGGCGCAATCTCGGTAAAATGAAACTGAACATTTTTTTTTAGTGATTCTCACCTCTGCCAAGAAGACTGGTGAAGGCTGGCTCGAATTGACTCCAATTTACTCGATACATTTGCTGTCAAATACAAAAACCGACAATAAAATATACAATAGGACAGCTTGTTTTTTTGCCGCGTCTGTCAAATGTCAAATCTGACAGATCACTATTTGCCTATCACAGAGTACTTGTAATATGTTATTACTGGTCGGTAGTTCTACTCCTATTTTGTTGATATAATTTTTGACTACTGATTATTTTGGCTGAGTTTTTTCATAAAACGCTACAGTATTGTCATAGAATTGTTTGGTAAAATATAATTTGTGCAACCCAAAACGCTTATTGTTTTCATTACTGTGTGACTGCATCATAAATATTGTCCTCTTCGTTTGGTGTTTTCAAAATTTACCAGCATGTCCCTTCGTTTGCAAATAGAGAAGAAAAAGCAAGAAGAGATGCGTCGCTTGATGGCTGAACGGAGAAGAAAAAATGTTAAGCCCACTAAGATAGACAACCCCCTTGCAAAATATAACAACACTGGACAGTTAATGTGTATACTTTGTAACTCAGTAGTGCGGTCTGAACACGTGTGGCAAGTACACTTAAACAGTAAACAACATAGAGAGAATGTTGAAAAGGCCAAAAAGTTAAAAGAATTGACTAATAATTTCACTGTTGGGAAGATTAAACATAAAAGTGGGAGTCCGCCCAGGGACGCACCACCTGAAAAAAAGTTGAAAGGAATTCTGAAGAATGCTGAGATACAAGTTCCTCTAGTTCCCAAAAATAATGCACCACAAGTAATTTCATTTCATGATGAAGAAATCAAAAGGACACCCTTGCACTTATCTGCGCCGACTCTTAGTAATGAAGGTTTGTAATTTATTTATAGCCAAAATTATCAGTTATCTGATACAAAATTTACTGTTCCACGGTTACTATAAAAGAATCTAACAAGCACAGAACTAACATACAGAAACTGATTTAGCTAAAGTCATGGGATCACTGGGATTCCACTTTGATAGTGTTCACAGAAATAACCTAATAATTATCTCAACATTATCAGCAGTCAATAAAGCCACTTAAAAATGAATTTCAAATATAAAATATAACATGGTCAAGAGCTGTTTTTCTAGATACTCCAGCACCTAGTGCTTCTGAAGTGGATGGTGCACAAGGATCAGAACAACCCATCCCGGAAGGTTTCTTTGATGACCCTATTCTAGATGCCAAGGTATGCATTAATTTTATTAAAAAAAAAATATAATGAATATTTTTCTTTTTTATTAAAATTGCTTTCATATTTACCCCATTAATGATAACACAATAAAACTTAAAACTATTGACATCCACTCACTACTATGCTCAACAAGAGCTTGAATTAAACAATAAAAAAAACTTATTTAGTATAATAAAAATAAATGCAGTAACAAAATTAAAAAATGCACCAAAAATACCTAAGAAACATAGCTATTGTCCAAATAATTCTTCAAAGGATTCATGGATATAATCAATCATATCAGAAGCTACCATACTTCTTCCTTTAACTGCAAAAGCTTTTTCGTTACACAATCTTATCAAACGGCTTGCAGCGTAACAGGACAGAGATGAAGCTAGTAAAACCTTATCCCCACATGTCTCCATCTCTATTTTATCTGTGTTTGCTAATGTCCAGTTCATCATAATAGCAATCGCTCCAGAGAGCAAGTCCCCTTGTCCCCCACATCTTCTGCCAGAACCACCAATATCTGATTTCCATTGAACCTCAGGATCTACACTGTACACTTCATCTATTGGTCCTTTCTTAAATACTGTCACATATTTTCCCAACTGGCTTAATCCTGATGGACCATTTGTTTTAGCACAAAGTCTATCAAACTCTATTTTATTTGGAGTTAATACAACTGGAGACATGAATTCTTTTAATAAATGTGTCTTTTCTGTAATCAAGAACAATCCATCAGCATCAATGAGTAGAGGGATCCTCTTTTCTCGTATGACCTCTATTAGTTCAGTAACTACATGAAATGTTTCTTTCTGTCTTCCTAGTCCTGGTCCTATTACTATTGCATGAAGCCGCTCAAACCACTGTGATATCTCAGTTACAGCATTTGGAAAATCTAATAAAGGATGAACTATTAGCTCTGGACTGTAAGATTTTATAACAGTGGCTGAGTCTTTAGTGCAGAATATGTGACTCAAGTCTGCCCCAACCTGTAATGAAATAAATATCCTTATCAATAAGTATTAAAAAATCCTATTCTATTTTTTTCAAATTATTAGGTACTAACCCTTAATGCACTTATTCCAGAAAAGTATGGTGCACCTGTATATTCTAATGATCCTCCAATAACTCCTATTCTTCCTGCTTGACCTTTATGACTACTAAGGTCTAAAGGTGGAATGCACGCTTTAACGCTTTTCAGCATGAATGAATTTTCCATTTTATTGTAAACACTACTTAAAGATCTCAAATTGTATAAAGAAAATTGGTTTATTATTTTTTTTTGCAAACCTTGTGTCGTTAACATTGATACTCGCAAATGAAGTGGTGGCAAAACCTAGGTAAAACACAAGTTTACTGTTAGCTAAAATCTTGGTCTCTAGGCAAAAAATAAATAAATAAAGTCAGAAATGTCAAACCCTCAAAATCAAAAGTCACTTTTAATTGTGGTGCGTTCCACGACTCCCACAGTCACACGATGCGCGGGATTTGTAGCATTTTACTATAGTGCCTTGTACACATAGGGTACGAATAGTACATTAGAGTCTGTGCGGAAAGTAAATAGTCGCAAGATATGAGGGCGCTGCTGTAGATAAATATCGTAATTGTTAACTTGACAACATTGTTAAGCCAGTATAGTGCGACGGTTACATCTTGATATTTTAAAACTATGTTAGACAAGCTTCTTCCAGCGACTCCACCCTCTAATAAAAATTACTTGTGAACTTGCCCACGTAATAAAACTGCAAAATCATAGCATATAAACTATAGTTTAATAATATTATTTGAATGTTTATCATTAAGTTTATCCGTCCAGTAGTTTTTGCGTGAATGAGTAACAAACATCCATAAATACATCCATCCATCCTCACAAACTTTCGCATTCATAAAATTAATAGGATACCACGTAAGCGAAGCCACGGGCTAAAACTAGTTAAATATATTTGTGAATTGACGTAAGGTACTGTTTAAATTAAAGTTATGTTTAAAGAATATGACTGAAAATTTATTTGATAATGATAATACATTGTATGTGTGTAATGTTGGTTACCACTGAGGCAGTATTTAAAGCCCGGACAGTAATCGTCAATACTCACATGTATCATACTACGTTTTTCAATACACTTGTGAAGGAAAATATTTTTTTTAACTATTCAACAGTGAAATTAGTAGACGTGATTTTTTTTTTGTGACTAATGAGGTTGCTTGCCTACAACAAAGAAAAAAAAAATTAATGCTTTATTTATTCATTAAGCATCTCCAAGTTAAAATTGTTTATTTAAACACGAAATTGCATACCTCAAAAGGAAAAAACGGAATCCTTTTATAGGATCACTTTGTTGTCCGTCTGTCTGTCTGTTACGACCCTTTATCTCGGGAGCGGGTGGAGGTATTGAGTTGAATTTAAAACCATATACTCAAGTATAGGGCTTCTTGAAGCTGTGAAAAAATCAGACTTCTGAGTTAACGAAAAAAAAAGATACGGCCGTTTATGTCGCAAAAAACTTAATATTTAATATTTAGCACGTGCGAGTCGGGCATGCGCGAGTCCGACTCGCACGTGCCTGTTTTTTGTTTTTGTTTTAGTTACTGTATCTTTACTCAAGCCTGAAAAGAAAAATGCTTAGTTAGTCGAAACGCATTATAAATGAAAAGTATCAACACTCTTTATACCTGCTATCAAAAACATTGACCGAAACAAAATAAACTAATATTATCATGTTTAAATTAATTTCCTTTTAATTTATATATATTTGGAGATGTCAGGGTCCGGAGTTTACCTAGGAAGTCTATAAACATTAAAACAAAATAGTTAAATACTAAAAAACAGCGTGCCAATGTGTTGCAACGTTACGTGATTTGGTTTAGATCAATAATGGTGTGATTTGCACATTTTATTTCTTTGGCAAAACTGTAATATATTAAATATTATTTCCCTTGTGGCTCTGTGAAAAGATTTGATCACTTTTCTATATGTTTTCGAATAAAAATCACAATAAAATGACATATAAACAAAGCTGCCTGTCGACACGAAATGACATTTGGCATTTGACGGATGGCTGGGTTGGGTTACCATAAAAAAACTAATGTTAATGAGGATCAGTCATGACTTTTGTGGAGTGTGGAGACATAGCGTCAAAAAAAAAAACAGTAAGTACTGTGAAGAAATTATTTAAATCGGACCAAAAATGACGAAGATACAGCAATTTTAGTGTATTAGTTCCAGAAACGCGCCGGAGAATGAAGCGACTCGCTATGACGTCATCTGTCATGATCGGTCTCCACCGGCGGATGAATACGATCAAGCCGTTCGTCGCATCGCACAGATTATGACAGATGATGTCATCGTAATCCGTCCAGCGAGAGCGCGCGTTTCTAAGTAGCCGTTCAGAAAAACTTTAATAAATCCACCATTTCTTGACGGATTTTAATAATTTAAAAAATTAAATGCTCAGGAAATTATTACACATACGATGTACTTAGTAAAAATCGGATTTGCTATTATGTGATTGATTCTCATTTCACTTTACGCCACGACCATTCTTTTATCGCACAGACTATATTATGTAATAATGTACTGTGTGAATGTACATTTGGGAAAAACTAATACCGCGTGGTGCGTATTCTTATGAACAGAATAGAATAAATATACCAGATAAAGCTGCGCAAAATTGTTTTGTCAAAAACTTTTGTCGGGTAGCATATGTTGCTGGAAACAGAATATTGCCGTATTACTGTCTACATGCCAATTTATTATTATATCGAAGTAGACATAAACTTCGCAATGTTTTAAAATAATGATGAAGCAATACAGACCGTAGGATGTTCGATATTGGGCGTGTGCGTACTTAAGCGATACACGGGTGGTATTTTCGTAAACGCCTCCTTTTAGCGTTTACGAAATTTGAATATTCTTCAATAAGTTATTATCGTTCATGCATTTTTAGGGTTCCGTACCTCAAAAGGAAAAAACGGTACGCTTATAGGATCACTTTGTTGTCCGCCCGACTGTCTGTCTGTCTGTCTGTCTGTCTGTCTGTCAGTCAAGCGTCAAGATCCTTTATCTCGGGAACGCGTGGAGGTATCGAGTTGAAATTAAAACTATATACTCAGGACTCTTGAATTTGTAAAAAAAAAAAACAAACTTGTAAGTTAACGAGAAAAAAAGATACTTACTTATTTGGCACAAAGCGTACATTTCGACACTCTCGAGGAAATAAAGCAAGGTCTTATAGCACAAGTATAGGAATAAACTGAAAACTGTAAATTTGTTGTTACGTCACAATTTATGTTTTTGCAATTCGGTTAAATCTTCCGAGACTCCATTCCGAAATTGAACTATTTACATAGGTAAGTTTGTACGGAAACCTCAGAGTGCGAATCCAACTCGCACTTGCCCAGTTTTTTATTACTGAGTCGATTTTGATGAATGAGATGCCAATAAATGTGTGTATTTGTGCATATTCGTTTTACTGGATAAAGAGAATTCTCAGTACAAAAATATAAATTAGTATAATTAGTATGATTACCATTAACAATGTTAAAATAGCAAGTACAGGGTGACCAAATTGGATATAGTGCGACATAAAAAGAGTTGAAAATAAATGAGGGCACCACCTTCGTACAATTACCCAGCTCGTACGACATAATTCGTCTTGATATTTAAAAATTTATTGAAAGCTGGTGACGAATGCAAGTTTTTTACCCTATCCTAATTCCTACTAATATTATAAATGCGAACGTTTGTGAGGATGGATGTGTTTATGTTTGTTACTCTTTCACGCAAATACTACGGACCGAAGCGAAGCGAGGCACACGGGCGGAGCCGCTGGCAGAAGCTAGTTGTAAATTGCAACCAGCTTTTGCCAACGGCTTCACCCGCGTGAAGTTTAAAAATTAACCCACGGGACTCTACTACATACCGGTCCGAAACATTTTACAAAAAAAAAATATAACGAAATTCAATGTAAAAAAAAAACACTAAAAGGTGCAAAACTAACTTTATAATTACATAGTCAAAGTCACACTGCAAAATTTGAAATCCTCAAATCGAAAATATGGAAGCAAAACAAAGTGGTATGCATCCAGTTTGGCTACCATATAAATTGCAGCGTTTAGATAAATACTATTGGCGCTATTCATTTTCCAGTTCTGAATATCAGCCGTGTCTTTTACAGTATCTGGTTTTAGTTATCAACTACTTCCATTTGTTACAGGTACGGAACATTGAATATAAAGACCCAATTGAAGAGGAATGGGAAAAATTCCAGAAGGAAATAAAGGAAGAAGCGACCGCATCAGCAGAAATTATTGCTGGAGAGCAGGAAGAAGCCACAGCTGAACGACAAATTGATGAAATCGACGAACAAATTAGAATTTGGTCAAAGTTAGTATTTTTCCATTAATACAAATCTTTTTATTTTATAGGGTGTAATTCTAATGATTTTTAATTATGTTTACAGAGTTTTAGACCTTGAGTTAAAAAAGGAAGAAACGAAAAAAACTAAACAAGATATGGAAAAAATGAGTGAAGATGAACACGGAGATTCAGATAATGAAGATGATATTGATGAATTCTTGGACTGGCGGGCGAAAAAATCGTATACTTAACACATTGTCATATTAAAATGTTCTAAGTTTTCGCTTACACTTGTGGCTTTGTTAATTTGTATCTACTGCCATTTTGGTAAGTGATAGCTGGGCTTGATTCGAGTCACCTTGGCACTCAATAAAATCGTTCCTAATTGTTAAGATAGCAGATGGTGTGCAGGAAATAGAGAGGTATAGCACATGACACCATCATAAAACTTGTGAATGTTTTTTACGTATCATTACGTGTGGGTGAGAATTCTCCAAATGACGAATGTATTGATTGATACAGAAATGAATATGTTACACGGAAACTTGAATACACGAGCTCCTTGGTTACACCCAGTCTGGCCATAAATAACGAGGTTAAGGGTTCCCGTACACGGGCCGCCGGCCACAACCACAAAACGCCGCCACCGGCATATTTTCTATAGTTCTAATACATTTTATATGGCGGGCCACAAGAAGTGGGCAGCAGCGCTACGAATCGCCGCTGCTCGCTTCTTGTGGCCCGCACTGGCCACTAAACGCCGATACAAAACGTCGTTACACGCCTCTCGCGCGTTTATACCTTCTCCGTCAGAGTCCATTTTGATACTGCGCGTATGGGTTATAAAAAGGGGCAGCCACCGGCCGCAAGTAACTGTCGCACACTTCAGCTTCCTTTGTGGCCGCTTTTAAAATAGCTTCTCGTGGTGGCGTTTATTACTGTCGCGTGTGGTCTGTGTGCGGCGACCCTAATTCATTCAAATACGTAGTTTTGACGTATTTCTGTGTAGTCTTTTCCCGCTATTTCTAATAAATTGAAATGGAGTGGGGTATTAGAAAATGCAGAATTGCTGTGATTGCTCTACATTAAGTGGGAATGAAACCTGCAGCCAAAGAGTATAGTAAATATTGCCTGCAGCTATTTCAAAGACTACTACTACTAGTATGAGCTATTTTTAAAAAGGTACCATAGATAAATACACCAACATTTCTGTTGACGATCCAGGCCGGCCGTCAGGCTCCTCTTCCCCACCACTGGGCACACAGGGCACGTGCTCCGGGCTCCGAGATGGATTGAGCCCCCCCTAGTCCAGTACTTGATTACCAAACTATAACCGATAGCTACTCTTCTCCCGCCTGAAAATCAAGCTTAGCGATTGTTAATTAATTTCAATATAAAAATTGTATATAATATAATATCTTTAAAACAACTTCTTTGATCAACCGCTGTTACGGTAGTGAATCACTTCATTCAAATGAAGTGAAAAAACAAAGTGTGAAGCATGAAATTTGAATAAAATTTGTTAATAATATTAAGTTTGTGTTTACTTGAATTAACTCGGGGTTGTCGGTAAAATATAAACGTCATAATGGCGGGACCCACTCTTGTATCCTAATGATTCTACCACGTATATTTAGTACGTTTTAGTACTATTTTGTACCCTTCCTGAAATTTTTGTACCTCACACAGTGTAAACGGAATTTCATGATATTGTTGGTCCCGCCATTATAACGCGTTATAATAATAAATCCGCAGGGCAGTTTTGTGGCGAACTGTTGGGCATTAGCGACCCCACGGACCCGATCTCCCGGGAAAATTCTTGTTCTTCATCTCCGGCTTGCCTTTATTAGCCGGCCGTAGTGAACACTGACGAGGAACTGAGCTCCCATCTCTCTCTTGCCTTTATTGGCTGGCTTGAGTGGAGATTCGCAAGAGCAAACGTGCTCGGGAGAAGGATGTATAATCCAGTAAGGTGCTGGTAGGGATCTTGACCGTACTTCCGGGATTGTCCTGATATCCGTGGTATACCTCTCCACTCCTTAAGCACCTCAGGATATGTTGCCCTCTTGTTGCTACGTCACTTCGTGCTAGCGACCGTTTATGGGGGCCCATTTATTGAGTGTGCAAGTCACCCCCTGCCTTTTGTCGATGGATATTAAAAACATTGTTTAGGCAGGGGCCATAGTCTTAACATATTTCCTGGTAACCAGTCCACTTAAGACTCCAAAAACCATAGCCTTATATCTTAGTTTTCCATATGTCGCAATAGTTTCCCACCAACCGGGGGTTGTCCTTGGATACACTAGCATAGTGCGTACAGGGATAATCACCGGTTCGTACCACTTTCCATTAAAAGCGTCTAAAAGGGCCTCTGCGAGTTGGTTTCGGCTCCTCGTACGCCTTCCAAAGGTCCAGGACCTTAGGGTGCTGAGATAAATAAATTTATGATAATAATAAAACATTTATTTCGGACGAGGTCCATATTATTGTTAGTAACAATTAAATATTATTATTGTTAGTAAAAAAATAATGGCGGGACCATGCTTGTACGTCAAAGCTATAACGAATTTCAGCTTTATGATAAAACTAGTCGATGAAGCGTCAATGCCTTTTCTCAAGGTGTATATATTTTTAGAGAATAAATAATATAAATTAGTTACCTTCCCGCATTCTCTAAGTTAATTGAGTCTCTGTTGAGGATTTCATTCACCAATATCTACGACCGCAGCGCCCATTGGTTGATGTATCGAATGCTTTCTTGAGACGCTCGCTAAAGACCGCTAGAGGGCGTCTACCCGCTAAAAAAAATAGTTTCCGCTCCGCCATATTCGACACGCGTCGAATGTTTACCGCTCCGCTATAGAAAATCCCATATATGTTGAAAATCTGAGAATTCTCGTGTAATAAGTGTATCTGCTACTGTGAGACATTGAGACCTTATAGTGCAGTGTTGGTTTCACGAGTTCTGACCAGCCCACCGGTGGATGAATCAAGATTAGCTCGCCGGCACACACCGACCACGCATCCGTGAACGAGGCGGCTTCCTACCTTCAAGTGGGGTCCCTGGATTAGCAAGGTACGTGGGCTTATGGCTGTAAATAGATGTCGTTGGGTATTGGTGTCTCAGGGAATCGTCAACAGGGATTTAATTTTGTGTAATTTAAATTTACTTTCACCGCCATATTGGTCGTCTTAAAACACCACCCCTTTCTTAGGTGAGGCTATTTACACGCCTAATTATTTCATCCTAATTATTTGGTCTAGGTAACCGCTCCCTAATTAGATTTTTACTTAATATTTGGTGAAAATCATAATAGGTATATATAGGTTGATGACGCGTGTAAGTAGCATCACCTGAATGGGTGGAGTTTTAAGACTACCAATATGGCGGTGAAATTATGGTTATATTACACAAAATTAAATCCCTGTCGACGACTCCCTGATGCACCGACCCCTACAACGACGATAGCAACTTATAGCCCACGTACCTTGCTAATCCAGTGACCCCACTTGTCGTCAGGAAAGCGCTTCGCTCACGGATGCGTGGTCGGTGTGTGTGGCTGCAGGCCGGCGAGCTAAATCTTCATTCATCCACCGGTGGGCTGGTCAGAACTCGTGAAACCAACACTGCACTATAAGGTCTCAATGTCTCACAGTAGCAGATACACTTATTACAGGAGAATTCTCAGGTTTTCAACAGATATGGGATTTTGATCGCGGAGCGGTTTTTATTCGACGCAATGTCGATTTGCGTAGCGGACAACTGTTTTGTTAGCGGGTTAGACGACATCTAGCGGTCTTTAGCGAGCGTCTCAAGAAAGCATTCGATACGTCACCAGTGGGCGTTGCGGTCGTAGATATTGGTGAAGGAAATCGTCAACAGAGACTCAATTAACTTAGAGAATGCGGGAAAGGTAACTAATTTATATTATTTATTCTCTAAAAATACATATACCTTAAGAAAAGGCATTGACGCTTCACCATGCTCCCCCCCTTGGAAGGACGCAAGTGCTTTCAAAGGGAAAGGTTAAAATTGTAAAGATTTACTAACCTAGATCATGATCGGAAAGTCTAAGCTTTATGACTAAATGCGGAAAATAAAAATCATTTAGAATACCAATCCTAAACCTTAAAAAACTACGAGTATCGTTAAAATGAAATTTTATTGCGTTGGAATAGGATATAGTTTTGTGACAGAGCGTTTAAAATTACCGAACCTTGTCCTCACCATTGCAACGCGAGCGACATTGTCAGTCCCTTTATAAACCTCAGTTATGACTCCTAATGGCCAACACAGAAGAGGCGAATTGTCCTGTCCCACGAGTACGACAGTTCCAACTTCTACAGGCTTGTCCGGAGTTGCCCATTTTTGCCTAACTTGCAGCGTATGCAGATACTCTAGATGCCACTTCTTCCAGAAGGATTGCACCATACTATCTAACAACTGTTTACGTTGGGACAGATTTAAGCGCTGATCAGACAAATCGGCTGCCGGCAAGTACTGCAATGGAGTCGACATCAAAAAATGAGCGGGAGTAATAACTTCAGGATGCGGATCAGAAGACAACACGCTCAGAGGGCGTGAGTTCATAATGCACTCTATTTGGATGAGTACAGTTTGTAACTCTTCATAAGTGAGAAGTTGACTTCCAATCACGCGATAAAGATGCGTTTTTAATGTTTTTATATTGGCTTCCCACATAGCGCCAAAATGTGGGGAGCGAGGTGGAATCATTTTCCACTTAATGCGGCGAGTTGATAACTCATTTAAAAGAGAGGAATTAAGTAGCCCTGGCCCAGGGTGACAATTCATCACATGGTAATGACGAATTATCAAATCCACAACAGGATCATGTTTGGGAAGCAAAAAAGGATGCTTAGCATCAAAGGGGAGGTATGACTTTGAAAGTCTTCCCCCAATGCGTAATATACCCTCTTCATCTAAAAAGACAGATAAACTGCCAAGTTTCTTTGGCAACAATTTACCACATATGATGAGCTCAATGTCATCTGCGAAATGAATAGATTGCACAGCACGGATCATAAATCGTTCCGCCGCTGACAATCCCTGCGGCGACCGGGGTTCACAATGAACCTTCGGTCTAACGAATTTAAGTATATAATAATGCGGACTGTCCGAGGCCAGCTGTCGCACAGTGCGCATAGCTATGTAAGGACTCGACTTCAGTCCAAAAGGTAAGCGGTTAAAAGCGAATGTCAACACAGGATCATTCTCATTGCGCAAATTCGTAAGTACATCTGCTTGATATCAGAATTGATAGCGATAGAAAATAATCTAAAATTGATTATAAGAAGAAACAAATCTGTTTGTAAATTCGGACCAATATGGAGTACATCATTTAAAGATAAACCGGTGTGAGTCCTGGCACTCGCATCCAATACAACGCGCGGCATCGGCTTGTCTGGCCGTACGACAGCGTGATGAGGGATGTAGTATCCATCATCCGAAATGGCGGATTCGTCGACTGGACTTAAGTATCCATTATCTATGTACTCTTGGATCACTGCGTTATAATTTTCCCGCAACGTCGGCGATTGGCGGAGTTTTCTCTCCAGCACAACCAGTCGACGGCACGCGGCGGTACGGGAGTTACCCAACTCGCTGGGATCCTTACTAAAGGGTAACGCGACAGTATAACGTCCCGCATCGTCACGTGACACGGTCGAGGAGAAAATATTCTCACATTCGGTTTCCTCAGGAGATAAAAAACGTTTATTTTCAACTTCTTCCAATTCGCAGAACTTTTGTAATAAATCATTAAGGGCTAATGCTGTGAAAGAAGAGCTAGGTAAATTTAAATTATCTTTACTATGCGGAAAATCACCCATAAGGACATACCCGAATGTGGTCAATAATGCGGGTGGCGCATTTGAACCTAAGTCTACCCTATTCCCCAAATAAATATACGGAAACAGTTGAGCGCCTAACACTATGTCAATATCTCCTGGAATATTCCAGCTTAAATCAGCGAGCGGAAGCGAGTGGAAGTCCACATGACAATCCCACTTAATGTGGTGCGAAGGTAGCTGATCCGTAATACACTCAACTACTAACGCGTAAATAGTATATTTTTGATGCGGGTATACGCGAGACTCGATATCTAGATTCACATAACCTATTATCGGCCGCGACACAGAACCAACTCCTTTGACAAAAGAATTATTCAAAGGAATTATTACTAAGTTGAGTTTTCTACAACAATCTGTAGTTATTAAATTATTTTGCGAACCATTGTCAATTAAGCACCTAACTATTGTTTTATGGCCCGAACTATTATTGTTAGCGCGCGCATAAACCTGAGCGGTCGACAACAAGACTGCCGACTTAGCCCTCGTATCTGCAGCCAATAATACGGCCGTGTTATGGGTCGGACATGTTTGAGCAACGTCACCCGAACCACAAGAAGCCGCGCGGGGTGGGAGGAACGCGGGGGGCGCAGTGGCCAGCGGCACAGCCAGGCTGGACGCTACATGCGATTGTTTATTATTTTTCTCAAAATGTAATAAAGTATGATGGCGTTTTTTGCATACGTTACAGATTGAGGTCGACTTGCAATTACTCAAACCGTGCGACGTGCTCAGACAATTTACGCAACCATGTACGGATTTAATAAACTCAAACCTAGTTCTAGGAGTCAACGCGGATTGAAACTCAGCGCACTTATACAAATGAACATGAGCGTTATCTTTACAATACGCGCAGACGGAGTGGGGCGGAGCGGGAGCGGTAGAATTAGGCGATACACTCACAACAAACGCTTTCGTTTGCGTGCGAGGCTCGCGAGATGCGGGACTATGAGGTTTATTATAATTATTTTTCGCGTTCGAATGAGATAAATTCAAGCGTTCTAATATCTTAGTCTGATCTTGAACAAAGCTAATTAACAATTTAGTTGTAGGTATTTCAACATCGCGAACGGAAAGTTCAAACGATTGACCAGTCTGTGAATCAATTTTTCTCATAGCGCAATGCAAGAGAATAAAATCCGCAAGGTCCGGAATACCAAGTTGTTTCAAGGCAGAAATACTTGCACTAAATGCTTCAATGAAAGAATCGAGACCATTTGCGTTACACAAACAACTTTTTTAATCTAATATATTATTTAAATAGTGTATACCTAATGTACGCTTATCCTGGTATTTATTAACTAAGCTGTCCCATAGAAAATGATAGGTATCAGCCGTAGGCACAATACCGGCTGTAATCTTTAACGCGTTATGTGTAAGTCTACCTACTAAATACTGCACACGCTGCGAGTCAGTCAGCTGATCATTGTCATGAATATTCGACTTGAACGACTCATAGAAAACAGGCCAATTCTCAGGTTTCCCGTCGAAAGATGGCAATGCAATCGGAGGCAGCTTTATTTTTAGTGGTTCAAAAAGCGTTTTCGAATTACTACATTGCGATAACTGAGATTGACTACTGTCGATTTTATTCCTAATACGCTTAATGCGAATAAACAAATCTTCAAAGGATTCTAAACAAGCATAGTCGGGACTCGAACCAGGTTTCAAATTAATGTTTATGTGGTTAATTTGATCGACATAAGATTCAAATTTATCACGAATGTCGTCAATAGTTTCCGATTCAGTCATAAAACTTTCACTATTTCTCGTATCGAACGACGAAATATTTTTCGATAATTCATATAATCGATTAAGGCGTTTGAATAACAATCCTTTCTTCTCATGAAGGATAGTCAGTAAATCTTCCGGCTTTAATTGTTTCTCAGTCATTTTGTTAAGTTAATATCAAGAGCAATATCTAAAAATATGCGCGGGTAAACTTATCAGGCGGTTAGCAATCGTAAAGTATCTTCCCGCTCTGTGGCTGTATCTGAATAAAAATCACTAATACGCACAAAGCCGAAATGATGTGAAACTACCTCCTATTATATGTTATCAAAGTGAAATACGTATCACATTAAATTCTATGAAACAATATTGACAGATTTACCAAAACCTACGTAGAATCTATTGTCAATTATGTTTATGTTATAGCGGAGAGCGGTTTAAAGGCAAGAATAATTTACCAAAGGTTTACGTAAATATCTATAACCTATATATACCTATTATGATTTTCACCAAATATTACGTAAAAATCTAACTAGGGAGCGGTTACCTGGTTACCTATCCAGGCTCGAAAGGACCAAAAAATTATGATGACGCGTGTAAGTAGCATCACCTGAATGGGTGGAGTTTTAAGACTACCAATATGGCGGTGAAATTATGGTTATATTACACAAAATTAAATCCCTGTCGACGACTCCCTGATGCACCGACCCCTACAACGACGATAGCAACTTATAGCCCACGTACCTTGCTAATCCAGTGACCCCACTTGTCGTCAGGAAAGCGCTTCGCTCACGGATGCGTGGTCGGTGTGTGTGGCTGCAGGCCGGCGAGCTAAATCTTCATTCATCCACCGGTGGGCTGGTCAGAACTCGTGAAACCAACACTGCACTATAAGGTCTCAATGTCTCACAGTAGCAGGTACACTTATTACAGGAGAATTCTCAGGTTTTCAACAGATATGGGATTTTGATCGCGGAGCGGTTTTTATTCGACGCAATGTCGATTTGCGTAGCGGACAACTGTTTTGTTAGCGGGTTAGACGACATCTAGCGGTCTTTAGCGAGCGTCTCAAGAAAGCATTCGATACGTCACCAGTGGGCGTTGCGGTCGTAGATATTGGTGAAGGAAATCGTCAACAGAGACTCAATTAACTTAGAGAATGCGGGAAAGGTAACTAATTTATATTATTTATTCTCTAAAAATACATATACCTTAAGAAAAGGCATTGACGCTTCAGCATAGGTTATAGATATTTACGTAAACCTTTGGTAAATTATTCTTGCCTATAAACCGCTCTCCGTTATAACATAAACATAATTGACAATAGATTCTACGTAGGTTTTGGTAAATCTGTCAATATTGTTTCATAGAATTTAATGTGTTACGTATTTCACTTTGGTAACATACAATAGGAGGTAGTTTCCCATCATTTCGGCTTTGTGCGTATTAGTTATTTTTTATTCAGATACCGCCACAGAGCGCATATTTTTAGATATTGCTCTTGATATTAACTTAACAAAATGACTGAGAAACAATTAAGGCTGGAAGATTTACTGACTATCCTTCATGAAAAGAATGGATTGTTATTCAAACGCCTTAATCGATTATATTATTATGATTTATCAAAAAATATTTCGTCGTTCGATTCGAGGAATAATGAAAGTTTTGTGACTGAATCGGAAACTATTGACGACATTCGTGACAAATTTGAGTCTTATGTCGATCAAATTAACCACATAAACATTAATTTGAAACCTAGTTCGTGTCCCGACTATGCTTGTTTAGAATCCTTTGAAGATTTGTTTATTCGCATTAAGCGTATTAGGAATAAAATCGACAGTAGTCAATCTCAGTTATCACAATGTAGTAATTCGAAAACGCTTTTTGAACCACTAAAAATCGTTTTCTATGAGTCGTTCAAGTCGAATATTCATAACAATGAACAGCTGACTGACTCGCAGCGTGTGCAGTATTTAGTAGGTAGGCTTAAACATAACGCGTTAAAGATTACAGCCGGTATTGTACCTACGGCTGATACCTATCATTTTCTATGGGACAGCCTAGTTAATAAATACCAGGATAAGCGTACATTAGGTATACACTATTTAAATAATATATTAGATTAAAAAAGTTGTTTGTGCAACGCAAATGATCTCGATTCTTTCATTGAAACATTTAGTGCAAGTATTTCTGCCTTGAAACAACTTGGTATTCCGGATCTTGCGGATTTTCTTATCTTGCATTGCGCTATGAGAAAAATAGATTCACAGACTGGTCAATCGTTTGAACTTTCCGTTCGCGATGTTGAAATACCTACGACTAAATTGTTAATTAGCTTTGTTCAAGATCAGGCTAAGATATTAGCACGCTCGAATTTATCTCATTCGAACGCGAAAAATAATTATAATAAACCTCATAGTTCCGCATCTCGCGAGCCTCGCACGCAAACGAAAGCGTTTGTTGTGAGTGTATCGCCTAATTCTACCGCACCCGCTCCGCTCCGCTCCGTCTGCGCGTATTGTAAAGATAACGCTTATGTTCATTTGTATAACTGCGCTAAGTTTCAATCCGCGTTGACTCCTAGAACTAGGTTTGAGTTTATTAAATCCGTACATGGTTGCGCAAATTGTCTGAGCACGTCGCACGGTTTGAGTAATTGCAAGTCGACCTCAGTCTGTAAAGTATGTAAAAAACGCCATCATACTTTATTACATTTTGAGAAAAATAATAAACAGACGCATGTAGCTGATGTTGAGCCGACGAATTGCAATGTGGTCGTCGCGTCCAGCCTGGCGGCGCCGCTGTCCGCGGCGCCCCCCGCGCTCCACCCGCCCCGCGCGGCGTCTTGTGGTTCAGGTGATGTTACTCAAACATTTCCAACCCATAACACGGCCGTATTATTAACTGCAGATACGAAGACTAAGTCTGCAATCTTGTTATCAACCGCTCAGGTTTATGCGCGCGCTAACAATAATAGTTCGAGCCATAAAACAATAGTTAGGTGCTTAATTGCCAATGGTTCGCAAAATAATTTAATAACTACAGATTGTTGTAGAAAACTCAACTTAGCAATAATTCCTTTGAATAATTCTTTTGTCAAAGGAGTTGGTTCTGTGTCGCGGCCGATAATAGGTTATGTGAATCTAGATATCGAGTCTCGTGTGGGTATACACATCAAAAATATACTATTCACGCGTTAGTAGTTGAGTGCATTATGGACCAGCTACCTTCGCACCATATTAAGTGGGATTGTCATGTGGACTTCCACTCGCTTCCGCTCGCTGATTTAAGCTGGAATATTCCAGGAGATATTGACATAGTGTTAGGCGCTCAACTGTTTCCGTATAATTATTTGGGGAATAGGGTAGACTTAGGTTCAAATGCGCCGCCCGCATTATTGACCACATTCGGGTATGTCCTTATGGGTGATTTTCCGCATAGTAAAGATAATTTAAATTTACCTAGCTCTTCTTTCACAGCATTAGCCCTTAATGATTTATTACAAAAGTTCTGCGAATTGGAAGAAGTTGAAAATAAACGTTTTTTATCTCCTGAGGAAACCGAATGTGAGAATATTTTTTCCTCGACCGTGTCACGTGACGATGCGGGACGTTATACTGTCGCGTTACCCTTTAGTAAGGATTAGGGCTTTCAATACCGGTATTACGGGATCCCGTAATACCGTAATCACGGATATATTTTGGTCTTTTTTCAATACCGGTACTGACGAGCCAATACCGTGATTACGGTATTACAATCATTTTATAATTTTAATTATTGTGGTTTGTTGTAATAAGTAGCAGGAAGTTGTATTAAATAATATAAATAACTATGTGATATTATTCTCACACTTCACACTTGTGTATTAAGCGCCAACTCTTATCTCCAGCCCACCCGCCCGCACCTTTCTTAAACAACCGGTTTCTGAGTCGGTCGAGCGAGCCAAACGACGTTATTGTTTTGTTAGTCAGTAGTAACACAAAAGCCGCCCGGGTAACATGTGCAAGTGAAGTTGGTCATTGTGAGTTTTGATAAGTTTGTGATCTTAACGAGAAACAAGTAAGTACACCTATAATATTAATACTTGTATTTTCTGGGAGTTTGTCTGAATTTTTAACGGATCACGCGATCATATCTTTTTTTTTTTGTAAAAACTGATGACGAGTCACGAATTCACAACAGATTGAAGCATCTAAACTTGCATTTCCACTTTGATTAATGTCATTGTTACTATATCGAATCGAATCACGTTATCCGTTAGATCTTCAATTAAATAGTAAAAATTGAATATTTGAGCGGTTTAGATGTGACTTTGTTTTCTAACTTTTACCTAATTAGTACTTATTAACTACGTTCATGTACGAAGAAACAATTCAAAATTATACATTTAATTGGTATTTTAGTAAGAAAGAACAAGTCTATAAGAAAGACACGAATCATGACGCTTGCTGACTTTTAAGGGCAGTATAGGTAATTAGGTACGTATCGAATGTATCAGCCAGTAAACAATAGGACGGCAGCGCCATCCTTACTTAAACTTTATTAGAACTGCGTTTTTAGACAATTCTAATACCTATACCACCCTCGGAAGCCAGCGATTAGGACTAAGGTAGCTTGACATTCTTTATTAGTATAAAGAAATGCTTAAAACTTGTCCAGCCGCGCAGTGCATGCAGACAATAGTTGCCTACTAATCTCTCCCGAATTCTGGTTGTAGTGCACGGCAAACACGGCGTTATCGCATACCTATAGATTAATGACAATTTCAATGTAGGTATTTATCCTAAACCTGACTAAATACTATACATTTGAAAGTGTAAGTTTAGTTATTAGCAGAGGTATAAAAGTAAATAAATAACCGAAGATCATAAAGGTTTTCTCTTTGTTTTAGGTCGACTCCAGAAAAGTCAGATTCGAAAACATACAAAAAATTTTTAAGAAAACGTACTACTACTGGCATATGGGATAATTTCACTGCCGCTGAAAATCGACTCACTGCAAAGTGTAACCTATGCAATAAAATCATAAAGACTGTTGGTGGAACCACTAGCGAATTGCGCACTCATATGCGCTCAATACATAAATCAAATACGCATAAAAGCACAGCTTCATCATCAAAGCCATCCACTATAGAAAACCCACAAGCCATCCACAAGAAAAAGTGTCACCAGAATTAGCAGTACAAGATGAACCAGTACGAAAGAAAATTCGAGTTTCAGACTATTTTCAAAGTTCTCATTCAATGGAATTAGTTGTTTCAAGGATGACCGCCTTGGATGGTATCCCTTTGAGTAAGTTTTGCACATCGGAAGATATGCGAAGACTATTTAAGAATTCTGGTTATAATTTACCGACTTCACCAGCTTCTATAACCCATACCTATAGTACAAAAGAAAAGCGATGATCTAAAAAATCAAATAAAAACGCAGTTCAAGACTTTGAAGACTCGTGATCAGGAACGATTTACTTTGACTTTTATACAGCAACTAATAAAAAGAGGTACATGAACATTAATGTACATAATAAAGATTTAGAAAGCGGTTACACGAACCTAGGATTAGTCAGGATATCAGGCTCCATGACAGCAGATGTAGGTATCCAATACCTAAAACAACGACTTCAAGAATTTGGCCTTAATTTACATGAAGATATTATAGCTTTTACTACAGATGGTGCCAGTGTGATGACTAAAATGGGAAAAAGTTTTGAAGGCCACCATCAGCTCTGTCTGGTGCATGGCATCCAGCTAGCTGTTATAGACGTGTTGTATAAATACCAATTTCAACAAACCTTTTCTTCTGTTCCACCGCTAAATCCTCACGTTGAAACATTAGAAACTGACAGTGAAGGTGACAATTCTGGTCATCAAGGCGGTGACGATGCTTTGAATTATGTTGAAGCACAATTGCTCGAAACAGAAAGACCTGAGTTTATTTACAAAAACCTCATTTATAAAGTAAGAAAAATAGTCAAACTTTTTCGTAAGTCCAAAGAATGATTTGTTACAAAAATATGTCATTGAAACTCATAAAAAGGAAATGACATTAATACTAGATTGCAAGACAAGATGGAGCAGTATGGCTGATATGATTGGACGCTTTTTGAAACTAAAGGATTGTGTTTTAAAAGTTTTAATCGATCTAAAATTAAACTCCGATTTCGAATTAGACGAATTCGATTTGACAATATTAAAAAATATTTACAACAGCCTTTCTGTAGTCAAAGTAACTGTATTAGAAATTTGTAAACGGGATGCCAATTTACTAAAAGCGGATATTGCGCTAAAATTTATGTTGACAAAGTTAGATGGTCAAGCTAATGACTTAAGCCAAAATCTTGCAAAAACACTTCGAAGACGCATAAAGGAGCGACGACTTTTAATATCTGGAGTATTACAATATTTGCATGACCCTGAAACTTTTTTCAGTAATGATGATAGCGATGACGACACCTTTATAAAACCCACATCTGATGAAATATTAGATATTATAGTTAATCTACTTACACGTTTAAAATATAATAATAACATAACAAGACAGTCTCAAAGAGACAGTGAGAATATGGCTGATATGACGATAGAAGAACCTTCTTCTTCTTCTTCAAGTTGTGATAATGAAGACACGTCCATACAAAAGCAATTAGAAAGGGAGATTTCTAAATTGCCTAAAAGTAAGGATGCTGCTTCGGCTGTAACCACAAGCACTGATTTTAGATCAATAATAAGAGTAGAGATGTGTGTCTTTGAAACTGCTGGGGGTGGACGTGAGATATTTCTATCGGCGGCATACAAATATTTACTGTCTGTTGTACCGACAAGTGTTGAAGCAGAGCGTGCTTTTTCGTCAGCAGGCTATTTATGTAACAGGCTAAGAAGTTCGCCTTCTGTTTCGACGTTAAATGCACTTTCTTTTTTGCGATCACACTTTCAAAATTAAAAAAACGAAAATATCTTTTGATTAAAAATGTTTCAATATGATATATTTAAGTTTAGATTTTTATTATTGTTTGTCTGCAAATATGCAAAATACTATTTGATTTATTTTGTTACTTGTTTAATTTTGGATTTTTGATTGTTTTTTTTTTAATAAATATAATTGCGTTAGTAAAATGAAAACCTAATGATTGCTGTAATAATAAATATAAGTATAGATCTCATTATCATTGTAATTTGCATATTCTAAGTTAATTGTCTACTGCGATATTACATTTAGTTTAAGCTTTGATTACGTTTATAAATTCTAGTCCTATAATCAATCAATACCAAATTGTTATGCTATTAAAAGAGAATAAAGACTGATTTGGAAACAAAAATACGTATTTAAATGGTTTTATTAATGCCCTAATTAAAGTTCTTATGAACATTAGAAGAATCCCTTAGAAGGGATGACAGTCAAGCGCTAGTTTAATTTTTTTTTTAAAAAGCTTGAAAAACTTGAGTTCAATACCGTGATCACGTGATCACGGTATTGAAATTTCTAATACCGGTACTGATACCGGTATTGAAAAAATCCGGTATTTGAAAGCCCTAGTAAGGATCCCGCCGAGTTAGGTAACTCCCGCACCGCCGCGTACCGTCGACTGGTTGCGCTGGAGAGAAAACTCCGCCAATCGCCGACGTTGCGGGAAAATTATAACGCAGTGATCCAAGAGTACATAGATAATGGATACTTAAGTCAAGTCGACGAATCCGCCGCCGACGACAAGCCGATGCCGCGCGTTGTATTGGATGCGAGTGCCAGGACTCATACCGGTTTATCTTTAAATGATGTACTCCATATCGGTCCAAAGAACAATGGTCATTCTCCTAACATGCTTGGACCATAAAAAAATAGTAAAACGTAACTTGATGAAACATATATCGTTTGATTTGCCTGAATGAACATTACTAAGTACGGCATTCGATATATTTTTAAAAGTACGGAGAAACTAGTAAATAATTAAAATGTTTTTTAAGGTTATGTGGTTTATTAATAATCTGTAGCATTTCAAAAAATATGTCAAATATATAATTTCTCTATTTCGCGCCAAATAGGACCTACTTTATAGACGCGGCGGGATGTTGCTTTCTGTTTCTATTGGACAGTACAGCTCACAGAGTAACTTTTTATGTATAGTAAGGTTGATGGCAACAGCAACAATAGAGAGACCTAAAAACTTAGTAGAGCCTAGTAACAATTATGAAACTATCCTCTAGATTCACCGGAGTACCTAGTAAGCCTGCGCACGGGCAAAACCGATGTATAATGGAACAAACTTATTGAGGTCAGATGTCCCACCGTTTTATAAACGGTTTAAGAATATAAGTCATAAGCCTTTAGATTTAGCTGGTGGGCTGTGGGCACACTATATCTGTTCTAAAAACTCAAGTTGTCTTTATTCATAAGAATCTTAATAACATCCTTACATAAAAACCGCTTACCGCTCCGCTATAGAAAATCTATGTATATATCCGCTATAGAATATCTATATATGTGTGCGTGCTGTGTGCGTACGCGTAATGTTGATGTGTTGCGACTAGTTTACCTAAAATTGAGCGAGTGAAAATTGTAAAAGCGTCCTTAAGTATTGTCTGCAAAAAAAAAAAAAAAATTTGGGCAGTTCATTGAGTCCAAAGCCAAGGTAGCTGCTAGAAAACTAGGCGTTCTTGCAAAGGTCCGACGGTACTTCACACCGGGACAGCTTCTAATGTTATACAAAGCACAGGTCCGATCGTGTGTGGAGTACTGCAGTCACATATGGGCTGGTGCTGCAAAATGCCATCTAGCAGCTTTGGACTCAGTGGAAAGGCGTGCGAAGAGGCTAATTGGGGATCCAGATTTGGTTAAGTCCAATCTACAAAGCCTCGAGCACAGGCGCAGGGTAGCCAGCCTATCGGTATTCTACAGGTTGCATTTTGGAGAGTGTGCGCGGGAATTGCATGACTTGATTCCGCCATCTCATTTCTACCATCGGACAACCCGACGTACGGCGAGTATCCACCCTTACGTTGTTGAAACTTCAACGGTCCGGACTAAGCGTTTCGCTTCGTCGTTTATACCGCGTACATCGAAGGACTGGAACAATTTGCCTGCTGCGGTCTTCCCGTCCAACTATAATTTAGGTGCCTTCAAGGCTAGAGTGAATAGGCTCTTAATAAACTAGTGCGCCTCACCATCAATGATTGCATCACTGCTTACCATCAGGTGGGATCGCAGTCAAGCACTGGTTTATATGAACTAAAAAAAAAAAAAACACTATTTCAATGTGATTTCAATCAAATTATTGTTAAATAAATGTACCTAATTTTAATTAATAATTTTCACCGTAAATAGTAATTAAAAAAACTTGCTAAAATATTTATGAAGCCCTACCTTTAATGCCTTAGCGATTAAATTCGGTAGCTAGATTATCGTAAACTATGTCGGCCGGAATACGATTCATAGGTAGCTCTCAGATTAAAAAGAGATTTAAGCTCTTAGGCTGAAAGTCTCAGCCACAGTCTGCACAGACTAGGGAGGGTAATACAGTCTGTCTGTCTCAGCTCTAGTAAGTGACTTGACAGATTTCAAAATAGCCGGATATGATATCAATGACAATGATTAGATTCGACAAATAATACAGTGTTCCCACCTTTAAATATTTTTCCCCAAAAATAGGGATTAGGGGAATTTTTGAGGGATAAAAAAATGATTAGGTATTTAGCGCGCGCGCGGGTTTTTTTTAGGCTTTTAAAGGTATTAAAATATATAGGTACGTATGTATACGTATGTTTTGTACGCATTTTACAAAATTTATGAACCTTATATATATAGGGTGACTGGTAATTAGTGTACGATACTTAAACACGTGATTGTGCGCATGATAACCAACAACTTTTACTATGGGAACAAACCTGAAATCGCAAAAAAAAAATCAGCTGTTCAGTACATAATTATGTTTGCCTAATGTACTGAACAGCTGATATTTTTTTCGCGATTTCGGCTTTGCTCCCATATTAAAAATTGTTTGTTATCATGTGCACAATAACGTGTTTCAGTATCGTACACTAATTGCCAGTCACCCTATATAATTATTATGACCCAGACTGTCATTTGAAGACCTTTGACAGTCGTTACAGTCAGTGCACTACAATTGCTATAGGATGGTAAGTTCTGCCAGTCTCCGTCTCCATTAACCATATTAATTTTGAGTCTCAATAATACTACTCTTTAAAACTTTTATGTGAGTACCTACTAATTAATTTAGGTTCACAGTGCGTCTATCATATACGAAAAATATACTCATTCACGATCGCGATGCACGCAACGATACGCGCACAGTACTCACACGGTGGAGGTGTACAGTCCATAGATTGTAAAACTGTGCATTCACCGTATCCTCCGGGCAGTTCAGTCAATGGTCCTGCAACGGATTGTGAAGAATTCATAGGGTTATTTTGCTATATTGCTTTTTATTGATTGCTTATACTTTCGAATTGGTCAAATAGAAATATTGTCATGAACTGATGATGAACTTCGGAGATATAGAACGGAACTCCTCATAGGATCATAGCAGAACTATCATAACAAGTAACATTGTTTTGTTGAAACATGTAAACCATGACTGACTTTAGAAAGAGATGGAAGGGGTACAAAGAAATAATCTGATGATGAAGTCAGAAGGTAGGCACCGGAACTCCGCAATAAATCAATGTATTAGGGGTTAAAGTATGAAATTGCCAATTTGTACTGAAAAATTCAAATTCGTTTTTTTTAAAATTTAACATAATTATTTATTTAATCAAAATAATTACCATTATTATCTATACATTGCTGCCATCTAATAGGAAGGTCATTTATGCCTTTGCGATAGAACTCTGGTGATCCATATTCGACAAACTGTGTGAGAGCATTTTATACTGCCTCCTGAGAAGAAAACTTTTTATCACGTAGAAAATTGTCCAAATCACGAAAAAAATTGTAGTCCGTTGGAGCAGGGTCTAGCGAATACGGAGAGTGACGAATGGTTTCTAATTGCAGTTCCTGTAGAGTTAAAACGGTTTCTCGTGCTGTATGAGGTCTCGCGTTATTATGGAGCAATAATGGTGAAGATCAATTTATGAGTCGGGGCTGTTTCACTGATAGTTTTGCTATCATTGTTCGGAGTTCGGCACAATAGACATCTGCCGTTATTGCTTGACCAGATCGGAGAAAGCTATAGTGAATAACACCATACTGAGACCACCAAACAGTTACCATTACCTTTTTATTGGTAAGCTTTGCTTTAGAAAACTGTTGCGGCGTTTGATCTGGGGTTATTCATTGCATTTTTCGCTTACGGTTATCGTAAAGAATCTACTTTTCATCACATGTCTCAATTCGATCCAATATTCCTTCATTTCTGTATCGATTCAACAAAGCAACACAAGTTTCCACACGCGTTTCTTTCTGCAGATCAGTCAAATCATGAGGCACCCATTTTTCATATTTTTTTATTTTATTGATTTGACGCAAATACGTCAATATTGTTGGTAAGGTAACGTTAAACCATGCCGCTAATTCCTGGGTAGTTTGGCTGGGATCGACTTCCACCATCTCTCTCTTTCAATTCATTGTTATTCACCTGTGTGAGCAGTCTTCCACGTGGTTCGTTTTTCAAATCAAAGTTTCCACCAGGAAAGTGTTTAAACCAAAATCTCATGTTGAGTTCATTAGCAGTCCCCTCTCCAAATGCAACATTGATATTGCGAGCCATTTCTGCCGCGTTAGGTCCGCGTCGGGACTCGTATTAAAAAATCACTCGAATTTTCGAAGTATTAATTTTTTTTGTATAAGCTGAATAAAAAAAACAACTGAAGTCAATAATCGAATGTTGCACATTTTTTAAAAGAAGAACTTCATAGGTACCATGTGAAATGAGATTTTTTATGTGAAAATAGTTTCACTCAAAAATCTCAAACCATGAAGGTTCTATGTCAGTTCGAAGTACCTATTACAATAAAACGGTAATTTCATACTTTAACCCCTATTATCCTAGCCGTGTTTAGGCTTATTACAATTTTCATAAAATGCACTTTGTCTACAAGACGCCATTGCACTGATTTGATTATGGAGCCGGAAAGTGGAACTTAGGCAAGGGAACTCCGTAATAAAACAATGTATCCTAACCGTGTTTTGCTTATTGGCATTGTGATTGTGATATATTACGTATTATATGTTTTAGTCAATAGAAATGAAGTAAGTCCAGATACCATCGATCGCTCAATATTAGATACTGCTTGTTTGTAACAGGTAGACACTCGGTAAGAAGTTGTGTGCATACTATTTCAATTATTTCGGTATCTAATTAGGAAGGTACATAGATATACGTGTTTCTGTAATAGTTTGGCCACTTCGTTGTTTAATACGATTTACGCTTTTGATTGCACGTTTTGCGCAGTGGTTAAGTGATTGGCTGCTGCGATGCGTGTCGCGGGTTCGATTTTCACATGGAACAAATATGAGATGACCTGTCGTTATATTATAATATACTAGCTTCTGCCGGCGGCTTCGCCCGCGTGAAATTTGGTTTCTCCATACAGACTTTTTACCCCCTCAGGGTTGGTGTTTCGTAAAATCCGTTCTTATCGGATGTCTATACCCTATAAGAACCCTACCTGCCTAATTTTAAGTTTGTCACAGGTTTTATGTTTCTTTTCTTTTCTATATTATTGAAATGGTATACGCACAATTTCCTTCAGAGTCTACCTGTCAGTACGTAATATTTAGCGATGGCATCCTGGAACAATTTCATTTCTGCTAATTAAAACATACCTATACGTAATATGTACGTGCTCGAACATATCTTGATTGTTCTCTTCGTCTTAATAGCCACAATGACAATTCGAATAAGCAAAATGGCAGGATACATTGTTTTATTACAGAGTGCCCTTGCCAACTTTCACGTTCCAGCTCCATCATCACATCTGTTCAATGGCACCTTCTAGCCAAAGTACATCTCATGGCAATTGAATAATAAACCTAAACACGGCTACGATACATTTATTTATTATGGAGTTCCAGTGCCTAGCTTTCGATTTCATCATTTCTATGTACTTTACCTCTCTTCCTTTAGTCAGCAATTTTAGCTTTAGTTCTGCTATGATCCTATGAGTTCTGTTCCTTATCTTTAAAGTTCATCATTAGATGATGGACAACATTTCTATGGGACCAATTAGAGAGTATACCCTATCAAACAAAAACAAATAATTCAAAATCTGTCCGATAATGACCAGGAAATCGGGACCAATTGTCTTTTCTTACAAAACTTATTTAGGTGATTATCTTTTTTCTCTAATGGAATTGAAGGTTGTGCCAATAGTACAAATTTAGGTACTAACAGAATCTTTTACAATGGCATATGCCGTGACTCTGTTGGACAATGAGCCTAATTTATCCGATGGTCCTTTACCATGTCCAGTGAGGGCCTGTGTCCTGAGAAGGTGAGATCGCCGTGACATCTCTCCAGCAACTACTCAATGAGGTGACTTACCACCATGATTATGGCCTGTTGGTCTAGTGGTTAGTGGCCCTGACTGCTATGCTGGAGGTCGTTGGTTCGATTCCCACCCAGGACAAATGTTTGTGTGATGAGCACAATCTTTTCTTCTGTGTCTGGGTTAATTTATCTATAATATGTATGTATTTAGAAAAGTATGTTTATCAGTTGTCTAGTACTCATACCACAAGCTCTACTTAGTTTGGGACTAGATGGCGTTGTGTGAAAGTTGTAGAATATTATTATTATTTCATTTATTTATTTTATATACATGTATACTCATTATTTCAATATATTAGTATATAATTATTTTATCAATAGCATTGGTTTTGAATATTGCAACGATATGGACAATCCAAAATCCAAAGGTGGCAACACCAAAATAATGACATTTGTTTGACAGCAAAAAAATTGAATTTGTTTTGTCCGATTATTGTTTTCGTGAAATTTTAATTATTATTTTCGGACTTCTCATAGTTTAACATTGAATAGGTAAACGTAAAGTTTTAATAAGTTGATCATTAATTCTAAAAATGCCGACTGAATACGATGATCACTATCGCAGTTTCATTGGTCGACTACATAGAGAAGAGCACAGACCGGGTGCACTAACTGAAATCAAAAATTTACTTGCTATTAAACCTGCTGGTGAGGTTGTACCTGCAATAAGAGATGTTGGAATATCTGAAATCGTGCAATGCCTCAACGTCACAAATCCGTATGTCATCCTTTTCTCGTTTTCTCATTTGTTTTCGTAATCCCTTCTTTAAGTTATTATATTTTACAGATCTCATGTAGACTTAACATGCGATGTCTTAAGACTATGTTTCGAGAAATTTCAAGCTGGAGAAGCGATTAAAAATTTCACAAGTAACTTCATGTACTTGCTTCGTCATGAAAAAAGTTGTGTGAGGAAACTCGCTATTGATCAAGTCAGTTTTATATTATTATTTATACCTATAAAGAAACAAGAACTACTTTAATAACGGTTTTATGTTTCATTAATAACAAATAATAGGTCTTTACCTGTGAAATTGCTGTTTTGTAAGCTGTTGATCCCCGCATTAACGCCGGCGTTCACGCGCCATTGTCTTACTATTGTGTCTCTAATTACGCACTGGGTTTCTTTGAAGTGTTATTATATCTTTGGATTGACTTGGAATGATAAGTTCCAATAACTTTAAGGTATGTTATTCCTTTTTCTAAATTAGGTATTTATTGGTTTCTTTGTGTTTTGTATTATCATAGTACTTATAACTGAAATCTATTTAAAAAAAAAGTTTTTTCATATTACATTCCAACATAGAAACTACGCATTTCAAAGGGCAAGCATTATTAATGACTTATGTTTTCGAAATTTGGTCTTGTTGCCACCCAGAGAAGAAAAGTTATTCGTAAGATAAAATTTCCCACATGAAAATGATTGAAACTAAAATAGACATCCCATTCATTAGCAGTTTTAGGCCCATATACATCATCAATATTGAATTCCATATGAGACACATTGTTTCCACAGTAGCACTCATACAAAAATGGTTATAAGTGCTGAAATATTACAGAAAATACAAAAGACAAAGTAACCAATAAATACCTAATTTCGAAAAAAAGGATAACACACCCTTAATATTCAAGTACTTAAACTTTTAATTTATAATTCCAAGTCAATCCAAAGATATAACTCTTTGAAGCAACCTGTTTTAAAAAACGGCAATTTCATAGGCAAAGAAAGACCTATTACAAAAAAAGCACTCATAAACATGCATATCAAACTTTAAAAAGAAAAATGTACCTGACAGTTCGGGCTTCTCGCTGGAAGGGGTATTTTCTTTCCTATTTTAAAAATACGTATTTACCATAATATTCTTCTTAAATGCTAAAGGTAGAAGTAGAACTACACTGCGCATACGTATGCCACACACGCCGATCTGGGCGCGTCGGTTTTCATACATCTATAACATATTTAAAAAAAAAGAATAATCTTTTCATTTGATTGGTTTAAACACTGGTTAGGATTTGAATTTATGTAGAGCTACACTTGATCCACGCCACGGGACGTCGTTCTACGTACAAATCAGACGTGTTACACGTGTGCGTCGGTCTAATGTAGTTCTGGCTTAAAACTTGTTCATAAAACTACTGATCTATTAGAATAGGCATATTATCATAGTTTTTAAATAGAAAAGAAAAAATTCTTCTTGCAAGAAATACAAAATGGGGAGTGTGCTGAGCCAGGAACTAGGCTAGCCTAGTTCGGGAGGCAGAGGTGCTATAAATTGTAGTAACTTTGTATTGGAAATATTAAGTAGTAGACTGGCCTATTGGTCTAGTGGTTAGTAGCCCTGACTGCTATGCCGGAGGTCGTGGGTTCGATTCCCACCCAGGATAAATGTTTGTGTGATGAGCACGATCATTTACTCTGTGTCTGGGTGTAATTTATCTATATATGTATGTATTTAGAAATATATAAGTATGTTTATCAGTTGTCTAGTACCCATAACACAAGCTCTGCTTAGCTTGGGACTAGACGGTGTTGTGTGATAGTTGTGGAATATTATATTTAATGCGATTCATGTTTTCAGGTACGGAAGTCTGTAACTACTGACCCCAACATATTGCCTGTACCACAGTATATTGATGTGTTTGTTGCAACAGCACAAATGATCAGTGATCCAGATGTGGGGATAGCACAAGAAGCTGTTGTGATAACTAAAAATTTACCGGCTGGGGCTTACCCTAAAGTTTTAGAGGAATTGCGGATTGCACTTCAGCAAGACAGCAGCAGCAAGTGTAATGTTTTTGAGGTAGGTACCATGGCAATAATAGTATAACAATCTGCCCATCTTTTGTTGGCTGTCTTTTTGAATAATTATCTTGAATCTTGGTTTGATGTTTTAATTAAGAGGGCTCTAATATTTCAGATTGTTGTCCATATCTCGTCAAAATCTCATGAGCTTTTTAAACTATGTGCTGACATGAAATATATTGATTTCATGATAATAGAATTGCAATCAGATGATATACTGTACCAAGTGAACATACTGGAATTGTTATCAAGATTGGCTATCAAACCACATGGCATCAATTATCTTGTGAAAAATGGAGAACTTCAGAAGATTTTAGGCCATGTCCAAGAGCTAAAAAATAATCCACTTCGTGGCCTATTGATACCAGGTAATAATATTGCAGTATCTTAAAATATTACTATTATGGAGCAACTGCAATTAGGTCAGAAATAATTAGTGTTATCAGGTCAATGGAAGATAACCGAAGATCACTGGCTGAATTTAATATCTAATTCATGAATACATATGTTTTTATTTTCAGGTTATATGAAATTCTTTGGATGCGTTGCTCACACCTACCCTAAAGAAATTTTTGATAAACATTCAGATGTTTTTGAAACCCTATTTGACGGTATTCAATCTAATGATCCTGCCATTTTACCTGTTGCTCTGGATACTTTAGGATTTATTGGTACAACTGTGGAAGGGAAATTGTGCCTAGCTGCACTAGGTATGTATATAATATAATAAATTTTGCTTGTAAATGTCCCATGATATATAAGCAAATAACAAGTGCTTTTTTTGTAGGGAGCAAATATACTAAAGCTGTAGACAGTGTAAGTAAGCTCATCAAAAACAGTAATACGGATACCAAGGTACGTGCATTAAATTGCTTTGCTGGGCTAATGAGTGTAGACAAAGATCCTTCTGTGTCTAAAACAAACCCCGTAGACCACAGGGTCACATTAATGACCCGCGAGTGGTTCAGAACATTGGATACTAAGCCTATGGAAACATTATTTGATATCTGCAAAAATCCATTTCCTGATATACGGAAAGCTGCATTTATACTATTGGATGCTGTTTGTCAACACCAATGGGGTGAAGAAATGGTTGCTCGATCTGCAGGTAATTTATTTTTAATAATTAATTAAATTCACTCGTGACTTCTTTAAATTATGTGAATCACATACTAACAGTAAAATTATAACATCTGCTGAAATCAATGTTCCATCCTGCTGATTCCTGATTTATTGAGTTAACTTTTTTGGAAGTTGAATTATTTGAAATAAAACCATTTCTAGTTCCTAATTTTTACTTGGATCTTAAATAATTAAAAGAAAACATTGCTAATAATAAATTAATGTTATACCAAAATTTTCAGGATTAGTTGAGTTTCTTCTGGATCGGTCAATGGTCTACACAAAAGAAACCAATGAAGCAAAGTATGATGTTATCAAAAGGCTGGCTCTTTCACCAGCATTTGATACTGTAATAATTGGGAGACTTAATACTTATGTTGAACAAGGACCATTTTATTCTGAGAGTCATTTGGAAGTTTCAATGGAAGAAGGAGATTAATTATTCATACCTGCATTCATAATGTAAAAAGTCATTACACTTTCTTTAAATTACTCGATAACAGATTAAAAAAGTTGCAAGACTAAACAAAAATTGATCTTATTGATCTGTATTGTTAAACAACAAAAAAAATATAAACCCTACCATTTTGTGAATTTAAAAGATACAAAATCTGTTTTGGTTTGAAATACGAACATAACTGTTTTTTTATTAAAAAATATACAAAATCATTTCCTTCTTTTATTTTTTGATGTTTCAGTCTTCGCTGCTGCTTTCCTTTTGCTTGCCTTTGGTTTACTGCCACCTCCATATTTAGCAGCTAAGTCATCAATAAAGGAGTCAATTTGTTGAGCCCTTGATTTTTGTTTCTGTTGTATCATAAGTTCTAGGCTGTTGGGACCTGTATTATGCAGGACATTGGTTTATTAAAATATATTTTACAAAAATGCTTAGAAAGTTCTCTTAATTCTATACACTACTATACACAAAAATACAAATCTTCAAAATGTTAATTTTGAAAGATTTGTATTTTTGTTTGTAATGACTCAAAAACTACTGGACTATTTTTTTTTTTTTTTTATTAATGATAGGCTCGCGTTTGACCACCATCTCACCTGATGGTAAGCGATGATGTGGCCGACGATGGAGAACGCTTGCCTAGAAGTAGCCTATACTACTGGACCATTTTTAAAATTCTTTCTCAAACTTACTAAATGACAATTTATATTTTCTACACTTACATGGGCAAAGCCACTAGAAGATAATATGCCATAAAAATAAATTGAAACAAATAAATGTATACCTGCATCCATTTCTAATTCCTTTTGCATTTCTTCAGCAAGTTTAGCTTCCCGTTTTTCTTTAGCAATTCTTCTGAGTCGCTTTTTAGCTGGCTCATTTGTAAATATGTTATATTCTGGTACTTCTCCATTCTTTATCATTTCCTGAAATGTATTGCATATTTGTTTATGAGGGATCATTAAAGGATTACATCAAAAAAATAGTTACGTATGCTAAGATTATCAAATGCTAAAATCACAAGCTACTAAATAGCTTAACACGTTGAACGCCACGCTAAAATCCATATTTAGCCCAGGGGGCCGCGGCGGACACCGTGTGACCGCCAATATGTCGGGTCCAGAGGGCCGCGGCGGACACCGTGTGTCCGTATGGTCTCGATCACTATAAAAGCTTCTAGACGGCCGACGGACACCGTTTCGACTGTTTTTACTACGGCAAGTGATCCGCGCGGCCCCATAGTACAGTCTAGCCTTTTGGCACAGAAAAAATCCAAAGGACTTTGAATTTATGGGCTTTCTACAAGTTGTTCCCAAAAATGTTATGGGTACTTATAGTTAGTATTTTAAATACTTCAATTGAGTGATGTTATATTTACATATGCTGATTCGTTGACCGAAGAAAAGCCCAGCCATTTGGTCACGCGAAGAGTCGACCAGTTGTTTGCTGATATCACAAACAACTTGGACAAAACCAAACGGCTCAAACATATTTACTCCGTTTGTGGTTTTCTTCACTTGCAGAAGCCGCCCCAGCACAGCCTGCCGTACCTATTCAGAAGATGGGATGACGTAAGGGCAACACATGTTGCATACCACACCAAAGGCCTACCCAACTTCCAGGACATTATGGTCATACCGTCTGGGCTCTCTCCATCGTCACGGGTCTAGCCATCGGGTTCTAAAACAGCTGGCACCCCGGCGGTGATAAGTGCTCGGCGGATGATGTCATTAATGTTGGCATGCCGTGCTCTCCGACCAGCGCTTCTACTACAGGATAGGCCATGGTGTCCGAGGCGGTCAACTGCTTCGGCGCATTGACATAGATGTGAAGCTCCACTAGGAGCATCCAGATGCAAGCATGTAGCGATCCCACTCACACCGTACCTATGTTGGGTGACGGTAGAGCCCCGACCCCCATTCACCCACAGCCAGTAGGCAGGCACGCTCAGCAGTATTGGTGGACGTATAAATGAGATTATTCCGTACCAACCTGCAGAGCGCCTCATCCCACTGGGAAGATAGATTTTCGGGCAACACCTTGTTCGGGCAAGCCACTTTCCAGGCGTTCATGGCGTCGGTCAAGCACGGCACTTCCCAATCAACCAGTGATGGAGTTAAGATCCTTTTCATTAACTGTTGAGTGCCGTGGACCCTCGACAGGAACGCCGGTAGACTGACACTAGAAATTTTGCGGGTCATCCAGAGCCACATTTAAGATGGATGTTAGAGTGTATCAAATGGTTTGATCAATTTTGTCCAAGAGATGTTCTTTACCTTTAAACATTACATAAAAATATCAGGACCCGTGAGCATTATACTAATAATGCCTGATCTAATGAACCCTAATCTTAGGAAAAGAAACACATTTTCCTACGCGAGTGCAAAGGCAAATGAGCGAGTAAAGCGTATCGCTAGCTAGCGAGAGTGGGTGTGGCGCAGCGCGAAAGGGAGCCGACAATGTGACCCGCGCGGCGTCCGCGCAAGGAAAAACGGTCGGACGCTCTGCCAGGCCGCGACGGACACTGGTGTCTGCCATTTGACATCTCGAAAAATAATAATTATATAGCTGTTTCTGTTCAACGCCCATTATTTTTGAGTTATTTCCTAATGATATTTGCAAAAACAAGACCCCGACAATTTTTGAACGATTCGTAATTTATTGGTGCGGCCTCGGAGGAAAGTGTACTGTCGGACACATGGTGTCTGTTATGGCGTTTAACCTGTTAAATTTGTAATTCTTGTATTATTTGATTTGATGAAATATAATTAATTATTAGTTGATAAATTGTGTGTACAGTTTATCAACTTAGCAAGACCCATGCTAATAAATGCTAGTTTTTTTTTTTTTTTATTCTTGATAGGTTCGCGCTTGACCGCTATCTCACCTGATGGAAAGCGAAGATGCGGTCGAAGATGGAGCGCGCTTACCTAGAAGTAACCTATTCACTCTTGACTTAAAGATTATTAAGTTATTCCAAAATAAAATTACATTGAGCAGTTCTCTAATTCTTGGTTCTTGGTCGGTTCTTGCAAATTGTACATGGTCGACAATGTAGTTCATATCACCCTTGGCAGTTAAATAAACTTGTTTGATGTCTTCTCTTTCCAATGCTGAGCCTGTGAAATGATCAATTTGGTAAGTATACAACCTAGATAGGATGTATGATTCCTTTGCAGCAGAAATCTTATCTTTAATACTTACCAACATATTCTTTCTCATACGCCCTAATGTCTTCATCAGTGATTTTCTTAAACAAGACTCTCCAGTAAAAAGACCAGTCTCGATCAATAATAACATTAAAGTCTTCATCATCTACACATTTGGTCTCATCATATAAGGTCCTTTTGTCTTTGTCAGTGAGTATAGCATGGATACTTCCCAAAACTTTAAATTTCTCAGTTGCTTCTAGTTTTTCATCTTCCTCTACTCTATCGGGATGTACTTTCAGTGACAATCGGTGATATGCCTTCTTCACTGCAAATGAAAATGATCTTAATATAAAATAAAAATATGTTCTGTTGGGCCAAACTCAAATCAATTTGGAAGTTAAAAAATAGTAAAAGTAATGTTTTAAATTTTTACTAGGAATATCTCAATATTTTATAAATATTATGTTACTTTCTTGATTTTAACAAGGAATATACAATTATAACCAGCTTTTTCGGTAATAGACAGCAAAAATATCACGGAAACACTAAGGCTACCCACTGACCAACTTGTGTATTATTCAAAAAGTTTAAATTGTAATATGTAAAGTTGTGGAAGGCAAGGTTATGAAGTAGCTGGGGCTCCAATTATTTTACTAAAGCATATAATTAAAACAATATATTATAAAAAATATTGGCAAAGAATGAACTTCGATAGTTTTGGCACCCACCTTCTTTGTCTGAGGCAGTTTCAGGAATTTGTAAAACTTCATAAAGATTCGAGGTTTGGAAGTATTTTTCACACAATTCCAGGAGACCCATATCTTGTTTTAAAAAGGCGACAAGAGGGAAAATAGTGGGTATTCAATTCGAATTTCTGAATAACAAAAATGTACATACAAACGCGCCAAATTAACCGGTAAACTGAGAATCTCAAACGTCAATGTCAAAAGTGACGGTTTTAATTTTTTTTAAACTAGTTCCTTGACCATGGATACAAAGTCCCTTCAGTCGGAACGGTTTTCAATTTTTCACAATGTTGCCAAATACTAGGTCATAAATGCATGGACGTAATAAGTACTACAGTTCGTTCCTTCGCTTACTTCCATCTTACTTCATGAACCATGCAACTGATTTTGATACAGTTTTCACTATACGAGGAAGGTTTGTATATATAGGTAATTTGCACTCGAGCCACAACTTATTTTGTTAAACATTAAGTTTTCTGTATGCTTATAAGTTACAAAATATGCTTAAGGTACTATTTAAGCTGCCAGTCTTTAGTTTATAAAAGTCCCAAGTCAATGCTATCAGTTGTTGAGGAATGCCCTCGTATGGAGACTTGTCTTATTATAGGACCAAATCTAAGATAGATTTGTTTTACTATCCAAGCCGAATGTAAGTATCTTCAAAAAGCCAAGTCTATGAGCCATTGCGGAGTGGTTTGTATTGAGAATTTGAGACGAAAGCTGTCAAACCACACATTATGTATTAAAAACATATTGAAGATTGTAAACTAACTAAGTAATAAGCACACTTTCTTTTCCAATTTTCTTTGGATCGGTTTTTTTTGGAATTTTATGTCCTGGTAACTAAGACCTTTAGGTCGTCTTTATTCTATTAAATATAAATAATATATATACGAGTACTTTGTTTAGCATTAGAATATGGATGTAAGACGTTCTAATGCTTTTACACTATTTAGCAGCAAACGTATCGGAGTCAAGTCAGTCTTCTCGGCAAACCACGCGGAGGTAATCAATACAACAATAAAATTCTCAGTTACCGAGATCGCGCTTGTGACTCCAGATACATATTGTCCATTTGTGCAGACACTTGAGGTACAAAATTACTTGTTTTCTTTCTAAATTTAAATTGGAACGATGTGAATATACCTGTAGTGGTATGCGGAACAGAGAGTAACGGAGGATCCTCCAACCAGACGGGATGTTATGTCTGGCGGGCTACTGCCCGATAGATGATTTCGGGCTGTTCTATATGTTCTAGTCACGCGGAGAACTTTGATTGCGCGATGCAGGATTAGTTCTTATGTGACGCCATAGATGTCGCTACATCACTCCCCTCCGGAGATCGGAGATCGATGGTTCTTGATGCTTCTTGATGCGTGCCAGGCCAGTTGCAGTGGTAGGATGGTTCCAGTGGGTAGGAACCGAATGCCGCATAGTTCTCGGTGAGTCGGAACTGTCTGCGGTGATGCCCCAGTGAGTCGGGGTGTTGCTACCCCAGTGAGTCGGGATGATGCCCCAGTGAGTCGGGGTGATGATGTCCCAGTGAGTCGGGATGATGCTGCAGGCTCCAGTGAGTCGGAGTAGTGCTGCTGGCTCCAGTGAGTCGGAGCGGTGCTGTGCGACGTAGTGGCTTGACTGCTAGCGTCGACCAGGAGAGGTTCTTCGTGGCTCTTCATATGACTGGCCGAAGTTGCAGTGTGATTCGCCAAGGTCGCTGATGAGGCTGAGGGTGATGACCAGGTATGACCAGGTAGGCATGCTGGTGTGGTCAGGATACCCTTTATAGCCGTGGGTGCTGGCTGTATGGCTCGCTGCTCGAAAGCTTGAGGAAGTGATGATGACGTCACGAAGTAGTAGCTGCAGGAAGGCTGCGCTGACGTTCATTGTCGAGGGTCACCAGTGTAGAGGTATGCGGAACAGAGAGTAAAGTCCCGCAAACCTCCTTTAAAAAGGGAGGATCCTCCAACCAGACGGGTGTTATGTCTGGTGGGCAACTGCCCGATAGATGATTTCGGGCTGTTCTATATGTTCTAGTCACGCGGAGAACTTTGATTGCGCGATGCAGGATTAGTTCTTATGTGACGCCAGCCATAGATGTCGCTACATACCTATATATTGCACAGTTTTGACGTATTTCTGTGTAGATTTTTCTTCTATTTGTAATAAATTAAAATGGAGTGGGGTTTTACAGAAACAGAATTACTGTGATTGCTCTGCCTAAAGTTGGAATTTAAACCTGCAACAATTTATAAGAAGCTGCTGAAGCTTGGTGTTTGTCACATATTTGACTATCGTACCGTAGATAGATAGTCAGATCATTACTTCTGTTAACGATCATAATAGATCCGACCGGCCGCGTGTTGTGAGGACTCGACAGGCAGTAAATGTTCTCAGGGCCAGAATTTTTGTCTCTCGTCGACCATTTCAATTTAGCACACGATGCACCAAACATCCTGTATATCATGAAATTAAGATACCAGCAAGAACGCTGTCTCGTATCATCAAGAAAGGCCTAAAACTTGGTGCTTACGGGGATACACAGGGCACATCTTAAACGTGTCACTTAAATCGAAGAGAGTGGAAAAATCAAAATGTTTACTTGTTCGTTAAACTGATGGAAAGCACAGAGATATTCATAATATCAATCAGAAAATGTTCACAATCATTTTGGTTGTTTTAATGCTCCTCGCATTACAACAACCAAAATGATTGGGTGTATGTTCGTAGCTCCAAAGACGCCTATTAACTGGTCAGCAGAGTCATGCCAGGCGCATGATGACCACGCAGGTCATCATGCGCCATCAGTACCAAATGCTTTAGTGGGGCACTGGATGGGGTGGGGGTTACTGTCCTGTCCTGTGATTAAGTGACCAATCTTCATTGTGTGAAAAAACTAGAATACAAAAATTTGCAACCGACTTCAAAAGCAAACTAAAAAATGTAAAATAACTTGATTTCGGAAGTCGGAGTTTCTCGCTTCATTACTTAATTTTACAAAGGTTTTCATAGCCCTAGCAGGCACCGACCCTACTGGGCCCTTTCAGATTTGCTGATATCTCTTTGATCACCCGAGTCAACAAGCCGTTGAGTCGGGTTTGGCCCTTACCAGATGGCTGGATTGTGAGTTACCCGTTGCTCCGCGTCCGCAAACCCGCGCATACGGTGGCCGGGGCGTCTCCTGTTGCGGCGACTGGGACCGTCCGTTCCCACAGCGCGGGGCCTGTAGCAAATCCGATCAAAGAGCCCCATGTGTAGACCAAGATAGATAAAATAAAGTATTTTGTAGAAATTATTTCGCAAAGATGCTTTTTCCTCATTTACCGTAATACTCAAATACTTCAATTCAACAAAATTACTTTCTGTAAATGATACTTACGAGTATTAATATAGAGTAGGTACTTTTGGAATTGCAATACATTTTTCCATATCCTGTGGGAACGTGTGTGATGTGAACCTGTCTCTGACTTTTTGAACCGGAAAAGCTTATGGTCTCATTAATTCAATTTTCGGTGAAAATTGAATTAATGAGACCATAAGAGGTGGGAAATTAGCAATTGACTTCTCCCGCTCTAGGTGGTGCGAGAGGGCTCAGGTGTCAGACTTACTGACTAAAACTAACCTGTCAATTGCCTATTGCGTTCTAGGGCTACGGTAAACTCTTTCGGACATACTGGACCCCTTCGGTTTTGCTGACATCTCATTGGCTGAGGGCCTGAGGTGCGCGTGTAACACTACGCGCCGTCGACTCGGGCTCGGTCCTTTGCTCGTAGTCCGCAAGCCTGTGCCTCGGTGGCTGGAAATTGGCCTGCGACTTGTGACGGCGTCTGCTGAGGTAGCGGCGGCTGGGGCGTGAGAATGTCCGCTCCCTCGTGGTTGCGGCCATCTCCTTCCTTCTCATTACTGCTTCGCAGAAAGAGGAGGCCACTTCTGATTTCTTCTCGTTCCGGACCATGACATGAACGCGAGACGTTGCTGCCGCTGATCGCCTCCACGAGTACGCAGCGGTGCTCCGCCCAAGTGGGGCAGACTTCCACTGTATGCTCTACCATGTCCTCCGGCGATCCGCACAATAGTGACACCCGGGCGTATCTTGCGCCTGAATCCGGAACAGAAACCTTCCGAACTGGACATGTCCGGTGAGGCCCTGCGTCAGGCGGAAAATGAGGACGCTGTGGCGCTTCTCAAACTCCTCATAGAGAGAACATATCGCCGCGATTATGACGTGCCCTACCTGCATCTATAACTACAGCACAAATCGTCTGAGATTGTGTCAAATTAACGTAAAAAGTAAGTGCCTATGTATTAACCTTTCTACGTAGGTATACAACCTTTACTATTGGCAACTGTTTAGATTTCTTTTGTTTAGCAACAAAATCTCTGGTATTTTTGACAGCTAGCTAGCTTAATAAAGCATAATCGTAATTTGCGATCAATTTATTCAATCTGATACAAATCACTTACATTTTTTGCATTATTTACATGGCTACTGTTAAACTTGCTTCCGGTAATAATCAAACTCGTGTATCTCCAAGACAAGTAAATACCACAAAACTAGATCAATATGTAGAAGAAGATGCAAAGCAATCGTCTAGGTATGAAGATCAGCAGAAAGAAAATGTTAACGTAGAAGCGGGACAAGGTGAAGTAACGCCACAAATGATTGACGATAATGAAGCTAAAATGAAAGAAAGAATAGCTCAGTGTAAAAACATTATTGAGTCGCTGAAGATTGAGCTTAACGAAGAAAAAGCAAAACTGGAAAAGCAAAGTATAAGCTCTGTACGTCGTCCTGACACTGCCTCGAAATCCACAACTAGTGATAACTACCAGTGCGTTTCCACATCCAATGTTTATGTTGGGGATCTGTCTTATACCACCAACATGTATAGCGAATGTGTGGACAGCAAGCTTAACTGTGATGAAAACTTAATGGAATATGAAAAACAACTTCAAAAATACCAGAATACCCTCAATCTTGCTCAAATTGAAAAGAAAAATGCTATTAGAAAGCAAATGTTAGCTAAGGCTTATCGACTGAAGCTTTTAGAAGTAGAAAACCAATGCAATATTGAACTGCTAAGGGTAAAGCAAAGTTTACAATGTTTGGAACCATTGCAAATTATCGTAAGTAAGTGGAAAACCAACATAGATGAAATGTACGACATAAATAGTTTTGAGCTGATACCCAGATATCCAGAATTAAACGCAAATTCATGTAGTGACATTGCCTCATATGAACTCGATATACAAGCGGCCACAGAACAAATTGAAAGTGCTCCCCAAGAAGACACTGCGTGTTCTGATTAAAATAAAAAATTGTAAAATAGCAAATTTTATTTAAATAATATTTATAAGGCGTTGAGACCTTTAAAAAGTCTGCATCTACTTTTGTATAATACTTTTACAAAATTTCCGTTAAATAAAAATATTACTTATTTGTAAACTTAGTTTTTTTTTTTTGACTTTGCACAGTTTGTGCATTTTACACAAAACACAGCCAGTTAGTTTTCCATTAGAATGTGAATGTAACTTTCTAATGATTTTGCAGTATCTATTTGGCAGCAAATGTATCGAGTCTGCCTTCTCAGCAAGTTTCACTGTGAAAACGGCTTGTGGACGGCGAGCTACCCATTGCTCGTCGTCCGGTAACCGTCCGGACCGAGCCCGAGTCGTCGACGGCGTGTAGTGTTCCACGCGCGCCTTAAATAATAATAATAATAATAATAATAATATATTTATTTGTGAACATAGGGTATGGTTAAAGATGTTGTACAAAAAATATAATGTCCCAACAATGTCCCGCCAGAAGGCATACAAATATTATCAATATTGTAATGATTCGAAAAGTAATATTTATGAATTGCAAAATGAAAATTAGAATACAATAATTATTAAAAAAATTAAATGTCAACAATTAAAATAAGGTCTAACTAGTCACAGTTTAATTAACAACTAATTGCATGTCACATTCAAATAAATAAAGTAATAGTCAGTCAAAAGAGTAAATAATGTCAATATATAAAATGATAAATTTAAATAAGTCAAATATTTTTAAAATTTGTCATTAAGAAATTCATTAATGGAATAATATACCTTGTCATTTAATAATTTAAAAAGATTTCTTTTGAACTCATTTACATTTTTGCTGCGTATCACTTGCTCAGGTAACTTATTATATAACTTAGGAGCCATTGCAAATATGCTTTTGTGATAAAATTTTGTTTTAGTCTGAAGCAGATGCAATTTATGTGAACGTCGTTGACTCTTTACAGGTTTAAATAAATACATATTATTTTTAACAAAAATACAAGGTTCATAAACATAGAGTGATGGTACAGTCAATATCTTTAAATTTTGAAAATGTGATTTACACGAATCCGTTCGCTTTATTTTACATATTGCTCTAATGCATTTTTTCTGTGCTATTAATACCTCTTGAACTTTTGCCGCATTGCCCCAGAATATAATACCATATTTTAAAGTCGATCCGACATACCTAACCATGATACGCTGCTAGGAGTGCGGTTTTATTCGCAATTTTACCCAGCATATAGAGAGCATAAGAAAGCTTACTGAGCTTTGCACACACATTTTCCATTTGAGTCCTCCATGACATATCATTGTCAATGTGTAGTCCAAGAAACTTTGTTGTACTTGTTTCAAATATTTGGTCTCCTTTATAGTTTATTTGCAAGTTTGATAGTATACTCGTATTATGTCTTATTTTAAAATTCATCACTTTAGTTTTGGCAAGATTAATTTGAAGGTTATTAGTTTTTAGCCAGTCAATAATTGTTATAAGACTAGTATTTATGTCATTTACTATATCTTTATTACTACCACTGTTATATATAACTGTGCTGTCATCGGCAAATAAGGACATTTGGTGGCTGATTATATTAGGAAACTCATTAATGTAACAAATAAAAAGCAAGGGTCCTAACACGGAGCCCTGCGGAACACCGTAATATAGTACTCTTGAGCTAGACGAGTATATTATCTCAGTTTTGGACCTAATGTCTACTTGACTTATTTGAGTAATTTGTTGTCTGTCCTCTAAATAAGATTTAATGAGGTTAAGTACGTTACCTCTTATACCATATCTGTACAGCTTAGTTAATAGAACTTTATGGTCGACATAATCGAAAGCTCTGGTCATATCCATATACATCGCCATTACTGGTTTTCGATTGTCCATGTTATGACATATTTTTGATAAAGAAATGTCAGTAAAGCCGTAGAGGCCCAGCAGGGTCGAAGCCTACTGGGGCCATGGGTTTACTTCTGAATGGAAAACCTGAAAGGAAGGGTCCTACTGGAACGCAAGGCAAAGAAGGAACATAGGTATGTGTTTTGTTCAGTAAAAGTCTGACACGCCCGAGAAATCATGATGATGATTTCCCACCTAAAAAAGGCGTAACGAAATTAAAAGTTACGAAGAAAACAGTTTTCCTAAGTAACATATTATAACATCGCAATAATAAGACATCGATTTAACAAAGCTTCGAAATATGATAATTTCGCTTTAATGCGTTCGCAACACAGTTTTTCGATGTAACGAAACATCGCAGTAACAAAACGTCGCAGTATAGAGATGTTGTTGAAAGGTTTTCGAAGTAAAAAAAAATCGATGATACGGCTTTCGCACTCAAGTAGGTATTCCGTTTCATCCTCGTATTGATTAACTAGGATAAAATTCTTAGTTACGCTTTTCAGAGATCGCGCTTGTTTTAGTGATTTCACATATTGTCCAGTTGCCGGGCCTTGGTACAGGCCATGGTCCGAAGCGAGGAGGAGTGGCAGGCGGCCGCCTCCTTCTGCGAAGCAGTAAGTAATGCTAGCAAAGGAGGCGGCCGATCGCGTGAGGTAAAGGTCCTCACGCCCCAACCGCCGCCGGGATTCCGATCCCGATTTCAGGCCACCGTAGGTGTGGGCTTGCAGTACGCGCCATCGACGACTTGGGCCGGACGGTTACTGGACAATCGGACGGCGAGCAATGGGTGGCTCGCCGTCCGATTGTCCAGTAACCGTCCGGCCCAAGTCGTCGATGGCGCGTACTGTTCCACGCACGCCTCAAGATGTCAGCAACCACTGGGGCCATGGGTGATGCGAAAGAGATCCCCGGGGCTGTGGAAAAAAATGGCAAAGAAGGAACAGGAGTGGGTTTTTAGTCAGTAAATTCTGACACTATCTCTCGCTCCGCTACAGAGCGGGGGATGTCATTAGATGATTTTCCCAGCCGAAAAAAAAAACATTGCCCAGTTGTGTGTAGTTTCGTATCTCAAGTAGACACTTTTGCATCACAATATCCACGCGAATTAATTTACAAAATATAATTTAAACAGCCACTGGAAATTCCCGTCAAAACCTACAAAGTAAGCGAAATAGAGAAAAACAGTCAGATAAAAAGGTAGGCAACTAAAATAAAACGTTATTTTTTAACTTAGCCTTCAAAGCGGCTTAACTAACTTTGACCAGACCGCTTATGAACTTCCTTAGGTGCCAACATAGTTCTTGGAAAAGTACCAACCGCAATCAGGAATTCACGAAAGCTTCATCCGAGTTCTTCGTTTTCGCGACATCATATCCGGGCCTACCCTCCATCTACTCTCATAAGTACAAGTCACATAACTAAAGTAACAAACAATTCACATAAATAATATAAAACAAAATATTTACAAATAACAAAACAATATCTCATGGTTTGAAAATTTGCACACCAGCAATCAAATCAATTACCGAAAACGGGTGTGAAACTCTGATTTCAATAAATCAAAAGCCGAGGAGGACCTCCGCAGTGGACCACACACATCGAGGCACGCGCTTCGAATGCTGCTGACTTTTTATTCTCGCCGCTTGGGCCGTGATCGTGTTCACTCGGCACTGCTCGGCACCCGATCGGCTCCCGCTCTCACATCACACACGTCTGCTTGCGCCCGCGCAGTTAGGAACTTGAACTTTATTTTAATAAGATTCCAATTTGTCAATTAGAGGGCATCGCATGAACCAAACAGGTTTGACTCCTTTACACCTTGTATCTTTATGAGTTTCATTTAAAAAGTGCTTTTGAATACCTAACTTGTTGAAGTGGATACAATGCTAAGATTAACTGTATCTTTTCTCCCACAGGAATATATTTCTTTGGCTACCAAATATTGACTAAGAGGACTTTGAAAGTTTTTATTTCTTTATTGGTCCGCGAATGTTTTAGATTTTACGGCTTATGAGAATTTCCTGTAAGGTTGTTTGAGTTGTATTGGAAATAGGTAATCATTTCGATTGCTAACCGAATGCTCCAGCTAGATATTGGCATTCTACAACGAGCGTGCTATAGATATTGTGCCTTGAGGAGAAGCGCGCATCGAGCTCTAAAAAAATATCTTTAAGAAACCTGAAATAATAATAGTCAATTCTGGTTTATTTTATTGGGAAGTATAATTTTGATATCATCTAGTTTTTTTTTTTATTAATTAATGACTTTATTTATCGACGTAAACTTCGCTTGCATTTTCCGGCTTTCAGATAATCGCCTAACAATACCTACTTGAAAATATTCATGAATAGGGTTCGTTTGCGTCTTTACGTAAAAGATGAACTGTATCTACGGCTATCAATTGGAGAGGCCAATGTTCTGTGCAATTGTAATCCGATTGTGGTACTGTGCTTGAATTACGATTTTATTTAGACATTGTGTCTATCATCATCACTATCAGCATACAGTAATTTACTGCTGGATAATACTTTCTATTACGCACCATATTCATCTCGGTTCTCAGCAACTCTCAATGTGCCTACAAACAAAGGAAAATGAAACCAATATTATGTGTTAAAAATCAGACATGATTACGCTCCGGTAGCTACGCGCCGGCGATACGAAAGTATGCAAAGTATTTTGGCCAAGCAAGTTTTCGATTCTGCATCTCTGCAACCTTTAAACTTTGATGCTTTTTTTTCCACGGAGTCTGGAATTTAAGCGAATTCCATGTCTCTGGACAGATATCTTAAGTATTTTAATCCATCTCTGACTAATTGCATACAGTATTTAAATAAATAAAAAGCTTTGAAGTGGAAAAGAGGGTATTAGTCACTAGGTATCCTTTTTAATATGCAGCGCTGGGTGCGTTCGCAGGAAACTTTGTTTGTTGTCGGAGTAGGGGGATATCTCACTTCATCCGCGGCGTTGCTCGACACGGCACCCGTCTATGTGTTCGAGCTCGAGAGTTTTATGGAAGAGTAAACAATTTAAAACACTACACGCCGGGCGTATTGGTCCAGCACTCTCCTCCATTAGCCTTAGCCGACACCTCGAGTCGCCGGTCCTTTGACGAAAATGATGTTTGCTCACAAGCGCAGTGACGGAGGTGCGGGCGCGACACTCCTCGCCACTTGGTACAGTTTGCTTTAGCTGCCTTATGGAGGATGGTAATCGGCTTGTCGATCTTGTTTAGTTGTGTAGGTGTGGGTAAGTACCTGTTTTTTTTTAATAATGACGTCTACTGATTCTGGATAGTTTGTATCTTTGTAAAAGTTTTGGAAGGCATTGAAGGGTGAGATTCTATAGCAGTATTGCGCTAACTCAAACGTGATCTCTATGTTGAAATAACTACTAATTTTCTTGTTGAAATAATTGATCGTCAGCGATAATACACTTGTCCAGTCAAAACAAGTACAAAGTACAAAGTCTTGAGCATCAACGCCGAGTTACTAGCCTGTCGGTTTTCTATCGTTTACATTTCGGGAAGTGTGCATCGCAATTGCACAACGTAAATCCACCCAGCTCATTTCATCATCGGACTACTTTTATCGGGAAAGGCGTGCTGTCACCTATACGCACATAATGTTTTGAGAACACATTCATTGTGCGTACAGCTAAGGAATGGAATTCTCTGCTTGAGTCTGTGTTTCCTGATAACTCCAACCCAGGGTTCTTTAAGACAAGAGTGAATAGGTAATTTTTAGACAAGCGTTTTCTATCGTCGATCATAGATACTATAGCTTACCATCACGTGAGATAGAGGTAAAATTGCGAGCCTATCTACAATAAAAAAATGTAGCTATTGCTGAAACTGAAACACACAACTAGAAGAGAGAAAATACAAAGAGACTTCTTACTCACAAATAAAAATATCCAATATCCATTTAATAAAAGCTATACGTGCGCGTCTCCAAGCGTCTTGACAACATCTATTGACTCTGTCATCCCGGAGTTTTTGTTCCTCAAGTTTTTCAAAACGCCTTAAATGCTTTTAAAACAGATATTTTTAATGAAAAAGCTTGGAGTATGTTTACCTTTAAAAATTCCTGCCGAACGCAAATCCGTTTGGAGTTATGAATGAGTGGTTAAAGTTATGGCCGTTACAATAACATCCCTTGGTTATTGGGTTAGTTTATTGTATGCGGACGTCAGTATTGTGTTGGAAGTCTCCGCTATCAGCTCTGGCGCCAGAATTAGTACAGGTGTTAACAGTCATTACACAATTCGTACCTCTTTCTTATGGTCTACTTCCTGTCCATCCTTATTGACCACTTTTTTATATATTTTGCTTATCTTCTATTAGTAGTTCAGGATGAGTCAGGCCGACTTAAATTAAATTTATTAATAGATTAAATTTTTTGATGGTACGGTTTGCGCAGTGGCTGAGCGTTTGGCTGATGCACTGCGTGTCGTGGGTTCGATCCCAGACGGAACAAATATTTGTATGGTCTGCAGATAGTTGTTCCGGGTCTGGGTGTCTTGTGTATGTGAGTTTACATGTTTGTAACACAGCCACGGTACACGAGTTATTCCTAGTGTGGGACAACGTTTTCGAAAAAGAAAGAAAGAAATCTGGGTCATACCTAATATAGTTTGATTAAAGTTGTGGATAATTTCATAATCAATTTTCTTAATAACTTGTTAGGCTGACGGAACATACTTTCGGGTTGCTCGAAAAAAAAACCTATCTACGTGTTCTTTCCCACGGGTATCATACCTAGCAATTGTCTATGAAATCACCGCTCTACTACATTAATGAGTTATTAGAATTGAAAAAACTGGGCAAGTGCGAGTCGGACTCGCGCTCTGAGGGTACCGTACAAACTTGAAAGGTAAATTGCGGTTTACGATTTATGACGTACTTATTAAAAAAAAAGCTACTTACTAGATCTCGTTCAAACCAATTTTCGGTGGAAGTTTGCAGGGTAATGTACATCATATATTTTTTTTACTTTTATCATTCGCTTATTTTAGAAGTTACAGGGGGGGATGCGCATTTTACCACTTTGGAAGTGTCTCTCGCGCAAACTATTCAGTTTAGAAAAAAATGATATTAGAAACCTCAATATCATTCTATCCATAGATACCAGACACGTATAGGTTTGAAGAAAAAAAAAATGTTGAGTTTCAGTTCTAAGTATGGGAAACCCCCAAAATTTATTGTTTTTTTTTTTTATATATTTTTGTGTGAAAATCTTAATGCGGTTCACAGAATACATCTACTTACCAAGTTTCAACAGTATAGTTCTTATAGTTTCGGAAAAAAAGTGGCTGTGACATACGCACGGACAGACAGCCAGACATGACGATTCGAATCCATAAGGGTTCCGTTTTTTTGTCATTTGGCTACGGAACCCTAAAAAAAGTGCTTAACAAAGCCTATGCTAGCCGCAATTATAAAACACAAAAGGGTCGCAATTTACTAGTTAATGGTTGCGGAACTTGCGGACCAGAAATCATTGACGTTATCGGCGGTCTTCAGGGGCCGTACTATGAAGTGACAATGCCGTCGTAAAAAAGAGATAGTGCACTATCTTATAGGATCACTTTGTTGTCCGTCCGTCTGTCTGTCTGTCAAGACCCTTTTACTCGGGAACTCGTGGAAGTATCAAGTTGAAATTAAAACCATATACTCAGATCTGCGGTCCCTTGAAGCTGTGAAAAAATAAAATTTCTGAGTTGGTGAAAAAAAAAGATACGGCCGTTTATGTCGTATATTTCGACCCTCTCAAGGAAATCAAAATTCATAGGGTACTTCCCATTGACCTAGAATCCTGAAATTTGGCATGAAGCAAGATCTCTTAGCACAAGTATAGGAAAATATCTGAAAACTGAAAATTTGAAAATTTATTATAGATAGGCTTGCGTTTGACCACTGTCTCACCTGATGGTAAGCGATGATGTGATCGACGATGGAGCACGCTTGCCTAGAAGAAACCTATTCACTCTTAACTTAAAGATCCCTAGGTTGTAGCTATTTGGAAACACAGATTCCGGTAAGGAATTCCACTCCTTAGTTATACGCACAATAAATGTGTTCCCAAAACGTCTTGTACGTATGGGTGCTACGTCATAGTAGGGTTTTTTATTTTCGTTCGGAAAATCATCTTATGACATCCCCCGCTCTTGAGCGAAGCGGGAGATAGTGTCAGACTTTTACTGACTAAAAACCCACTCCTGAACCTTCGTTGCCTTTCGTACCAGGGCCGTGTCTTCCTTTCAGAATCAGGCCCTTGGCCCCAGTAGGCTTCGACCCTGCTGGGCCCCTACAGTTGCTGACATCTCCTTGGGGCGCGCGTGGAACAGTACGCGCAGTCGACTTGGGACTTGGGCTCGGTCAGGAGGGATCCAGACGGTCGGACGGCGAGCTACCCATTGCTCGCCGTCCGCAAGCACGCCCCTGCGGTGGCCGGAAATAGGGATCGGAATCCCGGAGGCGTTTGGGGCGTGAGGACCGTTGCCTCACGCGATCAGCCGCCTCCTTTGCTAGCATTACTGTTTCGCAAAAGGAGGCGACCGCCTGCCATTCCTCCTCGCTCCGGACCATGGCCTGTACCAAGGCCCGGCGCGAGAGATCACCGCCGCCGATCGCCCCCACGAGGACACGGCGTTGACGTCATAGTAGGGCTGAGGTAGATAAACAAGGATAAGTATTAAGTTATCGTCACCTATCTTATCAGTGGTTCGCAGCGCAAATCTTTGTGCATGAGGTGCGAGCACGTTGCCTTCGCACCCTTTTTGTTGAAGTTTCTCATGGCCCTTTTCTGTGTAAGATCGATAAGAATGTGCGAAGGCCTGTTCTCGTTCCAGTTTCAAAACTTACTCATTATTTGTTTCTAAATAAAAAAAAAAATATCTCTAGGCGCAGGATTGAAAGAATAAAAATAAATGAATAAAGGACGCACTTATCAAAAGAATGTTTTAGTTATCAAGGATTAGTTATCAGGCTTAATGCTCAGTCAAAATATTTTCCTTGTTGTGTACGATAAAGCTAAACAAGCGGAGTGTCAACGTATCTTGTGCTTTACTATGACTTACGGGCCGATTATGCAGATTATGCATTTTATTACGCAAATGTAGTGCTGCTGCTTACAAATTGTCCCAAATAGAAGCTTTGTCTTTTACATTTACATAAATGAAACTTCCTTTTCTGCACTTCTTCATTTTGGGGGAGTCGGAGTGTTTATTTTTGCTGAAAATGATGGGTAACTTTGATAATATTATCTACTTTGTCATACTCTCCGTAAGCGCAGAGGGACAGAATATGCTAAGAAAAATACTCTGCTTAAGAATATAATAAATCTTTATTTCAGACATATTTATCATCATCGTCATAACTTCAGCCGAAAGAAGTCCACTGCTGGACATGGCCTTCCTCAAGTTTCGCCACAACGAGTCAACGACAGACCGATAGTTTAGTGTGTGTGTGTACCTATATGGTTATTGCTCCTTCGCGCTCAAACGGCTGAACGGAGTTAGATGAATTGCTCATTTGTAGAGATTGGATACATTTTATCGTAAGGGATAATTATCTAATTTAACGCAGGAGATTTTTTACGTTTACTTAGATATAAGTATTTTTTATGTTTACTTAGATATAAATATTTTTCAATTTATATATTATATTACACACGTACTAAATTAATGTTAATAATGAAATAGTACTTCGTGGATAGAAAAGACACTCTCATATGGCATTGTATTTAAAAAAAAAAAAATTGTCAACCTTTGTCTTGGCAGTTTTATAACCCATAAAAATGTTCTATAACGCGAAAATTTATCTGAATTTCAATTATTGTTTAAACTTTGTTACAGTGTGTTGCGGTTTTTTGAGATGGGAAATCATCCAGTGACTCGCGTTCTAAGGCGGGGCGAGAGGGGCGTGTCAGACTTTTACTGTTTAAAACCACACCTATGTCCTTCAGTTGCCTTTTTGCGTTCTAGGATCACGGGTTTCTTCCTTTTCAGAAACCTACTTATTCGAAGGGAAATTCCCGTTTTGTGTAACAAGCGCTCATGAAACGCGTCAGTTTCTAAGTTGGGCCGACTTAACTGTACAGGTTGATGTGCTATGAATCAGGTATTTAAAGGCATCTACTATATAGGCATGAGCAAGGCTTATGCTTATATGGCTGATTTTGATTCAGGCAATGGTCTTAGTCATGATGTTTCTCTTGAAAAAATCAATAATAATTATTATTTATTAGTTATTTATTCAAGGATAACTTTTGGTCCACATTATACTCGTATGTTAGTATCACTTATTTCTATGTTAGTTCAGAGGTTCAATAATGTTTCAATAAAAAATTTGGCACATATTCTTCTTTTGTTTGTTTCCTCAATAGATCCTAGAAGCTCGCCGTCCTATAAGGACAAGGCCTGAGTCGTCAGCGTGTCGGGTTCTACGCGAGCCTCAAAGAGATGTCAGCACGCGTAGTGGGCCCGCCACTAAGGCCGATATATACCTGCGAGGCTGCGCGGGCTGCGAAATTTTTCGAAAGGGTTTCTGTTCTGGAAAGCAAAGAGCAACTGAAGTAACATAGGTGGGTTTTAGTCAGTAAAGGTCTGAAGGTCTGAAGGTGTGGTGAGGTCTGGTCTCTATCTAGAGTGGGAGGAGTTATCTGATGATTTACAACCGAAAAACAAAGAAACAGGACCCTAGACGCAGTTGCCTGGCAGCTTTCTATCGTTTACATTTCGGGAAGTGTGCATCGGAATTGCACAATTTAATTCCGCCCAGTCTTTTCCAACTTCGGACCACCAGACGTAGGGCGTTGTGCACAATGGTAGGTATATGGTGGCCCTTCCAATCATAAGCACAAAACATTTTGGAAACACAGTCATTGTGCGTACAGATAAGAAGTGGAATTCCCTGCCGGAGTCTGTGTTTCCTGATGGCTACAACCTTGGGGTCTATAAGTCAAGCGTGAATAGGTTATTACTAGGCAAACGTGCTCCATCGTCGATTACACCATCGTTTACCATCAGGTGAGATAGTGGTCAAACGTGAGTCTATCAATATTAATTAAAAAAAAACCAAGTGCGAATCGGACTCGCGCACTGAGAGTTCCGTACAGAGATCAGAGATTTTTACGAATCGCAAAGAAGTTTTTTTTTTTGTGACGTAACTACAAATTTACAGTTTTCAGATTTTTTCCTATACTTATGCTATGAGACCTTGCTTCATGCCAAATTTCAGGATTCTAGAACAACGATAAGTACCCTATGAATTTTGATTCCCTTGAGAGTGTCGAAATATACGTTTTTTGCAACATATACGAACTGCTTGCTTCAAGGGACCGCAGACCTGAGTATATCCTAAGCCGCCGACGGCGCGTAGGGAGATATATGTCAGCAACCGTAGGGGCCCAGTAGGGTCGAAACCTACTGGGACCATGGGTGATGCGAAAGAGATCCCCGGGACCCTGGAACAATGGCAAAGAAGGAACAGGAGTGGGTTTTTAGTCAGTAAAAGTCTGACCCAGGAGGACGTGTCAGACTTATCCGCCCAAGACCTGAGTATATGGTTTTAATTTCAAGTCGATACCTCCACGCGTTCTCGAGATAAAGGGTCTTGACAGACAGACAAACAGATGGACGGACAACAAAGTGATTCTATAAGGGTTCCGATTTTTCCTTTTGAGGTACGGAACCCTAAAAAGTAGTGCGCCAAGACCACATAAACAAAAAAATCAATCATAATAAAAGTGTTAAATAAAAGTGTTATTCATTAAAAGTAGATAGATACCTACATATCAGTTCAGTACACGTCTCAGCTCTGACTCAACACTCGACGTACAGTGCGGTGACAAACAATTAATCTTTGATCAATGGGGTTGAGCTAATATGAGACTATGATACTGATATCCCATCACGGTAATGATACCGCAATAAGCAGATGTGCGTAATCCTTTGTTGGTATCGTCTTACTGATTGCGATTCAGTTAAAATTAGACTGGGTTTGTAACGTTAGACAGTTGATAGGTACTTGAACTGCAGTCCGAACTTATCGTGCCAGTCCCTTTGGTCAGCTGCGTGGTTGGCTACGTGAACACACCCTCACATAAGCGGAGCGCAAGTGGTCTTCGACACCAGGCTGTAGGCAGGTCAAGGAGGCCATACCATGCCTTAATAAAACCCTTATCATTATCATCATAATTTCAGCCGACTGACGTCCACTGCTAGACATAGGCCTCCCTTAAGTGTCACCATAATGACCGGACCGTCTCGCATCCATCGGATTCCCGCGACCCTCACCAGGTCATCGGTCCACCTTGTGAGAGGCCGTCCAACGCTGTGTCTTCCGGTACGTGCTCGCCATTCCAGAACCTTTTGGCCCAATCGACTATCTGTTCTGTGAGCAATGTGCCCTGTCTACAACCACTTAAGCTTCGCGATTCTTCGGGCTACGTCGGTAACCTTGGTTCTTCTGCGGATATCTTCATTTCTGATGCGATCATGTAAGAAAACTCCGAGTATAGCTCTTATCATAGCCCTATGCGACTGGACAGAGGTGGTCTGCGCCTGGTGACGGGGACCATCACCGAACACTTAACAAACACCTCCACACACTAGGCATCACAGAGTCTCCTGTGCAGAGCATGCTTAGAGAAGGGGAGAGGTGCGCTGGATGGAATTAGCCTGCCAAATGATGGCCCACACACAATAGTCCACAAAGGATTAAGTGCGGAAACCAAACTCCAATTGATAGATAGGTACTTGAAATGATGCGGTTTTTAGAAAACCTTAGAGGCTCTGGCTTAGTATTGTTATATAATTTAGGTACATTAGTCCTGTGCATCTTCCATGGGTGCGGGATTATTCGAAAAAGTTACCGCGAACCTGGAACGCAAAAGGCAAGTCAGAGTACATAGGTGGGTTTAGTCAGTAAAAGTCTGACACTACCTCTTGCTCAACCCAGAGCGGAAAGAGAAATATTTGACGATTTCCTTCAGAAAAAGAACCCTGCTCATCTTCTAGTGTCCAAGGTTTTACAGCCTAAGATTACCACCCAATAGTTTCGAAAGAGTTCACAGTGGAGGTCCACGGTGAACTCTTTCGAAACTTTTGGGTTGGTTGTTTGCGTTCTACGGACAACGCAAAAGGCAACTAAAGGACAAAGTTGGGTTTTAGTGAGTAAACATGCTCTTTCGCTCCACTCTAGAGCACGAGAAATCATCTGATGATTCCCCACCTAAAAAAAAACAGTTTAACAGCCTATTATGAAGAGGTCTAATTAGAATATTACACAAGGTATTTTTACACATCCTCACTGAAATGTTAATTGTTAGAGGGTTTGTCCGATTACGGCACTTTCAGGGGTTTTCCTGTAGAAGTAGGTCACAAATAGGTAAACATTGCGATTATAAATTCATGTTTTTTTGACATATTTTGCTAACCACAAATTCCTATGGCGTTCTAAACACTCTTGCTCATTTCTAAATCACAAATCAATGAGTAATCGTTATTTACTTATTATGGAAAACCCATACACACATAAAGACGTCAGTAATAACACCATGTCTATTATCATCTTCTTATTCATAATATACAAATTAGGACAAGGAGGATAAATAGAGCAGGTTGTGGTACCTACCTACACACGTCGTATTTCAGTCTGACGCTATTTCAGCCGAGGGAAATAGCGTCAGAATCACAACTTAAAAAAATCTAATTATTTATCGAGAAAAATGCGATTAAAATGTTTTAATTCAGGGATGCGACACTTTATAAATAAATAAAAATGGGCCCATCTATAAGTAAATATTTGAACTACATAGTTTACATGAAATTATATTATCAGAGCTCAAAGTAGATAATTATGGTGAATTTTGAAACTAATAAAAAATACTGACCAAGTGCGAGTTGGATTCGCACATTAAGGGTTCCGTACTACAATATTAAATTCGAGCAAAAAACGCGGATCAATTAACGTTGCTTCTTTAATTTTTTACTTTATGCTAATTTTGTTATATTTTTCACCGACTTCAAAAAGGAGGAGGTTCTATGTTCGGCTGAATATTTTTTTTTGTGTGTTCAACGATTCCTCAGTCAATTGTGGACCGATTTTGTTTTTTTTTTTTTTATTGAAAGTTTATGCTTCCAAGTTGGTCCCATAGAAATATTGTTATGATCTGATCATGAACTTCGAAGATTTGGAATGGAACTCCTCATAGGATCACAGCAGAACTGTCGTAACAAGTAAAATTGGTTTAGTTTATACGTGCAGACGATGACTGACTGAAAAATGAGAGGGACGATATATGAAACAGATCTGATGATGAAGCCGGAAGGTAGGCACCGGAACTCTGTAATAGGCACGAAAATTCCGTAATAAAAAAATGTAACCTAGCCGTGGCTTGGCTTATTAGAATTGTCATGCATTGTTTTAATGATTAAATTCTATAGGTATGTACCTTACTATAGAATTGGCACACTATTTGCGTTTGGTTGAGGGGTACTTTTTAGTGGTGGTACCACAACTAAAAAGTGTAATAATATAATATAAATAGTTGCATTTTTTTTGCAAAAAGTTTTTTTATGTTACAGCGGGAATAGAAATACATATTCTGTGAAAATTTCAACTTTCTCTCTCTCTCTCTCTCTCTCTCTCTTACAATTTATGAGATACAGCCTGCTGAAAAACGGACAGACAGACAGACGGACGGACGGACGGGCGGACAGCGGAGGCTTAGTAATAGTGTCCCGTTAGCACCCTTCGGGTACAGAACCCTAGAAATGATTTTAATGTTTTTCGAGATATGACGATATTTGAGCGGAGGTGCGACTGTCATGTCATCGCAGGTACATTATTTGATGATTAATGACGAAATGAAGCCTCGTGATCCGCGGTTTCTTCAATGTTTCCAGTTAAGATCTCCGTGTATTATGACTTTGGTTCCATTGCGGAGACAAAGGGTCATTAGCTGCTCAATAAGTGGTTTGTGAGACCGCATAGGCCATTCTAACACAAATCAACACTGGTCTGTTCTAGATCGCGCTTTGATCTAAGAACATAATCTGCGTTTGAGTAGGCTAGCTAGGCTAAGCTCGCATGATACATTGCTTATTCAGAGTGACACATATTCCAACATTTGCTCTAATAATATTGTGAATCGAAATTGCGAGGATGTTTGGATTAAGTGCTCTAACGCAAACGTTGAGAGTAGTACATCATTCTTTTCGGAGGAACTATTTGCATTTTTACGAAGTTTCCTAAACTAAACATTTTTGGCAAGAGTGAAACCGTAAGTTGAAAAAAACTATATAACTCTGAAAATTTAAAAATAAAATAGTCTTTTTTCCAAATATTCAAGCGTTAAGCTTTTCACTTGCGCCTGTCGAGTCTATGGACATCCAATTCGTATCAGTGCACCTAAAACATTTTAAATTAATTTCTAAAATTTACATGCTTACTTCGTTTTTACACTAAAATATTTAAATATACTGCTGCTATATATGCACGTGCCTGATTTATTCTGTTATTCATTTTCCGTTTACCCTCAGTTTTTTTTTTTTTTTCCAAATTATTATTAACGGGTAATTGCAAAATTTTGATGACATTAATAATGATGTAAGTGGGGTAGTGACAATAGGAAAGTAGGTAGGTGACAATGAGTTTTCCCGAAGCGGAAGAAATGAAAGCGAGATGTGAATGCAACGCGCTGCGGGTAGCGGCTGGAGCGCGGCGCGGCGGCGGCGATGTGCGGTGCGTGCGGTGGTGGTGGCGGCTGGGCGGCGAGCAAGGGATGCAGCCCGGCCGGTGGTGCACGCCGATCGCACCGGGCTGCGGAGCCGGCTCTCAGTGTCGCTCAGATCGCGGCGCGCGTTGGTCGTGCGTCGAGCGCGTGTGAAGTGATGTCTGCGAGATGAGGCTGTCGCTGGTGCTACTGTGGCTGGGCGCGGCGGCGGCATGCGGCCCGAGCCGCGGCTATACCCGCCGTCAGGGAGCGCGCCGCATCACCCCCCTGGTCTACGGCCAGCACGACCCTAACATTAGTGAGAACAAGAACACAGCCAGTGGACCCCCTGAGGGTCGCATCACCAGAGACGACGATAGGTTCAAAGACTTAGTGCCGAATTATAATCCGGACATCGACTTTAGGGATGACGAAGGAACCGGTGCCGATCGCCTCATGACACAGGTGAGTTTTCACAATTTCCCATGAATTTTCCTCTTGTTCTGAATTAACACTGAACTTCGGTGCCGACGGACAAGTGCAGCGATTTAGGAACTTCAGTTTCGAATGTTTAATGGGAATGCTGTCCGTTATAATCGTTGGAAGTTGTCTGCAAAACAATGGATTTCATGAAGTGTCCGCTGTTTTGAAAACAGCTCCTTAGTGCGCGGGCAGGGACAATCGGCGATGTAAACATTACGCGCGTGGAACAATGGGAACAAATTGCGGGCGTTACGGTAGCTTCGTAGCGAGTGTGCCGATTGTAACACTGCAATTACGCAGGCTTTGTCAACAAATATTTTGACTCTGTGACTAATGGATGAATGATGAATTCTTTACAATTTTGATGCTAGTTTCGGTGAATATATGGCCGCCATAAAATTTGGTGTCGAAGGCATTCAGTATCGTGCGTTGTCATTCAAGATGCTTTGTATAAATATAAAGATAACTTACGGGAACCTTATTGTTTAGGGTTGCTATATTGTGCTGTATTTTGGTTCGCTTCAACATTACGTATTAGAACAATGGTGAATCGTTTTTATTTATTTTTATTTTACACGCATCAACAATTAATAAAAATATCCTGGATTGCTTTGAAACTACCTTCTTTTGTAGAGAATTCAATCTTGTTTTGAATATTTAAGATACTAGAAGAACAGATAATGCGCATTTTTTAACTTTGTGTTTATTGTACGGGATCTGCTTTTATACCGCACAAAAGTGTTTATGTATTAAACTATTTACCCACGTTAAGCGTTCAAACTGTTTACAATTGAATGTTTATAGAACGCGCAACGCCTTGCAATCGCGTCGATAGAATTATTTGATAATAGTATTTTTAATAACGCATTATTATCAATTTGTAAATTGTCGATAAACTTTGCAGATGGCCTTCTGATAGGATAACTAAAACATATTCAGAACAAACCTGTGAACCTTATTCTACTCTTATTCTTTATTGTACATACAATTTTATATAGACAATAAAAATAGGACAGTTGATGTACATAGGCGAACTTAACACACAACTGGGTTTTCTTACAGCAAACCATACGAGTGAGAAAGAAATTTAATTACATAATATTTTGAGGAACTTTAACTGTACATCAAAAAATCCCTTAACCTTAAACCCCCCATAACCTACATCCCATAACCTTGTTAAAATAAAGAAAAATACAGGAAAAATCTCTATGTAAAATTTCAGTTTTTGCCGGAAAATTACTTTCAGACACTGTAAATATTATACACAAACTGAATAAATAAATAACTGGAGGCAATAATTATTATGACACTATATATAATATTATAAAGGAGACAGCATGTATGTATGTATATGTTTGTTACTCCTTAACGCTTGAACATCTGAAGGGATTTGGATAAAATTTGGCACACGGATAGACCATGTCCTGAGCACATAGCACGAGGTTACCTCGGGATAATTTTCTACTTGCAAGCGGGCGAAGCTGCTCGCAGAAACTTTATAAGAAAATAACTTGATTTAGTTTTAGAAGAAAGTTACAAATCTATATCTATATATATAAAAGGGGAAACTGACTGACTGACATCAACGCACAGCCAAAACAACTGGGACTATTAGCGTGAAATTTGGCACAAGGCATCCTTTTATGCCATAAGCGAGCACTAAGAGAGGATTTTTCAAAATTCGCCCTCTAAAGGGATGAAACGGGGGTCCAAAGTTTGTATAGAGAAACCGACTTTCACGCGGGCGAAGCTGCTGGCAGAAGCTAGTACTTATATAAAACGAGCAACTGACTGACTGACATATCAACACACAGCTGATACTACTGAGACTAGGAGCGTGACATTTTGCACAAGGCTTTCTTTTATGTCGCAGGTGAGCACTAAGAGAGCATTTACCAAAATTCACCCCATAGGGGGGGGGGGGGGGATGATACGGGTCCGTAGAATAGAATAGAATAGAATAAAACTTTATTGTACACCACAATAGTAACAAAAACTTATAAACTAACTTAATCTATGGGTACAATGGCGGTCTTATTGCTAACAGCGTTTTCTACCAGACAACCTTAGGATGGACTGTAAGAACTTGACATAAAAAGGGGGTAGACTGTGGTGTACTGCAAATTAAATTAAATTAAATTAAAAATATATATAAGACTATACATAGATATAAAATTATATTGTAGGTATAGCTATTATATATAAAAGACAAAAAAACAAACTCATGAATATTATATATATACTAGCTGAGCCGGCAAACGTTGTTCTGCCATATAAATAAAAAAAAAAAAAAAAAAAAAAAAAATAGATGTTGGCCGATTCTCAGACCTACTCAATATGCTCACAAAATTTCATGAGAATCGGTCGAGCCGTTTCGGAGGAGTTCAAGTTCGAACACCGTGACACGAGAATTTTATATATTAGATACACATATATACACATACATATTATATGGAGAATTTATATTTTTTATTTTATTTATTTTATGGAGTTTTTTTGTGAATTTGTATGGAGAAAACTACTTTCACGTGAGCGAAGCTACTGGTAGTAGCTAGTTAGTTATATACTATTTATTGATTGAATTTTCAGTCGTTCCGTGCTGTGATGTGTTAGTGACTTCACAATCACGTGTAGCTATAGAAATCAGCTTAAGGTTGCTTTTCCACCAGATATGTGCTATGCTACGTTGCTATGGATGCGTTTGATAATTATCCATTAATCATATTGATTGGTGTACATAGCTTAGCATTGGTGGAAACGGATCCTACTAAGATATGTTTTTATATGGAAGAATGCGTGCTATACTGCTATGAATGCGTGCTGTGGATGCGTCCTATGGATCCCTACTATCGATAAATCGCATAGCTTGAGCTGCGCATCTTCCTCGCGCAGCTACTTTGCGGCGGCGCATCTTCATCTTACTCGTACAGCTACATAGCTTAGTATCAGTGGAAACGGTCACATAATTTCACAGCTTAGCTATTACATCCTCGCAGCACAGCTGCATAGCACATGTCTGGTGGAAAAGCAGCCTAAAAGATGGCACTAGTATACTACAGCTACACAGCTCGCATTACAGCTTGAATGCTTGTCGCCTACGATCAACATATTAACCTATTTCCCTCACTTGACTCACTACAGAACGATAAGCAATTTTCTTCGGTTGTCTTACAAATCAAATTTTATCAACTTTCTTGACGCTCATACGATGGTGTTTGGGGTTCCTAAGCTTTATTGGCAGTTCTGTTACATTTTTGATTGATTGATTGATTTATTTCATAATCAATTTTCACATTGTATCGAAAATTTATGATAATAATATGTGAATCTAATTTATATGAATCTATTACCTACTCAAAGCAAAACAAAGATAATTATAATGCAAATTACAGAATTGAAGTTTGAGAACATAATATAAACAATCAACAGACAGTAAACAAAGTACAATAAACAAAGTGCTTTCAAATAATATTTTACAATTTCCCTTTTATATGTTGTCTGTAAGTAATCTTATAAGGTAATATCAAAACAATATAAATCCAGATTCCACCATTACAAATGTCAAAAGTATAAGTATAATGTCAATAGTGAAATAGTGATTACAAATTTAATGTCAAAAGTATAAATTTATATCAATATAGAAATAGCGATTAGAAATGTCGAAATTAAAAATGTCACGTTAATAAATGAAAATTGAACGGTACAATCAGACAGCAGGGTCAAGTTAATAGGGCTTCCAAATTGTTCGTTAGAGTTTCCGCAGCCTTAGAACGCAAAGAGCAACTGAAGTAACACAGATGGGTTTTAGGCAGTACTAGTCTGAAAGTCTCTTGATTCACCTAAAGTGGGCGGGAGGAGGTATTTGAAGATTTCCCACCGAAAAAACGGTCAAGTTATCAATTGTTAACCCAAGTTTCAGTGATTTCCCGCTTAAATCCTGACAGTTGTAACAAACTATCGAGAAATGTGGTTATGTTGGTAGTTGGTAGTTAATCTTGAAACCATGTTTGGCATTGCTACGTTGGTAGTTGACAAATTGCACTCTGTGGTAGTGGCAGGTTGCCAACTACTCTTAGTATAGTTTACAATTTGCATGGCGTCATGAGCCGTTAATTAATGAGTATACACTTTTTTTTCTAACTTAAGATTTTATTATTTTCCTTGTCACTTCAAAATCGGTAGTCGGTCGGTGTTGAATATAGGTTCGAGTCAGATCTGTGCTGTTTTTAATTTGAAAATATCTAGTACCTACGTATCTACAACGATTTGTGCTGAATACTTATAGAGAAGATACCTACGTGTACAATATTTACGGACCCGTTATTATAGTTTGCATGAGTAATTGACAATCGCGGTTAGCAAATAAGTACATCGTGCATATCGTCAAAGAAACCGCGCGGCTGCCTGCTAGCCAAGCGATGCTGGTTAGCTTGCCTAGCTTATGTAGACAGCTAGCATCTGCGTGGGCCCATCACTATGTATAAAAGGTAAAGTAGGTGGGGTATCTGACCGTCTCGAGGCAATCTCGTGAGGCACTAAATCGATGGGACCCGTGAATGACTGGCCGTTACGTTTACAGTAAAAAGCCTAACTTGCTCACCTGAATGCGTCTTGAATTTCCCACGGTAAACATTCAGCTGGATAATTTTTGTTTTTTTTTAAAGGAGATTGTATGAATTGGACATCGCTATCTTACAATCTTAACGTTAGGAATCACACTAAAGGCTTAGCTTAGTAGGAACAGGTTTAGTTTCAACGGAGAGGCTATGTACTAGGCTAGACAAAACTTGGGAAGATTGGCTGGTGGCATGTGCCTGGGAACATCCATTGCAGAGCGTTAAATCAATTTCAAACCCGTCAAATAGTTGATAATATAGTAATGACCATTGGTAGTAACAAGAATAACCGACCATATACAGAATAATTTGTGACCAGTTTAGACCCATAGAAGAAAATGCTTGTAACTTGAATTTAGCCCCTTGTTCCCCAATTGTTTCGCGGCTTCCGCTCTCACCCACTTCATTGTAGACCTTATTTTCGATTTTTAAGGACTACTTTAGGACGATTATAAAAAAGTTAGATTATTTACGTTCTTGGATAATTTTCTTACAACTTGAACGCATAATATTTTATAATCTTTGCTTTGCCATTTTGTTTTTCGGTTTTACATTTACCACATAATCACGGTTCACGCGGAAGCTGGTTTCCGCATAAATAAGATTAGTCAAGCTGATGAAATAATGCGTTTAAATATGTTAGTCCTATGTCAAATGTTATTAATTCAGATAAATTGAATAATATAATATTCCACAACTATCACACAACGCTATATAGTCCCAAAGTAACCAGAGTTTGTGCTCTGAGTACTGGACAACTGATAAACATACTTTTCTAAATACATACATACATATTATAGATAAATTACACCCAGACACAGAAGAAAAGATTGTGCTCATCACACAAACATACTTATATATTTATAAATACATACATATTATATACCTCCGGCATAGCAGTCAGGGCCACTAACCACAGGACCAACAGGCCAGTCAAATAATACGCCACTTCGCGATTACGGGTGGCCTACAGTAAACGGCTTACGATTTACATGTCGAGGGTTCAAACCCAGGTAGGCGCTTCATCTTGATCATTTCAGCCGAGAGACGTCCACTGTTGGATATAGGCCTCCCCCAAATGTCACCACATCGAACGGTCCTGTGCGTCTCACATCCATCAGATTCCCACGACCTTCACCAGGCGTTCGGTCCTCCGTGTGGAAGGGAGGCGCTTTACTTTGTGTAATTTATTACATCACCACTGCTCTCAAAACGATGAAGGAAAACGACGTGAGGAAACTGCATGGGTTAGAACCAAAACTTCGAAGAAATTTTATATTCATCAACCCGCACTGGGCCTGCATGGTGGATTACGACTCATTCCCTCTTCTAGAGAGGAGGAAGCCTGAATCCCAGCAATGGGAATATAATAAGGCTGATTAAGCTTATATTTGAATGGAATAAATGCCACAAAGGAACTTAAGTTTGTTGTAGGTAACTAAAAAAAAAACTTCATCACTTAAAACATATTTATTTCACAATAGCCAAATACCGCACAATCAGTCTTATCTATATTATAATAAAGGATGTAATTGAATGCCTGCCAGAGAGGATTGTCGGAAACAGTCACCACGGCCCTGGAACATAAAGGGAAATTGAAGAAACATGGGTAGGTTTTGGTCAGTAAATTCTGAATTTCCTTCTCGATCCACTCAGAGCAGGACAATTTATTTCATGATAGCCCCATAAAAAAAACTGGGCAAGTGCGAGTTCGGGCTTGCGCACTGAGGGTTCCGTACAAACTTACCCATGTAAATAGTTAAATTCCCGAATGGAGTATCGAAGATTTTTGCGAATTAAAAAAGTTACATGCGATATAAACAGCCGTTCTTTTTTAATAGTTTTAATCTTTTTTTTTTCATTAACTTCGAAGTTTGAATTATTGTTTTTTTGTTTGTTTTATTGAATTTTTTGGTTGAAATATTATTATGGAATTGAAAATGTTTAATTTATTAATTAATTATGTAATTCAGATACAAGTTTCTTGTTATTGAATAAATGACTACTTATGACTATGATTTTTTCACAGCTTCAAAGGACCGTAAATCTGAGCATATGGTTCTAATTTTAACACGATACCTCCACGCGTTCCCGAGATAAAGGGACTTGATAGACAGACGGACGGACAACAAAGTAATCCTATTTTAAGCGTTCCGTTTTCCTTCTGAGCAACGGAATCCTAAAAAATATTGGAATTGAATAAAATATTCTACAATGTATTAGGGAGGGACAGCAATTAAAAAACACAGCCAAATGTTGACAGCACGATTAATTTTAAATTAGCATAGCATAGTCGGCCTTATAATGTTCCCACTGTTGGGACTCAGGCCTCCTCTCTAGGAGAGGGAATGGGCCGTAATCCACCACGCGGGCCCAGTGCGGGTTGGTTGATGTCACATGTCTTCGAATTTTTGGTTCTAGGGCATGCCGGTTTCCTCACGATGTTTTCCTTCACCGTTTTGAGAGCAGTGGTGATGAAATAAATTACACAAAGTAATGCGCCTGGCTGGGTTTGAACCCGCGACCTACAACTCCGTAAGTCGAGGCCGTTACAACTTGGCCACCACTGCTCAATTTTAAATTATGAAAAGAAAAGTCACAATTTAATTTATGCTAATGTTCCTAGCGACACACTGCAAGATAGATAGGTATTATTCACGCGTCACTTGAAAAACTGTGTAAGCAGTAACATAACTTGTAATAAATCATATTTACACCTATTGTTTGTCTATCCATAAAGTGAGACAACAAGTGTATTCTGTATTTAGTAGGAAAATCGGTCAGTGGCTGGACAACTAATATTTCAGCCTTCAGTAAAGGCGATGGACGTTATGGACATGTATGTGTTTGGCCTCGCTCTAATGGCTTGTCAAACATGTGCGCGTGTTGACAAACAAATTCACCATCCGAGCTATACAGTTACTGGTACTATGTGGGTCAGATGTGACATTCTATCCTGCCTACTGAAAGGTCACCATACATAATTGAAGCTTTCATACTTCATGTAAACAGTTCTCAAGTACCGAGATAAGAGAACTATACAGAAATATTCTTGGTTGCGGTAAAATATTACATTTGCATTTTATATGTTTGCACATGTTGTGATGTTAGGTATTGGCACAAGTTATCCGTCGTTACTTATCTCAGAAAGTGGAGTGCTAGTAAGTAGAAAAAGTAATATTAGTAACATACAAATAACCAACATTTTGTAAATCCATAGAATAACACTCCACCGAAATTTGCTACGCGTCGTAGTCACGTCTACGACGCGAAGCAAATATATGAATAACTGAATCGAAAAAAGTTCTTAAGGGCCTAATACACTGTTCGATATTTAGACAGTCTTAGTCGATGTCACGTAGTATAAGGGTTAGACCGGTCTTATTCGGAACAAAAAATAAGACAGTCTGAAAATCGTGTGCTGAATATCGCGTAGTGTAATAGGCCCTTTAGATTATTTATATTATTTTAGTACTTTTAAATGTTAGAAATACATACATAAACTCACGCCTTTCCATAGGGGTATGCCGTAATAATGGTGTCTAAAATAAATAGCATAATTATAATACCGCTTTTTTAGTGTTATTATTGATTGATTCACGCTTGACCACTATGATGCCATCACCTGATGGGAAGCGATGATGTGGTCGAGGATGGAGCACGCTCACCTAGAAGTAGCCTATTCACTGTTGACTTAATAACCCCCAGGTTGTGGTTATCAGAAAATCAGACTCTAGCATAGAACTTAAATGTGTTCCTAAAACGTTTACTGCGTATGGGTGGAAGGTCCACCATGTACCGGTGGTGCGTCACCGTACCTACGTCTAGTGGTCCCCATGGGTTATGTGAAAGTGAACCCCGGGGCCCTAGAACGAAGGCAAAGAAAGAACAGGAGTAGATTTTAGTCAGTAAAAGTCTGACACGAGAGAACGGGAGAAGTCATTGGATGATTTCCCACCTTAAAAAAAGACAGTGGTCCGCTTGATTGTATTTGCAACATGACTAATTATTTGCACACTTAAATGGTAAAATCTTTAAAAGGTCCAATTTCTAATAAAAAAAATTAGATTCTAAAATTGTTAAGGAATATTATATTAAACCGAAAAAATATCTAAGTATATACTAGTAAAAATAAAACAAAATGAAACCTAAGAATTCAAACATACGCGTGGAAATATTCACCCCCTATAAAAGTCTAATTAAAGTACGAAGACAAAAAAAAGATGTTAAAGGAAATTGAATCACGCAATAAATAATAACTTGTAACATTATGAAACATATTATGTAGGTAAATCAACGTAGAACATACCATTGTGGTCAGAAGACACGTGTAATTACACGTCATACTCAATTCTGTCACCAACCAGAATACTAGGTAATTCTGGCAGCATGAAACGGACGTGGGAAAAGTAAAGCTAATTAAATCCCGTAACAAATTTGACTATGACATGTTTATCGGATTTGCTATTTCTGAGCTCAGTTTGATGTAATGTCAATCCTCTGTAATTAGGACGTAGTCGCAATGATTTAGCGCTCTAGACAAGGTGTTTACAATCAGTGCCCAAACATCAACTCAATGCTGTTTCACGTCATCACACATAATTCAGTAAGTCAACCCAAATCCTGAAATAGTGTTGAAGTGTTCAAGGATACTATTGTTTGAGCGAGTATTTGTAAATAATGAGTCAAGACTGCGAGTTGATTGCACAGCAAATATTTTAATGGGCGTAGGTATCTTTAGGCGGAATCCAGTTATATGCAGATAATAATCGGTTGAAGGAATGTACGGACGATGCGCGATGGCGCTGGTGCGCGTGTGTGCGTGGAAGAAAGGCCGGCGCGAATCCGGCGTCGGTCATGTTATGTGCTCGGTCGCCGCGGGCAGCACATAGTCGAAGCCGAGCTGAGCAGCCTTGCATTCGTAAAAATCTCCAAACCGGTTCGATGCGCCTCCATTACTTTCTTTCTGCCTCCACCGAGCCTCCCATTTAACTCGGGCCCACTTTTTATCAGGAATCGGTATCTCCGTCTAATAGTATTATTTATTTCTCATAAATAAGAGGGAATATAAGTAAAGTTAATGCGCACGGGAAGCGGTACATTACATGCCAGATGCTTCATAGATAAATGCGTTATGCTCTTTCCGTCGGTTGTTGTGTTGCGTAACGTGCGCGGTGACAGCTCGGGATTTATGTACCTACCTACAGACTACAGCTTCCATGGGCTTGTAATCTTTATTTACAAACAATTGCCCAGATTTACATCATCACCGCATTGAAATATTAAATGGTACACAAGTGCACACTTTATGAACTTTGCGCAAGCAACTAAATATTGCATTACTTAAGACTTAATACTCATAATATTATATGGTGATGTTAAGTGTCGGTGAGTGACTGCAGAGCGGTCAACTCTTCCATAATTTATTTTAAACTCGAACCTGTAATGACAATCGACCACGTGAAAAGCAACACGAGTCGGTGTTCCAGAGCAAAAATGGTTTAGCAATTGGCTGGTTGGCTAGCCAGCAAACCGCAGAATAGGCGCAGAACCACACCGCTCGATTCCAATCGGAATTACTTACCATTTTATGTAAGTTTTTATTTAATATTTTATATCCTTGGACGCGAATAAGCCAAAGGAGTAGGAAGGGTGCGGCGGCGGCGCAGGGGCGCGGGGGTTGAGGGACATAAATATCTCGGTGATTTATGGGCAAGGCGGTCGCGGGATAGGTCAGCATTATTCAATTTCGTATTTGAGGCTCGAGTTACAATGAGCTTTTACTGCGGCGCGCGCGCAGATAGCGCAGCCAGCAATCCCACCCGCCACACTCGCTTTTGTTATCTACTTTTTAAACCCTATTGTAATCCGAAGATTAGCCTCGTGTTTGACATTCTCTTAAATTAAGAAAACATTAATTAAAACAGCATTTCTGTATTTGTAGAACTGTTAGGAATTAACCTTAATTCTAAAAGCATGTTCTCAAGCCGAGCGGTAATTAAGTAGGTATGTCAATAGTTGGGTAAATCAAATAAACGTTTTATATGATGGCACCGTTTCAAACTTACTTAATTATCGATTGTTAATATTGATTTAATTTCATTGCCTGATACGCTAAAGTGGTTTAATTTGTTAGCGGCAAAGACACCGCCGACCAAATTAGATACTTTTGGGCTTATTAGCGCAGGATAAAAAACGGAACGAGGCCCGATCGCTTTGTGAATAATTGACCATAATCAAATTAATCCTAAAATTCTACGGTGGGTTTACAACGTTGTAAAATGTTATAAAGACCTCCTAACAGCCGAATTATAACAACGCGTTTTTATCGACGGCGTTCGCGTTATCTATAAATCGAATGTATACGTTGGTACAGATCTACAGTTTACAACTATTAAAAAGTAAAATTTCACACACAAAATAGGATTATTCACATGTTTTACAACGGTTGATTTTCGTATAGTAAACACATATCTGGATTGGTTCTTGTTTGAAATCACATCTGGCACGTTATTAAAATTAATAAAATAAACATATCCGATGTTACCAAAGATTTCAGTTCTGTAAAACGTGTCGATGTGCAATTCGGATACACGCTTACCGCGAAATTACTTTTTTATTACCCATGTTACACTGAGAGTGATATGCGTGTATTGAATTAATTAAAAAGAGGATGCACATTTTAAAAAATTTCCTAACATTCTTCCTTAGTATATTAAATAGAATATGAATACTGTTGGATAATGACTCAGTGCTGGCAAGGAGCGCATCTGACGGAATCAACCAACTGGTTTTCAGCTCACACAATACTGTCATAAATACAAAAAAAACATGCAAAATCTATCACTGCATATTCATTTATTTACTATTGTTTGCATAACTTGCGTGGAATCACCAGTTCGAAGCTCTGTTGCAATCACACCTAAAGTTCCTTTCATACCGGCCAGCGGCCATCGACCGTTTCTGATAATTAATTTCTTCAACACCTCATCGCTTGAAATCGGATACTCACATTTAATTGTTAATGCAGAATATGATAGTAGGAACTATCCTTATTTACTGAGTATAATCTTTCTTGTATGTTGTAACAACCACGTGGATGCGTCGTTATTTTTAGCGTCTATTGTTTACGAGTCCATGTTTGATTAAAAATGATCTTGAAAAGTAGGCATTCAGGTTTTGTTAAAAATGTTTTGTCTAAGCATTATCATTGTGTCCTTCTGAAGTATTTACTACATAAAGGGAATTATAATTGTTCGTTTGGTATGAAAGCCTTTAGCGTTCGCAAGTTGTCGGCGGACACTTGTTCAAACACACGCCAAACTGTTCAAGTGATAGGTCTTTGAACCTCGGCCGTGTTTGCGGTTTGTTTTATATAGTTGCTTCTTAAGGTGGCGATAAATTAACGATTTGCATTTCTCTCACAAACGTAAACAGTCGTGATGTACGTAAACACAAGTGTGCTAATACCTTAACATAAATCAGACATTTAGTGAGCACTGCACATTGTATGAGTAGTTGGGGCTTGTTCTGTCTGAACAGCACTTGGTAGATAAACAAACTTTGGTGAAATGTGGTTGTGAACTCGGAAAAACTTATAATGGATGTGCATGACTTATTGTAGATTCAGTCATAATCTTGTAAGTGGGAACTTACTTTACAGATTAACTAACAAGGAAAACATACAAGTGATAATAGATAATGCTTTGAGTCATGTTAATGTCCTATCATTTGATACAATATCATGTTATGTAAGTGCAACATACGCGTTCAGTACAGGTAAAAGCGGTAATAGAAACATTTAGCAGTTGTTGCAGTAACACATATTATTTAGTGCTTTAGAAGATGGAGATTCTCGCTGAGTGTTAATTTATTCCGTTAACTAGCCGCCTCAAGACTCGACGGATAAACATAAATGCACAGGATAACTATTGGAACAAGTAATTACATAATCTTTAAGCTCAATTCAGAATGAAAATGAAAATATACAAAGAGTAATTTAATTAATTTGCTGCTAAATTTTTAGGATTTTATCCTTAACTTTGCCATTTTATTATCAGCTAGGGAGTAATTTTCTGTGGTACTGTCTAATCTCTCATCTATATACCTACACAGGTACATCAATGATTAGGTACTAATTTTTATTTTGAGGTGGGAAAGCATTAGTTAGCGACCGAAACACGATTGGCAGCCGAAACCCTAACCGAATGTTCGGCTCCTCTTCCAGTTTCAGCTGTAACCGAAACCGAAACTAATGTGAGATCATCAGGTGAGATGGTGGTCAAACGCGAGCCTATCATTAATAAAAAAAAAAAAAAAAAAAAAAAAATGTGATAACAGCAGAAACACTGACAAAAAATAAAAATAATATTTCGATATAGTTATTCTTAACTATGTCATAACTTTTAAAAATACTAAATAATTGAATCAATCGAGGATTACATAATAAAAAGTATTAATAGAAATACTTTACTACAGCTTTTTTTTGCCGAAATCAAAACCGAACCTTCAGTCGGCCTTCAAAAATCACAAATCAACTTCTCCAGCTCTAGTGTGGAGCGAGAGGCCATTTGTTCCTTTATTTGCCTTTTGCGTTCTAGGGCCAAAGTAACTTGTTCTGACGTTCCCGCAGATGATTAGGTACCTACTACCTAATACGATATTCAATTTGATTGCAATGCAGCAAAACTTAACTAAAAAAGCAATCCGTTTAATACTATGGGATTTGAAGAATGCTTTGTTGACTATCCTTTTGTATTTTGTATTATTTTTTCATATCATCACAACTAAAAGAAAAGAAAACCGAGTGGGTCGTCGCAAAAAGCGGTCCCCAGTGTTTGCGTGAGTGTCGTGTGTCTCCGTCGTTAGTTTGTTTTAATTACTGCTGCAAATATTTGTCAGCTAGCTGTTTGTGGTTATCTTAGCGTTATCTGTCAAACCTCAGTCAATGCTAAGAGGCACGGGCTATGCCACTACAAACATAATACGACGACCTGTTTTATGATTGTTCCGCTTTTCTTCTACTTTTTAGTAGAGCAGTGGTGACCTAGTGGTAATGGCCCCGACTTATTAGTTCTTCGTCGCGGGTTCAAATACAGGCAGGCGCTTTACTTTGTGTAATTTATTTCATCACCACTGCTTTTAAAACGGTGAAGGAAAACATTGTGAGGAAACCGGCATGTCCTAAAACAAAAAAAAAAAAGAATTAAGATATGTAACATCCACCTACTGAACTTGTGTGGTGTATTGTATTAGGTACGGGCCATTCTCTCATAAAGAGGAGACCTAAAGCCCAGAAGTGGAGTTATAAGGCTGATTATGATTTATGTCTTCTACTTTTTTTAAGAAAGCGGGGTTAGCAGTAAGGTTTTTATCAAATGAAAAACAAAATACAGTATAGATATTCTAGTTCATGAAGCTGGGTTGGTCTCGGACGTGTGCACAGATAGATTTGCACAATGTTTCTGTGTATGTAAGTCATTTTCTGTGACATCGAACTTACACATTCAGGAAAAAAGTGTAGGTATACGAACCTACACAAATATCCAAGACCAACCTTTTTTATACGTGAAAAATAATCAAAAGACTTCTTCCACTCTGTGTAAGAAGGAGTATCACACTTTTGCTGACTATAACCGATAGTGTTGCTTTTTGCGAGGGCCACGGTACTTCTTTCTAACAATCTGCAACCCTGGCATGATCCAACATCAACCTGCCTTAGAGATAGGACAACTATACCTACATTAATCTATCTAAATCCATATAATGTACTTATAATTCGTTTGCAACATAATATGTAGGTAGGTATATTATGTGGTTGCGATATTGAATCAAACATATTTTATTTCGGAATTTGTGCCGGCTACAGATTAAGGAAATATGAATAATGTTATTTCACTTTTGACCTCTTTCCGAGCTGATTTTAATATGATATTTTATTATGTTGATTCACTTAAGTATTAGTTATGGACGAATGAATGAGGTTTAGAAAATTTGTCAAGCATTTCCTGGAAAAAGATTTTCCTCGATTACATTAACACTAAGTTAACATAATCGTGTTAACCGTAATGACTTGTAAATCATCATCACCTTAGCCTTTTCCCAAGAAGCTTGTGGTCGTCTTCCAGTCTGACCGAATGCGGCTGAATACACGTGTTTTACATGGAGCGACTGCAGGTTGTAGAGGTCTGATACCTTCACAATCCAGTTACTGGGCAATAATAACTGGGTAATGAGTATCAAAGATGTATGAATGATAACCTGTCACTATCACTGCCATACGTTTTATACTTCGAGTTTGGCGGGAACTTTAACAGAAAAATCATTTGTCTAAGCTTGCTGATCGGTTTGCTAAAAGCATTTAATAGCATTCCCGAGCCGTCTATCGTCAACGTGAGCATGGTTTAAATGCTTGTTGTTTCATCCAACGCAATCTTAAGCAATGTCTGTTAAAGAGGCAACACGAAAAATTGACATTACTCCTGAAGGCTCTGTTGGCATTCGGTAATCCCGTCATTTATTCGAATAATAATAATCAGCTTCTAATGTTATACAAAGCACAGGTCCAATCATGAGTGGAGTACTGCAGCCACATATGGGCTGGTGATTTGGTTAAGACCAATCTTCAAAACCTTGAGCACAGGCGTAGGGTGGCCAGCCTTTCGGTGTTTTACAGGTTGAATTTTGGAGAGTGTGCGCGGGAATTGCATGACTTGATTCCGCCATCTCATTTCTACCATTGGACGACCCGACGTACGGCGGGTATCCACCCTTACGTTATTGAAACCTCTACGGTCCGAACTAAGCGTTTCACCTCGTCGTTTATACCGCGTACATCGAAGGACTGGAACAATTTGCCTGCTGCGGTCTTCCCGTCCGATTATAATCTGGGCGTCTTCAAGGCTAGAGTGAATAGGCTCTTAATAAACTAGTGCGCCTCATCATCAACGATTGCATCACTGCTTACCATCAGGAGGGATCGCAGTCAAGCACTAGTTTATATAAAATAATAAAAAGAATATTTCACAATTGTTCCAGGACATACTTGTTTTTTTTAAACCTTAAAAATTTTTGGAAAAAATGTTCGCCATTCATAATTTCGGTTGTATATGCAAGGTTTCTTAGTTATATTTTATTTACTTTTTAATTTATGAGTACTTTATGAAGGGCCAGTTCACACAAATTAGCAGATTTCCGGAGGTTTTTACTGGATTAGTTTTACATAAATTTATGATTTGATTTCAATTGAGACCTAGATAATATCTAAAAAATATTTGTGTTTCCAAAATATATAGAAAAAGATGTGTAATAAAGTTATAATCACGTAAGAGCGATTGTGTGTAAATTTAATAATAATAATAGGTAATTATTTATTTATTGCAAGTAAATGTTACTCATATACAAATAAAAAAAAAAATCAAAATAGTCACAATTAAATTCACAGTTTGTTTGTATTTAGCTCGGGATGAACGCTCTTATAAGAAAGTCCTAGATATTTTACCGAGCAAGGGCCGTAATGAGCGGTCTGACACATCAAATCCAAGTTTTAAACACAATTAATTAAACAAGCACTCCCAGATAGAGGTCGTGAAAATACATACAAAAAGTACTCGCCTCATTTTCTACGTGTATTATAAGATTTAGAAGCTTTACCATGTACAAAAAAACTGTTTTTACAAGTAACCGGTTCCGGGTCTATTACTCTTACGTATGATGAAACATTAGCCGCCACAATTTATGAGATGATTACTTTGGCATTATCAGCAAAGAGTTTTGATGCATCTCGTTCGATCGTAAATCCAATGGATTTTCTATAGGAAATGTAGAGAAATGGAGCATTGTTAAAAATAAACGCTACAGGAAGGATAAAGCGAAGCGCGGTTTTGATAGAAGTACGTGATAGGATTTTACCATGTTTACGAGTAGGTGAGGTAGGCTAAGTGATAACCTGAAAAACGTGAAGCCACATAATTTACCTATATTAGCTACAACCACAAAATTTGTAGATATTATCTACGTCATTTATGAATAGATTTCCTACATTAGTATCTAAATAGTTGCTGCGAGCGGCTTCGCCCGCGTGAGAGCAATAAATTATTTCAAGGGAACATACTCGTGGAATAAAAAAATGTCCTATGCACTATTCCAGGATATGGTCTACATGTATGTCAAGTTTCTTTGAAATTCGTTCATCCGTTCCAGCGTAAAGAAGTAACAAATATACACACTCACAAACTTTCGCCTTTATAATATTAATGTGATTCATAATTTCAGTTATTTGGTAACGTTGATTTGTTTTTCGCGTTCATGTAAATTGACATCATACATACTGTTTGTTGGTACATTAGGTAGGTTTTCCTTTTCTGTAACGCATGACGTCAGGCAGCAGGCGCCAACATCAATGAAAAGTCCAAAATTTATTGTTGCAGCGTGTTTATGTAAGGTTTCGCATAATATCGAAATGTTTGAGCTTTAAGTGCAATCCGTTTTGCGCTTATCGATGGATTTCGATGATTTATTGCGTTTGCTTCCCTGTTTTATATGACGTTATGATATATTGACTATGAAATGTTGGTACTGAGGTGATTCAACCGTATAAACTAAACAATTAAATATGAGTAGGTACATACCAGTTCCTGATAGTGAGACTAACTGGTTCTTGGAAAATATCCAATAGGTATTCTTTTCATATGTGAGTTTCCATCCATTGATATAATTTTATTGTAAGCATCCAACTCACAAGTTACTTCATTCCCTCACACCTGCAGATCTTGCCGCAAGCCATCACTCATCATCATTTGCTGAATCGAAAATGTAATTACCGATTCTTCAAGTCAATAATGATAGACAACGATGAATGTACTTAAATTTCGAGTAAAAGCGGTCCGTAAAGGCTTAAGTGGCCGTAAAAATCAGGCAGGGCCAGAGCTCGGCGTGTCGATCGGCACTTAAATCTTACACCCAATAAAAGTGCACGTTGCTCTGGTACAGGCCCGTAATTGGTCCTGCTGTACGAGTCGACCACGCTCACAAGCGAGCGATCAGCGGACAATACATTTACGACTCTCATTGGTCTCATTTAATGACGTGTGACAAGTACATGTAAAGAACAATGAGCATGTAATTGAGATTTTTACAATGTACGTATTTTTGCAATGTTTCATTGATGCAACATGTATGTGTTGCGGCTTTCAATAAAGCTTTGTTGATTGATATTTTCCAAGATATGTATTGTGCGATTTAGTGTTAAGGATTAATCCTTAACACTAAATCGCACACGTACCTAATAAAAAGCGGGTAATCAACTTAGAAACTCGTAGACACACCAAAGAAATTTCTTTTCAGAAATCTCGTCAATTTTTCTTGTGAAAGATTTAATACAATGAACGCTACGAAATCCTTGTTCAAAGTCTTAATTTTTAATAAAATACCTTTTTCTGTTGAAACTCAATGCTTTTAACAACTTACAATGGCATTACCTGTTGATTGCGCCGATGAAAAGCTTCGCTCGTTGAGAGCTAGATCGTCGCGCGCGCACGTCTACGCGCCGAGCTCGAGGCGCCGCGGGACGCCCCCCTGCACATCAGACCGCCATCACTTTTATTTATATTTATTTACCTTCCCTTCATTCAACGAGGGCCGCCCTTTCGGCCCTTTTTGTCGCACCGTAATACGCCCGATACAAATATTGTGAAAGAACCTGCGGTTTGGGTGAATTTATTGTGCTACGATTTGGTGTAGCACCGATGATGCCCGCATTCTTGAAAGGACGACTTTTAAATATGCGTCGGTTAGGTTAATGGCAAAAAGGATGAGTTTTGTGTTTTTTTTCTATACTAAATTTAGCGAAAGTTGTGCCTCGGGTCGCTTTGCGTTTTGCATAACCTTACTGCAGTAAGTAGATTATTTATTTTTCTACTCAATCAGTATTTTTTATCTACTTTTACAGTAAATTGAAGTATCATTTGCATTAAAATACTTCATTTGTTTTTTTTTTGACAAAACCTTTAAAACTGTGACTTCCACAAGATAAATACCGCAGCGTCGCGCGGCGCCTTACCGCTGAAAAACAATCCGTACCTTTTGCAGCATCTCTCATAAATTATAGTTACATATTATCCTGACGTCATATTAATATCGATGACCATAATTTATTCCAATACTACTAGAAAACAATGCAAAGATAAATCACTACAAATTGTTTAAAGTAAAGATCAAATCTTCACTCCATCTGTGACGCGGCGACGTTCACGTGCATCAGTTATCTATCATGATAAATGGCGTATTTATTTATCCGACGAGCCTAAATAGCTATGGTAATATTGGCCCTACAACAGCACAAAAGGTAACAAAACACAAAAGTTGAAAAAGGTAAACCGCACTATTTACAAAGTGGCTAGCGAGGACCACACAACCACAATCGAGCCGCGCGTGCGACTCTGCCGCTTCACAATAAAAAAAATCGTTCCCAGCATAGATCTTTTTCGGTTATACATCTCGCATTTTGGTGGTGTGATTTGTGACGTTCGGAAATGTTAATGGCACGTCCTGTTGATTTCTTTTTGTGGTCTTATTATTATGGAGTTAAATTTCGCATATCGAAAACCTGAAATACTTGAGTACTTTGTGAAATCGCGGAATAGGTTGGGTGTATTTAGTTTAGAGTGTAATAGGAAGTGGTAGTGGTACGCGGAATCTCTGAGAAACGCAAATCGTTTGGCTGCGCGCGCGCCGGCCGTTGTTTACGCGATCACGCGGTGCGCGGCGCATCGCTGACGGACGAAGAGCAGAAGTGGCCAGTCTTTGACACCGCAGCCGCACCCGGCCTCCAACTCGCCTGCGTTTGAGAACAAACTATTTTTAGATAGAAATTTTTTAATAGTATAGTTTTTTATTGTTTGGTTCTATTTCAGTTTCTTTCCTATTTCTATCTAGATTATTTCCTAAGTAGGTTTCTTAAGGAAGTTTTATTGTTTGGTTTCCTCTCTAGGGCAATGAATTCATATAAGCTTACATAGCCTCTTTCTTTTTGAAAAATGCATTGTAAACAGATTTCAATATGTAGTTACTGGAATATGGATAACATCGGCTGATATATTACAACCTATTGGAATAACTTACCTAATCGTTTACTTTAGATGCATCTTTTGAACTGATTAGGAGAAATATACCTATTTAGGTAACAATGTCGCGTCTCTTGCAAGGTGTACTCTGAAGTTTTTTTTCACACTGAGTCTTGAAGCGCGATGCTCTTGCGCATCGCCTCGCATATCAAGTATATCGTGCGGCTCATTACACACGTGTTTCGGTAGGTGCGCGTTATTAACTGCGCTCACAAGCACACATGCGCTACTTTAGGGTACATCTAATTGAACGTAGGCGCGGCGGCGGCGGTTGGCCTAACCTAATTTACATTAATGCAAACGAGGAGCATTGTTCAGGTGTGAAACGCCAGTGTCAACACACGGCCTCTACTCAAATAGTTTATTAGCTCCACCCAGCCGTGTTCTGGCGGACAGACCTTTGTGATACTGACAGCCCCCTGAAGACACGCATACTTAACGCTTAAATATGACTATTCAAGAGGTCGCAGCCATATCTAATATACATACTGACATATCTAAATAACATACGTACATACACACAACAATTTTAAATATTTAACGTGAGAATGTATTAGATGCCTTACACTGATATTACACTTCAGTATCAGCTTTCACTTCTGTTTAACATCGAATTCTAATTTAATTAAAAGACAAATATACAGCCATTGGAATGGTTTAACACATCATTTATGTAAAATTTATTAAGAAGGTGTAATGAGGCATCTATCTACGCATTATTTAATTTTGTTCTGCCTAGCACCTATGGTTTGACAATTCCACAAAGTGCACTAACGATTTTACGACCGCTTTACATCTGCTTTATAGGACCGTTTAAGAGACGATTTAACGCCTATAAATGTTTTTGATTGTATGCGACAAATTGTGATGGTCAGGGTGTGTCGAGGTCGTTGACTGAGGTGCGCTGCGGTCAGCTGAAACACAAGAAGATCGCAGCGGTCAGCAGTTTGTGTAACAAGCACCGACGCGGCGGTCAGCACGCGCGGCGTAGTCAGCCGCGCTGCGGTCGCTCCGACCGTCCCACTGTCGCTGTCGCCTAGCTGTTTACTTTGTTTTTGGCACACATTTCACTCGTGCAGCGTTTCTTATGAATACTTACATACCAAAAACGCATTATCCAATTCACAAATATTTAATGGCCAAAAAACATTTAGGAACCATCTCCTGTTCAATAAACCCTAATACCTATATGTTTACTTTGAATATATATTTTTAACAATGCACGTTAATCAGATGGCAACGTCTTGCATAAAATGACGTCACTAAGAGACAATGGTCGATCATAAATTATAGTGACAATCTGCCACATCGGAAATTAATCTCGGCATGTCGAGTGTCATGTATATCGCAGTGGTCCGTCCGTAATAACATATAAAAAATTACCGATTGAGACCTCGTCGGGAGGTAAAGTGCATTCTTGTGTTAGTTGCTTGAAGTCAATTCGCGGGAATGTGCGAATGTGAGTGAGCGTTGTGCGCGCCAGTTGTTATTGTAACCATCTCCGAGCAGAAACATCCCGAAGTGAATCATGCTTTTGTCTCAGCGAGAATTATCATAGTTAATTATGTATTTACTATTGTGTGTCCTATCAAATGACTCGCGAAAATAGATAACGACTTTCACTATCGATAGATAGTAGTCGATGTAACATTTCAATGTGAAATAGATATGGAAATGAGGTAGTGTTCAAAATACTATTGAGTCATCTCAAAGTTGTAATGCCGTTATAACGTCGTAGGTGTGTGAAGCTTGCTTGTAAATAAAAGAAATACAACAAGTGATTTATCATTGTCTCGAAACTAGAAGTAGATGAAAGTTTGCATAGTAATTTTCAGTCGTTGGGATGGATAAGGAAAACCCTTCGATGACAATAATCGAGGACACGGCTACGCTGGAATTCAATTGCTTACTCTATCGTGTCGTAATTTGTATTCGCACATACATATGGCTCGCATGCAGAAGCTTATCGAAGCTTTTATGAAGATCATATATTAATAATAACACGAATTATGAGTTTTTGTTAATTTTCTTTTTAGGAATCATATACAAATTAGGTTTAAGAACACTTCAAATGAGCGAAGGTGATTAACTTTTTTATACAAACTGAGGTTGAAGTTTGATCACGCAAATAACTTACTAAGTCGATTAAAAGAATACATAACTTAAAAGTTATGATGTCTCTAATAGGCGATACAGAATTTACAACGGCAGGTTTTAAGTATCTATATAAAATATACACACCTACTGTTAATGATTTCTTACAAGGCAGTCAAAATGTTACGAATGTGCGCTTCTGCGACGGGACCGTGAACAGAGCTCGCGATTGCGGTCGAGTTCAAGGGAAGTAGGCACGAGAGAACGTTTTATGGCAAAATATGTATTGGCTGACAAATAACTATCTCGATAGTATACGTTTAACTCAGTGTTTCCACTCACTACTTCTTTCTGAACACCTTTACTACTGGTTAAGTATGTTTGATAATATCTCGATATGAAACATATGTTTCAGGAATGTTCCCCTTTGCGTTGTCGTCCTAAATCGCCTCGCCCACTTCTGCTCAACAGTTTACGTTTACGCGATCGGAAAATTTAAAATGGAACAGGAAATTAAGGAATTACACAGGAATGAAGATGTCTGCAGAAGAACTAAAGTTACCGATATAACTCGGAGAATCGCCAAACTTAAGTGGCAGTCGGCAGGGCACATTATTCGCAGAAGAAATGGTTGTTGGGGTTGAATGGTTCTAGAGTGGCGACCGGATAATCGAAGACACAGCTTTGGTAGGCCTCCTACAAGGTGAACCAATGATCTGGTTAGGGTCGCGAGAATCCAATGGAAGCCGGTCGTTGGGGCAACATTTGGGGGAGGCCTGTATCCAGTAGTGGACGTCTTTCGATTGAAATGATGATGATGGAAAATTTCATTACGAACTTCAATTGGTGTAGCAAACGACTCCGCCCTGCGGGCTGCGGTATTAAAAACTTAATTTCAATTATCATAAAATCATTCAATTTCACTTTTAACATTTTCGTTTGTTGTTAAAGTGGCTTCACGAGCATGTAATTGGTTTTCTTTATGGGTTGCTTGTTTATATGAGAAGGCATTGATGCGAGCCTTCGTATTCGTATGCTACATGCCTTTATGATCCGTTCCCTGCCAGAAACTGTTTGGGAACAAGTACTAATAATAAATTAGTAATGCAGCGAAGACATTTACTAAATGAAAGTATCTATAAATTCGAACTGGAGTTGCTTAAGCGACATTGTAGCTGAGCAATGGCTAAAGCGATGTTACTTTATTAGTGAAAACTATCAGACTACAGGATTATTCGTTTAAAGGTGAGATACGCGCTTGTCGGCGATACGTACGGAAGGTTCATTACAAATTTACAATTGGTCGCTAAAGCCTAATGGTGAAGCAACTCGTTATTGTGATGAAATCTACTGATGGCACAGCTTAACGTACTTAGTTGTTGCAATTCATCTACGCTATGTGTTCATCTCTTCATAAGCTATAGCTGCTAGTATATAAATCCGTTGTTAAAACGATGTACCTTTCCAGTATTTGCAAACGTTCAATGAGAATAGCGCCCCTTACTTAAAGTTTTATGTACATTAACCTATGACATCCGTATAAATCGCCACTGAGTGGGCAGCTTAGCGTGAATGTATTGATATAAGACTGCGCGTTTGACATAACGCTTATTTATGAACTACCGTGCAATAGAAAGGCATTCGTATTGTAACGTTGCTATATTTATAGGTTCGTGGTTGGCGCATGTGAAGCCTCAACCGCATGCGATTTGTTCTCACGCGGTTTGTGTTCTTGTCCCGCTCCCTCCCTTGAAAATACGCCTCTGAGTCTCGGTCATTTTGAGATTCAAGTCGGATTCTTTCTTTTTGATATTGTGCATTATTTACATCTGGTCTTTCGACTCGTATTTTTTAATGCATCGAGCATTTCTTTAGAAGTTCTTCCACTAAAAACGCAGCATGATTTGTATTTTCCGCTAGTCATAAAATGGTTACAGGGTGCGACGAATTGAGTACCAACTTCCTGAAATCTTGAACCGGTACTGGTAACTACATGTTTTAAATTGATTTACCTTGAAATGGTAATGACGTGCAAATGTGAAACGCGATACTTTCAATGCTTTGGATTTTTTCTTTATGTTGTTGTATTTAGGTAAGCTGAGCCGTGGTTATTTGGTCTAGCAACGATTGTCCCCGGCGGAACAATGCTTGGGTCGGTTCGCGATTAATAAACTAATGGGTATAATTGTAACCCCGCGGCCGGTATGTTCACGTCATTATTTTGACTATGAACGATCGGCTTCGTGCCTCCGATAAGGCACACTCGACTCAGTCGTGATTGTGTTTTATTGTTATTGAAACTGTCGCGGGAAAGTTGAACTTCCTTCTTTGCAAATGATAACATCAATTCATAAAGCAAGGGCCTCGACTTTTGTTTTTTCTTAGAATATAAATAAACGTGGGATAGTTTTCTTGGGTTTTAATTTAGTTGCAGCAGAAGATGCGGTTATTTAGCGAGAGAGATAAAGCGGCGCAGATGCTAGCTATTTGTAATTCCCAATGAGACGTAAATACAAAGTTATTGGTCATTGTTTTAATACAACGGTCGCTGCACCGGTCATAACTATTAAAATGCGCGATGCGTTGGCCTGAAATGCTCGCAGATATCTGGAAATGTTCGAAGTACTTCAAAGAGTATCGTCCGACACTGCTACTTTTACACGCTCTTAGAAATCAAGGCTTCTTCTATTTCTTACATCTGTTTTATTTACAATTGTTGCTTTTATCTAAGAGTTTCACAAGTTTTTGATACAGATAAGGTGTTATAAAACGGTAGTGGTAATACACCTTATAATGGTAGCATAGGTAATTGAAAATAAATACCTTCTGAAATGTCGTTAAAGTAAACATGCTCGTAAGATTTTAAGACATCATTTGTGTTCTTTTGTTTAGAAACTAAATTGCCTAATTAGCACGGTCGTAAAATTTGCGTAACCGAAGATAATGGTGTCTAGGTACCATCGAGCACTGGTCATTTACCTACATTAGTTAGGTAATACAATGCAAAATATTTAGCTAGAATTATTGCTTGAATGAACTAGCTTCTCGCCGTTATGTAACTTCGTAAGGACATATTTATTATTTGCCAACTTAATTGCTTCGGCTAAAGTTCTCGAGGTTTAAGGAGACAAGGCGACAACAAACACTACAATAGTTAACTATAATTATCACCTGACACGGTTCAGGAGTGGTCACTATGATTTACAATAAGCCGACAACCTTTGGTCTTTACAACAGTGTTTTGTACAATTTGTGAAATAAGTTTAAGAATTTTTCAAATACCATTGTCATAATAATACCTACCCATTTCAACATCGTTTGTTTTCGAATAACTTGAAGTTGGTTAATAAACAAAGATTAGCGAAATAGCGACACATCTTGGTCAAAACAAAATATCTGTCATACTTATTAGCGAGAAGATGCGGTAGGGTATCAAATCCATAAGGAGTGGTCGAATTAAATTTGAAATCGCAGAATTATCTCGGTCGGTTTGTAAGCGCAGTCGCAGTGTTTGGTGGCAATAAATTATCGCGTCGGAACACAAAAGATGGCATTGTGAAGTCGACACGGCGACGTCTGATAACGATCGCACGCGGGCCCGACCGGCGCGCGAGCACCTCGGTCGCCACCGTTACGGCCTACGACACTAGCTGCTAGACGCAGGATCTTTTAAATCTTATTAAATTGTCAGTATTAGAATGAAAACAAATTTTTGTACCAATGTCTTTGAAAATATAAATTTAAAAAAAGTCGTGCTACGCCATTACGTTATAGGTTGCTACGAAATAATGGCGTAGCAATCGGGAGAAATTAAAATAATCACTACTCACTTCACTGCACTAACAACTTACATATTCATACAACCAACTCTACAAAAGAATTTTCCGTTTAAGTTTTACGCTCCAAAGAACGAAGTAACTAAGAAAATATCTCCTTGGACTTGAAAACACATACATATTCAACATTAATGTGATCATGAAAAAGTTAATGGTGAATGTTTGATTTATCACGAGCTCGGCGCAAGCGGTCCGCGACCCGGCTGTTCAGCGACACGCTTTTGTGTCGCCGTCGTCGTTTTATGTCCAATTAATTTAAATAATAGCTGCCTCCCGAAGTTCCGACCTACCTGCCTGCGACTACTGCGACCGTCTGTCGCAAGTCGTCCTCGTCGCGCGCTCGCACTACAACCGACAACCGTCACATACTTCACTTTATTCTCTACTCATTTTTTCTAAATGTTTGCTAATAGCTTGTCATTAACAACCACCCTAATGTGTAATACTTTAAATGTGTGATGTGATGAATAGAGTACAAAATAAATTGCAATGTTAACGTCAGAGTTCCTTGTACGCGTAGTCAAACTTGTTTTCTCAAGGCTCAAAAACTAAAATAGGCCGACTGAAAGGTATTAAACTTTTCTAGTAAGAACATAAGAGCTTGTTCGTATTCATATATGCAGTCCATTATGACCCTAAATAGTTATAAAGCGCTCTAGACCTTCAAATTAGCATGTCTTAAAAGTGGATTGATCGCTCAAAAGCCGTTCATTGTGTTCTCTAAGGGGGACATTTGTCTACCATTATTATTTGGGGCCGGTTTTTTCATGTACCTGCCTACATGGCGCCTAAGTATTCATATTCAAATTACTGTTTCTTGTTGGGTAATTTTTAACATTTATTTACAATTGTGTAATCCGATCACTTGGAAGATAAATTGAATGAGTCTGTGTAAGTGAGATAAATTGATGCTTTCCATACCACAATCGGGCGTTAATAATGATATCGAGTTCCAATACGGTGCACTGGAGACTCAGATGCCGAGGGGAAACTGAGGTTTTGTACGAAGTTATTATATGTTTTATGAACACGTCATTCATATAATATAAACTCAATCTTTGAGGAATTTGGTTTAGGTATAGGCATGATTATGACCAATAGAAGCGATGATGCCAGGCGGGTTTCCCTGCGGTGCTCCGGGCAGGCTGGCTGGGTCAGGCAGCTTATTCATTAAGGCACAGTTCCTCCCACTGGCGTCGGTCATTTTACTTTATTTATGGCCGCCGACTCGAGGTGAGACCCCAATTTCGCATGCGCCCGTGGCTTGATAATTATACCCTAGCTGCGGCTGAAAAAGGTCGCTGTTTTATATTGAATATGAACAACTCCCCATGATACCCTTGGATACTATATACCTAACGTTTGTGGTTAGCTATGTAGGTTACTTTAATGCTGTGAACATACAGGATGTATACTTAATACGTAACTGCGTTTTTGTGTAATTCTTGCCACTTATTTGTAACGCTGAAAAGTGGTGATTTCAGGAGTTGATTTGTTTATTATTTATTGATAGGGTCGCGCTTGATCGCTGTCTCACCTGACGGATGGAGAGCGACGATGTGGTCGAAGATGGAGCACCCTTGCCTAGAAGGAACCTATTCACTCTTGACTTAAAGACCCCCAGGTTGTAGCTATCAGAAAACACAGACTCTTGCAGGTAATTCCACTCCTTAGCTGTACGCACGATCAATGTGTTCCCAAAACGTTTTGTGCGTACTAGTGGGATGCTCAGCATGTACCGGTGGCGCATCGCCGTACGACTGGTACTCCAATGATGGAATGGGCTTGGCGGAATTAAATTATGAAATTTCGACACACACTCCTCGAAATGCTATACAGGTAAAAAACCGACAAGCTAGCAACACGGCATCGATGCTCAAGACTTTGAAGCTTCGACCCGACGTTAAGGCGTTATCAAGGCTTTGCATTGCCCGTTGCTTCTGTTCGGATCGAAGTCCTGAAAATCTCAAGATGCTCAAGAAGCTTCTAGCAAAACGTTGCTTTAGCAATTTTTTTAGTGCTGTTTAATTTTTTTATATTCTATAACTTAATATAATCTAAACTTCTTTCTTAATTAACTTGAATAAATTAGTTACATCGTTGACACAAAAACTTTACGTAAAATTTTTGCAAATATCAATGTTTTTCAAATCATCATCACACTTATAAACCAGCAAGTTGCAACTACTTTATTCGAAGTTCTGTCGCAACTAAGTTGTGCTAAGCTAGAACTAAGCTTACATAAATATTCCATTTTTCAACACTTCGCACTCGATATATTATGGGCGTATATAATAACCGGTTAAAGTATGTATGCAATTTTTTATCCCTATAATGCGTTTGCCTCACAGGTAATCGTTTATCGCAGAACATGAATACTAAACGTCCTATTTATTGCCACCAATAAAATAAGTCAAACTCAACGGATAGTTGTAATGGGTTTGTAAGTATGGATGTTTTATGGATAGTAATACTCTTAAATAGATATAACTTCAAGAAAAAAAAAAGATTTTTGATGAAGCGAGAGTTTTACGAAGCTTGCGTAGGAAAGCTTATGATTGTATGTTACTGACGAATGAAGTGGTTTCACTGGATTCAACTGGTTTCACAATAAATTGTAGACGGTAATAAATTAATATAGCATCAGATAGAAATAAAACAATCACGCTATATAACATAAGTTTTGTTTGACGACGTGGAAACCGAACGGTGCGGTCGCAGATCTAGCGCTTGTGAAAATGAAGGACCGCCTCGTGACTGCGTGTCAACTAGCCGCAGGCTCCTTAATGTCAAAGTGATTAGCGTGTTTTTGTGGACTAGTCTCTAACACACAACTGTATGTTACATTACACATGCCCATTTGAGAAAACTGCCAAATACTTAAGGAACCTACATAACCATAAAAAACGAAGAAGATAACGTAACAAATGAAACAAATATTTTTCTTGGTACACGAGCATGAATTTATTAAAGATATCGAAGGTCCAAACACAAGAAGGTCGAAGGATGTGGTGGCAAAAAGCTCTCTCATGTCCGCGATGTCGAGATAACATTAAACTGAGCATTTGTTATCCTTATCTCATGTTGGAGCGTGGCTAATGTGGCTGGAGGCAGATACCCCCGATCGATTTATGTCGCCCTGGCACCCACGACAAATTGATAATTAATTTTCCAACGATGCGTTTGATGGTGCCGAATTATTTTTGCGAGGTCGTTCATATCGCTTTATTTTAAATGGTGATCAGCATTAAACGGGTTTAAGAAACGTAAATGTTTATATCTACTAAATTAATAAATCGTGCCGCCGCTTCTCGCTTGCTCACAATGACATTTGACTGATGTTCTACCGTACCTATGCATTGTTCACAAGATAAGCCGCATTAATTCTCGGTCATGCCACCTGATCGACTTAATGTTTATTTTTTATGAAATATTTTCTATTTAAGTTCGCAAGAATGAACTTCATTTTCAGTAAAATTATGAGTTTTGACATAAACCTTCAGATGGCTCTAGATGGATTTAGAAAAAGTACTTTGAATCATAACAAAACGACCAATTTAAGTTTCTAACTTATAGTTAAACTGCAAAATAGGCCTGAGAAAGCTACATCGTGAACGTAAACCTCTACAGCACGTAGAAGTGACACATTAAAAAGGTTATATGCAATCAAAAAGTTATGTCCCGCGCAGCTATTCTCACGCCCTCGCGCCAGCGCACACAAAAGCCTCATCTAATGGACGGCCATTGATAAAAACAGTTACTACCTCAAAATAAATAACAACACGCGACTCTCCAACGAATTATCTCGCGCTCTTTATGATAACCATTTCGAGGTCCTGTGACAAGTCCTACAAAAACCAAATGAATCATGTTTCGATAATGCGTCATCACATTAGAATAATATTTCAATAATGTTCGTTAAGATTGTACAAAGCTGTCTATTTAAAGTGTTTTACGATCGTTGTCGCTGAATTCCACGCAAGTAGTGATGCGGAAACGACCGCAACATCTTAGTCCCACGTCAAATTGTCTCTTCAATAAATCTTCAATAGGTTTGATGCGCGTTACTACAACATGTAAACCAATATTCCATGAAACTCTGCCAAGATATGTTTACACATCCAACAAGCAGATTAGCATCCTTTTGTTTATATATAAGGTTTATAATTGTAGTAGCGAGTCGAACTAATGTTGCAAGGTTTTAGATGAAAAAACGAAAACCTTCTGTCGTCGGGTAATTTTGTAAAATTGTCGGAGACATCGGTTTTTATTTTGACCCAAAACAATCTAAAAACGTTCGATCTTTTGTGTAATACGACACTAACCGCGGATGCCAGCCTGACACGACAGCGGTCAAAGCGCCCAGATTTAGAAATATAGGTACGCCATTTTATATCGGTATAGACAACACACCTTCTGTAGTAAAAACAAAGCAAAAAAAGATATTAAGTTATCAGCACCTTAGATACAGTAGTCGTTTCACACTGATTATTTGAAATAAAAAGACATGTGTCATAAAAATATGCGTGTCTTACGACACATCGCCCACAATGCGTCTGTAAGCGCCGCTCTAATCCTTTAAAACAATGCTAATGGATCTACGTGAACCACCGCCTTAAGTCCTGTCAACGTATTTAAACATTCGACCGATCGCCTTAACGCTTCGCTCGCCACCAATAAAGTTGACACTAAATTAGAGCTTTTATTTCGTTTCTACCCGAAAGCACAAAATTGTAAATAAATATTTTATTATACTTGTTCACTGGACGCATTTTAGTGTGAGCGATGAACACGGGTTCACGTCAAAACATCTTTATCGGGTTATTTGTCTTATAAAATATTATCAAGAGGCTCCTCGGGACCGTCAGCAAAAGAGGACGTATAGTGTGATACGTGTGCGGCTGTTTACTTTACACCCACGTGATGTGGTCACCTCGCTTTGGGGCGAGGGATAAACAATGAGAGAGGCGATTGCTCGTCAATGGTGTAACAAAGATGGTTTATTTTTCTTTGAAGATGAGATCTCGATGAGAATAGGTTGTTAGGTGTGAATCATAGCGGCAGACCGTACCGCGGAGATTATGCGTGAGCCGCGCACCGGCGCGTACCAAATCCGACGCGACAAGCAGAATTATCAAGTTTTGATATACTGATAAATCAATAACTCATTTCGATAACAGAGATGCGTCGAGGATCCGCTTTTTATGTTTGTGTTTTAGATTTAGAGTGAGCTTTTGATTTTAGTTGAAGACACAGAACATTATTTATCTCTGGAGATTTCGGATGCTTATATGTATTAAAATGTGAAATATTCAAATCAAGCATCGAATAAATAGTTAATTTAATCTATTAATTAGCCCTCTGACAGCGATCATATGATAGTGGAGGTAGTGGCGGCGGGCACAGCGCAAGTTAAAAGCTGTGAACCGGTCGCGTCGGAAGGGGCGGGCATCGCCTCCCGCAATCACGTACTTGTCGCGTTTTCATCACCTGCTCGCTAAAAGTGACGTAATTACGGATGCAAATCGATCAACAGCAGTTATCGAGCCGACGAGGGTTGACGCTGGGAATTAGCGCGATACGCCACTTAATGTTTATCGCCTTCCGCGATTTAGCGAATATGGTATTTACGACGATGTAGCGACAGGCAACTGCGCAGTTATGAGCTACTTCTAACCCTCTTTCAGCTGTAAACTGATGATTTATATGTTCTTATAATGTTGCTTTTGAAGTTCACATTATTTATAAGCTACGTAGAAGTTATAAGAAACGCACAACCTAATAGCTGTCGCTGTATAAACCTTATTAAAATCACGTCTATCTTCTATGACTAGTTAACTAGTGAGTTCCACTTTCATGTTGTATTGAAGCACATTTTTCAATATTTCTAAACACCAATATTAAACTGTTAACTTCTTTTTTTACAGATAAAATCATCAAATGACTTTTCCCTCTGTAGTTGGAGTGAAAGGGAGTGTCAGACTTTGATTGACTAAAATCCACAATGTTCCTTCAGTTTTCCTTTGCGAGGGTTTCAGTTACTCTTTCGAACAATTCTGCAGCCTAGGCTGAATCCTCCATCCACAAAGAATTGCTATCGCATTTTTCATCTCTCACCGCTTCACCAACTTTTTAATATAAATTTCTATCAGAATCACTATGCAAAGAGAACGGTGAAAACAAAGGATAAATATATACGAAGTTGATCGATGTCGGAAGCGTGGATTCCATCGCTCATTCGGATGACTTGCAACTAGTGAGCATGCTCTCATTGACTCCGCCATTGACCTCGCGTCAGCCAGACTTAGCGATCACAATAATATAAATTATGGTATTACATCCGTCTCGTGGGTATTAACAACTGTAAACATACAATAACGTAATATAAAACAGAACTAAACAGATCGGCCCCAAGGGTAAAGCAGGGTGCAAGCGTAACTGGAACCAATTATTTGTAAATAAGATGGCCCATTGTCATCCGCTTGGTACTTTTCTGAAATGAAGATTTTAAGATTTACGAAATACACGTGTAAATTCAAAGGCACATTATGTTAATCACAAAGCCAGAACACATTCCTCGTGCAGGGAATGCAGCTAGTTAAAATGTAACATGTATGACAACGGCTTGTAGGCAAAGCCGATGTAAATAATTGTTATTTAGCTTATTGTAACACAGGTACAAAAGTAAACTTGATTATGTCTGGTAAAACACTTGCTCCAGTTGAGTGAATGAAGTGTAACGTTTCATTAACAGAGGTCTGTGGCCCAAGCAAACACCGCATATCGGTGTCTTGTTTCAAAAGTTTTTTTCCAACATAGTGAAAGGCGCCCGCGTCTCCTTAAAAGCCTTGTGGACTGTATTCGTTAACGCGCCTTTACATATGGAATATAGCCCTCAATGGGAAAAAAAACCTCTCAGAAATGAGTAGAGTGTGTTTAAGCCATATTTGTTTGAATCCCTAATTGATCATGGACTGAAGTTTGGCTGAATTCTTGCCTAAATACTGTTAATTTTCATCAAGTCTCTTAATTTTCTACACTAAATTATTATAGTTTGACATTGATTTGAGTTCTTTGCAAAGGTTTACATTTCGCTTATAGCAAAAGAGAGATACCTAAATGTGTAAGAACCTCTCATAACATGATGAGTTCTTGCTCACAAATAGAATTTGCTAACGAGTTGAGCCGATTATGGCTGGCAACATTTCATAGTGTATTAGAGACGAGAGGCTGAGTGAATGTGTTAGCGCGTCTTGGCCGCGCGTTGTACTGACGACAGCCGCATTAAGACAACAAAGGGTGATATTTTTCGTGGACAAACAGTAAAGGGCTTTGAACATGACAGACAGGTGATGCACCCACACGATGCATATTTATGATGTGTTCGACAGCTAGTACGACACTAGGAATTATGGTCAGCCAATATTTGTAGCGTTTACATGCACACATCGCAATGAATAGCCATGGGGTATAATATTGAAAGGAATCTTCATGTATGAGAAGCAGCAACTTATAAAATTAATTAGGCACAGCTATTATATATTTTATAAATAAATAATGCTGTAAGTAATTCAATTGGATTAAAGTAATCAACACAATCCGTGGTCTGCCATACCGGGCCATGGCTGTGCTATATAATTACGTAGTCAATCTAATACGGGTTATAAAAAAGTAAAAAAAAAACAAAATGGCCGCCTGAGCTAGTGATTCACACGTTGCGGTTTCTCTGACTATTTGTGACTGAACAAAACGATCTGTGAGAAATCATTCATGGTCCCTCCCAGACTCTTCCATCCACCAATCCGAAAAAAAATAATTTCATTGCCATAAAGACAAGGTGTTAGTCAGATACAAGGGATATTTTGCCGACTAATTTGTACTTCGCAGCGTCGAAAATGTTATTTTGCTTTGACTCAACCATACGTTTTTGGAACGCGTCATTTCAGCAGGTACCTAAGTATGATGGGAAATAAGGCAGGCTATCAAAATCAGACATTAAGTGGTCTTATTTTAACTTAATTGATTTTGTGTGCCGTTTAAGTCGCCGGGCGGGCTAAACAGATCTGCAACAATAATAAATGTGCTCAACCCGTCACTAAACTTGAATGTTTACACTTTTAAAATGTTTACATTGTTAATGTTTTAGTTAATATAGGCCAATAAATAAAATTATTTATTTATACAGATTTTCACAAGTTCATTGGAATGCTTTAACTTCTACACATTCATACTTTGCGTTGAGATACAGGTAACGTCGAGTAAGGTGCCTACGTGAACCCTTACCCGACACCCTCGTGTAGAAATCTTTTGGGTTCGCGTGAACAAAATGAACGGTCGGCATTACAAAAAAATGCCCTTAAACTATTTGTTGTGGTTTCCACAAAAAGACAAAAAAACGGGACATCAAAAACCAGTCAGCATTGGTCGGCTTTCGACTCCAGTGGCCTTGTATAAAAAACCATGTGTTAAGGAATGTAAAGAGCCATTTAATTATCCTAATATATTGTTATGGTCGCGGAGGGAGGTGGTTATAAATTAGCGGCAAGTCCAAGCTAGGACGAGGTGGCGAATGGTACCGCGCCTGCGACCGCTTGCAGGGAGAACCATTTAGATAATATGAGAGATAGGAGTTTTAGCGACATAATATTTTACTACTTTGTATTGGTTTAAGTGGTATTTAGGGAGTGCTATCTAATATCCTCGTGCGTGCGCTTGCGCAGACACGAGGCGGCCGCAGACAGCACTCGTTCTCACGTTACTGCAGCCGCTCAGCCGCTGTTTCAGTGCGATGATCCTGAGAGTTTTTATTCCATTTTTACCTCAGTTCCATCGAGCGGCCTTCATTATGCGTCCGCAAGTGCTTCGGTCGCCACCGGTTCAGGTAGCTTGGAGTTTCGCTTCAAAACTTGACCTTAGGTATTCGATACGCTTGTTATATTTTTTGTTAATCAATATAATTGAATATGAGCTTTTGATGTGGTGTAATTTGATAATTTGCGAAAATAAATTTACGTAAATTGACTCGGTCGTAAAAACTGGTTTAATATTCGAATCTTATTGGATGTGTAAGTTCATGTAGATGTAGGTACGTAACCTATATACATATGTGGATGCATACCGAGATGATGATAATCGTGATATGAGGGTATGTAGGTATCGACCGGGACAGGGCGACTGGGCGAGGTGTCGGAGGCAGGGCTCCCCGCTGCGCGTGAGCATTGTGATCGACAGCTTGTTTACTAAAAATATGCATAATGAATTTATAATAGCCTATCAGCCTGCCACGTCGCCTCGCCCCTCCGTGCCCATATGAGGCCTGCTTCTTCTGCCTCTTTGGATATGAATGCACAAATCGATACCTGCCTACAGTTTCATACAAAGGTGACCATATGTTAAGAATGAAAAGTTAAACAGTATTCAAAAGAGCCCACTAATTCAATCGAAGCTAGATTTATTGAAGAAATATCTTCTAAACATATTTAACTCATGATATAGAATGGTTGTCAGAGAAAGAATGTTGGTGTTACGATGGTGAGAGATGCTTAATTGCGCCACCGATATGTTCCCACGTTTAAATGCAGCGAGTGTTTGTACAAGCATTTAGCATTCGATTGTTTTAGTGCGGACCGAGACGTCTGCGGAGAAGCAAACATTGAGCTTCCTGAGCGTGCAGCACCTTACCCCTCTCCTCCTCCCGGCCCCGCTCATCACACCCATGTCCGTTCTACTGATTATAGACATATTTCGCTAAAGATAAGTTTATTAATGAAAACAATTAGTTTCTTAAATAATCTGCTTACAACAAGAAAAGCGAATTATGTTGCATGAGGAATTTGGATGCCGTGAAATGTCAAAAAATAAAAGAATCGCCGACGATGCTAAATATGTCGCAGTTCTCGCAACTCTTTATTAGGCGGTTGAAACGTTCGTAGAAGTAATTATATACGGTGCTTCAAGCTATCTGTAGCATGAATGTGGCGACTCCACTGCCAGGCGGGGCGCCCGGCCCTGCCCGGTCTCTAGCCTCGATTCGTTACGTCAATCTCAAAACTTTTTCACATTGAAATCTGCATAGAGTGAGTTGACATCGCGCAACAAAGCCGCCACGCGGCGCTCCGAGCTTTGTCCGCATTTCTTTATAAATATTTTGACATTTCCCTCATTCGTCCCGCGGAGCTGGTCCACAAACAAATCCGTGTGGATCCTTTTGTGCAGCGTGTGTAATTTGATTTATTCTCTGACGACAAACGTCCGACATCCTGTGTTGTAAGGCGTTGGTGTCGAGGCGGCGGCGTTTGTGGATTTGTTAGCACATCTATTGGTATTTTCTTTAGTAGGTGTAAACAAAAAGTTTCGCATGTCTTTAGAACCTCGATATTGTTTCTTAGAGGTGTATTGAGTGCGCACTCCACTTACGGACCTTTTAGGTGGTCGACGCGAATTGCGATGTAAATATTAGATATCATGATATTTGCTGAGGGCTGTTAACACGTGGGGCTTGAATTGTTACAATATGCACTAACATTCGCGTTCCTTCTGTAAACTGTACGAGCTTTAGTAAACGCTTACGATGTTGAATCATTGTTTATGTCTGGGCGTCTATAGTCTTTGGATGAAAGGAGTATAACTGAATATACTCGTATCTTAGCTTCATCACGGCGCTTTACTCTTACGTAAATTTTATTCAAAATGCATGCTTTTAGTTACAAAAAAAGACTGAGCTTCTGAGTCGAATGTTTCAGAGATGCAAGGAGAAACTGAACACGTTGGCGATCAGCGTGATGAACCAGTGGCCTGGGGTGCGGCTGCGGGTCATCGAGGGGTGGGACGAGGAGAACTCGCACCTGGAGCAGTCGTTGCACTACGAGGGCCGCGCCGTCGACCTCACCACCTCCGACCGCGACCGCTCCAAGTACGGCATGCTGGCGAGGCTCGCTGTGGAGGCTGGCTTCGACTGGGTCTACTATGAGAGCCGGTCCTACATACACTGCTCCGTCAAAACAGGTACTTCTTTAGTTGCATTTTTGTAGGAAGTGTTAACGTATCCTCCTGTGCCCGATGGGGTCTATATTGATCTATGAAATTTTTTAATACCATCTATGTATACATATGGATTGCAATAAAGTATCCAGGGTAGTATCGTTATACTTACCATAATATTCCTCAAGTTCCGTTAGACATGAGGAATATTTTGGTTGCAAAGCCTTAGTAGGTAGGTCAGTATTTAATTACAGTTTCACAGTCACAAAAGTCATCCAGGAATAGTTAATCTAAACGGAATATTAAACCCATTTTAATAAACAAGACACAGCTATATTATTTTTTTAAGAAAGCTACACTTAATACAATTTCAATAACTCGAACATAATATTAATAGTGAATAATAAAATGCTAAATTTATTAATACAGATATAGATAATAATTGTAAAACATAATCGTAAATGTTTTTCATAAGAGCGCTGCCTATTTCGTAATGCACACAAATGCGTTTAAGTCTTTTGTATGGCGGCGCGACGACGCTCCATATTTGGCGTTATTTGACGAAAAATTACTTTGTTTCTGTTTAAATAACTGCATGTTTTGTACAATACCATTTGGTTTGAGTAATTCAAACTGGATTAAAATCATGAGAAACTTGGTTTTCAAATAGTGTCAAAAAATCTGGGAAAACTATTTTCTTGTCAATTCGCGGTTTCCATATACTTAATATTATTTATTAACGACTTACTAAAATTTTACTAATTTAAAGTCCTTTATAACAGGAAAATGTGATAATTCATGATATATTGTTTACTTTCATGCGTATACAAACGAGATTATGTCGTTTTATCCTACGTACTTACACTACGTTCATGGTTTTTCCAAAAAGAAAATCCACAAGAATTGTAATGTGCTAAATCATGACTGAAGAATCGAAGACATGATATGTTATTGTAACTTGACATTAGTAATGTTTCACTAATGTAAGTAGTACGTGCCGAAGGAAAATGTGATTTCCCTGAAAGTGTTGATCTACGTTCCACAGCGACTACTTAGGTGCTAAAAATTGTCGCGCGGGAAAATCCGAGTGTTATCACTTATGGGTACATAACTGTACAATGTGGGCTACAGGCTTCGGGACGGACCAAATATATAGTTGAACTTTACAAGAAGAATGCATCTCAGACAGCTTCCCGCGCCCGCGCCCCGGCGGTGTCGATCAAACGGACGAACGAGCCTCTTGTTAGCATCCCTCTCGCTCTAACCCACGGAGAAAACTATATCTATCTGTTGCGCACGCGGCCGCATCGCAGCCAATCCCCCACTTCTATAATTACACCGGTGATTCAATGGCTACTTATATCTATATATATGTATACGGTATAACGATGAGAGAAGAGCGTATTTATATGTATGCTTGTGTTTTTAGATATTATGGAGGCATTCCGGAGCGTTCGCATAGTTCCAATTAATTTTGCAGATGGGTCTATAAGTGCCCTGTTCAGAAATTCAGAGCCGAGAGCGAAGTGTTGTGTGGTACGAACTAACGATACCACTTCACGCACTGTCTGTAATCTTACAATTGTTAAGAAGTTCCAAGAATTTATCATGGTTGTGTTACGTCAATGAATTACTAATTTTATTTGTAATGCTGTAAGATGTGTATCTTTCTTATCTCCCTATTTATCTTGTTCGTATCGAGCGAATCACTAATTGTATTAGCTACTTCTCATTCACACTAATTTCTGGTTCCTTCAAAGTTATATGACTCCCTAGTCCTTACAGTTGGGACAATATTATGGATCTCCTAGTATATATCTAGGTATATTGTGTAGGAAGGTTTTTAATCTTTGTAAATAATAAGTGTGTCATGTACACCGTATTTGCCTATAAAATCGGTTAGCGATAATTGCTTTCTACTAAATTACCAGGATACATATCATTACAAGTTTGTTAATTAATTTTGCTCCAATGTTAAGCGATCATATCGTGGATTACTAATTAAAGTACCGTAAATTTCTAAATATGCAAATTCTTAATCTGAGAGGGATTTAAGAGGTAATTTTCGACCATTCTTATTAGTTAGGTTCCAAGTAAAAGTGTCTATAATTCCGCTAGGTGTGCTCCGGTCAATTTTTTTTCATGTCTGAATGATGCTTCAATCATTTAATATTAGGTACTCTAAAAGTGATCATGTCGTAGGTATCTCCTACGTGGATGTACCTCCGGTCGATGGCACACTACACATACTTTGGACTTTCCAAAAAGCAGTGTATCAAGAATCCTACTTTCCGTAGCCTTTAGTGGAGTAGGTCCCCATGAGCTTTCTAAAGGAGCGGGCTCATCCTCACATCAAAGGATCAGTGACATCATCGACATCTTAAAAAAAATCTATTTCATTATTATGTTCGTATTCCTACTGCGTTCATTTTTTTTATTAGGCATGATAACTTTTACGTCAATGCCAGAACTATAAACGTGAAAAGTATATTACCATTTGCCGGTTTTAGAAGCCGTCAAAATCGATGTCTGTTTTTAAGATACTGGAAATGAATGCTAGTTAGAAATTGTAGCTTTATTATTTTGTAATTACTTAAACTCAGCATTTTTAGAACTTTGAGCTTTATCACCACAATCATTTCTCGAAAAATCGATCATATACCTACGCCTTATAGCGGCACCATATAAAAGTCGTAAATTTATAAAAAAGATACCTAAAGTCATCCTAAAACGATAAAGAGCATTCATTGTTTCAAAAGCTCGACCACTGATACCCGGCGGAGTCTCCCGCGGTCGCAGGCAATTTGTTTCGATGTTTATTCATTTATTCCGGCGTTTTGTACGATCCGAGTCTTTTAGTATTAATTTGGATCTTATAAATAATTAATGTGGTTTGTGTAGGTATGTGTGTTGCGGTCGTGGCTCTCTGTTGGTCGCGGTCAAGGCCGGATCGCGCACGACCATCCACTGCTCCTTACGCTCTCCCCTTACATGTAAAAACCTTCGTCAACTCGTATTTCATTAAAATTATCTAGCGTAAAGCCACGTGATCCACTTGTATTTGAATGCTACTATACTATTTGTTTACTACTTAGCAAATAGATTTGTATTTAAATTTTTCATAAAAGAATATTTTTTACACTTTTTGTGTAATTTTATTTACAAATGAAATTAACCCATAATAAACTTCTTTGTCAATATTTTTAGCGTTCAATCGCAGAATCATTAAGTCAATTCACACAAACTTAATAGAACACAATTCATCAAAAAACACTATTGTAAACCACCTATCGATAAGCATTTAATGAATAATCATGAATATTTAAAGGCAGGAACATTTTTCGCTCTATCACATGGGATGAAAAAGAGACAGAGAAAAACTGGCCCATTATATGCTCGTATATTAAATTAAAGCATTCAGTGATCAACTCGGCGCCAATAAAACTATGCCGAGCGTTAATTTTTTGTGTTGGACTCGATTAATTGATTTCCATTGGTCGGCGATGATTGTTTTTTTATTCCGATCGTTGACTTACGGTATTTATTATACTAACGTCATCAATTTAGACGTGCACTTAGGCAAATTATATATCTAGTCGAACTGAATATTATTTGTGTCCAAATTTTTCGCCTACAACAAGACCACGACGCAGACAGTTCGTTTATTTTACTATTAATTTAATAAAGTTTTGTGATTGACTGCATAGATTGTAAACGACAATATTTAATTACGCCAAGAAACGATTGAATTTTTATCAATTATAACATCAGTTACCGTAAATTAAGCCGATGCTTGACACAAGTTAGTTGTGAAACATAACATTCTTAAATAAGACATTAATAGATTAATGTTTTATGTATCAAACTAGATCCGTTCGTTCATATTTTCACTTTTTGCGACTATGGAGAATTCTTTGAAGCCGGCGGCGGTAGAATTGAACGACTTGTATGTTAATTTTTTTCTATTGGAGTTATTCCCCAGGACATAAAATCGATGTAGATTTTTATCAAGACAAGTGTATATACTTAATGGTTTAGAATCTGTTCTACGAATCGAAACAATGCAGCGGGCATAGTGTAGGAACAGTTAAGGTCGTACACAGAAGAGGCTCGCGGTAAATGGGGCGTGACCGCCGGCAAGCGGACAGGTCACGACTCACTACATGTCACCACCCGAGCTTGGACTGAACGACGAATTTTAATAGGATATGGACATGAAGTTTTATGGAGATGCTTTCCTACTATGCGTAGAAATGTTATAAAACAATCATTTGAATGTATTTTAGGGACATGTTCCAAATTACAGTTCATTAGCAGAGGGCTGTTGACGCGTCCATGCTCACGTACTTACTCATTATATAAGATATCATTATGCCACGTATTAAGGATCCCATTGAGAACTCCTAACGAGCACTTACCTACCGTTTTAACGTAGCCTTCATTTTGGATTTTATCTTTGAATACCAACGTGTGAATCCTTTCATTTGCGGAACGGAAGAGTTATAGGTAATTCGTATATTTAAATTAAACTCAAAGGAAATTAGAATTTGTTTATTTCGAATGTAATTTAATCAGCGGAATGTTATAAAATCAAACACTAATAGGCAATAAAAATAAAACTTTGGCATTTAATTGATTTTGTTTTGATCAATTAGGTTGCTTTTTTTATTTTAATACTGATTGTCGTTCATAAAGAAACTGAAAACAGAATAATTACTTGATTAAATTAATTTGATAGCCTAAACGAAGCTTATTGGCAAGATAGTTAGTCGTAGTTAAGTATTAAGTAATATGTATCGTACCGATTTGCATTTAAAGTGATCGCTGTAGAAGCAACATGTCAACAAAGTTTAACAAGGCCTGCTGTCGAAAAGCCCTTGTCTAAGCGATGCGATAACATGAGGAGACTTTAATGTTATATTAAACGCGATAAGTAGGTCGCCGCGTTATCAAAATAAACTACGTAACTACGTAAACCGTACAAGATGTCTCACAGATTAAACAAACGTTATATTATCTGGCATCTGCGGGAACATTTGAAAAAGTTACCGTAGCCCTAGAACGCATGAGGCAAATGAAGAAACATAAGTAGGGTATACCTATACCTTTTCGCTCCACTTTAGAGCGTGAGAAGTCATTTGGCCTGTTGATCTAGTGGTTAGTGGCCCTGACTGTAATGCCGGAGGTCGTAGGTTCCATTCCCATCCAAGAGAAATGTAAGTGTGATGAGCACGATCATTTCTTCTTTAACTGGGTATAATTTAATAATAATAATTTATCTTTAATATGCATGAATTTAGAAATATATAAGTATGTTTATCAGTTGGCTAGTACTCATAGCACAAGCTCCACTTAGTTTGGGACTAGATGGCGTTGTGTGAAAGTTGTGGAATAGTATTATTATTTGATGATTTCCCAATAAAAAAATATCTGGCATCCATACCGCACCAATTCTGCCATTATTAGAGACACAATCCTGATCAGATTAAATCTATCGAATAAATCGTTCATCGAATCGTTTTTGATTTAATCAATGAATTGATGGACTTGACTTGTACTGATGGTAAGCAAAGACGTGTTCGATGATGCTGCACGCTTGTCTAGACGTAACCTATTCACTTTTCACTAAAATATATGTATGATTATAGGCTATCTAAATCTGTGTTTCCTGATAGCTACAACTTAGGGGTCTTTCCATGGGTTGTGCGAAAGTGTACCCCGGGGCCCTGGAATGAAGGCAAAGAAGGAACAGGAGTGGGTTTTAGTCAGTAAAAGTCTGACACGTCCGCCCGCTTCGCCCAAGAGCGGGAGAAGTCATTGGATGATGTCCCAGCGAAAAAAGGGGTCTTTAAGTCAAGAGTGAATAAGTTACTTCTAGGCAAGCGTGCTCCATCGTTGACCACATCATCTCTTACCATCAGATGAGTTATTCATCAAACGCGAACCTTACAATAATAAAAAAAAACTGAAATCACAGGCTCCGGCAAGGACTTCCTCGCCTCAGCTTGAAAAAAATGATGAAGACGAGCAATATTTTTTGTAAGATATAAGGCAAAGGATAGAAGCGTGAGTGAGCGATGTTGCGCGGTCGAGCGCGCGCACGGCATGCGTGCGAAAGGCTCGGGGTGACACCCGAGACACCACATCCCGGAAGACTGTGGCCGAACCCCAAGAGGTTCCCACACCCGCCAGCCTGGATGCCTCATACCGATCAATTTATTCAGTTTGAGAACACATCTTGACGTTATGGGGTTTTATCGACCCGTCGAATACCCAATTTGACTGTGATGCCCTAGTGCCCACAACTGCACTTCGACTGGCCTGATGGTCTAGTGGTTAGTGGCCCTGACTGCTATGCCGGAGGTCGTGGGTTCGATTCCCACCCAGCACAAATATCTGTGTGCTGTGCACGATCATTTGTTCTGTGTCTGGGTGTAATTTATGTTTAATATGTATTTATTTAGAATTATATAAGTATGTTTATCAGTTGTCTAGTACTCATAACACAAGCTCTGCTTAGCTTGGGACTAGATGGCGTTGTGTGATAGTTGTGGAATATTATTATTATTACTTATCCCCCAAAGTGCTTCCATTGCTGCAGTGAATGTAGCTACCAAGTAGCGTTTCCTAAAAAATTAAGAAGTTTACCATCGGCTCGGAAAGAACAAGAGAGATTTATTGAGTGTGTACTTACCTACCAATTAATTTACTAAGTGTATAGCCGAAAAATCGCAGCGATCATTAATTTTCAGTGGGGCTCACTTCGCGCCAAAGTGTTACATCTATAATTAGATATGTGTGATTTAGGATTCGATTTTCCTTATTTACAGAATATTTATTTTCAATAATATTGAAACCTCTTAATTTTAACTGAGCCTTAAATGAAATTCTTTGCGTGTTGCCCAAGACTATTCTTGATTTTCCTAGTATCTACTCAATCGTGTTCTTTACTCCTTTGAGTCCTATACTTTATATTTCCATTTAACCTGTTTTTTTTAATGCTATAGGCAAAGGTTTTACCATTTTAAAGCCATCTTTATCAATGTTCAAAGCTATATAGCGAGTTCTAATTAATATTAGCTTTTTCAAAACGTGTTTCCTTCACTTTTATTTAAGTTAACAAACCGCATATCTTTATTTTGTACCCATTAACATTAATTTGCGGGTAAATATTGAACATTGACATAGTGTGCAGCTTGCATGCCTATATTTAACGGGCAGGCGTATTATTTTGTATTAATCATATTTCAATTTTACTTTCGCACTCAGTTTTGTTTTATATCTCAGTAAAGGGCCTCAACGTCGTCAATTCAGTACTGGTGGGCAATAAATTCAAACGTTAAGATCTCAGTACCACATTACAATCCCAGACGCTACATATTGCATCAGAGTCAGTGTCGCTTGCTTGGCGCTTAAATCATTCTGCTACTGCGCCGATAGAACGTACACACATGTGACTTACGAATTGGCTAGATCAGACTTTGGAGAGGCAGCTTTATAAATATTAATTTATTGAAAGACTAATACGTTTAATGTGTTTATCTACCTACCGTTTAAACATATAAATATGTAGATATTTCGTCTTATTACGTACCAGTATGAATCTTACAATGAGAATGCTTATTTTATATTCCAAATATTTGAATACTGCTTAAAAATAATTCAGCGTGACAAAATCAAACAGTGCGAGATGCAGTTACAAAAGATGTTTAACATACTGACAACTTGTTGTACATCTTTTTGGGAATTTCCAAATTATCTGTACAATTCTAAAATGTTTTCTCACGCTTACCTAGTACCACAGATAAAATAAACCTTCCCATATTTATTTATTTTCTTTTTACATTGTAAGATACGGCGCGTTCAGCCGGCGCGCGGCGCATGAATCATAACCGGCGCGGTTTGGCATTTGCATGACCACGCGTCGGCTAATTGCTATTCTACACGATATAAATCAGATATAGTTCTACTGATCCCATGCGAGCATCTCGATAGCCTTACATCGCCCCAACAATAAAAGGTTGCGGCGGCCGACAAAACCCTATCGATAACATTACTTTTTTATCGAACGTAACCGAGCTTTTAGATCGGACGATGCGCTTCTGACAAATGTTAATGTTTCATAATCGTATAGCTGTTCGAAAAAAACTGGAAAAGCGTCACATTTCGCTGGTTCGACATGTCATCCATTGACGAGATAAATTATTAATAGTGTCACGTGCTTTGTGGAGTTGGTTTTGTATGGTCACGCGCTGCGGGCCGGCGTGGACGGCGCAAACAGCGCGTACGGCTTGGGCCGGCCGCAGGCCCGGCGCGCCGCCTAGCTCTCCCGGTGGTCCGGGCGGGGCGGGGTCTGCGCGGCCACTCGGCTGCGCCGGCGCACTGGCCCCCGCGCACACTCCCCCGCGCACAGCCGCTTATCGTCGCATCTTCAGCCTAATGTTACTTACGTCACTATGAAATCGCGTGTGACTGGTTTTAAGGCTTTGGATTCGTTAACTTTGAAGCTTAATAAGGTCGGGAATTAAAATTTAGATAAAATCTTCTGCACTGTATGATTGGAAATTATATACGAAGGAAATGTTAAGGCGGTACATAACAATAATTTGTACAGCGAACTATTCTGCCAATATAATTGGCACAATAAATCTACGCAAGTAAATAAAATACCCATTCACGTAACGATACCCACGAAAGGAAAAAATCTGCACCCCACCTAAATTGTACAAAAACGCAAAGGTGTCCGCCGCCTATTCAGTAACTCGTGTGATGTGTTCACCGGACAACAAACGCATGTTGACAATAAGCGCTTGACTTTGAGCAAAATCTAATTTGTGCAGTTATTGTGTAATGCGATCCGCTCCGAACCCATCGCTTTGAGAACAGCTTGTGAACAAGGATCGTCTGAATTTATCGGTCGGTTACACAACAAATCAAAATTTAACGAGTTCGCGCAAACCAGAGGCTTTGCAGGGTATCTTTAGCCGTGCTCATTTGCGCGTGTAATTGCACCACCCACTGTAACTGTAACTAAAGTTAAAAATAGAGACGGCTAGGTAATACAATTGTTAAGACGAAACAGTGGCGGCTGAGCTCTGAACACGTTTATACTTAGCTTTAAAGTTAAGCCATCTTTATTTATCTTTTGGATACCATTAACTTCCCCGTAAATAGACACTTTTTTGCGACAGCCACCAAGGATCATAAGATTACGTACAGGTACAGTTTAAGCTGGACGAGGATTTAAATAAATACTATTAAATGAAATACAAACAAAGATCAGCAAATCAGGATTTTGTGCGATTTTTTAGGCGCAGTTTTTTCGCACAAACAATAAGTGAAAGGAATTCGTAAAACGGATTGAATTAACTTATCTGACGCTTAAAAAGTTTGTTCAAGGGATTACGGCTCCTATTTCGTAGAAAACTTTCCTTTATTATTGAATTTGTTAGACGAATATTATATCTGTATAGCATCGGAGCCAGTCTGAGCCAATTGTGGGTTTAAGTAAAAGACATACTCGAGCACAGAGCTTGGTAGGTTATTCTTGCTGATAACCTGGGCACAGTGGAAGCTGCCCGCGATTCTCTTTTGTTTCGTATCTTATCCGATTTTAATTACGGGCGTAGAGAAATCTTGTTATTCCTTAAAGGGATATGACTGCTCCGAGCTAATTTACTATCGTCCCTTGCACGATTTTATGTTCTCAATTTTATTTTATTGCTTTTGGTTCATGGGATGTAGGCATAGCAGATGCATGGCAATACTGATTCGTAAATCAATATTGCCATGTATCATAAATATTTTTGAACTTATTAATGATAATAATCCAGTATGAATATAACTGATTTTCTTTTATTGTCTATTACAGAATCATCTGTGGGAACGGGAGCCGGTTGCTTCCCTGAAGGAGCTATGGTGTATACAGAGAAGGGTCCTCGCGATATCGCCACGATACGAAGAGGAGACAAAGTGCTGGCAGCTGCTGATGATGGCAAAATGATTTATTCCGAGGTATGTAGACAGACGCCATTAACCAGAACCACATATAATATGAGAATACTGCTAATATAATGCAGACAGACTTAATAACCCTCCAAAGGAAATGTACTTAAGCCTCATAGTTTTGAAAATTAAGCAAGAAGTAAGTAAATGTTTCTCATTAGAGTAGTTGTTTTCATAAAGTTATTGTCATATTTTCAGGTGTTGACATTCATCGACCGCGATCCGAATACAACGCGACAGTTTATCGAAGTGACTGCAGAGAACGGAGTGAAGATCACGACGACGTCGTCGCATCTGCTGCTACTGGCGGCCGCCGACGGCTGGCGAGAGGTCTTCGCCGCCAACGTCGGGGTCGGCGATGTGCTGCTGACGCGGGGGCCGGCCGACGTCATGCGGCCGTCCCGCGTCGTGAGCACCCGCATGCTGAGGAAGCGCGGGGTATACGCGCCGCTGACGAGGACCGGTACCATCATCGTAGACGACGCGCTGGCGTCGTGCTACGCGCTGGTGCGGAGCCATTCGCTGGCGCACGCCGCCATGGCTCCACTGCGCTGGATGGCGCGGTGGAGCGCCTCCAGCGAACTCCCCCGCGGAGTCCACTGGTACGCCAACGCTTTGTACTCGGTCGGGGACTTTGTGCTACCGTCTTCGTACAGGTATCGCTAGCAGTGAGAGTGCTGACAATAAGTGGTCGCTGTGAGTATTACCGCGCGCGGGACGTGCACAAGGACACTGTTGTAAATATCGGTCGTGTAAATAGTAGAGTGAGTATGACAGACTACGATATGTAAATACTTAGGTCGCGAACATTAAAATGTTTAATATACATACGCTCGTCGTTAACGGGCTTTACTTACCCTCATTGGAATTTATTTATTAAGTAGTTTTAGGAACTTTTTGCAAATTTTGCATATTACTTGGTTAACTTACGAATATTTTTTGTAAATTGTATCGGTATTGTTATTCTGCACAATGCAGAAATACTTAAATGTATGCGCTTATGTTATTTTAAGTTACTGTATAAAGATTATGAATAAAATTAATTCACTTCTTTAGCAAATCCGAAGAATAATATTTCTGTAATGCAATGGTTTTGATTGCAACAGTGCACAGTACTAGTTCGTACTCTAGGTACGACATTCAGCTGTACGGTAACCAGACATTCCATAACTCTAATCCTTTGTCTACTTACACACGTTAGAAATGATGAAATTGTGATCTTGGTACCTAAAAACGTGCCTTAAGATTTTTTATTTATTGTTATTTATAAGCTAGGTGTCTATTTATGAATTGACGAAAGTATTTAGGTGTAACTTATTCTATTATGTCCGATACCGTCTTTATTTCCTAAGTTTCTAACTATTTATTTAATATTCTTCATCTTGAAAGTTTCATTTTCAACGTTTGACATCGTAAAATATTTTCTTTCCAACCTTTTTTATTTTAACAATAGTTTTTCTGAATCCTTGACTTGATGGAAATAGTAATAATATACAAGAACGCAGTACTCTGTGCTACTGTAGTATTGTTGGACATTAATTATTCTTGTCGACGTCACGTTGGAGCGTCACCACTTCACAGAGCGGCGACTTATAGATCATTTGTTAGATCTTGAACTGAAGTATGGGTTCCTATAGATTGAATTTAGTGGAATGTTGTAAGACTTGTGAGTGCAACGATAATTTTTAGAAATAATTTCTAGGACAAAAATTGTTTGAATTATTTATTATTCACATCTATGCTAATTGCTAAATGATTGATGTCAGTGACAAACGTTTACTAAAACTCTATATAATAAAATAGTGATTAGTGCTTATGTAGACGATACTAACAAATTTTATAGGTACATACATAAATCGGAAAGCTTTAACTAATATTTGGACAATACATTTATGCCATATTAATATAACTTAGTTTAAAAAACTAAACCTTACACAGTGGATGTAACAGTGCAGTCCTTTAAGTGTCATCAATAAAGATTTTTATTTATAATTTGATATCATAATATGTTGACAGTCCCTGTGGCATGAAGTAGGCTTGTGTGGATCTTGTTGTGTTCGAATATAACATAGTTTTACATAATTATCATAATACTTTACTTACCATTATTATTTTCCTCTTTATCAAATAGTATAATCATGGTCATTTAGTTTACTAACACCCGTTACAGTAACTGGATATTTATTTTCGTTTTTTTTTTTAATGAGATGAAAGTACTGACAGATATAATAATCTGTTTGTGCTTATATCACGAGTGTCGATGTTCCCAGTGTTCGTTTTAATGTTAAATAGGAATTAAGTACTTACCAACCTACCAATCACATGATTCGTCTTAACAAGCAAAAATGTAAAACACAAATACTGACTTACTATTCAGTTGTATGTCATTGTGACGTCAGAATGTAGGCGACATTATGGATTTAGCAATTCCTTCATAAAATGTTGGTAATTTTGGTATTTTTTTTTAATCAAACAGTGTAATTACCTTTCTACATATTTGTACCACTATTTTGTAACGTAACTTTAGCTTATTTCGTACAGCTGACACTTTTTGCTGTCTCCATGCAAGAATAAACTACCTTAGCCATACGAGTCAAGCTTTTAAACTAACTTAGCTCTTGGTTTGCAAACGGCTTTTCACATTATATCCATGACCACACCACCCCGGCTTTGTATAGGTGTAAATTATATGCACAAACCTTCCTCGTTTTAATTGTGAAAACTGCATTTAAATCCGTTCCGTAGTTTAGATAGATAGATTTTTTTTGATGCAACACAGAAAATTAACGGACAAAAGCACAATACAATTACAAAACTAAGCACAAAAAAGTAACAAAAAACTAAAAAATGAAACATCAATGTTACGAGTACATTAAACACCTAAACACTTTGTTTTGTGAGACAAACAAATAAGAAATAGCAGAGTGCGGTGTGCGCTTCAAGTCTGCGTAAAATGGGGCCCAACTCAGCATGTGTCATACCTGACGCTGCGCTGGTATTCTGCTGGGTCCCTGTCGTGGCATACGGATGTCGAGCTGAATTTGTGGAAAAAGTGCTATTTGGTGAAGGTGTTTAGGATGAGTTCAAAAATAAACACACAACAGAAACGATTTGATTTTATACAATGTATGTATACATTTTAAATTATAAAGGTAAATATAAAAAATTATAATATTATAAAAATATAGATCGGTATTGACATAAAAATAATTAATCTAATGAGAATATAGTTTGAATATATTATTGCCGGTAACGGTGGATTTATGTTTGCTCTTATCCAAAAATAGATCTGTTATCATTAATTTCATGTACTTTTAGCAAAGTTTGCAAGATATAATCAATGCCCGATTGATCTTAATTATCCTAAGAGTCACAGATGAGTGTAAGATATTGGGCGTTCGCCCAAAAGAATAGTATTACTTGATTTTTTCAATCTTTTTCCTGTAATTCCTTTTTTATTAGTGTGTGGCGAAAGGTTCGTTACAGCATGTGACTTTTTCGTGTGTTACTTTTACCTCCTTATTCATTCATCATCATTTCAGCCGAAAGACGTCCACTGTTGGACATAGGCCTCCCCCAAGTGTCGCCATTATCTAATGCTAATTATTTTATTTTAGTCCCGATAACAACTTATTTTTATTTTGTAATATTAGATTCCGGTAAGGGATTAGATATTATATCTTTTAAGTTTGGACTTTCTGAGAACGTCTATTATGGTAGAAACTGTACATTTTGGAGAAAAAAACCAAAGTATTGTTACGGTGTGACGAGGTGTTAGAAACTAAATGACGAACTAAGTAACTCAAGTTGATAAACAGAAGTGTTATCGATCCAAAAAGCAGCACTGCCATCATCTTTTTTCCAAAAAAAAAAAACAATTTATTCTTTAAAACCAACTTTTTTATGGTATTGCTGATATGTTTTCTGCGCTTCTGTTGTGGTGCTCAGGAAAATTTAGTGCATATGAACTTATATGATACTTAAATCCATAATAATATAACGTAAAGCTCCTAAATTCAATTTACTTAACCATTAAACTACGTGATATAGCTCTTTGTAAATTACATTGATACGTAATAATTATGCTTTTACACACTTTTACACTATTTATTTATTGACGTTATATTTGTATTAATATAAAAAGCCTGTCTCCACGAGTTAATGTATAATGGAAAAAGATATATTTTAGAGCTTCTTGTAAAGAAAGAAAATGTTGAGGACATTATTTGATGTACCACTGTCGTATTATCAAAATGTATTATAATATCAAAATAAATAAAATGTTGGCTTTGTGGACATAGTTTTTGTTTTATTTGCAATGGTAAAATTTACGAAAATTCTGGTTTTCGTCTGAAAAATTGCATTTACGAATGACATTATTGTAAAAATACATAAATCGCTGATGGATAATGTGGATGTGTTATGTACCTACCATAGTACCTACTATACTTTACGTATTATTAGGTCAATCCTAATATCAGGACAACTCTGTTAGGATTGAAAATCTATTAACGATGTTGATGGTTGTCTATCGGTTTCCTGTATCTAACTCACATTAATAATTAAATTCATTGCAATATACATATGTATAGTATGTATTTCTTAGGGTTCCGTACCTCAAAAGGAAAAAACGGAACCCTTATAAGATCACTTTGTTGTCCGTCCGTCTGTCTGTCTGTCCTCTTTATCTTGGGAACGCGTGGAGCCGATCGAGTTGAACTTAAAACCATATACTCAGGTCTGCGTCCCTTGAAGCTGTGAAAAACTCAAACATCTGAGTTAACGGAAAAAAAAGATACGGCCGTTTATGTCGTAAAAAACGTGTATTTCGACACTGTCAAGGTAATCAAAATTCATAGGGTGCTTCCCGTAGACCTAGAATCCTGAAATTTGGCCTGAAGCAAGATCTCATAACACAAGTATAGGAAAAAATCTGAAAACTGTAAATTTGTAGTTAGGTACGTCACAAAAAAACATTTTTTGCGATTCGGAAAATCTTCGAAACTCAATTCGGTAATTGAACTGTTTTCATTGGTATGTTTGTACGGAACCCTCAGTGCGCTAGTCCGACTCGCACTAGCTCAGTTTTTAATAAACGTTTACCCACAGTAGGAATTTCTTCAGTAGGTGCATTCCGAAACACTTAATAATAAAATGACCCCATCGCCGTATCTCTACGTTGACATCGTGGTGGGGCTTGCGCGCTCCAATAAACCCTAGGTCTGTACCGGTAGAGTTTGCTTTGCCGTAACATACCTAGGGTCAGGGGCCAGACTAAGAGAGATACAATTCGTAGGGCAGTTTTGTGGTGAACTGATGGGCATTAGCGAACCTACGGACCCGATCTCCCGGGAGAAATCTTGTTCCTCATCTCCGGCTTGCCATTGTTGAACGGTCGTAATGAACACTGACAAAAACGGAGCTCCCACCTCCCCACCTCTCTCTTGCCTTTATTGGCTGGCTTGAGTGGATATTCGCAAGAGCAAATGTGCTCAGGAGAAGGATGTATAATCCAGTAAGATGCTGGTAGGGATCTTGACCGTACTTCCGGGATTATCCTGATAGCCGTGGTATACCTCTCCGCTCCTGAAGCACCTCAGGATATGTTGCCTTCTTGTTGCTACGTCACTTCGTGCTAGCGACCGTTTTTGGGAGCCCATTTATTGAGTGTGCAAGTCATCCCCTGTCTTTTTATCGATGGAAATTAATAACATTGTTCAGGCAGGGGCCATAGTCTTAACATAGTTTCTGGTAACCAGCCCACTTACGACTACAAAAACCATAGCCCTATATCTTAGTTTTCCGTATGTCGCATTAGTTTCTCATTAACCGGGGGTTGTCCTTGGATGGACTAGCATAGCATACAGGGATAATCGCCGGTTGGTACCACGTTCCATTAAAAGCGTATAAGGGGCCTCTGCGAGTTGGTTTCGACTCCTCGTATGCCTTCCAAAGGTCCAGGACCCCAGGGTTCTGAGATATAATAACTCATAAATAATAATAATATTTTTTATTGCAATTTACACACAACATATACACCGACAGAAAACTATTTTTATATATGTAACAACATGTTAACGTACACAAGACACCCAGACCCGGACTAACTATTTGTAGGGAATATAATTATTTGTTCTCCCGAACTGGGATTGCACCCACGATACGTAGTAGAACAGCCATTTTCTAAACCACTGCGCCAATCGTACCGTCGTGTCTATTAACCAACAAATTATGGAGTAAATATAGGTAAACAGCTAAAAGTTACAAGCCGGAGGATACACATGTACCGATTAATTTGTTGGTAGCAATTAAGTTATAATTTATGTGTTATTGTGTGGTATATTATGTTAATGTAAACATTATGTTAATTGCCATACGAAAGCATTATATTAACCTTGTTTTTATTAACTTCAGGTTAGATTATTTACTTGTAAAATAGACTGTTGCTCCGTGTTCATGCTACCGTTGTTCAGAGTCAACATTGTGTGGACATTATTTAACAAAACGTTGTGTTAACATTGTATGGACCGCCCGGAGGACACGGTGGAGGCAATCGGTGGCAGCGACCTCTCGCGCCGGGTTCGGGCTATGGTCCGGAGCGAGGAGGAATGGCAGGCGGTCTCCTCCTTCTGCGAAACGTAATGCTAGCGAAGGAGGAGGCTGCACGCGTGAGGGAACGAACGTCCTCACGTTTTAGCCACGGTAGACGCGAGCTTGCGAATGTCGAGCAATGGGTAGCTCGCCGTCCGGCCATCCGGTAATCGACTGGACCAAGCCCAGTCATCAACAGCGCGTAGTGATCCACGCGTTCCGCAAAGAGATGTCAGCAAATCGTAGGGGCCCAGCAGGACTGATGCCCGCTAGGACCACGGGGAATTTCTGAAATGGAAACCCGTAGGTAGTCCTAGAACGCAAAGGGCAATTGAAGGATACAGGTGTGGTTTTAGTCATTAAAAGCAGTAAAAGTCTGACACGCTCACCCGCTCCACCCAAAACGGGAGAAGTCATTGGATGATTTCCCAGCTTAAAAAAAAACCGGTTCAGAGTCAGTGTCAGAAGGCGTTTTAAAGCTTTACATTGTTTAAATTATTTCATCACCACTACCTACTCACAAAACGGTAAAGGAAAACATCGTGTGGAAATCGGCATGTCTTAGAACCAAAAATTCGAAGACCTCCACCAAACCGTACTGGGCCTGCGTGGCGGATTACAGCCCATCATTCTTTCTCTTTCCCATAGAGAAGAGGGCTCTCGAAGATTTTTCGAATCGCAAAAAAAGTATTTTTTTTTTGTGATGTAACAACGAACTGTTTTCAGGTTTATTTCCTATATCTGTGCTATAATGCTAAATTTCAGGTTTCTGGGTCAACGGGAAGTACCCTATGAAGTTTGATTCCATTGAGAGTGTCGAAATATACGTTTTTTGCTACATAAACGGCCGTTTTTTTTTGTTAACTTAGAAGTATGATTTTTTCACAGCTTCAAGGGACTGCAGACCGTATATGGTTTTAATTTCAACTCGATACCTCCACGCGTTCCCGAGACAAATGGACTTGACAGACAGACAGATTGACAGACAGACAGACGGACAACAAAGTGATTCTTTAAGGGTTTTGTTTTTTTCCTTTAAAAGGTACGGAACCCTAAAAAAAAACCACTAAAAAGTTCAAAATAACTTTAATTTCGGAAATCGGTGTTAAATAACAAACAGAAAAAACTACACCACCACAGAAACACCGATTCCGAAATTAAAGTTATTTTGCACTTATTAGTGTTTTTTTTACATTGAAGTCGGTTGTATTTTTTTGTAAAAAGTTAATTTTTTACCAAAAATAATATTATAAATAGGGTTTGTTCGTTGGAAGTAATCTCGGGAACTACGGAACCGATTTTGAAAACTCTTTCACCAGTATAGTGCTATGTATACAATACAATAGTAGCTATAGCTTATATAAATTTCTAATTAAATTTTGGTTCACCAAATGTTTGAGACCGCCTGCCACTCCTGCTCGCTTCGGACCATGGCCTGTACCAAGGCCCGGCGCAAGAGATCGTTGCCGCCGATCTGACCACGAGGACAGGGCGGTGCTCTGCCCAGGTAGGGCACACCTCTTCCATGTACTCCACCGTGTCCTCCGGGCGGTCCACACAGTGGTGGCATTACTTCCGCACGAATCCGGTGCAGGGACTTCCAGAACTGACCATGAGAACCTGCGTCATGCAGAAGGTGAGGACGCCGTGAGGTCTTTCCAGCCACTCTTCAAAGTGGGGACTTAGCGCCATAATTATGGCGTGCCCAGCACTGGGTTACGATAGTCGCTGTCGCCATTCTACCATGAGATCCCGCCGGAAAAGTAATTACGTAGTAAGTAGTAGTAGTAAGTACCTACCCTATGAATTTTGATTCCTTTGAGAGTGTCGAAATATACGTTTTCTGCGACATAAACGGCCGTATCTTTTTTTTCGCTACCTAAGCTTGATGTTTTCACAGCTTCTAGGGACCGTAGACATGAGTATAAATGTGGTTTTAATTTCAATTCAATACCTCCACGCGTTCCGGAGATAAAGGGTTTTGACAGACCGACAGACGGACAACAAAGTGATTCTATAAGGGTTCCGTTTTTCCTTTGATGTACGGAACCCTAAAAACCTCCATTGCGCATAAAACTGCTGAAAAAGACTTCATACTTTTCCTCTTATTAATTTCCACAGTCTTGACCTAATTTTAAATTCTCATAAATAAGGCAACCCGTTGGAACGACAATACGTTCTTGACTTTGATTTAGAATCCAATTTCCAGCGATTTTTTCCGGGACAATATCAAAGGCTCTGCGACTGAATAGGTATGCTTTATTATCTCGTTAAGCCCAAGGGCCCGAAAAACCCTTTTGACATAAATGAAATAGGTAATCGTATTGTTTCTGCCAAGGATATTATACACGTGCGATTATCCTTATTAGTTTCACATATAGGATACTTATTGGGGGTGTGGGCGAAGCAGTAGGTGTAAGTGTAGTGCAAAAATTATTCCGCCATAATACACTCTTACGTGTGCCTCTAGTATCAACAAATTATAGATATAATAGTGTTGTTATACGTGCAAGTTAACAGTTCAATAATATATGTAAGCTACTACTAAGCAGCATGACTTGGATCCCTTTGTAGTGTGACGTTAGCCAGAAGACACATAAGCAGGGGCGCCGGCTTTTAGAAAACCTCATGAGTGCTCATGCTCATTTGACGGACTCGAAAAAGTGGCGAAGTGTGAGAAGAGAAATACACACTGGTCGACCGACAAATAAATAAATGTCCTACTTACATACTGCGTACTTAATTCATTAACGCTCAGGCGGTAGCCGGCGCCCGGAAGCCATTGTCTTACTATTGTGTCTCTAATTACGCACGTCAAAAGGTTAATTACTAATTATGTTTGATAAAAATATAGAATGAAACCATAATATAAAAATGAAACTAGTTTTTATTATCCAGAAATATTATAATTTATACGTAACCTGAAAGGCGATTACTGATCTGTTTCTTGATGTCTATTCTCAGGGATGCTCGGCACCCACTGTATATTTCTGATGGGTGCTCGAGTCCCCGAGCGCCCATGGAGTCGGCGCCCCTGCGCATAAGCCTCAGATTTTTAAAGTAACCTAATTATTTCCTTATTTTTCTGTAATGTTTTAAACCCTTGAATGTGGCTTTGTGTATCTAACCGTAACCCTTTAATAAGTTTATTGTGTTTAGGTCTGTTTATGCTCACTTCTCAACATTTTAAGTCTGTCACTATACGTGAGGATTTGTAATTGGCTGGCTGTCGTCTATGATTGTTTTTCTTTTAATCAGTTTTTTTTTGTAAGCTGTAAGTCCTCCAAGCTGTAATAAATAAATAAAATGATTTTATTGAATACTAGCTTCTGCCAGCGGCTTCGCCAGCGTTAAAATAGGTTACTACATACAAACTTTGGACCCCCGTTTCAACCCTTTAGGGGATGAATTTTGGAAAATCCTCTCTTAGTGCTCGCCTACGTCATAACAGAAAGATTATCGCAATATTTCACGTTCCTAGTCCCAGTAGTTTCGACTGTGCGTCTATATGTCAGTCAGTCAGTTTTTCCTTTTATATATATAGACTAATAAGTGAGACTTTTTAGACTATACTATGTTGTAAGTTTGTGTGTGGAGGGAAATCTCTGAAACTACTGAACTCATCCTGAAAATCCTATCACTAATATGTAACTGCACTAAAGCCTGAGTACTTTATATAACATCACGCTACGACCGATTGGAGCTTAGCGATAACCAAATACGTTGGTGAAACCATTGGGGGGTTAACCCATGCCATACCCCATACCACAGCTAGTATACAGTAAAATTATTTTACTGTTACTTTTTAAAATAAGTACATAAGAAGTTCAAACATTCACTGATTACTTTCCTTCCGGCGTCTAAGACAAATCGTTTCTCCTGGATTCAACGAGCTTCGCTGTCTCTTTTTTTATCTGATGGTTGCCAACGTCGATATCATTTTTCAGGACACTGTGGCGAGTTTGACCCAAAATAATATAACTTCATCATCGTCTTTTGTTCATCGTCGTTCACGAAAAGGAGAGCCTTTCAATTAAAAATAAAATACCTACAGTGTGGAAAACTCAGCGCCAAATACTTACAAGGAAAATAAGTTCCAAAAAGTAAGATAAAGGAACAGTGATTGATCGTATTTTACTCAAAATAAATATTACGTTGTACGACCCTTTTAGCTATCTGTTTTTCCAACCAGTATATATTTTATTAGATAGTAAATAAATGGTACTTAACGTATCGTATGAGAAAACTTTGTCATGTTTATTACTGATTAGCGTCACCGTCAGACCACTAAACTGTCCCAGTGGGAGTCGTTTAATATTATTTTTCTGGTACACTACACAAACAAATAAACTGAGTTGCGACAACTCTCAACTAAGTTACATTATTAGTTTCTTACAATTCCGTTTTCCTTGGCGCTTCCTGTTCTAAATAAACAATTATTCTATTAAATTGTAAGGCTGAGACCTCAGACGACCTATTTGATAGGATATTTTTTTTTAGGGTGACAATATAGGGCTGCGGAAATATTCGAAAGAGTCACCGCAGCCCTGAAACGCAAAAGGCAACCGAAGCTACACAGGTTTTTGGTAAGTGACAGCCTGACATGCCCTCTCGCTCCATCCAAAGTAGAAGAAGTTATTAGATGAATTTCCACCACAAAAAAAAAAATAGGGTGACAATATATCCACGACGCCTACCGCGAGGGCTGGTTCGAGAGGCATGAGAGACGAGCACCTGGGTGGGTTTGCCCAGCTGTGGAACAGTATAGATTATTAAATAAAGGTTGTAATACACTAACTATATCAGCAAGAAGCACACTACTTACCAAAAAGACGGTACAGTAAATGGACAGCTAACTGATATTGAGGAAATGGTGACTATAATTATGAATATGAGGGTGTATAGTACTCGGTCTGGCCAAGAAAATAAATTCAAAACAAAATCGTGACATTAACTATATTATTCTACCTAATTACCATCAAGGTCAAAACACTACTTCCTTCGTACAGCCCGTTGAAAAAAAATGAGTCTTCCTTAGAGTTTGAAAATTTTAAATGTCCAATTTGCTCAATATGCGACAAATAACGTCGCATTACTTGACAAATTAAGATGTGTCTGCCATGCATTATAAACCATCTGAGACCTTGATTAAAGAGTCTATTATAATACTTTACTTACTGTAATGTAACTGTACTACTATAATTAGGTACTCCACGCGCGCTTCAAGGAGATGTCAGCAACTGTAGGGGCCCAACAAAGTCTAAGCCTACTGGGGCCAAGGGTCTGATTCTGAAAGGAAGACTCGGCCCTGGTACGAAAGGCAACGAAGGAACTGGAGTGGGTTTTTAGACAGTAAAAGTCTGACACTATCTCCCGCTTCACTCAAGAGCGGGGGATATCATATGATGATTTTCCCACCGGAAAAAGACTACTATAATTACTTTTTTTTAAATAAAACTTTGCCACATACTAGGAATAACTCCTCTCTCCTTGGTGCGTTTACAAACATTTAAAATCACATACAAAATTGTCGCAGATGTTTCAAACTTCGCACCGTTTACTAGTCTGAACTAAATAACGTTGAAAGTTTTTATTTTAAGAATTTGTGTCCGGCCAAGTACTGTAGGGATCGGAGACAACGAAAAGAATTATTTGTGTGTTAGTGTAGGATCTATTCCTACGAATGTAATCTTTCCCATCATTATTGAAAATCACCCGCCACTGCCGGCCTGACTGACATCTTGATTCTTATCTCATAATATTCTTTCTATTAAAACTCGATTTAGTGTTTATTTCTAACTACACTACAATTGCTATAGGATGGTGCGGGTGACAGCTGTTGGATTCATACAATGTACCTACCTATCCTTTTCTCTCATCTTAAAGATGCATATTTTCTGACTGCTGTTCTGGCTGCCTGGCCTGTTGGTCTAGTGGTTAGTGGCCCTGACTGCTATGCCGGAGGTCGTGGGTTCGAGTCCCACCCAGGACAAATGTTTGTGTGATAAGCACAATCATTTGTTATGTGTCTGGGTGTAATTTATCTATAATATGTATGTATTTAGAAATATTTAAGTATGTTTATCAGTTGTCTAGTACTTATAACACAAGCTCTGCTTAGCTTGGGACTAGATGGCGTTGTGTGATACTTGTGTGATTATTATTTCTTTATTCATTCAATATACATATTAATTAAATTTTTAAATATTTTTTTAACAAAATCATATAAAAAAAACATTTAAAAATATAAAAAATAGTAGTGATTATTATTATTATTATTTTCGTCCTGCTGTCATCCTACCCATGCTATGTATTTTAAATAGCTTTTGCCCACGACTTCGTCCGCGTGAATATCCGTTATGTTATAGCGGATGCGAAGTCGAAGTGGCAGCCAGAAAATAAAGTATGTCTTTTCTTTGGGTTCAAGCAGTAAGCTTGAACCCCAAGAAAAGTGCCAAATTTCATCAAAATTAATTCATTCGTTTAGCCGTGAAAACGTAACAAACAAAATTACTTTCACATTTATATATAATATTAGTAGGTAATGGTTGTGCCATACAATATAAACCATGTAAAGAGGTCTTAATGAAAGAGTCTCTGCAATACTTTTCAATCCACGATCGTAATTATGATCATGATCAACTGTAAATGACAATTGTATTTTTGTCATTTAATAGACCTGATTTTAACAGGTATCCTCGACAAACGTACGGATAGAGTTAACGAGAAACCCGGTACAATCTCGTTTCGAGACGTAAATCCAACTGGTGTTAGAGATTTCGTGGAAATTCGTAGACAATCGTCTACGAATTTCCTACGAAAATAGATATTGTGTGAGGAAACCCTAACTCTGGAACTAGGTACTTGTACCTCAGGCTGTTCGAACTTCAAAGTAAAGTATTTGTGAATTCATTTGTAGCGTCGTCTCCCCGTTGCTTTGTGTTTATTCTAATTATTTCTTATGTGTTTGATTACACTAGTTACTACCTAAATAACAATAATAGCGTAGCGACCCACCACCGCTTCTTATGGATTTTAGAAATCTTTGAATTTCTCGAATTTTTCCATTAAAATGTACTTGTATTCGTCGGCCACATCATCGCTTATCATCAGGTGAGATAGTGGGCAAACGCAAGCCTATTAATAATAAAAAAGTATTTTAATAAACCAAAACCTTTCTCATGTCTATAATAATAATAATATAATATAATATTCCACAACTATCACACAACGAAAACTATAGGTGAAAACTGCATAAAAATCCGTTCAGTAGTTTTTCAATTTATCACAAACGTACACACAGACATACGGTGGGGACTACGTTTTATAATATATAAGGATACCTACCTATGTATACGAATAACTATTTAAAAAATATAAGGATACCTAGTTATTTATACGAATAACTATTTATAATATGTAAAGATGCCTACCTATGTATACGAATAACTATTTACTACTAAATTTAACTACGTTTATAACATGTACGAGTATATGCAAAAACAAATATTAGGTATCGAAATTTTTCTCGACATCGCTGTCATCCGGAAACGTGCTCAGAAGACGAACAGCATTACCACGTTGAATTGCAATGCTGATTGACTACATCTCCTTTCTGAAGCCTAAAACTGTAACTTGCTATCTTGTCTAGATGTTACAGTAACTACAGATTTTTGGAAAAAGACTAGGTAAATAATAAATGCATGAATCTAATAAGGAATCAAAAAAATTTGAAAAAATATTATCTGATATCATGCCTGAAAAGGTAGATAGAGTTTTCCAGTCAAGATTTCTTTTAGCCTATTTTTGGATTGTCATCAAACAACAACTGCTGTAGGCGGCGTGAAAGGAAGTGTCAGATTTTCACTGACTAAAACCCACCCTGTGTGTGTATGTTCCTTCAGTTACCTTTTGCGTACTAGGGTCACTCCTTCGAACAATCCTGCAGCCTTCTCTTTTTAAGTCTATGGAGCCTATAGCTGATTCTTCTTAGTCAAGATTGTAGTGCATGTGTCATTCTGGTCTTGCGCCACTGCTTCTCTCATGATTCAACGAGATGCAGCTCTGTGTTTGGCGGCTTGAAAGTTGTCATTGATGCTGAAGTGTGTCGCATTACAGATTTGATGAGGTCATCCACTGTGTTGAAGAGCGCCCACAGGATCTTTTGCCCTCGACTTTTCCTTACACCACTAATCGTTCCACGATACGAATTTGCACTGCCAACGATAATCTCTTTTTGATATTGAGTTCTTTCAGGATTTTCGGTGCGCGGTCCATGGGATTCTGAGCATGCATCTTCAGCACCACATTTGTTGATTAAGAAGCTTATACCTTCTCATAGCTAACTAGAATACTTGTATAAGGACGACCACCAATATTCAATTTTCGGTTTGTTAAGATACGAGTATATACATCGACTATACACATTGCTCGCAGAACAGATGGCCAATGGAGACGAAAGGTTCTGCAATGGCGACCACGTACCGGAAGACGCAGCGTTGGAAGGCCTCCCACAAGGTGGACCAATGACGTGGTGAGGGTCGCGAGAATCCGATGGATGCAAGATGCACAGGACCGATCATTGTGACGACACTTGGTGGAGGCCTATGTCCAACAGTGGACGTCTTTCGGCTGAAATGATAATATACATCGACTTATATACGTTGGATATCTAGGTATGTGATGGCTTGGTTGGCGCAGTGGTTGAGCGATTAACTGCTGCGCTGTGTGTCGAGGTCTCAATTTCCGTACATAACCAATATCTAGATCATGTGTACGTGAGTTTACAAGTTTGAGAACGTACCCACGAAACAGGGGTAATTCCTACTGTCGCTACACTAGGAATTACACCTGTATTCTCAAAAAAAAAAAAAAATATGTGAAGTGCAATTCAGTCTTCTATAAGCGTTAACTAGCTTTCTGTTTAATATAAGAATTTTAGCTGTTCTTCTTATAAAGAACTTATTAATGAAATCGAATTACACTTATTCTTCTCGTCATCGTGATAATTTTGTTCAAACCGTACCGGAGATATTTCTTGGTACTATGAAATTTTAGTTCAACGTACAGTTTCACATCTGAGACAAAATTCGTTTCCCAGAATTTATTTTGTGCTAAGTTACTTATTGAGATGGATCTTTGGAAACCATGTAATACTAAGTTTACAATTTAAGTATTTTGATTATTTAATTTAAGTAAAATAGAATTATTATTTTTATTTGAAATATCTCATCATCATCATCATGGGCCTCCCCCAAGCGTCGCCACAACGACCGATCCTGTGCGTCTCGCATCCTTCGCATTCCCGCGATACTCACCATCACCAGGTCGTCGGTCCACCTTGTGGGAAGCCTTCCTACGCTGCGTTTTTCGGTGCGCGGTCGCCACTCTAGTACCTTTCGGCCCCATCGACAATCCGTTCTACGAGCAATGTGCCCAGCCCACTGCCACTTAAGTTTGGCGATTCTACGGACTATGTCGGCGACCTTGGTTTTCCTGCGGATATCTTAATTCCTGATGCGATCACGCATTTGAAATATATATTATTTATTTATTGTAGACGCCTACCACAGTGTTGTCTTTTCTAACCCAAAGGCTGACTAGTAGAGAATACCTTGTTGCATTAAGAGGCGGACTTAAGAGCATTCATCCGTTAAAACCACGCAGAAGCCAAAATCAATGATTTCCGACGGACAATATAACAATAATGTGTTTAATTTCTAGATAAGATATTGACGTCATATTATTGGGAATTTCATAATCTAGTGTAAAATCCAAAAACATTTTCAAATGATCGTATAGTTTTCCCATTAGAACAGTTCTTATCCAAGCCGTTTTTAAAACTAGCGGTCGACGGTGTACGCAGATGCGAGATAGTAGTTAAACCGTGTATGGTAAACTTACAACATTTTACTTAAAAAAAAAATGATAACATTGACTAGTGCATGGCCCAAAAAAAAACACGATTGCTGTAAGTTTTCATTCAAGAAAAGTAATCTCAAAACTGTCATTTTTAGCCGTTTTTGGAGATATTAAACGTGTTAGTTTAGGATAATATATGAGGCATTTTTGTTTTTTTTTAGACTTATTAATTGAACGCATTTACGATCTATGACATGGTACAATAATTTTTTTAATAACTTATTTGTTTACACTACAATTAATTATTTAATATCACTATATAATAGACGCGAAATCGCGTCAGCGCTTTGTACCGGCCGAGGTCTTTCAGATTTTTAGTCTTTCTATTCTACAGTGATACTAAATAATTAATTGTATTGTAGTGCACATTATTGTTATATTTTCCGTCGGAAATCATTGATTTTGGCTTCTGCGTGGTTTTAACGGATGAATGCTCTTAAGTCCGCCTATCTTCATTTCGATTTATATAAGTATGATTTACATTTTAAAATAATTCAATAAATATTTTAAAATATATACGAATATAAAAAATATTATCCAGCCGGTCAGAGACAACTCCAAGGTCTTTTCGTCGTTATTTTTATTTTATTCATTAGGGACTAAAACAATATATGAGCGGTGTCTAGAAGCCGCCTTCTGAATAGACAAGCCCTTGATCCAGCGGCCTAGCGAGAGCCTCTTAAGATGTTGGTCGAAGCTCGTAGCTAAAGCTGCTGCGACTATCGGTTCAATTATCGTTGAATTCACAGCTAAATAAGATTATTATTATGCTAATTAACTCAAGATCCAGTTGTGAGGCTACTGGCAGTAAATATATTTAGCTTCGAGCTTATAAAGTTTTAAGAAAATTATAGCTCCGATATCAAAAACTTATTATTATTTTTATTGAATTTTAATTTATTAATTTTTAATTATATATTGAATATTGGAGTTTTTTAATGCATACCTATAATGATTTTAATTTGTGTTGTAATGTTTTAATTTATTAAATTTTGTATTTGTCTAATCTTTTGATCATATGGGAAAACCTACCTGAAATATTTTTAAATATCAATAGAACAATGCCAGACAAATGTAACTATGTACCAGAACGCAAAAAATGTAATTAAGCTTTCAATTCGACTTAGGGTTGGAATTCTGTCTTATACTGTGATAGACTTGCTTTTTTGAGATCTAATAAAATGTATGGGTACACCTAATCTTCATTAGTGTGGTTTGGTTTATAAGTTTTATTAACCCGTAGTCTTTTCAAAGTATATTATAGATGATATAGTAACTAAACGGATTTCCAAATCCTTTAATTAGAATCCATACGTTAGCAAATTTTCTATTGCCTTATTGGAAAACGCTTTATTTTTTTTAAATTTTACTCCTTCCCTAAACAAAAGCCCATCGTAAATAAAAGAAAATTGAATGTTCCAGAAGTTCGCAACACAGGGAACAGTAAGTAAAATATTTGAAAAACAGAATTTGACATAATCTGAATAAAGGATTTTGTAATAACATTCCATTTGGGAATTTTCTAATTACAGAATAAACGGGAAAATATTACCAAGAAGCCATATTGAAACCGTTTCCTTGGAAACTATATTTTTGTCGCTTTTACTCGATGATCGCATCTAGTTAATGCCTACTTTACGACTTCTATTTCCTGTTAGTAATTTAATTTTACTTCAAAATATCGTGCTTTACATGAGTTCCATTACGGTTCCTAAATTCACTCACAAAATGGTTGAGTCTTATAGTGCAGAGATGGATAACATTCATCTTATAGTAGTCGCCTCCATCCCGTTGCCAAACGCAGCGTAGTACTGTGGATCTATGTGAACGTTCATCAGTATTATTTCAGGCTCGAGTGGGAGCGCACGTTATTTTCCTGGATTTTATTTTTACAATTGTAACTGTTTAGTACTTTCAAACATCTGTTGAACCTGTAAATTAAATTGACAATAACTTTTCGGGTACTCGTTAATTTTTGCCGCCACGTTTAACACCGAATTAAAATCACTGCCAAGTTTTTATTGTAACTCTTTGATCCAAAAGTTTTTGTACCTAGTGAAATTACAAGAGATGCTATTAATTTAATAGACTGTACAACACGATGGTGATTTTTATGTACTCAGTGTATATAAGGTGAGTTTTGACATCTATCACTTGGTTGACATTGATGATTTTTTTACAAGTCACTGAATTTTCATAATCGGATTTTCTCTTTGAGCTTTCAGCCGATGTGTGTTTATCATGATAAATTGTGTACCGAAACATATTTTACATCATGCAAATGACAGTCTTTTTCGATGTCCTTTTTTGTATATACATATTACCTTACCTAATTTAAATGTGTAATTTGAAAACGTAATTAAGTACCCGTCTACCTAATTAGCATGTTTTTTACAGTGTTGAAAAAATGGCTAACATATGTTATTCTATGTCTGCGTAGCCAGTAAGTCTTCTTCCTGCACAAAAGTTTTAAGCATTTTATGTTCAAAAAGGCATAAATGATTAGTTTAGACTCTTGAGGGGGTGAGTAGGAAAGTAGGTACTTATGAATACTTACACACTTCAAATCTGTATGTTATTCTACAAGAGGATAGCTTTACGAGTGCCCATATTTATTTCAATAACGTATGTAGCCTTATTTATAAGTTTGGGAGGGGCACATATTTACTGCACTGTAAAGTTATGACCCGATTTTAGTTTCGTAACTTTATTTTTATGAGCAGCCTGTTTAAAATAGCTCATATAATATTATACGAGTTTTGTTTCTCAGCAGCTACATTCATGTTGCCTACACAGTTTTTTCCACGTTTAATTGTACTTTAAATATTACATATCATGTATGTTTCAAAATTCAATATCACGTAATATTGAATTTTGGAACATGCATTATGTATCAGACCAGATAATATTCAAGGTTAAAAATACAGTTTTATAATAAAAATCATATTTTACATAAGCAATCTATCAGCACTACCAGTCTTAAAATTAATGCATGAAAAGTTTTATGATTGGTGCGAAATTCGACGGATGTGTTTTTTTTTTTTTCGGTGAAAAAATCATCTTATGACATCCCCCACTCTAGGGCGGAGCGGGAGATGGTGTCAGACTTTTACTGACTAAAAACCCACTCCTGTTCCTTCGTTGCCTTTCGTACCAGATGTGTAGAACCTCGATGTATCTACAAAGATCAAACAAAAACACAGTAACGTCCGTGCATCGAACGTGAAACAGGTCATGCGATAGAACTTGCTTTACATACGATGCACGCTTACAATCAATTAGTTTCCATTCTGTACATACTTCATAACTGAATTTGACATGTAATTGATAGAGTTCAATTATGCGTCAAATTCAGCTATGAAGTTATGGAAACTTCAATCTTCTAACCGAGTGTTCATGCATGAATATACTAGAATTAGTATACTAGCTTTTGCTACCGGATTCTCAATTCAGGATGTTCTACATGTTTTCAAAATTTTATCAAAATATGTTCGACCGTTCAGGCTTTTCAGTTTATAATTTAATATTTTTAAGAACAGGGCGATGGCTAAGATACAGTGATATAATTAACTTGAGCATCAAATACACTATTCCGTGAAGGTTTAACAAGGAAGTCTACTCTTACTTAATTCGTACTGAACGAAGGAAATTAAGTCAATTAGAGGTTCTTGTGAAAGGGTTCGACCGAGTAAGTAGCAAGGCTGTGGCTATTTCTGTCACTAAGTATCTTTTCCTTGCTTTATAGTACTGTTTTCAAAGCTGTGGACACTTATGGCATAAACTTTTAGGTGTTGCAGTAATTAGAGGTGGCAACCTAGGGCTGTAGACCACAGTAGTGTACCATTGGTATAACAACCTTCACCGTCCAACGGCTGGACAAAGTCGTCCCAAATCCTTTCAGGTAATCTTTTCCTAAATCTCCTCAAATCAACCTTTGTGGCAGGTATAGAGCACCACCTCTTCTGAGGTCGGATGTTAGTTTTACTAGCCATATGGTAGGTATTCATTTTGCAAGAACGCAGTGACTTCACTGCGGGGTGCCAGATGAAAATCAGCGCTGGGTGTCTGACGCCCAGCAATTGTTAAGTTGGCGACCTTTTCGGTTCGGGCACGCTCAGCGCAATTATATTGTAAATCTGTACTTTTTTTTTGTTTTTGTGTTGTTGCCTATTGTGTTGCGTGCATAGAATAAATACTATTCTATACTATTCTATTCTATTCTATTCTATTCTATTCTATTCTATTCTATTCTATTCTATTCTGTTCTATTCTATTCTATTCTATTCTATTCTATTCTATTCTATTCTATTCTATTCTATTCTATTCTATTCTATTCTATTCTATTCTATTCTATTCTATTCTATTCTATTCTATTCTATTCTATTCTATTCTATTCTATTCTATTCTATTCTATTCTATTCTATTCTATTCTATTCTATTCTATTCTATTCTATTCTATTCTATTCTATTCTATTCTATTTATATAATTTATATGTAAAACCTAACCTAAGTGTATATATATATATATAAATTATAGACGCTAGCTCGCATGGAAAATTTCGCAACACATTAATGTTATACATTGAAAAACACAAAAAAGCAAAACATCTAAGCGAATATTGCTATCTGTTCCACGTTTCAAGTATCCACGTATCTCGTATATTAACGACCTTTGACATGAAAAGAAAATACACATGTAGGAGCACGAGAAATTGAAAAACGGTTTCATATATTTTATAAAAACTGTGAAGACATCACGTATCTCTGCTTGACAATAGGTATGTTTCATGTCTTCAACAGAAAAGTCTTTAAATACCAAAATGTATCACTCAACAAAAAGTCTTTACTGTAACAGATAATGGCTCATGGATGTTGATTTTGATGACGGAATCAAGACACGCAGAATCCATAGCTTGTACGTGATTTAAAAAATAAAAATGCATCGTTAAAATATTATTGAAAGTTCGTTTAACGTAAGTATTGCGTCAAGCTCAGTCAGTGACGTCTTTACCCTGTCTCTTGAGTTCTGATATCTCTGATGTTCTCTAATTGGGTCGCACAGAGCCAGACCGCAAGAACTTAGTCCACTTCGTATAAGATATCTGCATTGATATATTGATAGTACATAAAAAGCTTTGTTGTATCTTAAAGTTTTCTTAGAAAGGGCTCAAGTCAATCTATCTTAAAGTTTCGTAACACAACAAGTCCATATCACGCAACTCGATACCCAGGATCGATTGACGTGGATATGAGTTAACTTTGAACAAGAGATAGGGCACGACTGTCCCGGTTTTGTTAGCACTTACACTTTTTGCAAAGCACTTTCGTTGCTTCCTGAAAGCGTTAATAGCTAACGGATATATCTCAGAGAATAAGGACGACATTCATTAGGTCTATCGGACGTTTAGAAATGTGTTTCCAAATAAACGTTTTCGATTTACGAGTGAATTTATCACCGGCATCGAGCGAAAAACAGTGACGAAACCCGTACGCTTCTTGATAAATACGTATGCGTGGAATGGCGTTAGAACTGCTGAAATGTAGAACGAACATATCCGCAGGTTTTGGATACGTAGATTCGTAAATTCATGGTCGATCCTAAACTTTGTAGCAACATAATTTCACCTAGAATTACGATATAAACAAACCAATATATAACGTGAATTCTTTTATGTTTCGAATAACTCAGTGTTTGTGATAATAATATATTTTGATGATAGGGAAATGTATTGGAAAATGCAAAAAAGTCTGATGTAAACACGTCATAACGCTTAGTTATTTGTTTGGTAGTATTTTTGACGAAATACATAAGTGATTGGGACTGACATTGAGAGATGGTTTTAGGAGAGAATTTGTAGGGATCCGAATTTGTATTTCTTTTGATTTATTTTTAAAATAAACTGGTATTTATGATGGTCATCATTTCGTTTTCTATCATTTAGTTTACTGAAATACAGGGTGTCCGGTGGCAATTTTCACATTTCAAAGGTTGATAATAAAATAAATACAAAAGTTTCCTGAATTATTTTTATTATTATTTACGGTACATTAATGTGAGTTTCATTTTTTAAAAATAACGTTTTCTAAATGTCGGCCTTCTTGACGCAAGCACTCTTCCCATCTCACACGCATATTTTCAAAAACACGTTTGCAGAGATCGCTGGAAATCCTCGAAACTTCGGTCCGGATATTTTCTTTCAGTTGAGCAGTGGTGGTCGGCTGGTTTCGGTAAACGATGCTCTTTAAGTAGCCCCATAAAAAAAAGTCACATGGGCTCAAATCGGGCGATCGTGCTGGCCAGGGGATGTCACCGTGCCGAGAGATAATTTTTCGCCCCGCAATTAGCGAAAAATTGCTTGTTAAGAATGCCTCGATCACGAAAGCACGCTCCTCTCCTGACCAACGCGGCATGGCGACTAAAAAACTCACGACGCTGACGAAGCTAACCCCCCACCTCGCGCCCCTCTAGCTATTCGCGTTCTTAAGTAACAAAACTTTCAAATGTGAAAATTGCCACCGGACACCCTGTATATTAACTCGTCGTTCTAACTGGCTAGCTAGATCTAACACGTTACATAACTGTTCAATTTCTTGTCTGAGCAGTTGACGTTTCATGGCGCTTTCCATTTCCTGTTGTATCAAATACCGTCAACGAATCAAAAGGCCAGAAGGCCAAAATAAGTAAGAGTAATCTTCATTTATCAAGACAGTTAAATCACACCACATTTAACTGCCTTGATAAATGAAGACGGTCTCAATTCCACCGTCATTTTAGTTGTCCGTGCTAAAATTGAAACGTTGTCAATTTTATATTTTCCAGTTTACTACCGATTTTTTTAGAGTTTCTTTGTAGGTTCTCGTAGATAATTAAGTTTGAAAGAATTTACACAGAAATTAAGCGAGGTGATCATAGCAGAAGAACAGTTTTTTGTAAAGGAAAACTTACAAAATTAAACAATAATTAAAAATAGAGAAAGATGAAGACAAGACAAACGTTAACGAGTAAGACAACTTCTCTAAGAATTTTTTTATAATAAAAGCTTTACTTACGATCTGTTATACCTTTGCTACTAGACTGCAACAAAGACTATTGTACTATACTAGTATTTCCTAAGAAATGAAAATAAATTATTTTGTAGCCTTTTCTGGAGCCTTACCGTCACGTGTTAAAATATCAGTCGTGCGAGAGCAAGAGGGATGGAGCTATACCCCCTATATAGCTCCATTTCTTTAACAGTTCAGTTTAGGTTGTAAAGTAGTTCGCGTTAAGAGCTCTTGGCTTTTTGGGTTCTATATTTTATGAATATGATGAGTAGATAAAAACCTTTTTACAAAAAAAACCGAATTCACTAAAAACAACACTAATTTCAATCAAGGATCAAAATAACTTGCAATTGTCAAGAGAAATAGGTTTTCTGGTTCTTGGTATTGTTTGTTTCTTATTTAACACCAACTTCCGAAATTAAATTTATTTTGATGTTAGTTTTTTATTTCACACTTTTTAGTTGCAATTAACACTTCTAGGATACATTGTTTTATTATGAAGTTCTCGTGTCTACCTTCCACCTTTCGGTTCCATCATCTGATAATTTCGATAGTATACCTTATAGTCAAAGTGCATCTAATAAGCCCAAACACGGCTAGGATATATTGATTAATTACGGAGTTCCTTCCGACTCCATCATCGTCATCATCATCAGGTCACTTCGATGATACCATTTTTAACTATTCAGAATCATTTATTTATTTGTATTGTCATAGTCGCTTAACTATCTTCATTGTGGTATCTACATATGTGAGTATAAAGTTCTGTTGGCCATTTCTGGCCTTCTTCATCATTTCCATAATTTCATCAAATGTTACTTTTTGACTGGAAATGCTTAAGTTCTTGATAAATTTGCCTGCCTGTGCCTCTAATATTTGAGGAGTTCCCTCGATTCCTTATGGATCCCATCATCAGAACTGGATTTTGAAAAAAAGGGAATCTGGAAGCATATCCTTTAAGGCAAAAAAAAATGCAACGGTCCATCGGTCGGTTAAATCGGTCCATAAACGACGTAATTCTGAGGTAACACACATAAAAAAAACCGAGCAAGTGCGAGTCGGACTCGCGCACTGAGGGTGCGTAAAAACTTACCTATGAAAACAATTCAATTCTCGAATTGAGTTACGAAGATTTTTCCGACTTGCAAAAATTTTTTTAATTAATTCTCGAATTGAGTTACGAAGATTTTTCCGACTTGCAAAAAATTTTTTATTTATGACATAACTAAAAATGTAAAGTTTTCAGATTTTTTCCTATACTTGTGGTATGAGACCTTGATTCAAGCCAAATTTCAGGATTCTAGGTCAATGGAAAGTACTATATGAATTTTGATTCCCTTGAGAGTGTCGAAATATACGTTTTTTGCGGCATAAACGGCTGTATCTTTTTTTTTTGTTAACTCAGAAGTTTGATTTTTTTACAGCTGCAAGAGACCGCAAACCTGAGTAATAGTTTTAATTTCAACTCGAATTCTCCACGCGTTCCCGAGATAAAGGGTCTTGACAGACAGACAGACGCTCAACAAAGTGATCCTATAAGGGTTCCGTTTTTTCCTTTTGAGGTACGGAACCCTGAAAAGATAACAAGTGGTCGTTCATATAGTTACAAACCCACTCACTCATACTACATCATTCAGGGAAAATTCCTCAGAATAAAATGTACCCGTAATATGTTACGCAACAATATGCGTACGAAATGAATACAATCTATTTCGAGAGTAATCTCTTTGATTTATAGTATAACATTCACAAACATTCATTCCTGTCGAGGGGAAAGTCCCTAATCTGAACGTTAGATAGTATTAATGTAGGAAATCATAATCAGCCGGGTCAATCACACGGAAGGTTCAATATAAATACTCTAAAGGAGTATGTATAGTACAATGGGCAGGGCACATTGCTCTCAGGAAAGATGTTCCATGGAGTCGAAAGGTTCTGGAGTGGCGACCGCGTACCGGAAGATGCAGCGTTGGAAGGCTTCCTATAACACCTTATGGGAGGCCTTCCAACGGTCATCGGCCCACCGACCGATGACCCGGTGAGAGTCGCGGGATTCCAATTGATGCGAGACGCACAGGATCGTTCGATGTGGTGACACATGGAGGAGGCCTATGTCCAACAGTGGACGTCTGTCAACTGATGATAATACTATATATATTCATATCTAACCAAATGTGTCAGGGGGGATCCTCCAAGGTAGCCCGCGAAATTTAAATTATCTCATACCCTCTCGGTTAGTCCAACCCTATTGATTATAATTCCATAAATAAAAACGTAGAAATTGACAATGACCTGCAAAATGCAAAAAAAAACTCATATTTTTTTAATATAAACAATATTTTTTCAACACACTTATTCGAAAACAGGCTTCTACCTCACCGTTGTTAGGCACGCGATGAAGTATATTTCGCAGTAGTGCGGAAAAATATTCCAGCTCGCCCCGTACCTATTCAATGTATGATACATATTACATAATAATAATTATATTATAAAATCAGGTCGGTAGCTGAGCAGCCCCACAAAAATCGACCTTGTCATTCCGATAACAATTCGCGAACTATTTCTCACAATAATTTATTACTAAACAGTATCTATGTTTATTTACTTTATTCGATTAAGTGTATTGAAAAACGTTGTTTAATACATGTGGGCATTTATTATTGCAGTCTCTCGGCCTCTTATCGACCACGACCGAACGTCTCCGACGACGTCGAAACGTCGTCTTCCGTCGTCGTCTTCGACGATCGAAGACGACGTTTGTCCACTTATATCAAAATGTACTATTATGCCTGGCATTGTCTGGGTGATAGGTTTGTGTTCGGTGTGTAGACCCCAGTTACTGAAGGATTTTCTCATGAACTTTATGTAACTACAACATTGAGCTGGTTAGTAGTTACATAATAACTGTTGTACCAGACTTAACCCAAAAACCCTTTTTGGTCTTTGTAAACCTCTCTCTGTAAATCTGATATTCTTGTACCTGTAAAATGAAAATGGTTAAGTATTTTGCCTAAATGGTGTAAACAAAGCCTTTTTGTCGTATCAGGGGTTTTAGAGAATATTGTCACTTACATGATGTTTTTACTAAATTTTGTCTACGTAAGCATCAGTTTACCAACTTTCCACATACTATGAGTTCAGGTATAGACGAATACATTATTACTGACGTACGATGCTCAACATACAAAAGTTTGTTGTAAGAAAACTCATTGCTGAGTTAGTCTTTCTAGCTCTTGTGCATAAATTATCGATCACTGTGTGAATTATGGTTTTGTGTACAATAAAGAAATAAAAACATTGATTAGGTGACCACAAAAATAATTATGCAAAATATTCCACGATCTTCGTAATCAAACGAGCTTACCTGTTAAGTCTTCTTTTCAAGTTTATAAGCGGCTTGATGAGCGTTCAAGTCTATGTGTATAGAGAATCTACCATCATAACTAATTATATTATACTAACTTCAGCCAGCGGCTTCGCCCGCGTGAAAATAGGTTTCTCCATACAAAATTCCAACCCCCGTTTACCCCCTTAGGAGTGGAGTTTCGTAAAATTTTTAGCGGAGGTCTACAGTCTACACCCTATAAGGAACCTACCTGCCAAATTTTAAGTTTGTAGGTGTTATAGTTTCTGAGATTTCGTGAATAATCAGTGAGTGGTATTTTGCTTTTATATATATTATATAGATAGATTTTGTCACGAAATAATATGCCGTATATATACAGGGTATTTGTAAAACACTGGCAACCTCTCTGGACTAAGTTTCTGACATCATAAACAACAACTTTTGTTCTATGACTTTTAAAAATTTATCATATTTTACGTAGACGTAGGTAGGTATAGCAAAATATAGAGTTGAAATGTGTTAGATAGCACAACGAAATCTTGAAGTTTTGTTTTTGTAAATGAATTATGTTTTGTAAAAAGTCATAGAACAAACGTTGTTGTTTATGATATTAGTAATACAGTCCTGCAAGGTTGTTAGTGTTTTACAAATAATCCTGTATATAAGAACAGTGGTGACCGAGTGGTTACGGCCCCGACTTACGAGTTGTAGGTCCCGGGTTCGAACTCGGCCAGGCGCATTACTTTGTGTAATTTATTTCATCTCCACTGCTCTCAAAACGGTGAAGGAAAACATCGTGAGGAAACCGGTATGTCCTAGAACCAAAAATTCGAAAACATGTGACATCCACCAACCTGCACTGGGCCGGCGTGGTTAATTACCCATTCCCTCTCCTAGAGAGAAGCCCTGAGTCTCAGGAGTGGGAACATTATAAGGCTGATTATGCTTATGCTATGCTATATATATTTAACATCAAGGAATTTCTATTCAGTCTCTCAGAGCAATTGTTCTGTAGAACTTAAGGGATAAAAGGGTCAAGTCACTCGAAATCCAAGCCATTTTGTCCCCTACTTATTCGACACCCAAAACGCTATACATACTCGTACTACTTACTATCTTTTGTTTGAAGAAAAAGCAACATTTTTAAAACTTGTCTTTTTTTTTTCTCGGTGGGAAAATCATCTTATGACATCCCTCGCTCTTGGGCGGAGCGCGAGATAGTGTCAGACTTTTACTGACTAAAAACCCACTCCTGTTCCTTCGTTGCCTTTCGTACCAGGGCCGAGTCTTCCTTCAGAATCAGACCCTTGGCCCCAGTAGGCTTCGACCCTGATGGCCCCTACAATTGCTGACATCTCCTTGAGGCGCGCGTGAAACAGTACGCGCCATCGACGACTTGGGCTCGGTCCAGACGGTTACCGGACGGTCGGACGGCGAGCCACCCATTGCTCGCCGTCCGCAAGCCCGCGCCTACGGTGGCCGAAAATCGGGATCAGAATCCCAGCGGCAGTTGGGGCGTGAGGACCGTTGCCTCACGCGAACAGCCGCCTCCTTTGCTAGCATTACTGCTTCGCAGAAGGAGGCGACCGCCTGCCAAAGTTACTTCAATTCGTAAAAGATTTTTTTGTTTTCATTCGATCACAAAAAATCTTACTTAGTACCTGCTTACAGAGAACAAGAAGGTGTATGTTTATTTTATCTATCAATAGGTGTATACTTTTTTACCCTTGTTTTCTACACAATATTTTCTATTTTTATATACCTATCTTACTGTCTTTCCACCGCCCTTGGTTGATTGTTAGAGAATGCCTAAGGCATTAAGTCTGCCCTGGTACCTTTCTGTTGCATGAAGATTAAATAAATAAATAAAAAACCGGCCAATTGCGTGTCGGACTGGCGCACAAAGGGCTGTAGCAAAAAACGCTAAAAAAATTCTCGTTTGCTGTATGGGAGCCCCCTTAAATATTTATTTTATTCTGTTTTTAGTGTTTGTTGTTATAGCGGCAACAGAAATACATTATCTGGGAAAAGAACTGTTTGGCTATCACGATTCATGAGATGCAGCCTGGTGACAGATAGACGGACAGCGGAGTCTTAGTAATAGGGTCCCGTTTTTACCCTTTGGGCACGGAACCCAAAAAACACCTTATAGATACAAACAATTTCACCATATTTTACATTATAGGACCTTATCAGCTACCTACATTATTCATTACAAACATTGTAATAGAGATTAATTAAATCTATTTCTCACGACCTTTGAAGTTGATGCTTCTTTGAAATTTATTTCTAGAGTTTGAAACAATTTGTCTATTATTACGCTCGTCTCCTTTAGTACACTTGATCACACAGACTAGTACAGACACTTTCACATAAACGTTTATCTTTCTCAGTATTTTCCCTATTATTTTGTTGTTTTGTACTTGTTACTTTATATTATTTTTTTCGCATCGAATGCTAGAAAATGTGTAACAGTTGACGGTATCAACTGTTAGTGACATTTCCGGAATATCCATTCAATATGTAGGTCAATGATATTTGATTACAGTTATTTCGCAGAAATAATATCAAAAATATCCAATACACCAAACATACCTTTCCAATACGTCTATATTAACACAGCGGTTAAATGATAAGGGTCGCGAATTCGATCTCCGCATTTCATGGCTGTTTGCCTTACGCACACTTGTTTTACGTGCGTGATCTCTGTCGATAAACGTGCCGAAGAAACAGGAAAATCGAGTGTGATGATGTGTCAAAAGGCTTGTGTCCCTCAAAAGGGTCGAGAATACTAGCGTAGCGTCGTAACCACATAGCATAAAATTAAGAAACAAGGAATTGGAATAAAACGAAACTGAAATAGAAAAAAAAAACGAATACTGAAAGAAATTCTGTACAGTATGCTGCATATTTATTCTAGTGTAATGTAATTCAAAATACTTCAAAATAATTGTCCCTTAAAAGGGTAAGTAGCATATTTTCGTAGCAGCGCAGCGTAGCATCGTAGCCGCGTAGCATGTATCTACGAGAAAATATTTCAAGAGAATATAGCAAGAAAATCCGTAGCACAATTTTGTTCCCAATGTAATTATGAGCAAATCTCACATGCCCTTTAAAAAGTGCAAATTACATAGATACTTGGCGTAGCACGTACATACATAACTCCGTAACCGCGTAGCATGCACCCACAAAAAAAGCAATCAAGAAAAAATACAATTTCTTTATGTATTTTCTCCATAGCTTCCGTAAGAAAACAGTTAGAAAACAGAAATATAATACATATGTATGTTAATGATATCAAAAAAGCTTGTAAAATACGATAAGTACTTCTATTTTAATTGCTTTTGAGGCGCTACATAAGAGGTATTAAAATTGCTACCGTATAACAGATATTAATTTATTAGTCAAGATACGGAGGAGTTACGATTTGGCTTTATACAGAATCCTTACAGTTGATAAGTATTTGCATAGTCTGAATGGAGAATCAATATCTTGGACTGAAATCAGATCTCAATCAGAAGGCCCCAATCAATCTCAGTTTATCACCTTGCCTATGCTCTTGTATACAGAACCTTTATTTATTGGAATCTTTTAGAAGATGAAAATATTTGAAAATATGAATAACTTTTATGAAGTAATAACAATAGCTTTATTTATGCCTTACCCAGATTGTATCTGTTGCCGCTATAACAACAAATATAAAAACAGAATAAAATAAATATTTAAGTGGGGCTCCCATACAATAAACGTGATTTTTTTGCCGTTTTTTGCTACGGACGGTACGGAATCCTTCATGTGCGAGCCCGACTCGCACTTGGCCGGTTTTTTACTTTTGTCACAGTTTATGACATATCAAAGGCATTATTTTATAAATAACACAGGAAATACTCACCGAAAAGTAATCAGCGATTTAAAATCCCCCCTTGTAAATTAATATTGTTTAAAAACTATCGGAGTTTCACGAAGTTTAGGGTAAAATCTATATATATAAAAGGGGAAACTGACTGACTGACATATCAACGCACAGCCGAAACTACTGGAACTAGGAGCGTGAAATTTTGCACGAGGTTTCCTTTTATGACGTAGGCGAGCACTAAGAAAGGATTTTTCAAAATTCACTCCCTAAGGGGATGAAGCGGGGGTCCAAAGTTTGTATGGAGAAACCCACATTTACGCGAGCGAAGCCGCGGGCACAAGCTAGTATTGTTTAAAATACAACCTACTCGAGGCAAAGTAGAATAACCGTACAGATTTTTTTTTTTTATTTACTAACTAAAGTACGATTTACATCGCGCATTAATATTAACGAAAACTACGAACCTGTATCATCTGGGAATTTTACTAGGCTCACAAGTTTATCTGTGAGTAAATATTTAAGTTTTCAATTACACATGTATATGGTTGCAAGTTAGAATCATGCCATGCACTTAGAAATATATTGTTGAAGTTCTTCCTTTATTCTATTCTATATAGTATCATAATATAAAAAGCAAAAATCGTTCTTATTTAGGGTAATCTCGGTAAGAACTGCTCTGATCACAAAAATGCTTCCTCTGACTGAATTGCCGACTGTCACAGGCAACTTTTATCCCGGAAAAATCGTCGTCTCCCGGAAAAACTCTCCTGTGGGATAAACCAAGTGCTGGATATAACAAAAACAAACGGCCGGTGTGTATTCATACTATTTGCACTAGATTTATAACAAGTACCTAACTCATGAAAGCCGAGAAAAATAAGCAAATCAAATATCTTGACTTAACTCGCGGATGCAATGGAAAGGGCTATGCTCGGAGTTTCCTTGCGTGATCGAATCAGAAATGAAGATATCCGCAGGAGAACCAAGGTTGCCGACGTAGCACGAAGAATCGCCAAACTTAAGTGGCAATGGGAGAGAACAGATGGCCGTTGGTGCCGAAAGGTTCTGGAGTGGCGACCGCGTACCGGAAGACGCAGTGTTGGAAGGCCCCCTACAAGGTGCATCGATGACCTGGTGAAGGTTGCGAGAATCCGATGGATGCGAGACGCACAGGACCGTTCTTTGTGGCGACATTTAGGGGAGGCCTATGTCCAGCAGTGGACGTCTATCGGCTGAAATGATGATGATGAACTCGCGAGATGGTCGAATGTCAACATGTGAGATGTGAATTTGGCGAACATCTTAGGAGGCTGTCTTTAGGCGGCAGGATAAAGTGCATGGTTCAGAAAGTGGTACTTCTGGGTTAGGAAGTTCTTTTATCAGGAGCCCTGAGCACCTTAGTTTAGACCCCGATACCAATGGGATTGGTATTGGCATTGCTTTTTTAAAACTGTAGGTAGTTATTTAATACTTTATGCACGCAAAAGTACAGAGACAGACCAAATGATTTATGCATAAAGTGCATTTGCTTAATGTCCCTAGGCGTAGAATTAATTTTTTTTCTAATAATGTATACTGCATGTCTATTACTATTTATAACAAATTACCTGATGGTTTCAAAACCCTCAACCTCAAAACATTTAAAAATAAGTTATTTAACTTTCTTTTAAGCAAATGTTATTACTCGACTGAAGATTTTTTGACTGAAAAATTTACCTAAATATTTGACATTTCCTATGAATCATACTTTATCTCCTTGACATTATTAAAATTGTGACTTATATAATTAATATCTCATACAATATACAATAACTATTGCTCAATTACTTTCAATAATTTGTAATTCTAATGATAAACAATAATAATGTATTGACCCATAATTTTACAAACCATATTTGTACGCCGGAAACGGTAGAATATTATGATCATAATATATAAGCACATAACAACTTTGTACAATATTCTGACAAATAAATACATTCTATTCTATTCATATTCTACCCGTCCTCCTTACCTTACAATACCTTTGGGTGACGCTGAGAAAACCAGGAAAAAGTTATTTAGCGAACAAACCGGGTTCACAGTAGTAAATTAATATTTACATTTATTAGAAACTGCTAACTATTACTTCATCTGCTACGCTATATATGAAAACTCATTGGAGACTATTTCGATATTTTTTTTGTCATGAACATGCCAACGTAATGGTTTTGCCACACCATTTATATATACTACATATAGTAAACGCATCTTGAAAACAAGACGGCTTGGAAGTGACCTGCTTCAGTACTGACTATAATTGTCGTAATATGTAGGTATATATTTTTTTTCTTATTGTCCTTTTTATTTTTATTTTTTTTCTCGATTTTTTCATTGATGATTATTTTTATTTAACAAGTATTTTTACTTTGATCATTTTTTTTAAATTTTATTTTTCTTTTTGACTTAGAACTTATTATGGTTCTTTATTTTATTTTACCATTTGATATTCATAATTTTTGAAATTTTACTTTTTTTATTCGTTTATTTCTTTTATATTTTACGACTTGCAGTAAGCTACTTTGTAAAGTGTTACATTTTTGTAAATTATATTTTATTATTCTGTATGTGGGGACTATGTGGATTACTTTTCTTTTTCTGTAATTTTAACATGATGTCTGGCAGTTTGGAGTATTTGATGCGGCCTACCCAAATGTCCTTTCTTTGGTATTGTTCGTCAAGTCGTTGAGCTCCTTAGTAGTCCTAAGTTTGAGCTACACGAATACTGACAAATGCTTGCACTGACTGGACTGGAGGTCCATTCAAATCTGTGTGTATTCTTCAAAAGACCATCTGAGACACTAATCTTTATTCATGTTTACTGTATGGACTTTAAAAGAGACTTTGAACCCTGAGTTTGTTTCGGTGTTTCTTCTCAGGGTAGTCAGCTAGGAAACACCGGCCTCATCTAGTTTAATCTGATGAAAAAAAAATTGACATGTAAAAGTGTTTTTTTAAAACCTATTTGCAAAATAAATATCATTTATCATTACTGAAGCGAAAGCATGGAGTTGACAAAGATTTTGATCATGTGGCTTGCAGTAGTCTAAGATTATACACAAACTCTATTTTATGTAGGTACCTTTTTATTTATGCACATACAAAAAAACTAATAAAATAAAATTATGTACAAATATAAGAGCACAAAAGTACTGCTTATTTCAAAAGAAATTCCTTTCAGCATACCTGCGACCTGCGAAAGGTAGAATTAAAAACGCAGACTGCTATCAGCTGTCTACGTTTACACTACTACTAGTCACTAGTCTCTTTAGAAACGTGTGCAGCTAATGCACACGTTTCTAAAGAGACCTTACCGTACAAAGTTAAGCTAACATAATACCGAACTATTAACCTGCTATCATGCTTGTAACATTTTATGTCAGACACGGTATTAAAAGGGTTGCCTATTTTCAATCAGGGTGACTGGAGAGATTTAAGCCACGTGAAAGAATTAAATCGAGTATACCTAAAAATCTTGTATTACTAACTAGTTTTGTTAATAACCCGTTTTGAAAGCTAATGGGTATTGCCTTGAGTACTCGAAATGTACGTATATATGTACGAGTAGGAGACGTAGGTATTGCCTACATACTGTCTGTTTATAGAACTCGCTTCTAAAGGGCTAAATGTCCGCATGCCTCGTTGGTTCAAATGGGCCTTCGCTATTACTTAATCCCTGCCGACTCTATGTCCCAAGGACAATGTACTATCTTAGTAATACAGTGTCCTTACCTTAGTGACAAGTAACATTTGCTTATGAAGTAATTTCATTGATTTATTTATTGAAGGCACAAGCCACATCATATACATTTATCATAAAAATAACAATTTCTTCGCAAAAACATACTGAAAACAATATGATTTTAATTTAACATTTAATACACAGAAATATGCCCAAATAGTAATCCGCCCGACAACCCATTTTCCCAGAGACGGACGGATGAGCCGCTCTGCAAAGTAGTTCATGAAAACCCAATTGATACATCTATTAGTACTGCAAAGCGTGCGCGGGTGCTGGGTGTGGGAGAGTGGGAGTCGGTTACCTTGCCTAGCTGTTTACTTACGCCAAGGCGCCCCCTGTTGTTTCATGCAGCCGAAGTGCGGGTCGTACAGCGCAGCACGTAAACATTAACGTCGTCATCCGACGAGCTCTTATCACCATTGGCGTTCCGACTTTTTTGACACCTCATCGCCTGACACATTACTGATGGGTAGGCCTTTAGTGTGGGACGCTACTTATATCAATACTTTTGCGCCATCCCATCTTCCTAGTTCGTCGGTCGCCGTCGTGCTGTGCTGATATTCTCCGCAGCCGCAGCGGAGGCGGCGTGCTGCCGACTTTCAAGCGACTCTCAAGCGGCGAAAATATACAACCATGTCAGCAGTTAGCCTTTTCAAGCCGTATGGGGTTGAAATTCTTGGATCGTGAGGTTCGAGTGCTGGGACTCAAGCCTCCTTTCTAGGAGATGGAATGAGCCATAACCTAATACACGGACCTTCATTTCTTCGTTTTATTTTTAGTTCTAGTATTCCTTCACCGATTTGAGAACAGTTGTGATGAAAATAAAATACGGCCAGTGATGGATTAAGCCAGCGCGGGGCCTGTAACAAATTCGATCCAAGGGCCCCCGTGCGTTTTACCTTGTTTTTAGATAGATATTTAGTACAAAATGATTTAACTAAAACCTTATTTTCGTCATTTACTGTAACGTAATACTCAAAACTTCAACAAAATTACTTTCTTTATGCGATACTAACTATAGTACTTCACCACTTATGACATCTGAGGTTTTCTTGTGACAAATAATACATAAATAGGAAGTTTTTGTGAAATTATACAGAAAAGCTGAATGCAACTAGCTCTTGGTCGTTTGCTAGATCGCAGTGGGTTTGGTAGTTGACGTGTACAACTAGCTGTCCATAAAATGCCTCGATCTCTCCCAGAAGCTCCGATTCGACGGATAGGCTCTGCTATCGTCACATGTGAACGCTAAGTGGGAAACTTTGGTGCGGAAGCCATTGTGCCATACTTTGACAAAAGCCTGTTTGGGTATCCAAAAATACTGAAGAGTTATATAGAAGAAGATATTATTTCTGTTCTAGCACTTTTCTTACTGTCATTACAGAAAATACAAAACACAAAGAAACCAATAAATACCTAATTTCGGAAAAAGCATAACGTACCTTTATTATAAAGTTCATTTGAACTTATAATTCCAAGTCAACCCAAAGATATAACACTTCAAAAATCCCATTTAAAAAAACGGCAATTACATAGTTAAAGACCTAATAATATATTTTTTGTCTCCAAATAAAACACAAAACATAAAATTATTATACCTTATCAGGAATAATATTGGAAAGACTTTAAAGATTTATAGGCCCCCAGGTCCAGGGGCCCCGTCCGAACTAATGTTGTTCAAGAGAATCAATTTTGTTGATTTTATGTTTAAAGTGAACATAAAACATTATATTTTTTATGCTGGCATTATCTAGGAAGAAGTTCTGACTTTCATGTGGTTTCACCCACGTGAAAGTCAGAACTTCTCCCTCCCCACTGGCTGAAGCTAGATAATTTGAATCATGATTATCATTTCAGCCGAAAGACGTCCACTAATGGACATAGGCCTTCCCAAGTGTCGCCATAATGACCGGTCCTGTGCGTCTCGCATCCATCGGATTCCCGCGACCCTCACCAGGTCATTGATCCACCTTGTGGGAGGCCTTCCAAAGCTGCGTTCTGCGCGTTAAGGTTCTGGTGTGGTGACCACGTACCGGAAGGGTACGTGGTCACCACTCCAGAACCTTTCGTCCCCATCAACCATCTGTTCTGCGAGCAATGTGCCCTGCCCACTACCACTTAAGTTTGGCGATTCTTTGGGCTATGTCGGTAACCTTGGTTCTCCTGCGGATCACGCAAGGAAACTCCGAGCATAGCCCTTTGTATTGCCCTTTGAGTGTTAATTTGAATATGTGTAGTAAACTACTAAAACCTCGGTCAGGCTTATTCTCAATAGTATCTTTTAGAGTACTAAAACTGTATTTTAATTTTATGTAATAGGTATTATATACTTTGACTAGATTTTTATACGTTCAAGTGCGGAATCCTCGATCACGCGGGGCCCCCTAATGCGCGCGGCCTAGCATTTGCTGCTCTTGCTACATGGGTAATCCGCCACTGAATACGGCCACAAAGTAATGCCGTCTGGCTAGGTTTTACAAACGACCCTTGTAAGTCGGGGCCTTTACCACTGGGCCACCATTGCTTGTGTATGAGTGTGCACAAGTTATTACTAATATCTGTCGCGATAAGTTCAACAAACTTTGTGCAACGTAACAGATGTGCAAATTACTACGTTTACAAACGTGAATCAACTGCGTCCCAGAGGCAGGTACATTTATCATGGTGTAATCCTAACATTACTCAACCTCGCTGGAACAAACTTTTCATTCGATACGATGTCACAATACGTTCACTGATACGATATCTCGTGTCTGCCAAAATTAATTTGCTTATCGCTTGAAATTAAATATTTATGCGTACTTAAGCTCGTTATTAGATACGTATACCTATCTACTATGTGCTTGTACAAATATGGTATGATGAAATCATGCATATGTCGCGTTCAGTTTGCATCACAAGTTATTTTGTTTCACACACGTTATGATTTTTTACTAGTGTCCGACCGAGATTTTAGTTTCTGCCAAAATGTGAAATATTCAGCTTGACTGAAACTAGCGTTTTTGTACTGAAGGTTGTGGTGGAGACCTAAAAATTGACTGTATCATTCGTCTAAGTGTGTAATCACCGTTTTATTCATTTATTTACTATTTTACGATATTAAGGGATGCTTTTTCAGTGGTCTAATAACTTTTTGACTATATGAACGATGTTTGATATTGCTGGTTTATCTGTTACCATATGAGTTTCGGTTTCCGTCGAGATTCGAAGGGGAGGCGTTGGTTTTGGTTACAGTTTTGACTTTAACGAAGTTGAAATATAGAACTGATGAGAGCTAGGGCTACGGGAATGGTCGAAAGAGTTACCATGGCCCAGGAACGTGAAGGGCAACTGAATGATCATTGGTTTGAGTGAGTAAAAGTCCGACACTAACTCTCGCAAATAACTTCTCCAGGGTGAATAGAGCGGGATGGGTAATTTGATGATTTCCTATCTCAAAAAAAGGACTGATGAGAAAGTATTTGATAGGCAAAATAATTATTATAGACAAAAATAATTATGATACATAATTTCAGTGATCTATTTAGGAGTTAAGTTTAAATATAGGTACCTAATATAAAAATAAAATTAAGCATTTAGGTCTTAAATTAGTACGACTAACTACGGTACGGAATTCGAAGAACGCCAGTACGATTTGCACTTGAATTGACCGATTTTCTTATTGTCACCAATACTGTCAACAGATTCAATATACCCAGAATCATCAAGTACTGTGGTGACTGTACCTAAAAGCGAATACCATACCTATTGAATAGTTTGCCGGTAGACATATGGAGTGAAAAAAATAAATATATTCATAAAGTAAATTAGTAAATTTGTTAAACTGCTACCTATAAATTGGCCCCTAGTTTGAAACATAAGAATCAATGTATAAAGACAGACTCACAAGACCCCACAATTTACCATTACTACGGTTTTGTGGGTTTTAGTTTATAAGTTATTTATGTGAACTTATAAAAATGAAATAACCAAGCTTCAACACGGTCATGTTTTAGGTTGCCGTCGTTTGCCACGATCGTTTGCACATCGATTTCCAATCCCGTCGGTTCTCAAAGGAACACCTTTGTGGTTACGGACAGTCGAAATTGTGTCAAATTGCAATTAGAGTGCGGAAATCAGATGCCAGTCGCCTCCAGCCGGGCAAGGATTTTTAAGTGGCATAAAATGGACGATGAATACCTAATTAGAAAGCAGTAACAAGCTATTCATTTTCATTGTTTTTATTTCGTAAATGTACTTACCTTATCCTTATTTAATTGATTGGGTGAGAAACTAGAAAATATTATATCCTACCCAGCAGGCTATAATATATCAAGTTTAGTTTCACTTCTCAGTGTAGGTGGCAACCAACTCTAGATGACAGAAAAATTTAATAAAATATGCTACACGTCGCCGGTTGTCCAGTCCAGCATGTATCACTTATAATTTAACGTGATATTTATTATGATATTTACAGAACCGATGAAGCATGTCCCCTGGAACTATCCTACTCCGATAAGATAACCGTGAAACAGTTCTAATTCAGTTGAACATGTCCCATTTTATTTTATCCTCCGATCGATTTCGAAGCACGTAAAATATGTTTTATGAATCATGGATTTACGTACATTATCATAATTTATAGGCATCAATGTTATTTCAGTGCTTTTCAGTTTGGCTGAAAATATCAGATGGAGAAAAGATACCGCAGCTGTCGTTATTTTAATATTATCGTAGATTTATTATTTTTTTTTATTATTATTGATAGGCTCGCGTTTGACCACCATCTCACCTGATGGTAAGCGATGATGTGGCCGACGATGGAGCACGCTTGCCTAGAAGTAACCTATTCACTCTTGACTTAAAGACCCCTATGTTGTAGCTATCAGGGAACACAGACTCGGGCAGGGAATATACTCAATATTTACCATATAGTATATATTTTACGGTTTAATAATAATCCTCCCACAATAGGCCATCTCGACGGAGATAAGCCAGGTAGTAAGCACGCAGAAGATATTATAGTACAAGCGTGTATTTTAAGGTGTGCACAAACACAAATGCACTATCTGTTCCTTTACTCTCATAGTCCGATAGGACGGTAATTAGACACGACCGGAGAAAGTTTAAGCGCAGGACCAACGGCTGTTTCAAAGCACGGGGACGTCACACCACGTTACAAAGACAGGGCTACTACTGAAAAATTCCTAATGGATAAATAACGCAATCACACTTTTTGCCCTGGGATTCAAACTCAGGACCCCGCGCTCGGTAGACGCGCTTGTGGCCGCTAGACAAACGGGGCAGTCATATTTTTTTATTATTATTATTATCGCATCCACTCCATCTCTCCTTCGATTCACTTCAGACAACAAATTGTCATACGGAAGCTAAAATGGAATCTTGGTATGCACAATATAGCTAAGTGAAATTGGTAAAATGCTCAAATTTTGGTTGTCTTATGTAATTTCAGCTTTGGAACTTCTGACCATCTTACGTCTTTATCAGACATCTTAATTCAACCCTGGCCCTTAAGTAGGTTCTCGTCAAGATGTTTCAACATATTTCAAAAAAATATAAAGCTTGTTTATTAAACATTCATATTCGTCTCTTTGACTGTTTGTTTATTAAACAACAAATCCACACATTTCTCTTTAATCATCTGTTAGAAGAAACTTCAAATAAATATGCTGAAATAAAGTTCAAAGCAAGTCAAATCTATTTTGATTTTAGCTATCGCATCAGTTTGAGATTATTCCAATATTTCTTTATTGGACACTTTATTAGCTTCTATGAAATTATTATGACGAGCATTTGACGTCTTATGGACGATCAATGTCTGACGCTTCGAGGCTTGGCCCGACTCTATAATAATAATAGATCCAATGGAAATGTGTAGAAATCCGAGATCAATCTAAAAAACAACTTTATTTTTTATGAGTTCAGCTATAAACTCTACTTATAACTTTTAGTATATTATTTACCGCTTTTCTTAGAGTACGCTAAGGAATGAATATCCCTGCCAGAGTCTGTGTTTCCTGATAGGTATAACCTAGGGGTCTTTCAGTTAAAAGTGAATATGTTACTATATATCTATCTGTATGTTCTAGGCTAACGTGCTCCATCGTCAACCACATCATCGATTACAATTAGGTAATAGTGGTCAAACGCGAGCCTATCATTAATAACAAAACAAAGTACTTACTTTATTGATTCAGAAACCAGATACCAAAAAAGAAAACTTTATGTTCCATCAAAATAAAGCTACTTAATTACCGTTCACAAATCCTCTACATATCCCTACAACTTATCGCAACCCCATTGGCAACATATTTTCTGAAAGCGACTGAATGTAGCAGCCCTTTCTGGGTCAGCAGAATTTAATCTGCGGTTATTTAAGCTCCATTTGACCTCTACCACAATAAAATAGATACAGAAATTGAAGAACCAATAACTAAGATTTTCTTCGAATCCGTATCGAATAGATATGCTACTGGATAGAATATTTTTAGAAGGAAATTATACTTGATATTTATCATACAAATCACTGTAATATTATATTATAAAAGCAAAAGTTTGTATGTGTACATGGTTTCATTTCTTTTCATTTCAGCACAGGTTTACATTAACCCAGATCAGGCAGGTCTACATTAAAGTAGGAATTAAAATTTTCTAAAGTGTAAGTAAATAATGTAAATTATTATTGTATCATTTATTTTATACATATTATATACTTTTTTTCTTTATTTATTATCTTGCCACTAAGGCCAGACACACAGACCAAATACATAAGTCTTAGGCTTAACAGATTTTTATACAATAAAGCACATGACTAGACTTGAAATAGGACATAAGATAGGTACTACGATAATTTTCGACATTCATGCGGGCAAAATCGCTATTATGTTATAAATAACACATTTACACATCAATTTGAATTCGATGAGGCCTCTGTTTCCTAGCCGACTACCATGAAAAGAAACATCGAAACAAGCTCAGAGGTCAAAGTCTCTTTGGTGTACGTAACATTAGACTCTCAGAATGGCGGAAAAATTTGCGAATAAGCACGTTATTCGTCAGTCTACCGACGACTATAAATACGCACCGTTTAACAGATAAACAGGTATAAGTATAGTTGACTCGCTGTCTATCTTCCGTAAAACACTGATGTAAACAAACAGAGTGAAAATAGAGTTATATCTTTGGACGGACACTCATTTTTCATGGTTTCTATAATGCAAATCCCAACCAACATACATTCAGAACAATGAATATAAATTTTTGTTTACATGATCAAAATAACGTCTTGTTTTGTATAAGGTAACAAAGCGCAAGTATGCATGACTTTATTTCGTCGGACATTTTGACGTTTGCTACTTCATACATTATTCACCCTTATTTGCTTATTCCAGCACTTTATTCTCTTTGTCAAACAAGTACACCATTTACTAAAGTAGTTGCATGTAACTGATACTTTGTTTTTGCAAAATATAGTGAAGTTAATATTTGTCAAAGTGTGTCCAAGTCAGACCAAAAACCTTTGTTTTGTATTAAAAACAAAATACTGGCTTCCGCTAGCTACTTCGCCCGCCTGAACGTTGGAAATTATATCTACTCTTTGTGATCGGATTAATACTTTCAGAAAACAACTACTGCAAACAAATAAAAAACATTAATCAAGCGCGAGTAGAACTCGAGCGCCGAAGGTAACTTACTTATGTAAATAGTTCGATTCCATAATTGAGTCTCAGATTTTTCCGGATTGCAAAAAGTAATTATTTTGTGACGTAACAACAAATTTATAGTTTTTTGATTTTTTCTTCTACTTTACCTGTCCGTGCTATGGAGACTTAGCTTCTTCCCAAATTTCAGGATTCTAGGTCAACAGGAAGTACCCTATTGGTTTGCGAATATCAAAAATAAGTGCCATAAACGAAGCATAAACGACCTTATCATCAGATTGCGTAGACTTAGAAGTTTTATTTACACTGATCCAAGGGGTAGCAAACCTTAATCTTCTATCTATACGCGTTCTTGAGGAAAAGGGTCTTGACAGACGGACAAAAAAGTGATCCTATAAGGGTTGCGTTTTTGCTGTATGAGGAACGGAACCCTAAAAATACCTCGTTATGATATTTGTTTAGATTACGTACTCCACTTTATTCGCAATAATGTCTAAAATTAGACGTGTATAAATAACTTTACTCCTACACAGATTCTTTTTTATTTGACCCACGGGTTTAAAGTCAAGGCCTCGAACTCGAACTAGGAGGCTGTAAGATTGTTAGAAAGAGTTATCGCGGCCCTGGAACGCAGTGGACAACTGAAGGAATGCGAAGAGAGTGTGAGATATTATTAGATGATTTCCCACCTTCAAATAAAATATAATGGCACTGGCTGAAAGAAACTTTTGTACATACTAAACTGCTGCGCATAGGGAGGGAGTGGAGATCAATAGGTACATGTCCTTTCGGATCGGATCACCATCGTCACCGATGGGATCGATCGTCCACTCATCTCTTCAACTAGATGTTGTGCATTGACCCCATAAATATAATGCTACTCTGTATGACGTAGGCCTCTTATGAAATAACGTCAAGTATTCTCTGAACCATAATAATATGGTTCAAAAATGTTAAAAAAGGCTATATTATTATTCTCTGAACCGGTTGTGGAAGGTGGAGGACGGGATGTTGTGTTGCAGCTGGGAAACTCCTATGTCCATTGGACTGCGATAGAAGGACTTGACTGATAGATTTTTGTGGCGGTTGTATTTCAGAAGTGTCTAATAAACATTATCTTCACAATAAAACGTCCAATTTGGTTCAGAACATTTTATATTGAGTAGACACCTCATTTAGCCTGTTTCTGTCATTCGCTCCCATCCGGACGCTTCATTTACCTTCATCACTAACTTGTCAAACTTGAAAACTCCATTAAATATTTCTACCTCTCCACTCACGAAATTATTTGACTTCATAATTTCGGACAATTAAGTTATGTGGAATCAGGACAAATATAATTAACTTTTGCCAACTTTCACTTGTTACTAAGCCAACACTGCTTGTTCATATTTGTAGTAAGGTTATACCCGCGTCTTTGCCCGTACGACCACTTTTCACGATGCTTTTCACCCCTTTAAGGATGGAATTTCGAAAAATCTGTTGCTGCTGTGAAAAACCACCGTTTTCCAGGTCCAAGGGATGAGTACATTTAGTCAGGCCTTCTTTTTAACCGACTTCAAAAAGGAGGAGGTTATATGTTCGGTTGAATGTATGTTTTTTTTTTTTATGTATGTTCACCGATTTCTCGGTCAATTGTGGACCGATTTTGAAATTTTTTTTTTTTTTGTTTGAAAGGTTATGCTTCCGAGTTGGTCCCAATATTGTTATGATCTGATCATGAACTTCAAAGAAATGGAACAGAACTCCTCATAGGATTACAGCAGAACCGTCGTAACAAGTAAAATTGCTTTGTTTATACGTGTAGTCGATGACTGACTGAAAGTAGAGGGGGAATATATCGACCTGATCTGATGATGAAGCCTGAAGTTAGGCACCGGAACTCTGTAAAAAATTAATGTAATCTAACCGTGTTTGGGATTATTAGAATTGTCATGAGATGTACTCTGGCTATAAGGTATTTAAGTTTGGCTGAGGGGTACTTTTTAGTGGTGGTACCATACCTAAAAAGTGTAAAATAAAAACCTTTTTACAAAAAAAGTACAACCGACTTCAAAGTAAAAAAAAAAACACTGAAAAGTGCAAAATAACTTTAATTGCGGAAGTCGGTGTTAAATAACGAAGAGACAAACCTATTATAGAAACACCGACTTCCGAAATTAAAGTTATTTTGCACTTTTCAGTGTTTTTTTTTACTTTGAAGTCGGTTGTACTTTTTTTGTAAAAAGTTTTTTATTTATACATATGAATTATCACAGAATTTATTCGTTACTGTCCCAAATATGCAGTATCAGAACAAGGAGCTATAAGCTCATAAGGAAAAAAGGAGCTTTTTCCTTATGAGCTTATAAAAAAAAAGTTTTGATATAACTTGGGCTTATAATCCCAATTTATCGGAAACCTGCTCTAGTATTTACGTCAGCTACTAAAGCAACTTTCCGATATTCGTAGAGGAAAGCCATGTAAGTGCTTCAAGTAGTAACTGCGTCCCTACAGGTTTATAGCGATTTGTTATTTTCTTTGAACAGTATTTCTGACATTGGTTTTGTGTGAATTTTACCTTGAACACAATTCACAATATCGGAAAGGTGCGCCTACATACAACATGTGGCCTTAAATGAACAAATATCATAACGACATGAGGAGTTTTTGACAGAAAATTTTGATTAAATATTTTATGAGATTACTAGCTGCTGCCTGCGGCTTCGCCCACGCGAGACTAGAAAATTGTCCCAAGGGAACATAATCCCAGAGTAAAAACAAGAAGGAATATTCGATGTGCTATTCCAGGACATGGTCTACCCGTATACCAAAATTCATCCAAATCCGTTCAGCCGTTCAAGCTTAAGAAGTAACAAATACTCACACTATACAATCATGCACACACAAACTCTTACCTATTATACTCAACACACTAACTACGCTTCTTTTGCATTTATGTGACACCGACAATGTTTTATTTGTTACAAAATGACATACAGAAATATTGAACCCATGTGGTTGAACCCTATCTCTTAATCACATTGTTAGTCAATAATATTGTGCTAATAATGTGATAATGTTAATATTAACACTCTACTATAATATACAGTGCAACCTAATTTATGAATAAATATTATTAATAATAATAATATTTTTTCCCCATCGCCGTATCTCTACGTTGACGTCGTGGTGGGGCTTGCGTGCTCCAATATACCCTAGGTCTGTATCGGTAAAGTTTGCTTTGCCGTAATATGCCTAGGGTGAGGGGCCAGACTAAGAGAGATACAATCCGCAGTGCAGTTTTGTGGCGAACTGTTGGGCATTAGCGACCCCACGGACCCGATCTCCCGGGAGAATTCTTGTTCTTCATCTCCGGCTTGCCTTTATTGGCCGGCCGTAGTGAACACTGACGAGGAACTGAGCTCCCACCTCTCTCTTGCCTTTATTGGCTGGCTTGAGTGGAGATTCGCAAGAGCAAACGTGCTCGGGAGAAGGATGTATAATCCAGTAAGGTGCTGGTAGGGATCTTGACCGTGCTTCCGGGATTGTCCTGATAGCCGTGGTATACCTCTCCACTCCTTAAGCACCTCAGGATATGTTGCCCTCTTGTTGCTACGTCACTTCGTGCTAGCGGCCGTTTTTGGGGGCCCATTTATTGAGTGTGCAAGTCACCCCCTGCCTTTTTTCGATGCATATTAATAACGTTGTTCAGGCAGGGGCCATAGTCTTGACATAGTTCCATGTTACCAGTCCACTTAAGACTCCAAAAACCATAGCCCTATTATCTTTGTTCTCCATATGTCGCAACAGTTTTTCAATAACCGGGGGTTGTCCTTGGGTGCACTAGCATAGCGCGTACAGGGATAATCGTCGGTTGGTATCATGTTCCATTATAATTGTCTAAAGGGCCTCTGCGAGTTGGCTTCGGCTCCTCGTACGCCTCCCAAAGGTCCAGGACCTCAGGGTCCTGAGATAAATAAAATATATAAATAATAATTTATTTATTTTCACAAAATGAGGAACAGTCTAAACAGTTTACAATAGTTAAATGACCAATATAAGTGTAGAAGAAGGTTGTCCTGGCGTCCTAGCTAGATTACATAGTAACCTGTATTAAGGTTCGCCAGCCCAAGATCAGATAATCACAGTTATAAATACAGAGAGACTGCCTAATAATGAAATTAATTACTAAAAAAAAAACTTAAGTTTGCCATCAAATGTATAGTGTAAGTATGTGTGTTTGTACGTATGTATTATATGTTTAGTGTAAGAATGTATGATCTGTGCTTAGTGTGAAGTGTGAGTGTGTGTGAGTGTGTGTGAGTAGAAGGTGGAAATTAGAAATAGTTTGGGTTTAAACACGGAGTGTTACTTGGAAAGCGCTAAGATTGTGATGTAAGCAGAAGTTCAGTGTCGTCGTAGTTTTTATTGGCTAGGAAGAGTGTTATCTGCTTTTTACAAATGCCATAAGAAGATTAATGAATAGGGGTAATTTTACTTAATTTGTTGTATAAGAAAGGACCTAGATAATAAAAGAAACGTTTAGTAAAAGCAAAGCGTGTGAATGGTACTTTGCAAATTTCGTAAGTTCGTCTAGAGGAAGATTGTGTTTGTGTGAAAGGAGTTTTGGTATGTTGATGTAGTATGGTGTTGAGAATGAATAATTGACGAATCGTAAGGATTTTGCAGTTTTGGTAGAGGTCAAAAGTTGGGTAGAGCATTGGCCGGAAGGTAGCAACCTTAAGGATGGCTCTTTGTGCCACTTCCAGAGGTTTTAATATTGTTTTCGCTGCTCCACCCCAACTGGACAAGAGAGGACCGACTGACACATGGCAAGATAATAATATAATAATTATTATTTTTATACATTTATTTATGTCAGGACCCTTGGAAAGGCGTACGAGGAGTCGAAACTAACTCGCAAAGGCCCTTTTAGACGCTACTAAGCGGCGTTCCCGATCCCGATTTCCGGCTACCGTAGGCGCGGGCTTGCGGACGGCAAGCAATGGGTAGCTCGGCGTCCGACCGTCCGGTAACCGTCAAAACCGAGCCCAAGTTCTCGACGGCGTGTATTGTTCCACGCGCGCCTCAACCGTAAACCTCAAACCGTAGGGTCACCCTTCTGCTCTGCCCAAGGGCGAGAGATGTAATTTGGATGATATTCCTACCTAAAAAAAATGTAATTAATTATTCAATTCTCATCCAGAGACTGAATAGCTCTGTGGATTGTTCGAACGAGTTACCGTGGCCCTCGCAAAGGTCAACTGAAGGATTTTAGTCAGTAAAAGTCTGACATTCCCTTTCGCCCCACCCAGAGCGGTAGAAGGGAAGAAAAGCGACCGAATAGCTAGGTGCTAAGTTATTACTAATAAATTATTACGTAAGTATCTACATTTTTTTTTTCTATATTGGATAGGATAGCACATAAAAATAATTGTTGTATCTTCCTAAATATAACCTCAGAGCTGTTCAATTTAGCCCCAAACATGGGGTTAGAATTAACAACTGACTTTTTCCAGAAAAAAATTAATTATTTCAGACATCATCGTGATGTCGTTTATATTTTAAATATTCATAAGATGATACCTAAAAAGTTATAAGTGGTAACCGCCACGCGCGCCTCAAAAAGATTTCAGCAAACCGAAACCTACCTGGGCCATGGGTTGTGCGAAAGTTTACCCCGGGGCCCTGGAACAAAGGCAATGAAGGAACAGGAGTGGGTTTTAGTCTGTAAAAGTCTGACTCACCTTTTCGCTCCGCCCAAGAGCGCAAGAATTCATTAGAAGAATGCCAACCTAAAAACATTAAACCTAAAATGTCATCATCATCATATAAAACCAAGTTACTCCTAAAAATTGTTTTCTTTATACCTAAAATACATCTGAATCGAAAACAAAATCGACAAAAAAAAAAACAAAACAAAAAAAAAAAACAAATCGTCTTCAAATAACACGATGCTGGAGAGAATTTTCGTTGCTAAGGTTGTGTTTTAATTCAAGAATATTATTAGGCATCGTTCACACAAAACGTATTCTCCGCCGCCGACTGTGAGTATGCTCACTGTCAGCCCCAGTCTGATCGTGGACTCAGTCTTCAGCATGTATTCTCATCAAGCCGACAATACGCTATAGCGTAGAATGCGTTACTTCAGTGAATAAAAGAGTAGGCTTGCTACGCGTAGTATATATATATATATATTGTATAATAAATTGGCCACCGAGAGTCAGCTACAACGCACTACGTAATAGCGTATAGTCGATTCGGTATAAACGAAAAGTTAATATACACTTCTGGACACATCTATTGGCCCACCTTAGAGTTTAGGTTTCGATGGCCTCTACCGAAATATGATTGCTAGATTGAACAAAAACTGTTGATGCAGTTTTAAACCTGATACATTTTACCATCTTTTTCGATCGTTTTTTGAATAAAAAACATGTTTTATCAAATAAAGGTTTAATTTAATAACGCGTGTTGCCTCAATGGGCATCTACCACAGCTCTCATACGATTAGGCATAGAGTTTATCAACCGCTCTATGAAATTTTGAGGGATCATCTCCCATTCCTCTTCTATGGCAGTTTTCAACTCCTGCATCGTCTGGGGAACTGGCTGACGAGCCCTAACACGTCTTTTTAGCTCGTCCCACATGTGCTCAATGGGATTCATGTCTGGGCTTCTGGCTGGCCAGTCCATAACTGTGATGTTCACATCCCGAAGATATTCCCTGACGATGCCGGCCGCATGGGCTCTTGCATTATCATGCATAAAAAGGAAATTTGGGCCCACATAGTCCGCGTATGGTATCACGTGAGGTTCTAAGCACTCACGAATGTACCTTTCAGCATTTAATGTTGGCAGCCGTGGTCCTGTAACAACCTCAAGTTGAGTTTTGCCGCTCGCGGATATACCGCCCCAGACAGTCCATGAGCCACCGCCATAAGCAACCCTCTCTTCAAAGCAGCATTGTGCGAAACGCTCTCCCTTACGTCGGTAGACCTTCTTCCTTCCATCATTGCCATGTAACACAATTTTAGACTCATTTTCACACACAATTTCAGAAAAGAGTACACGGCTCCAATCTTGCTGTGTCCAATTTAAATGACTGCGTGCGAAATGAAGGCGCGCTGTTCGGTGGGCTCGCGTTAGTTTGGGCCCATTAGCTGGCTTGTGTGGTACCATATCGCGTTCTTTTAACCTTCTCCGAACAGTTCGAGCGCTCACAGATACTCCGTGGAAGTCGCGAAGTTGGTTTTGTATCTCAATGGAGGTAAGGTGACGATTTCTCAAGCTGGTCGTCACGATGAATCGATCCTGCCTTTCAGTTGTGACCCGAGATCGTGGCCTTCCTTGGCGACGAACAAAGCCGCCAGTCTCTAGGTACCTCCGATAAACATTTCGGACCGCAGATCGACTTAAATTAAGTTGAGCACTCACGTTTCTTTGGCTGTGTCCGGCCTGAATAAGTGCCACAGCTTGGGCGGCGACTTCAGGTGAAGTATCCATAGATTATTGATAGAACCTCACCTTAATGTTAAGAATAAGTAATGTTTATTGCAAAACCAAAGATATCAATCACTTTTTCAAGAATTAAATCCAAGTAAACCAATAAAACCAAGTTTTCTTAGTATTCGATTGTTTGATATCAACAAACAGGCTCCAAATTGTCTTTTGTTTCTTTAAATTCTGTGTTCGAAATTCAAAAAAAGACTATTGAATGAAATTGTGAATGTGCCAGGTTCAAAACTGCATAAAAACTTTTTGCTCGACCTAATATTAAATTTTAGCTAGGACCAAACGAAACTGAAAATACAAGGTGGGCCAATAGATGTGTCCAGAAGTGTATATGGAAAAGCGATAAACTGCATAACGCGCGCTCTCAGTCAGCAGCGGAGTGTGAACGATGCCTAAAATTGCAAAAATTACCGTCCTGTGATACAAATCCTATTTACTTTCTACAACGAAAATCAACGATCCTGCTAAGTGCTAATGCAGTACGGATTGAGAAAACTAAATCTCTCTCCGTGCCTGCCTGAAAATAGACTCGTTTAAGTCCTGAACACACTCCACATCCATAATTCAACATCCAAAATGTGTGTGACAGAACTGTTGTAATATTATCAAACGAATACGTTAACACCGACTTCATAATTGAGAATTTGATGTTGAATATTTGTCTGACTTAGCCCCGATTTCTGATTTAAATATTTGAAGTTAAGTGTTACTCAAACTCTGCTTTATCTGAAAACCTGTGAAAATTTGGCATTCAAGTAGGGTTTTTTTTTTTCGGGTGGGAAAATCATCTAATGACATCCCCCGCTCTTAGGCGGAGCGGGAGATAGTGTCAGACTTTTACTGACTAAAAACCCACTCATGTTCCTTCTTTGCCATTTTTTCCAGGGCCCCGGGGGTCACTTTCGCATCACCCATGGATTCAAGTAGGGTTTGATACGTTCTTAACTCAAAATAAGCAATTCAGAAACCCGCCCTGTACTTTAGCCTGAAAAGCTTCGGGCACGCCATAATTATGGTGGTAAGTCACCACCACTCCTCAAAGAGGGGTCTTTGGGGAGTGGCTGGAAAGACAATACGGCATCCTTACCTTGCGCATGACGCAGGTCCTCATCGGACATGGTAAGTTCGGGAGTTTCCTGCACTGGATTCGTGCAGAAGAAACGCCCGGGTTCCACCATTGTGTGGACCGCCCGGAGGACACGGTGGGGTATACGGTAGAGGTGTGCCCCGCCTGAGCAGAGCACCGCCATGTCCTCGTGGGGGCGATCAGCGGCAGCGATCTCTCGCGCCGGGCCTTGGTACAGGCCATGGTCCGAAGCGAGGAGGATTGGCAGGCGGTCGCCTACTTCTGCGAAGCAGTAATGCTAACAAAGAAGGCCGAACGTGCACGCGCGAGGCAATGGCCCTCGCGGCCCGGCCGATCCCGATTTCCGGCCACCGTAGGCGCGGGCTTGCGGACGGCGAACAATGGGTAGCTCGCCGTCCGATCGTCCGGTAACCGTCTAGACCGAGCCCAAGTTGTCGACGGCGCGTAGTGTTCCACGCGCGCCTCAAGGAGATGTCAGCAACCGTAGGGGCCCAGCAGGGTCGAAGCCTACTGGGGCCATGGGTGATGCGAAAGATCCCCGGAGTCGTGGAAAAATGGCAAAGAAGGAACAGGAGTGGGTTTTTAGTCAGTAAAAGTCTGACACTATCTCGCGCTCCGCCCAAGAGCGGGGGATGTCATTAGATGATTTTCCCACCCGAAAAGCCTGTCCAGCTCTGGGAGTAAATTAGGTATTTAGACATTTTTAACTTAAGATTGTCTTTTCAGAAACCGGCTCTAAGAACTCACAGAATCCATAAAATCTAGTAATTGACATTATAAAAGTGAGAAAAACGTCTTGGGTATCGTTGGAGTTAATTACATTAGCGATTTAATTATTCACCTTTCATAGAATTAAGGACCAGCTTTATAAGCTGATCACGTTCATTTTCTAAAGATAATTTACTTTACTATGATACTTTTAATTTTCTTTTAATAAAATACTTTTGTTTAGATATTAGATTAACAAAATTGTTGGAATTCATTTAAAACATAGTAGTGCTTCGTGATGAGCACACCACAATCACGGTGATAAATCCCCTCTTTGAGGAGTGGCTACATTACCGAGGCGCCACGGCGGGCGTCTTCAATTTCCGACTATCACTGTGCGGATCGCCCGAAAGACATGGAGGGCACATTGCACATGGCGAGTAGTGGGTAGCTCACCGTCCCATATGGGTCAGATCCGAGTCCATGTGCGCCTCTAAGAGATGTCAGCAAAACGGACGGGGCCCGCTAGGGCCAGTGCCTGCCAAGGCTGCACGATTATTCAAAAAAGTTACCATGGTCCTGAAATGCAAATGTGAATGCAATGAAAAACGGAAGGAACGCAGATGGGTTTTAGTCAGTAAAAGTCAGACACTCTCTTTTCGCTCCTCCCGCGAGCAGGAGGAGTTATTTGAAAAAGTAGTACGTCGTGAGTATTGCATGAACATTTTTCTTGTACTGAGTGGTCTGTCAACAGAAAGGCTCTCTATTAAATGTAGCTGTTACTGCATCTAATTAAAAAATAAAGCACTGTCTGAAATATCAATAAATGCGAACTTATGTACAAAAGCTCCAACAACCTGGAACAGTCTGGCAGCGTTGGCAGAATAATTAAAACTAGTAACTACGCTATCGCAAAATTTATTACGGAACAGCCCCCCTAGCCAAGTCACAAACGATAAACGTAAACTCTCAGTAGTCTTTAATAGATTTTCAACTTTATGTTATTGGATATAAAGTTGAAAATCTATTGAAGATTACATAGTGTTTTCGTTCGTTCCGGTCGCTAACGCTCAGTAGTCTTTAATAGATTTTCAACTTTATGGTCTTAGGTATAAAGTGGAAAATCTATTGGAGATTACTAAGCGTTCACGTTTATCGTTTGCAACTTGGCTAGGGGGGCAGAACATTGATTGCGTAAGCTATAGGTACCTATCTACCTCCTACACTCCTCCCTCTTCAATGAATGAGTGTAATAAAACTATTTAACTGTAACATCCGAGTTCACCTAGATACGAATGCAATTTATTTTTATTAAACTTAAGAAATTCTTCTTTTCAATTGCTACAGTTATGTAGTGAAGTAATAATGGCGTGTTCAGAGGGTCTATTTTCTGTGCTGCTGCTACGTATCTCACTCAAATCGTTTCACAAGTTACAAAGAGCCTAAAGTGGAGTGAAAAAAGCTGGTTTCAATTTTAAGCTTTTGCAAGCGATATCGCACCCAAAAGGAACGTTAATATTGGGATATGCATGTGCTTTGAGGGCAACGAGAAAACCCTCTTTTCCCTAAGTATTTCAAGTGATATTTAAAATCCGGCCAAGTGCGAGTCGAACTAGCGCACGGAGGGTTCCGTACTGTCCGAAGCAAAAAACGGAAAAATATAATCACGTTTGTTGTATGGGAACCCCACTGAAATATTTATTATATTCTGTTTTTAGTCTCTGTTATTCTGTGGTCTTGCTACGGTTCATGATACAGACTGGTGACAGACGGACATATAGATAGACAGACAGACGGACAGCGGAGTCTTAGTAATATGGTCATGTTTTACCCTTTGGGTACGGAACTCTAAAAAAATCGTTTACGTTTTGTAGTAATTTATTATAGAAATACCTAGCTAATGTCTCTTAACCACAAAAGTTTGGTCTTCATAATAGAGTTTGACTTTGGTAAAGTAATTATTATTCTCTGCTCCAGAATTATCCTGGCCTTTTAACTGATTAATTTTATTTAAGAGCTTCTCCAAACAAGAGAGAGCGTGTTAAGAGCATTCATCCGTTAAAACTACGCAGAAGCCAAAATCAATGATTTCCGACGGACAATATAACAATAATTTGTTTAATTTCTAGATAAGATATTGACGTCATATTATTGGGAATTTCATAATCTAGTGTATGTTCCAAAAACATTTTCATATGATCGTATAGTTTTCCCATTAGAACAGTTCTTATCCAAGCCTTTTTTTAAACTAGCGGTCGACGGTCTACGCAGATGCGAGATAGTAGTTAAACCGTGTATGGTAAACTTACAACATTTTACTTTAAAAAAAAAATGATAACATTGACTAGTGGATGGCCCAAAAAAAATACACGATTGCTGTAAGTTTTCATTCAAGAAAAGTAATCTCAAAACTGTCATTTTTAGCCGTTTTTGGAGATATTAAACGTGTTAGTTCAGAATAATATATGAGGCATTTTTGTTTTTTTTTAGACTTATTAATTGAACGCATTTACGATCTATTTCATGGTACAATAATTTTTTTAATAACTTATTTGTTTACACTACAATTAATTATTTAATATCACTATATAATAGACGCGAAATCGCGTCAGCGCTTTGTACCGGCCGAGGTCTTTCAGATTTTTAGTCTTTCTATTCTACAGTGATACTAAATAATTAATTGTATTGTAGTGCACATTATTGTTATATTTTCCGTCGGAAATCATTGATTTCGGCTTCTGCGTGGTTTTAACGGATGAATGCTCTTAATGGCTATTAAATTTATATATATATTATAGAATAGAATAAACTTAACAGTTTTGACTGTAACATATATTATTATATCTTTAACAACTCTTGTGATTATGACTACTACCTCACCTATGCTAATGTTATAAAAAGGAAAGCTTTGTACTTCTATATATTTGTATTTTTGTTTGTAAAGAATAAACTCAATAAATACGGGACCGATTTAAAAAATCCTTCACTAGTGGAATGCTATTTTATCACTGAGTGACTTAGACATATATTTTCTTTTTTCACGCTGGCTAGTTCAACATGATTTTGTTGAACCCATTTTCAACTGCCACAAAGTTGTCAAGTGAAAATAAGTTTATTATTACCTCAATTGAAATGTATGGAGGAAAACCATAGAGTACCGATACCGTACGAAAGAGTTATAGTGACCCAAAAACGCAACTTAGGGGAAAATTAAGGAAACAGTTGAGTTTTAGTCAGTAATATTCCGACACGCTTTGTCGTTCCACCCTAGAGCGGGAAAAATCATTTCATGATTTCCCTTACTAAAAAAAACTAGGAAGGGTAGATAAAGCAGGGTTTGCAAGTCAGAGAAAACAAATAGAGAATGTTCTAAAAATGGCCATTTCAGTTAATTTGTCGTTTTCGTTCTTACAAATGTTTGGGCGTTAGCAATCTCTTTATCACTTTTACTTCCTATTCGCACATTTCCGATATGTTGACTGGTTTATTGACCTTAACAAAACATTGGTTATACATTATCTTATCTTGTCAATATATGACAAATATGTATTCGTCAAATTATAGGATTTTCAAAAAGTTCTTTTTACAGGGTTTTCAAACTGCAGAAATTGAAAGAAAATCTATTTATTCGGGTATAGAAAATTCGTATCTGAGCAGGAATAAATCTTCCAGACAGAAATTCTGTAACGGAATTTAGAAATGTTAGAGTATTGGATCTATCTCGAATGTAGAGATGGTTAGGTAGGTACTAACAGTCTGATATCTTACTTTAGTATTCAGACAATTTTGTCTACATATGAAGTGAATATATTTATACTTCAGTAAACCTGACGTTTTATATAAAAAACATACTTTGATACTCGCAAATGCTGCCTCGTCTGATGTGAGATAGGAGGTAACGTCACTATCGAGATTTAACCATAGCATATCAGAATAATTTAAACAATTACACTAATATTATGAAAGCGAAAGTTTGTGCGTGCATCAGTGCGGGATAAGTGTGTGTGGCTTTTGCAATTGTTTATTACGAGATGAATACTTGGAGATACTCCGTAGTAAGGTGATCCTGTTGTAGTAGCCATTGAGTGATTTTGCCTTTCAGCGTGTATAAATCAAGAATGTTTAGTATTTTGTGTAATTTCTTGTATACATAGGTACCTAGGACGTAATATTGGTGTTTGGCAAATGTAGTTTTATGACTTACACCAGATGGGACATTTATGCGTTTTTCTGAGTTAAATTTGGGCGGCATGCCCAAACTCAACTCAGAAAAAACGCACAAATATCTATGAGTTCTGAGGACAGTCTGCAAGATGACGAGCTGTCTGACTGTTAGTACCTTACATTCATCATAGAGTTGTTTGGTTGGATACAAATATGGTTTCTTGGTCATTACTCTAAGCACAGCTCTTTGAGCTCGTTCTATCCTTAAAAGTACCACCCCATGCATTAATGCTGTATCCGATAATCGATTGATACAGTGTAAAGTATACCATTTTTAATGTGTCCATATTTGTGATGTTTGTGGTTTTTTAAAAACATCACTTGTTAATACTTACCTCTGTTGATTGTAACCCCTGTCTCCCCCCCTGCTTATTTTCCATATTTATGTACCATGTTTTTACTGCCGTATCAAAAAGTGTAATGCGTAGATTAAAATCCCTTTTAATAATAATTTAATTCCCTGTTGTATTACAGGACATATTTTATTAACTTCTTGCGATGGAAATCGGAACTCAATAAATGGATTAGTATTTAAGAACATTTTTTCTTTATACACAACTGTCTGTCTCCCGCGTCTGCGCTCCCGTGGCCTATTACCCGAGATCGGAATAGGTAGAATATATTAACTAACTTCGTGAAAGTAAGTAACATAGAGTTCAAAATACCTCCTCTAAAGTCCTGGAATCATAAACATAACGATTAAATCCCGGAATTTAAGAAATTTCAAATTACGTTATTAATTGCAAAATGCGCTTTTAATACAATTAAACTAAATTATCATATTGAAAATTCTTATAACCTCGTTTAAAATCGTTTTGGAGTTACATACTAAATAATATGGACTACTAACATAATATGGACCACGGTCTGAAATAAAGTATTTTTATTTTTATTTATTTTATTTATAAAACTGTTAAATTAAAGAGCTTGTTTCATGCATCTACAACAGTTATTTTTTTCTGAGACAGCCAGTATATAGTGTAGCTCTATATCAGTGAAAGAATTTTCTTAATCAAAACCGTACTTCCCGACCTATAAACAAACATACAATTTTACGTATTTATAAAATCAAGTTAAGATAAAGATCATTAAAACAATATCAGTATGTTTACAGAATGTTGTGTAGAAGGTTAAATAAGTGTTCAATGTTCCTGAATAAGATGTGTTGTCGTGGAGCCAAGCCACAGCCTGCGGCGTCACAAATGCAATTATCTGAGCACTTTGTCTTAGGCGCGTCTGTAAGTGTCTATTAGCTGAGAATTGAAACGAATGCGAGATTTCCAATAATGTTATTTCAGGGATAAATTAAAGACGATATACTGTAATTATCTTAATTGTAGTTTCCCTGAAGTACCGAGAAATTGACGATTAAATTAAAATGGCTTCGAAATTACACCAACCTTTTTGTTTCTTTAGTTGAGACATCCTCTAATGCTCACTCGCTCTGGTTGGAACGAGAGGGTGTGTCAGACTTTTACTGGGTAAAACCCACCCGTATTCCTTCAGTTGCTCTTTGCGTTCAAGGGCCACGGTAACTCTTTAAATAATTACACAAACCTGGGATCCCTGCATGTTTATTATATTAGTACCTTTTTTCAAACCATGAAAGCTGTCAATCACTATCAAATGAATCAAACGAATCATAAATAAGCTGGAAAAAGATTGTCGATAAATGAATAAATTTCGGTGAGTTTTTTCAAATGTACTGGAAATTTGAATGAAGGAAGGCGAGGGGCTGATCCTTATTTTATCTCTTCAATGTAATCACAAATTGAGGAGAAATATCGCCCCGTGTTACTTTAATGCTTCAATAAACTTAACCGCTATCTGAAGGTAAATTTTAGGTTTTCTCCTATGATTTTTGCAGCATAATCTTTGACAATGCTCCAAAGCTATAACTTTTCATTTCTCTTAGATAAGCTCTCTTTACTGATTGGAAAAAAGTATCAGAATTTATGACTGATGAAAACAAAAAAATAGTACCAGCAAACAGTAATAAACAGAGAGAATCATAATTCAAGTGAATATTTTTCGCACGTTTCATATCCAACGTTTAGTGTGCTTTGATTCCAAAGTTACTCAAGGAAATTGAATGTCAACAAACGATAACTTTGTTCGAGTGCTTCCATTGTGGTGAAAGGAATATTCTTTCTCCGGTAAAGAAAATATTTCCAGACGCTCACTGCTTGATTTTCCGTACATACGATTTTAAGTCTTTATGTTGTGTTATTACCCTTTTCAACCAACTTCAAATAATGGAGTAGGTTATCAATTCGGCTGTATTTTTTTTTTTGCTTGTTTCTTACCTCAGAACTCCATCGTTTATGGACCGTCTAGCTTCTGCCAGCGACTTCGTCCGCGTGAAAATAGGTTTCTCGGGGACAAACTTTGGACCCCCGTTTCATCCCCCTAGGGGGTAAATTTTGGAAAAACCTCTCTTAGTGCTCGCCTACATCATAAAAGGAAACCTTGTGCAAAATTTCCCGCTCCTAGAACTTGTAGTTTCGACTGTGCGTTGATATGTCAGTCAATCAGTTTGCCCTTTATAGATTTACAAATATTTTCCTTTAAAGGGAAAAGAATATTTGTAAATCAGTCTGATTACAGAATAATCCCATGTTTTTCAAAATCCAGTTCTGATGATGGAATCTATGAAAAATCGAGGTAAGTCCTCAAATATATAATGGCTAGTTAAGCGACTATGATATTACAAATAAATAAATAGTTTTGAATAGTTATGTTGAAAATAGTATCTTCGAAGTGAGCTGATGTTGATGATGGAATCGGAAGATAGTCACCGGAACTCTGTAATTAATCAATGTACGCTAGCCGTATTTGGCTTATTAGAATTGTCATGAGATGCACTTTGGCTATAAGGTACTATCGAACTGATCTGATGATGGAGTTCCGGCTCCATCATCAGATCAGTTCGATAATAGTAGTGGAAAGTAGACACACGAACTTCATAATAAAACAATGTATCCTAGCAGTGTTTGGGTTAATTGGAATTGTCATAAGAAATAGGCACTCTGGTTATAAGTGTATCGCAACTAAAAAGTGTGAAATAAAAAACTTTTTACAAAAAAATATAACCGACTTCATTAAAAAAAACACTTTAATTTCGGAAAACGGTGTTACCCTGTATTATTTGTTTCTTGTTTAACACTGACTAGTAAGTAGTAGTAAAATCGGTTATTTTTTTATTTGTAATTTTTTTTTCTGTACACGTTGTTAAATAAAATAGCTAACTATACTGTATAATTTATATGTACACATCGGCGCCTAAGTATATTGGTTTTTGTTGTATACATAATAATATATACCACTAGATTCTGCACGCGGCTTCACCCGCGTATAAGTGGGTTTCTCTATACAAATTTTGAACCCCCATTTCATCCCCTTAAGGAGGTGAATTTTGGAAAATCCTTTCTTAGTTCTCGCCTACGTCATAAAAGAAAACCTTGTGCAAAATTTCACGCAATTGGTCCAAGGAGAAACTGACTGACTGACATATCAACTGTCAATCAGTCAGTTTCTCTTTTTATGTATGTGCCTAGATGTACGTAGTTACGTTACAAATACTCGTAATTAGTTAATATTTCAGTCATTAATGTACAAACGTGAAATAAAACCTTAAAGGTGTAAGGTAATTCACTTTTTTTTTACGCAGGAAATCATCAAATGACTTCTCCAGCTATGTGTAGAGCGAGAGAGAGTATAAGATTTTTACTAACTAAAACCCTCCGGTGTTCCTTCAGTTGCCTTTTGCGGTAAAGGACCACGGTAACTCTTTCAAACAACCACACAGCCTTGGTAGGCTAAATTAAATATACCTACACTAAAAACTTAGTCAGAATTTCTTAATAATAACTAAACAAATCTTAAAATATAGAGTAAATTTTTCCGCATCGCTGTCTAGTAGACGTGTGCTCAAGAGACTGGTGTCGTTGCCAGTTGCAACCTAGCACTCAGTTACCTAAATGGAGATATTTCGAAGTTTATAACTTGATTACACAAATGTTATTCCACGTGTAGAATAGTAGGTTGTAGGTACCAACCTATAACCTACTATTTTACACGTGGACAAACACTATACTAATTAACCCATTAATTAGTATAGTGTTTGTCCTAAATATATTCACTGGCAGCTCTCTTGTAACCACGCCTCAGTTCACATTTAAGTCTGTGTTGTGAGAGTTGGAAGTCAAAAGCCACACAATTATCGATTGATGTTTGTGCTATGGATATAAAAATTTCTCAAGTCCATAATAGGTATTTGAAAATTAATTGTGCTTGTCTCACCCAGGAGCCGACGTTAATTTCCGGCCTCTCATAAAATATTTGGTAAGTATCTGAATTTCTCCGGGCTATTTTCCGGAAATTATTCTAACTAAAGTCCCATCACAAAATATGACGTCCAATAAAAGTTTTTTAGATGTGTAGTAATTCATAGGCTGTCCGCGTCGTAATTCCTTTTTCCAAAAGTAAGTACTTAAAAGAAAGAAAGAAAACATCTATTTGAGACTCGTAGAGGACAAACGACAATAAAATAAAAAGTTACTAAGTACTTAATCTATACTACAAATTACTACAACTACAACTACAACACTTCATCAATCATAACATCATCATTTTTTTTTTAAATATATATCATCATTTGTTACTTATTAATATCATCTTATCATCTGACTACAAAGAGGGCCTTGAGTATACCAACTTATATGTGCTTGGATGTCCATCTGTTTCTTCGTAGCACCTAAACTCCTTTTTGGATTTAGGAAAGTTAGTTACCTTTAGATAGGCAAAAAAGGAATAGAAGTGGGTTGCAGTCAGTAAAAGTCTGACACTCCCTCTCGCTCTGCCCTAGTGCGCAAGAAGTCAATGGATGATTTCCAACCTAAAAAAAAAGTGGGGTACCGCATAACATTGACTATATCAGACTATGATGTCTCGTTAAATCTGATATGGTAGGTAAAAACAACGAACGCAAAAAAAAAAAATACCAATTTATCGAATTAAGCATCTAATACTCGATTGACGATAATCACATTCCAAAAATATCAACACAACAGATTAATTTCAGAATTTCCCAACAACGTTTAATGCGCATAAATAAATCGTGTGTTATATGTTATATGTATTTTAAACCTACACTTAAGAAATATGCCATTCAAAATTATAAATAGGCCGTTAAGCTCAACGTCTCAATAATAATCTTCAACCTCGTCTAATGGTTTAAGCAAATATTGCCATTGCTAAGTGCTCAATTATTACTGCTTGCTCGCAAAATATGTGCATGTGATTATACGTATGAGTTACGAGAAATTCTCAGCTTTTACTATATGAAGTTAACACAAATGTATATCAAATTAAAGTTATATATTTTTAGTTTATTTATAATTAAAAATTAAGTAACCAGGTACTTATTTCAAACTATTTACACAGTTTAAACCCTCATTTTGTTAGAGAATTAAATGCACTAAAGTTATTAAACTTTTCGAGGGAGAGTATATTAAAATGTCAGCAACATTGGCAGAAGTAAAATTAGTTTGAACTTTAACGAAATTCTTTGCTGTACCACTACCACAATCTTACAGGGTGGCTTACTCATAACAACTAAGACAATATGCAACTTTAAATTAAGATTTTTTTTTATTAAACGAAAATACCAGATTAATATTTAAATACAGAATTATATATTCAGGCTTCGTAATTTTTATAACAAAATCTACCAAATCTTTTCCAGTTTACTGGTTAAAAATGCAATATCTTTTAGTAGTGTTTTTCATAAAATTTTCTCGTGCTTACTTTATTAGGTATCCCACTATAAAATTAATCGATATTCTGCTTTTAGTGCTCATGACTAATATATACGTCTTCTGAGATAACCCAATAGTAAATCAGGTTCTGTCGAATATCGTGAGTTTGAGGACCAATTGATTCGTTAGCCAAGGATAATTTTGGGAGGAGATAGGTGACAAACACACGTACAGAAGAATTATATATAAAGATGTTCGACACATATTTACACCATCAATGTGTTGTCTTTTTTAACCCAAAGGTTGACTGGTAGAGAATGCCTTGTTGTATTAAGACCGCCTATACCTACTACCTACCACTACTGTAGGTATACGAAGTTTAAATAAATAAATATTTATCGTTAGATAATACAATCAAGTTATACGTAGGTAGGTATATCAAGATATACGGTATCATTAATCTTCGATAATATGCGGCAGAATCATTATGATATCTACTCAAAGTTTGGAACCTCATACTCATAACACATCGTTTGAACCATAAGACGGCCACATTCCAATCGGTAGGCATTTCTGATCTACAAAAACAATAAAAGAAAAATAGACTACCGTAATAGCGAATTAAATGAAAATATACGATGTTCTAAGATCAATATATTTCCTAATCTAAAAGTCAATAGACAAAGTTTCCGAATAACATTTGTAGTAGCATGGCCACATATGAACGTGCTTTTCTTTTTTGTTTTCGGGGCGCCTAGACTTATGGGGAAAACACCAGGGAGGGTGGGACTTTCCTCATAATTTTGAGGCGCTATCTCTTAACCCAACTCGCGTATTGTTATCACGAATCTTTGAATGGTCTCGTTGAAAGTGTCAATGTGTTCCCGGAGCTACCAAAGGCTCTTGGATTAGTTGCTCGGCAGCGTATATCTGCACGACACGCATGCAGCAATCAGGTACTGCTGCCCCGTTTCACGTTAACGACGCCAAGCCGTGGTAATATGTCGGCTTAGACGAAAATGTCTACTGGTCGTAAAATGTCTCTTTCTCATAATGTCGCCTTTCGCAGTATGACTCTTTTTCAAAAGTTCGCTTTCTCACAATTCCTCCTTCGCAAAATGTCGCATTAGTAACTTGGCGGTCAGGTCTAATATTATTTTTTTTTAACTTTAATAAATGTTTACAAATTTTACAATTTATCCATCTTTAATAAATACTTTAGATGTCAAAAACTTGTAAAGATTTATTACGAATAGAAAAAAGACCTTTTTTCAAAATTTAATAAAGAAGCGTTGTGAAAAAGCGACCTTTTGAGAAAGAGTCATTCTGTGAAAGTGACATTATGGGAAAGACATATTTTATGACCAGAAGATATATATTTTGCAAAAGAGACGTTTTGCGCCTGAGCCAATGTGTCCAGGCCCTTAACGACGCCGCACAGTGGTAAAGTGGCCAGGCGATTACGCACAAAAAAAAAACCAAAAATATTATACACTAATTTTATTTTATAATTTGTCATACGTAATATGTATTTTAGTTTTAATTTTGTAATTGGTTATTTTGTAATTTGTTAGGTATTGTAAGTTTTAGTTTGTTCTTCTGTACTTAAATGGAATTCTGTTTTTCTATCTTGAATGTTAACGCCCACATTGTGTGATAACTGTGACTCAGTTGTTAATTAGTTAGCTATTTTCGTAGCCAATAAATTGTAAAAGTATTGATGTAGTGTTTCGGTTCTAATAAAAGAATATTATTAATAATTAATATTAATAATATAACAATATTGTTTTATTAGAACTTTATTTTCTAACATAAGTAACCTTTGTTTAAAAAAAATGTGAATTTTGGACCTTTTCGTGCCTTTGGTAAAAAAAAGGTGAATTTTGTTACTAACTTTATCTCTAAAACCACTTAGTAAAACGTAGTAACTGTTAAGTAATGTCGGTAGTAGCTTCGTTTTTCAGGACCTCCTGCTATGAGAAATGGCTTTTCCGATATACATACATATGTGTATTGTGTAGTCTTACTTGATTAATGTATTTGGGAATGCGTCGAGAGATTAGTTAAGCAGAGAAAAATTAGACAGTCCATTTAGTTACCTGTACCAGTTGGTACCGATTATCACATATAATTAAATAGAAAAACTAGCTGCCCCGGCAAACGTTGTTCTGCCATATAAATTATCAAAGAAAAAAGCAGGGTGTGAGGGTTGGAGGGTAAAAAAGTCTTAGGCCTACCAAATATACACATTTTATTTATAAAAAATCGGTCGAGCCGTTTCGGAGGAGTTCGATAACAAAGACTTGTGACACGAGATTTTTTACATATTAGATTATTGCTCAAACAAGCTATGAAAATCTTATGAGATTCCGCAACCGTTCTCCTAAGACCGATTTGTCATTGGACTGTTCGTTGACAGGACGATTCAATTATTCCCGTTTCCCCAGCAGAATCTTTCATGGACATTTCACCGACAGGAACCTTCATCTACTATCGCCGATAGGCCTTTTCATCTACCGAATGTTTGACCGACACGACGATAAGCCTATAACTCTTTTAACTTTTCATCTATGGAGAATTCGCCGTCAATCTTAAGACAAGCGATATTACAAAAAATACATATTTCTACAGATTAGTAGTGTCTTATAACAAAATATGTGACATAGTTTTTGCGTGAAAGAATAACAAACATACAAACTTTCGCTTTTATTTATTTATTAAACTTCATGTACAGTAGTGGTACATAGGCGGACTTAATGCCATAAGGCATTATCTACAAGTCAACCTATGGGTTAAAAAAGACAACACTGTGATAGGTTTGCAAAATAAACAGATAGGTAACCAATACTTCAAACAGAAAAAATAAAATAAGTTATTTATAATAATAAAATACATAATTAGATATGCTAAAATTATAAACTAATAAATATTATGAAAAATATCAATTAAGAATAAAAATCATTAAGAGAACTTAAAATATAATAGTTATGACGAAGACCGAAATAAGGTTGAGAGGACTTCAAGGAGTAGTTCCGAATTTTACGCTTGAAGGAAAATTTACTTTCAGCTTTTTTGTTTATAATATTAGAAGGATTTTTATAAAGCAGTTTGCTTGTTTGTTAAGAAAGTACTAACTGCTTTTCCAGGACATAATCTACCCATGTGCACAAACATCCAAATACGTTCAGCCGTTCGAGCGTGAATAAGTATCAAACATACATACATACACAAATACTCACAAACTGTCTCCTTTATAATATTAGTGTGTTTATATATGTAGTGTAGTCACTAGTAACGTAACTGTACTTATTAATTATTCAATTAATCCCACGCATCATCTTCTAAATATCGTAGGACGGAAATAGGTTTTGAAACGAACTATAATTAGAATCACGTTGTAAATTACAAGTCAGTTCAAATGAGCTAGCTACCTTTAACGTAATTAATTGCTTTGAAGTCAAACATAGGTAAGGTTTTTAATAATTTACCTGGAAAATGCAAAAAAACTTAAGAAAATTTGAACTTCACGGTCTGCCCTGGAGCAATCCATCTTAATACACTGGCAGCTTTTCCGACAATTTCAATTCGAACTGCTCTGAATTGAATTCAAGTTGCCGAAGTATCTATCCGAATACTTCAGTCGATAGCTACCACCCAATGCTATGTAAAACAACACTTATTCGTCTCCCCAAGGTCGGAAAAGCAAATGGAAATTACATTATTGTAGAGTCGTTTCTTTACTTTCCTAAACTATTTGCACATAAAGAAAATGCCAAATCAAACATCTTGCAAGTTGAGGGACATTATTTTAATCCTATTAAATGATTAATTCATGAAAAAAGACATTCAATAGGATTAACTGAACTGAGAGGGTAGTATTTTTTTATTTAACTATTCATGTACGCACTTAAAATAAAAGACCAGAAGGAATCAACCGTGTGAAGAGTAATAGAAAAATAAGTAAGTATATACAAAACAGTTACCTATCTGTGTAATAAAATAACATAAAAAAAAGAAAAAAAAAGATATAGGTACTATCAAAATTATACAGTAAAATAATTATCACAAAAACAATATTATATAATAATCCATACTAATATGCAACAACAATACACATCACGAAATAGAAAAATAGTGTATTGACGACTTTAATAATTATAATAAATTGAGGAAAGCCTTATTTATTAGTAACGTAAATAAATTTGAATTCCTCGGGCTTCCCTGGTGCTTTCGCCTTAAAAAAAATTATTACTTACTCGTAATTAACAACTTTAGTACATAACTGATAATGAGAAAATTTTAAACATTCTCTTATTTATATTCATTTTAGATTCCTAAATTAACCTGTTTCTAACGAGTTACTCACACCTAGTTAGCGTCGTGTAAAGATAATTAGATTACACGTTTACAATTTCTAGATATTAACAACATAAAATTTTTAAAATTTTAGAAAATGGTCCTAAATATTTGTGTCGTAGGTATTTACTAATACCTTTTTGCCTAACGCCTTAAAATGAGCATTTCCAATTTCCTTTTATAATATCTTTTGCAAAAAGATATTATAAAAGGAAATTGAAAATTTTATTTTATCCCTTTATTCCTCACAGCCTCCTATTATGCCCAGCAATCACATTTTAAAATATCTCGTATTTGATACAGTTGATGACAACATCATCAAAACTTATCCCAGATACACAGCTAAATTTCTTTGTGTCAATGGAAACTGCACTCAAACTAATCAATAGTTCATAAATTAGTTTCTTGACTCGTGCGCTCGAATCGAAATTTGCATTTAGGAACAATGTGTACAGTTGTTCTCTCTCACGTAGGATTTATGCGCAAATGGCCTACCATCGAAAAGTAAATAATTAGTAGGTACACATATCAAAGACCAAACTAGGTAGGGATTTTCAGGTTACTGTTGTAACCTCTTCGGTCCAGACCAAGCGTTTCGCCTTGTCGTTTATACCGCGTACATCGAGGAACTGGAACAATTTCCCTACTGCGGGCTTTCCGTCCGATTATAATTTAGGTATCTTCAAGGCTAGAGTGAATAGGCTCTTAATAAACTAATGCGCCTCACCATCACTACTTACCATCAGGTGGGCTCGCAGTCAAGCACTAGTTTATATCAATTAATATATATTTTTTTTTTTATTGATATAAACTAGTGCTTGACTGCTATTCATAAAATTAAAGTTTTTTTGGTTCCTTGATCATCTTCTTTCATGTCAATATGTCAACTCACTTATTTTCAGACCCTTCTTTCTCTCCAGTAGACTAGCTCACCCACATTCTATTTGGTCACGCAGAGAATTTTGACCAACAATAATTTGTTCCTACATTTTAGACAAAAATTATATGGCAACGCTACAAAGAATTAACATATCAAATTCGTCCCGCATTTGTAAGTTCGTTTTTAAAATAAACTAAACACTTATCTTTTTTCACTCGAACCTTTAAAAAAAATAAGAAGAAAATTTTATTCTAATTAATTATATTTACTTACAAAAGACAAATCTACAAGATAGCTTCCTAAAGAGTAATTTATGTAATCAGAAAATTACACCAATTAGCTCTGGCTCAAAATCCTTAATTTTGTAATTATGCAATGATGAGCTTTTGAAAGCCCTTACGAAAAATTGAAATTTGTTTCAGTGCTCCAATTCGATATTAAAGTCGTCAACGAACTTCACAGTTGAGTGTCGTTATATTTTCGACTTCAATTAGATACTTTCACCACTTAGGTAGGTATCGATTAGGTATAACAATGAGTTCGTTTCTCTTTGCTAAAACAATGAAATTTGTCAGAATCGATAAAAAAAGTATATACCCAAGTATATAGGACGTCTTTTTTCAGATCACCAATTTTAATTAGAACCTCAAAGGTTTCGTAATCCGTGTTGGTTATTCATTAAGCGGAAATCATGGACTTTTATACCTATTGTTGCTCTCACATCAAGGTTTTTCACGATCGATTGATTGCCAAATAGATAAAGAGGCTTGATGCTGAGGCAGGTACAAAGATTTGAAATTGCGAAGATTTTCTATTTTCACGTGAATAGTAGGTTTTTTAGGGGAAATTTTACTAAAAAGGTACGTAAACCTACTCGGAACTAAGTACAGGTCAGCTGCCAAATTTCCTTTATGGTGTATCCTCCAGTTTCGATTAACTTTTGTAAACGACAAAAGCTTGCGCCACTTGAAGTGAACAAAATAAAAGACTGGCCAGATGGAACAAGTCCTGAACCAACAATAAATACTCCTTTAAGCTTCGGAGCGTGTTCCAATGAAACACAGAGGTTAGTATAAATAAAATAAATTATTATTTATTTACTTGTTTGGTAATAGCCTGTTACAGCAGTATAGAACATAAAGCCGAACTCCGATCCGGCAATCTAAAAGTTTGATTGCTAAATCGGTACGTTCGATTAAAATGAAAATATTTTATGTATTGGGTATTTACTACCAGTATTAACCGCTTATACGGACCTCGCTACAGATTACAGACAACTGTAGATTGCGGTTCAAGGTTTACATAAATTACACTAAAACTAATAACAGTTATCTCACTGGTATACAGATTTGAAGCAAGCAGCTATTTGCTAGTATTGCATGCCTTGAATTAGGATCCTGCCTATCGTCATTAACACTTTGCTTCTAAACAAGCAGTTACCTATAGATAGATTTATATAGATAAATTTCACCTTAATAAACAAGAAGAAAGGTTTGTAACAGTTCAATCAAGTCAGGTTGCTATGTGTCTTGAGCTTGCGATCAGACACAAACGGAATATTATACAAATGATTGATGTAGGTACAAAAGCACAACACGTCAACTCGAGCGATGATAATTAAATTGATTTTCTCATAAAGTAATTATGAGATATTCTGTAGACAGTAGGTAGGTATATAGTTATAATAAGTAGGTACTATGATTTGTAGCTGTATCAGAAATTATTTTCAATACTTTAGAACAAAAGCGCTCTTGAATTTCACCTACAACTTAACCTTTCTATTTAACTAGCTGTCCATCGACGTTTTGTCAAAAGCAAATTCTTTTCTTTTTGCGATTCGGAAAAATCTTAGAGACTCCATTCGAGAATTGAACTATTTACACAGGTAAGTTTGTACGGAACCCTCTGTGCGTGAGTCCAACTCGGACTTGCCCTGTTTTTTTTTTTTACTGTGGCCTCGCACAGTTTGTGCATTTAGCCAGTGTCAAGTTTAGAAAGTATTAAGTTTTCAGTCACTTTAAGTTACTTTGACTTGCATTAGAAAACGGATGTAACCGATATCCGTAGATGTAACACATTCTAATGATTTTGCAATATTCGGTAGCAAAGGTACTAGGACGCAATTTGCGAATAATTAAAACAGCCACGGAACTACACTTGAAAAAATCCCGCCAAAAACTCGCCGAAAAGCTACATAGAGGTACGCACTAACTGTCAATGTCAAAAGTAAAATATTAAAAAAAAAAACCTTTGTATCGAAAAAGTGTCCAAACTACGAATCAATTAAAGTAGTTTATGGTAAGGATTGACATGGATTGATTGAATGTTGAGATGGATGTGTGGTGTGACGAGAATGGATAAAGTGAGAAATGAGTTTATTTAGAGTAAGTTGGAAAAAGGCGCCAGTGACTGAAAAGTTGAAAGGGTATCGTTTGTCTTGATATGGTCATGTGAAGAGGAAACGCATTTTACTACAGGAGTTATGAGTATACATGTGATGATTGATTGGTGAGGGAGGCAGAAATGGATGGATTATGAGAAAAGTGATATGAAAGAAAAGGACGTTAATGATAGCGTGCTAGAACGGAGCCTGCTCATCGCAGACGCCGTTTTCTTCCTAATAATGGCAAAGAAATCAGCTGGGCGCGAATCAGCAAATATGAGGCCATATTTTTAGATGCTACAGTACCAAGGATTCCTTTTAGCACTAGTCTCAGCGCGTCGTTGAATGCGAAGTGTTGAAGGTCCGCCGGGTAAAGTTGATCCTTAGACCTGCACGTGTAAAAACATTGACAAATGGCTTTGAACAGTCTCAACCTCTGAAGTATAAATGTCAAATAAATAAATAGATTTCTGAAATCAAGGGAGGTAGCTGAAAACTAAGTATTGTGACAGTTTTTTCCTTTTTTAACCGACTTCAAAAAAAGAAGGAGGTTATCATTTCGGTTGTTTTTTATTTTTATTTTTATGTGTTTTATGGACCGATTTGATTTGATGGACAGATTGATCCCATTTTTTTCAAAATCCAGTTTTCATGATGGGATCCATGAGGAATCGAAGGAACACCTCAAATATTATAGCATAGCATAGCATAGTCGGCCTTATAATGTTCCCACTGTTGGGACTTAGGCCTCCTCTCTAGGAGAGGGAATGGGCCGTAATCCACCACGCGGGCCCAGTGCGGGTTGGTGGATGTCACATGTCTTCGAATTTTTGGTTCTAGGACATGCCGGTTTCCTCACGATGTTTGCCTTCACCGTTTTGAGAGCAGTGGTGATGAACTAAATTACACAAAGTAATGCGCCTGGCTGGGTTTGAACCCGCGACCTACAACTCGTAAGTCGGAGCCGTTACCACTCGACCACCACTGCTCCATATTATAGGCAACCATATAATGATTTTGGTATTTTCATCGAGAACTTAAGTATTTACATTTGATTTTAAGCCTTTATAGGTGTGTTATTACCCTTTTTAACTGACTTCAAAAAAGGAGAAGGTTATCAATTCGGTTGTATTTTTTTATGTTTGTTACTTACCTATCTCAGAACTCCATTGTTTATGGATCGATTTTTTTCCCCTTAAAGGATATGTAGTTCTGATTATGGAATCCATGAGGAATCGAGGGAAATCCTCAAATATTATAGACAAAGTGATTTTCGTATTTTCATCGAGAACTTAAGCATTTACAGTCAAAAAGTAACATTTGATGAAGTGGAACTGATGAAGAAGACCAGATATGGCCAACGGAACTTCATACTCACATAGATATCACAATGGAGATAGTTAAGCGACTATGACAATACGAATAAATTAATGGTTCTGAATAGTTATTTTGAAAATTATATCATCGAAGTGATCTGATGATGACGTTGGAGCCGGAAGGTAGGCACTGGAACTCCGTAATTAATCAATATAACCTAGCCATGTTTGGACTCATTAGAATTTTACTATCGAGCTGATCTAATGATGGAGCCGGAAGGTGGAAGGTAGACACAGGAACTTCATAATAAAGCAATGTAACCTAGCAGTGTTTGGATTAATTAGAATTGTCATGAGAAATAGGCACTCTTGTTATAAGTGTATCGCAACTAAAAAGTGTGATATAATAAACTTTTCACAAAAAATAACCGTCTCCACTAAAAAAAACACTAAAAGGATCAAAATAACTTTAATTTTGGAAGTCGGTTTTTAATAAGAAACCAACAATACCGAGAAACACCAACTTCCGAAATTAAAGTTATTGTGTATTTTTTTAGTGATGTCGGTTATTTTTTTTTTGTTAAAAGTTTTTTTACATATAAATATGTCGTCAATGACATGAGCCACATGACAGTAGTAACAATCATTTTTTAGAACTAAAACCCACACTTTTTTATGGCGGGAAATCATCCAATGACATCTCCTGCCCTTGGGCGAGGCGCGAGGGCGTATCAGACTTTTACTGACTAAAACCCACTCCTGTTTCTTCTTTGCCCTCGTTCCTGGGTCCCGGGGTTCTCTTTCGCATCACCCATGGCCCCAGTAGGCTTCGACCCTGCTGGGCCCCTACGGTTGCTGAAATCTACTTGAAGCGCGCGTGGTACAATACGCGCCGTCGACGACTTGGGTTCGGTCCGGACGGTTACCAGACGGTCGGACGGCAAGCTACCCATTGCTTGCCGTCAGCAAGCCCGCGCCTACGGTGGCTGGAAATCGGGATCGGAATCCCGGCACCTGGGACGGCAATGGCCCTCAGGCCATTGCATTGCGCGTGCGGCCCCCTCTTTTACTAGCATTACTGCTTCGCAGAAGGAGGCGACCGCCTGCTACTCCTCCTCGCTCCGGAACATGGCCTGTACCGGGCACGGCGCGAGAGATCACTGCCGCCGAGCACCCCCACGAGGAGACGGCGGTGCTCTGCCCAGGCAGGGTATACCTCCACTGTATGCTCCACCGTATCCTCCCACATGACATGACATGTGGCACGTGACATGTGGTGACACCCGGGTGTTTCTTCCGCACGAATTCGATGCAGGAATCTCCCGAACTAGCCATGACCGGTGAGGATCTGCGTCATGCGGAAGGTAAGGACGCCGTGTTGTCTTTCCAGCCACTCCTCGAAGAGGGGACTTACCGCCATAATTGTGGCGTGCCCAGCACTGAGTTGCGACAGTCGTTGTCGCCATTCCACCATAAGATCCCGCCGGAACTCTGTCCAATATGCCACGACTTGGCGCGGCAGCGGAGTTTCGCCCCGGGGTTGCATCTCCACGCGCAGATCGTGCATGCGTGCAAAGACTGTAACTTTGACCCACACTAAGAATTACTTCTGTGTCGTGGCCTCGTGGGTGCGTCACAAACTTATAAACTCACACAAGATAAGACCCGGAACAACTATCAACAGGCCATACAAACTTTTGTTCTGTATGGGAATCGAACTTGCGACACGCAAAGCAGCAGCCGATTGCTAAACATTGCATTAACCGTGTAGTCAAAGTAGTTACACTTAGTAGATATCGATAATTTATGCAGTTTAAAACGCTTTTGCTTTAAACAGGTGCCCTAATTAATTAACTATGTAGTAGCCTCAAATAATGAAGTAGGGAAAATTATCACAAGTAATCTACACTTAATATTATAAAGAGGTAAAGTTTGTTTTTATGTTTGTAGAAGGTAATCTCTGAAAGTGCTGGCCCGATTGCTAAAATTTTTTCACCGATAAAATGCTGTATTATTCTTGAGTGACATAGGCTATATTTTATGTACGCGGGTGAAGCCCCGAGCAAAAGCTAGTATAATATAACCTTATAAAAGATTATAAAAAAAGAATAAGTTTTATTACCCGCTTGAACTAATATAACTTCTTCTCCTTCCAAATCGCAAAATAGGAAAAAAAATGACATATCTAACAACAAAACTGTTTTCAGATTTATTCCTATATCTGTGCTAAAAGTTCTTGTTTTATTCCAAATTTCAAGATTCTGGGTCAACGGGAAGTATCCTATGAATTTTGACTCCCTTGAGAGTGTCGAAATGTAGGTATTCTTCTGGTGACATAAACGGCCGTATCTTTTTTTTTTCGTTAACTTAGAAGTTTGATTTTTTCCAGCTTCAAGGGGCTGCAGACTTGAGTGTTTGGTTTTAATTTCAACTCGATCTCTACGCGTTCCCGAGATAAAGGGTCTTGACAGACAGACAGACAGACATACAGACGGACAAAAAAGTGATCCTATAATAAGGGTTCCGTTTTTTCCTTTTGAGGTACGGATTCCTAAAAATATTGATACCTTCTGATTCTTGCTTAAGTCATATTAAATTATTACATGTTAAGTCAAAATAACTTACCTAATTTAAAAAAAAAGTGTTACAAATTAAATCATATGAAGTTATTTACTTAGGGAAAGGTAAAAATCCTATCAGAACAATTGAAATATCAGAATCTCTCCTAAATTAAAAGCGAATTCCCAAGGCTTTTGTTTCATGATATTACAACATTGTCCTCATTTTTCGTCGTCGATATTTATCAGGTACAAAGTGAAATAAATATGAATTCTATCAATTTGCAGTATACCTGTTGGGCACGCCATAATTATGGCTGTAAGTCTCCTCTTTGAAGAGTGACTAGAAAGTCCTCACCTTCTGCATGACGCCAGTTGTCACTGAACATTTTTATTTTTATTTTTTTATTATTGATAGGCTCGCGTTTGACCACTATCTCTCACCTGATGGTAAGCGATGATGTGGCCGACGATGGAGCACGCTTGCCTAGAAGTAACCTATTCACTCTTGACTTAAAGACCCCTAGGTTGTAGCTATCAGGAAACACAGACTCCGGTAGGGAATTCCATGGTCATGTTCGGGAAGTTCCTGCACCGGATTCGTGCGGATGTAACGCCCGGGTGTCACCACTGTATGGACCGCCCGGAGAACACGGTGGAGGAGCTTACGGTCGAGATGTGCCGGGGGCGATCGGCGGCAATGATCTCTCGAGCCGGGCCTTGGTACAGGCCATGGTTCGAAGCGAGCAGGAGTGGCAGGCGGTCGCCTCCTTAGAAAGAAAGAAAGAAAGAAAGAAAGAAAGAAAGAAAGAAAGAAAAACATTTTTTTTTCTTTCTGCGAAGCAGTAATGCTAGCAAAGGAGGAGGCCGCACGTGCACGCGCGAGGAAGCGGCCCTCACGCCCCAGACGCCGGGATCCCGATCCCGATTTCCGGCCATCGTAGGCGCGGACTTGCCGTCGGCGAGCAATAGGTAGTGTAAGTTTTACAAGTTAGTAATTAGTAGTGGAACCTATACACGGTTGCCACAGTAGCTAGCTGTCCGACCGTCTGGTAACCGTCCGGACCGAGCCCAAGTCGTCGACGGCGCGTATTGTTCCACGCGCGCCTCAAGGAGATGTCAGCAAACCGTAGACGCCCAGCAGGGTCGAAGCCTACTGGGGCCACGGGTAGTGTGAAAGTGAAACCCGGGGCCCTGGGACCTAGGCAAAGATCCTTCTTTGCCTTGGTCCCAGGACCCCGGCAGGAGTGGGTTTTTAATCAGTAAAAGTTCGAGACGCCCTCTTGCCCCACCCAAGAGCGGGGGGATGACATTTGATGATTTTTCCACCTAAATAAAAAGTATATAACTGTAATAGATATTTTTGTAATACTATATAATCAATCATATTTCTGTAAACTGAAAGGTTACAAAATTTTCACGGTGAAAAATTCACAAATATCGAAAATCCGACATTTTTCTATTTAATAAAACTTTTTTTCAACACACTTGCTCAGAAAGTGACTCTTATTGCACTGCACTTAGGTATATAATGGCACTCGTTACCAAACTGTGACATTTTGATTACCATTACGCACTAGTGCTGTAATGTAGTTAAAACCTTTTCGTTCAACCTCTTTGTTCGCAAAACAAACTTTGAATTCGAATAAAAATCCCATTAAGTTATTGCGTTCAATAGTATATAAATTAGTGTCTTACTTACTTATTTCATCAAATTTACAAGTTAAAATAGACAAATTTTACTTGTACAAACGATTTATTTAATAAAAATCATTTAGTAAATAAATCGCACATTCAAATAAAATTTGTTTTTTTTTTGTGGTCTATGGCCCCCATTTTACGATGCGCGCGGTTTATGGCGTGATTTTTTTATTCCAGTGAAATTCAGTGGCTGTATTTATTAAATAAAATTAAATACTACAATATCATAAGAAAATGTTACATCCATATTCTATTGTCACTACGAAAGACATTATCGTAAAAACTTTTCACGCAAGAAAACATAAACGTAAGACTAAGCAGTATGATCAAAATACCTTAGCCTTCCTCTAGGGGTAAATAAAAAAATTGTTGCGCGGGCTTATGAAAACAGATTTTTACCGCCATGTCACAGAAAATTTTACTAGTTTTACTGTTGTTTTCTTCACAAGTGTATTGAAAAACGTCGTATGACACACGTGAGTAATTTATTAATGATTACCGTTCTTGGCTCTCTTAAGACCCTCGCCACGGCTTGACGCGATGACTCGACGGTAATCACTAACATTACTGTTAGCTATATTTTATGACGTGTGACCTCAAGACCCGAACTGAACCGAACTGTGGATAGATTGACAAATATATTTCCAATATTTATGAAAACAACGCCGCAATCTACGTTCCGTCACAGCTCTGAATGTGATTTGATAGAAAAATACGAGATTTCCTTGTTTACCACTCGAAGTTGACAGCGGCTTTCAATTCGAATTTTATTATTTTATCATTTATATTACTCTTATATTTGTTGTTCCACCTACCATGTTATGTTTCTGCACCATGTTATGTTTATGGTCGACTGATAGAAAATGCCTAAGACATTAAGTTTGCCTTTATACAGTGTTTACTTGTGCATAAATTGGTAAATAAAACAACCAGAGCACTGCTTACAGTACTGTCATACTCGTATCATGCTCAAACCTTTACCCGTAGTCTACGCCTACTCCACAGGAACCAAGTATTTTCCAGAACGAAAAATTTCGGCTATGGGCATGGATGGCACTCGGCAATTGTGTAAAAATAATAAAAAATGGAAAACATGTGACATCCCAACCTGCACTAGGGCGCTTGATGAACTACAGCGCATTCCCTTTCATAGTGAGGAAGCCTGAGTCCCAGCTCCAGGAACAATATAAAGCTGATTATGTATGTATGTTATGAAAGAATTTTTGCAAATGGATCTTTCAGGGTTTTCCTTCTGCTATAACAAAAAAAAAATTACACGTAGCTTTAAAACATTCATTCAATAAAATTAATACCAAGACAAATTATTTTCATTTATAAAATTCAACAAACTGCTAGTAAGAAAATAAAGAGTTACGATTCAATAACATTGAAATGGAGATAAATCTTAAAACTTCAAACAAAACCAATAAAATATATAATTTGTTTGAAACTATAGGAGCTGTGGGACGGTAAAGCAAAAAGGCCCTCGTTTTTGTAGTAAACATAATGATTACGGGCAAAGTTTTTAAATCTATCTCACGATCTGACTTAGGTATAATGTATACATGTACCTATGGGACAAAGAATTTCAATATATCACCCGAATAAAATTATTCCAACAAACTAAACTACATAAATTGAAGTACCAGGATGCGATAAGGGCAAAGATCCTAAAACTTGAGAATTTCATTTGTGTTTAATCATTTGTGTTTAACAAATAAGAAAGGAAAAAAGTTTGGTATTCGAAGGCCTAAGTAGAAGTAGTCAGAATCGTAGAAACAATACCTTACTCGCGTTGACGAAATATTTGTTCAGGCGCCTGTCAATAAAAAAACCACAAATATGCCTAACCGCTTTCCAAGTACAGGTCGGCTTCCAATCTAGATGTAGTTGAATACCAATTTTACATGGAGTGATTGCATAGATCTGAACACCACAATCCAGTGATTAGGTAACCCTTGGCAAGACTGATGTCAGATTTGCTGGCTTCTGACTATCGACGTTCAAAGATCTACAAAGGACTTCCGTACCAACGCCTAAAAGTGCTACCCGAGTAATACTAATCTCGGCAAACGTTGCTTAACCTTAGATATCGACTCGTGCAGCTGTTATTGTTCTAGCCACGAGTCTGGTGCCTATCAAGAATACCAAAGCCTTAAAAAGTTATCATAGATGTTCGTATCGCAATCACCAAATCTGGATTTTGCGTCTGCAATCCAGACACAAAGCAAAACCAGGACAAATTAATATACAATTTTAATTAAAGAATGTTAAATTAAAGTTCTTACCGCCAGATGGGATCGCAGTCAAGCACTAGTTTATAACGATAAAAAAAATGAAATTATGATGGATTAGGAAGATTTGGGTCTCGCTGATGATTAATGACGATGTGGTCGACGAAGAAGCGTGCTTGCCTAGAAGACGTATTAAATCTCGACTTAAAGACCCTCAGGTTGTAGCTATCAGGAAACACAGACTGCAGCAGGGAATTCCACTTCTTAGCTATACGCACAATAAATACGTTCCTAAAACGCGCACCATGTACCGGTGACCCATCCCCGTATGATTATATTGATGGTTGGATTATAAAACGGGCTTGGCGGAATTAAGTTGCAATGCAATTCCGACGCACACTTCCCGAAATGCAACCGGTAGAAAACCGACGGGGCTAACAACCTATTTTAACGCCTATAAATATTGTCCTTTTTTTTCTGTGATTCCTTCAGGGAGTGAACACTCCATCTGAACAGTGAGCAATAAAGACGTCATGGAGCCACTGACCTATTTATTTTACTATTGTGATCATAAAACACAGGAAAGTGATAGATATCCTTCAGCTTGCTATTTATTGGATACTGTTATCTTGAAGAGCGGCTATGTATCTTGCTGTTAATGCCCTGCTATCGTACTATATTCATGACATCATTTATCTTTTCCATGAAGAAAAATTGCTTTTCTTTTTTTGTTTATTTAATAAACTAGGAAACGCTTGTGATTAGTCTCGGATTTCAGGTCTGAAATCTATGTTTCTGTACTCAATATTTCAAAGGCAATGTTATCATTGTTTAACAAGAAGAAAAAAGAAATGTTTTATACGAAACGACCTATCGTTACCTCTTACTTCTTGCCTCATATTGTATTCCTAACAATAACAGTTTTACTTGCTTTTTACACAAAATCGAAACCTTATAAAAATCATTGTGAGTGTTATGATTCCATATAAAAAATACGTTGAAAGCTTTCACACTTTTTATCCTTCGCAGTAATCCTCCTATAAAAGTCTACTATATTGTTGTCAATACTGGCAACTTTTTATGTTGAGTACTTTGGCGCGTACAGCACTGGGCAAAGGCCACGACCATTACCTCGGCGCCCACTGTTTGAAGTTGTGTGACAATACTTGTTCACCTCTATAGGTTTACGTCTAACGTATGACTAAACCGTTATCTTTTGAAGTTTACTCTCCTTCAACGGGATTTACAACTTTGGTTTCACTAACACAAAGCTGTCAAAGGTGGACATTTTTTGGTGCGAAAGCATTCACTTACAAGTCTCGCTCTAGGGTGAATGGGACGGCGTATCAAACTTTTACTGACTAAATCTACAGCAGTTGCCCTTTGCGTTCTAGGACCACGAATTTCCTTTTCATAAAATCCCTGCGGCCCTAATGAGCATCAGCCTTGCTGGGCTCCTACGTTTTACTGACATCTCTAATACGCGCTGCCGACGACTTGGGCTCGGTCCGATTCCGAGCTTCGCGAAAAATTATATTTTATTTTCTTTCGATAACATTAGACCATTGGCTCCAGTTCCCGTACAATACCAAGATATCAATTACCAATTACAACTCTAAGGTAGGCACCAGATACATTTGCCTTAAAGAACATTGACTATTCCTAATATATATCTGCTTAGGTTCTCGAAAAACATACAATTAACATTTTTTCATTACTTAAAAATGTAAAGGATCACGATGGATGTCAATTCAAAGCAGCTAGGTATATGTCATTATTTCCGTTTTTGAAATTAAGAATATCAATAATTGTAAGAGGGTCAATGACCGTTATGGCTAATTTATCTGGTTCGTAGTCCTACCATAGTCTTCAATCATACCTACAACTAGTTGTTTCTAAAAAAGGCAGTTAATCTTTGTAACCCAATGTGACTAAAATATAACAACTTCAATGGGAGTTATTTATTCGAGGTTGAGACCTACTTTTCAAGACATCGCCATGGTATTGGTCGACTCTTCACGAGACTAGCCCTTTAGTTCGCAAGGAAACAAAATCTGTATTTTTGTGTTTTTTTTTTTGTTTATTTGTATCTAAATAGTGTATAAATGTAAAAAAAAACTAGTTTGTGTAACTTTTGGAAAAACATACGTTAAAAATACTCAACGTTGCGATGTATTGAGAAAATTAGGTGGTAAAATGAACGTTGAGTATTTTCGACGTCGCGATAATAATGTAGGTTTCTGAGACTTTTATAAAATAAACACTTATTCACAATTATCATGCATTAATTATAAAAAATATAATAAGAGATAAAAAGGACAATCAGTCATGAGTATTACAAAAATGAACGATAAATCACCTAAAAGGTACCTACTGTAATACATGATAGTTATAAAACAGTTCCTTTTAGATACAAAACAAAGCCGTAAGTTACATTTTGTACAATTCGCATTTGTATAACCCGTTTTATTTATTTATTTAAACTTCATGTACAGTAGTGGTACATAGACGGACTTAATGCAACAAGGCATTCTCTACCAGTCTTTGGGTTAAAAAGACAAAACTGTAGTAGGTTTGCACAATAAACAAATAACAGATACTTCAAACAGAAAAAAATAGTTATTTATAATAATAAAATACGATGGCATTTGTACTACGCCCATCACAAGAGTAATGGCTAAAAAGTTCCGTATATTATCATTAGAGACATTTGCGCATTTGGCAGTATCATTTTGTACTGAATATAAGTTTGTATGAACAGTAATCAAAAAAATAACATCTTCTGAAAAAAAATTGCAAAAGTAGTCTAAATGGGACATCGTACTTGAATCAAACGGAACATCAAGCCACTGTGGGTTCGATATGTGCTGCATGTCTAAATTTACCAGTTTTCCATTTGAATAACAACGCTTTTTTTCATATACTTTTTTATTTTCTTAGCAACAATTTTAGGTGTTGTATTCGCTCGCCTCTTGGAACGTGTCGCTGGAGATGTATTTGTAGAAACTTATATACTGAGTATAAGACAGATGAAACTTAAGGTGATAAAAATAGACGAAACTGACTGGAGAACTGGAAGTTGATGTGATGTTTTATCTGGAGGGAACATGTTATTCATGACGGGTGCCAATGGAACAGTTTCTTCATCGGATAAGAAAGGCGTGGGGGACTCATTTCTAGAACTATCAAGGTCCAAGTCATTAAGTGATGAAGGGTATGACCTGGGTTCGGAACTATAGTAAGAGTTTTCACGTTCTTTCGCCCTGTCTTCAAATATAACTTCATCGTCAGTACTGCTACTATCTGATGGAGCATTCTCTGGAGGAACTAGTGTCATAATTTTGCGCGTTCTTTGCCATATTGGCTTAGTCTGAAGCAAGCAAAAAAAAAAACATGCAAACCACACCCATAGCATGACAAAACACCAATTTATAAATTAAAATGTTAATACAAATACAAGCTAAATAAATCGTTAGCAAAGCCGCAATGTTGAACATGCTCAACATACATATTACGAAGTACTTTACTGATTACGTCGCAACGTTGAGAATGTTCAACGTATCAATTTATGAACTCTGTTCTCGTAAATTAGTCAATACAATGAAGTTATTTGTAATCATAATACTAAATAGCTTTCTAAAAATAAAATACCGGTGTCCACTATCCGAAAAAAGTCTCAAAAATATTTTTTATAGAATAAAATAACTTGCAATCCGTGGAGTCGCTGCGACCGTGACGAAATTTTGCATAACACTGACATAAAATGCGTTTAAAAATGTCAAACATTTCCTTTTTACAATTACGTTTAGTTATTCGTTGTAGGCATTAAATAAAAACTTTTAAAAAGTAACTAATTTTTTATCAACATTTTTTTAAAGTGAACGTTGAGCCGGCTTTTCGTTGCGAGCGAAAGGGCTAGGGGCTGGCCTTTATTAGTGTCAAAGAATCGGAATTTTTAATCAACATGCCAATGTTATTAGACTTTTGGGCACTTTTTCTACTGACGATTGAATTTCTGTGACCCGATAAGCAATTTCTATTAATTGCTTTTACATACATACTAGCGGCCCTGACAAACGTCGTCCTGCCTAAAAGCTAGCTTTTAGTCGGAAAAAAAATTGAGAACCCGATTGCAACGCCACCTATCGGCTTCTATTGTATTTTCAAAACATCCAGGGACTCACTCAAATATACCCACAAAACAGCCCAATCGGTCAAGCCGTTTAGGAGTTAGGAGACAAACACACGTACAGATGAATTATATACTTAGAGAATATAATTAAGTATTTATTGTTTTAAATTTATTTTATAAACTTAGGGTATAAGTATTAATAGCAGCAAGTAAAGAGTCGCTAGCTTTATTCCCGTTATAAAGCCGGTCTCATAGGCTGGCTTTATCCACGATTCCGCGGCCTCTATTTATGGTGTCGTCATTGTCCCTATAAAAAGATGTAGTGGAGTAAAACTCTGGAGAAGTTTTATTACTTACTTATATAAGTTATTTCCACGGTGAAGATGAAGTGGGAGAAAAACTTCGTGACTCGTTTTCTGAGCATGTACAGACTATACAGTAATGAAACGATTTTCTTTCACTGGCTACTTAGACCTACATTTTAAATATTTTTTTACGAAATTCCCACACTTTAATCGTCTCATGATGACCAGAACAAAGACCTTCAAATCAGCTGCATCATTTCAGCCAAAAGATGCCCGCTGCTAGACATCTAAGGCATCTCCTAAGTGTTGCCACAACGACCGATCCTGTTCGTCTCGCATCCATCGGTTTCCCGTACCCGTCACCAGGTCATCATCTACCTTGTGCGCAAGCAATGTACGCTGCCCACTGCCACTTAGTTTGGCGATTCATCGGACTATGTCCATAGCCTTGATAAAACCATGGTTCTTCTGCGAATATCATCATTTGTGATAAGAAAAACCTTCGATTAATTAACTTGTTTTAAAATTGATAATGAATTTATTTTGACAATGATACTTAGTGAATTTATTTTGACATTTAATGAAATTCTGACATTTACTATTTTTATCTACTACTAGCTGTTGCCCGCGACTTCGTCCGCGTTAAGTTCGTAAAACTGTACAATCATTCTGTGCTTGCAATTCATTCCGAAAGTAAGGTAAAAACGCAAGTTACCTTCAAGTAACATGTTATGTACTCGTCCAGATCCAGATGTATGAACGTCAATGAATAGAAAGAGTATATATGGGTCGTAGCAGTTGGTATTTCTGCCTACCCCAAGGGAAAAGGCATTAGTTTATGTTTATGTTTCTGGTTTATGTTCTGGTAAAACAACATTGTATGATTTTAACCCCTCGCTACAGTGAGCACGTCACAATCGCAGCGGTAATACCTGTCTTTGAGGAGTGACTACAGAGGCGTCACGGCATACTCTCTTTTTACATGACTTACCGGATGTGGGTGGAGGTATTTGTATCGAATTCAGCGGGAAGAAACACTCGGGTCTCACGGGAGAATACGATGGAGCATACGGTGGAAGTCAGTCCCGTTTGGTCGGAGCGCCGGTGCCGCCGTGTCCTCGTGGAGGCGGTTGGTGGAGAAAATGTCAACCAGTCCTTCAGTGAAGCACTACGATCGAAGAAGGTGGCTGAAACTATGAGGGATAGTTCATCCTGACTCCTCAGCTGTCGTTGCAAGTGACGCTCCGGGTGTTGAAAGCCGCAGGGAGATTACCAGCTATCGCAAACATGGGATTTCGGTAGTGCCGTCCGGCCGTCTGGTCAAACCAATCCTGAATCGATGGCGCGTTGTTTTCTACACGCGACTCAAAGAGATGTCAGCAAATGGATAGGGCCCTCTAGGGCCGATATCTGCTAGGGCTGCGAGATTGTTCGAAAGAGTTACCTCCCGTAAAATTTTGCCTCAATAACGTTTCACTGAAGAGTTTAAGTCGTCAGACAGTTTTGGTAGAGGTAAACGAAGGAGCATAATCGGGACAGCGACCTTCAGCTGGATAACGTGCGCTGATAGTGCAAAGCCAATAAGCCAGTGAATCCAAAAACTACCATCATCATCATCAACTATATTCCTCCACAACAGTACTTATGAAGAATTTGCGAGAGCATGCTTGCATTGATTGTTGCAGCTTGATCATTTTGGGCGTAAAAAATACTTGTTCATTTACCTAGGATTTTTTGGTGTGTATTTGACTGACGTCCCCGTATATCAGACTAATGTTTTTCCGGAGTGGGAACTACCCTATGAAGAGTCTCCAACTTTTGAATGAATTTCGGCGAAATTTTGAGCGCGTGTATCCCCCCCCGCCCAATCGAACTCGCATATTGATGGCCAAACCGAGAGGTCACTGTCACCGATTGCCTCTATGAGGACACGGCGGTTCACCCAAGTGGGATAGACTTCCACCGCATACTACACCGGGTCCTTCGGGCGATTCGAAAAATGGTAATATCAGGGTACTTCCAACCGAATCCGGAACAGAAACCGCTCGAAACACCCTCAACAGTCCTGAGCTTGTGTATCCATAAAACAATGAAATTACGGTAAACAAATGTAGCAGCCGATTAGTGTTATCCCTGAGACTGGCTTCCTTCAGAGGGTAGTTCGAGTGCTGGTCACCACTCACTGGAAGGAGGTAACGTCCAGATGTCGACGTAAGGCTGCAAGGAATCTGAGATACATCATACGTTGTTGAACTGTGATCAGAAACGCAAACCACGTTCGACCCCGTTTTATATGAAGCAGTGACAGCAAATAATAAAACACGCCATTATTAGACTGAAAGGTGCCATTCCGGAGGACACAGTGGAGCATACAGATGTGTATCCCGCAAGGGCGGAGCACCGGCGGTCGCCTCCTTCTGCAAAGCCGTAATGCTAGCGAAGGAGCAGGCCGTACGCGTGAGGGAACGAACGTCCTCACGCCGAGCCGAGATTTCGACCCCGACGACCAGCCACGGTAGACGCGGGCTTGCGAACATCAAGCAATGGGTAGCTAACCGCCCGGCCGTCCGGTAATTGACCGGACTGAGCCCAGTCGTCAACAGCGCGTAGTCATCCACGCGCTCCTCAAAGAGTTGTTGCAAAGGGCAACTGAAGGACTCAGGTGCGGTTTTAGTCAGTAAAAGTTTGAAACGCCCTCCCGCTCCAACCAGAGAAGTCATTGGATAATTACCACTCTTAAAAAAAGAAAAAAGATACCATCATTATCATTTCAGCCGAAAGACGTCCACTGTTGGACATAGGCCTCCCCAAGTGTCGCCATAATGACCGGTCCGGTGTGCGTCTGGCATCCATCTGATTCCTGCGACCCTCACCAGGTCTTCGGTCCACCTGGGGGCCTTCCAACACAAGGGCCATGCAATCCCTTCCGAAAATTTGGCCGTGTTATTTTAAAGTCAATAATTAAATACATATAAGTATTTACTTTTATCGCCTTTGGTTGGTATCCCTTGAATAATCACGGTCAATTAGCTTGTTACAACCACGGGGAAAAAAAAGCAGGAGGATTGTTGAAAATGCCTCCGTCTAACACCAGTTTAACCATTATTTTCGTCCAATTTTAAAGAATAAAACTGTCTGCAAACGTGGGCGATGGTCATTCTTCCGCCATTCAGAAAATTACGTAAAATACACAATGTCATCTATCAAATATGAAGTTCAACTGTCATTGTCATCATTATTTCTACTTTGAGCCTTTAGATGGCGTTGCGAGTATCTGAATAATGTAACATTATAGTACATGGTTTTTGTCGCCGCTTTGATTTTATTATGTGTTTTGATTAGTTTTTACAAAATATTTAGAAGATATCGAATAGAAATGTCGATTTTATTTTGAAAAAATGGTAAAAGTTATTTTATTACAAAAAAGAAGATAAAATAATGACAAAAATTTTTAACTGTAGCTGGGAATCGAACTCGCAAATGTCGTTCAATATCGATATTTTGGATTATTGCTCACCCCCCATAGCAAATAGCGTGATAATATGTAGCCTAACAGTTGACCCGGCCTATAAGGATTATGTATGCAAAATTTGAACAGGATTGGTTCAGTAGTTTTTGCGCCAATTAATACCAACGCTCCACCATTTTACTGTTTTATTATATGTATAGATGTATAGATAGATGTTAGTGACATTTGTATTTCATTTCATTTGAGTTGTATATCCGATATTTTTCTCTAATTATAACTTTGTTCTCTTAAAATTGTACCTACTTAGGTACCTTTAGGAAATTGCTGTGCCTGACAGGGTCCATGTGCACTTGTTTAACTATTGTTAAGATCTTATGTAACACATGTGATATAGCAATAAAGAATTGAATTAAACGACAAGCTATAACTGTCGAATAAATGAAATGCCTTAGAATAATCGCTAATTTATTGCTATCATAGTAAACTATAAGATAACTGTTTCATATTATTAGTAGGTAGGTAAAACATTTCTGAAAAGCAATGCACTTGATATAGTCAAACACCTGCAATAGTAGAATTATTACCTTTCTAATCTAAACTGGAGTCGTTAGTCTTCAATATAATATCGTAATATGTAAATTGGAAGACATCCATAACTGATATGTTTGCTTCGAGATTGGGTTTTGAGGCCATTATTATTCCTAGCTCCTACATAAATTCCTACTGAGTTATCTAAGCTGCTTTTAGGGTTCCTTTAATTAGTATGTTCTGGATAGAGAAGAGGTCATATTATTGTGTTACATTATTGTTGTTGTTAATACGAGTATTGACATTTATATACCCCATAGATAGTTAATAACAAGAAAGCTAGAGTAAGACCGCATTGATCGCAAATATGGAATTATAATCTACTACAAATCACGTAGATAAATTGAAAAAACTGAATAACTTAATTCTAACCTTATTAATATCTTTCTGACCGACCAACATCTTGACAATGCGAAAAATACTGTAAATGGTTAAGTAGCAAAAAAAAAATTAAGTTTATTTATTTAAACTTCACGTACAGTAGTGGTATATAGGCAGGCTTAATGCAACAAATAACACAGTGACAGTGTAGTCATTTTTAACCCAAAGGTTTACTGGTAGAGTATTCTCTACCAGTCACCCTTTTTTTTCAATGTGTTAGTTGTGCATAATAATTTTTTTGTGTAATTTGAATTTCATAGCTACTAACATAGTTCTAAGTAAATATTGTTACTAACCCTTATGTGAGTGCAAACTTGAATTAAATGGTATATTATTATTATAAATAAATACTAGATATTTGAAATAGAATTAAGTATCATTGACATTGTTTATAATATTAAAATACATATATATGCTAAAATAATAAACTAATAAATACTGACAATATCAAATCATTGTAATTAAGAGAGTAAAATAAGTTCGATTTAGTTCCTACTTATATAGTTTATGTCACTAAAATGTTGTACTATAGGTAAGTAATTCAAATGAAGCGATCTCGTTAATAAAAAAAAGTTTTTTTTTTTTTCGTTGGGAAATCATCATAAGACATCCCCCGCCCTTGGGCGGGGCGGGAGATAGTGTCAGACTTTTACTGACTAAAAACCCACTCCTGTTCCTTCGTTGCCTTTCGTACCAGGGCCGAGTCTTCCTTTCAGAATCAGATCCTTGGCCCCAGTAGGCTTCGACCCTGCTAGGCCCCTACAGTTGCTGACATCTCCTTGAGGCGCGCGTGGAACATCACGCGCCGTCGACGACTTGGGCTCGGTCCGGACGGTTACCGGACGGTCGGACTGCGAGCCACCCATTGCTCGCCGTCCGCAAGCCTGCGCCTACGATGGCCGGAAATCGGGATCGGAATCCCGGCGGCGATTGGGGCGTGAGGACCGTTGCCTCACGCGATCGGCCGCCTCCTTTGCTAGCATTACTGCTTCGCAGAAGGAGGCGACCGCCTGCAACTCCTCCTCGCTCCGGACCATGGCCTGTACCAAGGCCCGGCGCGAGAGATCGCCGCCGTCGATCGCCCCCACGAGGACACGGCGTTGCTCTGCGTGAATAAATTTTTATTTTATTATTAATTTTTATTTTTAATTTGTATTTTTTTTTTAATAAAAAAAAGATATGCGTTCACTATCACCGAAAAATTTAAGCAATTGAAGAGCTCAAGAAGTTATTATACATAGATTTCTACCGTTACCATAATAAACTGAATTTATCGCAAAGCAACAAGAATACAAACGAGCCCATAGATCCACCAAAGTTTATATCAACCTAATCATGCAGAAAGAGATAACTTCAGTCGTCGTAAGAAAAATAACGCGTTTTCCTAATACATAATAGTAGAGCTTATCCTTCTTTGATCTCATGTGGGTGATAATGCTGTTTCATATGAGAAAGAATACTTTGAAGTGGAATGTAAGCTTTATGGAATAACAACCTTTGATAGAACCCACGCGACTTGAGAGCTTCGACAGTGGATCAGTGCTTAGGAAGGTATACTTACCTACTTTGTGACAATGTCTAAGGATAAAACGTCTATATTTTCTAAATCTTAGATAGAAGGAAGTATCTTGTATACCATACGGATAATCGAAGACACACATAGAATGAGATCTAAAAATTATTTAAAAATTAATAAATACCTAGGTGACTGAACATTAGGTAATTATTATTAATATAGATACAGGCTGAATTATTGAGACGGGAAAGTAAGGGCAAGCACCTTAACCGTAGTTCCTACAGAGTTACCTACGCTGCTTCTAGGGTTCCTTCAATTAGTATAGTCCCGATAGAGAAGAGGTCATATTATTGTTATATTGTTGTTGTTGTCAACATGAGTATTGACGTTTACGTACGCCACAGATAGTTAACAACAAGGACGCTACAGTAACACTGCGTTGATCTTGGGCCATGGGTTGGAGACAGCACAGAAAGGACAGGCACCTTAGCCGTTATAGTTACAGGAAAACGTTCCTAAGAGACCATCCATAACTTTTAAAAATATTCTGAACTTATACATTCATAGCTATTGGAAAAATAAATACAGTCAGCAAAATACCAAAACCTACCGTACAAACCTACCTATGTAAACTGTTCAATTACTGATTGGAATTTCGAAGATTTTCACGAATCGCAAAAAATATTTGTTTTTGTGACGTAACAACAAATTTACTGTTTTCAGATTTATTCCTATATCTGTACTATTAGACATTAGACCTTGTTTTATGCCAAATTTCAGGATTCTGGGCCAACGGGAACTACCCTATGAATTTTGATTTCCTTGAGACTGTCGAAATATACGTTTTTTGCGACATAAACGACCGTATCTTTTTTTTCGTTAACTTAGAAGTCTGATTTTTTCACAGCATTAAGGGACCGCAGACTTGACTAAATATATGGTTTTAATTTCAAGTCGGTACCTTTACGCGTTCCCGAGATAAAGGGTCTTGACAGACAGACAGACGGACGGACAACAAAGTGATCCTAGGGTTCCGTTTTTTCCTTTTGAGGTACGGAACCCTAAAAATCGATCCTATTTCATGTGAGGATATACTAATACTCTATGGGACCATTTAGGGTATGAGTACCTTCTAAAAATGACAGAAATCGCCAAAATTAAGTCTTATAAATGCTTCCTAAAAAAAAGGGCAGAAGGGAAGATGTTGGTTCTGACTGTGAACTAAAGATCTTTAACTCTCGTTACGGAGTCGAAAGTCTGAAACTCGAAAGTCTCTAAAACAAAGATCAGATAAGCAGCTCTATGTCAAATATTGGTATTCAAAAACTTCCAGTTAGTCTGGAAAACGAGCTCAACATGATTGGTCTAAATCCCAGATAAGTTCTATAGACGAATAATGGGACGTCGAGGGTCTGTCAGGTTATTCAAAAAGTTTATGCAGAGTTGTAGACTAAATTCGGTCATTTTTCATTTCTCAGTGGGTACGACACGGGACATTTGTCAAAGGGTTTAACGTTCAAGAACCAATAAAACGTTTTCCGTCATTCTTACTACGTATTCACAGTCCAGCATTGAGTCGTAAACCAATATTGCTCTCAAAACGTCTCTTACCAATTTTCTTGAAGTTTCAATAACGTGTGGTAGTTACTAGTTACTTAATTTAATACATATCGAAGTTTTAATAAAGTCTGAAAACTTGATGTTAGCTTGTTATCATTTTAGCTAAAAAAAGGTCCACTGCTCGACATAGAACCCCTATGCGTCGCAACTATGTGTTGCTTTTCATGAGAATTATGGAATCAATACAGTCTTGATGGCCAGCGAAGACATAAAACCACCGCTTTTGTGGCGATATTAACCTAATCTATTTGACATTTTAAAACCTAAAGACTTATTAACTATCTTTATTATTATTTATTATGTTCATGTAAACAACGTCCCCTCGAAGGCTGGTTTATTTTCAAATAAACTTGACCAAGAATTGCCCTACCAAAAATAAAAGCTCAGAATTAAGTTAAGTCTTAAAATAATTTTAATGAATGTCGTAAAACCGTCTAGACATGGTTATTAATAGGTATATACCTAAGCTAAAAAAAATAATTTCTTAAAAAGGTCTTCAGAGATAAAAATAGAAGGTTCAACTATGTACCTACCTATCTACATATATATAGATGCCTATCTTTACCTTTTTCTATAGGTACCTCCTACATGTCTATTGATTGTTAGGTGACTTTGGTACCCGACTAGAAAAATGGAAAGTTACAATGATACGGATTTTAAAATGGGACTTAAATTACGTTGGACACGATGCTAAGCAGTCTTCAATTTAAAAAAAACTTATAGTGAAATTCCATCCTAAACAATAAAATTTCCTCTCTTTGTTTCAGATGAGGGCACGGTGAGCTGTGAGAATGAGTCGGAACTCGAGCGCGGTCGACTCCAATGGAGAACTCAGAATATTACTAGTAGTGACCGTTATTATCGGTTTACTTCTTATGTTCTCTCTGCTTATGTGCTACGCTTGTGTCCTCAAACGTCTGTGCTGCGGGACTCCGAGAGAACGAGCGAAGAATGTGGGATGTGCGCGGAGAACAGAAAGCTACCCGATGGGGGATGTCACACTACTCTCGCAGCCGACGGAGAGCGAGCGAGTCTAGCAATCAAACACTCACCAATCAGAATAATGTGACCGCTGACCAAAATTTATACCACAATTATTCAATCAGAATGTGGGCCATATAAAATAATTTATCACTTTTACCATTAACCATGTTGAGTAATTGCCCTCGCATATAATCCCGAAAATAAGGGCAATTTCTTTATTTGTTATCGTTGTTCTTAGTTCTAGCACAAAACTAGTCAGTGGGGTAAGGTATAGATCAATCTACAACTAATTTATACTGCATTTCATAAAAGACTGATTTAGGTAGGTATCTACTCTGTTGCCTGGTTTTTTTAAACGATTTTCATATTCTACATATTAAATTGTTTAACATTTTGTAACTTTTACTTATGTCTACAAACGGGGTGAATAGGAATTCAGAATTATACGAAAGAGTTATCGTGGCCCTGCAACACAAAGAGCAACTGAAGGAACACAGGTGGATTTTAGTCAATAAAAGTCTGACACTCCCTCTTGCTCCATCCAGATTGGGATAAGTAATTAAACAAAACAATAAAAAAGGGGTTCAGAATGGAAATAAAACTTTTAGTTGAGATTTTTACTTTGTTACCACATTTTTAGAATGGTTTCCAATAATATTGAAGTACTCAGGTGCTGTAACAATTTTTAAATAACGTGAAAAACTCCGTCAAAGATTTGTTTTTATTGTCTCCTGTATTTCTATTCATCCCATTTGACGGTACTTAAATACTTAAACTTTATTTAAGGTGAGTAAAGGGGGTTCTACCTCTTTATTTTTATGTAAAGTAGGTACATCAATATATTATTTGGTATTGTCTGTGTTTTTTATTTTATTTTATTAAATCGAATTATTATTATTTATAATTTTTGTACCCTGGCAGCTCCAAATCACCTTTCGTTTAAGTCCATCAAAATGTTGTCTGAAAATGTTTGAGGTGTACAACGAGATATAAGTACTAACGTACTAGAGAAGCTACGTCAAATAACTGAATTGTCCTATTTTCGTAATTTGAATCTTTAGTTCGCTGCAGCGCTAAAATAATAACAATTCGTCTAAACCGTAACTAATTTACCACAGCGCTAGATTTGCTGCGGAAGTGTATTTATTCTCGGCAAAAAGGTCTTAACCGCCATGTAAATCACGGCACTTACGCGTTTTCTTCGACAAAGTGCGGCGCGATCGCCGCAGTTGAACGAGACAAAGTAGGAATTTACGGTGTCTTCTCTAGTACGTTAGTACTTATATCTCGATGGAGGTGTAGAATTAAAAAAATTAAAGGCAAAAGTGGTTTTACTCATTTTTTTTTATATCTTCTCTAACTAACCTACGCTAAACGCTGTCAACAAACCAACTGAAAAAAAAACAATAGGTATTTAATTGACTGTTTAACTTTATTTTAGTACTTAAACATTGTAAGTACTTAATGTAACCTTCAGTGTAAACAAATTGTAAACTAAAATCTAGTGTTGTTTTGTACAGTTTCCGTAAGCATGTTAGTAGGTACGTACCTACCTCTATCTGTCGTCTTGTAAACTTAAGTTACGTATTTATAATAGAGTAATAGTCCGGGGAAATGTCCGTGACTACCACTGGTCTACCGTCGCCAATCGCTTCCTTTAGTAAATAATTTACTAATTATTTACTAAAGGAAGCGGTTGGTACTAATTAAAACCCGAACAAAAAATTAGTTAACACGCTTAACGACGGAAAAGGAGGCTTACTACATACTTATAGTTTGTACCTTTATGTGTGAGCCTTTTCGTAATAATACCGTAACTAGTACTCAATTGATACTAATTGTGTCCTCATTTTTTTACTAAATTTGGATGCGGTTGGCAATGATTAGCCAGTACGGTCGTCTCGGACATGAAATCACGCTGAAAATTAAGCTACCTTTGCAATAATTCTTAACTGTTAATTTTTGCCTTTTTAACATGTAGGGTATACAAACACGATAGACATGTTCAAATGTATCCCACAAAAAGTTAACCTTCACGTACCTGTACTTTTTTTATGAAAACATCTTATTTCAATTTATCTCACTTGGCAACATTGTTTAGGGTTTTCAACCGTATCATTTTTCAGCTAAACCAATTCCACCCGTCTCCATTTTTACGAATGTAATCGTCCCGGTAATCAACCATCTGGACTTCTTGGGGTAATTTTGACATCTAGCCACCTATTTCGGTGGTATTTGTCCTCGGAAGCGACGGAACACCACGCCCTGTGGCCAAAAGGCTTCTTCTATAGCAAGGTGCAGAAAACAGTTCACCACAAATACCTTAAAATTGTCATTCCGGTGCGACTCCAGCAACTGCACCCTCAGTGTGTACTTCAACTTTTGGCGCACATATTCGACGATGTCCTTCACCTTAATCACCTTTGTGGTGTAATGCAGGCGGGAGATGTACACCGGTGTGCTCGGCTGAGCGTCACGCACACTCGCACCAGGTGTAACTGGTGCTTTGCCACAGAGATTCCATTTGGCTTGCTTTCGGCACTTCCTCCTTTGCACCGTAACGAAGCCAACTTCATTTTCAGCCTTATTCATTCTCATTTAACTCCGTCTAGCCCATTCCACGATCCAACCACCATATGTACGGCAATGTGCTACTGGTACATAGTGAACCGCTCACCCACAAAACGTTTTCGGAACGGAGTGGAATTCCCTAGCCAAATCTGTGTTTCCTGGTAGCTACAACATATGGTTCTTTAAATCAAGAGTGAAAAGATTACTTCTAGGCAAACGTGCCTCATTATCGTCCACATCATCTCTTACCATCAGGTGAGATAGTCTGATTCGAGCCTATCAATAATAATAAAAAATCATGGGAAAATAGTTTGGAGCACTCGTAGAGGAAATTGAGTTTTACAAGTAGGTCAGTAAATAAAACATTTAAAAACATTGGTTAAACAATTTATAACTGGATAATAAATAGGTATAAATAATAAAATAATAAACCGAAAAAAAATTGTTTGAACGTGTTTAATTCCTAATAATAAAATTAAACTATTTTTTTTTTAGAATCGAACTATCACATTTTAATAAATTGCGCTCACCAAAATTGGTCAATTGTGTTGGGAAATGTATTATATGTACGTAGTAATTTTATGAAAAAAAAAACATCGCAGTTAATAATTTTGTCTGACCAAAAATTTCATATTTTTGAATCGGCAATTCCGTGGATGATTTTCTGAATAAATAAATATAACTTAATAACTTTTACTTATTTTTGACATATTGCAACAAAAAATTGAAAATTTAATTATAAGTATTTCCTAGCTTATATTAAAAACAACCTATGTTTTTTTTATACAATGACGCGGTTCTGAAAAATGAATAATTATTTTAAGTTCAAATACACGATTCAAGAATAAAATTTGAGTTATGAATTATTGCATAGTTCAAATCTCATTTCCCCGGTCTATAGATATATTACAAACTTTTGATATAATGTATGGTGTTGAAAAGTGGACAAATAAACTATAACCCACTCACTGTAGCAGTGTGTTTTATTATCGTTATTTTTGGAATATTTTTATACCTATTTATAGATTGCACTACACATGCTGAGTTACAATCAGTCATCACTACATCAGGCCAGGTCAGTTTATAATTAAACAATCACCAAATCTTGTGTACTTAGGTAAAGACAACTCTGTAAATATATTGATGGTAAAATGCTGGTAGATAAGCAATTTAAATCTTATTCCGTAAGTTCCCACTAAAATAGTGGATGACTACATGAATTATCGAAAAAAATAAAGTAAAAAACTAAAACCCGACTACGACAAAAAAAAACGACGCTGAAAAAGTATGAAACAAGATTTTCATACTTCGAAAAGAACAAAAAGAAAAACCGTAGTCACACGTTATTAAAGTGTTTCGGTTCATCGGTTGGTACCTATTACGTGTGACTATGGCTTTTCTTTTTGTTCTTTTCGAAGTATGAAAATCTTGTTTCATATTTTTTCAGCGTCGTTTTTTTTGTCGTAGTCGGGTTTTAGTTTTTTACTTTATTTTTATTTAAACAATTTTAGTGTTAAACTTAACACATGACTTTTGGTCCGCTAGAGGGCGTCACTTTAAATTTTCGAAATGTACAAATGTAGCCTTTTCAAATGATACCAAACACGGCGTATTTATCTCCATTTTTATTTTTTAACACATACTTTTTGTCCGCTAGAGGGCGCCATGTCGAGTTTTGTGACACGTCACGTAGCCTATGTTCAGCGGAAAATTAAGACGGTTCTAACGATACCTCATATGCCGAGTTCCGGTAGATTAGGAGCTAGGAAGGAACAAATGAACATACATACATACATAGCCTGTCAAAATCATAAACCTCCGTAGTCGGGTAAAAAGATAATTTTCAGATATTATTTTATTAGTATTAACTTGCAAATTGTGTTCCTGAAACTTAGCCATTATCAATTTATAATTTAACCAACAAACTTTGGAAACTCTACACTATGCCGGCACAAGTTTGCTTTGGCATATTCAACGAAAACGGAATTTACTATATTTATGCTGTGTGTCAGTGGCAATGACGGGAGAGGACATCCCAGGGTTTACATATGTAGATCGGGGCACAGCGCCCTAAATGCGAGCTCAGCATAAATGGTCAAATAGGTAAGTGTGCAAGCGAAACGAAAGAAGAACGTAGAGATATAGAGTTACTTTCTGCCGACTCTTGATATATTTTCGCGTGCCTTATTGATTTTTGTGTGGACTGCCCGACGATCAATATATGTCTACTGGCCGGTGCACATTTCCGACGAGTGCGAAATACAGATCATTGAAAGCCATTTTTCGAGTAATGTGGGTGGACCATGGAAGGCCACTCTAACGAATAAACAGTTTTTACTAGTTTATTTACCGGATAAATGAAAGAAACGAATTATTAAGTAACACTTTGTTTTATTGTGTAACATATAAATCACTTTTTTTTTATTCTAAATGTAATCACTATTTATTAAACTTAAGTTTCATGAAGCTCTTCCAAATGGCCTTGCAAGGAACAGGGCTCCATACAAGGCCAATATTAGAAATCAGTCGTTCATCTTAAAACGAGTTTAAAGTTTAACGAGAGTTGTAGCAATCTAAATATCTCATTTTACTAAAACTACATATAAAGCTCTTTCATTTAAACGAAACATTAAATGCTTAATATATTATATTCATCTATAAAAACTCAAAGAACATTCCTTGAACACCATCGTATAACTAAGAATACCTATATTAATGGAAATGATTTAAAAATAATAGTAATGAGTATTCTATCGATATTAAATAAGTTGCCAATGCTTTTTAGAATGAAATTTAAAAAAAAACACCTATAATGGCCTTCATATGGGTCTGTTCTTTGTAAGGCCAAAATGTTCCTTATATTCAATAAAATAATAGACACTACAGACTAAGTACCCTAATTATACCTAACTATAAAAACTAACTTAATAATTACACTCCTCGTGACACCACCATATCTTCATGATTTGTACATGTTCCTAGTAAAGTCTATGTACTCTAGCAAGGCCAACCGTCAAATTTTTGATTGGCCTTATAAGGAACCACCGGCTTTCCTAGGAGGGTTTCTTTTATTTTAACTGAATTCGAGGCAAAATTAATATATTTTTCCTTTAGTACCATAACAAATCCCTAAATAACAATTCACAATACAAAAATAAGATAATATAAGATTATTTACTTTAAAACTTACCGTTTTGTTGTGCGCGCGAATTACAATTTTAACATCAACAACTGAAGTCTACGAACCGAAGGACCTCACTAGCAAAATAGCGACGCGAGTGACTCGCCGCCGCGTCTATATCCTTGAGTGTGATGGATCTTTATGTGATTAGAAGGAAATTGTCATCACATGACAATAACTAAGACTTTTTAATAGTTGGCCTTCAAAGGAGCATGGCCTTCCATGGTCCACCCACCTTAGGTAATATAAGTGTGTGAAAAATCTTTGTTTTGTTATTTTTGGATTTCTTTAATCTGCCAAACAACTTCGTTGCAGTCGGCTTCCAGCCTATCCAGATACAGCTAGATACCAGCTCCATTTTACGTGGAAAGAATGCCCATCTTACAATATGCGGGTCGTTGCGCAACATGCCAACACACTGACTGAATGTGGAGGTATTCCACACACCAATGTGTATTCGCGGCATGGCGGACAGAGCTCCGGCGGGGTCTCATGGCAGAATGGCGACAGCGACTATCGCAACCCAGTGCTGGGCACGCCATAATTATGGCGGTACGTCCCCTCTTTGAGGAGTGGCTGGAAAGGCAACACGGCGTCCTTACCTTCCGCATGACGCAGGTCCTCACCGGACATAGTAAGTTCGGGAGGTTCCTGCACCGGATTCGTGCGGAAGAAACGCCCGAGTGTCACCATTGTGTGGACCACCCGGAGGATACGGTGGAGCACACGGTGGAGGTGTGCCCCGCTTGGGCAGAGCAACGCCGTGTCCTCGTGGGGGCGATCGGCGGCGGCGATCTCTCGCGCCGGGCCTTGGTACAGGCCATGGTCCGGAGCGAGGAGGAGTGGCAGGCGGTCGCCTCCTTCTGCGAAGCAGTAATGCTAGCAAAGGAGGCGGCCGATCGCGTGAGGCAACGGTACTCACGCTCCAATCGCCGCCGGGATTCCGATCCCGATTTCCGGCCATCGTAGGCGCAGGCTTGCGGACGGCGAGCAATGGGTGGCTCGCCGTCCGACCGTCCGGTAACCGTCCGGACCGAGCCCAAGTCGTCGACGGCGCGTGCTGTTCCACGCGCGCCTCAAGGAGAGGTCAGCAACTGTAGGGGCCTAGCAGGGTCGAAGCCTACTGGGGCCAAGGGTCTGATTCTGAAAGGAAGACTCGGCCCAGGTACGAAAGGCAACGAAGGAACAGGAGTGGGTTTTTAGTCAGTAAAAGTCTGACACTATCTCCCGCCCCGCCCAAGGGCGGGGAATGTCATAAGATGATTTTCCCACCGAAAAAAAAAAAAACACACCAATGTGTATAATGGCAACTGAGGAAAAATGGGTTTTAGTCAATAAAAGTCTGACATTGTTGTTGCTCCACCCTAAGGCGGGAGAAGTCATTTGATGATTTCAATTAAAACTGTTAACATTAGTGTCCATTAATTAATTACTAAAAATTATTTTAATGTTATTTTTGATTTATAAAGTCTTCTTCATTCTTTTTGTTTTGCTGTAAGTATTTATGTTTATTTTGTTATTTTTTTATATTTATTTAATATTATAATTTAACAATAATATAATTCATTAACTTCATCATTCATTTGTTCATCAAATATACACTTCTGGACACATCTATTGGCCCACCTTGTATTTTCAGTTTCGTTTGGTCCAGCTAAAATTTTATATTAGGTCGAGCAAAAAGTTTTTATGCAGTTTTGAATCTGGCACATTCACAATTTCATTCAATAGTCTTTTTTTGAATTTCGAACACAGAATTTAAAGAAACAAAAGACAATTTGGAGCCTGTTTGTTGATATCAAACAATCGAATACTAAGAAAACTTGGTTTTATTGGTTTACTTGGATTTAATTCTTGAAAAAGTGATTGATATATTTGGTTTTGCAACAAACATTACTTATTCTTAACATTAAGGTGAGGTTCTATCAATAATCTATGGATACTTCACCTGAAGTCGCCGCCCAAGCTGTGGCACTTATTCAGGCCGGACACAGCCAAAGAAACGTGACTGCTCAACTTAATTTAAGTCGATCTGCGGTCCGAAATGTTTATCGGAGGTACCTAGAGACTGGCGGCTTTGTTCGTCGCCAAGGAAGGCCACGATCTCGGGTCACAACTGAAAGGCAGGATCGATTCATCGTGACGACCAGCTTGAGAAATCGTCACCTTACCTCCATTGAGATACAAAACCAACTTCGCGACTTCCACGGAGTATCTGTGAGCGCTCGAACTGTTCGGAGAAGGTTAAAAGAACGCGATATGGTACCACACAAGCCAGCTAATGGGCCCAAACTAACGCGAGCCCACCGAACAGCGCGCCTTCATTTCGCACGCAGTCATTTAAATTGGACACAGCAAGATTGGAGCCGTGTACTCTTTTCTGATGAGTCTAAAATTGTGTTACATGGCAATGATGGAAGGAAGAAGGTCTACCGACGTAAGGGAGAGCGTTTCGCACAATGCTGCTTTGAAGAGAGGGTTGCTTATGGCGGTGGCTCATGGACTGTCTGGGGCGGTTTATCCGCGAGCGGCAAAACTCAACTTGAGGTTGTTACAGGACCACGGCTGCCAACATTAAATGCTGAAAGGTACATTCGTGAGTGCTTAGAACCTCACGTGATACCATACGCGGACTATGTGGGCCCAAATTTCCTTTTTATGCATGATAATGCAAGAGCCCATGCGGCCGGCATCGTCAGGGAATATCTTCGGGATGTGAACATCACAGTTATGGACTGGCCAGCCAGAAGCCCAGACATGAACCCCATTGAGCACATGTGGGACGAGCTAAAAAGACGTGTTAGGGCTCGTCAGACAGTTGCCCAGACGATGCAGGAGTTGAAAACTGCCATAGAAGAGGAATGGGAGATGATCCCTCAAAATTTCATAGAGCGGTTGATAAACTCTATGCCTAATCGTATGAGAGCTGTGGTAGATGCCCATGGAGGCAACACGCGTTATTAAATTAAACCTTTATTTGATAAAACATGTTTTTTATTCAAAAATCAATTGCCTTTAACAAGGCGCATATCCGACTTGTTAGGCGTAGCTCCATGTCGTATGGTATTCTGAATTCAAATTTAAAACAATACGATCGAAAAAGATGGTAAAATGTATCAGGTTTAAAACTGCATCAACAGTTTTTGTTCAATCTAGCAATCATATTTCGGTAGGGGCCATCGAAACCTAAACTCTAAGGTGGGCCAATAGATGTGTCCAGAAGTGTATAAGTATGTTTATCGTTGTCTAGTACTCATACCACAAGCTCTGCTTAGTTTGGGACTAGATGGCGTTGTGAGAAATTTGTGAAAAAAAAAACCTCAAATAAATAAATCGGACCTCCACAACCCGGTAATTAGACACTCCTTGGAAATAGACTGCTATCACATTTCCTACTTAAAATTACAGCAGGGACCAACAACCTATCATGTTCTCTGAGTCATGGAGGAGTCTCGGTACGTTAACATCACGCGGACAACCAGATTATTTTTGGAGGTATGAAACCTTCAAATAAACTTCTCTCGCTCTAGGTGGAGCGAGAAAGCGTGTCAGACTTACCTACTGACTAAAACCCATGTGTTTTACTTCAGTGGCCGTTTGAGTTCCAGGGCCACGGTAACTCTAAGTAGGTACAATACACAAGCTCAAAAAATAGCCGTCGCACATTTTATGAAAAACATGTTTTAGATTTTGGATTATATGGGCAGACTAGATAAATTGTAGAAAGCGACACCACTATGAACTATATTTATAACTTAATATAATATGTAGGTTATAACTTTTATAACTTAACTTTTATAACTTAATATAATATTTCTTTGGCACGCCCTAGAGCCTAAACGGCGGAATTTCAAAAGTTATTAAAACTTACGAAATAAACAATGGAATTGATTTCAGTTCAATCATAGATTTGACGCCATCAACTGCACCAGGCTGCTTAAAGTGACCTAAATGTTTCGAACTTTTTAGTTGTTTTTTACAATCGACTATTTTTTATTTTGATACTGATTACCTATATTTTTTACTTCCAACAGATTTAACGATGCTCCTGCCAAGTAGGTACATATGTACCTAACCCCTTCAGTCTTGTTCGACTGGAGAATGCCTATAGGCGTTTCGAAGTCCACCTTAGTGCATGAAGTTTACATAAATCAAAAATAATAATAATCAAAATAACTTCATCTCCGGGTTGCCTTTATTGGCCGGCCGTAGTGAACACTGACGAGGAACAGAGCTCCCACCTCTCTCTTGCCTTTATTGGCTGGCTTGAGTGGAGATTCGCAAGAGCAAACGTGCTCGGGAGAAGGATGTATAATCCAGTAAGGTGCTGGTAGGGATCTTGACCGTACTTCCGGGATTGTCCTGATAGCCGTGGTATACCTCTCCACTCCTTAAGCACCTCAGGATATGTTGCCCTCTTGTTGCTACGTCACTTCGTGCTAGCGACCGTTTATGGGGGCCCATTTATTGAGTGTGCAAGTCACCCCCTGCCTTTTGTCGATGGATATTAATAACATTGTTTAAGCAGGGGCCATAGTCTTAACATAGTTCCTGGTAAACAGTCCACTAAGACTCCATAAACCATAGCCTTATATCTTAGTTTTCCAAATGTCGCAATAGTTTCCCACCAACCGGGGGTTGTCCTTGGATGCAACTAGCATAGTACGTACAGGGATAATCACCGGTTTGTACCACTTTCCATTAAAGCGTCTAAAAGGGCCTCTGCGAGTTGGTTTCGGCTCCTCGTACGCCTTCCAAAGGTCCAGGACCTCAGGGTCCTGAGATAAATGAATCAAAATAAAATAAAAAAACCGGCCAAGTGCGAGTCGGACTCGCCCATGGAGGGTTCCGTAGCAGCAAGTAACATAATAATGGTTCACGGTGTATGTACATAATTATAAGGTTTATGTTTATGAAATTAAATGTTTTTTTTTTTTATATTTGAGTTGATTGAATGAAAGGTAAAATGCGGTTTACGATTTATGACGTACTAAAAAAAAACTACTGACCAGATCTCGTTCAAACCAATTTTCGTTGGCAGTTTTTATAGTAATGTACATCATATATTTTTTTTAGTTTTATCATTCTCTTATTTTAGAAGTTAGAGGGGGGGGGACACACATTTTACCACTTTGGAAGTGTCTCTCGCGCAAACTATTCAGTTTAGAAAAAAATGATATTAGAAACCTCAGTATCATTTTTGAAGACCTATCCATAGATACCCCACACGCATGGGTTTGATGAAAAAAAAAATTTTGAGTTTCAGTTCTAAGTATGGGGACCCCCAAAATTTATTGCTTTTTTTCTATTTTTGTATGAAAATCTTAATGCGGTTCACAGAATACATCTACTTACAAAGTTTCAACAGTATAGCTCTTATAGTTTCGGAAAAAAGTGGCTGTGACATACGGACGGACAGACGGACAGACAGACAGACAGACAGACAGACAGACAGACAGACAGACAGACAGACAGACAGACATGACGAATCTATAAGGGTTCCGTTTTTTGCCATTTGGCTACGGAACCCTAAAAAACAATAATCAGTTTTAGTAACACATCTCCGCTGCCGCGACAAGTTACAGCATGGCGGAAAGAGTTCCGGCAGGATCTCATGGTGAAATTGCGACAGCGACTATCACAACCAACTGCTGGGCACGCCATAATTATGGCGGTAAGTCCCCTCTTTGAGGAGTGGCTGGAGAAACTTCACGGCGTCCGCGCGTCCTCACCTACCGCATAACGCAGGTCCTCACCAGACCTGATAATTTCGGAAGGTTCCTGCACCGGTTCGTGCGGAAGAAACGCCCGGGTGTCACCTTCGTTTGAACCGCCCGAGAACACGGTAGAGCGGAGTGGTGCCCCGCTTGGGTGGAACAGCACGGTGTCTTCATGGGGCGATTGGCGGCAACGATCACTCGCGCCGGGCCCTGGTACAGGCCAAAATCCGGAGCGAAGAGGAATGGCAGACGGTCGCGTCCTTCTGCGAAGCAGTAATGCTAGCGAAGGAGGCAGTCGCACGCGTGAGGGGACGGAGTTCCTCACGCCCCAGCGTAGGTGTGGGCAATGAGTAGCTCGCCGGCCGTCCGGTAACCATCCGGACCGAGCCCAAGTCGTTGAGGGCGCGTAGTGTTCCACGCGCGCCTCAGAGATGTCACCAAACCATAGGAGGCCAGCAAGACCGAAGCCTACTGTGGCCATGGGTTCGCTTCTAAAAGGAAAACCTGTCCTGGAACGCAAGGCAAAGAAGGAACATAGGAGTAGATTTTAAAGTCAAAACCTCATATGGGGTTTTTTTTACTACATTGTGTGTTCTTGAGTAACAGACCACGAATCAGCAAACGTCGGGGACGCTATCAGGCGAGGTGGATTGAAAGTCTTCGAGGCAGGTAACATATGGATAAGAGTTGCCGAGAATCGAGATGAATGACATACGACTGAAAAAGCAAATGTCCAACGTCCAACCAATAGACTGGTGTAAACTGGTGGTAATGTTGCCAACATACAAATTAAACACAATTGTAACGAAACATGTATTTATTTTATTTTATTTGAAAACAGCAAACTGTTAAAGGCACTATCCATTATTGACATTGATTTTCTTGAACAAACAATTTAAGGCAAACTCCTTATTATCACACATACTTATCAAAAATAACATTCTGTTTTCTAACAAAAAAATAAATAGACTCTTGGACTCTACACGTATTATCGATAAAAAATAATGAATTATGTACTTATACAAATATATTCTTGCCCAGTCAAAACAATAAAATATTTAAATTACATACACATAGAAATATCGAAATCTCTTATGATTTATGATAATAACTCTATAATTCTGTTACAAAGACTTCGTGCAACATGAATAACAATAAAAATAAACAAATAAGTAATAAAAATCTACATTTTCTCTTATCACATTGAACATATTAGGACGTTTATCGCTTGCTCTAACGTCATTATCAGCTTAAGTGTATTTGGCAGATAAATAACGCACTCTGCAGTTGTTAAAATATTATGTTATCTATGTCTCAAAAGAAAGAGCAAACGAACAGTGCTATGTTACATTATGAATGAAATAAAGACGAAAGGCAATAAGAAATGTGTATCAGTCACAATTTTGAGCTTTGAAAAACATTTCATTTAAAGGTAAAATTATTAATGGTACATAGGTCGCTTCACTTTAGATATACACAAAATTACCACAAATTAATTAACGTAATAGTATTAATACTATGAAGAAAAATCATAATTTTATTTTTTTTAAACAACAGGTTTACGTAGTAATCACGTCACGAGGCGCGGTGATGCGCAGAATGAACCAAAAAAAAAATATAATAAAGAAACTCGTTGCGACACGTTTGTGTACGGGGGGTACGCGCCTTTTCCGATGTGTCCAGTTGTCCATGCAACCCCAACCCCGCGCTCCTCGCTGTATTCTTCCGTTTAGAGATGTTATAAATTTATAAATTTTGCGAAAGCAGAAACGGAAACGGAAGTGAAAAAGCTTGCGAAACTTTTGCAGAAGTGGAAGCGGAAGCAGAGTTCTGTTGCAACACTAGTTCAAACCCAGCCAGGCGCATTACTTTGTGTAATTTATTTCATCACCATTGCTCTCAAAACAGTAAAGGTAAACATCGTGATGAAACCTACATGTCCAAGAACAAATTAAAAAAAATCGAAGACGTGACATCCACCAACACGCACTGGGCCCGCGTCGTGGATTACGGTTACGGATTCGTTCCCTCTCCTAGAGAGAGGAGGCCTGAGTCCCAGCAGTGGGAACATTAAAAGGCTGATTATGGTTAACACACATACAAAAAGTAAGTTCTTGAAGCAAAACACAAGAGTAATTAAGTACTTCATTCTTCTAATATTTTTCAAAGCCCAAAAAGCTGTAACCTTAGCATATAATTTTATGATTATGTACAAACAATAAGACACAATGGCTACATAACATCTATGGCGTGTAACTCTGTTCCCTGAGTACCCCATGCACCATAGTCCTCAATGATTGAGGCTTACAATACTCTTCCAGCCAGTTAAACACACCCGCTGAAAACTCCGCGAAGTTATTCGTTGGTACCGACTCGAATGACTCGAATAGTTTGTCCATTATACCTTGGAACTGAAATTAAAAAGAAATTCACTAATAATAAAATTGTACAAGAAGATTGACTTTTCCTTATGTCTTATTTGCTAGCAAATACAGTATGACACAGTTTTAGTCTTCACATGTCACACACTTTATGATAAGAACATCTTCATAGCATGAAAGAAGCATTTGACTTTGTCAAGTCTGTACCTGGTACAAACATATGCAAGTAGCTTGCAATCCAGTGAGCCATGACAAGTTCTGATTGGTGGATATGACAAGCATTTTTTTTAAGATGGGAAATCATCTAGTGATTTCTCCTGCTCTAGAGCGGAGCAAGAGGGTGTCAGACTTTTACTGACTAGACCACGGGTATCATTTTCGTACTTTTCTCCATGGCTCTAACAGACATTGGCCCTACTGGCCCCTACGGTTTGCTGACATCTCTTTGAGTCTCGCCGATTCGGGCTCTGTTCTTATAGGACGAGTGGACGGCGAGCTACCCATTGCTCGTTGTCTGCGAGCCCGCGCTTACGGTGGCCGGAGATCGCTCTGCGAGTCCCGATGCCCGAGATTCGAATTGTATGACGAAAATAATTATTTATTGAAATTTTCCCTTTCAAATGCTTCATATTTATTCGTAGTGGAGATTTATGCCCTGTTGATGCTAATAGGCTCGCCCCCTTAATACAAGAGACTAGGGCATAACTGGCGAAATGCGAGTGCACCTCTGTGTAATCCTTCAGGGAATACAGACGAGATGTTATGTTTTCATTTTTTGTTAGCCTACATTATATTCCACTGCTGGACAAAAGCATCCCCTAGTCCTTCCAAGCCTTTCTGTCTTGGGTGATCTGGCCATGTTAACCCCGATCGACCCACCACTTTCACCGCAGTCGACCTCGATGGCATCGTTCTCCCTCAACGTCCAGTGACTAAAGATCTTCGCACATCTGTCACGAGTTCGACGATCTCCCCGATGTTATGTTAAATTAGGCTATTTCCAGAAATACTTACAACTTGAAACTTATCCTGGTCAGTGAGCCTCTGTTCATTATGGCCGGGAACCGAATGCTGCGCCTTCACAATCTGCTCGTAGTTAGCCTGCATGATGCGCAAAGCCACAACATCTTTACGAAGCGCATTCCGTTCATCCTCCTGTCTTCGTCGCTGCTGCAGTAAATATTGGATGTAGTCTATGGATTTTTGGAGAACCTGGAATAATGGCATGAGTTTTAATTAGTATGAATATTTCTGCTGCTAACCGAACTTGTCTATATCCTACTATACAGGATGTTTGGTGTATCGTGTGCCAAATTGAAATGGTCGACTGGAGGGGTCATCTGATATCCTTTCAGACCAGTAAACATTTCTCATGCCGTGTGGATTTTTTTTTTCATCGACTTTTTATTGTTTTATGAAAATAAGACCCAAATTTTTTATTCTAATACAAATTTTAAAAAATATATAAGGCGTAGACTTTGAATTTTAATTTTATTTAGATGAGTATTGTATTAGAGTAATTTTAAATTTAAAAGTGACATTAGCTATCTAGTATTTTTTTTAATTTACTCGCAAAGCTTTAGAATTAAATTAAAGCTGTCCATGTTACAGCTATTTACATGGCTATAAAAAAAAACCAAAAGCGACCAGAATCTTCCAGAGAAGCGTTTAGGGTCTGAAAGGATAGCAGATGACCCCTCCAGTAGACCATTTCAATTTGGCACACGATGCACCAAACAGTATATTTATGGAGTGAATTTTGGAAAATCTTTTCTTATTGTTTGTATACATTACAAAAGAAACCTCTGTGCAAGCAGCTTTCTAGGTCCAAGGGCTTGGGCTGGGCGTTGATGAATCAGTGAGTCAATATTTTGCCTTTCTTATACAGATTTTCTTCGTTGCGGCAATAAAGCAACCTCCAAGTGGCGATACTTATTATGGGCTATACAGCAAATCCTTTGACTGACTGAGTATACTAGGGCTAACCTACACCTGACTTACAGAGTCATGAAGTTAAATAAACCTATGTATAAAATATTCTAGATATTTCTAAATAATGCCAAAACACCTCACAGAACATTAAACAAATCTGATAATTACCTGTTTGTTTAAAATCATTAAACTTGTTTGATTTTTTTTACTATGAGAAATAAACTATTTAATTCGACTATGTTCAAGGTTAACCAGTCATGCGCGTGAACACTATGTCAACAGATTTGTTTGTTATTAAATTAAGCTAACACGATCTGTTACTCCTTTAGCTTGAAGCATAGTCCTTAGTCTTGTTTCTTGCCAACTCTTCTTCATTTATGTGAATTAAAATAATTTCTAATGGGCTGGTGCTGCAAAATACCATCTGGCAGGTTTGGACTCAGTGGAAAGGTGTGCGAAGAGGCTAATTGGTGATCCAGATAAGGTTAACCCCAATCTACAAAGCCTGGAGCACAAACGTAGGGTTAAGGGTAGTTAGCTTTTCGGTATTTTTTTACAGGATGCATTTTGGAGAGGGTGAGCAGGAATTGCATGACTTGATTCCGCCATCACCTTTCTACCATCGGACAACTCGACGTATGGCGACTATGGCGAGTGCCACCCCTACGGTGTTAACACCTCTACGGTCCGGACTAAAGGGCCTATTACACCATTCGATATTCAGACAGTTTTAGTCTATGATTCGACATATCGCGTAGTGTAATAAGAGTTAGACCGGTCTTACTCGGAACAAAAAATAAGACAGTCTGAATATCGTGTGCTGAATATCGCGTAGTGTAATAGGCCCTTAAACGTTTCGCCACGTCGCGCGTCGTTTAGGAAGCACAGTCACTAGTTCATTTTTTTTTTTAAATTGACTGCTTTGCGAGAAAGCACTATCGTACATCCCGCGAGTAATATGGTAAAATTTTTTTCCCTGACATATGAACCATCCCTAATTAAAAATATAAGGACGGCAAACAAGTGTATAAGCATGCTTATATTATAGTCCCAAGACTTCCGTTTACACAAGCGGATTTCCGTACGCTAAAAAAGGAATAGGTATATAGATAGAAGAATTGATTCGATACTGATAATATTCAATCACATAACTAGTTCCAAACTATGTCAAATTCTAATGTGCCTAGTAAACTATCGCATATTATTTACGATTACGAACTTTAGATCAAGCACGTGCTGGCCGCATGCTACTTCACGAGGTGTCACTGGCCTCCATATCTACGTCGCGACAAGACGGCAAAATAAGACTATGCAATAATAAATTAGATATTAAGTATTTTACTAAGATGAATTACATTTTTGCCGAGTGAATACCTAAATCATCATTTCAACCGGAAGACGTCCACTGTTAGACATAGGCCTCCCCCAAGTGTCACTATAATGACTGGTCCTGTGCACCTCGCATGCATCGGATTCCCGCGACCCTCAGCAGGTCATCGGTCCACCAACTCTAAACAGACTCCGCACCCAAGTTGGGCGCAGCAAAGACAATCTCCACAGATGGGGGTTCTCGGACGGTTCCAATCTTCAGTGTTTCTGCGGCGTCTCTCCGCAGACCATGTCCCACCTTCGATCCTGCATCACGTGCCCTGTTACCTGTTCACGTAGGGACCTAATGACACCATCAGCGGACGGCACTGCCGTGGCCGATTACTGGGCCAGGCGAGGAATTTAACTAGTTTTGCCATCGATACGCTAAGAAGAAGATCGGTCCACCTTGTGAGAGGCCTTCCAACGCTGCGTCTTCCGGTATGTGGTCGCCACACCAGAACCTTTCGTCCCCATCGACCATCTGGTCGATGACGACCATGATGATTGTTCTGCGAGCAATATGGGCACATTGCTCGCAGAACACATGGTCGATGATCACTGAATAAAATATTCGGTTTTTTTTTTAATAAGCTAGTGCTTGACTTCGATCCCATCTGCTGGTTAGCAGTGATGCAATCGTTGATGATGAGGCGCACTTGTTTATTAGGAGCCTATTCACTGTAGCCTTGAAGACACCTCAATTATAATCGGGCGGGAAGACCGAAAATCTATTAGCACAGCAGTACAGCAGTACTTTATTGAATAAAGATTCAATAAAGTACTACGCAACACAAAGATTGTAGAATATATACAACAATTTATAAATAGCACGACAGATATTACGCAAACAGGCTACATCGTAACACTCAATATAGTCAATATTGAGTATTGATTAAATAGCAAGGTCGGCAAAACAAAATTGCCGGATAACCTTCGCCATATAAAATCGAAGTGATAAGAAACTCACGGCTGCTTTACTGGGTTTGTACCCAGATGCGTCGGTTTGCTGGCAAGTCGGCACCAACTCCTGCAGAGAATCGTAGCCCTTCTTTATGGCATCCCTCCTTTTCTGTTCGGCCTAGAAAGAAGACACACATTATTAATTTTTCACAGATTTAACATTTTTTTTCATTCTTTGTTATACAGTGGCAGCGAATGGTAAGTATTTTTTCTACCTACATTGTTTACACCCGAAAAAAGGGGCGATGTATCTGCAAGTGTTAATTACTGCCAAATCAATATATATTCAAATCCAAAAAAAAAAAGACCATTCTGAAAAAAAAGAGGAAGAAGTGTACATTGAGAGAAGGAAAATGGTATGCAGTAGTATATCATTCTCTCTCTTTAAAAGGCATGAGCAGCTTTACCAGATATATGTTACTTTATTAGTCACTAGCTTTTGCCTGTGACTTCGTCCGGGTAAATGTCAGTTATTGCGGACACAAAGTCTAAGCTAAATAAATGTAGCCTAAGTCCTTCCTTGGGCTTAAAGCTTACATTTCATTGAAATCAGTTCAGTAGTTTAATCATCTAAGTGTAACAGAAAGAGTTACTTTCACATTTATAATATTAGTATGGCTGTTAGAGATTTCGTCCTCTTTTTTTTCCACAGATGAAAAAGGAAGACAATGGTGTTACAAAAAACATCAACTTTTTTGTACTTCTAATGAGGATGTAAAGTTGACTTCATATACCGCATGCATATTCTTACCATGAATTCATGTTTTTCTTTGTATTTTAGTAATTAGTTTTTGTTAAATATATTTTGTTAGATTTGAATGCAAGGATTTATATTTATTAATTAACACAGCAAATGGCTGCATATTTATTTTATCAATTAGATAAATTTTATACAAAGAATTACCTGAGTATGGGCTTCTCTCCTCCTTTCCTTAAAACTAAGTGCGGATGCCTTGTTGTCACCACTGTCATCTTCATCTTCTGTAATGGAAAAAAGTTGCAATTTATGTAATAAAAAACTAAACTGTTTAACCATTACTTCTTGTACAAAACTTGCATACATAAAAAAGGTAAGCACTAACAAATGTTTTAAAAGTTCTCAGAACATGGAAGTTTGTTATTTGTACTGATGGGAAATTTGGGCAACTTAAATAAATAAAATAAACTTAAGAATAAATTTATACAAGGGTGAACATTGTTTTATTTGTTTACACTATCCATATTTTACACACTAACTTCACTAGTTATACCGTTTTCATCATGTAAGTGGGTTGTAAATTTAAACATAAATATGAGTGTAAGGGTTGTATTTATTTCACATAAGTGAGTTACGATTAAATTGACTTTTAATTATGTTGTTGAATCTGATTACAATGTAGTTAGGAAAATAAAATTCTGGTGAAGGTTTGTAAACCTTTCTTGTAGTGGCTTCAGACATCCAAGATAGGTATTTCATATTCAATTGATGAAAGTATAAACACAAGACAGCATACAATTATTAAGTAATAATTTATCATACCCTTACCTGTGTTTTGGTTGGAAGACGACGGTGTTTGGTGTATATTTTGGATTGAACCATTGCTACCACACCGCGGATACATTTTTAAAATATATATTTAATAAAATCTGCTGATAAAATACTAATCTATAAAATTGTGATAGGGGACTATTATTAAAATTAAGTTAACTAGGTTAACGATGGAAACAAGAAACTAAAACTCAACATGACACTGTTTAAAGAATTTGCATATTGATATTAATTTAAAGCGCTGCTTGTAAACAATTACGCACTTTATTTTCACCTCGCTATTCCATTCCGTTCCATTGATTCCATGACAAATAGTGGAATAATGACAGATAACATGACAGTCGAAGTCGAATGCAAATAAAATGTCAAACTGACAGCTAGAAAGCAAGTTTCTAGCTTTTTATTTACCACCCACGGAATTATTAAATGCTTAATACATGCTCACTAACACACTAATATAAAGCAGGAGATTAGGAGTTGTATTTGTCACTTAAGTGCAAGCTGCGCCTCTTTGCGGCAGTCATCCGCCCGATCATGACGTATCCTTGTGCTATCTTCGCACACGCCAAGCCACCTCCATTACATAGGATGCAGGCACTCCAAAAAATCTCTCCGTAAAATCTTTGGTGCCCCATACTACGTCCGAAATGAGACTCTACACTTAGATCTCAAAATCTCCACCATCCGGCAATTCATAAAATGCCTTTGCAAGCGTTTTTTCGATACTGCTGTGAAGCACCGCAACCCCGCATCTCCAAGATTCGCCACTCTAGGCATACTCTTGTCACCCCTGACGACCCCATTACCCTGCTACTTCTCTAAGGAAACCAGTACAGTTCGGAAACACAGATACAGACCGCCGTCCTCGCCGCCGATACCCGCCGCGACAATCCCGTTAACGTCCGCCGCGTCCCTTGCTCGAGCAAGCCCGCACCGCTGAGCCTGTAGTCTAAAATTCCTCGTTAATAATAATATGTTTTTTTGATTCAGCTCTTCCCTTGCTGCCCTCCCCCAGCGTCGCCCTAAGCCGAGGCCCGTACCCCACAAGGAGTGCCTCGCTTAGCGTGTAGTCGCTTAGTTTTTAAGCTATTGCATAGCTTCTATCGCGGGCCTTGAGCGCGGGGACCGAATCCAGAAATTCCGTAACGAAAAATATACCTCACGCTCCCCACTCCGACGGGCACTGAGGTGTGGTTTGAAGGCCGACAGAGACCGAACACCTATTTTAGAAAAGTCGTTAACGACCTGTGTGGCGCATTGGTACAGCGTTCTACCTATGTTATCATCGTGCCTCGAGTTCAAATCTCGGTCAAACAAAATAGTCTTTTTGTATTATAATAGATTATAGTAATGTTCTATGATAACAACTGAACATTTAACACTTGTAGCAATTTATGAAGTAAACAAGAAAGAAACAAATTTGTTTTCTTATCGGTCACCACGCTCAAAAAGTGTAACTTGAATTAATATCAAAGAAAAAGAAAGAAATACTGCATAAATAAAATAAATAAATAATTATAATTGCATAAGTTGATACAAAATGCTATGCAATAGCTTTACCGCGGCAGTCCCCGAGTGCCACACTTATTTTTAAGTTAATTAAGTAACCCCTGGCTGGAAGATTTGATTCTCGAATTGATGCCGCCACAGACAAGTCCGGTTAAGCAGCCGACAACCACCTAGGTTGACCTGAGACTTGCGAAAGGCCACAAAAAAAAAAGTTGTACGATTGTGTTGTATGATTACCGCCTGAATCTGTGACCGTACGGCTGGTGCATGTGCAGTCGGATAAACTTTTTAGAAACTCTTTACTTTAATTTAAAAGATATCATAGGTCGTTGATACTGTTTTAACTAAGATACGCGTCTGCGGCACGGATTATTAGATTCGTGCTTGCGGCTACTTGGCTACTGCGACAAAATATAATTATGATCACTTCTTTAAATAGGGGCCTAAAATTATAATATATCCAATAAAATCTAGTACAAAATCTTTTATGTAACTACTTATAAAAGATCATGGCGAATTCCCGAACAAAATTTTGAGGTGGTGAAATGATATAAAAGCGTACCATGGCGACTGGTTCGAAACGGTGTGGGAAAAGATAGTCTGAAAGGACGAGGGTAGCCTAGCTGTGGGACAGTAATGGCCAAAAAAATATAATTCTTGCCGTACCCGTAACCGAAGTTTAAACTTGAATCAACAAAAAAACGGTGATTTAATGATATTTTAATATTTAATCTTTGTAATTAATTATTCAATTACGCTAACGAACATCAAAACTAATAAATATTAATAACTAAATAGGAATTTATACAAACTAAAAATAATAATATTTACAAACGGGTAGAAAAAGAAATTATTGGGCATCAAAAAATTCATCCACATCGATATCAATGGGAAAAGTGCCCAGAACGCTGGCAGCATTGCCACGTTGGATAGCAATGCTGATTCGTTGTCCGAAGAAAAGCCCAGTCCTCTATCACGGTCACGCGAAGAGTCGACCAGTTGTTTGCTGATATTACGAACAACTCTATGAGCGCTCGGACCCCATGGCCTTAATGTTTCGACCCCAAACGGCTCAAACATATAACTTCCGATGAGGTTATTATATTTACGCCGTTTGGAGTTTTCTGCACTTGCAGTAGCCATCCCAGCACAGCCTGCCGTACTCAGAAGATGGGATGGCGCAAGGGTGTCGACACATGTTGCATCCCACACTAAAGGCCTACCTAACTTCCAGGGCATTATGGTCATCCCGTCTGGCCTCTTTCCATCGTCGCGTGCCAAGCCATTGGGTTCTAGATCAGCTGGCACCCCATGTCATTAATGCTTGCGTGCCTAGCTATCCGACCAGCGCTTCTACTGCAGGATAGGCCATGGTGCCCGAGGCGGTCGACTGCTTCACCGCATTGACACCGATGTGGAGCTCCGCTAGGAGCACCCAGTCGCAGGCATGTAGCGATCCAGAAGGTGGTGTCACTCAGCATAGTACCTATGTTGGGCGACGGTAGTGTCTGTAGCCAGAAGCCCGACTCCCATTCACCCACAGCCAGTAGGCGGGCACACTCAGCAGTATTAGTAGACGTGTTAATAAGGTTATTCCGTACCAAACTGCAGAGCGGCTCATCCCACTCAAACAACTCACACTAGTCAAAATTCTATTGGTCAACTGTTGAGTGCTGTGGACTGAAGACAGGAACGCCGGTAGGCTTACACTAGAAATTTTGCGGATGCCGAGCCCACCAAAACGAATGGGTAGCGTAGCTTGTAGCCACGCTCGGTCGTCCAGGGGGGCTATTGGCTAACTTTTTCAATAACAGTTGACAACTAGCATTCGTTGCACACTAAACTTAGTTGTCAACTGACAATTTCATAAAATTGGTATTACGTATCACACAAGTGACTAACAAACTACGGTGGAAATGTGGTGAATTATAAAAATTTACGGTGCCTATTGTGACCACTCTAAAATTTTATCGACTATTATACAGCTTCAAAAGCTTACACAATCGCAATTTTAAAAGTATCGATACAATAACATCTGTCAAAACGTGTTACGGTGGCTATCAAAGGCACCAGTGGCTAATGACGTCACTGCAGTTGGTCACTGAAGATAGGCAATACGAAACTAGCTGTTTGACAGTTCAATGATGCACATTGTTAACAAGTGACCATCACTTGAACTGTCAACAGAGTTACGCAATAGCCCCGCAGGGCCACATTTAAGAGGGAAGTCAGAGTTTAAATCGAATGGTCAGCGGGGCTATTGCGTAACTCTGTTGACAGTTCAAGTGATGATCACTTATTAACAATGTGCATCATTGAACTGTAAACAGCTAGTTTCTTATTGCCTATCTTCAGTGACCAACTGCAGTGACGTCATTAGCCACTGGTGCCTTTGATAGCCACCGTAACACGTTTTGACAGATGTTGTTGTATCGATACTTTTGAAATTGCGATTGTGTAAGCTTTTGAAGCTGTATAATAGTCGATAAAATTTTAGAGTGGTCACAATAGGCACCGTAAATTTTTATAATTCACCACATTTCCACCGTAGTTTGTTAGTCACTTGTGTGATACGTAATACCAATTTTATGAAATTGTCAGTTGACAACTAAGTTTAGTGTGCAACGAATGTTAGTTGTCAACTGTTATTGAAAAAGTTAGCCAATAACCCTCCTGATCGATTTTGTCCAAGAGATGTGGGTGCTTCCATAAAGGGGAAGAGCGGAGAAAATACATGAAATTTGGTGCAAAACAACTAAGTAGATACCGTATGAGGGTGAAAGCCGAATGAAGGTTAATTTTGGATAGTCTTTCCGAAATGTTGTTAAAACGTTCAACTTTGTCGTCAAAAAATAAAGTTTTTACCAGTTTTGCCGGATGACCATATCTTTCTTATAGAGCTTCAAAGTATTCCAAAACTGTGCAGTATTTTATGAAATGCATTGAAAGTCGATTAGAAAAAACCAAACAAAACCAAAGACAACGACTTTTTTTGTAAAAAAAAAGTGAATGAAAAATGTAACGCAGGTCGGTCGAGTTTGTTTCTCTAGCCTTTAATCAAAAAATGTCCATTTAATAGCATTTAATCAACATAACCAGCAGCGGTTGAATTAATCAATCAGTCCAAGTGTTTTTTTTTATTTTCTGTAGAACAAAAAAAGGTGTCGCGTTCATCTGAGGTGGGGTAAGGTATTGTAAGGTATAGCCTGACAATAAAGTACCATTTCATTCGAAATCGTTTTCATTCATTCATTTCATCTGTGTCTATTCCATGATCTATCTATCCCCAAGTAAAAAAAGAATATTTTTTGTGAAAGCGTATCGCGTTTGTGACTACTGCGTCTAATTATAATTTTGTTTTTGGAGAATATCACTATTTAATTAACAAAAGATGTGCATGAATTCTTCAGTGAGTGAATTGTTTGCAATATTACGATAGTTTCAATATGCAATCCGTAAAAATCATACTTAATTTCTCAAGCGATTAGCTACCGATCTAGTCATCCATGGCCACCATTTTAGAATATACTCGTTGGTGCTCTCAAGTAATTTATTTTTGTTGTATGAAAAAGGTGCATTATATTAATTGAAAATGTAACTATTTTGATCGATAGTTCTTTATCTTTTTGTTTAAATATGTCACGGATTGCATTTGCAACAAGAAAATGCGTATTTTTGAATTTTATGAGAGTGACTCCATAGACTAGCTTAGTTTTCAGGAATATCTAATTGAAGATTAAATTGGTGGCAAAATGGTGTCAACGAGACAAATGAGCAGCGTCGGGGGTGGTAATGGAGGCAGCGATGGTGCAGGTCCCTCTCACGCGGAGCCCGTGGCGGTGTCCCGCGTCACCCGTCACTCCAGCGCTTTGATGCCGGGAGGTTCCTCGCCGCACGCTAGTACCTCCAAATGCACTTTAGTGCCTGCCCCTAAAACTTACACTACAACTATACTTGATTTGCCAGTTGAAGTCATTGAGAAGATTATTTGCTGTCTGGGATTCAAAAGTGTCTCACAAATTAGAATGGTTAATATTTTTGTATGCTTGATTAATTTTTAGCATTTAGACAGAAATCAATTGCAGAAATGTTTTTTTTTTAAAGAGTAGATATCCAATCTTTCTTTCATTGATGTGTTACAATCATGTATTGAACAAGCTTGATACAAGCCAGATTACAATGAATATGAATTTTAAATTTCTACTTGAATTTCTATTAGGATCTGAGCATACTGTTAGGCATTTTAATATTTCAAAAGCTTAGAAAAGAATAGTAATTAATTCAACCTTTAAATGCTGGCACTTATGATGTGTATTATTTTCCTGTTTTGTTTGCCTACATACATTAGTTATACCTCATCAAAGTGGCCCTATTGGCATTTTCAAAGAAACTTCTTGCGTTTAAAAATCCAATTAATTTTGCATTCATTTAGAACTTAGTCTTCATAGAATTCAGTCTACTTCTTATTTCCAGGTTAATCGTCAGTTCAATTCAATATGTAGTAGTGTGTTGAACTCTACATTTCAACGGTTACAAAACCAAATGTTGCATAGATTTCAATCAATCAAAGCTAAGATGCCTCGCAGAGAATCTGCCCGTAGGAGTCACCCTCTGGCGTGCGAGTCGGACATCATTGAAACTTTACACATGAGACTGAGTCTTCTGCAAATGACTTTTGGGAAGCACATTGAGCGGAAGCACTGCTGTTTCTTCCCAGGAGAGGTGAGCATCTTTTCATTTTATTATTTAACTGTAATTTTAATACATTTTATGGTAACTACTTATCCACTCAAGTAATTAATATAGGAAACAATCTGAACCTTATCACTCGGAGTTTGGTAACACTTTGTTAGTGTTTTATCCTTACCATTTTATTTTCCTTAAGTCTAGCTACCTGTGTTTGCTAGCTAAGTCTCTCAATGTTGAAAGACAATCCCAAAAAAAAGGAAGTAGATTCCTATCTACTGTTAATATTCCTTAAATTTTGAAGTTTAATTCATTAAACCACAAGCGAACACCAGCGTTCACTCTCTCATTTTCTTTCTATTGTGTCTCTAATTACGGTATTCAAAAGGTTAATTGATAAATATGAATTAATTGGTGTGCACACTTGAAATACTTGTAATACTTGAGATTTTAATTATTTTGAATTGAATCATGGGTTAATCATTTGTTTCATGTTATTGTGTTGATAAATCATTAGTGATAGTATAAATCAGCTTGTGCAATGTAAATGCAATTAATTTGAGTCACGCATTCTTTTTAATTTTTTTTAAACAATATCTTACAGGTGGTAAAAAACTAACAGCTACTAACCAATTTAATGGCAAATAGATTTTAGTTACATTTAGGAAAAATAAAAGCTCAATTACAAGAAGACAATTATTCTTTCTTTGGTATGACATGAATGTCCATGTGCATACCATACTGTAGGCCTACCGCATTTGTTGCACTATGCTAAGTGTGAAATGAAAAAAAAAAACTGTTCTCTTACAATCATGGCAATAATTAAAAAATTGGAAATAAGTATGTTTTTAGGGTTCAAACAGATCCCATGTTATAAATTTTATTTGTACTTTCAATTTTCAAAGGTGAAGTGCTTTCGAAAAACGTGTAGGTACTGTTTACATGAATCAACTTTATCGCCTGAGGTAAGACTCCTTGTGTAAGTGAGTCTTGAGTTCGCAATCGTGCTTACCACTGAGGTGGCTTCGCGGTTTTTACACAATGCTTTTTACTATATTTTGTATAGTTGCCTACCTACAAAGCTAAAGTGCATGCCGCAGTCGCTGTTGCGACCTAATCCATTTGTTTTCTGTTTCTATGTCAGCGCATTAATATATATTTTAAATCAATAATTTTTGCGATTGCTAAAGTGTAATATTCGAGTTTCGTAATGGTAACCGAGATTTAGGCCCGTATTACAGAACTACAATCAAGACTCAAGCATTACTTAAAACGAGTCTCAGTTGGAGTTTTCATTTTAGAACTTGACTTGAGCAGAGAAACTACAATCAATAATCACCTGAGCAGTGTCACTTTATAACCTCCTCCTTTTTGAAGTCGGTTAAAAATGATATTTTTTACGTATTATAGAACAGTGCTTGAGTGAGCTCCACTCAATGTGTCCTTATTTTAAAATCACAATCAGCTCAGAATCTCTGCTTGAGGCGAGATTTGATCTTTGTTTTCGCAAGTGTAGTCGAGACCACGCTTGAGCATAGAATCTCATGGAAATTGTGGATTTAAATCAGAGATCAAAATCTCTACTCAAGCGTAGTTTCGTTTGATTTGAATTTGAAGATAGTTCTAAAATAAACTGAACGCCTAAGTCGAGATTCTTCGCTCAAGCAGTAATCGGTTGAACGCAGTTTAAGTAGTACTTGAGTAAGGTTCTGTAATACGGGCCTTAGATTGGCTTTAAAATATTTACTACTAAATATTTTTGGTCATAGATCTTTGTCGCAAATAAGAATAGGCCTTCACTGTTTGTCGTGGAGCCCTTCCTTCTTGCTTTGTAGTCCTTCCACTCGTAAATAGTAATAGTAGTTACCTAGTAGGTATCTCTAATAATAATGAAAATTTGAATTTAGTAAGCTACCATCAGAGCTCTAAAAAGCCTGGAGTCATACAGCTCAAAAAATAGTCACAGTCTGCAGTCTTGTCAGAATTGATCGATTGTACATTGTACAATCACATGGCATGTATTCATCCTTTACTATTTTACTAAATTCATTAAGGGAGTTAGAACTACGTTATCCCTTGTGGTCTTTTCTAAAAATAGACTCCAAAATCGGCTACTGCGTTTACGGGCCAGCAGCACGTGTATCGTACGGTGTGGCGTCATAGGAAAATGTGCCATCAGCCACTTACGATAACTAATCTAACTGCCAAACTTGCTGACGGACATAAAAAACTGATGAGACTCCGTCAATTGATTCTGTGACCACGCAGCAATAATTTTCGTTTTCCGAGCGGGCGTTACAAGCTTGTCGAGGTAAGTTGAGGTATGTTTTAAATTTTTAATTACTGTCAATAATTCTACAAGAAGTATTACGTAATGATCTGCATAAAAAAATAATCAGCCGCGGTCTACGGTGCACCTTGGAGAGCTGATAGCAACCAATTTTAGAACGCAATTGCTAAGAAGTTACTTACATAACAAATTACTGTACTAGCACTCCAAACCATTAGGACGACTATCACGGCTACTTTAGTAAAGACTAGCTTTTACCTGCAACTTCGTTCGCGTGAATGTCGGTTATACCTATATAAAAACTGGGCAAGTGCGGGTCGGACTCGCGCACAGAGGGTTCCGTACAAAACCTATGTAAATAGTTCAATTCCCGAATATAGTCTCGAAAGATTTTTCCAAATCGCAAAAAAACTTTTTTTTTTGGTGACGTAACTACAAATTTACTATTTTCAGATTTATTCCTGTATCTGTGTTATATGACCTTGCTATATGCCAAATTTCAGGATTTTGGATCAACGAGAAGTACCCTATGATTTTGGATTCCCTTGGGAGTGTCGAAATATACGTTTTTTGCGACATAAACGGCTGTCTTTTGTTTTCGTTAACTTAGAAGTTTGATTTTTTCATAGCTTCAAGGGAGCGCAGACCTGAGTATATACATTTTTTTGTAGGTGGGAAAATCATCCCATGACATCTCCCGCAGTCTGACACGCCCTCCTGCTCCGCTCAAGAGGCGGAGCACGAGGGCGTGTCAGACTTACTGACTAAAAACCCACTCCTGTTCCTTCGTTGCCTTTTATACCGGGGCCGAGGCTTCGACCCTGCTGGGCCCCTACGGTTTGCTGACATCTCCTTGAGGCGCGCGTGGAACAGTACGCGCCGTCGACGACTTGAGCTCGGTCCGGACAGTTGGACGGCGAGCTACCCATTGCTCGTCGTCCGCAAGCCCTCGCTTAGGATGGCCGGAAATCGGGATCGGGATGCGGCTGGGGCGTGAACGCCGCTCTCTTGCGCCACGTGCGGCCTCCTCTCTTGCTAGCATTACTGCTTCGCAGAAGGAGGCGACTGCCCGCCACTCCTCGCTTCGGACCATGGCTTGTACCAAGGCCCGGAGCGGGAGATCGCTGCCGCCGATGGCCCCTATGAGGACACGGCGGTGCGCTGCCCAAGCAGAGCACACCTCTACCGTATGCTCCACCGTGTCCTTCGGGCGGTCCGCACAGTGGTGGCACCCGGGCGTCACTTTCGCACGAATCCCGTGCAGGAACCTCCCGAACTGACCATGTCCGGTGACAACCTGTGTCATGCGGAAGGTGAGGACGCCGTGAGGTCTTTCCAGCCACGCCTCAAAGAGGGATCTTACCGCCATAATTATGGCGTGCCCAGCGCTGGGTTCTGACAGTCGCTGTCGCCATATCACCATGAGATCCCGCCGGAACTCGATCCGCAATGCTGCGACTTGTCGCGGCAGCGGAGTTTCGCCCTGGCGTTGCATCTCTACGAGCAAATCGTGCATGAGTTCAAGTACTGTTGCCTCCAGATCCTATGGTGGCAGGAGCACGGAGGCTCGCCGCTTCGCGGGAAACCGTGATCCGTGTGGCCATGACTCTCTGGCATAGACCTGAGTATATAGTTTTAATTTGAACTTGATACCTCCACGCGTTTAAAAAAACGGAACCCATATAGGATCACTTTGTTGTGTGACAAAAAAAACGGAACCCATATCGTTCCGTTTTTTTTTTCCTTTTGAGGTACGGAACCCTAAAAAATAAAAAAGAGCAGATAAAAAGTAGCCTTTGTCCTTTGGGGTTCAAGCTTAGTCCGTATCAAACTTCATTAAAATCCGTTGAATAGTTAAAGCGTGAAAGTGTAACAGACGGACAGAGTTAGTTAGGATTAGTTTATTTCGATACGAAACCGTTTTTAAATTTCGTACTTACAACTTTGTTGACATGGTACTGCAGCAACAGCGTTATCAAAATTATAACCACCGTTAAACCGCAAAAGTCGTGGACTAAAATTGCGTAAAAAAAATAATAATAATGGGAATGTAACCGCCAAATGACTGCAGTATGAGAATTTTAATTTAAGCTTTAAAATAGTACCGGTACGTATGCACGGTTCCATACTAAGATTTAGTAGCAACGTTCATCTAGGGCATTACTGACACCCCGTGCCTCGGAAAGGCCGTAAACCCGTTGGTCCCGGTTATCAATCGTAGATCTTTGACAGTCGTTAGAGGTAGTCGGACGCCAGGAAGTTAGACCATCATTCTATGCAAGGAGTATCGTGTTGCCAAGTAACTGTTTCTTGAGATCCGATTGACAGTTACTCCATGTAAAACACAACTCACCCACTCCTGTTCCTTCTTTGCCATTTTTCCAGGGCCCCGGGATCTCTTTCGCATCACCCATGGCCTCAGTAGGCTTCGACCCTGCTGGGCCCCTACGGTTGCTGACATCTCCTTGAGGCGCGCGTGGAACAGTACGCGCCATCGACGACTTGGGCTCGGTCCGGACGGTTACCGGACGATCGGACGGCGAGCCACCCATTGCTCGCCGTCCGCAAGCCCGCGCCTACGGTGGCCGGAAATCGGGATTGGAATCCCGGCGGCGGTTGGGGCGTGAGGACCTTTGCCTCACGCGATCGGCCGCCTCCTTTGCTAGCATTACTGCTTCGCAGGAGGCGATCGCCTGCTACTTGGAAAAAGGTTAGGGAGATGATCAATGTCATCGTGCGTCTGGCGTGAAAGAAGTGCTATTCGACCAGTATAACTCCTTCTCTTTTTCGAACTTGATTGGTCACGATTCCGTCATTCACTGTAGGGACTCTGCCCTTGGTTGTTGTCCATTTTATATGAAAACACTGGAATGCTTGGAGTCTCTTGTGTTTGATGATGCCATCGTGTTACATTACACGATGGCATCATCAGTAAATGAGCCATAAACAAAAGGATTATCAAATTTTGTAAAATATGAAGTAGTTATTTCCAGACACGTAATTGTTTAGCCGGACATTTAATTAATCTTACAAGTGTTCATAGTATTCAATTGTCGCGGCTGGCTAAATTGTATTATCTCGGTGTTAACTATTGCCAGCGACCAGCTCATTTAATGGAACTGGCCAATTCCACATTTAACTCAAGTGAAAGTGCCGAAAAAACATTCTTAGGGCGAGTTTTTGAATTTAGTGTTTTGAGTTAAACACATTTCAAACCCTAATTTAAAGCCAAATTGACAGGTTTTCAGGCTAAAGTAGAATATGAGAAATACTCAACTTCAAATGCTTAAATCAGAAATCGAGGGTTAGGGTTATCCCTAACTACTATTCGGTAGAATGACCGCCCTACACCACACCACACCTAATTTAAATAACCTCCAAACTTGTTCAGTTCAGTTGCTTTGCATATACTCGAGTCTACCTCCACTAACAGAGTGCTGGTAAGGATTTGTAAAAGATTTAGGATTAGATTTGGAGAAAACTAAGCATCCATTTAATCCGAAATCGAACTCAAACTCTTATTCGCGAGCTTATGCGGTTTTTTACCTTGTTGTAAACTATTCCGTAAGCTTTTTAATTACTGCCTGCATCCTATATCCTATTGCTGGCCAAAAACCCTAAATGGCTTCTAACTTTACGCGTAGATGAACAGTCTAAATGGCTAAAATAAACGGTTTCAATTTGCTGCGATTCTATTCCGAAATGCCAATGTCTACGGGACAAATAATTATGCAATAAAGCAATTGTCGATCAGGATGGCAACCAACCGTTAGAGTAGTTATATGTAGGTATATGATTTATTTGTAAAAATTAAGTGGCAGTGGGCACACATTACTCGCAAATCAGATGGTTGATATGGCTGAAAGGTTCTGGAGTGGCGACCGCGTACTGGAAGACGCAGAGTTGTTAGACCTCCCTCAAGATGGACAGATAACCTGATGATAGTGGGTCGCGAGGAATCCGATGGATGTGAGACGTACAGACCGGTTGTTATGGTGACAGTTGGGTGAGACCTATATCTAACAGTGGACGTCTTTCAGCTGAAATGGTGATGATGATATTATTGTGTTGTATTTGTTATTTATTTGTATATACCTTTTTTTCTCTTATTGTACCATCACTACATTAGTTTACATCTAAAAGTTGGACTGGAAGATGCCTACCGAAGGCATTAAGTCCTTCTCTGTACTTTAGAGTGCACAAAGTAAATAAATAAATTGTGGATACAAGCATCGTAATCGATTATTTCATCTTTTGGGAGTCTAAACGTTTTTTTTTTATTTTACACGTCGCGGAAATAACTTACAAACCACATGGGCCCAAGAACCTTACTCAATGCTTAGGAATCTTCCTAAGCACTCCACAGCACATCTGTGCTGTATTGAAAAACGCCGTACGCTACGTAAAGACATAAGATCACGAGCAAGGTCGTGATAAAATGACGCGAGGGAGGAGGTCTAGGTTCGAGCTTCTGATCTAGCATAGTATGCCATGTTTTAATCTTCTTGAACAGCTCTGGGCCTCGTTTATTTGAGGCTGGTTTTTTTTTTTAATGACATCCCCCGCTCATGGCGTGTCAGACTTTCACTGACTAAAAACCCACTCCTGTTCCTTCTTTGCCATTGTTCCAGGGCCCCGGGGATCTCTTTCGCTTCATCCATGGCCCCAGTAGGCTTCAACCCTGCTAGGCACCTACGGTTACTGACATCTTGAGGCGCGCGTGGAACACTACGCGCTGTCGACGACTTGGACTCGGTCCGGACGGTTACTGGACGGTTGGACGGCGAGCTACCCATTGCTCGCCGTCCGCAAACCCGCGCCTACAGTGGCCGGAAATCGGGATCGGAATCCCGGCGGCTGGGGCGCGAGGGCCATTGCTTCGCGCGTGCGGCCACCTCCTTTGCTAGCATTACTGCTTCGCAGGGCACTCCTCGCTCCGACCCATGGCCTGTACCAAGGCCCGGCGCGAGAGATCGCTGCCGCCGATCGCCCCCATGAGGACACGGCGATGCTCTGCCCAGTCGGGGCACAACTCTACCGTATGCTCCACCGTGTCTTCCGGGCGGTCCACACAATGGTGACACCCGGGCGTTTCTTCCGCACGAAATTTGAGGCTGGATAAAATCCATATTATTGCGGAATTAAGATCTATGTTGTATTTACTAAAATAAGTTTTTGGTACATATCGTCGGTGAGCGTGCAAGACCGCGTAAGAGCAATTTGTAAATACCGCGTATCTGTGTTTTCACGATTTTACAGGAAGAAGAAAAAACTTAATATCTTGACCAATCAAATATATTTTTGCGACTGAACTTGTTTACTATTTCTTTGCAACTTATTTTATGGGAAAATAGTGTAAATTTGCCAATAGCTTGGTTAGGTTCCGTGTAAAGTCATTTACGCGGTATTGTGGTGATAAAAATCAGAAATTGTAGTCTACTTTTGGTAGGTACGCGGATTTTAAATGAAACACTTTGTTAAAGTATTGAATTTATTATGAAAAAAATTAAAAAAAAAGAACTTCTAAAAAGTCTATTTGGAAAAGATTATCACTACTATTAAAGATTATCACTACTATTAATTACTTATACGTGATAATATTAAATATGAACGTTACAAAAATAATAAGTTTGATAGCATTTACTCTTCGAACTTCGTGGAGCACTTTCGACGTCTGACTCCCAAACTGGAACGGATCGGGGCTACCCTCAAGCGGCTTCTGCCCAACCTCGGTCAGTCCAGATGCCTCCTGCCGGAGGCTCTACGCGGGAATCGATTGGTCCCTTTACGGGGCGCCGGTGTTGGCGCCGTCACTGCAAAAGCGACCGGCGGCCATGCTGAATGCCTGCCATGGGTCATGGCTATCCGGATGGTGCGGGGATACCGCACGGTCTCCCACGAAGCGGAGAGCTTCCTTGGGCCTGCCACCGTGGGATCTGGAGGCAACAGTCCTTGCACGCATGCACGATTTGCGCATGGAGATGCAACGCCGGGGTGAAACTCCGCTGCCGCGCCAAGTCGCGGCATGGCGGACAGAGTTCCGGCGGGATCTCATGGCGGAATGGCAATAGCGACTGTCGCAACCCAGTGCTGGGCACGCCATAATCACGGCGGTAAACACCCTCTTTGAGTAGTGGCTGGAGCGGCAACACGGCGTCCTCCTCACCTTCCACATGACGCAGGTTCCTGCACCGGATTATTCGTGCGGAAGAAACACCCGGGTGTCAGCATTGTGTGGACCTCCCGGAGAATACGGTGGAGCATACGGTGGAGGTGTGCCCCGCTTGAGCGGGGCACCGCCGTGTCCTCGTGGAGGCAATCGGTGGCAACGACCTTTCGCTTTTTCGGGCTTGCGCTTGTTGGGCGCTGGTTCGGGCTGGTTATGGCCCGGAGTGAGAAGGAATGGCAGGCGGTCGCCTCCTTCTACGAAGCAGTAATGCTAGCGAAGGAGGAGGCTGCACGCGTGAGGGAACGAAGGTCCTCACACCCCAGCCACCGTAATTCCGACCCCGACTACCAGCCACGGTAGACGTGGGCTTGCGGACGTCGAGCAATGGGTAGCTCCGTTCGGTAATTAACCGGACCGAGCCCAGTCGTCAACAGCGCGTAGTCATCCACGCGCTCCTCAAAGAGATATCAGCAAACAGTAGAGGCCCAGCAGAGCCGATGCCCGCTAGCTACGACCGCGGAAAATTTCTGAAAAGGAAACCCGTAGCCCTAGAACGCAAAGGGTAATTGAAGGACACAGGTATGGTTGTAGTCAGTAAAAGTCTGACACGCCCTCCCGATCCACCCAGAGCGCGAGTAGTTATTGGATGAATTCCCATGTTAAAAAAAAAAAACGTGTTGCGGCTTCTTCGTTGAATTGGTAAATACGCGCAATTGCTGCCAATTTCAGACCATGTTCCTAGTACGCGGTATTGTTTCAATGGCAAATTCGAGCTTTCCTATTGGCTAATTCAAATCGTGTGAGATCTACGATAAGCCAATTAGCCTATAGGATCTGCTGAGGCGATATGTCAATATTGCGACTTTTGCTGTTACGCGGTATCTACAAACTGCTCTTTCGCGGTTTTGCACGCTCAACGACGATATATTTGGGTGATGACATAAGAATGATAAAATATGCATAGTCATGACAAAAAACAAACCACTAATATTTAATTAACTCTATCAGATCAAGAAATACTTATGTAAACAATAATATTATAAACCCGTTTCATTATCTTTATTATAGATATTAGATGAAGTATACAGTATTCTGTCATACTTGAAAACGACTACAAAACTGGCAAGACCTTACAAGGTGACCGATGAACTCTTTGATTTGACCACAATGGCCATGGAATACTTCAAAGAACACATTGAGCCCAACTTGCCAGAGATTACTTACTTTGGTACAGATTTCTTTGATATTACTACAGCCTTTTCACGTGAGTATTGATTGTCACACTTTTTTTATGTAAAAAAACCAAACTGTAATTTCCTTTTGCTAAGAAGATTCTTATCAATTTACATGAAATTTGTTTTATCGTTTATCAATTGATACATTACATGTTAAATTAATTTCAGCTGGCGAAAGTAGTAAATCGTATATATGCTTGGATTCGCCGCCACCGAGCGGCTTTGAGTCGTCTTCGTCGCAGCGCGCCGGGGCGAGCGTGTCGGAGCGCCGCGTGTCTTCTCTCAACATGTACATGGAGGAGAGCCTCCCGCCGTCCCCGCCGCCGCCGCAGAGCAATATGGTCCTAAGGAAACGGATACATCGCATTAAACAAGGAATGAAAAAGTAAGAGACAATTTATACATGCAGCATGTCATAAAACTTGTTAACAGGCAGCTAAATGTCTGTCCTTGCCAATCCTGTCTTTGCACCTCACTTGGGTTTTATAGATAGTTGGAGAATTTAAATTTTAGCATAGCATAATCAGCCTTTTAATGTTCGCACTGCTATGCTGGGACTCAAGCCTCCTCTAGGAGAGGGAACGAGCCGTAATCCCACAATACGGGCCCAGTGCTTGTTGGTGGATGTTACATGGCTTTGAATTTTTAGTTCTTGGACATACCGGCTTCCTCACGATGTTTTTCTTCACCGTTTTGAGAGCAGTGGTGATGAAATAAATTACACAAAGCAATGCGCCTAGATGTGTTTGAACCCGCGATCTACAACTCGTAAACTCGAGGCCGTTACCACTAGGCCACTTTTTTTTTTTTGTTAGGTTTATTGGTATAGTGAAAGAATATAGGTTAGATTAAACCTACCTATAAGTGCAGAAGTTTTTGCTATTTTGTTTTAAAATTCGTTTATTTCCTCTTCAACATAATGTGTTACAACCTAAGTAAAGTAAAATATTTATGATAAAAAATGCATAATAAAGAGGTCAAACTTAAATAGTAGAACAATGTAGCAATAGTCATTAGGTTACTACCTACATCTTTTTGTATTTAAAATATTTTTTACAATTCACACACTGAAATGCATGATCACATTGGATCATTCGCAGCAAGTTAATCTGAATGCAAACAAATTCTTTATGTTAGTGAGAATGTGCACTAACATATTTATTTGTATGTGCTTAGTTAGTTGATAGAACATGCTAACCAATCCCCATTGAACTTTAAAAATATGCAATCTTAGCATTGGACATTTTCTTTGCAAAATATTGATTGATTTACATAATGCTGGCAGTTGGGTACATTTAGTAGAACATCTAACCACTAATATTTCTGTGTACAAAAAATTTTAAACACCAAAGCCGTTGAAAAACCATTATTTTGTTGAAAATAAACATATTTTAAAATCGGTTTAGCCTGGTCGTTAATGCGAGCTTCAGAAAGTGCCCGTTTTACGGGCTTACTACAGGGCCTTCATTATGTCCTAACTTTCGTCAGACCGAATCGCATGCTGTTATTAATTACGATTTTGTTCTCAATGAGCTTTGCCACCCTTCCTATAATAATAAAAGTCTTTATAGACATAAACCATACATGCATTTTTATGAATTCCCTAGCTCCTGCGCTGGTGTATACTGTATTACAGGAGCTAGAGAACGATTTTTGGTTATACCACTATCTACGTTGGTGAATGATAATATGCAGGAAGCAATCTTGTTGATTTCAACATTAATTGGGCTTAAAAAAGATTCATCCAATCTTACACCATCGTTTTAAGTTATAATTGTATTCTTTCATCTTCAGGTACAACGACCAGCTGTCTGCTTTGCGCAGTGATCTTCGTAGTTGCAAGCGCAAAACTGCTCTTCAACAAAAACAAATTGCTGAGCAGCAAAAACAGATAGCCGAACAACAAAAGCAGACCCTGGAATACGCCAATCGCCTTGATGATTATGATAAGAAGAATGAAGAAACAAGCCGCAAGTTTCAAACTTTGTTGCAGGTAAAAATATAGTAATTTTTTTGAAAAACAAATGGGATTTTTACGATAGCCAATGCAGGTTTGTCAACTGCTAATATTGTAGTATATTCTGATAAATTCATTAACACAAACTGCATTGTTGATCATACAAGGCACCTAATATTTTATATTTATTTAGTTTTTGTCACATATCCATCTGTTTTGTGTGTGCCAAAATGTTATATATTATACAAAAACTTAATCGATGCTATCTATCTATAATAGAACTAGATGAATATCTATATATTATATTGTTTTAATGTAATGTTTTTTCGATTCATAATTCATTTTATTTCTGGTAGTCTCTTTTCTGATTCTGATATGTTACGAATAATTGATTTTTCTCGTTTCAGGAGTTAAACAAGTGTAAAACAGAGCTCCAATACTGGCGGTCCCGCTCGCCGGCCGTCCCGCCGCTGTGCGCCGAGTGCGGCGCTTCGCTGCGACTGTCGCCCGCTCCCTCCCTGGCGCAGGTAAATACTACGGTGCAACATTCATCTATCTGGGTAGCCTTTAGAAACTATGTATTAGTAGACACAAAGCTTCTTGGCAGATTTTACCTTATAAGTACTGCTTGTCTGAAGTTCAGAGAAACATTTTGCCTATTCGCTGCTAGGTTATAGCCAAGATTTATGGTCCAGATATAGAGGCATGCATGAGCAATATTTATCTTTTTTTTTAAATTTCAGTGGGCGGCCGGCACAAGTTCGGAGCCGACAGAGTGCGAAGTCTCCGCAGCAGACGTGGAGGTCGTCGCCGCCACCAGCGCGATACCCGACGCCACCGCAGAGCTGCAGCGCGCTGAAGTTAAACTTGAACAGAAGACTAAACCGGAATCTAAATTAGAATCCAAGACCAAACCTGAAACGAAAGTGGAGACTACAACGAAATGTAAACCCGAGATAAAACCTGAAACCAGCAAGTGTAAACCGGAGCCAAAGCCGGAGAGCAGCGGCACGGAGTGCTTGGGCGGCAGCCCGGCTTCGCGGCGCCGCGCCTCGGCCGACCAGGCGGCCGCCGGCGCCACGCCCGAGCGCAAGAAGCGCCGCCTCACGCGCCCGCGCAAGCTGTGAGCGCCCGGACACGTATTGAGAACCTTTGGTGAGTCGGTACAAACTTGTTAAACATCTGCGGCCTGATTTCATGAAATAAATACGAGGACCCTGAACTTCTCGCGCGAATTGTTGCGCAATATTTATCTATTTTATTTATGTTATTTATTTTTCGCTACACTTCTACTTTAAATAAAAATCAGTGGATTGATGCATGTTATATTACAATTCGCTGTTACATGTGCTTAACACGATAAATACAATCAGCATTTTTTCTTAATTGAATTACAAAGTATTTAATATAATTATTCTGGTTTTCAGGATAATTTCCTTTGGAAATATCTATATGCACAACTAATATCTAGTATCAGGCATCTAATACTAGTAGGTGCCGTCTTTCGGGGTCCGTGAATCGCTAAAATGAACTGAATAGGTTTACCTATTCTTTTATGGTTACTTGCTTTGCATGGTTTATACATAAATATGGAAGTTTAATGTAAGCAATCATATTGATGTGCATTCCAATAAAAAATTGGGTGGGTTGGAAAATTGTGTGTTGATAGTGTTAGCATTGAATGTTATATTTGGAGCGGGGTCTCCTAGTAAACCCGCTTTTGACGCGGGCTCGCCTAGACCTGGACGTTGTTGAATAATAATAAAACATTATGTACGTACGACGATCCGCAGCCAGTAAACGTTAATTCTGGAGTCCATTATAAAATCGCATTCACACATAGTAAATAAAGAGTAATATTTTATAGATTTATTGAAATTTAGTAGTATTTAAAATTGGTTTCTGTCTCGGAATATGATAATAATTGCTACCTATGCACATAATAATTTTTAGTTACTGACTAAACGGAGTATTGCTTCGATTTTGTAATTTGTGAAACAGTATTATTCTCCAAGGCGAATTTATTGCATGTGTAGAGTGAATAGCATTGTTTAATAAATTGCAAGATTATGTTGTAGAAAGTTTTTCTGAAACTTAGTTGTAATAGTTTGATTAATTTGCAATTTACTGCTGAGATGATATAGAAATTCGGCTAACCATGAACAAACTAAGAAAATATTTGTTTCAGCTAGCCCTAAGCTTAAACCACAAATGATGTAGTTATTTTAGATATTTAAATGGCAATTGTTTTACGATTCAACGCTACCGTCATTGCCAATACAACTGATCTAAAAGCAAAATTGGTGTTTGCTAAATAACTTGACTATTTTAACAAGCTGTTAAAATTTTTTTTTGTTTGTTTATGGTGTGTCATAGGTTCAGATGCATGCAGATATTGTTCAGGGCAGTATTCATATACCAAATGGCTAAATAGATTTCTTTATGATGAGATGATGTGTTATAAATTATAAAACATATAAAATAAATGACTTGGTACTGGTCATGCTACAGTTGTATCTTTGAGGTGAAGAAAGAAAAGTTTACTAGTTAATTAGTTACTTTAACTTAATCTATTTGATTTTATATATTGGTAAATATCAGTAAAACGCAAGTTGCATGCACAACTTGGATGACATAGACATTGCTTGTCAAGAAGAAAATTTATTAAATTCTTTGCTCACCTCAAATATGCAATAAACTTATTCTGTTAAACTTATGTTTGAGTAAAACAGTGTAACTTCTAAATGACGTTCACAGCATCAATATTAGGCCCCTGAAACACTAAATTAGATGCTGTGGTTGTTGTTCAGAGTGGTACAAATAGTTTTAGTTTATTATAGGTTTTACAGCCCTGATAATTTTAATTTACTAAAATAGTTTTTGAGAAATGATTGTGAATAGAGATGAAGGTTGAATGTTGTGTTTATTTGTAAATATTTTAAAAGTAAAATCACATGTGTAATGTACAAATGAATATATTTATGATTATATAAATATACAACAGTGTAAATGAAATATTTTTGTGACATGGTGTATAGTTAGGTGACAGTAGATACGGCATAAAGCTATTTTCCATAAATTGTGTTTATAAGACGTGCTCACGGGCTTCACACAATTCTTGCATCATGTCACTTAACAATTTACGAACATATCAGCCAAATTCATGGAGTCATCACTGTGCACGTTACCCAAACTATAACCATTTAGTTCACTATTGTATTCTGTATCAAATACGCACAAGTACTACATATATTTATATTGACATCTATTTAATTTGCTGATTAAGAGTCATTCACCTTTAATTGCGTTTGTGGTTTCCGTGCTGCATTATTATGTACATAATATTCTTAGTGCATATAGTATATAAATATTTCCGATGTTTTTACATACAGAAATCACGAGTACAAAATATTTTTCGTTATAGTGCCACCAAGGCTTCTATGTTTCGAGTGCAGTTGTAATATTGCTGGTTTAAACCATACTTTTAACTTAGTTATAACAATTTCGGTACTTCGAATAATACAAAATATTGACTACTATCGATCTACTAAACCTATAATATCTTTAATTGTAATCTCGAGTGTGTTATTCAGGTGAAAAAAAGTCAAATTCACCTATTTGGACAATAAGAAATGTTAGTTACCACTTGTTCTGCCACAGTAGCGAACATGCATTAGAAAAACATCTAAATGACACTGAGATGCTTGGCCGGCTACCTTATTAGTGTGTTCACATTGAAATACATTTAATGTCATGTGGGAAAATAAAACGCTAATGTGTGTTCACAGTATGACAATGCTACTCTCGTTTGACACCTTTGCCATGTTATATTTGTGTATATAGTTACAATTGTACATACTATGTATGCCGTGTGTAGGACTGTAGGTTGTTTCACATTCTTAGAGTTGTAAGGCAAGTTATAAAATAAAAAGAAGTACACAGATTATTTTTAATGTTTAATGACTAAATATAATTCTTATTTGAATGAGACAAAATCGGAGATATGTCGGATACACAAGAGACGCGGGAGCGGGAGCGTGAGCCAGCTGCGGCTGCACGCGGGAAGCATTGGACTCTGTTGGACGTGCAATTGTCTGCATTTTATATGTGTAATGTTTGATGTTTCAACGACCTAATAACGAAGTTTATAAAGTAAAGCTTATCATTCTCAGAAACTCGGTACATATTTATTGGACTATTTTCTTTTATAATTTATTTTAAATGATAATTTCCTATTAAAGGTGAATGTTACAAATGAGTTTATTATCATTTAGCCAATTTAGAGTACATTCTGTACATAATAACATACACTAGGTTAAGTAGTCCACTTACTTTGAAATGATTTTTGCAGCGCATGCAACGGCCACAGGCGACCTTTATTCACTTTATTGGTCACGTGGGACTGGCTCATGTCATGTTACAAATGATTAAACTGTATATTAATACTAATTATAAATAATAATTTCGTGTCGAGTTTATCTTTGAAAGTGTTCCATTATACTTAAGTTGAAGATTGTAAGGAATTAAACAACTATATTATATCTGAAAGAAATTCGAGAAGTTTAACGTATGATTTAAAATAATTGTATCGTAAACACGATGTCATATATGTGTTGTAGAGCTTAATGAATTTAAATTTTAGAATGTTACTTTAGATGAGAAAACGATTCGAAGTGAACATAATTGTGCCTAAATCAGTTAAGTACTTAATGTCATTGTAAATTAATGTGTGGACCTATAAGACATTACGGTCTTGTGTACAATATAGACATATATATGTTATTCACAACCTCTTCTAATGACGCAAGATCCTTACTAAGTATAACCGAATTATGTATGTCTGTCTTTATAATGGGTGTCTACAATAACTAGCTATTTATGCCAGTAATAAAACTGTTCTCGCCAGTTGTGGTTAAAACTACTGCATTCATTGTAATTTTGAGACATAAAACCTAAAAATAAAGAGATTCTTACTTTAGATATGTGTAACATATTATACCTAACAATCCTACAAATACTTCAGACAGAAGGCATATAAACTATAAACGCCTGTAGTTCTGATAAAACAGACTTCTTATCTTACTTTTTCTGAGATTTAAATCACATACTACTGCAATTTTTCTGTAAACCTTTTCAATGTTCTATTTTTCCTTTATTCAATAGTGCAATATGGGAAAACATCCATCCAATGGTGTTATTTTGGCAAAATGTGCAGTTTTTATTCTTCGAAACTTTAAAATAGTTGCGATAGGGCTGTAAATTAAGGTATAAAATAACGTTGTTAGAGAAGATAATGATGTCCTGCCAAGTGCACTAAATGCATTACAGGAGTTTTATGTTGTGCTCTGGCAAGTGTGTACAACCAGCAAGACTGTCAATTGCTGTAGATATTCTCTTTATGATAGTTATATGATATAGTATTTTTATTAGACAAAAATACAATAAATGTGTGAAGTCCAATTAAATATGTCTTTTTTTTCATACGCCCAGCTTCCTAAAACATAAAAAACATCACTACTTTTTAACAGTCTTCAAAAAAGAGGTTCTCAATTCGTCGGAATCTTTATGTTTTATGTATGTTCCCTGATTACTCCGGAATCCAGTCCCGCATCAAAATCGCGATCCCGCAGACCTGCGGGATTAGTCTGCAATGTCGCGGTTTAACTGGATTAGGGTTTTTTAATTTTGTTTTTTTTTTTTTGTGCAACTGACTTGATTAAGCATAAAAATATATACATTTAAAATAAACTGTATTACAATTTTCTACAAAAAAAATACATTGCAACATCAGAGTAGTAGGTAAACGTCTTTTAAATGTTACTATTTTTTTTGTAAGTGACCTAAAGTAACTAACTGGACTTTGTCTCGTTTATTATTAGACCCGATGTATGTTTGCAATTTACAAAACGCTAATTGGAAGACCCACAACAACGGTTAAAATGTAGTCCTGTTAGAAATTGTACCTATTCTAAACAGTTGCTAACAACGATTTGCTTCTGTGTAAGTACCTACCGATATGGAATTTGAATTCCGATGTATCACAGGAGACAGCAGTTAAAAAAGACTGACGAGTGATCCATAGGTATCCTTATTCCCATTTAGTGCCATAAAACCATAGATATCCGCATAAAACTGACTTTCGGAAGCCTACTCGGTAAAGGCTGGGTTCATAGATATGAAAAAAAAACTAGCTTTTGCCCGCGGCTTCGCTCCCGTCAACGGTCTACTATATTCTACTCTAGGTACTCAAAAAATACATATAGAACCAGGAGAGGGACACTTTTTTATCCCCACCTATTTTCAGCCAAATCGGATCAGCCGTTCTTGAATTAAAATAGTGTAACTAACACGACTTTCTTATAAAAAAACAATTTTAAAAATAAAATGTTAAAATAGTGTTAAAATAAAAAATGCAACAGATTTAACAAGTAAATCGACTTCGTGGGTCACTTCTGTCCGCACTCCATAGGGTCAACTTTAACGACGAGAAAAGGGCCATTCAACAGTTGATATTCCAAGGAAGCAAATATTTATTTTTCAATTCAGTGATAATTTGCGAAATATTCAATTTTGAAGTGCTAATTTGGGTTCGAGACAAGTGCCCCACATAATATAAACTAAATTGTTAGTTAGCTTTTAAAAGGAAAAGTGTTACGGCTAAGTGGCCCAACTTAAGTATGTATTATGAAAGTAGTAGCAGGCGACTGAAATGGTTCATTGCGGACCACTTGCTTTCGATTTTTAGCTTTTAAAGGCAGAGGGGCACACGTCGTCCTACGTGGGCCTTTTTTTAAACGTTAATGGCCGTTACACCGCGAATTCATTTTTAATTACATACCTACCTAATATGTTCATATTATGTCGGAATAAACTAAAGCCTCCTAAGTCCGCATCTTGTAGCGGGTGACTACGGAACTCCACAATGCGCGTGGCACGTCTAAAGAAAATCTAACCTTTCCGTTGCGGGATGCTACAATTTTTAAGCTCTCACTAACTCATACAGGCTACGTCCCGTTGCTTTTATACTTAGGGCCAAGTCACACCGGAATGGCAGCGGCTGGCTAGGCTAGAACAGACTACCAACAAAACGCGCGTAGCGCCCGGCCACTCTCGGCACCGCGTTCTGCCTCGCGACCTTTTCATGCTTTTTAAGCGATACTATATTCGCCGCGTCGCTGCCATTCCGATTTGAATCGGCTTTCGGTCAGTGAGCGTTTATATCGCGCGGCCATGACGATAATTAAAAAAAAAACTGCCAAGATTTTGTAAAAAATTGTAAAAGATGATTCCCAAAACCATAAATTCGTCAAAGTTATGGTTAAGAAGTTAGAAGGGTTTGTAAAACATAGATTTGAATTTGTCAAAGCTCGTAAAAATACAACAAAAAATCCTAGGTTTATATTTTAGGAGCTATAAAGCAATAACCCCATGGCCGCGCCATAGAAACGGTGACAAACATATTATCGTTGATATCTCGCTGAAAAACCATCGAAGAGGTCTGAATTTTTTTGTTAAACATAGATATTTGAATTTGTCGAAACTCGTAAAAATACAACAAAACATCCTAGGTTTATATTTCAGGAGCTGTAAGACTAAAACTCCATGGCCGCGCCATTGAAACGCTCCGCGCGTTTCAATGGCGCGGCCACATTCAAACCCTTATAACTTCTTAACAATAACTTTGACAAATTTATGGTTTTGGGAATCAACTTTTACAAATTTTTACAAAATCTTGGCATAGTTTTTTTTTTTTAATTATCGTCATGGCCGCGTGGTTGAAACGCTCACTTCGGTCATATAAATCTTAAAATAATTTTATTTAGTTTTATATATAGACCTACTACAGAGTAGTTTCTTTAACCTAAAGGTTTACTGGTTGAGAATGCCTTGTTACATTAAGGCCGATGTACCTAAAAGTTTAAATAAATCAAATTCAGTAGGAACCTTTCCTGCAATCAAGCTTTTATCGGTAGCAAGAGCTAATTTTTGGCAAGAGCCTTTGGAGGTAGGCGGAACAGAGTGTAAAGTCCCGCAAATCTCCGTTGAAAAGGGAGGATCCTCCGACCAGACCGGTGTTATGTCTGGTGGGCAACTGCCCAATAGATGATTTCGGGCTGTTCTATATGTTCTAATCGCGCGGAGAACTTTAATTTGCGCGATGCAGGATTAGTTCTTATGTGACGCCATAGATGTCGCTACATCACTCCCCTCCGGAGATCGGAGATCGATGGTTTTTGATGCTTCTTGATGCGTGCCAGGCCAGTGGTAGGATGGTTCCAGTGGGTTGGAACCGAATGCCGCATAGTTCTCGGTGAGTCGGAACTGTCTGCGGTGATGCCCCCGTGAATCGGGGTGGTGCTGTCCCAGTGAGTCGGGATGATGCCCCAGTGAGTCGGGGTGATGACCAGGTATGACCAGGTAGGCATGCTGGAGGTCAGGATACCCTTTTCAAGCCGTGGGTGCTGGCTGTATGGCTCGCTGCTCGAAAGCTTGAAGTGATGATGACGTCACGAAGTAGTAGCTGCACGAAGGCTGCATTGACGTTCATTGTCAAGGGTCACCAGTTTGGGGGTATGTGGAACAGAGTGTAAAGTCCCGCAAACCTCCGTTGAAAAGGGAGGATCCTCCTACCAGACCGGTGTTATGTCTGGTGGGCAACTGCCCAATAGATGATTTCGGGCTGTTCTATATGTTCTAATCGCGCGGAGAACTTTAATTTGCGCGATGCAGGATTAGTTCTTATATAACGCCATAGATGTCGCTACATCACTCCCCACCGGAGATCGGAGATCGATGGTTCTTGATGCTTCTTGATGCGTGTCAGGCCAGTGGTAGGTTGGTTCCAGTGGGTTGGAACCGAATGCCGCATAGTTCTCGGTGAGTCGGAACTGTCTGCGGTGATGCCCCCGTGAGTCGGGGTGGTGCTGTCCCAGTGAGTCGGGATGATGCCCCAGTGAGTCAGGGTGATGTCCAGGTATGACCAGGTAGGCATGCTGGAGGTCAGGATACCCTTTAAAGCTGTGGGTCCGGCATGGCTCGCTGCTCGAAAGCTTGAAGCGATGATGACGTCACGAAGTAGTAGCTGCACGAAGGCTGCGTTGACGTTCATTGTCAAGGGTCACCAGTTTGGGGGTATGTGGAACAGAGTGTAAAGTCCCGCAAACCTCCGTTTAAAAGGGAGGATCCTCCGACCAAACGGGTGTTATGTCTGGTGGGCAACTACCCAATAGATGATTTCGGGCTGTTCTATAATTATGTTCTAATCGCGCGGAGAAGTTTAATTGCGCGATGCAGGATTAGTTCTTATGTGACGCCATAGATGTCGCTACATCTTTTAGGTTATTTTTCAAAATTAACAAAACATCTCGCCTCACCCTTTAACCTGGGGGTGATACACTGCTTTTTAATTAATTTAAATAATATTTCGCGCTTGACCGCTATCTCACCTGACTGTTGCGTAGAGAAGGCATTTGGCATTTATCCTGTTGTAACTACACTTGATACTTATTATAGGTACTTGAGGCCCTGTACCTATGTGATCCTCACTTGAGCATAGAAGTTGCTAGAACAACGACGATTGTTCGAAAGATTTATCGCGGCCCTGGAACAACTGAAGGGACACAACACAGGTGGGTTTTAGATAGTAAAAGTCGGGACCCTCTCACTCCATCCAGAGCGAGAAAATAGTTATATAATAATCTCCCCCCCCCCTCCCACAAAATAGGTCACATTAGCTAGAAAACTAAATTCTGATTGAAAGCGGTAACTATAGCTCAATCCTGTTTGAACCCGTCGTGCGAGAGATCATGAGTTCGAATCACACAAGAAAACTGCGAACCTTTTGTACCTAATTTAGTTAAAAGGTAGGCAAGCTAGGAAGGATTAGCTGTAGTAAGTAACAGAAATAGGAATAAGTAATTCGTTATCCGAATATCTATTCGTTTTATTTTTTACAATTTTTAGTTTCAACGGTAGATAATGATCAAACCCGCATTCGCGCACTAAAATCGAAAGCAAGCGATCCGCAATGAACCAATTTCAGTCACCGCTACCACTTTCATAACACATGATTATATGATACATAAATTATCGACTAAACCATTCCTAAATATGTATACAAAGCATATCATTACATTGCATTTCTGCGTACACGCCAAAATACAGGGTGGCCGTTAAATTTAGATTAAATATTTACAAATCTTCAAGGACAAAATAAGCCCTACATATTGTACTTGAATTTGACTCCACGTTTATAGCCCGGAAAACTACACACCGAAAGCAGCTGACGTGCTTTCATTATTATATAGGCAGGGGAATTTATAAGCGAGGGAAATCGGTGGCGGCGCACAGTTGTCTGTACAGACTACAGACCAGCAGTGTCGCGCCGTCCATGTCGCCTCGCTACCGATCGCGATACACACGCTTGTTTTATCGTGGTTTTATTTGTAAACAATAGGTGCTTAATCATGAATTTTATTTGTTAAAAACAATAGTTAATCAGTTTTTGGGATAATAGTGATTAGTTAAGTGACAAAATGCAAGTGGTTGCAGCTACAATTTTTGTGTTCGCGCTTTTGCAAGGTATGTAGATATGGTAGATATTATAACAGTTGCATTTTTTTTTTCGCAATAAGATTACATATGACTTTAAGGAATTTTGGAAGCTACCTGGGCGGTAGAATAATCCGGTATTTCTCAATTCTTTGTAGTCTGAAAAAGCCTGACAAAACTCGCCATGTAGAGTCCTGTCTCCTAAAGTCCTGAAGCTAAAATAAACTTCTCCCTAATTAACTGTAGCTACTAAACAGTGGAAACTAGCCGTTTTTGAAATTGAATTCAATTACTTAATTGACTGAAAATCTGTCAAACTTTGGCAACCAAAAAGGATTTGGCACGTTCTTAATTCAAAATTCTGTATTCGTTAACCGGTCATATTATCCTATCTGAATCTTATTTATTATACTACGTATTCTGAGAAAGTTGACAGTTGAGGCTATTTAGAAGCAAAAGGAATCACTAAAAGTTTCAACATCTTTACTTTTGTAAAATATTATTAATCAAGTACCATAATTCAAAACAATACCATGCATGACTTATGTTATGAATTATGATATTAAAAAAATCCTGACCCATTTTCTAACTTAGTTTTCTTCCTTATTCCCGATGGCCTTTTGAATAATTGACGCATTGCAGTTCATGGAAACCCATATTAGTTCTAATAACTACAGACACAAGTGGGCCTGATAAGGCTGAACCTTTATTACTTATTCTGTGGCTGGACTAAGGAGGTTAATGTGCCAATATATCTACTGACGCATTTCCGGCTCCCGGAACTTTGACGGTGACAAACATTTAAACTCGATTTATTTTTATTTATTTACTAGCTGGTGCCCGCGAGAGCAGTTGTGGCCGAGTGGTAATGGCCCCGACTTACGGAGTTGTAGGTCACGGGTTCAAACCCAGCCAGGCGCATTACTTTGTTTAATTTATTTCATCACCACTGCTCTCAAAACGGTGAAGGAAAACATCGTGAGGAAACCGGCATGTCCTAGAACCAAAAATTCGAAGACATGTGACATCCACCAACCCCCACTGGACCCGCGTGGTGGATTACGGCCCATTCCCTCTCCTAGAGAGGAGGCCTAAGTCCCAACAGTGGGAACATTATAAGGCCGACTATGCTATGCTATGATGCCCGCGACTTCGTCCGGTTCAGACTAATAAAACAGCACAATGCCATTTTTTGGTCACAATTTCAAAAAGCTTTTTTTTTGTGTTCGAATCCTAAATTATTTTTCTAAAGTAAAAGTCACCTTAGTTACTATCCCTAGCACGTCAGCTGCATACCAGTGAAAGTACCGTCAAAATTGGTCTAGCCCTTTAGGAGATTAATCGGAACAAATATACCTACACATAAAATAAAAAATAATGGTTTTTTTATAGGTACCGAATATACTTTCATATGCACTTAGCAAAAAAAAAATATTTATATTACAAACAGACACTTCAATTTTATTTAGATGTATAGATTAAAACTTACTGCACTAGTAGTAAAGCGGACTTACTGCCTAAGTCATTTTCCACCAGTCGACCTTATCTTAGGGTAATGCAGAAAAGCTGTGAGATTGTTCGAAACAGTTACTATACAGCACTGAAACCAGGGCAACTGAAGGAACACATGTGAGTTTTCGTCAGTAAAAGTCTGACACTCCTTGCTCCACCCAGAACGGAAGAAATTAGAAGGACGTATCAGACGTGGTATAACTGACTAATCCTACCTGTGTACCTTCAGTCGCCCTTTGTGTTCCAGGATCGCGGTAACCTCTATCCAACTATTCCGTAACCCTGGATTAATCTTCCAGCCGGCCGTGCGGTAACCGTTCAGACCGAATCCGATCCCGATTTCCGGCCACCGTTGGCGCGGGCTTGCGGACGGCGAGCAATGGGTAGCTCGCCGTCCGAACCGTAACCGTTCGGACCGAGCCCAAGTCGTCGACGGCGCGTACTGTTCCACGCGCGCCTCAAGGAGATGTCAGCAAACAGTAGGAACCCAGCAGGGTCGAAGCCTACTGGGGCCAAGGGTCTTCTGAAAGGAAGACTCGGCCCTGGTACGAAAGGCAACGAAGGAACTGGAGTGGGTTTTTAGTCAGTAAAAGTCTGACACTATCTCCCACCCCGCCCAAGAGCGGGTGACATGACATTGGATGATTTTCCCACCAAAAAAAAAAGTCGTCGAGGGCGCGTATTGTTCCACGCACGCCTCAAAGACATGTCAGCAACACCGTAACGTCCCAGCAGGGCCGAAGCCTACTGGGGCCATGGGTTGACCCCCGAAAAGGAAACCCGTGGCTTTGGAACGCAAAGGCAAAGAAGGAACATAGGTGTGGTTTTAGTCAGTAAGTCTGACACGCCCTCTCGCTCCGCCCTGGTGTGGGAGAAGTCACTGGAAGAATGCAACCTTAAAAAAAAATTATGGATGAATATATCTAGATTTTTCTAATGGTAATCTATGTGTTGGTAATTTAGTTACGAAATAAACAATATCTAGTAATATCTAAGTAGTTGTCTACATCGGGAATAACCTCTTATATATATAACAATAGATACCTACATACGTAATTAATCTTGTAATCATAATTTTACTATGTTATTGAAGCGTACCTACTACCTAGACATTTTTGTTATCTAGAATAATTTTACAGCAGGTAAATGAATATAGCGGCAATAACGACAACAAAGGGTTCCGGTTTTTCCTTTTGAGGTACGGAACCCTAAAAACGACAAAAAAATGTACAAAAAAAGGTGAAACATCCTTGGGCAATAATTGCTTTGACTTACTAAATTATTTATCAAGTAAGTAAATGTCACTGATTAAAAAAATGTACATCTTTAACTAGATATACAAATTAATTCATTAAAAAATAGCCGGAAACCTAATCTTATATTTTTTGAGTGTGTGATGGGCGAATAATGCCTCTTATCAACCCTCCTTTAGAGTCGTAATGGCCCAAATGGTGGTTAAGGCACCCGCGCGTCTCGAATACCTACATGAGGTAGCGGGTTCGAAACCGAACAAGTACCAATGTGAATTCTGGGACATTATTGACATGCCTCGGGAAGCAAGTAAACCCGTTGGTCTCGGTTGTCTTTCGTAGATCTTTGACAGTTGTTAGAGGTAGTCAGACGCCAAAAAGTCTGACCAACCCTCTATCCAAGGAGTATTGTGTTGCTCAGTAACTGGAGGCCAGATAGGCAGTCGCATCATGTATAACCCGAGTATTCTGCCGCATCGGTTAGACTCGAAGCCGACCCCATTAATCTATTTGCGACAAAGCTAGGGAGATAAATGAGCTTAGTAGAAATTAAGAAATGTATGGTTGTTGGATATTTTAAGTTAACCTTTTGAGTGCGTAATTAGAGACACAATAGAAAGACAATGGCGCGTGAACTAATGCGGGGATCAACAGCTTAATTGGTGGAATATAGGTTTTTTATCGACAATAATTGGTCAGTAAGAGCAGTGGTGGCCGAGTGGTAACGGCCCCGACTTACGAGTTGTTGGTCGCGGGTTCAAACCCAGCCAGGCGCATTACTTTGTGTAATTTATTTCATCACCACTGCTCTCAAAACGGTGAAGGAAAACATCGTGAGGAAACCGGCATGTCCTAGAACCAAAAAATTCGAAGACATTCACTAACCCGCACTGGGCCCGCGTGGTGGATTACAGCCCATTCCCTCTCCTAGAGAGGAGGCCTGAGTCCCAGCAATGGGAACATTAAAAGGCTGATTATGCTTATGCTATAGGAACAAAATGGTATGACGGAGGCGTATTTCGTCAATTCTGTCACTACATAAATAATAGGTATTTTCTTTACGTGACCTAAGAAATTACCGATTGAGTTCAAATTAAAAGTTCAAATAAACTTTATATTAAAAGTTCACCTTTCGAAATTAGTTATTTATTGGTTTCTTTGTGTTTTGTACTTATTTTCTCCAATAACGCAGTAAGTACTTGTAACTATTTTTTTTCCTGGAAAAACCAGAGGTCTCTTTTTCTTTGGTTTTGTTCGCTCCTTTTTGATTGACGGTAGGTACCTACCTAGGTATCCTAGACAGTTTAATACCAACATATTATTAAACTACCATTTTACCCAAGGGGAGAACACAGTGGTCACGTGCTTTCGAATACAGCGAGGCTCAAGATCAGGAGAGACCTCATTACAGTCTCCCCAGGACCCTCCTGTATTAGTTTGACCTCTATGTATTAGTTTATTATTGTTTAAGATTATTGTATGGTTTTTTATCTATGGGCCTCCGTTGCCTGAAAATAAAATCATTATTATTATTATTGCACTGGAGAGGTTCCGTGGCGGTCTTTTAGGAGGGTACGGTGTAGGCTCTATGTTCTGACGGTAACTCAAAGTGGTTTTAGTGCAGTAAGAATCTCAAATCTTCCGGTCTTATCCCCTAAAGCCGAAAAAATCAACTACATATCTTTATTACAAGTCCATATAACCTGCAGTGTTGCGGTGGATGGGTAATTATACTACATATCTACATAATTATTCTGTAATGAACATGATTGAAAAAAAAATACATACAAATTATCTTTGATATGCTTTGATGCGATGCGACAGTTAAAACATTTTCTATTTAAATGATGCAAGCGACCACTGCGTCCGCGCCGTTCTTGCATGGTTGCACCGCCGGCTGCTGCTACATACATCGCGGCTATCGGCCAGTGACAGGCTTTCCAAGTTCAAAATATTTTTTATTTTAGAACGTTTTTATTACAGTTCTTGGTAAAAAAACGTTAGTACTTATTAAATTCATGCATGGCTTGATAGTTTTACTTACTCTATTCTCTACAGCTTGATACAGAACAGTTATCTGTGCATTTGGGTAGGTCTGGTAATTAAAATACATATTCGAAGCCGGAAGAACTGACGTCATTTATTATTTAATTCCGCAGATGCAATGTTTACTATCACTTAACCAAAGGCCATATAATTCTGAGATGTAAAATAATATGAGAAAAGGAAAGTGATTTGTACAACGAAACCTGTGTTGTGTACAACGAAAGTAATACTTACGTTTGCCAAGTTAAAATGTAAAAATTAAATGGATTGTTTCCACAAGTGTTTCTCTAGAATTAAAGTGATATATAATATGAGTCTGGTCCAGATTTTAGATCTAAGATTACCTAACACGCGTTACAATACTGAAGAGAAAGTCCAGACAGGAAATCTTAGCGGCTATAGTAAACACTGGGCTGAGCGTTTGTGCATTGTTTCTTTTTTACCGCAGGTAAATGACATTAGGTATAATCATAGAAATATAAAAAACAGGAGAAGTGGCAAGGGGGCGTGTGCATGTCCGCGCGACTTGCGCAAAAACGGCATACACGGGCAAATGGCCGTCAGTTATAAACTTAGGAGATACGCGATACGTGATCGTAAACAAATTTAAAATGCCGTGTTGTGCAGTGGTTTTGTGCAAGAACCGAAGCGATAAGAGAAGCCTGGGTCATCACGGCATCTCTTACCATATGTAAGTACAAGTTTAATACTATATTTATCTATAGAATCAGTAAAAACAACAAATCTTCTAATATCCCTTGCTGCTACTACGTCATTTTTGTTTTCAAATATCAAGGTGACTGTATTACTCTTACAGTAAATACATTGCTCTTTAACTACTACCAAATTTTAACGCTCAGCAACTGAACAAGCAATGTAAAAATAACATAACGATACTTTGTCAATGCGATGTATTTCATAATACGGCCGCTGTTAGTTGCGGTGAGTTAATGATGTGCCTGTATGATCTACTATTGTAGACTATCGACCATAATATCGATTGGTTGGATATCCGAAGTGATATAATGTAAATATTTTTATTTATTTTGATTATTTTATAAGTAGTAAAGAAATACGCAAGCAACTGTCGTAAAGTAAGTTAGTTAAATTGTAAGTTAATAGTCGAAGGACTATTTTTTGGTTTCAGATATCGTATCTTATGCCTTATCTTCGTGTTATTTCCTTACTTATTTCTGATTTTGATATTTTAACTTCCTTCTTAAAGTCTTCAAAAGTTTCGAATTCGCTACAATAACGGGCATGATTCAGATTTCAATAACGACTTTTGCTTAAAATAAGGCAACATATTCTAGCTCTTTATTTGTTCTCTTTATTTAACAAGCTCTGTACTGTTTTTTTCTAATAAAAGTCTTACATGGTGAGGTTTAGCAGAAACTTAGGTAAAATGATAACTAAAATGTTATTTTATGTTTTCAGTTTCCCGAAAGACGCAATTTTAATAAAGCAACGGATTGATGTCACTGGAAGGTCACCTAATTGGTTCCCTAAAAAAATATAGTAAAGTACCATATGCTCAATTCACTTTCAACTAGAAATGCTTTAGTCTCTAAAAAAAAACGCAGTCTTTTTGAATAGGCAATCCTTAAATTAAGACTAGACCTTATTTTTGTAGAAGTGAGTTACAATTTTTTTAGTAACTGAAAGCTTTTTCATGTAATAATTCATAATATAAGTTATTAAACTTTTCAGGATTTTAAAGAACCAGGACACGCACTTGGCCGGTTTTTAGTATTTGATATTGACGTTCTAAAATGCCGTATATAATAGCCTAATGCGGGTAAATGGTTAGAGTTTTTGGGTTTTATGAAAGCAAATTTTATTATTCTATTATTAATATATTATTTTCTGGACATATTGATTTTGTTTTTGGGACCCAAAAGAAATAACACAACAAAAAATGAACAAATCGATAACTTTTCTATTTAGTCAATCACTAGCGTAAATGTAAAATAAATTGCTTTTGCATAGCACATCGACATTTAATGTGTGCGTAAGTTGTAGGTGCATGGAAAATACACGCTGTTTTTAGGAACGTAAGGTTTATAATTGACTGTGTAGTATGGACTGATTTATTAATTGCGGATGTGTGCGTGACTGCATAACTATTGCTGCATGTGTAGTAGTGTCGGCGGTAGTAGGGGAAACTGGAGACATCGTGTTCCGGTACATTTTTTACTACTTAACATATCTCCTCCTTTCTTATATCTATGGGTATAATCTTCTATTGTTTCACATTAATTTTCTTTTTAAAGAAATTCCTACATTGTGTTAAGTCCACAGGCCTTTTTTTAAGGGTGGAATATCATCAAAAACCTGTTTAAAAAAAATATTGGTTTCATCGAATGACTTTCCGCTCTTTCGTGTCAGACTTTTACTGACTAAAACCCACTTCTGTCCCTTCTTTGCCTTCGTTCCATGGTTCCCGGGCTACACTTTCGCACAACGCAACGTCCCAGTAGGCTTCGACCCTGCTGGGCCCCTACGGTTTTACTGACATCTCCTTGAGACGCGCGTGGAATACTACGCGCCGTCAACAACTCGAGCTCGGTCCGGACAGTTACCGGACGGCCGGACGGCGAGCTGCCCATTGCTCGCCGTCCGCAAGCCCACGCCTACGGTGGCTGGAAATGGGAGTCGGGATCCCGGCGGCTGAAGCGTGAGGGTCGTTCCCTCACGCATGCGGTCGCCCCCTTCGCTAGCATTACTGCTTTCGCAGAAAAAGACTACCGCCTGCTATTTCTCCTCGCTCTGGACCATGGGCTGTACCAGGGCCCGGCGCGAGAGGTCGTTACCGCCAATCGCCCCCACGAGGACACGGCGGTGCTCTGCCCAAGCGAGACTCACCTCTACTGTATGCTCCACCGTGTCCTCCGGGCGGTCGACACAATGGTGACACCCGGGCTTTTCTTTAGCACAAATCCGGCGCAGGAACCTCCCGAACTTACCATGTTCGGTGAGGACCTGCTGTGTCATGCGAAAGGTGTGGACGACGTGACGTCTTTCCAGCCACTCCTCAACGAGGGGACTTACGGCCATAATTATGGCGTGCCTAGCACTGGGTTGCGACAGTCGCTGTTGCTATTCCATCGTGAGATCCAGCCGGAACTCTGTCCGCCATGCCGCGACTTGTCGCGGTAGCGGAGTTTCAGCCCGGCGTTGCATATCCACTCGCAAATCGTGCATGCGTGCAAGGACTGTTGCGTCCAGATCTCATGGTGGCTGGCTAGCAAGGAGGCTCAACTAAAAGCTTTACTTACATTGTGTTAAATCATCAACATACTCCTCACGTTCTGGGTGGAGCGAGAGGGAGTGTCAGATTCTTACTGACTAAAGCTCACTTGTATTCCTTCAGTTGCTCATTGCGTACCAGGGTCACAGTAATTCTTTCGAACATTACCACAGCCGCGCAGCCCTAGCAGGCAGAACGTTAAGGGCCTGCTGACCGTTCTAACCGATATTTCCTAACATGATCAATTTAATAAGACGCGGGGCTCGCGTGCCCCGCCTGTTCCACGTCGACTCAAGTAAAACCAACGCCGGGGCACGAGTTCCTCTTCGTCGCCTTGTGGAAACTTATAACGCACACTTCATGGACATAGACATTTTCAATAATTCTAATAATAAATTTAAATCTCTCGTTGTCAGCTCCTTAGAATCTAAATTCCAAATTAATATTAATTGACTAAATAACTTATTAAAAACAATATTGATTCTTAAAATCAGTCTCCGTTTTTCATATACTTATTTGATTAATCCGTGGACAATAGTGTGGGTTATATGTTTACCTATTTATCTAATAATTCCTTTGTATCTCCTTAACATGTAACTGTTTTTTTGTCCCTAATAAATAAAATAAAATAAAAATAAAATTAATCCTATAAGTCAGATAGGTTTACATAATCCAGTTGATAAAGTGTAGGTTTCTACCGAATGCATAATGCAATAGATCTTAACAGACACAAATTGGTTCGTATCTGTCACTTCGACTTTTCACTTACCCGATTTAATAGAGAACCCTTATATATGAAGTCTATTTAATTAGTCGTGAAATCAGAACGTGTTATTGTACCTAAGTTTTATTCGTTTGAGTAAATACTGTTGTACATTGATTGGCATTATTGTCGGTACCTACCTAATTGGCCAATAGCGTAAAGTAATTATCTATTAATTACTTGTCAAATACTTATTAAGCTAAAAATAGGTAACTGGAACGTTCGTCTTTACAACCGATAAATCGGTTGTCTCCCTTAAAAATGGATGTAGGTTAGGACCTACATTAACATTATTTTTTAAGGGGGACAGGCGATTTTGAAGTTTCTCTATTTTTTTTTAAATTGCTTAAGTAACAAGTGTGGACAAAATAAGCTTCCGTCACACTTTTTTGCAGATACTGATCAGTTGTCGATACTTATAAATGAAAAACGTCCCAACTGTACTCAAAATAATCCAAAGTAATTTTGATTGCTTTTTTATTATGAAATAGGTACCTACTTTTATATAGACTGAAAATTCAGAATGTTAGGTAACATTCCTAGTTCTCAAATATTTTCGCTTATGTATTTAAAATCTGAAGTTATCGACCTATCCATCGATCTACATGATTTTTTGCTTCTAAAGGTGCTTTTCCACCAGAAACGCGCTATGCTAAGTTGCTATGGATGCATTTAACATCCACCAATTATATTCATTGGTCCATATATAGCTTAGCACAGCTGCTACTGGTGGATATGGGTAAAGCTAAGCTAAACTAAGCTATGTTTTTTATACGGATGGATGCGTGCTATGGACATGAATGCAAATCGTGTAGCTGCTCTATGTACAGAACTGAATACATATATAATAAGCGCGCGATTGTTACCAAAAGCACAGCCACCTCGCGCCGGCGAATCTTCATAGCACATCTTACTCGCCCCACTACATATCTTAGCATCAGTGGAAACGGTCGTAGCTTAGCTCTTACATCCTCTCATTATAGCTGCATAGCACACTATTACTTATTCTGACACAAGCACTAACACATTTCTGTTACAAAAGCACCCTGAAGGTCGTGAAGATTTAGAATTCCGAATAAAACACGTAATATCAACCTACTAATGTATCGATTTATCAATTCGCCGAATATTTGCCAAAATCGCAAACTCAAGCTTCCATCAAAAGACACGCAATCATGAACAGCATGATAACACGGAGGTTTAAAATTAAATACTTTAGTAGGATCTATAAAATTACCTTTACCTGTAGTTTCCTTTCGAATAATCTATCCCACTGTGCATATTTTAAGGGTAAAAAGAAACTTTTTTTATTTAAAGCATACGTTGAGCGCCATTTTAACTACTTACACGAATATTGTTCAAACTTCTAAAAGTCATAACATCAATTCTAAAGGTGCGATAATAACTTGCTAGCTTTTTCCAGAGGTCTATCACCACAGTCTACCCTTACAGGAACTGTACATTGCTCGGGGAGATATACAAAGTATACCTATATGCCAAGCAATGTACAGTTCCTTCACTCACCAATTTGTTACTTTTTATCACTGAAATATTTTTTTTTCTTACACACCACTTTCAGCAAAAGAACAGACAAATAATTTTATCTCTTTATAAAATTAGTTTAGAATTCATTATAATTGTATAAACACTTTTTGCAGCAGTGCTGCATGCAGCAGTATTTTTCTAAATTAATTATAGACTGAAAAATTTGCTAAAAGATAAAATTAAAATTTTGTGCCTCATAAATTTAGATAATTATAAGGAAGAAGCAAATGGATATTGCTTCGCTTTTCGATATTTTTGACTTATTAATTTTATAAACCTTCGAGCATTGAATTTTTGAAGTTATACTTCTTTTGGCGCGATAGAGAAAAATGATGAGAGTGAATTTTTACGATGCGCGCGACACCTAAATTCTACATCGTGAAGTTAGTTCTAGGTGGCATGCATGAAAATTGATAACTATGTTCAAGTTAGTTATATTCTAGTATTTTTATATTTAGAACACGTGTTTCGTAAGAGTACAATTAAACAGTGTGAATAAATAAATATTATTTTGGTGTTTTTATTAAATCAATTTCATATACGACGGTGATACTAATAATTTATTATTTATTGATTAATTTTAATATTTATCGTTAATCACTACTGCATTTTAGTTTTTTTTTTCCATACGCCAAAGAAGTATAACTTCTAACGCGTGTACATAAGTACACACACTCTTTTTTTTTTTTAGTTGGGAAATCATCCAATGACTTCTCGCCGGCAAAGCGGGAGAGCGTGTCAACCTTTTACTGACTAAAACCCACTCCTATGTTCCTTCTTTGCCTTAGGTTCCAGGGCCCCGAGTTTTCCTTTCAGAAACGAACCCATGGCCCCAGTAGGTTTCGACCCTGCTGGGCCCCTACGGTATTGCTGACATCTCCTTGAGGCGCGCGTGGAACACTACGCGCCGTTGACGACTTGGGCTCGGTCCGGACGGTTGCCGGACGGCCGAACGGCGAGCTACCCATTGCTCAACGTCCGCAAGCCCACTTCGAACATTGTAATATGAAAATGATGATGTAGCTTGTAATTTTCCATTATACTTACTTAGAAACAGCTCTAGCTCTGTGTTTTGCGTAAGTACTTGTAAGTAGTTCCTATGAATCTTAATATATGCCATGGTAAGCTATGGCGTTTTTATGTTGAGCCAGCATTCCATTAAATAATAGGTGTGGCCAGTCTATCGGACATAGTACTGGACCGGATTAAGTAGCAAGACTCGTGTCGGCATTTTTAATAAACACAACCTACACTACATAGATAAATCTCAAATTATTTATTCAAATATTATATATTATTAAAATTATTCAATTATAGTAATGAAATCTGCACAATTATAATATTCAGAATTTTACACAACTGCTAACATTAGATATGTAGATAACTATGTACCTAAGTATATGTTTTTCCTTTGTACTTGTACCGATTAACAATAAATAAATAATATCTTAGGTTATTATGATTTTGTCAAAATATGGTCAGAGAATAAAATTATACTATGTTACAGGTCATTTGACTTTTACACCAAAAGGGCCTTATCAAGTTTCTCCTTAGGTTAGACAACGTGAGCGATAGTCTACGCTTCATGAAAACCGTATAATAAGGCTAAACACAGATTTATTTTCAGTAACTGGATAGGAAATTATGTGCCAAGTAAATAACTAGGCATTCAGTAATCAGTGCCGGTCCAATCACAAGGACGACGTTGAATCAGATAAATCACTTGGTACACCTACCACAGAGTACAGCTTATACACCTATCTACGTAATATTGTAGCATACTGAAATTCTAGCTGTGGTTATAGATCTAATCTTATTTACTTCTCCAACGTGAATACAATTAACCATGATTGTGTGAATCAAACAAATTCTTACTTAATATAAAATAAAATCCCATACAGTGTCTGTCTGTCTGTTATGAACGCGATAAACTCAAAAACTACTGACCAGAACTTCATGCAGTTTTCACTAATAGAGAAAGTTATAATTCATGGAGAAGATTTAGGTGTTTAATACGTGCGTATTATAGCAGAGAATTTAAAGGTTTCTAACACTCGGGCGAAGCTGGGGAGGCTCGCTCGTATTGGTTAGATAAATACATATATACATACACAAACTTATTAACTACTATATTTACCAACAGTAGTATTCTATATTGTATTTAAAAAGATAAACTGACTGACATAATTATCAACGCACAGCCGAAACTACTGGGACTAGGAGCATGAAATTTTGCACAAAGCTTCTTTTTGTGACGTAGGCGAGCACTAAGAGAGGATTTTCCAAAATTCACCTCCTAAGGGGATGAAAAGGTGGTCCAAAGTTTGTATGGAAAAACCTATATTCACGCGGGCGAAGCCGCTGGCAGAAGCTAGTATACATATAAAACAGGTATCTACCGATTAAGTGTACTAGCATGATTTACTCACGTCTACTATGTACCAGGTTAGTAGTTCCTCATAGTACTCAAACAGGTACGATTTTTTGTCGTTCACAATCTAGAGTGGATTTTATTGTTAGCTATTGCTTCGCATCGATATGTCTATTTTTAGCACGGCCACTGAAATAATAATGTGCCTACTTATTAAACCACCTATTAAAAAAAAAAACACGCGCAAGGCTGGTCTGCTGTTTAGAACATAATAGATATTAGGCTTGGCCAATGACTTTTCCCGCACTAGGGTAGAGCTGGGAGGGCGTGTCAGACTTTTACTGACTAAAACCACATCTGTGTCCTTCAGTTGCCCTTTGTGTCCTATAGGACTACGGGTTTCCTTTTGTGGAAAATATGTTAATATGCTACTTACGTAGGTATATATGGGTAACTATGATGCAAGGCCTGCAGGATTGTTCAAGAGTTACAGTAGCCCTGGACCGCAAGGGGTAGATAGGTAACTGAAGGAACTGCAGTGGGTTTCAGTCAGTAACATTATGACACTCCCTCTCGTTCCACCCAAAACGGGAGAAGTTATTTAATGATTTCCCACCCCAAAAAAAGGAGTAAGTAAGTAAGTAAAAGTCTGACACTATCTCCCGCTCGCCCAAGAGCGGGATTTGTCATATTTAGATGATTTTCACACCTAAAAAAAAGTACCTACTTATGATTTATTTTACAATTGCTACATACTATTTACATACTTTTAAAATAATAATAATAATAAATGTTTATTTCAGACCATAATACATAGTTCAAAAATAGAAAAAAAATACATAACTTTCTTACTTACATTATTATTACATACATTGCAACATATGGAAAAAAAAGATAATAATAATAATATCTTTTTTATTAAGATTATTATTATAGAAATACCAATAAATGAGGAAGGTTTGTGTCGCTTTAAATCCACTGGTAGTGTACCTATGGGTTTATGCGTCCACTGCATTCTGCTAACTCTCTTCGCCGTAAAGTTTGTGAGATGAAAATTCTCGTGAATATATCAGGTATTTATTTATTTTTATTTATATTATCATAACCAGAGGTCGGAATTAGGTAGAGTTAAACATGTACTTACACCGATTTCATACAGCGAAAGAATAAATTGGATATGCCTCAAATCCCGAGATTAATTTCAAAGAGTATTTTTTTTTATGACACTCAGAAATATAGCAAAAAATTCTTTCTGCATTAATGACGAGGAGAAGGAATTGTATTTATTTGTTAACCTTACCTCAGTTGACATAGAGATTTTTTTCAATGAAAAATACTAAAAAAATTGTATGTTAATTATCTTTGGTTTATTTGTCTTATCTATCTCTGAGGTTTTTATTATTTATTTATAACTTTATTGCACACCTTAACTTATTACAGGACAGACATTTATAAAAAATAAGTGTACAATAGGCGGTCTTATTGCACAGGGCAATTTCTACCAGACAACCTTTTTATTATTATTATTATTATTATTTATTTGTAATATTGTTGGCCACACGGGATTTTTCATTACAAATCCCGGGAAGATCCATATTAATATCAGCATTTCGATTCATGTACATGAATAACTCTACCTAATTCCGACCCCTGTTTACAAGTTCTTTCAGTGTTTCTTCTCAAAGCTTAGCCTGATAAATCACACCGTTCAAAAGATTAATGTAGGTATAAATTTTTGTTTTTAAAACAATTTTTTTAAATAATTGTCATTATCATTTACCACGGATTTACGCCTGTAAGTATTCTACAAAGAGTACGGCAGAGGTAGGTATACTGCCCGGAGGACACGGTGGACCATACGGCGAAGGCAATTGGCGGCAGCGACCTTTCGCGTCGGGCCCTGGTTCGGGCTATGGTCCGGAGCGAGGAGGAATGGCAGGCGGTCGCCTCCTTGTGCGAAGTAGTAATGCTAGCGAAGGAGGAGGCTGCACGCGTGAGGGAACGAAGGTCCTCACGCCCTAGCCGCCGTAATTCCGACCCCGACTACCAGCCACGGTAGACGCGGGCTTCCGGACGTCGAGCACTGGGTAGCTCGCCGTCCGGCTGTTCGGTAATTAACCGGACCGAGCCCAGTCGTCAACAGCGCGTAGTGATCCACGCGCTCCTCAAAGAGATGTCAGCAAACCGCATGGGCCCAGCAGAGCCGATGCCCGCAAGCTAGGACCGCGGAGAATTTCTGAAAGGGAAACCCGTAGTCCTAGTACGCAAAGGGTAATTGAAGGATACAGGTGTGGTTTTAGTCAGTAAAAGTCTGACACGCCCTCCCGCTTCACCCAGAGCGCGAGAAGTCATTTGGATGATTTTCCAACTTAAAAAAAAGAGTTAGGTATACTTACTAGATTATATAGTACTTACACCTACCTATATTAACAAGTATATGATGAGAAGAAAATAAATATCTCATTATGATCATGATTAAGCAAACTATATAAAATATAATAGATTATCAAACGAACTTACCTGTGATGTTCGATCATTATTATACGTAGCTTCGTTCGAAGATATATTATAATTAACCATGCAGCTAACGCTTGCGCTAGGCGACCCAATTCGCAGCTTTTCAGAGCCTAAAAGCAGAAACAAAACGCACCGTATCCGAGCGAGTATCTGTCAGTAACGTCAAATGTCATTCTTTCAGAGTTAGAGATAAATCTTAAGTTTTGCTGGGTAGGGTAGGGAGGGTTCCCTATATCTTCGAACGAAGCTACGTATAATAATGATCGAACATCACAGGTAAGTTCGTTTGATCATCTATTATACTTCATTCGTTCGAAGATATCATCTGCATGGTTAATTATAATAATTAACCATGCAGATGTTAAGAGTCAACTTAAAGCAAAATTAAGATTTTTAATATCAACAAATATATTTCAGGAACCAAAATCTCTTAGGCACTTATTAGGCTCTTAATATAATGGTAATATGAGACAATCAGTCTTTTTTGACATACTTATACATTTTATATTATATAAGTATATATGTCTATTTTTTTTTTATATATAATTATTTTAAATATATTAAGGCATTTATAAGCAAATATTTTGTTCAGCATTAAGCACAGCATGAGCAAATTCAGATGAATTGTTGGAAATAGGTATATTATAAAATTTTGCAAAAGTTCAACTTTTGCAAAATTTTGAACTGTTTGTTCAGCCGTTTGCCTAATTACATCTAATGATACTCCCCTAGCTTTAGCAGTCGACGAGGATGCATGTCTTGTACTATGCCCTGAAAAAACGCTAATATCTATGCCACACATAGAGAAAGTATATATTATATATATATTATTATTATTATTATCCATCTACTAATGGTAGACGAAGAAATTGGCTTGTGTGGGTTATTCAAAGAGAGTATTAAATGAGTATTATCTTCCCTAATACTCTTGAGTGTATCTAATGTAATAAAATAAAGTAGTGTCAGGGAAGATTTCAGGTTTTGCCGTGCATTTTCGTTACAGAAAATGGCTCTATTTTTGTATGTTGACTAAAACAATAAAAATAATAAAATAAAAACTAAAATAAAGGTAAATAAGAGGTTCGGTCCGCTGCAACCAGAACCAGATGTTTTTATAGTGTCTAGGATAGAAATGTTTACACCGGTTTCATTAACTATAATATTGGGTATTTTTATAAATCATAAATCTGTGCTACTTGGGCTCTGCTAAGTGCAAACCAATTCACTAACTTTTTAGACAATTTGATTTTTATAGAAACCTTAACATAATCTCTGGATGTGATCATTACGACCAATTTATGAGTCTATTAATTTATTAATTGGTATAGACTGTGTGAATAAGTGAGATCCTAAAAGTAACATTGAATTGAGGCATTATTTGGAAGGTAACCTAATGTAACCTCTATGGCTGATGGAAGAACATCATGTCAATATTCTGGAAATTAGTGTAAGGAGGTGTGTAAGATGACACTCTTTAAAAAAGGAATGCAATAGTTTTTTTTTTTTTTTTTTTATTGAATACCTATAAAGACTAACAGCTTGAAAAAACTAACATTGTTTTCAATGGTGAACAAGCTTGTGAAGGTCAATATGACATTACCTTTTCATTTTTGCCTTCCCAATATTGGGCTAAATGGAGGAAAGAACACATAAAAGAAATAAATTATCATGTTCAAAGGCAGTAAAAAACATCTAATTAAATGTATTTTGAATCTGGTATCCAGGAAACACAGGCATCACATTTATGTATTACTTGTAGAAGGGAAAAGATCAATCAGTTTGACCAAACTGAGACACAATATACCTACTAAAATGTAGAGATATTCTGTTCCCACTCTATGTTAGATGTATGAGATTGTTAATTGCTCTCTTTGTTGTCTTTTGAATCCATATATGAAGCAAATAGACAAATCTAATTATTTTCACACCATATTTGCTCCATATTTCTGGCTATATTATTTAATTGTTGATACCGTATTCCTCCCATTCGGTTTATATAAGATACAGCAAACTATTATCAATCTCACACAAAATGTGTAAGTGCTCATGTTTAACAAAATAGAATTTTTAAAGGTAAAAAATGTGAAGCAGTTCTAAATAATTTATGTGATAATTATAATTTTTTATCCTTTTTCCAGAATCCATGGACTTCTGTTATCACTACAATTGCGGCCCCCCCCCAGTTCTTGTTGCATCATTGTAGGTCTAGTTTGATGATTGGATGAATTTTTATTTTGAATCTTAGTTGCCTTTACTTATAACTAAGTATTTATGTTCTAATTTTAGTATAGAACCAACCAACAACAAATGTTGTTGCAACAAAATAATGCAACAGTAGATGTACCTATTAAGTGAGTAATCTCTCATAAGCTAAGAAATTTGTTTCTGTAAATATTTTTAAGGGATTTACAGAAACAACATTTTTTGTATGTGACATCAGTCATTGTGTGTCATATATAAAATCTAAATAATTAACATGATTGGGATGGCGTATTTTGTAAAAGGAGTAATTGTTCCTTGAATATTTTTCAACCTTTTATTATATAATAGTAGGCTAGTATGAATAGTGTAGTGTGTATAGTAGTAGACTATATAGTCTGAACCAATACACAAAAGGTCATCAAGATGATGATGTACATACTGATTTGTGAACTTTTGATCATAGATATACATGTAACTACCACTATCAAAAATGCATAATGTGTAAAACAAATCCCATTTGGGACAGCAATAGACTCTTTTTAAATGATCATAATGAAATAATAGGTATCTCCTGTGATCTGGATTCAAATTTTGCCAAAAGATCTTCTGGGTACACTAGAGCTACCGCAGTGATCTTACATCTTATAAATTTGGATGTGTGAACCAATTTGTTCAGGGGTATAAAGGTTTCAATAAACCTCCCTTCTCCATCCCTGTTGGGAAACCAAAAAATATCTTGGATATAAGTTGATTCCCACACGGTTTCCATGGGGAATTTGTGCTCAATGGCAGTAAATTATGAATGGTTTTATACATAAATATGCATTCATCTTGGCCCCTGATCTTGAAGATCCTGATTGATCACTTGTAAAACCATTTTTGTTTTGAACCGTTGAATTTTGGTTGATAAGTTATGGAAGAAAAAATGCACTTACCGAACATCCACAGATGTGTTTCAAAATTGGGGCATTACCACAAATCCTCTATCAACGAGGAAGGGAATGGGCTAATCTGTAAGCATGACTAACCTCTAATTTCAACCATGAGCCTGTGGTGAAACTTTTTGTGTTCTAGCATACACTGGATGTGTTGCGAGAATTGCTTGGTTATAGTTTAATATGAGGACTGCAGATACTTTCGTCCAGGCCTAGGTATTATTCTTTGCTGGTTGTACCAAGATGGACCATTCCCGTTTCCCTGACGGGTTACAGTTGAAGATTAGGCTGGCTTCATAATAAGCTTGCCGCTTCTGTGGCATGTCTTTAGGACTTAAAATGTTCTCTGTTGAAGTATTCCCATGCAGGTAGTCGTCTCTATCAACATCTTTGACAATATCTTTGTTTATGTGAAGTGCAAATCTATTAAAACTCTTCCAGTATCAATCAACTGGGAAAATTAGTTTCAGCCTATTTATGCCATCATTGCTGTGAAGCTTAGATAGGGTCTGATTCCCAATCCCAACTGATTCTGTTCTGATTTAATCTTTTTGTATCAGTATATTCTTGTATTATCAGTGAATTACTGACTGAGGCAATAATCTCTATATTATTTTAAACAGTTATTACACACATTTTTATCTAGTTTTTGTTCATATTCCTTGAGTATTTCCAAAAATGGTATTCTAGATGTGGGTTAAGTCATTCATTAAGTCAGGCCATTAAATCATTTGGTTTTGTAGATATAAATACTGTAATACTTCAGGAAATATAGTAACTGGTTCAACGACTAGCTCAGATGCTAGTTCAGGAAATGTTATACTCAAGTCTGTAACAGTTAGGGTTGTGCCTGTTGGAGCCGATGATGATACAAAAGATATCTAGTTTAATGTCCACTTCTTGAGGATCATCCTAAATACAAGGTCTAAAAACCTAAAACTATTGACCCTGTTATGGTACCAAAGTGTACCTAGGCAAAGCCTTTCGGATTTTATCAAAAGGTAATGACCATTGTGCATTCATCTCGTAAACACCACGAGTAAGCGGATCACGTCAATGCATCTCGTACATCACCCGTGTCCATGTACCAAAGGGTAAAGATCATCGTGTGTTCATCTCGTAAACACCACGAGTCAGCGGATCGCGCCAATGTATCTCGTACATCACTCGCGTCCATAGGTACAATATTCAAAATCCATTTTACTTGCACTGTAGATAACTTTCCTGACGAAGCTTTTCAGGTTACCCAAAGGTGTGGGGCAAAAAACAATCTCGTATGTTTATCTCGTAAACATCCCGAGTCAGCCAAACGCGTCAATGCATCACGTGCACAACCCGCGTCAGTAGGTATATTCATATTTCGAAACCCATTTGATTTACAGTCTTACACTGTATAATGTACCATGGTAAAGCCTTTAAAGTTATGGAACAAGGAAACCAGCTCGTGTGTTCATCTCGTAAACACCCCGAGGAGTTTGATCGTGTCAATGCATACAATTATTTGGGTTAAGTACGTGAAACTCTTACTTCACTGAATAATCTAATAGATAAATCTATTACTTCACCTGGAATCAAAGAATTAAATAGAGATAGGACAGGTGACGTACTATGTTATCGTCGTTTCGTCCTTTTTTCAAAGTTTTCATCATATGAAGATAGTATTTCATATCTTTTCGTTTTGGCATACTTCATTACAAATTATACAAGCACTATGCTCTTATTTAATTACTTAAATTGGTAAAAAAGCAAATAAAACACAACGTAAAACGTATTGGTTGCCGCGCAAACGTATGGAATGACATTTGACGTTACTGACAGATACTCGCTCGGATACGGTGCGTTTTGTTTCTGCTTTTAGGCTCTGAAAAGCTGCGAATTGGGTCGCCTAGCGCAAGCGTTAGCTGCATGGTTAATTATAATATATCTTCGAACGAATGAAGTATAATAAGTAAAATTCAAGTAGTTCTGTGCACGTACTTCAAAGAGGTAAGCACACAATACATAATTGTGTTGTGGTCTATAAATAAAATAAACATGACATGACTCAATCAATATTATTATAATACTTAGTTCCTGCAAAAATATTCCTATACTTACGACTAAGTATTATCCTGTCCGTTCGACGCACGGGAAGTTTTGATTTTGTTCTGGAAAATGCATATTGCATAATTATAATAATAATAATTATTATATTTTAGATTGTTTTTAAATTGTTTAATTAATTGACCTCAGGGTCCTGAGATGTATAAATACATATTAATAATGTATATAAATAGGTAACGTATTAATAATAATATATTTATTTGCTAAAATATCTGCAATACCTAAAAAGTTGCAAAAAGGTACAAATTTTAGCAAACAATCATGTTTCGCTAAGTAATAAGCATGTAATTATTTAGTAAGTAAATTAACATTTTTTTTTTCAATGAAGTCTTTAACACAGTAAAAATTATTAGTAGATAACCAAACATAAATTTTTTTCTTATATAATCTAATGTTTAAAGTTTTTAGATCACTTGGTAGGCTATTTACTTATGTATGTATAAGCGCACGCACATTGTGAGGTAGCTTTTATTAAGTATATTTTATTTGGTTACGTGGTTTAGGAGCACTTAGCGGATAAACACACAGACGCAGAAAGTGACTTTGTTGAGAAGAACACCATTAAAGAAGACCGGTCACAAAAAAAAAGCTCTACAGATAAACCTTGCATCCTTTTTATCCTTTTCCAAAGCCTGCAAGGTAGAATAAGACGTGTCAATGATCCTTGAGGTCAATAGTAGTCAAGTGTTAAAAATATAATATGCCACTGCTAACTGATTGAGGTGCTCATTCAAGTTTTTCTGATCATTGTGGTTTCATGGAAGCTTAGGTTCACGATGACGTTGAGTTACCGACTTGCAACCGGACACGACGTTAAAAAACAAATCCGTGAGTCGATAAGTACCTGCTATCTTGATCATTTTAAGTTTTATATATTGGAATATTATATGTGTGAGGAGTGGAGAGGAGGAGGATGTGTAAGAAAAGCTAGGGAGTCAGTGATAGCGTGACGGTTGACAGAATGGAAGAAAAAAACGTATTGCAACTTGCGCCGACTCCAATTAACTCGGGACAAGGTTAAGAAGATGATAATGTCTATGTAGTTCAGGAAGAAGTTAGGTAATATCTACAATTTAGGTCAGCATGCGAAAGGATTAGTAATAGCGTGACGGTTGACAGGATAAAACGCCTATTGTGCTAGGCCCAAGTAAAGGGCCTATTACACTACGAGATATTCAGCACACGATATTCAGACAGAATATATAGATTTCTTATTTTTTGTTCCGAGTAAGACCGGTCTAATTCTTATAACACTACGCGACATCGACTAAGACTGTCTGAATATCGAGTAGTGTAATAGGTTCTTAACAAGGAAGGGCAGGAAGATGACGATGTTTTTAATGAACACACTAATCATATCACACTAATATAAAGGCAAAATTTTGTGAGTGTGTACATGTGTAGGTACATGTTTGTTACTTCTATACGCTTAAACTGTAGAACGGATTTGGATTAAATTTCGCACACGGGTAGACCATGTCCTGGAATAGTACATAGGATAGGTACTTTTTATCCCGGGAGTAGGTACATAATTTATGTTCCCTTGGTATTTTTTTTTTACATTACATACCTATACCTATGTGGCATGGTAGGAGGATATACCAAGGTTGCCGACATAGCACGAAGAATCGGCAAACTTAAAGTGGCAATTTGATGGGCAAGGCACATTGATCGCAGAACAGATGGCCATTGTGGCCGAAAGGTTCTGGAGTGGCGACCGCGTACCGGAAGACGCAGTGTTAGAAGGCCCCCTACAAGGTGGACCGATGACCTGGTGAAGGTTGCGGGAATCCGATGGATGGAGACGCACAGGACCGTTCATTGTGGCGACATTTGGGGGAGGCCTATGTCCAGCAGTGGTCGTCTATCGGCTGAAATGATGATGATGATACCTATATGATTTTTCATATACGCGGGCAAAACCGGTTTTAGAAGCTAATAAATCTACTAGCTTCCGCCAGATTTTATATTATAACAGTTATTATAACCTACTGGGTATCTCGTTTTAGAAGTCCAAAATATCCTTGCTAGCATACAAGCCTTATAATGTTCCCACTGCTGGGACTCAAGCCTCCTCTCTAGGAGAAGATCTTTGCTAACATTAGGTATATTGGAAACGTTCATCATAGTCCTAAAACTTATCATACCGACAAATCACTACAATTTTACTATAGAGTAAATAATATTACAACAAAGAGAAAATGTCAGACATATTAACTAAATAAGTAGTCTGTCATGTAAACATCAAACGTGACACACATTCACTGCAGGCGTATAACTTATGTATCAGTTCTTGAAATGACAAATCGATTAAATAGGTAATAAACATAGTTGCTGGAAAATCGCATGCTCCATAGCGATAAAAACAGTAATTATTTGATTTTTTATAATTGTGTCTTAGCTGTGTGAACTTGGTTCTAATTAATCCAGGGGCATAGCTACCGCCGTAGCTGCCGTATTAATGATACGGGGCCCCCGCGCTACAGGGGCCCCGACGTGACGTGCGTAAAAATTTCTAGCATGTTATCCACATACTTCTTGTATTGATAAGGTACTACTAGTGAATAAATAATGAAAATATGATATACATGTATGTTCTAATAGTGTATAGCTAGCTCTGCTCGTTCTAGCATTTTTTACATAAGATCACAATAAAAACTTAACCTATTCTAGTCCAGAATGCTTCAATAAACGAGCTCAGTTTCAATCAAGACCTGTCTTATCTCAATCAGAGTAATCCAATTTTCGAGCTCGCTCCTACATGATGTTAAAACCACTTCTTCCATCTTTCGCGAGCTCACACATTTTCTAATCAGTATCTCCTTCATACATATCGGGACTCTGTCACGTCGTCTCAAGGTACTAATTCTGTGCTAGTAAGACCTAATTGATACAAAAAAAAAAAACAAATGTTTGATACGGGGCCCCTGAGGGCCTAACTACGCCACTGAATTAATCTATAGAAATGGTTCAAGAATGTTAGCTAGTACCTGCTTACATAGCTTGTTTTTTGGTGTGAAATCATCAAAGGAATCCTCCCGTTCTGGCTAGAACAAGAGGAACTGTCACACTTTTACTCACTAAAACCCACCTATGTTTCTCCAGTTGCCAATAATCACGCAGCCTTGGTAGGCACTGGCCCGTCTATTTTACTTTTTACTGACATCTCTTTGAGGCACGCGTGGAACACGACGGGCTGTCGACCTGGGCCACATTCATATCGGACGGCAAGCTACCCATTACTCGCCTTCCGCAAGCCCGCGCCTGTGTTACCTGCGCACATACCTATGTTCAAATCATACGGATCTATCGACGCACGGATATTGAGATAAAAATACTCATGTATAACCTAGATCACGACTGATTACTAATTAACAGTGAGCTCTCTGCATCCGTTACGAGGTGTCACGTGTCTCCTTAACTAATTATTATTATATTATTATATTTTATGACAACCAATAAATTACAATGGATTATTTTTATGGCAGGTTCAAATCCTAACACAATACAAATAATTAATCATTAATGTTATATGTCACATGGCGTTAAGCACGTGTCTTGCATGATACGAGCATTTAATCATGAATGAAAGAACTCGTGTCTTCATCATTAATCATGTCGTCATCAGTCTTTGCCCAAGCAACTATAGATTTAGTAGAACCGATGGCTATTCCATGTCATGTCAAGTCAGCATGCGATTGAAAACATGCATTATGAGTTGATAAGTTGATTGACTATTACATAAGTCTAATCGGTATCTGTTATATTGCAGATATTGTAAGGATTGCAGCGGTTCCTTTACAGAAGTCTCAATACCTATGAGTGAATAAGAAAAAAGTAAAGATGAAAATTGTAGGAAAATCCGTAGGCAGTATTGAGATCGTATTTTCTCAGTGTTAGTTATAATAGTTATATTTGTTGCCTATTTTTCTAAGTAGCTTTCTGCGTCGGTCTGTACATCTATGTCACCGGAAAATTGAATATATCGCAAAACAATTGTAAACTATTTTTTTTTTCTTAAAGAAGACACGGTTATGTTGGAAACTAATGAATAGAGACCGAATTACATGCAACATAAGAAGCGTGTTATATGCATGGAAAATGCTTGAAATAGGCACGAAAATTGATAGAATATGCGAAATTAAAAGATAAATTTTAAGAACCCAAAAAAGTAAGTTTTCATTTTATTTACTTAAAAATCAGCATACAATTAGTAAATCATCCTTTGATAGGCAATAATGGTACAGTAACATTACATAACATTTTTTTTGTTTGTAAACGTAAACAATCTAGTATTGTTCCAAATGTTCAGTGGTAACATTGTGTCTTCGGATTCGCGATATGATCACTTTTGTCATATTTCGCAACGTGGTGAGTTCACTGCACTCGGAAAAATATTGTAAATGTACCGCTAATACGCATTAAAACTAGATCTTAGGTAAAATATGTTATTACCACTGAGGATGGCTTAAATATGCTTACTCTGCTGACGTTGTTGCTACTCCAGCAAAAATCAGCGGCCATCAAAACAAGTGAGGGGTACCCAGCGGCCCTCCGTCCACTTTCGAAGCTCGTTACCTCCGGTAACAAGCCAAGGACAGTTCGATAAAGAAGGCTTCGTTCGTGTAGTAAAGAAGAAGAAGAAGCCTGCTGGTCGCAATCAGTGCGGTACCGCATGGACAGGTCTGAATATGTTGCTGCGTCCTGCTATTCCATCAACGCAGCTGTACGTGTCACGTCTGCATCACTCTACGTGCGTAGAGGTAGTCGTGGAGTACATAAAGATGAAGGCCAGGTTCATCCTAAGGGTTAAAAGGTTGGAGTCGCATCACAAGATTAACTTCAAATCTTTTGTTGTGGGTACCGGCTCAACATCTGGAGACTTTCATGAAGGAAGAATTTTGGCCGACGGGTGTCGTGTATCGGCGCTTTCGCGGAAGGCTACATGACACCACGACAGCGCATTACCTCACCGACCCAACGTAGTTTTAATAATAAATAAATAGATATTATTATGTATAAGTTTATTATTTTTAAGATTGTTATTTATGTATAGTGTCTATGGGCCCGAAATAAAGAGTTATTTTTTATTATTATTTTTTTATGCATTTATACATTTCAGGACCCTGAGGTCCTAGACCTTTGGAAGGCGTACGAATTTTAATGGAATGTGATACCAACCGACGATTATCCCTGTACGCGTTATGCTAGTGCACCCAAGGATAACCCCCGGTTTGTGAAAAACTATTGCGATATAATATGAAAAAAAAAAGCCTATAAGGCTATGGTTTTTGGAGTCTTATGTGGACTGGTAACCTGGAACTATGTTAAGACTATGGCCCCGGCCTGAACAATGTTATTAATATCCCTCGATAAAAAGGGAGGGGGTGACTTGCACACTCAATAAATGGGCCCCCAAAAACGGTGGCTAGCACGAAGTGACGTAGCACCAAGAGGGCAACATGTCCTGAGGTGCTTGAGGAGTGAAGAGGTATACCACGGCTATCAGGACAATACCGGAAATACGGTCAAGATCCCTACCAGCACCTTACTGGATTATACATCCTTCTCCCGAGCACGTTTGCTCTTGCGAATCTCCACTCAAGCCAGCCAATAAAGGCAAGCCGGAGATGAAGAACAAGAATTTTCCTGGGAGATCGGGTCCGTGGGGTCGCTAATGCCCAACAGTTTACAACAAAACTGCCCTGCGGATTGTATCTCTCTTAGTCTGGCTCCTCACCCTAGGCATGTTACGGCAAAGCATACTCTACCGACACAGACCTAGGGTTTATTGGAGCACGCAAGTCCCACCACGATGTCAATGTAGAGATACGTATTATTATTATTATTATTAAATATGTAAGTGCATATCAAATGCATATAATCCGGTTTCTAACAATAAATTTGGATGTGACTTATCGTATGCAAAACGATTTTTTCATTATTTACTTCAATATCGAAAAAATATTATCTATTAAAGATCTATTACAATAATACGGAGTCTGCAATTTTCCGGGGACATTTATATAGTCCTCCTAAACGTAACAGATTTGGATGCAGTTTTCACAATAGAAAGAGCAACAAATGAGGAAGGTTTATGTTCCTATATAATTTGCACCCGAGTGAAGGCAGGGCGGGTCACTAATATTTTATCATTGAAATATATTAAAGAACGACTGGTAGATAAAGTGAGATGACATTTAAATTAATATGGGCCGGGGTATATTATTAAAAATTGGGTATCCTATATTAACAGTTTAATAAAAAATAAAATAGATACGATACGGATTTTATTATTATTTTGGTAGGTACCTACTTTTATGTAATATATACATAAGTAAATCAATCTCATTATACTAAAATACCCATGTACAAGTAAGTACTTAGGTATAATAAGTTTATTATACCTACTTAATGTAGTGTGTAGTTTAACATCTTATGTTTGTTTACTGCCATCCAGATATGAACAGAACATATAGGTATTTGCGGAATAGAACAATAGCTAATTATTAAATTTTACAGACAAATAATTACATGTAGGTAGTTAGTTAACCATCAGATGATAATGATCTTCGAACTGTACCAAGATTGGAAGGAAAAATACATTTATTTTATAAAAATAACAGTATTTTTACAAAAAAGACCCTTTGTTTTAAAGGTGTCGATGTTACAAATTATGAAAATAAAATGATACAAGTACCATAAACAGAAACCGTGAAATGAGTGAGTTATTTCACGTATTTAACATAACAAAAACGGCCATGTATGTAGACACCGTAATTAATATTATGAATATAAACATAATTACACTGATTTCACAGTTCGGTGCGGCAAACATGTTAAACTATTGAACAAAAACTTTATTGTGGTGCTTTATTAAGATGTCAAAACATTTGTAGTAGACTTGATAACGCCTTAAAGTTGTTAACTTGTGGGTAAATAATTTAATTTTGACACGTAATCAATCTGGGACGTACTGAAAATACAAATAGAAAATCCAAGCCATAATTTAATTTTCGATTGCCTATACGTACTCATTACATTAGAGTAGTGGTGGTCTAGAGCTAACGAGACCCCGATCGGATATCTATGGCCCCGACTTACGAGTTGGGTTGGGGGAACCCCCACTATCAAAGATCTGGAATACAAACTTGCTGCTGCCAGCGGCTTCGCCCGTGTGATAGTAGAAAATTTTACCAAAGGATCATACTCCTGGAATAAAAAGTATCCTATGTGCTATTCCGTGACATATATTCCACCCGTGTACCAAGTTTCATCGAAATCCGTTCGGCCGTTCGAACGTGAAGATGTAACTAACAAACATACACACGCACACTCACAAACTTCGCCTTTATAATATTAGTGTGATGATAGCCGGCGAAAGAATCTCGGTATGTTAAGATGGTCACCCATCCACAGACTGGTCTCGGTTAGCGTTGCTTAACCTTGGATATCGATCAATGCCACTCTACCTATTTGCAACGGACGTACTGAGGCACTATCACGAGCTCAAGCGATACATTTGACGACCTAAACTGGGGACTGGAGGCAACAGTCCTAGCACGCATGCACGATTTGCTCGTGGAGATGCAACGCCGGGGCGAAACTCCGGTGCCGCGACAGCAGCCGCGGAACGGAACGGAATGGCGACAGCGACTGTCGCAACCCAGTGCTGGGCACGCCATAATTATGGCGGTAAGTCCCCTCTTCGAGGATTGGCTGGAAAGACCTCACGGCGTCCTCACCTTCCGCATGACGCAATTTCTCACCGGACATGGTCAGTTTGGCAGGTTCCTGCACCGGATTCGTGCGGAAGAATCGCCCGGGTGTCACAACTGTGTGGACCGCCCGGAGGACACAGTGGAGCATACAGTAGAGGTGAGCCTCGCTTGGGCAGAGCACCGCCGTGACCTTGTGGGAGCGATTGGCGGTAACGATCTCTCTCACATCTCTCGCCAGGCCTTGTTACAGGCCATGGTCCAAAGCGAGGAGGAGTGGTGGCTGTCGCTTCCTTCTGCGAAGCAGTAATGCTAGCAAAGGAGGCGGCCGCACACGCGAATGAACGGCCCTCACGCATCAGCTGCTGGTATCCCAACTCCCATTTCCAGTCACCGTAGGCGTGAGCTTGCGGATGGCGAGCAACACGTGATCGTAAGGCCCCAGAAAGGAGAAGTTAACCAGCAAATCTACTTAGTCTTATCTACTTAAAATAGGTTTCATGATAGAGACTGTTTCAGGCAGATATAACAGAAGACACAATTCAATTGCACTATAGTTTATCTGATTGTACTTAACTCGTTGCAGCTATCAAAATAATGAATTAGGATAAACAAAATAATGATAGTCGTTATTCAACGAACATTAACTGTAAATCGGTACTAACGTCAGGTTTCAAATCGTTGGAAACTTAGCCAATAGCCTTGTTATACAACTTGGACTGATGTTGGTCAGTTGGCATGCTAATGCAGGATAATAATATGTCTTCAGATGTTTATGTAGATAGGGTCTGACTGAGATAAATACTACATCACCATTGTGTTCAATGATGGATCCTGAGAAATGTGTGGTGGTGCTAATAATTTCTAGATTCTAGAACCTACTAGCACCAATACAAAAAAAACCTTAAACTATGATGATAAAGGATGGGGCCAGAGTGTGAGACTTTTACTGACTAAAGCCCACAGTTTTCCTTCAGTTACCCTTCGCGAGTGCCACGGTAACTTATTCGAACATGTCCGTAGCCCTGACGGGTGATAATCTCTGCACTTATTGGGATGTTATATATTTCAAAGATAAAAACAATGTTTCTGAAACTTTTCTGCCGCCGACCGTTGAGATTTTATAATCAAAACAAAATGGCCAAACAAAAGCCAGCAAAGCGCGAGACTGCAACAAAGATACACACTCTGTAAAAATTGCAACACTATCTACCTATTACGATTAATGACTTACAGCTCGCTGAAATATAGATAGAAGACGGATGAACGGAACGGACTCTTAGTACCTAATACGATACCATCAGTTACCCTTCAAGTACGGAATCCTAAAAATAAGTAAGTGCCCACCTGGTAATTTTTTACGTGACAATAACTCAAATTATACAAAACAAAATTGTTGTAAATAAGTATGACATAATTATATGTAAATATGTCGTAATTACGAAATAGTATCTATTACGTGATTTCATAACCATTATAGTAAACTGAGGTTGTTGTATAGTTTTTTTTAATGTCTGTCTGAAGCTGACGTCTACATTAACTTTTATTAAGGCATTAGAGCCTTCCCATACACGGTTGAAATGGCTGGCCCGGGCGGGCGCCTGCCTGCGGCACGGTATCGCGTCGTGCAAATATTCGTTGTCGTGCCGTGTGGAGCGGTGCACAGTATGATGCCGCGTTATGACGCAGCGCTTGAACACCATGGTGTCGTGGTATGTATGCCACGACACCATGGTGTTCAAGTACTGTGTCGTCAAAAAATTCGAGATCAGTCTTCAACCTAAGCGTTTTGCGACGTTGCCTTTGGCCAACCATGGCAACAAATGTGAAATGGCCGACTATATCATGAAATGGCCAATTTACGATATATGGTTACGACATTTATACGACGCGGCACTGTACCATAGCGTGGACATGTGGAGAGGCCACTGAGGCTCTTATCATCACTGACAAAGCGTTTATTCCACATTTGGGCTGGTAAGTAGGTAGACTAAACTGCATTGTTGCAAAAGAACTTGAAATCGTTTGTTTGCCAAGAATTCCTTTAACGTTCACTGCCTGCAGTTTCAACATATTTTAGTACAAAAGAATTATTAATTGATTCAAACGTACCTAACATGTGCAAAACGACATTAAATATGTAATGCAGTTTAAATGTTATAATTAAACGAAAATTGGCGCTGCACGCTTGGATCCAACGACCATAAAAGAATTTATGTCAGTTGGACTAGAACCAAGAGCAATCACAGCTTTTATATTTACCTACGTTTGTTATATTGAAACAATCAATTGATTAACAACAGTAATTAAGGTTAAATTTGGAGGTATTATGAAGGTCAACCGTGCATTGAAAGCTGACAAAGGTATATGATCAATCTTCACGTGTTGCCAGGTGCCCCGATTTGCGCGGGACATCCCGATTTTTAGGGTTTTGTAGACGCGTCCCGATTTGCGCCTGATTAGGACGCTAAATCACCCGGTAAATCAATAAATTCATTAAAAACCATTATAATAGATTGGTTGATTGCGATGGTTTGTGCTGGTTTGTAGGTAAATAGATACGTTAGCATGAATTTATAAGAAAATTACCAACCGTCACGCGTCAGTAGCATTCGCATTACTATACCCAGTGTGACAATGCGCTCAAAATCACAATAGGGTTGCAGGAACGTTTAAAAGAGTGAATGTAACCCTAGAATGTAAAAGTCTGACACGCCCTCTCGTTCCACCCTAGAGTGGTAAAAATCATTGGATGATTTCCCACCTCAAAAAAAGTATTTTTTATTTGTCCCAATTTAAAACCCTAATTCCATCTGCCCCGATTTTAATTCAATCGAATATGGCAACACTCTTCAAGTGCCTAACCGGGTACCTGCCTAGAGAGTAATGACGGGGGTTTGCGTCATTTTATATATAGAACTATGCCCAGTATTTCAATTATCTAGAAAAATTATATAAAACTAGCTGACCCGGCGAACTTCGTACCGCCTTAGCGTAGCAATGATGCACTACTTTATTTTGTTGTATATTTTTCAATATTTCTGAGAGATTTTCTTAATATTTTTTTCCGTAAGAACCTTCTCCTAATAATAACAAATACAACAAAAAAATAATTAGTAAAATCGGTCCAGCCATTCACGCGTGATGCCGTGACCAAGGAAAACGGGTTTCATTTTTATATTATATATATAGATTTTAAGCTCCCTACTAAACGACAAAAATGTAGATTGTATTATTTGTGTAAAATAATACAATCTACTTTTTTGTCGTTTGCTTGTCCCCTCGAACATATTTATGTTTCTCAATCATCTTATATTTAAATTATTTATAAGTTTTTTTTAAAATAATATACATAGGTACTATTCAAGGTTTTAAATTGGACAATAATATTTTACTTTTTTTTTTAATTTACGTGACCAAGTGTACAAAATACACCTCCGTCACATTTTTTTGTATTGATCGATTTTCGATAAAAGAAGGAATGTCTTTCCATATACCCTCATGTATTTACTCAAATAAGAGTTACGAGGAATTACTACAGCTACGGCGGTATCCTGTTATTAACAAAATGCACGAATGTCTATAATAACTCCACCAACACCTGTTTTCTACCACGCTACTGAGTTAGGTACCACTTCTTCAAAATGCAATGATGTCATAAATAATGAACGACGACATCTAATTCTTGGGGTAAAGAATGATTGACACAACAAGGGACTATTTAGTAGAAAATTATATAAAATACACTTTTGTAGAGCTCTGCAGATGTGGAATAATAAAAACAAAATCTATTTATTATGATTCGTAGACTGGTCAATAGGTGGTGGTGGACAATAGGTACAGTCTACGAATCATAATATAATTATTATATAGTTTTATAATTATTATATAGATACTTGCTGTTACTTCATTGCGTAATGGCATTAGTGATAGTTTTCTAATATAGGCATATTACCTATAGCTATGAAAGAAGGCACCAAGTCTTAATATTATGAGGGCACGTGCCTAATTTTTATGGTCCATGGCGTTACTAAAATAACTGTCTTTTGTTAACAATAATATTCCACAATAATAATAATACTATATTATAAATTAAAGTAGCGTTGATTGAAAGCCGAGAAAATGCAACACAGCTTTGCACTGCACAATGTAGACAATGATAACAAATTGTAATACAAATGATTCTTTATGGCATTTGTTTCAACAACAACAGAATACAGGTGTGCCAGCACCTTTGTGTCATATGAAGATTACTCACAAGTCATACCATAAGTGTCATTGAGTGTTTAACAATCAATCAATCGAAAATACTCAATGACGAATAAGAACGTCATATTTGCACTTAAGTTATTCTGACAGATAAGCTGTTTATAGGAAAGTTTACGCAATGCATTATCATCATATGAGTCATTTATCCTAACACGTAACAATGTTTATGAAATCTAGTTCACGCTGTCATACACATGTCTCAGTGTACCTACCTAAATACTTAAACGTGTTGTTGAACTTTTGATAGACTGCGCGGGCGCAGTATGCGTCTTCATTTGTATGCAAACCAGGTGTTCTGTAGATAAGTGCTGCAGTCATAGAGGTCATCGCCAGATGAACTTGACTAACGGACCTCCGCGCCGCTATAGATTACTTAACATTTGTTCCTGCCTTTTACGGAAACAATTAAATATCATATCATAATTTACGACAAGGTATTAATTTGCTAGAAGTGTTAGATGCAATTAGATCTAGATCTATGGTAATAAAATTTCATTACCTACCTGTCCACTTTGTCTCGTTTACTTTGATTGTCGTTAAATATTAATTGTTCTTATTTAATATTCAGTTTTAATTTGAGGGATTTTTCCAGAAAAAATCTTGTCACATTCGAAAGTCACGATTGTTCGAACGCAACCTTTATGGACGGTCGTCTTCACGAGCGGAGATAATTGTGTCTTAGAATGTTGTCAAGTCGTGCACCACCACCACGACACTATAGGTACCTAACTTGTACTTTTATTTTTGATAGCTTAGCATAACTGGATGTAACTCCACTTTCTTAGAACTTATGATGAACTGATACTACTGAAATACATTGAGGTAGAGTAGGAAATTAGGAATCGCAGCGAATTTTTTAATTAAACTTATAATAAAAGAACTGAATTAATTGTGAATGTCGTTTATTTGTTCGTTTAAGTAATAAAGTTGATAAAATGATAACCTAGAAGGAGTTGGAGGCAAAATCTTGACGTCATTAATATGTAGTTCCTGATATTTTATACAATATGCCAAATTTTATCAAGCAGATAATGTATTAACCACCCTTTCCCATTTCCAGTACCTAGGTAAATAATTGTATGAACCAGATTCAACTGCTATTAACAATGACGTAGAGTACCTTCAGGAGTACCTACCTGTTCACCATTGAAGGTAGATTGTCATTCACAAACTGATGGAGATCAATGATAAAAGATGCCTTGACCTACTTGCCTTCAGAGTGAGACCTTGTAATTGCCGAAAGAAGCGCTTTCGCAAATCTTGCGAAGATATAAGAGCCAATATACAGTGGGCTATCTATTGAAGATGCCAAAGAGGGACGAAGTGGATGAGACAGCTGAAAAACTGCCAACCGTCTAGATCATCTGATAAATACGCTAGGTCACAGAATTTGTGGGATCCCACGAATGTAGATACAGGGAACGCCAAAAATCATACAGGGCGGAGACGACCGGCGCCAGCGCAGTTTGCTGCGCCAAGCATTTCATTAGCCGTATCACTGAACATAACGTTTCAAGATGAAAGAGATGTAGGTATGTCTCCTGTGAATTTAATGTCAACAGTCACGATTGTAAATCAAAATGGAATGAACTCGTAAATAATGACAGCCAATACGCCTCATGTCAATCGTTTGGTAGCTTGGTACGAGTATAATAAAGCAGGGCATATAATACGCTATTTAATTCATGAGTTCGTGTCGGTATTTGCCGTGCCGTGTACGAAAGATTGATTGTTTTACTACTGCACTGACGTAGTCAAACAACGATTCCGAAGTCTAGTTCTCATAACACAAAATTATTCATGAAATAATGCAAATAAAATTATCAATCGATAAGTAGATACCTTCCTAATCATGGCAATTTTGTATGATCACTTGAATTACTGTTGAATAATGTCAAACAAAATTACACATAACGCTACAAATGGTTTGGTAAATAAAGTTAAATTGCTTTAATACACAGACATAGCATGAGAAAATAAAAACAGCTGTCCCCTACCGAATTGTAGATACAGTACCTACAGCTGCCATATTTTTAATAACAGTTGATATAAGTAGTTTCTTCTTAGCTTTTGTATAGCTTTGTCATAAAAGCGTCGCAGCTTCAATATTAGAATGTTCAAAATATTAAATATATATTAACTTTATTGAAACGTCAGCGTAGGTAGATACTAAAGGGCCTATTACACTACGCGTTATTCAGACAGTCTCAGTCTATGTACTTCTATGTATCTCATCGATCTCTTTCATTCATTTACACGACATTGGCGTAAGTATGCTCTTTTTCTTGTGTGACGCTACATATACTAAGACTGTCTGAATAACACGTAGTGTAATAGACCTCTAACTGTTTCTTGTAACACTCTTGAATTATTGGCAAATAAAAGGTAGCAATAAGTTATGTTTAGTTTTTTATCGTTTTCTTAGTCAATTGGTGGAAAGTTACTAAGGAATAATACTAGTTGATGCGACATCAAGAGGTTAACGATCGCTTGTATCCGTCGACATTGAGTAATTAGCAACATAACGAGATCAACTATATAATAGTAATACGAAGGAGCATTATTCTGGGGATATAAAGGACTTATTCAAAGCTCCATTATCGTTATTTATCCATCAGTTACATTATTATCAACTTACCTACTACCAGAACTATATATTACCTTGTTGTTAAAACTATATAAATAGCGATGAAGATACACCAGTTATTGTGTAGTTACTTTAAGCTCTATAAACGACAAAGCCCCGAAAGTTAGGTAACCAACCCTGTAATTAAAATAACGTTGATAGATATTGGTTAGAACTCCTTGATAATGCAAACATTGAACTATCGCCAACGGCAAGGCAAGCTAATAACCATGTAACCACAATAGTGCCGCGTAACAGTAACAACACAATAGAACAAAACCTATTTTCTTTGAGCTTGGCATACCCAAACTGATTTCTGGGACCTTCGCTGTGTCTATGCCAATTAACGAATAAAAACAATGCGAAACCGTGCAAAGCGTTTCACATCGCGTCATGCTATAAGACAATCGGCTTTTATGTCCATTGAGAACAGCTTCATCCTTTACACTGGACACGCCGTAAATAATAAACAATATTGTCATTGTATGTATATTTGGACTTTCAAAAGTAGCAGCCTGGTTAGTGAAAGCGTGGCTCCGCGTAGTCATGCCCACAGTTGACCTTGTTCCTCTAACTAATCCATGCAGTGCAACAGGATTGCCACCCACCGCCTCAAACTGTAAGTATTATAATTGTCTCTCACATGCCCATGAGCATTGGCACTTGTAAAAGGTCGCTAAAGCTATTATTGTCTAGAGTCATTTATTTTTATCAATGAGTTTGACACGCGTCACTAGTTGTTACGGTATCATTTTGTTTACATAGATTCAATTAGTAATTTAGTGAACCTTAATGTTAAACAACCGTGAATATTTTTGTCAATATTTAAATGCAAATTGGGGCTTGCAATTTCAGGATTCACATGACTCTTATCTAGCTGCTTTGTGTTACGATTAATCTTTTGGAAGCCGGTAAAGGAAAAATATAATATACAATTTTCCTAGTGTAATAATTCTTGGCCTCCAGTTACATCTCTGGGTCGCCGAAAAAGTGTAGGAATAAAAAAAGATTGGATGAAACCTTGAGCCGCTAGCACAAGGTGAATAAGAACTTAAGAAGACATCGTACTCTTCAAGGCGATATGCTTTACGAACACTGTAGTTCTACAAACCCTTTCCTTCTTCCTGAACTGATCCCGTTTTGATTGAGTGCCATATTTGGACTAAAGCTATGATTAATTCTAACGTGTTCATTACTGATGCTATCGAAGTCGTAGGTTCCTAAACTGTTGGTATCTATCCACTTCCGATATACTGACATTTATGGAAACGTGGGTAATTGTAAACGTTTTAATGCTATACTGAAGATGGTATAGTAGCATCGCTAATGCTAATTCTATAACTAATAAAATGCGGAACCGAAGCCTATGGAAGATTAAATGGGCAGGTACTGGTTGCCACAAAACGGAATCATGCAAGTCACAGGACAGGTCTAAGCAGAAGTTAAAAATGAAGTAATGATCTATAAAGAGACTAGAAAGTAGGTACCTATATATTATGGTGCTTTGTTTGGGTTATTCCCTGAAGACCCCGATCTCTTAGGGCCCCGTCCCTGAAGACCCCGAATACGATAAATATGTCTACTTACATTTATTTTTATTCTTTTTTTCTGTTGTTTTCAATTTTTACGGTCTTCATAAAAAGTGCTCAAAGGGTATGGGCCACTATTCATACAAAATTTGGCCAACAGTGGACATATATGAAGACAACTGCAATTCATAGTTTATGAAATAATAAACCTATTACAGCTATTACAGGTTTATCTAAAAGTTGAAGGAAATGAGTAAATCAGTTTTAATTTTTATATTGCTAGAGTCAAAATGGCGGCTGTAGCACATCAAATTAGACAAACATTTTTTTATTCATTTGGTTAATCATTTTCTTCGTCGTTTAAAATTAGAACAGCGTCTAAAACATTATGTAAGTGACTTTTATTCATCAACAAAGTATCATTCAACATCAACATCTGTAGTAGTTTATTTACATATTTTTATTTTTGTTAGTTATGTATTGGTACAAATTAAATAGTTCTTACCTGCCGTGGATAAATCCATTCTTGTATCACAGATCACGGATTTCAGTAACTTCCAAAGAATGTCGTCTCTTTTGAGTAATATTTAAAGCACAATTATCACAGCGTTGGCTTCTGCGGGTCGAAATATGGTACATATACGAGTCGGTTTCCATCTGTCGGACACTGGAGTTATTCAAAGAAGTAGAAACAGAGTCCGAGATAGACCGGCCGGGATCATTGTCGTACATAGCAGATTCAGATTCATAGAAAATCGAGTGCAGAGTTTTAATATTATTTTTCCTAACTGTAACTGACGTGATATTATTTTAATAATTATTTCTAGTAATTACATATTAAGATTTTTAGTATAAATAATAATCTTGTCTACGGCATTGTCAACCTCTGGCCGTATCTAGACCAGTCCCTTTGAGTTTATGTCACAGAATAAGAATGTTTATGTTGAGAAACTGTTTTAACAATATTGACGACTTTTTATGTTTTTTGAAAAGACTGATTAAAAACTTTTACTTTTATTACTAATATTGATTATTGTTATAGTTGATTTTTGCATGTTTTGAGACTTAAAAGTTGATAATATAATACTTTAATAAGCATTTTTGATTTACATGTGATGTAAAAACAAAGTGTGACTAATTTTGCACGTTCAAGTTTATTTTAGAGTTATCTATTTAGTACGCTACATTAAAAAAAATACTTCAAAGAAATATTCCATGTAGAGTCCTTTTTCAAAACAGAAAATCAAAATACATACTATTTTCACACACTAGTTGCACATTAGTTTACATACTAGTTTCAGAAAATCAAAATAGTACTTATATATTTTGATTTTCTGTTTTGAAAAAGGAACTAAGTAGGTATTGTGATAAATTGATAATAACTAAAACCTGCGATTGCTAAGACAGTCTACATTGTATTCTCTAATTAAATATGATTTTTTCCTAACTAAAAGTTAAGTATTATAATTTTAGAAAACTAGTATAATAAAATTTTGTTTAACATATTCTGCTGATGGTAGTTTTAACTAAACTGACTTTTATTTAAATTTATCAAGATAAAAATAAATCGGGTGCCTCTGGTACGTGGCCCTCGGGATCGGGGTCGTCAGGGAATAATACCTTTGTTTGGTTATCAAAGCACTGTAAACATATCGACGTGCACTTTCGAGTGATAGATAAGTATATACTTTCGCTAGTTCACGGTTTGTTCAACTTCATAGCGACTAGGTACGCTATGAAGTTGAAGCCTCATGAACTAACATACGAAGAAAAATATCCAATTAGGCTGCTCAATCTATTAGCTTATCGAGATACAGAAGCTGTTCAAGCTGTGCCAGTACTAAAAGGTTTTTAAAAACGGCATAAACCTATATCTAAGAATGGATAAGAATATCAGGTTGTTTCCATTAGAAAACGGCACAAATGGGTTTGAAATTCATGCAGAACTGCTATTGGAAATTAATAGATAAATCATTATTGTGGAAGAACAAACATCGAAGTACAGGCCGTCTTCCAAGTCCTAAAGCGTAAGGCACTGTAAATTCAAGATAATCTTGATTTTCCTATATATGCACTGCACTTAATTGCCTTCGGAAGTGGTTTTCCGTCATATTATAATGGACGCCTGACGGTAATCAAAGCAAGAGCCCTCGTGTATATCATCCGGTTGTCTGTGTGCGTTGTATTCAGGAAACCCATGGACCATTTGATAATAAGTATAATGACAATGTTCCGTTGTTAAAGGTTTACAAAGGCAAATCACGCTTGAACTGGCTTCGACCGTTAAATACCTACTATTTCTATGTAGGTTCCCACTATAGGTACATTGATAAAATAATAATGACAACGATGTGATACTTTCCCAACTTTTTAGTTTTAATCCAATCACAACCAGTATTTAATTTTTTTTTTTCATATTTCGATTTTTTTCACGCATATCTATGAGCTATGTTTACCTTCATACTTCATACTCACGAAGGAAATATCACTTAGATACATACGTATCTATATAAACTATTTAGACACTTGTAAACCTTTCAAGTTTTTTTTTAAAATGGGGACTCAACAAATAGATAATATCTCCCGCTATTGGTGGTTCTAGAAGGCCTTGGCTCAACTTGTTTCTTGCTATAAAAAAGAAAATTAGCAGAAAGATAATAAACCTATTATGGAACCGGGTAACTCCTTCCGTTTGTCTTGGGTGGAGCGAGATGGAGTGTCAGACTTGTGTTCCTTCAGTTGCCCTTTATGTTACAGGGCTGCGGTAACTCTTTCGAATAATTTAGCAGAAACCTTTCAAAAATCTAAAGGTTCTATTGAAACTTGTTATGGTACTTTATTTGCTAAAAATCTTAATTTATTCTTTTGTTTTATTACAGAACTCACGCACGGCGAGGAATTTGGCTACGATGGAAGTATCGGTAAGTACTTACATTATCTAATAATGGTATGTATATCGAGGCTAACACGCGCAAAAACTTAGGCGGAATGTTAGCGGTCACTATTTGCTCTAATAAATTACTATTCGATTTTCGATTATCGCTGTTGTAAATCGACTTTTTTCAATATTCGGTCGTCGTGGACTCTTGGACTAACAGCCCTATTTATAAAAACGAATGACCATGTGATTTATTTCATTAAGTAGGTACGTCTACTGATTTAGCAGATTCCAAGTTCAAAATTTCAATAGAAATTAAAATAGTTTAAACTAAATATGATTAGTTTTTTTTTCCCTATGATTAATGTTATGGCTAGTCCTGTAGTAAATTAAGTGTTGTTTGTGATCTATGGAACTAGAGACGTAGAGATAGAAGAAACATTAAAAATATTTATTTGATTTTCTACCCCGGTAAAGTTATAGGAAATAGACTTCGTAGTGCACCTGTGGAGGCCGTGTTCACCACCTGCTACCATTAATTACCAGAATCAATTTCCTAACCCAATTTACGTTATGTACCTAAGCAGCAGCTGTGGTAGGCCCATCTATCGATAAATATGTTACTATACTATAAGTACCTACTATTTTTGTATACTGTTACACTCACAGAACAAAAAAGTACATAGAAGTGCCCCTACACTGGTTAAGCACGGGAACCAGTGTCGTCAAACTCACACATTTGCATATAAAATTGTCCATTACACACATAAAAAACAGTGATTTGATTGGCTACAAATTACAAACGGAACTTTTACAAATCATCTTCTTATTGCTTTCAAAAATTAAGTCTTATTACAACGAGTGAAAGTTGTTATTATTTGACATGACACAAACAATAAAGACGTTTTTCGTTCAAAAACTTTAAATAGACAAATTTACAACGAGTTCAGCTACTCAACGCTAGATGGCGCCGTAAACAATTCATGCTATTCTGAACGCTAGCGCCTTTGAAATAGATGTCATATTCCCGTGGACATGTAATCTCATTTGCTACTCAATTAGGGATGTAGATATATATCGATATTTAAATATTGATGTTACGTAATTTATTCGGGTGAGCAATGTAATAATTATTTAACATCATACAAATGCTTAATAATGGAAAAGGTTTATCTTTAAAATATCAATGTTAAAGAGGTATTAGTATGTTTTTATGTAAGGCTAGGGGGTAATCTTATTTTCATATAATCAAGTACAATGCGTTCCAAATAAGAATAGATCGATTGCCATTTTGTGACGTCACGTCATACTGTCAAATCGAAGAAATTAGGTAGGGTGAGCAAAACAAGAAATTTTTACAATTTAATTTATTTACGAATCGTGAACGATTAATATTATGTAATTATCTTCATTAACTATTATCTGCTGCCAGCGACTTCACCCGCCTGTAAGTAGAAAGTTATCCCGAGGGAACATACTTTCGTGACGTGGTCTACCCATGTACCAAGTTTTATTGAAATCCGTTCAGCCTTTCGAACGTGAAGAAGTAAAAGTAAGTGATTAGCAAACCGCACTTACTTCGGATGGATGCAGGTTACGTGTTGTTACAAACCTCGACATTTCTGTGCAATCTTAGTTAAATATTTATAAATTATACACGTGAACCATCCGACACAAATTTTGGATGATGGTGCCAGCCATGAAATGAAGAGTTAGAAATAAATAAAAATTATCGATACCAACCTACTTCACGGATGTGTCCCATCCCTAATTGAGTAGCGTCGAAGTTACTAGAATTTATGTTACGATTTTCCAGATGACGACCAAGTGCATTTAGACTTTGTTTCAATGAACATAAGGTTGTTTATAGTTTGCATTGAAGTCATAAAATGTGGAATTGTGATTAAAATCAAATATATTAAAAATTAACAAAGTTTAGTACTTACCGATAATACGATACACCTCCACAAGATACATTTTTTTTTCTGCTTTGGTTTTTGCAGGTCAAAACCGCACAATAAGGCATAATTTGTAATTATTCGGGTTTTTTTGATACAACCAATCGCGACAAGTATCTGACAGCGAATAAGCTAATTCTTGCACAGCTGTGCTTAATGTTGACACGCGTGCGATATCTGAGGGGCACTTCCCTACTTTTCTTTATTCCGTGGTTACACTATTTATTGTACTATTACTATGATGGAGTAGGTATTATGATACCAACATTGGCAACATTGATTGCTGGTAGCACAGATATACTATCATGAAAATTTTGCAGTATTAGTACACCTAGAGCAGACCAAAGAGAAATAAACCAGAGACTAAGTCATTGGAGCAGACCTACCCCTAACCCATTCTGATGAGCAATCCTGTGCTATAGTAGGTACATATATACAAGCAGTAGTGTAAGCCACTAATAATCTATTAACATACTTATATAAATTTAGTATAATATTTATATATCTGTTTATATAAAAATGAATCCCTATTTCTCTTGGTCACGCTATCACGCGTGAATGGCTGGACCGATTTCACTTTTTTTTTGTGTTTGATAATGTCAGGAGAAGGTTTTTAGGAAAGAAAAAAATTAAAAAAATGGTAGTAGGGTAGAGTAGGGTAGAGTATGGTAGCATATATTCATATTAGCATAGCATATTCAGCCTTTTAATATTCCCACTGCTGGGACTCAGGCCTCCTCTCTCTAGGAGAGGGAATGGGCCGTAATCCACCACGCGGGCCCAGTGCGGGTTGGTGGTTGTCACATGTCTTCGAATTTTTGGTTCTAGGACATGCCGGTTTCCTCACGATGTTTTCCTTCACCGTTTTGAGAGCAGTGGTGATGAAATAAATTACACAAAGTAATGCGCCTGGCTGGGTTTGAACCCGCGACCTACAATTCGTAAGTCGGGGCCGTTACCACTCGGCCACCACTGCTCCTCCACTCGGCCACCACTGCTCCTAGTAGAGTATGGTAGAGTAGGGTAGATTAGGGTAGAGTAAGGTAAAGTTGGATAGAGCAGAATAGATAGTCAGTTCAAGTCAGTTGACGGGAGCGAAGCCGCGGGCAAAAGCTAGTGTTTAATGAAACAATGAATTCATGAATAGTCATGATTTAACTTAAATACTGACTTAGCAGATCTGTGTTATATCAGTGTTACTGTAAGAATAGATGTTCCTCAAGCGACAGTCAGGTATGGGCTATACGTAACTCCCCAGGACCCGTGGGCTTGCCTGGGAAAGCCTGGGTCCTGATCATGGAGGGCCTGGACTAAGAGGGCTCTGAGAGTCGCAGAGCGATTTCCGTCCACAGTAGGCGTGAGCTTGCTTACGATGAGCAATGAGAACCTCGACATTCGCCCGTTCAGTAAGGACCAGGCCCGAGTCGATGACGTGTCGTGTTGTAGGTATGCGTTCCTCGAAGAAATGTCAGCAAAACTGAAGGGGTCCAGTAAGACAGATGCCTGCTAGGACTGCGCGAGAACGTTTGAAAGAGTGACTGTAGCGCTAGAACGCAAAATGCAACTGAAGATCATAGTTCCACCCTAGAGTGAGAGAAGTTGCATTGAATGATTTTTCACCTCAAAAAAAATATGTTTTTTTTTAACAGTTGTTTTGACTCTAAATCCCGATTTGTTTTACCATGTGTCCCGATTTTAATGCACAAGTCTGAGACCATGTGTTTTCGTGGCCCACCGGGAACGCGCCACCACCGGGTTCCCAAATAACGGTAGAAGGGGTTCACATTGGCATCGAGTCGACGATGAAGTCCTGGGAGTCGTCCTCGACAGCCGTTGGATTTTCGAGGAGCACTTCCGATCGTCTCGCTCTCAAACTAGATCGGACTGGGACTGAAGAGGCTTCTGCCCAACCTAGGGGGTCCAGACGCCTCCTGCCGGAGGCTCAACGCTGGTATCGTTCGGTCCATGGCCCTTTACGGGGCGCCGGTATGGGCGTCGTCGATGTGAAAGCGACTGTCGGCCAAAATGAACGCACGATAGAGGGTCATGGCCATCCGGATGGTGCAGGGATACCGCACCGTTTTCCGCGAAGCGGCGAGCTTCCTTGCTGGCCTGCCACCATGGGATTTTGAGGCAACAGTCCTTGCAAGCATGCACGATTTGCGCGTGGAGATGCAACGCCGGATCTCATGGCGGAATGGCGGACAGAATTCTGGCGGGCTCACATGGCGGAATGGCGGGCTCACATGGCGGAATGGTGACAGCGACTGTCGCAACCAAGTGCTGAGCACGCCATAATCATGGCGGTAAGTCCCCTCTCTGAGGAGTGGCTGGAAAGACGTCGCGGTGTCTTCAACTGTTCGGGGAGTTCCTGCACCGGATCCCGCTGTCACACCACCCGGAAGACACGATGGGAGGTGTGCCCCGCTTCGGCTTGGTGGCGATCGACAGCAACAACCTCTTGCGCCGGGCCCTGGTACGGGCCATGGACCGCAGCGAGGGAGAATGGTAAGCGGTCGCCTCCTTCTGCGAAGCAGTAATGCTGGCGAAGGAGGCGGCCGCATGCGTGAGGGAACTGACTTCCTCACGCCCCAGCCACTGGGATCCTGACCCTGACTTCCAGCCACCGTAAGCGTGGGCTTGTGGACGGCGAGCAATGGGTAACTTGCCGTCCTGCCGTCCGGTAACCATCCGGACCGAGGCCAAGTGGACAGCGCGTAATGTTCCACGCACGCCTCAAGATCTCAGGAAAACCGTAGGGTCCCAGCAGATTCGAAGCCTACTGGGGCCATGAGGTCGCTTCTGAAAGGAAAACCCGGGCTCCTGGGACACAAGGCAAAGAAGGAACATAGGAGTGGTTTTTAGTTAGTAACAGTCTGACACGCCCTCCCACTCCGCCTTAAAGCGGATTCGGCGGAGTCATTGGATGATTTTCCACCTAAAAAAAAAAGAAAAAAGGCCTTACGTCACTGTAATTGCTTTATAATAATTAGCACATGATGTTAATTAAATATCGACCATGCTTTTGATTTCTCTTTCAACGTAGGCCGCAAAACCTAGTTAGCGAGGCTGTTTCTAGATATAGATCATGTGCCTAACTTGATTCTTGCTATTAGGTACAAAAAAACCAATAGGAGAAACACAATAAGACCCTAACCGGGTAACTCCTCGCGCTCGGCCCGGGTGGAACGAGAGGGAGTGTCAGACTTTTATTGACTAAAGCCCACCTGTGTATCTTCAGATGCCCTTTGCGTTCCAGGGCCGTGGTGACTTTTTCAAACAATCCCGTAGCCCTAGGTTAGGTCACTATAGAACTTGTACACATTGGTTTTACCAAAAACAATTATGTAGGTACTAATTACATACTTCCATTAGCTTCCACTATGGTTTTTATGGCGTACTCAAATTAACTACGTCTAATATTGCTGAATTATTCGTGAATAGGATGCATTTGACAAGGCTAGGTATATTTAATTAAAGCTTGGTAAGTAATTAAATATGCTTGTGTTTATAGATTAGATTACAGATCTAAAATACCGCGCAGTTTACAGTTTTTATGTGGTTTTACCGATTTAGTTTAGTTCTAAATATAAAAATGCCATTGCATTGCGTGTGCTTTTAGATCAGATATCTAATTGTTTTGAAAGTTATCGCACTGCTTGAATGAAGGCTATGTGATTTGCGTGTAAAAAAACGTAACAGAATAGAACATTTTTTGCTGGTACAAAACTAGGGTGTACGCAACACGTGCCTGATAGAAGCAACAAAAAATATCTTAAAATATAGGTCTCACAATCTAAAGCGATGTTTTCTTTGTAGGTCCTGAATACTGGGGCGAGAGGTATCGAGAATGCGCGGGGAAGCATCAGAGTCCCATTAACATCAACGTGCTGCGAGTGAAGCAGGTCACGCTACCCGACCTTGTGCTGATCGGCTTCGACGACTCCATTGATGATGTGCACGTCACCAACAATGGACACACTGGTAAGGTTTCACACATGGAGGTGTTAAGACATAGGTATACTTACACACAACGAAATACACCATTGTGCTGATGTATAAATATGGTTCCCAGCAGTGAATAAGCAAACACTGTTACACTGTGGATGTCGTACAAGGCAAGTGAAGGCTACACTATTAACGTAAGCATCTAGCACACATTGTTTAATTGGAAGACTTAAAGTAACAAGTGCATGGGAAACTGTATCCTTATACTTATGACCCATAGCCGGGTTGCTGGGGTGCTCCACGAGGGAGGATCTAACGTACGAGTGTTGCCGTCGTACGAATTCACGGGGCATTTGCGGGGTCTTTACGTAAATAGTAAATAGGTTACCTACTTCTAGGCAAGCGTGCTCCATCGTCGACCACTGCATCATCGTTTATCATCAGGTGAAATAGTGGCCAAACGCAATTCTATACAAATAAAAATAAAATCTAATTATTTCTTTTGCAAGGCTTATCGCCCAGATATGATTATGTTGACATCTGGTTTTGTATTTCTTCTGGCTCTTCCATATTGTGGCTAGCCGCGAAACCCGCTTTTAAACGAGTTGATGCATAACTAACAGTCTATGGCAAAGGAATCAAGCTTTTGTCACATAATTGATGAATTGGTTATCAAATGTATTGTGATGTAAATGCCTGATTGCAATTTACCCAGTTCACGTTTATTGAAGCTACCGCCTATCACAGTTCATTGTTGAAATCCTGGGTAACCTTTGCTGTGACGGAAATCAGAGCTGTTGGATCCTTTTTCTCGATTATATGTTACTACTAGACATTTAATTTCAGAAAAAAATTACTTATACAAGTTTCGATAGAACATGGTAAAGATCTACAAAGTTATTGCAGGCATAGGACGACGATTTCTCTCAACTGATTTCTATTGAATCGTTTTCTTATAACTTTTTTTTTATTGATTTTAAAATTAGCGTGTAAATAGTATTATTGATATAGATAAGCGATGTTCACGCCTATCACGGTTCAAGTTTTAATAGGTCAAGGATCGAAACAAGTTTACGAAACTTTTTTTTATTAGGTAAGTAGTATAGCAAAGAAGTCTTCGATATCAGTAGTAGAACGCTGCATCAATATCAATCCATAAATAAAAAAGTTATTCCCGGTACCCGAATTGATGACGCCAATAACATGGATTTTGAACATTTATGAAGATATCGGTAGGTACGTAGGTATATCAGGGAGTACTGTAGGTACAATACGTACCCCTTCAGAGCGACCCGGCCGTGATGTTATGTTAAAAATAATTCCGAAAAATTTGCTATGTATCGTTTATTGAAGAGTTCCGTGGTCTATCTCCTATTTTCATCTGATCGTTATAAAAAAAAACAAAAAAAAAATCATCAAAATCAGTTAACATTTAGGTAGCGAAGATATTGCAGAACAAAATACAAAAAAAAACTAACAAATTGAGGACCTCCTACTATTTTTAAGTCGGTTAATAACGGGCATTTCACGCTTATGAAATGTTTTGAATTAATTGCTGCTTTATGCGATTTACGCAACTTAAACAAAATTGTGTTCTATTTCACAGTTTTGATTGAGGTGAAAAACGAGCCTCATCCTCGAGTGAGAGGAGGCCCCCTCGACGGTGACTACATATTTAGTCAGATGCACTTCCACTGGGGGGACAATGACACCTTCGGCTCCGAAGATAAGATTAACCATAGAAGGTGAGATCATTATTTACAAACAATATTAACAGATTATCGGTTCAGAAATACCTACCAGTTCTTTACAAATAAGGATTGATTGTAATTTGTACAAAATATTGAGGGAAAAAATATTATTTTATTACCTTGTTTAAACAAACGAAAGGTGGTACTTTGGTGCATTGCATCGTGATTTTGTCAGTTTTACGATTATTGCACTCCATTTATGGGATCATTTCAACATACAAAGTGTGTTAATCGTGTTATTGACTTTTGTTCTTGTATTTTTCAGTTTCCCAATGGAGCTGCACATGGTGTTCTTCAAAGAGGAGTACGGGTCAGCAATCGAGGCTGTGAAACATTCGGACGGCCTGACAGTGCTGGCGTTCTTTTATGAGGTGCGTAACTTTGTACATAGGTAGTATATTATCACATGTCCCATATCTTCGAATTTTTGGTTCTAGGACCGTTTTGAGAGCAGTGCACAAAGTACCTAATGCACCGGGCTGGGTTTGAACCCGAGACCTATAGCTCGTAAGTCGAGGCCCTTACCACACGGCCACCTGCATGCTCGGTCTCCACTGTTCGTTTTACACAATTATTATTACCTACTGCTTATTTAAATTTGATCAGGAGAGCAGGTAGTAATAGTAGGTACTACAACTATGGTGTTAGGTGTTGGCCAATTTTACTTCGCGCCGAAACTGAAATGCAATTCTATTATTGTTCACATAATGTAGTAATATTTTCATTACGGGTCAAAGGATTCGCAAGTTTAGATATATATAAAAAAATACAATCAATGTATCCTGGCAACACCATCGCGTCTAGATGTCACTTATTTTTTTTGCGGTAAAAGTTTCGCATGGAAAAAACTTTATCCTATCTAATTATTCATTTAAGATACATGGAATAGTATTTTTTTAGCAATTTAACAAAATCCCAAGTGATACATCTTATTATTCATTTATAATACATGAAATAGTTCCTTCTTTAGCAAAATAACAAAATTTCAAGTGATAACCTATAAAGTGTATTGTGCAATAACGAATTTCAGTGTCGAATTTAAGCCTTGAATCTACAATCACACAGGATGAAGAACCGATATCCAGCAAAAGCCAAAGCAATAAGTTGCTCAATCTTCAATCAGGGTACGAGATACCATTAGCGAAGTTGTTTTTGCACGCTAACTGATTGGAAGCTGCCAGACTGGTACGTGATGCTCTTAGCGGCTTATTCTACGTTGCTAGTCTGAAAAGGCCTCTGAAACCTGTCATCGAGGACGCGATCCTCATCGGGCAATGGCGGAGGCACTAAGTGATCATAGCGAGTGCTGTTTTTCGGACTTGCGAGTCCGAGGCCTTGTTCAATATTCAATCAGGGTACGAGATACCATTGGCGACGTTAATTTTTACGCGCCAACTGATTGTAAGCTACCAGACCAGTACGCGATACTCTTGGCTTCGTTACTCTACGTTGCTAATCTGGTATGCATCTGTTATAGCAGGTGAGTCCCATTCATTTATAATCCAAAGAACAAAAATGGCAAAAAGACTAAGTTCGACGTGCTCCACTTTATCAGTGCCTATAAAGGTCACGAGAAGGCCAAGTTCATACTACCCATCTGTGTATTATTAATTCGTGTAAAAACAGTACACCACCTATGTGTAGATCGCTACAAAACATTCAAACTCCTTTAGTGAATACGAGATATTCCAAACCACCATAAGGTGGCAAGTTATACTGCCTAATATGTAAATTATAAACTTTCCAAAGTAATGCTAAAGAATACGAGATATTCCAAACTGTCATAAGTTAATCCAATGTACCTAGCCGGATTGCCGGTAGATACCCACCTGTGTCCAGTTGTTGGACTAGAAGCCAACCCAAAACCATGGGAGAAGGCAAGGCAGAATTATTGACACCCTCACCGGCTACAATGCTGGTGGAAAATACTGCCATAGTGCGAGCATAACAGTGGCCGATTATCAAACCTATTTTTTGCTGAGTTAAATAGTAAAGACCTATTCAATAGAAATATTATTATTTCCTTATGGTTATGTTGTACACTGACCTGCAATATATTCAAAATAATAAAAACAAAAACAAACCATGGAACACGAGATGTTCACAATGATATATATCTAAGCACTAAGTGACATGAATACTTCATCAACAATTTACAAATGATATGTTCACTTATAGCAACAAATATCAGTAAGTGTTGATTATGATATGACTCCATGTAATAATATCTATGGAAAATCTTGATATAATTTAAACGGATTAAATTCATAGGTACAGCATATCATTCCACATCCTCAGTATTTAAGCTTATAGTAAAAACCTTGCTCAAAGAGCATGTAAGCTAACTTTTAAGGAACCAAAACCTAAGGAAATCGCAGGTTAAGTCCTCTGCTGATACCAGCAGTCCTGAATAAAATTATAAGGTTCTAAAGTTTCAATACCAGAATTACAGGAACTCCTCACAGGCTCGAAGAACCCGTGCACCAGCACCTTGGAATACTTGATGTATGACACCAATGCCACAATTGGTGTGGCCACCCGCTGGGCTGAGCGGTTTGAGGAAGCTACCATTGATTTTAAGAAGAAGTAACTTCTCACTGTTGAAAGCAGAAGGGAATAATATTGACGGGCAAAACCACCAGCCCTACTTACTTATAATCACCCCAAGGGAGTAAGTCAGCAATAAACTTATAATGATATACAACAACTAAATAATGAAATATGTGCTGATATATTTGTAAATAGTTGTTAGAACAAAATGGTATGAGGTATCTACCTTACTCGTACTTAATGTCTAAATCACTCAATAAACTAAAAATTCAATATAAATGAATGTCAAATTACACAAACCGTGTACGCCTGCTATTGACATAATTGCACAGAACTAAACCTAAATTCAAATCTTTTGTAAAAACTTACCTGGTTGGTGCTCCTAATAAATGAATAAACAGGGAAATCTTTGTTGTAACAAAACAGAAATAACAAGATTCAGATTTAATTTGATCTGCACTGATATAACATTTCCAGTAGCAATTGTCTTATATTGACAATATTTTCTGTGTTCAAATCAAATATTGTATGGAGGGAAATTGCCTTATTATAGGGAATACCTAGGAACAAGCTTCCCATGACTAGACAACTGGCCTTGTCATGGAAACATTACTTCTGATGCATTTGGCACATAAGAGCTCTCATGCCACGGGACACAAAAAGTGTGCACCAAAGCAACTTGTTTCACAAAGGACTCACTTCTATGACAATCAAAAAATCTCACTGCGCTTAATAGAAAAATTACTTTGCAGTATACATGACTCCTGAACTTAAAAATTTAACATAAAAGTAGACAACTATCTACCACTTGGTAAAGAAATGTAATGTTAGATTTTATGTTAGATCATTCAGACATTCCCAAAACATGCATGGCATACCCACCAATTTTGGAACAGGGATGGTTTGCTGAACACAGTTTAATATCATGCCTATAAGCCTATATGTACCTAATGTACCTATCCTATAAGTCATATGGTGAAATTATGGCTTCTCTCTACTTTGTTAGGTTGTCACTGTCAAACAGTGTCAGAAATGCAATAGACAACTTTGTCTACGGTGCAGCTAAAACCCGGTCCACACATGACCTACAGTAAAACTAGTCTTTTCTTTGGCTGATACTTTTAAATTTATTTCATGTTTATCCAGGTAGAATAAACATATCTTATCTCCTCTTTATTCTCTAAAATAGCTAAGTGGGACTGAATGTTCAAAATACACTTACTTAATTGAGGCAATGAATTACCCCATTTGAATTACTAGTATCATCAAAACTATAAGTACTTAACTTACCAATACAAAAGTAAAATTGCATTGAAACAAAAAGGGGGGGGGGGTGTATGCTGGGGACCAACTAGTGCAACAGGTCCTCGTGAAAAGTCAGTGACCATACAACTTCTCTAGGTATCTAGTCCCTAGCAGGAAGTTCATTTCATCGACATGACATAAACCCCTCCCTCAAGAAACAAAGTTTCTCGTTACATATAACATAAACTGTGACACAAAAATACTACTATGATGACAGAGAAAGACAATCGCATTAACTTCCATTTCGGGAGGCACAAAAAAATGACATAAAATGGTCTTCATAAGTATAAAATAATTGTATTTACATATATTTAGATAGACCCATATGCATATACATACAGGTATATACAAGTATACACATACATGCTGAAATAAACGTTAGTATACTAGCTGTATCATGCAGTAGAAAAAAAAAAAAAAAAAAAAAAAAAAAAAAAAAAATTGTAATACTTAATAAAAAAAATATTAATAATAATAATAATTTAATATAATAAAATATAATTTATATGTTATGTTAAATGAACAAACGGAATAATAATAATAAAATCGATAAGCTAGACTTCCATACCAGTCACCTACAATGTCAACACAAATATAACTTAGATGTGAATAGATACTTATCGTTTGAAACGAAAATGATGAATGTGATAATATATAATGCATGTACCTAATTGCATTGCCTAATGCAAGGCTAATTATATGATGCATGTAATGTAATTACATTACCCCCAGTGACATTTAAAACATCACTATGGTATGATAAAAACAACTAATGAGATTATTCTGCTTCAATAGATTTCAACAAATTGTCTTTGTGTTAAGTGGGAACAGCAGTATTATAAAACCAAAGTAACTTTTTGTCTGATTACATTTAGTAATAATGACCTTGTAATATAGCCGACATCAACGGCTAGGTACAGGGGCGCTGGCTTTTAGAAAACCCCATGGGTGCTCATGCTCATTTGATGGACTCGAAAAAGTGGCGAAGTGTGAGAAGAAAAATGCACACTGATCAACCGACAAATAAATAAATGTCCTACTTACATACTGCGTACCTAATTACTAATTATGTTCGATAAAAATATAAAATGAAATCATTTTATAAAAATGAAACTAGTTTTTAGTATCAAGAAATATTATAATGTAACCGTAACCTAAAAGGCGATTACTTATCTGTTTCTTGATGTCTATTCTCAGGGGTGCTCGGCACCCACTGTTTATTTCTCATAATCGGCGCCCCTGGCAAGGTACATATAACGATGATGTACAAATAACCAAGTAAGTACTAAAATATACTGAGAGTAATGATATAATATTTCTAAAATAAGCTAGTAAGTCATAAGTGACTTTCATTAAGAATAATCCAATTAATTACAATACACGTCTCACACCGTGGTATTATAACTGCCCCTGTTGAAGATAACATGCTTCTCATCTAAATCAGTTGCCTATCAATGAATCAAATATATTTTTACAATACGAGAATACTTGTCACACAATACTTTAAAAAAAATGAACGGATAGTCTAGTCAACACCTTGGGACACTCCCAGCAAGAACGTATGACTGTAGTGACAAAAAAACCTTAGGGAAAACTGAAATCAACTCATATCTTACTATAAAAAGAAACCGCACTTGAGTTGATAGTACCAGTACTAACAATAGCGTAACAATTAATTATTGCAGCAAACTCTAAACATCTACATTATGTGAACAATAATAGAATTGCATTTCAGTTTCGGCGCGAAGTAAAATTGGGAATCAAACGAGCTTACCTGTTAAGCGAAGTCTTGATTCTAATTTTATGAGCGCCGAAACTGAAATGCAATCACCCACCCACCACTAGTTAATAGCCCCAAAGCTGCAATAATTAACCTACCTAACTCACAGTTATCCTTACAGGGAAATAGTGAATGTAAGTATGCGGTAACAAGTCTGTCCAAAAGACAGCTTGTTCCTTGTCCTATAATCTCTAAAGTAAGTGACATCTAGACGCGATGGTGTTGCCAGGATACATTGATTGTATTTTTTTATATATATCTAAACTTGCGAATCCTTTGACCCGTAATGAAAATATTACTACATTATGTGAACAATAATAGAATTGCATTTCAGTTTCGGCGCTCATAAAATTAGAATCAAGACTTCGCTTAACAGGTAAGCTCGTTTGATTCCCAATTTTATATCCTAGAATATCAATACCTACACTGTTCAATGCACTGCAGCACTGTGCGTTATGGATGCTAATGCCACTCTAAAATTATACATAGATACGACCACGGATATCTATGGATACGATTTAGGTCCCGTGAGTTTACTAATAAGAGCAACTTATCGCCACACGTATGTGCAAATTAATAGCATTGATCGATAGCAGTACGGTGACTGCCAAATGTGATGATATGATAATAGCCAAATAAGTATACCTACCTAATGTATTTCATGTCTTATTCATCACGTTTGGCAATCAGCCGCACGTCGGCTCTTTTGCATTCAACAAATCAAAATTAGATGCTTGACATAATCAGGTTTGTGATGTTCCCACGGCTGGGGCCATTTTGTGTGAGGGACACAGACACGCACGCAGACCCAGTGCGGGTTGGTGGATATCATGTATCTTCAAACTTTCATTTCAGAACGTTTCCTAAACGATGTTTTCCTTCACCGTTTCGAAAACAATATAAGATGCTTACGATTGTTATCACATTCATTTTTTCAGCTCAGCTGATAGGAAACGAGCTAAATATAGCACGCAGTTCTCTTTTGCACTTTTTGTGGACCTCATAGCGCGTTCAACCGTAATTTTAGAATAGAACATACCTAATCACTTTCGAGCGTTGGCCCGTAGCCGTGACTTCCGATTCCGAAGTCACGGTCAATGTTGGAAAGTGAATGAGAGTTACGGTATGGTAGTTCTGTTTCGAGCCCTAAATCCTTCTGTTTGAGAAGATCGCTTTGTTTTGTTGGCAAATTCTGCCACTGTCACGAATGTTTTTTTTTATGGAATCGTCGGCGTCGGCGAGATACACAATACTATCTTTTCTCTACACTATCCTGCATAATCCTAATGCTCCTCAATACCTTCGTGAACGCTTTGAGTATCTCGTCCCAGGGGTAAACTCTATCGCACTACCTCTTCTCTTCTCCTTCGTACGCATCACAATTTCAGCCGCTATGGCGCATGGCGGTTCCTTTTCTGTAACTGCAGTATAAGCATATACTGCAGTTACAGGTCTCAGGAACTCTCTGCCACACTCCCTTCGCGATAGCCCTTCTCTGGATGTCTTCAAGAGGAACCATAATGAGCACTTCCTTTCATTATTGACATAATATTAGTATGTATGTATATTATAATTATATATTAGTTTATGTATACCCTCGAATGTGTTCTTTCTCTGTAGGTAACTCGAAGGTTTGCTGGCAAAAAACTCATTGTTGAGTTAAGCTCGCCTTTGTACATAAACTGTATAATGTATCACCGTGTACTATGTATGTTTTTGTGTACAATAAAGAGTTAAGAAGAGTAGGTATGTTAGCCGGAGTTATATCTACCTAATATTGAAACGTAGGTCCGGATGATAGTTGTTTTTGAGATTAATATAATCGATAAGCGTGAGCGTTGTTTTGTTTTTTGTAACTGATGAGACAATACGAACCTTGGGCGGCAGATTATCGTCACCAAGCATCACAATTGAAAATTCGTCTCACCTTGATAGGAAAACAACGTTTAATTTGCCTATTAGAAGATACGCTTAAGAAATCCTTCCGAAATCTAACTTCGACACTAACTAGACAGATAGATACGACGGATTAATAACAAAATCTTGTGAACTATAAAACCTAAAAACTGGACGTTTGAGAAGTAGGTATAGATTGCTTCTAGGCAATCCTGCTCCATCGTCAGCCACATCATCGCTTACCATCAGGTAAGATAGTGGTCAAACGCTAGCCTACACATAATTAAAAAAAGTAGGTACCTCTACTTACCTAATTGGAAATTTAAGAAGATTATTGCATTATCCGTACCTAAAATCATAATTGCAATTGTACAAGAGAGCCATTCTAAGACATATATTTTGCATACAAAATGCACTATTTGAATTATAACAAACTTCCGACGGCCGACTCGACTCAAGACATAAATGTGGCCTAAGGTGCGATAGGTAGATAGGTACCTATAAGTATCAAATTACAATCGAACCCGGAGCCAAACGCTGCAGTCGCGTTTGCGACCGATAGACCCCCCCTAGTTGCAAGAAAGCTATGAAGCTACGTCAGCACTAACTGAAAATTTTACCATTCCAGTTAGACCGTCACCAGCATCCAGCCTACGACGAAATAACCTTAGCACTCGTCAACGTCACCGAGCCCCACACCAGCGTGGTCATGAGCCATCCTTTCTCTTTCCTCAACATCTTGCCATATGACCTGAAGAGATATTTTACCTACAAAGGATCGTTGACCACGCCGCCATGCTCCGAAGTCGTTATCTGGCTCGACTTCGAACAACCAATCAGGCTAACGCATGAACAGGTAATGGCATACTGAATTTTGTTGGTTTGTACCTATAATTATCTCTACAGAAGACCATGTTCATATAGATACTTACGTCATCCATAGGAAATCTTAAAGCATAGATGATACACTATATAATACTTAGCTAGCTTAAAGCACGTAGGGGCCCAGCAGAGTCGAAGCCTACTGGGCCCAAGGGTCTGATTCTGAAAGAAAGACTCGGCCCTGGTAGGCAACGAAGCAACAGAAGTGGGTTTTTAGTCAATAAAAGTCTGACGCAATCTCCTGCTCCGCCCAAGGACGGGGGATTTTGAAGATTTTCCCACCTGGCTTAAAGCATCGGCCCACGAATTTGGTTCGCTTCCGAACCAAATCAATCCATCTGTATAGAGCAGTCCGGCAGCCATAATTTTATTGTTATATGAGTCCATGTAGGTTTGCTAGCGGACGGTCTGCAGTCGTCTATTGAGAGAACATTCATAGAGATCTGCATCTCTATGAATACCACTTTCATACGCTCGAATTTGGTTCTCTAGAAGATCAGTACAATGCTGCCATTGTAATGATCTTCTAGATAAATTCTATGGGATGAATTGACCACCAGGTTTAAACACGTAATTGAAAACTATCACTTCACCATTGCTTTGTTTAATAGGTGCATGCATTGTCACCATTACATTATAAACAGTAGTAATGCAATTTTATTGCCACCATATCCCCCATGGACTATCGTGTGGTGCAAATAGTAAACTGTTGAGTAATTTACATTCTGTTCAACAGCACACTTTGTCAGTGGGCAATTTATGCAGTATAAGTATACTTAAGGGAATACTGAGGTGTAAATTATGTGACGGTTGTATAACTAGTATGTTCAAACAGTCAGGAGTCACGTGGCACATGCTCATTACACACATTTATGTTCACAGATAGAGGCATTCAGAGAGATAAGATCTGCACATGGAAAGATTACGCACAACTTCAGGCCCATACAGCCAATCGGTGATAGAGTTGTCTTCTACAATATTGACAACAACTATTATGTCTACAATGAGATCGAAGACCATGAAGAAACGACAACTCTGAGACCGTCAAGGAGAAAAAAGGGTCGCAACGATGCTCATAGTTTAGTTCCTGCAGTGTATACAATCAGCTTTACTCTAATGATGTTGTTCAGCTTGTGATAATCCTTATAGACCTTTGTTTACTCAGCCACATTATGGCATATTTTGTTATTGTTAGAATTCGTATAGAGTAGTTGGATTTTGTTATTTAACAATGTCACTAATTTAATATCTGTTGCATGTTAGTGTCTGTTGTATGAGGATTAACTGCGCTTTAAGAAAAGATTTATTTATAATAATAATTAATAATGAACTAAGTACTCCACATATATTTATGTAAAATATAAGTAAATATATGCTTAAATATTTATTATTAGAACTGGAAGTTTGTGTTGATTAGATGTGAATGGGTAGCTACAATCTGTTTTCATCTTAATGCTTCCCAGATTTAGAGCACTGTGTATTTGTTAGAGAATTGAAAATGAAGTGAAATACGTTATTGGCCAGTCACCATTAACACTACATAAGTATTGTATTCAAACACACAACTTTTCAACTAATGGCTGCCAAGTCAATTGTTACCACCCAGAATACAGGACATCCCTTATTTACCCCTAGTTTAAGTCTACAATACACAATTAGTAAATTTTTAACATAAATTTTGATGACTGAGATAGTTAATTTTGTTTATTACAAGGAATATACAAATGTACACTATTTATTGTATTCTGTGATATTAAACTAATTTCTAGTGTGAAATTGAAAGTTCTGTGCAATAAATTTCACTTATAAAATTCATCAAGTTGTTTTTCTTTTAAATCCTAAACATTTGTTTGATCTTAAAAAAGTTTTCTGTACTTAAAATCTGGTCTTAATAATATCAAGTAAACCAACCACCTAATATGATATTTTCTTCTTCCTGCCCTTGTCCCATATTACTTGGGGTTGGCGCAACACATTTTTTTCTTCCATTCTGTCCTGTCACCCGTCACTGTACTATCACTAACTCCCTTTACTTTCATTTTACTCCTCACACAATCTATCCATCTTTCCTTTGGCCCTCCCTCCCCATCGATCGAAATGTATACTCAGAACACTTTTAGTAATATGCGCTTCATCCCTCCTCTTCACATGATCATACCAAGACATCCGATTTCCTTTCAACTTTTCAGTCTCTGGCGCCACTTTCAAACTTCCTCTAATATACTCATTTATCACTTTATCCATTCTCGTCACACCACACATCAATCTCAACATTCTCATCTCCACTACATGCAATCTTTTTTCATCCATCTTTTTCACAGCCCAACATTCTAATCCATACAGTATGACAGGTCTTATCACGGACTTGTAAATTCTACGCGGGGCTATATACATCTATACTTGCGGGGCATCCGTGGGTCACAAGTTGTTCCCGTGACCTGTAGCCATTTCATCCATCCTGCGTTGGTCCGATTTGTTACCTGACCATCCCCTTAGACGAGCGACCCAAGGTACCGAAAGTCGGAACATATCGGTATGGGCGTTCCGGCGAGAGCTAAAGGCAGCGGATTGGAGAGACCGCCGAAATCGCAGAACAAGTACTCTGTTTTGGTGCTATCCAATTTCAGGCCAACACTCTCCAATTTGTGCCACCACACCTCCAATCTGTTCTGGACCTCTAGGCCACTTTCGGCAACCAGCACAATGTCATCGGCAAACAGCATACACCAGGGAACCTCTTCCTGAATGCCCGACGTCAGAGCGTCCATTATCATCATGAAGAGGTAAGGGCTGAGAGCCGACCCTTGATGTAAACCGACAGCCACAATGAAGCTTCCAGTGGTGCCCACTGTGGACCGGGCATGGGTACAGCATTGACTGTACATCGCTCGGATCAACTGTACATACTTCCCAGGCACACCTTTCTCCTTAAGGGCCCACCACAGAACCTCACGAGGTATGCCTCGTATGCCTCTTCGAGGTCAACGAATACCATGTGTAAGTTTTTATGCGCTACCTACCGCTACCTCTGTATTTCTCGCACAGCTGGCGTATAGCGAAAATGGCAACTTAATATAATATTTCATAAAATAAAAAAAATATTTGTTCCTTATTATTTTTACTTATACAAATCTTATACTTAAATTATTGTTCATACCTATAAATGTATTCAAATTTTTTTAATCATCTTCAGTGGCTCTGTTATCAGTCATAGTAACCATGGCTCCCAAGTTATCTTCATTACCCTGTTTTAGTCTCTCCCAAATCAATTCAGCTATTGCCTTCTGTGTTCTTCTCTCTAGTTTCTCTAACTTTTTAGCTACATCTCTTTTGAGATCCCAGTCTGGTTTCCGTGGCGCTAAGCTCGAAATGTCCAGGTCTTGTAAAACTATCTGTAATTGTAGAAATGAATATCATTACTTAATATTATTAATTATATTTTTTAAAGAATGTACGAGTATCTTGCATACGAGAAAATAATAGGGTTTCAATTACGTAGCACTAGCATCAAATACCAGGTCGAATTCGCCAGTGAAATTCCAGCCACTAGACATTTCAGCTTTGTATCTAGGATGGCCTGGGAGGCCCTGGTTCAGGCTATGGTTCGGAGCGAGGAGGAATGGCAGGCGGTCGCCTCCTTCTACGAAGCAGTAATGCTAGCGAAGGAGGAGGCAGCACGCGTGAGGGAACGAAGGTCCTCACGCACTAGCCGCCGTAATTCCGACCCCGACTACCAGCCACGGTAGACGCGGGCTTGCGGACGTTGAGCACTGGGTAGCTCGTCGTCCGGCTGTTCGGTAATTAACCGGACCGAGCCCAGTCGTCAACAGCGCGTAGTGATCGTCGCGCTCCTTAAAGAGATGTCAGCAAACCGTAGGGGCCCAGCAGGGCCGATGCCCGCTACCTAGGACCGCGGAGAATTTCTGAAAGGGAAACCTGTAGTCCTAGAACGCAAAGGGTAATTGAAGGATACAGGTGTGGTTTTAGTCAGTAAAAGTCTGACACGCCCTCTAGCTCCACCCAGAGCGCGAGAAGTCATTTGGATGATTTCCCACCTTAAAAAAAAAACCCCTGCATTTCTCCAAGCAAGAGTTTGTCTGGAAGGCTGACAAGTTAGAAATGATAAGAAACACTTCTGTGTTCTTCAGTAATAGCTGGTGTCATTTACCTTCTCTTTTCCAGCTTCAAGTAAATCCTTAACTTCAGCTTCCACAGCAGCAGGTTCTGCATCCTCTAATTTGGCCTCTTGCAGTGATTCATCCTGTGGCTTATAACTTCTGAATTTTGGTCTGTAATCATAATAATACATAGGAAGTTAAAAAAGTGATAAATTTTATTATCTTCTAGTATGATTGATTTATTGCTGAAAAGAGTTTAATTCCTTGCACAGAACAAAATAATTACCATTAGTACATGACTTCTGACGAACCGTAAGTCCAAGCCTACTGCCAATAAATAAAATTAATTAATTAAACCGTAAGCAAATGCGTTCGTTCTCTCATTGTCTTTATATTGTGTTTCTAATTACGGTATTCGAAAGGTTAAAGTGAAAATTTCTGGACCAGAACTCATCAAAATTCCAAGTCTATATTAGTCGAGAACCCTGGAATAGTAACTTTCCGTGTAAGTCTACAGGAGTATCTAAGAGCTTTTTTTTTAGTTGGGAAAATCATGATTTTACACTGATGGATCAAAGACAAACTGGAACTTTAGTTGGAGATTTAAAAAATGACCTCAACATCAAAATAACTGGAACGCTAGGAAAACTCAACACCATCTACCACGGAGAATGTTGGCATCATTATAGTGGCACGCACCATAGAGGTCAGGAGAATCATAGACATTTGCATACTCTAATTTCGTAGGGTCTCAGTCTTTCTTATGGAAGAACTGCACTACCACTGCACTTATACAAGAATGCCATTATGCACTAGGATGAGTTGCAGTGTTCAACTGTAACACAGTGATACTGCAGTGGATAAAAAGACTCCGTGGTTTACTGAACATTTAAGAAGGTGACGAGTTTGGCTAGGAAAGGATCTTGCACAGTGATCTTTATCAACACTGGGTTGCAAGCAGGTTAAAGAGGCCATACTATTGCAGAACAAAATCCTAGACAAAAGCCTACAGCACCTGGTGGCGGTCACTATCACTGACTATCATAATTTAGTGCTCAGCGTCTAGCTTAGCACTAAATTAATGCTTCCGCATAGTCCCTTGTCCACCATTGACTGAGTCCAGTTATCAAATTCTGGTAGATTATTTCTGGAACTGCAGATTTTAAAAACCATTTCACTGTTGGCAAGCGGTAAAACTGTACTATACTGGACAGCGAAATAATGGGTTTTTTGAGGACGGGGGGAAGGGGGGGGTGTCCCCTCCTCCTTCCCGAATCTAGGAAACGCATACTTTTGGAGATATTCAAGATTAAAATTTTGAGGTTAGGAATAAAAAAATCGAACATTTTATGCATTTTTTGGGCAGGTTTGAGGGTTTTAGGGGAGAGGGTCACCCTCAATCCCTTGAACCATCCCCCCACAGTAGCAATTGTATACTTTCATGTATTTAAAAATGAAAAAAAAAAAAAACACATTTTGTTGTCGGAGAGCGCTCTACCATTGTATAAAAATATTTGTGCACTAAAATATAGTTTTCTGGGTGGTTTAAAAAAAAATAACCCTAACCTCTACAGTCTAGAGGCAAAAGACCTCCCGAAGCCGATCAAGATGGCGTGGAAGTCGAAGACCTTCAAGGGCGCCGACCTCGCGAACACCTTGAAGTTGCTTCAGCGCTTCAACCCAGCACTGCACACAGATGGGTGGAAAGTGCTGAAGGTCGACGTGGAGCCAACCACGACGCGCCGGATTGTCCTTATGGACAAAGTATCCGCAGACGCCATCAGCATCAGCAGATCCATCAGGAGGCTGGCTATACACTACACTCAGGACTGGGGCCTAGTCAGTTCAAACTGTTGGAGGACGCGGATAGGAGGAAGGAGGACCAGGCCAAAGAATAGGCTAAGGAACCCCCAGCGACCTCGGCCGATCCGGACGCCCCCAGTGGGGAGATGAAGGAGGCCTGCGCCGAGGGAGGGGTCCTGAGCTCGGAGGAGGATACCTTCCTCGCTGAAGAGCGGACCAGCGACGGTGTAGACCACTATGAGGACTACCATCTAGCGATGGAACTGGACCGCGCGTCGTCACCATCGACGTGCGCGGAGGACCTAGCGGGACTGGCAGTCCTCAAACTGGATCCCAACTGCCCCAACTCAGAAGAAGACAGGGAGGCGGAGGTGAATCGGCAGTAAAGAGAAATAAAAATGGCTGCAATAAGGTTTGTACAGATTAATCTGCAACATAATAAGGCTGCGACTGCCCTTCTGGCGCGCGAGCTAAACATGTTAAAATATGACATAGCTCTAAAACAAGAACCTTATATATACAAGGGGGAGATTAGAGGCCTGGGCAGGACTGGGGGTATTGTATACTACCAACGTCATGACCTAAACGCAAGGGCGTGCATCTATGTCAGAAAGGGCCTAGACGCGATTCCCCTGCACAATTTCTGTTACAGGGACCTGACAACCATCAAGGTCCCTCTAAGAGAGGAGGAGGGAGGCGGGGCGCTGATACTAGCCTCCGCATACATGCCTTATGAAGCCGATAACTCCATCTCAACGAACCTGAGGGAACTCGTGGAACACTGCAGCCGGGAGGGCCTAGACCTGATCATAGGCTGCGACGCCAACGCACCGGAACCCTTCATAGGATTCTCACCAAGGGTCATCAACCAAGCATTGAAAAGGGCTGCGTTGGAAATACACAGCACACACTGGCGCAACACAACGAGCCAGAAGCATGCAAAGCTATTTCTCAATGACATAGATAAGGCCTGGACCCAAAAACTTCGTAGGTACAGTAGATCACAGCTCCGAACAATCACAGGAGTCTTCACGGGGCACTATGCCACCAACAAACAGCTCCACAACATGGGACTAGCAAGCAACCCGACTTGCAGGATCTGTGGAGAGGCAGAGGAGAATATGCTACACTTGCTGTGCGATTGTGCAGCACTAGGCTCCAAAAGACTAGAGTATCTGGGCCAACCATTTCCAAGACCAGAGGATTACAGGCTCAGCCCCATCAAGGTCATACTGGGACTCATGAAGAAGGTGCATGGAGGGCTAGGGGTTGAGTAGAAGGGAGGGGAATAGAACAAAAGATTCAGAAGGGTTGAAGTGCTCTGGCCTAGGGCCAACCCCACAACAAGATAAGATAAGAACCTCTTACAGTAGCAATTGTATACTAGAGATGGGCCTAAACGTTAAAAAATAATAACACTGCTAAATGCTTATGCTAAAACTAATTAACAATTAAAATTAGCAGTTATATTTAGCAACTGTTAATTTTAAGAACAGGCTGTTGAGAACTAACCAAACTCTCAGTTATTGTACAAGCACTTTGTTGTTGTGCCTGATGAATATTAATCGTAGGATGCTTAAACTTCATGTGGGATTTTAAATTTGAAACTGAGCTCTTGTATGAAATAGTTTTTTTACACAAATTACATGTTCCAATTTTTTTTACGGAATCGCTGTCCGTAAAAAAGTTCCATATTTCACTTCTTTTTAGCCGTTGATTATCCATTTTAGTTATTTTTTTTTGCTATTAGAAAGTATTCTTTTTCAAACGTTAACAACTACACAAACAGTCAACCAATTGAAAATTCACTGACAACAACACCCATAATCATTACCTTACTACCTAAGTAACAAAAACGTAAATATACTTCGTAACGAAGATCAGTTTTCAGTTAATTAAATCAACTAAATAACAATCTGTCTGACTTAACAATTAACACAAAATAAACAGTTCACAGTTGCTAAATTGCTAAATGCTAAGTTGAAAACATTTCAATAGAGACGGAACAACATTTTGTATCCTTTCTTTTCTTTTGTACAAAGCCGTCTGCCTGCGGCCTGCAGTAGTGGGTTAGAACGAGACAAATATATATCAATCTGTGTGTGGACTGTGGTGCGGGTTCACAGATCTAGTAGGCTAAAATATTGTTTACATGTGAGATGTGACTGCTATATTTAACAGCTATTTTAAAATTTATTTAACAGGTGTTGACACTAAAAAAATATAGCAGTGTTAATTTAGCAGCTTAATAAATATATTTTGTATTTTAATTACTTGTGATACTGCATTTTGTAATTTGTAATTCAATTAAAGCAAATCATGTTTTTTGCCCAGCCCTGGTCACAATGTTAGGAAACATAGTTTTTGAGAAAAAAAATAATGAAAATCAATAATTTTTCGTAATATTTAATGCAATTTTGACAGGTTTCGTTCACTTTTTACCTTGTTTATAGTACTATGACAAATGTATTACTTCATACAGCCACAATGAATATTTAACAAAACTCAAATTTACTTTAATTTACATTAAAAATGACAAATAATGTAGCCAAATGACATATTATACATAATTAAGTGAATTTAGCTTGTCCAATGCTAAAATAATAATATCTGAAAAACATGAAAGTATACAATAGAGATGGGTCTAAAATTAACCTTTTGAGTGCGTAATTAGAGACACAATAGAAAGACAATGGCGCGTTAACGCCGGCGTTAATGCGGGGATCAACAGCTAGGAAGTAATTGAAATACAAATACTAAATACGTATTTGTATTTCAATTACGTATTTTAATTACAAGTAATTCAAATACTGCCCAACCCTGATTGTGACTAAAGTTTAGCCCAAACGATAACCTCAATATTTTTTTATCTGGAACGGAACTTACTTGGGAAGTGGCACAAATTCACTAGGCGTATCATTCGCAGAACTTTCACTAGTAGGATTTTTGCGTTTAAGGTTTTTAAGTCTTTCTTTCCTTTTGAGAGCCTGTTCTTCTAAACTACCAACACCTTGAGCTGTATCCATGATGACCATAACGCTACCGAAGCGATTAGCAAAACCGGTTATATTAAAATATCAGCATTGCCTTTTGCATAATAAATTTTAGATGTTGCATTTATTGATTGATGTAAAGAAAACTTCTAAATTCTGTAACTTCTGTATTTTGAAATAGTCTTGCATTTTTCAAATCAATGACGTTTGACGTTTGTTTGATGACATTGACAAAATAAAATGTTGCCATCACTTTTATTTAGTCTATATCTAGCTACTTTATTATTATAAGGCATAATTTAATAAAAACACATAACTAATTAAAACTATATATGTATACATTAAAGGCAAAAACTACTAGCTAAAATATGGCGTCATAAAATTCCTCCCCATCGCTGCCGACTGGAAGTGTGCCCAAAAGGCTGGCGGCATTGCCACGTTGTATGGCAATGCTTAATCTCTGACCGAGGTAAAAGCCAGCCCTTGGGTCACGCGAAGTGTCAACTAAGCGTTTGGATAATTCTTTGAAAAGCTTATGAGCACTCGGACCCCACGGCCCAAGAGTTTCAACCCCAAACGGCTCAAAAATATAACTACCGACGAGGTTGTTATATTTCCGCCGCTTGAGGTTCTCCGCAGCCGCAGCGGCAGCACCAGCACAGCACGAAGAGCTAGGAAGATGGGATGGCGCAAGAGTGTCGACACAGGTAGCGTCCCACACTAAAGGCCTACCCATCTTCCACGGAAATAAAGACATACCGTCCGGTCTCTTACCATCGTCGCGTGCCAGGCCATGAGGTTCCAAACAGCTGGAACGCCGACGGTGACAAGGGCTCGTCGGATGATGTCGTTAATATTCACGTGCCGTGCTATCCGTCCCGCGCTTCGACTGCATGACAGGCCGTGGTGACCAAGGCTGTTGACAACTTCGCCACAGTGGCAGCGATGAGGAGAACAGCAAGGAGCGCCTAGGCGTAGGGCAACAGCTAGGCGGTAAGTAGTATCGTCGAATAAGGTGCCAATATTCGACGACGGCAGTGCGTGAAGCCAAAGACCTGACTCCCAATTTCCCACATTTATTAAACAATTTTTTTTATTTTTTTTGCCAGAAGGAACAATTTGAATGATAGAGGAATACTTGCATAAACATAGCCTTGTAGCCAGGATTATCTATCAGAAACTTGCTCTGAAGTACTCTCTTGTGGAATCGGAGGTGCCATACTACGACCTAGTTTTCGATAATGGCGATATTACATTGTACTGGGATCGGTCCATCATCACTGACAGAACTATTGTATGTAGCCAATAAGCCTGATATAGTGGTGGTGGACCGAAGCGAGAGGCGTGTAATGTTAACATATCCGTTCCACATGACGAGAACCTCGTGAAAGCCGTGAAAGATAAACAAATCAAGTATATTGACTTGACTCGCGAGGTTGTCGACGTATGTGGGATGTGGACTCGGCGATCAATGTACCGATAGTCGTAAAATGATTTTTTTGTGATTGGGTTTAAAAAATATTCTAAAATGTAATTTATATGTAAGGTCAGGCGGGGCAAGTGCGCCGACGGGGTAAGCGCACCTACCATAAAAACATCGAAAACTACAGCCATAATACAACTAACGACATCATACATCCATGCAACCAACTAAAACACAGTTCCACTTCACAATCATAGATGCCTCTGTTCACCATAACTTGATGTATCTGCCATTTTAGTTTTAGTGTCATTTAAACCGGTTACCAGAGATCAGCACGTGTTATTAATCCCTTTAAATCTTAAAATATTTTACGTGTTGCGGCAAACCAATGAGGTGAGTACAGAATTTAGTTGTTTTTCTTTAAATCTATGTCTGTATTTTAGTCTTAGACAGTGAAATTAATATTTTTTTATAGAATTTAAAACCTTACCCTCAAAATAGTCAAGTGAGGCAAGTGCGCCAAGTTTTTTGTAGTATAGCGCACTTCCCCCGAGCCAGAAGTCGTCAACTTTTGTGATTCAGATTTTTTCTTACCCGACGGCCTCTGAATAAGGGTACTAATGTTTTTCTGTATTGAGAAGTTACTGCCTAGATGTGATTATGTCAGTGTTGACAACTTTCAAAAATATTTATCCCTAAAGTTTGTGTTAAAAACCCCTAAAATCGCCTTAATTATTGAGTTGTCCCCTTAAAAAATATATAAATATAAATTCATAATGATTTAAAAATAATATGCTGTAATAGGTTTTAAGTCTTTTTATTATAAGTTATTTAATACATAAAATATTTCGGCTTCATCTAAAGATTCAGATTTTTTGAAATCCTATCTGACATAAGCTAATGTCAAACATACGTTCAAGTTTAAAAAAATATAAACTTATACACAACAATAACCGCCATATGCACAGACAATAAAATCACCGCCAGTAGCGCCAGTATTGCCGCCAGTCACCACAGAGTGGTTGTAGAATTACGTACATACTAGATGTTATTATAAGTCGCTAGGTCAAGAAATAAATATTAATATTATCAATTTAAAAATATTAAAGAGTCAAAAAATCCCTGAAAATACCCCTAAAAATTTCAGACCCCTAAAAAAATCCCATCTCACTTATTTACCCCCTAAATCTGGGGGGAAAACCCCTAAGTTGGGAACCGTGGATTATGTGTGGCTCTTGTGATGAGAAGGCGTTGGGTGATGAGTTTACAGTAAAAGCCTCGTATCAATTCTATAATCTATTTTTAAATAATTCTATTTGTATTTTCTTGGGATTTGCTTTTGGGACGCTATAATTATATAACTCGTTGATCGTTAGTGTTAACAGTAAATCCAATGTACTTGTCGTTTCCTTTGTTCGTTACTTTATGCGCGCTTAGGTGTGCCTAAGCTCACTAATCGGAAGCGATGATCAAATTAAAACTTCTTTGGATGGGTGGCTGGTAAACTACAACATCAATCTTTAAGCCATGTCAGAGGCCTTTGGGCTTCCTAAACAACTCTGAAACTAGGCTGTCCACAGATCTCTCTACAAGAAGAAGCAGTTAGATACTTACTACAACGGGTTCTAAAATTGTTGTCATTTTACAGATGGTTCGTACTTATAAAAGAAAAACCGATAAGCCTTCTTGGTCAAGAGAAACTTTATGTCAGGCAGTTGACGCTGTGCGATCAGGGTTATCTGGATATGAAGCGGCTAAAACTTATATATAAGTATAGTTTAATTACCTAGATTATAACACATAAGATAATTTTTTGTTATTTTTAACGTGTCAGGTTGTTTAAATACTTAAGCCTAATAAATACCGAAAAGTTTTCTACTTTACCAGGTAAGTTCTTGCGTGCCATCCACTAGATTACTAATTATTTGCAGGAAAAACTGTTACCTATTTTTGTATTTTTTCAATAAAGTCTAATAATTAAAGATATCTATTATTCCAGCCATACCTACCTGCAAACATTTTATTTAAATTTATCAGTTTTTACTTTTTATAAAAAAAAACAGCATTAAAGGTTTAGAACCCCTGATTACTTGACTATGGCGCACTTGCCCCAAATTTGTTATGGAAGCTGCAGTAGCCTATAGGACCAGTGAATTAAAAAGAAACCAAGAGTAATGCGTTTATTTGTTTATGTTCTAATATGTAAATTATCTGTTTTTCTGGTAACGTACGATTTTAGCGTTTTTTTATGTATAGGCGCACTTGCCCCGTTTCCAGGGGCAAGTGCGCCTATATCCATGTTTCCCAATTTCATAGAAAATATCGTAAAAATATTGATAGATTTGATTGAATCGACGTTTCTTGCAGCTACAATATTCCAAATATTAACAATTTAATAAATTTTTACTCATAAGTCAGCATACAAAAAAAATATTTTGCATCAAAATCATCTATGCAAAAAGTATGGCGCCCTTGCCCCGCCTGACCTTATTTACAATTAAATAGGAAAATTAACAAAGGAAATAGTAATAAATTGAAAAAAAAAACAAAAGAAAAAAAAATAAGACAAAAGTTGTAGTGCGTATTGGAGCAGGTCAATCCCAAGCAGCAGAGCAAGAGCAGGTCAGGCCTTTTCATCCTCAACATAGGCCTTTACAGTGCACTTGCAGTGTAAAAACCCAAGCTTTTTTGTGTGATGCTACATAGACAAAGCAGACAGTCTTTGTAATTCAATACCGAGTACAATCGAGTACGAGTAGTGTAATAGGCGCTTAAGATCTTAGCCTGCAAAGAAAATAAAAAAAATACTTTCATTAGCTTTTAGCCTGCAAAGAAAATAAAAAAAATACTTTCATTAGCTTTACATCTCTTCCCTCTATATTATTTTACTCTTTGCTTTACATACTCTTTGACCACAGAGTACCTTTTTTTATATAATCTTTGTTTGACTGACCATGACTGACTTTCATTCATTTGTCAAAGGCGGATGTAAATATTTATTTTCGAGGAAAATACAAATATCTAAACAAATTTATCAGTGATACAGGTTAAGATTTTATTTAATTGTAGATTACCTTTACTTAAAAAAAAAATACGAAAAACATTTGACAAAAAATAAACTTAATTTTGTTTGAAAGAAGTAACAATTAGTCGTGATAATGTCAATGTATATGGTAGAACAACGTTTGCCGGCTCACCTTGTATTTTATAATATTATTATAGTGTAAAGTGCGGTTACCTAAATAGAGGCGAAAGTTTGTATAAGTATATGTGTGTGTATGTTTGTTACACTGAACGAATTCGGATAGAATTTGGCAGAGATCATGTCCTGGAATAGCAAATAAGACTTTTATCTTAGAAGTATGTTTCCTTATGATAAAAAAATATATATTTGATTTCTACTATATTTTGTTTAAGTGGAATGCAGCTTAATTGCCTGAATTTTCTAAAAAAAACTTCAGGCTTACTGCAAAGCTATAATTTTCCAAATTTGAAATGATATTAGAAAAAAACAACCTAAATTTTTCTTTATTTCTTCTTTCAATTCCTGCTACATCAGCATTCACAGAGTGCATATTTTCTGTATTGAAGGCGAGCAATGAGTGTAACAGTTTGAATTAAATGAAAGCAGAATTAATGTTGATTTTTAACTTAAAATTGTATTAGAATCAAGCATACAAATCCTTTTCTAACCTACTTCAAAAAGGAGGAGGTTCTGTGTTCGGCTGAATGTATTTTTTTTTTTTTGTATGTTCACCGATTTGTTGGTCAATAATTGTGGATCGATTTTGAATTATTTATTTTTATTTTGATTGATTATGCTTCCGAGTTGGTCCCATAGAAATATTGTTATGATCTGATCATGAACTTCGAAGATATGGAACAGAACTCCTATGAGTAGTTCTGTAATTTATAAATCTGTAGAACTATAATAAATCTGTAGAAGTTTTTAGTTGTTGCATCACATAAAATGTATGAAATGGATGTAGATGACTTATAGACATTAAAATTGTGTGTAACATGCATGATATATTACTTAGGTTTTGTTTCATCGCAATCGGTTGACTATATGGAAAGATATACTACATTCTAATATATTACATAACTAAATTAATCATGATTAAATTAGTCATTACTTATCAATTGGTTGCAAAGATTAGTTTATTGACCCAACATTGCCATAGGGTTGCCCAAAGCACACAACCACTAGGTGGTTTGGGCACTTTGGCTGAAATCTCTTGTAATTCTGAGATTATGAAAAGGTTCTTTAAAATTATTTGAGCCAAACTTAGTAAAAAAAACGAAAGGTAAATTATTACAGATGGACATAATTGTTCTTGTATTTCTATATCGGGCTGGTGTCCGCAACTCTACGTCAAGAGCGTGTATTTTGCGTAGGTACGGATTAACATTTATAAATGTTATGTAAATATATTTGATAAGCTAAAGTTGTCCTAATCCTAATGTTCAACCAAGTCAGAAAAAATTGTGCGTTTTGAGACCTGCTAAGATGCGTAGTGTGCACTGCACAAATAGTTCAAAATTACAATGCATTCCAAATAAAAATAGGATCGATTGTTATGTTGTGCACGACACACACGGTAGGTACAGCATGTCTATCTTTTTATACAACGATTTTGGTCTAAAATAATACTTAATTGCTAGTGTTTTTAGTGAAATAGTAGGTTTTTCTGTCTTTATGGACTTAAATGTGGTAGTTCTTGTCTACTCTAAGAAGTCAATAGGTTTTGAAATTACATGTTAAAAAAAAAATTCTTTCGGTGCCTTTTGCGCGCGAGTCCTGGCACTTGGCTGTATAGTATATTTATGTATATATGTATAAACAATTTCAGGAGATGATTAGCTTGCTGTTAATTTAGTTTAATTTCGGAGTTTGTTAGAAACCTTTTTCTTCAACCAAAACTTTGGTCAATTGATAAATGATATATTTATTTTGCCAAAACTTCGATCCATTTTGGCCAAAATCGAAGTTTCGGTCGAGACTAGAATAAGTAATACGTAACTGAGCAGATAACCGATCATATTGAGCTTCTAGGTCTTTTTTTACATAGCATGGGTAGGATGACAGCAGGACGAAAATATGCATCTTTAGTATGAGAGAAAAGTATAGGTAGCAACATTGTATAAATCCGATAGCTGTCACCCGCAACATCCTAGGTATAGCAATTGTAGTGGATTAGGCTCACAATGCTACATTCGCAAAATGACACATTGGATTTTCGCAAAATGTGATATTTATAAATTGTCATATTCTCAAAACGCCATATCGCAAAACGTCACATTAGCAAAATGCCATTTTCGCAAAACGACTTTTCGGCAATATGCCATTTTCGCATAATGTCCAAAAGGTCACGTCGGACTTTTTTTTTTTAATTTGGACGTTCTTTTTTTTACGGATAAATTAACCTGGCTAAAACTTTAATAACTATTTGATTAAATTAAATAATTAATTACATAAAAGAGACTTTGATTTAATCACATGTGATTTATTATTGAAATACATTTGCATCAAAGTTTTATTAATACTTTAATTAGTAAAAAAAACTTCTTAAAATGAACGAAGGTGGGCACTTAGAATAAAAAATTAATCAGCTTACTCGCAAGGAAAATAAAATTAGTGTAATGACAGTTGGATTATTTTTTATCCTCTTTGTGTGGACTGATACGTCGTTTAATAGGTAATTACTTACGGTTTAAAATGGATCCAGAATAGGATTATTTGTAATCAAAAGGGATACAAATCTTTGATTTGTGGCGATCATAGATACAACAAACAAAGATATCCACATACTTTACATAAAAAGAAAAGACAGATATACAAAGTGACGATTCAAAACAAAAAAGAAAGGAGCGAGATATAAAAGAGCCACATTTATATGTGGTTCTTATATCGCTATAGAAATAAATATTAAAAAATTTTGAAAAACGTAATTACGATTTCAAATGGAAATTTCCTAACATAGAAGACGCGTTGTCTATTCACTGAAGAAAACATTGTACTGATCACGAAAAAGTTATTACTTAAATACAGACAGTCGACAGACATGACTTTTTGAGAATGTGTCGTTTTGAGAATGTGTCATTTTGATAATGTGGCATTTTGCTAGTGTGGCATTTTGAGAAAAGATATTTTTGCTAGTGTGGCATATTGAGAAAAGACATTTTGCGAATGTGGCATTTTGCGTCAATATGTAATTTTGCGAATGTGGCATTGTGCGCCTAATCCATTATTGTTGTGTAGTGTTACGTTGACATCCATTCTCAATTTCTCACAGATATGTCCCCCTCCCGGGTGATTCCCGGTCACGTTCCTACGGGAAAATAAAAAGTAGCTTAAGCTACCTACTCAATATTACATTTGAATATCACAGTGAAAGTCTCGTCAAATTTTGTTCAACGGTTTTGAAGACGTATTGAAATCCTGTTCCAGCGGGAAAATGATTAATAGCTTAAATTACTTGCCCCTTGTAACATCAACAATTTGCGTTCCGTCAAAAACGATCCAGCCGTTTTAGAGATTAGCCGGAACAAACAGACCGACAGAATTTGTATTTGTCTATGTATCGAATTTAATTTCATACGCATTTATTAGTAAAAATAAATTACGGTTTTTACAGGATTTTGGATTTTCAATCGCATAGTAATCCAGCTGTTGGTTTCCGCCATTTATTCCACTCGGCAGTCCTGTGGATTATGACGGCGGTTGCTGTTCCACCTTCTGAGATGACAGTTCCAAGGTATAAATTTATTTATTGTTGGTAGGGTTTTGCCATCGGGATCGAAGTTATAGTTTTAAATTAAATGCACTTGTAAGAGTGAACTATATTTATTGCAGTCTTAATATTAATAAATAGTAGATATTGATTTTTTTGTGCTATTCTACTTTGCTATGAAGAGGAAGACTCGCTAATTATTCATTGTATTTTAATTACAGGACCAACAATATAATATATGAATTTATAGTAGGTTACGATCATAAAGTTGATGTGACACATATCAATGATCCTAAAAGCTTTTACGTACGGGCAGCAGACGTTGGAGACTTGCTGAAGTTGATAGAAAGACCAGGCCCCGAAGTTTCTGGTAGCGAAATAAAGTTAGGTCAAAGAGTCATATACAAATCTAATATACTTAGAAAATTTGTTCGAGGCGTCATATACAAAATTAAAATAAAGAAGGGAAAGGTGAGATGTAACATGTTTGCAGTTGATTATGGATGTTGCGATAAATCCGTGTCAATAAAACTCATGCACCATCCAGATGGCAAGTCTGAACCACAAAATCAATGTCCAGGATTGGCGACTCATTGTCGATTGCATTTGTGCGAACCCAAAGGAGAGACTTTTAGTAATGAAGTTATTGATACCATGAAACACCTCGTTGGTTCACACACAGCTACTATTAACGTGCAAAGCAGAAGTAATGATCAGCTGGTAGTGGAATTAATTACTGTGGACTGCCCCCGCGATGTTGCAACCATGTTGGGATTGATTGGCCTTACTACACTTACTAAAGGTCCTTATACTGTAAACAGACTTACTCATTCAACAGCAGCTTTAAAATTGACTCAGACATTAAAGTATAAACACAAAGAACTGAAAGTTGGAGATGTTCTACATGTCAGAGTGCAGTATGGGACTTCAGTATCTGGTTTCTATGTTGCTGATATTAATGATTTTAAAATGTTAAGACGTGCAGAACCTTCTTTCTCACAGTACTGTAAAAGCCGACCTATGAAGGATGAGGATTTCGTTCCTGGCAGACCCTGCGCTGTTAAACTGCATAATCTTGATCAATATGAGCGAGCGATAATTAAGGAAGTTCTTCCAAATTCAAAGGCTGTTTTAAAGCTTGTAGACTGGGGTAAAGAAGTTGAAAGTCGTTTTTCATCTATAAGATCGATCGATTCAGAACTTTATTTAAGTCAGCCGATTATTGCCATTTACTGTTCAACAACAGAGGATCAAGTCTGGGAATCAAGCTTGCCTTCATTTTTTTTCAAAGGATATGAACTTGGAATTAAAATAATGGAATTAGGAAACAACTCTGATAAAGCTCATAAGGTTAACATTTATCCCCAGTGTATGCTAAATTATTGGACGAGAGAATAGAGAACAATACAAAAATCAACGAGGTGTATTGCGACCATTCTTGTTCAACAAAATTGTATATGTAGTAGTAGTAGAGTTACAAGCACTCTAACTACTGTCAGCCTGTCAAGCCATAACATACAAACGCTATTAATCAATTAATGGGTATACGTATGGATTGAGGAGTCGTGTCTTATTGTGCCTCAGGGGACTCAGTTTAAATGTCTGGATTGAGGTGCCTCCTCGAAACTCGAAAAAATACAGATGGATGTTTTTGAAATTTTAGTAGTATTAAGTATGTCTATGTACTGTACTACTAAATAATACAAAATTTTCAAAAATATCGATATTTATCCTGTGCACAAAAAACTACTGGCACTGTATCTACTGCTGAATCCACGATAGCGTTTTTGGAAAAAAATTATCAGCCAATTAAAACCGATCTCTGGTCATTTAGTAGTATGAAAATAATTTATGTAGGGTATGTATTCATGTGCACATTGTTTTTGTGTGCGTAAGTAGTTTTCTATGACACCGAGCGGAGCCGCGCTCCGAGCGTCTGAGGGCGCACAGAAAAACAACGTCCAAGACCAACCCGCCTAGGTGAGATAGCACAACCATACTACTAAATATTGAGTATACTTATTCAGTTTTTTAAAATATTTTAATTAACGTCGACCTCACTTTCCGCCTGATGCTGGTCCTCACACTGGTCACGGGAGGTACCTACCTGTGTCGGATTCAGCGGGACGAAACACCCGGGTGGAGGACACGGTGGAGCATACGTTGGTGATCGGTCCCGCTTGGGCGGAGCTGGTGCTATGCCCAAGCAATTCGCGTTCTCGAGGACACAGTGGTCCGCGTTCTCGTGAAGGCGATCGGCGGTGGCGACCGCGGATCTCAACGCCCTTTTTCAAATCTTAATTTTTGTGATCTTACATATGAACTATCAGGATCCACCCCCTTGTTAGAAAAAATAAGACATGGTCGACTCCCCTCCCCCCTAAATGGTCTTACTACCCTAGTTCAGGCAAAAATGCAGTGTATGCGTTATAATTGTTTTTATGTATCTTAATATTTAAATGTGCCACTTTTATTAAATAAACGATATTCTATTCTATTCTATCAAAAGTCTCCTCTCGATCTGGGTGGAGCGAGAGGAAGTGCCAGAGTTTTACTGACTAAAACCCACCTGTGCTCCTTCAGTCACCCCCCCAGGGCCACGGTAAGTCTTTCGCACCAATCCCGCCAATGAAAATACCAAACATGGCTCCTCAATCAATACTGTTACAATTATCAATCGATCTTTTAAACAAGTTTATGAATATTAATTTTTAAGTACAAATAAATGATTTATATTTAAGTGCGTATTCGACATACCTACATACGAGTACATATATTTTTATCAATATGACTACTTTATTTTAAGTACAAATGATTTAAGTACCTATGTTAAAATGGCCTATTAAACTTATTTGTTTTAGCATTTATTTATTTTTTTAATAATTACCTCGTAGTCCAAACTACGTTTCATTAACTGCCCATATTGGCATTGTTTGGGATTTTAGCTGACTCTAGACTTTCTATCAAAAGCTACAGATAGCGGCACAAATCTTTAGCGCTCGGTGAAAAAGCGGGGATCGCTTGTCGCATCATACAATATCGGCGAGCCAATCACTGTACAAGGATTTCACTCCCCGCCCCCGCATCTCTCTTCATACCACTAAAGAGATCCGATATTTCAGTTCTGCGTGCTTCTGCGCAAGTAGAACTGTAGAAGTCAGCGCTCAAGATCCGTGCCGGTATCTATACTTAAATTGAAAGCTAGAAAGAGTTTCGTTATCCTAAGAAACTTACTATGACTTTAACCGCCTACGTAGGATATATCCGACAAACACTATCGCGTTTATTCCGCCAGGGCCTCACATCCACGACCAAAATACTCCAGGGTACTCCATCTTGTCAGCTCTTCTGTCACCTACGGAGATTGAAGAGCTAAACGAGTTAGAGTACTCCACACGACCCTGGCGAATAGGACGCGAAAACACTTGTCGGACTAATCCGACGGGGGCGGGTTAATGGGTTAACAAATCAATCTATATACATATCTATAACTAGTTTCTGCCGCGGCTTCGCTCGCGTGAAAGTAGTTTTCTCTATACAAACTTTGGACCCCCGCTGTATCCCCTTAGTGAATTTTGGAAAATCCTTTCTTAGGGCTCGCCTGCGTCATAAAAGGAAACCTTGTGCAAAATTTCACGCTCCTAATCCCAGTAGTTTCGGCTGTGCGTTGATATGTCAATCAGTTATGACGTAGGCGAGCACTATATATATAATACTACTAGCGAGAGGATTTTCCAAAATTCACCCCCTGAGGGGATAAGACGGGGCTACAAAGTTTGTACCGGGAAACTTATTTTCACGCGGGCGAAGCCGCTGGCAGAAGCTAATCTATACATACCTACCTATAAATAAAATTTAAGTTATCATCATTTCAGCCGAAGGACGTTCACTGTTGGATATAGGCCTCCCCCAAGTGTCGCCACAACGAACGGTCCTGTGCGTCTCGCATCCATCCCATTCCCGTGACTCACATCAGGTCATCGGTCCACCTTGTAGGAGGCTCTCGAACACTGGTTCTTTCGCGGTGCGCGGTCGCCACTTCCTTTTCAGCCCCATCGATCATCCATTCTAAGAGCAACGTGCCTTGCCCACTGCCACTTAACTTTGGCGATTCTTCGGGCTATGTCGGCGACCCTCTCCTGCGGATATCTTCGTTCCTGATGCGATCACGCAAGGAAATTCCAAGCATAGCCCTTTCCATTGCCCTTTGGGTAACCGTAAGCCTTCTGATGAGGCCCATTGTAAGCGACCACGTTTCAGTGCCATATGTTATCACTGTCAACACGCACTGGTCATAGACTTTCGTCTTGAGACACTATGGTATATTGGACGAGCAGGCACCGCGCAGCTTCCCGAACGGTGCCCAGCCGAGTTGGATTCGAGAATTGATCTCTTTCTCGAATTTAGATCTACCCAACTGAACCGTCTGTCCCAGGTAAACATAGTCGTCCAAAACTTCTGAGTGTAGAGTCCCCGATCTTGATAGAAGTGGGTGCTACATGGCTGTTTACCATAACTTTGGTTTTGTCCATGTTCATTTTAAATCCCACTCTTTCGGAAGCTCCACTAAGGTCACCAAGCATTGTACTGAGCTCCTCCATAGTCTCAGCCGGCAAACCGAAGGTGAGTGATGTACTCGCCATTGACATCATCATCATTGCCTAGCCCTCTCCATTCCAGAACCTTGAAGACATCCTCCATTGCTGCCGTGAACAGTTTCGAAAAAATAACGTCTCCCTGCCTCACGCCCCGCTGAAAGAGGATAGGTTTCGAGGTCTGGTCTTGAAGTCGGACTGACATTGTGGCGTTCTCGTACAAACACACAATAAATTTGGCACCGTTGGAGAGGCTGCAATGCAGCCCAAGTCTCGATCGAATCAAAGGCTTTCTCGTAGTCCACAAACGCTAAGCAGAGAGGCAGATTATCTGCCGCAGCGTATGTATGTGGTCGACGGTGCTGAAGCCTTTTCGAAATCCGGCTTGTTCGGGAGGCTGGAAGTCGTCGAACCTGCGCGCGAGACGATTCGTGATGACTCTGGAAAACAGCTTGGAGACATGGCTCAGAAGCGAGATGGGCCTGTAATTCTTAAGCAGGGCATTATTGCCCTTAAAAAAGAGTACCACTACGCCTCTGCTCCACGCCTGTGGCGTTTTTCCCTCGAATATGGCGGAATCAAATAGCTTCTGAAGGGCCTTAAGGACCGGTTTTCCACCCGCCTTTAGGAGTTCAGCCGTAATTCCGTCCTCACCTTGCTATTTTTCAGCTGCTTCAGAGCCATCCTAATCTCGTACAGGCTGACATCCGGGATATCTTCGGTATAGTGTCGAGTCAATCTAGCTCTTTGGTCGTTTGCTAGATTTGCAGCGGGTTCAGTGATAGACGTGTATAACTGTCCATAAAAAGCCACGATCTCTCCCAGAAACTCCGATTTGGCGGATGTGACTCTGCCATCGTCGGTCTTCAGTAATCTTTCGTGAGCTGACTTTGCCCAATAGACAGATCTCGTGCAAATACTTTAGAGCCCTTATTCCGCTCAATCGCATCCTTAATCCTTGCGGTATTAAAGCGGCGAAGGTCGCGTTTCAGAGACTTCGAGATTTGTCTATTGAGCTGCCCTGCCGGTATATGCACGCATCGTTTAAAGACTGCAGAATCATCTCACGCCTCTTCATTAGCTCGAGGGTCGGATCAGAGAGCCTCTTGTTCTTATTTGTACGGCGAGTCTTAGAAAACAGACCCGACCGTATGGACAGTTTCCACGAACCCATCGTTATATTCGTCCACAGAGCTTCCTAGGAACTCGAAACCATTGTGGAATTCGAGCTGAAAGCTCTCGGGGTTTTGGATCTGGATCTGTGCTGGACTGAGCGTAGACTTCATCAGTCGAGACCTTTCAAGCTTAATATTAATATTCAATATGCCTCATACCACGCGGTGATCAGCTGATCACTTCCAGTTTTCACCGCGTTGATCACAGAGACATCATTGAATATTTGCTTTTTCGTCGACAGGATGAAGTCAATCTCATTTCTAGTTGCACCGTCAGGACTTTGCCAGGTTACACCGTTAATGATATTTAACCGGTCATATTATCAACACTTTACTAACCCTTTTAAAACAAGTATTTTTGTGCCGACAAACATGCTTATCTATAGATATATAAAAGGAGAAACTGACTGACTGACATATCAACGCACAGGCGAACTACTGGGGCCAGGAACGTGAATTTTTGCACAAGGTTTTCTTTTATGACGTAGGCGAGCACTTTAAAGGATTTTCTAAAATTCACCCCCTAATGGGATGAAATGGCAGTCCAAAGTTTGTATGGAAAAACCTACTTTGACGCGGGCGAAGCCGTTGGCAGAAGCTAGTTTTTTATAATTAAGTACTAAATACATGTGTTTTTAGGGTTCCGTAGCCAAATGGCAAAAAACCAATGCAAAAAACGGAACCCTTATAGATTCGTCATGTCTGTCTGTCTGTCCGTCCGTATGTCACAGCTACTTTTTTCTGAAACTATAAGAACTATACTGTTGAAACTTGGTAAGTTGATGTATTCTGTGAACCGCATTAAGATTTTCACACAAAAATAGAAAAAAAAAACAATAAATTTTGGGGGTGCCATACTTAGATAGAACTGAATATCAAATTTTTTTTTTTTTCATCAATTCCATACTTGTGGGGTATCTATAGGTAGGTCTTCAAAAATGATATTGAGGTTTTTAATATAATTTTTTTTCTAAACTGAATAGTTTGCGCGAGACACACTTCCAAAGTGGTAAAATGAGTCCCCCCCCCTGTAACTTCTAAAATAAGAGAATGTTAAAACTAAAAAAAAAACATGATGTACATTACCTTGCAAACTTCCACCAAAAATTGGTTTGAACGAGATCTAGTAAGTAGTTTTTTTTTAATACGTCATAAATCGTAAACCGCAATTTACCTTTCAAGTTTGTACGGAATCCTCAGTGCGCGAGTCCGACTCGCACTTACCCAGTTTTTTTGCTTATTACTGCATATTAATTGGACGAATGGGTAAAGAGATAATACGACATTTAGCGCCAAACGCTTCGTCTAGCACTCTAGCCGAATTAAATATGCGACTGTCACAGCTGTAGTCAGAAAAATGATGCTAATTGCACATTCCAAAGTGTAGATCTCTATGGAGAAGAATGTGCAAGTAACTCTATGGACACTCTGCGTATCTCGCCGTCCGACCGTCCGGTAACCATCCGGACCGAGCCCAAGTCGTCGACGGCGCGTTCTGTTCCACGCGCGCCTTAAGGAGATGTCAGCAAACCGTAGGGGCCCAGCAGGGTCGAAGCCTACTGGGGCCAAAGGTTTGTTTCTGACAGGAAAACTCGGCCCTGGTATGAAAGGCAACGAAGGAACAGGAGTGGGGTTTTTAATCAGTAAAAGTCTGACACACCCTCAGGCTCCGTCCAAGAGCGAGAGATGTCATTGGATGATTTTCCCAACTAAAAAAAAAGATGATGATGATGATTTCCTTGCTTCCAGATTGGTACCATTTTTTTTCAAAATCCACGGCTTCTGATGATATGGGATCCAGGGAACTCTTCAAATATTATAGGCAACTATATATACCTATTAGTGATAGCATTTACAGTCAAAAAGTAACATTTGATGAAGTGGAACAGATGAAGAAGACCAGAAATGGCCAACGGAACTTCATACTCACATAGACAATACAAATAAATAAATGGTTCTGAATAGTTATGTTGAAAATGGTATCATCAAAGTGACCTGATGATGATGATGGAGCCGGAAGATATGCACCGTAACTCCGTAATTAATCAATGTATCCTAGCCGTGTTTGGGCTTATTAGAATTATCATGAGGTGCACTTTAGCTATAAGGTACTAACGAACTGATCTGATGATGGAACCGAAAGGAGGAAGGTAGACACAGGAACAAAACAATGTATTCTAGCAGTGTTTGGGTTAATTGGAATTGTCATGAGAAATAGGCACTCTGGTTAGAAGCAACTAAAAAGTGTGAAATAGAACACTATTTACAAAAAAAATTAACCGACTTCACCACAGAATAAGATAGTTGCCTTCACTAAAAAAAAAACACTAAAAGGATCAAAATTTATTTTAATTTCGGAAGTCAGTGTTTCTCGATATTGTTTGTTTTTTAATTTAACACCGACTTCCGAAATTAAAGTTATTTTGATCCTTTTACTGTTTTTTTTGGTGTTGTTGGTTATTTTGTTTTGTTAAAAGTTTTTTATTTTACTAAAGAACGGTTAAGGTGTAAACTTTAATATTCCATGAATTTCGTGTTCTGTTCTTAACTGGGGAGTCTCAAGTAAGGTATAGCTTCTTCTTCATCACTAAAATAAAATTCTTTTTATTACTCATACTCTAAAAACTAAAACCCGACTACGACAAAAAAAAATGACGCTGAAAAAGTATGAAACAAGATTTTCAAGATGCTGAAATAGACAAGGTAACTGGAAAAACAAGAATAGAACAAAAAGAAAAGCCGTAGTCACACGTTATAGGTAGGTAATAATCGAAACACTTTAATAACGTGTGACTACGGCTTTTCTTTTTGTTCTATTCTTGTTTTTCCAGTTACCTTGTCTATTTCAGCATCTTGAAAATCTTGTTTCATACTTTTACAGCGTCATTTTTTTTTGTCGTAGTCGGGTTTTAGTTTTTTACTTTTTTTTATTTAAAAGATTTTGGTGTTAAATCACTGTGCTTCTTTACTATTTATTTTGGTATGTACAAGTAAAGCCCTTTGAAATGATACGAAACACGACATATTTATCGTATTTTTTTTAACATAATACTTTTTGTCTGCTAGACATTGAATTTTGATGATATTTTTTGATAAGTACTAGCGAAGCCCTTTCAAATGATATCAAACACGGTATATTTATCTTAATTTTTTTTTAAACATGACTTTTTGTCCGCTAGAGGGCGTCACTTTAAATTTGAGCAATATATTGGAAATGTACAAGTGAAGCCCTTTCAAATGATACCAAACACGGCGTATTTTACTCCATATTTATTTTTAATACATTACTTTTTGTCCGCTAGAGGGCGCCATATCAATTTTTGTGACACGTCACGTAGCCTATGTTCAGCGGACAATCAAGACGGTTCTAACGATACCTCATCCGTCAAGTTCCGATAAGTAGATTAGGAGCTATGAGGGAACAGATGAACATACTCACATACTTAGATAGCCTGTCAAAACACAGAATAAGAAATAGTACAAGTCAAAATCATAACCCTCCGTAGTCGGGTAAAAAGTAGGTCTGAAGTTGCCTGAGGCGCGGGTTGAAAGTAATACTTTTTTATCCCTAGGGAGGATCGCTTTCAACTGACAGCTATCAAATTATTAAAAAAAAAAAACTAGTTCGATCTTCACATTTCTATTGAACCATGTCCCAACTTTCTATACAGCCAGTCAATTACAGCGCGATGTAAAATTGAAATAATTTAAAGATAAGTATTAATTAAATAATACTATTTTTTTAGTGACTTTGTTTTCAACTAAGTGTTTCTTAAAAATACTTTATTTAAAAAAAAAAAAACTATTTTTTCAATAATGAAAATGAAAAATAAAGGCTGAATAGCTGGCCGGCCACAGAAAAAAAAAAACATAATAGGCGGGAAAGTGGCAATCCGACCGATCTTCATTAATTGTTCTTTCGAGTTGTAGAGTTTTGTTTACATTTCCGTACAACAGAGATTTTTATTAACACGATAAGTTTATCAGATTCAGATGTGGATTTAACGCCTGATTTTATAAGAGAAGAGGTTAAAGCTGTAGTGAAAAACCTTTTACCGCTTAATTAAATCAGAAGAAAGATACCTACCTGCCTAACATCATACGACGACTCAGGTTTTGCAAGTTTTTTTAATTTAATTTTTACTTACTTTCCTTGTATTCGTAATGAAAAGCAGTGTTTACCTTGGGCTAAAGACTTATTTAGTCCCTCGAACTATTGGCGATCTCGCTACGCTCGGACGCCGAACGCCTTCTCGGATCTAAATAAGTGACTTTCACCCACCACCACCAGTGAAATAGTACATTGTTACCCTAGGGTAACAATGTACTATTACGTTATGACCGGTTACAGTGATCGGCACGTGTTCACTGAAGACAGTTTATTATTAATTATTATACTTTATTTATTAAATACACATATTAATTACATTTTTAAATATTTTTTAAACAAAACTTAATAAAAAAAAAAATACATTTAAAAATATAAAAAATAGTAGCCCACCGGCATCGGGAACAGGGTCCAAGCTACCGGTGGTCAGGGCTCCTGAGAGAGGAACCTCCGAACAATACGCGCCGTGTCCAGGAGTACCTACTGCCTTCTGAATCAAGCCCTTGATCCAACTGCCTGACGCGAGCCTCCTCAGATGTTGGTCGAGGCTCTTGGCAATTAAGCCATTGGCCGTCACGACTATCAGCACAATGACTGCTGTGTCCACTTCCCACAGGTCGACAACCTCGCGAGCCAAGTCAAGATATTTAGTTTATTTATCCTTCTTAGCTTTCACAAGATTCTCGTCATGAGGGACCGCTATATCAACAATCATTGTGCGACACTCCAGTCGATCTATCACCACTATGTCAGGCTTATTGGCAACAATAGTCCTGTCAGTGATGATAGATCGATCCCAATACAACGTGATGATGCCATTCTCGAGAACTGGGTCGGGCACATACCTATAGTAGGGTACTTCTGATTCAACAAGATTGTATTTAAGAGCAAGTTGCTGATGGATAATCTTGACTACGAGGTTGTGTCTATGCAAATAGTCTCCGTTAGCCAGACGAGAACACCCAGAAATAATGTGTCGCATTGATTCCCCGGGCCGGTGGCATGCCCGACTGATGTCAACCGTACCGTCCTTCACAATATATTTCCGGTAGTTATTCGTCATCATAATTTCGTCCATAATCGCACAGACAAAACCTTCGGTTTCCCCGAAGAGATCACCAAAACGCAGCCAGGATACGGACGCTAAAAGATCTACATCGGGTCCATGTAAGGCCCGGTAAAAGCGCCCGTGGGAGCTCTTTGTTCTGCCATACTTCCTTGCGTTCATTAGTGTCCAGTACTACAGGCTTGCGCCAGTTCTCGTTAGCCAAGGAGAGCGGGGTGAGCCCTTGTCCACCACTACCACATCTCGGTGCATCCCCACGTTGGTTTTAAGGAAGTATTCCCTGAGACTGCATACCTCACGGTTGTGTAGGGTCGGTTATTATACTTATTATTAATATTATAAACTTCAAGAGTTTGTTTGTTTGAACGCGCTAATCTCAGGAAATATCGGTTCGAATTGAAAAAAATATTTTAGTGTTGTATAGCCCATTTATCGAGAAAGGTTATATGTTATATAACATTAAACAACCCACGGGAGCGGAGCAGTGACTAAAGACGCGGATGAAACCGCGGGGACAGCTAGTACTCGTATATATGGATTTAATAGAAGATTGGTAATGCCAATTTTTTGCTTAAAGTCGGGATGAAGGATGGGGCAGCAACCCCCCAGGAGTACTCCCATGTGGGTGTTAAATCTTAACCTGCAAGGGGTGTTATAAAAAATAACTCATTTTAAGATGTGAATTATAATATATTTACACATTGTCTTATAAGAGATACTTACAATAATGTATGACTCTATTACATTCTTAATTGACGATACAAAAACAGTGCAATTCATTATAGCTTTTATTTTTCAATAAAACTAATTAAAACGAGGTTTATTAAATAGTAAGCTAATCAAACAAGTGTAGGCACAGAAAATAGTCTACTGTTTAAAATAGTGCGCCGAATTTTAAAGTGTAGGGAAATAAGGACAAGAAAACTTTGATCATATACGAAATCAATCAATTTAATACTAAACAATGGTAAAATGTCCATTGTAAGAAATCTAAGATTTGTATCTCATACTTACCTACTCATAATCATATCATCTTAACTAGAACCTATTTGTAAAGCTGCTTATAAATAATCACGATTCTTTTTCGATATTTCGTACATACATGCTGCTGTAGCCATAATAAATTCGCCAAAAATGCAATTAAAAAATAATTGCAATATTGACAAAATGTATCTATATCTACGAGATTGATAGCAGTGAAAATATATTATTGGCTAAAAGAGTCGAACAGCTATGGTAAGCGACAAGTACAAGATATCGACTAACATTTCGTCTTCAACCTTCTATCTCGTATCTGTTCAGTCAGCAGCTGGATCAATCAGGTTTTTATTTAGAGCACACCTGGTGCCAATATAATAATTATTTTAATGAAGCAACTATCCTACACAGTGATGTAGCTGAACCTACATTATGTATATACTATTTATAAGCTCCATCACTTCATTACTTTCATCGATTCTTATTTATACTACTTATGGCAGTTCGTAAAATAATTATATTAATGTAAAATAAATAATTATCTAAAACTATTATCAAACAGTTTTGGAAAACGGAGATAGGGGCGTGCTGTATTTTTTTTTACTGTAAATACACATGTATTGTACAGCATTTCTTTGGTTATTTGTATGTGTATAGGTATGTTAATATTGTACGATTGTTTAATGAATAATAACGATTCTGACTAGGGTTGCCACCCTTACTATATTTATAAATATAGAAAAATAAGAATTGTTGTATTACACGTTATTTATCACTAGTCGGCAGTGATGTGGTTACCAAAAAAAAAACTTGTAAACGACACCCAAGTGGTGCGGTGGTCGGTGAGCTCGCTGCACTCGCTCGAAACATCTTACACAGCAACAGCAGTGCTATTCTCCAAGAAAACAGCCTTGAGCGCAGCGCTGGCCGCAGCTACGAAATCCAAATAGGTACATTTAAATCACATACAAATCCAAAGTACCTACCTATTTGAATTTCGTCGCTGCGACCAGCGCTGCGCTCAAGTCTGTTTTCTTAGAGAATAGCACTACTGTTCCGAGCCGAAAGTTAAAACTATAAATAAAAAATATACCAACACAATATTTTTTACTGAATTTTCCAAAAGTACTGTATTTGGCGTGTCTTTTTGGCGATATCTAAAAGAAGTACTATATTATGTATTCTAAAAAACGGTGACAAGTGGCAACCCCTATTTTTACCCCATTTTGGTTATACTTAGGTATTAATACCTCGTTGGCTTAAAAGTAACTCTGTGTATAATATTTTGAACCCAAATCTTCAAATTATCCAACTAAAAAGTACTTTCTTAATTTTTACGCCATGAATGTCTTAAATAAGTGGCCTTACATGTCTCCGACTGTCATAGGGTAATCTATTAGAAATGTTGTTATTTACCAATACACCATGGTTCAAAGACAAAACCTTCGATACAATATTTAAATCTTCTTGATTCCTTCCATTCAAGCCATTCTGGACCAACAATTGCTTTAATTCTGCATCTACATTGTACTGGTTTTGTGCATTTATCGGAAAGAAACGATTCGTATGAGTTGGGTTGAAAGTGTTAAACGTATTATAATTTTGATTTTGATTGTTTAATCCAAAATTACCGACTCCACTATCGTGACGGAAAACTCGATGATTTTGTTTTTGTTGACCAAACTGATCAGGTCTTACTTGATTGAAATTAACTCCTTGGTTAAAGTTCTGACCAGGGTTGGGATGTAGAAAATTACTTATTCCCTGAGGCAAATGGTTTTCCTGTAATGGAAACTGATCGGGCTGCTGACTGTGTAAATGTATAAGAAAATCGACAGCCTCACGATTAGGCAACTGTTGATTTGTTACTGTGCTGGTCGCTTCTAACGGTACACTGGGTTGAATTGATACACCATTGTTTGATCTTATTGGCGCATTGTGGTTTGCGAACTGGTTCTGTGGAATATTTTTCTGAACCTGAAAATTATTTACAGAACCTTGTGCCTGAAATTTCTGAGAATTAGAAAAAAGTTGTTGCCGCTGTGCTTCTTTTTGTTGCAAAAAATATTGCTGTTTCCTAAGTAGTTCCTCTTGTTGTCTTTGTTGCTGTTGCAAAAATCGAAGTTGCTCTTCAAGGATTCTTTGCTTTTCTTCAAGTTGTCTCTGTAATAATATCTGTTGGTTTATGTACTCTGATTGAGGGATTTGATTTAAACCTACGCTAGGAATAATTTGATTTATTGGTTGAGATTGTAAAACTGTAGATGGCAAATTTGTAGCAGGTAGCGGTCTCATAAAGTGTTGACTATTAGTTTGCTGATAAAGTGGTATCACTTTCTTCGGTAGGCCTTGAGGATCTTGATGAACTGTAAACGCCGCAACTAAAGGAGCTTGATATACTTGAACATCTTGTTTGTCAACTTCTTCGATGTTTTCTCCATCATCATTGTGAGTCGGTTTCGGAGTAGTGGTCGTGGTTGTAGTCGTAGTGGTCGTTGTGGTTGTAGTAATTCTAGGCTTCACTGTAGGTTTCTTAGTGCTAATGGAGCTTTCTGTGCTCAATTTAGAGGGACTGGCTATACTACGTGTTTGCAAGAAATTGTTGTCGCTCTCCCTTGTTTGAAATATTTCGGGAAATGGTGCTGAAGTTGGCAGAGTCGCTGTTACTTGACTTTCAACGTTACCTGTAGTCGTGCTCAAAATAGATATATTGTTATCTATTATTGCAGGTGTGTTTGTACTGTTACTAGAAAATGCAGATTGTCCATTAACGATAAATGAATGAATCTGTATTCCATCTTTGTCTGTCTGAACTTCGGGATCAGCTTCGCCGGTTGTGTATCCATCTGAATCTAAACCAGTAGTGCCATCAAGTTCTGATCCTGTTGTTGATTCTTCAAGTTCACTAAGGGCTTTTAGTAAAGCCTTTCTAATATAAGGGTCCAATCGCACTGAAGGTTTAGGCTCTATAGTATTAAACTTGTCATTGTAACTATCAGTTGTAGTATCTTCAGCCAAACCCAATGAAAATAGGGAAAGGAGCATTAACGCCAACATCTGAAAAAAGAAAAAAAACTTATTGTAATAATTTTCAAAAAACATGTAGAGCTCCATGTTTAGAAAGTCTTCAATGCTACGCGTTCAATACGTGATTACGATAGCTATTGATACTTCCACATTTCCAACATCTTATGTTTTTACACAGTAGTGTTCGGTTACATTGTTTGTGTTATGTTAAACAATGGCTGTGTTTTTATAGATCGATTACACAACGTGAATACTATCTTCTGGCTGACATAGATCGATGATGCGAATGTATGTAGGTATATGGGGTGCCAGTGTGGTGTCTCATTAAATGAGACCCAAATAATAATATTACGATGCAAGTCGAGGTCGTCATAGTGTATTCAATTCAACTCATCGCGATAAAAGCGTTTACATTCCTGATTAAAAATGGATCAACGATTATAATAATATTCAAGCTCTTATATTATTTGAACGTCGTAAAAATATCCATAATAATCATCATTTTTTGTCTTTTGAAGTGAAAACTTTTTTAGGTATATTGTGGATATAGAATGAGTCTGAGCCATCACGCTCGGCTATGTAACGCTCGTTTAATTTGAACTTTGTAATATTATCCTCGCCTTGATAAAGTTTCACTTCAGTCGTATCTTTTTTTCTTCCATACTTCTCTATTAGTGGTCATCTCGGCAGTCACCCCCTTTACAGACATAGCTATAGCATTTTTCACACAATCCATCCTGTTTCTTTGGTCTTCCCCTACTCTTATACCCATCTACATTCATACTCAAAAATTTCTCATGACGTAGCGACGTTTTGCTCATCTTACTCCAAGACAACTATTATCTACCGTTCATGATCGTTTCTGGTGCACAGGGTCAACATTACAGGATGGATCCTTTACTGTTCGTGCTGTGCATCTTTGGAATTCTCTTCCACACTCATTCGAGGGATAGCTCTTTGTTAGACGTGTTCAGGAAAAGAATTAGAGATTTTTTTCTGTCATGATTTTATTTGTATAAATAAATATTGTGTATAACCTATATATAATATTTTATCTTTTAGATAGGTACCTATAAAATTAAAAGTGCATTACTGAATATTTTCTCATTAGTTACCCTTAAAATAGTCTACAAACTTCATAGTATCCTAATTTTTAAATAAATGTTCAATTAATAACATCAATTATAGGTAAGAGTTTTGCAAACCTCTTATTTATAGAATCCTTTGTTGTTTGAATCACGTTATGCGTGCTTAGTTAAGTTAAACATAAAGCAATATTGTTGCGTATGATGCGTGACCACTGAAATGTGCAAACAAACGTCGATACACACCATTCATCATCAGCCGATAATTAATCTTATTGTAATGTTTCTATTGTGCTGCAAGTGTTGAAGTGTTACTCCCTCCTACCTACCATCCCTCCCTCCCATTTACGATGCATGTAGGTACGTAGAAGGGAGCATGACATTTTAGTTTGCACTTATGAACTTTGTTCAAATACCGACATAGTATAATGTCTTAAATTGAAATTCTCATTGTGTTAAAAGAAAACTCTAATCTGTTAAATTGATCGGCGAAAGATTGCTGCTTTCCCTACATAACCGAGTGGTGACTGTTGAAAATGTTTGCAAAGCAGACGAACTTTTAATAAGCACGTTGTATCTTATCTAAGTAGGCATTTAAATGCAAAGGGCAACTGAAGGACATAGGTGGCTTTTTGTCAGTAAAAGTCTGACACGTCCTCACGCTCCATCCTAGAGCGAGAGAAGCACTTCAAAAAAGTTATATGGTTGCTAAGTGCAAAACTCGAGAATGACTGAAACTGTTTATTGAAGTCTCGGGAAGGTTCTTTTGAAGAAAATATAGGGAGACACGGAAAATCGTAGAAAAAACAGAATTTTCCTGATTTCTTTTAAACTGTTCTTAGCTGGTCAATATAAGGGTTAACTGTCAGTCCGTAGATTTCACACTTTCCTTTTATAATACAACGACGTCTGTCGGGTCAGCTAGTTAATCGAATATAGGCTAAGTATTACCTATGTTCAACGTATTCCTACCTAATATAACTTAAGTGAGGTTCCACTTATAGTTACAACTAAAGCAATTTTATTTTACTACCAATGTAGAGAGTAGTCTATTGAATATAACAGAAGTTACGTTATAATTTCACCAAAATTGACTAGCCATTATTTCATCAAGTCATGATTTTTGCATATAGTTACGTAATAATAACTATTAAGTAATATGTGATACTGACAACGAAATGCATATACATATGTTCCTTGGACGAATTTTTCGTGAGCTTCCTTAGTAAGTAGGTAAGATTTCTATCATTTTCCAGCCAATTACTTCCAAAGAGGGTCACGAGAGGCTGCAACTTGCAATACGTAATGGGAGCTACCTATTGTTTCAGTATATCAAGTGATTCTGTTAATTAGGAACCTAATTTATTATAGGTGTGTATGTAGTCAACTTCTGAATATAAAAAAAAAAACTGATACCTACAACAAACAAAGACGTGAATGATGGTAGATAACTATTACAAGTAGATATTAGGATTATATATCAATAACTAATATCTACTTGTAATAAGTAGTTAGGTACCTACCATCATAAATTTGTTTGTTGTATCCGTGCAATCTTGCAATTACAATGCATAAAAAAAGTATCGGGCAGGTACCTACCTACGATATCCAATTTCAAAAGTTCTCACTCATGAAATTACTCACATTAAGATCAGTGCACATACGATGGAATGGAAATGGTAAAGATCTTGCTGTCTATGACCTATAGAAAGTGAAACAATTCAGTCAAAGGTCATATTGGCCATTGTTTTGTTTGTAACTTGAGCTAATGAATACGGTTAGTTTGTATGACAGATATTAATAGAGCTTTTTATCGTTTAGGTAGGAATATGATCGTGTAGTGGTTAATTGATCGTAGACATCGATAAGCACGATAGTAATTTCTTCGCAATATCGATAGAAGCCAGCGACCACTTGCAAAAGTTATGTGGCGTCCGAATCATCACTTTCACCGGGCATAATTCACGGAGAGACTTCTCTCGGCGAATGTCAAATTCAATAACGTACCTTTGGCACTCCTACATATGCGCAAGCGACGGTGACATAAGCCTGGGACCCAACGACACACGCTGCTCGCGCATACTTAACATATTACCTACTTTTATCTAAATATGTGGGAAAACTCCAATAGGAACTTGCACAGTAGGTACAACAGTGGTTAAATAATACAATAAAAATACTTACCAACTAACAAACGTAAACTGTCTTTGTGGGTTTATGTCAATGTTGTAGGTGTTTTATTACGTTCCTTATTCATCTTGTTTATATGACAAAAAAGATTACCGTAATTGGGTTTCGCAATGTATTATTTTGCAAAACCGCCCACCTTTGACGAATTTGCCAGTTTTGTTTTTTAATGGCCAACAGATAGCCTTATATTCAAACAATAAATTATTGACGTCAGTACATATCTATTAATTATATAAGTAATTGCAGTTTAAAAACCAGTTATGTAGGTCACGTCTTCATCTCTGCCTAGCCTTTGACCTACTACATAATGTTGGGGTCAGTTTCCCAGTCGCCCGAGTGACTGCCAATATCAGCAGTAGGTACAACCTCAAACTCTAAACGCGAGCCATTTTACGACCTAAACTGTTAAAGGAATGGAGCTAGATAGGGTGTAGAGCTCCATCCCTCTTTCTCGCTCGCACGACTGACATTTTAACACGCCAAGGTAAGTCCCCTGACCTCCTCAATCCAGTAACTGGGAAATACGATACCCCTTGGTCTTTCCGACTGGTTTCTGAGTTTTCAAACTCCTGTCTATCCGCAACGACAGTCAAAGATCTTTTTTTATTTTTATTATTGATAGTCTCGCATTCAACCACTATCTCACCTGATGCTAACCGATGATGTTACTGACGATGAAGCACACTTGCCTAGAAGTAATCTATTTACTCTTAGGTTGTGGAATTCCTTCAAATGAAACGCAGAGTCGCAGACCAACGACTTAACACTTTCGCTGCCAAGAACCCGGGAACCTTCCTGAGACACTACGAAGGAATCTCGGCGGTATGTTAGGTAGGTAGTTACATGTATGGACCAAAAATAGGAAAAAGCAGTTAAGTAAACAATACCGAGCCAGTGATGAAACAATAACTATTCATTAATAACAAAAGATAGGTTCATTTACAATTTGAAGGAAACGGTATCTATACCAACCTTGGTACAAACCACGGATATCGGTACAAACTGTTATTTCAGTGCAACACGCTAGGTGGCAGTTAAAATAGGCGTTTCACTCTATGCTTTAAAATTAGAAAGATCTTGTCCATGACTTCCTACCAATTCAAGTATCAGTAAGTACGATTTAAAATAGGCTATTGTATTCCGTTTTCCTTTTATTACTTAATCTAACACATTTCCCACTAAAAACTGATATGTATATATTTATGTCCTACTAGCTGGTGCTCGCGACTAAGGTCCGACCGAACCTTGATTTTTTGTCTCGGCCGAGACCGAGACCGAGAACGAGAATAAAATAAATTCTCGGCCGAGACCGAGACCGAGACATGGCGCTATAACATTTAGTATGTTAAATCTCGAAATAATACGAAATAGTGCAATTTCAGCAATTTTTTATTTTACGTATTCAAAACACTTAGAAATCAAAGTCGAACAGAACTATATTTTAACATAAAAAAAGTAATTTTTATTGTGAATATTAAAAACATTTAGTAACACTTAGTAATCAAAATCGAACTAAATAATAAACTCTCGAGTGTCGCATGGCACCGAATAGGTACATAAGCATAGGTACATAGGTAAACGCACGATCGACGCGCGACGTGTTTAAAAAGTGGCGTTACAGGTCAGCAGAATGGGATGAGATGCGGCACTTCTTTGCGTCTTATCCTTGGCAGCAGGTCTGCTTCTCTTCTAAAAGTCCGTCGAGCTGTGCGGATGCTATATCCGATGTGATACGTCAAGCTATGGAGTTTTTCATCCCTTATAGAGACGTACCCATCGGAGGCTCAGCTCGCCCATGGTTCAACGCCGATTGTGTTCAAGCTGAAGAGCGTAAGCATTCGGCGTTTCTCGCCTGGGTTGACGCTCGTGACCGCAAAGCTCCGGATCTGAGCTCAAAGAAGAGAGCTTTCAACCATGCTGCCAAGTCTTACAAAAAGGCACTAAAGAAGGCTCGGTTCGACCGCATTACCCATATTGGCACAAAGCTCTCTGCACAGCCGTCCGGTAGCAGAGCGTTCTGGTCCCTTGCCAAATCGATCGAAGCGAACTTCTGTAAGCCCACATTGCCTCCGCTGGTTAAGCCTGATGGAACACTGGCTCACACGGCGAGAGAGAAAGCAGGTCTCTCTTTTCGCCCATAACTCTCGTCTTGACACTAGCAGTGCTACTCCACCAACTCTACCTCACTGCAACACCTCAATGCCCGAGGTTCGCATAAGAAACAAAGAAGTTTTGAGAGCACTGTGTCGTCTAGACGTGAATAAAGCTAGTGGACCAGATGGTATACCAGCAATAGTTCTCAAGGCATGTGCGCCCGAGTTGTCTCCTGTATTGACGCGCTTGTATCGCCTCTCATTTAGGACTGGTATAGTGCCCAAGTCCTGGAAGCTTGCCAACGTGCAACCCGTGCCCAAAAAGGGCAGTCGTGCCGATCCTGCCAACTATCGGCCGATTTCAATAACCTCCATACTCTGCAAGATTATGGAGCGTGTATTGAACTCGCGCCTCATGGCATACCTGGAAGGTAACGATCTCCTCAGTGACCGACAGTACGGGTTTCGCCACAATCGGTCTACTGGGGACCTACTAGTGTATACCACTCACATGTGGGGCGAGGCCCTTGAGAAGAATGGAGAAGCGATTGCTGTCTCCTTAGACGTCTCGAAGGCCTTCGACAGGGTATGGCATGCCAGCCTTTTGAGTAAGCTTCCAGCGTACGGCATTTCCCCTGGTCTGATTAACTGGGTAAAAGACTTCCTGAGTGAACGGTCTCTCCGAGTTGTTGTCGATGGATGCTCATCAGAGCCCATGACGACCAATGCCGGAGTTCCTCAGGGGTCAGTTCTCTCTGCAACTCTTTTCCTGCTGCATATTAACGATCTGCTGATGCCCGGTATCTATGGGTATGCAGATGATAGCACAGTTGTAGAGAGATACCTGCCAGGTGCTCGGGCTAGTAAGGAGCTAATCCGGGCCGAACGAGAGGCTATGGTAGAGCGTACGAATGTCTCACTTCAGGCAGTCTCCATGTGGGGCGAAACCAATCTGGTAGGATTCAACGCCGCCAAAACACAAGCGTGTCTGTTCACCGCCAAAAGGAGTCCGTTCGCCTTGGCTCCTGCTTTTCAGAATGTATCTCTGGAGTGCACCGACCGCCTTCAGCTCTTGGGAGTTGAAATTTCTTCAGACCTCAATTTTGGGCGGTTCATTGAGTCCAAAGCCAAGGTAGCTGCTAGAAAACTAGGCGTTCTTGCAAAGGTCCGACGGTACTTCACACCGGGACAGCTTCTGATGTTATACAAAGCACAGGTCCGATCGTGTGTGGAGTACTGCAGTCACATATGGGCTGGTGCTGCAAAATGCCATCTAGCAGCTTTGGACTCAGTGGAAAGGCGTGCGAAGAGGCTAATTGGGGATCCAGATTTGGTTAAGTCCAATCTACAAAGCCTCGAGCACAGGCGCAGGGTAGCCAGCCTATCGGTATTTTACAGGTTGCATTTTGGAGAGTGTGCGCGGGAATTGCATGACTTGATTCCGCCATCTCCTTTCTACCATCGGACAACCCGACGTACGGCGAGTATCCACCCTTACGTTGTTGAAACTTCAACGGTCCGGACTAAGCGTTTCGCTTCGTCGTTTATACCGCGTACATCGAAGGACTGGAACAATTTGCCTGCTGCGGTCTTCCCGTCCAACTATAATTTAGGTGTCTTCAAGGCTAGAGTGAATAGGCTCTTAATAAACTAGTGCGCCTCACCATCAATGATTGCATCGCTGCTTACCATCAGGTGGGTTCGCAGTCAAGCACTGGTTTATATGAATGAAAAAAAAAAAAAAAGTAAGTCTTTAAAAAAGCTGCGCATGTATTTCACATAATTATTAAATAATGCCGATCGACAGATGTAAATATGAAATAATGATACCATTCCGCTAATTACAACAACACAACAAGTAAAAAAGGAAGAAATGAAATAACACTAGAGACCTACTTACCATTTTAAACTCACATAAACCAAACCAATTCAATTCGCACGCAACTTTTTCACTTATCTATTAACAATAATTCTTGTCAAATAACAATCCGTGAATTATGTTTATTTAAATCACTATTCCAAATATTGACAATAAATTGACATACATGTAAAAAACAAATGAGATACGAAAGGTATTTCCCCGACAAGTCAGCGCTTGTTGACGTTAAGCCATTAGCCAATCAGCAATCGTAAACAAAAACGCGAGTAACGTCAAACCTGCACCTAATTCGCCCATCCGTCGGTAGATGGAGCGATAAGCTTTAAATCTAGGGAAAATAAATGATTTGTTGGACCTCAAGAAGTCTCGGCCATGGCCGAGATTCTCGGCGTAAATCAGGCCGAGAACGAGACCGAGAATCTCGGCCTGATTTTTAGCCGAGAATGACTGGAACCGAGACCGAGACCGAGATCTCGGTCGGACCTTACTCGCGACTTTGTCCGCGTCAGACTCTTAAAACAGCACAATGCCATTTGGTTACAATTTCAAGAAGTCTTTTTTGCGCGAATCCCTTATTCATTTTCTAAAATAAAATTAGTTAGTTAACATCAACTATCTACCAGTTAAAGTCCTGTCGAAATCGGTCCAGCCGTTTCAGAGATTAGCCGAAACAACAGACAGACAGACTAATATTTAAAAAAGTGGATTTTTATTATAGGAAGGTTTTGAATATAATTTCATATGCATTTAGTACAAAAAAGTAAACAGTAGTCTTATTTAATAGATACTACATCATCTAAAGACTTTTTTTTTACTAAATGCAAAACAGATACTTCAATTTTAGTTATTTATGTACAAAAAGAACTTCTAAATGATGTATGAATGGTATCTAGTGTACCGATTTACTAAATAAATATTATATAAGTAATTTAGCTCCGCCTTAGTTATCAATCAATAAAACATGCAAAATGATATTGATTTGAATTTATTCGCACACCTAGATAATATAACTCGTTTTTAGAGCAATTTACCCACTTACATAGTAATTAGTTTGAAGTTAGTATTAGTTAATACTTCCTATCTACTGTTTGACATAACATTATTTGTACAACTATGACAAATATCTTCCTAATTACTCTTAAACAATCCGGATGCGAATATCGTCGGAAGCAATTTAGAATTGGAATAGTTTCACACGCGTTTTGTGTCGGCAATTGCTACGAAATCTAATTCAGGTGACCTCATGCATATAAAATGTTTTTGATTCAGTTCAGTTCTATGCAATGCACTTATACCTATTTATTGGCATAGGTGTGTGCAAGGGGGGGGGCCTTACTTACCTCCCGTAAGTGATTTTTACCCACCCCCAGCAAGGTTTAGCGCCCACCCGAAATTCTATGATGGACACAAAAAAACTGATAAGTTCACAGAAAAATTAGGAATGTCGGGCCCCCTTGAAAAATAACCCAAGATACGCCAATAGTTATTGGAATAACACGTAAGCTAACCAATCATCATTGAAGCAGAAAAACGTCCACTGCTGGACGCAGGTCTTTTCCAGGCATCGCTACATCGGTCATCAACTCCCTAACTTTTTCCCAACAAGCTTGGGGTCGATTTCCAGCCTAACCAGGTGCGGCTGAATACCCGTGTTTTACATTGTACGACGACCTATCAGACCTCCACATCCCAGTTATTGGTCAACACCAGTCAACACGATACTCCTTGGATAGACTTTCTGATGTCTGATTACCTATTGACTGACCTGTTGGTCTAGTGGTTAGTGGCCCTGACTGCTATGCCGGGGGTCGTGGGTTCGATTCCCACCCAGGACAAATGTTTGTGTGATGAGCACAATCATTTGTTCTGTGTCTGGGTGTAATTTATCTATAATATGTATGTATTTAGAAATATATAAGTAGGTTTATCAGTTGTCTAGTACTCATAACACAAGCTCTGCTTAGCTTGACACTAGACGGCGTTGTGTGATAGTTGTGGAAAAAAAAACTGTTCCATTACTGTCTCTTGGTACAAAAAAACCTATTACCTGTAACGACTGTCAAAGATCTACAAATGGCAACCTGCGCGACATCACTACATCGGCCCATCAAGTTAATCAATAGCAAAAGATTAACCAAGATTGTATGGTTAATAGTATTAATTTAATTTTACTAGGTATTTTGATTAATTGCCTAATTGTATTGTATTGTAAATGTTATGAATTGAATTTGATGCTGAGCTTGTTATTGTAGGTAATAATTTATTTTTGGTTTTCTGTAATAATAGCTGTATGCATGTCTTTAATAAATAATAATAATAAAAACGCTGACAAGGATAAACAAACTAAATATCTTGACTTTGCTCACGAGGTTGTCGACATGTGGGAAGTGGACACAGCAGTCATTATGCCGATAGTCGTGACAGCCAATGGCTTAATTGCCAAGAGCCTCGACCATCATCTGAGGAGGCAGTTGGATCAAAGGCTTGATACAGAAGGCAGTAGTCCTGGACACGACGCGTATTATTCGGAGATTGCCCTCTCTGGAGCCCTGACCACCGGTAGCTTGGACCCTGTTCCCGATGCCGGTGAGCTACTTTTTCATATTTTTAATGGTTTTTTTTTTATGAGTTTTATATTTTTAATTGTTTTTAATTTATATGTCTATTCAATAAATAAAGGGAATTACCTGAAAGTAGATTAGTTTTTGTGTGCTTCTAAACTTTACGCAATAGGAAATTAATGTAAGTTAGCTGGTACGTTATTACAAAGAGGCTTTTGAAACATTTGTAGATACCTACTTTACCAATTAGCCAGATAACTATAAAGTTTTTTGCGAACCTCTACAAAAGCTTTTGCGAGTAATTACATAATGTATGATGTTTGTTGCTTGTCGGTAAAAACAGCCCGGAGCAAGTTTAAATGATGCGCCCGTTATTCGGTATCAAAGGTCGGACGTGAAGTCGTGAACACTTCTTATGTCAAAACAACGTCGTCAATACATTTCTCTTGCTGCAGTCACGTATGATATCTCTGTAATAACGACTGATAAAGTACTTTAGCCGTCTTCAATTACAGACTGATCTACAGTATTGAAGAAATCAATAAACTGTTCTTGGAAAAGTTGTTAAAGCGGTTGCCTAGTTTCTTATTACGAGGTGGATAGGTACTAAGTGGAAAACTATTTGACGACTTTTTCCACATAAACGTAAAGCATCACGTTATATAATATGGTTTACAAGTCAAAGTTTACCCGCATTACATAAGAAAGTTACTAAGTGCGAAGAGCAGTATCGGTGAAACCTCCCAGTCGACTTGAAATCGTGTGCTTGACCCGCCATCGCACCCTTACTAACAAATGCTACCGATGAATCTATACATACCTTCTGGGTAAGCGAGCTATAACCACGTACTTTCGTCTTGTTTACTGTACAGAGTCTGTACAGTAAACAAGACGAAAGTACGTGACAGACAAACAATGCAATAAGTCTGTACTACAGACTTATTGCATTGTTTGTCATCCAAAACACTCGCCTAATAAAGATAGGTAAGGCTTTTTATTCATTTAGGTAATGAATAAAAAGAAATCATAGTTATAATTAATGTTGATAAGACTTTTCAGACGTCATGAAAACAAAGCAATAATATTTAACTTTCCCTTTTAATAATAGTTTTAAACGCTTCAATATAAATAATGGTTAACGATTTAGCCAACCAAAACCAAGAAGATGAGATGTTGATGCGCAGAGGTCACTGACATTCCGTAAAAACATAAATAAATAATATTTATTGCCGAGATTAAGTACATATTATGTACTTAATCTCGGCAGTAACCATCACGTGTGACTGACCGGTCCCAGATTGTCGTTTGTTTTTGTCATGTTCCTCCTACGTGATGCACTCAAGGTAGTGTGGGAACTGACACACCGAAGCCGGTTCCAACTTCCAGAAATAGGTGTAATTTTTATAATGCCTTTGACCAACTCAACAACACTGCTTACACACAATGGCACGTAATTATATAAGGCGCCATTGTCAACAAATATGAAATTCGCTTTCTATGGTTTGCAAATATTACTCTGTTACATCGGAGGATTTGATATTCGTCGTGCACGTATCGATTATTATCCATTGACGACGTATTCATCGTATCGAAGCTTTGAATGCTCGGCCTCAGCTTTTGAATGGCTCGGACTGGATTTCATCTTACAATGTATAAATTGACACTAATCATTAGTTACACGACTTTGTAATGTCTATTTAAACTTGTGAAGCGACGTGTTATGTCTTCATTAGAGCTGTGAAATAGCATTAGGTTCAGGTTACACTTTGAGTTTTATTTTAACACATCAATTAGGTAATTATAGTGATTAAAAACCTTGTTTTTACCTAGTTTTCAGCACAGAGCGATCCAGTGAGATGGGTCAATAAAGAAAGTTATTTGAATATCTTTTTTCACAACTTGTAAATTGGTAATGTATATGTACATATTCTTACAAATTCTATCTTAAAATTTTCACCTCTAATCAGATAGACGTACCTATACCTATCTGCCTAGTTTCCACGATTTCAACTTTAAATTAAAAGATAAACTTAAGGTGTTATCATTTGTCACTTATAAAACCTGCTTGTTTTATCACATAAGAAATAAATAAACTTACGGAGTTAATAAAACTTTATAGTCAAATAAATTTGACTCCATGCAAACAACGCGTTGGGATACGGATGTTAATTAACTCCAATAGGTGCATATAAGTCAATACAAGTTTTCAATGAAAACCATTTTTTCATAGCAAGCTTTTATAGCGCGGTATATACCTTTATAATTAATACTCATCAAGATCATTCCAAAAAGCTCAAACACGATAGGGTTATCTGAGTTCCTATAGTCACCTTTCGGTTCCATCATCAGATCAGCTCCATGTCATAATACTTAATTTTGCATTGTCATCTGATTTACACATGCAAAATTTCAGCTCATAGATATCCGTGTTTCAGCTGAATCGGTGACCGGGAAGTGGATCAAATTTAATTTGCAAGACTTGATTACAGACATACAAACATCGGGATAGGTGAAACTTAATAAAAAGCTTGTAATAAATGTGGTCAGGCATGGTTTACATGCATACATATGTGAACATGGTTTATGGTCAAGTTTCGATGAAACTTGACCATTAACCATGTTCTGGAAAAGCACGTACTTTTAATCCCGAGAGTATGTTCCTTTGGTATAATTTTCAGCTTTCACGCGGGCGAAGCCGCTGGCAGCAGCTTGTCAACAAATAACTTCTCCCACTCTGAGTGGAGAGAGACAGTGGGAGATTCAGACTTTTATTGACTAAAACCCACCCGCGTTCCTTCAGTTGCGCTTTGCGTTCCAAGACCGTGGCAACTCTTTTGAACAATCTCGCAGCCTTTTACTACCATACTTTTTGTTTCCGCATAACACGATGCACCGACACTATCACAATCCTTATAAGCGATGATGTTGCGCTATACGAGCAATGCCTTATGTTCAATTGTACAATGTCGGTCATATCATATTCGAATATTACAGTTATCGATTACACGGATACGACTTGCGGCTTAGATCAATTATTCTGTAGGCGTCGGCTAGTATTGTGCAAGTAAATAACATGTTCGAAGTTCCAATGGCTGTGATAATTATCATAAGAGCAGTGACCGCCAGAGGTCTGCGTGACACCCGCGTCTGATGCTATTATTTCCGAAACAAGAACTATTATTCTTTATTGCTGTAACGGCCTACGATTTGATTTGTGATTGCGCAACGCTACAAATGTACTATTGTTCTGAAACAATTCTATATTATAAACTAATTTTGCTACCTGTCTTTTACATTGTTGTTATGTTAATTCATTATTAAAAATAGTCTTTTCTGGAGAAAGTCGCTAAAGAGGCAGATATTTTTAAATTTATTGTTTGTGCAATATATCATGCAACTTAGAAAGCTAATATAGAGGGTAGAGAGTGTAAACAACAGAAAATATATTGAGTTTTGCTTAGGTCTAGCATATTACATTTCTATTATACTTAATTAACAATGTATTTATTTTATTACGTATACACGCACAACATGCTATTGATATATTTATTGCAAAAACCACGCGGAAACATTTTCTCAATGAACTGTGCTTTCGAAGCTTTATGACGTGTCATAAAATAAAACGTTCCACAGTGAACGCGGTTTGGTAATAACGTTTCTATCCATTTCTATCGGTACAATGTGCTTGCATTCCGACAAAGTCACATAGCAGAAATCCGGATTTCCCGGAATACATGGCTACACATGTTCAATCTGTTTATCTTAAGTTAAAGAAACTACCGTCAAGCGGGGTGAATAGAAACAAAACTTTAATAGGATTTTCACTTTGGTATATATTCATATTATTGATTTCTATCAAAGCAAACCATTTTATTACATTTAATGAATAAATTGTAATACTTAAATGCCGGGAAAAATTGTTAAACATCGCAAAAATTCTCTTAATTTTTTTGTCTCTATTTACCCCTGCGTTCCTATTCACCCCGTTTGACTGTACTATCAATTAGATAAGTAAATATCGTAAATGAAAGATTAAAAATATTAGTATTGCTGTAAGTGTATAATATAATATAATCGTATGGCTTATTGTAGATATTAACAGGTCATAAAATGCCGTGCGAAATTGATTACTAAATACTTCGAAGTTTGCGGTATAAGTACCACAATGTATTCAATTTTCTATTGCGTTACTTGGACCACATATATGTGATAGAGCCGGTCTTCCTACTTTGTGCCAATAATTTCGCCTTTGTATGTCGCTATTTAAAGTCCTACTAAACTGTAGGGGCGTAACAGGCAATTCTTCAGCTTTTCCACTAAGGTTTGGACCTGGGAGCAGTTAATTAACTATGCTACGTTGACTCTCCTCTATACGAAGGTATACTACTTTAAAATGACCGGTCCATCTGCCATTTTCAGCTAGATACAGATGATAATATAATTGATGATTGATTTATTGATGATGTCTGGATCCTGGGCAAGGGTTAGATTAAGCAAATTACAAGCTATAGAAATACCTCATAAAAACTTAATTACTGAATTGCATAAGCTATTATTATCGACATCTAGCTTACCTATAGGTAGAATATTTAAAGTTTTTCAAGACTACAAACCACCTAGCACACACGCACAGTTGTTGCTATTTTTATCGTTTTTTAAGTAAGTAAAGGGAGTGTTAGAGTTTTACTGATTAAAACTCACCTAGGTAAGTATGTTTTTGGTATTGTATGTATGTATGTTGTGTAATTATGTCCTATTAGGTATCACTTCTGATATTTGTACACTGACAGCCCTAAATCGGTCTCCTTTTTTTAACCGACTTCAAAAAGGAGGAGGTTATATGTTCGGTTGAATGTATGTTTTTTTTTTTTTATGTATGTTCACCGATTTCTCGGTCAATTGAGGACCGATTTTGAAATTAATTTTTTTTGATTGAAAGGTTATGCTTCCAAGTTGGTCCCATAGAAATATTGTTATGATCTGATCATGAACTTCGTAGATATGGAACAGAACTCCTCATGGGATCACAGCAGAACTGTCGTAACAAGTAAAATTGCTTTGTTTATACGTGTAGTCGATGACTGACTGAAAGAAGAGGGGTAATATATCGAACTGATCTGATGATGAAGCCTGAAATTAGGCACCGGAACTCTGTAATAAATTAATTTAATGTAACCGTGTTTGGTATTATTAGAATTGTCATAAGATGCACTCTGGCTATAAGGTATTTAAGTATGGCTGAGGGGTACTTTTTAGTGGTGGTACCATAACTAAAAAGTGAAAAATAAAAAACTTTTTACAAAAAAAATACAACCGACTTCAATGTAAAAAAAACACTGAAAATTGCAAAATAACTAATTTCGGAAGTCGGTGTTAAATAACGAAGAGACAAAACTATTATAGAAACACCGAGTTCCGAAATTAAAGTTATTTTGCAATTTTCAGTGTTTTTTTTACATTGAAGTCGGTTGTATTTTTTTTGTAAAAAGTTTTTTTTCAGTCCATCCAAAGGTTGTCTGTAAGAAATTGCCCTGTGCGATAAGAGCCCTTTTTTGTGTTGACAATAAAGAATATAATAAATAAATAATAAATATGTTTCTTCAGTTGCCCTTTGAGTTCCAGGGCCACGGTAACTTTAGAACAATCCCGTATTACTGTTTTTACTGGTATAACAATGTACAACAATGCGAGTCAGTAGGTTGCTTACTACTTCGATAGGTTTCTCTTTCGCCATAACTTATCGTAAATTTACATAAATAATAATTAACAGTGTGCCTCAGGCAACGTGCGTTATGTGTGTTCTCAAAATTTCTTGCGAAACGGATTATACCTCTAGCTTCTGACAGCGGCTTCGCCCGTGTAAAAGTAGATTTCCCCATATATTTTGTACCCCGTTTCATCACCTTAGGGGGTGAATTTTGGAAATTCCTTCCTTACCGAATGCTTACGTCACAATAACTATCTGCATGCCCATCGCAATGCGTTGTGTGGTTTGAGCTGTGTGTTGATAGATCTGTCAGTCAGTAAGGGTTACCTTTTGTATACATAGATTTATTAACCCTGGTTTCTTTCGAACATCAAAGTCTTTACTTATACTTACTCTCAGTTATATGTATACTTATTCTCCGCTAAAATCATACATAAATGACATTACTGTTTAGCTACAAAGGTGCAAAGTGTAGGTACTTAGTTGATTTTGTGGTTCTCGTTCATGCAATTGACGGATTTTTTTTTCGGCTACGTCAGGCGCAGTTCGTGAGACCACATCGCTCCTCCGTGACACGCGATGCATGCACTCGGTGCACTGTCAGATGACATGTGATTTCCAAATGTTGATATTCATCCGTGTATGAACACGAAAATGGGAATTCAGCCTTGAGTTGATTCTCCACGCAATAACTACGACGTGTAATGCAGGCAGCTATTATTAAAAATGTGATTATGATTTCCTCATTTAAAGAGTTTTAAATTCATAATAGATATTACAATTTGACAGAATAATACATCATCACTAGATAGGCACTTGTAGCAGACGATCTTCCATATCGTGGTGTTATGCCAAGTGCATAAAACTAGGTACGAGTAGGTAAGTTAACTAACCCCGTTCTTACTGACACAAATAGGTATACAAAATGTTGGTATAATTTGCAAATTCAATCTTCTCTTTAACCTAGGTGGTTGTTATCTGTGCCGTACTGTGTTATTGTAAACATGCTGGTTGTAACAAACAGAATAAATCCGTAATGCAATACGAGGAAGTTAATCCAATAACATGTTCAAAATTGCTATACATAAAAGCATAACTGAGTGACTAATGCGGTTCACAAACCTGTCATTATGCGGGTATTAAGATAAGTTACACGCAATCTCAGATGTTACGAGTATGTTCGAGTTAAAGTTGTGAAGTTCGTGAACTGTAAATTAGGTAAGAATTAATTTATTCAATGTTGTTGTTGTTAATTATTAAATAACTAGACGATACAGCAGCCGCTGCTGTACCATTAGTGACGTATATTGCATAACTTTAATATAATCAAATCACAGTAGTTATTAACTAAGTATATGGCCGATGATGGGAAAAGCATTAAAATTAATATCGTGTAATCAATATTAAAATTGAAACGGTAACGATCGTCGTGGTCGCAATGAATAGAAAACGCCTACTATTGCATAGCATTTGAACATTATGCCTAATTTGTAAATAAATAGATAGGTACTAGGGCAAATGCTCGATGTAAAAAAAAAACAACGTAAGTAGTTGTTAATCAGGTAGGTTGGGCGACACAAGGGTAAACCATGTCCTGGCATAATACAAAGGATACTTTTTATCTCGGGAATATGTTCCCTTGGTAAATTTTCGACATTCATGGGGGTGAAGCTGCCAGCAGACAATAGTTTGTATCTCCTTATTTAAATTACCTATTAACTGAAGGACATATATCAGTAGGTAGGTAATGTTCGTTTATTTGTAGTCTAAAACAAGAAGAAAACTATTGTCTACATTTATTTTGTTCTTTCCTTTTGCAGGTCTGCTGGAAGAAATTTCTTTGGAAATATTATGTATTATCTTTTTCTGCTTTTGTGTGTAGATACATAAATAGCAAAATAAATAAGAAGAGAAATAAATAAGTAATTAACCTCACTCATTACTTATTTAGTTAAGAACAGATTAAATTATGACGCGGAAACTAGCATAAATGTAAGTAATCCTCACAACGTCTCGGATAGAAATATTCTGGGAAGCTAACGGCATAATGAGTGTACGCCGCCTTTCTTTGCATTGCGTTTTTGTGTTAGTTTCCTTCTATGCGTAATATTTGCATTATGTACTAGGAATTGCAAACGAGTAGGTAGGTATAATGAAAAATATGATGAAAGTTCCATGATGTTTTAATATTCTTTAGGTAGTCTGAAATAAATAGTCTTAAAACCTACCAATAGCTATGTAGGTACGCACTAACTAATACCAAACAACACGTAGATATGTGCTCCTGAGCGTAAACTTTCTTGATATGAAATCGAATCACAAAAATCTCTACCTATTGTAAAAGATTTCATCACGGTTCGATTTTTTTTTTTTTCAATTACATAATTCATTTTTCGTAATAATACGGTACGGCGATGACTACCGGTACAGCGGTAAAACGAAAGCTCTTTTACCGAATGAGGCACGGTCAGTCGACGACTCAATGCGTTCACAACTTGCTGCGTAATCTTCTCATCAATGAACAGCATTCCTCACTCGTGCACAATTCGCGTAAAATATTTCAGTATAGTAACTGTGACACCGTGGGAAATCGAATGTAGCTATTTAAAAAATAAGTAGTACAATACTACTGATATCCACCACAGCTTGCGACATCTCATTAATTAAGATTAAGACCTAGTTATGAATGAGCATTGTTTTGCGTCCTAGAACTGATTACAACCTTCTTGTTCCACCGTATCTGGTATGATGTGCAATATTTTGTTAGTAGGTACGTGGTACCTACAGGGTGTCAGTTACTCATTGTCTTTATGTTACGGTCTAATTAATACCGATAGAGCGATAAAAGGCAACGGTGCATTGAAACCCATGTGGGATTTGTATAAATTATAATTCGTGTGAACTATTTTTGTCCTCTCCATATTTTAATTTTCTACAAATGGACATTTGGCAAACCGATGCAATGAATGAAGAATCGAGCAATTCATCGGCTCCAAAACGGCCTCGTCTTCGACTCGTGCGTGTACTCCGCCTCAGTTACTTTGCAATGACAAAGAAGTTTGTTCACTTGCAAGAAAACTTTTAAATATTATTGTGAAATAATCGTAGAGAATACCTTATAGCTATGCGATAATGCGATAGATATGTATGTTATTTTTGTCTAGAATGAAATCTGCAAATTTTATTGTACACCAAAAAGTAACACCACTTATACCTATAACCTACATACACATAAATATATGGGTACAATGGCGGTTTAAAATAATGCTGGCAACGAGTCGAAATGAAAACTGTTTAGCGCATCATTGCACAGTGATTTAAATATTTTGCGTTTCGTCTTTTAAAATGTAGATCAGAACCGGTCATCTACCTACCTACTAAACTAGAAACACAACACCGTTTTCTATATCTGTGCACAACATAATGACAACAAACATGAAAGAGCTAGCTAATTGAAATTTCTATTTTTCCAAAGGACTTTCTTTGGCTAAGAACTGCCGTGCCGAATCGATCTTGATTTATTTATTAGACGAGTATGATAATGAAATGGATGATACGTAAGTTACGAAATATATTTGCGTCGAGCCTCAAAGTCTTTGTATTTTATGTAAATCAAAGGATTAATTACGTAATCTCTAAATAAACTTTCTATTCTGCTCGGTAATCAATTTATTTAATTACTCAATGTCGCGCTGTCATTCGAATCTCGGTAGTATTGTCTAAACTTCGCGGAACATTTGAATAAGTCTTTGAAAGTTTTTGCATAGAGTAATCATTTCCGCTTAATCTTTTCACACAAAATTGGTATTCTCAGTGAGAATACAAATTTCTCACCAGCATAGCACCATCAACAATATTTTCATTTGACAACAAAATGTTTGTAGAAACTAACTTAGTAACTTAGCTAGGTCCTTTGTTAGAATTACTAAATGCAATAGTTAACTCGTGACATTTCATTTAACTTTTAAACTAGCTTCATTATTCATTACGAAATTGTTAAATCTTTTTAGTCTTCATAAACAACTAGTCCTAGCTCAATAGAGCTAGTGTGACTATTCATTTTTCAAAAATGTTAACTACTTAATGATAGGTAGGACCTATGAAATTGCCGTTTTTTAAAACGGGTTGCTTTGAAGTGCATAATTTCTACGTTGGAACTCTTCATACCCTATTATTTTTTCCAATGAGTTCATAAATAATTATGTTAATGAACCCAATGATTTTATTGATGTCAAAATGTGCAGCAATTCTTAGTTTTTAAAGTGCTTATTTATATAAATGATATTAACCTTCTATTGATAAAATTGATAAGTATTATCTTGTAACTTGTTCATAAAGGACTAAATAAAATAAGAAAAGCGTCATTGTCAGCCATTCTTAAAAAAAAATATCTCCAAAGACAAGACAAAAATCCAGGACCATATGCTGTGATAAACATCGAGTGAGAACTCAAGAAAACTCAATGGCCAAATTCTAAAACCCAGAACAAACTACCCTGGCGCTGAATCATGAGGAGACCCGACCCCAGCTAATGGGAGCAAGGACGGACAAAGAAGAAGAGGACTTACAGTACACTTGTTTTTAGTTTTAGTATAATAGCATTTATCTGAATCCAAAACAAAACGAGTGTTACTAAAGCTCGTTGGCCACGCCGTTGGGTTTGCGTGTTTGAAATCACAAGTGGTGTGATGTCATGAAATTTATTGCTATCTGAGTATTATCTAAGCCAAAGAGATCACACAATCTTTCTCTTCCTCATGGCTATCGAGCAGTGATGTCATGTAGCATTTAAATGTAAGATAGATCCTCGTAACAAGTACAATTAGAAGGCGTTCTAATAATAGACGTACCTACTTGTCTAAACCACCCAAGTTTGAGCTTTACAATTTGAACAAACACTAACTCCTCCCATGTGTGTGTTACTCCAGATATTACATTGACGAATACATATCGTTATGTAATTCTAAATTATACAATAATTCAATGACTAGAGTATTCAAACTGATTTTTAGAGTAAGCGATCGCCTAAAGCAGAAGTGTAACGAGATTGTGATGCCAGGAAAGGTCATGCCCGCAATCAAGGGAAACAATACAGAGACGTGGATCTAGTGTAGTACCTACACATCATTTATCATAAATCGAGAATTAGATTTGTATTGTTATTATTTTGACGTTATTTATCTGCAATCAATCAATGAAAGCTGCGCGTGTAGTATTGGGACGCCATGCGTACCTACTAGCTTTGACAAGTGTCATGTCAATCATTATCATAACAGTTAGCAAACATACCTAATTTGATATGTAAAAAGCACAGAAAGCTTATCTGCTAGCCTTAATAAAGTAAAAGCAAAAATCCAGCGTAGGTAGATATTAGTAGGTAAGGTACCTGTAGTCAAATCTCCTCAGACTTGCAACATAACTGAAGATGTTTAGATTAATAAACGATACCTTTTACATAATTAAATATTTAGAAATATTGATTAATAAATAATATTGTAACTCATTATAGTAAATTACACAAGAAAACCGTGATAAATTAGTGGAAAATTTTAAATTAAGGCAGTAGATTTTATCTTTAACATCATAATTTGCCAAAGATCGTAGTACATGTGGTAATCTTAGCTAAGAGAAATTATTCAACAATGATCCATAACGTTACAATGACTAATTAAAATAACTGTGTACAATAACACTTAGAAATTACGAACAAAGTAATATCAGGTAAGATTATGTGAAATATTGCTGCGAGTTTGTTATCTATAAGCTTTCACTGTCCCACGGTCAAAAGTAAAGAGTAAGTAACAACGGGACGGAATTGTGATGATTCAGTTTATCAGCGAGATCTTAGTTGACTCGAAATATGAATTCCTTCTCTATGTAGTCTGACACGATAGAAATCATGCTGTTTTGCAAGTTTTTGTCCAGAAAACTATAAAAACGCAATTTGTTTGTTTGTAGTATTTTTTAGATTCTTGGTGTCTGAATCTAGGTACTTACCTACTACGAGATTTACTTGCGATTTATTTGTAATAGGTAGGTACTTAATAGTGAGTACTTTCTTTAAAGCATTTGTCAATTTAAAAAAATACCGTAAAGTTAACCAGAAGAAAAGAAGTTGGGGGAGTCCTTTAACCAGCAGTGGAAAAGTATAGGTTAAATAAAAAGTAAGAAAAAAGTTAACCAGTACAAGTAAAGTCAAGTACTTTGGCCTTGAGGTAAAACTTTGGCTCGGGCTTATTAATCAATAAGAACACGGGACACTGTGTTCCTATTGGAGATTTAATTATATGTATTATAACCCATTTTTATTATATTATAACCAAATATTTCCTTGATTACTATAAAGTTAAGAGCGATTTTGGCACTTAGTGATTTTTGTTAGTAGAAATCAAAGTGGAATAACCTCGATATCAAGATTGTAAACATTGTAACATATTACTAAAATTAGATTTATTAGAAATATTTTTAAAGTTGGCTTAAAACTATCACCTTTGAAGTAAGCAATTAAAAGCAGTGGTGGCCTAATGGTAACGGCCCCTACTTATGTGTTGTACGAAGCAGGTTCAACCTCAGGCTACTCCTTTCCTTAGTGATCATTTACTTTGTGTAATTATTTCATCACTAGTACTGTAAAAAAATGTGAAAGAAAATATCGTGCGGAAAGTGGCATGTTCTAGAACAAAAACTTTGAAGAGATGTGGCATCCATCAACCCGCACGGGGCTCAAGTGGTGGACTGTGGTCCATTCCCTGTCCTAGTGACAAGGCCTGAGTCCCAGCAGAGGGAACATTATAAGGTTGATTATGCTAAGTAACAACAATTGTACTAGGTAAAAGCTCCTTTGATGACAGCTTTGCAAAAGGCTGGAGGCTGTACTAGGGAAACTTGTGTTACGGATCTCGAGGCTCTAGCTGGAGTAGAGACACGTTTTTTAAACTAATTGTAACTGTTTACTGTAAGTGTTTTTATCGCATGCGTACCTATATATTTATATATGTAGGTATAGTGCGTTTCATAATCTGTATTTTATTTAGGTAAGTATATCAAAATAGCAATGAATATTTAAAACACGAAATGATTCTGAATAAGAAACATTTCGTGAAAAACGCCTAAAATGTTAATTTAAGTTTCGTGTTTTATTTCGTGACACACCTGTTACACATAAACCTCATCTTTAACTCATTAGCTATGTTTGCATTCTAATGGTGACCATTTGATGGCGTTTGATAGAGGCAACAAGAAATATGTACTAACCTAGATATTTGTAATACATAACATGATTTAAAAGAATGTCCATGAAGTTTCTTGCAATTTCTTCTCTATAGGGATTTACGCTATAGTATGTGCAATTAGCATATTTTTTTCAGACTGACAGACTTCTTGCCAATTCAAAACTGCCTGTAAATGGTTTATTTGACATAAATGCTTTGATTCTTGATTCTTTGCATATTTTTGTCAGCCAAGGGCAGGACTTTATTGACATAAGTTTGTAATGAAATTCCCTGGCTCCTGTTCTAGTTATAATATGTATGACAGGAGCTTTTGTTGCATGCAGGTTTACAAACAAATACCTAAGTACTTAACTACTAAGTTAATATTGTAACGAGGTGAGTTTATTTTATAACCGTTTACATTCCCAGCGTTAAATAAATCTTGTGTCTAAACGAAAGATTAATTTATCGTTAGCGTGAAATGCCATCTTAACAGCTAGTTAAACACCAGTTCAGACAAGTGGAAAGTTTATCATAAACAAAAGCTGCGGCTCGAGTCTCAACTCGAGTCATCCGTCGGTCGTTCGCTCTCCAGTCTCGGTCTAGTCGTAGAAACTGGAAATGATGTGAAATGATTCAAAATTTCACCGATAAGCGGCTGCAGTCGCAACACGTGTGGCTCACCGGCTCGACAACGAATGATGAATCCTTAATAGCCATCATTCTCTTCCGACGATTCATGTAAACGAGCGCACCGCATCATCACGCACCAGTTGCGTCATCAGGGGAAAGTGCATTGATGAATTTATTGTTCAAATATTGTATTTAAATAAATTCACACGCCACGGGGTGTAGAATATTCTAGATGGTAACGCCTCATTAATGCGTAATTTGAGTTAATTTGCTTTATTATTCACAGTCATACGCGAGAACAGCTTTTTATTTACACGCTCTGTCGGTGGTCTATTCCAAGTTACCTACACTTGGATAAATTAAAGATACTTGGGTATAATACGGAAACAAAACGACAGAAAATCAGAACCTGTACTCTGTGTTGAACTTCATCTTAGTATCAATCAAATGGCATCACTTAGGTCATAATAATAGATTGAGAGAAAGGGGCAATGCTATTAAGTTTGAAATTTGCAATTTGTCCATCTTATAATACTTACTTACAGTAATTTTATCATTTTTAAGAGTGATAAATTTAAATTAAAAAATACTAAAACTATGCACTAGATAATTAAGTAATGTTCTAAGTAATTGCGTGAGTAAATGGTCAAGGAGTGATTTGAAACAGTAGCACGTTACAGATCTAAACGTAAACAACATGTCATACTTTACTTCAAAATTACTTCACAAGTACCCACATAAATATTCAAACGGTGTGAGCTCCGTATGTAAATTTCCGCATTACAGTCTACTTTAAATACATTGAAGAGAGCTTGCATAGGGACGAAGCCATTTACATGACAGATGACCGTCTATGTACAGAGATAAAGACATGGACCTAACCACAGCTTCATTTTTATACCAACTCAGTCGTTAGTTTATCGCAATGTAACTTTAACTTGACATGATGAATAATAGAAAATCGTGCTGTGCAATACGGTGAAAGGTTACGTATTATAAATGTTCACATTATAAAGATCATCAATGCGATTTTCACATTTTAGTGAAAACAATTTATTTATAAATCTTGCAAGAGGTTACGTAATTTATGTTAAGTAAATGATTTTGATGGAGACTTTCAATTTGAGGATTATTTTGCTAAAGAGGTAAGAGTGCGTAAAAAAACACTTTGTAATGAGAAAAAAAATCTTCTTGAATCAAAATTAAAGTCAAGATAGTTATTTAACATAATTTCATTCATAATTTTTCCTTTTGAACCAACCATTTTCATCTACATCTAAAAGCAAAAAAATATGTCAAAGAAAATCAATTATGTGAAAATTAAAACCTATATAGCTGGGTAGGAAAATCCAAAACCGTAAAAGTCTCCTTCATGCATAAAAATTCACGCATCCACACATAGACATAGTTCACGCACAATTACACCCTAACATGAGTACACTGTCAACGTAGGTATAATAAATGAACACCGGTACTCACTGGGCGCATCTTGCCGGCTCTCGAGGAACACTTGTAGCACTATGTTACAGCAACGTGTGTGTCTGCACGACGGCAAGGAGATTGTCGCACGTGTGAATGCGGCCCGGTATCTGCGTGTACTGCGCCTGCGTGAGATCTGCGCGCCCCGACGACCACCGCTGCTGCGCCCGCGCAGCACCCAAACAGCCTCCGTTTGTATATAATACATCCGATACACCACAAGGATGTTGTCACTATGAGCATTATGTACACATGGACTAACTGTAAGCATTGAATTAATGGAAGTAAAAGAGTTGATAAACATTTTCTTCATTGGGTCGTATTAGGTTGATCGTTTATCAATAATTTCATCGTTTCGCGAGGAGTAATGTGTTAGTCGCTCGAAGCTATACGTGGTAACAATTTCTAAGTGTGTAATGTTTAGAATAGTAGTTACCCGCACGAGTACCTAGTGATTAGCCCACGGCCTACGATCAACATAGTAACCTATTACCCTCACTTGAATTTTGCAACTTTCATGGGAAAATTAGTAGCTTACAGCAAAAAAAGCAGTAGGTAGGTGCTTATTTCGTAGTTCTCAGTTTATAGTGGGTAATAATTTTTTTGCAGATAAAAATTCAGCAAGGTACCTAATTACTTGCATTAAAAATAATCACCGTCAGTATAATTATCTCACTACGCTGATTGAGGAACCGACACCTACTACTGGTATTGTTAGGTTACTGGACCATAGCTGTTCGAAATAGTTGCCGCGGTCCTGGGACGCGAAGGGTAACTGACAGAACACAGGTGGGTTTTAGTCAGTAGGTAACAAGTCCGACACTTCCTTTCGATCCACCCAGAGCGGTAGGAGTTATTTGATGATTTGCCGATGATGACTATCGATCTTGTAGCTTAAGTTTTGTTGGTACGAACCTGTTATTATCATATCGCCACCGGTACATGGTAGACATCCCACCCATACGCACAAAACGTTTTAAGAACACATTTATTATGCGTACAGCTAAGGAGTGGAATTCCTTGCCGGTCTGTTTTTCCTGATAGCTACAACTTAGGGGTCTTTAAGTCAAGAGTGAATAGGCTACTTCTAGGCAAGCGTGCTCCATCGTCGACCACATCATCGCTTACTATCAGGTGAGATGGTGGTCAAACGCGAGCCAATCATTAATAATAATAAAAAAAAATTCAGCCGAAAAACGTCCACTGATGGATATAAGCCCCCAATTAGTGTCGCCACAACGACCGGTCCTGTGCGTCTCGCATCTATCACATTCCCCCAAACCTGTAGTTTCATAAAACCTATTAAAGCTTTGACCCGCTAGTAAAGTATCCCTTAGACGACACACGTGTTATGACATCACACGATAAGTGCACATAACGAAATAGGCGATAGGTACGCTCCATACCAATTAGGTAGAGCATAGCGTCAGCATTGGTTGATCTCAGCGATTACACAATATTGGGATCTTGAACTGCACAAACGTTGCAGCTGAATCTTACTTACACTTCCGCATAATTATAATAAACGTGTTATAGATAGGTACTCCACTTACGATAAGAACTTTTTTGGGCAGGAGGGAGGGGTAAATCTTCAAGTAACTTCTCCCGTTCCGGGTAGAATGTGAGAGAGAGAGAGAGAGAGTCAGACTTGCTGATTAAAACCCACCCGTCAGTTTGTCCTTTGAGATCCAGGCTGCAGTGAATCTTTCGAACTATCCTGCAGCTCAGGATAAAGATCTAACACTTTTTATCTTTTTTTTTCAACCGCGTGTTTTTGCAGCCAGCCTGCTGCTACATTCGCAACTACGGCAAAATGGGGCCTTAGAGACCCGTCTGATACCCAATGATAGTGCGGTGTCCAAAACACGACTTACAAGCTGAAGTGCCTCAAGTACAACTCCACTTTTGAAGATAAACGCCGAGATACATTTAAAGCTACTGTTTACCTGGTCACCAAACTCACCAAGTGGGCCCAAATTATCTTGAAATTAGCGACCCACTCCAGCTTCGCATGGGGGTGTTACAAATATTTGAAATACTCGACTATTCTCTACGATGCGGTTGGGGACTGTTTATAATATGTATATTTAATAGCATGTAGATAGATACCTACAATATGTAAGGTTAAGGAAGTAAACCATCGATAGACGAAAGCATTGTTTTTAAAAGACTTTTCTTTGGGCCTTTTCAGCGTGTGAAAGCATCAACGCGCGGTACCTACTAGATTATTATGACTAACCACCTGTAAATCGCAAACAAAAGCGCGAACATATACGCAATCTTCGTCAAGTGAATTCGGCACGCCTATGTAACATAGTTAATGTATTTTCTCGTGTAACCCCACTGAACACTACAAAGACAGTGTTAAAGATGTATGACTAATATGAACAGAATGAGTGTGAAGCTGAATTATGTCAAATGCGGAATACGCATGTTTAGTTTGTCAGAACATTGTTAGAAGTAGGTACATAAATAATAATAAAGTATGTATTATTTTGATGTCGCCACTTACCTAAGTAAGTGCACTTATGTTATAAAGCTGAAGAGTTTGTTTGTTTGACCGCACTAATCTTAGGAACTAAAGATTCGAATTGAATAAATATTTTAGTGTTCGATAGCCCATTTATCGAGGAAGGCTACAGGCTCTAACAACATCGCGCTACGACCTATGGGTGCGGAGCAGCAAAGACACGGATGTAAACGGGACAGCTAGTTAAATCTATAAATATAAAATAAATCCCTATTTCCCTTGGTCACGCGTGAAAGGCTGGACCGATTTCACTGTTTGTTTTTTTTTTGTTGTGTTTGTAATTGTCAGGAGAAGGTTCTTATGAAAGAAAAAATAAAAAAATTGGTAGTAGGGTAGAGTAGGGTAGAGTAGGTTAGAGTAGGGTAGAGTATGGTAGAGTAGGGTGGAGTAGGGTAGAGTTGGGTAGAGCAGAATACTAGAATACTACCCTACAGAGTAGTCAGTTGACGGGAGCGAAGCTACGGGCAAAATCTAGTATAATTTATAATTCATGAGTGTTACGGGTTTATTTCCTGCAGGGAACAAATAATCTGTATGGCCTACAGATAGTTGGTCCACGGTTGGGTGTTTTGTGTATGTACGAGTAAGTTTACATGTTTTTGTACATACTCGTGCTAAAGGAGAAATTCCTTGAATGACGCAAAATTTAAAAAAAAAATCGAATGAGAAGAATACTTATATAGGTACCTGAATAATAAAGTTCGCTCCAATCGTAATTGAAAGCTAGAAAGTGGTTTTGAACGGCCCTATAACCTTGTCACTGCTACTTCCCAGCTTGCATGCCCTATTCAGTAGCTCTATCTTCACCACGTTGCATTGTAAGGTTTAATACACTCTGAGTAATTCGGTTTTTAATTTTTTACTTGCTAGTGCCTTCAGACTTCAGAGAGACTCGTAAAACAGTACAATGCCATTTCAAGAAGTTTTTTTGTCGGGGGCCCTCATTCTTTCTCTAAAATTAAAGTAGTCTAAGTTACCCGGAACAAATAGACAGATAGACATAGATATATTTTTTAAATTGTGTTTCCGTAAAGGTGTCGAATATACCGTCATAATTATGCATTTAGTAAAAAATAATATTTTTGTATGACAAACACACACATCAATTTTATTTACGTGTATGTAGTATGTATAGATATTTTTCTTTTACTTATTTAGTACATGTTGACTGATGTACACTATCCTTTTATACCGAATATTATTTAATATTGTAAGTAATATGGAAATATTGTAAAACATAACCATTTTTTTTTTAAAGGTGTTTCTTGCCGGTTCTACGCAATGGAAAACGACTTATTGGAACCGTGCACTAGCTTCTGATGTTTTATACGAGCCCATGTAGGCCTATGTGAAAAAAAAATACATCAGCTGTATCTTGTACGTGTTTAATAATAATAAGCGTCCAACTTAGACGCTTTCTCTGCTGCAAAATGCAAAACGAAAATGTAAATAATAAATACCGCACTGATAAATAAATAAATTAAGAATTATTTCTTTTTAATTCTGTCATGTCGATTACATTTTAATTTTGCGAGAAAAGTGGCGGAATAATCATTTTTGTTGTATTTATTCGGGGTCAAAGCGCAGCGACCGGCGCGGGCGCAGCGCAGCGGCCGCAGGTTCGCGATGTATGGACTTTCTTTTCCGTAACCTTAAACCGGGTCTACACAGCACAAGCGGGGCGAGAGCGGGGTTTACGCGATAATCGAGATTTGTTTGAAAGTTCTAGCGGTGAGAAAGGATCACATTTTGTTGATCTAGAGTCGGAAGTGATTCCGGTCCTATACATGTCTCTGACGACTGAAGACCGGTTCTCGGAACGATGATATAATTTATAGGAATGTTGAAATCGCTTTGCAAATTCGCAGCCAAAATATATAAAATTAAATTAAATCAAACAAGCACGCGTTGTATAATTTAGGTTGCGTTATTTTGACGAATGTTTCTTCAACAACTGACATACCGAATTACATGTAGGTATCTCTTAATCTTTTCCTTGTATATGTAGAACTATAATGTTGTGCGCTCTCGACACCACTATCCCTCACCTTTATTTTCGTACCTACTACAAACATGTCGGAGCTATAAAACCAGCGGTCAGGACTCAGGTTCTACTAGCTCGAAGGCCTGATATATTATCTGTTCTTGCAGAGTATAATTAATTTCCTTAAACAATTGCCGATTACATAAACTTTATCAGAACCGGAATATGTGTGTAATAAGATTGCTGTTATAATCTAATGCAGCTATTTGCTACGATCAAAATTATATGCGAAATCTAATACCTATATAGTTTTTTTTTTTTTTCGGTGGGAAAATCATCTTATGACATCTTGGGCGGGGCGGGAGATAGTGTCAGACTTTTACTGACTAAAAACCCACTCCTGTTCCTTCGTTGCCTTTCGTACCAGAGCCGAGTCTTCCTTTCAGAATCAGACCCTTGGCCCCAGTAGGCTTCGACCATGCTAGGCCCCTACAGTTGCTGACATCTCCTTGAGGCGCGCGTGGAACAGCACGCGCCGTCGACGACTTGGGCTTGGTCCGGACGGTCGGACGGCGAGCCACCCATTGCTCGCCGTCCGCAAGCCTGCGCCTACGATGGCCGGAAATCGGGATCGGAATCCCGGCGGCGATTGGGGCGTGAGGACCGTTGCCTCACGCGATCGGACGCCTCCTTTGCTAGCATTACTGCTTCGCAGAAGGAGGCGACCGCCTGCCACTCCTCCTCGCTCCGGACCATGGCCTGTACCAAGGCCCGGCGCGAGAGATCGCCGCCGCCGATCGCCCCCACGAGGACACGGCGTTGCTCTGCCCAAGCGGGACACACCTCCACCGTGTGCTCCACCGTATCCTCCGGGTGGTCCACACAATGGTGACACCCGGGCGTTTCTTCCGCACGAATCCGGTGCAGGAACCTCCCGAACTTACCATGTCCGGTGAGGACCTGCGTCATGCGGAAGGTAAGGACGCCGTGTTGCCTTTCCAGCCACTCCTCAAAGAGGGGACTTACCGCCATAATTATGGCGCGCCCAAATACCTATATAGTAGGTCTCTAAACTAAAAATCATTTAGTATCTAATATTTTCATAACAAACATTGATGTATTAATAACAAATAAAGGTAATTAGCACTACCGTAATTGATCTAAGTTTACTAGGAAGAGCAAGTACCTAAGTAACTTCGTTACTCTGATAGCTTTCTTATTATTAAAATTCTTCTGAGCCTTATAAGTTCATCATCATCAATTATTACTTAAGTACTAGCCCCAGCTTCATAGAAATCTTTGTAATTCTCGGTTTTTGTCTACTACGTGAATCACTTGTCTATTGGTCATATACAAATATGACCAATAGACAAGAAAAAAAAAAAATATAAAAAAAAAAATTATATGAAAATCCTTTTAGTAGTTATTTAGTTTATCACGGTAATACAGACAGACAGACGTGGTGGGGGACTTTGTTTAACATAATAAAAACCAAGGATGATATAAATGCCCCTCCCTCACCATTGACACCATCCTTTCATATAAGACAAAATTTTATGAAATACATCTGCAAGAATTGTCATAAGATGTGTGTGTTTCAGGGTTGCTGAATTGTTCACAAGAGTTACCAACGTAAAAAGCAACTGAAAGAACACGGTGGATAGACGCTCCACCCAGAGCGGAAGAAGTTGTTTTATGAGTTCGCACTTTAAAAAATAGGATATGTTTGTGTGTTTACTTATTTGAACTCATACAGCAAATCGAATAAGCCATTGTTTTCTTAAAATAGAAACGAAGAGAGAGTTTGTTTGACGTACCTAAATGTTTCGCCACATTCCATTAATAAGAAGTAGGCACCAATCAACGAATGACAAATTGAAGTGTAAAATTATTTGATAACTCACGTTCCTGTCAATAGAGATATCACACAACAATTCATCATTCTTTTGATGAGCTCTCCGCAAACTGCCTCTGAAGTTATTGATTGGTCGCTTGCAGTGGCGGTACCTTCATACAAGCAGAAAAGCCAGGCATGCCTTACTAAAATGCTCGATAGAGAATCAATATCAAACCCGAACTATTTAAAAGTTCGCGCGCTTTAATTCTTATCAAAATAACACAAAGTATCTACCTATGCCACACTACTACACAGCGCGCGCAGAGTTTCGCATTAGCAGCATCTACGCGAGAGCTATATCTATCTCGCTTACACGTACCGGCTTTTACCGGGCTTTCAAATACTATCTCTGTCACTTTCGCACTTATAGCGATGTGCCGTATAACGAGTTAGGACCTTATGCGTCTACAAATCGATCAGTATGGAAGATTTAAGCCGGGCATTCGTATGAAGTTGCTCCGGTTGCTCGCGTATGCGTGACCTTGTCACCTTGCCAACTCTGCAGTGTTGCCGTTTTAGCGACGTTGTGAGATCTTGGAGATTTTTAACGAGTTTGGAGACTTTTTTAAGATTTAGCAACAATAAAAACTAGCGACTTTTTAAAATAACGAAATTAAATATTCAAAAATAAAGGCAATTTTTTAGAACTGGTCTCGTTAATTTCAAAATACGATGTCGTTTTAGAAAAGCATAAGCAGCATCAGGAAAGTAAACCGGGGCCGAGTTATTTATCTAACAAAATTCAAAACGATATTATTCATTCCGTAGCCGATGTGATGCAAACTTGCATCGATTACGAAGTTAGGCAAACAAAATTTGTTTCAATTATTATTGACGAAACCCCCGATGTTAGTCATAGAAAACAACTGTGCTTGATTCTCAGATATAATTATAAAAATGAAATTCATGACTGTCTCTTGGGCTTTTAATTTATTGTACCTAATCAGTAGTTTATGAGAAAATTGCGATGATACATACGTAGGTACCTACATACTCAGTCAAAAACTGAACTTTCTTTTTTTGAAATCGGTTAAAATTTTATTGGGCTTGCCTTATTTTGAGACCCTAGGCACGCCACTGGTCGCTTGTGTTAAAAGTGTCTACAGAATGACAAATAAATGCCTAGTTTACACGGTAACTTTACTAAATAATGGACAAAACTAAGATGTTAAATGATATGTTTATTGGAGAGTGTTGTTAATTTATAGCTAGTGTATTGTATCTTGAATAAACATATCGTTTTACGTCTTATTTGGATGTCATTAGTTAAGCATTAAATGATGGCATCACAATTTCTTGTCGGCCGGAATGCATTAGGCTGGTACGGGTACGAGTAATCTGTCACAATATAAATTAAATGTAGGAAATGTCATAAATAAAACTAGTTTTATTTAGTAAAGTACTTTTTTTTCGGTGGGTAAATCATCTAATGACATACCCCCCTTAGGCGGAGCGGGAGATAGTGTCAGAATTTTTTTGACTAAAAACCCACTCCTGTTCCTTCGTTGACTTTCGTACCAGGGGCGAGTCTTCCTTTCAAAAGCAGACCCTTGGCCCCAGTAGGCTTTGACCCTGCTGGGCCCTTACGGTATTTAGTAAAGTACGGTACTTAATATATCTTCTATATATATAAAAGACAACCGTTACTGACTGGCTGATCTATCAACATACAACTCAAACCACCACGTGCACGCAAGTACGCGGATAGTTATTATGCCGTGGGAAGCGCTAAGAAAAGTTTTCCAAAATTCATCCCCTAAGGGGATGAAATGGGGGTCAAAAATTCTTTTCTTTTTATCCCGAGAGTATTTTTCTTGGTATAATTAGCATAGCATAGCATAGTCGGCCTTATAATTTTCCCACTGTTGGGACTCTGGCCTCCTCTCGAGGAGAGGGAATGGGCCAAAATCCACCACGCGGGCCCAGTGCGAGTTGGTGGGTGTCACGTCTTCGAATTTTTGGTTGTAGGACATGCCGATTTCCTCGCGATGTTTTCCTTCACCGTTTTGAGAGCAGTGGTGATGAAATAAATTACACAAAGTAATGTGCCTGGCTGGGTTTGAACCCGCGACCTACAACTCGTAAGCCGGGGCCGTTACCACTCGGCCACCACTGCTCTTGGTATAATTACCTATTTTTTATTATTTTCGGGCGAAACCGCTGGTAGAAACTAGTTACATTATATGACTTGCATTATGTGTACCATGAACGTTTTTCAATAAATTTTCAGTTAAGGTATTGGCTTCACGTACATTTCATTTACTTAAATAAGTGTTCTAGAGTCGCAATTTGACAGAAAGGTAATAAAATAAACGAAACAATTTCCCAACACAACAATATTAAACAGTATATTTATGAATGAATTCTTTGTTGCATCATTATTTTCTTTTGTTGCAGTCACACCTGACGGTGGCGGTGTTTTTGCAGTTTTATTGTAATTTCAACATAGTAGGAGGCTTTCTCCGCGTGTGTCATTTACATACATACACACATTTCTGTTTGCTTATAGATTTCACCATAAGCCACACGTACCCACACGAGACCCACCGTCTCGAGGGTGTAAGAACAATTAGAGACTCATCAATTAACTGTTTACATTACACTTAGCACCACGTAGTACTCGACAAGTCGACAATCGGAGGCTTACGAAATATTCATAACGTGTAAATTGTAATGCCCAAAGGGCTGTTGGCATTCCATTTGCAGTGTAGGTAATAACAATGTGTGTCAAGCTTAGGTGTCGGTTTTGCAAAGTAATAAGATATATGAGCTAATGATAGGCTGTTATCAAGCTTTACTAGAGGCTAATTTAATAACATGAGCCATTTAACCTTAATAATTTAATTAGGGAGTTAGTATCTATCTACCTACATATCTATTACATTTTAATCCTCCAGGCATGTTGTAACAGTTAATTTAACAAACAACAGCATGCTTGATCAGTAATCATTAAACCATCATCAGTAAAATAAAATATGCGTTTTCTTCACCACAGAATAGACTTTCTTTTCCGTGGTCATCACCATCTAACCTGAAAATAACTTTTGACAGCACGGTTGGCGCAGTGGTTGAAAGATTGGCTGCTGCGCTGTGTGTCGCGGATTCGATCTCCGTAAGAAACAAATATGTGTATTTATTTATTAAAACTTCATGCAACATAAAGGTACAAAGGCGGACTTAATGCCTTAGGCATTCTCTACCAGTCAACCAAGGGTAGTGAAGAGAAAACATGGAAGGTGTGAAACATGGTGGGTGGTATGCCCTACAGATAATTGTTCCGGGTCTGGGTGTCTTGTATACATAAGTAACGTAAATTGTTTGAACTTATATATTTAAATTGTAAATAATTCAATTGATATTTTAATTATTGTTCTGCACTTTAGATTATATTCTAATCATAGTCTAAATTAAATTTAAAAATACTATGAATGTCCCCAAATTTGTGAATGATGTGCACGCCTGTAATTGGTTTGTTTGCACTGGACCATTTTCTGAATGTTATACGCAAAAAAAATCTGTAAACAAATTGTTGGTGTGCCTCAGTAATAAAAAAAAAATAAGACACTCAGTGAATTTACATATTTATGAGCTCACCCACGATACAGTAGTTATTCCTTGAGTGAGAAGACGGAAGTGCTCTAGTCAGCGGATTGAATTCGTTGATGGACGAGCTTACAATGCAAGCTATCTTGATCTTAACCAACATCATGTGCGAAAGTTAAAAAGGCTGTGATGAGCAATAAGAAGCTAGCTTATTATTGCATGCGCTAGTGCTAACACAAATACACACTCCCATAAGATATACGATAATTCATAAAGAAACGAGCGCATACAATTTTACTAGCAGGACTTGGGCGTATGGATATTATAAAAAACCTGCTGCATTTATCTATTCAAAATAATAAAAAATTGTAAGTAAGTATTTTGTTTTTGGATCTATCTATCCCTGTATGATAACCATTTTCATACTGCATATAAATATTATTAAAGATTCGAAAATTAGTGTTGACGCTATAACTTCTAAATTTTTACTGTTGTGTTCTTATACAGGGCTAGTTATCAACGAAACAAATCGATATCATTTTTGTTTTGAAATTAAACAATCAATTAATCTGGAAGATCTAATATGGAAGAATGACCGACTAGAGCACCCTTAAGCTCTACTTTGCTATAATAATTCATAACAAAGTTATTGTGTAGTTTGCCTACTGGTTCAAATTATGCGTGAATTCGTAATTTTAACAATAAAGTATGTAATAACACTTTACCTACATACCAAGAGATAAAATACGAAATGCTTGAGAATGAGATGACTACTCATCGTTACCGCATTGGCTGTGATGTTACCGGTTAATAAATGAGCTTAACATTGTACAATCTTCTCTACATGTTTAATTTTCGACTCTTAACATTTTCGTCAGCTTTCCTGATTTGCTACATGTAAGTTTTTTATGCACCTTTTCTATAAGTGAGAAGTCGTCAAATAACATCTCCCGCTCTGGGTGGAGCAATAGGGAGTGTCGTAGTTCTAATGATTAATACCCACCGTGTTCCTTTAGTTGCCTTTGCGTTTCAGGGTCGCGGACATATATGATACATGTCATGTACGGACCTACCTACATGTTTCAAGTAGGTACCTTAACAGCCCATTAATGAAAACGAGCCCCTGGTGTCTCAGTCGATAGTATTTATTTACAAAATACGGGGTAGGTAATATACCTACATAAAAATGATATAGATAAAAAATCGTGTCACAGTGTTTGTTATCGAACTCCTCCGAAACAGCTTGACCAATTTTTATAAAATGTTTTGTAATTTTTTCCCTTCTACCCCCACCCTCTATTTTTTTCTTAGATAATTTCTATGATAGAACAACGTTTTCTGAGTCAAATAGTAAAATATATTTTATAAACGCAATGACACAGCTATGTATTGACATGCAAATGTTAAAATATACCTAAGGTGCTAATAATACCTAAGCAACTACAATATTTTAACTATTGTTAACACAGTTAAATCTTTTAGGGTACATAAAATTAAAAATGGAACAAGTGTGTTGAATTAAAAACGTGGTTCTTTTCGATTGATGGTTACAGTCCGCAGTTATCTATACTACTGGGACTAGGAGCGTGAAATTTTGCACAAGGTTTCCTTTTATGACGTAGGCGAGCACTAAGAGAGGATTTTGCAAAATTCGCCCCGTAAAGGGATGCAACGGGATTATAAAGTTTGTATGGAGAAACTTTCACGCAGGCGAAGCCCAATAACAATAATAAATCACTAAAATAATGTTATTGTGAAAATGTCATCAATTCATCACATATGTATTATTTAGTCATTTTACGAGATTGAAATCTTCTAATCCTCAACCGTATTTTAACGTATACATACTTACACAATAAAATCTGTGCCGAAACTAATTACATATTATACATAAGAATGTATAATATATTCATCAAATATCGTGGATTCCTAACAGGTGGATCACCAAATATAGTGTCTATAATTAAGTATGTATATAAGTATCATGAACCTGTTCTCTGTTGAAAGTTCATCGTAACACAATGGGTGCATCTGCAGTTGTAATGTTGTATAAGAGGCGCGTGGGCAGATGAAATGTCTTGTGTTATATTTTTATTTCATTCAAAATTATTAATAGACTTCACAATAAGCAATCTGAATGCATACCTAGCAACTTAAATCAAGGACAAGTTCGACACGTCTATTTTTTTTTGTTTTGGTAATTATGTACAAAATAATATGATAGCATGGTTGGCGCAGTGGTTGAGCGATTCGCTGCTGCGCTGCGAGTCGCAGATTCGATTCCCACACAGAACAAATAATAATATTCCATAACTATCACACAACGCCGTCTAGTTCCGAGCTAAGCAGAGCTTGTCTTATGAGTACTATACAACTAATAAACATACTTATATATTGCTAAATACATACATATTATATATTAATTATACTCGGGCACAGAACAAATGATCGTGCTTATCACACAAACATTTGTCCTGGGTGGGAATCGAACCCACGACCTCCGGCATAGCAGTCAGGGCAACTAACCACTAGACCAACAGGCCAGTCAAATATTTGTACAGCCTATATTTGTATATTCGTATAATTTTTTCGTGGCTGTCTTGTATAATGAGTTTGCATGTTTATGCCGCACTCTAGATGCAGGAGAAATTCCTAGTGTAACACCGTTATCCATAAAAAAATGTCTTGGAAGGGGTTGACCCTCAGCTGAGAATGTCTAATGAAAGAAGAGGGTAGCGTTACGCTGACCCAAAACAATTTGAGATTTGGTCAAGGATTTGATAAGTAAACTGAATCTGAAAGTGACAGTCATAATATTTTATTATTAATTAGTTTCTACCAGCGGTTTTGCCAGTTTAAAGTAATATATTATACTCCCTATAAAAATCTATCTATCTATCTTTATCATTTATTATATTTCAGAACATGTTCTACCAGTGTGCCCATCGAAATCCAATCAGCCGTTTGAGTGTGAAAGAGTTACAAACAAACACACATGTTTTGTTCCTAAAGAGTATATTAGATCTATGGTACATACTTTATGTTACATTAAAAAATCTTTAGTAATGCCGTCACTAATTTAACAGCGGAAAAAATGTATCCAACCAGTTATCCCCATTAGAATATCTCATGTCCAAGAAGAAGGGCTATTAAATGTTTAAATAAAAATGTAGATACAGGTTTTAATGTACGTAATTTAGTTTGTAAGTGATATATCGCAAGAAAACCACTTAGATAAGAGTCATTTTAAAACAATTTATTCATCCATTCTTTCACAGTGCAGGGTTCACTTACCTACAAATTAAGATAACACTAAAATTCGTGAAATAGTAATTTATTTAAGTTATTACAATTTGCGGTTTTTTTTAATTACCTATTCTTTGTTATGGTACTTCTTTAGGTTAATTTTTTTCGACATAGTCAAACCAAATTCTGAAAATGTTATAGTTTTTATTGTGGACAAGATTAGCAGAGAACCTTCTACTTTTTGGCCCAGATTAAATATTGCTTGAGTAATTATTACAATAGTTATTATATACATATTAGTTAGTGCTGGTTTGAAGATAAATTCAGGCAAGCAAGTAATGAAGGAGGTCAAGGTAAAATTACAATTAAACATGAATAAATATTGTTAACAAATTGTTCATTGATTATTCGTGCTAGCTAAACTTAATAATATGGTAATATAATAATTTAGGTGGGATTATGGTACTTACAGTAACTTAGAAATTTACGACCAAACACCAAAAACACATTCTTCACAGCAATCTTTATTATCATTAGATATTTTATTTTTATTAAAGTGGTAAAATGTCACTGTATTTTTATTGGTTGGCACTAATATTAATTTATGTTAACTTCCCAATCTTACATCAAATTCAAAATGAATGGGTGAAGAACAAATAAAGATGGAAATTGCCTGTCGTTATAAATTCACGACGCTTTCAATGTATGAAGGTATCATCATCTGCATAGATACTGATCTATTTCCCTAATTCCCGTGGGAAAATTGATTTCCTTGAGTTTTCATACTTATATCGGAACTCATCACTTTATGATCTACCTTTTCTACTCTTGGTATTCGTATTTGCCATCTTCGATAGGCAGCAATATTATACCACAATTCAAAGTTATTGAAAGTTTAGAGGTACGTGGAACAGTGTGTAAAGTCCCATAAACCTCCATTGTGGGAGGATTCTCCGACCAGACGAATGTTGCGTCTGATCCGGACCACTGCCCGGATTTTGCAGTTTAGTTGTTATGTGGCAACATCGTTGCCACTACAAATGCAATCACACTGTAATTTATATTTGCAGTATTAATTTTATAAAAAGGGTGTTCGCTGCGTATACGTATGGGTATCTACTGAGCATTGGTCAAGGGTGCTACGTAGAGTAACTGCGCGAGGTTGTTCCTCGCGTATTTGCCCCGCAGTGGCGCTCCGTGACCCTGCCTTCCCCAAAGAGACTCCCACGTCTCATGATGCTTTCGAACGCTTTCTGCTGAGTCGAGACGATGCGCCTGCAATATCATTAAGAGAATATTAATAAAAAGGTTTGTACAAATTTTAGAATTTATAAAATAAAAAGATGTTGTAGTACTGTTAGACATATTATACGTTTCATCATCTTCTAAAATTACGCTTTTCAATTCTATTAGAAGTGGCGCTGTAATACACCTTTTTTAAACCTCTGGAAATCCACAAATATAAAAGAGAACACCATGCAAAATATTTTATTAAAATTGACCATATGACCAACCGCAGGGTAAAAATCAAAACATGATACATATAAATTAGTTGGCTCGATAAAAAAAAATGAATTTGACCGTAAGTTACGATTTCAATTACAAACAAACAAATAAACGTGTATATTATATCTTAACGTGTACCTATATTATTAAAATGTTTATTATTATTATATCTACGAGATTACGTCACGGAAATATTTGAAAGTTACATAAATAATAAAGATTGTTTTTAAAAGGGTCTGGTAAAAACAAAAATCTTGAACCGTTTTTCTTTTTACAAAAATAAAATCGCTGTGAAACGCGAAATCGACATTGACTCGGGCCCAGGACCTACAAAATACTCCGTGACTACAGCCGGCTCATAATCAACCTCCAAATTTCACTTTAGAATTCTATCAAAAGTGGCGCTATTATAGGTACACTTCATCACCATTTAAAGTTACGCTTTAGGATCCTATCAGAAGTGGCGCTATTATACACTTCATTATCATCTAATGTTACGATTTAGGTTCCTATCAGAAGTTGTGCTCTTATTATCCTTACCTCTTGCTGAATATACTTTACTTTCATTTGATTCTTCAGTTCTCTCAAGTAGTCCATATTGACCGTTTCGCGCCATCTGTTAAAATCATGTATGTATGTAGTTACCTATATTTTAATTACAACTGAACACGCGTAATAAATTACTGTCTTCCTTTCAGCTTACCTAATCCAAAACACGTTTACAAAAAATTCATTATCAAACCCAAAGATCAGCATAAACAAAGCTAATTGTAAAGAGGGCACGGTTCAAAGGCAGCATGAAATACATTACCGTTTATCTGAATTACGTACATAGTTACTCAATGATATCTATGTCGAGGTGTCAACGATCATTATCAACAACAGACGCTCAGAGGCGCACATCAGCGGTCTAATGAAAGCCGTTAATCTTGGTGTCGTATGGACCCCAGTCCCCAACTAACCGATAGAAAGCCATGATGCAACCGCTGCCTTACCGGATTGGTGACCAAACAACTCGAATCATCGCAACGGAAACGTATTCGTTAAAATTTATTAGGTAAACACAGAATGTTCAAGATCAAACATAAATTTTGAGTTCATAACCGGTACAGTTAATGGTACCTACTTATTTTCGAAATGATAAAAAATAAGTTAATATGCTTGTTTGTATCAATTTCATTTTGAAATGGCTTGTTTATCAGCGGTTTCCGTAAAAGATACCTACTTCCATAAAATATTACTGAGGCATGTTTACTTTTTTCGTTCACAGCAATGCTGCACTAATTAATACAAAGTACTCTACCTAATAAATTGTACTAATCAATTCTCATAAAAACCATCAGACACTACACATAAACAAGCAATGGAATTTCCGAATCGCGACTCATAACTCAATATTACAATATGATTTACGAAAAAAGTGTTACAACATCGGCTGACATTTTACACGCGAATAAATTTACGATTCGGGAAAACATGTCACGCAACTGTGCAGGCCTTCGGCAAATTACTTACCTACGTTAATAAAAACTCTATAGACTTTATGAACGCAGTGGATCTAATGGATTTGATAAACAGGTCAGATGCCATGATCTTATAAATTGAATTCTATTATTTTCTGTGACCTTAGTTATGCCCAAAGACTTATAGAAGTATCGATGAAAGAATTGCGAATTCATTCCACGATAAATCATGTCACAGAGAATAGGTATCTAATCATTACTTGTAATACTAACAATTGTATCTATTATAGTTTCATACGTACTGACACGACTGATCCGCTTGTCTTGTAACATCACTGGATGGCAGTGTACGTGCACCGACGCGACGTCTTCTTGCCAAGAGCGGCACTAGTTCCACTCCACCCGTGACGTGTAAAATAGCCGTTTCAGGCGTAGGCTTTTTCTCAGCTACCTGTGCAGGTTCTTCCCTATCATAACTATCATCAAGTATTAATTTTGTCACTTTTTCGCCATTAGATAGTCTCTTAACAAATCTAGTTTTCTTTGGGCTCCGTCTGCCTTCTCCATTACCACCGTAACAAACTTCGTGTTTAACTTTTACGTCTAGACTAAATCTCCTTGGTTCTTGAGATTTTATTTGAGGACCGCTAGCGTGTTTGATATTTGGTAGCTTGTCAACATGTTGTGGTTTAACATTTTCCTTATTAGGCATATCCTCTTCTCTGAAATCATCGTCTCCCTTTACTTTAGGTAAAGTAAGCGAAGATTTTTCATTGCGCCCATTGTCCCCATCCATTTTGGTAAAAATTTCATTATCTGTCCAACCCTGAAGTAAACAATTTTATATATTAATCTCAAAATGCCTTTTTAGAATATTTCTACTTTTATTTCAATACGGACCATAGACTTAGAGAAATTTAGCCCAACATTTCGGGGGTTCCTCCATATAGTGCCACCTGGCCCTGGTTTACCCCATGGACCTTCCATGGCATGCTGAAAATATTGAATAATTTGTATAATATCTACTAAACAATACAATTTAAAAAAAATGTTTTTACCATTTTGCGTTCGTATTCCAAATTCTTTTTCTTTTCTTCTTTTATGGCTTTCTTTTTTTTAGTAACCATTTCATCTGAAATATTAATGTTTGATAAGACAACTGAACTTTAGCCCTCATTTAATTAACGTACTTAGATCAGAAATCTATTAGGCTAACTTCCTCATTCAGGTTTATGTAATAAACAAATCTTTCATCTTTATTAATTTATTATGCAAAGGTTTTTGTAAGCGTAAACCTAAAATTATTTATCATAATTTATTATAATGATGTAGGAGTGAAAGCTGCTAAGATTATCCTTTAAGTTTCTCTACAAAAAACAAAAAACTTTGAATACAATTTCTTTGTTTAAACCTTTTGAAATTTCAGTTAATAATGAATTAAAGTTAAACTCAATGTTGTACTATGCTTATTTAATTGCACGTCTGTTCATATATTATAAAGCGAAGTCTACCAAATCTTAAATGAAAATGGCCTTCATGTTGAAGTGCTTATACTCCTGCACTTTCGAAGATCTAATGAACACCACTGACGCTGCTATTTACGGGGCTACCGACCAGACCCAGATTATCTAAAAAGTTAACCAACGACCCAAAATAATAAAGAAGACTACCCCACAAATACATTAAGGCAATCTCTGTCAATTCCAGGTGGTCTGAAAGACATAGTGGAATGCTATGAGGCCACCCGTTGCATGTCTTTTAATTTTCCTCTTTGTTTGTTATTATCTGACAAACCCGAAAAATTGCTAAACTTAAGTAGCAGTGGGCAGGGCGCATTGCTCGTAGAGCAGGTTTTGGAGTGGCGACCGTGTAGGTACCGGAAGACGCAGCGTTAGAAGGCTTTCCACAAAGTGAACCTATGACCTGGTGAAGGTAGCAGGAATCCTCTGATTTCGGTATCACAATGCACAGGTCTATGTCCAGCCGTGGACGTCTTTCAGCTGAAATGATGATGATGATAAAATAGACAAGAATGGTAAATGTACCCAATATCTGTTTGTAGTTCTGTTGTTCGAGCGGCGACTGCTTGTACCGGATGTCGTTGTCGACGCTCTTGCGCAGTGGCTCGGCGTAGCACAGCTGCGGGTCCTCGCGCAGCTTCACCGGCGTCTGGCGCTGGCGCCGTAGCGGCGACGTGGCCCAGTGGCGGCAAGCCTCGTACAACGATACCCCCTGGAACAGGTAAAAAATAATATTGAACAGGGCGCTAACTTGAAGAGAGCCATAGAGGGGGTGATTAATGTTGTGACTATTTTTACTCGTATTTTTTCAAAAGTAAGTAAAACTGCATTAGGACATTTCTTAAAAAATGTTTCGCGTAAATCGGGAATAGAATGCTTAGTAATTTTATAGTACCACTAGAAAATATCAACTATAAAGCAATATTTCTCCAAGATCCACTTCTACTTTCCGCTGTTTGTAGTGATACAGAACAGCTAGTAGCCGCACTAGCAGCTCCTCAATAAGTTTCTAGTCATCCATCAAAAATTCAAAACGTTCTTGTCATTTTCATCCAAATGTAACATACATACATCTATATTATGTATATTGTGACCTACAAATTCAAAAAGCCTTTGTTTCATTAACATCTCAATCAGCTACGGTGTTGATATTTTGACAATTAGTCTTGATTACCTCGCCATAACAAAGGCAATCAAAAGAAATATTCATATAGAAAATTGATGGGAATTTGAAACCATGGACAAACAAAATTAATATCTTTGATGCCATGATTTACCTGCCATACAGCAATCAGTTTTGTAATAAAATGGTGACGTATAATTATGGCGATTGCATTAAAGGAACGCAGACAAGTTTTAAAAGAGAGGAAATTACTGATGATGAAAATACAAAATACCTTAAATGTATGTCAACAAATTTCATATCCTCGATACGGCAGAGGCAGTCATTCGCACATTTTTTATTCATCTTCGTTTCGTAACGCTACAGTGTGGTCCCGCCTTAATAACATTCAAGTAATGAATGACCCTTTACCTTATATAGATTTATAGCCATCGGTCAATCGCCATATGCAACTATTTTTATGTACCGATTAATTAAGTAACCAGATAACCTGTACTATAACTAAAATTAAGAGACGGCGTGAACTATGCATGTTAGTTATTATGAGTATTATTTTCTATGAAATTTTTGGGATTCAGAGCATGCGTCGTAGTCTCACGTATGTCGATTACTTGAGGTCACGAAACGAAATAGGTCAATCTTATTGTTTTTCTCCTTCACCTTTTGTTTTGAATTATTAGTTTAGCGATAAACAGAATATTTTAACTGTGACATACCATATTTGCTAAAGTTTTGAAATTAATTAAGCAACAATTGTTGACAACAACATAATAATTCGTCACAAGATTAACGAGGCACATTTTACAAATAGCGTGTTAGTCCCAAATGTTGAGCGAGACGTATCAAAGCAATTTGCATTAAGTAAGATTTAAATACAGATCTCATAATCATTAATAGACAAATAATTGTTTCAATTACATGCTTGTTTTAGTCAGTCAGGTGTGCAATTATTATTACAATAAGCTCAGTGATGCTCAACCTTTGTTTTCTTGACTGCAACTGGCAACACAATGTATCAAGAATCAAAGCATTTATTTCAAATAAACCATTTACTGGCACTTTTAAATTGTCAAGAAGTCGGTCAGTCAGAAAAATTATCCTAATTGCACATTCCAAAGCCTAGGTATCTATGGAATGTGCAAGAAACTCCATGGACACTCTTTTAAATCGTGTTATGTATTACAAATGTCCTGGTTACATATATCTTGTCGCTCTTATTTATTATGTGAGAACAATGTAAATAAATAAACCAACAATATTCAAAAAATAGAAATTAAAATAATTCACTGGCAGTTAAGAAGAGATGACCAGTCTCAACTGATAGCGCCCGTTCACGAACATGACGAGATGGTTACATAATCGTTTGTGTCGCATGCTAAGTACTATGCTACAGACCTTGCTACGCGCTACGTTATAGTTCATTAATTGCTACGTTTCATTTATGCTTGCTACGTGCTACGACACAATGCTTGCTACGCTACAGGTCACGTGGTACACTACAATGATGTTTACTACGCATTTCGCCAGGGTGAGAGCCACAGGTGCAGCCCACTACACACTATTACTTGGTACGCTACTCGGGACCTAGCTACGGACCTAGCTCGGGACCTACCCTACGGTCGCCCTCCACCCAGACCGGGAGAAGTCATTGGATGATTTCCCACATTAAAAAATAATAATAATAATATGAATTGCGAACTCTACACGCATAAAATTATGAACTCAGTTTTGTTTTTATAAAAATAAAATTGAGTTCATAATTTTATGCGTGTGTATAATTTTATTTATAAGTTTTTGTAAAAGCCCATAAATAATAAACCCTGAACTTTGAACACCACTGGTATGGGCGTTACTTGATGGAGGTTTACTGCTGTAGGCATTGCCATTTCAATGTCGTAGATACTTTCTCTAAACATACGCGTATGTAATTAAGACGACAAGAATTTAACGAACAAATAAACTGTTCATCACAAACATTGTTTAGCAGACAGATTGATATAATCATATAAAGATGTTATTAATGCATATGCATAAGTGCCGTAGACCTATGTGTAATCTATTCTACAATAAACATGTAACATCAAAATATCAGATAGTTGGTTTAGGTATACTAGCTTCTGCCAGCGGCTTCGCCCACATAAAAATAGGTTCCTCCATACAAACTTTGGACCCCCATTTAGACCCCTTAGGGGGTGAATTTTGAAAAATCCTCTCGTAGTGCTTGCCTACAACAAAAAGTAAAAGGAAACCTTGTGCAAAATTTCACGCTCCTAGAACCAGTAGTTTTGTCAGTCAGTCAGTTTCTCCTTTTACATATATAGATTACTACCAGCTACTGCTGCCAGCAGCTTCGCCCGGGTAATAGTAGAAAATTATCCCAAGGGAACATAAACCCGGGATAAAAAGCATCATATGGTGTTATTCCAGGACATGATCTACCCGTGTGCAAAATTTCATCTAAATCCGGTCAATCTTACAAGCGTGAAGAAGTATCAAACATATACCTACACAAACTATCAACTTTTAATATTAGTGTTATTTATAAGTGTGATTGTAACTAGCGAATAGTGGAATATCGTGTTTCAACTTCCCTATTACAGTGCAAGTATGTGTGACGATTAAAGGAACTGGGAAGTTTTGTCACACGGCTGACGCTGCAGTTCAGAACTGCAAATAATGGTCATTCCCAAGTTGGAAAGGGGTGCTTAGACTTAGACATTAAAATATTTGGCTATCAAACTATCGACCAACATTCAACCTAAGAAAGACGATTTTAAATTATAAATCACAATTCGCTTGTTAATCAAAAATGTAATACCTGTATGTGTGCGTTCACCAAAATCGCGTAACTAGGTGTTTTTTAAGGTTCCGTACCTCAACGGAAACGGAACTCTTATAGGATCACTTTGTTTTCCGTCTGTTTGTCTGTCTGTCAAGACCCTTTATCTGAAATTAAAACAGGTCTGCGGTCCCTTGAAGCTGTGAAAAAATCAAACTACTGAGTTGACGAAAAAAAAAGATACGGCCGTTTATGTCGTAAAAAACGTATATTTCGACACTCTCAAGAGAATCAAAATTCATAGGGTAGGTACTTCCGGTTGACCTAGAATCTTGAAATTAGGCATGAAGCAAGGTCTCATAGCACAAGTACAGGAAAAAATCTGAAAACAGTAAATTTGTAATTATGTCACAAAAAGACTTAACTCAATTCGGGAATTGAACCTTTTTTCACTTCAGGTAAAGTTAAAAAGAATTAACTTTTCCTGAAGTTGCCTACCACCTTCATTTTTTCGGTATTCGCTTCTTGAGTTATTGCCACCAACAGCTCTATGTGCGTATATTACATCTTCTTTACCGTATAAAAAAAATGGCTTTAACTTTGACTAGCTTTCACAATCGATGGTTTGAACACCCCTTTCGCAGACACTCAATCATGCTAATGTTTTACTTACCCTCAATTCGTCTTCGGGAAAGATTCCTTTGTCTCTGAGGTTTGTAAAGCGCACTCCTCTAGGGTTTGGAGCTCCACCACCCGCACGCCCCCAAGGCTGGTACGTCGCCAGCTCTTCTCGAGCCTGCAGATGTTATATGTTGCACTTTTTTAGAGAGGAAATCAAACAATTTCTCCGGCTTTGAGAGAAGCGTAAGGAAGTATCAGACTTAGCTGACTAAAATCCACCCGTGTTCCTTTAGTTGCGCTTTCCGTACAATCATGCAGCCCTGGAAACTATCGACCCTAGTGAGCCCTGTCAATTGACGTAACATCGCTCTGGTATCGCCATACCAGACCCCGGGACGAAACTGAGTAATTCCAGATGAACAACCCAAAAATATTGCCTGACCTGGGAATTTAAACTATCAAAAGTAAAATGATAGCTTTAAAAAAGGCATAATGAGCGGCTTTCGTTTACCTTCGCTATTTTTAACTGTAGATCAATACCAGTCCGTGCTATACTTTACAATAAACGTTTAGCATTTAGTTAAAGACCAGCAATTTATTTTAGAATTGACCTACATTCTACTAAATTTAACGGAACTTAATTATCTTACGCATTTTTATTAACTTCGCAAACATTTGTAGGATCCGAACTTGGTAACCTTTCGATCAATCACGTAACCCTTTAAGCTATTGTCATTCAACCATTAATAGTGGGCATTTGAAACATAATAAATATCATTAATATGATGTTATGAAAAGGCTGGGGCCACACCTTCTATTTCATCAGTCACGTGGGAGGCAGAGATATAAATCTTATGGTGGAATGTCATCATTGTTACCGCATTATCATGTTACTTGGGAAAATTATATTTAGAAATATTTCCAACAAAAATGTTTACCTTTGCCAACCATTTTATTAATTACTCTGGGTATATTCGTCTGGACAATTGGTAAATACTTAACACGGCACGACATTAGTTAAATGGAAGATTTTATCATACCAAATTATATTGTGTAACTGTTAAGGGCAAAGATCAAACGCACAAAAGGTTAGCCGAGTAACGAGTACGTTTGTTAAATGAGCCTATTATAGATCAGTCAGTAAGTAGTAGGTAGGTAGGTACCTATTATTTACTTGCAACTGATGATAGTTAAATAACTGATGTTAACCTTCTCATATATAGAAAGCTATAATTTTAATGCTGATTGCTTCCTTGTATTAATTTTAGAAGATAGAGAAATACAGTCTTTCATTTGCTGGTATAAGATATATATTAGAACTAGGTACCAATTCTCTCTGAAAATAACCAACAAAATTCAAACTATCGCACGTATATAAATAAGAAATAAACAATCTCAACATCAAAGTGTGCCTAGTATTCGAAAGTCGAAATCGACCTGACGTTGATGCCGACCATGGTTTATTTCATGGTCGTCAGAGCTTCTTACAGAAGGAGGCTGCGGATAGGAGAAGAGAGATTACAAGTGCTCTCCCCCCCATAAGTTAACACCTCACTCTCCACTTTGTGACAAGGCTACCACTAGTCCGGGGTAGCGAAAATCATACGGCGCCCACAGCGCCCGAAATTAGTGTGCAAGGAAATAAACGTGGTGGTTTTAGTCAGAGTCTGACAGACCCAGCCCCTCCAGTATACCCCAGGGCGGAGGACATTCATGATGATTTCAACCAAAAAAGAAAGTTTTAACCGGTCCACCACAGCCCCGTATAGCACAAATAGCCTTTGCTGATTGTTTAAGTTTTGTGTCTGTTTTGAGAACAGTGAACCTGTTAACAGCATATTATATTAAGTATTATAAGTATAATTTGTTTGACATGCGTATTCCTGTCAAAATTTAATTTTGTCATTATTTTAATTTTATTATTTAACCTTTAATTTTTTTTTCTCTAATGTCATATCGTGCTTATTACTTTTATTTAATATTGTCATAAATATTTAGAGCCATGTTCACTCGTTTATGCATAAGCTGTAGTTGCCTTTAATTGAGTGTGCATTATAGGACTAGGTTACGTATACCAATTTTTATTTAAATTTTTTTGGTGATCCTTAAATAAATAAATAAATTATAAGTACGAATCCAACTTGATTTTACCAGTATATTTTTAGCGTTAAGAAGCTAGATCTGGTAATCAATATTCAGTCAGGATTACCTTCCGCTGTTGTTCGTAATGCTCCCTCGCCCTCCTCTCTCTCTTCTCACGCGCGATGCGCTCACCCTCCGCCCTCGTCTGCTCAGCCCGCCGCCGCTCCCGTGCTCGCCGCCGGAGTGACCCTGACGTCGGGACGCTGAGCCTCCTGTACATCAACATTTTCTTTAGACTGGCCTGTAAGCCGATGAAACCTAGCCAAGCTTTTGGTAACACTACTTACGACGTAATTGGCACCTGAAAGTCTGTCATCTCTTCCGATTTATTCAGTTACGAAAAAAATTGTACCATATGATGATGATTTATTATTTTGGCTTGTTGGATATTATGTCGGAGTCTCATAATTTATCTCGTGCTTTAATTGAAGAAGAATATTCTGATTCATCATTATAATCATTAGTAGGTAAAGTTCACTTCAAGGCAATATTTTGCTGCTATATTTCCAAATAACAAAATCAATCAGTTACGCACGATTATCAAGCACTGTGTATGTTTACCATTACGTATTCTGTAATTCCTTATATTTAGAAAGCACAACTTTTTGTCTACAGACCATAAAACGATATCTTACCTACGCAATCTTCGAGAGTGCAAAGCAAACATTTAAACTATGGTTTCACTAAACCCAACAACTAATTTCGTATCACATAACTGAGCACGCAACAGATTCTGAGAAGTATAAACGCGGGGACAAATGAGCATACACTGAAGATAATCATTTCAGCTGTCCGGTAGTTCCTGAGCGGCTTTCCGCCAACCACTGAAAGCCTGAAACTGTCTCGCGAAGTCGACGCCGATTCAACTGGAACTGTTCACTGTCGCGAACGTTTCCATTGAGTTATGGTATCACTGCGTGATATGTATAAATTTATTGGACCAATTTTCCATTCAGTTGGCAATCGTTTGTGAAAATTATTTTCTTTTATGCTTTGTTTTGTTTGAATAGAATCCAATAAATATTACAAATAATAACAGAAGGAGAATACGAAATAAATTTTGATGAATAAGTTGCTTTTGGTAAGGTCAACAGCAACGGTCATCAACTAAATTGAGGACTATTAGGTACCCACCCACTTACGCCTCTGCCTACCGGGTACAAGCATGATATAGGTACCTAATGCGTTATGCAGAGAAAATCATAAAAGTAATTATCAGTAACAATAAACGCAAGTCATTCAAACGTGAATTTGATAACGGATACTTGTATAAACGACTGCCATGGGTCATGTAAAATTCAATTCTATTATTCTGCCTACATGCAACGTTCCTCACGGTTTTAATTATTCAGCCATGACGTGCTTCTTAATGGCAGCTAACTAGGTATACCAGCTGTAGAGTTCTGGAATATGATGTTGAAACTATTTCATTTCTTACAAGCATTTTACAAATCTTTCGGTGCGATGCGTATCAGGTAGGTACTGACCTTTTTTTTTCTCCGGCTTTGAGTACAGCGAGAGAGGTTGTGTCAGACTTTTACTGACTAAACCTATCTGTATTCCTTCAGTTGCCCTTTGCGTTCCAGGGCCACGGTAACTCTTTAGATTATTCCTTCAAGCCCTATCAGGCATACCCTTACAGGGGCTAGTACTTCAGTTTAGCAGACATATCTTTCAGGCCAGAACTAACCAACTGACCTACTTTTAAATTCTTAAAAGCTCATCTAAATGACGTAGAGTACCAGTACTATATAATAGCATATCTTTTGCATCCATGATAGATATGTAAGAACAATGTTAGGAACATTGTTAGAGCTATCAAAAGATATTTTTTTTAATATAGCCTAGCGTGCAGCTATATTAAAAAAAATCTTTTGATGAAAAGTTTAACCATGACCCAATTTCAGGATGATACTCAATGCACATTAAAAAAAAATCAAAATCATCCACTTACCTTACGAAGTGTAGATATAGGTACGGTACCTACCTAGCAGATTATTAATTAGCGTTACTACAGCTTTGGTACAAAGTAAGCACGCGTTTCCACATAGGCGTATGAAGTGTAACTGATTCTTGATAGGTTTTTGGTTTAAACTAGAATATTCTTGCAAATCACCACCAGTGATTAAGTGTTTTGTTGTGCCCTAAACCACTTCAGACATATAGGCTTGAAGTAGGTCGTTTCTTTGTTAATATTTCCATTGGCAAACGATTTTAAACATGAAAGGTTTTTAACGACTTGTAAGTAAATACCATCCAATATTCAGATGCAAACTAAACCAAGACTGAGGGCTTCGTATGGAGTAAAAGTAATCAAAACACAAGAAGCATATACATGGCCTTCGCAAAAAGTTAGCGATACAAAGATACAACTGTACTTATAGTTAATCAATAATAAGAAAACGGCAGAAAACCTATGCGAATTTAGAAATTTCCATATCGCGACATCACGTTTGTCTCCTACATCTAATATACGAGCAATAAATATTTCTGCGAAGGTAATCGAATTCCACGAAGTTAAGGCGCACGTCAAAAAATACTTGCAAAAAATAACGGACGTACCGCACGAACCATCCTCATACTTAGCTGTAATCTTCTATCTTTAAATCAAACAAAAAAACTGTTCTAATTGCACGATAGGTAACTATACTTGCTTGATCCATTAAGAACGTCGGCACTTTGTAATTAACTCGCCGCGTTTCGTGGTGTCCTACCAATCGAAGAGTTGCACGAATTGAATCTTTATAACGTTTCAATAAAGTTGATTTCGATTATGTATACAGCATCGTTTCCCCATGTACCTACTATAATGGTACTGTGTATAGTGCAGTAGGTCATATACATTTTTCATGTCATTTTTGAGGTGGCATTCGGTTCGTCCTGGCGGTGCCGGGCGCCGGCGGATCGATAGCCGCTAACACGAGGCTCGAGTCCTATTGCATTCATTCCATTCATATACATACTCGTAGCTTGCAGGCAAGCCTGCCGCGGCCGCCAAGGAAATAGGGCACCAATAAATTGTCTGTTATGCCCCGCTGATCATTTTACGAGTTTGTCAAGGACGCACAATGCTATTAACATTTGCGTGCGTCCTTGCGAGTATCGATGTTGCGTAATGTCTAGAAGGGTAAGTTGTAAACAAAAGTTCAGTTGTGTGCAAAACGTTGTAAAATTGAATTGAAATAAAACAGTATTTTGTAACTAATGTTTATATTAAAAATTATTCATGATTTACCATTTTACAGAATAATAATATTTACAAACGTATGTCCTATGAAAGTATGTCTACATACATATAAATAAACTTCATTGACTCCCATTTTTAACATTTTTAATGTACAAAAAACATACACCTCCATCTCCATTTATTGGGTTGGCTGACAGAACGACCAAGTATGAAATAAGTTCGTCTATTACAGTACGTTTCTAAAAGATATGCAATTAAGTGAATCGCCTGCATCTCCACGCTCAATGGTTCCGCTTACAAAGCATCCACAACAATTAAAAGCGATAACGAGTTGCGTGTGAACCTATATTTAAAACGGGTTTTCACACACAAAATCAATAATTTGGTGCGGTTACTAATCGTGTATTGGACGGTATAAACGCATAAAGGAAACGCATGCTTCATTTAATGATATTAATCGATTATCCTGTATTCTGCATCTGCCGGAGAGCGGTGAGTTTCGTCATAACTTTTTCATATTGCTTCAGTCGTTACGTCAGCCTTACACTATATTATTTTATTAATGACTAATATTTTGTTAAATATCAATAATTTCAAGAAAAAGTTTTAAGAATACTGCGCTTATGGTGCATAATTTTTGCGGTACTCTGATACTTCATTTGTCTATAAAAACCTCTGTTACATTGAATATATATAATTGTTAGTATTATTTACAAATGTAACGTACTAATTGGCTAACCGATGTTTACATTCTGCCTCAATATGTAGTGCGGCCTCGTAATATACTTACAATTTAATACTAGGTCAGAATATAACATACACCTCTAGTATGTAACGTGTACTCTAAAGAAATTGAGGTAATTGGTTTTGAAGATAAAACACGGGTAACTTATCCAATGACTCTCAGTATTTACACATCATAAAATACATACAGTAAGAAACAAACGAACACCAGCTTATGAAATCAAAGTGCAAGCAATTTGTGATGATCGTCGATAGCATATTTGTGCACAAACACAGGTACTTTCTATCTCTATAGCTACATAAAGATTGCACGATAGTCGACACAAAACAACAGTTGAGCATATTCATATAAACAGTACACGTATGTACAGCGTACAGTATTTGGTAACGAGTAGATCTACACGTCCCAGGCAGCGACGGATTCGCGCTAGTCCTAGATACTTCTTGGTGTCACAAAACTCATAGAAAATTATCTTAAAATAAATCAGGTCACACAAGTGAAGGACACAAAGTACAAATATTTATATAATATCAATACTAATAAAATATATATATTTTAACATTATGTAATATATAATTACTTGACAATCAGTTCTACTGATTACAATAATATAACAAAAATCTACATAGTGTTTTATATAGTGTATAGGTAGAAATTATTATGTTTATTTTATCAGGGCACATGGTATAGCTTGACGTATAATATCTACGATATATGTCGCCATGTTGGCTCAACTCACTCTCACGTACACAACGTACATGACGTACACGACGTACACAACGCACACAACGTTCGCTCGCGACGCGCCGGCGGCGGCGACCGGCTGACCACCATCACTCATTCACTACTAAAAATAAAATGTCCATCGCCTCCATACCCCTTACTAAAAGGTATCCAGAATTCTGTGGGGCTCGAGCATAGACCTTTAAGTGAAATTAAAGGAGGCGCTCGACATGGAAAGGGAACTCTTTCAAAGTACTTTTAGGCTCACGTGCAACTTGAACGAAAAACTACTTCGAGGATCGGTTTCGAAGCCTCGTTTCGGAGGCGTTAGAACTGTGGATGCCTTTCATGGAATATGTAGAATTATTTGGGTGTGCAGTCCTCGGGGCGCGCTACTTGATCCTGTTGAGCACCAGGTCGGTGGTGACGACGAGCCCCTTCTGGTAGGGCGAGTCGGCCAGCTCGGCGGCCAGGCGCGCCGCCTCCGCGCCGTGCTTGCGCGCCAGGAAGCGCGTCTGCTCCAGGCCGCGCGACTTGTGCACCAACTCGTACGCCTTCTCCACGTCGCCCGGCTCTTGGAACCGCCTCATGATCATCGGGTTCAGTTCTGGATACTGCAAGGGAACGGGGAACATTCAATCGAATGCAAACACCGCATTAAAACGAATATTTTATAAATTAATTGCCACAATCAACTGCGATAATTTGAAAAATATTCGATTACGTGCAAATGTGTGAATCGTCGATAACTTTATCTGAGAAATATTTTATACATATAAAGTTATCAATATTGCGTTGATAGAAAATTTACCATGTCATATGTTATTCTTCTGGACCGTCTATTAAAACATGAGACCCAAGAATATGCAAATACATAGTATATAAATAATTTTCGTGAATAAAATATTGCAATTTGAAAGTATAATATTTCTCACTTTTTAAACAACACGTCTACCATATTTTACCAAAATCATTGGACGTTTCATAATAGATGCATAGCCTAGCTAGACCGAGAATATAAAAATAAGCTTCGAGACACTTTCATAACTTTCATTTTTATTCATTTTACTATGACGATGAGTTGCGAAAAAAAATTTCATCTGCTTTTTGTATTCGTCACAAGTCACAACCGGCTATCGTAGTGAGTTGAACGTGAATATTTTTTTTGCAATGTACATGATGGTGGCCCAACGCGTTTATTGCGAGAACGAATATTTTTGCGCAAGTGTGTGTTTGAACACCCGTTATGGCTGCGAGTATGTAAAGTTGAGGTAGGGCAACCGGTTCGACATAATTTAGTCGAATTTAAACACGAACACATTTCGCACTGAGGAATTCTAAATGTTTATATGTCGACCTAAGATCATTTTGAATTGGGTATGTAGGTCAAGTACTCGCATGCTAAAGTTATCGTAATTACCTAAACTTTTGGACAGCCTTACTTTTTAGTAACTGACGAAGTCGTCTAATCGAAATCAAATTAATATGAATCTCGACTGATGAAGTTGGTTATTCAATATTAGTATTGGTGTTTATCGACCCTGTTTAGCTAGTTCTTCAAAGTGAATTACGGCTGTGGCTGCTACCACATGTCGCGAATTGGATTCCCATAAAGAACAATGATTTCTATGGTCTATAAGTTATTCTCGGTCTGGCTGGTAATGTGCGTAATAAAAGAACTTTAAAATAGATGGAAAAAAAAAATAACAAAATGGCTAATATGGGCGGTTAGGCCGCTATCCTACTGATGTTTTACGAGCGTTGGCGCTTCTCCAACGTCGCGGTTTGAGGTGTACGCAAGAAACTTGCGACGTTAACGTCGCGTCTGCGCAACGTTGCGATTTACGTTTTACGAGCGCCAACACTCGTAAAATGCCAGTGGGATAGCAGCCTTAGGATTACTCAATTTTTTGTCCGGGTTATAACATTATTTGTAAAAAAAAAAACATCAAAATGGCCTTTAAGACATTGTTCGAAAAACGAATAAAAAAAATTCCAACATACCTTTTCGCAGGCAAACAGTACGGGTGCGGTCGCGAGTCCTAGCTTGAGGTCGGCCGCTGTAGGCTTGCCCATGGCCTGTGCTGACGACACGAAGTCCAGCAGGTCGTCCACCAGCTGGAACGACAGGCCCAGGTTGCGACCGTACTGGAACGCTAGCTCGCACGTGCTTTCATCCGCGCCACTTAGGAGGGCGACCTGGAAATAGGAGGTGTTTTAGTTCTTGGGACCAGTATAATAATCGCACGCTTAAACATAAAGAGACCTATTAAAAAATAGGGTATTTGAGTTTTAAAACATATGTATCAACTAGCATTTTGCCAGCAACTTCGTTCGCGAGAACTTTTCATAAAAAATTTAACATCCCTTAAACCGTATTTTGAGTGTAGTCTTAAAAAACCAATATCAATGACAGTCTTTATCATTCATTTTGACTAGAATTTCTTAACACCCCCAATGCAATTTATAGGAGTAGTTTAAAAAAATTAATAACCTTTATTTTACTTTTAGGTTATTATTTATGCTATTTATGCTTCAAGATACGAAAATTTTGCATACAAACAAATTTCACCGTTTTCCCCCCTTAAAAGTTGAATTTTCAAAATTCCTTAGTTCTCGTCTACGTCATAAAAGGAAGCCTTGTGCAAAATGTTATATTTCTAACCCCAGTTGTTTCAGCTGTGCGTTGATATGTCAGTCAATCAGTTCAATTTTTCAATTAATAAGGTTCAATTTTCAAATACTCTCTTTTTTGATTTAAGTGTCTTTATGATTAAGCGTGTACCTACTCAGCATTTGGTGCTTCCCTGTAATACAGTGCAGTCGGGCCAAACGAGATAATCATGATGTCTGAGTGATGTTGTCAGTCGATTAAAGTTTGCATGCAAGCCGTTGCAGGCATTCTGAGCCCCCATTTAACAAAGGGAAGATAAAGAATCGGTATTATTCTGTACTAGTGACCCGCTTTGGTTTCGTACAAATGCAAACTATACACAAAAACCTTCTTCGTTTATTTATGCTATTAATGAAAACCACATTAAAATCTGTTGCGTAGTTTAGGAGTTAGCGAGTAAACAGATAGACATGAAAAGCGACTTTATTTTATTTTGTGTAAAGATATGCAACAGCTGAGAAATGAAAATAAAATAAATATCAAATCTCCAAAATCATCAATCAATCGTTTAGTGCAATCTAAAGTACATACAATACGGCAAACTTTGCGTTTTTGAGGAACCAAATGGTGGCATGAGGCGAGGTGCGCGGGGCGGAGGTCTAGGCTAGAGATTGACCCCTTTATTCAATCAAATATCGCAATCGATTTTTATTGATTTAGAATTCATAGATTTTTGTTTATATGACATTTTAAACGGAATAGATTTACAAATATAGTGAATTTTGTCGTTAGTAAACGAGATTTCGACTTTAAATATCAGTTACTATTACTTTAGTAACGACTAACGACTACTTGAGTAACGACTGTTTGAGAATATTTTAAACCTCCTTATAAAATTTAATATAAATTGTTAAGTTTATTTTTTTAATTCATAAGTTATTTTTGTAGCTTTCTGTATCAGTGTTTTAATATTTATTTTATTTGTACTTGGTCCCTGTATTAGTAAATTTTTATTCATATTTTGATTTAAAAAAATAAATGTCAATAACAATTTTTTTTACGAGTGTACATACGGTAAAGTTTGCAGAGCCTATGTTCAGACTCGCCAAGTTACGTCGGCCATGTTGTAATATAATAAATGTGATCGTTAATGTACCTTAGAATAAATGTTGTGATCGCTTTCTCGCATTTATTTGTTCATTAAAACGAGAGCTATTCAGGTTTATTTTGCTTTTAGATATATTCAGTTAAGGTGAAAGAGCCCGCAAAATTCAAATTCCCATATTTTTTTTCATTTTGCAGGTCGATGTCAACTTGTATGTGAAATTAAAATATGATTGACGGCCGTAACGCGTATTTAATTACGGAATTATAATAATTTAAATCGTTAATACACTCCTCTTAGTTCAGCCAGCCCTGTTGAATGAATTTTTCATAAATAAATATATAATATATTCGAAATAACCTTTATGTTTGAATTTCGCAGGCTCCCATCCTCATTAAGTTTTAACTGTAGATTATTATTATCCAGCTTTCGTTAGCGTTTTCGGCTGCGTGAAAGTAGAAAATTATGCCAAGGGAACATACTCCAAGGGATAATATGCTATGTTCTGTTCCAGAACCTGGTTACACGTGTCAATTTTACCTAAATCCGAAGTTTAAGCGTGAAGACTCAGAACACTAATGTACAGAAGTCAATCTACATATAAAATGCGCTCGAGCATCGCACACAGACACCGCTCACGGACACGATATCTCAGAGCGCTCGGACCAGTGCGAGCGCGAGTGCATCCGTTTGAGACACGCATCTGTAAACTTTTTTGTGCAATTGTTGATCGAAAAAAAAGTTATTTTAACTGTTCATTGGATAGTTGTTTAAATTGAACATTAAATGGTAAATTATCGTTTTTTAAGCTACCAGATGTTTCAGAGAGGTACCTAAGTAGGTAATTTGCTTGAATTTCGATAGTTCGTTTTATTGTAAAACAGAACAGTTAGGTAGGTAGGTAGGTAAGCGCTCCTAAAGTAATCAGTTAAGATAGGAACTGTTCGGCTCACCGGGCGCGCGCGAATCTCGCAGTCGGACGGCAACCCTAGCGCAACCGCCGAGCGTAGGTATGAAAAGTGAAGTAGTTCCATACATACGATTGACTTCTGTACCTATCTATTTTTTTTTTGTGGTGCAGATGTAACAGACATACATACAAACTTTCGCTTTTATAATATTAATGTGAAAATTTTCACTAAGTAACGACATATTGTTCAACTATAATGAAGAACATTTGGATCATTATGCGTTATAATTTTGATGCACGTTAATTATATTGCGCAAACAACAGACACTCGTAAACAGAGTTAAAACTCATAAAAATATAAAACTAGATTAATATTATTTAGTTCATATTAATGGCCGATGTTATTAATAAAAATGTGCTTCCTTAACTTTATTATTTAATTGTGGTGCGCCACGAATCTGAAACTAGGTAGTTAAGTAAGTACTATTGTTTATAAATACTAATAGGAAAACAAAACAACAAGTAACGGGTGAAATTATTTCTAAAGCCTCCATTCAAATCACACCTTTACATTTACAAACGATAATTGCTTCCTTATAAGTTGTAATAAGCATAATTCCCTAATTAGAATAACATGACACAAGACTAAAGACGGGTTCACATTATCGTGATGTGTCGTGACGAACTCTGACGCAGTTGTTTGGCTATAAAACTCGTTGTGATATGACGTATATTTGAATTTAGAATTCAAGATTATTAAATTTAGAAACGACAAGAAACTCGATGTAATCCTATCGATAAACAACTTGACGCTGGCGGATGCACAAGAGTGCTAGCCATAATCTCTAGTCCGACGGGCTGGAAAAAAACACTCTATATCATACGTCAAACCCAACCGTTGCTACACCCCATACTTTTTAGAGCATTTATAATAAATACAGAAATCAACTTCAAATAATCATCCTAACATTTCCCAACTATGTTGGGGTCAGCTTCCAGTCTAACCGGACGCACCTGAATACCGGTATTTTACATCAAGCGACTGCCTATCTGACCTTCACAACTCAGTTACTGGGTAATACGATACCCCTGAACAAGACTGGTGTCAGATTTTCAGGCATCTGACTGGCTGTAACGACTGTTAAAGATGTTTAAAATGACAGCTGGGACTTTCCATAGGTAACAGAGGAAACTCAATAGGTAGATAACTGATGGTCACCCATCTACGAACCGACCTCGGCAAGCGTGGCTTAAGTCCGAAGTTCGACCCCTGCGACTGTTATTATACATGAGCTTCTCATTTTTTCACTTAAAATCCACAACGCTAATGACGATACTTTTTTTACGATTTGTTGACGATGAATTGAAATGATCACGAATTAATAATTCAAGTAAAAAGTTTAACAGATACGTTTGATCAGTGCACTCCACACCGCAACACGACACGACACAGTAATGTGTCTGTAGCTTTATGAAAATATTACCGCTTTAACGGAGTTGGCGATGAGCGAAGCCGTCTTTCTGTAAGTCTTGGTGAGGTAATGCGCGAACCGTTCGTTCTCTGTCTCCTTGCTGCCCAGCTGCATGAACTCGCCCTGAACGAGGTCTGTAACCACCTGGAAATAAATTAGACATGATTTTTAAATCTGATCACCATTCTTTTTTATTACACGATTAGTGGCCCGCCCCAGCTTCCCACAGGTGTTAAGAAATCTTTGAAATTCTCGGTTTTTCTCTAGTAACTAACATAAATGTATTATTATTACACTTAAACCTTCATCATGAATCACTCACACGTGTATTGATGATAACTGCATGAAAATCTGTCTAGTATCTAGTTTTTGAGTTTATCGCGAACATATAGACAGACAGACGCAGTTAATTTCAACTGCGTGTTATCGATATTTTGAAGTAAAATGACAGTTTGAAAGGTCTAATGCGTCCGATAGGTTCGACATGTTTTTGAAGTTGTCGTTCCTTAACCGTACTGGTGCTTATAGTAAGACCGGAATACATGGCACACGTTTTGAAAATGTACTTTTTTATCCATTACATGTATGAAAAGTGAAAAATAGCAAAAACAAAACAGAAACAGTCTAGAGTGAATAGGATACTTCTAGGCAAGCGTGCTTCATCGTCGGCCACATCGCTTACCTTTGGTAAGTGAGTAAAAAAAACATCCTTGATATTTCTAGAGTATTGGTGATTTCTGACGATGTCCACATTTTGGAAATATTGCCTAATCTATATAAATTACGTTTAAGATAGATGACCCTCCGAGAAACAGGACATCAATCAAGCAAAAATTGGGATCGCACCTTGCCTTCACATGCAATCGCACAAAGACATGAGGACGCGGTCAACTTAGTTGACCAGTATTTGGAGAGCTTCTCGATAGCATGGGATTCATCCCCGAAACTAGAGTAATTATAACCAAGGCACATAGGTTTAGTTCTGAAACAAATCATTGCTTTGACAGCTGTCGTGAATAGCCACCTAAGTAACATGTACTGTGCCGCAAAGATATGTCAGCAAAACTGTAGGGGGCCCAGTAGAGAAAGTACCCTAGCGAACATCGGGCATCGGGCCCGCTAGGGTCATAGAGAGTTTCTGAAAGGGATACCGTGGTTCTGGAACACAAGAGGCACAGGACACAGGGAAACTAAAGGACACAGGTAGATTTTAGTCAGTAAAAGTCTAAGCCCTCTCGCTCCACCCTCTTCTTAACGAAGTCATTTGATGATTTCCCATCTCAAAAAAAAAAGCAGAGTATCTACATGCTGTCTTTTTTTATTTAAATAACAGGCAAGGTCGGTCGTTATCGATTACTTGTTGCATTTTGCAGATTTTATAGCAGTGGTAATTGAATTACGAAAAATTTTATTACCCAAATATTCAAAAAGTGTATGGAGGATCTTTGCCCCCAAGTCGTGGAAGTCACAGATAGTGCTCATTATCAGATCCGTCATATGTATCAATTACTTGCACCTATTATATGATTCTGTTACGTTACTTTTTGCAGATGTGATAAAAGCAATCTTCGTCTATACAGCGTGTATTATGACCGGCAAGGTCGTTCGTTATCGATTATTTGTTGCAGTTGCCGGATGCGCTGTGTGAGTCTTAAAATAGTGTTAATTGAAATATAAAACAATGTTATTACCCAAATCTTCAAAAAAATATAAGGACGTTAAAGGTGGAACATTGCCCGCACGTTGTGGTAAGTTCAGACAGCGTTAATTAACAGATCGGTCATAAATAAGTACGAATTTCTTGCACCTTTGTATAATTATGACGCGCTACTTTTTGCAGGTAATGTAATAAAAACAAGCTGCTTGATAAATGTTACTGTAAAAAAACCGTCCTCATCATCATCACTGTAGTAATCCCTTAGAAGCGTATTAAGGTAAGAAACCTAGGTCATCATGTTTCTTAGGTCATACGCACATTAACCGTAATGACTAGATTTTTTTCAGGCAGTAAAAGCAAATAAAAATTACCGATATTATCGTTTATGTGAATTATAGAAACACATTTCCATAAAATATTACAAACAGTTAAATTTCTAGTAAGCACATAGTCACTGAGTGTAGAACTAGTTTTCCTTGAATTGGAAATAATTATAGTCATATGTGCATTGTCATTAAATAGATTGAACCATATTTCTAGAAACTTTGTTATAAAAACTATGAATCGTATATCGGTGACCTGCTTGTTAAGTATTTATAATTTAAATTTTAATTCGTACTGAGAACATACTCAGTCAATTATAATACTTTACTAAATTTTATACAATAACTTACTTCTATTACTATCATTCATATTGTTGAGTAACTGCGTCATTCATGACATTTAATCTAACGATAAATAGTACTCATTAGTGTACTTAAATAGTGTCATTATTCAAATGCTATCATTTTGCAAGAACTCAAAATTCGAATACGAAGGTCAAAACGAATAGAAATATTTCAAAAGATTGATTTTAAAATTTTCAAAACACTTATTAGTCAAACAGAAATAAAATTCAACAGGTTCAGACATCTCATCAAGATGCCTATGCAAGAGTAATAATTAATGTATGAGACGAAAGATCTTATTTTATTATTATAAAATGATATCTGTTTAATAAAATATTACCCTTGCATTTCACTTTTAGATTATTGTAATAGTACTCAAAAGTAATAGTCATAATGTATTAGCAACATTATAAATCCTCACCGTGAGATTTACTTGAATACTTTTAGATCGTGATCAAGACAGCATTATTAATAATAGCATTAAAATTCAAAATAACCTTTATTCAACAAAAGTATTAATGCAGAAAAACACATAATTAGTGTTACTTAAGCTGATTATTGGAACAATAAAAATCATTGAAGCATATGGCACAGCGTTATTACCATCGCACTAAGAAGGCCGACAGGATGAATCGTTTTAATGAATATTCTAACCGAACATTCGACCCCAATTGGGTACGCGTGTGCGCACGAAACGCTCAAAAGGTTGTATTAAAGTAATGGTTGAACACTTGTGCTACTACTTGAGACTCTGAATGGGAGTACCTCAATATAGTGATGAAACGCAATACTAATGTGAGATGTAAACATTCACATCAAGCGTATTTATATGCGTTTATTGTATGGTGCATTAAGTATTACAAAATTTCATTATTAATGTAAAAAAATTCCGTAAAAAATCAAAGTAGGCTTGCTATAACTGATTTAATAATCGAAGAATAAGTTAAGCAAATGCAGCAATGAATAGGTACTGTTTAGTTGAACAGAAACTTGGAATAGGTTTGAAAAGGAGATATTTAAGTTTTCAGTGTCAATGTTTTGCCAGGGTTGAGGAAATGTTCGAAAGAGTTATTGTGGCCTTTGAACGCAAAGTGCAATTTAAAAAACACATGTGAGTTAAAGTCTGACGGTTCCTTCTTGCTTCACCAAGTGTGGGAGGGGTTAAAATTTGATGATGACTCTCAAACAAAAGAGTCGATAGCTGGTGTAAAGGCCGCAAAAATCTTTATTTTCATAAGGCGCCATAATAGTTCAGTTAAGTATTTGATACCTTTGTCAGTTATCAATTATTTCCTTCTTGCCTTGACTTTGACTTGTCGGGACACAAAACCTTTTTATTTATTCTACTCACATGAAAACAAAAAAAAAAACTAAATATCATAAACCTTTTACCAGTCCACCACTTTTTCTTACGAAAAACAAATCACATGTGTTTTATTTAATTGTCCGTGTAACATTTTTAATGCCAACTTCTTTCGAAGTCATTGTCATTATGACAATACTAAGTCAGTAAAGCAGTGTATGTGTCGAAGTCAGATCTTAGAACTGATCACTTCATGATATGGTCAACTAAAACTGGCCAGATCGTTTAAACGTTAAATTTTGATGATAGGTCTACCCTCGTTTGGCCATATCCTTGATGTAGGATTTCTATGATAATAAAAGGTCCTAACTAAGTATAGCCAAACAAGGATTGAAATATCATTAGACTTTAACGTTTAAAACGATCTGGCCAGTTTTACTTGGCCATATCGTGAAGTGATCAATTTCTAAGATCTGGCCACGACAGATGCATTAGGAAACTAAATAAAGCAAAAACGAACCTATTTTCACTGTGACTGTACTTTATTTTCCTAAGTTCCCCGTACTTGAATATAATTTAATTCTGAGTACAAAACCGCTACAGTAAAATAATAGGTATCATCTGAGATTCCTTGAAGACTAATGCAGCGTTCCTTGAATATTAATTAGATCTTTATGACTTGCGTAAGACATGTATTATAACCGGTAAAATAACGTTGAGCCATAGATAACATATTGCACAGCTACTATGTATTTATCGATAGGGATCGATGATCGAGCAATAAACAATGAGTGAGGAAACTGGTATGTCCTAGAGCCAAAATTCCGAAGATGTGTGACATCGATCAATCCGCACTGGGCCCGCGTGGTGGATTATGGCCCATTCCCTCTCCTAGAGAGGAGGCTTGAGTCCCAGCAGTGGGAACATTATAAGGCTGATTATGCTTATGCAATGTTTGTTTGTTGAGAAACTACTTTACGCAGAATTTAGTAAGCCAACACGCATCGGTGAACGTAGAACTTAGGAAAGTATTGTGTCAGTGCATACGTCAAAGCACAATATTATCATTTTATTTAGGAAACCATTTACTTCCTTCATTTAATTTGTTACACATTTATACCATTTACAAGCATTTATACTGATGATTCCAAAGTAAGTTTTGTTATCGAACAGACATTTGGCAAGCCGATCTAGTCTATAATGTGCTCTATAAAACAGTCACCGACCAAGGCGATGGGCTATCGTTGCCAAACTTCATTTAAGTAGGAGCCTCGCGAATTTGTATAGAGGCTAATGTGCGATAATGAAGTAGTTACCTGGCTGAGCACGAGTGTGACGTCATCGCTGCGCAAGCGAGCTATCATCATCGACGCCACGGCGAGGATGAAGTCGCCGGCCATCGCCACCTGGAAACAATTGAATGCACTTGTTAATTTTTAATTGAACATCTTCAAACACACAATTAGCTTATTGTTTTTTTTTTCTCAAGTTACGTTGTCCCATTGATGGGCAAAGCTCCTCTCTCCCATGGCCGTCCACTCTTCACGGTGTTGTAAGTAGCGAAGGATATACGCCGATATTGTAGAGTAGATAAGAGTCCTAGAAAAGTGTGGAGTGATGACTTACAGATTTTTGCGGGGGAGATTGGCCGGAAAGGCGAAAATTTTAGAACAAAAATTATTATCCTTTCATCCGAATGACGACTACTGCTTGACATAAGCCACCCCCAAGAGTCGTCACAACGACTGGCCCTATGCGTCAAGCATCCATCGGATCGCCCACGAAAAAAAATTCGTCTTCCAATGTTATCAGACTTCTTAAAACTATAAAGGAGTATGTACTAACAGGTCAAGGAGTCGTGAACTCGTGAGGTGCCGATTAATGTGAATATAACAAGATTAATTTATCAGACGTCTAAATCACTTTTATAAAGACATTATTATCAGATTCATTTTGACGTAGATAAATATCTCCTGAAAACTCTTAAGACACGGTTGAAAACTATTTGTAAGTTATAACATTGACAGAAAATGAGTGATCAATCAATCAACTCAGCCTAGCGCAGTTCTGTCCAGTATAGGCCTCTGGTTGCGCCACAATACTGCTGTACGTACGTTTAATTAATAATAATTTAAACTATATCTACACACACGTCGCGTGAGTATCGTTTGAAACGTACATGTGCAAGGGAAAGTGAGTGACATTATCGCATATAGCATGTATTAATATAATTATCATATTACTGCAACGCACGCAGAGAAAACCTACGGTACTAGTTTTAACAGTTTATCATGCCTGATTTGTCACATAATGGAGTAAAATACCATTTTAACATAGTTTTAGTAATAATGAATACCGTAAAATTTTGCAGTGACAACAATACCTTTATAGGTTTCCTACGAGTAAACTGTACCTACGTTTCAAATACAACTATATTGTGAAGTTTTTCCTCTATATACCAGCTAATATCCTCCTGTGATAACAATATAAATAAATACTGTATTTACAAGTGTGATTCACATATTAAAATATCGAAGTAACATAGGTATTACATAAATACCAGTCATAGTCACCAATCTTGTAATTTTATTTTTTAAGTAATCCGTGCAGAAGTGATGAATACACAAAAGCTGTTATGTTTTACGGTAACGGATTTCACTCAAAACAACGAATGGAGCCACTAAACAGTATTATTGGCTACAAGCCCATCCAAGCACAGCTGCTGTAAATAACATAGATTGTAATAAATATATCGATGGCGCTCATTTCTCCAGTTGTTGGCAAGAATGTCGAGAAAGTTGTGATGCGGTGTTCGGTCGCATACTAATGGCAGCGCGGACGTTTCGCCGACGGTGCGCGCGCGGCTTCCGAGTGTGGGCGCGGGGAACTCGCGCGCCCGGCGGGGACGCGGATTGACCACAACCGCCTCTCGTTAAACCAGTGGACACTTGTTAGCCTACATTCAGTGGTCAGGTTTAATCGACTTACCCACTATATGGGACAATTTGATAACATGTGCATTCGTTGCAACGAATACTTAATAACGGAAGAAAGATTTAAACATCACATATACCTATCGGTATTACCTACGTACTCGAATACTTTTCAATTAAATTCAATAATTCCAGTGAATTGGCTCATTACGAACTGAACAGTATAATTACGTTGAATAGCAAGCTCAGACATCGATTTGGCTCATGCGAATTGCTTTTCTAATCATCAGTAATTAAAAACGTAATATATTATTCGATCAAAAAGCTTGTGAAACCGACGACGGACGCTAACATTTTAATATCATTCATTAAAACAATGGGTTTGTTTGATTACAATTTTATTTGGTTGAAATACGTTTGATAGATACGATATAACATAACTAACCAATAAAACGATTCTGATAGAATTGAAATTGCTTCAAATCTTTTAAGTTCTTTCGATAAAATAAATTGTAAATCATAAACACAATTACTTTTGTAGATCCGGGAAAAAAGTTTGTTTATAAAATCTAGATTTGCTTTGGGAAGGCGTATGTCGGCATAATTACTGGCGAATGTCCTTGACCACATAATATTCGTCGCACAAGAGCTCATTGGCACCTTAGTGGAGGAAATCAAAAAATGTGAAAGTGGTCGAACGATGACGTGATGCGTATTTCCATAAGGTGGTATGAATGAAGGCATCCGGCGACAGGTCCGGTTCGAAGTCGATGACGATGACACACAAATAACACAATCAATGTTAGTTAATTAAATATCGAAGTAATTAGGTACACACCACTATTTGTACTGACACCAGCACGTGACTGAATTAATGTGGTAAGTATAAATTTTGGCTCGAGCTGGAGGTACCTAATATTTTTCGAGATAAATAATGTTTGTATGTATATGTTTATTTCTTTGGCATGCCCTTTAGCTTAAACGGCTGGATATATTTTACCAAATGAGGTATCATTTCAACAAGTGAAGTTATATTTTTAATATACTTACTCATGTGAGGTACCAAAATAAAGGGCAGCCTCAGACAGTTTGAAAAATTAATTAATTGTTTATATATTTTTTATCGTTTTTTTGCGGTGGCTTTTTTGACACAAGTTTTTTTTTTAGATACAGTCCATGGCTACTAGAAATACTGATGTAACCCTACGTAAATCGTCTTTTTTTTTAAATCGACCAATTTTATTTATTTATCTAGTATATAACATTAAAATAAAACATAACTTTTCAACTATTGCAGTAATTCCTTCGAAGAATACGAAAACAATGTAGTCAATATTAGCCGGAATTTTCACCTATTACGTGCACACCCATGCACCATGGAATGTTGGAAGTCATTTTACGTAACGCTAAGGTGTGACACAGAGTTAACTTTGCGGGTCGGAAAAGGGACGGACCGTTCAGACATTTTAAAAATTAAATTTCCGTAATTATCACTAGAAACGTAACAATATTTGTTCAAATTGGTATTACGCAGATAGTTAAGTATCATGGCATGGCATTTTATAGTGTCACATGACGATTTTTTATTTATACTCGGTAAGAGAATTACAAAATAAGTGGCAGAATATAACATCGAAAAATTTCGAAACAATCATAATTTGGTCACACATATTCTGTCTACTTAGACATCATGATCGACTGCATTTTTTTTTTCTTTTTGATTTACAACGCAACGATACTGCAACCGACTAGGTTGCAATATCGTTGCACTTATTCGTGTCAATCTGCTTCTCATGTAACACATAACTAGGATGGATATTAAATTAGGTAAAAAAAGACTTAGTAGACGTAGTTTATACGCTATATGATTTTATAATAAATGATGTAAAGTATAGATCAGTAACATAAGCAACGGGACTACATACGGGAGTGGCCGCGCGTATCGTACGCGCTTGGTTGCGCAAATCGGTGCACGCGTTAGCACACTTTCTGTACGCTAACCGGGCTAAAAACGCATCCGTTACGAGCGCCGTGCGCCGGTCCGGCTCGGACCCGGCACTGCTGCACCGAGCACCGACGGTACGCTCGCGATGTGTCATGACACTCACATCCGTGAACCAGTTTCATGTTTCATTAATTACAGAAAAATATGCACTGTTATTCTTTATAACGTGACTGGACATTTAAGATTTAGAAAACTACAATGAATACGCGCAAAAAGCAGCTACCTCACTAGTTCTTTTGATAGTCTCAAAGTACGTGCATGTTCAGTAAACACATCGCACACCGTGTTTCCTGAGTAAATGATTGGCATATAGTTATATTGTATTCAAATTTAAGATATAGGTAAATGATCAAAAATATATGCAACTCCCATGATAAGAGTGAAAGGCTTTCACAAGAACGCGTTGAAAGTCTGCCCAACGTGAGCCACATGAATAATTTACCAGAAAAATCTCTACGATTTCACGCCAACTTAATTCCGAATGCGTTGTAGTTTCTATTCTGTAATTCATTTACACCCATACATTGTAATGCAAGTTCGCACCTCTCTTGAATCACTAAACCATTGAACCGAGCACTTGATATTGTTCTCATGGTTCTGAAAGTACGAGATGCAAGCGATAACAAGCCAATGGCTGTAAAGACTGCTTTCAACCTGAATATTCCAGGGCCGTATGCAAAATTAATAATATAATATTAAGTAAAGTCCCTTTTCAAGGCAGTTCAGTGTCAGTCACCCCGGCAGCAACAAAAGTTTTCCTTATTGAGATGAAAGAAATAAAACAAGCTCATTTACATTGTGCTGAAAAAGTTTCCGCATTTTCATAACTCGTAAATGAAGCGGTCCATGTATGGAATTGCATCATCAGCGGGGAATACCGAGACAGATAAGGTAAAAGCCAGGTACATCAATAATTACTGAACGCGGAACTCGTCGCTATGGGGGTAGTATTGGTATGTAATTTACTTTTTACTTGTAGGATAGCAATTGTCCTGCGCGACAGTCGAAGGCCGTCATCAGAGCCTGTCGGATAATTGCGACATGATTTCTTGAAGCGGATCTCGTTATACTAGATGTATGCAGTCGACTGCATTTCGCAAGGCAGCCTTGACAGTGGGCAGGTGGTGGTGGCGACGGCGGCCGGCGGCGGTCGGAAGGTGAATGTGGCGGGATCTATGTCACGCGGCCCGCGCGCCCGGCCTTGACTCCCCCCTCATCCTTCTAAAACACCAGCCACGAGGAGATCGGCTACCGAAACAGCCGAGCCGAGCTACGTGCCGTAACACGACTCAGTTCATTTTGTATCATTCAAACATCAAAGTCCTTTAATTACAATTAATAGTAGGTACAGACAGCATCATCGACTCGTTACCCTTTTTTTAAGGTATTTTAATGTGAGATAATTGATGCAGTTGTCTTTACCACAAAACTCGTCGACTTTTCTACGATGGATTGAATTAGTGAGTGCTACAACTACAGCCATAATAAGGTGGTTTGTCTACAATATGTTATGAAACTGAAAACCAAATGCGACGTAACTAAAACGTAAATTTGTATATTCTTAGCCCACAGTAGGCATCATAACATACAACGAGTTATGATTAAGATAAATCTAAGTTAGTACTAGCAATCAATGTGATCGATACACGTTCGTATTACAGGTGATCGAGGTATTTCGTATCGAGTGAGTGGAAGGTCCACCGGTTGCGACACAGACCATCTAGTGGTCGTGGCGATTAGTGGTCGACGAGTGGGCCATCGTTTCAACATACGTCGGATTGTGGGCACGTGTATCCGTCAAAAACCGGTTTTTGTAATAATGGCTAAGTGTGTAATCTGCGTGTCATCAACCGCACCGTAATTTGTAGAGGACGTGACAATTGACTGTCGCTAGAAGTAGTAATACGACGTACGTCCACTATACACCATCTCTTCAAACACTCAATCACAGACCAATAATGCAATTTACTATATTATACATTTATATTTTTTTTTTTACAGAAAGCAATACATTGAAAAACGTCCTTGATGTACCGGTTTAATCTAAAATTCCGTCGGACACGGAGCACTTAAAGTTTAGTAATTCCACTTTAAGACAGTGTGTACTAAACAATTCTCCCTAAGTATACACTGTCAATAAACCAAAGCAAACTCTACGCTCGGAGATATGGGGACAAACGCTGTGACCTTGACTCAGTCCCATCAAGGCTGTTGGCTCTCGAAGTGGGCTATACTTGTTTGAAAATAAATCTATTAAGAAAAAATTGCATCATTCTTTTCTCTAGTATCATGCTACGTTATTTTTTAATTGTCTTTGATTAGTATAAGCTTGAAGTTGCCTAAAATCATTATAAAGGTGTAATCATGAGTCCGTTGGGTTGGTAGCGCGGGCCATGGCGTGGTCGCGCGTCCGACCTACATCCCCCCGCGCCTACTTGCTCCCCGCAAACTACAGTTACAAAGACCAGTTCTTACTTTACTCTCTTTAATACACGCGGTAGGTCACTTAAGGAAAGTGTTGGACGATTTTGCTTTCATTCAATGGATCATAATATCAATTTATAGAAAGTAATAGTTCACAGCCTTCTGAATCATGTAAATCAATAATATTGTAGATATAAAAACAAGTCTCATACGCGTCGTCTAGACTGTGTTTGACCGCGTAACGTATGTAAATGGTGTAAGCAACTAGCGAGTACGGGCGTTGTCAATGCAGGTGCGCTGCGCTCTACGAAAGACATCAACGCGTGTCCTGCGATATGAATATAATTTTTTAATAAACTTTTCCTATTCTATTTATAATTTAGCCATTTATATGTATATGGTGATAATAATAATTTAATTTTATTGATGTTGACATTCATATTACTACATTCTTCTGAGATTTATAAGAGAAAAATTGACGTTTCCAATCAATGCCTAAAAAACACCATAAATTAAAAGAATTGGGCAGCAGCATGTCCGACCATCTCGTTGGGAAATATCAACTGGAACCAATACCTTACAACACTGTAGGTATATGGAGAAATTTCTTGACACAAATGATAAAACAAAAAAAAATTACATAATTGACCTGACCTTACAAAGGCAAAACAAAAACTTGCATGAAAATATTGAATATTTCTCGTGTATATTGTCACCATGAAAAAAGTAAGATAGCGTCTGAGAATTATTGCACCTGAGTTGACTGACCTTTAGTAACTTAACAGTAGTATACAAGATGAATGCATCAATTATGCATGAAGACTATAACTAGTCCTTTTCTCTGTAGATATAATAATCATTAAATTCGCGACATTTCAGTAAATGCTGTCATTACGTTGGAACATCACCTCACTATTACTTCCTTAGCAATTTCCCTGACTAAGTGACAATTAAGCTAACAATACATTCTATATCAACTAAAATTTCATTTTTATATTTGTTTACCATTTTAAGGTTCCAATAATAATCTTGCACAATGTGTTTATATTGAATTGCTAATCAATCAGTTGACCCCGAAACATCAGGTTTTATAAAATTACTATTTCGCGGAGACCGAGTATTGATTTTGGCTTTGAAAGCAACCCAAGTAAACGTAGTAAATATTCGTAGGAACAAATAAGTGTTGCATACCACAATTTTCGCAAAAACGCTTAAGAAAATGTGTTGATGCAATATGTCCCTTACATTAAACCCCAAGCGAACGCCGACGTTCGCTCTCTCATTGTCTTTCTATTGTGTCTCTAATTACGGTATTCGAAAAGTTGTTAAGTTTGCTACGAGTCATCATCAGCCTATTTTCCATCTTTCAAAACCAACGATTCGCTACGTAAATACACAAAGGATTTAATCTCCAACAGAAGACATTAATGACCTCACACATTAAGGCGCATCCATAAATTACGGCACACGATTTTGTACCCCACCATCCTCGACCTTGTCACAGCCGGTCACCTTCGGTCACCTTTGTGACACTCCCCCTGCCTCGAGTGATATCACATATTTTGTAATTTTACGTCTAGTAATGATTAAATGAAAACCACAATTCCGAAATTAATTTTCGAACTCATTAACACAACAATTAAACCTTTTGATCACACAGATTAGTTGGGAAATATTTTTAATTCTTAATAACAGTTAAAATTTCATGTATTACTACTTAGATATAGATTTGGAAATGTGACGTTACTATACTTATGACTCCTACCCAACAACTTGTCACACAATGTCAAATTTAGTCGACTTCCCCCCACCCCTTGTCGTGTGACGTAATTAATGGATAGCCCGTTATAGGCAATCATGGGAACGTCGTATGAAACCTTTACTCAAATAAGCTGGTTTTAAAAACTTAATAATATGGTAAATTGCTGCAAAAATACGTTTTGACATGCAATGATTTAAAAATACTCGTACAACTTAATTTAAATGTTTAAATGAAGTAGGTAACAACCACCTTCAGTGTTGATTGGCAAGATCATTAAATTAATTTGTACATAAATCGATTATGATGTTTACTCGATGTCCTTAGATTAGCTATAAATTTGCAGACGATTTATGAACTTTATATAAACGATCGCTACAAATATTGGCCGTTAATATCATAATTCAATTATAATATATATTACATTATATATGTAGATTTCGTATAAAATAATTTATCTTTTAATTTATATTACTAGGTCAGACAAAGGATTTATGCTCGATCTCTATTACATTGGACTTAAACGTATATGTCTAAATAGTGGTGAATCGAAATAGATAGCATTTTTTTAAATTTTGAAATTGGTAATCATCAAATGAAAATCCCACTGTAGGGTGGAACAAGAGCGCGCGTCAGACTTTTACTGACTAAAGCCCACTTGTGTCCTCCGGGTGGTCCGCACAATGGTGACACCTAAGTGTTTCTTCCGTCTGAATCCGAAACAGGATCCTCCCGAACTAGCCATGCCCGATGAAGACCTGCGTCAGGCGGAAGGTGAGGACACCGTGTCACCGCTCCAGTCACTCCTCAAAGAGGGGATTTACCGCCAAGATTGTAGCATGCCCACCACTACGCTTACGTTTCGGTGAATAAAAGCGTGATGTTATGGTATTAGAGTATTATGTCTACTATGTCGGATAAATAAACAGACAAGCCATAAATAAAGAAAAGAAATAAAAAAACAATGGCTGGAAATAGCTGCTTATGTGTGTTGTCATTTCAGCCGAAAGACGTCCACTGTTGGACATAGGCCTCCCCCAAATTTCGCCACAATGACCGGTCCTGTGCGTCTCACATCCATCGGATTCCCGCGACCCTCACCAGGTCATCGGTCCACTTTGTGGGAGGCCTTCCAACGCTGCGTCTTCCGGTACGTGGTCGCCATTCCAGAACCTTTCGTCCCCATCGACCATCTGTTCTGCGAGCAATGTGCCCTGCCCACTGCCACTTAAGTTTGGCGATTCTTCGGGCTATGTCTGTAACCTTGGTTCTCCTGCGGATATCTTCATTTCTGACGTGATCACGCAAGGAAACTCCGAGCATAGCCCTTTCCATTGCCCTTTGAGTGACTTTAAGCCTTCTGATGAGGCCCATTGTAAGCGACCACGTTTCGGAGCCATATGTCATCACTGGCAACACGCACTGGTCATAGACTTTCGTCTTGAGACACTGTTTTATATTGGACGAGAAGACACCGCGCAGCTTCCCGAACGCTGCCCAGCCGAGTCGGATTCGACGATTGACCTCTTTCTCGAAGTTAGACCTACCCAACTGGACCGTCTGTCCCAGGTAAACGTAGTCGTCCACAACTTCGAGTGTAGAGTCTCCGATCTTGATAGGAGTGGGTGCTACATGGATGTTTACCATGACTGGTTTTGTCCATGTTCATTTTAAGTCCCACTCTTTCGGAAGCTTTACTGAGGTCACCGAGTATTGTACTGAGCTCCTCCGTAGTCTCAGCCATGACTACTATGTCGTCGGCAAATCGAAGGTGAGTGATGTAGTCGCCATTGACATTTATGCCTAGCCCTCTCCACTCCAGAACCTTGAAGACATCCTCCATTGCGGCCGTGAATAGTTTCGGAGAAATGACGTCTCCTTGCCTCACGAGTTTCGGCTGAAATGATGTGTGTTGTCATCCTGTTCTATTTGTATTGTGATTTTATTCAATTTTGTAAACTTAAATTATTTAAGTTTGTAACGAAAAATTGACATTTTTTTATACTAAATTAATGAATTTTTAGTGTTGTTAAAAATTGTTTAAAATTAAATTTTAAACAATTTTTTTCATTAGGGTATGTGCACTTCTGGATCTCATTTGGTCTGAATTAAAGTTTTTTTTTTATCTTTATATTAGAAAAGGTCGTCGTTTCGTCTGATGTTCAGAAGCCAATCAGCAAATTAATTCACAATCAGTCTGCAATATTTATATTTTTTTGTCAGCCCATTATCAGGAACATTTTATTTATTTATGTATCAATTGCTTGCTATACTTATAGAATGCACTAAAGCCTAAAGCAAGCCAACAAACTAACATTTTACGAACTAAAAAAATCGATACAAACCTTTATCATTTCTTTCTACCACTACTATAAAAAATATGTCGAATTTAGCAGATTGAGCGCCTGGGCTGTAGCATATCTGGGCTGTAGTATATCTAGCCGTTAGAGTACGTGACGGAGGGGCAACGAACAGGCACCGTATGGCACAGTTGCGCGACACTCGCAGTCGGTCTGGAGCGTAAAGTGAACAGTGAGCCAGCGTGGTCACGTCATCGATTTTATTAATCATAAGATGGTAGTAATGCATCAGAAGCGCGCGTAAATCACAGTTCTAGCGTGTTGATGCCCACCATTCCCACGACAAACATAGACGGATATAAATAGGATAGTACCCATATAACTTTTGTATAGGTAGCGAGCAAATTTGCGTTGAACCCGTTCTATCATCAGCTTATATTTTTACTCGTGCGGATCCCACACCAACGCATTGTACTCAAGTTTGTTACGCACAAAGTAATAATACATCCGTCTGCAGCGCCTCACAGTCTTGTACACTATTAATACCCAAAAAATAACTTTAGGTCATCAGCAAACATAAGACACCGTGCTGTCCTGATGACCTTCAGCAGGTCGTTTTCCATCACAATGAATTGTGGCGGCCCGAGGGTACTGAATTACACCAGAACAAGTTACAAATGGATCAGATTTGTGTCCTAGCTTGCAAAAAGTTGAAGTTGCTTTGGGGTAAAGCCTATCTCGGATAACTTCCTTAGCAAGACGTCATTTTGGACCCGGTCAAACGCCTTTTGAAGTCAAAATAGACCACGTCGACCTGATTATTTTGGTCTATTTCTGTGACAGCAAAGTCTACAAAGTTGAAGTGGTTTGAAAAGTTGACTAAATTATAATAAAGTATAGTTTATATTCACATTAATACAATAATTATGTTAAACGCTTCGTGTTGAAGAGTTCAAAGTAATTTCGCATTACAGCAAGTGAAAGGTTTTGTTGTTCGAAATAAACAACAAGGCCTCCGACGTTTTAAGGAGAATTTCTTTACTTCAAAATATTTTTAGAGGAAAATTGGTTAAGAATTATACTTATGACATTTTCAATTAAAGCTTATTTGAAAAAAAGAAAGTGGTTACGTGATTTTGTTAAAGGAAACTGAAATGCCTTATTTTTTCGTTTTCCTCATTACGAGGGGCCGCTTTGTGAGAGGAACTTACATTTTGTACCCATTAGCAATGCCAATAAAGCACACAACCACTAGTTTACTTTGCTCATTATACTATGGGCAATTTCTAGTTTCACACGGACGGAGCTTGACCTTCGTAAACCCTAGGGAAACTGGATTTTCACATTGATATTCTCCATTACGTACCCATTGAGAATTACAATAATATCCCATGTTGCAAGGACAATATTGCATGTGTAAGTACCGTCTCGTATATCTAGTATTTACTAGTGTTGCAACAGAACTCTGCTTCCGCTTCTGCAGAAGTTCCGCAAGCTTTTTCACTTCCGTTTCTGTTTTTGGTTCCGCATACTTTATAACAGAAATTTTAACAGAAGAATACAATGAGGAGCGCGGAGGTGGGGGGCCCGTAGACGACTTGACACGACGGAAAAGGCGTGGAGAGGGGGGGGGGCGGTACACAAACATGTCGCAGCGACTTTCTTTGTTTAGTATAATCAGCCTTTTAATGTTCTTCTTTGCCTTTGTCCCAGGGCCCCGGGTTTCGCTTTCACACTACCCGTGGCCCCAGTAGGCTTCGACCATACTGGGCCACTACGATTTGCTGACATCTCGCTGAGGCGTGCGTGGAACAATACGCCGTCGACGACTTGGGCTCGGTCCGGACGGTTGTTCACCGTCCGCAAGCCCGCGCCTACGGTGGCCGGAAATCGGAATCGGAATCCCGGCGGCGGTTGTGGCATGAGGACCGTTGCCTCACGCGATCGGCCGCCTCCTTTGCTAGCATTACTGCTTCGCAGAAGGAGGCGACCGCCTGCCACTCCTCCTCGCTCCGGACCATGGCCTGTACCAAGGCCCGGCGTGAGAGATCGCCGTCGCCGATCACCCCCACGAGGTCGAGGCCGTTACCACTCGGCCACGACTGCTCATTCTTCTGATTGCTTCTTTATTTACAATAATTTTTTATTTTTGGTTCATTCTGTTCATCACCGCGCCTCTTGACCTTTAGCGTAAACGCGTAAATCTTGTTGTATTTTCTTATGTTTTGTTTTTTCTGTTGCCAATAGTTTGCCAATAGTTATCCGCTCCCCCAGAAGTGTAGCCAGTGAGCGATTATTTAGCGGAGCTGGTTCAATATATGAAGAACACCGAAACAGACTCAAAGGTACTGCATGACAAAAAACAAAAGTTTAAGAACCAATCCCAAGCATGTAAATCCTTTTGATTTAATTTAATTTTTATTTTATTCTTTTTTTATAATTAAATTTTTATTTAATTTAGTTTAAATCAATCATTTAATTCAATTAGACATTCATGTATTTCTATAATGTAATTATCAATTCCCATTTTTATTTCTTTTTCTGTATTATTATTACTGATAATTCTAATTATTATTTTTCTCCTTGACATGTTATGCAATGCTTAATAATTAACTAATCTTATGTGTTTTAAAATCAAATGTTTTGTGTTAATGTTGTAATTGTCTCTAAGTGTTGCAGCACTTGAATAGAGTTTTATAATTGATCCTGTTAATTCCCAGTGTATGTAATGTTGACGATCCTAATAATAAATAAATAAATAAAGGTGTAAAAGCGGCCAAATTACTTTTTATTAAATATATGTGCCTCTGTTTAATTTCGAGTAGGTACTGTAGTAAGTAAACTTCAAAATACAAATTTAATTAAACAAATCTTTAAAAATAAAATTGTGTTTTTTCTTCACGCTTCCGGTTCCGCTTCCATTAAGACACTTCGTTGCATCACTAGTATTTACACTCCGATTCACATTCCGTAAGCATATTTTGTTGAGCTGCAGGATTGTTCTAAGAGTTACAAGGCCTTGGAACGCAAAAAACATCGGAAGGAACACGGGTGGGTTTTAGACAGTAAAACTCTGACACTCCTTTTAGCTCTAGCCAGAGAGACAGGAGATATTTGATGCTTTCCCACCCCAAAAAAAGGATTTTTTGATGTTATTTACCTAATCTATTATTTTCAATATTTTTTCTAACATTGAAAAGTTTGATCTGAAGACGCAATCATTGTAGCCTGCGAGTTACAGTATCAAATAATCGAGTGAATGCTAAGCTAGTGTACATCGGAACATCTGACCACCGTTTTTATTGATAGATGAAGCAGCCACGTCCCTACCCCGCGCCTCCCTCTCCGGTGAAAGCTGCCAGAGATTATAGACCTCTCGTCCCAATGCCAACGTCCATACGAGTCCTTCCAATAACAACTCTAAACTAATCCATTTATATTTAGAAAGCTTTCCGATCTTAAACTTTGACCTCGCGCATTTTCCTAATCTATCTACTTAGAGAATTTCTTAATCACTTAAAGTGATATATTTGATTACTTATGAATAAAAATAATCTTTGACCTCGCTAGTCTTCTTGAATTTAATTAATGCCTAAATATATAGCAAAAGGTTCGAAATATTTTACATGACTTAAGAGCTTTAGAAAATCAATTCATGCTGTGCTTTAAAAGCATGATGCGTTTATATTTCTTACAAATGAGTTTATTTTAATGTGATTATCGAACTCCAAATCCAGCGATATCAAATATGGTAATGTCAGATAGTCAACACAAAGCTGTGTTGCGTCAGACGCGGGTTTGGGCGCAGGTGAGATTACAGAGAGACAGGTGTCGCCGCCGCTGCACGACAAATTGGTTAAAGTCGTATCTGACTTTGACGGCTCCCCACCTACGGAGGCAGTACATACGATTTTTTTTATTTTATGTTACAAGTAGTGGGATACCATAGGTATTACACAGAAGTTTTGGTATGTCCAATATTTTTACATAAATTCCGTGCGCGTGCGCTCTGCATTTAAACTCGTCATTCCATAGCACCGCTCAGACAAGGTGAACAATAAGGTCCGCGACATATTCTGAACAATGGTCGCAGATACGATAGGAATCGGAAATTCGCTACTGACGTTGTTGAGGACCCTACCTATTGTCGTACAACACTATACAATACCATTCTTTTATAGAGCAGGAATATATACATAATATTTGAAACGCACCGCAATTGCAGCGGTCGTTGACCGAATAAGGATCTTTGTCGTAAAGGTATTTGATTGCATAATGGCCTTAAATCCTTAATCGTAATATTCGTAATATTGATTGACACACAAAGACCGTAATCTAACGAATTATAAGAGATTTCGTCCACGTAACAGTAAAGTAAATATTCCACATTTATGCACAGCAACATGCTCATAAATGAGTGAAATACAAACAGACGCGCCCTGTTACCATGATACCATATTTACACAAAACGTATGTATACATACGTGTATGGAAGGTAGGTTCAGACGGTACTAACACCAACATTTGGATGTTTGAATTATATAACACAAATACAGGTTATTAGATCCCAAATTAGTATTAGCGAACTGTGACAACATCCGCTAGTACACACCTAACAAGACAACGGGTTAAACGAACTTACTCAAGATCACACAAATTATTAAAAAAAAGTTAAATTGAGATTTGGAATTGTCTGAATGGTAATTTCTAGTAAGTTTTTCCTTACAAAGAAATTGTGGTAACATTTAATTTTCATAAATTGATGCGGTTTCAATTCTTGATATTGAAATTATACACATTGAGTAGTTAATTCCATAATTCAGTTATTAATATAATAAATCACAATAATGAATTCGACCATAAAATCCGTGAATAAAAGGCAAAGGTCGTGCCGACCTAAATTGCACAACACTCAACGTGTTTAATGGGATATTCTCGTCATCATGCCATTAGATGAAGAACACAACGTACGATCAAATGCATTGTCGATTCATAAAACGTTTCACACTGAAGATTACACCGCCGGAAGATGTAATCGCAGGATAGGCATTTGTTCGTGAAGGACGAAGGTAAACGCAAACTGCTTACAAGTAGATATAAACAGATAACGACTAATGTACAATGCAATAAAAGCATTCAGCACCCGTACCTAAGACGAGATTCGTAGCAATAACTAAATCGTGTTAAATGCTTTGTTCTACACTAATTTCTATTCAAACCACATCGATTCTTTGTTGTTAAAACATCTCGGCTATAAGGAAACATACAAGAATATATTTCTATAATACGAAGATTTGAAACTATAGGACGAAATTCAAAACCTATCCTAATATTGGTTGTTCTGTTGTGACAATACTTACGAAAATTGCCTTGACCAATCTAACAACCATAATAGCTTTAACAAATATATTCATTTAAAGAGGGAAATATTACACAATGATCGTGTCACAAACGCGCAGAGCTTCTGTTTACGGTCATTCAATACACATAACACGATACCAATGATTTCAGGGTATTATCTGATAACGTTGGACAATGTACTTAATAACTTATGTAATAAATAAGATAAAAAATATAGTAACAAAAATTTGATTAACTGAAGATTTATGGGTGAATGATGCTGAATTTATATTTAATAAACAGTCGTTAAGTTTTACTACAAACGGTTAAATTACAAAATATGTTCGACTGTCAATTTCTAATTATAAATGTAAAATACTACGAGACATAAAAAAAGCCGGCATCGACATTTGTTGGGTGTGATGAGGCCGCGAGGTACTTTCACCGAGAGGGTCGCTCGCCTTTTGGCCCAGTGCGAGTAGGTGAGGCTCGTGAGCTCGTCTGATAGAGCCGCCAGCCACTTACAACACGACTACTACGCGACGAAACCGATGCCGACTTATAGCTACGTCTCACCCATTCATAAAATGAAAGAAAAGAATAGCCGTACACGTGATAGCAATCATTTATTTTGATTGCCCCACCGACGCAGATGTCTCGGACTACTTCCCACAGATTATACTTATATATTATTTATTTATGTTTAGGGCAACAACCTGGACTCGGTGAAGTTTATTAACTTTTGATAAAACACGAAGTGGGTCAAGTCAGAAACAGGTTTACTTAAGTGTGTAGATATGTATATTCAATTATTGTATTATAAAACGAGTGTTTATCTAAACACAGAAACCAAACTTGAATTAAGTAAAATAGTGTACTATGGTTCTGTACATTTAATTATATTAAGAACACCTAAGATTACTTGCCGAATAATTAATTAGTAAAGTCTCGATTCAGTAAACAAAAAGAAGTTGTAAGAAAGAAATTTTAAACGAGTTATTGAATAATTTTATTACAAGCAGGTCATCCCAAAACCAGCTTTCTACTGTCACGTTGAAAACGAAATTGAATATGACGAACGTATCTACGTTCAATATTTGCACAACAAATGGGTAAATAATGTGTACCAACTTAAAGCTTAAACTAATATTGCTAAAGACAACACGCGTATAATTTTTTTGGTCGGTATTCCTATCCTAAAACTATGCTACTATTAATGGTTCATTGAAAATAGGCGAGAACGTAGAAAATTAAACAAGAATTCATTGAAAGTTAGGTTAAGAATTTACGGTTCTTACCTTGTCTATATCTATATACGTGATTGGTTTTGAGAATATGATTTAATGGAACTCATATTAATAGCGTAAATCGTGATCTTAACCCAGATTCAGCTAACAAGCAGCAAACCAAAACACAATACGACTGTATCAAGGCGCTTGGGTTCGATTGTATTACTTTACATCAGTACAGCTAGTAAAAATGACCGTTGGTATATTTATGTAGGCATTTTCACGAACCACTAGCGATCATGACGCACGTAATCGTTCAGAAATTCGGCACCGCCTTAGCAACAGACATAATGACAGACAAGTCACAGCCGCTCCTTATTTATGTACTTAGCCCATTTGCACTTTCCATTCGGCTCGTGATCGAGAAGACATGGCACACATATTAATCAGTGTTTGGTTTATCCCAATACAATAGGCTACCTACTAACATAGAGCAGAAATAGTGCTACTTATTCGTTCTATTTACAGTATCGCACACAATGACAAGGTTATATGTTGTTCAAATTGGCATGCAACAGGACTGTCAAGCATTAAAATAATCATCTTAATAATCACTGATTGTTATTCGCACCACGCCTGGAATTTCCTGATGAATTAGATTCTAAAGTCTTGATAAAAAATACAAATCCTAAGACTCCTTGGGAACTGTTTTAGTAATGATTTTTGAAATTTGGCTGAATTTAGACATGAACATAAGTGTGGATTGCAACTTTTATTTAATTTCTTACTGTTCAAACTTCTTTTAATAGCAATCAAATTGTTTAGACTGTCATCACTATTTTACACATTTGGCGTTACTAATAGTAATCTAAATAACCATGTTTAATTCATGGGAAATCTATAAAACATGTTTGTAAAGTATGTAGGTACAGAACTACAAATATGATTGATGTTGTAAGTAATCCCTTGTGTATACTAATTAAGTTAATCTAAAAGTACACACACGTAGTTACGAGAGAATTTGCGTCAATCTACATAGGATACCACAATGATCGCTATCATAAGACGATCACTTCCATAAATAACTATTCATTCGTATTCTGTAGGAACTGTTCTGAACACATGCCTACGTGTTATATGAACTTACCGACTTTTATAGAAACATTACACAAAATGATCAATGTCGCATACCGATACATTCCGGTGTATTCGAGAAGAAGCTTCACAACGATTTCAGTTAACTATCCTCGACACGTTAAAACAATATTTACTGCATATTCCAGGAGATGCATTGAAGTTGAATGTCACGGAGAAATAGCGAAATGAAAATCAAAGCCGTAGCTCGTTGCGTTATGCGCCGGTATGGGCGCCGTCGCTGCGAAAGCGACCGGCGGCCAAGCTGAATGCATGCCAGAGGGTCATGGCTATCCGGACGGAGCTATGGTGCGGGGACACCGCACGGTTTCCCGCAAAGCGGCGAGCCTCCTTGCTGGCCTGCCACCGTGGGATTTGAAGGCAACAGTCGTTGCAAGCATGCACGATCTGCGCGTGGAGATGAAACGCCGTGGCGAAACTCTGTCCGCCAACTCTGTCGGCATGGCGGACAGAGTTCCGGCAGGATCTCATGGTGGAATGGCGACAGCGACTGTCTCAACCCAGTGCTGGGCACGGCACAATTATGGCAGTTTGTCCCCTCTTTGAGGAGTGGCTGGAAAGAAAACATGGCGTCCTTACCTTCCGCATGACGCAGGTCCTCACCGGACATGGTAAGTTCGGGAGGTTCCTGCACCGGATTCGTGCAGAAGAAACGCCTGGGTGTCACCATTGTGTGGACCGCCCGGAGGACACGGTGGAGCATACGGTAGAGGTGTGCCCCGCCTAAGCAGAGTACCGCCGTGTCCTCGTGGGGGCGATCGGCGGCAGCAATCTCTCGCGCCGGGCCTTGGCACAGGCCATGGTCCGGAGCGAGGAGGAGTGGCAGGCGGTCGCCTCCTTCTGCAAAGCAGTAATGCTACCAAAGGAGGCGCCCGCACGCGCGAGGGAACGGCCCTTACGCCCCAGCCGCCGGAATCCCGATCCCGATTTCTAGCCACCGTAGGCGCTGGCTTGCGGACGACGAGCAATGGGTAGCTCGCCGTCCGACGGTCCGGTAACCATCCGGACCGAGCCCAAGTTGTCGACGGCGCGCAGTGTTCCACGCGCGCCTCAAGGAGATGTCAGCAAAACCGTAGAGGCCCAGCAGGGTCGAAGCCTACTGGGGCCATGGGTGTTGCGAAAGAGAACCCCGGGGCCCTGAAACGAAGGCAAAGAAGGAACAGGAGTGGGTTTTAGTCAGTGAAAGTCTGACACGCCCCGCCCACAGTGATTTCCCACCTAAAAAAAAGCTCGTTGTTTTATAGTAAGTTTAGGAGAAATTCAAAATCATTGGGAATCCTATTAAGATTTTGATTTTTGAATTAGAGCTTTTGTACAATAGAATATTTTCGCTTTACATAAAATAGAATTCACAAGATAAACCTGATAAATCGAATAAGAATATTGTTTGTATAATCTACACTTTTAAGACTAGACTAACAAGTGCATTTGAAATGATCAGATTTTGATCATTTCGAATTCTCATGAGCTGGTAATCGACTTAAAACAATTACATCACTATTGTACTACTGAAACCTGGGAACAAGACGCTAGTTTCTTGTTGGTAGGTACGGCACTAAAAGTTAAGAAATAGAGAAAAAGGTGTTTAAAGTCTTTACACACAGCTAGCGTATCTGGCACAATCAGAGTGCAACGTTGGCAACACCGATGGTTATTTAAAATATATATATATTTACCTTCTTGTGATTCCAGAGCACGTTGACGGAGGGTTTCCCGCGGCGGAAGTCGCTCTGGTCAATGACATCATCGTGTATGAGTGACGCTGAGTGGATCATCTCGCTGATCATCGCCACTTGCCGCTGTGACGGCTGCAATGCACTGCACCACAATATCGGACGTTAACACATTGGATGTACCATACCACACATACTCGTATATAAATAATAAAAAAATAATTATAGTGTGAAGTAAACTCATGTCTACCACCAGGATAACAAAAGGATAGAATTTATTCAGTAGTAGTAATTCAATATCTAATAATAGCGATGACCAAAGGACTGTATGGGACTGTTCGTAATCAGCCTTATAATGTTCCCACTGCTAGGACTCAGGCCTCAACCCTAGCCGAGGGAATGAGTCGTAATCCACCACGCGGGCCTAGTGCGGGTTGATAGATGTTGCATGTCTTCGAGTTTTAGGTTTCAGAACATGGTGGTATCCTCACAATGTTTTCCATCACCATTTTGAGAGCAGTGATGATTAAATAAATTACAAAAAGTAAACCGTCTGTCTGGGTTTGAACTTGAACCCACAATCTACAGCTCGTAAGTCAGGGGCATTACCACTGAGCTACCATTGCTCGGTCATGGGACGGTTCAATTCGTGTCATTTCTACTTCTGGTAATAATTTCTAAAAAATCCTTTAATGAAATAACAATGTACCAATGTAGATGTAAAAAAGAATGCCTTTAGATTCTTTGGCGTGGATGATTAAACTGTAAGATGGACAGATGTATACCAAACACGTTTTGCTAATAAAAAGCTGATCGTTAAGTTTTTCCACCTAGTTTTATGTGAACGTAATACTTCAGACAATACGTAATGTTTCACGCTGTTCGCAAAAGCGGTGATGTGGGTTATAATTATAGGTATATATTGGACTTAAACATACATTATTTATAACTTTGTCGAGAATCAAATTAATATAGTTGCAGAAGCTTGCTGTTGCGGACTCGGGTCTGTACTGGTAAAGAGAAATCTAGGCTCTGATTGACAGTTTATTCAGTACATCAACTTTAACAACTAACTATCAATTTTGTTTTGTTTTAATAGTTTATTGTGTCGTTACTTTATGAGATTGCTATGTAATATTGGACATCATTAAATTAAATGGCTATCTTGATTTATTTTTACTTGGGAAATCATCAAATAACTTTTCCTGCTCTGGGATGCTCCTGCATGGAGAGGGAGGAAGTGGTCACGTACGTGCTCCACAAGTGCACAGGTAACACTAATATACGCATGAGAACCTTAGAACCGAATTTGGAGTGGCTACAGAGGCGTCACAGTGTTTGCACTTTCTGCCTGACGCACGGTGGTGATCTAGCCTGCTTGGGCGGCATACCGCCGTGTCCTCTTGGAAGCGATCGGAGGGTGACGACCTCTCGCAACCGGCTCAGGTCATGGTACGGAGCGAGAGGGAATGGGAGGCGGGTATCTCTTGCGAAGTAGTAGTGTGAGCAAAGGGAGGGCCGAAAGTGTAAGCCGGAGACAAGCCTCACGCCCCGGCCCGCGTCTCACAGAAATGACAGCAAGATTGACGGGGCCCGTTAGAGCCTATGCCACCAGAGCTACGAGATTTTTCAAACTAGTTACCGTGGTCCTCGAAAAGGACAACTGAAGGACCACGGGTGGGTTTTAGTCACTAACTCTGACGATCCTTCGCACTCTACCCAGAGCAACAGAAAGAGAGGACTCTTCCGATGATAAACGTAAAAAAAATCACCAAATTCATACATATACGCCCTAAATTAACTGTGAGGCCTAATCTGTTTCCGGAGAGCGATGCAAAGAAAGCTCACACGCCTACGTACAAAGTCCATCATGGACTGAGTGCTGAAACCAAAGATGAAGATGATCAACGAACATGAATTCATGATCTCCCACCAAAAAATGCTTACAAAGACTTATGCTTATTAAACTAACAGTAACTTAGTAGCAAATATGTACAAAAAGTAATGCCAATTGCCTCCGCGGTTACGAACCAAACAGGAGCGTTGCACCGATAACCATGAATGCACTCCGAACCGGACAATTATGTATGTTAAAACTACTCAAGCGAGACTTCGTTACAACATTTACTTACTTACATACATTAACTGACATGAAACAAGTGTCAATTTTAACTTGAATACAATACTGCTCTTTGTTTTAAGATTTATTGTAAAGAACAGCAATGTGTTCCAAAGAATATGTTGTTTCTAGCGTCGATATTCCGTAAGAGATTTCCTTTCAGTGTTATACAATTTTCAGTTTAATATAACCACGTAATATCTCACAAAGAGGTTCTTTCGTAAACTGTCAATAAAAAAGGTAAATAAAAATCATGCCACGTTTTCGTTTGGACAAGTTTGATGCTGGCAGTCTGAAACGGCGGTCAATCTTTCGAAACCTAAAGGTAAAGCTTTCTCAGAACCAATATCGACGATGATCACACTAAAATGAGCTTTATGTACAAGCACACAACACCTTGCTGAAATGTTCTGTTCTGCTAGTATTTCTCATTTGAGTTATGATGAATACATGAAGTTCGTGATATTTAATGTTATAATAGGTTAGAAAATAATAAAAACAGCTATTGCATCAATAAGTTAGAAAAGCCTTGGATAGCGGTTCTGTTGCGCTTGCGCATACCGCGCGATGTGCGAGATAGTTCGTCTGAAGGTTTTGGAAGGTGTGTTGTTTTTGATAGCACGCCTTTACTTACTGTAAACTAAGCGTTTTTAATGAAAATTATTTTCATTGTAGTTTTCGCCAATATTTTGTATTCGTGTATTTTTGTATCTTGTACTAATTACCTCTCTTAGCTAGATCACGGTCAGCTACTCCAATTATTTGTACGTAAATTAATTGACCAGTAGTTCGCATTGCGTGTTCCAATATTTAAAATATTCTCATCGTGTTTGGGCGCATCGCGAACCACATCCCGAGGGCACGTGAGCTCAATGTATGAATAAGACATTCACTATTCATTTATTGTAATTATTTGTACTGAATGCAAAAATAGGACTCTTTTTAGAAGTCCAGATTTTCCTCAAGATACCTAGAAATGTATTCTTTTACGTCTTCACTTCACGGCTCACGTAAGAGAAACAAAGGAAATCTGAATATTTTACCAGATTTAAACAAACCGACAGATACGGGTCTTAATTCCACGCGTTCGTTTGTTTTTATTTCATTCCCAAGTACCTAACTATGTTCTGCAATAATTCGTTTGAGTTTGAGCTTCATAAACCCCCAATGAATAAAATAGCACGTTTGTTTTCAAGAACAATAAAGTGCGAGCCTATTATGCAATTACAATGTTACTGATTAGAATACTACACGAAGAATCAGACTAATTGTTATGCTAATGAGAATCTACTACGTTTTAATCTTCTTCAATATAATCATATCTGACCGTTGAGTACAACCTTCGATTTAATGCAATAAATGGTCTCGCGATATGTGACGACATAAAGACCTTTGAAAAATCGTTTGTTCAAGGTCTTCGGCGAGACATTGAACTATGGAGCGTACGGTCTGATGACCGAACGCAATCCCAAAGTGTTGGCACACAGACACTGTGAGGCAACAAGTTCAATGAATTAAGCGAAAGGCTAGGAAATAAAAATTTAGATATCAGTCTCGGTCGGACGTCCATTCCACAAACAATGGTCCGTTTCGTCTTGTTTAAAATTTCTAAATTAGAACAGAATTCATAGATTATTTCAGATTGTAAACGTCTGTCAATCGCTAAATATAAATCTTCCTTTTAAACGACTCATGTGCAGGGAACGAAGATAATTTAGGTAATACATAATTGGTTACAGATTAAAGCGCCGTAACATTCATTCATGTTAACACTGCCTACTACTTTGACGTTGTAACCACAGGCGATGGGTGTGGTCAATTTTGGTAATGTCAATTACACTGTGGGAGTCTCGCACTTACATTTCAATGTCCATCATTCAAGGTTAGATTTGTACATCAAATAAGTGGCTAAGATCTTTATGGTATACTAAATTTAAAGCAGAACGTGATAAAGCATTGTTTACGCGCATCATGGCGGTTATTATTACAAAGCAACTTTGCGGGTTGACCCCAGACTTTTCTAACTTTCTTTTCTTCCATACCACTACGCGCGTTCGTGATGCAGCACAATGTTTCATAAAAGAATTTATTTAGTAGTAGCATGAAAATAATTTTAACAAAGATAGAGGACAGATGAAATGATAATACCTATTAAACCTTTTATTCACTGAAACGAATGAGTGTCACGTATTTTTGCATCTATGTCCAAGATCATTGTCCTTTAAGAAAATATTACAGAAACACGTCTTCAAACCTTGAATCATAGTCATGACTATAATAAATGTATATTACAAGAGCTCATAAGTAAAATGACAAGAGCGCATACCTGTTTTCTCCATAGACGTGGTAGTTGACGGCTCTGGCCATGAGTATCGCAACCATCGGCCTGAGCGCCTTGCCCTGGCCATCGAAGTAGTATGTGGCTATGGTGTTCAGTTCTGATTGGTTGGTGTTACGCTCCAGCTCCTGTCGGGCAGAGGGGCTACAGTCGAGTTGGGATCACATCTAACAAAAATATCAGAATAGTCAGACAATATTTTAAAAAGAGAGCGCATACTACATTTACAGAACTTTGCTTTCAAAGAAAGTTATGCGTTGGAATTTTTAATATTAATTTCCTACCGAAAATTACGTTGATTAACAATTTTCCAGACATAGATTAACACGAAGTCTTTAAGATTTCAATGAAATCGTGATTCAAATTATGTGTGCAACTTGCATTGCGTGAATAAGTGTGTGACAATGCAAAGATAAGAGTAGAACTGTGTTTTGACTGTAAACTTATAACTATATATATAATATAAAAGAAAAACTGACTGTCGTATCGTCGCACAGCCGAAAATACTGGGACCAGGAGTGTGAAATTTTGCACAAGGTTTCCTTTTATGGTGTAGGCAAACAATAAGAGAGGATTTTTCAAAATTCACCCCCTATGGGGATGAAACAGGAACCCAGTTTGTATGGAGAAATCTAATTTCACGCGAGCGAAGTCGCTCACAGAAGCTAGTATTTAAATAAATAAATGAGCATTATTACTTTCTTGTCAATAGGAGCATGAGGAAGGTATTATAACGCATACTATCATAAAATAAAATCTCTCGTATAACGGCTTAATCGTCGCACAGATAAATATCTCTAGGTTAAAATGTGAACTATCGTGTTTCATACTAACTGATTAGAGTTGACAAACAAGATAACCGATTGAACCAGCAGTATACAATGATATTGATATAATACAGATTACGATAATTTCTTACATAAATTACTGTACCTACACTTTCTTGAAGCTAATATTAGATTTCAAGAAACCGCAGTAGTATTGACAATTTCACTATGTAGACAAATGCGTCATTTGATAAAGTGAGACATTTCTCTTTCACTTTCTATATTCACGAAATATCACTAGGCTTGGTAATAAGCGCAAATTCATACATTCCGACGATGTCCCAACTGAAATAATAAAGCATAATTACATGTGTGTGCTACGCTTTCGTAGCACTTGCTACGATGTTTTGAAATACATTCCAATGACCATTCATTAAGTATTCGTGTCATATTTTATCTAACAATCGCTTCATGTTCTTATCAATAATCTGTCAAAATACGTATTTAGATCGTGAATAACATAATTATCGTATTTCGTATGTTAGCAATGGTTAATTGTGCCGTATTTCACGTGTTATATGAGAATTGATGTTAGGCACTTCTGAAAAATTTATATTAAGCCTCTGAGAATTATGTTGGTGTTTTTTCCAAGAGTTGTTGGCTCGGAAGCAAAATAACTTGAAAATGACGTGAATAAATATTATTTTTGTGATTATCATATCAATACCTACAAATAAATAGAATAATTGTTCTGGCACGATTGCGTAGTTTAGTTTTAGTTAGCTAAATACCTAAAATCATAATATGACAAATGATGCAATTAAACAAATGAAACCTTACTGCGTTCATTAGCTAATGCCCAAATATGAAACATCTTTTACCTGGAAACCATAATGAGAAACAATGTATTACTTTGTCTAGTTATTAGAAACACTTTAGTTACTTAGATATAGTGAATTCACGCTCTTGATTTTATCGGTCGAAATGAAGCCAGCTACTTTAACGCTCTGAATATTATATACGACACATATCTAATTACAGCTAATTAAATTATCTACAATGTAGGTACTGCAAAATATTATCCTTCATACCTATCCCAATACTATCCCTTATACCTTATGTTTCTCCTAATTTATACACCATGATTTGCGACTGCGTAAAAAATACGTAGGTGCTAATTATTTTGATACGCTTTTGTAGAGATCGCAAAAGGTAGTGTAAACGGTGTTTCAACAGACAATTTGCTGCTGCCTGAAGGACTCGGTGGTTGTTTTCAGCCAGGTGTGTGGCAACCACCATCGACTGCGCACTGACGCAAGCTTGACGCAAGCATCTTCTTGCCATAGCGGACAATGCGACTTTTGCCATTGCCGTTTCAATTACGATTGTTGAACATCAATTTCATTGTTTCACCGACGAAAACCATATGCAAAGTCATATCAATTTATATATATTCGGATGACCCATATTTTCACTAAATGTCTATTATGAAATACAAACTGGATTTTATATATAATCTGTCGCTACTTTTAAGGTGTTACGTATGTTTTATAATGATGTAAGTAATAAATCGCTGGTGTAAGGTCACTGACAATTTTTGTGATTATGATAATAGGCTATGATACAAGCCCACATATATATATATATAACTACGTAGTAAAATAGCCGGATTAACATCAGAGTTTTGTAAGTTTTACCAAATATTCATGTAGGCACACCCACCATTGCAAACTTCCTTATATAAATAACATAAAGCTCCGCTTTTGTAATACTGGAAACAGTCACGGACATAACAGTACATAATGATAAGTATTTAAACAACTAAGTACCATACCATACATTCATTTTGAGTAAGACACCAAATTTAAATTCATCAAATTTTTCTAACACGATACTATTAAATTATAATCACGTAATGTATATGGCCTAAGGGTGTGGCCAAATATTCAAAATCATATCCCCACTAAGATTTTTTCAACTCTTTTGTAACTTAGCTATTCTGACATTGAGGTTCATCAGTGAAATGTGACCAAATTAAATTTTAAAATCCTAAAATATACGAATCGTAAACGCGCCGTGTTAAGTAATTAAGAGTAAGGTTTTGAGTATGCTAAACATAGTAAGTAGTAAATATTGAATGAATGGATCCTTCAGTCACCATCAGTTGTTGACTGAACACATTGAAAACGTCACGCAGTCGGTCTATTGCGAAATCGGAGTTAACCTACGTACCTACTACTTACGTCCTAACAGTGAGATTCACCTTCCAATAGTAATACTGAGTATGCGAAGTAGCACCACTGTTTAATGACAAAACAAACATATACAAACCCTGGCACATTCAAACATGGTGTATTTAAATCTATAAGAACTCAGTCAAGGCTAAGCAAAATGGTTCCTAAAATGAAATTGCAGTCCGGGATATACGTAACCGGACTTACAATTTAGTATTTCCATCTACATGTCGAGTTGAAAATAGTTCGATCTTATAGTATTGTCATTGAACTTCCCATTGCATTGAAGAAAATTTGAAAACTGCTGACAGCGATATCAAGGAACGGAGTAGTTGCATTGACCTTTTAAGATATTAAGACGAAGTTGTAGATACAACTTATGAATGTGCTGACTCAGCAAAATAAGTGATTAGTACGACCCGGTCAAGGCCAGTCCCATTCTTGTTGTAATCGCAATCACAACCCATGTCATTTCATAATCTTTTACTATTGATTAAAATAAAAACCCTGAAAACTAATGTTTCATCTTCAGCTCAAGTTTCAGCTTTAAATTTTAGAAAAAATTCCGACGCCCTAACCTACCTACGTCAAGAATTCTAGAATATTAAATCATATTCTTGCTGCCCCAAAGAGGTGTCAGTAAAACGGATCGGCCGACTAGAGCCGATGCCTATCAGGTCTGTGGGATTGTTCGAAAGAGTTAGCGTGGCCCTAGAACGCAGATAATTTTAGTAAAATTCAGACACTTTGCCCGCCTAGAGTGGGGAAGGTGTATTTGAGGATTTCCCACAAAAAAAAGGAATAACACTTAGCTGAAACGTTCGCCAAATGAGACACTATCTACATGTTTAGGTTTTCCAAGTCTGAATACAGGAAGATTTCTAAACTCTGAAAATGTCTCATGGTACATTAATTGTGTACATGACGACTCAATGTCATATTTCCATATTACGTTTTTTATTACTCACAATAACTTACAGTTTTGTTTAGAGTGCATATGTTAAGTTTGTTTGCATATAATTCCAATATGACAGCCTTGCTACCGGTAAAACCAACGATGACATGTTATTTTCAATTGTAGCGGAAACCCCAGGAGATGTGAGACATTGAATGTAACAAGGACGATCTAATTAGATTTATTTAACACAAACTTTATGGTACAAAATGATACCAGTAGGTACGACAGGTGTGTTTCTATTCTAATATTTGACATTAGTTGAAACCACTGTTTAAATAAATTATTTCAGAGATTTTGATAGGTACTAATGAATATCCAAATCAGCAAATCTGACAATAAGAATTTAGCACAAGTAATTAAATCCTTGTCAGAAAAATTTCACATCTCGCGAAATAGTAGCCTTGTAAAGCTGTTTTACATTTTCCTATATTTTAATTGAGTAAAACTACAGCCAGTAACGGAAACGAAGTAATGAGAATACTTGTTAGTTGTTTTTGCGTACCGGCTCTGGAAACAAGGTCAATGTTCAAGTTTAGCGCTGTTCCACGCCACACTTTCCATTTCCCACTCATTGCTTAGCACTACGAGACCCATTAATTACGAAAATGACTATACTCGGGGCCAAGTCATTTTGCAGATAATGTAAACAAGACGCCAAAACAATTTGTGGTAAGTTTGACTAATGCTATAGACGTAAAAAAAGCACAGTTTTAAACTCTAAGTACAATTCCAAATAAAATAACATTTTCCGGCATACAGAGCTATACGTTTTTTTATGGGTTGAAGTTTAATTTAACATAATCATTGCTTTCCGATTTTAATGGATTTAGCAGATATAGGCCACCTCGTACACTGACTGACAGTTTGGATGAATGAAATTCTATGGTTTACTGTTGCGTAATTTCAAACGTTCGTGCGAATTCTTAGCCCGACTATAGGACAGGTTTGGTTAGTTTCCTAACGTGAACAGAAAAGTTGCTAATGCGCAGGTCAATAATCGCCAATCTTTGAGATAACCTAAATCTCACTTATCGTTTTTCACATCTCCATAACACAAATAAACAAGATTTTCTTCGCACTTCTAACCAAACACGAAATAACAATAATTCTTCTAGCTATCATTAATTTGTGCTTTTACTCCTAGTTGAAAAATCTTACCCAAGATGGATTTAAAACTAGAAATCAGCCTATATGGCAACAGACGTGAAGGAAATGATCGTGTAGAAATATACAGCTTGCCAGTACAGCATTCACACAGGGGCCTAGTTTTAGACGAGTTTTCCAAACAGAAAGTAGGCAAACGAGCACTGGCATCACAAACGGCGATGATACGGTAGGACCGATGTCACTAAGCCTTATCCATCAACATTCTTGACAAAAAATTTAATAGTATTTGCCATAATTTAGTTTATATTTCAACAATATGATAATTACAAAGTCTGAGTACCTTCATAAATAAACCACAAAATGTCTTACTTAAGAGTAAATATTTGAATTCAAAACAAAATGAACCAGGAAGAATAATTTCCTCGCAACACCAATGGAGAAGTGGGATATCGAATCGCGAGTCGCTATTGAGTCCGCCAACGTAAATACACTTGTAACTTTAGTGCACTGCAATGTTTTGTAACATCGTTGTCAAAAGTTCAGTCGAGCTAAATGCGCAACCATACAACACCGAGGTTGCCGGCTTCGGCCACAATGCAGAGGATGTCATTAATTTTTGTGTTTATTAACTGCTTTAAGGTCAGTTTCTGCCATTACGGTCTAGCACTTTCATGCTCTAGTGCACATAAAGTCACTTAAACATGATTTACGAGTAGGTAGGTACCTGTGTGACATTTTTGACAATGGCAAGGTCTATGCTTTTAAATTGGTAAGGGCGATGAAAAAACCAATTGAAAATCCTCAACTGAATAATTCTGCAATAGAAACAAACGTAGACAGGTGTACGTTTGTATGTACCGATGTTACATTTCCCAAACAATTCGTAGTGGGGATCTCCAGTTTAGGTCGCAATGCATTAATTACGACTAGGTTAAGCGCAGTGGAATCTAGCAAACTGTGTAATTCAGCGCATAATTCACGTTACGGTTAGCAGTGTTGTGTACCATAGATCTCAATTACCGGCGATGCGCGAATTGCACAACCCGAACTGACCAACGTGCTAACACGTCGTGACTTTGACACAATTGTCGATCAATGGACACACTGCCGAGCAATGGGCTCGTAAACTGTTCCCTTTTTATTATATCACGGCCTATGATACAATGAATGACACATTGATCAGGCTACTTCTGTCGGTTGCTCGTTGTTTATGATAATTGTACGGTACAACCGCACATACTGCAAGTCAGCATTTACGCCTCACATTCATTTTACTTTATAATAAAGTTCAGTTCGCGTCGAGCCATCAAACCGGGCGATCTCATCACGGCCAACAAGGGCCACGTGTCACTCATTACACACACATCAGTTCATTAGCTCATTTTACCAAAACCTTTGGAACAATACAGTAGTTTAAATTATCCAACCATCTTTTATTCTATACCGCCCACATCATCTAAAAGTAGTGTGTGATCTAGCAAGAGATCATACAATAATTACAAAGTCAATCAGATTCTATCTACTCTATTGATGACAGTCATCACATGTGTCATTGTCTACAATTTTGTATTCTAATTGTAATACCTCACTCACAGTATTAATTAGTATGTATTTTTCAAGGAAGTTCATTATAAAAATAACTGCAAAATATTCATGTATATTATGAGAATCACAATTATGGTAATTGTTAAATGAAATATGCGCAATCTTGAAAAATACTATAATGTTGTAAAATATGTTAATTATGTTGGTAATGCATTTCCACGCAACAAAAAGGGGAAAAAACAAAGTTGCATTCACGAATTCATTAATCATGAAGTTTTTTGGTAATTCAGTTTCGCACAATGGCTATAAAATGAATTTGTACTTACGGATCTGATGTCTTCATATATTCCGTTGAGGTCGTCTTCCAGTAGGCGGTAGGGGTCGACGATCTGTGTTCCGTAGTCTGGGAGCGAGCCCGTGCTTGTGCTCTGCAGGCTGGAGGCGAGGCGGCGTACCAAGCCACTTGTGGCGGCCGCGCTGAAGCCGCTTGACCCGCATGCGGGTCCGCAAGTTGTGACTCTCTGCAATAAAGAAATGTTTTGTTAATACTAGAAACCAAGAACCTATGAAATTTCATTTTTTTTCTTTTTTCGCTTAGAATTCTAAGTTCAAATAATTTTTATTTTTAAAATATGGAATTCATTTTTGAAAATTAGTGATTTGGTTAGCGTTCTATTTTCATCGCATTTGTCCGTTTTTCGTCATCTTACTACGCAATTACGCATGTTACTAAAAGAGTTATTAGTATACATGTGGATGGATGGAGAGGGCGAGGGAGACCAAAGAAAAGATGGATGGATTGTGTGAGAAGTGATATGAAAGAAAAAGGAGTTAGTGATAGCGTGGCGGGCAACAGGACAGAATGGAAGAAAAAACGTGTTGCGCCGACCCCAAATAAAACAGGACAAGGGCAGGAAAATGATGATGATGATACGTTAAAAATTCGAGTGATCATGGAGTATGAGTACCGTCGTGTCAGCAAAGCGGCAGAAGCGACTACTAACGATCGCACCACCCGTTATTGGTTTGCCGCATCCGTTCTGGAATTTTCGACCTAAGAACTGACTTCTAACCTATATGACCTCTACTTTTTCCAGAATTTTTATAGCTTCTTGGCGGGGAAAAATTTAATAAACGAGAGGCAGTTCAAAATGCTTTTGAAGAATTTTTTGCCCTCCGTCCAGCAGACTTTTTCAAAAAGGGCATCAATAAGCTACCACTACGTTGGCAATAATGCATTGATTGCATGGGGAATTATTTTGGTTAATAAAAATTAAAAATTTAGAGAAAAAAGGATTTTAACTTATTTCATGAAAAACGGCAATTTCATAGGTAAAGACCTAATATTAACTACCATACTGAGATGAATTTGACGGAGCACACAGGACCAAATAAGAATTATGCAGGAATTTATCTAAAGACCAAATCGACACACCGGTATTTATAGTCAATTTAAGGTAAGCGTATCATATTACTTGGTTTACACGTATTCCACATTTCCATTGTCTTTGTCATCGGTTATGAACTCAAACAGCAAGCAGTAGGTGAGTGTCCGACAAGGCACGAAGGGTGCGCCAGGTGCCCTTAAAGAAGTGGTAACGTCGACGGCGGCAGTGACCGCGATACGCGGGTTTCGCAATTACGTTTATGCAACTGCAAGCGAGTGCAGTGCGCGCCCGATGGGCTGCGACCGACCGCGCGTTGCAAAACCACCACACGTTCAGCCGCAGCACGTATGTGTCCGCAAGTACCGGCCCATAGATGGACGCCTTTGCGGTAATAAATTAAGAGAAAACAATTAGCTAAAACATACTTTAGACTTCATTACGTCATACAGACTATATCTATCAATGAGCAGCCGCGTGTTGTTACGTCGATGTTCATGACAGTTATCGTTTTTGTTCTTTAAAAAAGATCGAGATAATTTTATCCATAACTACACCGACCATGAACCCTCGTAGCTACTTTCATTTGATTGTTTAGCGACATAAAAACAAACTAATAAACCGTACGTGTTAACTAGACTCGCTCCGAGTTTTATTTTAAGGATTAATGACAAAATACTGGAAATAAAGACAGGTCTGAGCTATATTTAAGAAATAGTGAATGACTAAGCGTGAATTGAACGTTAATCTCAGAGCCATTCTCCGGTTGCAAGGCTCGTGATGGCGCAGGCTTCGGCGGGAGGTAGGATCAATGTTGCAATTTTAAAATCTAATGCATTATTAGTAAACGTAGTTCGAGCTGTGAATATACACTTCAAGGTTCTTGTGCAAATATTTATCTTGCCACAGAAGCAACAAAAAGGTATAGCGGTTTGGTTAATGTTGTCATTTTATAAACAGACTTTTTTTAAAGCACGACCGAGAATATACGTTTAATTTGGGTTATATTCAAATTTGAGTAAGTGTATCTTGCTGTCAAAAGATTTGTTATAATCATCTGCTCAAGACAATCTTGCAGATGAAACGAAATAATCTCTAGACTATCGTTCGTCCGGTCGGTGATGCTCGTATGACTTTACCCTTGACAAAATTTTATGTGACAGTGGAGAACTTTGACATATTTATTTTCATATAATAATCTATACCCAACCCAGCCACCAGTCAACTAGTAAATGGGTTGTGGAGGTCAGATAGGCAGTCGCTTAATTCCGGGCTTTGGTTCAGGCCATGATCCGGAGCGAGAGGGAATGGGATGAGGTCGCATCCTTCCGCGAAGCAGTAATGCTAGCGAAGGAGGCGGCCGCAAGAGTGAGGGAACGTACATCCTCACGCCCCAACCGCCGGGACGAGCAAGCAATGGGTAGGTAGCTAGCTGTCCAACGGCGTGTAGTGTTGGCCACACGCACCTCAGAGAGATGTCAGCAAAATCGTATGGGCCCAGCAGGGCCGATACATGCTAGGGCCGTGGGATATAATAAAACGTATGAAAGGGATACTCGTGGTCCTTGAACTCAAAAGGCAACTGAAGGAACACAGGTGTGGTTTTAGTCAGTTAAACTCTGACATGCCCTCTTGCTCCAACCTAGAGTGTTATTGTTGTTTGTTTGAATGGAAAAATATTTTAGTGTTGGATTGCCCATATACCGAGGAAAGCTATAACGTGGGGCATACAGAAAGTCTCTGGATCTGGCCACTTACAATAAAAGAATGAAAAAACAGGAAAAAAACAAATAAAGAATATATATTTAGAATTCAAAAATAGAACTCTTTGCGAGCATGTTACTTTTTAATTTGCGAAACTGTAATTTGTTTTTTCATTGTGGCGTACTTTCGAAGATTGTGTGTTGCTATCAAAATGAATTTAACTTGTGAACATTTTCGGTCAATGACTGTTTATGATTTTCGTTGTGTCATAAGTCAACAAGAGAGTTGCCAGAGACTTCAATTGGAATTTGGTGATGAAGCACCATGTCGCTGCTCTGTGTATCCGTGGTTTGGAGAATTTAGACGTGGACGTGATCATCTCTATGACGAGGTACGTGAAGGTCAACAGGCGACTGCGGTTACAGACTCGAATATTGACACCGTACGACAATTTATTGAAACTGACAAAAAAATTACTTGCCAGCAAATTCGTGCTTTGGCATTGGAATGAACCAAGTTCAAAACATTTTACATGTGCATCTGAAGATTCGGAAGCTTTGTACTCGATGGATACCACATGACTTAACGGAAGACCAGAAACGACTTCGTTTCAGTGGTGCCGTAAAATGATAAAAAAAAAATAATCGAGGACAGCCATTGGCTGTCTATAATATCGTGACAGGCGACGAAATCTGAGTGTACTGCTTTGAACTCGAAAGAAAAAGCCAGTCGACAGATTGGGTCTTTCCTTTTGAAAATCTGTCGACGAAAGTTAAGAAAAGTCGAAGTGTTGGTAAAAAAAAATGGTTGCTTCTTTTTTCGGCAAATCAGGACATTACACTACAGTATCGCTTGAAGATTAAAGGACAGTGACTGCAATTTGGTACGTCAACACTTGCTTCCCCAGAGTCTTAAAAAAAGTTCGCCAAAACCGTCCTCGAAGCAATGTACTCCTCCACCACGATAACACATCCTCACATTCCGCTAAGGTAACAGAAGCCTATTTGAAGGCTTCGATTGTGGAACTGATGACGCATCCGTCTTACAGCCTGGACCTCGCACCCTGCTACTTCTATTTATTTCCAAAACTTAAAGACAAACTTAGAGGGCTCACGTTTTACGAGCCCTGAATCGGCGGTGAATATGTTCCATAAGGCCATTGAAGAGGTCCCTAAAGAAGACTGGTCCAACTGCTTTGTACAGTGGTTTCAGCGAATGTGAAAATGCATTAATTGCGAGGGACTATAGTTTGAAAAACAATAAATGTAGTAGAGTCTTGCATCTAATCTTATTTATCAGAAACCAGAAACTTACAGTATGCACTAAGTATAACATGTTACGACCTACGGAAGCAGTAATCAAAGATACAGGTGAAACCGCGGGGGACTGCTAGTTTTCAAATATGCGGCCTTTATTTCAACCATTGTAATCGTTACCGTTTCTTTTCATTGTTTACATCGATTAGACCTTATATAACTCAACCTTATATAAAATGGATTTAAAAATAATACATATTAGCGAAGGGGTTTCGACAACATCCTTAATTCGTAGCGACGTCTGATGCGTAGCATGATAATTACTTCCATACGATTTCACACACGTTAGCACGGTAAAGGGCGGTTTCATTGAAGATGAAGGAACTGAATATTTTGGCATAGAAACTAATTCATAGATACGATTTAGTGCTATTTCAGATTACCTTACCAAATAAGTACTCTAAACTGAAATTAGATCGTCATAAGTTCTTGAATGCAGAAGACATCACATGCTTCACCACCATTGAGTGACAATAAAATCTTTTTTTTTTTTGTTGGATAGGATTGCACTGCGCCGTAGCAGGCCAGCTGAATAAGTAGAAGATCTTTAATATTTCCAAATCTGTACTAAAATCTACATTAATATTATAAAGAGGTAAAGTTTGTTTTTTTGTTTGTAGGAGGTAATCTCTGAAAGTACTAAGTCCGATTGCTAAAAAATTTTTTTCACCGATAGAGCACCGAAAGCTACTTTATTCCTGAGTGACATAGGCTATTTTATGTACATGGGCGAAGCTACGGGCATAAGCTAGTAATAAATATTTGGTCATGATAAAAATATTTAGGTACCTAAGTAAAGTCATTCAAGGAAATTGTAAGTGCCTAACACTAGTAACAACATCCATTTAAAAAAATACGAACTGTACATACATAAATAATTGCCGATGCAGGGGAGTACCTTGACAAAGTTCCTAAAAAAACTACGTAAATTATATTTAAGAAACATCGTGAATGTATTCAAAAGCACTTTGAGTTTCATCGTAGTAGCTATTATAATATTGAAATATTTTACTCTTGACCCACGATCACTGGTAATAAACAAAATGAAGTACGATTTATCACATTAATGCTCATTTCCTACTAAAAAATAAATAAAAATAACGACACACAGTTGACCTCAAGGTACCTTTCAATTCTTTTCAGGAAGGCGATTCATGTGCGTCACAATAAATATATGAGAGTGCCCAATCCAAAACCTTGGAGCAGCTGTTGATTCATTTGTCCTTCCCCTATCCCATATGTTACTTATGAACCCGGAACCGACAGTATTTCATACTTTACATGTTCTTTGTAATTACCACCCGTAATGCTAAATATTTTACGTACCTACCTATACGGTTTTACAGATCACACTTATAAAGTCAAAAGATTGTGTGTATATTTGTGTTCGTAACTCTTTCACCCTGAAACTGCTGAAGGGTACAAGGGTAGACTATGTCGTCGAATAGCTTACAGGATGCTTTTTTTTTTCTACTTTCACGCGGGCGAAGCCGCTGGCAGATGCTAGTCAATTATATTAAGAAACCCTGTTTAATTAAATTTTGTAAGTACTGAACGACGTACGTAATGACGTCAATGCTTACAGTAATGAATGCGCGATAATTCTAAGTATTTTCACGCTTACGTAAAATGTCAATATGTGAACTTCTTTTAATTGACGAGGAAAATAATCATTAAAAACGCCTACCTACATCATCGTTTATGGTGCGAGATTTTCATTCTTTTCGAAGAAAAATTACATAATAAATGTAAACACTTCTCGAATGTCACTTGACTATTACGATTTAACAATATTGAGGGCTGGGGGAATGTTCAAGAGTTACCGTGGCCCTAAAACGCAATGGGCAACTGAAGGAACACTGGTGGCTTTTAGTCAGTAAAACTGACACGAAGAGCTGGAGAAGTAAATCGATGATTTCCCACTTCAAGAAAAAAAGAGCAATTGAGTAGGTAGGTACTGTAACCCAATCCTAATAAAATGGACTAAAATAATATAGATATGGACTAGAATAATATAGATTGCAAAATTAAACACGAAAATCACGATATCCGCGTTCAATGTAAATGATGAACAACATTGTCGCACGTAAAATTGCATGTGTTACTGGGCGCACATAACAATTAAAACACGATAGAAAGTGAGCGTTTCGAATACTCTTGCGCATCGATCGGCACTGGTCTTAAAATAGAAGTGAACACCAATTGACACGTACATTAGATTGATATATAGCTGTTACGTTGACAATCCGACTCATTATGACGACCAAAAGGGACGCCTATTTAGTTGTCTTACTTGGATATTTTTAGCCCGATTTCTGATTAAGGAATTTGAAGTTAAGTAATTGTCAAACTCTATTTTAGCTTGAACACCTATAAAATATTGGAATAGGATGGTGCGGCTGACAGCTGTCAGATTCATACAAAGTGGCTGCCTATCCTTTTCTCTGATCTAATAATGCATATTTTCGTTCTGCTGTCATCCCTGATTCTCAATTAATAAACGGGGGTAAAATTTATTTCGCTTTGAAGGCGCGTTGTGTTCCACGTGAGCCTCAAAGATCTGTCGGCATAATTGACGAGGATCGCCAGGGCCGCTGCCTGCCAGAGGTTTTTTTTTGGTGGTAAATCATTCAATGACTTCTCCCGCCCTTGGGAGGAGCGCGAGGGCGTGTCTGACTTATACCGACTAAAACCCACTCCTATGTTCCTTCTTTGCCTTTCGTTCCAGGGTCCCGGGATTAATTTTCACTTAACCCATGGCGACTAGACTTCGACCCTACTGGGCCCTGATTTGCTGACATCTCAACTTGAGCTCTCTCTCTCAGCTGAGAGATTGTTCGAAAGAGTTACCGCGGTCCAGGAACGCAAAGGGCAACTAAAGGGACACAGGTGTGTTTTAGGCAGTAATAGTCTGACACTCCCTCTCGTTCCCCCTAGAGCACGAGGAGTTATTTGAAGATTGCCTGCCTCAAAAAAAAGAGATAACTTTCACACGTTATAGTTATTCCTTAAAAATATTTCGTCACATAGGCACAGTATTTAACAAAAAAAAAACATTCAACCAAACATAAACCTCTTTCTTTTTGAAGTCGGTTAAAACGTGCGTTTTTTTCACCGCAGTGCGCGGCGCTTCCTAGATCTCTATGCGATACATAAATATGTGCTGTAGATTCACCGCAAGTTTGCAGCGAGAGGCCAACGGTGATTTTACTGCATGCGTTTATTTCACCGCAATGCGCGCACTTCTATGACACTCCATACTTCACAGATTATGCGTTAGAAAAACGCAAGGCAGTACGCGCTAGGCCTAAGACCCTTCAGCGGGCAACCTTACAGTTCCTTACTTTTCATCAAATACAAAAAAGCGTGTTATCAAATCCTAACCAACACTATAAAATACGAATATGAGATTGTTTGTTACTTTTTTACGCCTAAACCGCTGATATAATTTTAGTATAGTGATAGAATGGACCATGGAGGACCATTTAAGAGATTGAACTTTTTATCCCGGGAGTACTTACTCCTGGGAAAGTAAGTCGGAAATTTTTACTTGACATAATTTTCGATTTTCACGCGGTTTAAGCCGCTAGATCGTCATGTAGTGACAAACAGTAACTATGCTATTAGAGAATATTCCTAATTTGTATTCCATGCTGGCCAATACATGCTAAACTATGTTCTATATTATAATACTAAGGATTGTAATAAATTACTTGTAATCACGTTGAAATAAAATCGCACAAATTAGTAAATAAACGTCTCAAGGACCTTAATGACGAAGATCAGTTCAAATAACAATAAAACGTTCACGTGCTAAGAATGTACAAATTATTTGTAAATTATTCAATAACTAATTTACTTAATCACATAAGGACAATGATAAATTTGCTTTTGGTATAAAATATTTCATTCAATAGTTTAATGTTTGTGTAGTAGTATTTCTATCTCATAAAAAGTTGAATTATTATGGAGATGAATCAGCTTGGAACCAGCTGTATTAATTTTGTGGGATCATTGTGTTCCCAACATGTCTGTTCAGTGAAACTAGGTATAATTATTATTATTTATAAAACTTTTTTTTTTTTTTGAGTGTAGAACATCTTTAAGTAAGTTCTCCGAGTGGGAGTCAGATTTTACTGGCTAAAACCAGTACGTATTCCTTCAGTAGCTCTTTGTTTTACTGAAACTCTAATATATATAGCCCTTGCTATGCATTGTATAAATCTTTTAGAAGAGGTATTTGTGTTTCCTACCGATTTCTAAGAATAATATTTACACTGAAAGATAATTGTAGTCATTGATAACTCATAACTTATGTAAAATCAATAATAATTCATTAAAGGTTATTATGTAACCTTATTTAAATGAATTGAATTCATAACGTAATTTGGACTTTCTTGTAATATTTTGAACTATAACAATTTAAACTAAAATCAAATTGAGTAAATAAGAGCCTAAAAAGGCCTCGTGAAGGCGTAAGCGTAGTTGCGCATGTAAACGCGTGCAAAAGACATCAACGCGTCACCTGCGCCCCCGCAAACTTATCATGTGTGAATAATTCAGTGCTTAACTTTAAACATGCTATTATCTAGACATTTTACGATCTTCACACTGCAAATACATAAAATGATGTTTAACACAAACATCAATTAGACTTGCTACATGGTATTTTTTTCGAGTAATCATCAAAAGCCCGATGACGACAGAACTTCATCATGTTACCACAACGCGGCAAGTCAATAATAAATCTATTTGACTGGGAATACCAAAATCGTTCTTAAATGTTCTTGGCTACTGTATTCATATCTTCGTTAAACAGCCTACATAATCATCTCTTTACAAATTGACTAGTGCATACAACCACCTTCGCCTAGGTCGAAAAGGGTCAATATCATTCTCTATGACAGCTCCGAGCGAAATTACTCCTATGCATGCGATGTTATTGCATAATATGACCGCAATCTGTCTAGACATTTGAAAACGTGCACTTTTGGCATCCTTTGTTCTTCTAAGATTTAAGATAATTTTAGATTATATCTGATTCACCTGGTACCTAATACTGTTTATTTTTTTCATAATTTCTGCCTCGTCAGAACCTCCAACAGAGTTTATCAAATATAATATGTTTTTATCTATATTAAAGTTAAGTATAAAAAAATATAATTAGGAGCTTTTGGACAGTCCGTAATGTCCCAATTTTATGTAAATAACAATTTTGATTGGCGCATGATCAAATTAATTGTAACCTTAATTAAAATACGTGTCAACAACAATTGACAATGTTATTGGACACTACATACCGACCTCGGCAGAATGCGTGTCTGTGGGTAAGGTTGGTACCAGCAGTAAGAACAGCCACAGAGTATGGTAAATATACCACGGTAGTTGCTGCACCCACTGGTAGTAATGATCACAGGTGCAATTAGCCTCCACCGGTCTGTGGCGAGAGGCACGCCGGTCGAAGACGCCCCGCCCCGCTAGGTTATGGCTCAAGGACGGAATTAACGGGAACAACTGGTTATGAACGCCAGTATTATAATCACAGTACACTGTTGGACGTTAGGATATTCTAAACATTATTTCAAAAGATAGTTGGAATTACATACGAAAGAACACGAGAAGTAAAAATGATGTTCGATCGAAATAAAAACTTGAGTGTCTTGGGAAAGTTATTGCCGATGTAAACTTTAAATAACATGAGCTTTATGGATAACATATGAACTCCTTAATAAATTTGGTGCATTTTATAATATAAAGTTTTGGTCGGTAGTTACAAAAGGCAAAAATTATTTAATGCAACTTTTTTCGGAATAACTTTTATTATTGAGATGACGATGTCGACTGATCGTAGTCTACGTAATTAATCATGAACCGTTTGGTCGAGAAACAATTCCAGAGAGTTGATAACATCCTACCTCGAGATGGAAAGCAAAAGAAATATTCCATAATAGTTTTTAATTTTATTAAATTACTTCGTTACATGAGAACAAATAACGACATTTGTGTATGAACAATCAGACTTAAACGATTTGTTTCAATAGATGTTGTATCTTGATTGTTTGTTAATTATGTAATAGATACGAGTATTCAATATCGGAAATGTATGAGTGGATTCGCAAGACCACAGCAATTAAAGGTCAATTAATTAGGTAATTTTAATAAAACAGCCAATAACAAACGAATATTGAATAATAAGATTAGGTACGCATAACATGTTGTAACATGAAAAATTCTAAAAATAAAACTAATTTAGGATTTAACAAAGTAAAAGTAGTTGGATAACGCACGAACTAAATGATCTGAAAATTAAAATGTTATGTATAAATATTAAAATATCTATCGATAGAAGTTTTCATAATATCTGTTCAGTCAAATAGACAGGGAACGTACAAGCGCTTTATACGTATTATTGATATTTTTTTGGCAAGTCATACAACATTAGATGCCCTTAGCATAAATAGCAACAGATAATATTCCTTCTATGTATTTATGTCACAAGTCAATCATCTTGTAACAAGACGTGTAGGTGCTTTTATAAGTCCCATCTGCTGAAATGTGATAATAATTGCGACATAAACTTCAGCTTTACTGCATATTGATTTGATAACAGTATCTTATCTCATTTCCTATCCAAAATAGAATGCTTCGATAAATAGGTAATATCAATGGGCACCATTTCGATAACATTGGGCTATAGAATAATGTCAACCATTGTTTACTTTAATAAAATCTTCATTTTATCAATTTAAGACAGCTACCACAGTTTTAGAAATGTAAATGAATTAAGTGGTTATTTATTAACAGTGAATTTTAGATGGCTGCTAAATAAAGAAGTTTAGATGACATTAAGAATTCTGGCCTTCTAGCAGAAGATCTAATCTAACTTAAATGTTCTCAAAGTCAATCCAACTTACTAAACGAAACACACAGTATTTAGACAGCGCAAAGATTACACACGCCGACCCTGAGTTTATCTTAAGAATGCCGTGGAGTAGTCATGATATGACGATTATACACTTTCGGACGTAGGTAATTGCCTGTGCTTACAGATTGCAATCAACGCCAACGTACGCAACAAGGACGCGGCCACTCTGCTTCAAAATTATCATCTTCTATAGTTGAATGTGAAGAATGAACCAGGAAAGTTAGTGGATCTCTGTTATCAGTCATTAAAATCAACGGTTTCATTTAAACATTGTTATCGTTCTTTTAAAACAAATCCTTTAGCGTACATACAACAAGTTGTGATGGGGTAAACCCAGAAATAATGTAGGTAAGTTGGGCAACGGTAGTGAATAAATCAGACCTTGTATTGTTACATGTCGTGAAGGGTTTTAAAAGGCATAATATCCTTGAAAAGTTGTTACATGTTTGACCACATAGACACCTTATTTATCATAAAAAATACCTACTTGAGTTAAATATAGCACGTTATTTTCAGAACCGAAACTTTTTTTTACGAATCGATATTCAGTTGCTTATACGAAAACAATGTAACTGGTTACTATTAAGTTTCTCCTCTTCACTGTAATAGCTAAAGGCTGGCATTGGTTAACGATTTCACGGATCCATCGGAAATATCACGGATGCAAATTATAAAGCACCTCCAATAAATTACACTGGCAAACATTTCAGGGTATCCAGTTAGAAATGTGGACACGATCATGCGTGTATAACTGAAAGGTACATACGAGTATTGTTTTGTTTTATTTTAACTACAGTGGTACGTCCATTTTCAAATGTATGCTCATCACTAATCAAAGACACCTAAACACCTAATAACAAAAACCTGGGGGTCTATAAGTCAAGAGTGAATTGGTTACATCTAGGCAAGCATGCTCCATTGTCGACCATTTCATCGCTATATTTAATTTTACCAATTATTCGTTTGATCAATGATTCTTAAGGACTGGACGTTCTATATTTTTGTTTGGTGTTTGTAAGAAACTTCCATGGTGTTTCTTTGTGCGTAAACAAGTTCTTCGTCGAATTGATATTCGTAATAATTGGAACTTACTAAAATAGGCTAGTTACCTAGTGCACATATGCAAATTAATTTTTCATGAAGATCTATTCGTACGTGCTTCTAATATTTGTCTCTATTGATCACCTCAACAAATAAAGAACGGATTGCTGAATATGGTGTGGAGTGGTTTATGAGTAAGACTTACTCAATCCATAACTAAGTTAAATACTAGTGTACGAAACCTAGTTCTCTTATCAAATAACAACGTCACGTGCGCAAGCTACGGCAATTAGTTATTGCTTTCAGAGACAACGTTGATGAGTTCATTGTTTGCAAATGGCGACCGAAACGATATTGCTTAATAGTACCAGCCTAAGCATGCAGCGCTTGCAAGGACGTTGGATCATTGGTGACCACTTCTGCAAATACCGTTAAGCATTTGGCGATTTCAGTAATTACGAACAAACGATACAAATTTTAAATAATGTTTATCATTTAAATAATACATATTAATTTGCACCTTTAGACGAAGGCCAAAATCCAACCTCTTTTTACTGGCTTAAATTATAAAATATACACAAGGCCGTGGTCATTGCATGTCACAATCCTAGCCCACGTTCGAAAAGGTCTTTGAAAAAAAAACTGCGCAACTTGCATTAAAAATTTAAGACGACCGCAGTAAATATGCGTTGCCTGATTGCGAAAAGAAAAATGGGTTTTTGATTTGATTTGTAATGCAATATATGTAACATATTTCACTTGTGTTAAGCATAATGATCTCATACCGCTCGTGATAAGAACCTCTACATATAAGAGAAACATCAAGGGAGACGATGGAAAATTATTACTTTTGGAGGATTTCGTCTTATGCGGATTTTGATTCGACTTGTAGAGGTTAAGATTAACGTTAAATAATTTTAAGATAGACAGTTGAAATAAATAAAAATTCTAGTTACAGTGGAGGCTAACTCTGTAATAATATTGTCAGCAAACATTGCTATGTTCAAGATCCAGAGGTTCAAATCATTTTTTCGAGCTAAATGGATTGTAGTTGGTTTGAAATTTTGTTTTGGGGATTGAAGGGAATGTAACAACACATTTTTTATGTTTTCGACGTTTTCGACTGATCGAAGTTCATTTGAAAGAGGTTCTACTGTATCTGGTTTTATTCAGTGAGGGTGAATCAATTGCTATCAGGCAAACATTAATTGAGAATTTCTTAAGGAAAACAATGTTTTTGTTGATGAGAGTAAAATTTTAGTCAGATCTCAAGATAAAACCAGTATGTGTAGATCGAAAATCATGTGGACGAGCTAAACCAGATTGGCGATTGCATTAATTGTGTGACTGAACATTAAGTTTTTCGCTATATGTAAAAACATTTTGCAGATATGTAATCCGTTACAAAATTCAGTCGATGGCAGTAAACATAACACTCGGCTTTCTATGCCCTTTTGTATTGTCATCACGTAATTTAGGATTGAAGTAAATGTTGTAAGTCGAAAATAACATATGCTACATCGTATGTATTGCCGCAAACTCTTATACAATGATGTCGACTGAACAAATAGTTGTGTGTTCCGCATTTCTACTGAGCTTCATTTACGCAGGAGGTTACGTACGGTGCGATTCAGTCGACCAATTCATCTACCAAATACCTAAACGATTGTAGTGTATTAAAATCCGGAATCTTTGTTTAGGGCCATAAGAGCCCTGTCAACTGAAATCGTCTAGAAAACCCTAGTTCAAACATAAGTAGGTACATCCGTTTACTTTCCTATGCTAGACGAAAAGTTAAAGACACGCAACATCGAAGAAATGGCGTTGAACGATGATGTCTCGCGGCAAACGGGGTCAATGCTCGCCAAATGGACTAGAATAAAAATAAGAAAGGCTATAGCACTCCTTCGACAGGTTACTTACCCAGTTTTCGCGCTATTAAAAATTCAACGAATCGTCACACAACTTTCACTAGCCGTGTGCCAGTGCATGCGTCTAGAGATTGTCATAATAGGTAAAACTAAAGATACGCGCACGTCAATGACCACTTCGATTTGTCTAATTAAGAGTTCGGATATGGCAATTTCCTAATAGGTTACTACAAGTTTTCGACAATAGCCTGCCTGCCATTATAGTTATGGTATGGATAAAGAAATCAGCCAGTAATTTAATTGCAATTGAAGGAGTAAATGAAATATTAATGCGAATAATAATTGTTGCTTAGAAAGTTCTATACGAGTCGTCGAGATTGGACATTGCATGCTCGCACGCTGCGCGAGAAAGCACGACGGCGCGCGTTCCCAACTAACATCATGTATGCATGTACTGTTGATATTTTGATGTGGTGTTAGGACCTTGACGTTGGTTTATGAAGGACACGAATATTATTGAAATTCTGTTGGATCTACTAAATCAATAAGGTACTCTAGAGAGCATAGGTACTAGGTATATCGGGAATATTACCTACTAATTGAGGTGACGTATTTATTTTGAAGCAGATTTCTGTTTTTATGACCACAAGTCAAGTACTAGGTAGTGTTCGCGTCCAATTAGGTCAAGGTTAGTTAACGCATACGAGATTGGTGGACCAGATAAATACAAACTGAATTATTACAAAATTTCACTTTACTAATGATATGATCATAACAAAACAATCTCAAACTGAATTGATTTTTTCCAAACAGAGCTATGCTTTGTTTGATGAAAGTAAAAGTCGCAAATATCTTTGCTTACGGTGAAAACCATCCGACAAACCCAACAAACCTGTGCCGCGCGCGAAGCGACCCACTGCTCACCGACTCACGAAGATTTCACTTTTAACATTTCCAACGAATGACCCTACTTTACCATATATCTTAACATGTAATGTAAATACTTTTATGGCAATTTCTAATCGGTTCTTGTGTCAGTAAATTCATACAACAAATTTTTATTAGATCAGCTGACAATGAGAGGTTAGATATTCTGTCATGCTGTTATGTAAAAAGGAATAACATTGTTGAATAGCATGACATAAAAAACAAATGTACAAAATGAAAAACAAAATAATCACTGTAATAATACAAACAAACCTGCTAAATGAAACAACTAATTACATCAAAACTGAAATTTAAACTGTCTAACCTGACATGTCTTTCCAAATATTCGCAATGGAGATGGTCCGGGAGGTTTGAGTTTCACAAATACAGTTTGCTTTCGAACTTTATGTCCGAATTGACACAATAACTTATCTTGAACACGAGCACAGAGCCTACTCGAACTTAAACACGCCATAGCTACAACTGCAACGAAACGCTTGAGAATATGAACTGCATAACACACACAGCATACAGGCATTCGCCATTTCCCCCCCACTTTTAGACAGCTGATTGTCAAAGTCGCCATGATTTTCAATGTTACCATTACCAAATTTGAAAGGGTGCTCACGCAAAAAATATTTTTTCCTGTGAAAAATAAAATAAAGGTTGAAGGGTGACCATAATTAATTAATGGATTAGAGTTAAAATTGTTTGTTTTTTCAAGGCTTATTAACATTAACAAATTCTTACTTACATCGTTAAGTAAAGTTAGCATTTCATTTGTATCTATTAAAATAATGTTAACAATTAATGTTATAAGTATCAATACCTTTTTTATTACTAAATGCGTTGTTGGGGCGCGGTGTATTCTTTTAAACTTAAGATTCCTTTTTGTCATTTTAATAGAATAAATGTACTTAATTCCTTTAATAATCAAAAATGTTGCGCGGCGCAAGTGTTTTTGAATATGTGATCAAACCAATTAACTATTTAACGGTACTTTGGCAACGTTGGGTCTTAGTAACATCACTATTTACCGATAATATCATCGATAACGTTAGAGTCTACGCGAAAAGAGAACCGTCGTGGCGTATAGTGAAACTAACATTAAGGTTTTGATATGGTAACCCAATCTAGCTATCCGTCAAATGTCAAATTTCATTTCGTGTTGATACAACTTTTTATTTGTCGTGTTATTGTATTGCGACTTTTTTTTTCGAAATTATGTCAAAAAGGAGTACAACTTTACACAGTTCTACAAGGGAAATAACATTTATTACACAGTTTCGCCAAAGAAAAAAGTGCAATAAACACCATTATTGAACTAAACAAAGTCACAGAAGGTATAGCTGTTACGGTGGTATGTAGAACAACAGTTTTATTTTAATGTTTATAGGTTTCCTAGGTAAACTTCGCTGAATTCTCTAAATAATTATATATAAAGTGAAAGAAATTTCATTTACACATTATAATATTTGTTTATTTTTTTCCGGTCAATATTTTCGATAGCAGGCATAAAGTGTTAATAATTTAATTAGTTAATACTTTTAATTTATAATGCGTTTAGACTAACTTAAAATATTTATTTTCAGGCTTGAATATAGATACAATATTTAAAATAAAAAGACAAGGTTCCACAAATAAAGAAGTATGATGCACACTAGGAAAAGAACCTAAAGGAAGACCAAAAACAGTAATTCCTGGCTATTGCGTTTAATTGTATAAATTAGTGTCTTACTTGCTTATTTTTTTTTTTTAATTCATATAAACCAGTGCTTGACTGCGATCCCACCTGATGGTAAGCAGCGATGCAATCATTGATGGTGAGGCGCACTAGTTTATTAAGAGCCTATTCACTCTAGCCTTGAAGACACCTAAATTATAGTTGGATGGGAAGACCGCAGCAGGCAAATTGTTCTAGTCCTTCGATGTACGCGGTATAAACGACGAACCGAAACGCTTAGTCCGGACCGTTGAAGTTTCAACAACGTAAGGGTGGATACTCGCCGTACGTCGGGTTGTCCGATGGTAGAAAGGAGATGGCGGAATCAAGTCATGCAATTCCCGCGCACACTCTCCAAAATGCAACCTGTAAAATACCGATAGACTGGCTACCCTGCGCCTGTGCTCGAGGCTTTGTAGATCGGACTTAACCAAATCTGGATCCCCAATTAGCCGCTTCGCTTTGCTTAGCTTCTTATTTCATGTAATATCATAATTAAATTAACAATTTTTCGTTGTACATGTTTATTAATAAAAAAATCGTTAAAAAATATTTTTTTTCTTTGTAGCCAAGCAACCTCATTCTTATTTTTATTAAAGCAGTGTTGCTAGCATATGGAGAACATTTTTAGATACGCGCGTATAAGAAAACAGATTCAAATTTTTACCCCCACGTCACAAAAAGTCAGATCTACTAATTTCACTGTTGAAGTAATAGTAAAATAAATTATTTTTCTTTACAAGTGTATTGAAAAACATCGTCTGTCATAAGATCCTCGCCCATCATAATTTTTTTTTTGTCATATTCTTTATTCCTAACTTTGATCTAAACTGCACTTTACATCTGTTCAGAAGTACATTTAATTGGCTTCTACCCGTAACTTCGCTTACGTGGTATCTTACTATTATTATAAAGGCGAAAGTTGGTGAGGATGGATGGATGTACATACATCCATCCATCATCATTTTAATGAGTACCTAATAAACATTCATACATACATATGTATGAATGTTTATTACTCATTCACGCAAAACTACTAGACGGATAAACTTAATAATAAAAGTTGCAATAAAAAAATAGCTTATACCTAAGCTATATTAATGCAGTTTCATCACATGAGCAAGTTGAATAAGTAGGCTAATTTTTATTAGAAGGTGGAACCGCTGGCAGAAGCTATACCGTATTCATCTGGGCTTGGGACAAAATGTAAACAAAGAAAATAATGTAGGTACCTTCGGCCAAATTTCTTCGACAGGTTTTTTAAGCACGAAAACAACAATATAACAAAAACAAAACAATCAATTAGTAACTTTAAACTTAACACAACAAGAAACTTAATGAAAACAACAAAAGAAACAATGAAATAACAAGAATTTAAAGAAAATATCTGAAAGCGGCGCTCTCGTATCTATAGTGAAAAAAATGGTGGATATAATGTAAAATGTTTGCAGTGTGGTCTTTATTTTAGTAGTATAATATATGGTTTGTTTATCTTTTGTCTCATGGCTTCCTGAATAGGGTATAGTCTAACATAGTTTCAAAATATCAAGATGATACAGTCGCACTGTAATGACTTAACAGTGTTGTCAACATAACATAAACGATATTTATATACTGCAGCGCCTTCAAATCTTATGACGGTTTTCTTTCCGTAAAGACTAGTCAATGTAGCGGTAAAAGCTCAGTCAAGTATCGTTACCAAGCATAACGTTACCTACATACGATTTAGGTATACCAAATTTTTGACTTTATTCCGAGCTTTGGTTTTAAGTAATAATCTCCTTTTTTTATATTTCACAACTATCACACAACGCCGTCTAGGCCCAAACTAAGCAGAGCTTATGTTATAAGTACTTGACTAGTGATAAACATAATTATATATTTCTAAATACATACATATTATAGATAAATTACATCCAGACACAGAACAAATGATCGGGCTCATCACACAAACATTTGTCCTGAGTGTGAATCGCACCCACGACCTCCGGCATAGCAGTCCGGGCCACTAACTACTAGACCAACAGGTCAGTCAAAGTAGTCTGGTAGTACATTATAAATCATTGTTTGGTAACACTTGGTAACACTGTCACAAACTGTCAGAAATGGAAAGCCATTTCTGACAGTTTGTTACCAAACAATGATTTATAAAAGCATTTTTTCTGAAAATATGCAAAACATTTCATACAAGCTCGGGATCTCTGCATTCTCTACAAATGGATATCCAGATACTTATTAGCAAGTTTAATCATTTACATGCCAATGGCCTTGGACTTTGCCTCGTATAGGTCTATAAGATTGCACATGTTTTTGCCCAACGAGAAAGATAAGTAATGAGACATTATTTGGGACAACATGGCTCTTTGAATACCCCCGTCTTACTAAGTTGTGCGTACAGCAGCTCACTTGGTTTTGTATTTCCAGGAGGGTTATGGCAGTTGGTGACCAGCACGGAGCTTTTCTGCAGGTTCAACATAGTTAGTTAAAAAGAGATCTCTGAAGAGTCACAGCTTTTTCTTTGCTTCACTAGACTTAAGGCAAATTAATTATCACTAAAAAACGAGTTCCAAGTTCCGGGGGGCTATTGGCTAACTTTTTCAATAACAGTTGACAACTAGCATTCGTTGCACACTAAACTTAGTTGTCAACTGAAAATTTCATAAAATTGGTATTACGTATCACATAAGTGACTAACAAACTACGGTGGAAATGTGGTGAATTATAAAAATTTACGGTGCGTATTGTGACCACTCTAAAATTTTATCAACTATTATACAGCTTCAAAAGCTTACACAATCGCAATTTTAAAAGTATCGATACATCTGTCAAAACGTGTTACGGTGGCTATTAAAGGCACCAGTAGCTAATGACGTCACTGCAGTTGGTCACTGAAGATAGGCAATACGAAACTAGCTGTTTGACAGTTCAATGATGCACATTGTTAACAAGTGATCATCACTTGAACTGTCAACAGAGTTACGCAATAGCCCCGCAGGCTTTTCAATCTGCCCCTTTACTTCTCCACTTTGGACAAAGAGTGTCGTTAGTCTGTTTCTTGCTTGTTGTGTAATGTTGCCACTTGCTAGATGTCAATTCATTCGAACCTGCTGTCAAACCCTGCGTTCCGAATTGCGATAAAAGTGATAATTTCGCGAATCCAAGGGGTCGTTCAATCATAATGTCGTTCTGGATCTGCGAAGAAATTCTTTTATTTTGAACTGTAATGTTTAGAGTTTTATATTTATTTTACTGTTAATTCACGCTAAATACTCTCCAGCGTTTGATAGTCTATTAACAAGTTTGCACGTGTTATTGGCAAAATTGTGGTGTCTTTTCCGCAAATGCCATTAATGAAGAGTTGAAGTTGAAGTTGAAGTATTACGTAACGCGATTTCGGGGGGAGGGGGGTCTTGTGATGATTTACAAGACCCCCTCCCCTCAAATTGCGTGCAATGCCTTAAAGGCATCCAGAGGCGGGAGGGGGGATCGAACAACGCATTATTTTTACGTAAATAAAAAATTACTACCGCAAACGCGATTAAAAAAATAACAAAAGTAATTTAGTGTCTTTCCGGTACTTTGCGCAACATAGTTTTGGCATTTGGGTAAAAAAATAGTCAGTTGGATGTTACGTACCGTTACATGGGGGGGAGGTCAAAAATCTTCAAAATTTGCGTTACGTAATACTTGAACGCCCCCTCACGCGCAACGTTACAATTATTACTCAAAGCCCTTATCATCATTATTTCAGCCGAAAGACGTCACTGTTGACTGATTCTTTGCGTCTCGCCCGTATATTTTGTGACTATTAAAGGTCAGATTCGCGATATAATCACTTTTATCGCAATTCGGAACGCTGGGAATGTCAGTCACAGACTAATGTCAGTGCGCCAAATGACACAAAAATCTAACCTAAACGGCAATCATTTACCAAAAACCATCCATTTACTAATCACCAACTAACATCTGCTGCATTTGCCTGACTTTTATTGTTGATTTAACTATTACTAACGAGAAACGACGATATGATACCACGGCTAACTCATATAGTGCAGCTTATGAAGAATGTGGAACGGAATCTATTTCATATGTTTGGAAATCCACCCAAAGGTAAATAAAAAATCGAATAAAAGCCTAATAGTTTTAGCATAATAGTTCAGGCGCAAAGCCTAAAATTTAGTGATACAAGCGATAAAACTACCTAAAGTAAATTAAAAGTAAACATAACATAATTTGCTTTTTATTTAAACAATCCTGGGAGAATAACCTATGGTGACCAAACAAAACCGCAATATAAACCTGCCCTTTTTACACAAGAACTTTCATATATCTTTATCTTTTTTGTTTTAGAACTAGCATTGGCTTATGTCCACGAGAATAAGTCTGCCACTCCTTCCAAAAAGTTCTCCATCAAAGACATAGTCGGAGATGGTTTTTTATTTGCTGTACCGAAATTCCGTAGAACTACTGAAAAGAGGTTAAAAAGAAAGTTTGGTTCTCCCGAATATGTATGGAAAATGCTTGTGCCCAAAAACAACATCAAAGTTTGTCATAACTGTGGACATCACCATGAGAAAGGAAGATTATGTGGTATGTACCCTATTATTAATTTATTCATTAACTAGCTATTACATGCAGCTTCGTTTGCGTGGAGTTAGAGAAATTTTCTGAAACAAATAACAAACAAAATTCCAAAAATTGCATTTTTGTTATTGGTATTGAATATAATTTCATACGCATTTAGTAAAAACATGATATTATAATTGTTCACTTCAATTTTATTTGTATCTATAGAAGATGTACAGACGCTAAAACAATTATTAAATGTTAGAAAAAATTTATAAAATACCAATAATGAAGTCTAACAAAAGGAATTGTGTATTTTCAGAACATTGCTACTCCAAAGTAAAGGCAGAAACAGAAGAAATTCAAGCCAAAATAAAGGAAAAGCTTGGTATCAATCCAATTGAACATGATGTTGTTGTATTGTATCAAGGAGAAAACCTTCCAGATGAGGTAATAAAGTCTGCTTTTTATGCCATAGAGTTAAAAACAAGCGGATGGCACAGATATAGGTAATTGGTCACTTCTGCAATACCAGGACAGCACAGGAGTATTGCCTTACTTATTTGTAGAGGCTCAATTCAATTTTAATGGTGTCCTTGTTGTCACTCATCTTGTTTAATTTTGAGATTCAAGACCATTAAGCCCTTAGTTCTACTTGCAGTAAACATTTTTTTTTCTCTAGTCTATACTATCCTACTGCTGGGCAAAGACCTCCCTCCATTCCTTCCATTGTTCACTTCTTGCCAATTCCTAAGAAGACAATCAAGACATCAAAGTTATCCCGTCATCTCCTTCATGGTCTACTGCAACCCCATCATGCGATTTCAGGGCACCAATATTGTGTTTTACTAGCCCACCACTCGATATGCATGCATCAGACATGTCCAGTCCAGTGTATATAATACCTGTTTCATATTTGTGATGGTTCTATTTCGCTGCAGCTCACAATAACAGCTGATATATTTACAGTGAAACATGGATAACTCATCTCAAGGGGCCTTTTTTTCACGTATAGAGGTTTAGGAAATAGTTTGATTTAAAGTGTTGACAGAGGGTCCCATGAAGAAAAATGAATATTTGAAAATAAAAATGTGTTACAACACGTTGTTTAAAGCAATATTCAAAATGCTCAATTATTGTTATAATTAATTGTCTCATTTACACTGAGCTAAAAAGTCTCAGGCAAACAGAAAAGTCTAAAAAATATTATAAATGTCTCAGTTATTGATATTTGTTTATTTACTCAGTAACAGAGGTATTTCAATGCAGAAGTGTAAGGAACTCATTATTATTATTATCATAGCAGGTTTATCACATATCAAGGTCCTACTTAACCAGGTTTCCCTGTAAATATATATATAAAAAAGCCCCATCCTGATAGCTAAGTTTAATTTTTTATATTCAGCCTAGTTTCGCAGCTCCACTTCCAGAGCGCGTATTTTGCGTACTACGAAAGGGAAGTTTATGCTATATATATCTAAAATATTAATTTCAGCCCAAAGAATTCTGGAAAGGCAAAAGAATTATTGAGATGAAAAAAGAAAGACCACAATGGTTCAGCAAAAATCTTCTTCAAAAAACAACACAGAAGCCGTCCAAATCTACTGATGTCAAACCTACAGATTTAGCTTAGCAATAAAAAGAAAAGCAGTGTTTAATAATTGTGTTTAGTGCTATCAATTTAATAAATAAAATATAAAGTACAAAAATAAGTATTTTTAATTATTTTTATAGGCTATGTATGGTAGGTCTTTCTACAGTGCATCATATTACACATAATTTATTTCCCTATTATTTGAATAGAAGCTTACATCTAAATACTAAAGTATAGATTGTCTAATTTAGAGTTTCTCTGTCACATTATATTACTAGTCGTGTTTGTATTAAACAGGCATGATATTTTTAAATTAGACAAACTCTACAGAGTAATAATAATTCACACATAATTATATTATTCCTTGGACAAAGTCATCCTCATTTAAATATAATTTGATCTTATTCAACAATTTTTTTTTAATAATGTCGTCATTAACTAAAATATTTCCTAATTGTGTATTACTAACCATTTATTTATTTATGTACATAAGATAGAAAAAAAGAAATGATAACTCAATAGGTGCTAGATAAATTTATCATACAGTGAACAATAAATAATAATAAACAAACGCGAGCCTATCAATAATAATAAAAAAAAAAAAGACTACCTTCTGCCAGCGACTTCGCTCGCGTCTAAGTAAGTTTCTCCATACAAACTTTGCACCCCTGTTTCATCCCCTTAGAGAGTGATTTTTTAAAACCCTCTCTTAGTGCTTGCCTATGTCATAAAAGGACCACGGGTAGTGTGAAACTGAAACCCGGGGCCCTGGGACAAAGGCAAAGAAGGAACAGGAGTGGGTTTTAGTCAGTAAAAGTCTGACACTATCTCCTGCTCCGCCCAAGCGCGGGATTTGTCATTAGATGATTTTCCCACATTAAAAAAAAGTCACAAAATTTCACGCTGCTAGTCCCAGTAGTTTCGGCTGTGCGTTGATATGTCAGTCAGTCAGTTTCTCCTTTTATAAATATAAATAATGCCCATCATTCCTATGTAGGATCTTTATAACATACAATGTTGTCACCTAGCAATCAACACCACTCAAGCTAAAAGTGGGCATTACTAACTGTCCCAATTTTAACTACATATTACAATTTTTGCAATTAACCAAATAGGACAATCATTATTATTGATTGTCCTAATAATATGTTAACTTGGTCTGCTACAACAAATATGTAATGCAGTTTTTTTTTTTTTTTTTTAATCTACAGTACAGTTAGTCAAAAACCTTATTTCCTACCCTTCATGCCAAACTTCCTCTATTCTACAGATGAGATATAAATGTGACTAATGACAAAACTGACTGAGTGGCCACATACTTGACATATAAAAGATAAAAAATTATAATATCAACACAAAAACACGTCAAAATGACTTGAATGATACTGTTTGCTACAAAAATAAATCTTAGAAAATTAATTTAAAATCAACAGATATCCTAGTTTAATGAGGGCTGCAAAAGAACTTCATTAAATAAATATACAAACATAAGTGTGGATTCTGGTGGAATGTAGGTATTATACTGAGATTAAATTTGGAAAATACATTAAGTCAAAATCATTCAGCAACTTAGTAAATAAAATAAGCACCACTAAAAATTATTAAATAATATTATCAAAAGAATTAGGAACATGGTCAAAATTATCAGTAATGGAGTCAGGTTCAGATTCACCTAAAAAGTGACTTTCAACATGAGACTGGAACTCAGTAAAGGCGACTTCTTTTAGGAATGTTTGTCCACACATTGGGCAAGTTTTATCACACCCTTCATTAGTGGTATCTTTTTCACTTTCTTCTAAAATACTTTTTTTATATGCTGATGTGTTTAATTCACTGAAGTTGTTATTATATGTACTAGAATCTGCTGGTGTAGCCCAATTGGCTAAACTGTCACTTGTTTCTATCTCCTTATGTTCTGATGTGATGACTCTAGCATTATTTGCAATGCATGTAGGACACTTGTATCCTTCTGAAAATAACAAAAAATGAATTTTACTTTAACATCTAAACATTAACATTTAAAACTTTCAATACTCTTGCTCCATCTTAGAGCTTAGAAGTCATTAGATGATTTCCCACCTTATAAAAAAGGAAGGACAGAAGATGGGTATATTTATTTACCTTGTAATATAGTCTCAACTCTGGAAATAATCAGTTTTAGGTCATTTTCTTGTTGTGCTAATTCCTTTTTCATACTTTGCAATTTCTCAGTTTGGCTATGAATTTCTTTAAGGGAATCTGTTGCTGGGTCTTCAATATAAGTAAAGCCAATAGAATCAACATTTAAAAGGTCATCATCCATATCCTGCAATTGTGCCATCTGTTCATATTGTTCAACTAATTGAGACTTTTCTTGTATGTAGCTATTTATTAATTTTAGTGAAATTTCCTCAAGACTTGACTCAGAATACTTTTCTTGATAATTTGCACTATTTTTTGGAGTACTGTGAATGTAAGTATTAGTGCGTAGTAAGGGCTGTTTGTTGTAGTCTTTACGTTCAGACTTATCGGGTCCCTTTATGATGGATATTTTATTCCACAAATTTTTGTTCTCACATTGAACCATAAATACATGATGCATTAGTTTAGATTTTTGTTTATTTAGCTCTGCAATTTTCTGATGAAGAGCAAATTTTTCATCTTCTTTTAGTGGGATGTATGGTGAGCATTCATTTACCTTAACAACATCAAGTTTTAATCTCATGTTATCAGTTTCTAATGCGTTTATTCTTCTTTGCAGCAAAAGACATCGATCTCTCATAGCATGAAGAGCCAATTCATGAACGCTGATATTGTTACTATCACCTTTTAATGTTGTTTGGAAAGTAGAATCATTGTTAAAACTGACTATAGAAGAGGACTCCATAATTTGTCTAGGAACTTTAATTCAGATTTGAGCCATTGAAAAAATTGTGAACAAAAAGTGTGTTGCCGTACTACAATAACGGAATTTCTTAAATCTCAATGAATTAGAAGAAAAGATCACAAAAACATATCGTTAAAAAATACTACGCGTACAACTTGAATGACACTTGACATTGACACTTACAATCAATACTGACACTAAGGACAGATGGGACAGCTGCCCTGCCCTGCGTTCAAAAATAACCAGAGTAGGGTAGGGTAGAGGAACGACCTCTAACCTTTCAAAAATGCTTGGAGTTGCAACCCAGGGTCGTTCTTTTATAACTCGAGTAGCTACCCTAGAGTACCCAACTAAGGGCGAAATTCACCAATAAAACTAATCGCGTTTTAACGTTTGGCTCACTTGTCTGTATTTTTCTTTTGTTGTATTTTTACAAGTGACACTAGTGACAGCGGCTAAACGCGATTATACGAGCCAAACGTTAAAACGCGATTAGTTTTATTGGTGAATTCCGCCCTAACTCTAACTCCAAGCAGAGTAGGTTGGTGTAAGCCAACTCTTTGGTGTAAACGGCAGGAATGACAGTTGCTTGGCATTGACAGTTGAACTCTACGTTCGCGTTCAAAAATGCGAGCATAGTCTAACCTGATGACGTCATTAGAGTTAACTCTAAAGGGCCTATTACACCATTCGATATTCAGACAGTTTTAGTCTATGATTCGACATATCGCGTAGTGTAATAAGAGTTAGACCGGTCTTACTCGGAACAAAAAATAAGACAGTCTGAATATCGTGTGCTGAATATCGCGTAGTGTAATAGGCCCTTAACCTCATTTTTGAACGCAGAGCATAGAATGCGGGCTGCCCATCCAAAAAACTTTATTTGAGGTTGCCAACACACGAAAATTAATTTAATGGTAGACTCTGTGCGATAAAAGAATGGCTGTGGCTTAGATTAAATACCTTTATAATGTAGCCGCCTCAAGGCCGCACATAGACAGTACTATAACAGTTCGATGAGGTTATCAAATAAACTTTTCCTTAAATATGACTACTGAAAGACACTAAAAACTTAACTATTGGAGTTATTTCTTCTTACACTAAAACTTACTTCAATTGCCGAAATTATTTTAAACACATAAAAAGTGACTCAGGTCGAGCTCTCAATGACAGTGACGGGGCTTTAGTGGGGTGAAAATGCGCCAAGCAGAAAACCGGCCACGTCGAATGAGACGGAGCATATAATGTTTTGTCTCAATTTTATTACTTATTTCGTATATATATGCTTCTCACTTCCACACTTCCTTACAGTCTCATGCTCTCATGGCTACATCTATAATAGTGAAGCAACGGAAGTGTCTTAACAGAAGCGGAAACGGAAACTGATGTCAAAAGTAAAACTTTGCGGATGCGGAAGCGGAAACGGAAGGGGAAGTGTTAACCTTTTGAGTGCGTAATTAGAGACACAATAGAAAGACAATGGCGCATGAACGCCGGCGTTAATGCGGGGATCAACAGCTTACATGAAGAAAAAGCACAATTTTTTTTTTAATAACGGTTTACGTCGTAATCACGTTACGAAACGCGGTGATGCGCAGAATGAAGCAAAAAATATAATAATAAAGAAACTCGTTGCGACACGTTCGTGTACCGGAGGTCGTGGGCCCCGTTTGGGACTCAGGACTGGGGCTATTTGATGGTATTCTCCAACTCCTCTGGGATGACGGGGAGCAAAGTCTCATAGGATCTTCGATGGGTGCGAGGGAAGCTCTGTTAAGGTGGGTTTTGTTTATTGGTTGAGAGCTGGGCGAACATTGGAACTGTATTTATTTATTTATTATACACTTTATTGTACACATCATAATGTGGACAGCATAAACATATACAAAAACAAAGTGTACAAAGGGCGGTCTTATCGCACAGGGCAATCTCTTACAGACAACCTTAGCTAAAACTGTAGGCTGTCGATTAGGCGTTTCGCTTTGTCAGAGTTAACAAAAGCGATACTCTTATCGGGGCGAATAAGAACAGACATAGAGGCCTCTTCAGTGTATTGTTACTTTCTCTGAAGTTGCTAGAAGCGAAGTGAGTGGGCTATAGCTCGCTAAGCATTTTGTCCCAACGCTCGGAATGCTGCTCTGTAGCTCACTGCGCTGTTTGCGCATGTGAGCTTCGTTTGCGTGGCAGGCACGGATGGCTGCGTTCTTTTCGGTTTTCAGAACCCATACATCGTCACTGGAATCTTCCTTGAACAATCATTCAGGACGGATCGTACGGGGTCCGTAAGCGAGTCGATCGCTGCCGTCGTGTCAGCGACTGAGACTCAAGAAATCGAGGATGGAATCTAACTTAGGCAACATGGTAGATTTTGGTCTTTTGCTCACTTTCTACCAGTCGGTGATCGATTGGGACGGGAGTAATACACTATCACGCGCGCTGCATTTGGTACTAAAGTAACAAGTAAGATGTTCGAGGTGGGGCGGGTGTTTAGTGGCTAGGGAACCGGAGGTCACCACATTGTGTGGCGGTAAACGGCAGCTGCCTGGAAGTTTCTATTGAAGCTCTAACTCTTATTTTTACAATGTTAGGTTACTTCTAGGAAAGCGTGCTCCATCGTCGGCCAGATCGTCGCTTACCATCAGGTGAGATAGTGGTCAAACGCGAGCCTATCAATAATAATAAAAATATGTTATGTTACAAGATAGTTTTTTTAAAACATAAATAGCACCAAGGGCAGTGGTCCCACAGTTTTGGTGCGATATTAAAAATGCTCACGGGCTCAAGTTCTAACAGATTATATTTTTTTTTCTACCCAACATAAAAGTATCAACAATCTTTATACCTTCAATCGAAAACTGACCGAAACAAAATAAACAAATATTACCATGTTTAAAAGAATTTCCTTTTTATTTATTACTGTACTAAAATAAAACTGTTTTTACCGGATACAGCGTGAAAACGTGTTGCAAAGTTCCGTGATTTTGTTTAGATCAATAATGGTGTAATTTGCCTCTTTTTCTGTTTGGAAAAACTGTTTTTTATTAAATATTAATTAAATGCCCTGTGACTTCTTTATCTATTAAGTTATAATATTTAATAGTTAAGATGTACTGTATATATAAATATTAATTAAATAGTAGTCTCAATAAATAATATTCTAGATTTACCGAATTGAAAAAAAAAGTATTTCCCTCGTGGAACTGTGTAAAATTTTGTCACTGTTCCACATGACTTCGAATAAAAATCACAATAAATTTTGTAAAATAACATGATAAACAAAACTGTGTCAACACGAAATGACGTTTCACACGAAATGACGGTCTTGTCGCTCGGCGTTAAGGCGTTTGCAATAAAATGGTGGTAGATACTGAATTGTTTATAAGTGCAATTCAATCTAAACCAGCTATATAGTAAAGTCAGCAACACAATAATAGCACAATAACAAGAAAGTTATGGAGTGAAATAAAAGAACAATTTATTCAAATAATTTTGTATTCAATTATTCGTAAAGTTAAAAAATTCACCACTTCTCTGTTTTTATTTATTTCGTGCACACCATCACAGACGACCGCGGAGGCACACCATCTCGAGTGTTCACTGTGGTCGCAGACCACCAAAGAGGTACAACAGACAGACAGACATATTACAGACCACCTCCATGCAGGGTAGGTTGGCGTAAGTGCGTAAGTGGCCATAAATGACACTTGCTTGACATTGACAGTTGAACTATACGTTCGCGTTCAAAAATGCGAATGTAGAGTATCTACCCTGCTGACGTCATTAGAGTTAACTCTAACCTCATTTTTGAACGCAGGACGCAGGGCAGCATGATTTGACGGAAGGTTGGGTTGGGGTTACCATATAAAAACTTAAATTATAGTTTCACTTTACGCCGGCCACGACCATTCTTTTATCGCTCAGAGTCTATCTGAAACTGTCCGAAACTTTTATATCAAATCGATATAAAAGTTTCGGGTTTGATACAGATATTTTTTATTTCGATTGTCTGATATTTTCTGTTACTCCCTTGGTATCCCTGATTATTATTAAGTTCATCTTTCTACAAAATGTTAATTCAACTTTTGATGGGACTTTCTGCAAATTCTAATTAGTTCAGTCACCCTGCAAAAAGCTGCAAAATGTTTATGGTATTGTTTTGTTTTTCTCTTTCTGCACGTTGTTCGGTGTTGCCGCATTGAATGATTTTTCGCAACATTTCAATTTGTGGAAAATGAGCTTAAAAGTCTTTTGTTGATACGAGTAAACTTAAGTGTATCGCTTCCGGATTTCTTTCTTACTTGTTCTGATTCTTTTTCACCACAGAGTTTTAGGCCCGTATTATAGAACTACAATCAAGACTCAAGCATTACTTAAAACGAGTCTCAGTTGGAGTTTTCATTTTAGAACTTGACTTGAGTAGAGAAACTACAATCAATAACCACCTGAGCAGTGTCACTTTAAAATGACATTTTTAACGTATTATAGAACAGTGCTTGAGTGAGCTCCACTCAATGTGTCCTTATTTTAAAATCACAATCAGCTCAGAATCTCTGCTTGAGGCGAGATTTGATCTTTGTTTTCGCAAGTGTAGTCGAGACCACGCTTGAGAATCTCATGGAAATTGTGGATTTAAATCAGAGATCTCTACTCAAGCGTAGTTTCGTTTGATTTGAATTTGAGGATAGTTCTAAAATAAACTGAACGCCTAAGTCGAGATTCTTCGCTCAAGCAGTAATCGGTTGAACGCAGTTTAAGTAGTACTTGAGTAAGGTTCTATAATACGGGCCTTAGAGTGGGCGTTTCCAAGTTAATTTGTAGCATAAATTTTTTGATCTATGGCTCTTTCATTCTAGAATGCGACTTTCTATGTCAAAAATATGAGTGACTTTGTGCGATTTCAGGGTTACATTATATAATAACACTCTTTCTGAGGGACGATGAAAATTATAATTTTTTGACTGTACGATTTACAATAGGACAGATAAAAATAGAGAAATGTAGAACCATGTTAGATTTAAGAAAGATTCTTGTATAATATCTTAATAATTTGAAGACATTTGGTATAATATAGTGTATTGAAGGGTATTATATGGTTTTTAGGGTTCTGTAGCCAAATGGCAAAAAACGGAACCCTTATAGATTCGTCATGTGTCTGTCCGTCCGTCCGTATGTCACAGCCACTTTTTTCCGAAACTATAAGAGCTATACTGTTGAAACTTGGTAAGTAGATGTATTCTGTGAACCGCATTAAGATTTTCACGAAAAATAGAAAAAAAAACTGAAATTCAAATTTTTTTTTTCGTCAAACCCATACGTGTGGGGTAGTGTTTTTTTTTGTGAAGACGGTTATTTTATTTTTGTAAAAAGTTTTTATTAACACTTTTTAGCTGCGATACACTTATAAACAGAGTGCCTATTTCTCATGACAATTCCAATTAACCCAAACACTGCTAGGTTACATTGTTTTATTATGAAGTTCCTGTGTCTACCTTCCACCTTCCGGCTCCATCATCATCATCAGATCACTTCGATGATACCATTTTGAACGTAACTATTCAGAACCACTCATTTATTTGTATTGTCATAGTCGCTTAACTATCTTCATTGTGATATCTATGTGAGTATGAAGTTCCGTTGACCATTTCTGGTCTTCTTCATCAATTTCACTTCATCAAATGTTACTTTTTGACTGTAAATGCTTAAGTTCTCGATGAAAATACCAAAATCACTATAAGGCGGCCTATAATTTTTGAGGAGTACCCTCGATTCCTCATGGATCCCATTATCAGAACTGGATTTTTCCTATAAGGGAAAAAAATAATTGCAAATCGGTCCATAAACGACGGAGTTCTGAGGTAACAAACATAAAAAAAATGATGATAAAAAATACAACCGAATTGATAACCTCCTCCTTTTTTTTGCAGTCGGTTAAAACGTGCGTTAGTTTCGCCGCAGTGCGCGGCCCCGTGAATGCGTTTATTCTACCACACGGTAGAATAAACGCACCGCATTCCATCGCAAGGCAGTGAGCGCAAGGCCTTAAGTGAAAATTTCATTCTACTAAGCCTTGTTTCCTATTGGAAATACCTTCTGGAATACTTCGTTTATTGCTCGTAACCCTATCATCATCTCTGGAGGAGATTGCCACTCTGAATCCTGAACCGGTAAGTAAACCTACGCACGGTAATTTTAGCTATACAATATTGTAACTCGGCCGTATCTTTGAAATAAATGCCTACAGCCGCGCGGTAATCAAGCAGTAATCGGTTGAACGCAGTCTATGTAGTACTTGAGTAAGGTTCTGTAATACGGGCCTAAGACTGTTTGAATATTGAGTAGACGAGTAGTGTGTAGGCATAGCTCGCGCTTCGTCCGTTTGTATGCAGATGGAATACTGTATAGATAATATTACCGAGACGTAGGTTTAATATCTAAGGTCCCTAAAAATGTAACAAATTAACTGTTTCGTTCATAGAAATAGGTCATTATTTTTTAGGCTATGATTTGAGGCTATTTTGCATATGGGCTAAACTATGGACAAAACGGTGAATTCGGGTTCAACTTGTCTGGCAACATTGGCACTATCTTGTCTGTCTGCTGTCATTTTCCTCTATGGTGCTGTCACTATATATTTATATATTCTGTGGTGCTGTCGCTCACGTCAATCAGCTTGCTTACTCAGTCATAATAAATTTCAATTATAATAGAATATTCTTTCATTCAGTAGTTAACCAGACGATTTTTATTTACTTTGTGCTGCTGGAATTGTCCGATTTAATTTGCTAACTTGACTTTACGAGGTTTGTTTTGATTTTGCTTTATTCAAATTTTGCTCAGTGACTTCGAAGCAGAACAGGGTCAGTACAAAATTACGGATACTAAGGCGATGAGACAGCCAATTCATTGACTAACTACTGGTATAGTGTGTAGTTTTTGTGAAACAGTGATTCATACTGGAGAGCGTCTCCCAACAAACAGATTTTAACGTAAGTAGCTCATACCAGTCACTATTTTGGTATACTTTCTGATTAGCGTCGCAAATTGAAGTCAATGACATTTTTTTATGTTCGAGTTAAGACGATATACTTCGCAAATAGAAAAACTCATTTCATTTCTTTTGTTTATATATCTCTACAGACATTTACGCAATATTGTTATTTTAGTGCTTGTTGCATTTTTAGCATTTAGGATGAACTAACAGAATCCAATTATACAAAGAGAATTTGATAAACAAGGCCAAATAAACATTGAAAAGTATTCTGACCCTTTTTAATCAAGATTGATTTGTTTATTTATTTATTTATTTATTATTATTAGGATCGTCAACATTACATGCACTGGGAATTTACAGGATCAATTATAAAACTATATTCAAGTGCTGCAACACTTAGAGACAATCACAACATTAACACAAAACATTTGATTTTTAAAACATGTAATTTTAATAGACTACATTTTAGAAAGTTATCTCGCTAAGAGGACAAAAGAACTGGGTAACTCACAAATTAATATAAAAAATAAAGCAGACATCTTTCTATTGTATATTTTTTATTGACATTCTTCATCTAAACAACTGCATTAACTAATCTACTATTTGTTGCTGTCTAGCAGTCTAAACAAAAATAAACTAAAGATAAGATAGTCCATTGATAATCTTGTTTTGGTTAGGTAAATATTGCTTTATTGATAAATCTGTTCACTGCCTACCTCAGCCTGAGGCTTCAAACCTACCCAAAATTTCAAACCTACTTGGTTTGAAATTTTCATTTTGATAGTCTTTTCAACATTTAATTATACTAAACATGAAAAGTACTTATTCAACTACTTAATCACTATCCAATTAGTTTAGTACTTTTACTGTCCTATTTAGTAGTAGCATTTGTTCTATATCCATATTGAACTTTAAATCTAAACACAAACATTTCTACTCTTGGTAGATATAATGTACCACTTTCACTCTTAATGACCTAGATTTAGTTTACATTGCCTACTTTCTGAGCAATTTCTCTAGAAAAATAGTAAAATTCTCTGAATAGCAATTAGTCATGAAACAAATATTTCTTTAGTTTAATAAAAAATATGTTAATGAATTCATTGGTATGTGTTTTTGTTGATTTTCTCAGGTAAAATCAGTAAATTTGAATTGTCTTTGTGTCTAAATAAAAAAAAAAAGAATTCTTATTTATCGAAAATCTAGGTCAGTTGTTTATATTTATTAATTTAACATACTATACAGCATAATTTTTGAAGCAGACCAAGTTGTTAAGTGCTATTGTACATTTGTACAATAACACTTAAATAAATGATGAAATAAATGTTAGATGTGTATGTTTACTATATGTAAAATTATGTGTATGTGTATGTTTATTAGTAGTAGGTATAGTTTACCTTCCAATACAAAACTTATTACTGGCTGGTTACTCTGAAAACAGTCACAGCTCCAGTATCATATGATAGAGTTCAGGAACTGTCTTATATAAGAGTATATTATTTTTTATTTATATGTTTTATCAAATTAATAGATAACCCCTGATTTTATTATGTTTAGGGGTCACTTGCAAAAAAAAAAGATATGAGAATTGCTTATTGCAAAAATTTTATCTATTGATACTACAAACATTGGTAAAAATAAAATAAAAGCTTGTAAAAAAATATTATCAAAAGTTTTATCTACTAACTATGTTATTCACAGATGTTTGTCTTTATTTTTATGCTATGATAGGATGTATGAGCAATATTCCAATTATTTGCAGAGACAACATCTGCTTAACATATTTCCAACAACTGTGCTTATTTTTGGTGTTGAAATTTTTACCATCAGGTTGTGTCCTCATTATTATAAAACTAATTAAATAATGGTTGAGAAGATTTAAAAAAATCATAAATTCGCAGATTTTGAAACTAAGCATGAATTTTCACACAAAATATTGGATAACCATAACAATGTTTATTACTTGAAAACATTTGAATGCTATATGGAATTATGAATGGATATAATTAAGTATAACAATAAAAATTGTATTGCCATTTAATACTTAACATAATTCAATTGATGACTTCAAAACAAAAAAAAAGACATATAATTTTTGTAAAAGTCCAGTCAAATGTATGTTTCTAATTCCTGGAACAGTTTATTTAAGTTTTGAATATTTTCTCACAACCTTATTTAGCATGAAGAGCACTTATCTTTTGCTTATCACAAGTGACTCATCCCACTGTTTATAACTAGGTACGAGTACTTACAGAATATTATCTTAATCACTACAAATATAGTAAAATAAGTGCTAAATATGCCTTCAACTTGCAACCACGTGGGATGTTTACAATTCATTTAAAAGAGTACATAGATAAGGAAATACTCTGTCAGTAGCATAGAGATGCTCCAAAGGTTTCAGACAGTGTGTTACAAGAGCAGACCAGGATTAGCTAACACTACGCTTACGGCCATTCGTAACCAACCGCCACTAAGTGCGTCCCGTCGTTGCCTAGACGTAGCTTAGTCAATTTGGTGGAGATGCTAATCTGCTAATAATAGGGGTTAAATTATGAAATTGCCGTTTTTTAAAACTGTTTGCTTTGAAGTGTTATATCTTTGGAATGACTTGGAATTATAAGTTCAATTGAACCTAATTTTAAAGGTACGTTATTCTTTTTTCAATTTGATACTTTAACCCCTAATATAATGTAGACTCGAGGTTGACGCCGCCCGAGGCGGTGACGATACGTTGCTGAGTGTGTGAGGCCACCTTTACTGTGAGCCCGAGTGTGAACGTGACGGACGTCGGACTGTACCTAGTTGTTTAAACTGGTCGTGTACCTAATCCGACAATACGTTTAGAAACAAAAGTGTACCATGTGTGTATTCACACTGCATGTGTACGCTAAACGTCGGATTAAAGAAAATACGCAATATCTTTTCTGGTTTTCTCTTTGTCGCGTCTCGAATAAAATACACAACCCTAAAGCTAGGTGGTGTGCACTGTTAGGGTTCCCAACCCTCCCTGAGTGCACGGGAGATTCCGGGAATATTATTCATCCTTCCCACAGATCCTCCCTATCTCCCTGCTCGGAGATAAACTGTCCGGTTTTTTCGAAAATAAATTGTTGTCCATTTACAAAATAAATAAATCATGCCTAGTACTGGTAGCTTGCTGCCTGCTTTTTCACTCCTACCCTGCGCCGTCGTCTGTCTCTATCGTCGTACATCGCGCCGTTGGTACAAGTGTATACAGACCAAGGAAATAAAGGGTAACCCGAGAGGGGGTTGGTTCTTTCAAGAGTTGGCAACCTTATGCTCTGTTTAAGTGTTCATATTGGAAAGTCAAGAACTGCATAACGCTTGTTTTATGGATTTTGTAAAGTTTTGTGGCTCCGTATTATTCACTTAAATAATAAAAAGTGGACCCTTCAATGTTTTCGTTATCTTCGATACATTATCATTAACTACATCCTGAATGAAAGCGGGTGATTCGGATGTGTTGCACCCAGATCCCTTGGATATTATAGCTTATTGAATGTGGTTCAAGTCAAGAAATTATGTATCTTATTTACTGATGTTTTACGGTGATCACTACGAGCTCGTAAGTGAATGAAATGCGTTATTTTTATGTTGCTACTGTTGCAAGGAGTCCTATCTATTTTTACACAAAGAACGTATTAGGTACGGAGTTGGCGATAACAGTCATATAATTGTTTTATAAAATTCCTTTATTAATAATAACATCAGCGTTATAATCGCAAACAGTTCCTTCATTATCATCAACAAGGCGTGTTTGTAGACGTCCGTTATTTCGCACAAGTAGATACGGTATATCGCTCCACTTTCGCTCCTTGCACCGCATCGTCTCTGTCTCTACTATACTGTACGTAATATATTTACCCATGCCCACACGTTGGTGCGGTGACCTGTTTAACTCATGTTGCGCTCAATTGTTTTAGTCTTCAACATCGCTGACTCGTGTTTTGACAATATTCGCCACGACCATAGAATATGGACTTACTCACGTTTGTGTTAAATAAGCAATCTGCATCGTTTGACCTACTTGTAAACTCATGGGTAGATATACATTTGATTATCCATATGACGCGTTACTACTGCCATTCATAATCTACACCAATTATGTACCTATCAACCTACTTGTTATAATAATAACGCTTATCGTTTGGCAGCTAAATGTATTTGTAATTTTGCCGCAATTATATTAATTTATATTTTTGTTACTAAACGGGGAAAAACCATTTAATAAATGTTATTATATTGTAAATATTCTTTCTTGTAGGTAGGTAGGTACGATGGCTATCACTAACTTACAATAGAGACATTTTATGGTTCACACACACTTTAAGTGTCCTCCTCTTGGCTGCTTGTTCTGTTTTATTATATTCTCTGAGGAAAATAGTTTATTTTCAAATATATTTATACAAGTGGTTCTGTACAATGCGATCGCTGTTCATGCTTGACGAATTGCTGCACAGGTACCTACATTTATTTTTATTTAAATCTTACGGTAGTTATCACATACAATTCCAAGAAAAAATAAAGATAATAATGATGAATGAAAACGGAGATCTATTCAGTCAAAAACCTTTGATTTCAAAGTAACTCCTTTTTTTGAGTTGAGCAATCATCAAATAACTTCTCTCGCATAAGGGTGAGGAGCGAGAAGGCGTGTCAGTCTTTTACTAACTAACACCTATCTGTGTTCCTTCAGTTGCCCTGTGCGTTCCAGGGCTATGGTAACTCTTTGGAACATTCCCGCAGCCCGTACTTTCCTCCTCTGACCCTATAATGTAGAAACTAGTTAGTCCAAATAGACCTGATTTACCCTGAGTCAATACTGCTCCACGTAGTATTCTCTACGTGTATTTTCGCCAAACTGAATGTCTCTTAGACCGGATATTTTTGCAAATTCGACCTCCCACGTTTGGTATGCATTGGTTATTGCGAGCTGTCTGTTCCGATCTGTTTTATTTATATGTATGGTTCTACATATTGCTGATCTAGAAATAAGTTCAAACGTAAAACTGCCAGCAGCGCATTTTGCGCAAGATTTTAATGTTTGTTATAAGCGAAGTCAGACAGTAAACTGTCTGCAGAGACAACACTATCCGAGAACTACCGACCCTGCAAAATGTTTTTAAAACTCGCCATAACTTAATTATTCACCTTTTATACCTATTTAGTTGCACACGTTACGTTTATCACAGTTTCAGCTTAAAAAACTGGTCAAGTGCGACTCGGACTCGCGCACCGAGGGTTCCATACAAACTTACCTATGTAAATAGTTCAATTCCCAAATCGAGTTTCGAAGATTTTTCCGAATGGCAAAAGTTTTTTTTTGTGACGTAACTACTAAATTACAGTTTTCAAACTTTTTAATATACCTATTTAAGCAATGAAACCTTGCTTCAGGCCCAATTTCATGATTCTAGGTCAACGGGAAGTACCCTAAAGGTTCTGATCTTCTTGTCTTGAGTGTCAAAATATGGGCATAAATGGCGTTACCATTAGATTGCGTTGACTTAGAAGTATGATTTTTTTAAATTACTCCTTGGGGTAGCAGACCCGAGTATTTGATATTAATTTCAGCTTCATGTCTCTTCGCGTTCCTGAGAAAAAGGGTCTTGACAGACGGTCAACAAAGTATGGGTAGGGTTCCGTTTTTGCCGACTTAGGTACGGTACGGACCCTAAAAACCGATCCTGAACCGATGACCGAACTCTAAAAACTGATTTGGATACTAGCCGACTTGGCTTAACAACGTGGCTGGCCTAGCAATTAATTACTAATACCTAGTTGCACTTATCGAGCCCGTTACTGGCTGGTCAAACGATCCATGTCATGCCTTTGAATATGGCTAGTGAATGCACTTTCATTTAATTCATAATTAGCGCTACAACTATTCATTTGATAGTTGTTAATTTTCTAACCGTGTCATTTATTGGTTAAGTGCCCGGTTTAACCTTTCAAGTGGTAAGCTAACGTGTAGACTTTCCTCGTTAGTCAACCGACTTTATGGCTCAAAATATATTTGTGCCGATACAATATTTTAGTCAAGCTGAAAAATAATGTGCTTTCCACAACCAGACAGGTTTAAATTTTTTTACTGCTTGATTATAATTAGCCAAATAATTATTTCTCAAGGCACTCGAAAAGCCGCTCCTACCCTTACTGATATGTAGTGTTTTTGCACTAGTACTAAAAAGTATGGCGGTCATGCCCGCTACAATTTATTATATATTTATGTACCACCCTGGTCACCGGGCAACTTCCCACCAAGGCGCATGAAGAGAAAACTGTGAGCCATTTCAACAATAATTTGTTACTAAATGTTATGATTGTCTATGAAGTATTACTTATTAACAAGTGTGTTGAATAACATCGTTTGATAGACACCGTGGGCAATTGTCATTGCAGTTTCTCGCTTGAAAAACGAGATCGACTTCGGTTCTGGCGTGAATTGCGCCTTGGCACTTGCATCAAAATAAACTCCGTGTTACTTACAAGAAAATTATTTAGGTCCCTATTTACAGGCAGTACAGCGGCATAACTGAATACCTTAAGTACGACAACAGTAACCATATATTGGTTGTAACCACAATTATGGTTTACTTCGTTAATATAGCATTACAGAGCCAATATCTTTATGTTGCCATGTATTGTGGTCAGTTTAGGTACCTATCCTTCAGTGAGAAGAGGACAAACCGAACATGGTATTTACGTTATTGACTAATAAAGTACGTAATTAGGTAATATGACTCCTTTCTATGTTTATGGGTAAAATTAGATACTTACACAAACAAAGGGAAACAAACCGTCCGTAACCATAAAAAAAAAATGGCCAAGAGCAAGTCGGACTCGCACACGAAGGGTTCCGTACTACAATACTAAAATCGAGCAAAAAGACATAGTTAAAATAACGTTTATTGTATGGGTAGGTACCCCCTTTAATTTTAACTTTAATTTAATTATTTTAATTATTAATTTATTGTAGCGGCAATAGCAATAGGTGCCCATTCTGTTTAATTTCAACTCTCTACCTCTTATGGTTTATTAGATACAGCCTGCTGACAGACTGACAGACAGCGGAGGCGTAGTAATAGGGTCCTGTTGGCATCCATCTGTTACGGAACCCTAAAAAACATAATTTGTTAACGTTCTTTTTGATTTTAATTTCCTTATTCAATTCATCATGACACTTCAGAGTTGAGCTAATTACCAGTGCAGCAAAGTTTTTTTCGAGGTAATCGTTTTACCAGACATAATATCTGATTGCCTGGAGCTGTTAGTAATTTTTTAAGCATTGCACACGCAGTAGCCAAGCATTGGGACCGCGTTATGAAACAGCGTGATATTTCGAGGTGTATTGCATTTAAAAGAATGTTCGAGTATACTGCAATTATAACTTCTCTCTGTAATTTCTATACCGATGCGGTCTAACTGGATTCCATAAGTGCAACAACGTTATCTATTTTCTGTATACTTACTATTTTTAGACCAGTTCTACTCATCCAGTACCTACAAAGCCAAAGCTTTTCTTGTTTATTAGTAAACTAGCGACCCATCCTGGCTTCGCACAGGTGCAATGCTGATGCTAAATATCTAAATACATTTATTACAGAATGTCTTTAACCTTTTGAGTGCGTAATTAGAGACACAATAGAAAGACAATGGCGCGTTAACGCCGGCGTTAATGCGGGGATCAACAGCTTAAATACAACGTTCACAGCTTTTTTGTCATTAGACAACACAAAAATTATTTCTTTAGATATTACTCTTGAAAGAGCGACATGTAGGTAATTGAAAATGTGAAAAACACTCGACGCTCAAATCTAACCCTGCAACGTTGAAAGTCGAAAGTTGAAAGACATATTTTGTAATGACCATTATTAAATCGCAGCGTCAAGCTGCGATTTATTAATGGTCATTGCAAAATATTATCTTTACCGGAAATTGTAGGCGTTTAAATGCTATGTCTCTGCATTATATCCACGAAAATATTAATCTAAATTACATGCTGTAAAGGGCCATATTGATCTATATTAAATGCACAATGTATTTAAGTTAATTGGATAAGGATTAATGTTGTATTGTTTAAAATCACTTCGTAAATAAGCCATATACTTACTTAATATCTCGTAAGAGATAGACATCTATCGTCACAGACTTTTTTGTAGACCTTTTTAACTCGTATCATCCCAACCATAGTAAAACAAATCCAATTTTTATGAAAATCGGATCAGGGCACGTTTATAGATGTATAATGAGACCTGCGTATCAAAAAAATATATATCTCATTTAGATTTTTAGTTTCTTAACCGTTCCAATAATGGAACACTAGGATTATACATGCATGTAAGATACTTTTAGTGACTATGGATTCCGTTTGGAAATAAAACTATTCTATTCACCTTTTTTATTTATTAAATCTTATAATTATTATATAAAAAAATATTATTAGGTATGTTATTTAGTATGAAAAATAATAGAACATTTGCTATGTAAGGCAACATTACATTTGATACACTTCATAGTTGTATTTTTGTGGCATAAACCACATCGAGTTTGGTTATTTTTTTTGTCAATCAGATGTCCTTTACCATCTAATCTAATAGCATCAGGTACACGTTTTATTACTGCTAGTGAAGATTTAGGATTTGATATGGTTGAAGTACTAGGGGCTGAATTTTTCATTAGAAAATATGTACAAACAATATCCCTCGTAAACGATAAAAGATCATGTGGCGTACCGTTACTTTTCTTTGCAGCTGGAGATATTTTGTACAGCTGAAAAGCGTTATTGACTGCAACATTTAGTGGAAACATAAGTAACTGCCAGTACCATCTCTTCAGCCGAATCGCGATTCGATAACAACCCACATTTTGATCAAGTCGGTCCACGCCGCCCATAAATTTATTATAGTTTACAAAGCAACGAGGTTGGTCAACATCCTTCATCTGTTTATCACAGTATCGTTTGACTTTGCTTATGGGTTCTGAACCACATTGAGTCGACGCCACTGTGACAATGTTATTGTCGTTATATCTAACAAGAGTGATATTAGATAGTGTATCAGTACATTGGTGATGAGACCCTCTACTTGTTTTTTTCATTTCTTTCGGATCTTTTAGAGGTGCTTTCTCAGTTCGGTTAGCTCGTATAGTCCCCGTTCCATCGTGACCCATTTTTTGAAGCTCTTCAAGCAGCGGTAATGATGTAAAAAAATTATCGAAATAAAAACTGTAGCTACCTTGCGGCAGCTTTGATATTAGATCCAGAACAACTGAGGCACCAACACCTAACTCAGGGTGGGTATTTCCGGTACTAGCTCCCTGATAAAGCTCACCATAAATCAAATAGCCAAGTCGCGTACAAATTGACCAACTTTTGTATCCAAATCTGATTGGCTTTCCATGGATATGCTGCTTAGTGCCATGTTTCCCATAATAGGGAATCATAGATTCGTCAATGCTCAAATTTTTATCTCCAGGATAATACTTTACCCATCTTGCATTGAGCAATTTCCATAGAGGGCGTACTTTAGCGAACTTATCATTGGGGTCAAGATTATTATTGTCGGCAACATGGAAATAATGCAACAAATCTTCAAATCGATTTCTCGACATAAGAGCTGCCACTGTTGGAAAACTGCAATCAACTCTCTGTTCCCAATACATTCTGTATCTCGATACGCTGTTGTATCCCGACAATAATAAGATGGCAATAAAATGTTTGATATCCGTCGTAGTAACCCGAAAAGCATGTTTACCCTTCTGAATCGCATTTTTTTCTGTTTCTGAGCGCAGTAATTCGAACACTTCTTCATCAAAAAATAGTTCAAAAAACTGAACAGGGTTTTCCAGGTTTTCCAAGAAATCCGGTTCACAGTACTCCTTCTCAGCCTTTTCTAGAATATCTACAAACCTCCACTTTCTTGTGACTTCAACACGTCTTCTTTTTGGCGGTGGCTGTGTCACCGTCGACGAGGACATGGGCTGTGGAGGCCGCGACACTGACGATGTGGAAGGTATTGAGTGCACTTGTTCTTCATCTCCAACGAGCTCATTTACTATCCTAGACTCAGGTTGAGAAGATCTGGTGACCCGGAGTTCAGCTTCTGCAAGTAACTGATGTCTTGACAAATTATTTATACTTGCAAACTCTTCGTCACCACTGTCTTCGTCGCTATTTTGCCAGTTATCAGGAGGTGTGATGAAAATATCAGCCGCGAACACGTCGTCATCTTCTTCCAAGTGCGAGATTATCTGATTCACATTCAGTCTGCAATAAAATAATATCATAATTACGAGTCAATACTGATAAAATAAAAATCCTAATGTATAAAAATTACATGTGCGTATGTTCCTACTGCTCCAATAATGGAACAGTACATAAAACTTACATTTACCCACAAATTAGCAATGTTTTTTCTAAAATCGTATAATGACATGAATAACAATATTATTACATATGTATAAACCCTAAATTGTCAATAGTATAATATAAAACATCATAATTACTTACGTTTTCCTGTTCGCCATAATTTTCACTAAAAACTTCAAAAAAAAAAAATTTTTTCTAGAAAGAAAAAACCGCGCGAAGTGAAATGACATTTATTGAACTGACGGCTTGAAATATTAGTAATACCAACATAAAAACATTAATTTAAAAATGCGTTCAAAAATTATAATAAAAAAATAAAAAAGTAACCGTTTGAAAAATGGAACACTGGGATGTTATGAGTTAAGTTGTAAATTATTTTGATCTATCTCGTAAGGTTCAGCCATCGAGCGTTTGCAATGTTAGCGCAAAAAATGTGTTTATTTACAACATCGCATACATCATTCATGTATTATACGTTACCTTTCTCTTGGATCACTCTATCTATTAAAAAAAAAACCGCATCAAAATCCGTTGCGTAGTTTTTAAGATCTAAGCATACATAGGGACAGACAGACAGCGGGCAGCGACTTTTGTTTTATAGTAGTAATGATATAAAGACTCGACATACATGCACACATACCTACGTAGCCACGATGCCACAGACCTACGTAAAGATTAATGTGAATCACAATGTTCGTACATAATATATTACGTGTAAATGTTCATAGCAGTTTATTAAACTGTTGATCCCCGCATTAACGCCGGCGTTCACGCGCCATTGTCTTTCTATTGTGTCTCTAATGAGGGTACTCAAAAGGTAATCGTTACATACTGAAACTGCATATTATTATATTTTGCCTGATGCTTCATAAGTACATGGAAAGCAAATACTATACCTACTGTAAGAAGATCTTACATTATCAAATCATTCATAGTCGAGCTGGTTAGTAATAGTGCCTACCTACTTTGAAATCTCGGTACAGCCTGCATTGTAATTAGAGATACAATAGAAAGACAATGAGATAGCGAACGCCGGCGTTCGCTCGCTCATTGTCTTTCTATTGTCTCTAATTACGCTCCTCAAAAGGTTAATGAATTAAATATTACCAGTGGGTAAACCCATCACATTTAAACTGACTAACTACTAAAAAAAAAGTAAAAGTCTGACACTCCCTTTCGCTCCACCCAGAGTGGGAGAAAGTATTAATTAGATGATTTGACTTTCGTACCATAGTACTTACTATCCGTTCCTTGACAAAAACTTGCAGCATTGGTCTACTCAAGTTTTTTGTAATGCATTTTAATCTTTGGCAAACTTGTCGTTGCATTAATATCAATCAAGCTATCTCCAACTCATATTTAAAATGGCAATGTTTTTTTTTTATAACAATAAGAATACACACATGTATGAATGTTATCAACGATTCGTGTCCTGTCTCGTATTGTAATAAAGTAATAAACATATTGATGAGCTGACAATCTGTCGTCTCGTTGTCTGCAACGTTGGCCCCACGACAATTTTAGCACTTACTCTGATTGTGTGTTCAATCTCTTCTCTTAATAAAAATGAATCATGAATTTGAATTGTAATACGAATAAAAATAGGGAATAACATAAGGGTACAATTTGAATGTTCACCAAAATAGCTGCATTTCTACAATACTTCATGAAACACAATTTGGAAACAAAAAAACAAATTCTAAATAAATAAAACATGAGCAGGGAAAAACCTATAAATATCTTGAATCGCTAACTAAAAAAGGTTTTTGATGCTAATGCCTTCTTCTTTTTAGAAATTGCCTTTGCCCTTCAATGTCACAGTTACAGGTTAACATTATTTTGCAGAAAAATCTGTCTTGCACTAACTATGATGATATCAAAATGTGTAGTCGTCTTCTCTACTCTCTACAAAAATTACTCTAGACAACAAGATGCATAACCATAAATATCCGTAACCGATTTTAAAAACATTTGATAGACTAAAAAAAAAGTCTAAATTATAAGACGATATCTATCTAGCATAAGCTGTTGTTTACTTATTTTTTTTAAACAAATGACAGACTATTAAGGACTTCCTTTTGTTCGCACCACATCCTTTAAACGTATCTTTCTTCCTTACATACGATGCATAACAAACGATCTTTATTTTCAGGTAAAATTCAGCACAACAATCTTCCGCAATAGTTGTAGAAAAGTGCAACGGAATCGGATTTGAATGCCTATTGTGACGTAAACACGCCAAAACAATAGTTTTGTTATGGAGATACGGCGCCATATTGCGTGAACTGAAGTCGAGATGTGGTCGGTGCTAATCGTGCTGTTTGCGCTCGTGAGCATTAATTTTGCGCTGCTGGAAGGCCCCAATGTCTGTACAAGACAAGAAGCGTGAGTATAGATATCTATATCATCTCCTTTTTGATCCACTGAAATCTGTCATTTTAACACAAAAACCTATATTGTTTTCAAAAGTGCAGTGTAAAAATGTAGGTTCTAGACTACTCACCTCTCCTGGATATGTTAGCTGCATTTATTTTACACATTGTCATACACTGGCCTTCCTTGTTCTCTGGGCTGCGGGATTATTCGAAAAAGTCACCGCGGCCCAGGGGGGCTATTGGCTAACTTTTCAATAACAGTTGACAACTAGCATTCGTTGCACACTAAACTTAGTTGTCAACTGACAATTTCATAAAATTGGTATTACGTATCATACAAGTAACTAACAAACTACGGTGGAAATGTGGTGAATTATAAAAATTTACGGTGCCTATTGTGACCACTCTAAAATTTTATCGACTATTATACAGCTTCAAAAGCTTACACAATCACAATTTTAAAAGTATCGATACAATAACATCTGTCAAAACGTGTTACGGTGGCTATCAAAGGCACCAGTAGCTAATGACGTCACTGCAGTTGGTCACTGAAGATAGGCAATACGAAACTAGCTGTTTGACAGTTCAATGATGCACATTGTTAACAAGTGATCATCACTTGAACTGTCAACAGAGTTACGCAATAGCCCCGCAGGAACGCAAAGGGCAACTGATGGAATACCAGTAACAGTTAGTAAAAGTCTAACCCTCATCTCACCCCACCCGGAGCAGGAGCAGTTATTTTATGACTTACCAACCTCAAAAGCCTTGGCTTGCGTAACCATGATATTCAGCAGTAATGTAGCTTTTTATCAGTGAAAGAATTTTCGTCATCCGATCAATATTGTTCTTGAAATTACCTTTTGCAATCATATTACAAACAATTCTTCCTCATAATTTTATAACTTTGGTTTACTGATTCTGCTTACCTTTTGAAAGGTAATGGTTCAAGTAAAAGTTGCAAATCACAGTTTCACGGTCGGGTATCATGAATTTGGGGGCATAAAATCTCGGATGATCCTCTTCAGAATTTGTGAGGGCTCTGGCTTTGAAAAACCCTGATTATTTCTCAGTATGAAAATAGTATTGCTTTCTTTAAACGCTTTTTCATTTTAATAATATTATACATAGAATATGAGACACTCGATGGTATTAATTTAATAGAGAAGTTCTTATTTTCTTATTATTTGAGAATTGAAAAAATCAGTAACACAACATAAGTTTAGTAGTGGCCTCATCATTTGTTCCGAAATACAATATGTACGTACATACAGCACATAGTATGTTATGAAATACATATTTATGAATGAAAATCCTGTACATTTTGTTTGAGGAAGTTGGATCAATTGAGGAACGTAATACGCTTCAATTGGGTAGGTCAGGTTTGCTTCCCTGGGTCATGTAATAGGCTACTGGGTCACACGAATTTGAACATTTTGAACATGCTAGTAGCACAAGTGTTTAAACTGTAGCTTTGTAGACTAAATATTTTATAGGCATGATGGTTTTCCTGTGTGCAGCTATTAGCTTTTCATTATTCGTAAGTGCTACTTCTGTGATTCATAAGTTTCAGTTCATAGTACGTCAGACAATATGAGCTAATGAACACACATACAGTAAGTAATTAATACAAATCAATGAACGAGAAGCACAATAATCCTGTCTAAAAACGTATTATTTTGAACCAACACTTTCATTAAATATTCAAATATGGATCCAATTAATTTACTTTAATTTACCAAAATATTTATAGATAGATATACTCTATTCTATATTTTATTCAACTAATAATCATATTTTTATGTTAAAAACAATCATCAACTTGGCTGTCGACTGAGCAAATTGTAGAGCCAATCTAAATTCATTGTTTGGTTTCCGTTTTCCTACTGATTGCTAGTTTTTATCAACAAAATGGTAATAGTGCATTTTATTGTTCAATTAGTCGATTGTAAAGTTAATGAATTAAGTTAATATTGTTGGGCCAGATTGAAATATTTTATCAAGATAATTGAAACTTGATAAATAAAGCTGTGTTTTTAAATATTAGGAGGTAAAATAGTAGATAATTAATTAAACCTGTTCGCTGATTTTAAATTATTTAATGGCCGAAACTACGTAGTAGTTGTTTTGTAAATTCAATCAGCAAATGTAAAAAAATATACGAGAAAGATTTAACTTTGTTAGTGGTAATTGTTTAATATCTGAGGGGTAATATTCGTATGTTTACTGTTTAGGAACGATCGCATTCGCATAACAATCGCAATCTTTTAATAATTTTGACAAATGCTTGACATTAATTAAGACAGAGGTGACATTGGAACTTGAATTTGTACGATTTTAAGTACGAAAAAATGGAGTTCTATAAAGGGAAACAACCGTATCTGCAGTACAGTACTTTTGGCTTAGTCGTTCAGCCTGTAGGTATAATAATGACCCGCATTACATCGTTTTATTGTTTAACACTTAGAACAGCAGCCGCAAACCGCAAATCAATGATAAAAGTGTGCATCATACTAATTTATGGCTAATAATGCAATTAATAAATAAACAGGGAAAACTTAACTTTAGTTAACTTTAGTTTAAACTTTAGTTTTCCTTATGTATTAATTTTTTATGTCGATAGCGCACTATTGTTGCTGTATATTTGATTTTGTTGTACAATCGTTTTCACCAATGTATTGTAGTTATTTGGTAGAAGTATAGTGTCAGGTTTGACGCTGAGTCACGCTGACTATTAAAAACCGGCCAAGTGCGAGTCGGAAGGGTTCCGTACTGTCCGTAAAAAAACGGCAAAAAAATCACGTTTGTTGTATGGGAGCCCCCCTAATTAATTATTTTATACTGTTTTTAGTTTTTTTGTTGTTGTAATGGCAACAGAAATACATCATCTGTGAAAATTTCAATTGTCTAACTGTCACGGTTCATGAGATACAGCCTGGTGACATACGGACAGACAGACGGACAGACAGACGGACAGCGGAGTCTTAGTAATAGGGTCCTGTTTTACCCTTTGGGTACGGAACCCTAAAAATCACTATAAAATATTATAGTGCGTGCTAGAACTGTACTTTTTTTGAGTCTGTACGCAACTATTGGTCATAAACTCATAATCTACATGCAAAGCAAAATTCTTAGAAAATGAAATGATGGAGCTGTTTGCATGTCACGTACCTGTATGTATTTGCATAATAATGTATTTAAGAAAAGAATTTCTTACCGTTTTATGTCCTTTGTTACCAGAGGGTTCGATGCAATGAGGGCTTGTTTATTATTTACTTTCGAATGCTGGGGCGACTGATTGTCGCTGATCAGTGTCGTTACTCATCGGGTCAGTTAACTTTATCGAGTTTTCCGTCCCGAGCCCTGTTACGTCCACTTGTTGACGATGTGAACATAACAGTTCAATGTTACTATTATCGATATCCGTTGGTGCACATGCGTTATCAGTTGATAGTGAACCTTAAGACTTTGCAATGTTCTGTTTTCTCTATATCTCACCTTTGTCTCATTACTTATCTGTGAAAGTAGCTATTGATTCTGATAACACATATCGCCTTTCGACTTATCGACAGATGAGATATAAAGGTAGGTAGGTAACACGGCTGCACGCACCGGAAACAATTTGCCTGTCATTATATTATTGTGACACTTGTGAGAAATAAATTACGTCACTTTATGTACCTAAATAACATTAAATATGCCACCGTCCCCACGTGACACTGGCAGAATAGCCGCAACCGGCTCAATTGCCAAAACAAAAAAAAAAAAAAAAAAAACATTAATTATATTTTTCCAGATACACAACAACGATACGGGTATCTGAGAAACAGCCATACCAGGTGAAGGAGTACACATGGTGCTTTAATGTACCACCTAAATGTTCGAAATACAAGATTAAGTTTCGGGAGGTGTTCAAGACTCAGACGTTGCTGAAACATAGGCCCGTTGAGGAGTGCTGTGCGGGGTACGCTCCTGATTCGCGAGGGGAGCAGTGTGTTCCGGTGTGTGTCGAGTCCTGTGTCCACGGCAAGTGCGTGGCTCCCAATTCATGCGCCTGCGCACACGGCTACGGAGGCCCCGCCTGCGACATATGTAAGCTACGTTTTATATAGAAACTTTCAATAGCGTGACGAGTTCCCCGTACTACTACGGTTATGAATAATGCTGCAAACAGGATGTTGCTAATGTATTGTTGCTGTCACATATGGTTCACATGGATATATAAGCCGTTAATTAACGAATACTATGTTTTCAGTTTTAATCAGGAACTATCTATATTTCCCTTTGAGTTCTGTCTCTATTACATGAATCACTAAATGACACTTGGTATTAAGATCAATGTATGCTACGATGTACATATAAAACTGAATTGACTGAATCTTCTTTAGACATTTGAGCCACTGGAGCATTGTATCCAGTAAGCTCAAATGACTTTCTCAGACACAGCAATTTAGTTTATCTGAGTAAGAAACGAAATTTTAATAGCGTGAATCAAAAAGTCATTCGATTGGAACCGCTGTAAATTTTATACACTGTAAAATTAAATTGTACAGTTCGTTTTTTATAGACGGATGAAGTTTTAATGAAGAGTGGAATATTTTGTCTGGAAAAGTTATTCGAAAACCGGCGATATGCTCTAAATCGCTCATTTCAAAAACAATGCTTCGGTTTGTTAGCGATATAGGTCTTTTTAGCGTACCTAAAAAGTGAACTGTGGACTATGGGCACAGTTTGTCAGAAAACGTGGCTATTATAGTAGCTGTCAAGACAAAGATTATTTATAAGTCATCGATAGTTCACGGTCATGCGACAGCGGAAAGTATGAATCATGTAAAAAATCTTAGCAACAAAAAGCCAGTATGTACTTAACTACCTATTTTAAAGTAAATACTGTTTTGGTAACAAAGCATGTAGCGGAAACAATTGAAGTTTACAAGGACTGCATTGTCTTCTGATGTTTGTTTTAAAGTTATTTGGTTAAATAAATCAAAGTTTACACTGAAATAATGAATAGATATCGGCCCATCCAGGTATTGTGATATTGGCTGCTTGATTGTTTGAAAGAGTCACTGTGGTCAGTAAAAGTTGACACTCCCTCTCGCTCCAAGCGGGAGAAGTTATTTGATGATTTTCCACTGAATAAAAAGGTTATACATATAAGAGATATTCCCTCTCCTAGAGAGGAGGCCTGAGTCCCAACAGTGGGAACATTATAAGGCCGACTATGCTATATGCTACATATAAGAGATATCTTCAACCTGCGATACAACTACTGGTCTATTTCGTAGAAGAACGGGCCAATAATTTTGACTGAAGTTACAGTCACTTGATGTTCCTCATTAACTTTTTCAGATTGAACCGTTTCAACACAAAACGCACAACTCTTGCCCAAGCTTACTTCCTACTGTCTTGCTTAGCCAGACAGTAATACAAATTCAATGTTTCTTTTGCAGCATGCCCCGTCGGAAAATGGGGACGAAACTGTCAGAACGAATGCACTTGTATGAACGGCGGTACATGCGAGCCTTTGACCGGCAATTGCGCTTGCACGGCCGGCTGGCGAGGAGATGCGTGCGAGCGGGCTTGCGCGCCCCCTACCTACGGAGACAACTGTGACGAAATCTGCCAGTGCAAGAATAACGGGACCTGTGACCCTGCTACTGGAGCTTGTAACTGTCCGCAAGGATTCACTGGACCTCTGTACGTACATACATACACACTTTACGTACAGTCAGACATACAGTCTTTATGCCATGCCTGCCAGGGCTACGGGATTATTCGAAAGAGTTACTGCTAGGGTTGCCAACCGTACTCTAAAATAGAGTACCTACTTATTGTATTTCATGTAGGTGTACTCTATAATCTATAACTCTGATAGAGGTTGCAAAAATACTCTTTTTTTACACAGCGTTCACTAAACTAGTGCCAGTCACACATATATGATGCATACCCATTATTTATTGTAACCAAAAAAAGTCAACTATTTTCGTGAATGTGAAGTGGTGGGAAGAGAGGAACAGGACTTCATTGACACGATTAAAACGTCGGGCGTTCCGATTGGTCTGCTCTGAGCTTTGCGCGTTTGACGTTTTTTGAGCGTTTGGCTCTCTGATTGGTTAAGACCAATCAGAGAGCCAAATGCGGTAAACGTTTCGATCGTGTTAACGTAAAATCGCACTGAGCGCACAGAATAAATTGAGGTTTACACATCAATGCGATCGAGTTCGTTTAAAAACTTACACTAAAGTCGCCGTTACAACCAACTTACTCACCTATATTCCAATAGCTTTACCTTTGTAAGCGTATGACTGTTTTCGAAGTACACTGAATATAAATCGCTGAATAATCTCTTCCTCATTTATTAATGACGAGCAGAGAGAGCAGTTTTTCGTGAAAATTTTACTGATTTTATCAAAATAACATATTTATCATTATTGCTTTCCTAAATTTGTTTCTCTTATTTACTCATCGTTAATAGCGATAAGAAATGTCTGCGAAGCTTTTAACAAACATACAGTTCAGTAGCCAATATTTATGCATGATGTATAATGAAACTGTATCCCTAATGTTTATAGTTCTGGCTACAAATTTGCATCGTATTACACCACGTGGGGGATATTTAGATAACATCCGGCGATATTTAACAAACTATTGCGTAGGCATCATATTAAGGATCTCTCTTATCTTTTTTTCAGATGTGAAGAAGAATGTCCTCAGGATGAACCTTGCCCTCAAAGGTGTCGTTGCCAAAATGGCGGAAAATGTACTTTTATATCAACTTGTGACTGCCCATCAGGTTGGACTGGAGAAGTTTGCGCAAACAAGTACGTAAAAATTAATTCCTATAAAAATAAACATCTCCAGCTGGTCATGTCCAAGTCTTTGACATTCCTAACGTCTCCTCTTTATGTTTAGATGTCCAGCGGGAAGATGGGGTCCGAAATGTGAGAAGACATGTGAATGTGCGAACGGAGCTGGCTGTCATCATGTGACTGGCCGATGTCAGTGCGAAGCTGGCTTTACTGGAGAAAAGGTACCTAATCGACTGGTTCACCACAAAATAAACGCCCCTTCCCATCCGTACCCGTAGGTGACAAAATACCGTTTTTGTCACATTTGGTATCTCAATAAGCCTTTTGTAGGGCAATGGTGTCAAAACATGATTGTTTACTTCCTAGGCACATTTTTGATTCACTAATATTTAAGCGATATTTTATTTCAGTGCCTTGAAATCTGCCCCGTCGGTACTTGGGGCGTGGACTGTTCTCGCAAATGTAACTGCGAGCACAACGGCGAATGTTCGGCTAAGGATGGCTCGTGTACGTGCAAGCCTGGATGGACGGGTGACCAGTGCCAGAAACGAGCCTGTCCGCCGAACAAGTGGAGTGCCAACTGCGACCGTGACTGCGAGTGCGACCCTAACACTACTGACATGTAATTGTTATTTCATATCCATTTACTACTTACTTCTCACAGTGTCTTTGCACTTGTGTTAGACGAAAGTCATCCCTCGGAACATACGATCTACATTCAAATTCAAGTCACGGTCTACCCGTGTACCAAGTTTCTTTAGACTTCGGCCACCCGTTTTGGTGTAATTGATTAACGAACATCTCAACATAGAACCATAAAGGCTTTTATAATATTAGATAGTACAAGATAGTAGGACCCGGTAGATGGTAGAATGCATTCTCTACTTTCTCCCATTGTAGGACAAAGATCGCCCTGCCTATATTATCCACGCAATGCTATTGACTGCAATGCAACTAGTTCTTTTTCTTTTTTTTTGTTCAGTAATTTGATTGCATCAAATATTATGTATTAATAACGTGATAGCACTTCACTTGGAGTGTTTGAACAAATCTTTAATATTTCACTTAATGAGATAAACCTTATTTGAAAGTAGATAAGGTATAATTATGTATTTGTGTAGTAACCAAATAACGTCAATATTTGGAAAATTACTTATACTGAAGTACCAGCATGATACGGGTTTTTTTATATATCAATGCATGATACCCATGTTAATGTGCAAGTGAATTAACTGATTATTGCTATTTTGCGTTTTTGTTGGAAAAGATAAGACTCATTGAAAACTGTTGCCCATGGTTGGGTATATTTCTGATAACAAATGTACCTAAATACGTAGGATGTCATGGGTTTCGAGTAATCACTTCTTTTGTATTATTTACGAGTTAAATTCAATGTTTATTACATTACAAGGTCACTTTCCTGTAACAGTTAAATAGTTTAAACTTTAGTGAAGGCTACATTTACTTACTAGGAGCATTAGGACTGGTCATCTCTTGACTGCCAGTAACTTATTTTAATTTCTATATTTTGAATTGTTTTTTATTTTATTTTATTTATTTATATTGTTCTTACTTAATAGAAGCGACAAGAAATATGTAACCGGAATATTTGTAATATGTAATATAATTTAAAATATTGTCCTTAGAGTTTCTTGCACATTCTTCTCCATAGAGGTCTAAACTTTACAATCTGCATTAGCACAATTTTTCTGAATGACTGATTTCTTGACAGTTAAAAAGTTACAAAGTACCTGTAAATGGTTTATTTGAAATAAATGTTTTGATGGGTTGAGCAATCGTGTTATTTGTTTCGCAGGTGCGATCCCTGGACAGGTGCTTGTGAATGCTCCGCGGGCTGGGCCGGTGAATCCTGCGAGCGGCAATGTCCACTACTGACGTACGGCAAGGGCTGCCGATCTACATGTCGATGCGAGAATAGCGGACTGTGCTCGCCTGTCAATGGTCATTATACAAACTATTATATAATAACTCTTATAGTATATCTAGCGTGTACTGACTCACTTCTAGGGAAAGACCTATATTTCATCCATCATCATCATCATCATTTCAGCCGAAAGACGTGCATTGCTGGACATAGGACTCCCCCAAGTGTCGCCACAATGAACGGTACTGTGCGTCTCGCATCCATCGGACTCCCGCAACCGGATTCATCCATAGTTCTAGCCAATCCAATATTATATGTTAGAAAGTGTCCGTCGTAGTCGACCACTTTCAACCTTATTGATCCTTATCAATAATAATATAAACCCTTGCTTAAGGGCGAAAAATCGATATTCTCTTGTCCGTAATCTTAGCTGTTTTATTTGCCAATCGTACTGCACGACAGTACCAAACGAACTAGCAATAACCGCTATTTCTATGACGATAGGAATATACTGTACATAGATAGTGGTGTTTACTTAACTAACTTAACCACGTAGTGTAACTGTAACTGTAGTAACTTTAAGTGTAAGCATACGGTTGAGGTGTGCCCCGCTTGGGCCGAGCACCGCCGTGTCCTCGTGGAGGCAATTGGCGGCAGCGACCTTTCGCGTCGGGCCCTGGTTCAGGCCATGGTCCGAAGCGAGGAGGAATGGCAGGCGGTCGCCTTCTGCGAAGCAGTAATGCTGGCGAAGGAGGAGGCTGCACGCGTGAGGGAACGAAGGTCCTCACGCCCTAGCCGCCGTAATTCCGACCCCGACTACCGGCCACGGTAGACGCGGGCTTGCGGACGTCGAGCACTGGGTAACTCGCCGTCCGGCTGTTCGTTAATTAACCGGACCGAGCCCAGTCGTCAACAGCGCGTAGTGATCCTCGCGCTCCTCAAAGAGATGTCAGCAAACCGTAGGGGCCCAGTAGGGCCAATGCCCAGTAGCTAGGACCCGTAGTCCTAGAACGCAAGGGGTAATTGAAGGATACAGGTGTGGTTTTAGTCAGTAAAAGTCTGACACGCCCTCCCGCTCCACCCAGAGCGCGAGAAGTCATTTTGATGATTTAGGTACAGTTACACTACTATCGTGAAAAAGATAGATTAAAATTATATAAATAAATGTTAAATACCTTATTATATAGTTATATCATTACTATTGTAACGGTGTAAATATCTGCGCAGGATCATGTCTATGCGCGCCAGGCTACCGCGGTATCCGCTGCGAGGAGACGTGCCCGTACCCGTACTACGGCGACAACTGCTCCGACACTTGCGACTGTCACAACAACGCGACGTGTTCCCCTGAGACTGGACTCTGTGACTGCAAACCTGGGCAAGTATTCCAGAATTGTCGAAATACGCTTCTGTCACATTTTTTTTTCTACTAATCGATTGTCTATAGAAAAGAATTTTCCCATTTACACCTATGCTCAATATTTAACTCTGCTTAGCTAAGAAATATTTTTATCTCAAGCTGTGTTTATTAGGAATAATAAAATTTATAAGTTGTAATATTTAAATTTATTGTGAAAGAGATGATAGCGCAGTAACCCATTGATATATATAATTAATCTTATTTTATACATTGCGTCACTTGACACGTGCTTTTGTTTTGATAAAGTTATTATGTGTCACTAAATTGAAATATACGATAACCCTAGAACGTACTGATTCACATTATTACACGATTTTTTTTCCCATAAAATTATATATTATACTAGCACTGCTATCCCTTGCAGTTTGACTCGCGTCTTTGGTTACTGCTCCTCTCCCAAGGGTCGTACCGTTATGTTATATAGCCTTCCTCAACAAATGGGCTATCCAACACTTTAAGAATTTTTCAATTCGACCGATATTTCTTGAGATTTGGGCGTTTAAACTAACAAACTCTTCTGCTGTATAATAATAGTATAGACAGATTCTGCCAGCACCTTCGTTCTCGTGAAAGTCGAAAACAATCCTAAGAAAACGTACTTTCGAGATGAAAGTATATGTTCTTCTCAAAGGTCCAATCTATCATATCTTTTACAATCTATACAAATAACATCAACATTGATTAAGCGGTTTAGGCGTAAAATTGTAACAAAGACAGACAAAAAGAGTTACTTTCGCCATCTACATTTTCAACTTGAAGCAACTCACGACACAGCTACTTACAACGTAAATGTTTTTGTTTAGTAATTTTCTTTTTATGCTGCAGGTTTGAAGGTCTCAAATGCGATCGACCATGCAACGGCAAAACGTTTGGATTAAACTGTCGGCAGGAATGTAACTGTGAAAATGATGCTCCCTGCAATCCTACTAATGGTACGTATAATAGTGATGTACGGAATCACTTTTCAGAATTAGAACCATTTTTTTTTGTGAACAAACATTTATAACACTGTGGTGTTATAAATGTTTGTTTCTTTTTGTTTTAAATTTTTCATCTAAATGCCTAAATTAATCAACAGTTGGACTCGCACCTTAGCCGCGTGGTCAGAGAACCCTTCCCTTTTTAGAAACATTTTAGCTTCAAAAATATCTGCCCTGTATTGCTTATTTTAAACCCTCAGTTTGACAATAATTTGCAAACCCACGCTTTGTCCTTCCATTATTCGCAATGTTACCTGCCCACTGTAATTTATGTTTCCAATTATTCAGGTAATGATTCAAGATTTATTTATTTATTTATTCAAGAACAATTAAAATTGTACGGGAAACTAATATGACTTAAATTACAATAAAAGGATTAGTCAAAAAAATAATAATGTTAAAAAGATCTGATTTACACCATTAATAAAACTACATAACATAAAAAAAGAAAAACGAAAATAAAAATAAAAATGATACATTAGTTCTTCTGCCCCCTCTTCATTTCTTGTTCGATCTAAGTATAGCCCTCTCCATCACCTTTTGGGTGATTTTCAGTATACTGATGAAATCTGTGTGGCAACCCATTAGCGCCACCTCCACGAGCGCACACGTCGAAGAAGTGACTTTGAATAGCAAAATGTCATAGGCTCGCTCAACTCGTGCCGCGTCACATTACGCAGCGTGTCACATCACAAACCACTAGCAGCGAATTCATGGCAAGACGCGCCTTATTCGCAATACACTCGCTGCAAAACTTTTTCAACAATACAACTGTGACGTAGCGGTGTGTAGCGATCCGTGACAATACGCAAGTGGAAATATAATCAACTCACAGAGATTACCCCATGATAGCAGAGCGGACTCGTGGCGGCTCTTAGAGGTGGCGCATTCGGGAAGGCCTCGGCCTTGAAGTTTACTTAATTCAGATGAAATGAGTATGGTTGCTGATAATAATAAACAATGTATATTTTGCGTATCAGGCGAGTGCGTGTGCGGCGCGGGCTACACGGGGCCGCGCTGCTCGCGGCGCTGCCCGGCGGGCTACTTCGGCCACGCGTGCGCGCACCGCTGCAACTGCTCCGACTACGCGCGCGGCTGCCATCACGTAACCGGCCAGTGCATCTGTGAGAGCTCCTGGAGAGGTGAGACATCACTTAGTATCTACACGGGGCCGCGCTGCTCGCGGCGCTGCCCGGCGGGCTACTTCGGCCACGCGTGCGCGCACCGCTGCAACTGCTCCGACTACGCGCGCGGCTGCCATCACGTAACCGGCCAGTGCATCTGTGAGAGCTCCTGGAGAGGTGAGACATCACTTAGTATCTACACGGGGCCGCGCTGCTCGCGGCGCTGCCCGGCGGGCTACTTCGGCCACGCGTGCGCGCACCGCTGCAACTGCTCCGACTACGCGCGCGGCTGCCATCACGTCACCGGCCAGTGCATCTGTGAGAGCTCCTGGAGAGGTGAGACATCACTTAGTATCTACACGGGGCCGCGCTGCTCGCGGCGCTGCCCGGCGGGCTACTTCGGCCACGCGTGCGCGCACCGCTGCAACTGCTCCGACTACGCGCGCGGCTGCCATCACGTCACCGGCCAGTGCATCTGTGAGAGCTCCTGGAGAGGTGAGACATCACTTAGTATCTACACGGGGCCGCGCTGCTCGCGGCGCTGCCCGGCGGGCTACTTCGGCCACGCGTGCGCGCACCGCTGCAACTGCTCCGACTACGCGCGCGGCTGCCACCACGTCACCGGCCAGTGCATCTGTGAGAGCTCCTGGAGAGGTGAGACATCACTTAGTATCTACACGGGGCCGCGCTGCTCGCGGCGCTGCCCGGCGGGCTACTTCGGCCACGCGTGCGCGCACCGCTGCAACTGCTCCGACTACGCGCGCGGCTGCCATCACGTCACCGGCCAGTGCATCTGTGAGAGCTCCTGGAGAGGTGAGACATCACTTAGTATCTACACGGGGCCGCGCTGCTCGCGGCGCTGCCCGGCGGGCTACTTCGGCCACGCGTGCGCGCACCGCTGCAACTGCTCCGACTACGCGCGCGGCTGCCATCACGTCACCGGCCAGTGCATCTGTGAGAGCTTCTGGAGAGGTGAGACATCACTTAGTATCTACACGGGGCCGCGCTGCTCGCGGCGCTGCCCGGCGGGCTACTTCGGCCACGCGTGCGCGCACCGCTGCAACTGCTCCGACTACGCGCGCGGCTGCCATCACGTCACCGGCCAGTGCATCTGTGAGAGCTCCTGGAGAGGTGAGACATCACTTAGTATCTACACGGGGCCGCGCTGCTCGCGGCGCTGCCCGGCGGGCTACTTCGGCCACGCGTGCGCGCACCGCTGCAACTGCTCCGACTACGCGCGCGGCTGCCATCACGTCACCGGCCAGTGCATCTGTGAGAGCTCCTGGAGAGGTGAGACATCACTTAGTATCTACACGGGGCCGCGCTGCTCGCGGCGCTGCCCGGCGGGCTACTTCGGCCACGCGTGCGCGCACCGCTGCAACTGCTCCGACTACGCGCGCGGCTGCCATCACGTCACCGGCCAGTGCATCTGTGAGAGCTCCTGGAGAGGTGAGACATCACTTAGTATCTACACGGGGCCGCGCTGCTCGCGGCGCTGCCCGGCGGGCTACTTCGGCCACGCGTGCGCGCACCGCTGCAACTGCTCCGACTACGCGCGCGGCTGCCATCACGTCACCGGCCAGTGCATCTGTGAGAGCTCCTGGAGAGGTGAGACATCACTTAGTATCTACACGGGGCCGCGCTGCTCGCGGCGCTGCCCGGCGGGCTACTTCGGCCACGCGTGCGCGCACCGCTGCAACTGCTCCGACTACGCGCGCGGCTGCCATCACGTCACCGGCCAGTGCATCTGTGAGAGCTCCTGGAGAGGTGAGACATCACTTAGTATCTACACGGGGCCGCGCTGCTCGCGGCGCTGCCCGGCGGGCTACTTCGGCCACGCGTGCGCGCACCGCTGCAACTGCTCCGACTACGCGCGCGGCTGCCATCACGTCACCGGCCAGTGCATCTGTGAGAGCTCCTGGAGAGGTGAGACATCACTTAGTATCTACACGGGGCCGCGCTGCTCGCGGCGCTGCCCGGCGGGCTACTTCGGCCACGCGTGCGCGCACCGCTGCAACTGCTCCGACTACGCGCGCGGCTGCCATCACGTCACCGGCCAGTGCATCTGTGAGAGCTCCTGGAGAGGTGAGACATCACTTAGTATCTACACGGGGCCGCGCTGCTCGCGGCGCTGCCCGGCGGGCTACTTCGGCCACGCGTGCGCGCACCGCTGCAACTGCTCCGACTACGCGCGCGGCTGCCATCACGTCACCGGCCAGTGCATCTGTGAGAGCTCCTGGAGAGGTGAGACATCACTTAGTATCTACACGGGGCCGCGCTGCTCGCGGCGCTGCCCGGCGGGCTACTTCGGCCACGCGTGCGCGCACCGCTGCAACTGCTCCGACTACGCGCGCGGCTGCCACCACGTCACCGGCCAGTGCATCTGTGAGAGCTCCTGGAGAGGTGAGACATCACTTAGTATCTACACGGGGCCGCGCTGCTCGCGGCGCTGCCCGGCGGGCTACTTCGGCCACGCGTGCGCGCACCGCTGCAACTGCTCCGACTACGCGCGCGGCTGCCATCACGTCACCGGCCAGTGCATCTGTGAGAGCTCCTGGAGAGGTGAGACATCACTTAGTATCTACACGGGGCCGCGCTGCTCGCGGCGCTGCCCGGCGGGCTACTTCGGCCACGCGTGCGCGCACCGCTGCAACTGCTCCGACTACGCGCGCGGCTGCCATCACGTCACCGGCCAGTGCACCTGTGAGAGCTCCTGGAGAGGTGAGACATCACTTAGTATCTACACGGGGCCGCGCTGCTCGCGGCGCTGCCCGGCGGGCTACTTCGGCCACGCGTGCGCGCACCGCTGCAACTGCTCCGACTACGCGCGCGGCTGCCATCACGTCACCGGCCAGTGCATCTGTGAGAGCTCCTGGAGAGGTGAGACATCACTTAGTATCTACACGGGGCCGCGCTGCTCGCGGCGCTGCCCGGCGGGCTACTTCGGCCACGCGTGCGCGCACCGCTGCAACTGCTCCGACTACGCGCGCGGCTGCCATCACGTCACCGGCCAGTGCATCTGTGAGAGCTCCTGGAGAGGTGAGACATCACTTAGTATCTACACGGGGCCGCGCTGCTCGCGGCGCTGCCCGGCGGGCTACTTCGGCCACGCGTGCGCGCACCGCTGCAACTGCTCCGACTACGCGCGCGGCTGCCACCACGTCACCGGCCAGTGCATCTGTGAGAGCTCCTGGAGAGGTGAGACATCACTTAGTATCTACACGGGGCCGCGCTGCTCGCGGCGCTGCCCGGCGGGCTACTTCGGCCACGCGTGCGCGCACCGCTGCAACTGCTCCGACTACGCGCGCGGCTGCCATCACGTCACCGGCCAGTGCATCTGTGAGAGCTCCTGGAGAGGTGAGACATCACTTAGTATCTACTCGGGGCCGCGCTGCTCGCGGCGCTGCCCGGCGGGCTACTTCGGCCACGCGTGCGCGCACCGCTGCAACTGCTCCGACTACGCGCGCGGCTGCCACCACGTCACCGGCCAGTGCATCTGTGAGAGCTCCTGGAGAGGTGAGACATCACTTAGTATCTACACGGGGCCGCGCTGCTCGCGGCGCTGCCCGGCGGGCTACTTCGGCCACGCGTGCGCGCACCGCTGCAACTGCTCCGACTACGCGCGCGGCTGCCATCACGTCACCGGCCAGTGCATCTGTGAGAGCTCCTGGAGAGGTGAGACATCACTTAGTATCTACACGGGGCCGCGCTGCTCGCGGCGCTGCCCGGCGGGCTACTTCGGCCACGCCACTCTAATTCAGTCAAAAAATTATAGGAGGACCTTATCAGGAAGCGCAGACAGCGTCAGAGAATTTCCCATCTTCTAAGTCATCTCCAGACTTAAGTGAATAGGTTACGTCTAAAGTTATTACTTTATCAAGGGGATGAGATTGTTGACGATACAAGAATTTGATTGTTAAGCAAATTAAAAACGAACTAAAATTGTGTGTAAATTACATACAATAACATAACCAATAACGTAGTTTACCACACAACGAATTGTTGATTTTTACCAATCGAAATCTAGTAAAATTAAGGTGGTCTGCCAAACTGCTCAACCATCAATTTCTTTGACTGTACAGTCAACCATACTGCAATGAAAACCATTGTGACAGTATTTATTTCATAAGTTGTGTTGTGTTTTCGTAATTGAAGTGTGTATTAATGATTAGCAACGATAATTATAGAGGTATGTACCAATTGTAAACAATATCCTGATCTACTAACGGAATCTTGAGGATTTTATTTATTTATGAAATGTTTTTGATTTAGGTCTTGCTAGGATAGGTATGTATGACTCTTACAACAATTCATTATAATGTTCTTAAATTTATGACAGATTTGTTTGGGGACGCTCTTATATACGACACTTTGTGTGAAAACAACACGATACTAACAGCTAACGAAGATAGAATCATTATGAACAGGAACATTACTAGTAGGGGCGAGACGTTGGAAATGATTCACTTGAAAAATGACAAAAATGGCGTCATGGCTTCCGAATTGAACGATGAAGAACGTGAATGCGATCGGGACCTCAACAGATACGCAATGTTGGACGTAGTAATGTCCGAAGAGTCCCATCACTCAAATGAAATATCTATCAAAAACTGTGCGTCCTGGAACTTGTCAAAGGAATACGCTGATCATAACTTGGTCATACCGATGGTTGCACATGCCCTCAGTCGACTAAACATGCCCGATGCCACAGTTATAGTAGGTTTGGTCAGTCAAACGAGTCCTCAATATGGTACTGCAGCGATTTGGGAGGTAACAATCAATCAAGGGCAAATATACGTGAATGAACTATCTGCAGTGTTATTAAATAGATCCAAAGTACAAAAATAAACATTAATTAAATATAAAGTTGGTTTGTCTTGTTTGCAATGAATAAAAACACCCTGATCACATCAAGCATTTAAGTATTGCTTAATGCTTTTTGCCCCACTAGCTTAATTCTTTCATAAGTTTCCCTTTAAAAGAATTTCAGTTGTCTGACCAAAGCATTGTTTTATTATATTTTCTCATCATCATCCCTAAAGGTAGAACTTTGAGCACACGTGGGCCACGTGCGCAGATCTGGGCGCGTAGGTCTTCATACATTGTATATGGCAACTAAACTTGTAGCTACATTAGCATCCACGCCACGCGAGTTTACATACAAATCAGGCGTAGCACACGTGTGCGTCGGTCTAGTTCCCCCTTTAGTGTTCTGTAATCATCAGAACTCGTAAGTACTGCTAGAGATTCTTACAAGTCTCGTTATCTACAGATCTATCTACTTAAAATAGCAGCTTTCACTCATTGCTAACAAACCAACCCAAACCAACAAACACTGAAATTTCTTTCTTCAATGCCATGACTAAATATAATATTCCACATTTGAGAATTGTTAGGTCTAAAGGAAACTAATTATGTGAAATAAAAGAATTATTAATTATTTTTTACTTTTATTAATGTCGTAACAGGCGCTGTTTTATGCGTAATCGGATATGTTTGTACTGTTAAACCCTCATTACCTCGATATTGAACTGACGCTTCTGAAAAACTCTTTATCCGAGCAGAGAACTTGATTATGTCAATTGGGTAGTTGAATCTTTTTTTTATCATACCTATGTATCTAAAAGTAACTTTATCCAAAATAGCAAATAGAAAGAACTTATCAAATCCGTTCATAATTAAGTAAGTTAGAAAACCTTCAAATCTGGTAGATGGGGAAACCGTCAAGTAACGGAAAAAGAATGCCTAAACTACAATGTGACGTCACCGCGATTAGGTTACGCGCGTAGAAAAGACACGACGCGATGTTCTCTCCACGCACCCGCCATCCCTCATACAAATATTTGAAATACTAATTGCTGCTTCATTTAAGAATTAATTTTGACGCGGTTTTATGACAAAAAGATTTATTTTAGTTACAAAAACAAACACAGGCAAGTATTCAGTTTGCCGTTTTAATAATATTTTAATAGATTGATTAGTAACTAGCTTCTGCCAGCGGCTTCGCCCGCGTGAAAGTACATTCCTCCATACAAACTTTGGACCCCCGTTTCATCCCGGAGCGCATTTTATAAAATCCTCTTTAAGTGCTCACCTACGTCATAAAAGGAAATCTTGTGCTAAATTTCACGCTTCTAACCCCAGTAGTTTTGGCTGTGTGTTATATGTATGTCAGTCAGTTTTTCCTTTAATTCATTAAACCCCAAGCGACTCTCATTGTCTTTCTATTGTGTCTCTAATTGCGGTATTCGAAAGGTTAATATTTAAAGATGATGTTGCAATTTGAATTTATGTATAGTTAATTGATTGTCAAATTACTTTTCAATGAAGTTCCTTAGAAGTAACAAAAAACAACAATTCCGTTGGCTTAAAGTTCGGCATGAAATCGCTTGTGTCTCGCGGAACAAATTCCCCTATGTTCACTGCTAACCTGTGTCCTATCGTTGTAGGAAATTGGTCTCCTTCTTTCCTAGATAACCTTTTTTATAGACAATTGCGCACGATGTACTAAAATAAAAAAAATAAAAAGGCAAAAATGTTTAACGAATGAAAAATTATTTTATTCAGCAAACACACTGGGTATAGAGTAGGGTAGAGTAGGGTAGAGTAGGGTAGAGTAGGGTAGAGTAGGATAGAGTTGGGTAGAGTAGTCAGTTGACGGGAGCGAAGCCGCGGGCAAAAGCTAGTATGTATATAAAATAAAGTCGTGTTAGTCACACTAATTATAACTCAAGAACGGCTGAACCGATTTGGCTGAAAATTGGTGGGGAGAGGTAGCTTAGAACTAGGAGACGGACATAGGATATTTTTTTTTTTTTTTGAGTAGGGTAGAGTAGGGTAGAGTAGGGTAGAGTAGGATAGAGTAGGGTAGAGTAGGGTAGAGTAGGGTAGAGTAGGGTAGAGTAGGGTAGGGTAGGGTAGAGTAGAGTAGGGTAGGGTAGAGTAAGGTAGAGTAGGATAGAGTTGGGTAGAGTAGGATATAGTAGTCAGTTGACGGGAGCGAAGCCGCGGGCAAAAGCTAGTTCATAATAAAAAATATATAAAAGTGGCGCCCCAGATAATCTAGACCCATGCTTATTTACGTGAATGAGCTTCTGCATGTTAACTCCTAAGTCTATGTTCACACTGATGCTTGAGTTAAGCATCTAGTGATGGATTGTCAACGTTCGATTCAATAATGAAAGTTGAAAATCCAGTGTGCGTTTTTACTTGGATTACAGTGTAATCTAAGGAGTAGTGTAGAATGATTGAACATGATGAGAGTAACGTTTATTTCCTTTCACTAGGTGTGCGATGCGAGACTCAATGCGCGGAGGGTCGCTACGGCGAGAATTGCTCGGAAAAGTGTCCGTGCGGCAACAACTCGTCGTGCGACGCGTCGAGCGGGCGCTGCGTGTGCGCGGCGGGCTGGGCCGGCCCCGCGTGCAGCTCGCCGTGCGCGCCCGGCACCTACGGCGCTGGCTGCACGCAGATCTGTCCGGAATCACCCGCTGGTAACTATATATCTACATAAATTCAGATAACAACAAGATTTAGATTCCATAGCCAACAAAAATTATTTGAGACCGGACCTTTTTGTTATTTTTCTCGAATGGCTACCGAACTTTCTACTGCTGGTAAGTAAATTTTGTATTCAGAATAAAAACACAATGATATACTTGAAAAGGTTCAGATTCCTTTGGGATCGGCATTTGTTGTGGACCTGTTTATCACAAATAATCAGTTAAGAATTAAAGTTAATCCTTGTTCTATCCATCGTAGATCTCATCAATCAGGCGAGATCGAGACAAGAGCGAGCTCATTAAGAGAAAAATAAGCTTAATCAAAGCTTAAATTCTTATTTTTACTGCATTTCATTTAATGCTCCAAATCGAATTTCACTAAGCATAGCCGCAAAAACAAATTCTGCAGATTCCTGCGATCTTCACCATGCCATCGGTCCATCTTGTGAGAGTTCTACCCGCTATTTCCCAATGAGAGTATTTTTATTAGATGTTGGTTCTTTTGTAAAGTGATTAGCCAAGATGTGGCTAATCACATATCAAATAAATAAATCAACAAGTAATAAATTTTACACTACACTGATTCGGCTACAAACGCTGACCACCAGCACTCTCTTACAACACCATGCAATTACTCTTTAAATAGGCACATCAATCTGATCGCATCGAGAGTTTACAGACTTTTAAAACACGAGTAACTGGCCAAGTTGCTATTTCAGATTACACAAGCAGTAAACTTTTCGTGTATACCTTGTACAGAGAAAGTTTGTAAACTAATAGCCAAATGTTTGTTCATAACAACGTTATCGTTGCCAGGTAATACGACGTGTGATCCGGTCACGGGTATGTATAGTTGTCCGAGTGGATACACTGGCGTTACGTGTGAATACCCGTGCCCGCTTGGAACCTTCGGCGTCGGGTGCAAGGAGAAGTGCAAGTGTATGCATGGTGCTGACTGCCATCATGTAACCGGTGAGTTGTTTTCTGGTTTTAATTTTGCATCCGTCTGTGAAAGGTACTATCGAATAATACCGCATCGGACAATATAAGCATTCATAAATAAATTGATTTCGCTTGGGTTAGTTTCAGCAGGTATATATATAAAATATTGGTTCTTACCTCGATAGTTTCTAGAAATTGTTCCGCAAGCATATTATGCTTGCCTGATCCATCGTTAGTTGTACCCTCTAATTCATTTGATGTTATACCAAAACACCTTGTGGTTTCTAAGTTTCTACAGCCAGACCAAACGCTTCCGAACCGATCCCTTTAAGAAATAAGTAATGAAAAGGATTTTATTGTTTTATTTTATTTTTAGAGTGACTTACCGTTAAATTATAATCACGAAATTTTACCAAAAAAAGTATATAGGCTGAAGTAGCGTAATTGTTTTGATTTTTTTAAACATTAAATAATATTTTACAGCCCCCCCCCGTTTTTTGTAAATGAAGTGGAGAAAATATAAGCTTGTATCACTATAAACATCTTAAAGGGTTAGCAACTCTGTGGCAATTGACGTGACAGTATATCTGTGTGTAACTGTGTACTTATTCTTTGCCCCGCGGTCCGAGTCAAGATAACATCGATGTTAGCGCGCCAACAGTCGTTCCTTCCGAGAGCCCAATTTGTTAATGCGCTAACAGTAACAGCGAAGATATCGTGGACGGAACGTGGGGATGGTTTATGTCAACGTCAAGTCGACCAACCTTCATTCTGAAAGGTCTTTCTTCGATACATTTTGATATTGCATTAATATGATAATAAATATGTTTTGTCCTGATTGCATAAAGCTGGAGCTAAAATTACGATAAAATCTTAAAATATTTTTGATAGAAACGGCAAATAAGTAAAAAAAGTATGGTTTGTTTTTATTGAAACATTTTTCAGCTTTTCATAAAAACGGGGGTCTGCAAAATTCATTTTTAATTATGAACGAGTAGCGTAATAAATAAACTTTCTTATAACGTATATCAAATTGGTATTCAAATTTCTTCGGAATAAAGGCCCAATTTTGATCTCTCTGACGGTTTTCGGTATATAGCCTGAAATCTTTCATATGACGTCCAACTCGTACTTGGCGTTTTTGTATTATAATTAAGTACGAATAATATGTACACAAACATTTTATAAAAAGAAGAGATGCTAGTGGAAGTTATTTTGATGTAATTTTATTTATATTCACAGGCGAGTGTCAGTGCCAGCCAGGGTGGCAGGGCACACGCTGTGAGACCGCGTGCAGCACGGGCTGGTGGGGCGCGGCGTGCACGCAGCCGTGCCGCTGCGCGCCGCTCGCCGCCTGCCGCCCCAACGACGGCTACTGCCGCTGTCCTCCTGGCTACACCGGACAATACTGCACGCAGTGTACGTATAGCATAACCCAGCCTATAGACCGCGTGCGGCTTTTTCTACTCGCACGGTGTCACTACGCACTTTTCAATACACTAAAGTGGGTGATCGACGTACGAGCCTGTACCGCGGTTTTAAAGAACGTCGGTTTTACTCGCGACTCGTTGGTGCTGATCGACTAGCGAGTAAAATAGTCGTATTGTAGTCGAATTGAGGTTATATGTCTTGATCGAAGTTTGAAGCTTTCTGTGTTATCTAGGTATTATAGCATACCACGAAATTAAGAAAAAAAAAGTGAAAACGCCTGAGAGTTTAGGTTAAAAGTTGGATTGAGAAAAGGCAAGCGTTATCGTATACACATTTAATTCGAGAATTGTCAGCAGTGAAGAATTGTACAACGAGTGTCTTTAAGTCCGAGTGCTGTTGCCGCTAACTTGGCTCGGCCATGATCGAAACGCGGTTTTGATCGACGAGCCGAGTAAAAAATGAAGCGAACATGTCAACTGACAAAACCACGGTATTGCAATGATACTCCGGGGAGCTTTACCGACCAGCCACAAGACCGCGGTTTTACTCGCTCGTCGAGCAGGGTCTTTATTCGAAAACCCGCTCCTACCCCTACCTTTTTTATATGATATATGCTAATGCTTGACTGCGATCACACCTGATGATAAGCAGTGATGCAATCATTGATGGTGAAACGCACTAGTTTATTAAGAGCCTATTCACTCTAACCTTGAACACACCTAAATTATAATCGGACGGGAAGACCGCAGCTGACAAATTTTTCCAGACCTTCGTTGTGCGGTCTAAACGACGAGGCGAAACGGTTAGTCCAGACCGTAGAGGATATAGAGGTGTCAACAACGTAAAGGTGGAACTCTAAAACTTTAGGCACGCTATGTAGTATATTTTGTACTAGTACGGAAAAGTGCGACCAGCCCCGCCATAATTTATCGTATCATAACAAAATTGTTAATTGCTTTTAGCGATAAGATCGCCCATTCTTACATCCTAATAATTTGAAGCTCCTACTATACACTAGCTAATAGAGTTAGAGCAATGTTTAAGTATTAAATACATTTAATCAACAGTCTGTCCTGAGGGTTACTTCGGTGACCACTGCATGGCGTCTTGCAACTGTTCGCTGGAAGGCAACTGGGTGTGCGACCCGGTCGTCGGCTGCATCTGCCACCGCGGCTTCATTGGGGACCACTGCGATATACTCGCCAGTGACGCCAGAGTTACTCAAATAACGCGTAAGTTGACAGTTACTCATGTCATGCGCAATTGTGCCCTTTTATATGTCATAGTTGTGCACGGTTTACTAGGTACGAAAATCTACCTGTGACAAAAATGATGATTGCAAAACTATAAGCTATTGTGCAAATGGACCGTAATATTTTATTTTTAACCGACTTCAAAAAAAGGAGGAGGTTATCAATTCAGTTGTATGTTTTTTATATTGTTTTTTTTTACAATTATGGCACATCTTTTTTGTTACACAGACTAATATCAATAATAAATAACTATATTACTAATTACAAACTTCTACAGATAATTAGAAAATTATGACTCCCAGTTAAATTTACTTTCTCAAAGTTGATTGAGTAATGATCGGCGTTATGAAATATGGTCAGTTTGATTAAATAAAATTACTACTTTACTGGATTGTGGACTTCAACGACATTAGTGTAATGCGTGTAACACATTTTCAGCAGAATCTTCAAGTTCCGGTCTGACAGTGGTGATGGTGATACTAGCGTTCATCTGTGCCGCTACAGCGATTTTAGTGCTGCTTTACTATCGCAAGCGAGTGCGCAACCTCAAGCGAGAGATTGCTCACGTGCATTACACAGCAGACCCTAACTCGCAACCTGGTAAGTTACCTGGGCGATTTTATTTTTATGGCAGTGATGCCGACGGTCTAGCCTATAGTAAGTTCTCACCATCCATCATTTTCTGGGACAACTCAGTAGGAAAGGAGCGTATATTTAGAGCTCAAAAGCGTTTTATTAGATTGCTGTGTAATATACACCAAACGGATTCATGCAGACCACATTTTATAAGTTTAAAAATATTAACTCTCCCTGGTGTGTTTAAATATGAAACTATAATGTTTCTAATAGTTTCATATTTCAATTGAGATTTGATTTTATGAACAATAATGTTTATAAAATCAAATCTTAATTGAATTTTGCACTAGAGCTTGACACAAGGACAAGCTGCTCACCGTAGCCAGCAAAACAAAGCTTTTGTACCAAAGCAACTTTTGTATGGACCCTCGTATCTTTAATAATCTTCCTCCTTCTTTCAAAAATATGAGCGATACTAATATATTAAAAAAAAATACACGAATTATTGATACGTAAATGTTATTACTCTATAAAAGAATTTCTAAATTACAAGACACTGAATTAAAAAAAAGGCGGTTTATTAATACAAACTAAAAGTGTACACAATAATAAATTAAAAACTAATACTTAGAAACTATGGAGCACTTTGTAATTGTTTTATAAACTAATATAATTGTAATGTGACTAATTTATAATTTGACCTAAATATTTGACATCTGCAATTTTGGTGATTTGCAATCCCAGAGATAAACTTGAAATAACTCTCTGTGTGGCAAAATATGTATGGTGGTGGAGCTATCCCGGATGGAGCTCGGCTAATTACTAAGAATACAATTCTCGATAAACGTATGACTTTTTTCGTAATGCCTATCCGGATTTCTCTCGTTCTTTCGAAGAAAAAAAAAATCGTGATTTTTTTTCATAAGTTTATGAAACACATTACAAGTTTTTTCTCTCAATAAAATAAATGCAATGTTACCTTTATTATGAACAGAACAACAACACTTCGACAACCCAGTGTACTCGTACCAAGGGTCGACCCGTAGCGACGACTCGACTACACTACTCAACAATGGAACTCACATTCTTAACAACTTGGGGCCGGGAAGCAAACTGAACAACACTACCATGGAAAAACTGAGGATGAAGGCTACTAGTTCTTCTGATAGTAAGTAGAAATACCTAATTTCCTTTTTTCAGGTAGACACTACAAATGAGCTCCTCTAAGAAATAAATACTGGTTTGTAGCTAATATTGCAGTATATAATAAATAATATAATCAGTTATTATTTATTTTGGAGTTACAAGACTTATAATAATTATACATTCGCGTTAATTTTTGGGAGTTTTTTTTTTGTTGTAGTTCTTATTTGTCGCAGACATGTTTTGCAAATGGATCCATGATTATAATTTGTTCAATTATGGGGGCAAGGACCAAACTGTTTTAAAATATGAATAATTAACAATAACTGTGTCTACTAAACTAATACATGAACAAAAGACAGAAAACTTATTCATGATATTAAAATTTTCTGTATTTGGTGAGGTAATAAATTGTGGCTCAATCATGAATACATTTTATGCTAATTTATGCCATTTTAATTTCAAGGCTACGATCCACTGTCATCTTTGAAGAACAAAGACGCAGACGCGAACAATCCTAACTTGTACCAACAATATGAAGATGACAATAAATTGGACCATGTGTACGATGAGATCAAGCATAAGGAGGGTTATGGTAAATATAACATTAATCGCTTTCAAGAAAATATCCTTTTAAGTTCTAGTATATATTATATTAAATAATCGTTACTTCATTTCAGAAATGGAATATGATCGTCTGAACTACACGCCGCCTGCTAACAAATGGAAGCCGCACTACCAGCGCATGACCAACGGCCTCCCCGCCGGCAACAGCGCGCCGGTGGGCGCCGCGTCGGCCACGTCGGCCACGTCGGCCACGCCGGCCACGCCGCCCATCCCGCCGCTCCCCAAGCTGAACATGGCGCCGCCGCCTCCGCCCACCAGGGACGTGGAGCCGCTCGACATACCTGAGCCACCAAAAAGAGACGAACTGCCATCAGCCCCTCTAACGCTCACGCCGACTGACGAAGAAAATGAACCGACGCTACCTTGACGTTCAAAATGGGTGGAATTCATAGATAACTAATACCACTCTAGTAATAAACTAGCAACGTACCCGATGTACGTATTAAAGTAAATATTACGACAAAATCAAGATTTATTTTAAGAAAATTTTATGTCACTAAAAATATTTTGATATAATGATGTTTTATGACCCGTAGTTGTGTTACATGTGGACATTATCTGTAAGTGAAGTTTAGGAGTGATCTCGTTTACTCTTTTGTGCGAACTTTAGGTTATAATTATAGTATCTAATATTCAACTACAAAAGGTAAATTAACTGAAAGTGTTATAGATGATGCGTATTTTATCGTCATTAGATATTGAAACCCATCGCAACTGAAGATTTTTCCTTAAATTTAATTTATGCTTGTAGTGTTCAGAAATGTTTTCATCTGTGATTACAGAAATATTTGTGGTTAAAAATATTAAGCAATATAACGAATACTCCCTATAAATGCATGCTCAGTTTTCAATAATTAATTGGTTTTCATGCCGCGTGTTGTGACTATTTTATATTAATTGGTGAGGAGAGCAATTAATTTATCATAAAGTTTAATTTATCAAAAAAATATAATGGGTTTGTCTCATTCTTTCACCAATAATTCGTATTGATTCTCAATATCCTGCTACTTTTTAATCCTCGAAAAGTCCCACCGCGCTGATATTTTAAATTTTGAACATGTTTTTTTTTTTTTTTAAAAAAACTGGCTTTTAAATTGACTGAAATTATTATCCTATTGTAAAACTAAAATGGAGTCACCCCACCGCGGTAAGAAAACTTTTATCTCACGGTTTATGACGTAGGATTAAGATATTTGTATAGCAATATGTAAAACAGTATATAGTTGTAATTAATTAAGAACAATTTTAATTATATCGTGATTATGACGCGACGAAGCGTGGGATGTTCTGTGTGCATGATGGTATGAAGAGGAATGTTTTATATTAAATGCCATATAATGATGTAATCGTAAAGTTGAGGGTCGTTAGTTTATTTTTGTAATATAATTATGGTTGTATTAGACGTGTTCAAATTAAAATAATAGAATACGTAGGTAGTTCAAGAATAAAGTTCGATTATTTACATATCATCAAGAAAATCACACAGCATTAGAGCCTATGCTTATGTCGCTATTTATAAATTATATTAATATTAGAATAGCTGTAAAGCATTTAATTTAGAAAGTGTTAGAAATATTTTTGAAGTCTTATAATTTATTCGTTTTTTTAATCAAATAATTTAAATATTTATCCTGCAACTATTTTAATATTTACTGTATTGCGTCATATTAAAATTATTCAGTGGAAAATAGCGCTTAGATAACAATAAATTTCTGATGCATAGTCATTATGTTGTTCTGTACTGATAATAAATTATTTAGATTGTTTTGAAACCCTTAGTCGGAGCTTATAAACTTATTGCAAACATTGCACTCGTTATATTTGCAGAAAGTCGTAAAATGTACAATAGATAAATGTGAATTATTAAGCGTAGCGTTTGACCTACATACAGTGATCTTGGTTATATCCAATAGGTTTGATATGCTTACTTCAATGTAAATAATTTTTTTTCGCAGTATATTTCATGTCTTATGTTGCCAGTAATATTTCAGTGTTCTTTTTCATTCTTATATCGCATGTGGAAAATACTCAAATACTTTACATTCCACTTGTTAACATTTATGCGCTTTACAATTTACTTTTAATATTTATTTACAATCGTTTACATTTTGTTTTGATACTTCAGTATTTTTTACCATTTTAAAGTGTTGATTTTATTTACCTTATAAATTTTATTTATTTTTTACATAAATATTTCAAATCGCAACTATATTATTTATTTTCCATTTTTAAAACGATAGTATTTTTCTATTTTAGTGTGGCAGGGTGTATTCTGATACTTAAGTTTATTATCTACCTTAATTGTGATCATTGTCTAATGTTTGTGGTTTTTTTTTGGAATCGAAAATATCTAGCATTAAGCTCTGCAATCCACAAAACAAAATGTTTGAATGTCATAGAATCGTTAGATAATTATCTTAAACCTTGAGTGTGTTCAGATATAACCCTTGTGTATTGTAAAAAGTGTCCACATTAATAAAATATTGGAAAATATCTTATGACGACTAGAATTTGGAAATATTGCTCAACAAGTGCCAAATTCTTGTATTTTACGACATTGGTGGCAATATATGCCTTATTGATATCTTGTATAACTAAAGATCCGTCTATTTTACTATGTGTAGCACATTCATTGTTTTTAACTGTTGAAAGAATAAATTAAGTTTATATTCGATAATGCTGTAGTAGTGTAAATTGATATGACTTTGCATTTTAAAATATACCGGGAAGAGATCGAAGCATATTTATCACAATAAATTGTCGTTAAATATCAGAATATATTTTTAAATACTATCTCACCTGCGAACTTACTACGGAAGGCGTGTAGTGAACGCAGCAGTTTTACATTATTTATAAATCCACACCACGTAGTGGTAAAATAATCTTCACAATTTACGAATTGATAAATATGTTTTGGTCTTTACGCTTTGTAAACCCTTTAACAGTAGCACGAGTGCAGTCAAATAATATTATTATGAAATTGCCAGTATATATCTGAAGCTGATACATCTGACAATAAATATTTATGTAGCTTTTTCAATAACTAGATAGGCTAAAATATTTCTTATATATTGTCATGGTAAAAGTAAGATTGGTTTATCAAATGCGGAGCACTTTATAAGTGTGATATACGGAGTTAAGAATTACGTTTGTGATATATTGTATTAAGCTATTCAAAAATAAACGAACTTTCATTATTAGTAAGCAATCTTATTTCGATATCCTCATGACCACTTTGACTTAGTTTAAACAATATAATTGGTTATAACGGTGTGACGTTAAATATTAGTACAGATGTATGAACATAACAATAGCGCGTGTCTTTTTTGATTGAATAAATATACGTAAACCAATTGTATCGAAAATTAAACTATGGCCTCTCCGGACACGGCGAGTATGTCTGCGTGTGTGAAAACAGTCGGTGGTGATACGGCAGATACTCCAAGTGATAAAATCAGTGCATCATGAACATATCAGTGATTATCACAACTATATTAGTCGCACAGGTGCGTCACTAAATGACTATTTAAATAAGACATCCTACGTTGTTAATTATACATGTAAGTAATCGCATTTTATTTTATTTATTTCAGGTGTCTGCCTCGTTTTTCGACGTATTTCACGGCGCGGTACTATCAGTCCAAAATGGTTTTGGAAAACTTCTGAGTGACGTAGTAACCGATGTCAAAGATACAGTAGACTGCACTATACTGGCTGTGGAACACGTTCTATCTTTGAGCCCCGATGCAACTGCACGTTATTATGATAAATGTGGAACTAATAAAACAGATTCAGTCAGTGAAGCTCGGCAAGATGCAAGTTTGCCGAAAGTCGAAGTTACACTTAATTTACCGAATAATGAGGAATTCCTACAAAAGGTGATACCTACCGAAATAGATGAAAAGATTAATGAAACACTTTCAAAGGTTCTTGATAATTATAAATCTCATGATAATGTACTAAGTATTGAGAAAGTGCTTGCTAAAGAATCCGAACAGTTGGCTGGTGTTAGTGGTTTGGTAAAAAAGGAATTAGAGAAATTGTCAAATGATGTAACTACTGATTTAAAGAACATCGATAAACAAAGAAATTCACAACCTTCTGTTGACACAATTTTACAGGAAATAAAGGTTTTAGAGAAAAGAGAACTGATCACAAAAAATACTACAGAGGCTAATGAGATTCATCAAGTAATCGATCAACTTTTAGGTAAATTAGACGCGATTGAAGTAACCGAGGCATCGGAGAATGTAAAACTAGAAGAAATCTTGATAGAATTAGACAACAATTCTAACAATAGCTTTGTAGGTTTAAGGCATCAATTTGAACAATGGAAAGAAGAAGAGTCAAGACATTTAAATGAAATAAAGAATAAAATAGAAAAGCATGAGAAAATATCAGAACTACATAATGGATCATATAATAGGCATGGATCTAATCAAACGGGTTCTGTTTTATTTATTAAAGACATGAAGAGACATGATGTTGGTCCTATTTCAAGTTATCTCGAAACATCCAGCAATAATACAACTCTGATTAAAGATATACTTGACAACAGTACGAGTTCCAGAACGCTTGGAAACGGCAAATTGTTAATATCGGTTGCAAATAACGTTTCATTTTCTCAAAATAAAACATTTGAATATAGTGGAGTAAACGATGCCGTGAAAACAAGTAACTCGCACTTTGATACAGAACGGTCATTAGCAAATGAGATAATTCATCCATTTGAAAGTCCTACCAAAGTAGGATCTAGTGAACTTTCAAGATCTGTAAACCAATCAACAACCCCTAAAAACAATGTTACTACCGATGATACAAAGGAAACTGTAAAAACTACATTAGGTGTTACCGACAGAACACCCTTAAATGAAAATAGTCAGGCAATTGACACCTCAACAGAATCTGAGAAACAAAAACCGTTGGCTACACAGGAGCCGACAGTAACTATCTTCTCCACAATAGAAAAGAATTCCAGTGAAACTTTGGTCATGAGTAATCCTAAACAGGGACTTGAAATAGAAGACGTAAAACTTCATTTCAAAAGCAAGAATGACTCTATAAAAGAGCTATCGTTTGATTCCGCTAAAAATAATGACACTATAATAAGAAGTGCAGCAGAAACCGAGATGACTGCAATCTCTCAAAAAAATAATAATTTGAATGATATAGTGATTACTAACAAAAGCGTTGCAATGGTTAAAAATATATATGTAAATGCAACAAATCCTGATAATGTCGTATCTTCAACAGTTACAACGATAATGGTACAAGACTCTGATGAATCAGATGACACCAAAATAACGAGTACAACCATCCCAATAGTTAAATATGCACCTGTAAGTGAAAATATTCAACCAATAGAAAGTACTACAGCTTCAAATAATGAAGACTCTACAACGACAGTAGTTCATTATAATGATTCGAATGACCTTGTAATAGCAAGTACTTTAAAAACTGTCCAAAACTTATTTATACGTAAGAATATACAAATCGAAGAAACCAATAATACCATTAGAAATAATACCATGATAATTAGTTCACCAACACCAATAACAACGTCATCAATAGTTGAAAGAACTACAATAAAACAAACTATTGAATCCAAAGAAACCAATACGGCTTTTGGCAACGAGGAATCTTCGAATGAATCTATAATAACAATTACTCCTTTACCAATAATAGAAAACACACTAGTAAGTGACACTTTTGAAGTAATAGAATTGATAACTTCTTCAAAAATAGAAAATGATAGTTATACCACAATAACCAGCCCAACCCCAATCGTAAGCATATCAGAAAGTGAGAATATTCAAGCTATAAACATCACTACAATTTTTTCAAGTAAGGAATCTATAGATTGGACTGCTACAGAAACTTTAGCAACAGCAGATGATGATGATGATGATGATGATTTGAGTGTTTCCATAGTAACGAGCACATCAGATACGATTTCCGAGAGCAAGATAAATGTTGTCGCATCAGAAAATAAAGAAACTATAACTATGGATACGTTTACTCACACTGATTCGGATTCCATAACTAGTGCACCATTGCCGTTGACAGAAATCACAACTGTGAGCGAAATCATCGACCTTGTTGAAAATACTACACCTACTGAAAACGACGAACCTACAATCTTAACTACAAAACCTGCTACAATTCCAGATGAAGTTAAAAATGAAAATACCGGTTTAAATGACACCGTGGCGAGTACTAAAAAGAACATGGAAATTATTCAAAAAGTTGAAAACACTGCGGCTTCTGAAGAACAAGATTTGTCATCAACCTCTACGCAATCAGCAATAAATGAAATTGTGACAACTTTACCGCCAACAGATAGAATACCCATAAGTGAAAAGGATTTGGGAAATTTACCGAGATTAGAAGCAAATCCAAATATGCCTGATTTGAATTACTCTATAAGGAGTCCACCGTTGACGGCTACAGAAAGCTCTCCTATGACCAGGAAATGGATGTCACCAAATGAACTGAACCAACGAAACTATAATACAAGCGGAGAACCAGGAAATGATTATGACTACAAAGTTTCGAAATCATTAAGTGATCGTTCATTGCAAACTAGACAACCGCTAATTAATCCTGAAGTCCCGTATAAAAAGCCTGTTTATAGTCAACCAGTGGTGTCTCCTATAATAAGAGGCTTGTTTAAAAACAAGCTACAAGACGCAGATGAGTTTGCTAGTTTTGACGCCGTGGATAGACCATTGTTGCATCCGGTTTCACCAGTTGGCAACAATATTGCAATAACTAATATACCTTTAATATCTGGATTAACGAATCCTCCAAGGAAACCTCCTCCAGGAATGAATTTGGAAAATTCTTCATTTGTACCACCATTATATCCAATACGTCCGCCTGTTTCTTTTGATGATAAAGCCTCAGAAAACACCTCCAGACCATCGGGATTAACTACACATATACCAAGAATACCAGAGTCTCGTGCAAATAATTACAAAAGCTCATCTATAGACTACGATTCCTTCTTCCATATGCCTCCAAGAAACTCGGAGGCACACAAACGTGCTTTGAAAGAGGCTCTACAACTCATGGCGAACAGCAAACGAACAGATCGCATTATAAATAATATCATGAAAAACAAAAACAAATTTAATGCAAGAAGTATATTTAACGGGTAAATGAAGTCACATATATAGTTTTTAATCTCTTTAACACAAACGGGTGTCAATTACCATGCAGTAAGTCTTGTGCCCAGGTGACATTTTGGATTCAGGTGTATATAGAGCGTAGATCATGTGAAGGTATTGATAATCAACTTTACTAAAATTTATTGTTGATTTTGTAAGTGCATAAATTCTTACATAATAATTTCAATAGTGCCGGACTATGGAAATTATTATGTTCATAATATTTGAATGCATTAGAATATTTCTCCAGTTTTTTTGAGTTTATATTTTCAAGATTTGCTTATGCGACATGAAAGTGTAAATTTTTTTAAATACCACTTCGGTAAGATTAGGTCAGATTCAGACTTTTAAATATTTTTTTATCTACTTGGAAAAACAATTCAGTTGTAGGGGAAAGAAAAGAAAATTCTATATATAACGATTTTATTAACAATATAAATAAGTACTTACAAACTTATAGTTCTACAATTGAGCTGCGCTACTCTACTGCGAGCAGTCAATGTGTGTTAGGTATATCTTAATTATCTATTATATTAGATTAATAATGGTTTACAGGGTACTATACTATGCACCAGTACTTTTCTATTCGTTTATTGACAGTTATAATATGTTCGTATAGCCGAATATTTAAACGCTGCAAAAGAGGCAATGTTCTCATGCAAGATGTGGGTAATGTTGTATAATATGGTCTATGAGCACCATCTGATTTTTATACGTTTCTGACAATTGATAAAGTTTATTTTACGTAAACTGATAAATTGATTATGTGAAAAACTAATCGACGTACAACTGTATTGAGTAGCTTTTCAATATTCGACTATAGCCTCGCATTTTCATTAGTGGCTTTACAACACCCGGTATTATACCACCTACCTATGTGTATATGATAATTATAATCATCATATCTTCATTTTGTTTCATCTCAGTACAGTAAGCTTTTAATCTTAATGTTTTATATTCGTTATTTATTTTTGTACATACTTTTTTTAAAATTTGGTAATTTATTGTGTATTGTTCAATTATTCAATTAATAAATAGTTTCAATTCCTGTCCAAAAGTTTGGCACGGTCATTGCTCGAACGCGTGCCTCAAATATAATTATAATATTAATTTTATTTACAGTGACTATTCGTATATATAACAAACGTACATAAACAACCTAAAAGTTTTAAACATAATGTCAATAACATACCTATATATCAACTAATGTAGGTATACATAACATAAATTTTATAAAGGTAGGTAAAGCACATATGGGTACGTGTAACATAACGTGTGTAGGTACTACAAAATCACTCGCTATATCAAATAACCAGTAGCGAATATAAGCAAGGTTCGGATATTAAAATTGAGCAATTATCTTCTTAAATTAAATCATTATGTTGTACTTATTATCATAAGGATATTTTTCTTCACACTGGTCTTGTTATCTTTACGATATATTCATTGAGTCTACTAACAGAATCTCGTTCTTTCAAAGCCAACAATAAAATTGTTTTATAAATACGTTACTGTATTTCATAGGTTTCAAATATTTTTTTTTCTTATAAATAATAAAATCGATATTCTTATTTTAAAGTACATGTTCTATTCTACGACAAATTATAGTAATTTTCTTAGAAATAGAAGAGTTGGAAGAATATCTATAGTCGATAGTTTCAGCATGATTTCAAGATAGACTTACACTACCTCTAGGGCCTATGAATTCCTTAAAATTATTTTTGAGTTCGATGTCTACAATTAGCACTAATTTTGACGATTTATGCAGGTCTGTTACAAAATTCTTACAGGAACAAGCGAGGTGCTATAAGCAGACTTGTCGGGCTATTGCTCTTGGGGTAGCTTAGTTAATGGTGCTACTACATTATGTATGCTAATTAGCTAAATGTCGTTTTTGAACACAGATACATTTACCATGGTGGTGTTTCGTTCATTTTCTTACTCCTATTATAGAGACTAAAATATCTCTAGATGATTTTATGAAGTCGCTTTGGGGTTTTGATACTATAATGTAATTAGAAATAGCTACTAAAACAATTACTACATTTTATTGTCACATAAGGTTGGTGTGAGCTGTTTTAGGTGCTCTCTTATTGTTGCTTGTGAGAACAGAATGTGTATGGACATGTGCTAATACTAATGTTGGGTGCAAGAGTAGATATAATGAAGAGATATGAAAGTACTTATGATATATACGTAAAAACTTTAGAGAGATAGTTACGTGTCGTGGAATAGAACACGTTCCGGGCGGGACGGGTGTGCGTTGGGTCTTGTAATGCAACGGCGACGCAATGTCCTACGGTCTTACTGTAATTTGTTCGTGAAAATCTCTATTGATTGCCAAATTGTATTAATAACTACAACACAGGTAGTCAACACACAGGTTTCAAACAGTTTGCTTTTCTGGATTAGATAGTGTAGATCAAGACCGATTTTCCCAAACAAATCACTGCACCTTTTAAAAGGCACCGTTGCTTATATAATTTATTGAATAACCATATTATATGACATGTTTATAGCAAATATGACGTCAGTCTGTTTAGTTCGGATAACATTGCAGGCATAGATACATATTTAGGTATCCTAGTTTTTCGAAAAAGCCTAAACAGGGGTTAATGACAACTCATTACCTAGTATTGTTAAAAATTCGTAATAATACTTGCTATACTGGCGTCATATTTCCATAAACACGTAAAGTCAAGATTTCCATATTACGAAGGTGGCGGACACCGCACTAGCGACGAGGTAGCGTACTGGTTGAAGTGCTTGTCTATGGGCACCCGGTCGTCGTACAGTGTGGGCGCCTGCAGAATGATACCTGCTGTGCCCACTAATACAGCTAGCGTGAAGATCCATAAAAATAAACGATCAAGCACCATCGCTACGTATTTCCAGTCCTCTTTAACCTGTTTGGGAAAAGGTTAATATTTAAAGATTTGTGAACACAAATATCTTACGACAGGAGTAGTGAAAAAGCCGTAGAATAAAAGAAAAAGTTACCTGTAGAAGTTAACCGGAAAGAAAAAAAAATACATATCTAGAGCCCTGCGGATAACTACCTATTTGTATGGATATAATTGACTGATTGGAATTATAGTGCTGATTTGAATGTTAGTAAATATTCGTATCATAAATGGTTGTAATTTCCTACCTTTATTTCTTTAGATTGCATAGTGCTTGCCCTAGCTTGGTTACTATGATCAACTTGAATGTAGCGTTCGGCGGCCGCTCCTGCGGCACTGCTCGCTTAAAAGTTAAGTTGCCATGCATTCAGCCAGTAATATGCTGACCGCGGTCATAACTGAGAAAAACCGACCCCTCCCATTTCTTTCTGCAGGATTTAAAGGAACCTAACATGAAGTGGATGACGGGACTTCGTTCACACACGTTACTCACTCACTTTTGCTCCCGCCATCACCTTAGAACCTAACGTGTCCGTGTCGGGGTGTCCTAAGTTCACGGATTATGTAATCTTGCTGCCCAAATAATAAATTGGTATGTACCTACATATTTATTTTGCAAACATTTATACATAATCAACTTAACATGACCGAAAAAATATACAAACATATCAAGATTGTTGATGTTTATTTATTGCAGACCGAATATTAAAAAAAAATACCAATTGATTTCTTGTCTTATATAGTTTACTAGCGACCTGCTCCGGCTTCGCACGGGTGCAATGCTGATACTAAATATACTACAGAATGTCTTTTATATACAACAAATTCATTGAGTACTAAAGACAGTCTTAAAAACCCCGTTGATATATCTATACAATGTTGCAATACCTATTTCCCCCAGCTTTGCAAACTGTACCTGTAATTTGACTAGATTAAGATGTTACCATGTTTGTAAGTAATAGTTGTATCAAATCTTATTGCAACGTAAAGCTCTCGATCCGCGCTCGTTTTGTAAGCGATGCATGGCTTTTGTGACGTCGATAGAAAAAATAGGCAAACGAATATTAACAAAAAAAATGAAGTGCTAGTCTATAGGATGGAAATCCAGAAACCATTCACAAACCAACCTTAGTTGAATCCTCGAGCATCCTCGTGTGTTCTGCAATGAAGCGTACACAGAAGCACGTCTTGTGCACTTCTGGTGGACACGCGGAGTGGCTGAAGCCGGGCGGCGGGTCGGGCACGGGACTGAGGGTCTCATCCTCGGCGGCGAGCCCTCCGGCCAGTCCACCCGCTAGCCCCGCGCCCGGACCCATGCCCCCCTCGCTCGACCCGTGCACCAGACAGCTGCCGCCGAATCTATTACTGTCACCCATCCTGAAAGTCAAGTCCGTCATACTAGAAAGATTAAAGATACGATTAGAAGCCAGGAGGGCTTCTAATCATTGACAAATGAAGGCCTGTTTACCTGCTACTAAAGAAGACTATACTGGACCTAGGTATTGGCATTAAGAAGTTGATGCATTCGCAATTTTTGCAGCAGAATATAATCATGACAAATTACTTGAATTCGATTGTAACACGAGTAACATCACTCCTGCATCTGCTCTCCGAAAAGGGAGTTCAGGTGTTCCTATAGATAGTACACCCATATTTTGCTAGTTGTACTTCAATTGTATTTTTAAGAAAATCCGTGGCCAAAGGTAGACGTCAGATTTTGCCATTAATTACATTGACCTTTTTACATTTTTGGACATTCTTAAATTCAAAAACAGAAAATAAAACAAAGTTGTCTTTGTGATCTTCTACATTTTGTAGAGATATTAGGAAAAGGTAAATGGCAGATTTATCTAACGCTTACCATAAATGTGTTCGGTGTAGTAGTTATCGTCAAGAGATTGTAAAAAAGTAGGTAGGTATAGATATACCAGCTTATGGCATTTATTCTGTAAAAACATCATCATACCCAGAATTAAGGTAGGTGGTATGTGTAAGGTCCTCCTTGCTAGGCGTCCTCGTGAGAGGCCTAGGCGGTGGCGCGGCAGGAGGAGGCCAGGCACCGGGTGCGCAGCAGTCGTCATCTGCCGCCGCTAACCGGTACGGGTACAGAGGCCGCGCCGTACCCCCGCACCGCACCACGACTCCGCACGCTGTGTACCTCGACCTGTGATACCAGAACCACAACAGATAAGTACAAAAGAGACCCTTGATGAAGTGACATACCTAGCATTAGTGATAACGATACCATACAGCTTTCTGACAATCTTTATTGCTCATAAAATGTCATTTTGCTAAGGGTCTAAAGTTATCTATATAAATACAAGAGGCTGAAACGCATACACTCAGAAACGCAGTAGGTACACGCACTTATGTATGTACTAGTGGTCCCGTAAGTGAAAATTCGGGATGAAACATGAACTTAATCGGGATTTTGGTATTCAAAATATCTTTATACTTATGCCACAAAAATATAAAAAACGGACTAGGCCTGTCGGGGAGCGGGAGTAACAAAACAAAAATAGGCCCGGCACATCAAAATTAAAAAATATTGCACTCCACCTCGATAAGTTTCGATTTTCAGAGTTGGAGTGCTAATTTTTATGCACAAAAAATATATTAACAGCGTAATTATATGACGACGATTACCCGTTAAAATTAGCGAACTAACAGACTAAATAGGTTATTGAAAAATCGGGACCTTTGGCGTCCCGACCAAGGATTAACCGGGACGTGTTACCAGACCCCTAAAAATCGGGACTTCCCATACAAATCTGGAATTTCTGTACAAATTGGGGCTCCTGGCAACACTAGTAGGTACCTACAGCGATTGCAAGTGCCGTCGTACGCATACATATTAAACACAACAACACCGTCCATGAGTTGAGTTTGAGCTCGTTGTGTAGAGCCATTTCTTTCTGTTGTTACTGTTTACTTGTTATCAATTTTTTTTGGGGGTAGTGTTTTGCTGTCTGATAGTCTTCATCTCGTGGGAGATAGTTACAGTATTACTAAAACTAGCTTTTGCCCGCGGCTTCGCCCGCATACATAAGATATGGCCTATGTCACTCAGGAATAAAGCATAAATCAGCTTTCTATCGGTGAAAAAATGTTAGCTATTGGACCAATACTCTCAGAGATTGCCTCCAACAAACAAAAAAACAAACTTTAACTCTTTTTAATATTAGTTTAGAAATCAAAATCAAGTTCCGAACATATACACAGCATTCTTACCGTCAACTTAATAGGTAGGTAGTCTGTGTCGCTTTTAATGTTTACTAATCTAAAAGTTATTACGCAGTAGCTGAAAATTAACCTAAAATCCTTAATTATGCTCGTTATCCAAATAATACGTATACAATACTCAAATCTGATTATTATTAACTACCTACGAGAATACACTTACGGAACATTGGAGTTAAGTGAGTTTTGTGATAACAGGGACAATGTACAACCAGTTTACTTCGCAAGTACCTACTTGTGAACGCCAGTAAATGTAAAAGGGAAATAAAGTGCAAGCAAATGAATATGCAAAGCGCTCTTATCGTTCACTATCATTCAATTTGTTGGCTTTGTTCTCAGCGAAACGGCCACTACCAGAAAGTACAATAGGAATGAACTGGGAGTAAATTTGGTTATTTTATTGTAATTGCTTACCTGCCTTTCACCATGTAATCTTGTTAAAAGGATTAATTAAAACCAACCCACCTATATATTCTGCTAAACCTTATCCAATGAGATGGCTACGCGGCTGCGTAGCAGTCTACGGGGAGTCGTTCGTAGCAGTTAACTTTCGGTATCCACCAATAATAATGATTTTATTTACAATTCTGTTTGGCACTGTTAGCGTCTTTATGTTGTCGATTGGCTGTTGAGGTCGGGCCAAGCCGCAGCAGTGAGCCAGACACCGAAATATTTATTATTTAATAGAAAAAAATTCTAAACCCGCGCCGTAGCGCCGTAGCTCGTAGAGGCTTTGCTACGTCGAGATGTAGCTACGATTTCACCATGATAATATTCTGTACAGTTCCTTTTTTCTTCAATGCATTAGAACAATAGTTTTGAAAAAAAGTTACTTGTTTAGCATAGCATAGCATAGTCGGCCTTACAATGTTCCCACTGTTGGGACTCAGGCCTCCTCTCTAGGAGAGGGAATGGGCCGTAATCCACCACGCGGGCCCAGTGCGGGTTGGTGAATGTCACATGTCTTCGAATTTTTGGTTCTAGGACATGCCGGTTTCCTCACGATGTTTTCCTTCACCGTTTTGAGAGCAGTGGTGATGAAATAAATTACACAAAGTAATGCGCCTGGCTGGGTTTGAACCCGCAACCTACAACTCGTAAGTTGGGGCCGTTACCACTCGGCCACCACTGCTCACCAAACTTTAAGACTTACTTGTTTAAGTTTGATAATATTTTTACAGTTAATGGAAATAACATAAAATTGATGCGTTTTTGTTGGTTTTAAAAATGATGAACTTTGATTACGTGGGGCCGGTCAATAAGTCCTAAACAATCTGTATGTGACCCAGTTCTAAATATTTCGAAGTCTATTAACAAATATTTACATACGCATTAATATTTGGTCGTAGGAAGTACGAAGTATGTAAGCGTATTTAGGTATCAATTTTAACTTCTACTGTGACACCCTATAGAATTACTTTTTTACATATATATACCATTAGCAAAAGTTATTTCTTTAGTCATGGAACCAAGTAGTTTTATACTGAACTAGCCAGTGGATTCACCCGCATGATTTTCAACATTTATCCCACTGTCGAGCCGATAAGATGTGAAGAGGTAACAAATGGACTGTCAGACAGATATAGATAATTACTTTCATATTTCTAATATAAATAAAAAAGAGAAAAGAAAAGAGTGTCCACGGAGTTTCTTGAACATTCTTCTCCATAGAGATCTACACTTTGGAATGTGCAAATAGTACCTAATCATTTTTCTGACTGTCTTCCTGTCAATTCAAAAGTGCCTGTAAATGGTTTATTTGAAGTAAATGCTTTGAATCTTGAATAGTTATGGATAATAGAGATTACTTGTCGACAGATTAATTTCAATGAATAAGTAGTCGCCGCTTCGCACAAAGACTTGCTAAACAACGGCACTCAAACTGATATAAAGTTTAAACCAATCGCTGAAACAGAGTTCCCACATTCATTGATAGCTTTAGGAGGATCCCAACATCCGAGTATGTGATCTGCCTCAGAGATCCATTTACGTAACGTCGGGTAAGTCGGAACCGAACCGAGGCGGCAGTTAACCACTTATTACACTTCTAGTCTAGTTTAACAGACATCCATTCGTAAGTGAATTACGATACCGACTAGCTATCCGCACGAATAATTCGCGAGTCACTTAACTGACAGATATACAACAGCTATCCATATATTCTAGAGTAGCCAGCCACTGGCTATAATAATACAAGCACATGTAGCCGCGCGGGGATCAATAGTTCACTTACTATGGGAGGCGCCAGATAAATTTGCCATAGAGTACATTGCTCTTTCTCTAATACTTCACCGTAGGTACAAGGTAAATAATACTGAATTATTTTGAAAATTTAAAGGATGGCCGTTTTTAGGGTTCCGTGCCTCAAAAGGGAAAAAACGGAACCCTTATAGGATCACTTTGTCGTCCGTCTGTCTGTCAAGACCCTTTGTCTCGAGAATGCGTGGAGGTATCGAGTTGAAATTAAAACCAAATACTCAAATCTGCGGACCCTTGAAGTTGTAAAAAAATCAAACTTCTGAGTTAACGAACGTATATTTCGATACTCCCAAGGGAAACAAAATTCATAGGATACTTCCCTTTGACCTAGAATCTTAAAATTTGGCATGAAACAAGGTCACATAGCACAAGTATAGGAAAAAAATTGAAAACTGTAAATTTGTAGTTACGTCACAAAAAAAAACCTTTTTTGCGATTCGGAAAAATCTTCGTAACTCAATTCGGGAATTGAACTGTTTTCCTAGGTAAGTTTATACGGAACCCTCACTCAGTACCCGGTTTTTTAAAAATTTAATCTTGCAATGTAGATACCTTATGGCAAATTTACAAGGCACGTACATACCGTATCAACATTAAATTTAATCTTGCAATGTAGATATCTTATGGCAAATTTACAAGGCACGTACATACCGTATCAACATTAAATTTAATCTTGCAATGTAGATACCTTATGGCAAATTTACAAGGCACGTACATACCATATCAACAGTTAATGCATCAATCTACATATAAAGTTCTATGTACAACGGTGTGTAGCTATGAGTAGGTCATGTACCGGAATTAACAAATGAAGGCAGACATGCAGATAAAAATGGTTCATGTCTGGTCGTAAAATTAAAACATTAACTCAGAACATCCCAGAAATACCTCAAAGTGATGTCTGCTCATAAAACAGGCGCGCACCAAGCAACGTTGTCGCCTCTAATACGCTTTAAAAAAGTCTCCAGTACGCAATCTTTACAGTTCGTTCCGTCGCTTTTTTAACTTTATGCTTTGTAGTAAAGTTGAGCAAAAGTGAGAAATAAACGCCTGACTCCTGCGGCCGCGACCGGCGAGTCTTTTAAACTTATAATTAATTTAGAGTTGTTACTGATCCGCGGTCGGATTTACGAGACGGCCGGCCGGCGCTCGGCCGGACTCGGCAATGTTCATTCAGAGATCCCGATTAGAAGAAGTAAAGCTTGAATTAATGTGACTTTAATTGCGAAGATTGTGAAACTAAGTTTAGCGAGTTATTGCAAGTTTAGACTCACCTCGAAGTGTCAAACTTGTACTGCGGTCGTTTCATGAAGAGCAGCCGCGGCAGGATGTGAATGAAAACTCGTTTCACCCAGGGCGCCATCCGGTGTGTCTGCGGCGACCGGAAGTGGACGTTCAGCACCACTACCGTCACACATATACTAAAAGCAATAAAAGGTTTTATTACTCAAGGACATGGGTACAATTAATGGCTTATATTGGCTGGTAGAATTAACCGATAACATTCCGACCGTAACTTTATTTGAGGGCTTTCCGTTGCCATATATTATCTTAGCTTAGTAGAGAATATCGATCGATATGTCTGATTTCTGAAAGTTTAAGTATAAACTTTATAAACATACATAGAAACCACTGTTCAAACGAACCTTATCGAAGTTTCCAATGTTATTCAATGTTTATCTTGCTAGTGTGTATTTAAAAGATCAATGACTAGCAATCCCTGCGAACATTCAGCTGAATTATTAATGCTAATAGTTTTATTCATAGGTTTACACATTAATGCTACAAACAATGGTGTGTAATTTGTTAGTTCCCTGCTGAATCAGATAGTCTCAACCGTGTTACAGGGTTATTTATGAATAGTTAACTTGGTAATAATGTGTAAACCTGTAAACCATGCATCGTATAGGTATCGAAATCATACGACAGTGGTGGTGATTACAAAAAGCTATATATATACGCCAGTTTCTACCTGTTCAACATTTATTACCTATTATGATCCTTTTAATATATAATATAAACTGAAGTTTGATTGTTTTTAATCTATGGGAAATATATATAATAATACGTATTACCATACTACATATTTTTGTCTCTGTCAGGAATTTTTGTACGAGTAGGTACCTTTTGACATTTAAGAATATTTTTACAAGACATTATTTATGCGCTTGTTTTATTCATGTTTTACATATAATCATAACTCTTCATTACCTACATCGCATACACGTTTTGTAGAATATAAAACTAGTTAACTTCTCTTTTATGCCAACATAAATATTAATTCTAGCCTCAGCTCAGACTTTTAGCAACTTTGTAGCGGGTCTCAGTGCAAAGGTTTCCAATTATCTTAACTCAAAGTTGGAGGTCGGGGTGTTAAAAATTTAATTTTCTTGAAGCTAGTGCACGCAATCAAATATCTTGTTTAGAATCCAGCTTTTAATTTATATGGAAATGTGGTAGCGGGCACGCCCTAACCGAGCCATATTTAAATAAATTACTTTTGTACAAAATGTATTATTATTTTTAGCCGCTTTGATTTTATAAAATTGAACTCGAAATATGCTTTGATATTTTTTGTCAATAAGGTTATTTTTAATATCGGATTAGCATACTTTGTGAAGTATGTACCTACAAACAAAAATTTATTTTAGTCTTGTTTATTTAGAATATATTTAGAACTCAATGCATAGGTACAAAATAAATATATTTTCCAAAAGAACTTAGACATTCACTGACAAATGAACACTACACTAAGATTCTGACTCCAACGTAGAGAACATTTTTGCTAAAAATAGTCCTTTGTCCTGTATCACAAGCAGAATAAAGAGCAATACTCGGAACCAAGATTATTGTTAATGTGTAATAAACCGAGATACACACGTATATGTACCTGGTTGTTTCCTCCTCATGTCACGAGGATCAAAGGGGCGCCGAGAATTAAATTAAACACCCTCCACTCTCAATTTGCGAAATTATTACATTCGCCAAATAAACACAGATCGTCTGGAGCATCCTTGTTTATTTACTTTTAATCACGAGATAGTTCGTGAAACGCGATGGTAGTTTACTGCCCCGTTTCCTCTTTAGATCTATAAAACTTTTTGAAACCGTCGTAGTGGGTCGTAGTGTGGCGTCTTGGCTATCAAAGTGCACATTACTGGTACAGACCACTTGGGTGTATTCTATAGAGACACAAGATGCTCGGATTAAAATATAAACTTACCGCTTACGGGTTAATATTGAATGAGCCGTGTTTAACTGTAGAGCATTAAAGCTTTGCTTATTTATAACGTTTCTGCTTGTATTAATTAAAGCCCTAAAAATAACCGTTTTCTACTTATACAAAGGTATCTTACAACCTGTTAAAAATTATCTAGCTATTTCTACATATTTTTAACAGAAACATTACGCGTCACTGTCGCTTACAAGAAATACCATCGTAAATATTAATGTAACCTTCAGGGCATATACCTATAAACAGCTTGTCAACAAATAATAGACATTCCGCAATATATAGAGGAGCAAACTATTCATATACACTATGTAGACGAGGGGGAAGTGTACAATAAATTCCTCTTACGTCAAACTTACGGACAGGCATTGTACCCTTACGAGATGGCGGGAAACTTAGAGCAGAAACTACGGAGATTTACCTCGCTGGGTCAAATGAGTGGCCAACGGACATGACAATAACTACAATCGGTAAGAAAGGTAAGGCCGGTCCCTAAGGTCGTTCTTGTCGGGATCACCCTTTCTGCGGTCACCAACAATCCGATTGTTCATGTCAACTGGTTTTGCTTTTTAGGGACAAGTTTATTCCATTACGGTTAAAAAAGTACTTACCTGATAGATACGAGAATCATGGCGAATATAAGGTACTTTCCCAAGAGGGGCACAACCAGGGACGTAGGAGGGATGATCTCGACAACCAGCAGGAAGAACACGTGGAGACTAATCAATATCGAGATTGATAGGGTTACCTGTTGACAAAAACGCTCATGTTAATGAATATTATTCCAAAGCACCACATTGCTCTCCTCAGAGCTTTCAACTTTGAAGTCAGATTTACACAGACCTGTAGCAGTTTTCGAGTAATACCTAAGTCCTTAAAGTTATTCCGTGCACTAACTTTTGATGTGCTCTTGTTAATGAGCAAAGGTTTAAAAAATATACGTTTTTTTTAGGGTTTATTTATTTTTATTTATTTATTTATTTAAGGATCACCAACGAGTGTTACAAAATAAAAAACTTAGAAATTAAAATTGGTACACGTAACCTTGTCCTATAATGCACACTCAATTATAGGTAACCACAGCTTATGCATAAACGAGTGAACATGGCTCTAAATACTTATGAAAATATTAAACAAAAGTATTAAGCATGATATGACGCATAGAAAAAAAAAATTAAACAATATTAGAGGTTAAATAAAAAATAAAAGTAATGTCAAAATTAAATTTTGATAGGAATGCGCATGTCAAACAAATTACGAATAAATTAAATTAAAATAAAATGTCCTGAATTAAATTACATTAAATTAAATAAAATAAATTCCAAATTAAAATCCTAGATTAAATTAGATAACTTAGATTTCACAAAACAAAATACGGTTACATGCATATAATAAATATATATATATATATTATTATATGCATGTAACCGTATCGTGCCCAAAGGGTAAAACGGGATCCTATTACTAAGACTCCGCTGTCCGTCCTTTTGTCTGTCCGTCTGTCACCAGGCTGTATCTCATGGACTGTGATAGATAGTTGAAATTTTCACAGATGATGTATTTCTATTGCCGCCGTAACAACAAAAAAAAAAAACAGTAAAATAAATAGTTAAGGGGACTTTTTTTTCCGTTTTTTTCTACGGACGGTACGGAACCCTTCGTGCGCGAGTCCGGCTCTCACTTGGCCGGTTTTGTCAAATTATTATTTTTTTTGTCAAATATAGTTTGATATAAATATATGCACGTTTAAATCACACACGCCTGAAACCACCCGCTTCGCCCGATAACCAATAATTTCATCGCAGTGATTTACGACTTATACATCCACGCATACCATAAACTATTTCTCATGAAAAAATCCTCTAGCCATTTTTTTTATAAGTTATGAAAGATTTTATCTTGAAAGTCTTCTTGTGAAAACCTTGCATTTATCTAAACTAATATTAAAAAGAAAAGGGTAGCACTTATTCGATTACGAAATTATATTCAGGAGAAAACTCCACTATCGTTGAGTCCTGCGAGAGTTTGAAATAGGTTGAAGGAGTGAAACTTTGGGAGAAACCTATCGGGGAATGTAAGTAGACTAGCTTCTTTCAGCGGCTTCGGCCGAATGAAACTAGCTTTCTCCATACAAACTTTGGACTCCCTTAGGAGATGTATTTTGTTAAATCCTTTTTTATTTTTTGCATGGTTATTAAAGGAACTTCTGTGCATTTTAACGTTCTAAGTTCAAGGGTTTTTGGCTGGGCGTTGATGAGTTAGTAAGTGAGTCAGAACTTTGCCTTTTATATATACCGTCGAAAGACAGCTGCAGTAAACAATCGACGATCGAATCTATAATTGTTATTATAGCTAGCCTATATTGTCCTACGGTTGGACAAAGGCCTCCCTCCATTCATATTGTGCATGGTTCTGGGCTACTTCCTAAAGAAGACATCTAAGTCGACCGCCATTTCCTTCGTGGTCTGCCACGTCCCTGTCTAGCCACCAATTTTACGGGCCTAATATATTTGTAATATATAACATGATTGAAAAGACTCTCCATGTTTCTTGTACATTGTTTTACATAGAGATCTATGCTTTGGAATGTGCAATTAGAATCATTTTTCTGACTGACTGACTTCCTGACAATTCAAAAGTGCCATTGTCCGTACAGAAAAGTTATAGCATATTTGCAAAGACAGTTTCTGCAATGAAACGAACTATTTATTTAAGTTCTTGTGAGAATATTTTACTATCAATTGTACTTGTGTAACGTTACCACATAACAGTAAACCCTACGTATCATTACATATGTAGACAGAAACGTAATCACAATTCCACAGCTGAATATAACCAAACGTAATGAGAATGAAATATTTGCCGCTCAGTGTTATCTTACATAATTGATAGAACTTCTACTTCATCTTACAGAACGAATTTATACATGCTCGTCAAAGTTAATTCAAATGATGATTGCGGTGAGATCTCATCTCATCGTGTAATTTTACTCGATATAATTAAAAATCTTATGCCATTATAGGCCAGACATTTTTATTTATAAATGGCATAACCTCGTGCTTGACTGCGATCCCATCTTATGGTAAGCAGTTATGCAATCGTTGATGGTGAAGCGCACTAGTTTAATAAGAGCCTACTCACTCTAACCTTACCTAAATTATAATCGGACGGGAAGACCGCAGCAGGCAAATTGTTCCAGTCCTTCGATGTACGGGGTATAAATGACGATGCGAAATGCTTAGTTCGGACCTTCGGACCGTAGAGATGTCAACAATGTAAAGGACACCTACCGCTTTAGGCTCGCTATGTAGTGTATTTTGTACTAGTATGGAAAAGTGCGGCTAGCCCCACCATAATTCATCGTATTGTAACAAAATTGTTAACCGTTTTTAGCGATAAGATCGCCCATACTGTACGCTAGTTAATAGAGTTACAATGTTAAGTATTAATACGTACGTCGGGTTGTCCGATGGTAGAAAGGCGATGGCGGAAACATTCATGCAATAATTTAAAAAAATCGTAAGGCGAGTTGTACTTTCTGGGTTCAAACCCAGGCAAGTGGTATACTTTATTTAATTTATATCATGACTATTGCTCCAAAATGGTGAAGGAAAACATTGTGGGAAACCAGGATGTCCTAGAATAAAAAACTTCAAAGACATATTTATGGCATCTTAAATTCGCACTAGGTGGATAACGGCCCATTCTCTCTCCTAGAGAGGAGGCCAGGTCCCAGCAGTGGAAAGGTTATAAAACTGGTTTTGCTACGCTATGCTATGTTGCATTTTTGGGGTGTTGTTCAGACATATCAAAACTGCAAAATTTTAGGTAATTTTTTATTAGATTTTGACTTATATAACTTCTAAACAGTTCAAGCTTCAAATTACTGTTCTACAACGTGAATTGACTTGTATTTCTATTGGTTTAATTAAAGACATTAAATATATAATCTCTTGGGTTTGATAAATTTCGTAATACAGCACTTCAAACATTGTGCATTTTACCCAAAATGTTCGAAATTGTAATTTAAATAACGGAACTTGACGATCCTAACTGCAGTAAAGGAAGGAAGCATAATAAAGACAATGAAGGTAAAGGACGACAAAGATAACTCAGTGGTATTGTTTAATATCAAAATATTCAAAATGAAATAAGTACAATTAATATAACGTATAAAATCAAAATTACAAAAAAAAAAACAATTTGGTATGTAGTTGTAATTAGGATAAGGGGGATCTCCATAACTATTCACAACCTGTCCAGTATTATACAAAATCTCTTTTTTTAAGCGCTATTCAAAAATCCGAAACCTAAAAATGTTGACAATTAAAATTCAATTATGAAGCTTTCAATATTTCTGTCGGCTATTTGTTATGAGGAAGGTTAACAATTTTTTTTCAGTTAGCAGTATTTTATCGCATTGTCTCTTAATTTTAATAATTTTTGAAGTATCTGAATATATGGAGTAGGTAAATTAGAGATTTATTAATATCGATGCAAAGACCCAAGTATCTAAATAAACAACATTCAAACGTGATAAGCATTACAAATTTACCAAAATAGGTACTTTCGTAGGAGTAGGAGATTTCGTAGATAATACCTATGTATGTCGCTATGGTTTCATATGGATATATTTAACTTTTAAAATAATTTGGTAGATGGAGATCCATGTACAACATAATTTAAATGGGGACCAGAAATAAATAGAGTTAGCTAGATTTGTTAGCGGTTAGCATTCTGTATCATAGCTGCTAGCGCCGCATGTGTGGGTATATAGTATGTCAGACATTATTTTTATAATTTTTCTCCTGATATGACAGAAGGCTGAATTACTAAACCACTTTATTTGAAATAAGAACTTTATTTGAGATGAAGTCGTGGGTAAAAGCTAGTAGTTACTAGTTTCGTCCGTGTGAATGTCTGTTATTGCGAAAATCAAAATCCGTTCAGTAGTTTAACCGTGAAGACGTAACAGACAGCAGACTTACTTTCAGAGTTATAATGTTATTATGGATTAATAAAATCATTATTTATTGTTTATTTTCTTTCATAGTCACTTAGCTAAATAACAAATTAACACCACCTCCATCACGACCACCACTGAGTTTTTTTCCCACTTTCTACCATTTTGCAGCGTACCCTTAACACACTTCAATCGACAACATAATTTTAAAACAAATCACCCATCCGCTCGGATCCGCGAATAGCATTTTGCCAGTCCTTCGATTCGGAAATCAGGCTATCGAACAAGTGCCCGTACCGAATAGATTGCTTATCGATTGGTTGAGAAAAGCTATGTTGGGAAGGGAAATAATTAACGATATATAATCAGTTGAGTCCTGTGACAGAAATACAATTTAGATAAGTATGTTTATTATAATAAAATAGAATGGGGAAAAATCTGTGGGAAAAACAGAAAACGTCTGGAGGCGTATTGCGAAGACTAGTTTGAGACGGCGCGGGAGAAGAATGTCTTGAAAGACTTTGAGGAGGCTAGGAAAAAAAAACAGGATGGGGCCGAAAGGTTCTGGTGCGGCGACCACGTGCCGGAAGACGCAATTTTGGAAGGCCTCCCATAAGGTGGACCGATGACCTGGTAATAATATAGTAGCAATAATAGTAGCGGGAATCGGATGGATGGTGGCGTTACTTAGGGGAGGTCTATGTCCAACAGTGGACGTCTTTCGGCTGATATGATGATGATGGAGTTTATTGCTTAAATTGATATCTAATTTTGAAAACCAATGTAAAGTATTTTTTAGCGTCCCAAGCTCTTTCGAGTGGTGTCCAACTTACGGAAAGTTGAACACCATTGGAAAGAGCTTTTAAGAGAAATCTTTGCTACTAACACAACTATTAATAATTACATTTTTGTTTGTAATTCTGTTAATCACCATGATAGGTGACTAATTGAAATACTGATTGACAGTTAAAGTTAAAAAAATATAAATCTCGTAAATCAAGAGTTTCATCGCTGATTGTTGTATAATCTCTAAATAGGCCAAAACACCTTACCTTTTAGTACATTTACACTATCGTGTGCATACGTTTTCGAGGGGAGAGGGGATACAAAAAAGTACTTCGAAATTCACTCAGTTCGACCAAAGAATTATTCATAATTTCGCAAGAGCAAAGGTTACATGAGTTATTTATAAGTCGTCGTGTAGATATGGAGGTGCGCTCAGACGTTTTCACGCAAAAGAAATTCGGCTAAGTAGCGATAGTATTCTCCACGATTTTTTAGTTTATAACTACAATTTTAAAGTTTTAGAAAAAATGGTCGATGATGGAGGGGCTTTAACTTACAGAGCTTTCACTCAAATGGTTATTATCAAACGACCATTTTAAAAGATCCGAAAATCTAAAAATTAGATTCGTCACTCTAACCTTGAACAAACTGGTAGGTTTAATCTGCTTCCGAAGGAGGTGGGTTGGCTGGATAAAGCCCTCTGTATGATAGTTACCATGACCCACGCACAATAGCCCATCATGAACTAAGTGCGGAAACCGATCTCCAATAGATAGATTCAACATTCTAAAGGACATTTTCCCTTTGATCTATTGTCCAGTTTTTATGCACCTTTACCCGTTACAGTCTATTTTTATATATCGTATTGTCGTATTATCAGTCGACAGCGATGCGGAGGAGTTTTTCGATGCCATCGCGCCATACTTTAGTTAGTTCTTAAGGGTCTTTGTTTTTTTTATTGGTTGCTATACATATTATATAATGATAGTTGAGTGTTTTTTTTAATATGTAAATATTTTAGAACTTGAAAATAAATCATATTGATTGTTTTTGTTATCTCAGTTTTTCTGTTTCTTGTTTTGTAGTAAGCATATAGTGGATACATTTGCAGGAAATTCCGAGCGTTTCCATTTTCAAATTACAGTTGGACTGTAATGTTTCTTCTGAAAATGGAAACGCGTAGTCGAAATCTTTTGAATATAGACAATGTAAAGACAATGTGATATCGCTATCTGCGCGTGCCAATGCTCAAGTGCGGCAAATAGGGTCCAAAAATTTTAAACCACCAAAAAAGTTAAATATAAGTTCACTATGACATATAAGAAAACACCCGACGGATCGTAAAACACGTGCTAAGCCAAAATCCTTTTGTTTCTTGCGTAAACAATGGTACGAGTAAAAGGTCGTAAAACTTAATTGATCCAAACTTTTGGATGTTAGTTTGTATTTAATATATTCAAGTACCTAAATAAAAATCTCATGTCACGTGTTAGTTATCGATCTCCTCCGAAACGGTTTGACCGATTTTTATGTTTTTTTTCTGAAAATAAGTAATAATAATAATATTTTATTTGTTTCCCTCAAAAGGGTACAAAGGCTAAAAGTAACTATTGATTACAGCATCTATCCTTTGTGAGAGTTGGAGTATATACTGGGTTCAAGACCTGTGTGATAGAACTCAAGGCTCACGCCTTCAAAATTACAATTTTGATTGCACTTAGGTACGTACTACAGACATTAAAGTAGTTCCATGTATTGAATGGAGAAGACATTTATACAAATAAAATCATAATTTTAAATCAAAATTTAACATGGCAGGGAATTGTGTCTGTGAGTGCAATATGAGTACTTACACTCTAACGTCCGCAATAAGAACGAGGGGCGTGCTTTTACGTATTCGAGAGTGTGTATATGTCTGTATGTGTATATGTGTGTCTGTGTGTATATGTGAGTTGGAGACGCTGTCTGTGAGAAGATGGAAAATATTTCACCGATTAATAGTAATAAGTGTTTCAGTCTCAGTATAATCTAATTGTGCCAGTTCGTAATTGCTTTCTTTCAGTTGGATTTGTGCATGTGATAAATATTTAGTATTTTGTTGACATGGTTATAAAATAAATAAAATAAAAATTTTATATTTCGGGCAAAGTCCATAGTTGGTTAGTATAATACACAGAACTTAAAAACTACTGTTAGTACTTATAACTAACGGAAACAACTTTTTATTTATTATACATGGCTACCAAGAAATAGATAGCGATGAACGACATTGAGTGCGGAAGTAGGGACATACAGTGTGTTTTCGACGCTGGGAGCTAAATTTGGAAGTTCATAAAGAGTTTGAGCATGTTTAGCTAATAAAAGATTAACGACAAATAATTTGCGTACAGAGAGAACCGTGCATTTTTTATATAGATCGGCGGTAGGAAAGCGATAAGGTAGCTGCCAACCCACCTTCAGGAGAGCCCTCTGCGCGCATTCCAATTTTAACATGTGGATCTTCGTCGCTCCTCCCCAGGCAACTATACAGTATTGTATTAATGATTGACAGAGAGCCAGATAAACTAATCGAACCACCCCAGTATCAGCAGCGTGACGGAGAGATTTAAAAATATAAATCAACTTGTGCAGGCGTGATGTGAGTGTATCAATATGAATTTCAAAGGACAAACAAACATCGATGTAGACACCAAGATATTTTGAGGATGCAATGAGCAAGACTGAGCTACCAAAGAATACGAAGAAGCGGGTGGTTTTCCTGCGGCGGATAAAGAGAAAGTCAAATATTTTGTTTTCTCAACATACAATGTCAGCAGGCTCTGAGTTAACCAATTAGTTACCAGATCAAGTCCGGACTAAGTATATTGGAACGCCTGTTCCCAGGAGCCTCCGTGGAATAGCAGGGCAGTATTATCGACATAGGTGAAGATGGATGTATTGGGGATTGTAAAACGGCAGGGGTCATTAATGTAAATGAGAAAAAGGGTCGGCCTAATAATAGGTACTGCCCTGAAGGACAACCTGAGGATATGGGAAGTTCATCACTTGTCCAATCTCCAATCCGAAGGTACTGTCGTCTATCAGTGAGGTAACTCTCAAACAGTACAAGCTGAATAAGTCGTAGGTTATTTTTTACCCTTTTACCCCTAAACCCCAATTTGACACAGGTCCTCACCGGACATTGTAAGTTCGGAAGGTTCGAGGAGGGGCGATCGGTAGCGGCGATCTCTCGCGCAGGGCTTTGGTACAGGCCATGGTCCGGAGCGAGGAGGAGTGGCAGGCGGTCGCCTCCTTCTGCGAAGCAGTAATGCTAGCAAAGGAGGAGGCTGCACGCGTGAGGCAACGGTCCTCACGGCCCAACCGCCGCCGGGATTCCCATCTCGATTTCCGGCCACCGTAGGCGCGGGTTTGCGGACGGCGAGCAATGGGTAGCCCGCCGTCCGACCGTCCGGTAACCGTCCGGACCGAGCCCAAGTCGTCAACGGCGCATACTGTTCCACGCGCGCCTCAACGAGATGTCAGCAAACCGTAGGGGCCCAGCAGGGTCGAAGCCTACTGGGGCCAAGGGTCTGCTTCTGAAAGGAAGACTCGGCCCGGGTACGAAAGGCAACGAAGGAACAGGAGTGGGTAAAAAAAGTCTGACACTATCTCCCGCTCCGCCCAAGAGCTGGGGATGTCTTAGATGATTTTCCCAATGAAAACAAAAACCCCAATTTTTTCTTTGATAATTTATATGGCAAAACAACGTTTGCCATGTCAGCTAGTCTTTATAATATGTAATTCTTCTCTATTTTGTTACCTAACTCCTAAACGGCTTGACCAATTTAGGTGAAATATTGTGTGTCTGTTTGAGTGCGTCCCTAAATGCTTTGAAAATACAATTGATTGAAAGGAGATGAAACGGGGGTCCAAAGTTTGTATAGAGCAACCTACTTTCATGCCATATACATATATTTATGTGAAGTAGGTAATATACGTAAAATGAAAGGAGTTTTTGAAATTACTGCTGTTTGTGTAGAAAATACTTCCACAACTACCGTGCAAGGTACCTTTTTTTTAGTTGAATTTCATCTAATGACATCTCCCGCCCTTAGGCGGAGCATGAGGGCGTGTCAGACTTTTACTGACTAAAACCCACACGTTTGTTCCTACTTTGCCTTGTGTTCCAGGGCCCTGGGGGCAATGTAGGTACAGATGATCTGCTTCTCGTGGCTTCACTCTTGTGGTTTTTTGCGTTGCGTTTATCGCGCTTTATTGGGATAAAAATCCTATGTCTTAAGTCTATGGCACTCAGCGATATCGTAGCTTTCTATCAATAAATACTGTTCGGGATTGAATCAGCACCTACTTCCTAAGATTACCTGAGATCATCTGATAAACTAACATTTTTTTTCCTCCACACAAGAAACCTGAAACAACTATTTGTAGGCTTTACAATTTGTTCTATGTGGGAACCGAACTCGCGTAACGCCGTGCGGCAGCAAATCGCTAAACCATTGCGCCAAACGGGTCGTCAAAAAAAGTTTTATGACATATCAAAACTATACTAATATCATAAATGTGAAAGTAACTCTGCCTGTCTGTTACAGTTTCACAGTTACATTACTAAACCGATTTTGATAAAATTTGGAACATAGTAAGCTTGAATACCACAAAAGTTCACAGGCTACTTTTCATCTGGCTTCAACTTCGACTTTGTATCTGCAATAACCGACATGCACAAGGACGAAGTCACGGGCAAAAGCTAGTGTACATTTACTTTAATTATACTCGCATAAGTAATTCATCTCATTAAACCTACGCTACGCCAAAAACGCGGAACTTTTAGGTGATTGAAAAGTTAAATCCAATGTTGTCCCCTGAGTCAAATAAAAGGGACCGCATACTCGCAGGTCTATACATACATATCTCCAGTACATGTACCCATATCGAATCGATATCGTAAGAGTATGTAAGTGCCACTTTAGGGCTACGACATAACGTGAGACATATTTTCCATCGAATGCCTGGTGGAAAGATAGACGAAAATGAAGAAGAAAATTATTAAAACTACCTGACCCGGCGAATTTGTACCGCCTAACAGTCAATTGCGTGTGGTATGATACTTTACTTCTTGAACACTATTCATACGTGAGCGGTCTGAAAAGTTTCCGACCTCAATGTGAAGATAGCAGCACTCGTCAATATAAGTTAGTGAATGTACCTATACTCCATTAAATTCTGCATTAGACAAAAGAGGTTCATAGAAGTAGATGTGCATAACATTTATTTTTCGAGATAAATTCAAACAATTTTAATAAATAATGGTTTAAATATAAAATTTTAACAGTACCTATTTAGATAAATTTGATTATTGTAAGGTAAGTACTAAACACCTAAATAAGTAAATGAAAAGGTTTTTTTTTAAATAAACATCTTTAAAACAAGTTTACATTTTTTTAATGTCGTATCGCGTTCATACGTACGTTTCCTCCTTACAGAACATATGAAATGTACACAATACAAGGCAACAAGATAATTATTATTTAACATTCATACAAATAGAAATAACTAATATTGTATAGTATAATGAAAAACGTTTCAGGTACTGATAACCCCTGCTTTCTGGGGTTTTTAACATGGACACTAGTAATATAAGTAAGAACTAAATAATCTATTTAATTTGGAGCCTCATAAATTCAGAAGATGGATAGTTCAAATGAATTCATTAAAGTATAACAGTTGGTATATATATAAATTCAGCATCAATCTTAACTGTAATAAAGCACAATATACATATTATATTGTACTTTTATTACAAAGTTTACCCTAAAACAACCTTTTTTATCTTCTGTCTAATGCTATCGCGAATAGAATATAGTTGTGCATATTTTAAATTTTACTCATCAAAGTTTCAGCCATTCTGGTTACGTAGTTGTAATTTGACAGTCGTGTGAGTGAGTCGATGTGAGATGCAGAAAAAGAAAATCCTTTTTTAGAATGATAATAATTTAATAGGCAGTAATCTACCACGCAGGTGCAGTGGGGTTTGGTGAATGTCACTTGTCTATGATTTTTTTGTTCTAGGATATACCAGTTTCCTCACGATATTTTCCTTTACCGTTTTGTGAGCAATGGTGATGGAATATATTACCTACACAAAGTAAAGCTCCTGCCTGGGTCGGGTGGTAGAGCATTTACAACGAAAAATAAACCAAAATCCTAATTGAACATTATCATAATTATTAAATGATAATGCCCAGTACAATGACTGTTTTAGGAACGTCACTGGTCCAAATTTCCGTGTGCCATACATGGATACTGCTAATACGCTCCGTACATACTGGCAAAATATTCTTGCGACAATTCTTATGGGCACGTCGGATGCACGAGTATAATATACTGTTGATACATTTTAGTGGGCGTCGTAGTCTGTATCGTATTTCCTTCCGTGCTTGATACGTTTCTAGCATGTCCATGATACTGATCTTTTTTTTTTTGAGTTGGGAAATTATCTAATGACGCTCTAGGGCGGAAGAGCTAGAAGGGCGTGTCAAATTTTTGCTAACTAAAACCATATCTATATTTCTTTAGTAGCCCTTTTCTTTCCAGGACCATGATGATACTGATAGTATGGGACGGTGTAGAGGACAGACTCCTTTATTGTATCTTTTGATGTAACCAAAATGTTTCTTTTGAAAATCGTATCATTTAACATTATAAAGTCAGCTAATTAAAAACTTTCTTTCAATCACGAGATAAATGAAAGTACCTGTGTAAAGTAATGCAAAAAAGAAAAGACAAATAATAGCCGCGTCTGATGTACCTACAAGAAAAATGTCTGATTCTACGGCTTAGCAGAGGTGTAGCACGGGCTGCGGGATACGTCGAAAGAGTCACTGCGACCCTTGAATGCAAAAGGCACCCGGGTTGAAGTAACACGGGTTGGTTTTAGTCAGTAAAAATCTGACTTTCCCTCTCGCTCTGCTTAGAGCGGGAGAAGTTATTTGATGATATATCCGATTTCAAAAAAAAAAAAAAACGTAGCATAGGTATAGGCTACGGCAGACGACTACATTGCGAGTGTAGCAGACATTATAACTCCTTTGGAAAAACCATAAGAGGGTCGGTAGGCTTGCGTGTTAAATAGTCAGTTCCGGAGCAAAAAACAAATACTTAGCTGCATAATGCTAATTGACGATAAGCATTCATGTAAGTCCCGGTAAAGTAAATAATATCAATTTTAAAAGAAACTTGTACAATCGAATAAACGATGCTATAGTGTCCGACCCAACTTACGGGATCGGTGTCGATTTCGGCCTACTTTCGGCAACAAAAGCGAGTTTTGGCTGGTAGCAGCCGACACCAGAACCGAATTCGAGAGTTTTTATGCTGCGATCGGATATGTTACGTTGCACCTTATTTATTAGGTAAAAGGTATCTTGTTATGTACCATAAATATCAGAGACTGAATAATTAATATAATGTATGTGGTTGAAACATAGAGAGTGACTGATTGATTAAGATTGACTATTTTTTTTCCCCCACTAAAACATAAGCTTACATGGAATTTGCGGTTTTGGCCGTGAATACTAGCTTCAGCCGGATACTACAATGTTATTGTAATAATACGTACCTACACACAATTATGGTTACCATTGTTAGGCATCTAACAAACAGTACTAAACCACCAGGCAGTGTTATGAGGGTACTGAAGAGTCTAATTCTCGTCTTTCTCTTCAATCTCATAATCAGACTGCAAAAATATACCGAGAATATGCGGAGATTTATCTAATGTATTCCGTTAATATAAACTTAATGTATTCCTGTCTCCTTAACCTGATCACATCTCGGCGTACAATATTGCCAAACCTTCGTAACACATTTAGAGATAATAGTATAATGTCATTAGTTTACATCCCCTTGATACAATCGCTCGCAGTACCTAATTCACGACACTCGCGGGAGGGGAACGCGTAAATCATTACTAAGCTCGATTTGATCGTTTGAAACACAAATGAAATACATTTTTATTACGTTGGGGTAGGTAATCACAAGAGAACAATAAAAGAACACGTTGAGTAATCGTATTTGAGCAATTTGAACCTCAGCGGTTGTAACAATATTCACTGTGAAACTTTGCCGACCGCCCCAACTTTGTCGACAAAATGCGCGGAATTTTTGTTAATTTGTTTTTAGAAGTTCACTCCAATAACAGCGCGGAAAATTTTATTCATATGCGCTAAATGAATATAATAAAAAACATGAGGTGCTTTCCATTATGGTTAGCTTGTTTTTTATTGTTGTTATTAGGGATCTGCACTTGAAAAAAAAGGTAACGTTTATAGGCTCACATCGTCATCCATCTGTCTGTCTAGATCCTTTTCCTCAGGTACGCGTAGAGGTATCAGAGTTGAAATAAGTACCAAATACTGAATCCCTTGCAGCTGGAATAAAATCAAGAATCCAAGTCAATGCAATTTAAAGATACAGCCGTTTATAACGCATATTGTGGCTCTCACAAGCGAATCAAACAAAACCTAAAGGGAACTTTCCGTTGACCTAGAATTATGGAATTTAGCAAGAAGAAAGGAATACAAAATCGAGAAGTTTTATCACATACCTACTAATAGCGTGAAAGTTGAAAATATAGAGCTGATGCAATATGTCGATGGCAATAAAGAGTTTTAAAATGGGTCCAGTAGTTTTTTCATTACAAACAAAAATACAAACGAGACCTTACCTCTTTATTTCCTACTCGTATATTAGTAGAAATATTTTTTGCGATTTCAAACTTTTGCAGTTGGAGAATTGTCCGTGACGTTTAGCTCTGGGAGAACATTTTACCAACTACGTACAAAGTTAAGTTTGTCCTTCAATCCTGTTTATCTTTTCGTTAGGGTAATGTTCGGTGCTTTCGTAGTTTATTATGTTCATAAGATACTGCTTACCATCAGGTGGGATCGCAGTCAGGCTCTGGTTTATATAAATAAAATAAAAAAGTTACTGTTCGTAGTTGTTGATCAATTATCAATTATTATTATTATTAATTATCAACTAATAAATGTTAGTTATCAGTTATCAGTGATTGTAATTAATTATAAATTTATACGAGTATAATCTAAAACAAAAATGAAAACGTGAACATCCTAGTGAATTAATTTTATTGTAAATTGTCACAATTTTAATGTATTGTTACGTATTATTAGGAAATAAAAGGCTTTTTTATTTTTATTTTATTTTTTATACTGTACGTAGGCGAGTCCTAAACGAACTTGGCTTGTATTTTTTGACAGGTAGATACCGTGCCATTAAAAGATATTCACATATATTACAAAGTTTTATTAAAATACAAGTATTATACCTTTAGGGGCTTATTGTGAAATAATCAATGAGAAGATTAAAATATATGGGATAACGTGTTATTTAGCCTAAAGCCGTACAGGATGGATTTTTGAGATAGGCAACTTTCTTACGTAAGTAATGTATTGGGAAAGTATTTTTCGATTTGTCAGACCTAAGTTAGCCCAAATGAGTTTTTTCTTCCATAATAGAAACAGGATTAATTATCATAAAAAGTTTTGTGAAATTTGATCATTTTTTTTTTATACTGACCGTATTTTTTTTCCCAAATTCGTGAATGCAAATCAAAATTGCTCAAAAATTCATGAACAGACTCTTAAGATCGTTTTCCTGAAGCATCTCAAAAACCCATTCTGTTTCCATTTGATTTACTAATGTAAGAAATAAAGGTATGATAGTTCAAAAGTTTTATTTGTTAGCGAAACTAGAATGATAATAAAATAAAACCAGGCAAGTGCGAGTCGGACTCGCGCACTGACGGTTCCTTATAAACTTACCTAGAAAAACAGTTCAATTCCCGAATTGAGTTACGAAGATTTTTCCGAATCGCAAAAAAGTTTTTTTTTGTGACGTAACTACAAATTTACAGTTTTCAGATTTTTTCACATACTTGATTTATCTTGCTTCATGCCAAATTTCAAGATTAGGTTAACGGAAAGTACCATAAAATATGAGTTTTGATTCCCTTGAATGTCGAAATATACGTTTTTTGGAAAATAAACGACCGTATCTTTTTTGTTCGTTAACTCTGAAGTTTGATATTTTCACAGCTTCAAGGGTCCGCAGTCTTGAGTATATGGTTTTAATTTCAACTCGATACCTGCACGCGTTTTCGAGATAAAGGGTCTTGCAAGGCAGACAGACAGCAACTGACAGGCAACAAAGTGATCCTGTATGGGTTCCGTGTTTTCTTTTTGAGGTACGGAACCCTAAAAACAATAACGGTAAGTCTATTTATATTATTTGCTTCTTTTTTTTGTTTTTTTGAAGATAGGTATATGTATAGAATGGGTATTTCATAATGATTTTTATTACTTTAATTTTAAATCTAAATGAAATCAACCTTGGAATCTGGTCCCAAGGTATCATTAGTTTCTCGGGTTGGTAGTATGTAGGTACATAGATCAAAAGAGACGTCCAATTCCCAAAGGAGGTTTTATCCAGCTTTATATCTTAGGCTCTTTGTATTGTAGTTTTTTGACAGTGGACAAGAAGGTTAAATAAGTTATTTCATCAGTAATACTTAGGAAGGTAGGTAGGAATTATTTTTTAAACATTGCCGATGGTGTTTGAATCTGCGATGGTTACCTTAAAGATCAAAGTGAGTTTTTTTTTTCTATCAGTCTGTCTAGTGCAGTCACTAGAGCGATGTTGTATAGGAGTTAATGTTATGAAAAATGCACACACTCAGTTTTATATTATCTGTTACATAAAAAGCGAGATATCCTGTGTCCTAACCAAGAAATGGTCTAGCAGTGTGCCGAGTTTTATACAAAACCGTTCAGATGTTGAGATGCGGTTGATTAACAAATATCCAAAATCTATAGAAAAACTAGCTGGTCCGGCAAATGTTGATCTGCCATATAAATTATGAAAGATAAAAAATAACCTACGATCGTGATCTATTCCACTTTTGTGTTGCATGAAGATAAATATTCTCCTCCTAAATATATAGATGTTACCGGCAATCTATATAATCCGATATTTTATACAATACCTAGGCAATGTATAGAATACCTAATACGTGTAGGTAATGTATAAATTATTATACTTTAAGTTTTTAACTCACTTTAATTGAATTATTTTATACTTTACCTAGGTATTTTACACAATACAGCTGAGCCTCAGCCTTCTAACCTAAACTGTCCGTGTCCGGGTTCTCTAAAATTATGACAATGCCTTCCCTGCTCTCGTCTTTTATATACATTGATTTTAAGTGATAGAACATGTCACATTTGCTCGTCATTTTATAAGAAGGTCGGTTAACATTGATAAATATAGACCAAAATCTATTTATTTTGCACATTGCCGGTGGACCAGCAGGTACTCTATACAATCCCTAGGAATAGTATACATTACGTAGGTAATAATAATAGACAATGATATTCATAATATTTCATACATTGCCTGGACGCCTTAGGTATTCTATACATTGCCTAGGTATTGTATAAAATACCTGTATTATACAGATTGCCGGTAACATAGATACAAAAATAAAAATATTAAAAAATCGGTCAAGTCATTTCCGAGGAGTAACAAACACTGTGATACGAGATGTTTCTATATTAGATGAATCTCTATTTCCCTCAGTCACGCCATAACTTTAGAACGACTATACCGATTTCATTCATCTTTTTTTAAATGTTTTGTAATACTTTGTAGAAGGTTCTTACGGAAAGAAAAATTAAGAAAATTTCGCAGAAAATGGTAAAATTTCAAAAAACTTAACGACTATTTGACCCTCGACAGAATATTCCTGGCTAAGAAGGAAGGACAATGTGCATCGGATCAGCTAGTAACATTTATAAAAACAGATATTAGTAGGATTAATATTACCTTCTCTCCGCTATCTGAAGGCAGGTAAAATGTGAGGACGGTTAAGAAGGAGATCCCCATGCAAGGGATGATGATGTTTACAGTGTAGAACAGCGTTTTTCTCCGCATCGTGATGTTGAATGTGATGTCCAAGTATGGCTCGTCGCAGCATGTGTAGAACTTCTCATTCCTGCCAAATTAATCGAAAAACTTAGAATTACGGAAAAGGAACAAAAAATATTTGGGATAGATGTGACTGTCTTTATTATACACATTACTTTTTATTATACATACATATTGTTCTAAAACATTTCTTTTTTGGAGTGAGAAATCATCAAATGACTTCTCCAGCTCTAGGGTGGAGCAAGAGGGCGTATCAGACTTTTACTTACTAAAACCTACCTATGGATGTATCAATTCCTTTACACTGTGATTGAAATTAATCGAAATCATATTTAAATAATTTATAAGTTTGAAACAGCTTATAAAACTTTGAAAACGGCATTGTCATCATATTGCCTTTAAAATCTGTTTTATTGAATTACTCAAAATGCGTAGATCTGTGAAATTAAATTACAGGACAGAATACAGTCATTGAGTTTGCAACAGAGGCTCTTCAAACGAAACTTCGTAAAAGTCAAACATCAATAACGACACTTTTGCCTTTCAGCTACAGTTGAAGTTTTACAAGCGATTTTAATATTTAAATATCATTTTATAGGCGGCCAATAGAAACTTTTAAGTAGTTGAGATTAAAGCCGTAGAAATGTAAAACTCTACGAGCCTTCTGGAAAGGTTTGAACGAGTAGGTAGTTAGACAGTTTTACACAGAAATCTGAATGTAAATAAATTATAGAATAGATTTTGAGCCTTCACAGCAAAGTAACGTACAAGTTGATAGGTCCTAAACGCTTACAAATTTTGCAAAACAATATTTTATGGGCGCTCATATAAGTGTGTTCGTGTAATTTCATAGAGTAGATCGTAAAAGCTTTGAAGGAATATGAAAATGGCATTTATATCGTCTCAAGGGAAATCATTTTATATGGAAAAGCGCAGTTTGTCCCGACCGTCTAGGTTTTCGTCAATCCAACGAAGGGTTACATTCCATATGCAAAGTTATGATATAATATTTCACGGTCATATAATATGAGCGTTTTATTATTGGGCTAATATTTTTGGAGGAAACCAAGTGCTGTAAAGTTTTATTACGTAGATTGTATGTACAGATGGTAATGTATATAGATTTGTATTTTAGCACGTCGTATTTCTTTAATAAATAATTAAAAACACCGTGAAAGGACGACACAAAGCAGGCAACAGATTTTTATCGTAGATATTATGAAAAAACCCGATAATTTAAGCCATGAACAACGTCTACGACAGTGGCTTTAGAAAACATCGCAGCTTGTAAAAGCACTTGACAATTTTACCGTTGCAATAGCTTTGTTACCGTGGAAATGCGAACTTTATTCAAAGTAAGTAGGAGCCAGCCGCGGGCTGTGGTACAACTACAGAATATGTATATAAAGGAAATCACCGGAGGCTCGTCTGTAAGTATATTTTACTGTGTTGCCTCAGCAAGGGCCTTTGTTACTGCAACATTTTCACAATACCGCACATGCGTCAGTAAAGTCGAAATTTCTGTTTAATTTTGATGAGGTACTTAACTTCACTTTGTACTGGGTGAGAAATTCAGATGATAAACTTTAAGTTATTTTTTATCAAATGAATATTATCATTTTTTTTTATATATAACTGTTAAGGCTTCGCGATTTTTTATAGATAATCCCTTAATAATATACCTAGTTTTCACCTATTTTTTGGCAAAAAATGCGCCAGCATTCTGTTTTTTTTTTTAATTTGTTATATTAATATAACCGCTGTAAATCTAGTGAACGACCCAAGAGCTAGATTGACTCGACACTATACCGAAGATATCCCGGACGTCAGCCTGTACGAGATTAGGATGGCTCTGAAGCAGCTGAAAAACAACAAGGCGTCGGGTGAGGACGGAATTACGGCTGAACTCCTGAAGGCGGGTGGAAAACCGGTCCTTAAGGCCCTTCAGAAGCTATTTGATTCCGTCATACTCGAGGGAAAAACGCCACAGGCGTGGAGCAGAGGCGTGGTGGTACTCTTCTTTAAGAAGGGCGATAATGCCCTGCTTAAGAATTATAGGCCCATCTCGCTTCTGAGCCATGTCTACAAGCTGTTTTCCAGAGTCATCACGAATCGTCTCGCGCGCAGGTTCGACGACTTCCAGCCTCCCGAACAAGCCGGATTTCGTAAAGGCTTCAGCACCGTGGACCACATACATACGCTGCGGCAGGTTATACAGAAGACTGAGGAGTATAATCAGCCTCTCTGCTTAGCGTTTGTGGACTACGAGAAAGCCTTTGATTCGATTGAAACTTGGGCTGTACTGCAGTCTCTCCAACGGTGCCAAATTGACTATCGGTATATCGAAGTGCTGAAGTGTTTGTACAAAAACGCCACTATGTCAGTCCGACTACAAGACCAGACCTCGAAACCTATCCTCTTGCAGCGGGGTGTGAGGCAGGGAGACGTTATTTCTCCGAAACTGTTCACGGCAGCAATGGAGGATGTCTTCAAGGTTTTGGAATGGAGAGGGCTAGGCATTAATGTCAATGGCGAGTACATCACTCACCTTCGGTTTGCCGACGACATAGTAGTCATGGCTGAGACTACGGAGGAGCTCAGTATAATGCTTGGTGACCTCAGTAGAGCTTCCGAAAGAGTGGGACTTAAAATGAACATGGACAAAACCAAAGTCATGGTAAACAGCCATGTAGCACCCACTCCTATCAAGGTCGGGGACTCTACACTCGAAGTTGTAGACGAATACGTTTACCTGGGACAGACGGTCCAGTTGGGAAGGTCTAACTTCGAGAAAGAGATCAATCGTCGAATCCGACTCGGCTGGGCAGCGTTCGGGAAGCTGCGCGGTGTCTTCTCGTCCAATATACCACAGTGTCTCAAGACGAAAGTCTATGACCAGTGCGTGTTGCCAGTGATGACATATGGCTCCGAAACGTGGTCGCTTACAATGGGCCTCATTAGAAGGCTTAAAGTCACCCAAAGGGCAATGGAGAGGGCTATGCTCGGAGTTTCCTTGCGTGATCGAATCAGGAATGAGGATATCCGCAGGAGAACCAAGGTTGCCGACATAGCACGAAGAATCGCCAAACTAAAGTGGCAATGGGCAGGGCACATTGCTCGCAGAACAGATGGCCGTTGGGGCCGAAAGGTTCTGGAATGGCGACCACGTACCGGAAGACGTAGCGTTGGAAGGCCTCCTACAAGGTGGACCGATGACTTGGTAACGATTGCGGGAGTCCGATGGATGCGAGACGCACAGGACCGTTCGTTGTGGCGACGCTTGGGGGAGGCCTATGTCCAGCAGTGGACGTCTTTCGGCTGAAATGATGAATGATGATATTAATATATTACTTCCTACTATCAAAGTAATAAATATTCAGGATCTGTCGAATCTAGTGAGTTTGGGATTGTTCCCAAAGGTCCACGAGTCTATGAAAGTTCGTACATTAGTTCCCAATGAGTCCACGTCCCACGGGTAGTGTGAAAGCGAAGCCCGGGGCCCCGGGATGAAAGCAAAGAAGGAACAGGAGTGGGTTTTTAGTCAGTAAAATTTTGACACTATCTCGCGCTCCGCCCAAGAGCGCGATTTGTCATTAGATGATTTTCCCAAATAAAAAGAAAAAATAATAGTCCACGTCATTTTAAAATATTAAATATTTTCTTTCCCTACGAGTCCATGAGAATGTTTGGTACAGTCAGTAGCTAAGCTTTGATGTAGGAACATTTAAAACAAGTTTTTTTTTCATGGATTCGGTGGAAAATGAAGAACAATAGAATCATGGACCTCTGGGAACAACCCGAGTTTGGGGGTCAAATGATACCCAAAAAGAACTGTTGATAAAAATTTGTTTCAATTCAGGTTGGAACTTCAAAACACAATAAATGAAAAGTTTAATACACTGGTTACTACTGTCTTAAAAACTATCTAAAACAAAATTGTAATTCTTTGACAAAATATTGATACAACAAGAAAAACATTCCTCAAAAATTTGTACCTATACGAGTACTTACATCAGAATTGGCCACCCTATACAAAGCAAAGTTATTTTGTGGAAAATTTTATTTCGAATAAACAACAACTTTTTTCGCTTGTTTTCATTTAAGTATTCCGAACACCTCTTCCTTCTACTTTTTAAAATTCTCTTAGAATTTTAAAATGACGTCCTTAAAGGACACATCGAGGATACATCGAGGTGAAGCAAGGATCTGCTCAGCATTTTTAGACAAGCAGATTAGATTATTTCGTGGATACCGGGTTGCTTGAACCTGCGACAACGTGACTTATCGGTAAATCTTATTGGGGTTATTATAGGTACGCATTTTGAAGGGGTTACAATCGGTGGGTGTGCGGGGCGTGAGTTTAGAAGCAAGCACAGCTTAACGTGGTAAAGCGGAAACACGTCGTAAAAGTGATAGCGAGGTAAGTGACGTCGGGTTAATAATGACACTCGTGTGTTCGAGAGGCGGATAACGGCCCGTACGGAGCCGGCAAGGAGCCTGAGGACAAGCGACCGCGGTACATCGAGCTCCAATTAACTTTTGTTTACCGCTTACGGGACGTATTTCACGCTGTATTAGCTTTTGTTTGGACCTTTATTTAATTACTGCTTAAGTAGGTAGTTACCAAATACTTTTTGAAGAAAAACAGCTTAATTAAACGAAAACATATTAGATCTTTACCTATAAATTGCCGTTTTTTAAAATAGGTTGCTTTGACTTGAAATTATAAGTTCAAATAAACTTTATATTAAAGGTACGTTATTCTTTTTTCGAAATAAGGTATTTATTGGTTTCTTTGTGTTTTGTATTTTCTGTAATATCGCTGTATTTATAACCATAAAAGCTAATAAAAAAACGTTTTTTCATATTAAGAGTTCCAACGTACAAAATAAGCATTTCAAAGGGCAAGCAATATCAATGACGTCTACCTACGACTATCTAACAAAAAAACACTGTGTTCTTAATTTAATAGCGTTCGTTTTTAATTTTTTTTCTTGTAGTCGCCCTGAGAAGTAAAGTTATTCGTGAGATAAAATTTCCCACATGAAAGTGGTTGAAACAAAAATAGACATCCCATTCGTTAGCAGTTTTAAGTCCGTATTAATCATCAATATTGCATACCACTTGAGACACATTGTTTCCACGGTAGAACTCATATCACAAAATAATGGCAGTTTTCTTAGATTTCATACAAAAATGGTTATAAATACAGCGATATTACAGAAAATACAAAACACAAAGAAACCAATAAATACCTAATTTCGAAAAAGAATAACGTACCTTTAATATAAAGTTTATTTGAACTTATAATTTCAAGTCAATCCAAAGATATAACACTTCAAAGCAACCTGTTTTAAAAAACGGCAATTTCAAAGGTGTAACCCGTCAGCTTTCAAAGCAAGACTGAATGTCTTCAGGAATTGCTCGTTCTATCGTTGAACTCAATCAATTATCTGCAATTTATGAATAGAAATCTGTAGGACACTTTTTACCCATATCATGATAGGTTTAACTGTATTTATTGTATATAGTATGTTTATCTATTGTGTGCCGTACACATACCTATTTGTTTTAATTAGGATTTATTTAATGTAAGTTTAAGTTATGTTGTGCGCTTAAAGTTTTCCTCATGTGCAAAATTTCTACCTCATTAAGTTATGCTGTAAAAAAAACAAATAGCCAGTTAAATTCACTTGTGTACATCAGCTGTTCGAATTTAAATAAAGAATGAGAATCATGAAATGAAATGTTTGAAGACCAAAGAACAGAATTTTCTAAAGTAAATAAAGTAAAAATAAATGATCCCTGTTGTAATAACATAAGTACTGATAGCGGTCATTTAGTTCAGCCGTCGCCGCCCGCCTTCAATAACTGAAACTAAACGGTTGTACGATAAACTTTTATATTTCCAAGCACGAACTGGAGTATCCTTACACCGGCGGAGTTTAAATAATGCAAGGAAATGTGAGAGAACATCGTTGGGCTCATCCGTCACTCCCGTGCACCGGTTATTATTTCACGGTGAGATCAACTGCGAATAATATAGAAGCGTGCTACAACTGCTAGCGGGGTCGCCCGCCTGAATGTAGCTTTCTTCATAGGAACTTTAGACCTCCGTTTCATTCCCCTAGGGGAATCCTTTTTTATTCATTGTATATGTCACTGGAAAATTGTAAACTCCGTATGATTGTAATTCATCTTTATTAGATTAGAACATATCGATATATTACTCGTATGAAAAATAGTTTTGTATACGATAAATCAGATCCAAATTAATTAGTTTCCAATATAATTGTGTCGTAAAAAAATTAGTTTACAATTTCCCGCGATATTTTATAATCTTACGGCGGCATTTGCAATTTTCCGCTGACATATTCTTCAAAAAACAGGGCAAGTGCGAGTCGGACTCGCGCACTGAGGGTTCCGCACAAACTTACCTTTAAAAACAGTTCGATTTCCGAATTCAGTTACGATGATTTTTCCGAATTGTAAAAAAAGTTTTTTTTTGTGACGTAACTACAAATTTACAGTTTTCAGATTTTTTCCTATACTTATGCTATGAGACCTTGCTTCATGCCAAATTTCCGGATTTTAGGTCAACGAGAAATACCCTATGAATTTCGATTTCCTTGAGAATGTCAAAATATACGTTTATTGCGACATAAACGGCTGTATCTTTTTTTTTCGTTAACTCGGAAGTTTGATTTTTTCACAGCTTCAAGGGACTGCAGACCTGAGTATATGGTTTTAATTTCAACTCGATACCTTCACGCATTCTTGAGATAAAGGGTCTTGACAGACAGACAGACAGATAGACAGACGGACAGACAGACAGACAGACAGACGGACAGACAGACAGACGGACAGACAGACAGACAGACGGACAGACAGACAGACGGACGGACAACAAAGTGATCTTATAAGGGTTCCTTTTTCCTTTTGAGGTACGGAACCCTAAAAAGGAATCTCTGAAAAAATTTAGTGATCTAGGTTTAAGGTTTGGCCTGAGCATTGATGAGTCGGTAACAGGCAGGACTGCATTTTATAAATTTATATATTTAAACAGATATATTATCTTGTACCGTTATACGTGGAATTTTGTACTAATATTTCAGCTTCAGTTTATAAGCTCCAGTAGTGGATTAAACTAGTTGGTAGCAGATGGGACCTAATCTGGCAAAAGAAACAGACCGACCGTCTGTTTAACGGAGAGAAACTAATATAAAACGGGACAAGTCATTCTTTATATCCCCTCCAATCCGGAACTTTGGAACGAATAATAAAGACATCTTGAAAACATCTGAGAAAACTCGGCAAAGTTGAAAGAAAAGGTATTTATTTCAGCGTGAGTTGATCAATAGTCGGCGGAAAGGCAATGCTGCGAATTTCATGGTACGTTATAAGTATCAATATCAAATTTCGAAGGATATGAGTTGAGAATAAAGTGCTATTAGGCTTAGAAGTCCCATAGTGAAAATGATGCTCAAAAAGATTAGAACATTTAAATACACAATAGCACGTTATACTTTACTTTTTGTTTATAAGGGGTAGACTCACGTTAAACAAAAAACCATCTATAAATTTAAAAGGATTTCTTATACATATATGTATACTTCAGAGGCTTTAGTGCGAGTTTTCTAACGTATTCGATTGCGTTAAAATAAATTCCTCCTTATGTGACGATTTAACTCAATTTTTCTCAAATTGTCCGTCCGTGTCCACCTCAATACCTCTGTAGTTGGCTTCGTTTAAGTCAAAGAAGGTGCAGATGGTTGTGCATGCTAAGAAGGAATGGAGGTGACGCAAATCCTGTGAAGGTGCTCCACATTGGCACTGTGTTTGCGATGGGTCAACGATACCCCATTTGGCCAGATTGTTTCCTGTAACTGCAACCTGAGCCCGATTGCGGGCTCAGGTTGACAGTTGCAGAAACAGAGTTCAGAGATTTCCAGATTGGCCACTGCAGTTTGTGTCACGGTGGTAGATATTCCTGCCGGAGAGAGGAAGTTAGGAAGAGTAGCATATCCGTTCCTCTACAGTTCGCGTTTTTGGTCCGAAGCGCTGTTTTCTGAATTTGTACTAATGCTAGTGATAATAACGGAAAACCTCTTTTTTCTATACGATTTCACATAAGAGAACGTCGATCGAATAAGTAATAAAAACAATTGGTTTACGAACCTGACAGCCGGCACCTCTAGGATGTCCCACTCCACGGACATGTAGAACTCGGACAGGTCAACTCCCACCGACACCACATTACTGCCCGCCTGCTCATCCATGTGCCTCAAGTCCACCTGCGTGCATACGAACTCACAAAACTATTTACTCGCCCCAACATACACACATTCACAACTTCACAAGGCACCGGAGTTCAAATGAATATATTCATCTTAAACCTACGTCTTGAATGAACAAAATTGTATAGAATTTCAAATGTGGGGATGCAGTAGGTACACAACGTGTGTCTTGATTGCGATTATGAACATCACGTGTTCGCTTTGAAAAGGACTATATTCAAGCTGGTTTCATTAAAAGCCTCGACTAAGACTACACCTTAGAAGAGCAAGGAAAAGTAGGTATTTGCGATCTATTTCTGAATATTAGCAGTGAGTAGTTGAATATTCTATTTGTGTTGTATTCTACTTAAAGCTATATTTGTCTGGTTTAGTATGGTTACTTATCTCTCTTTAAATTATTTTGGCGTCCATGTCTCTGGAAAAAACTCTGTTAATACTTACTCAGATTACTCACACTTTTAGCATTCAATAAAGACTCCGGTGCCAAAAAAATATATTATTAAAATTGTTACTATATTCTCTTATAGCTTAGAATTAATATACTCTAGTTAAATACACATCGATAACTTTAAAAGACACACATATAAGGAAGTTTAACACATTTGCTATTACTTGGTTAATCTTATGATATGCGTTTAGAATGATGCAGGTTAGTTCTACTTATTAGTATCTCGTGTGGAGTAAAAAATAATTAATTAAATAATTTGATTTTATTCTACTTGTATTCCTTTCAATCCGAATGAAATTTGTGTGTTGTCCAAGTTACAAAAGTATGAATTTGTGACCAATTGTAGCACATGATGCTGAAGCGTATAGATATATCAGATATAATTGATCATTATTTTTTACTCCATCGTAGGATAGTGATTAGTTGTTATATCTATTTATTTATGTTTAATTCATTGCCTATTTAGTCATAAGAATTACTTATTTGATACATGCACCCTGTCACACAATGTGTTGAATTATCTAAATAAAAATCCCATCAAATATTGCCAACGCAGACATTTAAACTGTGTAGTTCACTATCTCGGACTCTCTATATAAAGGTCTATACGAGTATATTCCAAGCTGGTGTTCGCATAAGATGCCTCGAGAACAATACCACAGAGTGTGCCAAGTGGGATGTACCTGCGTACAAACTGAGATCAAAACCTTAACGACAAACCGACACACTTATCTTCAATGTAGACATGTCACAACAATTCGATTCATGCGAAGAAATAACAACGCGAAAACACAGAAAACACCGAATATAACGAGTGATCGTGGAGCTTTCGACAAGAGTAAATAGGATGAGGACGACCTCCTTCTCCTGATTCCTTAACGCTATCGCGTAGAATAAGCGCACTACTTCTTGTCGGAGTATCGTATCTCGGAAGTAGCGCCCTTCATTCTCAACGACTCGTCAAGAAATCTGATAAGGAGGTCGAAAGCGCCGGCTCCGCCGCGCGTGTGTGTGTCGCGCGGACGCAGCGTCTGAGCGACCCGCCTCATACCAACTCTGTGAGCCTCTCAGTCCATTGAACCAACGATTGCGTTCGCTACAGGGGCGGCGCGACGGCGGCGTGTTGGCATAAGACGCGTGCTTCGGTCGAGTGTTGTAATAGCATGCAACGACCGTCTCCTCGACGCGCGAGGGTCCTCGACGCTTCGACGAGACGGCGAGTTCTACTTTAACATTTAGATTTTTGTGCATTATGAACTCCGTGTCAAAGATTGGGAGTGGTATCGTCTTTCTTTGAAATGACAACATGCAATGGACTGCCAGCGACACCACACTAGGTACAGCCAGTAAATATATGAGTCGCTAATAGGGAAAGGTATAAAATATGCAACATGATGACTATTTATGCTCGATAGTGTTGAGCAACAAGTGTGATCTTTATCGTTCGTTTGGTTTCACGTGCTGTGCTAAACCTGTTCGCGTGTAGGTTCGTGTGAAGCTGTGTACAGAGTCGCGACCGCGTCGGGCGGCGAGCGACCGCGCCGTGATCGGGAATGCAAGTGATTCGGAAACAAGCGAGAGTCATGCGGTGAGTGGAGTGTACACTGACGGGGATCATGCAGCAAGCTCGTGTGGCGCTCGTGTGGCGGGCGTGTGGCGGTGTGTGTGTGTGTGTGGCGCGAGCGGAGCCAGCTATGGGAGGGTGTGAGCTCCGAGAGACGCCGCTCCGCGTACCGATGCAACTGTTAGCTCATCGTTCACTACGTGGTATTTACCTCGCACTCGCGGCGTATCGTGTAGCACGGAAAGGCTCTATCGGAGCGGGATGTGTCGGGTAGGATCGGATCGAGTGAAGTTTTTGCATCCCATATCACCTGGCTGTTAGAATTTTATACCTTTCCGTGTCGAGCGAGGAAGGCCGAACGAGCTAAGTGGACCGGCCGAGGATATTCTGGAGCATTCGTGATCACGCACGTCGACATAACCGCTACTCCATATACTTAATCATCCCATCGCAATAGAAATGTAAACTTGCAACATGTCAGACTACGAGCGAGCCGGGCGGGGAGCGGGCGTCGGCAGCGAGCGCACGCTCTGCGCCTCTACTCTAGCGTCGTCGTTACAGTCAATATGTAAAAGTGAGATAACATACCACATGGACAGAAAAGTAATATAATTACACGACGAATTACGTTCGAGCCAACAAGCTATTGCATGGACATCGGCCGGGGCGGCGGGCCCTACGGCTACGGCCCGACGCGCGGCGCCAAGCAGCGTACAGCGGGGCGTCACCTTGAAGCCGTCATACGTCCAGCTGCCTAACTTAAGCACACAGGTTTGCACGTCGTAAGGAAAGAACTCGACGTCGATCGAGCACGAGGACTTATAGACGGCGGGCGGCTGCCACACCACCATGCCGTTGTAGTACACGGTGGCCTTGGTCATCAGCGTCACCTCGTAGTTGCCGTCGGCGCTGCGGACAAACAGAGCGGTCAGCGAGCGCGGTGACGGAGCTCCACGCAATTACCTTGAATCCGTCGTACGTCCAGCTACCGAACTTAAGAACGCACGTTTGCTCGTCGAAAGGAAAATATTCCACGTCTATTTCGCAGGAAGACTTGTAAATGGCGGGTGGTTTCCATTCCACCAGCCCCTGATGATAGATGGTCGCCTTGGTCGCCAACGTTACCTCGAAGTTGCCGTCGGCACTGTAATGTTAACGCACGTTTACAAGCCGTCTCGCGGCCCTACCGTTCACTTGTGTCTCACCAAATACCCTCAAGTGCGTTAGTACGAGTATGTTGTGTGTGGACCATGTCGCATGTGCGGGAAACTTTGTGTCGCTAACAGTTTCAAACATTCTATTAGTACAGGTTACAGGTACACGGGTACTTGAATCGCGTAATAACTAATTTAACGTCTGACGACGTATTTAAACTACGTTTTAGTATCTAACACCGGTACTCGTGCTGTTGTGTTTACACAGCTGCTCTACAATACAGTGTGCCGACCTAAACAACGAAATACATTGTTCTGTTTAATTTTAATAATGCATTATGCTCAATAAATTTATGGTCGCTCTTGACAAATATTAGACAGTTACTCATCTTATTTACTCATTTTCGCTGAAAGAAAACAATTAGGATAAAATAGTTTCATAACCACAGATTACATATCCTCATTATTTCATTTGATGACGCATTAGAAGACGAAACTGTACGTCTTTATTGTAAGTACGTACATAATTGATACATCGACTTAATAACAAAGGCTTTAGTTACTGTTATAATTTTACTTTGATTAGTTTAACACAATACAACACAACATTAAACATGCATTAACAGCGAAAGAAAATGGCGTTTAAATGCATCATTTATAACTTGATTTAAACGATGTGGATGAAAACGAAGACATCCAATAAAATAATGAAAAAATATGACAACAAAAATAAAACACGGACGGGGTTGAAACTGGATGATAAGGGTTAACAAATCACTGTGTGGGGGTCCATACGTAGCCGGATTCGTTCATTCAAAGGGTCTTCATCGCAGGTGTCCCAGGTTTGAGGTAGAAGCAAAAATGTGCACATTAGAGGGGTCGAGCCGGACGGGGCGGAGGGAGAGGGAGGGACACAGGTCGCGGGAAGGGACAGGAAATGAGTAACGATTGCTGTCCCGGCCATTTATCAAAGTCCGACGCCTCAAGGTGGCGGCCGCGACAAAATGAATGCCAACTACGAGCACACGACACTAGTGAAACTTGTAACTCAAGGCTCTTAGCGGTCTTGTGATATTTAGTTTTAGGTAATTTAGTTATACAACGGTTAAGAAAAGTATTAATTCACTTCATTAATTTAATAAAATACCCTCATCACACGAATTAATTAACAAGTCTTTTAGCACAAACAAAAAACCTTTACGGCCAAGGATTATTTTAATGACTTACTAAAAACGATTATAAATAAATTAAATAAAAGTAATCGTTTAAGCTAAAGGGATTACAAAGTCTCATTCCAGCATACTTTCAAAGCTGAAACGTTGAACGTTCGAAATTAACCGTCTTCGTCTTTAATGGAAATTTTATTCTTGGTGGGAAAAATCGATGCTCTTAGGAGGTGAAGGATGCAAGGAGCCCGCTGGGAGAGAAAGGAGGCGTATTTGTTCGCTTGATTTTTCTGAAAACTCGTAAGGCTTATCCCTTGAGAGTACACAGGTAATTTCGAAATGTTTTCATGGAATTTATTTAAAAACTAGACAACTACAGTATTATGAAAGGTATTTATATACGATGCGTTAATCGTTTTTAATTAATGGTTTTCGGAACAGCGTTAAGTGCTATTGCTATTCAATTGTATAATTAATGTTTAATAGTTATGATTTACGGGGTTGTTTATCACCGTTGGTTTTGTTTTCATTCTACCACAACATTTGTGTTTACTAGTGTCCCGCCCCAGCTTTTCAATAGTGCAAATTATTCACACAAACCTTCTTTATTTATGGCTCTTTCTATTAATAAACTTCATCTTAAACTGATGCGCTGTTTAGGAAGAGTTAACGGATAAACAGCTTAGACGCGGAATGCGACTTTGATTTATACTTTTTTTGAGGTGAGAAAACTTCAATTGACTCCTTCCACTCTGGTTGGAGCTAGAGGGAGGGAGCCGACTTTTACTGACTAAATCCCTCCTATGTTCTTTCAGTTACCCTCTGCGTTCCAGGAGTTCCAAGGTCGCGGTAAGTCTTTCGAACTATTCCGCAGCCCACTTTGTTTTATACTATGTACATAGATATAGCCATGCCTCTATCTCTACCTTAATAAAATCTACGGAAACCAAATCGTGGGTTAATAGATGATGTGAATATAAAGGATGAAATTAAATTCCGACTCAACTACTGTTGTTGAAAATTCTATTTTTATTAGGGTTTCAAATAATTTCGGAATGAGTGATAAATATACGCAACCGGTAAGGGAGGGGAAGGGAGCGACACAGTAATCTCTGGGCCTCCGTCAATTAGGCCGGGTACCACGCAGAATTCACGGCTTATTGGTTTTTGTGGGACAATGCCATGCTTTTGTGAGCCTTTATCGCTAAGATTGTACTGTAAGTAAAATACGATTCGTTTACAGGCTTTGTTTCGTCCTTTCGACGCTACGGGATTTGCCGATACACGCCACGATAAACACAATTCGGAGTTCAGAGATAAGTTATTCGAATTGTTACTGTGTGTTGTTAAATTTTGGGTCCAACTTTCTTTGTTATGATAATTGAGAAGCATGAAGCATGGTTTTTATTGTACTGATTTCACGACTCTTGATAAAAACATTCCTAATGTTTAAACTTTTGACTGCAATGCAATTACTTCTCTGGCACTACTCTTTTAGAAATACTAAAGAATCTGTTTTCTAGTAATGTTGGTAACTATGGGTATTTGTGAGGATGTCAGTGTTGGGTGGTTCGATGGTGTAGGTGTAAAACATAAGGGCACTAGCACAAAATAAGTGTAAATGGAATGTCATCTGTATTAATTTGGTACATTTTTAAGATCTGGTGAAGCAACGAATCGTGGCGCACACAGCTCAGGGCCCCGACGAGTAGCTCTTGGCTTCTTTTGTAAAACACTTGTGTTACACTTTGGAGGTAGGCATATCTCATACACACTAGAGAAAACGTGAATATGCTGAAATAGCCCCACATACTTCTAAATAACTTCATCAGAAAAGTGTAACAAGATAATCTCGTTTACGCTGTTTGCAATATTAATCCCAACACCTTCATATTATGATTGCCCAATTTGGCCGTTTCTCTCCGAACTCGATCCAAAGTTAATTACATGTGTTACCTCGTAGTGAGCACATTTTCGTTTTCATTAGAGGCAATATAGCCAGCGACAAAATCACGGTAAATGATGCCGTCTCTTCTAATTAGGTTCTCCAGCAGTAAGTTAGAACAGCTAAACTTAGTGAACCCGACTTGTTTGTAGTTCGCATCGATCTTACAACTTAATTTGGAAATATAAAGGAAATGAGAAAGGTATTGGTAACAAATCGCCCGAAAAATTTACTTTGGATATTAAGTTTGAGCAGATCTCGGAGTTTTCCTTATAACTCTGTTAATGCTATCGGGGAAATTAGACGAGTATGCGGGCTCGCTAAGAAACAAATATACCTGGAGATTTTTCTTTTTTTCTTTTAGGTAACTGAAATGAAATTGCTTTTTCGTTCGAGCATTTCGGTCGTTCGTGAGTTTAGTAACAAGCGACTGAGTACTTACAATCTAGATGAATTGTTTGGTTGGCTACTGAAAATATTTTACTGCTAATACCTTACCGTTCAGAAAGTTTCTACATCAGTCGCTCAACTTAAGATCGGCTTCTCCGCCCGTGTGGATAACACGGGCGGAGAAGCCGATTATAATTTAGGCGTCTTCAAGATCGAGCGAATAGGTATTTAATAAACTAGTTCGATTCACCATCAACGATTGAATCGCTGCTTACCATTAGGTGGGGTCAAGTCAAGCAGTCAAGCACTGGTTTATATAATTAAAAAAAAAAGATGCTTTTACGCTTTGAAAATTTAAAGAGGAGACAAATACAATGGCTTAATTTTTTTATAACAAACAAACAAATAAAATATGACATAATTACTTTAGCATTAACCAGAGTATACTCTACGGAGCCCTGTGTCAAAAAACATCTTAAAAGGCCCCACGACACGCTGCCTCACCTTCAATGTTTATCAAACAACAATTTAACGGTAGTATTTATCTGAAGCTTATAAACATGATTTGGTCTCACTTGTTATAGAGTACGATGTCTGGCCTCCAGATGTGGTCTGAGGGAACATGGAGCATGTGGACCCCGCCGTATTCCTTGGGTTCCCAACGCAGCTTGTAGTCGTACCACGACTGCTCCACCCAAAGGTTTGTCGTCATTATCTGGTTCTTCAGATTCTGTTGAAGAAATATAAAGTTATAGGAAGTTGGAAATACATTTTTGGGCTTTATTTATAATGTACAATACGTTGTAAAGCATTGAGTATGTGTTATACACACACACACGTTCGCGCACGTGCGCGCGTTCGTTCGCGTACGTTTGTGTGTCTGTTGTGTGTGTTGTGTTGTGTTGTGTATGTGTTGTGTTGAGTGTGTGTTGAGTGTGTGTTGTGTGTGATTTAACTTATTTTAAACAGTAAAATTTTCATTACGAGCACTGTAAATAACGTACAAAGTTAAATTTTTAGAACAAAATAATGCATGTATTTTACACTTTACTATTTGAAATAGATAGGTAAATCTCGTTTGAGATTACTATAATTTTTTGTATTTTTGTTAACTTAAAATATACGTTGGGGTGTCCTATGTCAACACTTGGTTTTACTCCTGTATCATGTAAACTCACGTACACAAGACGTTGGCAATACAAATATTTGTTCGTTGCGGAAATCGAAAATGTGACCGTGACTACCGTGACGTCATCGTGAGCTATGTCTGTCTCGAATAAAAGTTTTTCTATTCTATATACATATTATATGGCCCAAAATTAGCACATGTATACGAAAAAATCATAATTATTTTACACTCACGGGGAGCTTGCAATAAATGAGAATACTACTTACTACCAAATAAGCATACTTTCAATAGCATAGTACGTATTTCCTATGTAACTATCAGTACACATTGGCGTATCATCGGATACTTTCCAACGAGGGCTCGTTAGCAAAAAGATATAATATCAAGTTGTGTCCCCATCGGTATTTTATCGGATACATTTTCGGGGGAGTGCGTTGGAATTACACGGCATAATTCCCTGAAGCCCATTCCATCATCGAGACGTAGGATATATGCCTATATGATATGGTTTATTCCACTTATACGCACAAAGAATTTTGCTTACTCACTTGTTATGTGGATCTAACGAGTTCAACTGCTTGCTGACGTCTGTGTTCTCAGATAATTGACGACACGGTTGGCGTAGTGATTGACTGCTGCACTACACGACACGGGTTCGATTTCCACATGGAAGAAATATTTGTATGGCCTACAGTTGTTCCGGGTCTGGATGCCTTGTGTGTAAATATGTGAAGGTACCCACGATATGGGAGTAATTCAAAATTTAAAAAAAAATGAGAATAAAATAGCATTAACTTTATTAAAATAAAGTTAATTCTATTTTATAATAATTGTAATTGTTACAATTATTAATAATATATTGTAATTTAACAATTACAGAAACTTAAATCTATGGGTACAATGGCGCTCTTATCACTGACAGCGATATCTACCAGACAACCTATTTTTATGAGCTAGGATATTCCAATAGTTATCTGTCATGAATAAAGCAAGCATGCAATTTCCACCCTACTAATATCATAACCGTGAAAGTTTGCATGTTTGCATCGCTGTCCATCAATCATGCCTCAACGGCTAAACGTGCTAATGCCATGATATAGATGAGGAGGATAATTTGCATCTTGTTCGTACGATCTCTTGGAATAATATTCATTTTTCACATGGGCAAAGCCGCTGGTAATAGCTAGTTAACGATGTAGGATGAGGTAACGGTCAAAAACAGATAAAATAAAACATCTAAGTTCGCTGCTGATTAATCCGCAAAAATCTCGGTTTAAGAACATACAGTAGGTATTAGAAAAATTTGGGATAAAATCTTTTCACCTGTGTCCAACCTCTTGTCATTCCTTTGTCGCCTATGACTAAAAGTTTGGAATCTTTTGATCAACAACACGTCTAAATAATATCTTTTATTTACTTCATATTTTTGCTAGATTCCTCCCGAGCATTTCCCGTCTGCAGGCCGTCAGATAAAGTGTAAGTGGATTATTCTGTTAGACAATATTCTGTTATTTGCCGGGAACTAATCTGTTGAATATGGGACGGCAGGGCCTCTTACTAGAAAAATAATTTCTTGTGTCTCATCAAGATGAGATCTGATTTTATTACGTTGACAAACAAAATATTTATTTTAGCAATGTTTTTCTTATACTGCTGAGCATGAAAACTTTCATTAATTATATATGAACTTCAAGAAAATGTTAACTTTACAATTTACATAGCAACATTTGCTACGCCGTAGCTCACCGTAGCAACATTTGCTACGACAGTAGGTACAAAGAACGAAAAATATCCCTCAGTGGTTACTGTGTGTGGTGCTTGGTTAAGCATTAGATACTGTCATTAGATCGAGGTCTGTATAAAACGACAGTTTGCCTCAACGTTCAGGGGTTATTGGCGTAACCGTATAAATAAAGCACCGTTATTACTTCATAGGCAGCCAAAAGTGTCTTTATTATGCCATTTCCGGAAGGGTTCCAATTTCAAGTTATGTTTGAACTCAAAGTGGTTCCATTTAAAACTTTTATAATTTGAAACCGGATTATGAGAAAACATTTTACTGGATTTGAAAGAAAATTCAAAGAATTTTGGCACTTTTATTAAAAGTTTTCTGTACGATTTTTCGGTAAATGGTGCTAAAAACTCGCTATTAACCGTTTGTCAAGAACTCAAACGATCAGGATCGTTGTAAAACGGTATTTGTTTCAGCTTAATAATAATCTATTGTTTTCAAGTACACCTTCGAATCAATTCCTTGTCGTTTATAGATAATCCCGACTTCGATAATGTTAAACAACAATGAATTATTCATGACAAGCAGAAACGTTGTTTTGTATCGCGCGAATGTTCCAACTACGGACTCCAACATTTTGTTGTGGAAACTGTAGGCACAACACTAAAAAAAGTACATTTCGCTGAAATGTGCCGACTTTCCTTTTTGCGCGACACTTTTTTGTAACTTAAATTAGGTTTTATTCACATATACGTTCTTAACTCGTCCATTTGAAAGTTTCGTAAACTTGTCGCTTCTGAGTACTTCGTAAATTCTTTATTTACTTCTCGATATAAAATTTATATGATGGCATGCTTGTGCAAGTCACAAACAGGCTGAAGTTAAACAAGCACTTAGAGTCTGTGTGGTTTCATTTGGTTGGCGCCGCATAACTTTGGTAAAAGACTATTACTAAAGTAGGCAGTCTTCAACCAAACAATATTAATCTAGAGCTCTACATCAGTTTTTATTTTATTCATAACGCAGTAAGATAAGCTCAGTTTAGTTTAATACGACGATTACTTCAGCTTGAGCGAGCTTTTGTGAAATTCTTTAAGTTATGGTTCACTCCGTAAGCAAAATTATTATTTTGAGAAGCACCTCCTGTGATAACAACCCGCTTCTAAATATATTTGACATTACCTAGTATAATAAGGATTTGAAATGCTAATCGCAGACATCAAGTGAGATGATTGAGTATTACAAAATCAAAGACTACGTTGAAGACAAGCTTGTTTGATCATTACTACTCACATGTGGTTTTCCTGAAGGCTCATTAACTGTATTATCATGTGTACGTATAAGAACAGTTGTTCCTCTAGCTTTATTTATTTTTTATTTCTTGACTTTATTTTTGCACTGATTTTTCATTAAACAGACCACTCACTAATCTCATTTGGTAGCTCATTAACTGTTTTATCATGCAAAACATATATTAACTGCTCTATATCTTTATTTATTTTATTTTTTGATTCATTACATTATTTTTGCAATGATTCTCTATAAAACAATGTCCCCCTTTGTTGTATAGAGAATCATTGCAAAAAATTTCACTAATAGACACGATGTGACACGACGTTATTCATGAAGAAGGTTCTCTACGGGAATTCCAAGTTTTCTAACACCCGTACAAAGCTAGAGCAGGTCGTTAGTTTTATATAATTTTGACCACTTAGTAACTTCATTACTAAATGAAGTGAATCATTAGTGACTACATTTTTGACCATGATTTCCATTCAGATTTATTTAAGATCATGTTATTTGATAATAGGTTTATTATAAACTAGATAGCATCTGCCAGCGGCTTCGCCCGCGTAAACGTAGGTTTCTCCATACAAATTTTTGGACCCCCGTTTCATGCCTTTCCGAGGTGAATTTGTGAAAATCCTCTCTTAGTGCTCGCCTACGTCACTAAAAGAAACCTTGTGCAAAATTCCACGTTCCTAGTTTCAGTAGTTTCGGCTGTGCGTTGATATGTTAGTCAGTCAGTTTCTCTTTTTATATATATAAAAATTTAGCTTCTTTTTTATAATTTAAGAACATTGTAGACTCCGAATCATAGATATTTTCTATTACGATCCATGTTTTTTTAAAAGTACCTATTTGTTAATATATTGACTGGTCTACATCATATTCTTATTACCTATTATATTAATATTGCCTCGGAAGTCGCAGGGCGATTCCGTGCTGTTGAGATTTTTGGGATAGGAAATGATGCTCGACCCTAGAGCGGGAGAAATCATTTGATGATTGACCCTTGAAAAATACCATATTAATATTGAAATATGGAAACATTGTAAAAATCAATCAATTTTTTAAAAGAGCATCAGTGAAGTTTCTTGCCTATGTCTATGTAAAATAAAATGTTTGGATTTGAATTGAATTATAATGGTAGTTTTTCTGAGATACGTTAAAGGAAATCTACACATTTAATAAATCTGTAGAAGTTTTTAGTTGTGCGCGCATCATGTAAAATGTACGAAATTGATGTAGATAACTTTTATTTATGAAAATTGTGTGTAACTTGATATATTACTTAGGATTTGTTTCATCGCATTATTACATTACATTTATTGACTGTTACGTGGTACGAAGTCCGCCGGGTCAGCTAGTGTATAATATAAAGAATTCGATTCTAGCATAGGTATCTATCAAAAATTCAATCAGTTGTGTACGAGCTGGTATCACAATAACAAGGTACCTTCAATCTAATTAGTGATAATATAAAACAGTTTCTAGGTACACTCCAGAAAAATTGTACCTATTTTGATTACTAGAATTTTTCAATTTCCTTTTGGATCAAAGTTACAGTTATTTGTATTTTATAGTCTAGCAACAGCCGTGTCAACACTGAGGGAATGTCAAACGTGTCACAGATTTATGTCTTGGCCTACAACAGACAGTTACCTAAGGGTATCCATCATAACATTTGCGATGGGGCTCGATTTAGCTGAAGATTTTCTGCTTATCCTATCTGACATTTGTTCCGCTACCCTGTCAGCTTCTTGCGAAACTTTGTCAATAAACATTTTGGGCCTTTGTTCCGCTAAGGAGTCGTATTTTGTTTCGTTTGCGGATAAACATTATTTTGATGTAGATTTACATTAGGTGCGATTGTATTTCAGACTGCGGAGCTTGACAATATTTATGGAGTAACTCTTTCATTTTATTAGCTTGATAAAGTTTATACTTAATTTTTTATTCTCCAATTTGCTACCTTTTATATTTTAAGGGCCGATTTTCCAATAGTCAGATAACTTTAATCTGAGGAATTAAGAGAGCATTTTGACAGTTTCAGAATAGAAAATAAGTTAATGTACTATTATATATTCTTCAAATAAAAGTTTTCTTACTATTAAAATCAACCCTAAATTATACAAAGTACTGCGATCATCAAAACGTGTGCCCAGTATAAAAAAACTATGGTTGTTAATTTACGTTGTAATAGTTTTAATAATTCACTAATAGTAATTAACACTTAGTTCTCAGCTTCAGCGATCATAAGTTACGGCAATCGCTTGTGATTTCAAAACTTTAATTAGCTCGGTTAACTGAATTATCTACTTTGTCAAAGTTTGAACTGATGATATCGGTTATAGAAAGTTAGGTAAGTACCATAACTTGGTTTTCTTTTTTGTAGGTAACATTGAATAGGTACCACATCTAGATTAGTTATGTGATAAGAGCAGAAAAATATTTCCAACGAAATATCTTCGTACAATACACGTCCCATTATATAATAAAACCATATTGTGCCTTTGTTTGTCATTGTTCATACGTAACTGACTAAAACGTCGCCATTCGAACGATTCCTTTTACCACTTCAGATATTGTATACAAGCGTTCGTAAATACATCATTTTATTAGATACTTATGCATCCTTATGGACAATATTTTAAGACGCTTTTATCTTGAAGGAATCTCTGACGGTGAATATTTTATTTTCCACTGGGCTGCGCTATCACCGACTGTTTTCCCAAAGGATATTAGATTTCTTTCATACGACAACCGAGACGGAGGTGTGGATAACTTTGTCCGTGTTTGCTTTCCCCGACGACTACACTGACCGGAGTAAAGGAAAATATTCCCCACGACGATAAATTGCGTCGTCTCCAATTAAGCCAAGGATAATGCTTTTAGGTACCTACGCAATGTAGCGGTGTTTATTTTCTTAGCAATTTATAACAACAACATTTATATTTCGGTCACAAAAGTATTACAGAAAAAATATGTTAAAACATAAAAATACAATGTAGGTTATGTAGGTATCGTCCCACAGTTTTGTACAAAGTTTCTAAAATAAAATAAATTTCCTGGCTAGCGCAGAACGTGCATGGGCGACACGGAAATGAAAATCGTATAAAAAGTAAGGGTTACGCTATGTTAGCATTTTCACGCCGGTTTGTGAATGAGGGAAACATACGTGTTAGTTGTTTTATTCCGCGCCGAGTTGCGCGCTCGCTCGAAGACGGAAATTAAAAGTAGCCGCCGTGGTTTAACACTACAATGCATGGAATGGCCCCGTTTTAAATTACGTCTACCACGTAAGCTCTGCTACAGCTACAAGTGATACATAACCACCGAACATCCCTATTTTCAATTATATACGTCCCTATCCACTTAACCTAGTTTCAGTTGACTTTTGGGGGGTGAGTTTGATCAATCTACATAAACTTTGCTAAAATGTTGTTCGAAGTTGTTCCTAAGATAATATTTCACGCAAAATTCTCTGTGACATCTCGATAAGTACGCGATAAATACACTCGATAAACGCGCCTACGTAGGCTACGTAAAAAATATTAAACAAACAGGGAGCAGGTAAAGGTAAGAGTCAGGAACCTGTCTTGGAGGCGATTCTGTTGTGTTAACGACACACGCCGCGCAGACGGTCATGTACCGCCATCGTAAATTGTGTTCAGAATGGAACAAAATGTGCTTGTATACAGAAAACATTTGTTAGTGGGCAGTTACTATCAAAGAGGACAAAAAACTTAACGTGGACAAGTTGAAGTGGGTAAATACATCAAAGAAATAAGTTCACAAAATAATAAGGTACGCAGTTACTGAAATAACGTTAAATATTAACAGTCTTGCCATAAATACGTAAGTTTACACAGGTATTACAAAACTAAAAGCCAACATTGTACTTTACACGGCTGAAACAGTTCCTACAACAGAGAAAACCGTGTTTAATCAAAATATTTTAGAGCCTTTGCTAAAGAACGGTTTCGCAATATACTCTAACAAGTACTTATATTTCGTTTAAACCTTACTTTTGCAAGGCACTGGTATTTTCAGACTAATGAAAGAAAAAACAGTAGACAATTTATTCCGACTCTTTTCTCTCTCTCTCTGGGAAAATAGGTCGCTTTTGTATATCTTTGCCGTGTCAGGTGGTATAGACTAGTGGCTGACACTGCTTTGCTTTATTAGTAATTAAAGCGTACCGCTGTAGGCATAATTGTGTTTGCGTGTCGGCCGTGCTCACCCTTGTGGCGCTAAGTTTAAGGGATTATACAGACTTATACAGTTTATGTTGCTAGTGTATTTGATTTTAAGCTAACTTTCAATTGGGTCACACTATCATTAGTTTTAGTGTTTTTGAAATGTTGTTTCAAGATTTCTCGCCCTCGATTACTTTACCTAATCACTCACGAACATAAGAAACAAAAACTCAGTCAAAGTGATTGACTGATTAGGTACATTTCGCCAAACTTATAACAATAACAACGCAAGTATCGACGTACTTAGCGATTTCTTATAAACTAGGTAAAAGGTATTTAATAAGTATTTAAATTCAGTAACAAATGAGTGATTGCGTAAAAACAATTCGTTCATAAAGCTTTTATGTTGAATGAAATGCTTAAGTCAATTCTCAGAACCACTCCACATTAAGGGGAATATTCATTCAAATACGTTCAGACAAATTACGGTCTCATGACAAAGTTAATAGGTTCCTTTGTGACCTTGTGACCTATTTGAGATAGGGAACCAAAAGGCGCGTAGCCGGTTTTTTTTAATGACTGATTTTACAGCAAATACCTCTAAATACCCTAGGGGCTTTCTTTTAACAAAACTTTGTACCTCAAACAAGTGTTCTTAGTCAGAAATATGTCCTGAAAATAAAGGAAATATTTCATTGAAAAGCGAACACAGTACCTATCACAAATTCAATTTAATTTACATACACATGTAGACAATGTCTTTACTTTGCGCGACGCTGCATACAAATGCTTGCTGGTTTGTTTCCGTATATTTTTTTTTTTATATTTTTCTATTCTCGCTGCTTGAGTCTTATATAAGCAGGAGTTACATGGAAACGATTCAATTAAAACAATGTTCCAAAACATTTTAAACTGCTTGGTTGTAAATTTGGTTCTTTTTTATGTTTACTATCTCAAAACTGTTGTTTATGAAATAATTTTAAATTTTGATTTTTTTAATTCGAAGCATGTAGATACTGTACATCCAGATTGGTTTAATTTTTATTAAAATCTAGTTTTGATGATGTGATGGAATCCATCACACACGGCGATTTTGGTATTTCCATCATTGAGTCAGGCATTTTGTGAAGTGAAACTGATGAAGATTGATGGTCAACGGAACTCCTCAATGATAAGTATTATACGGTTGGCACTAAGATATCTCAATTAAGATAGTTAAGCAACTATGACTAAGCAAAATTTAAACAAATACCTACGTTTGTTGAAAATTGTACCATCGAACAGATCTAATGATGAAGCCGACAGGTAGGCACCGGAACCCCATTATAACAACGTGTCCTAGCCGTGTTTGGATTTTTTGACATTGTTATGAGATGCAGTCTGGCTATAAATGATTGTGACAGTAATATCCTGTTGGTAGATAGATAGACAGATAGTAATATATACCTACTCTTTATTAGGGGTGAGGGGGGGTTTCATATTTTAGGATTATTTTAGGGGTTTTTTTATTGGGAGTTTTTTTTTCTCTTTTTTATGTACCTTACTATAGAATTTGCACACGATATTTTGGATAAGCAGTGAAAATCTTATTACGAAGAAATTACAACCGGGTTCTAAAAAGCACACAAAAAAATGCAAAATAACTTTCAATTTCCGCAGTCGGTGAAATAAAACCGACTTCCGAAACTAAAGTAATTTTTAGTTTATATTGGAACAAGAGCTTTGCTACACAATGTTACAGAAGAAGAGAATGCACTTCACAAATATTAAAAAAAAAATCCTACAATCGGTATCAATTTTCAACTCTGTACGTCGTATCAGAAACACTTCTGAAATCTTATGATATTCATGGAACCAATATTCATTTATGTATTTAGTAGGTACCTATTTTATTCGTAGTATTAATATAATGATACTTTTATCATTTGATGATGATGATGATTGGTGCTCAAGAATCCGTATCATGATAACGGATAACTTCTTTACATATATTTACAAACTAGCTTCTGCCTGCGACTTCACCCGCGTGAATGTAGAAAATTATCCCAAGAGTACTCCCAGCAAAAAAACTATCGAAAGAGTATTTTTAATATCGTGCGGATTTCATCACACATGCGGGACTGCCCCGCATGCAAAAAGTTACAGGCAGCGTGAGACAGGCTTGCCTACGATCTTGTTCTCTACGGGCTGCTCTGCGTTGTGGTGGTGTACAATGGACGACAAACGTGCTGGGGCCTCGCACGGGGCTGCTGCAAGGGATCACGCTCCGCGCCCCGCGTACATATTCCACGCATTACAATAAATACTTGTATGAAAAGGACATTTGCGGAGGTTACGCGTGCGAGCCAATCCCGCATGCGTGATCAAAATCGCACGATAGATATTAAAAACACCCTAAGTGCTATTCTAGGACATTGTATACCCTTGGGCTAAGTTCGTTTAGCCGTTTGAACGTGACGGTGCAAGAAACATAAACACACTCATTTAATTATATACATACAAAATTTCGTCTTTATAATATTAGTACCACTATTTTCATAGTTCAGTCTATTTAACATGTTTAACTTATTTATAGGTAAGTTAATATTTTTCTCTGAAGCGTAACTAAATATTAACCTAGCTGGAACTTTCGGGACTAAAGTAAATACGACGGGCAAGTAAAAGCGCTTTCAAAGAAATAACTTTTATAGTGGTTCTGTAATACTATTATCTTGTGTATATAAGAGCTACGGTAATTTTCTTATATTAGCTAAGGTATAGTCCAATGTTTGCTAATGTTTAAGAAAATAACTAGTCGGTATTTTACTTATACTAGACACTTTCATAAAAACCAGGAATAATGTAAAATTACAGGAATTTTAATTAACCGTACAAAAATCGTTTCTACCTATATTCGTAATAGACTTTAAAACTATCTAACCGATGTACTTACTCCAAATACGAAGATGGTTTTAGACTACTAAAACAATGCATTAAAGAAATAATGCAATTTTTCTTTTTTCCAACAAATAAACAAAATGTATTTATTTTTAACTTAGTAGCTCACGCCGAGTAACCACTATATAGTACCTATATTATATACAAACATACGAAAATGGTATGCTAACATTTCAAATGGGATTGGGCGGTTAACTACAGCTGGGTAAGAATCTCCCAAATAGGGTGCCTGAAGATGGACGACACCGTCAAGGCCGACCTGGAAAGAGGTAGCGAGACGACCTAGACCCCTACCGCAAGGACTGATCCGAGGTGGCTCGAGAAAAGAATACCTAAAAGAATTTGGTAGAGACTTTATCCCAGCAGTGGGGAAGTATAGAATGAAACACAAAATGGCTACGTTAAAGAGTTATATGAGCATAGTTTTGTTCTAGCTTTAAAAGTACTGTAGAAGCAAATAAAATCGATCTCAACGAATATTGTCTGTGGTTAGCCTGTCCGGACTGGTGACAGGTGTAGCGGATGAAAATCGATAGCAAAAATGAGTTTTTAAACATTTGTCGGTCTCTTCGAAACATCTCTGCTTTCATGGCAAAAACGATCGTGTGTAAGAAAATATCCATTAAATTGGGAGAACGCAAAGGTATGAAAGGAACGGTTGGCAATGTTAGCTAACACAGTAGAACATTTAGACACAGAAAAATGCTTTACGGAACCTTCTTTTTTTCTGTCGATAACCGATCAGTACCTACAGCAAGATTTATGTAACTCATAGCATAAGCATAATGTTAACTCTTAATATGATTTAAAAGAGTGTCCATGGAGTTTCTTGCACGTTCTTTTCCATAGAGATCTATGCTGCTTTATATGCCATGGAACGTGCAATTTAGCTACACTTTTTTTTTTGACTGAACTGACCGACATTTTGACAATAATAATTCAAAAGTGCCTATAATTGGTATATTTGAAACAAAAGTTGCTGATTTCTGATTCTGATTTCTGAGTACAGTGGAGGAAATTGAGAATATTATTATCTAATTTAAGGCTCTTGAATAATCTCATAGGTTAGGTTAGGTTACACCCCATTTTTTAATCGCGATTTTAGTATTTTTGTTTCGATTAATTCTTATGCTACGTCCGAATTGTCTGACAATTGGTATGATACAGCGTTTGCCTGATCAGCTTGTAGTTACCGATTGGTTACCAGCAATCTATATAATTTAGGTATTCTATACAATACCTAGGCAATGTATAGAATACCTAGAGTGTACAATCGGTGCCGCTGCCGGCATTGCCTACGTGAAAATACAACATCCTTTACAGTAACAAAAAAAAACTTTCGTCTTTATAATATTAGTGTGATTAGCAATTCCATCAGTGGTCTTCTTGTCTGTAATTGCTCTTGTCTTTCTAAAGCTAAGTAGTAAGCTTTTGTCTTTGTGTACACGAATGTAAAAGTCCATGCAATCCCCCGGCTTCGCATCATGCTATACTCTTTTGTTTTTTCATTTTCACTTAAACCAAGAAAGTTTGCCATGGATGCGAACTTATTAGCAACGTGAAACCAACATGTTCTGATTTCCCAAAAGAAAAGTCGCAGGACACTTTACGTTGTTTTGTTGTTAGACCTAATTAAATTCTGAGAAATGGAAGAATTACTTTCATGTAAATATTTTTAAATTAAATAATAAGTGATTCATATGCTACCTACTTGTCACCAAGTATAAACTGGTTGTAGAGAAAGGCTAGGTGGCTAAAATAATGTTTAGTACGTTTTTGGTACTTTATAAAACTTTACGGTCTCCGAGCTATCCCCTTTCGAATGAGGGTCATCTCGTTACTTCCCGTTAAAGTTATATAATAATATCATATCCGTATGGTAGCATTCATGAATAAGCCCATTATCCGTGAACGTGAGTAGACGTTGTGTTAGAGTCACGTGTGGCCGAGATGACGGCTGTCCGCGTCGGCGCCATTGTTCAAGGATTGGCGCTGCGATACTGTCGCTTATGGCTTACAGCGGCCTGACCTGAGCCCCTAATGACAAAACGTTGCGGTGCGACAGACATACTATTAGCTTAACCGCTTAAGCAAATCTGCTTCTATTGTCTGCCTTCATAATTAATAATCTCAGTTGCAGTCTGCACAGAGTTTGACGCAACTGAGATTCCTCTTTAAACGGTAGGTAAGCTACGGGTTGTTCGAAAGAGTTACCGTAGCCTCTGAACGCAAAGGAAAAACTGCAGGAACACAGCCTAGGTGGGTCTTTGTCAGTAAAAAATTTACACATTTTCTCATTCAACTTCGCACACTTCAGCGGAAGAAGTTGTTTGATGATTTCCCATCTAAAAAAAACCGCAGGTAATGTTAAGCAGGAGAACTACTGAAAAACTTCTTTTCTTTTCCGACTGTTGCGGAATAAATGAATAATTTTCCTACCACAGAATACGTTGTTGCAAACTACAGGAGGTTGTTAGCAAATGCGTTTAAAATAACACTAAGTTTGCCGCGGGAAGTTCTGAAAGAGTTACTGTAGTCTTGGAACTAAAAGTGCAACTGAAGGACACAGGTAGGTTGTAGTCAGTAAAAGTCTGACACACCTTGCTCCACTTGCTCCATTTGAAGATTTCCAAAACAACAAAAAATAACAAATTACACAAGTTTAGCATCAAAGAAAATGTCTTGAAGCATTCTCTCCATATTGATTATGGAAAAAAACTGAGCCGGCGTATCAATAGTAACTTACAGACGTTAAGCTGGCTGCTCATGTCCATATGTCGTTGTCTGGGGAATATTACAAGTTTCATCTGTCTGTCTCCCACTCCCCTCTCAACATGTTTATTTGTGACGAAACAATACAATACCTCTTTATTCTTTATGCCAAATATTATACATATTCTTTGACAAATATTGTTTATTTACCATCTTCCGCTTTGGCTTCATAAATCAAAAATTATATCCTTCTGGGATATAATTTATGTTATTGTTTTGTTAGGACGGCTACAATTTTTTGAAAACGTTTGCGTGTTAAACTCAGAAGCCGAGTAAGTGCCCGCCATGTTTCATGCCAAAAGTTAATTATTTCTGAAATATCAAATTTAGCGTTCCGTGTCAAATTATACCTCATCAATGCATGTAATGGATAAAGCCTTCATCGTTTAACCTCAAACGTGAATAATTGGATTGCAATCACGGAGGTCCAAAATATTCCTTTTATATTGGCAGCACAGACAGATATTATTGCCAGCCTCTGTATCAACGGTTGCCGGCTGGCTGGACGGTCGGCCTCAATTCGTGGAATCCTAGTATGCATGGATGACTGTGAAATGTAACCGTATATTCAAAACGTAATTTCGAAATCCTGTGAATATTTCGGATACCTAGTTAAAACGCAATCAATGAATGCCTGATTTATGTTATTAATAAAATGTAAAGGTTTAAGCCCCGTGAAATATGAAGGGTGCCTCTGCCTGCGTAGGTAGGTACTATATTTTCATATTTTACGGGGATTTTAAACCTTTGTCAAAAGTTAGTTCTTTGTGAAAGCCAAGCTCGTGAAATAAACAATTTTTTTTTATCAATTTAAATATCGTTCTCTCAATATCTTCCTTTATATTTCAATATCATTCTTTTTATTTCAATAGTTCAATTTTGGAAAAATGTCGAGATATTTGAGATGCAGGTTCGGTATCTCCAGTGAAAACTTACTTGGTTTCAGGCGGACTATGTTGTATTGTATTAGGTAGGCATTTAGGCAAGTGGTCGGCGTAGTAGGCGGTCACTAAATTGTTAACCCTCAAGTGAAATCTGTTAAACTCATCATATTTAGACCATTACAGTTTTAGAAATCTTTAATATGAACTAATATTATAAAGCTGCAGAGTTTTTTTTTTGCTAATCTCAGAATATTTTGGCGTTGGATAGCGCACTGTTCAAGGAAGTCTATAAGCTATATTTATTTATTTATTATTATTAGGAACACCAACAACTTATTAACAAGATATTTTACATGTAGGTAATTTTATAGAGGTTCGATTCTGTGCAAATATGTCAATTAAGGTGTTGATCCCCGCAATAACGCCGGCGTTAACGCGCCATTGTCTTTCTATTGTGTCTCTAATTACGCTAATAGATAGGTTAAAGACGTACACAGCTCATACAAAAGCTATGTAGGAGTAACAGCACTCTACGACCAATAGGTGCGGAGCAATAACTAAAAACGCGGACAAAACTGCGAGGGATAACTAGTGAGTTATAAAGACTATTCTTCCTCTTTATTAAACTGACAATTCTATCTCCTCAGTCATGCAGTAAGTGCCAACCAAGTATGCCAAACTCCGGGCGCCATTGTTTTCAATCTCTAGCCATCCCAATCCGTGATTGGTGCAAATGATGCGAACCACAGCGTCGGCATCTGCGTTCAGAATTCGATAATCTTGGTCGACGTGTTCGTAATAATAGCGGTCAATTCGCTCCTGTTACACTAACTGCTGATACCGACTGTGCGGTTACGGGCTTCGCAGATATTGTAAACGGAGGCAGGTTAACTAATTTCCGGTGAAAGACCGCTCAAAGACTTTTCTCATTTATTTCGGCATAGCAGTGGGTTGCGGTAGGTGGTTTTAAATAATTGATTTTCTTTAAAATCATACCGTATTTTATGAAAATACTCTTTTTGAGACGAGCTCTATTTCGTACTGACTTTTCCTATATTTTGTCGCGTATGAATACGTAAATATTCATGCTTCGGCTGCTCGAAATTGTCAATAGATAGTACTGTAGGTATTTATGTTTTATGTTATACAGTTTAGTAATAATCATAGTCTAGTATCATCAGTGTACGAATATCTTAGCCTTTACAAACTGGCAAAAAAGTAAATGAGATAAAAAGGCAGGCAAAGCAAAACAAAATCTATTAATAAATTAATGCTTATTTATAGACTTTATAAATAGGCTTCATATAATCTGATACGCATGTAGCGTGCTGTCGTTATTGACCCAGATATTTACTAGATTCCATAAATCGTATTCGTTAAGTTCCAAAGAATCTGTTTGTTTGACAATGATCAATACCTATTGAAAACCGAATACAGAGATTTGAAGAATTTATGATATAATTAGTATTTCCAACGGCTCAATTAGTGAAACCAAATTGTAGTATGTACAAACAAAGGGATTTTCAAATTTAGAAGCGAACAATCACAAGTGTTATCAGTTAAATTGGAAGCTCTCTTATGTGTGAAAAGCGTGACATAAGAGCGGGCGCACTAGACGTATGTGTTATATAGTTTAACGACCGGCACTTTACATGATTGATTAGCTCCTTGATTGATAATAATAGCTGACTCTTCGGAAAAACACTTTCACTTTCATGCAATCAAATGTAACATATTGAGGACGGTTACACAAAACATTTTGTGAGAGATAATTAGATCCTTCAAGTTTATAATATCATCTCATAATTCTGGTCATAACTTTAACAACTTACATAATAATATTACACGTTAGACATTAAACACAGAACCCACAAAATGTAGGTAATTACCTTAACAAAAGATTCGTGAGGATTATGGCCACGAAGGAGGATTGAATAAATATCGAAAGAAATACAATTCCTTTTATGCGGGTGATTTATGGGATCTAATTTGAAATACATAAGGAGGGAGACAGAGGGGCGCCTAGCTTGGGTAGTTGGGAGGAAGGTGTGAATACGACACTTGCTATATCATATACCCATTATCACCAGTTACAAATGATTCTAACTGAGCTATGTGTTTGGAAAAACTGGGTCGCTGCCTTAGGCGTTAATGCAATTCACGTTTATTTAAATTCCAAATGTGGCGCGCAAGTGCAATCAAGGTATGCGTCCACACTGCACCCTCGGCTGTCATGGATGTAGGTCAGCCTGGTGGGTATGCATATGAGAGTCGTTTGTGAGTGTTGACACAGGGGACTGGCGGGAGACGAATGTGGAACTTACGACGTCGATGAGTTGACTGAGTTTGAGTTTGATGCAGACTCGGAGCACATCGGTGGTGTTGACGACGGGCCGCACGAGCTTGTTGTAGTTGGAGAGCAGGTCATCGTAGAGGCGCTTGGCGTCGGGGTTGCCGGCGGTGGCGGCGCGCAGCAGGCAGGAGGCCGCCAGCAGCCACACGAGCGCGGCCATCAGCTCGGCATCGTTACGTAAGCTCAACACGGGTGGCCCGGGCGCGGCGCGTCGCTGACTGCCGCCCTGCGCGCCCCGGCACACCCCCGCGCGCCCCCTAATTCTCCTAGCTTATAATATTGTTCGCAGAACTGACACTGCTTTACAGACGAATTTAATAACATTCTATAATGGGAAGAAAGACGTCTTACCTACCAACAATGGTACGATATTTTTAATCAAGTAAATAATTATTTATTGAACAATGCCAGAACATTGTAGATACGTACAATGTGCTGTTGAAAGTGCAGCGTAATTGAATGGTGCCTTTCGCCTGCTCATTTGCAATATATTAATTTTCATATTTTACCAGTTTATAAAAAAGAATATTTAGTTTTTTAGTAATACTTTTTAAAACTAAAAAATCGTCTTCGAAAAAGTGTCACTTAAAATGAGTCGGCGGTGGTAACGGATCGATAAAAGTATGTATGTATACTAGTTACTAGTAGATTATATTTTTTTTTGCGATCCGTACATTATGCATGTATACAAACAAATAAATAAAAAGTGTTTACAGACTTTAATTCAGCAAAGTTCAATTCAGAACATCAAAATAACAGCTTTCTATTAAATGCATAATTATTATGAATAATACCAAAAACCAATTTATATACAATTTTTGTTCGGCTATCTTTCTATCAGTCTGTTTTTAGGGTTCCGTACCTCAAAAGGAAAAAAACGGAACCCTTATAGGATCACTTTATTGTACGTCTGTCTGTCTGTCAAGACCCTTTATCTCGGGAACGCGTGAAGGTATCGAGTTTAAATTAAAACCATATACTCAAGTCTGCGGGCCCTTGAAACTGTGAAAAAATCAGACTTTTGAGTTAACGAAAACACAAGATAAAGCCGTTTATGTCGCAAAAAACGTATATTTCGACACTCTCAAAGGAATCAAAATTCATATGGTACTACCCGTTGACCTAGAATCCTAAAATTTGGCATAAAGCAAGGCTCATAGCACAAGTACATATAGGAAAAAATTTGAAAACTGTAAATTTGTAGTTACGTCATAAAAAATTTTTTTTTTTTAAAAAAACATCTAATGACATCCCCCACTCTTGGGTGGAGCGCGAGATAGTGTCAGACTTTTACTGACTAAAAACCCACTCCTGTTCCTTCGTTGCCTTTCGTACCAGAGCCGAGTCTTCCTTTCAGAATCAGACCCCATGGCCCCAGTAGGCTTCGACCCTGCTGTGCCCTTACAGTTGCTGACATCTCCTTGAGGCGCGCGTGGAACAGTACGCGCCGTCGACGACTTGGGCTCGCTCGCCGTCCGCGCAAGCTCGCGCCTACGGTGGCCGGTAATCGGGATCGGAATCCCGGCGGCGGCTGGGGCGTGAGAAACCTGCCTCACGCGTGCGGCATCCTCCTTTGCTAGCATTACTGCTTCGCAGAAGGAGGCGACCGCCTGCAACTCCTCCTCGCTCCGGACCATGGTTTGTACCAAGGCCCGGTGCGAGAAATCGCCGCCGCCGATCGCCCCCACGAGGATGCGGCGGTGCTCTGCCCAGGCGGGGCACACCTCCATGCTCTACGATGTCCTCCGGGCGGTCCACACAATGGTTTCTTCCGCACGAATCCGGTGCAAGAACCTCTCGAACTTACCATGTCCGGCGTCATGTGGAAGGTGAGGACACCATGAGGTCTTTCCAGCCACGCCTCAAAGAGGGGACTTACCACCATAATTATGGTGTGCCCAGCACTGGGTCGCGACAGTCGCTGTTGCCATTTTACCATGAGATCCTGCCGGAACTCTGTCCGCCGGGACTGGTCGCGGCAGCGGAGTTTCGCCCCGGCGTTTCATCTCCTCGCGCAAATCGTGTTTGCGTGCAAGGACTGTTGCCTCAAGATCCCATGGTGGCAGGCCAGCAAGGAGGCTCGCCGCTTCGCGAGAAATCGTACGGTATCCCCGCACCATCAGCATGGCCATGACCCTCTGGCATACGTTCAGCCGGGCCGCCCGCCGCCTGCTTCTGCAGCGCCGGCGCCCACACCCGTGCGCCATAAAAGGCCATGGGCTGAACGATTCAAATAAAAAAATAAAATAAAAATAATATTTCACATAGGCCTACATGGGCACTTATAAACCGTCAGAAGCTAGTGCACGGTTCCAAATCGGTCGTTTCCTGTGGAGAAGAACCGGTAAGAAACTCCATGGTTACTCTTTTAAAAAAAGTGATTGATGTTACAATATTTTCATATTACAGTATTAATAGATATTATTAAGAACAGTGTAGACCACTCAATATTGTACCCAAAAGGACAATAAAAATAATCATATTAAAAAAAGTAAGTCGTAATATGAAGTAATCTAAGAATTCGTGGAGTCTACAGTGTTTTCACATTATAAAAAAGAGGCTATATAAAAATAAAAACAGCAAGAAAAATATGAATAATTACAACTATCAATAAATGAGATGTTCACAAAATAAATTACTAACGAATTTAAGGTAGTTGAAGTCTAAGTAATTTAAAAAATATTGCAAAGCAAAAATTGCAATTTTTTTTAACACATTGTTAAAAAAAATATATATATCAAAACAAAGATGGGGCACATGCGCAGAAGTAGTCATTGCCAAACAAGTGTGTCTTCGACATAGTCTTTAACCTTACAATACGCTTTTTTGGTTAGGACACGCTTAATATGAGTTTTGAATTTTCCCTCGCTAAGTTCAGTTACCGCCTTTGGCAGCTTTCTATAAAAGCGTATGCTGTTTACTAAGAATGACTTGCTGGTCTTAGCTAATCTCCAATTGAGTAAAACAAATCCCGTGTTTACTACGCGTATTTTTTTTGTGAAAATCGCTTCTAATTTTAAAGAGTCCTAAGTTTTTACGAACATATACATATAATATTTTCTAAGATATAAAGAGAAGACAGAGTCAGTATATCGATTTCTTTGAATTTATTTCTGAGGGACTCGTGAGGACCCATTTTATAAATAGCCCGGATTGCTTTTTATGCAATATGAAAATTGAGTCTACATTAGCTGCAGATCCCCACAGTAAAATGCCATAAGACATAATACTGTGGAAATAAGCATAGTAAACTAACCTAGCTGTGGCTACATCTGTCAATTGCCTTATTTTTCTTACTGCATATGCAGCTGAGCTCAATCTTCCCGAGAGAGTTCTAATATGAGCACCCCACTGCATTTTAGAATCGATAGTTATACCTAAGAACATAGTTTCCGTAATTACATCATGTTTTTTCCCGTCAAGAATTAGACTAATGACATTGACGTGAGGGACATTCGGTAATGATAATTTTATAAATTTAGTTTTATTCGCATTTAATAAGAGATTATTAGCTGCGAACCATTTCGAAAGAACAGCCAAACTTTCGTTGACATGCAAGACATCCCCATCTTTTCTATCTACTTTAAAAATAAGAGAAGTGTTATAAGCAAATAGAATTATATTGGATAAATTAGCCATCACCTAAGGAAGGTCATTAATATAAACTAGAAAAAGGAAAGGGCCAAGAATTGAACCTTGAGGCACACCCATCTTTATTAAAGACCCCGAGGACGTCGCCCCATTAATGGATACTTTGTGCTGTCTGTAAGATAAATAGGAAAAAAACAAGATCAGCAGCTCATCCACGAATTCCGTAATGATGTAATTTACGGATCAGAGTATTATGGTCAACACAGTAAAATGCTTTTGAGAGGTCACAGAATATGCCAATAGCATCCTGGGAAAAGTCCCAGGATTCCAAAATGTGACTGATGAGTTTCACTCCTGCATCCGTCGTTGACCTTCCTTTCGTGAAGCCAAACTGATGACTATGCAAACAAAATCCTATTTGAATTAAAATGAGACAACATCTGGTCGAGCATGATTTTTTCATAGATTTTACTCAATGCTGGAAGCACAGATATAGGTCTATAATTAAAGGGATCACTCTTACTAACTGATTTGAAAATTGGTACTACTTTATTTATTTATTTATTTATTTAATCTTCATGCAACATAAAGTACAAAGGCGGACTTAATGCCTTAGGCATTCTCTACCAGTCAACCTAGGGTGGTGAAGAGACTTACTTTACTTATTTCATTAAATCAGGGAATGTTACGCTGTCTAAGCATTGATTAAATATGCCTGTTAGGACAAGGGCATTCGAGGAAATTCCTGCGTAGAGCCTCCGGCAGGAGGCGTCTGGACTCCCTAGTTTGGGCAGGAGCTCTCGAGGGCAGCCCCATTCCGATTCAGTTTGGGAGCCAGACGTCGGAAGTGCTCTTCAAAATTCCACTGGCTGTCGAGAATGAGTCCCAGGTACTTCATCATTGAACCGACGCCGATGTGGACTTCTCCTATCGTTAGTTGGGAACCCGGTGGTGGCGCATTCCGAGGGCCGTGGAAGCACATGGCCTCGGACTTGTGCAATACCACCTCGAGTCCCAACTCTTGGATCCTCTCCACGACTGTCGCAACCCCGCGTGTCACTAGTTTGAACGCCACCTGGTACGACTTTCCCTGCGCCAGGACCAGCCTGTCGTATGCGTAGCAGACCACGCTGATCCCGCCAGGGAGGTCGCCGCGCAGCACATAGTCGTACCCGATAATCCACGAGGGCGGTCCTAGTACCGATCCCTGCGGAACACCGCACGACATCTCTCGCCATCTCCAATCTCCCTGGTGAACAGGGTAGATGATGTACCTGTCCGACAGGTAGGCCTCGACCACAGGACAGAGGTAGTCGGGCGTCCGATGATACCGGAGTGCCCTCCCAATGCTACTTCAAGGCAGGGAATTAAGGGCGTTGGCGATGTCCAGAGACAACGCCAAGACACACCTGCCTTGGGACACCGCATCCCCCGTCGTGAGAGCTCGCACGCACATGATGGCGTCCACCGTGGAGCGCCTCCTGCGAAAGCCGAACTAGTCGTCCGCCAGATCCGGCCCCACCCGTGACTGGCAGATACCTGATGTTTTAAGGTAAAATGAAGCTTTTATTTGAGACTAGTGGTTGGCAGATGCCTCGTTTGCGAATCATACTCCCGGAATAAAAAGTAAGTATATTACGTGCTATTCCAAAACATGGTCAACCCATGTACCAAGTTTCATCAAAACCCATTTAACCGTTCGAGCGTGAAGAAGTAACAAATATACACACTTACAAACTTTCGTCTTTATGATACAAAAAAATAATATATTAGTTCTGATATGTCAGTTCTGTTTTACAATTTAAGGAGGACGAATTCACAGGCAACCACTACTTTTAATCTTCGCTTTTTTAAGTAGATAAAATATAGGAATATAATCAAAAAACTAACAGGAGCCGAACACCTATATATTTCTAAGCGCTTGTTCACTGTTCTGGCAAAGTTTAGTGAAAATTTGTGATTGTTCAGAGCAAGTATAATTTTGATTTCATTTCAATAAACTTATGGAACTTTCTTCTGATAATGAAAAACATCTACTAGTTTATCGTCCATTGACCTCTCTATAATATTATCTGTGATATTTAAAGTTCACATCAAAAAGCTTTTCAATGACAATGTAAAGATCGCTCTATAGTCCCGAGGGTGGCACCGCGTGCCGCCGCGACTGCCTGCTCTGTGTCCGCGTCCCGCAGCCTCCCTGCGAGTATAAATACGCGAGTCGATAGCGCATCGCATTCATCTGACCGGTGTTCCCAACGCTTACAACACAAACCTTTTACCACTTAAGTAACAAACTACTTCGGATAATGCGGCCTCACTTAATGCACTACCCACGAACTTATCACATTCCACAACTTCCCCCATACTCTCCACTTTACGGACACTGTAACTAAGTCCCGTATACAGTATTCATGACTTAACAAGGCTAAGATCAAGTTTACAATCGATAGTTTGCGTGCTCACCCCGACTATACAAATATAGGACAAATATTTGCATTTTCGGGATTTATAAACGGAATGCTCAGTTGCATGTAAACAGCCTCATTTACTGTGCCTATTGCTCCGAAATTTAATTACTTGCGACTGGAATTTCCATGGAACGATACAAATATGATATTTATGAAGAGTGTGGGGCGAAGGTATTACGACGCGTTATGATAAACGTGTAATTCGCCACATAAATTATGAGACGAAGCCGCATGCTTTCGTAGCCACAAGCTCGGGGCGACGTGCCAACGTAAAATACTTTATAATAATAATAAACATGCCCACGAAAACTTTTTTAATAGCTGTGAACAGTAATTAAGGGAAACGATTTTTCTTTTTGAGTTAAATGCTCTCTTATCTTCATCGAATTGAATTTATCCTAAATTATTTGCTTATTAAGAAACCCCTTTTCAACTTTGTGGTCTTCAAAAGAACCGCAGGAAACTAATTAGAAAGGAATTCAATAAAGTTGCCGATATTGAATGAAACGAAGCATGCGATACGAGAGCAATGAATATTCTTAGAAATAAATTAATTGCAGCTTTGAAAGGATAAAAGGACTTTCATGTGCACGGAGCGAATACGACTAAACTAATAATGTCGTTTGGTTTTCTTTCACACAGTCCTCGGTTCGCTTGCATTTAATTTCATTGAAACTTCTTTGATTTTAATCCTTCTGTGATACTTTTGCTTATACGATTTCATTATAAGGATATTTTGAAACTAGACATGAAATGGTGAATTCCGAAACTAAAAGGTAATTAATAATTACTGTCTTGTCTATTTTCTTGAGGTTTTAAGACACATAAATTATATAGGCTGACAGGTATAAATCAAACCCTCTTAGATACGCTTATAAATAAAAACAGAAAGCCGACTAAAATAAATACGAGGCATTGAGATAAATACTAATGAGTTTAAGAGTTTACGTCAATAACAGACAACAAAAAACAAAGCTTCTATGTAGTCGTCAGTCATAACATTGAGTTTTTGTGGAGAATAAAAAGGTTCGCAAGATTCTCGTATCCTTTAGATCCAACGCCTCCGAAGCATAAATCAAAATTACATGAAAAACATCTTAGATTCATAACCGCGGTCGCTCGCTCGCTAGAGAAAAGTTTTCACTCTGTTTGATATAATATATTATACATTGTGTACACGAAAATAAATGGATAAATGGAGGACATCAATATGACGGGCTGGACAGGTGACGCGGAAACTCTGTTGAAGAAACTCTACGTTTTTTGCCACTTTTTATCAAATTTGGGAAGGAAAAAAAGTTATGAAGCATGAAATCTCTGTTTATGGATGTAATAATGGGTAATTAGCTAAATCATCGTTAACGACTCTTCACCTTATAAACGCCCAAAATATCAACATAAAAATGAAAACATTTTGAGAGAAAACCTTAATAGAAACCAAAACGACTTAATTAAATGTCATTTTCTGATATTTATCAACATTTCCTATAGAAATAAGCGTGACTCAACAAATAATTTTGAGTTCATTATTTAAATTTTATTCCTCGTTTCGAGCTCTTTACAAGGCCCGTGAGATGGGAAGGCAAATGACTAAAGTAACAATGGCGCCGGTTGTCTATACAATATTTTTAATAAAAAATTGCAACACTTCAGATATATTTTGTGCGCAATAAGGAAAAATGAGGCGTGATAAGACCAGAGCGAGTACGGCTTTTTATTCTGCTTCTTTGTAAAAAAAATATTTCTCTTGTAAAATAATCCATGATATTGTTACTGCAATTTAAAAACTTCAGTGTTAACATCTTTCTCATATTTACTATTTGTCTTTGTGATTGATCACAAACAGAGCAAGTGAGCGATAACCCCCGAAACAGAAAAGGTCACAGAAGCATGTTTGAGTGATAAGGATCAAAATTCATCTCTCTGTATTAAATTTTCTCTAAAATATTGGCGTGAATTTTTCCATCAGAACTCATTATTACACGATTGGGAGCGCTTACTCTCGTCACAATCAGGGTGGCTAAGGCAAAAAGCATTTGATAAGAGGGTAGGAGCTAAGGGGTTTCGAGGGCCCCTATAAACAGTCAAAGCGTTTTCCCCACTCGTGTCCCTATAGACATTCGATGTAAAAATGTTGTGGAGTGCTCAACATCCCGCTTGCAACAACGTTTTAGGCAAATTATATTGAAGAAAACATAGTAAAGAATAGTTTTTTATCGAAAGAAGCAAATGTTTATAAAGCATTCTGCTTTTTAATTTATCGGTCGGCTTAGACGCTCCGACCTATTGCAATTTGTTTTCGCGTAAGGCTTCTTGGAGGGACAAGTTAAGGACTTCCATGTCAAGGTCGGCCAAGCGACGCCATGTCTGTTTTGGGGTGTCTCTCGTTTCGTTTTCCTCCTTGCTGAGTACAAGAGAACGTATATGTATAAGTTGATACTTATCAGGTTTTCTGAAAGCGTGTGTGATCCAATGCCAACAGGGAGAAGTAAACAGTAAAATATGATTTTAGAAAAGTGCACTCGATCTTATTATTTATATTTGTATTTGTTTTCTATATTATGAATGTACGCAGCTATTATTTATTTAAGCCTTTCACTCAATAATAAATTGTGGTCTTTGTTGTAATGGGACAGTTGTTTTGATTTATCTACATAATTCAAACCATATTCAAACCAAATAATTTTTTTTTTGTGGGAAATCAAGTAACTTCTCCTGCTCTGTGGAGAGTGGAACTAAAGAGAGTGTCTGACTTTTAATGACTAAAACTTACTTGTGTTCCTTCAGTTCCAGGGGTTCGAACATCACGCAGCCCAAACTAAATTAACATTGAAAAAGCATTTTTTGACAAAAAACATTATAATATTGCTTCTAGAAATAAATTAGGTATCGAAACACAACATTATTAACATAATACCGACAGATAAAAAAGAATAGCCGACATAGGATCTTTAATACAAACATGGAGGAAAATACCTACCACCTACATAAGTTGTATTTTTATTGAGCGCACGGAGAAAAATAAACAACAATATTATCAAACGAGCATAATAGAAATCTGTGTTATACCTACAAATTTTGGGTGGGAAATCATCAAATACTTAACTGCTCCCACTTTGCGTGGCGCGAGAGGCAATGATAGATTTTTACTGACTAAAACCCACCCGCGTTCCTCCCATTACCCTTTGCGTTCCAGAGCCACGGTAATCTAAACTAACTGTAATATAGATTAAAGGATAGGGAACAAGTTTCTGGTGAGCAGTGGTGGCCCATTGATAACGGTTTCGACTTACGAGTTGTTGGTCGCGGGTTCTAATACAGTCAGGCGCATTACTTTGTGTAGTTTGTTTCATCACCACTGCTCACAAAATGGTGAAGGAAAACATCATGAGGAAACCAGCATGTCCTAGAACGAAAAATTCGAAGACATATTGTGACACCCAACAATTTGCATTGGGCCCGCGGGGTCGATTACGGTCAATGGGCCGTCAATCTGGGTCCCAGTAGTGGGAACGTTATAAGGCTGGTTACGAGTATAACGAGTTTATACAATGTTTCTGTTGAAGTAATTTATCTCTATCGTATAAATTGGTTTATCTTCTCCGGTTTGCTTTTGAAAATATCCTTGAAGTGGACCAATTCAGATACCTACACAAGCATACGAACGTAAACCTATGATTTGAAAGACTAGACTAATCTCCAACAGTGGTTCTATTCTCAGCTCTAAACTAGGTCGCGCTAACATTTTAGTATCTTATCCCAACATTGTATTTTAGGAAATATTTTCGTGCAGTTTTCATGAAATGCGATTTTCTAATGTTTCGGTACTATTGGAATCTACTAAAGATAGGTATAATAACTAGAATTAGATTCGATCTTCGATCTCGATTAGTATTCAGACATTAGATGTACCTAACTAAAAATATGCGAAAATGTTCTTATTGTCGTACAGAAACATGTCTTATACAGCCACTAAATGATAAAAACCTCTCGTACCGAATGAATGTGGTCATTAAAACGCTATTTTTCAACAGCACTTAACACAACCTCTCTAAAAGTAATTAAGTATTTTACAGTCAAGTTAAAACATTTCCAAATAATAGCTTTTTATTCTAATGCGGTTCCTAAGTGACCTCAAAGGACCAGAGTGGGTAAAAACAAACACTGTAATGTCCAGGTGGACAGAAGCCGATGTGTTTCGGAAACACAACTCTACAGTACCAAAAAGAAAGGATTGAAAATAGCGAGGCACAACGGTATCTCGCCATTTTCAAGCCATTTCACCTCGGGATACCGCCACCGCCAACATTCCGTTGACACTTGCATGCATTGTTTTAAAGTCTTATTTAACGTTGTTTTAAATATTTTATGAGCATGCAAAGCTGGTAATTAAAATGAGGTGATTATTTTTTTAATGTTTTTATTTGGGCTTACCTAAAGGATGATGCTTACGGCTGAAGTAAGTAACGCCAAAAAGCGATGACTATTTGCGGTTTTTCGAAATAGAGACCCATTCTATAATCAGAACAGGCCAACAGGCATAATAATAAGGCACTCTATGACATTATTACAAGATCCGTCAGATTCTTTAACCATATATTATAAAACAAAGACTTTTCGCAATAAAGGCAAAAACTACTGAACGGATTTACATGCGGTTTTCAACAATAGGCTGAGTAATTCATGAGGAAGCTTTAGGTATATGTATAATTCATGCAAATTGTAATAGAAAAAAGTGGAGAATTTCAAAGATATCTAACACTCGTGTGAAACTGAGGCGGCTCGCTAGTTTTCTCATAATTTCTACTGTAACAAATAATAACTAGAGATAAACTAATTTATTTCATAAAATTTAAACATTTAAACCAATTTATTTATATATAATATCTACATAAAATATAAATAAATTGGTCTGACTTAATATTCAGAATTTAGATCGACACATTTTTAATTTTCTTTCTTATGACTCTAAAATTCATATATTAATTAAAGCCACCAGCACGCAACGTTGGAAAGCCTCCCACAAGGTGGACCGACGACCTGGTGAGAGTCGCGGGAATGCGGTGGATGAGAGACGCACAGGATCGGTCGTTGTGGAGACGCTTGGGGGAAGCCTATGTCCAACAGTGGACGTCTTTCGGCTGAAATGATGATGATGATGATGATGATACCTTTTATTTGTACTTGAAGGAATAAAAAATCAGATATTATACATATTTGAGATGCAGATGATTGAACTATTAAAAACAAATAAATAAATTGAGTAAACATTGTACACTGAAATTAACTGGAAAGTTGCAGTTAATTTCAGTTAATTTCAATGCTCAATGCATTATACCTACAATTTTATTATTTCGTGTAGCTACACATCTGTCACGTAACCACAACCGCGGCTGTCGGTGTTCCATCCACTGATCAACGGTTACTCAATTAGATTATCCCTTTTATTTATTTGTTTTAATCATTTATATGTTTTTGTTACAAATACAGCTGTTCACTGAGATGTGCAATACATGCATGCATGCGGGGGTTCATTTGCCGAGGGTTCTTTCAATGTTTTATACATTTTGCCTAAGACACTCGTACCTACCGGACGAATGTATGAAGACCGTGGTTGTGCCAATGTGCCAATAATCAAAAACAGCAATTAGCTACAACCGTGGCGAAAGTGCTGGACAGTCTGCTTGATCGCCAATTGAACAGTCACATAAAGCTGAGTGACGCTCAGTTTGGTTTTAGGCCGGGGCTATCGACGGAAATGGCTGTTCTATGCCTCAAACATACTGTTCGGTACTACACTGACAGGAAGACTCCTGTCTACGCCTGTTTTTTAGATCTGTCAAAAGCCTTTGATTTGATGTCCTATGATGTTCTGTGGCCTAAAATGGTCAGGTCATTAACATTTTTGATTATTGGTACAATAACCAAATTAATATTGTAAGGTGGGCAGGCGTGACCTCCGATGCGTACAGATTGTGGTGTGGAGTAACTTACCTCGCCTCGTCTCTTCAATCGGTACGTTAACGGACGTATTGAGAGGCTCAGCAATACCAATGTCGGATGTTCCATAGATGGAAAATACATCAATAATATAAGTTACGCAGACGATATAGTGTTGTTGGGTCCCTTTATAAACGCTATTCAAAAACTGCTTGCCGTGTGTGAGGATTATGCCGGGGCTCATGGGCTCAAGTATAATGTAAAGAAGAGTGAGCTCTTGGTGTGCAAATCACCTGGCCTGGCCTGTACGTGTGTGACCATAAGGTACCATCCGTCTTCTTAGATGGTGTATCGTTACCAAAAGTTTCTCGTTTCAAGTACCTGGGCCACTGGGTCTAGGGTTACCTCTCAGACGGCAAAAATATTGAGAGGGAGCGCCGGGCGTTGGCTGTCCGATGCAATATGTTGGCTCGTAGATTTGCACGCAGAACCTAAGCAATAAAAGTGACTTTGTTACGGGCGTTTTGCCAATCCTTTTATACGTGCAGTCTATGGGTCAATTATACGCAGAAGACAATCAACGCCCGCGTTCAATATAACAACGTGTTTAGGATGCTGATGCGGCTGCCGCGGTACTGTAGTGCAAATGGCATCCTACTTAAGAGGGCCGCATCGCTGCTAAGTCGTGTCTGCGGCAGTAGAAATATCATTCTTAGAGTTGTAGCCGGTCGATTAGACTGCCCAATATTGTGGCATTGTATACAGATATATGTCAAAAAGTAATGTGCATAGTTAATTTTAGCTTATCAACATAATTTTTTAAGTATCTACTAACAAAAATATGGATCTGTTGTATCTGAAACAAATAAATTATTATTATTATTTAGGGTTTCCTTACCTCAAAAGGAAAAAAACTGAACCCTTATAGGATCACTTTGTTATCTGTCTGTCTGTCTGTCAATCAAAACTCTTTATCTCGGGAGCGCGTTGAGGTATTAACTTGAAATTAAAACCATACACTGAAATCTATGGTGCCTTGAAGCTGTAAAAAAATCAATACTTCTAAGTAAACGAAAAAAAAGATACTGCCGTTTATGTCGCGAAAAACGTAAATTTCGATACTCTCAAGAGAATCAAAATTTATAGGATACTTCCCATTGACCCAGAATCCTGAAATTTGGCATAAAGCAAGGTCTCAAGTAAAGGAATAAATCTGAAAATAGTAAATTTGTTGTTACGTCACAAAAAAAAACGGATCGCGATTTCGGAAAAATCTTTGAGACTACATTTGGGAATTGCACTATTTAAATTATAGGTAAGTTTGTACGGAACCCTCAGTGCGCGAGTCCGACTCGCAATTGCCCAGTTTTTTTTATAGATTCGCGTTTGACCTCTATCTCACGACATTGGACCACGCTTGCCTGGAAGTAACCTATTCTCTCTTTACTTAAATTTCCCCAAGTTGTAGCTGTCAAGAAAACTCCCTGGCAAGAATTCAACTCCTTAGCTGTACACGCAATGTATTCCCAAAACGTTTTGTTTTGTTGTTGTTTTGAAACGGTTTGTTATATGGGTCGGATGTTTACGTAGTAATTAACCAACACTAATTTATTTGTAACTTGACTTTATAAGTCATTACATGATTTAAACTGTTCTCATTTGTTTTTTAGTTAGCAATAACCACTGTAGGCTATTGGGTCTGTACCCATCCTATCAAATTCCATTCAGTTGTTTACAAATTTTGAAGATATTCTTCAGAATTGTAAATAACTAAATGGAATTTGACTCTAATAAAGTGAAATGGACACTTATTTAAATCAAATTCCGAATTTGATTTGAACTTGGAGACCTTGGATGAATTCTTCCCTATTTGGTACAATATCTCTCCGAAGAATTCCATTACAAATAAATATATAATCGATGTTCCAGACAGGTAAACATAGACACCTCAATTCCGATAACATATTTGTATCCTCGTTTGAAACAACAACTAGCAGTTACCTACAAAATTTTCCTTTGTTTCTACACGAATTTCCCAAACATTTCCATTGCTAGATACATAAAAAAAACATACGGGAAACTCGTAACGAGTAAAATTCAAACAAGGTTAGGTACATTAGAATTCAACTTTTAGGAAATATAAAATGAATTAGCTTGGGTTTCATTTCAACCCACTGTAGGAAAATTTACAGGAAAAGTTAGCCGTTGCACAATTGAGGACAGTTCTCTCCGAGGCAGAATAATTCAGCTTAGCTAGCGGGTTAGCAAAAATACCGTAATGTGCAAACCACAAAAACGCTAAAACCGCTCAACTGTATAACTAAACTCAGATTTTCACACTTCTACACCTAACGGCCAAGTTGATAATCCCATTACACTAACTACATAGATATTAACTCCACGTCAACACTCACGGGAGCACTGGCTCCCATCAACCTCCCATTATATACTCAGAGTCACCGTTTACGATCCCCAGGAGTCCGAGAGGTGATGTGCTGTTGTATTCATAACTATGACAATGTGGACGCGAAACTACTAATTCAATTAATGCGATGGCCAGCGACGGCAATCACTAACTATCAAAACTTCCCTAATATATTATCTACCCGAAACTAAATTTAATATTTCATTATAATCTGAAGACAAAGGATTTTCATTGTTTTAGAGGTCCTATGAGTACCCTTACCTTCAGACTTTGCAAAACTAATTATATGCTTGGTAGTCAGGTAATATTAGTATTCCTTTTATGATTGCTCTGTAGCTACAGAAAAAGCTTTAAATTGGATGCCCTGAATCCGATGATGCAGCTGCATCTTCTTTGATATAGAAAAAAGAAACAACATTCAGTGAATTTTAAATAAATGTTTGTGTGATAAGCACGATCATTTGTTCTGTGTCTGGGTGTAATTTATCTATAATATGTATGTATTAGGGGTTAAAGTATGAAATTGCCGATTTGTACAAAAAAATTAAATTAGATTTTTTTTATTTAATAAATATTTATTTAATCAAAGTAATTACCATTATTATCTATACATTAGCATAATCAGCCTTTTAATGTTCCCACTGCTGGGACTCAGGCCTCCTCTGTCCAGGAGAGGGAATGGGCCGTAATCCACCACGCGGGCCCAGTGCGGGTTGGTGAATGTCACATGTCTTCGAATTTTTGGTTCTAGGACATGCCGGTTTCCTCACGATGTTTTCCTTCACCGTTTTGAGAGCAGTGGTGATGAAATAAATTACACAAAGTAATGCGCCTGGCTGGGTTCGAACCCGCGACCTACAATTCATAAGTCGGGGCCGTTACCACTCGGCCACCACTGCTCATTATCTATACATTGCTGCCATCTAATAGGAAGGTAATTTATGCCTTTGCGATAAAACTCTGGTGATCTAGATTTGACAAACTCTTTGAAACCATTTTGTACTGCTTCCTGAGAAGAAAACTTTTTATCACGTAGAAAATTGACCCAATCACGAAAAAAATGGTAGTCCGTCGGAGCAAGGTCTGGCGAACACGGAGGGTGACGAATGGTTTCTAATTGCAATTTCTGTAGAGTTAAAACGGTTTCTCGTGCTGTATGAGGTCTCGCGTTATCATGGAGCAATAATGGTGAAGATCGATTCATGAGTCGGGGCTGTTTCACTACTAGTTTTGCTATAATTGTTCGGAATTCTGCACAGTAGACATCTGCCGTTATTGTTTGACCAGATCGGGGAAAGCTATAGTGAACAACACCATGATGAGACCACCAAACAGTTACCAATACCTTTTTATTGGTAAGCTTTGCTTTAGGACACTGTTGCGGCGTTTGACCTGGGGTCAGCTATTGCATTTTTTGCTTACGGTTATCGTAAAGAATCCACTTGTCATCACATGTCACAATTCGATCCAATATTCCTTTATTTCTGTATCGATTCAACAAGGGAACACAAGTTTCAACATGCGTTTCTTTCTGCAGATCAGTCAAATCGTGAGTCACCCATTTTTCATATTGTTTTATTTTATTTATTTGACGCAAATGAGACAATATTGTTGGCAAGGTAAGGTTAATACATCCCGCTAATTCCTGGGTAGTTTGGTTTGGATAGGCTTCCACCGTCTATTTTAATTCATTGTTATTTACCTGTGTGGGCGGCCTTCCACGTGGTTCGTTCTTCAAATCAAAGTTTCCATCACGAAAGCGTTCCAAAATCGCACAGTGCGTTCATTAGCAGTCCCCTCTCCAAACACAGTTTCTGCCGCGTTAGTTCCGCGTCGGAACTCGTATTCAAATATCACTCGAATTTTCGAAGTATTCATCTTTCTTGTCTAAGCTGAATAAAGAAAAAAGCCCCTATTACAATAAACCGGCAATTTCATACTTTAATCCTTATTATTCAGAAATATATAAGTATGTTTATCAGTTGTCTAGTAATCATAACACAAGTTCTGCTTGGCTTGGGAATAGACGGCGTTGTGTGATAGTTGTGGAATATTATATACTAGCTGTGACCCGCGACTTCGTCTGCGTTAAGTTTGTAAAAACGTACAATCATTCTGAGCTTGCAATTCATTCTGAAAGCAACGCAATTATTTATTGTACTTTAACATAAAACGGTTAAAAGTAAAAACGCAAATTACCTTCAGGAAACATTTTATGTACTCGTCCAGATCCAAATGTATGAATGTCAATGAATAGAAAGAGTATGTAAGGGTCGTAGCAGTTGGCATTTCTGCCTACCCCAAAAGAAAAGAAATTAGTTTATGTATGTTTCTGGTTTATGTTCTGGTGAAACAACATTGTATGATTTTAACCCCTCGCCACAGTGACCACGTCACAATCGCAGCGGTAATGCCTGTCTTTGAAGAGTGTCTACAGAGGCATCACGGCATCCTCTCTTTGTGCAGGACTCACCGGATGTGGGTGTTTTGGGAGGTATCTGTATCGAATTCAACGGGAAGAAACACTCGGGTATCACCATTGTGCGGATCGCCTGCATAATACGATGGAGCATACGGTGGAAGTCGGTCCCGCTTGGTCGGAGCGCCAGCACCGCTGTGTCCTCATGGAGGCGATTGGTGGAGAAAATGTCAACCAGTGAAGCACTACGATCGAAGAAGGTGGCTGAAACTATGAGGGACATTCTGACTCCTTAACTGTCGCTGCAAGTGATGCTCCGGGTGTTGAAAGCCGCAGGGCGATTACCAGCCATCGCAAACCGGGATTGCGGTGGTGCCGTCCGGCTGTCTCGTCAAAGCAATCCTGAATCGACGGCGCGTTGTATTCTACACCGGACTCAAAGAGATATCAGCAAATGGATAGGGCCCTCTAGGGCCGATGTCTGCGAGATTGTTCGAAAGAGTTACCTCCCGTAAAATTTTCACCTCAATAATTTTTCACTGAAGAGTTTAAGCCGTTAGACAGCTTTGGTAGAGGTAAATGAAGAAGCATAATCGGGACACCGACCTTCAGCTGAATAACGTGCACTGATAGTGCAAAGCCAAAAAGCCAGTGAATCCAAAAACTACCATCATCATCATCAACTATCTTCCTCCACAACAGTACTTATGAAGAATTTGCGAGAGCATGCTTGCATTGATTGTTGCAGCTTGCTCATTTTGGGCGTAAAAATTACTTGTTCATTTACCTAGGATTTTTTGGTGTGTATTTAACTGACGTCCCCGTTGAATGAATTTCGGCGAAATCTTGAGCGCGTGTATCCCCGCCCAATCAAACTCGCATATTGATGGCCAAACCGAGAGGTCACTGTCACCGACTGCCTCTATGAGAACACGGCGGTTCACCCAAATGTGATAGACCTCCACCGCATGGTACACCGGGTCCTCCGGGCGATTCGCAAAATGGTAATATCAGGATACTTCCAACCGAATCCGGAACAGAAACCGCTCGAAACACCCTCAACAGTCCTGAGCTTGTGTATCCATAAAACAATGAAATTACGGTAAACAAATGTTGCAGCCGATTAGTGTTATCCCTGAGACTGGCCTCCCTCAGAGGGTTGTTCCAGTGTTGGTCACCACTCACTGCAAGGAGGTAACGTCCAGATGTCGACGCAAGGCTGCCAGGAATCTGAGATACATCAGTGATCAGGAACGTAAACCACTTTCGATCCCGTTTTATATGGAGCAGAAACTGCAAACAATAAATCACGCCTTTATTAGGCCGCAAGGTGACATCCCGAAGGACATAGTGGAGCATGCAGAGGTGTGTCCCGCAAGGGCGGATCACCGCCGTGTCCTCGTGGAGGCAATCGGCGTCAGTCACCTCTCGCGCCGGGGCCTGGTTTGGGCTATAGTCCAGAGCGAGGAGGAATGGTAGGCGGCCGCCTCCTTCTGCAAAGCCGCAATGCTAGCGAAGGAGGAGGCCGCACGCGTAAGGGAACGAACGTCCTCACGCCAAGCCGAGATTCCGACCCCGACGACCAGCCACGGTAGACGCAGGCTTGCAGACATCGAACAATGGGTAGCTAGCCCTCCGGCCGTCCGGTAATTAACCGAACCGAGCCCAGTCGTCAACAGCACGTAGTGATCCACGCGCTCCTCAAAGAGATGTTTCAAAGCGCAACTGAAGGACACAAGTGTGGTTTTAGTCAGTAAAAGTTTGACACGCCCTCTCGCTCCAACCAGAGAAGTCATTGGATGATTTCCACTCTTAAAAAAAGAAAAAAAAGTACCATCATTATCATTATCATGGACATAGGCCTCCCCAAGTGTCACCATAATGACTGGTCCTGTGTGTCTCGCATCCATCGGATTCCCGCGACCCTCACCAGGTCATCGGTCTACCTGGGGGCCTTCCAACACAAGGTGCCATGCAACCCCTTCCGAAAATTTGGCCGTGTTATTTTAAAATCAATAATTAAATACATATACTTGTTTACTTTTATCGCCTTTTTTGGTTCGTATCCCTTGAATAATCATGGTCAATTATCTTGTTACAATCATGGAAAAAAAAAGCAGTAGGATTGTTAAAAATGCCTCCGTCTAACACCAGTTTAACCATAACTATTTTCCTCCAATTTTGAACAATAGAACTGTCTGCAAACGTGGGCGATGGTCATTCTTCCGCCATTCAGAAAATTACGTAAAATACACAATGCCATCTATCAAATATAAAGTACAACTGTCATTGTCATCATTATTTCTACTTTGAGTCTTTAGATGGCGTTGCGAGTATCTGAATTGCGTGTGGTGCCATATTTGACTAATTCGATTTTATTATGTGTTTTGATTAGTTTTTACAATATATTTAGAAGATATCGAATAGAAATGTCAACTTTATTTTGAAAAAATGGTAAAAGTTATTTTATTACAAAAAAGAAGATAAAATAATGACAAAAATTTTAACTGTAGCTGGGAATCGAACTCGCGGCAAATGTCGTTCAACACGGACGTTTTGGATTATTGCTCACCCCCCATAGCAAATAGCGTGATAATTTATAGCCTAACAGATGCACTGACCTATAAGGATTATGTATGCAAAATTTGAACAGGATCGGTTCAGTAGTTTTTGCGCCAATTAATACCATCGCAAAATAATTTTACTGTTTTATTATATGTAATAAATAGATTATTATTATACTGTTGTGGAACTTCATAGATACTATGAGAAAAAAGTTTCACTCAAAAATCTCAAACCATGAAGGTTCTATGTCAATTCGAAATACCTATTACAATAAAACGGCAATTTAATACTTTAACCACTATTATTTAGAAATGTATAAATAAGTATGTTTATCAGTTGTCTAGTAATTATAACACAAGTTCTGCTTGGCTTGGGAATAGACGGCGTTGTGTGATAGTTGTGGAATATTATTATTATTCCATTTATTTATTTTTTATACAATCGTTTACATGATTATTTTTATGAATTATTATATCACAGAACCCTGGGGTCCCGGACCTTTGGAAGGCGTACGAGGAGTCGAAACCAACTCGCAGAGGCCCCTTATACGCTTTTAATAGAACGTGGTACCAACCAGTGATTATCCCTGTACGCTATGCTAGTGCATGCAAGGACAATCCCCGGTTAATGGGAAACTATTGCGACATATGGAAAACTAAGATATAGCGCTATGGTTTTTGTAGTCTTAAGTGGACTGGTTACCAGGAACTATGTTAAGACTATGGCCCCTGCCTGAACAATGTTATTAATTACCATCGATAAAAAGGCAGGGGGTGACTTGTCACTCAATAAATGGGCCCCCAAAAAACGGCCGCTAGCACGAAGTGACGTAGCAACAAGAGGGCAACATATTCTGAGGTGCTTGAGGAGCGGAGAGGTATAACCACGGCTATCAGGACAATCCCGGAAGTACGGTCAAGATCCCTACCAGCACCTTACTGGATTATACATCCTTCTCCTGAGCACATTTGCTCTTGCGAATCTCCACTCAAGCCATTTATTTTTATTATTATTATTATTGTTTGGTAAGACACACTAGCAGCTATTAGCTGATGCGTGTCTTTCATATAGTTTGGAGATGTTTAGTCTGTCCAACCGATTTTTAAAGCAGTTTTTTTCTACAAATCAACTAAATTGCCTAGTTTTTTCCGCTTCGTACAGAGTAGAGTTTCCGTTTCTTTTGTATTGGGTTTCACAATCGTAAAGAAGTGTACTAAAAAAACAGTATGCGTTCAGATGAAAGCTAATAAAACTCAAGTTTCCTGTCCTGTAAAATCATCGTTGTTAACAAACCAAAGCGGGCTCTGACATGCTGTTGTAACATTTTTAGATTCAGATGAAAATTGTTGTTCCCATTCAGAGTGAGTACAACATCACTCGCATAAAGACTCGCTTTATGGCTCGTGTGCCTTTTATTCGAGTTGTCAAAACAAAACACGTACCAAAGTTGACTTTTTAATACCTTGCCATTGTTGTTAAATCTTTTTAGCTATACCTACGAGCTACATAAAGCAATGCAAGTTTTTACGATCCCTGATAAATCAAGACCGATCTAATATCATTTATTTTATTGTTGTTAGGTGGCTAGCAAAACAAAATATAACAGCGAGTAAAGCACGACGAGTTATTTTTGACACAGTTACCGAAGCAATATTGTTGCAAAAGTGAAAATATCAAATTGAGAAGTTAAATTAGGTAAGCTTTAGCGATTCTTATATAAGTATATACAGAAATGCGTGTTATAACTGGAACTTTAAAGGAAAATATTTGTATATTTTGGTCTGTGTGTTTTTTTATAGGTCAGAAATCATCCAATGACATTAGATTAGTCAGTAAAAGTCTTCTCACGCTCTAGGGCGGCGCGGGAGACCTACCGTTCCGTCCTAGAGAGGGAGAAGGCTGTTACTGACTAAAACCTACTCCTATGTCTGGTGTTCCAGGACCCTGGGTTTCCCTTTCGGAAGCCAACCCATGGGTTGGCCATGGGACCATGGTCCCACTAAACTTCGGTGCGGTGTCCTCGTCGGCCCTGTGATGTGGGACGTCGGCCCTAGGAATTCTAATTAGATTATAATTGCAACCGTAACAAATTGCTGCGTATCTGTCTAAATGATCTAATAAGGGATTATTATATTGATAGATGGAGCTTCGTTCTAGCACGTGCTAATAACAGCATTTAATACGATTAGGCATTAATTGGCAATTATCAATTTATTAGTAGAAGGTCATAACAGCCATTGACAAATTAATTAAATTATAGGGTATCCCTTTGATTACGTTGTTATTGCCACAAATTATGGTTTCAAATCTATGGCGAAGATAAAACATCAGAGGTTAGAATGAGGTCTTCTTCAATGTTCATTGCAACTTTAATTTCGTTCTTACATAGCATATTGCCTGTTCTACAGAGGAGACCTGAGTCCCAGCAGTGGGAACATTAAAATTCTGATTAAGCTAATATTTTGCGATAAAAGCACTAGAGAACTTGGTCTATATTCCACATAAATGCAAAGCAAACAGCAACAGTATGACAAAATTATCAAACAAGCCTTCACGTTACACTAAAAGACATGTTGTCACTTAACAATGTCCCTCGTGATCAATTGTTTCAACAATCTCAAAGTGAAGAGCTAATTATCACGGACAGATGTAAGATAATGACATAAAATCCATGCATATTCATTAGCCGACAAGGCACCTTCTACATTCTAGTTTCGCGGTAACGGTAAAGAGGGACTTAAACTAGTAACGACTTCACGAGTTCATATACGTATAATGAAACTTCAGGCACCGAACATTTAATTGGGTAATACCCATTTTGGAGAACTAGTTCGGTCCCAGTTATGCGTCCTTATACCGTGACAAAACAATAGTAAATAAAAATAATAATAATAGTAGTAATAGTAGTATAATATCAATGTTTTGGCGGTTAATTCGATTTTTATATACTCGTATTGCAAATTAATTATATTTTTTATTATTTTTAAAATATTTTTTTTTTTTAGGATTTGTATAATAACAATGATAACGATTTGTATTAAGTGATTTGTGTTATTTTTTTTTTTTTTTTTTTTTTTTTTTTTTATTATTGATAGGCTCGCGTTTGACCACCATCTCACCTGATGGTAAGCGATGATGTGGCCGACGATGGAGCACGCTTGCCTAGAAGTAACCTATTCACTCTTGACTTAAAGACCCCTAGGTTGTAGCTATCAGGGAACACAGACTCGGGCAGGGAATTCCACTCCTTAGCTGTACGCATTATGAATGTGTTCCCAAAACGCTTTGTACGTATGGGTGGGATGTCCACCATGTACCGATGGCGCAACGCCGTACGTCTAGTGGTCCGATGATGGAACGGACTTGGTGGAATTAAATTGTGCAATTCCAACGCACACTCCCCGAAGTGTAATCGATAGAAAACCGACAGGCCAGCAACTCGGCGTCGATGTTCAAGGCTTTGGAGTTTTGATTCGACAAGTGCATCATCACCGATGATTCTCTTGGCTCGCTTCTCAATCGACTCCAGAGCATCAAGCTGGTATTTGGCAGACCCATCCCAAAGATGAGAGCAGTATTCCATACACGATCGAACTTGCGCTTGATAAAGTTTGAGCAGCTGTTCCGGCGTGAAGTACTGTCTCACCTTGGCCAAGATCCCCAATTTTTTGGCAGCCTGTTGAGCTTTAGCCTCGATGAAAGAGCCGAAATTGAGGGTAGATGACAACGTTACCCCAAGAAGCTCAAGGTCACTGGTTATCGGCACGGTTACACCCCGGAGTGATGGAGCCGGGTGGAATTGGCTCCGTTTGGCGGAAAAAAGACACGCCTGGGTTTTAGCAGCATTGAACTTGACCAGATTGGCATCACCCCAGTCGGATACTGCCTTCAAGGAAAAGTTCAAGCGTTCAACCATAGCCTCTCGGAAAGACTGGATCTGTGACCCACTAGCACGTGCATCAGACACGTATCTCTCAGCAACAGTGCTATCGTCTGCATACCCAAAGGTACCGGGTTTAAGAAGGTCGTTTATGTGCAGCAAGAACAGTGTTGCCGAGAGTACCGACCCCTGAGGGACCCCGGCATTAATTTCCATTTGACCGGACGAGCAGCCATCAATAACCACTCGGATGGATCGCCCCCTCAAGAAGTCTGCGATCCAGTCACACAGACCAGTGGGCAGACCGAAGGAAGGAAGCTTAGCAATAAGGCTATCATGCCAGACCCTGTCAAAGGCCTTCGAGATATCAAGGGAGACTGCAAGTGCTTCCCCATGCTTCTCGATGGCCTCGCTCCAGATGTGAATGGCATACGCTAGAAGATCCCCAGTTGACCGATTTCGGCGAAAGCCGTATTGACGATCACTGAGGATGTCATTAGCTTCTAGGTATGCCAGGAGCTTATTATTGATCTCGTTCCATACTCTTGCAGAGAATGGACGTTACCGAGATAGGTCTGTAATTAGCAGGGTCAGCCCGACTACCCTTCTTGGGCACGGGTTGCACGTTAGCTTGCTTCCAAGCCATCGGTACTTTTCCAGCCTCAAACGAAAGACGAAATAAGCGTGTCAGGATCGGAGACAGTTCAGGCGCACAAGTTTTTAAAACAATTGCTGGTATCCCGTCGGGACCACTGGCTTTGTTCACGTCAAGGTTACGTAGCACCCTACGGACGTCCTTCTGATGGATGCGTATGTCTGCCATAGTCGTCTCGCATCGCTCAGGAAAGGCAGGGGGCCGCGCGATACCGGAATCAAGACGTGAAGATTCCGCAAAAAGAGAGGCAAATAGATTTGCTTTCTCCTCAGCGGTGTGGGCCAGCGACCCATCGGGTTTCAGCAGTGGTGGTAGTGAGGGACGGCAGAAGTTCGATTCAACAGATTTAGCCAGGGACCAAAACGCTTTACTACCTGCTGGGTATGAAGCAAGTTTGTTCCCAATTCGGCTAATGTGGTCAAACCGAGACCTCCGCATCACCTTCTTGCAGGATTTGGCAGCCCTATTATAGGCTCTCTTTTTTTGAGTCACGTCACTTGCCTTGCGCCTACGAGCGTCGACCCATTCTTGGTATGCCGTATGTTTAAGCGTTTCAGCGCGATTACATTCGGCGCCAAACCAAGGTCGAACCTTGTCAGACATTGTTACATCAGAGAATGGAATGTAATATTCCATCCCCCGACGCAACACATCCGACACTGCGTCCGCGCACAACGACGGATCAGCGGAAGAGAAGCAAGTAGGCTGCCAAGGATAGCATGCGAAGAAAGAACGCATACCATCCCAATCTGCTGACTTGTATCGCCAAACCCGCCGGGTGCCTCTTGGGCTGGGATCGGGCGGGGAATAGACGGATACAGATTTCACCAGACAATGGTCGGAACTACCTATTGGTGAAGATATCGACACTGAGTACCGGTCCGGATCTGTAGTCAATAGAAGGTCCAAACAATTGGCCATGTGTGACTCAACATCCGGCACCCTTGTAGCCCCCTGGACCAGCTGGGTGAGATTTAACGCTAGCGCTAGCTTCCGCGTCTCTCGCCCAGCATGGTCTGTGCACTGGTATGGGAAGAGCCTCCTGATGGTGGGCATTGAAATCCCCCAGTATCACCAATTGGGCAGAAGGGTACCGCTGCTGAGCCACATCCGCCGCCTCACTAAGGTGCTGTGCGAGCCTGGTTGTCTCCTGATCACCACTGTGCGAACGGTAGACACAAGCATAGACAATTTGATCTATGCCAGTGTCCACCAAAGCCCAAAGCGTGGAGTACCTGGAGTCCTCAAGATTGCGGAGACGCCGATAGCAGATGTCATCCCGGGCATACATACATAGTTTAAAATGGTGCTCCAGGGTAAACCCTGGGTAAGATAAGTACGACACGTCTGACGGACTACTGATCTGCGTCTCCGAAAGAAAAAAAAGAGCAGGTTTCTCAGTCTCCAGATGGTGGTGGACTGCGACGAGATTTGAGTGCAGTCCTCGGATATTACTGAGGTGCACTTTAAGAGAGAGGGAGTGCTGCCGCTGTTTAACTGTTCTCTTTTTAATCTTTGTCATTATGTGTGATAAGAGTGAATGAAGGAGAGGAGAAGGAAGTGAGATGGGGTTTCACGCTGCTATCCTTCAGGCAAGCACTGATAGGACGGCATCATTGGGGTACTAGTCCGGAGACTGCGGGGACGCCCGAGCCCCCCCGGGAGTGTCCATCGGGCCCTCTCCTCTGGTCGCCAACCAGCACGATGGCGCATCCCGGGATTTTTCGACAGTTGGCGGGGCAGCCTTTCATGTGTGGCTGGTACATTACTTGGGCCCCCAACTACCTGCGGTCGGCCAGCGGTGCACCGTGCCTCGGATCCCGCTACCCTCCGCGACTAGTCTCCCGATACCTCCACACCAGTGTGGGCCAGGTCGGTCTGCCTGCAATGGAACCACCACTTCGACCCAACTCCTCTAATTTGGCTACACTGAGCATCGTACTGGAACACGGCTAGGCCGCTTGGCGGTACGTCTTTGCCCAGTGGGTGGTCGCAAGCCAGCGGTCGAAACCTACCACCAGTAAATGTCACCTGATTAGCACCACCCAGGGACCACGTGTAGGGACTTACAATGGGTATTCTCCTACGGACGCGGGTGACTCAGCCCCCAATATTTTTTAATTTTATGTTAATATAATAATGACTCTCTGCACGTGTTGGTTTCGACTGTTAGTGCAGAGAGTACCTGTCATAAAATAAATAAATAAATAGCGAAGGGCTTTACAAATATTACTTTACTAGAAAGTCCTCAGTAAACATTTTTCCTCATTTATTGTCAGCAGCTTTATGTGGAAATCCTCAGTCAGTAAATTACGTACCTTTTGTTTAAATATTAACACCGTCTTCGGATTTACGTTCTGGGATTAGTTTGTGGTCGTAAGATACGGTTAGAATTTATATAGCAAGTTGAAATAAAGCTCAAAGAAAATTGTCGGTGTTATTTCAACCAAATTACAGTTTAGCGTCTACTACAACCGTTCCTGCTGAATTTCTTTCCTCAAATTATTCAGTTTATTCCCGGGCGGTGCGATCTTTTTTTCCGGTCGGCGACGCTAAGCTTTAAGTCCATCGCATCGCTCATTGTCTGAATTTTAAATATTCTATATTGCTTATTTAATAAAACTTCTAAACAAAAGAATTGATTATGATGCAAAACTAATTGCTTGTCGGGTCCCCGGAGAGACAGCACAAGACAAGGAACTTAATACAAAGGAATACAGGAAACTTATTTTTTTTAAGAGGGAAATCATCAAATGGCTTCTCCCACTCTGGGTTTAGTGAGAGTCAGTAAAACTATGACACTTAACTTTTACTGACTAAAACCCACCGCGTTCCTTCAGTTGCCCTTAGTGAGAGTCACGGTAACTCTTTCGAACAATCCGGAGCCCTGTAAGGTTTCAGCCCTAACTGGCCTCGTCAATCTTGCTGACATTTGTTTGAGGCGCTCGTAAAACACGCCGTCGTCGACCTGCCCCTCAAGCCAAGTTACAAACGTTTCGTTTCTCTTTTCGTTGATCGCCTCGAATCGGCCACGCCTCCTATTCCTTTTTCTGACCACGTGACTGAGCGTTAAGATGACGTCAGAATAAAAGAATCGAAGGCGTACTCGAGGCGATCGACGAAAACAGGATCGAAACAAAACGGTTGTAAGTTGGCTTGGGGGGCTGGGCTTGGTCCTTACCAAACGACGGGCTACCCATTGCTCGCCTTCCGCAAGCCCGCGGAATATCGGAAACTGAGCGCTCAATAACAAACAAGATTCCGTCATAATTAAATAATTCGATTACTCGTATTTAGCTACAATATACGAAGTAATAACATTCACAAACGAGTATCGAAGCAGTCTTTTGTTTACACAATAATTGCATTTACTTGGAACAATGCAGGACGTCGTTGTGTGTTTTTTTAATTAAAATGTCGTTAATGTATTTTGAATTTCCAATTACGTTTTTGTTCACCTACCGAGGATTGTTTTACTACATTGAATTAAAAGCCTGTTTTCCTTACGTTATTTGTAATGAATGAACTCATTTTCATGAGAAAAACAAGAAACAATTTTAAGGGTCGTTATGCCGGGAACATTGTGAAAGTCAATTTTGTTAAATGGGTTATTACAGAGCTTGAAGATGGTGGTCCTTTGTGGATTACAAGATTATGACTTTATATGTACCTAAGTAGCTACCTACAGGCACGAGGGGTCTGCGATTTAGGATACCATCAAGTGGGCTCAGGGTTTAAAGATAACGCTTAATTTAATGACATTGCTCTGAATTTTGTCCGAACCTTGCTTTACTACATTTTTTTTTTTTTTATTGATATAAACTAGTGCTTGACTGCGATTCCACCTGATGGTAAGTGGTAATGCAATCGTTGATGGTGAGGCGCACTAATTTATTGAGAGCCTATTTACTCTAGCCTTGAAGAGACCCAAATTATAATCGGACGGGAAAATCGCAGCAGGCAATTTATTCCAGTCTCTCGATGTACGCGGTATAAACGACGAGGCAAAACGCTTGGTCCGGACCGTAGAGGTTTCAACAACGTAAGGGTGGATACTCGCCGTTCGTCGGCTTGTCCGATGGTAGAAATGAGATGGTGGAATCAAGTCATGCAATTCCTGCGCACACTCTCCAAAATGAATTCTGTAAAACACCGAAAGGCTGGCTACCCTACGCCTGTGCTCAAGACTTTGTAGATTGGAATTAATCAGATCTGGATCACCAATTAGCTTCTTTGCGCACATTAGACCTAAGACTAAGCATCATGTATTGAACTGTATGAAATCAGTTGGATCTCCCTTATCTTCAACAATAGACAGCCCATAAATCTGACAAGTACTCGTATATCGCAGTAAAAGCCTATTCCCTGCAGGGCTACAAATTAATATTCAAATTGGTATATTAAAAGGCACTTATTCTGTTGCGTTTTATTTCCTCGTTTACGTGCAGTTAACGCCTCTATCAGGGCGGCATTAAATATGTATAGATACCGAATCACCTCATTCAGCCGTAGGAGCGAGCGTCGGCGTCGTCAGCAAAACTGAACTTCATTATTTGTACAAGTGCTGTAATAACGTCAAAGGGAATGAGTTTTCATTAGTCTGGCGCCCCGACACCGTCACCATTAAGATACGGACTCAACCAGTAACCACTGACAAAAGACATTGAATTTTTATGTGACTTCACAATTTCAGATGATTATCTTTCCGCATCGACCCAAGTCTCGTGAATATATGGCCCATGAGTTTTATATCTTCAGTTACTTTTCTGGCTGAATCACTCCTTTTGTTATGGAAGTATTTCAATAACTCATTCTGTAGACTTGTCCCAACAAAGTTTATTCGATAAATCTAATGTATAGTCCGTGTGGCAGAAGTGCTGGTGCACACTTCTATGTCAAAACTTTAGCGAAACCCTTACGAAGTCCGAATAGACATACTTCATCTTGTTGTGTTATTTTCCTGTGTGTGATTAAGCTTAAGTTATTTTCGATATTCAGGAGAAGTGCCTAGTTTTTCCTTGTATTCGTCGAATTCTCTAACTATCTAAGGGCAAATAGTCCTTGTACTATGTAATACTTTTGTCGTGTATACAAACTCTTGATCGAACGTTTATGTGACGTCCTAGTACACAAGTAACGCTATTTATTGCTTTAAAACCCTCATCCGTCTTTGAGAAGCAATGAAGGTTGCTACACAAGAAAATAGAAGTTATTTTATAAATTCTTCATCCAAACAGATAGATCGACACCTCGGTTATATCTCCTGCTTTCTAGCCACTGTGAAGTGCGGATTTATTTCAAATGGATTCCTATTTGTGAAAAAAAAAACGATGTAAGAAATTGCACTGAGAGTAATTCTACACAAAGAATATTTATTTAAACTTCATGTAGGTAGGTACAGTGGTGGTAGGTACATAGGCGGACTTAATGTCACAATAAATTCTCTACTAGTCAACCATTGGATTAAAAAAGACAACACTGTGGTAGGTGTGCACAATAAATAAATAACAGATATTAAAAAAAAAATATCAAGCCATATTCAAACTGGTTATAATAACAATGGCCACTTCAAAAGTAAGAGTCTAGCAAATCACGTTGTGTAAAATTATAAAGAGACCAAAGTACTCCGCAAATAATTACCTATTCTGAAACAAGAGTTTATCATTTATACCTGGCGTGTTTAGTATAATACCTCCGGATCCCTTTTGTAGCTTGCTGGACAAATAAAACGAAAAACAGTACAAAGTCATATTTATGTAGGCCCTGAGCTTGATAACGATTTGGAGAAAAAAAATAGCTGGCTGCTAAACCCAAATACTTACATTTCATCGTTGTTTGCAAAGGCCGCCGTCCGCGGTCCGGAATGACGCGGCATCCGAATGATGAGCCACTCGTTTTTCACCACAGCTCCATTGATACTTTCCTGTTCATGAATATTATTCAGCTTTAATTTAGGAACAAAACCAGAAAACACATTTCGCCTGTCATCTCGACCCAGTTATAAGCGTGGGCTGGGAAACTAATTGTTTTACTACATTTTGGAAGTTGCTGTAAGGAGCGTTGGAAATAATCACCGATGAGCGTGGAGTGCTCGTTGATGAGAGGTACCTTAGACAATGACCGAGTTTACTACAGATGATAATCGCAGAAGTTGCTATTGCTGCCCTTTGCTCACCAGCCCGAATAGATTGCTTCATATAAAGTATTAGAAGCGGTACAAAAACTTCTTTGTAATCATTAGTATAAATTCGTTTCGATTATCATGTCCCTATATAAAAATTAATGTACTGTATTGATCCATTTTTTTTATTTACCCTTAAAGGAAGGCTGTCTTTCGACCATATTACTTAGTCTAACGTTCATGTTTTCTTGCGTGATAAGTTTTTAACAATAATGTTTTTTCTAACCATAAGAATACGGATGTATTTGGCAGCAAGTGTGTCGAGTCAGTCTTCTTGGCAAGCTGTGGTAGTCAACACTACAATAAAATTCTCAGCTTCATTTTAAAAATTCGCGATTTTTCAATAATCCCACATATGGTTCAGTTATACAGATACTTGAGATACAAAACTACACCAATTTTACATCACAATAGATACGCACTAGAAATCAATTTACGAATGATTAAAACAACCACTGAACTTCACTCGAAAAAATCCTGTCAAAAAACCCTGTATTGATCCATTTAGTATTAAAAAGTAACAAGCATATCCAAACTTGTCTCTGACATAATTGTTTTGACAGTTCCAAAGTCGAGCGAAGGCGGGGGACGCTTAACAGCAATGTCACCAAGGCGCAAGGCAGAAGAGCAGCCAAGTTATTTAATTAGACAATGTTTTGAATTATCGACTTTAAAACCCTGGTGATTGTAGCGAGCAAAAGGTAAGTTAGTCCAAGTGTAAGACTAAAATGGATTGTTTTCAAATGAACTCACGTAAAAAAAATACTTAATAAATGGATAAACAGGGATTGTAATGAGAAGTAATGGTTACTTAGTAATTGTTATTGTACTTAGTTGTTAGACATTTGTATTCAACTTTTTATTATCTAAATATTTTAATTAGAACTGAAAAAAGTCCAAAAACACTGGTAAAAATGGTAGTTTTCTTATCCATCATCATCATCATCATTTTAGCCGAAAGACGTCCACTGTTGGACATAAGCCTTCCCCAAGTGTCGCCACAATTAACGGTCCTGTGCGTCTCGCACCCATCGTATTCCCGTGATCCTCACCAGGTCATCGGTCCAATTTGTAGGTTTTCTTATCAATGTTTTTAAACTACTAGAGATGAAGATAAGTTTCTTCTAAGCGAACGTGCTCCATCGCCGTCCACATCATCACTTATCAGGAGAGATAGAGGTCAAACGCGAGCCTTTCAATAATAATAAAAAGATTTAACTACAAGGAAAGATCGTAAGTTATGGTGCTCCTGGCAATTTCCCTCCACATTATTTAATAGGTATTAATTAAAAAGTCCGTAACAAAATTAAGCTCAGCGTTAAAATTTCCTGCCATTCCGAGTCCTTTACAGCACTCGCGGTCACGAGAATAAAATTAATTAAATAATGTGTGTTAACATCCAGTAATCCCTTAGTTAATTTCATTTTGAGGAATTCGTAATAACTGCATGAGGACGTATAATATTAGGGAATATGATGTAGTAGGTGCTTTATTATTTCCCAGTCCTTTTTTCTTTTGACCGTTTTGATTCTGCAAAGCCACTAAAATTAAGAGAAATCAGTACTTATGTCTCCATGTAATGTGTATCTTGATATAATAATAATAATATATCATTTATTTCAAGTTTGCACTCATGTAAGGGCTAGTAACAATATTTACTTAAAACTATATTAGTAGTTATAAAATTCAAATTAAACAAAAAAAAAAATAATAATCAGGTAATCTACAATCTCTATTTGATAATCTTCCCATAAAACCAATTTCATCATTATTAAATTCAAATTACAGTGGTCACTAAATTAAATGTCATTGATTAAAAATTAAAATCTCAAAAATAGTATGAAAATAAAAATTTGAATGTCATGGAATAAAATATATAATAAACATGTCACTAAATTAAATGTCATGAAAGTATATGTAAAGCACCTGCCAAGACCGCCACCACCGGGTTCCCAACTAACGGTAGGAGGAGTCCACATCGGCGTCGGGTCGACGATGAAGTACCTGGGACTCGTTCTCGACAGCCGATGGGATTTCGAGGAGCACTTCCGACGTCTGGCTCCCAAACTAAATCGGACTGGGGCTGCCCTCGGGCGGCTCCTGCCCAACCTGGGGGGTCCAGACGCCTCCTGCCGGAGGCTCTACGCAGGAATCGTTTGGTCCATGGCCCTTTATGGCGCACCGGTATGGGCGCCGGCGCTGCGGAAGCAGCCGGCGGCCCGGCTGAACGCATGCCAGAGGGTCATGGCCATACGGATGGTGCGAGGATACCGGACGATTTCCCGCGAAGCGGCGAGCCTCCTTGCTGGACAGCCACCATGGGATCTGGTAGCAACAGGCCTTGCTCACATGCACGATCTGCGCATGGAGATGCAACGCCGGGGCGAAACTCCGCTGCCGCGACAAGTCGCAGCATGGCGGACAGAGCTCTGGCGGGTTCTCATGGAGAAATGGCGACAACGACTGTCGCGACCCAGTGCTGGGCACGCCACAATTATGGCGGTAAGTCCCCTCTTTGAGGCGTGGTTGGAAAGACCTCACGGCGTCCTCACCTTCCGCATGACGCAGGTTCTCACCGAACACGGGAAGTTCGGGAAGTTCCTGCACCGGATTCGTGCGGAAGCGACGCCCGGGTGTCGCCACTGTGTGGACCGGACAGAGCAACGCCGTGTCCTCGTGGGGGCGATCGGCGGCGGCGATCTCTCGCGCCGGGCCTTGGTACAGGCCATGGTCCGGAGCGAGGAGGAGTGGCAGGCGGTCGCCTCCTTCTGCGAAGCAGTAATGCTAGCAAAGGAGGCGGCCGATCGCGTGAGGCAACGGTCCTCACGCCCCAACCGCCGCCGGGATTCCGATCCCGATTTCCGGCCACCGTAGGCGAGGGCTTGCGGACGGCGAGCAATGGGTGGCTCGCCGTCCGATCGTCTGGTAACCGTCCGGACCGAGCCCAAGTCGTCGACGGCGCGTATTGTTCCACGCGCGCCTCAGGGAGATGTCAGCAAATCGTAGGGGCCCAACAGGGTCGAAGCCTACTGGGGCCACGGGTAGTGTGAAAGTGAAACCCGGGGCCCTGGGACGAAAGCAAAGAAGGAACAGGAGTGGGTTTTTAGTCAGTAAAAGTCTGACACTATTTTTCGCTCCGCCCAAGAGCGCGACTTGTCATAAGATGATTTTCCCACCTAAAAAAAAAAAAAAAAAAACCTGCCAAGATTCAAACCCCAATATCTAATGATATGCTAACGTCCTTGTGTTCTCCAGTACATATTCAAGGAAAAATAAATGGAGGTACTAACTTCCTCAATTTTATATATTCATGGATCCTATGTGTCCTAAACGACCCCGCTAGTTTAATGTACCCTAACGAACTGTTCTGAAATGAGATCAGCTGCTACTAACGTTGGAAAGCATTGTTTTCAGGGCTTTTCTTGTAAAATCTAACTTAAGTACATAGAACAACAAAGACGGTCGAGTTTTAAAAAATTTGATACACTGAACTGAACAAACTGAATAAATGACAGGCAATTTGGCAGATATAACTTCAACAATATGGCCGTTATCAAATGTCAAAATTCAGAAGTCCCTATGCATAAAAGAGCTATATTATATAAAGCTGTTTTTAGAATACGGTTGTATTTGGTAGCAAGTATATCGAGTCAGCCTTTGCAAGCTTCGCTGAAGTAGCCAACACTACAAAAAATTCTCAGCTCCATTTTACCAAGATCACGTCTGTTTCAATGATTCCACATTTTGTCCAGATGTGCAGACACTTGAGATACAAAACTACACAAATTTTATATCACAATACACACATACACACTATAAATCAAATTACATAGATAATAAATTAATTTAAGAATACAAGAGAGTTAATACATTTTAATGTCGGATAGCTAGTCGTTATTATCGCCATGTTCATTCAGTAGATGGATTGGTGATCGCAGTAAATCGTTATTAGAGCTAAGAAGGCGTTCGCTCCGTGTGTTCGCGAGTGAACACGAGCCCGCCCATTCGCTGCTTGTCTTTCTAAATAATGGCTGTCTTTTGCAGACAACTCGCCGTATAACATTATATTGAACGTCCAAGAACTTTGAGTTCAATGAAAATAAATTACAAGTTACAAGGCATTGCTTACTCAAACTACGTTTGTTCGAAAACGTATACTAGTGACATTTTAACTATCGTTGTTAACGGTTTATTTGATAACGACCCACTCAGATGTAACCGAGATATTGTATCTTTACGACTGTAGGAAATCCCAACTAATGTTATGGTTATGTGCCCTTACACAGCTAGGTATACGTCTGAAAGGTTGGTAAGTGCTCATGACCCTCTCTTGACTTTGAATGGAAAGTACCGAGGGTTTTCGTTAGACTGTCAGAGTTGGGAAAATGAGTTAGTACCTACCATTTGTTCGAGTTTGAGAACAAAGTTGTTCTAAATTAAACTTTATAAATAAATGGATGACTGTAGATGACGGGAGTGGTCGCATTTTAGCAGTAGTGAATACACTTATTATCGAAATCGCAGTACGATCTCTAAGAATCTAAATCTGTACTTAATATTAAAAAGCTGAAGAGTTTGTTTGTTTGAACGCGCTAATTTCAGAAACTATTGGTTCGAATTGGATAACCCACTTATCAAGGAAGGTATAAAATCACGCTACGATCAAAAGGAGCGGAGCAGTAACCATAGACGTAGGTGAAACCGCGGGAGACAACTAGTTTAACATAAAAGTTTAATACTTGCATAGCTCTTGTACTCATTACTTAAAAGCCAGTAAAGGCATTTTAATAGCTTTCAGTGCCCTCGCACCACGACGGCAATATAAAAGCAATATACGAATGTTTGCGCGCGATAAAACTTAATGTCGGTTGCTTTTTACATACTTTGCAGATTTCTGACCGAACATTTTAATAGAAATTTAGTGTTTTATTTATACGATAAATCATAGTACGGACTCACCAATAAACTGGGCGCAATCTCGCTGAGCAAATCTCGAGGGCACTTCACTCGTTTTTGTCAAATCAAGAGCAATGCCCTTTTCACTTTACGCTCGACACATTCATGGCATTTTTCGTCTTTGTTCTTTTTGTTCAAAGTGACAGTTTCACCGATGAAGTTATAAAATACATTGTGGTTTTATGTGTTCATTAAATTGAAGTTAGTAGCTTGTACAGAATGTAACAGAACTCAGTAAAGTTCCGAATTCATTGCTTAAACCAATTGATCTTTTCTTGATTGTGGAATTTAGACAATTTGGTACTGCTTGATAAAATAGTGTCTAAAATTTACTTCAATATATTTAGATTTAAATAGAAACTGCTGGGTTTGAATAATTTCAAAACCTTTTATATTAACACCTGCTTCAATGGTTCACTGTCAAAGGAATTCTATCAGTTCAGTGGAAGAGCATTCTGCCGTGAAGGCGGTATATGAAATTCCTAGCCTTTGAAAAGTTTCCGAAAGTCCTTCACAAAATTGTTTATCTACAATCCTAGGTATAAGTTCAAACAATTTTGTTTAAACTAGGCGAACTTGTTATCTGTATAGATTTAAGTAACAAAACTTTAGCTCAATAATGAAAAGTTACAATTCCATTTTGAAACTATTCTCAGAGAACCCGTGTAGCAAACTTAATCCAAATCTTAAACGTAGCCAAACTTTTATACCAACATAAGCCTTTCTCTAATACAAAAGGAGTTCCCAAGTATTCCCTGAGGTGTCATAAAAGAAAACTATGGCGCTACACTGAGGGAATGTGAAGCAGCAACCATCTGTGATCTCGACCCACTGTTACGCTATCGCTGACCACTGACCACGTTGCTTGATTTTACGATTTTCAGGCCCTAAATATGTTACAAATAAGCGACGGTGATAAAGTTTTGTTACAAAATCGGTACGTTTACTAACACGGGCCATTGTTTCGAGATTTATGCACTCTTTTTACAATTATTTGTGTGGCCTACTGATTAGGTGTTCCGGGTCTGGGTGCTTCGTATATGTGAGTTTATATGTTGGTGAACGCATCCACGATACAGGAGAATTCCTAGTGAGAATTCCCAACATTTAAAAAAAAAAAACAATCGTTGACAGTCGAACTGTTTTTATTATAGCTTGCGAAGATAATTTCTCCACAAAGCTGCTTCAAGAATTTAATAGTTCCATAATACTATATACATATCCATAATCCACTATTACATAAACATAGTCCTCAAGTTATCATGATTCTGATTTTATTTCGTTTAAGATTTCAATATAGAATGTATTTTTTTTTATTAAAGATTAAGGCTCGCGTTTGACCACCATCTCACCTGCAGGCTTAGACTAATACTTAGGCTTTTCTGTTAGCGTACCCACCAAACGCTAAGTACAAAATGTTTGAAAATGACATTACCTGTCACGCCACTCGTCACGTGACTTCGCAGATAACGTCATTGTCATACATTTTGTACTTAGCGTTAACGCTAACAGAAAAGGCATTTGTCTAAGTCAGCTGATGGTAAGCGAATAATAAAGTAAAGCAGTTGTTTTTTTACTTGGATCATTAAATAACTTCTCTCGCTCTGGGGTGGAGCGAGAGGATGTGTCAGACTTTTACGGACTAAAATCCACCTGATGTGTTCCTTCATTCGCAGCAGATACGCTCTCAATAAATAATCAAACTGTATGGCTTAACGATAGACATAAAAATGTTATAACATTACATTATGTCTCTGTTTAAAGGAGAATCCTCGTAAATTTTATTTTACTGCGCTACTGAAAAATGCAGATGTCTCATTTCGAATTTATAAGACAAATTGTACCTATTATGTTGTGTCATGTCTTTTTATTTCTAACGAAGATTTGAATGGCTGAGAATTCATCTTATTTCATTCTAACTTATGTTAGGAGCTTCGCCCGCGTTAAAAAGTATTCCATTTTCTATTCCAGGACAAAACCTACCCGTGTGCCAAATTTCATGCAAATCTGTTTAGCCATTTCAGAGTAAAGTACACATACAAATTTTCGCCGTCTTACAATAGTGTGAAATGTAATTTTTTTAAACAGCTGACTTAAAATGAAAATTATTAAGCGCATTAATTACACACACTTCACAATTTCTCGTATACTATCGTAGACTACGTACCTATTTGTGTATTTCAGATCACATATGTTACTTTTAAAATCTTTTTGTAACTTTAACCATAGGAATTTCGTTTTGGGATGGCACCTATGGTCACTGATGAATGATCGTAACTTCAACATACCTAATTTAAAAAACGGAAATAAAGACAAACAAACTTTCTTGAATCGACATTAATTGCAATGGATGAAAATACATAGGTAGTTTATTGTTCGGGTTCCTACGAAGAGATATTACGGAAAGGGCAATGGCCACTAGAAAAATGAAACATCTGTATGAATCAGTTTTAAGAGTGCTCTACCTTTATACTAGGGATATTACGGAGCATTAACTACGACTCCAATAGGTCGGAACTTCCGAATGATATTACAGCTTCAGTTCCGACTTCGGTTTCAGCGAAGTGAGAAATGAGTATATTAAAGGAAGTTTGAAAGTGGCGCCAGTGACTGAAAAGTTGAAGGGGAATCGTTTGTCTTGGTATGGTCATGTAAAGAAGAGAGATGAAACGCATGTTACTAAAAGAGTTATGAGTATACATGTGGATGGGTGGAGAGGGAGAAGGAGGCCAAAGAAAAGATGGATGGATTGTGTGAACAGTGATATGAAAGAAAAGGAAGTTAGTGATAGCATAGACACCGTCAGGTTGACAGGATAGAATGGAAGAAAAAAACGTATTGCGCCGACCCCAAGTAAGACAGGACAAGGGCAGGAAGATGATGATGAGTTCCGACTTCGGCTCCAACACATTTAAATTGGAGGCCGAAGCATAGCAGTGGCCGCGGTCAATGTGTAGGTACCTTTTTTACGTGGAAAATTATCAAATAACTTCTCCCGCTGTTGGTGTACCGGGAGAGAATGTCGGGTGGTGTACTTTTACTGACTAAAATCCACAGTTTTCATTCAGTTGCCCTTTATTGTGAGGGCTACGGCACGGTACGGTTGCTGTGCGACTGTGCAGCACTTGGCTCCAAAAGGCTAAGGTATCTGGGCCATCCATTTCCAAGACCAGAGCACTACATGCTCAGCCCCATCAAGGCTATACTGAGACTCGTGAAGGAGGTGCACGGAGGGCTAGGGGTTGAGTAGACAGGAGGGGCATAGCACAAAAGATCCAGAAGGGTTGAAGTGCTCTGGCCCAGGGCCAGCCCCACAACAAGATAAGATAAGATAAGAGGGCTACGGTAACTCCTTCGAATAAACTGCAGCTCTGAAAGAAAGAAAGAAAAAACGTATATTTGTACCTCACACACACAGTAGAAATAAATAGATATATGGTCTACTACTTGAAGTCTTCTCAAACTTAGTTCGCTCTTCGTCATAATTGTTATGTAGCGACTTCTATGGCGTCACATAAGAACTAATCCTGCATCGCGCAAATAAAGTTCTCCGCGCGATTGAAACATATAGAACAGCCCGAAATCATCTATCGGGCAATAGCCCACCAGACTTAACACCCGTCTGGCCGGAGGATCCTCGCTTTTCAACGGAGGTTTGCGGGACTTTACTCTTTGTTCCGCATACCTCCAAACTGGTGACCCTCGACAATGAACGTCAGCGCAGCCTTCGTGCAGCTACAACTTCGTGACGTCATCATCACTTCAAGCTTTCGAGCAGCGAGCCATACAGCCAGCACCCACGGCTTTAAAGGGTATCCTGACCACCAGCACGCCTACCTGGTCATACCTGGTCATCACCCTCAGCCTCATCAGCGACCTTGGCGAAGCATACTGCACCTTCGGCCAGTCATATGGCGGTAAGTCCCCTCTTTGAGGAGTGGCTGGAAAGGCAACACGGCGTCCTTACCTTCCGCATGACGCAGGTCCTCACCGGACATGGTAAGTTCGGGAGGTTCCTGCACCAGATTCGTGCGGAAGAAACGCCCGGGTGTCACCATTGTGTGGACCACCCGGAGGACACGGTGGAGCACACGGTGGAGGTGTGTCCCGCTTGGGCAGAGCAACGCCGTGTCCTCGTGAGGGCGATCGGCGGCGGCGATCTCTCGCGCCGGGCCTTGGTACAGGCCATGGTCCGGAGCGAGGAGGAGTGGCAGGCTGTCGCCTCCTTCTGCGAAGCAGTAATGCTAGCAAAGGAGGCGGCCGATCGCGTGAGGCAACGGTCCTCACGCCCCAATCGCCGCCGGGATTCCGATCCCGATTTCCGGCCATCGTAGGCGCAGGCTTGCGGACGGCGAGCAATGGGTGGCTCGCCGTCCAACCGTCCGGTAACCGTCCGGACCGAGCCCAAGTCGTCGACGGCGCGTGCTGTTCCACGCGCGCCTCAAGGAGATGTCAGCAACTGTAGGGGCCTAGCAGGGTCGAAGCCTACTGGGGCCAAGGGTCTGATTCTGAAAGGAAGACTCGGCCCTGGTACGAAAGGCAACGAAGGAACAGGAGTGGGTTTTTAGTCAGTAAAAGTCTGACACTATCTCCCGGGATGTCATAAGATGATTTTTCCCACCGAAAAAAAAAAAAAAACCTTCGGCCAGTCATATGAAGAGCTACGAAGAACCTCTCCTGGTCGACGCCACGCCAGCAGTCAAGCCACTACGTCGCACAGCACCGCTCACTGGGGCATCACCGCAGACAGTTCCGACTCACCGAGAACTATGCGGCATTCGGTTCCGACCCATTGGAACCAACCTACCACTGGCCTGGCACGCATCAAGAAGCATCAAGAACCATCGATCTCCGATCTCCGGAGGGGAGTGATGTAGCGACATCTATGGCGTCACATAAGAACTAATCCTGCATCGCGCAATTAAAGTTCTCCGCGCGATTGGAACATATAGAACAGCCCGAAATCATCTATCGGGCAATAGCCCACCAGACTTAACACCCGTCTGGTCGGAGGATCCTCCCTTTTCAAAGGTTTGCGGGACTTTATTCTCTGCTCCGCATACGTCTAAAGTTATATTTTAAGTTCTCCTAATTATAATGATTTGATATTTATTAAAGTATTAATTAGTTTATAATATTCGCATATATAAGTGATTTATTATTATAAGTAATTTAATTTAATGATACTACATTCTACTTGATATATCTGTTATTTATTTATTGTGCTCACCTACCACAGTGCTGTCTTTTTAACCCACAAGTTGACTGGTAGAGAATGCCTTGTAGTATTAAGTCCGCCTGTGTACCACTACTGTACATAAAAGTTAAAATAAATAAATAAGTAGGTATGGAAAAATAATATTAAAATCTGTGCAAGGCCAAAAAGGCGCCGAACTCAGACAATGTGTACCTACGGTCAGATTTATGCAAGCCAAGCGGAGAACCCCCCTTCCCACGTGCTTTCTTTTATCTATTACCTACTCTTTTAGTACTATTTTGTTTTATTAGGCCGACCCGTAGAGGAAGATGTCTTCTAGCACTTCCACCTCCGACTACGCCTTTGGTTCCGATAAAACCACCTCCTCTAATCATCATCATTTCAGCTGATAGACGTCCACTGCTGGACATAGGCCTCCCCTAAATGTCGCCACAACGAACGGTCCTGTGCGTCTTGCATCCATCGGATTCCCGCAACCTTCACCAGGTCATCGATCCACCTTGTATCCAATAATACTTGTTAATAATTCACTAAAGAGTTTAAATTGGTTGATTATAGTAAGCTGATAGATTGTAGGTAGATTATTAACGCTCTCGTCAAAATAGAGGACGCAATTATAAATTATTCGGAGGATTATTCCCGTGTTTGGGTTTCACCGCCGATCAATTAACTGCACGGGAATACCTAGCTGTTTATGAATAGCTAAACGATCAACTTTTCTGTAATAATTTTACATTTTTTTTAAATGATATAGTTTAGTGCTTGACTGCGATCCCACCTGAAGGTAAGCAGTGATGCAATCGTTGATGGTGAAGCGCACTAGCTTATTAAGAGCCTATTTAATAACACCAGCCTTGAAGGCACCTAAATTATAATTGGGCGGGAAGACCGCAGCAGGCAAATTGTTCTAGTTCTTCGATTTACGCGGTATAAACGATGAGGCGAAATGCTTATTCCGGACCGTACCTAGAGGGTTAAATTTTTAGGGTGGGTACTCACCGTATGTCGGGTTGTCCGATGGTAGAAAGGTGATGGCGGACTCAAGTCATGTAATTCTAACGCACACTTTTCAAAAAGCATCCAGTAAAATACCGAAAGGCTGGCTACCCTATCTGTGCTTCAAACTTTATAGATTGGACTTAACCATGATGGGCATCAGCATGGGAATATATTATCGGTTCGACATGAATGAAGAACAATAGAACACTACTTTCTTTTACTGATGTTATACAGTGTAGAAAATCCGTCTAAATTTATAATATGTTACAGTCAAAACTATTAATTTGTCAAACCCGCTTCTATCTGCAAGAATTGAATCAGTAGTACTTTAGAACAGTTAAAACCAGGGCTTGATAACGTTATCAAATTCACACCATAAATATCGTAACGATATTTTCATTTAGTTAACATTTTAACGGTAACACGGGTAAGCGTATGTCCATTCTATACAAGGCCTGAACGCAGCCATAGGAAACTATACTTTGTATTGCTATTTGTAAATCTGCAATTATAATTTATACACGAATTCTGCAAACTGGTCTTGTGTAGTTTGTAACGTGGACGCGCGGGTTCTTGTTCCAAACTATACTACAGTTATCATCACATACGCCTGAAAAAAACTGAGATACAGTTTATTAAAATCATTGATTCTTATAATGGAATGAGGTTTAAACATTATTAATGTAGAATTAGATAAATAATAATGGCTTTTAACTTAACCTAACCCAAATGATTCACTAATATTAGAAGGGAATGGTCACTATTCTAACCTGACCTAATCCAGGCGCGATTATTCCGATCTACGCCCAATTAATCCATATTCGTACTGGGACTGTATATTATGGAATAAGGTTAGGTAGTTAGGTCACTACGAAGTATACGCGAGTATTTGCGTACTACTTTTGTATAGATTGGAAGACCTTGATAAGAAAGTAATTTCCATTCTATACGCGACTAGTTTCACACCCTTGCGTTTTGGCCTTGTACAGAATGGAAATACGCCATGGGTAACAGAAGTTTGGTACCAAATCTATTAATAATATATCGATACTTTTTTCATTACTTAATACGTTTTAAACATACATATACTTTTTGTCATTTTAATAGAATAAATGTACCAAAATCTTCTATAAATTGAAAAATATTGCGCGGCGCAAGTTTTTGAAAACGTGATCAATCCAATACTGCATTAATCTATAGATACGAAACAAAGAGATTTAGTAACGTTATCAAGCCTTGGGCCTTGGTAACGTTACTATTTACCGCTAAAATCATCGATAACGTTAAGTCAGTTTAGTGAGGCTTTAAAAATTCACCCAGGTATCGTTACCAAACATAACGTTACCTCTACTAATAATGTTATCTTCGTGCGATGAAGGTAACGATACCAATTTTTTTAACGAAAACCAGTTTTAGTCCATTTTAAAAACATTTTGTAGTGATTACAAGTACTATATATATATATATATATTTCTTTTGTACGTGTATTTGTCACCTTACTCCTCTTAAACAAATGAAGAATTGAAAATCATTTACCATCATCAAGTCATAACCAACACCGCTCAATTTACAATCAAAATAAAAAATCAATTTCATTTCTAGGTGTAAATAAGTAAATATATACTTTATGCCTTCCTTCCTGTCTTTGTAACAACAAACTGGGGTATCGCCTCGTCCGGATTATTTGTTTACTCAAACCTTCCGAGCTCGATACGACTGCCTCAGGCGGGAGGCGGTATGACAGCGCTGAAAATAGACTGCATTATGTCATCTTGTTTACATTCACAGGAAAATGGCTTTAAATTCGCTGCTACGATCTAGGAAACTGATGTTTATTAGTTTACTGGCTTCTGCTAGCGGTTTCTCTCGCGTAAAAAGTATTTTAGTATTCCAACGAAATTTACTACCGGGATAAAAATAATCTAGGGCATACCCTAATTTGTATATACGTCCAGGTAAAATACAGGCTGTTTGGTGCCAAATTGAAATGGTCGACTGGAAAAGTCATCTGCTATCTTTTCAGACCCCTTTTCAGACCCCTTTTCAGACTTTTTTTCATCGACTTTTTATTGTTTATGAAAATAAGACCCAAATAGGGTTTGGCACCAAACACCCTGTATAATTAAAATTCGTTTTAACAGACAGACAGACGCACTTTCGCATTTATACTACAAAAGTAGCATGGGAGCCCTCCGGATGTGATGAACCTCGTATTTTCCTAACTTAGGCTGCCTCCAGTTTGACCAAATGTTACTAGCTATCAATAATTTACACGGATCGACCGCCATCTGACCTCAGTAACCCAATTATTGAAAAATTCAATATTCAAGGAGAGATCGTTTCTCAGAATTTTTAGCGCTTGACCCCCCGTGACGACCGGCTGTCATAAATATTTGTATGATAAGTGATGGTTTGTCTCCAGGGCAGGGTGAAGAATGTGACTGAAGTTTGACTGTTACTAAGTCCAGGTTAACGAGCTCTACACAAAGTAATATTCTACTACAAGCTGCTACTAGTGGCTTCGCCCGCGCGGAAACAAAAAAAAATCCTAAGGGAACATGTTCCCCTGGTAAAAAGTATTCGTTGCGCTCTTTCAGGACATGATCCACCTGTGTGCCAAATTTCATCCGTGATTAATCTGTTCAGCCGTTCGACCGTGAAGTTTTTTTTTTGGCATCAAACAGTCATATACAAAAAATATAATTCTTAAGAAAATTGTTTCCTTACAATAGACCTATAGTGCCGACAATGTAGTATTTAGGTAAAATTAAGTACAATAAACTCCACTTTGGAAGGACATATTAATTTTTTTTTGTATATAAACATAAATTCACTGAAACATATAAATATTACAAGTTTGATAACTAAGTAAAGTGAAAAAGGTAAGGCTTAATTAGGTAATATATCGACTTTTTAGCTTTAGTTTCAGGCTATTAAGAGAAATGTTAAAAATATCTATGTCTGTAAATTCTCTGTTATAATTGTTAGTGGAACGGTATAAAAATGAGTTACGGGTACATGTTTAAAAAGTGGTTTAACGAATTAGAATTAACAAACATATACACTCACATACTTTCGTCTTTATAATATGGCGTTTGATTGATATTGAACAGTTCAAAATTATATGGCATTGACCAAATGCACCATTATCTTAGCAATGGTGGCCCAGTTGTAACCACCCCAACTTACTGAGTTGTAAGTCTGTTCAAACCCAGTAAGGTTCACAAAACGGTGGAGAAAAACATCGTAAGTTGGTTGTATGACATAGAACCAAAAATCGAAGACGTGTGATATCCACCAACGGGGCCCACGTGGTGGATTTTGCCTCCTAGCAAAGGAGCCGGAGTCCCAGCAGAGGGAACCATAAAAGGCTGTTTATACTTATACTATAACCACACACCACTATAGTAAATCTAATTTCGAATAATTGTAATCGTTTATAGAATCTTAGTTTGTGTAGGCTGCCAGGGATAGCGGATCGATTTGCAGAGGTTCTATTTATTAATCCAGGAGTGTATCCAGCCAGATGTTTCCCATTTATAATGGTAACACATTTCTCTTTTGTTTTGTTTTCGTAGCGACTATTCTTCCTGAGGTTTGATGGAGATTTGTGTTGTCGTGTTAACTGGAGGAGTATGACAAATGATGGTTATGACGAGTCTGTGGTCACATATTGTGACAAATATTGCGTAGAGCGTAGCATAGAATAATAATCGCCACGTCGGTGCTCACTGCTATTTTTCATGTCTCACCGATATGTTATGTTTTGATTATTACACTGCCTAGAACACTTCCGCGTGGGCAAAAAGAACGTAAAATTCAAAAGAAAGAAATATAAAAATAGACCCTATATCAAAAGCTTAGTGTATGAACATATCAAAAGCTTAATTAGGATTTATTAGATGAAAGCATTTTTATATAATTGAATTTTATATTAACTCATTGAATGCCCGGTGTGCAGATCCACGCGAGACACAATCGTTTTTTAATTGTGTCTCTAATTACGGCGGCATACGAAAGGTTAATATTGTAAAGAAAATTTTTGGATATTTATTTGTAATGAAGAAACCCAAAAAATACTACACCGATTATAAACATTATTAGGGTTCCGTACCTCAAAAGGACAAAAAGGGAACCCTTATAGAATCACTTTGTTGTCCGTCTGTCTGCCTGTCTGTGTGACTGTTTGTCTGTCTGTCTGTCTGTCTGTCAAGACCCTTTATCTCGAGAACGCGTGGAGGTATCGAGTTGAAATTAAAACCATATAGTCAAATCTGCGGTCCCTTGATGCTGTGAAAAAATAAAACTTCTAATTAAACGAAAAACAAAGATACGGTCGTTTATGTCGCGAAAAAACGTATATTTCGACACTCTCAATGAAATCAATATTCATAGGGTAGTTCCCGTTGAACCAGCATCCTAAAATTTGGCATATAGGTCTTATAGTACAGATATAAGAATAAATCTGAAAACAGCAAATTTGTTGTTACATCACAAAAAAAATTGCGATTTGGAAAAATCTTCGAAACTCCATTCAGGAATTGAACTATGTATTTACATTTTTTATTACTACTCGTATTATTATAATTGATAGGCTCGCGTTTGACCACTATCTCACCTGATGGTAAGCAATGATGTGGCCGACGATGGAGCACGCTTGCCTACATAAAAATAGGTACATAGGTAAGTTTGTACGGAACCCTTAGTGCGCGAGCCCGACTCGCACTTGCCAGGTTTTTCTTTATTAGTAGAATGCTACTTTGTCACAGACTGACAAAGGAACTGTATATTTTCTAGTAACACATGGGCGAATCCGCTGGTAGAAGCTAGTCAGTCACATTTTTTTTTTGCGATATTTGTAAAACCAGTAAGTCGTTTAGGCAGTGCCACTAATTCATTTTTTTTTTTTTTTTATTCTTGATAGGTTCGCGCTTGACCGCTAACTCACCTGATGGAAAGCGACGATGCGGTCGACGATGGAGCGCGCTTACCTAGAAGTAACCTATTCACTCTTGTCTTAAAGATTCCCGGGTTGTAGCCATCAGGAAAAACAGATTCCGGCAAGGAATTCCACTCCTTAGCTGTACGCACTATGAATGTGTTCCCAAAACGTTTTGTGCATATAGGTGGGATGTCCACCATGTACCGGTGGCGCATTGCCGTACGCCTGGTGGTCCGATGATGGAACGGGCTAGGCGGAATTAGGTTATGCAATTCCGACGCACACTCCCCGAAAAGCAACCGGTAGAAAACCGACAGGCTAGCAACTCTGCGTCGATGCTCAAGACTTTGAAGCCTCGACTCAACGAGTGCATCATTGCCAATGATCCTCTTGGCTCGCCTCTCAATTGCCTCAAGTGCATCAAGCTGGTATCGGGCAGATCCGTCCCAAAGATGAGAGCAGTACTCCATACACGATCGAACTTGTGCTTGATAAAGTTTGAGCAGCTGTTCCGGCGTGAAGTACTGTCTGACCTTCGCGAGGATTCCCAGCTTTTTTGCTGCCAGTTGAGCCTTTGCTTCGATATATGGCCCAAAGTTGAGTGTTGACGTCAGCGTAACACCAAGGAGATCAAGATGGTCGGTTATTGGCACGGTTACGCCCCGGAAAGTTGGAGCAGGGATGAATTGGCTCCTTTTAGCGGAAAATAGACACGCCTGGGTTTTAGCAGCATTGAACTTGACCAAATTGGCATCGCCCCATTCAGAGACTGCCTCCAAGGACGAGTTCAAGCGCTCGACCATAGCCTCTCGGAGAGACTTGATCTGTAACCCACTAGCCTGCGCGCTGGATATGTAACTCTCAGCAACAGTGCTGTCGTCTGCATACCCAAAGGTACCGGGCTTAAGCAGATCATTTATGTGCAGCAAGAACAATGTTGCCGAGAGCACTGACCCCTGAGGGACCCCGGCATTAATGGCCATTTGACCGGACGAGCAACCATCGATGACCACTCGGATGGACCGGTCACTCAGGAAGTCTGCAATCCAAGCACACAAACCAGCAGGTAATCCGAAAGAAGGAAGCTTACTAATAAGGCTTTCGTGCCAGACCCTATCGAAAGCCTTCGAGATATCGAGGGAGACGGCAAGCGCTTCCCCGTGTTTCTCGATGGCCTCACTCCAGATGTGGATGGCATACGCTAGAAGATCACCAGTTGACCGATTTCGGCGAAAGCCGTATTGTCGGTCACTTAGGATGTCATTAGCTTCTAGGTATGCCAGGAGCTTACTATTGAGTACACGTTCCATTGTCTTACAGAGAATGGACGTTACTGAGATTGGCCTGTAGTTAGCTGGGTCAGCCCGACTATCCTTTTTGGGCACGGGCTGTACGTTAGCTTGCTTCCATGCAATCGGCACTTTTCCAGCCTCAAATGAAAGCTGAAATAGGCGTGTCAGGATCGGAGACAGTTCAGGCGCACACGTTCTTAGAACAATTGCCGGTATCCCGTCTGGACCGCTAGCCTTGTTCACGTCAAGGTTACGCAGCACCCTACGGACGTCCTTCTGATGGATGCGAATAACCGACATACTCGTCTCGCAACCATCAGGTAGTAGGGGGCCGCGCGTCACCAGAATCTAGACGCGAAGATTCCGCGAAGAGAGAGGCAAACAAATTTGCTTTCTCCTCAGCGGTATGGGCCAGCGACCCGTCGGGTTTCAGCAGTGGCGGTAGTGAGGGACGGCAGAAGTACGATTCAACCGACTTAGCCAGGGACCAAAACGCCTTACTACCAGCAGGGTATGATGCGAGTTTGTTCCCGATGCGGCTAATGTGGTCGAACATTACTTTCTTGCAAGACTTGGCAGCTCTGTTGAAGGCTCTCTTCTTCTGACTCACGTCACTCGCCTTATGCATACGAGCGTCGGCCCATGCCTGGTATGCCGTGTGCTTAAGCGCGTTAGCGCGATCACACTCCGCACCAAACCAAGGGCGAGCATGGCCAGACATTGTTACGTCAGAGAATGGAATGTAATACTACATCCCCCGCCGCAAAACATCTGTCACAGCATCTGCGCACGACGATGGATCATCCGAAGAAAAGCAAGTAGGCTGCCAAGGATAACATGCGAAGAAAGATCGCATGCCATCCCAATCTGCTGACCTATATCGCCAAAACAGCCTGGTGCCTCTAGGGCAGGGATCGGGCGGAGCGTAGACTGATACAGATTTCACCAGACAGTGGTCGAAACTACCTAACGGTGATGATATCGACACTGAATAGCGGTCTGGATCTGTTGTCAGAAGAAGGGCCAAGCAGTTGGCCGTGTGCGAATCAACATCCGGCAACCTCGTAGCTCCCTGGACCAGCTGGGTGAGATTTAACGCTAGCGCAAGCTTTCGCGTCTCTCGACCAGCATGATCTGTGCACCGGTATGGGAAAAGCCACTCCTGATGGTGGGCATTAAAATCCCCCAGTAACACCAGTTGTGCGGAAGGGTACCTCTGCTGAGCCGCTTCCGCCGCCTCACTAAGGTACTGTGTGAGCCTGGGCGTCTCCTGATCACCACTGTGCGAACGGTAGACACAAGCATAGATAATTTTATCCATGCCTGTGTCCACCAGAGCCCAAAGCGTTGAGAACCTGGTATCTTCAAGGTTACGGAGACGCCGATAGCAGATGTCGTCCCTTACGTACAAACACACACCAGCGCACATTATTTATATTATATTTATTTACATTACTATTATAGTATTGATAAGTTATTAAGCCTATCAGTTTCATGGGTTGTCTTACGAAGACATAAAGTCACGTAGTTCTTCCTCGTGAACGGTTCAGCTCGTATAGCAGGGTGAGCGTGCATCGGCCGGTCATCGTTTAAATATTAACCCCGCAGGTACCCGCTGTTATTGCGAACAGTACAACGTCATGAGTGGTATCAACCCCATGTTTTATTCATTCGTACCGCTAAGGATTTGGCAAAATTGTTTTATTTACCTGTTCAAACAGTTTATTTACTCTTAATGTCGAGGTATTTGAGTGGATCGGTGAAATGTGACTTTTGTGCTTTTTAACGATTTAAGCAAACAACAGACCAGTGGTAAAGGCCCTGGCTTACGAGTTGAATGTCGTGGGTTTAAACCCAGCCAAGTAATATTTTATGTAATTTATTTCATCTCCAATACTCTCAAAACGTTAAAGGTATATCGTGAGAAAACGGGCGTGTCTTAGAACCAAAAATTCGGAGACATGTGATATCCATCAACCCGCACTGGGCCCACGTGGTGGTTTACGGCCCATTCCTACTCCCAGAGACGAGGTTTGAGTCCTAGCAGTAACATTAAAAAGGCTGATTATCCTTGGCAAACAACACTTAAGCACCTGAATCATTTATACGTTAAAATAGAATTCGAGCTTTTACACCTCCATCTTTTTAATCGAACAAATATAATAATTCAATTCTTTGTAATCTTATTTTTTATTGCACACACAAACATATATATAAATAGAACCAGTTAGCTTTTGTACAAAGGTGAGCTTAATGTAGCATTGGGTTCTCCTTAACCTTAATGCGTTGTTAGGTATGTAGTTTATTCATTCCAGTATATATTGTATAATTTAACAATAACAACAATAACAAAAGTGCTATTTTTGTTATTGTTGTTATTGTACTATCACACAACGCCGTCTAATCCCAAGCTAAGCAGAGCTTGTGTTATGAGTATTAGACAACTGATAAACATACTTATATATTTCTAAATAAATACATATTATAGATAAATTACACCCAGTCACAGAACAAATGATCGTGCTCATCACACAAACATTTGTCCCAAGTGGGAATCGAACCCAAGACCTCCAGCATAGCAGTCAGGGCCACTAACCACTAGACCAACAGGCCAGTCAAAATCATTGTATTATACTTATATCTATTCTTGTATTCGTCTTCTCTCTCTCGTTTATTGCACCTACCACAATTTTTCTCTGCATCACCCAAAGGTTGGCTGGTAGAAAATGCCTAAGGCATTAAGTCCGCCTCTGTGCTTTTGTGTGCATAAAGCATTTAATGAATAAAATAAATAGATGCGATAGATAACATTTGCAAATGAGAACAGTACAGTAGGTATACACGAGTAGGTGATAATTCCTTATTGTCTAATTTTGGTTACTAAAAATAAATTAATATCTCTGGCTTGCGTGAGCCACTTTTCATCTATACAGCTTGGCCAACGGTTTCACCCGCGTAAAAATAGAAAATTATCCCAAGGGAATATACTCCTGGAATAAAAAATATAGATCTTTTTATTATTTTTATTTATAGATACTTATGTGTGATTCCAGGATATGGTCTACCCTTGTGCGAAATTTCTTCCAAATCCGTTCAGTCGTTTTAGTGTGAAAGAGTAACTAACATACACACACATGTACAAAATTTAACCTTTATACCTTTTTCTATATAGTGTGATACTGTATTCAAAATATCTGTCCCTTGACACGAGAAACAAAAAGGTCACTTCGTCCAACCAATCTACAAAACCACAGACCAATAGACTGTAAGCTAAATCAATTAGTACCCAAATTAAACTTATGCGAACTTAGGGAGCAATAACTTACAATGCTACCCTAAAGACACTGAAACCGCTACGAGCGCCACGAACACCCGCTACGGGCTACGATAAACTTGCTGTGATAAACAGTGTACTACGAAAAACTGCGCTATGAAGAACTAAGCGCTACGAAAAACTGCTTGCTACGAAAAACTACACGCTACGAAAATTTCCTTTATTGTAATGTGCTACGGCGTAGCAAACATACATAACCTACCTACAGGAAGCTACGATTTTTTATGATTGTCGCTGTTGTGCGATTCAATGTAATTGGATGAAGTTGTATTCCAAGAATTCTTTTTAATAAATAATTTCAATCTAAGATTATTGTTAAGTTTTTTTGGTTTTATTATTATTGATAGGCTCGCGTTTGACCACTATCTCACCTGATGGTAAGCGATGATGTGGCCGACGTTGGAACACGCTTGCCTAGAATTAACCTATTCACTCTTGACTTAAAGACACCCAGGTTGTTTGTTTGTTTTATGAGTAATTTCTAAAACAATCCAATTATAAAAAATAATTTTAACAGATTGAAAGTATTATAGGTTAATTTTTATCCTGGAAAAATATACGGTTCCTTTTTAATACATCACGGGTAAAAAAACATCAGGTTGGATCGCAGTCATGCACTATAAGTTTATATAAATTTAAAAAAAAATGATTTTTATCACCATTTTTATTTCAGTGAGCGTACTAGTTCATCTTATAGCTAATATGAATACTTACATCTTACATCCTATTGTTGAAACTATAATACGAACCCAACATGCAACAACATGTGTGTAAGTAAATAACTCTACACCTCCATATTACACCAAATAGTTGGTTCTAACAACATAATTGGCAGTAATATTTGGTCAATTTGGATCCACTAGCCAGCTAAAATAGCTCGTGAAAGTTTAGGCTGTAAATCTCGGAATAAATTAAACAACAGGTTGTCAGAACGGCAAGCTAGAACTGTTTATGATACCTGTCTAAACTAACTGACGACGCCAGATTCTACTAATGCCCTCAGCTCTGGGCACTGCTGCACTGTGGGATATTTTATTATTGCTTGAATAGAAACTGTATCCAAACCTACTATTACAGTACAATAACTACTAGTTGCAACAGTTATTTAGTGCTTCTGGTATGTTTACGATGCAATTTTGGACGACTTTTACGCGTTGCGCCTCTCTCCGGCACGGAACCTGCGCCAGCTCCCACAGCATGCTGAGGGCAGTGACCAACCGCTGGCATTGCTTTATACTAGGCTGATGGAAGAAACAGCACAGACTTGTCGCCAGGGCTTAACTGGGGCTGTGCCATTGGTACCCAGGCACAGGGTGCAGACCCTGGGGAGACGCAAAAATGATTAAACAAGAGCCAAGCAGTATAGCATGCATACATGCATGCATGCTTGGTAGTTAGTAGCATACATACAGTAACTATTATTTATCGTGTACCTAATAAGGGTGTAGAAGCGCTCTACCACAACTGCCAAATAGGTAGTGAATGCCGAGTCCATACGACATAACCTGCCGACCTGTAACTTAATACTTATCACAACAAAATTGAACCTATCCTAGGCGAGGTAGGCAGAATATTGTTTCGAGCTCGCTTCTCGCTCTTGCATCCTTTATTATTATTTTCATTAAAAAAATCTCTATAAGTCGACAAACTTACTAAATGTAACCTATCCATGTTAAAATTTTCGAGCTCGCTTCGCTCGCTCTTGTATTGTTGTTTATTGATCTTTTTTAAGGCGTAGGCTAATTACAACACTGCTGGTCGCAGCTTAAAAAATCCATGTGCATGGGCATGTATTTTTTTGTGTTGTATGTGTACTTATAGAAGAACACATTTTGTATTTCACGACGGGTTCGCAGCAGACCACGAAGGAGTTGACGGAATGACTTACCTAGATGTCTTTATTCCTTAAGAATTGGTAAAAAGTGGCCCAGAGCCAGGAAAAATGGAAGGGATGGAGGGATGCCTTTGCCCAGCAGTGGGACAATACAGGCTAGATATGTATGTAACAGGTTCCTAAAAGTATGGCCCAAACCGATTACAAATAAATGTAACAGTTATTTATTTATTTATTTTTCTCGCTGCATCGCTCTCATTCTCTATTCCCCAGGAACCGAGAATTTTTCTGGATCGAAATTTCACAGCGGTACACTACCGCTGAGTCTCATAAACAGAGCGGTACTGAGCGGAGTGGAATGAAGCTTTTATATTAATAAAACAACTGGGCAAGTGCGAGTCGTACTCGCGCACTAAGGGTTCCGTACAAACTCACATATGTAAATAATTCAATTCCCGAATGGAGTCTCAAAGATTTTTCGAAATCGCGAAAAAGACCGTTTTTTTTTGTGACGTAACAACAAATTTACTATTTTCTGATTTATTCCTATACTAATGCTAAGACCTTGCTTTATGCCAAATTTCAGGATTCTGGGTCAACGAGAAGTACCCTATGAATTTTCATTTCTTTGAGAGTGTCTAAATATATGTTTTTTGTGACATAAACGGCCGTATATATTTTTTTCGTTAACCTAGTAGTTTGATTTTTTCACAGCTTTAAGAAACCGCAAGCCTAAGTATACGGTTTTAATTTCAACTTGATACATCCACGCGTTCTCGAGATAAAGGGTCTTGACAGACAGACAGACAGACGGACGGACAACAAAGTGATCATTTATGGGCTCCGTTTTTTTCCTTTTGAGGTACGAAACCCTAAAAACAACATTATTAAATCAGTACCTTCTTCTAAATTTTTTACAAGTAATTTTACTTCTTTATAACATTATATTTATGATGAAAAACGCAATCAAAACATGGTTCACAATCCCCAATGGATGAAACAATCAAATTAATGCGAGTAAACACAAAGTAAATCAATCAATATTGGCTATGCCTTTTATTTCTGCCACTTTCAATCAAATTTAATTGATTCGGTTGGTTTTGCATTTTCATTAACACGTTCCCTGCGCCATCATTTTCAAAGAACTTTCAGCTGGTGCTTTGGAGATCTAAAAGATCTCGAAACTAACCAACCCTTTGGTGCGTTTGAGACCTAATCAGTCTCCTAAAGATACAGTTTTGAAAATAATTTATATGTTCCAAAAAACAATGACATATATTTTGAAGTTTTTGTGGGTGAAAGATAGCCTATTGCATTATATTTTGCTAGGTTCGCACGCAGTTATGACATTTGAATAAACTACAAATACCAAAAAAAAATTTGATATCGATTGTATCTCGTACCGCAACCGAAGATAGTTCAATATGTGTAGTAAGTAGTGATGGGAATAGAATAATATCTCAGTTGTCGATTGTTTTCTTTATAAGTACGTCAAATATTTCATCATCAGGATCACTGTCATTCCAATGTCAATTTGCCATTGCCAATTTGCATTTTTTTTTGCCATTGTTTGCCAATGGGGGGCAAATTTGAACATTTTCCAAAAATGTTATTATACTGGACGATGCAGCAGTTCGATGCAGATCCGGTGTTGATTTTTTGTTAGAAATCTCACCAAAATAAATAGATTTTTTACACTTTTTTCTCTTAAAAGCACTCATTGTTTATCAAAAATTTTAATCAACACGCACGTTTTGGAAATAACACGCGAGTGTTATTTCCAAAACGTACGCGCGACCTTCCACGTCGATGCTAGGACAACACTAAAACGAGTCACGCAGCGCCCGCGCCGCACACCCTCCCTCTCTTGCGTCTACGAGGCATACGATTCCACGAGTACCGACATATCTCCTAACGCAAGGAATCAAAATAATTACAGTACTGTGCGTTAGGGACCTAATCCATCTCTAATTTCTTTTTTAATGTCCTTGAATTCAGCTTTATGTAGGAAGCAAATATGTATATTTGTCCTACTCATACTTAAAGAACTTTACACGTTAGATCCTCCCGCAAGGAGTGAAACAACACGATTATATTCAACGCACAATACAAAAGTCCTGCAAGAGATCTGATAGATCTCGTAATGCAACGAACGTGTTAAACAATTTAATATAAGCAGACAGTGATCGGTACTTCCTTTGTTCTGAATTGTTTTAGTTTTTTTTTGCAGATTATTGGTATAACATAGATTAAATTGACAGAAAAAGACTTATTGATTCTAGAAAATTGCTTATGAACAATTAATATCTCTGCCTACATATACTTTTTTAATTATTTTTTAAATAGATTACCTACATACAGACAGATATATGCTATGGAGAACCAAGGTTACCGACATAGCCTGAAGAATCGCCAAACTTTAGTGCCAGTGGGTAGGGCAAAATTCTCGCAGAACAGATGGCCGTTGGGGCCAAAAGGTTCTGGAGTGGCGACCGCGTACTGGAAGACGCAGCTTTGGAAAGCCCTCCTACAAGGTGGACCGATGACCTGGAAAGTGTTGCGAGAATCCGATGGATGAAAGACGCACTGGACCGTTCATTGTGGCGACACTTGGAGTAGGTCTATGTACAACAGTGGACGTCTTTCGGCTGAAATGATGATGATGATAGCTTTTACGTTTGACTATTTTATTTAGGTTTCATTTGGATAGTCAACTTGTTGCGTGCTTTTTGTCTTTGTGTTTTTCTTTACTCGTACGGACAACATAAAGAGCATTTCAAAGTAACACGTGAAATAACTGATCATCGACATTAAATTAACTGAATTCTTTACCAAACAGATGTCATCGGTAGACCGGAAAATGTCAAGATGAAGACAAAGGAAACTGAAAGTCACTACACGCCGTAACGGTTACACTCTTTCGACGACTCATGACATCAAAGGCCCGGCTCCATAAAGGTAAACACACACCGGCGACCAATCAACGTCGAGATACGGACTAGTAAGTTATGCTCGTAATTTTTTATCTTCGTTCGTTATTTTTATGTTATTCTGATGTTAATTAATCAAAGTTGTTTGTGTAGGGGTTGTTGAATACTTCTTGGTAAACAGATTTTATTTCCAGGTTTGTTCTACTTCAAGGACACGTACATATTAATATATCCATATACGTATTATAAAACAAAGTGTCCTAATGCGTCTATCTGTTTATATGAACGCGATAACCTACTACTTAACGAATTTTCACACAGTTTTCACCTAGGTGTATAACATACGAATATGCATATTATATAATTTGTGAAACTGTGAAATTTTGAAACTGAGGCCACGGTCGCCAGTATACCATAAAATACATAATTATGCAACATTTAAAACCAAAATTTCGAAATGATGCCTACACACTTATTTTGTAATTTCCATTTGAATCTTTCGACTGCTATCACAGTTACTTTGTAAGAATTTATGAAAGTAAGATTGTGTGTTACGATTCATAAGATTTCGATAAAAGCATTTACGAGTACCAATTTGTGATTTCGACATTTTTATAAAAAATAAAAGAAGCAAAAGAAGTATGCATTGATCGTAGTGGGAAATGTTCTAAAATTTTTGCCTACTCCCAAATGAAAAGGCGCGAATTTATGTATGTATATATACAGTTGTATATATACATAAATTCGCGCCTTTATTAGTTCCAAGTATGTTCAGTTGAACATACTTGGAACTTATAGAAAAATGAAGTCGCCAAAATATATAGAAAATCTTTTTACACAAATATACAAATTATTAAAAAAAACAGTACCAAATATTATATGCACTTGAAACAAAAACTCGTAACAAAATATCTTAAAATATGACGTCAAAAAATTTATCCACTAATATTAAACAACAATGTATCGTGGTTGTTCAAAATCCCGAGTTGATGCTCTTAAAAGTTGTATACCTATGTGTATATCCACATGTATATTGGAATCGCAAGGAGAATTTCTACGAAACCGAACAATTGTAAAGCCACAACGATCCTGTTGAGCGCGCAAAACAATCGCACTCGACTCGTGAACGAAACCTCACAAGAACTTGCTTGAGATTGAATATAATTGCAAATCTCTCTGTTGTGGGCCAATTAAAGAGCCTTCGAGTGAGTGATTACTGTTTGTATGAACGAAAAGGGATTTAAGGACGGGTAGCGTCTTCCAGTCTGGTAAAAAACAGTGTATAGGACATTGTTGTTAGGACATAGTAGTTGACTAAGGCAAAGAAGGAACATAGGAGTAGGTTTTAGTCAGTGAAAGTCTGACATGACGCGCTCTCGGGCGGGCGGGAAGGGCGCCCGCCCAAGAGCGCGAGATTATTAGATTATTGTAGGATTTCCCACCTAAAAAAGGTGGATTTTTGTAAGTAAAAGTCTGACACTCTCTCTTGCTCTAATCGGCCGGGACCAGGACCGGCAACTTAAACTGGAAGTGTCATTTATAAACTGTTTGTAAAAAACTTATCCGTATCTCGTAGCCGTATCTCTACGTTGACGTCGTGGTGGGGCTTGCGTGCTCCAGAAAACCCTAGGTCTCTATCGGTAGAGTTTGCTATGCCGTAACACATCTAGGGTGAGGGGCCAGACTGAGAGAGATACATTCCGCAGGGCAGTTTTGTGGTGAACTGTTGTGCATTAGCGACCCGATCTCCCGGGAGAAATCTTGTTCCTCATCTCCGGCTTGCCTTTGTTGGCCGGCCGTAGTGAACACTGACGAGGAACGGAGCTCCCACCTCTCTCTTGCCTTTATTGGCTGGCTTGAGTGGAGATTCGCAAGAGCAAATGTGCTCAGGAGAAGGATGTATAATCCAGTAAGATGCTGGTAGGGATCTTGACCGTACTTCCGGGATTGTCCTGATAGCCGTGGTATACCTCTCCGCTCCTCAAGCACCTCAGGATATGTTGCCTTCTTGTTGCTACGTCACTTCGTGCTAGCGACCGTTTTTGGGGGCCCATTTATTGAGTGTGCAAGTCATCCCCTGTCTTTTTATCGATGGAAATTAATATTATTTTTCAGGCAGGGGCCATAGTCTTAACACAGTTCCTGGTAACCAGTCCACTTAAGACTACAAAAACCATAGCCCTATATTTTAGTTTTCCATAATTATGTCGCAATAGTTTCGCATTAACCGGGGGTTGTCCTTGGATGCACTAGCATAGCATACAGGGATAATCACCGGTTGGTATCACGTTCCATTAAAAGCGTATAAGGCGCCTCCGCGAGTTGGTTTCGACTCCTCGTACGCCTTCCAAAGGTCCAGGATGATATTATATCTCAGAACCCTGGGGAGTTCATAACGAAATAATAATAATCTTTATTTCATCTTTTACACAAATAATTATATGTAACAGCCACAAGTAAATCTTAAACAAATAATTATGGTTGTGCCCAAGGAATAACTATAATTAACTAACCTAACCTAGAATTATGTATAATTAGCAGCTGGCCCGAGCTAGGTTTATAAAACCTGTGTTTCGGGTCATCACTTACAAGACTATCACTATGGGTGCATGTATACAAAAATTACAGAATAACAACTTACATAGGATTAATATTATTTCATGTTCAACAAAGAAAAACGAAATCGCTTTAATGCTATCTATTTAGCAGACTTCACTCTGATGGCCATATCAAAATAAACATCAGATTCTAATCCGACTAGAAAAGTAATAAGAAGAAAACAATTTGTTAAACTACGGTTCTTTTATGAAAATACACTTTGTATTCTTAGACGTATCAAATCGGAGAGAGTTACTTGTACTATACTTTACGTACCTCCGTAAAAGCTCTTGGTACAATTTTCTTGTATCACAAAAATATTCATGAAAAACATCTTGCTTGAAATTCTGCCTCATTTAAGATAATATCATTTCAAGAAGAATCAAAACAAAAGCAGAGGGATTCTAAACAAATTAATTAAATATTATCGCCGATCTTTAATTCTTACTTAAGTCCTTATTGACCCCACAGAATGGAGCAAATTGTTTGCCTCAACCGCGGCAATTCGATGAATAAAATAATAATTTCATTGTTATTTCTGTAAATATTTGAGCTGGAGTTTCGAGCCATCCGGTAAAATTTTGGTTTTGATCTATTTGGCAACTTGTCTACCAGGTTATCTACCAGAAGTTAGGGTTATCGTAATCAAGTTTTAGAAATTGATGAATGAATCTTGCTTAGTGAGAAAGTTAAGTCATTTGTACCTACCACATTTTACGCAAGTAAATGATATTATTATTATTCTCTTTATTCATTCAATACACATATTAATTAAATTTTCAAATATATATTTTTTTTAACAAAATCATATTTAAAAAAAACATTAAAAAATATAAAAAATAGTAGTCCGCCGGTATCGAGACAGGGTCCAAGCTACCGGTGGTTAGGGCGTATCGAGGAGTACTGCCTTCTGTATCAGGCCCTTGATCCAACCGCGCAATGACAGCTTCGACAGATGGTCGTCGAAGCTTTTGGCTATAAGGCAGTTGGCGGTCACGACAATCGGCACAATGACAGCCGAGTCTACATTCCACATGTCAACAACCTCGTGTGCTAAGTCGAGATATTTAATTTGTTTCTCTTTCTCAGCTTTCACGAGATTCTCGTCATGTGGGATGGTGACATCGACTATCATTACGCGGCGCGCTAATCGGTCTATCACTACTATATCCGGCTTATTAGCTACAATAGTCCGGTCAGTAATGATAGACCGATCCCAGTACAAGGTGACATGGTCATTTTCGAGAACTGGGTCGGGCACATACGTGTAATACGGTACCTCATAATCCTCTAAGTTGTATTTCAAAGCAGTTGCTGGTGAATAATCCTGGCTACTTGGTTATGCCTGTGCAAGTAGTCGCCGTTAGCCAGACGAGAACAACCGGAGATAATATGTCTGATAGACTCACCCGGACGATGGCATGCCCGACACACGTCAACCGTCCCGTCCTTCATTATATATCTCCGGTAGTTATTCGTCAAGATGACTTCGTCCATATTTGCACAGATAAAACCTTCAGTTTCCCCGAAGAGGTTGCTGAAACGTAGCCAGGCTACGGACGCTGCAAAATCTATATCAGACTCATAAAGAGCCCGATAAAAGCACCCGTGGAGCTCCTTACTTTTCCATACTTCCTTGCGGTCATTAGTTGTAAGTACCACAGGTTTGCGCCAGTTCTCTTTAGCCATGGACAACTGGGTGAGTCCCTTGTCCACTGCGACCACATCTCGGCGCATACCTACATCGGTTTTGTTATTATTATTATTATATTAGTATTATTATAAGTAGTTGTGTAAAGTTATTTTAATCAATAACTATGTATCTACAAAATATATAACTATACTAAAAAAGTAAAACTTAATAACATGAACACATTACATTTTACGTTGTTCCTTGATATAGGAGCTTCATTCTGTTTGCGCCAATCCCAAAGCCAAAATTGAATTAACAATTTGGTATGCATTTCTGGAATGAAAGCTTAAAACCTGATATGAACCAATGAATATAAGCAATCGACATGAAACCTTTCCTGAAATAGCTAGCGCATCGGCTTTGTGGGACTATCGTGAAATTCATACGAAAATAGTTAGCATTCCACTCAAGAGATATTTTCGTAATTTGCGAACAATGTTTTGATTTGAATTCTACACTAGTTTACATTGTGTTAATTGGTGCTTATGTCGTGTGCAGTGTAACCAAAATTATGACCTTTTTTAGCTGTTTTTGAGTAATTGTTTGAGCGTAGATAATTGAGTTTCACTAAAATTTGTGACCGAACATTGACATTTCTCTACCAAATATGTTATATTTTTTATGCTTAATATCATACATACTTTCCGCAATAAATCCTTTAAATTACCTAAGGTGACAATCGTATCAAAATATTTTGTGTAGTTAAGGGCTAGTTTTATATCCGTAGTTAACTAAACCAATTTAAAATTTTGGTATAATGCATTTGCAATCAATTATTATTAGCACAACAAATATCTATTAGTTAAAAAATTAACTGCATAAAACTGGAGAGTTAACATATATAACATATGTTAACACCATAACAACAGTTTTGGAATGGAACTGTTAAAACAATTTGTTAAAAGTTCCTTAAATAAATAAATTAAAAAAAAAAAAAAAAAAAAACAACAGTTTTGATTGCCTTTTTTTGTTGAAGTCTATTTCTTATTCTTTATTGTACACACAATTTTAACAAACAATAAAACGTCCTATTTTTATTGTTTGTTAAAATTGTGTGTTGTTGTTGATGTATACAGGCGAGCTTAACCCGCAATTGGGTATTCTGACAGCAAACCATATACACCACTAATTTTTAATTAGTACAAAGGGTTTATTAGAAAAGGTCTTGTAAAGTCTCAATAAATAATATTCACAAACAACAAAGTTATTAGCGTTTGTTTATATCCCAAAATGTGACTCAATTTATGGAAATATTGTAAAGGCTATTGATTATGAATGAAAAACAAAACACTGCGCGTAGCATTTTCTAGTAACAATTGTTATGAATGATTGATTCAATTAATAATTTATCGTTGTTACAATTGTTATGAATGATTGATTCAATTAATAGTAGACTTCGACCCTGCTGGGCCCCTACGGTTTGCTGACATGTCCTTGAGGCGCGCGTGGAACACTACGCGCCGTCGAAGACTTGGGCTTGGCCCGGACGGTTACCGGACGGTCGGACGACGAGCTATAGTCGTCATTTTGCAGCTTGACTTCTCTAAAATAAGGTTTTTCGTAAACAATGTACCTATAAACATGCAGTGTCAGAATTTGTTGAATTTCGTCATGTGTAGGTGGAATATCAGCTTCGGTGAAGCTTAACGGAGACTTATCCCCGGGTTAAATGAGATCGTTACATAAAAACGGAGCGGCGAAAACAAGTTGCATTATTAAATACCTTACGTAAAGTGAGGTGAGAAAAGATATTTGGCTTCAATGAAATCCTCTTAATTAAGGAAGGAATAAAAAAGAACGTATATATTTTGAACCTTTTTTTTCTGACTGACATATTGCTTTGTGAACAATAAGTTTACATTTGGAGTTTATGGCGGGATTTTTTCGAGTGTAGTTCAGTGCTGATTTAATTATTCGAAAATTGTTTCATAGTGTATCTGTATATTGCAATACTAGTTTTTGCCTGCAGTTTCGCCCGCGTACATAAAATATAGCCCGTGTCACTCAGGAATAAAGCAGTTTTCTATCGCTGAAAAAAATTTAGTACTTTCTGAAATTACCTCCTACAAACAAAAAAACAAACTTTACCTCTTTATAATATTAGTGTGAATAAAATTAATGTAGTTTTGTATCTCAAGTATCCACACAACTGGAAAATATGTGTAATAATACATTGAAATAGACGTAAACCTGGTAAAATGGAGCTGAGAATTATTATTATTTTAATTAGAGATGGTGTTGTATTCGGATTTTCTTTTTCATTATTTCTCGCCGTTTAAACCTGCCCTGGACTATCACAAATATTTCAAGACCTAAATAAGTCAAATCGGTCTAGCCGTTCTCGAGTTTTAGCGAGACTAACGAACAGCTATTCATTTTTAGGGTTCCGTAGCCAAATGGCAAAAAACGGAACCCTTATAGATTCGTCATGTCTGTCTGTCTGTCTGTCTGTCTGTCTGTCTGTCCGTCTGTCCGTCCGTATGTCACAGCCACTTTTTTCCGAAACTATAAGAGCTATACTATTGAAACTTTGTAAGTAGATGTATTCTGTGAACCGCATTAAGATTTTCATACAAAAATAGAAAAAAAGCAATAAATTTTGGGGGTCCCCATACTTAGAACTGAAACTCAAAATTTTTTTTTTCATTAAACCCATGCGTGTGGGGTATCTATGGATAGGTCTTCAAAAATGATACTGAGGTTTCTAATATCATTTTTTTCTAAACTGAATAGTTTGCGCGAGAGACACTTCCAAAGTGGTAAAATGTGTGTCCCCCCCCCTCTAACTTCTAAAATAAGAGAATGATAAAACTAAAAAAAATATATGATGTACATTACTATAAAAATTGCCAACGAAAATTGGTTTGAACGAGATCTGGTCAGTAGTTTTTTTTTAGTACGTCATAAATCGTAAACCGAAGTACGAAATTCAGAAACGTGGTCATACTTGCGCAAGCCAAATATGAACCTGATACAAAGATTATTATTATGTTACTTGCTGCTACGGAACCCTCCATGGGCGAGTCCGACTCGCACTTGGCCGGTTTTTTTTATATATATATATATATAGATTGTCTACCTCAACAAAGCTAGTCGAGACGGCTGACTCGATTAATTTTAACCAAATAAGTACTACAAAAATAATAAAATGTTTTACATACGCCTTCTAATGAAATAATGCGACAGTATTATGTGTCAATGACGAAATACTTTCTAAACTTAACACTGTTTTGATTAGCTAAATGCTACTGGGAAGCCGTGACAAAGAAAAAAAGCATGAATTTATGTTTTTTTATAAAACGTCCCGAGGACCACTTGCTGCGCGGTTAGTATGTAAACAAAAAGGTTACATAATGGAATAAAATGCTTTGATAATAAATCTTCCTCTACGGAAATTAATTTTTACTGTCAAGCAAAGAATAAGGGAAATAAATAAATACTTAAACGAATAATGGCGAGGCGGATGTAACCACTTCACGATTTAACCGTAATTTATTCATAAGATGCTAATATTTTAGAAGCTTTTCGAAGGATTCCAACAACCTTCCAAAAAGATGAAACAAATGAAATATGTCGTGCAGTTGATAGGAAGATAGATGATGGAGTAGGAAGGTTTCTACCTTCCTATTCCTACTCCATCATCAGTTCAGTTCGATGGCACCTTATAGCCAAAGTGCATCTCATGACAATTCTTATACATTGATTAATATTGAGTTCCGATGCCTACCTTCCGGCCTCATCATCAGATGGTGGTACTATTTTTCCAACATAACTGTTCAGAACCATTTATTTATTTGTATTGTTATAGTTGCTTAACTATCTTCTATGTGAGTGTTTTTTTATTTCTTTAGGTGGGAAATCATCCAATGACATCTCCCGCACTTAGGCGGTGCGTGAGGGCGTGTCAGACTTTTACTGACTAAAACCCACACCTGTTCCTTCTTTGCCTTCGTTCTAGGGCCCCGGGGTTAACTTTCGCACAACCCATAGCCCCAGTAGGCTTTGACCCGTTTGACATCTCCTTAAGGCCCGCGAGGAACACTACGCGCCGTTGACGACTTGGGTTCGGTCCGGTCTGTTACCGGACGGTCGGACGGCGAGCTACCCATTGCTCGCCGTCCGCAAGCCCGTGTGCCTACGGTGGCTGGAAATCGAGATCAAAATCCCGGTGGCTGAATCAAAATCCCTCTCGCGTGTGGCCGCCTCTTTTTTCTAGCATTAAGAAAAGAAAGAAAGAAAATCATTTTATTTGGCGGAACAATGCGCAAATTTAGAACTAACAAATTATTAGCATATTATGTGAAAAATATGCGCCACATCCGCGCAAAGCGGCCGAACGCTCAGCATAATGCCGTGACCGCACGCAAAATGCGATGAGTCTACGGCGCTGGTTTTCAGAGTGGGCCGGTGACGGTATCGACATAAAGACGTCAGCACGGTATTGTGTGCTAACAGATTAAACTAAAAATAATTTTTTAGGGGAAAAATAAAAACATTGAATAAATAAAGAGAAAATACGATATCATATTATGTATTAAGTAACAACATTATGTTGCGTCTATGCCAAAGGACGCGATTCTGTTTACATCGTATAGTCTATGGACGCAATGACGTAAAGAATGCGTGTAAAGGATATGATGCATGCCATGACGCTCGCTACGCCATTGTGATGTGTGTTTTTACGGAAATGGAAATTCAAAATTTCAAAAAGATGCGATGCGTGATCGTTGAGTATGTTTGTGTTTTATTGCTTCGCAGAAGCAGGCTATAGCCTGCCACTCCTCCTCGCTCCGGACCATGGCCTGTACCAAGGCCCGGCGTGAGAGATCGCTGCCGCCGATCACTCCCACGAGGACACGGCGGTGCTCTGCCCAGGCGGGCGCACGACCACCGTATGCTCCACTGTGTCCTCCGGGCGGTCCACATAACATAACTGTTCAGAACCATTTATTTATTTGTATTGTTATAGTTGCTTAACTATCTTCTATGTGAGTGTTTTTTGATTTCTTTAGGTGGGAAATCATCCAATGACATCTCCCGCACTTAGGCGGTGCGTGAGGGCGTGTCAGACTTTTACTGACTAAAACCCACACCTGTTCCTTCTTTGCCTTCGTTCTAGGGCCCCGGGGTTCACTTTCGCACAACCCATAGCCCCAGTAGGCTTTGACCGGTTTGACATCTCCTTATGGCGCGCGAGGAACACTACGCGCGACGACTTGGGTTCGGTCCGGTCTGTTACCGGACGGTCGGACGGCGAGCTACCCATTGCTCGCCGTCCGCAAGCCCGTGTGCCTACGGTGGCTGGAAATCGGGATCGGAATCCCGGTGGCTGGGGCGTGAGGGGCGTTCCCTCTCGCGTGTGGCCGCTTCTTTTTTCTAGCATTAAGAAAAGAAAGAAAGAAAATCATTTTATTTGGCGGAACAATGCGCAAATTTAGAACTAACAAATTATTAGCATATTATGTGAAAAATATGCGCCACATCCGCGCAAAGCGGCCGAACGCTCAGCATAATGCCGTGACCGCACGCAAAATGCGATGAGTCTACGGCGCTGGTTTTCAGCGTGGGCCGGTGACGGTACCGACATAAAGACGTCGGCACAGTATTGTGTGCTAATAGATTAAATAAAAATAATTTTTTGGGGGAAAAATAAAAAACAATGAATAAATAAAGAGAAAATACGATATCATACTATGTATAAAGTGACAACATTGTGTTGCGTCTATGCCAAAGGACGCGATTCTGTTTACAGTGTATAGTCTATGGACGCAATGACGTAAAGAATGCGTGTAAAGGATATGACGCATGCCATGACGCTCGCTACGCCATTGTGATGAGTGTTTTTACGGAAATGGAAATTCAAAATTTCAAAAAGATGCGATGAGTGATCGTTGAGTATGTTTATGTTTTATTGCTTCGCAGAAGCAGGCGATCGCCTGCCACTCCTCCTCGCTTCGGACCATGGCCTGTACCAAGGCCCGGCGCGAGAGATCGCTGCCGCCGGTCGCTCCCACGAGGACACGGCGGTGCTCTGCCCAGGCGGGCGCACGTCTACCATATGCTCCACTGTGTCCTCCGGGCGGTCCACATATTGGTGGCACCCGGGAGTTTCTTCCGCGCGAATCCGGTGCAGGAACCTCCCGAACTTAACATGTCCGTTGAGGACCTGCGTCATGCGAAAGGTAAGGACCCCGTGTTGTCTTTCCAGCCACTTCTCAAAGAGGGGACTTACCGCCCTGATTGTGACGTGCCCAGCACTGGGTTGCGACAGTCGCTGTCGCCATTCCACCATGAGATCCAGCCGGAACTCTGTTCACCATGCCGCGACTTGTCGCGGCAGCGGAGTTTTGCCCCGGCGTTGCATCTCCACGCGCAAATCATGTATGCGTGCAAGAACTGTTGCCTCCAGATCCCACGGTGGTAGCCCAGCGAGGAGGCTCGCCTCTTCGCGGGAAACCGTGCGGTATCCCCGCACCATCCGGGTTGTCATTTCTGGTCTTCTTCAAATGATAAATGCAAAATAAAGCAGCAAAATCAAAATATACTTAGTAATCAAAAATAAATAATTAACAATTAAGCTATTTGTTAATTAAGCCTGATTAAAAAAACTGGCATTTTTCTATATATTTGCAAGTAAGGATCACGATAATAGCTGGTTATTGTTTTATTACTTACTCGCTTTTTCCCGCGGCTTCACCCGCATACATAAAATATAGCCTATGTCACTCAGGAATAAAGCAGCTTTCTATTGGTGAAAAAATTTTAGCAATTAGACCAAGTACTTTCAGAGATTACCTCCAACAAACAAAAAAAAACAAACTTTACCTCTTTATAATATTAGCATAGATTATATTATATTATAGTGTAGATTACTACTAATAATTTGAGATACATCTCATTTCCGCCGTAGCTGGTTTTTTTTAAACATTCACATTTGAAAGGATGCTCTTAAATAATACCTAGCCCATTATAGTATGGACTAGGTAATGTAATCATTACATGTAATCATTAACTTTCTCTTGTTATAAAATTGTGTAGTCTTGAATAATTTCAAGACTACACAATTTTATAAAAAGAGAAAGTTTTTAAAAATATTTGAGGTTTATTGTATCTACTTGTAGAACGGATGGTCGATGGGGCCGAAAGGTTCTAGAGTGGCGACCGCGCAACGGAAAACGCAGCGATGGAAGGCCTCCCACAAGGTGGACCGACGACCTGGTGAGAGTCGCGGGAATGCGGTGGATATGAGACGCACAGGATCGGTCGTTGTAGAGATGCCACGTCGTTGTAGAGACGTCCACTGTTGGACATAGGTCTCCCTCAAGGAGACCTATGTCCAACAGTGGACGTCTTTCAGCTGAAATGATGTACCTACTTATCTGAGCAGATTTCGACGTATGTATAGGTAGTATAAAACTAGACCATATCTTTGACATGAAGATCTACTTTTTATCAGTAAACCTGAGGCGGTTCTTTTTTTTAAAATGTGTGTAAAACCGCAGTCAACCGCTAATCGAATTTACTCGACACTTGTTTTCCCTACCTCTTGACGCTTGAAAAATGTATTTAATAACGGTGTTATAATTGGCTATTTCAACACCGTTATCCCCGTCATTAAGTCATATAATTGCTGAAAATTTCAAACGTGTAATAAAAAGGAGTTTATGTTTCTTTAAAAATGTGACTTCTTTGTGTATTAGATAGACGTGAACGGAAAACTTTGTATAGTTGTTATGAGAGTATCTTGTGAAGACTGATTCTCTTATTTATGTGTGTATTTTCTATGATATAGAGCGCTACGAGCACACAGTAAAATAATCGTAGGTAGATAACCATCAAATGACTTCTTTCGCTCCGGGTGGAGCGAGAGGGCGTTTCAGACTTTTACTGGCTTATAAACCACAGTGTTGCTTCAATTACCCTTTTCACGAACCACAGTAATTTTTTCGAACAATCTGCAGTCAGATGCGTGAACCTATATACAATTCAAAATATGCTGGACCTTTATGACATAGAACTACTATATACACCTTGTTAAACATATAGCGCGCGCGGAGGAGTGCGAATGTGAGATTTAGCATAAAATAAAGTTTGTATGGCTAAAATAGCTTCATTTGTTTTTTATTTCGGTCGTTTTTCCACCTTTTTCTACACGAAAATTTTAGCGGTTAACGGTTATTTATGTTACGTTTATTTAATTTTAGTTAAATGTCATAAAATGTAAACACCCGTCCAATTGTGGTAGCACGAATGTAGGCCCTTCGTCGTATGTATGAAATAAATTAACATAAAGCTAGCAAAGGGATGAGGGTTAGCGAAGAGGGGTTCAAGTATTGAACGGTTTTTTATGCGTTGGTTAACGGCACTTACATCACACTGTTAGGAAATTACTTGTCAGATAGGATTTATTTATTTTTCTATCTTAAGTTGGGAGAGTTTTCCAGTTAGGAACCAAAGCTAGCGATTAAGTAATTTAATTTTAATAAATTTACAGCACTTTTAACAAGAAAATAATTTGTAGAACGCCATAAAAATACCACAACTTTTATTTTAGCCTTTAATTATAAATGATATTTATTTTGCAAATAGGTTTTTAAAAACACTATCACACGTCAATTCCCCACCAACTGTGTTCCCACGTTGTCGTCGTGGTGGGGCTTGCGTGTCTCTGTGATCTTGAGGGCTATGCCGGTAGAGCTACTCATGCCGGAAGGCCTCAAGTGAGAGACCAGACCAAGAGGAACACACAGGCGGAGTCCAGACGGACCGCCACGGAGGGTGCGCTGTCCAGAAGCATCGGCACCAACAGCTGTTGGTGTTTTTGGACAGTGGTTTCGGGAGAGTGGGTTCGCCTCGGGTACGCGTCTGTTTATCAGACGTGACCAAGATGGCGAACGTGGTTATTGGGGACCCCACCCCACAAAAAAGGCAAAGCTGAGTTCAGCACTATCATGGACGCACATCTTAAAAAGTTATTACCCCAGGAGGGTACCGCCTGCATCGCAGGAGGAGAATCCCTCACCAAGCAGAGCTTGGTCTGCCCCTCGTACTCTGGGGGGGGCAAAGAGTGCGCCAGATCCCACAAGGATCTGTTACCGTCCTTCGTGGACGCAGAGAGCCAGGGTGGCTCACTCTCCGGTAGCGTGGAGTCCCTGGGACCAGTTCCCAGCACGTCCGCTGCGCCGGTGGGTCCTGCAGAGGCCGGCAGGAGCTTCGGCCTCAGGGAAGTGAGCGGAGACGCGGCGTCGGACTCCGATGCCGCGTCTTCGCCCAACTCAGAGAGAATGGAGGTGGAAGAGTTCACCTCCAGGAGGACGACCCAGTTCCTCAAACGCCCCATCTTGGGGGATGGCCGGAGGACTTCCTCCGATGACGAACTGGGTGCATCGGCCCGCAAAATCTCCACCGCTATACGGGGTGCGGGCCGAAAGACGAGAAAGGGGAGCTGGCGCACCAACGAGGAAGTGACCCGGCGATCCCTCAAAATCGCCAGGGAGGGGCACCAACCCGGGGCACCCAGTGGTCAGGCCGGCCCTTCGGAGCCGGAGCCTTCAGGCAGTGAGCCAGAAGGCATGGAGGAGGCGCTGACCAAGTTCACGGAGATCGTGGCAGCTGCCATAACAGGCGTGGCCAAGAAGAGGGAGAAGGTCTCCAAGAGGCGATCCATCGCCCAGGCCACGACCTCAATAACCGAGGCACTGGGGATCGTCCTGGAGCCGTTCAAAAAATCCCTCAACAAGAGGATTGAGCGGCTCGAGGCGGACCTAGCCGGTCTCCGTGGAACTGGCCCCCAGGTGGCGCCAAAAGGGGGACGCAGGCAAGGGCAAGATCAGTCGCAGCCCCTGCCCCAGCCAGAGAATGAGGTGCTGACCCTGCTGCGGCAAGAGCTGGCTGCCTTCCGGCAGCAGCAGCGGGAGCAGCAGCAGCAGTTCCAAGAGCGGGTCCAGCGGCAGTTCGCTGTCCTGGAGGGCATTGTGCTGCGCCCCCCGCTTGCGGCCTCCGGCCAGAAGAGGGCGATGACGTACGCCGCGGCCGCGGCTGCTGCGCCCAAGGCGGGCCCGTCGGGGCAAGTTGGGCGCGGGGCCGTGTTGTCGGAGCCTGCGAGGCCGGCCCCAGCGACCAAGCAGCGGCAGCGGCAGGAGAAGACTGCTCCTTCCCCGAAGGGTGGGGCGGCCAATGCTGCTAAATCAGCAGGAGCTCCTGTTGCGGCGGCGACTAGGCCGCGTCTATCTGAAATGCCCCCGGTTGGCGCCGAATGGACGGTTGTCGGCGCCAGCAGGAAGGCGGGCAAGGCAGCTAGAGCGGCGAAAAAGCGCGAGCGGCGACAGCAGCGTAGGAAGCGGGCCATGGCAGCCAGACTTCGCGCCCCGAATTCCGCAGCTGTAGTGATTACACTACAGCCAGCTGCGGAAAAGAAGGGCGTGAACTATGACATGGTCATGGCAAAGGCGAAGCAGGCGGTGGTGGAGCACCTCGACGAATTCGGAGCCTCTGAAGGCTTTCGAATGAGGCGCACCGCAACCGGGGCCCGAATATTGGAGGTCCCTGGTGCGGACAGTGGCTCTGCCGCGGACGCCCTGGCCGCAAGGATCAGAGCGTCCCTGGACGTCGAGGAGGTCCGAGTGTCCAGGCCCACAAAGTGCATAGACATGCGCATCATGGGCCTGGATGACTCCGTTAGGGTGGATGAGGTGGTGGCCGCCGTCGTCAGGACGGGAGGGTGCCAGGCCGATCAAGTGCGAGCGGGTACCATCCGTGCTGACAGCACGGGCATGCGAGCCGTTACGGTTAGCTGCCCCGTGTCGGCGGCCAAAGCCATCACGGGCGAAGGCCGAAGGCTTTTGGTGGGCTGGGTCTCCGCGCAGGTAAAACTGCTGGAGCCCAGACCTCTGCGGTGCTACCGCTGTCACGTAGGGCACCACGTGGGGGCCTATTGCGCCGCGGAGGTGGACCGCAGTGACCGCTGCTACCAGTGCGGTCAGGCTGGTCACAAGGCCGTTGAATGCCGTGCAACGCCGCACTGCTACGCATGTGCGGCGGCAGGCAAGCCGGCCGACCACCGGGCTGGGAGCAGGTCCTGCGACCCCCCCGCCAAGGCCAAGGGCAAGGTTCGGAGGCCCATCCACCCGGACGTACTCACCGCCGCAGCCACCTCCTTGGCTGCCGCCGCTGTCGCCGCCGCACCCGCCGCGGTGGGGTCCTCACGGGGGGCTCGGGAGGAGACTGTAATGGACTGTCACTAGTGACTCCATTGCGTCTCCTCCAGGCGAACATCAACCACTGCGCCCCCGCTCAGGATCTGTTGCTCCAGAGCATGGCGCAGTGGTCGATCAATATCGCCGTGGTCTCCGAGCCGTACTATGTCCTGCCCAGGGGAGACTGGGTGCGGGACCTGGACGGCTCGGTGACCCTAATTTCGTCGGCCGCCGCCGGTACCCCTACCCTTGAGGCTATCACGAGGGGACGGGGTTGCGTGGCAGCACGGTTCGGGGACATTGCAGTGGTGGGCGTCTACCTGTCCCCGAACAGATCTCTCGGTGAACTTCACATCTCCCTAATGGAGCTGAAAGCCGTCGTCGCTGGGTTTGGTTCCCTTCCCGTGGTCGTGTGCGGGGACTTCAATGCCAAGAACTTGGCTTGGGGTTCCCGGTTCACGAACCAGCGGGGTCGGATGGTGGAGGACTGGGCTCTGGAGACAGGCCTGGTCGTCCTAAACCGGGGTTCTGTCCCCACGTGTGTGCGGATGCGGGGTGACTCAGTGGTGGACATCTCGTTCGCCAGCCCCGCTCTGTCGCCGCGTGTCGTCGACTGGCGTGTTATGGAGGAGGTGGAGACGTACTCAGACCACCGGTACATCCGGTTTGACGTCTCCGCCCAAACCTCGACCGCGCCGGTCCGACAGAACCCTTGTGGTCCGCGGTGGGCGCTGAGGCAGATGGACCGGGAGCTCCTCCTGGAAGCCGCGACGGTACAGGCCTGGGTGCAAGCACCGGACAGGCCTGTTGACATCGACGTCGAGGCAGAGTGGTTCCGGGAGGCCGTGTCGCAAATCTGCGACGCGGCAATGCCCCGAGTCCATCCAGGACGTGCTCGGCGCCAGGTATACTGGTGGTCGCCGGAGATTGCGGCACTGCGCAATGCATGCAATATCGCGCGACGCCGGTATGCCAGATACCGCAGGCGCCGTATCCGTCCACCGGATGCGGAGGCCAGAGAGGCGGAGCTGTACGAGGGATACAGAGAGGCAAAGCGCACCCTCCGAGCGGAGATAAGGCGGGCCAAACTCGAGGCCCGCAACGTGTGGCTGGGGACTCTGAACGGGGACCCATGGGGACGCCCCTACAAGGTGGTGCGGGACAAGCTCCGCCCCTGGGCTCCCCCGCTAACGCAGAGTCTCCGGCCTCAGCTTGTGGAGGGTGTGGTGAGCACTCTGTTCCCCACGCGAGGGGAACACTCTCCCCCGCCCATGGCTCCGCCACCAGCGGTGTCCGACGCGGACCACGATGGCGACGACGACGACAACGCTCCAGAGGTGACCGAGGTAGAGATGAGAGTGGTGGTACGAAGGCTGAGTGCCAAAAATACCGCCCCAGGACCCGATGGCTTGCCTGGGAAGGCCTGGGTCCTGGCCATGGAGGCTCTCGGGCCTCGACTAAGAGGGCTCTTCAGCGCATGCATGGAGAGGGGCCAGTTCCCACTTCGCTGGAAGACTGGGAAACTGGTCCTCATCGCGAAGCCGGGGCGCCCTGCGGACTCTCCGTCCGCGTACCGGCCCATTGTGCTGCTCGACGAGGTGGGCAAGCTCTTTGAAAGAGTAATTGCAGACCGCCTTGTCGCGCACCTAACACGGGTGGGGCCGGATCTGGCGGACGGCCAGTTTGGTTTTCGCAGGAGGCGCTCCACGGTGGACGCCATCATGCGCGTGCGAGCCCTCACGACGGGGGATGCGGTGGCCCAGGGCAGGTGTGTCGTGGCGGTGTCTCTGGACATCGCCAACGCCTTCAACTCCCTGCCTTGGAGTAGCATTAGGAGGGCACTCCGGTATCACCGGACGCCCGACTACCTCTGTCGTGTGGTCGAGGCGTACCTGTCGGACAGGTACATCATCTACCCTGGTCACCAGGGAGAGTGGGAACGCCGAGAGATGTCGTGCGGTGTTCCGCAGGGATCGGTACTAGGGCCGCCCTTGTGGAACATCGGATACGACTACGTGCTGCGCGGCGACCTCCCTGACGGGGTCAGCGTAGTCTGCTACGCAGACGACACGCTGGTCCTGGCGCGGGGAGAGTCGTACCAGGCGGCGGTCGAACTAGCGACACACGGGGTTGCGACAGTCGTGGGCAGGATCCAGGAGTTGGGACTCGAGGTGGCATTGCACAAGTCCGAGGCCATGTGCTTTCACGGTCCTCGGAACGCGCCACCACCGGGTTCCCAACTAACGGTAGGAGGAGTCCACATCGGCGTCGGGTCGACGATGAAGTACCTGGGACTCGTTCTCGACAGCCGATGGGATTTCGAGGAGCACTTCCGACGTCTGGCTCCCAAACTAAATCGGACTGGGGCTGCCCTCGGGCGGCTCCTGCCCAACCTGGGGGGTCCAGACGCCTCCTGCCGGAGGCTCTACGCAGGAATCGTTCGGTCCATGGCCCTTTATGGCGCACCGGTATGGGCGCCGGCGCTGCGGAAGCAGCCGGCGGCCCGGCTGAACGCATGCCAGAGGGTCATGGCCATACGGATGGTGCGAGGATACCGGACGATTTCCCGCGAAGCGGCGAGCCTCCTTGCTGGACAGCCACCATGGGATCTGGTAGCAACAGGCCTTGCTCACATGCACGATCTGCGCATGGAGATGCAACGCCGGGGCGAAACTCCGCTGCCGCGACAAGTCGCAGCATGGCGGACAGAGTTCTGGCGGGTTCTCATGGAGAAATGGCGACAGCGACTGTCGCGACCCAGTGCTGGGCACGCCACAATTATGGCGGTAAGTCCCCTCTTTGAGGCGTGGTTGGAAAGACCTCACGGCGTCCTCACCTTCCGCATGACGCAGGTTCTCACCGAACACGGTAAGTTCGGGAAGTTCCTGCACCGAATTCGTGCGGAAGAGACGCCCGGGTGTCGCCACTGTGCGGACCGCCCGGAGGACACGGTGGAGCACACGGTGGAGGTGTGTCCCGCTTGGGCAGAGCAACGCCGTGTCCTCGTGGGGGCGATCGGCGGCGGCGATCTCTCGCGCCGGGCCTTGGTACAGGCCATGGTCCGGAGCGAGGAAGAGTGGCAGGCGGTCGCCTCCTTCTGCGAAGCAGTAATGCTAGCAAAGGAGGCGGCCGATCGCGTGAGGCAACGGTCCTCACGCCCCAACCGCCGCCGGGATTCCGATCCCGATTTCCGGCCACCGTAGGCGAGGGCTTGCGGACGGCGAGCAATGGGTGGCTCGCCGTCCGATCGTCCGGTAACCGTCCGGACCAAGCCCAAGTCGTCGACGGCGCGTATTGTTCCACGCGCGCCTCATGGAGATGTCAGCAATCGTAGGGGCCCAACAGGGTCGAAGCCTACTGGGGCCACGGGTAGTGTGAAAGCGAAACCCGGGGCCCTGGGACGAAGGCAAAGAAGGAACAGGAGTGGGTTTTTAGTCAGTAAAAGTCTGACACTACTTTCCGCTCCGCCCAAGAGCGGGATTTGTCATAAGATGATTTTCCCACCTAAAAAAAAAAAAAAAAAAAAAAAATCACACGTCAATTATTTCGTCAGTTTAAACTAGATGCGGCCGGTTTTTCCTGGCTAACTACCCTGAGAAGAAACACCGAAAGAAACTCAGGGGTCAAAGTCTCTTTTAAAGTCCATACAGCAAACATGTAATGGTCAAATATGATAACCATGCAGATTAGTGTCTGAGATGGTCTTTTGAGTTAAGAACCACACAGATTTGAGTGGACCTGTCCAGTCAGTGCAAGCATTTGTCAGTAATCGTTGAGCAGAGACTGCAGCAGTAGGTGATGAAAATCTAGTACCTACTACACTCAAACAGATTGATTGTCCAAGTCTCTCGTTAATGTCGTTAGTTGTCGATGCCAACAAACTACTAGCACTTATCCAATAATATCCTTGCAGCGGTCAACATTTATGACTCTGAGATGTTTTACTATTAAGATTGATGTGAAGTGCCCATGCACATTATCACAACTAAATATTTCATTTATTTAAATTATGAAAATATTAATATAGAAATGTTTTGAACTTGAATGAAACACCATATGAAGACTAGAAGACTACAATTATATTACATTGCTATATCTAGCCTGTACTGTCCCACTGCTGGGCAAAGGCCTCTATCCATTTCTTCCACTGTTTTCGGCTCGAGGCCGCCTCTTGCCAATACGTACATATAGAAGTAATCTAAGTCATCCCGCCATCTCTTTCTTGGAATCAGATCACAAGATTTTATTAATGCAGTTCAAAATCAGCCATGCGAATAGTTCAGTAACATAAACAGCGTCCTCTTCGTTTAAATAAATATTCTATTCACCAAAGGGTTGCAGGTAAAAACAAAATAGTCCCGTAATCATGCGATGGCGCTTTGTTTTCCCATACTTCACCGGAGTGACAGGGGTCCATTATGCAAAACGATCCCTGACAATAGACCGGGAAACAATATAAAAGAAAAAAGCAAATCTAAAGTTAACCTGAATATTTATTATCAAACAATCCGCAAAAGGTAAAATGGTCTTTCCACAACTTCCATAGGCACAGAAATGAAAACATCATTATTTTAGATTAAGTTACCTACTTCCTACATCTCACATTATTATCGGTTTTCTGCCCATTGAATCTATCTAGTGATGTGGGTACTACATTTACATTTAAAACTGCGGATATATCCGAAAACTGTATTTGCAAAGAAAGGTTAAGAGATATAAATTTAGTTTTTAACTTGTGTGCATGCTGACCAATTATGGACCCGTCTGAAATATAAGATATTGTTTTTAATTTTTCTGTTTTTGTTGATTTTATTCGAAACTGTAACAAAAAACCACTCGTCATAATAACTTAACATATTTAATACCTACTCCAACTGCACTAACAAACCTGTAGGTAAATCAATAGGGTAAGTCCAGGACAAATGCCACACTTTTTGAAATCATTTTATATCTCTCAGTACAAAAAAAACTTTTTACAAAAAAATACAACCGACTTCAAAGTAAAAAACAACACTGAAAATTGCAAAATAACTTTAATTTCGGAAGTCGGTGTTTCTATAATAGTTTTGTATCTTCGTTATTTAACACCGACTTCCGAAATTAAAGTTATTTTGCAATTTTCAGTGTTGTTTTTTACTTTGAAGTCGGTTGTATTTTTTTGTAAAAAGTTTTTTATTTTACACTTTTTAGTTACGGTACCACCACTAAAAAGTATCCCTCAGCCAAACTTAAATACCTTATAGCCAGAGTGCATCTCATGACAATTGTAATAATCCCAAACACGATTAGATTACATTAATTTATTACAGAGTTCCAGTGCCTAACTTCAGGCTTCATCATCAGATCAGTTCGATATATTCCCCCTCTACTTTCAGTCAGTCATCGACTACACGTATAAACAAAGCAATTTTACTTGTTACGACGGTTCTGCTGTGATCCTATGAGGAGTTCTGTTCCATATCCTCGAAGTTCATGATCAGATCATAACAATATTTCTATGGGACCAACTCGGAAGCATAACCTTTCAATCAAAAAAAAATTTTTCAAAATCGGTCCACAACTGACCGAGAAATCGGTGAACATACATAAAAAATAAAAATAAAAAACATACATTCAACCGAACATATAACCTCCTCCTTTTTGAAGTCGGTTAAAAAGCAAAATATTTTATTTGTAACTGATAACTTTTAGTTTCAGTTTTAGATTTTATTTTATTATATATAAATATATATACTTATACTTTTTTAATTCCACCCACCGATCCACCCACCCGTCCGATCCCACCTGATGGTAAGCAGTGATGCAATCATTGATGGTGAGGCGCACTAGTTTATTAAGAGCCTGTTCATTCTAGCCTTGAAGACACCTAAATTATAGTTGGACGGGAAGACCGCAGCAGGCAAATTGTTCCAGTCCTTCGATGTACGCGGTATAAACGACGAAGCGAAACGCTTAGTCCGGACCGTTGAAGTTTCAATAACGCAAGGGATACTCGCCGTAAGTCGGGATGTCCGATGGTAGAAAGGAGATGGCGGAATCAAGTCATACAATTCCCACGCACACTCTCCAAAATGCAACCTGTAAAATACCGATAGGCTGGCTACCCTGCGCCTGTGCTCGAGGCTTTGTAGATTTGGACTTAACCATATCTGGATCCCCAATTAGCCTCTTCGCACGCCTTTCCACTGAGTCCAAAGCTGCTAGATGGCCTTTTGCAGCACCAGCCCATATGAGACTGCAGTACCTATTCCACACACGATCGGACCTGTGCTTTGTATAACATTAGAAACTGTCCCGGTGTGACGGACCTTTGCAAGAAAGCCAAGTTTTCTAGCAGCTACCTTTACTCAATGAACCGCCTAAAATTGAGGTCTGAGGAAAAATTAAAGAAACATTATCATTGATTTCTAGAGTATTAGCGAATTACACGTACCTTTACATTCGCCTAATCCTTATAAATTACTTTTGAGATTGAATGACCGGCAAAAAAACAAGATATCTATTCTGTAAACAATTTGATCACGCCTTGGCTTCATATGCAATTGCACAAAGACATACAGACAAGATCAACTTACTGGCAGTTGATCAGTTTTGGAATAGATAAATAAATTGGCATGTGATTTCTGCCCCGTAGTAATTTGTAATGCATCAGGGCAAAACCTGGATAAATATCCTGGTTTTACTCTGCTATGATACAATTTGTTTTATTTTCGAGAGTTCACTTCGATGTGAAAAACCAACTGAACGTATCACCACAAACAATACCGTGCCAACTTGAACACAAAAAGAGCTATATAAACCCAACTCTATGTACATACGTTGTACGTATGTAAGCGGATTTACCGCAGTCGCCCGATGGATAAATTGCAATATCCGTATTATTTCGTATCCACATCCGTATATCAGATACGTATCCGAGGATTTGCCGATGCTTCACACTCAACGACCTGACGCATTCAATTGTTTCATATTAATATTGTTTTGTCTCTTATTAATGGAACATTACGATTAAGAGCGTCCTTCCCGACGTACATTTTCATACAACCGCTCTAAAGTGATTATAACATTATTACCTGGTCTACATAATTATCTTTGTTTAGATATTTTGGAAATACAGATATCTTGTGGATATTACATATCTAGGTTTCTATTGAAATCAAATCATAAAGTATAAAACTAATCCTGTCAAGACCTCTGAAAATCTACTAATATGCGTGAGAAATTCACTCGAAGCCTACTGGGGCCACGGGTAGTGTGAAAGTGAAACCCGGGGCCCTGGGACGAAGGCAAAGAAGGAATAGGAGTGGGTTTTAGTCAGTAAAAGTCTGACACTATCTCCTGCTCCGCCCAAGAGCGAGATTTGTCATAAGATGATTTTCCCACCCAATAAAAAAAACCCCTTCATAATCTATACATATAATAAAACAGTAAAATGGTGGAGCGTTGGTATTAGTTGGCGAAAAAACTACTGAACCAATCCTGTTCAAATTTTGCATACATAATCCTTATAGGCCGGGTCAATTGTTAGGCTACATATTATCACGCTATTTGCTATGGGGGGTGAGCAATAATCCAAAATGTCGACATTGAACGACATTTGCCACGAGTTCGAACCCCAGCTACAGTTAAAAATTTTGTCATTATTTTATCTTCTTTTTTGTAATAAAATAACTTTTACCATTTTTTCAAAATAAAATTGACATTTCTATTCGATATCTTCTAAATATTTTGTAAAAACTAATCAAAACACATAATAAAATTAAAGCGGCGAGTAAAATCACGTACTAAAATGTTGTAAATATGGCACCACACGCAATTCAGATACTCGCAACGCCATCTAAAGACTGAAAGTAGAAATAATGATGACAATGATAGTTGAACGTCATATTTGATAGATGGCATTGTGTATTTTACGTAATTTTCTGAGTGGCGGAAAACATGAGCCACATATTAGAATGCCCCAAGTGCCCATACACCTGCACTTTGGAGGATTTGATGAGTGCTACCGATGCTGCTATTAATGTAGCCACCTATTGGGCCCAAACAGTTTGACGAGTTTACCATCGAATCGAAAAGAAGAAGAAGTGGCGGAAAAATGACCATCGCCCAAGTTTGCAGACAGTTTTACTGTTTAAAATTGGACGAAAACCGTTATGGTTAAACTGGAGTTAGACGGAGACATTTTTAATCCTACTGCTTTTTTTCCCCGTGGTTGTAACAAGCTAATTGACCGTGATTATTCAAGGGATACCAACCAAAGGTGATAAAAGTAAATACTTATATTTATTTAATTATTGACTTTAAAATAACACGGCCAAATTTTCGGAAGGGGTAGCATGGCACCTTGCGTTGGAAGGCCCCCAGGTGGACCGATGACCTGGTGAGGGTCGCGGGAATCCGATGGATGCAAGACGCACAGGACCGGTAATTATGGTGACACTTGGGGAGGCCTATGTCCAACAGTGGACGTCTTTCGGCTGAAATGATAATGATAATGATGGCACCTTTATTTTTCTTTTTTTAAGGGTGGAAGTCATCCAATGACTTCTCCCACTCTGGTTGGAGCGGGAAGGCGTGTCAAACTTTTACTGACTAAAACCACACCTGTGTCCTTCAGTTGCCCTTTGCGACATCTCTGAGGAGCGCGTGGATCACTACGCGCTGTTGACGACTGGGCTCGGTCCGGTCAATTACCGGACGGCCGGACGGCTGTGGACGACCCATTGCTGGATGTCCGCGAGCCCACGTCTACCGTGGCTGGTCGTCGGGGTCAGAATCTCGGCTCGGCGTGAGGACGTTCGTTCCCTCACGGGTGCGGCCTCCTCCTTCACTAGCATTACGGCTTTGCAGAAGGAGGCGACCGCCTGCCATTCCTCCTCGCTCTGGACCATAGCACAAAGTCACAAGGCCCGGCGCGAGAGGTGACTGACGCCGATTGCCTCCACGAGGACAACACACACCTCTGTGTGCTCCACTGTGTCCTCCGGGATGATGGCACCTTGCGGCCTAATAATGGTGTGTTTTATTATTAGCAGTCACTGCTTCATATAAAACTGGGTCGAAAGGTTTGCGTTCCTGATCACAGTTCGACAACGTATTATGTATCTCAGATTCCTTGCAGCCTTACGTCGACATCCTCCGTCCTCCTTGCAATGAGTGGTGACCAACACTGGAACCACCCTCTGAGGGAGGCCAGTCTCAGGGATAACACTAATCGGCTGCTACATTTGTTTACCGAAATTTCATTGTTTTATGGATACACAAGCTAAGGACTGTTGAGGGTGTTTCACGCGGTTTCTGTTCCGGATTCGGTTGGAAGTACCCTGATATTACCATTTTACAAATCGCCCGGAAGACCCGTTGTAGCATGGAGGTCTATCGTGCTTGGGTGAACCGCCGTGTCTTCATAGAGGCAATCGGCGTCAGTGACCTCTCGGTTTGGCCATCAATATGCGAGTTCGATTGGACAGGGATACACGCGTTCAAGATTTCACCGAAATTCATTCAAAAGTTGGAGACTCTTCATAGGGTAGTTCCCACTATGGAATAACATTTGTCTGATATACGAGGACGTCAGTTAAATACACACCAAAAAAATCCTAGGTAAATGAACAAGTAATTTTTACGCCCCAAATGATCAAGCTGCAACAATCAATTCAAGCATGCTCTCGCAAATTCTTCATAAGTACTGTTGTGGAGAAAGATAGTTGATGATGATGGTAATTTTTGGATTCACTGGCTTTTTGGCTTTGCACCATCAGTGCAAACGTTATCCAGCTAAAGGTCGGTGTCCCGATTATGTTCCTTCGTTTACCTCTACCAAAGCTGTCTGACGGCTTAAACTCTTCAGTGAAACATTATTGAGGCGAAAATTTTACAGGAGGTAACTTTTTCGAACAATCTCGCAGCCTTAGCAGACATTGGCCCTAGAGGGCCCTATCCATTTGCTGACATCATTATGAGTCGCGCGTAGATTACTACGCGCCGTCGATTCAGGATTGCTTTGACCAGATGACCGGATGGCTCCACCGCAATCGCCCTGCGGCTTTCAACACCTGGAGCATCACTTCCCTCATCATCCTTCATAGTTTCAGCCACCTTCTTCGATCGTAGTGCTTCACTGAAGGAGGCTACTGGTTGGCATTTTTTCCACTAATCGCCTCCATGAGGACATGGCGGCCCCGGCGCTCCTACCAAGCGGGACTGACTTCCACCGTAAGTTCCATCGTATTCTCCGGGCGATCCGCACAACGGTGAGACTCGAGTGTTTCTTTTCGCTGAATTCGATAAAGATACCTCCCGAAACACCCACATCCGGTGAGTCCTGCCCAAAGAGAGGATGCCGTGACGCCTCTGTAGCCACTCCTCAAAGACAGGCATTACCGCTGCGATTGTGACGTGCTCACTTGGACAATGTTGTTTTACCAGAACATAAACCAGAAACATACATAAACTAGTGCCTTTTCCCTTGGGGTAGGCAGAAATGCCAACTGCTACGACTATTACATACTCTTTCTATTCATTGACGTTCATACATCTGGATCTGGACGAGTACATAACATGTATCCTGAAGGTAATTTGCGTTTTTACCTTTAACAGTTTTATCTGAAAGTACAATAAATAATTACGATGCTTTCAGAATGAATTGCAAGCACAGAATGATTGTACAGTTTTACGAACTTAACGCAGACGAAGTCGCGGGCAACAGCTAGTGTACCTATAAATTTTTCAAAAATTTGAAAAGAGAAACCTTGCAGCTTAAATCAAGACTGAATTGAGAATTATTTTCCAAAAACTTAAGGAAAAAAAAAATGACAGTGTTACCGAATGCTAACAGAGCATTCAGATGTTATCTCACTTATTTTGCATTGCCTCTTTAATAAACATTGCGTTGGATGAACCAACAAGCTGAGTATGGTTTAATACTCAGATTGACGATAGATGAGCCAGGAAGGGCCCTCTTAACTCTTGAGCTTGAGCGATTTAACTCAGGATTAAACCGTTTATTCGAATGTGTTACAAGATAACAATACCTACCTCTCTACTGCTTCGTATTAATAAATCTAAGTACTTATACCTAATACCTAATAGAACATTTACTCACATTTCAGAACTGGTTAAATATTAACATTCTAGTAATAATGAAATAGTATACATTAAAAACATCTCATTTGTATGCATAGAAAAGTAACGTCGTCTAAAAAATTCAAACACATGTGTTCATTTAAAAACTACCATTTTTTTTTTTTTAATTTAATGTTGTATGAGCTATGTGAGTATGAGATATGTAAGTTTGCTAATTACATTACTCACTTAATATTTCTACACCGGCAAAGGGAGTATATGTGATTCCGTCTAATATTCAGATCTTCATGTACCATATAATCGGAAATAAACAATTCTGTTCTATTCTAATAAATAACAGAAGTCAAATATTTGCACTAGAAGTATTACTGATTAACTATGCAGGTATGTTAAATGAAATTCAAAATCGTAAAAGTATATGTAACCAACATCAATGGTACCTAATAATATACTTATTACATATTCAGAAATCAGACACGTTTATTTCAAATAGACTGTTTACAGGCACTTTTGAATTGTCAAAATGACGATCAGTCGAAAAAAAAAGTGGAGTTAAATTGTAATCCGTAGCCACAGTTACCAACTATTACGCAATATTATTGTCCTTAATAACTCACTCAACATACTAATAAATCGAAAACGCTTGAGTGAAGTAATATTAAAAGACAGTACAAACAAGAGCCTTACATTTCTCTAGAGAGAGCATAGTTTAAGTGGTCTCACGCGATATTGGTCACGCGACCGCCCGACCACTATGCCCTTAAATGAAATGATCCTTTGTTCTAGTACATAATCAACTGAAGTGGATCATACGAAAATTGAAGACAATTAGCTGCTCACTTTGTTTTTGTACCCTTTAACGTTTGGATGAGTAACCTCAAAGTTAAAAGGCACGGAAACAATGTAATACGTTTTGTTTATTATCAATTTGTGTTTGTTTTTTTCCGACTAAATCTCATAATGATTATTTTAATAAAAGATGTCAAAGATGATAAA